>BSBN01000503.1:1195000-6195000 GCA_027924645.1 Cunninghamia lanceolata | reverse complement strand
TAGAATTTCCCTCGCTCATTTTAAAGCTCATTAAAAAGTTGTCATTACTCCCTTTGACTCCTCACTATTTGTAGTGAAGCAAGATTCTCCACTCACTCTCAATCAATCTTTACCATTTAGTCAAGATCAAATCTCAATTATTCACATCCACAATCAAACATCTATAAATCCACTCTCCTCCTCAATCAAATCAATGAATGAATTATCAATAGTTGCAAAGGTAAAGGTTTCTAAAACTAAAGTTGTATCATACCCTGAGGGTACCACCTCATTACCCTTGGGAATAAGAAACTCAGAAGTAGGAGGCTACACCTCTATATTAAATATGCTGGCTGCTAAATGGAACTGTGGACAATCAAGCTTAGCATGGGCATTGGTATTGTGAAATTTGCACCAGTTTTTCAGTGATGTATTGGCCATTTGGATGCCAGCTATTTGTTTTGCATCATGATTATCTATATTCTCAAAGGAAGAAGCTAGAGTACCATTGTTTGGCCCAGTGTTCCATGTTTTGGATGGCCTAGGCTGATTCTAATTTTGGTTATTACTACCCCAGGCCCTATGGTCTATCACTGGCCCTCTATTTTGCATTGGTTACCCTTGGTTATGACCTTGATGCTGATTATAGTTTTGACTCTGATTTGAACATTGGCCCTGGCTATTATTTTGGGTATGGCTCTGATTATAGTTTTGATTGTAATGCTGATTTTGATTTGAACTATAGTTTTGATTTTGGCCCTGGTTATAATTCTGATTTTGATTGTATCCCTGGTTACCTCTCCCATAGAGGTTCTCATTTCTTAGTTTTGTTACTTCAGTGGTCAATCTTTTCAAATGTGCAGTGATCTCTTTGATTTCTTCCCTTTCCTCCTGTGCTTTTGCCACAGTTGTATCCCTAGTAGGTTGGAAGAAAGGTTGACCATTATTTTGACTGTTATTAGAAGTGTTACTCGTGTAAGGAGCTATGGCTTGGATTGGGGTAGGACTATACACAGGTGTGTAAGAAGGAACCAGATTTAATAATGGAGTGTGATGCATAGGGACTCCATTCCATGGTTGTGCCTGATTCTGCATCCCAAAATTTCCTCCATTAACAAATGGGCTACACGTTGTGTGCCTCATCTCTTGATTTACTAAGGCTGCCTCTTTATAGGATTTGGATATTGAATCTATGTCAGGTCTTCATTTGACAAACATGGCAATTAAAGGATCTAAGGCTGCATAGTACATAGCCAACAAGGTATCATCATCCACGGTGTAAGGGGCCACTAGCCTAGAGTAGGCCTTTTGAATTCTATCATTGAAATTATCAATCAACTCTCCCTCACCTCGTTTTATGGTAGCTAATTTATGATACAAAACGCAAGGATCAATGGGTCCTCTAAATCTAGATAGAAATGCTTCTTCCATTAGTGACCAAGAAGAAATATAGCCATTGGGTAGGTTTACATACCAGTTAGAGGCTTGTTTATTAAAGGTGTAGGGAAACAATCTACACACAACGTCCTCGTACTCTAATCTATCCCTAAAGTATGCTTCCTTGAATATTCTAATGTGGTCTTCTAGGTCTTGGTGTAACTGGTATTTAGGACATATCTTTTCTGGATTTCTGGGCATCTCATTATAATCAGGGAAAGCAATAGGAGAATGGACATTGAAATAAGCCATTGCAAGTGTTTGAGCTTGACCTGAACTTGTAGGAATACCTGGATTTATTGGTGGGATAGGATTTAGAGGAGGATTAGGACCTCTAGGAGTACCTGAACCAAGATTTAAAGATCTGAATAAAGATCTGTCAGGACTCACAATGTTACGGATGTTAAAAGGTGACCTAGGAGGTGTTCCAGATGAACTCCCTGCTTGCGATATTTTAGGATTCCAAATCAAAGGGCTCTTACTTCGCCTTGTATCAGGTAGTTGCACAAAAATATGCCCTGAACTGGATCTAGACCTGGTCACTCTATCACTATTATTAGCCAGTTTTTTCTTCAAACAAACCCTAACTCAAGTCAGGCCCTCCTTCTAGCGCCAGAAAACTATTGATGATGGTTTTGATGCAATCATAACAATTAGTTAAAATTCACATAAAATGAACCAAAACTGACTTGAAAGATATGAAGGAATCGGTTAAGATTCACTTAATCCCAAGTTTAATATGGTCAGGTCTTGACCTGTTGGGCAAATTCAATTGGTTGATGTGAAGCTGTAATGTTCAAGGGGCCTTACGTAGTTTAGGGTTTCTTATTGGTTTACTGGACTCAAACTATGCAAAAGATTAATAAATGTCAATATGTTGTTCATTCCTTTTGCATAAACTTATACTTGTGCTGCAAAACTTTAAATAGTCTTCTCTGATTTTTGCAGCTTTCTCCTCTTAAATATTTATGAAAACTGTCTACTTTCAAACTCTGTTATGCGTGCTTTTTTCAAATATGAGACAAATTTCCTTTAAATTTCTACGTTTTCAGCTAAGTATTTTCAGATGGGTTGGGTAAGCTAGAAAGATCTAATCTACGCTTCATTCAAATCTACCAAAGGATCTAATTGTTCTGTTATGCACTTTATAAATAATACAGCAATTTAATCAAATCCACAGACAAAACCTTAAATGTATATTCTGAGCATTTTCACAAACATACACCCAAGATTGCAAGCTCTAAGAGAAAATGTTTCAAACACAAAGAAAAACAGGAAAACACTCAGAAGATAGATGCAGAATTCCAGATTCAATTGTATTAGAAACAGACAGTCATATAAGATTTACAATGTCTAAATAACTCTTAGCTTCATTGACCAAACTACAGAAAACTTACAAGCTTTACAGATACAGTAAGGAAGCTAGATGTTCCACGCATTCCTTATTGCAGACACAGGTGACCTCCTTCTTCTACTTCTAAACTAAAAGGTCTCTCTACTCTAAAATGCTATTTTTACAAATTCTTGCTGCTACAAATCTCTATGTAGCCCCTATGTAAAGTTTTACAGTGTATCAAGGCACAATATATAGACTTTCTAATTGTCCTCAATACAACTCAAAACCCTAGTTAAACAATGGTTCAAACCTCTGGTTACAACAATAAATGTTGGTGAACCAGTCTCCCAAAATATCTCTGAGCATACATCAAATCTGGGCGAAATATGCCCTTCTGGAAACCCTAGCAGCTCAATAATAACTTCTGTGGTCTGCTGCAATAATGTCTTCAGCTGCATTTTGTCTTCATCAATGAAGACCCTTGACTTCTTCACACTTCATCCTTATCTTCCTCTACTCCTGAGATCTGATTTCCTCCCCCGTGATGTCACCGCCATTAAGTTTCAGCTCCCTCATCAACTACAAACCTGCAAAAATAGATAAGCAATAAGTATCATCATTTAATAAACCTGCAGAAAGAAAAAACAACTGCCAAATCCAGTTGGGACTATGTGAACGCATCAATCGGGCCCTAAATCTGTGGAAATCGCATCAAAAAAATGCATATACAGCATCCAAAATAGTTGGGTCAACCATCGTTGACCAAAAACATGCAATCGGACTCCAAAATGCTTCAAAAACCTATCGCTCCAATTTCCCGCTTATTTTCCTTGTTTAAATCTTTTTATATCCGATATACAATCCGGACGTGATACAACGAATTAATCGCTTTTAATTTGCCTCTGAGTTCCGCAATGTATATTTCGTTGTATGCTGAGCAATGTATATTTTGATATACATTGTGGACGTGATACATTGGTTCAATCGGATTTCAATCTTTTTTAATTCCACGGCCTGCATATCGCAATGCATATTGGTTTGTATATCGCGACATACAAACGCAAAATATAAAAGCACTTAACTCCAATTTATAACCTTTTCAATTCCACCCAATGTATATTTCGATGCATATTGCTTGTATATTTGATATACAAGTCGGACGTGATACAAGCATTTAATCGTATCTTAGACTTGTTTGAGTTCCGGCTTGTATGTGTAAGGTGTAACGTATGTTTCGAAATATACAAGCCGCAACTTATACAACGAATTTGCATTGTTTGATAACTCCTTTAAAATCCGCGTTGTATATGCTATTTGCATGTCGACTTGTATATATTTTCCGACATACAAGGAATTTTCTATTTTGGACCTTTATTTCGAATCTGGCTTGTATGAGTGCATTGTATATCGCGAAATATACATTGTGCAAATATACAATGACCTAACTCTCTTTAATAATCCCCTTGGGTCCATCCAATGTACAAATGCATTACATCCTTTTAGATTATTCAATTCGGACGCGATACAAGCATTTAACGAAACCTAACCTTTCACTGAGATCCGCCTTGTATATTCTTTGCAATGTAATAATATACAAGGCGCGAAATATACAAGGATCTTTCGTTATTTCATAGTCATTTCAAATACGCTCCTTGTATTATTTTGTTTGTATGTAGCCTCCGATATACAATCTAGATGCGATACATAGTAAAAATCAGTTTGTAATTTTCTCTTGGATTCCGCGTTGCATAATTCAGAATGTATGTACATGTTGTATGTCTTGCTTTGTATATTCCGAAACATGCAAGGATTTAACCATATTTAAACAACTCCTTGGGTCCGCGACTTGTATATGAATGTTGTATGTTCCAAAGGTATGCATAAATATACAAGTCCGAAATGTATAACGAATTAACTTTGGTTAAAGAACTTTTCAAGTCCGCGTGGTGTATAAATGCATTGTATGTAACTCAAACATACAAACCCGCAGATATACAATGAATTCTCTCTTGTTCATAACTTTTGGATTCCACGCTATGTATAAAATGTCTTGTACATTTACTTGTATGTTGCAACCTGCCAAACATACAAACGTTAGATATACGTGATGGAATCCAAACCCTTATTCATTTTTACTCTAAAACTGTTTCGGATCCATCTTGTATGTATAAATAAAGCTTTTATGTAAAACGCATACAAGGAAAAAAGAATATACAATCGACCCAACCATGCAAATAACAATGTATATGAGCCCGATTGCAAAAAGCGATTAAGTATAAAAAGGACTTTGTATATGCAAAGCGATAGACAAACCTGAATGTGCATTTTACCAAAATGATCATAACTTGCAAAATATGGTGAATTTTAAGATGGTTCAAAAAGCAACCCTAGCTCATTTTTCACAAGGAATCCAACCATATCATGCACTGGTACTGAAAATACATTTTTTCTTCATTTTTATCAAAGTTTGCAATTTTAACCCTCTTTTCCCTTTACCACCAAGCAAAACAAAACACACAAAAGCAGAAGCAACAGCCACAGTAGGGGTCCTCATTTTGCTAAGGAGTAAAATGGGGCGTGTTGTTAACATCACAACAGTCCAGACCTAATCGATATATGCGCAGAACTATTTCATGCACCCTCAAGCACCATACAACAGGGTCCCTTTATAGTGCAAATTACACCCAAAGCCATAAGAGACATGATGGCCCTGTATCATGATCGAAAGACCACATTTCCTACTATTGCTAAAATATAAAAGACATGGTCAAATGTCAATAACCAGATTAGGTTCCTCAACTCAGAAATGCAGTTGGCAGAGGAGAACACCCAGATGCCTATACTACCTACAGGAAGGGCACAATTCAGTCAAGCTAGTCAAGAGGCACTGTTAATGATGGCTTTCATTTTTGGGATGAAGGAAGACAATACAATCTATGACTGGCAAATTGCCATCCTTTTTAGATTGAAGACTGTTGACAAGTCACAGGAATATCAGCTGGACTTTTCAGAACAAATTGCCTACTCCATGGCCGATCAACTCATAAATTTCAAATCCAAAGGAGTTTTCAGGTATTCTGCTTAGCTGTTCCATTTAATGTTAAATTAGAACCATAGTATTTTTGCACAAAATATGCAATTGAACATGTATGACCCAAATTTTGGGCAAAATAGAACTATTCCTATGTCTGCATGGACACATGTGATATCTAAGGCATTAGACCCTTATGACGTTTGGAAACTTTTTGTTGCCCCTGCCTTTTGCCATTTGAGCCTTAAGCCTGTAGAACATAGGTTGACACAGAGCATAAGGGGTTTCATGACCAATTGCCCAATCCCATGTGATTATTTCTTTGGGGCCCAAAATACTATCATTAGGGTCCATGGCTTCAATGGGGAACCTATGCTGCTACCCAAAGTTTTGACCTCTAGGGTAGCATTTCTAGAAGTACCCTGGCAAGTGTCCATGGTTGACAATGAGTTCGGCACCAAGAGGAAGAAGAAGAAAATGTATGATATCCCATGGGTCAGAAAGAACATGGCCCTAGAAGTCAGAGATGCTGAACACTTGTTGCTAAGAAAGTTAGTTGTCTTGGGATTCTTCATCATTGAAGACAAGTGGAGGTATGACCCAAATAGTTTTCTAGCCTCCTAGGTTAGAAGCAACAAGGTCGGGGCTAAAATAGTACATGAGGATCGGCCCTTTTGGGAGGATAGAAGAAACCCTAAGGAAGATACCCCAGACCTGTATGTGGAACTAGAAGACTTCCCCTTTGAGGGGCCCAGGCCATGGGAGACCTTTTATGTTAAACAGAAGGCCTTTAACCCTAAGATCAGAATGGGCACCGGTCTGAGAAGGGCATTAAAAAATAAAGAATGGAAGCCAGAGAAGATTGAGGCCTATTGGAAGTATAGGCAGGAAATCTTAGAGATCACCCATTCATTCAGAAATGTTGATACTGATGAAAAATGGGAGTCTATCTGGGATGAGTGGCATCCCTCTCTAGTTTCTAGCCCTAATACAAGTAGAATCCACAAGAAGGGTGAAGAATCTGAAGAGGAGGCTGAGTCAACCCATACAATGCAAGCAACAGGACAGGCCTCATCTACTGCCCCTGTATATTCCTGGCCCCAATCCCTCAGTACTCTAGAGAAACAAAAGGGTGTGGTGTCATCACCAACCAGAGGGACTCCATCAGTTTTAGCTACTGGGGCTTCTAGTTGTGTACCCTTGCCACCTCCAGTGGTGGTCAAAGTGGCAAAGAAGGAATCAGAAGAGGACATAGGAGAACGACCAAGCAAGCATAGGAGACTGCACCTGTAGGAAGAGTCAGAAGAAGAAACAGAACCATTACTACAGCAACTACCAGCCACATCTATTGCTCCCCAGGTAAGTGTTTCTTCTCCTTTTTCCTCTCTGTCTCTTTCTTCTACCTTAGGGGTGGCAATCCCAACTAGCCAAACATTAGTATCCCCTGCCACTTCTGTTGTGCCTATATCACTACTTGCCCCAATTGCCAGTCCTCAGGCCATGTCTGCACGTGCCATCTCATTGCCACTCTTTTCCCCCTTTGTTCCAAAAAGAGCCCCTCCCCAAATTTCCCCTAGCCAACAATCATTGGCTATACCTTATGGCCTACCCCAAGGTCATCCCTTTATTGGGGGATACATTGCTTCTCCTCCCACTTTCCAAGCTCAGGCAGATACAACAAAAAAGGCTAGAGAAGCCAGAATGGACAAAAAGAGAAAGAAAATAAAAGCCTAGTTGTGCCACATATGAGGTCACTTTTGACCCTATTCAACAGCAGCTGACAGTCACACATTTGTCCCCAAATGTGGTGAAGCCCAATGAGCAGATGCAACCTCAGGACTTTTCAATGAATGTTGTAGCCATGGACATGTCACGTTTTAGACCACAAGATAGGGTCGAGCTACTCAATGAAACAACATCTGTTGTTGCAACTGATTACTTGAAAGTGTCCAAGAAGTTGCAGAAGGTTGAAAATGACTTAGCACAGGAGAAGGCTGCAGTAAATGTTCTGAGGCAAGAGAAGGCCACATTGGAAAAGAAGTATCAAGACAAGCTACAACATGCCACACAATTTCAGCAAAAGTTGCTGAGTGAGCAGAATGCTACTGCCGCAATAGAGGCACAACTCCTAGTTGAGCAACAAACAACAAAACAACTAACACTTGAGTTAGCTAACAGGCCACAAAATGTTGGAGTTCTGAATCTGGTCAAAGAGATATATGTTTCAATTTGGAAATGAATCTCTGAGGAGATTGTCCAGTTAAGACCATCATTGACATTCTTGTTAAATGCACAGCAGTTATGTGAGAAAGTGGAAGCTTCAGTTCAAACTACTCTATCTACTATTTCTTTGAGAGTTTCTAACTCTCAACTATTGCTAAAGAAACTATATGACACAACAGATGAAATTTTGTCAGCAGCAGGGATCAGTGACAGAATGATAGTTGCAAAGAAGGTAAATGAAGTTCTAAGTTGCAAATCAGTTGCCACAAATTGCTAGGAGCTCCTTGATACTGTCAAGGAAGGGGTCAAGCACATGAAGAGACACATAGAGGATTTGGTGCAATTGGGTCTTCTCTCACCATTTCTAGATAATAATACTGTACTGATGATTGATGATATCAAGACCCTGCTTTTAACAAGGCAAAATGATCAAACTATTTTTCAAGGTTTAAGTGATTCTTCATCAGTACAGGAAGTGGAAGCTGTATTGATACCAATGGCCCAGTTAGAGTTTCAATTAAGGGCTGCGGTTTAAATTTTGTAGACATTCTCCCACAAGGACATAATAAATCTTGATTTTGCCTTTCAAGATTTACAGAGTAAACAGGGACTCTCTGATTCAGAATGGTCTATTTACCAAACAGCTTTGCAGAATTTGTGACCCTGTATTGTATTTTAAATTCATATTTTTGCAAGTTTTTGGGTTCTTTTTGAGCAGGCTCAAAAGTCCTAGGGGTCGCCAAGAACTGTAGAGTATAAGACTACATTTTGTTCCAGATGCAGCGCATCCACGAGTTTCAGTTTTGTGTCTGTAAATGTTTCTTCAGTTTTGTGTCTATAAATGTTTCTAAGTGTGGCCGCGAGGGTTTCATTTTGCTAGAGTCGCGAAACCTGCCAAGTGTCAAGCCCCAGTTCAAGCTGCACTCTTGTTTCTAAGTTATAACTTTAAAGCGGAGCGTGCCACGTAGCGGTTTTGTTTCTAATGAAGTTTTAAGTTACAACCCTGCGGAAGGCACCACATGTCGTAAGCTGAGGCACTCCCTAAAAGTTTCAAGGTGAGCGCGGAAGGAGCCATGTGTCTTTTGTGGTAGCTACGGAGCTTGCCAAGTGTCAGCTTCCGCAGGTTGGTTCCTATATGCTTTCGATGCTAAGTGAAGGATGGAGGTGGGCCACAGTTGTAAATATCAACAGATGTGGAGAGCACCATGTGGTGGACACGGCTCCAAAGATAAAGGTTTTTGTCCCTTTCTCCGATGTATTTAATGTTTCTCAAATGATGCGGAGCCCGACATGTGTCAACCTTTGCGTAAGTTTCAAAAAGTTTCAAATAAAGTTCTAAGTATCATGGAAAGCTCCACGTCTCATCTGTTGTGCGTGCGGAGTTTGACACCTATCTCTATTTTCCTCCCTTTGAAGCTAATGAGCGGGAAGTTGTGGGTCCCATTTCTAACTGTGTCTTAAAGTTTCAATGTCGCAGATCACGATAGTTGTCACCTGTGGAGTTCTCTCAAGTATAGAAGACACAGTTAAGTAAAGTGTTACAGAGCAAGACACGTATATGTTTCTAGTTGCTGTGAAAGCCACCAATTGCCGATTTCCTGTTTCTTCCCAAGAGACGAAGGAGTTTCAAGTTGTGTGCGCGAACGCTGCCATCTATTACAAAGTTTATTATTTCTAAGAAGTGTAGAAGCCGCCAAGTGTCTATTCCTTATAAGAAGTATGCCACATATGTTTTGTCACAACCAATGGGCTTAAAGGAAGGAGTAACTGTCGCAGATTCTAAAGATCTTAATTTGTCAGAGACTTCCAGTTACCTCCAGTTCGGTTGGGCCGTTGGGATTCAATTGTTGCAGACAATCTAGAGTCGATCTTGTGCTATAAATATGTAACATATGTAATGAAAGAAAAATAGTTTGAATTTTGATAGAGAAATTCATACAATTTCCAAAGATAATTTTCTGTCAGAGATTTAAGAGAGAAGTTTGAGACTTTTGCTGTGACTAGTGAATATCATTTGCCATTATTTTGTTATTCTTGATTCAGAAAGTGAATGTAACTATGCATGTATCTGTGCCTCTTATGTTGCTGGAAAATTAATGTGAAAGACTGAGTACTGTGCCTTGGTTGATATTTCTTGTGTCATAGCAAATTGTCTGGTTGTGAGCCTTTGATTTTATTCATTTCATCTGTTTATGTTAATCATGCAGTATCTGCTCTTTAATATGACTGAATCTTGAGGATATTTTCACTGTGCTTAGTTGAGAGAAACACTTTTTTTCAGGCGTATCGCCATAGATAGATTTGCTTTAATTGTATCTGTAATTCTGTTAGTTTCTATCATTTTCTCCAAACCCATTTAAGATAGAGAAGAGCCAGCTTCTTTAAAATCTAGAGGTTGTTTCAGGTAGCAAGTCCCACATTCCTAAAACTTCCCATGTTGGTGTTGGAACTTGTGCAATTTTACACATCAACACATCACAACACATATCCTCATTACACATGCATAAGATCACAGCATCACAACATTGTCTAGGATAATTTCTTAGGTGACCACTGACATTCACAACTTAGCACAAGAAACATAGTTCTTTTTAGCTCACTATTTAATATTGTAACCAAATTTTACATGCAATCTATTATGCAATGGATACGCTTTTCAAGAATTTTTTTCAATAGTTCACAATGCAATTTCAATTGAACACTAAAACTAATTCAAGGCATCAAATTTCTATTTACTATACAACATATAATCAACTTATTGTAAAAGTTCTACCAAATCATTCGCAAGAGCATTCATGTATACATTAATTAACATTTGCATTCTTATAGGTTATCTAAGGCATCACAAAGTCTAATTAAATTCTTTCTATATTCATGAAAACAATTCATTCATAATAACTAATAACTAATAACTAATCAAATATGATTCCCATTCCTTTATCAATTTTCTAATTCATCACTATAAAATTTAAATGTTAAAAGATTGCCTAGAGATTTCATCACATCAACTAGCATTAGCCTTGGTAAACTTTAGTAGAGTAAATTCCACAGTAACCTTTTTTTTTAAAGAAATCTTTATACAATACTAGAATATAAGACATAAATGTGGACCAATCCAGTTACCCCAATATCATGAAGCATCTCAAATGTATAAATAATGATTAAGTTTTCTCTAACTACCATCCTACCTTCATCACACCTAGAGGATGCACAAGGTATAGGGAAGAAATGGGCCTGTTGCAGCCATCTTAAATTTTTCACAGGTCCTAATGTTTTTTCCTCAAGCTTATGTCATTAGGTTGATACACTTCCAGGTTTAGGGTTCTTTGCAAATTCTAGGAAACACTAAAACCTTAAACCCCCATGCCAAAGTGAAGTGTGAAGGTCAAAATTATTATATTTCTTCAGTGACCGCTTGTCCCTGTTACCTACGGTTTATGTTGTCCTCTTATGTCCCCCTTAATACGTTGTCTGACTGACCCCTTGCCAAGTGATTACCTTTTCCAGCCCGCACCCTGAAAATCTTTATTTTAGTTGACAAGTTCATATCCTACTAACTCTTTGTTGACAGGTGGTGATATATGATTTCATTTCTGCCTTTCCGCCAGCAATAAAATATTGACAAACTTCGCACCTGCGGAATTGTAGAATGAGTGACAGTTGGTTGATGACTCTCCAGGATGACAAGCAGTGGGCCCAAAACAGATGCAAGAGGTTTTCTTTATATTTCCCACTTTCTATCATGCTTCACCAAGAGGACCTTTTGGGTAACTGCAGAATTACGGAATAGGGTGCCAACTCATAAAAACTGTTTCTGATTTCCGCAAAAGGCAATAATGGTGGGCCTTGTCTAGAGTAGGGGCAATCTTAATTATTTCTGCCATTTCATCAAACTTTATTCCATAGTCCCAGCTAGTATTTGCGGAATGGCAGAAATCTTGACATATGGCATTCTAAAGGGCTGGGACTGGTGCATTAAGTAGCAAGAATATGATGTGTCATTATCTTATGGACATGGCCACCTGTTGGAGAGTTGTCTTGAATTTCGTGTAGTTGATCTGACAGTTGTTTGCCATTTCACCAGGATCATATCTCTGGCCGTACCTCTCACCTACGGAACTGCAGAATATGGTCTTAATTACACTTAAGGGGAGATATTTTCTTAGGATCATGGTTAGGAGGACTACCCAGGTGGCAAGTCATCATTGGGAAAGAAAAGTATCATTCTCTTACCTCATCAAGGACCAAATCAGAACCGTTAAAATCAAGCCAGCTAAGATCAAGATCAACGGCCAGAATTTAAAAGTATGACAGGGAGATATGTTGGCGATGATCTCATAGTGTTTCATTACAAGCATAAACTGCTCAGGCGTGTGTAGAGTCTCCATCGCAGCCACCACATAGGAATTTATTAATAGAAAGATTTGGCTTATGTAGGCTCGACCTTTAGAAATCTGCACTTCTATCCGGATTGATATTTCATCTAATGTGTAATGAAATTTGACATAATGACAGTGCTAAAATGAGGAAACCAAGATAGCTAACTGGCATAATTTAGTGCAAGAAGTGGTGTTCCCAGTTATGCAGAATTATGAAATCCAATCTTTCAATTCATTTGTGGTAATCTCCACAAGATTTCTATTTATGACTGAAAAGCCTTGAAGTGACCAGAATTAAATGGACCAAAGATGTGTGGATGTATGTTGTATCCTGAAATTTCTATAAATAGAGAAGTGCTGATGTTACCCCGTATACTGTTTGAAATGTGTTATGATAGTATGGCTTTACCATGTTCCTATGTGATCTATGTGCTCCCTTGTTCTATTAGGTTTTCTTCCTTGTTCTCATGGTTATCAATCTGTCCTTATAGAATTAGAAAGACCTGGAATTGTCTCCTCTAGAATAGGTGGTTTAGGGAAAATTAGAGATTAGCAACAACGTCCATTGAGCCTCTGTGATTTCTTCTTCGGTCTCTTATCTCATCTGACGGTGGGTCCTGAAGGTTTGTCTCCCAGCTCTAGAAATTCCTTATTTATGTGAGTTGGTAGATTCCTTTCTGGAGTAGAGAAACTTCTCAGCTTCCTCTACCCCTCCCCTACATCTAATTTTCCTGATAGGGCATCAACTCTAGGTGTAGGGAGACTACCCACTAGGATGATATAGATAAGGGATAAGAGGAGAATTGTTGCTGTTGTTGTTGTTCTCTTGGCTTGGCTCCCAATACTTTTGAGGCCAGCCAGGTGTGGATTCCCCAATTTTCTACTCAGTTGAAGTTGCATGACACTTCTCGACTTGGAGGGCGAAATCACACCCGTGCAATGGAACCCGAAAATAGTTAAGGACATTCTATCATCCTAGGTTTCCTTTCGATATTGTTCCTTGCACATTTTCTCATCCCTTGGTATGTGGCTTGGAAAGGCAGAGCAGTGAAGGCTCTCATTAAGTACTCTGATGGCATTTGAGGAGTGCTTGGCTCTAACGACATCTAATAATGCATCCATCATCAAAGGCCCAGATCCTTTTCCTGCCAACATAGAAGATGAACATACAGTTGCAACATGGTTACACTAGCCTCTTCTCACAACTACATCTTTTTGGTTACTGAGAAGTTGTAACTTCTTTTAGCTTAAGCCTTAAGCTTGTCTGCTCCCTTTTCTTTATAAAAGGGAATTCAAGGCTTCTGAAAAAGCATTGGTTCGAGGTCATATCTTTAGACTTAGTCTGAAATCTGGGGTCAATCTGATTACGGAGGAATTGTAAATAGTTTATTTTCTACAATAAATCAGTCATACATTTCTAAGTTTTAAGATGTCTTTATATATCTGCAAAGACTATGTTATAATTTGTTGAATGGTTTACTTTACAGCTTTTGTTGAGTCTTCAGAGTATACTGTCTCCTACTTCATGTATACAGTTCTGCATTTATGAATATATTTAATTGAGGATCAGATTTATTCATTGCCACAATTTTTCTTGTGTTGTATATTTTTCTTGCAACATTCACTCAAGTAGTAAAATAAATGGCTGGCAGAGGATATAGAATGTATTTTGGGTTTATAGGGATAACTAAGTATGGTAGACTTCAAGACTAGTAGAGTGTTTTAATGTAAGGCATTACTACATCTTTACAGTAAACTAAGTTTTATTATATCATAGTTCTTTGGATGTTTATGTAAGTTTCTTGACTCTGTGACCCTTGGATTGGCACTGGTCGGTTCTAGAATACTATACTGAGCTTACATCCTTTGAATCACCCTCATCATTGTTTCAAAGAAATCAACGTTTTTTCCCTTTCAACAATAAGTGTTAGAAGTTAATATTATATTACATGTTCCTCTGCAAAGAAACATAATAAACGCTTAAGAAACTAGCCCATATTTTCACTCTATTAGACGTTCTTTAAGCAGTCTTATAGGAACATATATGTCATTGGAGCAGTGTTGTTAAACAAATATTTTATGAACCCCACCCATTCGAATAAAACACTGTCTTCCCCAAAAGGGAAGGATATCCAAAAAGAAATAGGAACACCCTCCTTAGTCTCACAGAGCCTAAAGTGCAGAGGAAAGAGGGATTGAACACCCCTGTTTCCTGTTCATTGGCCAATACCTCAAGGCATGCCAGTTATTAGAGAATGGCTATCCTATAGACCTGTGTGTTTTTTCCTTGAGATTAAGTTGGGAATTTAAAACAACCATTAGATTGGCTACTCTACTAGGGACTGAAATAAGAACTGTGTCTTATCCTAAAAGGTTTTTACCAACATTCTTGAAGTTCATGATCAAGAGGATTTTGTCCAGTTGATCCACTCATAGATGTATGACTCTATTTGAAAATGAAGATGAAATCAGGTTCTCTCCTAAAAGGTCTTAGTTAGATAAAATCCTCTAAATATTGAAGGGTCAGAGGTTAGATTTCATGTTCCTTACAGAAGAAGATTGGTGACTCTAACATGTGTTTTCATGTAAAGATAAGATAGATACAAAATCTAAGGCATCAAGTTTCATATCTCATAATGTTCTACCTAACTCGACTGTGAAACATGATTCATAATGAAGTGACATGCTTTCAAAGTTTCATTCCTCTATAAGCAGAGGTGGCGGCTCTATAAGAAAAGGATCTGGTAATACAGTCTAGTGTTCTTGATTTTTCATAAAATCAAAGCAAAATTTGTACTAGTTGCAAAGGTGCTCCTCTGTTATTTTACAATGACTTGAGAAAATTTTCCTAGAAATTTAAAGATGTATATTCAGCAATCACACTTTGTTATCAAAGTGAATTTGTCAGGGAAAGGTATAAGGCCATTGACTTCAGTAATATTTATGGGTTTCCAAACCATGTACCAAATGAAGTTAGAAGTCAAATAACAAAGTTCAGTAATGATAAATCCAAAATAGCTAGCAACCATTTGCAAGAATTTTGTGACTTAATGGGAGATTTTGAAATATATCATGAGGATGTAGTCATAAAATTGTTTGTTCAAACTTTTTAAGGAGAAGTTAGAGATTGGTTTGCATGGTTACCCAATCAGTTTATTTTGTCATGGCAAGATTTAAAGTTTGCTTTTATGGAACAGTTTGGGGAAAGAATAGATGTCGGTATATTAATTAAAAAACTCATGCAGATTGAGAAAGAGGATAAGGAATCAATCCCATCCTTCAATCTAAGATTTTCCAAAACAGTGAGGGATATTCCTAAAAATGCCAGACCTAATGATGCTATGCGTCTAATCATATATCTAGGTGCATTCAATGAAAAGGATAGTTATCGATTGAGAGATAGAAACCCTACTACTATGATGCAAGCATATTCTTTGGCCATGAAAATAGAAAATAATTTAAAACATACAAAGATAAAGGGTTGTGAGTTGGTGGAAAATAGGAAAAATGAATCTATTTGTCCCCCCATTTGCCAGAGAGGGGGCAGATTGGGCAGTTCAAGTAGGCCAAAGCCAGTATATGAGACTCAACATACTAAAGGGGATTGGGATTATGACCAGAACCAAAGAGTTCAAAATTTATATAAACCCATTGCTCATCCTTCCCCTTATTTTCAGAATAAAAGGAAATCCCCATAACCTTGTGAGGTACATTATGAGATAAATGGTACCCAAATGCATAAAGAAGTATTAGTTATGAAGGATCCTTTGTCTTGTGCATATATAGCAAATTGTGAGGACATATCCCCTATTTATGATGATGTAAATCTTATATCAAGCAATAAGATCTCATCTCCTAGAGAAATAGTTTCTCTTGAGTTTGAATGTCAAGGGGAATTTGTTCTTACCAATAATGTAGATAGTAGTGAGCACATGACAGAATCCTCTCACCAAAGTTGTGATAGTTCTATGGCAGATAGTGATGCAGGCTATCAAGATAGTGATAATGAAGAATATGCAAATATGATGCATATAAGAGATAACCCACTCTATGATAAACCTATGAACATATCAGCAAAAAAGGATATGGAGTTATGTGACTACATAGATAATCCACTCTTTGAAGAAAATCCAGAAGAAGTTAGTAAACTCATATCAATCCAACACACAAAAATATATGGAACAAAGGCCTCATTAATAAATCAGGACCCAAGTCTTCATCCAAATGATGCCTCCAAAACCCATATTCAACAATAGAATGAATGTCTGATTCAAGAGATGGAAAGTAAAGACAAAGTGTCAGATTTTGAGAAAGAAACTGAGTGTGATTGTTTTAAGTTTGACATTAACTTAGTAAAGATTGAAAATTCCCTCGGCACCAACTATGAAATAGATTATGATTGCTTTTACTTTCCAGATATATGCAAGAGGCAAAAATTAGAGGGAAACAATTATCTCATGTGGTTGGATATAATTGAACCAAGCACTGACTTTCTTTTTGACAGTGTATTTCACATATCTATGGTTCAGAGTAGAGGGGCAGATTTTGAAGGCAATAGCTGTCCCAAGGACTATCAAATCATCTGCAATAGAGGCAAGTTGAATCTTAATATTATTTTTAGAAGCAACCTAATGAAGTCACTAGAAAACAATATGTTTGATAGAGGCAAGTTTTGTTTCTCTTCTGCATAATGGCCTGGGGCTATTATGTGTTTGGTCTGCTCCTCCAGAGTTCTTCTGTGATCTCTCTCTATTCAGGATAAACAGATGTCCCCAACTAGAGCCACTATTGGAGCCATATTAAATTTTTCACAGGTCCTAATGTTTTTTCCTCAAGCTTATGTCATTAGGTTGATAGACTTCTAGGTTTAGGATTCTTTGAAAATTCTAGGAAACACTAAAACCTTAAACCCCAGTGCCAAAGTGAAGTGTGAAGGTCAAAATCGTTATATTTCTTCAGTGACCGCCTGTCCCCGTTACCTATGGTTTAAGTTGCCCTCTTATGTCCCCCTTAATACGTTGTCTAACCGGCCCCTCGCCAAGTGATTACCTTTTCCAGCTCACGCCCTGAAAATCTTTATTTTAGTTGCCAAGGTCATATTCTACTAACTCTTTGTTGATAGGTGGCGATATATGGTTTCATTTCTGCCTTTCCACCAACAATAAATATTGACAAACTTAGCACCTGTGGAATTGCAGAATGAGTAACAGTTGGTTGATGACTCTTGAGGATGGCAAGCGGTGGGCCCAGAACAAATACAAGAGGTTTTCTTTATATTTTCATCGTTCCGCCATGCTTTACCAAGAGGACCTTTTGGGTACCTGTGGAATTGCAGAATAGGGTGCCAACTCATAAAAACCATTTTCGGTTGCCACAAAAGGCAATAATGGTGGGCCATGTCTGAAGTAGGGGCAATCTTAATTGTTTCTTCCATTCTGTCAAACTTTATTCCATAGTCCCAGCTAGTATTTGTGGAATGGCAAAAATCTTGACATATGGCATTCTAAAGGGCTGGAACTGGTGCATTAAGTAGCAAGAATATGACCTATCGTTAAATTATGGACATGGTCACCTGTTGGAGAGTTGTCCTAAATTTTGTGCAGTTGATCCGACGGTTGTCCGCCATTCCACCATGATCATATCTTTGGTCGTACCTCTCGCCTGCGGAGCTGCGGAATATGGTCTTAATTACACTTAAGGAGAGATATTTTCTTGGGACTGTGGTTAGGAGGATTACCTAGGTGGCAAGTCATCATTAGGAAAGAAAAGTTATCATTCTCTTATCTCATCAAGGACCAAATCAAAACCGTTCAAATCAAGCTAGCTAAGATCAAGATTAACAGCCAGAATTTAAAAGTATGACAGGGAGATATGTTGGCACTGATTTGATAGTGTTTCATTACAAGCATTAACTACTCAAGCATGTGCAAAGTCTCCATCGTAGCCACCACACAAGAATTTATTAACAGAAAGATTTGGCTTATGCAGGCTCAACCTTTAGAAATCTGCACTTCTATTCAGATTGACATTTCATCTTCTGTGTGATGAAATTTGACATAATGATAGTGCTAAAATGAGGAAACCAAGACAGCTGACCTAGCATGATTCAGTGCAAGAAGTGATGTTCCCAGTTATGCGGAATTATGAAATCTAATCTTTCAATTCATTTGTGGTAATCTCCATAGGATTTCCATTTATGACTAAAATGCCTTGAAGTGACTGGAATTAAATGGACCAAAGATGTGCGGATGTATGCTGCATCCTGAAATTTCTACAAATAGACAAGTACTGGTGTTACCCCGTATACTATTTGAAATGTGTTCAGATAGTATGGATTTCCCCTGTTCCTATGTGATCTATGTGCTCCCCTATTCTATTGGGTTTTCTTCCTTGTTCTCATGGTTATTAATCTATGCTTACAAAATTAGAAAGTCCTGGAATTATCTCCTCTGGATTAGGTGGTGCATGGAAAATTAGAGATTAGTAGCAGCGTCCATTGAGCCTCTATGATTTCTTCTTCAGTCTCTTATCTCATCTGACGGTGGGTCCTAAGGGTTTGTCTCCCAGATCTAGAAGTTCCTTATTTATGTGAGTTGGTAGATTCCTTTCTGGAGTAGAGAAGCTTCTCACCTTCCTCTACCCCTCCCCTAGATCTAATTTTCTTGACAGGGCATCAACTCTAGGTGTAGGGAGACTGCCCACCAAGATGATACAGATAAGGGATAAGAGGAGAATTGTTGTTGTTGTTGTTGTTCTCTTGGCTTGGGTCCCAGTACTTTTGAGGCCATGCAGGTGTGGATTCCCCAAGTTTCTACTTGGTTGAAGTTGCGTGACACTTCCCGACTTGAAGGGTAAAATCACACCCGTGCAATGGAAGCCAGAAATAGTGAAGGAGATTATGTCATCCTGGGTTTCCTTTTGATATTGATCCTTGCACATTTTATCATCCCTTGGTATGCGGCTTGGAAAGGTAGAGTAGTGAAGGCTATCATTAAGTACTCTGATGGCATTTGAGGAGTGCCTGGCTCTAACAGCATCCGATAATGCATCCATCATTGAAGGCCCATCTCCTTTTCTTGCCAACATGGAAGCTGACCATACAGTTGCAACACAGTTACAATGGCCTCTTCTCACAACTACATCTTTTTGGTTACTGAGAAGTTGTACCTTCTTTTAAGTTAAACTTGAAGCTTGTATGCTCCCTTATCTTTATAAAAGGGAATTCAAGGCTTGTGAAAAAGCATTGGTTCAAGGTCATATCTTCAGACTTAGTCTAAAATGTGGGATCAATCTGATTAGGGAGGAATTGTAAATAGTTTGCTTTCTACAATAAATCAGTCATACATTTCTAAGTTTTCATTCTGAGTTTTAAGATATCTTTATAGATCTGCAAAGACTATGTTATAATTTGCTGAATGGTTTACTTTACAGCTTCTATTGAGTCTTCAGAGTATACTATCTCCTACTGAACATGTATACAATTCTGCATTTATGAATATATTTGATTGAGGATTAGATTTATTCATCGCCACAATTTTTCTTGTGTTGTATATTTTTCTTCCAGCATTCGCTCAAGTAATGAAATAAATGGCTGCCAGAGGATATAGAATGTATTTCAGGTTTATAGGGATAACAAAGTATGGTAGACTTCAAGACTAGTAGAGTGTTTTAATGTAAGGCATTACTACATCTTTACAGTAAACTAAGTCTTATTATAGATTGGCACTAGTGTGTTGTAGAATACTATACTAAGCTTACATCCTTCGAATCACCCTCATCATTATTTCAAAGATATCAACACTTTTTCCCTTTCAACAATAGGTGTTAGAAGTTAATATTATTTTACATGTTCCTCTACAAAGAAATAGAATAAAAGCTTAAGAAACTAGCCCATCTTTTCACTTTATCAGACATTCTTTAAGCACTCTTATAGGAACATATCTGTCATTGGAGCAGTGTTGTTGAACAAATATTTCATGAACCCCACCCATTCGAATAGAACACTGTCTTCCCCAAAAGGGAAGGATATCCAAAAAGATATAGGAACACCCTCCTTGGTCTCACAGAGCCTAAAGTGCAGAGGAAAGAGGGATTGAACACACTTGTTTCCTGTTCATTGGCCAATCCCTCAAGGCATGTCAGTTATTAGAGAATGGCTATCCTATAGACCTGTGTGTTTTTTCCTTGAGATCGGGTTGGGAATTTAAAACAACCAATAGGACCTCATCCACTCACATGTTAGGGTTCACATATTACCCGCAACATAATTACCATACCAGAGACGAAATACCTTCATCCTAGCCCATAAGGGGTTGAACGCATAATATATAAATGGTCACATATTATTGTTGCAAATATATGCCTAATCGGTGTTGTCATTGATATCAACATATTCTTGTTGTCATTAGTGTCAACTATATCCCATCCTAGAAGACTTGTATGTTGAGGATATTGAGAAAATTAGCATCTCCGGAAGAAACAAGTGAGTTACATATCTCTTTGTCAAAGATAGTGAAGACAGTGCAGTTTAGTGAAGTAGATTGCTTTGCATTCCCAGTAGGATGAAGACCAGAGTCTGTGGAATAAAGGGTTTGTAGAGGATTGTCTAAAGTTGCTCTAGTCAAGATTTGAGAGATCCACATGGAGAATTGGTGAAGTTATGGCCATCTAAGTAGAATCGGGTTTTGCAGTTGTTTAGAGGTGACAGAGTGACAGAAATCTAGTCCAGATTGATCTGCATTGGAATATTATGATCTACAGATCTAGAGGTTTTTTTGGGATGTTGGTGTATGTCCTCAACTCAAGTGGTTCGTGGTTTGGAGGTCTGCAAGCAATCTTTCTAGTGTGATAGTCATTACAATTTGTGTTCTTGAGTTCCTAGATGAAGGTGCAAGTGTTTTTGATGATCTAAGGTAGTGCAGTTGTTCCTGTTGATTTCATTGTGCTTGTAGTGGTCTCTGAATCGAGTTCATGTTATGTTGGTGGTCCGCATTGAGGTTCGAGCTCGTGATTGAAGATTTCTCTTTGGATGTTGTTGTTCTTTCTAGTCTTGGCCGACCAGATGCTTTGTGGATGTCACAGATGATCTAAGAAGAGTTCTATGAAGCATGGCGTGTTGTTTGAGGAAGATTTGGATCCTAGCTATGTTTGGCAGACAGTATAGTGATTCACATTTTTGTAGTGCCAACCTTGATGTTTATTCCAAGGTTGATGAAGCATATAAATATGTGTGGTTGAGTTGTGGAAAGGCATCCTTGTGTGAAAATGAGAAGATCCTAAGAAAGGAGGAAAGGAAGAGCAGAGAAGAGGAAGAGCAATAAAGGATGAGGAGATAGAGAATAAGTGTTTTGGGCAGAGAAGGAGTATTGTGCATTTCAATGGAACTAAATGTTGCATGAAGAAGATGTTGTTTTCCAATTCAATCTTTCTATGATAAACTTATAAATATTTCTGTAGTCAGTGAGCCTCCTTGAGCAGTGAGCTCTAGGTAGTATGCCCTGAAGGCATGTGCCTTCCCCATTTTCTATTCTTTTAATAGAGAATAAATCTTGTGGGTTAACCCCCACCGTGGTTTTTCCCTTCACCGGGTTTCCACGTATAAATCTTGATGTTATGTGTGTTGATTTTGTTTCTGCTCATGTGTTGTTGATTCATGCTTTCATGGTTACATCATTCATCTGTTATTAAGTGGTAAAGTTAATTACAGCAAAGGATAATTTTTTTTGTGACAACTGATTCACCCCCCCCTCAGTTGTCTGCCCTAATTTCAACAATTGGTATCAGAGCGGGTTTCTCTAATAGAAGCTTGACCGCTTGAGGAGATCCAGGATATCAACTTACAAGAAGAATAGTCTAAGATTTGATGGAACAAATTACTGTCTTTGGAAGAGATGCATGGAGTGCCGTTTGAAATGCATGGGTGATGCTTATTAGCTGATAACAAAAGATGAGTATATGTCTCCAGAGAAAGGCTCTTCAACTCTAGATGAACTCAAAGATGTTGAAAATAGCATTCAAGCTAAAGAAGCTTTGCTGAGTACCCTGACTGATATAGAAATGACAAATTATGTCCTGGAATTGAAAACTAGTCATGAAATCTAGAATAAGTTGGAAACTCTATATGAAGGTGATGAATATGTCAAATGTGCTAAGTTGCAGAGTTTGAAGGGTAGATATAAAAATTTGAGGATGAGTGAAGATGAAAACATCACTTCCTACATGCAGAAGGTGAATGAACTTGTGTGCAGTATCAAGTGTGCTGGTAGAACACTAGAAGAATCAGAGATTATTGGCAAAGTGCTCAGATCCTTACCTACTTCATACAAGCATAGAGTTGCTGCTATTGAGGAAATCAAGATTGTGACAACTGTTACAAGGGATCAGTTGGTTGGCAAGCTCTCAGCATTTGAAATGAGTGAGTTTGGTGATTCTCTTCCTAAATCTGAATCTGCATTTAAGGCCAGTATTTATGGAAAGCAAAAATTTGATCTAGGTGAAAGCTCTTTAAGAAGACTAACCAAATTTGAGAAGGCAAGGAAGGAACTTGAAGAAGATGAATTAGAGTTTGAAGAACTTGAAGCCCTGTTTGCCAAAAGATTACCAAGAGGATTCGGTAAGTATAAAGGAAAATTGCCCTTCAAATGTTTTGCTTACAATAAGATTGGTCATTTTGCTTCAAGGTGTCCGAAGAGGGTTTCAAAGTCAAACCCTAATAGACCTAGGGTTCAGAAGAAATGCTACTATGTCCAAGAAGTTGCTGAAGGAGTCACTGATGATGAATCTGATAAGGGAAGTACCTCAGGAAATGAATGGGTGTTCACTGCCATCAAAGAAGAAGATTTGGTGCCTATTGAATCTGCTAGCTATGTGAATGTGGAAAGAGCCTTGGTTGCTCAAGTTGAAGAAAAGGATGAATGGGTAATTGACAGTGGATGCTCTCATCATATGACAGGTGATAAGAGTAAGTTTGTAAGTATGGAAAGGTATGAATGTGGAATTGTGAAGTTTGGAGATAATTCAGCTAGTAGAATCCATGGCAGAGGATCCATCTCTTTTGATGGTAAGAATAACACTAATAATATTTTGTATGTAGAAGGGTTGAAGCATAATCTTCTTAGTGTTGGACAGTTGGTTGACAAGGGATATGATCTCTGATTCAAGGATGGAAAATGCAAAATTTTGGAAAGTTCCAGAACTGAGATTGCATCCGGTACACAAACTAGAGGTAACATCTTTCATTTAAGTGGTACTGGTAAAAGTTTTTTGATTGCTTAGATTGATTAGAGTTGGCTATGGCATAGGAGAATGTGTCATGTAAATTTCGACAACATTGTCAAGATAAGTTCTACTCAGGTTGTGAGAGATCTTCAAAGCTTGTAAAACTTGCTAATAGCATGTGTAAGGAATGTTAGTTGGGAAAATATAGCAGAACTATATCCAAGAGTAAAGAACAATCTTCAAGTGGATTGTTGGATCTTGTGCACACTAATTTGTGTGGTCCTGCCAGGGTTAGGAATTTGCAAGGAGATAGATACTTTATGTTGCTGATTGATGATCACTCCCGGATGATGTGGGTCACCTTCCTGAGAGAGAAATCAGAGGCTCTTGACAAATTCAAAGTGTTTAAGGCTAAGGTGGAGAATGGCATTGGTGTGAAGATAAAGTGTCTGAGATCTTATAGAGGTGGAGAATTTACCTTCGGTGAGTTTAATACATTTTGTGAAAAGCATGGAATAAGAAGACAATTGTCTTCTCTTAGGACTCCTCTGTAGAATGGAGTTGTGGAAAGGAAGAACCAGACTATTCCAGAGGCTACTAGAACCATGATGATGGAAGGAAATGTTCCACATGTCTATTGGAGAGAGGCTATGAGTACTGTTGTCTACACTCTTAACTAGATGCATATTAAAGGTAATTCTGGTAAAACACCTTATGAACTATGGTTTGGTAATGCTCCTTCTATGAAATATTTCAGAGTTTTTGGTGGTAAATGCTATATCAAAAGAGATGAAGATCTTGGCAAATTTGATGCAAGATGTGATGAAGGAATATTTCTGGGTTATTCTAATCAAAGAAAGGCATACTGGTGCTTTAACAAGAGATTGAAAAAGATGGTTGAAAGTGCTAATGTAAATGTTGATGAAAGCAAGGAGAGACCTTCAAGGTTTTGTGGATATGAATCAGATGATCAAAATGAAAGTCCAAATGAAGGAAAGCAAGTTCAGTTTACTCCAGAGAATCCAGTGACTTAAGAAGTTAATGCAAATATTGAGGAACAAGTCCAAGAATCAGAAGTTGAAGAAAAACCCAAAACTCCCAGGTATGTAAGATTGAATCATTCTGAAAATCAGATCATAGGAGATAAAAATAAAGGTGTTCAAACTAAAAGAAGAATTGTTGAAGAACAAGAGGAGTATTGTCTAATCTCAAAGATTGAACCAAAATCAGTGAATGAAGCTTGTAATGATGAAAGTTGGGTAAAAGAAATGGAAGAAGAATTAATGCAAATTGAAAAGAATCATACTTGGGATCTTGTTCCTAGACCTAAAAACAAAAATGTAATTGGAACTAAATGGGTCTTCCAGAATAAATTGAATGAAGATGGTGAAGTTGTGAGAAAGAAAGCAAGATTAGCATGCAAAGGTTACTCTCAGGTAGAGGGAATTGATTTTGAAGAAACCTTTTCTCTAGTGGCAAGAATTGAAGCAGTCAAATTATTTCTTGCCTTTGTTGCTTACAAAGATTTCAAAGTTTACTAGATGGATGTCAAGTCAGCATTCCTGAATGGAGAATTGGAAGAAGAGGTCTACATTGAGCAACCAGAAGGATTCCAGTTGTCTGATCAAGAAGATAAGGTCTGCAGATTGAAGAAAGCACTGTATGGACTTAAACAAGCCCCAATAGCCTGGTATGCAAGATTAGATAAGTATCTGCTAAAGTTAGGCTTTAGTAAAGGAACTACTGACAATAATCTTTATTTCAAAATTGATCATGAACACATCTTGATTGTTGAGGTATTTGTTGATGACATCATCTTTGGTGGAAATAAGAGTATGTGTAAATTTTTTTCTGATCAGATGCAAAGTGAATTTGAGATGTCCATGCTTGGTGAAATGAACTTCTTCTTAGATTTGCAAATCATTCAGTCAAAAAAAGGCATCTTCATATCTCAATCTAAGTATGTGAAAGAGTTGTTGAAAAAGTTTGGAAAGGGGGATTCAAAACCAGTGAGTACTCCTACGGTAACTAGATGTGGCACAAGTTGAGTAGAGATGATGATTACCCTAAAGCAGATCAGAAAAGGTATAGATCAACGATTGGAGGACTACTTTATTTGACTCATACAAGACCTGATATTATGAATGCAGTTGGCCTTGTTGCTAGATTTCAAGCTAATCCTAGAGAATCTTATGTTGTGGCAGTCAAATAAATTTTCAGATATCTGAAGGGAACATCTGATTATGGCTTATTGTATCCTAAGGGTGATGATTTCACTCTTCATGCATATACAGATGCTGATTGGGCAGGAGATGTGGATGGTAGGAAGAGTACTAGTGGAGGTGCATTTTTCTTGGGAAAGAGATTGGTTTCTTGGTTGAGCAAAAAGTAGGAGGCAATATATCTGTCTATTGCAGAGGTAGAGTACATAGCAGCAGCAAATAATTGTACTCAAGTATTGTGGATGAAGCTGTAACGTCAGAAAATGTCCCCTTGGGGGGTTTTTCCCTCTTAAGGTTTATCTCTCGGGTCTTTTGCATGCATCTAGGACATCTTAGTTCATAATTTGGCATCTTCCTAGGTAGCATGACAAATGGGACCTAGGAGGAACCCTTGAGCTATACCCTGCCCAAAATAGGGGGGAGGACTTGGGCGCCTGTGCCCTAGTCCTACCCTATTTTGGGGCAGCCCCAATTTTTGGGTGTCAATTTATGACCGTTATTTGGGTCCTTTGTCGACACGGTAAGTTTGAATTATGAAAATCTTGGTGGGAGTGTTTGTAGTTGCATATAAAAGTATGTTTAGGCATTCATTTGTAAACTAGATGATTACTAGAAAGCTATTGTGTTCTCAAGGTGATTCAAGGCTTCCATTGTGTTGCAAGAGCAGATTTGTGTGGTTTATCTGTTTGTATTTGTAGATTTGAGCATCCATTCATCATAGAATGAAGAACATCTTCCTCCCGTCATATCTTCACTACAAGGTGACATTATATTGTGTTTTCATTATCAATTCTTTTAGTTTTTGCCTCTGCCTCACATGGGCACGCACTCTCTATCTGACAACGGTGTTTAGAGACTTAAGTGTCCTCCAGGGCTTGACTGAGGCAAGCCTCTAAACACCACAACCCCCTCCCAAAGTCTTGTGATTGCAGGTTACAGGTGTCACATTTAGGAAAAGTGAAGTTGCAGGAAGGATTGGCAGACATCAAGGATTCAAGATCTGAAGAGAAGCAGGACACTGGAGCACTTCCATGACTTGGGCGCTCGCACTAGTGTTCTCTGCAGACAAATTTCTAGAAACATAAGTTACAGGGCTGATCCGTGTCAGAAGGAGGTCCAGATCCCGCGAAGAAACTAGTACCTTGGAATAGGGCACCCGCACTAGTGTCCTCGACTATTCTGCCTCGGAACCCCAAAAATAGGTACTCTGTGATTTGCTATTTTACTCCCGTTATTCATCAGTTTATTGCCATATTTGCATAATTAGGGTTTTAATGGTCAATTGAGCATAAGAGAAGAGAAATTGATAATTAAAATCCCTAATCCAATTTTCCCTACATCTCACAAGTGATCTAGGGTATGATAGTGAATTGCCACTCGACCCTAGATCCTTGAATGTAAAGTGGAAAGGCAGATTTAAACATCGAAACACTAAAACATTGACAAATCCAATTTCCCACTAAACATTTTGGTGAACCCATGTTTTTAGACTTAAATTGCAACTTTCTGAGTGTGTGTCTTCAGATTTGGATTGATTTTATTCATTCATATAGTCTTTCATTTTATTGCATTGAGAAAAATTCAAAAAAAATGAAAAATTGAAAAAAAATCAAAAAAATTACATTGTTGGGCTTACTAATTTGCATCAATTCTTTCTAGATTTTCCTAATTCATGATTTTTGCATCAGATCTGATATAAACTACCTAAAAATATAAAAATTCAAAAATTTGCATTGCATTTTCATCATTAATTTGCTAGGTTTTTGTAGAAATTTTGACAATTTTCATTAAACCTAGTAATTCCAAAATCTAGGGTTAGTAGGCAAAATCTTGTTTCAAATTTTTCTACTGATTTTAGAGGCCCATTCAAACTTGCATTTGGCTATAGTCTTGCATTTTAGTGTAAATTTTTATTTAGATTTAAAATATTTGCATTTTTGCATAGAAAATTTCAACAAAAAACTAGCAATTTTCATGCATTTTCATTAGATTTGCATTGGTATTTTGCATATTAAAGATTGAAAATAATTTTAAAATCTAAGATTAATTCATTTCCATCATAAATCAGACTTCAAAACATTCACATAGCATTTTGTCCCAAGATCTCAAACCTAGGGCTTCAAAAACAACGATTTTCACTAAATTTGGCCTTATCGACTCTATAAACTTGCACCATAGGCGTGTTGTGGAAAGTATTTTTACATTAATTGGCTGTTATGAGGATAATCATTTTTTTCAGCTCATAAAAATCTTCACAACACCCTTTTAACGGGCTCTTGTATTGAAAATTCGATGAAAAACTACACATTTTGATTATTTTTGCCCTAGGGTTTGACCTAGTTTGCACTCCAAGCGTGTTGTGATCAATTTTATGGATTGAGGTGACTGATATGATTGATATTATTTTCTTCACATACTAAAATTCATTACAACACCCTCTTTGCTAGGTCTTGGAATTGAAAAACCATGAAAAATTGCATATTTTGCTATATTCTCACTGGGGTTTGCTTAAGTGGCACTAAAAGCGTGTTGTGTTGGAAATTTTGACACAAAGTGGCTGTTATTACTGATATTATTTTCTATCCATCACCATTTTCCTCACAATACCCTTTGTTATGCTCTTTTGCATTGACTTTTGGTGAAAAAAAGTGCCTATTTTGACATATTTTCACTATAGTTTGACTTGGCATTATCTTGGATTTGCATCAAGAGTGTGTTGAAGGATCTTATTGCTTTTTTGGACTGATATCAAACATATAATTTTCTGCCCCTGGTCAAAATCCTTACAATAGTCTTTGTTTCATTCATTTACATTAAAAAAAGTACAAAAAGTCAAGCATTTTAGATCATTTTGCATATAGTTTTACACTTGTCTTTTGCATCAAATTTGAAAATTTTTTAAAATCTGATTTTTCATCTTATTATGGCATCTTCATGTTATTCATCTCTGAAATCTTTACATGAGTATATCCTAGATTTTAAAAATTTCGCTAATTTCACTAATGAGAATCCTCATGTTCTAGAACACATAGCTTATATTAGTGGTATCGATGCTTCTATATGTTCTACATATGAGTTGCAATTATACACATGATTTTAGTAGATTCACTTTACTCATAGGGGCATATCCTTTGATATTAGAAGATTTAACCAAATTTTTCTCTAGGAACACCCATTAGAAAGATGAGAGTGAAAAGCCTTTTTCCGCCACAGAGTATGATGATGATGATGTACCTTCCTCTCATCCCATTGCTCTCCCTGGCCAAGATGTAGCATTAGTGGATGAGAAAAGGTCTCTCACATTAAATACTTTGGGGATGGATGTTGGGTGCAATCAAGAGGGAAACAGTGTTAATTCGATACTTATTAATAGACTTGGTAGTACTATTCCTAATATGGTTGTGCAGGGGGCACCTAATGCACCTTCTTGCTTAAAGCCGGTGATTACGGTTCAAGATGTTCAAAATGTGTTACAACAACCACACCATAATGTGATTTCTCACACATACAACACCCGTAATAACAAGCAAAGTAAGCAAGCACTGCATGTGCCTATCTCTCTTCCATGTTCTCAACCTATGCTCCCTCTACCACCTCGTCTTACTCATAAAAGTGGTCAAGAGTATGATCTTGTCAAATAGCTTCGTGCTACTCCGGCTAAGATCTCTCTCTGGGATTTAATACAAACATCGCCTACATACCACAAAATGGTCCAAGAAGCTTTACAAAAGGTGATTGTGCCAATTTCTGTTAAGATGAATGATGTAGCAGTTGTATTGGATAGTATGCATGCGATAAAAATAGATATTCTCTTTCAACCACATGAATTACCATCAGTCGAAGTTTAAAACCAATATGATCCTCTCATTATCTTTGTCGCAATAAACAAATCATTGGTTAAGAGAGTTATGATTGATAATGGATAAACTCTTAATGTTTGTGGCATTGACTTATTACATAAGATTAAAGTTGATACATCTACCATCAAGCTAGAACCATTAAGTATCCATGGTTTTGACAATTTTGGATGACAATCCATAGGTACAATAACTTTACCTATACAAGTGGGACCTGTGATTGTGCCTACCCTAATTCATGTCATGCCTAGTTCTTTATCTTACAACATGATTCTAGGTAGACCTTGGATTCATGCATTGGGGGGAATCCCTTCCACTCTACATCATTCAATCAAATTTACATTCAAAGGTAAACTTCATACTATTCATACTGATCCTGAACTAGATAAATGTTTACACATTGAAATGCAAAAACTAGTTTACAACCATATGAGCTTAAACAATTTGCGAGGTGATCCATCAATGACTAATGTTGTGCAAGATTCTCAACCATCGAATGCACTTGTTGGTTATGATTGGGGCTCATTAGATTTTAATCCTTGCGATGTAGGGGAATATAAACTTAATAACCTCAACACATCAAAAGTCACATTGATCTCATCTAAGCAATCTTTTGAAACATCTGATAAAAACAAAGTCTCCTTGGTTGAAAATAAAGAAAATACCCTCACTTATACCACAAATTACGAGACCTACGAGGCTTCACCATCTTCTAAGGAAATGACATCCCTTTATGGTCGAGGATTTAAAATCCTTTATAACAATTGTGAATATGTAGGTAAGGGATGTGGTATAAATCAACAAGGGATTCAGGTACCTATAGAATCCGCTTCAACACATTACTCAAGCGACATTGGATATAATCTTTTTAAAGAAAAGAAGGCTTCCCGTCGTCCTAAACTTAATGTTAATTCAACAAGATCAAAACAACATGACATATATGTATGCTTTTAACAATGGTACCCCTACAGGTAAGTATCTCTAACCCTTTTATCTCTCTCGTGATGTGCTTCCCCTGTGATGTGTTATGTGTTATTTAGGCCTCCTAGAATGATCCCTAATTCTCTTCTAAGGTCTGGGATACCAGGAGACCGCCTCTGTTGTGACTTTCTTCTATTTGTATCGTCATTCTTCTATATTACCTCTCTCTGATTTCATTGTTGTGTGTTGTGTCTTACGGACATAGTGTTGCGGTTGGTGACTTGGGGGCACCCTCCTACATGACTATCCCTAAGACACATGTTTCTACTCTCTTATTTATTGCTTCCCTTTCTCTAGTGTTTCCACCTAGCAGGCAGATGATGAAAAACATTTATACCGATGCGGACCTAGTGTCCCTTTCGAGAGCAATAAAAAATTGGACTTAGTTCCTAATATGACGATGGGGTTGTATATCTTATCCAACACTTGGCTAGTGGAAGCACTCATGTTTTCCGCGTAGTGAATGTTATGATGTTTCTATCACATTTACAAACTTTAACAATATTGCTGCTCTGTGCACCTTTGTTTGTCTTTGAATCTAGCCTTGGCGGTACTCGATTCAGAGAGCTTCGTGATATAGCCCTATGGTTATCCTTGAACTCCAGATTCGTTGTATAACCTTGGCTCTTTGTGTGGTTAATCATATGCATTGATGTTGTTGTTTATCATGATGTCATAAACACTAACATGTTTCTTGCAGGGATGTGTTTGTGGGAACATTTGGAAATCGTGAAGCACATGTCACCTTTGGGGGGCATGGGCTTTGCAAAATTTGGTGTTCCCTTGTGTGTTTTCTTCCTACCTTAACATGCTTGATATTGATACCTGATATCAACCACCTTAAGGTGGGGGCATATATAAGGTAAGATGTATATTGTAGATGTTAGCAATGTGCTTGCCCTTAGGTGTAGCTTGTGCGATGAGTACATCCTGCACTCTGAGTTTGTTTGCAACCAATCAATCAATCAATCATGTAAGCCCTCTACGGAGGCAGGATATCACGTATATCCTTTTTATCTTAAGCCCTCTGCGGAGGCAGGGATGGTGTATTTCTCAAAGCAAATTGCATCATCCTGTCATTTTCAAAAGTCCTCTGTGGATGCGGGGAGCGGTTCTATGACTAACTCAACCCTTAAGTGTGTCTTTGGCGATTGTTGTGGCGAAGCCCAATTGTTGGTGTGTGCCTGTGATGTGCCTAAGATGGTGTTGGACCTAGAAATAGGTATACTCCATCGCTTGTCTACCGTGTTTTCTCTGTGTCTTCAAGTGTGTGTGTTTTGGCGTGCTTGTTTTGTTTGGAGTGTTTGTTGCCCCATATGCAGAATAAAGACCAGTGCCTTAGGGTAGTGCTTCTTGCATTTTGGGAGGTTTTGCGTGTCTTGCATGTGTGTTGTCCCATATATACAAAGACCTATGCGATGAGTGCATCATGTATTATGGGAGGTTTGTTTACTTTCCAGTACTTGCATTTGCATTTCATAAATATGAGAAAAAGAAAAGAAAAGATATCATTTTTGTCTTCCATGCATTGACTGTCTTCTCCGTGTTCTGCGTGACTGTAATTGTCTTCTCCGCATTTTGCGTGCCTGTTACAATTTTCCATGTGATTAGCATGCCTTCTCTGTGCTTGATGTGTTTACTGTGCTTGTGACTTTACTTTAATGCATGTATTGGCCTCACATTTATACATACATTAAAGTGGGGGCTAAATGTAATGTCGAAAGATGTCCCCTTGGGGGCTTTTCCCTCTTAAGGTTTAGCTCTCGGGTCTTTTGCATGCATCTAGGACATCTTAGTTCATAATTTGACATCCTGATGGAATGAGCCCTAGGTAACATGACAAATGGGACCTAGGAGGACCCCTTGAGTTGTACCCTTCCCAAAATAGGGGGGAGGACTTGGGTGCCCGTGCCCTAGTCCTGTCTTATTTTGGGGCAGCCCCAATTTCCAAGTGTCAGTTTATGACTTTTATTTGGTTCCTTTTCTGACACGGTAAGTTTGAATTACGAAAATCTTGGTGGGAGTGTTTGTAGTTGCATAGAAAAGTATGTTTAGGCATTCATTTGTAAACTAGATGATTACTAGCAAGCTATTGTGTTCTCAAAGTGATTCAAGGCTTTCATTGTGTTGCAAGAGCAGACTTGTGTGGTTTATATGTTTGTATTTGTAGATTTGAGTATCCATTTATCATGGAATGAAGAGCATCTTCCTCCCATGATATCTTCACTACAAGGTGACATTATATTGTGTTTTCATTATTAATTCCTTTGGTTTTTGCCTCTGCCTCACAAGAGCACACACTCTCTATCTAACAATGGTGTTTAGAGACTTAAGTGTCCTCCGAGGCTTGACTGAAGCAAGCCTCTAAACACCACAACCCCCTCCCAAAGTCTTGTGATTGCAGGTTACAGGTGTCGCATTTGGGAAAAGTGAAGTTGCAGGAAGGATTGGCAAACATCAAGGATTCAAGATCCGAAGAGAAGCAGGACACTAGAGCATTTCCAGGACTTGGGCACTCGCACTAGTGTCCTTTGCAGACAAATTTCTGGAAGCAAAAATTATAGGGCTGATTAGTGTCAGAAGGAGGTCTGGATTCCGCGAAGAAACTGATACCTTAGACTAGGGCACCCGTACCAGTGTCCCCAACTATTCTGCCTCAGAACCCCGAAAACAGGTACTCTGTGATTTTCTATTTTACTCTCGTCTGCAAGAGCTTCTTTCGTTATTCGTCAGTTTATTGTCGTATTTGTATAATTAGGGTTTTAGTGGTCAATTGATCATAAGAGAAGAGAAATTGATTATTAAATTCCCTAATCCAAGTTTCCCTACATCTCACAAGTGATCTAGGGTATGATAGTGAATTGCCACTCAACCCTAGATGCTTGAATGTAAAGTGGAAAGGTAGATTTAAACATCAAAACACTAAAATATTGACAAATCCAATTCCCCACTAAATAAAAGCAAATGTTTAAGAATATCATAGTTGTGTTTGAAGAACCTGTTACAATATTCTGTGATAACTCAAGTGCAATAAACATTTCAAAGAACCCGGTGTTGCATTCAAAGACAAAGCATATATCCATCAAGCTTCACATTTTTAGAGAGAAGGTAAATGAGAATGAAGTAAGATTGGAGTTTGTTTCATCAAAAGATCATATTGCAGATATCTTCACTAAGCCTCTACCTAAAGATACTTTTGAGTATCTCAGAGTGATGCCAAGGGTTATTACCCCTCCTGTTCAGAACTAAGGTGCACTAATGTGTATTAGTCCGGTGGAATTCACAGTCACATCTTGTGATCTGGATTGATGTTAAGGAGTTGCTACTTAGGGGGAGTAGTCAGTATGCTGATTCTAGATTAAGAAACAAAAAGAGGAAGAGATGATTGCAAATATGTGCCCTTTGCCATTGATGTCAAAGGGGGAGAGAAGTCATGTGAAAAACTTCGAAGCAAGTAGTTGTTAGTGAAAGGGTGAGCAGTGAAGAAAGTGGTTGCATATGTGATAAGAGAAAGGGGGAGAAGTTCTTGTCTTGATGGTTGAAACAATTTTTCACATCATATGTTGTCATCAATGACAAAGGGGGAGATTGTTGCAAATATATGCCTAATTGGTGTTGTCATTGATGTCAACATATTCTTGTTGTCATTGGTGTCAACTGTATCCCATTCTAGAAGACTTATATGTTGAGGATATTGAGAAAATTAGCCTCTCTGGAAGAAACAAGCATGTTACATATCTCTCTATCAAAGACAGTGAAGACAATGCAGTTCAGTGAAGTAGATTGCTCCACATTCCTAGTAGGATGAAGATCAGAGTCTGTGGATTAAAGGGTTTGTAGAGGATTGTTTGAAGTTTCTCCAGTCAAGATTTGAAAGGTCCGCATGGAGAATTGGTGAAGTTATGTCCATCTGAGTAGAACCAGGTTTTGCAGTTGTTCAGAGGTGACAGTGTGACAGAAATCTGGTCTAGATTGATCCGCATTGGAATATTATGATCTGTAGATCTAGAGGTATGTTTAGAATGTTGGTGTGTATGCTCAACTCCAGTGGTTTGTGGTTTGTGGTTTGGAGGTCCGCAAGCAATCTTTCTAGTGTGACAGTCATGACAGTTGGTGTTCTTGAGTTCCCAGATGAAGGTGCAAGTATTTCTGATGAACTGAGGTGGTGCAGTTGTTCCTGTTGATTTCATTGTGCTTGTGGTGGTCTTTAAATCAAGTTCCTATTGTGTTGGTGGTCCGCATTGAGGTTTCAACTCGTGATTGAAGATTTCTCTTTGGATGATGTTGTTCTTTCCAGTCTTGGCTGACCGGATTCTTTGTGGATGTCGCGGATGATCTAAGAAGAGTTCTATGAAGCGTTGCATGTTGTTTGAGGAAGATTTGGATCCTAGCTATGTTTGGCCGATAGAATAGTGATTCACATTTTTGTAGTGCCGACCTTGATGTTTATTCCAAGGTTGATGAAGCATATAAATATGTGTGGTTGAGTTGTGGAAAGGCATCCTTGTGCAAAAATGAGAAGATCCTAAGAAAGGAGGAAAGGCAGAGTAGAGAAGAGGAAGAGCAAAAAAGGAAGAGCCGTAAAGGATGAGGAGATAGCGAAGAAGTGTTTTGGGCAGAGCATAAGTATTATACGCTTCAATGGAACTAAACCTTGCATGAACAAGATGTTGTTTTCCAGTTCAATTTTTCTGTGATAAAATTATAAATATTTTTGTAGGTAGTGAGCCTCCTTGAGCAGTGAGATCTGGGCAGTGCACCCTTAAGGCATGTGCCTTCCCCATTTTCTATTCTTTTAACAAAGAATAAATCTTGTGGGTTAATCCCCACCATGGTTTTTCCCTAACTAGGTTTCCTTGTAAAAATCTTGGTGTTATGTGTGTTGATTTTGTTTCTGCTCATGTGTTGTTGATTCATGCTTTCATGCTTACATCATTCATCTGTTATTAAGTGGTAAAGTTAATTACAACAAAGGATAAAAAGTTTTGTGACAACTGATTCACTCCCCCTCTCAGTTGTTTGCCCTAATTTCAACAATTATCCACCATCATGATAATAAAGTCTGCAACTAATTGGTTGGAATTTACAGAAAAACTATTGTTTTCAAGATTGGTGCACCTAAGGGGTTAGACTCGTTAAGCTCTTTCCAGAGTTCACTTATGCATACGAAAGGTTAGACCCAACATACAACTCCTAGAGTTCCTAGAGTTGTACAACCACACTCTGATACCTAATGTAATGTCCACAACCAACACATACAGTCAATACACGAGCAAAAACTTTTTTTTTGAACATAGGGAAGATACACTGATAAAGTTTTATTTGATACCCGAAGGCATGCCCATAATTCAATCTTATGAGCATAATCCCAGAACCCCAAGCTCGTATTGACTACTCTTCTTTTTTCTCGCTACTAACCAAGGGGTTTAAACTATATATATATGCTCTACTCCTTGGAGTCTTCTAATTATTTGTTTAGATAAGATGGCCTTGCAAATTTTAATAATTTTCAGTTTTATAAGGGAGCCTCTTTGCAGGAGAAAGAGGAATTAAATTTAACTTTTAAATATTAACATCACTCCTGATGCTACCCTCACACCAGCGAATCATCTATTTAATTATTATATAAATATATATGCAAATATACGTTCTTTCTTTCTTCTAGCAATTTTACTCTCAACTAACTATATAATTTCATAATTTCCATGACTATAACGACATGTAGATACATCTATTCCCACCTAAACGACAACACATGTAATAAATACTCAATAAACAAAGGAATATGCATTAAGAAAAGGAAAAGTAGGCATAGGATTAGTCCAACCTTAACATAAAACATAATGATAACGCATAACCTTCGATATTAAATATAGTACTTCTTAAATCACCATAAAACTTATTTTCTTATTTTTTTTCTTTAAAAAGAAGAAGTTAATGATAACTATAATTCAAGAAGCTGCCAAGCTGGGAAAAGACTTCATACCGCCATTTTATATATATATATATATATTATCCTCCTAAATCTACTACTCAGGGTGTGGTTGCACAATATAGGAATAAAAGTGAAAGAGGAAATTATCCCTAAGGAGTTCACAATTACAAAATTTTTTATCAAGGAAACTCAAGGCTAAGAAAAGTGAACAAGATCCCCAGCGTACCCTAGATACCTAGCATTCTTCACTCAGGTAGGCGTAAACTCCTATAAATCTACTTAACAAAAGAAACAAGAATTACATAGCCTTAAAATTCCTTAAGAGAATAATCACCCTATAGGTCATGTGAACGCTAGAGATGCAAACTTTTGCCCTAAAGGCTCTCATGTTTCTCTTTTATTTATTCTTGTTGGATAGAAAACCGTAATTCTTAGGTATTAGTGGTCGTTCTAGAGGTTTCTTCCATGGCTGCCACAAGGCTTCCTTCTCAGGCTGGCCGCCATGGGGCTCTACAGGACGTTAGATGCACAGGAAAGGTAGGGATGAAGCCTCTTCAAGGATCTGATACATCTATTGTCTTGTTTTTTTCATAACCATCTTCCTTGTCTTTGCCTGAGGAACTTGGAAAAAGGGTGACCTTTGAGGGTTCACCTTGCACAGAAGGCCGTACCTCTCCAGCGCCCAAATTGACTATTGAGTTTGTGATACTCTTGTTTAATGTCTGTTGTGTTTACTTATTATTTTTTTTGTGTTTTTGTTTGTATTGCTCAGGTAACCAAGAGGAATGGAGGCCTCTGAGAGACACCCACATATAAGAGATAGTGACTCCATTGGCGGATCAGTGCCCCTATCAGTGTCAAAACCCAAATCTGTTGCAGTAAAAAAATTTGTGCTATTCCCTTGATCTTTTGCTAGTTTTCAGAAGTCGACAGGTCACTCTGGTGACCCAAACCTCCCTTTCTCTTTTTATTTTCTAATGCAATGTTAACATTTTCTTTTCTTTTCTAGTTTGTGGTGATGATTGTTGATGTGCCGACAACCATGCTAAATCAATACTTAGAAAACAACAATATCTAAAGATTGGATAAGTACTATATATGTTGGAATCTTGATCAGGCATTTTATTTTTTGTCCAGAACATTTAGAAAGTATTAAATAGGTTGAGGAAGGTCCCAACAACCATGCATTCTCATGAGAACCAAAGCTATGGAGCATAATAAAAAAATATTTTTGTTTTCAGTGACAGGGTCCCTCCACTGTGCGTTGAGACTACCCTTTTTTTGGGCTCTCTATGCCTGAAGGAACTTCTCTAGGTAGCTGGCATCATGCACAGGTACATATGTGTTGCCATGCGATCTGAAATGGGGCTTTTGGACAGAGTAAGCACATTGTGATGGGTGTAGAGGAGGCTTAGCGTGCCTGAAGGAGTTGATACATAGCATGTACATTTACATATTATCTATCTATTTATTTCAAAAAAAAATCTTTAGAATATCCATGGCACAATAACTCCTAGATTTATTGTATTCTAGGTCTGTCATAGTTCACAGAGTGTGTTTCTTTAATTATATCAAGAATGAGCTCTTTTTAAAAGAAAGTTCCATTTATACTTACATACGATTGTAGTAGATTTCATCTATAGCTTGTTGCTATTAGTTGTATTTCTCATTATTCAAATAACAGTTACAATATTACAAGAAAAATAGAATAAAGATTAACATATACAATAATACAAGGAAAGTAATATAATGTTTGCATCAGGACACATCCCCCCATTTTTCTCTTTTTCCTTTTGATAATATGCATATATGCATTATACAGGAATCTGAAATGAAGACAATGTTACTATTTCCAGCACAAAATAGAGAAGCAACCTTATTTTAATCACATGCACAAATATAAATTCCCCAATGATACCTATAGAACAAGGAATCTTCTATTATGAACTAAGAAACCTCAAGACTGTATCTGTTACATGATAATGATTGGACATTTATACAGTTTACTAAGTCATCTTCAAGGAACATGTGGACTCTTCACATGGTAGAATTAAATTTCCTTCCTATCTATAGGTATTAGATCCCTTCCTACTATGTGTTATAAATCTTATAAAATTGTCAACTGCCAACCACCTTACTGAAAGGTTTCACCTGCCCTGTCTAATCTTAGCAACAGAGAGTTGATTATATCATGTTCTCTCAGGTAACCACACCCACACCACAACTTTTCTTGTAGAATTGCAGCTTGCTTGAACTTGTAGACATAGCTTTGACCAGTGGGATGCTCACCTCCCAACCTAGGATAGGAACTGTCCACCCCCCTAGCTTGGGGAAAACATATGGAGCCCAAGGAGAAAGCACATCACATTTCCACAGTTTTTACACTCTTCACTATACACTGGTTTACACAGCACACAACACAAGTAATTTTACTCAGCATTACACCATATGATAACACATTTAACTCAACATTTAATTGAGTTAACACATCACTTGACATAATATCTACCTACTCATCCACACAACAGTTATAGATTTATGTGGGCACTCTTACCCAATACTATTGACTCTCACAAATGGACTAATATCACAACAGAACAAAATTCATTCCCAACACGACTCAAGACACTAAAATGAAATAATTGACTTCTCTTCTGGCCCTTACCCCAGATAAACAATTCAGTTTGATACACATTCTAACCATTTTAAATGAACCATAGATTAATAAAAGAATTGATTCCTACCTGGAATCTTGTCCAGCACTTGAATATGGTAGTTTCTGATCTACCTAGAATATTCTTTCCTCCAATTTTCTCTTCACAACAGCCCCAAGATGAAGAAATTACAGCTGGTGATTTCCCAGCAAAGGAAGGTGATCCAGATGAGATAGCTCCAAAATACAGTTCAAAAGTGATTCCAGAAAATTACAGCAAAAATGGTTTTTCCAAGAAAGTTACAGCCCAGGGTAAATGAAAATAGAAATTTTACAATAGGTACAACAGGTATTAAGTGGTTATTGCAGATCGTAAAAAAATTACAGCAGTTCCCCCCCTAAAGAAGAAAAATACAACAGGTGGTGTAAGAGAGAAAACCCCCCAAAAATAAAATAAATAATAGCCTTTCTTGACCCCTGAGAGAAAACCCCCCCCCAAAATAAAATAAATAATAGCCTTTCTTGACACCTCTCTTCTTGAGATGCAACACTTGTCATTAAAATGAGGGCTCCACTTATCTATCCTCAGGGCCTCACAACACACATTTTTTTTTGTCTCATCTATTCTTAAATTTCGTCAATCTGATTAGGGTAAAAATGAAGATTTTCAAAAACTATTTTTTTTGGTTAATTTCCCCTCCAAAAAGTGCCCAGATCATAGCCTTAGGTCCCAATGATTTATTATTAAGCCAAAAGTGCCTTTCTAATTATTTTGCACCCTTATAGGAAGTTGAAATAAATTTAATTAACTTCAAGTTACTCAACTAGTTATTCACAGTAGGGTCCCCATATGTTTTCCCCGTGTCCACTGGCTAGCAAATACCTATGCACTCATTCTAATGTCAATAGTTATCATGAGTATGATAGCTGAAGCATTAATAAACAACCTCAATATATGTATTGTATATCCACAACAAGTTTATATTACAAAAGTAACAATATTATATTTAATGGTTGAGAAACATTTCATAAGGTAAAATTTAAAATTCTCACATAAAACCAAAATCATAGCATCCCATCATGAACCAAATCTCGACACAAGATATCAGCATAAATCATATCAATGGTTAATCATACCACATCTCTGTTTAGAACATATGTCTATACCATTCAACAATATTGCATAAAGGATGGTGAAATCACATGATTAGTTATATATGTATATATCATAAATCATATCAACCATAGCCAAACTTAACCATATCACCAATTTATTCATTAATAGGAATCGTAAGATCTACATCAGCCAACTCATACGATCCTAGATCAACACAAAATAATATGGTTAGTAATTACTGAGGGTGGGTCTCATATCATAGAAATATAGTTTGATAAAACTACTCCGGAGATAGCTCAAGCGTAAACATATAACTATCATACATTGTAATCACATATCCTCCAATAGAAGTCATCACAGAGAACAAGAAGTTTTTAAATATTCTCCATGCAAGTCCTAACATAACCATCATTACTAGGGAAAGTTCCAGTGGGTCTACTCATGACCTTATAGCTCAGGTGTCCCCATGTCGATGTTAAAGGATGCCATAATCAAATCAGGTGCATGCCTAATAAAAGAAGATGATGACAATCTAGAACCATGTGTAAACATATGTAGAGCCTGAATTACCAAAGAGGATAATGGAGATGTAGCTTCATCAAGACTATCCTCGAAGAGAAGACTGATGCCCTCAATGTATGCTTCCATGTCAGCGATGCAAGACTCTACAAACATACAAGTAATGTCAGGTAGAAATATGTCCCAATCAACAATTCTAGGAAGATTGGTATTTTGTTGAAAAGAAGTGTTGGAATCTCTCTAAGGAGCGACTCTGAAATCTGACGAAGCAACAAGAGATGGTGGATGAATGATGATTTCCTCTATGTTGAGTGGACATTTTGTATTTGAATCATGATGTGGGATTTGAGTTGTGATCATAGCAGGATCATGCAGGAAGGGAGAAATCCTTGAGTCTCCATTTATTTCCTAAATTTTGATCCATAATGCATGTGGACAATCAATATCCATGATGGCATACAAACCAACATCTGGTATATGTAAGCTAATTAATCCACAAATATGATCACGATTATTGAACCACTTATCATTATGAGATTGTTTACCTAGTTTAGGGATAACTCCATACATATATGGCATGAGATTATGATACCAGGGGTGTTTTAGGATGCCATCACACTAGGACTTATAATTACTCTTGTTTAGGTTGATTATAGAAGAGTGAGTTTCATATCCCATGATTACAAATAGGTTAATTCCTTTAGACAATAGAAAATCAACAGATAAGGAAACCCCCATGATTAGGTGAGCCCCTAGTTTTGGCACTTTATTATGCAGTGCTATAGATCTAAGTAGGATGATTAACATCATGCCCTAATACTTAGTCTTTATTTTAACAATGCACCCCCCTGAATTAGGCACTTTATCATGCAGTTCTATAGGTCTAAGCAGGACGATTGAAATTGTACCTTAATACTTAGCCTTTGTTACAAATTTTAATTTTAGCACTTTAAAAGTTGCCTTTTACAAGAATTGCAATTTAAACACTGATTTTTAAAAGAACCAAGTAAAACAAATTTGTCCATAATTTAAATACCCCCTAAGATTTGGCACTTTATATTTCTCAGTGTATTTACTATGAAACGAAAAACGACACTATATAATTGTAGTGAAATATCGTTTGCAAAGGTTCAAGAAAAAATATTAACCTTCAAAGAAAAAGAAGGCACTTAATTTTGACTTGCAAGTCAAAATTTTACAATAGTGTAATTTGTCTAATTTAATTGCACTATAAGAAATTTCTAAATACCTTTACAAATAAAAATTTTAGGGAAAAATATTTGAAACCCACATTATGTTAGGGTGTATTAGGGAAAAATGTGCCAAAAATATGGTAGAGGGGCGGCCAGGGCCAAGATTGCACAGAAATGGTGGCAGGGATTTCAAACAAGGGTTTTTTAGGGTCAATTTTCTCTTCACAAGCTGATTTGAGGCTGATTATGGCGCCCTCTGTAGATTAATGGCACCATTGTTGCAAGTCGACCTCCCTTCTATCATCCCTCTCCATTGTGCCAAATCCGCGGCCCCTACCTCTTCCATGCTCTCTGTGGTGGACATTAGTTGGCGTGTGTAGGAGTTCATGCCTAGTGGGCATGAGCAAGAGGCTGAGAAGGTGAGGCATGACCTGTGTTGAGGCGCGGCCTTCTCTTTGAGGCCTGTAGCCTACTCTTTCGGGCCCATGACCCTATCCAAGAGGGGCATGACCCTTTCAAATAGGATTGCAACCCTTACAAACAAGGCTTTGACCCTTTCAAATAGGGGTTCGCTGCGCTTCAGGTGCTCTACGCTAGTCTGCTTGTAATGGGCTCTCAAGGAATGAATAGGGAAACCACCACGTGTGCCAAGGTTTGACACCATTCACTGCAAACAAACAATCTAGAACACACAAAAAAACATAACAATTTCTATGCAACTATAAAACAAACTTACAACCTATCCGCAAACTTCAGTAGTTCTGATACCATGTGATGTGAGAACTAAGATTGAGGAGACTAATTTAATACAATCACAAAAGACTGAAAATAAATAGCAATGAAATATATGCAAGTCCAGCCAAAGTCACCAAATCCACCATTTTACATTAGCCAAAAAGACAAGTATAAATATGTGAGAATGATCGAGGAGGTTGAGTCGACTTCAACACTCTACTCACGAAGTCTCGAACGAGTATCAACACATAGCATGGAGAGTTGTGTTGAACTCTCCAAGTTGACACCTAACCCACATAAGTAGGCTTATGACACGTGTATTTTACTCATGTGAGATAAAATAAGACATAAGTAAAATATACACTAAGACAACGTGGGTATAAGAGGGCTAGATCCAAGAGAGGAACAAAAAATACATTTTTGGCCAATCCTTGGTTCAACGATGAGTGCAAGATAGCAAAAAAAATCCGTGAGAATGTGAAATGGTCAAAGAAAGTAAGGAGTACAAAAATTCATTACGGTATAAAAAAGAAAAGTATGTGAAGACAAGAAGAGAGGAGTTGATTGCCCTTGGAAAACACAACCCCAAAAACTTTTGGAAGGAACTGCAACGAAAGAGAAAACTAATAGAAAAAATATCACAAGTTACCAATGGCTTGAATACACAAAGTTGATATATGAGCATGACCAAGATAAACATAGACCCCTAGTAATCAATGCAACTACTAAACTTTTCACCATTGAAAATATCAATCAAGGTGTAAAAAGGTTGGTAGGAGGAAAAGCGCAACATATCGATGGGTTGCAAGCATGGCATTTAAAATGGGGTATAGAGGTCCTTGCACCTTGTATCAAGTGCATCTTCAATAACATCATGCATATCCCTCTCTACAAAAGTGGTGATATAAATAATCCATCAAATTATTGCACTATTATGGTTAACCCCCTCTTTGGAAAACTTTTTGGAAGCATGTTTAAACGTAGAATTAGCAGTTGGAAAGAAAAAGAGGGAAATATAGGTAAGGGGTAGGTTGAGTTTAGACCGAAACATTCCACTATTGATCATGGTGTTACCCTTGGGTTCTTGATTGAAAAAATATGGAACACCCAAGGTGGCGAGGTGTTTTTCTGCTTTGTAGACTTTAAAAAGCCTTCAACACAATACCCCATGGCAAACATTGGAATAGGATGGAGGAACTTGGAGTTCCATATGTGTTTAGAGTAGTAGTCCATAACCTTTATGAACAATTCAAGGTTAAAATCAGAGCTATAGTGATGGAATGGCAAAGTACTTAGGCAGTGATATTCGCGTTAAACAAGGTTCACTGCTCTCCCCAACTTTGTTTTAGCTATACATTAATAAGTTAAAAGAGTGGATAAACAAGGCTAGTGGGTACGAAGTTTAGCTGGCTAAGTATGTAATAAAGTTAGTCTTATTTATGGATGATCTCATATTAATTGCTCAAACAACTTATAGTTTGAGAGAACACTTGAGGACGCTCGAAACCTTTTGTCACGAGGTCAGGATGTAGGTGAACACTAACAAACCCAAAGCAATGATCTTCTCATTGCGGAGAAAAAAGAAGCAAATTAACTTTCTTTTTGAAGGTAACATGTTGGAAGTAGTGGACATGAGTACAAGTACCTCAGACTTGATTTCCACAACAAGCTTAGTTAGTAAACATGTAGAGCAAAACAAATTCAAGGGTGTTGGAAAGCGTTATACTCTCTTCAAAATAGATTTAGGAATATGGAATTGTGGGATTAAAAAACCAAGAGAACACTTTTTGGTTTGCTTGTTACTCCAGTGATTCATAATGGGTGTGAAATTTGGGGTAGTAACATGTAAGATCATAAATGGACGCTGATATAAAGAATCCAAAATCATCTAATCATAAGCAGTCTCAAAATTAAAATTGTTGTTCAGTATAAGATTTTATTGGTTGAAACTTGTACTTTCCCTTTGGAAGCATCAACGATCTTCCGACTGTTAAGTTACCTAAAGAAGACTCAAAATATGGAGAACCATCATTGGCCTAGGATAATTATGGAGGAAGGGCTAACTAAAAAAAAGAGCACATGGATGAAACAAAATGACAAATGGATGAAGAAATGAGACAATAATATACAAAAATGTTTGAATACCAATGAGAAAATAAAAAAAAGGTTTGTGAGAGAAAAAATTAGGAACGTCATGTGGACAAAACAAACTAAGTAGAATAAAACTTACTATATCAAAGAATTTAACTCTGTGTGGGACCATGAGGAAAAACCTACATTGGAGCGGATATTAAATAGAAAACAAAAAAGTTGATAGCCCAATTAAAGACTAGCTCACATCAACTTATTATATCAAAGAATTTGAAAACAAAAATGTTGATAGCCCAATTAAAGATTAGCTCACATCATCTTAGATGTGAAATGACATATGGTTGATAGGGTAGAAAAAAGAGAATATGTCTATTTTGCAACAACAAAGTGGTGGACACGTAATGAGGCTTAACTCCATACCTTATTCTGCACTTACTCCCATAGGGACCTCATTAAAATCTTCATTTCATTTCAATCAGCAGCTTTCTTTAACGTTGCCTTTCACAGCAGAGAGCAGGTACAAAAGTCGTCAGCAAGCACAAGTGTTTGTCATCCGTATCAATTTATTAACAGTCAGTTGCGGTAAAAAATGGTGCGCGTTTACTCCGAGCTCTATGTCCTCCCCATCAAGTTGTCACCTTTTCTACGACGTGATTATGAGCCGGATTAAATTTCATTGTGAAATATCAGCTACCCGCTACCTTGTTGTCCTTCCATAGGTACAAATACAAAACTTTTTTCTTTGGCGAAGGAAAACGATGGGGCGAGGAATGATAGGCGTCAAGAGAATTCAGGACAAAAAGAATAGGGTGGTATTGGCGAGCTCTCCGTCTTGTGCGACGCTCAAGCTCTTTCATTTTTCAAACCCTAGGTGGGCCACATTATTAGATTTCATTATAGGCTATAGCGGCTTGCTATCATACAAGTTTCTATTTATAATAAAATGGTGTTTTTGGTGTGGCGTATTTTCAGTATTCACTAATTTTTCTAACCAGAGCGTAGCCACTGGAAACTTTGATATATACACATAAAGAATATCTCCGTTACCAAAAACATCAAATCGGGGTGTCAAAGCTACATTCAATTCATTTCATGATTCTGCTAATTTATGACGGTTGCCAAGTAAAAATGGAATTTCTCAACAATACTCAGTAGAAGCTCGCTAATTCAGGAAAGACGAAGTATATTGCAAATCTGATTTGGTGTTTATCCGTCCCTTCCATGATTCTAGGACCTAGGTTAAAAACTTAGCAGGTACGCCGAAGAATCTCAGACGAAATTAAGATGTGATTTGAAACGCCTTTTGTGTGTCCGCATCCAGTTCACCCATTTAAGACCATTTTCGGTCACTAGGCATAATTATTTGTCATCCGCATCTAGGTGTTTATTAAGACTAAAGTCGTGCACATTTGCAGTTGGGAAATTTAAGATGTGATTTGAAACGCCTTTTGTGTGTCCCGCATCCAGTTCACCCATTTAAGACCATTTTCGGTCACTAGGCATAATTATTTGTCATCAGCATCTAGGTATTTATTAAGACTAAAGTCGTGCACATTTGCAGTGGGGAAATTTAGCCAGTTTATTAATAGTTTAGCAAATTCTCATGTTTTGATTGGTCATTCACATGTACCTATTTAGAGCTATTTGGCTCGTTGGTGAGCACGATTGAATTCCAGTGTAAAAGAGCACCTACCTTACCAACTCCACTGCCTTGTTGTCCCTACATACTCCTTAAAACTGCAAATATACTCCTTAAGCATCATCTCACTGAAAAAGGAAAAAATGGGGCGAGGAAGGATTGAAGTGAAGAAAATTCCGGAGGAGAAGAGTAGGTTCGTGACGTTATGTAAAAGGCGATCTGGCCAGAAGGCGCGGGAGCTATCCGTCCTGCGCGATGCCCAGGTGGGCCTTGTAATCTTTTCTGAGACCGGCAAGCTCTTTCATTTCTCAAGCCCCAGCTAGGACTCATTATCTTTAAATTATTTTAATGGAAATGGACATGGTCCCTATAACTGCAGTTTATCTAGCAAAAGATAACATGGAAAAAGCTCCAAACAAGCTGAAATCCATAGTCTATAATCTTTGAGATGATATTTTGATTTGGGGGAGTAACTCAGATCATCCATTCTTCATATTTTAGATATAGTTATGAAATTTTTTCATTCCCTATTTAAACCTTTTCAAGTTCTTTTAGATTGGAATTTATTTTTGAAATTTTTAGGGTGATTTGATAGCTTGTTTTTTCATTGTTCTAAGGAATCTAAACTAGTTCAAGATTTAAGATTTTTAATGCATATCCAAACTTAAAATTTTAATAGAGTAGCTTAAATTAAATAATGTTTAATTGTCTTCTTAGCATATATTAAACGATCATGGAATTGTGTGGGCAGGGGTATGGATGAAATTATTCAGAGATATTATGAACGTGTTGAAAGTTGCGGTAAATCACCACGTAAATCCCAGGCATGGCCTCTTTCCTATGGTTTAGAAAAGATACCTAAATTTTAACAGCTAAATATTATTTATATAATTGGTTATTTAAAGCTCAATTAAATGTTTCCATTATAAAATAATACAGAATAAACCATTGTGAAGTGGTGGAGACCCTTGAATAAATATCGATTGTTTAAGAAGTCATCCAAATCTACATGTTCGTTGTATCTAGACATTGCAATTATATAGTAGTTTGTATAAAAAAAATTATTATAAAAAAGTTTATCTTTGTTAGATTATGTGAAAAGCAATGTAAGGAATAGATACAAGAAATTATTTGATAGATGATTTAAAAATTAGAATAGGAGAATAAAGTGTTTCCATGAATGAGAGATAATACGTAAATGTTCACAAGATAATAATGACCAAAATTAAGATCCATAAACCAAAGTCTCACCTTCAAGTAAAATCATGCAAGATGAGTGAATACATATAGAGTATGTGAGGTGGCAAATATGATCTATGGAAAATGTAACTCCAAGGATCCCAAAATAAGGAGTAACTCCTATGAAAGATGCCATAAAGTCACTCCACGACCCGCTTCTAATAAACTATGTAGGTTAAACCTAAGTGTAGGAATAGTACACCACAACTAAATAAAATAAAATGAAAACCTACAAAACTCCCCCTTAAGCACAACTTATGTGGGTGAAGAGATGGGTCTTGACAGATGAAGCCATAATAGGTATCTATATGCATAAAATCTCCCCATAGATAAGAAGCCCCTCAAATGAAGAGAGAAAAGACCCCCCAAAGTAGAGAGACAAGAAGTAGCCTTTTGCACTCCCAACAAAGCTCATAGATGAAGAAAATTGCTTTCTATAAAGGGTTTGATGAAAATGTCAGTGATTTGCTTAGTAATTGGGTGCTAGTAGAAATTAATGACATGTCCATGAATAAGCTACCTGATGTAGTGCATAAGAATCTCTATGTGTTTGGTATGTTGATGGTGGACTAGGTTCCATAAAATGTGAATAGCACATTGATTGTAAAAAATATGATAGATGACTGACATAACTAGAAACCAAATTCTAGGAGAATGTGTTGAAGCCAAATGGCCCTAGTGGCAAATTCATAGCCCCTTAGTACTTGGCCTCAATGGAAGGTAGAACAATAGAATGTTGCTTCTTGCTCGACCAACATATATGGCTTGAATCAAGTGAGAACTTGTATCCTAAAGTGGATTTGCGATCTTCAAAATCACCTAGCAAGTCTAAATCAATATACCTAACCAAGTTAATACCAATACGTATTGCATAATGAATCCCAAAACTGTGTGTGCCTTCTATGTAATGGAGAATTTACTTAGCTCTATTCCAATGTAGCTCATGGGGCTTATGTATAAACCGAGAGACCATTGTAATAAATTATGAAATGTTGGGCCATGTGTGAGTCAAGTATATGAGGCTACCAACAGGTTGTCAATATAGAGTAGCATCAACCAATGGTGAAGAACACTATGCCCCAAGTTTGAGTCTAGAGAAAAGGTAGTCAGAGTAGGCTCGTAGTTAGCCATGTGGAACTGTGAGAGCAAGTCAAGTGCATGGATTGTGCAATACTGTTGGCATAGCGACTATAGCAACGATGAGGTCCCTCTCCACCACAAGTACATGCTTTTGGTGTGACGGCAAAATCACACATGGTATCAGAGCACAGGTCATCGGTTTGAGTCCCTCGAGCCCTTGACCCTTCGTTCGCATAAGCTCAGCTTATCGACGTGGTACGTAGTGGGTACTAATCCCACATGGTACTGGTTGTATCCGGCTCTATCGTGTGGGGGGTGTTGGCATAGCGATTATAGCAACAATGAGATCCCTCTCCACCACAAGTACGTGCTTTTGGTGTGACGGTAAAATCACACATGGTATCAGAGCCTCCAGTGATTCTTTGCAACGGGATCATTTATGTCTTTTGGGTTCAGTACATTGGGACCTCATTCTACCAGACATTTCTTTTTTGTTTGTAGAGTCCCTCATTTTGGATCTAGATGACACTATTGAGGACATATGTCTTCTCTTTGAGGACCACTCTTTTGTCCTTGCATCTGTTGCTACTTTTGAGCTCTGTGTTGCTTCTTCGAAAGCTTCTAATGGCTTCTTGCAGCAGGGCATCCATAGTCTTCCTAATTTAACTTTCTGGGATGATCTATTGACAAGAGTTTCAAACTTGTTTATGGAGACTCACATTTTAGATTTGGAGGACACATTTGAGGAGTTCTCTCTTTGTTGACAGCCACATCAATGCTGTTGGCCCACCATCTTCATCGCGTTTGCAGCTTGCTCTATATCAGTCTTCATAAGAACTTGGATCGCCATGATCGCTTTTCAACATGTGGACATGTGAGCAGTTTTTAGATGCACACACCATCTGGATTTGGATTCTAGTATCACCCATCTTTTTGGATTGGCTTCTCCAATTACCAGTGGATCCTTTTCTTCCTAAGGGGAGAAATATTGTTTGTAGGCAGTGGATCATATTCTGTCTTCAGCTGTTCATCATTGGCACGGGAGCTCTTTCATTATGGGGGGATTCATATCTTCTTTTCTTATATTCTCTCTATATTTGTAGGGGAATTTTATATGTACATGGGTACCTAAAATGGCCTTGATGCTAGGACCCATCCTTGTTGGCTATATTGGTTTTTTAGTCAGATTTAAGGGGGGGTTTTGTTCCCATAGGGTTTTCCCTCTTTCCTCTTTCTTCTCTTTAAGACTTTGTCTCCTTATTTAGCCTTAAGGGGGGGTGTTAGCGTAATTAACTCTCTCTATTAGTGCTTTTACAAACATGCAACTGCAGCTTGCTCATTGTTACGCATGTTGCTTCCAACTGCACGTCAAACAGTTAACTACTTGCCTTAGTGTAAGCTAACTAAAGGAAACTCTCTATTGTTTCCTAATTTTCCTCCTAGGATTCTTCTCCTATGGTGGTTATAAATATGTAAATCTATGCATTTGATTAATTGAACAGCAATCTTCACTTGATGCAAATTCATTCTTTTTGTGCTTGAAATTTGTCTTTGAGATCTCCGGGAATTTCACATGGTATCAGAGCACAGGTCATTGGTTTGAGTTCCTCGAGCCCTCGACACTTCGTCCGTGTAAGCTCGGCTTATCGACATGGTACGTAGTGGGTACTAATCCCACATGGTACTTGTTGTATCCGGCTCTATCATGTGGGGGGTGTTGGCGTAGCAACTATAGCAACGATGAGATCCCTCTCCACCACAAGTATGTGCTTTTGGTGTGATGGCAAAATCACACAAATACTAATCCCAAAAAAAGACAGAGATATCTCAATTCCAAAGAAGTAATGCAACAAACTTAAGTTGGTCATAGAAGACATGTTTTGAAGGGTAATTTTCATTGTCATAATAAAGGATGAAGAGCTCCTTGTGATGAGTAAGTCATCAAATACAAAACCAAGTGTAGGAGGGAATCATCTTGCCAGAAGATGCAGACATTTGGATCATCTAATAGTATTTGGAAAACCCAATTGAAAGAAGGAACAAATCCATCTAATAGTATTTGGAAAACCCAATTGAAAGAAGGAACAAATCCATCTTCACGTACCAAGCCTGAGGGGCTTGTTTGACGCTATAAATAATTTTTTTAAGCCTATAAACCATGGAAGAATCTTGTAGAAAACCTTGTGGCTTCTCCATATATATCTCCTCATGATCTCAATGAAGAAAATCACTCTTCAATGTCTAATTGATGAACCTCTCAACACACTATGTGTTGTGGCAATCTAGAAAGTGTGACTTGGATGGAGTACATCTTTGCAACTGGTGCAAAGGTCTCAGTGAAGTCAATATCAAGTGTAGTTGTTTGCACAACATGCCTATTTTATTTCAAGAAAATATCAAACCCTTTTTGACATCTTGATTGAAATCTTTTTGCCTTGTTCACTTGGGTTCATTTCTATTTAGAATATCTGAAAGTTTTATCAATATCTTACACTTGCAAAGATTTACTTTTACTAGCCTGACTTGTTGGATTTCTCAATTCATTACTTTTACAATCTTAATCGATTTAACTTGATTTCATATTTTGGCTATGGTTCCTTTTTTGAGTGTGTTACCGTGTCCTAATGATTCTTGGATATATATAGTATTTACCAAAGACTTGTTTCTTTTTGTATATTTTAAGTTTAAAAGTCAAAGTGTTAACCCAAGTCTTGCAAGTCTTAATAAACTTGACATTTCATCTTATCTAGAGTTGAAAGTTTCTGTCTGCAAAATTATTTAAAACATGCTTCATAAAATCAAGTTGAAGCCCATCTTAAACATGTTTTATAAATCATCCCACGTCTGCTTTTGGATCAATAAAGTTTCCCAGATCCAACCCTAATATTAAATCTAATTGACCAAGGCAGTCAAGTTTGTGAGAATTACATGTTAAGTATGTGGATGTTGAATCATGTATATTGCGACAAGCTTATTCTACCTTAATTTACTAGGGCTTTAAATTCTGGTAAACGTCATTGTGCGGACTCGCTTCTACCTTCATTATGTGCAGACTTTTGATTGTTCACACTGTGGATTTTATATCACCTAGTGAAATGGATTATATAAGACTTCTTGTTCCAAGGTTGTAGCCATATTGTGAATTTGGACACGATCTCACAAATGAATTTAAATTCACCGAGTTTTTTACTTTTCTCCGAACTTTACTTCTTGTGAATTCAATTTTATAAGCACTCTCGGCTCCGATGTCATACTTAGGCTTTCATGGCCAAAAGCAGAAAGACAACCAAAACATGTCGTACAAACATTTAAAATCTAGATTTTAAACTTCTTTCATACCACGGACTTAAGTTATAACTTACAGACTTATCTTCCTTACTTGGGTCTATTTGGCAACAAACTTGGGTCCGAAATAGTATGCCACTTTGGAGTCCAGAAACGAGGGTGCAATTTAATTTCAGTGGACGGATGATTTAAAATCTAGTTAATGTAAGTCTCTAGTTTTATTCATTATTGTCTTCACGCAATCTATTTTGTTAATTTCTTTCAAACTATTATGTACATATCAAGGAATTCAAAAAGTTGTAAGCGCTGTCAACCAACTAACTTATTAACACGAGTTGAATTTGTCACAACTTGCACAACATTAGAAGACCCAATCTCCTTTATGGCCTCCTTCAAAAGGCAAAACTAGTAATCAACATCCTTAATCTCCCAAAGCAATTAATAGCTCTAAGAAAGTATGAACCAACAGGATATGTAATAACAATATTAATGAGTGGCTCAATGTCGAATATCAGTCCACCTATTCATGTGACAATGGAATAGCCACTCCTAATTCATTTTGTCTTATCTCCTCCATCAATATGTTCACCTTCGAATATTATTTATCAAGGAGGGAGGTATGCAATCTATGTTCTCTAGGGGGAACATAAGAGGGTCCAACTACCATTGCATCTCTCAACATACATTTGAAATAAGGAGACCTTACCAAATGAAATGGGATGACATGGGCATAAAAAATCTTGGCCACTGAATCATTGGCATGCTCACGTTTTTGCAAATTCATTAACCTTATCACTGTATTTCTCAAACCTGCAGTAGAAGTGGACTTCCTCTTCCATCTATCATAACCCTTTCTAACTAATATATTAGAATACTCATCAATAGATTGCAATTGTCTGGATGAATGTTTCTTAGTAGTTCTAGTAGTTTTTAATTCACTCTCCCCAACCAACTTTGCCATTTCAACTTGTTCCAACGTTATATATTTACAAACTCTAACTCCATGTCCACTCACCCAATAAATGGTGTCCAACCCTACTATAGCTCCTATAATAATTAGTTTTACAAACATGACACAACCAATGCTTGTTGCCTCCTAAAGTTTTACCCTTATTAGTGCTTAAATTGGTGGCAAATTGCAACAAAGGTTTTTTGGGGTTGAAAGGGCCTTTTAAAAATGTCTTAAGAGAGGATGAAGGGCATGCAAAATAGTCTTGTGGAGTTCAAAAGAACTTGTGTTTGGATTTTTAGAATAACAAGAACCTTCAACACTCCCTTGAATTTCCATTATGTTTACTTCTTCACTGCCCATCTCATTCACATTGTCAGCACTATTGTTAGTGCTCATTTTTATGTCAAAGATGTTTCAGAAGTTTTTAGTGCTATTGAACTATGGTTTTTAAGTTTTTGTGTGATAGTAAACCAGTTTAAAAAAATACAAACCCTCCCTAATAGGCTAACTGTTATCTAATATGTATTAAAAAAGCCAGTCCAATCATAAATACCTTAATGGTTGAACCAGTGAGCTTTAAAGATTAGAAATCTGTTAGTGTAGAAATACTAATGTTATTACTTATTATTTAATAAGCAATTATACATATATTTCACACGTCTTTAAGTCACATTAGGTAGGTTATGTGTTGACTTGGAGAATCCATCAAACTCATCCAAGATACATGTCGACACTCATTTGTTGGAAATATGCAGCCATATAGACAATTTCCTCATAACCCTATGAGAGATTAATATGCAAACAATAACCAGAAATCCATATGCAAAAGAATAGACAATCATACCATCATAAGAGAAAGAGATCAAAAGAGTCCCAATAGATCCATACAAATCTCAACTCCAATAATATGTGAACACAAACATCCAAGAAGAAGAATAAGACCAATCAGGGGAGAACCCGCAAATCATAACCATGTCCTTCTATCCACACCAATGTGCTATAACTGTGAAAAGTATGATCTCCTTTACAACCCTAAAATAAGAAGCCTCCTCAACATCCAACAAAACGAGACGCAAGCCTTTCAAACCAAAGGTAGATCAAACTCATAACCATCCCGAAGTACGAATAATCCCAAAGCCACTAACCATCTCCATTACACACAATGATCTCATAACAACTCAGGATCAAACATAAGGAGATAACTAAACACAACCATGCATCTAGTCCTTAAACAAGTCCTCATAACCATAATCTATAGCTCAAGACTCAACCATGAGAAAATAAGATACAAATAAAGAATGCATTTAAAAAATAGGTGGGCCATACCTATCAAATCATTCACCGTCGAGTGGACCAAGAGTGGGGATGAGATTGCTCCTCAAGGATGCACCAAGCCTCAAAGACTCTCTCCAAGAACAATCTCCTCAACAGGTCCATGTTGAACTCACATCCAACCAAGGTGTAGGCTCCTCAGTCTTGTTGCTGAAATCCTCATCAAAGAGTAACCATCTCAACACATGTCTGTAATCCAAGAGAACTCAAGCCTCACCTAAGTATTCAAGTATCCATGAACGCCTCCATGATCGATCCATGCTAAAATATAAATGCAAAACTGCACTATCATGAATCTCCAAAGCAAATGACCAATGTACTCAATACCAAGAGAACCAACAAGATCATTGTCAAAGCTCCCACTGCACGTCTGCATAACCTAGGAACATATCATGACATCATGATGTAATCATCTCCTCAAAGGAAGATCTATGTCTCATAAGAACATATCCTACTCTAAAGAGCAACTATATCATGCCAACACTCTAATGCACAATCAAGAGTAAACCAAGACACAATACCATCCATACTATAAGCAAGGATCACCTGTCAAAATTGAAAAAGAATAATCAACACTTCAGCCAAAGACTCGAAGAGTCCTCCATGGCACCAAGATGTCAACATCTCCAAATCACATGAATATAATTGATGCAGGAGCATCCCAGGTTGCAGAGCAATCTTGCATCAACCAAAAATATTTGCATTCTTTTCTTTTCTTTCATTTCAGTTGCATTTTACCGCATATTAATATTAGAGCTTGCGGAGTAGGATTTAGCTTCTATGCCATGTCAACTACATTATATTAAGATTTCAAGAGATTTAGATTTGTCTACAAAAAGTTATCGCTACCAGAAGATCATCAGCTTTCACACAACAGAGCATGCTCATAGTCAGTGAGAACATAAGGTTTGCAGAGCACTTCTGTGACTTGTGGAGCCTAATAGAACATCATACACCGCACAGAATGACCGGATAGACCTTCCTTGAGGTCCGCACCAAGTTTTATTCATTTGCGGAGCAAGACCATATGTTGTAGGCCTTGACCTACATGTTTTCTACACGCTTCATCATTCATTGGAGTTTGAAACCTCTTGTGGCTGACGCGGAGGATTCTATGATCTTGAAGATGATATATATAGATCTTTTAGATGCATAAGGAAGTGAATTCTTCAGTTATGTAGTTTTAGAGGATAGATTCTTTTTGGGAGGCACTTCAATGCCATATTTTGTATATTTGTTGTAACCCGAAAGGCAGGCCTGTGAGTCCTATGATTGTAGACCACATATTGTTGGCATGTAAGCATTGTGATTATATGATATACTGAGCATTTGATTCTTCCATTACATTCTATCTTTGTGTTGTTTCTATTGTGTTTACTCTAGCTGCATGGTTTGGATAGTCCCTTCTTAGGACCCTCCATCCATGACTGCACCAAGTGGTATCAGAGTGATGTTTTGAATCCTTTGGGAAGTGAAGCCATTCCAGAAGATCTTGTGATGAACAGAGTGCCGATTGTGAGGCAGTTGCTACCCTGTAGTCAGATCACCGAATTGAGGTAGTTGCACCGGATCCTAGGAAGAGATGCCACCAAGAAGGATGCCTGCTATGGCCAATGTTGCTGGAAGAATGGAAGAATGATAGAGATGATGAGGACAATGAAGGTTAGGTTGGATGCTGTAGAAGAAGATAGAAGAAGAGGACTAAACCCTAGACATGAAGATAAAAGTGATGATGATGAATTTCAATTAGCTGACCAAAATGAAGAAGCCCTAGAAGAAGAAGAATTAGATCAGGTAAAGATGTTGAAAGCTATTTCTAAGATAGGTAAGAGACCTAGAGTGGAAGTATCAAACTTATACCAGAAATTTGAATCATGAGGAATTGATTGACTCGATAAATGACTTGGATGAATACTTTGAGTATGAGGAAATTGAAGATCTGGAGAGAGTAATATTTACAAAAACTAAGTTGAAAGGACATGCTATTTGGTGGAAAGAAGTTCAATTGGATAGAAATATGAGAGGAAAAGAGATAAAACGGGAGAGGATGGTGAAAAAGTTGAAGAATCAGTTTATACCTACTGACTATGAGTTGGAATTGTTGAAGAGATTGCAAACCCTAAGGCAAAAGGAGAAATCTATGTACACTAAAGAATTTCATAAGATGATCATAAGGACTGAACATAGTGAAGCAAGCAAGGAGAAAGTGGCAAGATACATAAATGGATTGAGAATGAATATTCAAGAAGAACTAAGTTTGGTAAGGATAACAATAGAAGAAGCATATCGGTTTGCTTAGAAACTTGAAGACAAGTTGAATAAAAGGCATGAACAAAGGCAAAAAGGTAGAGGATATAAATTTCAAAGAGGTAGAACATATTTCGGAGGAGAAAGACCATATGTGGAGAAAAACAAAGGAAGTAGCCCCTACAAGAAAGAAGACAGAGATAACAATTCATACCGGAAGGATGACAAAAGCTTCTACCGCAACAACAGGGGGAATCATAATTCTTACCGCAATGAAGGATACATGAGCGATGAAAGAGGATTTGATAAAAGATCATTCAAATGAGTTTGTTGTAAGTGTGGAGGTGAAGGAAAAAGCATTTGAATGTCATTAGGGAAGTACAAGCAAGAGGATAGAGAACAGTGAAAGAGTAGCTTATGCGGAGGAAGAACCTGTTGGATCACCTAGTTTAGGTGGGAAACCATAGAAAGGAGAATCATTAGTCATGAGGAGAGCATTATTTCAAGTAGAGACAACTGAGGAACCACTGCAGAGGAAACGTTTGTTCCAAACAAGATGCAAATCAGGAGGTAAATGTTGTAATGTTATCATTGATAGTGGTAGTACTAATAATTTGGTTTCAGAGGAGATGGTGACTAAGCTGAATCTAGAAAGATTGAAACACCCTAAGCCCTACAAGATAGCATGGATTCAAGATGAACCCAAGGTACTGGTGAGTGAACAATGTTTGGTGAAATTTCATATAGGATCTTATGTTGATGAGGTATTGTGTGATATTATGCTGATGGATGTATGTCATATATTGTTGGGGAGACCATGGCAGTATGATAGAAAAGCTATGCATGATGGGAGGAAGAATATTTACACTATAACATCAAATGGGAAGAAACATATGTTGATACCTTTGGAAGATGAGCCTAAAAGTGAAGTATGTGGGAATGCTATAATCTGTTTGGTTGATGGAAGGAAATTTTTGGATGGATTGAGACATGAGAATATGTGTTTTGCTTTGATTTCAAAGAAATGCATAACCCTAAGTGCAAAAAAAACCACAACAAAAGAAGAACCACCACCAGATGAGATAACTAAATTGTTGATAGAGTACCAAGATATCATACTAGATAATGTGCCTAAAGGATTGCCACCAATCCGGAGTATCAGTCATCATATGGACCTTATACCAGGAGCAAGTTTGCCTAACAAAGAAGCACTCCAGATGACACCAACAGAAAATGCAGAGCTGAATAGACAAATACAGGAGCTGTTGAGGAAAAAATTAATTAGAGAGAGTTTAAGCCCATGTGTGGTACCTGCAGTACTAGCACCAAAGAAAGATGGAGAATAAAGGATGTGTACATACTCTAGAGCAATCAACAAGATCACAGTTAAGTATAGATTTCCATTTCCAAGGATGGATGACATTATGGACTGTTTGAGTGGAGCAAAATATTTCACAAAGATAGACTTGAAAAGTGGATAACATCAGATCAGGATCATAGAAGGAGATGAGTGGAAGACTACATTTAAGACAAATGAAGGACTGTATGAGTGGTTGGTTATGCCTTTTCAATTGACTAATGTACCAAGTACTTTCATGAGGTTGATGAATGAGGCTTTGAAGAAATTCTTGGGTAAGTTTGTTATTGTATACTTGGATGATACTGTGATTTTCAGTAAGACAAAGGAGGAACAATTGTGGCATATCATACAAGTATTGCAGAGGTTGATAGAAGAGAAGTTGTTGATAAACATCAAGAAATGTAGTTTCATGAAGGACGAATTGGTATATTTGGGATTTGTGATTTCTGTGAAAGGATTGAAGATGGACCCTTAGAAAGTTAGAGCAATTGTTGAATGACCAACACCTGTGAATATTGGAGAGGTAAGATCATTTCACGGACTAGCAAGTTTCTACCAAAAGTTCATCAGAAATTTTAGTACTTTATGCACACCAATGATAGACATTGAGAGTTGACAAAAGATTTTAAGTGGACATCAGGAGAAAATAAGAGTTTTGAATTGTTGAAGCAGAAGGTGACAGAGCAACCAATTTTAGCACTACTAGATTTTGATAAAGTATTTCAAGTTGATTGTGATTCCAGTCAAAATACAATAGAAGTAGTGTTAAGTTAAGAAGGGAGACCAACAACATATTTCAGTGAGATGTTGAATGATGCAAGGAGAAGATATTCAGTTTATGATAAGGAGTTCTATACCATAATTCAAGCCTTGAAGAAGTGGAGACATTACTTGTTGCCTAAGGAATTTGTGTTGTACACTGATCATCAGGGTTTACAATAATTGAACAGTCAAGGAAAGTTGAATCGGAGACATATGAGATGGGTAGAGTTCATGCAGAGTTTCGCATTTGTATTGAAGCATAGGATTGGGAAGTCAAACAAAGTTGTAGATGCATTGAGTAGAAGAAGTAATTTGCTAACAGAGATGAGGATAGAAGTATTAGGATTTGAGGAACTAAAACATATGTATGAAGAAGATCTTGATTTTGTAGAAGCATGGAAAGCATGTAAGGAACCTATTGTGACAAATAGAAGTAAGTGGTTGGATTATTTTATTCAGGAGGATATGTTTTTCAAAGGAAATTAGTTGTGTATACTGAGGAGTTCAATGAGAGATAATTTGATCAAAGAGAAGCATAGTGGTGGATTGGCAAGACATTTTGGGATTGACAAGATAGTAGCTTTGGTAAGTGAACATTACTTTTGGCCTCATATATATAAGGATGTAAGGAAATTTGTTTAGAGTTGCAGAGTATGTCAAGTTGCAAAAGGAAGCAGTTCTAAGAATTAACAGAATCGACCAATAGAATGTTGATATCTAAAATCAAGTAGATTGGAAGTTGAAATGACTAGTACATATAGGTGTTGAGGAGTGAGGAGGTTGAGTCGACCTAGGAGTCGACTTCAACACTCCACTCACCAAGTGTTGAATGAGTGTCAACACTTGTCATTGGAGAGTTGTGTCAAACTCTCCAAGTTGGCACATACCTAGCTAAGGTGGCTTAATTCCATGTGCTAATTATATTACTTAGAATAAGTAATATATTACAAAGTTTAGCACTAACACACCCCTTAAGCACAACTTAGGTGGGTACAAGAAGAGATGGGTTTTGAATACAAGTCTTGGTGAGGTACCCATGTACAAAACAATCTTTGGAAAAATAGAGTAAGATAGAAAACCCAGTGGGAAAAAACTATCCTCCAAAAAGAGAGAAAAAAGAAGGATTTAAGACCTAAAAAATGTCCTTTGATGATAGGAATACCATAATGAAGAACTCTTAAAGCATGTAAAAGTTGTAAACTCTGCCAATGATGAACTGGTGTCTGCTAGAATGAATCTTCAAGAAATGTAGATCAAGATAAGAGACAAAATACAACATGAGTGAACATTTGAACACTACTCAACGATGTACACAAAGTCAATCAAACTTTGTGAAGTCGAAATTATAGATAGTACTATGATTAGGAGTACTAGAATCTCAAAATGTGATCCACTGAAATAATCCCCCATGCAAGAGATTAAAAATGAAGGATTTAGGACCTTCAAAAAAAATTCCTCCACTGTTTCATTGAAAGAAGCATTAGCATGTAACACATCATAGTCCCCCCTTAATGCTAGGAGATATGAGTAGACCAACTGAAATCAAAAGTGTGCAAGGAATGTAGACAAAGATATAGGTGTGTATCAAGGCACACACGAATGAGGTGAGAATCACGAGGATCCATTGTTGTGATTGGTACAACCCCCCATTACCCTTTATAATTCAGTGTAAGTACAAATTTCCCAAATTCCCTTCATGTAGAACACATTCAGTTTTGTGGCACTTTATGTGAGTGCATTTACAAACTTTATTTGTTATTGAGTTCAAAGATCCTGCTAGATAGAACCAACAGAGCTGCGTTGAGAAGTGACACTCAGCTCTGAAGTTGCAAGTGGAGCATCATCGTCACCTGATGTAAAGTACAAAAATATGAAGTTGCAGTCGATGTGACAAATCTTTGCTATTGCAAAAATGTCTCGACTTTGAGAGTCTCGAATTAAAGTTGTAGTGGCTATGAACTCAACTATTTTATTGGAACAGGTGAGTTGATACATAGAAAGGAAATTCCTTAACAAGTTAGGAATGAATAAAACATTGTGGATATATCCATTACCTAGTTTTACTGTGCCTTGACCACAAACAGTATAATAAATATCGTCAATCAGAATTTTGAAGGTGTTGGAAGAATTGATCGACACAAACAGCTCAGAGTAAGGAGACATGTGATCAATTGCATAGGAGATGAGAATGCATTTGTTTACTTCATATTTGTTTGAAGATGCCATAGGTATAACTATTCACCCCCTTCAAGATTATGTGCCCCAAATTACTAATTTGACCCCTATTTGATCTTTATGTTAGTTCAAAGATTGCAAAAGACCTAGGTATAACCCCCTAGATTTAAGGGGCACTTTATAAGTTGAGTGCGTGACTAATCCCCTTTGCTTGATTACCCCCCAATTTGTGGCACTTTATAAATTTTGTAGTGCTTTTTAGACAATTAAAATGTCTATTCTAACACCAATATTTGTAAAAGAACCTCTTCGGCCCCAAATTTTATATTACCCCCCTTTTGTAAGAAATTTTACCCAAATATTTAAATGCCCCCCTAAGATTTGCATGTAGTTTCTTTAGCATTTTTGGACAAAAGAAAATTGCCTATTTGTTTAAAATACTAGAATAAATTTAAATGGTTTTAGAGAGAAAATATTTTGCTTTGTCAAACTTTAAGAAGCAAAATACCTAGCAAATTAAAAAACAAATTAGGGTAAATTAAAAAATAAGGGCAAATTAGGGTAAAAATGGGGTTTAAGGTTTTCCAAAGCCCAAAATTAGGGCATGCTACTTGCAAGGGTGACCAAGATTGTAATGGCGGCCAGTTTGCATGTTGTCTCCTTGTGCTCTCTTCACGCCTCTGTGTGAGGCTTGTTGCAGGGGATTTGAGTGGCTTCCTCTGGCTTCGTCTCATTGCTGGGTGATTAGATACTCGGCCTCCATTTGGACACCTTTCACAGCGTCGAACAGGGGCAAGATCACCTTTGAAACCCTTTGTAGAGCGAGTTCTGCCTTTCATAGCACCTTTATTGACAAATAGGGGTGCCTGCGGCCTTCCCTCATGCTACTTGCTGCCTTCATGCCTTTTGCTGGGTGTTTGACCTCGTTGAGTCGAGGGTGACCTCATAGGAATGGGCCCTTTAAGCTGGGCGTCTCACAATGAAGGGTAGAAACCTGGCCTTTTTCCAAAACCACGACTTGCCAAAACCACGACCTGCCAAAACGTGTAAGGCAGAAACAAAAAAATGCCACACTCTTGGAGAGATGCCTTCGATTTTGTAAAAAAATTGAAGGTGAAAAGGCCATGATGGCCTTCCTCCTCTACTCGCGCCCTTCTTCCTCTACGTGCTCAATGATCAAATGGATAAGCAGGAGCTTTCAAAGAAAAATCTCAATCAGATGAAAACATTGCTAGATTAGCACAACTAGAGGAATTCAAACAGGCCTCAAACCCAACATCCTTCGTGAAGGTGTAGGCACACGTGGGTGGAAGCGCCTCTTTTCACAAGCAGAAACATGCCTGTGGCATGTCTTTGAGGCTCACGACCTTGATTTGTGGTCGGTGACCTTCATCAGGGAAATTGAAACATGCGCCTTACACCATCAATCATCTCCCTTCACATGTAGAAAACCTCAATCAAATGCATCTTGACCCAGAAAAGGCCGTGCAATTCAGAAAACCTCCGATGTTTGTTGAACAAAGACCTTGAGCATGGATGGAAACTGCCTCAATAAATGCAGATCTGCAAAAGACCCAAAAATCCACCAGAAGCCCTCAACAAACCAAAATGAATTTTGACCAAAATTGAACCAGCAAACTAATTTAGTTTTTCTTTGATACCATCTAAGAATTAATAGAATCGACTAATAGAATTCTGATATCAAAATCAAGTAGATTGGAAGTCGAAATGACTAGTACATATAGGTGTTGAGAAGTGAGGAGGTTGAGTCGACTTCAACACTCCACTCACCAAGTGTTGAGTGAGTGTCAACACTTGTCATTGAAGAGTTGTGTCAAACTCTCCAAGTTGACACATACCTAGCTAAGGTGGCTTAACGTCATGTGCTAATTATATTACTTAGAATAAGTAATATATTACGAAGTTAAGCACTACCAATAGTCAGAATACTGGATTGTACAAATCTTTGACAGTACCAGAGAGACCTTGGGAAGATATAAGCATGGATTTCATATTAGGTTTGCCAAGAACACATAGGGGATATGATTCTATATTTGTAGTAGTGGACATATTTTCAAAGATGTCACATTTCATTCCTTGTAAGAAAACAAATGATGTTGTGCATGTTGCTGACTTATTTTTCAAGGAAATTATGAGATTGCATGGATTACCTAAGAGTATAGTTTCAGACAGGGACACAAGATTCATTGGGTATTTTTAGAGGACATTATGGAAGAAGATGAAGATAGACCTAAAGTTCAGTTCAACATTTCACCCATCGATAGATGGACAAAGAGAAGTGGTAAATAGGAGTTTGGGTAACTTGTTGAGATGTTTAGTAGGAAACAAGGTAGGAAATTGGGATCTAATTCTACCACAAACATAGTTTGCATACAATAATCCAGTAAATAGAAGTATAGGGAAGACACCATTTGAAGTTGTGATAGGAGTAAAACCTAGAGGCGTTGCAAAACTAAGGGACATCAGTATGGAGAACAAGAGAAGTACAGAGGTAGCAGAATTTGTAGTATACATGGAGACACTACATAATCAGGTTAGGAAGAATTTGGAGGAGATGAATAACAAGTAACAAGCAGATGAGAAGAGGAAACAAAATTTTTAGTTGGATATGAAGTAGTGGTATATCTAAGAAAGGAGAGATTTCTAGTAGGGACATGCAACAAGCTGAAGATGAAGTTTAGACCATGTAAGATTCTTAAGAAATTTGATTCAAGAAATGCATATGAAGTGGAGCTACCGGAGACATTTGGTATATCACCTATATTCAACATTGCAGACCTATATCAGTATAATGAAGGAGAGTCAAGTGACAACACTAAAGATGGATCGAAGAATCAGTTACCACAGCAACAACCAGAGCATATAGAGAACATCTTGGATAACAGAGTTGGACACAATACCAGAGGCAAGCAGTATAAAGAATATTTGGTATAGTAGAAAGGAAGTTGGGAAGAAGATTCATCATGGATTACTTAGGCTAAGGTAGACCACCTTGGTTTTCCTCTAGCCCTAGCAAAGTGATGGACTCACATTTCAACAACCTCGGGTGTCTGATGCAGGAGCATCCCATGTTGCAGAGCAATCTTGCATCAACCAAAAATATTTGCATTATTTTCTTTTCTTTCATTTCAGTTGCATTTTACCGCATCTTCATATCAAAGCTTGCGGAGCAGGATTTAGCTTCTATGCCATGTTAGATACATCATATTAAGATTTCAGGAGATTTGGATTTGTCTACAGAAAGTTATCGCTACCAAAAGATCATCAGCTTTCACAGAGTAGAGCATTCCAACAGTCAGTGAGAACAGAAGGTTTGCAGAGCACTTTCATGACTTGCAGAGCCTAATGGAACATCATACATGGCACATAAGGATCATATAGATCTTCCTTGAAGTCCACACCAAATTTCATTCATTTGCGGAGCAATCCCATATGTTGTAGGCCGACCTACATGTTTTCTACACGCTTCATCATTCATTGGAGTTTGAAACCTCTTGTGGCCGACGCAGAGGATTCTATGAGATTGAAGATGATATATATATATATCTTTTAGATGTATAAGGAAGTCAATTCTTCAGTTATATAGTTTTAGAGGATAGATTCTTTTTGGGAGGCACTTCAATGCTATATTTTGCATATTTGTTGTAACCCGAAAGGTAGGCCTGTGATCCCTATGATTGTAGCCTACATATTATCGGCATATAAGCATTGTGATTATCTAATATATTGAGCACTTGATTCTTCCATTACATTCTATGTTTGTGTTGTTTCTGTTGTGTTTACTCTAGCTGCATGGTTTGGACAACCCCTTCTTAGGACCCTTCATCAATGACTGCACCAATAATCATCCCCTATCAATAGAACCCAAGATTTCAATTAACTCTCAATGTAGAGAAGAAACAGGATCCAAGAGCTCCTCCATGACAACAACCATCACTGCAGAAGATCATCCATCACCTAAATGATGAATCCATATCATAGCCAAAGCTGCCACTGAACCATGATATCGAGCTACACATGACATCATAATAAACATCAAACCATCACTATCAAAAGCTCACATTGAACCGTGTAACCAAGCTATCCATGACATCATGATAACCATTTCTTAAATGAAGATCATCCATGTCCCAAACACAATCAAAGAATCCCATTGTAGCAACAACTACCCAAAGGTCGAGTAAACCATAATCCTCAAACCAAGAAGATGAACAAAACCTATAGCTCCTAAATCAATTCAACACCACCAAAATGACACTTCCAAAATAATCATGTTGTGCCAATTTCCTAAACAAATAAGGAATATCCATGACACCATAATCACCACCCAATGTACCTACACCAAACTCCCATCATGTCTCACACAACTATACCATATGGTCAACAAACATAGGTCCCAAACATGGCTGTATCAGGGAATACTATCTATCTCTATATCTCATAATGACAAGTAAACCAATGCAACATGTGACTAAACCAACCCACAAATCAAATCTGCATCAACACTGGGACATCTATGGGCATAGACAACCCACATCAAAGTCATATATGCAACCTATAAGCATAAACAACCTACAACACTGTACAACATGTAGATCTCACAATGTAGCATGCAAATTCAACAATATATGTATAATGCTATCAAAAAAGGATAATAATAGATAAACTTGTAAGTTTTCAATGACTCAAAGAACAAATCACCTTAGATTCAATTTTCCATCAACTCACAAAAGCACCATAAGTCAAAGGGACAAAAAATAGCTCAAACTGAAATAAATTGATCAAACCTCAGAATATCATCTCCAAATCTGCTCCACTGTGTAGTGTTTAGAAATACTTTTCCAACACTTATAAGAAGTCCAACACCCGACTTCGTATGCACAAGTTATGCCTCGTCAAAGTTCAAAACGCACATCTAGCTTCCAACTGGCAAAATCTAGTTAAAATGGCAAATTCTAGAGAAATTTCTAACACCACAACGTAATATGTAGAAATAGATTTCCGTCGACTATAAGAAGTTGAAAATTCAACTCCGTATGATGAAGTTATGGCCTCCAGAAAAACATTTCTCAATAAGGCTTAAAGAACAAACCCTGGTGGCCACAGGGTGGGTTGGCTGGTGGTTAGGTGGCGACCCGCCGATGATGCATGAGTGGTGGCAGTGGTTATTTCTTCCATTTCTAGCTGCAGACTTCAGCGGTCTAGAGATTAAAGAAATGTGGTGTGGTGCTTTATTATACTTATCTCACTTATCGTTTGAGCATCTTTTGTAGACAGTCTTCTTTGCTAGGTAGGTCTTTCTTTCCTGTCATCATAATCTGGGATCTTTTCCAACATCTCTTTTGCAAACAACTTATGTTGCATCTTCTCTATGATAATGATAAAACCTATATATGATTGTAGCCCGCATATTACCGACATATAGGCATTGTGATTACCTGAAATATTGAGCACTTGATTCTTCCATTACTTTCTATGTTTGTGTTGTTTCCGTTGTGTTTACTCTAGTTGCATGGTTTGGACAGTCCCTTCTTAGGACCCTCCATCCATGACAACACCAATAATGATCCCCTATCAATAGAACCCAAGATTTCAATGAACTCTCAATGCATAGAAGAAACAGGATCCAAGAGCTCCTCTATGACACCAACCACCACTGTAGAAGATCATTCATCACCTAAATGATGAATCCATATCATAGCCAAAGCTGCCATTGAATCGTGATATCGAGCTACACATGGCATCATAATAAACATCAAACCATCACTGTCAAAAGCTCACACTGAATCGTGTAACCAAGCTATCCATGACATCGTGATAACCATCTCTTAAATGAAGATCATCCATGTCCCCAACACAATCAAAGAATCCCACTGTAATGACAACTCCCAAAAGGTAGAGTAAACCATAATCTTCAAACCAAGAAGATGAACAAAACCTGTAAGCCTGAATCAATCCATCACCACCAAAATGACACCTCCAAACAATCAAGTCGTGCCAATTTCCTAAACAAACAAGGAATATCCATGACACTATAATCACCATCCAATGTACCTGCACCAAACTCCCATCAAGTCTCACACAACTGTACCATATAGTCAACAAACATGGCTGTATTAGGTAATACCATCTATCTCTATCTCATAATGACAAGTAAACCAATGCAACATGTGACTAAACAAACCCATAAATCAAAATCTGCATCAACATTGGAACATTTATGGGCATAAACGACCCACATCCAAGTCATATATGCAACTTATAAGCATAGACAACCTATAACATTGCACAACATGTAGATCTCACAATGTAGCATGCAAATTCAACAATATATGTAGAATCCTATCAAAAAAGGATAATCATAGATAAACCTGTAAGTTTTCAATGACTCAAAAAAAAATTCACCTTAGATTCAATTTTCCATTAACTCACAAAAGCACCATAAGTCAAAGGGACAAAAAATAGCTCAAAGTGAAATAAACTGAACAAACCTCAGAATATCATCTCCAAATATGCTCCACCGTATACTGCTCAAAAATACATTTCCAACACCTATAAGAAGTCCAACATCCGACTCCGTATGCACAAGTTATGCCCCATCAAAGCGCAAAATGCACATCTATCTTCCAACTGGCAAAATCTGGTCAAAATGACAAATTCTGGAAAAATCTCTGACACCACAGCATAATACGCAAAATTAGATTTCTGTCGACTATAAGAAGTTGAAAATTTAACTCCGTATGACGAAGTTATGGCCTCCAGAAAGACGTTGCTCAATAAGGCTTAAAGAACAAACCCTGGTGGCCATAGGGTGGGCTGGCTAGTGGTTAGCTGGCGGCCCGCCCGTGGTGAATGAGCGGTGGTAGTGGTTATTTCTTCCGCTTCTAGTGGCGGTCTTCAGCGGTCCAAAGATTAAAGAAATGTGGTGTTCTTAATTATACTTATCTCACTTATGGTTTGAGCATCTTTTGTAGACATTGGTCTTCTTTGCTAGGTGGGTCTTTCTTTCCTCTCATCATAATCTGGGATCTTTTCCAACACCTCTTTTGCAAAAAACTCATGTTGCAGCTTCTCTATGATAATGATAAAACCTATATAGGTGGCCAGTGTATCTTGCAATTCTTGATTATCTTTTTACATGCGTTGTACCGTATTTATCAACCCTTTCTTTTCTAGTTGAATTAGTTTATTAACACCTAAAATATCTTCAAATATTTTTTTTAAATTTTTTTTCTCTATGGTTGAACTGTGCCATCAAATTGTCTGCATTTCGTTGTCAGTTTCCAAATATGGAAGAAAGTACAGATAGACAACTAAAAATTGCTAGCAACATACTTATACAAATCACAAGGGAAACATATTCTAATATTGCCTGATCAAAAATTAACTTGGATATTCCAGTGTGTTATTTTACATGGACTCTAATGCTATAGGCTGTTGTTAAATATACTATATACTACTTCAACCAACATACAAAAGGAGGAAATTTTGATACATATATCTATGGTATGCTATCCACATATTTCACTCATTTTTGCAACGTATCCATTCTTAAATAAATTCATACAATGCTATGAATCTGATTTTACACAATTATTCACTACTTATAATTTATAATATGTGATGTATCTAATTCACAACATAAATGGTGTAACAATGGAGTATGGTGGTTCTTTTTAATTAAGATAGGCATCCTGTTCCTCATTTATCAACATGAGTTTTGACATGCTAGATCAAGTAAAATAGAATTGAGTTGTTATGCTATTGAATACTGATACTCAAGTGCTGAGATTTATGGAGGAGCGGTAAAAGAGTGAAAGTATGTAAAGCCAGAAAAAAGAAAGAAGAATTAACATAATAATTTACCCCCAGAGAAACATAGTGTGGAAAAAGTTTAGGAGAGCGGAGTTGATTGCTCTTCATCTCCACTACCATTATGTAAGATTTACAATTCAATTGTTGCAGTTGAGCCTCCAAGAATAAAACAGAACTTCCGCATCACTTCTACAATGCTCTAGATTATTGTCTTAGAAAACTACATAAATAACATGCTTCATTATTATACATGTAGTTGTTCAATCGTCCTAGCTTTAGTTTTTTATTACACGACCCAAGTGTTCATTTCTACGATCAAATGAGCAGATGAACGACACAGAATGAATCATCAATTCCCATGTAAGGATGAAATCTAGGAAATACTTTAGAAAGTGCCAAAGACATTGTCCATTTCCTTACCTGATGTGGGCTCTATGGTTGTCGGATCACAGCTTAGGCTCCTTGTATTCACTCTGATAGCTTCCCCTATTTTACATCATGGAGTGAATGGAAATAAGCTTCTATAGTCCGAAAATCTTTGAACTAGGATTGGTTGATCATAGCCAACTGAGTTATAACATTGTCAAAATAAATCCAGAAGTTTATTCTTGAACTAAATAATTAAACACATTTATTCTAAAAATAAAATAAATAAACACACTTTTGATAAGTCATATGTCCAGCTTTGGCTTAATTGACATTAAAATCCATCTCATCTCATGTTTTTACAATGAAATTTCATAAAACTACTCAGAAAATTAGTTTGTCCTTCTCGCCCTTGCCTAGAAATCTTAATGACAGTATTGCTGCTCGTGAAGTTGAAAGGTTCTGAATGAGTCCACTATGGATCAAGTGTTGGATTCAGGATAGACAACTGAGAGGGGGGGGGGTGAATCAGTTGTCCAAAACTTGCTTCTAATTCAAACGCTTAAATCCTCTTTGTTATTTAATAGCATATCAATTAATCACTCATGAAAACATAAAGCATAAACACCAGAGCAGATACACATCAACACATGAGACACCAAGATTTTGACGTGGAAAACCCGGTCAAGGGAAAAACCACGGGGTGATTAACCCAAAGATTATTCTTTGTTAGAAGAATAAGAAAAAAAGATGGCACATGCCAATTAGGGCTCACTACCCGAGCACACTACTCACAAGAGGCACACTGCCTACAAGAGACACACTGTCTGCAAAGTAACAAGTATCACAAACTTGAACTGGAGATTGACATCTTTACCATGCCTGGATTAGTTCCATTTAAGCCCAAAAACTCGTGGTCTGCTTTTCGCTCTTCTTCTTCGCTATGCCACACTCATCACCGCAAGACACATTACAAAATGAATTGACAATCTCTTATTTATACAAGACATCGACTTAGGAACAATCATCTAAGTTGGCAAACACCTACAAGATCATTCGCAAGACGTGTAATACATCCGGTCGTCCAGTCTCAAGAAGAACACCAATATTCGTGGTTATTCTTCAAATGCAAACTCTAACTTCAATGCGGATCACCATAATTAACTGGACATGATCCAATGATCATCATAACCTTCCCTGAATCACCAAACACATCCTCACTTCATCATCCTACTGGAATTTTTCTCTCCTTCATCCGGAGCTACAAGAACACAGTCTATCATCACTGTCATAAATGAATAGGCACTTCCGGACCTTCAACCCATGAACTAATCTAGTTGATACTTCAAATGGACATCCTCAACACTTCCTCAGATCCGCAGAACTGGATAATGAAATATTGGATCTCACTGGACCTTTCTGTGGCCCTCTGTCACCTCTGAACACCTGCCGGAACCGGTTCTACTTGAGCGACCATAACTTCTTCAGATCTTCATGCGGACCTTTGAAATCTTGACTGGAGCATCTCAAGACTTCTATCTACAAACCTTTTAAACCGCATCCTCTGATCCTTAATCTATTGAGGACTTTTACCTTCTTGTCATCACTGTTCTTAACTATCCCTGATTGAGACTTATTTTCTCAAAATCCTCAGCACACAGCTCATCTAATCCTTTTCATTAATGCAACATGAGTATGTTGACATCAATGACAACACCAGTTATCTTCATACTTGCAACAATCTCCCCCTTTGTCATTGATGGCAACATATGATGTGAAAAACTATCAAGACAAGAACTTCTCCTTTCTGTCACAGCTCCCCCTATCAGCAGCAACCCTTCACATGTCTTCTCTTCCTTTACTGCTCCCCCTTTGATCATCAAGCACTTGTTTTTCACATGTCATCTCTCCCCCTTTGACATCAATGACAAATGACTCATACTTGCAATTCTAATACATCAGAATCATACAAGCTGCTCCCCCTGAGTAGCAGCTCCCCATCGTCAATCCGGATCACAAGATATGACTGTGATATCCACCGAACTGATGCACATTAGTGCATCCTAGTTTATCACCGGAGGGGTAATAACCCCTAACTTCTCCCTGAGATACTCAAAAGAGTCTTGGGAAGAGGTTTAGTAAAAATATCTGCAAGCTGATCCTTGGAGGGCACATATTCCAATCTGACTTCACCCTTTTTCACTTGCTCTCTCAGAAAGTGAAACTTGATAGATATACGCTTAGTTTTAGAATGCAACACCGGATTCTTAGAAATATTTATTGCACTTGAATTATCACAGAAAATTGTGATAGGCTCCTCATATTCTACTTGAATATCTCTTAGCATCTGCTTCATCCACAAAAGTTGAGTGCAACTTCCTGCTGCTGCAATGTATTTTGCTTCAGTTGTAGATAGGGATATTGCCTCTTGTTTCTTGCTTAGCCAAGAAACTAACCTTTTTCCCAAAAAGAATGCTCTTTCACTTGTACTCTTCCTATCATCCACATCTCCTGCCCAATCTGCATCTGTATATGCATGAAGAGAAAAATTATGATCTCTAGGATATTATAGACCATACTCAACTATTCTTTTTAAGTACCTAAAAATTTCTTTGATTGCCATGACATGAGATTCTCTGGGATCAGCGTGGAATCTCGCCACAAGACCAACATCCTGCATTATATCTGGTCTAGTTTGAGTGAGATACAATAATCCTCCAATCATTGATTTGTACTTTGTCTGATCTGTCTTAGGAGAGTCATCTTCTTTGCTCAACTTACATCTGGTTGCCATGGGAGTGTTCATTGGCTTTGAATCTTCCATACCAAATTTCCTCAATAATTCTTTCACATATTTGGTTTGAGAGATAAAGATTCCTTTCTTTGTCTGAGTAATTTGCAGACCCAAGAAGAAATTCATTTCACCGAGCATTGACATTTCAAATTCACTTTTCATTTGATTTGCAAAGGTTTTACACATACTGTCTCTTCCTCCAAAGATGATATCATCAACAAATACTTCAACAATCAAGATGTTTTCATGATCAATTTTGAAATATAGGTTATTATCAACAATACCTTTGTTGAAACCAATCTTCAAAAGATGTTTGTCCAGCCTTTCATACCATGCTCTTGGAGCTTGCTTTAGACCATATAGTGCCTTCTTTAATTTGCAGACCATATCACCATGCTCAGATAACTGAAATCCATCTGGTTGTTTAATGTACACTTCTTCTAAGTCACCATTCAGGAAAGCAGATTTGACATCCATCTGATACACTTTGAAATCTTTGAAGGCAGAAAATGCAAGAAATAGTCTGATTGCTTCAATTCTTGCCACCGAAGCAAAGGTTTCCTCAAAATCAATCCCTTCTATTTGAGAGTAGCCTTTGCAGATTAATCTGGCTTTATTTCTGATTACTTCACCAACTTCATTTAGTTTGTTCCGGAAGACCCATTTGGTTCCAATCACATTCTTGTTTCTAGGTCTAGAAACAAGATCCCAAGTGTGATTTTTTCCAATTTGCATCAATTCTTCCTCCATCGCTTTGGTCCAATTTTCATCATTGCAGGCTTCATTTATTGTTTTAGGTTCAATCTTTGAAATCAGACAACATTCATCTGAATTTTGAACAATTTTCCTTCTAGTTTGCACACCTTTGCTTTTGTCACTTATGATCTAATCTTCAGAGTGGTTCAGTCTTACATACCTTGGAACTTTGGGAGTTTCTTGCACTTCTGTTTCTTGATCAGGCTCATTCAGACCTATCTCTTCTTCCTGATTTACCGGATCAGTTTGAATTTGATTTTCAGGAGAGGATTGAGCTCCTTGAACCAGAACACCATTCTGATCATTTTCATCATACTCATAAAACCTTGAGGGTTTCTCTATTCCCTCATCAACCTTCACATTTGTACTTTCTATCATCTTTCTTAGTCTTTTGTTATAACACCGGTATGCTTTGCTTTGAGTGGAGTAACCCAAGAATATTCCTTCATCACTTCTACATCAAATTTGCCTAAATCTTCATCTCTTTTGATGTAACATTTGCTACCAAAGACTCTGAAATATCTTACAGTGGGAGTAATACCAAACCAGAGTTCATAAGGGGTCTTACCGGTACTGCTTCTGATTTGAACTCGATTAAGAGTATAGACTGCAGCGCTGACAACTTCTCTCCAATAGATTTGAGGAACATTTGCTTCCATCATCACAGTCCTAGATGCTTCCTGGATGGTCTGGTTCTTCCTCTCCACTACTCCATTCTGCTATGGAGTCCTCGAAGCAGACAACTGTCTCTTAATTCCATGTTTCTCACAGAATTTTATGAACTCACCGGATGTGAATTCTCCACCTCTATCAGACCTCAGACATTTCAACTTTATTCCTGTTTCATTTTCTACCATAGCCTTGAATATTTTGAATTTCTCAAGAGCTTTTGATTTCTCCTTTAAAAAGGTTACTCACATCATCCGAGAATAGTCATCTATTAGCAACATGAAGTATCTATCACCTTGAATACTTCTGGTTCTTGCCGGACCACAAAGATCAGTGTGAACTAAGTCCAATAGTCTGGTAGAGGACAGTTTCTTGCTTTTGAATGTGACTTTGCTCATCTTACCCAACTGACATTCCTTGCATAAGTTGTTAGTAGGTTTCACCAATTTTGGAAGATCTCTTATAGCCTGAGTATTACTTATCTTGATGATATTATCAAAATTCACATGACACATCCTTCTATGCCATAACTAACTTTGATCAACTTGAACAAATAAACAGCTTTTCCCAGTACCAAGTGGAAGATATTACTTTTAGTTTGAGTACCGGATGCAATCTCTGTTCCAATTTTTTCAAAGATTTTGCATTTTCCATCTTTGAATCGGAGATCATAGCCTTTGTCCACCAACTGTCCAACACTGAGAAGATTGTGCTTCAAACCTTCAACATATAGTACATTACCAGTTTTGTTTTTTCCATTAAAAGAAATAGTTCCTCTTTCTCTGATTCTACCAGTAGAATTATCACCAAACTTCACCACTCCTCCTTCATACCTTTCCAAATCTATGAACTTATTCTTGTCACCTGTCATGTGGTGAGAGCAACCATTGTCAATGACCCAATCATTCTTTTCTTCAACTTGGGCAGCCAGAGCTCTTTCTACAACTTTATGATTGATAGATACAGAGGATATTGGTTCTTCTTCCTTTATGGCAATAAACACCCATTCACTTCCAGATTTGTTTCCCGTCTCTGATTCATCATCTGTTACTCCTTCATTATCATCTTCTTCATGAACATAGTAACAATTCTTTTGGAACCTTGATCTGTTAGGATTTGGCTTTGAAAATCTTTCCGGACATTTTGAGGCAAAATGACCAATCTTATTGCAGTTAAAACACTTAAAAGGCAATTTTCCTTCATACTTACCGGATCCTCTTGGTAGTCTCTTTGCAATGAGGGCTTCAAGTTGAGCAGTTTCTACTTCTTCTTCCAGGTCTTTTCTTGCTTTTCCATACCATGACAAATTCCTTGATGAGTTCTCTCCTGGATCAAATCCTTGTTTACCTTTCACAGAGGCACTGGCTTTGAATGCAGATTCAGTGTTGGGGGGATCATCTCCAAATTCGGTCATTTCAAAAGTAGCCAGTTTGCCAGCCAATTGGTCTCTTGTGACAGTTGTATGGGCTCTGAATTCATCAATGGCAGCAACCTTGATTTTGTAAGAGGCAGGAAGGGATCTGAGAATCTTACCAACAATCTCCTTTTCATCCAGGACTCCACCAGAATTTCTAATTCCACAAACCAGCTCATTCACCCTTGGCATAAAAGTGGTAATATTTTCATCATCTCTCATCTTCAGTCTTTCAAATTTCCCTTTTAGACTCTGCAACCTTACACACTTAACATACTCATCTCCTTCATGCAGAAGTTCCAGTTTAATCCATATCTCATAGGCAGTTGGTAGGTCAATAACATTTGAGAGCTCTGAGTCAGTTAATGCGCTTAAAAGAGCCTCTTTGGTCCGTAGATTGTTTTCAGCATCTGTGATTTCATTTAGAGTTGTCGGACCACCCTGTGGAGGTGCATACGCTTTTGTGACCATGGACCAGTTCGTCTTTCCCATACACTGCAAGTGACATTTCATGCGACCTTTCCAAAGAGAGAAGTTGGTTCCATCAAACTTCAGACTATCCTTCTTGTATGATGACATCCTGGATCTCCTCAAGCGGTTAAGCTCCTTTTAGAGGAACTTGGCTCTGATACCAATTGTTGGATTCAGGACAGACAACTGAGTGGGGGGTGAATCAGTTGTCTAAAACTTGCTTCTAATTCAAACACTTAAATCCTCTTTGTTATTTAATAGCATATCAATTAATCACTCATGAAAACATAAAGCATAAACACCAGAGTAGATACACATCAACACATGAGACACCAAGATTTTGACGTGGAAAACCCGGTCAAGGGATAAACCACGGGGTGATTAACTCAAGGATTATTCTTTGTTAGAAGAATAAGAAAAAAAGATGGCACATGCCAATTAGGGCTCACTACTCGAGCACACTGCTCACAAGAGGCACACTACCTACAAGAGACACACTGTCTACAAAGTAACAAGTATCACAAACTTGAACTAGAGATTGACATCTTTACCATGCCTGGATCAGTTCCATTTAAGCCCAAAAACTCTTGCTCTGCTTTCGCTCTTCTTCTTCGCTATGCCACACTTATCACCGCAAGACACATTACAAAATGAATTGACAATCCCTTACTTATACAAGGCATCGACTTAGGAACAATCATCTAAGTCGGCAAACACCTACAAGATCATTCGCAAAACGTGTAATACATCCGGTTGGCCAGTCTCAAGAAGAACACCAATATCCGTGGTTATTCTTCAAATGCAAATTCTAACTTCAATGCAGATCACCATAATTAACTGGACATGATCCAATGATCATCATAACCTTCGCTGAATCACCAAACACATCCGCACTTCATCATCCTACTGGAATTCTTCTCTCCTTCATCCGGAGCTACAAGAACACAGTCTGTCATCACTGTCATAAATGAATAGGCACTTCCAGACCTTCAACCCATGAACTAATCTAGTTGATACTTCATAGGGATGTCCTCAACACTTCCTCAAATCCGCAGAACTGGATAATGAAATATCGGATCTCACCGAACCTTTCTGTGGCCCTCTGTCACCTCTGAACACCTGTCAGAACTGGTTCTACTTGAGTGACCATAACTTCTTCAGATCTTCATGCGGACCTCTGAAATCTTGACTGGAGCATCTCAAGACTTCTATCTACAAACCCTTTAAACCGCATCCTCTGATCCTCAATCTATTGAGGACTTTTACCTTCTTGTCATCACTATTCCTGATTGAGACTTATTTTCTCAAAATCCTCAGCACACAGTTCATCTAATCCTTCTCATTAATGCAACATGAGTATGTTGACATCAATGACAACACCAGTTATCCTCATACTTGCAACATCAAGTCTTGCTGAGTGCAAGGCGTGTGACATCATAAGGGACGAATTTGGTGGAATGGATACCCCTCAATCCATAACTCTCAGCAAAAATGATCTTATGATCTCCATTAAAAAAAACCTTAGATCCACATATTAAGTTCCTTAAGCACTTAATAACTAGTCCCAGAAGACTATTTTAATTGTCTTAAATTTTTTTCCTTATACAATATTTTATTATTTAATAAAGTCAGTCTTTTGGGGAATGATTATCCTTCTTAATTTCTCCTAATCTTAGACCGGCCTTCTTAAACGTGCCTGTTTGACATTTATACGTATTTCTGATGTGTTATATATTGAAGAGGGATGGCTCACAAAATAATGTAACCCCAAAAAATTTCACCTAACTTCTCTCTACCAGGCTCATAATTATAACTAAAGTAGTAATTCTCTATGTACTGTCTTTATGCATTTCAAAGCAAATTGGTCCAACAAATAATTATGCTGGGTGTGCGTTTATTAATATAAAAATAGGAATAAACAGTTGGCCAGCTTAATGTTGTAGTTTGATGAAGTCGATCATGCTTAATTCTATTGCCATTGTGCAGTCGCCATCTAAATCAAAAGAGGTTGCGGGATTGATACACAAGATAGAGGTGACGGAGAAAATGGTTAGGTAGGCTTACATTGGCTGCATGCCCAGTATTTTTTCTTAGCATCTTTGTATCTTATTTGATTTGACTTTCACAGAGAAAACAATTTCATTCTACTTTTCTTGTTAGGACTTTAAAGGGAGAGGAACTGTCTTCTTTATCTCTTACTGACTTGAACCAACTGGAGTGCAAAGTTCAACTAGCAATGAATAGAATAAGAGTGAAAAAGGTAGTTCTTTAAGTTGCATATTGAACATTTTTAAACAAATATATTTTTGCATAATTTAGAAGAATGAATCTTTAAAAATAGGGGCATTAATGTAAAAAGGAATTCTATGTGGTAGTAAACATAAAAATTAGTAAAATATTAGAAATACTTTGATCCCGCCTACAAATTTGTTTTTATAATGTCACACCCCATGTCAATTGTGGCATCTAGAACCTCCTTTTTCAGTTTAATTGATTGGTGTTAAACGCTGTGGCAGAACCAACTTGTGGAGGAGCTCCAAAGGAGGGTAAGAGCAATTTAATTTGAGATTATATGTATAAATATTTAATGAACATTCTTATCTAGATTTTTCTTTGTTAATTCGTTGAGTAATGACATTATTATCTATGATCTGACTCTGACTCTCAACTGACTTACGGTTGTAATAACCCAGGGCAATGAGTTACAACAAGAGAATTATATGCTACACAAAATGGTATGTCCAGAAATTTATGTAGTCTGGTATTGTAGATTATAATTCTATAGAATGTAATTATCTATTTTCTAGATGCAGCTCTCTGAAAGGAGGACATATGTAGAGAGAATTGACATCGATAATGTTGGAATGCCATCAACTTCCATAGCTACATATCCTTGCCAGCAAAACTATCTGCAACCATTGCAGGGGTAGATTCTATTCTTCCATTATTTGGAGCTTTAAAAATGTAGTGTTGACTGTTAACTTTCAACCCTTTTTCTTGGTATTTTGGCTTTGAAATTGACATTTAGATTGTTTTACTATCACTTGAGAATGAGACCCATCAGCGAATTGTATGAATTGTTTTCAGAAATAACTCATCGACACGTCTACCTGGGCAGCAGTGTTGTCTATCCTCCATAGTGCGAGTGCGAGGATGGCAGTGATCCAAACTGTTTCTATACCATAACAATGCGGTCATATTTTATTGTAACTATTTGATGCCATAAAGGAAGTAGTTATATATGGTTTCATATTATAGTTAAGGCAAATGGTTCCAAACTTTCAGTGCCTTCCCCATTATTTGAACTTAATGCTTAATAAGCCTTAATTTTCTAAGTATTATCAATGTTCAATGTGTTCACCAAACACTTTTTCTTCTCTAAAATTATCATAAGTCATTATACAAACTTTATATGTCACTCACATAAAGCTCATCCAAACTACTTTTATACCACAACAATTTGGGTCATATTTATTGTAATTATAATGTTATAAACAAATAAGCTTTAGATGGGTTCATGTTATAGTTGAGCAAAATGCTTATAGACATGACACTTTGGATGTAGAATAATAATAAAATTTTAAATAATTACAAGGGATTACAAACTATAAAACTATTGAGCTTCTTCATTCTAATTATTATCCATTTCAAATATATTATGTTTTTGGTAATATTAAAAAGGAAAACAAGGGTCCCTAGCCTTACAATAAGCTATCCTCACTTAATTCCATTTCTTCCCTCCCTTGGAAGCTTCAACGGAGTCCATGGGAGGCATAGCCTTGTAGCTATCCTCACTTAATTCCATGAAAAAAATAGTGCTCTCATAATTAGAACTTTCCTCATTAGAAGCACTTGGCACATCCTCTTCCTCACTAGATAGCACTATTTTTCCTTCAACCAAAGGCATTGCCCTAGCTTCAACCTTCCACTTCGAGAGTGTTGAGGACCTTCTAGCCCCAATAGGGTTGTCACTCACCACATTCTTGCCCTTTTCATTTTTGCTTATAGTTTTCTTCTCCCCCTCTAAAACAAGGTTGGAGGCAAGAACGAGGAATTCATTAGGTATCTTCTTAGTAACTTCTTCTTCCTATTTCTCATGAATTTGTAGGGAAGGGGCAGTCTTTTTCTTCTTCATGCTAGGGATAGTCTCATCAAGAGCATGTCAAACAGTAGGGTTGGGAGAATTACTTGGGCATAAATGGTATAAACAAAATATTAGCCCTCGATGTAGGGGTACCCCAACCTTATTGAATAAGACCTCTTTCATAGAGTTGTTGAGCAATGAGAGTGGGTAGAAAGGAAAGCTTATATAGTGATTATGGCATAGGTGGTTTAGTACATGGAAATGGTAAGTGAACACGCTAGAATTAACCATCCAAAGTAAAATATTTTAGAATCTACCTCATTCCATGGGATAGCAAGATCCTTTCTTGTGTATGGACATTTTAATGTTTGACAAGCTACTACTTCTCAAGAAATACATTAATGATATCCTTATCCATGTTGTAGAGCATCGTCCTAACCTTCTTGCCATCAATTTTTCAGGCTTGTGGAAACTCTTATCAACTCTTTCATCGCCTCAAAGTTAATCTCCCCAATTTCAACCTTTCCATTTTTTTAGGTCTATGCAAGTTTTATCGACAGGATGGGATCAAACCCTCTCATGGCATCTCAAATAGATTATGTTGACAATATTTTGATTTACTTTTTTACGCCTTATGGATTCATGATTATAAACTTCATCAATGATAACCAACTTGAGAAATATAAATTTAGGGCATCATTTATGTTTTTCCTTAGTCATACATCTCCTTGCTTGTCTTATGCCCTTGTATCTATGTTGTGCTTTCAACCCATGTTCTTAGTCTTGTGCAATTTTTGTGTGGCCTTGTGATTCTCATCGAGCTCATACTTTACAATCATGGTTGTCTAACTATTTAAAACACAAACCAACTTTGGCCCTTAGTTGTTTCAATGGTGCCAAAGATTCATATTTTCTCCCCACACTTTATAATATTCTTTTTATTGTTGATTTCCTATTGTGGGTGTTTTTCAACTTTAGAGTGCTTCATTTACTTGTGTCCATTGGCAACTCGCTCAGTAGAGACTACTCTTCGTAATGGAGAATGGGTTCTATCCATCACACCTTCACTCTTCATTACTTGCTAAGACTTGATTAGTGCCTAATTAGACCTTTATTAAGTGCTTTGTGCTCTTTTTGGTGTTGACTAGTTGGTGTTAATTGCTTTGTTTCAAGTGGAGTGTTCTTATGTGCTATCAAGTAAGTGACTTAGTGGAGTGTGCTCCTCATTGTTAGAATTGGGCTTATTTAGTTGCACCCTCACTATCTCATGGCCTTTATTGTCTCCTCTAAGGTACTACATTATCAATATTCATGATGGTAGGTTTGTTAGTAATGAGGTGCTAATATTGTGGGCTTGTGGGGATTTCACATGTTAGCGGTGATGATGCACATAGTGTGGGTGGGTCCTAGTATATGTGGACCAATTTTGTTATGCCACATGTCAATGTGGTAGGTATGGTGGGGGCCCTTCAAACTTTATAGAACAAGCTATGCATGGTGGATAGGGTGGAACATATGTACAAGTGGAAAATACCTGATCTATTGTTGTTGGTCCTTGAGACCAATGAGCAATTGTTTTGTGGATCCATGTGTGTTGGCGAATGGAAGGAGGCCACATGTCTCTAGAACTTGGCAAGGCATGGGCCTAGTATGTTTATGAGGTAGGCCTTTTATTTACATAGGCACATAGTTGATGTATGTGTAGGTGACATGGCATTATTTTTTTGGTGATAACTTGTTCAATTAGGTGCTCATCTTATGCAGGGAATTTTTGCCTTTCGAGCAATGTATTACTAAATTAGTGGAGAGTGCTCTTTGTAGCAAGGAATGTGTTGAGCTAGTCATCTCTTCACTCCCTAGTGTTTTTTGAACTATCGATCTTGTGAGGTCCAACTATGGTAATTATGGATTGTCAATCTAAGGCAAATATTTAAAGGTTTTAACCTTGGTTTGAACCGATAACTATTAAAAAAACACCATTTGTTAGGGTTCTTTCTAGAGAGGAAACTATTATAAGGATTGAGAACATAGTTTTCGAAATCTTAATGATAATCTTGCAACTTGGTATGGTAATTAGATAACTTAGGTAGTGCTTAGATGACATGGGATCCATTTACATACGTGAATCAAATATTGTTGGTTGTATTTTATGAGAAAAGGACTTGGGAATGGCTAAATGAGGTAGTAAATGTTTGTAGGGCCTCGTTTCTAAGTTCATAGCTACATATTCCCAAATCAGTAGTGGTACAAATAGTAATTGATTTAAGAGCCTTGGAGAGTTATTGACTATTTAAAATTCTTTCTACTATAGGGTTATGATTGAGTGGGTCTAGATTTTATTTCTTTCATAATTCAAGGGAGATATTTGAGCTTTAAGTGCATAATTTATTACTTTATAACATGGGCTACTTGATTTCAAGGGCCACAGGTACCACTTTTCTTAACCAAGTGTTACTTGTGTGTATCTCTTTCCTACAACTGAATTCGATGATTGAGTTGATTCGTTATTGTAGTTTTTTGTTCAAAGATAGTAGGGGCGCTGAATTGAATGACCAAGAATTGTAGATTGAGACATCTATCATGCGCTCATTGGTTTTTCATGAGGCATCCATTTCCTATATGTAATTTCATTTTGTGTAGTGAGAGTTGGTTGGTTTGAGAGTGCTGAAACTTCTTTACAATGCCCTATGTTCTTAGCATAGCCTAGGGTGTCACACCTAAAATTTGAGTTTTAGTTTTAAGTGTAGGTATGTGTTATATGTCTTTGAGAAGGTGTTTTCATGGCATGACCTCTCATTGACCTAAGTGTATCAGGAACTTATGCATTTTAATAGATATATATATTTTTCTCTTATGCTACATTTGATAGATATATATTGTAAAATTTCTTTGGAGCGTTCTTAAGAATCCTTTATTGTAGTATATAGAATGCATGTTTTTATTTAAGGATCAGTTTAAGTATGCTAAAAGCAAGAAGATGAGTCCACTTCTCGTGGAAGTTTCAGACTTAACCAAAAACGTGAAATTGGAAAAATTGAAACGGGATTCTGTTTCGCTTCAGGACCCTGAGCCTAAAGAGGGATCCTATTGTCTAGAAACGGGATCACGTTTCATAAAGGTTTAAAATATTAAAAAAAACTAAACATGATCTCGTTTAGAAACGGGATCCTATTTCATAAAGGGTTAAAATATTAAAAAAACTAAATGGGATCCCGTTTTCTAAAATTTCAATTTCTGGACCAGTTTTTGCTATGGGTTTAAGGTCAGCAAAAAAGCTTGGGGATCCGACCCTTAGCTTTGGACCTTCTTTGGCCTGCAACTTGAAGGTCATGTCAGTGTCACTAAAAAAGAGTGAGTTTGGACATATGTCTGAACACGTTTTTTGCATAATTTTTTGACGAAATTAAAACCCATTATAGATGAGATTGTGTACATTTCAAATATGTAAGTTTTTTTACAATTTGATTATTTTTTCTATTTTTCAAATAATTTTTTATGAAACTGGTCCATAAAATTGAAATATCAGGTTTTCTTATTATTTTTATACCTTAAATTATTAAAATAATTTTTTGAAAAAAAAAATTATACGTGAGCAATCTTCAGACAATTTTTTTCAATTTAAAAATAGTGATAAGTTCAGGGCATCCTATGCGTGACGTACATGAGGGATTTTCAAAACAACAATTATGACCAATAAAAAAATTAAAAAAAAATATTAAGCAGTCTTTATAGTGTTTTATAGATCTTTTCCCAAAAGGATTAAAAAAATACAATTATTTAGGTCAAAAAATGGTTGACGTACACGTGCATGGTATGGTAAAAAAAAAGTGACTTTTAAATCGTGGTTTTTAGACATGCCTATTGAAAATCAATTTGTATCATCTAGGTATTAAAACAAATTACATATTTGGAAACTAGACTCTGAGTACTACATTTCATATTACTGATTTTTTTTTAAGATTCAACCTTTAGGTGCTTCAAATTTTTAGGTCAAATGTGACAAATTTTGAAGGGAAAATACTTCCACTTTTTGGCCAAAAAGTGGATTCAACTTCTTGCACACACCCCTATATATGCTTATTACAAATTTGGAGTATATCTAAAACTAATATACAACCAAACTTATATAGGTTTCAGATGTAGGCTTGGTTCTCTTTTATTTCTAGTCATGCTATTAGCTATAAGATTTATATATATGCAGCTTGTGTTTTAGGCTTGAAACTTGACTCTATCACCTAAATAATCAAGGCATCGGTCTCTAGTACTCAATTCCTTGACCAAACAAATTCAAATTCTAAGAATGTACAATCTTTTCTCATATCAATTTTTTTAGTTTCGCTACAAGTTTTGCATAACTCATTTCTTAACCACACAATATCTTATGAGAGGAATTCCTAGAGACATCGTTAGAGGGTTATGCATTGTTTTTTAAGTCATAGTCCACACATGATATATACCAATCTACTTAAGGGAGGTTTTTAGGTCTCATATTAATAAAACTAGGTAGCAATGTTCAATGACAAATTCTTAGGGCATCTCTACACACATGGTATTTTTTTTGAGAGATCATTTTTATTAATCTCATTTATCTTTAATTGTCCTATCATAATCTCCAAAAACATCTATCTTGTGGATCTTAAAGTGAAGAAGATCCACTCTCTATTATCAACTGGTGCTTAGTTGTCTAGATTTTGATCATAAATTTGGTTCATCATCCTAGATAGACTTTATCTCATAGGTCTAGGTCTTGAACTCTATTATTTAGGTTTGTGAGTATAATTTTGAGTGTCAACAAACATCACCATTACTAATGAATTTATTGACATATATTATGGTATTCAAGGTGCTAGCCTATGTTGGTTGTGTTCTTTGAAATTTGGTGAAGACTCAACTCAAATTCTATTTGTGTGAATAGTGGCAACTTTGTATTGAAGAATCTAGTTGAAAAAAACCATTTAAAGGTTGAAAATAGAGTGGGAGAAGATCTGCAAGACTTGCTCATGGCATAGAAGATCCCAATGTACCTACTGAAGGTCAACAAATTATTTGGAAAGAAAAGCAAATGGCTAAGTTTGTTGCTACTTGATGTCAGTACTTTTGTAAGAAAAGAACTTATTGTAGTTTTTTATAGTATCATGTTATAGTTGAGCCAAATGGTCATGGATAGATATGCCACTTTAGATGTAGAAAAAAATATTTAAATTTCAAATAAATAAATGCAAGGGCCCAAACAACACTTTTAGTGTCTACTCAATCGTTTGAACTTAATGCTTAATAAGCTTGATCTTTCTAACTATTATCAATGTCCAATAGGCTCACTAAAAGTTTTTCTTCTCTAAAACTACTAGATGTCATTACACAAACTTTATATGTTTTACTTATATAGGTTTCATCCAAATTACTTTTATACCACAATAATTTGGTCATATTTATTGTAATTATTGAGTCCATAAAGGAAGTAGCTTTAAATTGGTTCATGTTATAGTATAAGGAAATCCTCATGGATGACTATGACACTTTAGATGTAGAAAAATATTGAAATTTCAAATAATTATAAGAGCCCCAAAAGTATTGAACTGTCGTTAGTTCCTTCCCCATCATTTGAACTTAATGCTCAATGAGCCTCATCTTTCTAATAATTATCAATGTCAAATAGGCCCACTAAACACTTTTTCTTCTCTTAAACTACCACAAGCCATAGTAAAAAACTTTATATGTTTCTTCCATAAGATTCATTCAAAACTACTTTTGTACCATAACAATTTGGTCATATTTATTGAAATAATTTATGTCATAAAGGAATTATTGTTAGATGGTTTCATGTTATAGTTGAGTGAAATGCTCATGAATATATATGTCACTTTGGATGTATAAAAATATTTAAAATATAAATAATTACAAGGGCGTACAAAGCATAGAAGTGTTGTTAGTGTGTGCCCCATCATTTGAACTTAATAAGCCTCAACTTCCTAATTATTATCAATTTCAAATAGGCTCACCAAACACTTTTTCTTCCCTTAAACTATAGTGTACACCATAGAAAAACTTTGTATGTTTTCATGTAAGGTTTATGGTTAGTCATTTTCTTTGAGGAGTAGACTAATGGATATCCATTCTACTAAAATTCCCAAGGACTTGAACCTAGAGTCATCTCTTATGGTGTTATGCCTTTGCATATGACATTTATGGTGTTGGGCCTTTTCAAGTGACACAAATTGATCCTTGATGGGCTCTTTGTGAGCCAAGGATTCTCACTAGTGGACTAGTGACCAATTGACATGGTTAATTATTTTTAAATTTGTGGTTGGAATGAAATGGAATATTTAAATTGAAATTCCTCTTGGTGTTCCATTTGGTAAAAATAATTTTTGTTTGTGTAAACAATAAGGTGATAAGTTCTTTATTTTTGTTTACTTTCCTTTAAACAAATAAGGGCCTAATAATGATTAGCTTAGATTTTATTATTAAAGAGAAAATACATTGTTTTGTACCTCAAGAGGAAGTTTAAAAGTATTACAATAAAAGTTACATGAGATAGGGATCTCAATAAATCCTTCCAACTTAATTAAAGGTCATCTTCAATTAAAATAATGGAAAAAACATGCTTTCTTTTAACTTTTTTATATTTGTAAACAAACAAGAGACTAACAAATATTATATTATGGGAGAAAGATTAAACAAGCAGACAAAGGTCTAGGATACGGAGGGGCTGAAACAATTCTTCTGTGAAGGTGAGAAGCAAGTCAAATTGCAAGGCGACTTTGAGCGTGAAAGCCTGGTAAACACCTCGAACCGTGTTTGTTATCTGATTCTGAAGTTTATTACTCTTAAGGGTCACTCTAGATGTTTTTACCATTATCATTTTTCCCTTTTAAACCATTTTAGACATAAAATCCTTGTGAACTTCCCCTTCTATCTACTCTCCTCCCTCGAGTCTTCTGTCTGTTTGACTTGGAAAACCCAGGAGGGTAATCCGGCGGTGGTGGCTACCGCCTACACTAGGGTTTGATTTTCTACCTGTACCGCTTTCATTTGGCCCTCTACACTGTAAAACCTCTTAAGGCTAGTCTTTTTGATGAAAATGTTGGTGAAGATTTAGGTGATAATATCCTGTTAAGTGTTAAGTATGGTATCCCTACAAAACATAAAGCCCTGTCTCATGTTGATATCAGTCCCTCAAATCTTGTTGGGTCCCTCCTTAACCCTCATGCCTTACCTGACTCTAGACCCCATAAGAAGAAGGATTCGACTTCCCCTCGGGCCCATCTAATTAGCCGAACCCTTGTTGTTTTTGTTTCTGGGGGTACTGATGGGTCCCAGGGTCAAGCTCACAAAGATGCTACTGAAGGCCTTTGTGGGCTAAATAATTGCCCTTCTTCCTCTGGAGGAAAAAAATGCAAAGGACAGCATGTACCCCTAGCTTTGGTAAAGGGGGGAAGAAGAAAATAAAAAAAAGGTGAGGTGGGTATGAGGAATGTGGAACTAGAGATTGAGAAAGGCCAGGACATGCCCTCGGAGCAGAAAGATGAAGAGACACCTAAAGTCAATAGATGGTTGTGGGCAAGGAGACTTCGGTGAGAAGACCTAGCATTCGCAAGTCAACCAGGTTGGCTGGGGGGAAGCCCCTGATGTTAAAAATTGTGGATTACTCTTCAGCTTCTGACCCTAATGACCTAGAGTATGAGATTGAGATAAAAGAAGTCAAGACTACCCATGTGCAGGATGAAGAGGGTGTGAGTCACTTTGACTCCATGAACAAATCATATTGTGATACTGAACAGGATGATATTGAGATCTTGGAGACTCTTGAAAAAGAAGTGGAAAGTGCCAGGGAGGGTGAATTTAACAAGAAGCTCATGTAAGAGCTTGGGGAGGTTAAGACTCGCCTCTCATCCATGGAAGCCAAAGTCAAGGTCTTGGCGACCGTTTGTCTGAAAGTCATCCATTGGGTGACCACTACTTACACCACTTTGTAGGTTGATCATAATGTTGACATGGACGAGAAGACTGAGAACAAGGAGGAGCCGCTGAATTTCCTGAAGGATGATTGGAAAGATCTTTTTAACTAGTTTTTATTTCTGCTCTGTTATCTAGACTTTGTTTCTTTTTGATACTATTATGAACTCTTGTTGCTAGTCAGTTGTTTTTGTGTTGTTCGTGGCCTTGGGCATGTTTCTATGCCCTTTGGGAGCTTTTTGTTATCAGGTTCTGCACCCGTGTTTGCAGCTTATTAATACCAAAAAAAAATATTATCTTATATTTTTTAATTTAACACCATCATCTCTTTTTACACCAAAAAAATTAAGCCAAGAAATATTACATTAGAAGTTACATGATACAGGGGCTTTAAAGTCTTGGGACTTAACTAAAGCTTATGTCTTCAACGAAAATGATGGAACAAGAAACGAATATGAGGGGATAACAAAAATAAACTAATTAACAATTTCATGTGCCACAAGGATACTAGTATTGTGTTAAATAGAAAATAAGCACAAAAATCCAAATTGTGGGTAGATGTTGAGTTCAATCACTTGGATTGTTTTTGAGTTATGTTACAACTTCAAACTAGTATTATGGGAACAATTGAAAATGTTTTGTTAAAGTGAAATTTACTAATTAGTTAATTGAAATTATTATTATTTATTATCATTGCAATTGAAAATTATAGTGTTAAGTGAAATTGAAAAATTATTGATCTACATGTTACTATGCAAGTATTCTTACAACCCTAGATTAGCACAATAGTGTGCAACCCCACACATATCTCCTCGCTTCATGTGTCATTTGTGCTATGCCAATAACCATGTCAAACAATTTAGAAGTCCCTCCTTAGCACATGAACAATCCTTTACATGATGCACCACTCACAATGTTAAGGATCATATTACACATTATTGTTGACAACTTTATTTGTGTTGTACCTTATATATGCATCCTTGTGCATTAGCACATGTAGAGAATGTAGATCATAATATTTCCTAGATATTCAAAGAAATGCACAACAATTCCATGTATCTTCTAGATCTATTTCATGACATGTCATTTATTAACATAGTGTGTGATCATATTATAAACCATTGAAATATGAAGCATCACACATGGAAGGCCATCTGGTTCAACTTCCTTAGAAACTTGTCTTAATGATTATGCAAATTATAAATTTACATCTATTACATAAATAGATAAACAAACATTTTTACATTAGATTAGAGTAAATACATCACTATACATCTCCCTAAAAAGTATGCCATGTATATAATGCACAAATTAATAGTACTTTTGTTCTAGTTTTTGTATTCTTGTATGTCTAATACTTTGTCTCCATATTGCTTTTGCCTGCTTAAAACATATCTAGGTCCTCATAAAGAACATTGTCCCTTGGATCACTTGGAATCCAAATCAATTGGTTAATTGAAATTACTTTATTTTTTTATCATGGAACTATTTTATTTGTAATGAGCATATTGATTTTATTCCAAGGATATTTCCAAGCCCATTCTCATGCCTTGACTAAACTATAAAATTAATTTAGAGAGAGAATACCATTGTAAAATCAATATATGATTTTTTCACTTGAAGGTGAATAAAGATGAAGTCAAAGTAGGGAAAATGATTTAAATGATACTAAGTTTACCTTTATTATGTCACATAAATAATATTGGAATGACTTCTCCTTTAAGTTTATTTGATGTCAAAATTAAGTATTCGAGGTTAGCTCATATTTATGTGTGACATTGGAGCCCAACTTTATTTGCAATGAACATATTAACTTTATTTGTGACATTAGAACCTAACTCTATTTATGACATCAAGGGATGAATTTATTTGTCATGTTAAGCCTAAAATTTATTTTATTTTAGGCATTAGGGATTGAATTTATTTGCAAATTTATGATTGGATTTATTTTTTACTAAATTTTGGCATTAATGTAAACAGAATAGTTATCATTGTTAGATGAATTAAGATAATGGTTTTAAAGAGAGGTGCTTTAGATCTTGGTGAGGAAGATGAATAGTCATCTTATATTTGTTCTCTTAGAGCTTTGCCCTTCTCTACAATTGAATCTAATTAGTTCTGCTTTTTTTGGTACTTTTTGTTCTTAGATCTCCTTTATGAATTTGGTGTTTTATGTGATTTGATTCAAATATAATTATTAGTGTCATGTTTGATTTATTGACATTTGGAGCCTAATTTTACATTTTCATATTATCATCTATCTTAAATTTTAATTTAAAATTTAAAACTCATTTTTTGTGTTAGTTGTGGCAGGTATTTACTTGTCACTGAGTTTTGTACACATCAAATTACATAGAGTTTAGCCTATGGTGACTGTAGAGGCAGTATTGTCTCCCCCCTAGTTCATTTGTCACCTAAGATGTATTTATTGTAGTAATTTGAGCATATCACTTCCCTTGTGCAAGATATGAATTGAATGGAAATTTTTGAAGCCAAAGTAAATGAAATTAATGGAGGGTATAAAATATAGAGTGATAGTTTTATGGGTGACAAGAAATGAGAAGAAAACTAAGGCTTGAAGGAGGGAAAAAGACATACATGAGTGCTTTAAATTCTAATGATTCAACCCAAATACCAAAAAGTGCTAAATTTGATTCAAGCTATAGCCATGGAGACATAATCAATGACTTCTTCAAGGGATGACCCACCAACCGTGGAGGAGATGAGCAAGGAAGGAATCCTTATTCCATAAGATACTTGTTAATCCTAAAATTTCCATGGAAGATATAGTTAGGAAGGAAGAAGAACAACTCAAAAGTATTGATATTTTTTTGTTTGTCTAGATAACGAAGCTTTACCTTTTAGGAGATTTTTTTATGATTGGGTCATGAATGTATGGGGAAAGGATGGGATTATACTTATCATTTTGTAGAATGGTTTAAAATGTTTTATTTATTATTTCTTAAAAAGTATTGACATGAAAAGAAGGGTTCAATAAAAGGTTTCCTAGAATATGGGGAATTCCATGTTTAGGGTAGATCCTTGGAATTTAAAATTCACACCATGTAAGATGTTGGCTAGGTCTATTCCTAGGTGGGTTGAAATAAAGGATATCCCACCTTTATTATGGGCCATTATTCAACATAATCTAAGATATTTGGGGGAGGAAATCCAAGTTGAAAATATAAAGGCCACTCTACCACATTTTAATTATAGAGTCTCCCTAGCTATAAACCAAGAAAACTCTATTCCTAAGATAATATGCTTTCAACTTGGAAGAAAAATGGAGTATGAGGTTAGCCAACTAGGAGGGCTTAATGATTTCTTTTTTTGTATGTCTGATGGACATTAGAGAAGGGATTTCCCTAAGGTTGATGGGAATCCATATGGATGGAAAAAGTACCCAAAATATTGAGGAAAATGTGAAGTTCAATTGGAATCTTGGAAAGGAAAAAATTGGTCATGATGAGATTGTTGGAATGGGAGAAAGACCTTGTAATAATGTTTCCCCTTGCTTTCCTCTAGAGTAGACTATTTTTCTTAAGGACTCTTCTTTAATAAAAAAGGATTGTGAAAATTGCATAAGGGGAACTTCATAGTGTTTGATGAAAAAGGAGAGACCTAGTCAATCATGTGTTAACTAAGTCAATCTTTTAGATCAAACATTGGAACATAAACCTATTGACGTGTGTTTCAATCACATCTACACATATAGAAATTTACACAATGAAACCCTTATCTATCTTGAAGGGCTTCAAGATCCCTAAGGATTTGGAGTCCCAAGTCTCCGGTTGTCAGGTCTTGACCACTTAGTCTTCACCCAGGGTTCGTTGTGTTTTATTGTTTCCACTTTGGGGACTTACGTGAACCAGATGTGATCCTCCTAATCTAGTCAACCTTTTCAAATATCCTATATGTGTTGTATAATTTGCACAATCTTGTGGAAATATTGTTAAATTTACTCATGAATGTTCAAGATTTGAGAAAATCCTTTTATCTTTGACATAACTTTGATCAATTCTTCTGGATTATCTTTAATTGATTAAACTTTGATCACTTCTTTTGTATTTCACATAACTTTGATTAGTTCTTCTAAATTTAACTCAATTATCTCCACCCGATTCCTCAAAATTCACTTAAAGATATTCTTTAAGACATCATATTTACTGTTGTTATTGGTTATTTCATCAAGATTTATCATAATTGCACTTCTTCGGGACTCTTTTAGAAATAAAGAGGAAAGATAAATTTGAGAAGGGAAGAGTTCTAAGAGTTTAAATTTACAATGATCTCACACGCATATTTAGACAAATTCATGAATTGAAGTTAAATATAGCTAAACTTCACCACGTGTTCCACAACTATCTATAATAGATGCAAATATTCAAAGGAAGATCAATGCCAACAAGAAATGACTCAAATGCACTCCAAGGGACGCACCAACTTGATATTTCATTAATAGAAATCAATCAGAAGATTACTTATGATTTATAATGAAGTCGTAATCCATATTCTTCAAATTCATTCACATGTATAATATACACAAATGATCACACTGAATGTGAGATTTAACCATGAGGTAATTCAAAAAGTTGAAAAAATGCTAACTCAATGCTTAGAGAATTTCATCAATTCAATCCCCGTATTTACAAATGATTTAGATCCTTTTATAAAACAAGGATCCGGAATCAATTACATTACCAAAGGTCTAGATCAACTCATACAAAAGAACGGTCAAGGTTAAAAGCACGTGAATGTCAGTTGGCATTCAAGATGGATGATAGCTGGCACAAAGAATATTCCCCTACATCTACAAAGCTTGAGCATCTCCTGAAATATTCCCATGCATCTGTCGTCTGAGTATCCTTTGCACTACACTTGGTCAAAATGTATCCCAACTGGATATCCTTCCATAGGTGTTGACACTTTATTTTGCTGCCTATATGGCCAACCATCTAGATATCTACTTTGATACACATCTTTTCCACTGATATCCTATCACCTCAAAATGTCCTCTCCAGTACACTACTCGGTATCAGACTTCATGTACTCTTTGACCAAAACACCACCAAACTCTTGAATCTTGTATATATCATATGATGCAATTGTTTTTCCTATGCCATCCTTATCAAAATTTTGGGCCTTGATCTTAGCATACTCATACATCTAGAGCTTCTCGCCCAATGATATCCATTTTTTGGTTTGGATATCCAACTTACCCTTAAATGCCTTTAATTTCGTGGATAAATCTATTTCCTCATCAATAGTATTTTTTGAAAAATGTCTAATTGAGTCTTTAAAAACTGGTCCATATTTGGCCTGGAACTTAAAAACTGAGGCTTTCTCCTCATATGTTTTCTTTATCATCCACCATACTCCCAAGAACTTCCTCCAGAATTTCCATCTCATCTGATAGATGGTCATGTACTGTGGTGTTCATGTCAATAGCTTTGTTCTTGAACCCTTTCAAGACTTGAACCTCGAACCTCAGGTCCTTCATCCAGATGGCTATCTTGGGCATGGTCTGGACCATCAAGATGCACTTGTTCAATAGCACCTTGTCTACCAGCCTTTGTATTACCTTTGGCTTGGCAAGGTCTTGATCATGTTGATCCAACCTTGTCATGAACGTTGCCTTTAAAGCATCTGCCTTATTCTTTATTAATGTCAAGGTGTCCTAATTTGACAATGCGGTTCAGATGACCTCCTCCCCATCTTTCAAGAAATTTTGGAATGACCTCTCCATGACCTGTGCTTGATGCTTCTTTGCATCCAGATCAGTTATTTGTTCTTGCATCACCAAAGCCAAATTGGTTGGTACTTCTGTCATTGAAATACCTAGGGTGAATAACCCCTTTATGAATGCCTCAAGCTGGGCAATGTACCCTTTGAGCTCCTTCTTCTTCAACTTATCCTTACAGGTCCTAGTTGTTGTGGCCTCCACACTGCCCATGAGATCATCTATCTCTTGCTCAATAGTAGCATGTCCCAAGTCAAGGGTAGTAATCTGATAATACAGATCTCATCCTTAGGCTTGTCAACTATAAGCACAACCAATTGGGTTGGCCTATGTCTAGTCTCATCTCTTTTGATGGACAATATTGGCCTAGCCTTCCTCTTAGGCTTTATTTCCTTAGCTGAAAATAATGCTTTGAAGTCAAAAGGAACTAAATGAATAGGAGGTTCAATTACCTCTGAAGAAAACCATCCTAGAATGTTAGGTGTTGACCCTTCTTCATCTGTCTATCTAATTTGGACATCTTCCACATGCAGTATTTCTTCCTATTGAAGATTTTTGTTCCAGGATCCTCCTCAGTAGTTGCCTCCTATTTTGGAGAGATAATGTCCACTTTATTTTGTGCTAGAATTTGATGTTATGGACTTACTTCTAGATGTATTGTCACCCCAGTGTCCTCAGTTTCTTTGAGGTGGTCCTCAGGCACATCTTGAGGTCTCGACATTTTAGTGTCTGATAAGACCTCTACTTCTGATCCCTCCTTCTCCTCTTCAAATGAATGCATTATTGTCTCTATAGTTTGTTGCACCTACAGAATGAATAGCGAGGGTAACTAATCATTCACCACATGAGTGATGATGTCATCATGTCAAGTCCATGACTTGACTTAAGGGCAATTGTAGGCTTTTGGCCCTTACTTCTTGATGTGCCTTTGCTTCCTCGGCCATCTCCTACTTTACTTGGATGATTTGCTAGATCTTTTGGCCTTTAGGAAGCTCCACCACCTGACTTCCACTTTGATCTTGACGAGCCCCCACCTTTTGTGCTAAATGGGCTTGTATTGTAGCTTATGGTGACGACAATTCTGCTTGGGGCTAACTCGATGCAAACATACGTTCTATTGGAATGGGTCCTAATACCTCATCTAAGTGTTAGTGGGCTTTGAAATGGAACCCCTCATGGGTGCAGTAGGCATTCTCCTCCTTTGTTTGGGTTTTTCTACCCCTTACAATATGTCCATGGAAGGATGTTCATTTAGAGCTGTAACTATTACTGGAATAGCCACTACTGGATGACCCTTGGGAGGTGATGGTATGATGGAAATTCTCACACAAGTAGCTGTTAGAGGCTCCCCAGATGTCGATGCTTCTTCTTGGGCCAACTGGGCTTCCATGACTCTCCTCTTAACAATAAGGAAGTCATCATAGTTTGCATTGGTTCTGCCCTTCCTCTTTCTCTTCTTGTCATATGTTAAGTTGACCCCTTTGTTCTTTAAATCAGCTATTTGCTTATTCACCCATCTTTGGGTCGCCATCAAGATATTCTAAGAAATGACATCGATTGATTTCTCATCCAGCTTGGTCTAGTCTGAAAGGGGTATTGTCTCCTTGTAGACTTGTTTGAGGTCATCGTTGGGATCTAGAATTTGACCATCATCAGTCTGGACCTGTGGGGGCACCTCTGGTATTCCCAGAGTTCTCATTTGATTTAATGTTAGATGTTGGAATCCCCTCTTCCTCACATCTTCTTCATCGTTGCAGTCCGCCCAATAATCTTCTAGATGCGATACATGATGAAGTTTCTTGTCAAGAGAATTCTCCATCATATGATATGGATTGAAGATCCTCTAGAGTGAAAATGGTTGCAGGTTCAACATATAAAGCTCAACTTCTGATAATTTGGAGTATTTGAATTTTGAACATTGGAACCAGCTGATGTCCAATGGGAACTTGATTGTTCCTCGCCTATGCTTCACAACATACACCTCAAAGGATGGGATAATCTACCTGGTTATCTCCAAGAGTAAGATTTCATCTGTAGGATATATGGGCAACATGTGGGGAGAACCCTTGAACCCCTATATTTGGATGTATGTGAATGTTGGGAACTGGATGAACTAGGACCTGTGAGGTGTGATGACCCCTTGAGCATCTCTTGACACTCGTTTCGCCCAGTCTCCTTCCATCAACCTCACTAGCCACATCAAGAAGTAGTTGTTAACTCTTTGATAATGGGCTTTTGACTAGCTTATCTCCAGTTGAGGATAGTACTACCATTCTAACTTCTCACCATCTTTATGCCCCAATTTACCTACAATGTGTAGGAAATCAAACTGCAACCTATAGGCACATGAAAATACGATGCAAGAGGGCATGGGCAGCCTCCTTTTCTTCTTCTTCTAGCTGATTAGTCTCCCATGCATGAAGTCATTGTTTAACTGTGCCTAATATACTACTCCACCTTCGTCCTTGATAAATCTTATCACTCCATACATTCAATGGAGCAATGTGATCATATACTAGACCTCCTTGCAAATGTTGAACCTATAAATATTTTGAGGCATTTTCAAAGCTACCTTTGACCTTGTTGTTGCATCCATCCATGAGATGTGTATCACTTTCCTACACCCTACCACATTAGAATTATATTACGTTGTTAATGCATTGATGTGTATTTCAAACACATCTCATCTCCTCGGGAGGTTAAATGTTTCAGAGATGCCCTTAAACAAGAAATATGCATTTACCTAACCCTATTTTTCTACCCTCTGGCTTATAGGATTGTATTTTTGGGCACATTGTATCACCAATTCTAGGGCATCCATTTCCATGGGGAAGCCAGCTGTATTGAAAATCCCACTACTCAGTACATGTTCTTGAGTAGGTCACCTACGTCAGGCACATGGGCTCTAGCTCTGAATGCATCCACGTGCACAATACCAATATGTGTATGGTAACCTAGGCAAACCTGCACCAAACTCCTCTAGGAGTTTTATCTAATGCATTCTTGAATTCTTCATCACATTTTTTCAACAATTTCATCATCATGTCCTGCATGATACAAACATAATAGTTAGTTACTACATAGGGGTTTAGGGCCTGCAAAATTTTCTTTCTATGCTCTAGTTCAAATTTTAATCTCGCAGAAATACACCTATGGGGCAAAATCCTACGAAAAAATATGAAGTTTACCATGGTAAGATGAATCAATTAGTTTATCTTAGGTAAATGAGATGAACCTTTTGTAAAAATAGAAGTCACTGTAACCACCAGCAAAGGGAAAACTTATCATAAATGTACTTGTGAAAATGATAAATCATCTTTGTTACATTGTGATAAGGAGGTCTGGATTTACCTACGAGTGTTCCATTCACTTAGTTGGTCCTGTAATGTCTAGCTTAATTTGCCTTTTGCACATTGTAAATTTGCCTTTGAGATAATTCTCTGCAAATTTGTTTTTTGATCTCTTAAGAATTCTTTGTGATTAAGAAATCAGTCAAAAAATTGCTTTTATCTTTTGTGAAATTCCCTAAGTATTAAAATGCATTGAATTATCAATGTAGTTGGTAAGCAATTACTACCTAGGAGCAGGGAAAAGCAACAACTGGATTTAGATTTGTATTTTAAATTTAAACTCCAATGGAAACAATCAATTCATGGTATGGTAGTCTAATTCAAGAGGACTGGATGGACATCCGGACCTTAGATATCCACTTTCAAATGTCTGGTGCAAATGTCCGGTCTAGGATGTCCAGTTGACTTTGCCTAAAGTTAGGTAAGAAGGCATGCTGATAACTCAGTTAGGTGACATCATCACTGTCATGGTCAAACTACGTTGACCAGAGTATTGGATGAGTGGATCTTCATATTTAGTTTAGGAAGACCAAGACATTTATAAATGTCTAGTGCAAAATGTTTAGTGTAAATGTGTGGTGTAAATGTCTAGTGCAAATGTCTAATGGGACTTTGACCGACAATGGGCAAGCACACACACTTATATCATTTTAGATAGGACCTAGATGTAGATATGGACATTACAAAATGTCCAGTGTAAAATATCTGGTAAAAAATGTCCAGTCTAGTGGAATGTCTTCAGGTCAAGATAAATATGACGGCCTACACTGGCTATGGTTCTTTTAACAAGTGAATTTGGACACTCATTTTCAGCTCCAAAATTAAAATAGATTTAAGGTTGATTTTGGGTCTGGGTGATTTCTCAATGCCTATTTGGAACCTTATATGGATATCTAGACATGACATGGATATTACGATATGTCCAGTACAAAATGTCTGGTTGACTAGAAATGTCTGTGGGCATAACTCGCTCATTTTAGCAAATTTTAAAGAAGTTCAAGAGGCAACCCTGGCTAAAATTTTATTCTCTATTCATCTATAGCCTTTTCAGGGGTGACTTAAAATTATGTATTTTACCCCTTTAGTAGCTGGATGCTTTACGATTATCACTCAACACACACAAGACAAGATGACATGGTGAAAAGAGTTGGTTCCTCATTCTGCTAGGGTGAAATGGGGCGTGTTGTGAGACAACACAACAACTTGCAACTAAAGAAAATAACTAAATTCCAAACAATTTAAAGAAGAGGGAGAAATGCAAGCATAAAATTTCCAACCTTTATCATGTATACTATGTAATTCAGTTAAAGGAAATTGCATTCACCAAAATGACCAAACTTCACAATGATTTTAGTATGTGCATTTGATTCATTCCCTTCCTTTGAATAGAAATAACTAGTAGGTATTTGCATTAGACTACATATTTTGATTTAACCTTTTAAGCCAAACCTAGATAGAGCCTTCTTGTAAGTCAAGCGTCTATAGCCTCGACAAGGTTATCTCTTTAATTCTCCCAAATATTGCTCTACTTCCAGTCAGGTATCCATAGCCCTGATAGAGTTACTTGGATGACCCTTTTAGAGTCTTAAATCTCATTGATTTTAAATATAATTTTCTTTTCCCTTTTTATTGATACATTCTTTCATCTCATTTACAAGGTCATGATCCCTACTATTGGGTTGAGAATTATAGTGGTAAAAAAGACAAACCTTTAGATTTTTCACCTAATGCAAACACTACTATGCCTTGGCTGGTTCAAGGATTTTAAGATGTATTTGTGTATGTGATTCCCTGAATGTCTTTCTTATTGATGGTGAATATGATTTCTAGAAATGAACTAGACTAGCTATACTCATGAAGGTCACAACTTATGCGAGAATTTAAACTTCTTCCTAAATTTAAGAAATTCTAGTGTTTTCTAGATATGCATCTTGCTCCTCCTACCCTAACAGAATAAGAAACTCAACCAACGAAAGAAAAAAAACACGCAAGATAGAAATAATGCAAGAAAACTATATAGGCAACTTACAAAAATTTACATTTATACAGATATTTTGACTCATCAAGGGGATGATCAATAGGCTTGGAAATAATGCTTTAAGAATTGTCCATTGACTAGCAATGGGACGTCATCACCTGTTAAGGTATTTAATCTATAGGTACTGTTGCCTAGTATTTATACGATCTGAAAGGGACCAATCCAAAGTTTATCAAATTTTCTATGGTCTCCCTTCTTCTCTTAGGCTTTGTCCTAGGATAAGAAAAGATCTGATATTTGAAAGGTCTTGATCTTGGATCTTTTGTCAAACCAACATTTAAATGTAGCCCGATGTTTATAGAAATGGTCTATGGCTCGGTTTCTCTTTTCTTCTAGGTGTAAGAGTTGTAGTAACCTGACTTCCAGTTTGTCTTCTAGACCTAAATATTCTTGGGCAAACTACTGGGTGGGGATCTTTAGATTTATGGGTAGGATGGGATCAACTCTATAGACTAGATGATATGGTCAATTTCCTAGAGCTGATTTTACTCTAGTTCAACCCACCCATAAGGCATACTTTAGTAGGGTATTCCATTCTCTAGGATTCTTTTCTACCAACTTCTTGATGATATCTAACAGGTTTTTATTGGTGGATTCAACAAGGTCATTACCTTGGGGACAATAATTGGAAGAGAACTTTAGGGTAATGCCATATTCCAATGCCTAGTTAATTTTTTTTAATGAAGAAAAAGTAGGGCCATTATCACATACTAGTGCATAAGGAATTCCAAATTTGGTGATGATGTTATCTTCCAGGAACTTGATCATGACATCAGTTGTCCACAACTTGTTGTACATAGCTTCAGTCCACTTGATACAATAGTCAATAGCAATTAGGATATACCTATGTCTAGCTGATGATGGAGGATTAGTCATCCCGATAAAGTCCAGTCCCCATTGTGTGAATCAACATATTTCCATTATGTAAGTTGTAATGATTGGGTTGTATATCTTCCTCTCTTTACAGTAACTTGGCATGTATGGAAATGATTTATGTTTTGTGATGTGTCTTTGAATATGGTTGGCCAGTAGTATATGGCTCTCAAAATTTGGTGTAGTGGCTAAATATGACTCATGGGTCATCTCGAATTTATCATGTAATTCATGCAGGACCTTATATGTTTCTTTTCGATTGAGGCATCTTAGATATATGTCTTCATGATTTTTCTTGAAGAGGATTCTTCCTTTCATGATGTATCCTTGATCTTTGAATCTCAAGGCTCTTCTTTGTGATGCCTTCAAGTGTGAGGGGCATCTGCCTATGATCAAGTAATGGTTGATGTTTGAGTACCAATCACCTTGTTCACCCGTATTGACTACGTATTGTTGTCTTATCAAACCAGGATCTATTTCAGTGATCATTTGCATCAGAGTTTGTCCTCTAACTAACTTTGTCAGGGTAATATCCAAATCATATTCCTATAGAATAGTGATCCATTTAGCTCATCATTCCCCTTGGTCATTTTGCATCAAGAGCATCTTAACTGTTGAATCTGGTACTACCGTAATCACATGACTTCTCAATATGTAGTTTCTAAACTTCTTGACTACTCTAAGGATAGAGCTTGCCTCTCGACATCTAAGTATTTAGCTCTACGTCTTTGAATAAATTGCTCAAGAATGCGATTGGCTTCTCTTCTTTTACTTCACTCCTCTCTCATTCTCCTTTTGTTCCTAATGATGGATCACAAAGCGTGATCTGAAATATCAATGCAAAAAAAGGAACATAGTTTCTCCAGAAGCTTACAATTGACCTTCACTCCTCTCTATCAACACTGTAGTATAGGTGTGATTAGATGCAAATGAGTATATGTAGAATGATCTAGTATAATTAGGATTGTTCAAGACAGGGGCATTAGAAATAGCCTTCTTGATATCTTCAAATGCAACCTTAGATTTGGATGTCTACTCTAACCTAGCATCCTTCTTTAACATCACATTTAATCGCCTTACTATTTATATGAAACTAGTTATAAACTTCCTTATGAAGTTAATCTTACCAAAATAAGACTTCAATTCTTTCTTACTCCTTGGCAATTGGAGTTTCATGATGGAACTGACCTGATCAGGATCAATGGATATTCCATTTTCTGATATGACATGTCCCAAAAACTTGCCTGTAGTGACTCTAAAGATGCATTTCTTTGGATTAAGAGAAATTCCATATTGTTCACACGTCTGTAGTACTTTTCTCAATTCTAGATGATATGATCGTCTCTATTTTTAGAAAACACGGTTAGGTCATCCATGTAAATGATGATGCATTTTCCAACTAATCCTCTAAAGGCTATGTCCATGGTATGCTAAAATGTTGCACCAACGTTAATCAGGCTGAATGACATTCTTCTGTAGGCAAAAAATCCCCATTTAGTGGTGAAAGCAATTTTCAACCTGTCTATCTTGTCTACCATGACCTTGTTATACCCTAAAAATCCATCCAGAAAGGACATCATCTAGGCTCCATCTGTAGTACCTCATCTAGTGAGGGAAAAGGATAATTGTCCTTCTCGGATGCTTTGTTCAAATTTTAGAAGTCTACACACAATTGCAAATCTCCATTTTTCTTTCTGATCAGCACTAGGTTTGTGACCCATGTCGAACTCTTGATAGGAAAGATGATGCATACTGCCAATAGTTTTTTGACTTCCTCAAAAATAGGGGTTCTAGCAAGATGTGAACTGACCTTTGCTTCTTCCTAAATGACTTCACATTTAGTTTCAATGGGATTGTATGTGTAATAATTGAAGTGTCATATGTCCTGAGTACATCATATGACCAAGCGATCACATGTATGGAATCCTTTAGGGATTGGGTGATCTCTTCTCATTCTACTTGAGTGCATACCTTTCCCACCAGTACTTTCCTAAGTTCTAGACCTTCACGTAAATTTATAGGTTCATAAGCGCCTTCATCTGTTTTAGGAATATCCTTTTATTTCACCATTTTATCCAAATCAAACAATCTTTCTAGTTTGATCATCCCCTTGATAATTTTGTTTTCTTGTAAGTCAATGATAGATTCTTCATCCCACTTGGGATCTTCCTAGTATTGCTCGTCAATTACTTGTGCTTCAAAGACATCCTGATTAGCAATGAAATCAAGGATATGTATGTCATCATCAAAAACTTGGAAGTTAGTGATGTTGTCTAGTATAGAAGGAATAGAGATCAATTCTACAAAAAATCTCTTCAATCCTGACAATGTCAGTGGCTCCGAAGTACTAGTAGATGTAGCTAATGCATCTTCTCACTAATTTAATTTCTATGGTACATGGGTGATATTGAAGGCATCAAAGCCTTCGATCATGTCCCATACTCAATGTCTATAATTGGACATTCTCTTGTAGTTGTAGGTGTATTTCTTTCTTACTTACTTAACAATTAATTCAAAATCTCTAAACACATGAAGTATCTTGAATTTCTCCTTTAATACTAGTAGCAATCCATGGATTAAAGCTTCGTACTCTATGATATTTTTAGTGTAGTGAAATTGTAATCTATATGCTGCTAGGAAAGACTTACATGGCAGACTTACCAGATCAACTCTGACTCTGGTACCTTGCTTGCATTTTGATCCATCAAATTTCAATATCCATGGATGATCATTCTAGATGTCCTTTTTAGGACCTTTCTTTCTTTTAACATTCTATGGGAAATTCTTTCTTGTGATAACTTTTAATTCATAAGGTTCTAGTTGTCCCTTTATCATTATGTCTAGAACAATACAAGTATCTAGACCTTTATCTACCTATCATCTAGCTTGGTACAGATACATGACTTCACTTTTGTATCCCTTTCATCATCCAAACCTTGGGCTCTTAATAACTAAACACACCACTCTAGACTGATTCTAGTATTTCCACTTCATTTCTAGATACATCTAGACAAGTTGTTTGATTTAGTATTAGTTCCATTTTGGACATTTGGTCTTGTTCTATTTGAGCTTCCAATCGACAACATTTTTGTCACCTTCTGACTGTCATGCAAGTCCAACTTCATTTGTTGATATGTACATTCTTTCTTGTCAACAACGTCCAAGCATAATGCACATGTCATTTTGAAATGTGAAGCCTGGTGTAGCCTATACCATCCTTCGAGCAAGGCTTTTCTCAAGGTCATTTCCTATTGTATGCACCTCTGCAGTTCTTCAAACATGTGTCTTTCAAAATCATGTAAGCAACTATTCTCAACATCTTTTGAGTAGTCATAATTTGATTCTATCAAGATGTCAGTTCCTAGTGTAATTTGGCTAACTTCATTACCTTCTTGTGTCTGTATACACATCAATACCTCTTCAACCCGAACATCTAGAGCCATGACACAATACACTCCCAGATCTATTTCTGCATACAAACTTCAATATTTTGGTGATATTCTGTGATCATGTGCTTCATTTTGGATTTGGCTTCTATGTGGATTGGGTTTAGAATTCCTCTCCATGGAAACCACATGTGGGAGAAATTTGTTGCAATATATCCATTCAAAGTCTTCGACCAGTCCTTGCTTAATAACATACCATATGTATTTGGTATATCAACTACTTGGATATCAATGAAGTGTTGGACTTTGGGATTAGAGGCTAATTGAATGTGAATATGAGTTAGTTCACCTATGACATTTACTTTAGACTTATCTAGTTGAGTGAATTACTTCAAGGACCTAGCAGGAGAAAAGCCCAGGATTCAGGAAACTGAGAAAGGCATGACATTGGTGGATGCTCCTAAGTCTACTAGAAAATTATGCAAGTTCTTACCAAAAATTCTCAAGGTCAAGAGAAATGGAGGAGACTCTTTTTTCTCCTTGTAGACTACAATCTATGCATTGACAACATGCACTTGACCTTTGTCTCTTGGTGTAGGGGGAACATCTTTATGTTGAAAGTATGGGCCTAACCGGTGTTTTCATTGAGTCAACATACTTTTGTTGCATTGATGTCAAGGATTGGATGAATTGTATGTTGAGGATATGGAGAAAATTAGTCCTATCAGAAATAGAGAAGATTAGTGAAGACAATGAAGCTCTATGAAGTGAAGATCCCAGCTAGACGAAGATCAGAGAATGCGCATCAAAGGGTTTATAGCTATGTGTCTGAAGATAATTTAGTCAATTTTTGAGAGGTCTGCATGAAAATGTGGAGGAGTTATGGCCATGAGAGTAAAACCGGTTCTAGCAACCATTCAGAGGTGACAGAGTGACACAAATCGGTCTGGTGAGATCTGGAACTACAATATCATATTCTGCGGATCTAGTGGCATGTTTGGGAGGCTAATGTGAATTGACAAATCAATTGGTTCATGGTTTGGAGGTCCAAAAACAATCCTTCTAATGTGATAGTATTGATCGACTGTGTTCTTGAGGTTTCGGATGAAGATGAGAATGATTACAGTAAGCAAAAGTTTTGCGGATGTTCTTGGTGATTCAAGCAAGCTTGTGGGGGTCTCTAGATTGTGTCCAGTTCATATTTGCGGTTTGCATTGAAGATTGAGCTCATACTTGAAGATTTACCTTTGGGTAATGGTGTTCTTCCTAGTCTTGGCCGATTGGATGATTTGTGCATGTTACGGATGATCTTGAAGATGTTTTGCGAAGCATGGCGTGTTCCTCGAAGAAGATTGAAGTCCCAGTTATGTGTGGCTGATAGTGTAGTAATGTGTATGAAGTATTTTGTAATAAGTCAAGTTGTATTTTTACAATTTCTTTGTAATAAAATATGTGTATATTGTGCTGACTTTTATAGTGAAAAGCAGAGCAGAGGTGTTGAGCTTAAATGGAATTGACTCAAGCATAGTAAAGATGCTAATCTCCAGTTCAAGTATGTAATACTTATATTCTTCTGTAGACAGTGTGTCTCTTGTAGGTAGTGGGCCTCTTGTGAGTAGTGTGCTTGGACAGTGAGCCCTAACTAGAAAGTGCCATTTTATTCATATTATTCTTTTAACAGAGAATACCATCTTGGGTTAGTCAACCCGTGGTTTTTCCCTTAACCAGGTTTTCCATGTTAAATTCTTGGTGTTATATGTGTTGAATTTGTTTCTGCTCTTGAAATTTGCATTATGCTTCCATGATTGAATCATTGATATGCTGTTGAAATATAAGAAGGTTTAAAGTGAATAAAGAACATAATTTTGTTAACAACTGATTCACCCCCCCTCCTAGTTGTCTGTCCTAAATCCAACAATTAGTATCAGAGCCAAGTTCCTCTAGAAGAAGCTTAATCACTTGAGGAGATCTAGGATGTTGACCTACAAGAAGGATAGTCCAAGGTTTGATGGAACAAACTTCACTGCTTGGAAAAGCCGCATGGAATGTCACTTACAATGCATGGGAGATCAGTATTAGAACATAACTACAACTAAATATGTTCCCCCAAGGAATGGTCCAACAACTATAGATGAAGTCAGAGATGCAGACAATAATCTTCGAGCTAAAGAAGCCCTACTGAGTGCCTTGTCTGATTCAAAGCTGACAAATGTTATGGGATTGAAGACTGCTTATGAAATTTGGTCAAAGATGGAAAATCTATATGAAGGAGACAAATATGTTGAGTGTGCCAAGCTGCAAAGTCTGAAAGGAAAGTTTGAAAACTTGAAGATGAGTGAAGATGAGAATATCACTTTATTTATGTCAAAAGTAAATGAGCTTGAATCTGGCATTAGATGTGTTGGTGGAATATTGGAGGAAGATGAGATTGTTGCTAAAGTTCTTAGATCTTTACCTCCTGCTTATAAACACAAAGTTGTTGCTATTGAGGAAATTAGATCTTTAACAACTATCACAAGGAATCAATTGGTTGGTAAGATATCTACATTTGAGTTGGCTAAGTTTGTTGATGCACTTCCCAAAACTGAATCTGCATTTAAAGCTAGTGCCTCTGCAAAAGGCAAACAGAGATATGATCCAGGAGAAAGTTCCTCAAGGAAATCAACTTGGTATGATAAAGTAAGGAAAGATCTAGAAGAAGATGATTTAGAAGCTGAACAACTTGAAGCCCTTATTGCAAAGAGACTGCCAAGAGGATCTAGTAAGTATGAAGGAAAATTACCTTTCAAATGCTTTGCCTTCAATAAGATTGGTCATTTTACTTCAAGATGTCTGGAAAAGTTTTCAAGGCTAAACCCTAATAGATCAAGGTTTTAGAAGAAGTGTTACTATGTTCAAGAAGAAGATGATGAAGGAGTAACAGATGATGAATCTAAGATAGGAAATAAACCCGGAAGTGACTAGGTGTTTATTGCCATAAAAAAATATCTAATGCCTATTGAATTTGCCAATCATAAGATGATAGAAAGTGCTTTGGCTACTCAGGTTGAAGAAAAGGATGAATGCGTTATTGATAGTGGATGTTCTCACCATATGACTAGCGACAAGAGTAAGTTCTTAAGCTTGGAAAGATATGAAGGTGGAGTTGTAAAGTTTGGAGATAATTCTGTTGGTAGAATTAGAGGTAGCGGAACCATTTCTTTTGATGGAAAGAATAAAACCAGTGATGTTCTGTATGTTGAAGGTCTGAAGCATAATCTTCTCAGTGTTGGACAGTTGGTGGACAAAGGCTATGATCTCTGATTCAAAAATGGAAAATGCAAGATCTTTGAAAGCTCTGGAACTAAGATTGCATTTGGTACACAGACAAAAGGTAACATCTTCCAATTTGTTGGTACTGACAAAAGTTGCTTATTTGTTCAAGTTGATCAGAGTTGGTTGTGGCATAGGAGAATGTGTCATGTGAATTTTGATAATATCGTCAAGATAAGCAACACTCAGGCTGTAAGAGATCTTCCAAGACTAGTGAAACCTAGTAACAATTTGTGCAAAGAATGTCAATTGGGTAAGCATAATAGAGTCACATTCAAAAGTAAGGAACACTCTTCAACCAGATTGTTAGACTTGGTGCACACTGATCTCTGTGGTCTAGCAAGAATCAAGAGTTTGCAAGGAGATAAGTATTTCATGTTGTTGATTGATGACCACTCCCGAATGATGTGGGTAACTTTCTTAAAAGAGAAATCTGAAGCACTTGAGAAGTTCAAAATATTCAAGGCTATAGTAGAAAATGAAATTGACATAAACATAAAATGCCCCAGGTTTGATAGAGGTGGAGAATTCACAACAGTTGAGTTCATAACATTCTATGAGAAACATGGGATAAAGAGATGGTTATCTGCTCCAAGGACTCCACAACAGAATGGAGTAGTGGAGAGAAAGAACCGGACCATCCAGGAAGCATCTAGGACCATGATGATGGAAGCAAATGTTCCTCAGATCTATTGGAAAGAAGCTGTAAGCACTGCTGTCTATACTCTTAATCGAGTAAGAATTAGAGGCAATACTAGTAAGACCCCTTATGAACTTTGGTTTGGTATCACTCCTATTGTGAAGTATTTCAGAGTCTTTGGTAGTAAATGCTACATCAAAAGAGATGAAGGCCTTGGCAAATTTGATGCTAGAAGTGATGAAGGAATATTCTTGGGATATTCTACTCAAAGCAAAGCATACCGGTGTTATAACAAGAGATTGAGAAAGATTATAGAAAGGACAAATGTGAAGGTTGATAAAGGCATGGAAAATCCCTCAAGGTTTTATGAGTATGAAGTAGATGATCAGAATGATGTCTCAGACCAAGGAGAACAAGCCCCAACTCTAGTTTAGATTCAGACTGATCTGGAGAATCCTGAAATACAAGAAGAAGAGACAAGTTTGGATGAACCTATCCAAGAATTATAAGTTCAAGAGAATCCTAAAACTCCCAGGTATGCAAGACTGAATCATTCTGAAGATCAGATCATAGGAGATAGAAGCAAAGGTGTTCAAACAAGAAGAAAAATTGCTCAAGATTCAGTGAAGTATTGCCTGATTTCAAAAATTAAACCAAAAATAGTAAGTGAAGCATGCAATAATGAAAGCTAGATTAAAGCAATGGAGGAAGAATTAATGCAGATTGAAAAGAATCACACTTGGGATCTTTTTGTTGGAAAGAGACACTGTGTGGCTTTATGAGTATTTTTATTGATGGCAACAAAGTCTATCCCACACATTCGCAACACATAGTATGCCCATACTGGAAGTCAGATTGAAGATTGTTTTGGTCCGGTGAACAAGAACATAGCATGCAACAAGGTCTGACAATTAGGTCTGGATCTCTCAGATAGTGTAACTCAGAAAGTTGTAGACTTTGACAAGTCAAGAGGAGTATCATGACTACTATATTCCAGAGATTAAGTCTCTGGTGATAAAACATCGAAAAGACATGAGCATCTGAGTGTTGGGTACCAGACAGGCAGAGCTGATTGAGGAAGAACTGATCGACAGAGTATCAGACTTTAATCCAGATGAGTAATTGATGCTGATCAAGATATTTGAGGGATCATACAATATTGACCAACATGATTGATGACTTCAAAGTCTATGATTTTGATATGCATCATATCAAGCATGGATTCAACTGACATATCAGTAATTTGTAAATATCTTGAATATTTCAGTTGCTGACAAGAAAGTTGTTGAAATCCTTGATGCGGATATATATACCAGATGGATTTCAGCATGAAGGTGTGTGTACATACAACAATGATAATATAAAGTGTGAAGAAAGGTAGGAAAGCATCAATATAAGCCTAGAATGTGACAGAGCAACATCACTAGAGTAGAGGAAGAATGAAGTGCATCAGATCAGTATATTGTGCCTAACTGGAACTGAACTCTAGCATTTGTAGATGCCTCTCATCAGTTCAAACACCTGGTTACCTTCTATAAGTTCTGTAGATAGTGAGTCTCTTGTAGGCAGTGTGCCTCTTGTGAGTAGTGTGCTCGGGCAGTGAGCCCTAATTGGCAAGTGCCATTTTGTACTTCTTATTCTTTTAACAGAGAATACAATCTTGGGTTAGTCACCCCGTGGTTTTTCCCTTAACAGGGTTTTCCACATAAAAATCCTTGTGTTATGTGTGTTAACTTTATTTCTGCTCTCATGATTATGTATGCTTATATGTTTTGATGTTCCGCAAATTATAAAAGAAGAAAAAGTTAAAATAATAGAGATAACTGATTCACCCCCCACTCTCATTTATCTTCCTTGTTTCCAATAATTGGTATCAGAGCCAAGTACCTCTAAACAGAGTCTAACAGATTGAGGAAGATCTGGGAATCTCAATGGATAAGTATGGTATGAAGGAACAACTTTAGTCTACCTTAGATGATCTTGAACAATCACATTCTGAAGTCAATAGTTTGAGAGAAAGACTCAAGGAAGTTGATGATTTCATAAATGAGCTAAAAGAAAAACTTAGTATCTTTGTGAAAAAGAGAAAGGAACTACTTCAAAAATTAGCTAATCAGAGTGAAGACAATGATACTAATGAAGATTTAAATGAGAAAAATAAGCTATGTGAGAAGCTATCAAAAGAGGTCATTATGGTGAGGCATGAAATGGAATCGGGGGTTATGATATTCACCCAAGAAATTGAAGAAAGAAAGAAAAGTGAAGATAATCTAAAACAATCCCTCAAGGAGAAGAAAGAGGACTGCCACAAAATAGACAGAATAATTAGGCATCTTGAATCTGATCTTGAAGAAGCTAGAGATAGGGAAGAACAACCTGAAAATTAGATAGACACTCTCAAACAAAATCTTCAAACAACAAATGAATACAAGGAGAAATTCAAGATAAGCTCAACCCAACTTGAAGTTCTTGAGAGCCAAAAGAGGGTAGATGACAAGCGTGGCTTGGGATATGAGAAAGGCAAAAGCTCCAGATCTGGTGAGAAGAACTTTGAATTAGGAAACCAAAGAAATAGGCCTAGAAGACCTCCGATAAGGCAACCAAATGCTCAAAGATATCCATCCTTCAATGGATACTATTTCAATTGCAACAATTTCAATCATAAAGCAACTCAGTACAGAAGGAGAATGAATCAGACTAATCCATCCTTCTTCGGACAATGTTTCAACTGCAAAAGGTATCGTCACAAATCTCATAAATGCAGAAACATGCAAATAAACAATTCATTCAATGGTAGATGCTTTGCATGCAATAGAATGGGACATATGGCTAATCAATGCAGATCAAGAGGATATCAGTCAAATATGCAAAGAAATGTTATTTGTTACAATTGCAATAGATCCGGTCATATTGCCAAATTCTACAGAAGTAAAAATCAAGATAAAAAGGGTCCGGTGCATCATAATAAAAAAAAGATAAGGGAAAAGGCAAAGTGATTGCAGATGAAGTTTAAAGGGAGATGAGCAAGATTTGGGTGAAGAAGAGTACAGAGAATATTGGGGATGGATTTGCACTAGAATTTGGTGTTGATATTCCTTCCAAAAACTAAACAAATGAGTTCTAGCACAGGGGGAGTCACAAAGAAAAATAAATTCCCCCAGCCAATCAATTGGTGCCTAAAATTGGCACATGAAATGTTGCGGATTAAAGGGTTCTTAGAAAAATATCCAAATAACCCTCAGTAAAAATATTAAAGATTTTCATGGAGTTTTGCAAGAGTTTAGTCATCCAAGATTGATCTGGTTTGACAGCCATCCGGTAAAGTAGGATTTTCATAGATAGATCCGGTATGAGTCAAAATCTAAATACTTTGATCTGCAGATCCATGGCATGATTGGAGAAAAGAAAATACATTGTCAATTGTCACTAAAAATGTTTCTAAGTGCAACACAGTGATTCAAAAAAGATCTCTCTCAGAATAGGGCAACCTGATGACTTAAGTTGTGCATTTATTGCAAAAGGGAATTAAGGTTTGCACAGAGATAAAAGGGTTTATTCACTTATTATTCACACATTTGCTTTCAAGAAGAAGAAAATAAGAGCTCTTCATCAAAGTATCTACAACTCTTTGAAAGATCAACTGCAAAATCCAATTCAACAAGCGATTTGTTCTAACTCTTTTTCCGAACCCTGAAACGTAAAAAGGGTAAGTGCAAAAAGATGGGGGGCCAAAAAGTGGCCACATTGTTTTGAAAAAAAAAATAATACATCACGTGAGCACGTTATAACGTGCTTGCATTATGGTTTGGTAATGACGAGCCTAAGGCTTGTCATTACCAAACCATAATGGAAGCGCATTATTACTTCCTATAAATAAAAAAAAGAGCAAATCACTTCATTTCATTTCTTTTTCCTCCTATATACCCGCGACCTACAAACCCTAAGAAGCGCGCTCGTGTTTTGGAGATATCAATTCAACACAAAAATCTTTGCAATTCATTTCCAAACTACCTCCACGACGTTGAGCATGCCAAAGGAGTGAGTTTTATTTGTTTATTTGTTTGAATTTGTTTCTAAATAGGTAGGTTTGAGTTGATTTTTGATGTAAATTTTGTTAATTGTCAAGAAACGTTAATCCACCTCCTCCTCCTCCTCCTCCACAAAATCCTACAGAACAACCTCCTCCATCCATTCCTCGACATGCCCCTAGAACACAAGAAAATATAATGGGGCAAATTGAAAACAACAAAAAAGAAATTGAAGATATAATTGCAAGGTTGAAAGATCCTTCCCCTTCAACCTTGCATAGGTCCACGCTTGCTGAATCTCTTGAATCTATGTTATCAAATGTAGATTCAATTAGCAAGAAAATAACTAGTTGGATGGATAAGAGGAGAGATTTTAGAGATTATTATATTAGACTTGTGTTCGATTTTCACAAACCCACAAACAATTCAACCTCCACCCATTACATGCAAGAGGTTCCCTATCCATTGGTGCAACAACCAAGCGATAAGGGACAATTTTGGGTAGAGGTGGTGGATGGTTTTTGACCATCCTCCATGCAATAATAATGAGGTCCCGTAATACTTTTTGAGGAAACTCTACTGCGAGTTTGTCCTCAATAAAGTGCCAAACTATTTTGGTATGCGGGACTTCCAGGGTAGAGGTGGGGGGTCAGCACAAGATAGACCAGGGGCATGTCTTGACCCACAGTGGGTAGTGAGACAAGTAATCGGCAGAACAGCCCACGAGCATGTTTCTATCCCTTCCATTGTGAAGGAGAGTGTTGAGGTCGATACACTTCAGTCGATTAGTGCCTTGACCCAGAGCATCATAGAGCATGCCGGTCCTACAGTACAGAGTGGGTTGGGAGATAGTGTGAGGAGCAGGGTCCCACCCCATACTTGTCAGACTTGCGGGTCAGCCTGTGATTATGACCCCATGGATAGTCAAGATGCAGGTGCACAGGCTACGTCTGCAACTGAGCAGATGGTGATGATAGATACCTTCCTAAGTGAGACTTTTAGCCTTGATACTCAGGTAAATATTAGCAAGTTTATTGAATTTAATTTATTAAATTTCATTTTTGAAATGCAAGATTAACTAATTTAAATTGATGATTTTAATGAAATTTCAAGGTCATAGCGTCGATGCAGTTTTTAGTGGTTCTCCACCTGCATTTTACACTAGATCATCTACTGTCGGGGTATGTAACTAGTAAACAATTATAAATATTACATGTGAATAGCATCGTTATATGAATGGTATTCTAATATCTGATTTTGGATGTTGAATAGGTTCATACTGTAGATTTCACGGCAACACCTGCCAGCGGTGGTGGACTTCAAAGCTTTACGGATGTAATAAAATAAATAGTTTAATGAATGAATTGTACTTACTAGATTTTTGTATGTGACTTGTGTGCTTTATTGTGTGTACTTCCATGTTTAGATGAACGTGTGTGTATGTTAGGAGCCATGATTTGTATCACTATTATAGTTTTCGTAATTGAATAATGTTGTTTTATTTCCAGATGATGCAGGCTGTGGAGACAACTCCCCATGTTCATAGGGCAATGGAGCAGGGTGTGGCCTCTACGATTCATAGCTCCATGGCATTGACAGGGGTATGAGGCAGATTAGTAAATTTCAATTTACATTCATTGTTATAGTTGTCTATTTTTGAAAAATCAAAAGATTATTGATTTGAAGTTTAATTTCTATCTGGATGGTTTCTATAGATCATGACATCACCAGGACCTATTCCTACTACTGAGGCAAGTGAGGAGACAGATCATATGTTAGCAGTAAGTGATTATTTTGTTAAATGTTTCATTTTTTATAACATGTAATTTCTATATATTAATGTCTATACTTTTTATTGTAACAGCTAAAGATGTAGGAAGAACTAAATAGGAAGAGTAGCCCTCAGGTTCATAGTAGACCACCCACATGTGCGTCTCCATCCCCTAGAAGATCAAAGGCTGCCCGTGATCTATTCTCTTCACCAGCCAGAGGGGAATGACTTTTTATTGTGTTCCTTTGTTGTATGCCTATATGGCATTTGTGGACATATATTTTGTGTTGTATATAGTTGACATTGTATGCCTATATGGCAATCTTGTAAGCCTATATGGCTATTTTGTATATATGTTATACTTATATCGACATATATTGATGTATGCCTATATGGATATTTGGTTAATACAATTTTTTTTTATTGATGGCATCCATACTTGCATTATAAATCCACATTTGAATGGATATTTGTAGATGGCTACTTCAAATATTTAAAGTCCAATTGTATTACATAGGATGTTTGTTGATCCAATAAGCTAGCTATTGTTATTCAAGTATCACCTAAACCTCATTTTAGAACTAAAAGATAAAAGTTGTATTTAAAAAAAAAATGAATCATCATGTTGAATAGAAAATATTAATATTCTTTATGAGTAGCATAGAATGTCAACTATATGCAATACAAAAAAATGAATCATCATGTTATTCTTTATGTTTGAGATCCTGAAAATGACTAAGTCTGGTAGCCTGATATCCTGAAACACTAGGATGAATATCCAAGTCATTAGGATGATTGTGCCTTGAGAAAAAGTCATTAAGATGAGCACCTAAAGGAGACTTCTTAAACATTCAAACATTGAGCAACAAGCATGAAGGGTTAAGGTGCAATTTGCAACTCATAAAGCCTCAAAAGGGTGCCCAACTTAGAGAGAGCATTCATTTAAGACAAGGCGCCCATTGACACCTGTTCCACCATAAAAGTGCACCTAAGGTGGAAGGAGAACAAGCCTCTAGTAAGTGAAGTGCACCTATTGTCTAAACCACTTCATTATGGCACCCTAGCATGAGGAGGAGTATATAAGTCAATAGGAAATGGCGCCTAGAATGAAAATGAAGGACTAAGTGGCATTTTCAGTAAGCATCAATTCACCTTGAGCTTTCAATAAATACATGAAATTGAGCCCCATAATCCTAGGCACCCTTTGCCTTCAAAAGAACCTTGTATCGATGTCAAGAGTTGGTCGTATCGGCAGACCCTGGTTAGGCTTCGCCGATAGTGGTCTGTCTTGCTGACGAGTGTGGTTCGAAGTTAAAGACATCAGTGTATCAGAAGATAATCCCATCGGCGCATCGGAAGAGCAGTTGAGAGTTTCACCAATGAAGGGGGTCACACCGATAGTTGAAATCCATCAGTGTATCAGCCCAACAAGATTAGAGTTCACCGATGTTTGGAGTCTCACCGACGAGCGTGGTCTGAAGGTTGTCATTGGTGAGATCAGTGTGTTGTAACTTATTGAACCACTATGATTTTGAATATCTAGATTTAGAGGGCATTAGACACCAAAACTTTTTGACCTTTAACAACCCAACCTAGAATCAATAGATTTTTGTCCATCCCAACTATTCTAGTCAAGACAAAGCATGTTGATTCTTATTTAATCCAAAGTTCATTAACAGGATTATCTTATCATAATATTTAGGGAAATGACCACCTAGATGGACAATGATGTGATCTATCTATAAAGAAACTTGCAAGAAGTATAGGAGGCATAAGAATCCCTCCATGTTGTTTATCAAGTTGAATGATCTATGACACATCATGTATCATTAGAAAATATTCTCGAAGAGAAAGCAAGTGAAAATACTCAAAACAACCCATAACAAGGTGGAGAAGTTTAAAGGATGGAGGTTGCAACACTTTCCAACCTCATAGCCACACTAGTCCAATGGATCAAGATGCTAAAGGCTAGAGGTGTTGAGAAACCTCTAAAGGACAAAACTATAGAAAGACCAAAAGTTCAAATGAATTTATTCAACACTAGGGTTGAGAAAAACTAGGGGGAAACTCAATCTTCCCTATCTAATTTTTTTTTTTTCAAAAAACTAGTAATGACACTTTCCCACATCTTCAACAACCTAGTGGAGCTTATGCGCCACAAAATCATGTGACTCCCATAGTGTATCATCCCATCACTGTCCAACCAATGTATCTAGAATATCAAACAAATGTGTAAATGAAAAATCAACTTAGTACACAAGCCCCGTCCATGGGTCTCATGTTCATAAGAACTCCAACTATTACCTTCCGAAGGTCTCTATACATTTCTTCATACAACCCATTGGTGATTTTGTGATACCATTCAATATGAACAAATTGGTCAAGGCAAGAATTTGAGAGCTCCTAAGTATGAATTTGAGAGTAGATAATCTTATCAAAAGTCACAGAGAAATTTGTAAGGACCATAGTGTTATACCTATGACTTGACACATACTGCTTGTTTCATAAAGCAAAGGGACATGATATAAATATTGTTGTTATATGGAGTCTAATCAGAATCGAAGGTTAAATTTACCCAACTTTTATCAGCGTGGTTTCCCCCCAAATATTTTCCTACTAGTTTTGGCACCTTGAAGTCTAAGTGCATGAAAATCATTCTGAGTTGGCAACCTAATCCAATGACTTGACACGGATCCCAAAACCACCTATTGGACCAATAGGATCCTAGGCGCTCACTTCATGCATTATGATTTCTAGGCGTTAGTTTGATGCTCCATCACAAGGAAGGTGCGCCCACACTTGCAAGTGTTTTTCTTCAGGATCTAGGCGCCAGTTGAAGGTTGTAGTTGCCAAGAAGAGCTCCTAGCAAGAGGAAGTCTTTTGGAGTCTCCAAAACACATCAAACACTTGACTAACAACAAGATAACTTTTTCCCAAGTTAGGCACTTCAAGAGGGAAGTTAAAACATGAATAAGCGCTAATTTGTCTAGGCGCAAACTCAAGCTTGTCGAGGATACACATGGTGCTCAACATTCCTTGGTGATTTCACAAACTTCAAATGCTCAGAACTGTTCAAGGAATGCCCAATACCCCTTCTTGATGATAGGCACCAAAGTGCACCTGACTTAGTGAAGAGGTTGATAACTTCTAAACCCTTCCTGGAACTTACATTGCTTCAACTGAAGATCATCTTGCACCAATACATCACCAAACTTTCAATCACAAGATCAATTCAAACTTAGCCGCTCATTAAGAGTCTTTCCAATGTTGGCGCATCTGAGAGGTTGAACTGGTAAGAGATGGCGTCTACCTTCCTAGACCTTGTTTAATATGTTTGAGTTCCAAAATTGACTCAATGGTATCAAGATGGTGCCATAGAGTCTTTGGACTAGTTCCTTAGAGTTTCAAAAACATTCTAGCTCCTTGAAAATTCCTCCTACATGCTTGGGTGCCATTTCAAGGTCTTTGAACCATGATGTAGCACCTTATTGCTCTAGGTGCCCATTCATGATTGTGCAACTTGAGATTGGCGCCTAGAGTGAATAGGCTTTCATCCTGACTTAATACACTGCCTCCTTTTGATAATTTTTGGGGCAGCAGAAAACCTTTCACCACAGGCAAATGTCTCAGAGATATAAAAAACTGAGAGAGGTTATTGTAGAGGCACTCTACGTGATCATGTTGCCTCAAACGAAATGTTTCTAAGTGACACAGTTTTCAAGTAACATGTCGTCAAAGATTCCTACCTTTTTGCACTTTGGACTCTTTAGGGATATCGTCAGTACAATGTAGCTCGGACTATTTCGACATGTTTGGGTGAAAAATAGGAACATGCCTAGCCTAAATGTACCCATCCGAACACGTTGGAATAGTCAGTTTGGTCACATCAGGAGCAGGACAAAAGTTACACGTCTTTGCAACTTTACACTGCCTCCTTGTAACAATTTTTGTGGCAGCAGAAAACCTTTCATGACAGGCAAATGCCTCAAAGATATAAAAAATTGAGAGAGGTTATTGTAGAGGCACTCTACATTATCGCGTTGCCTCAGATGAAATATTTCTAAGTCGTACGGTTTTTGAGTAACATCTCGTCAAAGATTGCTACCTTTTTGCACTTTAGACTCTTCAGGGATATCGTCAGTACAATGTAGCTCAGTCTGTTTCGACATGTTTGGATGTAAAAAAGGAGCATACCTAGTGTAAATATACCCATCCAAATGCGTTGGAATAGTCAATTTGGTCGCATCAGGAGCAGGACGAAAGTTACACCCCTTTGCAACTTTACACTGCGTCCTTCTGACGATTTTTGGGGTGGCAGAAAACCTTTCACCATGGGCAAATGCCTCAGAGATATAAAAAAATGAGAGAGGTTATTGTAGAGGCACTCTACATGATCATGTTACCTCAGACAAAATATTTCTAAGTGACACAATTTTTGAGTAACATCTCATCAAAGATTGCTGCCTTTTTGCACTTTGGACTCTTCAGGGATATTGTCGGTACAATGTAGCTCAGACTGTTTCGGCATGTTTGGATGAAAAACAGGACCATGCCTAGCCTAAATCTACCCATCCAGATGCGTTGGAACAGTCAGTTTGGTCGCATCAGGAGTAGGACACCAAAAATGCAAAAGTTGCTTTGTGCAACTTGACAACATTAACACTTTTTTGCAACATGACTCAAAGACTCAAACTGACCCCAAATGACTCAAAGTGACTTAAAATCACCTTGATTTTGGTTCCCAATGTACATTATAGAGGTTGAGGCGCTCCTTATCATTCAAACATCTTAGATGAGCGCCTAAGAAAGGAAAAAGCTCTAAGTTTCATCATCATGAGTGCCTAATATCAAGAGACTTTAATGGCTGAAACCTTAGCATGGAGTCCTAAGGTGCATTTCATGTCTCCTTTCATCCATTTTGGCACCCTTATGTAGATTTTTCAACTTGATTTGGCACCCTGTATGTGAAGGAAGATCTAAAGGCATGAAAGTGGATGTCGTTTTGCAAGAGTTTGGATCATCAAAATTGAAAGAAATAAGTCTATTAAGCTTGGGTGCCCTTGATCTTCTTTTCATTCATTATGAGCACCTTGGGAGAATGGTATATAGGTCATCATCATGATTGGGCATCCTAGATCCAAAGTGTTGCAGAGATTATCAAATCGTGTCTAGAGGAAGTAGGGTTAGTTATGAGTTTGGTCGCATGAGGAGTAGGACACCAAAAATGCATAACATGATGATGTAAAAATGTGTATGTGTAAAAATGCAGGAGGAAATAGAAAAAAGACAAACCTTACAAATTAATGTGCATACTTACAACTCAATGTAACATGACTTTACAAAATCAATGTGAATACTTACAAATTAATCCAATGAACCATCCGGGTCTGCTCTACTCTTTATTGTGTCAAGTATTACTTCATGGTTAGACTCACGCACCTTCCACAAGATTTTGTTCAAAGGTCTACCCCGATACTTTATCAAATGAACATTAGATGCCATGACAAGGTTCGAGTAATGAAGAATCTTCTGATGCGTGTCAAAATACTAAAATAGCCAAATATTATCACTCTTATGTGGGTACCTTCTAAGCCATGTTCCAGTAATAACCACTGAGCCTGTAGGGTATTCGATGTTTTCTCCATCTGTAATAGGGGCCTCCAATTTCTTTTTGGCCTCAACACAATGACATAAGTAATAATCTATTCCTTCTTCATTATCTTCATCTGCAATAATTGCATATACGTTCCCTACATTGATATGTGTAGCAAATTAGATGAAATTAGTCAACATTAAAAAAATACTACAAAGTAAGATGACATTACCTGGTTGAACTAGATGAAATTAGATGCATATACGTGCCCTATGTTACCTGGTTGAACTAAATATGATATGTGGTCAAAGTCAACTGATGATTCCATATGTGTTAGTTCCAGTGCCGTCGGGGGTCGATACGTGTCAAGTGGGCTAAGATAACTTAACTGCCATTCGTCAACCCACTCCTTTGACTCGCACTCATCCCAGACTTGAATTGTATAGGAAGAACAAAAGCATGACATCTTTCGTGTATGGATACTCCATGAACTTGTAATTGAGCTTCTGAAAGAGTGCATCTCATTTGATCCTGTCAATGTACAATAGTCCTCATATGGTGCAATGTTAGTATCATCTATCAACCAAAAAAATCTATGAACTGAAGACTTACCTTCATTACCTAGACCCATGGAAGCATTACACCAATCGATAATTGATTTTGCATCTGTCAACTTTGCATTGTCTTTATACTTTAACTCTTCTCGAGCTATGACTCTTTTGATACATGCTCCTACACCATCATGCTCCCCCTTTCCATGCCCAGCTTCACAAAAGTTCCACATATGTTGAATACCTGTAAAATTATGCCTCCTACTCAGCCAATAGAAATTTTACGAGTTCTTGAATTGTGACGCACAGTTATCTGACCATATGATATGCTGACTGAACAATATGCCCCTTCTAGCCAAATCATTGTAGAACACCTGAAAGCAACCTTGCACAAACTCCATAGAATGTGTGTGATCATCACTAATATAGAAATTATACTCCCTTATGATCTTCCTGTCATCCTCTGTACTATCATTCGCATGAATGAATGTGATGTGCACAAATATAGAAACCTATGTGGAGTTGTAATATTGTGATTGCACCTCACGCTATGGTTGTAGACTGTAGTTCTCTACAAAGTTGACGACTGAAACAATACTACCAACTAGAAATGTGTACTTGCATAACTTGAATTACAAGTCCAACCATCGAGCTCTATGGGCATGTCTTGCATACTCATACACTATGCTGTCACAAAATATAGGCATAAACTGATACACTGGAATCTATTCAATAACCAATTCACACCTCTTTGCTTCTTTACCATCTTTTGTATTGTATGCTACTATTTTATACTTGCCAAACTCTACTAGTTCATTTCCAACCACATGTGTTCTTTCCATATGTTCACATATTGGCAAATGTTGCAAGCCACCGCAACGATGACATGTGCCATCCAAGCATAATTTCTTGTAGAATATTTGACCTTCCTCTCTTTCACGTAAAATTCTTGATATGAAGTCTCTTGAAGATTTTGGTGGGGCACATATGGCACAACCCTACAAATCATTGTTAGTATGCATATCTAAACATATAGACCTATAACCATCAAAATGGTTAGAAAATTCAATATGTAATCTACAACAACAAGTAGTGTGTGTGTGATTTATCTTAACATAGAAAGGTTTTAGCATTTCAAAATATCTTTGACAAATTTTAATTTGAGGATACTTCTCAAGAAATTTACCATAAAACTGTGTTTGAGTCTCATCTAAAAAATGCTTTGGATGTGGCTCGCGGTTCTGACTACCAATTCTCCTTCTTACCACATCCCTTTGATTCAGAGATACCCTTGTGTAATTCTTCCAAAAGTCTTCAATTAGTCATCTCAATGCTTCAACAATTGGTTTATCTTTTTGTGGTAGTCTCCCCAAGAATGCCCATAATTCATTGGCATTAGTGTCGTCAATTCTTTGGCATCTTCCAACAGCTCTTGATAAAGTTTTCCTATTAATTCTCAATTGTTGACTCGTCTTTCTAATGAGATGAACTTTCCTTGTTTGACTACTTACTATAGTCAATGTAATCACATGCCATGTTGCATTACTATCTTTTGTGCGTGAGGTGTTACCCACACTCTCATATGCACTCATTAGATTCTTGACAATAGATTTTTCACTTGAAGCCTCTGATGTTCTCAACCCAAGAATCTTCATGATAGACCTATACTTTATACTTTGCATCATTTCAACAAATAGTTGACATCTTGCAGTCTCATTTAACTTTTCAAAGAACAATCTCCAAATCTTATTAGCATATCTTCTACAAGTGCGTTTTGGAATCTTACCTTCCATTGGCTGCAAAATATTCTCATCAATATCAATCAAATACTTTGGCTTTCTATGCAAAATTCTAGGTGGTGTTAAGTTAGGTAAATTCATCTCAACATTAGGAATTTCATCAATATTTAAATGAGATGGGTTAGATGGCATACCTTCGATCAAAGATGGAATAGATGACATACCTTGAGGTTGAGGTGGGAATGATGGCGTACCTCCTTCATCACATGTGACTAATGATGTACTCTCAACTTGAGATGTGGTAGATGGTGTCCCTACATGTTGACTTGCAGTAGAGGATGTGTCTCCAACTATGGTATTCAAATCTCTCGTACTACGAAGTTTTTGCATTCGTTCTCTTTGTGCCGCCAATACCATATCTCTTTGTGATGATTGTGGTTCCTCTTCAATTGGTATGTCTTCATTTATCGTGTCCAATTTCCTCTTCTCACGAAGTTCCCTCATAGACACTGCTTTCTTTGCATTCTTAGCTTCTATCTCTTCCTGTGTTGGTTTAATTCTTGATCGTTTCCTCTATATTACGTAGAATTTGTCTGTAGCATGATAAAGAGACCAATATTAGTTCCTAAGAAATGAATAGAAGATAATAGTGGGATTGTATTTTTATTATGTTGTAAGGATTTATTCTTGTATAGTTTGACATCATGGTATGTTAAGGTTTATTTATTACACATAATTATTAAAGAGCCCAAGTGTAGATAATATACATGGCATCATGTGAGATTGTAGGCTACTTTCTTGATTGGGAATGTGTCTATTTTAAACATGTATGATAAAGCATGATAAAGTAATTCAATCTAAAATAAGGAAGAATGTAAAGAACATGCATGTAAAGACTTGACATACCTAAAAAATGAAGATTCAAATGGAGAGAGTACCCAATTATGTAGTGTTTTTTTCTTCTTGCATCAAACTCCTCAACAATTTGAGTTTTTCACCACTTGCTTCTTTTTCAATGTTAAATTGAATAACACTCAAATATAATTACTAACAAAAATACTATTAACCAATCTATAATGTTAAATTCCTAAAATCGAATCACAATTAACATTGCAACACTACAAAAATTGAAACTTGAATAGATATATATTAAACTTGGTGTGAAAACTATATTATTTCCTCCTTCTTAAGTTGGCAAAGCAGAAAAGGTGGTGGAAAGATCATGCAAAGGTGGTACAATGTGTCAAATGTGCATGTGAACTTCCCAACAGCATGAAAGCACTTCTTTTTTATCGGAGCACGTGCAAAATCAGTAAGAAAACAGAGCATGTGGGCTTGGATCACGGGGGTCAACACTTTTTTACCATTTCAATAGCAAGACAAAATGGGAGCGTGTTATAACGCGCTCACATTTTTTCCTGCTATAAATTTGATCACATCCTTTGCATTGATCACATCTCTTTCCAAACCTTCCCCTTTAGACTTGAATGACCACAAGGTTTTTGAGGGAGAACTTTTCCTGTTTCCTGTAAGAGCTTGCCAGATGCTCCACCATATGATAGGCATAACAATGAAGGGGCAAGCCCTCATAATCATGTTCTTGATAGAAAATGCCCATCGAGGAAGAAAGACAGATCTTTTTGGAAGCAAAAATTCTAGTTTGTGACAAATTCTTATCCAAGCATAAATAGCAGGGGTTCTGTCAAGCGATTTCCAATCCATTTCCACAAAGTCTCCTGAAGACTTCCTAATTGATTCCAAAACATCCACACCCGAAAATTGGAGAAGCAATCAATATAATCGAACCCATAAATCTACATTTAACGAAAGAAACCCTCAACACTATACCTTAAACCCTAATCCCTCAGCCCTCAACCCTAAACCTTATCCCTAAACCCTAATCCCTCAACCCTCAACCCTAATCGGTCATCCCTTAACTCTAATCCCTCATCCCTAAACCCTAAATGCTATCTCTATTCCTAAACCCTCAATAGACTCGATACTATACCTTAAACCCTAATCCCTTATCCCTAAACCCTCCAACCCTATCCCTAATCCTTACACCCTCCACACTATACTTTAGCTATAATCCCTTGACCCTTAACCCTATCCCTAAACCCTTGACCCTCGAACCTCAACCCTCAACCCTCAACGTCAAACCCTAATTCCTCAACCCTTGACTCTGATCCCTTGACTCTCAACCCTTTCCTTAAACCCTAAACCCTAAACCCTCAACCCTCAACGTCAAATCCTAATCCCTCAACCCTTCACTCTAATCCCTCAACCCTAAACCCTATCCCTAAACCCTCAACACTATACCTTAAACCCTAATCCCTTAGCCCTCATCCCTAAACCTTATCCCTAAACCCTAATCCCTCAACCCTAATCTGTCATCCCTCAACTCTAATCCCTCATCCCTAAATCCTAAATGCTATCCCTATTCCTAAACCCTCAACAGACTCGATTCTATACCTTAAACCCTAATCCCTTATCCCTAAACCCTCCAACCCTATCCCCAATCCTTACACCCTCCACACTATACTTTAACCCTAATACCTCAACCCTCAACCCTATCCCTAAAGCCTTGACCCTCAAACCTCAACCCTCAACCCTCAACATCAAACCCTAATCCCTCAACCCTTAACTCTGATACCTCGACCCTCAACCCTATCCCTAAACCCTAAACCCTCAACCCTCAACGTCAAATCCTAATCCCTCAACCCTTCACTCTAATTCCTCAACCCTAAACCCTATCCCTAAAACCTCAACACTATACCTTAAACCCTAATCCCTCAGCCCTCAACCCTAAACCCTAATCCCTCAACCCTCAACCCTAATCCGTCATCCCTCAACTCTAATCCCTCATCCCTAAACCCTAAATGCTATCCCTATTCCTAAACCCTCAACAAACTTGATACTATACCTTAAACCCTAATCCCTTATCCCTAAACCCTCCAACCCTATCCCTAATCCTTACACCCTCCACACTATACTTTAACCCTAATCCCTTGACCCTCAACCCTATCCCTAAACCCTTGACCCTCGAACCTCAACCTTCAACCCTCAATGTCAAACCCTAATCGTTTAACCCTTAACTCTGATCCGTCAACCCTCAACCCTATCCCTAAACCCTAAACCCTCAACCCTCAACGTCAAATCCTAATCCCTCAACCCTAAACCCTATCCCTAAACCCTCAACACTATACCTTAAACCCTAATCCCTTAGCCCTCAACCCTAAACCTTATCCCTAAACCCTAATCCCTCAACCCCTAACCCTAATCCGTCATCCCTTAACTCTAATCCCTCATCCCTAAACCTTAAATGCTATCCGTATTCCTAAACCCTTAATAGACTTGATACTATACCTTAAACCCTAATCCCTTATCCCTAAACCCTCCAACCCTATCCCTAATCCTTACCCCCTCCACACTATACTTTAACACTAATCCCTCGACCCTCAACCCTATCCCTAAACCCTTGACCCTCAAATCTCAACCCTCAACCCTCAACGTCAAACCCTAATCCCTCAACCCTTAATTTTGATCCGTCGACCCTCAACGCTATCCCTAAACCCTAAACGCTAAACCCTCAACCCTCAATGTCAAATCCTAATCCCTCAACCCTTCACTCTAATCCCTCAACCCTAAACCCTCAACACTATACCTTAAACCCTAATCCCTCAACCCTAATCCTAAACCTTATCCCTAAACCCTAATCTGTCATCTGTCATCCCTCAACTCTAATCCCTCATACCTAAACCCTAAACGCTATCCCTATTCCTAGACCCTCAACGGGCTTGATACTATACCTTAAACCCTAATCCCTTATCCCTAAACACTCCAACCCTGTCCCTTAACCCTAATCCCTTAACCATTAACCCTATCCCTCAACCTCAAGCCTCAAGCCTCAACTCTCAACATTAAACCCTAATTCATCAACCCTAAACCCTAATCCCTCAATCCTAAACCCTATCCCTAAACCATCAACCCTCAACACTATACCTTAAACCCTAATCCCTATCCCTCAACCCTTAACCGTTAAAACTTAAACCCTATCCATACACCTTCAACACTTGACACTATATCTTAAGCCTTAAACCCTCATCCCTAAAGCCTCAACCCTAAATCCTTAAACCTTCAACCCTAAACCTTATCCCTAATCCCTCTACCCTCGACACTCTAACCCTAACCTCGACATTAAATTCTAATCTGTCAACCCTAAACCCTAATCCATCAACCCTAAACCCTATCCCTAAACCCTCAACCCTCAACACTATAGCTTAAACCCTAATCCCTCAACCCTCAACCCTAAACCTTATCCCTCAACCCTAATCCATCAACCCTCAACCCTAATCCATCATCCCTCAACTCTAATCCCTAATCGCTCAACCCTAAATGCTATCCCTATTCCTAAACCCTCAATAGACTTGATACTATACCTTAAACCCTAAACCCTTATCCCTAAACCCTCCAACCCTATCCCTAATCCTTACACCCTCCACACTCTACTTTAACCCTAATCCCTCGACCCTCAACCCTATCCCTAAACCCTTGACCCTCAAACCTCAATCCTCAACATCAAACCCTAATCCCTCAACCTTTAACTCTGATCCCTCGACCGTCAACCCTATCCCTAAACCCTAAACCCTAAACCCTCAACCCTCAACGTCAAATCCTAATCCCTCAACCCTTCACTCTAATCCATCAACCCTAAACCCTATCACTAAACCCTCAACACTATACCTTAAACCTTAATCCCTCAACCCTAATCTGTCATCCGTCATCCCTCAACTCTAATCCCTCATCCCTAAACCCTAAACGCTATCCCTATTCCTAGATCCTCGACGAGCTCGATACTATACCTTAAACCCTAATCCCTTATCCCTAAACCCTCCAACCCTATCCCTTAACCCTAATTCCTCAACCCTCAACCCTATCCTGAAACCCTTAACCCTTGAACCTCAATGTACTCAACCCTCAACGTTAAACCCTAATCCCTCAACCCTTAACTCTGATCCCTCAACCCTTAACCCTTAAAACTTGAACTCTAAAACCTATCCCTACACGTTTGACACTTGACACTATATCTTAAACTCTAATCCCTTAACCCTCATCCCTAAATCCTCAACCCTAAATCATTAAACCTTCAACCCTAAACCCTATCCCTAATCTCTCTACCCTCGACACTCTTATTTAACCCTAATCCCTTGACCATTAACCCTATCCCTCAACCTCAACCCTCAACGCTCAACCCTCAACTTTCAACATTAAACCCTAATTCATCAACCCTAAACCCTCTTCCCTCAAACCTAAACCCTATCCCTAAACCATCAACCCTCAACACTATACCTGAAACCCTAATCCTTATCCCTCAACCCTTAACCCTTAAAACTTAAACCCTATCCCTACACCCTTAACACTTGACACTATATCTTAAGCCTTAAACCCTCATCCCTAAAGCCTCAACCCTCAATCCTTAAACCTTCAACCCTAAACCCTATCCCTAATCCCTCTACCCTCGACACTCTAACCCTAACCTCGACATTAAATGCTAATCTGTCAACCCTAAACCTTCAACCCTCAACACTGTACCTTAAACCCTAATCTATCAACCCTAAAACCTAATCCCTCAACCCTCAACCCTAAACACTATCAATAAACCCTCAACCCTTGACACTATACCTTAAACCCTACGAGAAAAGCTTTGCGTATGGTACATCCACAGTGAGTAAACTACTAAACTATACCTTAAACCCTAATCCCTCAACCCTAAAATTTCAACCCTAAACCCTATCCCTAATCCCTCTACCCTCAACACTCTACCTTAAACCTAATCCCTCAACCCTTAACCCTAAACGCTATCCCTAAAGCCTCAACCCTAAACCCTAATCCCTTAAGGTCCTAAACTCTAATCCCTTATCCCTAAACTCTAAATCCTATCCTTAAATGCTCAACCCTCAACCTTAAACCTTAATCACTCAATCCTTATCCACCCCTCTCCTCCCCTATCTGGCTCACTCCCATCTCTACCCTCCTCTGCCCTCGACACTATACATACATACATATAGGCATACATAGATACATAGATACATACATATATACATACATAGATACATAGATACATACATACATATAGGCATACATACGTACATACATGATTAAGATCCTTAAACATAAAAAAATTTAAGGGGAACATAATGCGAACGCATTGTAATGCACTCACGTTATGCCAAACATGACAAACAACAGACTTGCGAGAAAGGAAAATGCAAAGCAAAACATAACGCGAGCGTGTTATAATGCGCTCGCATTATTTCTTGCTTTGGGAATCCCAAGCCTTGGGCTTGTGATTTGCTTTGAATTTCCAACCCAAAGGCTTGGAGTGCCTTTTGAACAGTCACAGACTTGTTTTTCCATATTCTTCAAGATTTCACATAATTTCGTTCGTGCTAACCCTCAGATTTGCACGTGTTTCAAGGTCAAACAAATCGAACACCTGGGTAATGTTAGGCTTTCTCTTAGCTATTTGACGATGTGACTTTTTTCACATTTTAACAATGTTAAGCCTTTCATCTTTAATTTCTTTTGTTTGTGTGTCCGTTTTTGGGCAAAAACCACTGTTTGGTCTTTTTTTCATTGTAAATTAACTATTCATTAAAATTTCAAAAAAATTACATATTTAGAAACTAGACTCCATTCTACAAATATTAAAAAAATAAAAAAAGATTTTCAATTAGTTTTCAAAATTTATAGGGGTAGCATGGCCAAAATTCTTTTTTTAGGATGTGTCCACTTTGAAAATTAGTAAAAAATCAAATATTCATCAAAAAATTATCAGAAAAATCGGGCATAAACTACATGCTATTAGCTAATTTCTCACTGAAGTGATTTTAAAAATACCAAAAAAAAGTTGACCTTTTGAGGGAGCCACAAAACATGCTATGCTATGTTTTTTTGAAAGAAACAACACCAATTTCTGTGGCTCCCTCTTTTGAACTCCTTAATCTATGCCATTTTAAAAAAATAATAGTAGTTTAGAAAGTAGACTCGGAGCACTACGAACATTGTTTTGGTTGCATCTCCAAATTTTGAGTGTAACTATGCTCAATTTCTCATCCAAGGCCAGTATTTCCTGATTTCAGAAAAAAGTGGCCACTTAAGACCCCTTTTTGGCCCCCCATCTTCTTGCACTTACCCAAAATGTACTTCCATTCTGAAAATCTCTCTTTGAATTCTTTGCAAAATGGCTACTCCAATGGTTGTTAAGATCACTGATAGACCGCACCCAAAATTCAAGAAACACCCCTATAAATCCTTGGAAGTTGATCTGTTAGGCATTTTTTCTGGCATTCCGCATGGGGTACTACACGTAGAAGATGTTAGGGTTTACGTCCATGCTAATATTGAGGAATTTGGAGAATCTAAGTTGATAGACATCTATCATAAACAGTTAATAGATGAAAGTTTTAAACTCAAACCTCAATACAAGGCCCTCTGGGATAAGCACTTTGGAATTTGCATCCACTTTCCCTATTTTGCAGAAGATGATTGGGTCTGATATGTTCTTAGCAGAATACATGACAACTTCATGTGGCTAATGAAGCCCGTCAAGATAACAAAAGATGCCATTAGGGCAGTAACTGGACTGTACTCATTCGGTGGGTTACCTGCACTCAAATCTGTCAAGAAACAGATAGTTACTGAAGTCACTGGATCTAAGTTTGACAAAAGAACAATGACAATTGATGACATCATAGATCCAGAAGTCAAGTTTTCTTTAATGATAATAGGATATAAGATCTATCATTCTAGTAGGGAGAACTCTGTGTCTAGGATTGCAATATATACAACATATCAAATGTTAAGGGAAAATGTAGATTATGATCTATGCGACCTTCTCCTAAATCAACTATTAGAAAACTTGCAAAAGATCAAAAAGGACAACAAGAATTCCTTCAAATACGGCTGTCTGATACTATGTCTGTTCTTGTACTATGTGAATGAGTAACCCAGATCAACTGGTTGGGTATGGCAAAATGACAGACCCGTTGCCATACAGATCAGAGACTATATATATGGACTTGGTGATGCTCAAGCCCAAAAAATAGCTCTCTGGGGTTATTTCAAGAACTTTCAGAGCATGATGCATGCCAGAGAAAGAATTCCTCAATCCATAGTTGAAAAATACAAGGATATATTGTGCTTCATGGTTGACACTGATCAATGCCTAATGGAGGTAGTTGAGCCCATAATAGTGTGGATAATGCCAATGGGTTATGAAGTAGATGACAAAATCTTGGAGCTACACGTTCAACACCTATTGAGCCAGCCAAAAGACCCTGAGGCAGAAAGGTTTGGAACCTTTCAAGAATTAAGTGTGAATATACATGTTGAGCTGAGGCAACTGGAGATAAAAAGGAAAGTTAGAAGGGAAGTAGAGGAAATTGCCAAAAGATATGGCATATCAAAAGAGGTAGTTGATGCAAACAGAGAGAAAATAGAAAGAGTTAAGAAAGAGAAATAAGAAGTTGAAAATGGAAGTGTTCTGGTACAAGCCTCCTCTCGGACTAGATCCTCAAAGAACTCTACACCTGCCACTCCTAAGATCTCAAAAGCCACCAAACTAGAAGTCAAGACATCCAGAAATGGAGAAAAGAGAATGAAAACAAAAGCCACAAGGTCTTACACAATTCACAAGGATGATGAAGAAACAAAATCTGATGAGGAAATTAAGAAAATGAAGAAGAAGAAGAAAACATCCGTGGAATCCTTTACTGGTAAAAACAAAGAAGAAGAGGCAAAATAATTTGTTGAAAAGCCCACTCTTTCCATTGATGATATCATTAAGGCAGTCACAGTGGATGGGAACCTGCAACCAGTCATAGAATTCTATGATGAATATAGTGATACTGACAAAAGAATCTTGGAAAAAGCTACAGTTAGGTATCTGAATATTTATAATAAAGCATTCATTGAAATCATTTCATTAATTCCCAAAAGTCTAGAGAAGGTAGTTGAACTTAGAAAAGATAATGCAAACGCAAAAGACTTAGAGATGAGGGAGCAGATAGCAATGCAGCTCTATCCTTCCATCACTCCAAAACAAATGAACATGATTTTCAAAGACTGCAAGGATGAGTTCTGGAGTAAGGCAAGAATGAATCAACTCATGCTTGGAGAAACATACCAAGTAGCAAGTGAAACAAAAGACATCCTCTAGAATGCCTTGAAGAGATTCAATCTTCCCATTGTAGAAGAGACAGATGAAGAACCATCTACCATGGATATTGAAGGATTAAAAGTAATCAATGAAGAAACTTCTGACAAGGATGTCGAAGGACTAAAGAAAATAAATGAAGAAATCTCTAAGAACATGGATTCCTCTTTTCTAGAAGAGGAAGTTCATGCAACAGTAAATGCAGGTAACATCTCTCATCCGGATCCCACTACAGACATTTCAAATTTTGAAATTGAAGGAGAAGGAAGAAAAGTGGAAGAAGTGAGTCAAGAAAAGGAGGTAAAGGGAAAAGAAGAAGAACAAACAGAGAAGATCTTTGATGACAGCTCTGAGATTCCAAAAGAAAAGAAGACTCAATCTCTGGCAAGAGACACTGCAGAGGTAGTGAAGAATTTCTTGAACAAAGAGCTAATAGAAATAGATGAACTGGAACTATTCCAAGGACCACTAAATTTTGATTCCCTCTCTCCGGTCCAGACAATGAAAATAACATCTTTTTCCCAAGCTAAGCAAAAGAAAAGCTTCTGAAATCTCACATGGAAGACTATGAGCTGTTAGAGATTACATCCGGTATGCTGGAGAAGATCATGCCATCTTTTCAAAAGGATCCTTCAGCCTCTCCATCTGGTAACTTGAAATCTCTGGTAAACTCAGTTAGTACTCATTTTGATTCTTTAGAGAAATTGGTAGAAGAAAAGGTCTGGAAAGAATTTTTGGGAAAAAGATTCACTGAAGTACAGGGACTCATTGCTAATGATAGGAGGATCCTAGATATTGGGATAAAGAGCCTTGAAAATGCTCTTAAAGATGGTGGGGACATGTACAAATTTTGTCTATCTTGGTCTAAAGTGACAGAGGATATTGAAAAAAATGTGAAAGAACAAGAAGGTAAACTATCAAGCTTATCTCAGAATTTTGATCCCCTCACTACATCCATAATAAGTGAAGAATGCTAGGCTATTGTCATTATAAATGAAATAAAGAGGCTGGAGAAAGAAAAGAAGAATATAATAAATAGGATTGGTGAACTCAGAGGGATAATTATCCCTAAGTTAGAGGTAATGCATGAGGCCTTAACAGATGCTCAGACCACAGCCCAGACCAATGATCTGGCAGACTTAAGAAGCAGAAGCATATGCATTTTTGATGAGTGGTCACATCTACATTTTGGACAAGATGAAGCAGAGCTAGGCCACAGAGTATGTATAGTTGAAGGCCACTTTTGTGGATATACTCAAGTATATGTAAGTATAACATGTATATACATACTTATGCGGCTATATATAGGTTAATTTTTGCAAATTTTGGTGTACGGATTCTACCCTTTGCCATTGATGTCAAAGGGGGACTGAGGAGTAGTGAAAAATGTGGAATACAACTAAGGAGGAGCTCTGGTAAAATAGTACATGTGATAGAGCATCAGCAAAGGGGGAGTTTGCTGCGACACTTAGTCATTTTTCACTAAGTGTTGCCATCAATGCCAAAGGAGGAGATTGTTGGCAAGATATACTATGTGGCTTCATGAGTGTTGTCATTGATGGAAACAAAGTCTATCCCACACATCCGCAGCACATAGTATGCATATACCGGAAGTCAGATTGAAGATTGTTTTGGTTCGGTGAACAAGAATAGAGCATGCAGTAAGGTCTGACAATCAGGTCCGGATCTCTCAGATGGTGTAACTCAGCAAGTTGCGGACTTGGAAAAGTCAAGAGAAGTATCATGACTACTATATTCTAGAGATTAAGCCTCTGGTGATAAAACATAAAAAAGACATGAACATCTGAGTGTTGGGTTCTAGATAGGTAGAGCAGACTGAGGAAGAACTGACCGACAGAGTATCAGACTTCAATCCAGATGAGTAATTGATGTTGATCAAGCTATTTGAGGGATTATACAATATTGGATGACATGATTGATGACTTCAATGTCTATGATTTTGATACGCATCACATATCAAGCATGGATTCAACTTATAGATCAGTAATTTGTAAATATCTTGAGTATTCCGATTGTCGACTAGAAAGTTATTGAAATCCTTGATGCAGATATATATACTAGAAGGATTTTAGTATGAAGGTGTGTGTGCATACAACAATGATAATATAAAGTGTGAAGAAAGGTAGGAAAGTAGAAATACAAGTTCGGTATGTGACAGAGCAGTAGCACTAGAGAAGAGGAAGAATGAAGTGCATCAGGTCAGTATATTGTGTCTAACTAGAACTGAACTCTAGCATTTGTAGATGCCTCTCATCAGTTCAAACACCTGGTTACATTCTGTAAGTTCTGTAGATAGTGAGTCTCTTGTAGGCAGTGTGCCTCTTGTGACCAGTGTGCTCAGGGGTAGTGAACCCTAATTGGCAAGTGCCATTTTGTACTTTTTATTCTTTTAATAGAGAATACAATCTTGGGTTAGTCACCTTGTGGTTTTTCCCTAAACAGGGTTTTCCACGTAAAAATCCTTGTGTTATGTGTGTTAACTTTATTTCTGCTCTTATGATTATGTATGCTTATATGTTTTGATGCTGTACAAATTATAAAAGAAGAAAAAGTTAAAATAATAGAGATAATTGATTCACCCCCCCTCTCAGTTATCTGCCCTGTTTCCAACACTTTTTCTGAGACCTAAGGACAAAAATGTGATTGGGACTAGGTGGGTCTTATTGATCATGATGTTAATCATAAACAAACATAGAATCAAAGTTACCTATTAACCTTTACTCATCTTGAAAGATAAGATGAATTCAAAGAATTCATGATCCCAAGTCTCCGTGGATTAGTTCTTAATCAACTGACGTTACTCAGTGGTTGATGTGTGTTGCTATTTTCCATTCAGGGGCCTTACGTTTGCTCATCAGTAGGATTTTGTTTCTGTAAAGATGCTACACAAAAGGTTATCTACACAGGATATTTCCACAAATAGTGTGTCCATACTCAAATCTTTGCATGCTATTTGTCAATTGTACATGCTTTAACTTCAAATATGCTATAAATCTTCAAGTATCTATGAGATGTCTGCATATTTCATGTAATTTGCTTCTGATTATCAATTATTTGCAATTGTGATGGTGAATTGTTCTGAAATTAAAAGAAATGTAAATGAATACTTCAAATTATGATGAATCTTTAGCTATTGAGTCACATACACACTTGATACAGTCATGAGAAAGAAGAAATCAAACCATATTTTCACCAGGATGTTCCACAGCTAGATATAGATGATGCAAACTTCAAAGGATGATGAATGAAGACAATATATGCAGACTGATGAGCACTCCAAGGGACGCAACAAATAAAAGCATATATCAAGAATTCAGACATAGATTACTCAGAATTTAGGATGATTTGTACTCAAACTAGTCTTCTCTTCCATTAAGTATGCAAAAATATGTATGCTTACAATAACTTTGAAATAGGCCCTGATATTTCAGCAAACAAATTTAAATTAAGCTTCCAATGTTTTAAACAAGGCATCCATTTACCTTTTATAGAACAAGGTGAGGGAGCGGTTAGACATGATCTATGATCAAGATTTATCCATTAAGATCTATAGTGCACCTCCCTTTTTGACTTGGTCAACAGTATCTTGTGGCACAAGTTGCCAGCTGGGAACCATCTAGGTAACTTATTTTGTCTTAAGTACTTGATGCATGTATTTCCCTATGTGGTGCATCTTTATCTACTCATCAGGTTCTTTTTCATCTTCATGATCCTCATGATCATCGCTTTCCATGTCTTCATCATCCTGATGAATGTCTCCCTGTATATGGACCTGCATGGTTGTCCTGATATTTTCATATATCTCCACTATTCTTTCAATTTCTCTGCCATCCTAAGTTTTGGCTTTGCTCATGGCATGCTTATGTGTTTGGAACTTATCCCTAAGGCTTTCCAATTTATTTTTCCTGCTACTCAATGTTTCATTGTAGTTCTCCACCTTGAACTTGATCCTCATGATCTTGTTCATTACTTCTTCTGTCAAGTGGTTAAGAGGGTCATCAGCCATCGACTGGAAATTATTATGCAGAGCTTTCATGGCAAAGTCTACGTCTTGACTTTCAAATTTACCTTCTACTTTCCTGTCTAAGGCCTCTAGGACTTCTGCCTCATAAGACATCATGTCATGCAATTTCACGCTAATATCTCTCAATTTATTGCTGCACCTCTTTAGTACATCATATTCAAATTGGATGTCTTTATACCAGATATCCACCAGCATGGCTGTGTTATTATTCAGCACCTGGCTACTTATTAGGACCTGAGGATTAATCCTCTTTATTTCGCTCAAAGCACTCAAGGCTTTTTCCAACTGGAATGACCTTCTTCCGGTCTTCATCTGTAATTTATCAACTTTTCTCCTTGAGATACCCAAAAAATTCCACCTTTGCAAAGAGGCCTTCACTACTTCCTCGGCTCCCATGAGTGTGGATGACATCCACTTTCTCATAATCACTGACTCATGCTTCATAAGGTCTAATTTATTGACCTCCTCTTGTGAAATTGCAGTCAATGGGACTGCCTGATCTGATGGTGTATGATCAGGGTTAATTAACCCTTTAATGTATGAATGCAGCTGGGCAATGTGCTCCTTATGCTACTTATTCTTCTCCTTTTCTCTCTTCACCCTTTAGGTTAAAGAATCAATTATATCTTTTCCTTCCTGGCCCTCCTGGAATTCATTAGCAAACCCCAAATAAACTATTGTGATCTGGAATTCTTCCAAGGTAATCTTGCCTTTTTCCTTTTCAACAATGGGAAGGGCTACCTAAGCGGTCCTCCTGCCCATAGCAGGATCTCTTTTGATGGCTGAAGTTAATCTAGCCTTCCTCTTCGGCTTCATGATGGTTTCTGAAAATAATGTCAAAACATCAAACTCTTGAATCTTGAAACTAGATTTTGTACCTATCTCTTTCTCAAGCCATTGAGGTATTTGGTCTCCAGATCCATGTTGTCTATCATCATCATCATGTCCACGCTGATCTCCTGTATCTGCATCTATTCTCGTTGGAGAGGGTGACTTCCTCATTTCTTCCTCATGATGATCTTCATGAGGGTGATCTTGTTCTACTTCCTCCTCCTGAGGAAACTCTTCTTGCGGTGGAGGATCTTGTGTTGTATTGACATGATGATCCTGTAGCTGATCTTGTACTTCATCTTCTTTTGTTTCATCCACCTTGGTAATCTCCTCATCATGAGGTACATTTACATCCGTAGATACCATTGTATCTGACTTAGGTGCATCTACTTGATCTTGGATCACTTTATGATCTGCACCTACTGTATCTACCTCTTGAATCTTCAGGTCCTCATGACCTAACATAACCTTATTACCTAAGGTTTCTTGAGTCCAGGGGACATCTTGACTTGATGTGGTCTTGTCATTCCCCCCTTTTCTTGGACTTCCACTATTTTAGGCTCATCAGATATATCTTGTTGTTGTTGGCCCATATCTGGAGTGTTACTCTCCACTTCTATCTGCTTCACTACTTTGATATTATTTGTTTTCTTAGGTGCACCTGCTTTATGTTCAGGACTTACATCCTCTCTGTAGGTTAGGTCTATCACCGTAGAGCTGGTCACCTGATCAACTAATTTATCAAGCCCTATCTGTTGGGCTGCCCTCTCTGGAGTACCTTCTTTCTCTTGCTCCACCTACTTCAACTCTTCTAATATCACCCTCTGTGAAGATGGTGTTCCTTGTGGAGTCATGAGAGTATTTGAAGTGAGGGTCTCCATTTGCTGAGAGGCTACATTTTCTACCACCTCATCATCTAATAGGTTTACAGTCTCATCCAATGAGAAAGGACCACCTTGGCTTGCTTTAGTGGCTTCTTTTGCTTGTTCTTCAGCCTTCTCAGTCTTAAACTGAATGATGGTAGGAAGTGGTACCTCATGCTGCAACTCTTTTCTAAACACTTCACTACCCGCTCCCCTTAACATCACAGGGTCATGTCTTATTTCACCCCTCATATGTGTTCTTTGTTTTTTAGGTGTTGAAGTTGCTAAGGATACTGCCTTCCTCTTCCTGGTGACCACCAAGGGGTCATCTTCTGCAGGCTCCTCTTCAATAAGAATATCTTTCTCTGCATACTGTTGTGAAATTTGGCCTTGATCCTATATTTCTGCAGTATCCATAGTTGTCCTCAGGGTCTTTTTAGTCTTTTGTTTATCCTCTGGAGGTGGAGATGATGAAGCTGATGCCTGTCTAGATGCAGATGCATCCTCGTCCGGTATATCAATTCTTTCAACTATTACTCCCTTAGGTGTATCTTCAGTTTTCTTCTTTTTACTAGGAGGTCTTTTTCCTTGTTTCTGTGGTGGCAGCCTTTCTCCATTAGATTTTCTCCTCTCTGAGAAAGTCATCATATTCCTCATCAAGAATTTCCTACCTTTTCTTTTTGTTATCTACTGTGATGGCCATCCCTTTCTTCTTCAATATATTTATTTGTACATCTACCCATGCTTGGGTCAATTATAGCACTCCACCTGTAAACCTATCCAATGAAATATCTTCAAGTTACGTTAGGTCAGGGGCTGAAATGTTGTCATTATACACCTTCTCTTCATTATCATTTGATAATAACCTACCATCATTGTTCTTCAATTGTGTAGGCACTAGAATACAATCAAATGTCTTTATCTGGTTGAGGGCGAGTCTCTGGTATTTTCTCCTTCTAACCTTGGCCTCATCCTCATAGTCTGTCTAGAAATCCTCCAAGTGCTTCTGATGGATGGTCTTCCCTATGATCTTTTGCATTCTTCCATAGGGGTCATAAGATCTAGCCAACAAGATGGCTGTAAGTTCATCAGGTTCAAACCACCTATGGCCTTCTTTATATTCTCTGAATTAGGGCGTATATACCACCTTATAGTTACTGGAAACAAAACTGGAGGAATCTTATTGCTTGCTTTATATGTATCCAGTATTGTTGATACTTGTCTTAGAAAGTCCATCAGGATTACCCCATCAGTAGGGTACCTGGGTAACATTAAGTGCTGTCCCTCAAAACCTTTTCCTCTGATGTAGGAGAATGTGGTAAACTGGATGAACCAGGCACCATGTCTGTATATAACCTCCTAAGCTTCCATGCTCAGTCTTTTGGTTCTATCTTCCTCCATTGTTCTGACTAGATGCATGGAGAATGCATCGTTCACTAATTTATAATCATGGAGGTAATGTGCTCTCTGCAACTGAGGATAATGATCCCATGTATGGGCATCATTCAAACTACCACCAATCCTTCCAACTATAGTGAGTGCATCAAATGTACCCTTATAGGCACATGAATACACAATATATGAAGTCATATGAAATGAACATTCCAGGCCTCCTAGGTTCATTAGTTGTTCATCTAGGGCATCACTGATGATCTTAGCCCATAATGGATTGTTATCTATGTAAATGCACATCATGATAATCCCATACATCCAATCCTTGAAGCTTCCAACATTAGGCTGGCTAGTCATCCTGTTGAGCAGGGCAATCATATATTAATACTCATCATCAAAATCAAACTTGTACATGTGCACTGGTAATTTGGTAGAGGCAGTGTAAGGACTGTTCTTTCCCCTCCATTGGTACATCCTCTTTCTTGCAATCTTCTTGTTGTTTGTATATTCAACTTCTAGTTTCTTTAGATCCATAGTAACCACCTTTTTCCCAACTGGAAGGTTGAAACTAGATGTATTGCCTTTGATAGACAAATTTGCGTATACCCTTCCATGTTTTTCTACTCTCCTTGTCTTAGGGTTGTAATTTCTGGCATACTCAACTACCAATTTTGGAGTCTCCATGGTGTAAGGAAATCCAACTGCATACCACATTCTTGATACAAAAACACTATCAAATAGGGAACTTTCTTTGTCTTCGCCCATCTTGGTTGACCATGCCGCCAAATCTGTGTTTCCTTGGTGGGTATCTCTGATGACACCAAATTTGAACTGTACTCCCTCAGGTTGGGCAAACATAGGTTTAATGAATTCTGCATCGGACTTATTCTTCCTAAAGTCCGGCATAGGTTCCTGCAATGAACACGACTGGTCTTATAACAATATCCACATGAATGCATATACAACATTATACATTTATGGCCTCATGCATATTATACTTATTAATGTTCATTTCATCATGATATGCCTAATTACAGAGCAAAACCAATGGAAAAGCATCTACTACTTGGATATTACAGAAAACGACAACAGGAGGGTTTCTAATTACTTACCTGATCATGTTTTTCTCCTGGATTAAGCAGATGATTACCGAAAAGAGGTTTAGAGACTGGTGATAATCACGTGCTTCATTTTGCTATATGCTATTTGCGTCCGTAGGTAGGTTGTACTAGGGTTTGAATGTTCTACGCTCTGTAAAATCTCATTTCTTCTCAAGGTAAGTGTAAAATGACCCTGTCAATTCACTTTTAATCTCATTCTTAGGGTAAATTAGGGCAAATCCATGCTAAATTGATTAAAACCATTAATCTTCTGCCATGGATCTAGGGATGTTGGCAGGTTTTTGCATCATGTTCGGAATCGGCTAGAATCCACCTACTGCATTTATGTGCATTTAATGTCATGGGGCAAGATGAGGGGGCGATCTTCAAAAGATTGGGTGATATTCAAAATATCAGGTGATATTGGGAACATGACCCCCTCCGTGTAATATGACCTTCCGCTTTGAGTGGGAAAATTGATGTCGAAGAGATCGGGTGATGTTTAAGATATCGGGTGATATTCAAATATCGAGTGATATTCAAATATCAGGTCATGTTTGGAAGATCAGGTGATGTTTAGGATATGACCCCTCAAGACTAAAGTGACCCCCCTTTTGTAAGATCAGGATGATGTCACCGTCATGTTATGGAAAAAGGGTGATTGCTAGAAATATACCTCCGTGAGGTAAAAAGGATGATGATGTCACCGTCAGAGTGATTTTCTTTATTTATCGAGATTGGATGACATCATCGGCATATTGGCTCTAGGGTGATATTTTGCGACAGGGTGATATTTGAAAGATAGGGTGATATTCAAAATATTGGGTGATATTAGGAATATGGGGTGATATTCGAAATATGACCCCCGTAAAATATATGAAGCTGTTTGACGGGTAAATACCACTATCACTTAAAATTGACATCCGGAGCTCCGGACCAAGCAATTATCGGGTGATATTGTTGGATCATGGTGATCTTTCATAAGATGACTGATATTAAGAAATATGACCCCCCCTCGGAATATCAGGTTTGACTAGAACTTTGACTTGCAATAACTTTCGTTCCCTGAGGAATATCAGGGTGATCCAAAAGGCAAAACTGCATGAAATTTTGTACTCCTTCCAATCATGAGGTTATTGACATGAAATATTAACTTTGATGAATTGACCTCATCATGATGACTTACCCAGCTTCCCTTATGCAGGATCACCTGCATAACTTACTTTTACCAGACTGCCAAAAAGTAGGAAAACACAAGCCAACCCAAGCAAAAAAGTTGGGTCCTTGTTTTGTCAAGTCAAAATGGGGCATGTTGTGTAACCACACAACAGGTCTTCTAGAATAAACTAAATGAAGAAGGTGAAGTAGTATGAAACAAAGCCAGATTGGTCTGTAAGGGTTATTCTCAAGTAGAAGGAGTTGACTTTCAAGAAACTTTTGCTTCGGTGGCAAGAATTGAAGCAGTTAGATTATTTCTTGCCTTTGCTGCCTTCAGAGATTTTATGGTATATCACATGGATGTCAAGTCTGCCTTCCTAAATGGTGATTTGGAAGAAGAGGTATACATTGAGCAACCAAATGGATTCCAATTGTTTGATCATGGAGATATGGTCTGCAAGTTGAAGAAGGCATTGTATGGACTCAAACAAGTCCCAAGAGCCTGGTATGAAAGATTGGACAAACATATTTTGAAGATTGGTTTCAACAAAGGTACTACTGATAGTAATCTAAATTTTAAGATTGATCATGAAAATATCTTGATTGTTGAAGTATTTGTTGATGATATCATTTTTGGAGGGAAAGATAGTATGTACAAGACTTCTGCAAATCAAATGCAAAGTGAATTTGAGATGTCTATGTTTGGGGAAATGAATTTCTTCTTGGGTTTGCAAATCACTCAAGTAAAGAAAGGAATCTTCATATCTTAGACCAAATATGTGAAAGAATTGTTGAAGAAATTTGGGATGGAAGATTCAAAGGCAATGAATACTCCCATGGCAACCAGATGTAAGCTGAGTAAAGATGATGATTCCCCTAAGACTGATCAGAAAAAGTATAGGTCAATGATTGGAGGACTGCTCTACCTTACTCAAATTAGACCTGATATTATGAATGTTGTTGGTCTTGTTGCTAGATTCCAAGCTAATCCTAGAGAGTCTCATGTCATGACAATCAAAAGAATTCTCAGATATCTGATGGGAACAGTTGAGTATGGATTATGGTATCTTAAGTATCATGATTTCTCTCTTCATGCATATACAGTTGCTAATTGGGCAGGAGATGTGGATGACAGGAAGAGTACCAGTGGTGGTGCATTCTTTTTAGGAAAAAGATTGGTTTCCTGGCTAAGCAAGAAATAAGAGGTAATAACTCTGTCCACTACAGAAGCAGAGTATATTGCAGCAGCAGGTAGTTGCACTCAAGTTTTATGGATGAAGCAAATGCTAAGAGATATCAGAGTGGAGTATGAAGAACCTATCACAATCTTCTATGATAATTCATGTGCAATAAACATATCAAAAAATCTAGTGTTGCATTCAAAGACAAAACATATATTAGTCAAGTCCCACTTTTTGAGAGAGCAGGTGAACAAGAATGAAGTCAGATTGGAGTTTGTGCCCTGAAAGGATCATATTGCAAATATTTTTACTAAACCTCTACCTAAGGACTCTTTTGAGTATCTCAGGGAGAAGTTAGGGGTTATTACCCCTCTGGTTCTAAATTAAAGTGCACTGATGTGCATCAGTCTGGTGGATCCCATAGTCATATCTTGTGATCCAGATTGATGTTGGGAGGTTGCTACTCAAGGGGAGTAGTCTGTATGATTCTAAAGTATGAGAAGTGGTTGCAAGTATGTGCCCTTTGCCATTGAGTTCAAAGGGGGAGAGAAGACATGAAAAATAAAATGTGAAAAACAAAAAGTGGTTGCTGATCAAAGGGGGAGAAGTAAAGGAAGAGAAGACATGTGAATGGTTATTTTTGATAGGGGGGACTATGTCAGTCAGTGAGGAGAAGTTCTTGTATTGATGGTTAAAACAATTTTTCACATTATATGTTGCTATCAATGACAAAGGGGGAGATTGTTGCAAGTATGGGCCTAATCGGTGTTGTCATTGATGTCAAGGATTGGATGAATTGTATGCTGAGGATACTGAGAAAATTAGTCCTATCAGAAATAGAGAAGATCAGTGAAGACATTGAAGCTCTATGAAGTGAAGATCCCAGCTAGATGAAGATAAGAGAATGCACATCAAAGGGTTTGTAGATATGTGTTTGAAGATGATTCAGTCAAATTTTGAGAGGTACGCATGAAAATGTGGAGGAGTTATGGCGATGAGAGTAAAACTAGTTCTAGCAACTGTTCAGAGGTGACAGAGTGACACAAATAGGTTTGGTGAGATTTGGAAATACAATATCATATTCTATGGATCTGGTGGCATGTTTGGGATGCTAATGTGAATTGACAAATCAATTGGTTCATGGTTTGGAGGTCCACAAGCAATCCTTCTAATGTGACAGTATTGACCGATTGTGTTCTTAAGGTTCCGGATAAAGATGTGAATGATTATAGTAAGCAAAAGTTGTGCGGATGTTCTTGGTGATTCAAGCAAGCTTGTGGGGGTCTCTAGATTGTGTCCAGTTCATATTGGCAGTCCGTATTGAACATTGAGCTCGTAATTGAAGGTTTACCTTTGGGTGATGGTGTTCTTCCTAGTCTTGGCTGACCAGATGATTTGCGCATGTTGCCAATGATCTTGAAGATGTTTTGTGAAGCATGACGTGTTCCTCAAAGAAGATTGAAGTCCCAGTTATGTGTGGTTGACAATGTAGTAATGCACATGAAGTGTTTTGTAATAAGTCAAGTTGTATTTTTGTAATTTCTCTATAATAAAATGTGTATATTGTGATGACTTTGATGATCATTCCAAAGTCGATGTCATGTATAAATATGAGTTAAAAAGTCATTCAAAAGTATCAGTGTGGTTATGAGGAGAAGATAGTAGTGAAGAGGAGCGAAAAGCAGAGCAGAGGTGTTGAGCTTAAATGGAACTGACTCAAGCATAGTAAAGATGCTAATCTCTAGTTTAAGTATGTAATACTTATATTCTTCTGTAGATAGTGTGTCTCTTATAGGCAGTGGGCCTCTTGTGAGCAGTGTGCTCAGGGAGTGAGCCCTAACTGGAAAGTGCCATTTTATTCATATTATTCTTTTAACAAAGAATACCATCTTGGGTTAGTCACCCCATGGTTTTTCCCTTAATCGGGTTTTCCACATTAAATTCTTGGTGTTATATGTGTTGAATTTGTTTCTGCTCTTGAAATTTATATTATGCTTCCATTATTGAATCATTGATATGCTGTTGAAATATAAGAAGGTTTAAACTGAATAAGGAACATGATTTTGTTAACAACTGACTCACCCCCCCTCTTAGTTGTCTATCCTAAATCCAACACTTTATTCTAAGGTTCTTTGGTCTGTACATTACTAGGAGTACCTTCTTTCGGTGTGGGCTCTTCTAAAGAATCGAGGAAGGTGTTGAGAGTTGTTTTGACACACTTGATAACAAGTAGGTAGAACAACAAATGAAGGTCACCTCTCTTGAAAGTCAACCAACCTCAAGAGGTTGATAACCCCAAGGTTCCTATTATGTTGGGTCTCAACTGTGATGGATAGATCAATGGTATATGTAGATGTACCTATTCAAGGGGCTATTGGTAATTGAGTAAACATAGGGTTATTTGCACAAGGAGGTCAAGAAGTAAGATAAACTAGGTACAAACATGCTGCTCCAATCACCTATTGCTTAGAAATAAAGGTTCACAATTTTGTTTCAGAAATAGGACTTCTTGTAGAAATGATAAATCTAATTTATAATAGCAAGCAATGAACAATAATATCCTATTCTAATCCTATCCTACTCCTAAATTAACTAGATTTGAAAAAAAAAAAGAACAGAAGGGTAATGGTTTTAGAGAGTAAATAAAATAAAAATGAACCAAGTCAGCACTATGTTTTTATTTTTACTCCTATACCTTAGAAAATCTAACGAAAAAATTAACCTAATGATGCAATAACCAGTATTCCACATAATTATTAACACTGCGGTACTAGACTCTAAGGAAATTTCATGAAAAATAACAAAGTAATTACATAAACCACCATATTACATGTGCAGCAAATATACAACCTTTTGTAGACAATTCACTCTTTATTGAGTTTCATCAAATGAACCAAGTTTCAGAACAACAAATACAAAATCACTCACCAAATATAATTGGTAGCAGACTAGCAGTTTATAAATAAGCAGAGATCCCACACTCTAGAGGTATATTGTTTGCCCTAGCTATGCCTATTGGAGAACTGGCTTGCATGTGACAACTTAGCAGAATTCTCACACCCTCGCTGCTATTTTGTACTTGTACACTCAGCCTTGTCTCCATGTGTTCCTTTTTTTCAAAATGAAAATATATCTCCTTTTTAAAGTAGTTACAATGCATTAAACATATTGCTTGAGTCTTCTTTGTGCATTACATGAATTGTTGGAATCTTAAATCAAAACAATATCTTGTCCTTCCTTGCAGCTGTATCCTTACATCTAACAAGCTCCAATGTTCTTGAGTAGCTGTAGAAGATAGGCTTCTTCAAGTTTAATGTGCTTTCCTCATGTCTTAGCAAGTCTTCATAGTATTTTCAACCTCTTGGGTTTGCAATAAAACAAGAAAAACATCAAATTCTTCAAGATCAAACCAATTGCAAGCTAACAACATCAAGATATATCATTTAAATTCTAGGAAAATTTGTTGCCATGGGAAAAGTTGTAAAAATTTTCTATCATTGAAGGCCTTCATCCTAGATCTTCAACTTCCCATTTCAAACCTTCCATTACCTTGCCAAGGACTCTCCAATACATTATGTTAGTCATGCCAGATTCAAAAACTAAAACCTCCATGATTGTCCTAGGGCTTCTAAAGCAATCAACATGTAGTTTCAGGGTAGTTGTATGGTGTTATTGTTGAATAAAAGGATTGTTCAATCCATGGAGCAATTCATCTACAAAGATGTGGTTAACTTCGATGATTTATTACCTCTTTACAACCATGAAGTTTATGAACTAGTCTAAGACAGTTGGTTCAGTCCAAATATTGATTATCTGTCCATTAGGACAACATTCACTCTGCTCATCCTTCCAAACCAGCCCTATACGACTCATACATTCAACAATCCACCAAAGCATGCATGATTTCTACTCTTAAAATGATGATCTAATACTTAGAGGAGCCCAACAATGCTTCTGAAGGGATAGGGAAGTTAGACTGGTAATTGAAAGGCTACATAGATTTGGTAGTCTTCTTTGTACAACAACGAACCCCTATCCTCTCTTAATGAGAGCCTCAAAGTAAACCTCCATCATACATATGATTGTGATCTTGCTAAGGGATGATAACTATCCTCAATTAGCATGATAACAAGAGTAAATGATAAACTCACTTGACTGTTGTTGGGATAAGGTGCCATTAACCTTGTAAATCCCAATATTGTATTTATTCCATTTTATTATTTGTAATTTGTAATTACCCATAAGGGAATGAGGTAGTTTCATAGACAGTGGTAATTTTGGATTCACCGGAGCTAATTAAGGAGTGACATTTACAGTTGGCAATCGTAAACCTTGATAGTAAATGAGTGTAGGCACAACCTTGGGAGAATCTACTATTTTTAGCATATATGACGCATGTCATAATGTTTGGTGGGTACATTAAAAGAATCTATGACAACTGTAAGCTTTCATAAGATTCTATGACCCTATGACACATATGATAGATATTTATTAGTTGTAAGTTGCTATGTTAATCTATGATGGTTATGATGCGTAATAAGATGTCATAAGAGGCCAGATTTAGTCTTGGGCACCCAACCTTGCATGGCTATTTTTGGACAAGTGGAAGGTGCTTGTAAGATGACATTTAGTGTTTAGAGGTTAGAGATTCTCATGAGAGATAAAGTGAATGCCTAGGGAGGTGTGAGAGCACTTCTATATGTATTTTCCATTGTATTTGTTGCTGAAATATAGATTTTAGGTAGTCAAGTGCTACAAGAATGCTGTCAGATTGAAGACTAGTGGAGAGAGTTGCAAAGTTGTATTGTACAATCATTTTCAGATTAATATAGAATTGTGCCTCTTTCCTATGTGGATTTTTTTACCCAAAAGGGTTTTCTCGACATTAAACAATGTGTTGTGTGTTTAGTTTTCTGATTTGGCATTTCTGTGATGCATAGTTTCTTTTCTATGTTATAATCTCCATTGATAATACACTGTTAAAGATCATTAAACACATATTTGAATCAGATTTCCATTGAGTAGTTGTGCGTTCATTTCTAACAACTATTACTCCTTGAATATCTAGACAGTCACATAGATGTGATAGTGCCATTGAACAGGGATTTTTTTATTGGCGATTAGTTTGAATCTGGAAATGCAAATTTGGCGAATATATTACAATCAACGAGGGGCTAAATCGCTTGATTTTTACGAAAATTTAATTTTTCTTGGTTAAATCGCCAGAGAATTATTTTTGTAAACTAATAAATTAAATTGTTTTGCCAAGTAAATTATGTGTAATTAGAGCTAATTTGCCAATAGTTTATAATAAATTTATAAATCTTAATGGATTCGCCATTACTATTATATTCTTATCATTACTTTCGAGGTAATATTGCCATTATAATAATACATTATCCTATACTTTAGGGCTAATTTCTCTTTGAATATGCATTTCATTCATTACCATTGATTATCATTTTAATCAAATAGTAGTGGTTTAATTCCATGACCCTTTTAACATGTACCTTTTAAAAGGCTTGCTGGGGCCCGAAGTTTGTTTTGGGCCACACGATTAGATTATGATCTTGTGCCCCAAAACAAATTTTGGGCCCCAATAAGCCTTTTAAAAGGCACATGTTAAAGGGGTCATAGAATTCAACCAGATCCGTCTAATCAAAATGATAATCAATGGCGAGAATTTAATTTAATTTTAGTCTTGTTTTAAAGTGAAATATTTAAAAAATACTTAATCCAATGCATTTTGGATAGTGAATTTGTGCTATCCCCGGACCTCGCGAGGGGGTGCTGCCCCCTCGACCCCGCCGGTGGCTACTACCCTCGGGCCCCTGCTCCAAAATTAAACAAAAAACAAAAGAATATATGGGGAACTGCGTCGATCAAATATACAATTTTTTAAAGGTAAGATTTGCCATTATAATTAATTTCTTTAGTAATCATTTTCTAATATTCGCCATTGGTTTTATTTTTTTTAGTGAGTTTTCACTAGGATTCACCACAATTTTTCAAATTTTTTAATAATGTGCATAGATTCACCAGGAAAATTAATAGTTTTTTCAAAAAAAAGGAAAGGTTCACCAGGAAAATTATAGCACTTAGCTAGGATTTGCCATGATTTTATAGGTTTTTTAGGGGGGGTTCCTTAAAGTTATCACTTCCATTGACCCTGCATACCTTGAAACTATTGAAAACTACCATTGTGACTTCAAGGTTGTGTACACCTTATCATAGAATGATTGTCCACTTCATCCTTATAATGGTGCTTAATAATTTAGTGGCAAGGATTTTGAGATTAAACCCTTCCAGTCTAATCCATCAAGGAATATTTAAGTGTAGTTAGCTAGTAATGTGAACTAAGCATAAATGAGCATTGGCCTTAGGGTCTAGTGATAACCTTTCATTTCTACGCTTGCTAGCCAAGGATTGTCCATTTGACTGTCTCCTTTGATTAATGACAAGGTCTATACAAATACGAGTGGCTATGTTGATGACACTCCCACATGCAATAAGGGTTTATTTCTTTAACCTCTCAACAAGGAAAGTCATCCATCAACTCCCAAGATTGTAAGATAGTTATAATGACCAAGCTCTACTCTTGATCCCTGATACTATGGCATAGGGATTCTTACATTATCATCATAGTCAAAGGAAAATAATTTGGCACAGATCTAAGCCTTCATGACAAAATAATGTAAAACACTACCCAATCTGTTAAATCCTCAAGGCTCCTCTTCCACCCATCCATGCTTAAGTGCCTAGTTTCTAATAGACAAACAAGATTGTCTTTCACTAGTTTTTCCTTTAGCTATGGTTTCAATGTTAGAAGTTAGCCCCATTTGGGGATGATATTGTGCTTCTACTCATACTTTTCCACATAGTACCCCATTCTATCTTTAAGAACTTCATAGGCTACATAAAAACATGATTTCATCTAAGTTTTCAGAGTTTAGGATTAGGACAATCTGGAGGATTCAGAACTCTATGTCTTGTGACTATCCTGGATGGGATGAAAGTCCTCAACTTGAGATATGAAGTCCTTATTTAATGCAAGTGATTTGGTTGTGTATGAGGTTAGGGTTTTAATCATAAAACTAACTTCTACCCACTCAGTCATTTGCCATACATAATATGTTACCAACAGAGGTCTTTTGGGGAAGTTGACAACCCTTTATGATTGATTGTCAAAAGGATGACAGTGCCATACTTGAGTAAGGGCCCTTTTATTGAGACTTGACCTATACCACCACATTCTTACCCAAGCCAAAATAAATCCTAAGGGAGACAATTAGTAGACTGTCCATGGGTCTAGATATTCCCATTATGGTTGGGCCTCATGTACTCTTTATGATCTCATGATTTGGAGAGCCTCAGAGGTCTCAGGCCTGGATATTATGAATTATAACAAACATCAATTGGTGAAAAAGTCACCAATTTGACCCTAAGACTGCCACCTTGAATGTAACAATCCCTATTCCTCCATAATGAGTCATAAAACATGCATTATGCCCATGCCATTGGCATTAGTAAATTTTTACTGTCCTACCTTGTCATAGAGGTGAGCTAACCTCAAACACTCTTGAAATATTGTCAAACACTTATGTTTTTGAATCTCAAGGCAGTCAAGGAGATTTATATCTAAGAACGACCCTACGAAGCAAGACTGTCCATCTTGGCTGTCAAGAAGTGAATTTCCCAAATCACAACCATGGTTGATAGTGCATGCAAACTACTATTTTGTCCCTCTAGATCTTATCTTGGTACATCAGTACAATCCTTATGTCAAAGAATGACAACCAAGTGACACAAGCCTTAGGGTTTTATGACAAATATATGCAAAATACTGCCAAGTCTGGTTATATCCTCAATGGCATTCATCTGCATGACATGGGACTGATCCTATTAGAATGCAAGGAAACCCTTGACATTATAAAATTCATGCTTGAGACATGAGACTCCACCTCACATCATCAACCCAACTATCAAGCTTATCCTGTAGTTGATCTAAGTAAGGAGACATCAATTCTTAAGGAAAAACCACATCAATGCACTGAAGATTCTCTTAAACAAAAGTATGAAGTCTACGTAATGGAAAATCCATGAAATTTTAGTGAAATCAGAGGCTTGTAAACAATCTAGATGCATTCCATAGCATCATTACATAATATCCATCATGCAAAACCATGAAGTTGCAGAAGACACAAAGGTGTTAAGATGAGTATCTCGCCTTTTGACAGAAAAATGAGTAAACAAGACCAAATTTTGGGAATGGAACAACTGTGTCTAACAATAGATGGAGTATGACATGCAACTTAGGGTTTAAGCCAACCAATCTAATCTTAAAGGCAATAAAATATCATAAATTAAAACCAATTTTGGGTGGTTAAGTTGTTATTGTTGTCAATCAAGTATGCACCCTTGCTAAGTTCGCAAAAACTTTGCTACCTGTTGAAAAATGGAATCATTCTCGGATGTGGGTCTCCTTTTATGGGAATGAATCTCTAGAGTGAGTTGGTTCTCTTATGATTCCTAAACTAATGACTTGCAGGGGAAAAGGGATAGAAGGGTAATTGAAATGCAAACTAACTTTTGAATCTAAACTAGATGAATCTATTCACTCACAAAATAGTTCTTCAAACTTAGAATTTTCACAATCTCACCTATGAGTTCTGACCCCTAAATAGTTTGTAATAAGGTTTAGTTCAAACACAGATTACAACCAAGAGAAAACATGCAATCTAACAGCATCGAGACATGATAAAGCACAAGAAATTATCACAATAAGACATGAAATTGAGACTGCAAAACACATAAGTAGATGAAATAGGAAACTTTTCTATTAGAACTAGAAGGAGTACAATGCATAAAATGAAAAATGAGCCAACTGTCTGTATACAACTTTGCCTGTGAACAAGAGAGAAGAAACTGAAACTAACTAATTGAGAAAAACTAAGATTTTCTCCTATAAATGCCTCCAAAAGATCCCCTCAGAAGAAAGCTAAAAAAGCTCCTAAAAATAGACCCTAAGTCCATTTTCAAGCTACTCATGAAAGCCAAAAATAAAGCTCTAGATCTACTACCAATCTGGAAAATAAAGCTGCAAAATTGCCCTCTCATATGGTCCGAGCATAAAACTGTTTTCTCTACTCATGAAAGCTCCAAAATTTGTCCTATATGACTTTAAATAAAACAAATCAAAATGGGATATTTGATTTGTTTTATTAGTCTATAAATTGCCTAAAAATAATCAAGTTTTAAAAGTAATTTGTCAATGATTACTTTAAAACTAACTTTACAATGCTATGGCAATTTTATTCTAATCTCCATTTGATATGATTTTTGCAAAAATAAACAATATCTGGCTCATAATTTTGCCATGATATTTTACAAGATATTACAAATGATTTTCTATAAAAATCATAAAAAATGGTGAACATTACTATGTATCTTTTTGTAAAAAATATAAAAAACCTCAAAGTCCACAAAGTTGCAGAGCGATGACAGAAGTAGTGCAAAATGAAATGACCTCGAACTTTTAGGGTTTGAGTCTTCTTTTTGTTCGACAGTGTTGCTACTTCTCATGTTTTTGACTTTGCAAATAAACATAATTACTTTATCCAAATAGGGATCATGGTCAATCACTTTATTTTCACAATCTCACCTATGAGTTCTGATCCCTAAATAGTTTGTAATAAGGTTTAATTCAAACACAGATTACAACCAGGAGAAAACATGCAATCTAACAGCATCGATACATGATTCCATGTTTCAATAGGTAGCTAAGTTTCTACAAACTTAGCAAAGGTGCATACTTGATTGACAATAGTTATTGGCACACCCAACTTGGGGTTTGAAGACACTCTGGTTTCCCTTGATGTCAATGGGCTCTGTTGGTCAAAAATTTCACCATTCTCTAGTAAAATAATAGGCAAAAATGCTTCAGGTAACATATATGCAAAATTTGACTATCAGTTTTGTTAAAACTCGAAACTTTCAGTAGCTGGCTGCTTTAAATAGTCATGGATCCTCATATACTCAATGCATCATTTGATATTCTTTGATTTTTTTTCTTGTTTGACCTCCGTGACTATAACAAAATGGATACCTCCTCAAGGGAGGCCATGGCCAGACTTTGCTTCTTCAATGGCAACTGAAAGGTGAGTTCTTCACCCTCTCTCTATTGTGGCTTTTTTTATCTCTATGTATACAGAAAAGATGAGGGTTTCACTTTTAAATCAAATGGGATACTTTACACTTGATAAATTCATGTTCTTTCCTTCATGGCCACGACCATGTAGATGGTTTTGCAATCTTTCTATGTCATTTGATGTGAAAAAATTTGAAGTTTACTTGACTGTGAAATGAGGGTTTCATTTTTACTAGTACAGAAACTCTTTTACCTCCACGTCTATTCCTACAGACATTCCATACTTGTTTTGTTTGACTGTATCTTGCAAGAAGAAAGAAAGGGTCAAAAGCTTTGACAAGGGTTTATTTTTTCTGTTATGCAAATATTACCTTTCTACGGCACGACCTTGGCATACACACCTTAGTTTATCATTCTTCTTTCTTTTTTCTGCAAAAAAATTTAGGGTTTGGAAACTTGACATGGGTATCTTGAAAAATAAACGTGAATGGCATTTATATGTTATGGCCTAGCTCAGATACATCTCTGTACTTTTTTCGTTTCACTATATGAACCAAGATTTGGGAATTGAAACAAAGGTTTATCTTTTGAGCACAAAAACTCCTGTAGCATACTCTACACATGATATTCTTCTCTCCTTCCTTATGCTGTCACAACTTGGTCACATTCATTATCATTGCTTAAAAAAGGTAAGGATTTCATATGCTGTTCTTTTCTGTATCTCTTTTTTCCCTTTCATGGTCTTTGCATATAAAGTATACTATCGATTTTGAATTCAAAACCCCTCTCTTCTCTATAGCAACATATGTGCCTTTTATTTCTATAGCTCCATTTGCCAATCTAGTAGACTGTAGAAAATACATACCCCAAACATGACTGATGACTTCACTGTGTCATGACATTCTGGCACTATATCTGATGAAGAAGCCACTTTATTTACCTATTCTGTATACACCATGGCAACATGATGACTTTTTGCTGTTCTTCTCTATACTTTATTATATCGAATGCATTATTTATGATCTTCTGTAGGACATTAATCAGGTCCATTGTATCCTATGTCACCAGTTTGATAGATCATTTCTTATGATGAAGATGTTGTTTGAACTCATTCATGTACCATATACAGCTATGCACTTATACACTTCACTTGAGATATAATGTCATTCTGTAGCATGAAAGATGATGACCACACTAGTTTAACTATTCCTCTGCCACATGATAATGATGTTCTTTTGCAACACATGTAATGAACCGTCCTTTTGATCCTTTTTTCAAAATTGTCAAAGACAAAATGGGGCATCTGATCTGGCTGTCTTGTACTCTTTTACTACAGATCTGCAATACTAGCATGTTTCTTTCATGGATATACATTAAATGTAGCATGTGATTCACATTGTTCTGATGCTCAACTTGTCAGTAGCAAAATGTGAAGCATAACTGGATATATTTCATCATCTGAAAGGCAGCTTATGTAACTCAATTCTAAATTTGATTTTACTACTCCATAAAAATGAGAAAGTATAATGCTTTTGTACTCACTTGTTCTTGAAAACTTGCTTATTGGTTTATAATGGATACTCCTATTGGATTATTGATCATGGATGAGTAAGCAATCCTCAAATAGGCATGCCTTATGAACACTTATTCTTTTATCAGTTTGATGATCATACATGCATCATGTACTCTTGATCATTATCATGCTTGAGAATGTCATTTTCATGACAGATGGAGCAATGACATCAGCTATTATATGCATTAAGTGTTGTCCTTCATCAGTTCAACTCATGTTCTTGGTTGCATTTCATCCCTTGAAGTGAAATCATGGTCCTGTCTTGAAATGGGATTGATGCATATGATTGTCTTTGCTATTCCTTCAGCTTGTCATGTGAATGTGATCAATGGTTTTTTTTTCTTTTCTATTCATCCCTTTTGAGATCAAGGGGAAGCAACATGCTGGGCTCAACCCTTGCGAGAGCCCATTTGACACCACATGTTGAATGTCTTCAATCAGCTTCATGACTTGTCCTATACCTGCACATGAAAAAAATAGATTAGAATAAAACAATGATGCTCTATATTTGCTTCTCTTCATTTCCTTCTATATATGGATGTTGCTCATTTGATCAATGCATTATATGTATTATGCCTCTTCTGATAGATGAAGTATTTTCATAATCGGAGCTTCTAATGAGACCCTTCCCAGAATTTTCTAGGTACATGCCGAGGTTAGGAGCAGGACTGGAGGCTACTATGAAGATTAACAAAACAAGGAAATGATGGCCATGTCTTTCTCTCCTCCTTCATTAGATGCATAGTATTTTGTTTATATTTGCATGAGTTCAGCTATAACCCTTGGCTTGTGTGGGACATCTGATTTGTCATGGTTTTCTTCAATGCAATGTTTATTCTTTTATGTATTCAAACTTGTAAATGAATAACCATTGTGATGAATGAATACTTATCTCATTTTACTGCTCTGCAATGCAATGAATGTTCTAAAATTTCTCTTTCTTTCTTAAACAACTGAACTGCATCTGTCATATAATAACTATGCAACTAACATATAATAGAAGTAAAACAAACCTAACTCAAAAATGATAAATGTTATATCTGCTCAACTAATTTTTGAGTTGTAAAAAAATTGTAACAGTTCTGAGACCCCTTCCAAAGTTTTCAACAAATCTAAAAGGACTTAAAAGAAACTAAAAGGGGTTGTATAGTCTTATGAAGGCTAGCACCTGCCTTACTTAAGCTAATAACCAAACCTTGAGCTGGTCTTCCTTTTCACTAGTGTAGCTAATTAAATACAACAATGTTCATTACCAAGAGTTCTCAAGATCATCAAAACATAATTATAGCACACATGTAAGTCAGGAAAGATAAAAAAGCAACAATGCACCTCCTAAATCAAGTTTCTCAAACTCAAACATATCGAGACTACCAACACAACAATAAGGACCTAAAATGACTTCATGATGACATCCAATGAAAGTGCATGAAGATTAAAATAAAAAGATTAGGCCAAAGTGGATGATATCGTGGATCGGGAGTTGGGCATAACCTCTTCTATCTTCTGAAATGGAAGAGTGAAATGAGAAGGCCCAACGCCATGGATTTGAAAAACACATAGGCGAGAAATTGGCAGGATTCAAGAATTGGGTTGAATCTTTTCCACCTTCCAAAATGGAAGAGTGATCTGAGAAGGCCCGACGCTTCATCTATGACAAATATACCTATGCCCAACTGGTAAGTGAACGTGATAGAATACAAACGTAAGGTCTGGGGGTTTGGGCCTGTCCCTTCCAACATGCAAAAATGACCCAACCCGAAGGCTCGAAAACATAAAACCATTGAAAAGGCCAAGGACAAAACTTGAAATCAATTGGATCAAAACTCATTAGATAATACTCCAAATTGACTTCAGAGAATCACATCAAAGCATATGAAAGTATCAAATCATACAAGTGAAATTAGATTTAGAGAAAGTAAAAATGAGAAATAATTGGGCTAAAAAATCCTTAAACAGGTTGGTCACATGCATGTGAGAATCACCATTAATGCACCACCGAGGGTAGGTGGAGGCAAATCAAATCCTGTACCACAAAGTCAGCTTACAAGCAAGCTGAAAGGCTAACCCCCAGAGTAGCGCAGGTGATCTTCTATCCCCACACTAGTGTCCTGTGAGATAGGATATCAGGGAATGCTCTACAGTCATACCAGAATGACCAACCCCGACGAAATGGTATCCACATGAGCAAAGGTGACCAACCAAGAGTCATAGCATTGGTGATGTTTCTACTGTCATGCTAGCATGACAAACCCTGATATCCCGACAGTAAAGCAAAGCAATTCAAACACAAGATCAAGTCAACAAACAATAGTAAGACATGGGGCTCAGTCCTACCCCTATTGGCATGTCAAAAGGGCAAAGTCCAAAACCTTGATAGGCATGAAATCAATAAGAATTCGAGATATTGCATAAAATCTCAATGAAGAAAGAATAGCACTTAGCAACACCTCAAGCAAGAAAAAAAAAGGGGGTTTCTATTTTGAAGAAAAATGGGGTGGGTTGTGAGGAACACGACAAATGCCAACCAAAACAAAAGAATGCTCCAGAGCATTCCAAGGTGTAAAAATAGTGAAGGACCTAGGACCCCAATTTCATCAACCATAGCATGAGTATGAATACCAAGCCCAACCAAAAGCAAGAATGACCAAGCACAAGATCAAATGCATCTGAAATCCAAGTGTGTGCATTTGATTCATTCTCCTTCCTTAAGCATGCAAGAACTCATCGATCACAAACCAAAAGTTGGGTAAGGTAGAGTAAATCCAACTTTCAAACAATCACCTGGACATTGCTCCACTGCCATCTAGATGTCTATAGCTCCGACTAAGATATCACTGACCCCACCTAAGGCATTGCTCTACCACCAGCTAGGTGTCCATAGCCCCGATAGAGATGCCCAATCACCCAAACAGTTCAATCATTCTCTCTTTCACTCTTTATTTTTTTCTTTCACTCCCCTTTTTTTCGTTCACTCTCTATTTTCTTTCACTCTCTTGTTTGTTCATTCTCTTTTTGTTTACTCTTTTTTATTCACTCTCTTTTTTCGTGTTCTCTAATTTTTTCACTCATTTTTTATTTCACTCTCTTTTTTTTGAAACCTTCTCAACTCTAAAGTAATAAATCTTGCTACAAGGTTGGGGGTCAAGGTTAACCTATACAAAACACAGTGCCCCTAAGTTAAACTAGTGGTGGTGACCTAGAAAGACAAGATCGTTAGATTTTCACCGAATTCCTAGTTGTGACAACTCATTCTAGAATACTGAAAGAAGCATTAGTGAGTAAGTATATGTAAGATTTCAAGAAAACATCATCCCAAGAGCAAGACGTACCCTAGCCCCTAGTTAAACCAACAAACCCACAACTGATATGCGAGACACAATTATAATCCTATGAAAAAGACTGATTTCATGACCTAGAAATGACTAAAAACACCCTCCAATAATAGTTCCACTATTAAACCCACATAACTAGCCCTTTTGTCAACAGAAACATGCACCTGATTAATAAAGTAAGGCTCTATGACCTAGGATGTGAAGGCAAAAGAACAACAAGCCAAATAAACAACTCAAAAATAGACCAAATGGACTAAAAGCAACTCAAAACAACAAGCTAATGCCATAAATAGACCAAAGAATAAGAAAAACAAACCAAAAATAAAAACTCAAATGAATATTAACTAACTAAACACCACTCAGATTATGTACACAAATCTTAGAACAACAAGCATATGGGCTGCCTCTTAACTGATTTTTCCTTACATACAGTAGTAATAACCCACCCTATGGTTCTAAGGAATGCAAACTCATCCTTGTGCTCAGAAAAATAAGGTCTAGGCATAATAGGTTCAAATTATGGGTACAAGTTGTTGGGACCTAAAATTTTCTGCATTTTTTTGCAAAAATCTTGGGTTCCAATGATAAAAAGTCTAGTTTTTGCACTTTGAAATACATTTGCTAAATTAATCTTAGGAACCTATTTTGGAAATGATGGCCTTGATTGTTAATACACAGAGTCCACTACATATTGCCTACGTCAAACTCCCTTGGTGCAAAATGCTTGGAAGATTATTTGTGAAGGAAACCAAAAAAAATTCAGTATCTGCATAAGTTCCCTCTTTTGTCAAAGAGCACTTGCTTACAGAAGTTTGGGGTCAAAATCTCATGAGTCACAGAATGATGAATTGGATCTACCTGATTTTCCTGGAGGGCCAAGAACTTTTGAGATCTATGACAGATTTTGCTATGGAATTGTTGTTACTTTAATGCTTATAATGTTCTTATTTTCTGTGTTGTAGAATATCTTGGGATGACAGAAGCGCATAACTCATTTTCTATTCTATCAAGCAAAGAGTATGTGGTCTCAGTGAATACAACTAGCACAGGATAATACACAAAATGGTTTCATTTGAATGATATCTAGAAGTGCCTTCTTTCTCGCAGTGTAGAAAGATACCTTTCAAAATTGATTGAGAGGTTTTTAAGTCAATTCCATGGTAGACATGCTGAAAATACCCTGGCAAAATATATGCAAAATGTGGTAGCATTTGTAAGCCGCAAACCTTGTTGACAAAATACGAAGATTACAGACTATGTACAAAGCAGAGATGGGGACTATGGCACAAGAAATGAACATTCATCTAAGCGCAACAAAAAGAGAATTTTAACAGATGTATAAAATATATTGCAAAGCACCCTACATTCTCACCCGAATATACAAAGTTGAAAAATTTATTAGAAAACCCTAATCGACAAGATATGAATGATCGGAGTGGATTTATTAAGTCCTTCCGATTACATAAGTCACTCAATAATAAAGCACCATGAAGTTATTCGGTGAGGGTCACACCGATTTATCCCATCCAACTGAATGACAAGGGAGACATGTCGGGAAGACTTGTATGATCAGAGCAGAAGCTTTGGGTCTTGCAGACTACGTGAGTTACACTGATCATGAAGGCCAAAGAGCCTTCGGTGACAGTCATACCGATGCATTAAGTAGTGAATGAAACATGTCGGGAAGACCAAAAGGCATCAGAACCATATGATAATCTCACATCGATGGTTCAAATCAAGCCGATGGCAATACAAACGATTATTCCTGTATCGGGTGAACTTTGTGGTACCTCCTCGAAAACATAAGAAATATCTTGAGGGACTTCAAGAAGATGCAAAAGAATGCATAGATGCTTAAAAAATGTATTGCTCAAAATGAGAAACAATTGAAAAACAAGGATGAGTGGATAAAAATAATGTCAGTTGAGATTGCAGAGGTCTTTAGAAACAACCAAAGACAAGAATTCGACATCAAGAGAAGTTTACAAACAGTTGGAAAAGATATGTATAGTAAAATTACCATATTAAAATATGTTAGGTGAATTTAAAAGTTTCATGACTAAATAATCACATATTTTCAAGAAGTAAAATATTTCTAGGAGAAGAATTAAAACATTTGTTTGAAGAAATTATCAAAATAAAAAGGTCCATCTATCTAATAATATGAAGGGAGCATATAAATTAATCAAGTGTGATTATAAGGTAAAATGTGAATTTTACATTTCCATTAAAAGGGTTCTGAAATAAAAAACTATTGAAGAACATTTTTTGAAAAGGGAAGGTTTTTCACAAGGATTGGATCAAGAAGGTAATTATTTTTATGAAGTCTGGTAAAACACTTTCACTGAAGAAGTTAAAGGGATAATATTTTTCACCCAAATAAATATTTTCTCCAAATAAACGTGAAACGAGAAATGGAATATGGAATTTAGAAATATTTTATGTTTCACGAAGAAGATTAAATTAATTATGAAAGATAATTAAATGAAGAGATACATCAAAGCTGCTATATGAAGGGTTACAACCCTAGAAATGAAAGGTATATATGTATGATAAGATGAACAAGAACGACATCATTAGTGGATTAGTAAAACATCATGATTAGAAATACGAGTTAGATAACTAGATGGATTGATCAGTTGCCGAAATAAAACATTATGCTGTATATTGTAAAATCTTTTGAAATTGTATAATGGAGAAGAATGAATACATTTGTGATTTAATATTGGTGTCTATTGTTTGTTGAACTGAACAATTATTTGGCTGTCTCCACATTGTTATTTCTCTGTTATTTGAACTTGAGTTTCCAAGTTGATATTTCAGTTTCATCGAGACACACTTGTTATTTTTGTGTAATTGAATTAATTGGTTTCTATTAAAGAATTAAAATCCTTTTGATTAATTACAGTAACTTGGAAGTAATATTTGGATCAGTAAGAAGAGCTGTATAATTGACAAGATTGCCATACTATCTCCAACTTGATATTGTCTTGTTATTCAAATTGAGGATCTACTCCATTTGTCAATACACACTTGCTATCATTGTGTGATTCTATTGATTGGTTCCTTCAAGCGAGGATTAAAATCCTTTCAATAAGTCACAGTAACCTGGTATGATCAAGTGGATCAATAAGTAGAGTCTGTTAGTCACATTCTTGCATGTTTATACAAGGTGTAAACAAACACAAGTGCCAAACAATTAGAATTGTAACCAATAAGTAAATCATATATCATATACACCTTGACTCCATTAGCCCAACTGAAATAGGCACTCATCATACCAATTCCACTCTAGGATTCCATAAAATCTTATTCAAGCAATTACATCTCAGATCTTAGTATTAGGAGTAGAAGTAGTTTACAAGCGTTCATCTATTCCACACTTTATGCCATTGTGGGTAGATCCCTAAATTCATTTGAGTCATACATTCCTTTTATCTACTTTAGCTTTCAAGGTTCACCCACCTAGGTTTAGCAGAGCTTGAAGTGTAGGGAGTCATCAACTATTTAGGTTAACTCCGTTAGTTGGTTCAAAAATGTTGCAAGTCTAATCATAGAGCTTAGCATCCCCTTAGGGCTTACAACCTGCATTTTTGTTACCCAACACGATTCATGTTAAATCAGAAGTTGTCAGTTTTCCCAATGGTCATGATTAATCAACATGCATGTTTTGATTCCCCAATCATCATATTAAAACTAAAAATTACAAAAATCCAAAGGAGAATAGAAATATATCACCTCATTTGATGAATTTCAAGCTCTAGACATATGTTCACACAATGTGGTTCCACCTTCTAAAGGTCTTAGCTCATGGTATTCTACTCCATTTTTCTCATGTACATTCAAATCATGAGAAACAACGTTAATTAGCAATGTATTATAGCCATCATCATTACTGCAACAAGTTTCAAAAGGTAGAACATCAAGTAACATATCTTTGTTGTGATCATTATTAGTTTTAGTTAACAAATCAGCATGCATAACCTCATCAAGACTAAAAAAATCAGACATAAACATGTCTTTTAAAGAGTTTGAAGTATCAACACAATCATCATCATGATCAACTCCCAAAAACACATGCTTAAAATCAACCTTACCTACCACAACAATCTCCCAAGCTAGTAAGAAATTAGGGCAACTTACCTCCGGATGTGAATCAAAAGGATGAACTCTACATGAGTCATTAGATCCAAAGTCTGATATGTGTATGGTACACCCATGGGTTGACATTTCTTCACTTAATTTGTCCACTAAGTCAAACAACTTGTTAACCTCATCCAATGGCAAGTCATCTTGCTTGTTGGTTGCTATGGCTTGGAAGTCTCTTATCTCATGAAATGATTTGTTGCATTCATCAAAATTGTGTAGATCATCATCAAGCACATGTGAATCTATTGGAAGATCATCATAAATGGGGTTAGAACCATCAACACATGATAGACAAGAATCTGCCCTAGATGAGTCATTTGAATACACTGAATCAAAACTACCAAAATTATGAAAATACTCCGTTATTTCACTTTGCTGATCATGTTGAAGTGGTTTAGGTTGTAGGAAAGCCTTTTGATGATCCTATTTATCCTCTTGTACCTCCGCAAACTGAATTTTGTCATGCACCCCCAACTACAACAAAAATTTAGTCTCATTTTCATCAACACATGTGTACATACATAAACACCTAACTCACCTTTAGCTCTACCTTCCTGACTAATATATGTCTTATATGACTAGTCATTAGAGGCTATGTGACTGATATGAACACTCATTTCACCATTTTCCTCTAAAAAATTAGATTCTAACTCAAATCCTTGACTTACATAACAAGATCTAACTGTTGTCCTAGAGTCTGATTGGTATTTCAGTTTGTTTAATTCAACTTCATGGCTGTTATAGGCCTGATATGATTGATTTTTATGAGCCACTAAGTTGTCCCAGCCATGAATAGGGTCCTCAACTTCCAAACAATCAGTTTGTGGGACAATTTTTTGACTTATGGCAAAACATCTATCTTCTGTCCCAGTAAAAAGATCATCTATAAACTCATCCAGAAACACATCATTCTCCATTTCATCACAATTTCCATTCAAACCAGCATGATTATCATCATTCATAAGTTTATTTTTATGAGAAGAATCATCACGTGGTAGTTTTTCTTCTTGGTTAGTTTCCACAAGTCATGCTTCATGAAACTCAGGCAACTCATCAAATAAATTGAAAGTGTCCATGTTACCTTTTTGTCTTTGACTTGTCAGGGATGCATGATTTGAAATGACCTCTTCCTCTTTCTTATCCTTATTTATAGGTTCCCATACATCCTCAACAAGTATCTCTCCCTTGAGGAATAGATCTAGCCTTATAATAAAGGGATGCAATACAACAACTGATGTTTCATTGTATTATGGATCTTGCAACCCTCAAATGATGCTAATTCTGATAATGCATTGGAACATCCACTTTTTGAGAGCTCAGTATGCAAATTTCTATGCATTAATAGAATATAAATGGTGATATCACAAACTTAATCATCATCTAGAACACAACCAAGCTTTGAAAAACTCTTAAATGCATCATATGAAGATGTACTAACCTCTATACTAGCTAGTTTTTCATGATAGTTGTGGTATTATAGCACTATAGGTGTTGATAAATCTTGTAGCCCATCCTCGTTCTTGTCATTATCAACTCCATTTTGGTTGGATCTTTCAACTAGGTCATTACGAGAAGATAAAGTCACGATCTCACCTCCTTCTTTACCATCCTTGACCTTATTTTTCATTGATATACCGTCTGGGAATGAGTGATCAACATCACTATCACTTGAATAATCATCATCACATAAATAATCTGACTCCCATGATGATGTACCCCAATTATAATTGGATTGTACAATTGTAGGTAGAATTTTAGGAGGTGGAATGAATGAATTTAAGCCAAATGAATTAATATATGGCCCTTGTGAATGATTGGTTTGATTTATTATGTGAGTTGATTACATGTTTTGAAGATTGGGTATCCTATAATTAGCTGATTGGAATGATTGCAACTGAGTAGACATGTTGGATGGACTTACATAAGGTTGTAGTGGTTGTTAATTTGTAAGCAATTGTGTATTATAACTCCACCTTGGCAATGTGTACCATTGGTGCTGTCATATCCATATTGTGCCAATAGGAGAGCATTGATGAATGCTTCATTCAAGGTAGAAACTTCACCCAATGTTCTAATTTTCCTTGCAAATGAGGCATCCAGACACTATAAATAATTCTCTTTCAGTACAAAATCACTTACCATCCGATTTGAAGCTTAAACTTTTTGATACATGAGAAGAAACCTATGATTGAATTGCACAATAGTCTTTGAAGGTATCCTTCTCATGGCTGCAAACTGAAACAAGGGGTCTTGTCTACCCATATTAGGATCAAATTGGTTAAAAAATAAGCATTCCAATTCATGCCAAGAACAAATTGAGTTAGGAAATAAACACATAGACCATTGGAGTGCAACACCTTGAAATGTCATGACAAATAACCTACAAACAACATCCTCATGCTCAATCTTAATAAAAATCATTAAATCTGTACAAATCCTTACATTATCTAAAGCATTTTGTCCATTGTTGGGAAAAAACAAAGGAATCCTATTGTGTACATGAGTAGGAATCTCATAGAGATCTCTTGGTATACACAAAGGGCTACCCATTGAAGCTAAATCCCTCAAGACCTAACTCATCAAAATGTTGCAAGTAACTGTGAATACTCTTTGTTCTTCCCTCCTTCTAGAGCCATTTATATTGAGGGATGTTTTGACACACTTGACAACAAGTAGGTAACACAACAAATGGACCACCTCTCTTGAAAGGCAACCAACCTCAAGAGGTTGATAACCCCAAGGTTCCTGTTATGCTGGGTCTTAGTTGTGATGGATAGATTAGTAGTATATGTAGTTATACATGTTCAAGGAGCTGCTAGTAATCAAGTAAACATAGGGTTATTTGCACATATATACTAGGTACAAACATGTTGCCCCAATCACCTATTGCTTAGAAATAAAGGTTCACAATTTTGTATCAACAATAGGACTATTTGTACAAATGATAAATTTCTTATTTATAATAGCAAGCAATGAATGATAAAATCCTATTCTAATCCTATTCATACTTCTAAACTAACCAGATTTGAAAAAAAAAAGAACAAAAGGGTAAGGGTTGTAGAGAGTAAATAAAATTTAAAAATGAAGCGGGTTAGCTCCGTGTTTTGATTTGTAGTCCTATACCTTAGAAAATCCAATGAAACAATTAATCTAATGATGCAATAACTAGTATTCTACACAATTATTAACATCATGGTGCAAGACTATGAGGAAATTTCACGAAAAATAACAAAGTAATTGTATAGACCACAATATTACATGCATGGGAAATATACAACCTTTGTAGACAATCATCTCTTTATTGAGTTTCATCAAATGAACCAAGTTTCAGAACAACAAATACAAAATACATCACTAACTATAATTGGCAGTAGACTGGTAGTTTACAAATGAGAAAAGATCTCACACTCTAGATGCATATAGTTTGCCCTAGCTGTGCCTATTGGAGAACTAGCTTGCATGTGACAACTTAGTAGAATTCTCACACCCTCACTATCATTTTGTAATTGTGTGCTCAGCCTTATCTCTGTGTGTTCCTTTTTTTCAAAATGAAAATATATTTCCTTTTTATAGGAGTTACAATGCATTACATATTACTTAAGTCAGATTGCATTTTTAATTTTAGAAACTTTTAATTTCATGCTACATATTTGATATAGGTCAACTTAGTCTTCTTTTTGCATTACATGAATTGTTGGCATCTCAAATCAAAACCCTGTCTTGTCCTTCCTTGCAGCTGTATCCTTACATCCAACAAGCTCCAATATCCTTGAGTAGCTATAGATGATAGGATTCTTCAAGTGTAATGTGCTTTCCTCATGCCTTAGCAAGCCTTCGTAGTATTTTCAACCTCCTAGGTCTGCAATAAAACAAGAAAAACATCAACTTCTTCAAAATCAAACCAATTGCAAGCTAACAACATCAAGCTATATCATTTAAATTTTGGGCAAATTTGTTGCCATGGGCAACTTCACAAATTTTCTATCATTGAAGTCCTTCATCCTGGATATTCAGCTTCCTATTTCAAACCTTCCATTACCTTGCCAATGACTATCTAATTCATTATGTTAGCCATGTCAGATTTAGAAAGTAAAACCTCCATGACTGTTCTAGGGTTACCAAAATAGTCAACATTCAATTTGAGGGTAGTTGTAGGGTTTTACTATTGAATAAAAGGATTGTTCAATCCCTAGATTGTACCTCTTTAGAACCATAAAGTTTATGAATTGGTCTAAGATAGTTAGGTCAGTCCAAATATTGATTATCAATCTATTAGTACATCATTCACTCTTCTCATCCTACCAAACCACCCCTATGCGAATCATACATTCAACCATCCACCAAAGAATGCATGATTTTTTCTCTTAAAATGATGATCTAATACTTAAAAGAGCCCAACAATGCCTCTAAAGGGGTAGAGAAATTAGGCTGGTAATTGAAATGCTACATTGATTTGGCAGTCTTCTTTGTACAACAATGAACCCCTATTCTCTCTTAATGGGAGCCTCAAGGTAAACCTCCATCATAGATATGATTGTGATATTGCCAAGGGCTGATAACTATCTTGAATTAACATGATAATAAGGGTAAATGACAATATCCTCTGACTGTTACTCCTTGAATATCTATACAGTCACACAGATGTGATAGTGCCATTGACTTTGCATACGTTGAAACTATTGACAACTACCATTGTGACTTCAAGGTGGTCTACGCCTTATCATACCATGACTATCCACTTCATCCTTATAATGGTGCTTAACAATTTAGTGGCAAGGATTTAGATATTAAACCTCGTCAGTCTAATCCATTAAGGAAGACCTGAGTGTAGTTAGCTAGTAATGTGAACTAAGCATAAATGAGCATAGGCCTTAGGGTCTATTGATAACCTTTCACTTCTACCCTTGCTAGCCAAGGATTGTCCATTTTACTGTCTCCTTTGATTAATGACAAGGTCTACAAATAAGAGTGACTATGGTGATGACACTCCCACATGCAATACGGGTTTATTAATTTAGCCTCTCATCAAGGAAAGTCATCCTTCAACTCCCAAGATTGTATGATATCTATATTGACAAACCTCCACTCTTGGTCCCTGAGACTATGGTGTGGGGATTCTTACATTATCATCATAAAGAAAGGGAAATAATTTGGCACATATCTAAGGCTTCATGATAAACCAATGTAAAACACTACCCAATCTATTAAATCCTCAAGGCTCCTCTTCCATCCATCCATGCTTAAGTGCCTAGTTGCTAATAGACAAACAAGACTGTCTTTCACTGGTTTTCCTTTAGCTGTGGTTTCCATGTCAGAAGCTACCCCATTTGGGGATGATATTGTCCTTGTACTCATACTTTTCCACATAATACCCCATTCTATCTTCAAGACCTTCATAGGCTCCACAAAAACATGATTTCATCTAAGGTTTCAAGGTTCAGAATCAGGACAATATAGAGGATTTAGGAATCTATGTCTTGTGACTTTCTTGATTGGGATGACAGTCCTCAATCAGAGATATGAAGTTATTTTTTAATGCAAGTGATTTGGTTGTGTATGGGGTTAGGGTTAATAATAAAACTAATTTCTACCCACTCAGTCATTCTCCATACCTGAGATGTTACCAACAAAGGTATTTTGGGGCAGTTGACAACCCTTTATGATTAGCTATCAAAAGGATGACAGTGCCATACCTGAGTAAGGGCCCTTCTATTGAGACTTGAACTATAACAACACATTCCAACCCAAGTGAAAAAAAATCCTAACAGAGACAATTAGTAGACTGTTCATGGGTCTAGATATTCCCATTATGGTTGGGCCTCATCTACTCTTTATGATCTCATGATTTGGAGAGCCTCAGAGGTCTCAAGCCTAGAGATTATGAATTATAGAAAACATCAACTAGTGAAAAAGTCACCAACTTGACCCTAAGACTACCTCCTGAAAATGTAACAGTCCCTGTAATATTGTCAAACACCTAGGTTTTTAAAGCTCAGGGTAGTCAAGGAGATTTATAGCTGAAAATGACCCTATGAAGCAAGATTGTCCATCTTGGCTGTCAATAAGTGACATTCCCAAACCACAACCATGGTTGATAGTGCATTCAAATTACTATTTTAGATCTCTAGATCTTATCTTGGTACATCAATATAGCCCTTATGTCAAAGAATGACAACCAAGTGGCACAGTCCTTAGGGTTTTATGACAAAGATATGCAAAATATTGCCAAGTCTAGTTATATCCTCCATGCCATTTGTCTGTTTGACATGGGATTAATCCTATTAGAATGCAAGGAAACCCTTGATGTCATTAACACCTGGACCGACAATGGGTTGGCCGCAAGGGGCCAGCAACTTAGTTGATAGAGCACTCTAGTAACAAATGGAAGGTCTTAGGTTTGAGTCCTAGCTGGCCCATATGAGCTGCAACTCAACAATTGGTATAAGATCCAGGGTAGGAGCCCCAAGCACATGTAGTGTGGCTTAATGGGGTGTGTTGAAAGTAAGCCACACCCATACCGACAATGGCCTAGCCATGAGTGGCTAGTAGCTCAGTTGGTAGAGCACTCCAACAACAAATGGAAGGTCCTAGGTTTGAGTCCTAGCTGGTCCATATGAGTAGCATCTAAATAATATCAAAGATTAGGCAAGGAATATCATGTACATTGTAATAACAATCTTTTATCAATCTTTTGTATTCACTGATTGAATAACATTATTCTCTCATTTGATCTCTCTTGTGCTTTCATGAAGTCCTTATAGATCCTGGGTGGCTCCAATCATAGCCAACTCTAACATTAGACATCAGACTTGACCTCACATCATCAACCAAACTTTCAAGCTTATCCTACAGTTGATCTGAGAAAGGAGACATCAGTTCTTAAGGAAAAACCATATCAATCCATTGAAGATTCTCTTAAACAAAAGTATGAAGTTTGTGTAAAACCAAACCCTAAGCAAACTCCATGAAATTTTAATGATATCAGATGCATGTAAGCAATCTAGATGTGTTCCATAGCATCTTTGCATAATATCCATGCAAAATCATGAAGTTGTAGAAGACACAAAGGTGTTAGGATGAGGATCTCGCCTTTTGACAACAAAATGAGTAAACAAGACCATGTTTTGGGAATGAAACAACTATTTCTAACAATAGATGATGCATGACATGTAGATAAGGTTTTAAGCTGCCCAATCTAATCTTAAAGGCAATAAAATATCAGGAATTAAAACCAATTTTGGGCACTTGACTTGTTATGAGGCCCCTCCCAAAGTTTTTAACAAATCTAAGAGGACTTAAAAGCAACTAAAAGGGGTTGTGTGGTATTATGAAGACTAGCACCTTCCTTACTTAAGCTAATAACCAAACCTTGAGCTAGTCTCCTTTTCACTAGTGTAGTCAATTAAATATAATGATGATTGTGATTGATTATTTGAAACAGCTGTAAGAACATAATAAGATGCCACAATTACTCTAAATTCCTACGCAAATTCAAATCACCAATGAAACTAGGAAAAATATAGAAAATATGAATAATACCTTGCAAACTCTGATTTATCCTTCGTGTTCCATTGTCTCCTATCTTCTCAAGATCTTGCTGATTATGATGGTTCTCTCATAATTGGACTTCGTTGTTTTTCAAGATGACTATGAGATGAATGGAATTGTGGATTCAAATGCAATGTAAACAATCCTACAATGCAAGACTAATGATAATGATGATGATTTTGATAAAAGCTAATGCAATGTTATTGATAATGATTGATATGAGGATAATAATATGTAACTAAATGATAATATGAAGCTAGATGATATTGCAACAATGGAGATTATGATATTGATATTCAAATGGGGGCCAAAGGCACGCTTGGATACTTGATAGAATTTCTACAGCATGTATGTATGATAGCTCTTGTGATGATAAAATGAAGGTGAAGAGCTTCCTTTTATAGGCCAAGGATGGCTCAAATCCAAGTGTCAAAAGATTCATGGTTGAAGAATAAGTCTTGTGACATGTACGGTCAAGATCAAATTGGTTGGATGAGAGGAGATAAAGATGGAAGATTTTCCTACTACGATGACAAGGTGGAGGAATATGAGGGACAAGGAGCCACATGGTGTGATGCTCACAAAGACCAATGAGATAAAGATGGAAGAAGGAGTCTTTGTTTGTTGGAATGTGAGAGGGAATATAGGATTCAAGAGACAAGTGTCTCATAGTCAACATTGACCATGGTGATGTGGAGAAACCAATTTCTACAAAGTAGGGATGATTGAGAGGAAATAGGGCATGTGTTGAGAGGATAAATACCTAATTAAATATTAATAATATTTAATTTATGGAACAACATGGTGAGGTGTCCACTGATGTGGAGGGTGACATGGATGAATGATGTGGATTTTAGACATAGGACTTTGTCTTAGAAGAATTATTAAATAATGATGACTATTTAATTAGAGACGACTTTAGAGGAATTTAAGATAATTAATTGTTGGAAGAATATGATGAACGTGAACTAAATAAATAAATTAGTATGTTTATTTATTGATAGACGAATAAGAATAAAATAAATATAAAATATTTATTTAATTCATCTCAAGCCATTTTTAGGTGTATACATTTTGCCCCTCTTTGAGATGGTGTTGCGTAGTAACAACATTTCAAAGAAATTGATTTAGAAGAAAATGATTGGATTAGAGATGGTGATGTTGCAGTCACTCAAAAGTGAGGGTGACAAGGAAAGATAATGGAATGATGATAATGATTATTCAAAAACAAACAAGGTATTGCCCCTGTTAAGTTGTAAATCAATGATTAATTGTTGATGATTGATATGGATAGTGTTGTCATTGCGAGAATGATATATCCCTAGATCAACACAAGGATGTGAGAATGATATATCCCATTAATGATGGATTGATTGATTTATGACAAGATTAGGATCAAGACCACATGATATTATTGGATAATTTGGATAGATTGATTAGCTAGATTGGTATGGAAAGGATGAGGTATATTGATAGGATGAATGATGATGTTAATCAGGATACCCCCTCGAGAGGATAGTTGAGTTTCAAAGAACACAGGTGTGCTCTCAAAATGAAAGAATTAGAAAATGACTTTGATAAAAGGACATATAGGAGGAAATGAAAGAAAGGACTTGGATCTAAGCCATGAAGAAACACAAGAGAGATAACTTATGAAATCATAAGTTAGAAAATGATAACTATGAAATGCTTATAAATGGAAATGAAATACAAACTTAATATGTAGAAATGAGACCTATTCATCTTATATTAAAATATTTGAAGTGATTTTTCATCATTGATCTTTTACAAATGTTGTAAGGGAATACAAACATCTAGGTATAATTAAACTGAGATGACCTGAGTATCACTTACATGGATTTTGATTTAGCAAGTTAATACAAGAATCTAGGTATAACTGCACTAAGATGACCTTAATATGGCTTGCATGTATCAACAGACAAGGATCGTACTCTTTCATGCTTAGACTCATAGTGTCCTTAATGATCTTTTGCTAATGATGTCATAGACAAGTCTGCACATTACTAAAGATTGTTCCACAAACAACAAACAAATGAAAATAATCATGCCCCATCATATTTCCTCTAGTCTTGGACATCCTTGAGTAGCATAGGAAACATGATAATGAAAATCAAGACATAAGACTTACACTTATAATAGCCATCAAATCTTCTTGCCATAGATATGTTTTCTTGCCATAAAAGATAAAATAATCCCGATAGTTTAGGTACATTGTTGTCTGGTATAGGTTAATGTCCTAGGGCCAAGATTCTATTTAAAAGCTTGTTGTTGTGATGTGTGTTGTCTAGAGATAGTATTGCGATCTGAATTGTTATCCTCTGGATTGTGGCATTTAAGAATCTAATTCTATAACTAGGTCAAGGATTTTGCCCCCAGTGAAGTAAATGACCTACTTATTATGGATGAAACATATGGATGAACTGATGGGATACTCGATGTGATGGGCCCTAAGGGACTAACCTAGTGCCTCGGGGGCTCATAGGTGATGGCCTTGCCTACGTGAAAGTGCAGAGGCAATGTAGTTCGACTACTTGGACCATGTGGACCTAAGACCTAGGTGGGTGGGAAGCCTCGGGGGCTCATTAATGATGGCCTTGCCTACGTGATAGCTTAGAGGTGAAGTAGTTTGACAATGATATTGATGATGGAGTTGTGATAGATGACAAGATGGATGAAGAATTAGATGGATAACCTTATTTGATAAGGTGGTAAAGGTGAGCGAGCAACAAACCATGATAAGTATCTTTATGCATTTTGATGGATGCAGAAGAAAAGATGGATGAAAACTAAAATCCTAAAAGATGGAGGAAGTAGGTTTATCACAAATAGTGTTTGTGTTTTCACCATTTGCTTTGATTGCACCATTTTTAAATTTTTTTTGAATATTTTTGGTTCCCTTGCACTGGGGTTTTTAGGTATAAAACTTTTGAAGATGCATACTGAACTGATGGGATCATCAAATAGCTCACCTTATGATGTTGCTAACTGGTATGCTCCTAATCTATAAGCAACAATGATTATATAAGGACCAAGCCAATTTGGTTCAAACTTACCTTTCTTTTCTCTATCCTGTTTATTTCTAGGATTTTCCTTCAGAACTAGATTACCAACTTGAAAGAATTTGGATTTCACTCTATGATTGTAGCTTCTTGACATCCATTGCTGATAGGCCTTGAGGTGATTAAAAGCATTTTTCCATCTTTCCTCCAACAATTCTAACTTCTAAAGTTTGGAAAGTCAATATTCTTCATCACTTATTAAGCCCTTTAATGATACTTGTAGAGATGGTAACTTGAACTCGATAGGCAAGATTACTTTTGAGCCATAGACAAGGGCATAGGGTGTTGCACCTGTGGGTGTATGGATACTGGTATGATAGGTCCACAAAGCAAGATTCAGCTGTACATGCCAATCACGACCGGCATCATTGGCTGTCTTCTTTAAGATTTTCACGATTGTTTTATTAGACGCCTCTGGCTGACCATTTCTTTGGGGATAGTATGGTGTGGAGAAATGGTGTTGGATATGGAACTTGTCACATAGCTCTTTGATATCTTGATTTTTGAAAGGTCTTTTGTTATCAGTGATAATGGATAAAGGAATGCCATAATGATAAATGATATGGTTTAGGATAAATGAGGCAATTTTCTTGCCTATGACATTGGTTAAGGTTACGACTTCAATCCACTTAGTAAAACACTCAGTGGTGGTAATTGTGAAATTATGGCCATTAGATGAAGGGGGATGAATCTTGCCCACAAGGTCGAGTCCCCATTGGCAAAAAGGCCAAGGAGTTGTTAAAGGCTGCAATTCTTGTGTCGGTGCATGTATGACATTTCCATGGATCTAACATTTCTTGCACTTTTTGATAAAATGATGAGAATCTGTTTCCATACTTGGCCAATAGTATCCCATATGCATGAGTTTATCTGCGAAGGTAGGACCACTAGAGTGCGTTCCACAAATACCTTCATGAACTTCTTGTAAGGCGGTTTGATATTCCTCACTTTCTAGACATTTAAGGAGAGTACCATCAAGACCTCATCGATAAAGGGTATTGGCAATTATGGTATAGCGAGTGAATTGACATATAAAAGTTCTTCATTGATTATTGGATAGGCCAGGTGGCAATGTGTTTTCTTTTAGATAGGTATAGATGTTTCCATACAAAGGGAATCAGATCCTACTATGTGACATATAATTTGTGTTTCATGGATATCATATGCATGATTAGACACTAGCTCCACTAAGAACTCATAACGTGACTGATTTTCTGGTATATCTAGGAGTGAGGTGATAGTTTCCATGGCATCTGCATCTTTATTCTCTAGTCTTGGTATTTGTTCAAAATAAATCACAAAAAAATACTCTTTGAAGTCATCTACCATACGCTTGTAAGGTATTAACTTATCATCTTTGGTCTGATAATCATCATTTACCTTATTGATGACTAGTTGTGAATCTTCGTAAACATGTAGCTCTTGAACTTTCCATTCTACAACCATCTTGAGACCAATGACCAATGCTTCATATTCTGCCACGTTGTTGGTACAAGGGAAGAGTAGTCTATATGATTTCGGTATTGTATCCCCTTGAGGTGTGACCAACAAAATGCCTGCTCTTGACCCATGTTGTGTATAAGATCCATCAAAATAGAGCTTCCATGTTTGATTTGTTATGTTGAAGATGGCTTCATCTAGAAACTCAAAACTTAATGGATTTTCATCATTCAGTGGTGCATTTGCTAACTGATCTGCAATCACTTGTCCTTTTATTTCTCATCTATCCACATATTCAATGTCAAATTCACTAAGAAGCATTACCCGCTTTGATAATCTACCTATCAGAGTTGCCTTACTAAGTAAATACTTCAATGGATCTATTTTGGCTACCAACTTGACTGAATGAGTGAGCATATAATGTCTTAGCTTTTGAGATGCAAAGACTACAACAAGACTTGCTCATTCAATAGGCATGTATTGTAGCTCATAGCCTACTAATGTCTGACTGTTGTAGTAAATAGCCCATTCCTTTCCTTCATAATCCTGATGTGCCAGTAGAGCTCTTAGAGCGGTTGTTGTAGCTGAAATATAAAGCAACAATGGTTTGCCTTAGATTGGTGGCGTCAATATTGGTGGATTCATTAGATATTCTTTCAGGAGTTGAAAATCTTCTTCACATTGCATCCCATCTGAAAGGAATATTCTTGTGAAGGACATGAGTGAAGGGATGACGTTTGTCAGCTAACTATGAGATAAATCGGTGGATAGACCACAACTTTCCTTGCAATGATCTCAATTGACTAATATTTTTAGGTAGTGGCATTTTCATTATAGCTTTCACTTTTGCCGGATCCACCTCGATCCATTTGTTAAAACTATGTATCCTAAAAGCTTCCTGGATGTGACTTCGAACACACACTTCTTTGAATTCAAATGGACATTGAATTGCTCCAGTCTCTAAAACATATTATCTAATACATGTAGATATTCTTCCCATGTGAGTGATTTTCCTAGAATGTCATCCACATAATCTTTCATAATAGTGTGCATCATATCATGGAAAATGGTGGTCATTGCTCTTTGGTATGTTGCTCCTGCATTTTTCCATCCAAAGAACATCACAGTCTAGTAATATGTACCCCATGGACATGTAAAAGAAGTCTTGTTTTGATCTTCTAGTGCTATTTTGATTTGATTGTAGCCAGAAAATCCATCCATGAGTGATAACATAGTATGCCCTGCTATCAAGTCCACAATGATTTCTATATTAGGTAAAGGAAAATCATCTTTGGGGCATGCTTTATTCAAATCCTTGAAATTGTTGCAAAGTCTGATTCTCTTGTCTAGTTTTGAAACAGGAACAATGTTGGAGATCCATTCAAGATAATCAATTGATCTGATAAAGCCAACCTCCAACAACTTCTTCAACTCTTCTTTGACTAAAAGTGCTATATAGGATGCATCTTTCTTAGCTTTTGTCTCATTGGTTTAGCTCCTGGAGCTAGTGATAAATAATACATGATGAGATATGGATCAAGGCCAGGAATATCTACATAGGACCAAGCAAAATTAATCTATCTCTCTTTGAATAATTGAATGAATTCTTTCTTTTCTTGCTCAGATAAACATTCTGCTAGATGGATTATCTTTGAGTTGTCTTCTGTACCAATGTTCACTGGTTTTGTTGGTTCTATTAAAACTGAAGACCTAGATCCTAATGTGTAGGGTTGGGGAGAGTGTCAATCCTTTGATCCTTTGGCACCTCAGAGAGGTTTTCATCATTAGACTCATCCTTTATTTTGTATTTTTCATGATCTAATACTGTTGTAGAGCGGTTTTCGCCATTAGATCCATTTTTTATTTTTACATTTTTGTGACTAAAAGGCTTGGCACTCTCTCCAAAATAAGCCATGTTATTGAGTTCTATAGTGAAGCTAGATTTATAATCTCCTGAAGGTAAATGATCCCTTAGTTCTAGATAGTCAATAATAGCATCATCATTTTGAAAGGTATCTAGTTCAGGGGTCTCTTGTAGTTCCCAATCTATAAGTTTGTGATGTACTAGTGGAAGAGGATCATCGGGTTGGTCTAACTCAAGGGTAATGATGGTTAGGATAGAAGAGTTCTCTAGGTCTGTGGGGGTATGTACAAGGTTTAAAATAGTACTCTCCTCTGTATTATCTATCAAGTGGGACATCCGACCTTCCTCGTGAGACTCACTCTCGATATTATGAGAATCTAACTCTAGCGGTCTAGACCTCAAACTTTGTCCCTAATGGTATGTATTGGTGGAGCTATATGATTGAACTACATCAATACCTTTATCTTCACAAGATAACTCAGAAAGACTTTCCCATTCCCATTCATTAGAGTCCCTTTCACTTCCCTCTCACAATTTGTGAATTTGCTCCACTAGATTGGTAGTAGCCTTTTCCATGACTTTTCCTTTATACCCTAGCCCTGTAGTGTCTCGAGCCGATAAGGAAGAAGGTTGTATGGGTTTAATGATACTTTATTTTCTCAATCCTATGGGACTATGACCATCATATCCTATTCTCTACAAGATAGTGAAACCTAGGCCATATTGCTCAATTGGTAATTATGGTTGTTGATATTGTGACTTGGATTCACTATCTTCTTCCTTATATAGCCATTGAAGGATGTCTTTCTCTTCACTTTCTTCTGATAGATTATCCCATTTGATAAAAGGACTTTTAAGAGTCTCCAATGACTGTTGTTTGTTCATAGATGGTTTGCCATAAGACTTGGGTGATAGGGGTAATTGTGCAAGACAAAAGGTTTGTTCAATGGAATACTCTCCTACACCTTTGTCCTTGAGCTTGACTTTTAGTTCAATAGTTTTGGATGTAGAAGGTAATGAGCTTGGGTCAACATGGGCTATAGAGGATGAGGGTGCACGGTTGGTAGGTATGACAACTCCAGGCTTTGGTTTGATGGTATTGCAATATTGAAATGGATCAGGATCACCTTGGATTGTAATCTCTTGGCCATTATATGTAAATTTTATGCATTGATGATAGGTAGATGGTACAACTTTCATTGTGGTCAAAATTTTTTACACCATTTCAAATTTTTTATGAGTGTCATATTTCTATTGTTCTTCAATGGAGTATCAATTTCTCCTAATAGATAGTATGTCTCGGCTAAAGCAATGAAGGAGAATCAGTCTCCAATAAGATGGTATGATGCATTTAAATGAGGCACAGAGTTTTATAAAGGAGAAAAACATAAGGGATGCAATGTGCTAGCATATTGATAAATTAATGTTACTGCATAAAACTCAAAACACAGTCTCTATTAAGGAGAAGAAGCCACTACCAATGCAAGCATAGTCTTTATCGATGTCACAGGTACAGTGCCATTTTGACTCAAACATCAAAGGCACTCTATGCTAGTAAGAAGAGCTGCAACTAATATCATTTATGATTCTTCCTATACATGAGGATCACTGACAATGTTGAGCAATAGCCATTTTGAAGTTTAGAGTTTTCAACTATGCTAGAGACACACAACCATATCAAGTCATGACGCCACTCAATGCTTTGAGTCTCAAAGTACGGTCACAGCCACTGTGAGATGGGTAACATTTAGGGATGAGTCATCAAGCAAGTAAAGGAAGATCGACCTTTTCAATAAGTCTCAACCGTTCAAAAGGGAACTCACATTGCAAATTAAAGGCCACGATCATATGAGTCATCATGTAGGTCACTATCAAAGGGATATGAGAGCCTGTCAAAATAAAGTCACGAGGTAAGAAGTCTTAGCACATAAGCTATCAAAATGAAGGCACAAGCCAAGGTCAATGGAAGCTCAGTCCATAGAGAACATAGACACACTCAATTTGTTTGTAATGGTTTAGTAAAGGAAGGCACGACAAGGATAAGAATTCTAATGCATGGCTCTATCTTCTGAGATAGGGTGTAGCCTTTCAAAAGGTAAAGTTGTATCAGGAATATGAAGATGGGTAGCCAAATTTCAAAAGAACAAACTCAAAATGATGGCATTGAGCTAAGAAATAAAGGCAGAGTGAAAGACAAGCTCCAGATAGAAGTATGGCATGGAATAAATAAGATAGTGTGAGCTTTTAAAATCAGCATTGCCACCAAACTAGGCCACACCCAGTTCAAGTGAAGAGGCTCAGTTAGTTGCGGTATCAAAAGGAAGGCATCAACATTCATAACCATGAAGCTCATGTGGTTATATCAAAGAAGTATGCCACTTCACCAAATTGGCATTGCATATCTATGACATTAGAATTAGAACCTCATCACCATTATAGAATTATGAAGAGGCATTGCAATCAAAGAAGAGGCACATGATGATGGTGCAGTTATAAAATGATACACTACTTTTAAAGTCACTCACAGGTTTTAAAGATTATGGCGCCACAACCAATACAAAGCTAAGTGTATGAGTAAAGGAAATGATTGGAGTGCCTTTATTGAAGGCATCGCTTAGATGATGGTGCTCAGATTCAAAGAAGTGTAAGCTCTTGTGAAGAATGATATAAGGATAATCATGACTGTAATAGAGACTTAGCTCGACATTATGGCAAGAGCACTACCTATTAAATGAAAACATAGTCAATATATGTGAAGCACCTCATTAATCAAGGAATTATTTGTGATAAAACTAAGACTCGGCCTATGGAAATATAAGGAGTTTGAGAGGAGAAGCAAAACATCATCAGTCAAATGAGGCATTCATCAACCAATACTTAGCATAGTTGTTAGAAGATCATGTACATGAGTGGCTTTTAGATGAGATGGCATGGTTTATAGAGTTGCAGCCCACTTCAAAAGGTTAACACTATTTGTGATGCCACAACTAGTTTAACTTTAGCACTAAACACATAAAAGAAATGGTGTAGCTTCTATTAAAAGGGAGGATGCAAATGAAGGCAAAACTAACCAAATGATAAGGCACTCAGAGTAGTTCACTGCTAGAGTAACATGGCTTAGTTGTATTCAAATGAAAGACACAAAGAGTAATGCACAAGGTAGAAACATGCACAGCCACAGAATATAAAGCCACAAGCTGTAAAATGTATGGAAGATCCAACAGAAAGCAAGGCACACTAATGGATGTGAAGGACAAAATGAGTGCATAGATATAGGAACCATAGGATCAAAGATGAGCAGATCATCAACGACACATGAGTATCTAAAGGGCACAAGAAAAGGAGGCTTCAGAAGGTGCCACTTGGCGCAACCACAGGGGAAAGAAAGAAAAGTTCATTTCAAACACCCACTGCTATTGTATGTGGCTCAAGATGAAGAGAGATAAATGTTTCATTTCATTTTTATTTAAAACTCATAATGCATCAAGAGTCACATGGGTTTTCAAAAGGAAGCTAGAGTCTTTTATTAAATAAAGAGTCTTATTTAAACCTGGTGGGCCTCGTTCATAAAGCAAAATGCTTTATTTTAGTAAATCTATGAGAATCTCATTTTTAACTAAGCCACAGGAGGAGGTAGTATAAAATAAATAAGTGGAGATAAGAGACTATGGTGGGTCCCTCAAAGACATAAACTAAACCTTATTAGTAATTTGACTCTAAGCCTCACGTGAATAACATATGATGCATCCCTAATTCACAACCACTTTATTCTTCATGGGAAATAAAAGAGATAAGTAGGAGGAAACTCATGTAGGCCAAAGATATGGAAACAAAGATATTTTTCCAGCCATGGAGAAGAAACAGAATAGTTCCATCTAATAGCCAGTGGCAGTTATATGCCAGATTTTGGGGCAGTTTTTATGGACAGTTGCAGATATTTTTTGAGGCAGTTGCAAAAGATTTTGAAAGGATTTTTGGCTATAGATATCAGATCTGAGATAGAGTTAGAGAGTTCCAAGAGTTTCATAGATCAAAGATCTGGAGCAGCATACAAAGATATGTTTTTTACGTCAAGCAGTGCATCTTTATGAGGGTTGTGATATTTTACTTTGTGCAACAATATATTTTGCCTCTGCAATATGTTTTCCATTCAAATAAAAAGAGATGGTGTTTTTGTGTAGATTAAAAGTGTATTTCTGTTTCTTGTTTCTTTCTCTATTTCTAAGCCTTTGTTAAATTTATTTCTTAAAACTGGGTAATCAATCATGCTACAATCTCTTTGGTTTTCAGATAAATCATTTAGGGTTTGACACTATGTTTTTTGGGTAGTTGTTTAAATCTAGTGCATCACTGTAGAATTATAAGTTTTTGTTTATTGTATTTGTAATCTTGTTTTTTCTTCCCTTTAACTAAAACCCCATTTAAATAGGAAGAGCCAACTTCTATAAAATTTGGAGGTTGTTTCAAGCTTGTCAAGTACCACATTCTTGAAGCTTCCCATGTTGGTGCTAGAATCTGTGCAATTTTATCTATCAACAGTTTTTGGTACGCCCAGTGGGACTGGATTGAAAGACTTGGGTCTTTATTTTCATAGAATCTTTGCCCTGTATTTTGTGGTTTTGGTGGTAAATCACAAAAATATCTGCTCATGGGAGCATGAATCATCCACCTGGTGACTCTACTGGTGAATCTTTCTCAGATCTTTTCTTCTACAGACCATGGTAGCCCTTGGTATATATGTGCATTTGCATATTCCTACAAGGGATATACCTTTTGTGACTTGGGATTCAAGTCCCCTTGTTCTTCAGTAGCAGGGTCAAGTTCCTGACATGGCATGGAAGGCACTACCTCATTTTCTTAGGGATGGATCAGTTTCTCCTACATACCACATTCAAGATATAGAAAATTTATGCATCATCGATTGCATCACAATTGAGAATGAAGCTCTTTTTTTGTTGGCATCTTCCCTCAGAGGTAAAGTAAGGGAATGGTATAGAACTTTGACACCCGGTTCAATCATTGGATGGGATCAGCTAGGACTCATTTACAATTAATTCAAGGAGAGGATGGATGTTGGCACTCTCACCCAAAACCTCATCACCATCAAGAGGCATCCAATGGAGAGCATACATGATTTCAATTCAAAATTTGATAAGGTATGGAAGAAATTCTCAGTTGACACAAGGCCTCCTCCAGTCTTTGTATTTCTTTATTAGTTAAAGTCTTTAGACCCTAAAATATCTATCATGATACAAGCCCTAGGAGGTGATACTCTGCCCCAATCATATGATCTAGCTATTAATGATGAAATGAACCTCATATAAGCTGGTAAGCTACCTCCTCTGCCTTTAACACCACTGATACCTTATGCAAATAACCTATCTCAGGTCCTTTCTTATAGCCAAGTGCATGTAATTTCTAGTCCACCCACCCTCTCTGTTGATTTGCTAAATCATAAAGAAATGATGGAGGTAAAAGAACTCATAAAATCATTTTCCCAAGATCTTAATGAGCTAAGAAGACAAACCCTATATCAGGCGGATCCCTATTTCATGCCTCAAAGTCTGTGTGAACAATAATATCAATCTAGATAGTTTATTGAATGGATCCTCCCTCAGGCTCAGCACAGACCCACTTATTTTGAAAATTATGTTTTACAAACCTCTGTAGCTATAAATCAGCCAATGAAGGACATAGATCAAGTTCTTTGTCATTTTGACATTAAAAAAGATTTGAGTATAAAAGATCAAGATGCAAACAAGAAGGTGGCTCCTATCTATTCAAGGTGTCTTTTTGGTTATCAACATCATGCACCTGTGGCCACATGTAACTTGGAATCTTAGTTAACTAATAAAAGAGATTCAATAGTTTCTTGTGAAGTTACTCTTCTAGAAGATGAAAAGTACTTTCAAAGGGGTTTTGAAGCTAAAAAGTACTGGGTAGAACATGATTCATCCGTATCACATCTGGAGGCAGGAGTTGTAAAAGAAGTTACTGCTGAACCTACAAATGAAAGGCAATCTTTCTATCAATATTTTTCACATCTTGAAGGAAATGATTCAAAAATATAGTCACATAATGAAGAGGATGAGACAGATAATAATGAAAAGAATCTAGAAGCTGAAAAGTATTGGCCATCAGAGGAGACAAATTTTTTAGCTCAGCTTATAGAAAAATAGAAGGTTTATTCTCTTGTGCAAAATGATGAGGACGAGTTTGAAAATGAATCTTTTTGGGATGATCTAGAAGATTTCTATTCAAAATTGAATGATCATGATAAAAGGAAAGGTAACCTCCATGATAAAGATGCATCAAGAGACATGAGTAGCAAGGAGTCACATGAAGAGTCTCATTATACTCTGTTCATTCAAGAAGAAATGCCAATCAGGTTCAAGACAATTATAGGCAGCTCTGTCGCATTCCAACCAGAGTTTCAGACTACTACGGATCATGAGCATACATAGGTGCAGACAAGAAAAGTCACCAATGACTCCACGATCATAAAAGCCTTCAAATGCAAGCAGAGAAATGAGCTTTGACATTTGATGTTCCCTTCCCACCCTCCGCTAAAGCAAGAACAACATGTTGGTCAGCCTGACTGGTGTTTCTGTGCAAAAGATGAGCCTCTAGAATGACGAAAAGTAAAAAGGTACAAGTTCCTGATTTTTTTCTTCATGCATTTTATTTGGTCAATTCTCAGTTTGATGTGGATCCACTAGAGTAACATCATCAAGCATGGCAATTACTTTGTTGTTCTGGTGAATGGGCATATCCCTGTGTGTTTCAGTTGTCAGTAGATTATTTTCAATGTTCAAAATAAGCTATAGTAGTGGCATTAGATTTTAGTTTTTAGTTAGTTTGTTTTCAATAAATATTAGTTGCTACTTAAGGATGGAAGTCAGTTCAGTAATTCAATCATGGTCAGTTTCTATGGTTCAACCATATATCGGATTTAGTGGTCAATTTTAGTGGTTATTAGTATTGGTTTCATTTAAGGGAGATATTTTGTTCAGCAGTGGTTCAGTTTCAGTTTCAATGCATTTCTGGGTAGTTGTGTTTCATTCTGGTTACACAGATATTAGATGCCACTCTGTTTTCAATTTTATGGATGTTTCAGTTTCAGCCTATTGTATGACTCTATGCCCAATGGATAAGGCATTATTTTCTTTGGGTTCATAGTGAGCAGGGTCACTTTCCCAGCCAGTCGCCAAGAACTGGTGAGAAATTTTTGCACCATTTCAAAATTTTGATGAGTCATATTTCTACTGTTCTTCAATGGAGTATCGATTTCTCCTGATAGATAGTATGTCTTGGCTAAAGCAATGAAGGAGAATCAGCCTCCAATAAGATGGTATGATGCATTTAAATGAGCCACAAAGTTTTATAAAGGAGCAAAACATAAGGGATGCAATGTGCTAACATATTGATAAATTAATATGTTACTGCATAAAACTCAAAACACAGTCTCTATTAAGGAGAAGAAGCCACTACCAATGCAAGCATAGTCTTGATGCATGTCACAGGTATAGAACCATTTTGACTCAAACATCAAAGGCACTCTATGCCAGTAAGAAGAGGTGCAATTAATATCATTTATGATGCTACTTGTATACGAGGATCACTGACAATGTTGATCAATAGCTATTTTGAAGTTCAGAGTTTTTCAGCTATGCTACAGACACACAACCATATCTATGCTACAGACACACAACCATATCAAGTCATGACGCCACTCAATGCTTTGAGTCTCAAAGTGTAGTCACGACCACTGTGAGATGATTAACATTTAGGGATGAGTCATCAAGCAAGTAAAGGAAGATCGGCCTTTTCAACAAGTCTCAATCGTTCAAAAGGGAACTCACGTTGCAAATTAAAGGCCACGATCATATGATTCATCATGTAGGTCACTATCAAAGGGATATAAGCGCTTGTCAAAATAAAGTCACAAGGTAAGAAGTCTTAGAACATAGGCTATAAAAATGAAGGCACGAGCCAAGGTCAATGGAAGATCAGTCCATAAAGAGCATAGGCACATTCAATTTATCTATAATGGTTTAGTAAAGGAAGGCACCACAAGGATAAGCATTTTGATACATGGCTCTATCTTCTGAGATAGGGTGGAGCCTTTCAAAAGGTAAAGTTGTATCAGCAATATGAAGATGGGCAGCCAACTTTCAAAATAACAAACTCAAAATGAAGGCATTGAGCTAAAAAATAAAGGCAGAGTTAAAGACAAGCTCCAGATAGAAGCATGGCACATAATACATAAGATAGTATGAGCTTTTAAAATCAGCATTGCCACCAAACCAAGCCATGCCCAGTTCAAGTGAAGAGGCTCAGTTAGTCACAGTATCAAAAGGTAGGCATCAACAATCATAACCATGAAGCTCACGTGGTTATATCAAAGAAGGATGTTACTTCACCAAACTGGCATTGCATATCCATGGCATTAGAATTAGAACCTCATCACCATCATAGAATTATGAAGAAGCATTGCAATCAAAGAAGAGGCACATGATGATGGTACAGTTATAAAATGATACACCACTTTTAAAGTCACTCACAGGCTTTAAAGATTATGGCACCACAACCAATACAAGGCTAATTGTATGAGTAAAGGAAATGATTGGAGCACCTTTATTGAAGGTGTCGCTTAGATGATGGTGCTCAGATTCAAAGGAGTGGGAGCTCTTGTGAAGAACAATCTAAGAATAATCATGACTATAATAGAGACTTAGCTTGGCATTATAGCAAGTGCGCTGCCTATTAAAGGAAAACATAGTCAATATATGTGAAGTGCCTCATTTATCAAGGAATTGTTTTGTGATAAAACTAAGACTTGGCCTATGGAAATATAAACCATTTGAGAGGAGAAGCACAACATCATCATGCAAATGAAGCATTCATCCACCAATACTAAGCATAGTCGTTAGAAGATCATGTACAGGAGAGGCTTTCAGATGAGATGGCATGGTTTATAGAGTTACAACCCACTTCAAAAGGTTAACACTATTTGTGATGCCACAACTAGTTTAACTTCAGCACTAAACACATAAAAGAAATGGTGTAGATTCTATTAAAAGGGAGGATGCAAATGAAGGCACAACTGACCAAATGATAAGGTGCTTGAAGTAGTTCACTGCCGGAGTAACATGGCTTAGCTATATTCAAATGCAAGACACAAAGAGTGATGTGCAAGGCAGAAACATGCAGAACCACAAAATATAAAGCCACAAGCCGTAAAATGTATGGCAGATCCTACAGAAAGTAAGGCATGCTAATGGATGTGAAGGACAAAATGAATGCATAGCTTCAGGAACCATAGGATCAAAGATGCAGAGATCATCAACAACACACGGGTATCTAAAGGGCACAAGAAAAGGAGGCTTCAGAAGGTACCACTTAGCGCAAGCACAAGGCAAAGAAATAAAAATTGATTTCAAATACCCGCCACTGCTGCACATGGATCAAGTTGAAGAGAGATAAATGTTTCATTTCATTTTTATTTAAAACTCATAATGCATCAAGAGTCACGTGGGTTTTCAAAAGGAAGCTAGAGTCTATTGTTAATAAAGAGTCTCATTTAAACCCGGTGGGCCACCTTCATAAAGCTAAATGCTTTATTTTAGTAAATGTATGAGAATCTCATTTTTAACTAAGTCACGAGAGGAGGTAGTATAAAATATATAAGTGGAGATAAGAGACTACGGTGGGTCCCTCAAAGACATAAAGTGAAGCTTATTAGTAATTTGAGTCTAAGCCTCACATGAATAACATATGATGCAAGCCTAATTCACAACCACTTTATTCTTCATAGGAAATAAAAGAGATAACCAACGGGAAACTCACGCAGGCCAAAGATATGGAAACAGAGATATTTTTCTAGCCATGGGGAAGAAAAAGATCAGTTCCAGCTAACAGCCAGTGGCAGTTATAGGCCAAATTTTGGGGCAGTTTTTATGGATAGTTGCAGATATTTTTTGAGGTAGTTACAAAAGATTTTGAAAGGATTTCTGGCTATAAATATCAGATTTGAGACAGAATTAGAGAGTTCCAAGAGTTTCATAGATCAAAGATCTGGAGTAGCAAACAGAGATATATTTTTTGCCTCAAGCAGTGCATCTGTATGAGGGTTGTGATATTTTACTTTGTTCAACAAGATATTTTGCCTTTGTTAAATTGGTTTCTTAAAACTAGGTAATCAATCATGTTGCAAGCTCTTTGGTTTTCAGTTAAATCATTTAGGGTTTGACATTGTTCTTTCTGGGTAGTTGTTTAAATCTGGCACATTAATATAGAATTAGAAGTTTTTTGTTTATTGTATTTGTAATCTTGTTTTTTCTTCCCTTTACCTAAAACCCCATTGAAATAGGAAGAGCCAGCTTCTGTAAAATCTAGAGGTTGTTTCAAGTTTCAAGTCCCACATTCTTGAAGCTTCCCATGTTGGTGCTGGAATCCGCGCAATTTTATCCATCAACACATTGTATGAATCCAAGGTCGGCCAAGGAGAATATTATAGGCTAGGTCCATGTTAAGGACTTGACAAACCATGTCTTTCTCTACTGGTCAAATTTGTATTGGTAAGACAATAGTGCCTTTAGAGGTTCTTTCTTCTTCATCATATGCCTTGATGGTGATCTTCTTCTTTGGATCCACAACATTTTTAGAGAACTCCAATGCAAGGATTAATTTTAGGGTACATATACTTAAACTTGCTCCACCATGTATAAGGACTCATTTGATTCTATGCTTATGAATGAGAGCTTCAATGTGGAGAGATGTATTATGAGGTTGAGTAATGGACATATCTTTTTTATTAAAAGATAGGAAATGAGGTGTTGTGAGATGTCCTACCATGGCTTGAAATTGCTCAAGTGGTCTAGATTTTTTAGTATAATGGTTTCTAATAGAGCCTTTTCTAGGATAGCCTTATGAGATAGTGAAAGATGCAAAAGCTCCAATATAGATATGTGTGTGGGTGTCTTTTGGAGTTGGACTAGGACATTGTACTGATTGGATACAGAAGATGGTTTGGGTGGAGTCCCTTGGAGAGTAATCTTTCCATGACAAGTGGTAACATTACAATCGGGCTTGTTATTTATAGTGATCACTTTTATATGTGAGTCACTTTCAGATATGTGGTTAATGGTGTATTCATAGGATACGTTCATGTAATTGGCATTATTATCACTGTTATTGTTTGGTTTTGAGGTACCTCCCTTCTCATAGTTAGGGAGTGGATTCTTGAATGCCACATGTTCGTCATTAGATGTATGACCATCAATTGATATATCTCCTCTATCTAACAAGTCTTGAATGGTGTTTTTCAATCTTTGGCAATCATTGGTTTTGTGACCTTTGCTTCTATGAAATTCACAATGGTCAGAATCTTTCCACCAAGAGGGTTTAAACATAGGTTCATATTCTCTTACCATAGGAAGCGTTATGAGATTATTTGCGATTAGCTTCCTTAGGGCAGATTCAATAGATTCTCCCAATGGTGTAAATTTTCTATGAGGATTATAGTTTGTTGGCCTAAGTTCATTGTTTGTGGATTTGTTTGAAGAAGCACTGTTGTGTGGACTTGATAGATTTAGAATGGGTTGTTTTGGTGTCACACATTTTGCATCTACAACTCCATCATTTACAATGTTGTTCTTAGTCCAAAACCTAGATTTATTCATGTTGTTGTTTGAACTAGGGACATCCTTATAGATTTTTATTTGTCCATTAGCTATCAAAGCTTTCTCTATAAGTAATTTTATCTTAATGACCTTACTAAAAGAAGTAGGACATTGGATTTGAAGTTGATATATTAACTCCGTGTTCAAGTTAGAGACAAACATTTCAATCATTTGCTTTTCGGGGATGTGATAAGGACATTTACTTGCAAGTTGTCTCCATCTTTGCAAGAAAGTAGAGAAGGATTCTCTACTCTTTTGTTTGTTGTTGCAAAGATCTAACATTGAAATCTCATGTTCAATGTTATAGGAGAAGTGAGTGACAAACTTGTCCACTAGTTCGTTGAATGTATGGATTTGAGGAGGTAGACGTGAGAACCATTCCATGGCTTGACCTCCTAAGCTACGTGGAAAGAGTCACATTAGATATGTCTCATTGTGAATGACTTCTAAACATGCAGTACTGAATTCTCTAATGTGGTCATGAGGATCACCTTTTCCCCTATATTTGTCAAATTTAGGGACTTCAAATCTTGAAGGAAAAGGTACGATAACCAAGCTTTTGTCAAAAGGATAGGGAGATATATCCTCTAGTGAATAATGTTTTGTGGAGGATCCAGTTTCTAAGTCCATAAATTGTTGTTGTAAGGCTTGGATTTGTTGTGTGAGTGTCTCTAATGGATTTTTCATATCCTTAGCCTTTTCATTCTTGGGAGCTTTAGTTTCATTTGATTGGGTTGTTTCTCTCAATTTGGTAATGTCGAAATCAAAGAGTAACTTGGCTCCTTGTTGTGCAAGCAAAAGGAAGTATTTGTGTGGGTCCATTGTTATGACCTTATCCATTAATTTTTGAAATTTTGGATCTTGTAAGGCATTAACAATTTCTTCTTGGGGGGTTTCTTCCTTTCCATCACTAGAAGAGTGTACACTACTATTGGATGTGTTGATGGTGTTTTTAGCACACAACAATGTAGGTGTGATTGCTGGCATCACACCTCTTTTGAAAAAGGTATCCTATCCAAGATAAGACTACCCCAAGGATAATACAGCTAGGTCTTAGCTTGCTTGGAATAACTTCAGGTGTCTTACATGAAATGCAAGGTTTATGAAAGATGGCAATAATGTACATGCAGAAACCTTAGGTGGTTCAGACTGTGACATCTGAAATTTTAGTAGATAGGTAATGAAACGCTTCTCAAACCCTAAATCTACCGAACTAGATGTAAATAAAATGCAAAAGGAAAGGGAGAGAGAAAGGGTTAAAGATCCTATAGACAATTACAGAAATGATAATAAGAAAGATAAATAAATTCCCAATAACAAACAAATCTCTGCTTAACCAGGCAGCCCACAATGCTACAGAGATTGTGCAATCTTCTAAGGAAACATAATAATTTTCAAATTGTAGAGAGTTCATCAAAGACCTAATTCCCAACGCAGCTCAATGAAATCATACAATCAAACTTATCTCATATGAAATATGCCCAGACTAACCATGCACAATGACATAGAATCAACAAGCTATTAATGGTATGGACATGAAATCCATCAAATATCTGAATAATTAATCACTAATACAACTAAATATCAACTAATTTTAGATTGACATGAACCATGAAAACCAAAATGAGACAACACATAAACACAAATTCCCAACAACCTGCAAAACTTGACTTGTATTGACTTAATATTGGTAGAGTCTCAGCAATTCATTATCAAATCTTACTTGTTACAATGAGAGAATGATGGCCCTTTTATAAACAAGCACCATACTGAGTTTTTGAATGAACGGTGGAGATTATCTCAACACCAATGGTCTAGATTACATGGCATTTAATGAGATACATCAGTTTGTTGCATTTTTGGATTTACATTTGTCCTTTAGGAAAAAGAGAAAATATAATATGCAAATACATTGAATCTGGACAAAATGGATAACCATTTGGTTGTATATGATGAAAAGTCAATTTGCAAGGCCTAATAAAGCCAAAATAGAGTCACATGATGCTTGAAAATATGAGCTGATGTGGATTCACGGGATTCCAAGTACTGCCTTGATCAAGAGGGGTATGTGACACATTTTAATGAAGGTATATCCAACTGGGTGCTTGTTGGACTGATTCTCAATGCCTGGACTACTGGAGCAACTATATGCATGTCTTGGACATTGGATTGGATCTACAGGAATAGCAATGAAGTAGACTTGATCTTTTATGTCTTTAGCTCCTGAGGCTCATCTTTATCATCTTGGACATTATACTGGCCTTCTCTTATAGGTGCAATAGCAATTTGATGGATAGAATGTTGATTCTGCAACTCTGGGTCAAGAGGGTATATATGTGTGTTCATCCTTCCAAGACGGCTTTGGTTGGCTTGTGTGTCCTCCAAGACCTACAATTCACAATGCAAAGCATCAATTTGGATCAAGATATGTCCATTTGCAGTCATGGATCAGTAAAAAACAACTCATTGCCAATGTCACTTTTCTATGAACAAGCTCTTAAATCTAGTGATTTTCACATGATTTTCTGCATTTTTTACCATTTTCAAGTACCCATTTGGCCTATATATTGATTTAGGAAGTTTTTGGGGTCATAAAAATCTATTTGGAGACATTTATTTCATGTTTTTCTAGCCTTTTCTGTAAAAAGCAAGATTTTTAGGGGTCACAGACTTTTCATGTGCAGTGGCATTAATTGTCATTAAATGTGCCCAAAATCAACACAAACTTGGTGAAATATTCATCATGATGTGACAAATAGTTGTGCAATCCAAATTCACCAAGTAAATCCAATTTGTTTCTTGAAAAACTCAAATTTCAGGCCAGAATACCAAAAAGTGCTAATTTTGGGGGGCACTGACTTAGCACTGATTTTGCCTCCAAGTGATAGCACAAATTTTGGCTCTGTCCGATCTTAGTGCGGATTTTGGCTCCATCCAACCTTAGCACAGATTTTAGCTCCGTCTGACCTTAGCGCGGATTTTGGCTCTATTGACCTTAGCGTAGATTTTGGCTTCCACTACACAAAGTCAGTTAAATCACCTTTTAGCTCAAAGGTGGTGGGTGGTGATTTTAGCGCTTAGGTCACATTTTGAGTTTGCGAAGAATTGCGATGACACCAAATAGCACAGGTTTTTGGTACTATTGTACATGTGTAGTGAGCATGTTTTTTAGCACTAGTCAATGAGGATGGATTTTAGTGCTAAGTGTAGTAAGGGATTTTTTGGTGCAAAGTGCAGTAGGGGTTATTTTTAGCGCCAGATTTGGAAATATCCAGGGTGAAAGTATATTTAAAAATATATTTAAGTAATACTTTAAATATTTTTAAATATACTTTTAGGATATTTGAGATAGGTTCCAAATCCATAGGATTTCATATGCAGACTCTAGATTTTTGGGCTTCCACCAGATTTTAGACTTAGCCATTTTTGCAAGGTTTTCAGGGTTTCAGACTTAGCCAGATCAAGGCTTCAGGAACATGCATCAGGGTGAAAGTATGTTAACCCCTTAGTGAAATCTTGTGGAATTTGACATGATTTTGTAACTCTAAGACCTGGAAACTAGGAATTTCAACATGACACATCCTGCAGAAGCAATTTCAAGGGCAATATCCAGTGACATGGGATTTTGGAGAAAAATGCAGTAACACCCAATTTCAGTGTAGAAGGCAACAAATGACTATTTTTAAGCATAAGAACACTCAAGACACTTCCAAATCAATCATGCATGACATCAAATGACTCCAAACATGCACCATACTCAAATATGGAATAAATCCTACACTCTAAGCACAAATTCACCTTCTCATCATCATAAGTAACAAAGGATGAGACTCCAAGCCAAAGCAAAAGAGGGTGTCTCCATTTGACAAAATGGGGCATGTGTACAAGGCACAATAGGATGGATCCATTTCTTTTTATCTTTTGGCTTAAGACCTAGTTTCGACCATACAAAGTTTGAGATGAATGAAGTTGGATGACAAACTTGTAGATATATAAGTGATGTTTTTGATGGGGTGTAGTTTGGGTGAAAGATTGGATTGAATGTGTTTATGATAAGATTTTCTAAAGTTTGTTTTGATCTTTCTTCAAACAATAATCTTGAGCTATGATGTATAGCTATCAAAGCGTTGATCCAAAGTAAGTCAAATATGGATGGTAGAAATCACTATTGATAAAGACTAACTTTGTCAAGATGTTTAGTGCAACTCCTAGATAAAGGATGATTGATCCTGATAGGGAAACTAACTAAATTTGTTTGAATAAGAAGATCTCAATAATAGTTTTTAGGAAAATCTTGTTTTTTTGTTTGCTTTGGGGAAGGCTAAATATGAGATGTAAGTGGAATGTTTGAAATGGATAAGGGATTTATCTATATGGTCTAAGTGACTTCTCAAGTGAATTATATATCAAAATGGGTATCCAAAATTGTTTTGGTTATTTGTACAAGACCTCGGGAACAACTCTCTATTGTGGATGCACAATTTGAAATGCGTAGAAACAAAGTGTGAATGCGCAGCAACACGTGATATATGTGCAGGTTTAAATGTGCAAGAACAAAGTGTAAATGGACAACATGAATTGATAAATGTGCAACATAAATGTTTATATGCGCAACACAAATGTTTGAATGCACAAAAAAAAGTATATGCATAGCAAGATGTTTTAAATGCTCAGCAAGAATTTGTTAATACACAACTTTGTTCAAAATGACTAAATTTGATCAAGTTTTTCTTGCTTTTGGAACACTTTTCTAGGTAACCTCTTGATGAAAGAGCATCCCTGGTTCAAGAGCAATCTTGCATCAACCAAAAACATTTGCAATTCAGTTTTTTTGTAGTTTAGTTTGTTTCTTTTCATTTTCTAGTTCAGTTCAGGCAATTCAGTGAGTAGCAGTTTTTGTATTTTGGTCTGCATTCTACCATAGTTGCATTCTACATCTTCTAGAGCTGGACTTATCATCTTGATTCATTCATCTACATCATATTTAAAATTTAGAGCATGTGGATCAAGTACTAGAAAGTTATCACTCTCAGAAGATTGACTATTTTCTCAGAGCAGAGCATCTTGGCAGTCTCAAACAATCAGCTAAAGGAGAAGACTTGCAGAGTATTCCTTGATCCTTGGAGCCTAATGACACATCATTCAATGATCTTTGGTTCATGGCTGACCTTCCCCGAGATCCGCACATCATTCCATTCATTTGTGGAGGTGTTCTACATGATTAGGTCTGACCTATCCGTGTACATAGGTTATAGCTCTTCCTTGGAGTTTGTGATCTTCCTTGGCCGACAGGGAGGAATCTATTGTTCCGGAGATGATATATATTGGTGTAATAGATCCTTAGGAAAGAAGTTCATGATAATAGTGATAGTTGATAGTTTAGATTTTGCACAAAGGAGCTTCAAAGCTATATCTTGTGCATATTCTGATATTCTATAATCAAGCCCTTGAGCCCTAGTTGTAAGCTCACATGTTGCTGGCCGATCTGTATTTGAATCCTATGATATATAGAATGACCAAATATACATTTTTCTATATCTTTGAGTTGTTTCCATTGTGTTTACTCTTGTTGCACAGACTAGACAATTGATTCTATGAACCCTCCTACTGTGACTGCACCAAGTGGTATCAGAGTGAAAGTTTGAATCTTTGGGAGTGAATTGAGTGGAATTGGCGAGGGAATTCCATAAGATCTTTCTATGGACATATCATCGAATTGAGGCAGGTTACTTGTGTTGCAATCGATCACCGATTGTGAGGCAGTTGTCACCTTGTAGCCTGAGCACCAAACTTGAGGTAGTTTGCACTTGATCCTAGGAAGATGTTGCCGAGGAGAGTTGCTGCTATTGGAACAATGGCTGGTAGAATGAATGAGATGATAGAAATGATGAAGACAATGTGAATTCGATTGGATGCTATTGAAGAAGATAGGCGAAGAGGATTGACACTGAGACCTAATTTTGAAAGTGATGATGAAGAAGAATTTTAATCTATTGAACAAATGGGCAAAACCCTAGGAGCTGATGAAGAAGAAGAATCAGATCAAGTGACGATGTTGTGAGCTATTTCAAAAATTGGAAAGAGACCTAGAGTTGACGTACCAAATTACACTGGCAATTTGAACCCTGAAGGATTGATTGATTGGATAAATGACATGGAAGAATACTTTGAGTATGAAGAAGTTGAAGATCTAGAGAAGGTAAAATTTGCAAAGACAAAGTTGAAAGGACATGCTGCTATTTGGTGGAAGGAAGTTCAGTTGGATAGAAATAGAAGAGAAAAAGGAAAGATTTCAAAGTGGGATAGGATGGTGAGAAAATTGAAGAATCAATTCATACCTGCTGATTATGAGTTGGAACTATTCAAAAGATTGTAGAACTTGAGGCAAAAGGAGAAATTTGTGAAGGAGTATACTGAAGAATTTCATAAGATGATCATAAGGAGAAGACATAGTGAAGCAAGCAAAGAGAAAGTGGCTAGATTCATCAATGGACTGAGAGTGGACATTCAAGAGGAACTAAGTTTGGTGAGGATGACATCTTTGGAGGAAGCATATCAATTTGCCCTAAAAGTTGAAGAGAAGCTGAATAAGAGACATGATAAGAGACAGAGAGGCAGATGAGGTAAATTCCAGAGAGGTAGAACATTTTCTGGAGGAGATAGATCATTTGCCGAGTAGAACAAGCCTAACAGCCCATTCAAAAAGGAGGGTAGAGATAATAGTGCATACCGGAGAGATGAAAAAAACTTTTATCAGAGAGGAAATCCTAGTGCATGTCAAAATGAAGGATATAGAAGAGAAGGAAGAGGATTTGATAAGATAACATTCAGAGGCACTTGTTTCAAGTGTGGAGGTAAAGGACATAGAGCATTTGAATGTAATCAAGGGAGTACAAGAAAGAGAGTAGAGAACAGTGGAAGAGCAGCTTATGTGGAGGAAGAACATGTTGGATCACCAAGTTTAGTTGGTAAACTAGAGAAAGGATAATCACTTTTGATGAGGAGAGAACTATTCCAAGCAGAGACAAATGAGGAACCATTGTAGAGGAAGAGTATGTTCAAAACTAGATGCAAATTAGGAGGTAAATGTTGTAAAGTTGTAATTGATAGTGGTAGTTTTGATAACCTAGTTTCAGAGGAGATAGCGACTAAGATGAAGTTGGAAAGACTGAAAAACCCTAAGCCCTATCAGATAGCATGGATTCAGGATGATCATAAGGTACTAGTGAGTGAGTAATGTTTGGTGAAATTTCATATTAGATCTTATCATGACGAAATGTTGTGTGATATTATGCCTATGGATGTATGTCATATCTTGTTGGGTAGACCTTGGTAGTATTATAGAAAAGCTATACATGATGGGAGAAAGAATACATACACTATAACATCAAATGGGAAGAGAATTACCTTGATTCCTTTGGAGGATGATCCTAAGAGTGAAGTATGTGGGAATGCTAGAATCTATTTGGTAGATGGAAGAAAATTTTTGGATGGTTTGAGACGTGAGAATATGTGTTATGCTTTGATTCCTAAGAAGCCTAAAACATTGAAAAAGGAAACAAAAGAATCACAACTAGAAGAGATAAGAGAGTTGCTTATAGAGTATGAGGACATCGTATCAGATAATGTACCTAAAGGATTTCCACCTATTGGGAGTATTAGTCATCACATGGATCTAATACCGGGAGCTAGTTTGCTTAATAAAGCATCACATAGAATGATACCGGCAGAGAACAAAGAATTAAGTAGACAGATACAAGAATTATTGAGAAAAGGTTTGATCTGAGAAAGTTTGAGTCCTTGTGCAGTTCTTGCAGTGTTAGCACCTACGAAAGATAAGGAATGGAAAATGTGTACTGACTCTAGAGCAATAAACAAGATCACATTTAAGTATAGATTTCCTTTACCTAGGATGGATGATATCATGGATTGTTTGAGTAGAGCAAGATATTTCACAAAGATAGATTTGAAGAGTGGATACCATCATATCAGAATTAGAGAAGGAAATGAATGGAAGACTGCTTTTAAGACAAATGAAGGATTGTATGATTGGTTAGTGATGCCTTTTGGACTGACAAATGCATCGAGTACTTTCATGAGATTGATGAGTGAAGACTTGAAGAAATTCTTGGGTAAGTTTGTTATTGTATATTTGGATGACATTCTAATTTTTAATAAAACAAAAGAAGAACATTTATGGCATATTAGACAAGTTTTGTAGAGGTTGAGAGAAGAGAAATTATTCATAAACATCAAGAAGTGTAGTTTCATGAAGGAAGAGCTAGTGTATTTTGGATTTGTGATTTCTGTAGAAGGATTGAAGATGGACCCTAAGAAGGTAAAAGCAATTGTTGAATGGCCTACACTGGAGAGCATTTGAGAGGTTAGATCATTTCATGGATTGGCTAGTTTCTTCTAGAAGTTCATAGAAAATTTTAGTTCAGTATGTAACCCTATGACACAGACCATGAGAGGTGATAGAAAAGACTTTAAGTGGACATCAGGAGCCAATAAAAGTTTTGAACCGTTGAAGCAAAAGGTGACAGAGCAACCTGTTTTAGCATTACCAAATTTTAATAAGGTATTTCAAGTTGATTGTGATGCAAGTGGAAATGCAATTGGAGCAGTGTTAAGTCCAGAAGGTAGATTTGTAGCATATTTCAGTGAGAAGTTGAATGATGTAAGGAAAAGATATTCAATTTATGATCAAGAGTTCTATGCCATAATTCAAGCCTTGAAGAAGTGGAGACATTACATGTTGTCTAAGGAATTTGTGTTGTATATAGATCATCAAGATTTGCAATATTTGAATAGTCAAGGTAAGTTGAATCAGAGACACATGAGATGGGTAGAGTTCATGTAGAGTTATACATTTGTGTTGAAGCACAGGAGTGGAAAATCAAACAAAGTTGCAGATGCCTTGAGTAGGAGAAGGAACTTGTTGACAGAGATGAGAGTTGAAGTGATGGGATTTGATGAATTGAAGAACATGTATGAGGGAGACACTTATTTTGCAGAACCTTGGAAAGCATCTAAGGAACCTATTGTGAGAGATAGGAGCAAGTGGTTGGATTATTTCATTCAGGAAGATATGTTGTTTAGAGGAAATCCATTATGCATACCTTAGAGTTTAATGAGAGATAATTTGATCAAGGATAAACATAGTGGTGGATTAGCAGGACATTTTGGCATTAACAAGATAATGGATTTGGTAAGTGAAAATTATTTTTGGCCTCAGATACATAAGGATGTTAGGAAATTTGTGCAGAGTTGTAGAGTTTGTCAAGTTGCAAAAGGGAGTAGTCAAAATACTAGATTGTATAAACCTTTGACAGTACTAGAGAGACCTTGGGAAGACATAAGAATGGATTTTGTGATGGGATTGCCGAAGACACAGAGAGGACATGATTCAATATTTGTAGTGGTAGATAGATTTTCAAAGATGTCTCATTTCATACCTTGTAAGAAGACAACTGATGCAATGCATATAGCTGACCTATTTTTCAAGGAGATTGTGAGATTGCATGGATTACCTAATAGCATAATTTCAAATAGAGACACCAGATTTCTTAGATACTTTTGGAAGGCACTTTGGAAGAAGATGAAGATAGATTTGAAGTTTAGTTCAACATTTCACCCACAAACTGATGGACAGACAGAGGTAGTGAATAGGAGTTTTGAAAACTTGTTGAGATGTTTGATTGGAGAGAAGGTCAGAAGTTAGGATTTGATTCTTTCACAAGGAGAATTTGCATACAATAATTCAGTAAATAGGAGTACTCAAAGAACACATTTTGAGATTTTTACCAGAGTGAATCCTAGAGGAGTGATAGAACTAAGAGACATGGGAATGACATAAACGAGAAGTGCAGAGGTAGATGAATTTGTAGAACATATGAAGACAGTACATAATCAGGTGAAGAAGCATTTCGAAGATATGAACAACAAATATAAAGAACAAGCAGATGAGAAGTGAAGACATAAAGAATTTATAGTAGGAGATGAAGTGATGGTATACTTGAGAAAAAAAAGATTTCTAGTTGGGACATATAACAAGTTGAAAATGAAGAAGTTTGGACCTTGTAGAATACTCATAAAATTTGATTTAGGAAATGCATATGAAGTGGAATTACCGGAGACATTGGGCATATCACCTATTTTCAACATTGCAGACCTATATCAATATCATGAAGCAAAGTTTAGTGACAACATTGAAGAGGATTTGAAGTAGTTACCACAACAAGCACTAGAGCAGATTGAAGACATTTTGGATAGCAGAGTTGGACATAGCACCAGAGGAAGACAATACAAAGAATACATTGTAAAGTGATAAGGTAGACTGGAAGAAGATTCATCTTAGATTTCTCAGGCTAAGGTGGACCGTCTTGGTTCTCCCCCAACCCCAGCAAAGTGAGGGGACCACTTTCTCAACAACCCTGAATGTCTGATGCAGGAGCATCCCTAGTTCAAGAGCAATCTTGCATCAACCAAAAACATTTGCAATTTAGTTTGTTTGCAGTTTAGTTTGTTTCTTTTCATTTTCTAGTTCAGTTTAGGCAATTCAATCAGTAGCAATTTTTGTATTTTGGTCTGCATTCTACCCCAGTTGTATTCCACATCTTTTGGAACTGGACTTAACATCTTGATTCATTCATCTACATCATATTTAGAATTTAGAGCATGTGGATCAAGTACCGGAAAGTTATCACTATCAGAAGATCAACTATTTTCTCAGAGCAGAGCATCCTGGAAGTCTCAGACAATTAGCTAAAGGAGAAGACTTGCAGAGCATTCCTCGATCCTTGGAGCCTAATAACACATCATTCAATGATCTTTGGTTCATGGCCGACCTTCCCCAAGATCCATACATCATTCCATTCATTTGCAGAGGTGTTCTACATGATTAGGTCTGACCTATCCATGTACATAGGTTACAGCTCTTCCTTAGAGTTTGTGATCTTCCTTGGCTGAAATGAAGGAATCTATTGTTTCAAAGATGATATATATTGGTGTAATAGATCCTTAGGAAAGCAGTTCATGATAATAGTGATAGTTGATAGTTTAGATTTTGTATGAAGGAGCTTCAAAGCTATATCTTGTGCATATTCTGATATACTATAATCAGGCCCTTGAGCCCTAGTTGTAAGCCCGCATGTTGCCGGACGATTTGTACTTGAATCCTATGATATATAGAATAAATGAATCTGCATTTGTTCTGTATCTTTGAGTTGTTTCCGTTACATGTTTACTCTTGCTGCATGGACTGGACATTCCATTCTATGAACCCTCCTACAGTGACTGAACCACCTCTTATTTTTGTGATGATTTTTTTTAATTTTTAGGCAAGAAAACACAACAGACAATAAAGTACAATGGCTATTAGTGACATTTAGTGTATGTTCAAGACTTATCAAAAGCCCAAGTTTTCACGGGTCTAACATAATTTGTAAACAAAACAAACACTTTTTATCCCTAAAGACAAGGCTTCATTGTGGTACATCAGCTCACAACATAGATCTCCATCGACTCAAATGACATCACATAGGTAAGAACATGTGAGCATTATATCATCTTTGTGAGAGAGGATAGGTAGGGGTATCTCACCCTTTCCCTAGAAAACTACAAGTAGGCCACAAGTAGCTTATGCTAGCCGAGGAGTACTATCTCATCTCAAGGGAGGCAATGATGAGTAATCTTGAGGGATTGTATCAATTCCCCTTGCACTGAAAATTACCGTAATGTTCGGAGGTGAGTTAGGTGGCCACTAGCTAAGGGGTTCTTATTAACTTTGAGGGACCAATGCCTTGTGATAATGAGGCAAGCTACTAAAAGTTTTAACCAATCCTACTAAGAATATCGTATACCTCACACAATGCAAAAACCATTTTCACAAAGTTTTGGTACACCTCTTTTCAATTTGGCACCGTAAGACAAGGCTACTTGTCTTTTGCTTTATCCAATTTATATAGCGGTTCAAAGGAAAACTCCACTTAAGTTCGTCCCTTTTGGATGAAGCGCAATCTAAAAGAAGGCCTTTCTAAAGGATAAACTGAAAGTAAATGATAGATGAGTCTATTTTTATTATAACCCAAGATGTTGCAAGAGGAGAGCATATACCTATCACCTTTATAGACACAACAAACACTTGTTTATTAACCACCTAGATTAAGCTAAGTGTGACTAATCTAACAACACAAGATGCCATATTTGTATGATAACAGAAAATAAAAGATAGTCAAATTTAGCCTCTATATCAAACTATGTTATGATTGCATGCAAGATTGGATGAAATTACTTGACGGGCTATTTATGCTATGTTTTGATTGTATGTAAGATTGTCTAATTAACCTTCCTAAATTAGACTATGTTGTGATTGTATGCAATATTGTCCAATTAACCTTCCTAAATTAGACTATGTTGTCATTGTATGCAAGATTGTATGTGTAGAATTACTTCTCCTATTTTAAACTAGATGCTACTAGATTATCAATGCAAGAGTAAATGAAACAATGATGTCTAAACCAAAGCCCTAAACTTGTAAAAACAATTTATTAGTAGTCTGAGCACACTCCTTTGGCAATTGATGATAGCTTCAACAAGGGTTAGTGTCAAAATTATCCAAAGGCATACTAAAATTTGCTAATTTCAAATGTGCAGAAATAGACAACACATGCACAGTAGAATAAATTAAATGTACAGTAATATTGTATCCACAGGACTACTATTTTTGTTCCTGTAGGCTCTATTTTTGGAATGGATGTGCAGGACTAGAACTCAAATGCACAGAAATGACCTGTTTCAACTGTAATGACACAAAAAACTCAAATTTGGGTATTAAATTTGGGGCAAGGCCCCATGGTGGGTGGAAAAATGTGATTGATAATAATTTGGAAACAACTGTAAGAACCGAATAAGATACCACAATTACTCTAAATTCCTACTCAAATTCAAATCACCAATGAAACTAGGAAAAATATAGAAAGCATGAATTATACCTTGCAAACTCTGATTTATCCTTCATGTTCCATTGTCTCCTATCTTCTAAGATCTTGCTGATTATGTTGGTGCTCTCATAATTGTACTTCTTTATTTTCAAGATGACTATGAGATGAATGGAATTGTGGATTCAAATGCAATGTAAACAATCCTACAATGCAAGACTAATGATAATGATGATGATTTTGATAAAAGCTAATGCAATGTTATTGATAATGATTGATATGAGGATAATGATATGAAACTAAATGATACTATGAAGATAGATGATAATGCAACAATGGAGATTATGATATTGATATGCAAATGGGGGCCTAAGGCACGCTTGGATACTTGATATAATTTGTGCAACATGTAAGTATGGTAGCTCTTGTGATGATAAAATAAAGGTGAGGAGCTTCCTTTTATAGGCCAAGGATGGCTCAAATCCAAGTGTCAAAAGATCCATGGTTGAAGAATAAGTCTTGTGATATGTATGGTCAAGATCAAATTGGTTGGATGAGGGGAGATAAAGATGGAAGATGTTCCTACTACGATGACAAGGTGGAGGAATATGAGGGACAAGGAGCCACATGATGTGATGCTCACAAAGACCAATGAGGTAAAGATGGAAGGAGTCTTTGTTTGTTGGAATGTGAGAGGGAATATAGGATTCATGAGACAAGTGTCTCATAGTCAACATTGACCATGGTGATGTGGAGAAACCAATTTCTACAAAGTAGGGATGATTGAGAGGAAATAGGGCATGTGTTGAGAGGATAAATACCTAATTAAATATTAATAATATTTAATTTATGGAGCAACATGATGAGGTGTCCATTGACGTGGAGGGTGACATGGATGAATGATGTGATTTTAGACATAGGACTTTATCTTTTGAGAATAATTAAATAAGATGATTATTTAATCATAGATGACTTTAGAGGAATTTAAGATATTTAATTGTTGGAAGAATATGATGAACGTGAGCCAAATAAATAAATTAGTTTGTTTATTTATTGATAGAGGAATAAGAATAAAACAAATGTAATATATTTATTTAATTCATCTCGAACCATTTTTAGGTGTATGCAATGATTATTACCAAGAGTTCTCGAGATCATCAAAACATAATTATAGCCCACATGTAAGCTAGGAAAGATAAAAAAGCAACAACACACCTCATAAATCAAGGTTCTCAAACTCAAACATATCAAGACTATCAATGCACCGACAAGCACCTAAAATGACTTCATGATGAAATCTAATGAAAGTGCATGAACATTAAAATCAAGAGATGAAGCCAAAGTGGAGGATATTAAGGATAGGGAGTTGGGCATAACCTCTTCCAGATTTCTAAATGGAAGAGTGAAATGAGAAGGCTTGATGCCGCGGCCCCAAAAAACACAAATGCAGGAAATCTGCGAGAGTCGGGAGTGGGGTTGAACCTTTTCCACCTTCCAAAATGGAAGAGTGAACTAAGAAGGCCCAATGTTGTGTCTTTGAAAAATATACCTATGCCCAACTAGTAAGAGAATCTGACATAATACAAAGGTAAGGTGTGGCGGTTCAGGCCTGTCCCTTCTGGCATGCAAAAATGACCCAACCTAAAGGCCTAAAAGCATAAACCACTGAAAAGGCCAAGGACATAACTTGCAATCAAATGGACCAAAACTCATCAAATAATACTCCAAATTGAGTTTAGAGAAGCACGTCAAAGCATATGAAAGCATCAAATCATACAAGTGAAATCAGATTAAGAGAAAGTAAAAATGAGAAACAATTAGGCTCAAAAATCCTTAAAAGGGTTATTCGCATGCGTGGGAGAACCACCATTAATGCACCACCAAGGGTAGGTGGAGGGAAATCAAATCCTATACTGCAAAGTTAGCCTATAGGTAAGTTGAAAGGCTAGCCCTCGAAGCAACACAAGTGATCTTCCATCTCCACACTAGTGTCCTCGGAGACGAGATTTCAGGGAATGCTCTACAGTCATACTAGGATGACCAACCCTGACCCAATGGTATTTATATGAGTAAATGTGACCAACCAAAAGCTAGAGCATCAGGGATGTTTCTACTATCATGCTAGCATGACAAACCTTGATATCCCGATAGTAAAGCAAATCAATTCAAACACAAGATCAAGTCAACAAACAATGGTAAGGCGTGGGGCTCATGCTTACCCCTACTAGAATTCTAGAAGGATAAAGTCTAAAACCCTAATAGGCATGAAATCAAGAAGAAATCAAGTCATTTAGGCTCAACACTTAAAACAAATTGGAGATACTAAAAATCTTACCCATGAATGAATAACACTTAGCAACACCTGAGGCAAGTAAAAAAAAGGGGACCCTATTTCGAAGTAAAATTGGGTGGGTTGTGAGGAACACAATAGAAGGCTCTTTTGATGACTAGGGTTATAAGCAGTTATGTTATGGAGTAAAAAATGGACACATACCTTTTTACCTCCTAGTTTAGCTCCTAGCTCCTCGTGTTTACACTCTACAAGAAAAATTATTCATCCCGATGAGAAATCCCTCAAAACCCATGTCAAATGGGAACAAGGGGCCCATTTAATGCTTTGGTCCTGACCAAAAAGGCATCTTGGGACTTGGATGCTTGTATCCAAGTCCACCCTGATTGGTCAGGGTAAAATTTAATGCATGTCGGCATATGACTTTTAAATGGGTCCTTTGTTGTAGGCTCTTTCATTTAATTTGTGAACGTTTAACATGATAGCATATATAAACAAGTGTTTCAATTTATTTTGTAACAAGTTGATGATAGAAAGGCTATGATATTGAGAAATGATCATTCAAGGTATTCATTGTGTTATTATTGCATATTTGTGTTAGTATTGTATTTGTTGCAGATTTGGAATCATCATCAACATCCTTATGAGTTGAAGAATCTTCATCCTCTTAAGGGATTCACCACCAAGGTGACATTATCATTGTCTTTGAATCATTCCATCATGATTTGGAGTATCTTTATCCTTTGTCCTATAAGGACACACTCTCTCTCTAACACGATGTTGGGAAAGCTTGAATCCCTAAACACCACAACCCCCAAACCCCTTTTCTTCTTGTGTGTAGGTTACAGGTACAAGAATTGTAGAAATGAAGGTACATGGAGGTTTCTTAAGAGATAAACATTCAAGATCCAAAAATAGAGTTTAGAAATTCCACTATAGCAGACTTGGGTGCTAGCTCCAATGTCCAAGAATTAAAATAGACCCTGAATTCAACATCAAAGCATCATTTATGACATTTTTCCATTTTTGACCTTTTAGAGATTGAGAGTTTCTAAACTCGGGCACTATCCCCAGAGTCTTTTGACATTTCAACTTCTAAGGAATAGGTTTGGACATCTCACTGATCATCCTGGTACTTTAAGATCCTATTTTTCTATTGTTGTTTCTCTGTTATAAGATGATTATCCAAATTCTAGGGTTTAGTGCATTGTGTTAGAAATGAAAGCAACACTACTTCAATGGAAATATGATTCAATATAAATTTCTGCAATCTTTAACTGTGTGTTATTAATGGAGATTGTAACATAGAAACAAAACTATGCTTCACAGAAATGCAAAATTAGAAATATGAACACATAACACAATGTTTAACGTGGAGAAAACCCTTTCAGGTAAAAAATTTCACACAGGAAAGAGGCCCAATGTTTGTATTAATCTGAAAATGATTACAATAGAACACCACTTCAACTCTCTTCCCCAGTCTTCAATCTAACAACATTTCGGCAGCACCGGAGTACCTAAAATTTTTATTACAGAAACTAATACATGGCAAGTACTCATAGAAACCTTTTCTAACTCATCTTAAGTGTTCACCATCCCTCTCCTAAGATTCTTCAACCCGTAAACATTAATTACAATCTTACAAGCATCTTACACTTGTCCAAAAATAGCCATGCAAAGGTTGGGCTCCCAAGACTAAATCTAGACTCTTATAGCATCTTATGACATGTCATAACCGTCATAGATTCCACAAAAGAGTATCTTTCCAAGATAGAAAGCTTGGGTTAAATATAGCAAATATACAACTAACATATCCGTCATATGTGTCATAGAATCTCAGAATCTTATGACAACTTGCAACTATCATAGATTCACTTAACAAACATTATGACAGTTCTCATACATGCCAAAAATAGTATATTCCTCAAGGAAGCACGCCTACCCTCATTTACTTTGAGTTTTTACATTTGCCAATAGTAAATGTCACTCTGTAACTGCCGCCGGTAACTCTGAAATTACAATTGTCAATGAGACTACCTAATTCCCTTATGGGTAATTACAAATAACAAATATTAAATGGAATAAAATACAATATTGGAATTTAAAAGGTTAATGTCACCTTATTCTAATATTCTCCCACTTGACATTATACATTGTAAATCAACCCATAGGAAAATAAATGAAAAATAATCAGGCACTAGAAACAAGGCCCATGGCCTCTCTGCACCACATGAACTTTTTTGTGCTCACAGGTTTGGTCAATGAATCTGCAACATTCTCCTGATTATCTATCTTTTTTAGCTCAATCTGTCCATTTGTAAGTAACTCTCGAACAAAGTGATACTAAACATCAACATGCTTAGTTCGAGCATGATACATAGGATTTTTGGCCAAACATATAGCACTCTGGCTATCACAACCAATCTGAATGATCCTGCAATCAAAACCAATACCTGTACATAGTCTCCTCAACCAAAATGCCTCCTTAGAGACATGAGTATCAGCCATATACTCTGCTTCTATGGTGGAAAAAAGCAATTGTGGGTTGCCTCTTACTCATCCAACTCACTGCATCTCCAAATAGAGTAAACACATAGCCACTAGTGGACCTTCGACTATCCAAGTCACCTTCCCAATCTGCATCAACAAAACCCCATATGTCCAAAGATTTATCAGCACTATCAGTACTAGAATAAACCAAACAATGGTCAGGAGTACCTGCAAGATATTTAACCACCATCTTTGCATAGTTCCAATGCTGTCTACTAGGGTTAGGCATAAATCTGCTCAAAACTCCCACTGCTTGGGCAATATCTAGCCTAGTACAGACCATTGTATACATCAAACTCCCTACAACACTAGCATATGGCACATTAGACATATCCTCAAGATCATCCTTAGTCTTTGGACACATATCTAATGAAAGTTTAGTACCAATGGGTAAAGGAACTGTAACTAGGTTACAGTCTTGCAAACTAAACCTTTGTACAATAGTATTCACATACTTACTTTGTGACAACCAAACTATTCTATTAACTCTGTCCCTCCTGATCTCCATTCCCAAAATATACCTTGCAGTACCAAGATCCTTCATCTCAAATGTACCTGAAAGTTGGACTTTAAGCTCACTGACCATACCCTTAGTATTGCTGAAAAACATGTCATCAACATACAAAGCAATAACTAGTATAGAATCATCAACACAATGAATGTATACACAATGATCCTCCTCGCTTCTAACAAAACCCAATTTCAAAACAAATGAATCAAACTTTTGATACCACATTCTGGGGGACTATTTCAGACCATAAAGAGACCTCTTTAACCTGTAAACCCAATGTTCTTTTCCTTTTACCTCAAAACCTGTAAGTTGTTGCATATAAATTTCTTCTTCAAGATCTCCATGCAAGAATGTAGTCTTAACATCCATTTGCTCAATCTCCCAATCATAAGCTGTAACAATGGATAAGAGAAATCTAAGAGAAGTCAATTTAGCAACATGAGAGAATATCTCACCAAAATCAACTCCCTCTCTGGGAGTAGCCCTTGGCTACCAGTCTAGCCTTGTACTTCTCCAATGACCCGTTTGCACCAAACTTCTTCTTGAAGACCCACTTACAACCTATGGCCTTTCTTCCTTTGGGCAAACAAACAAGATCCTAGGTATTACAAGAGTCTAAAGACATCATCTCCTCCTGCATGGCTAACTGCCAAGACTCACTATCATCTGCAGAAATAGCTTCCCTGTAGGATCTAGGTTCATCATTAGTACTCAATAAAGCATATACACAACATAAATCTATTGGGCTATATCTGTCAACTAGATTCTGTTGTCTTGTGGATCTCCTCAAGGGTAGAGTAAGAGACTCTACTCATTCTTCTGCATGATCATCTGCAACAACTTCTTCTATAACAATAGATTCATCTTCATCAGAACTACTTGAATCTTCTTCTTCTTCTTTACCCCCCAATCCATCATTCTGTTCTTCTCAAGGTGCATCTTTCTGCTCTAAATCAAAGTGCACCTTCTTTAACTTTTCATCTTTTTCTTTTGGTTGCTCAGGTTCAGAAATAGCTCTAAGTTCCCTAAAAATAACATCTCTAGAAAAGATAATCTTGCGGGTTAGTGGAATCCAAAGCTTATAACCTTTCACATTATCACCATATCCAATGAATGTACACTTTTTAGCCTTTGGATCCAACTTAGATCACTTTTCCTTAGGCACATGAACAAAAGCCTCATAGCCAAAAACCCTTAAATGTGAAATAGAAGGTTTCTTACTTGTCCACACTTCATAGGGTGTCGAATCAAGAGCCTTACAAGGAGATCTATTTATCAAGTAGCAAGTAGTACACACAGCCTTTGCCCAAAAGCATTTATCCAACTGTGCATCACTAAACATACTTCTGGCCCTTTCCAGAATTGTTCAGTTCATCCTTTTTGCAACACCATTCTGTTGTGGTGTATACGAAGTTGTCTTTTGTTTGATTATACCTGCATGCTTGCAAAACTCATCAAATTCCTTAGAGTAATATTCCCGTCCATTGTCAGATCTTAATATTTTTATCTTTAAACTTGATTGGTTCTCTACTAAGACTTTGAATTCCTTAAACTTAGTGAAAACTTCAGATTTATGCTTCATAAAATAAATCCATGTAAATCTGGATACATCATCAATGAAGGTTACAAAATAATGAGATTTTCTGATAGATTCATTATCCACAGGTCCAAACACATCCGTATGAATAATTTCTAAGTTCTCTTTTGCTCTATTCCTCCCTGAAGGAAATGATTTTTTGTTTTGTTTACCAAACACACAATGCTCACAGAAATCAAAGTGCTCATAAGAATAGGAGAAGCCATCCAACAAATTTTTATTCTTAATAGTTTTTAATACATTACTTCTTGTGTGGCCCAATCTATGGTGCCAGAACATACATGTATTTTTAGTATTAGCCTCAGATACATAGGAGGTATTATAAACTGTAGTGGCTTCAAGCTTGAATAGGCTTCCGAATCTCTTCCCCTTTGCTACCACCAAGTTTTCTCTCACTAATCTGCAGCCCTGCTTGTCAAATGTCACATGCATTCCCAAATCATTCAACTTAGAAACTGAAATCAGATTTCTAGCTAATCTAGGTACATGCAAAACACTAAGGAGGGTTTTAATCCTCCCATCACTAAAACACAACAATACCTTTCCTTTCCCGACAATCGAATATGAAGAACTATCACCAAGGCAGGTATTACCTCCATCATATTCTTCATATAAGGAGAACCATTCCTTATGCGGAGTCATATGAAATGAGCATCCTAAGTCAACCAACCAATGATCATTAGAAACAAGATTACATGGAGAAAGTAAAACTTCTTCACCTACATTCGAGGACTTATCTGAAGTACTCTCCCACTATTTCTTGGGGTTTCTGCACTCCTTCTTCACATGTCCCCTTTTACCAAAGTTCCAACACTTAACTCTATTCTTTTTACTAGGAGTCTTAGACTAGCCCTTGGACTTGTCCTTAGACCCTTTCTGATCTCCTTTAGGTCCTCTTTCCTTAGACCTTCCCCTAACATTGAGAGCATCCCCTAAACTATCTGAACTCTTCTTCCTCTATTCCTGTGACAGTAGCACTGAAACAAGAGCATCCAACTTTGGATCTACAAGTTTAGCAATGATAGCAAGGGTAATATTCTCCCAAGACTTAGGTAAAGAACAAAGAAGTAAGATACATTTATCTTCCTCACTAACCTCAACATCTACTGAATCAAGCTGACTCACTAACAAATTAAAAGAATTTAAATGCTCTGCAACTAATTCACCTTCTCGCATTTTCATGGAAAACAATTTTCTTTTTAAATAAAGTTTATTTACCATACTCTTGGCTTGATAAATCTCACCCAACTATTTCCACATCTTCTATGTAGTCTCTTCCTTTCCGACACTCAACAGGACAGAGTCTGAAAGACACAATCGGATGGTTACCCGTGCCTTCTTATCCAGTCTATCCCACTCATCTTGAGAGACATCATTGGGTTTCTTCTCTTTTTGAACAACCAACCATTGGTTTTTTTCTTCCAACAAATCTTCTATTTTCAGCTTCCACAACTCATACCCCATTCTGTTGAACTTCTCAATGTCCATTTGAGAGGTTGATGCAACGGTGGATGCAGCCATAATAACAACACCAGATCTGCAAAATAAACACAACCAAATCTCCCACTGCAGCTATAGCTTCCACACTACCACCCAAGAGTCAAAGCTGGCCAGGCTCTGATACCAAATGTTAGAAATGAAAGCAACACTACTTCAATGGAAATCTAGTTCAATATAAATTTCTGTAATCTTTAACTATGTGTTATGAATGGAGATTGTAACACAGAAACAAAACTATGCTTCACAGAAATGCAAAATCAGAAATATGAACACATAACACAATGTTTAACATGGAGAAAGCCCTTTCATGTAAAAAACTCCACATAGGAAAGAGGCCCAATGTTTGTATTAATCTAAAAATGATTTACAATACAACAACACTTCAACTCTCTCCACCAGTCTTCAATCTCACAGCATTTTGGCAGCACCAGAGTACCTAAAATCTGTATTGCAGCGCAACTAATACATGGAAAATACTTATAGAAACCTTTTCTAACTCATCTTAGGCATTCACCTTCTCTCTCCTAAGATTCTCCAACCTGTAAACATTGATTACAATCTTACAAGCATCTTACACTTGTCCAAAAATAGCCATGCAAAGGTTGGGCTCCCAAGACTAAATCTGGCCTCTTACAGCATCTTATGATGCGTCATAACCATCATAAATTCCACAAAAGAGTATCTTTCCAAGATAGAAAGCTTGGGCTAAATATAGCAAATATACAACTAACATATCCGTCATATGCGTCATAGAATCTCATAATCTTATGACAACTTGCAGTTGTCATAGATTCACCTACCAAACATTATGATAGTTTTTGTACATGCCAAAAATAGTATATTCCTCAAGGGAGAACACCTACCCTCATTTACTTTGAGTTTTTATATTTGCCAACCATAAATGTCACTCCGTAACTGCCATCGATAATTCCAAAATTGCAATTGTCAATGAGACTACCTCATTCCCTTATGGGTAATTACAAATAACAAATAATAAATGGAATAAAATACAATATTGGAATTTACAAGGTTAATGGCACCTTATTCCAACACATTGATTGGCCTAGGGTTTGATAAAAGGCTTGGTTGAATCACATATTTCCTCTGCAAACAAGAGCAAAAAACCAGTAGTTGAGTCCTCTTCCATCATGTAGTGACTTGGCTTAGTTTTGTCCTTGAATGTTGTAGTGAAAGGAGGGTTTAATCTAGTGTACTCACATTCTTACATTCATCTTATCCTCTTTTCCCTATATAACAAGTTCAAAAAATTTCAATCTTATTTTCATCTTCTTCATCTGTTTGTCTAAGTAATTGACTAATTTATCTAACTCTGATAATTTAGACATACCTCTAGCTAAAGCAGAAAATGAGCCTGCATGTTGTTGATTCACCTTGGGAAGTGGAGGGTTGTTACTTGGTTACACATCTAGAGGTGTTTTGAGGTTATTCGTTGGAATGGAACTTGTAAGGGGTCTTGATGGTCGATTATTATTGTTGTTCCTCAAGTTATAAATGTGACCTCTCTGAAACTATTGGAAAGCATGGATTTCATCCATTTCTTGTTTTGGATCATTATCACCTTCAAAAGGGAAAGTATAAGCTTCTAGTGCTAGAGCTGTCTCTTCACATATGAGAGTATAAATTTTGTAGAGTGTGTTCATTCTATTAGAAATGAAAGCAACACTACTTCAATGGAAATCTGATTTGAATAAATTTTAGCAATCTTTAACTGTGTATTAACAATGGAGATTGTAACAAAACATAAAACCCACAATACATAAATATACCAGAAGCAGAATGAAGCACATAACACAAGTGTTTAACGTGGAGAAAATCCTTTTAGGTAAAAAACTCCACCAAGAAAAGAGGCCAAGTTGTATTATCTTCACAAAAGGAGATTACAAATACATTCACTTCCTCTGTCCTTCAACGTTCACTCCAGCAGAACTTGGGTACCTGTAAACTGTTATATTCCTCTCATCTACTATGCTATGGTTTATATAGAATTTACACAACCTCAAGACATTAAATGACTTCTTACAAGCCCATAACACTTGTCAAGAGTCAACAACACAACCTTGGGCGTCCATGGCCAAGACAAGGCTCTTACGGGGTCATAAATGCTGTCATACATGCATCCTACACTTGGGAAAAAGTGCCCATGCAAGCTTGAACACCTTGGGGATAAAAATAGCCACTTACAACATCTTATGACGTGTCATATGCTATTATTAGTGTCATAGATTCTTATGACAATTTACAGTTTTCATAGAATCTCTTACACATTCTTACAACATCTATGATATGCGTCATAACACTAAAAATAAATTATTCCTCCACTTGTGCACCCCACTTTGACCAATTACCATTTACCATAGTAAATGACATCTCGTAACTAACACTGGTAACTCTGGGACTTACTGTGCAGTAACTCCGTAACTACCATGGACAGTAAATAATTTTTACCACTGCCGGTGAAACTTGTACATCCCTTATGAGTAATTACAAATTACAAATAATAAATGGAATAAATACAATATTAGGATTTACAAGGTTAGTGGCACCTTATCCCAACATTCTCCCACTTGACATTATACACTATAAATCAACCCATAGGCAATCAAATGAAAAATAACTAGGCACTAGAAACAAGGCCCGTGGCCTCTCTACACAACATGAACTTCTCTGTGCTCATAGGCTTGGTCAATGAATCTACAACATTCTCCTAATTGTCTATCTTCTTCAACTCAATCTCTCTATTTGCAACCAACTCTCGAACAAAGTGATATTGAACATCAACATACTTAGTTCGAACATGATACATGGGATTCTTAGCCAAATAGATAGTACTCTAGCTATCACAACCAATGTGAATGATCCTACAATCAAAACAAATACCTGTACACACTCTCCCCAACCAAACTGCCTCCATAGAGACATGAGTAGCAGCCATATACTCTGCTTCTATGGTGGACAAAGCAACTATGGGCTGCCTCTTACTCATCCAACTCACTGCACCTCCAAATAGAGTAAACACATAGCCACTAGTGGACCTTCAACTATCCAAGTCACTTGCCTAATTTGCATCAATAGAACCCTATATGTCCAAAGATTTATCAGCAATATTAGTACCAGAATAAACCAAACAATGATCAGGAGTACATGCAAGATATTTAAACACCATTTTCGCATAGTTCCAATGCTGTCTACCAGGGTTAGACATAAATCTGTTCAAAACTCCCACTGCTTGGGCAATATCTGGTCTAGTGCAAACCATTGCATACATCAAACTCCCTATAGCACTAGCATATGGTACATTAGACATATCCTCAAGATCATCCTTAGTCTTTGGACACATATCTAATGAAAGTTTAGTACCAATGGGTAAATGAACTCTAACTGGGTTACAGTCCTGCAAACTAAACCTCTGCAAAATAGTATTCACATACTTACTTTGTGACAACCAAAGATTTCTATTAACTTTGTCTCTCCTAATCTACATTCCCAAAATATACCTTGCAGCACCAAGATCCTTCATCTCAAATGCACCTAAAGTTGGACTTTAAGCTCACTAACCATACCCTTAGTATTGCTAAAAAACATGTCATCAACATACAAAGCAATAACCAGTATAGAATCATCAACACAATGAATGTAAACACAATGATCCTCCTTGCTTCTAACAAAACCCAATTTCAAATTAAATGAGTCAAACTTTTGATACCACATTCTGGGGGATTGTTTTAGACCATAAAGAGACATCTTTAACCTGCAAAACCAATGATCTAGGGGATTGTTTCAGACCATAAAGAGACATCTTTAACCTGCAAACCCAATGAGTCAAACTTTTGATACCACATTTTGGGGGATTGTTTCAGACCATAAAGAGACATCTTTAACCTACAAACCCAATGTTCTTTTCCTTTTACCTCAAAACCTATAGGCTGTTGCATATAAATTTCTTCTTCAAGATCTCCATGCAAGAACGTAGTCCTAACATCCATTTGCTTAATCTCCCAATCATAAGCTGGAGCAATGGATAAGAGAAATCTAATAGAAGCCAATTTAGCAATAGAAGAGAATATCTCACCAAAATCAACTCCCTCTCTCTGGGAGTAGCCCTTGGCTACCAGTCTAGCCTTGTACTTCTCCAATGACCCGTCTACTCCAAACTTCTTCTTGAAGACCCACTTACAACCTATGGCCTTTCTTCCTTTGGGAAAACAAACAAGATCCCAGGGGTTACAAGAGTCTAAAGCCATCATCTCCTCCTACATGGCTAGCTGCCAAGACTCACTATCATTTGTAGAAATAGCTTCCCTGTAGGATCTAGGTTTGTTGTTGGTACTCAATAAAGCATATACACAATAGAAATATGGTTGGCTATACCTGTCAACTGGATTCTGTTGTCTTGTGGATCTCCTCAAGGGTGGAGTAAGAGACTCTACTTGTTCTTCTACATGATCATCTACACCAACTTCTTCTGTAACAATGGATTCATCTTCATTAGAGCTACTTGAATCTTCTTATTCTTCACCCCCCAATCCATCATTCTATTCTTCCTGATGTGCATCTTATTGCTCTAAATCAAAGTGCACCTTCTTTACCTTTTCATATTTTTCTTTTGGCTGCTCAGGTTCAGAAATAGCTCTAAGTTCCTTGAAAATAACATCTCTAGAAAAGATAATCTTGTGGGTTAGTGGATTCCAAAGGTTATAACCTTTCACATTATCACCATATTCAATGAATGTACACTTTTCAGTCTTTGGATCCAACTTAGATCACTTTTCCTTAGGCACATGAACAAAAGCCTCATAGCCAAAAACCTTTAAATGTGAAACAGAAGGTTTCTTACCTGTCCACACATCATAAGGTGTCGAATCAAGAGCCTTACAAGGAGATCTATTTATCAAGTAGAAAACAATACACACAACCTCTGCCTAAAAGCATTTATAAAACTGTGCATCACTAAGCATACTTCTAGCCCTTTCCATAATTGTTCGGTTCATCCTTTTTGCAACACCATTCTGCTGTGGTGTATATGGAGTTATCTTTTGTCTGATTATACCTACATGCTTTTAAAACTTATCAAATTCCTTAGAACAATATTCCCCTCCATTGTCAGATCTTAATATTTTTATCTTTAAACCTGATTGGTTCTCTACTAAGACTTTGAATTCCTTAAACTTAGTGATAACTTCAGATTTATGCTTCATAAAATAAATCCATGTAAATCTAGATACATCATCAATAAAGATTATAAAATAACGAGATTTTCTAATAGATTCATTATCCACAGGTCCAAACACATCCGTATGAATAATTTCTAACTTCTCTTTTGCTCTATTGCTTCCTAAAGGAAATGATTTTCTATTTTGTTTACCAAACACACAATGCTCACAGAAATCAAAGTGCTCATCAGAATAGGAGAAACCATCCAACAAATTTTTATTCTTAATAGTTTTTAATACATTATTGCTTGTGTGGCCCAATCTACGGTGCCACAACATACATGTATTTTTAGTACTGGCCTCAGATACATAGGAGGCATTACAAATTGTAGTGGCTTCAAGTTTAAACAAGTTCCTGAATCTCTTCCCTTTCGCTACCACCAAGTTCCCTCTCACCAATCTGCAGCCATGCTTGTCAAATGTCACATGCATTCCCAAATCATTCAACTTTAAAACTAAAACCAGATTTCTATCTAATCCAGGAACATGCAAAACACCAGGGAGGGTTTTAATCCTCCCATCACTGAAACACAACAATACCTTTCCTTTCCCAATAATTAGATATGTAGATTTGTCACCAAGGTAGATATTACCTCCATCATATTCTTCATATGTGGAGAACCATTCCTTATGCGAGGTCATATGAAACGAGCATCCTGAGTCAATCATTAGAAACAAGATTACATGTAGAAAGTAAACTTCTTCACTACATTCAAGGACTTATCCGAGGCACTCTCCCACTATTTCTTGGGGTTTCTGTACTTCTTCTTCACATGTCCCCTTTTACCGCAGTTCCAACACTTAACTCTGTTCTTTTTACCAAGAGTCTTAGACCGGTCCTTGGACTTGTCCTTAGCCCCTTTCTGATCTCTTTTAGGTCCCCTTTCCTTAGACCTTCCCCTAACATTGAGAGAATCCCCTGAACTATTTGAACTCTTCTTCCTCAATTCCTATGATAGTAGCACTGAAACAAGAGCATCCAACTTTGGATCCGCAAGGTTAGTAGTGATAGCAAGGATAACATTCTCCCAAGACTCAGGTAAAGAACAAAGAAGTAAGATACATTTATCTTTCTCACTAACCTCAACATCTACTGAATCAAGCCAACTCACTAACAAATTAAAAGAATTTAAATGCTCTGCAACTGATTCACCTTCTCGCATTTTTATGGAAAATAATTTTCTTTTTAAATAAAGTTTATTTACCATACTCTTGGCTTGAGAGATCTCACCCAACCATTTCCACAACTTGTATGCAGTCTCTTCCTTTGTGACATTCAATAGGATAGAGTCTGAAAGACACAATCGGATGGTTCCCCGTGCCTTCTTATCTAGTCTATCCCACACATCTTGAGAGACATCATCAGGTTTCTTCTCTTTTTGAACAACTAACCATTGGTTTCTTTCTTCCAACAAATCTTCCATTTTCAGTTTCCACAACTCATACCTCATTCCGTTGAACTTCTCAATGTCCAATCAAGAGGTTGATGCAATGGTGGATGCAGCCGTAATAACAACACAAGATCTGCAAAAAAAATTCAACCAAATCTCCCACTGTAGCTATAGCTTCTACACTACCACCCAAGAGTCAAAGCTAGCCAAGATCTGATACCAAATGTTAGAAATGAAATCAACACTACTTCAATGGAAATCTGATTCGAATAAATTTCAGCAATCTTTAGCTATGTATTAACAACGAAGATTGTAACAAAACATAAAACCCACAATACATAAATATACCAAAAGCAAAATGAAGCACATAATACAAGTGTTTAATGTGGAGAAAAGCCTTTTGGGTAAAAAACTCCACCAAGAAAAGAGGCCAAGTTGTATTATCTTCACAAAAGGAGATTACAAATACATTCACTTCCTCTGTCCTTCAACCTTCACTCCGGCAGAACCTGGGTACCTGTAAACTGTTATATTCCTCTCATCTACTATGCTATGGTTTATATAGAATTTACTCAACCTCAAGACATTAAATGACTTCTTACAAGCCCATAACACTTGTCAAGAGTCAACAACACAACCTTGGGCGTCCATGGCCAAGAATAGGCTCTTACGGGGTCATAAATTCTGTCATACATGCATCCTACACTTGGGAAAAAGTGCCCATGCAAGTTTGAACACCTTGGGGCTTAAAATAGACAATTATGACATCTTATGATGCATCATATGCTATTATTAGTGTCATAGGTTCTTATGACAACTTAAAGTTGTCATAGAATCTCTTACACCTTCTTACAACATATATGATGTGCATCATAACACTAAAAATAGATTATTCCTCCACATGTGCATCCCACTTTGACCAATTACCATTTACCATAGTAAATGACATCCCGTAACTACTACCAATAACTCTGGCACTTACTATGCAGTAACTCCGTAATTACTGTGGATAGTAAATTATTTTTACCACTGCCGGTGAAACTTGTGCATCCCTTATGGGTAATTACAAATTACAAATAATAAATGGAATAAATATAATATTGGGATTTACAAGGTTAATGGCACCTTATCCCAACACATTCTCTCTTCTAGAAACATGAAGCTATCAAGCATCATAGTTGATTCATATCCAATAGGGATGATCTCATTTCTTTTTGGAACATTTAATTCTCTTTCAGTGTTATACACTTCTGCCTGGAAGATACTTGTAGCAATTCTAAATTGTGGACATTCTAGTTCAACATGTGCGCTTGTATTATGTATTCTTCACCAATTATTTATTGGAGCTTTAGCTAAGTTGACTCTGGTTATCTTTTTTAGATCTATAGGGGCCAAATTATCCATTGTTGGACCTAGTGTTCTAGACTCTTAAAGGTCTAGGTGCATTGTAACTTCTATTTTGCTGATTGTGATTATTTCTCTGAGCATAGAAGCTTTGATTTCTCATTTTTGTCACCTCAGTCTTCAATCTCTTTAACTGAGTTGTGATTTCTCTTATATCTTCCTTCTCCTCCCAAATCATAGGTACTACATTATCTTGAGCAGGAAGAAAGAAAGAGTTACCTTTTCCATTTGGTCGGACCTCAATAAAAGAAGGTCCAAGATGTAGGACCAGTTGGTTGTTCCTTTATGGCTGGAAAGCATTGATCAATGGAACAAGAAAAGGATTCATCAAAGGAGCTAGCTCATCAGGGCTCCATTGATCTGCTGTATTTGATTAGATATGGAGGGATGTCCTACACTTTATAGCGGACCATATCCTACTTGTTTCATCTCAGTGTTTACATTTACCACTTTAACTTAGACACCTGGAAAGGTTTGAATGGCAGGTTCTACCTTCCTTATGAACATTGTAGTCAAAGGAATCTAGTGTGGAGTAATATACTAATGGAGCCACAACTTGGTTATATTATAAGGATCGGTCAATCTAGAATATGCTTTCTAGAATCTATCATTGAAGGTTGTTATGAATTCATCTTCTGCTCTCTTAATTTCATAAAATTGATGATACATTGTTGTTGTGTACACAGGAACTCTAAACTTGGCTAAGAAGGCTTGTTCCATTAGTAACCAAGTGGTTATACAATTTTGTGGTAGGTTTACATACTAGTCATAAGATTCCTCTCCAAGAGTAAATTTGAATAGTTGGCATATGACATCTTCATGTTGGATTCTTTCTCTAAATCAAGCCTCCTTAAAGGTCCTAAGATGATCCTCAACATCTTGATGGAAGTGATACTTAAGACATAGTTTGTCCATATTCTTGGGCATGTCATGGTATATGATGAAAATAATAGGAGATTCAATGTTAAAGAAGGCCATCTGGACTTGTAAAGGAACTATTTGAATAACATGAGTAGGATTTCATGGTTGTGTGCTAAATGAACATGCTCTTGGACTTATGTTGGGCAATTCATTCAAGGGAGCACTGGATCTGGACCTTGTAATAAGCTGATGAGCTAGCTCAGGAGATTAGAGCAAACTTAAAGTTTAGGACAAGATCTTTGTGAACTCATGTCTAGATAGTATAATACCGAGGATATTTTATGTGACCTTGATAAAGATGTAGAGTGTTAACAAGATCTTCAAGGAAAAATCAACTCAAGGTCAAAAGCAGGCCCTCCTTCAAGCACCAAACTATTGACATGTGTTTTATTCACATCTACATAGATAGAAATTTACATAATGAAACCACTATCTATCTTGAAAGGCTTCAAGATCCCTAAGGATTTGGAGTCCCAAGTCTTTGGTTATCAGGTCTTGACTGCTTAGTCTTCACCCAAGGTTTGTTGTGTTTTGTTGTTTCCACTTTGGGGACATAAATGAACTAGATGTGATCCTTGATCTAGTCAACCTTTACAAATATCCTATATATATCCTATATAATCTACACATATCTTCTATAAATATTATCAAATTTACTCATGAATGGTCAAGCTTTGAGCAAATTCTTTTATCTTTGACATAAATTTAATCAAATCTTTTGGATTATCTTTAATTGGTTAAAATTTGATCAATTCTTCTCAATTTCATATAACTTTGATTAGTTCTTTTGAATTTAACTCAATTATCTCCACCTGATTCCTTAAAATTCACTTATAGCTATTCTTCAAGAGATCATATTTAGTTATGTTATTGGTTATTTCATCAAGATTTATCATTATTTGCACTTCTTCAAGACACTTTTGGAAATAAAGAGAAAAAATAAGTTTGATAAGGGAAGAGTTCTAAGAGTTTAAATTTATAGTGATCTCACACGCATATTTAGACAAATTCATGAATTGAAGTTAAATCTAGCTATACTTCACTAGGTGTTCCACAACTACGTATAACATATGAAAATCTTTGAATGAAGATCGATTCCAACAAGAAATAACTCAAACACACTCCAAGGAATGCAACAACTTGATATTTCATTACTAAAAATCAATTAGAAGATTGCTTATGATTTACAATGAGGTCATAATCCATATTATTCAAATTCATTCACATTTACAAAATACACAAATGATCTCACTAAATGTGAGATGGAACCATGAGTAAGTTATAATGTTTAAAAAATGCTAACTCAATGCTTAGTGAATTTCATCAATTCAATCCCTCCTATTTACAAATGGTTCGGATCCTTTTATAAAACAAGGATCCGGAATCAATTACATTACCAACGATCCAAATCAACTCATACAAAACAATGGTCAAGATCAAAAGCACGTGAATGCCAGTTAGAATTCAAGATGGATGACAACTAGTGTAAATAATATTCCCTAGCATCTTCAAAGCCTAAGCATCTCCTTGAATATTCCCGTGTATCTGTCGTCTAAGTATCCCTTGTTCTGCACTTAGTCAAAATTCATCCCAACTGGATATCCATCCCTAGGTGCTGACACTTATTTTTCTACCTGTATGTCCAACCATCTAGATATACCCTTTGATACACATCTTCTCCACTGATATCCTATCACCTTAAAATGTCCTCTCCAGTAAACTACTCGGTATCAAACTCTGTGTAGTCTTCGACCAAAATGTTTCCAGACTCTTGAATCTTGTATATATCATATGATGCAATTATTTTTCGTATGTCATCCCTATCAAAAGTATGGGCCTTGACCATATCATACTCCTACATCTAGAGCTACTCACCCAATGATATCCATTTGTTGGTCTGTATATCCAACTTACCCTTATATTCCTTTCTTTTCATGGACAAATCTATTACCTCATCAATAGTATTTTTTGAAAAATTACCAATCATCTCTTTCAAAATTGGCTCATATTTGGCCTAGAAATTAGAAATGGAGGCTTGTTCCTCATATGTTTCTTTATCATCCACCATACTCCTGAGAACTTCCTCTAGAAATTCCATCTTATCTAATAGAAGCTCATGTGTCATGGTGCTGATGTCAATAGCTTTGTGCCTATACCATTTCAAGACTTCATCCTAGAACCTCAGGTCCTTCATCCAGATGGTTATCTTAGGCATGGTCTAGATCATCATGATGCACCTATTCAATAACAGCCTGTCTGGTAGCCTTTGTATTACCTTTAGCTTGGCAAGGTCCTAATCATTTTGATCCAACCCTATCATGCACTCTACCTTCAAAGCATTTGCCTTATTCTTTATGAATGTCAAGGTGTCCCAATTTGATAATGTGGTTTAGATGACATCCTCTCTATCTTTGAGGAACTTCTAGAACCACCCCTCCATGACCTGTGCTTGATACTTCTTTGCATCTGGATCAATTATTTGTTCTTGTGTCACTAACATTAAATTGGTTGGGCCTTCTGTCATTGAAATACCTGGGATGAATAACCCCTTTATGAATGCTTGAGCTAGGAAATGCACCCTTTGATCTCCTTCTTCTCTAGCTTAGCCTTATAGATCCTAGTTACTGAGGCCTCTACGCTACCCATGAGCTCGTCTATCTCTTGCTCAATAGTGGCATGTCCCAAGTCAAGGGTAGTAACCTGATACTCATTTATACTGATCTCACCCTTAGCCTTGTCAACTACAGGTACAATCAATTGAGTTGTCCTATGTCCATTCACATCTGTTTTGATGGATGACATTGGCCTAGCTTTCCTCTTAGGATTTATTTCCTTAGCCAAAAACAATGCTTTGAAGTCAAAAGGAACTAAATGAATAGGAGATTCAATTACCTCTGAAGACAACCATCCCAAAATGTTGGGTGCTGGCCCTTTTTCACCTGTCTATCCAATTTGGACATCTTCTACATGTGGTATTTCTTCCTATTGAAGAGTTATGTTCCAAGATCCTCCTCGGTAGTTTCCTCCTTTTGTTCTAGAGAAATAATGTTCACTTGTTGTTGTGCTAGAATTTGATGTAGTGGACTTACCTCTAGATGTGTTGTGACCCTAGTGTCCTCAGTTTCTTCAGGGTGATCCTCAAGCACATCCTAAGGTCTAGACATTTTAGTGTTTGATAAGACCTCTACTTTTGCTTCTCCTCTTCTTCGATTGATTGCATTATTATCTCTATAGTTTATTGCACCTATGGAGTGAAGAGTGAGGGCACCTGATCATTCCCCACATCAGTTATGACGTCGTTGTCTGTCAAGTCCATGACTTGACTTAAGGGCAATTGTAGGCTTTCAGCCCTTGCTTCTTGTTGTACCTTTGCTTCCTTGACCATATCCCGCTTTACTTGGTGTTATGGAGTAAAAAGTGGACACATGCCTTTTTACCTCTTAGTTTAGCTCCTAGTTCCTATCTACTTCATTATACATTCTAATTGATCATCCCGAAGGAAATTGTCTAACACCCATGACTTTTAGACCCTTGGGACCTCCTTTAACTTACCCTTGACCTAATTTGGGCCCCTAAACTTGGGTGACAACCACACAAGTCACCCCTGATCGGTTGGGCTTGATTAATGTCATGTCGGCTTGGGCCCTCCCAAAATATTCCTCCTTGTCCGCTTTTGTGATTTAATTTCGTGAATGTTAGCGAGAAAGCATATATAAGTGAGTTTATGACTTCATTTTAAACCTATATGCATATTACAAACTTATGATATTGGAGCAAAGAGCATTCGAGGTATTCATGGTGTTATTGTTGCAGATTTGTGTTTGTGTTTGTGTGTTTATTGTAGATATGGAATCATCATCCATCTCTTTATGAGTTGAAGAGCTTTCATCCTCCTAAGGACTTCAGCTTGAAGGTGACATCATTGCTATTTGAATAATTTGAATCATTCTATTATTTGGATTTTTTGAATGCACAAGACAACTGAGAGGGGGGTGAATCAATTGTAACTTATAATTCCAAAACCCTCACACACATTCAGATCCACATTAATTCAATTAACCCTTAAACTGTTAAGATGATTAAGCATGGAAACAAATAATAGAAACTTAACCAAATCAACAACATAAACAAGGAAACAATAGATTTATGTGGAAAACCCAAGAAGGAAAAAATTGCAGTGAGGATTAGCTCACAATATAAAGTAATGTCAACACCAAATACAATTGGGCTCACTGTCAGAGGGCTCACTTCCCAAAAGAAAGGCTCACTTCCAAAGGCTCACTACTAGAATAGAAAAGAAGATAGAGAATAATGTTACAATGAGAAAATTATTTCAATGCAATAGAGAAGTCCACCACAACATCACTAACACCTTCACAATCATATTAAAGATTTGTAGACACCTTCTACTCGCTGCATCTAGTAATCTAACACATGAAACCTTGTACTACACTTTATAATTTCACACTCTACCACTCTGCAACTTGCATCTCACACATCACACATATCTCCCTAACATCCCTCAACAACTCAACACTTATTTATACTATTTTCAACCTTGAAAACATTCTCCAAGGTTGGAAATGCACCTTAACCATGTAAATTCAAATTGGGTTGGCACCAAAACATTCCCACGGTGGAAGGGAATGAAGGAAAGCCACAACACACCTTAGCTTGGACCTAAATCCATTCATACATACCATGCCACGCCTCCAAAATCATCAAAGAAAATTTGCACTTAGTGTAAACACCCAAGGTTGGCTGAACCTGTGTTAACACCATAAACATTTAAGTACACGCTTCCTCAAAACCAAAGATGACTTGCAGACCACACACCATGCTTGAATGCTATCTAGAGTATCCCACAAACATCCTGAAATCCAACAAATTCCTTTGCAACAAATTTCATTTGAAGAAAGTACACACCCAATATACTCAAACATCTCTACCATACACTGCAACTCAAGAAATCAACTTGCAGAGCACCAAACCATGGACAAATTCAATTGAAGGTAGATATGAACCTTATAAACAGACTTCCATAACCGTAAGACCTAAAAACACTATGTGGAGAAATGTGGAGAAAAATAATTTCTTCCAGACACCTCTATAATACACAGTTCACACACTGGTGAACTCACCTTCCTTTGCACAACAATCCAACACACCAAAGTCTGAATGCAGCACCTCTGAACACCTCTGATCAACATATCTAAACTGCACAAGTAGATCTTCAACATAGAATCTATGTAGAGAAAAACCAAAACACCACTCTGTATGCCAGAACACCTTTACAACACTCTTTCCTTGTTTATTTAAATTTTCTAAAAAACACTTGGAAACCAAGCACCAAAATCATATCATCAACATCTTTGGCACTTCCTCAACATCAAAGATAACATCAACTCAATATGAACTTCTCACACTCTTGCAATGATCTATTGTTCATATGGTTGACATCAATGACAACACTAACTGCACATACTTGCAACAATCTCCCCCTTTGTCATTGATCGAAACACATGATGTGAAAAAACATCAACACAACATCCTCAATACTATGTTACCAACTCTTTTCCTTTCTCTTTCTCTCCCCCTCAACTTACTACTCTCCTTTTGTCAACCAAATCTTTCCTTTTTAACATTAATCTCTCTCCCCCTTTGACATTAATGGCATTTCGTGACACATCTCTCTCTCACTCTCCCCTTTAGATGTTACTCATACTTGTACCTACTCATCACTGCTTTGCAACATCTTTTCTTTTACTACTCTGCATACTCCCCCTTAGGAGAACACAATACATGTATTACTTAGAAACCACATCACATATCCTTTGACACAACCTGCACACCAACATTTGGTCCCCCTGACTACAACAACCAACAAAGCTGCTACCTAGACTGCCCCTGAGAGGTAGCCTCCAACATCAGTCTAGAACAAATAATGAATCTTGAAATCCACTGGACTGATGCATCTCCTTATGCATCTAGTTCAAAGAAGGAGGGCCAATAACCCCTAACTTCTCCTGAAGATACTCAAAAGTATCCTTAGGAAGAGCCTTAATGAATATATCAACAACTTGATCCTTTGTAGGCACATACTCAAGCTTCACTTCATTCTCTGCAACCTTCTCTCTCAAAAAGTGATACCAGATTGAGATATGTTTAGTCCTTGAGTGCATCGCTAGATTCTTTGAAATGTTAATAGCACTTATATTATCACAAAAGATAGGAATTGGTTCATCATATACAACTCTGATATCCTTCAAGGTTTACCTCCTCCGCAACACCTGTGTGTAACAAGATGTTGCTTCAATGTATTCAGCCTCTGCACTAGATAAAGACATTGAATATTGTTTCTTTCTTAGCTATAACACAAATCTACATCCAAGAAAGAATGCACCACCACTTGTATTTTTCTTGTCATCTACACAACCAACCCAATCTGTATCTTGAAAGGAAGCTAGGTGTGCAGAAATCGTTTCCTACAATGTTAACCCACTAACAGAGATATTGCAGCAAACACATACACAAGGATGTAAGACAAAAGAAGAGAGAGACAAGATATACGTGGGGAAAAAACTTATGGGTGAAAAACCCCACTCCAAGACATAGCTCAAATGTATTCTGTAAACAGTGAAGGTTACAATATAGTCATAGAGCCAATGCTCTTTCAGGAGTCTTCGACACTCGTATCTGGAGACAATCCAGTAGCAAAACAGTACTTGTTAATCACATAATGCATCTCCTCTCTAAAGCACCTGTTTATATAGAAAATACAAGGCAAAAATGGCTCTATCTTGGGATGGGTGTCCAACATGGCCTCATAGCCCAGAACCCATGCCTATGGACGCTTGTTCAACATTGTAGAATGTTCCTGACACTTGTCAAGTCACCCCATCCCAAAGAGGTCACCTATTCCCAATTTGGTTAATGACAGATGCTCTTATGACTCTTACACCCGTCATAGAATCCGTCATAGTTACATATCTTACACCTATAAGAGGATTTGTCATAAACAAGCTATAAATAGAATATTCTCTTACAACATGTCATCACCCTCCTTGGGGTGCCCAAAGATGCTTCTCAACACATGTCTTCACTAGTCATAGAATCTTCCATTTCTAACTCTTACATGTCATAGATTTGTCATAGGAATATGTCATAACCATTTTGGTCAATATTCTCTTACACACTATACAAGATGCCGATACATGGAAAAATATTTCTACCACTAAGTGGGATGCCTATCTCCTCATATGAGGACAAAATTACATTTGGTCATCTTCCATGTAGGATGACACATCACCAAACCAACTCCCACAAGATGAAAACATAGGATTTGCATCTTGTTTACCCCATCTTTCTGCCCAATTTTAAACCTTTTTGCATATCAAACCTCTGTACCAAGTCATCTTTTTGGTTACAATTTTGCTGATGTCATGCTTCTTGTTTTAGTCATGTCAATAACTTGTTATTATGACATCATATTTTGTCTTATCTCTCTCCATTGAAGTTTTGAATAGAAATATTACGCCAAGTCAAATTTTACAGCTTAGTAATATTATTCTTCGCGTCCACTTTCATTTCATACTAAGCTCGTAGCAACTTTTGTTTTTTGCAAAGCTCACTATGCATTAGCTTTCATTCTTTGCAAACCTTGCATCAATTTTTGTCTTTCACTAAGTTCGCGTTGACTTATGAGTTTGGCTAAGTTCACGCATTTTGGCTTTTTACTAATGATGTAATTTTACATGTTTGGAGAAATCCACATTCACTTTTTACGTGAGGCAGCTGGGAGTTAAAAAGTGATTTTTATTGTTTAAAAATAACAAAAAGCATATTTCTCTCCTTTGAACAAATGCAAGAAGAACCAAAAGGCATAAATTTTATAATGGCATCAAGGGTTTCAAGTTCGTTATTTACTTGGGTAAAAGCTTGTTACAATTTCCTATACTCACATTCATCTCCCGAAATCGAGGAAATATATGTTGAGTCTTGTGGGAATGGAGACATTTAAGTGGCCACACTCCTCTAAATTCATGTAATAATGTTGACTATTAAACACTAACTGGTAATTATCATTATTTTTGATGTATACAGCAGATGTTAAGTCTTATTTTGGATAAACAAATTGCATGTTAAACTTATGAGGAGCTGCATGCCAAAGAAGGTGGCTAACAACATGTGATGGATATGCTAGTATAAAGGAATGCCCTGCGTATAGTTATTAAGCGCTTGACAGTGAGCCTTAAACTAATATGGTATCGTGGCACATAGTAATGGATAGAATCTAGTGGTTGAGAAAGGTTTTAACAAACATCGCCATTCATCACGACCTAATGTAAAGGTGAAAGAAATGCTCAAACAACTACTTGATATACTGACTCAAAGAGATGTAATCTCATGAAACCGAAGGACTGTGATGCAGGAGCATCCAGTGGTGTAAGGGCAATCTTGCATCACCCAAAAAAAATGTGTTTCAAAATTGTTGATGTTCTACCCATTTCTACTCAAAATCTATGATTCTGGTCCCATAATCGCTTGAATAATAATGTAGAATTTTCAGTTTTCCCAAACTGCTAAAAATAGTAAACTGCTATTTTAAGAAAGTTTGCATTTTGGCATGGAATGAAGTCAAAATTTACAGGAAGTTACATAACAGAAATATAAGACCTTTGGCGAATGAATCACATGAAGATCATTTGCGAGCTGAAAGATATTAAAGTTTTCGTTTCCTGAAAAATGCCTAAAAATTATTCAAACTTAGGTTTGAGGCACTAAATGGCCCCGTACGGGCCCAAAAATGGCCAAAACTAGTAGAGTAGGTTCTTAGCACGTAGAGCACTCCGCAAGCTTTCCGACGCATAAAACGGTTCATCAATCGGAGTCCTGGATCAAAAGTAATGGCTCCCGGAAGTTGACCTATTTTTGGAGGGAGATGCAAAATTCAAAATTAGGTTGTTGGCCGCCAAAAAGGCTATTAATAACCATTTTTGGGAACCCTGGGAAGTAGGAAAGTTAAGGGGGCAAGTGTAGAGTCAAGAATAGGCAGGAAAATAGAAACTCTAGCTGATTTGAGGGTTACAGAAGGTGGAAGATTCCAGAGCTTGGTGATGGTAGCTGTAGTGTGTTGCAGCCTGTAGAGGACTGATTCCTCTGATTGTAATTAAGCTTCTGTAATGTAATGAGTTGCCTAGATAAATAAAAGAAAGTTCTATTTGCTGTGTTTAATATTAGTTATCATGTGTTTTGTGATTTACCCCCTTATCAGGTGGTATCAGAGCGAGGGTTCCTGAGTGTGTAGATAGATCGCCGACCATGAGACAGTTTGCACCAGGACCTGAGGTTGTGGGTTTGCTGCGGAGACCAAGATGCCTCCATGAAGAAATCATGTTGGGAGGAATGCTTTGATAGAAGAGGGTTTTAGAGCCTTACAAAGGCAAATCGATGCATTGCAAGAGGAGCTACGAAGAGGGTTTGAGCTGAGGACAAGAGAAGAAAGTGAAGATGAAGTTGAAGAAGAGCTATCTGAGGAAGAACAAGAAGTTGCTGAAGATGCTATAGAAGTAAGGTTGTTGAGGGTCATTTCGAAGATCGAAAAGAGGCCCAGGATTGAAGTTTGTACATATTCTGGAGATTTGAATCTAGAACAGCTTATTGATTGGATCAATGACATGGAGGAGTATTTTGAGTATGAAGATGTGGAGGACCCAGATTGGGTTAAGTTTACAAAAACAAAGTTGAAGGGCCATGCCAATATTTGGTGGAAGGAGGTCCAATTAGAGAGGAACAGAAGAGGAAAAGCAAATAACAGTAGATGGGATTGGATGGTGGAGAAATTGAAGAAGCAGTTCATTCCTATGGACTATGAGATAGAGTTGTTGAAGAAGCTGCAAGGACTAAAGCAAGGTAACAAGTCTGTTAAGGAGTATACAGAAGAGTTTTATAAGATTACTATTAGGACAGGCCATGTAGAGCCCAACAAGGAAAAGGTAGCTTGTTACATTAATGGGTTGAGGCTGAGTGTTCAGGAGGAGCTGAGCCTGGTTAGAATGACCACCATAGAAGATGCATATCAGTTTTCCTTGAAGGTGGAAGAGAAGCTGAATAAAAGATTTGACAGCAAGCAAAGGGGAAGAGGTCAAGGCAGAAGGACTGGTGGAAGACCTTATGGGGGCTGAAATGAAGATGCAAAGAAAAGTGAAGAAGCTGGCACCAGCCGAAATCAGAGAGGAGATAACACCTACTATCCTCGTGACCAAAACAATGGTGAGCAAAGAGGAAGAGGAAGAGGTAGACTTGGGCAAGGACCTGGAAGAGGAGGTTTTAGAGGAACCTGTTTCCAATGTGGAGAAGAAGGGCATCGAGCATATGAGTGTCCACAACATCAAGGAAGGACGAATAGGAGACCTGAAGGTAATGCATGAGTTGCACATGTAGATGAAGATGCACAGTCTGAGCATTCTGAAGATGCTGAAAGGGGAGAAACCCTAGTTGTCAGAAGAACCTTGTTGAATGAGGAGAAAGAACCAAATCAGAAGAAAAGTTTATTCCACACAAGGTGCAAATGTGAAGGTAAGTGTTGTGATATTATTATTGATAGTGGAAGCACTGATAATCTGGTTTCAGAAGAGATGGTTGACAAGTTGAAGTTGACAAGAAGAAAGCATCCGCATCCATATCAGATTGCATGGTTGCAGAAAGACCATAGAGCTTTGGTCAATGAGCAGTGTTTAGTGAAGTTCAAGATTGGGGACTACCATGATGAGGTACTGTGTGATATCATACCGATGGATGCATGTCATATGCTGTTGGGAAGGCTGTGGTAGTCTGATAGGAGCGCTGTCCATGATGGCCGTGTAAACACATATTCCCTAACAAAAGATGGAGTTTGTCATAAATTGAAGCCCTTGAAGGAGGTGGAAGAAAAGGTATGTAGTACTGCCAGAATTTGCTTGGTAGATGGTAGGAAATTTTTGGAGGGTATGAAGCATGAGCGTCATTGCTTTGCATTGATTCCTAAGATTAGTCAAGAGAAATGTGAAGATGTACTAGCAGAAGTTTCAGATATGTTGGAAGAGTTCCAAGACATTATCTCTGATAATGTACCAGAAGGTTTACCACCAGTAAGGAAGATAAGTCATCAAATGGATTTGATACCAGGAGCCAGTTTGCCAAACAAGGCAGCCCATAGAATGACCCCTGCAGAGAATGAAGAGCTGAATAGACAAGTTCAGGAGTTGTTGAGGAAGGGATTGATAAGGGAGAGCCTAAGTCCATGTGTGGTACCTGCAGTACTAGCACCAAAGAAAGATGGATAATGGAGGATGTGTACAGACTCTCGAGCCATCAATAAGATAACGATCAAGTATAGATTTCCATTGCCAAGAATGGATGACATCATGGACTGTTTGAGTGGAGCCAAGTACTTCACAAAAATTGACCTGAAGAGTGGGTATCACCAGATCTGTATCAGAGAAGGAGATGAATGGAAGACAGCCTTCAAGACAAAGGAAGGTTTGTATGAGTGGTTAGTCATGCCATTTGGGCTAACCAATGCACCGAGCAAATTCATGCGGCTCATGAACAAGGTACTGAAGGAATTTTTGGGAAGTTTTGTTATTGTTTATTTGGATGATATTTTGATTTTCAGTAAGACTTGCGACGAGCATCTGATGCATATCAGAAGAGTTCTAGAGAAGCCGAGGAAGGAGAAGTTGTTGATTAATCTGAAGAAATGTAGTTTTACAAAGAAGGAGTTGGTGTACCTGGGATTTGTTGTCTCAGAAGAAGGTCTTAAGATGGACCCAGAAAAAGTAAGGGCTATCATTGAATGGCCTACGCCAAGGAGTGTCACAGAGGTAAGATCTTTTCATGGTTTGACAATTTTTTATAGAAAGTTTATCAGGAGTTTCAGTAGCATTTGTGCACCCCTAACTGAGACAATGAGAGGGGATAGAAAAGAGTTTAGATGGACTAAAGGAGTAGACAAGAGCTTTGATACATTGAAACAGAAAGTGGTAGAACAACCTGTTTTGGCACTTCCCAATTTTAATAAAGCATTTCAAGTAGATTGTGATGCTAGTGGTAGTGGTATAGGAGTTGTTTTGAGCCAAGAAGGTAAGCCCATTGCCTATTTTAGTGAGAAGCTTAATGATGCCAAGAAAAAGTATTCTGTTTATGATCAGGAGTTTTATGCAATAATTCAGGCTTTGAAGAAATGGAGACATTATTTGTTGCCAAAGGAGTTTGTTTTATATACTGATCATCAGGCTTTGCAGTATCTTAATAGTCAAGGAAAGTTGAACCAAAGGTACTTAAAATGGGTTGAGTTTTTGCAGAGTTATACCTTTGTTTTGAAGAACAGGAGTGGGAAGTCCAACAGAGTTGCAGATGCCTTGAGCAGAAGGCAAAATTTGTTGACAGAAATGAAGATAGAGGTTGTTGGGTTCGATGAGCTCAAACGTTTGTATCCTAAAGATCTAGATTTTGCAGAGGCTTGGAAAGCTTGTCTGGAGCCTGTTACTTTAGACAGGACAAGATGGTTGGATTTCATAATCCAAGATGACATGTTGTTTAGAGGAAGCCAGTTGTGCATTCTGAGGAGTTCCATGAGAGAGAACCTGATTAAAGAGAAGCATAGTGGAGGATTGGCTGGACACTTTGGTTGAGATAAGACCATTGTGGGGGGTTAGCTAGACACTTTGGTCGAGATAAGACCATTGCCATTATTGGTGAAAATTATTATTGGCCGCAGTTGCAACAGGATGTGAGGAAATTTGTGCAGAGTTGTAAAGTGTGTCAGATGGCAAAAGGAACAAGTCAGAATATAGGGTTGTATCAACCATTACCTGTACCAGAGAAGCCATGGGATGATATTAGCATGGATTTTGTTCTTGGTTTACCAAGGACACAGAGAGGACATGATTCAATTTTTGTGGTGGTGGATAGATTCTCGAAAATGGCACATTTTATTCCTTGTAAGAAGACTAATGATGCTGTTCATATTGCAGAGTTATTTTTCAGGGAAGTGGTGAGACTACATGGTCTACCAAAAAGCATAGTTTCAGACTGAGATATCAAGTTTGTTGGTTATTTTTGGAGGACATTGTGGAAGAAGTTGAAGACAGACTTGAAGTTCAGTTCTGCACACCATCCATAGACTGATGGACAAACTGAAGTGGTGAATAGGAGTTTGGGTAACCTACTACGATGCTTGGAAGGAGATAAGCCCAAGGGATGGGATTTGATTTTACCACAGGTAGAATTTGCTTACAACAATTCTGTCAATAGGACTACTGGTAAATCACCATTCTAGTTTTTTTATGGTAATAGTCCAAGAAATGCTACAGAGTTAAGGAATCTAGATAAGGGAGAAAAGACAAGTGCCGAGGCTGAAGACTTTGTAGAACATACGAAGAATTTGCATGAAGAGGTGAGAAAGCACATTAATAAGATGACTACTCAGTACAAGGCTAAGGTAGATCAGAAGAGGAGGTATAAGGAGTTCCAGGTGGGAGATGAAGTCCTAGTTCACTTGAGAAAAGAAAGGTTCCCTGTTGGAACATACCATAAATTGAAAATGAAGAAATTTGGACCATGCAGAATCTTGAAGAAGCATGATTCCGGAAATGCATATGAGGTAGAGCTACTGAGTGGGATCAACATTTCTCCTATTTTCAACATCACTGATTTAATAGAATATTATGAAGGTGGAACAGAGGATGGACCAACAGAACTGTAGTGGAGTATTCCGGCATCTACCTCAATAGAGGAGATAGAAGAGATCTTGGATAGCCATGTGGGAAGGAGTACTCGAAATAGGCAATATGAAGAATATCTAGTGAAATGGAAATGAAGGCCTGTTCAAGATTCTTCTTGGTTGTCTAAGGCAGAGGTTGACTGTTTGGGTTTTCCTCACACAAACACCTGAGACGTGACAAGGTCACTTCTCAAATTACCCTGGGTGTATGATGCAGGAGCATCTAGTGGTGTAAGGGCAATCTTGCATCACCCAAAAAAAAATGTGTTTCAAAATTGTTGATGTTCTACCCATTTCTACTCAAAATCTATGGTTTTGGTCCCATAATCGCCTGAATAATAATGTAGAACTTTCAGTTTTCCCAAACTGCTAAAAATAGTAAACTGCTATTTTTAGAAAGTTTGCATTTGGGCACGGAATGAAGTCAAAATTTACAAGAAGTTACATAATGGAAATATAAGACCTTTGGCAAAGGAATCACACGAAGATCATTTGCGAGCTGAAAGATATTAAAGTTTCCATTTCTCGAAAAATGCCTAAAAATTATTCAAACTCATGTTTGAGGCACTAAACAGCCCCGTACAGGCCCAAAAATGGCTAGTACTAGTAGAGCTAGTTCTTAGCACGTAGAGCACTCCACAAGCTTTCTGACACATAAAACGGTTCGTCAATCAGAGTCCCAGATCAAAAGTTATGGCTTTCGGAAGTTGACCTATTTTTGGAGGGAGATGCAAAATTTGAAATTAGGTTGTTGGCCACCAAAAAAGGCTATTAATAACCATTTTTGGGAACCCTGGGAAGTAGGAGAGTTAAGGGGGCAAGTGTAGAGTGAAGAATAGGTGGGAAAATAGAAACCCTAGCTAATTTGGGGGTTACAGAAGGTGAAAGATTCCAGAGCCTAGTGATGGTAGCTGTAGTGTGTTGTAGCCTGTAGAGGACTGATTCCTTTGATTGTAATTAAGCTTCTGTAATGTAATGAGTTGCCCAAATAAATAAAAGAAAGTTCTATTTGCTGTGTTTAATATTAGTTATTATGTGTTTTGTGATTTACCCCCTTCATTAGATTGTCAAGGAAGATGTGAATTAGTTTTATTGACTAAGAATTAAAAACCTCCAAGCAAGCCGATAAACCTGCATGCAAGATGTTGAAACACGATAAATGACATTGGATTGTTTGACAGAATGTTTCAAAGAGATGTGGCCTCATGCAACATGTTGATTACCAGATATGAACAAAGTGTTTTCATTGAAAAAGGCTGCAGAAACTTTTCAACAAATGCAACTAGCTGGTGCAATACCTAAAACCATGACCATCGCTAGCATCCTGTTGCCAGCACCCAAGAAAGGGTCTTAAGAACAGTATATGGACATCCATGAAAGTATGATAGAAACTAGTTTTTGTCAGATGTAAATACCTCAGAGGAATGTCAGTGCAACACACAAAATGATTCTATTGAAAAGACTTCAGAAAGTTTCAAACAACTACATTTACCGACGGTCTAAAAGCTTTATCTCTATCCTTTGAAATACTATATCATGGAATGGGGATGCTTGTCAGATATCATAGATGGGAAAGTGGCTTGGGGTCCATACTTGACCACTAACTAAGTCTATCAACACCTAACTCATGTTATCGGCCAACAACTAACTTCTTGCTCATAGATTGAGGTCGATCTCCCTCCTCTGTTGGACCCCTAATGGACTGTGCCATTAGCTATAGTGGTTCAGACCACACTAGTTTGATGTCGCTGCAGGCTTGCTATGGAAATAGTCAGGTGATCAGAGTGTGACCTGTAAATAGAATATTGAAGTTTAGAAAAGGCTGCTAGAACCATTTGCTATGATATTGCACTACAATGATGACTAGTGAAGCCAAAATGCTCAACCTTTGCCAACATCTTTTGAAGCACATACAATGGACAGAAGTTGTATGATACCCGTTGACGTCATCTAGTAGTAGCAACCTCCTCACAAAATCTATTGGGATATGGTGTAAAAATGGTTTACTGAGATAACTTTCAAAAAGAATGCAAATTGGCTGTTAACCTGCACCAAAAGCTACATACAAGATAAAAACCTTTTAAGCATGGAAAGATTGTAATATTTGCATATTTTGGATTTATCTTTCTACAGATGAAAACCTAAACTCCATGATGTTTGCCAACATCCTCTCAGAGTAATGAATGGAAATTCTTGTCAATGTAGTTACAAGTAACCCGGTGGTATGAATGCAGAAATACAGAAGTGTAGACATTAAGTATATTGAATCCACATGTGCAATGTTAATTTCCTGAACACATAAGCTAGCTATGGAATCAAATTATTATCAGATAGATTTGTTATGGAAGCATACAGAAGGCCTATGAACTATTTGATTAAATGTTGCAGACAAATACAGTTTCATAAAAAGCGGTGATGGCTATTTTGATATAGCATGTATGCCAATTGTAGAAGGCAGAGACCAGACACACATGAAACTGAAGGACTATCAAGGAAGATGTGAATTAGTTTTATTGACTAAGAATTAAAAACCTCCAAGCAAGCTGATAAACCTGCATGCAAGATGTTGAAACATGATAAATGACATTGGATTGTTTGACACAATGTTTCAAAGAGATGTGGCCTCATGCAACATATTGATTACCAGATATGAACAAAGTGTTTTCATTGAAAAAGGCTGCAGAAAATTTTCAACAAATGCAACTAGCTGTTGCAATACCCAGAACCATGACCATCGCTAGCATCCTGTTGCCAGCACCCAAGAAAGGGTCTTAAGAACAGTATATGGACATCCATGAAAGTATGATAGAAACTAGTTTTTGTTAGATGTAAATACCTCAGAGGAGTGTCACTGCAACACACAAAATGATTCTGTTGAAAAGACTTCAGAAAGTTTCAAACAAATACATTTACCGATGGTCTAAAAGCTTTATCTCTATCCTTCAAAATACTATATCATGGAATGGGGATGCTTGTCAGATATCATAGATGGGAAGGTGGCTTGGGGTCCATACTCGACCATTGACTAAGTCTATCAACACCTATCTCATGTTATCGGCCAACAATTAACTTCTTGCTCGTAGATTGATGTCGATCTCCCTCCTCTGTTGGACCCCTGATGGACCGTGCCATAGCTGTCGTGGTTCAGACCACACTAGTTTGATGTCACTATGGGCTTGCTATGGAAATAGTCAGGTGATCAGAGTGTGACTTGTAAACAGAATATTGAAGTTTAGAAAAGGCCGCTAGAACCATTTGCTATGATATTGCACTACAATGACGACTGGTGAAGCCAAAATGCTCAACCTTTGCTAACATATTTTGAAGCACATACAATGGACAGAAGTTGTATGATACCCATCGACGTCATCTGGTAGTAGCAACCTCCTCACAAAATCTATTGGGATATGGTGTACAAATGGTTTACTGAGATAACTTTCAAAAAGAATGCAAATTGGCTGTTAACCTGCACCAAAAGCTACATACAAGATAAAAACCTTTCAAGCATGGAAAGATTGTAATATTTGCATATTTTGGATTTATTTTTCTACAATGAAAACCTAAACTCCATGACGTTTGCCAACATCCTCTCAGAGTAATGAATGGAAATTCTTGTCAATGTAGTTACAAGTAACCCGGTGGTATGAATGTAGAAATACAGAAGTGTAGACATTAAGTATATTGAATCCACATGTGCAATGTTAATTTCCTGAACATATAAGCCAGCTATGGAATCAAATTATTATCAGATAGATTTGTTATGGAAGCATATAGAAGGCCTATGAATTGTTTGATTAAATGTTGCAGACAAATATAGTTTCATAAAAAGTGGTGATGGCTATTTTGATATAGCATGTATACCAATTGTAGAAGGCGAAGACCAGACACAAACTATTTATAAACAAGTTTCATGCTCTGAGGACACTTATTATATGTAGATACCCTAGTATGAATACCTGTTGCCTTTGTTTTGAATAAAGTGTTTTTCGAATCTCGTCTCAAAATCCATTGCATGCATATAATAACAAATTGGAAATTGTCAAACAAACCTCATTAAACACTGCAACAAACTCTGAAATAGAATAAACATAAGCAGATTCCAAAACCTTCTTGTGAATATTTAATCATGAAATATAGATATCAGGGGTTTGAGTTCCTCTCAGTTATTGAATTCACACTTCTAGAAATATCAGATACTTCTTTGGGACATATCAGTTTGGCAGATTTCTGGAAGACCATGGAACAAGGGAAAAGATCACCAATGGCTCAGAAGTTGTTTGACAATGGATTAGCCCATGCAACTAGTTTCCCAATAGCAGTCCAATGCATAGATCTAGTTTTAGAATGTATGAAGTGCTACAATCCAAAAACCAGAGAGGTCAGAACCATTGATGACAAGCTAATTGTTAGGTTAGACAATGTTTCAATTGGGATTACTTTCAGGCTACCTATCAGGGATCAGTTAGGAAACATCAATGTCTCAACACTATAGCAAAACATTGGCTACATACACCGAAAGGAGGGAAATCCTAGTTGCCTAAAGTCCTTCACATATCATGTTTCATAGAGAATATTTCCAATATGATTGTTCTACTTCATAGAGTGATGGGAGATGAAAAAGTAGCTGATTTTGAAATGTGGATATTCCTTTTTATAAATGTTATATGTGCAAGAAATTAGTTTATTGACTGGGGCAACATTATTAGTGACAATTTGCATTATTAGTTGACCAATTTTGAATTGAATGAACATTTCTACATGTCTTCTTACTTATTTTATGCAATTGCATGCATGAAATCATGGCCAAGTCTTGCTACCGAAGGAACTTATGATACCATGACATAGATCTATGATTACTACCCTCAGTTATAGCTGGAACAAAGTTACAAGCACTATTGTAGGGTAAATGATGCTTTCACAATGTTGATAGTAAGAGAACTTCAAGGTAATACTACACTCTAGATTTCACCAGAAGCTACCAATATGATCAAGATATATGGGAGCTATTTCATCCAATATCCTAGATTTACCTATCTACGAGTTGGTGGGTTTGGTGGATACCTATATAAATTACCTAGATACGTAGATGACAAAATGGTATTGATTGAATTATGCAGGCAAATTGGTTCACTTAATAAGAAATGCAAAGATAAGAGAAAACCTGGAGTTCCATTTCCCATTGGCCTTAGTCATTACAACTACAAATCTTCTGTAGATGCTCAAAACATAGAGAGATCTCTGATAACAATTAGTTTGTATGCCTATACTATGAGATTCCCTTTTTATAGCAAAGGATATGTCAGAGATAATCTATGACTTGGTGTAGGTTACTGTCACTTTCCAGAACTTGAAGACTTTTGGGAAGATTGTGAAAATGATTATGAGGTACATAAACAAGACTGGATGAGGATGACGATTGGATAGATCAGAGAATTCAAACTAGATTGTGATACAAATGGAATTGAGGAAGATAGTTCAGAATTAATTGACCCTGTGTATTTTGATAAAATTGAAACACAACCTTTACCACCCATCAATTGGGCCAATGAGGAGATCAAGGATTTGGGTATAAGAACTGCTCATATCATTCAAAAGACTAAAGATTAGGTAAATAAAAAGGCTATTGAGGCAACAACTACTAAACCAACAAGTAATAATGCTTTATCATCAAGTAGAAAATATAAGCATTCAAATTCTTCTTCTTCTTCTTTTCATTCTCATTCTCCATCTTTAAGCATTGGTTCACATAAGAGTACTCAAGGAGGAGATGACGGAGAAGATCCATCAAGAAGAAAGGGTCTTAAGAGCATTTGTTAAAATGATGAAAAATAGAAAAAGAGGAAAACAAAAATAAAGGATAATGTATTGCCTCCCATATAGGAAGTAGTTGAGAAAAACAAGTCCACAAGTCCTAAAATCATCCATCAAAATGATGAACATTTAAATATATCTCCTTTACTTCTTGTTGTTTCTCCTTCTCATGAAACACCTAATTCTCCTCATGCATTACAATCTATGCTCCCACCGCCTATGAACATATACAGTGAGCATGATGTTCCCTCAAATTTAGTACGTCTGTCCACAATTATGCTGAAATCCTCACATAATCGTTCCTCTTCCTGGTTGCGACAAAGTTTGTCAAGAAAAAATAACAATGATCAATTAATCATGCCTGATTTTGATACGGTCTCCAATTTGCTACAAAGGTCTCCCAAATCTAAAAAGATCAAGATTATATCAAGGATGGCAATGGATTCTTCATCAAGCAATGTCTATGTTGATGTTGCACAACTTGTTTCAAAAAAGAATTTAAATGAAGCTACAGAAAGTGATTTTAACATCACTAAGATAGATCTTGGTCCATCTACATACGAGGGTGACATGCAAAATTTTGAAGTATCAACTGCCAAGTTAATAAAAAAACAAAGAAAGAAAGGCACATGAAAGATCAACTAAAGCAATAGGCACAAGTGTTGACATCCTATCTCAAAGCCATCATAAATACATCTGCCTTGCCTCTTGATACTTCCTCTACCCCCAGAAATTTCTCTCTTGAAAATAATGTTGAAAAAGAGATTATTGAAAGTGTCAGCAAATATTAGTTGTATGGAAAAATGACTAAAAAATGGGTTGAACGTATGAAATTAAAAGCATTAAGTTTCATCGAACAAGCAAAGAGTCTATATGACGAAGCAGAAAGAAAGAGGGAAGAGGTTGATAAAGAAATATGAAGTATCCGAAAGGAAGAATTATTGTGGCAGGGAATATCCAAAGACCTTAGTGAGATGATCAAAACTGATAATGAGCTATTATTTGCTAAAAAAGTCTTTTCAAACATTGAAGAAAATCAATCTAGCTCTTGGCTTTGTTCAGTTGAATGGAAATTGTTAAATATAAGACAAGTTTTGGCCGCTCAAGAAAAGATTTTGGAAACTTGTGAACAGGTGAAGATGGAGATTCACATTGATTTATTAGCAATCAATTCTGATGTGATGGACAAAGATAAATCTCAAGTTTTGGAAGCCCAAGCCATTAAGAGAAACTTTGAAAACATGATTAATATAGAGTTGTTCAATAAACAGGTTTTCAATGAAGGAGTTATGGATAAATTGAATCTCATCTTTGTTGCTGTCAATTCTGGCATTGATCATATATCAAATTATCGTCATGATTTGAGTAATGTTCATAAAGATCAATTAGAATGGAGGCTTCATATGATAGGAGTGTTTGTTCCCAAAAATAAACTTATAGCTTCAGCAGTCAGGGTGTTCAGAGCATACAAAACAAAGTCATCCCTTCCTTCACACCAGTTTGTAGCAATAGAAACATCTTCAGATGGTACCAGAAGTGGCGAAGATAAAATCTGATGGTTTCTTGTGAAATCAATCATATTGGTCCACTTTTCAAAGTTTGCAAGGTTATAGATTTTGGTTCTCTTTCTATGAAAGTGACTTTATGTCACTCTTTTCTAATTAATTTATAAAGTGCACTTTATTTTGGGAACTTTTGAAAAGACCATATAAAAATTAATTAAAGTGCGCTTTTATTTTCATAAAATATTTTTGGGTAGTTAGGAGTAGTTATGAGGTAGTTACAAAGTTGGTTACTAAAGACAAGTCCATATATACAAGACTTGGTGTTTGTAAAAGGGGACTTTTTGGCTTTCACATTTCAAATGGTATTATGAGAAATAGAGTTGTACAACTCAGTGTGTAGAAATAAGAGACATTTTGGATTGTGTGATCTCAAATATCTTTTTAACATTATTCATTCTTCTTACATTGATGGGTGATGTTTTCTTTACATTATCTTGCATATGTAATGTGGAATAACAACTAGTCTTGGAGGAATTGGTTACTAGATAATATTTCAACGTATGTTGGATATCTCCTAAATCATTTCTTCTTTTTAATACTACATATGCTCACTTTAGCAGTTTAAGAAGTGTTCTTATATTGTCTTGGTGGGATTGTCAAACTTTATACATGCGGGTTGAGTCAATGTTCGTAAGCCCATTGCCTTAACCTTCCAACCTTTCTTTAATTTCATTTCCTTCTTAAATATCATAAAAATCCATAATTTATCAGATGAGGGAGCTGCCCCTCTACACACAGAGGTAAGTTGATAGAAAAACTACAACTTTACCAACTGTTGGTACATATTTTCACTATATGTTTTCTGGGCAAAGAGTCAATATAATAATTCATATGTTATAGTAAAAATTTATTTACCAACAGATTTTTGGTGACTCTACTAGGGAATGAATTTGAACATACCTCTTTTGTTTGGAAAAAGTCACCTTGATGTTTTCAAAGAAAATGTTTTGGATCAATGAATATGGTGCTGCAATGTAGAGCTGGACTTGTTTTACAACCTAATGTTAATTGGTTGGACCTTGAGCAAGAAGATATAATTACTAACTTATGAGTATTGGCTTGGAGATATAGGAGGTCAAATTGCCAATATCAAGAAGTAGATGTGGTACTTGACGAAGAAGAAGATATAGGAAAAAAAATTCATGTTCGGGCTTGGTTAATAGCTCAAGGCATCGGAGAAGAAGAATTAGAAATTGCTAATAGACGTGCTCCTATTCAAATAGCTTCAATAAGGGATAGACAAGTTGGTCCACCTATTTGACCTATTCAAGAATATTGCCTTGTGAATCCTACTCAAAATCAACCTGGCTGCCAAGAGATATACCAGAGGAGACCGTGAAAAGGGCATCTTGGATCTTGATTTTGAAAAGCTAGGAAGTCTTGATTTTTCTCAATCTTTTATTCCCCCAAGAAGGAATATTAAATCTTTTAGTAGACCTCCTTCACCCGCAAGAAGTCCTACCAGAACCTTTGCCTCCTCTTCCACTTACGAAGCATTGACCTTGCACGGGACTGCGGTTCCTATTGTTATAAATATTCAACCAATTCCACCATCGCAAATGGCTCAACCTATGCCTTGGGGAGCAGCTATTGACCCCCTTGCCTTAGGTAATCAGTTGCATGATTTACCACATGGATCCAGAATAGTTTTACCCAAATTCACTGGAGATGGAAAAGTTTCTACAGACGAGCATATTAATGCCTTCTTTTCTGCATGCAGTGTCCTAGGCATTATGCACGAAGATGTTTCTATCCAGTTGTTTGTAGAATCTTTAACCGAAGGAGCAGCAGAATGGTTTCAACATTTACATGTCAGAACTATAAACTCATGGGCGATTATGCACCAAAAATTTGAAGACCATTTCAAAAGTGCTAAAGATGAGCATGCATTATTAGCACAACTTACTCAAATGAAGAAAGAGATTCATGAGCTGGTGCGGGAGCTTGTAGCCTGTTTTAACAAGTTGGTGAATAGAATTGAAAATTCTAAAAGACCAACTGCACAAAATCAAAAATGTTTCTTCCTAAATGCACAACCTTTAGACATAAGTATTCATTTGAGAAGAGCACGAGTAGCTGATTTAGAAGCTGTACAGACCCTGGCCATTGAAATCGAAGATGATTTATTGACTGCTAGAAAATGGAACAAAGACTTGTAGAAAGGGAAGATACATTCTTCTAATTCATCCACTACAGACTCGATGATTCAGAAGCTAGCCAATGATTTGCTCTTGCTTAAGAAACATCTTCCGCATAATCCACCTCCACTATATCAAGATATACCCAAGAGAAATTATGTAGCGTATTAGCAGAACAAGCCACCTAGGCTTCCTCCTCCAGTGTAAAGACTAGCTATTGAGCATCCTTCTTCCAGTCATAAACAAACTACAGCTATGTGTGATTTTCATCTGACTACTGACCATGATGGCAATACTTGTCCTAAAATGGCAAGGTTCATGCAGATGAATCTAACAAGTGAGAAGATAGAAGAATATGTCTCTCAAGAGGACGAGACAAATGAGACCTATGGCCAACCAACAATTAGCTTTCTTGAGTATGAGTCTGATAATGAAAAAGAAGAGGTTCATGACATTAACAATCATTCTTGTAATATCTTCACAAGAAATCAGTATTAGAAGAATGAAGGAAAAGCCAAAGTTGAATCTGCTCATAAAATTCTAGAAAATGCCCCGAATATTCTAACAAGAAAACATCCTCTAGAGAATCAACCTCTTACTACCATGAAAGACAAAGGTACACCAGGTTCCCCTCTTGGTGATTCATCTCCCTTCATTGATGATGCATTTGATTTCATAGAGCATTGCAAGAAAACAAAGGTACATATTTCTCAACTTGATTACTTAAAGTCAAATCCTCATTAGTTGGAGAGATTATTGCATATTGTTAAAGGAAAACCTGACCCTTCTTCTTCAGTACATCAACAGTCAAATGACTCACAACCCAAAGAAATTTCACATGATGATCTCCTCGGTGGAGATGTGAATCTCCACAAAATGGTGCCCCATTGGTAAATGTTATTCTCCCAGATAAGCCTGACCCATTCTATGTCTCTTTGTATATAGCTGGTTGTAAACTTAGCAATTGCATAATAGATTCTGGCGCTTTTGACAACGTCATGCCCGCTAAGGTTGCTCATGCCCTCGGCTTGTCATTAAATAAACCCTCAGGCAAAGTCTACTCGATGGAGTCTAAATTAGTCCCATTAGTAGGTCAGCTCAAAGATGTGCATGTTGCTTTAGCTGCTTTCCTAGAAAAGAAACTAAAGCTCACCATCTTAGTTGCTGACATTCCTGCAAGCTATGGCATGCTACTTAGTAGAAATTTTTGTAAAGACCTAGGTGGAGAAATACAATTGGATTGGTCCCATGCCTTAATCCCAATCCATGGAAAGAAAGTCAGACTAAATCTAGAACCCAAAGCAAAGTATACAATCCTGAAATCTGATGATCCAAGATTAGAGATACTATATGAAGAAACTGGACCGAGTACATATATGCTCATGTAGGAAAAAGAGGTAACCCCTAAAGTTATCTCTCCTAACATGTCTTCTGGCCTTTGGACTATGGAATTCGATGGCAATTGTTCTTCTTCCGGTTCAGGGGCTGGAATTGTTCTTATCTCACCTACAGGGGATAAGTTTCCTATGGCTTTCAAATTGGTTTTTGACAACACTAATAATACGATAGAGTACGAGGCACTCTTTTTAGGCCTTGAGGCTGCCAAAGAGAAAGGAATCAAAATGTTGAGAGTTCTCAGAGATGCAGAATTGGTTGTCAAGCAAGTAAGAAATCAGTTTCAAACAAAGAACACCAAGTTGAGAAGATACCAAAACTTAGTATGGTATCAAATAGAGTTCTTTGATGCTTTCTCTATAGAGGCTATTCCTCGAACTCTTAATTCTAAAGCTGATTGCCTTGCAGTCTTTGTGACTTTCTTACTTCCACATCCTGAGTTCAACAAAAATCAATATAAAATTAAATTAGTATACCGACCATGCGTGCCTGATAATGATAAATATTGGCAAGTTTTTGATGATGATAGACAGATTATGTCCTTTTTGGGGAAGGCCAGTACTTTTGTCAATTTGTTATTTGAAGGAAGTGAGACTCCTATAGAAGATGAAGTGTTGCAATTAAAGGGGAACACCATCCCAAAAGGTTTGATTACTCTAGAGAAACTATTTGATAAGCATGATTGTTATCTGAAGAATAAGGCCCAAGAGAAAAATCCCAATCCTTCTCAGTATGATAAAGTAGACATTGGCACTAAAGATGATCCTAAAATTGTTTGCATTGGCAAAGCATGTTCGCCAAAAGAAAGAAAGAAACTTATCACCTTGTTGGTCAAATACAAGTATGTGTTCGCATGGTGCTATGATGATTTGAAGAATTTCATGGGTGGAAAATTTTTGCATTATATCACTCTCAAACTTGGGGCTACTCCTTTCAGGCAAAAATAGAGGCAATTCAATCCTAAAGTTGCTAGTGCTATCTTTGCAGAGATTGATAAGATGTTAAAGGCCAGAATTATTTATCCCATTCATCATTGAACTTTAGTAGCAATTATAGTTCCTGTGAGGAAAAAGAATGGTGAAATAAGGATTTGTGTTGATTTCTGCAATCTTAAACAAGCATCTTTAAAAGATAACTACCCTTTACCCATGATGGATCATGTTTTGGAAACCATTGCTGGATCTGAAATGATGTCATTACTTGATGGGTTTTCTGTGTATAATAAGATAGAAGTTGCCCCAAAAGATCAACATAAAACTGCTTTTACAACGCCTTGGGGAACTCTGGCTTACAATCGAATGCCATTCAGGTTGATCAATGCTGGTGCAACATTTCAATGTGCTATGGACCTCTCCTTTGGAGATTTGAAAAATAAGATTATTGTAGTATACTTGGATGATCTCACTGTCTTTTCAAGAAAAAGAGATCATATTCAACATCTAGAGATAGTCCTACAGTGTTGCCGTGAGCAAGGAATCTCTCTTAATCCCAAGAAGTCCATTTTTGGGGTTACTAAAGGAAGGCTACTAGGACACATTGTGTCTGAAGATGGGATTCAAATTGATCCTGAACGTGTTGAAGCTATCCAAAAATTGCCATTACCATCAAGTAAACCTAGAGTGAGGTCTTTCTTCGGTCAAATCAATTTCTTAAGGAGATTCGTACCAGATTTCTCTGAATTAACTCACCACATAGTAGACATGATGAGAGATAAGGTGGTCTTCAAGTGGACTGAAAAAGGGAAAAGGGCATTTCAACATATTAAAACAGCGATCGCGGATGCTCCAGTTTTAATTCATCCAGATTTTTCCAAATATTTCATTGTATATTGTTATGCTTCGGAGCATACTTTATATGCTATCTTGACTCAACAAAATGATGATCATATTGAAGATCCTATTGCATTTATGAGTGTTTCTCTGAAAAAGCATGAGTTGAATTATTCTCTGGCAGAGAAGCATGCTTATGTAGTTGATGCAGGAGCATCCAGAGGTGTAAGGGCAATCTTACATCACCCAAAAAGAAGTTAATTCAAAACCATTGTAGTTGTTCTTATTTCTTCCCATAATTAGTGTTTTTGGTTCCATAATATCCAGAATAATAATGTAGGACTTTCAGTTTTTCTAAAACTGCTAAAAATAGCGACTTGCTTATTTAGGAAAGTGTACCTGCTATTTTTAGAAAGTTTGCATTTGGGCACGTAATGAAGCAAAAACTTTCAAAAAGTTACATAATGGAAATATAAGACCTTTGGCAAAGGAATCAGGTAAAGATCATTTGTGAGCTAAAAAATATTAAAGTTTTTGTTTTTCAAAAAGCCCCTGAAAATTTACAGAACGAGATATGAGGCACTAAAACTTCTCATAACATCTCAAAAAGTTGATGGAAATCCATTTATGAATTTTTGATGTGATAGTTTACATTGTGATCTTTCCGGTGCTTAAAATGGTTCATCAATCAGACACCCGGATCAAAAGTTATGCTTCCCGGAAGTTGACCTACTTTTGGAGGGAGTTGCAAAATTCAAAATTTAGCTAGAGGCCACCAAAAAGTGCTATTTATGACTATTTTGGGAACCCTGGGGGTAGTAGAGTCAAGGGGGCCAGTGTAGAGTCAAGAATAGGTGGGAAAATAGAAACCCTAGCTGATTTGGGGTTACAGAAGGCTAGAGATTCTAGAGTCTTGAGGTTGCGAAAGCTGTAATGTGTTGCAGCCAGTAGAGGATTTATCCTCTTATTGTAATTGAGCTTCTATAATGTAATGAGTTGCCTGGTTCAATAAAAGAAAGTTCTATTTTCTATGTTCAATATTTGTTATCATGTGTTTTGTGATTTACCCCATTCATCAAGTGGTATCAGAGCGAGGGTTCCTGAGTGTGTAGACAGATTGCCGACGATGAGGCAGTTTGCACCAGGACCTGAGGTTGTGGGTTTGCTATAGAGACCAAGATGCCTCCACGAAGAAATCATGTTGGGAGGAATGCTTTGACAGAAGAGGGTTTTAGAGCCCTACAAAGGCAAATCGATGCATTGCAAGAGGAGCTACAAAGAGGGTTTGAGCCGAGGACGAGAGAAGAAAGTGAAGGTGAAGATGAAGAAGAGTTATTTGAGGAAGAACAAGAAGCTGTTGGAGATCCTGCAAAAGTTAGGTTGTTGAGGGCCATTTCAAAGATCAGAAAGAGGCCCAGGATCGAAGTTTCTACATATTCTGGAGATTTGAATCCAGAATAGCTTATTGATTGGATCAATGACATGGAGGAGTATTTTGAGTATGAAGATGTGGAGGACCTAGATCAGGTTAAGTTTGCAAAAACAAAGTTGAAGGGCCATGCCAATATTTGGTGGAAGGAGGTCCAATTAGAGAGAAACAAAAGAGGAAAATGAAAGATCTCTAGATGGGATCGGATGGTGGAGAAACTAAAGAAGCAGTTCATTCCTGTGGACTATGAGATGGAGTTGCTGAAGAAGCTGCAAGGACTGAAGCAAGGTAACAAGTCTGTTAAGGAGTATACAAAAGAGTTTTATAAAATTACTATCAGAATAGGCCATGCAGAGCCCAATAAGGAGAAGGTAGCCCGTTACATTAATGGGTTGAGGCCGAGTATTCAAGAGGAGTTGAGCCTGGTCAAAATGACCACCATAGAAGATGCGTACCAATTTTCCCTGAAGGTGGAAGAGAAGCTGAATACAAGATTTGACATCAAGCAAAGGGGAAGAGGTCAAGGCGGAAGGACTGATGGAAGACCCTATGGGGGCCGAAATGAAGATGCAAAGAAAAGTGAAGAAGCTAGCACCAGTCGAAATCAGAGAGGTGACAATACCTACCGCCCTCGTGACTAGAACAATGGTGAGCAAAGAGGAAGAGGTAGACCTGGGCAAGGACTTGGAAGAGGAGGTTTCAGAGGAACCTGTTTCCAATGTGGAGAAGAAGGGCATCGAGCATATGAATTCCACAACATCAAGGAAGGATGAATAGAAGACCTAAAGGTAATGCACGAGTTACACATGTAGATGAAGATGCACAGTCTGAGCATTTTGAAGATGCTGAAAGGGGAGAAACCCTAGTTGTCAGAAGAACTTTGTTGAATGAGGAGAGAGAACCCAATCAGAGGAAGAGTTTATTTCACACAAGGTACAAATGTGAAGGTAAGTGTTGTGATATTATTATTGATAGTGGAAGCACTGATAATCTTGTTTCAGAGGAGATGGTTGACAAGAAGAAAGCATCCACATCCATATCGGATTGCATGGTTGTAGAAGGATCATAGAGCTTTGGTCAATGAGCAGTGTTTAGTGAAGTTCAAGATTGGTGACTACCATGATGAGGTATTGTGTGATATCATACCGATAGATGCATGTCATATGCTGTTAGGGAGGCCGTGGCAGTATGATAGGAGTGCTATCCATGATGGCCATGCAAACACATATTCCCTAACAAAGGATGGAGTTCATCATAAGTTGAAGCCCTTGAAGGAGGTGGAAGAAAAGGTATGTAGTACTGCGAGAATTTGCTTGGTAGATGGTAGGAAATTTTTGGAGGGTATGAAGCATGAGCGTCATTGCTTTGCATTGATTCCTAAGATTAGTCAAGAGAAATGTGAAGATGTATCTGTAGAAGTTTTAGATATGTTGGAAGAGTTCCAGGAAATTATCTCTGATATTGTACCAGAAGGTTTACCACCAGTAAGGAAGATAAGTCATCAAATGGATTTGATACCAGGAGCTAGTTTGCCAAACAAGGCAGCCCATAGAATGACCCCTGCAGAGAATGAAGAGCTGAATAGACAAGTTCATGAGTTTTTGAGAAAGGGACTGATAAGGGAGAGCCTAAGTCCATGTATGGTACCTGCAGTACTAGCACCAAAGAAGGATAGAGAATGGAGGATGTGTACAAACTCTCAAGCCATCAATAAGATAATGATCAAGTATAGATTTCCATTGCCAAGAATGGATGACATCATGGATTGTTTGAGTGGAGCCAAGTACTTCATGAAGATTGACCTGAAGAGTGGGTATCACCAGATCCATATCAGAGAAGGAGATGAATGGAAGATAGCCTTCAAGACAAAGGAAGGTTTGTATGAGTGGTTAGTCACATGCCATTTGGGCTAGCCAATGCACCGAGCACATTCATGTGGCTCATGAACGAGGTACTGAAAGAATTTTGGGAAGTTTTGTTATTGTTTATTTGGATGATATTTTGATTTTCAGTAAGACTGGGATGAGCATTTGATGCATATCAGAAGAGTTCTAGAGAAGCTGAGGGAGGAGAAGTTGTTGATTAATCTAAAGAAATGCAGTTTTGTAAAGAAGGAGTTGGTATACTTGGGATTTGTTGTCTCAAAGGAAGGTCTTAAGATGGACCCAGAAAAAGTAAGGGCTATCATTGAGTGGCCTACACCAAGGAGTGCAACGGAGGTAAGATCTTTTCATGGTTTGGCAAGTTTTTATAGAAAGTTTATCAGGAATTTCAGTAGCATTTGTGCACCCCTAACTGAAACAATGAGAGGGGATAGAAAAGAGTTTAGATGGACTAAAGGAGCTGACAAGAGCTTTGATACATTGAAGCAGAAAGTTGTAGAACAACCTGTTTTGGCACTTCCCGATTTCAATAAGGTATTTCAGGTAGATTGTGATGCTAGTGGTAGTGGTATAGGAGCTATTTTGAGCCAAGAAGGTAAGCCCATTGCCTATTTTAGTGAGAAGCTTAATGATGCCAAGAAAAAGTATTCTGTTTATGATCAGGAATTTTATGCAATAGTTCAGGCTTTGAAGAAATGGAGACATTATTTGTTGCCAAAAGAGTTTGTTTTATTTACTGATCATCAGGCTTTGCAGTATATTAATAGTCAAGGGAAGTTGAACCAAAGGCACTTAAAATGGGTTGAGTTTTTGCAGAGTTATACCTTTGTTTTGAAGCATAGGAGTGGGAAGTCCAACAGAGTTGCAGATGCCTTGAGCAGAAGGCAAAATTTGTTGACAGAAATGAAGATAGAGGTTGTTGGGTTTGATGAGCTCAAAAGTTTGTATCCTAAAGATCTAGATTTTGTAGAGGCTTGGAAAGCTTGTCTGGAGCCTATTACTTTGGACAGGACAAAATGGTTGGATTTCATAATCCAAGATGGCATGTTGTTTGGAGGAAGCCAATTGTGCATTCCAAGGAGTTCCATGAGAGAGAACCTAATTAAGGAGAAGCATAGTGGGGCGTTAGCTAGACACTTTGGTCGAGATAAGACCATTGCCATTGTCGGTGAAAATTATTATTGGCTGCAGTTGCAACAGGATGTGAGGAAATTTGTGCAGAGTTGTAGAGTGTGTCAGATGGCAAAAGGAACAAGTCAGAATACATGGATTTTGTTCTTGGTTTACCAAGGACACAGAGTGGACATGATTCAATTTTTGTGGTGGTGGACAGATTCTCAAAAATGGCACATTTTATTCCTTGTAAGAAGACTAATGATGTTGTTCATATTGCAGAGTTATTTTTTAGGGAAGTGGTGAGACTACATGGTCTATCAAAAAGCATAGTTTCAGACCAAGATACCAAGTTTTTTGGTTATTTCTGGAGGACATTATGGAAGAAGTTGAAGATAGACTTGAAGTTTAGTTCCGCACACCATCCACAAACTGATGGACAGACATAAGTGGTGAATAGGAGTTTGGATAACTTGCTACAATGCTTAGTAGGAGATAAGCCCAAGAGATGGGATTCAATTTTACCATAGGTAGAATTTGCCTACAACAATTCTGTCAATGGGAGTACTGGTAAATCACCATTCCAGATTGTATATGGTAATAGCCTGAGAAATGCTTCTGAGTTAAGGAAGCTGGACAATGGAGAAAAGACAAGTGCTGAAGCTGAAGACTTTGCAGAACATTTGAAGAAATTACATGAAGAAGTGAGAAAGCACATTAATAAGATGAATATTCAGTACAAGGCTAAGGTAGATCAGAAGAGGAGGTATAAGGAGTTCTAGGTGGGAGATGAAGTCATGGTTCACTTGATAAAAGAAAGGTTCCCAGTTGGAACATACAATAAATTGAAAATGAAAAAATTTGGACCATGCAGAATCATGAAGAAGCATGATTCAGGAAATGCATATGAGGTAGAGCTACCGAGTGGGATCAATATTTCTCCTATTTTCAACATTGCTGATTTATCAGAATATCATGAAGGTGGAACATAGGATGGACCAATAGAAGTGCAGTGGAGTATTCTAGCATCTACTTCAACAGAGGAGATAGAAGAGATTTTGGATAGCCATGTGAGGAGCACTTTGAACAATCAATACAAAGAATATCTAGTGAAATGGAAAGGAAGGCCTGTTGAAGATTCTTCTTGGTTGTCTAAGGCAGAGGTTGACTGTTTGGGTTTTCCTCACACAAACACCTGAGACGTGACAGGGTCACTTCTCAAATTACCCTGGGTGTCTGATGCAGGAGCATCCAGAGGTGTAAGGGCAATCTTACATCACCCAAAAAGAAGTTAATTCAAAACCATTGTAGTTGTTCTCATTTCTTCCCATAATTAGTGTTTTTGGTTTCATAATATCCAGAATAATAATGTAGGACTTTCAGTTTTTCCAAAACTGCTAAAAATAGCGACCTGCCTATTTAGGAAAGTGTACCTGCTATTTTTAGAAAGTTTGCATTTGGGCACGTAATGAAGCAAAAACTTCCAGAAAGTTACATAATGGAAATATAAGACCTTTGGCGAAGGAATTAGGTAAAGATCATTTGTGAGATGAAAAATATTAAAGTTTTTGTTTTCCGAAAAGCCCCTAAAAATTTACGGAATGAGATATGAGGCACTAAAACTTCTCATAATGTCTCAAAAAGTTGACAAAAATCTATTTACAAATTTTTGGCATGATATTTTACATCGTGAGCTTTTCGGCGCTTAAAACAATTTGTCAATCAGACACCCGGATCAAAAGTTATGCTTCCCGGAAGTTGACCTACTTTTGGAGGGAGTTGCAAAATTCAAAATTTAGCTGGAGGCCGCCACAAAGTGCTATTTATGACTATTTTGGGAACCCTGGGGGTAGTAGAGTCAAGGGGGCCAGTGTGGAGTCAAGAACAGGTGGGAAAATAGAAACCCTAGTTGATTTGGGGTTACAGAAGGCTGAAGATTCTAGAGTCTTGAGGTTGGGAAAGCTGTAATGTGTTGCAGCTAGTAGAAGATTTATCCTTTGATTGTAATTGAGCTTCTGTAATGTAATGAGTTGCTCAGTTCAATAAAAGAAAGTTCTATTTGCTGTGTTCAATATCTGTTATCATGTGTTTTGTGATTTACCCCCTTCATCAGTAGTTGTCAAGGTAGTAAGGCATTTTAGATTCTATATCCTCAATTCACATTCTAAGGTCTTTGTATCGGATAGTTCAATCAAAACCATACTTACTCAACAAGAAATAGGTGTCAACAAAAGAGCCTCTTGGATTGCCAAAGTTCAAGAATATGATATTGATATTAAGCCAACCAAATTGGTATGAGGAAGGGGTTTATGTAAACTCATAGCTAAAAATTGCACAGTTGAAGAATCTCCAGAAAAGAATGTCAAGTTGCCTCAAGTGTTGTTTATAGGATTGATAGATGAATGGTTCTCAAATATTGCCTATTTCTTGACATATGGTGAATGTCCTCCACACTTAACTCTAAAGCAAATATGAACGATCAAGTTGAAAGCTACAAAATATATTATTTGGGAAGGTAGTTTATACAAGAAAGGGATCAATGGAATTTTTATGAAATGCGTAGATAAAGAACAACAAGAGAAATTACTTCAATTGTTTCACAATGAAGTTTGTGGTGGTCATTTCTCTTCCAGTGTCACAGCCTATAAGATTTTAAGACATAATTATTACTGGCTTGGCTTATTCAAAGATATAGACCAATGGGTGAAAAGGTGTGAATCATGTCAGCAATATAAAGGCAAAGTCAAGCTAGCCATGCAACCATTAAAGCCCGTTATTATTGAAGAACCTTTTCATCAATGGGGACTAGATTTCATTGGTCCACTCCGTCCAACATCTAGCGTTGGGCATACACACATCTTGGTGGCCACAGATTATTTTACTAAATGGGTAGAAGCCATTCCAGTTCATCAAACTTCCTCCCAAGTAATGTGTGATTTTCTAAAGGAGAATATTCTTGTGAGATTTTGTGTACCTCAAAAAATTGTCACAGACAATGCTTCAAATTTCTCCTCTCATGAAATCTCTGATTTCTGTTATCGGCATGATATCTTACTTGCACATTCTTTTGACTATTATCCGCAAGGAAACGGATTGGCAGAGTCCACCAACAAAAATCTCATCTGTATCATGCGAAAGCTAGTAGAGGAAAAACAAAAGAATTGGCACAAGAGAATATTTGATGCATTATGGGCTGACAAAACCACATATAAAAGGATCATCAGCACTTCTCCCTTCCAACTAGTTTATGGAATTGATGCTTGATTGGCAATCCCTCGAGCTTACTGCTCTTTCTCTTTAGACAGTGATTGAAGGTAATGAATTTAAAGATTCTTTGGAGAAAAGAATCATGCATCTGACAAAAATTGAAGAACAAAGGGGTCAAATAGTTGACACAACTGCAGAACATCAGGCAAAAGTCAAGAAACTATTTGATAAGAAGACCAGACAAAGGTAGTTTGTTGTAGGAGATCTTGTTCTACTCTAGGATAAGAGGAAAGAACCCAAAGGGATGCATGGAAAGTTTGATTCTCTATGGAAAGGACCTTTCCAAATTAGAGAAACATGTGGTGACAATTCATTTTACTTAGCGTATCTCAATGGCACTCATCTGCCCTTGCACTACATGGGCAACACTTGAAAATTTACAATCAGTAAAAGAGTGATTTATTCCCAACTCTTTTTACATAGGAAATTTTTGTTGTGTCAGTGAGTTTCCTTGTTTTGTTCTATTTTTGTCATGTTGTACATCTCTTTTTCTAGTCTAACTCTATCTACCCAATGATAATATTACTAGTCTTGTCAAAGACACTGGGGTTTGTCTACGTCCTTACAGTCCTTGTCCCCAAGTAGAGCCAGCTTTTTACCCCATCTTTCTGCCCAATTTTAAACCTTTTTACATATCAAACCTTTGTACCAAGTCATCTTTTTGGTTACAATTTTCCTGATGTCATGCTTCTTGTTTCAGTCATGTCGATAACTTGTCATTGTGATGTCATATTTTGTCTTATCTCTCTCCATTGAAGTTTTGAATAGCAATATTATGCCAAGTTAAAGTTTATAGTTTAGTAATATTATTCTTCGCGTCTACTTTCATTTCATACTAAGGTCGCAGCAACTTTTGTTTTTCACAAAGCTCACTATGTGTCGGCTTTCATTCTTCACAAACCTTGAGCCAATTTTTGTCTTTCACTAAGTTCACATTGACTTATGAGTTTAGCTAAGTTCACACATTTTGGCTTTTTACCAATGGCGTAATTTTACATGTTTGGAGAAATCCACATTCACTTTTTACATGACGCAGCTGGGATTTAAAAAGTGATTTTTATTATTTAAAAATAGCAAAAAGCATATTTCTCTCCTTTGAACAAGTGCAAGAAGAACCAAAAGGCATAAATTTTACAATGGCATCAAGGGTTTCAAGTCCTTTATTTACTTGGGCAAGCTTCTTACATTTTCCTATACTCACATTCATCTCCCGAAATCGAGGAAATATCTGTCGAGTCTTGTGAGAACAGAGACATTTAAGTGGCCACACTCCTCTAAATTCATGCAATAATGTCAAATATTAAACAATAACTGGTAATTATCATTGTTTTCGATGTATACAGTAGATGTTAAGTCTTATTTTGGATAAACAAATTGTATGTTAAACTTATGAGGAGTTGCATGCCGAAGAAGGTGGCTAACAACATGTGATGGATAAGCTAGTATAAAGGAATGCCCTGCGTCCAGTTATTAAGCGCATGACAGTGAGCCTTAAACTAATATGGTATCATGGCACATAGTAATGGACATAATCTAGTGGTTGAGAAAGGTTTTAATGAACATCGCCATTCCTCATGGCCTAATGTAAAGGCAAAAGAAATGCTCAAACAACTACTCAATATACTGACTCAAAGAGATGTAATCTCATGAAACCGAAGGATTGTCAAGGAAGATGTGAATCAGTTTTATTGAGTAAGAATTAAAAACTTCCAAGAAAGCTGATAAACCTACATTCAAAATGTTGAAACACAATAAACGACATTAGATTGTTTGACACAATGTTTCAAAGAGATTTAGCCTCATGCAACATATTGATTACCAGATATGAACAAAGTGTTTTCATTGAAAAAGGCTACAGAAACTTTTCAACAAATGCAACTAGCTGGTGCAATACCAGAACCATGACCATCACCAGCATCCCGCTGCCAGCACCCAAGAAAGGGTCTTAAGAACAGTATATGGACATCCATGAAAGTATGATAGAAACTATTTTTTGTCAGATGTAAATACCTCGGACGAATGTCATTGCAACACATAAACTGATTCTGTTAAAAAGACTTCAGAAAGTTTCAAACAAATACAATTATCAGCGGTCTAAAAGCTTTATCTCTATCCATCAAAATATTATATTATGGAATGGGGCTGCTTGTCAGATATCGTAGATGGGAAGGTGGCTTGGGGTCAATACTTAACCACCGACTTAGTCTATCAACACCTATCTCATGTTATCGGCCAACAACTAACTTCTTGCTCGCAGATTGAGGTCGATCTCCCTCCTCTGTTGGACCCTTGATGGACCGTGCCATTAGCTGTCATGGTTCGAACTGCACTAGTTTGATGTCTCTATTGGGGTTGCTGTGGAAATAGCCAGGTGCTCAGAGCGTGACCTGTAAACAGAATATTGAAGTTTAGAAAAGGCCGCTAGAACCATTTGCAATGATATTGCACTACAATGACGACTGGTGAAGCCAAAATGCTCAACCTTTGTCAGTATCTTTTGAAGCACATACAATGGATAGAAGTTTTATGATACCAGTCGACGTCATCTGGTAGTAGCAGCGTCCTCACAAACTCTATTGGGATACGGTGCACAAATGGTTTATTGAGATAACTTTAAAAAAGAATGCAAATTGGCTGTTAACCTGCACCAAAAGCTACACACAAGATAAAAACCTTTCAAACATGGAAAGATTGTAATATATGCATATTTTGGAATCATTTTTCTACAGATGAAAACCTAAACTCCATGATGTTTGCCAACATCCTCTCAGAGTAATGAATGGAAATTCTTGTCAATGTAGTTGCAAGTAACCCGGTGGTATGAATGCAAAAATATAAAAGTGTAGACATTAAGTATATTGAATCCACAAGTGCAATGTTAATTTCCTGAACACATAAGTCAGCTATGGAATCAAATTATTATCAGATAGATTTGTTATGGAAGCATACAGAAGGCCTATGAACTGTTTGATTAAATGTTGCAGACAAATACAGTTTCATAAAAAGTAGTGATGACTATTTTGATATAGCATGTATGCCAATTTTAGAAGGTGGAGACCAGACACACAAACTGTTTATAAACAAATTTCATGCTCTGAGGACAATTATCATATGCAGATGATTGGGTATGAATACCTATTGCCTTTTTGTTTGAATAAAGTGTTTTTCAAATCTCCTCTCAAAATTCATTGCATGCATATAAACAATAAATTGGAAATTGTCAAACAAACCTCATTAAACACTGCAGCAAACTCTGAAATAGAATAAACACAGGTAGATTCCAAAACCTTCTTGTGAATATTTAATCATGAAATATAGATATCAGGGGTTTGAGTTCCTCTCGGTTCTTGAATCTGCACTTCCAGAAATATCAGATACTTCTTTGGGACATATCAGTTTGGCAGATTTCTAGAAGACCATGGAACAAGGGAAAAGATCACCAATGGCTCAGAAGTTGTTTGACAGTGGATTAGCCCATGCAGCTGGTTTCCCAGTAGTAGTCCAATGCACACATCTGGTTTTAGAATGTATGAATCGCTACAATCCAAAAACCAGAGAGGTCAGAACCATTGATGACAAGCTAATTGTCAGGTTAGACAATGTTTCAATTGGGATTATTTTCAGGCTACCTATCAGAGATCAATTTGTGAACATAGACAAAAGGCTTGATCATCAATATTTCATTGAAAGGAAACATCAATGTCTCAACACTATAGCAAAACATTGGCTACATACACTGAAAGGAGGGAAATCCTAGTTGCCTAAAGTCCTTCACATATCATATTTCATAGAGGATATTTCCAATATGATTGTTCTACTTCATAGAGTGATGGGAGATGAAAAAGTAGCTGATTTTGAAATGTGGATGTTCCTTTTTATAAATGTTATATGTGCAAGAAATCGGTTTATTAACTGGGGCATCATTATTAGTGACAATTTGCATTACCAGTTGACCAATTTTGAATTGAATGAACATTTCTACCTGTCTTCTTACTTGTTTTATGCAATTGCATGCGTGAAATCATGTCTAGGTCTTCCTACCAAAGGAACTTATGATAACATGACACAGATCTATGATTACTACCCTTAGTCACAGCTGGAACAAAGTTACAAGCACTACCGTAGGGTAAATGATGCTTTCACAATGTTGACAATAAGAGAACTTCAAGGTAATACTACACTCCAGATTTCACCTGAAGCTGCCAATCTGATCAAGATATATGGGAGCTATTTCATCCAATATCCTAGATTTACCTATCTACGAGTTGGTGGGTTTGATGGATACCCATATAAATTACCTAGATATGTAGATGACAAAATGATATTGATAGAACTATGTAAGCAAATTGGTTCACTTAATAAGAAATGCAAAGATAAGAGAAAACCTGGAGTTCCATTTCCCATTGGCCTTATTCATTACAACTGTAAATCTTCTGCAGATGCTCAAAACATAGAGAGATCTCTGATAAAAATCAGCTTGTATGCCTATACTATGAGATTCCCTTTTGATAGCAAAGGATATGTTAGAGACAATCTATGACTTTGTGCAAGTTACTGTCACTTTCAAAAACTTGAAGACTTTTGGGAAGATTGTGAAAATGATTACGAGGTACGTAAACAAGACTAGATGAGGATGACCATTGGATAGATCAGACAATTCAAGCTAGATTGTAATAGAAATGGAATTGAGGAAGATGGTTCATAATTAATTGACCCTGTGTATTTTGATAAAATTGAAACACAACCTTTACCACCCATCAATTGGGCTAATGAGGAGATCAAAGATTTAGGTATAAGAAACTGCTCATGTCATTCAAAAGACTAAAGATTAGGTAAATAAAAAGGCTATTGAGGCAACAACTACTAAACCAACAAGTAATAATGCTTTATCATCAAGTAGAAAAGATAAGCATTCAAATTCTTCTTCTTGTTCTTTTTGTTCTCATTCTCTATCTTTAAGCATTGGTTCGTATAAGAGTACTCAAGGAGGAGATGACGGAGAAGATCCATCAAGAAGAAAGGGTCTTAAGAGCATTTGTAAAAATGATGAAAAATAGAAAAAGGGGAAAACAAAAATAAAGGATAATTTATTGCCTCCCATACAAGAAGTAGTTGAGAAAAACAAGTCCACAAGTCCTGGAATCATCCATCAAAATGATGAACATTTAAATATCTCTCCTTTACTTCTTGTTGTTTCTCCTTCTCATGAAACATCTCATTCCCCTCATGCATTACAATCTATATTCCTGCCACCTATGAACATATTCAGTGAGCATGATCTTCCCTCAAATATAGTACCTTTGTCCACAAATATGATGAAATTCTCACATAATCCTTCTTCTTCCTGGTTGCAACAAAATTTTTCAAGAAAAAGAAACAATGCTCAATTAATCATGCCTGATTTTGATACAGTCTCCAATTTGCTACAAAGGTCTCCCAAATCTAAAAAGATCAAGATTACATCAAGGATGGCAATGGATTCTTCATCAGACAATGTCTATGTTGATGTTGCACAACTTGTTTCAGAAAAGAATTTGAATGAGGCTATAGAAAGTGATTTTAACATCACTAAGATAGATCTTGGTCCATCTAGATATGAGGGTGACATGCAAAATTTTGAAGTATCAACTTCCAAGTTAATAAAAAGAACAGAGAAAGAAAGGCACACAAAAGATCAACTAAAGCAACATGTACAAGTGTTGACATCCTATCTCAAAGCCATCATAGATACATCTGCTTTGCCTCTTAATACTTCCTCTACCCCCAGTAATTTCTCTCTTGAAAAATAATGTTGAAAAAGAGATTATTGAAAGTGTTAGTAAATATCAGTTGTATGGAAAAATGACTAAAAAATGGGTTGAACGTATGAAATTAAAAGCATTCAGTATCATGAAGCAAGCAAAGAGTCTATATGACGAAGTAGAAACAAAGAGGGAAGAGGTTGATAAAGAAATAAGAAGTATTTGAAAGGAAGAATTATTGTGGTAGGGAATATCCAAAGACCTTAGTGAGATGATCAAAACTGATAATGAGATATTATTTGCTGAAAAAATCTTTTCAAACATTGAAGAAAATCAATCTACCTCTTGGCTTTGTTCAATTGAATGGAAATTGTTAAATATAAGACAAGTTTTGGCCGCTCAAGAAAAGCTCCTGGAAACTCTTGAACAGGTGAAGATGAAGATTCACTGATTTATTAGCAATCAAATTTGATGTGATGGACAAAGATAAATCTCAAGTTTTTGAAGCCCAAGCGATTAAGAGAAACTTTGAAAACATGATTAATACAGAGTTGTTCAATAAATAGGTTTTCAATGAAGGAGTTATAGATAAATTGAATCTCATCCTTATTGCTATCAGTTCTGGCATTGATCATATATCAAATTATCATCATGATTTGAGTAATGTTCATAAAGATCAATTAGAATGGAGGCTTCGTATGACAGGAGTGTTTGTTCCCAAAAATAAACTTATAGCTTCAGTAGTCAGGGTGTTCAGAGCATACAAAACAAAGTCATCCCTTCCTTCACAATAGTTTGTAGCAACAGAAACATCTTCAGATGGTACCAGAAGTGGCAAAAATAAAATCTAATGGTTTCTTGTGAGATCAATCATATTGGTCCACTTTTCAAAGTTTGCAAGGTTATAGATTTTGATTCTCTTTCTATGAAAGTGACTTTATGTCACTCTTTTGTAATTAAGTTATAAAGTGCACTTTATTTTGGGAACTTTTGAAAAGACCATATAAAAATTAATTAAAGTGTGGTTTTTTTTTCATAAAATATTTTTGGGTTGTTAGGAGAAGTAGTTATGAAGTACTTACAAAGTTGGTTACTAAAGACAAGTCCATATATACAAGACTTGGTGTTTGTAAAAGGGGACTTTTTGGCTTTCACATGTCAAATGGTGTTATGAGAAATAGAGTTGTACAACTCAGTGTGAAGAAATAAGAGACATTTTGGATTGTGTGATCTCAAATACCTTTTTAACATTATTCATTCTTCTTACATTGATGGGTGATGTTTTCTTTACATTATCTTGCATCTGCAATGTGGAATAACAACTAGTCTTGGAGGAATTGGTTACTAGATAATATTTCAACGTATGTTGGATATCTCCTAAATCATTTCTTCTTTTTAATACTACATATGCTCACTTTAGCAGTTTAAGAAGTGTTCTTATATTGTCTTAGTGGGATTGTCAAACTTTATACATGTGGGTTGAGTCAATGTTCGTAAGCCCATTGCCTTAACCTTCCAATCTTTCTTTAATTTCATTTCTTTCTTAAATATCATAAAAATCCATAATTTATTAGACGAGGGAGCTGCCCCTCTACACACAGAGGTAAGTTGATAGAAAAACTACAACTTTACCAACTGTTGGTACGTATTTTCACTATATGTTTTCTAGGAAAAGAGTTAATATAATAATTCATATGTTATAGTGCAAATCTATTTACCAACATATCCTAATTACACAATAGGCAATAAATAAATAAATATAATGAAATAATACAAGGAATTACCAAGGTTGAGACACCTTAATTCCTAACATTCTCCCACTTGTCGAACACCTTGTAAGAGCCAACAGAATTAACAGGATTTAACTACTATAGGCCGAGAGGCCGATAGACTCCAAACATCATCTAAACTTCTCTGTGCCCACTGGTTTCATCAATGCATCCACAACATTCTTCAAAGTGTCTACCTTTTCCAAATTCACCTTCCCATCCTCTACCATGTCTCGTATGAAGTGAAACTATACATCAATATGCTTTGTTCTGGAATGGAAAGTTAGATTCTTTGCTAGGCAAATCGCACTCTGACTGTCAAAACAAATCATAAACTGTCCTACATCAACACCAATATCTGAACACAATCTCTTAAGACAAATGGATTCCTTACAAGCATGAGTTGCTACCATATACTCAACTTTTGTTGTGGATAAAACAACCATAGGTTGTCACTTACTCATCCAACTAATTGTACCATCAGACATAGTGAGCACATAGGCACTGGTGGATCTCCTGTTGTCAATGCAACTTGCCGAATCAGAATCCATGAATCCATGGATATAAATAGAATGTAGAGGTCCTGTAGCATTACCATGATAGCATATGGAATACTCGAAAGTAGCCCTCAAATATTTGAACACTCGCGTAACTGCATCGCAATGTGTCCAGGATTAGCCATAAATCGACTAAGGACTCCCATTGCTTGGGCAATGTCTGGTCTTGTACAGACCATAGCATACATCACACTACCAACAACACTAGCATAAGGTACTCTGCTCATGTCCTCCACCTCACTAGGAGAATTTGGACAATCATTAACAGATGACTTTGTCCCCAATGAAATAGGAACACACAACGGTCTACAATCTGCCATGCTGAACCTATCCAACATGGTCCTCACATGCTTACTCTGGCTTAACCAAAGTTTTATGTTAGCTCTGTCTCTTCTCATTTCCATTCCCAGAATGTACCTAGCTACCCTTAAATTTTTCATCTCAAACTTTGTTGACAACTGAGACTTCAAATCAGAAATCATATTCTTACCATTCCCTATCTACAACATATCATCAACATACAATGCAATAATAAAAATTTGATCATTGTCAAACTTGTAATACACACAATGATCTGATTTCGATGTCAGATATCCAATTGACAACACAAAGGCATCAAACTTCAAGTACCACATTCTAGGAGACTACTTTAAACCATACAAAGAGTTTTTTAACTTGCAAACCAAATTTTCTTTACCTTTCTCTATGTAATGCTCTGGCTGTGACATGTAATCCTCTTCCTCCAAATCACCATGAAGGAATGTTGTCTTCACATCCATCTTCTCCACCTCTAAGTCACAAGCTTCTGCAAGAGATAACAGGAACTGAATAGATGTCATCTTTGCAACAGGAGAGAAAATTTCACCATAATTAATTCCCTCCACTTTTGAGTACCCCTTCACATCTAGTCTTGCCTTGTACCTTTCAACACTACCATCTGCATCAAATTTCTTCTTGAACACCCATTTGCATCCAACAGGTTTCTGTCCTTCAGGCAAAGGCACCAAGTCCCAAGTTTTATTCTTTTCCAAAGAAGCCATCTCATCTTCCATGGCCTCCTTCCAGGAACCTGAATCTTTCATGCCCATAGCCTCTGTCACAGTTCTAGGTTCATCAACATGAGTAAGCAAGGCAAAAGCACAACTAGAATCAAGTAATGAAAAACCAAACCTATCAGGTTGCTTCCTTGTTCGTGTAGACCTCCTTAATGGCTGAGGTTGAGGTTCTACTTCTTCTTCTAAACTTTTAGAGCTGCTAGATCTCTCCTCATCATCAGGTCTCACATGGTTTGTCAGTTCAGTCTTCTTAGGGGTAGAAGGAAATTGAACCAAATCTTCTTTCTTTTCTATCTGTTCTGGCTGTAAAACAATGGAAGAAGGTGTTAGATCTCTGAAGATAACACTTCTACTATACAAAAATTTCTCAGCCATAGGATCCCAAATCTTTTATCCTTTCACACTGACACCATAGCCAATGAAGATACACTTAACAGCCTTGTTCTCCAATTTAGACCGTTTCTCCCTAGGCACATATGCAAATGCCTCACAACCAAAAACACGAAGATGTCTAACTTAAGGCTTCTTAGTAGACCACACCTCCATAGGTGTCTTACCAACAAGAGATGATGTAGGAGACCTGTTTACTAGGTAGCAAGTAGTGGCTACAACTTCAATCCAAAACTTTTGCTCGAGGCTTGCTCCACTAACCATACTCCTAGCCTTCTCCATCAGTGTCTAGTTCATCCTCTCTGTGACTCCATTTTACTATAGGGTGTATGGAGTTGTCTTATGTCTTTAATCCCTTGCTCTTTATAGAATTTATCGAACTCTGTTGAACAAAACTCACCACTGTTATCAGTTCTCAAACACTTAATCTTTTTACTAGTCTAATTTTCAGCAAAATCTTTAAACTCTTTAAACTGACTAAAGACTTCAGTCTTGCTTCTGATAAAATAAACCCATGTCCTTCTACTGTAATCAACTATGAAAGATACAAAATATATAGATTTGGAGATCGAAGGAACATTAATAGGATGAAACACTTCAGAATGAATTAGATCCAATACACCAGAAGACTTGTGAGAACTATAGTAAAATTGAACACAGTTTTACTTTCCATATACACAATATTTGCAAAAGTCAAACTCGAGATTACAATCATTTAACCCCTCAACGATGTTTTTATTTTTTAGGGTTCTAAGACCCTTCTCACCAATGTGGCCATATCTCAAATGCCATAACATAGTCTTTTCAGTAGGAAGTTTAACTTCCAAAGCAAGTGCACTACCATCAGAAAGAGTTACAACAGATTTCTTCACTACTTGTTTAGATGGTGGGGATGAAGTGACTGCATCTCTTTTCTTTGAGTCAAAAGAACTATTGCACTATGAAGTGCATGCCTCTAGCTGAAATAGAGTACCTCTCTAAGTACCCTTTGCAAGAACCATAGATCTTCTAGACATCTTGCATCCATCCTTCGAAAAGACAACCTCCACACCTACATCATTCAACATACTTATAGAAAGCAGGTTCCGTTCTAGGCCTAGGATGTGCATAACCCTAGTGATCCCCTTCACTCATCCATCAGGGAATTGGATTGAGACTCTTCCATGACCAACAATCCTCAGATGAGAATCATCACCTAGGTACACTATTCCACCATCAAACTCTTCATACTTCCTGAACCAGCTTTGATGTGAGGTCATGTGGAATGATGCACCAGAATCAATCAACCACACATCATCAGATGCATGGGTGGCCAGGGCTGTGATGAAGGCATCACCATCATCTTGGGATTTGTTAGAATCTGAATCTGGGACATTCTTATTCTTCTTTTTCTTTTCTTCCTTGCACTCCTTTTAGAAATGCCCAGTTTTGACATAGTTCCAACAGAGAGCCTTAGACATTCTAGGAGATTTGGATCTACCCTTCTCAGCTTTCTTGTCCTTCTTTTTCCCTTTCACCTTGGGTCTTCCATGAACCGCAAGAGTCTCTTTGGTTGCCTCAAAAGACTTTCTCTGCATCTCTTCAGATAACAATGAAGATACCACTTCATCCATTTTGAAAGTGGATGTGGTGCTTCCAATATCCATCACAAGATGATCCCACGAGTCCAGAAAAGAACAAAGCAAGGTCATATAATGATCCTCCTCCATCTTCACACCAACTGATGTCAATTGTACAATTAACATGTTGAAGGCATTTAGGTGATCTGCAACATATCCTCCATCCTCCATCCTTAGAGAATACAACTTCTTTCTCAGAAAAAGTTTGTTCACCATGGATTTGTCCTAATAAACATCACCCAACTTCTTCTAAAGGTCTTTTGTGCTCTTCTCCTCATGGACATTTAACAGGATAGAATCATCTAGACTGAGTCTTATGAGACCCTTAGCCTTTTGATCTTTGAGAGCCCAATCAGCTTGTTTCATTGTAGCTAGGTTTACACCGGATACAGTTTCTCATAGGTCATGATCAACAAGCATGTACTCCATCTTAAGTTTCCATAACTCAAAATTTGTGCCATTGAATTTCTCCACCTCTAATTTTTTAGATGTGCCTACCATCTCTTTCCCGCAACAAGATTACAGGATGCTTTGCACAAAGCTCCCACTCAACCTAAGATTAGCTCAAAAATTCCCTACCCAACAACTAGGACCAAAGGTAATCAAGCTCTGATACCAACTAAAAGGAAGCTAGGTGTGTGGAAATCGCTTCCTACACTAATCCAATGAGGAGAGATGAGTACAAATTCATTTTAATCTTTATAGTTACAACAATGTTAACCCACTAACAGAGATATTGCAACAAACATATACACAAGGATGTAAGATAGACGAAGAGAGAGACAAGATATATGTGGTGAAAACCCTTATAGGTGAAAAACCCCACACTCCAAAACACAGCTCAAATGTATTTCGTAAACAGTGAAGGTTACAATATAGTCATAGAGCCAATGCTCTTTTAGGAATCTTTGACACATGTATCTGGAGACAATCTGGTAGCATAACAATACCTGTCAATCACATAATGCATCGTCTCTCCAAAGCACCTATTTATATAGAAAATACAAGGTAAAAATGGCTCTATCTTGGGATGGACGTCCAACATGGCCTCATGGCCCAAAACCCATGCCTACAGACACTTGTTCAACATTGTAAAATATTCCTAACACTTGTCAAGTCACCCCATCCCAAAGAGGTTGCCTATTCCCAATTTGGGTAATGACAGATGCTCTTACGACTCTTACACCCATCATAGAATCTGTCATAGTGACATATCTTACAGCTATAAGAGAATCTATCATAAACAGGCTATAAATAGCATATTCTCTTACAACATGTCACAACCCTCCTTGGGGCACCCAAAGATGCCTTTTTCAAAGATGCTTCTTGACACATGTCTTCACCTGTCATAGAATCTTCCATTTCTGACTCTTACATGTCATAGATTTGTCATAGGAATATGTCATAACCGTTTCAGTCAATATTCCCTTACACACTATACAAGATGCCAACACATGGAAAATATTCCTACCACTAAGTGGGATGCCTATCTCCTCATATGAGGACAAAATTTCATTTGGTCATCTTCCATGTAGGATGACACATCACCGTGCCAACTCCCACAAGATGACAACATAGGATTTGCATCCTAATTACACAATAGGCAATAAATAAATAAATAAATACAATGAAATAATACAAGGAATTACCAAGGTTGAGACACCTTAATTCTCAACACATCTATGTAAGAACTTAGATTAAAGTCAGTATCCTTTAGATGCCACAAGCCATGATCTAGAGTTCCCTTTAAATATCTAAATATCCTCTAACTCTTTACTACTACAACATGTGACTCTTTAGGATCTTCTTGAAATCTAGCCACAAGACAAACTACATTCATAATATCTAGTCTAGTAGAAATTAGATATAAGAATCCTCCAATCATTAATCTATATCTGCTCTAATCAACCTAAGGAGTTTCATCATTCTTGCTTAGTTTGCAACTAATAACCATAGGGGTACATACTAGTTTAGCATCTTCCATTCTAAATTTCTTCAACATTTCCTTGACATACTTTGATTGTGAAATGAAAATAACTTTACCTGTCTAATTGATTTGAAGCCCAAGGAAGAAATTCATCTTCCCAAACATTGACATTTCAAATTCTTTCTGCATCTCCTCTCTATTGAATCTTAGCCTCTTGTTGTGGCACCAGTAAGCTTTCATTTTATTAGAATATCCAAGAAAGATACCTTCATTAGATCTTGCATCAAACTTTCCCAAGTTTTCTTCATCTCTTCTAATGTGGCATATGCTTCCAAACACTCTAAAGTATTTAACAGTAGGAATCCTTCCATACCATATCTCATAAGGAAACTTTGTGCTATTTTCTCTTGCTTTCACTCTATTTAGTATATAAACAACAACATGAATTACTTCTCTCCAGTAGACTTCTGGTAGATTTGTTTATTTTAACATTGTCCTTGTAGCTTCTTGAATAGTCCTATTCTTTCTTTCAACCACTCCATTTTGTTGAGGAGTGCTAGGGGCAAATAAATGCCTCTTTATTCCATGATTCTCACAAAACATGTTAAACTCATTGGAGGTGAACTCTCCACCTCTGTTAGAGCTCAAACATTTGATTTTCATCGATTTCATTCTCAACCATGACTTTGAATGTTTTAAACTTATCTAGTGCTTCTAATTTTTTTTAAGAAAAGTAACCCATGTCATTCTGGAACAATCATCAATTAATAGCATGAAATACATGTCACCTTGAAAACTCCTTACCCTAGTAGGGCCACAAAGATCTGTATGCACCAATTCCAATAGTTTGGTAGAATATTGATCTTTGACTTTGAAACTTCTTCTTGCTTGCTTTCCAACTTGACACTCCTTACAGACAACATTGATAGGCTTTGTAATATTTGGTACATTTCTCACAGCTTGAACTGAAATTATTCTCACTAGGCTATCCAAATTTATGTGACATAGTCTTCTATTCCATAGACAACTCTCACTCATCTGAGTCATGAAACAATAACCATCAACACCTTTGAGCTGATAGACATTTCCATTTGTCCTCCTTCTAGCAGTAATCATAGTTCCAAAATCTTTTTTGATCTCATAGCCTCCATCCTAAAAGATAAGATTATATCCCTTTCTACACATTTGTCCAACATTTAAAAGGCTGTCTTAAACCCTTAACATAAAGAACATCATCTATGTTATGCTTGCCATCAAAACTGATTGAACCTTTTCAAAAAATCTTGGTAGATGTATCATCACCAAACCTAACTAGTCCTCCATCATATTTTTCAAGTTTAACAAACTTACTCTTATCACCAGGCATATGATTAGAGCATCCACTATTAATAATTCAATAGTTCTTTTCCTATCTAGCATGAAAAGTAGATATCAAGGTGCCTTCAACATTAGTACTTACTTATAGAGCCCTTTCCTCCACACATCCCTTAGAGTTAGCAGAAATAGTATCATCTTTTAAAGATATGGACAAGCATTCACCATCCTATCATCTTCATAATCAGATTCATCATCAGATATACTCGCATCTTCTTTAATTGGTGCAAGGGCACCTAGGTGTTTTTGTAAATATAGGTCAAATGTTAGTCTTTCATGATGTTAAGACACTTTTTGATGTAATAAGGTCTATTTAGACCATGTGGACATGTTTTAAGTTGTTTTTAGTCATGGGGATCAGTTTGTAGTAGTTGTATAGTTGCAAAGTGGTATTTTTGTGAGTGCAAAGGAAGTTGAACAGTCAAGTCATTAAAGATTTGTTTGGATTCAATTATTTTGGCATATAAATGTGTAAATAATGCATTGTGTGGTTGAGGTAGGCTATTGAAGAAGTTGTGAAGATCAAACAATAAAAATATTCACTGTTTTCTGTATTTTCTAGGTATTTATTGTTGCTACAGACATTTGTACGACCTTTAATGGCCTGCACGTGCTCTAAAATTTAGTGGAATGGATGTGTGGATGAATCTTCTATCATTTGAATTTGGTTTCATTCATTTTCATTAAGTTTTAAAGGAGTTGTAGTTGTTTTTTCTGAAAATAGTCAGAAACCCTAGTTTCGGGTTGTTTTGATTGAAGAAATGAGTTTTTGACCCATTCCACCAGTGGAAAAATTTGAGAATTGATGGAATGGAGGTAGTTAGATGATTTTCAACATTTTTGGTGTTTACAGGAGCAGGGGATGGAGTTAGGGCCAAGTTTGAGGCAGCCTTAGCCTAATATCTCTATGTATTAGGCTTAGTTGATTACGTAGATAGAGGGTTTTGTGAAAAGACAAGGTGGGAATAGTTTCAATTAAGAGAAATGCAATATCTAGACTCGATGTGATGTGAGGAGTACCCTGGAAAGAATTTTTATAGTTTGGGCTTTGATTTTCACATAGTTGCTTTGTAAAACAGGCCTAATTGGACCTAATTAGAGAGGAATAGTCAATTTTAGAGGGTTTTGATCCAAGGTAACCCTATCCACAAATTTGATATGTTACAAAGGGGCATAAAGGGTATCTCAAATGGTGTTTGGTTTTTGGGTTTGAGTCTTCTTTAGAAAGTTATCCTTGAAATACCTATTTTGAAGGGCTACTAGGTTAGGGGGCAGTTGTGAAAGGATGCCTGTTGTTTGAAGTGTCAAGACTCAAGAGGTAGATTAATTGAGTTAGTTAAGTGATGTTACACCCTGCTCTACATCACTGATATAATAAATTTTCTTAATCATCTTAACTTTGTTCTCCCTATTTTTGTTTTTCAGAGCTCTATCTAGACATCTTGAAGCATAATGACCTATCTTACCACAATTGAAACACTTGAAAGGCAAATCACCACTATACTTTCTATTACCATTTTTCATTCTTCTTACAAAGTTAGCTTCCATATCATCAGAATCCTCCTGATTTGATTCCATAGCCTTCTCTAATTTTGCAGCCTTAAAAGCAGTCTGAACTTTTATACTATTTGTACCAAATTATCTCATTTGAAAAGTAGTTAAAGAACCATACAACTAATCTCTGGTAAATTGATCCAGATTTTGTAATTCTTTAATCAAAAAAACTTTATGACTGTAAGCTTTGGGAAGAGTTCTAAGTACCTTCATTACCACTTCTTTTTCTTCCAGTTCTCCACCAAGACCTCTGATGCCATTGACAACTTCATCCACCTTCTACAAGTAGCTTGTGATGTTTTCATCTTTAGACATTCACATTGTCTCAAACATGATCTTCAAGTTCTACATCTTAGCTTGCTTGAACTTATCATCTCCTTCGTAAATGTTTTTTAACTTTTCCCAAATTTCAATAGCAGTTTTCAAATTCATAACTTTCATCAATTTAGAATTAGTAAGACCATTTAAATGAGCATAACTTTATTTTCCATTATTTTCATAAGCCTTGATCTCATTAGTAGTACTTGGACCATTCTCAGGTATAGTGTATGTAGACTCAACAAACTTCTAGATTTCCTATCTAAGAGAAATTAGATAACCTTCCATCCTTATTTTCTAGAATGCATAGTCTAATCCATCAAATAGGGGAACATCTTTCTTGTACACCATCCCAGATCTACCTCAAGCAGTTAAGCTTTCTTCCAAGGAACCTTTCTCTAATACCAATTGTTGAATGCACAAGACAACTGAGAGGGGGGTGAACCAGTTGTAACTTATAATTCCAATACCCTCACACATATTTAGATCCACATTAATTCAATTAACCCTTAAACACTTAAGATGATTAAGCATGGAAACAAATAACAGAAACTAAACCAATCAACAATATGTACACAAGGAAACACCAGATTTACATGGAAAACCCAAGAAGGGGAAAACCATGGTGAGGATTAGCTCACAAAATAAAGTAATATCAACACCAAATACAATAGGGTTCACTGCCCAAAAGAAAGGCTCAGTGCCAGAACATAAAAGAAGATAGAGAAGAGTGTTACAAAGAGAAAACCATCTCAATGCAATATAGAATTCCACCACAACATAACCAACACCTTTGCAGTCATATTGAAGAATTGTAGACACCTTTTGATCACTACATCTAGTAATCTAACACATGAAAGCTTGCACTACACTTTATAAATTCACACTCTACCATTCTGCAATTCACATCTCACACATCACACATATCTCCCTAGCATCCCTCAACAACTCAACACTTATTTATACTATCTTCAACCTTAAAAATATTCTCCAAGGTCAGTGATGCATCTTAGCCATGTAAATTCAACTAGGTCAGCACCAAAATATTCCCATGGTGGAAAGGAATGAAGGTGGACCACAACACACCTTAGCTTGGACCTAAATCCATTCATACATGCCACACCATGCTTCCACAATCATCAAAGCAAATCCATAATTAGTGTAAACACCCAAGGTCAGCCGAACCTATGCTAACACTATAAACATTTAAGTACATGCTTCTTCAAAACCAATGATGATTCACTATCCACACACCATGCTTGAATGTAATCTAGAATATCCCACAAACATCTTGAAATCCAACAAATTCCTTTGCAACAACTTTCACCCGAAGAAAGTACACACCTAATATGCTCAAACATCTCTGCCATACACTACAACTCAAGAAATCAACTTGCAGAGCACCAAACCATGAAAAACTTCAAGTGAATGTAGATATGAACCTTATAAACACACTTCCAAAACTGTAAGACTTGAAAACACTCTGCGGAGAAGTGCGGAGCAAAAACATTTCTCCTAGACACCTCTGCAATACACAGTTCACACACTAGTGAACACACCTTCCTCTGCATAATGATCCAACACACCAAAGTCTCAATGTAACACCTATGAACACCTCTGATCAACATATTTGAACCACATGAGCAGATCTTTAACATAGAAGCAATGCGGAGGAAAACTAGAACACCACTATGTATGCTAGAACATATTTACAACACACTGTTTCCTCTTTTATTCAAATTTTCTCAAAAGCACTTTGAAACCAAGCACCAAAAGCATATCATCAACATCTTCAACACTTCCTCAACATGAGAGATAACATCAACTCAATACCAACTGCTCATACTCTTTCAATAATTTCTTTCTCATACAGTTGACACCAATGACAACACTAACTACACATACTTGCAATAGGATTATCTTTAGCATCTACCCTACAAGGGCACGCCCTCTATATAACAACGATGTTGGGAAATCTTGAATACTAACTTAGGATTTGATTGAGGCAAATCCATAAACACCACAACCCCCAAACCCCTCTCTTGTCGCCTGGTGTGCAGGTTACAGGTATAGGTTTTAGGAAAAGTGGAGCTACAAGAAGGTAGTGCAGGAATTAGAGTTTTGAGATTTGAAAATAGTTCCAGATTATCTCATCGAAGAGATTTGGGTAGTTAGTGCCCTAGTCTATAGGGATTCTAGGTTCTTGATCTAGTTTCTAAGCATCATTTGTAGCATCTTGTAAGTTTTGACCTCTGACAAAATCTCACTTCTGGACTAGGGTGGTTGTCAAGTTTGTCCTCTGACACCTCTTCTTTTGGGAGATAGGTTCCGACATCTTACTGATCATCTTTGTACTTTTATTTTTTAGACTTTTATTGTCAATCATCTATTTCAAGTTGATTTATCTCACAACTAGGGTTTCACTCATACTTAACCTAGGGTTTGATAAAAGACTTGGTTGAATCTCATTTTTCCATAGCAAATCAGGAGCACAAGATTTGTAGTTGAGTCCACCTTCTCCTTGGTTGTGATTGAGCTCAATCTTGTCCTAGAATGTTATAGTGAAAGAGGGTTTTGATCTTGTTTATACATGCATGCATTCATCTCTCTTCTATCCCTTCACTATTAATCATTTTGGTAAACTCGTAGCAGTGAACATTTGCATCTTGCTGAGTATTGAAATTAGTCTTTGCATTAGTTCACATCATACTTATCATCCTTCATTGAAAAATCTTGCATACATTTGAAAAAATTGAAACAAATAAGCATTTTAGGCTTGCATAAAGGCATAGTTTTGCATTATTTTCATTGTATTTCCTTGGAAGCACTTAATTTCTAATTTTTACATCACACCTAAAATAAATTACAGCAACTAATCATTTCATCATATCATATCTTGCATTTTCAAATCTCATTTGCTAGGATTTTTTTTAAAAATTGCATTTTTCATATAACCTAGTTTTTGGCAAGAAGCCAGGGTTAGTGGTCAGAATCTTGTTTCAGATTTTTCTGCTCCTTTAAACACTATTTCAAATCTGATTTTCAGTTGTAGTGTTGCTTCATGTTGTGTTCTTGCATTTAGATTTCAAATTTTACAATTACACATTTTGTATTTCAATAAAAATAAGTACCTTAATCTTGTTGATTGTACTCTTGATTAGTGCATTGATTGTTATTAGACTTTGCATAAGTTGTATAACCCGCTACCCTACTAAGAACATCTTTGTAAGGAGAGGTTGTAGACTAATGGGTTCTAATTCTATTGATAGCAACGGTGTGCAAAGATTGGAAAATCCATTATACAAACACTTTACAAAGGGTGAATCAACACCTCTACATGACATATTACTTGATAACTTGGAAGAACCAATAATTCCACCTTTTGAAGAAATGGGTAATTAATATATACATGTTCTTGATGAGTATCTTAAAAAATTGGACAAATAACTAGATGAATTTCAACAAATTGTTGAACAAGCACATCTAGCTCAAGAAGTGGTACCTATTGTTGAAGGTATAAGAGGATTGTTACAAGAAGGACAAGAAGGTGTTGACATGGTCCATGGATTAGCCCACATAGTGGGTCATAACATTTTGCATATGGATAGCCATGCAAATAACATTGAAAATTTGTCACCATCGAGGTATATAAGCTCACCAGTCTCGACACCAATACTGACTACTGGAATATCCACTTTTACATCATCAATTCTAACCACCAATCCACATGCTTGTAGTAATTCTACCACTACCATGGGAACATCTACTGTAAATTACAACACCAGTGGATTTAATTATCAAAACTTTACACCTTATATATCCATACCAATGCATAATTATTCTCAACCACCTATTACCTCTTCTTATCGTCAACCCTACAATTTCATGACCATGGCATCAAATCTACCTCTTTCAAATCCACAAGCCACCTCTTCATCCAATGATACCTCCTAAATCAACTATTGCAGAGTATGTCTTCCTTACAACAAAAAGTGACAAACTTGACTAATTCTTCTTCTCAACGTACTTTACCCACATATCATGCTCGTAATCCTTTATCTTATGCAATTCTAAGAACTCCAATGCCTAACAAATTCGACACCCCTCGCTTTGAAAAGTATGGTGGTAAAGGTGATTCTAATACTTATGTGGTAGCATTCACAATGATGTGTAGTGATTTCTTCTTTAATGAGGAATTTTTGGCAAAACTATTTCCCTAATCTCTCAAAGATACTACTTTGGAGTGGTTTTTCTCTCTACTTCCTAATTCAATCAATTCCTTCTCACAACTAGTTGATCAATTCTTGCAACACTTCCAAGCAAACATTAGACCTACTGTTTCCTTGATTGATTTGGTTCATTGTAAACAAGGATCAAAAGATAAATTAATAGAATTCATCAATCGATATCAAGGCCTCATCTCGCAAATACAATATCAAATTAAAGATGAGGATCTTCAGAAGGTATTCATTACAAATCTAGAACCAAATATACGCGATAACATATTGTTGATGAAGTATACTTATTTTCAACACTTATGTGTACCTCTCCGAGATTACCAACTTTCGGCTAGTCAGTATGAGAATCATACCTCATCGGCTCCTATTGGTCAATTCATAATTGAACAATCTAAAAATTCATTCAAGAATATTAATAGGAATTTCATCAAGATCATTGGGAAACATTCAAATAATTTTCACCCACAAGTATCTACTATTATAAAGCCTCCTCGAGCACCATTTCAATTCAAACAAGAACAAAGACAATTTACTCCATTATCATATTATCTCCATTCAGTAATGACTAAAGCAATGAATAACAATCTTTTGAATCTTCCTCTTTCTTGTCCTTTTGGTAGTACTAGGCCATAAGGACCCTCATTTAATGCTAATGCTTATTGTCACTATCACTGCTCTCTGGGACATGATATCGAAAGATGTATGCATCTTAAACATGAAATTCAAGACCTCATACATTCTAATATGATATAAGTTACTAGTGTGAATGATAATAGAAATAAGTTGGTGGCACCTCTGAATCAAAATCTACAAATTTTCACTGATGATTTCCTAAGCACAACGACAATAATATGGTGGAACAAAAGACAATGGATCTTGAAGATGATTATCTTGACTATGATGACATAGTGGGTATGCTAGAAGTGGATAAGGAAACAAGTGAAGATCACTCTCATCCACAAGGAAAAGGTATCTATACTGAGGTTCCTCCTCTATTATCCCTTTTATGGATCAGGAGATAATCAACATGCACAAGATATGCAACTGGAACATCCTATATGTAATCACTTGTAGCAAGATAAAGTGGTACCAATGAGAAGCATTCCATTTCATCGTGAAAGGGTTATTAATTAAAACAAGAAATAAAAAGGAAGGAAAAGAACAAGGTGACCATCATCTATGGAAAACAATAATGATTCCCCTCCTCGTAAGCAACAAAAGATTTTAAACATATAGGGTCTTGAGAAACAAGCACTGTATGGCCATTCTAGAAATAAGCATCAATCAGGTATGAGTTCTTCACATAATTTGCCACATTTGATTGAGCACCTCTCTAAGATGCTTGCAAGTTTCCCTTCCTCTTGGATATATATTTATATATGTCATTTTGTGTTCCCTCATGTTGTGTTTTATGTTTTTTAGGTCTCTTTGGATGACCCTTGATACTCTTGTAAGGTCAAGGATACAAGGAGACTGCCCCTGTTGTGACCATTATTCTATTTGTTTCTCTATTCTTCTATCTTTTCTCTCCTTTATTTTATTGTTGTCTGTTGTGACTTGGGGGCATAACATTGTGGAGGATGTCTTGGCCCGACAACTTCCCATGTTGTAAACCCAAGTTACTCTTGTCTCCTCTCTCATTTTTATTGTTTACATTCTTCAGTGGCTCCACTAGCTGGTAGATGACGAAAATAAACAAATACTGATAAGGACCATGTGTTGCTTCAACAAGAAAGAAAAAATTGACCTAGTCCATATATGAAGATGGGGTTGATATATATATATATCTGATGCTTAACTAGTAGAATCACTTCGTGTTGTGATTCATGTTGTGATATTTTTTGTAACAAGCCTTTGCAACACTCTCAATCTTTTCCAATACACTTTGGATTTTTTTTATCTCACCTTGTTGCTACACTCGGTTCTAAGATACCTACAGTATAGCCCAATGGCTATACTTGTTTCTAAAGCCGCAAGTGTAGCCTTGGTCTTTGATGTGATCTAATATATATGATTGATGCATAGCTTCTATTTGGTTATTATCTTAGAGTAAGATTTTCTAACCAAAGTTTATATCTTGTTCATTATCTTAGCAATTAATCTTGATGTGTTTGTGGGAACATTCGGTGATCATGGCGCATGTCACTTTTGGGGCATTGGCTTTGCAAAAGCTCTTGTTCCCTTGCATGTTTTCACTCTACCTTAATGTTCTTGATACTGGTAAGCGGCATCAACCACATTAAGGTGGGGGCATATATAATAGTATCTGCTTGATTACTTTTGACAATGACAAAGATTTTTTGAAAGCCCTCATCATGAGGCAGGATGGTGTATCTCTTGACATAGTGCACATCTTTTTTAAGAAAAATTCCCTCATCGTGAGGCATGATGACATATCTCTTGAGCTAGTACACATCCTTTTATGCAAAGCCCTCATCGCAAGGTGGGAGGGTGTATCTCTTGAGCTAGTGCACATCCTTTTATATAAAGTCCTCATTGCAAGGCAGGGTTGGATCTTGAGTTTTTCACCCTTAAGCGTGTCTTTGGTAGTTGTGATAGAGTAGATCAACTGTCAGGTGTGTTTGACGTGTTTTAGATAGTGGAGCACAATGATGAGCTCCTTCCTATCACTCATGTTTTCAATGTATAAGATCTATAGTGTGTCTATGGATCACTATGCGGTGCTCATGTATTCCATGTGTCTTCTATCTATTTTATGTGTCTTCCTTGTGTGTCTTACATGTTTTTGGTGTGGTCTAAAGTTATGTGGTGATGGTCCCCTCCCCACACTATACATGTTATACATGTATTTACATGTGTGTTTTGTTTACTTTAGTTAGCATTATGTGTGTGTGTGTGTGTGTGTGTGTGTGTGTGATTGCTTAATCATGTCTTCTCTTCATGTCTTCTTGGTGTATTTCATGACTGTGTTCATGTCTTCTTCATGTATTGTGTGCTTCCTTAATGTCTTCATTGTGTCTTATGTGACTGTTAAGTGTTTTCTTATATTTGCCTAAGCTTGGGGGCTAGTGATAGTCTTCAAAATTAGGGTGTGTTTGATGTGCTTGATATGCATTGATCGTACTTTAATGCATGTATAGATCTTAAGATCATACACACATTCAAAATGGGGGCTAAATGTTATGGAGTAAATAGTGGACGCATGCCATTTTACCTCCTAGTTTAGCTCCTAGGTCCTATTTTCTTCATTATAAATTCTAATTGATCATCTCGAAGGAAATTGCTTGACACCCAGGACATTTTGGACCCTTGGGAACTCCTTTAACTTACTCCTAACCTAATTTGGGCCCCTGGACTTGGGCACCAACTCCCAAGGTCTTCCCTGATTGGTCAGGGATAATTAACAGCATGTTAGCTTGGGCCCTTCCAAAATGTTCCTCCTTGTCGGCTTTTGTGATTTAATTTCATGAATGTTAGTGGGAAATCATAGATAAGTGAGTTTATTAATTCATTTTAAACCAAGATGGATATTACAAACTTATGATATTGGAGCATAGAGAATTCAAGGCATTCATGGTGTTATTGTTACAAATTTATGTTTGTATTTGTGTGTTTGTTGCAGATATGGTATCAGGATCCATCTCCTTATGAGTTGAAGAACTTTCAATCCTCCTAAGGACTACACCTTCGAGGTGACATCATTTCTATTTGAATTATTTGAATCAATCTATTATTTGGATTATCTTTATCCTCTACCTTACAAGGGCACGCTCTCTATCTAACAATGGTGTTGGGAATCTTGAATGCTAAGCCAGGATTTCACTAAGGCAAATCCCTAAACACCAAAACCCCCAAACCCGTCTCTTGTTGTCTTGTGTGCAGGTTACAAGTATAGGTTTTAGGAAAAGTGGAGCTACAGGAAGGTAGTACAGGAATTGGAGTTTTGGGATCTAAAAATAGTTTTGAATTATCTTTCTAAAGAGACTTGGGTGATTGGAACCTTAGTTTATAGGGATTCTAGGTTCTAGATCTGGTTTTTGAGCATCATTTGCAACATCTTTTCAGTTTTGACCTTCGACAAAATCTCACTTCTAGACTTCGGTGGTTTCCAAATTTGTCCTCTAACACCTCTACTTTTGGGAGACAGGTTCTGACATCTTATTGATCATCTCTATACTTTTAGTTTATGGATTTTTATTGTTAGTCAGATCTGTTTCAAGTTGATTATCTCACAACTAGGGTTTCACTCATACTTAACCTAGTGTTTGATAAAAGGCTTGGTTGAATCTAATTTTTTGATAGCAAATTAGGAGCATAAGATCTATAGTTGATTCCACCTTCTCCTTGGTTGTGATTGAGCTTAATCATGTCCTTGAATGTTATAGTGAAAGAGGGTTTTGTTCTTTTTTATACATGCATGCATTCATCTCTCTTCTCTCCCTTTAACTATTAAACACCTGGATGATTTATTGGATCTTTTGGTCTTTGGGAAACTCCACCACCTTACTTCCACTTGAGATTGATGAGCCACCATCTACTACACTAAATGGGCTTGTATTGTAGCTTGTGGTGATGACAATTCTGGTTGAGGCTGACCTGATGTGAATATACATTCTATTGGAGTGGGTTTTGATCACTCAACTCAAGTGTCAGTGGGATTTAAAATGGAACCCCTCATGGGTGTGGTAAGCATTCTCCTCCTTTGTTTGGGAATTTCCACCCCTACAATATGTCTATGGAAGGATTCTACTCTGGACCTGTAACTGTTATTGGAATAGCCACTATTGGATGATCCTTGGGAGGTGATGGTATGGTGGCAATACTCACACGTACAGCTGTTAGAGTCTCTTCGGACGTTGATGCTCCTTCTTGGGCCAACTATAGTTCCATGACTCTTCTCTTAACAATAAGGAAGTCATCATAGTTTGCATCAGTTCTGTCCTTCCTCTTTCTCTTCTTATCATATGTCAAGATGGCCCCTTTGTTCTTCAAATCAGCTATTTTCTTATCCACCCATCTTTGAGTCACAATCAAGACATTCTAAAAAATGACATCGATTGATGTCTCGTCTAGCTTGGTCCAGTCTAGTAGGGGAAATGCCTCTTTGTAGACCTTTTTGAGGTCATAGTCAAGATCTAGAAACTGACCATCATTAGTAAGGACTTGTGGGGGCACCTCTGGTATTCCTAGAATTCTCATCTAATTCAATTTTAGATGTTGGAATCTCCTCTTCCTCACATCCTCTTCATCATTGCAGTCCGTCTAATAATCTTCTAGATGTGGCATATGATGAAGTTTCTTGTCAACATAAATATCCATCCTATGATATGGATCAAAGATAATCTAAAGTGGAAATACCTGCAGGTTCAACATTCTAAGCTCAGCTTCTTATATTTTGGAGTCTTTGAATTCTAAACACCAGAACTAAATGATGTCCAATGGGAACTTGATCATTCCTTGCCCATGTTTCACAACATATGCCTCAAAGGATAGGATAATCTACCTAATTATCTCTGGGAGTAAGATTTTATCCATAGGATATCTGGGCAACATCTAGGGAGAGATTTCAAACCCCTCTATCTGGATGTATGTGAATGTTGGGAATTGGATGAACTAGGACCCATGAGGTGTGATGACCCCTTGAGCGTCTCTTGACATTCATTTTTCCTAGTCTCCTTCCATCAACCTCACTAGCCATATCAAGAAGCATTCATTAAATCTTTGATAATGGGCTATCAACTAGCTTCTCTCTAGTTGGGGATAGTACTTCCACACTAATTGCTTGCCATATTTATGCCCTAATTTACCTACAGTGTGCATGCCATCAAATTGTGACATGTAGGCGCACGAATATACAATGTAAGAGGGCATGAATAACCTCCTTTTCTTATTCTTCTAGCTAATTAGTCTGCTATGCATGGAGCCACTAATTAATTCTTCCCAATGTACTATGCCACCTTCATCCTTCATCGACCTTATCACTCCATTCATCTAGAGCTCAAATGATCTGATGTTTTCACTCCTAATAATTCGATAGAGAAATGTGATCATATATTGGACCTCCTCACAGAAGTCAAACCTGCAAATATTTTCAGGCATTTTGGAGACTACCTTTGACCTCATTTTTGCATCCATCCACGAGGTATGCATCACTTCCCTGCACCCTGCCATATTGGAATTATATTGTTTTTTTAACATGTTGATGCTATTTCAAACACATCCCAACTCATCTGGAGGTTGAATGTTTTAGAGAGTCCATTAGGTGATAAGTCTGCATATACCCTAACCTAGTGTTCTACCCTTTGACTTACATGATTGTATTTTTTAGCACATTGTATCACCAATTCCAGGTAATCCATTTCCATGAGAAAGCCTGCTACATTAGACATCCCACTGCTCACCATGTTCTTGAGTAGCTCACCTACATCAGGTGCGTGGGCTCTATATCTAAATGTATCCATGTCCACATTTCCAACATGTGTATTGGTAACTTGGGTGAACTTCCACCAAAATCCTCCATGGGTTATATCTGGTGCATCATTGAATTCCTCATGATGTTGTTTCAATTCTTTCATCATCGTGTCTTGTATGATGCAAACACACATAGTCAGTTTCTGCATAGGGGTTTAGGGCCTACAAAATTTTCTTTCTATGCCCTAGTTCACATTTAAATCTGGTAGAAATACACCTGTGGAGCAAAATCCCATGAAATATTATGAATTTTACTATGGTAAGATGAATCAATTAGTTTACCCTAGGTAAATGAGATTAACCTTTTGTAAAAATAGAAGTCATTGAAACCACCAGCAAAGGAAAAATTTGTCATATACATACATGTGCAAATCAGAAATCACCTTTGTTACATTGTGATAAGGAGGTCTATTTACCTTCAAGTATTCCATTCACTTAGTTGGTCCTACAATGTCTAGCTTAATTCACCTTTAAGTATGCTTTGTCATTAATAAATTAGTTGAAAAACTACTTTTATCTTTTGTGAAATTTGATAAGTATGAAAATGCATTGAATGCTCAATGTAGTTGGTAAGAAATTACTACCCAAGAGTAGGGAAAAGTGATAGATGGATTTATGTTTGTATTTTAAATTTAAACTCCAACAAAAAAATCAATTTGAGGTATGGGAGTTTAATGCAAGAGGATTGGATGGACATCCAAACCTTAGATATACAGTTTAAAATGTCTGGTGCAAATGTTTGGTCTACGATGTCCAGTTAACTTTGACTAAAGTTAGGTAAGAAGGCATGATGATAACTCAGTTAGGTGGCAGTCAAACTACGTTGGCTAGAGTATTGGATGAGTGGATCTTCATATTTAATTCAAGAAGGTTGGGACATTAAAAAATGTCCAATGCAAAATGTCTGGTGCAAATGTCTGGTGCAAATGTCGAGTGGGACTTTGATCGACAATGGGCAAGCGTGCACACTTATATCATTTTGGATAGGACCTAGATGTGGATATGGACATTATCAAATGTCCATTGTAAAATATCCAGTCAAAAATATCCATTGCAGTGGAATGTCTTCATGTTAGAATAAATTTGATGACTTGCACTAGATATGAATCTTTCAACAAGTGCATTCAGATATCCATTTTAAGCTCAAAAATTAAAACACATTTAAGGTTTATTTCAAGTCCAGGTGATTTCTCAATGCCTATTTGAAACCTGATATAGATATCTAGACACGATCTAGATATGGACATGGACATTACGAAATGTCCAATACAAAATGTCCAGTTGACTAGAAATATCCGGTTGACCAGAAATGTTCATGGGCATAACTCACTCGTTTTAGCAAATTTTCAAAAAGTTCAAGGGGCAACCCTAGCTAAAATTTTAATCTCTATTCTTCTATGGCCTTTTTAGGGGTGACTTCAGATGATGGATTTTACCCCTTTAGCAGCTGGATGCTTTATCATTACCACCCAACACACACAAGATAAGACATCACAACGAAAAGAGTTGGGTCCTCATTCTACCAGGGATAAATGGGGCATGTTGTGAGACCACACAAAAAAATTGAGCTTGACTACAGTCCTGAAGGAGAGCCAAGCTATAGGGGTTTTTTCCTTTGTTGTAATCAGAAAGATCAAGATGAAATATGTTCGATCTAGGGTTTCTATTATGAAATATGCTAAAACAACAACTATTTATGTTATAGAACTAAAAACCCAGAATGCATGATCTAAAGTGACCAATACAAGGCTGTTGAGGATTTTGACCAAAATCATAGTAGATCTAGGAGGACTATTTCACCTAGTCACATGTGTCTTAGGGTTTAGGGCCCTCTAAAGGTTGATTCCAAGAGTTAGGATTTGTATCTGTCAATCTACTTCCCGATATGATGTACCTATTTCTGATCTCCTGTAATTTGCACAAACACAAGAGGGAAAATGGTTTGGGCCATTTTAGGGGCTTTCCTTACTCAAACCCCATGAATGGTGATCCCACCTCCTCAACAACCAAGATACTAATAAAAGAGTGTGTGTTCTTGTAGAATAGAGGCAAAATTAATATAAATGAATGCTATAATAAAGTACCTTTATCACAACATAGAAACCCTGGTGAGATTTGGTGTCACAATGCAAGATCACCACAAGGATGATGATGGAGGAAGAAGCTTCCTCTAGAACTTGCAATAATGTTATAAATCTGCAATAGAGAGCTTCACATAAATCTGCATAACATTCACATTAGAGCTTTGATCACTTGAATGTACTTTGAAATTGTAATGTTGCTTAACCTTCTTAAATGTAAAAGGTAGACTTGTTTATATTAGCATTTAAATTCACTTTTAGGAAAACCTTTCGAGGAAAAGCTGACAAAGTCCATCACCTGAAGAAACAAGGCCAACACACAAGGCCACACAAACATTTATTTTTGCAAATATCAAGGATAGTAACACTTGGTCAATAGTGTCGAAGTGTTTAGTGTCCTTTCAGGGCCTATTGCTAGAGGATAACACTTGGAACTAACTTTTGCTTTAGAATTTAGTATTATTTCAATGGAGGTCTCTACATCAATCCACAAGGGTGCTAAAGCTAGTGTAAATCGCCAGTGTCAACAACTTATGACACTGCATTTAGTCCCCACTTTAGAGTGGGTGTGATCTTATGCTCATACACACTCTAAAGTATGGAGAAAATAAACTCCTTCACTAGAGTGTCGAAGCCATTAGAATAACGCTAAGTTGAGAGTGATGAAATCCCCCAAGGTTAGGATTCTAAAGGTCTAGAAAGCATAGCAAGAAAAGATTACATACACACCAGATATCCAACATAATTCACACATACATGGAGTATTCACAAATCATACAATAATGAATACTTGTAAAACATGAAGCATACACATAATACACAAAGTATACATAAAGTATACATGAAGCAAACACACGAAGACATGCATGAAGCAAACACGAAGAATACATGAAAAAACAAGAGCATGCAAGTTAAACAATTTCTTTATACATATGAGCAAGGAAAGGTAAACAATCACAAAGAGAACATGATGTGAGCACTAGCTTGCTCTGTCACTAGGGGTCATGTAAATATGTTCTCATGGATCATGATCTAGTAAGGACTGCTGAATTACTAGGTGACCATAAGTCTAAAGTCCCATGATGCGCATGGGCAAGCAAGCTGAGTTATGTTAGGTGGATCATGGACAAGCAACCAAAGGAAACATCATAGGCTAGTAAGGACTACTGAATTACTAGGTGAGTTTTGTGTCAAGTGAATACATCATAGGCTAGTGAGGACTATTAAATCATTAGGTGAGTTCCACACCAACCATATTCGAGATTGCAGACCAAGAAAACCATGATGTTTGATGGGTAACTATGGTAAGGTACTACAAAGATGATCAACAAGTATTTCAATGGTAAAACCAACCATGTGGTGAATGAACAAAGTAAAGCACATAGCATGATGTATGCCCCCACCATAAAGTGATTGATAACTCTATCAGGAGCAATTGCTTTAAGGTAGAATGCATTATAAATGTAAAACAAGCACAAGAGCCTTATGGAAGCACATTCTTAAATGATGTGTGTTCTCAAAAGCTACTTCACAACAAGGGGTTGCCTACAGTGCAAGTAAACTACAAAGTGCCACATAAATCAAGTAATACAAAAATGAAATAATAGAAAAGGGATCTACTCAACTGGCATTAGTAAATGAATGGTTTATATATAAAGGGACAATCATGTTTGGAATTGTCATCATCTTCAAGTCAGTTGAACTATGAAGACAAATGAATAAATATCACATAAAAAGAAAAGATCATAAGGAGGATCCTAAATCATCCAATGAAAATAAAAATTACAACATATAGAAGAATGAAGATACAAAAAGAGGAATGTCATGACAGGTTCAGTCCCTTTGTATCCTTGCACCAACATGAGTGTCAAAGTGTTAGTATGTAGTGATTGATCATGCCGTAGAACAATGGGAGAAGGTGTTAGCTCTCTAAAAATAACACTTTTTCTATACAACACTTTTTCAGCCAGAGGATCCCAAAGCTTGTATCCTTTCACATCAACACCATAGCCAATGACAATACACTTAACAACCTTGTTCTCCAATTTAGACCGTTTCTCCCTAGGCACATGTGCATATGCCTCACAACCAAAAATACGAAGATGTCTAACTGAAGGCTTCTTACCAGACTACACCTCCATAGGTGTCTTACCAACAAGAGATGATGTAGGAGACTTGTTTACTAGGTAGCAAGTAGTGGCTACAACTTCAGTCCAAAACTTTTATTCGAGGCTTGCTCTAGTAAGCATACTCCTAGCCCTCTCCATTAGTGTCATGTCCATCATCTTTGCAACTCCATTTTTCTGTGGGGTGTATGGAGTTGTTTTATGTCTTTCAATCCCTTGCTCCTTAAAGAACTTATCAAACTCTACCAAACAAAACTCGCCACCGTTATCAGTTCTCAAACACTTAATCTTTTTACTAGTCTGATTCTCAACAAAAGCTTTAAACTCTTTGAACCGACTAAAGACTTCAGTCTTGCTTCTGAGAAAATAAATCCATATCCTTCTACTATAACCATCTATGAAAGATACAAAATATACAGATTTGGAAATCGAAGGAACACTAATAGGACCAAACACATCAGAATGAATAAGGTCCAATACACTAGAAGACTTGTGAGAACTAGAGTAGAACTGAACACAGTTTTGCTTTCCATATATACAATGTTTGAAAAAGTTGAACTCGAGATTACAATCATTTAACCCCTTAATGAGGTTTTTATTTTTTAGGGTTCTAAGACCCTTCTCACCAATGTGGCCAAATCTCATATGCCATAACATTGTCTTTTCAGCAGGAAGCTTAAATTCCAAAGCATGAGCACTCTTGGGTACACAAGATGCACTACCATCAGAATTTGTTACAACAGATTTCTTAACTGCTTGTTCAGATGGTGGGGATGAAGTGATTGCAGCTCTTTTCTTTGAGTCACAATAACTATTGCACTGTGAAGTGCATGCCTCCAGTTGAAACAAAGTACCTCTCTGAGTACCCTTCACAAGCACCATAGATCCTCTAGTTATCTTGCATCCATCCTTAGAAAAGACAACCTGCACACCTACACCATTCAATATACTTATAGAAAGGAGGTTCCACGCCAAGCCTAGGATGTGCATAACCCCAGTGATCCCCTTCATTCGTCTATCAGGGAATCATATTGAGACTTTTCCATGACCAACAATCTTAAGATGAGAATCATCACTTTCTCCTCATCTCTTTAGATAACAGTGAAGATACCACTTCATCCATTTTGAATGTGGATGTGGTGCTTCCAATAGCCATAATAAGATGATCCCATGAGTTCGGCAAAGATCAAAGCAAGGTCATACAACGATCCTCCTCCTCCATCTTCACACCAATGGATGTCAATTGTGCAACTAACATGTTGAAAGCATTCAAGTGATCTACAACAGATCCTCCATCCTCCATGCTCATAGAATACATCTTTCTTAGAAAAATCTTGTTCACCAGGGATTTGGCCTGATAAACATCACCCAGCTTCTTCCAAAGGTCTTTTGTGGTCTTCTCCTCATGGACATTTAAGAAGACCAAATCAGCTAGACTGAATCTTATGAGACCCTTAGCCTTCTGATCTTTGAGATCCCAATCATCTTGTGCCATTGATGTTAGTTTTACACCAGATACAGTTTCCCATAGGTCTCAATCAACAAGCATGCCTTTCATCTTAAGTTTCCATAACTCAAAATTTGTGTCATTGAATTTCTCCACCTCTAATCTTTTAGATGTGCCTGCCATCACATTCCTACAACATGATTATAGAACACTCTGCACAGACTCCCACTCAATCTAAGATTAGCTCAAAAAATCCCTACCCAACAACTAGGACGAAAGGTGATCAAGCTTTGATACGAACTGAAAGGAAGCTAGGTGTGCATAAATCACTTCCTACACTAATCTAATGAGGAGAGATGAGTGCAAATTATTTTCAACATTTACAATTATAGAATGTTTAACACAACAATGTAAATATTGTAGCAATACACAACATAATAATGTAAGACAGAAGAAGAGAGACCAGATATAACATGGGGAAAACTATTATTGGGTGAAAAACCCCACACTCCAAAACCTGCACAATGTATTATCAAAATTATAATGGTTTACAATACACTTGCAATGCAAGATCTCAAGAGTCTTTGACACTCGTATATGGAGACAATACGATAGTATAACAGTACATGTTAATCACATACTACATCTCCTCTCAAAGTACATATTTATAAAGAAGTTACAAGGAAAAAATGAGCCTATCTTGAGATGGGTGTCCAACATGGCCTCATGGCCCAAAATCCACGCCTAGGGACACTTGTCCAACACTGTAGGGTGTTCATGACACTTGTCATATCACCCCATCCCAAAGAGGTCACCTATTCCCAAGTTGGACTATGACAGATACTCTTACGACTGTCATAGAATCCATCATAACTGTCATATCTTACACCTGTAAGAGAATCTATCATACACAGGTTAAAAATAGCATATTCTCTTACAACATGTCATAATCCTCCTTGGGGTGCCCAAAGATTCCTTCTTCCAAGATGCCTTGTGACACATCTCTTCACTTGTCATAGAACATTCCATTTTTGACTCTTACGTGTCATAGATTCTGTCATTGGAATCTGCCATAACCGTTTTAGTCAAAATTCACTTACACACTAGTCAAGATGCTGACACATGGTAGAAAACCTCTACCAAACAAAGGGGACACCTATCTCCACATGGAGTGAGTTGACAATCCTAGTCATCTTACAAGTGGAGTGACAACTCACTGTGCCACTTCACACTAAATGACAAAATATGATGTGCAACAAAATTACAACATAGGCAAATAAAATAAATATATTTTAAATAATAAATGCAAGGAATTACCAAGGTTGAGACACCTTAATTCCCAATAACCATAGCATCCTCAGGTGATTGAGAAATTGTGGGAAAGAGATTCTGTGCAACTAATTGCTTTCCACTAGTCTCCAAAGAGGCAGGAAAAAAAATAATCCTTGAATTGCAGGGAGGTTTGGATTGTGATGGGAATTTGTCTCATGGTTCTAGATAGGATGGTAGAGGTGGAACTGCAACATAAATACTAGACGCTCAGGAATTGGGAGGATCCTTCAATTTGGGATTTAGTTCATTCAACTCTTGTGTGGTAGGGGGGACTGCTATTGTAGCCATGGAAGATCAAGAGTCTCCAAGTGTACTAAGAGATAGTTTGGTAATTTTATTTGCTTTAAAATTTTGATAAGATAAAAAGAAGATATCATCACAAGGTTGAATAGAACACACTAGCTATGGCCATAAATAATCAAGAAAAAAGTATCCACAATGGGACAAGGGACATAATCCACTGTGATGTAAAGCATTTACCTATCCTTGGAATGGAAACTTTAAGCATTTATGAACCATGGAGGGGACCTCTTTCATGGAGGGGAGCCATGGGTGACCCAACTTCACATGAAATAAGTTTGAAGTAGGAATTATAACAAAAGATACATCCAATTTTCTTGGCCTGACCTTGACAAAAAGAGTCAGGTCACCAAGAGTTGGATGGATAGATCCATCATGTGCTCTAATCGATATTTCAAATATGTCATACTTATCTTGATGTAAATCATGCATAAAGAGGAACTCTTCAATAACAACATTTACCATGCATACAAGATCGATGAGTACTCCCCTTATGGGTTTGTCATTAATCTTTGCAATAATGTAAAGATGTCCCTTAGGTGCTTGAATGGAAGCATCATGAGGTGTGAAAGATATAGTAGGTTAAGGTTTTGCTTGTTCTCGATGAGGATGAGCATCTACCATAGAAACCACATTATCAAAACCTTTATCTTGATGAATAGGTAGTGAATCGATACATGTTTCTATAATGTTTGCTTCATCATGAGGTAATGGATTTGTATAGATTTGTAAATTCTGATTTGAAGGAGAAACCAAATTACTCCCTTTGTCATTTTCTTTAGCTACCTTCAAAACATTAAAGTCAATGAGGTCTTGAACTTCATGTTTAAGATGCATACATCACTCGGTGTCATGTTCAGGGGTATGATGAAATCTGAAAAGGGCCTTCAGGTCAAAAGAAGGTGATTGCATCTTATTGGCATCAATCTATCGAATCAGAGGAAGCTTGATGAAATAATTTTTTAGGAGTTGTAACATTATTGGATGAAGAGACTCAGAGAGAGTTGTGAAAATTATCGCATCTTTAGTTTTAAGTTATAAGGGGTCGGAGCAAAAGGTGTTATGGCTACAAATTGTGTTTGAGTGTTGTTTATAGATGATGAATTTATTTTGATGAAGTTTTTCTTTTTCTTTTTGAATGAATGATAATGTGGGGTAGCATATTAAGATTGACCAACAAGACCTAATGAGGTAGTACCCTCATACTGACTAACTGATAATTGATAATGGTGAAGAGTAGTGCAAAGATGTGTGAAAGAACTATAACACATCAACAATATCTTATCACAGATGTGAGGTTGTAAGTTTTCAATGAAAACTCTTTGTACATCAACATCTAGAAGAGAATCTGGTATTTGCCAGAAGAGAGCTTGGTAACGCCTAATGAAATTAGTCAGTTTCTCCTTCACTCATTTCTTGCAATGAACCTATAACATCATAAATTGTCCTCCTGTATGGAATGGTACAATTTCCCTCAGTTTAGCTCCTCACTCTTGGTGACCTCTCAACCTTTTCTTTTTCGGCCTTCCCGAAACCCTAATTGACTAGGTCTAGGAGTAGTCTATTCACTTTTTGAGGTAATTGATTAATAGAACCCGAAAAGAGATTTGAGATTAGGGTCCCTAGGACCCCTAAAAATACAGATCTAAGTTGAAATTAAGGGCTACGACTTGGGCACCTGCGCTCTAGTCCTTCTCCATTTCACAAGATTTTGAATTTTGATGGGGTGTCAGTTCCCGCCGAGTGCCTCGTGATTCCGTTTTCAAATTCTTGGTTTTCGTGCGATATTGAGACGTTATTTCAAAATTTGAATTCCCTAAAGCTAGATATAAAATGACATTTGCAAATCATTTTATCACACACAATTCTTATGCAATCTTGATGCCAAAACTCTGCTACAATTGCCATTGAAGATCAGTGACTTGTTGAAGCTATTCGAAGTATTCTTTATTTGCTATCTTGGAGACAATGGATGAAGATTAGGAATCAAGATCTTGAGTCTATCTTGCTCTTCCTAGGGTTTGTACACCCTTTGCATGATTGGGAGAAGGATTGAAGCCTCCAATAGCAATCTTGGAGATCCTCCGCAGACATTGCTGATTCGCCTTTTTGTTCATGTAAGTCTTCATTTATCTCATCTCCTTGAGGTGAAGTTGTATGTGTTTATTGATGCAAAGCAAGTTGTTGATCTTCCCTTGATTGAGACATCTAGGGTTTGATTTTATGTATAACACATTGTTAGGTTTGCACACACTTCTGTAAATCTTTATCTTGGGCTATTGTTGAGGTAGAGATACTGAAGACGGGGCTTGACTGAGGCAAGCTCCTATATAGCTGCAACAATTTCCTTCTTTTGTATGTGCACATCATGTTTTGCATGTTCTAATGAAAATAAGCTATAGGAAGAAGGATATTGCAGGTACAATTGCGACAAACTTTTGGATTTTTGGATTCCAAGACTTGCAGAACATTGGAGTAGGCGCCCTAGTCCAACCAGGTGATTACTTCGAAATCTGGAAGCCTTTTAGCAGTCTCAGACACCCTATGCAGAAGATTTTCCAGTGCAGGAACTTTCAAGACACTGGAGCAAGTGCCCTAGTCCATGCAGCCCTTAGATTATGGGTACACAGTCTCTGGAACTCTATCTCTGCACTTTTGCGATTAGTTTTACCAGTTTTTCATCAATTTCTGTATATTTCTGATTTAAGGCATAATTAGGGTTTTACTTGGTTAAAAGGAAACACTTAATGAAATATTGATTAGGGCCTTAGGTTTCATAACCACACGAGTGTAAGGGACCAACAAAGCAATAAAAAACTTGTTCACCAGCCTCCCCTTTGTCCTCCCAATGCTTAGTGGTGGAAATAGTAGTATTTAACCTAGCTTAAACCACCTATCATTTTTTAGTGCCCTAAACATTTTGGTGAACCTGAGATTTAATAAATTTGCATCCTTTTATACTTCAGATTTGATATAATTTGCTGTTCTAAGAATATAATTGGATTGAAAAACCTCTTTAGTGAAATTGCATATCTTAAACTGTGAATTACATTCTTTAACCTTTCACTAAAAGAGTTGAAAATTAGCATTTATTGTTGGATATTGTATTTCATTTGCAAAGGCCATCATTGTGCATTTAAATCTTTGTTTAAATAGAGCATGTTAGAATTTTGGATTATTTTTTGCAAGATTTTCATGCTTATGATGAGCTGTTTAGTTGTGATGACTTTGATATGTTAGATGAAGCCCTTGAGGACTTTATCTTGATTGACCATTCCACTATGGCCTCTAAGTTGTCACTGTTTCAAAGATTCACAAATACAATTTATGTTCCTAAATCTAAAGAAGAGATTCAACCATCCTCTAAACCTGTGCTTGTGGTTAAAGGTCTTTCATTCTCTTCTCAATCTCCTGATCTCATTTATGATTGTGGAAAACAAATTACGAAACAAAGCTTACAACAAACCAATTATAATATGGCTGCTCATGCATATAACACTTGGAATAATAAACAAAGTGCACAACAAACAAGTGTCCTGATATCTTTACCAGCTTCTCAACCTATGCTTCCTCAAGCACCTCATTTAACATACAAAAGGTGGTAAAGACTATGATCTTGTAGAGCATCTTCACGCTACTCCTGCGAAGATATCTCTTTGGGAACTTATACAAAACTAACCTACTTATCATGGAATGCTACAAGAGGCTTTACAAAAGGTGATTGTTCCTCCCACTATTAAACCAAATGATGTTGCCACCTTACTAGATTGTATGCACGCAATGAAAATAGACATTTTATGTCAACAACATGAGCTACCATCTCTTGAGGTCCAGAAGTAGTATGATCCTTTGGTTATCTTTATTAGATAAAGAAAACATTGGTTAAGAGAGTTATGATTGATAATGGGTCAGCCCTTAATGTTTGTGGTATTGATTTATTACATAAGGTTAAAGTTGATGTATCTGCCATAAAACTAGAATCATTAAGTATTTGTGGATTTGATAATGTTGGACGACAATCCGTGGGCACTATAACTTTACCTATACTAGTTGGACCTATGATGGTGTCTACCTTGATTCATGTCATGCCTTGTTCTCTATCTTATAACATGATTCTGGGAAGACCTTGGATACATGCACTAGGAGTAGTTCCTTCTACTTTGCACTATTCCATTAAGTTTATATTTAAAGGTAAACTGCATACTATCCATTCAGATCCTGAACCCGATAATTGTTTACAATTGGGAGTGCATAAGCATGTTGTTGGTACTAAGATTTTAAACAATCTGAAAGCTAAATTATTATGCAATGAGGGTGGCAATAGCTTGGTTTTACAAAGTTTCACAAACTTATGCTCTTGATTGGCTTCACAAACTCTCACAATGACCCTTAAAAACTAGGTTATTTCAGACCAGTTTTAGAAAAATGGGGATATCTCCCTCCACACTCAATGAAATTGAACCCAATAAAAAACCCATTTGAGATAAGAATGCCCTCTAAAATGGGTTTCAACCATTTATGCAAAAAATATTCTAGGAGGCCGTACCACACTCTATAATAGGACTGTTATCCTAGATGAGGGTTTTTGACAGTTTAAAACAGTTTTTACAAAAATGGCTGTAATTTTTGCAAAACTAAATAAAAATTTATAAAATTAGAATCAAATGAATTTTGATTCAAACATCGTTCCAAAAAATCCAATTTTATGTCATTTGAAGGCTATATGAGGCTATACCATCCTTGGGAACATCAACATTGCAGGAAAAATATACAAAAAATCTAAATTTTATTCATTATTTTTTCCCCCATTCTCCTTCGAATGTGTGAAGGCTTAATATTCATGATTTGGGTTGTTTCCCAATGGTTGTAACTGGTCTTTGCACCAAATAACCTTTGGGAACTAAGATTTGTTAATAGATCTCAATATTTACAAAGTATTATAAGTATTATTTAACTTGATTTAATCAAGACTATCCTAATATAACTCTAAACTCCCAATTTTCTCAATTTTTTTAACCTTATCACATGGATCTAAGACTAAATTACTTCCTAAAAACTCTTTGGACATTCATATTTGACTAAGTATTAAGCCAAGATTGGCTTGGGTGCTCCTGCACCATACTCCTAGCCAAATGAAGACTCCAAGTCCACTTGGAATGAAAGTAGTAACAAGTCTTCATCATTAAATGCTCCTCTTTGTGGTCTTCTATGCTCTGCTTGTTGAAATAGCTCCATTCGATCTTCATCTTCACCTTTAGCTTTATTTTGTCCATGCAAATTAGTTTTCTCCCTATCTTGCCACTTGATATCAGATTCTTCATGCTTTGATGCACTTTAATTTTCATCTCAGTAACTTGTCCTTCTTCTTGCACTTGGTACCTTGGCTTATATCCCATCAAGATTACAATCATGAAAGGATAGATGCTCTCTTTAACTCTTTGCTTTTGCCATGTAGCAATGACTTCTTCATTCTCAATGTCCTTCAAGTCCTTTGCTCCCTCAAGGAGTTCTTCCTTAATTATCTCTGTCTGATTAGGTCTACAAACCTCTAGAATGGTAGAGTGTAACTGTCCTTTATCCTCTCTTGAAAATAATGAATAAAGTATTGCCTCAACCAACATACTATCATGCATCTTCAACTCATCTTGAGTCTTCATAAGGAACTCTTTCTTCCACTCTGTTGTGATAACATCCTCTTGTTTGGGAATGGCTACAATGTTCTTATCTTCTTCTTCATCTTCTTTTGCTTGTTCACTACCTTTTTCCATCAAAGGTTCTTGTGCCTTCACATTTGGTTCTAATGCCTTCATTTGTCTTTTCTTTCACATCAGCCTTTGAATAGGCCACACAACCTTCCTCTTTACCTTCAAGTGCCAACTTGTCATTTGGTTAATCCTTTGCTCTATCTTCATCAGGAACTCCTGGAACTCCAAATCTCATTTCTTTATGTCTTGTTTCAGGGCTGCTACCTCTTTCTCAAACTCTTCTTGCATCGACTTCTCCTCTTTCCTCTTTTTCTCTTTTTCTTCTTATTTCTTCTTCCTTTGTGAATCCTCTTCTTGCAAAAGTCTTCTCAACAAATCCATCATATTCTCTTCACAAGCAAACTTCTCCTTGCTTCTCAACTTCTCTCAACTTTCTCACCTTCAAAAGGTCTAATCCCTAGTGATCTGATACCACTTTGATGCAATGAGGGTGGCAACAACTTGGTTTTACAAATTTTTACAAACTTATGCTCTTGATTGGCTTCACAAACTTTCACAATGACCCTTAAAAAATAGGTTATTTCAGACCAATTTTAGAAAAAATGGGGATATCTCCCTCCACACTGAATGAAATTAAACCCAATAAAAAACCCATTTGAGATAAGAATTCCCTCTAAAATGGGTTTCAACCATTTATGTAGAAAATATTTTAGGAGGCCGTACCATGCTCTGTAATAGGACTGTTACCTTAGATGAGGGTTTTTGGCAGTTTAAAACAGGTTTTACAAAAATGGCTGTAACTTTTGCAAAACTCAATAAAAATTTATAAAAATAGAATCAAATGAAATTTGATTCAAATATATTTCCAAAAAATATAATTTTGTGTCATTTGGAGGCTGTATGAGGCTGTACCATGCTCGGGAACATCAAAATTACAGGAAAAATATACAAAAAATCTAAATTTTATTCATTATTTTTTTCCCCCCATTCTCTTTCAAATGTGTGAAGACTTAATATACATGATTTGGTTTGTTTCCCAATGGTTGTAACTAGTCTTTGTACCAAATGACCTTTGGGAACTAAGATTTGTTAAGAGATCTCAATATTTACAAAGTATTATAAGCATATTTTAACTTGATTTAATCAAGACTATCCTAATATAACTCTAAACTCCCAATTTTCTCCTTTTTTTAACCTTATCACATGGATCTAAGACTAAATTACTTCCTAAAAACTCTTTGGATATTCATATTTGACTAAGTATTAAGCCAATATTGGCTTGGGTGCTCCTGCACCAAATTGTCAGCTCCTCTTGCCTCTAGAAATGTTATGCAAGAGTCCAAGTAATTGAATGCATTTGTTGGTGATGACTGGGGTTCGTTAGATTTTGCCTCTTCCTCCACAAGAGAATATAAACTTAAAAACCCCATCCTTGAAACATCAAAGATTGCATCAATCAGTACGAATGTTTCAAATGATAAACATAAGACTTCCTTGATGACAAATAAAGATAATACTCTGAGTTATACTACTGATTATGAGACTTATGAAGCTCTGCCTTCGTCTAAAGAAATGGTCTCTCTCTATGGCAGAGGATTCTGAATCCTTTACAAAAATTGTGACTATGTAGGTAATGGTTGTCGCATAAATCAACAAGGAATCAAAGTCCCTATAGAATCTGCTTCACAACATTACTCAAGTGGCATTGGATATAATCCTTTTAAGGAATCCAAAGCCTGCAAATGCCCAATTGTAAATGTGAATACAATATCAACACTTAGTTTGATATTCCCTGAGATGATTGACACCAATTGTCCTCCAAGATCCCTTCCATTAGATATGTTTATGGCGGATGAAGCAATAATGGACTTCTTAGGTGCTTATGATGGTATTTCTCATTACCACCATAAACGTGGGTTAGCTTATTGTTTAAACATTGATGAATATTTTGGAAAGACTACTAGCACAATAACTTCTACAGTAGAACAAAATGAAGAACTTGAAGAACAACTACAATCCTACAATCCCCCTGACCATAGTACTCTCCTTAATGGAAAGGCTATCGATGTTGTTATGGATAAGGATAATCCTAAAAAAGTTATCCCTATTGGTGATTGTTTATATGTGGAAGAAAAAGAAGAAATGACTAAACTGTTGAATGAATTCTCAGAATTGTTCGCTTGGAATTATTTAGACATGCTTGGTATCGATCCTCAGATTGTAACTCACAATATTGTCTTGAAACTAGATGTTAAGCCATTCAAATAAAAGATTTGTAAGATGAATCCTAAGATTGCTTTGCTTGTCAAAACTGAAATAGAAAAACTCTTACAAGTTGGTTTTATTCAACCTATTGATTACTCTCCGTGGATCTCAAATATTATTGCCATCACTAAACCTGATAGTCATATAAGAATGTGCACAGATTTTTGAGATTTAAATTTGGCATCTCTAAAAGATGACTTCCTGCTCCCTAATATCGATATGATCATTGATTCCATAGCTAGACATGAATTACTATCTTTCATGGATGGATTTTTAGGATATAATCAAATCCTTATAAATCCTCTCGATCAATATAAAACAACCTTTATAACAACTTGGGGTATATTTTGTTGGGTAGTCATGATGTTTGGACTTAAGAATGCAGGAGCTACTTACCAACGTGCAATGACTCTTATATTTCATGATTATATGCATAATATTCTAGAATATTATGTTGACGACATCCTAGCCAAGTCTATCCATCGTAAGGATCATGTGACAAATCTTTGACATATATTTGAGCGCATACGAAAATATAATATGTGACTAAATCCCTAAAAGTGTGTTTTTGGTGTGGATAGTGGAAAGTTACTTGGATTTATTGTTTCAAATTGAGGTATAGAAGTTGACATGAAATAGATAGATGTGATTTTTAATATGCAAATACCTAAGAACATATCTCAACTTCATAGTTTGCAAGGAAAGATATAGGCCATTCATTGATTTGTTTCACAACTCGTGGATAGGACTCACCCCTTTACACAACTACTGAAGAAAGATTCTCATTTTCAATGGAATTGTCAATGTCAAAAGCTTTCGATGATTTAAAGGGTTACTTAGCTAATCCACCTATTTCGCAACCTGCTATTTCTAATAAACCATTTCTGTTATACATTTTAGCATTTAACAATGCCCTAGCAACACTATTAGTGCAGAATAATGATGCAGACAAAGAATGTGATGTTTATTACATTAGTCGTACTCTACTTGATTATGAAGTGTGATCCACAGTCATAGAGAAGCATTGCTTAGTTTTATTGTTTGCCACGCAGAAGCTTAAACATTATCTCTTAAATGCTGAAGTGCATGTAATGGTAAGATTTGACCCTTTGAAACATCTCTTTGCAAGAACAGATTTATTGAGTCGTCTCGCTAAATGGGTTATGTTGTCAACAGAATTCAATCTCAAATTCATCTCACAAAAAACAATTAAAGGGCAAGCGATAGTTGATCAGTTAGCTGATGCTCCCTCTCCCTTCTCTATTCAAAATGTCAATGTGTTTCCTGATGAAGAGATTTTAACAATCTCTGCAAATGAAAAATGGGAATTATATTTCGATGGATCAAAATGTCAAACTAGCTCCAGAGCTGGTATTATACTAATACCTCCCATTGGTAAGATGATTCCCTTATATTATCGCTTAGATTTCTTATGCACAAACAATATAGCTAAATACAAAGCTCTTATTGCTAGACTTCGTGTAACCTTGGCTCTGAATATCAAGAATATTACAATATACGGTGATTCTTAGTTGATTGTTAAACAAATCACAGGATCGTATCAGACTAAACATGATAAGCTTTCTCAGTATCATGAGTTTTCCTTATCTCTCTTAAAACAATTCACATCATATTCGATCAATACCATTCCTAGGAAAGATAACCAGCATGCTGATGCAATGGCAAGTGTAGCTTCCCTTATATCCCTTGATGGTTCTCCTGAGGAATTTACCTTCGTGGTTCATAATCTTAAGACACCGATAATTGAAAGCCCTATAGTTGCGAATTCAAAATTCTGTGGTAATACATACACGGATGAATGGATCTCCTACATATTCAATTATTTACACGATGGAACCATTTTTGGATTTGACATCTAAGAATGCCTGACTCCATTTATGCAAACTAGTAGCGCGATACATTATATTATCGACTGTCTTGTATCAATGAAGTTACAATAGTGTTTTACTCCAATGTTTAAGTAACGCAGAGATTTTGATAGCTTTAGAAGAAGCTCACTCTAGTGCCTGTGGCGGGCATTTTAGTGGAAAATTGCTAGTGCAAAAATTGTTATGTATGGGGTATTATTGGCAGCATATGGAGCAAGATTCCTTTACTTACGTCAAGAGATACCGGTAATGTCAACGACATAAACACCTCATCCATGCTCCTGCTCAAGAGCTTTGTGCCCAGGTGTCACCATGGCAATTTTCTATCTGGGGCTTGGATCTTGTAGGAAACATTTCCTTGCCCTCCTCTCAAGGACATACATTTATCATTACAGCTACTGATTATCTTACAAAATGGGTCGAAGCGGTCCCTTTATGGTCCATGACCGCCGATGTAATCTGTCGATTCAGACAAGATAACATAATTTCTCAATTTGGAATACCTTCTTACTTGGTTTTGGACAATGGTACACCATTTAAGAACAAGGATGTGAAAAAGTTCCTCAAAAAATATGATATACAACATCGCTTCTCTACGCCTTATTACCCTCAATCTAACGGCCAGCAGAAGCTTCAAACAAGGTTATTGGATAGATTCTAAGGAAAGCTGTTAATAAGCATAAAAAAGATTGGCATACACAATTATCCTATGCACTATGGGATTATAGAACAAGTATTCGAACAACTATGGGTAATACACCATATAATCTCATCTATGGCGTAGACGCGATAATACCCTTGGAGTTAGAAATTTCTTCTTTGCGAATCTCCCTAAGCGATATCATGGATGATGACATAGAATGGAAGAAAAGATTACATGAACTTGAGATGCTTGATGAAAGATGTATTAATGCTCTTGAACATCTCAAGGATTATCAAAAAGGTGTGCAATCAACCTATAATGCACAAGTCATACAATGTTCATTTAATGTTGGGGACTTGGTTCTATATGAAAATCAATGCAATGTAAACACACCACCTGGTGAAAAGGGTAAGTTTAGCCCTAATTGGCTTGGATTGTACATAATCTCTGAAACATTTGGATCCAGAGCGTATAAATTAGCCGATGAGCAAGGTACGCCACTTAAAGAACCTATTAATGTGGTGCACCTCAAAATATTTTATGCTTAAAGATCTAATGTTAAATGTTCATAAGCTAATTTAGCACATAGATTAGCTTCAATTTCAACAAGATAGTATTGTTTTGTCTTAATTCATTTTGCATTATATCTTTGTTTAGTTGATCATTGTTGCATCGTGTTTAAGTAGTAATTTCTTATATCACTTTTGTATTAACTGAATGTGGCATGCAAATTAAAGTTGTGTAAGATAATTAATCATTGTGCTTATTACTACATGTTCTTTTTAGAATTGTTAGTATATCACAATAGTAGTTAATTATAGCATTTAGATATCACCACTAGTTGCACTTTTACAAAAATCACATGTGATAGATCAAAATCCATCACACATAAATCAAAAGTATATATATCTCAGTTTTATGTATACATCCGATTCGACTATCCCTCAAAGTAAAATGGGATGTCGTAGTGCCTAAAGTCTATGAATCACATAGCTGAGCGTCAATCACCAGTACCCTCAGGCCCTCGTGGTGTGCAAGTGATAGAAGCCTAACCATGCATGTCTATGGATCGCGAATGACTCCTAGAGATGCTTCATGATCGTAACCCCCTGATCTCACCTTGCATCTCTATCATCCACTCATGTGCCTCCTAGTACATCCTTTGGTATTGGTCTCTCTCAGTCTGAACCCTATCTCTGTCAGCTCTTGCTTGTTGGACCTCTCGTAGTAAGAATTCACTGATAGCTGGCCCTCCCTCTGATGTAGGAACCTCTATCGTCCACTCTCGCTATGGCTTGAGCTTAGCCTTGATACACTTAGCTCTCTATCGAAACTCCTCTCTCTCCTGTGCAGACTACTCTAGCATGGCCTATGTAGTAGTCCTGTATTCGACGACAGGCATAAATAACTCAGTATGCCACCCAGCGGATGATTGGGGAAAATCATCTGCCTGCACCCACTGCTCTGAGGCATTTGTCGGTATGATGTCTCCTATGATGTGACTCACAAAGTCTCGCCATGCATCAATCCCAACTGCAAAATAGATGATGAGATAGATGTTAGACTCCCATATATAAATCACAAATAATAAACTATGCAAAACATAAAATAATAAATAAAAACCTTACCTAGATCTCTATCCCACCAAGATGGGTCTCAGATCACCGATGGCGTGATGAGCTATGCTTTATGATCTGTAGCTAGGGGCACAAGCCTACTACTCTCCCCTGACTCTATCTGACTAGGCCTCACCTCGTCTGCAAGAGTAGGACAATGAGCCTTGGACCATGGTCTCAATTCAGTCTCCTTGTCAGTGTCTGCCTCCTACTGGCTCTATCGTGATCTCACTCTGAAGATGTACTGTGATGGGACCTCCTCAAACTCATCCTTGTCCTCCTCCATACCCTCCTCAAGATCATAGTATCCTGCAAAGTCACTGACATCGTCCTTCACCCCTGTGTCACTCATGTGACCAGTCCAAGTGGAAAGATAGGTGCAGGTTGTGCTGTGTGCCACCAGGTCTGATATGCTTGGGTACACCTGACATCATTTGCGCCTGATACCAGATCTGCATCCTCAAGACCCTCGTCATTGCTAAGTGTTACATTTGCTATAGTTGGTCATTGGATAGTATTGGCTCTGATTGCACTCTGAGCTACATGTGCATAGCTCAGATGAACTACAGGAACATCTTGTACCTATCTGAACTAACATGCCACCCTATCAAAGTAGAACCATGATACAACATGATCAAGGTGACCAGCCATTAGCTGATCCCTCTGCATCTAACCTAGCTGCCTCTGCTCACCAGGCCATCTGATGTAGCCCCGATATGGTCTTCAGATGATCTCACCAGGTTGTAGTCTATCAAAAACTACTCTCCAGTATAATAAGTTGCTGTGCCTCCAACACCTGACAAGTGGATAGGCATAGACACACGGATGGGTGAATGTTGCCTCTATAGGAAAACCCACCAGTCATGCGTACCTGATGTGTTCAAAGGCCCAAACCTATAGTAAAGTGTAGACCATCAGACTCTACATCTAGTAGTGGACATATTTCCCTAAGTTGTGATATAGGTACACAACCATACTACACCTCCATGTGTAGATAGTCTGATGCTCCTCCATCACTCTGATAGTATGAATGAGACCCCCGTGAAGGTGAGTGCCTCGTTCATCTGGTACGATGGCTAGAGCAACCATGACAATCATGATCCTCTGAAGTAAGGGAATGTCTCTACATCCCTGCTCTAGTAAATGGAGCTGAATGTGTCCTCGCTCTGCCTGTGAAATAGTGTGACCCAAGCAATACAACTGACTCTCATGAGTATATCCTGCTGAGCAATGTCCAACAATCCTCACTGTCTTTGCTTGGATCGGCAGTCAAAGGATCCTGAATACATCCTCTAGCATGATGGTGATCTCGCCAGTCGGTAAGTGGAAGGTAGATGTATCTACATCCCATCTCTCCATCAGTACCATAAGCATTGCACAGTGGAATCTAATTGTGGGCATCTCAAACACCCACCATAGGCCCACAGTTTGTAAATGCTCTCTCTCTACGATAGTCAAAAATGGTAGCACGCTCTCGCAGAAGTGCCATCAGACGACCGCCTGTGTGCTCACTCATCTCAGGGACATCCTGCAGATTGAAAAGAAAGCAAGAGCATTAGAATCCCCTCTAGAAACCAAAATAAGCTAACATGAACTAAGCAAAATGTCTGTGCCTAGGCCCGGTGTCCTCTGTGGACCAGGGCACCCTAGGAAGACTAGGGCACCCCAGAGGGACACTAGCACCCCAGAGGGACACTGGCACCCCAGAGGGACTAGGATGCCCTAGAGAGACTCTGGCGCCCTAGGTGGACCCTAGTGCCCTTGTTTGGGAACCCCGTCCACCTTCCCCTCTTGGCACAGACATCAATAAATGTGAAAACAAATGAACAATGAAAGACAACAAAAGGATGGAATTAGGACCCTAACTCGGCCTCGAAGCATCTCTCTGCAACTCAAGCTCAGAGCATCTCCAGCCGTGGTGGATGGTATGGATGTCAGCTCAGAATGGTTGTTCTCCTATTCTCCTTCTCTCTCTCTCTCTGCGATGACAAGAAACAAGAATGAGTTAAGTGACAAGTGACAACTCCCTTTTACATAAAGTGAGTGAGGAATCCTATCCCTAACTAGGTGCAAAAGTGTGCTCTTTCAATCTTGAGCCCTTTTAAAGCTGTTGAACCCTGATTTCAATACCGTTTGTTGCATTGGAACCTGGGTTCCGCTCTCCTTCTTCCCCAATGTGTTACGTTTGAGCGTTGAATGACCCTCACAACACATTTCCCTTGAAATCGGCGCGTGGATATCTCCTTATTTCTGCTCTCGAACTAAGCAAGTAGAAACAAATTGGGCCATATATCCCCCTCGATTTCCTCCCTGCCTCATCACTCAACCCCCTTAGTGTTTTTGATACTGATTCAGTGGTGGTGGTTGTAGGTGGATTTAATTTTGATTTTTCTGACAAGTGTTCTTTTGCAGGATGCAGTTCCTAACTTTGTGGTCTTGCAGGATTGTAGACTTGGGGGCTTCTTCCTTCTTAGCGACAACACTTCGGCTTCCTCTATAGTATCCTTTTGGGTATCCTTTTCATGATTGATGTATTTACTTTCCTTTAGTTGCATATGCACGTAGTGTCATATGGCCACTAAAGTGGGGGCTAAATGTAACACTAGAAATTGTCCTCCTATATGGATTGGTACAATTTCCCTTAGTTTAGCTCCTCACTCTTGGTGACCTCTCAACCTTTTCTTTCTAGCCTTCCCAAAACCCTGATTGACTAGGTCTAAAAGTAGTCTATTCACTTTTTGAGCTAACTGATTGATAGAACTTGAAAATAGATTTGAGATTAGGATCCCTAGGACCCCCAAAAATGTAGATCTGAGTTGAAATTGGGGGCTAGGACTTGGGCACCTGCACCCTAGTCCTCCCCCATTTCATGGGATTTTGAATTTTGGTGGGGTGTCGGTTACTGCTGAGTGCCTCAGGATTCCATTTTCAAATTCTCATTTTTCGCGCGATATCGAGACGTTATTTCAAAATTTGAATTCCCTAAAGCTAGATATAAAAAGACATTTGTAAATCATTTTATCACACATAATTCTTATGCAAGATTGATGCCAAAACTTTGCTGCAATTGCGATTGAAGATCAGTGACTTGTTGCAGCTATTCAAAGTATTCTTTATTTACTATCTTGGAGACAATGGATGAAGATTAGGAATCAAGATCTTGAGTCTATCTTGCTCTTCCTAGGGTTTGTACACCCTTTACATGATCAGGAGAAGGGTTGAAACCTCCAACAACAAGCTTGGAGATCCTCCGCGGACATTGCTGATTCACCTTCTTGTTCATGCAAGTCTTCATTTATCTCATCTCCTTGAGGTGAAGTTGTATGTGTTTATTGATGCAAAGCAAGTTGTTGATCTTCCCTTGATTGAGACATTTAGGGTTTGATTTTATGTATAACACATTGTTAGGTTTGCACATACTCGACAAATCTTTATCTCTGGCCATTGTTGAGGTAGAAATACCAAAGACGAGGCTTGACTGAGGCAAGCTCCTATATAGCCACAACAATTTCCTTCTTTTGTATGTGCAGATCGTGTTTTGTAGGTTCCAACAAAAAGAAACTATAGAAAGAAGGATATTGCAGGTACAGTCACAGTAGACTTTCAAATTTTTGGATTCCAAGACTTGCAGGATATTGGAGCGGGTGTTCTAGTCTAACCAGGTGATTACTTCTGGATCTGGAAGCCTTTCAGCAGTCTCAAACACCCTGTGAAGAAGATTTTCTAGTGTGGGAACTTTCAGGACACTGGAGCGGGCACCCTAGTCCATGCAGCCCTCAGATTCTAGGTACACTATCTCTAAAACTCTATCTCTACACTTCTATGATCAGTTTTACTAGTTGTTTCATCATTTTCATTATATTTCTAATTTAAGGCATAATTAGGGTTTTACTTGGTTAAAAGGAAAACACTTAATGAAATCTTGATTAGGGCCTTAGGTTTCATAACCATGTGAGCATAAGGGACCAACAAAGTAATAAAAAGCTTGTTCAAAAGCCTCCCCTTTGTCCTCCTAATGCTTAGCGGTGGAAATGGTAGTATTTAACCTAACTTAAACCACCTATCATTTTTCACCCTAAATAGAACCAAATCAATCAAGGAGACTTGAGGTCCAATGTTTGCTTGGAAATGTTGTATAAATTGATTAATAAGTTGTTGAAAAGAATTGATTGAATTCAAAGGTAAAGAAAAAAATGAATCCATGGTTGTATCTTTAAGTGAGCGAGAAAAGAGTTTAGCTAAGATAGCATCATCAAAGAAAAAGTCACTACACAAAGCTATAAAGGCCGACACATGGCTATTAGGATATCCTTTCCCATTATACTTCTCAAAACGAGGGGTTTCAAATTTCTCAAGTATCAATGTTTTTAGATGGTAAAGGATAGCGGACTACGAGTGTAGTAAGATGGCATAGAAGGTTGAGACTAAACTTGACTCATATTTTCTATTTGTTGTTGTAAGGAACTGACATTCTACAAAAGTTGATTAATTATAGGATCAATTGTTGGATTATCTTGAGATTGGATAGGATTCAAATGAGCAAAGCTTGGAAGAGGTGATGACATTATGTGATTGGATTTTTTCTAAGTAAACTTTCATTAAGGTTGACCAACAACAGGTGATGACACATTTGAAATAACATTATATTATATGTAAATGGGACAACACTAATTTTGTATAGGATCCCCACTTCATACTCCATGACTTCTGTTATCACTACTACTGGGATGTGTAGTGGTGGTGAGAATATAAGAAGTAAATATTGATATAAAGGATGAATGTATGGGTAATAACATCTACATCCCTATTTTTTTTGAAAGGACACATTAGTGATTATATCCATGCAACTAGTTGATGACATAATATTGTTATCCATTATGTGAGTTAAGTTGCATAAAATTTCTATACCTTCTTGACCTTTGACCAACAAAATTCTTAGACCTTTAACAAGAGGCACAACTTCCTCAGCTAATTGTTTTGTGCCCACAAATTGCTGAAAATGAGCCAACTCAGTGTCTAGTTTCTAAATTTGTGTTTCAGGTGCATAAGCCACAAGGTTGTCTATTGATGAGGAGCCAAAACTCTATCATACAAACTGATCAGTGAGAGGATGATCCATGTCTTGGCGATCTTCTCTTTATCGGCCAAACATTCCCCATTGGCCACCTTGCTTTTTATCACCCCGACATTCAACTCTCCCTGATGTATGTCTTCACTTTACTCACCTATACATTTGAACCACACTCGTCGGTGAGACTCTTTGCATCGGTCAACCCAAAGTCTTCCCTACCGATACCCTAAGTCTTGTTGATGACATGTATTTTTGGTGTGACCTTCCTCATCAGTGAGCACTTGGTATGTGCTCCTGATACACCAATGGAATAGCCTATATATACTTTCGCTGACTTGCGATCACCAATTTCCTTCACCACTACTACGGGTCACCTCTTGCATCTAACACAATGTATATGTGCAATGTATATTCTCAATATACATTCAGAAGATACATTCGAAACATGCATTCGAAACATGCATTTAGAATATGCATTCAGTGGGACCGTTGACTTTCTTTCTATGCTGATACACTATCAGTCAGACTTCCAACATCGGAAGCTTTCAACCTTCTCTCTCTGACACCTCCTATTCCCCCGATGTAGAACTTAATCGTTCACAATATAGTTTTGCGACATACACACTCAATGTACATTTGTGATATACACATGAAATGTATGTTCAGGGAAACAACTCAAATCTTACACTAATATGAACCTTTGCAAACCTTGCAACTACACATACCCTTTTCTTTGACAACCTAGCACATGAGGATGCTAGGATCTATCAACACCGTTGTACGCAATCCTGCAGACACAAAACCAAATGAACAAAACAAAAATAAAAGAACTGAACAGCCATTCCACCTATTTCAAAGAAATCTAACTGGTGGAATGGACTAAGAGTCCATATCAACCACAAAATAGTAATTCAATTTATACAGAGAAAACCCAATGAATCTAGGACGACAGAAAGATACACAGAACATGATTCATTTATTACGCTTTTCAGAAATGTGCATACACAGATGCTCTATTTCACAATTGCAAATCACACTCCTCTCAGATCTTTCTTATCTCAACTACAACTGACTACATTCAATCTCCTCTGGGCATTTATCTACTCACCTTGAGTAGTACCAACCTGATAGTACCAACCTGACTCCAAGCGGCTGGGAGACAACCGTCTAACAACCTCCTAATTGCCTAACAAACTTTGTGATTATAGATTGACAAGTGTCCTTAGGACTTACAAAATGAACCTAGATACAAACTAAAATGACATGCATTGGTCAAATAGACCTTATTACATGAATGGTCTTCTAGGACCTTATTGGAAACAACAAACATGAACATCAGATAGTTGAATGCCTCATGGAGGCCATTGTGGATTAGGTGCTTCTGCACCATACACCCTACCGAGAAAAGAACTCATGCCCCATGAGTTAAGTGTTTGTCTTTCTCTACCTTTATCCTCTACTGTCTCATGTCTTCCCCATGATCTCAGGACTGCAACCTACTTCCATGGAATCAAAGACTCATGCCTAGCATTGTAGGCTCCACTCACACCTTTCCATGAGTGAGTGTTTACAACCAAACTTGGATGTTGGATGCCATGATTGTGTACTATCATCTCTACCTGAACACCTACATTCAAAACCTTATTTGATGCTGCTTGTACTGCTGCTATGGTAGGATATGTTTTCCTTGCAACTCTTGTTAGTTCCAGGGGACAAACAATAGTCCCTACGAGGATAGCATCCTCTTCTTTCCAATCAACCTATGACTACTTGTAGACCTACTCTTTGACCTTCATCAGATCCATCTCAAACATTACTATCTAATCTCCATCATTCAAAACTGAAATCACCTTCAAACTGTGATCTTTGGTATCCTCACTCCTTGAGGTATCCTCAACTTTCCTTGTCGCTTCTTCATGCATCTTCACAAACTCTTTCTTACCTACCAAAATGATCTTGGCTACCTTCTTTACTTCAGTATCCTCCTGCAATGGTGTCATCACAAAAGTCTGTCCATCCTTCTTGATGGTGTATGTGTTAGCATATCCATCATATAATGCTTGCCTATCAAATTGCCATGGTCTACCTCAAAGTAGGTGACAATACTCCATGGGCAAAATGTCACATAAAATTCTCTCCTTATATTCTCCAATCTAAAAATCAATATATGCCTATTCACTTACCAAAAGTGATTGGCTATCACTTAACCAAGATGCCTTGTAAGGGGTTTGAGGAGGAATCCTTTCTATGTTCAATTTATCCACCATTTCCCTAGACACTATATTATCTGTTGAACTAGAATCTATGACTACCTTGCATATTTTACCTTTGCTTTTGCAATTGATCCTAAAAGTGCTCTCCTCTGTGATGGTTCAACCTTCACTGGTTCTTTGAGCAACGTCCTCTTGATCATCAAACTTTCTCCCATTTTTGATTCTAGATTCACTTCAGGAGATGTCACACTCCTTGTATCTTCTTGAATCAAAGTGGTTCTCTTCTCACCACCATGAGAAGTTAAGGCCCTCTCTGGACACTTGTATGTCAGGTGCCCTATCTGATTGTAGTCATAACATCTCATATTGGAGAACTTGGATCCTCTATTTGATTCATTTGTCCCACCTCTTTCATTTGGCCTTATTCTTTGGTAGCCTCCTCTGCTACTTGAGTCTCCAACTTGCTCTTCTTGGCCAGACTCACCACTAGGCCTCTGGTTAGGACTTCTTCCTCCAAAAATGCCTCTAAAATTTTTGTCACCTCTTCCTCTACCATTCTACTCACTCTTCCTCTTTATCTTCTCTTTAGCCCTTAAGGCCATTTGGAAACACTTGTTCACTATTTTTGGTGCTAAGATGCTGATCTCATCTTGGATGTTCATCCTTAGGCCATTCCAGTACTTGGCCACCTTCTCTGACTCTTCTTCTTGTCTCTTTGATCTGACACTAAGTTTATGAAACTCTTGTGTGTATGTATTCACATCAAGGTCTCTCTGCCTGAGGTTCTACAACTTCTTATACATCTACACAACATAGTCCAAGGGTAAGAACTGTGCCTTGAGTTTGGTCTTCATCCTTTCCCAGGAGGTTATCATATTCTTCCCCTCCTTGACTCTCTCTCCTTGTTCATAATTCCACCATGCAAGAGCAGATCCTTGCAATCTTGCCTTTGCCAACTTAACCCTCTTATCATCAGGGACTTCTTTGTATTCGAAATGATTGTTCAATGCCTCAATCCAATCAATCACCTGTTCAGCTTCCATACTTCCACTATACATAGGTAACCCATCTATGGTGTCCCTATTGACTGACTTTAATGCATTTAAAAATGCCCTCTGGTCTGCTGGTATCTCCTCTATCTTTTTACTAGTTTCCCCAATTTTTGTATCGCCTTCATCGCTGTCACTTTCATCTTCCCTATCTTTGCCTTTGGACTACTTGAACTCTCCCAACTTGGTTGCAAGCATCTCCTCGATCAGCTTCTTAACGACATCCTACGACATACTTTTGGGAGGCATCATCTCTACCTCTGGCTCGCTTTCTTTGTCTGACATAAACATTCATAGACAACACCCAAACACCAACACTCTTGCAAATCTTCAATTTGATTTGCTACCCAAATCTTTTTCCAAGCTCTGATACCAATATGATGAGGAGCCAAAACTCTGTCATACAAACTGATCGGTGAGAGGATGGTCCATGTCTTGGCGATCTTCTCTTTATCAGCCAAACATTCCTCATTGGCCACCTTGCTTTTTATCACCCCAATGTTCAACTCTCCCCGATGTATGTCTTCACTTTACTTGTCTATACATTCAAACCATGCTTGTTGGTAGGACTCTTTTCATCGGTCAACCCAAAGTCTTCCCTGCTAATACCCTAAGTCTATCCGATGACATGTATTTTTGGTGTGACCTTCCTCATCAGTGAGTGCTTGGTATGTGCTCTTGATACATCGATGGAATAGCCTGTATATACTTTTGCTGACTTGCGATCACCGATTTCCTTCACCGCTACTACGGGTCACCTCTTGCATCTTACACAATGTATATTCTCAATATACATTCGGAAGATACATTCGAAACATGCATTCAGAATATGCATTCGGTGGGATCGTTGACTTTCTTTGTATGCCAATACACTATCAGTCAAACTTCCAACATCAGAAGCTTTCAACCTTCTCTCTTTGACACCTCCTGTTCCCTCGATGTAGAACTTAACCATTCACAATATACTTTTGCGACATACACACTCAACGTGTGTTTGTGATATACACACGAAATGTATGTTCAGGGAAACAACTCAAATCTTACACTAATATGAACCTCTACAAACCCTATAGCTACACAAACCCTTTTCTCTGACAACCTAGCACATGAGGATGCTAGGATCTATCAGCACCATTGTATGTGATCCTGCAGACACAAAACCAAATGAACAAAATGAAAATAAAAGAACTGTATAGCCATTCCACCAATTTTGAAGAAATCTAACTGGTGGAATGGACTAAGAGTCCATATCAAGTACAAAATAGTAATTTGATTTATACAGAGAAAACCTAATGAATCTGGGACGATAGAAAGATACACAGAACAAGATTCGTTTATTATGCTTTTCAGAAATGTGTGTACATAGATGCTCTATTTCACATTGCAAATCACACTCCTCTCAGATCTTTCTAATATCAACTACAACTAACTACATTCGATCTCCTCTGGGCATTTATCTACTTGCCCTGAGTAGTACCAACCTGACTCCAAGCGGCTAGGAGACAACTGTCTAACAACCTCCTAACTACCTAACAACCTTTGTGATTACAGATCGACAAGTGTCCTTGGGACTTACAAAATGAACAAAGATACAAACTAAAATGACATGCATTGGTCAAACAGACCTTATTACATGAATGGTCTTCTAGGACCTTATTGGAAACAACAAACATGAACATCAGATAGTTGAATGCCTCATGGAGGCCACTATGGATTAGGTGCTCCTACACCATTTATGTCTATAGAGTCATGAGAATTTTGTACTTTGAATATCATAGGTATGATGAACTTACATGTACATGTAAGTTATCAAAATCAGATTCCAATGTGGGAACATCAGAGCTATTTAAATCACTAGAACCCATGAATCTATAACTTGTCCTCACAAGGATGTTAAATTTAGGAAACTTGGTCAAAAAACTCTTAAAAGACTTCACAAGCTTTATGAAAAATAAAATACACTTATAGAGGAAAGTACTGATAAGATAGAATATGAAAATGATGTGATGGGAGAAAAGGTTTTGCTTTAGTTTTCTAGATTAATCAATATTTCTAAATGATTAATGTTATATGAACAAATATATGCAATAAATGTCAAATCAATTAAACTACCAATTAAAACAATAAAGATGTATAAATGCTTATTATCTAATTAAATCATTAACTAATTAGATCTGTAACAACAAACAAATCAGATATGAACAAAGAAGGCTACAAAAGTTCAAAACTCATCGGGTTCACCAAAATGTGTCATGAAAAAGGAGAGACCTAGTCAATCATGTGTTAACTAAGTCAGTCTTTTAGATCAAACATTGGAACACAAATTGATCTTGACTATAGTCCTAAAGTAGAACCAAGATGTAAGGGTTCTGTTCCTTTGTCGTAATCAGAAAGATCAAGATGAAATATGTTAGATCTAGAGTTTCTATGATGAAATATGCTAAAACAGAAATTACTTACCTTACAAAACTGAAAACCTAGAAAGAAGGACCTGAAGTGAGCAGTGTAGGGTTGTTGGGGACTTTGCTAGAAATCAAAGCAAATATGAGAGGACTATTTCATGTAGGCATAGGTGTCTTAGGGTTTAGTGCTCTCTGAAGGTGGATTCCAAGAGATAGGATCTTTATTTGTCAATCTTTTTCCTAATCTGATGTACCTATTTTTGATCTTTCGTAATCTGCACAAACACAAGAGGGAAAATGGTTTGGGCCATTTTAGGATCTTTCCTTAGTCAAACCCCATGAATGATGTTCCCATCTCCACAACAACCAAGATGATGATAAAAGAGCACGTGTTCTTGCAGAACAAAGGCAAAATCAATATAAATGAATGCTATAATAAAGTAACTTTAACACAACATGAAAACCCTAGTGAGACTTGGTGTCACAACACAAGATCACCACAAGGATGATAATGGAGGAAGAAGCTTCCTCTAGAACCTGCAATAATGTTATAAATCTACAATAGAGAGCTTCATATAAATCTACATAACATTCACAATAGAGCTTTGATCACTTGAATGTCACTTGAAATCCTAATGTTGCTTAACCTTCTTAAATGTAAAAGGTAGACTTACTTATATATGCATTTCAATTCACTTTCAGGAAATCCTTTTGAGCAAAAGTTCAATAACGTGCATCAGCCAAAGTAACAAGGCTGACACCCAAGGCCACACAGACTTTTATTTTGCAAATATCAAAGACACTAGCTCTTGGGTGCTAGCTTCCAGGTGTTTAGGTCATGTCATGACATGTTACTAGAGGATAACACCTAGAACTAGCATTTGCTTTAGAATTTAGCCTTCTTTCAATGGATGTATGCACATTAGTCCACAAGGGTGCTAAACCTAGTGTAAATCTTTGCTGCCGATAATTTATGACACTACACATAGTATGGGAAATAGAAATAATATTGGAAATGTTAAAATGGATTTCGCTAAAACTATTGTAAAATCCCATGACATCCAAACCTTGTAGTAGACTGAGCAATCTCTATAAGCCAAACAAGGCTAGACATTTTTTTAGGAGGTGCTAAAAGGTAAAAGATTGTTTAGGGTAAAATTAGATTTTGTTAATCTTTTGTTGTTTAGATGTTAAAACCCTCCTTTCCACTAAACATTGAAGGATCTAGGGTTGAGTGATGAGCACTATCATACCCTAGGTCATTTGCAAATGAAGGGAAACTTGGATTAGGGAATTAATTATCAATTTTTTCTTCTCTTATGTCCAATTAACCATTAAAACCCTAATTATGCAAATACAACAAAAAATTGACGAATAACAGAGAAATCTCTTGTAGACGTGAGTAAAATAACAAATCATAGAATACCTGTTTTTGGGGTTCCAAGGAGGAATAGTCGGGGACTAAGATGTAGGCACCCAAGTCTAAGGTACCTACTTTTTCAGGGAATCTGGACCTCCTTCTGGCACTAATCAAACCTGTAACTTCTGTTTCCTGAAATATGTCTGTGGAGGACACTGTTGTGGTCACCCTAGTCTCAAAAGTGCTCCTTGGTTTGACTTTTCTTTAGATCCTGAGTCCTTAATGCCTACCAAGCCTTCCTGCCACTCCACTTTTTCCATATACAACACCTGCAACCTGTAATCACAAGACTTGGTTTGGGGGTTGTGGTGTTTAGAGGTTTGCCTCAGTCAAACCCTGGAGGACACTTAAGTCTCCGAACATGGTTGTTAGATAAAAAGGGCATTCCCTTGTGAGGCAAAGGCCAAAAACTAAAGGAATCAATGATAAAAACACAATGATATGTCACCTTGTAGTGAAGCTCTCATGGAGGAAGATGCTCTTCATGCCATGAGGAGATTGAGGCTCAAATATGTGAATATCAACACACAAAACACATAAGTCTGCTCTTGCAACACAATAGAAGCCTTGAATCACCTTGAGAACACTTGAACATCACACTTGCTATCTAATTGCCATCTAGTTTACAAATGAATTCCTAAGCTTGCTTATATATGCAAGTACAAGCTCTCCTGCCAAGAAATTAAAATTCAAACTTTACCGTGTCGGCAAAATAATGAAATAACAGTCATAAACCAACACCTGAAAATTAGGGCTGCCCCAAAATAGGGCAAGACTAGGGCACAGGTGCCCAAGTCCTCCCCCTTATTTTAGGTAGGGTACAACTCAAGGGGTCCACCTAGGTCCAATTTGCCATGAAACCTAGGTCTCATTCCATCAGGATGCCAAAATATGAACTAAAATGTCCTAAATGCACTCTAAAGACCCGGGAGCTAAACCTTATGAGGGAAAAGCCCCCAAGGGGACATTTTCCAACGTTATATTTAGCCCCCACTTTAATGTATGCATGAACGCAAGGCCCATACATGCATTAAAGTAAGGTCACAAACACAGTAAACACACCAAGCACGGAGAAGACACACCAATCGCATAAAAGACAGTAACAGGCACACAAAACATGAAGAAGATAGTTATAGTCACACAGAACATAGAACAGACATTCAATGCATAGAAGACACATTAATGCATGGAAGATAGAAATGATATCTTTTCTTTTCTTTTTCTTATATATAAGAAATAGAAATGTAGTACTGGAAAGTAAACAAACCTCCCAAAATGCAAGAAGCACTACTTGAAGGCGCTGGTCTCTGGATATGGGGCAACACACACGCAATACATGAAAAACCTCCTAAAAATGCATGAAACACTACTCAAAGGCACTGGTCTCTGCATATGGGGCAACAAACATGCCATACAAAACAAGCACGCCAAAACACACACACTTGAAGACACAGAGAAAACATGGTAGACAAGCGATGGAGTGTACCTATTTCTAGGTCCAACACCATCTCAGGCACATTATAGGCACACACTGATGATTGGGCTTTGCCACAACAATCACCAAAGACACACTTAAGGGTTGAGTTAGTCACAGAGTCGCTCCTCGCCTACACAGAGGACTTTTGAAAATGACAGGATGATGCAATCTGCTTTGAGAAATACACCATCCCTGCCTCTGTAGAGGGCTTAAGAAAAAGGATATGCTCGATATCCTGCCTCCACGCAGGGCTTACATGATTGATTGATTGATTACAAACAAGCTCAGGATGCACGATGCACTACTCTAGGGTGCAAGTCTCTGCATCTAAGGTCAAACACATTGCTAACATCTATAGCAAACAACTTACCTTATATATGCCCCCACCTTAAGGTGGTTGATTTCAGTTATCGATATCAAGCACGTTAAGGTAGCAAGAAAACACACAAGGGAACATCGGCTTTTGCAAATTCCATGCCCCCCAGAGGTGACATGTACTCTACGATCTCTAAATGTTCCCACAAACACATCCCTACAAGAAATATGTTAGTGTCTACAACATCATGATAAACAACAACATCAATGCATATGATTAACCACACAAAGAGCCAAGGTTATCAATGAATTTAGAGTTCAAGGATAACCAGGGGCTATATCACGAAGCTCTCCAAATTGAGTACCACCAAGGCTAGATTCAAAGGCAAACAAAGATGCATGGAGCAACAATATTGTTAAGGTTTGTAAATGTGACAGAAACATCATTAAATTCACTATGCAGAAAGCACGAGTGATTCCACTAGCCAAGCATCAGATAAGATATACAACCTGATCATCATATTAGGAACTAAGTCCAATTTTTTGATTGCTCTCAAAAGGGACACTAGGTCCTCATTAGTATCAATGTTTGTCATCATCCACCTGCTAGATGGAAATACTAGAGGAAGGGAAACAATAAATAAGAGGGGAGAAAACAAGTGTCTGAGGGACAGTCACATAGGAGGGTGTCCCTAGGTCACCAACCATGACGCTATGTCCGTAAGACACCACACAACAATGAAATCAGAGAGAGCAATTTAGAAGAATGATGATACAAATAGAAGAAGGTCACAACAGAGGCGGTCTCCTGGTATCCTGAACCTTACGAGAGAATCTGAGGTCATTCCAGGAGGCCTAAACAACACGTAACACATCACGGGGGAAGCACATTATGATAGAAATAAAAGTCTATAGATACTTACCTGTAGGGCCCCTTTCAGGCTAGTTGTCACGAATCTTGATCTTTATCTTAATGGTTAAGGTGTTACCACTTCTTCTCTCTTCCATATGTTCAAGAATGTGCGAGGGTAATTGTGTAGGAAAGGTTTCTCTTAATGATTGTTGAGAGGGGATGTTTCTATTGTCTGTGTCAACTATAGGAGCATTTGAAATGTTATTTAAATAAGCTTGTGGAGGCATTCGAAAGATACCCATTTCAATCGCTATATAGGGTGTTGAAATGGCTTGTGTCAAAGGGATAGCGTGTTCTTCCACAGCATGTAGGATTTCATTGCTTTCCAAAGTATGTGATGGTTCATGATCTATCTTCTTGTTCAGAATGTGATTGAGAAGATCTTGAATATCAGGTGGTAAATTATCATTAGATTCAAGCAAATGGTCACAAAGAGAACCAACATCATCCAAAGCTTCATCCTGATTAGGGAGAGAAGGAAGGGATGGAAAAGTAGTGTGGGGAAATGTATTGATGATATCTTTTTCTTGTGCTGATATATCCTCACCAAGTGGGGTTATTGTGGGACAAGTCTCTTTGTTTGATAGATCACCCATTGCTATTTCATTCTCATAGGTCTCAGAAAGGATTTGCATTATATCATTATGAACAAAGGATGCTATAAGGAATTTGATCAAGGATAGAAAGTTATATGTTCGATATCAGTCTAAAACAACAATATGATCACTCTCAACACACTCTTGATGCAAATCCAAGATAATGCCAAGTCAAAATATAGTGAAAATATGTCAAAATAGGCACTTTTTTCACCAAAATTTACTGTAAAAGAGCATAACAAAGGGTGTTGTGAGGAAAATGATTATGGAAATAAAATAATATTAGTAATAACAGCCATTTGGTGCCAAGATATCCAACACAACATGCTTTTAGCACCACTTAAAGTCAAACCCTAGTGAAAATATAGCAAAATATGCAATGTTTCACAGGTTTTCAACTCCAAGACCTAGGAAAAGGGGTGTTGTAAGGAATTTTAGGAGGTAAAAAAAATAATATCAATAATATTAGTCAGCTCAATCCATAAAATTGATCACAACATGCTTAGAACGCAAACTAGGTCAAACCTTAGGGCCAAAATAGCCAAAATGTGTAGTTTTTCACCGAATTTTCACTACAAGAGCCCGCTAAAAGGGTGTTGTGAAGCTTTTTATGAGGGGAAAAAAATGATTACCCTGATAATAGAAAAATAATGCAAAAATACCTTTCACAAAATGCCTATGGTGCAAGTTTGGAGAGTTGATAAGGCCAATTTTAGTGAAAATTGTTGTTTTTGAAGCCCTTGAAATCTTGGGAAAAAATTCTATGTGAATGCTTTGAATTATGATTTAAGATGAAATTGACTTACTCTCATATCTGAAAATGATTTTCAAGCCTTAACATGCAAAATGCCCATGCAAATTTAATGAAAACGCATCAAAATTGCTAGTTTTTGTTAAAATTTTCTATGTAAAAATGCAAATATTTTAAATATAAATGCAAATTCACACTAAAATACAAGACTAAAGTCAAAGGAAAATTTTAATGATCCTCTTAAATCAGTAGAAAAATCTGATAAAAGATTTTGCCTACAAACCCTGGATTTTGGAATTACTAGGTTATATAAAATTGTCAAAATTTCCACAAAACCCTAGCAATTAAATGATGAAAATGCAAGGTAAATTTATGATTTTTTGTATTTTTCTGTAGTTTATATCAGATCTGAAGCAAAAATCATGAATTAGGAAAATTTAGAAAGAATTGATGCAATTTAGTAAGCAAAACAATGCAATTTTTTTGTATTTTTCCATTTTTTCAAAATTTTTCAAATTTTTCTCAATGCAATAAAATAAATGACCAAATGAATTAATGAAATCAATCCAAATATGGAGACAAACACTCATTAAGTTGCAATTTAAGTCCAAGAGCATGGGTTCACCAAAATGTTTAGGGTAAAATTGGATTTTGTTAATCTTTTGTTGTTTAGATGTTAAAACCCTCCTTTCCACTAAACATTGAAGGATCTAGGGTTGAGTGGCGAGCACTATCATACCCTAGGTCACTTGCAAATGAAGGAAACTTGGATTAGGGAATTAACTATCAATTTTTCCTTCTCTTATGTCTATCTAACCATTAAAACCCTAATTATGTAAATATGACAACAAATTGATGAATAACAGAAAAAACTCTTGTAGACGGGAGTAAAATAACAAATCATAGAATACCTATTTTTTGGGTTCTGAGGTAGAATAGTCAGGGACTAAGGTGCGGGTGCCCAAGTCCAAGGTACCTACTTTTTCAGGGAATCTAGATCTCCTTTCGGCATTGATCAACCTTGTAACTTCTATTTCCCAAAATCTATCTACAGCGGACACTGTTATGGGCGCCCTAGTCCTGGAAGTGCTCCTTTGTTTGACTTTTCTACAAATCTTGAGTCCTTAATGCCTGCCAAGCCTTCCTACAACTCCACTTTTTCTAGATGTGACACCTGTAACCTACAATCACAAGACTTGGTTTGGGGGTTGTGGTGTTTAGAAGTTTGCCTCAGTCAAACCTCGGAGGACACTTAAGTCTCTGAACACCATTTCAAATAAAGAGGGCATGCCCTTGTGAGGTAGAGGCCAAAAACTAAAGGAATCAATGATAAAAACACAATGATATGTCACCTTGTAGTGAAGATCTCATGGAGGAAGATGCTCTTATGCCATGAAGAGACTGAAGCTCAAATCTACGAATATCAACACACAAAACACACAAGTTTGCTCTTGCAACACAATAGAATCCTTGAATCACCTTGAGAACACTTGAACATCACACTTGCTATCTAATTTCCATCTAGTTTACAAATGAATGCCTAAGCTTGCTTATATATGCAACTACAAGCTCTCCCGCCAAGAAATTAAAATAAGTCAGTTGATCCGCTGAATCAGAATTCACAAATCTTCACTAATCCTTTTCCTAAACATATCAAAAATAATATGGTGAAACAAGATTTAGTGGAAGTAGATGAGGATGATTAATTGGACTATGATAGTATCATCAGAATGATCAAAGTGGATAAGAAACAAGTGGATACTCCACGTCGTCCTCGAAGAAATGAAATTTATGTTGAGGTTCCTCCCCCGTTATCCCTGTATGGATCAGGAGACAGTCAAAATGCATCAGAAAAGCAAGAACAACAACCAATACAAACGAGTAAGATGGTTCAGGATGATTCCTATTACTGTTCTAGAAAGATTCAACAACAAAAACTCACTAAAAATTAGAAAAGAGCAAAACAACAATCAATAGTAAGAAATAATAGTGGTTCTTTCCCTCATAAGCACCAAAAAGTCTCATTTAGACAAGGATTTAATGAACAAAGATCATATGATAACAAACAAAACTCTCATAAGAACCACTCAAATTTTACATTAAACATGATCGAATACCTCTCCATGAGGTTCGAGAGCTCTAACATATAATTTGAAGACTCTACAGGTACGTATCTCTAACCCTTTATCTCTCTCATGATGTGCTTCCCCTGTGATGTGTTATATGTTGTATAGGCCTCCTGGAATGACCTCGGATTCTCCTGTAAGGTTCGAGATACCAGGAGGCTATCTCTATTGTGACCTTCTTCTATTTGTATCATCATTCTTCTAAATTGCTCTCTCTCTAATTTCATTGTTGTGTGTTGTGTCTTATAGATAGCGTCGTGGTTGGTAACTTTAGGGCATCCTCTTATGTGATTCTCCCTAAGACTCTTGTTTCTCCTCTCTTATTTATTGTTTCCCTTCCTCTAGTGTTTCCATCTAGCAGGCGGATGACGACAAACATTTATACTGATGCGGACCTAATGTCCCATTTGAGAGCAATAAAAAAATGGACATATTTCCTAATATGACAATGGGGTTGTATATCTTATCCAACGCTTGGCTAGTGGAAGCACTCATGCTTTCTGTGTAGTAAATTTCATGATGTTTCTATCGCATTTACAAACCTTAACAATACGGCTGCTTCGTGCACCTTTATTTGCCTTTGAATCTAGCCTTGGCGGTACTCGATTCATAGAGCTTTGTGATATAGCCCTTGGTTATCCTCAAACTTTGAATTCATTGTATAACCTTGGATCTTTGTGTGGTTAATCATATGCATTGATGTTGTTTATCATGATCTTGTAGACACTAACATTTTTCTTGCAGGGATTTGTTTGGGGGAACATTTGGTGATCACAAAGTACATGTCACCTCCGGGGGGCATGGGATTTGTGAAAGTCAGTGTTCCCTTATGTGTTCTCTTCCTACCTTAATGTGCTTGATATGGATAACTGATATCAACCACCTTAAGGTGGGGGCATATATAAGGTTTAGCTCCTAGGTCTTTAGTATGCATTTAGGACATTTTAGTTCATATTTTAGCATCCCAATGGAATGAGACCTAGTTTCCATGAAAAATAGGACCTAGGTGGACCCTTGAGCTGTACCCTACCCAAAATAGGGGGAGGACTTGGGCGCCCACGCCCTAGTCCTTCCCTATTTTTGGGCAGCCCCAATTTCCGAGTGTGGTTTATGAATGTTAGGAGGTTCTTTTGCCGACACGGTAAAGTTTAATTTTTTAAATCTTGGCGGGAATGCTTGTAGGTGCATATATAAGCATGTGAAGGTATTCATTTGTAAACTAGATTTCAATTAGATAGAAAGTGTGATGTTTAAGTGTTCTCAAGGTGATTGAAGGCTTCTATTGTGTTGATATTTGTAGATTTGAGACTCAATCTTCTCATGGCATGAAGAGCATCTTCCTCCATGAGAGATTCACTACAAGGTGACATATCATTGTTTTTTTATTCATTGATTACTTTGTTTTTTTGCCTCTTCCTCACAAGGGCATGCCCTCTTTATTTGACAACGGTGTTCAGAGACTTAAGTGTCCTCCAGGGTTTGACTGAGGCAAACTTCTAAACACCACAACACCCAAACCAAGTCTTGTGATGGCAGGTTATAGGTGTAGCATCTAGAAAAAGTGGAGTTATAGGAAGGCTTGCCAGACATTAGGGATTCAGGATCTGAAGAGAAGTCAGACACAGGAGCAATTCTAGGACTAGGGCATTTGCAACAGTGTCCTCTGCAGACAGATCTCAGGAAACAAAAGTTACATGGCTGATCAATATCAGAAGGAGGTCTAGATTCCATGAAAAAGTAGGTACCTTGGACTTGGGCACCCGCACCTTAGTCCCCAACTATTCCTCTTCAAAACCCCAAAAATAGGTATTCTATGATTTGCTATTTTACTTCCATCTGCAAGAGCTTTTTCCATCTTTCGTCAATTTGTTGTCGTATTTGCATAATTAGGGTTTTAATGGTTAATTAGACATAAGAGAAGGAAAAATTGATAATTAATTCCCTAATCCAAGTTTCCCTTCATTTTCAAGTAACCTAGGGTATGATAGTGCTCGCCACTTGACCCTAGATCCTTCAATGTTTAGTGGAAAGGAGGGTTTTAACATCTAAACAACAAAGATTAACAAAATCCAATTTTACTCTAAACATTTTGGTGAACCCATGTTTTTAGACTTAAATTGCAACTTGCTAAGTGTTTTTCTTCAGATTTGGATTGATTTCATTCATTCATTTGGTCATTTATTTTATTGCATTGAGAAAAATTTAAAAACAATTGAAAAAATGGAAAAATACAAAAAAATTGCATTGTTTGGCTTACTAAATTGCATCAATTCTTTCTAAATTTTCCTATTCATGATTTTTTCCTCATATATTTTATAAAATACAGAAAAATACAAAAAATCATAAATTTACCTTGCATTTTCATCATTTAATTACTAGGGTTTTGTGGAAATTTTGACAATTTTATATAACCTTGTAATTCCAAAATCTAGGGTTTGTAGACAAAAGCTTTTATCAGATTTTTCTACTAATTTTAGAGGTCATTTAAATTTTCATTTGACTTTAGTCTTGCATTTTAGTGTGAATTTGCATTTAGATTTAAAATATTTACATTTTTACATAGAAAATTTCAACAAAAACTAGCAATTTTGATGCATTTTCATTAAATTTGCATGGGCATTTTGCATGTTAAGGCTTGAAAATAATTTTTAGATTTGAGATTAATTCAATTTCATCATAAATTAGACTTCAAATCATTCACATAGAATTTCGTCCCAAGATCTCAAACCTAGGGCTTCGAAAACAACAATTTTCACTAAAATTGGCCTTATCGACTCTCCAAACTTGCACCGTAGGCGTGTTGTGAAAGGTATTTTTGCATTGTTTTTCTATTACCAGGGTAATTATTTTCTTCACCTCATAAAAAGCTTCACAACACCCTTTTACCGGGCTTTTGTAGTGAAAATTCGGTGAAAAACTACACATTTTGGCTATTTTGGCCCTAGGGTTTGACCTAGTTTGCATTCCAAGCATTTTGTGATCAATTTTATGGATTGAGGTGACTAATATTATTTATATTATTTTCTATACCTCCTAAAATTCCTTACAACACCCATTTTTCTAGGTCTTGGAGTTGAAAAACCGTGAAAAATTGCATATTTTGCTATATTTTCACTAGGGTTTGACCTCAAGTAGCGCTAAAAGTGTGTTGTGTTGGATATCTTGGCACCAAGTGGCTGTTATTACTGATATTATTTTTCTTCCATTATCATTTTCCTCACAACACCCTTTGTTATGCTCTTTTATAGTGAAATTTGGTGAAAAAGTTGCCTATTTTGACATATTTTCACTATATTTTGACTTGGCATTATCTTGGATTTGCATCAAGAATGTGTTGAAAGTGATTAGATTTCTGTTTTGGACTGATATTAGTCATATAAATTTCTTCCTTTGATCAAAATCCTTACAACATCATTTGTTTCATTCATTGTATTTGAAAAAGTATCGAAAAATCAAGCATTTTAGGCTACTTTTGCTCTTGTCTATTGCATTGATTTTGAAAAACTTTAAAAAATCTGATTTTGCATTGGTTTGAGCATAAAAACATGGCCTCTAATCATAACAGAAACCTGGATCAAATCTTGTTCTAAAAGAGATGCAATCTCTTTTTCACATGTAGCTGCTTCTTCTGTAGACATCAGAAAGTAATTTGCCTTGCATTTGGGAAGAAGATCTTCTCCTGTTGTGCTCTTTTTCAAAACAAGATCACAAGTTATTCTGCGCTGATGTTTAGACAAATCTTTTGTCATAACAGAATCTTCAAATTCCTTTTTTAGAGCAGCTATATATTGTTCACTTTCTTCAAATTGTTTAACAAGATATGCATGATTGACTGGCTTTTTTCGCTTAACATCCTTTTTTGGAGTGATGGATGAGAACGACAATGGCTGGTAGACTCTGGGTAATTGATACAGACCTTTGAACATAAGAAATTCCTTATCTATGGTAAATGGTTCCCATTCCCTAATAGCATTGCTACCAAGAATCCCATCATAATCTTCTACTTCATATTCAACAAATAGGATATTGGCAGGATGGTCTTCTGTGCTTAAACGGACAGGGGCAATGCAAAAAGATTTACTTCCTTCAATGTTCTAGTTGGCAAAAGTGATTTTTGTTTTGAAAAAGAGCACAACAGGAGAAAATCTTCTTCCCAAATGCAAGGCAAATTACTTTCTGATGTCTACAGAAGAAGCAGCTACATGTGAAAAAGAGATTGCATCTCTTTTAGAACAAGATTTGATCCAGGTATCTGACTCCCCATTTTCTTGTCATGCTATGTATGTACCCAAGATAGATGAAAATGGTATAGAACTCCCTGAGAAACGCCTGGTAGTCAATTATAAACCTTTGAATGAATGTCTTGTGGATCATCGCCATCCTTTACCCAGCAAAGACCATATCTGGCAATCCATCCAAGGTAGTAATGTCTATTCTAAGTTTGATTTAACCAAGGGTTATTGGCAAGTGAAACTGAAGCCTAAAGATTATTTCAAAACAACATTTTCTGTTCCTCAGGGTCTTTATGAATGGAAGGTTTTACCCTTCGGCATTAAAACTGCACCCTCCATTTTTCAACAAAAAATGGATGCTCTTTTTCGACCATTCTCTAAGTTCATTCAACTGTATATTGATGATATTATGGTTTTCAGTCCTGAAATGAACTCTCATGTGGAACACCTTCGTCAGTTTCTTTCTGTTTGCCAACACCATGGATTAGCCATCAACCCATCAAAGTCTGTCTTTGCTCAATCTGAAATAGTTTTTATCGGTATCAAGCTTCTTCCGGGGGGGAGAATGGAGGCACAACCTCATATTCTTCTTTAGGATGAATGAGTCTAGGTACAGGACCACCTAGCTGACTTGAAGTTCTAGGAGAACTAGAAGAGGAGTGAATCTCTTCTATAGAATGACTCACAATTGGACTGTAAGGTTTTTCTTCACAAAACAACTGGTTTTCTCTAGGATCAGAGGAATGAGTTAATTAAATAGTACCAGCTGCATTAAACCTATTGATATACTTATCCAACTCAGGAGAGGATTCAACTTCTTCATTCAAACAAGTATTTTCTTCTTCTTCAAGTTCTAATACTTCAGATTGTGCTTGAGAGATTACCTTGAGAAGAAATTCTTTTTTGTGTCGACGCCATAACCGGCGTGCCATGCTTCCTGGAGCTGGAGCTTCTAACATTCCTCTTTCTGCCAGTGGAGTAGTTGATATCAGGCTTTTTTGACTGCTGACAACAGTTGAAGCTGTTACTGAAGTTCTGGGATACCACGGAGATGGATGGTATCCATGAGATTCCTGGAGCCTCACGCCAGAGGGTCTTCTACTCTCTTTAGGCTGCAGAAGATACAGCTTTCTGGCCTTGAGCTGTTCTAATTGGGCCGTCAGCTTTCTCCATGTTTCGGGACCCATATTCATTTCTTGTAGTCGACGCTCAATAACAACAATTTGATCGACTATCTTATCCAGCTCATTCTTAGTATTACCTCTGAACATTCTGCAATAGAATGAAACTTCACTGCCAGAGCTTTCTTCATCTTCAGACATTGCTGTAGGATCTTCTTGATCGGACTTGGAAAGAGACATCCGATTCAGCTTTGTAGAGACTTCTTCTACTGCAGATATATAATCTTCGTTTGATGAAGTTTCATACTCAGATGATATGACTATGTCCTCTGAATCAGAGGGATATCCATATATATAGACATAATCATCATCAATGCCATGTGCTTTCAAAGCACGCATCTTACCCCGTCCTTTCTTCTTTTTTCTTTCGGGGCACTTATTGGTAAAGTGCTCACCTTTACAGATGTAGCAAGTTGGTTTCCACTTGCTTCCTTTCTTTTGCTTATCCTTTTTCCGAAAGAAACCTTTTCTTTTCTTCTTTTTGAATTTCTTATCTCTGTCTCTGACATCTAAGCCTTTAAACTTTTTTCAGAATTTCTTTTCTGATTTGTCCTTAAAACATCCTTCACAAGCATCACCTGCTTCATCATTTATCTTTGAGCAGATTGTAGTGGACAAAATTGGCTGCATTTTCTTTATTTCTTTCTTGGCTTTCGCTTCATCACAGATGTCAGAATTTATTTGTTCCAAAAATTGAACTAACTGGGGACAAGTAACTTCTTTCATTTCTATGCCATCAGCTACCATATTTTCCAAAACCTTTTTATGATAGAATTCACCTATAGTTGTACCAAAACTTTTCAAAAAGGTTGTATACATTAAATCATGTTGCTGCTCATGGCCTGAGAGATAGAAATGCTCATACTGCTGTTTACAGTATTTTTTAAAGTTACGGAGATCCTTGCATTTTCCTTTTATAAATTTTTGATATTCTAACTTCTCCATGACATCTCTTTTTCCCACAAATAATCTGAGAAGTTGGGCACATACCTGATCAGTTCCACTATCCAAAAGTCTTTCTTTATAATCATCTTCCAGACGTTCCCAAACATGCTTAGCTGTTCCGGTCATAGCATTGAGTGCTTGCTTGATAACTTCCTTTTCATCAGCATCTGCATTTGTAGCCATATAGTTAGTTATCCAAGACCGCATAGCATCAATACCTCGAGTATTTTCCAATACTTCGAGCTTATCAAAGTTGACAAGTGGAGGAGTGTCAGCTTTGTAAGTCTGGATGTTCTTGAAAGGATCATTCTCTTTAGAGGGACTTCCATTACCACGAGCCATCTGAACTACACCATGGGATGGCGGTTGATCCTCATACAAACCCGTCTGAGGGTTATAGACTTTGGATTCTTCTATAAGTGAAGGTTTAGGAGTGAGACTCGGACCTTCATACTGTGCTTTCAGGTACCCTTTAGAATTGACTGGGAAATTTTTTATTTTTACAATTTGGTGGGATGACTGAGCTGCAGTCTGAATTAACACAGACTCACTTCTGACTATAGTCTGCACATTAGAGGACTCAGCTTGAATCAAATCTTTGACTTCAATATTGGATTGACGGATGGAATTGAATTCATCATGCATCTCAGAGATGCGCTGACCATTATGCTTAGTATGCAAATCTGCAGTACTAACCTGAGAACCTAGCACATCCATTTCTAATTTAAGAGCATTGCGGGCTCTTTCTGTAGCCTGGAGTTGTTCATTTCTCCAAACCTCAGACTGTTGTCTGAGGGCTTCATAGCTTGCTCTAAGCTCAGCAATTTCTTTTCTAACTGTATTAGTCCATTCTTCAGAAAGTCTTCTTTCTAGTTTTTCTAACAATTGGACTACAGTATGGAAATTTTCTTGATGGTTGAGATGTGCTCTTTGACTTTTGACTGCTTCTATTTCTGCCCATTTCTTTCTATCTTCCATTAGAAGCATAGTCTTTCTCATACATAGATTTGTCCAATTCAACAGGTTACTTTGGCTGGGGGCACTTCCACCTATAGGGAAAACATGGACTGGCCAACAATTGACTTTGTAATGTCCATTGGTATCTATTATCATGAAGTCTTTAAAAGGAGGAAGACGACCAGGAATAGTGCAGGTTCCACCTGGAGTATCTACAATTTTACTTTCTACTTCTTCGATACTTTGTTCAGGTAGATTGAAAACTGTTGAGGACATCATTCTGACTTTACCAGACCTTGGAGGGAAAACACACGAACAATCTTCACATTTGAATAGACCATTATCTAACTCAGAGTATTTCTAATGAGTACAAGTTACTAAAGATTGTGTCGGTGGTTCAGGAGATCTTTTGACAGCAGAAATTTTAAACAAACTTTCAAAACCTTTATTAGGCTGGAGACGGATTGACTGAGACCTAGGTAGTATGGATGGGTTAACCACTGGAGGATTTGTATCAGGATAATTAAAGGAAGTTGCTCTACTCATAGATGGGGTAGACATTCTACTACAGGAAGAAGGAGTAGACATTCTACTGCTTGAAGATAGAGATCCTTGGGAACTTCCAAATTTAATAACTGCTTGATCATCTAGTTCTTCAATTGAGATTCCTCTCAATCTACTTCTTGTTTCTTGGACTGCCTCTTGATTTTCTGAATCCCATAGTTCTAAAGCCCATTCTTCAGGCATCTTGATATCCTTATGCCTTACAATCTTGGGAGCTGTAAGTTGAGTACTTTCACTGGAAGAGGTCCAGATGGTTGACAGACCTTCTAATCCCTGAGACCGTTTTGGATTTATCATGAGGGGCATGACTTTGTTGTATAAACGGTAATGAACCAGGAAGACTAGGGAGTGATCAACAGAATCTTTTTTCATGAACAGATTCATGGTATTAAACTTATATTCTAAAACATCCCTTAGGTTTTCATCTTTCAGGCTTACAGGGAAGTCTAACAGACAATCTACAAAAATAGGACCTTTCGCCATGGAATCACATCCTGCTCCTAACAGTGAATGAGACAGCTTTAAGAACCTAGCATCTTTCAACATCATTAAGACTATGATTGGCAGACCTTTTCTGTAGTGTCCACAGATGCCAATTCTAACATAAGAGAGATGCATAAACTGGGGATTGTTCTTATTTTCATAGGCCTTCTTACGAAACTTCTTAATTAATTCATCAGAGAAAATATTCAGCTTTCCCTGATTTCCGCCTTTCACTACATGTTGCAATTTGGCTACATGACAATTCTGAGAAGACTTATACCCAAACCATTCTTTCAAACCTATGTTTTTATTATTCAACATATCAACTAGACCTTTAGGTATATCCTTATATATCTCATGTGCAGGTATCCGAGGAACCTTAAAGGGTTTCTCCGGTTCAGCACCTACTACAGATAATTCATCTAAAACATTACCAGATGTTTCACAAGTACTAAACATACTTTCATTATTTGCAAAAAAGTTGGTAAACCTAACCTCTTGGTTTCGGTCTGCTGTAAGATCGATATTGCCTGCTGACTGAGAAGCAGAATGAGAATTAGGATCCATCTGCGCTCGAATCTGCGCTTGAACCTGCACTCAAAAGGACCAGATAACTGCCCAAATCGCCCTTAACGCCTTCCACACGGCTTCTTGCGGGACTTATCACTGGGACTTATAACACAAAGTGACGGCCTGAGACAATACAAGGAGCATATACAGAGAGCATTACAGATACAGGAAAAGAGATTATTGAGGAGTTATCATTAGACAACAACGATGACAGACAGCAATAATATCATCACCAAAGGCTCTGATACCAAATCTTAGCTGCAATAGACAAACACAATTTAAACAAATGTATCTCACACGAATATGTATTCTATTATTATCAACACACATGAAGGATACATATATGTTCATCTTTTACAATGCTCGCTTGGAGTACCAACATGTTATGGACTTCTACTAAGCTTGGGACTGCAAGCTTTTACAACACTTTAATGCCGGATTGGCATATTGCAAACTTATTACAGACTTTCAAGCTGAAAGCTACTATACTAAAACTATGCAAGACTTTAAGAACTTCTTAGACTCAGAACTCTCTCAGACTTAGACTAGCTCCGAATTACTTGTGAAATGTAGGCGGCCCTGGGCCCTTATATAGGGAAGCGAGGGCAGATCTTTTAACCCCGATCACATAATTCATTGGAGTCCGTCAATGAAAGAGGGACACGCAGACGACAGAGACACCTTATCTGAAGGGCATCCCATGTGAGAAAGATTCCTCAGGAGGGACCCAATTACCCGTGAACAAGATAAGGTCGGCAACCGACACAAGAAAGGACATCCTTTTACAAACGAGAGGAATAACTCGTACACGCACTAAGGCGACGTGTTAACCCCTTTAACACATGGTAGGGTCCATGTCCTTCATTTGGATCACGAGGTGAAAGATTCCCCCGTTGAGTGACATGCCCACTCAATAGCCATTATGAGCCCGTACTATTAGATGGAGTACTAGATTCCATCGGACAGTACCCTAGACATCCTTCACATAATTCACCTTCTGGATGTGTGCAATCTGGCGCTCTATAGTATCCTTGGGAGTCGTAAAAAGGGACCCTCCTATCATCTTGGGAGAAGTCATAACAGTTCGCACATGACTGGGAAGACGCATGTGGGATACAACCTGACAGTCGATCTTCTTCTCGCCAAATGATACTCATTACCTTTACTTTATGTGGTCCAGCTAATAACTGGTTCGAGGAGTAGGGAGTTCCTCGCTCTACTCGGTAGGTCTTGACATGGAGCCAGACAGGAGTCTGATGACGAACAAAGTGCCGAAGGCGATTTCCTATTGTCCAATGACCAAAGACTGAATCTACGCCTCCTGGTCCATACATCTGGCATAAATGTCTACTGATGGCATTTTCATTATCTGAACCAAACTGGAGCTTGAAGATACATCCGGTGTAAGCAGTAGTGCCATTAAACTGTAACTCATCCGCTTGAGGATACGGACCTGAAAACATTCTTCTGATTAAGGAAACACCAAACTCATTATGTAACCATTGGAAAGGATTTCCAATTGCCGGATTGAGGAAACGAACAGGGAGCACAAAGTCTCCACACCAGTTCTGAAGAACATGACCCACTTCTGGATCAATTGGTTCAGCTTCCGCAGAGAATTGGAAGAAAGGTGTATCAGACCATAAACCTGGAGTTGTAAGCTGCTGTTTGGAAACCAGCATATGGAATCGATCAAAAAGAAAGTCTGCAGCCATTTGATGATTATGAAGTTCCCTTCTAGGGAACGGATTGCAGCTCCATTGTTCACAACAGGGTTCTGTCCATCTCTGTTCACGAACCCGAATTACTCGAACTGTGCCATGCAGTTGACAACTTTTCCCGCTTCTAGCTGGACTCTGGTCTTTCACGGGATCAAGCTTAATCTTAAATCCTTCTCTGGATTCAAAATCAGCAAAGATGTTCTCAACACCAGGGAGGTGTACAAAATCAAATTCATAAGTGCTGAGAAGCTGTGCCCATCTAAGAAGATGACCTCTTGTTACCTTATTCTTTGATTCTTTTCTGAAGAAACCCCTTAGATGCTGAAGATCACTTTTCAACAAAAACTGCTTATCAGCAATAAACATTTGAAATGCCTGAAAAGTATTCACTACAGCAAGGATTTCCTTATGTGTACTATGATAATTTAATTTAGAATTATGAAATGCTCCTGAGACTGTTCTGACGATTTCTCCTTTATCTTTAGGATTGTATTCAAGAGTCTTCTGTTCACGAAGAATGCCAGACCATGCAAACTCACTTGCATCTGTTTCTACAATCTTATAACCAGGTCCTAGCAGCTTGAGAGGTGGTAACTGTGAACACTTCTGCTTTATATTCTGAATTAACTGATCATGATACTTGGTCCATGGAGGTGGTTTTTTACTGAGGAGCTTATTGAGATCAACACGATCTTCGGCAAGCTTGTGATAGAAACCGGCAATATAATTGACCAGACCAAGAAACCTTAGAGCTACGAATAGACTTTACATTTTTTAGCTATAGAAATTACAAAGCAAAACTATTATATCCAACACCTAGTCCTCCTACACAAGAAATGACAAAATATAAATTAGAGCTACGAATAGACTTTACATTTTTTAGCTATAGAAATTACAAAGCAAAACTATTATATCCAACACCTAGTCCTCCTACACAAGAAATGACAAAATATAAACAACCCGCATGTGAAGAGAACTTTAGACCAAAAGGACAAGGTCCTTATACTGAGGTTCCTTCCCCGAAATCCTTACAAGGATTAGGAGGTCATTATCAAAAACAAAATGTTCCACCGCGACAAATGAGATTTGATCCCAGTGCTTCATCTTCTAATTTGCACAAGCCTATAAAAGAGGATAGCCCTATATTACAATAGATATGTGGTAAAAGAAGACGAAATACAAAAGCAAGAGAAAGAAGAAAAAGAAGACAAGAATATACTATAAACCTTCCCTCTCAACAAGAAAACATCAATCCCAACATTCAACCAAACAATAATGATCCTAACGACGAACAACATAATGAGAAAAAAATGAATTTGACTATGATACCGTATGTCCCACTGTCCTCCAACATTAGGGAGTGGGAAGATGACGACGATGATTTGTTTATAGACAACTTCTAGCATGAAAGGGGCCCTATAGGTAAGTATCTCTAATCTTTTATTTCTCTCATGATGTTCTTCCCCTGTGATGTGTGATATGTTGTTTAGACCTCCTGGGATGACCCCTGATTCTCCTGTAAGGTCTGAGATACCAGGAGACCGCCTCTGTTGTGACCTTCTTCTATTTGTATCATCATTCTTCTATATTGCTCTCTCTGATTTCATTATTGAGTGTTGTACCTTACAGACATAGCGTCATGGTTGGTGACTTGGGGTTACCCTCCTATGTGATTCTCCCTAAGACACTTGTTTCTCCTCTCTTATTTATTGTTTCCCTTCCTCTAGTGTTTCCACCTAGCAGGCGAATGACGACAAACATTTACATTGATGTGGACCTAGTGTCCCTTTCGAGAGCAATCAAAAAATGGACTTACTTCCTAATATGACGATGGGGTTGTATATTTTATCTGACACTTGGCTAGTGGAAGCACTCATGCTTTCCGTGTAGTGAATTTCATGATGTTTCTATCGCATTTACAAAACTTAACAATACTACTACTCTATGCACCTTTTTTTGCCTTTGAATCTAGCCTTGGTGGTACTCGATTCAGAGAGTTTCATGATATAGCCCCTGGTTATCCTCAAACTCCAAATTTGTTGTATAACCTTGGCTCTTTGTGTGGTTAATAATATGCATTGATGTTGTTCTTTATCATGATGTTGTAGACACTAACATGTTTCTTGCAGTGATGTGTTTGTGGGAACATTTGGCGATTGTAAAGTACATGTCACTTCCAGGGGCATGGGCTTCGCGAAAGTCGGTGTTCCCTTGTGTGTTTTCTTCTAACCTTAACATTCTTGATATCGATAACTCATATCAACCACCTTAAGGTGGGGCATATATAAGGTAAGCTGTTTGTTATAGATGTTAGCAATGTGTTTGACCTCAGATGCAAAGACCTGTGCCCCAGAGTGGTGCATCATGCATCCTGAGTTTGTTTGCAATCAATCAAATCATGTAAACCCTCTATGGAGGTAGGATATCGAGCATATCCTTTTTCTTAAGCCCTCTGCAGAGGTGGGATATCATGCATATCCTTTTTCTTAAGTCCTCTGCGTAGGTGGGGATGGTCTATTTCTCGGAGCAGATTGCATCATCCTGTCATTTTCAAAAGTCCTCTACAGAGGCGGGGAACGGTTCTGTGACTAACTCAACCCTTAAGTGTGTTTTCGATGATTGTTGTGGTGAAGTGCAATCATCAGTCTGTGCCTGTAATGTACATGAGATGGTGATGAGCCTAGAAATAGGGAACGCACCATCGCTTGTCTACCATGTTTTCTCCATGTCTTCAAGTGTGTGTGTTTTGGCGTGCTTGTTTTGTGTGGCATGTTTGTTTCCCCATATGTAGAGACCAATGCCTTTAGGTAGTGCTTCCTTCGTTTTGGGAGTTTTTGCGTGTATTGCGTGTGTGTCACCCCATTTATATAGAGATCTGTGCCTTAAGGTAGTGCATCCTATATTATGGGAGGTTTGTTTACTTTCTAGTACTTGCATTTTCATTTCATATATATGAGAAAAAGAAAAGAAAAGATATCATTTCTGTCTTCCATGCATTAATGTGTCTTCTATGCATTGATTGTCTACTTCGTGTTCTGTGTTACTACAACTATGTTCTTTGTAATTTGCATGCATGTTGCTATCTTCTATGGGATTGGTGTGTCTTCTCTGTGCTTGATGTGTTTGTTGTGTTTGTGACCTTACTTTAATGCATGTATGGGCCTTGCATTTATACATAGATTAAAGTGGGGGCTAAATGTAATGTCAGAAAATGTCCCCTTGGGGGCTTTTCCCTCATAAGGTTTAGCTCCTGGGTCTTTAGAGTGCATTTAGGACATTTTAGTTCATATTTTAGCATCCCGATGGAATGAGGCCTAGGTTCCATGACAAATTAGACTTAGGTGGACCCCTTGAGTTGTACCCTGCCAAAATAGGGGGGGAGGACTTGGGAGCCCATGCCCTAGTCCTGCCTTATTTTGGGGCAGCCCTAATTTTTGGGTGTCAGTTTATGACCGTTACTAGGTCCTTTTGCCAACATGGTAAGTTTTGATTTTTAAAATCTTGGCAGGGTGCTTGTAGTTGCATATATAAAAATGCTTAGGCATTCATTTGTAAACTAAATTTCAATTAGATGATTACTAGCAAGCTATTGTGTTCTCAAGGTGATTCAAGGCTTCTATTATGTTACAAGAGCAAACTTGTATGTTTTGTGTGTTGATATTTGCATATTTGAGCATCAATCTCCTCATGGCATGAAGAACATCTTCCTCCATGAAAGCTTCACTAAAAGGTGACATATCATTGTGTTTTTATCATTGATTCTTTGGTTTTTAGCCTCTGCCTCACAAGGCCATGCCCTCTTTATCTGACAATGGTGTTCAGAGACTTAAGTGTCCTCTGGGGTTTGACTAAGGCAAACCTCTAAACACCACAAGCCCCAAACCAAGTCTTGTGAGTGCAAGTTATAGGCATCGTATCCGGGAAAAGTGGAGTTATAAGAAGGCTTGGCAGGCATCAGGGATTCAGGATCTAAAGAAAAGTCAGACAAAGGAGCACTTCTAGGACTTGGGTGCTCGCTCCAGTGTCCTCCATGGACAGATCTTAGGAAACATAAGTTACAGGGCTGATCAGTGTCGGAAGGAGGTCCAAATTCCTCAAAAAACTAGGTACCTTGGACTTGGGCGCCCGCTCCAGTGTCCTCGACTGTTCCTCTTCAGAACCTTGAAAATAGGTACTTTGTAATTTAGTATTTTACTCCTGTTTGCAAGAGCTTTTTCTGTAAATCATTAATTTGTTGTCGTATTTGCATAATTAGGGTTTTAATGGTCAATTGGACATAGAAGAAGTAAAAATTGATAATTAATTCCCTAATCCAAGTTCCTCTACATCTACAAGTGGCGTAGGGTATGATAGTGCTTGTTAATCGACCCTAGATCCTTGAATTTAAGGTGGAAAGGAGGATTGAAGCATCTAAACATTAGAACTTTAACAAATCTAATTTTCACCTAAACATTTTGTTAATCTTTTGTTGTTTAGGTGTTAAAACCCTCCTTTCCACTAAACATTGAAGGATCTAGGGTTGAGTGGTGAGCACTATCATACCCTAGGTCACTTGCAAATGAAGGGAAACTTGGATTAGGGAATTAATTATCAATTTTTCCTTCTCTTATGTCCAATTAACCATTAAAACCCTAATTATGCAAATACGACAACAAATTGATGAATAACGGAAAAAGCTCTTGCAGATGGGAGTAAAATAACAAATCATAGAATACCTATTTTCAGGGTTCTGAGGTGGAATAGTCAGGGACTAAGGTGCGGGCGTCCAAGTCCAAGTTACCTACTTTTTTGGGGAATCTAAACCTCCTTCCTACATTAATCAGCCTTGTACTTCTGTTTCCCAAAATCTATCTACGGAGGACACTATTGCAGGTGCCCTAGTCCTGGAAGTGCTCCTTGTTTGACTTTTCTTTAGATCCTGAGTCCTTGATGCCTGCCAAGCCTTCCTACAACTCCATTTTTTCTAGATGCGACACCTATAACCTACAATCACAAGACTTGGTTTGGGGGTTGTGGTGCTTAGAGGTTTGCCTCAGTTAAACCCTGGAGGACACTTCAATCTACGAACACTGTTGTCAGATAAAGAGGGTGTGCCCTTGTGAGGCAGAGGCCAAAAACCAAAGGAATCAATGATAAAAACACAATGATATGTCACCTTGTAGTGAAGCTCTAATGGAGGAAGATACTCTTCATGCCATGAGGAGATTGAAGCTAAAATATGTGAATATCAACACACAAAACACACAAGTCTGCTCTTGCAACACAATAGAAGCCTTGAATCACCTTGAGAACACTTGAACATCACACTTGCTATCTAATTGCCATCTAGTTTACAAATGAATGCCTAAGCTTGCTTATATATGCAACTACAAGCTCTTCCGCCAAGAAATTAAAATTCAAACTTTACTGTGTCGGCAAAATAACCAAATAGCAGTCATAAACTGACACTCAGAAATTAGGGCTTCCCCAAAATAGGGCAGGACTAGGGCGCAGGTGCCCAAGTCGTCCCCCCTATTTTAGGCAGGGTACAACTCAAGGGTCCCACCTAGGTCCAATTTGCCATGGAACCTAGGTCTCATTCCATCAAGATGCCAAAATATGAACTAAAATGTCCTAAATGCACTCTAAAGACCCGGGAGCTAAACCTTATGAGGGAAAAGCCCCCAAGGGGACATTTTCTGACGTTACAAAGATGTTTCTAGAAACATAGATAAAAACACTTTACATCCTATGGATCTTGAAGAAAATCAGAAAGGGGAAAATTTTCTAAATGAGATTTGTTGTGAGGTTTCACAACATGCCCCATTTTGTCTTAGCAAAACGGGGACCCAACTTTTTACTTCTGCTTGTGTGTTTCCCTACTTTGGGCAGTAATGGTAAAAGTCATGTCACCTCAAAATCCAAGTCAAATTTCAAGTTAGAATATCTCCCTGCAAATGTCATCAATGGATAGAGAATCAAATTCTAAACAACTTTGCCTTATACATCATGTCGAAATTCCTTAAAATATGCAAGTTATGCTTGGTCAAAGTTCTGGTCAACTAGACATCTAGATCCTAATGAAATTTTGTATTATGTACCCATGTCATCTAAGAACATGGATGAATAGAGAATCAAATTCTAAGCAACTTTGCCTTTTGGACCATGTTGAAATTCATCAAAACAAAGAAGTTATGTATTATCAAAGTTTGGTCAAACCGCACATTCCCATAGATCAGGGATATTCACATTTTCTTAATGTCCGCACATTTCTAAATATTAGGTATATTCAAATTTACTTAATGTCTGCACATTTCTAAACATCCATGGTATCCATGTGGGCATTCACTAAAATCATGATACCTCCCTCGTTTCCTAACTAAATTTAAAAATTCAAAATGTTCTGGAAAGAAGGCTATGTGGGGAAGAAAACCTAGAAATGGTTTGTCAAATTTTGAAATTTGAAAATTTGGTCATCATCAGGATATTTCACCCATCAAGATATCTAGACATTAACTTAATATCCAGGATATTTCTTAATATCCATATCCATATAGATATTTCACCCATCTTAATATCCTAACATTCGTAAAGGCCTAGATATCCTGATATTCCCAACATGACATTTAGCCAACCGAACATTTGGTCAACTAGATATTTTGACCAACTGGATATCCTGATATCTCCTATCCAACTGCATATTCACTAAAATCATGATATCTCCCTCATTTCTTAATTAAATTAAAAAATTCAAAATATTCTAGAAAGATTAAGACAAGGAGAACGAAACCCAAAAATTTGTTTTTGAAATTCATAAAAAAATCAAGGCATTGTTCAAAAATATTAAAAACGTGAATGCACATTAATTTTGTAAAGGTATTGATATTTGAAGAATTTATTTATTTTTTGTGGTAGGAAATTGAAATTACGACCAACTTAAGATAGATCTTTCTAGACGAGAGGAATATACTGAGGATCTTCCAAGTGTCAAGTGTCAAGATGCTTGTGTCACCCATGTCCTGCTCTCAAATGGCCACCGTTGTTTGTTTTGAGAGGATCCTATCCATTGGATTGTTGTAACTGCATCCTCTCCTTGTTCTATAAAAGGAGGAGGATTTCCCTTTGTAAAATCATTAAGAGCTTAATTGAGATAGGACTGTTGAATGTCATGGTACTTTCTCAAGACCAATTGTAAATATGTTCACATTTTGAATACTGAATGCAATAGAGATACAGATTACAACTACATTGTAAATCTTGAGTAATCTTCTGGATATCATCTGGACTTGTTACTGTGATGTGTTGTGTCCCTTGGAGTGCATATCAACTAGTTCTTGTTGTTGATTTCCTATTCCTTTAAAGATTAGCACTGACTGCGTAAAGTTGTGGAATGTCCCGGCGTAGCATGGTTTGGTTTTCATATTTATTTCATGAAGTATTGGAATGCACATATACAACAATGGTTGAAACTCATTCATTTTAGTAAATTTAGAAAGCTTTCATTTAAATTTATTTAATTTCATAAATCATCACATTAGAGCTGCAAATAATGATAAATAACAGGCAAATATAGATAGAATATGCTAAATTAACAGAGATAATTACATATCCTTAGCATATTTGAGCAAAATAGCATGTCACGTTGAAAATATCATGCAAATATTGAGAAATAAGGATGAATTATAAGTAGATACAATGAAAATATGTTGAATTAGTGAAAATAATCATATATCCAGAGCATATTATAGTAAGAACTGCACATTATAATGAATATCATGCAAATAATGGCAAATGATAGTGAAATACATGCTTATAGGCACAATATTTGAGTAGATTTGAAGTGTAGAAGCAAATATTAGTTCATATATGGATAATATCAAAAGAACTAATTGAATCTAGAAATATATTCAAAATTAGTCTAAATCAGAGACAAATTCTAGTCAATTACTCAAAGTTAGGAATGAATTAATGTCTATTTGTTTAAATCCTGACTTAATAATATAAGATTTGGCAAAATTGTTGGAGATTTGTACAGAGCAAGCATAAAGGACAGGATATTTGAAGGAATATTGAAGAACTTTGCAGAAATTACTAAAGTACATAAGGCCCCAAACTGATTAACAACAACACACATTGACCTTTGAGTAATGTTAGATCATTATGAACTAATGTGCACGGAGACTTGGGATCATAAATTTATTCTAAATTTATCATATCTTTCAAGATAAATAAAGGTTGTTGGGTAACTTTTATTTCATGTTGTTTTGACTAACATCATCATCAAAAAGATTGTCAAACTCAAGGATCTCATGAAACTAAAACCTATTGATTCACACCAAATAATCCCAAAGGTGGAAAAATGGGAAGGAAGATAAAATACATGGTTACTTTGAAAGATTGCATAAGGGTCCAAATCCCTCCCCTTCACCTTTTATTAAATAAAAATAAATTGTATTAGTTTGAATGTGAGTGGCCTAAAAGCACGAGATAAGAAATATGTTCTAAGATCTCTGTGTAATTCTAAGAATGGTCTTTACTTTCTTCTACTTTAGGAAGTGAAAGAGACTAGCTTTAATTCAAAGTGTTGTATGAAATTTGCATGGAAATATTCTAAACCATTTTTTCTAAGCATGATAGAGGGAAAGGTGGGGTTGCTATCCTTGTTGGGAATAAACTGTATTCTCATATCAAAGAGTATAGTTATTAGCAATGTAATTAAGTTATATAGGTAACTATTTTCATTAATAATATGAGTTTTGGCATTGCTTTTGTATATGCTTCTATTCACTATAGGGGGAGGTGTGAGCTTTGGAGATGGATTACCACTAACATGCCCAAAGTTTCATGGAGTTAGAGGGATTTAAATATTATAGAGCACAATGAGGGTAAGGTTGGAGGTAATACCTCATCATTTAAAGGTAATGAATTATTTCTTTGGGACAAATGTAAAATAAATATGAATCTAATAGATCATTTATAGAAAAGAAAAAATATAATAAGAGTATATTGTATACCTAGTGTAATAACCAAAAAGTCCAAAAAAGGTTATATTCCATTCTTGATAGGTTTTATATAAATAAGTAGTCATTTTAAGCTTTTGATATTAGGACAATAATTGCGTAGGGTACCCCCTTATACTATGTCTGACCATTATTGTGTAGAGTTCTTAGTAATGTTTTAGGGGGTGCCACTAACAACAAAAAACAAGGAGTATATAATCTAAATACATATCTTACACAAGATAGAGATTGCATGGATGGTGTGATCACCATTACGAATATTAATAAAATCTTTTCCCCCTGAAATCAATAATTTTACTTTGGGAGGACTTGACCAACAGTTGGAAAACATTCTCAAGTAGTGTGGGTAAGAATAAGTCTTTTGATAAGAGGAAGAAAGGTCTTGAATGTGAGGTACATATGAGAAAATGTAAAGATGATCTCCAAAATAATCCAAGTGGTTTGATCTTTAAAACAACTTGTGGAATGAAAACATGAATGGATATGCTACAAGAACTATATTTCTTAAGGGATCGAATTGAGGGTGAGGATAAACTAGATTGAAGGAGTAGATAAAGGTTACAAATATTTTTCAATATGATAAAAAGATAAATTTAATAGAGAGAATTGGGCATATTCATATAAATGGTAGTAGTAAAGGTGATCAAGTAAGCATTAAGAATGCATTTAAGACATTATGTATAGACCTCTTTTCTCTTGAATGCAACAAGGCTAATGAGGAGGCCATAAAATGTGTAGAAGAAATGTCTTAGTAAAAGTGGATAAGGGTGATGATATGTTTCTTGATAAATACCTATTTGAAGAAGAGATATGCTTTGCTATCATCTCTTTTAAAAATTAAAAGTTTTCTAGATGGGATGGTATGCCCATTAATTTCTAAAAAAGAACATTGACTAGATTGTTCTTGATCTTCTTGATGTACATAAAGAGGTTGTTAGATTTGACATGCTGGGAAGTGAGATAAACATAGGTGTTATTAATCTTACTCCTTAGGAGGACGATATAACCTTAATGAAACTTGAAGACCATTAAATCTACTTAATGTCTCATGTATAAAATAATGGCCAAGGCTTTGACAATCTCGTTATGGGGTATTCTTCTAAAAATGATTTCTCCTACCCAAAAAATGTTCATTAAAGGGAGCTATAATCTTTAGAATCTTATTTCTAGTTGGGAATTGCTTGATTGGGCTAAATTTTTTGGATAGAATATCTCTATGGTCCTTGATTTTGACAAGGCTTGTGACATGATTGAGTCACCCTTCATCATGATGATGCTTAAAAGTAGTGGTCTCCTAAAGCAATTTTGTAGAATAGTTGAAGTTGTATTCAAGGATGCTTTCGCCTAGGTTGAAATTAATGGTAAATTAGTTGTGTGTTTATCAAAGTGTGGAACAAAAAATGAAAAAATGCATGTAAACAACTATCCTATTTCACACTAATCTACACCTTCGATAGAGATAAAGAGAGAAAATTAATGATAAAAAAACAAATTCTTCTCACCAATACTCCCTTGATGCCATGGATGCATTCAAGATAAGTGTTTTTGAGGAGTTGGAATGTTGGTTTCTCAATAAAACCTATAGCATAACCTTTCTATGATTTAACTTGGACTTGTTGGAAATGTCTTGAGAGATGACAGATTTATATATTTGGGGTGCGATTCATGGATGGGGTGGAAGATTTAATCTTATGCAATGGAGGGAGGGGGTTGGTCCATTTTCAAGGGAGAATGAGAGTCTTACAAGTGTAATCTTGGGATAGGTGCACATAATTAAGGAAAACATTGGAAGAGATGAAGGGTGGTGATTTTCTTATTTGAGTGGAAGGTGGAGATTGAAAAGGTACTTTTGGAGTCATGTACATGGTTGACCTTGAGTATTTTAATCAAAGTGGTAGAGGATGAGCAAATGATTAATTAGTTGATTAAACTTGGTTTTTTTATTCACCTAATGATGAGAATTTTTTTGGATGAATTAAATAAATATTATGTATTTATTTAATTTATGGAGGAATGTTGGGAGAATGATTGGTTTAATTAAATAAATGTGATTTATTTAATTAAAGTTAGAACATTAGAAGAAAGGTTGGGTTAGTTAATTTATTAAATAAATGTAATTTATTTAATCAATATCAAAATACTAGTTAGATTTATTAATTAAATAACATGATTTATTTAATTAATATTGGAAGGATGATCTAATTAATTAATTAATTAAATGTAATTTATTTAATTAATGCTATAAGGGGAGATGTAGGATGAATCTAATGTGTTGATGACATAAATGTGGGAATGCATTTTAGGTATCTACATTTTTGCACTCTTTGACACAACATTATGTAATGTCATTTAAAAATAAGATATAGTTATTTTTAAAGGGATGCCCAAACCACTCAGAGGAGGAATGAGGAGAGGAATGATGTAGAGATACCACCTCGAGGGAGTAAGAAAGGTTATCGGGCCTGGAATGTCACTTGATAGTAACTGAAAGGAAGTTAGGTGTGCGGAAACGCTTCCTACACTAATCTAATGAGGATAGGGCTATGCAAATTCAAATTTATCCTAACTATTACAGTGATGTTAAACCATTAACATGAGATATTGCAGCAAAACACAAGAACCAGAAAGTAGACAGAAGAAGAGAGACAAAGATTTATGGTGGGGAAAACCCTTATCGGGTGAAAAACCCCACACTCAGAAACCTACACAATGTATTAAAAAATCTGAAAGTTGTTTACAATACACTTGCAATGTAAGATGCAATGGTCTTTGACACTCGTGTCTGGAGTCAATCTGGTAGCATAATAGTACCTATAAACCTGTGATACAAAATCCATCTCCAAGCACCTGTATAAATAGGAAATATAAGGTAATATTGGACCTTTCTTGGAATGGGCGTCCAACATGGCTTCACGGACAAAACCCATGCCCAAGGACACTTGGTCAACATTGTAGAATGTACCTGACACTTGTCCACAGCTCCCATCCCAAAGGGGTCACCTATTTCCAAAATGGGCTATGACAGATGCTCTTACGACACTTACGATCATCATAGAATCTGTCATAGTGGTTACAGCTTACATCTGTAAGAGAATCTATCATACACATGCTATAAATAGAATATTCTCTTATAACATGTCATATTCCACCTTGGGGCACCCAAATATACCTTATTCAAAGATGCTTCATGACACATGTCATCACCTATCTTACAACCTTCTATTTCTGACTCTTACATGTCATAGTTTCGTCATAGGAATCTGTCATAACCGTTTCTGTCAAACATTCCTTACACAACATGGAGGAGCTGACACATGGAAGAATATTCCTACCACTAAGTGGGATGCCTATCTCCTCATGTGAGGACAAAAATACAAGTTGTCATAATCCATGTAGGATTGACACAGCACCGTGCCACATCCCACAATATGACAATATGGATTTTCCAAATATTTACAACATAGACAATTAAATGATAAATACAAACATTACAAATGCAAAGAATTACCAAGGTTGAGACACCTTAATTCCCAGCATTCTCCCACTTGTCAAACACCTTGTAAGAGCCAATAGAAAAAAAAGATTTAACTGCTATAGGCCGAGAGGCCCATAGACTCCTAACACCATCTAAACTTATCTGTGCCCACTGGTTTCATCAATGCATCTGCAACATTATTCAAAGTATCTACCTTCACCAAATTTAGCTTTCCATCCTGAACCATGTCTCACATGAAGTGAAACTAAACATCAATGTGCTTTGTTCTAGCATGGAAAGTTGGATTCTTTGCAAGTCAAATTGCACTTTGATTATCACAACTAATCATGATCTGACCTACATCAACACCAATATCTGAACACAATCTCTTAAGCCAAATGGCTTCCTTACAAGCATGAGTTGCTACCATATACTCAGCTTCTGTCATGGACAAAGCAACAATAGGTTGTCACTTACGCATCCAACTAATAGCACCACCAAAAAGTGTAAAAACATAAGCACTGGTGGATCTCCTACTGTCAATGTCACCTGCCCAATCTGAATCCACAAATCCACAAATATCAACAGAATGCGGAGGTCCTAAAACATTACCATGATAGCAAATGGAATACTCGGAAGTACACCTCAAATATCTAAACATTCACTTAACTGTATCCTAATGAACCCATTCAGGATTAGCCATAAATCGACTAAGGACTCCCACTACTTGGGCAATGTCTGGTCTTGTGCAGACCATAGCATACATCAAACTGCCAACATCACTAGCATAAGGTACTTTACTCATGTCCTCCACCTCACTAGGAGATTTTGGACAATCCTCAACATACAACTTTGTCCCCAAAGAAATAGGGACACACAATGGTCTACAATCTGCCATGCTGAATCTGTCCAACATGATCTTCACATACTTACTCTGGCTTAACTAAAGTTTTCTGTTGATTCTATCTCTTTTTATTTCCATTCCTAGAATGTGCCTAGCTGCCCCTAAATCTTTCATTTCAAACTATGCTGACAACTAAGATTTAAAATCATAAATCATATTCTTACCTTTCCCAATGAGCAACATATCATCAACATATAGTGCAACAATGAGAATACGATTACCATCAAATTTATAATACACACAATGATCCAATTTTGATCTCACAAATCTAATTGACAACACAAAGGCATCAAACTTCAAATACCATCTCCTAGGGGATTGCTTCAAACCATACAAAGACTTCTTAAGTTTACAAACCAAATTTTCTTTACGTTTTACCATGTAATGCTCTGGCCGTGACATGTAGATTTCTTCCTCCAAGTCACCATGAAGGAAAGTTGTCTTCACATCCATCTGTTCTACCTCCAAGTCATAAGCTGCTGCGAGTGACAACAGGAATTAAATGGATGTCAGCTTTGCAACAAGAGAGAAGATATCACCATAATCTATACCCTCCACTTGTGAATACCCCTTTGCAACCAATTTGGGCTTATACTTCTCAACACTGCCATCTACACCAATTTTCTTCTTGAACACCCATTTGCATCCAACGGGTTTCTGTTCAGGAGGCAAAGGCACCAAGTCCCAAGTTTGATTCTTTTCCAAAGAAGCCATTTCTTCCTCCATGGCTTCCTTACAGGAACCTGCATCCTTCATATCCAAAGCCTCTGATACAGTTCTAGGTTCATCACTGTTTGTAAGCAAAGCATAAGCACAACTAGAATCAAGCAATGTAAAACCAAACCTTTGAGGTTGCTTTCTTATCCATATAGACCTCCTCAAGAGCTGAGGTTGAGGTTCAGCTTCTTCATCTGAGCTTTCAGAGCTGCTAGAGCTCTCCTCATCATTAGGTCCAACATTGTCTTTCTATTCAATCTTCTCAGGGGTAGCAGGAAACTGAACAACATCCTCTTTCTTTACTTTTTCTTCTGGCTGCAAAATAGTGGAAGAAGGTGTGAGCTCTCTGAAGATGACACTTCTGATATACAACACTTTTTCAGCCACAGGGTCCCAAAGCTTGTATCCTTTCACACCAACACCATAGCCAATGAAGATACACTTAATAGCCTTGTTCTCCAACTTTGACCGCTTCTCCCTAGGCACATGTGCATATGCCTCACAACCAAAAACATGAAGATGACTTATTGAAGGCTTTCTACCAGACCACACCTCCATGGGTGTCTTTCCAACAAGAGATGATGTAGGAGATCTATTTACTAGATAGCAAGCAGTGGTAACAGCTTCAACCCAAAAATTTTGTTCTAGAACAGCTCCACTAAGCATACTCCTAGCCTTCTCCATCAGTGTCATGTTCATCCTCTCTACAACTCCATTTTGCTGCTAGGTGTATGGAGTTGTCTTATGCCTTTCAATCCCAAGTTCCTTGCAATAGTTATGAAATTCTGTAGAATAGAACTCACCACCATTGTCAGTTCTCAAACATTTAATCTTTTAACCAATCTGATTTTCAGCAAAGGCTTTAAACTCCTTAAACTTGCTATAGACTTCAGATTTGCTTCTGAGAAAATAAATCCATGTCCTTCTACTATAAACATCTATAAAAGATACAAAGTATACAAATTTTGATAACAAAGGAACATTAACAGGACCAAACACATCAGAATGAATAAGGTCCAATACACCAGAAGACTTATCAGAACTCGAGTAAAATTAAACATGGTTTTGTTTTCCATAAATGCAATGTTTACAAAAGTCAAACTCAAGATTACAATCATCTAACCCCTCAATGAGGTTCTTATTTTTCAGGGTACACAAACACTTCTCACCAATGTGGCCAAATCTCTTATGCCATAACATTGTCTTTTCTGCAAGAAGTTTAACTTCCAATGCACGATTACAACCATCAAGACTAGAAACAATAGATTTCTTCACTGCTCGTTCAAATGGTGGGGATGAAGTGACTGCTGCCCTCTTCCTTGAGTTAGAAGAACTATTGTATTGTGAAATGCATGCCTCCAGCTGAAACAGAGTACCTCTCCTAGTACCCTTAGCAAGCACCATAGCTCCTTTAGTCATCTTGCATCCTTCTTTTGAATAGACAACCTGCACACCTGCATCATTCAAACTACTTATAGAAAGTAGGTTCCATGCTAAGCCTAGGATGTGCATAACCCCAAAGATTCCCTTCACTTGACCATCAAGGAATCTAATAGAGGCTCTTCCACGACCAATGATCTTCAGATGAGAGTCGTCACCCAGATACACCTTTCCACCATCAAACTCCTCATACTTTGTGAACCGGTCTCAATGCGAGGTGTCATGCCCACATTTCCCATGCGGTCACAACACATATTCACACATGTCATGTCCACATGCGTCATGTGGTCATGATATGAACTATCAAAAATTTTCCCTTACTACTCTGAAAACCCCCTCGCACGCATAGGCGTGCTCGGCGGCGTATGCTTAAGGCGAAAATAATACAGTTGTCGGTGGGGTACCAAGTACATGTGCGCACACCCGACGCAAGAAAACACGTGGTTTCCTAACTTAGGTTAATCTCATGAATTACATTTGAACAATAGTTGTTTTAGGTGATAGATCATTTTTCAACAAAGCACGATCATTTATTCATTTGCCCTCTCTTCTTTTTCTTGGAATTTAATTTATATATATATATATATATATGTATATATATATGTATATATACTGCCATTATCTCAGTTCACTTTAACTCACAATTTCATTAATAAGTTCCTTAACTGTAAAGAAAGTATAGAATATATATATAATAAATAAATATATATATAATTTGTTAAAACAGATTACTATCCAATAAATCATTAAAAACAGAGCAAAGAGTTAATTTTTTTTTTTTTTTTACAAATATAAACATTGTATTTCTGAATTGCAACTCTAAGTTTAAGCATCTATTCAATTCGTATTATACAATATGCATAAATAAATCCCACTTTTACTATTCACTATTCACTTTTGCTATTCACTATTCACTATTCTGTTACTATTCACTATTCATATTAAGGCAAACTTTTAATATGAGATTAGTTTCTATTTAACTCAATTACACAACTTTAATCCAATTTTATTTCCTTTCCAAATGGCAAAACTAAACAAACAATAAAACTACAACTATCAATACAATAAGGAAGTAATTTCCTCACAACTCCAAAATACCAAATTATACAACAAAAGAGAGAGAATGTTCTCCTCTTGTAAAATCAACAAGGATGAAGCTATTAAAAGACCAAGCTCCCTTAAGAGTAAAGGAAAATAAAATATTTTCTAGGATCCAATAATCTTCTCCAAGCTTCACCATAAGCTCCCAGAAAACCTGTATATCACACAAGGGAAGAAACAACACACAAGCTGCTCTCCTCCCTACCGTAGACCCACAAGAGGGTCACCCCCGAGTTAGGGAGATCATCCACACACCTAGGGGATTCAATACCATTTCACAACAAAATAAAAACAACACACCAAAACACAAATACACCCATAGATATTTACACAACACAAAACTCATCCACTGTGAGTTTAAAGAGGGGTAGAAGAGTGGACACACTCAACTCTAGAGTGTCACCCTTCAATTGTGAGGCCTACCTTTTTCACTACTATTCATGAGACAATTTATAGTACTATTGCTAATACTTTTATGATTGGGGGACTGTTGATCCCAAATTCTTGTTTATTAAACCTAATTGATTTTAAGAAAATAATTATGCGATGATAGTTAGATGCTGCTTTTAAGTGAATGATGAATAGATAATATTAGAAATGGAACTTTAATGTGATTTTAGTATGTTTATATGGTAGAATGTTTAGGTATGCATGTATTTATATTGCTACAGCTGTGATATCTTTATGTGTTATTGACTTGGAGTTTGAGTGTGCAGGTATTGCTAACAAAACCACAAATACAGGAGATCATTCCACACCCTATGTTGTATCCCTTGTGAGCCGATCTAGTTCCACGAGGAACTAAGATCAACCTTGTGTTTGGTGAATTGTTGTAATGTTGTAATGTTGTAATGATGCATGAGGTCAAGGAAATTAGGTCTATCTTTGATTTAATTATATTGTGATATGTGTTGTAAGAGATGTTGTTTTGAATCTTGTTTTAACTTTATTTCTTTTAGACCCTCTTATTATGTTTTTGTTTGACTCTGGGAGTCCTAACTAGGTTTAAATCAACCCTAGGTTATACCCAATGGGTCTAGGGACCCTTTTGACTAGGATAACCTTGGGATAACCTCCATATGGTCACTTCAACTTCATGGTGAAGTTAAGTGACGAATTTGGAAGCATGGGGATAATGGGATGAGTGGAATCCACACTTAGACCCACTTCCAAGTCATGGAATGCCTCCATGATCCACCAATAATGGAGTGCTTGTCTCTTTGTGCCTCTCTTTTGGTAGGAGACCACATAAAAAGGGTGGTGCGTCATCCACTTTCCTTTTATTTCTATTTTTCTTATTATAATTTAATTCACCCATGTGTTGTAAAAGGGCCATAGTGGGGAACCTCTTGAGTGGGGTTAATTGTTTTAAGTCCACTAGAATAATGGAGAAGGAGTGGGTTTAGTTTTATAATGCCACTTGGAATAAGGGATAAGGGAGAGGATTTGTTTTAAAGAGGAGAAGAGGGAGAGGGTAAGGGAGTTGGATTATTGTGGAAAGAAGGAGAACTTGGAGAAGGAGACTAAGGGTGGAGCTCTTTGTCAAAATACATTCCATAATTGGGCTAGAAAAGGTTAGTGAGCCAGTTACTCACCTATGTATGGTTTGTTCTTGTTCAATGAATAAGGAATTACAATGGTTGTCTATGTGTTATTTTTACTATTTTGGGGTTTGTGTTAGGTGTTGAAAGAGCTCCTTCCAGTTGGAAGGCAATGCTCATCTTGTATAGGGAAGGGAAGGTGTGAATCTCCTCGGGTGTCTTCTTATTTTGGTATATGAAAGCCTTGAGGGCAAGTTGGTAATTTTGAGCCTAGAGGGCTATAAGGCTTTGAGAGAGCCTATTTGGGATATCCATGTGATTTTTATTATGTGGATGGCTTGAGGCCTTGAGATAAGCTATGTTAATTATTTGAGAAGAATGACACCTTGGAGTAGAGAGAGTCTACTTCCCTACCCACTTTGAACTCACCTCAGCTGAGTCTTTGTATTGTGTGTAAAACCTTGGGAGTTTGAATGTTGTTTGCTTGATTGTTGTTATTCAATGTTGTGATGTGTTTTGGTCTATTCTATCCTCAGTATGTGGATGGTCTCCCTAGCTCGAGGGTGACACTCTTGCGGGTCTATGGTAGGGAGGAGAGCTAGTTGGTTGTTGTTTTCTCCCTTGTTGTTATGCAGGTTAATTGTTGGAGCATGTTAAGAAGATTGGAAGGGTTTTTCCTTGTTTAGAGAAAATATTCTATCTTCCTATTTGTAATGAGAGCTTATTCTCTTTAAGTCCTCCCTAGATAAGTTGCTTTCTTTAAGAGTTTTAGAGGAGAGACCTTATCTCTCGAATTTGTTGTAAAAGTTGTTATTATGGGAGTGGAGAGAGAATCCTTCCTTACTATGCTGTTAGTTGTGATTTTACTTGGATATTTCATTATATTTTTGGTGTGAGTAGTAAGAGGTGAAAGTTATTTTATCCAAGGAGTGGATTGCACATTTTCCTTGTAGAAAAATGTATTGTAAAGTTGTGAAAATTAGTTGGGGATGTATGCGACAATTGATAAGATTTATCCACTGTATTGTTTAGTGAAAATGATATTTTAATTAAATTTTATAAGAAGTGAAATTGTCTTTTAGTAAAAGATTAAGATTTGAATTAGATGTGCATTAGAATTTTATCAAAAATATTTTACATTTCTGTTATAATGAATTTAGGAAAAGAAGGATGTATTATTTATTCTGAAATTATTCTTAATTTCTTCCTTACATTGCATTGGAAAGTACTTGTGAAAAGATGAATTTTATTTGACAATTGCAAATTGGAATCTATACTTATTTCTGGTTTAAATCAAGTATTTGCTAAAACTGTAATTGAAATATTAAAAAATTTGTGAATGTGTATAGATCCTATGACATGGTTTTAAAATATATATATATATATATATATAACTAATCTTAGTTATATTTAATTAAACTGAAAATCTATGGAATATACACATTTTAAATATTTTATGCTATATATATATATAATTTAATTGCAATTGAATTAAAGATCTTATTGTATATATATATTTATTTATTTTTATTTTTAAATCTCAAAATAATAAATGAAATATGGAAGAAGTTTGCTATATGCTTTTGTTAATACAGTCGTTGTTTAAGTTGAAGAATGGTTGAGGTTTTACCCCCACCGAATACATAATCAAGAGAAGGGTGTGGGGAGGGGCGGAGCACCACCCACACCCCACGAAGTGGGATGTGGGTGGGGCTCTGCCCCTCCCCACATCCCCCGCCACGACTGCTAAACCACACCCCCTGCCATGGATTTACCATAGCGCCGCCCTCTGCGGCATTCTCCAACGCTCCCTCTGCCTCCGCTCGACAAACTCACCTCCGCCCGCCGCTCCTTGCAGTTTCCCCACGCCACTCGTCCGTTGGTTACGTACCCACAACCCCGCCTGTGACCTCCATTTGCTCCCCTGTGCCAGAGCCATGTTCCATGGCTGCTGCCGATGCTTCTTCCACTTGCAACAAAACAATCACAAGAAATTTCTAGGGTTAGGTTATTTCAATACATTGCTATGAGTTGTAAACTATATAATACTATAATAATATGGTATTATAAAAAGAGTGGAGTTTCCACTAGTATAGTTTAAATGTTTGTAAATAAAAAAAAAAGTATAAATATATATATATATATATGAGTGAGTGCATATATATACATTTTATATATGATATTAGTTGTAATTATGTTGGCCTTCAATTAAAGAAAAAGAAAATTTATTTCTTTAGAGATATTTGTATGAATGATTATATATATATAAATATATTTATATATATATAAATAAATAATTGTAGTGTATTAAAATGTAAATGTATTAATCAATCGTTGATTCATTGGGAAAGGGGGATTTTAATAAATATATATATTAGAAGAAAAAAGAAAATAAAATATTTATATATTTATATATTTAAATATTTATTTAAAGAATTAATGAGACAATATATTGTGACATTTAACTATTTAAGTTCAACGGATCGATCTGTAATAGAAATTGCAATCTCTAAGCTAAACTTATTACCATTGGTAGACTATGAAATGAGACAATTCATCGAATAAATAGATAATTAAATAAATAGTCACTAGAATGCAACAAAAGGAGAAATGCGAGCCAATATTATGATAATTGTGAAAACCAATTAAAAGTCAACCACCTACCAAAGGAAAATCCTAAACATTGCAAATTAAACCAACATAAACCTAGTGATCGATTTCAACTTGCACACATGAGTAGAATTTGCCGTTAGCAACAGTAACTTGACAACTTAAACATATGCAACCGAGCATGCTTGTGGGTGCGAGGGGGGCTTCCAGAGTAGTAAGGGAAAATTTTTGACAGTTCGTATCATGTACACATGTCGCATGTGGACATGACATGCGTGTTTTGTGTGTTGTGACCGCATGTTGAATGTGGGCATGACATTTGGTATCATAGCACAATGTTTCAAACACTAGGCTTGTATAGGCACATTATCACTTTCATGATCTAACTGACTAGCGATTACCTCGTTGTGTAGGATTAATCCCATAAGAGTTCGGCGAATACCGACCCGTCGTACTCCACCCACTGAAGTGCGCACTGATTCTTCAGCTGTGGGACTAGATCAGCCAATCCCACTAGAATAGCCAATTCCACAGGTTCAGCCAGTTCTACAGCCAAAACTAGTTTCTTAGGTACTGTAGGTACCACCAGCCTCACCTGATATGGGACCACAGATATTACAGGCCTTACAGGCTATGTTAGATAGGCTTCCATCAGCTATAGTTGAGCCGCGCGTAGAGCCACGTGTCGAGCCCCACAATGTTTCGTGAGAGGAACCATGCGTGGAACCACAAGCTGAGACTCATGTTGAATCACATGTGGAGCCCCGCGTAGAGCTGCAGGGGGTACCATGTGTGGTGCCTTATGTCAAGTTGCCTGATATAGAGGAGGTTGATTCGGCCAACAGGGCCTGTAGCAGGAGCCCCACACATCATGCCAGGAATGACGAGATAATGCGAATAGAGCAATTGGGTCCCAGGCCTTATGATTATCATACAGATGAGCCTATCAGGGGGCACAGAGATAAAGGAGATTCCATCAAGGACATATTGAGATTGAACCCTCCTACTTTCATCAGAACCACAGAGGGAGCTGAGGCAGAGGCCTGGCTTATCAGTTTGGACAGGTGCTTTGCATTGCATTGATATGCGAGCAATACGAAGGCCCGTGTGGTAGTACACATATTACAAAATGCAGCAGCTACCTGGTGGCGCACTGAGGAGTGCAAGCATCGCCTCTCCTTAGACACCCTCTCATGGGAGACCTTTATTAAGCACTTCAACACGCGATACCTATTAGACTATTACAGATAGCATCATATAGACGAGTTCCATGACCTACAGCAGAGGGGACTCTCAGTGGCACAGTATGAGAGTAGGCTTACAGAGTTATCCAGATATGTGGAGTATCTCCATGACGAGAAAATCTTGGTACATAAGTTTCTTAGAGGACTAAACCACAGTATAGCAGGACCTGTTCAGATGGCAGATCCCAAGACTTTGAGTGATGCTGCCGAGAAGGCTTATATTGCTGAAGAGATTCAGGGACGGGGGTAGAATTCTCGCCCTCAGTTCTAGGATCGGGGATAGCAGAAACATCAACATAATTTTCATAGACCACTACAGCCACCCCCTAGAGGAGGATTCAATACAGCATCATTACCTCCTAGGCCCCCACAGCAACAGTAGTCACAGCAGCAACAAAAAGCTAGAACACAATTGAGGTCACATGGGGGAAATAATAGAGGTTGGCAGTAGCAAGGCCAGCGCAGGGATCAGAGACAGTAGGGACCACCTGCGGGAGCCGCGAGGCCACAACAGTCGTATAGGGGCTCACAGGGGTCCACTGGTAGATCAAGACAGCAGTAGTCAAGCAGGACTCAGACTGTACAGGTTCAGTTTAAGGGTCCTTGTTAAGTTTGTGGTGAAGCTAGACATCTAGCTAGAGAGTACCCACAGGGTTTTACAACAGGGGGACAGCATAATGCAAGAGGATCCGAGCAGACTGTGGGTGATATGGGTAAATCCCACCATATGTTTGCAGCGGTTGAAAACTACCAGGCTGATTTCCAAGCTTCAGTCATAGAGACAGCAGGTATGATTGGAGATTTTCCCATCTCTATCCTTTTTGATTTCAGAGCTATTGACTCTTTTATGTCTACATCGTTAGTGGAACGTTGCAAGCTGGTGGCTTCTAGGCAAAACTTTAGGTGGGAGGTCGAGTTGGCCTCTGGGGCCAGGATGTCAGTTGATATCGTGGTTAGAAATTGTGAGATTTCCTTGGGTTCTTTCATTACAACATATGATCTTAGGGTTATGCCATTAGGGTCCTACGGCGTAGTTCTTGGTATGGACTAGCTTGTGGCTCATAGAGCCATACTAGATTGTCGTCAGAGGATGATTAGTTGCTTAGACGATCATGGCACACCCATCGAGATGGTGTGCATACAGAAGCTCACGACTGCTCGTACGATATCTGCTAAACAACTTAAGCGTTGCATACGGAAGGGTTGTCAGATGTATTCTATCATAGTCAGTGATAGATCAAAGGATGAACCTGAGACTACTTTAGATAAACACCCTATCCTGAGAGAATTTTCTGATATTTTTCCACCAGAGTTACCGGGTATGCCTCCATGCAGAGAAGTTGACTTCCACATTGATTTGGTACCAGGGGTAGAACCAGTGTTTCGTGCACGTTATAGAATGACTACACATGAGCTTACAGAGCTTAAACTACAGTTAGAAGAATTATTAGAGAAGGGACACATCTGACCTAGCATTTCACCATGGGGCGCACCAGTTATCTTCATAAAGAAGGATGGATCTCTTCAGCTATGCATGGACTATAGGTAATTAAACAAAGTGATGGTGAGGAATTGATATCCTCTACCTAGGATTGACGATCTCTTTGACCAAATACAGGGAGCCAAAGTGTTTTCAAAGATTGATCTAAAATACAGGTATCACCAATTACGAATCACAGAGATAGATATTCACAAGACTACCTTTTGAACCAAATATGGCCATTATGAGTTCACAGTAGTACCTTTCAGTTTGACGAATGCCCCTATAGTGTTCATGAGCCTCATGAATGGGGTGTTCCACACTTACCTAGATTGGTCTGTGATCATATTCCTAGATGATATTTTGATCTATTCACAGACCGAGGAGGAACATGTGGACCATTTGCGTCAGGTATTGCAGTGTTTATGTGAACATCAGCTTTATGGCAACCTGGCAAAATGTGACTTCTTCAGGATAGAGGTGCAGTATTTGGGGCACATTTTATTAGGTGATGGTATCTCCGTAGATCCATCAAAGATCAAAGCAATTCAGGATTGGCCAGCACCCACCAGTGTAACAGAAGTAAGGAGCTTTATGGGACTAGCTAGTTACTACCGCAAGTTTGTCAAAGGTTTCTCTAGGATACAACATCCTATCACTTCCATTCAGCAAAAAGGGAAAGGATTCACTTGGACTAAGTAGTGTGAGAAGGCCTTTGGGATCCTGAAGGAATGTCTTACCAGTGCTCCCATATTAGCTGTTGCAGATCCGGTAGAAGATTTTGTTGTTTGCACGGATGCATCATTAGAGGGATTGGGAGCTATGCTTATGCAGGGTGGTAGAGTGATTGCTTATGAATCATGGAAACTTAAAACACATGAGCTAAACTACCCTACACACGACTTAGAGCTCGCAGTTGTTGTCCATGTTCTTGTTCGTTGGAGACATTTTCTTTTAGGTCAATGTTTTGAGCTCCATTCAGATCATCATAGCTTACTATACATTTTCACTCTGCCTAATTTGAATGCCCACTAGCGGCATTGGATGGAGTTCATGTGTGAGTATGACTTTGATGTCCACTACATTAAAGGAAAGGAGAACATGGTCGCCAACACTTTGATTCGAAGTTGCCACGAGATCTTGACCCTAACTTTAAAGGTGGATTTGAGAGGACGTATTCTACAACATCTGCCTGAGGACGAGTGGTTTCTTGAGGTGTAATAGGAAATCTAGAATCAAGGGGTCCTGAAGGGCAAATTCATAAGATATTCCCTCGAGTCAGATGGATTGCTTAGACATAGGCAGTGCATCTATGTACCCCGTGCGGGTGACCTACATACAGTAATACTCTTTGAGGCTCATAAAGCACCCTATGTAGCTCATCTAGGGGTGAAGAAGATGCATGCGGATTTGTGGTAGTTATATCATTGGGCTGGGATGAGACGTGACATTGTAGAGTATGTTGCTTGATGCCTTGAGTGTCAGAGGGTCAAGGCCGAGCATCAGCATCCAGCAGGACTTTTGTATCCTCACGAGATACCTGAATGGAAGTGTGACACCATTTTTGTGGACTTTATTGTTGGTCTACCTATGTCATCGCGACGCCATGGTGACAGTTGACAAGTTGACCAAGGTGGCGCATTTCTCATCGGTATGCACAATGTACAATGCACCATCAGTGGCGAGAGTGTTTCTAGATCAGATTGTCAGACTGCATGGAGTACCTCACTACATCATATCTGATAGAGACTCCGTATTCACATCATCATTTTGGAGAGCCTTACATCAAGCATTGGGGACACAGCTCAACTTCAGTTCTGCTTACCATCCTGAGACCGACGGCCAGACAGAAAGAGTTAATCAGGTGTTAGAGGACATGCTTCGCATGTGCGTTATGGATCATCTATCTAGATGGGAGGAGTACCTATATCTGGTTGAGTTTGCCTACAATAATGGGCATCACAGCTCGTTGGGTATGCCTCCTTACCAGGCTTTATACTGCAAACCTTGTAAGACGCCTTTGAGTTGGGATCGGTTAGAGGACCGAGTTGCCATTGGTCCCAAAATAATTCAGGATATGGAACAGCAGGTCACATTGATCAGACAGAGGCTTCAGGAAGCTCAAGATAGATAGAAGAAGTATGCAGATGCAAAGAGAATGGATCGAAGCTTTTCAGTGGTTGACAGGGTATTCTTGAGATTGCAACCGCATAAGGGTCCATTCCGCTATGGAAAAGGCTCTAAGCTCGCACCCCGGTTTGTAGGACCTTTTGAGACTTTGGAGAGGATAGGACCTATAGCCTATCGTTTAGCCTTTCCACCTAGCCTGTCTCATATCCACGATGTCTTTCATGTTTTAGTTCTACGTCATTATATTTTTGACTTATCTCACATATTAGATTGGAGTGCTCTTCAGGTAGAAGCATACGGACAGTTGGCTTTGGAGCCAATATGCATATTAGCTCATCAGACGCTGGGCCTTCAAGGTTGAGAGCTGGACCAAGTTAGGGTCTAGTGGGATATGTATGATGAGGTCACTGCGACATGGGAAGATGCAACGAGACTGAAGACACTTTACCCTCACCTCTTTGATGACTTCTAGGAGGAAGTACAATCTTGGGGGGGAGGATGTGAGGCCTAGCTTTTTCACTACTGTTCATGAGACTATTTACAGTACTATTGCTAATACTTTTATGATTGGGTGACTATTGATCCTGAATTCTTGTTTATTAAACCTAATTGATTTTAAGAAAACAATTATACGATGATAGTTAGATTTTGCTTTTAAGTGAATGATGAATGGATAATATTAGAAATGGAACTTTAATGTGATTTCAGTATGTTTATATGGTAGAATGTTTAGGTATGCATGTATTTATATTGCTTCGGCTATGATATATTTATGTGTTATTGACTTGGAGTTTGAGTGTGCAGGTATTGCTAACAAAACCACAAATACAGGAGATCATTCCATACCCTATGGTGTATCCCTTGTGAGCTGATCTAGTTCCATGAGGAACTAAGATCAACCTTGTGTTTGGTGAATTGTTGTAATGTTGTAATGTTGTAATGATGCATGAGGTCAAGGGAATTAGGTCTATCTTCTGATTTAATTATATTGTGATATGTGTTGTAAGAGATGTTTTGAATCTTGTTTTAACTTTATTTCTTTTAGACCCTCTTATTGTGTTTTTGTTTAACTCTGGGAGTCTTAACTAGGTTTAAATCAACTCTAGGTTATACCCATGGGTCTAGGGACCCTTTTGACTAGGATAACCTTGGGATAACCTCCATATGGTCACTTCAACTTCATGGTGAAGTTAAGTGATGAATTTGGAAGCATGGGGATAATGGGATGAGTGGAATCCACACTTAGACCCACTTCCAAGTCATGGAATGCCTCCATGATCCACCAATAATGGAGTGCTTGTCTCTTTGTGCCTCTCTTTTGGTGGGAGACCCCATAAAAAGGGTGGTGTGTCATCCACTTTCCTTTTATTTCTATTTTTCTTATTATAATTTAATTCACCCATGTGTTGTAAAAGGGCCATAGTGGGAAACCTCTTGAGTGGGGTTAATTGTTTTAAGTCCACTAGGATAATGGAGAAGGAGTGGGTTTAGTTTTTTAATGCCACTTGGAATAAGGGATAAGGGAGAGGAGTTGTTTTAAAGAGGAGAAGAGGGAGAGGGTAAGGGGGTTGGATTATTGTGGAAAGAAGGAGAACTTGGAGAAGGAGACTAAGGGTGGAGCTCTTCGTCAAAATACATTCCATAATTGGGCTAGAAAAGGTTAGTGAGCCAGTTACTCACCTATGTATGCTTTGTTCTTGTTTGATGAATGAGGAATTACAATATTTGTCTATATGTTATTTTTACTATTTTGGGGTTTGTGTTGGGTGTTGAAAGAGCTCCTTCCAGTTGGAAGGCAATGCTCATCTTGTATAGGGAAGGGAAGGTGTGAACCTCCTCGGGTGTCTTCTTATTTTAGTATATGAAATCCTTGAGGGCAAGTTGGTAATTTTGAGCCTAGAGGGCTATAAGGCTTTGAGAGCCTATTTGGGATATCCCTGTGATTTTTATTATGTGTATGGCTTGAGGCCATGAGAGAGAATAATATTGTTGGCTTGAGGCCTTGAGACAAGCTATGTTAATTATTTGAGAAGAATGACACCCTGGAGTAGAGAGAGTCTACTTCCCTACCGCCTTTAAACTCACCTCAGTTGAGTCTTTGTATTGTGTGTAAAACCTTGGGAGTTTGAATGTTGTTATTTAATTTTGTGAAGTGTTTTGGTTTATTCTACCCTGGGTATGTGGATAGTCTCCCTAGCTCGAGGGTGACCCTCTTGCGGGTCTATGGTAGGGAGGAGAGCTAGTTGGTTGTTGTTTTCTCCCTTGTTATGCAGGTTAATTGTTGGAGCATGTTCAGAAGATTGGAGGAGTTTTTCCCTGTATAGAGAAAATATTCTATCTTCCTATTTGTAATGAGAGCTTGTTCTCTTTATGTCCTCCCTGGATAAGTTGCTTTCTGTAAGAGTTTTAGAAGAGAGACCTTATCTCTCGAATTTGTTGTAAAAGTTGTTATTATGGGAGTGGAGAGAGAATCCTTCCTTACTATGTTGTTAGTTGTGATTTTACTTGGATATTTCATTATATTTTTGGTGTGAGTAGTAAGAGGTGAAAGTTATTTTATCCAAGGAGTGGATTAGACTTTTTCCTTGTAGAAAAATGTATTGTAAATTTGTGAAAATTAGTTAGGGATGTATGTGAGAATTGATAAGATTTATCCACTGCATTGTTTAGTGAAAATGATATTTTAATTAAATTTTATAAGAAGTGAAATTGTCTTTTAGTAAAAGATTAAGATTTGAATTAGATGTGCATTAGTATTTCATCAAAAATGTTTTACATTTCTATTATAATGAATTTAGGAAAAGAAGGATGTATTATTTATTCTGAAATTATTCTTAATTTCTTCCTTACATTGCATTGGAAAGTACTTGTGAAAAGATGAATTTTATTTGACAATTGCAAATTGGAATCTATACTTATTTCTGGTTTAAATGAAGTATTTGCTAAAATTGTAATTGAAATATTAACAAATTTGTGAATGTGTATAGATCCTATGACATGGTTTTAAAATATATATATGTATATATATATATAAATATATATATATATATATATATATATATATATATAAAACTAATCTTAGTTATATTTAATTAAACTAAAAATCTATGGAATATACACATTTTGAATATCTTATGCTATATATATTTATTTTTATTTATAAATCTTGAAATAATAAATGAAATATGGAAGAAGTTTGCTGTATGCTTTTGTTAATATAGTCCTTGTTTAAGTTGAATAATGGTGGGGGTTTAACCCCCACCGAATACATAATCAAGAGAAGGGTGTGGGGAGGGGCAGAGCCCCACCCACATCGCACTTCGTGGGATGTGGTTGGGGCTCCGTCCCTCCCCACATCCCCCGCCACGATTGCTAAACCAACCCCCCACCGTGGCTATCAAACTTCGCACCCCACCGTGGATTTACCACTGCGCTGCCCCCTGTGGCATCGTCCAACACTCCCTCTGCCTCCATCCAGCAAACTCACCTCCGCTCGACACTCCTTGCGGTTTCCCCAAGCCACTCCTCCACTAGTTATGCACCCACAACCCCACCTGTGACCTCCATTCACTCCCCTGTGCCAGAGTCATGTTCCATGGCTACCACCGATGCTTCTTCCACTTGCAACAAAATAATCACAAGAAATTTCTAGGGTTAGGTTATTTCAATACATTTCTATGAGTTGTAATTCTATAAAATACTCTAATAATATGGTATTATAAAAAGAGTGGAGTTTCCACTAGTATAGTTTAAATGTTTTTAAATATAAAAAAAATAAAAGTATATATATATATATATATGAGTGAGTGCATATATATACATATGCATTTTATATATGATATTAGTTGTAATAATGTTGGGCTTCAGTTAAAGAAAAAGAAAATTTATTTCTTTAGAGATATTTGTATGAATGATTATATATATATAAATAAATAATTTTAGTGTATTAAAATGTAAATGTATTAATCAATCGTTGATTCATTGGGAAAGGGGGATTTTAACAAATATATATATATATATATATTAGAAGAAAAAAGAAAAAAAAAAATTTAAATATTTATATATTTAAATATTTATTTAAAGAATTAATGAGACAATATATTGTGACATTTAACTATTTAAGTTCAACGGATCGATCTGTAATAGAAACTGCAATCTCTAAGCTAAACTTATTACCATTGGTAGACTATGAAATGAGACAATTCATCGAATAAATAGATAATTAAATAAATAGTCACTGGAATACAACAAAAGGAGAAATGTGAGCTAATATTATGATAATTTTGAAAACCAATTAAAGGTCAACCACCTACCAAGGGAAAATGCTAAACGTTGCAAATTAAATTGACATAAACCTAGTCATCGATTTCAACTTGCACACGTGAGTAGAATTTGCCGTTAGCAACAGTAACTTGACAACTTAAACATACATAACCGAGCACGCTTGTGGGTGCGAGGGGGGCTTCCAGAGTAGCAAGAATTTTTTTTGATAGTTCGTATCATGACCACATGTCGCATGTGAACATGACACACGTGTTTTGCGTGTTGTGACCGCATGTGAAATGTGGGAATGACATCAATTAAATTTCAACACAGTTTCCTTCTCATGGCCTCAAGCCAACTTGCCAACAAAGATTCCAAGGAGTTCATATTTTGACTCTCAAGACAAATAACACAATTTCTCAAAGTCACACAAATGTCCTCAAGGCTTTCAACATCTCCAAAGAAACAAGGCATGTACTCGAGGAGGATCACTCCTCCCCTACCCCACACTTGATGAGTATTTCTCCTAAGTGGAAGAAGCTTTGTCAACACCCAAATAAATTTCCCCACAATTACATAATTTACAAAACAACAAATCAAATTTTATTTCACAAATCCATCATGCAAGAAATAGAAAATGCAAAGGAAAAGCCTTGAAATACAACCTTAAAAAGCCCTTTAATGGATGAAGTTGATGTAGAGTTCCTCTCGAGCCTCCTCTCCAAATCTCCCTTCTAAAAAAAATCAATCTCTCTATGATCACAAGCAAGGGATAATGAATGGAGGATATAAGATGGCTAGAATAATTTCGGCATTATGAGGCTATGAAGAGGAGAATAGAGAAAGAATTAGGCATTATGAGGATGCCAGAAGAAGATTTCCTAGAGGAAATTAGGCATGATAAGAATGCAAGAATGAAGTCCCCCTGCAAGAATAAAGTTCCCCTGCAAGAATCAAGTTCCCTTGCAAAATCCAGTCTTCTCTAATTTCTTAGAGAAGGGTCTTATTTATAGATTTTTGAAAAGATGATGAAGGGTGAGGATCAAATGTTGAGATCAAGGGCTCTCATTATTTGTGAATTTTAAATTCATAGTGGATGAATTAAAATTTTATTTTTTTAAGATTGTAATATTTAAATAACCCCACTATCCCAAGTGGAATTAAAAAAATATCCCCACTATCCCAAGTGGAATTAAAAAATAACCCCACTCATGAAGGACCACACCACTTCATTGGGACTCTCACTAAAAGTGAGGGAACAAGAAGATAAGCCCCTCCATTATTGGTGGACCATGGAGTCATTTCAAGCCCTGAAAATGGAGAAAGGATGGGCTTGAGTGTTGGTCCCACTCATCCTATCCTTCCCATGCCTCCAAATTCATCACTTAACTTCACTGTGAAGTTAAGGTGACCATACGGAGGTTAACCAAGGGTTACCCAAGTCAAAAGTGACCCTAGACCCATGGGGTATAACCCAAGGTCAATTTAAACTTAGTTAGGACACCCAGGGTCAAGTTAAGACACAAGAAAAAGGTCTCAAAAATTTAAATTAAAAAAATAAAATTCAAATACAATTCTTACAACACAAATCATTATTCAATCTACAAAAGGGTAGACCTAACCCATTCAACCTCATGCAAGACAATATTACAACATTACAACATTGCACCAAACACAGAGCTGATCTTGGTTCCTAGTGGAACTAGATCGGCTTCATAAGGGATTACAACATAAGGTGCGGAATGATCTCCAGTATCTGTGGTTTTGTTAGAAATACCTGCACACTCAACCTCAAAGTTAATTCCACATATACATATCATAGCTGAAGCAAATTTAATACATGCATTTCTAAAGCATACCACAGTTCTTATAAACATAATGAAATCACATGACAATTTTCTTTCTAACATAACCCAATTCCTGTAATGTAAACATTAATCAGACATCACCCAATTAGTTTTTCCTATAAAATAAACATCTATCTAACATCACCTGATTTGTTTTCTCTTAAAGAAAACATCTAACTAACATCACCCAATTAGTTTTCCTTTAACATAATAAGGTTTAATAGTTTGAAAATCTGGGATCAACAGTCCCACAAATGTAAAAGTATCTACAACAGTAAGGTAATTAGTCACATGTATGGAAATGAAAAAGTGTAGGCCTCACATACTCACCCCTAAGACTATACTTCCTCTTGGAAGTCATCAAAGAGGTGAGGATAAAAGGAACTCATAAGATTATAAAGTATGATAACTAAATGTTATAAAGGCATAATCCTATTCGCAAAGCACACTATATTGATTGAAGTTAACATAAGAAATTTCATGTTCATCAATCATTATCACACATGCATAAGGAATTCATACATTGTACAACCTGTTTATATAGAACATCAAGTCATATACAGATACATCAATTACAGATCTTACATCTAAACACATATTTTATTCATCCACATTACAGGAATTAACTTCATAAGGCTCACATAAAGGTTTAGGGGGATGTCATAGTCTCATCATAGAACCAAGTAACCAATAACTAGTGCCAAATAACCAAAGATCCAAGAACCAGGTAGAATGATGGTCTCAAGGCCACGCACCTGGGGGCCTCACCATACATTCCCACAATGACCTACCTCTTGTTTGTATAAGGGGTTTAGCCTCCAAGGATAGCCAACATAAGAACAAGATCACTAGGAAGGTAAGTGGATAATGACCAGCCCATACTAGTCCACACCTACCCCCATCCTCAAAAGTTTCCCACGTCTGCTTCCTTATATACACTCCACCAGAGGTCGCTCCATCGACATGGCGAGAAGAATATCATGACACAAGACCAGCACTAGAAAAATAGAAAAACCTAGCTTAGCCAACACAAATATCCAGAAAAGCTAAGAGGAGAAGTCTCCAATACCCAATTTAGAATAAATAAATAAATGAATAAATGCGCGCAATTTCAACATTAAAACAACATAACCATAGGAGTCACATGAAAAAGGAAGAATCAAAGGTTGTGGCTAAGCTACTTTTAGACAAGATAAAATAACATGGCTAGTCCACACAACAAAGATACAAAAAGGTCACCAAACAACTGAAAGAAATAATCGCAATCCAAGAAAGTGCACATTACATCACTATGTGACTAACATTAAGTCACTAATAAGGAAGGAGGGAAACACGGTCACTACATGTGTTATGCAAACACAACCAATGCAATAACATCATGTAGGTAAGTATTATCAATGCACCTTCACACACTCTTACGTGGAATCGTGCCCTTCTCAAAGGTAACACGTCATCAATATAGTACATCGTGCCCTTCTCAAAGGTACATGTCATTAATATAGTACATCGTGCCCTTCTCAAAGGTACAAATAAGATACCAAGGTAAGAATAAACCTGCACAAGTAGCATGCCCTCAAGCAAATCACATGCCCATACCAAAACATAACCATAATCCCATGTTAGATGTCATTAGTACCGTCAAGGAAATAGAGCATGATAGGATAACACTATGGGCCTCTCAATGGTCCATTCACTAAAGAGAAGTAGGGGGTACTCTGGCATAGGAAGGTATGGTTGGTTGGGTAATCCCAAACCCATGCCACAACACGTCGCTATACTTCCTAAGTTCTTCCTCTCCACTACTTAACTCCACACATGGAAGGTCTCCAACTCCAAGATTGGACCTTACAGGGTGTACATACAAACAACCACATAAGCATGAGTCCATCATACTTGTAGTTATACACTCAACCCATGGATGGATACCCAGTATCGCAAGTTCATGAGTACACTAAGCATGTACGAGATAATCAAAACACATAGCAAACATGTTCATAATAGGTATTTACATCCACAAGGTAACACATAACACAATTCTCCTTTAATGTTTATTACTTAGTGAAGAAGGACAACTTTCATACCTCAAAGTCACATAATAATTACCATAAAGGTTCTCTAAGAAATTTACTCAAACATCAACTCAAATTAATCCATCTAGAGCATATTAGAATCCAACCATGACTTCACATTGAGAGATAAGGCAACACCTTCAAGTAAGTACACCAATTTACTAGCTATGCTTGATAGATCATAATTGAACCCAAACAACATTAATTCAACTCACAAAATGGTGACTCACAACACATCACATATCATAGAGTTAACGATATCCCATATAACACTACATATGCACTACAAAACCATCACACATTTATTTAACACAAGGTTCATAAAGTAGAGGCATATCATAAGAAGAATCTAATAGCAAGATCACGTCTCTAATTTTAGTATTCTACTATGAAGCCTAAACATCTTTTCCGCACAAGGTATGCATAACATGATATCAATTTCACACAAAAACAAAGTTATAAAATGCAAAATTTTAGTTTGTAGAAGTACTTTACAAAAAGGGTCGCCAAGCACACAAATTCCTCATTGAACAATTTAAGGACATATGTTAATTCTTAACAATTTGCCATGCATAACACTAATTTTCACCTCTTTCTTTCTTAGTATTTTTACAAGGTAATCTAATGAAATCACACACGTAACAATATGCTTGATAGATCATAATTGAACCCAAACAACATTATTTCAACTCACAAGATGGTGACTCACAACACATCACATATCATAGAGTTAACGATATCCCATATAACACTACATATGCACTATGAAACCACCACACATTTATCTAACACAAGGTTCATAAAGTAGAGGCATATCACAAGAAGAATCTAATAGCAAGATCACGTCTCTAATTTTACTATTCTACTATGAAGCCTAAACATCTTTTCCGCACAAGGTATGCATAACATGATATCAATTTCACACAAAAACAAAGTTATAAAATGCAAAATTTTAGTTTGTAGAAGTACTTTACAAAAAGGGTCGCCAAGCACACAAATTTCTCATTGAACAATTTAAGGACATATGTTAATTCTTAACAATTTTCCATGCATAAAACTAATTTTCACCTCTTTCTTTCTTAGTATTTTTACAAGGTAATCTAATGAAATCACACACGTAACAAATTACACTCTTAAAATTTAAAGCAAGATACACTTCATGCAATCTTTTCTAGTTATCAATCCAAAGGAGATAGTTCCAATTTCTAATGATATAAAGGGTTAGGAATTCAAGAAATTATGTCATTCAACCCTATGATAAACACACGTCAAGTTCACAAGGCAAAAATAAATCAAATGGGTATTAAGATGTCACTACTCTCCACAAAAATACACAAGGGCGAGGAAGGGTCCAACGCAATCCCTCACCACCTAGACCAACTGTCTCGAGAGAACAATCAACTAAGAGGATCACAAACATCACAAAACACAAGAGGAAGACTTCAATAATTGTGTGACAAGGCCATCATGATGATAACACAAGAGGATGGGTATTCCTCCAAGGTGAAGGTTAGTCAACAAACCACAACCTCACTCTCTACAGCTACATGTAGTAGAACAAGGGTCAAATCATGCTCAACCCACTCCATGTCAGCCTAAACAACACGCAAACCCTAGAGCTCCCAATGTTGAAACATGTGCTCTAATACCAAATGTCATGCCCACATTTCCCATGTGGTCACAACACGTATTCACACGTGTCATGTCCACATGCTTCATGTGGTCATGATATGAACTATCAAAAATTTTCCCTTACTACTTTGAAAACCCCCTCGCACACGTAGGCATGCTCGGTGATGTACGCTCAAGGTGAAAATAATACAGTTGTCGGTGGGGTACCAAGTACATGTGCACACACCCGACGCAAGAAAACGCGTGGTTTCCTAACTTAGGTTAATCTCATGAATTACATTTGAACAATAGTTGTTTTAGGTGATAGATCATTTTTCAACAAAGCACGATCATCTGTTCCTTTGCCCTCTCTTCCTTTTCTTAGAATTTACTTTAAATATATATATATATACCGCCATTATCTCAGTTCACTTTAACTCACAATTTCATTAATAAGTTCCTTAACTATAAAGAAAGTATAGAATATATATATAATAAATATATATATATATATATATATATATATATATATATATATATATAATTTGTTAAAATAGATTACTATCCAATAAATTATTAAAAACAGAGCAAAGAGTTCATTTTTTTTTTTACAATTATAAACATTGTATTTCCGAATTGTAACTCTAAGTTTAAGCATCTATTCAATTCGTATTATACAATATGCATAAATAAATCCCACTTTTACTATTCACTATTCACTTTTACTATTCACTATTCACTATTCACTATTCTATTACTATTCACTATTCATATTAAGGCAAACTTTTAATATGAGATTAGTTTCTATTTAACTCAATTACACAACTTTAATCCAATTTTATTTCCTTTCCAAATGGCAAAACTAAACGAACAATAAAACTACAACTATCAATACAATAAGGAGGTAATTTCCTCACAACTCCAAAATACCAAATTATACAATGAAAGAGAGAGAATGTTCTCCTCTTGTAAAATCAACAAGGATGAAGCTATTAAAAGACCAAGCTCCCTTAAGAGTAAAGGAAAATAAAATATTTTCTAAGATCCAATAATCTTCTCCAAGCTTCACCATAAGCTCCCATAAAACCTGCATATCACACAAGGGAAGAAACACCAGACAAGCTGCTCTCCTCCCTACCATAGACCAACAAGAGGGTCACCCCTGAGCTAGGGAGATCATCCACACACCTAGGGGATTTAATACCACTTCACAACAAAATAAAAACAACACACCAAAACACAAATACACCCATAGATATTTACACAACACAAAACTCATCCACTATGAGTTTAAAGAGGGGTAGGAGAGTGGACACACTAAACTCTAGAGTGTCACCTTTTAATTAAATTTCAACACAGTTTCCTTCTCATGGCCTCAAGCCAACTTGCCAACAAAGATTCCAAGGAGTTCATATTTTGACTCTCAAGCCAAATAACACAATTTTTTAAAGTCACACAAATATCCTCAAGGCTTTCAACATCTCGAAAGAAACAAGACATGTACTCGAGGAGGATCACTCCTCCCCTACCCCACACTTGATGAGCATTTCTCCCAAGTGGAAGAAGCTCTACCAACACCCAAATAAATTTCCCCACAATTACATAATTTACAACACAACAAATCAAATTTTATTTCACAAATCTATCATGCAAGAAATAGAAAATGCAAAGGAAAGGCCTTGAAATACAACATTAAAAAGCCCTTTAATGGATGAAGTTGATGTAGAGTTCCTCTCCAGCCTCCTCTCCAAATCTCCCTTCTAAAAAAAAAATCTCTCTATGATCACAAGCAAGGGATAATGAATGGAGGATATAGGATGGCTAGAATAATTTCGGCATTATGAGGCTATGAAGAGGAGAATAGAGAAAGAATTGGGCATTATGAGGATGCCAGAAGAAAATTTCCTAGAGGAAATTAGGCATGATAAGAATGCAAGAATGAAGTCCCCCTGCAAGAATGAAGTTCCCCTACAAGAATCAAGTTCCCTTGCAAAATCCAGTCTTCTCTAATTGCTTAGAGAAGGGTATTATTTATAGAATTTTGAAAAGATGATGAAGGGTGAGGATCAAAAGTTGAGATCAAGGGCTCTTATTATTTGTGAATTTTAAATTCATAGTGGAAGAATTAAATTTTTTTTTTTAAGATTGTAATATTTAAATAACCCCACTATCCCAAGTGGAATTAAAAAAATGTCCCCACTATCCCAAGTGGAATTAATAAAATATCCCCACTATCCCAAGTGGAATTAAAAAATAACCCCACTCATGAAGGACCACACCACTTCTTGGGGACTCTCACCAAAAGTGAGGGAACAAGAAGATAAGCCCCTCCATTATTGGTGGACCATGGAGTCATTTCAAGCCTTGAAAATGGAGAAAGGATGGGCTTGAGTGTTGCTCCCACTCATCCTATCCTTCCCATGCCTCCAAATTCGTCACTTAACTTCACTGTGAAGTTAAGGTGACCATACGGAGGTTAACCAAGGGTTACCCAAGTCAAAAGTGACCTTAGACCCTTGGGGTATAACCCAGGGTCAATTTAAATTTAGTTAGGACACCTAAAGTCAAGTTAAAACACAAGAAAAGGGTCTCAAAAATTTAAATTAAAAAAATAAAATTCAAATAGAATTCTTACAACACAAATCATAATTCAATTTTACAACAGGGTAGACCTAACCCATTCAACATCATGCAAGACAATATTACAACATTACAACATTGCACCAAACACAGAGTTGATCTTGGTTCCTCGTAGAACTAGATCAGCTTCATAAGGGATTACAACATAAGGTGCGGAATGATCTCCAGTATCTGTGGTTTTGTTAGAAATACCTACACACTCAACCTCAAAGTTAATTCCACATATACATATCATAGCCGAAGTAAATTTAATACATGTATTTCTAAAGCATACCACAGTTCTTATAAATATAATGAAATCACATGACAATTTTCTTTCTAACATAACCCAATTAGTTTCCCTGTAATGTAAACATTAATCAGACATCACCCAATTAGTTTTTTCTATAAACTAAACATCTATCTAACATCACCCGATTTGTTTTCTCTTAAAGAAAACATCTAACTGACATCACCCAATTAGTTTTCCTTTAACATAATAAGGTTTAATAGTTTGAAAATCTGGGATCAACAGTCCCTCAAATGTAAAAGTATCAATAACAGTAAGGTAATTAGTCACATGTACGGAAATGAAAAAGTGTAGGCCTCACATGAGGTCATGTGGAATGATGCACCAGAGTCGATTAGCCACACATTATCAGATGCATGGGTTGCCAAGGCTGCGATGAAATCATCACCGCCATCTTGTGATTTGTCAGAATCTAAATTAGGAGCTTTCTTCTTTTTCTTCTTCTCCTCTTTGCATTCCTTTTGGAAATGCCCAGTCTTGCCATAGTTTGAACAAAGAGGCTTGGTATTTCCAGGAGATTTGGATCTCCCACGGGATTTGGATCTACCCTTCTCAGCTTTCTTGTCCTTCTTCTTCCCTTTCTCCTTGGGTCTTCCATGAACTGCAAGGGCCTCTTTGGCTGCCTCAGAATGCTTTCGCTACATCTCTTCAGACAATAGCGAAGAAACTACCTCTTCCATTTTGAATGTGGATGTGATGCTTTTGATTGCCATGAAAAGATGATCACATGAGTCTGGTAGAGAACAAAGCAGGGTCATACACCGATCCTCCTCCTCCATCTTTACACCAATAGATGTTAATTGTGCAATTAGCATGTTAAAAGCATTCATATGCTCAGCAATGGATCCTCCGTCTTCCATTTGAAGGGAATACAACTTCTTTCTCAAGAAAAGTTTATTGACTAGGGATTTGGCTTAATACACATCCCCCAACTTCTTCCAAAGGAGTTTTACAGTAGTCTCCTCGTGGACATTTAACAACATAGAATCGGTAAGACTAAGTCTTATGAGACCCTTAGCCTTCTGATCCTTGAGATCCCAGTCATCTTGTGATATTGCAGCTGGTTTAGTTCTATTCACACTATCCCAAAAGGTCTCGGTCAACTAACATGTCTTCCATCTTGAGCTTCCACAGCTTGAAATTACTGCCATTGAATTCTCTACTTCAAAACTTCCTGATGTACCTGCCATCTCCTTGCTGTAATAAGATATAGAATGCTCTACATAGACTCCCACTCAACCTAATATTAGCTCAAAAAACCCCTACCCAACAACTAGGACCAAAGGTGATCAAGCTCTGATACCAATTGAAAGGAAGCTAGGTGTGCGGAAACGCTTCCTACACTCATCTAATGAGGAGATGGCTATGCAAATTCAAATTTATCCTAACTATTACAGTGATGTTAAACCATTAACATGAGATATTGCAGCAAAACACAAAAACCAAAAAGTAGACAGAAGAAGAGAGACAAAGATTTACGGTGGGGAAAACCCTTATCGGGTGAAAAACTCCACACTCAGAAACCTGCACAATGTATTAACAAATCTGAAAGTTGTTTACAATACATGCAATACAAGCTTCAATAGTCTTTAACACTCATGTCTGGAGTCAATCTAGCAGCATAACAGTACCTATAAACCTGTGATACAAACTCCATCTCCAAGCACCTGTATAAATAGGAAATACAAGGCAATATTGGACCTTTCTTCGAATGGGCATCCAACATGGCTTCATGGACCAAAACCCACACCCAAGGACACTTGGTCAACATTGTAGAATATGCCTGACACTTTTCTACAGCTCCCATCCCAAAGGGGTCACCTATTTCCAAAATGGGCTATGACAGATGCTCTTACAACACTTACGATCGTCATAGAATCTATCATAGCGGTTACAACTTACAACTGCAAGAGAATCTGTCATACACATGCTATAAATAGCATATTCTCTTACAACATGTCATATTCTACCTTGGGGCACCCAAATATGCCTTATTCAAAGATGCTTCATGACACATGTCATTACCTATTTTACAACCTTCTATTTCTGACTCTTACATGTCATAGATTCGTCATAGGAATCTGTCATAACCGTTTTGGTCAAACATTCCTTACACAACATGGAAGATGCCAACACATGGCAGAATATTCCTACCACTAAGTGGGATGCCTCTCTCCTCATGTGAGGTAAAAAATACAAGTTGTCATAATCCATGTAGGATTGACACATCACCATGCCACATCCCACAATATGACAATATGGATTTTCCAAATATTTACAACATAGACAATTAAATGATAAATACAAACATTACAAATGCAGAGAATTACCAAAATTGAGACACCTTAATTCCCAACAGAAATAAGGTCAAAAGGGGTGAAAATTAGGGCTTGGAGGGAAACATTAGGATGAAAATATAAAGAAAATCCTTTAAATAGAAGTTTGGGGGAGTAGAAATTCATTTTACCTTGCTTGAGAAGAAAAGGAGCTTTAGAGTTTGAAGAAAGCTAGCAAGATGGAGCACATACTAGCTGATCAACATCAGAATAAGTTGGTTTGAGAATGTTGGTGATAGTTGGTGAGTTAGCCTACGGTAAGGGGAAAATATGATAGGGCATCCTTGGTATATGCACACATGTAAATGATGCACCTATAGGCATGCATAACACATGCATACTGAATGACACAAGTGTATAAGAGGATAGTGTATGCACCTGGGTGGTGCATGTGCAAAAGGAATTCCTTATATGCACTAATGTAGTATACAAATCTAGGTTTAGCACATATTCCATAAAGGTGTATGGGCATGGAATGGTGGTGCATGAAAAAATTAATGCATGGGGTTTTAGTGTGGTATATGCATATGTGGTGCATGTGTGTAACTAGGCATGGCATATGTGCTGAATGGTGCATATGTGTGAGATGGTGGCACATGCACATGGAGAGTGCAAGGGGAATTAGGGTTTAGAGAAAAGGAGAGTTTTTGGTTGATCTTGAAAATGAGTTGACAAGCATGCTTGTGTGTGGAGATATTTTTAGTGGTGGTGGCTTAGGGGAGACACTTTGTGGTGCTAGGATTGATGAGGAGATTTGAAGAGGTTGACAGGGATTTACTAGAGGCAATGAGATTGAGCTACATATAATAGATGCTAGAGATTAGGGTAGACATGGACATGCTAACAATGCTAACAAAGAGATGGAATTCATAGACATCAACCTTCTAGATCCCTATAGGGGATATGATGGTGATGTTGGAGGATGTTTGGAGGATATTGTAGATCCCTATTTATAGAGAGTAGGTGCACTGATAGGAAACAAACATCTAGGCATCATTATGGAGGCTAACAGGGAAATGGGGTATATGCCTACATGAGATGTGCCTAGAAATTGATACATGTTTAGGTTGAGTGTATAGGGTACCATTGGTATTGATGACAATTGTCAACATGTTGCTAGCTGACAAGATTGGTAGATACTTCATGATGGGGTTTATAGACATGGTGGAAGACATATTGGAGATAGGGATACTGTTTATTTGGGGGTCGTGTGTGTTAATGCACTTATATAGAGACTTGCAATTGATAGTGTACAAGAGCATTAAAAGCATGGGCTCTTCAATATTGCTACAAAAATTGGCCTAGGATCATATCATGATTAGCTAGTTGGATGGGGCACGAGCAACACATGCAAGGAATGAGCTTGCAATATATGGTTGGAAGATTATGTAGGCTAGTGAGTGGAGACACATGGGAGAGATAAGTTATTACATGCAAGCTAATGATGAGCTCATGGATACAAATATCACATGGAGGCCATATAGGGCTAGATATGTATGGGGAGTAGAGGAAACTTTTTACTTGAGATTTAAATAGATGATGTGTTACATCATTGGGTGGAATGATTTTATCATTTATAAGTACATACCTAATAAGGTAATGAGGTAGTTCAAGATAAAAAAAGATATCCTCACCCTTGCATATGTCTAGGTTTAGGTGGTTTGAGAGATTAGGCATTTGGGATCATGGGTAGATAGGAAGGAGGCAACAAACAACTAGGCCATGCTATTGTAGGTGTAGTGGGATGAAAAAATGATGTAGTACATGTTGGGATTATGACTAAGTATGATGATTAGTTGGTAGGAATCATACATCAGTGGTTGTGGATACCACATAAGCTAGGAGTATGAAACACTATGTGTTTGCAAGTCACCATTGAGGCAATGTTGGGATCACAAGGTTACTAATAAGGAGGGGAGTCAGTAGAACGGGAGCATAGGTAGTCTCAACAACACCAGTGGAAATGGAATCAACAATAGAAGGAGGAGAAAGATGAGGAGAAGATGGGGGAGATGACAGTGATAATCTAATATAGGATGTGGTGATTGAGGTTGAGGTTGTAGAGGTTGGGTTATTAGGGCCACCATTGATAGGGGAAACCTTAGAGAGCCTATGTGTAGAGCTTGCACACATATGTTGATAGGGGGATGAGGTGACCACAGATATTGATAACTAGTTGTATTTAGACAGAATCTAGGTGGAGCAGGATGAGGTGGTGGTAGAGAGGGATAGATTGTAGCAAGAAAGGGATAGTCTAAGAGTAGAGAGATAGCCTAAGAGAAGAGATGGATAGTCTCTAGATAGAGAGGGATAAACTCCAGGCTAGTTTGGATGTCAATCAAGTAGAGTGAAATAAGGGATAAGAGGATGTGCAGTAGTTGAAGTAGGAGAGAGATCAATATAGAGGATTATTAGACACATAAGGCTTGCCACAAGTATTCACCAAGATTGCCAAGGCATCTTGAGAGACACAACAGGCATTGCAAGAGACACAATATTACATGTCTTTATATGAGCATGTTGTGTTGGTATAGAAAATGGATCCCTCATTTGTGGAGTACTAAAGGGCTCAGTCAAGGTCTTTGAGGAGATCATAGTTAGTTTATGAGCCACCTTTACCACCACCATCATTGAGAGCATCAACAAGGCCACAAGAAGGAGAGGGGGATAGTGATAGTCATACATGACTTGACATAGCTATGACATGTTTAGATACACAATGAGGCCATATGCCATTTTATATTTTTGATATGCTATTCATACATTTGATTATTTTTTATATACGATATGATGATTTTTTAGTGACTCATGGTTTGTGTTGATGTATGGATGTGTGATGGATTATGAGGCTTATGTATGGTTGTTTTATGATTCATGATTGCATGGATGGCTATTATATGCTTATGGATGCATATTTTATGATTATGGATAATGCTTGTGGTTAATTTGTATGTAATGATGATGTATAAATAGATGGTTACAAATGTATGATTTTTATTTATATATTTTTGATTATGGCACATATGGATAAATGATAGAAATAAATGTTAGAATATGATGTTAGTAAATGATGAAAAGATAGAATAATGAAATGATAGAAGGATATAATAATAGATTTTATGATGAGTGTGTTGAAGTTGGATGCAAGTACATGTTGATATGTGGTGAGCAACCTATATTTGCAATAGCACTTGATGCCATGCACCATGATAAAATGACCATGGTGACAATATGCTTGTGCATAAGGGCTAACTCATAAACAAAATACAAACAAGAGGATGCTCCAACATATCATCAAGGTTTGTAAGGACCTTGGTGGGATATGTGACGGGACAACCAACAAAGAAATCACTCAAGAAAACAATAGAATGCCCTGGTATACCTTCAAGACGTGCCATGATATAACGATCATGATGAACTTGATGAGGTATGTTGTAGGTCAATAGATAGGAAAATAATCACTCTAATAGACAAACAACAGACATGGTTTTTACCTCTTTCCAAAGTGTTGAAAAGCTCATGATGATGATGTTGATGATGCATTATGTGGGGAATAATATATCCCACAAAGGCAATTGATAGGTGATTGGAATAGATCTCATGATGGCTAGGGATTTAACTAATGTGCATTGTTGGTGCAAGATATATTTCTCTATGGGTGCATTGGGTGGAGGATTTTTGTTATGTTATTGTGCACTTATTTGTGATGTTTGCATTTAGAATGCTTTAGGGAGATGTCATAGAAGGGAACACATCACACTGTCATTTTAACATGAAACAAGAAGAATTAAAAAGGCATTTTCCAAAGAATGATGCAAGACACTAATCCCAACATGCCACAAAATCAACAATAAGGAAGGAATGATAGTGATGGGATGATAGGATGCAAAAATGGGATTGGATGATGTAGAGAGTACCAGGAGATAATTGAATCTAGTTTTTATGCATGGCACCTACAAGCACATTTTCACCATGGTACTTGTCTATGGTGCCAGAGGAATTGTTAGAAATGAAAGCAACACTACTTCAATGGAAATTTGATTCAATATAAATTTCTGCAATCTTTAACTGTGTTATTAATGGAGATTGTAACACAAAAACAAAACCATGCTTCACAGAAATGTAAAATCAGAAATATGAACACATAACACAATGTTTAACATGGAGAAAACCCTTTCAGGTAAAAAACTCCACACAGGAAAGAGGCCCAATGTTTGTATTAATCTGAAAATGATTTACAATACAACAACACTTCAACTCTCTCCACCAATCTTCAATCTGACAACATTCCGATAGCACCAGAGTACCTAAAATTGGTATTGCAACAACAAATACATGAAAAATACTTATAGAAATGTTTTTCAACTCATTCTAGGCATTCACCTTCTCTCTCCTAAGATTCTTCAACCTATAAACATTAACTACCATCTTACAAGCATCTTACACTTGTCCAAAAATAGCCATGCAAAGGTTGGGATCCCAAGACTAAATCTAGCCTCTTACAACATCTTATGACATGTCATAACCGTCATAGATTTCAGCAAAAGAGTATCTTTCCAAGATAGGAACCTTGGGCTAAAAATAACTAATATACAACTAACATATCTGTCAAATGCGTCATAGAATCTTAGAATCTTATGACAACTTGCAGCTATCATAGATTCACTTACCAAACATTATGATAGTTGTCATACATGTAAAAAATAATATATTCCTCAAGGGAGCATGCCTATCCTCATTTACTTTGAGTTTTTACACTTGCCAATAGTAAATGTCACTCCGTAACTGCTGCCGTTAACTCTGGAATTACCATTGTCAATGAGACTACCTCATTCCCTTATGGGTAATTACAAATAACAAATAATAAATGGAATAAAATACAATATTGGAATTTACAAGGTTAATGGTACCTTATTCCAACATTCTCCCACTTGACATTATACATTGTAAATCAACCCATAGGAAATCAAATGAAATAATCAGGCACTAGAAACAAGGCCCATCGCCTCTCTGCACCACACAAACTTCTCTGTGCTCACAGGCTTGGTCAAATAATCTACAACATTCTCTTGAGTGTCTATCTTCTTCATCTTAATTTTTCTATTTGCAACCAACTCTCGAACAAAGTTATACTGAACATCAACATGCTTAGTTTGAGCATGATACATAGGATTCTTGGCCAAATAGATAGCACTCTGGCTATCACAACCAATCTGAATGATCCTACAATCAAAACCAATACCTGTACATAGTCTATTCAACAAAACTACCTCCTTAGAGACATGAGTAGCAGCCATATACTCTACTTTTGTGGTGGACAAAGCAACTATGGGCTGCCTCTTACTCATCCAACTCATTGCACCTCCAAACAGAGTAAACACATAGCCGCTAGTGGACCTTTGACTATCCAAGTCACCTGCCCAATCTGAATCAACAAAACCCTATATGTCCAAAGATTTATCAACACTATCAGTACTAGAATAAACCAAACAATGATTAGGAGTACCTGCAAGATATTTAAATACCCTCTTCGCATAGTTCCAATGCTGTCTACCAGGGTTAGACATAAATCTGCTCAAAACTCCCACTGCTTGGGCAATATCTAGTCTAGTGCAAACCATTGCATACATCAAACTCCCTACATCACTATCATATGGCACATTAGACATATCCTCAAGATCATCCTTAGTCTTTGGACACATATCTAATGAAATCTTAGTACCAATGGGTAAAGGAACTCTAACTAGGTTACAGTCCTGCAAACTAAACCTCTACACAATAGTATTCACGTACTTACTTTGTGACAACCAAAGATTTCTATTAACTCTATCCCTCCTGATCTCCATTCCCAAAATATACCTTGCAGCACCAAGATCCTTCATCTCAAATGCACCTAAAAGTTGGGCTTTAAGCTCACTGACCATACCCTTAGTATTGCTGAAAAACAACATGTCATCAACATACAAAGCAATAACCAGTATAGAATCATCAACATAATGAATGTAAACACAATGATCCTTCTCACTTCTAACAAAACCCAATTTCAAAATAAATGAATCAAACTTTTGATACCACATTCTGGGGGACTGTTTCAGACCATAAAGAGACCTCTTTAACCTGCAAACCCAATGTTCTTTTCCTTTTACCTCAAAACCTGTAGGCTATTGTATATAAATTTCTTATTGAAGTTCTCCATGCAAGAACGCAATCTTAACATCCATTTTCTCAATCTCCCAATCATAAGATGAAACAATGGATAAGAGAAATCTAATAGAAGTCAACTTAGCAATAGGAGAGAATATCTCACCAAAATCAACTCCCTCTCTTTGGGAGTAGCCCTTTAGTCTAGCCTTGTACTTCTCCAATGAACCGTCTACTCTAAACTTCTTCTTGAAGACCCACTTACATCCTATGGCCTTTCTTCCTTTGGGCAAATGAACAAGATCCCAGGTTTTACAAGAGTCTAAAGCCATCATCTCCTCATGCATAGATAACTGCCAAGACTCACTATCATCTACAGAAATAGCTTCCCTGTAGGATCTAGATTCATCGTTAGTACTCAATAAAGCATATACAAAATGGAAATCTAGTGGGCTATACCTATCAACTGGATTTCATTGTCTTGTGGATCTCCTCAAGGGTGGAGTAAGAGACTCTACTCATTCTTCTGCATGATCATCTGTATCAACTTCTTCTGTAACAACAGACTCATCTTCATCAGAACTAATTGAATCTTCTTCTTCTTCTTCACCCCCCAATCCATCATTCTATTCTTCTTGAGGTGCATCTTGTTGCTCTAAATCAAAGTGCACCTTCTTTACCTTCTCATCTTTTTCTTTTGGCTGCTCAGGTTTAGAAATAGCTCTAAGTTCCCTAAAAATAACATCTCTAGAAAAGATAATCTTACGAGTTAGTGGATTCCAAAGCTTTTAACCTTTGACATTATCACCATATCTAATGAATGTACACTTTTCATCTTTTGGATCTAACTTAGATCACTTTTTCCTAGGCACATGAACAAAAGCCTAACAGCTAAAAACCCTTAAATGTGAAACAAAAGGTTTCTTACTTGTCCACACATCATAAGGTGTCGAATCAAGAGCCTTACAAGGAGATCTGTTTATCAAGTAGCAAGAAGTACACATAGCCTCTGCCCAAAAGCATTTATCCAACTGTGCATCACTAAGCATACTTTTGGCCCTTTCCATAATTGTTCAGTTCATCCTTTCTGCAACACCATTCTGTTGTGGTGTATATGGAGTTGTCTTTTGTCTGATTATACTTGGATGCTTACAAAACTCATCAAATTCCTTAGAACAATATTTGCCTCCATTGTTAGATCTTAATATTTTTATCTTTTAACCTAATTAGTTCTCTACTAAAACTTTGAATTCCTTAAACTTAATGAAAACTTTAGATTTATGCTTCATAAAATAAATCCATGTAAATCTGGATACATCATCAATGAAGGTTACAAAATAACAAGATTTTCTGATAGATTCATTATCCACAAGTCCAAACACATCCGTATGAATAATTCCTAACTTCTCTTTTGCTCTTTTGCTTCTTGAAGGAAATGACTTTCTATTTTGTTTACCAAAAACACAATGCTCACAAAAATCAAAATGCTCATCAAAATAGGAGAAACCATCTAACAAATTTTTATTCTTAATAGTTTTTAATACATTATTTCTTGTGTGGCCCAATCTACGGTGCCACAACATACATGCATTTTCAATATTAGCCTCAGATACATAAGAGGTATTATAAACTGTAGTGGCTTCAAGTTTAAATAGGCTTCCCAATCTCTTCCCCTTCGCTACCACCAAGTTCTGTCTCACTAATCTATAGCCATGCTTGTCAAATGTCACATGCATTCCCAAATCATTCAACTTCGAAACTAAAATTAGATTTCTAGCTAATTCAGGAACATGCAAAACACTAGGGAGGATTTTAATCCTCCCATCACTGAAACACAACAATACCTTTCCTTTCCTAATAATAGGATATGTAGAGTTGTCACCAAGGTAGATATTACCTCCATCATATTCTTCATATGTGGAGAACCATTCCTTATGCGGGGTGTTGGGTGAATATTTTGTCATTTAGCTAACTAACAACAAAATGGTTATATCAACCGCAGTATGATGAGATAAATCTCTCCTCTCAGCAAGGGGACGTTCCCTTTTAACTATTACAAACTTATTTACACAAAATACTAGATTTGGGGGTGTGTTACATTCATCCATTTCTCTTTTTTCAGAAACGATGTTTACAATGTTTCACGGTAATATTCAATAAAACAATAATCAACAATATTCTTGTAAGTTCAAGCACAAAGTTTTTCAACTTACTTTACAAAAAGATTCATGAACCAAGTGAATAATCTCAAGTACAAAGTCTTCAAATTATCCCTAGAAAGATTTTAAAAGTAACCATATCACCAGTTGGAGCACAAAGTCTGATAACTAACAACACCACTGATTCACATGAAGGTGATTGAAAATCATAGCACAAAGTCTACAAGTTCTCAACATGATTCATATACAAAGTGAACAACTACAAGCTCAAAGTCTTTATAATCCTCCACCAAGAAACACTTTCAACACACATAGATTCAAGGGAATAATATAACACAAAGTTTATATAACTTATCTTGAACGTCCTCCAATCATAATACCTAAGCACCACTTTATCCAATCAATCAACAAGAGAAATCAACAAAAATACCATATGTACATCCTCACTCATACAAATTTGATTCAACACAAAGTTTGATAACCAAACTCGCCTTCTTTATTGATTGGAATTGATCATACAATTTGAACACAAAGTCTCAAAGTTGAGTCTCAATTTGGGCAGCACTTTGTTGCATAAGATTAAAGATCCAAATTACAATAAAGGCCCTCTTTATTTATAGGGAGAGGCCTTGAGAAAATTTAGGAAAAACCTAACTACTTTGACTTATTCAAAAATAGGAGTCCTTATTGACTTGGGACTTCCTATGTTTTTACATGTAATTACATATGAGAAAAGTACATGTAAAAGTGTCTAAAACTAAATGAAAAGTACATATGAAACTACAAAAATATTCTAAGGCATAATGGCTTTCATCAACTCCCATTCGCTGTAATTTGCACACATCTTCATGATGATCGGTCCATGAACCCAATTCAAGAGTAACTTGCCAAGTTTGATGACTCAGCATCTTTGTGTGCCACTTCCATTGTCACTGCAACTCACTCTCCAATGTCTATTGCATTGTCCACACATGATTGCTCATCTCTAAACACAACTGCTCCTCCTTGACTACAAGTGGCACAACACATCATTCTCATTTGCATGACTTTGAATTGAATCACCTGTCTCCATGAGTAATGGCTTCCAACATCCTTCTTTACTGTCACGTACATGCTCCTATTATCAGACACCTGCTATCTTGTGCTTCATTACTTTAGCCTTCTTAGGAGATGGGCCAATCATTTGAAAGATAGACTCCTTCGGATGATATGATGACCTCAGCAGCTTTGCAAGAGAAACTGTAACAAAAAGTCATGATCTTGCAATTAGGAGAAATACTGGTAATTTTGGGAAACTGCATATTGGCGATCATGATCACAGGGGTGAGCTTGAAAGGGGTAAAGAGCAAGTGGGTCAAAAAAAAGAAGGAAAGCGGGCTTAGGATAGCTTTTAGAGAATTCTCCAGAGTTAGAAAATTTCTGAAGAGGGTGATGCATGGGCGGCAAAATTTGCTGCCCTTGCATGTAAGGGATAGTTCACAAGTGTATCGGCAGAAAAATTCACCACCACTGCATGTGGTAAGAAATGAATGTCGGAGCGACAAATTTTGCCGACAATTGCAAATAATCAGGAATTTTGCAAAGTTTATGTTAAAGCGGTATTTTTTGCCGCTACTGCATTTTATAGAAACTGCACTCATGGTTTAAGCGGCAAAAACTTCTGACACCGTATAGGATAGAAATTCCAAAATTTTTGTGTAAGGGCGGCAGATTTCGCCGCCCATACACTTAAGGTAGGGTTGCAAGGTTTTGGTGTAGGAGTGGCAAATTTCACCGCTCATACACCTCACCTTTGGTAAGTTGTAATAGGTTTGAGCGGTAAAACTGCTGACACCCATATGGGTAAAACTTAGAGTGCCAAGTTTGATCTTACTTCAAAGACACAGGAAAATGCAAAAAATGAACCAAGATCAAAATATAAGAATGACCACAACAATAGAAAAAACAACATCTGACAAAGGCTCACAACAAAAATCAAACAAAATAAAAGCCCTTCAAACCATTATTTAATCAGAAACCCTAGGAAAGAAATGAAAATGATTAAAATATTTACCTGTTCAAACGGTTGAAAACCTAGAGTTGATGATGATGAATTCAATCAAACTTTAGATCGACGCAATCGGATGATGCGAGGAAAATCCAGTGGATAGCTTAGGAAGAAGAAAAATGAAATGACAAAAGAAACAATCAAAAGATATTTAAAATCTTGAAAACACATCTTTAATGGGTGGCACGAGTGGCCATTAATAGCACGCAAAGTTCAAGATCCTAGAGATCTTACTCAGGCGGCAATTTTGGCTGACCCTGCACATATCAACAAAAATGCAAAGGCGGCAAAAACCACCGACTTTGCATGTGAAGATGGTTTTAATGAGAATATGTATTAGCAGCTAAAAATGCTACTCAGACATGTAGAAATGAAAAACCATGCAAAAGCAGTAAAAAGTGCTGCCGTTACACATTAAAAATGAAAAACTATGTAAAAGCAGCAGAAAATACCAACTTTACACAAGTGGACAAATAGACATGCAATAATTTTGGCTGACTTTACATGTGAAGACTCAAAATTTTACTAACACCATAAAAATGACAAAAATTGATATTTTGATCAGTTTACGACTTAATCGATTTGCACCAACTTCGAGGAATCGATTCAAGGGAAAGTCGCAAACTAGTTTAGGATGTTAAACGACTTCGTACAGGACCAAGAGAATCTTGTCTTGATTTGTGAAATTAGAGTGTAGATCACGAAATGGACAAGTTTCATGGGGGTTGTCTACAAAAATGAGCATAGCTGATTTTGAGAACAACAGCTGGCTCTAACTGGGGAACTTCCTTTGATAGATCTTTGAAACAACTGAATGGAGTAGAATCTAGTCTCTAAGTGCCTTCATCCATGCCATTGGGCTATAGAGTCAAGCTAAAAAGAAAAAGACACAAAAGACTAATAAAAAAAACACAAAAAGATTAAAATGAAAAAGACACAAAAATTGTACAAAAATATGAAAACTTATCTGTCACTTCACTTTGAGAAAAGCTTCAGACGATGTTTGTTGTGAGGCAGCAGAAAAGATGTTCCACTTCTTTTTTCTTTTACTATTGAAAGAGTAACACTTCTCAGTGTTTGTCATTCTAGGATCTTCTTCTACATCCAGATTGAATTGCCCAACTGTCGTCGCCATTTGACAAAGTGATCATGCTTATCAAAAGGTTTTTCTAGAAAAATCAGTCTTTTGGAAATCCTATTTCCTTTCAACAGCAAAGTCTCTTTGCTCGAAGAGGACGATCCATCTATTTCTAGACCTTCAATTGAAGCACTATATGATGACTCAGTATTTTCATTAGTGGTCAAGAAATAAGTACACATATCAGAAAACTCAAAGAGAATCTGAACCTTTAGATCCTTAGATTTTATCACTGTGTACTTGGCCTCCCTTTCGAGATGATCCTCCTGCATAATACCCTTAGTAGGTATTCTTGCCTCAAGCATTTGAATATGTGTCTCCCCAACATGATCTGTGATACTAACAAGTTAATATGGACTTGCTATAGAAAATGGAATACTCTCATCTTGAAGTTTTACATTGGGGGTACTGGTCTTAGGAACATAGGATGAAGTGAGAATATCTGGTGTACTTACTTGTTTGTCACCAACCACATCTTTATGATTTGATGTATTTTGTGACCATGTGAGAACATCATAAGATTCACCAAAAGTAACTTCTTCTTGATTCATTTCATAATCCAAGTTCAGGAACCCGGTGGTAGAGTCGCCAGCTAACTACTCTTCACCTTCTGTGAAAAGATTAGCAACATCTTCTCCTTGATCATATTCTAATTGAAGAAGATTATTTTGCTCTGATTCATAATAGAAGATTGTTGCATCCACAGGTGGTGCCTCTGAAGCAAGTCTTCCTTGTGGTGGAGGAAACATGTTTTGATTCTGATCCATTAAAGTATTGCCTTGGTAATTCAGAGCATTTGGGAATGTCTTCCTTGGAATGTCCTTGTAGAGGGGAATGGACAAATTCTATAACACCTGTTCTTTCAAAGCTAATAGCTCATTAGCCAACTTTTGCACTATAGGATCCATAGTGCATGTAGAAGATAAAGCCAAAGAGGGCTACCCACTAGGCCTAACAGAATCCTTCTGCAACTTTCCCACCAAGATCAAATCATCCTCGACTTCAACTGCCAAACTTTGAGCAATTGCAAGATCAACTGGTGCTACTCTTCATAAAAGAAAACTTACTTCCAGCAACTATGAATTGATGAAGAATCATTTTAGGTTCTCAGCTATGGGTTGAGCAACAGTTGGGATCCTGTTCTTTAGCTTATTGAACTTTGCTACAAACTCACGCATGGGGTCATGCGATTCCTTTTTTATTTGAGTAAGTTGGGCCAACAAGGCATAATCATCTTCTACTGGCTTGAATCTAGCTTCAAACTAAGTTTGAAGTGTATTCCATCCAGTGACAGTTCCAGGTGCAAGGTGAAAGAACCAATCATCTGCAACACCTTGGAGTGTTTCTACAAACAGTCTCACATAAACATCTTCATATTCAACTCTGAGAACACCACATGCAATGTAGAAAGCTGCAATGTGCTCATCTAGATGTTGTTTACCATCCCCATATAACTTGGGAAAATTCTTATGTGAACCCCGATGTAGTTCATGTAGAGGCTGGGTCAATTTCAAAGGACCAAATGCATTTCCCCATGGACCTGGGACAGCCATATACCAAAAATATATTACACAAAGATGAGGCCAGTATGCTTCAACCAAAGGCGAGAGGCTCTTGGTTGTGCATTCGATCCCCAGCGGAGTTGCCAAAAACTGTTGGGTGAATATTTTTTCGTTTAGCTAACTAACAACAAAATGGTTCTATCAACCGCAGTATGATGAGATAAATCTCTCCTCTCAGCAAGGGGAGGTTCCCTTTTAACTATTACAAACTTATTTACACAAAATACTAGATTTGGGGGTGTGTTACATTCATCCTTTTCTCTTTTTTAAGAAATGATGTTTACAATGTTTCACGGTAATATTCAATAAAACAATAATCAACAATATTCTTGTAAGTTCAAGCACAAAGTCTTTCAACTTACTTTAAAAAAAGATACACAAACCAAGTGAATAATCTCAAGTACAAAGTCTTCAAATTATCCCTAGAAAGATTTTAAAAGTAACCATATCACCAGTTGGAGCACAAAGTCTACCAACTAACAACACCATTGATTCACACGAAGGTGATTGAAAATCATAGCACAAAGTCTACAAGTTCTCAACACGATTCATATACAAAGTGAACAACTACAAGCTCAAAGTCTTTATAATCCTCCACCAAGAAACACTTCCAACGCACATAGATTCAGGGGAATAATATAACACAAAGTTTATATAACTTATCTTGAACGTCCTCCAATCGTAATAACTAAGCACCACTTTATCCAATAAATCAACAAGAGAAATCAGCAAAAATGCTATATGTACTTCCTCACTCATACAAATTTGATTCAACACAAAGTTTGATATCCAAACTCGCCTTCTTTATTGATTGGAATTGATCATACAATTTGAACACAAAGTCTCAAAGTTGAGTCTCAATTTGGGCAGCACTTTGTTACATAAGATTAAAGATCCAAATTACAATGAAGGCCCTCTTTATTTATAGGGAGAGGCCTTGAGAAAATTTAGGAAAAACCTAACTACTTTGACTTATTCAAAAATAGGAGTCCTTATTGACTTGGGACTTTCTATGTTTTTACATGTAATTACATTGAGAAAAGTACATGGAAAAGTGTCTAAAACTAAATGAAAAGTACATATGAAACTACAAAAATATTCTAAGGTATAATGGCTTTCATCAACTCCCATTCCCTGTAATCTGCACACATCTTCATGATGATCGGTCCATGAACCCAATTCAAGAGTAACTTGCCAAGTTTGATGACTCAGCATCTTTGTGTGCCACTTCCATTGTCACTGCAACTCACTCTCCAATGTCTATTGCATTGTCCACACATGATTGCTCATCTCTAAACACAACTGCTCCTCCTTGACTACAAGTGGCACAACACATCATTCTCAGTTGCATGACTTTGAATTGAATCACCTGTCTCCATGAGTAATGGCTTCCAACATCCTTCTTTACTGTCATGTACATGCTCCTATTATCAGACACCTGCTATCTTGTGCTTCATTACTTTAGCCTTCTTAGGAGATGGGCCAATCATTTGAAAGATAGACTCCTTCGGATGATGTGATGACCTCAGCAGCTTTGCAAGAGAAACTGTAACAAAAAGTCATGATCTTGCAATTAGGAGAAATACTGGTAATTTTGGGAAACTGCATATTGGCGATCATGATCACAGGGGTGAGCTTGAAAGGGGTAAAGAGCAAGCGGGTCGAAAAAATGAAGGAAAGCGGGCTCAGAATAGCTTTTAGAGAATTCTCCAGAGTTAGAAAATTTCTAAAGAGGGTGATGCACGGGCGGGAAAATTTGCTGCCCTTGCATGTAAGGGATAGTTCACAAGTGTATTGGCAGAAAAATTTGGTGCCACTGCATGTGGTAAGAAATGAATGTTGGATCAGCGAATTTCACCGACGATTGCAAGTAATCAAGAATTTTGCAAAGTTTATGTTAAAGCGGTATTTTTCGCCACTACTACATTTGATAGAAACTGCATTCGAGGTTTAAGCGGTAAAAACTACCGACACCGCATAGGATAGAAATTCCAAAATTTTTGTGTAAGGGCAGCAGATTTTGCCACCCATACACTTAAGGTAGGGTTGCAAGGTTTTGTTGTAGGAGCGGCAAATTTCACCACTCATACACCTCACCTTTGGTAAGTTGTAATAGGTTTGAGCGGTAAAACCACCGACATCCATATGGGTAAAACTTAGAGCGCCAAGTTTGATCTTATTTCAAAGACACAGGAAAATGCAAAAAATGAACCAAGATCAAAAGACAAAAATGACCACAACAATAGAAAAAACAACATCCGACAAAGGCTCACAACAAAAATCAAACAAAATAAAAGCCCTTCAAACCATTATTTAATCAGAAACCCTAGGAAAGAAATGAAAATGATTAAAAGATTTACCTATTCAAATGGTTGAAAACCTAGAGTTGATGATGATGAATTCAGTCGAACTTTAGATCGGCACAAACAGATGATGCGAGGAAAATCCAGAAGATAGCTTAGGAAGATGAAAAATGAAATGATGAAAGAAACAATCAAAAGATATTTAAAATCTTGAAAACACATCTTTAATGGGTGGCACGAGTGGCCATTAATGGCACGCGAAGTTCAAGATCTTGGAGATCTTGCTCAGGCGGCAATTTCGGCCGACCCCGCACATATCAACAAAAATGCAAAGGCGGCGAAAACCACTGACTTTACATGTGAAGATGGTTTTAATGAGAATATGTATTAGCGGCTAAAAATGCCACTCGGACATTTAGAAATGAAAAACCATGCAAAAGTGGTAAAAAGTGCCGTTGTTACACGTTAAAAATGAAAAACTATGTAAAAGCGGCAAAAACTATCGACTTTACACAAGTGGACAAAAAGACATGCAATAGCGGCAATTTTGGCCAACTTTACATGTGAAGACTCAAAATTTTACTAACACCCTAAAAATGACAAAAAATGATATTTTGATTGGTTTACGACTTAATCGATTTGCTCCAACTTTGAGGAATCGATTCAAGGGAAAGTCACAAACTAGTTTAGGATGTTAAACGACTTCACACGAGACCAAGAGAATCTTGTCTCGATTTGCAAACTTAGAGTGTAGATCACAAAATGGACAAGTTTCATGGGGGTTGTCTACAAGAATGAACATAGCTGATTTTGAGAACAACACGGGGTCATATGAAATGAGCATCCTGAGTCAGCCAACCAATTTTCATCAGAAACAACATTACATGTAGAAAGTAAAACTTCTTCACCTGCATTCGAGGACTTATCTGAAGCACTCTCCCACTATTTCTTGGTGTTTTTGTACTCCTTCACATGTCCCCTTTTACCATAGTTCCAACACTTAACTCTGTTCTTTTTACCAGGAGTCTTAGACTGGCCCTTAGACTTGTCCTTAGCCCCTTTTTGATCTCCTTTAGGTCCTTTTTTCTTAGACCTTCCCCTGACACTGAGAGCATCCCCTGAACAATCTAAACTCTTCTTCCTCAATTCCTATGACAGTAGCACTAAAACAAGAGCATCCAACTTCGGATCTGCAAGGTTAGCAGTGATAGCAAGGATAACATTCTCCCAAGACTTAGGTAAAGAACAAAGAAGTAAGATACATTTATCTTCCTCACTAACTTCAACATTTGCTAAATCAAGTTGACTCACTAACAAATTAAAAGAATTTAAATGCTCTGTAACTAATTCACCTTCTCGCATTTTCATGGAAATTTTTTTCCTTTTTCAATAAAGTTTATTTACCATACTCTTGGCTTGATATATCTCACCCAACCATTTCCACAACTTGTATGCAGTCTCTTCCTTTGTGACATTCAACAGGACAGATTCTAAAAGACACAATCTGATGGTTCCCCGTGCCTTCTTATCAGTCTATCCCACTCATCTTGAGAGACATTGTTAGGTTTCTTTTCTTTTTGGACAACCAACCATTGGTTTCTTTCTTCCAACAAATCTTCCATTTTCAGCTTCCACAACTCATACCCCGTTCTGTTGAACTTCTCAATGTCCAATCAAGAGGTTGATGCAACGGTGGATGCAACCATAATAACAACATAAGATCTACAAAACAAACACAACCAAATCTCCAACTGTAGCTACAACTTCCACACTACCACCCAAGAGTCAAAGCTAGCTAGGCTCTGATACCAAATGTTAGAAATGAAAGCAACACTACTTCAATGGAAATCGGATTCAATATAAATTTCTACAATCTTTAGCTCTGTGCTATTAATAGAGATTGTAACACAGAAACAAAACTATGCTTTGTAGAAATTTAAAATCAGAAATATGAACACATAGCATAATGTTTAATGTGGAGAAAACCCTTTCAAGTAAAAAACTCCACACAGGAAAGATGCCCAATGTTTGTATTAATCTGAAAATGATTTACAATACAACACTTCAACTCTCTCCACCAGTCTTCAATTTGACAGCATTCCGGCAGCACCCGAGTACCTAAAATCTATATTGCGGCAACAAATACATGGAAAATACTCATAGAAATGTTTTCCAACTCATTCTAGGCATTCACCTTCTCTCTCCTAAGATTCTCTAACCTGCAAACATTAATTACCATCTTACAAGCATCTTACACTTGTCCAAAAATAACCATGCAAAGGTTGAGCTCCCAACACTAAATCTGGCCTCTTACAACATCTTATGACACGTCATAACCATCATAGATTCCAGCAAAAGAGTATATTTCCAAGATAGGAACCTTGGGCTTAAAATAGAAAATATACAACTAACATATCTGTCAAATGCGTCATAGAATCTCAGAATCTTATGACAACTTGCAGCTATCATAGATTCACTTACCAAACATTATGGTAGTTGTCATACATGCCAAAAATAGTATATTCATCAAGGGAGCACTCCTATCCTCATTTACTTTGAGTTTTTACTTTGGCCAATAGTAAATGTCACTCTGTAACTGCCGTCGGTAACTCCAGAATTACCACTGCCAATGAGACTACCTCATTCCCTTATGGGTAATTACAAATAACAAATAATAAATGGAATAAAATACAATATTGGAATTTACAAGATTAATGGCACCTTATTCTGACAGTAATGGTTTTCACTAAAGGCTAATTTTTCTCTTTGTTTTTTTTATGTTTTTATGTATTTTATTTCAATTTTTCAATTTTCTTTTAGATTTTTTGATTTTGGAACTACTACAAATTAGGCATGAAAGCACTTGAGGTGCACTATGTTCATGGGTTCTTTGAGCTTATGTGCATCTGGGGTAGAAAATTGATATGGTCTCGATCCATATTTAGAAATGATAATATAAGGGCCTAACTAATTGGGTTTGAGCTTGCCTTTATTTTCAAAGTATTGGTTGGTGGTTTGCGTATTTTCTGTAAGGACAATGTCACCAACCTCAAACTCTCGAGCCTTGATCTTTTTGTTGTAGCTTCAACAGAGCCAATTTTGAAAGGCCTTGAAATAGTTAAAGACATTGAGGCATATTTCATCAAGTAGTTCAATCTCATGTAGCCATGCAACTCTATATTCTTCATCATTGGTGCAGTCATGGATGGAGAGTCCAGAGAATGGATTGTCCAACCATGTAGCTAGAGTAAACACAATGGAAACAACACAATAATAGAATGCAATGGAATATTTATATGCTCAATATATTAGACAATCACAATGCTTAAATGCTGGCAACATGTGAGCTACAATCATGGGCTCACAAGCTTGCTTTCCAGGTAACAACATATATGAAAGATATGGCAATGAAGTGCCTCTAGAAAAGAACTATCTATCCTCAGATAATTAACTCCTCAATTAACTAACTCACTAATGGCCTTCCTAGTGCATCTAGGAATGCTTATATATTCTTCTCCAACTCAAATAATCCTCTGTGTAAGCCTTCAAAGATCTCAAACTCCATTGAATGATGACATGTGTAGAAAACATGTAGGTTCGCCTATAACTCTTGGTAATGCTTCACAAATGAATGAAACTTGAAGTAGTTCTCAACGAAGGTCTATCTGGTCCCATATTGCCTTGTGTGATGTTCTATTTAGCTCCGTAAGTTATAGGATTGCTCTACAAACCTTGTTTTCTCAAACTGAATGATGAATGCTTTGTTCTGTGAATGATGATGATCTTATGATAGCGATAACTTTACACAAACAAGTCCAAATCTCATGAAATTTGAATATGATGATGATCTTATGATAGTGATAACTTTACATAAACAAGTCTTACTCCTCAAGATCTAAAATAAAGATGTGGTAGAAAAAGTTGAAACTGCAAATGACTAAACTGCAACTAAAATGCAAGAAAAGAAAGAAAATATGTTTGATTGATGAAAGATTGCTCTTCAACTTGAAATGCTCTTGCATCAAACACCCGAGATTGTTGAAAAAGTGAGTCTCTCACTTTGCTAGGGCTAGAGAAAAACCAAGGTGATCTACATCAGCCCATGAAATCCATAATGAATCCTCTTCTGGTCTTCCTTTCCACTTAACCAAATTCTCTTTATACTGCTTGCCTTTGGTCCTATGTCCAACTCTGCTATGCTATTCTGTTTGTTTTGATTGCTGATGTGGTAATTGGTCATTCAATCGATCTTCAAAACTGTCACTTCATTCTTTCTCATGATACTGATATAGATCTACAATGTTGAATATAGGTGTTATACCAAATGTCTCTATTAACTCCACTTCATATGCATTCCCTAAATCATACTTCTTAAGAATCTTACATGGTCCAATATTCCTCATCTTTAGTTTGTTGTATGTCCCCAGTACAAATATCTCCTTTCTTAGATTTACCATAAGTTCATCTAAAACATAAATTCCTTATGTCTCCTATTCTCATCTGCTTGTTCCTTATACTTGTTAGATTTTATTATAGAATCACAACCCAAAATCCAGAAAGCTAAAGGCAAGCACAAAGAGAAGATCGAAATAAAGGATACAAAAGAGATTAGAAATGGAGTTGCAACAAAATATGCATTGCAATATTATATCCAGAATGTCAAATACAAGCTAGGTAGTTAGTATATATAGAAGAGGGAGAGGGTGGAGGTGGTAACACCAACCAATAGGAAGCAACCATCTATCAGACTAAAGATAGAAAAAGCATCTTCCCAAGATAGCTAATGGATGCTCACTTGTAGGAGGGTGGCACCTCATAACCTACTCACCTAATTAAACTCACTTTATTAACCTAAGCAAGCTTAATAATATGTGTAAGAAAAACCTTATGAAAAGCAATAAAAACTTACACTAACACCCCCCTTAGGCCTAGATTAGGTGGGTGAAAATAGGGGTCCCGACAAATGAAGTCTAATGAGGTATCCATATAGAAAGATTTCCCCCCCAAAACAAAGGAAAATAAGCCCCCCATAAATAGAGAGAACACCCCCCAGAATAGAGAGAGAGAATAGAAGGACTAAGAAGCCCCCCGAAGTGAAGCAATTGTGCTAATAGTGGATGCTTAGAATTGGATGGGGAAGATTATCCACACTCAATGAACAACATTTCTCCCCTTGGGAAGAAACAAAACCAAAGGTGTATGCAGGATTTCTTCCCATTCCTGAAAGGAATATGAAGGAAGAAAAATGTATGAAGTCTCTGAATTATGCTCATATGTCTCCATGTCAATGTTAAAAGATGTCACAACCAAATCAGGAGTCTCATGCCAAACTAAAGAATGTGATAATCTAGAACCAAGTGGAAACTGAAATAGAACAGGATCCAAAGATGAAGATATCTCCTCTGAAGAGAAGGATGCCTCCTCCAAATGTTGCCCAAGGATATCTAAGCCAATGCCAAGCTATGACAAATGCTGATATCAATTATGTACCATAGAAGATGCTAGTACTTCTCCAGAGGATGTCAACATGAATGATGATTAAGTCATATGAGTGGACTCATGGGTATCCATAGAAACTAACACTATAGAAGCAAATGTAGGAAAAGAAGGAACATGAGGGTTTGAATGTGCCCTCAAAACATCTGAAGAAGAATCAACTCCATCAAAGAGAAGATGAATGCAATCAATAGTGTCTCCCAAATCCAAAATGTGGGACTCTACAAATAAAGATGAGATGTTTGGTAGGAATATGTCCCTAACAATTGTCTCTGGAAGATCAATGTGAGCCTCCTACATCACTACAATGCTGACATCTAAAGAAATAGGAGGAGGAGAAGAAATACAAGGCTTAAGAAGTGGATCAGATGTGAGAATACCCATATTAAAGTAACCAAAATTCTCCTCAAAATCAAATTTCACACAAGGACTGTGATCAATAGCCAAAGGATCAGAGCCATCATCATGTGCAAAGTCTTAAAAAGAGTATAACTGAGATGCATGATCAACCATCCCAGTAGCAACAATCTCTCCACTCTCCAAGTCTCAAATGAGAACTGAATTAGGTGTAAATTCCATAGTCTTCCCTGATCCACCATGGGTGATTTGATAAATGGAAAGAAGATTATTTATCAAATGAGGTACACTTAAAACATCATTGAAAGTGCCATGCCCAATATCAACATATCCCCTCCCAATCACATTCATGTAAGTGTTGGTGCCCATTAGAATAGGTGGCATAACACAGGGCTCAAAAGAAGAGAACATGGACTATGAAGAATCCATATGGTGAGAAGCTCTAGATTTAAGAAGTCATCTCCCTGATACAAGACCTGTAGAAGCACAAATATCTTTACCCTTATTTTTCTGTGACCCTACATGACCTTTCTTCTTATTAGATCCTGACTGATTAGAATGTGAAGAAGAAGAAGATGACTTAGACATTCTAGAGGGTAAACTAATATTGTTCTTCTTAAGAAGATGTTTGAACTCATCAATATCCTTCTTGTAACAAGAATGTTCTTCATGTCCAGTCTTCTTGCGATATGCACAAGTAGACTTCTCCTTCTTAGATGAGTCCTCTTTTGAAGAGGATTTGTTTTGTGCTTGATCTATGTGTGGATTTTCTTAGATTTTTCTATTTCTTGTCAGAAGAAATTGACTCTTTCTATCCATTAGGCCGACTAGGCAACAAAGCCTAAGTTTGTGATGGCTTGATGAGACCCATAGAAATAAAAATTTCATGTCCATGCATTAACATCTTAGAAAAGGATGCAAATGAAGGCACTGTGTATGCAGATCCCATAGTCAGTCTGTGAGTATGAAATCTAGAAACAAAAGTAGCATATTCGAGACCAAGTTTGTTCAATACATTATAGATTAATTGAATGTCCTTTTTATGAATACCACATGCTTTATATTGTGATCTTAGATCATTAACCTTAGTTATATAATCCTAGATGTTGAGAAAATTCTTAGGATCAAGGCTCATCAAATCATAGTCAATCTGATAGCCTCTAACTTCGTCAACTGTACCATACAATGTTTTTAATTTTTCCCAAGCATCACATGAATTTGTACAAGCTTCAATTTGAAACAAGAGATCAAAGGAAACAAGGCTATAAAGACATCCGAGAGCTTTTGTATGTTTAAGCATCCATTTTATCTTTTCCTTATGATCTATGGGTTTAGTTACCTTTTTTTCAACATATGGAGTATACCCAAGTTGCATTAGGGCATTCCATGAATGTTGATGCCATGTTGCATAATTATAAGGTGTTAACAATGGAACCTTTGAATGATCCATGTGAGGAAAATAAGAGCACAAGTAAATAGATCAAAAAACACACCAACAGACCCCCCCTTTTTCAATCAATCAAGAATCCCCCAACAAAAATGATTTGGCACTTTATAGATTAGTGCATTTATAATGTTGGAGTTATTTTCCAAAGTTTACAATGTCCAAAAAGGACCCAAATACTTAAAGTATAGAAATATCTCAGGATGAGAGCCTCAAAATAGTACCAATGAGTAGTGCTTGGAAAAATATCAACTTTAAAAAAACAACCACCTCGATTTGAGGTCGTATGTGAATGTTACAACCATTTGAAGTTCGAAAAATGAGAATTATTCTTCAGATCTAATAAGAAAACTATTTTTTTTGGAAAAATGTGATCAACTAATCAAAAATAAATCACACCATTGCGAGGAGCACAAAATTCTAACCTTTTTCAAAAAACATTGCACTAAAATACCTCCGTATTGCTGAGAATGAGCCTCCCGAAGTTCAGGTACAAAACATAAAACTGCAAAGGTGAGGGGAGTCCAAAATGAATTTTTTTTTACACTACCAAATTTAGCGGAAATACCACCAACTTTAGCAAAATCTCCAAATTTAGTAATCTCCTACTAAAACTGGCTAACCTGCTAGATTCCTTGACAACTTGTAGAAGATTCCTAGCTAAGTTTAGCTGTCCTCCAAAATAGAATCTTCCTCCAAATTTAGAAGAAACCAAATAAATACTTGGCACAAAGGCCGAAGCAAGGTACAGAGGCTGATGTAGATCAGAGGTATAGGGGTTGAGGAGAAGGATAGCATAGGGACTTTTGAATATTTGATTTAAAAAAAATTAAAATGTTTTGAATTAAGTGGGGGGCCGAAGCCACCCCACACCCCACATCTAATGTGGGGCTGTGGGAAGAGGGCCTACGGGCTACCCCAAAGGGGTCCGTAGCCCTGAGATAAGGGTTGAGCACTATAAGCACTTAGAAGAATGTTCCCAAGTGCTTAGTACAACGCTTACAGATGCTGATATAATTTTTTAAAAAAAATTCTTTTAAAAAAAAAATTATAATATTTTTTCCTTTTTTAGATTTTGCAAAAAATTATAATGATTTTTAAAAACAAAAACCTACAAAAATATACATATTTTTTCTTGAAATGCAGGAAAAAAAATTGAAATTCTTTTGAAAAAATGGGAGCTTCAAACTCTCATAAAAATGGTTTTCAGTGTCTAATCTAGACAAAACAAAGGGCTATTTTGAATTTGTTGGCAGCTCTAAACTCAATGGTGAGCTCAGATTTACTCTAGGAATTTCCCAAAGCTACCTACAACACAAGGCCACATATAAAACCCTCCCTAGAAACTGGTATTTCTATCAAGTTTTTCTAATTCTCTAGGTCATAATTGGATGTAAGAAAAAAACATACTCAACTTTCAAGAGCAACCAGGATCTCAAATACTAGATCTTCTAAATGACTAACCCTAGGCATTCACCTACTCTGATACCATGTTAGATATTTTTATGAAAATTACAACCCAAAATTTAGAAAGCTAAAGGCAAGAACAAAGAGAATATTGAAATAAAGGATGCAAAAGAGATCAGAAATGGAGTTGTAAAAAAATATGCATTGTAATATTATATCCAGAATATCAAATACAAGCTAGGTAGTGAGTTTATATAGAAGAGGGAGAGGGTGGAGGTGGTAACACCAACCAATAGGAAGCAACCATCTATTGGACTAAAGATAGCAAAAGCATCTTCCCAAGATAGCTAATGGATGCTCACTTGTAGCATAACCTACTCACCTAATTAAACTCACTTTAATAACCTAAGAAAACTTGATAATATGTGTAGGAAAAACCTTATAAAAAGGAATAAAAAACCTACACTAACAACTGTTCATCTCTTCCAAATGTTTCCTGACTTGATTGTACACTATCTCAATGTATCGTGCAAATTCTTCTGCTTCTGTACTCCTTTTTTTCCATACTATTGTCTCTCAGCTCTGCTACTCCTCTACAGGAGATCACATGGATTCCCCATTGGATGGGGTTAGGATCATGTAGAGGATGATTACAGAGGGCACCTAGTACACTTGAGGTGTCTGTGTACTTGCACAGTTATACCACGATATGCATCACGTGGTATACCACCGAAGCATGAGCCTATCCATAGGCGTGTCGTTGCTACAGTTTTGGCTATGGGAGCACATAACGATTACGAGACCGATCAGTGTGTTTGACAGATAGAGAGGGGAGCCATATAGCTATGGCTATACAGGAGTGATTTCTCAGCACAGGCTAGGGAAGCTCAAGTACTGGTGATACACTTTGGATGGAGTAGATGTGGTCAAGTGGTGGCCATATCTAGGCTGTGAGCCATGGGAGGATGAGGTAGATGAGCTACCTTACTGCTATCAGTCACAGTGGCTGATAGGACGGACATGATTTATCCTGGAGAGGTAGATAGTCAGTTGAGTACAGAGATAGTTTGGGAGGAGGTAGGGCATGCCACAGGGGCAGGCTCAGTTTGCTAGGACACATGTTGAGACATTTAGGTGGGGACCAATGGCATCCTATGAGGAGGCACTGACTGAGTTTCGGCAGACATCATATGTCACCTGGGACATGAGGAGGGGGATTGTAGACGCTGAGGTGACACAGGACTTTGAGGATTGGTTTAACGCACACCCCTTTCCTAGATACTCAGGCCCTGGGGTGTTGATGCCTCAAATAGATGAGACTGACTCAGATGACAAGGGCCAAGTTGGCTGGAGGAGGAGGACGAGGGGGTGGCAGAGATGGAGGAGATGATGGAGACAATAGAGGCTGACCCAGACAGAGGAGGAGAGGTGGGGAGGGACCTTCCCATGCTGAGTAGACAGTGCCATCACAGGTTGCATAGTAGGTACCATAGAAGGCACAGGTGCCACCACCTTGGTAGGTGGGACAACAGCAGGGACCTCAGCCACAGGGACAGGGAGAGGCACAGGTATAGGCACAGTAGGGTCCAGCTCAGGCAGATGTCCAGGAGAGGACCATAGCCACCTTAAGGGGAGAGGTTAGACAGCTACGGGCACAGCTCAGGAGGGCCAATGGTCAACGAGAGACAGACGTAGAGGTCATTGCAGGATTTACTAGAGAGAGGGATATGGCAGATGTGCGGATACAAGTTATCTGGGTAGAGCAGGATACTGTAGTGGCAACCTTGGGGACAGATGCAGCAAGTAGTTTTTTGGTTGGGCAGGTGCATCAGGCTTAGGTACAGTTAGTGTAGGCACAGACACAGCTAGCGCAGGTATAGGGTGAGCTTGCTAGAGCGCATGCTTAGGTACAGTACTATTGGGGTCTATATCATGGTGCCATGCCGGTAAGTTAGAGGGCTTCGAGTTATAGGAGCCAGTCTACGGCCTCCCAGAGAGCAGGTCCATCGAGGTCAAGGGCCTCTATGATGGGCCCACAGTAGTCTGAGGCCAGCAGAGGAGGGGATACAGGAGATACTACCAGTAGCAGTGGTTCATAGCAGCAGGGATAGCAGGGGCTAGTTGACTTTGGATCTTACGTGTACCTTTTTGATGGCTCAGATAGCCGGATAGACCTGTACCATTTTTGTATTTTGAGACATGTATCACCATCCACTAGGATGTACTTATTGTATATGACATTGATTCAGAGATGGACTACTTGATATTGTACATTTGGACACATTTGACAATATTAATATGATGATGTAGCTATTTTGGTGCTTTTTATGAGTTATGATGCATTTCTATTGGTATGATGCGATGCACATGTTTATCTAATGTAGACTTAGATGTTTTTACTTGATGTTATGCAATGTTTGTCTAATGTAGATTTTCATATGATGCTATGTGATGCTATAAGGCCTAATGTAGTCTTTGATGTTGTTAACTTGATATGTCGCTAATGTGTGTGTGTGCAAAATGGTATCTATATGATTATGCAACTTATGTGATGCACTTATCTATGTTTTTGATTTTTTCTGTTTTGACACTATATGATGATTGCAACAAACTGTATATGGATGATCTAATGCAATTTCTATGTATGCAACTGATTTAATCATGTGAATGACTATCTCATATGATATGATATGCAACTATATGCTATGTTTTGTGATGTCCAAATGTACAATATCGACACAGAAATGACAGAATGATAGATAGAAGATTGATTGATAGAAGAATGACTCAATTTCAAAAGCTTTGACTTTGTATTTGTTACTCTGCATAGTTTGGATTTTTTATTGCATGGGACATGGATGTATGGATGTATAGATGGATTCTTTAATTTTGACATCTTGACGGTGCAAGTATTTTGAAGTGCTTATTTCATCATTGGGCGATTTTTTTGGTACTTTTTTGAAATGTTGTAAGTTAATGCAAGCATCTAGGTATAATTGAACCAAGATGACTTGAGCATTGCTTACATGGATTTTTGATTTAGCAAGTTAATACAAGCATCGAGGTATAATTGAACCAAGATGACCTGAGTATTTCTTGCGTATCAATAGTCAAGGATTGTCCCTTTTCATGTTAGACCTTGAATGTCCTCTATGATCTTTTGTCGATCATGTCTTTAGACGAGGTTTCACATTACTAAAGTTTAATCCATAAGCAGTAAACAAAGAAAATAATCATGCCCCCATTATAGCATCTCTAGCTTTTGGCATCCTCGAGTAGCATAGAAAGGCATGATAGCAAAAAATCAAGACTCTTGTATTTTAAGCATGTTTCTGATCCATAAAACATTTTTGCATTTAGATGTGTTTGTTTCTTGCCATAATTTGGAAAAAATCATTTAGAAGGCCTTAGGACTTTGTTTGCTTTGTCTTGGATGGGTTAATGTCTTGTGTCAGGATTTCTGCTTGAAAAGAGAGGGTTTTTGCTTGCGCTTGCTTGCCTAGTGAGAAGATTCCACAATCTTTATTGGTGAGATAGACCTTAAGGGACTGACCTAGTGCCTCAGGGCTCATTGCTAAATGGCCTTGCCTACGTGACGATGCAAAGGCAACATAGTTTGCTGTAAACCCTAATGGACCATGGATGGACTAGAAGAAAGACAACAAGAAATGGGACGGATGGGACTGTGGGAGCCTCAGGGGTGCATTTGAGAAATGGCCTTGCCTACGTGATGACACAGAGGTAACGTAGTTCATGGACTTGGACCATGGATACTAATGAAAAACACCATGCTAGGTTGACACGATGGATACGATATGGGACAAAACCTTGGTTGACAAGGCAACAAAGAGATAGAGTATCAAGCCATGATAGGTTATCGTTAGGTTTTTTTATTATGGAATGGATATGGGCTGAATGGGATGTGAGGAAGAATGGACACAAGGTGATTGGTTTCCCAAAGATGGAGGAAGCAGTTTATCACAAGTAATGCCTATTTGCTAGGTTTTCACCACTTGCTTTTATTTGCACAAAAAAGATAGAAAGTAAACATGATGCCTGCTTGCCAGGTTTTCATCATGATACCTATCCAAGGCGCCTGTTTTCTAGGTTTTCACCAAAGGATGTTTTTTTTGGTATTTTTCTGACTTTTTTGATTTTTCTGTATTTTTCTAATTTTTTTTTTTTTGTATTTTTCTGAATTTTTTTTTTGTATTTTATGCCCCCCTTACATTGGGGTTCTCCTAGGTATAGAACTGACGAAGATGCATGCTATTGATTGGGTCATCTAATATCTCACCCTCTGATGTTGCTAATTGATATGCCCCTAATCCATAAGCAGCTACAATTACATAAGCCCCAAGCCAGTTGGGTTTAAACTTGCCTTTCTTTTCCCTATCCTGTTGATTGCGGGGATTTTCCTTAAGGATAAGATCTCCAACCTTAAAGATTCTTGGACAAACTCTGTGGTTATAGCTTCGTGACATCATTTTTTGATATGCTTTGAGATGGTCAAAGGCTTTCTATCTCCTTTCCTCTAGTAATTCTAGTTCTTGCAATCTGGAGACTCTGTATTCTTCATCTGATATGAGACCTTTTAACAACACCCTGAGAGATGGTAACTCAACCTCAATGGGAAGGATAGCTTCTGAGCCATAGACAAGGGCTTAAGGGGTAGCACCTGTGGGAGTACGTATACTGGTTCTATAGGCCCATAGAGTGGGATTGAGTTGGATGTGCCAATCACGGCCAGCATCATTGATTGTCTTCTTAAGGAGTTTCAAGATGGTCATGTTGGATGCTTCAGCTTGACCATTGCCTTGGAGGTAGTAGGGTGTGGAGAAATGGTGTTGGATTTTGAATCGGTCACAGAGTTCTTGGACATCCTAGTTTTTAAAGGGTCTTTTGTTATCCATGATAATGGATGAGGGAATTTCGTATCTTCATATGAGGTAATTCAGGATGAATGAGGAGATTCACTTACCTGTGATGGTGGTGAGGGGAGTGCCTTTAATCCACTTGGTAAAATACTCAGTGGCGGTTATGATGAATTTGTGGGCATTGGAGGAGGGTGGATGGATCTTTCCCACAAGGCCAAGGTGTCGTTAAAGGTCTTAACTCTTGAGCTGGTGCATGTATCAGGTTCCCATGTATTTGGCACTGTTTGTACTTCTTCACAAACTGGTATGAATCTATTTCCATGTTCAACCAGTAATAACCCAAATGCATGAGTTTCTTAGCTAAGGAAGGACCGCTAGAGTGTGTTCTGCAAATCCCTTTGTGTACATCTTATAAGGTGGTTATGGATTCTTCTCATTCTAAACAATGGAGTAAAGTACCATCTAGACCACGTCAGTATAGGGTGTCAGCAATAATGGTATAGCAAGAGGTTTGGCGTATAAAGATTCATCGTTGGTTTGAAGATAAGTCAGGTGAGAGGGTGTTGTCCTTGAGGTAAGTGTAAACTTTACCATACCAAGTAGAATCAAATCAAACTAATAGGCATATGGAATGGGTCTCAAGAAGATCATAAGCTAGTTGCCAAATGGTTTCCACTAAGAACTCATACTGTGACTCATTCTCTGGTATGTCAAGAAGAGAGGTGATGGTTGCCATGGCATCTGTTGTTTTGTTCTCAATGCGCAGTATCTGCTCAAAAAATATAATCACAAAGTATTCCTTGAAATCATCTATCATGCGCTTGTATGGGACAAGCTTCTCATCTTTGGTTTGGTAATCATCATTGACCTGGTTTATCACTAGTTGAGAATCACCGTAGACATGTAGCTCTTTGATTTTCCAATTTGTTGCCATCTTGAGGCCAATGACTAAGGCTTCATATTCTGCTATGTTATTGGTACATGGAAATAACAAACGGTAAGACTTTGGTATGGTGTCGCCATGAGGAGTTATAAACAAGATTCCTACCCCCGATCCATGATTTGTGTAGGACCCATCAAAGTACAGTTTCCAGGAATGTGTTGAGACATTGAATACGGATTCATCCAGAAACTCAAATTGCATTGGTGTTGTGTCTTGTAGTGGTGCATCTACTAACTGATCAACAATGACTTGTCCCTTGATAGCTTTTCTATCTACATACTCAATGTCATATTCACTTAGGAGCATTACCCATTTGGCTAGGCGACCTGTAAGAGCTACTTTACTTAGTAGGTATTTCAGTGGATCTATTTTTGTAATGAGTTTGACTAGATGTGCAAGCATATAATGTCAGAGTTTTTGGGAAGCAAAAACTACTGCAAGACATGATCTTTCTATCTAAGAGTATTGCAACTCATAGCCCACCAATGTGCGACTGATATAGTAGATGGCTCTTTCCTTATTCTCATAATCTTGTTGTGCTAGAAGAGCCCCAAGAGCTGTAGGTATAGTAAATATGTAGAGTATCAATGGTTTCCCTTGGATAGGAGGCATGAGAATAGGCAGATTCATGAGATATTCTTTCAGTTTATTGAATGCCTTTTCACACTTCTCATCCCATCTGAATGGAATGTTCTTGTGTAGGAGATGACTGAATGGTTGACACTTGTCTGCCAGTTGTGATATGAATCTACATATTGCTTGTAGCTTGCCTTGTAGAGATCTTAGTTGAGTAAGCGTCTTGGGTGGTGGGATGTCCATGATAGCCTTGATCTTGGCAAGGTCCACCTCTATTCCATTTGTTGATATAATAAAACCTAGGAGTTTTCCTGAGGTGACTCCAAACACACACTTCTTTGGGTTCAAACTGACCTTGAATTGCTCTAATCTCTGAAAGACTTTCTCTAACACATCCAGGTGTGATTCTCTTGTAAGTGACTTTGCTAGGATATCATCTACATAATCTTCCATGGTGACGTGCATCATGTCATGAAATATAGTGGTCATAGCACGTTGATATGTGGCTCCTGCGTTCTTTAGCCCAAATGGCATGACATTCCAACAGAAAGTGCCCCATGGACAAGTGAAAGCTATCTTATGCTGGTCTTCTAGTGCTATCCTAATTTGATTATATCCTAAGAAGCCATCCATGAGAGACAACATGGTATGCCCTGCTATTAAGTCGACTATGATATCTATATTATGTAGCGGAAAATCATCCTTGCGGCAAGCTTTGCTTAGATCTCTAAAATCATTGCATAGTCTGATTTGGCCATCTAGTTTGGACACTGGTACTATGTTGGAGACCTACTCTGGATAGTCTATAGCTTTGATGAACCCTACATCCAGTAATTTCTTGAGTTCTTTTACAAGCAGTGCTGTGTGGATGCATCTTTCTAAGCTTTTGTTTCACTAGTTTCACTCCTGGATCTAATGGAAGATGGCGTAGAATAAAATCTGGGTCTAACCCCAGCATATCTGCGTATGACCAAGCAAAATTGACTTGATTCTCTTGAAGAATGGTACAAACTTAGTCTTCTCTGGTGGGGTTAGAGACCTAGCAAAGCAAATGATCTTAGTCTATTCCTTTATTCCAAGGTTAACTAGCTGTATGGGTTCCACAACAATTTGAGACTTCTATTGGTGCATGTCATTGGGGAGAGTGTCAAGCCTTCCATCATTAGGTGCCACAGTTGGGTTTTTACCTTCAGATGCGTCCTTTCTATTTTACTGTTTTGGGATCTGACCCTATCGTGAAGTAGTTTTCACCGTCAGATCTAGCTTTTATTTTGATATTTTTGCAACTAGAAGGATTGGCATCCTCTCCAAAATAAGCCACGGTATTAAGTTCTATAGAAAAACCAGCTTTATGATCTCCTTTAGGTAGGTGGTCCCTAAGTTCCATGTAATCAATATAAGCATCGTCATTTTGGAACATACCTAGTTGAGGGGTTCCTTGTAGATCCCAGTTAATGAGCTCAAGATGCACAAGGGGGAGGGAGTCGGAGGATAGATCTGATTCATTGATAGTTTGAATGGATATACTAGGAGTATTGGGAGGGGGAGTGTTCGGGGTGGTACTTTCCTCCAAATTGTTTATTGCAATAGAACTTGAACCTTCCTCAAAAGTCGTATTCTTAGAGATAGGCAAATTAGACTCTAGTGGTCTATTCGGTAGAGTTTCTCCCTCACGATAGGGGCTATAAGTTTGAATGGTATTGACCTCTTTGTCATCATAGGAATGCTCTGTTATCTCATCCCACTCATACTCATTGGAATCTGTGTCACTCTCTACTTGAAGCGTATGGATCATTTCTACAAGACAAGCATTTTCTTTAGCCTTGCCCTTGCCTTTATATCTGAGGCCATTTGTATTTCTAGCCAATGAGGATGAAGAAGGTTGAATGGGTTCTATGATTCCTTCTTTTCTTAGACTGATAGGGCCTTGTCCTTCATAACCCATTCTATGTAGGATAGCTTCTCCTCACCCATAAAGTTCTATTGGGAGCCTAGTTGGTTCCTGTTGTATGTTCTCTTCTTCTTCGGTATAAAGCCATTGCAGGACATCTCTTTCCTCTATTTCATCGGATAAGGTTCCCCATTTTACAAAGGGAGCTATGGGTTCTATAGGAGGAGCAGATGGATTTGGAAAATGCTTGGGTTGACCAAAGGATCTAGGAGATAAAGGCATCTTGGCTAGATTTAGGCTATGCTCAATGCAGTATTCCCTAACTCTAGTTTCTTTGACAGTAATTTTCTATTCTTTGGGCTTTGATGAGGAAGCTTTAGAGGTATGATCATGTTGTGGGCTAGGGGATGTAGATGCTCTATTGTTCGGTATGATGCAATCATATTTTGAAAGGATAGAGTTGCAATTCTGGAAGGGGTTAGGGTCACCTTGGATGGTGATTTGCTTGCAATTATGTGGGAATTTTATGCACTGGTGATAAGTAGAGGGAACAACTTTCATGGCATGAATCCATGGTCTACCTAGCAGAATATTATAAGCGAGCTCCCTATCTAGGACTTGGCACAAAACATCTTTTATTATTGGTCCCACTTGTATGGGCAACACCACTGTTCCCTTTGTAGTTCTCTCCTCTTCCTCATAGGCTTTGATAGTTATCTTCTTTCTTGGATCGACTATGTTTTTAGAGAACCCCAATGTAAGGACTAGCTTTAACATGCAAATATTTAAATTGGCTCCCCAATCAATGAGAACCCTCTTGATGCGGTGCTTGTGGATGAAGGTGACAATGTGAAGAGGGGTGTTATGAGGTTGAGATACTGAGAGGTCATCTTGCTTAGTAAATGATATGGTACTTGAGAAGGTCAGATTATCTACCATGGCCTGAAACTTCTCTTGGCCCAAGTTAGTGGGGACAATGGTTTCCACTAAGGCTTTATTGAGAATCTCTTTGTGGGAAGGAGATAGATGCAACAACTCTAAGATAGAAATGTGGGCTAGAGTTTTCCGAAGTTGGTCTATGATGCTATACTGATGAGTATTGGATTGAGAAGGTGACGACCTTGGAGGGACAGTATTCAACATGACTTTACTACTGCAGGTAATGATACTGCAATTATTTCAGTTAGGTTCTAATTATTGATTTGGTGTGACCACATTGATCTATGGGACATGATCTAATACGCAATTGATGGTATATTCGAATGGCACACTTGCGTAGTTGGCATTATTATTCCCACCATTCTAATTTTGCCTATTGTGATTGTTGTTGTTGTTGTTGTTACCGTTATTGCCATTGTTGTTGTTGCCATTGTTGTTATTATTGTTGTTGTACAACTTGTCATGATTGAGAAGTGGATCCCTGTAAGCCACTGTGTCTCATTAGAGGTATGTTGTTGGCTTCGTCCTTGATTATGATCAAGCACATCTTGAATAACATGTTTGAGGTAGATGCAATTGTTGGTTGTATGTCCCCTTCCTCTATGGTACTCACAATAGTCGGTGTCTTTCTAATAGCAAGGTTTGATTTGAGGCTCATAATCACTTGTTGGCGGTAGAGAGATTTCATTGTTAGCCAATAGCTTCCTCAATGCGGATTCTTGGGACTCACCTAGCGGTGTGAACTTTCACCTTGGATTTGAGTTGAGCCATGGTCTTGGCTCCTGAGAGAATGCTTTGTTGGGCGTAACATTGCTTGCCTCTCCTTTGAGAGTGAATATCAATTTTTTCTTGGGAGCCGCCACCTTGGCATCAACTACTCCATCGTTGACGACATTTTTATTTTTAGTCCAAAATTTTGATTTGTCAATCGTATAATTGGAGGTAGGTGTGTCCTTGTATAACTTGAGTTGCCCCTTGGCGATCATAGATTTTTTGATGAACAATACCATTTCTATGACCTTTGAGAATGAAGTAGGGCATTGTATTTGTATTTGATAGCTAAGATCGTTATTGAGGTTATGGACAAACATCTCCATTAGTTGCTTTTTTGGTACATCATACGAGCACTTACTTGCTAGTTATCTCCACCTTGTAGGAAAGTGGCGAATGATTCACCACTCTTTTTCTTGGTGTTGCATAGGTCTAGCATGGAGACTTCGTGATCAATATTGTAAGAAAAGTGCGTGATGAATTTGTTGACTAACTCATCAAAAGATTTGATGTCAGGTGGGAGCCGTGAGAACCACTCCATGGCTTGACTACCTAAAGATCTAGGGAATAGTCTCATTAAGTAAGTCTCATTGTGAGCTACTTCCATACATGTTGCATTGAATTCCCTAATGTGATCTCTAGGGTCCCCTTTCCCTTTGTACTTATCAAACTTAGGAACTTCAATCGAAAGGGAAAAGGTGTCATGTTCAAACTCTTATCAAAGGGGTACAGTGTAATATCTTCCAAATAATAGGTTTTAGTGTTTGTACCCATCTTGAGATCTGCCATTTGTTGCTTTAGACCCTCAGGTTGTTTCCTCATTTCTTCCATAGGAGCGCTTGGGTCTATGGCTTTCTTTTCTTTTTCATTCTTATCCTCCGCATTTTGGTCTATGGTTTTCTTTCCCCTTTCTTCATGATTATTCTCCACGTTTTCTTGGATTGTGCTTATGTTGAAATCCACGGGGAGTTTAATTCCAAGATTTGCAAGATAATAGAAGTACTTGTGAGGATCATCATGGAGCACTTTCTCTAACAAGCGTTGGAATTTCCAATTTTGGAGGCTTCCCTGATAATCTTCGTTAGAGATCTCCTCATCACTATCATGAGGTGTGACAATGTGGTTGGATGATTCAGCCATTTCAAGCTACTTTTGGTATTGAGATCTAGTAAGAACCATGCAAGGTGATGAGGGATGAGGTGGGATGGGACTAGAGATTTTGGCAAGATGCCGATGGAGACTACTGAGAATGGGATACTTATGACAAGATTTGGACAAAGGACTTTCTCAATCAATGACTCCAAGTAAGACGGCCGATACAAGATGGTAGCCACTAGTAAGGGTACTCGATACCTGTCTTACTATGTAGGACTAGTCATGCACCAAGACCACTAGCAAAGTTCTACGACCTACTAGGGTTACTTGAATCCAAAGTGATATGAAAAAAGGGGCCTATGCTAACCGGATATGGAAAACTTTGACCTTGGACTAGAAAGACTCGATAGAAGGTGAATGAGATGACTAGCGAAATAGAGATTTTGGCTTGAAATGAATGGAAAAAGGACTACTAGGTAAGACCTGATCTCTAAACCTAAAACTAGACTGAAATGGGTATCCAGAACTGGTAAAATTTTTCTCTCACAAACTGTGCAAGTGCTCACTGTCGTGTATGCGCCAAAACAGATGCACTGTAGGAATTAATAAATGCACTATAAGTTGCAACAAATGCGCTGTACTAGTAAAAGGCAAAAGCGCTGTAACAGACAGTAAAAGCATGGTAGGTCTAAACAGATGCACCGCAAGTCGGCACAAATGTGCTGCAACAGAGGACAGATGCGCCACTCTGGCTTTTTTCAGTGTTTTTGCAATTTTTTGGAAATTTCTGATGTTCTTGGTACTTTGGTTGCAAGGTCTTTTTTTTATTTGATTTTCTGAAATTATGGCAAGAAGACACAACAAACACAAAGAATTTTTATGGTTTTTTATATTTTTTTGGTGATTTTTTGACTCTTTTTGGACTAAAAGGAAAAACAAGTACAAATCCTAGGCTTCAAATGGATAACAAGAGTTTTTGGCCACTAAAACAAACGTGTTTAATGAAGGCAACCATTCGAGTGGTTATACATACGGCAGCACTACTCTCCGTTATGGAGTCTCCCAGCCTGCAAGGGTTGCACCTTGGAGGGTTTTGGGGGAGGTTGGATGTCAGTATAACACAACTTCACTCATTGTTTGAAGCTTTCACTCCAAACACAATTTATTTATAGTGGCTTGGAAGGGCTTGGCGTCTAGCCTATTACCACTTAGGGTCGTTCCAACTTGGATGAACGGTATCCAAGAGCACACCCCTCTAAAGGAAAAACACATGCGAAAATGATATGTCTGGCATTTTGATCACCTAAGATAGGGGAGAGCATATGCATGGTATCATTCCCAAAATAGAGTATACAGTGGTTCTTTTCCCCTAGTTAAAATGAAAAAAACTAGATGAGTTATCTACTTGGGTAAGCACAGAACTTTGAAGTGATTAGCAAGATAGCAATGGTCCAATTTTAACCAAGATAGCAATGATGAGTTCAATTCTAACCACGTAGTACGAATTGCTAACTTTGAAATGATGGTCAATCGAGATAGCAATGGTTCAGTTTTAACCCAGATAGTAATGATGAGTTCAATTTTATCCATGATAGCACGAGTTGTTAACTTTGAAGTGATGGTCAATCAAGATAGCAACGGTTCAGTTTTAACCCAGATAACAATGATGAGTTCAATTTTATCCAGATAACAATAACTTTGAAAAGATAGCAATGTTACGAATGCAAGATAGCAATGATTCAATTACCACTTTCCTAGTTTAAACTATGTGAGATTTTGCATGAGCATCTATTTTACTTTCCCATTAGAAATCGAAGTGTGAGCTATCAAGTGCAACTATATGAATCTAAACTAGTACCTAGCCTGCAAAATAGATCAAGAGAGTTCCTGTAAAGATGTTAGTGTTAGCAAAAATCTCCCAGAAAACCCTAAAATCATTGCCTACAACAGATGCACCGCTTCAGAGACTGAATGTGCAAAAATAGTCAATAGAAGTGTCGCAATTACATATGCACTGGAACAGAGGATGAAAGCGCCAAATTATAGTGTATATGCACCAAAGTAGCAGATGCACCATTTCAAATGGTAAAAGCACTGTAACAAAGTATATATGCACTGCTTAAATGGAAGCACTGTAATAGTTGACAGAAGCGTGTCAGGAAGTGACAAATGCACTGTTTCCTCCTCTGTACAGCTTTCTAAAACACAAAAACTCATTTTTTGGGTTAAATTTGGGGCTAGGCCCCATGGTGGGCACCAAAAATGTTAAGGGAAAATTGGATCAACAATGAATATGCAATAATAATCAATATCAAATACCCAAAACTTCAATGAAATAGTGAACTAAGGAAATTAATCAAATAAAGCAATGAACAACAAAGCAAACCTTCCTCAATTCGAAACTTCCATTGATTGCCTATCTAAATCATTCTTGCATGTATGAAATGAGGCCCTCAGAGAGTGCACTTCCTTGCTATGCTTCAAGAATGTCGATTGAGAATGGCTATGATAATACTACAATGAAGAGGAACTTCACAACGATGGTAGTAGTGCGTAGTAACGAGTGTGATCACAAGCAATGAAGGAATTGGTGCCAAAGGCGCGCTGTAACTCCTGTAGAGTAACGGTACTTAAAGCTTGGATGGATGAAATGGAAGAAGAAGGTTCAATTTATAGACTTGAGAGAATGAAGCTCAATAGTATAGAAGACTTGATAAGATCAATGATTGAGAATAGTTGAGGAACGTGCAATGAATAGGAAGAAGACATGTGTCTTGCTTTCTATTGCATGAGAGGATTTGCTAAGAATAGAAGAATGAGTTAAAGCATTTTAAAGAATATAATAATTAGTTGAGTGATTTAAAACAAGAAGAAGGGATTTGCATGAGAATAAGAAGATATTTTTCTTTATTAAATATTACGAATATTTAATTGCATGTGCAAGAAAGCTTGAATTATATTTAGAGATAACTCAATTTAGAAGAAAAAGCAACTTAAATAAATAATTGATTTATTTAAATTTAGAGAAGATATTTTTGGAAGAAAATAATTAAATAATTGGTATTATTTAATTTAGAATGATTTTGGAAGAATTAGAAGATAAGAAAGAAAATTAAATAAATAAATTTATTTAATTGTTTGTGCATGATTTGGAAGAATAAATAAAATATTTGATTATATTTTATTTTTAGAGATTGAGAGGATTTAAATAAATTTAGAAGACTGATTTGATTTAATTAAATAATTAAGAATTATTTAATTGTTTGGAAGAATTTAATTAAATAAAGGATTTTGTTTAATTTTGACTTTAGAAGAGATAATTAAATATTTTGATATTTAATTAACTTAGAACAATGCGAATTGTGTCATTTTTAGGCATATACATTGTGCACTACTACAAATATAGAATCATATCCCCTTTGTATTCTTAGAAAACCTAAAATGAAATCCATGCTTATATCTTTCCAATGTCTCTCTGGTACAGTCAAAGATTTGTACAAACCAATATTCTGGCTACTCCCCTTTGCAACTTGACAAACTCTTCACAAACTTCCTTACATCCTTATATATCTAAGGCCAAAAATAATGTTCACTTACCAAAGTTAATGTCTTATCAATTCCCAAATGTCCTGTTAATCCACCACTACTCTTCTCCTTGATTAAATTATCTCTCATTGAACTCCTAGGTTACACAACTAATCTCCTTTGAAAAACATATCCTCCTGAATGAAATAATCCAACCACTTACTTCTATCTATCACAACAGGTTCCTTACATGCTTTCCATGCTTTTGCAAAATCAAGATCATCTTCATACATATGCTTAAGTTCTTCAAATCCTAGTACTTCTACTCTCATTTCTGTCAATGAATTCTTTCTTTTGCTTAATGCATCTACAACTTTGTTTGACTTCCCATTGTTGTGATTCAATACAAATGTGTAATTGTGTAAGAACTCTACTCTACTCATATGTCTCTGATTCAACTTACCCTAATTGTTCAAATAATACAAAGCTTGATGATCAGTGTACAACACAAATTCCTTTGGCAACAAGTAATATCTCTACATCTTCAAGGCTTGAATTATGGCATAGAACTCTTGATCATAAACTAAATATGTCCTCCTTGCATCATTCAAATTCTCACTGAAATATGCTATTTGTCTCTCTTCTTGACTTAATACTGCTCCTATTGCATTTCCACTGGCATCACAATCAATTTGAAATACTTTGTCAAAATATGGTAATGCTAATAATGGCTGCTCTGTCACCTTTTGCTTCAATAATTAAAAACTCTTTTGTGCTCTTGATGTCAACTTAAAATCCTTTCTGTCATCTCTCATTATCTTTATCATTGGTGTGCATACAATACTAAAATTTATGATGAACTTCCAGTAGAAACTTGCTAGTCCATGAAATGATCTTACCTCACCAATGTTCGTAGGTGTTGACCATTCAAAAATTGCTCTAACTTTCTCAGGGTCCATCTTGAATCCTTCCTCAGAAATCACAAACCCAAATATACCAATTCTTCCTTCATGAAACTACACTTCTTGATGTATATCAACAATTTCTCCTCTCTCAGCCTCTGCAATACTTGTCTAATATGCTATAAATTTTGGTCTTTTGTTCTACTAAAAATCAAAATATCATCTTGCAAGTATACAATAACAAACTTACCCAAGAATTTATTCAAAACCCCATTCATCAATCTCATGAAATTACTTGGTGCATTATTTAATCCAAAAGGCATGACTAACTACTCATACAATCCCTCATTTGCCTTGAATAAAATCTTCCACTCATCTCCTTCTCTAATCATGATCTAATGGTATCTACTCTTCAAGTCTAACTTTGTGAAATATTTCACTCGACTTAAAGAACCCATGATGTCATCCATCCATGGTAATGGAAATCTATACTTAATAGTTATTTTGTTTATTTCTCTCGAGCCCATACACATCCTCCATTCTCCATCTTTCTTCGGTGCTAGTATTGTAGGTATTGCACATGGGCTTAAACTTTCTCTGATCAATCCTTTCCTCAACAACTCATGTATTTTCCTATTCAACTTTGCATTTTCTATCGGTGTCATCCAGGGTGCCACTTTGTTAGGCAAACTAGCTCTAGATATAATGTCCATATGATGACTAATATTCCTAATTGGTGGCAATCCTTTAGGTACATGTTCTGATATGATATCTTTGCACTCTGTCAACAATTTAGTTATCTCCTCCGGTGGTGGTTCTTCTTCTTTTATGGTAGCATTTTCTGCACTTAGGATTCCACACTTCTTTAGAATCAAATAAAAACACATGTTCTCATGTTTCTATCCATCCAAACATTTCCTTTGATCCACCAAATAGATTCTAGCATTCCCACATACTTCTCTTTTAGGTTCATCTTCCAAAGGTATCAAGATATATTTCTTTCCATTTGATGTTATAGTATAAGTATTCTTCTTTCCACTATGTATTGCATTTCTATCATACTTCCATGGTCTCTCCAACAATCTATGACATACATCCATTGCCATAATATCACACAATACCTCATTAACATAAGATCCTATATGAAATTTCACCAAACATTGTTCACTCACCAGTACCTTGTGCTCATCTTGAATCCATGCTATCTTGTAGGGCTTTGAATGTTTCAATCTCTCCAGGCTCAGCTTCATCACCATTTCTTCTAAAACCAAATTATATGTACTACCACTATCAATGATAACTTTACAATATTTACCTCCTGATTTACATCTTGTCAAGACAAAGTATTCCTTTGCAGTGGTTCCTTAGTTGTCATTGCTTGAAACAAAGCTCTCCTCATGGCCAATGACCCCCCCTTCTCTGAATTTCCCACTGAACTAGGTGATCCAATTGGTTCTTCTTCTATATAAGCCACTCTTGCACTATTTTCTATCTTTTTTCTAGTACTCCCTCACTACAACAAATCCCTCTCATTAGCTCCCTTTTTTGCTCCATTTTTTGCTTCCACCCACTATTTTGATGTATTTTTCTCCAATTTTTTGAAAAAGTCGGTGCTATTTATCGGGATGGCGCTATTTTTGGCATTTTTTGTGCCGATTAGAACAAGTAGGCACTAAATTAGGTGCTAATTAGCACCTAATTTAGCGTCTATTTCAGCGTCACATTTAGCGTTTGATGTAGCACCTGATTTAGCGCCTTCTTTAGCCCTCGATTTAGTGCCTTATTTAGCACCTTATTTAGTGTCATATTTAGTGCCTGATTGAGGGCTTGATTTAGTGCCTAATGTAGCACCTTATTTGGCACCTAATTTATGGTAAGTTGGGTTTAGGAGTATTATTTAGGTTTAGGGTTTATGGTTTTGGGGTTAGGGGTTAAGGTTTAGAGGTTTAGAGTTTAGGGTTTCGAGAGAGATAGAGGACCAATAGGGAGATATAGAGGAGACCAAGGGGAGAGATAGGGAGATAGAGAGTGAGGGACATGGCTAGAGACATAGGGAGAGAGATTGAGAGGTAGAGGGACAAAGGCGATAGGGAGAGAGGGGAGAGATATGGAGATAGAGGTTTAGGGTTACTTGGGTTTGGGGTTTAGGGATTAGGGGTTAGGGATTAGGGGCATTATTTAGGGTTTAGGGTTTATTGTTTAGGGGTTAGGGGTTCAGGTTTAGATGTTTAAGGTTTAGGGTTTATAGAGAGAGGAATGATAGGGAGATATAGAGGAGACTGTGGAGAGAGATAGGGAGATAGAGAGTGAGGCACATGGCTAGGGACATTATAGGGAGAGAGATTGAGAGGTAGAGGGATGATAAAGATAGGGAGATAAAGGTTTAGAGTTGTTTGGATTTAGGGTTTAGGGTTTCTTAGGTTTGAAGATAGCTAGAGAGAGAGAGGAGACAGATAGCTAGGGAGAGATATAGGAGATAGAGGGGAGATATAGGGAGATAGATTCAAGTGAGAAAGATACCTAGAGAGATAGGGAGAAGGATTGAGAGGTAGAGGGATGATAGAGATAGGGAGATAGGGGTTTAGGGTTTCTCAAGTTTAGGGTTTAGGGGTTAGGGGTTAAGGTTAGGAGAATTATTTAGGGTTTACAGTTTAGGGTTTAGAGGTTTAGGGTTTAGTTTTTAGAGAGGACCAATAGGGAGATATAGAGAGTGAGGTACATGGCCAGAGATATAGTCAGAAGAGATAGGGAAATGGAGAGTGAGGGACATGGCCAGAGACATAGGGAGAGAGATTTAGAGGTAGAGGAATGATAGAGATAGAGGTTTAGGGTTTCTTGGGTTTAGTGTTTAGGGTTTAGGGGTTTGGGGTTTAGGATTTAGGGGTTTAAAGTTTCTCAAGTTTAGGGTTTATGGTTATGGGTTAGGTCTTAGGGGCATTATTTAGGGTTTATATATGTTTTAGGGGTTAGGGTTGCTTGGGTTTAGGGTTTAGGGGCATTATTTAGGGTTTACGGTTGCATGTCAAAAGAAGTCTCTGTCTCTCTCTCTAAATCCCTCAACCCTAAATAAAGCCCCTAATCCCTAAGCCCTAACCCTAAACCCTAAACTTGAGAAACCCTAAACCTCTATCTCCCTATCTCTCCCTTATCGCCCTCTCTCTATCATCCCTTTGCCTCTCAAATATCTCTCTCCTGGCCCTACCTCTCTAGACATCTCACTCACTCTCTATATATCTCCCTATCTCTCACTCTGTCTCCTCTATCTCTCCCAATCTATCTCCCCTCTCTTTGTACCTATCTATCTCTCCCTATCTCTTGCCTCCCTCTCCCCTATCATTCCTCTATCTCCCTATCTCTCTAGACATCTATCTAGTCACTCTAGTCTATGTCCCTCTCTCTCCTTATTTGTCTCTTCTCTATCTCTCTCTACCTAGCTTATATCTCTCCCTATCTCTCTATCTCTTTCCTCTCTCCCCCTATCATTCCTATATCTTCCTATCTCTCCCTTCTATTAAGTCTCCCTCTCCCTTATTGATGAAGGAAATGAACAAGAAAACTAGGACTCTCTCTCTTTGCCTCTTTTTCTCTATATGTCTCCCTTATCAACTAAGAAAATGGAAACAAGAAAACTAGGACATGAAAAGAGAGAGAGGGAGAGAGAGAGAGAGAGAGAGAGAGAGAGAGAGAGAGAGAGAGAGAGAGAGAGAGAGAGAGAGAGAGAGAGAGAGAGAGAGAGAGAGAGAGAGAGAGAGAGAGAGAGAGAGAGAGAGAGAGAGAGAGAGAGAGAGAGAGAGAGAGAGAGAGAGGATTTAGTGTTTAGGGTTTAGGGGTTTGTGATTTAGGATTTAGGGGTTTAGGGTTTATGGGTTAGGGCTTAGGGACATTTTTTAGGGTTTATAGTTTAGGGGTTAGGGATTCAGGATTAGGGTTTAGGGGCATTATTCAGGGTTTATAGATCTTCAAGGATCTAGATAGTGTGGCTATACACATTGCTACACATGTTGGTGGCTAGTTAGACACATTGAACATCAACAACTGCATGTTATACTTCCATACACGTGTGCCACCTAATGACATTTGTATTGCAAAACATGATCATATAATTGGCACTGTATGCATCTGACACATGGTGATGTCCACGTACGCCACATGCCACAATGATCTAGTTGGCACCATACAAGTTTGAGTACATTTGTTCATCTTACCTCTCTGTATATTTCCTTTATTCATTTTGAATAGAAGTGACATATATGTTAGAACCCTTCTATATTTGAATGTGTTTTGGTTTACATAACTATTTTCCTTTATGTATTCTATGATCTTATTACATTAATATATAATATAGGATTGTCCCTTAGTTCACCTTGGGAATTAGATTAAATAACATCTGAAGTTGACTGTAAATTAACTGCAACATGGTGAGCATTTTGTTGATTTTCTTGCTTATTTTCACCCTTTTGAAAACTAAATTTTCCTATTGAAATTTTGAAGGATGAGATCCATATTTAAGTGCATTAGACTTAAGAAGTTTCAATTCAATGTTTCTTAAATTTGCACACAAATCCATGGAATAATAATAGTTGTTTAGGTACATTGTTATATTCTTGTATTGACCATTATCACTAGTTGTGAATCTTTTAAGTCACAACCTTAAGTCTTGGTGCCCGTGGGTTGACTAGCCCCTTAACCTAATCATTACCTATTGCCGCCAGTAGATCTTAAAGTCTTATAAAATAAAAATCACACTGTAGCAGAGCATGTTAGGATGATGTCAGTACCTGGTTGCGACGCTGCGATAAGCCGCCACCTGTCCATATAACCAAGGTGCCTATGAAGTGTTTTCCTTAGCCAACTTCTGCTGCCACATGTCAAAATGTTAATGGTTCACAGAACAAATTTAATATCCAATGGTTGTACTAGCATGCAGGGGAATCTTTTCAAAGGGAATATTCACCATGAGATGGAGAGATGATGACATGTGGCATCTACCGATTAAAAAGAAAGTATAATAAAGGTGCATGGGTGCTATGTCGCAACATTGTACAATAGATGTATGGTGGGCCCTCCTTGAAAGTGATGCCATGAAAAGGTGACATCCATCCAGTCCATGTTGAAGATGATTTTATGTATAGATGATTTGGCTCATTCTCATTGGGCAGAGACTTGTCAACCAAGATAACTAAGATTGTCAAATCTAGTCAATGAATTAAGGTCACAAATTTTAGAAAGGTGACAAATGATCAATGGTCTAAATTCAAACATTCAAACAAAGAAAACCTTTGAGTGACTATGGCACGAGTAGATTTATAGTTGTTGCGACCTCCATCAATATGCAGAATGGTACAGGAATTCAAGGTATTTTCCATCATTCCTCAAGGAGCAATCACGTTCAGAGCCAGAGAATCATCAAAATGAGCAAGGAGAAACAATTCTGCACCTTTGTGGCATCAAAAACTAGTAAGTCATTATCTCTCCCCTACATTTAGTTCTCTATCTGTAAGAATTTTTTGAGATATTTAGGGCAGCTATTAATTGCATAAGCCCTAGGTTGCCTACATAAAATACAAAATGAGTCAGTTGGGTGAGGCTTTAACCTCAAAATGTAGCTTGGATGAATATATCATGATTCAGTGCCCTGGATCATCTAAGAGACATCTGACAAATTTAGGAGAGGTTGGAAAAAATGATAAAATATATGATCTTTGTGTAGATTGTTGAGATGCTAGGATCCCTATGTCTACTTGCAGTTTGTTTGAGCTTTGGCACAATCAAAGTGATTACAGAGCCCCAATCTACCATGCTTGGACCCTTGACTTAGCTAAATTAATATGCCCTAATGTCTTCATAAACACAGACTTGATGAGAGTTGTAGTAACTAGGTATGACCCTAAGACCATGTCTGTCTTGTCTGGAAATGATAGTGTTATCATTAGATTCAGTAAGGCCTATATTACCACTGTCTTCAACCTTGACCCCACTACTGGTATACCCATAGATTTGAATGTTTCAGGGAAAAATACAAAAATCATAGATATGCATATAGGTCTCATAAATTGGCCAAGCATAGATTAAAAGGAGTTGATGGAGCTTTGATCAAAATCCTTGACTCAAAAGAAGAGCCTCTCTAATGTAGCATGTTCATGGAATATTTTGTTAAAACCTATCATAGATTGTGTCATATGCTCGGAAGAGATGCATCAGATAGAATGTTGGTGTCTCTAATGATGATGGAAGCATATATCCAAGATTATGGAGCTGAGAAGCCATATGATTATGTAGGTTACTTGTCAAAAAGGATGCATGAGCAGATGATAGCCATTAAGAACAATATGTACACTCCAGGTCCCCATGTAAAATTCACTTGGTATTCATTAAAATGCCACATGATCCTATTTTCTCTATCTGGCCATTGGGGCAAGGAGTTGCATTTGAGAATGACTGATGTAGAAGGCAAGGCCATGCTAGTTCAGATGTGGACCTGCATGCTAGACATGCATTTCAATTATGCTAGCTATGTCACTTTTGAGGAGCATTTTGTGAGGAAAGTATTGGGATTCTTGGAGCCAGCTGCAGAGAGGATACCAAAGGAGATTAAGGATTTTTTGAGACCAATGGAGAGGACCCCCTATCTGAAGATCAATCACAATTGGGGAGATTGGTTTTTACATGAAAATACAACTTGTATTAGAGTCTATGGGTGTGAGGCTCCGTCATATTCCTTACCAAAATTTGTGCCCAGAAGAATAGGATTTATGGAGATCATTAGATAGTTGAATGAAGCAGACAAGGAACACTTTAGAAAGCATAAGAAGGGATCTCTTATCCCAACATCTCTGAAGCTTCATGATTTTATTACAATTGATAAGAGTGGCTTGGACCAAATTGATCTCATGTTGAAATGTTATAGGATGAGTATGGAGAAAATAAAACTCTTTGATCCTGAAGGTTTTATTCATGACACAAGGTATAAAGTTGGCAAGCCTGCATACCTGCACTGTGTCCTATTTGATGAGGATACTGTCAAAAATTTTGAATCAATACAACAAGTGTTTTTTCTTGAGAAATAAGTGGAAATATATAATGGATGCAAAGAAAAGGAAAAAGAATGCTACATATCAAGGGGCTTTCATTGAGATTTAAAACCCCATTGAAAGAATCAAAATATTCTTTGCTAAAGGAGATGAATTGATTGCTAAGGCACTTGCTGGAGAAGAGAGGCCCACATATTAGCCAAGCAATTCAAGGGGTAAGTACATTAGAAAAAGTTCCCATGACTCCCCTGAAGCACCTACCCCAAAGAGAGCAAAAATAATTAATCTTGAAATAGAAGAAGAAATGGAAGTTGTGAATCTAGAGGAGGAGGTTATAGAAGAACAAGACACACAACCCTCACATCAATTGCTTTCTCCCCTGATGATAGTACCATATGCCTCCCCAAAAAATAGGTTGACAAGATCCACAGTCAACAGTGAGGTGGACACCAAAGATGTGAGGGAGGTGGCGTGCAATTAGTTTATCTTTAATGATGCATTCATTACCACTCCATAATTCAAATCCCTTGTGTTGAGAATGAGGAGTGAATAATTTAAAAAAAAAAAGATAGAAGAAGCAAAAAGTGGTGCAAACCCTTCAGAGTATGATGCTATCACAAGGAGGGTTTTGAGTGAAGTGAACAAGGACATTAGTGCCATGAATCCTAAGGAAGGGAGAGAACTTGTGAAGAAAAGTAAAATCCTACTATCACCACACTGGACACTATCAGATGCTATTGCATTTGACACCATTACCAGGGATGATGTAGATGTAAGTGAAGAACAAGCCAGGAGGGCATTACAGGGTGCTATCTTTGAACCTAAATTTGATACCTTGGCTATCTGGGCATTTTCCCCAAATGATAAGAAACCAAAGGTAGGTTTGGAAGAATTGACTAGTAATGTGATCATCAAGAGGGTATTAGACACCTCTACTCCTTAGGCAGCCAACTTGAATGTACAGACAACACATTTTGCAGAGGCAATAACACTCAAACTACAGAAAAATTACAATGAATTATTGGGGAAATAAATAGAGGCAATGACCAGACTTAATGTTTATGAGAGTCAACCTCAATTGGAAGCTGGTCCATCTCAAACACATCCAATTATATAAACTGTAGAGTCATTACCAGTGGATACACACCCCCTACTTCAAGAAATAGAGGAGCTGAAAGAGGAAAATAAGAAGTTGAAAGGTGAAGTAGAAGGAAAAGTGGAAGGTGTAGCCACAAATTTAATCACGTATAGAATCAACAAGATATTGGCCAGGTTGGAGGAGACCCATAGGTCTTACTCTCTGTTAAGGGTAGCATGTGAAAAGCATGAATCAGAAAAACATAAGATATCAACTATGAAGACTGGCTGGTTACCAAGGATTGGAAAAATCAGAGAGTTTCTCAGGTGTTCTAGATATGATCTAGATGCTCCTCCCAAGTTGTAGTTGGTAGTAGGAATATTGGAAAAATTTAAGGAGGTGGCTACTTATCAATTAAAATATGATACAATACTAAGGGATAAAATGCAAGCAGTTGAGAAGCATGACACAAAATGGTTACCTCACATTTAAGAAGATGATGGGACAACAAAGGACATGAACAAGTGGAAGAAGGAAATCATCGATAATGGTAATCAATTAATTCCATCTTGTTGCAATAAGGGAGATCCAACTCTGCATGTGTTAAGTTGGACACTTGAAAGGCTGCATATGGTGGACATCACATTTGAATCATTTGGTAAAAATGTCAAAAGTATCCTAGATGCATGATATGTCAGCCACAATAGTAAGATAACAGAAGTCATCTCATTTCCTTGGCCGGCTGAGAGTACAGATGGTATGTGGTAGGACAGATATGGATCTAAAGAATGACAACTTGGATACTATCTTCCAACCACAATAATGTAGATCCCCAGGTGGCTCCTCATGTTTCTCAAGGCCAACCACTCCTTTTCTTTTTCCTCTGGTGCAATTAATGTTTCCTCAATGCCTTTGGGTGCTTCTATGTATTCATTAAATTTGAAAGACAATGTATTAATTGTTGAGGGTACACGTTCCTGTTATATAATGGAACTATATCACTCATTTTAATGTTGTTGAAGACTTGGAAAATTTTGGAGAAGTAATGAAAATACAGGTTCTCTGGGTTGCTCTATTTTGTGTTTTAAGTTTATGAGTTATATGTTGGATGCCTTATGCATAAAATTTATCAATGTCATGTTTTTTTTAAATGAGTAATGCTTCATTGCATGTGTTTGGTTATCTGTCTCCAAGTTGTGTATATTTTTCTTCTGAATCTAAGTAGCTAAGGGTTACTCAAGGTTTTGGAACATGGGTTTTCTATCATAAGAATTGGCATATCTTTAGGGTTTTATAATTTGCAAATTTGAGTACCAACTAAACCAATATTGACATTAAAGTGATGTACAAAAGCATTGGCCAAATCATTGAAGGAATGAATAGAACTGTGAGGAAGAGAATTAAACCATTCAATTGCATAATCCTTTTAGTTTCTAGGGAAGAGCTTTGTAAAAAGTTTATCATCATAAACATAATCAAAACAAACTCCCAATTGTGTCATAAGGTCCCCTTTACCACTATACATTACAAATCTAGGGGCAACCAAACAAACTAGAAATGGATAAGAAATAACTCAAATGAAAGTGGGTTATGCTTGATTTCTCATATGATATCCTTTGATTACTAGGGGTAATACATCAACTTTACTTTACATCTCATCAATTCTTTTAAGGATGACATCTATGTTGGAAGGATGAACATTAGGAGTTATAATTAAAATGGGAGTGGAAGTGGCAACATGAGATAATACGTGGAGTGTAGGTTGATTGAGGGACAAAGAATGAAGTTGGAATGACAACACTAGAAGTGGGAACATGAGTAGTGGGTGATAAGTAAACACAATCAAGGGATTAGTGGAAGGTACAATATGAGAAGTAGGTACAATGAGAGGATCAATGATAGGAGCTATGAAAAATTGATAAGGAATATAGAGAAGAGAAGAAATGTGTGGCTTGGCTAATGTAGGAGAAGATGTGGAAGGAGGCACACTAGATGAAGAGGGCTTGTGAAGAAATGGGAGGAGACACACTATTTAAGGAACTTGATGAGCTTATCCTCTGACCTATATCACTTAATACTTCCATCACATAAGGATTATCCATTAACAAGTTATGAAGAACATCAATCAAATTTGAATAATTAACATTATTGCTCAAATTCGTAAAGGTCTGATATATGTATTTGTGTAGTAGGATTCATGTCTTGCCTATCCATATGTGCAACATGTGCATCATGATACAAAACATCTTCCCCATTAAAATATGTAGTAGTCATCAAATCCTCAATCATAAATTCCTCGCAATGAATTGAGGCCATTGTAGAGTTAAGCCTAAGGTTTCTTCTTAGTGCAAAATGAGGATTAGGTTCAGACCTTGACATTTAAGAAAAATATAAAGCAATGAAAAGGAAATTGCATCCAAGTAATCCTAATTTTTTTTTGCCAACAATTCATACCAAAAATTGAACAATTTAAGGATATTACAATAGGTAATTTGTATCGACACAAATAATATTACTGAAGCATTTCAAAGTTTAGGTCATAAGAATCATCCTTTTTAAAATATGGATTACAAATAATTCTTAAATTTTAGAAGTCTTGGTCATTAACATTATTGTCTACTACAATGTCATCCAGTGTATCATTGTTGTTACCCTGAAAATTTTAACCCAAAAATTTTCAAATTTTTGTGCCTAAGGATTGATACAATCACTGTTTCACCCCAGTCCGATAATTTTCCTATCCCAAAAATTTTGAAGTCCTGAAAACTTTTCTATAAGTCTTTGTCGTCGGGTAGTTTTGAAATTCATGAATCTTTTGTTTACCTGACTCATGTTCTTAATTTTGAGAAATGGCCAACTTCCTGACTTCTCCTTTGTGTCAGGGAAGTTCAAAGCTTTTGAACATTAGTCTAATAGTTTGAAGAACCTCATTCATTGTTGGGAACTTGCAAGTTTTGTGAAATCCTACTCTAAGTTCAAAGTTCAGGGTCTACTCCGACTGCTGACTAGTCAACATCTTTGCGGTACCCATTTTTCAAGGTATTACCATCTCATTAGATTGCTCATGTGGTATGTGATGAGAATGTCTTTTCAGAAGCTGCAGAGTGCAAGTTCCAATCTTGAGACGCGTTTCCTAAGATATAAAATTAATGATGCATTAATGACAAGTGTAATGAAGCTCATTAAGATGGTGGCACGACGTTAATAAGTTTGAAAGACATCATTACCTACTGACGTAATTAGGTGAAGGTGGCGATGCTCTCTATATTTAGTTTTCTTGCCAGCCAAGCTATTCTTCAAAATGGGACTTCCATCAAACAATGAAATTTGGGACGATGAACCTATGCAAGTTCTACAACTTGATTTACAATGGCCTGAGGAGGAGAAGATCGATATCATCTCTTAGTTGCGCACGGTTGCTTGGAAGGAGAACCCCAGTTATGCTGAATACCGCAGGACAATTGATATCCTAGAAGAAGAAGAAGAGCGTACTAAGCTACGCCAGCTTTTTATGGAGATACGCCTAGAATTGGGGGAAGATTAATGCCACCTGTCTTGCATATTTGAAGTCTTTTTGTATTTAGCGATGATTACTACAATTTTGGTATGATGTAACCATTTCTATTTTGAGAAGTCACTTTCTTGATTACGATGACTAAAAAAGGACCATTTTTGAATAGTTATAATTTTCGGGAGGTTATATAAGGAGAGGGGAATTCCAATGGAAGACATCTTTTCCCGGTGTCTGTTTGTGAACAGTGGGGAAGAAGAGCAAGTTTATTTTGTATTAATTCCTAGTTATACTTTTCTTAACTATGTTTATATATAGAAGCATTACAGAAACTTTGAGTTTTGGTTATATTAAAGAAATGAAGAATTACTTACAGAACTTTGTGTCTCCAAGTGTCTTTTGTGATTACAATTGTTCTTATGTCAATTAGTAATCTATCTTCAATATTGCTTCTTTTATGTTGACATGTGTTAAGGTGGAATATAATTGTATCTCTCAATTAATTTATTCTTGTTTATGAATGTTGGATAAGTGGGTTGTGTATCATTTATCTACATTTATTTCTTTCCGTAATCAGTCATGCACATCTATTTCATGGTGATGGGTAGATGTTAATACACCTTTTTTGCTTTCTAGTTAAAAGCACACCCCATGTTTTTATTCATTGCATATCTTAAGAGGGAGCTATACCTCTAAAATTCAGAGGAAAGTTGTGAATCCAATGACAACTTCTCCAACTGTTAGTACTCTTTGTTCTTCTTGGGCGTCTTGAGTCATTTTCTACATTTATTCTCAAAGGACAAATATGTCAACTAATAGATTTTTGGTGATTCTACTGGGGATCGAAAGTGAAGTATAGTTCCTTTATTTTCCCAGATATTTAAAAGTGCCTCCCTGAGGATGGAGGCTAGTAGTTCTATGAAGTGGACATTACTCATAAGCAGTTGGTTCCAGCTAGACTCCTGCTAATTTATTTTTCACTTTTACATGATGGCTTTGGTTTCTCCTCAGCCATGGGGAAATCATTTCAAACCTCTCTTTTTGTCTCAGTTTTCACCTCTTCCAGAAGGATCAAGAAAACATTTTCCAAAGTTTAGTGGAGAAGGCTCTCAAGATGCTAAAAACCATATTCTGGCATTCACAGTTGTGTGTGGTATCCTAGGGGTACATGAAGAAAATGTTTTTGTAAGATTATTTATTGAATCTTTGATTGGGCCCACAGTAGATTGGTTTTGCTTTTTAGAAGAGAAGTGTGTAATAGATTGGGATTCACTGAAGAAGAAGTTCTTAGTGGGATATAAGGGTCCGGTTGATGAAGTTGCTTTGTTGTATCAATTTTTCAACATTCAAAAGCAAGAAGGCAAATCCATCAGAGATTTCATGGACAGATTCAACCGGATGCTCAAGAAGATTCTAGCCCTTCTTCAACCAAGTGAGCAACTTCAGCTTTGTATTTTTATTTCCTCTTTGCATCCTGATGTTCAATTTGAGTTGAAACAGAGTGGAATAAATGATGTTGAAATTGCACAACAAGAGGCAGTAAAAATAGAAGATGATCTAATATTGAGTGGTTTATGGAAAGTAAATCATATTGTAGATAATCTGATTCATGAACCTATGAGGATGCCTATTATGTATAAACAAAATCTCAAGCCTATAGGTTCCCATAATATCCTATCTCCTTCTGTTGAATGTTCTAATCTCTATATTTTTTATTCCAAACATTTTGGTAGAAGTGAGGTAAGTGCTGCGGGAATTAAATCTCATGTGAATAGGAGAGTTGAAGCTTATTATTTGCATTATGAGGAAGATAATGATAAATCTGTAGTTTTCCCATGCAATACGGAAGATGAGCAACCTGAAGCTCTACATCATGAAGAGGAAGTACTGAGCACCTTTTCTCTGGTATGCATGCAAGTTGAACATGAAAGCTTCACATCTCCTAAGTCAAATAATATAGAGATACGGTTGCAAGAAGAGGTTATAAATGCCAAAATTTTTAAACAAGATTTAAAAGTCACTCATGCCTCCCATGATAAGAGAATGGATGAATTGCATTCCTCATCTACTTATCCTCTCAGTAATAATGAAGACTTCTCTTCTTCCACAATTCCAGGATGAAATGACTAGGTATTTGATGATCTTGCACAAGCGAGCTTTTTAAAGAATTTTAATGGTAATATGCAATTTCAATCTGATAAAGTACACTCAGGCTTGCTTAGAACTTTTCAAGAAATTAAACAAAGAGATGGTAAAGGTATGCATTTTCTTGCTTGTATCCATGAAAAGACTTTCGTTTGTAAAAAAAGATACACATGATGAAGAATCTCATCCTTGGCATAAAGAGGACAATGATATGGAAGCTAAAAATTCTTTCAAAATGCCATCTGAAGCAATGAAAGCATGTGAAGAAAAAGGTGAAGATGAAGCTATTTCTCTAATGCATATACATCCAAAGGTGAGTGAAGAATTCATCTTTGATTTATTTTACTTCAAAGATGCAATTATTTCTTTTGAGAATGATTCATCAAATGAAGCTTGTGTTGGAAATCCATGCAATAATTTCTCAAAATCTGAGGCTAATAAGAAGGAAAGGAATAGTCAAGTTGATGAAGGTTCGTAGCCTCAAGAATTTTAGAAGCTCTAGATGGTGACCTTTTTTGTGAAGAAGATACTGTGCTCTTTCCTATACTTGAAGAAAAAGGCCTTGCTACTAAAAGCATAGCTAGTAAACAAATTTTTAATAATGAGATTATCTCAATTGAAGGTGATTTTTAGCTTCATGAAATTATTGCTTGCAATAAAAATTATCAGTCTAACTCACTTCTAATTTCATATAAGGTTGATGATTGGTCCCCTGATGATTTGAATGATTCTCTATCTACTGTCAAAAAGGTTAATTACATACGGGAATAGGACAAGACATATGTGGCAAGTCAAAAATCAAAATTTTTAGATGGTGTAGTCATTTCTACATACCGCAACAAACAAAATTTCTTATCTCAAGGCTTGTGTGTGGGATGTCCAATTCAAGGATTGGTTTCTCTAGGCTTGTCAAATCAAGTGCATCATGAGGTCACAATTAGTGAGGTAGATAATCATATACTGGGATATATTGAGGTGAGTCTTCAAATTGGAGGAGTGTACAATGAAGAATGGCTTCTCGAGCATCAAGTCATATCCAGAGACTCTTTATCTAAAGTCATTTTTATCAGTTTGATCATGGCGGTCACAAGTTTGCAACTGGTTGCTTGTGAGCTTTTTTGTGCATCCGGTATTATTTCGCATAGGCACCTATTTCTCCGAACCAGTTAATGGATTTGCATAACTATTTTGAGGTCATTGGGAGGTAGGATCTTCCTGCCATGTATATATTAGGAGTTTTTGTTGTATTGGTAGTCTAGTTTCCTTTCCTGTTTGCCCTATTTTTGGCTTGTTCTAGTTCCTTTGTTCCCTATGTTGTTTGACTCTGCTGCCCAATAGATAAGACACTGGTCTTTACTTATGATTCTGGGTTCCTTGCTTCGTCCTTTATAGTCCTCGTTCCCAATCAGAGCCTATTGTTACCCCAAAAATTTTAACCCAAAATTTTTCAAATTTTTGTGCCTAAAGACTGATACAATCATCACTTTGCCCCAGTCTGGTCATTTTCCTGTCCCAAAAATTTTGAAGTCTTGAAAACTTTTCTATAAGTCTTTGTCATTGGGTAGTTTTCAAATTTGTGAAGCTTTTGTTTACTTGACTCATGTTCTTAATTTTGAGAAATGGCTGACTTCCTAACTTCTCCTTTCTGTCAAGGAAGTTCAAAGCTTTTGAACATTACTCTAATAGTTCGAAGAACCTCATTCATTGTCGGGAACTTGCAAGTTTTGTGAAATCCTGCTCTAAGTTCAAAGTTCTGGGTCTATGTCAACCGTTGACTAGTCAACATCTTCGCGGTGCCTGTTTTTCAAGGTATTACTAGCTCATCAAATTGCTCATGTGGTATGCGATGAGAATGTCTTTTCAGAAGCAGCAGAGTGCAAGTTCCAATCTTGAGACCCATTTCTCAAGATATAAAATTAATGATGCATTAATGACAAGTGTAATGAAGCTCATTAAGATGGTGGCATGATGTTAATAAGTTTGAAAGACATCATTACCTACTGACATAATTAGGTGAAGATGGCGGTGCTCTCTATGTTCAATTTTCTTGCTAGCCAAGCTATTCTTCAGAATGGGACTTTTAGCAAACAGTGAAATCTAGGAGGATGAACCTATACCTATTCTACAACCTGATTTACAATGGCCTGAGGAGGAGTAGATTGATATCATCTATCAACTGCGCATAGTCTTTTGGAAGGAGAAAACCAGTTATTCTAAATACTGTAGGATAATTGACATCCTAGAAAAAGAAGAAGAGCGTGCTAAGCTGCGCCAGCTTTTTATGGAGATACGCCTAGAATTGGGGAAAAATTAATGCCACCTGTCTTGTATATTTGAAGTCTTTTTGTATTTAGTGATGATTACTACAATTTTGGTATGATGTAACTGTTTCTATTTTGAGAAGTCACTTTCTTGATTACGGTTACTAAAAAAGGACCGTTTTCGAATAGTTATAATTTTTTGGAAGTTATATAAGGAGAGGGGAATTCCAATGGAAGGCATCTTTTCCCGGTGGCTATCTGTGAATAGTGGGGAAGAAGAGCAAGTTTATTTTGTATTGATTCTTAGTTATACTTTTCTTAACTCTGTTTATATATAGAAGCATTACAAAAACTTTGAGTTTTGGTTATATTGAAGAAATGAAGAATTACTTACAGAACTTTGTGTCTCCAAGTGTCTTCTATGATTGCAATTGTTCTTATGTCAATTAGTAATTTGTCTTCAATATTGCTTCTTTTATGTTGACATGTGTTAAGGTGGAATATAACTGTATCTCTCAATTAATTTATCCTTGTTTATGAATGTTGGATAAGTGGGTTGTGTATCGTTTATCTACATTCATTTCTTTCTGTAATCAGTCATGCACATCTAATTCATTGTGATGGGTAGATGTTAATACACCTTTTCTACTTTCTAGTTAAAAGCACACCCCATGTTTTTATTTGTTACATATCTTAAGAGGAAGCTGTACCTCTAAAATTTAGAGGAAAGTTGTGAATCCAATGACAAATTCTCCAACTGTTAGTACTATTTGTTCTTCTTGGGTGTCTTGAGTCATTTTCTACATTTATTCTTGAAGGACAAATCTATCAACTAACAATTGTCAATGTTCATATGTTCTTTCAAGTATTTAATATTATCATCATCCTCATCTTGACCCGTATGATCTTCATCACCATTGAAATTTGACTGTAGACTATCTATATTGTTACTAGATGTATTTGGATCATCATTTTCTGTACCATCCATATTGTTGTCTTCCATAACGTCATCTAACTCTAGATTGTTGTCTTCTTGTTCCTGAACATAACCATCTTCAACATCATCATGGATGTCAATTTCTTTGATGTTTTCTAATCCTTCTCTCTCATTTTTTTGGCCATCATTGTTTTTCTCAGTATCCACTAATGCATCATCAAATATATGCCTTAATCTTGGATCATAATGTATGACAAATATCCATTTCGGGTCTAAAATATCTTCATACAAAAATACCTGCACATGAACAACATACATATATTAGACGTATGGTATAACAATTTTATTGATTAATAAACACATGTATAAATTCATAGTAAACTATGAATTAGTAGATTAATGATCACTACCGCTTCTTGTTTGATTTAAAGAAATACCCGCTCACAATGAATTGGTAGAACATAAGGCTCCTTATCCTCCAGTATGAAACATGAGGAATCTATAGAAAACAATCTACTATGGGTATCATGTCTTTGTGTCCTCTCAAATGCTTCATACCATCTACACTTAAAAATACAACATTTAAAAGAGCAGTAATCCAACTCAATAATTTCTTATATTTTCCCAACATATTGTAGATTCCCTTCAATTATATTCTTATCTTTTGAGCTTGATTGATTGGATTGCTTGAAGTCAACCATGATGCCACAATTGAAGGAATATCTCTTTAAATCTACACTTTATACACGATAATGTCGACCATATGCCCACATTGCTGGATATTTCCTCACCTATGAAAGACCATTTATTTCAGTAAAAATAAATATAATGATGAATATTAAAATAGTTAATAGTGTGAAAACTATAAAGAAACAACATTTTGTAAAATTCTAACTGTACCTTTCTTTCACATCCTCTACACATGTTGTTTTCATCTTCTATTATGTTTGAATCTATACCTATATCTTCTATTTGATTTTGAATTTGTTCAGTAACCCATTCTAGTGTGCAATCTTTGCCACATTCCCCAAGTAGATCAGTGGTAAGTGGAGTATTCCTTAGGTTTGATCTCTTAAACTGTCTCCTTGCTTCTAACACTTCTTCTCTCTTTTTATCATAGAGATCAATCCATTTGTTCATTAAGTCCATGTGGTACAGAATGAACTTGTCGAGTATAGCACTTTTGTCTACACCTATTACATGTCAACATGCTTATTTCAAACTCCAAATGTCATGATGTTAATTTGACAAATAAATTATAGAGTAAATTAATGATTGCAAGAAAAACAACCACACTAATCATGAATTTACTTACTAATTGCTACTTGAACACCATTAGATTGTGATTTTTCTCCATCAATAAAATTTGATGCTCGTTCTTCATCCCTGAAGCATGGCTCATATTCAAAATCCTTACCAAGGAATTCACACAGGAAGAAAAATGCTTCATTCAATACATACCCTTCATCCATGCAACCCTCTGGATGTGCCTTTTGTCAGACATATCTTTTTAGAGTTTTCATATACCTCTCAAAGAAAAACATCCACCTCGTTGATACGACACCCACCAATTTAATGTCATCAACTAGGTGTATAAGTAAATGGACTTGTAGGTCCATGAAACTTGTAGGGAGCTCCTTCTCAAATACACATACAATTTCTGTAATTTCCTTGTTCCATTTTGGCACTTCACATTCGTGGATCTCCTTGGAGGTCACCCACCTAATATAAGAATAGTAAATTAGTATGAACCTTTAGTTAAAAATTAAAATGCAATATAATATCTCTGTCTCTCACACATGAACATTTCATATAACCACATACCTTGTAAATGCTGACAATCGACTTATGGCATTCCTTAAGTCAACTGTAAGATAGGAATCCCCCCTAATTGCCAATGGCATGATATGCTATCAAACACATTTATGAAAAAGTCATTAGTAATTTTTTCTCACACAACAAAATATCAAAATATATTTAGTACTTAATCAATGTTGCCAATAAATGTTAAATGATGATATATAATACCTTCATAAAATTATGAAAATCATGTGTTTTAAATCCTGTGATATGTCCAACTGTAAAAGCTTTAGCCAATGATGACCTATAGCTAGTAGGTGTCCTTATTGAACAGATCACATTTTTTAGTTGCTCTAGCTCTTTTTTTTTTCAAAATCCATCGAGCTTTTGCATATGTTTCATTTTCTCTGTTTGGCCACAAATGTTTTCTATCAATTTTGGTAGGCGAAAGAGCAATATCTCTCCTCGAAGATAAGGTGGCCTTCTCTTTGCCTAATATATGTCAAAATATAGAATCTGGGACATTTTTGAAGACATGCATAGGATCTAATAGGTGAGATATTAATAGATCCTTCCAGTAAGGGAGCTCATAAAATATGGATTTCCTTTTCATTCCTTCTGGCATATTAACTACAACTTGTTCTAGTTCTTCAATTAAATCACCCTGATCAAAAAAATCCTCCCAAGCTTTCAATTTAGCATCTTCATACTTCGTAAGCCAATCACCTAGACCCATAATCATGGGAGGGCCTCTATTTTCAACTTTTCCATCAAATTGATTCTTCAGGCGATTTCTAAACTTATGATCTAGTGGTAGAAAAAACATGTTTGCATAAATAAATTTATATAGATCTTTAGAATACTACCCTTGAAATTGTTTTGCACCTCTTGGACATGCAAATATCCCCTTTGTTTGAAGCCCTGCGATTCAATAAGTAATATTAATAACATAAAAAAAAGTATAAAAGTAAGTATGAAAGTTGGGATGAAAATAAATTATGTGTGTAAATACATAAATATTTTATCTTATCAGAACAAACACCAAGTCCCAGGAAATCATTAATAGTCCAACATAGCACACCATACAACATGAAGGACCTATTTGATGGGGGACGTGATCTGCAATACATTATTATGCCTTTCCATAGCAATTCCATCTCATCAATAAAAGGTGCAAGATAAACATCCATGTTTTTAACTTGATGTTTTCCTAGAACAATGAGAGTTAGCATAAGGTGCTCCTTTCTAACACTCATCCATGGGGGAATATTGTATACTATCAATCTGACTGGCCAAACACTATAATTTGAGCTCAGGAAAGAGAATGGGCACACTTGATCAATTGTAAGACCAAACCTGATACTACAGGCTTCATCTTTGAATTTTCTTGGCCATTTTTCCTCTATATGTTTCATTGCTTTGGAATTGGCAAGAATTTGCATGAATCCATCTTTAATCCTATTCTTTGCATGCCAGTCCATCAATTGTGCAAGTGACTTGTAACAAAACATTCGTTAAAGTCTAGGTATAATTGGCATGTGACGTAAAACCTTCTTTGGAACTGTAGGACCTTGTACATCTGTATGGTATCTCTTCTCTTTGCATACAAGGCATTCTAGCTTGTTTTGATATTCATCTCTGTATAAAATACAATCATTTTTACATGAATAAATTTTCTTATATTCAATCCCCAACTCAACCAACAACAGACGTGCCTCTCTACAATTTGATGGCAATACATTCTCTTCAGGGAATATTTTAGTTTTTAGTACCCTGTAAGATTGCCAGAGATTAAATCAATTGAATGTTTGACTTATGATGAACATATTTGATATGTCAATCTATACTTGGAATATTTATATACAATATATGGTTTAAAAAACCCCTTAAAGAAAAATAAACGAAGTTGATGAATGTTTACAAATTATGTACACCAATTGACAATGCAAAGTAAGAAATAGATTTGAACTCACTTCAATAGGGTAGTGAAACCTTTTGTCTGACCAACCAAATAGTGACTTGATTTCTAATAATATTAATGTGCATGCCAGTTTTGAGGTTCTACTTGCACCTGATTTGAACACAAGTGTCTACGCTGCTTTCTTGATGGAGTCTTTCAAGCTGTTATCATCAACATTACATTTGTGGTAATTACCCCTGCTATCATCATTACTATCAACCATATGATCATTATTGTCATCATTGTTTCCATTCCCAAAGAAATATGTAAGCATTTCATTCAATCCTTTTTCATGCACTGTATTTTCACTATCATGATCATCATCATTAAGGCTAGGTGGCATGTCATCATTGTATGTGGATCTCATCAGCTCTTCAAATTTCTCATCTAGTTGTATTCTCTTCAATGTTGATCTTTTCACCCTAGTATGGTTTAAAGGATGGTTTGGCTCATCCTGTCCAAATCTTAATAACCCAGTTGGATCTTGGGTATTAGTATGTGTTTCATCAACATCATCTACCTATCAACAAACACAAGCATTATTTAATGTTTGGCAACAATCAGATAAATCATAAATGTATCAATTTCAAAGAAATATAATCAAATATGGCTTAAAAAAATAAAAATATAAATTGTATGAACATATATACATCAATTGAATAATGGAACATTATTTTATAGACTACCTTTTTTATACAATAATTTAAATAAAACACAATTTTGACAACATAGTTTATAAAACATCAGTCCACACTCATTTATTATTCTTTAGTTTTCTTCCCTTATGAACATCCTTAGGGAGACCTTGTTCTTCTCTCTTCTTTCATGTAGGAGTGCATTTTAGGAAGGGGTAATCAATCAATAACTCATCCCCAATGGTAAGGTCCATAATAGCCTCAACCATTATCAATCTATCAACCTCTCTTTCCATACCTCCATCTTTATCATTTATAACCTCAACAAATTGACAATTCAGTCTTACAGTAGGGTCCCTTCCCTTACTACTATTTATAAATCCTGGATTATTTTTATGTGTGTATGCACATCCATCTCTATACATAAGATGGCCTCTATTCATTTCTTTTCCACTTTCTAATTGGAGATGATGTGTATACATATTCGAATTTAGACCATATGCTGACATGCTAGGCTTATATTCTTCTAGCCTTCTCCATTCACCACTGTAATATGATGGAACATAATATGGCATTAATCTCCTAGTTCTTTGTTTTAAATTGTTTCTATGTTTAGTTCCCACATGTACATTTTGGACAATAAAGAGGCCTAGATTTGCTCCATGACTATTGGAGGGTTGTATCATGTAGTTGTATCCCCAAAATTGAAACACCTCGTACACTCTAGGTAGTTGTTAATCACTAGGCCAAGAGCAATATAGTCGACGATCAAATGTCTCTTTGTAAATTAATCTCAAACTCAGGGGCAAGTCATCATCTCCATCACATTCATTCTCATAGGGTATGTAGTCCACCTTCCCCTTGTCTTTAATCAAATTATGCATCTTTAAACTAGTTCTTGTTCTGTTGCTTGTTTTCATCAATTCCTCATCTTCCAAACTGGTATATTGGCACATATTTTTGTTGTATGCATCATCTGATAAATGATCATTGCCCTCTAGGATGGAAGTCGGTGATCCAGGAAACTTTAAACCAAGAACTTTATCCTACAAGTATCCATTAAGAAAAAAAAGTTATTTAAATAATATAAAACAATGTTTAAATGAAGTATACATGTTATTTATATCAAATTGAAAAATTCCTTACCAAAATTCCTATTGGATTTGAATCGATTGTAGGAGGCATACTGTTGGTATGTGGTGACTGATCATGCAAGTACTGTACATAAGTTATGTATCCCTCTTTGTGTCACGAATTTGTTGGAGGAATTAGGATAATTTTAAGAATCTTAATTAAATAAATTAATTTTATTTAATTGTTGGGAGAATATGAATCAAATAAATAAATTAGTTTATTTATTTATTGATAGAGGAATTTGACTTAAATAAATATTAAGAATATTTATTTGGGCAGAGTCGTGTCATTTTTAGGTGTATACAAATACGATTACCAGTTAGTTAACTTCTGTAAAAGTAAAATTTGATGAAGAGGTGAGGGCTCTCTTGGTTTTATGTTTTTTTCTAGAAAGATGGTATAGCTTGGTAATGGCTGTAAGTAACTCTGTCTCTGGTTCAAATACTTTGAAATTTGATGATGTTGTTGGTGTTATCCTTAGCAAGGAAATGTGACAGAAAAGCATAGGTGAGACTTCAACATCTGGTAATGCTTTGACTGTAGAGAATAGGGGAAGAACAAAGGAAAGAGAAAAAATCCCTACAAATCATGGGAAGTCACAAGGGAAGTCAAAGAAAGGCAGATCTAAATCCAGAGGAAGAATGGATTGCTGGCACTATGGAAAGCTAGGACACTTGAAGAAGGATTGTTGGTCTCGAAAGGGCAAACAAGGAGACAGACAACATGATGACAGTAAGGAAGCTAATGTTGCAAGTAATAGATTATAGGATGCTTTAATTTTGTGTTTAGACAATGATAATGATTCCTAGGTAATTGATTCAGGGGCTTCATTTCATGCCACACCCCATAGGAAATATTTTGTAGATTATGTTTAAGGTGATTTTGGAAAGGTGTATTTTGATGATGATGAACCCTATCAGATTATTGGAAAAGGAAAGATAAAAATTAAGTTGTAGAATGGAAATGAATGGTTGCTACAGGAGGTAAGGTATGTTCCAAATTTGAGAAGGAATTTAGTCTCTACAGGACAACTGGGTAGTGAAGGTTGCATAGTTACCTTTTCAGACAAAGTCTGGAAGGTCACTAAAGGTGCATTAGTAGTAGCTAAAGGTGAAAAGGTAGGCACATTGTATTTGTGTACTGGTAATACTTATTCTACCTTAACTACTACAGAAACAATTGCTACTGAGACAGTTATAACACTTGCTGCAGGGACAGAAACAGAATTGTGGCACCATAGACTTGGGCACATGAGAGAAAAGGATGAAGATCCTTCACTCCAGAAAGTTTCTACCAGGTTTGAAGAAGATTGGCTTGGAGTTCTGTGAAAATTGTGTTTATGGAAAATAGAAAAGAGTTCAGTTTCTCAAAGTTGGGAAAGAGAAGAAGAGTGAGAAATTAGAGCTCGTGCATTCAGATGTATGGGGACCAGCACAGGTATCTTCTCTTGGTGGCTCTTGCTATTATGTCACTTTTATTGATGATGCAACTAGGAAAACATGGGTGTATTTCCTAAAACAAAAATCAAAAGTATTTGAAACTTTTAAAAAGTAGAAAGCTTTGGTTGAGAATGAGATAGGAAAAAAGCTAAAGTGTCTCAGATCTGATAATGGAGGCGAGTATTGCAGCAGATAATTTAAGAATTACTATTCATATAATGGAATCCATAGGTAGAAAATAGTTCCTGGAACCCCACAAGAAAATGGTGTGTCTAAGAGGATGAATAGGACCATTATGGAGCGTGCAAGGATCATGAGATTGCATGCTGGGCTACCCTTACACTTTTGGGTAGATGTTGTACATACTGTTGTTTATTTAATAAATAGGAGACCTTCAAATCCTTTAGATGGTGGCATTCCAGAGGAGGCATGGATGGGTAAAAAGGTAAACTATTAATTTCTAAAAACCTTTGGTTGTGAAGCTTTTGTCCATGTTGATATTGAAAATAGAACCAAGCTTGAGGCTAAGTCTAAAAAATGTACCTTCATTGGTTATGGAGTAGATGAATTTGGTTATCAGTTATGGGATTATGAAAATCATAAAATCATCAGGAGTAGAGATGTTATATTCAATGAGAATGTCATGTATAAAGATCAGCTATAGGAAAAGAAACATGTATAGGCCAAAAAGGAATATGTGGTGCTGGATGAGATTCCAGAAAATAAAATGCCAATGGTACCTAATGCTCAGCAACAATAAGTTATCCTACAAACTCCTGCAAGTGTTAGACATTCTACAAGGATAACTAGACCTCCTAAAAGATTTTCTCAATCATTATATTCTATATTATTAACTGATTATGGTGAACCTAAAGGTTATGAAGAAGCAATGCAGGTAGATACCAAAAAGCAGTGGGAGCTAGGCATGATAGAGGAAATGGATTCCTTGCTGCAGAATCAGACTTGGGACTTAGTTCAATTGCCTGTAGGTAAAAGAGCATTACCAAATAAATGGGTTTATAGGTTGAAGGAAGAAGATGGAGGCAAGAAAATATATAAGGGTAGACTCGTGGTAAAAGGTTTTACACAAAAAAAAGGTATAGATTTTGATGAAATATTTTCTCCGGTTGTAAAGATGACTTCTATTAGAACAATTCTAAGTCTTGTGGCTGCGAAAGACTTGCATCTTAAATAGCTAGATGTGAAAACAACTTTTTTGCATGGGGATCTGGAAGAGGAAATATACATGCAGCAACCATAGGGATATGAGGTCAAGGGTAAGGAAGATTTTGTGTGTAGGTTAAAGAAGAGTTTGTACGGCCTGAAGAAAGCACCTTGGCAATGGTATTTGAAATTTGATAGTTTTATGGCTGAACAAGGTTACAAAAGATGTCATTTTGATTATTGTGTTTATTTCAAGAAATTGGGTAATGGCAGCTATATTATCCTGTTGCTTTATGTTGATGACTTGCTTGTTGCTAGCTCTAACATGCAGCATATTAATGAACTTAAGAAGAAATTAGCAAATTCATTTGCTATGAAGGATTTGGGTGTAGCAAAACAAATCCTTGGTATGAGGATCACACGAGATAAGACAAACAAAAAATTATTTTTTTCCCAAAGTGAGTATGTAGAGAAGGTGTTGAAAATGTTTAACATGCAGAATGTAAAAGCAGTTAGTACACCTTTGCCTAGTCATTTTAAGTTGACTAAGGAGATGTGTCCAAAGACACAAGAGGAGGAAGACAAAATGTCTAAGATACCATATGCATCAGCAGTTGGCAGCTTGATGTATGCAATGGTATACACAAGGCCAGATATTGCACATGCAGTGGGAGTTGTGAGCAGGTATATGAGCAATCCAAGAATGGAACATTGGAACGCTGTAAAATGGGTTCTCTGATATTTGAGAGGTACTACTTCAAAGAAACTATGTTTTGGAGGAACAAGTTCTGCTCTAAAAGGATATGTTGACTCTGATCTGGCTGGTGATATTGATAGCAAGAGGAGTACTACAAGGTATGTTTTTACTGTAGGAGGTAATGTAGTTAGTTGGATTTCAAGGCTACAAAAGGTTGTTGCACTCTGAACCATTGAAGTTGAGTATGTTGCTGCTACATAAGCTAGCAAGGAGATGATTTGGTTACAACATTTTCTAGAGTAATTGGGGCAACAACAAGAAGATAGCCATTTGTACACTGATAGCCAGAGTGTCATTCATCTTGCTAAGAACTCAGCTCTGCATTCAAAAACTAAGCATATACAGCTCAGATACCACTTCATCTGGTCAGTTTTGGAGGATGGGCAGTTGAAGCTAGAGAAAATTCACACAAGTGAGAATCCTGTAGATATGTTCACAAAGGTAGTTACATGAGAGAAACTGATTTACTCATCAGTTTCTATTGGCTTTCATGAATGATAATGGTAGACTTAAGAAACTAGCTAGGCCTGTAATCTAGTGGGGGTTGCAAGCGCAGCAGTGTCATCCAGGATTAGTCTCCAAGTGGGAGATTGTTTGGTGTGGAGCCTAATCAGTCTCCAAGTGGGAGATTGTTGGTATGTGGTGACTAATCATGCAAGTATTGTACACAAGTTATGTACCCTCTTTTTTGCACGATCAGAGTCAGTTGTTAATTTTTGTTAACATACAAAAGAAAAATGACATTGCAAAACCCTAATTCTAGAAGCTTTCAAAAAGCTTGTTATAAGTGGCTGGGATGTATGGTACAGTGATGTATTCACGAGATTGTAATCTATTTTGCACTGGATAATAAAATCATTGGATGGCTAAGTTTCTGTGGATGTAGCCCATATTGGGTAAACCACGTTAAATTTATGTGTTGATCTCTTTTGTGTTATTCCTCATTATTATATTTGGGTTATTTAATCTGCATATAATTGTTAGTGTTTATTGCTTTGATCTACCCTAACCCTAATAGCATACTACCGACTAGAAGCTCATCATATATGTAATGTCTTTGTACAATCACTTGTTTGACTTATTTATTTCCATGACATACAGAACATCCACAAACCACAATTTTCTCAAAGTATTCATCCCATGTACTATAGTCCTCACCAACCTCTTGTTCAGTGCATTCATTTATTGTGTCTATAGGATCCATTGTCATATCCTCTTCCACCCACTATCCTCTACATGATTTAAAAGTTTTAGGTGCATGTCCATGTACATATCTTTTTCTTTTGCTAGTTGAACGCTTAGGTTCTGCATTTACTCCAATCTCCATCTAAAATAATCAACAACATGCATTGATTTATGTCAAGATTGGATAATACATTATAAATTTCAATGATACTATGAAAAAAGATGGACATATCACAAAATGCCATCAGATCATTTTTTCCTAAGTTAAGTCAAAATTTGAGTACCTGATGTCCCACTTCATCCGTTGTGTCCTAATTTGATATGACATGATCTGTTGCCATGGCCTCATCTGGCCCCTATAATACACAACATAGTAAATAATGTTTAGTACACCAATTATATCATTTCAACGAATATGCTATCCAACACAAAACCTCACTTTAGTCATATATTTGACACATTGATATCATGTTTTGGCCATCCTAATTTTCAAACTTTTCCCTTGATCATAGAATCACATTTAATCAACATTCCTATACATTTTCAACCAGTCAGTTTGACCTTAGAGGCCTCATGGATAGAAAAATGACTTTATCTCCTCTATGTTGTAGCATTTGTGAATTCATAAACACCTTGTTCCTTTGGTTGAAGTTGCTTTCTCTTCTTACCTCTATTGTATTTGTAGATTCTGTTGACATATCTATTTTCACCCACTTTCCTCTCTATGATTTAGTAGTTCTACATTGTCCACGTCCTCTCTCCATGGCCTCCTCTAGATCATGTAATACACAACAATGACCATAGTCACATAACAGCTGTGCACCAAGAGAATAGTGTTGAAATTATCTTGTTAATACAATCGGTTTTCATTAAGAAGCACTCTGAAAAATAAAATAGGACATTGCAACATTTTTCTCTTCACAAAAAGTTTACATGTGAAATCTTGACAACTAGAGCTCAAATCTTATGATTACAAGATGACTACAAATTCACATCAAAAAGACATTTATTTCATATTTGACTCTCCTTTTTCTTTTATGGGTCATTTTAAGGCTATCTATATCTCTCCAAGTGGCCATAAAACCCTCAAAACTATCATAGAACCCTCAAAATAGTCTCAAAGAGTCTTTGACACCAAAATTCTAAATTCTTGATGGAGGGGAGGATGATTTGGATGTTAATTTTGAAATCACGTCATTAGATCTTTGTTAGGTTAACCACATACCAAAAGCCTCTTAAACCGAGCCTCAATATTATAGTGAAGTCACATAATATAAACAAAGATTGTCATGACTTAGCTAAATTTTTGTCAATCTCCTATCACATACCTTAAGGTTGTTCTTAATACCAAATCCAACTCTGAAATGTTAGATGGAAGGTCATGGCTCCAACTAAAATAATTGGTGTCAAAATGATAAGTCAGGGGACCATCATAGTGTTGATCTACTATTATATTGGGATCTTGAGGATTCAAAGGTTGTCATATCATTTCTATCATCCAAATACAACCTAATGTTGTACTAACAATGATTTAAAATCTTTATTAGCAAGTCAATGGACTGATATGGGAATAAAGGGCAGCCACCATATGATATCACCCACCCACTATCATTATAGGGGGATAATATCAAGGACCATCATTACGCCTTGTTATAGCCGACGGACAATCATCCTAAGTATTCTTACAACTGGAAAGGTCTATCACAACCCCAAAGGACTATCACAAATGTTATTAGGTCATCCAAACCATAGGTCCAATATTCACCATCATATGAATATCATACATTGTAGAGGTTGTAATACCATGAGGCATAGGTAACAACCATAAGAGGTTTAAAAGCAACACTAGCAACATTAAATTATTGTCATAGTACACCTAGGATAGCTAGGTCTGCATCCATAGAGTTATTACTATAAAATTGTCTCATTAATCTTGTGACTAGGTTAAGTCACTATCATAGTAACAATGTAGTTAGTCATCAATCAACATGTTGTCTTTGCATTTCAATGAGATCAGTCCTTAAAAAATGACAATCCAGAGGTTAAAGAGACAAGTTGATACCTTACCCAAGTTGTCATGTTCTTGAAACCTTGTCACTATAAAGAGGAGATATCTAGAGAGTAATGTCACAAGGACATAACCAAGGAATACACTATCATGAGCCATAGGGACAACTTACTACACCAACCAAAACTCCATTTGAACTAGCTACTATCAATAATTCACATTATTGGGGACTATCATGAAGAAAACACCATGCATAGGACTGTCATAGTCAAAGTGGAGAGGATTGTCTAGTCATTTTATGACTGTCATAATAGCTAATGGGTTAGTTACCATGCTTCAACCTAAAATAGGTTCATGAGAACATAGAAATAAAAATCACAATACCATAAGCATTGCCATAAGCTGCCAATATAGTCCCAATATCATGTCATGATAGTAAGAGAAGAGTTGTTTGGTTTTTCCAAAGCCATATCACTTGCATAAGGATTGACGCCAACCATCTGTGTGGGGTCATGAAAGAGTGAGTCATTATTGAGCTAATCATAAGAGAAGCATGAAGTCAGTATGCTATCATGGAAACAAGATATAGTTACTTATTATAAGGACAATCCAAATTTGGTGAGGTTTCTACAAGCAACCAAAATTGGCATTCCATTAGATAGTGATATCAAATTCCAAGCAAAATACATCATTTTGCACTGATAGGTGCTAAATTAGGCATACTTTGCGCTGCCTTTTGCTCCCCAAAAATATTACATTTAGGCCTACAAGTCGGCACTACAGTCGTCGATAAATGCTCTAACTATAGTGCCGACTAATGGATTAATTTTTTTTTTTAAAATTCCCACTTGTACATACCCCAAAACAAAAGAAAATAAAATAGAACTTTATTGATTTTTGGTGTTCATTTTGTGTTTGGAAATCAAGCATTTGGGTTTTTTTGTGTTTGCCCTTATTTTGGGCAGATCCTTGGCAATGACGGGACTTGTATTCCAACCCCAATTTATTTTCCATACCTTTGATTCTAGATATCTCAGCCTTTCAATTTGTGTGAGAGGAACCTCCTGCAACAATATAATAAAAAATACGTGAAATAACAGAAATAGCAAAACACAAAAAGAATTTATTGATCACAGGCCACTTCTAGGGGGCAACCTCCTTTGAGAAAGCTCAATACAATAAACTCGTGGATGCCTTCATTGGCCTCAACACGTACTTATATACTAAGTCTAATCTAAACAACTATTACTTCCCATGAATAAGGGATAATACAATATACTCATGGGATGACTTACAAAGCATAAGCATCCAAATGTAATATACTTACATAGTAAAGAGAAGGGTTAAACACGGGTTCCTAACATCCCCTCCCTCTTAGAGAAGCTTTGTCCTCAAAGCGTAAGATATGGAAATTGTTGCTGAATCTGAAGGAGTGGTTCCCCTGTAGCAATCTCTAGGTGCATGCCATGCCACTGAATTAATACCTTTGTGATGGATCAGGAGCAAAGAGGACGAGTGCCCCTGTCGAGGATTACGTCTAGCTCCAAAAGGATAGATCCTTCATTATCTAGTTGTGGTAAAATAGTTTGTGCTCTCTTGTTGGCGCTAAGAAATTTCTTTAGATAAGAGACATGAAATATTGGATGAACGCGGGAAGAAGGAGCCAGCTTATGGTCCCCAATCTGATCTTGGGTGTGGAGAACCGTGTCAACTGCCTAAACTTGTGAACTATTGGGGAAGCATGGAAGGAGCGTTGGCGGTGCCTGACCATAGACTGCTTCATATGGAGTCATGTTAGATGCAGTGTGGTTGGAGGTATTGTACCACCATTCAATGAGAGGGAGCCACTTTTCCCACTGATGCTATTGTTTTGAGGTATCACATGAAGCCACAATCTGGTGAATTGCCCTATTCATTCCCTTCCAAAAGAAGTGACGCCATGCTCGCTCATAAGTTTTGAGGAACCCAAAGTACCCTACTGATGGAGAAAAATAGAGTTCATAGAAGACAACCTACAGGATAGATTCCAACCAGTTTGGAACAGACATAGAAATAGCTAAAAGAGAAGCTTGGTCATCACATGTGCGAGAAAGAGAATCTGCCACAATATTGTCCTTACCCTTCTTGTAAGTGATCTCATAGTCATAACCCATGAGTTTATTGATCCATTTATGTTGTGCTGGGGAGGAGACCCATTGTTCTAGGAAATATCTCAAGCTCTGGTGAGCAGCCTTGATGCAAAAATAATTCCCTAGTAGGTATGGCCACCACTTTTGTACTGCATGCAAAATAGCCATCATTCGTTGTAGAGCCAAAGGAGTAGTGGAGACCATGGATGGTTGCATCTGAATGGAGTGAACCTGAGCGATGACACCATGTGAATTCTTCTTAAGAAGCTTTTCTAGGTGATGTGAACTTATGATACTGAGAGACCCCAATTGTAAACCCTTCAATGTGTGTTTGTGCCCATTGTCTGAAAATTGCATCCAAAGTTCAACAAAATCCCATAAGATGGGTCCAAGTGTGCATAACCATTGGGCACCCAAAACCACATCACATCTGCCTAAGGGCAAGGCAAACATGTTGGAGCATAGGTCATAATCTCCAATAAAGATACACACATTACGACACTTCCCTTTGCAAGGTAATGTGCCCCCATTGACAATCATGACTTCAAAGTTCAAGCAAGGATGAACAAAACAATTAGCCTGTTTGGCTATTCGAGGGTCAATGAAGTTATGAGTACTACCAGAATCAATGAGTATTGTAAGAGGGAGCTTCTTGAAGTAACCCTTGACCCACATGGTTTGTGGGGTGGTGACTCCTGCTATGGCATGCAGAGATATCTCTGGGTGGTCTTCCTAAGAAGTAGGGTCAATAGGTGACTATTGAGTTTCAACCAGATCAGCTATTGTATCCTAAGCATTTGCATAAACTTTAGTTTCAGGCAGAGAATCCACATTCAAGAGATAGAGCTTTTGCTCAATACATCTATGCCCCCGAGTGAATTTGTCATCATAATTATAACAAAGCCCTTTTTCTCCACATGCCCGCATCTCTGCTTTAGTCAAATGCTTGATAGGAGTTGTTCTAGGAGCTGGCATTATTTGAGGGCTTTGGGGATCCATATTTCTGAATGGAACAATATTGGATTTGGAGCATTGTTGAGCTGTGATCTTATCCTCCACCAACTTAGCCAACCCTAAGGCTTCCATCATTGTGCTTGGACAGAACATTTTAACCTCAGAGAAAATTGCATCCTTCAAACCACTGACAAAACAACTCCTGAAGAATTCATTAGACAATCCCTCTGTGTGATAGGCCAATTTTTCAAATTCTGTCTGATATTCTCACACAGTTTCAGTTTGGCACAGTTTTCTGAGTGCTCCTATGAAGTCATCAAAAGCATTAGGGCCAATTCATTGCAAAATGAGTTTGCAAAAATCTGTCCATTTTGGCTCTTCATGAGCTTTGATGTACCAACAGAACCATTGGAGGGCTTCATGTTCCAAATGAAAGGAAGCAAGTGGGACTTTATTGACATCAAAAGTAGTATGCAGATTGAAATATTGTTCTACCTGGTATATCCATCCCATTAGATCATCACCATTGAAGTGAGGAAAATCAAGCTTCGGTCCACGAAAATTGTCAGAAGAAGAAAACCCTATAGCTGTAGAAGACTCTGGCTATCGTCTATTGTTTAGGGTTGAATGCTGAAGATTGAGCCCGAGAATTTTTTCATCTAGATCTTGGAGTTTGGTCTTGATGGCTGCAAGTTCCTCCTCCATGTTTTTTGCTCCTGCACAGGTGACAACCATAACTAGAATTTTTTTTTTTTGGAATGGATAGAAAAACAAAAACAAAAACTTTTTTAGTAAAGTAAAATTTGGATTTGGGAAAAACTATGATGGGTAATTGGGGTTTGACTAGGTTTTGGACACTTTCTGAGGGATAGGGAAGCAGAAAATGGGGATTTCAGAAGCAGGGTGAAAGAATGGGAAAATTTTTCCAAGAGGGACAAAGGAGCAGAAATAGGAAATGAACACTGTGGTAAAATTTGAAGGCAATTGGGTGAGAATCGAAGAAGTTTTGGCAAACCCCAAAAAAGACAAATGTGGGATTTCTGGCTTTGATATGTGGAATTTGGGATAGGGTCCTCAAGGAAGAAAATATGCGAAATGGAATTTCAGGGGTTCCAGTGAATTTTCAAAGGAAACGAAGCTAAAGCAAGGAAGATATGGCAAAAAAATAGATTTTTTTTTCTGGAAATGATCTGCAATGGGATCTGCAAACGGATCTGGATAGATTCAATTTGTGATGTGTCAGTTGGCAGTAGATATGGACCCCAGGTATGTTTGGCTTCCTAAAGGTTCAGGGGATTCACTCGGCTACCAATGTTGTCTAACAGCTTGCGTATTGGGGTAGTACCCCTCACTCCATGACTCAGGTAAAACTGATAACCACTTTGCCACAAATGATAGCTCTTGGCTTACCTCACGGATGGGAACTAGTCATTTAGGTAGGGGTTGTTGCCCTTTTTGCTGGCAGGTCCTCTCAATGGGCCAGCTACTCCGGGGTTCCTATGGTACTCCTCACAATGAGTTTTAGGGCTATGCCTAGGTACTTCCCACAGTTAAGCAGATAGGGATTATTCCTTGATCCAAATGTGCAATTGAAATGAACAATACAGATGCAAAGAAAAAAGAACTACTGCATAATTCACAGTGCCTGGAGGGCACTGTGAAAAAAATTCGGCAGAAATTCCAGCCAACGAGCCCAAGAAAGCGCTCTGATACCAGATGAGAGGAACCTCCTGCAACAATATAATGAAAAATGCATGAAATAACAAAAATAGCAGAACACTGAAGGAATTTATTGATTCCATGCCACTTCGAGGGGGCGGCCTCCTTTGAACAAGCTCAATACAATAAACTCGTGGATGCCTTCATTGGCCTCAACACGCACCTATATACTAAGTCTAATCTAAACAACTATTACTTCCAATGAATGTGGGATAATACAATATACTCACGGGACGAATTACAAAGCATATGCATCCAAATGTAATATACTAACAAAGTAAAGAGAAGGGTTAAACACGGGTTCCTAACATTGTGCTGCTCTTCTTCTATTCGTACCAGGTAAGGCCATCGCCTCTTTTTTTTTTCTCGTCAGATGTCGAATTTGTTTGGACAAATGTGGGTCTTGTAATATTCATAGGGCATCTATTGAAGATAATTCTAAGCAAGGATTTTCATAATAGACGACAAATTTCCACATTCCATAATATTATAAATGTGTGCTTTATTTGAATTGATGTATATGCTTACTTTCTTGCAGCAATCTTACAGAGGAAAACAACTTCATGATTTGCTCTATAAAGAAAAGGTCAAAAACCTTGAGGAATACAAAAAAATTGGACAAAAACTTTCATACCTGGCAGTGTGTACTTCATTTGCCTCCACAGACTGGATGAACATAATTTGCTCTAGGCAGCCTCAAAATGTCAAGTAATAGAGGGAATAGAGCAAAGGGAGCAAACTCTAGCCACAATGAGGTAATTCATTGTCAATTTATAGATTTGTGAATGTTTCCATTATTTCTTTGATTTTTAGTTTTTAGCTATTTTTTTCTAAATTTAAAAGAAGAAATTATATATATATAGGGACATGAGACTGACAAAGATAAAGAGGCATTGGTTTCCATATTGGGGGTAGAGGTAGTGAACAAATTGGATGGTGTGGACTTGACAATGCTTGCCAGATACATAGAAAAATGATCTAGTAAAGCCCCTAAAACATTGCAACCAAATCAACAGTGTCAAAGGGAATCAATTGATTCCCTAACCAGTCATGGATCGGGGAAAAGATCCAGGAGGAAATCAATAATAGTAACCTCTAAGAATTTGGAATAGAGAGTAGAGGCTTCCAATGTCTTGACCACTCCTCGAACATAGACTTCTTCGACCACCACGCCATGTTTTTGCATCTTGCATTGATAGCTACGATACCAAGATAGAATATGATGTGCTTTTAGGGGAAGTTCAAATGATAGATGCTGGAAAACATTTGTGAATAGGTTGAAGGAATCATGCCTTCAACAATTCAAAGACCATCTACATTTTCCATTCTCAAAGATACCCATGCACCTGCAAAAAGTAGTTATCCAAGACATGGAGACTGAATTTGGCACAAGTTGGTTTGTAAAGAAGATAAAGCTATGAATGTCTCAAAACTGTAAGAGATTTTAGTGCAACCAAACAAAGAAGATAAAAAAACTCCCCCCTAAGCTAAGGCTCAAAAAAAGGCCAATTGATGTAAGTTTGAAAGTATGGAAAGAGCTTGTAAAAGCATATGAGAATTTCAACGCACAGTGGAAGTCTTGTGAGGAGAGTACGCAGGTATTTGAATTTGCTCATAAGATTATATCAAATTTATTAAAAAAATTTAAATTTTGTTTGTACATAGTTAGCATCACAATGGCTAGAAAGGTTTATAGGCCTTGATTTGTACATTTGTAAGTATATTTAAGAAGTTAAATGATATTTTTTATTTCCTAGGAAAAATTAAATGATTGCATATTAATTATTTTAACTAGTCCATGTGCCATGTTTTGACAGGAGGAGAAATATGGCTAGCATCCAAGCCAATTTGAAAAGGAAATGTTATAAAGCAAAAAGTGGATCGGTTTTGTAATCTAGATGGAGAACAAGGTATCAATAGTTGACTTTCAATAACTTAGTTGGATATTGTTGTGTTAATATGTCAATTTGCATTTCTTGTGTTGAGTTGTTTATTGATGTGTAGGATGAGTTCTAAAGTGCTTCTCTGTTGGCCCTAGATCCCACTCAATTGTCAAATTATTTGTAGTCCTGGACATGTGCACATGTCCTCCTAGTTACCTTATTGCAGTGTTACGATTTGAACTTCAGTCACTCTCATTAAGAATGCATATTTTTACCTTTACAAAAAAATCCTTGGACTTTTTTCACAATAATTTTAATCCACAAAGCTCGACAACTGTAAGGGCAATCACTTATATACAAATGTGAGTTATGTGAATAGGCCACTAAATCATCCACACATTTGTTTATATTGAATTAATGTATAGACATTAGATCCTTTATTGAATCATTAGGTGGCGATAGAGCTTATGAAAATGATAAGTCCCTTATCAAAGGCACATCATTGAATATTCCAACAGTTGCAACAATGTAGTCCAATTTTCTATCTTGTGATCAACATCATAATAAGTATACATTGGAAACTTTGTACAACTACGTGAGGTATGCCTAGGTTCTCCACACTAGTAGCAATAGATTCCTCTATTGCATACTCTACCATGGCCTCCTTGATTTCCTCCTTGCTCCATATATTATGGCTCCTAATAGAACAACACCATCTATTGTGGTTATGACTGGGGTTGCATGGTTGTGTTTAATTTTGTTTCCCTCTTGCCTTGTGGAGGACTTGTACTACTTTTTAGGTGGTGATGTCATGGGTGGATGTGTGACAAACCTTGCACTAGTAATTGATAGGAACATCCTTTCACTTTTGCAGTAGTGGACATTATCATGAGTCTCATGACATATGGTACAATTAGGTATGTGTTGAGAAAGAGGGAAAGATGTGGCATTAATATCTTGAGCTCCCACCACTAGATAGTTTGTAGTTGTATGCCCCTTAATGTGGCACTTTGTTTATCATAAACCACATTGATTAAGAGTTTCACTTGCAAGTTGTGCTATTTGCATGACCATTTTTCCATTTGTTCTTTTCGGCATGTAGTAGAATCATATGTTGGGGGCTCCTCTAATTCTTATAATCTCAACACAACTTTTAAGGAAACTTTTTAATTAGGAAGAGTGAGCTAAACTAGTTCATGTTGGATATGTGCAATTAGCCTACCAATAAATCATTCCTTCTAAATTTCAACATTTTATAGTTGGGTCAATCTTTAACACCAATTCCTTAGAGAGTTGATCATACCTACACACAATCTCTCCTGATTGTTGCCTTATTTCCTGTAATGCCACAATATTACGATGCACCATCTTACGGCAATTAAAATTGGGAAGGAAATCTCTTAGCAGTTTACTAAGATCATTCTTGGTGCCATTAGGATCATAATGAGTATACTAGTCTTGTGCTTGCTTACAAAAAGTGGTTGCAATTAACCTAATCTTGTGGTCATTATCCATAACATTTTGTGTGTGCCATGCTATCTCATATGCCTAAGTTTGACGAGCTAATAATGAATAGCAAACCCTTGTTTGCCTACCTCCTTCTTATGACTGATCCCATTTTAGATTCCTTATGAAGTTAGGGTGATTTGAAGGAAGATCAAAGTTCACTTCAGGTTCTGCCAGACCTAGGTATAATTGACTACCTGCATGGAAAATGTTTAATAAAAACTAAAAGGGAAAAAATGCACACTCTCAGTACACAACTAACATTAAAAATATCTCCTAGGGTTGCTTCAATTCAAACATAGGGAGGCAGCAAATGTTTGAAGAGTCAATATATTTATTTTGTATCTTTCCAGTTCAGATGTCATTCTTTTATCTTCTTTGATAATGGGGCTATAGTGATTGGTCATATCTCATTACAATCTTTAGGGTACATAGCTCCAGCCATCATGGTGGTCTAATGCCAAACATATATTTATTTTCATTCTTTAGGTGGAGAAAAGACATGCAAAAGTAGGCACATAAATATGACCCCAAAGAGAACCAGAAAACATTTTCACAAACTCCATTCGAAAGAGAAATTTGGTCAAATGCTGCAACATTGGGCATGTATATGAACATTTCTCTAGAACTGATGCCCAGAAGCAACATGGATTCTACATGGCAATTATAGCATGGTAGAACTAGAAACCTCAATGATGAAGAGGATATGCTCTTTATGTAAAAAGAGGAAAATATCTATGGCATATTATAAAGCTGAAATTCCTATTGTATGATCCATAAAAGTACTGAAGGGAGAGAATTTTATTAGTCAGTTACTAATTTTATGGTCTAACTTTAAACACAAACATGATAGGCCTCATACTAAACTAGATTTGGCCATGCTGTCCAACCAAGGAAAATTTTGGTTTAACCATTTTCCTGTCATTTCATTGCAATTCATAGGAGTGATATCTTTGACTATATGCCCATTGGCCTTCTCTATAGCTTGAGATAATTTCAAATTGAAGGTTTGTACAATTACTTTCTGCTAAAAGTATTTCACCTTGAGAATCGTACACATCTTTTAACGGATGTATTGAATTTGAACCTCATTCTCAACCCAAAGGAGCAACTCTAATTGAAATTAATGGTGGTATGATCCATGCTTAGCAGAAAAAACTTCTTTTGGTAAAGAAAACTGAGAGTTACAATTAGAAGAAGATTAGTGAAATTGTATATACAAAAATTGTCCAAGTTAGAAAGGTTTGTGGATTCAATTCTTTAAACAAAGAGAAGAGCTGTTAAACATACATATCTAGTTGCATCTAAAAATGTCCCATTGTACTTCATTTGGTTATTTAGAGATTGCATGAGCCCCCAACAAATAAAGTGCTTCACATATGTTCTTTCCTATAAGTTTATTGTTACTAACCTACCAGCACCTTCAAGATTCCTCCTCAATTGTCATGTAGTTTGATCACATCTAGACTTGTAAAAGTGTATTGCAATTTCTATGGGTTCTTGGAACAAGAAGGGACATGGTGTAAAAGACTCGGGGAATTATAGGGGGGGCCATAAAAATAGGTCTTCATGATTAGTGCAGACTTGATGAACCTTCACAATGGCAAATGGATGTGAAGTAGATGTGTATAAGGTTATGAGATATAAAATGATTGTTATAAAAAGGTTGTGACCAATGCCTAATGCTATTGGGTAATGGGGTGAAGGCTTTAATGATTTGTAGAACTACTTGGCTTAACTTTGATTATTTGGCACCTTCTAAATGTTCATACATTGTATGAACGTGCAAGATGGTTAGTTGTTAGACTCTTCTTTAATATTAGTTGATTCTTTCAATTTATAGTGTTTTCCTAAAAGGATTTAATTCTATTTGAAGGAAACCCACCAATATGATTTATTTTAAAGGATTTAACTCAAAACAGAGACTAATAAATATTAAACTACTTAAAAGGAATTAAATTAACTTCTAACAGAAACCGATCAAAAAGCATCCACACAATGACAACAAATGTGCATTGATAAATCTAGGGATTTAAATAACTGGAAATAGCCAAGATGGAGATAGTCAAACAAATGATGAACTTTAATATCAACAAAATATTAGAACACCATAGATATATCCACAATTTTGATCATCCTTGCCCATTAAAATATTAAAATATCATGGTAATGTCTTGAAGTTGAAATATGATTGTAAATATATAAGTATGAATTATCTTGCAGAGAACGGACTGAATGTTGATGATTCCTAAGGCCTTGTTTTCCCTCATATATATATGGGAAGCAAGCAAGCTTCGGGCCTGAATAGATGCAACTATTCATATTTTGTATCTTTCCATAATTAAACATAATTAGGAAAAAGTGATTATAGGCATTAACAAACTCGATTAAGATCTGAATCCGTTAGTCTTCATAGAATACACATGACCACAAGCCTGGCAAGGTATTCCTCTTATATTGTAGTTTCTATCGAATATGTTGTGCATGTTCCCATTGCTGAAAGCAATACATCGCTTTTATATCGCCAAAACTTTCAAAACTTAATTCTTCTTTCTGTACTTTTCTCATACTATTCTACAATAAACAGGTTTACCTTGGCTATGTGATCAATGTACTCTTGAGATACACAAGTGTCTGTGGAAATTATATCCATCATGACAAATTCTAGCTTGAAGATTTTATCCAATTATTTATGTGTATTCTCTATCACCATGTCTTCATTGTTGACCTTCTCTAGAGCTATGGGTAATAACTGAGCCAATTCTTCTTTCCACAAACCTTTATCCTGTATATTTCCTTCATTATTAAAGAAATTAGGAAATTCCATGTCACCTTGCAGGTCAAAATCACTAATATCTCTTATTAACAATGTATTAAATCTTTCATGTTTAGTGATCAGTACATTACATTCCCTAAGCGTTTTCTCATTGATGTTTGCCTTATTTTTTAGCTCTTCAAGTTCTTCTCAAGCATTTTGACATGCAATCTTTTATGTTCCTAGTGAACATTATGGGTCCTTTTATGTAAATCCCATATCTGATCACTATGTTTCATCATCATTTCAAATCTTTTATTTATCAACTCAGAAGCCATTTCGTACTTGGCAACCTTTATATTATTTTCCAATTTGTCACTTTTCTTTTGGAATTTCTCAGCCTTTACTTTCCAATAATTTGCATCAGCTATGGCTTCCATCATTCTTTTGTCTAGTTCTTGAAAAGGTAAATGACTACTAGATGATGCCAGTTTATCTTTATACATAGTAATTTCTTGTTTCAATTTTGTATTCTCTGCTACATAAGCACTATTATTTCTGACTAGTTTTTATGTCTGAGCCTTTGCTAGTTTGACAATATTTACATTCAATTTAGCAGTATCAAGTGGGTCAGTATCTTCAATTCTCTATATTATAAGATGACCAAATGCTTTGTTTGGATCATCAATGATTTGAGGCCTTTGGTGTGGAGGGTAGAGTGCCCATATAAACAAATCTGCTTTATCAGGATCATACCCAAAACCTATCTTAACCTTGACCACAACTTCAATGCTTAACTATACTTTCTTATCCTGATTTCTTTTGAAAGTATAAAAAACAATAGCAGATGTCATATCCTAGCCAAATACTAACATAACCCCTGCCTCCTCTAATAGTTCTCTTCCCTTTTCTGGGGTCATGTTATCCATGGCTTTGTCAATTTCTTTTTAGAGTTCATGCAACACTTCACTTTGTACCTCAGGGGAAATATCCATCATCTTTTCCCTAGCTTTTTTGCTTTTGAATTCATAGAAAAATGTTTTAAACTCAGGGGTTTTTATAAAATCTTTATATGAGACAAATTTTTGGCTAGCCATATGTCTCATATCCTCTGATAGTTCATCAAGGGATTATATATTGACTACTTCTCTATCCATAGGAGGGTCATATTTGTCAATCACAGGTTCAAAACTTTGCACAATCTCATCCTCACCTTCTAATCCCTCATCTTTTGCAAAGCTAGTATCCATATAAAAATTGATATCAGGCGTAGGTTGAGGAGATAGGTGACTCAAAGGAGTCTCATATCTAGCTTGTGTTTCTCTAAATTTTCTGCCTTTACTTTTAAAAACCTCAGGTGGGACATCTACAATCAATTCTTGTGCTTTTGAAATCAGCATACTCAATCTGTCAATTGGATCATCTATTTCTGGAAAGGCTCCTTTATGATTCAGGTTTTGGGCTACCCTCCAAGCCTTAGCTATCATGACCTTATGATACAACTGTCTCCTTTCAACTGTAGAAGATTCATCAGTATTTCTGATCAGATCATCATCTACAAATAGAACATGCTGATACTTCTTTAACTTTTGATTCATGCTGACATGATTTATAAAGTGCTCAGGGTCAAACTTCTCCCTGGCATTTCCTCTAGGTAGTCCAAAATAATCTAATCTCTTTTCAATTTCTTCATACCCTTCAAAAAAGACAGTAAAATCACAAAACATAGGGTACATGGCATGAAAGATTACTTATTGTGTTTCCTCAAGTTCATGAAATCAAAACAGGTCAACTGCCTAACAATCTCTAACTATGCCAGTCTATCAGGGCAAGTTTTTGGGAGAAAAAATGGCGCTCCTTCATCTCCAAAAACTCTGATCTTTATACAATCCCCATATACATACCAATCACCCCAATTGTGATTGATTTTCTTACTCTTATCCATATCCTTAGGCCTAAGAAATATTTGTATATCAGGTGACAAATTATAATTGCATGGGTGACCAAATAGAGCATATAAAGGATTTACAAAATATTCCTCAAAGTATAGATAATATGATCAGTAACATCTGCTATCCCATATAGCTGTCCACATTTGTACTGGCTTGATATCTCCCTTTCTGTCTAGATCTCTAAACCTAAGAGATTCATCCCATAAACTCAAATTTTGCCCTTCATATAACACAAGATGCATAAACAGAGAATAATGCTTAAACCTAAAACCCCTCTTGCTCACCTTTATAGCTTTTAAATCATTATGAATATCATTAGAGAGATATCCAGCATAGTCTGATGTTCTGGCATCTGGGCTTTATATATCAGCAGCTAAAACCATTGGAGCTATATCCATATATGTAGGGGCATCCACACCCAATACTTGATAGACAAAATAATAGGTATATATGAATATATGAAATATGGTTCAAATAATTCAACTGAATAAGGGGGATCCTCCTCTCCTGAAAACACTCTAAGCTGATTTCTTTGATCCTGAGGCCTGTGAAATAGTAATCTCCATCTTTTATAGGTGTTACTCAGATTTTGGTATTCATTTAATAAGTCCTTGATCCTGAATACCATATCAAAGCTTGTGTCTAATTGAAAAACCATTGATATATAATCCTGGGTGATAGGAAGAAACCCTGATCCATCCTTTAGCTCAATCATACCAGTTTGGGGGTTATAGTTATCTGCAAACATTTTGAGCAATTCTACATTTACAAACACATTTGGTACTACTAACTTCCCCAATTTCATCCTCCATGGATTTGAGACTGGCCTGTGTCTATGCATTTTCTTGTAGTGGTATATAAATAGGTCATATCCTCTAATGGGGGTCCATGAATCTCCTACATTTCTATTACTATCTTTGAGTTTTTCATCATGTCGATCCAATTGGGCATTTCTTCTAGACCTCTACCCAGACCCTGGACATTATTTTATCAAGTCTTGGTTGAGATGTCTATCTTCTATTTTTTGTGTCTTCTTAGGGTTTTCATTCCTACTTTCCATGGTTTCATGTGTTTATGAATTCATAATTGAATTGTACTCTGTAATCTCAAAGTTAGGTCTTGAGTACTTACTTGGATGAGCTTTCCTTGTTCTGCAACTTGCCCTTTTCTATCTTTCATCTCCTTAATTTTCCCCGCCTGTTAAAAATCTTTTAGAGATTAGTCCTTCCGACTCTGGTTCATTGTTGGTGTATATGTGTCAAATGCAATATTGATTCAAGAGCAATTAATTCATTTGAATTAGGGACCATTTGATAGATATCTAATAGTCATGTCACCAATTTATTGGGATGGTCTCCCTTTTCCTTCCTCGATATTATTTCACCATTCATTGGGGTATCAAAGTGACCTCTGATAATGTCATATTGATACCATTATGTCCTGCTGATATCCTTTTATATGTTATAAAACCCTTTTTTATTTCCTTTGAAAATGCCCTCTATCATTGTATCGGTAGGACCAGAGATTATGTTCCTTCGATATCCTCAAGTCCCCTCAAAATGCTTTTACACTTGGATATCGTTGTATCAGCGGGACACATTTAAGTGTCACACTGATATGTATCAGTCCCTTCAATGTGCTTGATGTATTCAGGGTATCAAAGAGACATATGATTTAGTCTTCCCGATATCCTCAGTCTCTTAGATATATTTTATCTCCTTGATTTTCTGATGTTAGTGAAATACAAATTGACTTTATCACATCGGGCTATTGGGGAAACCTTAAAGTGAGTCCTCCCGACATGGTATTCTCCTAGCAATATTTTGTTTTATGCCTTCTAAAGGATTCTTAAGTCAAATTAAATAATTTTATTCTTTTTGGAGGGTAATGGTGGGGATGTTGCGGGATTATTAGGGTTAGGGCATTAATTGAGCAGATTTATTATTTTGTATTTTGCAATACAAGTATGGGAAGATGGTGGGAATAGGTTATTTTGATTTAGATTAATAGTGAAAACGAACATACATGGACCAAGCAATTTGTGACACTTAAGATTATGTAATAGAATTTACAGTTGATAGTTAAATTGTATAACAAATTTTTTTATGATCTTTACTAACGTTTATTAGAATTGTTGCATGTTTTACATCATTGGAATCACATATTAGCTGTAACTTTTTTGAAATTTTATTATGGTATGTGCACTTTGATATGATGTAATATGATTATGGTTTTGTTTCATATGTTGTAATATTAGATATATAACAGAAAACTAAATTATTGCACAAAATTAATAATAACTTTTCATTTTTAAATGTTTTTTTTGCAGAACATGGGTCTTCTAGAAGATCAAGATGATCCTCATGATATAGATCCAGATTATGTTCATTCTGGTACAGATCACATAGCAGAGGATGATGATGATGATGCAGATACAGAAGGCACCGAGGATGATGATGATGATGATGATGACGATGATGATCATGATCACGATGGTGATGATGATGAGGCAGTTGCTGGTAGTAGCCAGTGACATTCATGATCATATAGACTACATCATGGATCATTGCTGATATATTATTATGATGCCTCTTTTCATGGTTACTATCATAGGTATCATTTTCATGGCCTGCAGTACCATATTAATGAGCTGTATCATAAATTTATGTATCATTTTGACTTATATCATTTGGACATGGATCATCTTGACTTGTATCATTTTGAGTTACATAATTTATCATTTTTACTTATATCATTTGTACAAGTATCATTTTGACTTATGTCGACTGTTGGACATGTATCATTTTGACATGTTATTGATCTACTGGCATAGTTGACTTTTACTTGTTTTAGTTATAAATGATGATGATCTTATCAGTATTGACTTGTCAATTTATATATATTGAAAGTGGTCGATGATTTTTGGATGGATATTTATTACGTATGATGATTTTAATTTACTTCTCAAGATGGATGTTCTCAAATTCAATTAAATCATTGCTCTCTTTTCCTTCTCTTTCTCGTGATGATGGATCATGGAGTTTGATCCGAAACATTAAGATAAAAACTTGCACATAGTTTATTCCTGAAGTACTGAACTTAACATTATGGACTATGGAAATTTGATGTCTCTTATTTGACTCACTTGTTTTAATTATAGATGATGACCATATTTAAATTACTATCTTGTTATTTTGCATAAACATTAATTCTCCCATGAGAATTAATTATCATGTTATTCCGCCTTGTGTGATTGACACCAATTCCTTTTGGACAAGACATTCATCTAACACTTCATTCATTGATACATTGAAGGGCATTTAAGGCATTGTCAATCAAAATTTTATAAATTTCACTCACCTTATGAAATTGCAATTCATATTTTTAGAATGGAGACTCCTATTTGTCTCACCAGCAATAAGCAACAGGTTACTTTTTTGGGCCAAATTTCTAATCCTCAGCTGTTTGGAATTTACAAAGTTCGTTCAAAGTTGTTTATTGAAGCTATGAAGATGGTGTTGGGGCTCCGTTTCCTGTCATCTGTGAATTGATATCAGGTTAATACAGATATCACCTCCCAGTTTCATGCGTTATTGCTGGACCTTGGAATCTAGAAAGCAGACGCATTGGTGTGTTTGAGGGCAACTTTCAAGGACCATCTCCTTGGTGATGATGTTGAAATTTGTGTTTTTGCAGATCTCCTTAATGGAATTTTGAAAGCAGGGGATTTGCCAAAACTTCTAGAACCTGATGCAGTGGTCAAATGCCTCCCCTTCCTCACAGATCTAGTGATCAGTCAACAGTTGATCATACATCACATTTGGGCCTCTAGAGGGAGGGATTTTATTCAACGAGAAATAGGCATGATTCAAAAGGATTCTCCACTGTGGATCCAACTATTTGAAATTTTTGTGGAATCAGATGAATTCTATCAACAGGAGTAATTTTGAAGTTCTTCTTTTTGGTGTCTACTATTCAGGTTTTTTTTTTATGGCACATCTAGTCAATATGTAGAAATGTAATTTTTTGTATTAAGTTTTGTATAAGCTTGAATCTATGTAGTATATCTAGAGAATGGATAGTTTTGTATGTAAACCTTTTTACATAATATCAATATATGTGGGCACTATAATGCCTTTTATTGACCAAAAAAAAAATTATCTTGTTATTTAATCATGAGTTAAATAATTAAATTACTTACTTTATAGTCATATGAGTTATTTAAGAAGCATGATATATTTAACTAATTAAATTGAAATAAAACATATTAAATTAATAAATGTAAGCAAAACAAGAAGCATTTTTAGAAGCAAAAAAGGAAGCAACAATGGAAGCAAAACTTGGCATTATCTAGAAAGCAAAAATAGAAGAAATTTTGGTAGCAAACAAAGAAGTAATAATGGAAGCAATTTTAGAAGCAACAAAAGATGCAATAATAGAAGCCATATTAGAAGCAGCAAAAGACACAAAAATGGAAGTAAAAATGGAAGCAACAAGCGACGTTATATCGAAAGTAAAATTGGAAGCAAAAATGGAAGCAAAATTAGAAGCAAAACTGGAAGCAAAACTGGAAGCAAAACTGAAAACAAACTTGGAAGCAAAAACATAAGTAAAATTGGAAGGAAAACTAGAAGTAAAACTGGAAGCAAAACTAGAAGCAAAATTGGAAGTGAAACTGGAAGCAAAATTGGAAGCAAAAGTGGAAGCAAAAGTGAAAGAAAAATTGGAAGCAAAACTCGAAACAAAACTGGAAGCAAACCTAGAAGCAAAACTGGAAGCAAAATTGGAAGCAAAAATGGAAGTAAAACCAGAAGCAAAACTAGAAGCAAAATTGGAAGCAAAACTGGAAGCAAAATTGGAAGAAAAATCAGAAGCAAACTTGGAAGCAAAAATGGAAGCAAAACTAGAAGCAAACTTGGAAGCAAAACTGGAAGCAAAATTGGAAGCAAAAGTGGAAGCAAAATTGGAAACAAAACCAAAAGCAAAACCGGAAGCAAAATTGGAAGTAAAATTAGAAGCAAAATTGGAAGCAAAGTCAGAAGCAAACTCGAAGAAAAATAGAAGCAAACTTGGAAGCAACACAAGAAGAAAAACCAAAAGCAAAGTTGGAAGCCAAACTAGATGCAACAAAATCTGGTGCTAAACCCGATGGTGACCCAGTGCTAAACCTGGAGCTAAACCTGGTGCCAAAGTGAACACACATTTTGGTGTCGAGTTTAGCATTGGCAGAAGTGTCCAATCCATGAACTCAAATGCACTAGATTCCAGTGCTATTTTAGGTGCTAATTGCATGTTTTGTTGTAGTGCCTTGATGACATTCAAATGCTCTGTGTCCTTCACCTCCACACTTGAAATGGGTTTCCTTAAAGGATCTCTTGTCAAATCCTATTTCATCCCTCTAGTATCATTCATTGTGGTAAGTGTTAGTGGAAAATGTGATCAATAGTATTAAACAACTAATCATCCAATAACTCAATGGAAATTGATCTAAACACAAGTAAACAAAGATTATACCTTCGAAGACTGATTTACCTCTATGCTTCCATTGTTCACCTATCTCCACTTGATCTTGATGGTAATGGAGCTCTCAGAAGTGTGTACTTCCTTGCTGTTAAAGATGACAAGAGTAGAACGACTGTAGGTGGACAATGCAATACTAATGGAGATGGATTGATGGAGACATGATTAGATGATGATTATGATAATGAGGTTGTGTAAATGCAAATGGAGATAACTTTAACAAAGGCACACTGGTATGATTCCTGCAGAATAAGATTGCAAAAGCTTGAGTGGATGCAAGTGGGTGTGAAGACCTTGCTTATATAGGTTGAGGGAAGACCAAATCCAAGTTTCAATAGATCCATGACTGAAGGAATTACCTGTGAGGTGTATGGTTGAGAAAGGTTGAGGGAATGTGCGCGAATTAGGAGAGGACAAGTGTCCAAGCCCTCTTCATGAGTTAGGGGAGTTAACAAAATAGATTGAAGAGTTAACTAAGATGATTGATTAGTTAACTGGGTTGATTGGGGAGTCAACATAATAGATTGAACAGTGAACTCAATTGACTAATTAGTTAACTATTTTGATTGATGAGTTAACTACTTTGACTAGAGGATAAATAGGACATGTGGGTGAGGGAATATTAGGTAATTAAATATTATTTAATTATGTGTGCAACATGGTGAGGTGGAAAGGTGATGTGGAAGAATGAGGTGGAATGGTGAGGTGGATTTATGCGATTTGGACTTAGGATGGAGGAATTTGAGCTTAATTAAATAATTTAGAATTATTTAATTAGATGAGACATTAGAATAATTAGGGGATTAAATAAAATGATTTTATTTAATTTTGGGATAATGAACCAATCAAATAAATTAGAATATTTATTTAATTGATAGAAGAATGAGGATAAAATAAATATTAAAATATTTATTTAATTCAACTTAGCCATTTTTAGGTGTATACATTTTGCCCCTCTTTGATGCAATGTGGTTTAACGTGTTGCTGAACAAAGAAATAAAAATTTTCTATGATTGATACATGCCCCAGTTTGCCCCTGGTATAGGTTATGATGTTAGGATGCCCCCTTAGGAGATTGGATGGGAAGAAACTGACAGGATGATGGACAATCTCATGATGAGATAGGTTGAACAATAGGTTGACTGGATAGATAGGTGAAGAAATTGGTTGACCTAGAAGATAGACTACGTGAAAATCATGCCCGAGCATGGACAAGGTCAATCACTTCCCATTAGGGTTCCATGTGCTATATATAAGGGTTTGGGTTCACAGTTCACTCATTTGCACACTTGCCTTTGAGAGAGATCCTAGTGGAGAGAAGAGCCATTTGAGCATAGAGTAGTCCGCGAAGATGCAATGGTTTCCTCTTGAGCTTTATCAATTCGAGTGGATCTGACGGTTCAACCATACAACAGACTATGGGCCGCTGGTAAGTACTACTTCATTTCTAGCCTAGGGTCATTAATGATAGCAATAAATGTAGGCCAAAGTTGTAGGTTTTATAAGTGCTAAAAGGCAGAACTGCGCATATGATGCCCGATACTGCACATATGACATGATATTGCACATATGATGCCGGAATCAGCGCATATGTGATTTTTTCACAATTGACACACATTTCTATGCAAGTGAAATCTTGTTGCACATTCGAAGAGGGATGATGTGCTTTTAATGTTTTGTTGCACATTTGAAATGTTATTGCACATGCAAGATTCTGCTCGGCATATGAAGAACAATCCTGCACATGTGAAATAAAGTTGTGCATATGAATTAAAATTGCACACATGAGTTAAACCTACACATACAAGGTAAAGTTGTGCATTTAACTAGCAGAACTGTACATCTAATTTTGCTTATCAAAATACTTAGAAATTTGATAAAGTTGACTTTGCAATTGATGTTGGTCAACTGATAGATCATTTGTGAGATTGATTGAATCTTTGGAGAGATGATAGGAATGTGTTCCTGTTAGAATTGCTAAGTTTTTGATGTTGGATAGATAGATTTGCAGTGTAGTCAATTTGATTGGACTAATGCATGCTTGCTTGATTGTAGGAGGAGATAGACAATGTTCTTATGTCGAGAGAGTGTTATCTAGTTACACAGTTGTTGAGGCCCTAGCTTACAGAGACTAATCTTCTTATTCTTTGATCGACTGGATTGTCTTTCATTTGCTTCATGCCCAAGATTCATTCAAATCTTGGTATGTTGATTGCCCTGTCAGAGCTTTTTGATAGTGAGATTGGGACCTTTCATCTCCCCACTGGGGAGATTATGGTTACTCTGGAGGAAGTTTATAGGATCCTTTGCATACCCATTGATGGAGAGCTCTTGGAGTATGAGCCATAGACTGGGGCAGGTTTGGATGAGTACAGATGGGTTTTTGACGATGATAACATTGAGGGTATTGAGATCAGCTGGGCTGACATGCTGGCATACTATGAGCCACTTCCTTCAGTTGTGGCAAGGTTGATTGGAGGTATTGTGTGTCCTGATAGATGCTCTCATGGATTTGTAGTTGGATGGGATCAAGTGTTAGAGTGGACTATGATTGAGGGTACTAGATATGCTTGGGGAGTTTGCATCCTTGCACATTTGTATCATGATTTACACTAGTTCATATATGATGGTTCCTCTAGCTTGGCTTGCAGAGTTTCACTGCTATAGATATGGGCATGGAATCACATAGCAATTACTCATCCTATTGGCATTGGTACATGGGCTAGGGGTCAACCCTACTCCTATATGTTTCAGGAGAGTCTTTCCCAGCCCAAGCTAGGAAAGCTAGAGTATTGGAGGCATGCTTTTGATAATGTTGACTTAGTTGTTTAGCGACCATACCTGGATTATGAGGTATGGGATGAGGATGCACATGTGCTACCCTTCTGCTTTCAGATAAGATGGCTTATAGGGAGGACACCCTATATTTTAGAGAGACACATTGTTTCATGTGTGTATAGGCAATTTGGTAGAATATTCTAGGGGATGCCCATGGGTAATGCCATATTTGCTAGTATGCACAAGGAGTGGGGATGATGGGGACCTAACCCACCCTATGAGACAACTTGTGATGAATTTATACATATTCCATATCAGCCTTGGCTGATGCAAAGGGTAGTGGTAGACACAGGTATGACATAGGACTACTTTGATTGGTTTGTAGCACATCCCTTTCCTCACTACTCCAATCTAGGAGAGCGAGCCCCAATTATGGATGATTGGGAGGAGGATGACGAGGGGCCACAAAGGTAACACAGGAGATGAGGAGGATGGGGAGATGGAAGAGGAGGAGGAGGAGGGCATGATGGCAATGGTGGAGGAGGTGGTGGTGGTGGTGTCAGTGGTGGAGGAGGTCATGATGGTGGACATGATGGGGATGATGGCAGAGATGGAGATGGGAGGAGGGTTTGACAGAGGATTGATCCTACTTAGTAGGCTCAGTTAGCTATACTGGGACAAGTTCAGTCTCTAGTACTACCATAGGGACAGGGGCCAGATGATGGAGAGATGGCAAGATTACGATCCCAAATGGCTCAGATGCAGTCTATGCTGGGACAACAATAGAGACAGAAAGGGCAAATGCAGGACCAGATTATACAGCTATAGAGTGACCTACAGACTGCTCAGTTAGAGCAAGATACAACCATTCAAAGGTATACTAGGGTGGAGGCACTCTTAGAGTAGGTACAGCTGACTGTGGAATAGGGTCCTACCGGCCAGACAGTGACAGAGATGGTGAGGGCAGGCCAAGAGATCTTCTACTAGAAAGGGTTATATGAGAAGGTGGTGCCACCAGAGCATAGGGCACGTAGTTACTGCAACAGATTATAGAGGGCACTTACAGAGAGCGGTGAGGTGATAGGACCTATGGGGCCACCTCCCAAACCACCAGGAGGGAGCACACCAGGGAGAGGGACATCAAGTGGGGAAGGACAAGGAGGTATCCCACCACCACAGCTAACACCATTAGGAGGGAGCCATTCCTAGTTGTTTCAAGACATGTATCATTTTTAGTACCTTTATTTGGACATGTATACACCACTTCGGTTTGGACACTTCGAGATGTATTATTATTTTGACATCATTGTATACTTGGACACTTTTATTCTTTTTGATGATGATTATATGATATTATGATTTGATTGACTATGATTATGATCTATTGTGATGGACACGACTTGTATTATGATGTTATGATATGCTATGCTTATAGATGACCTATGTGGTTTATGACTCTGATGCATATGTTTATGTTTATGCAATGGACATGATGATCTATGTGATGACCTTACATGATTATGGTTGTACGTGATGCATCTAACATGTTTATTAGATTCTATGGTGCACTTTATGTTTATGCGACATGATGTTTCTATGAGCTATATGATGGATATGATGACCTATATGCATGTTTATGATCCTATATGTTCACATTCTATGATGATCTAATGCAGACACTGAGATAACTTAGATGTTTTCTTATGTCGTTTGCCATTTTTTTATTTATGGATGATGATCTAATATGCAAATATGATGATAGCTATGTTTTTGTGAGAATTTTGGTTAATGCAATGTTATGGTGACTCATCCATCTAAATGACAACATTATATGCAAAACATGATCTAAATGTTTATTACCATTAATGCATTGTATGTGATGATAATATATGATGACACACCTATTCATGACATGCAAACGAATTGTTTTTGTTGTTCCAAGAATACTCAATCTTAATAATAATACACTTGAGATGATGGACTTTAATAACTGGGATAAATGGATAATGTAGAAGAAAGGACTTGGATAACTGAGATCGATAGACACTTGGATTTGTTAACAAGGATAAAATGATTATAATGGAATGATATGTAACTTGATATGTATGGAAGCAGAGTTTTTCATCTTCATATATGCAGGTATTTGAAGTACTTTATTTCATCATTGAGCATCTTTTTTTTGTTTCTTTTCTCTTTAAAATGTTGTAAGAAAATACCAGCATCGAGGTCTAATTAAACCATGATGACCTAAGTATTACTTACATGGATTTTGATATAGCAAGTTAATACAAGAATCTAGTTAAAATTGAATCTAGATGACCTGAGTATTTTTTGCATGCATCAACAGACAAGGATTTCCCTATTTCATGTTCAGACCTAGAATGTCCTCAATGATCTTTTAACGATCATTTCGTTAGACAAAGTCATCACGTTACTAAAGATTGATACACAAACAACAAACAAGTAAGATAATTATGCCCCCATCATAGCTTCTCTAGTTTTTTACATCCTTGAGTAGCATAGAAAGACATAATAACAAAAATCAAGACTCTATGATTTAACCCTTTTTAATAAGTGAAAGGAAGCTAGGTGTGTGGAAATTGCTTCCTACACTAATCTCATGAGGGGAGGAAAGTGAAAATTCAATTTTATCCTTACTATTACAAAAATGTTAAACTACTAACAGAGATATTGTAGCAAACACATACATAAGAAAGTGAGACAGAAGAAGAGAGACACAAGATATACATGGGGAAAACCCTTATCGGGTGAAAAAACCCACACTCCAAACCCTGCACAATGTATTATCAAAACTAAAATTGTTTAAAATACACTTGTAATGCAAGCTCTCAAGAGTCTTTGACACTTGTATCTGGAAACAAACTAGTAGCATAACAGTACTTGTAAAACTTGTACTACATCTCCTCTTCAAAGCACCTATTTATATAACAAATACAAGGCAAAAATAGCTCGACATTGGAATGGGCGTCCAACATGGCCTCATGGCCCAAAACCCATGCCTATGGACACTTGTCCAACACTGTAGGATGCTCCTGATACTAGTCAAGTTGCCCCATCCCAAGGAGGTCACCTAATTCCAAAATGGGCTATGACAGATGCTCTTACGACTCTTACAATCGTCATAGAATCTGTCATAGCTGTCATAACTTACAACTGTAAGAGAATCTGTCATACACAAGCTATAAATAGCATATTCTCTTACAACATGGCATATTCCACCTTAGGGTGCCCAAATATGCCTTTTTCAAAGATGCTCTTCGACACATGTCTTCACTTGTCATAGAATCTCCTATTTCTAACTCTTACATGTCATAACTTCATCATAGGAATCTATCATGACCATTACGGTCAATATTCCCTTACATAACATCCAAGATACTGACACATGGAAAAATATTCCTACCACTAAGTGGGATGCCTATCTCGTCATGTGAGGATAAAAATACATGTGGTCATATGCCATGTAGGATAACACATCACTGTGCCAACTCCCACAATATGACAACATAGGATTTGCATCCAATTAATACAATAGGTAATTAATAAATAAATACAATGTAAAAATACAAGAATTACCAAAGTTTAGAAACCTTAATTCCCAACATTCTCCCACTTGTCAAACACCTTGTAAGAGCCAATAGAATCAACAAGATTTAACTGCTATAGGCCGAGAGGCCCATAGACTCCGAACACCATCTAAACTTCTCTATGCCCACTGGTTTCGTCAATGCATCTGCAACATTCTTCAAAGTATCTACCTTCTCCAAATTTACCTTCCCATCCTCTACCATGTCTCACATGAAGTGGAATTGTACATCAATATGCTTTGTTCTGGCATGGAAAGTTGTATTCTTTGCAAGGCAAATCACACTCTAACTATCACAACTGATCGTAATATGACCTGGATCAACACCAATATCTGAACATAATCTCTTAAGCCAAATGGCTTCCTTACAAGCATGATTTTCTGCCATATACTCAGCTTTTGTCATGGACAAAGCAACTACAACTTGTCGCTTACTCATCCAACTAATTGCACCACCAAACATAGTGAACACGTAGGCACTGGTGGATCTCCTACTATCAATGTCACCTGCCCAATTAGAATCCACAAATCCATGAATGCAAACTAAATGCAGAGGTCTTGTAGCATTGCCATGATAGCTAATGGAATACTCAGAAGTAACCCTTAAATATCTGAGCACTCGCTTAACTGCATCCCAATGTACCCATCCAGGATTAGTAGTAAATCAACTAAGGACTCCCACTAGTTGGACAATGTCTAGTCTTGTGTAGACCACAGCATACATCAAATTGACAACAACACTAGCATAAGGTACTCTACTGATGTCCTCCACCTCACTAGGATATTTTGGACAATCACTAATAGATAACTTTGTCCCCAATGAAACAGGAACACACAATGGTCTACAATCTGCCATGCTGAACCTATCCAACATGGTCTTCACATACTTACTCTAGCTTGTTACCAAAGTTTTCTGTTAGCTATGTCTCTTCTGATTTTTATCCCCAAATTGTACCTAGATTCCCCAAGATTTTTCATCTCAAATTGTGATGACAACTGAGACTTCAAATTAGAAATCATATTCTTACCATTTCTAATCAATAGCATATCATCAACATACAATGCAATAATGAGAATGCGATCATTGTCAAATTTGTAATACACACAATGATCTGATTTTGATCCTAGATATCCAATTGACAACACAAAGGCATAAAACTTCAAGTACCACATCCTAGGAGACTGCTTCAAACCATACAAAGACTTCTTTAACTTGCAAACCAAATTTTATTTACCTTTCTCTATGTAATGCTCTAGCTATGACATGTAGATTTCTTCCTCCAAATCACCATGAAGGAAAGTTGTCGTCACATCCATCTATTCTACCTCTAAGTCATAAGCAGCTATAAGAGATAACAACAATCAAATGGATGTCAGCTTTGCAACGAGAGAGAAAATTTCACCATAATCAATTCCCTCCATTTGTGAATACCACTTCGCAACCAATCTAGCCTTGTACTTTTCAACACTATCATCTGCACCAAATTTCTTCTTGAACACCCATTTGTATCTAACGAGTTTCCATCCATTAGGAAAACGCACCAAGTCCCATGTTTTATTCTTCTCCAAAGAAGCCATCTCATCCTCCATGGCCTCCTTCCAAGAACCTGCATCTTTCATGTCCATAGCCTCTTTCATAGTTCTAGGCTCATCAGTGTTAGTAAGTAAAGAAAAAGCACAACTAGAATCAAGTAATGAATAACCAAACCTATCAGGTTTCTTTCTTGTTCATATAGACCTCCTTAATGGATGAGGTTGAGGTTCTACTTCTTTTGAGCTTTCAAAGCTGCTAGACCTCTCCTCATCATCAGGTCTCATAGGGTCTGTCTATTTAGTCTTCTCAAGGTAGAAGGAAACTGAACCACATCTTCTTTATTTTCTATCTGTTCTGGCTATAGAACAACGGAAGAAGGTGTTAGCTCTCTAAAGATAACACTTCTTCTATACAACACTTTTTCAGCTATGGGATCCCAAAGCTTGTATCCTTTCACACTGACACCATAGCCAATGAAAATACATTTAGTAGCCTTGTTCTCCAATTTAGACCATTTCTCCCCGGGCACATGTGCATATGCCTCACAACCAAAAACATGAAGATGTCTAACTGAAGGCTTCTTACCAGACCACACCTCCATAGGTGTCTTACCAACAAGAGCTGATGTAGGAGATCTATTTACTAGATAGAAAGCAGTGGCAACAGCTTCAGTCCAAAATTTTTGTTCGAGGCTTGCTCCACTAAGCATACTCCTAGCCTTCTCTATCAGTGTCCTATTCCTCCTCTCTGCAACTCCATTTTTCTGTGGGGTGTATGGAGTTGTTTTATGTCTTTCAATCTCTTGCTCCTTACAGAACTTATCAAACTTTGCCGAACAAAACTCACCACCATTATCAGTTCTCAAACACTTAATATTTTTACTAGTCTGATTTTCAGCAAAGGCTTTAAACTCCTTAAACTGACTAAAGACTTCAGTCTTGCTTCTAATAAAATACACCCATGTCCTTTTACTATAATCATCTATGAAATATACAAATTATACAGATTTTGAAATTGAAGGAATATTAATAGGACCAAACACATTAGAATGAATAAGATCCAAGACACCAGAAGACTTGTGAGAACTAGAGTAAAACTAAATATGGTGTTTCTTTCCATAAATGCAATGTTTGCAAAAGTCAAACTCGAGATTACAATCATTTAACCTCTTAATGAGGTTTTTATTTTTCAGGGTATGCAAACCCTTCTAACCAATGTGGCCATATCTCAAATGCCATAACATAGTCTTTTCAATAGGAAGTTTGACTTCCAAAGGATGTGCACTACCATCAGAAAGTGTTACAATAGATTTCTTCACTACTTGTTCAGATGGTGGGGATGAAGTGATTGCAGCTCTTTTCTTTGAGTTAGAAGAACTATTGCACTATGAAGTGCATGCCTCTAGCTGAAATAGAGTACCTCTCTAAGTACCCTTCGCAAGCACCATAGATCCTCTAGTCATCTTGCATCCATCCTTCGAAAAGACAACATGTACACCTGCATCATTCAACATACTTACAGAAAGTAGGTTCCGTGCAAGGCCTGGAATGTGCATAACTCCAATGATCCCACTCATCCATTAGGGAATCAGATTGAGACTCTTCCATGACCAACAATCTTTAGATGAGAGTTGTCACCCAGGTACACTCTTCCACCATCAAACTATTCATACTTCATGAACTAGTATCGACGTGAGGTCATGTGGAATGATGCACCAGAATTAATCAAATACACATCATCAGTGCATGGGTGGCCAGGGCTACGATGAAGGCATCACCATCATCTTGTGACTTGTTAGAATTTGAATTAGGAGCTTTCTTCTTCTTTTTCTTCTCCTCTTTGCATTCCTTTCAGAAATGCCCAATTTTACCACAGTTCCAACATAGAGCCTTGGACTTTCTAGGAGATTTGGATCTCCCACGGGATTTGGATCTGCCCTTATCACCTTTCTTTTCCTTCTTCTTCCCTTTCTCTTTGGGTCTTCCATGAACCACAAGAGTCTCTTTGGCTGCCTCAGAAGACTTTCTCTGCATTTCTTCAGATAACAGAGAAGACACCACATCTTCCATCTTGAAGGTGGTATTGGTGCTTCCGATAGCCATGACAAGATGATCCCATGAATCTGGCAAAGAACAAAGTAGGGTCATACATCGATCCTCCTCCTCCATTTTCACACCCACAGATGTCAACTATGCAACAATCATGTTAAAAGCATTCATGTGATCTACAACAGATCCTATATCTTCCATCTTCAGAGTGAACAACTTCTTTTTTAGAAAAATCTTGTTCACCAAGGACTTGGCTTGATAAACATCACCTAGCTTCTTCCAAAGATATTTCATGCTCTTCTCCTCATGGACATTCAACAGGACAAAGTCATCTAAACAAAGTCTTATGAGGCCCTTAGCCTTACAATCTTTGAGGTCCCAATTATCTTGTGACACTGCTATAGGTTTCACACTGGATACGGTTTCCCATAGATCATGATCAACAAGTAAGTCCTCTATCTTGAGTTTCCACAACTCGAAATTAGTGCCATTGAATTTATCAACCTCTAACCTTTTAGATGTGGTTTCCATCTCCTTGCTGCAACATGATACATAATACTCTACACAACACTCCCACTCAACCTAAGATTTTCTCAAAAAACTCCTACCCAACAGCTAGAACCAAAACTGGCAAGGCTCTGATACCAACTGAAAGGAAGCTAGGTGTGTGGAAATCGCTTCCTAAACTAATCTAATGAGGGGAGGAGAGTGCAAATTCAATTTTATCCTTACTATTACAACAATGTTAAACCACTAACAGAGATATTGCAGAAAACACATACACAAGAAAGTGATATAGAAGAAGAGAGACACAAGATATACATGGGGAAAATGCTTATCAGGTGAAAAGCCCCACTCCAAAATCTGTACAATGTATTATCAAAACTGAAATGGTTTACAATACACTTGCAATGCAAGCTCTCAAGAGTCTTTGACACTCATATCTAGAGACAATCTAGCAGCATAACAATACCTTTAAAACTTGTAGTACATCTCTTCAAAGCACCTGCTTATATAACAAATATAAGGCAAAAATGGCTCCACATTGGGATGGGCGTCCAACATGGCCCCATGGCCCAAAACCCATGCCTATGGACACTTGTCCAACACTATAGGATTCTCCTGACACTTGTCAAGTCACCCCATCCCAAGGAGGTCACCTAATTCCAAAATAGGCTATGGCAGATGCTCTTACGACTCTTACAACCATCATAGAATTTGTCATAGTTGTCATAACTTATTGCTGTAAGAGAATCTGTCATACACAGGCTATAAATAACATATTCTCTTAGAACATGTCATAGTCCACCTTGGGGTGCCCAAAGATGCCTTTTTCAAAGATGCTCTTCGACACATTTCTTCACCTATCATAGAATCTCTTATTTCTGACTCTTACATGTCATAACTTCGTCATAGGAATCTGTCATGACCGTTATGGTCAATATTCCCTTACACAACATCTAAGATGCCGACACATGGAAAAATAATCCTACCACTAAGTAGGACACCTATCTCCTCATGTGAGGACAAAAATACATGTGGTCATATGCCATGAAGGATGACACATCACCGTGCCAACTCCCACAATATGACAACATAGGATTTGCATCCAATTAATACAATAGGCAATTAATAAATAAATACAATATAAAAATACAAGGAATTACCAAGGTTGAGACACCTGAATCCCCAACAATATGAAAAAATTTGCTTGCCATAGTTATGTTTTCTTGCAATGAAAACAAATACAATCATCATGGTGGTTGAGGTCCATTGTGTCTTGTTCATAGGTCTAGTTCTTGTGTTAAGAGTTTTGTTGAAAAAGTGTTTTTGTAATGTTGCCTATTGTCTGGTGATAGTATCACGATCCTTATTGTAATCCTGTGAGGAGGATGACATTCAAGAATCCAATTCTCCAACTATGTCGAGGAATTCCCCCAGTCAAGTAAAGGATTGATTTATTGTGGATGCACTGACAATAGACATGAAGAAATGGGCCCTAAGGAGCTGACCTAGTGCCTTGGGGGCTCATTGATAAATGGCCTTGCCTACGTGACGATGCAGAGGCAATGTAGTTCAAGTGTGGACTTTGTGGACCTAGGACCTAGGGGATGGGAAAAGTGGGATTGGAAGGACAAAAGGATGGGTGACATGGGATGGAATGGATGGGAAAGGAGCCTCGGGGGCGCATCAATGATGGCCTTGCCTATGTGATAGCTTAGAGGCAATGTAGTTTGACAATGGTTCAATGGATTGGTTGAGGATGGATGACAAGATGGACACAAGTTTGGAATTGCTGTCTAGTGGAAGAAGGTGATAAGGATGAATGAACAACAAGCCATGGTAGGTATCTCAATGTGAGTGGGTGGATGTGGTTAAGAGGGATGGATGAGGAATAAGGTCTGAAAAGATGGAGGAGGTGGTTTATCACAAGTAGCACCTGTTTACTAGGTTTTCACCACTTGCTTTTATTTGCATGATAGTCAAAATACACATGACGCCTATTTTCTAGGTTTTCATCATGGTATCTATCCAAGGTGCCTATTTATTAGGTTTTCACCAGAGGATGATTTTTTGTTGCTTTTCCATTTTTTTATTTTTTTTCTATTTTTCTAATTTTTAAATTTTTTTTTTGCTATTTTTGACTCCCTTGCACTGGGGTTTAGGTGTAGAACTTGCGAAGATGCATGCTGTTTATGGGATCATCGAACAATTCACCTTTGATGTAGCCAATTGATAAGCACTTGATCCATAGGCAGCAATGATGACATAAGGACCCAACCAATTGGATTCGAACTTACCTTTCTTCTCTCTGTCTTGCTGATTCTTGGGATTCTCTCTGAGGACTAGGTCACCAACTTGAAATACCTGAGGTTTGACTCTATGATTGTAACTTCTAGACATACTTTATTGATAGGTCTTGAGATGTAATTCAGGATGAAAGAAGCAATTTGTTTTCCTGTGACATTGGTGAGGGGTATGGCTTCAATCCACTTCGTAAAGTACTTAGTGGCAGTGATTATGAATTGATGGTTGTTGGATGAAGGAGGGTGTATCTTGCCCACTAAGTTGAGTCCCCATTGATAGAAAGGCCAAGGAGTTATTAAAGGTTGCAGCTCCTATGCTCATGCATGTATTAGGTTCCCATGGATTTGGCATTTCTTGCACCTCTTTACAAAATGATAGGAGTCCTTTTCCATAGTTGGCTAGTAGTATCTCATACGTATGAGTTTCTTAGCTAGGGTAGGACCACTAGTGTGGGTCCCACATATACTATCATGAACTTTGCTTAGGTCCATTTGATATTCCTCATTGTCGAGACACCTCATGAGAGTACCATTGAGTCCTCGTCGATACAAGATGTTAGCGATTATGGTAAAATGGGAGGCTTCACGGATAAAGGTTCTCTTTTGGTTACTTGATAGATCAGGAGGTAGGGTGTCCTCTTTCAGATAAGTATATACTTTATCGTATAAGGGAGAATTAGATCCTACGATATGACAAATGATGTGGGATTCGGGGGTGTCCTACGCAGGATGGGACACTGGCTCTACCAATAACTCATAACATGATTGGTTTTCAGGGATATCAAGGAGAGATGCAATCATTGCCATGGCGTCTGCTACTTTGTTCTCCAACCTTGGTATCTATTCAAAAGAGATCACAATAAAGTATTCTTTGAAGTCATCTACCATGTATTTGTATGGTATTAACTTCTCATCCTTTGTTTGATAGTCGTCATTCACTTGGTTGATGACAAGTTGCGAGTTGCCATACACATGAAGTTCTATGATTTTCCATTCTATTGCCAGCTTAATGCCAATGACTAGGGCTTCGTACTCGGCCACATTGTTAGTGCATGGAAAGAGTAGTCTGTATGAATTTGGAATGGTGTCTCCATTAGGTGTGATCAATAAGATACCTACCCCGGACCCATGCTGAGTATATGAACCGTTGAAGTAGAGTTTCTAGGTTGTTGTTATGTGAAATATAGACTCATCTAAAAATTCAAAGCTCAATGGGTTGTCATCTATTAAAGATGCATCTGCGAGCTAATCTATAATCACTTACCCCTTTATTGCTCATATGTCTACGTACTTGATGTCAAATTCACTAAATATCATGACCCATTTTGATATTCTACCTGTTAGGGTATCTTTGTTCAGCAAGTATTTCAATGGATCGATCTTTGCTACTAGCTTTATGAAATGTGATAGCATGTAATGTCTCCATTTTTGTGAAGCGAAGACCATAGCAAGGCATGCTCTTTCAATTGGTGTATATTGTAGGTCATAGCTGACCAATATTCGACTAATGTAGTAGATTGCTTGTTCTTTTCCTTTGTGGTTTTGTTGTGCTAGCAGAGCTCCAAGAGCTGTTGGTGTGGCTGAAATGTACAATAGCAATGGCTTGCCCTGAATTGGCAGCATTAAGATAAGTGGATTCATCAAATACTCCTTTAGATGTTGAAATGATTTCTCACACATGTCATCCCATTTGAAAGGAATCTTTTTGTGTAGGAGATGCATGAATGAGTGACACTTGTCTGCCAGCTGAGAGATGAACCTTCTGATGGACTGTAACTTTCCTTGTAGAGACCGCAATTGACTCAAATTCTTAGGTGGCAGAATTTCCATGATTTCTTTTACCTTTTCTGGGTCCACCTCTATTCCATTAGCTGATACGATGTATCCCAGGAGTTTACCAGATTTGACTCTGAAAACACACTTTTTTGGATTTAACCGTACATTAAATTGCTCTAGTCTTGTGAAGATCTTGTATAGGACTTGTAAATGCACTTCTCTGGTTTTGGCTTTAGCGAGAATGCCATCTACGTAATCTTCCATGATGGTATGCATCATGTCATGAAAGATTGTTGTCATTGCCCGCTGATATGTTGCCCCCGCATTCTTTAGCCTGAATGGCATAATGCACCAACAATAGGTACCCCATGGACATGTGAATGTTGTTTTATGCTAATCATCTGGTGCTATATTGATTTGGTTATAGCCAAAGAATCCATCCATTAAAGACAACATGGTGTGCCTTGTTATTAGATCTACAATGATGTTGATGTTAGGCAGAGGGAAGTCATCTTTGGGACAAGCCTTTGTTCAGATCCCTGAAGTCATTAGACAATCGAACTCTTCCATCAGGTTTGGTGACAGGCACTATATTTGAAATCCACTCTGGATAGTCTATTGGTCTAATAAACCTAACATCTAGCAGCTTCTTGAGTTCTTCTTTTACCATGAGTGCGATATGCAAGTGCATCTTCCTTAGTTTTTGTTTAACTAGCTTAGCTCCTGGAGCTAGCGATAAGTGATGCATTATAAGGTTTGGATCTAGACCTGACATATCTATGTATGACCAAGAAAAGTTGATTTGTTTCTTTTTGAAGAATTCGGTGAACTCTGGCTTCTCTTGTGTAGTTAAAGATTGTGCCATATGGATCATCTTTGGATTTTCACCTGTGCCGACATTGATTTGTTCCACTGGTTCCATCAAGATTGAGGATCTCTCCCGATGTGTTAGATTGGTAAGAGTGTCAAGCCTTTCATCCTTCGGCACCTCAAAGAGGTTTTCACCATTGGATATTGTTGTGTGGTTACACAACACGCCCCATTTTGACTTGACAAAATAGGGACCTAACTTTTTGCTGCTTTAGCTTGTTGTTTTTCTACTTTGGGTGGTCTAGTAAAATTAAGTCATGCAGGTAACCCTACAGGGGGTGGATAGGTCACCATGATGAGGTCAGTTGCCAAAGTTAGTATTTCATATCATTAACCTCATGGTTGGAAAGTGCATGAAATTCCATACAGGTTTGCCTTTTGGGTCACCCTGAAATCCTCTAAGGGAAGGAAGTTATGCTAAGTCAAAGTTTCGGTCAAACCTAATATTTTGAGGAAGGAGGTCATATTTCAAACATCAGTCACATTATATAAGATCACCTCGATATAAGTTTATCACCTGATAATCCCTTGGTCCGCGAAGTCTAGACGTCAATTTTATGTAGTGGCTATTATCTCCTGTCAAACAACTTTATATATTTTGCGGGGGGTCATATTTCTAATATCTGTCATCTTACGAATATCATCCTCTTTGCAAAATATCACCCTATGCCAAAATGACAATGACATCATCAAAACCCAACGAACAAAGGATATCACCCTGGTCATGACGTCATCATTCCATTTTACCTCACAAAGGTATATATTCGATGCCCATCATATTCAATAACACGACGGTCACGTCAGTACAATACAATGCTTAAACAAGGTCGTCAACATGCTGACGTCACCCTGATCTTTTTCAAAGAGGTCATTTTAGTTACGGGGGTCATACTTTAAACATCCCTTGATCTTAAATTCATGACCCGATTTACATGTGGTCAATGTTGACCACTTCACCTGATTCTTTTGCACTAATTTTTCCGCTCAAAGGCAGAAGGTCATTTTATCCAAAGGGGGGTCATATTTTGAATATCACTTGATCTTTCAAGGATCACCCCCCTCCAGTTTCCTAACATTAAATGGACTTAAATGTGGTAGATGGATTCCCGCTGACTACAAATACAATTCAAACACATGGCATCATCCATGGTTTCTCTACAGAAGATCAATAGATTCAATCGATTTAATGTAGTTTTACCCTAATTTTCCCTATGGATGAGTTTAAAAGTAGTTTTCTAAGGTAGTTTTCATTTACCTTGTGAAAAAATGAGAAATTACAGAGCAAAAGAAGTCAAACCCTCATACGAGCTACCTGTGAATGGACTAGATCTTTCAATGTAACGGAACGGGTGATCCTCTGCATCTGCAGCCCTTTTTGTAATAATCCACCTAGCCCAGGAGAAAAGCGTTATCAGGTAAGTAATTGAAAACCCTCATGTTGTCATTATCTGTATGTTCAGGTAGTATGTTCTTTCTTGTGGTTTGAATCTGTAAATGTGCATATCATGATGAAGTAAAGAGTAATGAATAGAGTATGCATGATGTGGTAGAAATATACACTATTGTATGAATACATATGGATATTGTATGGTAAGACAAGGCATGTTTATTGTAGGATTCCTTAGAGGATCTTAGGTGGAACAGGTCTGATGCAAAATTTCTTAAGCCCATGTTTGTTCAGCCTGAGGGGGTATAATTCAAGTATGGCATCATTGGTGACACTCACCAAGGGGATACAAATTTAGTAGTATGGTCATCTAGAATAGATCATGATAAGGACAATACCCTTCTAGATGCAATATATGTTTCAAGGATGTGGCATGCAGTGGGATTCCCATATGCCATGGACACCGCAGAGTTGGTAGTAGAATGTTCTAGGAACTATAACCCTCAGACAAGGTGGGTGGAGAAGCATGGGAGAGTATATGCTGACTTTTCAATTAAGGGCATCACATCTTTCAATTTTCCAGTTGGAAAGAGGGTGGTCAGTGTGGATCTACATAAACTAGAGACAGAGTATAATAACAATAAGAAGAATGCAAGGAAGAGGATGTACTAGTGGAGGTCTAAGAGCAACACCTACACTACCTCGGCTAAACTACCCGTCCACCTATGTAAGTTTGATTTTGATGATGAGTACCAGTACATGATTGCCTTGCTTAGCAGGATGACAGGTCAACCTCATGCTGGAAATTTCAAGAATTAGATGTTTGGAATCATCCAGATGGTCCTTTATACAGATAACAAGCCATTATGGGCCAAGGTCATTAGTGATGCATTGGATGAAAAGATGAGGAACCTGGGAGGTCAGGAGTGCTCATTCCACATGACCTCATATGTTGTGTACTCATGTGCCTACAAGGGAACCTTTGATGCCCTTACTATAGTGGGTAAGGTTAGCGGTGGTGTAGATGATGTCCACATATGGGATCACTATCCTGAGATATAGAGAAAGAACTGCCTCTTAGATTACAAATTGGTGAATGATGCATTCTCTATGCATCTAGTTAGAACAATGGAGGAAGACAGAACCAAGAGACTGAGCGTGGAGGCTCATGAAGTTGTTTACAGACATGGGGCCTGGTTCATCTAGTATGCCACATTTTCATATATAAGAGTAGAAGGATTTGAATATTAGCCCCTTATGCTACCAAGGTACCCTACTGATGGAGTGGTCATGATGGAATTTCTTAGACAAGTATCTACCATAGTGGAGGCATATAAAGCACAAAAGAAGATACCTCCAGTACTATTTCCAATATCAATGGGGTGGTATATGTGCTTAGATTCACATAGCATAAAGCATGTCATGGGGGGCTTGAAACTGATGTATCTACAACCATTTCCACTGGCTAGATCGTATGACCCCTATGGCAGGATGCATAAAATAATGGGGAAACATATACATCAGAAACATCTGGAGGATTTCTAGACAGATTGTGAGGATGAAGTTGAGGTTAGAAGAAGAAAATACCAGAGGCTCACCTTGAACCAGATAAGGACATATGATTGCATCCAAGTGCCAGCACAACTGAAGAAAGATGACAGAAAAATGATGTCAAATGAATATGAAGACAAGAAGGTCTACAATGACACCATCTCAGCCCCTGATCTAACATAGCCAGAGGATATTTCCTTGGATCAATTTACAGGTGGGGTACTATAGTTAACCTGAGATTGGATAGATGAATAGATAAGCAGATTGAAGAAAAGGGGCATAGCCCTTATTGTTGATGCCAAGAAGAAAAGGCAAGAACTAACTGATGAGGAGTATGATGACTTCCTCAATGAGAAAAGGAAATCCAATGGAGAGAGGCTACCTACCTAGAAACAAAGGAAGGGTCTCCCTAGAGGAAAGAAAACTGATGATGAGCCTAAGGGGGTGATAGTTGAGAGAATTGCCATACCAGCTGCAGGTGCATCAACATCAGGATAGGCATCTACCTCATCTGCGCTACCTCTGATTGACAAACCAAAGACAAAGAGGATCCTAAGGCTAGCTGTAGAAATCACAGAAATACGGGAGGAAGGCCAAGCCTCACAGCATGAGGTAGAAGAGGATATCCCATTTGAAGAAGAGCCAGTAGATAAAGAGCCTGCAGGTGATGACTCAATGATGGTCAATAGGAAGAGGAGGGCGGTGCCCCTGATGTCACCACCCAAGAAGCAAAGGACATCCATGTGGGGTGAGATCAGGACCGATCCTATAGTATTGAGAGGAGCTGGTGGTGAAGTGTTTAGGAAGGAGATGCAACATGATGTGCCACTTGCCACCATAATCAAATTTAATACAGAGAGCAGAGGAACAAGCAAAAGAGACTTTCAAAGCAAGTTAGGGTGGTCCTTTCTCTTTGGAGGACACCGTGGACCTATCAAATGATGAAGTTGTGCAGAATGTAGCCTCTCAAAAGATGGAGACTCTCGCCTCCAATACTCATATGACTCCACATGGGACTCCATTAGCACAGATAGTGGTACTAGAGGAAGTGAAACAAACAGCTCAAGAAGAAAAGGAGAGTAGCTTAGAAAGGGCAGCCCAACAAATCAAGCTTGAGAAGCTGGTAGATCAGGTGACCAACCCTGCAGTTATAGATTTGACATATAGGGAGGATGTGAGCCTCAAAGACAAAGCAGGTGCGCCTGATGGGACAGAGGAAGGAATGCCCAAGCAGGTAGATAAAGAGAGTAATGCTCTGGATATGGGCCAGCAATAGCATGAGATACCTACTAAGACAAAGATAGTTGAAGTCCAACAAAAGGGGGAGGGTGATAAAGATACATCAGGAGATGATGTTGCCCAAACTCAAATAGATATAAGCAAAAAGGAAAAATCAGGTCATGAAGACCTTAAGACACAAGATGTTGGTGCCTTGGGTGCAGAACAAGAGGTAGCCCAAGATTAGGGTGATGCACCAGGCCCAAACACACAAGCATCCACATATGTTAATATGCCTCAAGATGAGGAAAATACTAAGGTGGATGAGACTCTGAAGGAGGGAGTGCAAGATTAAGCATAGGATCCTCCCCCATAGAAAGAGGCCCCTCAAGAAGAAGATATGCAACAAGATCCCCCTCATGAGGAACTTCATGAGGAAGAAACTAGGAAATCACCTTCTCCACCCAGGATAGAGACAGATATTGGAGAACAAGGTGGACATGATGATGACAAAGGACATCAAGGATCCAGATAGGATGTGGCTCAGTGGCTGGAGAAAGAAATGGGTACGGAACAAGGCTTTGAAATTTAAGAATTTGATGTTTCCACCTTGTTTGCAGAGACAATCATGAAGCCCAAGAGGAAAGCTAGATTGACATCGGCTATTAGAAGAGATCCTGCTACAGGTAGAAGGACAGCCCAAGTAGCACTTCCCACTATAGAGAAAGAGAAGGGCAAGATCACCCTTGAAGAGTTCCAAATCACAACTGTTGATTTGGGTTTTGCCAATCAAGACCAAGAGGGTCAGGAAGGGAAAGATATCATTGATTCTTTGACCCAAAGGGTAAAGAAGGAGAAAAAGAAAAATAAACAGCATAAGGAGCACATTGCTTAGCTGCATTCATATATAAAGGGGTTGATTAACCTTGATAGTACACTAATAGATCTGGCAATCCCATTGACTGTCATATCCCAGGAGGAGGTAACCAAATTGGACCTCATGAAGCACGAAGCCATGATAATGGAGAAGTGGATGCTGTCAGCCCTCACATGAGCTGAGGACGTTTTGAGAACCTCCTTACATAGGTGGAATTCTTTAAGCAGTTTGAAGAGAAAAGTAGATAAAATGCAAAATGAAACAGGGAGACAATCATTCCAATTGGAAAATGACCTGACTGCTTTGAGTGAGATGAAGAGGATTGATCCTCTGATCCTCAGATCCTAATAAACAATCAAGTGTTGAATAATAACACTGCCCTGCTAATAGATGTATGGTATGAGGATATTAGGTTCGAATGTGATATCTTGAAGAAGTGCAGTGGCAAGCTCAGGGATACAAGTATAACGTTGCACAGTATGATGGCATATGAGGCAGAGATCTTGGAAGCTTTGGAAGGGAAAGTAGAGGGGAAGATTGAAAACTAGTACACAGACTTTGCCATCAAGGTACTGCATGACAATTTTCAGCCGGTAGCTAATGACCCCCTCACCCACCTAACAAAAGAGGTGATGAATAAGATCATGAGGATCAAGGTTAAGGTGGAGATTTATAATGAGACTTTAAACAATAGAAAGGGTAAGCTAGATGCTATCAAAGCCAAATTCTAGTCCCACAATCACACCATAATGAAATCCAAAACCCAAGATAGCGGGGAAGTAGATAAAATAGTACAAGCCTATGAAAATATCAGGACTACAATGGAGGTCCATATGCAGGATGATGTTCATCAGGGTGATAGCGATACAGAAAGCCATGAGGATAATGATCATGATGAAGAAGAAGAAGATAAAGAAGAGGAACCTGAGGAATAAATGAAGATGCATCACAAGAAGACATATGCATAAGGTACTCATAAGATAATGAGTCATCCAGAGGGTTGTCAGCTGGCAACCTATGCCACGAGGAGAGGGTTGACTGAGTCAGAGAGTGATTATATACCATTGATCTTAATTAATAAATCCTGACCATAGGTCATTTGTAACTACCTCCTCACCTTATTCTATAAAAGGTGTAGGAGTGTCATATTTTGAATATTCAGAAACTTAATTGAAATTTGATTGTTGAAATATCAGGACTCATTTCAAAGCAATTGTAAATGTACATGTTATGCATACTGAATGAAAGAGAAGACAATTTGATTACAAATCATCATAAATCTTGATACATGCATTGATTAGCTACGTCCCTTGGAGTGCATGTCAGTCTGCATGTGTTGTTTTCATTCCTTATCCTTTGAAGTTAGCATCATCTGTATCTAGCTATGGAGCATCCTGGTGACAATATGGTTTGATTTCTTCTCCTCGTGAATGTATCTTGTATGTATGTGGTTCAATGGCTAAAGATTCACCAAAATTTAAAGAATTCTTTTAAATTTCTTTCAATTTCATAACAATTTATCATCATAATTGCAAATAATAGAGAATTAGAAGCAAATAACATGAAATATGCCTATATTCCGTAGATAATTGGAAATACATAGCATATTTAGAGTAAAAGCATGTCAAATTGACAAATATCATGCAAATATTCACTCATAGACACATCATTTGAATAAATATACTATGTAGAAGAAAGAACAGGATCATGATGATCAATAATCAGAAGAATTGATCAAACTTGCAAATATATCAGTTATCTTTGGAAATAGAGTAGAGATAACCTCTCTATGGAGTAAATTTACAGGAAGCAGGACAATACTGATCATCAAGACAAATGTAAGACCCCTTGAAATGGAAAACAACATGTCACATCAACCTCTAAGTAACGTCAGACGATCATGACCTGATCAATGGAGACTTGGAGTCATCAACTTACCTTAAGCTAATCGTACTTTACAAGATAATAAAGGTTTGATGTACAAATTTTTATGCATGTTGTTATGACTCACAATCATCATCAATAGATATGTCTTTTATATTTTTACTGTTTTCATGATCTAACACTGCCGCAGAGTAGTTTTCACCGTTAGATCTATCTTTCATTTTTACATTTTTGAGACTGAAAGGCTTGACACTCTCTCCAAAATAAGCCCTGTCATTAAGTTCTATGGCATAGCCAGCTCTATGATCCCCTATGGGTTTATGGTCTCTAAGTTGTAGATAATCGATGATGGCCTCATCATTCTGAAAGGTATCTAGCTCAGGGGTAGAGTCTTACAAATCCCAATCTATGAGTTCTGGATGCAATAGTGGTAACAGGTCATCGGATTGGTCTAGTTCGATGGTGGTGATGGTCAAGATGGAGGAGTTAGTGTGGTTATTATAAGCATCGACAATGCTTGCGATGGTACTCTCCACAAGTTGATGTGGCAAGTGTGGCATCATTCTTTCCTAACAAAACTCACTATCGTTATTATGCATATCGAACTCTAGAGGTCTAGACCTTGAACTTTGTCGCTCATGAGTTGCATGGATAGGGATATTTTCATGGACCACATCAACATCTTTTTCATCACAAGATAGTTTAGAGAGACTATCCCATTCATACTCATTGGAGTCTATCTCACTCCATCCTTAGAGTTGGTGAATTTGCTCTACTAGGTTAGTGGTAGATGTTTGTGGTTGTTTGCCTTTATGCTTGTCTGTTCCTTTGGTCTTTGCTTTGCCACTGTAACCTAGCCCTATAGTGTCTTAGGTTGTTAATGAAGGAGGTTGGATAGGTTCAATGATACCTTCTTTCCTCAATCCTATGGGCCCATGACCTTCATATCCCATTCTGTGTAGTATTGAGAATCCTTGATATATTGTTTGGTTTGGAATGTGGATTGATGGTCTTGTGGCTTGGATAGACTGTCTTCATCCGTATATAACCATTATATGATGTTCTTCTCATCACTCTCATCTTCAAGGCATCCCCATTTTACAAACAGAACTTTAGGAGTTTCTAATGTGTTGGGTTTGCTCATGGATGGATTTCCATAGGATTTGGGGGATATAGGTAGCTGGACTAAGCAAAAGGATTGTGTGATTGTATATTCATCGACACCCTTGTCTTTGAGCTTGAGGTTGATTTTGGGTGCCTTAGATGTGGAACAGAGTGAAGTTGGGTCAACATGGGATGAGGATGAAGCAGAGGCACAGTTATTGGGAATTAAGGAGTTGCAATATTGAAATGGCTTGGGATCTCCTTGGATGGTGATCTCTTGGCCGTCATGGGGGAATTTGATACACTGGTGATAGGTGGATGGCGGTGCTTTCATTGTGTGTATCCAAGGTCTTCCAAGGAGAATATTAAATGCAAGTTCCATGTCAAGCACTTGACACACCACATCCTTTACTATACGTCCCACTCTGATAGGCAAAACAATAGTTCCCTTTGAAGTTCTTTCCTCTTCATTGTAAGCTTTGATGGTGATTTTCTTTTTAGGATTGATAGCATTCTCTGAAAACCCCAATGCAAGGATTAGCTTTAAGGTGCAAATATTTAAACCCACTCCTCCATCGATTAGAACCCTTTTTATTTTATGCTTGTGGATGAAGGCTTCGATGTGGAGAGATGCATTATGTGGTTGAGTGATTGACATGTCATCCTTTTCCTTGAATGATAGGAAATGAGTCATGGTTAAATGACCTACGATGGTCTGAAACTTCTCTTCGGCAAGATTGGTTGGGATGGTGGTTTCTGAAAGAGCATGTTTGAGTATGTCTTTGTGGGATGGGGATAGGTGTAAAAGATCAAAAATGGAAATGTCTGTGGGTGTTTTGTGGAGTTGCTCTAAGACATTGTACTGGTTAGACATGGATGGAGTTTTGGATGGAGCCCCTTGAAGAGTAACTTTTTCACCATGGGTGGTCACGTTACAATTAGGGGTTTTATTTATAGTGATCACATTGATATGTGAAGCACTTCTAGAGATATGGTTTACAACATAGTCATATGACATGATCATATAGTTGGCATTGTTAGCCCCACTTTTGTTTTGATTTGAAGGACCTCCCTTCTCATAGTTGGGGAGTGGATTCTTGAATGCTATATGATCATCATTAGATGCATGCCCATCAAGTGATATCCATTTTTGATCCAACAAGTCTTGAAGTGTGCTTTAATTTTTGGAAGTCATTTGTCTTGTGGCCTTTTCTTCCATGGTATTCGCAGAAGTTTGTGTCTTTCCACCAAGGAGGTTTAACTTTCGGTTCACACTCCTGCGCCATTGGAAGCATTATAAGATTGTTTGATATTAGCTTCCATAGGGAGGATTCTAGTGTTTCCCCTAGAGGTGTGAACTTTCTTTGAGGAGGAAAGTTTGTAGACCGTGATTTGGTGTTTTGTGGTTTGTTTGGTTGGGGGTTGTTTTATGGATTTGATAAGTTGAAAGTTGGTTGCTTTGGCATCACATTTTTAGCATCAACCACCCCATCATTGACGATGTTCTTATTTTTGGTCCAAAATCATGGCTTATCTGTGTTAACGTTTGCATTAGGGGTGTCCTTGTAAAGTTTTATTTGCCCATTTGCTATCAATTTTTTTTCAATGAGTAAACCCATCTCAATGACCTTACTAAAAGAAGGACATTGGATTGATATTTGATAGCTTAGATCAACATTTAGGTTGTGTACAAACATCTCAAGCATTTGTTTTTCTGGCATATGATATGGACATTTTTTGGCCAGTTGCCTCCATCTTTGGAAGAAAGTAGCGAAAGATTCTCCACCCTTTTGTTTGGTGTTACAAAGATCTAACATTGAGATTTTGTGCTTAATGTTATAGGAGAAATGAGTGACAAAATTATCCACTGCTCGTTGAAAGTTCAGATGTTGGGAGGTAGGTGAGAGAACCATTCCATAGCTTGTCCTCCCAAGCTCCTTGGGAATAGTTGCATGAGATAGGTTTCATTATGGGAAACTTCGAGACATGCTACACTAAATTCTCTGATATGGTCTCTTAGATCACCCTTTCCTCGATATTTGTCAAAGTTTGGTACCTCAAATTTTGAGGGGAAAGGTATCATGATCAAGCCTTTGTCAATAGGATACAGTGAAATATCCTCTAGAGAGCAGTACTTTGAGGATGCCCTGGTTTGAATGTCTGAGAGCTGTTGCTGAAAGACATGGATTTGTTGCGTTAATAAGTCTAGAGGGTTTGTGGTATCCTTTGTCTTGTCTATTTTTGGAACCTCTTGTGTGATTTTGGGAGTTTCCATGTCATTCGTAGAGGTGGTATATTTTAAGGTGGAGGTGTCAAAATCTGGCAGAAGTTTGGTCCCTTGCTATGCTAGCATAAGGAAATACTTTTGAGGGTCCATGTTTAGGACCTTGTCCATCATATTTTGAAATTTTGAGTCTTGTAAAGAACCAATTACTTCCTCATACGGGATTTCTTCCTCTCCATCACTATGAGATGGAGATGGTATGTCTTTGTTCAAAGGATCCATATCTTTCTTTTATTTGGATTTTGATCTAGTTGCAACCATAAAAATCATTTGATGGGGGTGAATGTTGGATGAAAATGCTTGTGAATGGACATTTTTGGTGTAGTTGAGATGACAAGATTTTTCCTAAGGTTTGAATTTTGATATACTATTTGCTCAAACAAATGTGCTCTTGAGGTAAAAGATAGTCAAAGTAGGGAGAGTCAATCACTGGTATTTATACGGACTACTTTTTATCAAGATTACACTAGTGTAGTTCTGAGATGAAGGATGGTATAACTTGTTATGAAACCAACTATATTTTTGTTTTGAGTTTTGGAAGATTTTAATGACACCTTAGTAGGAAACTTGGTTTGTTTTGTTTCATGTTTTTGCTTTGGATGATATGGCAAATGGAAATATTTTTGGAAAAACGATGCGAAACGGACTTGTATGGTTTTCTTGAGATCATAAACAAGGTATATGCAATAATGTGCACCTCAAACTGGTTTAATTTTTCTCAAAAGTGTATGGAATAGCTCTTTGTTTTGCATGTACAGCTTCAGATGTGCAAGAAAAATGGTCAAATGTGCAGCTATGTAGGTCAAATGCATAGGTCTGGTTGAAATGCTCTGATTCTTTAATGCGTAGTATTGTGGTTTGTATGCACCACTTGGTCCGTCAAATGCTTAGAAGTATTATATGCACAACAAAATATCTCAAATGCGCAGCATAATGGGCCAATTGCGTAACATGATTAAATGTGTAGTAGAACTTTGCATATGCACAACAGAATGGTTTAAATGCGCCGAACTGCAAGTAGTGTTGTCTTTTTGTTTCAATTCTTTTTTATCTTGGCTTGTTTTCACAATGTTTCTTGAAGCAAGTCTAGTATTTTTGCTGATGATTTGTATCAATTATTGCAAGAAAACATGTCAAATAAGAAGATTCCATGTTGTTTTTACAAATTTGTGACCTAAAGCAAGCACAATCCTAAGGTTGGCAAGGATAGTATTTGATGAGTTCCAACTTGGGTTTTACGCTAGCCACTTACATAAAGGCGTGACAGATAGTAACTTGGTAGCACTGGTTCCCCTCCACGGCACTCACTTCTCACGTATACCAAGTTACAGTTCCTTTGAAGAGTTGAAATTTTCTGTCTCCACACTAAATGAGTGTATGACGTTGGACGGCTCTAGAGGTTACTCCTTCTATGTCACCAAATAGGGGTTTTTGGCATTCTAAAAACAATGGCTTTTTAGTATGGACATCCATTTAGGTGGTTACACAGGTGACAATTTGCTCTGATAAGGAGGCTTCCCAGCCTACAGAGGTTACGCTCTATAGGGTTCTGGGGGAAACATTTGTCAGTGTAACACAACAACACTAGTGGTTTGCAATTTTCATCACAAACCCAATTTATTTATAGTGACCTGGAGGTGGCTTGGCTTTAACCTATTATGACTTAAGGTCATTCCACTTGGAAGGAAGGAATTCCAAGGGCAGGCCTCTCTAAAGGTTACACATGTAAAATGATGAGTTTGGCATTCTGGTCACCTAAGAAAGGGGAGAGCATAGGCCTATTACCATTTCCAAGCATGGAGAATAGTGGTTCTTTATCTTCCTAATTAAAAGAAAAATAACTAAAAGTGTTAACTCTACCAGCACATAAATTTATAACAAGATAGCAATAACTTGGAAAAGATTATTTATTTTAACCTTCTAACAAATCTAGGTGTAGATTGTTGCTTGAAGAAATAAACAAGTGTTACTTTACCCATTAAGCTATGTGATGGATTGTAGTGCAAGATAGTAAAAACATAAAGAAATTGTTCAGTTTTAACCCCTAGGTTGGGACTAGATGCAAGTTGTGATGCAACAAAATGATTTACTTTCCTCCTAGTTATGTCTATGTCATGATTCACATGAACATATTAAGTTACTCTCTCCTAATTAGTTCTAAGTGGCTTAATAATGTAGCTAAAATGACTAAGTCCATCTCCTAACACCTACATATGAGAGTTAGTATGGAAGATCTGATAAAAACATTACAACTTTCTCTGACAAATCATATGTGAAGATCTGTAGGTCATATGCACAACACTGCGATTCATATGCTTAGATTTAAAAAAGTGCAGCAAAAGATATCTAATGTGTAGGGCTGTGCTTTATATGCGCAAAAATATCAAAAGTGTAGCAAGACACGTTAGATGCGCAATAGAATGGATTGGATGCACAAAAAGGTGTATGCAGTGCAGAAAGTGTTGAATGTGCAGAATTGGAAGTTGTATGTGTAGGAATGACCTGTCGTGATAGAACCTTCACAAAACACTCAAATCAAAGTTAAAAATGGGGCAAGGCCCCATGGTGGGTGCCAGAAATGTTAGTGGAAAATGTGAACAATAGTATTAAACAACTAATCATCTAATAACTCAATGGAAATTGATGTAAACACAAGTAAACAAAGATTATACCTTCAAAAACTAATTTACCTCTATGCTTCCATTGTTCACCTATCTCCTCTTGATCTTGATGGTAATAGAGCTCTTAGAAGTGTGTACTTCCTTGTTGTAACTGAAGATGACAAGAGTAGAACGGCTATAGGTGGACAATAAAATGGTGATCATACTACAATGCAATACTAATAGAGATGGATTGATGGAGACATGATTGGATGATGATTATAATAATGAGGTTGTGTAAATACAAATGGAGATAACTTTGCCAAAGGCATGCTGGTATGATTCTAGTAGAGTAAGATTGCAAAAGATTGAGTGGATGCAAATGGGTGTGAAGACCTTGCTTATATAGGTTGAGGGAAGACCAAATCTAAGTGTCAATAGATCCATGATTGGAGGAATTAACTGTGAGGTGTATGGTTGAGAAAGGTTGAGGGAATGTGTGTGAATCAAGATAGGACAAGTGTCCAAGCCTTCTTCATGAGTTAGGGGAATTAACAAAATAGATTGAAGCGTTAACTGAGATGATTGATCAGTTAACTAGGTTGATTAGGGATTCAACAGAATATATTGACCAGTGAACTCAATTGACTAATTAGTTAACTATTTTAATTAATGAGTTAACTAATTTGATTGGAGGATAAATAGGACATCTGGGTGAGGGAATATTAGCTAATTAAATATTAAAATATTTAATTATGTGTGCAACATGGTAAGGTGGAAAGGTGATGTGGAAGAATGAGGTGGAATGGTGAGGTGGATTTAGGGGATTTGGACTTAGGATAGAGTAATTTGAGATTAATTAAATAATTTAGAATTATTTAGTTAGATGAGACATTAGAATAATTAGGGGATTAAATAAAATGATTTTATTTAATTTTGGGATAATGAACCAATCAAATAAATTAAAATATTTATTTAATTGATAGAAGAATGAGGATAAAATAAATATTAAAATATTTATTTAATTCAACTAAGCCATTTTTAGGTGTATATAGTAAGAATTGTGACTTCCTTTGCTATTGCGATAGAAATTTCTATCATCTCTCTAGTGTGAATTGTTGTCTCTTTCTTCCTTCCGATATGAGCTACTTTCCTTATTTTGCTTCGTATAGTATCTTTCTCCTTCGGAATGTGTTCTACCTATTTGAAATTTTCCTCCTCTACCTCTTTGTCTTTACTCATGTCTCTTGTTCAACTTTTCTTCAACATTCAATGCAAACTGATATGCTTCGTCTACTATTGGCATCCTCACCAAACTTAGTTCTTCTTAAATGTTTATCCTCAATCCATTTATGTACTACACCACTTTCTCCTTGCTTACTTCACTATGTCCAATCTTGATGATCATCTTATGAAATTCCTCAGTGTACTCCACAGATTTCTCCTTTTGCCTTAGGTTTTGCAATCTCTTCATAACTCCAACTCATAGTCAGCAGGTATGAACTGATTCTTTAATTTTATCACCATCCTATCCCATTTTATGATTTTCTCTTTTCCTCTCCAATTTCTTTCCAATTGAACTTCTTTCCACCAAATAGTAGCATGTCCTTTCAACTTAGTTTTTGCAAATCTCACTCTCTCCAGATCTTCAATTTCCTCATATTCAAAGTATTCCTCTAGGTCATTTATCCAATCAATCAATTCGTTAGGATTTAAATTTCTGCTATAGTTTGATACTTCCATCCTAGGTCTCTTACCCATCTTAGAAATATATTCAATTCTTATTCTTCTAGGGTCTCTTCATTTTGGTCGGCTGATTAAAATTCTTCATCATCACTTTCATCTCCATGCTTAGGGTTTAGTCCTTTTCTTCTATCTTTTTCTACAACATCCAATCTAACTTTCATTGTCCTCATCATCTCTATCATTTCTTCCATTCTTCCAACAACATTGGCCATAACAAGCATCCTCCTTGGTAGCATCTCTTCCTAGGATCTAGTACAACTACCTCAATTCAGTGATTTGACTATAAGTTAGCAATTGCCTCACAATTAGCACTCTGTTGACAAACATAAGTAGATTGCCTCTAGTCGGCAATCTGTTCACCACAAGATCTTTAGGAATGCCTTCTCTCCCAAAGGATTCACAAACTTCATTCTAATACCACTTAGTGCAGTCATGGATGGAGGGTCCAGAGAATGGACTGTGCAACCTTGCAGCTAGAGTAAACAAAATGGAAACAATGTTCACAATGATACAATGCAATGGAAGATTTATATGCTCAATATATTAGATAATCACAATGCTTAAATTTTGGCAACATGCAAGCTACAATCATGGGCTCACATGCCTTCTTTCTAGGTTACAACATACATGAAAGATATGGAATTGAAGTGCCTCCAAAAAAGAACTATCTATCCTCAGACAACTAACTGCTGAACTGACTAACTCACTAAATGCTTGGAAACTAGCTCACATCTAAGGAATGCTTATATATCTTTCTCCAGCTCAAAGAATCCTCCATGTCAGCCTTAAGAGATCTCAAGCTCCAATGAATGATGAAATGTGTAGAAAACATGTAGGTTGGCCTACAAGTCTTGGTAATTCTCTACAAATGAATAAAACTTGATGCGGTTCTCAACGAAGGTCTATCTGGTCCCATATTACCTTGTGTGACATTCTATTTGGCTCCACAAGTTACAAGATTGCTTTGCAAACCTTGTTTTCTCAAACTAACTGACGAATGCTCTGTTCTGTGAATTCTGATGGTCTTTTAATAGCGATAACTTTCCACAAACAAGTCTAAATCTCATGAAATTTGAATATGATGCAAATGACATGGCAAAGAATCTAAGTCCTACTCCATGAGCTCTAAAATGAAGATGTAATAGACTGCAATAGAAAATGCTAAAATTGCAAATGAGTGAACTGTAATTAAAATACAAGAAAAGAAAATAAAGTAAATATTTTTGGTTGATGCAAGATTTCTCTTCAACTTGGGATGCTCCTACATCAATCATTGATGAGGTTGGAAGTTTGATCTCTATTGGAAAAATGAATTTTTCTTCAAAGACCAAGGAGTATGGGGTAGCGCCTATGGGTATGCGAATTCTAGTATGTGTTGGAATAGCCAAGGATACTCTACAACTTGATCTACACCCTCACAATATGGAAATAAACAATATGAGATAATAAATCAATGATATTGATGAACCTAATTGAGCATAAAATTATATTGATCTCACTTTATAATTTACATAGGAATGCCTTATTATATAGGCATGGATGAGGCAATCCACCTTGCATGTGGATTGAAAAGTGCCCCATGATGTGGCACATATAAGAAGACAAGTGTCCTTTAGGTATCAACCTTTGGATCACTTGGAATGTTCAACCTTTGATTCACTGTAATATTCCCCCTTAAGTGATACTTGGGAAGATCACAAAAGTGCAATAGATACAAAGATATGGGTCCTGACTACTAGGCCATGTTAGGTACCCATGTGCAAAGCTTATCTTAAAGTGGAGTAAAGGAGAAAACCCAGTGGGAACAAAACTCCTCTCCAAAAGGAGAAACAAAAATGTATGAAAAAGAAAACAAGTGGAGAAGGAGGAGGACTTATATCATGATCCCCCCTAGGACAACTTCTTTCACATGTGTACAATAAATTTCTCCAAAATAGGAGATACAAAGAGAGACTTGGAAGCCCCACATAAGATATGCTACAGTGCTCGTAGATGCTTGATGAAGCATGTTGAAGCTACTCCGTGAATGTCAAACAATGTTTCTCCCCTTAGGAAGAAAGAAAACTACAAATATGTACCATGAATCTTCCCATGGAAGAAGGAGATGACAAGTCTTTAGATGTTGTACAAAATCCAAAGATAAGTATAAAGCCTTCACAAAGTGATGATGGGTCTCTATAATAGTATTGGAATCCTCTAAAACTTGCTCCATAAGAACTCATGCCAAGGATGAAGATAGATGCACAATAGCATCAAGATGGTTGTCATCAAAAGTGTCTACCAAATATGCATAGTGAGAATCATCAAACAAACATGAAATGTCTTTCAAGTACTCATCCCAAAAACTAGTGTTCGAAGACTGATTGAAATAGCCTACTGATAGAAGTTTGTGGGAACCAAAGATGTAGGTTCACAAGGAGATATGATCTTAGGAAGAACCAATGTGGAGGAAATAACTTCAAGGTTCAAATATCCATATTAAATCTCCTTATCCAAGTGTAATGCATGAAGATCATCATGCAAGTCTGCAATATGTGAAAAACCAAAGCAATAGAAAGAGTATAAGCAGGACCCATGATCTGCTTTCCCCATGGAAACGATGTCTCTACTCTGCAACTCCCTTATGATCACTTAATTAGGCGTGAATTCAATTATTTTCCCTATCCCACTATGAGTGATTTGATAAATGGATAGGAGATTATTGGTTATAGAAGGGACATAAAAACATCAATGATCGTGCCTTCACCAATTTCTATAGTGCCTTTTCCAAATGCTATCATGTAGGTCTTATTTCCCATGAGAATAGGTGGATTTGAACCTAGTCATAGGTGGAAAACATATCTTTTGAATTTTCCATGTGATACAAAGCCCCTAAATCTATAAGCCACTTAGATGATGCATTATTAGTAGAGGAAACCAATGTCATTCCTTTGTTCTTATTCACATTTGCAGATAATGGAGAGGAAGAGCCACCTGAGGAGTTGATTTGATTCTTCTTAGTAAGAAGTTCTAACTTAGCTATTTGGAGGTTGAGGTTATCTCTTTCCTTTTCAAAACAATAGTGCTCTTCATGTCCAAGTTTGTTACAATAACTACAAGTGGGCCTTTCCTTAGACCTTTTCCCTTTGGATGGGGTAGTTTCTTCAATTTGAGGTTTTGGTTTTGATCCCTTAGATAGGTCCTTGTTTGCTTTCTTCACCTTAGGAGTTGAATTATTTTCACCACTAGCAACTAGATCATGATTTAATGAAGACTTTAGTATGTCAATTTGAATTATTTTATCCTTCTCTTGTGTTAGAGAAACAACAAACTTAGTAAGGGAAGGCATAGTGAAGTGACTTCCTAATTAGCGTTGTGTGGCATAAAAAGTTGAAACAAACACTGATTAATCTAGGCCTGACTTTGATAAGACACTTAGGATCAATTCATCATCTTCTTTGTCAATCTTACATATCTTCATTTGTGACCTTAATGAGTTTAACTTGGTGACTAAATCTTGAACTATCATAAAATCTTGAGGATTGAGACTTATTAATTCATTCTCCAAATGATGACTTGTCATTATATCTTGCTTGCCAAACAATGTCTCTAATGTTGTTAAGACGTCATTACGTGTTTTAGCATCATTAACATGAAATAATAGGTTTGGAGAAATGGCCATACAAATAGTGCCATAGGCTTCATCAAGTCGATTATACTACTTCCTCTTTTCAGAAGTTGTGGTAGGTTCAAGTTCCAATCCTTTAGCTTCTCTATGTAAACCCTTTTTCTTAAGTTGTAAATCCATTGCATGTTTCCATGAATGGTAATAAAAAGGAGTTAATAGGTTAGCCATTGCAAGAAAGAAGACAACCCCTTGAAACTATGAAATTTGTCCCACTGAGTAGGTGACCCCCCCAAATTTTGGCACTTAATAATTTAGTGCATTTTACAATGCAAATAGGTCCAATGCATAGGAAATATGAAAATATTAACTTAAAAAAAAAAAACGGTGCTCGATTTCAAGGTACCAAGCAAAAGTTATGACAAAAATAATGTCCTATAAAATAGGCCTATTTTAATATGTACATTGGCACTAAAACAAAAAAAAATGCCTGTGGCGAGAGAAAACCTAGCCTTCTAATGACTCATTGGATTCAACAAAGAAAGTATAATACAATGGTTTGACTTAATGACTCATTGGATTCAACAAAGAAAGTATAATACAATGGTTTGACTTAAGAGGGGGTATTAGCCTCCTGCCAAACTGGGCCTCTCCCTCTATCTTTGACAAGCAAAAAATAAAGGTTTATATAAACCAATATGCTTTTCAAAACAAAGTTACAAAAAATGGTGAGGATACATATGACTGGTTATAACAAACACTAACAACAAGTGCTAGAGGTCACAAAAAAATGTGACTGTAACAATAAATGTCAGTGTAACAAAAAATGTTGGCGGTTAAAAATGATAATCAGTCATAGATTGTTAGTGATAACCAATAATGTTACATAAAATGTTACAATCACTAAAAATTAGACAACGCACATCGAGGTTTATGAAAAACCAAGGCGCGTGGTAGATGAGATGGTTACGAAATTGCTACCGTTGGTGGGATTTGAACACGCAGTGGTATTGATGTGATGAAAGTTGATCGTTGGCAGCTTCTAAAGAATGGAAACCATCAGCCAAATGTTGAACACAATGCCAAATGACGCATGTGTGGTCGACTGCAAAACAATGACCATAAACTTGCAAATTGACCTCGAAGGTTTAGAAATTGCAACCAATAGTAAAGAATAAACCACTATCTGCAGATATCATGAGTTGGTGATAGTAATGGCAACCTCAAAGCTTGAGATAGAGATCAACGAGCTTCCTGTTGGCGACTATTGTAGATGTAGGGGGTGGTGTGGCCGATTTAGAGGAAAACACCCGGTCAAGGGTCGTTGAAGATGTTGTTGAAAGGCCCAAATCACTGGCAATGTGGGATAATCAAACATGCCAAATCCAAGGAAGAACCAAATCCACGTGCAAGAGTACAATTGCAAACAATTCTGATCAACAATGTGTAAACCCTGAACAAAGTGTGAAAAGCAAAAAATAGTCTACCAAACTGTGTGCAGAGAAAAAACATCGACTGAATGGACGATTGTGACCTTGAAGGCTTAGCAACCTTAACGGCTTCATGGAAGGCGACCAGATGGAGAGAACAATGAATGCCAAACAAGAATGTGACCTGGAAATTTGTTTGCCAAAGGGTGAAGACGCCAGCAAATGGGCCAAATAAAGGCTTGGCACATATTTTACCTAAGGCTCATAGCCTCTTCTGATACGCCAGCCGTAAACAGCCGGTGAGTTGTAACTCACCGACTGTACGGCATCTTCGTCGACTGGAGCAGTCGAAGATATCTAATACCTGTTTTGACTGGTTTTGTTTCGACCTACCAGTCGGTGAGTTACCGTACTGCAGAATCTGTCGAATGCAAGCTTCCGTACAAATCTCGACCAGTCGATAGCTTGCAACGCACCGGCTAGTTAAAGTTTAGCCTTCTGATAGGCCTGCAACCTTTGTTTGAGGCCCGTAGCCTCTTCACAGGCACGACCTCTTGTTACAAGGCTGTGGCCTTCTTGCCAGTCTGCTGATGTGTGCAGAGGCTGGGAAGGACGTAAGACCCTTGCAAAAACCTACAAGTAGCCCTAAAACTGATAAAAGACACACACCAACATGAAAATGTCTCCCTGCAACCGAATGTCAACAAGATTTGAATACCATGAACCAGAAATGTGGTCGATCCACACCAAATTGAACATAGACCAGAAAATATTGAAAAAAATCTCTAAAATAGAGAAACAAAAATGCATGCAAATCTTTAATTTGAAATCAAGAGAGACAAAAATTGCAGGGGTTAAAATGACCTCTGCCAAAAAAAATTCAAATTTTTTACAGTTTTCTGGTGAAATCTGTTTCACTCAAGGATGCATCGACTTTTGCCTCACCTCTAGATTCCCTCAAATCAAAGAGTGTGTCTACAGCATGGCTCTGATACCATGTTGGAATATCCAAGGATACTCTGCAACTTGATCTACACTCTTACAATATGGAAATCAACAATATGAGATAAGAAATCGATGATATTGATGAACTTAATTGAGCATAAACTTATATTGATCTCACTTGATAATTTACATAGGAATGCCTTATTACACTGAGAGGCGTAACTACAGTGGCAACAAGGGGTGCAGTGTAATGGCCTGAGCATGTTAACAAAAACCATTAAAGAGCCCACATATAAAAATAATTACACAGAGAGGAGTTATCAAATGGCATTAAGGGGATGACTATGACCGTGTACATAAAAATAAAATCAATGAACATAAAAATAAACCAATAAAATAATGTGTATAAATATAAGTAGTACTCAAATATAAATTTGAGAAAAATTAAATCAAATAACAACAGAGAAAATTGAATTGGGAGAATAAGTTTAATCGATAAGGAGAGAAGTTTAATTGGTAAGGGCACTATGCAGCCATATTTTTTTTTGTATTTTTCTTGCAAAATGAATTTATGAAGTTTCTATTATTTATAGAAGGTTAGATTGCGTATTGTTTACTCTTATTCTATTTACATGCTACTCACTAAAATAAAAATTAAATTGCTATTAAAGTGCAACTTAAATTATCAAACCTACAAATTATAATTTATTAAATATTTTTCTTACATAAACAAATCTTTGAAAACCACAAAAAAAAATTAAGAGGGGTAAATTATTTACTTTAGTTTAATGAGAGTAGGATTAGGGTCTTCAATACTTAAAAGCCACAAAGAAAATTAATATTTATTTTAATGATCTTTGTTTTAGATTTTTACTATGGGAATTAATTCCTTTAGAAAATTATAATTAATTTTTTAGAATCATTTGGTTTTAATTATTGAAAATTATTCCCAACTAAGAAAAATAAGAAAATTAAGAGAAGAGTAAATTATTTACTTTAGTTTAATCAAGGCTAGCAAAGAAAAATAACAAGGTAAATTTCTTTATTTTAGTTTAATGAAAGATAGGGTTATAGTTCTTCAATCTTTAAAAGTCACAAAGAAAATTAATATTTAGTTTAATGACCTTAGTTTTAGATTTTTACTATCGGAGTTAATTCTATTAAAAAATTATAATTAAGTTTTTGGTATCATTTGGATTAAATTATTGAAAAATATTCCATTAAAAACTAATTGTTATAAGATTTGCCCTTGCATTCCACAAAGAAAACTAATTGCAATTACTTTAGTTTAATGTGGGGTAGGATTATAATTCTTCAATCTTTATAAGATTAAAAAAAATTTCTATGGGAATTAATTCCATTAGACAATTAAAATTAATTTTTTTCATATCATTAGTTAAGAAAAAATGCAAGGCAAAGAGGTGAACAAGCAGAGCAAGGAGGCGGTCAGGCAAAGTGCGGGAGCAAATAAGCAGAGCAGGGAGTTGAAAAGGTAGAACAAGACAGGAGCAGTAGGCAACCATGGCAAAGGTGAAAGGTGCGAAGGTATGGTTGATGCAACACAAAAGGGTTTCTTTGGATCTACGAAATCTTGCTCAAATCCCCAGTTATGGATAAAGATGACCTAGAAGAAGATATTCCCATGGACCAGATCAGAGATTGGGTGGCCGTGGAGGAAAGGATTAATCTCAACATTTGTGCAAAGGAGTAGAAATGGGAAGAAATCTATAGATCTTGGGATTGGAATGGAAGAACTAGGTACGAAATACAAAGCCACTAGTGCAGGCACTGGAATTTTAAAAAGTCCAACAAAGAAAACACTAATTTAAATGGTGATGGAAAAAGGAGATGGGGAAATGGCATAAACCCTAACAAAACTCAGTTGCGTGCTTGGTTCAAAAAATTCCCCCAGGTAGAGAATACTATTTTTTCCCCGATCTTTAAGTCTCACAATAGAGGTTGGGAGGATATGGAGAAATCAAACACCAGAGAAGGTAATATGAAAACAATGGGGATTAGTACAACTAAACTTCAGCCAGCTATAGAAAGGTTAGAAAAGTTGGGTCTGGTAGTTAAATGGTTTGGGAAAAATCTCAACTGGAATAGCATGACTAATTGGTGCCAATAGTGATGGGGAGTAGAAATACATTTCAAGGTTATTGGTAATGGATATTTCATCATGATCTGCCCGTTGGAAGCAATCAGAGAAGATATAGAGAATGTAATTTGGATTATGAATGATTTTGGCTTCTATATTCGTAGATGGGAAGTTAGCTTTGATGCCTTTCAACACAACATGGAAAGAATATAGGATTGGTACAAACTCCCTAATCTTCCGTTGGAATTCTAGGGTCCTAAAATTCTGGAAGACATTGGTAATCTCTTTGGGAAATACTTGTGTGCCTAAGAAAGGCTAGCTGAGGATGGCATTAGTACTTATGTTTGTTTATGTGTAGAAAATAGCCCCATTAATTCCTTTTGGAGGGAGATTGAGCTATTCTCATATTGGGGAAATTGGGTGCAAACCCTGATCTTGGATCTGTGTCCTAATAGTTTACTCATCAAAACAATAGGTTGGTGATGCAGAGCTACAAGGGGTTAATTCCAAACCCTTGAAACTCCATAGGTAAAATGCTTCCTTCTATCGGTGAGAGAAATCTATTGTCCTCCCGACATACCCCATTGGCTAAACTTATGACTATCGGCATAAACTAGTCCTTGCTGCATGATAGTTATCTTCACACTGATGCTCCTAGACATGACTCGTCATTGGTTGCCTATCGGCAACACATGCAATATCAGCCAACCAAAACATCTTTACTCTGATCATATTCATTACTCTGACAGTACTCTCTTCACTATGACCCACTGCCATCGACCGAGTGATCAACAGTCACTCTGATCTACTATTCTCCCCAACAAAACCTTACTCTGATACATAACTCACCCTGATGCAACTGAGGCTTATATGTGCATCACCTGACCCACGATCGCCGGTTACCTCCACCCTTGCTACCAGTTGACCTTTGTATCTAATCCTTGTATCTGTGATAGACAACTGCAAGATACATAGAACATGCAAAAGTGATATATTCATAGATTGTATATCCTTCATTCAAAAGCGATATACACACACTTTGTATCCCTCTCCAAACCACGCGGATTTTCACTATTTTGATCTGCTTTTTGCATAGTGATTGCTTCAAACTATTCCACCTTTAAACATGCAACTCTCTGCACTATGACAATCTAGCATACAGCCATGCTAGAATCCTTCAACACATTCCCTTGCCCAATCCTGCAAGTGTGAACATAGAAAAACAAAAAAACAAAAACCCTAAACTAATATATACAACCATTCCACCGATTTAGAGAATCAACCGGTGGAATGGATAAATGAATCCATCTCGGCCTCAATACAGAAATTAGTTACACAATGAATTCAAAAGCAACAAGATCTTGTTTATTATGCTTCTTCAGAAAATGCGGTTACAGATACTCTGTTTCAAGATACAATATGATCTCAGTTATTCTCTATTATCACTACTATCAATTTTCATTCCATCCTTATAATCGATCTACATTGGGGTATTTATCTACTCACAAAGAGTAGTACTGACTTGGTTCCCAGTGGCTGGGAGACAATTCCAATCAGCTGGGAGATCTAACCGACTAACAACCTCCTAAAAATAGCAGGTATAGTCAAACAGACCTATTACATTAAATGATCATTTAAGACCTTATTAAAAACATAAAAATAAACATAAAACAATTAAATGCCTCATGGGGACCACTGTGGGTTAGGTGCACCTGCACCATACTCCCTAATTTGAAAAGAACTCATGTCCCATGAGTTAAGTCTTTGACTGAATCCACCTGTAGCTGCTGCTGTCTCATATCTGCCCCATGTGCTCTGTACTATACCATGCTACCATGGGATCAAATACACATGCCTAATACTGTAGGCTCTTTTCACACATTACTGGTCATTCTTTCTGACCATCATCTTTATCTGAACATGGACAGTGGAAACCTCATTTACTGCTATGGCAGAATGTGTTTGTCTTTCAACTCTTAGAGGGCAAATAATAGTCCCTACTATGACTGCATCCTTGTCATTCCAATCAGCCTATGGCTGTGTACAAACCTGCTTCTGGACCTTCTGCTAATCCATCTGATCTTTGTCAGTCAGAACTGAAATCTTCTTCAAACTGTGATCTCCATTCCTTGAGATATCCTCAACTTTCTTTGTCTCTACTGTAGGCATCTTCACAAACTCCTTCTTTCCCACTAAAATGATTTTGGCTGCCTTCTATACTATAGCATGCTCCTGCAATGGTATCAACACAATAGTTCTCCCATCCTTCTTGATGGTGTATGTGTTAGCATATCCATCATACAATGCTCTCCTATCAAATTGCTGTGGCCTACCCAAAAGTAGGTGACAACATTCCATGGGCAATATGTCACATAAAACCTTATCCTGATAATCTCCAATCTAAAAATCAACATATGCCTGTTCATATACCCAAATTGATTGACTATCACTCACCCAAGATGCTTTGTAAGGATTTTGATGTGGAATCCTTTCTAGTTTCAGTTTATCCACCATTTCTTGAGATACCATATTATCCGTTGAACCAAAATCTATTACTACCTTACATATTTTGCCTTTGCTTTTACAATTGGTCCTGAAAAGAGCTCTCCTTTGTATCATATCCTTGGATGTTTTCAAAATGGTTATCCTTAACATCAATGCTTCTCCCTGCTCTAGATATCCATAACTGTCAGGAGCCTTCACACTTTGATAAGTGTTTGAACTTTGCACACTTGGACATTCAGTTTCTTGGATTAGATTTGTCCTTCTATCTCTCATTGAACTTGTTGCTTTTTCTGGACATCTACTGGCTATGTGGCCTTCTTGATTGCAATTGTAACATTTGAGAGGTCCTCTGCCCCTAAAGTTTCCTTTTTGATTGTAACTTCCCCTTTGAGTTTGACTGCTGTCTCCTTTCTTGTTCTCTTGATTGGATTCACCTTGGTATCCGAATTCATTTCCTCTGCCTCTGAAAGGACTTCTTCCCCCTCTTTGTTGTCTTCTGCTTCCTCTGTTCTGTTGTTCTCCTTTTCTTTTCAATTTCTTTTCTACTCTTAATACCACCTAGAAACACTTGTCCATAGTTTCTGGTGTCAAGATGGTAATCTCATCTTGTATACTGTACTTCAAGCCATTAATATACCTGGCAACTCTTCTTTTCTCATCCTCAGCATGTCCACACCTTAGAGTCAATTTATGAAATTCCTCTATATAGGTGGATACATCCATATCTTTCTGTCTGAGGTTCTACATTTTCCTGTATATCTACACTTCATAATCTACTGGTAGGAACTGAGCCTTGATCCTCTCTACCATCCGACTCTAGGATGAGATCGTGCTCTTGCCACTCTTCACCCTTTCTCCCTGGGTGTAGTTCCACCATGTGAGTGCAACGCCCTTCAATTTTATCTTTGCAAACTTGACTCTTCTATTTTTTGGTACCTCCTTGTACTCGAAGTAATTGTTCAAAGCCTCGATCCATTCAATGACTTCTTCTGCATCCATCTTTCCACGAAACATCAAAATCTCCATTCTTGATTTAGACGATTCCTTACCAAGTGATTTTATAGCCTCCAGAAATTATTTCTGGTTTACAGATATACTGGTCTCTTATGAGTTTGTTTCCTCTTCCTCATCTTCTTCTTCTTCATCAGACTCCACATCTGGTTTCTTACCTTTTCCTAAGGTCTTCAACTTAGCCTGGAGTGCTTCCTTGACTCCAGCTTTGATCAACTCCTCCATCTCCTTGAATTTCTTGGCCACTTCGGTGGTCATCCCTTTTGGAGGCATGTCACTAGCCCCTTCTTCACTTTCTCTATCTAACATAAACATTCACAGGAAACACCAACACTGTTGCAAATCCTCTCATCCAACAGCAGATCCTGGAGATGCACTACCACTCTGTCTTGCAGTGGCTTCACTCTGCACCCTCTTCTAGCAAAATCGCTATTTGGGAATGGTCATAACTGACCTCAACATCTTCTATCCGCACACTACAGGAATCAAACTCATCAACCTTCAAAAAATTAAACACTTAAAAACCTCCACCCAGAGCTTTCACTAGCTCTGATACCACTATGATGTAGAGCTACAAGGGGTTAATTCTAAACCCTCAAAACTCCACAGGTAAAATGCTTCCTTCTATTGGTGAGAGAAATCTATTGTCCTCCCGACATACCCCATCGGCTAAACTTATGACTATCGGCATAAACTAATCCTCGCTGCCCGATAGTTATCTTCACATCGATGCTCCTAGACATGACTTGTCATTGGTTGCCTATCGGTGACATATGCAATATCGGCCAACCAAAACATCTTTACTCTGATCGCATTCGTTACTCTGACAACCCTCTCTTCGCTGTGACCCACTACCTTTGGCTGAGTGATCAACAGTCACTCTGATCTACTATTCTCCCTAACGAAACCTTACTCTGATACATAACTCACCCTGATGCAACCAAGGCTTATATGTGCATCACCTGACCCACGATCGCCGATTACCTCCACCCTTGCTGCCAGTCGACCTTTGTATCTAATCCTTGTATCTACGATAGACAAATGCAAGATACACAGAACATGTAAAAGTGATATATTCATAGATTATATATCCTTCATTCAAAAGTGATATACATACACTTTGTATGTCTCTCCAAACCACGCGGATTTTCACTATTTTGATCTTCTTTTTGCATAGCGATTGCTTCGAACTATTCCACCTTCAAACATGCAGCTCTCTGCACTACGACAATCTAGCATATAGCCATGCTTGAATCCTTCAACACATTCCCTTGCCCGATCCTACAAGTGTGAACATGGAAAAATAGAAAAACAAAAACCCTAAACTAATATATACAACCATTCCACCGATTCAAAGAATTAACTGGTGGAATGGACAAATGAATCCATCTCGGCCTCAATACAGAAATCAGGTACATAATGAATTCAAAAGCAACAGGATCTTCTTTATTAAGCTTCTTTAGAAAATGCGGTTACAGATACTCTGGTTCAAGCTACAATATGATCTCAGCTATTCTCTATTATCACTACTATCAATTTTCATTCCATCCTCATAATCGATCAGCATTGGGGTATTTATCTACTCACAAAGATAAGTACTGACTTGGTTCCTAGCGGCTGGGAGACAATTCCAATCAGCTGGGAGATCTAACCGACTAACAACCTCCTAAAAATAGCAGTTATGGTCAAACAGACCTTATTACATTAAATGATCATTTGAGACCTTATTAAAAACATAAAAAATAAACATAAAACAATTAAATGCCTCATGGGGGCCACTGTGGGTTAGGTGCACCTGCACCAGTTGGCCTCATTGTAAGAAAGGTAATACTGAAGCAAGCAAGTCTTCTATTAATCAAATTTTAGTTAATCATGGAGATCTTGGTCCCTCCAAAGATCACATTGGTATGAATTCCAAACAAATCACTAAGGAAAATCGTGCAGCGGATAAGGTTTTGGAGTCTAAGGGTAAGCCTTCCTTGACCCCTCGGGAGAATGTGGTCAATCTCACACAAAGCTTAAACAAGAAGATCTCAGAAACCCTAAACACAATGCATCAAAATCTCCAAAAGGATGATCTTGACTCTCTAATTAAAGTAGGACACAAATTAGTGGAACTGGCAAAGGCAACCAAAGATGGATATTTTAGTTTAGAGGGAGAAGATTTGGAAGAAGATTGGATGGATGCCAAAGAAGGGGAACGATGATCCTATATTTGAGGAAGAAGTCATTTCTCCCATCCTAAAATTCCAATGTTTGGATAATGAGCTTCTGGGAAGCGGTACACTGGGAATAGGTAAAAAAGAGGCTGCTAAGCTTTCTTTGGATTGTGGAGAACACAAGGAAAGAGGTCAAATTCCTAATTAGGAGAAGCTTAAGTGGGATGAAGAAGCAAGTGGTCAACTTTAGATTCATGAGATGTTGAAAGTAGGGAAGGATGGATCCCTTCCTGAACAACAATGAAAATTATCTCGTGGAATGTTAGGGGCCTGAACGCCGCTAATAAAAGATGCCTTTTAAGGCATTGATTGGATTCTTTCCAAATAGATATTTGCCTCTTACATGAAACCAAACTAGAAGAGCAGGAAAGAGAAAGCCTTGGCAAGAGCTTGAAGCATTGGAAATCATTGGGTGTCAATGCCATTGGTTCCTCTAGGGGTTTAAGCACTTTATGGCGACCACAAAACATTCTGATTGAGGAGGTAGCTTCTAGTAAGGGATGGATCGCTTGCAAGGTAAGAAGTTTGGTGTCCAATTTGTGCTTTTTATTAATCAATGTGTATGGCCCTAATTCTTATATTCTCAAAAGAGAAGTCTCGAGTGAGTTAGACATTATTTGCAATAATCCTGCCTTTGATTTATGCATCTCGGGGGAGATTTTAATTCCATTCTTAGAGTAGAAGATAAAGAAGGTGGGGTAGGTAGGAAATTACAATCACAAATAGACTTTGAAAACATTGTGGAAAGAAATATGTTGTTAGATATACAGATGGGCAATGACAAATGCACCTGGACTAATAGGAGGAAAGGTTTCTATAATATTGTGAAGAAGCTTGATAGATTTTTGTTTAAAGGAGATATGAGCAGGTTTCCTTTCAGTCTAGAAATTAAAATTATCCCTTTGTCTGGTTCTAACCACTTCCTAATCATCTTAGAGATAATCAGAGAAAGAAAACCTGTAAGGTGTCCGTTCAAATATGAAAACATCTGGTTTAAAGATCCCTCCTTTTTGGATCTGATCAAACAATGGTGGTTGGAAAGCTGTCTTGGGGGCATTAAGCTCTTCAATGTGGTGACCAAACTAAAGCTGATCAAGCATAATCTGAATTAATGGAATAAGGATGGCTTTAAGAATATCTTTGAAGTAAAAAGGAAAATAGAAGACGAATTAGGGATTCTCAATGAAAAGATATTAAGGGAAGGTATGGATAACAGTAGTTATAAATAGGAGAAAGAGTTAATGAACAAATTGGGGGATATCTTAGCCAAAGAAGAAATCTTTTGGCATCAGAAATCAAGAGAACCGTGGCTTCAGGATGGTAACAAAAACACTAAATTCTTTCACAATTCCACTAAAGTGCATAGAGACATCAATAAAATCACCTCCATTAGGACCTTGGATGGGAGAATTGTAGACAAAGTAGAAGTAAAATTAGCAGTGATGGATTTCTTCCAGAATCTTCTGAATGATTGGGATGGGTCCTTTTTGGAGGCTCAGCAGCAATTTCTGGAATGTATACCTAGGCTAGTTTCTGAAGCTCAAAACAAGATGTTGACCAGTAGGTTCACTAAATCTAAAATCAAGGAAGCTCTTTTCCAGCTTCATCTGGACAAAGCTCCAGGCCCCGATAGGTTTCCTACCGCCTTCTGTTAAAAATGTTTGGACATTTTGGGTAAGGAGGTGACTGAGGCAATTGAAGATTCTAGAAGCTCTAGTAAAGTTCTTAAGGAAATTAACAATGCTTTCATTTCTCTAATTCCAAAGAAGGAGAAGCTTGAGTCTTTTGAAGAATTTCGGCCTATAGCTCTTTGCAACACTTTGTATAAAATTTTGGCCAAAGTTGTGGCTAATAGAGTTAAGAAGATTTTACCTGACATTATAGTAGAGGAAAAAATAGGTTTTATCCCAGGGAGATCAATTTTGAATGGAGTGATTATTGCCCAAGAAGCCATTCATTCCATTCAAAAAACCAAAAAAGCTTCAATGCTCATAAAATTGGACATAAGGAAAGCTTTTGACAAAGTTAATTGGAGGTTTCTTTTTCAGGTCTTGGAGGCTTTTGGGTTCAACATCTCTTGGCTCAACTAGATTTTTGAATGGGTAGCCTAGCCCAGATACTTAGTGCTTATTAATAGTTCTCCAGAAGGTTTTTTCGGTGCCTCTCGGGGGATTAGACAAGGGGACCTATTGTCCCCCTTTCTTTTTATAATCATTCCAGAGGCCCTTGGCAGGTCTTGTGCTAAGGCGGGGGTAGGAAGGTTGTATTTCTAGGATTTAGATTACTTGATGTTTGCCAAAAATCACACATCAATAGTTTGTTGATGATATGATACTTTTTGGAGCAGCTCATGAAAGGGAAACTAGAAATTTTTAATTTATTTTAGATCAATACTCAAAGGCTTTAGGTCAGGAGGTTAGTAAAGAAAAATCTAAAGTCTTTTTCTTAAATACTATCCCTGGTAGAGAGGTAAGGGTTCTGAGAATTCTAAATTTTAGAAAAGGAGCCCTTCCTTGCAAATATCTGGGATTGCCATTAGTTCAAGAAATTCTACTTGGGAAGACCTGGGATCCACTGATAAATAGGGTAAAGAATAAATTGGCCTCTTGGAAAAGAAAATGGCTCTCTTGGGTAGATAGGTTAACAATACTCAAGGTTGTAATAACAACAATTCCAATTTATATGATGCCGTGCCTCCCTTTGTCAAGCTCAACAAACAAGGAGCTCAATCAAAAAATGAGAACATTTTTATGGGAAGATAACTCCAAGCAACATAAATACCCCTTGATAAAATGGAAGTAGATTTGTGATAAAAAAGAGTAGGATGGAACAGGGGTAAAAAATTTGTTAATGCAAAATAGAGCCTTAGGGGCAAAACTGTTATGGTCGATGTATGCAAATCCAAAGTTTAAATGGGTTAGAATTCTCAAGGCCAAGTACCTGGATGAAGAAGAAAACAACATCTTCACTTCATGATCACTATCGAACGGATCTAAGATATGGAATTTAATCAAGAGAAGGACAGATTTAATTATCAGGGATCTGACTTGGGAAATCAAGGATGGTAGTAAAGCTCTCTTTTGGGAGGATTCTTGGGAAGGTCGTTTGATTCTAGAAGATAGGTTGGATTTGGCTCAGGTCAAGAATTCCAAAAAACAAGCTTGGGGAGATAAAGTTAGGGATTATTTGTATATCAATCCAGATATTGGTGATCACTTTCCTCAATGGAAAAGAGTGAGGGTCTTGGTTTGAATGACAAGGAACTAGAATCTTTTGAGTATGTTCTGAGCCAACACAATATCTGCATTAGACCAGGACAAGATGTTCTCAGATGAAATGCTTCTCCTATTGGACAATACAATGTAAAGGATGGATATCGTATTCTGAGAGGCTTCAACGTAGGTGAAGTAAGATTACCAGTCAAGCTTTGTTGGAACAAACATTGCCTCCCTAAGGCTAGTATTTTTACTTGGGCGGCTTCCCAAGGTAGAGTTCTCACAATAGACAGGTTCATCAGAATGGGTTTTTCTAGTCCATTTAGGTGTATCCTGTACAAGTCAGTGGAGGAAATTGGAGATCACCTTTTTCTCAACTACCCCTTCACCACCTTGTGCTGACAATGGCTCAACAATAAGCTATAGTGGAAATCAGCTTCCCCCTGTAATCTTTTGGATTTGCTCATATCTTGGTCGATAATCCATAAGAAGGCAGTGTTTGGAGGTTTATGGATCTCTTGTCCCTCAATACTAATATGGGAAATCTGGAAGGAACAAAACAGGGAGCTCTTCCAAGAAAAAGAAGTGCCCATGCAATCCTTTTTAAACAAAATGAAGGTAAACATGGTAGAGGTAGTCAACTCAAGGCTAGAAGATCTAGGTTCCAAACAATTGAGCTTTACATCCTGGGACGCAGACATGTGTAGAAATTGGCATGGCTTGAAAACAACAACTATTACAAGTGAAGGTGGTTCTATAACTCAAGAAGCTAGAAAGCTGGTTTGATGGGTTCCTCTGGAGGCTGGATGGTACAAACTTAATTTTGATGGTGCTACTAGGGGGAATCCAGGGGTGTCAGGGGCAGGTTGTATAGTTTGGGACTGGAATGGGATTTCAATTGGGAGGCTAGCAAAGCCTTTGTCATTGGGCACCAACAATGAAGCAGAGTTGCTTGCGCTAATTCATGGACTCAAGTTTTGTAAGGAATTAAAAATCAAATACTTAGTGGTCAAAGGGGATTCTTTTCTGGTCATTAATGGTTTGAGATCAAGGAGTTTAGTTAACTAGAGATTGGGGGAAAAACTAGAATTAGCCTTAAGCATATTGGATGGATTTGAACAGGTTATCATCAATCATATTCTAAGGGAAGCAAACTCTGAAGTGGATCTCCTTTCTAGTCTGGGGGTAGATGGAAGTTCACTGAAGGAATTTTTTGATCTGGGTGGTAGGGATGCTCCATAAGAAATTAGTTAGAGCATTATGGGTGGTAGAGCAGACGACTTTCCACACTTTTTGTTGCAGAAAGTCTGGGCCAAGTTTTGTATAGGTTCTTTGGTTTTAAGGTTCGCCTTTTTCTCTAACTCTAGTTCAGATCCCTAGCTTCACATGTAGAGAAACATTAGTTTTAATCCTATATTTTGATGATTATCTAGAGTCATCATTGCTTGAGATGGCCTCCAAATTAGAAGTTTGAGCACCTTGTAATTCAAATTAGATTTTCTATTGTATTTGGAAGGCCAAAGGGTGAGTTTATTGCCACATAAGTGAGAATTTAGATGGATGGAAATAAGTAAACTATCACTCATCATGTAGAAGAATTGAGATTGGGAACTTGCCAGAATGATGGGACATTCTCATCATTGTTTGTAGTCAGTCTAGCAATTCCAGTTGTGTACAGAGCTCATTTAAGGAGTGTATCTCAAGTATGCCATACAAATTTTTAGCCATGATGGAGAGAACTAAGTTTTTTATTTACCTCTTTGCAGACTATATTAGGTGCGGTGGAATGGACACACTAATCTAGTTGGTCAGTGCGAAGCGGCAGATGGCATTTTTAGGAAAGGTTTTTGATTAGTAGTTGAGAAGAGTCTTGCAAAATGATACATTGATGATTGGGGCTCCTAAGGTGGTGCCAAGAAATCAATTCATAGAGGAAGGGGAAAGATACAAAGTAGACATTGATCTCATCTCCAGGTTTGTAGCATCCCTTCTAGATCTCAATTTAGCAAAAACAGAGGTTGATTCAATAGCACGTAGGATGTTCATACCAGACATGCTAGGGGGCTTGGAGGAAACCCTGGTGGTCACCACCTTTGGAGCAGGGCTCCCTCACCCTAAGGACATTCCTCTTCTACAAGTCCCAAGGGAAGTAGTGAAGTATTATCCATTCTTACTAGATATCATGGGCTCAAATTTGATCCTGCATCGGCAACAGGCTCGAGTTGGGGTTAATTTCTTGAAGAAATTTTTTTAGTTTGTCGAGGTGCAGGGGTTTGACTGGGTCGATGAGTTCAACCAATTTCTTCACAACTTCGAAACAATGGATGGTTGATGCCTTTGCCTATTGTATTTTCTGGTGGTTTTATATATAGTGTCTATTGGTCGATTATGGGATAGGATCCCATTTTGGTATGGTTCTAGGAAGGGTTCTAGTTTGGTCCTACATGGCCATTTTGTTTGTTTTTGGTCTGGTCTGGCCCTACGTGGCTATTATGGTCTCTTTTTTGACCCTGTGTGGTCTTTTGGGTAGGCAGCTTGATAGGTCTATGTAGTTGGGCAAGATTGGCATGGTTCTTTGCAAACAAATCAATAAGCCAGTATGGCCCATAATGTATATTTTTTTCTTCTCAATATAAATCATCTTTATTACGAATCAATTTTTTTTTCATATCATTTGGATTAAATTAAAAACTATTTTTTAGGATTCTTCAATCTTTAAATGCAAATCTATAAAGTAAATAAAACAATTGTTTAAGTAAAACTAGCATTATATAATGTATATATTTTAGCTCCTTAGTCTATATATATTGTAATTAATTAAAACATTTATTAAACTATCATATATATCTTAAATACATCTATCTAAAAGATTTTGAGAGATATGTTTGAGGCTCCTATCTATTCTTAATAGCAATTTCAATATAGGCACCTCAAGACTGATATCTCTCGGCATCTTTTAGATAGATGAATTTAAGATATCTATGCTAGTTATATAGACATGGATGAGGCAATCCACCTTGCATGTGGATTGACAAGTGCCCCATGATGTGGCACATACAAGAAGACAAATGTCCTATAGGTGTGAACCTTTGGATCACTTGGAATGTGTAAACCAACAAACTTTGGTGACAAGTGTTGGATGACCACAAAGTGTCTTTTGAGGTGAGATGGAAAGTCTTCCAACCTCAAAAGGTATGCACATGAGGTTTACCAAGCAACTAAGTAACCTCTAAAGGCCTAAAAGGTTACACATTTAGTTAGACAAGATGTTGTCTAACCTCATCAACCTAAGTACACTTAAGCTATAGTGAATAGATAAATTATTCACTCTAACAGTATGATAGGCCCATAGGGATTGAGTTGGAGATGCTAATCATGGACAACATTATTGACAATATTTTTGAGTATTTTTATTAAGGTCTTATTAGATGCTTCTACTTGTTCGTTACCTTGTGGATAATAGGGAGTGGACCAATTGGTTTTTAATGCCGAATTGCTCACATAAGGTGTAGAAATAATTATTTTTAAAGGTTTTTCCATTATTGGTAATAATGGAAAATGGGATGTCGTAACAATAAATGATATGGTTTTGGATGAACTTGGAAGTTTGTTGGCCAATGGTGTAAGTGAGAATAACTTCTTTGACCCACTTGGTTAAATACTCACTGGTGATAATGATGAACTTGTCACCACTGAAGGAGGGTGGGTTTATTGGACCTTTTTCTAAAAAAATTGATGCATCCAAGTCTATCTGGTGTTGATTTCTTATGTTTCTAGGGTTTTGACCTCATTTCAAACTATTAAAACCCTAGGTATAATTGTTTGAAATATTGGTGATATTCTCCTTGGCTCCAAATTATTATATTTTGAAGTTTATCAGTTGTTCCCTAGATTCATTAAAATGTTATCCCTTGACCTCTTCATGTCATGTCTTATAAATGGCCCCTATCTTTGTCTATCACTCTTTACTCATTACATGCTTAAGTTGGTTTGGGTCACGGTCATATTAATTCTAAGTGCTCTTACTTGCAACCTTGTGCTCTATGTATCCTTGTTGGATGTTCCATTCTATAAAGTGTTAGTGTAATGTGGGTCTCAGTATCTAGTTGTCACATCCTTTTTTGGATGGCATTATCTATTGGCACCATACATGGATCTATTTTCAAGGGATAGTAATATTTGAATATATTGAAAGGTCTTATTTCATCACAACTACCCTTTGCATTGAAGTTTTAGGTTGTGGGATTAATTGCGGTGTACACAACACATGCCACTTTGTCACAGGCAAAGTGGGGATCCCCTTCTTTTTATTCTTCTTCTCTTTCTCCCTCTAGTTATAATTTTTCCTTTGCATTTTATTTGACCTTTGTTTTGCCCCTTCCTTTAAGATTTTTTAGAGTGTTGGATTTTCCCTCTCCTTGATACTTTGATGTGTCATTTTGTGTAGTTTTGGTTCATCAAAATTCTCCTCTTTGGAATACCAAAGTGAGGCCCTAACGTCCTGATCTCCATTTAGTTTGTATTTATCAGAGTTTCAACTTTTTTTTGGCATGGCGGTGAAGGTGTCAACATGGTGTCAAGTCTAACTTAATCCCTTCCCACCTCCTGGTCTACATTTATTACTTATCTTTTTAACACACCTATGAGGGGAGCTATTTTAATGCTTGCTCTCCTTCTTTCTTTCTAATTTCTTCTTTTTCATTTTTGTGTTTTTCTTTCTCCTAGAGCTTGGATGATTTTAGTCTTTCTCTAAAACCCTTAGTGTAAGATCATGATCATTGGTGGGCTCATGGTCATCTTCATTTGTGTGGATCCCGTCACTTGTAGTTCATAGGATGCTTTTTCTCTGGCTCATTGATTATTTGGGTAAGTTTCTTTGCTCTTGTTGTTTCCCTTTGGAGTTAATAGGGTTTTTGTGTTTTTAATTTTAGGGAGTTTCTTCACTTTTTAATATTTGTTGTTGCCTCATGTGTTTTCCTATCCTCTGTCCATCTCCTTCCCACAAGTTTTTCTCATCTTTTATAATTTTCTATGTTTTTAATCTTGCTATAGGGTTTCTTTTCTTTTGGGTCTTTTATAACCCATGGTTTTGATTTTTTGTGCCCCTTAGATAGGGTTGAATCTTTCGCTTCTATGTCATTTCTTCTGGGTTTTGGTGTGTTTCAGGGTCTCTTGTCTCTTGATCCCGTCTTGAATTCTATGTTTGTCTTTTACTCTTTCATACGGTAGATGTTTTATGTCCTCTCTAATATTTGACTCTTGATGTTGCAAATATTTTAAGTTCTTTTAGAGTCATGAGGTTAGAGAAAATTATTTTGGCATCCTTTACTCATCATTTGTGACTCCTGATCTCCAACTTTTCTTTTCAGATTGTGGTTCTGGACCCTTCCCCTAATGTCTCTTAAGCATGAGTTTGGTCTCCTCTCTGGTCTCTAATATCTGATAACTTTACATTGACATCTCCTCGAGATCGGTAGAGCGGGCTAGTGGGTTCTTTTAGGTCTTCCTTTGTTATCAGTCTTGGGATCACCCCAATCCTAACACTATACTTAGTATCCTCTCTTGGTAGATATTAGACCCTGGTGATTCTCGATGATTTGAGCACAATATGATTATTCTTTTAAGTCATGCTAAACCTAATGGACTTGTATAGCACCTTGGCAATCAATATGGGTTTCTAATGTATGATTTTGGTTTTCTTTTGCAAAAATGTAAGGGGAGTCCCTAACTAGAGAAATGGAGCATGAATCAAAGAGGTATCATCCACCTTTCAAAATGAGCCTGATATATTTCATCATTGGAGATGTAGATCTGGGATAGGTTCAAAAGAAGTTGTAGAGAGATTATAAGAAGAAGGTTAGAGTTCTTTATGATCAACACGCTGCTGATCCTATGCTAGTTGAAATGGGTGTCTTCTCTAATGGTACTTGGGCATTGTCTAAGAAGTCAGAAAACCACTTACAACTAGGCTGACAGAAGAGAAAGAACAACTATTGGAGGAGGGATTTTAAAATTTGGACCAGAAGGGATTTCAATATGTCTCTAGATATATTGATTTTCTCATCACAAGCCTCCCCAATATTTTTGATTTGTACCATCAACGAAGTAGTGGCTGACCCCTCTCTTCTTCAACATAAAGACTATTTATATGCCCAAAGCACTCCTTGGCAAAGATTTTGGAAACTCACCTAAGTTCCAAGGCCAACCTACTTTGAGATTCAGGATAAGCATTATAAATTGTAAATAGGTTTGGTCCTTTGGGCCAACCTAGAAATGAACATAATAGGACATCACCTCCATATAAAGAGGATACCATTCTTGTTTAATAGAGATATATAGAAAGAAGGATATAGAATATAACATTAGAGTTCATAGAAATTCAGTGGAAAGGCCTCTCATTTTGTAAGGCATGTAAAGTGGAAAGTTCCAATACATTTGCAGTGTGGGAATCCTGGTATCATTTGTAATCTACCAATGTTAGGTGCCCATTAATAAAGATATATTAGTTCATTTTCTCTATCTCCTTTATCTCTGGTGGTAATCTGTTTGAATCTTTCATTTACACTTGGTATATTTTGATAAGATGAATGCTTACTTAATTGGGGAATAGGGTATGGTAACTGTACATATAATATGGTGTTTCAAGCTTTTATTCTAATCTTTTGATTGATCCCTTAGACTTTCGCATATGATTTGTGACTAATTGTGTGAAATATTGATCATAACACTTAGGGTTATCTTGAATCTCATTTGATATATTGATATAATTAGAGATCAATGCAGAGGTTGTCCATCCCTCTCTCTATTTATCTCTTTCTCTCTTTCTCTTAAACCCTTATCTTTTGATCTTTCTTACATAATTATTGATAGTCTAGGAATCACAAACTTGCTATTACAAACTTGATTTATCTTACTTGAAAGTTACCCTATTGTTGGTGTGGCACTGTATATGTTTACTTCAGAGAAGTAGTTGGTCAGAGAAGATTGTTCTTGCATGTTTCATCTTATCTTCTGATCTTATTATGTAATTAATCTCATGTTTACTTGATTACTAGCAGCCCCTTGTAAAGATCACTAATCTATCCAACACGGATGAGACCCAACTAACAGGGACCTTGGGGTTGTCAACCTCTTGGGTTTGGTTTTCTTCTAGGAGGCAAAACACCCATCAAAAGGCATGTTTCCTTCCTTGTGATATACAATGACTGTTGATTTCATTAGATGAAATCCAATGATGCTGCATTTACTATATGGAAGAGGAATGTGATGTGGTGCTAACTATGCATCTTATGTGCCCATGTGTCAAAGTCTTAATGGTAAACTATGTGGTGGGTTGTGAGGTGGCAGTGAAAGTTTAAAGTAATGTCATGAGATGGAAAAGTGCCAAGTTGTTATTGCATTGTAGGTGTTCTTTGCATCATGGTATTGGAGGTAGGTCATAGTATTGAAAAGGTGATGTGCAATGAACATTGATTTGGGTTCAAAATGATCCAATGGTGGTGATCCTCCCCATGCTAAAGAAGTCCTAACTATCAAGGTGAGTGTCATGAAGTCACCTAGTTGTAATTCCCCATGTGATCAAGCTTCTCCAAATGTTGTTTTCTCATTAGTTAGAGGGATGGGAGGCTCTCTACTAGGTTCAAATGGAGGTAGAGAAAGAAAGTGGACATGTGTTGAGCCCATATCTCATCGTGGTTTAAAAATGCCACATCCATCCCATAGGATGATGTACAATAGCTATTTATCCTCTTCATATTTAACATCAATGACTTGGATTAAAACATGATTGAAGAGTTTAATGACAATGGTACTAACCATGCATGGTTTTATGTTCATTTAGAGATAATATTAAAAAACAAAATTAATCCATCTCATGCAAACAAAAAAGTGGAGTAATAGCTTTCCAGTCTGTTGAACTAGAACTGAGGAAGATATAAGTCTTGAAAAAGAAGGGAAATAAAAATGGAGGATGTACTTGCAATCTCTAGAATTCTAAGAAATGTAAATAGTTGTAGTAGCTGGTAACTAAGTAAGTGAAGATGTGATTAAGAATCAAGAGCAACACTGGCATTGATAAGGTTAGGACTACTTTGAATAAGTTTGTGATTACCTAACATGAAATCTAACTAATTTATAAGGAGATGAGCACAAAGGATATCCATGGAATTATATATCCCTTCATAACCATGAATCCCTACATCTACATATTATGGAGCATGTTGGTACTTTCTTCACATATAGAGAAACAGACCTGACTTATTCTCCTTTACATATGTGTTCTATATTTTCATGCTATGATTGGAAATCAAACTTGACATTTGCATTTATCTCGAGCACATGTGGCCTTTCTTGTTCAATGCTTTCTTCAACTTAGTGCTTATCTTGTTTTTATCTATTTAAGGAAGGGGTGGTGTAATGTCCCCTTTTTACGAGATAGACAATTGAGGAGTTAGTCTATTATTGAGTTTCCATAGACTAACCAGCCTGGTTAGGGAACCATTGTTGGCATTATCTTGGATGAGTTGATTAGATGAGTGGATGTTGGCTTGGGTTCAGTTTGGTCTTCAGTTTGGCATTTTCTAAGGTGGCTTTGATTGTTTAGGCCCGGACTTGCTATTTTTGGCAAATTAGGGTTTCGGTTCGTTTCAAGATTTTTAGTGTTGGAGATGGAGTGTCTCGTTGAGACCTTTCTGGTGAGCTATAGATCATTGAATTCTGAGTTCACTTGGGCCTCCATTTTAAAGTCTGTAAATTAATATTATTATTTAAATACTAGACTTTGGGATTTAATGGTTAAGTGATGAAAAATAAAATATTTAAAAGTCACTTAAGTCATTTTATGGAGTGCTCAGCTTGGGAAATATTAAAAATGAAATTAAAAGAAACATTTCCCTCCAAAGTGCATCCCCCCTCCTGGAGAATTATAAAAGAGGAAAAGTGCCACATTTGTGGATATGCTTGGATATTTGTGAAATTGATGTTTTGGCTCTGCTAGGGTTTTTGGAGAGGGTCTAAAGGATTGAACCCATAAGGCTATTGGGAATGAAAACTACCTTCGGTAACAACATTCTACAGATGTGCAATACCATCCAAAGGTGCTTGTGAAGTGGATGCATCCAGTATTCATAGTTGTGCTTCAATGGAGTTAATATTGTTGAGGTTTTAAGGATTTCATTGATATATCATTTGTAGATTTGTTGTGAATAACTGATGACCATTTTCTAGTGACAGATTAGAGGAGTTTGTGGAGCTGTAAAGATTGTATTTGCCTTCTCTTGTTGGCCATACCTTTCATGAGGTTGGTCATACCATCTTTGAGACCCTTTTGGTGAGATTTGATGCATATTAATCCCTCTTTCTGGGTTGTTTGGGGTTTGTAGCACTAAACAAATATAACAAAAAGTATTTTAGAGAGTTTACCATTTGTATGTGGCTAGAAACTTCTACAGCTAGGTCGTACCATTGCCTGGGAGAGATGTGTGATCTTTTGGGACACATTCTACACTGTTAGCAGCCACTAACCTTCTCTTTGTGAGGCATCTAGGGTCTCTAAGCCTGAAACTATCCATTGTATGCAAAATACTTTCATTGTTTGGAGTTTTGGATGAATTATATGCTACCTAGTTGCTGGTCCAACTACAATAGTTTTACGAAGTTACATATTTCCATATGGATATGTGATAGCAATTCATTATATGGTATTTTATGATCTGGGTATTTAATATTTTTCTCATATCTATTGTATCTTTTCAGGTTTTCAATATATGCTCCATATTGTATTGCTTCAGTAAACACATCTCAAGAAAATTGAAACCCCTTTCGCATCTTTTGTCTAGTCAGAAAGAACACATTAAAAAAATAAAAAATAACACTATTAAGATCTTTAAAATGAACCAACAGGTACGACAAATTACAGTGGTGTCAGAGCAGTGTATCCTACCATCTTGTCAGGTCAGACACATACATGCAGATGATGAATTGAGACATGCATCCTGATACACATAGGTATTATCTCAGAAGAAATAGATCTCAGCGTGACATACAAGTTCCCCATATTGATCCTTTTGTAGATATTCAAGTTGAGTAACAGAGTTTTCAACCTTGCATGTGGGTGATCAACACTTGCATGTGTGTTCAGTGTTTGGCAGTTGAAAGGTTTGATCAGTGAATGTGAGATCATGGCATCTCTCTTGGACAACAATCTATGTGGAAGACTTTTTGATGTAGGTTTGAAGCTGAAATCTTTGCATTGGTTAGATAAGAGTCTTCTTAGCACTGTGGAAGAAGTTGAGAAATGTTTATCTAAAATTCCTCATTCACCTTCTCAGGTAATGCTGGTGGCTGTAATTATTTCAAAAACTTTTTTGTGTAAAGCCTAAGTTGTTGAAGCATCTAGACAAGAATGTAAGATTGGCAGTTATCACATGCATAAATGAAATCATGAGAATTTCAGCTCCTGAAGCACCCTATAATGATGACTTAATGAGGGAGATTTTACAGCTGATTATTGAAAGCTTTCATGGGTTGGGTGATACCAGAAGCTTATCTTTTAAAAAGAATGCTAAAATGTTAGAGACTATGGCTCAGATAAGGTCATATGTCTTTTTTATTGATCTCAAGTGTGATGATTTAATTCTCAAAATGTTCCATTGTTTCTTTGACAAAATCAGAAAATATCATATAGATAATGTTAAAACAACAATGCAAATTATCTTGTCTATGATTTTAGAAGAAGATGATGACATCTCAAAGTTGTTGTTATCTCACTTGTTGAGTATTTGGAGAAAGGAACAACATGTTTCACCCGCAACACACGAGTTGTCAAAAAGATTGGTTGAGCAGAAAACTGAGAAAATTAAAAATCAGTTGACAGAAGATGAATCTATTGCTTGTGGTTTACAGGTTACAAGAATTTCTAAAATGAGCAAGAACCAGTTGAGAAGAGAGCAACATTCTTTCACATGCCAGGAAGCTTGGACATCTAATCACATATGTGGGAACAACAAAGAATGTGAAATAGGAACTCCTACCACCTGTTTATTGTAGCCAAGTCATGATAAGAACAAAGAAGATGAAAACCTGATAGCTGAAAGAAATGAGTCTGAGCCTCTATATGATGAATACATGATCACAAAATAGGAGGTATGCATTGAGAAGCTAGCTGATTTGGGGAAGACTACCACATAAATTAGTAATATTGAGCCTACTCAGGAGATAGCAGCCATTCCATGTGAGAATGATGGATGTGTGGAGTTCCCTAACATTGACACTCAAGATTTGGGTGTTAAAATGAATTATGTGATGCGGATTCAAGCCACAACAAGTCTGATTTTGCAAATTAGACCTTAGAAGATGTGAACAAATCAAAAAATTTACTTGTTGGTGATGGGTCCTAGGATAGCTCTTTGGATGAACATGCATCTACTTTGGAGGAAGCAGTGTGCAATGATTATGTCCAATTAACCACTTCTATTATGTCATTGGAGCCATCCCATGAGGTACATAACAATAGTACTTTTGTTGAGGAAGTGTGTAGAGCTGATGGAACACATGATGATGCTTATCAAACATTGAGTGATGATGATTCGGCCTCTTACCATAGTATAGATTCCAAATCAAAAAATTTGTGTGGAGATGATTTGTCATAGGGGTCTCATCATTTGGTAGGGCAATTGAAGGTGAACGAAGGCATGAATGCTTTAGCCTTAGAACACTTTGATGTTTTTGAGTAGCTGGTGGCACATTGTTGTTGGACTCTAGGTATATATGAGCACCTTGATAGTGGACATCCCTTGCCAAGTTTCAGGCACTTAGAGATGCAGTTGGGATAATGAAGAATAATTACCTACAGCTATTATCAGATAGAGATAATCTCCTCATACTTGATGGTATCTATTATGATGATCTAAAGGGAAAGGAAGAGAAGGCTAATGAGCTCACCTATGAGCTTGAGGTCACCATAGACTCTTTGAAGAGCGCTCAAATAGCCCTTCAAGAGTCAAAGTTACAGATAGATGAGCTTACATGGAGTTGAGCTTGGCACAGTCCTCATCACCTACAAATACAATTCAAATATCTATGGCAACATTTGGTGATGAGCATACATCCAAGGATTGTGGTAATGAGCATGTGGAGGATGTGGCTACATCCATTTCCTTTATTGGTACAGCTGACACAGATGGGATGAGTACATTGGATGAGTTTAGCAGGGAATAATATGTTGCACCCAGTGTTCTTGAGGATAGTCCCATTTTAGGTGATGTAGAGTAGATTATTGATAGCTCTTGTGGTGAAGTAGTGGATTCTCCAGGGAGTTGTGTGATAGATCACTATGCTGCTCTGTCTTCTTCTCAAGAGGTATGCAGGGTATCATCTAGTTGGGATATTAGTTCTCATGTTGATTTGTTTCCCTCTCCTGGAAGCAAATAAGAGATTACATCCCATGCAACTAATTTTGATCAACAACTTATTGAACCACAAAGATGGAGAGATCAATTGACAGTTATAAGAGAGAAGGTTGATTCAACCTTATCTTATTTTGATTGCACTCATAAGTATGTTGAGTACCTTCTTTATACAACAGAGTTTGAGGAGAGATGGTATGGGGTCTTGACTGGTACTCACATTCCTGATTTACAGTTCATCAGGAGTGCTTTGGAGGAGATTAAATTAGAATATCTCCAATTGTTTCATGATAGGGAGTATGATATTGGGTACACAGAGAGGGTTGCCAGAGTATCTACCTAGTTAGCTATTCAGGATCAGAGACATGAGCCATCATCTAATTCGAGTGATGAGAGTGATGAGGAGTGTGTCCCCCATGACTATGAAGGTCAATTGTTGACACATGTAGGTTCTTTTTATCTAGATTGGATAGTGAGGAGTGCTCATCATTTCTCTTTTAGTCCACACATAGATGATATGATGAGGCGTAAGTGTGGATTGGCTCAGGATTTATACCATCCATTGTAGGATGAAGGGTTGCCATATATAGAAGATGGAACTAGAGATTGGAGGTGCCTGACTTAGATATATTCAGAGGATTACTTGTAGAGTTAGCAATCATATTACCATCATGCTGATGTGTACCGGATAGAGTTTGCAACTTCTTTCTCTCAAAAATTTCCATTAGAGACATTGCTTCAGAGAGGTTGCATTGTCAGTAGGCATGATGGCATGTTTAGTCTTTACAGCGATGATGGAGGAGAGTTTAATCATTCCCTCGATTTAGGAGGAGCAGTTACATATCTTCCAACACCTATTGAAAAGCACAATACAATTGAGAGGGGGGTGAATCAATTGTAACTAATATTTCAAAACCATTAACACATCAACCAATTAACATTGTGTTTGTATTTTAACCATGAAAGCATGAAATAGAAACTTAAGCACATTCATACATTCAACATAGGAGACACCGGATTTTTATATGGAAAACCCCATAGGGGAAAAACCACGGTGAGTGTTAGCTCACAAAATCATATGTTATAATAATACTAAAAAATAGAGGCTCACTACCAAAAATTCTCATTGCAAGAAGAGGCTCACTGCCAATGGGGTGGCTCACTGCCAGTGGGTGGCTCACTACCAAATTTGATGAACTGAGATAGTAGAATCTACACTATGCCAAGGTTTAGTTCCATTGAGGCACAATAACTATCCTCTGCTCTACTCTACTTTTACACTTCACAATTATCTTTTCATTTTCGCATCTTTACATCAATTCACAATCATCAACCTTTAGATCAATCTCCAAGGTCAGAAAACATACATACATACATTAAGATATGTCTAGACCTAAATGAATTAGGGGAGAAGAAAAATGAATGCAAATCACACCAAGGCTTAGCTGGGACTTAATTGCAATGTTCCACACAACAACACACTTTCACAATCTTCAAATCATATCTGCAAGTAGTGAAAACAACCAAGTCAGCTAAGACTAGAGTTAGCACTAAAACTTTCAGGAACACACCTCATTCATGATCCAGATTATACTTTGTAGATCAAACAAAAGGTAGGAACATTATCTAGAGACTCCCAGAAGCACGTTACAATCACCAAGAAAATCCGTACAACCTCTAAACACTTTATCCATAAGATTCTTCAAACTTGAGCACTTGAATATTATTGTCGGCCACTGTCATAAAGGAAAGATCACTTGAGGAGCACCAAATCATGAACCATTTGAACTGAACACACATAACAACATCACAAACTTAATTCTAGAACTGCAGACTATGAAACTTGAATGTGGAGAAATGTAGTGCAGAATACATTCTCCCTGTCATCATTAAATACCCAGAAAAACAACTTTTACTCTGGTGAACATAACTTGCTCAAATCTTCAAACTGGAGGATTAAACTTGAAACGTGGCATCTACAAACATCCCTTAACATTACTTCCAATCTGCAGGCAAAGATATTCAATCTATAGAATATGCAGAGCAAAACACTGCAATGTTCTTTGAGAGATATAGCAATTCTGCACATGTACCAATTTCTCATATACTTCTTTAGACTTGTTCAAATGACTTCCTTATGTGTTGACATAAATGACAACACTTACTACTCATACTTGCAACAATCTCTCCCTTTGTCATTGATGGCAACACATGATGTGAAAAACCATCAAGACATGTAATCTTTGTTTGCTCCCCTCACTTGATGCTTTCTTTGTCTGCAATCTTCTTCTTAGGTTTTTCACATGAACTTCTCTCCCTCTTTGACATCAATGGCAAAGGGTGCCAGACCTTTTCTTTCTCTTTATTGCACAACTCCTCCTGTCACCAAAACTACAACACTTACTTCTTTTGATTAGAAACTTCTACCTACTCCCCCTTAGGAGTAGCCTTCAAAACATTAATCCAGATCAAAGGATGAAACTTTAGTCACCATTGGATTGATGCATTCCTTATGCATCTTAGTTTAGAGTAGGAGGGGTAATAACCCCTAACTTCTCCCTGAGATACTCAAAAGTATCCTTATGTAGAGGCTTAGTGAAAATATCTGCAATTTGATCCTTTAAATACACATACTACATCTTTACTTCATTTTCTGTTACCTTTTCCCTCAGAAAGTGATACCTTATTGATATATGCATTGTTCTTGAGTGCATCACTATATTCTTTGAAATGTTTATGGCACTTGTATTGTCAGAAAAGATTGAAATTGGTTCTTCATATACAACTCTTATGTCCTTCAATGTCTGCTTCATCCAAAGTACTTGAGTGCAACAACATGCTGCAGCAATATATTCTGCTTCTGCTGTAGAAAAAGAAATTGATTCTTGCTTCTTGCTTAGCCATGAAACTAATCTATTACCCAAGAGGAAAGCCCCTCCACTTGTACTGTTTCTATCATCAACATCTCTAGCCCAATCTACATCTGTATAGGCATTGAGAATGAAATCAATATCTTTGGGATACCACAATCCATAATTTAAAGTGCCTTTTAAGTATCTCATGATCCTTTTGACTGGCATTACATGTGATTCTTTGGGATCTTCTTGAAATTTTGCCACAAGACAGACTGCATGCATTATGTCTGGTCTGGTATGGGTTAGATAGAGTAGTCCTCCAATCATAGACCTATATTTTTTATGATTAGTATTATGTGATTCATCATTCTTGCTCAGCTTGCAGCCATTTACCATAGGAGTACATACTGGCTTAGAATCTTCCATTCCAAACTTTTTCAACAATTCTTTCACATACTTGAACTGAGAAATGAAAATTACTTTTTTTGATTGAGTAATTTGCAGTCCTAAAAAGAAATTCATTTCACCAAACATAGACATCTCAAATTCTTTTTGCATTTCCTTTACAAATTTCTTACACATACCTTCATTGCCTCCAAAGATAATATCATCAACAAAGACATCAACAATCAGAATTTGATCATCATTGAATTTGAAGTAGAGATGGTGCAGGAGCACCTAACACAAGGTGGCCTCCATGAGGCATTTAAATTCATGTTTGTTTAGAAGATTAAGTTTGTGTTGTAATAAGGTCTATTCAACCAATGCTTGTCATTTCTATTTGTATCTAGACCTAGAACAAACTTTGTAAGTTTGAAGTACTTAGTTTGCATTTATTGTTAGTGGTTTGACGGTTGGTCTCCTAGCTGCTTGGAGACAGTTAGTTTTCTCCTAGCCACTTGGAATCATTCTCCTAGCTGCTTGGAGTCAGTTTGGTACTACGCTGGGTGAGTTTATAAACCCAGGGAGATGAACAAAATCAAGGATGAGATGATATTGTAATTGAATGCAATTGTGCGAATGTAATCAAGCATTGTGAAGGAGAAATTGATCTTTTCTGTGTTGTCAATTTGTTTTCCATTCTCTATAAATATTCAATTGCATAGCTATAGATTTCCTTTCCTTTCTATATTTCTGTTGTTGTAGAATGTCGATGTGAAGCATTCCACTGGTGAGATTTCTATCGAAATCAGTGGAATGGCTTCATTGTACCATATCTGTCTGTTTCCTATTTTGTTTTCCTATTCGATAGTGCAGATGTTCTAAATCGAGGGTTGCGCACAGTAGATCGCCTAGCATCTCCATGTGCTAGGGTTTGATTGGAGGAGTTAGAGTTGTTGTCAGTGAGACAAAGGCCGTCGAAAAAGCATTCCTCACTCAAAGTGACGAGGGTGGTCTAGCCAAAGAGAGGATCGAGCCATTGACAGAGGATCCATCGAGAGGAATCAGTGAATTAGAGACTTCGTGGTAAGTCTGACCGATAGCTCAAGTCCTGCTGATGATTTTGGTTCAAATGTATATTGTGAATGTATATTGCAAATGCATGTGGGGAATCTACATTGAGGATGTATCTTTTGTTAGATACAAATGTTGACCAGGCATAACAGTGAATCAGGGTATTACCACCAGTTATAGCAAGTCACACCAAGCATATACTAGTTCGTATATTGGCAATAGGTTGTAAGTGGTTACCAATGGTAAAGGTCACATCGATTGATTGTTTTTTTAATCAGTACTGTGCTTCCATTGAGCGCTCCCCATCATATTGTTATCAGAGCTAGTGAAAGCTTTGGGCGGAGGTGTTGTGTATTTGATTTTCTAAAGGTAGATGAATCTTATTCCTATAGTGTGTGGGCAAACGATGATGAGGTCTATTGTGACCATTCACCAATAGAGATTTGGCTGGAAGAGGGTGTAGAGTGAGGCCACTGTGAGAGAGAGTGGTAGTGCATCTCTAGGATCTGTTGTTGGATGAGAGGAATGGGTCTGTGAAGCAGCATGTAGGATGGACAGCTGATTGAGCAATGTGTTGTAGTTGAATTGAGGATTTGCAAAAGTGTTGGCATTTGGGTGTTGTCTGTGAATATTTATGTCAGATAGAGAGAGTGAAGGAGAGGCTAGCAATATGCCTCCAAAGGGGATGACCACCAAAGTGGTCAAGAAATTTCAAGAGATGGAAGAGATGATCAAAACTGGAGTCAGGGAAGCACTCCAAGTAGAATTGAAGGCAATGATGATAGGAAAAAGGATAGAGGAAGAAACAGAAGAGGAACAAGAAGAGGCAAACATACCAGCTGAACAAAAGCAATTTCTGGAAGCCATCAAGACAATTGGCAAGGACTCTTCAGAGGCTTAGATAGATATTCCCATGTTCAGTGCAAAGATGAATGATGATGAAGTTATGGAGTGGATTGAGGCTCTCAACAGCTACTTCAACTACAAGGAAGTTCCTGACAGTAAGAAAGTTAAGTTTGCAAAAACTAAACTCAAAGGTGGTGCCCTTACATGGTGGAATTACACCCAAGTAGAAAGGGTAGAGAATGGGAAGAGTATGATATCTTTGTGGAGTAGAATGCTAGAGAAGATCAAGTCCCAGTTCCTTCCATCTGACTACGAGGTGTATATTTACAGGAAGATGCAGAACCTTAAGCAAAAAGATATGGATGTGGCTACTTACACCGAGGAGTTTCACAAATACACTCATCGTTGTGGGTACATGGAGGATGAAAAAGCCAAAGTAGCAAGGTATTTAAATGGTCTGAGGATCAATATTCAAGATGAGATCAGTTTATTTACACCTGAAACCGTGGAAAAATGCTTTCAAGTAGCATTAAGAGCTGAAGAGAAGCTAAAGAGGAAAGGTGTGTAGCAGATTAGAGGAAGAGGTGATAGAAATGTTAGAGGTAGTTTTGGAGGTAGAAGTCCTAACCAGAGGCCTAGTGGTGAGTCTAACCAAGAAGAGCAAGTTGGAGACTCAAGTAGCAGAGGAGGCTACCGAGGAAGAACGCCTAATGCAAGAGATGGGACAAATGGATCAGACAGAGGATCCAAGTTCTCCAACATGAGATGTTATAACGGCAATTAGATAGGGCACCAGGCCTATAAGTGTCCAGAGAAGGCCTCAATTTCTCATGGAAATGAGAGGAGAACCACATTGACTCAAGAAGATGTAGGGAGTGTGACATCTCCTAAAGTAAATTTGGCATCAAAAGTGGGAGAAAGTCTGAAGATCAAGAGGATGTTGCTCAAAGCACCAGTGAAGACTGAACCATTATAGAAGAAAGCTCTTTTCAGGATCAATTGCAAAAGCAAAGGTAAAATATGCAAGGTAGTCATAGATTCTGGTTCAACAGATAATATGGTGTCTAGGGAAATGGTGGATAAATTGAACATAGAAAGGATTCCTCATCAAACTCCTTACATGGCATCTTGGGTAAGTGATAGTCAATCACTTTTGGTAAGTGAGCAAGCATATGTTGATTTCCAGATTGGAGAATATAAGGAGAGAATTTTATGTGACATTTTTCCCATGGAGTGTTGTCACCTACTTTTAGGTAGGCCATGGCAATTTGATAGGCAAGCATTGTAGGATGGATATGCTAACACATACACCATCAAGAAGGATGGAAAGACTTTTGTGATGACACCATTGCAAGAAGGTGCTGCAACACAGCAAGCAGCCAAGATCATTTTGGTGGGTAAGAAAGAGTTTGTGAAGATCAATGAAGAAGAGACAAGGATAGTTGAGGATACCTCAAGGAGTGAGGTTACCAGAGATCACAGTTTGAAGGTGATTTCAGTTTTAAGTGATGGAGTTCAGATAAGGATGTCTGAGATGGATCAGCAGAAGGTAAAAGAGCAGGTCTACAAGCAGCCACAGGTTGATTGGAAAGAAGAATATGCTATCATAGTAGGGACCATTGTTTGTCCTCTAGAGCCAACAAGAGTTGAAAGGCAAACATATTCTACCATAGGAGTAGTATAAGAAGCATCAAACAAGATTTTGAATGTGGGTGTTCAGGCAGAGATGACAGTAAGGAAGAATGGTGAGCAAAGTATGGGTTTGGTTGCCAACACTCACTCATGGCAAGGTGTGAGTAGAGCCTACAATCCTAGGCATGAGTTTTTGATCCCATGGAAGCAAGTTGCAGTCCAGAGATCATGGGGAAGGCATGAAGCAGCAATGGATACAGGTGGTATAAGACACAGACTCAACTCATGGGACATGAGTTCTTTTCAAGGTGGGGTATATGGTGCAGGAGCACCTAACACAAGCTGGCCTCCATGAGGCATTTAAATTCATGTTTGTTTAGAAGATTAGGTTTGTGTTGTAATAAGGTCTATTCAACCAATGCTTGTCATTTCTATTTGTATCTAGACCTAGAACAAACTTTGTAAGTTCCAAGTACTTAGTTTGCATTTATTGTTAGTGGTTTGATGATTGGTCTCCTAGCTACTTGGAGATAGTTTTCTCCGAGCCACTTGGAATCATTCTCCCATCCGCTTGGAGTCAGTTTGGTACTACTCTAGGTGAGTTTATAAACCCAGGGAGATGAACAGAATCAAGGATGAGATGATAATGTAATTGAATGCAATTGTGCAAATGTAATCGAGCATTGTGAAGGAGAAATTGATCTTTTCTATGTTGTCAATTTGTTTTCCATTCTCTGTAAATACTCAATTGCATAGTTGGAGATTTCCTTTCCTTTCTATATTTCTGTTGTTGCAGAATGTCGATGTGAAGCATTCCACTGGTGAGATTTCTGTCGAAATCAGTGGAATGGCTTCAATGTACCATTTCCATCTGTTTCCTATTTTGTTTTCTTGTTCGATAGTGCAGATGTTCCAGATTAAGGGTTGCATACAGTAGATCACCTAGCATCTCCGTGTGCTAGGGTTTGATTGGAGGAGTTGGAGTTGTTGTCAGTGAGATAAAGGCCGTCGAAAAAGCATTCCTCACTCAGAGTGACGAGGGTAGTCTAGCTGAAGAGAGGATCGAGCCATTGATGGAGGATCCATTGGGAGGAATCAGTGAATCGGCGACTCCGTGGTAAGTCCGACTGATAGCTCAAGTCCCACTGACGAGTGTGGTTTGAATGTATATTGCGATTGTATATCGTAAATGCATGTGGGGAATGTACATTGAGAATGTATCTTTCGTTAGACACAAATGTTGATCGGGCGTAATGGTGAATCAGGGTATTACCACCGGTTTTATCAAGTCACACCAAGCATATACTAGTTGGTATATCAGCAATAGGTTGTAAGTGGTTGCCGATGGTAAAGGTCATAGCCATTGATTATTTATTTAATTAGTATTGTGCTTCCACTGAGTGCTTCCCATCATATTGGCATATGGGGAGCTCTTAGTGGAAGCACAATATTGATTAAAAAAACAATCGATCGCTGTGACCTTTACCATCGGCAACCACTTACAATCTATTGCCGATATACCAACTAGTATATGCTTGGTGTGACTTGCTATAACTGGTGGTAATACCCCTATTCATTGTTACGCCCAGTCAACATTTGTATCTGATGAAAGATACATTCTTAATGTACATTCCCCACATGCATTTGCGATATACATTCGTAATATACATTCGAACCACACTCATTAGCGAGACTTGAGCTATCGGTCAGACTTACCACGGAGTTGCTGATTCACCAATTTCTCCTGATGGATCCTCTGTCAATGGTTCGATCCTCTCTTCGGCCAGACCATCCTTGTCACTCTGAGCGACAAATGCTTTTCTGACAGCCTTTGTCTCACCAACAACAACTCCAAATCCTCCAATCAAACCCTAGCACATGGAGATGCTAGGCGATCTACTGTGCACAACCCTCGATCCAAAACATCTACACTATCGAATAGGAAAACAAAACAAGAAATAGATGAATATGGTACATTGAAGCCATTCCACTAATTTCAACAGAAATCTCACCAATGGAATGCTTCACATTGACATTCTGCAACAACGGAAATATAGAAAGGAAAGGAAATCTACAGCTATGCAATTGAGTATTTACAGAGAACGGAAAACAAATTGACAACACAGAAAAGATTGATTTCTCCTTCACAATGCTCGATTACATTCGTCCAATTGAATTCAATTACAATATCATCTCATCCTTGATTCTGTTCATCTCCCTATGTTTATAAACTCACCTAGAGTAGTACCAAACTGACTCCAAGTGGCTGGGAGAATGATTCCAAGTGACTGGGAGAAAACTAACTCTCTCTAAGCAGTTGGGAGACCAACCATCAAACCACTAACAATAAATGCAAACTAAGTACTTGGAACTTACAAAGTTTGTTCTAGGTCTAGATACAAATAGAAATGACAAGCATTGGTCAAATAGACCTTATTACAACACAAACCTAATCTTCTAAACAAACATGAATTTAAATGCCTCATGGAGGCCACCTTGTGTTAGGTGCTCTTGCACCATACACCCCACTTTGAAAAGAACTCATGTCCCATGAGTTGAGTCCTTGTCTTGTACCACCTATATCCATTGCTGCTTCATGCCTTCCCCATGATCTCTAGACTACAACTTGCTTCCATGGAATCAAAAACTCATGCCTAGCATTGTAGGCTCTACTCACATCTTGCCATGAGTGAGTGCTTGCAATCAAACTCAGACTTTGCTTGCCAGTCTTCCTTACTGTCATCTCTGCCTGAACACCCACATTCAAAATCTTGTTTGATGCTTCTTGTACTGCTGCTATGGTAGAATATGTTTTCCTTTCAACTCTTGTTGGCTCTAGAGGACAAACAATGGTGATGGAAACAAGTTGTCATTGATGTCAAAAAATCAAGAATGTGCTTGATATTTTTTGTAGGTTTGACCTTCTTAAAGTTGATAGGTTGATCTTATATTAAGAGAATTTGGAATTGCTTCATGTCATTGATGATTCTTGCAGTTATTGAATCATCATGAAGTTGTTGATGTTTGGATGTGATTTAAATATTAATACAGATTATTCTCATGTCACTCAATGTCAATGGTCATTCTATGTTCATGATATCAAATGAGGTTTCATATCAAGTTATGAAGATTATTCTTCATGAGGTGATGTTGAGGATGGATACTAATGCTTCTTGGTGGTGTTTTCTTGATCAGGAGTGAAGTGGTTGTTGTTTGACTAATGTATATTATGGGCTTCACATATGTATTGAGAATGAAAAGACTTGTTCCTCTTATACATGGGAAAGATTGGTATTATTCGTGTCAAGTCTCAGAGACAATTAAATTGATGTCTAGTTCTTGTTACAACTCTGTTCCTAGATGTCTCTGTGCTTTAATATTCCATGGTTACCTCCTAGGTTCTCAACTCTAAACCCTAGAGAGTCACTTGTTATGTGTGAAGAGTATGGTTAGAAACATGGACGAGAAAGTTATCTATTATAAGAAGAATCCTCTTTTATATTCCATGGTTGTTAAATCCTTGCAATGTTATTTAAGACCTAAGTCTTATTTAGGGTTTAATTCTTTTTCAAGAAACTTTAAAGAGCCTTACTTGCCGGATAGAATTTGTGTCACTTTTTGAATTGACTTATCATTGTAGGTTATTGTCACTTAAGTAACTTCCTTGAGGGTTTAAATATCATTAGAAACCAGCCCCTACTCTCTCTTTTACCTCCTACACTAGTTAGTCTCTCATGAGCTCAAGCAAGAAAAAGCACAATTTGAAATGGAGAAAGTGGGATTAAAATCTAAGGCATATATTTAATTTTTGATATATTTCCACATGAATGCACATTGAAGTGCTCGTGGATGTCAAAAGGGTTTGAATTCATAAGATAAGGAGTTTTAAAGCTATTTCTAGCAATTTCCAAAAAGGCAGTCAATTTTATGAAGGATTTAAAGCATTAAAAAAAAGGCATTTGATTTTATTAAGGATTTAAAGCATTCCAAAAAGGCATTTAAATGCTTTATGCAAACCATCAATCATATTTTATTATTGAGGAGCATAGTATGGAATATAATTAGAATCTTGATTTTATTTCCCTATTTTTGCAAGGAAAGGCAGATTTTGTGAGCTTTTTTTTTGGAAAATTTTTTGTGGAGTTATTAAGGCAATTCTTTATGGGAAGATTTTTTTTTTTAAAAACTTTCCTTGGTAGAGAGAATATTTAGGAGGAAATTATTTTGAGAGATATTCTTTTGATAAGAAGTTTTTGCAGATGGATTTTTTGGTAGAAGAAAATGAAAAGAAGCTTGAAAGTTTTTGAAGATGATTTTATTAAATTACAGATTGAAGGTTTTTAATGCAGGGGAAGATGAAGTTTAAAAGGGCAGATTGGAAGATTTTTTTAATATGAAAGGATTTTTGCAGAGACATTATTTGTGCCAAAATAAATGTTTTTTTATGATATTTATCTCCTAAATTTTGGAGACTGAGGAAGGTGAAAATAATGTGATTTTTGTTTCAGGTGCAAGGATAAATTATTTTCTTCAGGTGAATGAAATTTTGAAAATGATAAAAATCCAAACAAAATGGAAGATCAAAAATCTTTTGAAATCTTATTAATATGCAGGTGGTGTGTGGTTGTGTAGATCAACATGTAGTGATGAAGATAATTTTATGAAAATTCTCTTAAAGAGAAAATACAGATGATTGCATATGTGAGCTAATTTGCAGTGAAGAAGACACATTCTGTAAAAAGTTCTTGATGGAGAATCAGGTGATTCCAAGGATGAATTGTTAGAGGATTGAAAGAAATGATAGATTATATGTTGCAGATGATTTGATTTGAATGGTGCAAATTAGATTGAGTGGGAATCATTTCTTGCACACTTTGCAGTTTGTTTAGTATTAGGGGTTGGTGCTCCTTGAAGTTGGTGCTTCTAAACATTGTAATGAGAGAATTTTTTTATAAAGCTAGTGAGGTAGGTTTGGAGTGGTTTTTCTACCCCTAGAGGGTTTTCCACTTGTGCAAATCTTGTGTCATGATCTTCTGAGTGTGTGTGTATGATTTACTCATGAAGTGTTGTTTATATTCTCTTTTCTCAGTCATGTGTATATGTGTTTGACAAATTAATGATATCTTTCTCTCCTTGTGTTTAGAAAGTTAAAGTTTGCAAAAAGATTTGAAAATTCATACAACACTGATTCACCCCCCCTCTCAGTGTTGTTCTTGACTCCTACAATTGGTATAAGAGCTAGGTTCTCTTTTGAAGCTTAATCAGCTTGGGTAGGTTCTGTGTGTGGAGTTCAATGGGTAAGTGCAAAAGAAATAAGAGCAAGAAAACTGTTAAGTCTTAGACTAGTCAAAACTCTTTATCTTTATCTAATTCAAAGGTTGATATAGAACCTATTGATGTAAGTGTTCCCCAAGTTGAATCTGATAGTGTATTAGAAGAAAAAGTTTTAGGAGTTCCTCAGTTTGATGGTTCATATTTTTTAGTTTGGTACATTAGAATGTAGATTTATTTATCCTCTTTAGGATATGATGTTTTAATGTCAGTTGAGAATGGAAATGACAAAGAAGCCCTTGAATGTAATCAGATTGCCAAGAAGGCCATATTGTTTGCTCTGTCTAATAATGTTTCTTATAAAATTATGGACTGTGTTATAGCTCAGGATATGTGGAGGAGATTGAAAAGAATTTATCAAGATAATGATAAAGAAGAGGACACTCTAGTGTGTGAAGAAAGTGGAAATGAAAGGAGACTTCCAAATGAAGGAGTTGAAGTTCAAACCTAGTCAGATTCAGAAGAAGCTAACATCATAAGTGATGATGATCAGGAATATGATGAACAAGACTGTGAGATTGATATGGAAGGAGAGCTCATATATGCTCTAACTGAACTCAAGAAATATAAGGAGAACTAGAAATTAATGTTGCAACTACAACAAGAAAGAGATTTAAAAGACAGCTCTTATAGATCTTGAAGATGCTAGAAACCTGATTGTAGACTTGAAGAATCAAGCAGGTGAATCAGATAAATTGATTGTCAGTTTGAAGATAGAAGTTGAGGAAGCAAAGAGGATAACAAATGTTTCAAAATCTAAGCTTAAAGTTAGAAGGATTGAGAATATGAAATTAGAGGGTGATATTATCAATCTGAGAAAAGAGTATGATGGTCTCAAGGCTTTATCTAAGAAATATCAAGTGTTTGAAGATAGCTCAAACAAGTTACATGAGTTGTTGGGCAAACAAAAGCATCATAATGACACTACTGGTTTAGGATTTGAAGAAGGAGAGTGTTCAAAAACTAGACAAACTCCCAAAAAAGAAAATTGTTCTTCATGCTAGTGCTCCTAAAGACAAAAAGAAGTCAGAAGCTGAAATAAACAGTAAGATGATTTTGTTAAAATACATAATCAAAAGAGAAGAAATTTTAGAAGAAATCCTCCTATAAGACAAGCATACATGTACAGGTATAATTATTCATTTAATGGTTATTGTTATACCTATAATTTTTTTGGACATAAAGTAGTTGATTGCAGAAGGAATACTAACCTTGTATGTTACAAGTGCAATAATGCTGGTCACATTCAAAGAAACTGCAAAATGAATAGAAGGTATGTTCTTGCATGGAAGCTTAACATGAGTGCTCAAAGGTACTATCAATCATTTGATTATGATTGTAACATAGTTTCTTATAATTACAATACTCTTGGACACAAAGCACAGAGTTGCAGAATGTATGCTTCACCTGATTTGAAAAAGTTGAAAAGAAAAGAAGGTATAAAGGTCTGGAGAAAGAAAGAACTTGTAAAAGTGTGGAAGCAAAAATAGAATCATGAGAAGGCAAATTCTAAACTTGTGCATCTTGTACAAGTTACATCATCAGTTGAATAATAGATAGCATGATATGAGGGGGAGTTGTTATTGTCCTATCATTTATCCCTAAGAAGTTATAGGAGGAGATCAATTGATGTTTATCAATGAGATGAACTTGTTTTGTTTATCATGCTTGCTTGATAATGTTTGAAATGAAGTTTCTGATGTTTTTGAGTTTCAGTGTATGTCAGTCATATAGGTGTTCATGATTAGTGACATGTTTAGTGGTTCATGATGCATATAAAGTGTTCAAAAGCTCTCTGCACAAAGAGTTTGATGATGTTGTGACTTGATCCTATTTGTATATTGTTCATATCATGTTGATTCTAACATGGTTGAGTTGTCATGATGCTTCAGTTAAGGTGTTCTCAAGGAACTCTCATCATATGTTTGCATATGTTAGCTGAGGAGGTTGAAATTGGAAGAATTTAATTCTTAACAATTGTCTTTGCATTTGTTTTTGCAAAGTGTTGTTGCAAGAAGAATTTGGTGTTTAGTCTTGATGGGCTAATTTGAATGATAACGTCAAGAGGCAGGAGTTCTTGTTGATTGCAGTATGTTTTAGATGTGGTTATGTATATATCAGATTTGACAGTGTATTGTAAAAAGATGTACAAGAACAATAGGATAGTCTTCATTCTTTTTCATGTCAAAAAGGGTGTGCAAAAGTAGATTGGTTGCAGGATGATAGCTAATGTTGTCTCTTTCATGGAAGCTTTTGGCAAGGACATCTCTTGTGTGATATTCATGTCATCATGAATTGTGTTTTGTGTGATATATATATTCTTCATGCTGAAAAGTGTAGTCTTTGCATGAAATTCAAATTCATATAATTCATATCAAAGGAGTCAATTTGATCATCATATCTTTTACTTTGTTGGGTTATGTTTTATGGCATGTGTCTTGCATAAGTTTTGGAGCTTTCAGGAGGTTTGGAGATAATGTCAAAAGAAGATGATAAACTAGAGATATTAAGGAGTTTCTAGTGTGATAATTTCACATGTTTCATTGATGATCTTCCTCACTAATATGTTTCAGACATAGTTCTTCAAGCTATGTCATTAATGGTGATATCTTGTATTTCATCAGAGGAAGTTAAAGGTATGTCTTGAATCAGCAATAGCAGATGATAATGTTCAACAAGGTTTGTCATATGTTGGCTTAAAGATTGTTATCATCATAAATCATTACTTGTTCAAAGGTTAACATGAGTTTATGTCTTCAAAGTGCTCATAATTCAATGTGATTATAATTGGCAGAGAGAATATTTAGGATGAAATTATTTTGAGAGATATTTCTTTTGATGAGAAGTTTTTGTAGATGGATTTTTTGGTAGAAGAAAATGAAAAGAAGTTTGAAAGTTTTTGAAGATGATTTTATTTTACAGATTGAAGGTTTTTAATGCAGGGGAAGATGAAGTTTAAAAGGGCAGATTGGAAAAAAATTTTAATATGAAAGGATTATTGCAGAGACATTATTTGTGCCAAAATAATTGTTTTTTTATGATATTTATCTCCTAATTTTTGGAGACTGAGGAAGGTGAAAATAATGTGATTTTTGTTTCAGGTGTAAGGATAAATTATTTTCTTTAGGTGAATGAAATTTTAAAAATGATAAAAATGCAAACAAAATGGAAGATCAAAAGTCTTTTGAAATCTTATAAATATGCAGGTGGTGTGTGGTTGTGTAGATCAACATGCAGTGATGAAGATAATTTTATGAAAATTCTCTTAAAGAGAAAATACAGATGAATGCATATGTGAACTAATTTGCAATGAAGAAGACACATTCCGTAAAATGTTCTTGATGGAGAATTAGGTGATTCCAAGGATGAATTGTTAGAGGATTGAAAGAAATGATAGATTATATGTTGCAGGTGATTTGATTTGAATGGTGCAAATCAGATTGAGTGGGAATCATTTCTTGCACACTTTGCAGTTTGTTCAGTATTAGGGGTTGTTGCTCCTTGAAGTTGGTGCTTCTAAAAGTATTAGGGGTTGGTGCTCCTTGAAGTTGGGGTTTCTAAACATTGTTATCAGTGAGATTTTTTTATAAAGCCAGTGAGGCAGTTTTGAAGTGGTTTTTCTACCCCTAGAGGGTTTTCCACTCGTGCAAATCTTGTGTCATGATCTTCTGTGTGTGTGTATGATTTAATCATGAAGTGTTGTTTATATTCTCTTTTCTCAGTCATGTGTATATGTGTTTGATAAATCAATGATATCTTTCTCTCCTTATGTTTAGAAAGTTAAAGTTTGCAAAAAGATTTGAAAATTCACACAACACTGATTCACCCCCCCTCTCAGTGTTGTTCTTCACTCCTACAAATGGTCCCTACTATGATAGCATCTCTTTCTTTCCAATCAACTTGTGGCTACTTGTAGACCTGCTCTTTTACCTTCTGCTGATCCATCTCAGACATCCTTATCTGATCTCCATCACTTAAAACTAAAATCACCTTCAAACTGTGATCTCTGGTAACCTCACTCCTTGAGGTATCCTCAACTGTCCTTGTCTCTTATTCATTGATCTTCACAAACTCTTTCTTACCCACCAAAATGATCTTGGCTACCTGCTGTGTTGCAGCACCTTCTTGCAATGGTGTTATCACAAAAGTCTTTCCATCCTTCTTGATGGTGTATGTGTTAGCATATCCATCATACAATGCTTTCCTATCAAATTGCCATGGCATACCTAAAAGTAGGTGACAACACTCCATGGGCAAAATGTCACATAAAATTTTCTCCTTATATTCTCTAATCTGGAAATCAACATATGCCTGCTCACTTACCAAAGGTGATTGACTATCACTTACCCAAGATGCCCTATAAGGAGTTTGATGAGGAATCCTTTCTTTATTTAATTTATTCACCATTTCCCTAGACACCATATTATCTGTTGAACCAAAATCTATAACTACCTTGCATATTTTACCTTTGCTTTTGCAATTGATCCTAAAAAGAGCTCTCCTCTGTGATGGTCTAGTCTTCACTGGTGCTTTGAGCAACGTCCTCTTGATCATCAGACTTTCTCCTACTTCTGATGTCAAATTTACTTCAGGAGATGTCACACTCCCTGCATCCTCTTGAGTCAATGTGGTTCTCCTCTCATTGCCATGAGAAGTTGAGGCATTCTCTGGACACTTATAGGTCAGGTGCCCTATCTGATTGTAGTTATAACATCTCATGTTGGAGAACTTGGATCCTCTATCTGATCCATTTGTCCCATCACTTGCATTAGGCCTTCTTCCTGGGTTGCCTCCTCTGCTACTTGAGTCTCCAACTTGCTCTTCTTGGTTAGACTCACCACTAGGCCTCTGGTTAGGACTTCTGCCTCCAAAACTGCCTCTACAATTTCTATCACCTCTTCCTCTATTCTGCTGCTCACCTTTCCTCTTCAGCTTCTCTTCAGCTCTTAATGCTACTTGAAAGCATTTTTCCACGGTTTCAGGTGTAAATAAACTAATCTCAACTTGAATATTGATCCTTAGACCATTTAAATACCTTGTTACTTTAGATTTTTCATCCTCCATGTACCCATAACGAAGAGTGTATTTGTGAAACTCCTCGGTGTAAGTAGCCACATCCATATCTTTTTGCTTAAGGTTCTGCATCTTCCTATAAATCTGCACCTCATAGTCAGATGGAAGGAACTGGGACTTGGTCTTCTCCAGCATTCTACTTCATGAAGATATCATACTCTTCTCATTCTTTACCCTTTCTCCTTGGGTGTAATTCCACCATGTAAGGGCAACACCTTTGAGTTTAGTTTTTGCAAACTTAACTTTCTTACTGTCGAGAACTTCCTTGTATTCGAAGTAATTGTTCAGATCCTTAATCCACTCAATAACTTCATCAACATTCATCTTTCCACTGAACATGGGAATATCTATCCAAGCCTCTAAAGAGTCCTTGCCAATTGCCTTGATGGCTTCCAAAAATTGCTTTGGAGGTATATTGCTAACCTCTCCTTCACTCTCTCTATCTGACATAAACATTCCCAGACAACACCCAAATGCCAACACTTCTGCAAATCCTCAATTTGATTACAACATAATGCTCAATCAGCTATCCATCCTACACGCTGCTTCACAGACCCATTCCTCTCATCCAACAACAAATCCTGGAGATGCACTACTACTCTCTCTCACAGTGGCCTCACTCTGCACCCTCTTCTAGCCAAATCTCTATTGGTGAGTGGTCACGATAGACCTCATCATCATCTACCCACACATTACAGGAATATGATTCATCTGCCTTTAGAAAATCAAATACACAACACCTTTGCCTAGAGTTTTTGCTAGCTCTGATACCAATATGATGGGGAGCGCTCAGTGGAAGCACAATACTGATTAAAAAACAATCAATTGCTGTGACCTTTACCATCGGCAACCACTTACAGCCTATTGCCGATATACCAACTAGTATATGCTTGGTGTGACTTGCTATAACTGGTGGTAATACCATGATTCACCATTACGCCTGGTCAACATTTGTATCTAACTAAAGATGCATTCTTAATGTACATTCCCCACATGCATTTGTGATATACATTCGCAATGTACATTTGAACCACACTCGTCAGTAGGACTTGAGCTATCAACCGGACTTACTATGGAGTTGTCAATTCACCGATTCCTCTCGATGGATCCTCTGTCAATGGATCAATCCCCTCTTTGGCCAGACCACCCTCATCGCTCTGAGTGAGGAATTCTTTTCTGATGGCCTTTGTCTCACGGACAACAACTCCAACTCCTCGAATCAAACCCTAGCACATGGAGATGCTAGGTGATCTACTGTGTGCAACCCTCGATCCGGAACATCTGCACTATCAAATAGGAAAAGAAAATAGGAAATAGACTGATATGGTACATTGAAGCCATTCCATTGATTTTGAAAGAAATCTCACCAGTGGAATGCTTCACATCAACATTCTGCAACAATGGAAATATAGAAAGGAAAGGAAATCTACAGCTATGCAATTGAGTATTTACAGAGAACGAAAAACAAATTAACAACACAGAAAAGATTGATTTCTCCTTCACAATGCTCAATTACATTCACACAATTGCATTTAATTACAATATCATAGCATCCTTGATTCTATTCATCTCCTTGGGTTTATAAACTTGCCCAAAGTAGTACCAAATTGACTCCAAGCAGCTGGGAGAATGATTCCAAGCGGCTGGGAGAAAACTAACTGTCTCCAAGCGGCTGAGAGACCTATAGTCAAACCACTAATAATAAATGCAAACTAAGTACTTGGAACTTACAAAGTTTGATCTAGGTCTAGATACAAACAGAAATGACAAGAATTGGTCAAATAGACCTTATTACAACACAAACCTAATCTTCTAAACAAACATGAATTTAAATGCCTCATGGAGACCACATTGTGTTAGGTGCTCCTGCACCAAGAGATTACTATCTGTAGTACCTTTGGTGAACCCTAGTTGCATAAAATACTTGTCCAACCTTGCATACCAGGCTCTAGGAGCTTTCTTGAGTCCATATGGGGCTTTCTTCAATCTACACACCATGTCACCTTAGTCTGATAGCTAGAATCCATCCAGTTGTTCAACGTAGACTTCTTCTTCTAGCTCTCCATTGAAGAAGGTGGACTTCACATCCATTTGGTACACTTTGAAATATTTGTGAGCAGCAAAAGCCAAAAACATTCTTATAGCTTCAATACTTTCCACAGGAGCAAAAGTCTCTTCAAAATCTATGCCTTCAACCTAAGAATATCCTTTGTGTACCAGTCTTGCTTTATTTCTTACCACTTCACCACTTTCATTCATCTTGTTTGTGAAGACCTATTTGGTTCCAATCACATTCTTATCAACAGGTCTAGGGACAAATTTCTAGGTTTGATTCTTTTTTATTTGCATTATTTCTTCTTTCATGGCTTTTACCCAACTTTCATCTTTGCATGCTTCGCTTACATTCTTAGGTTCAATTTGTGAAAACAAATAGTAGTTCACCTGTTCTTCTGCAGCTCTTTTCTTTATCAATACCCCTTTGCTTTTGTTAGCAATAATTTGATCCTCAGAATGATTAATTCTTACATACCTAGGAGTCTTAGCAACATTTTCTAGATCTTTTTCTTCTTCACCATTTTAGTCTTCAGCTTGATTGTCCTTTTGTTCATGTTCCACCTTTTCTTTAATGACTATGACAATAGGTTCATCTAATTCATAACCTCTCATATCTGATGTTATTTCTTTCTCTTCATCAACCTTCACATTAACACTTGCAATAACCTTTTTAAATCTCTTATTGTAGCACTGGCAGGCCTTACTCTTAGTAGAGTATCCAAGGAAAATACCTTCATCACATCTAGCATCAAACTTGCCCAATTCTTCATCTCTTTTGATATAACATTTGTTTCCAAAAACTTTAAAATATTTTACTATGGGAACTCTTCCATACCACAATTCATAAGGAGTTTTAGTACCATTACCTTTGACTTGGACTCGGTTTTGAATATAGACAACAGTGTCTATAGCTTCTCTCCAATACACTTCTAGTAGGTTAGCCTCCATCATCATTGACCTAGCAGCCTCTTGAACTATTTTGTTCTTTCTTTCAAAAACTCCATTTTGTTTAGGAGTCCTAGGAGCAAACAATTATCTCTTTATCCCATGATATTCATAGAAAATGTTAAATTCATTTGATGTAAACTCACCTCCTCTATCAGACCTTAAGCATTTGATCCTCAATTCTAACTCATTCTCAACCATTGCCTTGAAAGCTTTAAACTTGTCTAGTGCTTCTAATTTCTCTTTTAGAAAAGTGACCCATGTCATTCTAGAATAATCATCAATAAGGAACATAAAGTACCTGTCTCCTGGAAAACTTCTTGTTCTTGTAGGACCACATAGATCTGTATGTAGTAGCTCAAGCAATCCAACAGAAAATTGTTCCTTACTCTTGAAATTTTCTCTTGTTTATTTGCCCATTTGACATTCCTTGCAAATAGTGTTAGCAGGCGTCACAAGCCTAGGCAAATATCTCATAGCTTGCATTGAACTTATCTTTACCAAGTTGTCAAAATTGATATGACACATCCTCCTATGCCACAGCTGACTCTCATCTGTCTAAGCTAACAAACAACAATCACTATTTCCTCTCAAATGATAGATATTGCCTCTAGTCTTCTTACCAGTTACAATCACTATTCTAGAGCTTTCCATGATCTTTCATGCATTGTCCTTGAAACTCAGATCATACCCTTTATCACACATCTGCCCAACACTTAAAAGATTATGCTTTAGGCCTTTGACATATAGAACATCATCTGTATTGTGCTTTCCATCAAAGGAAATAGATCCTCTTCCACAGATCTTACTAGCTGCATTATCTACAAACCTAACCAGTCCTCCATCATACTTTTCCAAACTTACAAAATTACTTTTATCATTGGTCATGTGATGTGAACATCCACTATCAATTATCCATTCGTCCTTATCCTTCTCAACCTGAACAGACAAAGCACTCTCTTCCACTGGTTTTTCTTCCTTCACACAACTAGCAGGATTAGTAGACACATGTTATTCTTTAATAGCAATAAACAAGCATTCATTTGTACTAGTATTAGCATCATCAGACTCATCATCTATTACACCATCATCACAAGGTCTTTGACAATATAGCATTTCTTGACAATTCTAGGTTTACTTTCAAACTTCTTCTTACCTCTTTCATTTCTCTTTGGACATCTGGATGCATAGTGACCAATCTTACCACAAGAAAAGCATTTGAATGGTAATTTTCCTTTGAACTTACTAGAACCTCTTTGCATTCTATCCACAAAGTTGGATTCAACCTCATCAAGGTCATCATCAGATTCCACAACATATTTCTGAGCTCTTGAAGTCTTTTCTGAAGTGCTGGCTATGAAAGCAGTCTCAATTTTTAGCAGGGCATCACCAAACTCTCTCATTTCAAAATATGTAAGCTTCCCAAGCAACTGATCCTTTGAAATCTTTTGCACACTCATAACCTCTTCAATTGTTGCCACCTTGTGACTATAGGATCTAGGCAATGACCTAAAAATCTTTAGCACAACCTCAATCTCATCAATAGTTCCTCCAAGACCTTTGATTCCATTGACAATTTCATCAACTTTCTGCATGTAGATAGTTATGTTTCGATATTCAGTCATCTTTAGGGTTTCATACCTTGCTTTCAGGTTTTGTAGTTTGGCACTTTTTACAGAATCATCTCCTTCATATAAACTTTTCATCTTTTCCCAGATTTCATGAGCAATCTCCAAATCCATAACTTTTATCAACTCAGTGTTAGATAAGGCATTCAACAGAGCATCTCTAGCTTTTCCATTTAATTCATATTGTTTGATTTCATCTTCCTTTGTTGGACCATTTTGAGGAATAGTGTAATTGGTTTCTACCATTTTCCAAACACCATAACTAAGAGAGATGAGATGACTTTTCATCTGTACCTTCCAAAGAGCGTAATCCGTTCCATCAAACTTTGGTGATTCCTTCCTGTGTGCCATCCCGGATCTACCTCAAGCTGTTAGACTCTTTACCAAGGAACCCTAGCTCTGATACCAATTGTTGAAAAGTACAATGCAACTAAGAGGGGGTGAATCAATTGTAACTGATATTTCAAAACCATTAACACCTCAACCAATTAACATTGTGTTTGTATTTTAACCATGCAAGCATGAAACAAAAACTTAAGCACATTCACAAATTCAACACAGGAGACACCATATTTTTATGTGGAAAACCCCCTAGGGGAAAAACCACGATGAGTGTTAGCTCACAAAATAATATGTTATAACAATACTGAAAAACAAAGGCTCACTACCAAAAATGCTCACTGCAAGAAGAGGCTCACTACCAATGGGGTGGATCACTATCGGTGGGTGGCTCACTACCAAATTTGATGAACTAAGATAGTAGCATCTACACTATGCCAAGGTTCAATTCCAATGAAGCACAATAAGTATCCTCTGCTTTGCTCTAATTTTACACTTCGCAATTATCTTTTCATTTTTACATCCTTACATCAATTCACAACTTCATTTCATGTTTTTATACAATTCATCAACCTTGGAATTTACATCAAGGTCCGCATTACAATCATCAACCTTTGGATCAATCTCCAAAGTCAGAAAACATACATACATACATTAAGATAGGTCTAGACCTAAATGAATTAGGGGAGAAGAGAAATGAATACAAATCACACCAAGGCTTAGTCGGGACTTAATTTCCATCTTCCACGCAACAACATGCTTCCATAATCTTCAAATCATATCCACAAGTAGTGAAAGCAACCAAGTTGGCTAAGACTAGAGTTAACATTAAAACTTTTAGGAACACGCTTCATTCATGATCTAGATTATAATTTGTGGATCAAATAAAAGGTAGGAAAATGATCTAGAGACTCCCACAAGCATGGTACAATCACCAAGAACATCCACACAACCTCTAAACACTTTATCCATAAGATTCTTCAAAACAAAGCACTTGAATATTACTATCAGCCATTGTCATAAATGAAAGATCACTCATGGAGCACCAAATCATGAACCATTTGAACTAAAGGCACATAAGAACATCACAAACTTAATTCTAGAACCATAGACTATGAAACTTGAATGTGGAGAAATGTAGAGAAGAATACATTCTCCCTATCATCATTAAATACCTAGAAAATCAACTTTTACTCTAGTGAACATAACTTGCTCAAATCTTCACATTGGAGGCTTAAATTTGAAACATAGTAGCTATAGACATCCCTTAACATTACTTCCAATCCACAGGAAAAGATATTCAATCTACAGAATATGCGGAGCAAAACACTACACTATTCTTTGAGAGATAAAGCAATTATGTACTTGTACCAATTTCTCAGATACTTCTTTAGACTTATTCAAATGACTTCCTTATGTGTTGACATCAATGACAACACTTATTGCTCATACTTGCAACAGAACCCATGAGGGATAGACAACACATCCATAGGAGATTTATAGAGGATGAAAGGGGATGTTGTGGTGCAGACATGACTAGATATTCTTACCTCCTCTTGACTGATTGATGTGAGTTTGAATTCTATTGGGATCCAGGTGGTGATAGGATTATCATTGTAGTTCGGATGGGTCCCATTAGGTTGCTTTACCACTCCCTGTATGGTAAAGAATATATCAGAGTAGCACAGTGGAAGTCAATGGGTGATGTGTTTGGCAGACTTCTACTTTGGCTTTGGGATCCATGAATCCCTATGTTTGGTAGATTGCTCTACATTGGGGTAGTTGTTTATAGGGATGCCAAGAATGGATTTATTTCTACCCATTGGATGCAGAGGATATGTTGTTGGATAGTCTACAAAATGATTTGGGATCCTGGAGTTCAACCTAGGCATGCAGGTACAGATTGCTTGAGGGCAAGCAATCTCTAGGAAGGGAGGATTGTAATGTCCCCTTTTTAGCCAGATAGACAATTAAGGAGTTAGTCTATTATTGAGTTCCCGTACACTAACCAGGCTGGTTAGGGAACCATTGTTGGTAGTATCTTGGATGAGTTGATCAGATGAGTGGATGTTGGCTTGGGTTTAGTTTGGCATTTTCTAAGGTGGCTTTGATTGTTTAGGCCTAAACTTGCTATTTTTAGCAAATTAGGGTTTTGGTTCGTTTCAAGATTTTCAATGTTGGAGATGGAGCATCTCATCGAGACTTTTCCAGTGAGCTATAGATCACTAAATTTTCAGTTCATTTGGGCCTCCGTTTTAAAGTCTGTAAATTAATTTTATTATTTAAATATTGGACTTTGGGATTTAATGGTTAAGTGATGAAAAATAAAGTATTTAAAAGTCACTTAAGTCATTTTATGGAGCGCTCACCTTGGGAAATATTAAAAGTGAAATTAAAAGAAATATTTCCCTCCAAAGTGCATCCCCCCTCTTCAAGAATTATAAAAGTGGAAAAGTGCCTCATTTGTGGATATGCTTGGATATTTGTGAAATTGATGTTTTGGCTTTGCTAGGGTTTTTGGAGAGGGTCTGAAGGATTGAACCCATAACGCTATTGGGAATAAAAAATGCCTTTGGTAACATCATTCTACAGATGTACAATACCATCCAAAGGTGCTTGTGAGGCGAATGCATTCAGTATTCATAGTTGTGCTTAAATGGAGTTAATATTGTTGAGGGTTTGAGGATTTCATTGATATATCATTTGCCGATTTGTTGTGAACAACCAAGGACCATTTTCTAGTGACAGATTGGAGGAGTTTATGGAGCTATAAAGATTGTATTTGCCTCCTCTTATTGGTCGTACCTTTCATGAGGCTGTTCGTACCATCTTTGAGACCCTTATAGTGAGATTTGATGCATATTAATCCCTCTTTCTTGGTTGTTTGGGGTCTGCAGCACTAAACAAATATAACAAAAAGTATTTTAGAGAGTTTAGCATTTGTATGTGGCTAGAAACTTCTATAGCTAGGTCATACCATTGCCTGGGAGACATGTGGGATCTTCTAGGACACATTATACATTGTTAGTAGCCACCAACCTTCTCTTTGTGAGGCATCTAGGGCCTCTCATCCTGAAACTATCCATTGTATGCAAAATATTTTCATTGTTTGGAGTTTTGGATGAATTATATGATCCCCAGTTGCTGGTCCATCTACAATAGTTGTACAAAGTTGCATATTTCTATATGGGTATGTGATAATAATTCATTATATGGTATTTTATGATCTAGGTATTTAATATTTTGCTCATATCTGTTGTATCTTTTCTGGGTTTTCAAAATATGTTCCATATTATATTGCTCTGACAAACACAACTCAAGAAAACTGAAACCCCTTTTACATCTTCTGTCTAGTCTGAAAGAACACATTAAAAAAATAAATAACACTATTAAGATCTTTAAAAAGAACCAACAGGTACGGCAAATTACAGGTGGTTACCATATTGTTCATCATTTAGTTTTCTTTTATAAATAATGAAGTTCTTTTGTTTTCTTCTGAGCTATGAAAGGGAGGGTTTGGGAAGAATTACTATTTTTATTTGTCTCAATATCCTCCATCCAAGTCATTCTCTCTACTGTCTTTCCTCTTTTGGAAGTATAGGTTCATCATGGTGTCTTAGTTTCTTTAGAACTACATGAACTACTTTTAGATATGAGAGGACATAGCTAGAGCTAGAGTTTGCATTTTGGAAACCCCTTACAACATGTGATATGCAAAATAATGTTTATCATGAGTAGACACATCAAGAGGAAATGAATGATTTTCTTTCTGGAAACATGTTTTCTTTCAATGCATTTTTAGTCATAGGATGGCTGAGATCTAAGTCCCAGAGAATGATTATGAGAGCACAGTAAGACTTCTATGGTCTATTTCAAGGCCTTCTGAGCTGGGAAATAAAAAATGAAGAAGCTATTATTGTGGTTCAATATCCTACTTAATTTGTATATGCTACTTATGCTTCTTCCTCATGCTCGTTCTTGAGGAAGATGTTGTGTAGACATGGTGATGCTAGCTCTAAAAAGGACGTTACAAGCATAAATATGGAGCTAAGATAGAATGAAAATATAGGGCTATTTCACATCTTCTATCATTTCATTTTAGGAAGGCCATACCACATGTTAGCTCCATAAAAAATAGAAGATCATGCCCACTTCATGTATTCAAGTGGGAATGAACTATTTTATAATCACTTATATCTGAAAGTGACAAGTGTAAATCATTCACGTGAGATGAGTATTATCTATTCCTAAAATAAATATACCATTCTATTGTAGATAGAGGAGGATTAGCGAGACAAATTCTAGAAATATTGTAATGCTTTCTTCTGTGAAATAAATAAAATATTGTGTTCTACATCTAAATGTTAACTCATTTTGTGTAAATAATTCTATGAGTATGTATTTATTTATGTGATTATCTCCTCTATCTTATGTCTGGTCTTTATGGTAAATTGCTGAGGGAATTTAGATCTTAAAATACATATTTACTGTATGCTTTCCTAATTTGTGTTAGGTCAGATTCAAGGAGTTTGGTAAAATCTCTTAGGGATAATAATTGGACTAATAGTATTTTAAATGGATAACTAAGAAGAATTGCATCAAATAAATATCCATCATTTAGTTTGACTTATTGTAATGTGATAATACACATGTTAAACCATTAGAAATGTGATGTTAGAATATAATGGTGGTATCATTAAGATGATTCTTTTTTCCTAGGAGATAGGAACCAGTCATTTTTAAAATTCCTCCCAACCTAGTGAAATCAAATAATGAAAAATTGTTTGAGCCATAACTTATCTGTAACTTATTATGTTCATGAAAGATCATTAAGGGTACAAGAGATGTCTATGAATGAGAAGCACTTAAGAATGCTTGTAGAATTTCCATGAACATTTTATCTGCTCATCACCGTAATAAACTTATTGTATTTCATATAGAATCTAGTGAGTATTGATAGGGATACCCACCTAGGCTTTTGAAAGACTGAAGTGCAGGAGAGATTTGTTTATCTTTATTTTTTGGCCCATCCTCTTAGGAATTTTGACATGGAAATTCACAACTTCTTATAAATTGCTAAAAATATGTTGGAGAACCAAGAAATTGGTGGCTATGTTGAGAAGGAACTAAATGGATGCCTCTCCTGGGATATTAGCTATTCAAATCCTTATAGCTCAGTCAAGAAATCTTTTGGTCCTATCCTAGATTATGAGAACTTGAAGACTCTAATAGACATTCATACCTTGAAGATTATTTCAACTTTGAAGAGTAATGATGACCTCAAAATTTAATCCTCTTTGAGAGGTCAACTTTTCTATTAAATTATTAAGGAATTACTTCTTATTGTACAAATGTATTGCATAGATATTTCTTTGAGTGAAATTACTTTGTGAAGAAATTTTATTTCTCTACTGTGTGCAAGTCTATATTTGAAGAAGGGAGTTAAGATAATATTATATACCCTATATGTTCTTGAAATATGGTCATGTATGTATGCTGGCAAAATGTGCACAATGGATGAGAAATAGAGGGATTATGCATGTTAGTAGATGCATACTTGGTGAAAATACATATGGTTTTCATAGACATATAAGTCATGTCATCCAACAAAGGTGTGAATGCCTAATCTACTAAAGTTCAGTAACAAACAAGGCTACTTGAGGATTAGGAGGGATACGGAGTTGTGCTTTGTAGTCTTACAATATTTGTAAGAGGATAGGTTTGTGAAAATATGGTGTCAAAGGAAGTTGGTTCTCTTTGAGAATAAATCTAAAATGAAGTACCACCATGACCCTTCTCTTACGCATTTAGGTATGGATCCACCTAAAATGCAACAACACATATCACATCCTAGTAGAGTGCCTTTGACTATTGTAAGGTATATATCGCTTGATTTTATTGGTATCCCAAATTATCCAAACACCATCCCTAATGAAATTAGAGACCACTTACCTAATTTTAGTGGAAATATCTCTGAATCAACTAATAAACATATTCAAGTATTGAGTGATTTAATAGAGGACTATGAGATCGAGTATGAGGATAAAATGATGAGCTCCTTGCGCAAACAAACAAAAGAATATGCAATGGATTGGTTCACTTATTTACCAGTATGTTTTATTTCTTCTTGGAAAGATTTTAGAGATGTGTTTAACAGACTAGATTGGTGAAAGAGTAGATGTGAATTTGTTGATCAATAAACTCATTAGTATTCAGAAGGGTGAAGAAGAGTTGGTCCATGCTTTTAATTTGAGATTTTCAAAGGCTATGAGAGGCATTCCTAAAAGTATGAGGTCAAATGATTTGTTGTTCTTGGTTTTATATTTGGGTGCATTTGATTGGGAAATGGGTTTATTTTTAAAGGATAAAAATCATGTGACACTTCGACAAGAATACATCATGGTAAATGATATTGAGGACAACCTTAAATTTTCAATAATAAAAAGTGTTACTTCTATGGGTGTTGATAATCTCAATACACCTCCTTTCAGTGAGTAGTCTATAGAGGGCTATGAGGATGAACACCAAGACAAGAACAAATTTATTGTTACAATCAAACTAACACAAAAGTATTGAAGTCTTGAAAGAATCAAAGGAGAATTTGAGGAGTAAGAAGTCTCAATTGAAGATGAGAAGTGTGATGTAGAATTAGAACCTATAGAAAATAGAGAATCTAAAACTGAAATAGAAACTAAATTTAGTATTAGTATGGTTAAATATGGGATATGCTGTCATGAAGATAGGTTAGTAGAAGAATACTACAAAGAGCTTCACGATTCAGATAATGCATATGCACTTGAATCTTATGACAATACCTAAGTCATAATTTCTAGCCTCTATGGCTCATGAGCATAAGATTTCAAATGTTCCTTTTAATTTTGCATACAAGGAGTTAAAACTATCTTGGGTGACCCATGATTTTAGAACAATGGTAGAGGAATTTTATAACCATATGGCTTAGTTTGGTGCATAGGTTGGTTTGCAAGAGGTCCTCACATTCAAGAATTTTTAGATTTTATGGAGCATTTCCAATATGCTGATGTGGACAAGTGTATGATGTATTTCACTAAATCATTGTATGGTGAAGCTATGGAGTGGCTAGAAAGTTTCCAAAAATACTATTTCTCTACTTGGAAAACTCTTGCTGTTTCTTTTAATAAGAAATATGCATGTTGTGTTGATCATGTATCTCCCATCCAAGAACTTTTTGATGTTAGAAGATAAGAGGACGAATCATCACTCTATCAAAAATATTTATGGACATCTTTCATGTAATCCTTGAGCTTCATAGATCCTATAATACAATATGTATTGATTTAATTGGTGAGACATATGAATTTGGCTTGAATACAATTTCTAAGGAGATAAAACCTGTTGATCTTGATCAAGTTTGCAAGTGGATTTTGGGTTCTAGAGACATAAGACATGAATATATGAAGATTATTTTATCCTCAAATGTCAATGGTAGTGGATTGGATATTATAAATAACTTGAGAGCAAATGTAGCATACACTGATAAAATGCATAAATAAAGAGACAACGAAGCACTTTACGATGAAATAATTAGTCTAAGAGGTCATATTGAGAATATGCTTAGTATTGACTATGCTCATGATAATCAGGCTGAAAGTGATGTTTTGAGTTGGAAAAATATGTTGTTCTACTCATGAAAATATTAAAAAAGAAATGGTTTTCTCACATGAGATTGAGATAAGTTGCTCATCCTCTAAAAGTAATGAAGCTGATAAAAGTTGTATTCTAACTACATCTTTTTAGTTTAAGGAAAATTGAATTATTAAGAAATGTATTCCCAATAATGACCATTACTTATTGGACCACTTTAAAGACCATGAAAGGGAGAAAAAGTGTGAAAGATGTTTTTCTTCTCCTAAAATGTTTCATGATAACTTGCAACCCAATGAACTTATTAAAGTAATGAAACATTCTAGTGATAATATGGCTAGGGGCATTTATACTGATGTTAGTCTATAATTGAATGAAGGAATTGATGACATAAGGAACTGGAGAATTATAGTTGATAGGAATCTGAATTGCATTAAAGGGACATACAAAGATGGATTTCTTCTTCTTGGAAAAGGACTCAGATCTAACTTCTCTAATAGCAGGGATGCTATTGGTGTTGATATTGGTACTTGTGGTTTAGCCACTTGCTTTCCCAAGTATGAGGTATTTTAATTTAGTAAGTACTTGAATAGTATTGATTACAAAGATGTTGATGTACCTAATCCTCTCAATTTTCAACTTGAATACAATATGTTTCTTGAAAATTTTGGTAGTAATTTAAAAGATGATGCAATGCTATCTTTTCAAGATTGAAGTATTTGATTAAGTAGGCAAAATAGGTATTCAAGGGGTCCTAAAACTCTTTACAAATAGAAAAAGAGTAGCAAGGTATCAACCAAATAGCAAAAAAATATTCACAAACATCAAACCCTTACAAAGTAAGTAGAAGATAAACAAAAAACTAGTCCCAACACCAACAAAAAGAGGAAAACATAGTGTATACACATAAAAATGACACGACTCTGCCCAAACAAATATTCTTAATATTTATTTCAGTCAAATTCCTCTATCAATAAATAAATAAACTAATTTATTTATTTGATTCATATTCTCCCAACAATTAAATATAATCAATTTATTTAATTAAAATCTTAAAATTCTTCTAATTCCTCCAACAAATTAAATAATATCAATTATTTAATTAGTTCTCCCAAATTCATTCTAAATTAAATAATAGCAATTATTTAATTGTTTCTTCTAATAATATCTTCTCTAAATTTAAATAAATCAGATATTTATTTAAGTTGTCCATTTCTTCTGAATTGAGTTATCTCTAAATATAATTCAATCCTTATGCACATGCAATTGAATATTCTAAATATTTAATTGAGCTAAAATATCTTCTCATCCTCATGCAATTTCCATTCTTTAGTTCTATTCTCTTTACTGATTAATCTATTCTTTTAATTGATTTAATCTCTTTAGTTAACTCATTCTTCTATTTTATTAATTCCTCTCATGCAAAATAGAGCAAGACACATGTCTTCTTCTTATTCGCGCACATCCGTCAACCATTCTACATCGTTGATCTTCTTATTCTTTCTATACCATTGATCTCTTCTCTCTCAAGTCTATAAATTGAACCCAATTATTCCATTTCAATCATCTAAGCTTTTAGTATTGTTACTCTGTAGGAATTATAGCGTGCCTTTGGCACCCATGTCATTCCTTTTTGCTTGCGATCAACTTGTTACCATTTCACTACCATTGTTGTGAAGCTCATCTTCATTAAAAAGCATTATCATAGCCATTCTCCATTGAAAATCTTGGAATAGCAAGGAAGTGTACTCTCTGAGGGCCTTATTCACACATGCAAGATCGATTGAGATAGGCAATCAACAAAAGCTATGAAGTATTGAGGTTTGCAAAGGTTTTTTCATCTTTGTTTGTTTGATCTTGATTATTTCCCTTTTTGTTGAGTTTTGGGTATTATTGATATTGATATATTGATTATTCATGTTTACTCCATTTTTCCCTTAACATTTTTGGTGCCCACCATGGGGCCTAGCCCCAATCTAACCCAAAAACTAAGTTTTTGTACATTAGGAAGCCATACACAGGAGGAATCTGCACATTTGACCCATCCTAACACGCATCTGCTGTATGTTCCAGTACATCCAATCTTTCACCACATATAACCTCTGATACAGTGCATCTACTAGTTCTGCACATATACTCTGTATTCCTGTGCTTTTGACCTCTATCTTGGCGCATCTGTACTCTTGCACTTCTGAGCTCTATTTCTACGCATTCAGGCTCTGAAGCTACACATTTGATCTAAGGAGTCATTTTTAGGGTTTTTCTTGTGGTTTTCACTAACGCTGAACACTTTTTTGCAGGAATACTCTTGGATCTATTTTGCAAGCTAGGCATTGGTTTTGTCATATAGCTGCATTTGTGAACTCACATTTCAATTTTTAAAGACAGGTAAATAGATGTTCATGCAAATCTCACATAGTCTTAACTAGGAGGGTGGTAACTGAATCATTGCTATCTTGCATATCATTGAATCATTGCTATATTTCTATCTTTCAAAGTTAGATAGATTGCTATCTTGGTAAAATTGAACCATTGCTATCTTGTTATCACTTCAAAGTTAACAAATTTTTGTGCGTGCCGAAGTAGATAGCTCATTTAGTTTTTTTCATTTTAATTTGGGGAAAAGAACCACTGTCTTTCATGTTTTTGGGAATGATACTAGGCCTATTCTCTCCCCTATCTTGGGTGACCAAAATGCCAGACATATCATTTTCACATGTGTTTAACCTTTAGCGAGGCTTGCCCTTGGATACCCGTCCATCCTTGGGGAACAACCTTAAGTGGTAACAAGCGAAAGCCAAGCTCTACCAAGCCACTATAAATAAATTGTGTTTGGAATGAAAACTTCAAACAACGAGTGAAGTTGTGTTATACCGACATCCAACCTCCCCCAATACCCTCCAAGGTGCAACCCTTACAGGCTAGGAGACTCCATAACAGAGAGTAGTGCTGCCGCATGTATAACCACTCAAACGGTTGCACTTATTAATCATCCTTTGTTTTAGTAGCCAAAAACCCCTATAAGCTGGTGTAGGGAAGGGTGGTTATCACCTCCCAAAGATGCTTCACTAGAGATAGTGAGAATTTGGTTTATATTGTCCTTTAAAACCTAGGATTGTACTTGTTTTTGTGTCAAAAAGAGTCCAAAAAATTATAAAAAAAGTCAAAAAACCATGAAAACATTCTTTGTGTTTGATGTGTCTTCTTGCCATAATTAAAGAAAATCATATCAAAAAGACTATCTTGCAACCAAGAAACCAAAAACATTGAAGAAGGTGCTAAAAATTGCAAAAATGAAAAAAAAACTAGAGCTGTGCATCTGTCCTATAAAGATATGCATTTAAACTGACTTGCTACACTTTTATCACATGTTGCTGCACATTTTCTTTTTACCAGTGCTAGCATTTGTGTCAACTTTCTGTGCTTATATCCTCTGCTGTTGCGCATCTATTTCTGTGCATCCCAGACAGTGAGCATTTCTGCATCTTTGTAGAGAAAATCTTCAACCTTTCCACATACCCATTTCACTCTTGTGTAAGTTTCTATAGGGATGACAAACCAATTAAAAGAAATTGCTCAAGAACTCCAATACCTGTAAGAACAATTAAACTTTGATATATCGCATCAAGATTGTATATCAATGCTCAAGAACTCCAAGTGATACAACAAGAAATGGCAATCTTACAAGCTGAATAGGCCAGTACTAGCTACACCTCACCCCAAAATTGTTCATTCTCTACCCATCTTAATGATACTCATGACAAGGCAAGCACCACCTCAGGTTGGAAATCATATACCACTCTGTCTACTAGTCTTCCCTCACCATCTCCTATAACACATGGCCCAAAGCATACTAATCCTACCATGGATAACTCCAAGTCCACCTATCCATTACCTCACTCCTCTACCTATACACCTACCAATGATGTGATCCAAGGGCTACTAGTAGAGAGTCAACCATGTCCCCAAATTCTGGTCCTTGACCTTATCAAAGATTCTTCCAATGCTATGTCAAATCCTACAACCCCATCATGGAGTCTGCAACCCCTTGAGCATATTGAAAAACCTCCTACCATGAACCAAAGTCAAGCTCTGCCAAATGTCCATGTTGTTGACCAAAGTCCTATCCAAGAGGCCTCTACCTCCATTTCAATTCAAGAACACCAAGCGTTATGTCAAGAGCACACTTTAGAGCATGTGGAAACATCAACCCCTTGTCTAAATCAAGATCAAAGAAATCCCATCCGACCCATACATAACTTCTATCTTTTCTATGATTCTATACCTATACATGAGCCAAAAATCCAACTTCAAACCATTCATAACCTATATCTTTTCCATGATCAAGATACTATCTTTGATGAAGAAGCTATCCATGAGCAACTTGATACTATACAAGAGCTAGAGATCCAATTCCAACCTCTCCATAACCTATATCTTTTCTATGATCAAGATATTATCGTTGATGAAGAACCTATACATGAACACATTGATACCATCATGCTAAATCCTATCTATGATCAAAATCCCATCTATAATGAAGAGCCTATCTATGATCAAGCAAACCATGATGATCCTTTTAGTCCACTTTATGCATTCCATGGTCTTGAGCTTGTAACCCTATCTAGTCCTATCCAAGATCCAACAACTTCCACTTCCCTTGATGAGACACTTGTCTCCCAAGAAAGCATAGAATATCAAACCAAAAATACTCCTCCGCCATCCATTATCGACCATGCTACAAATCCCCCACCATATATCCTTGGTCTTACCACCTTCATTCATGAGTGTTCCTCCTTAGAACACTAGCAACCATTACCCTCTATCCCACCTTCTTCATCTAATAAGGAAATTGTGTCTAGTGTTCCACCTACACATAATCCCGTTGTCCACCACATACTCCAACATATGAACTATCAAGGTAAAGGCTTAGGCCTTCACAAACAAGGTATTTTGGAGCCCGTCCATGTCAATGGTCCTCCTCCTTCATATGGCCTTGGATACATACCCCAAGGTGAACAATCTCAAGATGTTGGTACTTCCTCCACTCCTCCTAAATCCCCCACTTTCCATCACAAACCCTATCATATCCCCAAAACATATGTCACCATTCCACCTCCATCATCCTATAATTGTCAAAAGCATGTGACCATACACCTTCCACCATCCAATCTACCTCTGCTACTTCCAACTCCTAATATTCCTCCATACATTTTACCACCACTTCTTCCAACACCTTATCCATCCATCTATGAATCTTCTAAGAATTTAAATCATGGCCAACAGATGCACATGTTGTCTAAACAAAGAACGTCCTCCAACTCCACGTCCACCATCTCAAGAGAAGTCAACAATAAAAATCTAGATGCCTCTACCTATAAAGTCAAAATCCTAAGAGTCCTCATGACCTAGGATACAAAATCTAAGAATCAAAGAAACATCCTTCTCAAGAGCTGCATACACCCACACACCTATATGCCAAACTAAAAAAGGTGTGGGTCTGCATCCAACAAATGGTTACCTCTGAAGCTACACAAAAGTTGCATACACCCTAGTCCATACCTTCACAGGTACTATCTAAAAGCAAAATGGTTTTGGTGCCTAAGAAAAAAGCCATCAAGTCAAATGAGGCATCCACCTCTCAAGAATCCCAACCATCCACTTTCTCCCATTCCATCCAAAAGTCTCAAATTCTTCCATCCCACATGGCAAGCAAAAATTAGAAAAATACTAAGTCTATGTGGATCCCTACATGCCTAAATCTTTCATCCACAAGCAAAAGTCTCCGTTGCTTCCTACATGACTTTCCCATCACTAGGTTCAATGTTTATCATGGTATGGGCAACCATTGGTCATGATTCCCTTCCATCCCACAACATTTCCACATACCCCCATCTCCCCTTCCTTCCACTATATAACTCCTACGTATCTTCCCCATCCTATCCCTATGGTCCATGCTTTTGCATAAGCCTTCCATCTTCCTTACATAATCCACATCATCATCCACTATCGCACCTTCCACAATCTTCTATCTACCTACTCCGTCTTCCTCTCATGCAATCTCCTACCAACATCTATGAGAACACTTGACATGGTCCATGCGACGACATCTTATGGTGGGACTATCACCTTTCATGGAACTAGACACTTGAGGCTCTCTCGTCCATTCTACCTATCCTAGCCAAATGTTCAAAAGAAAAAATCAAAAAAGTCAATAAAAATCCCTTCACCCAACGGTGAAAATCTGGAAAATAAGCACCTTGGATAAGTACCATGATGAAAACCTAGCAAATAGGTGTCATGTGTAAGTTGATCTTCTATGTCACCTACTCTTGGGAACAACTTGTCTCATCAGCATATCACTCTTCTCCTATCAGTTTCCTTCCATTCCATTTCCTATCCTATCCTTCTATCCATTGCATACCTATATTGTCTTGTCTATCCATCCTAAATCTTCCTTTCCTCTATTCTTTGGTCTTGATAAAGATTGGGGGCACAATGTTGACAAATGTTTTTGATGTCTCTTAATATACCTTATCCCTCCAAACCAAGCAAATCTTTCATTATCCTCTCATCCTCCTGTCGTCACAAACATTGCCATGAAAAATCTTAAGTATTCTACCTACAGTGGGGCACGTTATTCCTATGCAACATAGTACTTGGAGATCACATCCTTGATTCCTTCTACCTAACCATCTATATCCACTGTAACCCATCCATCTACCTACCCTGGGTGTTTTCTTATCATCAGTATCTAGCATTAAGGCTATCCATAATGTCGTCTTATCTTATCATGGCTTGATACTCTATCTCTTTTGTCACCTTATCGACTAAGGTTTTATCTAGTATCCTATCCATAGTGTCAGCCTAGCATAGTGTATGTCATTAGTATCACAGGGTCGACCACAAACTACGCTACCTTTGCGTCATCACATAGGCAAGGCCATTATCAATGCGCCCCCTAGGCTTCTCGTCTATCCCATATCTTGTCATCTATCCTCTAGTCCATCCATGGTCCAAGTCCTGAACTATGTTGCCTCTGCGTTGTCACGTAGGTAAGGCCATTTGGCAATGAGCCTCTGAGGCACTAGGTCAGTCCCTTAGGATCCGTCTCGCCAATAAGGATTGTGGAACTTTTCACAAGGCAAGCAAGCATAAGCAAAGCAAGCTCCCAAAAGTAGAAATTTGGACACAAGACATCAACCTATCCAATGCAAAGTAAACATAAACATAACAAACTCAAACTGATTCTATCTAAATTATGGCAAGAAAAACACATCTAAATGCAAGAATGTTTTGTGTTTGTGATTATGTTAACTTATAGAGTCTTGATTTTTGTTATTATGTCTTCCTATGCTACTCGAGGATGTCAAAAACTAGAGATGCTATGATGGGGCATAATTATTTTCTTTGTTTGTTGTTTGTGGATTTATCTTTAGTAATGTAAAGCCTTATCTAATGACATGATTAGTAAAAGATCAAGGACATCAGAGGTCTAACATGAAAGGGGAAAATCCTTGTCTATTGACACGCAAGAAATACTTAGGTCATATCGGTTCAATTATACCTAGATGCTTGTATTTTCTTACAACATTTGGAAAAAGTACCAAAAAAAAAAGCCCAATGATGAAATAAGCACTTCAAAATACTTGCACTATCAAGATGTCAAAAAAACCATTCACATCCACTCGCATCCACAAAGCATCCATACCATTCACATATGCAAAAGCATCCATACCATATCCCATGCATATAAAGATCCAAATCGCAGAGTATCGAATAAAAGCTTGTGATTCCTTCTGTCAAGTCATTCTTCTATCGACCAACTTTCTATCTATCATTGTATCTCTCATCAATAGTTCTAGCTATCAGTCCGAGCAATTATCCAAATGTAATTCCATCCTTAATCCATACCAATCGAGTCAAGTCAATCTTGTCAAATGATCCAATCACAATAAGTGGTCTTGATCCTTTTCTGGTTGTAAACCAACTCAATCAATTATAATCAATCAATTGTCTTAGACAGGATGTTGCATTGTCGAAATCAGACTAATACACACATCTTACATGACATGTTTCATTCCTGAAACTAGACATCATCAATATATATATCAATTAATCATTGGTTTACCGCTAGACATGGGCAATACTTTGTTTGTTCTTGAATCATTTGTGCATACTTGCTTACTTTCTTGTGGGTGCTATCATTCTATCTTGTATCGCATATCATTCGGCTCTTTCTTCATCCCTTTTCTTCATTCTAACATGTTTTTCACCTTCTTCTTCATGAGATTGTCCATCTCACGTCCTTCTGCCTTCTTCCCGTCTAATCTCCCGAGGGGGCATCCTATCTTCATAACCTATACCAGGGGCAAACTGGGGCATGTATCATTATCAAAAAATCTATTCTTTGAAGCAATGTGATAAAACACATTGCATCAAAGAGGGCAAAATGTATACACCTAAAAATGACACGACTCTGCCCAAATAAATATTCTTAATATTTATTTAAGTTAAATTCCTCTATCAATAAATAAATAAACCAATTTATTTATTTGATTCATATTCTCCCAACAATTAAATAAAATCAATTTATTTATTTAAATTCTTAAAATTCTTCTAATTCCTCCAACAGATTAAATAATTTCAATTATTTAATTAGTTCTCCCAAATTCATTCTAAATTAAATAATACCAATTATTTAATTGTTTCTTCCAATAATATCTTCTCTAAATTTAAATAAATCAAATATTGATTTAAGTTGTCCATTTCTTCTAAATTGAGTTATCTCTAAATATAATTCAATCCTTATGCACATGCAATTGAATATTCTAAATATTTAATTGAGCTAAAATATCTTCTCATCCTCATGCAATTTCTATTCTTTAGTTCTATTCTCTTAACTAATTAATCTATTTTTTTAATTGATTTAATCTCTTCAGTTAACTCATTCTTCTATTTTATTAATTCCTCTCATGCAAAATAGAGCAAGACACATGTCTTCTTCTTATTTGTGTACATCCATCAACCATTCTATATCATTGATCTTATTATTCTTTCTATACCGTTGATCTCTTCTCTCTCAAGTCTATAAATTGAACCCAATTCTTCCATTTCAATCATCCAAGCTTTTAGTATTGTTACTCTATAGGAATTACAGTGCACCTTTAGCACCCACGTCATTCGTTTTTGCTTGCGATCAAATTGTTACCATATCACTACCATTGTTGTGAAGCTCATCTTCATTACAAAGCATTATCATAGCCATTCTCCATTGACATTCTTGGAATAGCATGGAAGTGCACTCTCTGAGTGCCTTATTCACACATGCAAGATCGATTGAGATAGGCAATCAACAGAAGCTATGAAGTATTGAGGTTTGCAAAAGTTTTTTCATCTTTATTTTTTTTCTTGATTATTTCCTTTTTTGTTGAGTTTTGGGTATTATTGATATTGATATATTGATTATTCATGTTTACTCTAATTTTCCCTTAAAATTTTTGCCATCCCAGCTACATCTATTTGAGGATTTCTATTCCCTCCATCTCTCGCTAAGAAAATTTTTCATGGAGATTTACAAAATCTTATAAGTCTTTATTTTCTTCTTTAAAAGTCTTTTCTTGCTACTCCTATTTCTAGTACTAGGACCAACCTTAGCATTCTTGTCAAAAATAGTTGTTTTATCTTCCACAACTTGAATCTTAGGACCTTCCTGTAACTCCTTCAGTTTGTTAGTTAGAATTTTAATACCAATAGGACTATTCTATATTGTGCATTTACTCTTTTCAAGACCAATGTTATGCAATAGGAGATATTGATATCTTGGATGTTGGTATCAAAAACCAAAAGCAAGAACCAAGAGGTGAGTACTAACTTTAATAAACCAAGTTAGGTTAAGGGCGAGATGGTACTCTGTGAGATTTTTAATATAAAAGTTTTAGGTTTGATGCATTTATACCTACTTAGGATGATCTTCAAGATGTTTCATATGGTATGGATTATCAAAACTTTCAATTTTCAGTCAATATTGACAAACTTGCTGAGTTTCATAACCAAGATGTATGGGATGGAAAAATATATGACACCAAAAAATCTTGTGAATGGATAAAATTTAGCCCATATATGTTGAAAAATATGTTACTCAACACATTAAATGATTTTAGAGTCAAATTCAATGTTAGCGATACATGGACTAAATGTACTTCACAGGGCATTTATATGATCAACTTGCAATTGTGTCATACGCACATGTTCAGGTCATATCCTAGGAAATCATCAGAGAAAAAGATTTTTGATAGAGGAAAATTGCCAGGTTCACTTTTATTAGTGGCCTTGGGCCACTAGGATGTAATAATGGATGGTAAATCTAGAGGGTTGGAAGAATGATCAGCCGAGCACCTAGTTTACAAAGTACTAGTCTACACACCCAAAGATGACTTATGGGATCTTGTTATGCTCACAAGGGGCATACATCCCTAAACAAGAGACAATGTTGCACCCTTTTTGACAAATTTGATGCATTCTTCTATCTAGTGTTAGCTTCTTAGGTTTCTAAAGTTTAGGCCTCATTACAAATTGTTAAAATCCTAGGTATAATTGTTTAAAATATTGGTGGTATCCTTCTTGGCTCCAAAATGTTATATTTCGAAGTTGACTAGTTGTTTTTGTTCCTTTATTAAAAATTTATTGCTTGATCTCTTTACATCACATCATGTAATCAACCAATAACTTTGTCTATCACCCTTTGCCCATTGCTCGCTTAGGTTGGTTTGGGCTATGCTCACATTAAATCTAACTTCTCTTACTTGAAACATCATGCTACATGTATCCTTGTTAGATGTTCCATTCTACAAAGTTTTAGTGTAATGTGGATCCAAATATCCAGTTGTCACATCCTTATTTGGCTAGTATTATCTACTGACATCATACATGGATCTATTTGAGGGGGTTAAAAATATCTAGACATGTGGAAATGTCTTATTGTATTGTAGCTACCCTTTGCATCATAGTTCTAGGTTGTGAGCCCATTTCCTTTCTCATGATGTTCAATTACCATCAATTTTGTTAGATCAAATCTAATGGTGTTGTATTTACCCAATATAAAAGGGCCCGATGTCTTGTTACCCATCCACAAGGAATGCAATGTGGTGCTAACTATACATCTTTTGTGCTCAAGTACCAAAGTATTATTCATGATCTATGTGGTGGGTTGTGAGGTGGCAGTGAAAGTGTAAAATGATATTGTGAGATGGATAGGTGGCAAGTTGTTATTGCTTCATAGGCACTCTTTGCATTACAAATTTGGAGGTGGGATTTGTTATTGAAAAGATGATGTGAAATGACTATTTACTTAGGTCAACATGATCCAATGGTAGTGATCCTCCCCATGCTAAAGAAGTCCCAGCTGTCAAGGTATGTGTCATGAAGTGGCCTAGTTGTAATGCCACCTATGATCAAGCTTCTCCAAATGTTATTTTCTCTTTGGTTAGAGGGATTATGGGCTCTCTGCTAGTTTCAAATAGATGTAGAGAAAGAAAGTGGACACATTTTGAGCACATATATCATCATAGGGGCACTTCACATCGTAGTTTTAAAAAGGACACATGTGTCCCAAATGCTGATGTGTGATAGCCACTGATCTCCTTCATATTTAACATCAAGGATTGAGATTCAAATAGGATGAAACAGTTTAACATTAATGGTATTAATAGAGCATGATTTCATGTTCAATCAAAGATAATGTAGAGAAACTACTCCCTCTATCCCAACAACACTCTCAAACCCACAAAATCACACAAACAACACTCTACCCTAAATTTGAATGCAAGTGATTGCAACAAAATTTGAATTTTATTTTATTGACATCAAAACAAAATATATCGTAACAAAATTACAAATGGCCTCTCACACACATTTTCATACTCACATTCCTTCCTCTCAAATCTGCATTAATACTCCTTTTAAAACTCATCATCCTGCAATTTAAACCTTTGATTATGGTCCTTCATATTTCAAAGAGGGTCTTATGTTTGTAGCCAATATGACACCCTTTATCACTTGATTTATGCACATTTTATATGCCTAAAATAGGCTGTGCCAATCTGCTCTTCCTGTCTACCTGAGCATCCATATTCCTTTTTTTAAATCTGCAATCAAACTCAGTAAAAAAAACTAGCAATAGCATTCTATTCTTTGACAAGAAACGGGTGCTCAAACTAACATCTTTTTTTCCTCACCAAAGGCAACGTCTTGAATTCTTCTCCTACCCTGACACTCTTCCTCTATCACGTCCCCTCTCTACCCAAAATCTACAACAATAACTAAATTAAATGCCTCCACATGAGGCGTGAGAGTTTCCTCACCATATCCCTTCAACTTCCTTCACGAATGACATTTCATTTATTATTTCCAACACCCCTTTTATCTTCATGTTCTGACTAGTTAGGATTTTTACACCGTTCAATGCCTTTATCCTTTATTTGTTGTTATGAGTTAGTGCCTCATTCTTCCTCTTTAACGCCTTTTTATTTGGAGTTTTCTTTTCTAGAATTTTAATAATAAATATGGAGGAATTCAAGAATAAAAATCTACATTTTTAATTACATACCCTTTTAATGTACATCCAAAATCAAATAGTCAAATTGAAGCTCCAGATGTACAAAATCTAGTGCTGGCAGGTGAAAAATTCAAACTTCTCCGAATTGAATGAAAACTAGCAAATAGGCTTGGGATGATGTCCCAAGGTCTCTTCAAAACAATTTCACTCTAGCTTTCAAGAATTGTCAATTTTTAAACTTTTCGTAAACCCATCAATACAAATTACCAGCATTAAATTCTCTTAAATGGTGAGGAATTTTGCATAGATTCCTTTTAAAAATTAGACAAAATTTGATAAGTTAAACCCTGAAATAAAATTTCATAATAGACAAAATTTGTTTTCATAAATCTTTTTGTGAAATCATTTTTAACTAGTTCTTATAGAACTCTAGAAACAATTATTTTTGTAAAACTACCCTATTATGCATCGGGACCCAAACTATGAAAAATTAAAAATTTGCAATTCTACTCAATCCACATGCACTACAAGGCTGAGAGATGCCAACAAAGCCAAATGCACACCAAAAATGAAGAAATCATCTTCAAATATTTTTGGTTGATGCTGATCACTAGTCCCTGCTGATGTTGGACTGCATCAGACACACCACGTAGAAATATTTTGTGAGCAGGACTCACAAAATGGAGTTGGGTAATAGAACTACCCTTTCAGGCTGTAAACAACCTGCAACAAACTCCATCTCTAAATCATGTTCACAAAGTTATTTCTTCTTCATCTTTTTCCAACACCTCGTCAGAACACAATTCATTCTCCTCCAACAATCCTGCTTGTCACTCTTCTTTCCTCCCATTGATTTGCATCCAAGATGTATCATCCTCCTCTGCCAAATTCTTTTGACTCTCCTCTCCTCCTTTGTGGGATCCAACCCACTGTTTCCCAACTTCCTCCACCAAAATCCCTCACCATCCACATCACCACCTATAACATCCTCACCAAAATCTACATCTACTACTCCATGGAAATTAAAGATCTTTTCATGTGCTCTTCTCCATACTCATCAATTCTCATCATATCAAATGAAGAGAAATCAATATCATCACAAAATACAATAAGTTTTACCTCATCCTTCTTGATGATTGGAATATCATCCTTCGCTACGACATCTTCTACATCACAATCAGCTGTAACTTTTCTTTCTTTAGCCTTCATTGTAATGACAAGATTTTCCATCCACTCCTCCTCTATCACCAACATCTTCAATAGAAAATCATCTTTGTCTTTGTCATTTGCAACCTATTCACATTCCATTGCTGCAATCACATCCTCTACAACTAAAATCTCATCCATAGCTTCAATTTCTTCACTACTCCTTTCTTTACATGCGCCATCTTCACCCACTATTGTTGCACTTATATCCTCTTTCTCATTCTCCTTATTCATTGCAACCTTATGCTTGTATTCATCATGCTCAACAAATTCTTCACATTGCCACGCTTCCATCCTATCCAATCTCATATTTATTTCAGCTATCTTCTTCAAAATCTTCCTCTTTTCATATTGTCTCCAACCACCCCATATGACTATATTTCTCAAGACAATTCCTATCCTTTTCCTCTTTGTCATTCTATCAAACACTTTCCATACATACAACTCTCTCTGCAACCTACAAATACAATTTCCATTGCATCTTCCTATCTCTCAACTGCTCAAGGCTTCTCCTACCTGCAATAGCTCCCACGAGCTTCTTCTTCACCATGCTTCCTCTACTTACAGGTCCTCGTGGATCCTCTCTACTCTAAAGATTACCCTCTCTGATGCCATTTAATGCATAGGAACTACTACCTCTAGCCCAACAATACTATCAAATCCACAAAATCACACAAGTAACACTCTACCCCAAATTTGAATACAAGTGATTGCAAAAAAAATTATATTTTATTTTATTGACATCAAAACAAAATACATCTATAACAAAATTAAAAATGGCCTCTCACACACATTTTCATACTCACATTCCTTCCTCTCAAATCTGCATTAAAAATCCTTTTAAACCTCAACATCATCCTACAATTTAAACCTCTGATTATGGTCCTTCCTATTTCAAAGAGGGTCTTATGTTTGCAGCCAATATGGTACCCTTTATCACTTGATTTCTTCACATTTTATATGCCTAAAACAGGTTGTCCCAATATGCTCTTCCTCTCTACCAGAGCGTCCACATTCCTTCTTTTAAATTTGCAATTAAACTTAGTAAAAAAACCAGCAATAGCATTCTATTCTTTGACAAGAAATTGGTGCTCAAAATGACAACTTTTTTCCTCACCAAAGGTAGCTTCTCTAGTTCTTCTCCTACCTTGGTACTCTTCCTTTGGCACCTCCCCTCTCTGCCCAAAATCTACAACAATAACTAAATTAAATGCTTCCACTTAATGCATGGGAGTTTCCTCACCATATCCCTTCAACTTGCTTCATGAATGGCATTTCTTTTATTATTTCCAGCGCCCCTTTTATCTTCATTTTCTGACTAGTCAATATTTCTACACACTTCAATGCCTTTATCCTTTATTTGCTGTTACGAGTTAATGCCTCATTCTGGCTCCTTAATGCCTTTTTATTTGGAGTTTTTTTCTTTTCATTCCTAGAATGTTAATAATAAATATGCAGGAGGAATTCAAGAATAAAAATATGCATTTTTAATTACATACCCACTTAATGTTCATCCAGAATCAAATAGTCAAATTAAAGCTCTAGATGTACGAAATCTAGTGACGGTAGGTGAAAATTGTGAACTTCTCCGAATTAAACAAAAATTGGCAAATAGGCTCGGAATGATGTACCAAGGTCCCTTTCAAAATAATTTCACTCTAGCTTTCAAGAATTGTCAATTTTGAAACCTTCCATAAAATCATTAGCACAAATTATCAGCATTAAATTCTCTCAAACACTAAGGAATTTTACATAGATTCCTTTTACAAATTAGGAAAAATTCTTTCAAAAATATTCCCCTAAAATGGTTTTTGACCAGATCTTATAGAACTCTAGAAATAATTGTTTCCATAAAACTGCCCTGTTATGCATTGGGACCCAAATTGCAAAAAATTAAAAATTTGCAATTCTACTCAATCCACATGCACTGCAAGGCTGAGATATGCCAACAAATGCAAAAGCACACTAAAAATGAAGAAAACATCTTCAAATATTTTTGGTTGATGTTGATCACTAGTCCCCCCGAATGCTCCTACATCAATAGAGAAGCTAGAAAAAAATTAATCCATCTCGTGCAAATGTAAAAGCAAAGTAATAGCTTTCCAATCTATTGAACCAAAATTTAGGAAGATGTAAGTCTTGAAAAAGAAGGGAAATAAAAATGGAGGATGTACTTGTAGTCTCTAGAATTTTGAGCATTATAAATGATTACAGTAGCTGATAATGAAGTATGTGAAGATTTTATTAAGAATCAGGTACAACACTAGCATCGATAAGGTTAGGACTACTTTGAAGAAATATATAATTACTTAATAATAAATATAACTAATTGATAAGAAGGTGGTCACAAAGGATATCCATGATATTTGTTGTCCCTTCATGATAATGAATCCCTACATCCACATATTATGGAGCATGCTAGTACATGCTTCACATAAAGAGACAAGACTTGATGTAAAAAGAAAGAGGTAGCACATTATCCTTTGTGTGTGTGTTTCACATTTTCATGCTATGATTGGAAATCTATCTCAAAGTTTTCATTTATCTCACACATGTGGCCTTTTTTGTTCAATGCTTTCTTCAACTCAATGCTTATCTTATTTTTCTCTATTTAAGGATGGGGTGGTTTCCATGTTTATCATTCAATTTTCTATTGTAAACAATGATGTTATTTTGTTTTCTTCTTATTTATGGAAAGAGAGGGTTTGGGAAGAATCACTGATTTTATCTGTCTTAATATACTCCATTTAGGTCATTCTCTCTGTTCTCTTTCCTCTTCTATTTAAGTATAGCTTCATCAGGGTGTCTCAATTTTTTGGAACTACTTTCAGAGATGAGAGGACATAGCTAGAGTTGGGATTTTCATTTTGGCAACCCCTTACAACATGTGGTCTATAAAATAATGTTATCATGAGAAGACCCATTAGGAGGAAATGACTGAGTTTATTTTTGGTAGCATGTTGTCTTTCAATGCATTCTTATCCATAGGATGGCTAAGTTGTGAGTCCCAAAGAATGATTATAAGAGCACAATAAGCTTTTCGTGCTCTATTTCAAGGTCATCTTAGTTGGGAAGTTGGAAATGAAGAAGTTGTTGTTGTGGCTTAGTAGCCTCCTCAACTTGTAGATGCTTCTTATACTTCTTACTCGAGCCCATGCCTATGAAAGATACTCTGTAGACATGGTTGTGATGGCTCTAAAAGGCACATTGTTGTAACCCCACCATCTCCTTCTCTCAACAAGCATAAATATGGAGCTGAGCTTGAATGAAAATATAGGGCTATTTTAGGTCTTCTATCATTTCATTTTATGAAGGTCATACCACATGTTAGCTCCATAAAAGAAAAAGAAGAGCACACTCACTTTATGTATTTGAGTGGGAATACACTATTTTACAATCACTTGGTGTATCTAAAAGTGACAAGTGTCAATCATCCATGTGATATGAGAATTGCTCTTTCCTTTAAATAGAGATATCATTATGTTGTATATAGAGGGGGATTACTAAGGGAAATTATAGAAATGTTGTAGAGATTTCTTCTGTGAAATAAAGAAAATCTTATGTCATGCATCTATGTGTTAACTCATTTTTTGTGAAGAATTCTATGAGTATGTGTTTATTTGTGAGATTGTCTCCTCTATTTTATGTTTGTTCTTTAAGGTAAATTGCTAGGGCCAATTAGTTTTAAACATACACATTTGTTGTATGTGTTACTAATTTGTGTTAGTTCAGATTCAAGGAGTCTGGTAAAACCTTCCAGGGTTAATAACTAGACTACTAGTATTTTTAGTGGATAGCTAAGAAGAATTGCATCAAATAAATCTTTATTTCTCAGTTTGTATTATTGCAAGGCAATAATACACATGTTAAACCATCAAAACAATGATGTTATAATACAATTGTTGTATCAATAAGATGACTCAATTTTCCTAGGAGATAGGCACCAATCATTTTTGAATTCCTCCCAACCTAATGAAATCAAATAATGAAAAATGTTTTGAGCCATAAGTTATCTGTAAATTATTATGTTCATGAACAAGCATTAAGGTTACAAGGGATGTCTATGAATGAGTAGTGTTTAAGAACCCTTTTTTTTTTTAAGTAAGGATGCAGAGCATCATAAGTATTTATATTAACATATGTTTAAAAAAGTTTACAAAATAGGTCCAAAGACCAAATTAAGCATTTACAAAGTAGTACGAAGCAAAAGTGGCAAGATGAGAAAGTGATAAACTGCCACATAAAGAGAAATAGAGCTGAAATCACAGATTAGTGGCATTGAGATCTGCCACTTTGAAAGCTTGAAATACCACATGAGCAGACACCTCATCTTCAACATTCATGTTAGCTTCAGCAGGAGCAAAGGGAGATGGAGGGTCGAAGTGAATCAAATAAGACCAAGCATTGTAGGAGTCCTCAATATTTCCCTTTAAAGTATTTCCCAACTATTTTTATGAGCTCGGAGAGAGCAGTCAAACGAATCACAACTATTTATTTGCAATCTAAGATTTAGAGCTTGAAACACATAGTTAATATGAGGTTTCTCAAGAAAGTTTGATCGAGCAAAAAGACCTCCAATATTAGCCAAACCCATATGTAGGTCATATTTAGCAAAAGCATGATGCATTTTATCCATTGGTAGAAGAAATTCATGAATAAAATTCATTGATAGCCCTTTAACAATATCAACTTGTTGAATAGCATCCATGGCATTGGAGAGAAACTTAGATACTAAATATGAAGAGTAGCAGACCTTTGATTATTGGAGAAAATCCTTTCCACAAACGTCTATGAGCGCATCGTCCATATCTCCCGTATGCAGTATAAAAGCCCGCTGAAGACCCCCTCTATCAATAGCTCCATGAAGAGGAACTTCCTAGTCTTGAACAAGAAGGAAAACTCATGCTTTACGTGGTATCAACACCATTAACAAGAGGAGAGGATCTATAATTATAAACTATCGAAAAGAAGAGTGGAGAATGAAAGGGGCAATAGATATTTTTAAAACCAATCCCATGAGCCATCAATAAAAATCAATCCTTCGTGAGATGTGAAGGACTATCACAGAAATCAAAATGATTTCAGCCAAGGTAGGAGACACATGCAAAATAAATTTCCCACATTTAGAAAATGAAGACGTACAGATATTGCTTTTCAAGCAATATTCTTGTCATGTGTGGCATGACCAAAGCAAAGAACAAGAAGGAGAGGCCTTAAAATATCTTCAAAAATAATGATTGCTGAATGGGGACTAAAAATATCTCAATAACAAAATCAACCTACCAAAATCCAAAAACAAGTTAGATAAAAACATTAAATTTGATCTTTTTCCTTAGCTTTCAAGAGCTTGACAAGTTGAGGAAATTTGGAGCTGGAGTCTTTTTCTAAAAGAAGAGATCCTTTAGGTAGAATACATGTAATATTAGCAATAAGATTTGTCATCTTATTTCAATGTCTATACACATGTTGACACCGAAAGTCTTCAAAATTACCCATCAAATTCCAAGCTTGTTCAAGCACATAATTACATCTCCAATTAGGAACATGTTTCTTTTGAAAGGCATGAATGATCAATTGAGAATCTCCTTCAAGAATGATCTTTTTTAAACCAAGAGAAATAGTAGTCCTAATACCAAGAAGGAATACCTAAACTTCTGCATCATTATTTGTACCATCTATAATTATTTCTGCTTTGGTACACAAAAGATTACCCAAACTATCTCTAATAACACATCCAATACCTAAAATTCCTAGATTGCCCTTTGAGGCACCATCAAAATTCACCTTAAACCAGTTAGGGGAAGGGGGACTAGTGGACCAAATTGCAATCTATAGGCAAGCCATGAGAGGAAACATTGGGTTTGCTACTTGGAGCAATTAATTTTATTTTTCTCCATTTAGAAAGCAGAATTAGAAACTGAAGACAGAAAAATAATAATTTCTGAGATAGAGTTTTCAATTTTGAAAAAAATACTCTCCAAAATTAGAGATTCCCTTCTAAAAATCCTCCTATTTCTTTCCAACCACACATTCCATATAACAATGGAGGGATAGATGACCCAGAGATTTGATAGAGCAAATTTTTTGAAAAGAAGAGGCCAACTTTGAAAGAGATCAAAAAGACTACTTGGAAGTGGGGCAAACCAATGAAGTTTTTGAAATAACTACTTCCAACAATTAGTGGCAAAAGGAAAATGCAAGAGTAGATGATTCACTATTTCATCTTCATTTCCACAAAGGACACATTTGAAGGGATCAACAAAATCCAGCTTTGCTAATCTATCACTAGTAAGAATTTTATTTTTCAAAGACAGTGAAACAAAAGCCCCAGCCTTAGGCAGAACTGATTTTCCCCAACATAGGGAGTGTAACCAAATGCAATGTTCCTCCTTTTTAGAAGTAAGAGAGAGATAACCTTGTTTTGCCATGTAAAAACTAGTCTTAGAGGGACTCCGGATCAGCTTATCAACAAAAAAAGTAAAGAAGACTTTTCTTTGAGAAAGAATATCAGATTACAAATTTTTTTGAACTCGAGGAAAATTTAAATCATAGAAATCTTTCCATTCAACTGGATAACCCAACTAAGCATTATCTTTAAGGTAATCCTTAACTTTAGACCCCCATAGAGCAGTTAGAACTTGTTTGGCCTCAAACAAACCATCAAAAGAATCCATTTTTTTGTAGCCATTCCAAGAATTCTCCCAAAAAAGAGCTCTATTCCCATTATGAATTTTCCAAGTAGGAAAGGGATGCATAACTTCCCTACATTTGATAATAAAATTCCATATTCTAGATCCAATAGGAGGGTTGAAAACTGTAAAAATCCTTTCAGGATCAGGAGAATCCAGATATTTGGATTGCATAATCTTACACCATTTTAGATGCAGTTTCTCATACATTTGCCATGCAAGTTTTGCTCCAAGAGAAGGATTTTGAGCTTCTAGATTAAGAATCCCAGCTCCACCTTCCTTTTTTGAAGTACAACATGTTGCAAGGTGTGACCCTTGGTCTCCTTGTACAGTGCTGCATTGCGGTGGTTTGCGACAAGGGCTTAACTGCCTCTCGTGCTTGTTAAGTCAAGTGGTTGTATCAGGCATTAATAGGTTGATCTTTTGGTGCAACGACAACTAACAATTGGTATCAGAGCTGAGGTCATGGGTTCAAACCGGTGCTTGCATTGGGGGGATTGTTGCAAGGTGTGACCCTTGGTCTCCTTGTTCAGCACTGCGCTACGGTGGTTTGCGACAAGGGCTTAATCGCCTCCCGTGCTTGTTAAGTCAAATGGTTGTATCAGGCATTAATAGGTCGATCTTTTGGTGCAACGGCAGCTAACACAACATTTATCTAGAGAAATGAGAGGTAATGCTTTCTTTCTTGTCGAGTCCAAGTTACCTTTCCAAAGAAAGTTTCTAATGATTTTCTAGATGGACATGACTATCCCCTTTGGCATGTTCAGAACAAACATTGAATAAACTAGAATTGTTGAAACAACAGATCTAACCATGGTGATTTTCCTAGCAAAAGACAACCATATATTTTCCATGTGGAGATCTTGTTACTAATAGAATCCACAATTTTAAACCAAAGATCCTTTTTGTAAGCCCTAGAAAACAATGGAACCCCCAAATAAAGAGAGGGAAGAGAACCCAATTTATATCCCAGCAATCTACAAATTTTTTGTTACTGATTGGCTTCTGTAAAGAAGAATTTTTTTTGAGATTTAAGAGGATTAATTTGCTGACCTGAAACTGAGCAATAGGAATCTAGAACCAACTTGATAGATTTTGCTTCAAACAAAGTAGCTCTTCCAAACATCAAAGTATTATCAGTAAAAAGAGAGTGAGAGGCAGAACCAAAAAAGTGGGAGCTTCTCACACCTAGCTAAGAGTTATTAGAAACTTCAAGTTGAATGCTTCTTCTCAGCGCATCTACCATAATAATGAATAGGAAGGGAGAAATGGGATCACCTTGATGGATACCTTGAGAAGATTTAAAAAAACCACATGTTTTACCATTAAGAATGATAGAGAAACTAGGACTAGAAATGCAAGCTAAAATCCACTTACAAAAATCCTTTGAGAAGCCAAATCTATTAAGAACTTTTAGTAAGAGATTCTAATTGACTCTATCATATGCTTTAAGCATATCCAGTTTGAGCATCATAGATTTTACCTTCTAAGCATGTATAGAGTGAATAATTTCATGAGCATATATAGAACCCTCAGAAGTTTCTTTTCCTGGCACAAAACCACCTTGCTCCTCTGAAATAATGTTGGGAATAATAGTTCCAAGTCTGATGGTGATAGCTTTTGTAATAATCTTATACAAAGTGTTGCACAAAGCTATTGGTCTAAAATAAAGAAAGGATTGAGGGTTAGACTTTTTAGGAATAAGAGAAAGAAAAGTATTGTTAAGCTCTTTGAGTATATTTCTAGTTTTTCTAGCTTCTTCCAGAACCTGCCAAACCTCTTTTCCTATGAAATCCCATGTTTTTTTGAAAGAATAGAGCTGAAAAACCATCAAGACCTGAGGCTTTGTCTAGAGCCATAGAAAACACAACAAATCTAATTTCTTCTAAAGAGAAAGGTTTGAGCAGAAAATTATTATCTTCAGTCGAGACCAAAGAAGGAATATTGTTAAGGATAACTTCCTCATTCCCCAAACCAGAAGAAGAAGATGAACAGTTGAGCAGATTTTTATAAAAGCAGACAACTTCAACTTGAATATCACTTTCATTAGTAAGAAGACACCCATCACTAGAAGAAATACTCATGATAGAGTGTTTATAGCTCTTGATCTTTACCGAAGCATGAAAAAACTTAGTATTTCTATCTCCATCTTTAGGCCAATGTTCCCTTGAGCACTACCTCCAGTATAATTCCTCTCTTGCTAGAATTTCTTGAAGTTGTGTTTTCAAAAAGTTTTCTTTCTCAGAGCTATCCTTATCCATACCTACTGTAATAATTTTCTTATTTAGAATTTGCAGCTCTTTTTGAATGTTATCTTTTTCAACAAAAATATTTTTGAAGTGCCTAACATTCTAATCTTTAATCTAATTTTTCATGAACTGAGGCTTTTTAGTGAGCTGAAACATTCTTGAACCTACAATGAAAGGAGCCTTTTTCTAGGTTTGTTCCAAAAAGGGAAGAAAACTTTGGTCCCTAACCCACATAGATTTAAATTTGAAGGGAGCCTTATAAGAAGATCTAGACATATTCTCAAAACAAAGATCAATTGGGTAATGATTTGAACCAGAAAAAGGCAAGATAGAATAGATAAGAGATTTAGAGATAAGGAACCATTTGGTTGACACCAAAATCTATCAAGTCTCTATGCAATCTAACAAAAGTCTTTCCTTTTGTTGGACCAGGTAAAAGCACCATTTTTAGGAGGACAATCAATCAACTAATTTTCAAAAATAAAAGCTCTAAAGTCTTCCATGGTTTTTGAGGGAGGGAAGATACCTCCGGATTTTACTTCTAATGATATAATAGCATTAAAGTCCCTAGCTACAATAAGGAACTCATTTTTGATTGGGGCTAAAATGGAGGAGAGACATTTCCAGAGCAAATGTTTATCAATAGTAGAACTTGGCCCATAAACATTGCACAACCAAAAGACAAAATTAGAATGAGTGAAACAAATCTAAAGGAGCATCCAATTAGACTGAGAGGCAACCAAAGTTGCTGAAATAGATTTTCTTTTGAAAAGAATACCCAAGCTTCCCAAAGATTCATCAGATTCTACCAAAAAAGAGTTCCATTGTGGTCATTTTGAGAAAATTTGAGCTTCTAGGGAGGCAAAAAATTTAGTTTCTTGAAGTAAAATAATATCAGCAAGGCTAGAATCCAACTGATGCTTTATCAAGCATCTTTTGTTAGGGGCATTAATGCCCCTAACATTCCAATATAGAATCTTCATTGTCCTTGACGAGAGCAACAAGCTCCCCTAGATCATAAATGTCTGTCCAGAGTGTATTGGACGTTCCTGAAACCACTTCCTCCTGGGTTTTTTTTGCCTTAGACTTTCTGCCTCTCTTTTTTTGTGGAGTATATTCCTCAATCTTTAGATCTATCTAAGAAAGAGCCCTTTGTTTTGAGAATTCATAGTTCTTCTTCATTAAGAACTTCATCTTCTATATTTTCCATTAAATCAAATGCCTATTTTGGAAACAATATCATTAACCATATTTTGAAATTTTGATTCCTTTAGATTTGCCTCATTAGCACCAACAAGGGTAGATAAAACGTTCTCAGGATGAAGAGAATCAATAAAATTCCCTTCTGAGTTTTCTTGATGATTCATAACATGTAAAGAGGCTGAGAGAGGATTTGAAGGATCATCTTCTTCTAAATTTTCTGTAAAAAAAATTTCCTCCAAAAGAGCTCTAGAAATTAAATCTTCTTAAACTTTTGATTCCATATTATCCTCCTTTGTTTGAAAACCCTGATCCTCACATACAACTTCCTCCTCAAGAGAAGGGACTTCCCCTGTGGTGGAAGAAGGAATCTATCATCCTTAGCATTGGATAAGGGGGTCTCTACAATGGGTGAAAGAGAACCCTCTTTTTTATTAGGGCATCCATTAGCTTGATGATCTTCCAACCCCTTAAAGGAAGGCAAAAAAAAATCTATAGAGTGCCTAAAAAGGGCACATGAAGAACAAAATGGCTCAGATTTTTCAAAGGAAATATCTTGGATCCAAAGTCTAGAAGAAGATGCCATAGTAATACTGGATGGAAAGGAGCTCGAATCCTCTAGACAAACACAAACCCTAACAGGTTGTTCAAGATTAGAAAAAGAAGCCACATCATGCTTTAAAAAAGAGCCTAAATTGGAGGCCTTAAGTTCTATTATTTTAAGATCTCTATATTCCATGGAAAGACTTGGAAGTTACACCTAGAAATGGAAAATTTTAAAGCTATCTAAGATAGAGACAATATTTGGGCACCAAGCAAGAAGGCAAAGTCCCATCCCAAGAAAAAAAACTAGCCCTTGAAATCTAAAACAAGATCCCTTGAATCCATAGAGGGAAAAATGGCCATAAAAATACCTTGCTTTTCATTAAGAAAGAAAATATGTTGTAAATCACACTATTTTTCAAAAGCCCATGAAAAGAAGACATCTCTCTCAACAAGAAAGATGGAAATCTTACCATGGAGAGCATTTTATTTGAGATCTTGAATGTACGGAGCTAGGAGAGAGTCAAAAATATGAACCAAAGTCTTTTCAACCCCAAGAACAACAGGATGAAAGGGAGTAGAACTCACCTTAGGAACCCAAACTTTAACTGATGAAACGTTCTTATTCTGGCCTTGAAAATTTTTAATAGGTAGGCTTCTCCCAAAATGATGTCTTTTGGACTTTTTCTTGTGGGGTCTGTTGGTGCTTAGGTGTGCGACCCTCAATTCCTCCCTTCCTGGGCCAGCGCGGTCTCTGGGTAACATTGTCGGGGCACCATTCACTGACAGTTTGAGCTTTTGGTGTAGTGGTAGCTGGGTAAGTGCTAACATCCGGTGACTCTGTTGGGGAGGAGTTTGATTCCCACCGATGCCCACTACCCTCATGCGTGTAAGGTGCGCCTAGCAGTCCGTGCCTGCCCAAGTGGTAGGTACGGACTGGTGGGGGTGTTGTTGGCGCTTAGGTGTGCGACCCTTAATTCCTCCCTTCCATGGCCTGCGCGGTCTCTGGGTAACACTGCCGGGGTGCCATTCACTGATAGTTCAATCTTTTGGTGTAGTGGTAGCCGGGTAAGTGCTAACATGGTCTTCGGTTAGACCAAAATTTTTTGCTTCATGTCTACCAATTAGGCCCTCTGGAAGGTGAAAGACCAGACAAAACTTTCTGAAAAAGTTTGTGTTGAGGTAACAGGGGAGAAAATGAATGAAGACCTTTCTGACCTAACACATTCTGTGGGGGACCATTTGAAGGGGTAGAGAAAGTACCTGGATCTGACCTGGAGTGGCCATTAGAAGGAGCACCTGATCCAAAATTCAAAAAATTACTGTTGGAATGTTGCAAAGCCATTTCCTATACTCCAAAATCTTTTGTAATTCAATAAATATTTTATTTTCTTCTCACTATAATAAACATATTACATCTGACACAGAATCCAATGAGTATTGATATGGATACCCCCAGGTTTTGTAGAGCCCAAAGTGTACGAGATATTTGTTAATCTTTCATTTGTTGGCCCATCCTCAGAAATTTTGAGTATATAAATTCGAAACTTCTTAGAAATTGATAAATGCGGGTTGGAGAACCAACATAGTTAATCTTTCAAACAATATTGATACCCCATATAGAAAAGGCCCACAAAGTTGTGATTGGTTACAATGCTTGAGATTGTCCATGAATGAGATATTTGTGTTGCTAAAAGGATACACATTTCTTGACATACTCACATGGATATTACTCCATGGTAGCCAAATAGTAACCTATTCTAAGGAGCTTCTAAGTGAGGACCATACCAGTAGTGTGGGATTCATGAATACCTTCATGGAATTTCTTGATTGTGATGTTGCCATCTTCCAAATTTAGACATCATAGTAAGGCATCATCAAAACCCCTTTGATATAGGGTGTTACCAAGGGGAGTGAAGTAGGATGAGAGTTACAGGAATGATTTTTGTTGATTATATGAAAGGTTAGGTAGACTATTTTGGTTGTGGAGATATTTATATATTTCATGATACTAGGGAGAATTGGGACCAATAATTTCACATATCAGTTCTATTTTATGGATGCTATAAGAAGGTAGCAAGAGTTGTTCAACCAAGAATTTGTATTGTAGTCTATCTAGTGACATCTCTTGGAGAGAAGCAATAGTCACCATTGCATCGACTACTCTATTTTTGAGATGGGAACTTGTTAAAACTTGATGTGGATGAAGTATTATTTAAAACTATCAACTATTTGTTTATAGGGATGAGTTTATCATCCTTGGTTTGGTATTCACCATTGACATCTTTGATGAAAAGATGAGAGACACCATAGACAAAGAGTTGTTAGATATTCCATTGTACTACTATTTTGAGACCTATAAGAAATACCTTAGACTCTACAATATTATTGGTGCATGCAAAACTAAGTCTAAAATCTTTAGGGATAAGATCTCCTTATGGTGTGATGAATAAAATGCCTACTCCAGAGCTATGATTGGTGAACAATATATCAAAGTATAGCTTATAGGTGGGGGAATCTTTAAGAGTCAAGATGGACTCATCAGGAAAGTCCATGATCAAGGGGTGAGTGCCAACTAAGGATGCCTCAACTAGCTGATTAGCTATGACAATTTTTTTTTGTGTGATCCACATACTAAATGTCAAACTCACTAAGAATCATAATCCATTTATCCCGCATCTTGTTAAGGAAGATCTAAATAGAAGATACTTAAGTGGGTTGATTTCAGAAATAAGATTAGTGTGAGGATTGGACATGTAGTGTCTTAGCTTTTGTGATGCAAAGATAATGGCCAAATAGTTGAGTTCATATGTGACCAAGGTCTAGTTGATATAGCAGAATGCTCTTTCATGGACCTGTTTGTCGTGTTGTGATAGAAACACCCCCAACAAAACTAGTATAGTAGAGACATATAGGATGAACAATTTATTTGATATAGGTTCCACGAGGACTAGCAGAATAGAAATATATTCTTTTTGTAGATCAAAATTCTTCTAACAAGACTCATCCTAGTGGAAACTTATGTTTTCTTGAAGAGATGATAGAATTACTGACATTTATTAGCTAGCTATGTACAACAAACTTGTGGATAGCTTGAAGCTTGCTCTGAAGGCTACAAAGTTGTTTGAGATTCTTTAATGAAGGAATTTATTGATTATTGAGACTTTGGTGAGATCCACCTATTCATGTGTGTTTTGCACACAACAACTTAGATAAAATATTAAGTATCTTATCTCTCTTGAAAGGAATCAAATCCCAAAGAAATGGAAAATGACTATCCCAAGGTCTTTACCAGCTAGGTCTTGGCCTTGTGAGATAACTTAGTTGTTTGATGTTCTTCTATTGTTCCAATAAAGGGGCCTCACATAAATAGGATCAAGAAGATTAAGGTTTTAGAAATGATAAATTTCACTAGTGTACCAACACTAATTTGTTTCAAATAGATAGATTTGAAAACATATTTTCTTATCATCAAATGAACAGGAGGTTGATGTTTAAAATTGATTCTAATTTAAATGTGATTGATTTCAAAATAAAGATCAAATTGTTGGGCAAGAGAGAAAAGGGTTAAAAAAAAAAAACTATTGATATATACATCCATGAGCTCTTATTCAATAGATAGATCCAAAAATAACCAATCTATGCTTAACTAGGTAACACACAAAGCAATAGAGATAGTGCAATATTCAAAGGTAAATATATAATTTTCAAATTATGAAAAGATTTCATTAAAAACCCATATGGCACAACTTAATCAAATTCTTCACAACTGAACTCAATAAAATGTTCATAGTAACCATATAGAGTAACTTGCTATCAGCAAATGACCAGTAGTATGAACATGAGATCCACCAGATATTTTAGAATAATCACTTAAAATTGTAAATAAACTCAACTAAATAGAAAGTAATCATGCAAGTAATTTCTTCAACTAACAATCAAGCTCAATTTGCCTAAAAAATTTCTTTAATTACAAAGAACCATAGAATGGACTTTCTTGTATTAATCTCAAAATGTTGCTGAGTGTCAACAACTCTCAATCAACTTTATGAAAGAGATTCATTGCCTATTTATAGATGAGGCAAGAGCACTAGTATACAATGAATAGTTAGGATTCATCCTTCACCAACGACTCAAATTCGATCATAATTAATTATTTGGGGTAGATACATATTAGTCATCCATCTCTAATTGCTTTTTGATGCAATGAACATAATTTTTTCCAATTTAACCTTGTATAAAAGAGAAAACACACTTTTTAAGAAAAGAAAAAATATGTTTAAAGGGAGAGTGAGCACACAAGAAAAACTAAAACATTTCCTCAAGAAGCAACATCTAACTTGGGATTTGTGAATTGGTTGATCCCAAATGACAAGAGTGAATATGCACCTAGGGGTTAGGAACACCATCTTCCACTATGATCTGGTCTTTCACTCTTTCTCTTCTCCTATAATCCATTAATGCATTGAGATTTGAGTTTAGAGACTCTAGAAGTGACTTTCTTGTTGGGATAAGGTGTCATTAACCTTGTAAATCCCAATATTGTAGTTATTCCATTTATTATATGTAATTTGTAATTATCCATGAGGAGATGTACTAGTTTCACTGGTAGGGGTAATTTCAGACTAACTGGAGGTAATTACTGAGTGACTTTTATTGTTGGGAAATGTAAAAACTCAAAGTAAATGAGGGTAGGAATTTTCCCTTGAGGAATCTACTATATTTGGGATGTATGCCAGCTATCATAATGTTTGGTAAGTGAATCTATGACAGCTGCAAGTTGTCATAAGATTCTATGATTCTATGATGCATATGACGGATATGTTTGTTGTATATTTGCTATATTTAGCCCAAGGTTCCTATCTTGGAAAGATACTCTTTTGTGGAATCTATGACGGCTATGACACGTCATAAGATGCTGTAAGAGGCTAGATTTAGTCTTTGGCACCCAACCTTTTGCATGGCTATTTTTGGACAAGTTGAGGGTGCTTGTAAGATGGCATTTAATGTTTACATGTTGGGGAATCTCATGAGAGAGAAGGTGAATGCCTAGGATGAGCTGGAAAACATTTCTATAAGTACTTGCCATGTGTTTGTTGCTGCAATATAGATTTTAAGTACTCAGGTGTTGCCAAAATGCTGTTGGATTGAAGACTGAAGGAGAGATTGGTGGTGGTGTTGTATTGTAAATCATTTTCAAATTAATACAAACATCAGGCCTCTTTCCTATGTGGAGTTTTTTACCCGAAAGGGTTTTCTCCATGTTAAACATTGTGTCATGTGTTCAATTTTCTAATTTCGCATTCTATGAAGCATAGTTTTGTTTCTATGTTACAATCTCCATTGATAATGCACACTTAAAAGATTATAGAAATTTATTTGAATCAAATTTCCATTGAAGTAGTGTTTCTTTCATTTCTAACATTTGGTATCAGAGCCTGGCTAGCTTTGACTCTTGGGTGGTAGTGTGGAAGCTATAGCTGTAGTGGGAGATTTGGTTGTGTTTGTTTTGTAGATCTTGTGTTGTTATTATGGCTGCATCCACTGTTGCATCAACCTCTCGAATGGACATTGAGAAGTTCAATAGAATGAGGTATGAGTTGTGGAAGCTGAAAATGGAAGATTTGTTGGAAGAAAGAAACCAATGGTTGGCTGTCCCAAAAGAGAAGAAAACTGATGATGTCTCTTTGGATGAGTGGGCAAAAATGGATAAGAAGGCACAAGGAACCATCTGTTTGTGTCTGTCAAATTATGTCTTGTTGAATGTCGCAAAGGAAGAGATTGCACATAAGTTGTGAAAATGGTTGGGTGAGATCTATCAAGACAAGAGTATGGTAAATAAACTTTACTTAAAAAGAAAATTGTTTTCCTTGAAAATGAAAGATTGCGAGTCAGTTGCAAAGCATTTAAATTCATGTAATTTGTTGATGAGTTAGCTTGCTTTAGTAGATGTTGAGGTTGATGAGGAAGATAAATGTATCTTGCTTCTTTGTTCTTTACCTAAGTCTTGGGATAATGTTATCCTTGCTATCACTGCTAACCTCACAGATCCAAAGTTGGATGCCCTTGTTGTAGTTTTACTGTCACAGGAATTGAGGAAGAAGAGTTCAGATAGTTTAGGGGATGCTCTTAGTGTCAAGGGAAGGTCTAAGGAAAGAGGACCAAAGGAGATTAGAAAGGGGCTAAGGACAATCCAAGGGCCAGTCTAAGACTCCTAGTAAAAAGAATAGAGTTAAGTGTTGGAATTGCAGTAAAAGGGGACATGTGAAGGAGTGTAGCAACCCCAAGAAATAATGGGAGAGTGCTTTAGATAAGTCCTCGAATACAGGTGAAGATGTTTTACTTTCTGCATGTAATGTTGTTTCTAATGATCACTGGTTGGTTGACTTAGGATGCTCATTTCATATGACCCCGCATAAGGAATGGTTCTCCACATATGAAGAATATGATGGAGGTAATATCTACCTTGGTGACAGCTCTTCATATTTGATTGTCAGGAAAAGAAATGTATTGTTGTGTTTCAGTGATGGGAGGATTAAAACCCTCCCTGGTGTTTTGCATGTTCCCAGATTAGCTAGAAATCTGATTTCAGTTTCGAAGTTGAATGATTTGAGAATGCATGTGACATTTGACAAGCGTGGCTACAGATTGGTGAGAGGGAACTTGGTGGTAGAGAGAGGGAAGAGATTCAGGAACTTGTTTAAGCGTGAAGCCATTATAGTTTGTAATGCCTCTTATGTTTCTGAGGCTTTTGAAAACACTTGTATGTTGTGGCACCACAGATTGGGCCATACAAGTAATAATGTACTGAAAAATATTAAGAATAAATAATTGTTGGACGATTTCTCTTATTCTGATGAGCACTTTGATTTCTATGAGCATTGTGTGTTTGGTAAACAAATCAGAAAATTATTTCCTTCAAGAAGCAATAGAGCAAAAGAGAAATTAGAAATTATTCATACGGATGTGTTTGGACCTATGGATAATGAATCTATTGGAAAATCTCATTATTTTGTCACCTTCATTAATGATGTGTCCAGATTTATATGGATTTATTTTATGAAACATAAATATGAAGTTTTCACTAAGTTTAAGGAATTCAAAGTCTTAGTAGAGAACCATTTAGATTTAAGGATAAAAATATTAAGATTTGACAATGGAGGAGAATATTGCTCTAAGGAATTTGATGAGTTTTGCAAGCATGTAGGTATAATCAGACAAAAGACAACTCCGTATACACCACAATAGAATGGTGTTAAAGAAAGGATGAACCAAACAATTATGGAAAGAGCCAGAAGTATGCTTAGTGATGCACAATTGGATAAATATTTTTTGGGTAGAGGTTATGTGTACTGCTTTCTACTTGATAAACAGATCTCCTTGTAAGGCTCTTGATTTGACACCTTATGAAGTGTGGACAGGTAAGAAACCTTCTGTTTCACATTTAAGGGCTTTTGGCTATGAGGATTTTGTTAATGTGCCTAAGGAAAAGTGATCTAAGTTGGATCCAAAAGATGAAAAGTGTACATTCATTGGATATGATGATAATGTGAAAGGTTATAAGCTTTGGAATCCATTAACCCGCAAGATTGTCTTTTTTAGAGATGTTATTTTCAGGGAACTTAGAGCTATTTCTGAACCTAAGTAGCTAAAAGAAAAAGAAGAAAAGGTAAAGAAGGTACACTTTGATTTAGAGCAGCAAGATGCATGTTAGGAAGAACAAAATGATGGATTAGGGGGTGAAGAAGAAGAACAAGAAGAAGATTAGAGTAGTTCTGATGAAGATGAATCTGTTTTGATAGAAGAAGTTGGTGTTGATGATCATGCAAAAGAACAAGTAGAGTCTCTTACTCTACCCTTAAGGAGATCCACAAGACAATAGAATCTAGTTGATAGGTATAGCCCACTAGATTTCTGTTATGTATATGCTTTATTGAGTACTAATGATGAGCCTAGATCCTACAAGGAAGCTATTTCTGCAGATGATAGTGAGTCTTGGCAATTAGCCATGCATAAGGAGATGATGGATTTAGACTCTTGTAACACTTGGGATCTTGTTCATTTGCCTAAAGGAAGAAAGGCCATAGGTTGTAAGTGGGTCTTCAAAAAGAAGTTTGGAGTAGATGGTTCATTGGAGAAGTACAAGGCTAGATTGGTAGCTAAGGGCTACTCCCAGATAGAGGGATTTGATTTTGGTGAGATATTCTCTCCTGTTACTAAATTAACTTCTATTAGATTTCTCTTATCCATTGTTGTAGCTTATGATTGGAAGATTTATCAAATGGATGTTAAGACTGCGGTCTTGCATGGAGATCTTGAAGAATAAATTTATATGCAACAACCTACATGTTTTGAGGTAAAAGGAAAAGAACATTGGATTTGCAGGTTAAAGAGTTCTATTTATGGTCTGAAATAGTCCCTCAAAATGTGGTATCAAAAGTTTGACTCATTTGTTTTGAAATTGGGTTTTGTTAGAATCGAGGAGGATCACTGTGTTTACATTAATTATGTTGATAATTTTTTTTTCAAAAATACTAAGGGTATGATCAGTAAGCTTAAAGCTCAACTTTCAGGTGCATTTGAGATGAAGGATCTTGGTGCTACAAGGTATATTTTGGGAATGGAGATAAGGAGGGACAGAGTTAACATAAATCTTTGGTTGTCACAAAGTAAGTATGTGAATACTATTTTGCAGAGGTTTAGTTTGTAGGACTATAACCCAGTTAGAGTTCCTTTACCCATTGGTACTAAGCTTTCATTAAATATGTGTCCAAAGACTAAGGATGATTTTGAGGATATGTCTAATGTGCCATATGCTAGTGCTGTAGGGAGTTTGATGTATGCAATGGTTTGCACTAGACTATATATTGCCCAAGTAGTGGGAGTTTTGAGCAGATTTATGTCTAACTCTGGTAGACAGCATTGGAATTATGTGAAGATTGTGTTTAAATATCTTGCAGGTACTCCTGATCATTGTTTGGTTTATTCTGGTACTGCTAGTGTTGATAAATCTTTGGACATACAGGGTTTTGTTGATGCAGATTGGGCAGGTGACTTGGATAGTTGAAAGTCCACTAGTGGCTATGTGTTTACTCTGTTTGGAGGTGCAGCGAGTTAGATTAGTAAGAGGTAGCCCATGGTTGCTTTGTCCACCATAGAAGCAGAGTATATGGCTGCTACTCATGCCTCTAAGGAGGCATTTTGGTTGAGGAGACTGTGTACATGTATTAGTTTTGATTACAGGATCATTCAGACTGGTTGTGATAGCCAAAGTGCTATTTGTTTGGCCAAGAATCCCATGTATCATGCTCAAACTAAGCATGTTGATGTTTAGTATCATTTTGTTCTAGAGTTGGTTGCAAATGGAGAGATTGAGCTAAAGAAGATAGACACTCAGGAGAATGTTGCAGATTCATTGACCAAGCCTGTGAGCACAGAGAAGTTTGTATGATGCAGAGAGGCCATGGGCCTTGTTTCTAGTGCCTGATTATTTTCATTTGATTTCCTATGGGTTGATTTACAATGTATAATGTCAAGTGGGAGAATGTTGGGATAAGGTGCCATTAACCTTGTAAATCCCAATATTATATTTATTCCATTTATTATATGTAATTTGTAATTATCCATGAGGAGATGTACTAGTTTCACTGGCAGGGGTAATTTTGGAGTAACAAGAGGTAATTACCGAGTGACTTTTATTGTTGGCAAATGTAAAAACTCAAAGTAAATGAGGGTAGGCATTTTCCATTAAGGAATCTACTATATTTGGCATGTATGACAACTGTCATAATGTTTGGTAAGTGAATCTATGACAGCTCCAAGTTGTCATAAGATTATATGATTCTATGATGCATATGACAGATATGTTAGTTGTCTATTGGCTATATTTAGCCCATGGTTCCTATCTTGGAAAGATACACTTTTGTGGAATCTATGATGGTTATGATGCATCATAAGATGCTGTAAGAGGCCAAATTTAGTCTTGGGCACCCAACCTTTTGCATTGTTGTTTTTGGACAAGTGGAAGGTGCTTGTAAGATGGCATTTAATGTTTGCATGTTGGGGAATCTCATGAGGGAGAAGGTGAACGCCTAGGATGAGTTGGAAAACATTTCTATAAGTATTTTCCATTTATTTGTTGCTGCAATATAGATTTTAAGTACTCAGGTGCTGCCAGAATGTTGTCGGATTGAAGACTGAAGGAAAGATTGGTGGTGATGTTGTATTGTAAATCATTTTAAGATTAATACAAACATTGGGCCTCTTTCCTGTGTGGAGTTTTTTACCTGAAAGGGTTTTCTTCACATTAAACATTGTGTCATGTGTTCAATTTTCTGATTTTGCATTTCTATGAAGTGTAGTTTTGTTTCTGTGTTATAATCTCCATTGACAATACACACTTAAAAGATTGCAGAAATTGATTTGAATTAGATTTCCATTGAAGTAGTGTTGCTTTCATTTCTAACATTTCTAGCATAGTTGATTCTAAATTTCTATGTATCATATGCCCTAGAGAAGATGTTGAAAGAAGATTTTCTTCTATGTGTTCCTTCGGAAAATGCTTTAATCAGGCCTTTAATTTCCATCATCTTGTTCATTCTAGGCACATCAAAAGAATAAGAAGCATCTGCAATCCTTCTTGCAAAACCTACTTTAATTTCTCTTTGAACAATTCTACATTTTATTATGTGTCATCTCCAACATAATGCACTATTATGTCACTTAACAGGTCAAAACAATCACTTTGAATATCCAAAACTTTTGACATGACAAGTCCTAGCTCATATGCACTTTTATCCACTTTTTCTCTTCTGAATTTCATTAATTCAGACCACATGTGAGATAGATCTAGACTCTCATTGGTAAGAAAATTCTCTTTCAATGGTACTTCAGGAGATAACTTACACATCATTTCAATTCTTGGAAAGATTTGTGAGTGATTCTCCTCATCCTCTTTTCAATCTTCCAATGTAGCATCCACTTCAACCATTAATTGAGTGAAGTCTCTCATAGCTTGGACTACCTCATCTATGGCTTGGCATTCTTGACCATAGATCTCTTCAAGATAGATTTAGGTGGTCCTTGCCACATGTTTGATTTTTTTAATCTCATCCACCTCTTGTTGTGACAAAACTATAAGAGAGGCAATACTTCTATCTTCTTTCTAGAGAGGAGCTATAAGATATTTCACATAACCCTCTAACTTAGCTGCCTACTCTTTCATCTTCCTCTTGTTCCTCTCATCTTTGTGAATTCAACTTACCACTATAGACACATCTTGGAATATCTTTCACTTCATGTTCATCATGATAGTTTTCCCAAAAGTCTTCAAGATGAGGTATATGATAGTATTATTTCCCAACCAGTTGCTCCAACGTATGATGAAGATCAAAATTTGGTCTTGCATTATAGAAATGATAGTTGTAATTTTTAATCTCTGCATCTGAATCCTTGGCAAAAGGGAAAGGACATGAAAACATACCATCTCCCAAGATCAAAGGAAATGGAATCCCAAGCCAGTTCTTGTCTATTAAGAGATACTGGGATTCCAAAATTTTCCTTGTAAGCTCCATCAAGATGATTTTATTTGAGGGGTACTTGGGGAGTTTTTAGGTAGGGCTTGTGAATCCCTCTATTATGGTAAATGAAAATTTGGGAAATTGAATTAACCAACTCCCATACTTCTTCACTAATTCTATTGTTGGCATTGAAAGCCTTTTTTTCAAATCTCCTTCCAACATTATCTTAATTTACATGGTGAAGTCATCATTGATTCTCCTATAATGATTGAGAGAAGTTTCCATCTGTAGTTGGGGTAGTAGTCATAAACTTTGACTTGGCCGATTCCATTCCCAATTGTTCCATTCCTTGTTAACCCAGGATGGTGAGCATTTCTATCCAACATGAAAACCACATAAGAAGTCATGTAGAATTCTCTAGAGACTCCTACTCAAGTGAAACGAGTATGTAGGTTATCGCTGATAATATTTTCCCAATGGATCATTTCATTTCCTACCAATACCTTGTTGGAAACAAGGCAGATAACTGAGAGGGGGGGTTGAATCAGTTATCCTTAAATTTTACTTTCTTTTCTTATCTCAATATTCAATGATATATCAAATCATAAAAGCATAATAAACCATAAGAACAGAAGTGAAATTAACACACACAACACAAAGATTTTTATGTGGAAACCTTGTTAAGTGAAAAACCACGGGGTGACTAACCCAAGATTGTATTCTCTATTAAAAGAATAGAAGAGTACAAAATGACACTTGCCAATTAGGGCTCACTGCCCGAGCACACTGCTCACAAGAGGCCCACTGCCTACAAAAGACTCACTGTCTACAAATGCTTACAGATGATACCAAGGTGTTTGAACTGATGAACAACATCCATACATGTAAGAATTTAGTTTCAGTTAGGCACTGTATACTAATCTCGCACATTTCATTCTTCCTCTGCTCAATATCACTCTTCAGTCATATTCCAAATTCAGATCTTTGTTTCGCACATTTTCCTATATATTCCTCCACTTGTCCATCTACATCTACTCATTACAAGCTTGAATTCATCAAGTATATATATTTGCATCAAGGATTTCCAACAACTTCATAGTCGGCAAACAAGAACACTTGAGATATTTGCAAGTTTCTATTTTGTCGACTGAATCCTTGCTTGGTTGATGATGCGCATCATAAACTTAGACATAGAAGTCATTAATCATGTCAGCTAATAATGTATAATGCCGCAAATTACTTGATCAACACCTTTCATACATCCAGATTGAAGTTTGGTACTCTGTCGGTCAGGTCTTCCTTTGTCTGCTCTGTCTGACTGGAACCCATCACTCAGAATCTCATATCTTTTTCATGCTTTATCATTGGAGGCTAAATCTCTGGAGTACAATAGTCATGATACCCTTCTTGACTTGTCCAAGTCTGCAACTTACTAAGTTACACCATCTGAGAGATCTGGACCTGATTGTCAGACCATGTTGCATACTTTGTTCTTGTCTACTGGACCAAACAATCTTCACTCTAACTTCTGGTATAGGCATATTATGTACCGTAGATGTGTAGAATAGACTTTTTTGCCATCAATGACAACACTTATGAAGCCACATAGTAAACAATCTCCCCCTTTGGCATTGATGGCAACACATAGTGAAAAATGGCTAAGTGTCGCAGTAACTCCCCCTTTGCTTGTGCTCTATTTCTTTGCACTACTTTACTGGAGCTCCCCCTTTGCTAAATTCCTCATTTTTCACTATTCTTCACTCCTCCATTGACATCAATGGCAAAGGGTGGAATCCGCATACCAAAATTGTGCAAAAATTATTATATACATGGCCGCATATGAATATACAAATCATACATTATACTTACATATACTTAAATATATCTACAAAGGTTGTCTTCAACTGTATAATTTCTATGGCCCAACTCCTCTTCATTCTATCCAAAATGGAGATGTGTCCACTTAACAAAAATGCATATGCTTCTACCCTCTTCAAATCTATCAGATTACTAGTCCGGGCTGTACTTTGAGCATCTGTTAAAGCATCATGTAATACTTCTAACTTAGGAAGGATTATTCCCCTGAGTTCACCCATTCTGTCCATCAGATGCCTCTTCTACTTAGCCAGTTTCTTTATATCATTTATGATAAAAACTACTTGACATTCTTGATTTACCAGAGAGATGGTAAGAGGATCAAAATTCTGAGACAGGTTCAACAACTTTTCTTCTTGTTCTTTCATCTTATTTTCGATGTTATTTAAAACTTCAGGCCAAGATAAACAAAATTTATGTATATCTGCTCCATCTTTAAGAGCATTTTCAATGCTCTTTATTCCAATGTCTAAGGTTCTTTTGTCATTGTTAATTAGTCCTTGTACCTCACTGAACCTTTTTTTAGAGAACTCTTTTCAGACCTTAGTTTCTGCCAATTTTTCAAGAGATTCAAAGTGAGAATTGACATAATTAACCAAGTTTTTCAAGTTACCGGATGGAGAGGCAGAAGCATCCTTTTGATATGTAGGCATGATCTTCTCTAGTACACCAGATGCAATTTTCAATAGTTCATTGTCCTCCATGTGTGATTTTAGAAGTTTCTCTTTTGCTTTGGCCTGAGCAAAAGATGCTACTTTCATTATCTAAACCAGAGAGAGAGTCAAAATTTAGTGCCCATTGAATCAACTCAGGTTCATCCAGCTCCATCATTTCTTTGTCTAGGAAATTCTGTACTGTCTATGCAGTGTCTCTTCCTGGTGATTCAAACTTCTTTCCTTTAGAGATATCAGGATTGACTAGTTTGGATAAGTCATTACCAACCTTTTCTGCTTGTTCTTCTTCTTTTACCTTATCCTCTTCCTCTTGATTCTTCTTCTCTTATCTTCTTCCTACCCCTTCTTCTTCAGTACCCGGAAGATTCATCTTGGCAACTGTGGGATCTGGAGGAGAGACAGTACCAAAGTTTACTGCTTTTTGAACTTCCTCTTCCAGAACAGAGGAGTCTAAGTTCTCAATTTCTCTTCATCTATTTTCTTTAATCCTTTGACATCCTTGTTAGAGAATTCTTCATCAATTACTTTTAATCCTTCAACATCCATGGTAGAAGGCTCTTCATCTGTTTCCTCTACAATAGGAAGATTAAATCTCTTCAAGGCATTTCAGAGAATTTATTTTGTTTCATTTGCTATTTGATCAGTTTCCCCAAGCATGAGCTTATTCATTCTTACCTTGCTCTGAAACTCATCTTTACTATCCTTAAAAACCATGTTCATTTGCTTTAGAGTGATAGAAGGACATAGTTGTATCACTATCTGCTCCCAAATCTCTAAGTCTTTTGCCTTGGTATTTTCTTTTCTCAGCTCTAGTACTTCTTCTAGGCTTTTAGGAATTAATGAAATTATTTCAATGAAGGCTTTGTTGTAGATGTTCAAATACCTGACAGTTGCCTCTTCAAGAATTCTCTTATCTGCATCATTGTATTCATCATAAAATTCTGTCACTGGCTGCAGGTTTCCATCTACAGTGATGGCTTTGATGATGTCTTTAATTGATAGAGTGGGTTTTTCAACAAATTCCTCTATTTTCTCTCCTCATTTCTACCATTAGAGGACTTTTCAGATGTTCTTTTCTTCTTCATTTTCCTGATTCTCTCATCTAACTCTTCTTCATCCTTTTGGCTCATATATGTCCTTGTGGCTTTGGTCTTCATTCTCTTTTCTCCTTTCTCAGATGGCTTGGCTTCTGGTTTGGTAGTCTTTGAGCTTTTAGGAGTGATTGGAGTAGAACTCTTGGAAGATCTAGTCCAGGACGAGACTTGTACTGGAATGCTTTCTTTCTTTTCTTCTTGTCTTTCCTTTTTTGCCTTCTCTATTTTATCTATGTTTGCATCTACTGCCTCCTTTGATATGCCAAATCTTTTGGCAAATTCTTCAACTTCCTTTCTTACTTTTCTCTTTATCTCAGGATGCATTAATTAAACATGTATTTTTATGCTTAGCTCTTTAAAGGTGCCAAACCTTTCTACTTCAGTGTCTTTAGGTTGGCTCAACAAGTGTTGAACATGTGCCTCCAAAATGTTTTCATTGACCTCATATCCCATGGGCATTATCCACACAGTTCTTGGCTCAACTGCCTCCATTAGGCATTGATCAGTGTCAACCATGAAGCAGACTGTGTCTTTGTATTTCTCAACTATTGATTGTGGTATTCTCTCTCTAGCATGCATCATGCTTTGGAAATTCTTGAAGTAACCCCAGAGGACTGAGTTTTGGGCTTAAGCATCACCAAGTCCATACATGTAATCTCTGATTTGAATTGCAATGGGTTTATCATTTTGCCAGACCCAACCCTTTGATCCAGGTAGCTCATTCATATAGTAGAAAAATAGACACAATATAAGACTACCATATTTGAAAGAGTTTTTCTTATCTTTCTCGATATTCTACAAGTTTTCCATTAGTTGACTCAGTACAAGCTCACATAGATCATAATCTGCATCTTCCTTCAACATTTGATATGCAACATAGATTGTTGTACAAGACACAGAATTTTCCCTGCTTGAGTGGTAGATTTTGTAGCTAATTATCATAGAAGCAAACTTGACATCTGGATCCGTGATGCCATCTATAGTCATTTCTCTTTTGTCAAATTTTGATCCAGTGGCTTTACTTACCGTTTGGTTCTTCACAGATTTGAGTGCGGGTAACCCACTGGTTGAATGCAGTCCAGTCACAGCCCTGATGGCATCTTTGGTTATCTTGAATGGCCTCATTAGCCACATAAAATTATCATGCATCTTACTTAGAACATACTGGACCCAATCGTCTTCTGCAAAGGATGTAAAATGTATGCAATGTTCGAAGTGTTTGTCCCTTAGGGTCTTGAATTTAGGTCTGAGTTCAAAATTCTCATCTATTAATTATTTTCAATAGATGTCAGACAATTTTGAGTCTCCAAAATCTTCGATGTTTGCATGGATATAAACCCTAATATCTTCTACATGTAAGACACCGTGTGGAACACTGGAAAATGCTCCCAAGGGATCAACTTCTAGTGACTTGAAGGATGTTTCTTGAATTTTTGTCTCGGCCTTTTAGAGATATTAACTATTGGAGTAGCCATGCTAGCAAAGAAAATCGAAGAGAATTTGCTGAAGGGAAATACCTTTTTACGCCTTAGGGTTTGAAGCAGATGTCAGAGAGATTTTATGTTTGAATTCAATCTTTAGCTTGAACTTGAGTAACTAGTTTGATCTCTTCTCAGAGCTCTTATTTCTTCTTCGTGAGTGCAAGTGTGTAAATAATGAGTAAAAAAAAAAATTATCCTTGCACAAAACCTAATTCCCTTTTGTAATAAATGCTCAGACTTTTAAGTCATCCAGTCACCCTGCTTCTTAAGTGAGCTTTTCATGAATCATCTTGCGGATCTTCAAAATAGTACTTTAGTGTGTTGATAACACCCAGGTGCCTTAAAGACTTTCCTCTAGATCCATAGATCAGAGTTTTTATTTTCAAATCATACCAGATCAATTTGTATTGCTCAATTAATATTGGATGGTTGTTGGAACTGGATCTACTCAAGTGGTCATAATCCTTGTGAAACTTCATGCAAACCTCTCACATTTTGACTGAAGGTTCTTTGAGGGATTTTATAGGAACCCTTTAATCCACAACATCAGATGTTCACTCAATGTGCCAAATTCAGGCACTTATCGGCTGGCTGGGGGAAAAAGATTTTCTCTGTAGCCCTCCTTGAGCTAGAGCTCACTTTTTAGTTTCTAGAAGGATTACAACATTGGATTCCAGTGCAGATCCATCTCCAATATTCATTGTACTCTTCTTTACCCAAATCTTGCTCATCTCCTTTTGAACTTCATCCACATTTACTTTACTTTTGCCTTTATCTTGTTTCTGATCATGTTTTATAGGACCCCTTTCATCATGATTTCTGCTTCTGCAGAATCTAGCTGTATGACCGGATTTATTGTAATTGTAACACACAACATTTCTTTGCTTTTTAGGTTGATATCCTTTTGATCTGCATTGATTAGCCATATGCCCCATTCTATTGCATGTAAAGCATCTACCATTGAAAGAATTGTTCATTTGCGTATTTCTACATTCATGAGATTTGTGACCATACCTTTTGCAACTAAAACATTGATCGAAGAAGGATGAATTGTTCTGATTCATTATGTTCCTACACTGAGTTTCTTTATGACTGAATTTGTTGCAATTGAAGAAATTTCCATTGAAAGATGGATATCTTTGGGCATTTGGTTGCCTTACTGGAGGTCTTCTAGGCCTATTTCTTTGACTTCCTGATCCAAAGTTCCTTTGACCAGATCCAGAGCTTTCACCTTTCTCACACACCAAACCATGCTTATCATCTACCCTCTTTTGACTTGTAAGAAGAACTTCAAGGTGGGATGAGCTTATCTTGAATTTTTCTTTGTATTCATTAGCAAATTGAAGATATTGTTTAAGTGTGTCTATCTAGCTCTTAAGTTGTTCTTCATTGTCTATGGCTTCTTCAAGATTAGATTCATGATGCCTGATTATTCTGTCCATTTTGTGGCAGTCCTCTATTTTGTCCTTGAGGGATTGTTTTAGGTTATCTCCAGTCTTTCTCTTCTCTTCAATTTCTTGGGTGAATTTCATAACCCCTGATTCCATTTCTTGTCTTATCATAATGACTTATTTTGATAGCTTCTCACATAGCTTAGTTTTCTCATTCAGATCCTCATCAGAATTATTGGCTTCATTCTGATTTGCTAATTTCTGGAGTAGTTCCTTTCTCTTTTTCATAGAAATACTGAGTTTTTCTTTTAGCTCATTGATGAAATCATTAGCTTCCTTAAGTCTTTCTCTCAAATTATTTACCTCAAAGTGGGATTGTTCAAGATCATCTAGGGCAAACTGAAGTTGTTCTTTCATACCATATGCATCCATTGAGATTCCCAGATCTTCCTCAAGTTGTTAGGATTGTTCAGAGGAACTTAGCTTTGATACCAATTGTTGGAAACAAGGTAGATAACTGAGAGGGGGATGAATCAGTTATCCTTAAATTTTACTTTCTTTTCTTATCTCAATATTCAATGATATATCAAAACATAAAAGCATAAGCAACCATAAGAATAGAAGTGAAATTAACACACACAACACAAGGATTTTTACGTGGAAACTCTATTAAGGGAAAAACCACAGGGTGACTAACCCAAGATTGTATTCTCTATTAAAAGAATAGAAGAGTACAAAATGGCACTTGCCAATTAGAGCTCACTGCCTGAGCACACTGCTCACAAGAGGCCCACTGCTTATAAAAGACTCACTATCTACAAATGCTTATAGATGATACCAAGGTGTTTGAACTAATGAACAACATCCATACATGCAAGAATTCAGTTCCGGTTAGGCATTGTATACTGATCTGGCACATTTCATTCTTTCTCTGCTTAATATCACTCTTCAGTCATATTTTGAATTCAGATCTTTGTTTTCACACATCTTCCTGTATATTCTTCCACTTATCCATCTACATCTACTCATTACAAGCTTGAGTTCATCGAGTATATATATCCGCATCAAGGATTTCCAACAACTTCATAGTCAGCAACAAGAACACTTGAGATATTTGCAAGTTTTTGTTCTGTTGGTTCAATCCTTGCTTGGTTGATGATGCACATCAAAAACTTAGACATAGAAGTCATTAATCATGTCGGCCAATAATATATAATGCCACAAATTACTTGATCAACACCTTTCTTACATCCGAATTGAAGTCTGGTACTTTGTCGGTCAGTTCTTCCTCTGTCTACTCTATCTGACTGGAACCCATCACTCAGAATCTCATATCTTTTTCATGTTTTATCACCAGAGGCTAAATCTATGGAGTACAATCATCATGATGCCCTTCTTGACTTGTCCAAGTCCACAACTTACTGATTTACACCATCTGAGAGATCCGGACCTGATTGTCGGAACATGTTGCATACTCTGTTCTTGTCCACTGGACCAAAACAATCTTCACTCTGACTTTTGGTATAGGCATATTATGTACTATAGATGTGTAGAATAGACTTTGTTTCCATCAATGACAACACTTATGAAGCCACATAGTGGCTCTTTCCAACATACCTCTTGACTAAATTTGAACATTCATTCATGGAAACTGGAGGCAGTGGATAGGCCCATCACTCTACTTACTAGAGTCACAAAACCATTAATTTATATCTTGAAATAACTCTTGTAAAGGGCCTTAGGTAGTTTGGAGATTGTAGAGTTCAAGGTCTTCATCCACCTAGAATTTTAACTCTCCTACATTCCTCTGGCCCCTGGTTATAGAATGTCAATCCATCATCCTTAGTTATGTCAACCATAATAGGGTAGACTAGGATCCAAAAATCCTCTGCCAGAGCTTGAATTGAAAGGTCTTCCAATATTGTGCCATCATTAGTAGTTATCCTCAAACTAGGATGATAATGGGTAGCACATTCCATTACAATCTCAAGGCATTGGGTAGATGTTGGAAAGCTTGATGCCTAAGCAATAAGTTGTTACCAGTATTTTGGCTCTCTTTGTTGGGTTGGGTTTAGATATCCTTTGTCTAAAATCCTCCATATCTATATGTTCCAAATTTGTATCTGATACTAAATTCCAAACTAAAGTGATCTTGGAGGAGGGAGATACCCCTTTGAATTCAAACTTCATGTCTTTAATCCTAGACATCACCCTGCAAGAAGAGAACCATAATGAAATTTATTTCAAAAACACATTATATTTAGTTATAATAGTTTTGTGGGATTTTCCTACTTAGGAGGATGTCAATATTTGCAAAAGGTTTTAGTTGATTTACTTTTTGATGATTCAATTATATGCACTGAAAAAATTCTTCAAACATCATAACTTTATTCACTAGAATAGGAGAAAAAAGAATACAAGAACCTTGTCTACCCATGTAAAGCTTTAATTGTGCTTAGGACATGATGACATATTCTAAATTTCTAATAGTATTGAAAATCTCCATAATTTCATGTTTACCCATAGGTTACAAGTGTTTTGCAAAAAAAAAGAGGCTAGGAGGGATGTAGGATGCATATAATTTCCAATTTATGAAATTTCCAAGGTCCTTTAGGTTTTGACAATTAGGACACACATCTCTATGTAGGAAATGGATGTGGGTTAAGAAAGGTAGTCAGGACATTATGGTACATCCATCCTAAAGATAAAATTACATAATTAGAGATGACTACACATTCTACACAAATCTGTGGGTCTTTTATATTTGCAGGGAAAAGTAGTGACAATAGATATTTCCATATCCCTTATGGAACTCCATGAAGGTGATGCATAAGTGCTTTATGGAAGCCAAGAGGGGAATCTTTTAGCAAGATGATTGCCGTTGCACCAAAAGATTGACCTATTAATTCCCAATACAACCGCTAGAGTTAATGAATCCATGGGAGGCGGTTAAGCCTTGTCACGAACCAAAGAGCTGCACTGCACAACACAAAAAGACCAACACAAAAAGACCAAGGGTGCACACCTTGCAACAATCCCCCCAGTTCAAGTGAGGGGTTTGAACCTGTGACCTAGGCTCTGATACCAATTTTTAGCAAGACGGTTGCCATTGCACCAAAAGATCGACCTGTTAATGCCCAATACAACCGCCAGATTTAATGAATCAACGGGAGGTAGTTAAGCCTTGTCATGAACCCAAGCACTATGCTGCACAACACAAGGGGACCAGGGGGGACACCTTGTAACAATCCTCCCTAGTGCAAGTGAGGGATTCAAACCTGTGACCTAGGCTTTGATACCAATTGTTAGCAAGATAGTTGTTGTTTTACCAAAAGATCAACTTGTTAATGCCTAATACAACCGCCAAAGTTAATGAATCCATGGAAGGTGGTTAAGCCTTGTCACAAACCCAAGATTTGCACTGCACAACACAAGGATACCAAGGGCACACACCTTGCAACAATCCCCCTAGTGCAAGTGAGGGGTTCGAACCCTTGACCCAGGCTCTAATACCAATTGTTAGCATGATGATTTCTGTTGCACCAAAAGATCGACCTGTTAATGCCCAATACAACCACCAGAGTTAATGAATCCATGGGAGGTGGTTAAGCCTTGTCACATACCCAAGCACTGTGTTGCAAAACACAAGGAGACTAAGGGTGCACACCTAAGGTCTTAAACATTACTGTTAGCCATTGTCATAAAGGAAAGATCACTTACAGAGCACCAAATCATGAACCACTTCAATTGAAGGCACATAACATCATTTAAAACTTAATATTACAACCATAGACTATAAAACTTAAATGCAAAGAGATGCGGAGCAGAATACATTCACCCTGTCACCATTGAATACTCAGAAAAATAGTTTTTACTCTGGTGAACATAACTCACTCAAATCTTCACATGAACTTCTTTACAAATTGAAAGATAGTTAGGACATTACGGTACATCCATCCTAGAGATAAAACTCCATAATTAGAGATGACTACACATTCTACACAAATCTGTGGGTCTTTCAAATTTACAAAGAAAAGTAGTGACAATAGATATTTCCATATCCCTTATGGAACTCCATGAAGATGATGCATAAGTGCTTTATGTAAGTCAAGAGGGGAATCAAATTTGTGGGAAAGGTTCCAAGGGATGGATATATCCACTTTCCTTACAAAATTTTATAATAAACCATTAGATTCTCTTCCTATGGGAAATCTAGGAGGGTTTAGATTTCGCGAGGGAAGTTTGGTGAAGTGGAAAATTCTACTTCCACTCCTAAATTTCATGTAAGCTAGATGAAAACATGAATTTGTGGATAATCAAGTGGGTGGAGGACATAGGGTGAACATACAATGACCAAAGAAACTGTAGGGATTTGGAGGCCCTAAGGAATTTTAAAATCATTCTACCCTCTATGGAAATTTTGTAAAGTAGAAAAGGGGCAAATTCCAGATGTTTAGGGGAATTTTAGGGCAAGCCTAATCATGATGAAATTTCATTAATAAACTTAGGTGCGGGTTACAACAAAGATACCTAAATTGCCCTAGGTTCATGTTGACAATCTGACTATATAGGATTCACTCATTTTAATAAGACACTTATCTAGTTCCAATGGTTAACTTTCAAAAGTGTAATAACAAAATTGTAATTTTTTAAGGTCCTCTAAAATCCCTAGTCATCTTAAAACCATATAGAAGCTAGTAGTTCAAAAATCTATCTAGTCAAAAATATGTCAGGAGTGCAAATTTTTCCCTAGGTTGAGCTGAAGCCCACCTCTTGTACTTATATCATAGTGAGTGTACTTTCAATATAAGAATAGTTGCTAGATTATTTTTGAAGGTCACCTCAACTAGAGATTTGAAATTTTCAAATGGAGATATGAGAGTTTTTTAGAGTAGATGGTATTGAAATGATAATGAAAAGTATCTTAAATACCTTATAATCCCCCTACACTAGTAGCCATAAATGTAGACTAGGTGGCTAGATAGGTAGTGACATAGCCTCTACATCACAAGTATGTGAAAATACATTTAGACAAAAAATTGGGAAAAACGAGGACCTATCAGATTGTGAGTAAAACTCCACAAAGTTTAGAAAAGAATTAAATGCATAAGATTTATGAGTTTGTATGACCAGATAGGATATTTTGAAAATAGACATAGGTTCGGATGCATCTTAAGACTTTGCAAATGAAACAACATCCTAAATTTCCACATTTTAATTGAAAAGGCATTTAGGACCAATTTGTGGGCAAATGGGATCTAGAGGGATCAAACACATTCAAATCTAGCTTGAAATTGTACGATGTTTGTATAGACAAGGTTTTACAAAGAGGAAGGAGGATCCAAGATTTGTTTAAAAGTATGCATCTTGCTCCCAATGGAAACCCCACAACTCGCATTAAGCGGGTAAGTATAGGTTATAACAAAGGATAACTTGAAAAAGGTCTTCTCAAAGAGGTCAAGATGTTAATAATAAGAAAATAACAATTGAAAGTATTCTTGAAAATCACTCCTTAGGCTATCATACCTAAAAGCTGAGACTTAAAGAAAAATAAAAATAAAAGGAGGGGGTTCCACATTTGTCGAAGAAAAATAGGGAATATGTGCAAGGAACAACACCACCTGTAAACCCATCAAGAGATGGTGAAGCCCAATAGTTTCCCTAGTGTGACCCCAAATAAACACATTAAATTAAGGTTAACCTTGTATTCCCACATATGTTGGAAGATTGTTGGACTTGTTGGTGTTTGGATTTAACTTTTAAATTTCTTAAGAAATTGTCCACATAATCTTCCATAATGTCATGCAACATGTTGTGGAATTAATTTTAATCTTTACTAGTTATAGGTTATTAGATTCACATTACCAAAAGGTAATAACACTTCAAAAACAAGTACAATGCTCACAACACAAGATATACACGGGGAAAACCCTTTCAGGTAAAAAACCCCTCTAAAACTTGCACAATGTATTATCAAATCAAAATATGATTACAATACACTTGCAATGTAAGCTCTTTTAGGAGTACACAAATGTTGATTGTCATTCGCATCCCATGACCTTTCACATTCTCCAACCACTTACTTATCAAGTCGATTTGGTGGTTATCCAATGTCTATTTTTCATGCCGGCCAATAACAAACTAATTGTTGATGCCTTTATTAAATATAGGGCACTTTTTTCTTCAGGGGCATTACCCTTGAGCCTCTGACTAGGGGGTGTGTGCAAGAAATTGAGTCCACTTTTTGGCCAAAAAGTGGTGTTTTCCCTGATTTTCAGAATTTGTCACATTTGACCTAAAAATTTGAAGCACTTAAAGGTGAAATCTTGAAAAATATCAGTCAATATGAAATGTAGTACTCGGAGTCTAGTTTCCAAATATGTAATATATTTTAATACCCAAATGATAGAAACTATTTTTCAATAGGTGTTTCTAAAAACCATTGTTTAAAAGTCACTTCTTTTTACTATACCATGCACGTGTACATCATCCATATTTTGACCTAAATAATCATATTTTTCTAAATCCTTTTGGGAAAAGATTTGTAACTCACTAAAGCATGTTTTCCATATTTTTTTGTAATTTTGTATTGAATATATTTTTTTGTTAAATTTTCATTGGCCAAATTTGGTGTTTTAAAAAATCGTCGTGCACGTCACGCATAAGATGACCTTAAATTAACATTTTTTGAATTTTTTTAAAATTGAAAAGAATTATCTAAAGTATGTTTTCATACATTTTTTTTTCAAAAATATTTTAATAAAAAGTTATTAAAATACTAAAAAACCTTGATAATTTAACTTTATGGACCTGTTTCATTAGAAATTAATTGAAAAATAGAAAAAATAACCCAATTGTAAAAAAATTTACATATTTGGAATCTATAATGGGTTTTAATTTCGTCAAAAAATTCTGCAAAAAAGGCCATCAGACATATGCCCAAAGTCACTATTTTGTTGTGACATTGACAGGACCTTCAAGTTGCAGGTCAAACCAGGTCTAGAGGTTAGGTTTGGGTCCCCAAAGCTTTTCCTGAACTGGGTTACAAAGCAAAACTTGAGCCTAAAATTCAAAATTCAAATAACGGGATCCCGTTTCTTACTCTGTTGGTATAGAACAAAACGAGATCCCATTTAATAAATGTGATCCCATCTGTAATGGGATCGCGTTTAGTAAACGAGATCCCATTTCTAAAATGGGATCCCGTTTACTATTTGACCATTTTTTTAATAAGACTATCATTGTCGGCCCTACAACTTGTTATGTACAGCCGACAACGACATTTACAACATTCCCTACCATCTTTTATCTTCTACAAGTCCATCAACTTGGGATTTTTTTTGAATTTTGAAAGGAGCCATCATTGAGACACTGTTTGAGTGAAATTTTGTTGAATTTCTACTTGTTTGAAGGACAAAGGCTTTCAAGTTTTTGACATTCATTTGTACATACTTCATAATTTTTTAATCATGGGATCACAAACTCGTAATAAGAGGAAAGATAGGAAGCTATTGGCCCCTGAAGAAATTGAAGCAAAGAGAGAGAAGGAGGCAAAAAGACAAAGAGATAGAAGAATAAAGATTCGATCAATGAATAATGTTGAAGCATCTAATTCCACAACTATAAAAACATTGAGGAGACCATAGATGTAGACGATGCAAATTTGCAAGAGGTGAATGTGGAAACTAATATGATTATATAAACTACTCCTAGTATGTCTTCAAATCCCTCTTTTAATGCTATGGAGAATGTTTCAATAGGCACAAATCTAGGTACGTCTTCAAATCCACCTTTGAATGAAATGGAAACGATGTTGATAGGAGATTTAAAAGAAGCTGGATATAAAAATGTTGAGATCGATAATATTCGTAGAGATCAAGATTTGAGACAAAATGTTGTTGAAAATGAAAATGAAAACCATTTTGTTGTTGAAAATAAAAATGAAAATGCTTTTGTTGAAAATGAAAATGAAAACCATTTTGTTGTTGAAAATAAAAATGAAAACCATTTTGTTGTTGAAAATGAAAATCATTTTGAAGTTGAAAATGAAAATGAAAATCCAGGATGTGATGTTGAAAATGAGAATTTTTTTAAAAAAATTGAAAGAGATGTTTTGGATAATCTTCCTGGTAAGATTTCTTGGAGACAAATAAGATCACATGCTAATAGATTATACAAAGAATTTTTTTATCATAAAAAACTATCATTTTGCTACGCCCTTAATCCTATAGTGTGTATAGGGTTATGAATAGTCGGCTTGTGGCTATCTTAACTCTTAATTAAGTCATATTATCATTAGTTTATTGTTATTTAGTTGTTTAGGTCAGCCTAAGGCTTATATAGGCCCATCTAAGTCGGCCTAGGTAATATCCTAGGCATAAATAGGTATATATAGGACGTAGTGAGTCTTATTTCATCATATATTCAGTATTGTGTTCTCATTGAAGACTATTGGAGGTATCCCCCTCGAAGTGGTTTTGGAGGTTACCCCCTCGAAGTGGCATATTATTATCAAGTATTTGCAGCATATTTACTATTATATTCAGATATTGTGTAATTTGTTTCATTACAAGTGGTATCAGAGCATGATCTTGGCACCGTAGAGGCAAAATTTTTTTCTCATCATTGGAGGCGATTTTGGGAAGAGCATAACTTTCAGATTTTAGCGAATTTTTTAAATATTTTTAAAGGGTTTTTGAAGACAATTTTAAAGAAGATAAAATCCAAATTTCAGAGGAATTGGAGCAAAAATAAGCGAGTTATTGCAAAATTAGGGTTTGCAACAAATTCGCTCTCAAGGCAGTAAATTTGCTAATTTCTTGGAATTTTTTCTAGGTAAGTGGTATCTTGGCCTTAGTAAGTTACAGTAAAAATTTTAGAGAATTTGCATTTCATTTGTGTGATTTATTTCAAAATTATTTTTTCCAATCATGACGGGTCCTTCAACAAGGGGCAAAAAGAATGTTACCACACCGGGAAAAACTCCAGGCAAGGAGGAGGTGGAAAATGAGGATGTTGATCAAAAAGAATATGAAAATATACTTGAACTTATTCATAAAGAAAATAGCAAGATGAAAGGTGAAATCTTGTCCATTATGGATGAACAAATGAAAGGGTTGGCAAAGTCATGTGATATTGAGAAAATTCTGGAGATACTTTCCAAACATAAGCAGTCACAACACCACGATGTGGAGGAAGAGGATTCTACAAAAGGGAAGAGTGTTTTTGGGTTTGAATCAAATCTCAAGATGGATCATCACACCACTCATTTTATGGCAAGGAATTTCACACCAAAGTTGGATATGCGAAAGTTTGATGGTCAAGATCCTACCAATTGGCTTTGTCAAATGGAGCAATTCTTTGATATCTACCATGTTCCATGTCAACAAAAGGTGGCCATGGCTTCCTTATACTTGGAACCTGATCAATTCATTTAGTACCGTTGGCTATGTGAAGAAAAGAAAGCAAAAGGATGCATTGTCACTTGGTCGGTTTTCCAAGAACTCATTACTCATTATGGTGAAAATCTTATGGATAGCTACTTTAGCCAAATTACCAAATTAAGGCAAACAGGTATGGTCAAGGATTACATTCATCAATTTCGTACTTTATCTTTAAGAGTGGAAAATGTGTCTACAGAAAATTTGTTGGAGCTATTCATTGGTGGCTTAAAGGATCACATTAAATATGAGGTACGCATGTTCCATCCAAATTCCATCTCAGAGGCAATGATTATGGCAAGGCAAGTAGAGGAAAAATTTATGGTTAATAAAAGGCAAGGTTTTATAAACATAAGAGATAAAAGCACTCCTACACAGTCACTTCCACAACCTACTAGGCTAACACCACAACAAATCGAAGAGAAGAGAGCAAAAGGATTATGTTTTAATTGTGATAGCAAATATAGTAGAGGACACAAATGCACTGAAAAGAAATTGTTCTATATTGAAGGGCCAAGTGAGGAAGAAGAAGAGGTACCAATAGTAGAGAGTGACAATGAGATTGAGGAGGAGTCAAGAGATACTCAACCAATCATTTCTTGCCATGCATTTTCAGGTTTTAGTACCCCACAAACTCTCAAGGTAGTGGGTTTCTTAAAGAAAGAAAAAGTAACAGTGTTGATAGACTCAGGTAGCACTCATAACTTCATCAACAAAAAGTTAGCCACTCGTTTAAATTGTTTTATATATCCAGCTCCAAAATTTCAGGTCTTGATTGCAGATGGTGGTACTGTTAGTTGTTCAGGAAAATGCCATAGCATTAAATTATCCATGGGAGATTATCATCTTAATTGTCCAATGTATGCTATCTCAATGGGTGCGGCAGATATTGTTTTGGGAGTACAGTGGCTTACCACTTTGGGAACAATTGAATTGAACTTCCAAGAACTATTCATGCGCTTTCAATCAGAGGGAAGAACAATAGAATTACGAGGGATGCGTGCAAAGTCACCACAGATAGTAAGTTCTTACCAAATGCAAAAGATGTTGAAGAAGGGGGTAGATGGGATGGTAGCCCAATTATTTTCATTATAAGCATATCACTCAAAGGCTTCTACACCATTGGATCTACAAGCAATTATAGATAAGCATTCTATAGTTTTTGGGGAGATGCCAAAAGGATTGCCTCCTAGGAGAGATCATGATCATGCCATTCAACTAGTACCAGGGAGCCAACCACCCAACATCAGGCCTTACAGATATCCATATGCTCAAAAAAGTGAGATTGAGAAGATAGTTCAAGAGATGCTAGAAGCAGGCATTATCAGGCATAGTCAAAGTGCTTACTCATCTCCTGTGGTAATGGTGCGTAAGAAGGATGAAACGTGGAGGATGTGTCCAGATTACAGAGAGCTTAACAAGTTCACCATAAAAGATAAGTTTCCTATTCCAGTAATTGATGATTTGTTAGATGAGCTTAATGGTGCTATTTATTTTACAAAACTTGATCTCCGTTCTGGTTATCATCAAATTAGAATTAGAGATGAGGATGTACATAAGACAGCTTTTAGAACCCATGAGGGCCACTATGAATTTTTGGTAATGCATTTTGGTCTCACTAATACACCGTCGACATTTCAAAGTTTAATGAACTCTATCTTCAGGCCATTTTTGAGGAAATTTGTTTTGGTATTTTTTGATGACATCTTAATATATAGTAAAACATGGGAGGAACACTTGCAACATGTAAATCAAGTGTTGGACATTTTGAAGCAGAATCAGTTGTATGCTAAACCATCCAAGTGTATCTTTGGTGTCAAAGAAGTGGAGTACCTTGGTCACATTGTGTCACATGAGGGAGTCAAGGTGGACCCTCATAAGATCCAAGCAATTGTAGAGTGGAAAATTCCTAAGACCCTTAAGAACTTACGAGGTTTTTTAGGGCTTACAGGGTATTATCGCCGATTTGTAAAGAATTATGGTAGCATAGCATCTCCTCTCACATCCTTGTTAAAGAAGGATGCTTTCCAATGGAATGAAGTGGCGACAAGGGCATTTGAGAAACTAAAGGAAGCCATGTGTACAACTCCAGTCCTAGCTACCCCAGATTTTTCTAAAACATTTGTTGTTGAATGTGATGCTTCAGGACATGGAATAGGAGCAGTACTTATGCAAGAAGGAAAACCCATAGCATTTGAAAGTCACCAACTCAAAGGTAAGAATTTGTTGAAGCCAGTTTATGAGAAAGAAATGTTGGCTATCTTGCATGCAGTCAAACAATGGAGACCTTATCTAATGGGATGACACTTTAAGGTCAAGACAGATCATGATAGTCTCAAATATTTCTTGCAACAGAGGTTATCATCTGAAGAACAACAAAAATGGGTCACAAAGATGTTGGGATATGACTTTGAGATCATATATAAGAAAGGCAAGGAGAATGTTGTGGCTGATGCTCTATCAAGGCGTGATGAACCCACAGAGTCATTTTTATTTGCCATTTCCATGTTACAAGCAGACTCGGTAAATGAGGCAAGAGAAGAGTGGAAGAAGGACATAGATACTCTAAGGCTCATTGAGAAACTCCAACAGGAATCAAGTGTGTCTGACAAATTTTAATGGAAAGGAAATATTTTATGGTACAAGGAGAGGTTATACCTTTGCAAGAATTCAACTCTTAAGCTTAAGGTGTTGGAAGAACTACATGCTTCTCCAATAGGTGGGTACTCAGGATTCCTCAAAACTTATCATAGAATCAAGCAAGATTTCTTTTGGGAAGGGCTGAAAGGGGATGTTCAAAAATTTGTAGCTGAATGCATGGTATGTCAACAACATAAAGGGGAGACAGTTAAGACTCTAGGTCTTCTACAACCCTTATGTATCCCAAGTCAAAGGTGGGAGGAGGTATCTATGGATTTCATCACAAGTTTGCCTAGATCTGAAGGAAAAAATGTCATCATGGTTGTTGTGGATCGTCTCACCAAATATGGTCACTTTTGTGCTTTGGCACAACCATTGGCAGCAAGCACTGTAGCAATAGCTTTTATGAATACTATTCAGAAATTGCATGGGACTCCGAAAGTTATAGTCAGTGATCGTGACCCTATATTTACAAGTAAATTTTGGACTGACTTGTTTTCATGCTTGGGCACTCAGCTTGCTCAGGTTCATCATATCACCCCCAGTCAGATGGACAGACAGAAGTGGTCAACAAATGCTTGGAAGGCTATCTCCGTTGTTTTGCTTCAGATAAACAAGAGAGATGGGTGCAATGGCTACCACTAGCAGAATGGTGGTACAACACTTCTTTCCATACTTCTTCCAAGATGTCTCCATTTTTAGCACTATATGGTTACCACCCACCATCAATCATCTCTTCATTGCGGGTACAACCAAAGGTTCACACAATCGAAGAACACATCCATCATCAGCAAGAGGTATTGGCTAGTCTTCGAGAGAACTTGGCAATGGCACAAAATAGAATGAAGCAACAAGCTGATCAACACCGTAGTGAAAGAACTTTTGAAGTGGGAGATTGGGTCTTTGTGCGACTACAACCATACAATCAAATGTCTCTAAAACAACAACATAAAGCTAACAAGCTGGCACCCAAGTGCTATGGTCCTTATAAGGTGTTGCAGAAGATTGGCAATGTAGCATATAAATTGGAGCTGCCCATATCAACAAAAATTTATCCAGTTTTTCATGTTTCCTGCTTGAAGAAGGTTATTGGGAATAAAGTGGTAGCACAGACTAAGTTACCTGAGCTTGATGAAGAGGGAAGAATAGTTGTGGATCCTGAGAGAATTATTCAAACACGCACCAAGAAGCTGAGGACAAGGGAAATCATAGAATATCTAATTAAATGGAAAAACTCTCCAGTGGAGGAAGCTACATGGGAGAATGAGGAATTCATTCAAAAGCATCCACATTTGGTTAGCATTGAGGATAATGCTTCTTTGAAGAGGGGGGGCATGCTACGCCCTTAATCCTATAGTGTGTATAGGGTTATGAATAGTTGGCTTGTGGCTATCTTAACTCTTAATTAAGTCATATTATCATTAGTTTATTGTTATTTAGTTGTTTAGGTCGGCCTAAGGCTTATATAGGCCCATCTAAGTCGGCCTAGGTAATATCCTAGGCATAAATAGGTATATATAGGAGGTAGTGAGTCTTATTTCATCATATATTCAGTATTGTGTTCTCATTGAAGACTATTGGAGGTATCCCCCTCGAAGTGGTTTTGGAGGTTGCCCCCTCGAAGTGGCATATTATTATCAAGTATTTGCAGCATATTTACTATTATATTCAGATATTGTGCAAGTTGTTTCATTACACATTTCAATGTCAAATAATGATGCAATTAATGAGAATGTGGAAAATGAGAAAAGTAATGAGAATGTTAGGCATTTTTGTTAAACCAAGAAGAAAAGATCAATCACTAAAACATGCTATGTCTACTGTTGCTAGTGCCATTGAGTCTATTGGAAAGAATAGTTAATCTAAAGATAAGAATGCAGCAAGACGAGCTATAACAACTTCTATAGTTAATAAAGTAACTTTGAATAGAAGAATATTAAGCAATATTAGTGGAATTCTAAAAATACATCCTAAAACATTGGTAAGAGTGGTAAAAAGAAGAGAAGGTATAGAAATGATCCAATCAACCAATGTTGGAGTTTTAGTGGTCGACTCCTGAGATCTTACATGAAACTGAATGTTGAAATCAATTCTTTGATCAAAAAATATTGGCATGATAATACTAGGGTATCATCTAATGCTAGAGATGTTTTAAAATTAAGAGTGGGGTCCAAAGTTTGCGATCCTCATCCAAAACACCTATTAGATACAATGCTTTTTTGAATTTTATAAATTTTTTTTTGGTGAATTAGTGTTATCTGGTAATATTAGAATAAGTCAAAGATCTTTTAAAAAATACAAACCATGGTATGTAAAGACTAATAAGCAACGAATATCTTGTTGTTGTAAAATGCATGTTCAATTTCATTATTATTATGCTGTGTTTCATTATATATGTTGTACTTTACATACTAATATGATTATACAAGAATGTGATATTAATATGCTATCTGAAACAATAAAAGAGTTGATATCAAGTTTGTTTTGTGAAAGATCTAATGGGAAATTATTTTATTTAAGTTCCTGTATTTCTGGACAATGCACTAGTTGTGGCAATCTTTCTTTCTTAAGAGTTTGTATGCATGAAAGTGTTGAAAATGATTTTGCACTACAATTAGTGGATGTTAAAAGATTTAAGAATGTTAAATATTCTTTAAAAGATGGAAAAATTGGAAAGCGTTGTGATTTAATTACAAAAAAGGTTAGAATACATGCATTCATATCAGAATTTAAGAGTAAGATTGTACCAAAATATGTCAAGCACTCTTAACAAGCTCGATGGGTTGATGGACTATTTCATGTATGTAGAAACACATTTCTAGTTGGTACTATACTATCAGTGGTTGATTTTGCAGAAAACTATACTCTAGCTCTGCAAGAGGAAATCCAATCACAATACTACAATTCAGTGTAGGTGGCTATGTTTGTTCATATTGTTTATAGACATGCAGACGATAGAAAATTTTTGAGGGAGTATCATTTCTATTTGAGTGACAACCGGTTACACTCGTAAAATTTTTTTCAATATTGTTTCAATATATTTTATACAAATTTAAGAGAAAGAGGAATCCAGATGACAGAACATCTCATATGGTCAGATAATTGTATGGGGCAGGTCAAGAATGATTGAATGTTCTGTTGGTTAAGTAGGGTTCACAAGGAACATAATGTCCAACATATGTGAAATTTTTTTGAAGCTGGACATGGTAAAGGAGAACATGATGGAGCCAGTGCATGTGTTAAAGAATTGTTGCTAGACAGCAATTGAAATTTGAGGATGTAGTAAAATTTAAAGATGCATGTGGGATTGTGGATTGGTGCAATACAAGATTATGTACACCTGGATCAAGTGAATACTCTATAGTTTGCTGATTTGAAGAAGAAAACATTCTACCTAGACTTGATTGCGAGACAATCAGTGGATCTACTAAATGGCATTCATTTAGGAGTTTGAATGCAAGTACATGGACTATCTCGACAAGGGAACTTGCATGTTTTTGTTAGTTTTGTATTTCAGGAGATTGGGAAGCATGTGAGAATACAAAATGGGTTGAAAATTGGAAGGAAAGACTGTTGACACCTACACAAGCACATGATCAATATGAAACAACAATTGAAGACAATGATCAACTGTTTGCATCAGATGATTATGACTGTGTTTCAGACCTTGTACAAGAAGGTAATTTAATTCAAATTATTTCATTTTATTTCACTTCATTACTATTTTGTAGTGCTTTTATTTATTTATATGTGTACATATGAATGCATGTATGTAGATTAGTCAAATTTTATGGACATGTGCAAGTTATTGAATAAAAATTTGTTTGCAGGACATGTGTATGCTATTGTTGCACCCTAGGAGAATGAAGAGGAAACAGAATATTGGTTGGCTTATTGTGTGGAGACTAAACATAAGTTAACAGCACCTCGAGAAGATGATGATAGCTTTCCTTATCTAATAGGTTTGGTGATCCCTTAAAACATCCCCTTAAGAAAATTTTGATAACAAGTCTTTAATCCCTTTAAGCAAATTTTGAGAACTTCTTTGATCCCCTTAAGCAAATTTTGAGAATTTCTTTGATGATGGCTATCATTATCCAATAGGTTTGGTGGTGGTTGTTGGAACTTGGCTATAAAATACCTAATAAGGAAGAATGGTTTGCCTGCATTCAAAGATTATGAAACACATAAGAAGATTATACACTACTCACATTTGGTGTTGGCAACAAATATAAAACTAGAGAGGTATTGTGAAAAACTTGCAACTAAAGAGCTATGGACAATTTCTATGGAAGAGCATAAGGTAATCATCGATGCGTTAGAAAAAAGAGAGGATGGAGATGGTACAATGGAATGAACAAATACAGGTGAATATAGTTAAATAGTTTTATATTGTTCTTTTAAATACATTAAATACATGTTTTGATATTTCTTGTGCATTATTAGTTGAAATTGATTTAAATTGTTATTTTATATCCTTAGGCCATCATCACAAATTCATCACATACATTGAAACAAAAACCTAAGAGGATGCAGATTAAACCTATATGTACATGTGTGAGGTACTTGTAAATACAGGTACAAGTTGTGTATATAGATAGTTTTATATAAATTAAAATACATGTTTTGATGGTATATTGACATTACTTGTATTATTTTTATATCAGGTGGCGTGAAGACCTGCTACATTCCCCACAAGTTTCATATTTTCTTGAGATTGCATAGCCACATTTTGTAAACATTATTTTGAGTTGGCATATATGTACATACACATATACATTATTACACATTTTGTACACAAATTTGTATACATGTGTATGTAAACAATTATACTCTACACTTTTATATATCAAAATTATTATTCTATATATTTTGTTTGTTAAATGCGCATGTTTTTCTACTTTGAATTTACTTTAAATTTGATTGTATTATTGTTAAATTTGGTTGCCTTGGGCAACTTCACCAAATTTTGAGAACTTAAGACATCCCCTTAAGACAACGTATTAGGACCCCTAAAGACATCCCATTATGACATAAATTAAGACATCAGATTGTTATGATGAGTCATCCTAAATTACATCAATTGTGATTAAATATGAGACATGTAGTTTGAATTCTCTGATCCCCTTAAGACATCCTATTAGGACCCCTTAAGACATCATATTATGACATAAATTATATTAACATTAACATTATATTTGTATAACTTTTGTGATTGTTAAATGATGAGTCATCCTAATTTCTACTACTTAATTATATCATTTGTTATGATGTCAAGTCACACTAACTGGTCTAGAATACTTAATTATATCAATTGTGATCCAACATGAGACATGTAGTTTGAATTCTTTGATCCCCTTAAGAAGTCCTATTAGGACCCCTTAAGACATCATATTATGACATATAAAGTAACATAGACAAGATTTGGACGAAATATAACATAGTGGTTTCTTAAGTTAGTGTTTATAAATGCTTACACATAGACTAGTGATTAACTAACAAGTGTAAAATATATTATTCTACTATCAACAATTGAATTAATATAGTAAGTGAGCACTAGTTTTCCTCATTTGGATATATTTTCCTAGTACAAAATGAAATACACTTCCATCGAAGACAACCATTGGCCTAATTTCTCTACACTAATTTCTCCATCATATGATTAGATAACAGTTTTGGCCTCATTTTGAAAACCTTATTAGATTTTGGAGTGTCTTTTTGTGAAACACCAACCTCATGTTTACCTCCATCTTGGTGCACCCTATTTCCATCCATTCTTTCTATTAGGGTGAGTGTCATACTTTCTATCCTATCTAACTTTCCATCAACCATGGCTATCCTAGCCACTTTTTTTTATAATTCCTAAAATATTACTTCTACATCTTCTTCTATTTCCATTCTTTCATATCTCACTCTTCTTAGCCATTCCCTTGATTCAACCTCCTTTATTGATAGAACTACAAAAAACATCTATTATGGATGATGGTAAGAAGAGGAAAAGAAAGGTTTTCATTCTACAATCATTCTGATCATTTTAGAACAAAGATATGAATAAGGGTAATCAAGGAAATATTAATATGTGGTGGATATATGAAAGGAGGACTATTTTACTTGAGGACAATCTCCTCTAAGGACTTAGTTTCAAGTGTTTCTTCAAGAAATTAATTGTCTCATGAAAGGCTTGATCATATTAACCTCAAAATAGTTGTTACATCAACATGTGAAGCAATATAGGTTAGACAACTTCTTGAGAATCTTCGACACCCACAACCTGATCCAACAATTATGTTTTGTGATTATCAAAGTATGTTGAAGATATCTAAGAATCTAGTGTTCCATGCTTGGAAAAAGAATACTGAAGTATTCCATTAATTCATTCATGAGCATGTTCTCAATAAGGAAATTGAACTACTCTCTACACCAACTAATGAGCATCTTGCAAAAGATTTCAGAAAGGATAAGTTTGGATACTTTCAAGAAGGAATTGGTGTTAAATGAACTCTTCATTTGTACATGGAAAGCTAATAAGCCTATTTATTATAGGTGGCCCCCATCATCTAGTTAAATTGTGTGATAAAATAAAGTTTATAGGGGGTGTTAAAATACAAACTATAATTAATCACACCATTTGTCATATTGAGTCATGTCTTATGTAAGAGACACACCTATCCATGTATAATATTTATTTAAGGGTCTTTGGTTCCATATTTTTAATACATAGAAAAAGAATATTCAAGCTATCCAATTTTAACAACTTTCTAAGATCATGAAGCTATCTTTTTCTACACCACATAGTCTTTTATTATGTCAAAACCTTATAATCCTAGGGGTGTCTATTTAATACCAACTCTAATGTAGTTAACAAAGTAAACAATGGTCACACTAAGATCGTGCAAGTTTAATACAATCCTACCCAAATTTCCTAAAACTAGTTATAAGGGTTTTGGAGACATTTTCTATTAGGGGGATTTGTTGTTAGAGTTTGTGTGATAAGGGTTTGGAAGTTCAGATGTATAAATACTTTTAAATCAAAGCTTTCTACAGAATGAAAAATTTGTTATAGTTTATCTAGGTTTTCTATGCTAAGACTTTAATGTATGGAATAGCAATAAAAATTAGTTTTGATTTAGATGTAGGTGAAGGTAGTTCCCTTAATTTATAGGGTAGAAATAGTATGGGGATATAAAAATGTAACACAAAAAGGTAGAGAGGGTACCCAATAAAAGGGGGAGGTATTTTAGTCATACTAGTGTATGATGAGAGAATACCAAAAATATAAAATTTTAGGGGTAAAAATGAAATTATGGGTGTTTATGAGTACCCTATAAACACACATACTATACTATTGATTTATTAAGTGAATCTCTTAGGAAATTTAACACTCTACCATTTTATTTAACTAAGAACAAATAAACATAGTAATTGTTGTTTAATCTATTCCACTAAATTATTAAAATTATTTTAAAATAAAAAACCTAGTTGACCATTAGGAATGGGTGGTGAAAGAGTTCCTATGCTATTTGATATTCTTTTATGTAAATATGTGAGCATAAGTATAATTGATTTATAAGATAGTATCAAAAATATATTATTTAGAGAGGTGTTAAGTAATGAACATTGTGAATTAAGTAGTGTGTATGTATATATCTAAAGGGTATCTCTTTTATTATAGACAATTAAAATTTGTATTTTACTTTATTTGTTGGGATATATTATATTTATAATTAAATGTGGGATTCAACATTTAATATTTATGCATTTTAAATATGTAATATCTCTTCAAAATTTAAACAAGGATTTTTTTTTTTTAAATTACATAATTTTTCATATAAACTCTCCCCACTCAATGTTTTGTATTCTCAATCTAATGATGGATCACTAAACATATAGTTAAATTCAAAAGATAGAAATTTAATCTTCCCACTTAATTGTATAAATTATTAAATTCATATTTTAATATTTATATTTTTAAAGTATTAAATTGTTCAAATTATCTAGCTACAACATTGTTATAGATTACTTGTAACAATTAAATAAATGTCATCATGCTGAAGTTATATAAGCCTCTTAATACTATTGGTAGGGATATTACAGGTCTATGTTGCCTATAAATATAAATTTTGTCATTTTATTTTAAATAAATCTTTAATATTTTAGAGGATAAAAAATGCATACCTCATCCATTTATCCTCTAGTTTTACACTCAATTTTAGAGTTGTCCTAAATATATTCTCCTAATCCTTAACTAGTTCTATTTTGTGCATAAGATGACCTCATTGTTGAACTATCACCCACATCAAGTGTATACATCACCTTAGAAAGAAGAGTGATCATTCTCCTTAAGATTTTCCCTTCCTAGACTACATAGCAGACATGGGTTTGTCCTATGAATAGGCCATCCCATGTGGCCCTATCCTCCTTAGTCAACATTCTTTCCTTTCTTCCTTAATTAACTCAATCATTGCTTATTAGGTGGCATGCCAAATACTATAAGTTGAATATATAAAATCTTATATTTAAAGGCAAACCCTAAAAGCATCCACCCATAATCACATCACTACCAATGGCATAGATTATCATTACATCAACATATACTACATCAACTTACCATCATAGCACTTGTATCGTTTGCTTGGCATGACCTAGATTATTATACATTTGGCAAACAAAATTCGTTATACGGTTTTGAATTAATGCTGCATCGATCGTTTATCCATGCAAACAAAATTATTTCTGATATACGATATTCAACTCGGTGCTCGCATGAACCTCAAAGGAAAAAACGTTAAACGAAGAACACACCTTATCAGCCCCTGTTAAATCCAGCAATCCACTTCCTCCCGATGCAAAATTAACTCCATGAGAAAAATTTGCCCGTTCATGATATGGAGGCAAGAAAGGGAGCTCCAAGTAAGTAGCTGCAACCACAAACGCATCCCGTGTCAATATAAACCCATTCACTAATTTAAAAACTTTATTGGATCGTACCCAGTTCTGTAAGATTAAACAAGACCATATGCAGTACAGGTGAAAAGCACTTGAAAAGATCTGGTAATATTCATTTATGGTCTCCTAATGAATCCCCAAACTCCTTCCTCCTTCGACCACCTGACAAATCAAAGTGCTCATCATCCACCAGATACTCGTTGTGCTTGATAGCTAAAGATCGACTATAACAATAATTATAACATAGGAGCAAAGTTGGTCTTACAATGGAATATAACAACTGGAGAGCAAAGATACTCTCACCTTTTGTTTCGTTCGATAAGATGCTTGCGGATTCTGCGAAGCGACGCTGTTCGCGGAGGTCGAAGCAGACAAAAATAGGCGTCTTTTTGGGTTATGGGCGTTCATATAACAACAGAATTGCCAGAAGATGCTCAAATTTCTTGTCAGAGATTTAACGGACGGCGTACCTACACCCCAAACTCCCTGGAATGAATCTGCACCTTACACGTCTGCAAGTTTGAGCACTCACTTTTGAGAGCATAGATAGCTGAAAAGGCCTTATTTGGACCATTTCATCTCGTAGATGCCTTTGAACTTCCATGTCGTGTACACTCTACTTAAATTATGCGGAGAAAATGGGCGAGTTCCTTAGTTGTTAGCATCTTGATTGCGAAAAACACGAAGATCTCTTATCTTGATTGTTAAGATTTCACCTTTCTGATTAGGGACGACTCGACGAGATAAACAAGAGAGTTTCTACACCTTGGCCGCACACTGCGACAGCTACATACGCCAAACCAGACGATTTTCTCTGAGGAATTACAAATGCTCAATGTAAAGTGTCTTAATTCTCCTGTAAGGGTAAGAATTGTAAATGCTTAAAGGTACAGTTCCCTAATTCCTCTGTAACGGTAGGAATTGTAAATACTTAAAGGTAGCGTTCTCTAATTTCCTTGCTAATGGTTGTAACGGTGAAAATTATAATTTTCTTTTATGTTTTGGTTTCGTTTTAGGTAGGTTATCCTTTATGCAATGATAAGTGTAAAAGGGGCATGATTTCTGCTAAGATAATTTGATTTATACTCATCTCTTTTTGCACTCATTCCCTAGAGGTAGTTTCACATTTCAATTTCACCCACTTTCTATTCCAAGTTAGATCTACAATTTGTGAAAGCCATCAAGGTCACTTACGCGATTGTGTAAATGATCCTTAAATTTTAATTATCAAATTGAAATTCAAGTCCACTTGTTTTCCCCCAACTTAACTATTATGTATTAACTTGAAGCATGAACTGTTTTGTTTGCACCTTTGGAGTTGTATTTAAGGACTAACCCTAATCCATTTAAACATCTAGTGAATCTATGGAATGATCACCTCTTGCATACATTGAGAAGCCTAAAAAGAATCATCTAGTCACATTAGCATTGCATCAACATTCTAGGGAATAGTACATGACTATTTGTTGTGTTTGATTATTGCTCAGAGATAATGACTCAACTTCTAAATATAAGGTTTGCCATAAGGGAGTAATTATCCCTATCATGTGCAAACTATCAATTACATAACTTAGATTTTATGTAGTTTAGAAGCAAAGGCAAATAGTTTCCAAAGCAAAAATTGTTGTAGATGAAGGATCCACTAATATGGGATTGATTCAACAATTACATAGAGAAGATCTACATTTGCAAAAATGATCAAGAAAAGACATCAAATTTCCACAGTCCATGATATTATTCTTGAATCCTGCAGGATTTAACTATGTGAGAGTTTTTCATCAACGTTTCGGATCACACTCCTCTCTCTCTCTCTCTCTCTCTCTCTCTCTCTCTCTCTCTCTCTCTCTCTCTCTCTCTCTCTCTCTCTCTCTCTCTCTCCCCTTCCTGATGATGGATCATGGAGTGATCTGAAACGTTGATGAAAAACTCTCACATAGTTAAATCCTGAAGCATTCAAGAATAATGATCAAGAAAGAGAAACCAAAAAATTGTTGGTTCCAATTTATTCATTTGATATGTCCTATTTTTTTTATTTCTCTTGACTAAATCAATTTGGCATACTCAATAGAGTTTGCTTCTACATCAAACTAAGAGATAAGTACATTATTTTATTTTTTATTTCTATGTATTTAATGCAATGTCTTTGTGAGTCTAAGTTTGTATTCCTAGGGTATATGATTCAAATACATAACTTAATCAAAATCTAGAGATGAGATAATAAATGGTATATCGAAATCCTAATAAGATCTTAAAAAGATTATGTGATTAAAAAATTAAATCTAAAAACCTTAAATAGAAGGATAAACCCTAATGCCAAAAACCTAGGTCATGTTAAGGAACCAAAACATTTCTTTACATATATGAGGATAAATCAAATAAATGATGATTGATAAGTACATTATTTTATTATTGATTGATCATTGTTTATGGACTCTCATAGAGCATTAGCATTTGTTCATCCATGCCTTATTAATTTTGATGTGTTTCTTCACTTTATTTCTTTAAATCCTTTCAACCTTGATACTCTTAAGTCTTTTTATTGTATGGATGGGGATGTACTCGCTATGAAGGTATTGTTTATCCATGTTTAGAGAGGGTAGAATCATGTTTCTCATTATTGTTCCTTTCCTTTTGCAGTGTTGTGCCTTGTATTTATGGAGCTATGTATTAGGGAATGCTACTTGACTACCTATTTTCCTAGATTATTGTTCATAGGTAATGACTCAAGTTCTTTATAAGGTTTGAGATAATGAAGTAATTGTCCCTATCATGTGCAAACTATCAATTGTACAACTAAGTTTTTATGTAGGTTCAAAAGCAGAGGCAAATAGTTTCCAAAGAAAAAAAAGTTATAGATGAATGATCAGATCCACTAATATGAGATTGATTCAACAATTGCATAGAGAAGATCTACATTTGCAAAAATGATCAAGAAAGAGAAACAAAAAAAATGTTGGTTCCAATGTATTCATTTGATATGTCATGGATTTTTTATTTCACTTGAGTAAATCAATTTGGCATACTCAATAGAGTTTGTTTCTACATCAAACTAAGAGATAAGTACATTATTTTATTTTTTATTTCTATGTATTTAATGCAATGTCTTTGCAAGTCTAAGATTGTATTCCTAGGGTAAATGAATCAAATACAAAACCTAATCAAAATGTAGATATGAGATAATAAATGGTATATCCAAATCCTAATAAGATCTTACAAAGAATATTTGATTGAAAAATCAAATCTAAAAACCTTAAATAGAAGGGTAAACCCTAATGCCGAAAACCTAGGTCATGTTAAGGAACCAAAACATTTCTTTACATATATATGAGGATAAATCAAATAAATGATGATTAATAAGTACTTTATTTTATTATTGATTGATCATTGTTTATGGACTCTCATAGAGCATTAGCACTTGTTCGTGCATGTCTTAGTAATTTTGGTGTGTTTCTTCAATTTATTTCTTTAAATATTTCCATCCTTGATACTCTTAAGTCTTTTTATCCTATGGATGGGGATGTACTCTCTATGTAGGTATTGTTTATCCATGTTTAGAGAGACCAACACCATGTTTCTCATTACTATTTCTTTCCTTTTGCAATGTCGTGCCTTGTATTTATGGAGCTATGTATTAGGGAATACTACATGACTACCTATTGTCCTTGATTATTGCTCAAAGCTAAAAACTCAACTTCTTTATAAGGTTTGAAATAAGGAAGTAATTATCCCTATCATGTGCAAACTATTAATTGTAACTGATTTTTTATGTAGGTTTAAAAATAAAGGCAAATAGTTTCCAAAGAAAAAGTATTATAGATGAACGATCAGATCCACTAATACAGGATTGATTCAACAATTGCATAGAGAAGATCTAAATTTGCAGAAATGGTCAAGAAAGAGAAACCAATAAATTGTTGGTTCCAATGTATTCATTTGATATTTCCTATTTTTTATTTCGCTTGAGTAAATCAATTTGGCATACTCAATAAAGTTTGTTCCTACATCAAACTAAAAGATAAGTACATTATTTTATTTTTTCATTTCTATGTATTTAATGCAATGTATTTGCAAGTCTAAGTTTGTATTCCTAGGGTATATGAATCAAATACAAAACCTAATCAAAATGTAGAGATGAGATAATAAATGGTATATCCAAATCCTAATAAGATCTTAAAAAGAATATGTGATTGAAAAATCAAATCTAAAAACCATAAATAGAAGGATAAACCCTAATGTCGAAAACCTAGGTCATGTTAAGGAACCAAAACATTTCTTTACATAGATATGAGGATAATTCAATTAAATGATAATGGATAAGTACATTATTTTATTATTGATTGATCATTGTTTATGGACTCTCATAGAGCATTAGCATTTGTTCATGCATGCCTTATAAATTTTGGTGTGTTTCTTCACTTTATTTCTTTAAACCCTTCCATCCTTGATACTCTTAAGTCTTTTTATCATATGGATGGGGATGTACTCACTATGGAGGTATTGTTTATCCATGTTTAGAAAGAGTAGCACCACATTTCTCATTATTTTTCCTTTCCTTTTGCAATGTTGTGCCTTGTATTTATGGACCTATGTATTGATTTGGAAGTGGCAACTACATACTACCTTTGATACCTACACATAGCTTTTCTTTGGTGGATAATAACTTATACAATAATGTTAATATTGGTGTGCACCATTTGTGCCATGTTTGTGTTGATTTGAAACAATGTGACATGTTTCTCTGGCTAGGTTGAAGAGCTTTATCACTAAATTAGAGTGGCATTTATAATTTTAAAATGATTCCACCTTGTTTATATAATTACACACCATTATTTGGTGTTGTGGAGGCTTTGGCATAGTTATAAAGAATTTCCATGCCATTATTCATGGCTTGTGTTGAATATTTTGGTCTTTAAGTATCACACCGTTCTTGTTTGTATAGAATCCTTTCATAGCATTGTAATGTTTGTAGGATGCATTAAGTATTGTTAATTGTCATTGGAAAGCTAAGCTTCATTTTCTATGTACTTGTGCACCATTTCCATGGCTTGGTAGAAGATTTGGGACTTGCGCAAAGATGCCATAAGTTGTTCAATCAAAGAACCTTCTATCACTACTACTCCTTTAATCATGAGTTTTGTCTTTTATTTTCAAACTCTTATATTAAAATTGGAACTCACAAGACATTGTAATTTATTTTGGTCTAGAGCCATATATTACATTTCATTAGAGAGGGAGGCACTAATGTTGCATACCATTCTTTCCTTCTTCCCAATCACATGAACTTTCCTTAAATAGTCAATAGATTCTATTACCTTTCTTTAGTTTTACAAATGCGTGCACATTACATTGAACTAATTTTGGGCCCCATTACAATGGATAGAAGTTCAAAATTGGAGTATAGGATATTGTTAATGGCTAGATTGACGCATTCAACATAGGTAGAGTGATGATCACCTTACCTCTCCTAAAGATATAATCGATCTTTGAATCAATTACCTCCAAGATCTAGGGAGTTGGGTCACAACTATGCTGTGCAAGCTGAGTGGGAAATGTGGTCTATTCATTCAAGGGGTCTATTTAGTAAACTAACCTAGATTGTATTTGACTGGATCCTACTCTATTGATGTATATATGTATATAAGAACTAAATATTTTAAAGGGTTTATGCAATAAATATGATGAGTTCTTTTGAATCAATCTTTAACCAATGAAAACCAGAGAACTTCAATTAACGGTAATATTGAGATCATTTATTAACCCTATATTTTACATTAATAGTGCAAGATTCTAAGGAAATTTCTATGAGAAAGAAGAAATAACATTCAACCATTGTATTACACATGTAGGTCAAAGTATAAATCCACAACTCAATTATTCAATATTTATCAATGAAACACAATATTTTCCCAAGAAATCAATGAATCAAGAAATATTTTATGCACTACACCACATATAAGTAGATAAATTTGAAGAAACTAGAACCATTTTATTGAGTTTGAAATAGAAATTACAATCCCAACAAGATTCTACATTGGAACTTAGTTCTTTCCTTCAAATTTTGTCTCCTTCTAACTACTAAATGAAAAAAAGCAAATGCAATTCTAACTAAGATGCAAAAATCTCTATTTCATCTAGATGCTTTTATAATATATAAGTGTCAACCTTTTATAGGGTCTAGGAACTTCATAATTGGAGTTAACTATCTCATGCAATATTCTACCTCATGCAAACTAGAAAACTAGGATAATGATATTCTAATATTAGACTAAGATCATGCAATTATCCTAACAAACACGTGTAGAAATACAACTCTTTCAAAATTGGGAACCACTTTATAATTTTAGTGACAATGCATGAATAGAATAAATTGAACTAAATATTAGTCTTGTCAAAAATAGAATTCAGTTTGAGGTTCTAAAAATATATCTACCTCTGGTGCGTTATCTCTATTTCTATCTTTTAAAATCTTCTAGACACATGTTTAGCTAGTCCTCATTAGGTCCATCTAATCATTCCAATCTAAATTTACTTTCTTCAAAACTTTTAGGAGAAAAATCTATTTGAACTTTCAACATCTAAACATCCTTTTCAATTACCTTGAAGTTACACTTAGTCTCCATGCATTTATCAAGAGTATTCTTATCAAAATATGAGGAACTATTCAATTCATCTTCCATTCTCTTCCTCAAAGCTTATTTGTCCACTACTAATGTATCTAGTTTTCATTTATCTTTCAAATACACTTCATGACCTATGACATCCTTTACAAAATATTCAAAATTTCCCAAAGATTTATACATGTCCTTTTGGTCTTACAAAATCTTGGGTTTATATTCAATCATTACATCTATCCAGAAGTTAAGTATATTAGTATGCTTGTCGACAAAACCTAGCTTCTTGTCCTAGAGGATGTCTTCAGCTTTCAATTCTGATAGGGTCATCTTATTCAACTCCTTAAGATGCCTAAGATTTAGTTCTATGAACATAAAATATTGCATAAGAAGAATCATAAAAGAAAGTAAATCAAACAGACAGTTATACCTTCCTTCCAATGCACATTTACCTCACTGATTGAGCATATCGAAGTGTACCCAAGCATCCATGGATTTTCTCCTTCAATTCAAGTGCATATATGGATTGCTTAAGTTAACACCATAACATTGATGAATGAAAATGGAGGAATGAATTCAATAGCATATGTTTGCATCAATGTTAGTGTCCCATTTGGTTTGGGAAAGGGCTTATTTATAGATTTTTGATGATGGAGAGATAAGGATTTAATTTTGGAGATAGAGATTTGTTGTTTGCTTTATTTGACAAAAGAAGAAATAAATCAGGTAGAAGATAAGATTTGAACAAGGAAAGGGATTTGATTTTTATTTAAAAATAAATAAATCTAGAAGAAGGCAAGATAGAATATGAGAGGATTATCTAATTAATTTAATTAATTAGATACACACATGAGTTTTAAAAAGGAAAGAAAAAAGGTGTTATTAGGATTTATTAATTAAATAAATATTTGATTTATTTAATTAGTATTGGATTGTGATTTAATTAATTAATTAATTATAAATTATTTAATTAATATTAGAAAAAAGAAAGGATTAATTAGATAATTGTAAAATTATTTAATTAATATTAGAAAAAAGAAAGGATTAATTAGATAATTGTAAAATTATTTAATTAATGCTAGGAAGTGAGAAAATTAACTTAATTAAATAATTAATAATTATTTAATTAATGTGGAAGAATAAGGTAGAGATAGATGAATTTAATCAAATAATTAAGAATCATTTGATTAATCTGAAAGTATGGAAATAGAATAACCAAGTCAGGAAGTGAGATGAATTTTAGGTGTCTAGAAGTTCATTTTTATCTTCTTCCTTGAAGTTATTCATGAAAGAATATATTTATTTTTCTAACTAATAGGCTTGCTCATAATACATATAACTTTGGTCCAAGACCTTATTAGCTTCTTCCCAAAATTAAGACACCCACTAATCAATAGCATTTGATTTTTTCTTTATTAATTGTAAATAATCAATTTCCTGTTTTGTCATCAAACTTGGTGTATCTGAAGATATTACCTTCTTCTGAGATATGGGAGTGACGAGTTCCTTAATGAAGGTTTTCATTTGCTCCAACTGTAGCTTCAATTCCTCCTTAGTTTGTTTATCCTTATTCATTCTGGAGATAATTGTGTCAACTAAAGAATCTAGGGAAGCAATTTCTTCTTCCCTTATATGCTTACCCAAATTAACCATATATATTTGATAATTTTAGAGATAGAGAGATTTATATCATGTTTGCTTTCCAAAGTTGTGGCTATTTCTGCAATCCTTTCCCCTAATTTATATACTCTCATAGTAGAGAGGGTTTTGGATTTCTCTGGGGTTCTTCCGTTGTCCACTTGTATTGTCATTGCTTGTAAATTTACTGGTTTAACCACTATTTTCTATCTCTTTTCCAAGTTTATCTTTAACCAAGTAGGGAAAACAAATATTTATTAGAAGTTTGTTCATCCCCTTGCTCTAACTCTTTCCCTTTATCTTATTCCTCTTGATCCAATTTTAACATAGAAAAATGCATACCCTTGTAATTTCATGCTATGTTTAGTAACCTATTTGGAGTTTGCATTTTCTCTCCACATAATAGGCTAGGTTGTGTGATTTTGGTCTATTTCGTCTACTCTTCTTAAAAATTCATTATGATTCTTACGTGTTTACATGGTCCTAAGGTGCCTTGTACGATTAGGAGCTAGTTTTACCTAGACCTGAGCACTCCACACGGACATCAGCGCGTCGTGCTAACATCTTGCGTCTATTTGCTGACAGGTATCCATTTCTAGGCGTTACAACACATCTTGGGTTATCATGTGGATTCCTTGTAACACTTCTTGAGGTCACAAAACAACTCCTTGCATACCATTTTAGGACTTTTCCCTCTTTGGGAGTCTATTGGAAATATTTTGAAACACATTCATTCAATCTCTCTCAATCTTTGATATGTTGGCAATACTTCTTTCTCTTGGCTACACTGATACTTTTTTGTGTGTGAACTAGACTTCTACAGTAGCTACATGTGATTTGAGTGCTACTTGACATTACGAGATCACTTCCATTAGCTCTTGGAATTTTTTCTCTACTTGGTGCTATTTCAAGACGCTCTCTTTGCTTGGGTTTGAAGTTGCACATTATTTTTGAGCTCTTGGAGATTTTGTTGCTTCTTCTCTGTGTTGACATTGGTAAGATTGTTCCTTGTTTTAAATTTAGAATAGTTTTATTTCAAACCTGTATGGTGTAGACCACCATTTTTTTATATCTTTGCTGCTTGGTGTAGACCACCAAATGTTGCATTCTCGTTGGGTGTAGACCACCTATTATTTCTTTCATTGGCTGCATATTGAGGATTTATTCCCTGTAGACTAGGAAAGTGAATCTTTTTACTTCAGTTGTTTTGTTGTTGCTATTAGTTTCCTAGACACAATTAAGGTAAGATCATACACTTGGTTTCTTTTCATTTTTATTTCTACATCTATTATTGCTCTTTCATTTTGGTTTCCCTAAGCAGCCCCACCATTTTTCCTCTTTCCTTGTAGGTTTCTTGGAGTGGAGATCTTACAGCCACATCAACATTTTGTGTGACTTTCTTTGGTGGTCATCTCTCTTCGTTTTCTTTAGCATATTCAAATTTATTTTGATTATTGTATTACCTGGAATATTATTGGGTGTGTTGGTATTGAAATCTCTACTGTCCAAGTGATTTGAGTCCGTACAGAGTTGCTTTTTTTTTTGGCACATTTTGGACTCTAGCACCCAGTAGAGACGTCCTTAAGGTGTGTTGTCATCTGAGGCCGAGACCCTCTCCTCTTTGTCACAGGTTCCTCTTTTCTACCTTATTCTATTTCTATAGTTGTCTCTTTTAGATTCTATTTACAGTAGTTATTTTATGCATTTTGTTCATTTCCCTTCATTGTCAATCACCTATTCAGGTTGTATTACTTTGATTGGGACTCATAGTGGCTTTGTAGTGATCTAGAGTAGATTTACTTGGCATTTGACACCTCAGATAATAGAGCCCAAGTGTGGTGTTTGTGATTAACTCTGTTGATCAAAAATATTTGATTAAGGAGTAGTTTTTCCACACTACATTTTTGGTAAACCCAATGTGTGGCTCATCTAATCGCATTATTCTTTGTCATGTTCACACTACATTTTGGTGAACCCAACGTTCTATCATTTAAAAAATTTATTCTTCTTAGCTGTGGTTCACCCTCTATTTTGGTGAACCCACTATTCTTAAACAAAACAAAATTTTCTTTTCATCACTTAGCACTGTATGTCATAGACCCTAAACATAATTTATGAGCTTTATGACCCAGTCTTCTAACTATGAGTACATGGTGCATGGGAGTGAGGAATTTAAGAAATTTGACCTCTATGGCATTTTTTACTAATCCCTCCATGCCTATTCGTTGAACTCCTGATCTCACTTATCTTTCTTCCAAACAAATTGATATATCTATTTCATCTCCTTCTTCTTCTCACTCTATGATGATGACTTCATTTCATGATGCAAAGAAATTTTTTAACATGAGGCAACACTTGAATTTGTCCCGTAAGAAAGAATTAATGCTTTAGATTGTGAGTTGGGTAATTTTCACAATTTCTTGAATCATGAGGACATATATCATTCTATTGTTCCCCTGATTGATGCTCTCTAAGTTGAATTCTAAATAATCATCCTCTCAAGGCATTATCTTTGTTCAGGGAATTACTCATATTATGCATAGCGAAGCCCCACCATTGGTGAGCTATATCCCAGGTGCTCAGGACTCTCAGTCTCACACCCCTGGAAATCAACTCTCTTTGCCTCTACCTGCCACAAGTTTTTTTACTCTTACTTCTCTACACATGACTACAAGTTCTATTCATTCTGGTAGTGGTGATTTTCCTTGACTACCAAGGTGAACTAAATCTCATTAATCAATATGGATTCATTCTTCCCTCGAGGCCTTTGTAGTTCAATCTTCCTGTTGGTGCCTCTAGAGTTTCCCAGCAGATTTCACAACCTCATACTTCCACTTCATTTCCTCCACTCACATACTACAAACCCTATGATAAACCAACTATTGAAAAATGTTGGTACCTTATAGCAATATCTTGCCTCTCTTTCCACTTCATCTGCATAACCCCTCGTGCTTTCTTACTATCGACGTAGTCCACTCTCTCTTTCTATCCTAGCTACACCATTTCCATAGGGGTTCGAGGCCCCTAGATTTGAGAAGTATATAGGCAAGAGTGATTTGAATACTCATATTCCTGCTTTCACTGCTCTTTGCAGTGACTTTCTATTTTAGGATGCTCTGTTAGCAAAACTATTCCCTCGTTCCCTTAAGGATACAGAGTTAGATTAGTTTTGTTAACTTCCTAACCATTCTATTCTCTCTTTCGATCAATTAGTAAGTTAGTTCCTACAATATTTCTAGGCTAACATTGGGCCTCAGGTTACTTTCACAGACCTGGTCCATTATAAGTAGGGAAATAATGAAAAAGTAATTGATTTTATCTATCATTACCAATCTATATTTTCAAAAATTCCATACACTCTACTAGAATCTAATGTGTAGTAGGTCTTCATAGGAAACCTACAACCACAAATCTAGGATCATATTTTGTTGATGTGTTATTCTTCTTTTACATATCTTTACAATGTATTGTGTGGCTCTCAACATCCGTTAATCTAGTTCAAGAGTTCTACCTCACTATCTCTTGCTAACTAGTTTGGTGCTTCACATCTTATAATTACAAGAAAAATAATTTTTTTTACAAAAGCAATTCATCGATAGTAATCAACACTCTAGCAGCCAAAGTAGCTTCACAAGCTACTCTAGCCCTATCTACTCCTAAATAATAGAAAACTCACTCCTTTATAGGAGTCTATCTATAGCATTATGACACAGCTCCTAAATAGTGTGGTGCAACTGCCTCCCATCCGTCATCTCAATACTAGTAAGCCATTTCCACATTCGTATGACTCAAACACCTTTTGTCAATTCCATGGAGTCATGGGTCATGATACTTAGCGATGTCTACATCTGAAGCACATAGTGCAAGATCTCATGGACCAAGGTATTATCCAAGTCTCATGTGTGAATAACAAAGGTAACAAGTCAGAGGCTCCCTCCAACTAGCATATGCAGATCTACACAGATCCAATGGCTCATCATAGCTTGAATTTTGTTGACCTCACTTCTCCCTCTATGGCGCTAGAGTTGACTCCTAATGTTTCCTCTCATCACTCTTATTTTGAGATGATAGCTATTGTGGACATTCATTCTTGCCTTGCTCAAGAATGTCATGTTCCTAAGCCAATTATCTACTTCTCTTCTATTGACACCCTAAATAATATGTCTGAGACACCTCTTTACATTACAGTAGAGGTAAATGGGAAACCTTTCAAAGGTGTTCTCATTGATCCTGTCTGTGTCACTAATGTCATTACCAAGGAGTTTTTGTACATTCATGAGCTATATAAGGATGTTTATGAGCCATCTAACATCTTTATATGGTGTCATGACAAGATGTCTAGACTAACACTTGGTTCGATCACCCCTCCATCCAGGTGGGAGCAAAGGCCCTGGATGTGCCTTTCACTATCATCTCTACTATTGATCATTATCATGTGAAGTTGGGCTTACCTTGGCTTATTTCCATGAGAGTTGTCGCCTTAGTAGTTCATCAATGTCTGATGTTTCCTTATGATGGTATTGTGCATACAATCTATCACAATAGATTCATGCCACCTGGCATGCAAGGAAGTTTCTTTCTGGAAGTTACTTCTATCCAACCCCTATCGAGCTGGTCCATCCTCACAATGACTTCATGTTTATATCCTATCAAAAGTTCAAGGTGAGTAGGATCACTCAGTTGCAAGTTGGCTCCTCAGTTTCACCTTCTTCAGCTACTCCCCTATGGTGCTGAGCTATCTTCAGAGGTTGCTTCTATTCCTTCTTCTACTCCCCCAAAAGCTAAAGGAAAGTAGCCCACACATAGTGCACCTCCCCATTTTCGTGTACCTAGTTTGTACTCTGTGGTGTCTCCTCCCACCTCTTACATGAGAGCTTGATATATACCTATAGTATAGCCTCGTGCATCATGTTTCCCTAGAGCTTCTCAACCTTTGTTGGTTGGTTTTGTTCCTTCTTCCTCGGTGGCACCAGGAAACCTACCTCTATTGAGTACTCATCCCCCTCCTCCCGTAGTGGTTCCCCAACCTTCATTGGTTTTTTTATTCCTCCTATCCCTCTGATGGCATGAGGAAAGCAACCGATGTTAAAGACACCTTCCCCTTCCCCTACTCCTATGGTATCTCCACCATTAGTAGTTATCTTTGTTGGTCCACGTATCCCTATAAATGTGGATGTCATGAAGCCCATTATGGAAGACCCCCCACTCCATCAATGAAAGTATTGGCTTATACGAGGTAGAATTAGCTTGAGAGAGATCACAAACATCACCGTCATGCTTCCACCAGAGTGTGTACTGCTGATGCATAGCCTCCTTTTAAGGGTCCTTCTTCCTCACAACCATTTGTTGATCCTATTATTCCTATGTCCAGATCCCCACCTCCCTGTTTCCCTTCCTTTGCCTCTTCCATCCTTGACCCCTACTTTGATCATCAATCCCGCTTCTAGCACTACCTCCATTGCTATTGTGCATGTTGGAGTTTTCCCAAACTAGATGCTTCCCAGTTATCCCTACAAGGTAGCCATCATTGATCAACAAGATTTCTGGGCTAGGGGCCAATAGTACAGGAGATAGACCCTATAAATATCTCCTCTCCTTCTTTAGGCTTTGCAGAACCAAGGGGGTATTCCCTATTCAACATCCATAAAATATGTCTGTGAAGTTACTGGGATGTTGACACAAAGTAGATAAATCCTCTCTTGTGCAGACCAAAACTATGAAATAAGTACAAAGGGGCTAGCTTTGGGCCTATGCTCAGTTGTGAGATAGAGGATTTTGGTCCTAAAACTACTTCTAATATCCTAAAGGTTTATATTTGAAGTTTGAATTTGTATTTTTGTATTTGGATGCAAGACTGGGACCTTGGGTTGTAACCTCAATACAAAACTAGACTGGTGCCTATCTCAGGGCTCGGAGTCAATAGACATACACATGTGAATGATTACCATAAATTTGAATAAATAAATAATTGAGTTTCAAGGGGATATTTTTTTAGTGTCTTCCTCATAGATACTTCCCAACACTGAATATTTAGTCATTCATACTTAATGATATCCCTGTTGTAGCATACCTTTCCCAATGCTTAACCTAAAATATTTAATTTGTTCCTTGAACAAAGCTAAGAGATTAAACATTCAACACAGAAAATCCATATTCCTAAATCCCAAATAACCCTTAGCTATTTAGATTCAAAAGAAAAGATGCCCACAACTTGGAGACAAATAACCAAACACATGCAACAAAGCATTTCTCATATAAAAATAGCATGAAACCAGTAAACTTATGCATAAAGCATACAACATATGATTCATAAACTCACAAGGCACCAAAACAGAGCCACCAGTAAAACTGTATCTTATTACTCCACCAAAATTTTGCCCAGATCTTCAACAACCACAAAAAATGAGTAACACAATCCTCTTATACAGCAAGAACATGTACTCATCAATTAATTACATGGTCAACTTCAAAATTTCACCAGATACAATGCACCATCTGAATGATGCCCAAAACATTCAATGCAGCCAAGAGACAAACTAGAAAGAAGCAGGTGAAATTGGAAAATGTGCAGCCATTCAAAGATTTTTCATTAAAATGGTAACTGGCTTGTCATTCATCAACCATACCTCTGTAATTTTGCCATTAATGGCCAACCTAGCTGTTTTGGGATGCAACAATGGTTCATGTGCTCTAGAAGTTTCTTCCCACTTGTAGTGCAGACGCAAACACATAGAAATCCTCCCGCTCTTTTGAACATTTGAAACAGGCCATCGATTTCCTCCTCATCGCTAAGATCTATGGCTTGGAACCATGCTGACAAGTCCACAACCAATGAAAAAGTGCCACGCAAATGGTTTTACCCCTTTGACTTTTCACATTGCGAACATACATTTTGCCTTTTCGCCCTTTAAATCCTTGTATATGCAACTGCATACACATACAAATGCCAAGCATACAAGGGCAGACCCCAAATTTCTATGGAACAAACTGCAATCGCACTCGGGTCCCACTTGTATCTTCCCTTTTGTATCATTGCTTTGTATATTGCATATACAAATGCAATATACAACCCATGGACCCCAAATCATTATGAAGCACTTTGCAATCGCTATCGGGTCTAGGCCTTGTATCTAACTCCATGTATATCACTATGTACATTGCATATATACAATACACAATATACATACAATGCAGATTTCAACATACGTATGAGGTAGATTGGAAAAATATTGAAATTTGGTGTTGTATCTGTATCCTTGCATCTTTCATTGTATATCATACATACATACAACATACAATATACAACTAGCAAACCCCAGCCTGAAATCTACCAAAACACAATCTCCTTTCGCATCTAGGTTGTATGTGTGCCTTGTATATTTTGCATTGTGTATGCACACACATACAATCTGGGACATACAACTATGCGCGCCCCACTGTTGACTTTGACCACAACCTGCTTGTATATTTCTTTGTATCTATTGCTTGTATGTTGACTTGTATATTGACTTGTATATTGCACATACAATGCGACTTGTATACGAGATACAATTGCCTTTGTATACAAAACGAACCCCACCAATTATATCTCCCCCTTTGTATGTTTGCATGCATCAGCTGTTGGGGAGATCCTTAGCTTGGCCACCGATAAGGCCTGTCTAGCCGATGATCCTTTGTATATCTGCCTTTGCATATTTCTTCTTTGTAAGTGCCCCTTGCATGTTTCCTCATGTATATCGCCATTGTATCTACCTGATGTACATCGAATATACAACAACAACATACAAACCTTAACATACAAGCACAGAATATTCTAGAAATGTATCTGAATGATAGATACAAACCTGATATGCATTCAACGATGCATACAACCATTTTTTTCACTTTCTAAAGCTGATTGAACTTTCTTTTTGGGGCTGGCCAATGTATATCTGCACTTGTACATACAAAGACACATACATACAATGGACTTCACCACTGGTTAGAGATTTTTACTTAGCATATTTTCTTAAGCGTGATGGGAGAAAGCAGTAATGCAATGCAAAGGGGCCGGTCATTCAATGAGCTAAAAGGCTTAAGTTACAACTTAAACAACCGGGAACTCGCTACAGAAGGTCAATGACAAAATAGAAGATACAATGCAAGAGGTCAAGGGGAAATAAAACCTAAGGCATTAAGAGTTTGAGGGAATAAAAATATAAGCTTGCAGACTCGACTCAAAACCCTAACCCTAGGTAGGCACCACCATTGGCTCTGCTGGGGACGTGCAGGCGCAAGGCTACAACGAGAACCAGACCACTCTGGGACAAAGTAGGAAAAATGCAAAACACAAAACAACATCGACTATACAAGGTATGTACAGACTATTCACACCTAATTTATAATGTGCACTCAAGATATTCATTCATGAGAAATAAGGTTTAAGGAATTGACCGTGCACAGGTAATTCCAGTAGCTCACCATTTAGGGCCTAGAGAAAGTAGGAATCTTCTCCATGAGTATTGCTGATTTGATATGGGCCCATCCATAAGGGCTCAAATTTACCATGCTTGCCTTATCCTGGATTTTTGCATTCCAAACAAGGACCAAATCACTTATCTGAAACTTCCTTTCTATAGCCCTTTTATCAAACAAATATTTCACCTTCTATTGTTTCTTGATATTTGTCTTCTATGCTTCTCTTCTAATTTCATCCAATGCAACCAGTTGATTTATCCTTTCATTCATTGAATCCTCAATCTCTTTATCATTTTCTTGTATGAATCTATAAATTGGAAAGAGATTATTCACAGGTAACTTAGCTGCTGCACCATACACTAGCTCAAAAGGTGATCTTCCAATTGCTTTCTTCATTGTTATCCGGTCAACCCATAGTGCCATTTTTAACTTTGAATCCCATGCCCTTTTGTTCTTGTCTACCATCCTTTTGATGATTTTCATAAGGCTTCTGCTACTAGTTTTTGCCCGACCGTTTCCTTGTGGATGATATGGTGAAGCATATGACAATTCAATCCCATAGTTGTTGCAAAAACCAACAAACTCACCAGATCTAAAGCACATGGCATTGTCTATGACCATTTTGACTGGCACTCCAAATCTGATAATAATGTGTTCCAAAATGAAATCCATCACCACCTTGCTTGTAGCTTTCTTAGTTGGAATGGCTTTAATCCATTTAGTAAAATAGTTAGTAGCAACCAAAATCCAACTATGTCCTCCACTTGATCTTTCTAAAATTTCCCCTATAAAATCAATTCCCCATTGCTGAAATGGAGCCTCCACAGTTACAGTTCTAAGGGGTAATACACCATCATATTTAAGTTTTCCTGAGAACCTTTGACAGGGATCACATTTTCTTACCATCTTTTGTGCATCTGAGAAAAGGGTTGGCCACCAATAGCCTGCTCTAAGAGTTTTGTCAGCTGTTGTCTTGGCAGTATAGTGTCCACCACACATTCCTTTGTGCATGTCATTTAAAATACCTGTAGCTTGATTTTCATCCACACACCTAAGTAGTACACCATCAGGATTCTTCCAATATAATTCTCCTTGCATAATGATGTATTTGATAGCATGTAACTTTAAGGTCCTTTTTTGACTATCACTGAGATGGGAAGGGCAATTTAGATTCTACAAATAATACACAATATCCTTGTACCATTCAGATTATGACATGTTAACAACTTCATCCTAAACTACATTTACTTGGCATGCTTCCAAATTTGACTGTGTCATCATCTTAGCCAAACCCTGTCCCCTTACCAATTTTGTAATTTGTATCTCAATGTTGAACTCTTGTAACTTGTTAATCCACCTGCATCTTCTTCCTATCACTTCCTACTGAGTGAAAATGTCCTTAACTGCTGCATGGGGCACATATGCAACTATTTGAGAGCCTACTAAGTATGGCTTGAAGCTTTTGACCACCCTAACCAATGCATATGCATGCTTTTCCATGATATCATATTTCAATTCATCTACCTGCAATGGCATGCTAAATAAAGCAATAGGTTGCTCAAAACCATCTTCATTTTTCTATAATAAACATGCAACAATAGTGTGAAAAGAGGCAAATGAGAACAACTGAAGTGGCTTAGAAAAATTAGGAGATCTCAACACAGGAGCCATCTTTATAGCTTCTTTGATGTTCTGAAATGATCTAGTTGCTTCACTTTCCCATTTGATAGTTTCACCCGTCCTCAACATTTTAGAAATATCCTTTGTAATCTCTACAAAGTTGGGAATGAATCTTCTAACAAAGTTAATCTGCCCAAAGAAAGACTAAATGCCCTTCACAATTTTAGGAATTTGAATTCTGTCAATTGCAGCAACCCTTTCAGGATCAATCCTAACTCCATCCTTGGAAACAATGTGTCCCAATAGTTTTCCTTCTACTACCCCAAAATTACATTTCTTTGGGTTAAGTGAAATGCCATATTCCAATGCCCTAATAAAAATTTGTTCTAGATGCATGCAATGTTACTCCTCCTTTTTTGAATAAGTAGTTAAATCATCTTGATATACAACCAAAATTGAGTCAATCAATCCTGGAAAAGCAACATCCATAGCCCTCTAAAATGTAGCACCTGCATTTGTTAGTCCAAATGGCATTCTTACATATACATAAGTCCCCCATGAAGTGGTGAAGGTAGTTTTGTATTGTTCAGATTCTTTTACCTTCACCTGATTATATCCTAAAAATCCATCCATCATGGATAAAAGCTCACAATGAGTTACCTTCTGCAACATAGCCTCCATGTTACGAAGTGGATAATTATCCTTTAAAGAAGATACATTCAAATTCTTGAAGTCCATACAAAGTCTTATATCACCATTTTTCTTTCTAGCTGGGACAAGATTGGACACCCAAGTTGAGTGTCTAATAGGCACAATTATTCCAGCCTCCCTAAGCTTCACAAGCTCTTCTTGCATTTTTGGAGCCAATGTTGGGTTAATAGGTCTTTGTTTTTGTTTGAATGGCTTAGCTCCAGGCTTCAAAGGAATCTCATGCTAGAATAAGTCCTCTCTATAAGCCTTTAGGTCCTCATATGACCATGCAAAGACATGCTTATATTTTTTCAATAATGCAATCAACATACTCCTAATGTGTGGCTTGAGCTGTTTGCCAATATATACCCTTTTGGGGGCATGGCATGTCCCCAAGTTTATCTCCTCTAATTCATTCTTATTTATAGGAGATGCCTTTGTAACAAACTGGTCTCTATTGTCAAATGCTCTTTCTAAAGTAACTAGCCCTCTGGGGATTTTATTTGTTTTAAGTTGAATTACTTATTTCCCCAAAAGAGTTTCTTTTCCATTCACTTCTACAAAGTTCTAAAAATCAATCTCCTGGTTCTCATATTCATCTATGCAGTGTAAGAACCTCAACAAATCTCTATCATCATGAAACACCTTCCAACTGCATATATTATTTGGTACTGCAGGTCTAGTTTTAACTTCAACATTTGTAACATCAAACAGAGTGACATCATCTGGCCTTATGGCCACATTAACTAAAAAGTCTACCATGACATTCTTTGATCTTTCTATCCAATTTATTGAAAAAGCATCAAATAATTTAATTGTGTCCCAAACAACATGCTTATATTGTTTTAACCTCTTATTTTTTGAAGCATATTTATCTCACCTGGGAAACAATTAATTCTGAATCTCCAAACACTTTTAGCATCTTAATCCCACGCTTTAAAGAAACATTTAGTCCTAGTAGCAAAGCTTCATATTCTACAATATAATTTGTGCAGGCAAAGTTTAATAGGAAAGAGAATTTCAGAAGCTTACCTGCTGGAGACAAAAACACAACTCCAGCACCAGAACCCTCTTTTGAACAAGCTCCATCAAAATACATAGTCCAGAGACCTTGTTGGTCAAGTTCTTGAATGCAAAAATCTCTCCCTTCACCTCCTTGATCATCTGAGACAACTTTGAAATTTTCACAGTTAGTATCCACAAAACAGATATTCTCTTTTGAATCTTGATCTTCAACTGTTTCTGGTGACCTCTCTTCTCTGACCAGTTTGACATCTCTACCATTCATTGGGATCATAGTATATGATAAATCTAACTGCATACTGCCACCAACCAATGTTGCCCACCTTCTTGACAACAACATACCATACTGTGGCTTTATGTCAACTACTGTTATGTTCATTCTATAAGTCTTTTCTAGATATGCTACTAGCATAAAATCAACATCCTTCATGATTCCTATAACTGGTACCTCCCTTGCATCCATTGCATAGCATTTTCCACATGCCTTATCTATTTTCAATCCATCTTGTTGCATGATAGCCAGAGGCATAATATTTGTTGATGCTCCTAAGTTAAGCGTACAATTCTTGATTACTTTTCCATTGATAACAAGGGAGACATAAAACGGTTCAACCTGTGAAGGGCATTTTGTCATTGTCACCCCCAGATATACTTCAAGAACTCATCCTCATCAATACACAAGGCTTGTTTCTTACCATTACATTTTCCATTTTTGAATCAGAGATCATAGCCTTTGTCCACCAACTATCCAACACTGAGAAGATTGTGCTTCAGACCTTCAACATACAGTACATCACTGGTTTTGTTTTTTCCATCAAAAGAAATAGTTCCTCTACCTCTTATTCTGCCAGTAGAATTATCACCAAATTTAACAACTCCTCCTTCATATCTTTCCAAATCTATGAACTTGCTTTTGTCACCTGTCATATGGGGGGAGCATCCACTGTCAATGACCCAATCATCCTTTTCTTCAACTTGGGAAGCTAGAGCTCTTTCTATCATTTTATGATTGACAGATTCAGAGGGCATTGGATCTTCTTCCTTGATGGCAATAAACACCCAGTCACTTCTAGATTTGTTTCCTATCTCTAATTCATCATCTGTTACTCCTTCATCATCATCATCTTCATGAGCATAGTAACACTTCTTTTGAAATCTTGATCTATTAGGGTTTGGCCTAGAAAATCTTTCCAAACACCTTGAGGTAAAATGACCAATCTTGTTGCAGTTAAAACATTTGAAAGGCAATTTTCCTTCATACTTGCCGGATCCTCTTGGCAGTCTTTTTGCAATGAAGGCCTTAAGTTGTTTAGCTTCTAATTCATCCTCTTCTAGATCTTTTCTTGCTTTCTCATACCAAGATGATTTTCTTGAGGAACTTTCTCATGGATCATATCTCTATTTGCCTTTTGTAGAGGCACTAGCTTTGAATGCAGATTTAGTCTTGGGGAGTGCATCACCAAACTCAGCTAACTCGAATGCAGATATCTTACCAATCAGTTGATCCCTTGTGATAGTTGTTAAGGATCTGATTTCCTCAATAGCAGTAACTTTGTGTTTATAAGTAGGAGGTAAGGATTTGAGAACTTTAGCAATAATTTCATCTTCATCCAAAACTCTGCCAGCACATTTGATGCCATAAACAAGCTCATTTACTTTTGTCATGTAAGAAGTGATATTCTCATCTTCACTCATCTTTAAGTTTTCAAACTTTCCTTTCAGACTTTGTATCTTGGCACACTTAGCATATTTGTCTCCTTCATATAGATTTTCAAGCTTTGTCCAAATTTCATAGGTAGTCTTCAAATCCATAATATTTGTCAGCTCTGAATCAGATAACGCACTTAGTAGGGCTTCTTTAGCTCAAAGATTATTCTCTGCATTTCTGATTTCATTTAGAGTTGTAGGGTCATTTGTTGGGGGAACATATTTGATTAAGGTTATGTTCCAATACTGATATCCCATGCATTGTAGGTGACATTCCATGCGGCTTTTCCAGGCAGTGAAGTTTGAACCATCAAACCTTGGACTGTCCTTGTAGGTCAACATTCTAGATCTCCTCAAGCAGTTAAGCTTCTTCTAGAGGAACTTAGCTCTGATACCAATTGTTAGTTTCAAGACAAACAACTGAGAGGGGGGGGGTGAATCAGTTGTCTCAAAACTTTCCTTTTATTAACTACTTAAATCCTTCTTGTTATTCAACAACAAAATAAATCAATCATGGAAACACAATGCAACAATTCAAGAGCAGAACTACATTAACACATATGACACCAAGATTTTAGCGTGGAAAACCCAGTTAAAGGAAAAACCATGGGGTGACTAACCCAAGATTGTATTCTCAGTTAAAAGAATAAGAAGAACAAAATGGCACATGCCAATTAGGGCTCACTGCCCGAGCACACTATTCGCAAGAGGCCCACTGCCTACAAGAGACACATTGTCTATAGAATAATAAATATTACATACTTGAACTGAAGAATAGCATCTTCATCATGCTTGAGTCAATTCCATTTAAGTTCAATACTTCTGCTCTGCCTTTTGCTTTTCTCCTTTTTACCACACTCTCATCATCTTCCCAAATTCATTTTGAAATGACTTCACAACTCTTATTTAGAAAAGACATCAACTTTGGGATAATCATCAAAGTCGGCACACTTTTATTTTATTACAGAGAAAATACACAAATACAACTTGACTTATTACAAAAGACTTCATGTGAATCATCACTCTATCAGCCACATAGATCTGGGACTTCAATCTTCTTGAGAAACACACCATGCTTCACAGAACATCTTCAAGATCATCCGCAAGATGTGTAAATCATCTGGTCAGCCAAGCTTAGGAAGAATGTCATCATCTGAAAGTAATTCTTCAATTATGAGCTCAATCTTCAATGCGGACCACCAACACAAACTAGACACAATCTAGAGACCCCCACAAGCTTGTCTGATTCACCAAGAACATCCACACCACTTCTGATAACTAAAATCATTCTCTTCTTCATCCAGAATCTTAAGAACACAGTCTGTCATCACTGTCATATTGAAATAGATGCTTGCGGACCTCCAGACCATGGACCAATTGGGTTGTCAATTCACATTGACTTCCCAAACACTCCACCAAATCCGTAGAACAAGATATTGCATTTCTGGATCTCACCGGACCTATTTGTGTCACTCTGTCACCTCTAAACATCTGCGAGAATCAATTTTACTCATATGGCCATAACTTCTTCAAATCTTCATGTGGACCTCTCAAATCTTTATTGGATCACCCTTAGACACATATCTACAAAACCTTTGATTCGTATCCTCTGATCTTGATCTTAGCTAGGATCTTCACTTCATAGAGCTTCACTATCTTCACTATTCTTCTCTATTCCTGATAGGACTAATTTTCTCAATATCCTCAGCACACAACTCATCCAATCCTTGAAATCAATGCAATAGGAGTAAGTTGACATCAATGACAACACCGGTTAGGCCCATACTTGCAACAAAATCAAGATCATAAAATCAAATGAAGCAAATTCCAAGTTGAAAATTAAAATTGAAGAATGTAAGAAGATTGCAAATGACCTAAATGCCAAGCTTAATGACAAAACAATTGAATGCTCCAAACTTGAAGAATAAATTGTCTTATTGAGGAAAGAATTGGAGAAAGCAGAGGATCAAATAGATAAAAGTTTAAAACTGAAGAAAAGAACAAACATTCTTGATGAAATACTCAATAGTCGAAGACCTCCTAATAATAAAGGTGGAATTGGATTTGAGAAGAGTCGAAGCCCTAAAATAAATATACCTGAAGGCATGCTTGAAATGAAAAGGGAAGAACTCAACATTGAAGACTCTAAGGAAATTGAAGATGAGAAGCAAGAGCCTGATAATGACAACTTCATATAGGTTAGCAATTAGAAGAAGAATCTCAAGAGATCTCCTCCTAGACAAGTTAATTCCAAGTTCTCTCAATCCTTCCTTGGTCATTGTTATTCTTGCAATAAATTTGGACATAAGGATGTTGATTGTAGAACCTAGACTAGAGGAAATAAAAACATGAGGAAGAATTCATTTATGCCTACAAAATATAATATTGTGATCTCTCATCCTTTCTATGGTTATTTTTATGCTTGCAATAAATTTTGTCATAAGTCCATTGAATGCAAAACTAAAGTAGGAAGAAATGGTGTAACTTCATATTATAATGTTGTTTGATACAAGTTACTACCAGAATGGTTCTGTGAAATGGTCTGCTCAACATAAGAAGATAGAGAATTTTGTGATTCAGCAAAAGAAGGAAATGACAAAGATATGGAGAAGAAAGACAAAACAAGATGATGGAAAGAAGGAAGAATTTTTGCTTCTTCCTAGTGCATAAGACTTCATTGTTGATTGATGTATGGCATAAGGGTCAGGGGGAGTTATTTAGTGCATATCTATTCTTCCTCCCCTGAATATTTGATGGTGTTTACAAATAGAGGCCAATGATATATAAGTTGAATTTAAATGAATTGGTGATGATGTTGATGAGGTAAAACAAAATCTTTTTCATAAATTTCTAGAGAAAATTACTTCACTGCAGAGGATTGTGGAAGATTTCTGAGTCTCTGTGAGTTCACAGAGTAATTGGTTGCAGGTTTACCTAACCTGACAAAAGTGCATTTATGAGGGATGTTAGGGTAAAATTGAAAGGTAGTTATGTTTTCTCTAAACGATCAGATCTCATTTGAAAACTAAGCTTTTGCATTTGGAGATAAGGAGCGAAGAAGACCTTATGATCACTTGGCAATTTGAGCTAAAGAAGAATTCTAGATTCTAAGAATTCAAGTTGGAAACCCTAACAAAGCAAAGGTATTTATTAGATCTGTTAAAAACCTAGAAGTTTGATATGGCAACTCCAAAGGTAGTTGATATCTTTGAAAAACCTAGACCAAAATACAAGAAATATCCATTCAAAGAAATGGAGATGGATAAAGATGGGGCTTTCTCAAATGTTCTAACATACGTGGTATATATAGAAGATGTTAGGTTCTACATTCATTCCAAGATAGATGAAATTGACCATATGAAGTTTGAAGAGCTTAGGGATCAACTGTTAGATGATCATGTGAGTTACAAACTAGAGTTTGCAAATTTAGGGGGCAAACATCTTGACATATGGAAGGATTACCCCAATTTTAGTGACGAACATGAATGGTTGAGATACATATTGTGTAGAATACATGTTGAGTTCATATACCTACATAAGCCTCATTGGATAACTAAGGATACAATCATGGTAGTTATTGGGCTATACTCCATTGGAGTTGTACCGGTGATGAAATCAATAAAAAATGAGAAGGTTACTGAATTAACCAAAGTAAAATTTGATAAAAGAACTCTAACTGCGAGTGATAAAATTGATCTAAGTGTTAGATATACTGCTATGGGGATTGCTTATAAAATCAATTTCATTAACAAAGAGGGATCCACCACTGGCACTGACATTCACACTGCATACCAAATGGTTAAGGAGGGGAAAGAGTTTCATCTTTGTGAAGTTATGAAAGAACAACTCATGTAGAACTTAAGGATAACAAAAGAAATTGGGTACCAGTTCAGGTTTGGTACTTCTATCATTTAACTTACATTTTATTCTATGAATGAGATACCAGGTTTTTGAGGAAAAGTTTGGCAATAGAATGTTCTGATAGCCACACAAATCAAAAGCCACATAAGAGGCTTTAGTGACCCCAATCAATACAAACAAATGTACTGGGGCTTCTTCAAAAATCTGCAAACCAACATGCATGCAAGAGACAAAGTTCCATTTGATGCAGTAAGGTAATATGAAGGACAACTCACTTTCTTAGTGGACAAAGATTATACCTATATGAAGGCCTTTGAACCTAGAACTGTATGGATTCCAAGATCGTCATATGAGGTATCCAGAGATGAAATAAGGGTATATGCTGATATTTTGCCAAGAAAACCTAAAGACCCTACTCTTGAGAGATTTGGTACATATGATGAAATCATGAATAAGATGCATAAGAAAAATGCAGAAGAGCATCTTCAAAAAAAAAAAAAGGGCGAGTTACATAAAAAGGGGTGCTTCATCTGAAACTCCATCAGAAGCCCCTATGGAGGAAAAACAATATGTTCATGTTGTTCGGCCAGCTGCACGAGGACCAGGAAGGTCCAACAGATTTACTTATGCTCTACTCATCCATCACGATCAACTCAGACCACCTCTACAGGAAGAAGGGCTGCATCTGAAACTATGACTCAGATGAAAGCAGGAGAAAAGAAGCAACCAATGAAAAAGATGCTTGCTAAAAGAAAGAAAGTTCAAAATGAGAAGATAGAAGATAGTGAAGAGGAAGAAGAAATAGGAGATGAAGGTACTTCTCATCCAAAGAAGAAAGAGAAGAAATCAAAGAAAACTCCTCCACCAGAACTTGAATGAGCATCTCTTTCATTAGATGTTGTTTTCAATGATATTCTATAGTATGGTATTCTAAAAGAAACAACAGACTTATATCTGGATGTGCCACCTGAAGATCAGAGCACTATTGAGAAAGTTGTTGTAATGTACATGCTCAAATTTAATGTTACCTTGAATGACATTATTGAGCAGGTTCCAGAAGGTCTAGCTGATGTTTTAAGAGAAAGAAGAGAAAAAGTAGCAAAATTGGATGATGAAATGAGATAGAATGCACTTGATAAAGATGGGTCTACCGTAACTCAAGAAGAGAAGGATAAATTAGCTCAAAGGCAAGCTTAGGAACTGAAGACAAAGCAAAGGGTAGATTCCCTTATGAGCATGGAAAAGGAAGATCAAGACAAAATTCAAAATGAAACTAAAGATGTGACAGACAAAATACTTGAGAGTTTAAGGATTGCTGAGAATGTGGAGCAGTCACAAGTTTATCCACCACATAGTGCAGTGTCTCCTTTGTATGACTCACATCAGCAAGATACTCATGAGGAGAAAGAAGAGCCTTTAGAATAAGACCATAACTAGGCAAATCAAGATGAAGGAAATGTGAATGGTAACCCTCCTCTAGAGAACACTGAGTAACAGAAACAACATGAGAAGCAGGTCAAAGTTGATTTAGGAGAAGGCCCTAAAAAGGTTCAAGATGTCTCTTCCTCCTCTTCCTCATTTGATTCATTAAAGGAGTTCTTAGCTCAGAAGATGCAAGTACAACCAGTAGTTACTCCACAAGTATTATAGTTGCCTATGTTGGAAGGACAAGTTAACTTGTCCACAATTTCTCCTCTCCAAAAGCTACAACTGGGAGACATACTCCAGTCCACCACCAGACAAGAAAACTTGCAAAAACAAGTGGAAGGAGATGATGTTTTGTAAGAGGCAATTATGATTATACATGAAGAATTGTATGAGGCAAAAAGAGATCCATCCTTGCCTCCTACTCAGCAAATGAAACTCATGTTGGAGTCCTTTAAGGCTCATTCATATTACTTGGAAAAGAAAGATGAGTTAAAAATAATAGAGAAAGTAAATAATAAAAGATTGGCTAATGCATCAGGGAAGCATGCTAAGGCACATAATAATTTTCAAGAAAATTTAAAAAATGTCCTGAAATGTGTAGAAGAGGCCAAAGTCTTGTATCAATTTTGCCTAAACTAGCCTACAATAACTAAGAGCATAAAAGATTAAGCTAACTCTATTGAGTCACAACTACTACAGGCATCCAAAGTTTATGATCCATTGAAAGACAAAGATGGGACCACTAGAGTTCAAATAGAAAATCTACATTCCCAGCTAAAAGAACTCTTGGATCAAAGGGAACAGATAAAGAATGAAATTGGACAAATGAGAGAAGTTGTGACTATGAGGCTAGCAGTTTTAGTTGGCATTATGACTGAAGCTAAAAATGTTGCACAAAAGGTGAAGGTGCTAGCCACTTTGGAGGAAACAAAAGAGATATATATTCAACTTAAGAGCCAATTGCACATTTTGTCATCTACAAAGAAGAATTGGGATACAACTCCTACCCAGTTAAAGGTAATCTATAAGAATGTTCTACCTTCTAAGTAAATTGAAGATATGTTGAAGGTAAAACAAATTTTATAATTGTATAGACATGCGGTGAATAAATTAAGAATAAGTAGTGCTATTATAATATGAACAAGGCACATAGTACATAGTATCTTGAAGGATAATTTTCACTACATCAATTTTGAAGAGATAAAGGCTCCTACTCATGGGGAGTTGATTGATAAAAGAGGATAAGGAATATTCAAATAGGGGAGCCTACTTGTTTCTACTAGATCAAAAGAAGACCACTAGCCCTTTGCCAAATTGATGTCAAATGGAGAGAAATACATGCATATCAGGTTAAGTGTTGCCATCAATGACAAAGGGGGAGATTGTTGCATACAAGTTGTCATTGATGTAAACAATGGTATGAAGTGTTGTAGTATGGAAGGTTGCAGGAGATGACAAAAGAGATTTTAGTAGTATAATGATCAATGGAGATAGAAGAATAAGCATTATGAGTCAGACAAGTAAAGAGATGAATATGTAATGAGGTACCCAAAGGAGCAGACTGAGAATGATGATCAGAGAATTGTGAAGTAAAGGGGATGGATCAGTATCATTTGTACATAGTCATACCTTATCTACTGAAGTTCATATGTAAGTCTACATTCTTGATATACATATGTTTGAAGTCCATGATTAGTAGTGTTGGGTTTTTTTCTACATGATGAAGATATGAACTCATGATGATTGACACATGATGGAAAAAGTTGTAAAAACTTGAAGAAGAATTGGTTAAGTATAGTGTATGTCAGAAAAGGTGTTATAGGCTCAAAAGAATGTACCACACTCTACCGCATTTGGAGATATGAGCCTCCAAATTGGACAAATGGATAAGTATTGCTCTTAGGTATGTATATTTCAAGTTTGGGATCATAAATTTTACTGTAAAGTGTTTGGGAGATAGAAGAATGAAGATAGTAAAGAAATAATGAAAGTACAGTCACAGAGTGATAGGAGAATGCTCCCCTCTTCTCCACGGATGAAGATACAAAGTTGTGGTTTGGAGTACAAGTAGATATAAGTAACAAGTATGTATGTTTCAAGCTTTAAGAAATATTTTGTACCGCAGATGCTTCTCCGGAGTTAGATCTATGAAGACATGCCTTGGTACTGAGTAGTGTGATAGAAGGAGAGTTTTAATGTTTTTGATTAGTTTAGCTAGAAAAGAGGGTCTAGAACCCTATACAAAATAGCCCCCAGGGCAACAGGCCTTAAACATGCTAGTCACAGAACATTAACAACAACTAACAACTAACAAAAAATGACTAACCAAAAATAGCAGAAAGAAAAACAAGAACTAAGGACTATCAGTAGTCTCGAACTTGGCCAAAAGCTTGATCATATATTTGTAGTCACCAAGGCTGTCAATCCCCACCTGTTTAACTTTGTCAACCAGTTCCTTCACAGCAGCAAAGATCAGCGTTGCCTGATGTAAGGCCCTGGTAGCAAATTCAGACATGGTCTTCCATTTCTTCTACATTTTCTTCATCTACACCTTGAGTCTCCTCATGTCCTCAATGGTCGTGACACACAACACATAACTACCCTTGTTATCCAAATCACCAGTTTCCTTAGCAGCACAACCTAGTTCCTCTGAACTCAATTTGTTCATGGAAGCAAAATAGCTCGCCCCTTCTTCCTCATGCACAGATTCAGTCAGAGCATCGTTAGTAGAAGGTTTCCTAGTAATACGGTTAGAATGATGAACCCTTGAACTAGAATGTTTAACAGCCTCCTCACTAGTACCACTCCCAATCTGAACAGTCCCTAGGTCCAATTCAACAATTTTCACAGAACTAGTCTCCATCCCTTCTTAGCCTGCACAGTCCCTTCCTCCTCATCCACCATCCACTCCCTTTTGACCAAGCCAGTTTTATCTTTCCCTAGCTCTAGAAGGGCTTTTCTCAGGGATTTCATTTTAGAATCAAGGGTGGGGGTCCCCGGTGGGGGCTTGCAATGGCCCCCCTTGACCATTTTAGAGATATTGGGGGTCCCGATACACATTGTCACCTTACCTTTAGGGCCAAGAGAGACAAATGTCTAGGGGTCCTCAATCAAATTAACCTTAATCTATTTCAGGGGACACATGGCAAGATGGAAATGATAGTCTTAGGATAAGGCCATGATGGATAGGGACAAGAGGATGACAAGGGTTTTTTTCCCTAAGCTCTCTAGAAGATTTAATCAAGTTTTCCAGGGAGGACTAAAGAAAAAAAGAAAAGCTAATTTCCATATTGTTCCTAAATTGATTAAGAAGGGCATAATGATATTGGTAAATACCTTAAACCTCCCTTCCAAAGTGAAGAACTTCATAAGCATTAAACAGACTTGGCCCCAAGGCTCAGGCAGCTTCTCCCTATCAAAATCACCATGTAGCTTCACAGCCACCTTGCCCTCTTTGAAAAAGAGACCCATGTGTTTAGGGTTGGACACCTTGGTGTGTTTGGCATGCTTCTTCCCTTTGGTGGGAAGCCCCATGGCCTGGCTAATCACCTCCTTAGACACCTGGAAGCCAATATGTCCAACGCAAACTTCTCTAGTATTCTCATTCCATGACTCTACAAATTAGCGTGACAAGTTTTCATCATGGCCAATCATACCCTTAAGAAAGTAAACTACCTCTCCTTCCTAGATAATATGTCAGACAATCTTGTCATGTCTAAACTCCTTAATAGTAGTTGATTCAATCTTAACAATCTCACTCCCCATCTTCACAGTTTGAATATCACACAGATTGCAGAGCTTAAAGATGCTAAGGTTGGTGTTGTTTTGATTGGCAAGGAACTCAATAAAATGGAAAGGCCATGAAGTAAGATCATTAATCACATCATAATTATTGTGGCGATATGGCAACCCTATGCCACATCACAAAATCACCTTGGGAAAAGATCTCAGTTGCCACCTTGTGCGACAATGAATGTCACCCACTGCAGAGATGAACCAAATATTATTAATTACCCATAGGCAGATCCATCCTACACATCAACCATACTCCTTTCAAGGGCCACAACAACGTCCTTTCAGCCCCACTAGATCTATCCCTCTCATCATTACCAACATCAAGGCTCTTTTTCTTAATGACCTGTCCACCTGTCATCTTGTTAGCATGCCAGCCAACCACCATACCTTTTGCCCGCCGACAATAATCCTGATTGTCACTAACTCTCATCACCAGACCTTTGACCTACCGGCTAAAATCCCTGCCCCCACCGACCCACCGCTTAAGCCTCCTAGGAATGGTCAACTACCACTTTAAGGCTCTCTTGTTCCTGCCCAACTGGTTTTGAAAATTTAAAAATTTCTCCCCACTAAACATGTTGGACCAACCAGTAATATCAATCTCGATCTTGTTTAGACAGGTCTCAAGATGCACATAATCCATGCCACCACCTAGCCAAAAGAGGATGGTCATGACCCTAAGCCATCTAGTTCCTATTGTTATCTTCATTCTTCTTTATGAGAGTATGAATCTTAGGGGGCAAGCAAGTCATACTCCTCTAGCACCACCATCCCTTGCTACCAATACCCAGGTTTGGCATAGCGTCAGCAACTGCATTTGCTTCCCTGTAAATGTGAGAGATCTTGAACTCCTCAAACCCATTGAGCAGCAACTTAATATCCCCCACAATGTCTACTAAGTTCCATCCAAACTGAGCTAAGCCTAGGGCAACATTAACAATTAACATCGAGTCTCCTTCCACATGAAGAAATCTGATGTTCAAGGAGATAGCCAACTTAATTCCCTATAGTAAGGCTAAAGCTTCAGCCTCATTATTACTCTTAAATCCAATGCCTCCAAAGTAGGCAGCCACAAAGGGTCCCATGTCAGTTCTTATGATTCCTCCCCCATTGGGAACCCCCATATTCCCCTTAGCAGCTCTGTCAAAATTGAGCTTGACCCATCCTTCTTGAGGCCTGACCCACCTGGTATTAGCTCTAGTAATTGTTTTAGAAACATCTATATGGAAACTACCAGGACTGATGTTCCAGTGTTTTAGGAGACATTGTTCTTCCTGTCCAGGGGGCCTATCAGCTGCTTTGAAGTTGCAAGAGTTGATGTTCTCAGCCAGCAGTTTGAGGCAACTCTAGAAAACTTCCACAGGTGTTCTGAATTTCTCTCTGAATATTCTATTATTACGTTCCTTCCAAAGACTCCTGGCCAAATGGGGAGGTAATTGTATCCATAGCTCCTTGGACACTAGAAGCACCAGACTAAAAGGGGGCCTCCAATCTCAGATTAGGTACATAAGATTACTATTCAAGGTCCAGGTTATATTAAGCTTCTGAAAGATCAAGCCCCAAATCTCCCAAGAAAAACTACAGTGAAGGAAAACATGATTGGGTGTCTCTTCTTTGGTCCCACAGAGGACACACCTATTAGGCATTCGAAAACCCCTCCTTTTTAGATTATATATAGTCAAAATTCTATTGTGCATCAGATTCGACCAGAAGAAATTGATTTTAGGCAGAAGTTTAGGAATTCAAACTTTCCCCCAGAACTTATCCTCCCAGGGTCTAACAGAAGACCATAAGCACTTCTAACAGAGAATTGACCTTTACAATCCTTGTCTTTAAATTATCTGATCCTGCTTAGGGAAGAGAGGGATTCTGAAGTCCTCCAAATCCTTTCCAAGTTGAATAACTAGCATCCTATCCTCATCATCATCTCAAACACAATCTATCAAATCCTTCCATCTCATGACCCCCCTGTGAATACCAAAATAGTTATCCAACCTGTGACCAAAGAATCTAAAGGCCTTATCCACAATTCTGCCATACTCCATCTCCTTAAGTGGCTTATCCTTCAGCCATTTGTCCTCCCAAAAGTTAACATCCCTGCCATCTCCAATCTTCCACTAGATTCCTTGGTGAAGGAGGTCATGGGTCTTGAGAGTACCATTCCAAATAATAGAGCCTTTGGCCAAGCTAACATTAGAGAGCAACTTACCACCCCAATCTTCATTGAGATACTTAGCCATCATAATTTCCCCCTAGTCTTTATTACCTTTGATAAGGTACCATCCCACCTTAAACAAGAAGACATGGTTCATGAGCTGAATTCTTCTCAATCCTAATCCCCCCTAGCATCTAGGGGTATAGACCTTGTCCCACCCAACCAGGGCAATTCTCTGTTTCTTCTCCACTCTAGACCAAAGGTATTTTGAACAGACTTAGGGCGTAGGTTGGTATGCCTTGAAGTGAAGCTTTGAGGAGATGGAATTTCCCCGCTTGGCTCAGGAGGGTGTCTTTCCAACCAACCAATTTCCTCTGAATTCTTTCAAGTAAACCATTCCAAAAGTTAGATGAGACCTTAGTGATAGTAAGTGGGAGCCCCAAGTAAGTGGCTGGGAAACTCGCACTCGAACAGCCCACGACACAGGTGATTTTTCTTTGTAAATCCTCTTGAGTATTAAGAAAGTAGATGTGGCTTTTCTCGAAGTTGATACTCTAACTAGAGACTCCTTCATAAGCCTTAAGAAGTGATTTCCATCTATTGGCTTCAACAACTAAGGCAATTCTGAATAGAATAGTTGTAGTTAGGGTAAAATTGCAAATCAGGGCAAATGAATAAACAACAATGATAAAAACCCTAGCAATGCACAATGAAGCACAAGACAACATGAAAATCAAAATAACAAATGTAAATGCAAACCAATCTCCATGCAATGCTCGATTTATCTCCATTGCTCTTCTCCACCTTGCATGATCATGCAAGATTTTGAAGGATTATTGTTGGAAGAATGTTGGGTGCTCACTTCTGCAGCATAACATTGATAAGGATGCAAAGGCTCTAATGATATTTCAACAGCATGTGGATACTTGAGGATCAATGCCTGCTAATGGCTTATGAGGGGGTTGATTTATAGGAAAGGCTTAATTCAAATGGATGGCTAGGATCAATTAGGGCTTTAGGTGAAATGGATGGATAGGATTAAGTTAGGTTTCCTTGCACATCAAGAAATTGTAGTCATGTGACATGTGGCAAAGGAGGATAAGACTTAGGTGTGCTTGTGTAGATAAATACTAAAATTAGATCCCATTAGTTGTACATGTGAAGGATAAAAGTTGTAACACATGATTGACTGGACAAGTGTTGGAATATGATAAAACATGAGGACTTAATTCAAATAAATTATTTGAATTAGTTGGGATATGAGTTGGATATTAATTAAATAAATAAAATTTATTTAATTAATTAGATAAATGAATAGGATGTGATGTGGAAATTAATTAAATAAATAAAATTTATTTAATTAATTGGCTAAGTAGGATGAGGATGGGATTGAATGGGATTTTAATTAAATAAATAAAATTTATTTAATTAATTAGCTTAAGTGGGATTAGGGAAATTAGGATGGAAATTAGGACAAAATGGCTTATGATGTCTAGATAATGTTTTAACAAGGTGTTGTAAGACATACACAAATTTGGGACAATTTTGGGTGTCTACAATAGTATCATCAACAAACTGTTGTATGACCGAGGATTGAGCCGAGGAGGTAGGCTTGATACCCTGGAGAGTCCCCTGCAATAGAAGGTTGCAAGTATTCCTACCCGAAACTTTAGCTAACAAGATAAAAATATAGGGAGAAAGAGGGTCACCTTGCCTGAGACCCCTCCTAGAGGAGAAGAACCCTCTGGGAGAACCATTGACCAAGACAGAAAAGTGAACTATGGGTATACACTCCTTTATCATATTAGTCACCTCATTGAAGTCGAATTTCCTAAGAACCCTGAGTAAAAAGTCCCAATTAACATGACCATAAGCTTTGGATATATCCAATATAAAGATCATACTTGAAGAGTTGCTCTTGGAGATTGAGTGGATAATCTCATGAGTAGTGATGGCTGCATTGAGAATCTATCATCCAGGAACAAAACCCTTATGGTTATGTAAAATGAGTTTTTTGAGGAGGGATTGAAGCCTAAAAACCAAAATTTTAGTGAAGACCTTGTACACCATGTTGTAGAGACTTATAGGCCTAAAGTTAGTTATAAGATTGGCTTCTTCCTTCTTTGAGATCAAGGTAATATAAGTGTTGTTCAGCTACCGCAGAAGCCTGCTAGTTTAGAAGAAATCCTTGACCACTTGGAAGACATCATTCCCCATAATCTCCCAAAAGGTTTGGAAGAAGGTCGGGGGGAAACCATCTGGACATGGCCTTTGAAGGCATCCATAGAGAAGACAACAGCTTTGACTTCATCCTCCATGATGGGTTTGGTTAGGAGGCAGTTGTCCTCATCAGAAAGAATGGTCAGGCTAGAGTCCAGGAGAGAATAACTTTCATCCAAAGAGGCATTGTACTGTTGAGCAGCCAACAAGGACTCAAAGTAATTAAGGGCTAATCTTCCAATCTCCCCATCATCTACAAACTCATAGCCATGCTCATCTCTAAGTTTCTAAATTGTAATTCCTCTTCCTATGCCTTAGGGTGGATTGGTGGAAGAAGGAAGTGTTCTTATCTCCTTCTTTCAGCCATTAAACTCTTGACTTCTATTTCCAGTAAACCTCTTCTTCTCTGAGAGTCCGCACCCACTCTTGAGAAAAAGTGTTATCCATTGTTTGCAATTCCTTTGAAGGGTCCCCCTTCTCCATTCTATCCTGCACTTCCTTAAGTTGTCCCATAATGCTTTTCTTCCTAGTTAAGACATTGCCAAAGGTATATTTGTTCCATTCATTAACCTTACTCCTCACATTAGCCAACTTATGAGCCAATCTATACATAGCAAGCCCATAAACAAGGATGTTCCACAATCTAGAGAGGTTGTCCCTAAAGTTAGGGTGGAGGGCCCACATCATTTCAAATTTGAAGGGGAAGGGACCCTTCATACTCCCCTCGTGCTAGCTGAGTAAATGAGGGTTATGGTCTAAGCCCACCCAAGGAAGGGCAGACAAATGCACATGATTTGTGATGGCCCAATAAGAAGAGACTAAGAATCTACTGAGCTTGACCTAAATAAGATTGTTCCCTTGTCTTAAGTTTGACCAGGTAAAAGTTTGCCCACCAATTCTATATCCATGAGACCAGCATTTCCTAAGAACTCTGCCAGGTCTGACATGCTATCCGAGAATTCAGTGAGCCCCCCCATTTTCTCAAATGAGTAAAGGGGAGAATTAAGATCCCCTGCGACCATCGAGTTGGTTCCTCTAGCTCTCTTGATTCTATCATTCAAGCTATCCCAGACCTCCTTCTTGCTATTATGGGAACTAGGAGCATAAACATTGATAAGTGTCCACCTCTCAAGGTGATTTTGGAAGGAAACTTCAATGGAATGCCTAGAGTAGGAAATCACACTCCCCACCAAATTATGGTTCCATATAGTAGCAATACCTCCTGAAGCTCCTTAGGCTTCGCTAATAGCATAACTTGCATTGGGCAAGATCTTTTTAATAGCAAGCTTGAAATTTTCCTCTATCATTTTAACCTCCTGAAGTAGGAGAATAACAACTTTATTATCAACAATACAATTCCTAACTAGTAACTATTTTTGAGGACTATTGATCCCTCTAATGGTCCACGAGATGATCTTCATTTCTTGGTCTTCCTAGGAGGGGCCAACAAGGTGGACTGCTTCCCCTAAGCAATTTACAGTTCTATCTCCCTCTATTTGGTCTTCATGTGTGGGGGTCTACCCTTGCTACCATCCCCCCACATCAGCTATCTTTCTACTACTTCCTTTCCCCTTCTTTCTCACAGTGATCCAACCCTCCTGATCCCCCAAGCCCTTCCTAGTCCCAGCACCCAAGGATGGGGAGAAACCCTCAAGGGGACCTGACCTCTCACCAAGGATACACATTTCTTACACTATGCTTTGCTAAGAAACCTCCTTCAACAGCTTAAAGGCTGAAGTAAATTCCCCCTCTTCCAAATCCTCACATGCCCCATTGGTAACAACAACCTCATGGGGCACATCCCCCATTTTAAAGACTTCATCTAGCTCTCATTCCACCTCTTTGTGGGCCAATCCGTTGTCAGTCATCCCTTGGACAGCCTCTACAGGCAATGTAGTCTCCACCACCCCCTGCAGGGGCACCTCCTTTGGAACCATCTCACTTTTCTCTGGAGAGGCGGGGGGTGATTCCATAATTTTTAGGATGTCATCCTTGAAGGGATACTCCTCTGAGTTTTCACTTGTGGCACCCTACTCCACCACCTGGGATGAGGGATGTGTAGGGACATTACACTGGGTGAAAACGTGCCCAGGTTTAATGCTTGTACTGACAAAAAACTCTAGAGTTTTCATACAAGATGCATTGAGTCCACTTCCCAAATTTTGATTCCAAAATAATAGAAGTGGTCAAGGTCTTTAGAACATCAACATTGACACAGAACCGAGCATAAACAATCCTCGCCTTCACTTTGGTGACTTTGTCCACCATCACATAATCTCCAAATATATTGCCTATCTAGGCAAAAATTTCGTCATCCCAGTATTCCAGGGGGAGGCCCGATAGCCGCACCCAAATGGGAGCTGACTGATTGAGGTCTACCATAGGGTCGAAGCCTGGCTTCCATTTACATAAGGAAAGTGAGTTCTTTCCATACAACTAGGGTCCCCTAGCCAGGATCGATAGGAGGTCCTCCTGGGAAGTAAACTTGAACAAGAACATACCACCTGACATAGCACTGACAGAGACACTACCCTTAAGAGCCCATTTGGCTGAAATCCAGTGTCAGACCAAATCAATATTGGGTCTAAAAGTAAAGAACTTGCCCACCAATGTGATTTCCATCAAGGCTACAACCCGTAAACTAGTCTGGTTAGGAAGCTTAAGCACCTTAGCCCCATCAGTCTCAGATATAACCGGAATACTACTAGAGCTACCTACCCCACTAGGCACATCTCCAACAAGTGCCTCCTTCCACTTTGTTGATCCTTGTTTCAAGGGCAGATTCATGAGATCCTCCCAACAACCCATGCCAGCAGTAGAAACCCCAGGATTTAGGGGAGGGGACTGGATCACACCCCCCCGAACTGTCACCTTCCATTCCCATGTAGTACCAAATTCAAACAATAGAGAAGCGGAAAAAGTTGTAGAGCTCTCACCTTTGAATTTTAATCTAGTCAGTTTGTTGCTTAGAATTCAAAGTTGAGAGTGTTAATGTTACTACAATACACCACACATGGATATTTGGTCTTGCGGATGGAAAAATAAGCACACAGGATCAGTTGGTATGCTCAATTCACGTTTCAACTATTTTTGTTTACTACAAGTATGATCTTCAATGTTTCACTTCAAGGCTGTGCTATCAGAGTATGGTAAGGATATCAAAATCATTGTTCAAGTTTTTGTGCTTGTTTGAATAAGGTGCCATTAACCTTGTAAATTCCAATATTGTATTTATCCCATTTATTATTTGTTATTTTGTAATTACCCATAAGGGAATGATGTACTCTCATTTATAGTGGTAATTTCAGAGTTACCGACAGAAGTTACAAAGTAATATTTACTGTTGGAAAATGTAAAACTCAGAGGTAAATGATCCCCTTGAGGAATCTACTATTTTGGGTGGGAAGATTTATTTTTGGTTGTATCTATGATGGTTATGATGTGTCATAAGATGCTTTTACATGCTATTCTTGGACCTAGGCACCCAACCTTGCATGGACAAGTTATTGCCACTTGGTGGTTGCATGTATGACCACATTTAATGCTTGCATGTGGGGTTGTTGGAGGAGAGAGAAAGTGAACACCTAGAATGGAGGGAAAACCTCTCTATAAATATTTGCCATTGTATTTATTGCTGCAATACAAATTTTAGGTACTTAGGTGCTGTCAGAATGCTATCAGGTTGAAGACTAGTGGAGAGAGTTGTTGAGTTGTATTGTACAATCTTTTTTAGATTAATACAAACTTGGGCCTCTTTCCTATATGGATTTTTTTACCCACAAGGGTTTTCTCCATGTAAACACTATGTTGTGTTCTTAGTTTTCTATTTTGATGTTTATGTATTGCATAGTTTCTTATCTATGTTTCAATCTGCATTAGTAATGCACTGTTAAAGATTATTAAACATATATTTGTATCAAATTTTTGTTGAGTAGTTGTGATTTCATTTCTAACATTTGGTATCAGAGCATGGCCAGATTTCACTCTTGGATGGTAGTGTGGAAGATGTAGCTGCAGTGCGAGATCTAGTTGTGTTTATTTTGCATATCTTGTGTTGTTATTATGGCGAGATCCACTGTTTCATCAACCTCTCGTTTAAACATTGAGAAGTTCAATAGACTGAGGTATGATTTGTGGAAGCTAAAAATGGAGTATTTGTTGGAAGAAAGAAACCAATGGTTGGCTATTCAAAAAGAGAAGAAACCCGATGATGTCTTTCCGGATGAGTGGGATAGACTGGATAAGAAGGCATAGAGAACCATCTGTTTGTGTCTGTCAAATTATGTCCTGTTGAATGTCACAAAGGAAGAGACTGCACATAAATTGTGGAATTGGTTGGGTGAGATCTATCAAGCCAAAAGTATGGTAAATAAACTCTATTTAAAAAGAAAATTATTTTCCATGAAAATGAGAGAGGGTGATTCAGTTGCAAAGCATTTAAATTCCTTTAATTTGTTGTTGAGTCAACTTGCTTCAATAGATGTTGATGTTAGTGAGGAAGATAAATGTATCTTCCTTCTTTGTTATTTACTTGAGTCTTGGGAGAATGTTATCATGGCTATCACTACTAACCTTGTAGATCCCAAGTTGGATGCCCTTGTTTTAGTTTTGCTGCCACAAGAATTGAGGAAGAAGAGTTTGGATAGTTTAGGGGATGCTCTCGGTGTCAAGGGAAGGTCTAGGGAAAGTGGACTGAAAGGAGATAAAAAAAGGGCTAAGGACAAGTCCAAGGGCCGTTCTAAGACCCTCGGGAAGAAGAAAAGAGTTAAGTGTTGGAACTGTGGTAAAAGGGGACATGTGAAGTAGTGCAAAAACCTAAACAAATAGTAGGAGAGTGCTTCGGATAAGTCCTCGAATGCAGGTGAAGATGTTTTACTTTCTACATGTAATGTTGTTTCTAATGAATAATGGTTGGTTGACTCAGGATGCTCATTTCATATGACCCTACATAAGGAATGATTCTCCACATATGAAGAATATGATGGAGGTAATGTCTACCTTGGAGACAACTCTACATATCTGATTGTTGGGAAAGGCAAGGTATTGTTGTGTTTCAAAGATGGAAGGATTAAAACCCTCCCTGACATTTATCATGTTCCTGGATTAGCTAGAAATTTGATTTCTATTTCAAAGATGAATAATTTGGGAATGTGATGTAGGAGCATCCCTAGTTCAAGAGCAATCTTGCATCAACCAAAAACATTTGCATTTTAGTTTGTTTCTTTTCATTTTCCAATTCAGTTCAAGTAGTTCAGTCAGTAGCAGTTTCTATATTTTGGTCCGCATTCTACCGCAGTTGTACTTCAGATCTTTTGGAGTGGGACTTAGCATCTAAAGTCATTCATCTACATCATATCCATAATTTAGAGCATTTGGATTAGTTATCAGAAAGTTATCGCTACCAGAAGGTTAATTGTTTTCTAAGAACAGAGCATCCTGACAATCTCTTATAATTAGCTAAAGGAGAAGACTTGCGGAGCATTCCTCGACTTGTGGAGCTTAATGACAGATAATTCAATGATCTTTGGTTTGTGGCTGACCTTCCCTGAGATCTATACATCATTCCATTCATTTGTGGAGGAATTCTTCATGATTAGGTCCGACCTATCCGTGTACACATGTTACAACTCTTCATTGGAGTTTGTGATCTTCCTTGGCCAACGTGGAGGAATATTATGTTCCAAAGATGATATATATTAATGTAATAGATCCTTAGGAAGTAAGTTCTCATGATTTAGAAGATCAATAGTTTACATTCTTCACGAAGCGACTTCAAAGCTATATCTTGTGCATATTCTGATATTCTGTAATTAGGCCTTTGAGCCCTAGTTGTAAGTCCACATGTTGCCAGCCAGATTGTATTTGAATTCTATGATATACTAAATGACTGAATCTGCATTTGTTCCATATATTTAAGTTGTTTCCATTATGTTTACTCTTGCTACATGGTCGGGATAGTTCATTTTGTGAACCCTCCTACCATGACTACACCAAGTGGTATTAGAGCTAAAGTTTGAATATTTGGGAGTGAATTGAGTGAAGTTGGCAAAGGAATTCCATGAGATCTTGTTGTGGATAGATCACCAAATTGAGGTAGGTTACTTGTGTTGCAACCAATCATTGATTGAGAGGCAGTTGTCACCTTGTATCCCGATCACCAAACTTGAGGCAGTTTGCACCTGATCCTAGGAAGATGCCACCGAGGAGAGTTGCTATTGTTGGAACAGTGGCTGGTAGAATGGATGAGATGATGGAAATGATGAAAACAATGAGAATTCAATTAGATGCTATTAAGGAATATAGGTGAAGAGGATTGACACCTAGACCTAATGTTGAAAGTGATGATGAAGAAGAATTTCAATCTGTTGAACAAATTGGCAAAACCCTAGGAGGTGATGAAGAAGAAGAATCAGATCAAGTCAAAATGTTGTGAGCTATTTCAAAGATTGGAAAGAGACCTAGAGTTGATGTACCAAATTACACTAGCAATTTGAATCTTGAAGAATTGATTGACTGGATAAATGACATGGAAGAATACTTTGAGTATGAAGAAGTTGAAGATTTGGAGAAGGTGAAATTTGCAAAGACAAAGTTGAAAGGACATGCTGCTATATGGTCGAAAGAAGTTCAGTTGGATAGAAATAGAAGAGGAAAAGAAAAGATTACAAAGTGGGATAGAATGGTGACAAAATTGAAGAATCAATTTATACTTGCTGACTATGAGTTCGAACTGTTGAAGAGATTGCAAAACCTGAGACAAAAGGTGAAATCTGTGAAGGAGTATACTGAGGAAATTCATCAGATGATCATAAGGACATGACATAGTAAAGCAAGCAAGGAGAAAGTGGCTAGATACATCAATGGACTAAGAGTGAACATTCAAGAAGAACTAAGTCTGGTGAGGATGACATCTTTGGAGGAAGCATATCAGTTTGCCCTAAAAGTTGAAGAAAAGTTGAACAAGAGACATGATCAGAGACAAAGAGGTAGAGGAGGTAAATTTTAGAAAGGTAGAACATTTTCTAGAGGTGAGAGATCATTTGTGGAGCAGAGTAGATAGGAGAGTACATTCAAGAAGGAGGACAGAGATAATAGTGCTTACAAGAGAGATGACAGAAACTTTTACTGGAGAGGAAACCCTAGTGCATACCAGAATGAGGGATACAGAAGAGAAGGGAAAGGATTTGATAAGAGAACATTTAGAGGCACTTGTTTCAAGTGTAGAGGTGAAAGACATAAATCATTTGAATGTAATCAAGGGAGTACAATCAAGAGAACAGAGAATAGTGGAAGAGCACCCTATGTGGAAGAAGAACTTGTTGGATCACCAAGTTCAGTTGGAAAACCTGAGAAAGGAGAATCACTTGTGATGAGGAGAGCACTATTTCAAGTAGAGACAAATGAGGAACCACCTTAGAGGAAGAGTTTGTTTAGGACAAGATGCAAATTAGGAGGTAAATGTTGTAAATTTGTTATTGATAGTGGTAGTTTTGATAACCTAGTTTCAGAGGAGATGGTGTCTAACCTGAAGTTAGAAAGACTGAAACACCCTAAGCCCTATCAAATAGCATGGATTCAGGATGATCATAAGGTACTGGTGAGTGAACAATGTTTGGTGAAATTTCATATTGGATCTTATCATGATGAAGTGTTGTGTGATATTATGCCTATGGACATATCTTATTCGGTAGACCTTGGCAGTATGATAGAAAATCTATACATGATGGGAGAAAGAATACCTACACTATAACATCAAATGGGAAGTGAATTACCTTGATTCCTTTGGAGGATGATCCTAAGAGTGAAGTATGTGGGAATGCTAGAATCTGTTTAGTAGATGGAAGAAAATTTCTGGATGGTTTGAGACATGAAAATATGTGTTATGCTTTGATTCCTAAGAAGCTTGAAACATTGAAGAAGGAGATTGAAGAATCACAATCAGAGGAGATAAGAGAGTTGTTGATACAGTATGAAGACATCATATCCAACAATGTACTTGACGGATTGCCACCAATCAAAAGTATCAGTCATCACACGGATCTTATATCGGGAGCTAATTTGGCTAATAAAGAAGCACATAGAATGACACTAAAAGAGAATGAAGAACTGAATAGACAAATATAGGAATTATTGAGGAAAGGTTTGATCAGAGAAAATTTGAGTCCTTGTGCAGTACCTACAGTGTTAGCACCAAATAAGGATGGAGAATGGAGATTGTCTACTAACTCTAGAACAATAAAAAAGATCACAGTTAAGTATAGATTTCCTTTACCTAGGATGGATGGTATCATGGATTGTTTGAGTGGAGCAAGATATTTCACAAAGATAGATTTGAAGAGTGGATACCATCATATCAGAATCAGAAAAGGAGATGAATGGATGACTACTTTTAAGACAAATGAAGGATTGTATGAGTGGTTAGTGATGCCTTTTGGATTGACAAATGCACCGAGTACTTTCATGAGATTGATGAATGAAGTCTTGAAGAAATTCGTGGGTAAGTTTGGTATTGTGTATTTGGATGACATTCTAATTTTTAGTAAGACAAAAGTAGAACATTTGCAGCACCTTAAGAAAGTATTATAGAGGTTGACAAAAGAGAAATTGCTGGTAAACATCAAAAAGTGTAGTTTCGTGAAGGAAGAACTAGTGTACTTAGGATTTATGATTTCTACAGAAGGATTGAAGATGGACCCTGAGAAAGTAAGAGTAAATTTTGAAAGGCCTACACCAGAGAGAATTGGAGAAGTCAGATCATTTCATGGATTGGCTAGTTTCTATTGGAAGTTCATCAGAAATTTTAGTTCAGTATGTAACCCTATGATAGAGACAATGAGAGGTGATAGAAAAGACTTTAAGTGGACATCAGGAGCAGATAAAATTTTTGAGTTGTTGAAGCAGAAGGTGATAGAGCAACCTATTTTAGCATTACCAGATTTCAATAAGGTATTTCAAGTAGATTGTGATGCAACTGGGAGTGCAATTGGAGTAGTGTTAAGTCAAGAAGATAGACCTGTAGCATATTTTAGTGAGAAGTTGAATGATGCAAGGAGAAGATATTCAATTTATGATAAAGAGTTCTATACTATAATTCAATCCCTAAAGAAGTGGAGACATTATTTGCTGCCTGAGGAATTTGTGTTGTACATAGATCATCAATCTTTGCAATATTTGAACAGTCAAGGTAAGTTGAATCAGAGATATATGAGATGGGTAGAGTTCATGCAGAGTTGTACTTTTGTGTTGAAGCATATGAGTGGTAAATCAAACAAAGTTGCAGATGCATTGAGCAAGAGAAGGAACTTGTTGACAAAGATGAGAGTTAAAGTGTTAGGATTTGATGAATTGAAGAACATGTATGAGGGAGACACTGATTTTACAGAATCTTGGAAAGCATGTAAGGAACCTATTGTGACAGATAGAAGTAAGTGGTTGGATTATTTCATTCAAGAAGATATGTTTTTCAGAGGAAATCAATTGTGCATACGTATAAGTTCAATGAGAGATAATTTGATCAAGGAGAAACATAGTGGTGGATTGGCATGACATTTTGGCATTGATAAGAAAGTGGCATTGAGTGAAAACTACTTTTGGCCTTAGATACATAAGGATGTGAGGAATTTGTGCAGAGTTGTAGAGTTTGTCAAGTTGCAAAAGGGAGTAGTCAGAATACTAGATTGTATAAACCTTTGACAGTACCGAAGAGACCTTGGGAAGACATAAGCATGAATTTTGTGATGGGATTGCCTAAGACATAGAGAGGACATGATTCAATATTTGTAGTCATGGACAGATTTTCAAAGATGGCACATTTCATATCTTGTAAGAAGACAACTGATGTAGTGCATGTAGCTAACCTATTTTTCAAGGAGATTGTGAGATTGCATGGATGACCTAAGAGCATAATTTTAGACAAAGACACCAAATTTCTAGGCTATTTTTGGAAGACACTTTGGAAGAAGATGAAGATAGATTTAAAGTTCAGTTCAACATTTCATCCACAGATTGATGGATAGACAGAGGTAGTAAATAGGTGTTTGGGAAACTTGTTGAGATGTTTTGTTGGAGAGAAGGCAGGAAGTTGGGATTTAATTCTTTCACAAATAGAATTTGCATACAATAATTTAGTGAATAGGAGTACTGGAAGAACACCTTTTGAGATTGTTACTAGAGTGAATCCTAGAGGAGTGACAGAACTGAGAGACATGGGTATAGAAAAAAAGAGAATTACAGAAGCAGAAGAATTTGCAGATCACATGAAGATAGTGCATAATCAAGTGAAGAAGCATTTGGAAGATATGAATAGAAAATATAAGGAGCAAGCAGATGAGAAGAGATGACATAAGGAATTTATAGTTGGAGATGAAGTGATGGTATACTTGAGAAAAGAAAGATTTCCAGTTGGCACATACAAGTTGAAGATGAAGAAGTTTGGACCTTGTAGGATACTCAAAAAATTTGATTTGGGAAATGCCTATGAAGTGGAATTACCAGAGACATTGGGCATGTCACCTATTTTCAACATTGCAGACCTATATTAGTATCATGAAATAGAGTTCAGTGACAGCATGGCAGAGGACTTGAAGAAGTAGTTACCACAACAAGCACTAGAGCAGATTGAAGACATCTTGGATAGTAGAGTTGGACACAACACCAGAGGAAGACAATACAAAGAACACCTTGTGAAGTGGAAAGGCAGACCAGGAGAAGATTCATCATGGATTTCTCAGGCTAAGGTGGACCATCTTGGTTTTACTCTAGCCCCAGCAAAGTAAGGGACTCACTTTTTCAATTACCTCGGATGTCTGATGTAGGAGCATCCCTAGTTCAAGAGAAATCTTGCATCAACCAAAAACATTTACATTTCAGTTTGTTTGCAGTTTAGTTTGTTTCTTATCATTTTCTAGTTCAGTTTAGGTAGTTTAGTCAGTAGCAGTTTTTGTATTTTTGTCCACATGTTACCACAGTTGTACTTCAGATCTTATGATGTGGGACTTAGCATCTAGAGTCATTCATCTACATCATATCCAAAATTTAGAGCATTTGGATCAGTTATCGGAAAGTTATCACTACCAGAAGATTGACTATTTTCTCATAACAGAGCATCCTGACAATCTCTAATAATTAGCTAAAGGAGAAGACTTGAGAGCATTCCTTGACTTGTGGAGCTTAATGACACATCATTCAATGATCTTTGGTTCATCGCTAACCTTTCCTGAGATCAGCACATCATTCTATTCATTTGCAGAGGAATTCTTCATGATTAGGTCTGACCTATCCTTGTACACACATTACCTCTCTTCATTGGAGTTTGTGATCTTCCTTGGCTGACATGGAGGAAACTTATGTTTTAAACATGATATATATTGATGTAATAGATCCTTAGGAAAGCAATTCTCATGATTTAGAAGATAAATAGTTTACATTCTTTGTGAAGGGACTTCAAAGCTATATCTTGTGCATATTTTGATATTATGTAATCAGGCCTTTGAGCCCTAGTTGTAAGTCAGCATGTTCCCAGGTAGATTATATGTGAATTCTATGATATACTAAATGACTGAATATGCATTTGTTCCATATCTTTAAGTTGTTTCCATTGTGTTTACTCTTGCTACACGGTCAGGACAGTTCATTTTGTGAACCCTCCTACTGTGACTGCACTAGAATGCATGTGACTTTTGACAAGCATGGTTGCAGATTGGTGAGAGGGAACTTAGTGGTAGTGAAGGGGAAGAGATTGGGAAACCTATTCATGCATGAAGCCACTACATTTTGTAATGCCTCCTATGTATCTGAGGCTAGTACTAAAAATACATGTATGTTGTGGCACCGTAGATTGGGTCACACTAGTAATAATGTTTTGAAAACTATTAAGAATAAAGATTTGTTGGATGGTTTCTCTTATTCTGATGAGCACTTTGATTTCTATGAGCATTGTGTGTTTGGTAAACAAAATAGAAAATCATTTCCTTTAGGAATCAATAGAGCAAAAGAGAAGTTAGAAATTATTCATACGGATGTGTTTGGACCTATGGATAATGATTCTATTAGAACATCTTGTTATTTTATTACCTTCATTGATGATGTATCCAGATTTACATGGATTTATTTTATGAAACACAAATTTGAAGTTTTCACTAAGTTTAAAGATTTTAAAGTCTTAGTTGAAAACCAATCAGGATTGAAGATAAAAATATTAAGATCTGACAATGGACGAGAATATTGCTCTAAGAAATTTGATGAGTTTTGCAAGCATGTAGGTATTACCAGACAAAAGACAACTCCATAAACACCACATCAGAATGGTGTTGCAAAAATGATGAACCAAATAATCATGGAAAGGGCCAGAAGTATGTTGAGTGATGCACAGTTGGATAAATTATTTTGAGCAGACGTTGTGTGTAATGCTCACTACTTGATTAATAGATCTCCTTGTAAGGCTCTTGATTTGACATGTTATGAAGTGTGGATAGGTAAGCAACCTTCTGTTTCACATTTAAGGGTTTTTTGCTGTGAGACTTTTGTTCATGTACCTAAGGAAAAGCGATCTAAGTTGGATACAAAAGTTGAAAAGTGTACATTCATTGGATATGGTGATAATGTCAAAGGATATAAGCTTTGGAATCCACTAACCTGTCAGATTATCTTTTCTAGAGATGTAATTTTTAGGGAACTTAGACCTATTTCTGAACCTGAGTAGCTAAAAGAAAAGGATGAAAAGGTAAAGAGAGTGCACTTTGATTTAGAGTAGCAAGATGCACCTAAGGAAGAAAAAAATGATGGATTGGGGGTGAAGAAGAAGAAGATTCGAGTAGTTCTGATGAAGATGAATCTGTTGTTACAAAAGAAGTTGGTACAAATGATCATAGAGAAATAAGTTGATACTCTTACTCCACCCTTGAGGAGATCCACAAGATAATAGAATCTAGTCGACATGTATAGCCCACCAAATTTCTGTCAAATCTATTTGCTTTATTGAGTACTAATGATGAGCCTAGCTCCTACAAGAAAGCTATTCTTTCAGATGATAGTGAGTCTTGGCAGTTATCCATGCAGGAGGAGATGGTGGCTTTATACTCTTGTAACACCTGAGATCTTGTTCATTTCCCCAAGGGAAGAAAGGCCATAGGTTGTAAGTGGGTCTTCAAGAAGAAGTTTGGAGCAGATGGTTCATTGGAGAAGTACAAGGCTAGATTGGTAACCAAGAGCTACTCCCAGAGAGAGGGAGTTGATTTTGTTGAGATATTCTCTCATGTTGCTAAATTGAATTCTATTAGATTTCTTTTATCCATTGCTATAGCTTATGATTGGGAGATTGAGAAAATGGATGTTGAGACTATGTTCTTGCATGGAGATCTTGAGGAAGAAATTTATATGGAACAACCTACAGGTTTTGAGGTAAAAGGAAAAGAAAAATGGGTTTGCAGGTCAAAGAGGTCTCTTTATGGTCTAATACAGTCCTCCAGAATGTGGTATCAAAGTTTGATTCATTTGTTTTGAAATTGGGTTTTGTTAGAAGTGAGGAGGATCACTATGTTTACATTCATTGTATTGATGATTCTATACTGGTTATTGCACTATATGTTGATGACATGTTATTTTTCAGCAATACTAAGGGTATGACCAATGAGCTTAAAGCCCAACTTTTAGGTGCATTTGACATGAAGGATCTTGGAGTTTCCAGCTATATTTTGGGAATGGAGATCAGAAGGGATAGAGGTAACAGAAAGCTTTGGTTGTCACAAAGTAAGTATGTGAATACCATTTTGCAGAGATTTAGTATGTAGGACTATAATCCAGTTAGAGTTCCTTTACCCATTGGTACTAAGCTTTCATTACATATGTGTCCAAAGAATGAGGATGATCTTGAGGATCTGTCTAATGTACCATATGCTAGTGTTGTAGGGAGTTTGATGTATGCAATGGTTTGCACTAGGCCAGATATTGCCCAAGCAGTGGGAGTTTTGAGCAGATTTATGTCTAACCCTAGTTGACAACATTATAACTATGTGAAAAGGGTGCTTAAATATCTTGCAGGTACTCTTGATTACTGTTTGGTTTACTCTAGTTGATAAATCTTTAGACATACAGGGTTTTTTTGTTTCAGATTGGGCAAGTGACTTGGATAGTCGAAGGTCCACTAGTGGCTATGTTTGTTACTCTGTTTGGAGGAGTAGTGAGTTGGATGAGTAAGAGACAACCCATAGTTGCTTTGTCCACCATAGAAGTTTAGTATATGGTTGCTACCCATGTCTCTGAGGAGGCAGTTTGGTTGAGGAGACTATGTACACGTATTGGATTTGATTGTAGGATCATTCAAATTGGTTGTGATAGCCAGAGTGCTATATGTTTAGCCAAGAATCCTATGTATCATGCTCATACTAAGCATGTTGATATTCAGTATCACTTTGTTTGAGAGTTGGTTACGAATGGATAGATTGAGATGAAGAAGATAGACAATCAAGAGAATGTTACAGATTCATTGACAAAGCCTGTGAGCACAGAGAAGTTTATGTGGTGCAGAGAGGCCATGGGCCTTGTTTCTAGTGTCTGATTATATTTCATTTGATTTCCTATGGGTTGATTTATAATGTATAATGTCAAGTGGGAGAATGTTGGAATAAGGTTCCATTAACCTTATAAATTCCAATATTGTATTTATCCCATTTATTATTTGTTATTTTATAATTATCCATAAGGGAATGAGGTAGTCTCATTGATAGTGGTAATTTCAGAGTTATCGATGGAAGTTACAGAGTAATAAATTTACAGTTGGCAAATGTAAAACTCAGAGGTAAATGAGGGTAGGCATTCCCCTTGAGGAATCTACTATTTTTGGCATGTATGACAATGTGTCATAATGTGGTGTAAGTGGATTTATGGCAGCTGCAAGTTGTCATAAGATTCCATGCATGTATGATGCATATGACACCCATTATTAGTTGTGGTTGCTATTATTATCCCCAGGTGTCCATCTTGGGAAGATTTATTGTTAGTGGTATCGATCACGATTATGACATGTCATAAGATGATTTGACATGCTATTCTTGGACCTAGGCGCCCAACCTTGCATGGGCAAGTTATTGCCACTTGATGGTTGCATGTATGACCACATTTAATGCTTGCATGTGAGGCTGTTGGAGGAGAGAGAAAGTGGATGTCTAGAATGGAGGGAAAGCTTCTTTATAAATATTTTCCATTGTATTTGTTGCTGCAATACAAATTTTAGGTGCTCAGGTGTTGTCAAAATGCTGTCAGGTTGAAGACTGGTGGAGAGAGTTGTTGAGTTATTGTATTGCACATCTTTTTTAGATTAATACAAACTTGGGCCTCTTTCTTGTGTGGAGTTTTTTTTACCTACAAAGGTTTTCTCCACATAAACACTATGTTGTGTGTTTAGTTTTCTATTTTGATGTTTACGTATTGCATAGTTTCTTATCTATGTTTCAATCTCCATTGATAATGCACAATTAAAGATTGTTAAACAAATATTTTTATCATATTTCTGTTGAGTATTTGTGATTTCATTTCTAATAGTGCTTGCATATAACTGCTTGGTTTGGTAAGAGAGCGGTTCAAAAATGTTTTACAAGCCATAAACATTCATAGTGTGATTCGCATGATATAATTTAGTCTTGTCTAATACCTCTTTTGGTTTGGAGTTAAATGTAGGGAAGGGTAAGTGTTTGCTCTGCAGACCTAATATAAGTTTATGATCATGTCATGTGTATAGTGTGTGCACTGATGTGGAATGGTGTGCCAAGTTGAGATAGCACTTGATTATACCTTATTCTTGAATCATATTGGAATTTTACTTATTGTACATGTTTAGGAGCCGACTGATATGGCCACTACATGTCTCATGCTACATGTTTCATTCTGGCTAACAAAGGAGAAAGATTCTTGAAGCTTGCAGAGGATATATTTGAAGAATCAAATTTGTTGAAAGTAAGTAGTGTTGTGAATGATAATGTAGAATCGATATTGTGTGAATATACTTACAACAGAAGGAGATATGATGATAAAAAGTGCTAAGGATCAGTTCATGTAATATAATACTATTGTGGAAGATATGATGAGCTTTGCAATGATAAAGAGGGATTCCTGAATATGTTTTTATGTCATGGAGATCAATATTATTGTTATAAGGAAGATGGATAATAGTGTAGAGGCTAAAGTAGTCAACATTCTTTTTGTATGAAGAACCTTGAGATAAGTATTGTAAATGTTGTAATTGTTCAAGGAGTTGCAGCTTCCTTTGGGTTGTAGCCCATAAATAATACTGTAAGCCTATTTATGAGGCTAGATTTGGATAGTAGATCCAAGTATCTTGCTCACTGTGGTTTTTACCTTCTTAGGTTTTGTTGTGTGGTCTCACAACATGCCCCATTTTACCTTAGAAAAATAGGGACCCAACTTTTTGTTTTGCTTTGTTGGTGTGTTTTTCCCTTTGGATGGTATGGTAAAATGTCATGTCATGATCCATGGTTAGAAATCAAGTTAGGATTTTTCCCTTAAAAAGGTCATCAATGGATAGAAAACCAAATTCTAAGCAGCTTTGCCTTTTACATCATGTCAAAATTCATCAAAATAAGCAAGTTATGTCTATCCAAAGTTATGGTCAACTAGATATCTTGGTCAAAGGGATATGAATATTGCACCTTGTTAGATTGTGGAAATGAGAGATAATGATAGCATGTATAAACCAAATCAAGCCTCTCTTTTCACATACACCCAACATTAGGAGATAGGAACCGAGCTTGTCCACTGTGAAGGATAAAGCTACTGATTTCTATTCCTTTTTATGTTGTTGTAAATGAATGGATGCTTCAATTAGGTTTTCACAAGCATTAGACAACCTTATTACATCAAAACCTAATTGTAAAGTAATTGTAAACAGACTGATTTCTAGAACAGAAACTAGCAAGAAAATTACAAAAATGCAAATAAGAAGCAATAGTGACTGTGTACCTAGAAATTGGAGGCCTATCAGTCTAGAGTGCTAGCCCCAATGTTCAACAATTTCTACAACTGTCAAACTTTCTACACTAGGTATCAGAGTCTCTGTGAAGGGTTCCAAATCCTAGATTTGAAGTCTTCTTAGAATAGGTTTCTAGTCCCAAATATTCTCTGATGACAAAACTACAAGTTATGTGATGACTGTACCTGCAATACCTATTTTTCCTCCACTCCTTTCTGTCAGATCTTCCTGAATGTAACCTATACATACAAAAGAAGGAGAAGGATGGTTGTGGCTATATAGGAGTTTGCCTCAGTCAAACCCTATCTTTAGTATCACTACCTCAACAATAGCTGATGATGAAGTATGCAGATGTGTGTGCTCATAAATCAAATGTGTAAGCATAAATGCAAGATCCTAAATGACTCAATCATCAAGGATAGATCCACATAATGTTTCACTCAAGGAAACAACAACTTCATGTTATGCCCTTACTTCTATAGTGTATATGGTTATGAATAGTCAGCTTGTGGCTATCTTAACTCTTAATTAAGTCATATTATCATTATTATATTGTTATTTAGTTGTTTAGGTCAGCCTAAGGCTTCTATAGGTCTATCTAAGTCGGCCTGGGTGATATCCTAGGCATAAATAGGTATATATAGGAGGTAGTGAGTCTCATTTCATATCATATTGAGTATTGTGTTCTTATTGAAGACTATTGGAGGTATCCCCCTCGAAGTGGATTAGGAGGTTGCCCCCTCGAAGTGGCATATTATTATCAAGTATTTGCAGCATATTTTTTATTATATTCAGATATTGTGCAAGTTGTTTCATTACAAGTGGTATCAGAGCATGATCTTGGCACCATAGAGGCAAGATTTTTTCTCAACATTGGAGGTGATTTTGGGAAGAGTATAACTTTCCGATTTTAGTGAATTTTTAAAATATTTTTAAAGGGTTTTTGAAGACCATATTAAAGAAGATACAGTCCAGATTTCAGAGGAATTGAAGCAAAAATAAGAGAGTTATTGCAAAATTAGGGTTTCCAACAAATTCACTCTCAAGGCAGTAAATTTGCTAATTTTTTGGATTTGTTTCTGGGTAAGTGGTATCTTGGCCTTAGTAAGTTACAGTAAAACTTTTAGAAAATTTACATTTCATTTGTGTGATTTATTTCAAAAATATTGGTTTCCATCATGACAGGGCTTGCAACAAGAGGCAAAAAGAATGCTGTCACACTGGGGAAATCCTCTGATAAGGATGAGGAAATAAGTAAGTTCAAGTTGGTGATGTGTGGCCTAAGAGGAGATATATCAGACATACAAAGCATGTTAAGCAACTTAATGAATGAAACAAGAAAGGAGGTCTCAAGCAACCAAGAAGAAAAAGAAGAAGAAACAGAAGAAGAAGAAGTAGCAGACAAAGAAGAAGAAGAACTAGAAGAAGAAGAAGAAGAAGAAGAAGAAGTAGACAAAGAAGAAGAAGAACCAGAAGAAGAAGAAGAACCAGAAGAAGAAGCAGAAGAAGAAGAAAAAGAAGAACCTGAAGAAGAAGAAGAAGACAAAGAAGAAGAAGAACCAGAAGAAGAAGAAGAAGAAGAAGAAGAAGAAGAAGAAGATGATGATGATGATGATGATGATGATGATGATGATGATGATGATGATGATGATGATGATGATGAAGAAGAAGCAAAAGAAGAAGAAGAAGAAATAGAAGAAGAAGAAGAAGTAGACAAAGAAGAAGAAGAACCAGAAGAAGAAGAAGAACCAGAAGAAGAAGAAGTAGAAGAAGAAGAAAAAGAAGAAGAACCAGAAGAAGAAGAAGAAGAAGAAGAAGTAGCAGCAGCAACAGTAGACAAAGAAGAAGAAGAAGAAAAAGAAGAAGAACCAGAAGAAGAAGCAGAAGAAGAAGAAAAAGAAGAAGAAGAAGAAGAAGAAGAAGAAGAAGAAGAAGTGGAAGAAGAAAAAGAAGAAGAAGAAGAAGATGATGATGAAGAAGAAGAAGAAAAAGGCAATGAAGAGGAAGAAGTGAAAGAAGAAGAAGAACTTCCTAGTCAAGCTATTCAACCAACGCAAGGGTACCATGTACTATTCCTCACCTCTTCCTCTATGGCACATCAAAAGGTTCAAGTAAAGGAAGAACACATTCATCACCTACAAGAGCTAGATGCAAAGGGAAGACACATCTTGGAGATGAAGTTAATTTTCTAGACATACATGAATAAGCTGAGGACATCAATAGTTCCAAATTACCTCATTTATGAGAAGGAAATGCTAGCAATCCTTCATGCAGTTAAACAATGGAGGCCTTATTTAATGGGTCGACACTTCAAGGTTAAGACAGATCATGATAGCCTAAAATATTTTTTGGAACAAAGACTATCCTCTGAAGAGCAACAAAAATGGGTCACTAAGATGTTGGGATATGACTTTGAGATTGTATATAAGAAAGGGAAGGAAAATATTGTGGCTGATGCACTTTCTAGGAAGGATGAGAAAGATGAAGCCTTATTGTGTGCCCTTTCAATATTACAAGCAAATTGGTGGAAGAAGCCAAAGCAGAATGGCAAAATGATGTTGCAACAAGTAATCTCATCCAACAATTAAAAAGTGATCCTAGTAGTTTAGATAAGTTTTGTTTGAAGGGAGATATTCTTTGGTATAAAGAGTGTTTGTATCTCTGCAAGAATTCCACTCTTAAACACAAGATTCTCACAGAGCTACATGAGTCCCCAGTTGGTGGTCATTCAGGATTTTTGAAGACATATCATCGGGTCAAGCAAGATTTTTTTGGGAAGGGTTAAAAGGTGATGTTCAAAAATTTGTGGTTGAATGTTTGGTTTGTCAAAGAAATAAGGGGGAGACAATTAAGACACCAGGTCTATTGTAGCCCTTATCTATTCCTAGCCAGTGTTGGGAAGAGGTGTCCATGGACTTCATCACATGGCTTCCCAAATCTAAAGGTCATAATGTCATCATGGTAGTAGTTGATCACCTCACTAAATATGCACATTTCATTGCATTATCACATCCTTTTACAGCAAGTGCAGTGGCAAAAGTTTTCTTGGAGAATATCCAAAAGCTACATGGTACACCTAAGGTTATTGTCAGTGATCGTGATCCTATCTTTACTAGTCACTTTTGGAAAGATTTATTCTCATGTTTGGGTACTCAATTGGCTCATAGTTCTTCATACCATTCTCAATCGGATGGGCAAACTGAGGTTGCTAATAAATGTTTGGAAGGATATCTACGTTGTTTCACTTTAGAGAAGTAATCTCAATGGGTAGATTGGCTACCACTGGCAGAATGGTGGTATAACACTTCTTTTCATAGCTCATCAAAAATGTCTCCATTTTTGGCACTTTATGGATATCATCCTCCTTCCATCACATCATCATTAAAGGTGTCACCAAGAGTTCAGGTAGTAGAGGACCACTTGCATCATCAACAACAGGTACTTTCAGGACTCAAGGAGAATTTAGCTATGGCACAAAATCAAATGAAACAATAGGTGGACCAACATCGTAGTGAAAGAAATTTTGAAGTTGGGGATTGGGTCTTCTTGAGATTGCAGCCTTATAAACAAATCTCAATGAAGCAACACAAAAAGAGTAATAAGTTGTCTCCAAGATATTATGGGCCATACCAAATCATGCAAAAGATTGGTAGTGTTGCCTACAAGCTAGAGTTGCCACCAACAACAAAGATACATCCAATTTTTCATGTTTCTTGTTTAAAGAAGGTAATTGGGCAGAATATTCCTACTCAAACAGTTACCAAAACTCGATGAAGAAGGAAGAATAATTTTGGAACCAGAGGGCATTCTTCAAACTCGCACAAAGAAGCTGAGGAATAGAACCTTCACTCAGTATCTCATCCAATGGAAGAATTTACTAGTTGAAGAGGCCACATGGGAGGATGAGGAGTTCATTCAAAAGAATCCACACTTGGTTAGCATTGAGGACAATGCTTCTTTGAAGAGAGGGGGCATGCTACGCCCTTAATATTGGTGTACATAGGGTTATGAATAGTCAGCTTGTGGCTATCTTAACTCCTAATTAAGTCATATTATCATTATTATATTGTTATTTAGTTGTTTAGGTCGGCCTAAGGCTTCTATAGGTCTATCTAAGTCGGCCTGGGTGATATCCTAGGCATAAATAGGTATATATAGGAGGTAGTGAGTCTCATTTCATATCATATTGAGTATTGTGTTCTTATTGAAGACTATTGGAGGTATCCCCCTCGAAGTGGCATATTATTATCAAGTATTTGCAGCATATTTTCTATTATATTCAGATATTGTGCAAGTTGTTTCATTACACTTCACCTCAAGGAGATGATAGTGATGAAGACTTGTAAAACAAGAAGGCAATACATCTGTATCCATGGAGGATTCCAAACTCAAGTTGGAGGCTTTAACCCTTCTCCCGATCTTACAAAGGGCTTGACAAAACCTAGGAAGAGCAAGATAGACTTGAGATCTTGATTCCTAATCTCCAAAAAATATCTCCATGACGGAAAATATCAATGTCTTCAAAGAGATTCAAAAAATTTAAGACCGTCAATAGAAATAGTAGCAAAATTTTGGCATAATAAGTTTGCATGAGAGTTGTGTGTGATAAAGTGTTTTTCAATTCTCTTTAAATACTTAACCTTAGAAATGCAAGCAATCAAAATAATCCGCCGACATCATGCGAAAACCAAAATTTGAATTCAAAATCCTGAGGTGTATGGGGCAAGCCAACACTAAGCCAAAAATCAAGACCCTAAGATTTAGGGTTGGACTAGGGCACAGGTATCCAAGTCCAAGCCCCAAATTTTGCTTAAGGTCAAGCTTAAGGGTTTCTAGAATATCTAGAATCCAAGGTTTATTTTTGGGTTTTGTCAGTTATTTCTTTGAAATGCAACATTTCCTCAATAGGGTTCATGTCAATCAAGGTTTAGGTAGGTCAGAAACAAAAAGGGCAAGAGGACACCAAAGGAGGTGAGCTAAACTATGCAAAATTGTGCTAGTCCATGCAGGAGTACAATTTTTGACATAACACTTAACACCCACTTTAGTGGCCATATGACACTATGTGTATATGCAACTAAAGAAAAGTAAATACTTCAATCATGAAAAGGATACCCAAAAGGATACTGTAGAGGAAGATAAAATGTTGCCACATGAGAGGAAGAAGCCCCCAGTCTATAATCCTGTAAGATCACAAAGTTAGGGACCGCATCCTACAAAGGAACACTTGTTAGATAATCCTAATCAAATCATCCTGCAAGGAGCAAACAAATAAGTCAATCATAAGCACTAAGGGGATCGATTGATGAGACATGATTAGGGTGGAAATCAAGGGAGATATATGCCACCCTTGTTTTTGCTGGCTTAATTCGAAAAGAAGAAACATGTGGTAATCTTTGAACACTGATTTCAGGGAAAGTAGATGAGGAATGCTTCATGAGGGTCATTTTTAGAAACAACACCAAGGAAAAAAGAATTGGGCTAGATTGAGGGTGGAATCAGGAATCCAATGCAATAGATGATGTAAAAATCTGAGTTTGACAGCCCAAGATAAAGACGTATGAACAAAGTTGTAGACTTTTGTACCTAGATAGTGATAGGAAGTCTTATCCTTTACTATATGTAAAGGGAGTTTTCACTTTCTCACTATTTAGTCTTTTTTCTTGCTATAGAAGAGTAGAGGAGAAGAGGAGAAGGAGAGAGAGATCGACTATGCCAAGTCGATGCCCCTACCAACTTCTGAGGCTAGAGGTGCTCCATTCTCGGGTAGCAGACAGGTGGATCAAGCTAGAGGTAGGACTCTAAACTTCACTTCTATCACAGTTCTTTCCTATTTTTGTGATTTTTTTCATTTTTTGTGTCATCTAGAGCTCTTTGGACAAGGGATCACAACTAGGGTGCCCAAGACTAGTCAAGGTACCCAAGTCCTCTCTGAGTGCCCAGGTCTCCCTGGGGTGCCTAGGTCCTCCTAGGGTGCCCAGGTCATCTTGGGGCACCTAGGTCTAGAGAGGACATGGACCCAAGGGATAGGGTAGAGCTAGATGTGTTAGGGGTGTTTAGATTATTTGATGATGAAAACTGATTAGAATTTGATTGTTTGATGTACAGGATGTCCTCGAGACACGGGAGCAAATAGGTGACCAACTCATGATGTTGTTATGGAGACACATAGGTGCTAAATCCAACAAAGATCAAGGTTTCTTACAGGCGATATGCCTGTGGTGGGTGTTCATCATGCCCATGATGATATTTTATTGCAGTATGTTGATGGCGTTAATTGAGAGATGGAATGTAGATACTTCTACATACCATTTACCCATAGGAGAGATGACGGTGATACTAGAGGATGTGTATCGTATCTTACGACTTTCAGCCTGAGGACAGGTAGTGCGTATTGTGGAGTAGCATTTGGAGGAGTATACTTGAGAGAGTCACCTTTACTACCTAGGTCATATTGTCACTCCATTTGGATGGGGACATATCAGTCTTCAGTGGCTAGAGTAGGGCTACATAAACATACCTTTAGTGTGTCGCATCATGATCACAACCATCACCTTAGCAGTTGCACAGGATGGATGGGGCACTCATCTTTATGGGGGCCTCATACATACTATCAGGGTGATGGAGGAGGAGAGGATAGTCTACGTGTGGGGGCGTAGTATGCTTGTACACCTCTACTGAGACTTGGGACGATGTGTTCATTATGAGGTGTAGAGCCTGATGGTGTGTACTTTGTTATGGGTATGGATGTTTGAGCACATTAGGTTCACATGGCCTGTAGGATTTCTTAGAGAGCTGACATGGAAACATCCACCTGCACATGCTTATCCACTCATTAGGTGTTGGAGCTATGGTGATTTGTTATATTGGAGAGTGGTGTTTGACAGACTGTGGCACGATGATATCATCTGGAGACCATATCATGGCTAGAGTCCATGGATGGAATAGTGTAGTCAGCTAGCAAGGTTGCAGTGAGATTAGCTATTAGTCGGTCACCTAGATCACATCGTTGTCTAGTTTTACTTTGATAGAGTTGCACGATAATTCAGATGTAGGCAGGATGTCCCTAGTATGCATACTTAGTGTGCAATGCAGTCAGCATGAATGACACCCCATGACCACCAATAACTAAGGTTGTTGAGAGTGATGACGACAACGTAGCAGGTGTAGAGCCAGTATTAGAGGAAGATGACATCGGTACTACCTAAGAGTACATGACTTGATGGGAGACAACACTAATTACTCTAATCTTCCCTTCCGGTCATCCCACAGGTAATCCGTAACCATGGGTGGGTTGTTGGGGTGACACAGGAGAGGAGGATGATGGTAATTATTTCACTGGATACTATGATCTTGATGATGATGAGGAGGAGGAGGGTACTGTTGGTTTTAGAATAGACAACTAAGAGGGGGGGTGAATCAGTTGTCACCAAATCCTTCCTTTCTATAAATACTTAAATCCTTCTTATATTTCTATAGCATAATAATGATTTAATCACAGAAGCACAATGCAATATCTCAAGAGCAAAACACATTAACACAAATGACACCAAGATTTTAACATGGAAAACCTGGTTAAGGGTAAAACCACAGGGTGACTAACCTAAGATTGTATTCTCTATTAAAAGAATAAGAAGAACAAAATGGCACTTGCCAATTAGGGCTCACTACCCAACCACATTGCTCACAAGAGGCCCACTACCTATAGGAGACACATTGTCCATAGAATAATAATATAAATATTACATACTTGAACTGGAGATTAGCATCTTCACCATGCTTGAGACAGTTCCATTTAAGCTCAACACTTCTACTCTGCTTTTCATTCTTCTCCTCTCTAGCACTCTCTCATCTTCACCAAGGATATTTTGAAATGAATTCACAAATCTTATTTATACAAGACATCAACTTTGAGATAATCATCCAAGTTGGCACAACACATACTTTATTTTATTACAAAGCAATTACACAAATACAACTTGACTTATTACAAACTTCATGCATATCACCACACTATCGGCCACACATATCTGGGACTTCAATCTTCTTTGAGGAACATGCCATGCTTCGCAAAACATCTTCAAGATCATCCGCAGGATGTGTAAAACATTTGGTCAGCCATGAGTAGGAAGAACACCATCACCTGAGAGTAAATCTTTAATTATGAGCTCAATCTTCAATGCGGACCACCAACACAAACTGGATACAACCTAGAGACCCCCACAAGCTTGCCTGAATCACCAAGAACATCCACACAACTTCTGCTTACTGAAATCATTCACATCTTCATTCAGAACCTCAAGAACATAGTCTGTCATCACTATCACATTAGAAAAAATTCTTGCTGACCTCCAGACCATGAACCAATTGAGTTATCAATTCACATTGGCTTCCTAAACGTTCCACCAAATCTGTAGAACAAGATATTGCATTTCTGGATCTCACCAGACCTATTTGTGTCATTATGTCGCCTCTGAGTAGCTGCCACAACTAGTTTTACTCATATGGCCATAACTTCTCCAAATCTTCATGCGGACCTCTCATATCTTAACTGGATCATCTTTAGACACATATCTACAAACCCTTTGATATGCATTCTCTGATCTTCATCTAGTTGGGATCTTCACTTCATAGAGCTTCACTGTTCTTCTCTATTTTTGATAGGACTAATTTTCTCAATATCCTCAGCACACAGCTCATCCAATCCTTGACATCAATGCAATAGGAGTATGTTGACATCAATGACAACACCGGTTGGGCCAATACTTGCAACAATCTCCCCCTTTGTTATTGATGGCAACATATGATGTGAAAAATTGTTTTAACCATCAAGACAAGAACTTCTCCTCACTAACTGACATGGCTCCCCTTATCAACAATAATCATTCATATGTATTCTCTTTCTTTACTACTCCCCTTTGATCAACAACCACTTTTGTTTTTCACATGTCTTCTATCTCCCTTTGACATCAATAGAAAAGGGCACATACTTGCATCAATCAGAATCATACAGACTACTCCTCATGAGTAGCAGCTTCCTATCATCAATCTGGACCACAAGATATCACTGTGAGATCCATCAGACTGATGCACATCAGTGCACCTTAATTCAGAATTGCAAGGGTAATAACCCCTAACTTCTCCTTGAGATACTCAAAAGAGTCCTTAGGTAGAGGTTTAGTAAAAATGTCTACAATCTAATCCTTTGAGGGCACAAACTCTAATCTGACTTCATTCTTGTTCACCTTCTCTCTCAAAAAGTGAAACTTGATGGATATATGTTTTGTCTTTGAATGCAACATTGGATTTTTTAGATATATTTATTGCACTTGAGTTATCACAGAAGATTGTGATAGGTTCCTCATACTCCACTCTGATGTCTCTTAGCATTTGCTTCATCCACAATACTTGAGTGCAACTACCTGTTGCTGCAATATATTCTTCTTCTGCAATGGATAGAGATATTGCCTCTTATTTCTTGCTCAACCAAGAAACTAATCTTTTCCCCAAAAAGAATACACCACCACTGATACTCTTCCATCCATCCACATCTCCTACCCAATCTGCATCTGTATATGCATGAAGAGAGAAATCATGATCCCTAGGATACCACAAACCATACTCAACTGTTCCCTTTAGATATTTGAGAATTCTCTTGATTATCATGACATGAGATTCTCTGGGATCAGTTTGGAATCTAGCAACAAGACCAATAGCATTCATAATGTCAGGTCTATTTTGAGTAAGATACAGTAGTCCTCCAATCATTAACCTGTACTTTTTCTGATCAACCTTAGGAGATTCATCATCTTTGCTTAGTTTACATTTGGTTGCCATAGGAGTATTCATTGATTTTGAATCTTCCATCCCAAATTTCTTCAACAATTCTTTCACATATTTGGTTTGTGATATGAAGATTCCTTTCTTTGTTTGAGTAATTTACAGACCCAAGAAGAAATTCATTTACCCAAACATAGACATCTCAAATTCACTTTTCATTTGATTTGCAAAAGTCTTGCACATACTATCTCTTCCTCCAAAAATGATATCATCAACAAATACTTCAACAATCAATATATTTTCATGATCAATTTTGAAGTACAAGTTACTATTAGCAGTACCTTTGTTGAAACCAATCTTCAAAAGATGTTTATCCAATCTTTCATACCAGGCCCTTGGGGCTTGTTTGAGTCCATACAGTGCTTTCTTCAACTTGCAAACCATATCACCATGATTAGACAATTGAAATCCATCCAGTTGCTCAATGTATACTTCTTCTTCCAAGTCACCATTCAGGAAGGCAGACTTGACATCCATCTGATATACTTTGAAATCCTTGAAGGCAGGAAAAGAAAGAAATAATCTGACTACTTCAATTCTTGCCACCTGAGCAAAAGTTTCTTCAAAGTCAACTCCTTCTACTTGTGAATAACCCTTACAGACCAATCTAGCTTTGTTTCTGACTACTTCATCTTGATTCAATTTATTCTGGAAGACCCACTTGGTCCCAATCACATTTTTGTTTCTAGGTCTAGGAACAAGATCCCAAGTGTGATTTTTCTCAATCTGCATCAACTCTTCCTCCATTGCTTTAGTCCAGCTTTCATCATTGCATACTTCACTTACTATTTTTGGTTCAATCTTTGAAATCAGACAATACTTTTCTGAGTCTTGAGCAATCTTTCTTCTTGTTTGAACACCTTTACTTCTATCACCTGTGATCTGATCTTTAGAATGATTTAGCCTTACATACCTAGGAGTTTTGGGAATTTCTTGCACTACTATATCTTGGACAGGTTCATTCAAACTTATCTGGTCTTCCTGTATTCCAGGATTCTCTGGATCAGTCTAGATCTGAATTTCAGAAGGAGCTTGAACATCTTGGACCAAAACATCATTCTAATCATCTTCTTCATATTCATAAAACCTTGTGGGTTTTTCAATGCCTTCATCAACCTTCACATTTGTACTTTCTACAATCTTTCTCAATCTCTTGCTATAACACCGGTATGCTTTGCTTTGAGTAGAATAACCCAAGAATATTCCTTCATCACTTCTAGCATCAAATTTACCAAGGTCTTCATCTCTTTTAATGCAACATTTACTACCAAAGACTCTAAAATACTTTATAGTGGGGGTGATGCCAAACCAGAGTTCATAAGGGGTCTTACTAGTATTGCTTCTAATTTGTACTCGATTAAGAGCATTGACAGCAGTGCTTATAGCTTCTCTTCAGTAGATTTGAGGAACATTTTGTTGATAATTGAGGGGGGGCTGAATCAGTTATCTTAATTATTTTAACTTTTTGTTCTTCTTTATCAACTAGTACAGTATCAAAACATATAAGATTAAATGAACATGAAAGCAGAAATAAACTTAGTACACATGACACAATGTTTTTGACATGGAAACCCTGTTAAGGGAGAAAACCACGGGGTGATTAACCCAAGAATGTATTCTCTGTTAGAAGAATAGAAATACAAAATGGCACTTGGCAATTAGGGCTCACTGCCTACAAGAGACTTACTGTCTACATGTTATAAAGAGTGTAATAAGATACTTGAACTGATGAGAAGCATCCACATATGCTAGATTTCAGTTCCGGTTAGGCTCTGTATACTGATCTACTGCACTTCATTCTTTCTCTTCTTTTGTGCTACTGTCCTTTCACATACCGGACCTACCTTACTACTTTCACACTATTCTTCTACTTTTATTCATACACAACAACACACAACATCCATTCATATCTAAATCCATCTAGTATATATATCCGCACCAAAGATTTCATCCACTTTCTAGTTAGCTTCCGGAATACTCAATATTTTCCCAAACTCTGATCTGTCGGCTGAATCTTTCCATACCAAGTAATGTGGATCAAAGGGATGATTAAAGAAGTCATCAATCATGTCAGCCAATCACGAATGATACCTTAAGAATCTTGATCACCATCAACAACTCATCCAGATTAAGGTCTGATACTCTGTCGGTCAGTTCTTCCTCTGTCAACTCTGCCAAATCGAACCCCAATACTTAGATGCTCATATCTCTTCACTCTTACATCACCAGAGGCTCAATCACTGGAATCTATCAGTCAATGTATTCCTCTTGACTTTCCCAAGTCCGCACTTAACAAAGATACTTTCTCTAAGAGATCTGGACCTGACTGTTGGACCTTGCTGCAGGCTCTGTTCTTGCTTACTAGGCCACAACATTTCTTCAATCTGTCTTCCGGTATAGGCACACCATGTTCTGTGGATGGGCGGGATGAACTTTGTTGCCATCAAAGACAATACTCATGAAGCCATATATTGTCTCTTGCCAACAATCTCCCCCTTTGGCATTGATGGAAACACTTAGTGAAAAATGACTAAGTGTCACACTATACTCCCCCTTGGCTGATGCTCTATTCTTATGTACATTTTCTGGAGCTCCCCCTTAGCTGGACTCCTCATTTTTCACTGCTCCTCACTCCCCCTTTGACATCAATGGCAAAGGGTGGGGTCCGCACACCAAAATTTCCAAAAATAATCTATACTTATCCGTATAAAACATATATACATGTTTTCCCTACATATACTAAAATATATCTGAAAAAGTGGTCTTTAGCTGTACCACTTCTGTCGCCCAACTATTCTTCATCCTATCCAAAATTGAGATGTGACCACTCAACAAGAATGCAAAAGCTTCTGCCCTTTTTAGATCTGTCGGATCACTGGTCCGGGCTGTAGTCTGAGCATCACTCAAGGCCTCATGCATGGCCTCTAACTTAGGGATAATGATCCCTTTAAGTTCACTCAACCTACTTATTCTATTTTTCTTTTCCTTCTCAAGTTTCTTATCTTCATTCAAGACTGCAATAGTCTGACATTCTTGATTGATTACGGGAGATGAGAGAGGATCAAAACTTTGAGACAAACTTAGTAGTTTATCTTCTTGCTCTTTTACTTTCTTATCAACATGTTTGGTCACTTTAAACCAGGATAAACAAAATTTATAAATATTTCTGCCATCTTTGAGAGCATTTTCTAAACTCTTTATCCCAATATCCATAACTCTCCTGTCATTTGAGATTAGACCCAAATGTGGATGCTGTAGGATCCTTTTGGAAGGATGGCATGATCTTTTCCAGTACACCGGATGTAGTTTCTATGAGCTCACAGTCTTCCATGTGAGACTTCAGCATTTTTTCTTTTGCCTTAGCTTGAGTGAAGGAAGCTAGTTTCATGGTTTGGACCGGAGAGAGGGAATCAAAATTGAATGGACCTTGAAGCAATTTCAGTTCATTAAATTCCATCATTTCTTTGATCAAGAACTCTTTGACTGCTTCTGTTGTGTCTCTTGCCAAAGACAGAATTTTCTCCCTTTCTGTAGCCTTACCACTATCATCTTCTTTCTCTTTTGCTTCTTGACTGATCTTCTCTTGTACTCTTTCTTTTTCTTTGAATCCAGAGTTTGTAGGGGAAACTGGAGGAGAGATGTTTGCTTGATCATGGACCTCTTCTTCTAGAGCAGAGGAATCTAAGTCCTTACCTTTTTGTTCACCTATCTCCTTTACCTCTTCTACCACTATCTCAGTAGATTCTTCTTTGTTATCCATTTCTGACGGATCATCACTTAAATCCTCTACAACAGGAATATTAAATCTTTTATAGCCTTTCCGGAGGATTTCTTCTATTTTTTTTGCCACTTTATTAGTTTCTCCAAGATGAGCTGATTCATTCTAGCCTTACTCCATAACTCATCCTTGCAATCTTTGAAGATCATATTCATTTGCTTCTAAGTGATTGAAGGAAAGAGATGAATGGCTATTTGTTCTCGGATCTCAAGATCCTTTGCCCTAGCATTTTTTTCTTATCTCTAATTCCTTCTCTAGGCTTTTGGGAATGAGAGATATGATTTCAATAAAAGCCTTATTGTATATGTTCAAGTACTTAACTATGGCTTCCTCCAAGATCTTTCTATCTACATCATTGTATGCATCATAGAATTCTGTTATTGGTTGCAGGTTCCCATCCATAGTAACTGCTTTAACTACATCATCTAAGGACAGAGTGGGCCTTTCAACAAATTCTTCTGTCATCTCTTCCTTGTCATGACTGGTAGAGGGTTCATTGGATGTTTTCTTTTTCTTCTTCATTTTCTTTACCTCTTCATTAGATTCCATCTCTTCATCAGATTCCATCTCTTCATCATCCTTTTGATTGGCATAAGACCTTGTGGCCTTTGTTTTAGTTCATTTCTCTACTTTACCGAATGATTTTGCTTCCGGTTTTGATGTCTTTGAGCTCTTGTCAGTGGTAGGTGCAGACCTCTTAGAGGATTTGGTCCGGGAGGGGGCTTCTACCGGACCACTTTCCTTTTCTGCTTCTTCCTTCTCTTTCTCTGCCCTTTCCATCTTCTCTCTGTTAGCATCAAATGCTTCTTTTGATATGCCAAATCTTTTGGCAACATTCTCTACTTCTTTTCTCACTTTCCTCTTTATCTCTGGTTGTCTATGTTCCACATTGAAGAGAACTTGTGTCTCAAATTACTACTTGAACCTCTTAGTTGAACCTATGTTTTGAACCTCTTTGTTGAACCTTTCTAGAGTTCATTTGGTAGGTTCAATGAATTTTAGTTCAACTGTTCCTTGGTTCATTGGTCTGAGGATATGCGATGTCAGCATCGCTGTGACGAAGCACTATCGGCAGGACCATGTTGAAGACCATTGGCATCGGTGAGACAAGGGCCGTCGGAATAAGCATCGAAAGTTTGTCCGATGCTGAGTGTCACCCCGATGGAAGCATTCAATCGTCAGCACGACAAGGCCTATCGGCCAACCTTTGTGGAGTTACTCCGACAGGAGTAGTCACTCCGACGAAGGTTACGGTCGTCGGCAAGACAAGGCCTATCGGCCAAACACTGTAGAGTTACTCCGACAGGAGTAGTCACTCCGATGGCGTATGTCTATCAGCAAGAGAATACCCGTCGGCTAAAGGTGTTGGGCCGATGTACTGCGGACATCCTGATGGAAGTCTTATTGGTATCGGTGAGACAAACCTCTGTCGGAGCGAGGACTAGATCTTTTGCCGATGGAGAATGTCATACCGATGGTAACCTTGGTGATCGGGGAGACAATGCTCATCGGTGGGAGGTGAAGTCTGAGGGCCGATGGGAGTTGTTATGCCGATGGACTGGAGACTTGGTATTGTCGGCAACAAAATTGCTGACAATACTCTTTCACCTGTTGGCGGTTATAAACTGCAAAGTCCTTTGCGACTTGGTACATGTGGGACTAAACGCCTCACTGAAATGTGAACCGTTGCGACGGTTAGATGGCAGCGACGTATGAGGAATCTGTTCTATCAGTTAGATCAGAAGTCTGTAACGACTCTTGTTCTTGCAGATTGGAAATAGAATGATAAGTCTATAGGTGTCGTTGGTATTATGATGATGAGACTTGAATAAAGGTTCGTTCTGTAAATGTACAGGGAGATGAACTGTGTATGATGTCGAGAATCAAACACCAGAGCAAGAAGCTAAGTTCTTTATTGTAACTGTATATCTTACTGTAATAAAGATTGTTTTCTTGTGGTGGTGGGTTTTTTACCCGTAAGGGTTTTCCCACGTAATTCTGTGTGTCTGTGTTCTAACTATTGTCTATTTTGGTTTCTCTTGTGTATTCATCTGTGTTATTGTAATTTAAAAAAGTGACTGGTCTACACTGTCCCCTGGGAATTAACATTAGGGAAGCTGTTTTCCGCACCTGTGCTTTCCTTACAAGTGGTATCAGAGCCTGGCCCGTTGTGTTATCCTTGTCGGTAGTTTGGGTTTTTTGTGTTAATTCTGTTGTGTGGGAGTTCTGTAGAAAGTTATTTTTTAAATTAAATAGAGATGGCAAGTACATCAGACAAAATAGACATTGAGAAATTCAATGGCACAAACTTTGAGTTGTGGAAACTTAAAGTTGAAGACATGTTAGTCTATAGAGATCTTTGGGTTGCTGTGTCTGGAGTTCAACCTACAGGCATGAAGCAAGAAGATTGGGAACTGATATGCAGAAAAGCCAAAGGACTGATAAGACTGAGTTTATCTGACTCTGTTCTATTGAACATCCATGAGGAGAAATCTGCAAGTGATTTGTGGAAAAAGTTGAATAATATTTATCAGGGCAAGTCCTTGGTAAATAAACTTTTCCTCAGAAAGAAATTGTATTCTCTGAAGATGGATGAAGGTGCATCTGTAGCAGAACATCTGAGTGCATTCAATACAATTGTTGCTCAGTTGACATCTATAGGTGTAAAAATAGAAGAGGAAGATCGCTGTATGCTTCTGTTATGTTCCTTACCTGACTCGTGGGACCATCTGGTGATGGCTATTGGAAGTACAACAACTACGTTTTCTCAGGAAACTATTGTTGCCTCTTTGTTGTCTGAAGAGATGCGGAGGAAATCTTCTGGAATGGCCAAAGAGGCTCTGTCAGTTCGTGGTAGATCAAAGGAAAGAGGCAAGAAGAAGGACAAGAAGTCTAAGTCCAAATCAGAGGGGAAATCAAAATCTCCTGGCAAGAAGTCCAAGGTGAAGTGCTGGAATTGTGGACAGAAAGGTCATGTCAAGAAAGACTGCAAAGAGGAGAAAAAGAAGAAGAAGAACTTCTCTGACTCTGAGTCTTCACACAGTGATGCTGATGCTTTCATTGCTGCTCTGGCAACACCTGCTTCTGAAGATGTTTGGCTGATTGATTCAGGAGCATCCTTTCATATGACATCTCATAGAGAGTGGTTCACAAAGTATGAACTCTATGCTGGTGGCAAGGTGTTCCTGGCTAGTGATTCAACACTGGAAATAGTTGGCCGAGGTCGAGTCAGAATCCAGTTCCCAGATGGCAGAATAAAGGGAATGAATGAAGTTCTTCATATACCAGGTCTGGCTCGAAATTTACTTTCTGTTAGTAAACTTAATGATGTTGGAGTGCAAGTTACTTTTGTGAATGGTGGCTGTAAGATGACTAGAGGTTCTATTGTTCTGGCAAAAGGTGAACGCATTGGAACTCTGTATAGGTTAGATGCTAAACCAGTGTGCTGTAATAATGTCTCTGCAAAATCTGAAAAGGCTACTATTGTAACACATGACGTAAATTCTATGGAAGTTAAACTTCCTGCAGAGAAAACAATGCTCTGGCATCATAGACTTGGTCACATAGGTGAGAAAGGTTTAAAAACCTTGAAAAACAAAAATCTAGTAGATGGGCTGATTGATTGTAATCTGGAGTTCGATTTCTGCGAACATTGTATATATGGAAAGCAAAACTGTGTTTCATTTTATTCTAGTTCTCATAAATCTTCTGGTGTTCTGGACTATGTGCATTCTGATGTTTTTGGTCCAGTTGATGTTCCTTCTTTATCTAAATCAAGATACTATGTATCGTTCATTGATGATTATTCAAGAAGGGCATTTGTATATGTTTTGAAAAACAAATCAGAAGTGTTCAGTCGATTTAAAGAATTTAAAACTCTTGTGGAAAATCAGACTGGTAGAAAACTAAAATGCTTGAGAACAGATAACGGTGGTGAATATTACAATGCGGATTTTGATAAGTATTGTGTAGACCATGGAATTAAAAGGCATAAAACTACACCTTATACTCCACAACAGAATGGAGTTGCTGAAAGGTTAAATCGATCGTTGATGGAGAAAGCAAGAAGTATGTTGAGTTATGCTGGTCTTGAACAGAAGTTCTGGGCTGAGGCAGTTGCTACAGCTTGTTACTTGCTGAATCGTTCTCCTACATCAGCATTGGTTGATAAGACACCTATGGAAGCATGGTCTGGTAAGAAGCCCTCTCTAAGACATATTCGAGTCTTTGGCTGTGAGGCATATGCTCATATTCCTGAAGTTAAAAGATCTAAGTTGGATAACAAGGCAGTTAAATGTATCTTTGTTGGCTATGGAGTCGGTATTAAAGGATACAAGCTTTGGAATCCTGAAACTGAAAAGGTAATCTACAGCAGGAATGTAATTTTCAGAGAGCTGAAACCATTGGTTGTTGATCCTCAGCCAGAAAAGACAGAAGAAAAGAAAGAAAAGAGTGTTGTGAATGTTCCTCTGACTCCTATAAAAGAGGAACAACAAGCACCAAGTGTAGATGGTTCAGATAAGAGTTCAAGTAGCTCCGAAGATTCTGATCCAGAGCAAGAACCTGAACCTGCACCTCAACCTTTGAGGAGATCTACACGTGAAAGAAGACAACCAAATAGGTATGGATTTTCAGTACCTGATTCAACTTGTGCCTATGCTTTACTTACTAATACTGATGAACCTAGGACTGTGAAAGAAGCTATTAGTGTACCTGATTCAGATTCTTGGTTGGAAGCCATGCATAGTGAAATGACATCATTGGAGAAGAATGGAACCTGGGATCTGGTGCCCTTGCCTGAAGGAAGAAAACCTGTAGGCTGTAAGTGGGTATTTAAGAAGAAATATGGTCCAGATGGTAGTATTGAGAAGTACAAGGCAAGACTGGTTGCTAAGGGGTATTCCCAAAAGGAAGGTATTGATTATGGAGAAATCTTTTCTCCTGTAGCTAAGTTGACATCCATTAGATTTCTGTTGTCACTTACAGCAGCATATGATTTTGAAATTGAGCAGATGGATGTGACAACAGCGTTTCTTCATGGAGACCTTGAAGAAGAAATTTATATGTCTCAGCCAGAGTATTTTGTGGAAAAAGGTAAAGAACATCTGGTATGCAAACTTAAAAAGTCTCTTTATGGTTTGAAACAGTCTCCCAGAATGTGGTATCAAAAGTTTGATACGTATGTTTTATCCTTGGGGTATGTGAGATCTAAATCTGATCATTGTGTCTATTATAAAACTGAAGGTGACCAGATTCTTATAATTGCACTATATGTGGATGACATGTTGTTCATTGGCAATGGTAAGGGGATGATCTCAGAATTAAAATCTCAGTTGTCCTTGAAATTTGAAATGAAAAATCTGGGGGCAGCAAAGTACATTCTGGGAATGGAGATCAAAAGGGACAGATCTAAGAGAAAAATTTGGCTCAGCCAGAGGAAGTATATTACCAATGTTCTTGATAAGTTTCATATGTCTGATTCTAAACAGTTAGTTGTTCCAGTTTTGCAGGGAACGAAATTATCTGTTGAAGATTGTCCAGAATCTTCAAATGAAATTGATGACATGAAGAGAGTACCTTATGCAAGTGCTGTTGGCAGTTTAATGTATGCAATGGTCTGTACCAGACCAGACATTGCCCAAGCAGTGGGAGTTTTGAGCCGATTTATGGCGAATCCAGGCAGATCACATTGGGATGCTGTGAAAAGAGTTATGAGGTATTTGAAGGGAACTTCTGACTATGCTATTTGTTATCATGGAAACTCAGAAGGGTCTAAGAGATCTATCAGTATTCAAGGATATGTTGATTCTGATTGGGCAGGGGACATTGACAGTCGGAGATCCACCAGTGGATACGTGTTCATGTTACATGGTGGTGCTATCAGTTGGATGAGCAAGCGACAGGCTGTAGTCGCTTTGTCCACAACAGAGGCAGAGTACATGGCAGCCACTCGTGCATGCCAAGAAGCTGTTTGGTTGAAAAGGTTGTGTTCTGATGTTGGTTTTAATGCAGGGCAAATACAAATTCATTGTGACAGTCAAAGTGCCATATGTTTGGCAAAGAATCCTACATTTCATGCTAGGACAAAACATATTGATGTCCAATATCACTTTGTTCGTGATATGGTGGAAGACAGGAAGGTGAAGCTGGAAAAGGTTGACACTTTGGAAAATGTTGCTGATGCCTTAACTAAACCAGTGAACACAGCCAAGTTCAAATGGTGCTCAGATGAAATGGGTCTTCGGGCCCATAGTTCTTAATAATCAAATGAGGACTAAGAGGTAGCAGTAATGTCTTCGACAAGTGGGAGATTGAAGAGAACTTGTGTCTCAAATTACTACTTGAACCTCTTAGTTGAACCTATGTTTTGAACCTCTTTGTTGAACCTTTCTAGAGTTCATTTGGTAGGTTCAATGAATTTTAGTTCAACTGTTCCTTGGTTCATTGGTCTGAGGATATGCGATGTCGGCATCGCTGTGACGAAGCACTATCGGCAGGACCATGTTGAAGACCATTGGCATCGGTGAGACAAGGGCCGTCGGAATAAGCATCGAAAGTTTGTCCGATGCTGAGTGTCACCCCGATGGAAGCATTCAATCGTCGGCACGACAAGGCCTATCGGCCAACCTTTGTGGAGTTACTCCGACAGGAGTAGTCACTCCGACGAAGGTTACGGTCGTCGGCAAGACAAGGCCTATCGGCCAAACACTGTAGAGTTACTCCGACAGGAGTAGTCACTCCGATGGCGTATGTCTATCGGCAAGAGAATACCCGTCGGCTAAAGGTGTTGGGCCGATGTACTGCGGACATCCTGATGGAAGTCTTATTGGTATCGGTGAGACAAACCTCTGTCGGAGCGAGGACTAGATCTTTTGCCGATGGAGAATGTCATACCGATGGTAACCTTGGTGATCGGGGAGACAATGCTCATCGGTGGGAGGTGAAGTCTGAGGGCCGATGGGAGTTGTTATGCCGATGGACTGGAGACTTGGTATTGTCGGCAACAAAATTGCTGACAATACTCTTTCGCCTGTTGGCGGTTATAAACTGCAAAGTCCTTTGCGACTTGGTACATGTGGGACTAAACGCCTCACTGAAATGTGAATCGTTGCGACGGTTAGATGGCAGCGACGTATGAGGAATCTGTTCTATCAGTTAGATCAGAAGTCTGTAACGACTCTTGTTCTTGCAGATTGGAAATAGAATGATAAGTCTATAGGTGTCGTTGGTATTATGATGATGAGACTTGAATAAAGGTTCATTCTGTAAATGTACAGGGAGATGAACTGTGTATGATGTCGAGAATCAAACACCAGAGCAAGAAGCTGAGTTCTTTATTGTAACTGTATATCTTACTGTAATAAAGATTGTTTTCTTGTGGTGGTGGGTTTTTTACCCGTAAGGGTTTTCCCACGTAATTCTGTGTGTCTGTGTTCTAACTATTGTCTATTTTGGTTTCTCTTGTGTATTCATCTGTGTTATTGTAATTTAAAAAAGTGACTGGTCTACACTGTCCCCTGGGAATTAACATTAGGGAAGCTGTTTTCTGCACCTGTGCTTTCCTTACACACATGAATCTTTACACTCAACTCTTCAAAGGTTCCAAACCTTTCTACCTTGGGATCCTTGGGCTGACTTAGCATGTGCTGAACATGTAGCTCTACAATTTTCTCATCCACTTCATACCCCATTGGCATGATCTAGACTACCCTTGGCTCCACTGCCTCCATTAGGCACTGATCAGTTTCTACCATAAAGCAGATTGTATCCTTATACTTTTCAACTAAGGATTTGAGAATTCTCTCTCTGGCTTGCATCATGTTCTAAAAGTTCTTAAAGTATCCCCAGAGTGTTGTATTCTGTGCATTGGCATCACCAATTACATGTAGATAGTCTCTGATTTGAATTGCTACTAGTCTGTCATTTTGCTATATCCACCCATTAGATCCAGGTAGCTCATTCATGTAGTAGAAGAATAGACAGAGTATCAAGCCACCATATTTGAAGGAGTTCTTCTTATCCTTCTTTATCTTTTGTAGATTTTCCAAAAGCTGGTTTAGAAGGTGCTCACAGAGATCATAGTTAGCATTCTTCCTTAACATTTCATAAGCAGTATATACAGCAGTTTTGGAGACTTAATTATCCATGTTGGAGTGATATATCTTGTAGCCAATTATCATTGATGCAAACTTGATATCCGGATCTGTGATATCCTCAATTGTCATTGCTCTTTTATCAAATTTTGATCTGGTAGCCTCACTTACAATTTAGTTTTTGACAGATTTGAGAATAGGCATCTCACCGATTGAGTGTAATCTTGTTACAGTCCTAATGGCATCCTTAGTGATCTTAAATGGCCTATTCAACCACATGAAGTTGTCATGCATTCTGCTCAAAACATACCAGACCCATTCATCTTCCAAAAAATAGGCGAAATGAATGCATTGTGCAAAATGTTTGTCCCCAATAGCCTTATACTGTGGTTTGAGCTCAAATGAGTCATCAATTAACTGATTGTGATAGATATCCATCAGCTTGGATTCTCCAAACTCTTCAATATTCACATGAATGTAAACCCTAACATCTTCTACATGCAAAATACCATGCAGAATGATGGAAAATGCACCTGAGGGATCCACTTCTAGAGATTTGTATGGATGCTTCTTAAATTTAGGGTGTGGCCTATCAGAAATCTTCACCACATTCGGAGTAGCCATCTTTCAAAGATTTGTAGAGAGATATTCAAGAACAGAAAATACCTTTTACGCTTCTAGGTTTCACGGAGTGAGCTGGATCGATTGCTGGATGAATTGACTTCTGCAGATGATCTTTGATGGGCTTGAGGAAATTTGTTGCAGAGCTCCTTTTTTCTTCTTCTTGAATGTAGAATGAACAAATGTTTAATAAGAAAAACCCTCATATTACTCTGCAAACCCTAATACCAAGTTGCAATAAATGCTCAACTTAAGTCATTCTGGTTTGCCTTGTTTTCCTTATTCGGATGACTTGATGAACCGAAACAATCTTGTTCTAAACATCTTGCGGATCTTCCATATCTTAACCACAATTTATTTAGATGTTTCTCTGAGAACTCTTTAATTCGTAACTCTCCTTGTGCCAATTCCGGCACCAATTAACTGACTGGGGGAAAAATGTTTTTCCTTGTGTCTCCCCCTGAGCCAGAGCTCGCTTTTTAATTTCTGGAAGGAATATCAACACCAGATTCTGGTGTGGATCTATCCCCTACATTTTCTGTACTTCTCTTCACCCAAATCTTGTTCATCTCACTTTGAACTTCATCTGTATTCACTTTTCCTTTTCCCTTGTCTTGATTCTGATTATGTACTAGACCTCTTTTGTCCTGATTCTTGCTTTTACATAATTTGGCAATATGACCAGATCTATTGCAATTGTGGCAAACAACATTTCTTTGCATATTTGATTGATGTCCTTTTGATCTACATTGATTAGCCATATGACCCATTCTATTATATGCAAAGCATCTACCATTGAATGAATTGTTCATTTGCATATTTTTGCATTCATCAGATTTATGACCATACCTCTTGTAGTTAAAACATTGTCTAAAGACAGATGTATTAGTCTGATTCATTCTCTTTTTGCACTGATTAACTTTGTGACCAAAGTGATTGCAGTTGTGGCAGTATCCATTGAAGGATGGATATCTTTGAGCATTAGGTTGCCTTACCGGAGGTCTTCTAGGCCTATTCCTTGGATTTTCTGATCCAAACTTCTTCTGACCGGATCCAAAGCTTTCATTTTTCTCATATCCCAAGCCACACTTGTCATCTACCCTCTTTTGGCTTTCAAGAAAAACTTCAAGTTGAGCAGAACTTATCTTGAATTTCTCTTTGTATTCATTTGCTATTTGAAGATCCCTTTTAAGAGAGACAATTTGATCCTCAAGTTTTTCTTCATTATCTTTAGCATCTTCAAGATTAGATTCAAGATGTCTGATTATTCTATCCATCTTGTGGTAGTCCTATGATTTCTCCTTGAGAGATTATCTTAGATCATCTTCAGTTTTTCTTTTCTCTTCAATTTCTTGGGTAAATTTCATAACTCCTGATTCTATTTCATGTCTTACCATAATGATCTCTTTTTATAACTTTTCACATAACTTGGTTTTCTCCTTTAGATCTCTATTTGTATCATTTGCTTCACTTTGACTTGCCAATTGCTGAAGTAGATCCTTTCTCTTTTTAAAGAGAGACTTAGTTTCCCTTTTAGTTCATTTATGAAATCATCAGCCTGTTTGAGTCTTTCCTTCAATTCATTGACTTCAGAATTAGATTGCTCAAGATCATCTAGGGCAGACTGAAGTTGCTCCCTCATACCATACACATCCATTTTAATTTCTAGATCTTCCTCAAGCTGTTAGGCTTTGTTTGGAGGAAATTGGCTCTGATACCAATTATTGATAACTGAGAGGGGGGGTGAATCAGTTATCTTAATTATTTTAACTTTCTATTCTTCTTTATCAACTAGTACAGTATCAAAACATATAAGCTTAAATGAACATGAAAGCATAAATAAACTTAGTACACATGACACAATGTTTTTGACGTGGAAACCCTATTAAGGGAGAAAACCATGGGGTGATTAACCCAAGAATGTATTCTTTGTTAGAAGAATAGAAATACAAAATGGCACTTTCCAATTAGGGCTCACTGCCTGAGCACACTTCTCACAAGAGGCTCACTGCCTACAAGTTATAAAGAGAGTAACAAGATACTTGAACTGATGAGAAGCATCCACATATGTTGGAGTTCAGTTCCGGTTAGGCTCTGTATACTGATCTACTACACTTCATTCTTCCTCTTCTTTTGTGCTGCTGTCCTTTCACATATCAAACCTGCCTTACTGCTTTCACATAATTCTTCTGCTTTTATTCATACACAACAATACACAACATCCATTCATATCTAAATCCATCTAGTATATATATCTGCACCAAAGATTTCATCCACTTTCTAGTCAGCTTCCAGAATACTCAATATTTTCCTAAACTCTGATCTGTCAGCTGAATCTTTACATACCAAGTAATGCGGATAAAAGAGATGATTAAAGAAGTCATTAATCATGTCAGCCAATCATGAATGATACCTTAAGAATCTTGATCACCATCAACAACTCATCCAGATTAAGGTTCGATACTCTGCCGATCAGTTCTTCCTCTGTCAACTCTGCCAAACCGGACCCCAATACTTAGATGCTCATATCTCTTCACTCTTACATCACTGAAGGCTCAATCCCTGGAATCTATTAGTCAATGTATTCCTCTTGACTTCCCCAAGTCCATACTTAACAAAGATACTTTCTCTAAGAGATCTGGACCTAACTGTTGAACCTTGCTGCATGCTCTGTTCTTGCTTATCGGACCACAACACTTCAATCTGACTTTCGATATAGGCACACCATGTTCTGCGGATGGGTGGTATAAACTTTGTTTCCATCAATGACAATACTCATGAAGCCATATGGTGTCTCTTTCCAACACATTTGTCTCCATCATTATGGTTCTAGATGCTTCCCAGATGGTCCAATTCTTTCTCTCCACTACTCCATTCTGCTGTGGAGACCTTGGAGAAGATAACTATCTTTTTATCCCATGTTTCTCACAGAATTCTATGAACTCTCCAGATGTGAATTCTCCACCTCTATCAGACCTAAGATATTCTGTGTTTAACCCAGTTTCATTCTCTACCATAGCCTTGAATATTTTGAATTTCTCAAGAGCCTCATATTTCTCTTTTAGGAAAGTCACCCACAGCATCCAGGAATGGTCATCAATTAGTAACATGAAATATCTATCACCTTGCAAACTCCTAATTCTGTTTGGTCCACATGGATTAGTATGTACTAAGTCCAACAATTTGATAGAAGATTGTTCCTTGCTTTTAAATGTGACTCTGCTCTGTTTACCTAGTTGACATTCTTTGCACATACTATTAGTGGGTTTCACCAGTCTTGGAAGATCTCTTATAGCCTAAGTGTTTCTTATCTTGATGATATTATCAAAATTTACATGACACATTCTCCAATGCCATAACCAACTCTGATCAATTTGAACAAATAAACAACTTTTTCCAGTACCAACTAAAAGATGTTACCTTTTGTTTGAGTACCGAATACAATCTCAGTTCCAGAGCTTTCAAAGATTCTACATTTTCCATTTTTGAATAAGAGATCATAGCCTTTGTCCACCAACTACCCAACACTGAGAAGATTGTTCTTCAAAACTTCAACATACAATTACATCATTGGTTTTGTTCTTCCTTCAAAATAAATAGTTCCTCTGCCTCTGATTTTGCTAGCAGAATTATCACCAAATTTTACAACTCCTCCTTCATATCTTTCTAGATCTATGAACTTATTTTTGTCACCAATCATATGGTGGGAGCATCCACTGTCAATGACCCATTCATCATTTTCTTCAACTTGAGCAGCTAGAGCTCTTTCTACCTGTTTATGATTGATAGATTCAGTGGGCATTGGATCTTCTTCCTTGATGGCAATAAACACCCAGTCACTTCGGGATTTGTTTCATGTCTCTAATTCATCATCTGTTACTCCATCTTCATCATCTTCATGAACATAGTAACATTTCTTTTGGAATCTTGATCTATTTGGATTTGTCTTTGAAAATATTTCCGGACACCTTGAGGCAAAATGACCAATCTTGTTGCAGTTGAAACATTTGAAGGGCAATTTTCCTTCATACTTACTAGATCCTCTTGGCAGTATTTTTGCAATAAGGGCTTCAAGTTGAGCAACTTCTACCTCATCTTCTTCCAGATCTTTTCTTTCTTTTTCATACCATGATAGTTTCTTTGAGGAGTTCTCTCCTGGATCATACCTTTGTTTGCCTTTTACAGAGGCACTAGCTTTGAATGCAGATTCAGTCTTGGGGGATGCATCTCCAAACTCAGCCAATTCAAATGTAGCTATTTTTCCAACCAATTGATCTCTTGTGATATTTGATAAAGATCTGAATTCTTCAATAGCAGCAACCTTGTGTTTGTAAGCAAGAGGTAGGGATCCAAGAACTTTGGCAACAATCTCATCATCATCCAAGGTTCCACTAGCACACCTAATGCCACAAACAAGCTCATTTACTTTTGGCATAAATGTAGTGATATTCTTATCTTCATTTATCTTCAAGTTTGTGAATTTTCCTTTTAGACTCTGTAGCTTGGCACATTTAACATATTTGTCTCCCTCATGCAGAAGTTCTAGATTTGACCAAATCTCATGTGTAGTTTTTAAATCCATAACATTTGTTAGCTCTAAATTAGATAAGGAACTTAGTAAGGCTTCTTTAGCTCGAAGATTATCTTCACATCTCTGATTTCATCTACATTTGTCAGACCATTCTTTGGAGGAACATACTTCTTGATAGTCATGGTCCAATATTGCATTCCCATACATTACAAGTGACATTCCATGCATTTTTTCCAAAGAGTGTAATTAGTTCCATCAAACCTCAGACTATCTTGGATCTCCTCAAGTGATTAAGTTCTTTAGAGGAACTTAGCTCTAATACCAATTGTTGGTTTTAGGATAGACAACTGAGAGGAGGGGTGAATCATTTGTCACCAAATCCTTCCTTTTTGTAAATACTTAAATCCTTCTTATATTCTTACAACATAATAATGATTTAATCATAGAAGTGCAATGCAATATCTCAGAGAAAAAACACATTAACACAAATGACACCAAGATTTTAATGTGGAAAACTCGGTTAAGGGAAAAACCACGGGGTGACTAACCCAAGATTGTATTCTCTGTTAAAAGAATAAGAAGAACAAAATGGCACTTGCCAATTAGAGTTCACTGCTTGAGCACACTGCTCACAAGAGGCCCACTGCCTACAGGAGACACACTGTCTACAGAATAATAATATAAATATTACATACTTGAACTGGAGATTAGCATCTTCACCATGCTTGAGATAGTTCCATTTAAGATCAACACTTCTGCTCTACTTTTCACTCTTCTCCTCTCTACCACTCTCTCATCTTCACCAAGGATACTTTACAATGACTTCACAAAGATCTTATTATACAAGACATTGACTTTGGGATAATCATCCAAGTCGGCACAATACATACTTTATTTTATTACAGAGCAATTACACAAATACAACTTGGCTTATTACAAACTTCATGCATATCACCACACTATCGGCCACACATATCTGGGACTTCAATATTCTTTGAGGAACATGTCATGCTTGACAGAACATCTTCAAGATCATCCGCAAGATGTGTAAAACATCCGGTCGGCCATGATTAGGAAGAACACCATAACCCGAGAGTAAATCTTCAATTATGAGCTCAATCTTCAATGCGGACCACGAACATGAACTGGACACAATCTAGAGACCCCTACAAGCTTGCTTGAATCGCCAAGAACATCCACACCACTTCTTCTTACTAAAATCATTCACATCTTCATCTAGAACCTCAAGAACACAGTTTGTCATCACTATCACATTATAATAAATGCTTGCGGATCTCCAGACCATGAACCAATTGAGTTGTCGATTCACATTGGCTTCCTAAACATTCCACCAAATCCACAGAACAAGATATTCAATTTCTGGATCTCACCAGACCTATTTGTGTCACTCTATCACCTATGAACAGCTGCCAGAACCAGGTTTACTCATATGGCCATAACTTCTCCAAATCATAATGCAGACCTCTCAAATCTTGACTGGATCATCTTTAGACACATATCTACAAACCCTTTGATATGCATTCTTTGATCTTTATCTAGATGGGATTTCACTTCATAGAGCTTTACTATCTTCACTGTTCTTCTCTGTTTCTAATAGGACTAATTTTCTCAATATCCTCAGCACATAGCTCATCCAATCCTTGACATAAATGTAACAGGAGTATGTTGACATCAATGACAACACCAGTTGGGCCCATACTTGCAATAGGTACACCATTGCAGTACATCTTCAGAGAGAGACCATGGAGAGGGTAGTAGGAGGTGGACAACGATGAGGATACCGAGGATAGGCCAAGGTAGAGAGCTCATGGTCCAGGCCCCATTGTCATTAGGATATTGAATCAGCTTGAGTGAGTGGAGGTGAGTATCTCTATGCCCCCAACTATGGAGAAGGTTGTAGATTTTGTTATACAGCCAATGGTGCGAGATCCTACTTGGCAGGATGACGATCTTGGTGAGATGTTATTATGTTGTTGTGATGATTTTTTTTATTTACTATGGTGATGTCTTGGATATATATGTATATTTTTGATGAGTTACTAACATGATTTTTGCATTATGTTTGACAGTTAGCACCTAGGGATGGTATGACTTTGTGAGTCATGTCATAGCCAGCATGGTTCCAGTTGATGTAGCAAAGCAACAAGTGCAAATGGGGTATTTGTCACAACACTTAACAGGTTGGCATGTGGATATGTTCATGCCTTTTATGAGATACAAAGTAGTTGTGGAGGCCACATTAGATCATGCTATAGGGGAGAGAGACCACACAATCCAGAGAGCAGAGTGCTCAAAGGCTGAGCTCGAGCACAGTGGTATAAGGCTATGACACTACCTCAATTCGAGATGGGTCCTATCATGACTCAAATCCTACACGCTGAGTTAGATTGGGTGAGATCTGAGAGAGACAGAGCATAGTCGGATAGAGATAAGGCACAAGCAGAGAGAGACAATCTTCAGCGGCTATACTCAGACGCACACAAACAAATAAGAAAGCTTGTAGGAGAGCTTAGGGGTCTAAGATCATGGAGTGTCTCTAGGAATCACTCACGAACTACAACCTCACATGGACGGTGTTTTGTAAGTCGTACACCACCGGGTCCTATAGGGTCTAGTAATTAAGGTTGAGCTGTGTTAGATGTATCTCCTTTATTACGACATCCCATTTTGATGTATGGGATAGTCGATTAGACTTGTATATTTGAACCCATCTATATGTATTTATTACTTTTCTTTTGATGCTATGATGTTATTGATTTATCACATGTGATTTATGAAATGCAACAAGTGATAGTTTTGATGATCATGTGGAAAATGTATTTAATGATATTGTGATGTAAACCAATCAAATATTTGTAGAATATTTAGTAAATACCACAATCTTTAAAGAATTTTACACATAAGTAGAATACTATGCCATTTTTAGTTAACACAAATGTGATCTTAATATAACATGTTTTAGTTAGATATGAAAATGATTAACCGATAAAATTTTATGTTAAACAAATTAAGACAAAATGTTCTATCTTGTCATAATTGAAGCTAAACTAACAAATTTGCTTTATCAAGTGACATCTAACATAGGATCTTAAGCATAGAATTTTCTTAGATGAATACCATTAATGGGCTCTTTAGGAGGCGTACCTTGTTCATTTACTAATTTATATGCTCTTGATCCATAAGTTTCAGTGATAATATATGGTCCTAGCCAAGTAGGGCTTAACATCCATTTTTCACCAGGTGGTGCATTCACATTATGTTGATTTTCATATAGTACCAAGTCTCCAATGTCGAATGAACAATGTATGACATGTTCATTGTACGATCATTGGATGCTTTCTTGATGAGACTTAAGGTGTTAGAGAGCGTTGATACATTGTTCCTCGAGCATCTCAAGTTCTTGTAATCTCTTCTCCTTTTCCATGTCATTGTCGAGAATGTCCTTTAGGGAAACTCACAATGAAGGAATCTATAGCTCTAAAGGCATTATTGCATCAATACCGTAGACAAGGTTATTTGGTGTAGTTCTTGAAGCCATATGGAGACTTGTCCTATAGGCCCATAACATGTAGGAGTATGCTAGTCTATTTGATGTTTATTAATGGTTTTCTGTAGAATTTGTCCAATAATCTAATTTGAAGCTTCTTCTTGGCCATTTGATTGAGGATAATATGGCATAAAGAAGCGATGTTGGATGTGATATTTTTCAAGGAATTTATTCACATCCCTTTTCTTAAATGGTATACCATTATCAGAAATCAAGGGTGAAGGTATACCAAATTGAGATATTATGTTATCTTGTATGAAGTGGCAGATGACTTCAGTCATCATGGATCATAATGGAACAACTTCGACCCACTTTGTAAAATAATCAGTAGTGGTGATGATGAAAGTATTGTTGTGTGGTTACACAACACGCCCCATTTTGCATTATCAAAACAGGGACCCAACTTTTTGGCTTGGCTTGTGTTGTCTGCTTTCTGGCGGTTTGGTAAAAATGAGTCAGGTGCATCATCATCATGATATTCGATGAGGTTGGTCATCATCATGAGGTCAGTTTGTCAAAGTTCATATTTTTGTTTCTATGACCTCATATTTAGAAAGAGCTTGATATTCCGTGCAGGTTTGCCTTTTACATCACCTGAAAATTCATCCATATGAGAAAGTTATGACAAGTCAAAGGTCTAGTCAAACATGATTTTAGGAGGGTCATATTTCATAACAACGAGCATCATGATATTATAACATCACCTGATATTATAATATCATGCTGATATTTATAATATCACCCTGCTTAGAAAATCCACCATCTGCATATTTGCATGCGCATGTCAAAATCCTATCGGAGGGTCATCATCCTGATCTTTCAAGGGAGGGTCATATTTGCTGATATTCGCTAATATGATGATGACATCATCATATCCTCCTGATCTCCTTTTGCATGATCATGATGATCACCCTATCTTTTAAGGGGGTGATACTCTCAGCAGCACGATCATATATTAGATATCACCCTAGCGCTAACCTGATGATGACCTCGACTCATCCTCATGCTCCGAAGACGGAATATGATGGTTACGTCATCATGATATTCGATGAGGAGGATCATCTTCCTAATGTAACCTGACATTTCGTAATGTCCTCCTGCTGAGAAATATGACCTTATGCTAATATCCTGATGATGTCATCCTGATCTGATAAACGAAGAAGCAAATATCAAAATGACATCATCATCACATTTCTCCTTCGGCATGATATTTTCCAAAACATGATCCGGTTCACGAAAATGATGATGACGTCATGTTCTAAGTTTAACAAAAGCCCCAGATATCCTGATGATCATCATCATCCTGATCTTTCGAGAGGGTTACCTTGGCCGCAAAGGGGTCATATTACATTCACCACCTGATCATCTTCCTTAGGTGACCCGATATTACATTTATCCCCTGATCTTAACTAAACATGACGGTGACATCATCTTTTGAATTTTAATGAAGCCCGGATATGACGATGACGTCACCATCATATTCCATTCCTCAACAGCAGGATCATATTTCATATCCTCCTATTTTCCTTCGACATGATGATGATGATGATGTCATTCTTTTCCCCAATATACAGAAGCGAAACATGACGGTGACGTCATCAGGACATTCGAGGAGGGGGAGCATCATATTCACAATATCCTGCAGATAAGGTCTTTGGCCATGTTATATTTGGTCTCGCCGATAGCATGCAAAGCCGGATTTGAAATAATTTGTTAAAAGCGATTGGTTCCTTGTATATTTTGCGATGTATATGCACTATTTTGGAGCCCGATATACAAGAAAATGGGTGAGAAAATGAAGCGATGGAAATTTGAAGACCTGATTGCATTTTCCAATCAACGATGGTTGACCCAATTGTTTTTTGACGCTGTTTAGGCATTTAGTGCATAATTTTCACTGATTTGGAGCCCGATTGCCTGTAGCTACACATTTTGAGGCCTGGTTAATAAAACGTTTAAATTCCTGTTGTTTATCCACATGATGATGAACTTAATGTTTGTCTGTTTATTGCAGGAAGTCCCGAAGCTACTGAAGCTGATAATTACAAAGTTGCACATGGAGGCAACATGAACCAGAAGTGAGGAGGATATTGTCAAATATGCTGTTTGCCAGCTAGAGACCGAATCAAATCAAAGATGCTAGAATATTCTGTGCCAGCTGTACATTTGCCAACTGGCGAAGCATGTGCTTTTCATCTGGACCGTTGATTATTATGAGAGGATCCTGATCCTTGGATCATTGTAACTGTTTTCTAGCATTTGTTCTATATAAGAGCCAGATCCTGATACATGAAGAGATATTAGAAAAAAGAAGGATATAGATAGATATATCTGGCAATAAGGCCAATTACTGTAGAATCAATTAGGAGATCAGATTACTGAGACTAATGAAGATTGAATTGTTGAAATGTCAAGGTTCTTTCTTCAGATCACTGTAAATGTACTTGTTCTTGAGCATACTGAATGGATATGAAGTTTCAGATTACATCCTGATTGTAAATTTTACGTAATCTTCATGTTGATTTCTAGATATGTACTAGTGAATGCTGTGTTCAACTGGAAGCGCTTTCATTTCATTACATGTTGTTATCAACTTTTCCTTTGAAGATTTGCACTAGATCATGCGGATTTGTGGAATGTCCTGGTGAAGTATGATTCTAGTTTCCTTCTTTTCATTGCATGTATGGGAGCTTGTATGTGGATCAATGATCTCAGTCAAGTAGTTTTTGAAATCTCATTCTTTAACCCTTTTCTTTATTTTAATTTCATAAATTCATCACCATAACTGCAAGTGATGACAAATAATAAGCAGAAATAGAGAAATATGCTGAAATCCCGTAGGTAACTGAAAATCATTAGCATATTTGAGTTAAATGCATGTAGTATTGAAAATATCATGCAAAGAATTGCAAATAATGGTAGAAATCATGCAAATATCAGCCTGTAAGCACATTATTTGACTAAATTCACAGTGCAGAGGTAGAATTATTGAAGATTTATGCAGAGCAGACATATAGAGCAGGATATTTGGAGAAATAATGATGAACTTTGCAGAAATACATAAGGCCCCTGAATGGAAAACAGCAACATACATCAACCACTGAGTAACGTCAGTAGATTAAGACCTAATCAATGGAGACTTGGGATCATGAATTCTCTGAATTCATCATATCTTTCAAGATGAGTAAAGGTTGTTGTGTAACTTTTATTCTATGTTTGTGAATGACTAACAATCATGACCAACATAAATTGGCGCTAGAAGGAGGGCAGAACTGGAAAAGACACTATTGCTTCAGTCATCATTCATTTTATGCAGGCCCCTCGCTCCTAACCCAACATAAATTGGCGCTAGAAGGAGGGCGTGAGCTGCCTCAGTTCATCATCACCAACATAAATTGGCGCTAGAAGGAGGGCCTGAACAAAGAATTTTTAGATTTCTACAAATATTGCATAAATATTTCAGCATTTGAGTTAAATGTCTGCAAATATCTCTTATCTGAGATGTTTTGGTTGCACCTTTGCAAAGATCTAGCCCGAAACATCAAAGATTAGTTTGATTTTCTAAACTTTCAAGTTTTATTCTGAGATATGATAGATCTCATTAAAATTTCAAAATACTAAAAAAATTGAAAAATAGAGTCTCATTTTGAGGGATGTATATGAAGGCAATTGTCAAATTAACATTCCTTTATTCCAAGAAACTTTGAGTAGGCAGCTTTACCCTCACAGTTTGTCTAACTTTGGTTTATCTACCTGTTGCAGGATACACCAGACTGTGGAACACAGTGAAATAAATTGTTTAACTTTCCTTACAAGGTTGGATTTATATTTGAAAGGACTAATATTCTTCCCAGATGTGTTCAGGGTTGAAATTCACCAAGAAAATGAAGAAGTCTGGCAGGAAAATAAAGAAATTCTAGAGCAACAAGCAGATGCAGCACCAGAAGTTATTAATTGTCCAGACACTGAAGTGGATCGTTCTGAAGATTTTGAATTATACTTGTCTAGAAATATACAGTGTAGTCAAATATTAGGTTTACCCATTGATGATGTCTTGATTGAAAGCTGGTGCAGATTACATGATGAAGAGCATTCAGAAAGGGATTGTTACGCCTGCTTGGTCATGTTGAAAAAGATTCTAGAAAATACAATAGCTGAATCGGTTATAAAAGGTAAAAAAGAGGAAACATCTTTCCTTGATTCATTTTATGGTGAGATTGATAGGAGTTCTCTGCTTCCTAATACAAGTAAGGATCAGTTAGTATGCAGGTATGAATCTTGTGAAAATTTTAGAGAAGAAACCACTCATCAGGATAATATTTTTGATTTTGATCCTAATACTTTTGATAAAGAAGATGAAACGTCTTTCCTGGAGTTATTCTATGGTAAAGAGAAGTGTAAACAGATAGTAGAGCAATTTAAATTCACTGTTGATGATGAAGTTCCTATGGTGGTAACTCAGGAAGTCATAGAGAAGAAAATAAATGCTGATTTATTACCTGGCTTCTTTGAATTAAATGATCAAATGCAAGAATGTTGCAGGTTAATGGAACCAGACACTTTACTAGATAGAAGATGTGAATTATTTAATGAACAATTCCTGAAAGATGAAGATGTAGAAGACTTTGGAGTTGTTGTGCATAATCAGACATTACTCCAGAAATATTTTGAAAATGAAATAGGGAAGTCTTCTTATCAGTTGAATGCCAATTCTCCTTTACAGTCAAGTGATTTAGAAATGATAAATTTCTGTATATCAAGTTATGATGATAAGGATACTCATTTAGATGCTGATGTGCAGGAAATTGAAGAAAATATTGAGAAGTTTCCTGAACTGGAGGATAAACTGAACATCCAGAATAAAGGAACAAAGATGGATAAAGATGAAGAATTAATACATCAAGAGTCATACATCCTTCAATTTGAAGAGAGACCAGGCACTGAGCCAAGCAGTGAAAATATAATGACAAATGGAAGACCAACTACCAATGAAGAAGCATGTCCAACAGAATCAGAAATACACCAGATTGTATTTCTCCTTTCCACAGTAAATGATGTTGATTATTATTTTGATTATGGAAATTCAGGAGATAAGACATGCATATGGATTAATCATGAACATGATGAGCTGCCTCAGTTGCTGATCATCAAGGGTCATTCTGTTGAATACAATGAATTCAGAATATCAAAATATCTTTCAGAATATAAAGATAAATTTGCTAGGTTGAGAACCATAACTAATACCCTAATGCTCCTGCACAATCAAAAGAAGTATGCAAATACAGGTGTATTTGGGTCGTTTGCTGGTTTTTGTTTGCCTAGTAGTGGTTTGTATATAATTTTGTAGGTTAGTTGTTTGTACAGTTTGCTTGTTTTGCTTTCTTGTTTTGCTTTCTGTTGTTTCCTTTTGTAGGTTAGCCGTTTGTACAAGTTGATTTTTGCTTTGCGTTGTTGAGTCTTTGTTTTGGTTGGGCAAAACTGGTGCACCTTGTTACTTAAGAACACTACATAAATTGTTAGAGTTCAAAAGTTGAATATAAGTTTTTACATAGGTTGTAATTCATATCAGTGTAGGTATTCTTGATCAGGTCTGTGGTATCATATTCATCAGTACTACTTTTCTTGAGTCGAGGTGATCCTCACAATGACACACCTAACAGCCTTGGGTTTATTGAACATATCAGTGTAGGTGTTAAGTGAAAAATCTAAAGGTTGCCCTTGCTACCATTGCAATTCTCAACTTAATTTCAACAAGTGACCATTCCCTGTATCATGAGGCTACAACTGTTATATCTTAAGAATTAAATTCAAAATATAAAATAAATAAAATAATAAAATAGATTTTCTAAAATCCAGATTAAGTCATCTAAGTAACTCTACCGGGGCTATAGACGCCTGCTGGCAGTGGGGCTCTACTTAGGGGAATTGCAACGATAACCTTGCCGGGGCTATGGACGCCTGCTGGCAGCAAGGCTCTATCCAGTTGGCTATGAGGGATGAACCAAACTACGTAGCTTAACACCAGTCACTGACTTATTCAACTCACTTTCAAGATGAGTATATGAATCACATGCACACAATTGATCCCTTATCAATTCATTGTTACATTGATGAACATGATACCAGTTAGAAAGGATTAGGATGCTCATGCTTAATAGGAGTTGGAAATTTATGTTTTAATTTGTCCTCCCCTTTTGAATTATTTGAATTTTGTTGTTTTCTTTGGTGGCAAGTTGTTGTGTGGTTACACAACACGCCCCATTTTGCATTATCAAAACAGGGACCCAACTTTTTGGCTTGGCTTGTGTTGTCTGCTTTCTGGCGGTTTGGTAAAAATGAGTCAGGTGCATCATCATCATGATATTCGATGAGGTTGGTCATCATCATGAGGTTAGTTTGTCAAAGTTCATATTTTTGTTTCTATGACCTCATATTTAGAAAAAGCTTGAAATTCCGTGCAGGTTTGCCTTTTACATCACCTGAAAATTCGTCCATATGAGAAAGTTATGACAAGTCAAAGGTCTAGTCAAACATGATTTTAGGAGGGTCATATTTCATAACAACGAGCATCATGATATTATAACATCACCTGATATTATAATATCATGCTGATATTTATAATATCACCCTGCTTAGAAAATCCACCATCTGCATATTTGCATGCGCATGTCAAAATCCTATCGGAGGGTCATCATCCTGATCTTTCAAGGGAGGGTCATATTTGCTGATATTCGCTAATATGATGATGATGTCATCATATCCTCCTGATCTCCTTTTGCATGATCATGATGATCACCCTATCTTTTAAGGGGGTGATACTCTCAGCAGCATGATCATATACTAAATATCACCCTAGCGCTAACCTGATGGTGACCTCGACTCATCCTCATGCTCCAAAGACGGAATATGATGGTTACGTCATCATGATATTCGATGAGGAGGATCATCTTCCTAATGTAACCTGACATTTCGTAATGTCCTCCTACCGAGAAATATGACCTTATGCTAATATCCGAATGACGTCATCCCAATCTGATAAACGAAGAAGCAAATATCAGAATGACATCATCATCACATTTCTCCTTCGGCAGGATATTTTCCAAAACATGATCCGGTTCGCGAAAATGATGATGACGTCATGTTCTAAGTTTAACAAAAGCCCTGGATATCCTGATGATCATCATCATCCTGATCTTTCGAGAGGGTTACCTTGGCCGCAAAGGGGTCATATTACATTCACCACCTAATCATCTTCCTTAGGTGACCCGATATTACATTTATCCCCTGATCTTAACTAAACATGACGGTGACGTCATCTTTTGAATTTTAATGAAGCCTGGATATGACGATGACGTCACCATCATATTCCATTCCTCAGCAGCAGGATCATATTTCATATCCTCCTATTTTCCTTCGACATGATGATGATGATGATGTCATTCTTTTCCCCAATATACAGAAGCGAAACATGACGGTGACGTCATCAGGACATTCGAGGAGGGGGAGCATCATATTCACAATATCCTGCAGATAAGGTCTTCGGCCGTGTTATATTTGGTCTCGCCGATAGCATGCAAAGCCGGATTTGAAATAATTTGTTAAAAGCGATTGGTTCCTTGTATATTTTGCGATGTATATGCACTATTTTGGAGCCCGATATACAAGAAAATGGGCGGGAAAATGAAGCGATGGAAATTTGAAGACCCGATTGCATTTTCCAATCAAAGATGGTTGACCCGGTTGTTTTTTGACGCTGTTTAGGCATTTAGTGCATAATTTTCACTGATTTGGAGCCCGATTGCCTGTAGCTACACATTTTGAGGCCTGGTTAATAAAACATTTAAATTCCTGTTGTTTATCCACATGATGATGAACTTAATGTTTGTCTGTTTATTGCAGGAAGTCCCGGAGCTGCTGAAGCTGATAATTACAAAGTTGCACATGGAGGCAACATGAACCAGAAGTGAGGAGGATATTGTCAAATATGCCGTTTGCCAGCTGGAGACCGAATCAAATCAAAGATGCTAGAATATTCTGTGCCAGCTGTACATTTGCCAACTGGCGAAGCATGTGCTTTTCATCTGGACCGTTGATTATTATGAGAGGATCCTGATCCTTGGATCATTGTAACTGTTTTCTGGCATTTGTTCTATATAAGAGCCAGATCCTGATACATGAAGAGATATTAGAAAAAAGAAGGATATAGATAGATATATCTGGTAATAAGGCCAATTACTATAGAATCAATTAGGAGATCGGATTACTGAGACTAATGAAGACTGAATTGTTGAAATGTCAAGGTTCTTTCTTCAGATCATTGTAAATGTACCTGTTCTTGAGCATACTGAATGGATATGAAGTTTCAGATTACATCCTGATTGTAAATTTTACGTAATCTTCATGTTGATTTCTGGATATGTACTGGTGAATGCTGTGTTCAACTGGAAGCGCTTTCATTTCATTACATGTTGTTATCAACTTTTCCTTTGAAGATTTGCACTAGATCATGCGGATTTGTGGAATGTCCTGGTGAAGTATGATTCTAGTTTCCTTCTTTTCATTGCATGTATGGGAGCTTGTATGTGGATCAGTGATCTCAGTCAAGTAGTTTTGGGAATCTCATTCTTTAACCCTTTTCTTTATTTTAATTTCATAAATTCATCACCATAACTGCAAGTCATGACAAATAATAAGCAGAAATAGAGAAATATGCTGAAATCCCGTAGGTAACTGAAAATGATTAGCATATTTGAGTTAAATGCATGTAGTATTGAAAATATCATGTAAAGAATTGCAAATAATGGTAGAAATCATGCAAATATCAGCCTGTAAGCACATTATTTGACTAAATTCATAGTGCAGAGGTAGAATTATTGAAGATTTATGCAGAGCAGACATATAGAGCAGGATATTTGGAGAAATAATGATGAACTTTACAGAAATACGTAAGGCCCCTGAATGGAAAATAGCAACACACATCAACCACTGAGTAACGTCAGTAGATTAAGACCTAATCAACGGAGACTTGGGATCATGAATTCTCTGAATTCATCGTATCTTTCAAGATGAGTAAAGGTTGTTGTGTAACTTTTATTCTATGTTTGTGAATGACTAACAATCATGACCAACAAGTATGTCCTTGAGCGGAAGGTGGAGAGATTTTTCCAATTAGATCCAAGCCCCATATGGAAAATGGCCAAGGTGAGACTTGGGCTTGAAGTTCCTAGGTAGGTGATCAGATTAGATGCTCGTGTTGTTGACATTGCGGGCATTTCATAACATATGTGAAGGAATCGTGTTCCATGCTTTGCCAATAGAACCCCATATGTAATAACTTTTGTACCAAATATTTTCCTCCAAAGTGCCCCCCACAAGCACCGGAGTGAGCTTATTCTAAAGCAATCAGGATCTCCAAATTGTTAAGACATCAAAGAAGTGCCATTATAGCTTCGTCTATACAAGACATTGGATAGGATGATATAACACATCATGAGTTTGCATAGGTGAACTTGTGCCGTCTTAGATGTTGAATTAGGAATGGTACCATCATGCAAACAATGGAATATATGGGAATACCATTCATCATATTTTGTGTTACATCAGAGGCCATTATCTAAAGTTGTGGCCTCATCTATTGCTGGTGTTATGAGATTGTAGATGATGAATTTATAATCTTCAAGGGAATCGTCATGGGATATAAGAGAAGTTGTGCTTCCCATTGCATCTACATGTCAATTATCTTTTCTCATAATTGTGTCAATCGTGAAGGATGAGAATTGTTTTAGTAGAGTTAAGGAAAGATTACGGTATTGAGATAATTTGTCTTGTTTGACTTGATAGGATCCTATGATTTGTCTCACAATTAATTGTGAGTCACTATATATGGTGATGTTTGTAATGTTGAGAGTTAAAGAAGCATGAATTCCTGTGATGAGAGCTTCGTACTCAACAATGTTGTCCATACATGAGAAGTTTAGACGGTAAGAAAGAGGAATCAGCTTACCAAAAGGACGTACTAGTATGATACTAGGACCGAAGCCAGTTCTACATCGTGAACCATCAAAATATAATTTCCATTTATCATCTATAGCCATAGTTAGAATTTGATCATTAGGAAATGTTTCCTAATTTTGGATGGAGAAAGGTCAAGGTGATTCAACTAAATGGTTGGTTAAGGATTGTCCTTTTATCACTTTTTGAGAGATAAACTTGAGATCAAATTCTTTTAACAAGATAACCCAATTAGCGAGGTGACCTAAAAGATCCATTTTAGCAAAGAAATGTTTTAAAGGATCAAATTTTACCATGACATGAACTTCAACGTTTAAGAGATAATGCCTAAGCTTTTGTGTTGCAAAGATGAGAGCTAGGCACTGCTTCTCAGTGGTAGTATATCTCACTTCATAATCGAACAAAGTTCAGCTGATATACTATACAACACATTCTTTACTTTGGTCATCATGTTGTACTAATAATGTTGTAAGAGAATCAGTAGATGCTGAGGTGGAAAGAAGAAAAGGCGTATCTGTAGTGGCAGGTTGTAAAATAGGAGGTTTAGCTAAATAGTTTTCTAAGTCATCAAAATATTTTTGACAATCATAATTCCACTGGAATTTTGATTCTTTCTTCAGTATTTGACTGAAAGGGTGAGTCCTATCTGTGAGTTGTGAGACAAATTATCGAATGGCATGTATCTTCCCTTGTTAACTACGAAGTTGAGATATGTTTTTAGGTGATGGCATGTTAACAACTGCATCAATTTTCTTTGTGTATACTTTAATACCACGATGTGAGACTATGAATCCCAATAGTTTACCACAATCTATGTTGAATACACACTTACAAGGATTTAAGCACATGTTGTATTTCTGTATCCATTCAAAGATTTGATGGAGGATTGTGACGTGATCCTAGCGACAAATAGACTTCGCAAGAATGTCATCGACATAATGGTCTAAGATTTTATGCATGTAATCATGAAAGATAAGAGTCATAACACATTGGTAAGTTGCTCTAACATTCTTTAATCCAAACAGCATGACTACCCAACAAAATTTTCCCCATGGGGTTATAAAAATTATCTTGTACTGATCTTGAGGGTTGATGAAGATTTGATTATAACCCAAAAAACCATCCATGAAGGAAAGTAATTCATGTCTAGCTATGGAATCAATAATCATATCAATATTTGGAAGGGGAAAATTATCTTTCAAAGAAGTGAGATTTAAATCTCTAAAGTCAGTGCACATCTAAATATGGTTTTCATGTTTAGCAACAACCACAATATTCGAGATCCAAGGTGAGTAATCAATAGGGCAGATAAAACCAACTTGTAAAATCTTTTCTATCTTAGCTTTGACTAATAATGCAACCTTAGGATTCATTTTATGAATGTTCTATTTAAATGGCTTAGCATCAGGTTGTAATACAATATTATTGTTATCTTATTTTCCTCTGTTCAGAGCTAAATAGTTAACCTGGTATTTTCCTTGAAAATCCTTTGAAGAGGTCCCTATAAAGACAAAGTGCTAATTTTCCCAAGAAACCTTGCCTAAAGAACCTTACCATTGGAAAGAGCTTGAAAAAATAGGCAGGTTTGCTTTTTACATCCCTCTGAAATTCGGCCAAACAAAGAAGTTATTCATGGTCAAAGTTTTGGTCAACGTGCAATTCAAATGTACATTTGGTGGGCTTGCAAATCCCTATCAGCCTTAGAAAATGATAAAAAAGGGTAGGTTATAAGCATTTTCTGAATGTATATTGGGCTCAAAAGGTGCATGTACATTCCAGGAATCTTTCACATATTCCTCAAGGTTTCCCAGTTTGTATATCGGGTCGCATGAAGGATGCAAAGAAATATGCAAGGTGAATATACATTGAAGATTCCCTAGAATATTATGTGCTTGCATATCGAGGGGACTTGTATATTGCTTTGTATGTTCAAAAATACAAGCGACTATATACAATGAAATATACATTGCAGGTATATTCTATTAGATTCCCTGTTTGTATGTAAGGGAGTTTGTATATGTGTTTGTATATTCAATATACAAAGGTGCCAAGATACATTTGCTACAGTGGAATGTACATTCGCATGTACAAGGCAAGGATAACATGCAAAGGGCCAAGATACAAGTGGTGGGGTCCACAACATACAAAGGCATTTGTATATCACCAAGATGCAAGATGTGAGGACCGCGCATATACAAAGACGATTGTATGTCTTCTACATACAAATGCGCATATAGGTTCAATATACAAGGAAATATACATCGGCTCCAGTAAATATGCATCGGCTCAAGGAACAAATGAGAATGCATATTTTGCATTGTATGTCTTCTACATACAATTGAAACATGCAAATAAATATACAAGGCCGAGGCCCACCGCTTGTATATTGGTGGTTGTATGTTCTCACATACAACCCAATATACATTTCCATATACAAGCCAGATCTGTCTCAGAATATAAAAGGGTTAATGCTTTTTCAGGTCTGTGGTGGGCATGTGCGCATATGTTTGTATTTTCACATGTGCATGCGATATACAAAGGGGGAGATGCAGTTTTCAGCACCACTTCTAGGACCAACTCAGCGGTGAGTCAGGAGGTGCCACGTGGCAGTGGCGGGTAGATATACAAAGGCTCTTGCATATACAAGACATTTTCAAATACCATTTTCTGAAAGTGATTGCAGAGGCCTTTTAGGTGCCAAAAAATAGAGATACATGTAAGGTGTTTGATACATACAAAGGCAGACTCAGAGATATTTTTAGAGGCCGATATATACACACATGCAAAAGTGATATACATAGGTAGTTGACCAGAACTTTGACCGCCTATATCTTCCCCATTTCAGCGAATTTTGACATGTTGTAAGAGGCAAAAATGCTTATTTTTGCCTCCTCTTTTATTTGAGTAGGTTTTTGGGGGGATTTTCTAGTTTCCATTTTTTTAGATCTGGCTTTGCATGTTTGGGTCGATTGGACGTTTCAGTGGCTGCCTTGAAGTTCTGAAGGGTTTTTCTGCACACGGTGGCTTGGGTTGGTGAGGTTCTGTAGGTGCATTCATGGCATATGGGTTCTTTGCCCTTTAGGACCTTTTCCTGCATGATGGACGGTGACTTTGGAGGCTCTTTCTCCATGCCCTATCCTTTCTTGTGTCCTGGCTGCATTTTCTTAAGTTTTGGCCTAGCAGAGGCATGGTCCCTTTCCCTTCGCCATGCCTCTGCCCTTACTTTCTTGCTTCTAGCATTTATGGCCTCATTTCTGCAAATCTAAGACTCCACACCCTTCTGGCAAGAGTTTGACTTATAAAAGGCAATGTAAAACTCTTTTGAGAGGAGGGTTTTTTTGGGGCTATTATGCTGCCATTTTTTTTAGTCAGACCTCTTAGTGTAATTGCAAGGGTATGGGAATGTGACTCACTGTGCCTGAAATCTAGCCTCTGATGTCTTCCTTTTACCCATCAATGAGTGTAATTAGCTATGTTGGTGTACCCATTCTATGAAATATTTCTGCATTGTAATAGTTTTTCTGGACCTTCATGATTAATAGATGCTGATTTTTGCCTCTTTTATCTCTAGATTTCTATGTTTCAATTGGGGTTGTAGTCTGTTTTGTGGGTAAAATGGCCCCTTTGCAGGTTTAGCTTTCATACTAAAGCCTCAAACCAGTCTTAAATCTATGTGAATCTTCCCTCCTCATTGAAAAAATCATTGTTGTGTCCACACCATGACCATCATCACTCACTAAATCTAGTGCATCACCCCCTTTTTCCCTTTTAGTTTTTCCCTCTAACTTTTTCCCCTGCAAATTGTTAGCACTAGGTTTAGTATCACCGCTCTTGGTAATAGGCTTAGAGCAAGGAACCAGCCTTCTCTGGAGGTCTGATCTCAAATCACAAGGTCCCACACTTCGAGATCATTCCAATGTTACCCCAGGTTGCTAAGGTTTCATAACTGCGGCAAAGGGTGCAAACCTGGGTGATAACAATTATGTGTTACAATCTTAGTGTCAATGCAAGGCATATCGGAATAATTCCAAGCAAATAATTCTGAAAACTCATCTAAAAGTTTGGTCATATCTTCTTTTTCTTCCATGGTTAAATAATCGCCTATAGGGATAATCTTTTCAGAGTTATCTTTCTCCATGAAGACATCAACAATCTTTTCATTAAGTAAAGTACTGTGGTCTAGGAGGCTAGGTGATTGTGGTGATTCTATAGACTCCTCATTAGGTTTTAAGGTAGCATTTACCAAACAAGTGGATTTTCCAAAGTATGCATCAGTATTTAAATAGTAAGGTAATCCACACTTATGATGATAATGGGGAAAATTGTAATAATCTCCCATAAATTCAATTATTTCTTCATCTATTGAAGAGGTATCTAAAGGGATATCTCTTGGAGGACAATTCATGTATATCATCTTAGGATATATCAAATTAAGTGTTGATATTGTGTTAATGTTGAGATTAGGACTTTTGTGGGCTTTGGTGAACTTGAAAGGATTATATCCAATGCCATTTGAGTAGTTATGTTAAGCAACTGCTATAGGTACTTGAATTCTTTGTTGATTAATGCCACAACCATTTCCTACGTAGTCACAATTTTCATAAAGGATATGAAATCCTTGACCATAAAGAGAGGCCATCTCTCAAGAGGAAGGTGGAGTCTCATAGGTCTCATAGTCTGTAGTGTAAGTAGGAGTGTTATCTATGTTTGTTACAAAATAAATATTAGGTTCTTTAGGTATCTTCACATATTTCTTGGATGAAATCGATCCAACATTTGATGTTTTGGTATTAGAGTTGTTAAGTTTATATTCTCCCATAGAGGTAGGAGTAAAGTCTAATGAACCCCAATCGTCACCAAGAAATGCATTCGATTGTTTAGGATCTTCAACAACATTATCTATGCCAAGATGAGTTGATGAATCAATTTTCAAGTTGTTTAGAATTTTATGATTCATAACTTACTTTTGTGTTTCAATTTGTAAAAAACTATTCAATTCAGGATTGACTTCAATGGTGTGAAGTTTATTTGAATTACTAAACTTTATTGATCGATGGAGGGTAGATGGAACTGTCCCCATGGCATGAATCCATGGTCTACCAAGAATCATAGTGTATGATAATGAACCAGGCATGACATGAATCAGGGTAGACAATGTCACAAGTCCAACCTTTATAGGTAAAGTTATAGTTTCTATGGATTGTCTCCCAACATTATCAAATCCATGAATGTCGAGTCTATCCGGTTTGATTAAGGATGTACCAATCTTGATCTCATGTAACAAGTTGACACCGCAAACATTAAGAGTTGATCCGTTGTCAATCATAACTCATTTGATCAATTTTTTGTTTATTGTAATAAAGATGATTAGAGGATCATATTGATTTTGAACTTCAATAGGAGGTAACTCATGTTGAAACAAGATGTCAATTTTTGTCACATGCATACAATCTAATAGAGCTGCTACATCATTCGACTTGATGAACGGGTGGTACAATCACATTTTGTAAAGCTTCCTGGAGCATTCCATGTTATGTAGGAGAGGTTTGTATGAGTTCCCAAGGATAAATATTAGTAGGAGTAGCTTGAAGTTGTTCAACAAGATTGTAATCTTGATCAACTTTATGAGTAAGATGAGGTGGTTATTGAATATAAGGAATACTAAGAGGGGGGGTGAATCAGTATTCCGCAAAACCACTTCTTAACAATTTTATTTATCCAATTTCTAAAATCAATAATATGAAAGTAATAAGCATAAGAACAACAACCATAAAGACATAACACATGGACACCAAGATTTTTACATGGAAAAACCAAAAAGGGTAAAACCATAGTGAGTGTTAGCTCACAATAAATTATGATAGAATAATACCAAATTACAAGAAGGCTCACTACCTTAGGGCTCACTGCCCTATGAAGAAGTACTCACTACACAAAAGGCTCACTGCCAAGAGAAAATGAAGATAGAAGAAGAATTGGCTCACTGCCAGGAGATGAACTACTATAAATGCATCTATCATATGCTAGATCACAGTTCCATTGAAGGCTCAATATACAGATTCAAAGGTCTTCATCTATTCTACCCTACTTCTCAACTCAACTACATTTACTCTATTTTTCTTTCTTTTCTTTACACTCTTCTCATAATCCTTCACACTTTGAATTCATACATTACATCATACCATACTCCACCTTCAACACCTTGATCCATCAAGTATTTGTACTCGCAACAAGATTCATCTCATAATTAGGTCAGCAAGCCAGACATGAAGCATGTATACAATGTATTCTACCTTGTCGACTTGTTCAAGTGTACAAATAGTAATGTGGACCCAAACAATCATTGAATAATCTTCATACAAGTCAGCACCAAATATACAACCACTTAGATTTAATATTCAAGCAATATATCTTCTCCGCATATGGATTATACATGCCTATCGACCTATCTCTTAAGAACATACTTGGCCAATTCATCTGTCACATCAAAACTCTCACTACGGACCATAGGAGACTCAAGGATTCATAACCAACATTCATTCTTGACCTCTAAGCATACCTCCAAAATTGTAAGACAAAATATACAATTGCGGAGAAATGAGGACCATTTTTCTCAGGCACTATGCATTGTTCTTGTCTTAGTTTTATTTACCTGGACTTAGACATTTCATAGTATGACTTACAAAGGAAGTTAGGTCTTGATCATTGGAACATATCATCATCAAATAGCTATGAACAACACACCTAATTTGCATATAATGATCTTCTACTACGGAAGCATACTGACCCAATCTCTGTCACTTGCTCTGTATACTGTCCATACTTAGTCATTTTAGCCTTCCAAACCAAGTTGGTCTTCTAGATTAATGTCTCTTTTTCATGCAAGTGAAAATACTTTGCCTTGTTTCCATCAATCACAACATGCAATCCTTCATCAGAGAAGTGTCTCTTGCCAACAATCTCCCCCTTTAGCATTGATGGCAACACTTAGTGAAAATGCTTGTGTTTTCTCCCCCTTACTCTGTATTCCTTCTCTCCCTTAGATGTTTTCCCATTTTTCACTGGTCTTCTCCCCCTTTGACATCAATGGCAAAGGTGTATGTACAGAAAGTCAAAATTGTGTCAAAACTACCAAATCTCTCATACTTTGCTGCATATGTACACATACAATCTTGAACTCAATTAGTTGTAGGTGAGAGGACATCCTTATACACAATCTTTAATTGTGTAATCTCTTCATCCCATCATTTCTTATCTCTTTCCAAAATTTGAATGTGACCGTATATCAAAAAGACTAATTTTTCTACCTTTTGCACATTAGAGGGTGTATGAATTTGTGAAGCTACCTATGCTTCTGCTATAAGATTTGCCATGATCTAAATTTTTAAGCTTAATATCCTTATCAAAAAACACATTTTATTTTAATTTCTTCCTATCTGCTGAGTAGACTACTTATGTTATTTCGAATATTTTTCAACTTGTGTTTCTATGCAGCTGATTGAGTCAATTGTTGGATCAAAGGTCTCAGAAATATTTGTGAGTTGACGCTCCAAGATTTTGACCTTTTCATCTATTTCCTTAGTGGTTTCAGGCCAAGATAGACAAAATTTGTATACATCACAGGTTGAACCTTGATTGCATTTATCATATTCTTGATGCTACTTTCTAACAGAATTTTGTCACTGTCTAACTTGGTTTTTGGTACTGCTAATCTTTTGTCTTCATATTCCCTTTTAACCATAATATCAACAAAATTTTCAAAGGATTCAAAGTGAGTACTTACGAAATCTATTAGACCTTTGAGATGAGCAATTGATGATATTGATGTATCTTTCTGGTATGAGGGCATTAGCTTCTCTAGAATACTTGATGTCTCATCAATAAGTTCATTGTTATGTATATATGTTCTCAGTATTTCTTCCTGAGCCTTAGATTGCATGATTGATACTAGTTTGAATTTCTCCATAGGAAACATAGAGGCTAGATTTATTGGTTCTTGTAGAGTCTCGGGTGAATCTAGAATCTATACACTTTGTTGTTTTTCCAAAAACTTTCTAGCATAGTTAATTGCAATTTCATCTGTGGCAGTGTCTCTTGCCACATATTCATCACTAAGTGTAACTTTCCTTCTTTTCTTTTCTTCTATTGGATTGTCTTTCTCTACTTTGGTAGGGGCTTCTATACTAGATGAGATGCTTGTTCTTTTCTTGGGGCTAGATACATGCTTTTCCTTTTCATCTTTCTCATCTTTTATTTCTGGAGTGTTTAAGTTCCATTTCATCAGAGCATTTAAGGGTCTTGACTCTTCAACTTTGGTTTTTGGCTTGCTTGTTTGTTCATCATAAATTTTCTTTGAATGCTCATATTCCATAGATAATTCTTTGAATGTTCCAAACCTATCTTCTTTGAAATTTTTTGGTTTATTCATTAGTTCATCAGCTAACTCAGTCAGGATATCTTTTGCAACTTCATACCCTAATGGAGGGACCTAGGCAATTCTTGGTTCCATAGCTTCCATGAAGCATTTGTCTTTGTTCACCATGAATACAATGTCATTTTCATATTTCATCACTACGTTTTCAGGTATCCAGACTCTACATAGCATTCTCTTTCGAAAGTTCATGAAGTATTCCCATAAAATTTCATTTTGTTTGTTTGTATTTCCCAAACTCTATGGGTGATTTATTATTTGAGTTGCTACCGATGTGTGATCAAGCTAGACAATGCTTCCCAAGTCAGGTAGCTCTTTCAGGAAGTAGAAGAGTAGATAGGTAGCCAAGGTTCCATATTTGAAGGGATAATTTGTCTCTTTTGTTCTTTTCAGGTTCTCCATTAATTCACTCCAGAGTAATTCACATAGGTTATAATCCATATTATTTTTGACCATGTCATAAGCTGTATATAGCTGATGTAGACATAGAATTTTCTAAGTGGGAGAAGTATAATTTGTATCCAATAATCATTGATCTGTAAATCTGACAACCAGATCCTTAATATCATTTACTATGAGAGCTTTCTTATCAAATTTGGCTCCTGTTAGCTGCACTACTAAACTGTTCTTAATTTTCTTTTCACCTAGAATCTTCCTGGAGGAACTCATGTCGGTTACAACTTTGATAGCTTCTTTAGTTATCATATATGGTTCATCAGGCCACAAAAACTCATCATGAATTCTGTTTAGAATGAACTTAACCTATGTATCATTAGGGATCAAAGGAAAATCCAACCAGGTGTCCAATTTCTTTTCTCCTAGAACTTTATATTCATCTTTCAACTCCACATCAATAGTAGTTAGTTCATCTAGGTATAATTTGGCAAGATTCATGTGATCGTATTCCTCTAAGTTGATATAAATATATGCCCTAACATCTTCCATGTGCATAATTCCATGAGGAGTAATTGAGAAAGCCCCTACAGAATTATTTTCTGGTGGTTTGAACAAATATCTCTTGAACTTGGGGTGGGGTTTTTCCATTATCTCGATTAATTGGGGAGTAAACATCTTCTAGAATAATTTAAACAACACAGAAGGGTTTTCAAGCTGTAAATACCTTTTCTGCCAACTTAGGGTTTTTCTTCACTTGAAATTGGCTTGACTATGTAGGCACTTGGATTCTTACTTTTAATTCTCCTGGACGCTTGAATGGTGGAATACAAATTGAAATATCTATCAAATGAGCTGCTTTATATCCTCCACAAGGATGACCTAGTTGTCATAAATATCCTTATTAAAAAGCTATCAACCACATCTCTGCATAATGTAGTCTATTTGGATTGCTTCGTAATGTTTCATGTTTGATCCTTTTCTTCTGGAATTTCTTTCAAAAGATCTATCATATGCATCTTTTCAATATATCCTCGTGTCGGATTCCATCACTAACAATCTAGCTAGGGGATTAAGATTTTCATTGCAGCTCCCCCTAAGACAAAGCTCACAAATTCACTTCTCAGAGGAAGTATCTGCACCACACGCTGGTGCAGATTCATCCTTGACTTCAATCACATCTTTCTTGATCCAGATCTTGCCCATTTCTTTCTTAGTTTCAACAAGATCAACTTTTTCCTTTCCCTTATCATTCCTCTTCACTGCTTTCCTTTCTTCAACATAGTAATTTCTTTTCACATTCTTGCTTCTGTAGAGTTTTGCCATATGACCAAGTTTCTTGTAATTATAGCACACAATACTTCCTGTCCTTGATTCCTTCCTTTGAATGAATTTATCCTTGATCTACATTGATTAACCATGTGTCCAAATCTATTGCAATAAAAACACTTTCCATCGAATGATTCAGTATTTCTTGCATTGTAAGACCCATTTCTTACTAGACTTCTGCATTCATTTGATCTATTACCAATTTTCTTACAATTGAAACATTGACTAGAGAATGATGGAACATTCTGATTTATTCTACTCCTACATTAAGTAGCCTTATCACCAAACTTATTATAATTAAAACAGTGGCCATTGAAAGATGGGTACCTTTGAGCATTTGGCCATCTGACCAGAGGTCTTCTAGGTCTTCTTCTTTAATTCCTAAATTGGTTCCCTTTGTTTTGCTTCATCTAAAAGTTTTCTTGACCTGATTTTGAACTTTCTCCTTTCTCAAATCTTAAGCCTTGCTTGTCATTTGAACTCTTTTGACTAGCAATCATCTCATCAAGTTTTACAAAACTTATCTTGAACTTTTCTTCATAGCTCTTGGCTTTTTCCAAGTTCATTTTTAGGCTCACATCTTCTTTTTCTAGTTTGAAACATTCTTCTATCTTTCTTTTTATCATTAGATTTAGATCTTATTCAACTTTAGCTCTTTCTATAACTTCCACTCTCAAATCATCCAGGGTCTCATTTGCCGATATCAATTTTTCACTAACATCTCTATATTTTTCTCTGAATTTCATGACTTTTTCTTTCATCTTTAGAATACATTCATCAACTTCTTGTATGTTATCCTTTAGATCCCTAATTTCTACTTTAGACTTTTCTAGATCAATAAGAGTTACTTCTAGTTCAACATTGTTTGAGAGATTTCCAAATCTTCTGGCTGCCATGAGTGAACTTTCCCAGATCTTCCTCAAGTTGTTAGGCTTCTTCCAAAGAACCTTGCTCTGATACCAATTGTTGAATATAAGGAATACTGAGAGGGGGGTGAATCAGTATTCTACAAAACCACTTCTTAACAAGTTTATTTATCCAATTTCTAAAATCAATAATATGAAAGTAGAATAAGCATAAGAACAACAATCATAAAGACATAACACATGGACACTAGGATTTTTACGTGGAAAACCCAAAAAGGAAAAAACCATGGTGAGTGTTAGCTAACAATATATTATGATAGTACAATACCGAATTACAAGAAGGCTCGTTGCCCTATGAAGAAGTACTCACTGCACAAAAGGCTCACTGCCAAGAGAAAAGAAGATAGAAGAAGAATTGGCTCACTGCCAGGAGATGAACTGCTGTAAATGCATCTATCATATGTTGGATCATGGGTCCATTAAAGGTTCAATATACAAATTCAAAGGTATTCATCTATTCTGCCCTACTTCTCAACTCAACTACATGTACTCTATTTTTCTTTCTCTGCTTTACACTATGTTCATGATCCTTCACACTTTAAATTTACACATTACATCACACCACACTCCACCTTCAATACCTTGATCCATCAATTATTTATACCAGCAACAAGATTCATCTCATAATCAGGTTGGCAAGCTAGACATGAAGCATGTATATAATGTATTCTACCGTGTCAGCTTGTTCAAGTGTACAAATAGTAGTGTGGACCCAAACAATTAGTGAATAATCTTCATACAAGTCAGAACCAAACATACAACCACTTATATTTAATATTCAAGAAATATATCTTCTCCAGATATGGATTATACATGCCTATCGACCTATCTCTTTAGAACATGCTTGGCTAATTCATATGTCACATTAAAACTCTCACTGTGGACCACAAGAGACTCAAGGATTCATAATCAACATTCATTCTTGACCTCTAAACATACCTCTAGAACTGCAAGACAAAATATGCAATTGCAGAGAAACGTGGACCCTTTTTCTTAGGTATTGTACACTGTTCCTATCTTAGTTTTTTTACCCGAACTTAGATATTTCATAGTATGACTTTCGGAGGAAGTCAGGTCTTAATCATTGGAACTGTTTTATGGTAAAAAGGATGAAGGGTTAATGTTTTCTTTAGTTTGAATCCTCCTTTCCACAAAACATTGCAAGGGCTTTTCAACCAAGTGCCTCACCTATCAAGAGAAGAGTCAGCTATCAAATTTGAGTTGCCACTTGGTTTTCTGCTGGGAAATTTAGATGTGATCACATTGTTACCATTTTTACACCATATCTCAAAACTGGCAGAGCTGGTGCAACAAAAAAAAATTTAAGAGTGAAGGTAACATTCTTCTGTTATAATTTATTTGCATAATTATTGTGTTTCAGTGATAGTTGTAGTTCAGTTATTTAAAAGAAGTAAAGATTTCAGATCAGTCATTGCATTGCAGAACATTCAAGACAAATAAGTATTTCAATCACTACAATGATTATTCGTTTACAAATTGAAGTGCATAAAAGGACAAACATTGCATTGAAAGAAATAATGACATATCGAATATCCCCACACAAGCCATGGGAAATAGCTGAACATATGTAAATATAAGGAAAATACTATGCATCTAAAGACAGGAGAGAAGGTCATATCCATCATTGCCTTATGAGGTCATCAATCTCTAAGGTCGACATCCTGTTCCTGCTCCTGATCTCAGATGAGAACCTATAGAAAATGTGGGAAGGTCCTGTTAGAGCTCTGGTTATGAGATCTCTATGTCCTATCAGAAGAGACATAACACTTCACTTATAATGCACTGATCAATGAACATCACCCATATGTAGGAAGAACTGAAAAAGAAGAATAATAAAGTATCATTGTTTTTAAACTAATATGTTTGCTTCCTGTGCAGGTATAAGACAAGTCATGTAGCTGTTGAAGACATATCAGCATGTTGTGTAAAATGGGCTCCCACAAGGGTAGAGCTCAGCATGCTACCCCCTGAATCTAAAGGGGAATAAGATAAGAATATTCATTTAAACTATCTAAAGAGGAGCATGATAGAGTAAAGGATTCCATACATCAACTCGGCCTATTGAGCTTCGGGCTCAATGTTCACTTGACTACCATTCAGGGTGGGTTGAAGTGGCAATCATCCATGAATAGTGATTTTTTCACATGGCTGCCAATGAGGTATGAGATTGAAAACATCAAACTTGTAATATTATGTATTGCTCATATGTGTGTTTCAAAAAATATGATATTGACTGAACAGTCGATTAGAAACCATGTAATATCAAGTTACTGTTCAAGTGGAATGGAACAACACAATAGTCATGAAGGCTAAAACCAAATGACAACAGTCATCATGCATGACGTACAATGAAAAATGATGAAAACAATCATATTTACTCTAGAATCAAGTCAAAGAACTATGATACTCTACACTGGTAAGAACATGATCATCAAATGGTAAAATGGAATAGCCATATCACCATTTTACAACCCAATAAGGAAAAACAAAATAGATACCATGAAAAATTGATGGAATTCAATCATTAGGAGTATAATAGATCAGCATAAATGAGGGGAGCAACATGTATGACTGTCATCATTACGAGATTCAACTGAAGCAATGATAGAAATGAATCATAATCTTCCTCATGTTAATATCAAAGCATTTTTGTAAATATGAGTGAAGTATTGAAGCACAATCATGATATGGCTATAGAATATCAAGAAGGCAGTACTATGATTATCTTGTAGTGGATATTATAAATACACCATATCATGTGCCAAGTCTTGAATGATAAAAGCTTCAGCTCAATTTCATAACATATAATGTTCCAGTCTTATATGCAGATTACATAAAGAGACATATAGAAGCATTTTGCTTCAGACTAGGTGTTTCATCAAGGAAATAATACAATCACCATATCCATATATAGTTACAAAGAAATCTCAGTGATTATGCTACAAGAAGGAGCAATGGAACATTTATGAGCTATCTAGAAGTAGATTTCTTAACACCATATGTTGCCATGTGACAGGAAGATAGCATCTTTAGGAAGCAGACTGTGCCAAGGTGATGCAGAGGCATCCACACTAAAACCTTGACATACAGCATGTATGTCTAACACCCTTCATCATCATCATCATATTTCCCTTAACACTGTCAGCATCATCATATTTACTCTGCCGATCGATATCCTCCTGCAGACAAACCGCCCTTTCGCCTGTCAGCAGCATCATCATATCCGACTATCGGTAGCATCATCATATTCGGCAAGCGCAAACATCCTCCTGACGTTCACTGTTCACCTTACCGCCAAACTCTATCTTTAGCATCATGATGTTCAACATCATGTTCATCAACAGGATATAAAATATCCTGTCCCCTCCATATATCCTGATGACGACAACCTCATGCACCCTTCCTTCAATGCTTACGTCACCCCGATATCCTGATGATGATTATCCTGATGACGATGACGTCACATGCAGCTCCTTCAATATCCTGCTGCCCCGATATCCTGATGATGATTATCCTGATGACGATGACGTCACATGCAGTTCCTTCAATATCCTGCTGTCGGCGAAACTTAACATTATCGGCCCGCGATGACTTTATCAACCCGATCTTCTACCTTATGCCGATACGCTCCTCCTCGGCAACACCTGATGATGATCACCCCGATGCACATTCACTTTATGCAAACGACTGCATCATGCTCACCTCCATCTACTCGGATGACGCCCGAAGTAACTGCAGGATATCCACAGAAATATCCTGATGATGCTGTTGCGATGGATTTCTAACCTTAGCGAAATTCCAATCCGTTGAACCTCCTGAGGTGACCCGATCTGCTTCCAGGGCGATCTTCCAGACTCAAACTACCAGCACGACCTAGCACATACCCATGCTAGGGTTCTCAACACCTTTCGACTGTGATCCTGCAAACATACATGCGACCAAACAGAAAAAGCAAACTAAATCCTAACCTACTGTACATCGCCATTCCACCGATTCGACGAATCAACCGGTGGAATGGATCAGCGAATCCATGAAACCACTAAAACAGCAAATCGATTACACAAAGGAATCCAAACAGAGAATTGACAAAAACAGGATCTCTTTATTGATAAAAGATGCAAGTACAATATTCAGTCTCTCTCTGTAATCTAACTCCTCTGCTCAATGCCATACTATCTCTAAAATCAACCGATCCTCATGCATAAATAGAATCTCTTGCGAGTACTACCGACCTGACTCCAAGCGGCTGGGAAATCTCTCCAGGCGGCTGGGAGATCCAACCGAACATACAGCATAACAACTATCCTAACAACCTACCTAAAAATAGTAAAGTATGGTCAACATGACCTTATTACATGCATTAGTCTTATAAGACCTTCTTGGAAACATTAACCAAACCTATAACAAACTAACTACCTCATGGAGGCCAGCTGTCAGGTAGGTGCTCCTGCACCATACTCCCCAATAGAAAAGAACTCATGTCCCATGAGTTTGGTTGTGGAAGTCCTCCACCTTTACACTTTGCCTTTGCAATATTCTGACCTATTCAGCTTTATCCTCTGCTGCCTCTCGGCTGCTCCAAGACTTCTGAACTGGAACTTGTTTTCTTGCAAGTAAATCCTCATGCCTGTCAATGTAGGCCCTTCTCTCACATACCTTGTGTTTGTCAGGTTGCCTGACCAGAACCTCTGTCTGAATTGCCTCTTGAACTTCTGCAATGTTCAACTCTATCTTTCTTTCAACCTTTATAGGACAAACAATAGTCCCAACTATGACAACATCCTTGTCATTCCTCTCAACTGGTTGCTGTTTGCAAACCTATTTCTGAACCTGCTGCTGACCTCTGTCAGTCAAAACTGAAACTTTCTTCAACCTGTTGTCCTTAACAACTCCTTTCCCTGCAGTGTCCTCAACTGCCTTTATGCCTGCTCCTATAGGCTTCTACACAAATTCCTTCTTTCCCACTAAAATGATTTTTGCTGCCTTCTGTGCTGCAGCATCTTCCTGCAATGGCATCAACATAATAGTCTTCCCATCTTTCTTGATGGTGTAGGTATTAGCATACCCATCATACAGTACCCTCCTATCAAATTGCCATGGTCTACCCAACAGTAGGTGACAACATTCCATGGGCAATATGTCACACAAAACTCTATCATGATATGCTCCAATCTGAAAATCCACATATGCCTGTTCATAGACAAAAAGTGATTGACTATCACTCACCCAAGATGCCTTGTAAGGATGTTGGTGTGGAATCCTTTCCAAATTCAGTTTATCCACCATTTCCTGAGATACCATGTTGTCTGTTGAACCAGTATCAATGACAACCTTACATACTTTACCTTTGCTCTTGCATGTGGTCTTGAAAAGAGCTCTTCTTTGCATCATATCCTTTGATGCCTACAAACTAATTCTCCTTAGCATCAATGCTTCTCCCTCCTCAGGATACCCATAACTTTCAGAAGCTCTATCTGTTTGCTCTACTTTCTCTTCTTGCACAAGTTGTACTCTCTTGTCATTCGTTCTATCATTTCTGGATGATGAACCTTTGTTTTCTGGACATTTGAAAAATGGATGACCAAACTCACCACAGGTGTAACACTTTCCTGAAAATGTAGTAGAACCTCTACCACTTCCAAATCTGCCTCTATTACCTTTCCATCCACCTCTGAAATCAGACTGTCCCTGTCCTTTACCAGTGTCTTCTTGACCCTCATTGGTTTGCCTTGTTGTAGGGGCTAATCCTCTTCCCCTCATATTGCTGCCTCTTCCTCTCATGGACTTATCTTGTCTCCTATTCATCTTTTCTTCAATCCTGATTGCCATTTGGTAACAATCCTCCACACTCTTAGGGTTAGCTAAAACTAACTCATCCTGTATGTTCAATCTCAAACCAGCCAAGTACCTAGCCACCTTTTCTACCTCATTCTCATGATGACTAGATCTCATACTCAACTTATAAAACTCCTCAGTATATGCCTTCACATCCATTTCCTTCTGCCTTAAAAATTGCAGCTTCTTAAACATCTGAATTTCATAATCCTTGGGCAAGAATTTACCTTTGATCCTTGCTACCATCTTATCCCATGAAGTGATCTTTGACTTCCCTTGTTTCCTTCTCTCGGATTGTACATAATCCCACCATACCAAAGCATGACCTCCTAACTTGGTCTTTGCAATCTTTACCTTCTGATCGTCAGCAACATCTTCACATTTAAAGTGATTATCAAGTGCAGCAATCCAATCCAGTAACTCATCTTCATTCAAACTTCCATTATACTTGGAAACATCAACCTTTACCTTAGGTTTATCACTCTGCACTGCCTTTAACAGTTTTACAAATCTCTGGTCTTCAGCATCCAGATCTTCAGCTACCTCTTCATACTCTTCAACAGTATCTTCATCTTCTTCTGATTCACTGTCTTCCACTTCCCTCTTTTTGTTCTTCTCCAAGGCTACAAGCCTGGCTTGAAGTGCTTCAGCAAACTCCTTCATCTTCCTCATCTCTCTGGCATGTTTTTCCTTTATCTCCTGCAATTCCCTTGCAGTACCACTACCTTTCGGAGGCATTTTGTCAACCTCTCACAACTCTACCTCTGCCCTTTCGGTGACAGAATCAACTCTACTTCTGCCCTTTCGGTGACAGAATCAACACACAATAGCCCAGACCTTTTGCTGAGCTCTGATACCACTATGATGCAGAGGCATCCACACTAAAACCTTGACATACAGCATGTATGTCTAACACCCTTCATCATCATCATCATATTTCCCTTAACACTGTCAGCATCATCATATTTACTCTGCCGACCGATATCCTCCTGCAGACAAACCGCCCTTTCGCCTGTCAGCAGCATCATCATATCCGACTATCAGCAGCATCATCACATTCAGCAAGCGCAAACATCCTCCTGACGTTCACTGTTCACCTTACCGCCAAACTCTATCTTCAGCATCATGATGTTCAACATCATGTTCATCAACAGGATATAAAATATCCTGTCCCCTCCATATATCCTGATGACGACAACCTCATGCACCCTTCCTTCGATGCTTACGTCACCCCGATATCCTGATGACGATTATCCTGATGACGATGACGTCACATGCAGCTCCTTCAATATCCTGCTGCCCCGATATCCTGATGACGATTATCCTGATGACGATGATGTCACATGCAGTTCCTTCAATATCCTGCTATCGGCGAAACTTAACATTATCGGCCCGCGATGACTTTATCAACCCGATCTTCTACCTTATGCCGATACGCTCCTCCTCGGCAACACCTGATGATGATCACCCCGATGCACATTCACTTTATGCAAATGACTGCATCATGCTCACCTCCATCTACTCGGATGACGCTCGAAGTAACTGCAGGATATCCACAGAAATATCCTGATGATGCTGTTGTGATGGATTTCTAACCTTAGCGAAATTCCAATCCGCCGAACCTCCTGAGGTGACCCGATTTGCTTCCAGGGCGATCTTCCAGACTCAAACTACCAGCACGACCTAGCACATACCCATGCTAGGGTTCTCAACACCTTTCGACTGCGATCCTGCAAACATACATGCGACCAAACAGAAAAAGCAAACTAAATCCTAACCTACTGTACATCGCCATTCCACCGATTCGACGAATCAACCGGTGGAATGGATCAGCGAATCCATGAAACCACCAAAACAGCAAATCGATTACACAAAGGAATCCAAACAGAGAATTGACAAAAATAGGATCTCTTTATTGAGAAAAGATGCAAGTACAATATTCAGTCTCTCTTTGCAATCTAACTCCTCTGCTCAATGCCATACTATCTCTAAAATCAACCGATCCTCATGCATAAATAGGATCTCTTACGAGTACTACCGACTCGACTCCAAGCGGCTGGGAAATCTCTCCAGGCGGCTGGGAGATCCAACCGAACATACAGCATAACAGCTGTCCTAACAACCTACCTAAAAATAGTAAAGTATGGTCAACATGATCTTATTACATGCATTAGTCTTATAAGACCTTCTTGGAAACATTAACCAGACCTATAACAAACTAACTGCCTCATGGAGGCCAGCTGTCAGGTAGGTGCTCCTCCACCACAAGGCATTAGAGTTACAGTTGTAGTTTGTGCTTACATGATGTTCATTCTAGTAAGATGGAGCAGACAAGGACTCATAAATCGAAGCACATGTATCAGCAGTGCAAAAGGAGTTTAGGAGCTAGAGTGCAGAGTTACGATTTATGGATACAAGTGACTGCAAGAGTAAAGTTTTAAACCTTCCTTTAATGATGTTATGCCTCATTAAGTGTTGTATTTGCAAATCAAAAGAGTATCATTTGAATACATGAATGACTTGACTAAAGAGGGCAGCCACACAGAGACCCATAACGAAATACATGGAGCAATCATGTCATTTACTCTCTATTAAAAGATGCAGGGGACAACATAAAAGGCCTATTGTTTTAGCTGAAATGAATGGTAGCAATTAAATAAGATATGCATTCTTATCATGTGAGGGTGATCAAACTGATAAATAACACATTATGCAGCCATATAACATTCAGGATCAACTATGGGACAGTCAAGTCGATTCTATGAACAAATGCAGATGAGGAATACATATTCGACATGTTACCATCATACAAGGAACAATAAAAGGTTTCCAGTAGGTAAAGGTGGAGAATTTCAAGTTATATGAAAGAGAAATACCTAGAAATGGCAAAATATGTAGGGGTAGGCTGCAGACACAAATCTACCTTTCCACGCAAATGTTAAAACCACTAGCATATAAATTACATATGTGGAGTTTAGATACAGAGCAAATGAAAAGTCATGAGTTTTAAAAGTTCAGGTGCAACTCAAAATATTGGTAAAATATATGGGTAATGCCACTGGCCATAATGAGGTTTTGAAAGCATACCAAACCCTCTTGGGGTTTCATATGAAAGCTAAGATACAGTGGCAGAAATGAATGTTTTGAATTCATACAAGGAAGAATGTACTTAGAAAGGTTACATAAACAAATGCATAGCTGTGTCTTCTTATATAGCCACAGCCTTTTAGAGGTGAACCCACAAGAGATATACATGTTTGGATATGTTTCTTTTACACAAACATCAAAACCTTTCTTGGTTTACATAGAAAGTTCACAGATACCAAACAGTGTGAGTGTTCAGGCTTATAATACACAAGGATACACAACACAGTAGATGAAAAACTCACCTTTACTTCTTGCTTGAAGATTCATGCGAGTGGTTTGAATCCATTCACCCTGGCAATCTTGAGCACACAAGCAAGAAATGGTAATAAAAAATGCAAGTAAATTAATTAAAGAAAAGTATGTGGTCACAGCCTTTTAAGGCCAGGATATCTCATTTAGAACGAATAAATAGAGCAGGTGTATGACCAGGGTATCTTACCTATGTCACTGTATTGAAGATGCATTTGAAAACCCCAAAAGAGAGCCTCAGAGATTCAGTTCATCACAACCCAGGTGCAGAGAGAAGTAGTCATTATAGTGAATAAGCACAAATCCATCAGAAACTAATGCATAACCAGACTTGAGGAGTTTGGTTTCATCATAGAAATTAAAAGAAATCAAGGAAAAATGAACCAGATATATGGATAGGAGAAGTTACCCTCATTTTTCAATATGGAATTCATCAAAATTTGTAGAGATACACCAAGAGACCAAAGATTTCAACCTCCAAACCCTAGCATGTCAGCTACAGCACAGAGCTCAATTCCAAAAGAAGTGTTTTGCAAATGATGCGAAAAAGTAGGATAAGGTTTGGTTTTGTTCTTAGGGTTTCTTTTTTCCCTAGCCCAAATGTGGCATTTTTATCACATCCAAGCCCTTTTAATGGCATAGATTAATACCTTTGTGGTTACGTGTGTCAACTATGCAATGCTTAAGTCTTGTCTTATGACATGTTTCAACTTTAAAGGGTAAGTCAATATCAATCTTTGCCTTAGCATTTTTATGAAAACCACATGGAAGGCATTGAGCCTTAAAGTCCATTTAGTCTCCTTTGGATGAGTCATAAGTGTTATAGAAACCAAGTGTAGATCAAATAGAAAGCAAGCCCTCAAAGGCTTTTATTTTTGCAAAAATGTATGCAATGCCTCTATATTTTTATGATTTTTTAGAAAAATCAAATATTGTAATTACAAATGGTGAAATTATAAGCCATGGAGATCTATTGTTTTACAAAATCAAATCGAATAGGAGATAGGACAAAACTGCCAATGTTGTAAAGTTGTTTTAAAGCAATAATTTATAAATTGCTGTAAAAACTTAAACTATTTTTAGGTAGTTAGAATTAGAAAAAAAAAATCAAATATTCCCTCTTGATTTGTCTTATTTTGAGGCATATAAAGACAAAAACTAAGGTTTCATGGGTGAAATTGGAAAAAACTGAGCAAAAAAGACCTATTTTCAGTCTCCAGCCAGATAAGGCATAAAATTTTGCACCTTTTAAGGTGGGGACCACTTGAAAGAAGTTCTCACAGCTGTTATTTCTCATTTGGAGGCAATTTAGGCCCTGTTTTGGAGTCTTTCTTTTGGAGCTCGGGAATGGCTTGAGAAGTTACCTTTTTGAGTTTTTCTGAGTTGTTCCATCCTTTCTCATTTTTTAGAAAGCCTTTTGGCTATAAAAGGAGGGCAGAGGACATAGTTTGAGGTAGTTGATACCATTCTCCTCTCTCTTGAGCACAGGTAGAGAGTTGTATATAGGCAGTCAACTCATTTTGTTTTTAATTGCACTCCTTCCAATTCATTATAATAGATTTTCCTATCCCATCAATTAGTCTTTTTTTTGGTAGTTTGATTTTATATTTCATTGCGGTAGTTTCATGTCCTTTGTTGTGTCTCTAACTATAAGATTGTCTTTTTTGGTCTTGGTTGTAATCTATGTTCAATTTGAACCTCTTTACAAATTATTTTAGGATCAAATCTTAGAGGTGGGGTTGTGAAAATTTAAGTGTAAAGGGTTGTTTGTGAGTGAGGATATTTATTTAGATTAAACCTTAGAGTTAGTTTTTGCATTTTAGTTATTCCTTCTATCCCTTTTCCCCTACAAGTCATTAGAATAGGAAAATCTTAAGGAGAACTAGCTCACTCTGGAGATTCCCTCTGAAAATAGATCACCCACATTTGAGAGGGTCTCCATGTTTCAACAGGACAGTCAAGCTTGACTTGACTAGTGGCGCAATCCTGATTGATAACCATTTTTGGTATGCCTGGTGGGACAAAAGCACATTCTTTCCTCTACTGTTTGGTATGTGCAGCAAGGTTTGCTGCCTTTTAGAGGTAAAATTAGCATACTTGATGACTCAAATTTCTGGCTTTGCATGCAGATCTAGTGAAAAACACATGAAGAAGATCACATACTGAAGGATTAGGTGTTTTCTTCAGTATCAACAGCCTTTGGAGGCAAAAAATTCTCAAACACCCTAGAGACTCTAAGTAAATGGCCAGACCATATCCTTTTACTGCATTTAACGGGGGCAGCCCATTACAACTGGTCCAACGCGATGACATTCCAGCTGTAGCCCTCAAAGGACTACCATATTTCACTAGAGAAGATTACATTACAGCTACAGAGCACATTTAGGATTTTGCAACTCTATTTGTAACGTCAGAAAATGTCCTGTTGGGGGCTTTTCCCTTATAAGGTTTAGCTCCCAGGTCTTTAGAGTGCATTTAGGACATTTTAGTTCATATTTTAGCATCCTGATGGAATGAGACCTAAGTCCCATGGAAAATAGGACCTAGGAGGACCCCTTGAGTTGTACCCTATCTAAAATAGGGCAGGACTAGGGTGTAGGAGGACCCCTTGAGTTGTACCCTGTCTAAAATAGGGGGGAGGACTTGGGTGCCTACACCCTGGTCCTGCCCTATTTTAGGGTAGGCTCAATTTCCAAGTGTCGGTTAGTGACCGTTATTAGGTCCCTTTGCCGACACAGTAAGTTTAAATTTCAAATATCTTGGCAGGAGTGCTTGTAGATGCATATATAAACATATGTAGGCATTCATTTATAAACTAGATTTCAATTAGATTGTTATTGTGAACTCTAGGCATTCTCAAGGTGATTCAAGGCTTTCTATTGTGTTGCAAGAGCAGACTTGTATGTTTTGTGTGTTGATATTTGTATATTTGAGCTTCAATCTCCTCATGGCATGAAGAGCATCTTCCTCCATGAGAGATTCACATAACATGACATATCATTGTATTTTTATCATTGATTCCTTTGGTTTTTAGCCTTTGCCTCACAAGGATATGCCCTCTTTATCTGACAATGGTGTTCGAAGACTTAAGTGTCCTCTGGGGTTTGACTGAGGCAAACCTCTAAACACCATAACCCCCAAATCAAGTCTTGTGATTGTAGGTTACAGGTGTCGCATCTAGGAAAAGTGGAGTTGTAGGAAAGCTGGAAAGACATCAAGGATTTGGGATCTGAAGAAAAGATAGACAAAGGATCACTTCCAGGACTAGGGCACTCACTCCAGTGTTCGCAGACTGATTCTGGAAAACATAAGTTACAGGGCTGATCAGTGTCTGAAGTAAGTCCAGATTCCCTAAAAAAGTAGGTACCTTGGACTTGGGTACCTGCTCCAGTGTCCCTGACTATTCCACTTTGGAACCCTGAAAATAGGTATTTTATAATTTGGTATTTTACTCCTGTCTGTAAGAGCTTTTTCCGTAATTCGATAATTTATTGTCGTATTTGCATAATTAGGGTTTTAATGGTTAATTGAGCATAGGAGAAGGAAAAATTGATAATTAATTCCCTAATCCAAGCTTCCCCTCATTTGTAAGTGACCTAGGGTATGATAGTGCTTGCCACTCGACCCTAGATCCTTCAATGTTAGGGTGAAAGGAGGATTTTAACATCTAAACCACAAAAGATCAACAAATCCAATTTTACCCTAAACATTTTGGTGAACCCATGTCTTTGAAATTAAATTGTAACTTTCTAAGTGTTTATCTATAGATTTGGTGTGATTTCATTCATTCATTTGGTCATTTAATTTATTACATTGAGAAAATTTCAAAAAAAATAAAAAATTGAGAAAATACAAAAAAATTGCATTGTTGGGCTTACTAAATTGTGTCAATTCTTCCTAAATTTTCCTAATTCATCATTTTTGCATCAGATCTGCTATAAACTACAGAAAAATACAAAAATTCAAAATCTTTTTTTGCATTTTCATCATTTAATTGCTAAGGTTTTTTGGAAATTTTGACAATTTTTAGATAACCTAGTAACTCCAAAATCTAGGGTTTGTAGACAAAATCTTTTATCAGATTTTTCTACTGATTTTAGAGGCTCATTCAAATTTTCATTTTTCTGTAGTCTTGCATTTTAGTGTGAATTTGCAATTAAATTTAAATTATTTGCATTTTTGCATCAAAAATTTCAACAAAAACTAGCAATTTTGGTGCATTTTCATTAAATTTACATGGGAATTTTGCATGATTAAGCTTGAAAATCATTTTCAGATCTGAGAGTATGTAATTTCCATCATAAATCATTTGCATAGCATTTTGTTCCAAAATCTCAAACCTAGGGCTTCGAAAATGATAATTTTCACTAATTTTGGCCTTATCGACTTCATAAATTTGCACTATAGGTGTGTTGTGAAAGATGTTTTTGCATTAATTTTCTATTATCAGGGTAATAATTTTCTTCCCTTCATAAAATCTTCAAAACGCCCTTTTAACGGGCTATTGTAGTGAAATTTTTGCAAAAAACTACACATTTTGGCTATTTTCGCCCTAGGGTTTGGCCTAGTTTGCACTCCAAGCATGTTGTGATCAATTTTATGGATTTAGGAGACTGATATTATTGATATTATTTTCTTTACCTGCTAAAAATACTTACAAAACCCCTTTTTCTAGGCCTTGGAGTTGAAAAACTGTGAAAAATTGCATATTTTGCTATATTTTCATTAGGGTTTTACCTTAAGTGGCGTTACAATCGTGTTGTGTTGGGTATTTTTGCATCAAGTGCCATTATTGCTTACATTATTTTCTTTCCATCATCATTTTCCTCACAACACCCTTTGTTATGCTCTTTTGCATTGAATTTTGGTAAAAAAAAGTGCCTATTTTGACATAATTTCACTATATTTGGACTTGGCATTATCTTGGATTTGCATCAAGAGTGTGTTGAGAGTGACTATATTGCTGTTTTGGACTGATATCAGTCATATAGCCTGCTGACCTTGACTGAAATCCTTACAACATCCTTTGTATCATTCATTGGCTATGAAAAAGTATCAAGAAATCAAGCATTTTGGTTGTCAATCATATCCTTCTCTGAGGATTTGTTCTCTTAGTTTGCACGATGTGTGTTGTATGATTTGGTATAGAATTTATGACATGCTGTCCTAAAAACAATATCCCTTTGAGAAGAAGCAAAAGATTAATGGGATCTAGTGCTCTTGAAGAAGTTGGTACTTTGGACACCTTCTTTACAAAGGGAGACAATCAAATTGGGCAAGATATTATACATCCTCCAACCTTAATGGAAGAACAAAGTTTTCATGATGTTGATAATACTATTGAGGCAACAAGATATTTATCTGATGAGAAAATAGAGAAGTTGGATAAAGACCTAGCTGAATTTCAATCATTCATGGAAAATGAGAGAATAACTGAAGAAGTCGTTCCTACAATTCATAATATAAGAGAATTGATAAAAAGAAGGACAAAATGGTATTAATGTACTTCATGGTCTAGCACATATTGTACAAACCAATATCATTCCAGTGACTGAATGTGTGCAAGTGATAAATAACACTTTATCACCATCTCATACTCAAGTTTCCATACCTATACCAAATACAGGAGTATCCACTTTTACATCAACAATCTTAACAACTAATGCGAACACTTGTAGTAATACTACCACTCGTATTGGAGTATCTAATGGCACTAATTACAAATCTATGGGATTTGATTATCAAATTTTGGTTCCTAAAGGGACCTCCTCTATGCATAATTGTTCGCAACCACCTATCTATTCCACTCATTTCCAGCCACCTATTACATACTCACAACCACCTTCCACCTATCATTATGGCCAACTACCGTTAGCTTATTCTCAACCTCTGCCTATTGTATTTGAAGCTCAATCACCTCCTCACCTTGGTTCTAATTCCTCACAACAAACCACATCTCCCAATGATGCCATCCTAAACCAACTTTTATAGGGCATGACTGCTTTGCAACAAAAGGTAACAAACTTGACAAATTCTTCGCAACCTAGTCTACTGACATATCATGCCCATAAACCATTATCCTATGCAATATTGAGAACTCCTATACTTGAAAGGTTTGAGACACCCCTCTTTGAAAAATATGGTGGAAAAGGTGATCCTAATATCCATGTGGCTGCATTCATAGCTATGTGTAGTAATTTCTATTTTGAAGAGGATTTGTTAGCAAAACTTTTCCCACAATCTCTTAAAGATACTACTTTAGAATGGTTTTGCTCATTTCCTCCAAATTCAATACACTCCTTTTCACAGTTGATTGATCAATTTTTACAACATTTTCAAGAAAATATCAGACCCCAAGTCACTCTTATTGACTTGGTTCAATGTAAGCAAGGTCTGAAAGAAAAGTTGACTGAATTCATTGGTCGGTATCAAGGACTTTACGTACAAATTCAGTATCAGATGTGTTAGTGCCTGAATTGACTGGCAGTTTTTGAGCAATTTTCATGCAGGCACCTTCTTTAAAAATGTTCTAAGTGTTGGACCTCCTCGGCATTTTTCAGCTGCAGCATCATATTTTCCTGAGGAGGAGATCATCATCATCATATTGTCTTCGATGATGGTCCGCATCATCATGTTTTCTGTCGACTTGTCTTTCATCAAGATCATCATATTTCAATTTCGGGTGATTTTTTGATATCATCCCGATCCTGCTGATGAGCTACGATGTGCCTTAGTTTTCTTGCGGAGGGTGATCTTTCAAGTATCCGGTGATCTTCCAATTATCACCCTACCCTTTTATGATGATGATGTTGCCCTAATCTTCCGAAGGGGTCATTTTCAAAGTTGTTTGACCTGACCTTTTTTTCTAAGGGTCGTCATCATCATCATCATATTTCTGGTTATCACCATGTTGCTTGTGAGGGTCATCATATTTTCTGCCTGCATGATCTTTCGCTAGGGTGATATTTTAACATCGGGTGATCTTTGTTAAGATCATCCTGATGATGCTGCTGGAAAGTTCTGAGTGTGACCCGATTTTTATCATGGTCATCATATTTTGGACGTCAGGATGATCTTAGTCAATATCATCCTGATGATGTTGTATCACTTCATGTTCATTGTTTTGTCATCCTGATGATGATGGTATCAAGGAGATATCCGCCTGTCGGCTTTGTGCATTATCTAATGGAGGTGATCTTTTCAAGTGTCCGTCATATTCATCTATCACCCCGATCTTACAGTGGAGCTACAGTGCAGCATGATATTTGTGCATCAGGATGATATTTCCAAATATCCGGTTATCTTCTGAATATCATCCTGATGCCGACATGTGATGGTGACGTCATCAAGATCCGGGGGGTCATATTTCTAACATTACTTATCTTATGATGATCCCCCAATGTTGCGAATATGATGATGACGTCATCCGGATATGAGGAGGTGCGTAGTAGGCAGATATGTTGATGATGTCAGCAGGATATGATGATGACGTCAACAGGATGTTCGTCGGCCAGACTTTTGGTATCGGCTAAGCAGGAGGATCTTCCTCCGATGGATTAGGTTGTGCCGATGAAGGCGATTATCATGCAGGCGATATTGAGTTGATGATGCTGACGTCAGGGTGATTTTTCGAGCAACAGGATATCATGATGCTGGAGGATGATGATGAAGTCTTATACTAGTGTCGTCAGGAGCAAAAGCATCGACATCATATATGCTCATGACCTAGTATATAAAGTGTTAAAGAGGTCACCGCGGGGTGCATGTGGGATAATTGATATCCTGCATATTTGAAATATCATGATGATGTATCTTGGCGGGAAATGGTTGCGATCGACTGTCTGATGTTTTTCCCAAGGCCGTGGGTTGGTGCGCCATTAATGGCGATTGTTGCAGAGGTGTGGGCGATGGCGTGGACGGACCTGGTACTCGATTGAAGATCTAGATCCCTAGGCGGCGGCGCGGGGCTCGAGATTTCTTCTTGTCTCCTCTCCCACCTGCTGCATTGAATGTTTGAGCGCCATTTTTCTGATACTGTGTATCTGGCAGGATTTTTGGGTCAACCATGTAATTAATTGCTGAGCACCTACTTGGCTGTTATAAGCAGGTTGTGTTGCTCATTTGATGTTGTTGAAAACTGGACATTTTGGCTCTGTAATAAGATACAACTGGTTTTGGTTGCTCTGTGCAGCAAAACTTGTGAGTTTATGTATCTCCTATTGTACGATTTGGCTTGAATCCACTGATTTCATGGTTAATCTTATATGAATAATGCTATGTTTGCATGTGTTATGCTGATTCTGTCTCCAGTTTTGCATGTATCTTTCTTACTGCAATAGGGATGCCATAAGTATAGACAGCTTAACACTCTGTATTGGGAGATATCTGTAAGGCAGATATCATGTGTATCCCCCTGAAATCCAGTTTTAGCTATTCATGCTGATCATTCACAGGTGTATGTCTACCGACTCCAAGCCCTGGATAGGCACCAATCTAGCTCTGTGTTGAGGTTATACACCAGGTCCAGGTTTGCATCCAAACACCATTTCAAACCATCTCATCCTTCCACCTGTTAGTTGTAGGATTAGAAGTAGGGACCCTTGCATGCTCTCATACCTAACTAGACATATATGTCCAAGAACGTTGCCCACCTTGTGATCTCTCATACAGATCTTGGTCCATACATGAGAGTATTCTGCCTGTTGTTGTCAAGTTAGATCTTTCTATCTTTGAGCTAGTCAAGGTTACATCTTGAGTTATAGGGATACCCCCCTTGGTGCGGCAGAACCAGAAGTGAAGGGGAGGAGCTCACGCAACCTCCTGTATTAGTTGGCTGAATCTGCCTGTGCATTAGAACTGGCAAACCCTAATGCTGATTCAGAAGAAAAACCAACAAAATGGCGACTCTGCTGGGGATGGACTAAAAAGAAATGATATATTTGTGGCCCATCTGAGTCACCAACAAATTGGCGACTCTGCTGGGTAGAAAATTGATGAAAAAGTGTTATATCTTGTGGCCCATCTGAGTCACCAACAAAATGATGCTCTGCTGGTGGAATGAACCTGGAAAAGTAGCTTTCAGCTATTGAAAATTTTGTCCTCTCTGGAGAGGTGGCGACTCTGCAAAAAGGATCTGAATGCACATGAAAGATGGATGTATGTGATGTGACAAAAATGTGTTGTTCATTTTTCTGCATATGTATGAGAAAAGGTACCTTGTTCCTTCCCCTTTATATTTGCTGTTTTGCTGCATAAGTTAGATGCCAGGGGAAGCCTTAGGTCTTAGACAGACAAAGGATGTCTAAGAGTAGGATTTTTATGAATCCAAGTATGAATTATCCCATACTCAGTGGTGAAATGTCGAATAAAAGAATAGAAGAGATAAGAAATAGGTTGATATTCTTAGAGGCTGAGCAGGCCCAGTTAAGAAGTAGTAACCCTGTTGCGTCTGCCAGTCAGAAGGCTAAACCTCTTCTCAGCCCTTTTGATCCTTTGTATGACCAACTGGATTTGTCATGGGTGGATTATAAAGTAGAAACTATGCCTGGTAGGATATACTGTCAGATGCCTAGATTTAGTGGTCACAATGTATGTGATGGGAATGCACATATCCAAAATTTTCACAGTTTTATGGGAAAATATTCATTCAGAGATGAGGATATGTGGATGAGGTTTTTTGTTAGGTCCTTTGATGCAAAAGCAAAAGACTGGTATTTGAGCTTTCCAAAGAAATCCTTTGCCTGTTGGGATGAGCTTGCTGACTGTTTCAAGGAAGAATTTGCAAAAGAACTGGCTGATCTTGTTGCAGAATTGATGAGAATCAGAAAACAAGATGAAGAGCCATGTGTTGATTTTAGTCATAGGTTTGCAATAGCCCTTTCACAGATCCCAGAAGTCTTCAAACCTGATATTTCAGCCTGTGTTGGCATATTCTTTGAGGCTTTTGAGGAGGGCTCTAGTGCATTACTGAGGGATTTCAAGGTGACAAGTATGCAGATGGCATACAGGTTCATAGAAAAGATAGAAAAAATTAGAAATGTGTACCTGCTGAAATCCCTGTCCCCTGGCCTTGGTGTGAAAAATAGTTGTGAAGCTGCAAATGACCAAATAATTAAGGCATCATGTGAAAATGAAAAGATGAATATTGAAGGTGCTAGTGAAAGGACTAATGAGGATTCCCATTGCAATGATGAGGCATCTGACCATGAAAACAATAACGAGGTTGTGGACAGCAATGAACAACTTTTGGAATGGACCTGTGGAGACAATTGTGAGTATTGTACTCAAGACAGAGAAGGTATAAGCAAACAGAGAAGCAGTCCTATGTGTGACCCATTGACTTCTTTTCAGACACATGGGGATCGTGAAGAGCAGTCAGAGATTGAAAAAAGTGCTGGTTCAGAGCATGATTGTTTTTCATTTGATGGCTGTTTTGCTTATGACACACAAGCTGATACTCCTCCACAAAGGGAATCCATTGGTGATGAAGATGCATGTTCTGCTGCCCATGAACAAGTGGCATACTATGATCAAGCTGATGTACCTGGATCACCCATTTTTGACACATATGATGATGAGGATCTATTTGAGTATGGTGAAGATCTAGACACTATTTTTGGCTTGGATTCTGTTTCTCATCCTGATGAAAGGGGAAACAACATACATCAGGTAAGTGACTGTGAAAATGTGCCTGATTTGAAAGAGATGCCAGAGCCTGATCTTTTCCAGCCTGGTGCTACTGATTGTTGTGTACATGATGTACACAATTGTGATTTTGAAAGCTTTTCTTTTGATGTGCCAGCATATAATACAATGAGCCCTGATCTTCCTAGTTGTGTGGTGGACTCTGAGTGTTTCCTATTTGCAGTCCAGCTAGGAGATCATGTTGCAATGCATGATCATGATACAGATGATAACCTGTGTTCTATACCATTTGAGTATGCATTGCCTAATACATTCTGCACCCACATGTCACATGATGTTGAAGGTTATCTGCACAGGGGTGATAATGACAAGCCAAATCAGAGGGTTGAGTATGCAGATGACAAGATTTGTTTGTGGGTGGATCTCTGTGGTATCTCCAAGCTTGACCCAGTGTATGCAGATGAAAACAAGATATTTGACAAAGGGAGATACATGTTTTTCTTTTCTTGGTGGCCTTAGGCCATCAAGTGTGTTCAGTGATGCAGGTCGGTGCAGTATTTGACTCTGTGCCCAATGGATAAGGGACTGGTCTGCATCCCAGAGATCTGGGGTTCTCGCTGCAGGTTTTCACCTGCACGTCCCCAATCGGAGCCAGTGTTAGTGCCTGAATTGACTGGCAGTTTTTGAGCAATTTTCATGCAGGCACCTTATTTAAAAATGTTCTAAGTGTTGGACCTCCTCGGCATTTTTCAGTTGCAGCATCATATTTTCCTGAGGAGGAGATCATCATCATCATATTGTCTTTGATGATGGTCCGCATCATCATGTTTTCTGTCGACTTGTCTTTCATCAGGATCATCATATTTCAATTTCGGGTGATGTTTTGATATCATCCCGATCCTGCTGATGAGCTACGATGTGCCTTAGTTTTCTTGTGGAGGGTGATCTTTCAAGTATCCGGTGATCTTCCAATTATCACCCTGCCCTTTTATGATGATGATGTTGCCCTGATCTTCCGAAGGGGTCATTTTCAAAGTTGTTCGACCTGACCTTTTTTTCTAAGGGTCGTCATCATCATCATCATATTTCCGGTTATCACCATGTTGCTTGCGAGGGTCATCATATTTTCTGCCTGCATGATCTTTCGCTGGGGTGATATTTTAACATCGGGTGATCTTTGTTAAGATCATCCTGATGATGCTGTTGGAAAGTTCTGAGTGTGACCCGATTTTTATCATGGTCATCATATTTTGGATGTCAGGATGATCTTAGTCAATATCATCCTGATGATGTTGTATCACTTCATGTTCATTGTTTTGTCATCCTGATGATGATGGTATCAAGGAGATATCCGCCTGTCGGCTTCGTGCATTATCTAATGGAGGTGATCTTTTCAAGTGTCCGTCATATTCATCTATCACCCTGATCTTACAGTGGAGCTACAGTGCAGCATGATATTTGTGCATCAGGATGATATTTCCAAATATCCGGTTATCTTCCGAATATCATCCTGATGCCGACATGTGATGGTGACGTCATCAAGATCCGGGGGGTCATATTTCTAACATTACTTATCTTATGATGATCCCCCAATGTTGCAAATATGATGATGACATCATCCGGATATGAGGAGGTGCGTAGTAGGCAGATATGCTGATGATGTCAGCAGAATATGATGATGACGTCAACAGGATGTTCGTCGGCTAGACTTTTGGTATCGGCTAAGCAGGAGGATCTTCCTCCGATGGATCAGGTTGTGCCGATGAAGGCGATTATCATGCAGGTGATATTGAGTTGATGATGCTGACGTCAGGGTGATTTTTCGAGCAACAGGATATCATGATGCTGGAGGATGATGATGAAGTCTTATACTAGTGTCGTCAGGAGCAAAAGCACTGACATCATATATGCTCATGACCTAGTATATAAAGTGTTAAAGAGGTCACCGCGGGGTGCATGTGGGATAATTGATATCCTGCATATTTGAAATATCATGACGATGTATCTTGGCGGGAAATGGTTGTGATCGACTGTCTGATGTTTTTCCCAAGGCTGCGGGTTGGTGTGCCATTAATGGTGATTGTTGCAGAGGTGTGGGCGATGGCGTGGACGGACCTGGTACCCGATTGAAGATCTGGATCCCTAGGCGGCGGCGTAGGGCTCGAGATTTCTTCCTGTCTCCTCTCCCACCTGCTGCATTGAATGTTTGAGCGCCATTTTTCTGATACTGTGTATCTGGCGGGATTTTTGGGTCAACCATGTAATTAATTGCTGAGCACCTACCTGGCTGTTATAAGCAGGTTGTGTTGCTCATTTGATGTTGTTGAAAACTGGACATTTTGGCTCTGTAATAAGATACAACTAGTTTTGGTTGCTCTGTGCAGCAAAACTTGTGAGTTTATGTATCTCCTGTTGTACGATTTGGCATGAATCCACTGATTTCATGGTTAATCTTATATGAATAATGCTATGTTTGCATGTGTTATGCTGATTCTGTCTCCAGTTTTGCATGTATCTTTCTTACTGCAATAGGGATGCCATAAGTATAGACAGCTTAACACTCTGTATTGGGAGATATCTGTAAGGCAGATATCATTTGTATCCCCCTGAAATCCAGTTTTAGCTATTCATGCTGATCATTCACAGGTGTATGTCTACCGACTCCAAGCCCTGGATAGGCACCAATCTAGCTCTGTGTTGAGGTTATACACCAGGTCCAGGTTTGCATCCAAACACCATTTCAAACCATCTCATCCTTCCACCTGTTAGTTGTAGGATTAGAAGTAGGGACCCTTGCATGCTCTCATACCTAACCAGACATATATGTCCAAGAACGTTGCCCACCTTGTGATCTCTCATATAGATCTTGGTCCATACATGAGAGTATTCTGCCTGTTGTTGTCAAGTTAGATCTTTCTATCTTTGAGCTAGTCAAGGTTACATCTTGAGTTATAGGGATACCCCCCTTGGTGCGGCAGAACCAGAAGTGAAGGGGAGGAGCTCATGCAACCTCCTGTATTAGTTGGCTGAATCTGCCTGTGCATTAGAACTGGCAAACCCTAATGCTGATTCAGAAGAAAAACCAACAAGATGAAAGATGAGGATGTTCAAAAGATATTCATTACAAATCTGCAACCTAATATTCCTGATAAGGTTCTCTTGATGAAATACAACTCCTTTCAACATTTATGCACCACTCTTCACGTTACCAACTTTCATCTAGTCAGAATGAAAACCAAAACTCATCGGCTCAAGTTGGTCAATCCTTGGGTGGATCATCGTAAAACAAATTTAGAAGGAACAATAATAGGAGTTTCATCAAGATCAATGGACAAAATATGAATGTGTCTGCTATAAATAGTCCAAAGAAAGCATCATATCAACCAAGAAAGTTTACTCCGATATCTGAGTCCTATCATTCTATCATGAATCAAGCTATGAGTAATAATATCCTAAAACTTCCCCTGGTCAAACCTATTGATCCTAGTAAACAAGGACCTTACTTCGATGCTAATGCCTTTTTTCATTATCATCAAACATAAGGACATGACACTGAATGATGTATGCATCTTAAACATGAGATACAAGACCTTATTGATTCAAATGTCATCCAGGTATCAGGTGTGAATGACAATGGAAATAAGTCAGTTGCTCCGCCGAATCAGAATTTACAAATCTTCACTAATCCTTTTCCTAAGCATACTAAAAATAATATGGTAGAACAAGATCTAGTGGAAGTAGACGAGGATGATTACTTGGACTATGATAGCATCGTGGGTATGATTGAAGTGGATAAGAAACAAGTGGATAAACCACCTCATCCTCGAAGAAATAGAATTTATTCTGAGGTTCCTCCTCTGTTATCCTTATATGGATTAGGAAATAATCAAAATACCTTTGAAAAGAAAGAACAACAACCGATACCGACGAGCAAGATAGTACAGGATGAATGCTGCTACTGTTCTAGAAAGATTCACCAATGAAAACTTGCTAAAAATAGGAAAAGAGCAAGACGACAATCAACAAATGGAAATAATAGTGGTTCTCCCCCTCACAAGCAACAAAAAGTCTCATCTAAACAAGGATTTAAGGAACAAACATTATATGATAACAAACAAGACTTTAATAAGAACCACTCAAATTTTGCATTAAACATGATTGATTACCTCTCCAAGAGGTTCAAGAGCTCCAAGATATAATATGACAACCCTACAGGTATGTATCTATAAACTGTTATTTCTATTGTAATGTGCTTCCCCCGTAATGTGTTATATGTTGTTTAGGCCTCCTAGGATGACCTCGGATTCTACCGTAAGGTCCAAGATACCAGGAGACCGCCTCTATTGTGACCTTCTTCTATTTGTATCATCATTCTTCTAATTTCTCTCTCTCTCTCTCTGATTTCATTGTTATGTGTTGTGTTTGATGGACATAGCATCGTGGTTCATGACTTGGGGGCACCCTCCTACGTGACTGTCCCTAAGACACTTGTTTTCTCCTCTCTTATTTATTGTTCCCCTTCCTCTAGTGTTTCCATCTAGCGGGTGGATGACAAAAAACATTTATACTGATGTGGACCTGGTGTCCCTTTCAAGAGCAATCAAAAAATGCACTTAGTTCCTAATATGACGATGGGGTTGTATATCTTATCTGACACTTGGCTAGTGGAAGCACTTGTGCTTTTCACGTAGTGAATTTTATGATGTTTCTATCACATTTACAAACCTTAACAATATTGCTGCTCCATGCACCTTTGTTTGCCTTTGAATCTAGCCTTGGCGGTACTTGATTTGGAGAGCTTCGTGATATAGCCCTTGGGTATCCTTGAACTCTGAATTCGTTGTATAACCTTGGCTCTTTGTGTGGTTAATCATATGCATTGATGTTGTTGTTTATCATGATGTTGTAGAAACTAATAGTTTTTCTTGTAGGGATGTGTTTGTGGGAATATTTGGTGATCGTAAAGTACATGTCACCTTCGGGGGGCATGGGCTTTGCGAAAGTTGGTGTTCCCTTGTGTGTTTTCTTCCTGCCTTAACGTGCTTGCTATCGATAATTGATATCAAACACCTTAAGGTTGGGGCATATATAAGGTAAGTTGTTTGTTGTAGATGTTAGCAATGTGCTTGTCCTTAGGTGTAGCCTAGTATGATAAGTACTTCCTGCATCCTGAGTTTATTTGCAATCAATCAATCAATCTATTGCATATACCTCCTTTTCACCATAAGGCGTCTTCGTGATGTGGGTGGGGTTGTATACTTTTGAGCTCATACCTCCTTTTCACTATAAGGTGTCTCCGTGACGTGGGTGGGGTGGTATGCCATGCTTCCTTTTCACTGTAAGGTGTCTCCGTGACGTGGGTGGGGTTGCATTTTTCAAAAGTCCTCTGCAGAGGTAGGGAATGGTTCTATGACTAACTCAACCCTTAAGTGTGTCTTTGGCGATTGTTGTGGCGAAGCGCAATCATCAGTGTGTGCCTGTAATGTACGTGAGATGGTGATGAGCCTAGAAATAGGGAACACACCATTACTTGTATGCCATGTTTTCTCCTTGTCTTTAAGGGTGTGTGTTTTGGCGTGCTTGTTTTGTATGGCATGTTTGTTGCTCCATATACATAGACCAAGTGCCTTGAGTAGTGCTTCATGCATTTTGGGAGGTTTTGCGTGTATTGCATGTGCGTTGCCCCATATGCAGAGACCTGTGCCCTTAAGTGGTGTATCATGTATTATGGGAGGTTTGTTTTCTTTCCAGTACTTGCATTTACATTATATATATGAGAAAAAGAAACAAAAATATGTTATTTCTATCTTCCATGCATTAATATGTCTTCCATGCATTAACTGTTTGCTCTGTGTTCTATGTGACAGTAAATATCTTCTCCGTGTTTTGTGTGCTTGTTACTGCCTTTTATGTGGTTGGCGTGTCTTCTCCATGTTTGGTGTGTTTGTTGTGTTTGTGACCTTACTTAAATACATGTATGGGCCTCATGTTCATACATACATTAAAGTGGGGGCTAAATGTAACATCATAAAATGTCCCCTTGGGGGCTTTTCCCTCATAAGGTTTAGCTCCTAGGCCTTTAGAGTGCATTTAGGACATTTTAGTTCATATTTTAGCATCCTGATGGAATGAGACCTAAGTCCCATGGAAAATAGGACCTAGGAGGACCCCTTGAGTTGTACCCTACCTAAAATAGGGGGGAGGAATTGGGTGCTCGCACCCTAGTCCTGCCCTATTTTAGGGCAACCTTAATTTCTGGGTGTCGGTTAGTGACCATTATTAGGTCCCTTTGCCGACACAGTAAGTTTGAATTTCAAATATCTTGGCGAGAGTGCTTGTAGATACATCTATAAACATATGTAGGCATTCATTTGTAATCTAGATTTCAATTAGATTGTTATTGTGAACTCTAGGCATTCTCAAGGTGATTCAAGGCTTTCTATTGTGTTGCAAGAGTAGACTTGTATGTTTTGTGTGTTGATATTTGTAGATTTGAGCTTCAATCTCCTCATGGCATGAACAACATCTTCCTCCATGAGAGCTTCACTACAAGGTGACATATCATTGTGTTTTTATCATTGATTCCTTTGGTTTTTGGCCTCTGCCTCACAAGAGCATGCCCTCTTTATCTAATAATGGTGTTCGGAGACTTAAGTGTCCTTTGGGGTTTGACTGAGGCAAACCTCTAAACACCACAACCCCCAAACCAAGTCTTGTGATTGCAAGTTATAGGTGTCACATCCAGGAAAAGTGGAGTTGCAGGAAACCTAGAAAGACATCAAGTATTCAGGATCTAAAGAAAAGATGGACAAAGAAGCACTTATGGGACTAGGGCACTCACTCCAGTGTCCTCTGCAGACTGATTTCAGAAAATAGAAGTTACAGGGCTGATGAGTGTCTGAAGTAGGTCCAGATTCCCTGAAAAAGTAGGTACCTTGGACTTGGGCGCTTGCTCCAGTGTCCCTGACTATTCCACTTTGGAACCCTAAAAATAGGTATTCTATAATTTGGTATTTTACTCCTGTCTATAACAGCTTTTTCCAAAATTTGATAATTTGTTGTCGTATTTATGTAATTAGGGTTTTAATGGTCAATTGAGCATAAGAGAAGGAAAATTTGATAATTAATTCCCTAATCCAAGCTTCCCCTCATTTGTAAGTGACCTAGGGTATGATAGTGCTCGCCACTCAACCCTAGATCCTTCCATGTTAGGGTGAAAGAAGGATTTTAACATCTAAACAACAAAAGATCAACAAATCCAATTTTACCCTAAACACTATCTTCGGTACATAATGTTACCCAAGAGAATGTAGCATATAGACTCTTGGCTGCATCGCTAAAAGGGAAAGCTTTGTAGTGGTTTAGAGGACTCATAGCAAGCTCAATCACGTCATGGGATGATCTAGGAGATGGATTGCATAAACATTTTAAAGACAAATATGATCTTTTGTCTCTACTATAATAGTTGAGTACCATTAAGAGGCATCCACATGAACATATGTCTGATTTTAATTATCGCTTCTAGAGGACTTGGGATAGAATCCCCGTAATGGTAAGGCCAACACCATATCATGCCTTTTTATTCTATCTTAGAGCTTTTGATAGCGAAATATCTGTTATGATTCAGGCTCTGGGTGGATCTACCCTCCCCAATGCTTTTGAGATTGCTATTGGAGAAGAAAACTACCTTATTCTAGTAGGGAAAATAGCCCCAAGGTCTCCCTCACCCATTTTTCCACAAATCTAGCCCCCTGTGCTCATGGCAGTTCCCCTTTTGGCTACTGTCCTAGCTATCCTAGTAATCAAATACCCAGCTGCAGCCCAAGAAGCCCCTGTCCTAGCTCAGTCCCAACAAATCCAAGAGTTAAAAGGCATGATTCAGTCCATGGGAAAAATGTTTAGCAATGAAATTGTTAATATCAAGAAACAATTCAGTTAAGAACATAAGCCTTACCAGGCCCTATATCAGTCTAATTATCCAAATAGGCCATCCTTCCAAATTGATCCATAGGCCCCAAGAGGAAATTATAACCCTGAGATGGTTTTCATGAATTGGCAAAGCCTTGATTTTTGTGATGAGAATTATCCCCAAAGCCAAGAGATGGACATTCAAGACCAGTCCATTGGTCCTTAGTTTTAGCCATGTCAAGAATCCAAAATCATAAGTTTCAAGCCAGCAGCTAAAAGATCAAATAGGGAGCAAGAGGTTGCTGTTGTTTATGCTACAGCCCTAGCTGAATCTAAACATAATGCATGTGTGATAGGAGTTGATTCAACCTTGCCACTGAAGCCTTTGCATTTTGAATGATTTGAAAAAATTTCTAATTCTTTTTATAAGGTGAATTGAAGAAGGATGTAGAAGTCACAAGGTGAAAACCTTCAATTGCAAAGACACATTGCTCAGGTTCAAATGGAGAATGACCAGAAAAGGAAGGCGATTTAGTTTTCTTGTTTGATCAGCTACCCACTTATGTCGATGATAACGAAGACAGCATGCAGGAATCCTATTTATCAGTTGTTTCAAGACAGCCAGAGGATATTGCAAAAAGTTGTGTTGTTGTTTCATGAAGACAATAATGAGATTGGGGCCTCAATACAGTTTGAAGAGAAAAGAGGTAGTTTGGTTTTTGAATCTAGCATGCTTGTTTCGTATGAAGACGCTGAGCACATGGTTGAATCAAATCAAATTCTTTATGAGGATGAGACATTCTATTTATTCTTAGAGCTCCCATTATACTGTAATGAAGAAGCTAACCTAAATGAGACTAAGGCAGCTTGCCTTGATGAGCAATCAAGTCTACCAATTGAAAATGATCAAGCTGTCCAAGATGACTTCATATTCGATTACCAGGACCTCGAATGCTCAACTTGTAGAGAGCTTGCCACTCTCCTGATTTCTTACATTAATCAAAATCCCAAGCCAGTTGATGATGAGGACAATAAGCAGGAGGAAGAAAATTAGTTAGGAAAAGTGTAGATTTGGGAGGAAACAAGTGAAGACAGCCATGACACAAAAGAGCTTGAAACTGATACTATGCAAATTGATGGTATGTCAAAGAAGGTTAGTTTGTTATTTGACCAATTACCTTTATTCATTGGAAAATAGACTACTATTTCATTATGTTCTTCATTGACTAATAGGGTGTATTCTGAGCCTAATCCAACTTCAGCTGAGAGCCTACTAAGAGTTGATAGCTTTGATAAGTTGTTAGCCACCCTGACAGAGGAGGATGGCCCATTGACTATGGAAGAAGTAACATGGTAGGCTATCATGCAAGGTGCAGGTCATGCTGATGTTTCCATTCCAAAACCTTTGAGAGGATGCCCCATTAGGGATTTGTCCAATGAAGTGACCAACAACTTTCAGAGTATTTTCAGTGCTCCTAAGGATGAGATTGCAGTCGAGGAGTAGCAGATTCAACTTGCCCATTCATAGATAATAAAAGGTATATCTGAATAGAATCAAGAGTTTCAAGCCTTTGATTGTATTCTGTAGGTTACAGTGTAGCAGTTTATAAGGTGTGTTCTTGTGTTTGGCTCCTTGTTGCTAGTTTGTAAGCATGAGAAGCATCCTCAGTTGGTTAGGAAAGGTAGTTATTTCACCCAATCGGTGAATGGTTTTGTTTGACTAGCTTCCTTGGCTGGTTAGAGTAAGGTTAGGTTAGTGTTTTCAGTCAATAAGTTCTCAGTGCACATTTTCTTTTAGTCAATTTTATTTCCCTAAGTGATGCTACACAAGTTCTTTTGGCCATCATGACCTGTTAGGTTGCTTTTAGTTTAGTTTGTTTTCAGTTTTCTATTGCTGTTCAAACTAGTTGGAGTGCTGAGTTCCAATGTTTTTTGAGTATGAGATGAAAAGAGTATGGCTCAATGCCCAATATATGTTCAAGGCAATTGATCCAATGCTTAGTAGGCAAGCATATAGCAAAAGTCACTAGAAATGTTACCACTTTTTCACCACAGCTCAAAATTGGCAGAGCTGGTGCAACAAATTTATTTTTAAGAGTGCAGGTTAACATTCTTTTGTTATAAGTTATTTGCATAGTTATTGTGTTTTAGTGATAGTTGCAGTTTAGTTGTTCAAAAGAAGAAAAGATTTCTGATCATTCATTGCATTGTAGAACATTCAAGACAAATAACTATTTCAATCACTACAATGATTATTCATTTACAAATTGAAGGGCATAAAAGGATAAACATTGCATTGAAAGAAATAATGACATATTGAATATCCCCACACAAGCCATGGGTAATAGCTAAACATATGCAAATACAAGGAAAATGCTATGCATCTAAAGATAGGAGAGAAGGTCATAACCATCATTGCCTTATGAGGTCTTCAATCTATGAGGTTGCCATCCTATTCCTAATCTTTGATGAGAACCTATAAAAAATGTGGGAAGGTCCTATTAGAGCTCCGGTTATGAGATCTCTATGTCCTATCAGAAGAGGCATAACACTTCACTTATAATGCACTGATCAATGAACATCATCCATATGCAGGAAGAACTGAAAAAGAAGCATCATCAAGCATCATTTTTTTAAACTAATATGTTTGCTTCCTATGGAGTTATAGGATAAGTCATGTAGCTTTTGAAGACATATCAACATGTGGGTCAAAATGGGCTCTGACAAGGGTAGAGTTTAGCATGTTGCCCCCTAAATCTAAAGGGGAATGAGATCAGAATATTCATTTAAACTATGCAAAGAGGAGTATGATAGAGTAAAGGATTCCATACGTCAACTCATCCTATTGAGCTTCAGGCTCAATGTTCACCTATGACTACCATTCAGGGTGGGTTGAAGTGGCAATCATCCATGAACAGTGAGTTTTTCACATGGCTGCCAATGAGGTATGAGATTGAAAACATCAAACTTGTAATGTTATGTATTTTTCATGTGTGTTTCAAAAAATATGATATTGACTAAACAGTCAATTAGAAACCATGTAATATCAAGTTACTGTTCAAGTGGAATGGAATAGCACAACAGTCATGAAGGCTAAAACCATATGACAGTAGTCATCATGCAGGAAGTATAGTGACAAATGATGAAAATAGTCATATTGACTATAGAATCAAGTCAAAGAACTATGATACTCTGCACTGGTAAGAACATGATCATCAAATGGCAACATGGAACAGCCATATCACCATTTTACAACCCAATAAGGAACAACAAAATAGATGCCATGACAAATTGATGGAATTCAATCATTAGGAGTATAATAGACTAGCATAAATGAGGGGAGCATCATGTATGATTGTCATCATTACAGGATTCAACTGAAGCAATGATAGAAATGAATCATAATTTTCCTCATGTTGATCTCAAAGCATTTTTGCAAATATGAGTGAAGTATTGAAGCATAGTAATGATATGGCTATAGAAGATCAAGAAGGCAGTCATATGATTATCTTGTAGTGGATACTATAAATACACCATATCATGTGCCAAGTCTTGAATGATAAATGCTTCGGCTCAATTTCATAACATATAATGTTCCAGTCTTGTATGCAGATTACATAAAGAGACATACAGAAGCATTTTGCTTCAGACCAGGTTTTTCATCAAGGAAATAATGTAATCACCATATCCATATATAGTTACAGAGAAATCCCAGTGATTATGCTACAGCAAGGAGCAATGGAACATTTATGAGCTATCTAGAAGTAGATTTCTTAACACCATATGTTTCCATGTGACAGGAAGATAGCATCTTTAGGAAGCAGACTGTGCCAAGGCATTAGAGTTACAGTTGTAGGTTGTGCTTACATGATGTTCATGCTAGTAAGATGGAGCAGCCAAGGACTTATAAGTTGAAGCCAATGTATCAGCAGTGTAGAAGGAGTTTAGGAGCCAGAGTGCAGAGTTACGGTATATGGATACAAGTGATTGTAGAGTAAAGTCATAGACCTTCCTTTAATGATGTTATGCATCATTAAATGTTGTATTTGCAAATCAAAAGAGTATCATTTGAATACATGAACGACCTGACTGAAGAGGGCAGCCACACAGAAACCCATAATGAAATACATGGAGCAATCATGTCATTTACTCTCTATTCAAAGATGCAGGGGACAACATAAAAGGCATATTGTTTCAATTGAAATGAATGGCAGCAATTGAAGAAGATATGCATTCTTATCATGTGAGGGTGATCGAACTGAGAAATAACACATTGGGCAGCCATATAACCTTTAGGATCAACAATGGGACAGTCAAGTCAATTCTATGAACAAATGGAGATGAGGAATACATATTCGGCATGTTGCCATGATACAAGGAACAATAAAAGGTTGCCAGTAGGTAAAGGTGGAGAATTTCAAGTTATATGAAAGAGAAATACCCAGAAATGGTGAAATATGCAGGGGTAGGCCGCAACCATGAATCTACCTTTCCATGCAAATGTTAAAACAATTGTCATATAAATTACATGTCTGGAGTTTAGATATAGAGCAAATGAAAAGTCATGAGTTTTTAAAGTTCAGGTGAAACTCAAAATAATGGTAAAATATACAGGTAATGCTGTTGGCCATAATGAGGTTTTGAAAGCATAGCAAACCCTCTAGGGGTTTCATATGAAAGCTAAGATACAGTGGCAGAAATAAATGTTTTGAATTCATACAAGGCAGAATGTACTCATAAAGGTTACATAAAAAATGCACAGTTGTGTCTTCTTATATAGCCATGGCCTTTTAGAGGAGAACCCACAAGAGATATACATGTTTGGATGTGTTTCTTTTACACAAACATCAAAACCTTTCTTGGTTTACACATAAAGTTCACAGATACCAAACAGTGTGAGGGTTCAGGCTTATAGTACACAAAATACTCAGAGATAAATACCATTTTGCATCTTTTGATAGACAAGCATGCACAACACAGTAGATGAAAAACTTAGGTCTTTACTTCTTGCTTGAAGATTCATGGGAGTGGTTCGAATCCCTTCACCCTGGTGGTCTCGAGTATATAGGAAAGAAATGGTAATAAAAAACACAAGTAAATTCATCAGAGAAAAGTATGTGGTCGTGGCCTTTTAAGGCTAGGATATCTCATTTAAAATGAATAAATGGAGAAGATGTATGACTAGGGTATCTTATCCATGTCACTGTATTGAAGATGCATTCAAAAACCCCAACAGAGAGCCTCAGAGATTCATTTCATGGCAGCCTGGGTGCAAAGAGAAGTAGTCATTATAGTGAATAAGCACAAATCCTTCAGAAACTAATACATAACTAGACTTGAGGATTTTGGTTTTATCATAGAAATTAAAAGAAATCAAGGAAAAATGAACCAGATATATGGACAGGAGAAGTTACCCTCATTTCTCAGTATGGAATTCATCAAAAGTTGCAGAGATACACCAAGAGACCAAAGATTTCGACCTCCAAACCCTAGCATGTCAGCTACAGCACAGAGCTCAATTCCAAAAGAAGTGTTTTGCAAATGATGCGAAAAAGTAGGATAAGGTTTGATTTTGTTCTTAGGGTTTCTTTTTTCCCTAGCTTGAATGTGGCATTTTCATCATGCATCAAATCCTTTGTAATAGCATAGATTCATACCTCCATGGTTATGTGTCTTGACTATGCAATGCCTAAGTCTTGTCTTATGGCATGTTTCAACTTTAAAGGGTAAGTCAATACCAATCTTTGCCTTAACATTTTTATGAAAACCACATGGAAGGCATTGAGCCTTAAAGTCCATTTAGTCTCCTTTGGATGAGTCATAAGTGTTATAGAAACCAAGCGTAGATCAGATAGAAAGCAAGCCCTCAAAGGCTTTTATTTTTGCAGAAAAGTATGCAGTGCCTCTATATTTTTATGATTTTTAAGAAAAATCAAACATTGTAATTGCAAATGGCAAAATTATAAGCCATGGAGATCTATTGTTTTGCAAAATCAAATCAAATAGGAGATAGGACAAAACTGCTAGTGTTGTAAAGTTGTTTTAAAGCAATAATTTATAAATTGCTTTAAAAACTTAAACTATTTTTAGGTAGTTAGAATTAGAAAAAAACAAATCAAATATTCCCTCTTGATTTGTTTTATTTAGAGGTAGATAAAGACAAAAACTGAGGTTTCATGGGTGAAATTGGAAAAAATTGAGCAAAAAAGATGACCTATTTTCAGTCTCTAGCCAGATAAGGCCTAAAATTTTGCACCTTTTTAGGTGGGGACCACTTGACAGAAGTTCTTACAGCTGTTATTTCTAATTTGGAGGCAATTTAGGCCCTGTTTTGGAGTCTTTCTTTTGGAGCTCAGGAATGGCTTGAGAAGTTACCTTTTTGAGTTTTGCCGAGTTGTTCCATCCTTTCTCATGTTTTAGAATGCCTTTTGGCTATAAAAGGAGGGTGGAGGACATAGTTTGAGGTAGTTGATACCATTTTCTTCTCTCTTGAGCACAGGTAGAGAGTTGTATACAAGCAATCGACTCATTTTGTTTTGCATTGTACTCCTTCCAGTTCAATATAATAGATTTTCCTATCCCATCAATTGGTCTTCTTTTTTGCAGTTTGATTTGATATTTCATTGTGGGAGTTTCATGTCCTTTGTTGTGTCTCTAACTGTAAGATTGTATTTTTTGGTCCTAGTTGTAATCTGTGTTCAATTTGAACCTCTTTAAAAATTATTTTAGGATCAAATCTTAGAGGTGGGGTTGTGAAAATTTAAGTGTAAAGGGTTGTTTGTGAGTGAGGATATTTATTTAGATTAAATCTTAGAGTTAGTTTTTGCATTTCAGTTATTCCTTCTATCCCTTTTCCCTTGCAAGTCATTAGATTAGGAAAATCTTAAGGAGAACCAACTCACTCTGGAGATTCCCTCTTAACATAGATCACCCACATCTGAGAGGGTTTCCATGTTTCAACAAGACAGTCAAGCTTGACTTGACTAGTGGCGCAATCCTAATTGATAACACACAAGTTTTTTAATTGATGCTTTTATGCCCTTAAAACCTTGATTTAAGAAAAACAGTAATCAAATCTGTGAATTATGACAAATGCTATAGGGAATAGACAGAGGGCAGAGAACCTTAACTCACTATTTTTCACAAACAAAAAATAGAGAAATCTGGGACAATGATGATGGCGCCCTAGTCCAATGCACAACTTTTTCCGCATACTCCCGATCTCCTTCTTTCATTGATCTCTACTATGTCTTCTATTTCCTGTGATCTAAAAATGGAGGACAAGGTTGATGTCACCCTTGTCCCAAAAAGTTGAACATTGTCCACTTCTTTTTAGATGCAGAATCTTCAATGTCTGCCTTCCTGCTCTGTAACTTTACTTTTTCCAGATCCAACACCTATAACCTGCAATCACAAGGAGTGTGGGAGGGGGTTGTGGTGTTTAGAGGTGTGCCTTGGTCAAGCCTCGGAGTGACATTCAATTCTTCCAAACACCGTTGTAAGAGAGAGTGCGTGCCCTTGGGAGGCAAAGGTAAAAACCAAATGATAATAATTGTAAAGCACAAGAGATGATACCTTGATGATGAAGCTCTCATGGAAGGAAGAAGCTCTTCAATGCCATGAGGAGAAGATGTAATCCAACCTGCCAAAAAACACTAACAATTCTATGCTCTGTGACACATTGATAATCACAAGTATGCCAATAGATTTCAATCATAAACATCCTCTAGATATATTCTAGGATCTAAATGATAACTTTTGACGAGCAGGATTGCACCCATTATGGAGAGCTACGAAGCTCAGCAATCATGTGTAACATGGGACCAAACTCAGGCTATGGGTGACCTATGGCAAGCTTGAATCTCTAGATTATGGACTGGTTCACTTGTAATATTCAATGGATCTATAACTTTGATATAGAAAAGGGTTAAAATGGATCTACTAAAAGCACTAAAACTATAATCTAAAGTATGGTGATGCACCTAAAATTGATGGAAATTGACAATCTAACTCACAATAGATCTTAGGAAATCTATCCACACAAACCACTTTTGGCAATTTGATCACATAAATAATTCTAAGGGATGCTAGAAAAGATTTTCTTCTTGAAGGAAAAGGGTTTTTCACAACATAATAGAAAATTTCTTCAATTGCATAGCCTAAGACCTGTGATTTTCAATGCTATTTAATACATGCAAGTACAAATGAGACAATGATTTTAAAGGTTCTGATGTTCAAACACAATAAAATCTCATCAAATCATTCACAAAAGCTGTATTAATGGAAAGGTAGACACTTGATTCAGCTAAAAAATAAAGGAATAATTGCATAAAAAGACAAAGTATATAACATGTAACCTACTGTAATCTCTATAAATCTGCAATAAGTGAGTTACAAAGCCTTCTTTCTCTCTCAAAGTATAAAGAGCAAAAAAGGCAAGAACTATGAAAAACTAATTTTTCCTTACAATATATAATATGCTCTCTCCAAGAGACCTAGAAGGTCAACTGCAGTCAAATGCCTCTAAAAATAAGCTCTCAAAATTGATCCACAAGCAAACAAGAAAATCCCTAAAAACAAAGGCTATAACTATCCCAAATCGAGCAAAAATAGCTCCAAACTGCTCTCCTCTATATGTTTGACCAAAAAGTTAACCAAACTCTCCAATTTTAACCCCCAAGCCATGCAAAAAGCTCCAAAGTCTTCAGTTAACTATATCCTTCAATTTTGCATGATTTTGGGACATGTGAGCAAATAATAAAGTAATCTTTTGCATGATTACTTTACTATCAGTTACATTTTGTTCTATCACATTGATTTTACAACTTGTGACAAAATAATAAAGTAATTTATAATGATATTACTTTATTACTTGCTTACATTAATTTAGTTGCAAAATCATGCAAAAAAATTGGATATATTTGCCCCCTTAGAAGAAAAAGACAAAAAATAACCCCTCATGCATGAAAATAAGATCTCCATTTTTACTATCCTTATATCTCCATGCATACATAGATTACATCATGCAAAAACACCTTATAACTCCCTTGCATTTATACTCCATGCATCATACTTCAGCCTTAATACAAGGAAAAGAAAACAAGGTTATATCCCTTATGTCTCCCATGCATGCATCATACTATATATTATGTGTCATGCCATACATCATCATGTGAAGATGCCTTATAACTCCCTTTGCATGACTAAAATAATAGATTACTAATGCAGGAGCATCCCTGGTTCAAAAGAAATCTTGCATCAACCAAAAACATTTGCATTTTAGTTTGTTTGCATTTCAATTCTTTCCCTTTTCCAGTTCAGTTCAAGCAGTTCAGTCAGTAGCAATTTTTAGCTTGTGGTCCGGTTTTGGCATTTCACATCTTACGGATCTAGACTTAGCATCTACATTCATTCATCTACAACATATCAAGAATTCAAAGCATTTGGATCAGTTACCAGAAATATATCGCTATCAGAAGTGATTGTTTCTTAGAGCAAAGCATTCTAACAGTTCTTGATAATCAACTGAAGGAGAAGGCTTGTGGATCATTCCTTAACTTGCGGATCTCATTGACACATCATTCAATGTTCTTTGGTTCTTGGCTGACCTTCCCCAAGGGTCTTCACATTGATCCATTCATTTGAGGAAGTGTTCTATGCATTTAGGTCCGACCTATCTATGAACACGTTACAGCTCTTCATTGGAGTTTGTGACCTTCCTTGGCCAACGCGGAGGAATCTATTTGTCTATAAATAATATATAAAGATGTAATAGATCCTTAGGAAAGTAGTTAGAAATTGATTCATATTCTATAGTTTAGATTTGTGCAAAGGGAGCTTCAAAGCCTTATCTTGTGCATGTATGTATTCAGGCCTGTGAACCCTAATTGTAAGCCCACATGTTGCCAGCGGATCTCTATTTTGAATTCTATGATATATTGAATGACTAAATCTATATTTGTTCCATTTCTTTGAGTTGTTTCCATTGTGTTTACTCTTGCTGCATGGTTTGAATAGTTCATTCTGTGAACCCTCCTACCGTGACTGCACCAAGTGGTATCAGAGCGAAAGTTTGATTCTTTGGAGCGAGTTGGTGAAGGGGATTCCGTAAGATCTTGTTGTAAGTAGATCTCTTATCTAAGGCAGGTTACTTGTGTACAATTGATGGCTGATTGAGAGGCATTTGTCGCTTGGAGCCCGATCATTGAACCTAAGGTAGTTTGCACTTAATCCTAGGAAGATGTCACCGCGAAGAGTTCCTCAAGTTGGTACAATGGCTAATAGACTAGATGAGATGATGGAATTGGTGAGAACAATGTGAGTTCATTTGGATGCTGTTGAAGAAGATAGGTGAAGAGGATTGACATTGAGACCTAATGTTGAAAGTGATGATGAGGAAGAATTTCAATCTATGGAACACATTAGCGAAACCCTAGGAGGTGATGAAGAAGAAGAATCAAATTAGATAAAGATGTTGTGAGCTATTTTAAAGATTGGAAAGAGACCTAGAGTTGATGTTCTGAACTATACTTGTAATTTGAGTCCTAAAGAATTGATTGACTGGATAATTGACATGGAAGAATACTTTGAATATGAGGAGATTGAAGATCCAGAGAAGGTAAAATTTGCAAAGACAAAATTGAAAGGACATGCTGCTATATGGTGCAAAGAAGTTCAGTTGGAAAGAAATAGAAGAGGAAAAGAAAAGATTACAAAGTGGGACCAGATGGTAACAAAGTTGAAAAATCAGTTCATACCTACTGACTATGAGTTGGAATTGTTGAAAAGATTGCAAAACCTGGGACAAAAGGAGAAATCTGTGAAGGAATACACTGAAGAATTTGTTGATAACTGAGAGGGGGGTGAATCAGTTATCCTAATTATTTCTTCTTCTGAACTTTCTTATTAATCAAAGCAGCATTGAATTAAACAAACAAACATTATCATGAAATGAGAAACACATGACACAGTATTTTTGATGTGGAAACCTGGTTAAAGGAGAAAACCACGGGGTGATTAACCCAAAGATTATTCTCTGTTAGAAGAATAAGGAGTTACAAAAATGGCACTTGCCAATTAGGGCTCACTACCCGAGCACACTGCTCACAAGAGGCACACTGCCTACAAAGAGACACACTGTCTACAAAGAATGTTATATAATACTTGAACTGATTGGAAGCACCTACATATGCTGGGGTTCAGTTCCGGTTAGGCTTAGTATACTGATCTGCTGCACTTCATCTTTCCTCTGTTCTTTATTCTGCTATCTTTTCACATACTGGATCTTTCTTACTACTTCTGCTCTGCTCTGCACTTATTCGTATATACCATCACACAATCACACTTTTCACAACTAAATCCATCCTCTATATATATCCGCACAAGTAATTTCATCACCTTTCTAGTCGGCATCCGGAACAGTCTAGTTTCTTACAAACTCTGTTATGTCGGCTGAATCCTTGCTCACCAAGCAATGTGGATCAAGCATATACTTGTAGATATCATTAATCATGTCGGCCAAACATGATTCATGCCTTCACAACCTTTACCATCAACAGTAACACATCCGGAAAATATTCTGATGCTCAGTCAGTCAGTTCTTCCTCTGTTTTCACTGTCTTTCAGGAATCTGATACTCAGCTATTCATATCTTTTTCTTTGTCCATCACCGGAGGCTAAATCCTTGGAATATACTACTCAAGGTAGTCCTCTTGACTTCCCCAAATCCGTACTGCACCAAGACACTTCCTCTGAGAGGTCCGGACCAATCTGTCAGACCTTGCCACATGCTCTGTTCTTGTTCACCGGACCACAACAGTTCTTCATTCTGACTTCCGGTAGAGGCACACCATGACTTGCGGATATGTGGGATGACCTTTGTTGCCATCAATGACAACAACCATGAATCCATATAGTGTCTCTTGCCAACAATCTCCCCCTTTGGCATTGATGGCAATACTTAGTGAAAAATGACTAAGTGTTTACACTATGCTCCCCCTTTGCTGATGCTCTATCTTTATATACAATTTCTGGAACTCCCCCTTAGTTGGATTCCTCATTTTTCACTACTCCTCACTCCCCCTTTGACATCAATGGCAAAGGGTAGGGTCCGCACACCAAAATTTTCAAAAATTTTCTCTATATAGCCACATATTTACATACTCACATAAACTGAAGAATGTCTGCAAAAGATGTCTTCAATTGGATCAGTTCTGTAGCCCAACTTTGCTTCATTCTATCCAAAATTGAAATGTGACCACTCAACAAAAATGCAAAAGCTTCTGCCCTCTTGAGATCTGTCGGATCATTTGTTTGGGCAGTAGTCTGAGCATCACTGATGGCCTCATGCATAGTTTCTAACTTAGGGATTATAATCCTTCTAAGTTCTCCCATCCAGTTAGTGATATTCTTCCTTTCCTTCTCAAAGTTCTTTATTGCATTTGTGATTGCAATAGTTTGACATTCTTGATTTACTATGGAGGAAGAGAGAGGATCAAAACTTTGAGAAAAACTTTGTAGTTTGTCCTGTTCCGCTTTTATTTTCTTATCAATTTCTACTGTTGCCTTTGACCAAGAGATACAAAATTTGTAAATATCACCACCATCCTTAAGAGCATTTTCTAAGCTCTTTATTCCAATACTCATATTTCGCCTATCATTAGAGATTAATCCTAATACTTCTGAAAATCTTTTATCCAAAAATTCCTTCTGGACCTTTTCTTCAGCTGATTTTTCTAGAGAATCAAAATGTGTATCAACACTGCTGACTAAGGTTTTGAGATTACCGGAAGAGGAGGCTATCGGATCTATCTGGATTGATGGCATAATCTTTTCAAGCACTCCGGAAGCAGCCTCTATCAACTCACAGTCTTCCATATGAGACTTTAGGAGTTTTTCATTTGCATTAGCATTTGCAAATGAAGTTATCTTCATTGTCTGTACCGGAGAGAGAGAGTCAAAGTCAAATGGGCCTTTTAGAAGCTCCGGTTCATCAATCTCTAAAGTTTCTTGGCTTAGAAACTTTTGAATAGTTTGTGCAGTGTCTCTTGCCGGAGATAGATGTTTCTTTTCTTCTGCAGTTTTGTCCTTAGGAGTCTTATCTCCTTCCACATTCTTACCACTTACAGTTGTGGTTTTCTCTGTTGGATTTTTCTCTTTCTCTGCATCCTTGGTGCTGTCAGCCTCTTTTTCTTTTTCTGCTACTTCTTTCTCCTGTAATTTCTCTTCTTCTTGGGATCCGGAGACTGTAGGAGAAGCCGGAGAAGAGATGTTAGTCTGTTCTAGTGGCACTTCTTCCGGAGCAGATGATTCCAAGTCCGCAGCTGTTTCTGCACCTAAGTCCTCTGTAACAGGAATATTGAACCTTTTGAATGTATTCCAGAGGATCTCTTTAGTGTCCTTGGCTACTTTGTCGGTCTCACCAAGCATAAGCTGATTCATCCTTGCTTTGCTTCTGAATTCATCCTTGCAGTCCTTGAATATCATGTTCATTGTTTTGTGATCAATTGAAGGATATAGCTGAATAGCTATTTGTTCCCTAATCTCAAGATCTTTTGCCATGGCATTTTTCTTTCTTATTTCTAGTTCCATCTCTAGACTCTTTGGAATTTCAGAGATAATCTCAATAAAAGCTTTATTGTAGATGTTCAAGTACTTAATTATAGCTTCCTGCAGGATCTTTTGATCTGCCTCATTGTAGTCATCATAGAATTCAGCTACCGGTTGAAGGTTCCCATCCACAGTGACTGATTTGACTACACTGTCTAGAGACAGGGTGGGCTTTTCAGCAAACTTTTTTGTCATTTCTTCCTTGTCTTGGCCTAAAGAGGGTTTACCGGATCCTTTCTTCTTCTGCTTCTTTATTTCTTTTACTCCCTCATCTGACTCAGTTTCTTCTTCATCCTTTTGGCTTTGATAAGCTCTTGAGGCTTTTGTCTTAGATCTCTTACCGGATCCCTGGACTTTCAGTTTTGAGCTTTTGGTTCTGATAGGTGTAGATCCTTTTGATGATCTGGTCTGGGTTGAGGTTTCCACTGGAGCACTTTTCTTGCTTTTATTTTCTGCCTCTTTCTTTTCTTCCTTAGCCTTTCTTCTCTTTTCCTGGTTGGCATCAAGTGCCTCCTTTGGGATGCCTAGGCCTTGAGCAATATGCTCTACTTCTTTTCTCACCTTCCTCTTTATCTCAGGTTCCCTCAGTTCTATATGGATCTTTACACTCAGCTCCTCAAAGGTTCCAAACCTTTCTGCCTTTGGATCTTTGGGCTGACTTAGCATGTGTTGAACATGCAGTTCCACTATTTGTTCATCCACTTCATACTCCATGGGCATGATCCAGACAGTCCTTGGCTCCACTGCCTCCATTAGGCACTAATCAGTGTCCACCATAAAGCACACTGAGTCTTTGTATTTTTCAACAAGAGACTGGGGAATTCTTTCTCTTGCTTGCATCGTGCTTTGGAAGTTTTTGAAGTATCCCCATAGGGCTGTATTTCTTGCTTTGGTATCCCCAAGCCCATGTAAATAATCTCTTATCTGGACTGCAATAGGTTTGTCATTCTGCCATGCCCATCCACTTGATCTGGGCAGTTCATTCATGAAGTAGAAAAATAGACATAATATAAGAGTACCATACTTAAAGGAATTCTTTTTGTCCTTCTTGATTTTCTGTATATTTTCCATTAATTGGCTTAGGAGCAGTTCGCAGAGATCATAATCTGCATTCTTCCTTAGCATTTCATAGGCAGTATACACTGCAGTTCTGGATACAGAATTCTCCCTGCTGGAGTGATAGATCTTGTATCCTATTATCATGGATGCATACTTGATATCCGGATCTGAAATATCTTCAATGGTCATTGCCCGCTTGTCAAATTTTGATCCGGTGGCCTCAGTTACAATGTTGTTTTTGACAGATTTGAGGATAGGTATCCCTCCGGAAGAGTATAGACCAGTTACTGCCCTAATTGCCTCTTTTATGATTTTGCAAGGTCTATCCAGCCATAGGAAGTTGTCATGCATTCTACTCAATGCATACCGGACCCATTCTTCTTCCTCAAAGCAGGGGAAATGAATGAATTGATCAAGCTATTTCTTCTGGATACCCTTGTACTCTAGTTTAAGCTCAAAAGCACTGTCTATCAGTTGTTTGTGATAGAGATATCTCAGTTTGAATTCCCCGAATTCCTCAATGCTTGCATGTATGTAAACCCTAATGTCTTTTGTGTGTAAAACTCCATGAGGAACACTGGAAAATGCTCCTAAGGGATCTACCTCCAATGACTTGTATGGATGTTTCTTAAATTTAGGTCGGGGCCTATCTGAGATTTTTACTATATTTGGAGTAGCCATTTCTTCAAAAGATTTGTAGCAAGATATCGAAAGTGGAAAATACCTTTTGCGTCTTCGGTTACACGGAGTGGCTGGATTGATTTCTGTATGTAATGACTTCAGCAGGAGATCTTCGGTGAACTTGATGAATTTTGTTGCAGAGCTCTGCTTTTCGCTTCTTCTTGGATGTGGAATGATCAAGTGATTGTTGAGAAATCCCTTATATCATTTCGCAAACACTAATATCTGTTTGCAATAAATGCTCCACCTGTATTATTCCAGTTTGCCTTATCCGGATAGCTTGGAGTATCCCAGATCAGTCCTGATCTATGAACATCATGCGGATCTTTCAATCATGAACAAATCAAGATGACACATTACAAGAACATCCCAAACACTCTGTCCAATCCATTGAGTGAAATAATGCACTTCCGGATCTCTCCGGACCCTTTTGTAATCCTCTGTCATTTCAGAGCATCTCCCGGAATAGGTCTTACTTGATCGATCACAACTTCTTTATATCTTCATGTGGACCTCTGAAATCTTATCTGGATTATCTCAAGACTTATATCTTCAAACCCTTTACTCCGCATCTTGTGCCATATTCGGCACCACTTGATTGGATGGGGGAACAGGATTTTCTTTGAGTCTCCCCCTGAGCCAGAGCTCACTTTTTAATTTCTGGAAGGAATATCAGCACCAGAGTCTAGTACGAATCCAATTTCTATATTCTCTGAACTTTTCTTTACCCATGTTTTGCTCATCTGATTCCTAACTTCATCCGCATTCAACTTTTGTTTACCCTTGTCTTGATTCTGATTATACACCGGACCTCTTTTGTCCAGATTCTTGCTTCTGCAGACTTTAGCATTATGACCGGACCTATTACAGATTTGGCAAATAACATTTCTTTGCATATTTGACTGATAACCTCTTGATCTGCATTGATTAGCCATATGACCTACTCTATTGCATGTAAAGCATCTACCATTGAATGATTTGTTTACTAGCATATTTCTGCATTCATGAGACTTGTGTCCATACCTTTTGCAGTTAAAGCACTGTCCGGAGAAGGATGGATTAGTTTGATTCATTCTTTTTCTGCACTGATTAGCTTTGTGACCAAAGTGATTGCAGCTGTGGCAGTATCCATTGAAAGATGGATATCTTTGAGCATTGGGCTGTCTTACCGGAGGTCTTCTAGGCCTATTCCTTGGATTTTCTGATCCAAAATTCTTTAGACCGGATCCAGAGCTTTCTCCTTTCTCATATCCCAAACCATACTTGTCATCTGTCTTCTTTTGACTTCCAAGAAGTACTTCAAGTTGGGCAGAACTTATCTTGAATTTTTCTTTATATTCATTTGCTGTTTGAAGATTTCTTTTGAGAGAGACAATTTGATCCTCAAATTTTTCTTCATTATCTTTGGCATCTTCAAGATCAGATTCAAGATGTCTGATAATCCTGTCCATCTGGTGGCATTCTTCTGATTTCTCTTTAAGAGATTGTCTTAGATTGTCTTCAGCTTTTCTTTTTTCTTCAATCTCTTGAGTAAACTTTATAGTTCCTGATTCCATTTCATGTCTTAACATAATGACTTCTTTTGATAACTTTTCACATAACTTGGTTTTCTTAGTCAATTCTTCATTTGTATTGCTTTCTTTAGTTTGGCTTGCCAATTGTTGGAGCAGCTCCTTTCTCTTTTTCATAGAGAGACTTAATTTGTCTTTTAGTTCTCTCATGAATTCATCAGCCTGTTTGAGTCTTTCCTTTAATTCATTGACTTCAGAATTTGACTGTTCAATATCCTCAAGGGCAGTCTTGAGTTGCTCCCTTAAACCATCTGCATCCATTTGAACTCCCAGATCTTCCTCAAGCTGTTAGGCTCTATTAGGAGGAACCTTGCTCTGATACCAATTGTTGATAACTGAGAGGGGGGGTGAATCAGTTATCCTAATTATTTCTTCTTCTGAACTTTCTTATTAATCAAAGCAGCATTGAATTAAACAAACAAACATTATCATGAAATGAGAAACACATGACACAGTATTTTTGACGTGGAAACCCGGTTAAGGGATAAAACCACGGGGTGATTAACCCAAAGATTATTCTCTGTTAGAAGAATAAGGAGTTACAAAAATGGCACTTGCCAATTAGGGCTCACTGCCCGAGCACACTACTCACAAGAGGCACACTGCCTACAAAGAGACACATTGTCTACAAAGAATGTTATATAATACTTGAATTGATTGGAAGCACCTACATATGTTGGGGTTCAGTTCCGGTTAGGCTCAGTATACTGATCTGCTGCACTTCATCTTTCCTCTATTCTTTATTCTGCTATCTTTTCACATACCGGATCTTTCTTACTGCTTCTACTCTGCTCTGCACTTATTCGTATATACCATCACACAATCACACTTTTCACAACTAAATCCATCCTCTATATATATCCGCACAAGTAATTTCATCACCTTTCTAGTCGGCATCCGGAACAGTCTAGTTTCTTACAAACTCTGTTCTGTCGGTTGAATCCTTGCTCACCAAGCAATGCGGATCAAGCATATACTTGTAGATATCATTAATCATGTCGACCAAACATGATTCATGCCTTCACAACCTTTACCATCAACAGTAACACATCTGGAAAATATTCTGATGCTCAGTCAGTCAGTTCTTCCTCTGTTTTCACTATCTTTCAGGAATCCGATACTCAGCTATTCATATCTTTTTCTTTGTCCATCACCGGAGGCTAAATCCTTGGAATATACTACTCAAGGTAGTCCTCTTGACTTCCCCAAATCCACACTGCACCAAGACACTTTCTCTGAGAGGTCCGGACCAATCTGTCAGACCTTGCCACATGCTCTGTTCTTGTTCACCGGACCACAACAGTTCTTCATTCTGACTTCCGGTAGAGGCACACCATGACTTGCGGATATGTGGGATGACCTTTGTTGCCATCAATGACAACAACCATGAATCCATATAGTGTCTCTTGCCAACAGAATTTCATAAGATGATTATAAGGAGAGGACGTAGTGAAGCAAGCAAGGAGGAAGTGGCTAGATACATCAATGGACTAAGATTGAACATTCAAGAAGAACTAAGTTTGGTAAGGATGACATCTTTGAAAGAACCATATCAATTTGCCTTGAAAGTTGAAGAGAAGTTGAATAAGAAACATGATCAGAGACAGAGAGGCAGAGGAGGTAAATTTCAAAAGGGAAGATCATTTTCCAGATATGATAGATCATTTGTGGAGCAGAACAAGCTTGACAGTCCAGTTAGAAAGGATGACAGAGATAACAATGCTTACCAGAGAGATGGCATAAATTTTTACCAGAGAGGAAACCCTAGTGCATACCAAAATGAAGGATACAGAAGAGAAGGGAGAGAATTTGATAAGAATACATTCAGAGATACTTGTTTCAAGTGTGGAGGTGAAGGACATAGAGCATTTGAATGTAATTAGGATAGTATAAGCAAGAAGATAGAGAATAGTGGAAGAGTAGCCTATGTTGAAGAAGAACCTGTTGGATCACCCAGTTCTGTTAGCAATCTGGAGAAAGGAGAATCATTGGTGATGAGAAGAGCACTATTTCAAGTAGAGACAAATGAGGAACCATCACAGAGGAAAAGTCTATTCAGAACTAAATACAAATTTGGAGGTAAGTGATGTAAAGTTGTAATTGATAGTGGTAGTTCAGATAACCTGGTTTCAGAGGAGATGGTTACTAAGCTAAAGTTGGAAAGATTGAAACACCCTAAGCCTTATCAGATAGTATGGATTTAGGATGATCATAAGGTACTGGTGAGTGAACAATGTTTGGTCAAATTTCATATTGGATCTTATCATGATGAAGTCTTGTGTGATATTATGCCTATGGATGTTTGTCATATCTTGTTGGGTAGACCTTGGTAGTATGATAGAAAAGATATGCATGATGGAAGAAAGAATACATATATTATAACAACAAATGGGAAAAGAATTACTTTGATTCCTTTAGAAGATGATCCAAAAAATGTGGTATGTGGGAATGCTAGAATCTGTTTGGTAGATGGAAGGAAATTTTTGGATGGTTTGAAATAGGAAAGTATGTGTTATGCCTTGATTCCTAAAACACCTAAGATAGTGAAGAAAGAAACTGAACTAGTAGAAATAAAGGAGTTGCTGATGGAGTATGATGACATCATATCAGATAATGTGTCTAAAGGATTACCACCTATAAGGAGTATCAGTCATCACATGGATCTTATATCAGGAGCAAATTTGCCTAAAAAAGAAGCACATAGAATGACACTGGCAGACAATGAAGAATTGAATAGACAGATACAAGAGTTGTTGAGGAAAGGTTTGATCAGAGAAAGCTTGAGTCCTTGTGTAGTACCTACAGTGCTAGCACTGAAGAAGGATGGAGAATGGAGAATGTGTATTGATTCTAGAGAAATAAACAAGATCATAGTTAAGTATAGATTTCCTTTACCTGGGATGGATGATATCATGAATTGTTTGAGCAGAGCAAGATATTTCACAAAAATAGACTTGAAAAGTGGATACCATCAGATCAAAATTAGAGAATGTGATGAATGGAAGATTGCTTTTAAGACAAATGAAGGATTATATGAGTGGTTAGTGATGCCTTTTGGATTGACAAATGCACCGAGTACTTTCATGAGGTTGATGAATGAGGTCTTCAAGAAATTTTTGGGTAAGTTTGTGATTGTGTACTTGGATGATATTTTGATATTCAGTAAGACAAAAGAAGAACATTTGTTGCATATCTGACAAGTTTTGCAGAGGTTGAGAGAAGAGAAATTGTTGATAAACATCAAGAAGTGTACTTTCATGAAGGAAGAATTAGTGTATCTGGGATTTATGATTTCTACAGAATGATTGAAGATGGACCTTGAGAAAGTGAAAGCAATTATTGAATGGCCTACACCGAAGAGCATTGGAGAAGTTAGATCATTTCATGGATTGGCTAGTTTCTACTGGAAGTTCATTAGAAATTTTAGTTTAGTTTGTAACCCTATGAGAAAGACAATGAGAGGTGACAGAAAAGATTTCAAGTGGACATTAGGAGAAGATAAGAGTTTTGAGTTGTTGAAGTAGAAAGTAACAGAGCAACCTGTTTTGGCACTATTAGATTTCAATAAGGTATTTCAAGTTGATTTTGATGCAAGTGGAAATGCAATTGGAGCAGTGTTATCTCAAGAAGGTAGACCTGTAGCATATTTTAGTGAGAAGTTGAATGATGCAAGCAAAATATATTTAGTTTATGATCAAGAGTTCTATGCCATAATTCAAGCCTTGAAGAAGTGGAGACATTACAGTTTGTTGCCTACGGAGTTTGTGTTGTATACAGATCATCAAGCTTTGCAGTATCTGAATAGTCAAGGAAAGTTAAATTAGAGACATATGAGATGGGTATAGTTCATGCAGAGTTATACTTTTCTGTTGAAGCATAAGAGTGGTAAATCAAACAAAGTTGTTGATGCCTTGAGTAGAAGAAGAAACTTGTTGACAAAGATGAGAGTTGAAGTGTTGGGTTTTGATGAATTGAAGAACATGTATGAGAGAGACACTAATTTTGTAGAACCTTGGAAAGCATGTAAGGAACCTATTGTGACATATAGAAGTAAGTGGTTGGACTATTTCATTCAAAAAGATATGTTGTTCAAAGGAAGTCAGTTATGCATACCTAGAAGTTCTATGAGAGATAATTTGATCAAGGAGAAGCATAGTGGTGGATTGGTAGGACATTTTGGCATTGATAAGACAGTGGATTTGGTAAGTGAAAATTACTTTTGGCCTCAGATAAATAAGGATGTTAGGAGATTTGTGTAGAGTTGTAGAGTTTGTCAAGTTGTAAAAGGGAGTAGTCAGAACACTAGATTGTATAAATCTTTGATAGTTCTGGAGAGACCTTGGGAAGACATAAGCATGGATTTTGTAATGGTATTACCGAAGACACAAAGCGGACATGATTCAATATTTGTAGTGGTTGATAGATTTTCAAAGATGGCTCATTTCATACCTTGTAAGAAGATAATTGATGCAGTGCATGTAGCTGACCTATTTTTCAAGGAGATTGTGAGATTGCATGGATTACCTAAGAGTATAGTTTCAGACAGAGACCCAAAGTTTGTTGGTTACTTTTGGAAGACACTTTGGAAGAAAATGAAGACAGATTTGAAGTCTAGTTCTACTTTCCATCCATAGACAGTTGGATAGACAGAGGTAGTGAATAGGAGTTTGGGAAACTTGTTGAGATGTTTGGTTGGAGAGAAGACTGGAAGTTGGGACTTGATTCTTTCACAAGCAGAGTTTGCATACAATAATTTGGTGAATAGGAATACCAAAAGAACACCTTTTGAGATTGTTACCAGAGTAAATCCTAGAGGAGTTGTAGAATTAAGAGATATCAGTATAGAGGAAAAGAGGAGTACAGAAGTAGAAGAATTTGTAGACCATATGAAGACAGTGCATAATCAGGTGAAGAAGCATTTGGAGGACAAGAATAGTAAATACAAAGAGAAGGTAGATGAGAAGAGAAGACATAATGAATTTGAAGTGGGAGATGAAGTAATGGTGTACTTGAGAAAAGAAAGATTTCCAGTTGGGACATATAATAATTTGATGAAAAAGTTTGGACCTTGTAGTATACTCAGGAAATTTGATTCAGGAAATGCATATGAAGTGGAATTACTGGAGACATTGGGTATTTCACCTATTTTCAACATTGCAGATCTATATCAGTATCATGAAGTAGAGTTCAGTGACAACATGGAAGAAGACTTGAAGAAGCAGTTACCACAACAAGCACCAGAACAGATTGAAGACATTTTGGATAGTAGAGTTGGATGCAGCACTAGAGGAAGACAATACAAAGAATACCTTGTGAAGTGGAAAGGCAGACCGAAAGAAGATTCATCTTGGATTTCTCAGGCTGAGGTAGACTATCTTGGTTATCCCATAGCCCCAGCAAAGTGAGGGACTCACTTTTTCAATAACCCCAGATGTCTAATACAGGAGCATCCCTAGTTCAAAAGAAATCTTGCATCAACCAAAAACATTTGCATTTCAGTTCTTTCCCTTTTCCAGTTTAGTTCAGGCAGTTCAGTCAATAGCAATTTTTAGCTTGTGGTTTGGTTTTGGCATTTCACATCTTGTGGATCTGGACTTAGCATCTACATTCATTCATCTACAACATATCAAGAATTTAGAGTATTTGGATCAGTTACCAGAAAGATATCGCTATTGGAAGTGACTATTTCTTAGAGCATAGCATTCTAACAATTCTTGATAATCCGCTAAAGGAGAAGGGTTGTAGATCATTCCTTAACTTATGGATCTCATTGACACATCATTCAATGTTCTTTGGTTCTTGGCTGACCTTCCCCAAGGGTCCGCACATTGTTCCATTCATTTGAGGAAGTGTTCTATGCATTTAGGTCTAACCTATCTATGAACACGTTACAACTCTTCATTGGAGTTTGTGACCATCCTTGGTTGACACGAAGGAATCTATTGGTCCGTAAATAATATATAAAGATATAATAGATCCTTAGGAAAGTATTTAGAAATTGATTCATATTCTATAGTTTAGATTTGTGCGAAGGGAGCTTCAAAGCCTTATCTTGTGCATGAATGTAATTAGGCCTGTGAGCCCTAATTGTAAGCCTACATGTTATCAGATCTCTATTTTGAATTCTATGATATACTAAATGACTGAATCTGCATTTGTTCCATTTCTTTGAGTTGTTTCCGTTGTATTTACTCTTGCTACACAGTCTGGATAGTTCATTCTGTGAACCCTCCTACCGTGACTGAACCAATTACATTCATAACTTATTACTCATACATAAAATGCATTTCTTTTATCACCTTCATATGCCACCTTTTGACTTCAAACCTCACCTTAGCATCTACCATTACCTTATCCTTCATATATATTTCCTTCCATGCCTTCAAATCATTTAAATTATTTGACTTTGTTAACATGCCTTTACAAAAATATTATAAGGCATTCGGCCTTATTTCCTCATTATTTGTTTTGACTTTTGCAAGAAAAATCAAAATGCAATAATTCAAATTCCCTCATGGGCCCCTGTGGTATTATGAGGTCTGCATTATTAGGTTTCACAAGACTTTGAAGTATTGACCCCGCTGGTGATTATATGTTAATGATTTAAAAGTTTGAAAGTCAAAAGAAATGTGGAAAAAAGAAGTTGACCATTGACCAAAAGGAATAATCAAACCCTAAACTCATCATTTTTCTTTTTGCTTCTCTTTGAGCTCCTCCTGAGCCACCACCATGCTCGACTAGGGTTTGATGATTTTTTCACTCTTCTCTGCAATTTTCTGATGGTTTTTCTTCAAAATTTCTGGCAGGCAATGGAGGTAAGCTCCTTGTGATAGTTGAAAACATCTCTTTGAATTTCTTCTGTAGGAAAAAGGACTACAAGCCATGGCTTCTGAGGTAGTATACTTTGTATTTCACTTCTTGGTTTCTTACTATGTCTTCTTGTTCTCTCTGTATTTTCTCCTTCATGGCGACTGCTCCTGAGTTTTAAGAGCTCTAACAAAAAATGCACACCTGTAGCCTGTAGCTCTTCTTCTTTGCAAAGCACAAGGTACAGTGTCTCTTTTTCCTTGCACCCTTGAAGCTTTTGACTTTACTTCTTCATATGATGAGGGTTTTCAAACAAATTTTTGTGGGTTTGCGTTATCTTGAAGGAAATGCCTCTTCCTGGCCATGGCCATACCCATTCTACATACCTCGCACTCTTGTTTTTCTAGAAAAGAAATTAGCCCATGTAAAGTGTAGCTGCTATTATTTTGAAAAAATATTCTGGTTCATTGTTGAAAATAAGAAGTTTGACCCAAAAAAATGTAGCTCCTCTTGATTTGAAAAATATTCTGTTTCATTTTTTGCAAGAAAGAACGGAGCTCTCTACACACATGGAATAGATCACAAGGGTTTCAAAATGGACTTTGTGGGTTTCACATATTTTGAAGAAATACTTCTTCTTGGCCATGGCCATGGTTAACTGCATACATTTTGTACTTTTCTTTTGTTTACTGTTTGAAAATAAGAAAATTGACCCATAGCAAAAGTTATCTCTGTAGCAAGAAAATCTTTTTGCACTATCTTGGTTCCTGAAATTCTTGTAAAAAATGAAAAATGGACACTATTTCTCTTTTGGCCTTTTCTACACAAAAAGATACAAGGGTTTGATGCTTCTCTTTTCTTCCTGTAGTAGTAGTTAACTGGGCTCTCATATCTTGAAGAAAAATGTTGTTCTGAGCTATGTTTTACTTCTCACAATGCATAAAAAATATGAGGGTCTTATTGAAAGTTTATGAAAATGGAACAAGAACAAAAATTGGTTACTGTGCTCTTTTCTCTCCTGCACTTACTCAGTTCTTTTCTCCTTTCTGGAGCTTATGATCCTCCTTTTGTGTCTTGAAGCTCTATTACTCATATCTCCATCATAAGACAGGGTGATGTCCCACCTATGGACTGCTTTTATCATCTTGCACTTGTGATTTTTTTATGATAACTAGTGTCTTTCAGATGTTCCAGTGGAAGCTATTTGTGTTAAATTTGCTTGATTGTGTCTTATACCTCCATTGTACCATTTTTCCTAATGCAGTCACTTTGAAAGGGGCTCTCCACTACGTGTTCCTCATGTAGCATAACAATATATCATATGTATTTTATCTCTTCATTTTGTCTAATGTTATTATTGTATACACCTGAAAATGACATGACCCTACCTAAATAAATATTTTTAATATTTATTTCATTTTAAATTCCTCTATCAATAAATAAATAAATCAATTTATTTATTTGATTCATATTTCTCCAAAAAATTAAATAAAATCATTTATCTAATTAAATCATCCAAATTCTTCTAAAATCATTCTAAATTAAATAATACCAAATTATTTAATTAATTCTTCTCATTCTCTATATTTAAATAAATCCAAATATTTATTTAAATTGTCTATTTTCCCCCAAAATTGAATTAATACCAAAAATAATTCAATTAATCCATGTGCACATGTAATTAAATATTTTTATATTTAATTAGCTAATATCCTCTCACCCACATGTCCTATTTCTCCTCCAGTTAGATTAGTTAACTCATCAATCAAATCTGTTAACTAATTAGTCATCTGAGTTCATTGTTCAATCATCTCAATCAACTTCCCAATCCATTTCACTTATCTCTCCAATCAATTATGTTAACTGATCAGTCATCTCAGTTAACTCCTTAATCTATTCTGTTAACTCCCCTAATGCATGAAAGAGCAGGACACTTGTCCCCTTCCTATTCGCACACATCCTCTCAAATTTCCTCTACCATTGATCTTCTTATTCATTGTACACCATTGATTTTCTTTCTCACAAATCTATAAATACAACCCCTATTCCTCCATTTGAATAATCTAAGCTTTTTATAAACTTACTCTGCAGGAATCACAATGCACCTTTGGCACAAATCACTCCATAGCTTGTGATCAATTGTTGCCATTATCACCATTTTCATCGCATTGTGAAGATCCTCTTCATTTGCAAAACCTATCAACAACCATTCTTCATTGTCATCTTGGAAAAAATCAAGGAAGTGCACCTTCTGAGGGCTCTATTCATACACAAGATCAATTCAAGATAGGTAACCAATGGAAGTCACAAAATAGAGAGGTTTGCAAGGTATTGTGTTCTTTGCGTTTGATCTTTTTTGTTTCATTTTCTATTGAGTTATTGGATTATATTGATATATTGATATTGTTCACATTTTCTGATAACATTTCTAGCGCCCACCATGGGGCCCTTGCCCCAATTTAACTTCAAAATTGAGTTTTTGTGTTATAATCTGTACACAGGACTTTTCTACACATCCACTCACTGTTACAGTACATCTACTCACTAATACCACGCATCTGTCAGATTTGCGCATTTATTCACTATTCTAGCACATCTGTCAAATCAGTGCATTTGTTCACTTTTCTGGCACATTTATCCTCTATTACAGTGCATCTATCATACCTATCCATTTATTCTTTGTATCTATGCATACATTCTCTATAACTATGCATTTGTATCTGCGCATACATTCACTATATCTACGCATTCATTTTGTTAGGGTTTTTGAGTTGTTTCTCAGGAAATTTCTAACACTAACACCATTTGCAGGAATATTCTTAGATCTACCTTGTAGGTTAAGAGTTGGTTAGGCATATAATTGCATGGTTAACTCTAATCTAGATCTAAATAGCAAAGGAAGTAATTGAACTTGTTCATGCAAATTTTACATAGATTCTAAATAGCAGGGAAGTAATTTGTACTTGTTGCATCACAACTTGAACATAGTCCCAACTAGGAGGATTAAAATTGAACAATTGCTTTCAAAAGCTTTTTCAAAGTTAACAAATCTTGTGTGCCGAAATAGAGTAACTCATTTAATTTTTCTCTTTTTAACTAGGAGGAAAGAATCAGTGTTTTCCATGATTTTGGAATGATGATAGGACTATGCTCTCCCCTTAACTAGGTGAACAAAACACCAGAATCATCATTTCACATGTTTTTCCTTTAGAGAGGCATGCCCTTGGAATTCCTTCCTTCCAAGCAGAATGACCTTAAGTGGTAGCGAGCTAACGCCAAGCTTTTCTGATCCACTATAAATAAACTATGTTTGAGGCAAAAGCTTCAAGCAATGAATGCAGATTAGTTATACCGAAAACTAACCTCCCCATAAACCCTACAAAGCACAACCCTTGTAGGCTGGGAGACTCCATAATAGAGAGTAGTGTTGCCGCAAGTATAACCACTCAAACAGTTGCCCTTACTACATATCCATTGTTTGTAGAAGCCAAAATCCCCTATTCAGTGACATAGGAGGAAAACATTCTCCAGAGACATCCAACGTCATACACTCATTTAGTGTAGAGATAGCAAAGTTCAACTCTTTGGAGGAACTATAGCTTGGTATGCATGAGAAGTGAGTGCCATGGAGGGGAGCCGTTGCTACCAAGCTATTAGTTCTCTGCCTTTATGCAAGTGGCTGGTGTAAAAACTAAGTTGAAACTCATTGAATACTATCCTTACCAACCTTAGGATTGAGCTTGCATTGTCGTCAAAAATAAAAAAATACAAAAAAATCAAACAATCATGAAAATATTCTTTGTGTGTGATGTTTCTTTCTTGCCATAATCAAAGAAACAAATCAAAACGAGTAACATTTAGACAAAGAACCTAAAAACATTGAAAAATGTGCCTTTACCAAGTCAAAATCAAGCAAAATAGACAGATTTGCACATTTGCTTCACCTTGCTATGCATTTGCTTCATCTTGCTACGCATCTACTTTCTATTGTGCATTTGGTCAGTTCTGCCACACTTTTACTCTATTCTGCTACATATATGCTTTTTTACCAGTCTTGCACTTTTGTTCCCTGTTACTGCACATTTGTCCACTATTTTGGCACATTCACTTTTCACCAGATCTGCACTTTTGTTCCCTATTGCTACACATTTGTACTATTTTCCTGTGCATATGTTCTTGCACATCTATCACAGTGAGCACTTCCCTACAGATTGTCAGAAAAACATTGACCTTTTTGAGCACCCATTTCAATCCTGTTTTAATTTTTGAGATCAAATTAGCCATGCAGTCACTTCTCCCATTCATTTCTTTAGTGTACCCTCTCTTCCATCATATCACCTCATCAAAATTTCACAAAACTTCCCAAGAACAAATCAAACTATCAAAACCAGGTTACTACAAGGCAATTTTAGATCATACTAGATTCAAGCATCACTAGTAAGTCTCCACTATCAAGATCTATCATCCTTCTCTCTCAGAACTTCACTAGTTTGTTTTGGTGAAAAACTAGTCTCTACTAAGTAATCAGATTCCAATCATCCTTACTTTTGACTACTGTTTTGTATCGACTGACTTGTTTGACACCATTGATCAAAGAAAACCCTTGTTCAAATCTTATCACCAATAGTATCCCCTTCACTACAGCCTCCAAGCACATCTTATCAAAGCATCCAATTTCACCCAACTCCATTCTAAATCAGCTTGCATGGTACTAACTAGATCCCAGAAGAAAAAACAAATTGAAATGGCTGGAACATCTGACAAAATTGTATCCCCTCACGACAATGACGAGGAAATATCTCATGAGTACTTACAAGAAGCTCTCCAAGATAGAAAATTTCCACGTATGATGGACAAAGTACTCAACCAAGACCCTAGAAAATTCTTTAATCAACTAGCAAACCAATGAGTTAAGCTCCCCAAAGACTTTGACATCACAGGGTTGAAATAAACTGAAGAAGAAAAAACTCATGAAGACAACACACGTGAGGAAAGAACCCTTGACACAGATAAGGTAAGAAAACCATAGACTCAACCACACCTTTAGACATGTTGACAATACAAGTTCAAACCCTACAACAACAATTAGTGGACCTCCAAATAGGGACATCCACTAAACAATATTCATTGGAGGATATCTTACCATATCCCTTCGATAAGAGCTTGAAAATGATCCCCTTTCCCCTTAGATTTGAAGTTCTGAAATTTGAAAAGTATAGAGGAAAGGGTGACCCTAGAGACCACATCAGAGAATTTAGCACCGCATGTCTAGAGGTTGCCCACAATGAAACTTTTCACATGAGACTCTTCCCTAGATCTCTAGGAGGGCAAGCCATGGAGTGGTTTTCTCGACTCCCCCTAGGTATCCGTACCTTTGATGAGTTAGTGAACAAATTTGTCACACATTTTTCGTATAATATCAAACATGAGGTATCCATTCTTGACCTTTGCAACATAAAACAAAAGAGTGGTGAATCCTTCACTACTTTCTTACAAAGGTGGAGGCAACTTGCTAGCAAATGTCCTCATCATATACCAGAAAAACAAATGCTTGAAATGTTTGTCCATAATCTCAATCCTGATCTAAGCTATCAAATTCAGATCCAATGCCCTACCTCATTCACAAAAGTCATTGAGATGGAGTTATTCATCGAAAAATCTATGATTGTGAAAGGACAAATAAAATTGTTCAAAGACAATCCTAACTCAAAATATACCACAGATAAATCAAAATTCTGGACCAAAAACAAGAACATCGTCAACGATGGAGTGGTTGATGCTAAAGAAGTGGCTCCTAAACAACCAATTTTTAATCTCAAAGGAGCATCCTATAATGCAACACCGAGCAAACCTTCATCAAATGAATCAAGACAATGACACAACTTTCCTCTTAGACAAAAATTTACACCACTGGGGGAGTCATATGAATCTTCTTTAAGAAAGTTATTGGCAAACAATGAGATCACCCTTCCCACTGTAAGCGACTATAAACCTCAAGTCAAACCTCCTTGGTGGAAGGATATCGATTTTTGTGAGTACCATAGGGGAAAAGGCCATAAAACTAATGATTGTATTCGCTTGAAAAATGTCATACAAGACTTATTAGACCAAAATCATGTGGGCACAAAAGAGCATCCCTCAAATGAGTCACATGTGGTATTCAAGGATCTGCTCCTTAACCATGACAGGCAGAACCCTCATAACAACAACAATAACAACTGGCAAAATCACAATAACGGGAACAATGATGCTAACTACACAAATGTGTCATTCGACTACACCGTTAATTTCATATCAGAGCATATCCCACAAATCAATATGCTCACATTTAACAAACAATTAGATTCCAACACCAAATCTAATTGCAATATCACCATCCGCAGTGGAAAAGTCACCTTGCACACACTCCCTCCAAAGACTTCATCCTCACCATCTCCCTACCACAAGTACAACGTCATTGACCAACTACAAAAGACTCCGGCCCACATATCCATACTAGAGTTGTTGCGTCTATCTCCATCCCATGAAGAGATTCTTGATAAAGCCCTAGTGGAAACCACTGTGCCCACCAACTTGGCCCAAGAGAAATTTCAAGCCATGGTAGGTCATCTTACCTCAACTAACATCCTATCATTCACTTAACAGTATGATCTATCCATATCTCAACCCCAAAATGCATCATTACATATTGAGGCCTTCAATAATAAACATCACATCAAAAGGGTTCTCATTGATGGAGGAGCAGGTTTGAATATTTGCATGCTTAAATTAATCCTTACATTGGGGTACTCAGAAACTGTAGTAGATCCAAGAAAGAAGATCACAATAAAAGCCTATGATGAAGAAAAATGGACAACCAAAGGAACTGTGGTGTTACCATTAAGAATTGGACCAGTAGTGATAGAAGTTGTTTGCCAAGTCCTTGACAGGGAGCTCGCCTATAACATTCTCCTAGGTAGACCTTGGATACATGCCATGAAAGTTGTGCCTTCCACATATCATCCATGTATGAAGTTCCCTCACAACAACTGAGAGATCACCATCCAAGGTGACCCTGATCCTTTTCAACACTGTAACATTATCCAATCAAAGCCAGATTTCAACAACCCCAATAATAGAGCTTCCACATCTTTTGCCTCCTAGCATGATCCTAGCTCCCAAGCTTCCACATCAAAGGCCAAAGAGTAGAAGGTCAAGATCAAAGAAACAGGGATAGGAGAGTACTTCATCAAACATTCCTTTTCTTTAGCCAAAATGCCTTTATCTTCGAAGTTCTTGGGGTGACCTACACCCTTCCCAAAACCTCCCAAAGCTCCTCCTAAACCTCCCAAGCTCCCTTTGTCAAATGGGGCACCCTATCAGATGAGAGCGAGGAAAGAGACGTTCTGCAATGGCTCTACATAGATGAAGATGACACATCGCAAGACAAACAACCAAATCTCCCAACATAAATCTATGGGCATGGTCAATCTATCTTACATAGAATGGGCTATGAAGGACAGGGTCCCATCGACCTAAGAAAAGAAGGAATAACTGAACCCACTCAACCCTCTTTATTCTCATCGGCCCGAGACACAAGAGGGCTAGGATACAAAGACAACGTCAAAGGCAAAGCTAAGGCTACTACTTGTTTTGTGGAACAGATCCATCACCTCCAAGAGGATAGTGATACAAATTCTAATGAGTATAAATGTGATGAACTTTCAGAACATTCCTATGAGGACAAAGGAATTGATACCATTCATACCTATAGCCCCTACTATGAGGGACAAACTCTAAGGCCTAGACCGATAGAGTGTGATTCATCCATTCCGTAGAGAACAACTTACGAGGAAGGTCAGAGTTCCCACGAGATAAACAATCTTGAGGAGAGTACCATCACAGATCTTGTTCCTATCACTCCCAATCCTGATCATATATCCATCCTTACAATCACACCAACAGAATTAGATCAACCTATCGATCCCCTCTCCCTGGTGCATCTAGAGCTTATCGATTGGGATCTACGAGGCACCCCCAACTAGACATGTTCCAAAATGAAGATGCCTACATTGATTACATGGAGCTAAGAGACCACCTACCCATGAGAGATCATAAAGCTGGCTTCACCATAGAAATCAATACCGTAGCTTATTTTAGAGAGGGTGCCAAGCCTTCTAGTCATAAAAATATAAAAATCAAACATGGATCTGATGGTGAAAACCGCTTTGCGACAGTGTCAAATCCCAAAAAAGTAAAAATAAAGGATGCATCTAATGGTGAAAACCTCTCTGATGCACTAGATGATGGAAGGCTTGACACTCTCCCCAATGACATGTATCAGGAAGTCACAAATTGTGGTAGAACCTATTGACATCGGCACATAAGGTAACCCAAAGATCATACACTTTGCCAAGTCTCTATCTCCGCTGGAAAAGATGAAATTTGTACCCTTCTTCAAAAAGAAATAGGTCAACTTTGCTTGGTCATATGCAAATATCCTCGGGTTAGATCCAGATTTAATCTTGCATCATCTACCACTAGATCCTAGAGTTAAACCTGTTAAACAAAAACTCAAGAAAATGCATCCACATGTCACATTACTAGTAAAAGAGGAACTAAAGAAGCTACTGGATGTTGGGTTCATTAGAGTAATCAATTATCCAGAGTAGGTATCAAACATTATACTAGTATCAAAACCTGATGGAAGAGTCAGATTGTATAATGACTTCTGAGACCTCAACAAGGCCTGTTGTAAAGATGATTTCCCATTGCCCAACATTGACATCATCGTAGACTTGACAGCTGGACACACTATGCTCTCTCTTATGGATGGTTTCTCTGGATACAACCAAATTAGAATAGCCCTGGAGGATCAGCATAAGATGTCATTCACTTGTCCATGGGGTACCTTTTGCTGGAATGTCATGCCATTTGGGTTGAAGAACCCAGGAGCAACATACCAACATGCAATGACTACTATCTTCCATGACATCATGCACATCACCATGGAAGACTATGTGGATGACATCCTTGCCAAGTCACTTACAAGGTAATCTCACTTAGATGTCCTAGAGAAGGTCTTTCAACAGCTAGAATAGTTCAAGGTCCAATTGAATCTGAAAAAGTGTGTGTTTGGGGTCACCTCCAGTGAACTCTTGGGTTTCATAGTATTAGTAAATGGAATCGAGGTTGGTCCTGTGAAGGTCAAAGCTATCATGGAGATGCCACCACCAAGGAACATCACCCAACTGTGGGCTTTATAGGGAAAATTATACACAATCTGTCAGTTTATCTCACAACTGGTGGACAAGTGTCAACCTTTCACTCATGTCTTGCATAAGAACATCCCATTTAGATGGGATGAGAAGTGTGAAGAAGGATTTCACAAATTGAAGGAGTATCTCATGAATCCACCTATCTTGATGCCACCTATCCAAGGCAAGCCACTATATCTTTACATATCTGCAACACCAACAGCTCTTGGAGCCCTTTTAGCACAACAAGACTAGGAAGGAAAAGAACAGGAAATATACTACATTAGTCACACATTGGTGGGATATGAATTGCAATATTCTCAAATTGAAAGATCTTGTCTTGTGGTTTTTTCTTCCCAAAAAACTACGCCATTACATGCTAGCACATTCCATCAAGCTAATTACAAAGATCGATCCACTCAAATACTTGTTAAGAAAAGCAGCCCTAACAATCCGCCTAGCAAAATGGGTAATGCTACTAAGTGAGTATGACATAGAATATGTGGAAAGGAAAGCTATCAAAGGTCAGATCATCATAGATTAGTTGGCGGAAGCACCATTGCAAGATACCACTCCAATGACATTTGAGTTTCTTGATGAATCAATTTTAGTATCATAACACATTCATGGAAGCTATACTTTGATGGCTCTTATACAAACCATGGATTAGGGGCAGGAATCTTATTGGTAACTCCTCAAGGTGACACAATACCTAAGTCCTATCATCTATTTTTTCCTTGCACAAACAACATTGCTGAGTATGAGGCCTTAGTCATTGGTCTTAAGATGACGGTAGAGTGGAAAGTGAAAGAGCTACATGTCTATGGAGATTCACAACTAGTGATCAACCAAGTGAATGATGCCTATCAGACAAAAGATGACAAGCTAATACCATACAAGTGTATGGCAGATGAATTTAAAGGATACTTTGTGATAATCTCCTTTGAGCAGATTCCTCGCATAGAGAACAAAGCAGCAGGCACCATGACAACCATCACCTCGCTTCTCAAGATACTGGAGAATGAGTCCCGTTTTAAGTTCTTGGTGGAGTCAGTCATGCAACTAGCTTATGATGTCCCTGAAACACAATCCATTTGCCTCCTAGTTCGATCTAATTCACCCTTGTATGGTAAAATTTATGCTTACCTCAAGGATAACATTTTACCAAATGATTTATCCAATAACCAACGCTATACCTTTATCCACCAAACATCTCATTATACCATTATTGCCAACACCATCTACTGCCGAGGTCTGGATGGTCCTCTACTTAGATGTCTTGAACATGATGAATCTCAAACTGTCTTACGAGAAGTACACAAAGGAATCTGTGGATCACACTCTAGTGGTCCTACCTTAGCTAAGAAACTCATCATTTGGGATACTATTGGCTGAACATGGAGACAGACTCATATCATTTTGTCAAGAAATGCAAGCAGTGTCAGATTCATGGTAACCTCATCCATGCACCAACTTAGGAACTGTGACCTTTAATGACACCTTGGCCCTTTTGTCAGTAGGGACTTGACCTTATGGGAAAAATCCACCCTCCATCATACAATGGCCACAAGTTCATCATAACCACCATTGAGTATTTTACCAAGTGGATTGAAGCCTTCCCACTCACTACTGTCACAGGTAACCAAATTGCCTCCTTCATCCTTAATTACCTCATTTGTCGATATGGAATTCCCTCATCCATAGTCATGGATAATGGAAGACCCTTCAAAAACTAGAATGTCCAAGAGTTCTGTGACAAATTCCAAATCCAACATCGCTACTCCACCCCATATTATCCCAAAGGCAACAGTCAGGTAGAGGCATCCAACAAGACCATCTTAAAAATCCTTATGAAAATTGTCAACGACGCCTGCCATGATTGGCACATGCAACTCAATCCCACTCTATGGGCCTATTGAACTAGCATACACACTCCCACAAGTGCCAAACCATATGCCCTTGTCTATGGTTTCAAAGCCATTTTGCCCATTAAGGTCAAGTTACCATCTTTGTGGGTGTCGCTAAAAGGTCTTATAACTGATGAGGACTACAAAGTTTCTAGACTACAAGAGTTATAACTGTTGGAGGAGAAACAACAAAATGCTTTCAACCATCTCAAATCCTACCAACAAATAATGTCACGAAGCTATAACATAGAGTCCATCGAAGGGTATTTAATGTTGGTGATCTAGTACTCAAATAAAATCCCTATAATCAGCAAGATCAGGAGAAGAAAGGAAAGTTTGAGCCCAACTGGCTTGGTCCATATGTAATCATTGTTGCCTATGGATTAGGAGTGTACTAGTTAGCTACATCAGAAGGGGAGTTGTTCGATGACCCAATCAACAATATGCATCTTCGCCAGTTCTATACCTAGAGAACCCCAATGTAAGGAGGGGCATAAAAATTCAAAAATAGCAAAAAAATAAAAAAATGAAAAAATAGAAAAAAAATAAAAAAATAAAAAAATAGAAAAAAAATAAAAAAATGAAAAATAGCAAAAAATTCAAAAAAATAGAAAAACAACAAAAAAATCATCCTATGGTGAAAACCTGGTAAACAGGTGCCTTGGATAGATACCATGATGAAAACCTGGCAAACAAACATCATGTGTATTTTGGCTTTCATGCAATAAAAGCAAAGTGGTGAAAACCTGGCAAATAGGCGCTCTTTGCGATGAGAACCACTTCCTCCATCTTTGAGATACCATCACCTTGCATCCATTCTTCCTACCATCTTCCATCATCTGATTGTATCCATTTCATAAAATCACCTAACGATAACCTATCATGGCTTGATACTCTATCAACTTTGTCACCTTACAACCTAAGGTTTATCCAGTACCCTATCCATAGTGTCAGCCTATCATAGGATCCATCGTCAGTATTTTGTCATCTCGAACTACGTCACCTCTACATCTTCATGTAGGCAAGGCCATCTTGTATCGATGCGCCCCTGAGGTTCCTTTCCCATCCGTTCCATACCTTATCACCCATCCTCTGGTCCATCTGCATCCACACCATTTCCCATCGCCTAGGTCCTAGGTCTACCAGGTTCACCTTGAACTATGTTACCTCTGCATCGTCACGTAGGAAAGGCCATTTGGCAATGAGCCCCTGAGGCACTAGGTCAGTCCCTTAGGGCCTGTCCCATCGAGCCTACCATAAGCGTCTCACGATTTTTCATCTATAATAAACTAGAAACCTCTACTTGACTAGAGGCAAGTCCTTGACTTGGTTACGAAGTTGGATTCTACAATGCCACATGTTCTAAGAGGGCACCAATAAGGATTTTGATACCTTTCACTAGACATACACGCACAACAAAACACGTTTCCAAACAGAAATTTTGATGCAAGACATCAACCTATCCAAAACAAACCAAATAAGAGCCTAAACACTCAAAATGATTTTATCTAAATTATGGTAAGAAAACACATCTAATTCAATAAATTTTTGTTTTGATTGGTTGTGCCTAAAAATATTAACTTTTGTTATCATGTTTCCTACACTACTCAAGGATTCCTAAAAACTAGAGATGCTATGATGGGGGCATGATTATTTTATTTGTTTGTTACTTGTGGGTTTATCTTTAGTAATGTTAAAGCCTTGTCTAAAGACATGATTAACATAATGATCATTGAGGACATCAGAGGTCTAAACATGAAATAGGTGTAATCCTTGTCTGTTGATATGTAAGTAATAATCAGGTCATCTTGGTTCAATTATACTTAGATGCTTGTATTAACTTGCTAAATCAAAATCCATGTAAGCAATACTCAGGTCATCTTGGTTTAATTATACCTAGATGCTTCTATTTTCTTACCACATGTTAAAAACACAAAAATAACAAAAACAATCTCCCAATGATGAATCAAGCACTTCAAAATACTTGCATATCCAAAGATGACAAAGTCCACATCCGTGCATATCAAATTGCATTTCATTCCATAATAAACCTTTTCCAAGTGTCAAAAGATCCAAGTCCTTTCTGACAGTTTATCCAATTGTATCTTCCAGTTATCCATGTGATCCATTCATCCTTGTCCAATCAATCCAAACAATGATCCAAATGCAAGTCCATCCCTAATCCATACCAATAGAGTAAAGTCAATCTTAACAAATCATCCAATCGCAATCAGTGGTCTTGATCCTAATCTTGTCGTAAACCGACTCAATCAATCATAATTATCAGTAGGATATATCTTTTCCATGCCTATCGTGTTGATCTAGGGATATATTGTTCCCCACAATGATAACACTATCATCAATCATTATCAATTAATCATTGTTTTACAACTTGCCAGGGGCAATACCTTGTTTGTTCTTGTATTGTTTGTACATGCTTGCTTGCTTGCTTGTGCGTGTTATCAATTTATCTTGCATAGCGTATCATTTAGCTCTTTCGTCCATCCCTTATCTTGCATCCAACCACTTCTTCTCCTATCAACCTATCTCATCATGAGATTGTCTGTCTCACGCCCTCAAAATTTTCTTCCTGTCTAATCTGCCAAGGGGGCATCCTAGCATCATAAACCTATACTAGGGGCAAACTGGGGCATGTATGATTATCATAAATCTAACTTTCTTTGAAACAACGTGATAAAACACATTGCATCAAAGAGGGGCAAAATGTTATCATTATCTTGAAGCTCTATTACTCATATCTCCATCATAAGACAAAGGGTGATGTCCCACCTATGGACTGCTTTTATCATCTTGCATTTGTGATTTTTCTATGACAACTAGTGTCTTTCAGATGTTTCGGTGGAAGCTCTTTGTGTTAAATTTGCTTGACTATGTCTTATGCCTCCATTGTACCATTTTTCCTAATGCAGTCACTTTGAAAGGGTCTCTCCACCAGGTGTTCCTCCTGTAGCATAACAATATATCATATGCATTTTATCTCTTTATTTTGTCTAATGCTATTATTGTCTACACCTAAAAATGACACGACTCTACCTAATTAAATATTTTTAATATTTATTTCATTTTAAATTCCTCTATCAATAAATAAATAAATCAATTTATTTATTTGATTCATATTTCTCCAAAAATTAAATAAAATCATTTATTTAATTAAATAATCCAAATTCTTCTAAAATCATTCTAAATTAAATAATACCAAACTATTTAATTAATTCTTCTCATTCTCTATATTTAAATAAAGCCAAATATTTATTTAAATTGTCTATTTTCCTCCAAAATTTAATTAATACAAAAAATAATTCAATTAATCCACGTGCACATGTAATTAAATATTTTTATATTTAATTAGCTAATATCCTCTCAGCCACATGTCCTATTTCTCCTCCAGTCAGATTAGTTAACTCAACAATCAAATCTGTTAACTAATTAGTCATCTAAGTTCACTGTTCAATCATCTTAGTCAACTCCCCAATCAATTTTACTAATCTCTCCAATGAATTTTGTTAACTGATCAGTCATCTTAGTTAACTCCTCAATCTATTCTGTTAACTCCCCTGATGCATGAAAGAGTATGACTCTTGTTCTCTTCCTATTTGCGCATATCCTCTTAAATTTCCTCTACCGTTGATCTTCTTATTCATTCTAAACCATTGATCTTCTTTCTCACAAATCTATAAATACAACCCCTATTCCTCCATTTGAATAATCCAAGATTTTTATAAACTTACTCTGCAAGAATCACAGTGCACCTTTGGCACAAATCACTCCATAGCTTGCGATCCATTGTTACCATTATCACCACTTTCATCGCATTGTGAAGATCCTCTTCATTTGTAAAACCTATCAACAACCATTCTCCATTGTCATCTTGGAAAAAAGTAAGGAAGTGCACCTTCTGAGGGCTCTATTCATACACGAGATCAATTCAAGATAGGCTACCAATGGAAGTCATGAAATAGAGACATTTGTAAGGTATTATGTTCTTTGCGTTTGATCTTCTTTGTTTCATTTTCTATTGAGTTATTGGATTCTATTGATATATTGATATTATTCACATTTTTTGATAACAATTATGACTGTATTTATGAGGCTCACATGCTATAAGGTTCATTTCTCCATTACAAAACATGGGGTGTTGTTCCATCTTTGACTGTACCTGCTTCTATTTGATTTTATTATGACTATCTCTTTTATAGCATTAAAAATGACTTTGACTGTCCATGTAAACTCTATATCTTGCATTTTGCAATATAGACCTTGGGGCATTTTACCTATTATCCCTCTGATTGCACTATGAATTCTTCTCTACTTTATCATGACAACTTGCTGCTCCTTGCATTCTTATGACTAATATGGCACTTATATCACTGTATCCTTCATTGTACAAACGTTACAGTCTATCACAGATATAAGATTGTTCCTTCTATCTCATGTGACTTCATGACTGTTGTTCCACTTTGCTTGTATATACTTGACTATTTTTGAACTAATATATGCCTAAACTTGATATTGATATATTGATGAAGAAAGAAGGAAATTATGAAGTCATCATGATGAATGTTATACTTGCACAGTTGTACCTCTTGCATTATGAATGATGTAACTCCTTTATGACATTCAGATGGCATATGACAACGGTCTCTCATATTGTTTCATGGTACAACTATTCTCATTACTACATTTATGACTTGGCTCACATAGGATTGTCAATCTTATCTTTAGCATGACTATCCCCATCCTTTATGATTGTTTAATGAATTCAAAAGCAAGATTAAATCATATTCAAAAGGTATAAAAATACCTACTCTATTTTCTGTTCCACTGTGTTTGATCAGTCATTATGGCTGAAAAATCATGCTTCTTGGATATTTCTACATTAAAAATCAATACTTGAGCATGCTGGGATCAACCCTTATGGGAGCCCATTTTCTCCACATGCTTTAATGTCTTCAAATGAGCAACATAAAGTTTCCTGTACCTATCATTCCTTGAATGTTTGCTCTCTTGTCATTAGACCAATTTTCATTTATCAGGATGGTTTGATAGCTTTGATTAGAATGCCACATTATCCTGATAAATGATCCTCTCTTTGTTCTCTTGCCAAGATATTAGGCATTTAACTGAGTGATTATACACTTAAAAAAGAAATTATTTTATCTCCTTTTGTGACAATTGCAACTTAGGCCTTGCTAAATTAGGTGTGAACATAATTTAGTAACAATAACCTACACATGCTTATATATGCAACTACTAAGATTCTGACCAAGAATTTTGTATTTGAGACTTATGATGTCATCTTGGAGACCAAATAACGGTCACAAACCTGACATTTGAAATTAGGGCAGACCCAAAATAGGGCTAGACTAGGGTGCTAGCGCCATTGTCCACCCCCTGTCTTTGTTCTGACATCATTAAATTAGCACCCCTAGGTCCTATTTGTCACAAGACCCAAGGGTTTTCTCATCGGGAGTCTGAATTATCATGCAAGATGCTCTAAATGCAATCTAAGGACCTGAGAGCTAAACCTTAAAGGAAAAAGCCCCCAAGGGTGCATTTTTTTAAGATAACATTTAGCCCCCACTTGAATGTATGTATTAAACACAAGGCCAACACATGCATTAAAGTAAGGTCAACAAACACAACAAACATGCCAAGCACGGAGAAGACATGCCAAACACATTGAAGACAATAACAGGCACACAAAACACAGAGAAGATAGTTACAGTCACACAAAATATGAAGAATACAACATTGAAGACACGTAGAGAACAGAGAATACAATGAATGCAATGATTATTTTCTTTTTGATTTTTCCATATGAAATGCAAGATGCAAGTACAAGGAAAGTAAACAAACAAATCCCAAAAATGTGTAGAGGAGCTATTCACCACCGGTCTTGCACTTTTTGAGAACAGACATGCCAAACAAAATCCTAAGGTGTAGAGGAGTTGTTCACCACCAATCTTGCACCTTGAGAACAAACACACCAAAAACATCCCAAAGTGTAGAGGAGCTCATCGTTACCCGTCTTGCACTTTGAGAACAAACACGCCATACACACACACACTGAAGACACGGAGAAAACACGGCAGACAAGTGATGGAGTGAAACTATTGCTAGATTCATTAGCATCTCAGGCACATTATAGGCACACACCGATGATTGGACTTCACCACAACAACTGCTAAAAACACACTTAAAGGTTGAGTTAGTCATAGAACTACTCCACACCTCGTGATGAGGACTTTTGAAAATGATAGGATAAAGTAATTTCTCTGAGAAATACACCATCCCTGCCTTGCGATGAGGGCTTAAGATAAAAATATATGCTCGATATCCCACCTTTGCTGAGGGCTTAAATGATTGTGATTGATTTTTAGATTGTTCAAATATGCTTTACTATCATCTTAAGCAGACAACTTGCCTTATATATGCCCCCACCTTAAGGTGGTTGATATCACGTATCGATATCAAGCACGTTAAGGTAGGAAGAAAACACACAAGGGAACACGAGCTCTCACAAGGCCCATGCCCCCCAGAGGTGACATGTACTTTACGGTTGCCAAATGTTCCCACAAATACATCCCTGCAAGAAAGGTGTTAGTGTCCAAATAACCATGATAAACAACAATGCATATGATCAACTACATGAAAGAGCTAAGAAAGGTGATATTCATGATAAACAAAGTGTACAGAGCAACTGTATTGTTAAAGTGTTGTTAGCAAGATAAGATAACATCAACATCAACATCAGGATAGAGAAATCACAAAGTGATTCCACTAGCCAAGCATCAGATAATTTGTTATAACCCCATCGTCATATATGGACTAGGTCCATTTTTTTATTACTCGCTAAAGGGACACTAGGTCCGCATTAGTGTAATATGTTTTTCATCATCCACCCGCTAGATGCAAACACTAGAGGAAGGTAAACAATAAATCAGATATGAGAACAAGTGTCTTAGGGATAGTCATGTAGGAGGGTGTCCCTAATTCACCAACTGTAATGCTATGTCTGTAAGGCACAACACACAACAATGAAATCAGAGGAGGGGAGATATAGAAGAATGATGATACAAATAGAAGGTCATGAAAGAGGTGGTCTCCTAGTATTCTTGACCTTACAAGAGAATCAAGGGTCATCCTAGGAGGCCTAATAACACATAACACATCACGGGGAAAACACATCACGAGAGATAAAGGGTTAGAGATACTTACCTATAGAGATTGTCGGGCTAGCAGTTGTCACAAATCTTGATCTTTATCTTAATGGTTAAGGCTTTATAACTTCTTCTCTCTTCTATATGTTCATTAGTTTGTGAGGCTAACCATGTAGGAAAGGTATCCCTTGATGATGGTTGAGAGGGGATGTTGCCATTTTTTGTGTCAGGATGTCTTGAAACTCCATTTGAATGAGATTGTTGAGGAACCCAAAAAATGCCCATTTCAGTCCCTATATAGGGTGTTGGAATATCTTGAGTTTGAGGGATAGTTTGTTCTTTGATATCATGTAAAATTTCATTGTTTTCCAAGGTATGTGGAGGCTCAAGTAAAGGCACATGATCCATTCCTTTGTGTAAAATGTAATTGAGAAGTTCTTGAGCATCAAGTGGTAAATTTTTATTAGATTGAAGCAAATGGTCACAAAGAGAATCTGCATCATCCAAAGCTTCATCCTAGTTAGGGAGAATGGGAAGGGTTGATAGAGTGGTATGGAGAAATGTATCAATGATATCCTTTTCTTGTGCCAATATATCCTCACTAAGTGGGGTTATGTTGGGACAAGTCTCTTTATTTGATGAATCACCCATTGCTATATCATTCTCATAGGTCTCAGAAAGAATTTTCATTATGTTGTCATGAAACAAAGGGAGAGAGGGAACAATTTTTTCACCACTACTTTCCCCATGATTGTTTTCAGCCATAAAATTAGTAAGATTCTCCAAGATCGAAGGGAAAACATCCACAGTCGCAAGAAAGCTATCAAAATAAGCTATTGTTCAAAGTATATCATCGGTAGTGCTTTTGTTCATGTTAATGCCATAGATATATTCTATTTGATGAAAGACTTGAGGATATTTATTAGTGAATTTGCAAAAATTATCATAATTCATAATGTACTCAAATAAATTTTCTACAGATGAGTCAGGAGAATGCATGAATGCAAAACTATGCGCAATAATGGTTGTTTAATGCTTGATTTTTTCAACTTTCCTCAATGCAAACAACTATAAGAAGAGGTGTTGTAAAGATTTTCAAGAGGGATAGAAAATGACATGCCTAAAAGTAGTCCACTAATGCAAGAATATCTTCCACAACACGCTTTTGAAGAAACTCTAGAAAGTCGATAAGCCAAAACCTAGTGAAAATATGCGATTTGAAAGAAGAGGTGTTGTGAAGATTTTCAAGAGGGATAGAAAATTATATTCCTAATAACAGTCCACTAATGCAAGAGTACCCTTCACAACACTCTTTTGAAGCAACTCTAGAGAATCGATAAGTCCAAACCTAGTGAAAATAGGCCAAAATATGCGTTTTTCACCAAATCTCAATGCAAAAGAGTAGGGAAACAGGTGTTGTAAGGAAAATGATTATGGAAAGTAACTTATGACAGTAATAACAGCCACCTAATTCCAAAAAATTGGTTATCACACGCATATAGTGCCTCTCTAGACCAAATCCTAGTGTAAAGATAGTAAAAATATGCCAATTTTCCCAAAATTGGAATGCAAAAGCCCAAGATAAAGGGTATTGTAAGGAAATTGAGAAGGGGATGAAAATTATAATGCTAATAACAGCCAATTAGTGCAATAAAATCCCTTACAACACACTTGGGGTGCAAATCTAGCAAGACGATAGGCTCAAATCTAGTGAAAAATGCAAGTTTTCAAACCCTAGACATGAAATTTCACAAGGAGACCACTATAATGCAACACTACAATCAGAGATCAGACCTAATGAGTGTTTTGACAAGGTAGTAAAATCTGAGACAAGATTTTGACTACAACCCTAGTTCATGCAAAACTAGGTTTTCACAAAAATGCAAGATTTCAAGCAAATTTTGACAAATCAAGCATGCAAATGAAATGCAAATGAATTGTAAATGATGAATTTATGTATTTTGGATAATATCTAATGTAAATGATAGAAATTAATTTAAATTAGATGTCAATTAATTTAAATTTCCCAAAAATGCAAGCTTAATATGCCAATTTTTTCAAATTTTTCAATTTTTTTGTAATTTTTCAAATGGCATATTGAAAATAATGAATTGAATGATGATGAATTTCAGATCTGATGTAAAAATAAGATAATTAATTAAATTAAATTGAATTAATGCAAACTATGTCAAAAAATCAAACCCAAGAATGTAGTTTTTTTAAATTTTTCCAAATATATCAATTTTTTTTGTAAATTTTCCAATGCAATAGAATGAATGAATGCAAATTTGTCAAACAACACTCAGCAAGGTGCCAAAAAGTTCCAAACACAAGTTCACCAAAATGTTATATGGTAAAAAGGATGAAAGGTTAATGTTTTCTTTAGTTTGAATCCTCCTTTCAACAAAACATTCCAAGGGATTTTCAACCGAGTGGCTCACCTATCAAGAAGAGAGTCAGCTATCAGATTTGAGTTGCCACTTGGGTTTTTGCTAAAAATTTAGATGTTATCACACAAGTTTGTCAATTGATGCTTTTATTCCCTTAAAACCCTAATTTAAGAAAAATAGTAATCAAATATGTGAATTACAACAAATGCTACAGGAAATTGACATAGGACAGGGAACCTTAACTCACTGTTTTTCCTAGATAGAAAATGGAGAAATCTGGGACAATGGTGATGGTGCCCTAGTCCAATGCACAAATTTTTCCATACAGTCCCGATCTCCTTCTGGCACTGATCTCTTCTATGTCTTATGTTTCTTGTGATCTAAAAATGGGGGACAAGGTTGATGGCACCCTTGTCACAAAAAGTTGAACAGTGTCCACTTCTTTCTAGATCCAAAATCTTCAATGTCTACCTTCCTGCTCTGCAACTCCACTTTATCTAGATCTGACACCTGTAACTTGCAATCACAAGGAGTGTGGGAGGGGGTTGTGGTGTTTAGAGGCTTGCCTTGATCAAGCCCTGGAGAGACATTCAAGTCTTCTGAACACTGTTGTCAGAGAGAGTGCATGCCCTTGGGAGGCAGAGGCAAAAACCAAATGATAATAATTGATAAAGCACAATAAATGATACCTTGATGATGAAGCTCTCATGGAAGGAAGAAGCTCTTCAATGCCATGAGGAGAAGATGTAATCCAACCTGCCAACAAACACAATAACAATGCTATGCTCTACAACACAATGATAATCACAAGTATGCCAATAGATTTCAATCATAAACATCCTCTAGATATCTTCTAGTTTCTAAATGATAACCTACACATGCTTATATATGCAACTACTAAGATTCCCACCAAGAATTTCATATTTGAAACTTATGATGTCGGCCTAGAGACCAAATAACGGTCACAAACCCAACATTTAAATTTAGGGCAGACCCAAAATAGGGCTGGACTAGGGCACTAGCGTGCTTGTCCACTCCCCTGTCTTTATTTTGGCATCATTAAATTAGCACCCCCTAGGTCCTATTTGTCACAAGACCCAAGGGTTTTCTCATTAAGAGTCTGAATTGTCATGCAAGATGCTCTAAATGTAATCTAAGGACCCAAGAGCTAAACCTTAAAGGAAAAAGCTCCCAAGGGTGCATTTTTCTGACATAATAGGAACATATCATCATCAAATAGCTATGAACAACATACCTGATCCAAATATAATGATCTTCTTGTTGATATGCCCTGGACAACTGAGAAGGGGGGTGAATCAATTGTCACAAAAACTTAAACACTTTCTGCAATTAAACATTCATCACTTATCCACAATTATTATGATTTAACAATGAGTGCATGAAATCAAAAACTTAACAGTATCAAACATAAGAGACACCAGATTTATGTGGAAAACCTCAAGGTGGGAAAAACCATGGAGAGGATTAACTCTCAATATATATTGCAATCTTGAAATAGTGATGTTTAGGCTTGGTCACCCCATGGGCCTAAACATACTAGCTTACTGCCATGAAGAACAACTAGGTCTAGCAGACTCACTGCCTCAACCCTAAACCTAGCAAGATTAGAATAAGGGTTGTTAAACCCTGAGGGATGTTAAACCCTATTGGTGTCTTACTGCCAGATTCACTTGTCATGATCAAACACCTTTCTTTATGTGAATAAACTATTCCTTAGCTCTGCTCTTCCTCTACTCTGCTCTTCCTCTACTTTGCTCTTCCTCTTCTTTCCTCTACCTCTTCTCTACTCTGGCTTTGGACCTTTCTTAATATATTCTCATTTTTGCTCAAGGACAACTTTTCCATGACTCAGCTACAAGTATTTATACACTACATCAACCTTGGAATGATCATCAAGGTCAGCATCAACCATTGGAACAATCTCCAAGGTCAGTATTACAAACATTTACAAAATAGGTCCTGACCTATTGCAACATCATGTAAAGGGAATGAAATACAAATCATGCCATGCCTTAGTTGTGACTCAAACACAATCTTCCATGCCACAACACACTTCCACAATCTTCTATCGATCTCTGCAATCATTGGTAGCAATGAGGTCGGCCAAGATTGGTTACATGCTACGTTATCTGGGAACAATCTTCATACACATCTCAATTTCTTAACGTAGACCAAAGTCTAGATAGGAACATGATTAGGAAACATCCACAAGCATGCTATAATCATCAAGAGCAACCACACGAACCTTAACCACTTTATTTATAGGAATCTTCTCACCGAAGTAGATGAACTTTACTGTCTTCAACTGTCTTAAAAGAAAGATAGCTTGCAAACCACTAAACCATGGACCATTGCAACTGTAGGTACTTATCATCATCCCAGAATTCCCTCTAGAACTACATAGAAAAATACTTTCTTGTAGAGGAATGCGAAGCCACTATCTTTCTGTCTCAACTGAACTTACAGAAAAAGCAGGCTTCACTCTGGTGAACAAAACTCACTCAGATCTTCATATGGATGGCTCAGAGCCAAAATGTAGTATCCTTAGACATACCTCTAACTTACTTCCAAGCCACAGATCATGATCTTCAAGTAGGAACAAATGCAAAGTAGTTTACCAGACTGTTCTTCAGCATACAACTCACTGTCTGTACTGCACTTCTCTGTGGCTTACTTGTTTCTTCTGGAGAGGCTAATTTTCTCAATACCCTCAACATACAAGTCTTCTAAACAAGTAATTGAATAGGATATAGTTGACACCAATGACAACAAGAATATGTTAACATCAATGACAACACTAATTAGGCACATACTTGCAACAATCTCCCCCTTTGTCATTGATGGCACCATATGATGTGAAAAAATGCAACAGCCATCAAGACATGATTCTCCCCCTTTCTCTTTACACACCTCACTCTTTCTTTCTCCAAAATTTTCCCCCTTTCTCTTACACATCTGCACTTTAAATTTTTCACATGACTTCTCTCCCCCTTTGACATCAATGGCAAAGGGCACATACTTGCACTCTTCTGCTCTGATCTAATCCCTCCTCTGAACTTTCTGACTACTTGTGAGGCTGATTTATTTCATGTCCCTACTTTTGATCATTTAACATTTTAGTTGGTGACATTATTAGACATTTAGAGACTATTGTCCCATTATGCAGATTTAGACTATATCCCCTAATTTTGGATTACCATTGATTAGACATATGGTGATTTTCTTAGATCATATTTTGATGTTATGATGATGTTAGACATGTGAGACATATTTGATGATGATTATTGATGTGATTTCAAGTTCATTATGTGGATTTAATAATTGATGATGATTATGAGATATTAGATAGGAAATCTAATTTTAATCTTAATTATGTTAGAAATGATTTATGTTGTATGCAATGACATGACTTTAATTTTAGTTGCTTCAGCTATGATTTATCCATGATGTGATTGACCGCTTGATCTAGTCATGCAAGTTATATTCTGAGGCCACAGGAAATCGGAGGTAGTTTTCACACATATGTTATTCCCTGTAAAACCAGTCCATTCCCAAGAGGGATGAGGATCACGTTTGAATGGATGATGCTTTCGTGCATGCTTGAATTATTTATTTGGCCTAGTTACCCCTTTTTAAATTGATTTATATCATATGTTGTTTATTTATATTTGATTTACACCATTTGGTGTTATTTTATTTTATGGGCCATTTAAAGTGATTTTAAACCTCCCTAGGTGTTTTCTAGTATCCCAAACTTACCCTAGGTGGTAACCCTAGGGTCTAGGGTCAATTTGGACTTACTAAACCCTAGGGTAACTCACTTTTGGTCACTCTAAACTGGGGTTTAGTAAAACTGACGAATTTTGAAATGGCTAAAGATGGGAGATGAGTCATGCTTTGGGAAAGACCCATCTCCCTTCCCAAAGTTTGGGGATCCCTTCACCAAGAAGACTTGGGAGGTCTTCAAGACCCCCAAGTGTGTGGGATCTCCCTCCAAGAATCTCACACATGTGTGAGAGCATCTTAGAGGGAGATGGCTCTCTTGGAGAAGAAGAGGATGCCATGTGGCATCCCTTATCCTCATGGAGCCTTGGAGGGAGTTGCCACCTCTCCACTTGGTCTCTCACACATGTGTGAGAGCACAAGTGGATAAGGTGAGGGTTTGAATGGATTGGAGGGTGACACTTGTCATCCTCACACTCCTTCTCCCTTGCAAGTGGCATGGGATGAGGAAGGAGAAGGTGACAAGTGTCACCTTCTCATTCCTTAAGGCCAAATTTGAAGGCCTATTTTATCTCCTCTTGGAGAGGAGATGGGGGTTCTTTTTTTGAAATTTTCTTTCTAGTCTTGGAGGTTTTGGGAGTGTTAGAGAAATTTTGGAGATTTAGAGACTCAGAGAAGCTTGAAGCGCTTCTTCAAACGTGCTTCCATTTTTAGGGCTTTGAAGGTAAGCTCCATGGTAATAGCCATTTCCCTATGCATGTTTTATTTTTGTGAATGTGTTGGTAATTTATGTTTGGTGTTGTTTTCATTTTTATGTGGGTTGGGAGTTGGTAAGAGCACCTCCATTTAGAGGTAAGGCTCAACTCGTATGGGGTGGGGGAGAGTGAACTTCCTTGAGGTCACCTCCTTATTGTTGTTCTATTTATAGCCTTGAGGGCATTCTATGGTGTTTGGGAGAAATTTGGATGGCAAGAGTGCCATGATGGTTTTGAGATTTATAGAGATATGTATATTTTTACTATGGCTTGAGGCCTTGAGATTTTGTGGTTTTTACAGTTCTTGGGGTGACCTCTTGAGTTGAGGGGTCCACTCCCTTACCCCCTCCAAACTCAATTTATTGAGTTTTGTTATGTGCAAATCCATGGGAATAAATTTTGTGTGTTTGGAAATTTCTTTGTTGTGGTGTGTTTATGAAACTGTGTGAATCCTACCTCCCTAGCTCAGGGATGACCCACTAGCAGGTCTATGGTAGGGAGGAGGGCATTCCTTAGTAGCTTGTTTCCCTATTTTTGGTGTTGTATTATTGCAGGTTTTATTGAAATAATGAAGTTTTGGAGAAGGCCATTTTTACCTTATTTGCATCTTTTTGGTTGGTTGTTGTGAGCCATGGCCTTGGAGGTCTTAATGTTTGGAGTTGTAAAATTTGTACTCCTTACTGTATTTGGTGTGAAAGGAAATTTAGATGTGAGTTGCTCTTTATTGTTATTCATAAAGAAGTTCATTATGCTAAGTATTGTGTTTATGTGTTATTGAAAATTTCCAAAGATCCTATATAGTTGTTATTATGTATTTCAAAAAAATATATATATGAATATAAACTTGTTGCTGTGCTTAATTGCCTATTGGAAAAGTTGACACAAGGAATTATAGTTGTTGTTTTTTTATTTCATCCAAGAAATTTTATTTATGTTGTAGTTGAAAAGGTTGCGTGCTAAATAGAAAAGAAAATAATTTACTGCTGTTGAAATGGGCTTTAGAAACAAAATAAGTTACTGTTCAAACTATTTGTTCATGTTCCCAGAAAATAGAGATGAGACTGTAAAATATTAGTAGAAGGGAGAATATTGGGTTTCAAATGGGTATATGTGATTTTTCCTTAATTAATTTTCTGTTATAAGAAAGGATAAGAAAGAGAAGAGAAAAAAATATATAATGTTTTTGTATAATTGCTTTAAAAAAAATGCATATTACTATTGTTTAATTTAAGTTACAAATCTGATTTGCTATATTTTTATTTATTTAAATGTGTTATATATATATTTAGATTTTAATACACACACACACACACATATATATATATACTTCTATGTATACTCTTAGGTGTCACTAGAAAATAGATATGTTTTTATATATATATATATATATATATATATATATATATATATATATATATATATATATATATATATATACTGCAAGCAACAAATAAAGTGTTCAATTATTGAGCAAAATAAATAGAAGTTATATCATTCTGTATAAAGGAAACATTCATATTTTGGTCTGGCCAAACCCCATTTTATGGGGTATGAGCTGAAGTTTTAAATATAAAAAAAAAGAAATAGTTTAGGGTAGACGGCGGCCATGGCTGCCACCCACCATATACTCTTTCTCTTAAATTCATGGGGGGGTGTGGGGAGGGGGCTGTGCCTCCACCCAATGGTGTGGGTGGAGGCATAGCCTCCTCCCCACACCCAAAACAAACCTTCACCGAAACAATGGCAACTTTTGCAGTGCGCCCTTGGTCGCCTTCCTTATGCCATTTGACCTTGTTTCAGATATTTTTATATTTAGATCTGCAAAAGGAAATATATATATATACACACACACCACTATAGTTCAATAAACCCTGCATACAGATTTACATTTTTCAGCTTATATATTTTATGTATATATATATAAAGAATAATAAGAAATTGAGTATATATTAATTAAATATATACCTCTGTTAGGTATCTGCATGGCTTCCAAGCTATTGTTGAAGAAACCTTCAACCTGTAACAAAAATGGAGGCAAGAGAGAAAATAAAATAAAAAAGAGAAACAAAGAAAAGATGAGAGAAAAGAATAAGGTAGAGATTTTTAGGGTTAATGCCTTTCATAAGGAAAGTAATAAAATATTGGAGAGAATCTAGGGTTGCAAGTTGAGTGGGAATTTATTATATTTATTTAATTTATCTTTTATTTCATGTGCATGGAAGTTTAAACTTCCCTCTCAATTGCTTTTTACCTTTTGATTTATTTTTGCTTTCCCTTGAGTTTTAAATTCTTTTGATTTTTTTTATATTGTTGAGGGGTTGGATTTTATTTCTATGTGGATTTTATTTTAGTGGGAATGGGTTTGCTTTATTTATTGGAAATCCTTTCCCTTGTATTTTATTTTATTTTGGACATCCTCATTATTTAGTTTCTTGTTTATTGGGGAAGCCTTTTTATTGATTTTATTTCTAATTTTATTCGATTTATGTTTTAAATTATTATCTTTTATTCTTTTAACTTAAGTTATTTAATAAATGTAAGTGTCACGATTATATTTATTAAATGACTTAATTATTGATTTTTTTATTGGTCATGTATTTAAATTCAAATTTTATAAATTGTTGAGTGGTTAAATTTAGTTGACCTTGGAAATGTATTTAATTTGTCCTTATTTTAATTATTTTAATTTTTTTGCATTAATTACTTCTTAGGGTTTTTCTTTTTAAAATATTTATTTCAATTATTAAAAACATCTTATGCTGTCAAAATTTTCCTAGATTCTAGGGTTTTATTTTTATGACATTTTGGCGACTTTCACTTAATCACTCCATTTTTTTCATGCGACCATCATACCATTGGACACATTTTTTTTAAAATTTTGATTTCATTATTGCATTAGAGTTAAGGTTTGATTCTGATCTAGTTGAAATCATCTCTTTCACCTAGGAAACTTAGGGTTTGAATTAATTTCATTCTAACCCTAGAAGCGGAGCACTTTGCGTCGCATAACCCCCTAGTTGGCTATCATCACGTAGGGGATTGCATAGGTAGACGCACTTCCCCAAATACGATTAGCATGTTTATGCCTTATGAATATTGCCACCGAGTAGATTGACGCATGCAAGGGGGTTTCTAGGGACATGCAGAAAAGGTTTTGATATTTTGTGTTATGACCACATGACAAATGTGGACATGACACGTGTGTTGCGTGTCATAACCGCATGGGAAATGTGGGCATTGCACTACTCCCCCTTAGAAGTAGCCCTAAACAGCATCAATCCAGACCTCTGAACACCTCCGGACTGATGCACCATTGTGCATATTAGTTTAGAGCAGGAGGGGTGATGACCCCTAACTTTTCTCTGAGATACTCAAAAGTATCCTTGGGCAAAGACTTGGTAAAAATGTCTGCAATCTGATCCTTGGTCGAAACATACTCTAACTTCACTTCATTCTCCATCACCTTTTCTCTCCAAAAATGATACCTAATGGATATGTGCTTGGTCCTTGAATGCATCACTAGGTTCTTTGATATGTTTATGGAACTTGTGTTGTCACAAAAGATTGCAATAGGTTCTTCATACACAACTTTGATGTCCTTCAAAGTCTACTTCATCCATAATACTTGAGTGCAAATGCATGTTGCTGCAATGTATTCTACCTCTATAGTAGACAGAGATATTGAATCTTATTTCTTGCTCAACTAAGATACTAATCTTTTTCCCAAGAAGAATGCACCTCCACTTGGACTTTTTCTGTCATCCACATCTCTGACCCAATCTGCATCAGTATATGCACTAAGAACAAAGACAATGTCCCTGGAGTACCATAAACCATAATCTATTGTACCTTTTAAATATCTCATAATTCTCTTGACTGCCATCACATGTGATTCCTTGGGTTCTGCCTGAAATCTTGCCACAAGACACATTGCATGCATTATGTCAGGTCTAGTTTGAGTTAGATAAAGTAATCCTCCAATCATAGATCTATACTTTTTCTAGTCTGTTAGGGGTGAGTTATCATCTTTGCTCAACTTACAACTAGTTATCATAGGTGTGCATACTAGTTTAGAGTCTTCCATCCCAAATTTCTTTAACAACTCTTTCACATACTTAGGCTAAGAAATGAAGATACCCTTATCTAATTGACTTATTTGCAAACCTAAAAAGAAGTTCATCTCTCCAAACATAGACATTTCAAATTCACTTTGCATTTCTCTAGCAAAAATTGAGCACATACCTTCATTGCCTCCAAAAATAATATCATCAACAAAAACTACAACAATCAGAGTTTGTTCATCATTGATCTTGAAGTAGAGGTTACTATCGTTTGTACCTTTACTAAACCCTATCTATATCAGGTACATGTCTAACCATGCATACCATGCCCTATGAGCTTACTTCAATGCATACAATGCTTTCTTCAATCTGCATACCGTGTCCCCTTGTTCTGATGACTAAAATCCTTCCGGTTGTTCAGTATAGACTTCCTCTTCCAACTCTCCATTTAGGAAGGTAGACTTCACATCCATTTGATAAACCTTGAAATCTTTGTATGCTGCAAAAGCTAGAAACATCCTTATTGCTTCAATCCTTGCTACTAGAGAAAAAGTTTCTTCAAAGTCTATTCCTTCAACTTGAGCATATCCTTTGCATAACAATCTTGCTTTGTTTCTTACCACTTCACCATTCTCATTCATTTTATTTCTAAAGACCCACTTTGTACTAATTACATTATTGTCTATTGGTCTGGGAACAAGATCCCAAGTCTGATTCTTCTCTATCTGCATCAATTCTTCTTCCATGGCCTTTATCCAATTCTCATCTTTGTATGCCTCATCCAAAGTTTTAGGTTCAATCTTAGAGATCAGACATAATTTACTTGTTCTTCTGCAACTTTCTTCTGGTTAAGATCCCTTTGCTCTTATCTCTTATGATTTGATTTTCAGAATGACTGATTCTTACATATCTTGGAGTTTTGGTAGCACTTACCAGAGCTTGTTCTTCTTCATCTGTGTTGTCTTCATGCTACACCACTTCTAAAACATCTGGATCATCTGACTTATATCCACTTGGTTCTAAAGACCTTTCTTTACACTCATCAACTTTGACATTTGCACTTTCAATGATTTTATTCAGCCTCTTATTATATAGCACTGGTAGGCCTTACTCTTGGTGGAGTAACCAAGAAAGATTCCTTCATCACATCTAGCATCAAACTTGCCTAAATCTTCTTCTCTTTTCATATAACATCGTCTACCAAAGACATTAAAATATTTCACAGTAGGAACTCTACCATGCCACAATTCATAGGGAGTTTTTGAACTATTACCTTTTACTTGAACTCTGTTTAGGATATATACTGCGATGTGAATTACCTCTCTCCAATAAGCTTCCAGAAGATGAGATTCCTTCATCATGGTTCTAGAAGCTTCTAGAACTATTCTATTTTTCCTTTCAACAACTCCATTTTGTTGTGGAGTTCTGGGCATAGATAACTGTCTCTTTATTCCATGCTCTTCACAAAAGAAATTGAACTCATTTGATGTGAACTCTCCTCTATCAGATATCAAACATTTGATTTTCAAATCCATCTCATTTTCAACCATTGCCTTAAATGCCTTGAATTTATCTAGATCTTCATATTTCTCTTTCAAAAAGGTGATCGAAGTCATTCTAGAACAATCATCAATGTGCAGCATGAAATACCTGTCTCCTTGCAAATTTCTTACTCTGGTAGGTCCACACAAGTCTATATACACTAGCTCAAGTAGTCCTCCAATTGATTGATCCTTGCTTTTGAAACTTGTTCTTATTTGTTTCCCAAATTGACACTCCTTGCAAACCGGATTAGCATGCTTCACAAGCTTAGGCAAATCTCTAACAATTTGTGTAGTACTTATCTTCATAATATTATCAAAATTTATGTGACACAACCTTCTATGCCATAACTAAATTTCATCAATCTGAGTCAACAAGCAATAGTTCTTGGTTCCTTTCAAGTGATAGATATTACCTCTAGTCTTCTTACCAGTTGTAATGACTATTCTGGAGCTTTCCCTGATCTTGCATCCATTGTCCTCGAAGCTTAAGTCATAGCCTTTGTCACACATCTGACCCACACTCAAAAGATTGTGCTTTAATCCTTTCACATACAAGACATCTTCAGTATTATGCTTGCCATAAAAGAAAATAGATCCTTTTCCACAAATCCTACTAGCTGTGTCATCTCCAAACCTAACCTGTCCACCATCATATCTTTCCAAACTTACAAACTTACTTTTGTCACCAATCATGTGGTGAGAGAAACCACTATCAATAACCTATTCATCTTTGTCCTTGATGAACTGAGCAGCCAAAGCACTTTCCATTGGTTTTTCTTCCTTCATACAACTGGAAGAATTAGTAGACACAAGATCTTAATTAATAGAAATGAACAAGCATTCATTTACAGAGGAATTAGCATTATCTAGTTCACCATTGTCTGATATTCCTTCATCATCATCAAAATCTTCAACATAATAACACTTCTTTTGGGTCCTAGGCCTGTTGTCATATCTTCTTCTATTTCTTTCAATTCTTTTAAGACATTTGGAAGCAAAATGACCTACTTTACCATAGGAAAAACATTTGAAAGGTAATTTACCTTTATACTTACTGGATCCTCTTTGCAACCTATCCACAAAGTTGGCTTCAACTTCATCTATCTCATCATCAGATTCTACCTTATACTTTTCTGATCTAGAAGTACTTCTAGGAGTACTTGCTTTGAAGGTAGTCTCAACTTTTGGAAGAGCATCATCTAAGTCCCTCATCTCAAAAGCAGTAGCTTACTAAGCAATTGATCCCTGTTAACTATTTTTACTTGCATGAATTCTTTAATTGCGGCCACCTTGTGATAGTAGGACTTAGATAGAGATCTGAGTATTTTTGTGACAATTTCATTTTCATCAAGAGTTCCACCTATGGCTTTTATCCCTGTAACAAGTTCATCAACTCTTTGCATAAACACTGATATGTTTTCATCATTGTTCATCTTCAAGCTTTCATATTTCACTTTCAGACTTTGTAACTTGGCTTCCTTCACAGAGTCATCTCCTTCATACATATTTTTCAACTTTTCCCATACCTTATTTATAGTTTCAAGATCTACCACTTTATTCAGTATTGAGTCAGTTAATGAGCTTAGTAGAGCATCCCTTGCCTTGATATCTATCTCATATTCTTTGATTTCATCTTCAGTCATCAGACCATTTTGAGGTATGGTGTATTCTATTTCTGCAGCTTTCCAAACTTTGATACCAAGAGAAAGAAGATGGCTTTTCATCCGAGCCTTCCAGAGAACATAATTAGTTCCATCAAAATGCAGTGCTTCCTTCTTGTAAGACATTTTGGATCTTCCTCAAGGTGTTAAAATTTCTTCAGAGGAACTTGGCTCTGATACCAATTGTTGATATGCCCCGGACAACTAAGAGGGGGGAGGTGAATCAGTTGTCACAAAAACTTAAACACTTTATGCAATTAAACATTCATCACTTATCCACAATTATTATGATTTAACAATGAGTGCATGAAATCAGAAACTTGAAAACATCAAACACAAGAGACACCAGATTTATGTGGAAAACCCCAAAGTGGGGAAAAACCATGGAGAGGATTAACTCTCAATATATATTGCAATCTTGAAATAGTGATGTTTAGGCTTGGTCACCCCATGGGACTAAACATATTGGTTTACTGGCATGAAGAGCAACTAGGTCTAGAAGACTCACTGCCTCAACCCTAAACCTAGCAAGATTACAATTGGGGTTGTTAAACCCTGAGGACTATTAAACCCTATTGGTGGCTTAATGCTAGATTCACTTGTTATGATCATACACCTTTCTTTATGTGAATAAACTATTCCTTAGCTTTGCTCTTCCTCTGCTCTACTCTTCCTCTGCTTTGCTCTCCCTCTTCTTTTCTCGGCCTCTTCTCTGCTCTGCCTTTGGACCTTTCTTAATATATTCTAATTTTCGCTCAAGGACAACTTTTCCATGACTTAGTTACAAGTATTTCTACACTACATCAACCTTGGAATGATCATCAAGGTTAGCATCAACCATTGGAACAATCTCCAAGGTCGGTATTACAAACATTTACAAAATAGGTCTTGACCTATTGCAACATCATACAAAGGGAATGAAATGTGTATCACACCATGCCTTAGCTGGGACTCAAACATGATCTTCCATGCCACAACACACTTCCATAATCTTCTAGGGATCTTCACAATCACTGGGATCAACCAGGTCAGCCAAGACTGGTTACATGCTATGTTATCTAGGAACAATCTTCACACACCATCTCAATTTCTTAATGCGGACCAAAGTCTAGATAGGAATATGATTAGGAAACATCAACAAGAATGCTATAATCATCAGGAGCAACCGCACAAACCTTAACCACTTTATTCATAGGAATTTTCTCACCGGAGTACATGCACTTATTCTTAATTGTCATAAAAGAAAGATAGCTTGCAGACCACCAAACTATGAACCATTAAAACTATAGGCAATTATCATCATCCCAGACTTCCCTCTAGAACCACATAGCAAAATACTTTCTTGAGAAGGAATGCGGAGCCAAATACTATCTTTCTGTCTCAACTGAACTTACAAAAAGCACGCTTCACTCTGGCGAACATAACTCACTCAGATCCTCATGCAGATGGATCAAACATGAAATGTAGCATCCTCAGACATACCTCTAACTTACTTCCAATCTGCAGACCACAATTTTCAAGGAGAAACAAATGTAGAGTAGTTTATCAGACTGTTCTTCAACATACAACTCACTGTCTGTATTGCACTTCTCTGTGGCTTACTTGTTTCGTCTGAAGAGGCTAATTTTCTCAATATCCTCAACATAGTATGTCTTCTAAACAAGTAATGGAATAGGATATAGTTGACACTAATGACAACAAGAATATGTTGACATCAATGACAACACCGATTAGGCACATACTGGCAATACTTCTACTGCGGAGGCATACTAACCCAATCTCTATCACTTGCTCTATATACTATCCATACTTAGTCATTTTAGCCTTCCGAACCAGAATATTTTTATGCCTTGTTACCAAACCAAGTTGGTCTTCTGGATTAATATCTCTTTGTCATGCTAGTGAAAATACTTTTCCTTGTTGCCATCAATGACAACATGCAATCCATCATCAGAGTAGTGTCTCTTGCCAATAGTGGTTGAGGAAACATAGGTTGAGAAGTTGGTAAAGATATTGGAATGTTTGATTGTTGCTTACTTTGTTTTTTATTTTGTGTATTATATGTGTGAGAAACTATTTTATGATTAGGTTGTTGTGATCCCTCTTGTCTATTTCGATGTGTAATTTGGTTAGCATAGTTATAGATGTAATTAGGAGGTCAAGAAGAAGGCAGAAGACCTCTAAAAGTGAGCACCTATTTGGGTTGTGTTTGAATCACATCCAAACATAGGTTGACCACTATTTTTGGCTTCATAGGTTCTTGATATTTAAGAACATAGATTATGTTTACTATTCTTTGAAAGAACGACAGTTTAGGAATCATAGTGGAATGTTCAATCAAGATAAAGTCCTCAAGGGCTTCATCTAGAATATTTAAGTCATCACAACTAAACGACTCATTATACACATTAAAGTCTTGTGAAAAGAAATATGACATTATAACATGTTCTATTTCTGACAAGAGATGCGTACTTTGCAAGAATGAGAATGAAATCACTATGTAAGGCTAACTTTAATGCTTTTTTTTGTGCAAAGATGAATGTAACATTCAAAATATAATGCATACACTATGAATGTAATGAAAATGCAATCTAAATCTAATTTAGAATAGCAAATTAACTCAAATATGAGAATAAAGGATGTAAATTCTTTAAAAATAGGTTCACCAAAATGTTAGATGATGGAAATGAGAGAGAATGATAGCATGTATAAACCAAATTAAGCCTCTCTTTTCACATACACCCAACATTAGGAGATAGGAACTGAGCTTGTCAACTATGAAGGATCAAGCTACTAATTTCTATTCCTTTTTTATGTTGTTGTAAATGAATGGATGCTTCAATTAGATTTTCACAAGATTTAGATAACCTTATTACATGAAACCCTAATTGTAAAGTATGTGTAAATATACTGATTTCCAGAACTAAAACTAGCTAGCAAATAGCAAAAATGCAAATCAAAAGCAACAATGACTGTGTGCCCAAAAATTGGAGGCTTATCTGACTAGGCTACCTGGGCCCCAATGTCCAACAAGTTCTACAACTATCAAACTTTCTGCACCAAGTATTAGAGTCTCTATAAAGGGTTTTAGATCTTGGATTTGAAGTCTTGTTAGACTAGCCCACCTGCCCCATAGTCTCGAAGATTCTCTGATGATAAAACTACTAGTTATGTGATGACTGTACCTACAATATCTGTTCTTCCTCCACTCCTTTCTATTGGATCTTCCCGAATGTAACCTTCACATACAAAAGAAGGAGAAGGATGGTTGTGGCTATATATAGGAGTTTTCCTCAACCAAAATCCATCTTTGGTATCTCTACCTCAACAATAGCCAATGATAAATTATGTAGATGTGTGTGCTCATAAATCAAATATGTAAGCATAAATGTAAGTACCTAAATGACTCAAGCATCAAGGATAGATCCACATAATGTGTCACTCAAGGAAACAACAACTTCACCTCAAGGAGAAGATAGTGATGAAGGCTTGTAGAACAAGAAGGTGATGCAGCCATATCCATGGAAGATTTCAAACTCATGTTGGAGGATTCAACCCTTCTCCCGATTGTACAAAGGGATTGACAAAACCATGGGAAGAGCAAGATAGACTCAAGATCTTGATTCTTAATCTCCACCAAATATCTCCATGATGGCAAATATCAATATCTTCAAAGAGCTTCAACAAAGTGCAAACCTTCAATAGAAACAATAGCAGAATTTTGGCATAATAAGCTTGCATGAGAGTTGTGTGTGATAAAGTGTTTATCAATTCTCTTTAAATACCTAACCTTAGAAATACAAGCAATCGAAATAATATACCAACATCGTATGAAAACCAAAATTTGAATTTAGAATATTGAGGTGCACGGGCCAAGCTGACACCAAGCCAAAAATTAGGACCCTAAGATTTAGGGTTGGACTAGGGCATAGGCGCCCAAGTCCAAGCCCCAAATTTGACTTAAGCTCAGGCTTAAGGGTGTCTAGAATATCCAGAATCCAAGGTTTGTTTTTAGGTTTTGTCAGTTATTGCTTCGAAATGTGTCATTTCCTCTATAGGGTTCACGTCAATAAGGGTTTAGGTAGGTCAGAAACAAAAAGGATAATAGGACACCAAAGGAGAGGGGCTAAACTATGTGAAATCATGCTAATCCATGTAGGAGTACAATTTCTGACATAACATGCCTATAGTATCTTATCTATTCTTAATATCCATGTCTATATCTTTCATCATGTCTAGTCTTTATACCCACACTTAAAGGCATGAACCCCAAATCCAAACCTGAAATAATCATTAAATCAAGTTAAGGTAATAATCACCCCGACTAGATGGATATAGTCTTTTGCCAAAATATCCATATCATTATCCTTGTGAAACCATAAAAATTTATCAGGCTAAATTGTGAAAACATCAACTAGATAGGACATTTGCACTGGATATATTCAAATTTTAAATATCCATATCCATGTCGAATGTCCATACCCACTCCTATGATAGCCGTCAACTTTACCCCCGTCGATAAACTTTAAATATATGGATATTTTGCATCAGATATTTCAAAATGGATATCAAGCACCGAATATCCATATCCATATCCATTCCCCAAAGACTCAAGTTGTTGACTTTTCAAATAGATATTTCAATTGGATATTTAACACTTTGTCAAATTTCCATATCCTTATTGAATATCCATATCCATATAAACCCTCAGATCCATATCCTGATTGATCATATCTCTCTGCATGTCCAACCATTGACTTTTCAATGGGATCTTTCTCAAAGGACATTTTGCAATGGATATTTTATATATCTGGATCTTTTAAAATATAATAAGATATTGTCGTTCACTTTTCTGGTCAACAAAGGTTTGACCAAGACTTTTGCTAATGTTACCTAAACATTTCGAGTCAAGATATTCATCCTCGCATCTCGTCAAAGTCAAATGGGCATTTTCATATGGAAATTTTAAACTAGATATTAAGCTTTGAATATCCATATCCCTTCCTGCATTTAATACCATGCATAAGTGGTGTTGGCCTTTTGAATTCAAAGGCATACCTTTTTGATAGCTGTTAGTTTCTCCCATGCCTAAACGATGAATACTCACCTAATCGTAGAAGGAGCAATTAATATGCCCTAGTTGATGAATTTTTAAGGATAAAAGGTAAATTCATTCGATATTATCAATTACCAAAGTGTTTGAACTAAAATTACAGAGAACTAAAAGCGAATAAAGGTGAACTATAGGTGATTAAGGTGATTTTACAGTAGCTAGAAAACAATGTTACAGAGAATGGAAATGGTGAGCACAAAAAAAATAGTATTCATATCTGCATTGGCACATTAAGGTTGAGATTGTAACCACCAGTTATGAATATGACAAGCCCTCTCTATCATTTTTTTACAATTACAGTATAACATTTACAGGGTCAAAAGGTAAATTTCCCATGATGAAGGTAAATCCTTAGGTGAATTCATATTTGTATATGGATTAAAATGGATATTGTCCTATGTGGTGGGACTTAAGGTAATCAACACGGTCAAACACCTAAACCCTATGCTCAGTTATGGATGTCTGTATCTTGTAGGATAAGATGCAGAAGCACCAAGATCATTGTGATGCTGAGTTCAAACAAGATGTGTTTTCTACTCTCGGAGCTATATGCCATAAATTTAGGTTTGCACTAGATACGCATTGTGGACAAACTAATCTAGATGCCTTCAGGGCAAGGGTTCAGGCAAGAAGACAATGATGAGATTTTGAAGAACATTGTGCAAATGGGGATGTTTCATGCTGCCAGATTCCCTTATGCACCTGAGGCGTTAGAGCTGGTTATCGAATGTGTGAACAAATATAATGTGACCTGACCAAGAGAGTAGAGCATCAAGGTCATGTGTATGTAGACTTCACTATGAATGGAATTATAGAGGCATTCAAGTTGCCCACTAGCAGGGATATGTATCAAATAAATATGGAAGCCCTAACTGCATAGTATAACAATAATTACATAGACTATGGGAACATCATATTTTCTTCATGGAGGGCACTAGAAAACAAGGCTAAGGTTGTAGCCAAGAATCCCCAACACTTATTCAAATATGATGTTAGCCCTGAGGTGCAATACATGATGGCACTCCTCAGCAGGATGGTGGGAAAGGCATATGCAGAAACATTCAAGCTATGGATGTATGGCTTGATCCAGATGGTAAAAGATAAGAACAAGGTGGTTGGATGGGCTAAAATGATAAGTGACTCTCTTCATGATGGAATGATGCAATGGAGAAAGAGGAGGAGGATGTTCTACATGACGTCCTATGTTGTGTATGTATGTGCATACAAAGCCCAACCCAATGGACTGTATACTTTTAGCTGGTTAAGGCATCAGCCCACAAATCAAACAATGGGGGAGGTTTATCCACAATTAAAAAGAATGTAGTTAGTCTAGCACTATAGGACTGTAAATGATTGTTTTATCATGCACCTTGTTAGACTGATGGAGGGCGATAGAGCCAATAGGTTCTCCAAAGAAGAACGAGAACTAATACAATGCAATGGGGCATGGTTTATCCAGTTCCCTACTTACACATACATAAGAATGGAGGGCTTTGAGGGTAATCCATTCATGTTACCTAGGTATCCCACAGACAAGATAGTACTACTAGAGGTGACAAGGCAAATTATCCCCTTCTATGAGGCATACATGTGGAAGAACAAGAAAGGAAATGTAAGATTCCAGATGGAGATTAATTGGTATGCATGTGGATCAATTCACAATGCCAAGAAATATAAGACTGAATTACATATGCTACATCTGTAGTTGTTCTCTCTGGTAAGGTACTATGATCCATATCATAGAATGGAGAACTGGGTAACCAAGAAGCTGCAACATGTAGTACACACCTTGAGGACTATTGGGTGGACTGTGATGATGAGGAACATGTAAGGAAAAAAAGATATCAAAGACTTACTCTAAATCAAATCAATCATTAGGATTCCTGGAAGTCCCGCTCCAAGTCAAGTCTGATGATGGGAACTTACTGGACCCAAAATATGAGGAGAAATAGATATACAAAGAGCGATTATCCTTGCCTGATTGGATCCAACTTGATGAGACATACATATATTTCATAATGACAAAGGTGATGAGCATTACAAAGAAATGGATAGAGAAGAAAGTAGGCAAATTGAAAGCTAGGGGTGTGGCTATCATCCAAGATAGGAAAAGGAAGCTGAAGGAGAGTAATGACCTGGGGTTTGATGACTTTATCATCCATAAGAGATAAGTCATGGAAGCAAAATTGGCACAATCATGACCCTCTATAGAAGGATAAGAGTTCAAATCCAAAGCCATAACCATAGACACCCGACCTTTACCTCCTAGGTATGTGCCTTTATGAGCTATTCCTATCATTACCATGGCTACAGAGGAGCCAGAGCCTACCAATTTATTAAAAGGGATAAATATCCCAAAGCAAAAAAGAGGACTTGTGATGATCATGAGAGGGTCTACCTTTAAGTCTGTGGATGTCTAGGTAAAAGAGAAAAAGGGACCTACAAGAATGGAGAAGATGTTTTCTCAAGACCATCCCAGGTAAGGTCATCATCAGCACCTACCTCACCCACCATGCTTCAAACACATTTGGAAGAACAAGTCAAGAACTTGCCTAATCCTACAATGGTGGTGGTGAAAGAGTTGCAACATAACATTCTAATGCCTAAGATCATAAAAGTGAAGAATGAATTAGCTGAGGAGGCAAAGGATGCAGAGAAAGAAAGGGTCGATGAGAAACCACTTAACCTAGATCAAATCATTGACCTAGCAAATGATGAAGTCACAAGAGATGTGACAAATAATCCAATGGGGTCATTATTTACACCCACATCATCTTCACAACAAGAAAAGCCTCAAGAAGAGGTGGTGGGAAGTCAAGAGGAGGCAAAAGATCTTGAGGTACATGATATTTTGAACATAGAAGAGCTAGGACCTCCCAAGGAGGCCATCCAAAATGAGTAGTTGGATGTCCTGATTAATAAAATTACAAGTCCTGAAGTTGTAGACTTGTCATATCTTGTAGGAGGAAGTACATAAGTGAAGTACAATGCTAAAAAAGGAGGGCCTGAAATGGAGCTTCTATAGGAAATGGATGTAGAATAGCATATGGAGAAGGATTTAGAGTAGCTAGCTAAGAAACAAATGGAGTCATTCGAGTAGCAGACTCAAGTAAATAAAGGGGATGAGGAGATGGTTGAAGTAGGTACAAATCTTGATATTCCTTAATAGGTTCCCCATAGATAAATTCAACAAGATGAGCATCAAGAAGAAGCGCCTGAAAAGGAGCTTTGATAGGATATGGATGTAGGACATTTGTAAGATGAGAATCTTGAGGATGAACAACAACAAGAGGAAGTTCATCAAGAAGAAATCTTTAAGGATGATGCTCTTGATTAAGAGGAAATGTTTGAAACAGGAAAACATCCAGATAAAGATGATGATACAATAATGAAAAATGCTCACATTGAGAAGCCCAACCAAGAAGAGGTAGAATAAGATGTACCGAGTTGGCTATCATCAGAGGTAATCCAACCTCCTTCCATTGATATGGTTCTAGTTGATTTTGAATAATTATTTTTGATTGAGTATGCCAAGCCAAAGCATAGAGCTAGGGCGGTGTCAACAATAAAATGAGATACTACAACTGGGCGAAGAACAAGCCAATTGGCTATGCCCATAGTCGATAAGGCCAGGAGAGAGATAATGGCCAGTGAATATCATGTAACAACCATTTATTTAGGGCATGCCACTACGGAATAGGAGATTGAAGAACTCAAAGGGAATACTAAAGCTATGGCTGCCCATATGCATAAGATTAATATGAAAAATAAGGAGTTGAAAGGGCACATTGCCCAACTCTAGACATTCATAGGGGATTGGTCACCCCAGGTACTCAAATAATAGAGGCACCAAATGCCCTTGCATTAGTTAGTTAGATTGAAATAAGTGGTTTGGATGCTCAAAAGCATCAAGAAAATGTTATGCAGAAGTGGTTCGCCCAATTCATAGCAGAAGGTAAAGAAATAATCAAGACATCACTATCCAAATAGGATACTTTAGCATTTATTAGGACAAAAGTTGATATACTAAAAGAAGAGTGTGCTAAGAGACTTGATTAGAATGATTAAGACCATCCCAAATTGAAAGGCGTAAGTAAATTAGATGATCAAGTCTTACTCAAGCGTAACATCCTAGCACTATAAAACATATCAAAGATATCAACATGGACAAAAGATATGAAATTTGAAGTGGATATCCTAAGGAGATCTTAGAATAAAACAAAGGATATTAGCACTAAAGCACAAGGGTTGCTAACAGATGAAGTAGATATCCTGGAGGAATTTCTAGGGACCTTGATGTATGATAAGGAGACATATCATGAACAAGTCTCCAAAGAAGCATTCAAGACTAGGTTTGATCCTATGATGAAAGATCTAGTATCACATTTTTAGGAGAAGGCAATAGATCAAGTAATAGGACTATCTATGAAAATGAAAGAATACAAAGGAAAATTGGAGGATATGACAAGTCAATGGGTGACCATCACTGATCAACTACAAATGTAGGGATATGCAAAAGCTAAGGCACAATAGTTTGATCAAACAGAAATAGATGCAGCCATAAAGGCAAATGAATTATATAAAAGGTTTGATTTTGGGGAAATGATTATTGGAGAAGATTCATCTGAAGCGGAAGAGGAATAAAATATTCTTGATGATGCCAAAGTGAAGATACTGAAGAATATTCCATTTTTCCAACTATACTCCACCAAGGATTGCCAAGAAGAAATCATGTGCCATGTTTCTTGACCGTTGATGTTTTGGGGGATATCCTGACCATAGGATCATTGTAACTAATCTCAAGTCCTTGTTCTATAAAAGGGCCTACATTATCTTGTATTATAGAGACTGAATTGTTGAAACTTTGAGCACTGAGTTTGTAATTGTGCAACTCTTTGGTCTTTTCTCAAGGTTCTTTCTCAAATCAATGTATATGTGTATATTATTTTCATACATAATAAAAATGAAGCTATAGATTACCATCTAATCATATATCTCAAGTAGTCTTCTATTGATTTCAAACTTGTAATGGTGAATTGTTGCGTTCATCTTGAAGTGCATTCAACTTATTGCATGTTGTCATCAACTTACCTTTGAAGATTTGTACCAATCATATGTAGTTTTGGATTTTTTGGTGAAGTATGGTTTGGTTTTGCTTCCTTTCATGAGTGTGTCAGAATATACATGTGGATCATTGGTAAAATGTAATTAGCTTAGGATCCTACTTCTTTAACTCAACCTTTTACTCTTCATTTCACAAAATACAATGGATAAATGCAAATAATTGACATATCTTAAGCAATACATACTAAATTGATGCAAGTAATGACATATCTAGAGAATACACAGTAGAAGATACAAATAATGGCAAATATTATGTAGATAATCATAAATATCAATGAATTGCATGTTTTAAAGCACATCTTTAGGTGAATTCAAGGTATATGCAAAGATTAGTTCAAATAGAGATAGTTTCAAAAGAACTTATCAAAGTTAGGGCAGTTGTAGAAGAACAAATCAAAGTCAAAAGAATATTTAGAAGGTGTAATGTTAGAAAATGTCCCCTTGGGGGCTTTTCCCTATTAAGGTTTAGCTCTTGGGTCTTTAATCTGCATTTAGAACATCTTGCATCATATTTTGGCATCCCAATGAGAAAACCCTTAAGTATCTTGGCAAATAGGACCTAGGGGGATCACTTGAGATAAACCCTACCTAAAATAGGGGGGAGGACTTGGGCACCTGCGCCCTAGTCCTGCCCTATTTTGGGTCAGGGCCAATTTCAAATTATCGGTTTGTAACCGTTATTTAGGTCCTATGTCGACATGGTAAGTTTCAATCATGAAATTCTTGGTGGGAATGTTTGTAGTTGCATATATAAGCGTGTTTAGGCATTCATTTGTAAACTAGATTATTAGTAGATGGAAATTTCATGAGCATTAGCATTTTGAAAGTGATTCAAGGCATTCATTATGTGGCAAGAGAAGATTTTGTGTTGTTTATGTGTTTGTATTCGCAAATTTGAGCATCCATCTCCTCATGGCATGAAGAGCTTCTTCCTTCCATGAGATCTTCACTACAAGGTTATATCATTTGTGTTTTTAAGAATTTATCATTTGGTTTCTACCTTTGTCCTCCAAGGACACACACTCTCTATCTGACAACGGTGTTCTGAAGACTTGAATGTCACTCCAGGGCTTGACTGAGGCAAGCCTCTAAACACCACAACCCCCTCCCCATTTTCCTATTATTGTAGGTTACAGGTTGAAGAAGTAGGAAAAGTGTAGTTGCATAGGAGTGTTGCATTGTGTCAGAATTGTAGATCAGAGCTAAAAAAAGGGACCTCGAATCAGGTGCCTGCTCATTAGTCTTCTAGATCTCACAACGGAAGAATCTCTGAGACAATAGGAACAGGTTGTAGATAAATCTCCCAGATCCTGACAAAAAGCATGGCACTAGACTAGGGCCTATTCTACTTCCTAAACTTCAGAAACTGGTACACATTTGTCTGTTGTTTTACATCTTTTTGTAGCAGCATTTTTCATTGTTCGTTTGTTTGCTTCTGTATTTGTATAATTAGGGTTTTAAGCATAATTAGGCATAATCAAGAAATCAAACCACACAAATCCAATTTTCCCAACATTATAAGTGACCAAGGGCCTGATAATAAAGTCTTACTCGACCTAAGGTCCTTGAATGTTTTAGGGTGAAAGGAGGATACACATTAAACCACCAAATCAAACCCTATCCCAATTTTATTCTAAACATTTTGGCAAACCCATGTTTTAATTAAATTTGGCACCTTAATGAGTGTGTTGCTTTAGATTTACATTGATTTCATTCATTCATTTCATTGTTCATCTTATTGCATTTGGAAAATTACAAAAAAAAATTGAAAAACTTGAAAATTTTGAAAAAAATTGCAATCTAGGGTTTGCATTTTCATAAAGGTCTGATCAATTAAATTGAATTTCATGAAATTTATGATTTTTGCATTATATCTGAGATACATTGCAGAAAATTACAAAAAATTAATCACTTGCATTGCATTTTCATCATAAAATTGCTAGGGTTTTGTTAGAAATTTTGAATTTTTGATATAACGTAGTAAGTTCAAAAACTAGGGTTTGTAGGTAAAATCTTGTTTCAGATTTTTATATTGATATTAGACACTCATTAAATTTTTCATTTGGTTGTAGTGTTTCATTTTAGTGTAAATTTGCATTTAGATTTCAAAAATTTGCATTTTTACATAGAAAATTTTAACAAAAACTAGCATTTTTCATTAGATTTGCACTTGCATTTTACATGGTAGGGTTTGAAAATCATTTTCAAATCTGAGTGGAATTAATTTTCATCATAAATCAGATTTCAAGACATTCATATAGCATTTTACATTAAGATATCATGCCTAGGGTTTGAAAAACCTTGATTTTCACTAGATTTAGCCTTATCAATTGTACCATAGGCGTGTTGTGAAGAATATTTTTGTGCTAATTGATATTTCTCAGGATTATTATCTGCTTCCCCTCTTAAAAATCTTCACAACACCTTTTTATTGGGCTCTTGTATTGAAATTTTGGTGAAAAATTACATATTTTTGCTATATTTGCCCTAGGGTTTGACCTAGATTTGCACTCCAAGCATGTTGTGACAAGTTTTATGGATTTAGGTGATTTATATTATTGCTATAATCTTCTGTACATCCTAAAATTATTTACAACACCCCTTGTTCTAGGTCTTGGAGTTGAAAAATTGTGAAAAATTACATATTTTTGCTATATTTTACTAGGGTTTGATCTTGAGTGGCACTATAAGCGTGTTATGATGGATTTTTTTACATTAGGTGGTTATTATTATGGTTATAATTTTTTTTCCACCATAATTTTCCTCACAACACTCTTTTTCATACTCTTTTGCACTGAGATTTGGTGAAAAAACCACATATTTTAGTGTATTTCCACTAGGTTTTGGTTTATCATCATCTTAGATTTGCATCAAGAGTGTGTTGTGAAGGATATTATTTTTGTATTGGATTGATATCAGACATATTATTTGTTGTCCCTAATCAAATTCTTTACAACACATTTTCTTTCATATATTGGCATTGAAAAATTGAAAAAATTAAGCCCTTTGGATCTTACACATATGCTGCTCCTAGGGTTTGTTGTATTAGTTTGTGCATTCTATGTTGTGTGCTCTTGAATGAGCCTTATGACCTGCTTCCCTAATAGAAAAATTCCTTTGAGACAAAGTAGAAGATTCATGGGATCTAGTCCCCTTGAAGAAAATAATATCCAGACCTCTAAAAATCTATTGAATGCCTTCTTTACAAAAGGAGAGACACAAATTTTGCAAGATATTGTACCTCCTACAACCACTATGGAAGATCAACTATTTCATGATGTCAATGACACTATTGAGGTGGTCACACATGTATCCAAAGAACAAATAAACAAACTCAACAAAGATTTAGCTGAATTCTAAATATTCATGGAAACTGAGAGAATAGCAGAAGACGATGTACCTATGATACACCATGTAAGAGAATTGATATAAGAAGGACAAGATGGTACTGATTTTATCTGAGGTTTAATGCATATTGTGCAAACTAATGTCATTGTGGTGACTGAATGTGCAAAAATTATTAACAACATGTCGTCACCGTCGCATACATAAGTATTGGCACTTGTACCAACTACAGGAATATCTACCTTCACATCGAGAATTTTAACAACTAATGCAAATGATTATAGTAATGCTACCACTGGTATTGGAGTATCTAATGGAACTAATTCACAAAATACAAAGCTATGGGATTTAATTATTAGAATTTGGTTTCTAGGGGAACCTCTTCTATGAATAATTGTTCTCAACCACAAATCCATTCCACTTATTCCCAACCACCTATTACCTATTCGCAGCCATCTTCCACCTATCAATATGTCCAACCACTAGTGACATATTCACAACCTTCACCTATTATAACTCAGGCTCAATCACCTCCTCACTTTGGTTCTAATTCCTCGCAGCAAACTATATCTCCTAATGATGCCATACTAAACTAACTTTTACAGGGCATGACTACTTTACAACAAAAAGTGACAAATTTGACAAATTCTTCACAACCTAATATACCAACTTATCATGCTCGTAACCCCCTACCTTATGCAATTTTAAGAACTCCTATGCCTGAAAGGTTTGAGACTCCTCACTTTGAAAAATATGGTGGAAAAGGTGATGCCAATACTCACGTGGCAACGTTCACGGCTATGTGTAGTAATTTCTACTTTGAATAAGACTTGTTAGTAAAATGTTTCCCACGATCTCTCAAAGATACAACTTTAGAATGGTTTTGCTCCTTACCTCCGAATTCAATACACTCCTTCTCGTAGTTAGTTGATCAATTTCTACAACATTTTCAAGCAAATATTGGACCTCAAGTTTCCTTGATTGATTTAGTTCATTACAAGCAACATCTAAAAGAGAAATTAACTAAGTTTATTAGCCAGCATCAAGCTTTATATGCACAAATTCAATATCAGATGAAAGATGAGGTTGTTCAAAAGGTTTTTATTACAAATCTACAACCTAACATCCAAGATAAGATCCTCTTGATGAAGTATAACTCCTTTCAACATTTATGCACCACCCTTCGTGAAAGTTATCAACTTTCATCTAGTCAGTATGAAAATCACAATTCATCGGCTCAGGTTGGTCAATCCATGGGTGGTTCATCACAAAACAACTTTAAGAGAAATAACAATAGGAGTTCCATCAGGATTAATGGACCGAATACGAATAACTTTCCTAACATATCTTCTATCACTAATTCAAAGAATGCATCCTATCAACCAAGAAAGTTTACTTTGATATCTAAATCCTATAATTCTATCATGAATCAAGTTGTGAGCAATAATCTTCTAAATCTTCCCCTGATTAAGCCTTTAGATCCTAGTAAAGCACAAGGACCTTATTTTGATGCTAATGCCTTTTATCATTTTCATCAGACACAAGGACATGATACTGAATGATGCATGCATATTAAACATGAAATACAAGACCTCGTTGATTTGAATGTCATACAGGTATCGGTTATAAATGATAATGGAAATAAATTGGTCACTCCGCCAAATCAGAATTTACAAATATTCACTAATCCTTTCCCTAAGAACACTGATAACAATATGTTGGAACAAGGTTTAGTGGAAGTAGAGGATATGGATTATTTGGAATATGATAACATCATAGGTATGATAGAAGTGGATAAGGAAAAAATGGATAACCTACCTCGTCCACATAAAAAAGGAATTTATGCTGAGGTTCCTCCTCCGTTATCCTTACAAGGATTAGGAGACAACTAAAATGCATCAGAACAACAAATGAAGAAACTAAAACAAGAGATTATAACAAAGGAAGAAAGCGATATAGTACAAGATGATTCTTGTAACCATGGTAGACGAAATCAACAATGAAAACTCGCTAAAAATCATAAAAGAGTTAGATGATTATCATCAGTTAAAAATAATAGTGGTTCTCCTCCTCCCAAGAAACAAAAGGTCTCACTTACACAAGGATTTGAGAAACAAGCATTACATGAATTTTCTGACAATAAGCAAGACTTTCATAAGAACCACTCAAAATTTACACTAAAACTGGTCGAGTACCTCTCCAAGAGGTTCGTAGGCTATAAAATTTAATTCGATAGCACTGTTGGGAATTAAGGTGTCTCAACCTTTGCAAATTCCTAATGTTGTATTTATTTATCCCATGTTGAGTTGGCATAGTCAGCACCTTGTGTATATGCAGCAGGGTAAATTTTGGTAACTTTGGCAATCGTGGTTTCCCCCTTGAATAATTAACGGGGGTTTCCCTTGAAACCTCAACCGATTTTTAATTAATGACAAGTTTCGGTGAGCATCTTTGTACTAGAGAAAGGCATCTTTGGGCGGTCAAGGGAGGTTATGACATGTAAGAGGAATATGATATTTTTAGTCAGTGTATGACAAATTCTTTGACAGCTATAAGGTGCGTAAGAGCATCTGTCGTAACCTATCTTGGGACCAGGCGCCCACTTCAGGATGGGATGTTGGACAAGTGTCCTTAGGTGTGGGTTTTGGGGCATGAGTCCAAGATGGACACCCATCTCTAGAAGGTTCCATATTTGCCTTGTAAACTCTATATAAACAGGTGCTTGGATGGGAGATAGACAACTTTGGTACAAGTATTGTTATGCTGTCAGAATATCTCCATATTCGACATTTGAAGACTCCTGAAAGAGCATTGGCTCTAAAACTGTATTGTAATCTGTTATTGTTTACTGTAATACATTTGAGCTGTGTTTTGGAGTGTGGGGTTTTTCACCCATAAGGGTTTTCCCCACGTATATCTTGTCTCTCTCTCTTCTGTCTACTTTCTGTGTGTATGTGCATTGCTGCTATATCTTTGTTAGATGTTCTATGTTGCTATAGTTGTAAGAATTAAATTGAATTTGCATACATCTCTCCTCATTAGATTAGTGTAGGAAGCGATTTCTGCACACTGAGCTTCCTTTCAAGCACTACCAAGTAACTATCTGTAACCCTTTACCTCTCATGATGTGTTTCCCCTGTGATGTATTATGTGTTGTTTAGGCCTCCTGGGATGACCCCCGATTCTCTTGTAAGGTCTGGAATACCAAGAGACCGCCTCTATTGTGACATTCTTCTATTTGTATCATCATTCTTCTACATTGCTTCTCATTTATTTTCATTGTTGTGTGTTGTGTCTTACGGACATAGCGTTGCAGTTGGTGAATTGGGGACATCCTCCTATGTGACTGTCCCTAAGACACTTGTTTCTCCTCTCTTATTTTATTATTTCCCTTCCTCTAGTGTTTATATCTAGTGGACGGATGATGAAAAACATTTATACTGATGTGGACCTAGCATCCCTTTAGCGAGAAATAAAAAATTGGACTTAGTTCCTAATATGATGATGGGGTTGTAATTTATTATCCAATGCTTGGCTAGTAGAAGCACTCTGTGCTTTTTGCATAGTGATTTTGATGATGTTTTATATCACTTACAAACCTTAACAATATTGTTACTCCGTCCACCTTGTCTATCTTTAAATCTCGCCTTGGTGACACTCGGTTATGAGATTTTCATGATATAGCCCCACAGTTATCCTCGATCTTTGAATTCACAGTATAACCTTGGTTCTTTGTGTTTTTTATCATATGCATTGATGTTGTTGTTTATCATGATTATTTGGACACTAACATGTTTCTTGCAGGGATGTGTTTGTGGGAACATTTGGCGATTGTAAAGTACATATCACCTCCGAGGGCATGGGCTTTGCAAGAGTCTATGTTCCCTTGTGTGTTTTCTTCCTACCTTAATGTGCTTGATATCGATACTTGATATCAACCACCTTAAGGTGGGGGCATATATAAGGTAAGTTATATGCTGTAGATGTTAGCAATGTGATTGTCCTTAAGTGCAGTTTAAATACTAGTGCAATGAGTACTTCCTGTCTAAGTTTGTTTGCAATCAATCAATCAATCAATCATCAATCATCTTAAGCCCTCTATGGAGGCAGGGATGGTGTATTTCTTGAAGAGAGTGCATCTCTTGTCATTTTCAAAAGTCCTCTGTGGAGGCGGAGAGTGGTTCTGTGACTAACTCAACCCTTGAGCGTGTCTTCAGTGATTGTTGTGGTGAAGCCCAATCATCAGTGTGTGCCTATAATGTGCCTAAGATGGTGATGAATCTAGAAATAGGAACACTCCCTTGCTTGTCTACCATGTTTTCACCGTGTTTTCCAAGTGTGTGTGTTTGGCATGCTTTATTTCTTTAGCATGTCTATTGCCCCATGTGTAGTTTAAAGACTAGTACGATGAGTGCTTCCTGCATTATGGGAGGTTTGGTGTGTCTTATGTGTGTGTTGCCCCATATGTAGTTTAAAGACCAGTGCGATGAGTGCTTCCTACATTATGGGTGGTGTGTTTACTTTCCTTGTACTTGCATCTATATTTCATATATATATGAGGAAAAGGAAAAGAAAAGAAAAGAAATTATTCATGTCCTCTATGCATTCACTATATTATCTACATTCACTATGCTTTGTGTGTCTTCAATGTTACCTTATCCATGTTTTGCATGACTGTAACTATCCTCTCCATGTTTTGTGTTCCTGTTCCTGTTACTATCTTCTCTTTGATTGGCATGTCTTCTCCCTACCTAGCATGTTTGTTGTGTTTGTTGACTGTACTTTAATGCATGTATTGGCCTTGTGTTTATACAACCATTAAAGTGGGGCCTAAATGTAATGTCGAAAACTGTCCCCTTGGGGGCTTTTCCCTCTTAAGGTTTACCTCGTGGGTCTTTAATCTGCATTTAGGACATCTTGCATCATATTTTGGCATCCTGATGAGAAAACCCCTAAGTGTCTTGGAAAATAGGACCTAGGGGGACCACTTGATATAAACCCTTCCTAAAATAGGGGGGGGGGACTTGGGTGCCCGCACCCTACTCCTGCCCTATTTTGGGTTAGGCCCAATTTCAAAGTGTCAATTTGTTATTGTTATTTAGGTCCTATACCAACACGATAAGTTTCAATCACAAAATTCTTGGTGGGAATGTTTGTAGTTGCATATATAAGCATGTTTAGGCATTCATTTGTAAACTAGATGATTACTAGATCAAAATTTTATGAGCATTAGCATTTTGAAAGTGATTCAAGGCATTCATTGTGTGGAAAGAGCAAATTTTGTGTTGTTTATGTGTTTGCATTCACATATTTGAGCATCCATCTCCTCGTGGCATGAAGAGCTTCTTCCTTCCATGAGATCTTCACTACAAGGTGATATCATTTGTGTTTTTAAGCATTTATCATTTGGTTTTTGCCTTTGTCCTCCAAGGGCACACAATCTCTATCTAACAATGGTGTTCAGAAGACTTGAATGTCTCTCCGAAGCTTGACTGAGGCAAGCCTCTAAACACCGCAACCCCCTCCCCATTTTCCTGTGATTGCAGGTTACAGGTTGAAGTAGGAAAAGTGGAGTTGCAGAGGAGTGTTGTAGAGTGTCAAAATTGTAGATCAGAGCTGAAAATAGGGACCTAGACTTGGGCGCCTGCTCATTAGTCCTTCGGATCCCGCAACAGAAGAATCTCTGAGATAGCAGGAATATGGTATAGATAAAACTACGAGATCCTGACAAAAAGCATGGCACTGGACTAGGGCACCTGCTCATTAGTCCCTGACTGTTCCACTTCTCAAACTTCAGAAATTGGTACACATTTGTCTATTATTTTACATCTTTCTATAGCAGCATTTTCTAGTGTACGTCTGTTTGCTTCTGTATTTGTATAATTAGGGTTTTAAGCATAATTGGGCATAATCAAGCAATCAAACCACACAAATCCAATTTTCCCAACATTCTAAGTGACCAAGGGCCTGATAGTTTCAGAAGAACTAATCAAAGATAAACTCAACAGAAGGAATGACTAAAATTGAGATAGTTTCAGAAGAACCAATCAAAGATAAACTCAATTTTGTCACTATTTACCTTAATTTGAACTAGACACCATAAGATCTAATACAATTGTTGAGAATATATATAGATTAGGTACAATATATAGGATATTTATGGAATTTGACAGAATCTATGAAAGGATACAATTATGAAGGTGTAAGTCCCCCAAAATGGAACAACATATCACAACGATCCTTGAGTGACTCTCAGAAGATCAAGACCTGACCAACGGAGCCTTGGGATTATAGATTCACCCTGAATTTATCATATCTTTCAATATGAGTAAAGTTTTGTTTTGATAAGTTTTATAATTATGCATGTGACTAACAAACACATCAACAAATTTGGCATAGAAGGAGGGCTGTGACTTAGAGCTACCTATATTTTCAAAGATCCTACTAATATTTTATAATTTGAGAGAAGTGACCACAATATCCCTTCCTTGAGAAGAATAGACTGTATCTTTGCAAAGACCTAGTCTAAAGCCTTAAAGATCATCCTGAGATTTTGATCTGGCTCATCGGCCTACTACTAGATCAAGATCTAGTGGTCCTTTGCATGAATTACCTGTTGTAAGGCCAAGATCTCACTTGGCTAGTGCACAACCTAGATCTCCTATCCCTGTGACATGAGTAGTCCTTGTACAAGCTCCCATGGCATTCTTTAATGTTGAATCACCTATTCATTTCATGGCATACAATGATTTGTTGAAGAATCCTAATAAACTTTGCCCAAAGTATCATCCATATCAAAATGCTAAAGATCACTTGAGAACGTTCAAGGAAGCTTGCTTTAGACCAAGGATCCAAAACAAGAACATAGTCTGTCAAATTTTTCCATATACCCTAGGGGAAGAAGCATATAATTGGTATGTGAATTTACCTTAGCACTCTATTACTACTTGGTTATTGATGGAAAATCCCTTCAAGGCTCGGTTCTGAATTGCTATAGATGCAGCAATGATGTATCATCGCTTTGCTGAAATCAAGAGAGGTGAAGGTAAATTCTTTGCAAATTTCAATGACTAGTTCCAAAAAGTGTATTCCAGGTTAACATCTCAGTATAACATTGTGCAAGATGCAGCTATGTTAGTCTATTATTCTGCTTTTGATCCCTCAACTGCAATGCTTGTGAGGAGAGAGAATCCTGTTGTCGCAACATTATCTAGCACCTATGTAGAGGTAGTCAAAGTGAATACTGAGATGAAACAAGTAGGTCATGGTCCTCTTCCAAAAATAGGACCACCTGCTTTGTTAAACCAGATGCAACAAATCAATGGAGCACTGATGAATCACACACCCTTGATGAATCCATTACAAGTTCCATTGATCGATGTCGTTCCTCCACAAGGAAATGGACAAATGGTCATGCATCCAAGACCTGTTTTGACTAAGATCAGACCTAACAAAAGCAACAATTCATTTTTTCTTCCTGCTCAAGATAATAAAATAGATAATGTCTAGGAGGAGAAAGAAGATGTCAAGGAAATTACAGCTCAAGTGAAGAGGTTTACTGTTGAAGTGACTCACCTAAGGAACTAAAACTTATATTATTAGAATAATGCTCAAAATTGTAGAACAGAGGATATCAAGATAGGGGATATAATGATAGATGCTACAATAACAATACTCCATGACCTCCAAGAGTTTGGAACACTAGACCAAATAACAAGAGTCTACCCTCACAGTTGGATAATCAGGTTCCCGTTAAGCCTAAACAAAATACCAGAGTCAACCTAGCCAAAGCTACATTGAATAACTAGTGCAAAATCCACAACACAAGTGCTCATCTTGAACTAGATTGCCAGTAGTTCATAATAGCGGCCAACATGTTCCAAGCTAAAGTGTAGATCAAAGAAAGGGTGTTGGGACCTAAAATTTCATACCAATCTTTAGGTAAATTTTTGTCTTGAATCACATTTGACGAAGCTAGGTATAACAACTTTATTTTCAAGACTAGCTCCATAAGAATCATTGCAGGAGAAGATCCTTGGTTGCAATTTGCTCCATAGTTCCTAAGTCCTGATTAGCACGGAAGGGGCATAGTACCAATGGGATCAAACAATACAATGAATAGTTTTGTTACTCTTTGGAATGACATCATCAAAAACAATGCTTGCAGTAGACTCTCGAACTACATGATCGCTTTGTGGATACTCATGACAGTATAATGGAGAATGGAATTTCATGAAATGTTGTAGTTGTTAACACCGCGGATGACATACATGTGAATGTAGAAGCTGAGATAAGGAGGTATTGTAAATTCATCTATATGTCTTCAATTATTGTAGACCCACATTCTCAAAGATGCACCTCCACAGAGAGAGAGAAGTGACTCATCCAATCATCCCTAGAATTGTTGTAAGAGGGGATGACAGTTTTGTCAAGTGCAATGATAACATCCTGTTCTTGCAAACCCGAGGTGTTCTATAGATTATAAAGATTATCTCATTCATATAAAACTGACAATTTCCTCTTACGTTCAAATGAGAGATGTATATTCTCTCATCCTTACATTCAGGTGACCAATGGCCAAGCTGAAAATACTTTTGGCAGGACTGAGTTACATCTCTACACGAAGTAGAAAGCACAATGGTTGTTGCAAAACTCATACTGCCTCACCAATTTGAGGAGATGTTAATGCAAGAATTGCGGACCCTTGTTGAGGGGTGAAACGTTGAAGTTTTATGATGTTGCCATTGTTTTGGAAGGCCTAGTCAAACAAGACAGCAATGATGAGTTTTCCATTGTTCCTGCAGTTTTAGTACCTGGACATAAAGAGAGTCATCTTACTAATATAGGTAGCAGATAATCTATTACGGCCCACCATGGAGAATGATTTGAAATAGGCATGCATTCAATGATTATTATTTTTGACATCAATTCAGTTCATAATGAGAGCCAATGTCGTAGATCCTCAGCTTTAATTCTGTCTCATAGCATACAAATTCTAGATCGCCCTAACAATGAACATGAAGGTCTTTTCCTGGAGTATCTCCAGTGTATCCTTCGAGGGTAGGCTTCATTATTTAACTGGAGTAAATCAACGTCTCTGGCCTAAATGTTCTCGCCTCGTGTGCTGAAAGGTCAGGTTGATGCGAAGGAGGATTAAGAGAAATGGAGCGAGATTGTTTAATTGCCTATGGTGTAAATATAATGATATTTGATGCTCTCTTCCCATATTATGAAGACCGTCTTGGCTCAAGAGATAAGAAAGAATATCACTTTCAAAAACAACTCAGACCCTTGCAATGGAAAGGCATGCATCAAATATCTAGAAATGCTGGATGGATTTGAAAAACAAAGAGCCTGCATATACTCATTATGTATTTGATTTTAAGGGCATGTCAGACTATATGTTCTATACGCACAACAATTTGAAAGTAAAAAATTATTAGAGATTGTGGACTCAGATATTATCTCTCAGGCGAGGGATAAATTCATTCCTTCTCATGTCTATCCTTCTGATCACATTGCTTTGCTTGCTCAATTTTCTTGTATTGATGGTAAAGAAGATATTAAGGTGGTATTGGTTTTGAACACAGTGGCTACACAAGACGTGCATGCAGAAATTTCTAGTGTATTTTTCAGAACTTGAGATCGAAACACAAGAGCAGATGATCCAGACAATTTCCATGTCAAAGATAAACCATAAAACAAAGTGCAGTGGAACAATTTGCAGATAATGATGCAATCATTTCAAGGACTTATGTTAACATGTTTATTAGAGGTGTCTGTTTTCCATCATATGGATAGAATATTGTTGACTATAGTGAGCATCTGACTTGAGAGGACTTGGGATGGAAACTCTCAGAAGGTGGGGTTGATACATGCATCATTGGATGGAGGTGTAGTCAAGAGCATTTTGATACACTCCGATTAAAAAATGAGTTACTAAAAAATCATCCCAATTGTCAAATGCACAATATAGTTTGATGGATATTATCTTGAAAATGAACCATGCGTTACCTAGAGCAAAACCCATGAGAGAATTATCAAGAAAGAGATTTAATTGAAATTCTAAATACTTAAAACATCCCATGGGATGATGCAAGGAAAGTTCCCATTGGTGAAAATCCTAGTGGTCAAGAGATGTCCTCTTTAGTCACAGGATTTCACAACTATGAAAAGATTGCACACTGTTCTTCCATCAAAACCAGACTTCGCAACCCTCACCAAAATCCCTGGAGCATATGCAAACCCTAATATCAGTGGAACTTTAACTTATCGGTGAGAGGGTTTCTTGAGTTCCCCTGATATGTCAAATGAGATGGGTCCTAAGGCTGTATGTTATAGAGATCAAAATGGTGAGCGAGTATTGAAAGAATTATATCTAGAGAAGTTTTATGTCAGAATGAATACTTTCAAGTTCTCTGAAACACAAAAGGCATACTAAATATAGAATCTCTGAGATAAAAATCATTATTAAAAGGAGTGATTATTATTTTAAAGATTAAGTTCAAGAAGGGAGAAATATTATTTTAATAAAAAGAAATAAAATATTCTTACCAAGGGGCATAATGAATCTACAAAGTATATATTTTTCAATGATAGGGTGAAATGTTTTCCAAGCAATTAACCAAATGGGAAAATATTTTTACCTGAAATATACAAAGTGTATATGAATTCCAATAAAATATCGAAGGAGATAAAGAAAGGTTGATTATTTTCACCAAAATATACACTTTTGTCACTTAAAGGTGAAAATGGACACATAACTGTAATCAGGAAATAAATGAAGATTAAAGTATTGAAAATACTTTATTATGAGAAAACTAAAAACCATACTAAATATTTAATTATTGCCGAGGGAAATTAATTAGGATAAAATGAAGAGCTGAAAAATGTGATGAAGGGTTGTAACCCTAAAATGCAAAGTGTATATATGCAATCCAGAATGGGGAAAAGGGGGATATTGAAGCATTGAAGAATATTTTGTTTTGTGATGACAAAAGATCAATATTCAAAATAATTAATTAAACCAAAAGTCATTCCAAAGGATTTTTTGAAACTATTGGAGCCCTAAAAAGGGATATCAAAGAAAATTATTATTAAACATTTGGGTATGACAAAGTGACAATTGATCATAAAATGAAATACATTGTTACGGTGATAAAAACCCTAAATACAAGTCAGTGAGGAAATATACAATGGAAATAAGGAAACAATACCTCACAACACATGTCCTAAGGTTCACATCAGTGCAAAGCATATATGTTTATATATTATTTATCTGATGATGGTTTGTTTTCTTTGCAGGATTATGGTTACATTGAGTGTAATGAAGCAATTCTCAACTGGTGGTTAAATGATTTCAACATATTGGAAGATCAAATATTTTATTCCAGCCTTAAATGATCGTTAATGTTTCCAATCAAATCATTTAATTTATGTAATAAATAAGGTCATTTCATTTCATAGTTAGGTCTAATCAATTATCAACCATCACAAATTTTGTAATGGGTCTAAAGCTTGTTTTCCTCTCTTTATAAGAGATGACCACGACCTGAATAAGGAGATTAGATAGAGGATAAATTTTAGGGATAACTTTAGGTTAGAGAAAATACTTTTAGATTTGAATCAAAAAATTATACATAGGGGAATAGAATATCTATATTCATTTTTAGAAGGACTATGTTGTACGCAATATCCTGAAGTAGTTAATGGAAGATTTCAGATTCAATGACATCATGACGGTATCAGTTGTTTGTTGATTTATTTCAGTTATTTGATTGTCTCCATTTCAGTATTTTATGGTTATTCAATTTGATACATCAAGCATATATTCATTTTGTTAGAACACATTTGTTGTATCTGTGTGATTATATTAATTGGTTTCTTTGAAGAGAATTAAATCCTTTTGATTAATCACAGTAATCTTGAAATGCTGTTTGGATTTATGAGTAGAATCATTTAACTAGAATTATTATTCTGTCTCCAAAGTTGATGCAATATGTTATTTCTGCATAATTTTAATTGGTTCCTTCAAGGAAGGATTAAATCCTTTTGAATATTTTGCAATTAATCTGATTCTGTCCTTTGGATAATTAAGTATGGATTAATAATTATTTCCTTGCACGGTTACACAAGTTGTAAACCATTTCTCTATGCCAAACAATTCGAATTATTACCTAGCATAAGTTATTTGTTTCTGAATCTCTTTTGACTCTGTTACCCAATGAGGCACTAGTCTGAAAATTTATTTCATTTAGTCATTGGCAAATCTTTAATTTCCTTTAACATTATAGTTTATACCAAATTATTTTCTTTATAGAAGTAGTTAGTAATTTCTCATCTATTTCACATTTTATTCTACTGTGAGTAGATAAATTAGCATTAATCAAATTTGCACATTTATTTAATCTATTTTATTATTAAAGGTTCACCCGCCTAGGTTTAACGGAGCCTGAAGTGCAGGGAGTAATCATCTATTAGGGTTAACTCTGTTAGTTGGTTCAGAAGTGTTGTAGATTTGATCATAGAGCCTGGCATCCTATTAGAATCTACAACATGCATTTTTAAGACCCAACAAATTGGCGATTCTGCTGGGGACTCATCCACAATTTCAGTTTGAAGATCATTTTGTCACAAAATCAGTGAAATTTTGAATTTAAATAATAATCGGTAACTCTGTTGGCGAGGAGAACCCGAAAGAAGTGAATCATTTTCCTACTTATGAAAAGTAGGTGGCAGCTCTGAAAAGATTTTAATATTATCCAACCACGGATGGAAAAAAATCAGAAGGGGTTTATTGACCACCTTATTGTTGACTATGATAACATGACCAATCAGGAGATTGAAGAGCATTTAGAATGGCTAGAACAACGGCTTAGGAGATCATAGATGATATAGAAAAGCAAAGAACTAGATAGACAAATAACAAATTATATAGACAACTGGCACAATTGGGCCTCTAGGTATTGGAACCACCAAAACCTATCCCTCCACATAAACAGAGTGGTGATGTCAATTCACATACGCCCTCTCAAAACACATATGCTCCATAGACTCCAAGAGTACCTCATAAACTGTACCATAACCCTATCCAACATAATAATCCACCACAAGGGCCCCAACCTATAAATGCAAGTAACATTCCTCAATACTATCCACCACCAGGACAGTACTATGCCCCACAATACCAGCAATATATGCCACATCAGAATGCTTACTATCAGCATCTATATGAGACAAATTTTATCCCAGCCCACCCACCACAATATGTGAACCAACAGTGTGGGGAAGAAAAGGATGAAGTATTTTTAGATGGTCAAAATGATACATCAGCCTGTGACCATGCTAATGAAATGGGTACATCTGATTTTGAGTGTTGTGGTAATGATGAAAAAGATGAAGAAAGTATCATCAATGTGGTGGACGAAGAAATATGCTCACTTAATAGTGAGCAAATTTTAGAATTAATCACTATAGAATATCATAAATATACACATAAGGATGATACTCAAATACCATGTCCAACATACATATGCTTTGACAGTGAGGATACTTTGCATGATAGTAGACCACATGATTGGTGTGAAAGGACAGTATCAAGATCACATTTAGATGAGATAGAAATAATTGGTGATTGTAAATTTGATAGCAATGATTGTCCAGAGATAAATGCTTCTATTGAATCTTGTGATAATGGAGTCTCAAGATCACAATCGTGCGGGAAAGTTACTTGTGATGTTGAAAATAATAGTGATGCTTTTTCATTGGATGGTGCCAAGACTCAAGAAAATAAATATCAGATGAAAATTGATTTCTTCTGCTTCCTATTTCAGATATAGAACCATCATTTGGAAGATGACAGCAAATATGGTTGCATAAAATATCACACAGAGATTGTGTCTAGCCTGTCATACAAGTGTAAGGTTATAGATGGTTTTCAGATCCATAATGATGAAGAATATACCAGCATCACTGAATAGTTAAATATGGATATGTCCAATCATGTAAACTTCAATGATATGTTCAAATTGGTTTCCCTACAGCGTGACCAGAACAAATTTTTTGACAGAGGAAAACACAGGTTTTTCTTTTTTTTGGTGGCATCAGGCCATCAACTAAAGTGTGATTTTTCAAAACATATCAAGTTGGGCAGAAGTGATATCTGACTCTATTACCCAATGGAGTAGACACTGGTCTACTCCCCAGAGATCTAGGATCTTGCCATGCCCACAAGGGGCATACATCCCCAGATAGAGCCACTGTTGGGACCTAAAATTTCATACCAAATTTTAGGTAAATTTTTGTCTTGAATCACATTTGACAAAGCTAGGTATAACAACTTTATTTTAAAGACTGGCTCCATCAGAATCATTGCAGGAGAAGAACCTTGGCTACAATTGGAATACATGATTTGGACACGTTACATATAAGGCATTTCCACCATCACATATCAAGTTTATTCCTTTGAAACAGTGATTTACGACAGCAAGAGAGCAGTATTATCTTTGCCCCTCATAATTAATAGTGCTCATTCTACTATTTCTTTGAAAAAAAAGAATGTATTCATTGAATGCATAGTAACTGACCTAACAAAAGCACAAATGTGTTCTAAATACAATGGTGACAATGTAAGGAAGTTTGAGCTTGAGTCGGTTGAGGTGATAACCCTCGATGAAAATCTTTCATTTATCTAGATTTACTTGTGTGAAACTTGGAGGTTAATTGGGGTGTACCTCTTCAAAATGCCATTGAAGAGTTTCTTATGAAACTTGCAAGAGTTGGTATATTATCAAAAAATGAAAATAGTGAGATCATGGTTGTAACTTTCAACCCTAATGGATGTGGTTTCATAGATAGGCATGAAATCTGGGTATAGGACATCCTAAATCATGGAGTTTCTCTTGTCAAGATGTACAATGCAAGGAATATCTAGCTGATAGTTTAATGCTCCATAGCTCCTAAGTCCTGAACAGTACAGAAGGGGCATAGTACCAGTGGGATCAAACTATGCAATGAATAGTTTTGTTACTCTTTGGAATGACATCATCAAAAATAATGCTTGCAGTGGACTCTCGAACTACATGATCGCTTTGTAGATACTCATGACAGTATAATGGAGAATGGAATTTCATGAGATGTTGTAGTTGTTAACACCTTGGATGACATAAATGTGAATGTAGAAGTTGAGATAAGGAGGCATTGCAAATTCATCTATATGTCTTCAATTATTTTAGACCCACATTCTCAAAGATGCACCTCCACAGAGAGAGAGAAGGGACTCATCCAATCATCCCTAGAATTGTTGTAAGAGGGGATGACAATTTTGTCAAGTGCCACGATAACATCCTGTTCCTGTAAACCTGAGGTGTTCTATAGATTATCAAGATTATCTCATTCATATAAAACTAACAATTTCCTCTTAAGTTCAAATGACAGATGTATATTCTCTCATCCTTACATTCAGGTGACCAATGGCTAATTTGAAAATACTTCTGGCAGGACTAAGTTACATCTCTACATGGAGAAGAAAGTGCAATGGTTGTTGCAAAACTCATACTGTCTCACCAATTTGAGGAGATGTTAATGCAAGAATTGTGGGCCCTTGTTGAGGGGTGAAATGTTGAAGTTTTACGATGTTGCCATTGTTTTGGAAGGCCTAGTCAAACAAGACGGCAATGATGAGTTTTCCATTGTTCTTGCAATTTTAGTACCTACATATAAAGAGAGTCATCTTAATAATACAGGTAGCAGATAGTCTATTACGGCCCACCATGGAGAATGGTTTGAAATAGACATGCATTCGATGATCATTATTTTTTACATCAGTTCAATTCATAACGAGAGCCAACGTCGCAGATCCTCGACTTCAATTCTGTCTCATAGCATACGAATTGTAGGTTGCCCTGGCAATGAACATGAAGGTCTTTTGCTAGAGTATCTCTGGTGTATCCTTAGAGGATAGGCTTCATTATTTAATTGGAGTAAATCAAAATCTATGGCCTAAACATTCTCACCTCATGTGTTGAAAGGTCAGGTTGATGAGAAGGAGGATTAAGAGAAATGGAGCGAGATTGTTTAATTTCCTATGGTGCAAATATAATGATATTTTATGCTCTCTTCCTATATTATGAAGACCATCTTGGCTCAAGAGATAAGAATGAATATTGCTTTCAAAAACAACTCAGACCCTTGCAACGGAAAGGCATGCATCAAATATCTGGAAATGCTGGATGGATTTAGAAAACAAAGAGCCCGCGTATACTCATTATGCATTTGATTTTAAGGGCATGTCAGACTATATGTTCTATATGCACAACAATTTGAAAGTAAAAAATTATTAGAGATTGTGGACTCGGATATTGTCTCTTAGGTGAGGGATAAATTCATTCCTTCACATGTCTGGCCTTCTGATCACATTGCTCTGCTCACTCAATTTTCTTGTATTGATGCTAAAGAAGATATTAAGGTGGTATTGGTTTTGAACACAGTGGATACACAAGACATGCATGTAGAAATTTCTAGTGTATTTTTCAGAGCTTGAGATCGAAACACAAGAGCAGATGATCCAGACAATTTATGTGTCAAAGATAAACCCTAAAACAAAGTGCAATGGAACAATTTGCAGCTAATGATGCAATCATTTCAAGGACTTCTGTTAACATCTTTATTAGAGAATGTGTTTTTTTTCCATCATATGGATAGAATATTGTTGAATATACTGAGCATCTAACTTTAGAGGACTTGGGATGGAAACTCTTAGAAGGTTGGGTTGATACAGGCATCGTTGGATGGAGGTGTAGTCAAGAGCATTTTAATACACTCCAATTACAAAATGAGTTACTGACAAATCATCCCAATTGTCAAATGTACAACACAATTTGATAGAGTTTGATGGATATTATCTTGAAAATGAACCATGCGTTACCTAGAGCAAAACCCATGAGAGAATTATCAAGAAAGTGATTCAATTGAAATTCTAAGTACTTAAAACATCCCTTGGGATGATGCAAGGAAAGTTCCCATTGGCGAAAATCCTAGTGGTCAAGAGATGAGCTCTTTAGTCACAATATTTCACAACTATGAAAAGATTGCACACTGTTCTTCCATCAAAACCAGACTCTGCAACCCTCGTCAAAATCCCTAAAGCATATGCAAACCCTAATATCGGTGGAACTTTAACTTATTGATGAGAGGGTTTCTTGAGTTCCCCCGATATGTTGAATGAGATGGGTCCCGACGCTGTATGTTACAGAGATCAAAATGGTGAGCGAGTATTGAAAGAATTATATCTAGAGAAGTTTTATGTCAGAATGAATACTTTCAAGTTCTATGAAAAACAAAAGGCATACTAACTATATAATCTCCGAGATAAAAATCATTATTAAAAGGAGTGATTATTACTTTAAATAGTAAGTTCAAAAAGGGAGAAATATTATTTTAATGAAAAGAAATAAAATATTCTTACCAAGGGGCATAATGAATCTACAAAGTATATATTTTTCAATGATGGGGTGAGATGTTTTCCAAGCAATTTACCAAATGGGTGAATATTTTTACTTGAAATATATAAAGTGTATATGAATTCCAATAAAATATTGAAGGGGATAAAGAAAGGTTGATTAATTTCACCAAAATGTACACTTTTGTTAGTCAAAGGTGAAAATGTACACAAAACTGTAATCAGGAAATAAATGAAGATTAAAGTATTGAAAATACTTTATTATGAGAAAACTAGAAGCCATACTAAATATCTAATTATTACCAAGGGCAATTAATTGAGATAAAATGAAGAGCTACATTGGAAAATGTGATGAAGGGTTGCAACCCTAAAATGCAAAGTGTATATATGCAATCCAGAATGGGGAAAAGGGGGATATTGAAGCATTGAAGAATATTTTATTTTGTGACGGCAAAAGATCAATATTAAAAACAATTAATTAAACCAAAAGTCATGCCAAAGGAGTTTTTTGAAACTATTAGAGCCCTAAAAAGGGATATCGAAGAAAATTATTATTAAACATTTGGGTATGACAAAGTGACAATTGATCATAAAATGAAATACATTGTTACGGTGATAAAAACCCTAAATACAAGTCAGTGAGAAAATATACGACAGAAATAAGGAAATGATACCTCACAACACAGGTCCTAAGGTTCACATCAATGCAAAGCATATATGTTTATATATTATTTATCTGATGATGATTTATTTTCTTTGCAGAATTATGGTTACATTAAGTGCAATGAAGCAGTTCTCAGCTGGCGCTTAAATGATTTCATCATATCGGAAGATCAAATATTTTATTCTAGCCTTAAATGATCGTTAATGTTTCCAATCAAATTATTTAATTTATATAATAAATAAGGTCATTTCATTTCATAGTTAGGTCCAATCAATTATCAACCATCACAAATTTTGTAATGGGTCTAAAGCTTGTTTGCCTCTCTTTATAAGAGATGACCACAACCTGAATAAGGAGATTAGACAGAGGATAAATTTTAGGGATAACTTTAGGTTAGAGAAAATACTTTTAGATTTGAATCAGAACATTATAAACAAGGGAATAGAATATCTATATTCATTTTCAAAATGACTATGTTGCACGCAATATTCTGAAGCAGTTAATGGAAGATTTTAGATTCAACGACATCATGATGGTATCAGTTGTTTGTTGGTTTATTTCAGTTATTTGGTTGTCTCCATTTCAGTATTTTATGGTTATTCAATTTGATATATCAAGCATATAATCATTTTGTCAGAACACATTTGTTGTATCTATGTGATTATATTAATTGGTTTCTTTGAAGAGAATTAAATCCTTTTGATTAATCACAGTAATCTTGAAATCCTGTTTGGATTTATAAGTAGAATCATTTAACTAGAATTATTATTCTATCTCCAAAGTTGATGCAATCTGTTATTTCTGCATAATTTTAATTGGTTCCTTCAAGGAAGGATTAAATCCTTTTGAATATTTTGTAATTAATCTGATTCTTTCCTTTGGATAATTAAGTATGGATTAATAATTATTTCCTTGCACGGTTACACAAGTTGTAAACCATTTCTTTGTGCCAAACAATTCAAATTATTACCTAGCATAAATTATTTGTTTCTGAATCTCTTTTGACTCTATTACCCAATGAGGCACTAGTCTAAAAATTTATTTCATTTATTCATTGGTAAATCTTTAATTTCCTTTAACATTACAGTTCATACCAAATTATTTGCTTTATAGAAGTAGTTAGTAAGTTATCATCTATTTCACATTTTATGCCACTGTGAATAGATAAATTAGCATTAATCAAAGTTGCATATTGATTTAATCTATTTTTTTAATTAAAGGTTCACCCACCTAGGTTTAACGGAGCCTGAAGTGCAGGTCGTAATCATCTATTAGGGTTAACTCCATTAGCTGGTTCAGAAACGTTATAGATTTGATCATAGAGCCTGGCATCCTCTTAGAATCTACAACATACATTTTTGAGACCCAACAAAGGGATACAAGCACTTCTGAAGGTAATGAACTTGTTCCTTATTTATATGAATCCTCTATGGTCCTAGAGAGTTCCTTGTTCCTCGGAGAGGATGTGAATACAATCAATGAGAATTATACTCTTGTATATGAAGAGTTAGCTCTAGATTTTGAAGATTACACTTTCCCTTTCAAAGTGACAATGAACCAGAGTAGGAAGCGAATGAAGTCGATGCCTTCCATCAATTTCAAAGAAGACATAACTACAACCTCTGGAACAATAATAATCGGCCACCTAGACCTTTAACCAGCTTCGTCTCGCTGAACAATTTCAACACCCCTCCGAATACAACTGCCAGTAATAATCTAGCACCTCCAAGGGTGAGTCATCACCAACACTTCACATCATCTTCTACTCTGGCCAAAGGTATGAACAAATTTTCTGAGTCTGATAAGTTAGTCACCTACTTAGCCGAGGAGATTAAGAAAATCAAGATTAGTTTATGCTTATCTGAACTCCTTAAGACTCCAGTCATAGAGAAAGCTTTCCTTAAGTCTTTAGAGGAGTTTACATTGAAAGAGAACATCCCTAGCAATATCCAGACTAAAGATCCTCCACCCAAGGATATTCCATTCAAGACTAAGGATAATGGCCAAGTCCATACTACAAATGCACAAGTGACACTATATAAAGGGAAGATTGAGTCTCCTTCTTTCCTCCTCACCTTGAGGATATTTGGCAAGAACCTACATAATTGTCTAGAAGACTCCAGAGCATCCACTAATATCATGCCCTTATTAGTATGTCAGGTCCTAGGCCTTTCACCTACTAAATCCCTAAAGAAGGTTACTCAATGAGATAAGTCCAAAGTTAGTGTAATAGGTGAGTTAACCCATATTCACATGCAGTTAGCGTCAGCTCCTAGAGTCCAACACTTTATTGACATTCAGGCAGTGGACATCCCAAATACTTATAGTATGCTATTAAGTTGGGACTTGTCTAAAACCCTGAATGGGTACATGGAAATAGACTTTTCATATATGTGGTTACCATGGAGAGGTATCCTGAACCAGATCTAGATTGAAGCTAAACCTAGGATGAAGCACATGATTACTGAGTATCATCAGAATAATGAAGTATTGTATACAAGTGTAGAATAAGGAGTATAGAGGGCTGAGATTTTGGATATCACCATGGAGGAGGTATTGATGTGCAATTTTACACAAGAGGGTAGAAAAGTGAATCAAATCACACCAGGAACTTATATCCTGGTGGAGTCTAATCATAAAACTTTAGATGAATATGGAGGAAGTAATCTGAATGTGTTTGAAAGGCACTTGTCTAAGGAAGTTCAAAGGTGTAGACTATAGGGAATTTCTCTTAGGAAAACACTGTTGGATGGATGGTGCAGGTTGCACAAGAATTCACACTCTAAAACTACAAGTGTGATGTGTTTAGACTTGATTGACAAAAGGGAATACCTATACTTAGAAAGTAAGCCTAATTTTTCAAGTGAAATGCCTAAGAAAGTTAAATCCAAAGATGAACAAACCAGTCATCTAGTATTGGGCCAAGTCCTTGAGGTACAAGAAAATGAATCAAAAATGGTTAAGTCAGCTCTAGTGGATGTCCCAATGGTACAAATCAAAGTTTCAAACATCAAAATTGTTGAGAATACAATTACCATAGGTGTCCAATCACATGTCATGGAGACACCTGAATGTCTAGATGTTCAAAATCCCCTAGAATAGAAGGTGTCCATATAATGTGAACCACCTAAATTGAAGTGGATCATAGAAGGGAGTGCCTCCAGGGCCAAGAGAAAGAAAGGTCCCTACAAGTATCCCCTTGATGATAAACCATGGATATTAATATTTGATGGATCCAAATCCAAGTAAGGTGCTGGAGTAGGAATTGACCTTATCAACCCACAAGGAAAGTCATTCCTAGTGGCATATAGAATGTAGTTCCACTACACTAATAACATGGCAGAGTATGAGGTATTGATACATGGTCTAATGTACACATTAAAGAAGATGGTTAAAATATTTCATGTCTTTGGAGATTCAGAGATTGTACTCAAGCAAGTAAGGAAGCTATACTCTTGTAACTACAAGTGTTTATTCAGCTACATACATAGAGTCTAGGACCTGATAGAAAGATTTGATGCTTTTAATATCACACATGTCCCAAGGAAATTTAACCATTGAGTAGATGCTCTGGCCATCGTAGCTAGCATATTGGAACCATTGACAATATCCAAGATGAAACGATTCTCAATTGAGTTGGTCTCAACTCCATCAGTTCTAGATAATCTCACCAACTTCCAAGTTTCTGAATACGATCAACACATCCTAGAATTTATTGCCAACAGAGATGTCTTTGAATCCCTAGTAATAGATGAACAAAACTAAGATGATCAAGCATGGGATGCAGAGTCCACTATTGACCTATAAGACAATAAGATCCCTAATGGGATGATTGAGCTAAAAAGATTGTTTGACTTGGATGGTATTGTGAAACAAAAGGATCTCCCTCAAGTAGATGGAGGAGAATATGAACTTGTTAATATAAGTGAAAATGCAGAGGTTAGAAGGTTCCTAATTGATAAAGTATGTACTCCCACTGAATGAGAGGGGATAACTCAGGCCTTAAAATATTATATCCATGTGATTGCCTAGACATATGATGAACTTAAGATGTATGATACCTCAATCATCACACACACTATCCCACTAGAGATGGATGTGAAGCCATTCCAGAAAAGCAAAGGCTAGTCAATACATTACTGGAACCTTTGATATTCGAAAAAGTCAAGAAGCTATTAGCCACAAGGATCATATTCCCTGTCAAAAAATCTACGTGGGTGGCCAACTTAGTCCCAATAAGAAAGAAGAATGGAGATATTTGGTTATGTGTAGACTTTTGGAACCTCAACAAGGCATCAAAAAAGGATAATTATCCTTTGCCCTCTTTAGATGAGGTACTCCAAATGGTAGATGAAGCTCAAATGATGTCCTTTCTAGATGGGTTTTCTAGATATAACTAGGTAATGGTCAACAAAATTGATCAGTTAAAGACTGCATTCACCACCAAGTGGGGGATTTTCATCTACAAAAGCATGCCATTCGACCTGATAAATAATGGTGCAACATTCCAACATGCTATGCATATAGCTTTTTGAGGCTTAGTTGGCCAATGCATCATCATATATATGGATGACTTGACTATATTTTCTAAGGTCATAAGTGATCATATCGGTGATCTATGAAACCTATTACATAGATGTAAACAATATGGTATCTCACTAAATCTTAAGAAATGCATTTTTAGAGTTAATACTGGGAAGTTATTAGGACATCTGGTATCTGAGAATGGGATATCCATTGACCCAGATAGGGTTAATTCCATCATGAAGCTCCAGTTTCCTAGGAGTAAGAAGGAGTTGAAGTCCTACTTCAGCAAGATCAACTTCATCCAAAAATTTACAACTGGTTTTACTGAGATAATAAGACCACTTAACGCCATGCTAAAAAAAGATGCCAAGATAGAGTTGACCTCTGAGGCCAAAGCAACATTGGAGGATTTTAAGAAAGCAATTATTGATGCTCTAGTGTTGAATAGTCTTGATTATACTAAGCCATTCTATATATATTCATTCACTTCAAACCATACATGCACTGTCGTACAAACACAAAGAAATGATGTGAAAGATGAGAAACCCATCTCATTCATGAGTAGTCCATTTAAAGACACTAAATTAAGATATTTGGATGTTGAGCGGCAGGCTTTGGCCTTAGTCTGGGCATTCAAGAAGTTCCAACACTATATCTTGAGGAGTAGAGTAATTGTCGTGGTGCCAGATTCAGCTGTCAAGATGTTACTGATGCAAAATGAACTAGGTGAAAAGTGAGCTAAATAGATAATAGTTCTACAGGAATATGACATGGATATCACTCTAATGAAACTAGTCTGAGGACAAGATCTAATGCAGATGATTATTGAGACCGATCCCAATCTGATCAGTCAGCAATATGTACTTGATTCATGTACGCAGGAAGATTTGTATTCACACATTAGACATATCTTGATCACAGGAAGATGTCCATCCCGCTTGATAGCATCCCAAAGAAGAGCTTTCAGGATCAAAGCTCAAAGTTATATGATCAAGGGAGGAATCCTCTTTAAGAGAAATCATGAAGGTATATATTTCAGATACCTCAATAAACAAGGAGCAACCAATGTCCTACAAAAATTGCATGATAAATTTAGAACAACTCATACATCCCATCTAGCCACAATGAATAAGATCCTTAAAGATAGATATTATTGGCCTAAAATCTTCAAAGATACAACTAACCATATCAAGTATTGTCGTACATGTCAAGTAGCTACAAACATAGAAAGATATGCAGCTCAGCCATTGCAACCCATGATGGAGATGGCCCCATTTGCACAATGGGGCATGGATTTCATAGGAGTCATCAATCCTCCATTATCCACTGGACATAGGTATGTCTTGACCATTACTAATTATTGTACCAGATGGACCGAGGCTGTGAGTATTAAGACATGCACATTTGAAGACATGATCAAGTTCTTAGAGGACAACATCATCACTAGGTTTGGTGTCCTATATGCTTTGGTATATGATCTAATGGTCCCATTTTTTCTTCTTTAAAATTTTCTAATTGGGCCTTTGAATATGGAATAATGCTAAAATTATCATCTAACTATTACCCCAAGGAAATGGACTTGTTGAGTCTACTAACAAGAAATTACTGGATATTATCAAAAAATAGTAGAGAAAAATCCTAGGGATTGTAATACTTTGCTAAAATATTCCTTATGGGTTGATAGGTCCATAGTAAAGACAACCCTAGGTAACTCCCCATACCAATTGGTCTATGGACTAGATCCTATCCTTCCCATCAACCTGAAAATCCCTACCCTATAGTTTGCCCAAGAATATATAGGTCTGGATAATAAACTAGAGGTTAGACTACTATAACATATGCATCTAGAAGAGAAGAGAGATCAAGCAATCCATAATTTCTCCAAACACCAGGCCATTGTCAAATGTTTGTTTGAAAAAAGGGCTAAAATAAAGGCATTCAGGATATTTGATCTTGTGTTGTCTGGGGATAAAGCCCATGAAAAGAAAGGAGACCATGAAAAGTTGAACAAATTTTGGACAGGTTCCTTCCAAATAGTGTAAATACTAGGAGATAGTACATACAGATTGAAAACCTTGACTGGAGAGGATGTTCCATTGCCTGTCAATGGACAATTCTTGAAACACTATTTCCAATATTGAGTCAAAAGAGGAAAATCTATAGGTTGTGTATATATTTATATAGCTACTTTTGCAGTTGGTTGTTAGTGTTGTTTGCTTGTTTGTTGAGTTCTTATTTTGGCCAGGTCTGATATGGAGAAACTTTCCACCTTAAAGAACAAAATTTCTAGAATTTATAAAAGAATCCCAAATCTAGACATAGGTTGTAACATCCATAGGTCTGGTTGCTCTGATTTATTTGGTGAGATCGCATTCACTAACCAAAATGAAGGTTGTCCAAGGGATCATCAAATGAATGCACATTAAGAGGTCCTAGAACTGGTTAAAAGTGTCAGTGTCTACATTAAGTGAAAAATCTAAAGGTTTGCCTTTGCTACCACTATAATTCTTAGTCTAGTAGTAGGTTGCATTATTGTGTAAACAATGATCTGAAATGATATATCTTACAAAAAAGGGAAATATTGAAAATTAGAAGGAAAAGAGAATTTATTCTCTCAAGGTCATCTAAATAACCCTACTGTGGTTATAGACGCTTGACTAGCAGTGGGGCTCTATTTAGGGGAATTATAGGCAATAACTTGCCGGGGCTATGAATGCTTGACTGGTAGCAAGGCTCTATATAGGATTGCCTTAAAAGGATAAACCAATCTATAGCTTAATGCTAATTACTATCATTTTCAACCTTTTCAATAGGAAGGAAATGAATCAAATGCACACACTTGCATTCCTTCTCATAATCTAGTTTCATTGGTGAATTTGATCTCATCTGATCTAATCCTAATATCTATATGTAGTGGAAGTTGGAATTCTATGTCTAGATTTTCCCTTCTCTCTTAAATTGATTTGAATCTAGTGGTTTTTCTTTGGTGGCAAGTTGTTGTGTGGTTGTACAACACGCCTCATTTCACCTTAGCAAAATAGGGACCCAACTTTTTGTTTTTCTTTACTAGTGTGTTTTTTCCTTTGGGTGGTATGGTAAAATGTTGTGTCATGATCCATGGTTAGAAATCAAGTTAGGATTTTCTCCTTGTAAAGGTCATCAATGGATAGAAAATCAAAGTTTAAGCATCTTTGCCTTTTACATCATGTCAAAATTCATCAAAGTAAGAAAGTTACATCTGTTCAAAGTTCTGGTCAATTAGATATCCTGGTCAAAGGGATATGGATATTGCACCTATAATATCTTATCCATTCCTAATATCCACGTGCATATCTATCATCATCTCCAGTCTTTATACCTACACTTAAAGGCACGAACCCCAGATCCGAACTCAAAATAATCATTAAATTAGGTTAAGGAAATAATCGCCTCGACTAGATGGATATAGTCTTTTGCTGAAATATCCATATCCTTATCCCTGTGAAATCATCAAACTTATCAAGGAAAATTATGAAAACGTCAACTAAATAGGACATTTGCACTAGATATATTCAAATTTCAAATATACATATCCATGTCGAATGTCCATATCCACTCCTGTGACAGACGTCAACTTTACCCCCATTGATAAACTTCCAATACATGGACATTTCACATCTGATATTTTGAAAGGAATATCAATCGTTGAATATTCATATCCATATCCATGCCCCGAGGACTCAATATTGACTTTTCAAATGGATATTTTGGCTAGATATTTAACACTTTGTCAAATATCCATATCCTTTCTGAATATCTATATCCATATAAACCCTCAAATCCATATCTCGATTGAGCATATTGCTCCACATGTCCAGCCATTGACTTTTCAACGGTATCTTTCTCAAAGGACATTTTGTAATGGATATTTCATATATCCTGATCTTTTAAAAGCTAATAAGATCCCGTCACTCACTTTTCTGGTCAATGAAGGTTTGACCAAGACTTTTGTTGATGTCACTTGAACATTTCGAGTCAGGATATTCATTCTTGCATCTGGTCAAAGTCAAATGGACATTTTGAACCAGATATTAAGCTTCAAATGTCCATATCTATTCCCACATTTAATACCATACATAAGTGGTGTTGACCTTTTGAATTCAAAAGCATGCCTTTTTGATAGCTGTTAGTTTCTTTCGCGCCTAAACTAAAATTATAGAGAACTGAAAGCGATTAGAGGTGAACTAGAGGTGATTAAAGTGATTTTATAGCAGTTGGAAAATGGTGTTATAGAGAGTGGAAATGGTGAGAATAGCTGAAAGGGTATTCATATCCACATCTGCACATTAAGGTTAAGATTGTAACCACTAGGTATGAATACGACAAGCCCTCTCTGTCATTTTTTATAGTTATAGTATAACTTTTACATGGTCAAAAGGTAAATTTCCCATGATGAAGGTAAATCCTTAGTTGAATTCATATTTGCATAGGGATTAAAATGGATTTCATTTTATGTGGTGAGACTTAAGGTAATCAACACATTCAAATGCTTAAGCCCTAGGCTCATTTATGGATGTTTGTATCTCACAGGACAAGATACATAAGCACCAAGAATGTCATGATGTCGAGTTCAAACATGATATGTTTCCTACTACTAGAGCTATATGTTGTAAAGTTGAGTTTGTATTAGATACACATTGCGAACAAACTTATCTAGATGCCTTCAAGGCAAGGGTTTAGGAAATGGGACAATGACAAGATTTTGAAGAACATTGTACAAACATGGATGTTTCACACTGTCAGATTCCCTTATATAGCCAAGGCTCTAGAGCTAGTTATCGAATGTGGAAAGAACTATAATGTGGTGACTAGGAGAGTAGAGCATTAGGGTCATGTGTATGTTGACTTCTCCATGAATGGAATTACAGAGGCATTCAAGTTTCCCACTAGTAGGGATATGTATTAGTTAAATATGGAAGCCCTAATTGTAGAGTAAACCAATAATTACACAGATTGCATGAAAATCATGTTTTCTTCATGGAGGGTGTCAGACAACAAGGCTAAGGTTGTAGCCAAGATGCACCAACACTTATTCAAATATGATTTTAGCCCTGAGATATAAAACATGATGGCACTCCTCAGTAGGATGGTGGGAAAGGTAGATGTAGGAACATTCGATCCATCAATGTATGGCTTGATTCGGATGATAAAAGAAAAGAACAAGGTGGTTAGATAGGTAAAATGATACATGACTCTCTTCATGATGGAATGGTGCAATGTAGAAAGAGGAGGAGGATGTTCTAGATGATGTCCTATGTCATGTATGCATGTGCATACAAAGCCCAACCTAATGGATTGCATACTTTTATCCAGCTAGGGCATCAACCCACATATCAAGTAGTGTGGGAGTTTTATCCACAATTAGAAAGAATGTAGTCAGTCCAACACTATAGGACTATAAATGATTGATTTATCATGCACCTTGTCAGACTGATGGAGGGTGATATAGCCAAGAGGCTATCTAAAGAAGCATAGGAGATGATACAACGTAATGGGGCATGGTTTATCTAGTTCCCCACTTACATATACATAAGAATGGAGGGATTCGAGGGTAATCCATTCATGTTACCCAAGTATCCCACAGATAAGATAGTACTATTAGAGACCCTCCTATGAGGCATACATGAGGAAGAATAAGAAATGAAATGTCAGATTGCCCATGGAGATTAACTGGTATGCATGTGGATCAATTGATGGTGCCAATAAATCTAAGGATAAATTGCATATGCTACATCTTTAGTTGTTCCCTCTAGTAAGATACTATGATCCATATCATTGAATGAAGCAGTGGGTAAGCAAGAAGTTGTAGAGTGTAGTACACCTTGAGGACTGTTGGGTGGACTGTGATGATGAGGAAGATGTAATGAAAAAAGGATATCAAATACTTACTTTGAATCAAATTAGGACATTAGGATGCTTGGAAGTACCGCCCCAAGTCAATTCTGATGATGGGAACTTACTGGACCCAGAATATGAGGAGAAGTAGATACAAAAAGAGTCATTATCCTTGCCTGATTCAAGCCAACCTGATGATACATCCATAGATGTCATAATGGATAAGATGATGAGCATTACAAAGAAATGGATAGACAAGAAAGTAGGTGAATTGAAAGCTAGTGGTATGGCTATCACCCAAGACAAGAAAAGGAAGCTGAAGGAGAGGGATGACCTAGGGTTTGATTATTTTCTCATCCATAAGAGACAAGTCATGGAAGAAACATTGGCACAACTAAGACCCTCTACAGAAGGAGAAGAGTTTACATCTGAAGGCATAACCATAGCCACCCAACCTTTACCTCCTAGGGATGTGCCTTTACCAGCTATTCCTATCATTACCATAGCTACAGAGGAGCCATAGCCTACCAATTTATTAAAAAGGATAAATATCCCAAAGTAGAAAAGAGGACATGTGATGATCATGAGAGGGTTCACCTCTAAGTCTGTAGATGTCTAGACAAAAGAGCAAGAGGGACCTACAAGAATGGAACAAATGTTTTCTCAAGACCAGTCCCGGGTAAGGTCATCATCAGCACTTGCCCCACCTGCCATGCTTCAAACACATTTGGTAGAGAAAGTAAAGAACTTGTCTGATCTGACAGTGGTTGTGGTGAAAGAGTTACAACATAGCATCCCAACACCTCATATCATAAAAGTGAAGAAAGAATTAGCTGAGGAGGCAAAGGCTGTAGAACAAGCAAGGGTGATAGAGCAACCACTGCCCCTAGATAAAATTAGTGACCTAACATATGATGAAGTCACAAGTGATGTGACAAATAATCTAGTGGGGTCATTATTTACACCCACTTTGCCTTCATAACAAGAAAAGCCTCATGAAGATGTGGTGGGAAGTCAAGAGGAGGAAAAATATCCTGAGGCACATGATATTTCAAACACAGAAGATCTAGGATCTCCCAAGGAGGTCATCCAACATGAGCAATTGGATGTCCTGATTAATTCAATTACAAGACCTAAATTCTGGACTTGTCATATCTTGTAGGAGCAAGTATAGAAGTGAAAGATAATGCTCAAGACGAAGGGCCTGAAAAGGAGCTTCCATAGGATATGGATGTAGGACAAGACCAACAAGATGAGGAGCATATGGAGAAGGAATCAGAGTAGATAGTTGAGCAACAAATGGAGTCATCCAAGCAACAGGGTCAAATAAATAAAGGGGATGAGGAGATGGTTGAAGCAAGACTTAATCCTGATATTCTTCAACAGGTTCCTAATAGAGAAATTAAACAAGAGGAGCATCAAGAAGAAGGTCCTGAAAAGGAGCTTCCATAGGAAAAGGATGTAGGACATCCACAAGTTGAGAATCCTGAGGATGAATAACAACAAGAGGAAGTTCATCAAGAAGAAATTCTTAAGGATGATACTCTTGATCAAGAGGAAATAATGCAAATAGGATACATCAATGAAAAATGCTCACATTGAGTAGCCCAGCCAAGAAGAGGCAAAACAAGATGTACCAAGCTGGCTATCATCAGAGATAATAGGACCTCCATCCATTGATACGGTTCCATTTGATTTTAAATCATTATTTTCTATTAAGGATGCCAATCCAAAGCATAGAGTCAAGGTGGTGTTAATAATAAAGCAAGATACTACAACTAGGTGAAGAACAACCCAATTGGTTGTGCCCATAGTTGATAAGGATAGGAGGGAGATAAAGGCCAGTGAATATCAGATAACAGCCATTGGTTTAGGTCATGCGACTACGAAACAGGAGATTGAAGAACTCAAAGGGAGTATTGAAGCCATGGTTGCTCATACGCATAAGATTAAGATGAAAAATAAAGAATTGAAAGGGCACATTCTCCAACTCTAGACATTCATTAGGGGATTGGTCACCCCATGTACTCAAATAATAGAGGCACCAGCTGCTCTTGCATTAGTCAGTTAGGATGAAATAAGCAGTCTGGATGCTCAAAAGAATCAAGTAAATGTTATGCAGAAGTGGTTCACCCAGTTCATATCAAAAGGTGAAGAAATAATCAGGACATCACTATCCCACTAGGATACTTTAGCATTTATTAGGACAAAAGCTAATATGTTAAAAGAAGAGTGTGCCAAGAGGCTTGATCAGAATGATCGAGACCTTCCCAAATTGAAAGGTGCAAGTAAATTAGATGATCAAGTGTTACTCAAGTGTAACATCTTGACACTGTAAAACATATCAAATATATCAACATGGATAAAAGATATGAAATTTGAAGCAGATATCTTGAGGAGATCTCAAAATAAAACAAAGGATATTAGTACTAAAGTACAAGAGTTTCTAATGGATGAAGTAGATATCCTGGAGGAATTGCTAGGGACCTTGATGGATGATAAGGAGACATATGATGAACAAGTCTCCAAAGAAGCATTTAGGACTAGGTTTGATCCTATGATGAAAGATCTGATATCACATTTTTTAGAAAAGGCAATAGATTAAGTAATGGGATTGTCTATGAAAATGAAAGAATACAAAGGAAAATTGGAGGATAGGACAAGTCAATGGGTGACCATCACTGATCAAATGCAAATACAGGAATATGCAAAAGATAAGGCACAATAGTTTGACCTTACGGAAATAGATGCATCCACAAAGGCATATGAATTATATAAAAGGTTTGATTCTAGGGAAATGATGATTGGAGAATATTCATCTGAAGAGAAAAGTGAATAGAATATTCTTGATGATGCAAAAGTGAAGATACTAAAGAATATTCCATTTAACCAGTTGTACTCCACCAAGGATTTCCAAGAAGCAATCATGTGCCACATTTTTTGACCATTGATGTTTTGTGAGAAATCTTGACCATAGGATCATTGTAACTGATCTCAAGTCCTTGTTCTATAAAAGGGCCTAGATCATCCTGTATTATAGAGACTAAATTGTTGAAACTTTGAGCACTGATTTTCTAATTTTGCAACCCTTTGGTCTTTTCTCAAGGTGTATATTCTTTGCATACATAATGAAAATGAAGCTACAAATTACCATGTAATTGTATATCTCAAGTAGTCTTCTGTTGATTTTTGAGTTGTCATGGTAAGTTGTTTCTTTCGTCTTGAAGTGCCTTAAACTTATTGCATTGTCATCAACTTACCTTTGAAGATTTGTACTGATCATACGTAGTTGTCAATTTCCTAGTGAAGTATGGTTTGGTTTTGCTTCCTTTCATGACTATGTCGGAATATACATGTGGATCATTGGTAAAACTTAATTAGCTTAGGATCCTACTTCTTTAAGTCAACTTTTTACTCTTTGTTTCACAAAATACAGTGGATAAATGCAAATAATTGACATATCCTAAGCAATACATATTAGATTGATGCAAGTAATGACATATCTAGAGTATACATAGTAAAAGCTGCAAAATAATGTCAAATATTATGCAAATAATCGTAAATATCAATGAATTACATGTTTTAAAGCACATGTTTAGGTGAATTCAAGGTATATGCAAAGATTAGTTCAAATAGAGATAGTTTTACAAGAACTAATCAAATTAGCATAGCTGTAGATGAACTGATCAAAGTCAAAAGCACATTTAGAGGGAATGACTAAAATTGAGATAGTTTTAGAAGAACTAATAAAAAATAAAGTCAATTTGTGATAGTTTACTTCAATTTCAACTAGACACCATAGGATCTAATACAATTGTTAAGAATATATGTAGATCATGTACAATATACAAGATATTTGTGGAATTTGAAAAAATCTAAGAAAGGATACAATTATGAAGGTGTAAGTCCCCCAAAATGGAACAACATATCATAACGACACCTGAGTGACTGTCAAAAGGTCAAGACCTGACCAACAGAGCCTTGGGATTATAAATTCACACTAAATTTATCATATCTTTCAAGATGAGTAAAGGTTTTTTGTGATAACTTTTATTCTTATGCATATGACTAACAAACACATCAACAAGTTTTCCATGTAAATCTGGTGTTATGATTGTGTGCTTTTGTGTTCTTACATTTCTCATGTCTTGAATGTTCACATAAGTTTTGATGCTGCTGAAAATAAAGTAATTTGATTAAGTACTGATTAACTCCCCCTCTCAGTACCTCTAAGTGTTCAACATGGGAGACTATTGGAAATATTTTGAAACACATTTGTTCAATCTCTTTCAATCTTTGATACATTGGAAATACTTCTTTCTCTTGGCTACACTCTATTACTTTTTTGTGTGTGAATACAGTAGCTACATGTGATTTTAGTGGTCCTTGACATTACAAGATCACTTCCATTAGATCTTATAAGTTTTATTCTACTTGGTGCTCTTTAAAGAGGCTCTCTTTGCTTGGGTTTGAAGTTGCACATTGTCTTTGAGCTCTTGGAGAGTTTGTTGCCTTTTCTTTGTGTTGACATTGGTAATATTGTTTCTTTTTTTATTTAGAATAGTTTTATTTCAAACCTATATGGTGTAGACCACCATTTTTTGTATCTTTTTTGCTTAGTGTAGACCACCATTGTTGCATTTCTATTGGGTGTAGAACACCTATTGTTTATTGCATTGGCTGCATATTGAGGATTTCTTCCCTGTAGACCAGGGAAGTGAATTTGTTTACTTTAGTTGTTCTGTTGTTGCTCTTAGTTTCCTAGACACACTTAGGGTAAGAGAACACACTTTCTTACCTTTTGATTGTATTCTCTACATCTATTGTTTCTCATGGAGGTAGAAATACCAACACTGGGACTTGAGTGAGGCAAGTGCCTAAGGAACCCCACCATTTTTCCTCTTTCCTTGCAAGTTTCTTGGAGTGGAGACCTTATAACCACATGGAGGTGTTTAGGGTTAAAGGGGGGGGGGAGTTTTGGTTTAAGTTTCAGAGGAAAATCCTCCCTTCTCACCAAACATTTAAGGGCATATCAACTGAGTTGAATCTCCATTAAGTGAGAGCATTCACCTATCAGGTTGGGCTACCTCTTGGAATGATACGGAAGCTCAGATGTATCAAAAAATATCTCAATTTAATGCTCAATTAGTCTTAAAACCCTAAATATGTAAAATAGTAAGCAAATTAATGAATTCTGACAAATCCCTTCAGACTAAGGAGAAGGACAAAGATTGTTAACTCACTATTTTTTGAAGTTTAGATTGCAGAACAGTCAGGGACACTGGGACTAATGCCCTAGTCCAAGGTACAATTTTTGTCACAAAATCTGAATCTCCTCCTGAGACTGATCTGCACTGTATCTTCCATTTCAGTCTCAAAGAAAGTGGAGGACACAGGGACTAGCATCCTTGTCCTAAAATGTTCACCTTTGTCCTTTTTCTTTCAGATCTTGAATCCTTGTTGTTTGCAACCTCCTTTCTGCAACTCCACTCCATGAAACTCAATACCTATAACCTACAATCACAAATGAGTGTGGGAGCAGGTTCTGGTGTTTAGAGGCTTTCCTTGGTCAAGCCCCAGAGAGACATTCAAGTCTTTCGAATACTGTTGTCAGATAAGAGTGCATATCCCTACAGGATAGAGGCAAAATCCAAATGATAAATGATTGAAAACACAATAGATATCACCTTGAAGTGTAGATCTCACATAAATGAAGGCTCTTAAATCACATGAGAAGATGAAGTCAAATCTGCAATCACAAACTCAATAACAATGCTCTTCTTTGCAACTATAAATATCTTGAAATCACAAATATACCTAAAGTTTACAATCATCTTCTAGTTTACAAATGAAAACCTAAACATGCTTATATATGCAACTACAAAGATTCCTGCTAAGAATTTCATAATTCAAACTTGAGATGCTAGCATAGAACCTAAATAACAGTCATAAAACTGACATTTAAATTTAGGACTAACCCAAAATAGGATAGGACTAGGGCACTAGCACCCAAGTCCACCCTCCCATTTTTGTTCTGGGATCATCAAAATAGCACCCCCTAGGTCCTATTTTCCATAAGACTTCAGGTTTTTCTCATAGGGATTCACAATTATCATGCAAGATGCTCTAAATGCATTCTAAGGACCTGGGAGCTAAACCTTAAGAGGGAAAAGCCCCCAAGGGGATATTTTCTGACATAACATTTAGCCCCAACTTTAATGTATGTATAAGTGCAAGGTCAATAAATGCATTAAAGTATGGTCAACAAACACAACAAACATGCCAAGCACGGTGAAGACACACCAAACACATTGAAGGCAGTAACAAGTACACAAAACACAGAGAAGATAGTTACAGTCATGCAAAACACGAAGAAGACAACATTGAAGACATGCAAAACACAGCGAATATAGTGAATGCAGTGATTATTTCTTTTTTCATTTTCTCATATATGAATGCAAATGCAAGTATAAGGAAAGTAAACACACAACCCAAATGCAGGAGGAGCTCATCGCCACCAATCTTGAAACTGCATAAGGGGAAATAAAGACACCAAACAAATCTCAAAGTGTAGGAGGAGCTCATCACCTCCAGTCTTGAAACTACACTTGAGAATAAACACACCATACAAATATTAAAGCATAGGAGTATCTCATCACCACCGGTCTTGAAATTATGCTTGGGAATAAACACAACATACACACACATGGAAGACATAGAGAAAACATGACAAACAAGTGATGGAAGAAACCTATTTCTCGGTTCACAGCCATCTCAGGCACACACCGATGATTCGGCTTTGCCAGAACAATCACCGAAGACACGCTTAAGGGTTAGGATAGTCTCAGATCTGCTAACTGCTTACTTGGAGGACTTTTAGAAAATGATAGGATGTGTAATCTCCTCGAGAAATACACCATCCCCGCCTCACACAAAGGGGTTAAAATAAAAAGGATATGCATGATATCCCACCTCTGTAGAGCACTTAAGTGATTGCAATATAAAAAAAGAAAGATGTGCACTTGCTCAAAGATACAACATCCCACCTCCGTAGAGGACTTCAAACATGCTTTGTTAGTACCAAAATCATTAGAAAACTTACCTTTATATATGCCCCCACCATAATGTGGTTGATATCATGTACCGATATCAAACAAGTTAAGGTAGGAAGAAAATAAACAAGGGAACACGAGCTCTCACAAAGCCCATGCCTCCAAAGATGGCATGTACTTTACGATCACCAAATGTTCATACAAACACACAATTTCTTGCAAGAAAAGGTGTTAGCATCCATATAATCATGATAAACAACAATGCATGTAATCATTGACATAGAGAAGCCGAGGAAAGCAAGATCCAAGATAGACAAAGTGCACGGAGCAGCAGTATTGTTATGTTTTGTAAGTGCGATAAGACAATATCAAGATATCACATGGAGTGATTCTACTAGCCAAGTGTCAGATAATATATAACAACCCCGTCATCATGTATGGACTAGGTCCATTTTTTGATTTCTCACCATAGGGACACTAGGTCCATATCAGTAGAATATATTTTTCATCATCCTCCAGCTAGATAGAACCACTAGAAGAAGGTAAACAATAAATCAAGAGAGGAGAAACAAGTACCTTAGGGGTAGTCATGTAGGAGGGTGCCCCCAAGTCACCAACCGAAATGCTATGTCCATAAGAAACAACACACAATAGTGAAAATAGAGGAGAAGAAATCTAGCAGAATGATGATACAAATAGAAGAAGGGTCACAACAGAAGCGGTCTCCTGGTATCCTTGACCTTACAAGAGATCAAGGGTCATCCTAGGAGGCCTAAACAACACATATCACATCACGGAGAAGTACAAAATGAAGGTAAATGGTTACAAATACTTACTTGTAGGGACAACCGAGCTAAGGGTTGTCGACGAGCAAATCATCCTCTTCCCAATCTCGAATGCTAGAGGAAAGAGGTGTGTAAGGTACCATAGCCCAACTTTTGTTCTTGTTTTCAGGTTATTCATTCCTAATCTCTTCTTGGTTTATTTCAATTTTAGGTTGAATTTTTTCTTGTTGATTTGTATTTCATTGGGAAAAATCTTGTGTTGTCTTCCTCCTTTCTCTTGCTTGTCCATTCCTTCTTGTCTTACTACTTATCTCTTCAAAGGTGTTATGTTTCTCCATATGGTTTTGCACATTAGAGGAGGAAGAACCATGTTCAAATTTCATTGGTCTCATTGGAATGTTTTGTTGTCGATGAAAACCTCCCGATCCCTATAAGGATGATGGGGGAGGAACCTCAACATAGATACCATCTCTCTGTGGATGAGGTGAGTTATAAAACTTTCCCTTGTCCACTTCTATCATGCCAATTATGTCATCATAGTCATAATAGTCTTGTGGTATTCTTATGTCATTTTGTCATTTTCCTTTTGCTCTAAGGGTATCTTCAAATGCATGTTGTTCTTCTCTTGTTGTTTGTAAAGGAAGCCTGGCCACCCTAGCTAGTTGTTTCAAGCTTTATATCATTTGTAGTCTAGGAAAGATTGGTCTCTTCATGGTTAGGGTCTGTATCAGGTTGTGCCCCAAAGTAATCAAGAGTGAAATTTTTGCTCTTAGCCAAAGGTTGGTATGAATTATAGTGGATAGTACATATCTCTACATGCAAAGGGAATTTTAAGCATTTGTGAATAGTTAAGGGGACGACATTAATAGCCTTAAGCCATGGATGTCCTAGTTTTACATGGAAGAGGTCGGATAAGGGGATAACATCAAATAACTGATCCATGACTTTATCATATACTGAGACCAATCAGGTTATCTTTCCAAATGTATTCATCAAAGCTCCATTATGTGTTTTAATTCTCAAATCCGACGGTTGGTAATTGTAGCTAGGGTAAAAATCTAGGGTAAAAGCATAAACAGACAATAATGAAACTCTAACAAGCACAATAGAGCACAAGATAATATGAAAATCAAAATAATAAATTATAAAAATGCAAACCAATCTCCACGCAACACTTGATTTATTTCCATTGCTCTTCTCAACTTCTCATAAGCATACAAGATTTTGAAGGATTGATTGTGGGGGAATGTTGGTTTCTCACTATTGCAGCAACATAATAATGACATATGATGAATGATGCAAAGGCTCTAATGGCATTTCGATAGCATAAGGATACTCAAAAACTAGATTGCATTCAAATGGCTTGTGAGAGGGTTGATTTATAGGAAGTGATTGATTTGAATGGAGGGCTAAGATTGAAAGGCTAATTGAACAATGTGGATGGCTAGGATTGAATAGGTTTTCCCACTCCATGAGGAGTTGTAGTCATGTGACAAGTGTACGAAGGAGAAAAGGGCTGACCTATTAGTTGGACATGTGAAGGATATTAAATGAAAGTTGTACTACCACACATGACTCAATTGAGAGGTGGACAAGTGTTGGAATGTGGTGAAAGGTGAGGATATATTCAAATATTTTATTTGAATTAGTTGGGAAATGGGAGAGGGCTTATTTAAATAAATATTTTATTTATTTGAATTAGAGGAAAATGTGGGAAATTAATTAAATAAATAGGATTTATTTAATTAATTGGCTAGTGGGATAAATCAGAAATTAATTAAATAAATGAGAATTATTTAATTAATTGGCTAGTGAGATAAATGGGATTAGGATGGGAAATTAATTAAATAAATAAGATTTATTTAATTAATTGGAATGTTGGATAAGTGGAATTAGGAGTGGGAATAGGACAAAATGCTACATGATGTCTCTAATAATGTATTCGACTAGGTGTTGCAAGACATGGACAATTTTGGGTGTCTACATTTTGCCTCTCTTTGAGATGAAGTTCAAGATGATGAGATTTATGTTGAGTAACATCATTTCAAAGAAGTTAAGGTATAGATAGAGGAAACTAGATAGGATGATGATGGAAAGATAGGATCATGATGTCCCCTCAAGAGGATAGGTTGGTTGGAAGAACACAGGTATGCTCTCGAAATGAAATGGATTGGTTAAGGAAGAAATATAAGCAAATGGATAGAAGAAATGAAAGATGCGTTATGCTATAATGAAGGTAAGTAACCATGAAGTTTGATATAGCACTAGAGGTTATGTACCAAGGTATAAGGACTCGGGTGACTATGTGCCTTGTGCACCAGCGTAATGCAATCTTGTCTAATGTATGAGGAAGAAAACTTAGAGCATTAAATTCCTAATGCACAAAAGGTATGATATGACCTTAGATGAAAAGGATAATGCAAAAAAGCTATTCAAACATACACAAGATATGAATATTAGCTGGAAAGATACGGATGTGATACAAATGCAAGATAAGAAATAACACATACAAGCAAGAAAGCAAGCATGCACAAATGATTCAAAAACAAACAAGGTACTACCCCTGTCAAGTTCTAAACCAACGATTAAGTGATTGATTGATGATAATAGTGTTGCCATTGCGGGGAACGATATATCCCTAGATCAACACAAGGATGTGGGAATGATATATCCCATTGATGATGATGATGATTGATGATTTGGTTTACGACAAGATTAGGATCAAGACCATTGATTGTGATTGGATAATTTGACAAGATTGATTAACTTGATTGGTATGGATTAAAGATGACTTACATTTGGATCATTGCTTGGATTGATTTGATTGATTTTGATTGTGATGATTGGATTGATTTGATGAAATTGAATGAGTTGATTGACTTTGATTGGATGGATTGATTTGATGGATTAATTTATGGATTGATTTGATGATTTGATTGATTGATTGATTGATAATGATGGATTGATTGGATTGATTTGTCGATTTAATTGATTGATTGATTGATTTGAATGGATGAATTGATGATTGGATTGATTATATAGCTTGGATTTTTGTTGAATATTTGTTTTATTTTTGTGTTATTGAAATGTTTTTATTTTTTTGGATTTTTGAATGTAGTGATTTTTTTTGGATTTTTGAAATGTTTTGATTTTTTTGGATTTTTGGGAATATTTGATTTTTTTTGTGTTTTTGAAATGTTTTGATTTTTTTTGAATTTTTGGGAATATTTGATTTTTTTGTGTTTTTGAAATGTTTTAATTTTTTTGGATTTTTGAATGTTGTGATTTTTTTTGGATTTTGAATGTTTTGATTTTTTTTGGATTTTTGAAATGTTTTGATTTTTTTGATTTTTGGGAATATTTTATTTTTTGTGTTTTTGAAATGTTTTTATTTTTTTGGATTTTTGTCATGTTTTGATTTTTTTTTGGATTTTTGAATTTTTTGGGATAGCATTGGATGACAATTTTGATAGCCTTTGTGCTAGACACCAATGACAAGAGAAAACCAAGTCTAGATGCAAGGATGGAAGTAGGATTGGATGGATAAAAGGATGGGCAATTAATAAATGTGATGATAGGCTCATGATAGATGGATGAGATGGAAGACTCATGATAGATGGATAGATAAGAGGATAGGCTATAGTGGATGGATGCAGGCCTCATAATGGAGCTAGGATGTGATCTCCAAAGACTATGTCACATATGAATAACATGCCCCATTCTAGGTAGAATGTTTAGGATTTTACATAACAAGGCTCCTAACAATAGGATGGTAGGACGGATTGGTTTGGAAAGAATGGAAAAATGGGCAATGACAATAGGATAATGATACAATTGCTTTGAAAGGATGAGGTATAGTAAGAGTTTTTTCAAAGCATGTTTCAACATTTTGCCCCTATGTCTTTATCAAGATCAGAAGCAGGAAGGGTATATGGATGGATTCAATAGGATATGTATGTGGGTGTAATGGATAAGGATGGTAGGATAGGATATGATAGGATAGGAGATGATAGGTTGGATGAGACAATGTGCCCCCAAGTTTAAGTGACATAGAAGATCAACCTACACATGACACCTATTTGCTAGGTTTTCATCATGGTACTTATCCAAGGCACCACTAAGGGTGGTTTTCACCATTGGATGAAGGGATTTCTTTTTACTATTTTGATTGTTTTTTTAAATTTTTTTAGATGGGAGAAGGGGAATATGGATAGGAGGAACTCAAGCATCTAGTTCAATGAAAGGTGATAGTCCCATTAGAGATGGATGTCATCACACATGGACCATGTCAAGTCTCATTATACTCATAAATGTTGGTAAGGGATTGCGTGAGAGATGGGTAAGGTAGATAGTGGATTATGAAAGGTTTATGCAAGGATGGATAGGGAATAGTGGATTATGAAGTGGATTATGGATTAAAGGATAGTGGATTATGATGTGGATTATGGATGGGAGGATAGAGGATTATGAAGTGGATTATGGAAGGTTTATGCAAAAGCATGGATCATAGGAAAGTGATGGGAAAGATATGTAGGATAATAGATGAAAGATGGGGAGATGGAGGTATGGTGGGAATGGAATCATGACCAATGGTTGCACACACTGAAATAAACATTGAAACTTTTGATGGGAAGGTGGTGTAGGAAGCAATGGTAATGTCTGCTTAGGAGATGGGTGACATGGTGACTTAGGTACCCACATAGACTTAGTATTTTTTATGATTTTTATTTTGCTTGTGGGATTTTTGGAATTTTTGAATGGAATGGGAATTTTGGATGGAAGGGGATGGTTGGGATTTTTGAGATGTGGATGCTCCATTTCACTTTCTTGCCTTTTCTTAGGGGCCCAGACCATTTTAGTTTTGGCCTTTTCTTTTGGAGCTATGGACTTGGATGAATTTTTTAATTTACCTTGCTTTCATTCTTTGCATTTGTACTCTAAGGCATTAGGAGCTTTAGGATTTTTGGTATTATGAAGGGAGGCATCCAAATTTTTATTTTTGAATCCCATGGATTTGGTGGAATGAGTGGAAGCTTCATGTTTAGACAATATGTGCATTTGTTGGTCATGATTAGGAATGTTAGGGAATTTATGGAAGATAGAGATATTAGGCGTTGGGAGAAGTGGTGGTAAAGTGGATGGCGGGATATTAGGAGTTGGAAGAGGTGGAAGCAAACTGGATGGTGGAAGGTGTATGGTCACATGATTTTGACATTTGTAAGATGGTGGAGGTGGAATGGAAACATATGTTTTGGGTATATGGTGTGGTTTGTTATGGAATGTAGACTTAAGATGCATGGAGGAAGTACCAACATCTTTAGATTGTTTTCCTTGGGGTGTATATCCAAGGCCATATGAGCATGGAGGGACCTTGACATGGATTATCTCCAAAATACCTTGTTCATGAAGGCCTAAGCCTTTTTGGAGTATGAGATGGACAATGGGACTAGGTGTGGTTTAAACACTAGAGTTGAGTATGTTATTGGATGGAGAAGGTGAGGTAGATAATATTTGTTGTTGGCCTAGGAAAGTACATTCATGAATAAATGTGGTAAGACCAATAGGATATGGTGGATTAGAATTGGAGTTGATGGTGGATGAGGAAGGATCATTAATATCTTTCTTATGTTCAATATGATCCAAGCTATTGGTTTGATCTTCTATGTTCTCTTGGGAGGCAAGTGTCTCATCATGACAAGTGGATGTTTGTAGATTATGGATGGGACTAGATAGAGGATAGATTGGAGCAATTTGGATATATTTCTCATGGATAGTTATGGGATTATGGATAAGATCAAGGTTCTCATGGATAGGTTCTTCATCATGAATAATATCTTGATCATGGAAAAGATATATGTTATGGATGGGTTGGATTTGGATTTCTTGCTCATGGATAGGTATAGGATAAAGTTGCTCATGGAAAGGTTCTTCATAGGTAATATCTTGATCATAAAGAAGGTATAGGTTGTGGATGGGCAGAATGGAAGGGATTTGATCTTGATTAGAATAAGGGCTTGATGTTTCCATATGCTTAGGATTATGTTCTTGGCATGTATCTCTTGGGTTGCTTGAATGGAAGTGGAAGGCTCTTGGATAGGTTTGACATCCTCTTGAGGGTTATCAACATGAGGGCATGATGGATCTTGACTTGGACTTATAGTTGGAGACACTTCAATAGGCTCAATGGGTTGTGGACCACATGATGGGGTTGTAGGAATAGGCAAGTGTTGGAATTAAGGTAGAGAACTGAGAGGGGGGTGAATCAGTTGTCTAAAAAACATTAACACTTACTACAATTAATTCTTCTCTATCACTTATTTACAGATCATTATTTTAACTATGAAAGCATGAATCAATAACACAAGAGTAGAAACACAAATAACACACTTGACACCAAGATTTTTAACGTGGAAACCTGGTTAAGGGAAAACCATAGTGGAGGTTAGTCCACAAAAATTAATACCCTGTTAAAAGTATTATAAATGGGGAAGGCACATGCCTTTGGGCTCACTGCCCAAAGCTCACTGCTCAAAGAGGTTCACTACCTACAAGAATGATTACAAGAAGATTACAGAATGTTTGAACTAATGAACATCATCTGTCAATGCAAAAATTCAATTCTGGTTAAGTACAGAATACTAATCTTACACACTTCATCCTTACTCTGTGCTGTTTACTATTCTGTCATAATCTGAGCTTAGATCTTTACCTTCGCACTTCTTTCTACCTTCACACACTTATTCCATCACACCACACACCAAAACACTCAAATCCATCATCTAGATATATCCATATCAAGAAGTTCAATCAACTGTAGTTAGCTTCAATAAAACTTAAACTGTTTATTAAGCACTCTGCTCTGTTGGCTGAATCTCTCCACAAATATCAATGTGGACCAAAAAATTGTGTTCCCAGATCATCAGTCATGTCATCCAATATCACTAATTATCATTAATAGCTTATCCGTACCAAGATCAAATACTTGGTCACCCAGTTCTTCTTCTGACTGTGTTGACTAACTGGAACCTGATACTCAAATCCTTATAACTTTTGAATCCTTTATCACCAGAAGCTAAATCTCTAGATTTAGATAGTCCTAACAATCCTTATCACTCCCTTAGATCCACAACACACTGTGAATTACCACCAGAGAGATCCAGACCAAGATACCGGACCCTGTCACATGCTCTGTTTCTGACATCCAGACTTAGACAAATCTTCACTCTGACTTCTAGTATGAACAAATCATGAAATGCGGATGTGTAGGATAGACTTAGTTGCCATCAATGACAACACCTATCATGCATAGTAGTGTCTCTTGTGAACAATCTCCCCCTTTGGCATTGATGGCAACACTTAGTGAAAAATGACTAAGTGTTAGAATAACTCCCCCTTACTAAGTACACATATGCTTTTCTCTATTCTCCAATGCTCCCCCTTTGCTGGATTCCTCATTTCTCACTACTCTTCACTCGCCCTTTAACATGAATGGAAAAGGGTGGGATCTGCAAAACAAAATTTACACAAAAATTCTATATACCAGGCCGCATATGTATAAACAATCCTTAAGTCCTATTTACATATATTTGAGTACATCTCCAAAAATGTTCTTCAATTGTGTCAACTCGCTATCCCAGCTCTTCTTTATAGTATTCAAAATTGATATGTGACCACTAAAGAGAAATGCTTGTGACTTTACCATCTGCAAATCAATGGGATCACTTGACTAAGCTGCAGCTTGGGCTTCAGTCAGAGCATTAAACATTGCTTCCATCTTGGGAGAAATTAGTCCCCGGAGCTCACTCATTCTGGCCTCTATTCTCTCTTTTTCTTTTGTCAATTTGTTTATATCTTCGATCAAGTTGATCACTTGACCTTCCTTGCTTTCCACTGATGTCATCACAGGATCAAAAGAATTTGATACACTAGATAATTTTTGCTTAGACACTTTTATTTTGTCTTCAAGATCTTCTAAGACTTTAGGATAGGATAAGAAAAATTTATATATATTTCCTCCTTCTATAAGAGCATTTTGAATACTCTTTATGCTGGCATCCAATAGCATTTTATCAACTCCAATCAAACCTTTAAGAGAATCAAATCTTTTATCATTGAATTCCTTTTGGACCTTGACCTCTGTAGGCTTCTCTAAAGATTCAAAATGAGAGCTTACCAAACTTACCAAGTTCTTTAACTGTTTGGAGGGGGATACTGAAGACTCGTTCTGGTATGTTGGCATGATTTTGTCTAAAATCCCTGATGTCAGACCAAGTAGTTCACTATCTTCTATGTGAGACTTCAAAATGTCTTCTCTGGCTTTAGCTTGAGCAATGGAAGCTACCTTTATCTTTTGTACAGGAGATAATGTGTCAAAATTTATTGGACCTTGGATTATGTCCTGATCTTCTTCATTTTGTTTATCCCTTTCCAAAATTTCCTTTATTGCCTCTGCAGTGTCTCTTCCCCAAGAAGATGTGTCTATTTGATTCTTACCGGTACTGTCAACCAGATTGTCCTGCTTGGGCTCTTCATCATCCTTTACAATCTCTTCTTCTTTATTATTTTTCTCCTTGACTTCTTCTGCTTCTTGGTCCTTAGCCTTTTCTATTTCATGCTCTTCAATCTTCAATTTGATCATCTATTTCAACATTCATCTCTGTATTTACTTTTCCAAATTGATTCGGAGGAGTTTGAATACCTCCTACATCATCAGTTTTAACTATCATCTCCTCATCTTCTTTGTTTATTGCTTCCTTTTCCAGAACAGAGGAGTCATATATTCCAATTTGTTGCTCATTCTTCTGCTACTCTACATCATCTGGAACTGATGTGTTATCAGCAGGTTCATCTGAAATCACAAAGAATTTGTTCTTGTCCAATGCTTTCCTTAGTATTTGTTCAGTTTCTTGGACAACTTCATCTATGTCTCCAATCATCAATTTTTTCATCCTTGTCTTACTCCTGAATTTATTTTTGACCTCTTTAAAAATTTTATCTACTTCTTTGCTAGAGATCACCAGACATAGAGTGGTTAACACATGTTCCCTCAACTCCATATCTTTTGTCTTGGCAGCTTCTTTCCTAACTTCTAGAATATCTCTCAAACCTTTTGGAACTTCTGACAAAATTTTTACCAGTGCTCAATTGAATACATTCAAGTACTTGATAATGGCTTCTTCCAAAAGTCTTTTGTCAGTATCATTGTAAAGATCATAGAATTTAATCAATGGATTTAAATTACCATCAACAGTGATTGTCTTAACAATGGTTTTCACAGAGGGAATTGGATTCTCAACATCAACCTCTAATTTCTACCTCTTGCCTATCTTTTTACTTCCAAAAAGCTTCTCTTTTGACACTTTAACAACTTTAGTGCATGTTGCCTTCAACTCTTTAAGCTCTTCATCAGAATTTGTCTTTTCTTCATTCTCCTTTTCCAAACTGTCATATGACCTCTTTGCCTTTACTTTAGTTCTTTTCTTTTCCTTATCAGATGATATGTCTTCTGGTTTCTCAGATTTGGTAGGTTTTGGAAGAACAGGGGCAGCAACTGAGCTCCTAGTGGTCCTTGATGTGGAGGAGGATTCTACTTGAGCACTTGCTTGTTTCTTATCCTGCTTTTCCCTCAGCCTCTTCAGTTCTTTCCCTAAATTGCCTCACAACTTCCTTGGTGAGGCCTAGATTCTCGGCCAACTGCTCAAGTTCTTTCCTTACTTTCCTATTGGTTTCAGGTTTTCTGAATTCAACATGTAGTTTCATACTTAGCTCCTCATATGTCCCAAATCTTTCCATTGTTGTGTCCTTTGGCTTGCTCAAAAGGTGTTGAGCATACATATTCAAAATTTTCTCATCTACCTCATACCCCATGGGCATGGTCCAAATAGTTCTAGGTTCTACTACTTCCATTAAGCACTAATCAGTGTCCACCATGAAACAGATTTCATTCTTGTACTTCTCAACAACTGATTTAGGGATTCTTTCCCTAGAATGCATCATATTCTGAAAATTCTTGAAGTATCCCCAGATTGCAATTTTCTATGCTTTATAGTCACCAATGCTGTGTAGATGATCTTTTATCTGAATAGCAACTGGCTCATCATTAGTCTAGTCCACACCCTTTACTCCATGTACCTCATTCATGAAGTAGAAAAATAGACATAGAACCAATGTACCATTTTTAAAGGTGTTTTTCTTGTCTTTCTTGATTTTGTCCAAGTTCTCAATCAATTGGTTCTATAATAACTCACATAGGTCATAATCTGCATTTTCTTTTACCATTTGATATGCAACATATATAGCCATTCCAGAAATAGAGTTCTCCCTACTGGAGTGATAAATTTTGTAACCAATTACCATTGAAGCAAACTTAACATCCGGATCACTAATATCATTGATAGTCATTACCCTTTTGTCAAATTTGGTAGCAGTTGCATTAGTCACAGTTTGATTCTTTATAGCCTTCAACATTGGTAGTCCACTAGATGAGTTTAACCCTATCACAACCTTGATGGCATCCTTGGTGATCTTGAAAGGTTTCATTAGCCATATAAACTCATCATGTATTCAGATTAAAACATATCAAACCCCTTCATCTTCATCGAAGGTTGGAAACCCCATAACCTGAATGAAATGTTTATCATGTAGTGCCTTATACTTAGGTTTAAGACTGTGAATTTCATCCCTTAGATGATTCTCAACCAAATCTACAAACCTTGAGTCCCCAAATTCATCTATGCTCACATGAATATAAACCCTAATATATTCAACATGTAATACACCATACGGAACACTTGAAAATGCACCTAGCGGGTCGACATCTACTAATTTGTGTGGATGCTTCTTGAATTTCAGTCAGGGCCTTGCAGTGATATCAACAATCAAGGGTGTAGCCATTACAAAAGATTACAAGTTCAAAGATTCACAGAGAAATACCTTTTTCACAGAATTAGGGTTGGTTGATGAATTCACTAGTGGCACTTCAAATCCTTAAAATCTTAGCTCAGATGTTCTTCTGCTTGCTCTCTTCAACTGCAAAGTGATCCAAATGATGAAAGGATTACCTTTTATGCTCTACAAAACCTAATTTTCCATTGTAATAAATGTGTTTCCCTAATACATCTGGTTACACTATTTCTATATACAGTTGAACTTCAATTACTCCGCAATCAATCACATTGACTTCTTTTCTTTCGGAATTAGCTTTAACAGTCTTCCATAGGCTTTTCTAACTTCAATTATCATGCCAGATTAAGGCACCCACTTACTGGCTGGGGGAATTTGTTTTTCTATGCAGCTCCCCCTGAGCTAGAGCTCCTAATTTAATTTCTAGAGGAATTCTAGCACCGAATTCCAGTGTGGACCCATCATCATTGTTCATTGCACCTTTCTTCACCCATGTCTTATTTATTTCATTCTGGACCTTATTTACATCAACTTTACTCTTGCCTTTGTCTTGTCTCTGCTCATCCAATTTACTGTTTACCAGACCTCTTCTTCCATTATTTCTACTTCTGCAAAATTTTGTAATATGATCGGATCGGTTGCAATTGAAGCATACAACATTTCTTTGCCCATTTGATTGATTTCCTCTTGATCTACATTGAATAGTTATATGTCCAAATCTATTGCATGCAAATCATTTGCCATTGAAAGAATTGCCATTTCCTCTATTGTTAGAGTTATTCATTACCATATTTCTGCATTCATTTGATTTATGATCATACCTCTTACATTTGAAGCATTGACCAGAGAAGGATGGACTACTTTGATTCATTCTACTTCTACATTGGGTAGCTCTATGACCAAATTTATTGCACTTGAAACAATTGCTATTAAAGGATGGATACCTTTTAGCATTGGGTTGTCTTACCAGAGGTCTTCTAGGATTCCTTCTTGGATTTCTTACATCAGGATTTCTTTGACCGGATCTAGAGCTTTCACCGTTCTCAAATCCCAGACCATGCTTATCATCTGCCTTCTTCTGACTGTCAAGAAGCACCTCAAGTTTAGCTGAGATTATTTTGAATTTCTCCTTGTATTCATTTGCAATTTCTAGGTCATGTCTAAGAGTGACAATTTGCCTTTCAAGTTCCTCCTCATTATATATGTATTCTTGTAGGTCAGATTTTAGGTGGCCAATTGTTCTATCCATTCTACAACATTCTTCTATTCTTTCCTTTAGTGTTTGATTTAGGTCTTCTTCAGTCTTCTACCTTTCCTCAATTTCTTTGGTTAGCCTCATCACCCCAGATTCCATTTCATGTTTTAGAACAGAAACTTCTTTTGTTAGCTTCTCACATTCTTTTGTCTTTTCTTCCAAAGCCTCATCCATACCATTTTCTTCAGTAAGACTAGCTAACTAATGAAGTAGTTCCTTCCTCTTTTCCATTGATTTCTTTAGTTTTTATTTTAGCAAATCAATGCAATCATCGACATCCTTAAGGTTCACTTTTAGGTCATTTATTTCTGCTTTGGACAGATCAAGATATTCTAAAGCCAATTGAAACTATTCTCTGAGAGAACCCATTAAAACTCCTTCCCAGATCTTCCTTAAGTGGTTAAGCTTCTTCCAAGGAACCTCACTCTGATACCAATTGTTGGAATTAGGGCAGACAATTGAGAGGGAGGGGGGTGAATCAGTTGTCTAAAAAACTTTAACACTTGCTGCAATTAATTCTTCTTTATCACTTATTTATAGATCATTATTATAACTATGAAAGCATGAATCAATAACACAAGAGTAGGAACACAAATAACACACTTGACACCAAGATTTTTAACGTGGAAACTCGGTTAAGGGAAAACCACGGTGGAGGTTAGTCCACAAAAATTAATACCCTGTTAAAAGTATTATAAATGGGGAAGGCACATGCCTTCGAGCTCACTGCCTAGAGGTCACTGCCTATAGGAATGATTACAAGAAGATTATAGAATGTTTAAACTGATGAACAACATCTGTTAATGCAAGAATTCAGTTCCAGTTAAGTACAAAATACTAATCTTACACACTTCATCCTTACTCTGCCTTGTTTAGTGTTTTGCCATAATTTGAGCTTAGATCTTCATCTTCACACTTATTTCTCCATTTACACACTTATTCCATCACACCACACACTAAAACACTCAAATCCATCAGCTATATATATATGTATCAAGAAGTTCAATCAACTGTAGTCAGCTTCAATAAAACTTAAAATATTTATTAAGCACTCTGCTCTATCAGCTGAATCTCTGCACAAATATCAATACGAACCAAAAACTTGTGTTCCTAGATCATCAGTCATGTCGGCCAATATCACTAATTATCATTAATTTCTTATCCAACAACTTTTCTGCATTTGGACCAAGATCAAATACTAGGTCGTCCTGTTCTTCTTTTGACTGTGGTGATTAACTGGAACCTAATACTCAAATCCTTATAACTTTTGAATCCTTTATCACTAAAGGCTAAATCTCTAGATTTAGATAGTCCTGACAATCCTTATCACTCCCTTAGATCTGCATTACACTATCAATTACCACCGGAGAGATCTGGACTAAGATACCGGACACTGTCACATGCTCTGTTTCTGACATCTAGACTTAGACAAATCTTCACTCTGACTTCTGGTATGAACAAATCATGAAATGCAAATGTGTAGGATAGACTTAGTTTCCATCAATGACAACACCTATCATGCATAGCAGTGTCTCTTGCCAACAACAAGGTGTTTGAAGGCTCTTTGATAGGCTCTTGGATAGGTGTTTGACATGGAGATAGTTTATTCCTTGCTAATAGCCATTGGATCACATCCTTTGCAATTGTATGGGTGAATGGAAAATATAATGGGTGGATAATGATGGTGGATGGTGTAATAGGCTTAGGATTGGGATTTTGATTGGATAGAGAGATAACAAGATTAGACATATTAGGATTTTGATTGGATGGATTAGGCCTTGGACTAGATGGGGGTGACACATGGGATTAGAATGATTTAACATTATTAAGGATGCTATGTTTGTACATCTTGCAAAGGATTGAGATAAATATGGGGCATTCATTTGTATTATGACCTTTGACCCTATGGTATGCACAATAGTCATATTCATTGTACCTACGGGAACTAAATACACTTTCCTCACATGGTTTGATTTCAGGAAGTTCAATGAGTTTTGCTTCAATCATCCATTGTAAAATCATCTCAAAATTATCTCTTGATGGAGGATTAGAGTAACATGGTGATGAAGGTAATGAAGGGCTTGATGGATTAGAAGGTTGGTGAATCAATGGACTAGGAGTGGGATCACATGGTGGTGTCAAGATAGGACTAGTGGGCTCATGGATTGGCATTTGGGTGGATGGTGATGGAGGGTACTCATAGGATACATAATATAGATTGGTATCTCCCTTGTCAAAGGATACTAGTCTTGCTACATAGGGTAACTTAGGCTCACCTATTTTTGTTGTGAAGGCTATTGATAGTCTTGGAGGTTGGGTGAAATGGTAGGATATGTAGATAAAAGATCTTGGGATTGGTATGAAGTTGAGGGTATTTGATCTTTTTGCCAAGGTGGACTTGGGCTCACATGTTCTTGTTGTGAAGGAACTTGATAAATTTGGTGGTTAGGTGAAATAGTGGGATATGTAGGTGGAAGATCTTGGGGTATGGATTGATATGGATGTTGGTTGATATTGGAAGAAGTGGGGTAAGTTGATGTATAATTGATATGATAGGTGGATGGATTGGGTTGGTACGAAGTGGGATAAGTTGATGTGGAATTGATTTGACATGTGGATGGATTAGATTGGTATGATCTGGGATAAGTTGATGTGGAATTGATTTCACATGTGGATGGATTAGATTGGTATGAAATGGGATAAGTTGATATGGAATTGATTTGACATGTGGATGGATTGGATTGGTATGAAATGGAGGGGGATGACATGTAGGGTTGAGGTGGCATTGGTTGATAGTGAATGGATAGAGGATGATGTACTTGTTGGGTTTGACAAGTGGCTAGGAAGTGTTGGGCTTGTGCTACGAGTTGTTGCATTTGAGGTGATTGGCTTTGTTGAAGTTGTTGGATGACAACATGGACCTTTTGAATGATTTGTTGGTCTAGAAGTTGTGGCATTTGGTAAAGTGTTTGAATGATGTCTTGGAATTGGGGTGCTAGGTCTTCTAATGTTGGCATGGTGTCACACATGCGTTTAAGGATTAAGACCTTTTGGCAAGTGCTTGACTAGGACTTGGATGATGATGTGGAATTATTAGGATAGATAAGATGTGATTAGGATGAAATTCATTGGATTAGAAAGAGGATGATGATGATTAGGATATGATTAGGATGACTTGTCATAGAGTAAATGTGATGGCAAGAATGTTTAGGAAGAAGTGCTTATGTGTTTGTGTTTGTGTTTATAGCTTGATTTGGCAATTTGCAAACAAATGGTTACACATGTACACACATGAATCACACACGCAAGACACATAAGCAATTTAACTTTGAAATTTGAAGAATGTGATGATTAAGCAAGAACTTGGAGAAGACACATCAACAAGCCCTAGTTTAGTCAAGTAGGTATGGCCAATTAGGTCTTAAACTAGGTTGCACAAGTTGACTAAGGATGTCCCCAATATACTCAAGCTACGGGGGGCCCAATTCTATGAAATGAAAGGGAAATAATACCACACAGCTAAGACAAAGGGGTAACCCACCCTTTACCTTCACTTCCCACAGGTATAAAGTTCTTTAGGGCTTAGCCAAGAGTGACAAGATTTTGACTTCCAAAGAGGGGTGTCTTTCGATTCACACCTCACTATTGATACTCCATTGGAATGCTAGAGTTGAGATCATCTCTTGGAGTGGTGTGTCTCCAAATAGGCCTCCTAGAAAGGGTATGAAAAAAGAAAACCAAGTGAGGTGCTTTTGATCTCCAAGATCACCTTGCAGTGCGAGGAGAGAGCATACACACACACTTGATTCACACTCGCACTTGGTAATTTCCCCTTTACAGATGAAATGTGTGGTGTGAAAGTGAATGGATGAGAGGTGTTTTTGATTCTCAAGGTCACATGAAGCACATGAGAAGAGCATACACACCACTAATCACACTTAATTTCACCAAGCAATGAAGACACTTATTCGTTTTAACCCCAAGTCAAAATGTGTGATGGAAGACAATGGTTAATTTTATGCCCAATTTTTGATGTGAATGAAGACAAGAGTATGTTTTAGAGCCCAAATCAAAATGTGTATGCAAACAAGATGTTCTTTTTATACCCACTATGAAGTGTGTTTACAAACAATGATTATTGATTGAAATGAGAGATGAAAGATGAAACAAGTGCACCTAAAATTTTTGCTCCAAATCTGCTATGTATGACTAATCCCAATGTTGTTCCAGCTCCTTAGATGCACCTAGAAGCCATGAAAACAAGAAGAAATTGAGTAAACTTGCAAACAAGTGTATTATGCAAAAATAAAGCAAGATGATAAAATATGGGCAAGATGATGAGCTACATAAAAATGACTAGCATGAACAGAATCTAGACAAAATTCTAAGCACTTTTAAATTTTTTTTTGTGAAAATCCTATCAAAATTGCAAAAATTATAAGCGTTTAATGTTTGAAAGGAGAGTTGAATTTAACTGAGAGAAAAGTCTAATAAATGACATAGTCACCTGATAAACTTGGCACCGTTACCTAGTTGACTGAATCAACTTTTTGATGAGTCCTTGTTCGCAAAATTTTGATGTCGCATGCCCAAGTTATACAAATTTGAAAAAAAACTGCCCCCCTAGGAGGAAGAGGGGTCAAGTTGGCTGTCTAGATAACTACTAGCTATTATGTCTGATCGAGTCACATAGGGTGTTTTGTCTCTGGTAGCTAAATTTGGCAGTTAGAGGTTTAGATAACCCCTAGTCATCCATGTGACCAGGGGCTAGGAGCCTGCAAAAATAAAATAAAATAAAAATAAAAATGAAAAATGAAGCAAAGGGGCTTAAAAGCCTGAGCTGTGGTCACACAAGGGGCTTAAAGCCCAAGCAATTGACGCAGCAAAGGAAAGTTGAGGGTTGAGAGACCAAGGGGCTTAGAGCTCATGGGGCTTAAAGCCCATAGCCAGGGAAGGCATGTATAGTCACATGAATAACGACGACCAACTCATTTTTGTCCGTGGGCATAAAGAAGTTTCGACCAGCAATTTGATGTGTCTTAGGCAGTGACCACATAGGGCTTATGGTAGCAACTAGTGTTAGATGATGGTGACATTGATGAAATAGGCAATGGTTGATAGATGAGGAAGCAGTGACAAAGGGATAAGGGTTTTTGACGAGTGATCAAAAGTTTAGTGGATGGTGACGGGAGTAGCTCCAGTGGCGACAAGGGATTCAAAGGTAGAGATTTTTTTTTAAATGGTGGCCAAACATTTAGATAGAGGTTGAGCGGAGGATGGTGGCGCAGGTCTGTGAATTGTGACTAGGGATGGGAGGATTGAAAACCGCGACAATGACGAGAGGGTTTTAGCTAGGGATTAGGTCGATAGAGCAAAGGTGGTTAGGTTTGGAACCAATGGTGAATAGGGATAGGCAACCAAAATCTAGTCGGAGGGAGCTATGACCACGAAGTACGGATAGCTAGGGTTTGGGGTACAATTGAAAACTAGTAAAATTTTAAGCCTTCAAACCAATGAAAACCATTAACCTGCAATAGAAAATTTAAACCCTAATCCTGCAACACATATTTAGTCCAAAAACCAAAATATTAAACATGCAATCATAGATAAAAGGATAGCAACCAAACAAATCTGAAACCTATAATGTAACTAGAGAAGGCCTCTACATAGGTTGTACCTCCATATAGATCTGTATGGATCCGTACTCCATACGGTACGGCCCTACAACAGGGGGCTAAAGTAAAAAAAAATTCAAAAAATTTTTGACAAAAAAATATAGTGTTATATGTCATTTTTTGCCTGCGAGGCCTCTGAGACATAGGTGATGTCTGTTTGAGCCTTAGAAGTAACATGTAAAAGTCAAGTTCCTAAGATCGCTAAAAAAATGTTAGATTTGCATGGATTCATGTCCCACCAGGCATGCCAAATGTAGCTAGGGTAAAAATCTAGGGTAAAAGCATAAACAAATAATAATTAAACCCTAACAAGCATAATAGAGCACAAGATAACATGAAAATTAAAATAACAAATACAAATGCAAATCAATCTCCACGCTATACTTTATTTCTCTCTATTGCTCTTCTCAACCTTGCATAAGCATACAAGATTTTGAAAGATTGATTGTGGGGGAATGTTGGTTGCTCACTATTTCAGTATCATAACAATGGCATATGATGAATGATGCAAAGGCTCTAATGGCATTTCAGAAGCATAAGGATACTTAAAAACTAGATTGTATTCAAATGGCTTGTGAGAGGGTTGATTTATAGGAAGTGAGTGATTTGACTGGAGGGCTAAGATTGAAAGGCTAATTGAATGATGTGGATGGCAAAGATTTAATAGGTTTTCCCACTCCATGAGGAGTTGTAGTCATATGATAAGTGTACAAAGGAGAATAGGGCTGACCTATTAGTTGGACATGTGAAGGATATTAAATGAAAGTTGTACTACCACACATGACTTAATTAAGAGGTGGACATGTGTTGGAATGTGGTGAAAGGTGAGGATAAATTCAAATATTTTATTTGAATTAGCTGGGAAATGGGAGAGGGCTTATTTAAATCAATATTTTAGTTATTTAAATTAGAGGAAAATGTGGGAAATTAAAAAAATAAATAAGATTTATTTAATTAATTGTCTAGTGGGATAAATGGGAAATTAATCAAATAAATGAGATTTATTTAATTAATTGGCTAGTGAGATAAATGGGATTAGGATGGGAAATTAATTAAATAAATAATATTTTATTAATTAATTAGAAAGTTGAATAAGTCAAATTAGGAGTGGGATTGCGACAAAATGCTACATGATGTCTCTAATAATGTATTTGACTAGGTGTTGCAAGACATGGACAATTTTAGGTGTCTACAATAATAATCTTCTGCCAAATCATGTTTAAGAAGAAACTCTTCCATAACTACATTAGTCATGCAATTAGGGTCTATAAGTGTTCCATCCACAGGCTTTCCACTATTTTTACTGTAATGTAAAGAGGCCCTTTGGGTAAGTGCAAGAAGATGGGGGGCCAAAAAGTGGCCAAATTAATTTAAAAAAAAATTAAGTCATAACGCGAGCACGTTATAACGCGCTCGCGTTATGACTTCCTATAAATTAAAAAAAAGGTTTCCAATTTCATTTCTTTCTATTTTCTCCCCTCTACCCGCGGCTTGCAAACCCTCGAAAGTCTACTCGCATTTTGCAAAACACCATTCAACACAAAAAGCTTATCGATTCATTGCCAAAATGCCACCACGACGTCGAGCACGCCAAAGGGGTGAGTTATATTTATTTTTTTGTTTGAATTTGTTTCTAAAAATGATTTTTGATGTATATTTCGTTAATTGTCAGGAAATGTTAATGCACCTCCTCCTCTTCCTCCTCAAAATCCACAAAATCTTGAGGAGGAAATACCTGCAGAACAACAACCTCCTCCATTCATTCCTCGACATGCCCTCGGAACACAAGAAAATACAATGGGGCAAATTGAAAACAACAAAAAGGAAATTGAAGATATAATTGCAAGGTTGAAAGATCCTTCCACTTCAACCTTGCATAGGTCCACGCTTGCTGAATCTCTTGAGTCTATGTTATCAAATGTAGATTCAATTAGTAAGCAAATAACTAGTTGGACAGATAAAAAGAGAGAGTTTAGAGATTACTATGCAAACAAGTTGTCATACCAAGATGTGAAAAAATTACAAATTACAAAATTAGACTTGTGTTCAATTTTCACAAACCCACAAACAAATCAACCTCCACCCATTACATGCAAGAGGTTCCATATCCATTGGTGCAACAACCAAGCGATAAGGGACAATTTCGGGTAGAGGTGGTGGATGGTTTTTGACCATCCTCCATGCACTAATAATAAGGTCCCGCAATACTTTTTGAGGAAACTCTACTGCGAGTTTGTCCTCAATAAAGTGCCAAACTATTCTGATATGTGAGACTTCCAGGGTAGAGGTGGGGGGTTAGTACAAGATAGACCAGGGGCACGTCTTGACCCACAGTGGGTAGTGAGATGAGTAATCAGCAGACCAACCCACAAGCATATTTCTATCCCTTCCATTGTGAAGGAGAGTGTTGAGGTTGATACACTTCAGTCGATTAGTGCCTTGACCTAGAGCATCATAGAGCATGCCAGTCCTGCAACACAGAGTGGGTTGGGAGATAGTGCAAGGAGTAGGGTCCCACCCCATACTTGCCAGGCTTGCGGGTTAGCCTGTGGTTATGACCCCATGGACAGTCAGGATGCAGATGCATAGGCTACATCTGTAGCTAAGCATATGGTGATGACAGATACCCTCCTGAGTGAGACTTTCAGCCTTGATACTCAGGTAAATATTAGCAAGTTTATTGAATTTAATTTATTAAATTTCATTTTTGAAATACAAGATTAACTAATTTAAATTGATGATTTTAATAAAATTTTAGGGTCATAGCGTCGATGCAGTTTTCAGTGGTTCTCCACCTGTATTTTTCACTAGATCATCTACTGTTGAGGTATGTAACTAGTAAACAATTATAAATATTACATGTGAATAGCATCATTATATGAATGGTATTCTAATATCTGATTTTGGATGTTGAATAGGTTAATACTGTAGATTTCACGGCAACACCTGCCAGCGGTGGTGGACTTCAAAGCTTTACGGAGGTAATAAAATAAATAGTTTAATGAATGAATTATACTTACTAAATTTTTGTATGTGATTTGTATGCTTTATTGTGTGTACTTCCATGTTTAGATGAACATGTGTGTATGTTAGGAGCCATGATTTGCGTCACTATTATAGTTTTCGTAATTGAATAATGTTGTTTTATTTCCAGATGATGCAGGCTGCGAAGACACCTCCCCATGTTCATAGGGCAATGGAGCAGGGTGTGGCCTCTGCAGTTCATAGCTCCATGGCATTGACAGGGCTATGAGGCAGATTAGTAAATTTTAATTTACATTCATTGTTATAGTTGTCTATTTTTGAAAAATCAAAAGATTATTGATTTGAAGTTTAATTTCTATCTAGATCGTTTTTATAGGACATGACATCACCAGGGCCTATTCCTACTACTGAGGCAAGCGAGGAGACAGATTATATGTTAGTGGTAAGTGATTATTTTGTTAAATGTTTCATTTTTTATAACATGTAATTTCTATATATTAATGTCTATACTTTTTATTGTAATAGGTAAAGATGCAAGAAGACCTAAATAGGAGGAGTAGCCCTTGGGTTCGTAGTAGACCACCCATATGTGCATCTCCATCCCCTAGAAGATCAAAGGCTGCTCATGGTTTATTCTCTTCACCAGCTAGAGGGGAATGACTTTTTATTGTGTTCCTTTGTTGTATGCCTATATGGTATTTGTGGACATATATTTTGTATTGTACATAGTTGACATTGTATGCCTATATGGCATTCTTGTAAGCCTATATGGCTATTTTGTATATATGTTATACTTATATCGACAGATATTGATGTATGCCTATATGGATATTTGGTTAATACAAATCTTTTTTATTGATGGCGTCCATACTTGCATTATAAATCCACGTTTGAATGGATATTTGTAGATGGCTACTTCAAATATTTAAAGTCTGATTGTATTACATAGGATGTTTGTATTTTCTTTGATAGGCTTGATAGGCCATGGATTACATGATGGTGTTTGATGGAAAAGTATGGTACTAGAAGACTCTAGTTCATTCTTAATAGGCTTGTGATTGATAATATCTTTGCATGATTGTACTTGATCTTGGATCATGGGCATGTTGTTAGGATTTTGATTGTATTGTGGTGTTTGATGGATAGGCATGGTACTATGTGACTTTTGGATAGGCTTGGGAGAGGTACACTAATTGAATTTGTGATTTCTAGTTTGAGATTTTTCCTCCACTAGAAGTCCTTGGAGGAAATCTAAAAAGGATGATTTGGATGTAGTGGGTTTGGATTGATGGGATAAGTTGGAATGTAAGGATTATGAGATGGAGGATTTGAATAGGATACATAGGATAAACAGTTCTCACATGTGGTTGGGATTGGAGATATGAATTGAATATGAGGACCTTGGTCTAAAGTGGTTCTTACCTTACCAAAGGTACCATAAGGATGACCATTAGATGTGTATTTAGGATTGGCATGATAGCTAGTGCTAGTCATTTCTTGTTTGAAATATTCTTGCATGTTCATGAGTGGGAGATGAAGGTTTATGGAAAGTTTGCATGTAATGATCTCATAGTTAATGCAACTGTCATCTTGATATCATCTTAATCTACAAGACTATCATCATCATCATTGTCAAAGGGATTTTTTGATTGATTTGGATAAAAGATCTCATTTAAAGGATGCATGGTTTGAGGACCTATTTTGATTGTGATTTTTCCATGAGCCTCATACAAGGTAATAGGCATAGGGTTTTTATCTTGCATAATGATTTTTTCAAACCAAGGGTCCATGATGGAAATGATTAAGGATGATAGAATGTTTGGATTTTGGACTTTGAGATGTTTATGGTTGTAAATGTTTATTGTTTGGACTCAAATTTTGTTAAATGGTTGTTTGAAAGAGGACACATCAAACACAACAATAAGATTGGTTTAAGTATGGATGCAAATGATGTTTACTAGTTTATTAAATGAAGACACATCAGGTACATTAATTGCCTATTCTATTGAAGTGGGTGTATCAATCTCCATGGGCTCAGTAATATTCTGGTTTGAGGACATGGTTGATACATGGTGAGACTAGGAGTCTTGTTTCAGTGGGACTTGAGCATAGGTATAGCAATGATGATAATTATGGTGTCATGGATATGTAGGTACATTTGAGCATTGGCAAGACTTGACCATGTTTGTAGTTGATAGGTATGGGTTATGATGTTTGATTCATGATTATAGGTGGTGTTGTGGTTTACTTTTAGCACATTGTTCTTATCTCTTAGATGCTTGATTAGTTCCTTGACTATGGTTACTCATTTGTAAACTTGTTTGGAAAGTTGAATCTATGATTGATTTGGTGAAGTCTATAAGTTATATTATTTGATATCTCAGTTCGGAAGTTACTAATGTGATGATGATTTTGCATGTTTTCAAGGGTTGGGATCTACAAGTTATGCATTTTTTTGGGATGCACACCTCATTGATTGTAGTGGGATGACTTGAATGCATATTGCCTATATCCATGGGATTGATTCAGTGTTGATGTAGACTTTGTTATTTTTCCTTGTCTATGCTCATTTGTGCATTGGTATGTTGCATTGGGATGAGAGGATGGATGATGAGAATGATTGGATAGTTGGTTATTGAGACTTGTAGCATGTTTATCATGATGTCATGGATATCTTAGTTGCATAGTTTAGTGTGAGCTTTTGACAGTAATGATGGTTTATCTTCTTAGATTGGAGATCTTGGTTCTACTTTGGAGTTATTAGTATTATAGTTGAGTGTGTGTGGACCATGGTGATCTTCATTTAGGAGATGGTTATCACAATGCCATGTGTAGTTCATATCATGGTTTAGTGAGAGCTTTGATAGTGATGTGTATTCATCACCTAGTGATGGATGATCTTATATAGTGGTTGGGTGTAATGGACAAACTCTTGGATTATGATTATTATTTGTAGTGAGAGTGCTTTGACATCTTGGCTACTATTTTTAGGAGATGGTTATCTTCATGTGGTTGTAGATGTTGATTCTTGGTTTAGAGGTGTTTGGTAGTGTGTCTTGGTGGACTCTTGATTTTAGGTTAGAGTATTAGCATGATACAAGTTCTCTTGAGACTAGGATATCTATATTGGTGCATGTGATCTTCTAGGAGGAGATGTTAGATCGTGATGTCATGTTTGGATACCTAATTTTGTAGTTGGAGTTTTGACAGTGGTCTTGTTGGTTCTCTTGGTATTGAGTACATTGGTCATGTGCTTGGGAGCTTCATGATAATGTGGTGTTGCATTTGGAGCTTAACATGGATTGATTGGTTGTAGGTTCTCATACATACTTCGAGACTTGGGTGAGGCTAGAGTTCTCTTGGGATTAGAGACACTTGTTGAGATGGTTACCCTTTAGAGGTTTTAATAGGAAGACCAAGGAGACTTTCACTTGGATATGGGCATGAGTTAATTATGGACCTAGAGAAGATTCTTATTGGAGAGAGTCATTGTGGCTTGGTGTATCTTCAAGGAGCATTCTCATTCCCCACTCTTGGTCTACTCGGTAGACTATCATCTAAGAGGTATTTCTGATCCTTTAGATGAATTTTTTTAATGCTTTATCTTCTCATGGTTATGGATCTTGAGCTATGGTTATTGGTTCTAGAGGGTTCATTCGAGGGGTGTCTCTAAACATGCTTTTTCTCAGGCGCTAAACTGGAGTTGTCTAGATGCACAAGTGCGCCTCCCTTAATGAAGTTCATTTTGTTAACCTAGTTCATCCTAGTGACTCAAGGGGTTGTTATATTCTTTAGGCGCAATCTTTCATAGACTAAAACATTCACTCCATGTTAAGGTGCTCAAAGGAGGCTCTGGAGATGGAAAATGGCACCTTAACTCACTTATGTAAATTTTGGACTTTTAGGCAATTGCAAGATGTCTTGGAGGGCTCAATTCTTCAAGGCACCCATTTTGTTCACCACTTGTAGCATCACTTGTGTGCATGTTTGGGATTCTCCAGCGCGATGTGTGATTTGGTCACAATAGGCACCTAGAGTGAATAGGCTTTCATCCTGACTTAATACACTGCCTCCTTCTAACGATTTTTGGGGCAGCAGAAAACCTTTCACCATGGGAAAATGTCTCAGAGATATAAAAAACCGAGAGAGGTTATTGTAGAGGCACTTTACATGATCACTTTGCCTTAGACAGAATGTTTGTAAGTGACACAGTTTTTGAGTAACATCTCGTCAAAGATTGCTGCCTTTTTACACTTTGGACTCTTAAGGGATATCGTCGGTACAATGTAGCTTAGACTGTTTCAACATGTTTGGGTGAAAAATAGGACCATGCCTAGCGTAAATGTACCCATTCAGATGCGTTGGAATAGTCAGTTTGGTCGCATCATGAGCAAGATGAAAGTTACACCCCTTTGCAACTTTACACTGCCTCCTTCTGATGATTTTTGGGGTAGCAGAAAACCTTTCACCACTGGTAAATGCCTCAAAGATATAAAAAACTGAGAGAGGTTATTGTAGAGGCACTTTACATGATCATGTTGCCTCAGATAGAATGTTTCTAAGTGACACGGTTTTTGAGTAACATCTTGTCAAAGATTGTGGCCTTTTTGCACTTTGGACTCTTTAGGGATATTGTGGGTACAATGTAGCTCGGACTGTTTCGACATGTTTGGGTGAAAAAAAGGATAATGCCTAGTGTAAATGTACCCATCCGGATGCATTGGAATAGTCAGTTTGGTCACATCAGGAGCAGGACAAAAGTTACACCCCTTTGCAACTTTACACTGCCTCCTTCTGATGATTTTTGGGGCAGCAGAAAACCTTTCACCACGGGCAAATGCCTCAAAGATATAAAAAACTGAGAGAGGTTATTGTAGAGGCACTTTATGTGATCGCGTTGCCTAAGATGGAATGTTTCTAAGTGACATGGTTTTTGAGTAACATCTTGTCAAAGATTTCTGCCTTTTTACACTTTAGACTCTTCAGGGATATCGTCGGTACAATGTAGCTCAAACTGTTTTGACATGTTTGGGTGAAAAATAGGACCATGCCTAGTGTAAATGTACCCATTCAGATGTGTTGGAACAGTCAGTTTGGTCGCATCAGGAGTAGGACGAAAGTTACACCTCTTTGCAACTTTACACTGCCTCCTTCTGATGATTTTTGGGGCAGCAGAAAACCTTTCACCACGGGCAAATGCCCTAGAGATATAAAAAATTGAGAGAGGTTATTGTAGAGGCACTCTACATGATCATGTTGCCTCAGAAAGAATGTTTCTAAGTGACACATTTTTTGAGTAACATCTCATCAAAGATTGCTGCCTTTTTGCAATTTGGACTCTTCAGGGATATCGTCGGTACAATGTAGCTCAGACTGTTTCGACATGTTTGGGTGAAAAATAGGACCATACCTAGCATAAATGTACCCATCCAGACATGTTGGAATAGTCAGTTTGGTCACATCATGAGCATGACACCAAAAATGCAAAAGTTGCTTTGTGTAACTTGACAACATTGACACTTTTTTGTAACATGACTCAAAGACTCAAACTGACCCCAAATAACTCAAAGTGACTTAATATCACCTTGATTTTGGTGCCTAATGTACATTATAGAGGTCGAGGTGCTCCTTATCATTCAAACATCTTAGATGAGTGCATAGGAAAGGAAAAAGCTCTAAGTTTCATCATCATGAGCGCCTAATATCAAGAGACTTTAATGGCTCAAACCTTAGCATGGAGTCCTAAGGTGCATTTTATGTCTCCTTTCATCCAGTTTGGTGCCCTTATGTAGATTTTTCAACTTGATTTGGCACCCTATATGTGAAGGAAGATCTAAAGGCATGAAAGTGGATGTCATATTGCAAGAGTTTGGATCATCAAAATTGAAAGAAATAAGTCTATTAAGCTTGGGCGCCCTTGGTCTTCTTTTCATTCATTATGAGCGCCTTGGAAATGGTATATAGGTCATCATCAAGATTGGGCACCCTGGATCTAGAGTGTTGGAGAGATCATCAAATGGTGTCTAGAGGAAGTAGGGTGAGTTATGAGTTTGGTCACATCAGGAGCAGGACACCAAAAATGTATAACATGATGATGTAAAAATATGTACATATGTGTAAAAAAGCAGGAGGAAATAAAAAAAAGACAAACCTTACAAATTAATGTGCATACGTACAACTTAATGTAACATAACTTTACAAAATCAATGTGAATACTTACAAATTAATCCAATGAACCATCCGGGTCTGCTCTACTCTTTATTGTGTCAAGTATTGCTTCATGGTCAGACTCACGTACCTTCCACAATATTTTGTTCAAAGGTCTACCCCGATACTTTATCAAATGAACATTGGATGCCATGACAAGGTTCGAGTAATGAAGAATCTTCCGATGCGTGTCAAAGTCCTGAAATAGCCAAATATTAGCACTCTTATGTGGGTACCTTCTAAGCCATGTTCTAGTAATAACCACTAAGCCTGTAGGGTATTCGATGTTTTCTCCATCTGTAACAGGGGCCTCTAATTTCTTTTTGGCCTTAACACAACGACATAAGTAATAATATGTTCCCTCTTCATTATCTTCATCTGCAATAACTGCATATACATGCCCTACATTGATATGTGTAGCAAATTAGATGAAATTAGTCAACATTACAAAAATACTACAAAGTAAGATGACATTACCTGGTTGAACTAGATGAAATTAGATGCATATAAGTGCCCTATATTACCTGGTTGAACTAAATCTGATATGTGGTCAAAGTCAACTGATGATTCCATCTGTGTTAGTTCTAGTGCCATTGGGGGTCAATATGTGTCAAGTGGGCTAAGATAATTTAACTGCCATTCGTCAACCCACTCCTTTGACTCGCACTCATCCCAGACTTGAATTGTATAGGAAGAACAAAAGCATGACATCTTTCGTGTATGGATACTCCATGAACCTGCAATTGAGCTTCTGAAAGAGTGCATCTCATTTGATCCTATTAGTGTACAACAATCCTCATATGGTGTAATGTTAGTATCATCTATTAACCAAAAAAATCTACGAACTAAAGACTTACCTTCATTACTTGGACCCATGGAAGCATTACACCACTCGACAATCGATTTTGCATCTGTCAACTTTACTTTATCTTTATACTTTGAAATGTTTTAGCAATTCAAAATATCTTTGACAAATTTTAATTTGAGGATACTTCTCTAGAAATTTACCATAAAACTGTGTTTGAGTCTCATCCAAAAAATGCTTTGGATGTGGCTCACGGTTCTGACTACCGATTCTCCTTCTTACCACATCCCTTTGATTCGGAGATACCCTTGTGTAATTCTTCCAAAAGTCTTCAATTATTGATCTTAATGCTTCAACAATTGGTTTATTTTTTCATGGTAGTCTCCCCGAGAACGCCCATAATTCATTGGCATTAGTGTCCTCAATTCTTTGGTGTCTTCTAATGGCTCTTGATAAAGGTTTCCTATTAATTCTCAATTCTTGACTTGTCTTTCTAATGAGATGAGCTTTCCTCATTTGACTACTTACTATAATCGATGTAATCACATGCCGTGTTGCATTACTATCTTTTGTGCGTGAGGTGTTACCCACACTCTCATACGCACTCATTAGATTCTTGAAAATAGATTTTTCACTTGAAGCCTCTAATGTTCTCAACCCAAGAATCTTCATGATAGACCTATACTTTATACTTTGCATCATTTCAACGAGTAGTTGACATCTTGCAGTCTCATTTAACTTTTCAAAGAACAATCTCTAAATCTTATTAGCATATCTTCTACAAGTGCATTTTGGAATCTTACCTTCCATTGGCTGCAAAATATTCTCATCAATATCAATCAAATACTTTGGCTTTCTATGCAAAATTCTAGGTAGTGTCCAGTTAGGTAAATTCATCTCAACATTAGGAATTTCATCAATATTTAAATGAGATGGATTAGATGGCATACCTTCGATTGAATATGGAATAGATGACATACCTTGAGGTTGAGGTGGGAACGATGGTGTACCTCCTTCATCACATGTGTGTGATGATGTACTCTCAACTTGAGATGTGGTAGATGGTGTCCCTACATGTTGACTTGTGGTAGAGGATGTGTCTCCAACTATGGTATTCAAATCTCTCGTACCATGAAGTTTTTGCATTCATTCTCTTTGTGCCACCAATACCATATCTCTTTGTGATGGTTGTGGTTCCTCTTCAATTGGTATGTCTTCATTTATCATGTCTAATTTCCTCTTCTCACAAAGTTCCCTCATAGCCACTACTTTCTTTGCATTCTTAGCTTCTATCTCTTCCTGTGTTGGTTTAATTCTTGATTGTTTCCTCGGCATGACGAAGAATTTGTCTGTAGCATGATAAAGAGACCAATATTAGTTCCTAAGAAATGAATACAAGATAATAGTGGGATTGTAGTTTTTTTTTATGTTGTAAGGATTTATTCTTGTATAGTTTGACATCATGGTATGTTAAGGTTTGTTTATTACACATAATTATTAAAGAGCCCAAGTGTAGAAAATATACATGGCATCATGTGAGATTGTAGGTTGCTTTCTTGATTGGGAATGTGTCTATTTTAAACATGTATGATAAAGCATGATAAAGTAATTCAATCCGAAATAAAGAAAATGTAAAGAACATGCATGTAAAGACTTGACATACCTAAAAAATGAAGATTTGAATGGAGAGAGTGCCCAATTATGTAGTGTTTTTATCTTCTTGCATCAAACTCCTCAACAATTTGAGTTTTTCACCACTTGCTTCCTTTTCAATGTTAAATTCAATAACACTCAAATATCATTACTAACGACAATACTATTAACCAATCTATAATGTTAAATTCCTAAAATTGAATTACAATTAACATTGCAACACTTCAAAAATTGAAATTTGAATAGATATATATCAAACTTGGTGTGAAAACTATGTTATTTCCTCCTTCTCAAGTTGGCAAAGCAGAAAAGGTGGTGCAAAGATCATGCAAAGGTGGTACAATGTGTCAAATGTGCATGTGAACTTCCCAATAGCATGAAAGCACTTCTTTTTTGTCGGAGCACATGTAGAATCAGTAAGAAAATAGAGCATGTGGGCTTGGATCACGGGTGTAACCACTTTTTTACCATTTCAATAGAAAGACAAAATGCGAGAGCGTTATAACATGCTCGCGCTATAACATGCTCGTGTTTTGTCCTACTATAGATTCATCACATCCTTTACATTGATCACATCTCTTTCCTACAAGAGCTTGCCAGATGCTCCACCATATGATAGGCATAACAATGAAGGGGTAAGCCCTCATAATCAAGTTCTTGATAGAAAATGCCCTCAACCCTCAATGTCAAACCCTAATCCCTCAACCCTTAACTTTGATCCCTTGACCCTCAACCCTATCCCTAAACCCTCAACCCTTCACTCTAATCCCTCAACCCTCAACCCTATCCCTAAACCCTCAACCCTCAACATCAAATCCTAATCCCTCAACCCTTCACTCTAATCCCTCAACCCTAAACCCTCAACACTATACCTTAAACCATAATCCCTCAGCCCTCAACCCTAAACCTTATCCCTAAACCCTAATCCCTCAACCCTCAACCCTAATCCGTCATCCCTCGACTCTAATCCCTCATCCCTAAACCCTAAATGATATCCCTAATCCTACACCCTCAACAAACTCGATACTATACCTTAAACCCTAATCCCTTATCCCTAAACCCTCCAACCCTATCCCTAATCCTTATACCCTCCACACTCTACTTTAACTCTAATTCCATGACCCTCAACCCTATCTATAAACCCTTGACCCTTGAACCTCAACCCTAAACCCTCAACGTCAAACCCTAATCCCTCAACCCTCAACCCTCAACCCTAAACTCTCATCCCTAAAGCCTCAACCCTCAATCCTTAAACCTTCAACCCTAAACCCTATCCCTAATCCCTCTACCCTCGACACTCTAACCCTAACCTTGACATTAAATGCTAATCTGTCAACCCTAAACCCTAATCCTAAACCCTCAACACTATACCTTAAACCCTAATCCATCAACCCTCAACCCTAAACCTTATCCCTAAACCCTAATCCCTCAACCCTCAACCCTAATCCATCATCCCTTAACTCTAATCCCTCATCCCTATTCCTAAACCCTTAACAGACTCGATACTATACCTTAAACTCTAATCCCTTATCCCTAAATTCTCCAACCCTATCCCTAATCCTTACACCCTCCACACTCTACTTTAACCCTAATCCCTTGAACCTCAACCCTATCCCTAAACCCTTGACCCTTGAACCTCAACCCTTAACCCTCAACCCTCGACGTCAAACCCTAATCCCTCAACCCTTAACTCTAATCCCTCATCTCTCAACCCTAACCCTAAACCCTCAACCCTCAACGTCAAATCCTAATCCCTCAACCCTTCACTCTAAACCCTCAACCCTAAACCCTATCCCTAAACCCTTAACACTATACCTTAAACCCTAATCCCTCAACCCTCAACCCTAAACCCTAATCCCTCAACCCTCAAACCTAATCCGTCATCCCTCAACTCTAATCCCTCATCCCTAAACCCTAAATGCTATCCCTAATCCTACACCCTCAACAGACTCGATACTATACCTTAAACCCTAATCGCTTATCCCTAAACCCTCCAACGCTATCCCTAATCCTTATACCCTCCACACTCTACTTTAACCCTAATTCCTCGACCCTCAACCCTTTCCCTAAACTCTTGACCCTCAAACCTTAACCCTAAACCCTCAATGTCAAACCCTAATCCCTCAACCCTTAACTCTGATCCCTCGACCCTCAACCCTATCCCTAAACCCTCAACCCTAAACCCTCAACCCTCAATGTCAAATTATAATCCCTTCACCCTTCACTCTAATCCCTCAACCCTAAACCCTATCCCTAAACCCTCAACACTATACCTTAAACCCTACTCCCTCAACCCTCAACCCTAATCTGTCATCCGTCATCCCTCAACTCTAATCCCTCATCCCTAAACCCTAAATGCTATCCCTATTCCTAGACCCTCAACAGGCTCGATACTATACCTTAAACCCTAATCCCTCTACCCTCGACTCTCTTACTTAACCCTAATCCCTTGACCATTAACCCTATCCCTCAACCTCAACCCTCAACTCTTAACATTAAACCCTAATTCATCAACCCTAAACCCTAATCCCTCAAATCTAAACCCTATCCCTAAACCATCAACCCTCAACACTATACATTAAACCTTAATCCCTATCTCTCAACCCTTAACCCTTAAAACTTAAACCCTATCCCTACACCCTCAACACTTGACACTATATCTTAAGCCTTAAACCCTCATCCCTAAAGCCTCAACCCTCAATCCTTAAACCTTCAACCCTAAACCCTATCCCTAATCCCTCTACCCTCGACACTCTAACCCTAACCTCGACATTAAATGCTAATCTGTCAACCCTAAACCCTAATCCTAAACCCTCAACCCTCAACACTATACCTTAAACCCTAATCCCTCAACCCTCAACCCTAAACCTTATCTCTAAACCCTAATCCCTCAACCCTCAACCCTAATCCATCATCCCTCAACTCTAATCCCTCATCCATAAACCCTAAATGCTATCCCTATTCCTAAACCCTCAATAGACTCGATACTATACCTTAAACTCTAATCCCTTATCCCTAAACCCTCCAACCCTATCCCTAATCCTTACACCCTCCACACTCTACTTTAACCCTAATCTCTTGAACCTCAACCCTATCCCTAAACCCTTGACCCTCAAACCTCAACCCTCAACCCTCGATGTCAAACCCTAATCCCTCAACCCTTAACTTTGATCCCTCATCTCTCAACCCTAACCCTAAACCCTAAACCCTCAACCCTAATCTGTCATCCCTCAACTCTAATCCCTCATCCCTAAACCCTAAATGCTATCCCTATTCCTAGACCCTCAACAGGCTCGATATTATACCTTAAACACTAATCCCTTATCCCTAAACCCTCCAACCCTATCCCTTATCCCTTAACCCTCATGATTAATAGCCTTGAACGCAAAAAAATTTAAGGGGAACATAACACGAGCGTGTTATAACGCGCTCACGTTATGTCAAACATGACAAACAACAAACTTGCGGGAAAGGAAAAATGCAAAGTAAAACATAACGTGAGTGTGTTATAATGCACTTGCGTTATGTCTTGCTTTGGGCTTGGGATTTGCTTTGGATTTCTAAATTAAAGGCTTGGAGTGCCTTATGAACAGTCACAGACGTGTTTTTCCATATTCTTCAAAATTTCACATAATTTCATTCTTGCTAACCCTTAGATTTGCACATGTTTCAAGGTCGAACAAATCAAACACTTGGGAAATGTTAGGCTTTCTCTTAGCTATTTGACGATGTGATTTTTTTCACATTTTAACAATGTTAAGCCTTCCATCTTTGCAAAAACCACTATTTGGTCTTTTTTTCATTGTAAATTAACTATTGATTCAAATTTCAAAAAAATTACATATTTAGAAACTAGACTCCATTCTACAAATATTAAAAAAATAAAAAAATGATTTTCAATTAGTTTTCAAAATTTATAGGGGTAGCACGGCCAAAATTCTATTTTTTAGGATGTGTCCACTTTGAAAATTAGTATAAAATCAAATATTCATCAAAAAATTATCAGAAAAATTAGGCATAAACTACATGCTATTAGCTAATTTCTCACTAAAGCAATTTTAAAAATACCAAAAAAAAGTTGACCTTTTGAGGGAGCCACAAAACATGCTATGTTATATTTTTTTGATAGAAACAACACCAATTTCTGTGGCTCCCTCTTTTGAACCCCTTAATCTATGCCATTTTCAAAACAAAATAGTAGTTTAGAAAGTAGACTCAGAGCACTACAAACATTGTTTTGGTTGCATCTCCAAATTTTGAGTGTAACTATGCTCAATTTCTCATCCAAGGCCAGTATTTTCTGATTTCAGAAAAAAAGTGGCCACTTAAGACACCTTTTTGGCCCCCCATCTTTCTGCACTTACCCCTTCATTATCTACCATTTCATTGTCATGAGGTGTAAATGTTTTTGATATTATAAGGCAGGAAACCAGGGGCCAATCCCTTACAAAGCAAAACCCAAAAAGGGTAAAAAAGGCTCAAAAAACAAAAAGAGCCAAAACCACCACAGACAACTTACATGCAACTAATATACAGCAAAAAGATACTAACAGTAAAAAGCCAGCTAACAAAAAGCATAGAAAGACTAGGAAGGGATGTCCTCCTCTCCCTTAGAAAGAAACTCCAGCTTTTTGTCAAATTCTTTAACCCTGTCATTATCAGCACCATGAATGAGAACCTCATGTTCCTGCAACAAAGATAGATTGGCCATAGTAGTCTTGCATAACATGCTAGTAATGAAATTTCCAAGAGAAAAGACCCTTTTTTCTAGGAATTCCACCCTCTCCTTCAGCTGAGATAGATCATCAGCATCATTAACTTCCTCAATATTATCTTCCTCCCTACCATCTTGAGCATTATTACCATCCTCCTAAAACAGATTAGGATCAACATGAACAACAGTGGGAACAGAGTGGGCATCTTTCCTAGTGTTATCAACAGTATCAGTCACCTCCACCTGAGTAGTAATATCTCCCACCTCCACACAGTCACAATGGGAACAGAATTATGAACCCCTATATTATTTTCAGTATCAAAGGCCTCCATAGGAATGTCCTGCCCATCAATTTCTTCTTCACCACTAGAATCTTCAATAGCAATCTCCTGAACATCACTCTTGGGATTATCTTCCTCCTCATGGATAGAGGCTTCAAAATTGCTTTCAGAATAGTCAATGAACTTTAGCTTGGGAGCCTGTTTGCTAGCAATATGACCAGACCACCTAACAATAGCAAATTTACCCTCCAGTTTAACTTTTTTGAAATTCTGTGAGGGTCCCTCCCTACCCTGATTCTGCTCATACTGGGTCGCAGAATCCCTAATATCTTCTTTCAAAGGGTTAGACTCCATGTCAACATCTAAGAGACATCTTTTAGATTTCAATTTGAATATGGAAGAAGGGTTTAAATGTTATTTCAAGTTCAGGGGCTCATCTTTTCAAATAAGGCCTAGGAGGAAGCTTAGAATTATTTGTTGGAGTACAGGACCACTGAGAGGGGGAGGGTGAATCAGTGGTCTATAAACTTTAAAACTTTTTTCACCTTTTAATCTACTGGATAGACAATGAGAGAGACTTTAAAGATTTATCAAACACATATACGTAAATATGATGATAAACAGTATGAACAATACCTCAAAGACAAAACATTAGGGTACACACATAAAGATAAACAACATGAACCATAACACATGTTTTTTATGAGTGGAAAACCCTCATAGGGATGAAAAACCACTCTTGAATCCTTCCACTTTATTATGCCTCACTGGCAAATCAAAACCTCACTAGTTACATTCAAGCCTCACTGGCTACAAATAGGTCTTACTGACCAAGCAAGCCTCACTGGCTACAAATAGGTCTCACTGACCAAGCAATCTTCACTGGCTACAAACAGGTCTCACTGACCAAGCAAGCCTCACTGGCTATAATGTGCCTCACTGGAAAAATATACAATCTCAGAATAATACAAAGAGTACAGAGGGTTTCTCTGTTTCAATACAAATCACTAAACTTGCATATCCCCTTGCAATCACACTCAACTCAATCTACATTTCGTTCTCAGTATCTTTGCACAATCAACTACAAATTTACTTCATATTGGACATGATTCACTTTGTAAATTTGCTACATAATGTCTTCATCATGTGCTTGATTCATCCCTATAGAAACATCTCATACATCTCTCAATTCTTAGATAAAATATTCACCTTTTTAATCACCTGATTCACCTGCATTTTCTCTTCAAAAAACCTCACTAAAACATGTCTTCAATGCTACATATATCAGTCCTCTAATAAAAAAATACATAATGAACCTACAATGTCATTAAAAAGAAAAGACTTTTCCTTTTCCTCTTCTCTACATATTCCTTCTCCCTTTTCAAAAATAAAAACCATAATAGGCTTCCATCACTTTGCATGAAAAATCTTCAATAAATTATATTTCATCAATCCTGTCAGAGAAAATAATAATTCTCTTTTCATCTTCGGACCCATTCCCAAAAGCCCATCTACATGAAAAATAATTCATAAAAACTCCTATGATTCCATAATCATAAATCATTTAAAATACCACTAATCTTCTCCCCATTTTAGAAAAAGCAAAACACTCTTCATTAAATGCCTTCAACTCCACAAGAAGAAGCAAAAATAGAAAAAAATCTTCTTAAAAATAATTCTTAAAAGTCCAAGAGATTCTACCTTTTGCAAGGATAAAAATAGCCTTAAAAAGATCACATTTTATGCAGGTATAAACCTTTGACATTCCACTGCACATCAATCATGAAGATCGGGGAGTGGAAGTCAAAGTTTAAAAGTCATCCTTTGATTGACCTTTGCAACATTTAAACATAACCGTCGATCAAGTTATGGTGCCCATGCGCATAAGTTGATGACCGCTACAAGCAGTGGAGAGAGCTAAAGGGGCCGGTAAGGGGATGTCATAACACCCCTTTAGTAGATTGGTTTAAGTGATATGACCTGTGATAACATGTCACCTTCCAAATATAAAAAAGCAATGAACCTTCATAAGACTTGTGAATAAGATTTTTGATACTTATGAATTATATCACTAACATAATATAGAACCCTAACTTGCCTTTGACAAAATTGAAACTCCTCAAAAGCATGCAGACACTCTCTGATTAAAAGATAACATTATCTAAACTAGAGTTTATGCCTTTGACACTTAGCTTCATTGATCAACATGAACATCATGCCAATAAATTTCAACCTTTGAAAAATAAGTGATCTCTTGATGACATGTTCTGGTGACAGATCCTGATGACAATAATGTTTCTCAAGAACTCTTGATGATATCTGATCTGAACTTAACTTGAATAAAGCTCATCAACAACCATATTAAAGCATGAGGAAATCATTAAACATATGAAACTTGAACTTGAACTCATGAGTAACTTTCTCCCGATATAGATGCTCACTAATATAGATGCTCAACATCATATGATATATCTCCTAACATAAGGTGAAGTATCAATACCTTTTATCATGAAGCATGTGAACTCACTCGAATTCCCCTCAACCATGAAGATCATGATGAACTACAAGTGAAGTAGAATGAGTGAAGAAAAATGAACATTAACATGAACTTAACATCTTGTCATAAATAATTCAGGTTATAAAGACAACCTGACAACATGAAGATATCCAACTTGATCTAAGTTCTCTTCAAGCTCCACAACTCTTGAAGTAATGACACAAAGCAATGCAGATCTTGACATAAAGATCCTGACATGAGGACATTATATTGAACACTGTTTGAACTCCTGAAATGAGAGTATGTCCATCATGAAACATTAAACCTTACTATCCTTTACAAGATGATCCTAACCATGAACATCATACCAACTAATTCACTATAATAACTCATGAACAGTGAAGCACATGTGAACTCCTGAAGCATGAACTCATGAAGCATCACCATCAACTCAATCATGCAACACTGTACCTTTGACATCAATGACAAACATATTTCCAAATTATTGTTGTATTGAGAAGCCATGTGTATGTTTTCAAATGAATTCCAAATCAAATTTTAAAGTTTTTCAACACTTATGTAAGAAACTAATGTAAAAGTATATATGAAAATGACCTAAAATGATTGATTTTTCAACTTTTTTCAATGTAAATGAGTGAAAGAAAAGGTGTTGTGAAGAGTTTAAAGAGAGAAAAAAAATAATATGTCTAAGAAAAGCCCAATTATGCAACAATATCTTTTACAACACGCTTTTAGTGCATATCTAGAGTGATGACAAGTCAAAACCTAGTGAAAATACACCTAAAATATGTAGTTTTTTTACCAATTTTCAACGTAAATGCCTAGTAGAAAGGGTGTTGTAAGGAATTCAAGGAGGGGAAGCAGATAATAACCCTAATATTAGTCAAATAATGCAGCAATATCCCTCACAACATGCATATAGTGCAAATCTAGAGTGACGATAAGGCCAAATCTAGTGAAAATGCAAGGTTTTCAAACCCTAAACATGAAATTTTGCAAGAAAGCCACTATGATGCAACACTACAATTAGAAATCAGTCCTAATAAGTGTTTTGAAAGGGTAGAAAAATTTGAAATAATATTTAACTACAAACCCTAGCTAATGTAAAACTAGGATTTTATGAAAAATGCACAATTTCAAGCAATTTTAGACAATTTAAGCATGAAAATGCAATGCGAATGCATACTAAATAATGAATTTCTATAATTTAAATCACATTTGATGAAAATAACAGAAATTTAATGCAATTAAATGCTAATTAATTCAAATTATGCTAAAATGCAAGCCTCAGATGCTAATTTTTTCAAAATTTTCAATTTTGTTTTTGTAATTTTTCAAATGCAATAAAATGAATTAAGGTAAATCTATCACACAACACTTAGCAAGGTGCAAAAAATTCAAAAAAATAGGTTCACCAAAATGTTTAGGGTTAAAAAGGGGGGAAAAGTTTTGGTTTAGGTTTCAAAGGCAAATCCTCCCTTCTCACCAAACATTTTAGGGCATATCAACCGAGTTGAATCTCCACTAAGCGAGAGCATTCACCTATCAGGTTGGGCTACCTCTTGGAATGATGCAGAAGCTTAGATGAATCAAACAATATCTCAATTTAATGCTCAATTACTCTTAAAACCTTAAATAATTAAAAACAGTAAGAAAATTAATAAATTCTGACAAATCCCTTCAGACTAAGGAGAAGGATAGTGATTGTTAACTCACTATTTTTTGAAGTTTGGAATGTCGAACAGTCAAGGACACTGGGACTAGCACCCTAGTTGAAGGTATAGTTTTCTTCATGGAATCTGAATCTCCTCCCAACACTGATCTGTACTGTATCTTCCATTTTAGTCCTGAAGAAAGTGGAGGACACAAGGACTAGTGCCCTTGTCCTGAAATGTTCACCTTTGTCCTTTTTCTTTCAGATCCCAAATCCTTGTTGTTTGCAAACTCTTTTCTACAACTCCACTCTGTGAAACTCGGTACCTGTAACCTGCAATCACAAAGCAGTGTGGGAGGGGGTTGTGGGGTTTAGAGGCTTGCCTCAGTCAAGCCTTAGGGAAACATTCAAGTCTTTCAAACATCGATGTTAGATAAGAGTGTGTATCCCTATGAGATAGAGGCAAAATCCAAATGATAAATGATTGAAAACATAATAGATATCACCTTGAATTGTAGATCTCATATAAATGAAGGCTTTTCAATCACATGAGAAGATGAAGTCAAATCTACAATCACAAACACAGTAACAATGCTCTGCTTTGCAACAATGAATATCTTGAAATCACAAATATGACTAAAGTTCACAATCATCTTCTAGTTTACAAATGAACACCTAAACATGATTATATATGCAACTACAAATATTCTTGCTAAGAATTTCATAATTCAAATTTGAGATGTCAGCATAAGACCTAAATAATGGTCATAAAACTGACATTTAAATTTAGGGCTAACCCAAAATAGGGTAGGACTAGGGAGATAGCACCCAAGTCTGTCCTCCCATTTTTGTTATAAGATAATCAAAACAGCACCCCCTAGGTCCTATTTTCCATAAGACTTTAGGGTTGTCTCATAGGGATTCACAATTATCATGCAAGATGCTCTAATTGCATTCTAAGGACCTGGGAGCTAAACCTTAAGAGGGAAAATCCCCCAAGGGGACATTTTTTGACATAATAGGAGGTTTTGTGTGACTTCCTTTTGTGCTTGTCTCTATCCATTTTCTTTATCATAATCAACTTTATCTCAATTATGGTATTACCTAGAATATTACTGGGTGTGTTGGTATTGGAATCTGTGTTGTGTAGGTGATTTGAGTCCATACAGAGTTGAAGATTTTTATTTTTGGCACATTTTGGACTCTAGAACCCAGCGTAGATGTCCTCATGGCATGCTGTCATCTGAGGTCAAGGCCCTCTCCTTGTTTTCATAGGTTCTGTAAGCACCAAAATCATACACAACCTCCACGAGGACCTTGATGATGACTCAAAATCCTTGTCACGTACATGTAAGCATGAAATAACATTGTCTTACCAACATTTATCTTGGTGACGTGTCTTTTCTTCCTCCTTGTGTTGTTTCCCCTTTGTCATTTTCTCTCTCTCTCTTTGCTTTCAACACTTGTTGATTTGTGTTTCCTATGCTTGCAACTTTATCCCTAACCCTTATATGCATCTTGTAGGTGTGTTTTTAGCTTTCCCTAGTGTTTTTCATCTGTTCCCACCCCTAGAGGCCTTCTAGAGGTACTCTGAAGCCATCTCCACCTTTCAGTTTTTAGTTTCGCTCAACTAATCCAAATCTCCCCTGAGAGATCCTACTTTTGAAAGTGGAGATTTGGTTTTTGACCCACATTTGACCTTTTTCTAGAGGTAGGTCCCCTTCTTTTCTCCTCCTCTTCCATCTCCCATCATGCACTTCCACCTAAGTGCCCTCCTTTGAGGGTCGCCCATGGGTCGTCCCTGGGTGACCCTGATTGGTGAAAGGGGCAACCCATGGTTGACCCTGCCATTTTTCCCAGCCGTGAAATAACTCATGTTTTTGGTCAAAAGTAGCTCCATTTTCAACCATTTTTCTTCCTATTTGCATGGAATTTTGTGCCAAAGATAAAGTTAACTATTTCATGCACCCACACATGCATATTTAACTCCTTTTCATCTTTAGTTCTCAATGCATTCATTCCCATGGATTCTTTTTCTTCACTTCTTCTTGAGTGATAAGTTATAATTGGGTAGATTACTCCAATTTTAGCCCAGGTCACTCTTGTGTCTTCTAAGTTAACTCTTCAATCAAATTGAGTTAACTCTTCTTCTTCACCTCTCATCCCTTCTTCAAACCTATAAATACCCCCTCCCTTAAGCACAAAGGGAGGCAATTTCATTTATCCACATAGTTCCTATAGGTTATTGCTCTCTAAATCAAGCATATGTATGCTCACGTAGGACGTTAGAGCCTTTTTCTTTTATTTGTTATCTCATCTAGCTTTTCTAAAAGATCATTTTGTGTCGATACGCTACTCACATCACAAGCCACAATGTTCATCAAGCTCTCATTGAGCTCATTTCAAATCTTCTTTTGCTTCTCTTTTCTTATTGTTGCCAACAGGATCACCCCGCTATTGCAAGAGGATTAGAGATTGCCATAGAAGGATTTATGAGGGTAGTGGAGGCTCATGCATCTTCTTTTACTCTAGGTTCCTTCATGCTTTTTTTTCATTTCATAGTAATTAGATAATCAAAACTTTTATCTTGGAAATAGTAAATACATGTTGCTTTTTCCTTGATATCCTAATTAGATTTGCATTGTTAAAATAGTTTCCCTTTCGAAAGTTCATAGATTAAAAGCAATTTCCCTTTCCTAGATTAAATCGATCCACTTATTCAGAGAATCAAACCAAAAACATAGCTTCAATTGCATTAGGTAATCTCATACTAGTTTGCATACATCTTCTAATTCCTAGAATAGAAAAAAGCACTTTCATTTCTATAAACAAAAAAAAGCACAAAAAAATGTTTTGCATTCATATAGGCTTGCATAAATACAAAAATAGAAAAGAACAAAAACATTAGAAGCATAGAAGGTTCAAAAACCCTTGGTCCCAACACAAGGTCAAACAAAGTCAATGTTAGTCAAAACCCTTGGTTTCATCACAAGGTCAAACAAAGTCAAACCTTAGGTCATACAAACCCTAAGATGAAATCCTAGGTCAAGTCAAGCTTATCTTAAACCATCTCTCTCTTGTTTAGACTCATGAATGTACCCTGGACTTAGATGTGAGTGGGTGAAGGCAATCCTTGACAAGATAGAGGAGATCCACCCTAGACAACAACAAAATCAAAAGATAGTTCAACAACAAGAAGAAAGATTCAGAGAACTTCAAATATAAGAAATCATCCAACAACATGAATGACAATGTCAACTTGAACAAAACATCAAGGAGAACAATAGTCAACCCACACAATGCTAGAACATTAGAAACCCTAACAGGAGAACGGTGACTAGTGACCCTTCAAGTCATATAGTTATCTTTACAACAATAGTCATAGAACACCGCATTCAAACAACCACACAACAATAATGGCCCCAGGATTGGCTGACCACTCTCTGTGAAGTCTAGCTCTCCAACGAGCCAGACCACCCCTGTGTCTCACCTCCTCTCAACTGGGTACTTCCACCAGAGTGAGAGTGACATGGAGGTTTGCCTCATGGCAAGGAGAGAGGGTATGTGTGTAGGCCAAAGCTGACTCGATTGCCCCAAGCAACTGAGTCATGATTTTGAGTGTACATGTTTCTCTTTTCTACCTTACTCCATTTTTGTAATTGTCTCTTTTAGATTATGTTTACAGTAGTTGTTTTTCTGCATTTTGTTCATTTTCCCTTCATTGCCATGTTGGCAAGAGACACTGCTCTACAGAAGACTTTAATGTTTTCATTGATGGAAACAAGGCAAAGAGACACTACTCCAGAAGAAAATCTTGAGTTAGCAATAAGGCACAAAGTATTTTAGTCCGGAAGCCCAAAATGGCTAAGTATGGAAGTATTCAGAGTAAGGGACAGATAGTGAATCAGTATGCCTCTAAAATTGAAGACTTATAGATGTGGTTTAGGTATGATGTTTATAGCTACCTATTTCTATTATATTCCAATGATCAAGATCTAACTTCCTCTGAAAGTCATCTGATGAAAAATCTAAGTCCGGGTGGATAGTGTTAAGACAAAGACAATGAATAGTACAGAGTAAAATGGTTCGCATTCCTCTACAAAAGCATACTTTGTTCTATGGTTCTGAATTAAGATAGAGATAGGTCATGACTATCAGAATCCAAGTTTGTATCTCTAGAAGTGCATTAGATCTTACTCTACAGGCTCTCCAATACCGGCATCCAGTATGATAGTGTTTATAGTGTGACAGGGCAATAGTTCTAAGGTCTGCATTTTGGCATACAGATTTATCTTGTTCTGTGGAGTTGAAGACATGTTAAAAGATCAATAATGATAGATGAATATGATTCATGAAGTCCCATTTGGTCTGCATCATGAGTTGTGATGTGACAGAGAAACCTATCATATATGTTATTAAGGAACAAGCCGACAGACTGGTTAAATCCTTATGCAGAGAAGAAATATGAGCTGGATGATAAATGTAAGTGGTTGTATGATTAGAGCCAACACATATGAAGACATGTACATAATGGTTTGGATTCGCATTAAAGATTTAACACAAGAACAAGCTGATAGGATATAACACTTGGTATACACATTTCACAGTTTGCTTGCCGACCTGATCATGAGAAAGATTTAGTTGTAGATATAAACAGAGGATGGATTTTGATGTTTGAGTGTGAAGTTATGTGATGTGTCTGGATGCAAAATATGTGAAGATAGAGTGGCTACAACAAATAAAGGGAGATCTTGAGCATATGTAAGAGCAGAGTAGAGAAACAGGGGCAGACTAAAATGAAGAGTTCTGAGTCAGTATTTATAAGATTAATTGGAACTGTAACCATGCATATGTAGATACAATCACAACAGTTCATCTTTGGTAGTGAGCCACTCTTCTTCTTTCTTCTTCTAATTGGCAGTGAGCCTTTTCTCTTGAGCAGTGAGCTCTGGGCAGTGATCCCTAAGGTAGTGAGCCTCTTGTAACTCAGTATTGTGCTATAACAATATATTGTGAGCTAACACTCACCTTGGTTTTTCCCTTTTTGGGTTTTCCATTTAAAAAATTCAAGTGTTCATGTGTTATGTCTTTGTGGTTGCTGTTTCTATGCTTATTCTACTTTCATATTATTAACTTTGGAATTTGGGTTAATAAACTTATTAAGAAGTGGTTTTGTGGAATACTCATTCACCTCACCTCTTAGTTTTCCTTGCTATCAACAATTGGTATCGGAACAAGGTTCCATGCAAGAAGTCTAATAGGTTGAGGAAGATCTAGGGTAGTGTAATCATAGTAGCAAGAAGATTTGGAAATTATGAAAGCAACAAGCAACTAGAAGCAGCCCTTATGGATCTTGAAAAATCTGAAGCAGAAGTCAGGGATCTAAAGGAAAACTTGCAACAAGTTGATGAATATATCTCAAAGTTAAAGTTACAAGTCAAGAAATTCAAAGACAAATACAAAGAAGTTAGTGATCAATTGATATCAGCAAATGAAGTCCTAAATGATTTGGAAGCAGAAGTTATAGAAAGAACAAAAGAAGAAGAAGAACTAAATTTAATTGTGAAAAGTAGATTAGAAGATTGTACCAAACTTGAAAAAGAAATTGTGAGTCTAAAAATAGACCTGGAAAAGACCAAGAGCTATGACAAAAAGTTCAAGATAGGTACTGCAAAGCTTGATGAAATGATTACTAGTCAGAAGAGTGTTGATGACAAGCAAGGTTTGGGATTTCAGAAAGGAGAAAGTTCAAAATATAGTCAAACAAAGACTGAGTCAAAGAAAAACAAAGGAAACCAATTCAGAAATCAAAGAAGAGGACCTAGAAGACATCCAATTAGACAACCAAATGCTCAGAGGTATCCATCTTTCAATGGCCACTATTTTAATTGCAATAAGTTTGGTCATAAAGCTACTCAATGTAGGAGTAGAGTAAATTAGAACATTTCATCATTCTCTGGTCAATGCTTCAATTGCAAGAAAATTGGTCACAAATCAAATGAATGCAGAAATCTGGTAAGAAATGGATCTTACAATGCAAGGAATAATCAATCATTCAATGGAAAGTGTTTCACATGCAATAGATTTGGACACATGGCTAATCAATGTAGATCAAGGATAAATTCATTCAGAGGAAGGAATCAAGGACAAGGAAACATTGTATGCTTCAATTGCAACAAATTTGGACACGTTGCAAGATTCTGCAGAAGCAAGAATTTGAAGAGAAATTACTATGCTGAAGAAAGGAAAACAGAGCAGAGGAATGATAAGGGAAAAGAAAAGGTTGACCTGGTTGAAACAAAGAAGGAAATGGACAAGATCTGGGTCAAGAAAGAAGTAATTAAAGAAGAGGATAGATCCGCACTAGCATCTGATGTAGAAACTTCCTACAGGAGGTAAATTGGGTGCACTGGCTCATGGGGAGCAGTGTTGAAAATCCAAAACCCCCAGCCAGAAAGTAGGTGCTAGAATCTAGCATGAAGGTATATAATGTAAATTGATGTGACAAATCTCTTAAAAGAAAAATTGGAAGAAAAGAAGTCAATGTGGCACATTATAGAGCAATCTTGATCGACTGTATCTATGAAAGAAGTCATGCAACTTTTTGGGAATGAGCATTTATGACTATTTAGGTCAAGTCATGCCGAGGATAAAAAGGGACTTGTTTGATTTCAAAATCACTTTGCATTCAAGATATCAAACATCTAGGAGAGACTAAGGAGAAACTTGAGTGACAACAACTAAGATCTGAAGGATTTAGAGTGACTTAGACAAAGGAAACCCTAGCTCAGTGGAACAAGGTATTTTCATTCAAACCCCATTTGTGAGTCAGTTGAATGATTTGGAAGTAGAAGTTATAGAAAGAACAAAAGAACAAGAAGATCTGAATTTAATTGTGAAAAGCAGATCAGAAGATTGTGCCAAACTTGAAAAAGAAATTGTGAGTCTAAAAATATACCTGGAAAAGGCCAAGAGCTATGAAGAAAAGTTCAAGATAAGTACTACAAAGCTTGATGAAATGATTGCTAGTCAGAAGAGTGTTGATGACAAGCAAGGTTTGGGATTTCACAAAGGAGAAAGTTCAAAATCCGGTCAAACAAAGACTAAGTCAAAGAAAAATAGAGGAAACTAATTCAGAAATCAAAGAAGAAGACCTAAAAGACCTCTGGGTAGATAGCCAAATCCTCAGAGGTATCCATCTTTCAATGGCCACTATTTTAATTGCATTAAGTTTGGTCATAAAGCTACTCAATGCAGGATTAGAGTAAATCAGAACATTTCATCATTCTCTGGTCAATACTTCAATTGCAAGACAATTGGTCACAAATCAAATGAATGTAGAAATCTGGTAAGAAATGGATCTTACAATGCAAGGAATAATCAATCATTCAATGGAAAGTGTTTCACATGCAATAGATTTGGACACATGGCTAATCAATGCAGATCAAGGATGAATTCATTCAGAGGAAGGAATCAAGGACATAGAAACATTGTATACTTCAATTGCAACAAATTTGGACATGTTGCAAGATTATGCAGAAGCAAGAATTTGAAGAGAAATTACTATGCTGAAGGAAGGAAAACAGAGCAGAGGAATGATAAGGGAAAAGAAAAGGTTGATCCGATTGAAACCAAGAAGGAAATGGACAAGATCTGGATCAAGAAAGAAGTAATTAGAGAAGAGGATAGATCCGCACTAACATCTGATGCAGAGACTTCCTACGGGAGGTAAATTGGGTGCTCTGGCACATGGGAGCAGTGTTTAAAATCCAAAATCCCTATCCATAAAGTAGGCGCCAAAATCTGGCACGAATGTATATAATGGAAATTGATGTGACAAATCTGTCAAAAGAAAAATCGAAAGAAAAGAAGTCAATGCAGCACATTGTAGAGCAATCTTGATCAACTATATCTATCAAAGAAGTCATGCAACTTTTTGGGAATGAGCATTTATGAGGATTTAGGTCAAGTCATGCAGAGGATAAAAAGGGATTTGTTTGATTTAAAAATCACTTTGCATTCAAGATATCAGACATCCAGGAGAGACTAAGGAGAAACTTGAGTGACAACAACTAAGATTTGAAGGATTCAGAGCGACTCAGACAAAGGATAGCCTAGCTCAGTGGCACAAGGTAATCTTGTTCAAACCCCATTTGTGAGTCAGTTGAAATTCTAAAATGGCAACTCCGCAAGTCGTTGATGTCACTGAATGACCTCGGCCTAAATTTAAGAAACACCCATTTAAAGAAACAAAAGTGGATCCGATGGGTGCATTTTCAGACATTCCTCATGGAGTTTTGTATGTTGAGGATGCTAAGGCATGTATACATATTGCTCTAGATGAGCACAGTGATGAGAGATTCATAGAATTATTTCTGAACCATCTATGTGATGATCAATATGACTTGAAGCCGAAGTATAAAGTCCTAAAGGAAAAGAAATTCATCCAATATGTGCACTTCCCTATTTTTGCAGAAGATGAATGGGTCTAATACGTGCTTAGAAGAATGCACGATGAATTCATGTGGCTAAGAAAACCCTTCAAGATCACTAAGGAAGCAATCAAGACAGTAATTGGATTAAACTCCACCGGAGGCATGTCATTGCTAAAGGCCATCAAGAATCAAACTGTCTCAGAGGCCACTAAAGCCAAATTTGACAAAAGGGCATTAATGATCAACAATGTTATAGACCATGGTGTGAGATTTAGGTCAATGGTTTTAGGCTACAAGGTCTACTTCTCCAACCAAGAGAACTTTGTTTCTGGCCTAGCAATTTATACTGCCTATCAGATGATAAAGAAGAATGAAGACTACGACCTATGTGAGTTGCTGCTAAATCAATTAATGGAGAACCTGAGGAAGATAAAAGAGCAAAAATTATCCCTTCAAGTATGGTAAGTTAGTCATCTGTTTATTCTTCTATTTCATGAATGAGCTACCCAAAATGAATAACCTCTTGTGGACAAGTGATAGACCAGTGGCTGTGCAAATTAGGGATCACTTGAATAGTCTATGAAGTTATGATGTGCAAAAGGTAGCATTGTGGGGGTATTTCAAAAATTTTCAAAACATGATGTATTCTAGGGAAAGAATCCCTAAGGGAATTGTTGAGAAATACAAGGATACAATTTGTTTCATGGTCACTAAGGATAAATGCTTAATGGAAGTAGTGGAACCCAGAACTATATGGGTAATGGCCATGGGATATGAGGTAGATGGACAAATACTGGAAAACTATGCCCAGCACCTGCTCAGCAAACCTAGAGACACTAAAGAAGAGAGATTTGGGATTTATGAAGAACTAAGTTTAAAACTTCATGTTGAATTTAGGAAGCCAAAATCCACCAGGAAGGTGAGAAAAGTAGAATAAATTGCTGTGAGCTATGGGTTCACAAAAGAACAAGTTAAAGAATCAAGGGAAAGAGCAGAGAGAGCAAAAAAAGAAAAAAAACAAAGAGTGAACTAGTACAAGTTCCAGAAGAATCTCAGATGAAACAAGACAAGCCTAAAAAGACTCAGAGGTCTACTAGCTCTGCTTCCTCCTCTCGTGCCACACCATTAATGAGTATGGAGCAAACATCAAAGAAACTTGTTGTCAAAAATACAAAGAGGAAGAAAATGAAGGGGAGAAGATTGTATGTTAGTGTAGGGAGCAAGGATGAAGAAGAAACTGAGTCTGATGAAGAGGTGAAAAAGATGAAGGCAGAGGGCACCAAGGCCTCCAGGAGCACCAGGGAAAAGCCCTCTGGAAATGAGAAAGCCAACAAAAGATAAAAGGTAGAGGAGCCTTACATTGAAAAGGCTACAATTTCAATTAAGGATGTATTGAAATCAGTCATTGTAGATGGGAATTTAAAGCCCATGATTGAATTTTATGATGAGTATAATGACGTTGATAAGAGAATCCTTGAAGATGCCCTAGTAGAATACCTAAACATATACAATAGATCCCTTATTGAGATCATCTCTGATCTCCCTAAAAGCCTAGTTAACATTTTAACTATCATAAAAGAGACTGCTAGGGCAAAGGATATTGAACTGAGACAACATGTATTAACCAGACCGTGTCTAGAGATTATTCCCAAACAAGAGGGATTAATTTCTAAGGAGATCAAGGATGATTTCATAACCAAGAAAAGGATGAACTCTTTAATGCTGGGAGAAATTGACAAGATTGTCAAAGAAACAAAAGAAATCGCCTTGAAATTTTTGAAGAAATATAATCTTCCTTTCATCTATGACCAAGATGAAATAGATGGTGAAGATAATACATTTGTTGCAGAAGTCAATGTTGAAAAGAAGACAGACAAAGTTGATGAAATAGTTGAAGAAAAGGGAACACTTGCCCCTCCAAAACATCTAACAGAAGACAAAACTGATGGTGAGAAGTCTGAGGAAATAGAAATACCACCTACTGAAACTAGATTCTTGTTGAAACACAAAAGTGAGGAGAAAACTAACAAGGAAAAATAGGTTGAGAATAATCCTCCACAAGAGTAGAAGGATGACACCAACAAGGCCATGGACTTAGATCCTCTGGAGTAGGAACACAAAGATGAAGTCTCTGGTGCAGCAAGAGACACTGTAGAGGTGGTGAAAGAATTTTTGGAAAAAGAGAAACAAGTTCTAGATGAGCTAGAGCTACTTCACAGTCTGATAATCTTAGACACCATGTCACCAGTACAAAAGCTCAAATTGACATCAATTGTTCAAGCCAAAGCACAGGAATAAATGCCTAAATCTCATATCCAAGATAGTAAGTTGATCAATGATGCATCCAACATTCTAGAGAAGTGATGCCGACATTCCAAAAGGATAGCTCATTATCCTCATCTGATCAACTCAAGGGTCTACTAAACTCAGTAAGTACACATTTTGAGTCTTTTGAAAAATCTACAGAAGACAAAGTTAGAAAAGAGTTTGATGAGAAGAGACTAGTTGAGTTGAAGACTATGATAGCAAATAACAAAACTCTATTAGAAAATGGAATAAAAAGCATACAGAGTGCCATCAAAGAATCCTATGAAATATACAAATTTTTCTTATCTTCGCCAGAAGTTACCAAGGAATTAGAAGATAAAATCAAGCACTTGGAACTCAAACTACTAAATATCTCTCAGACCTATAATCTAGCAGTTAAGTCAATAAATTCCAAAGAAGCACAGGTTTCAAACATTCACAATGATTTGAGCACACTGATGAAGAAAAGGGGAGAAGTCAAAGATAGGTTGTGTCAACAAAGGGGGCTGATAAGTCTAAAAATAGACTCCATGACTAATCTATCAAAAGAAGCCTTGAAATCACTAGCATTAATTGATACAACTTTAGATGTACAAAAGGCAAAAAAGTTAGTTTTTCTAATAAATGGACACATCAAACATTTTGGAGAGTACAAGAAATAAATGGACTGGAGAGATAGCTCTGATAAAGACTATCTATAATGATATTCTACCTTCAATGACAAATTGAGTTGAAAATGTGTATCTATATATATGTGGCAGAATATAATAGTTTTGAACATTTTTGACCATTTTTTCTTGAAGTCACATCTTTTCCATTGATGGAAAAGGGGGAGAGGAAAACTAGTGAAAAAATAAGCATACATCTGAAGGAGAATAGAAAAACAAAGTGTATAGAGTAAGGGGGAGCAACACAAGCTTTTTTCACTGAGTGTTGCTATCAATGCCAAAGGGGGAGATTGTTGGCAAGAGACAATGCTCTGCAGAAGACTTGAATGTTGTCATTGATGGCAACAAGGCAAAGAGACACTACTCTTGTAGACAATCTTGAGTTGGCAATAAGGCACAAAGTATTTTGGTCCGGAAGCCCAAAATGGCTAAGTATGGAAGTATTTTGAGTAAGGGACAGAAAGTGAACCAGTATGCCTTTGAAATTGAAGATGTGCATATATGGTTTAGGTATGATGTTTATAGATGCCTATTGCTATCATATTCTAGTGATCAAGATCTAAATTCCTCCAGAAGTCATCTAATGAAAAGTCTAAGTCTGGGTGGATAGTGTTAAGACAGAGACAGTGAACAGTACAAAGTAAAATGGTCTGCATTCCTCCACAACAACAGACTTTGTTCTGCAGTTTAAAAGTAAGATAGAGATAGGTCATGACTATCAAAATCCAAGTTTGTAGCTCTAGAAGTGCAGAAGATCTTACTCTACAGGCTCTCCAATACCAGCATCCAGTATGATAGTGTTTACAGTGTGACGGGGCAATAGTTCTAAGGTCTGCATTTTGGGATACAGATTTATCTTATCTTGCGGAGTTGAATACATGTTAAGAGATCAGTAATGATTGTTGAATATGATTCATGAAGTCCCATTTGGTCTGCAGCATGAGTTGTGATGTGACAGAGGAACCTATCATATATGTTATTAAGGAACAAGGTGATAGGCTAGTTAAATCCTTATGTGGAGAAGAAATATGAGCTGGATGATTAATGTAAGTGGTTGTATGACTAGAGACGACACATATGAATGCATGTACATGATGGTTTGGATCCATATTGAAGATTTAACACAAGAACAAGCTGACATGATATAACATAGTATACATGTTTCATAGTTTGCTTGCCGACCTAATCATGAGAAAGATTTAGTTGAGGATATAAATAGAGGATGGATTTTGGTGTTTGAGTGTGAAGTTATGTGATGTGTGTGGATGTGAAATATGTGAAGATAGAGTGGCTGCAACAAATAAAGGGAGATCTTGAGCATATGTAAGAGCAGAGCAGAGAAATAGGGGCAGACTGAAATGAAGAGTTATGAATCAGTGTTTATAAGCTTAATTGGAACTGTAACCATGCATATGTAGATGCAATCATAGCAGTTCATCTTTGCTAGTGAGCCACTCTTCTTCTTCTTTCTTCTTCTAATTAGCAGTGAGCCTTTTCTCTTGAGCAGTGAACTCCAAGCAGTGAGCCTCTTGTAACTTGGTATTGTGCTATAACAATATATTGTGAGCTAACACTCACCATGGTTTTTCCCTTTTTGGGTTTTCCACATAAAAAATCCTGGTGTTCATGTGTTATGTCTTTGTGGTTGATGTTTCTATGCTTATTCTGCTTTCATATTATTAACTTTGGAATTTGGGTTAATAAACTTATTAAGAAGTAGTTTTGTGGAATACTAATTCACCCCCCTCTCAGTATTCCTTGCTATTAATGTGCCAATCACTTGTTCAGGTTGTATTGCTTTGATTGGGACTCATAGTAGCTTTGTAGTGACCTAGAGTAGATTTACTTGATATCTGACACATTAGATAGTAGAGCCTAAATGTGGTGTTTTTGATTAACTCCTTTGATCGAAACTATTCGATTAAGGAGTGTTTTTTCAATACTACACAAAGATCTCTTCTTCTTGATGAGCTTCTTTTTTAGGAATTTCCTCCTTTATAGAGACATCTAGTAAAGGTGTATCAATATGAAAAATTTCATTTTCAATTGTTTTTAAAAACTCTTCTTGCTCACTAAGGGTCAAGATTTTATCTTCTCTATCCTCTCTAGCCATGTGTTCTTCTTTTTGTGGTGGCTCTGTGGAGATAGGTTTATCTTGATTCATCTTTTCATGCACATCCTCTTCTTGAGGTAATTCCTCTATCATTATTTCTTCTTGGAAGTGCTTGTGTTGTAGAGACTTCCGTATCAATCTCCATCCGATACACTTCTTCTTTTTCCATTTCTTCTTTGAGATGCTTTTGAGGAATTGAGGCTTCTTTATTAATCCCTTCCTATTCAACTTCCTCCTCAAGATCCACATTTTCAATTGGTGGCTATTGTGAATCCTGAATATTCCCTTCAAATCTAAATGAATGCAGCTAAAGGTCACCATTTTTCTCCTTTAAGACTATGGAAATGGGTTCGGTGTAGTGTCCCAAACTTTTTTTTGAGGAAATAATTTTTTATTTTTGGAATAAAATTTAATGAAAAAGAAAAATTTTGTGTGTTCGAAAAATAGTTTCACAAAGTTGTAATGAAAAATTCAAGCTACTACTAACTTGCACATTAAATTAATGAAATGCGATTGAAATAAGTGTTGAAATGATAAATTGGATACAAAAATAGAAATTTCAAAGAGTAAAGATATTGACAATAGAATCTAGAAGTCAATGTCTAGGATGCCTATGTGACACTCTATCCTCCATACAACATAATGCATAGAAAAAATTGGTAAATGTATATTTTCTCACAAATCTTCTACCTAATTGCACAATAAGAAATAGGGAAAACATGAGTAATATTACAAGTAATAAGAAATGATGTAGGAATAAAAGGAAATGAAAAGATTTATGTATTTTAAATTGAAAATAAAAATGACAAGAAAAGGGAAAGACACTAGAAAACCTTCATACAATTGAATGCCTCCTAGATTATACCTATAACTGAAGGATAAGAAAAATATTTGGGGCTTCTTGGGAGCTTACCAAAAAGCCCCTACATTGGTATTTCAACCTCTAGGGATGACCAAGTTAAAAAAAAATGACAAAGAAGTGTGTGCTCTTAGCTTAAGTGCATCTAGGAACTAAGAAAAACAACAATAAAATAAATCTATAAGTATTAATCCTTGGTCTACATGGAAGAATACCCTAGTGTGTGTATGATAGGATAAAAGGGTGGTGATGAGCACTAAGAGATTTTACAATAGAGAATAGAGATGCAATATAAAGATTGTAGCAATATTATTCAAAAAAAAAAGAAAAAAAACAATATTACTAGCATATGATAAAGAAGAGAAGAGGTAAGATCATTGGAGGAGTCAACCATGATGCCACAATGTGAATCCTTGAGAGAGCTTCAACAATGGTAGAGTTACAATAGCATGGAATCATTAGAAGTTGAGAGAGATTTTATTTTAGAAAGAGATAAAAATTTAGATTTAAAGAGAATGGAATGAGATAGATTGCAAGATTATTTTTACATGAGGCTTATGAGGATGTTGAAGGGTTAGATTTGGATGCTAAAGGCATTTTTCTAATAGATGGGGGATACAGCAGGCAATGGTAGGTAGCTAGGTGAGAAGCAATGTTTTAAATTTTTGGAAACTCATGGGATGATAATGCATCACATGGATGTCTATGCATCACGTGCTAGTGTCCTAGAGAAATTGCTCAAAATATAGCACATGATCATAGGACAAAGAGAAGAATTAGGTTTTGATAAAGAAATTTGTCAATCTAATGACGAAAAGGCTAAGGCAAGGATAAAATGATCCTTAAAAAATGCTAATGGAGTGGAAACTAAACCAAGCCCAAAATATAGCATGAAATTGCAAAGGTATGCAATTTTCTATGTTATAATTTTAATATTTTATCAATAAAGGAGAATAGTAGCATAGGACAAGTCCATTTTAGTGTTTTCACTAATATATGTTGTCCACTTCCTTGATAATGCCATACCTCACTTTGTAGGTCAATCCACTATAATAATACCCACTAACAATACTTTCCTAAGCTATGCTACTAATTTCACCTCCTCTATAGTAACCATTATAATCACATGAATTTTGCTGGAATCCATGGAAAAGCACTTGCCAAATGATTTAGAAAATTTTAGTCCTAGTTAGTTCAACACTTCAAGGGGCATAACATTGCTTGACGCACATGAATCTAAGATCTAATTACACATAATTCATCCATTTATAATAAGTGGCATGTAAGTTGGATCTACATTAATATTGATTTCAATCGGTGATGTTCCTACAAATATCTCAACCACTTCCTCTACATCTACCATATTATTAGGGTTTCTTGAGCATTTATTAGATTAATCATTATTCATAGACATGTTATTTAGGTAAGATATCATCATTCTCTTCTATTTAGGAAACCTCAAAAATTCTATTAATAACACTTGTATGTTTATATAGATTTAAGTATAAATCATGTCACACATTTTATAAACTAAAAATGGGGAAGAATTATGTACTATAATAGTGTTACTTCTTGATATGTATACAGATGGGGTGCTACTATATTTTAATCATATAGTCTTGAAACTATTTATGTATTATTCACTTGGTCCCTTGAGTGGTGTCTTACAAATAGAATATTTGGAAGTGCATCCAAGTTCCTACTTTGATGTCCAAAGTTGGGAGGAAAAAGAAAAAGGTGTTTCACTATTTAGGAGATTGCATTATTTAATCCCCTAGGATGACATTTTTAGTCTCAATAATATCATTTCGAATGTTTGAGTGTGTTCTTCATATGTGGGTTATTTGTAGTGTGCAAAATGTTTTGTAGCCACCAATAACCCTAGGAGTATGTCTATTTCTAAAGTTATGTGTGCTTGGGCAAAGGAGGATAAGATAGATGATGGAAATGTCATTGATATGAAAGGGTATTGATCAAGAGATCTTAGACCAACAACAAGGGTTTTGAAGAGAAGAGATCTCTTTGAAAAAAATGAGGGTTTTGTTAAAGGGATTTGGGATGGGAAGCATTAAAGAGTGTGCATCATTGCAAGGGAGACTTTGAAGGATTATTTGGAGATAAGAAAAAGATGTCCAAATTAAGGAGGGGCTTAAAATTGTGGGATTTTTATATATTTTTAGCCACAGAGGATTGTAAGTAAGGGGAGAGAGAGATAGAGAGAGATTTATATGACGATCTTGAGTAGATAGATCCAATGGAAAACTTAGAATGGCATAACCAATACTAGGGCTTAATCCATTCAACTTAGAACTTTCAATTTTGAGGCTAGACATTAGCATTCTAAGTGCACAGGTAAATTAGACACAATCATTTTTTGTGTGCATGTGTCTTTTGAGTGTTGGGTTTTAAACTTTTTAGAGTAGGTTTAAGATGTTTGGTAGAGTCTAAAAGTGCTTAGAAAACATATTAGTGACTAGTTTAGGCTAGGAAATAAATAAAATGAGTTATAAACATATTTACAATTATGAACACCAAAATGAGTGTAAAAATTACAAAGAAAAAACTTATTAAAATTACACACCAAGCATACAAATCAACATAATGTACACTAAATTAGCTCACAATAGCTAGTGAAAAAGTTGTCAAGGTAGGAGGTTAAATTTTGAATTTTAAAAGTGAAGTGTTTAGATTCCAACTTGTAGATCTAACATAAGGAGGAAAATAATATGTTTAGAGATCAAGAAAGTATCTCTAGGGATCAATGATGAAGGAATCAAGATATGTGATGTAATGAGCCAATTTTATGAAAAATCATACCACACATAGGTTGTTTATTATATTTATGACACTATAACTAAAGTAGGCCACAACATAGAAGAAAATGATATATGCAATTTTCACCATCACAATTATACATAAAAACTTAAACTATTAAAAATATAACTTATACTAATAATACATTAAAATAAAATTTTATTAAATTAAACTTCAAACATAGTATTTTAAATTGATAGTTGTGGTGCTTAATTAGTAACACATGTGTCCAATTATTAAACAACCACTACCACCTATTTTACTACTAATTGTCATATATTCCTTCACCATTTGTCAATACATGTCTCTACGATAATAGCCACTTGTATCTTCATCTTTCTTCACTGCAACATACATGTTTAAACTTCAATTTTGTTCATTTTTTGTTTTCTGTTTCTATTAGCTATATTACATTCTAAAAGAGTGTAACATGTCATCTCACATGATCCAAAATAATAAGGTCATAATTAACCATCTTAACTAAGAGTAAGAATACATCATGATTAACATAATCACAATTGAGCAAAAATGAATTGATATCATCATGATAATTAAGCATGTTATTCTTTTCTAGAACATAACAAAACTTAGAATTACAATATCCAAGGAAAATTCATTAGTGAATAATCTTCACTATACATGTACAAAGCTATGCTTAAGGCATCAAATATAGAAATATAGATAATATTTGATTATCAAGTCATATAAAGAAAACCATTGTATCTGGAACTTTGACATCTGTCTTCATAAGCTTTGGCTTGTCTTCTACTTGGGAAGGAGAGCATCACCCAAGTTCTTTTCCTCCAACCATAGATCGGTGGTCCCCCGCACAACTTCCTACCTAGAAGTGGCCCTACCCTTCATGGAGGGTATAGATGTAAGGAACCATTAGGTTTTCCATCTGAGTATCTGGTATTGTGTCCTTCATAACATCTCACAGTCATACAACTATAGATCCACTCTAACTATGTATGACACTACTGGAAACATTATGCCATTTGCATTAGTGTGGACTGACAATGGACGCAAAGATGGATGCATTACTTTGGCCAAAGATTTACATGCATAAACATTTTGCAATGAACATTGTCTTATGTCCACCTCAAATTGACTTAGAAGATATCACATCCTACAATAATCATAGTTTGACCTCTTAGGGTCGAGCAAAGATAGGTTCAATTTATGCTAAGTCCAACTCTAGGATGACCAACTCCTATCTTAGGAGTTCATTTAGTTATGTTACGTTGTTTTTGTAATGGGGAACTTGTGACTCCATGTTACTCTATTCCCTTCTTTTCAAAATGACAATAACCAAATCATGTTTTTCAACTTATGACCTTCTAGGTTCATGGCTTCATGTTTTCCTTATCACAAGGTTTACATTCAATTCATGTCATCCAAGACTTATATCATAATAGTCTAGTAAATCAGTTTTATTAAAAAGACTCTATCCCAAGTATCCATATGGGTTTTAATATCTTATACTTCATTTGTGAAGTAAGGCCATTCGAAAAGAGATGGCTTTCATTTATATTAAATGCAAGAGTTTCATACTATTCATAGTATTCATTCTCATAGGTAAATAATTGTCTAGGAGAAATAAGTTCTCCAATACCCTCAGCATGCACATAAGGCTTCCGGGCCAAATAATACCATTTACCTTTTTATCCAATTTCTCCTTCCATGAGGAGTCAACATATACTTTAAAATACAAAAGATGGATATTAGTTATTATAATAACTATCCTTAATAGTTAAGTATTGTTATTAGCAGTTTTCTTGGTTGATTATTACATGCCTCATGTATAACAAAGGTAAAAGATTAATGATAATGTAATTAAGGCTCGAGTGAGGCTCTCGGCCTACTCCAAGATAAAGTACATAATACCCATACACAACCATTATGGTTTAATGTATTCACAATAGTGAGCATAGTTTACTCATATAGTAATAAAGCAAGTTTCAAATAATGAAAGAACTAGTGTAAGCCCTTGCCACATCGGCACCTGGCTTCTTGCATGCAACTACAATACATAGGCTCAGCCTTATGGCCTCGTCCAACATGCTTATAAACAATACTTACAGACTTTACATTATAAATGTATAAATGGCCTCAAAGGCCTATAAAGATAAGCCCATGGTATATGTGGTATTGTGGTGTTCTCCCATCAATGGCTATGAAGGAGCCATAGTTTGAACATAGCATTCTCTATGGGAGTGTCTTAGTTTAAACATAACATTGTTTATGAAGTTTCATAGATAAACACAACACTGTCTTGAAATATCATATTTAATACAAAACATTTCTACAGTGAAGTTTACACACAGCATTGCATACAATGAAGTTTACACACAGTATCACTACGGCCTCAGAGGCCTGTTTCAATAACATAGTGGGGAAATAATATCACTTCATTTCGACACAGTTGACCTCATACATAATGAAAAGGTAATACTATTACTAGGATTCATACCTGTTAATGTTTATTCACTAAGATTGCCCTATCGAGGGTCACTTTTGATTATCCTTCGATAGATCTATCACAAGCTCGTGGATTCTCTCCACTTACCTACAGTTGTAGCAAGCTTCATCTATAGAAACCTCTGACTCTATTTCCCTGTTCTTACTCTCCCAGAGTATACTGAAACACATAACCCCCAAAACCAAAGGCTTCCTTTCCACTTTTGCATGCATCGCATGCAACATAGCCCACCACCTTTTTTTGGTCCATGGAGGGGTAAAACCCCATAACCAACTTCGCCACCTCACAGCCTTTTGGGGCTCCAACAGTCCACTATCCTCCATGATGGAGTGGTAGCGTGGAAAGGAAATAGGATAAGTTCCACATTGGCCTCCACTCACCCCACACATCGTGGGTGGTAGTCGGCCTAACAATATAAGTTATCTCTATTATTAGTAATAATGGTGCTCGATCATAAGGGCTAGCATAATTATGTTGCAAAAAGATTCCCTTGCATCTACATGATGTTTAAGAGTAAACAAAATAATCTAAAATGTTATCAAATGATAACATCAACAATAGTGTGGCATAGTCAAAATGTGATTTTGGGGTTGAGTACTACTACCCCTTCATTGCCATGTTGACCATAAACAAAATTTAAAAGAAATAATAATAATAGTCACAAAATTCTAGTAGGGAATTGGATAAGGGAACAAGGAAATACTCAACAACCCGATGAAATCACCTATCAACTAGAATCAAAGTTCTAAAATCAACGTTAATCAAATCGATGTGAGAAACGTCAAGATACCTCACCTTGACAAGATGACACTGAAAGAATTGGAAAATGATTAACCAGGTAAGGCATACTCACTCTAAGATTCTTAATGACTAGCTCTGATACTTAGATGGAAATCTAACCTCATCCAAACATCTATCTCCTCCTCTTAGATGATACTCTCCTTCCATTTTTGGTGGAGGATTCTTTCCTGTTTACACTCAAAACCATATAACTATGATCAATGTATCTTCATTTGATTCACAAATCATAATAATTAAATAATCGTATCAACATGTAATCTTATGTCTAACTAACATTGGTTAGTATTCATATAATCAATGATTCTATCTGATATTTTCTACAAACATTAAATCACTAACTATGATTAATCATCCTGATTACCACACAAAAGCAAGATTAAGCTAAATCATAAGTTGGGGATGTAACATATCTCCCCCCATAAGAACTATCATCCCCGATGATTAAATGTCTTCAAAATCAAACCAACATAATAAGAAAAATGTTGTGTGATCATTATAATTTTTTTTTTTAAAGAGATGGGGAAATCTCACAAGAATACCCTCATAGTTTTCCCGAGTGGCATTTTCCTCTGCATACTAGTCCCATTAGACCTTGTATTGAGTTATCTCTTTATTACGTAAGTGTAGCTTATGTGTTTTGAGCACCTTGATGGGCTCGATCACTACCTCCCCTGGGTCCTTCACCTCTTCGAGAACTTTGAAGGGACCCACATATCTAGGAGCTAGTTTGGATGTCTTTCCAAACTTAATGGAGCTCTTTTGAGGTTTTACCCTTAGAAGGACTTTTTCTCCCACTGAGAAATGCCTTTCGGTGTGTTTAGAATCCACATAACATTTCTGCCTATTATTGGCTTCCGCTAGCCTTTTCTTGATCAAATGGACTTCCTCTTCCATTTATAATAGTATTTATGGTCTAAGGATGACCCTATCTTCTAGCTAATCCCATCTTATAGGTGTTTGGCACATTCTTCCATATAATGCTTCAAATGGAGCCATCTTAATAGCAAAATGATAGGAATTATTATAGGTGAATTCCACCAGAGGAAGATAATCTTCCCACTTGTATTATTGGCCCATGCAATACATCCTAAATAAATCTTCTAGAACTTGGTTTACCCTTTCAGTTTGACCATCCATCTCAGGATGATAAGCAGAGATTATATTCAACTGGGTTCCAAGTGAAGAAAACAAGGTTTGCCAAAACCTTGGTGTCATTCGAGCATCCGTATCTGAGATAATCTTCCTAGGAATACCATGCAATCTAAAATCTCTTGAACAAATTTGAAAGCTATGATGGGTGCCCCATCCATCAAATTCCCAGGTACAAAATGTGTGGCTTTGGTGAGTCTATCCACCACAACCAAAATACCATTGTGCCTATTCCTTGACATAGGAAGTCCTTGCACAAAGTCCATGCTTATAATTTACCATTTCCATTCTGGAAATTCATGAGGGTATAAAAGTCCTGCGGGGTGATGGTGTTCTACCTTCACCCTCTGGCATTCCATACATGTAGCTACAAAACTTGCAACATCCCTCTTCATTCCTTTCCAGAAATATAAGGGTTTGACATCGGCAAGTAACTTTGTTACTCTAGGATGTACCGAATAAGGTGCAGAATGAACTTCTTTCCACACAGTGTTCCTTAGCTCCTCTAAGTTTGGAACATACATCCTTCCTTTATAGCTTAATAACCCATCTGGTTCAAGGTAAAATCCATCATATTTTGGATTATGGAGATTTTGCAAAAGGGCCTGTTTTAACTACTCGTAAAACTCGTCTCCCTTAGACATTTGTAGAACCTGATTCTTAAAATCAAAATGTATGGAGATCATTAAGGAGATATGTCTTCTCCTACTTAAGGTATCTTCCACCCAGTTTTCCTTACCTTAAAAATATTTACTCTCAAAATCATAATCAGAGATAAACTCCAACCATCTTCTTTGGTGAACATTTAGATGTGGTTGAGTGAACAAATATTTAAGGCCTTAGTGGTTTGTTTTTAGCTCAAAGGGTTTTCCAAGAAAGTAGTGTCTCCACATTTGTAGAATAGGTATTACTTCTACCAATTCCAAATCACGAGGGGCATAGTTTTATTCATAAGTTTTCAGTCTCTAGTATTCATATGCAATGACTTGTCTATCCTGGAGTAGTACACCACCTAAGCCTTCCCTTGAGGCATCGGTAATGACTACAAAATGACCTTCCAGGTCAGTACTTTCAAGATTGGTACTAAAGTTAATTTTTCCTTCAGTTGGTCAAATGACTCCTAGCACTTGTTTGACCACTCAAACATCTTGCCTTTCCTCTACAAGGAAGTTATAGAATAAGCAATTTTTGAAAAGTTTTTCACAAATTTCCTATAGTATCCTAAAAGAACCATGAAACTTTGGACCTCATGTACATTCCTTGGTACTAGCCATTCCAATATAGTTTTAATTTTAGTTGGATCCACATCTATTCCCTTATCTTAAATTATGTGGCCCAAATATTATACTTCCCTTTGAAAGAAAGTACACTTAGAGAGCTTTCCGTACAGTTTATGCTCTCTCAACCTCTAGAGAACAATCCTTAAGTGTTGAAGGTGTGTGTTCTTCCTCATTCTTAGAGTAGATTAGGATGTCATCAAGACAAACTAGGACAAACTTGTCTAAACAGTCTCTGAACACACTGTTCATTAAGTTTATAAATGTTGCAAGTGTGTTTGTTAATACAAAAGGCGAGATAGTGAACTCATAATGCCCATACCTTGTTCTGAAGGCTATTTTGTGGATATCCTCATCCTTTAACTTCCATTGATGGTACCTAGATTGAAGATCGATCTTAGAAAACACAGTTGCTCCTCTCATTTGATTGAAAAGATCATCAATGTGGGGCAATGGGTATTTATTCTTAATTATTTCCTTATTAACATGCGGTAATCTATGCATAACCACAAAGTACCATATTTATTTTTCACAAATATTACTGGTGCTCCCCAGGGTGATACAATGGGTCAAGTATCAGTTCTTTATCTAACAATTCCTACAATTGAGCCTTTAGCTCCATTAACTCATTTGTGGTTATTCTGTAGGGAACTTTAGATATAGGTTCCAATCTTGGAATTATATCTATAGACAAATCAAAAGCTCTTTTAGGAGGCAATCCTGGTAGCTCATCTAGAAATATGTCCTCAAAATCTCTAAGAAAAGGGTACCTATCCATATCTGATCTCTCCTGATCTATGAACTCCCTCTTCCCAACTCCATTGAGATTCTAAGATTCATAAAATAGTAAATCATCTTAGAAATTAGTTTCCCCAAAACCATTTAGTTTTTCCATTTTGACAGCAAAAAGTTGGCATCCTTTTCTTTGAGCTCTTTTCATTTGTAGGGCATAAATTTGTCTTAGTTTGACTTCTCTAGGGTTCCCTAATACAGATGCACACCGTGATTGACTCACACATACATATTGACCAACTAGTAATAGAAAATGGACGTAAGCTATTACATGCACCTTCCCATTACCTAGTTCACTAACACATAAGCTCTCATCCTTTTCCTGATTCACAGCTAACTATGATGACAAGCAAGCATCCCATACTACTTGTTGTCAACACTGGCTAAGGACTAGGTGTAACAACATACTGATAAGATCCAAACATATAATAATGGAAATAATATACTGCAGAAGATATATCTCACACAACACAAGAGATGTTTGTGGGCCAATATGCCCTAATATCCAATATATACAAAAATAGAATAAACCCTTGAGCTAGGGTAACACCATACAATACTCCTTATGGAAGAAGCCACTCCACGCTATATCTCTAAGAGATCTCCAATACAATATCATACTCTACACATATCCTTATAATGATATTCACCTCCTATATATATACCACCTCCTAATTACATAATGGGAGGGTAATCCTAATGAAGGCCTACTCAACACCTAGATTAATTACACAAGTTACCCATAAGACCCAATATAACTAACTTAAGGGATGTGTACCACATGTCAGCATCTCCATCCACCCAAATATATTATAATATTATATCCATAGGTACATAACATGCCATCCCTCCTTAACATGCTTCATCCCTGAAACATGAGAAGAAGCCAAATAGTAAGACTGTGGCAGGTTGTTATGAATATTCCACCATGACCAATCATCCAACCATCCATAGTTGATCTTCACAATGGTTTTATATTGATAGCACCTAGATCCCATCCTTGATCCATATTTTGTTGCACCTCTTTGAATGCATTCCTTATCATAGTAAGTCCTATTCTTCCATGAATAACCATTACTTCTATGATGCCACTGATTGTTGTAGTAGTTCTTTTGATTCGATGTGGGTCCATAGTAATTAGATTTTTGTTTCCATGTAGTATCATTCCTCCATGATTCTTGCCTCTCACAATGATGTGGATTCCTATATATTTCACCCATTGCTATCACTGGAGCCTTCTCTGATTCTTCTTCTTCTCAACCACTGAACCACGCCCTTATCGACTCTTCTTCTTCTTCTTAATTCTACAATAATTCCCTTAATTAAGCTCCAATTGTGTTCAAATCTAGTCTGTATCAGCATCAATATTATCTTGAAAACCTCACAAAAAATCTTGCACTGATTCGCTAAAATAAAAGAGATATGGGCTACTCAAAAAATAATGGCAAAAACCCAAATTCTGTAATAACTCACTTAATTCTGCTTTAAATGCTCTGAATTATGGACTATAGCAACTTCAATATGTTAAAAAACCCTTTAAAAATTAGAAACAAATTCACCAAAATCTGAGAGTTATGCGATTTCTAAAATGACCTCCAAATCAGGAAAAAATTTGCTAAGTTTTCGCCTTCACAATGCCAAGATCATGCTCTGATACCACTTGATAAGATCCAAACATATAATAATGGAAATAATACACTTCAAAAGATAGATCTCATACAACACAATAGATTTTTGTGGGCCCATATGCCCTAATATCCAATATATGTGGAAATAGAATAAACCCTTGAGTTAGGGTAACACCATACAATACTCCTTATGGAAGAAGCCGCTCCACGCTATATCTCCAAGAGATCTCCAATACAATATCATATTCTACACATATCCGTATAATGATATTCACCTCCTATATATATACCAGCTCCTAAATACATAATGGGAGGGTAATCCTAATGAAGGCCTACTCAACACCTAAATTAATTACACAAGTTACCCATAAGACCCAATATAACTAACTTAAGGGATGTGTACCACATGTCGGCATCTCCATCCACCCAAATACATTATAATATCATATACTTAGGTACATAACACATACATCACATGTGGCTATTAAGAAGATATCCACAATCTGTTGAACCATTGAGTCGGTGGATCTTAACATCTATGTCCTCCATGCCATTGGCGAAAGTTGGTCCAACCTGGTATGGGGTAGCTCCTGGCATCTATCACCTACATGGTATTGGTGAAAGATGGTTAAGCCCTATCATACCAAAGGGTAGCTCTTGGCATCTGTCACCTCCATGGTATTGGTGACATCTGACTAACCCTAAGATACGGCGGATAGCACTTGGTATCTATCACCTCCACGGTACTGGTGACAACTGGCTAAACTGCACCTGTATCATAACTCGGATGGCTCTTGGCATCTGTCACCTCCATACTACTGGCAACAATCATCTCATCCTACTGATATTCTAGCACAAACTTGAGTAAGCGAGTAAATTTTTCCTAGTATTCGTTCACAGTTAAATCATCCTGTTTCAGATTCTGAAAGTTTATAAGCTTTTGATTATAGAATAGCTAAGGCAACCATCTTTGTCTAAAGAGTTCCACGAACCTATCCCAAGTTAGACTTATAGACCTCAAGGCTAACTCCATTTTCTTATTCATCCACCATGTGGATGCTTCACCTGCCAACTGGTATGCTCCCCATACCGCTTTTGTGATTTCAAAGTATTTTTCCATCTTTGTAAGCCATGCCTCCGTGGCATCTCCACTTACAGACCCATCAATTTTGGGTCGCATAACCTTTTTTATATCCCAGGCTAATTCCAAAGCTAAGTGGCTTCTTTTATCCTCTTCTTGTCTGGCCTTAGAGCTAGTCTCTCCACGTTCACTTAGGGTGGTGTCATCATGACGTGCCTCGTCATCACCCCCATAATAGGCTTCTCGCCTAGGTCCATGCTAACCCATGACCTCCTGCTTGAGAGTCCCAACTCTCGCTCTCATCTCTTGAAGAATAGCAAGGATCTAGTCAAGTTTAGATTCAGAGTGGACTAAAGGTTTCCCTTCATCCTGACTATCTCCCATCCTAGTTCTTATCCAAACCTTGTTGTAATCTACTTCTCCTAAAGTTTGCAAATTAATCATTCGATTAGTTTGTCAAACCAATGAATTCATTCATAATATAAATCTATTCTCATTCATGTAATCTTTAATAAGAAAAGAAAGATTTACCATGATTTTTCAATTGCATTATAGTTTTCCATGGATTACATATAATCCATTCGAAATTACAAAATTTTGTTAACTTCTTGCTACTGCAAGTCAAATTATCAGTTTGGGATATCTTCCCCAATTTCATTTCTTATTCTTGGGGTTTATCAAATAAGTTTTAGGAGGTGGACATACACGCATGTAGTCATCCATAACCTCCCAAGAAACATTAGAATCCTTACGATTACTTTCCATGACTGGTTCCTTACGTACAGAGGGTTCCACCAATTCATTTTCAGTTAAGAGTAGTAATCCTAACTACTTTCCTCAACTCCTGCTTGATGCGTTTAACAATATCAATGGAGGTTTCATCATTAGCTAACCATGTGCCTACCAAGAAACTAGTTCGTTCAAGGTGTTTCATTCTTGAGGCTCGCTCCCTCAAGGCCTTAAGGTAACATAGGTAATGTTCATTTTTTGTTACCTTCTTTCTGGGTGTCATTCTTATTCTTACCATTCTAGCATAAGAACATCCAAACATTAGCAACTGTTAATGTTGGATAAAAAAATCATTATGTAGTGAGCTCATAGGTCCATGTATTGAACTCAATAGCTCTAATACCATATGTAATATGTCATCTCACATGATCCAAAATAATAACCATAATTAACCATCTTAACTAAGAGTAAGAATACATCATGATTAACATAATCACAGCTAAGCAAAAATGAATTGATATCATCATGATAATTAAGCATGTTATTCTTTTCTAGAACATAACAAAACTTAGAATTACAATATACAAACATAATTCATTATTGAATAACCTTCACTATACATGTACAAAGCTATGCTCAAGGCATCAAATATAGAAATATACATAATATCTGACTATCAAGTCATTTAAAGAAAAACACTATATCTGGAACTTTGACATCTGTCTTCATAAGCCTCAGCTTGTCTTCTGCTTGGGAAGGAGATCATCACCTGAGTGCTTTTCCTCCAACCACAGATCAGCAGTCCCCCGCACAACTTCCTACTTGGAAGCAGCCCTGCCCTTCAAAGAGGGTATAGATGTAAGGAACCGTTAGGTTTTCCATTTGAGTATTTGGTGTTGTGTCCATAATATCTCATGGTCGTATAAATATAGATCCACTCTAACTATTTATGACACTATTGGAAACATTATGCCATCTGGATCACTGTGGACCAACAATGCATGTAGAGATAGATGCATTACTTTGGCCAAAGATTTACATACATAAATGTTTCACAATGAATGTTGTCGTATGTACACCACCTCAACTTGACTTTGAAGTTGTCACATCCTATAATAGTCATAGTTTGAACTCTTAGGATCTAGCAAAGATAGGTTGAATTCATTCTTAGTCCAACTCTAGGATGACCAACTCCTATCTTAGGAGTTCATTTAGTTATGTTACATTGTTTTTGCAACGAGGAACCTGTGACTCCACGTCATTCTATTCCTTTCTTTTCAAAATGACAATAGATGAATCATGTTTTTCAACTTATGACCTTCTAGGTTCACGGCTTCATGTTTTCCTTATCACGAGGTTTACATTCAATTCATGTCATCCAAGACTTATATCATAATAGTCTAGTAAATCGGTCTTATTAAAAAGACTCTATCCCAAGTATCCACATGGGTTTTAATATCTTATACTTCATTCGTGAAGTAAGGCCATTCGAAAAGAGATGGATTTCATTTATATTGAATTCAAGAGTTTCATACTATTCATAGTATTCATTCTCATAAGTAAATAATTGTCTAGGAGAAATAATTTCTCCAATACCCCCAGCATGCACATAAGGCTGCCCCCAAATGATACCATTTACCTTTTTATCCAATTTCTCCTTCTTCCATGAGTATTCAACATATACTTGAAAATAGAAAAGATGCATCATAGTTATCATAATAACTATCCCTAACAGTTAAGTACTAAACATTATTAGCAGTCTTCTTGACTAATTATTATATGCCTCATGCACAACCAAGGTTAATGATTAATGATAATGTAATTAAGGCTTGAGTGAGGCTCTCGGCCTACTCCAAGATAGATTACATAATACCCATAAACAACCATTATGGTTTAATGTATTCACAATAGTGAGCACAATTGGCTCATATAGTAAAAAAGAGAGTTTCAAAAAATGAAAGAACCAATGTAAGCCCTTGCCATATCGGCACCCGACTTCTTGCATGCGACTGCAATACATAGGCTTGGCCTTATGGCCTAAACCAATATGCTTATAAACAATGCTTACAAACTTTACGTTATAAATGTATAAACGGCCTCAAAGGCCAATAAAGATAACCCCACAGTATATGTGGTATCGTGGTGTTCTCCCAACAATGGCTATGATAGAGCCATAGTTTAAACATAGCATTCTCTTCGGGAGTGTCTCAGTTTAAACATAACATTGTTTATGAAGTTTCATAGATAAACACAACATTGTCTTGAAATATCATAGTTAATACACAAAGTTGCTATAGTGAAGTTTACACGTAGCATTGTGGTGCAGGAGCACCCCTACAAGACAGGATATAGGTTCATTGTCCGCATGACAGGACATTAGTCTATTTTTAGCATGTTTGACTTCATAATGTAATAAGGTCCATTGGACCAATGCATATGTATTAGATCAGCCTAGGAGAGTGTGCAGGTAGTTAGAGCTCATGATCAGGTTGTCTGAGCTGTCCTCTCCTAGCCGCTTGGAAGCTCCCAACCGCTGGGAATCGAGTTGGTAGTACTCGTAGGATATTGCTATAAATAACTCAGATCAGTTAGAGTAGTAGATCATGATCAGAGAGAAGAAGGAGAGAGTAGTAGTTATGCTATGTTGTACTGGTGATTGAGTGAGATCCAGAGATCAGTCCAGACATTGTGAAACATTGTAGAAACAGGACATTTGTGTTTCATCTAAATAAGATCTCATCAATTGCATTATCTGGTTTATCAGCTGTTTATGTTTTGATTTCTGTTCTGATTACAGGTTAATGGATTCTTTCAACCCTTCCACCGGTTGATTCTGTGAATCGGTGGAATGGTCATGCATGTTAGTTTAGGTTGTATTTTAGTTTTCTGTTTATGCATTTCATTGTGTGGGAGATCGATTGGTAGCATGCTATGAATCAACCTAGCATCCTCATGTGCTAGGGTTTAGGAAGATAAACTGTTAAGTTTTGATCTGAAGGTGATCTGGCCCGATCATCATATTTTCTTTGTGAAATTGTGTGGTTCTATGAGTTTGCATGCAGCTGAAGGATATACAGGGATCTGCATGTGCTTTTCCAGACGGAGTGAATCGTATCGTCATCTGTGAGTATATCGCTATCCGGATCAGGTTATGAAGCTGATGAAGATTGTATGTTTCAAGTGCATCAGGATGATATAGGTTGGATATATACTCAGTGTATATATCATTGTCAGGATCATCTTTCGTGTGTATCCATCATCCGCATATCGCTATCGCATGCAGGAGTGAAAGGTCATTTTTTTGGCTAAGGACCGGAGAGGTCATCATCAGGATATTGAAAAGATCACCGGATATTCATTATCATGTTGTGGAGGATATAAGTGTCTTATATCCTGTTGACATCATCATCAGGTGCATTGACATCATCATCATCAGGATATTGCGAATATCACCCGATGCAGATCTATCCTGTTGACGTTAAGTGTTCGGCATCGGCAGGAGTAATAGCATCGGGAAGATCCTTTTCGGCTCGGCCGATAGAAGAAGTGTTGCCGATAGGCAACCTGATCGAGGAAAAGAGTTATCGGGGTGATGTGGGGATCGGCGTGACCTTTTTCCAAAGGTGCCAATAGTAATTGTCTCACCGATAGGAAGTGAACAGTAGTCACCAGGAGGATATTTCATGCCTCTTCGAAATATGATGATGCTGTCTGTGTTAGCAAGAGATATGATGATGATGACAAGCCGATAGGATTTTAACATGCTGGTTGTGTTAATGACTCCTCCTTCCCATTTGTAAGCTTCTGTTGCGTTTTCCTCTGCATCATAGTGGTATCAGAGCAAAGGAAGGATCTTCTGGAAAAGATCAGGATATAGCAGGATGTCAGGTGACGAAGGAACATCAGAGATTCCGGCAAGGATGACCAACGTTGAGTTGGCAGTTCTGGTAAAGAAACAGATTGCAGAGAGCAAGGCCGTGAAGGCTCAGAATCAGGAATTGAAGGATGAGTTAGAGAAGTTGAGGAACAGAGTAGGTTCTGGTAGAGAAGAAGATAGGGAAGAAGAAGAGATCCCTAGTTGGAACGAGGAGGTCGTTCCTGCAGACCAGAGACCACTGTTGAACGCCCTCAAGGCCATGGAGAGGAGAACCATGGATGTGAAACTGGATTTGCCAGTGTTTACAGGAAAGATGGAACCTGATTCAGTGATGGAGTGGATAGACTCCTTGAACAATTTCTTTGAAACAGAGGAGATACCAGAACAACAGAGGGTGAAAATAGCCCAGTCAAAAATGAAAGAAGCTACCTTGACATGGTGGAATTTCATCCAAGATGATAGAGTACAGGAAGGAAAGCGTAGAGTCACTACATGGAAGAAAATGATGGCATTAGTAAAGGAAGCTTATGTCCCATTGGATTACAGTATCCAATTACACAAGAGGAAGCAAAACCTGAAGCAGAAGGAGCTAGATGTCAGCTCATATACAGAAGAATTCATGAAACTTTGTATGAAAACAAAGGTAAAGGAAAGTGAAGAAGAGAAGGTAGCCAGATACCTTAATGGATTGAGGTTCAATATTCAGGAAGATTTAAGTCTGCATAATCCAGATACAGTTCAGAAATGCTTTCAGTTGGCATTGAAAGTAGAAGAGAAGTTAAAGAGAAAACAAGAACAACACAATAGAGGAAGAGGAAGACAACAAAGAGGTGGAAGAGGTCCTTTTAGAGGCAGAGGACATGGACATGGATATCAAGGAGAATCCAGTCATGACAATAGTAAGGGAAACAATAGTCAGAACCAGGGGGAAAATTATAGTCAGCAAGGAAACTTCAGAGGTAGAAGACCTTTCAGAGGAAGATCCCAGGGTAGAGGATCCATCAGATGTTATAACTGTAACAAAGAAGGCCATATAGCCAGCAGATGTCTAGAAAAGGCCACAAGCTCAACAGGAGAAAGGAGAACAAATCTGATCCAAGAACCTGATAATCAAAGTATGACAGGCTCTACTTCTTTTCAGAGTGTGAATGCTCCTGATAATTATGGATACCCAGAAAGTGGAGAGTCTCTAATGATGAGAAGAACAGTGACTACCATGAAGGTACCTGACAAAGAATCCCCTCAAAGAAAGTCTCTTTTTAGAACTATTTGCAAAGCAGGAGGTAAGGCATGTAAAGTTTTGATTGATTCTGGTTCTACTGAAAATTTTGTGTCTGAAGAAATGGTGACAAAGCTTAAGCTTAGGAGATTGCCTCACCCATCCCCATATAAAGTCTCATGGCTTACCCAAGGTCAGCAGACAACTGTAGAAGAGCAGGCTTGGGTAGAATTTCAGATTGGAGCATATAAGGATAAGTTGTTGTTTGACATTACTACGATGGATGCTTGCAATCTTTTAATTGGTAGACCATGGCAGTATGATTTGAAGGCACAACATGATGGTATTAGAAATACCTATACAATCAATAAAGATGGTAAGGTTATAACGTTACTACCATTGACGGAGAAGGAGGAGAAATCTAAAGGAAAAGAGGTGAAGGTAATGCTGATGGAAGGTAAACAGTTCATGAAAGAAGTAGCAGCAGAAGGTGCAGTTGCATATGCCCTAATCCCATGTATGAGGGTGAATAAAGAATAGCAGCAAGAAGTCAAGGAAGAGAAGAAGCAAAGGTTCATAGACCCAGCTATCCAAGAGCTATTGGATAAGTACAAAGGTATCATCTCAGAGGGAATGCCAAGATCCCTACCCCCTGTCAGGGATATCAGTCACTGCATAGACTTAATTCTAGGGTCAACACTTCCAAACAAAGCAGCCTATAAGCTAACTCCAGAACAGAATGCAGAAGTAGCCAGACAAATTGAAGAATTATTGGATTCAGGTCTGATTGGGAAAATTTTAAGTCCATGTGCTGTACCAACTGTACTAGCACCAAAGAAGGAAGGTACTTGGAGGCTTTGCACAGATTCCAGAGCTATTAACAAGATCACAATCAGGTATAGGTTTCCAATCCCTAGGATAGAGGATTTACTTGACTGTTTGGGAGGTGCTAAGTATTTTACAAAAATAGATTTGAAGAGTGGATATCATCAGATCAGGATTAGGCCAGGAGATGAATGGAAAACAGCATTCAAAACTAATGAAGGGTTATATGAGTGGAAGGTTATGCCTTTTGGTTTATCTAATGCACCTAGTACTTTTATGAGGTTGATGAATGAGGTTTTGAAAGAGTTCATTGGTAAGTTTGTCATAGTATATCTAGATGACATTCTGATTTTCAGCAACACAAGAGAAGAACATCTCAGACACATAGATTTGGTTCTTAAGAGGTTACATGAAGAGCAGCTGATGATAAATTTAGACAAGTGTTTGTTCATGCAAGAGGAGATCACATATTTGGGTTTTGTCATTTCACAAGGAAAGTTACAAATGGATAAGGAGAAGGTAAGTGCCATATTGTCTTGGCCAACCCCAAAGACTATGAATGATGTCAGAAGTTTCCATGGGTTAGCAACCTTCTACAGGAAGTTTATAAGAGGGTTTAGTCATATTTGTGCACCCATGCTTGATACCATCAAAGGAGGACAGAAGTGCAGATTTGTTTGGACTCAAAGAGTAGATGATTCTTTTGAAACGTTGAAGAAGAAGGTGGCACAGCAGCCAGTCCTTGCACTTCCAGACTTTAACAAAATCTTTCAGGTAGAATGTGATGCCAGTCACATGGCCATTGGAGCAATACTCAGCCAAGAAGGTAGACCTATTGCATTTTTCAGTGAGAAGCTCAATGATGCTAAGAAGAGGTATTCCTCATATGATTTGGAAATGTATGCTTTAGTCCAGTCACTCAAGAAATGGAGGCATTACTTGATGCCAAAGGAATTCATAGTATTCACAGATAACCAGGCTCTGAGTTTCATAAACAACCAGGAAAAGCTGAACCACAGACACATGAAATGGGTAGAAACCTTACAAGCTTTTACTTTTATATTGAAGCATAAGAAAGGAGTCAAGAATAAAGTTGCAGATGCTTTGAGCAGGAGAGTCCTAACAGTCAACCAGATTCAGTTAGAAAGTGTTGGCATTGATTCACTAAAGACCATGTATGAGACTGATGAAGATTTTGGGGAGATATATCATGTATGTACTTCTTTTGGAGAGAAATATCATGCTGAATTGTCTGAATTTTTGATCCAGGATGGATTGTTGTTCAAAGGTGGATAGTTATGTATTCCAAGGTGTTCTATGAGGTTAAACATAATTAAGGAGAAACATTGTGGAGCTATGGCAGGTCATTTTGGTCTAGATAAGACTCTTGATCTTGTCCGAAGACATTACTTTTGGCCTAAGTTACAATCAGATGTCAAAAAGTTTGTAGAAACATGTGTGATATGTCAGAAAGCTAAAGGTAGGTCGACTAATGCAGGTTTATATCAGCCCTTACCCATTCCTTCCAGACCATGGGAAAGCATAAGTATGGATTTTGTCTTGGGTTTACCAAGGACAAGGAAAGGGTTTGACAGTGTTTTTGTTGTAGTGGATAGATTCAGCAAAATGGCACATTTCTTGCCATGCAAAACCACTACTGATGCTTCATACATTGCAGATTTGTTTTTCAGGGAGATTGTCAGAATCCATGGATTGCCATTGAGTATAGTGTCAGATAGGGATGTGAAGTTTATTGGTCACTTCTGGAGAACCCTTTGGAAGAAACTTGGAACAAATTTGTCTTTTTCCTCTGCATATCATCCTCAAATGGATGGACAGACTGAAGTAGTGAACCGTTCCTTAGGAAATTTGCTTAGATGTTTGACAAAACAACATGGAGAAAAGTGGGATAATATTCTATCTCAAGCTGAATTTTCCTATAATGATACTGTCAATAGGAGCACAGGGAAATCACCTTTCCAGATAGTTTATGGTATGCATCCAAGAGGAATTTTGGAATTGAGAGATCTACCTACAGTAGACCCTGTTAGTGCAGAAGGTGAAGCTTTTGCAGAAGCCATCAAAGAGGTTCATGATCAAGTCAAGACCCAACTGCAGCACACCACCTTGAAGTATAAGGAATATGCTGATAAAAAGAAGAAGGATGTTTAGTTTGATGTTGGAGATTTGGTATGGGTTCATTTGAAGAAGGACAGACTTCCTAAGGGAAAATATACTAAACTCATGCAGAGAAAAGTTGGACCATGTCAGATCTTGCACAAGCATGGACAGAATGCTTATGAGATACAACTCCCCCCTGATCTTGGTTTGTCCCCTATATTCAATGTATGTGATTTAACTCCATACAAGTCTTATCCAGATGCAGATCTAGAACTCCTATAGGATACAGTCAATGATGACATTCCCAAGCATGATCCTCCACAGTTGCAGAAGGTTTTGGACACCAGAGTGGTCAAACAGACCCAGAACAAACAGTACTTGGAGTATCTAGTCTCTTGGAAGGGGAAACCTAATTCCGAAGCAGTATGGATGACTAAAGAGCAGATCCAGAAACATGGTGCAGATCTTCATACTCTCATCTCAAGTGGACTTGAGATTTCTTCTTCTGGGGAGTATGGTGCAGGAGCACCCCTACAAGACAGGATATAGGTTCATTGTCTGCATGACAGGACATTAGTCTATTTTTAGCATGTTTGACTTCATAATGTAATAAGGTCCATTGGACCAATGCATATGTATTAGATCAGCCTAGGAGAGTGTGCAGGTAGTTAGAGCTCGTGATCAAGTTGTCTGAGCTGTCCTCTCCCAGCCGCTTGGAAGCTCCCAGCCGCTGGGAATCGAGTTGGTAGTACTCGTAGGATATTGCTATAAATAACTCAGATCAGTTAGAGTAGTAGATCATGATCAGAGAGAAGAAGGAGAGAGTAGTAGTTATGCTATGTTGTACTGGTGATTGAGTGAGATCTAGAGATCAGTCCAGACATTGTGAAACATTGTAGAAACAGGACATTTGTGTTTCATCTAAATAAGATCTCATCAATTGCATTATCTGGTTTATCAGCTGTTTATGTTTTGATTTCTGTTCTGATTACAGGTTAATGGATTCTTTCAACCCTTCCACCGGTTGATTCTGTGAATCGGTGGAATGGTCATGCATGTTAGTTTAGGTTGTATTTTAGTTTTCTGTTTATGTATTTCATTGTGTGGGAGATCGATTGGTAGCATGCTATGAATCAACCTAGCATCCTCATGTGCTAGGGTTTAGGAAGATAAACTGTTAAGTTTTGATCTGAAGGTGATCTGGCCTGATCATCATATTTTCTTTGTGAAATTGTGCGGTTCTGTGAGTTTGCATGCAGCTGAAGGATATACAGGGATCTGCATGTGCTTTTCCAGACGGAGTGAATCGTATCGTCATCTGTGAGTATATCGCTATCCGGATCTGGTTATGAAGCTGATGAAGATTGTATGTTTCAAGTGCATCAGGATGATATAGGTTGGATATATACTCAGTGTATATATCATCGTCAGGATCATCTTTCGTGTGTATCCATCATCCGCATATCGCTATCGCATGCAGGAGTGAAAGTTCATTTTTTTGGCTAAGGACCGGAGAGGTCATCATCAGGATATTGAAAAGATCACCGGATATTCATTATCATGTTGCGGAGGATATAAGTGTCTTATATCCTGTTGACATCATCATCAGGTGCATTGACATCATCATCAGGTGCATGTGACGTCATCGTCATCAGGATATTGTGAATATCACCCGATGCAGATCTATCCTACTGACGTTAAGTGTTCGGCATCGGCAGGAGTAATAGCATCGGGAAGATCCTTTTCGGCTCGGCCGATAGAAGAAGTGTTGCCGATAGGCAACCTGATCGAGGAAAAGAGTTATCGGGGTGATGTGGGGATCGGCGTGACCTTTTTCCAAAGGTGCCGATAGTAATTGTCTCACCGATAGGAAGTGAACAGTAGTCATCAGGAGGATATTTCATGCCTCTTCAAAATATGATGATGCTGTCTGTGTTAGCAAGAGATATGATGATGATGACAAGCCGATAGGATTTTAACATGCTGGTTGTGTTAATGACTCCTCCTTCCCATTTGTAAGCTTCTGTTGCGTTTTCCTCTGCATCACATTGCATACAATGAAGTTTACACACAGTATTGCTTACGGCCTCAAAGGCTTGTTTTGATAACATAGTGGGCAAATAATATCACTTCATGTTGACATAGTCAACCTCATACAAAATGCAAAGGTAATACCATTACTAGGATTCATACCTATTAAATTTTAGTCACTGGGATTGCTCTATCGAGGGTCACTTTCGATTATTCTTCGATAGCACTATCCTGAGCTTGTTGGTTCTCTCTAATTAGCTACAGTTGTAGCAAGCTTCTTCTACAGAAACCTTAAACTCTTTTTCCCTATTCTTTCTCTCCCAGAGCATACCAAAGTTCACATAACCCCCAAAACCAAAGGCTTCATTTCCATTTTTGCATGCATCACATGCAACATAGCCCGCCACCTTTTTTGGTCCATGCAGGGGTAAAACCCCATAACCAACTTGGCCACCCATGGCCTTTTGGGACTCCAATAGTGCACTATCCTCCATGATGGAGTGGCAACATGGATAGGAAATAGGATAAGTTCCACATCGGCCTCCACTTACCCTACACATTGTGGATGGTGGTCGGCCTAACAATATAAGTTATCTATATTATTAGTAATAAAGGTGCCCAATCATAAGGGCTAACATAATTATGTTGTAAAAAGTTTCCCTTGCATCTACATGATGTTTAAGGGTAAACAAACTAATCTAAAATGTTATCAAATGACAACATCAACAATAGGGTGGTACAATCAAAATATGATTTTGGGGTTGAGTACTACTCCCCCTTCATCGCCATGTTGACCATAAACAAAATTTAAAAGAAATAATAATAATAGTCACAAAATCGTAGTAGGGAATTGGATGAGGGAACAAGGAAATACTTGACAACCTAACGAAATCACCCATCGACTATACTCGATGTTATAAAATCATCGTTAATCAAATCAGAGTGAGAAACGTTGAGATACCTCACCTTGACAAGATGACACTAAAAGAATTAGAAAATGATTAACCAAGTAAGGCATACTCACTCTAAGATTCTTAAGGACTAGCTTTGATACTCATATGGCAATCTGACCTCTTCCAAACATCTATCTCCTCCTCCCAGATGATACTCTCCTTCTGTTCTTGGCAGAGGATTCTTTCCTATTTACACTCAAAACCATATAACAATGATCATTGTATCTTCATTTGATTCGTAAATCATAATATTTAAATAATCGTATCAACATGTAATCTCATGTCTAACTAACATTGATTAGTATTCATATAATCAATGATTCTATCTGATATTTTCCACAAACATCAAATCATTAACTATGATTAATCATCCTGATTACCACACAAAAGCAAGATTAAGCTAAATCATAAGTTGGGGATGTAACAAAGAGGTATGTTGTCTTGTCCTTAAAGACACGTTCTCTAATGTTGTTCATCTTTTTAGGTCCTTAATTTCTAGAGCAACAATACTCTTTTTTGTTCTACAATTCTAACGAGGAAGTTTTTCTTTCTCTTAACTTGCATATTTAAATCTATATGTATTAAATTCAACTATTAATAAATGTAATAACTATTGTAGTAGTGTGGTTATTTTACAGTCATGATTATTTCTTCTATTATTTTTGGTATCCATCATTTATTTGTTAATATAGGTGCTTCTTTATTCTATTTTTCTAATATGATGTGAAATGCTTTGTTTTACTCTACCTTTTCATTTTATAAGAAAAATTTAAGATATGGAATTCTTTATTCTCATAATTGTGCTCTTCACATTAAATCCAATAATTTGTTTCAGAGCTAGTAAATGGTAAACTATTTTATCTATTAGAGAGAAGAATTTGTTAATGTTTAAATTGATAAGGTAAGAGAGGTTTTTGAAACGGCCCTAACCCTTTTACAAAGAAAGAAAGATATAAGACAAAAGACACAACTGCAATAAAACTATGAGGAAGAACAACAATAACAAAGGACTAAGCAATATCATAACCTAACCTAGCAAGTCATATGCCCTTGGCCTGAGCGTGGGTTTGAGAAACATACTACGAAAGACCTTTCCTCCTTCTTTGGACAATGGTATAAGAAACATCATTAACCCCATCCTCTGAAACAAAAGATAGAGGAGGGGAGACTCTATTTGAAGATTGAAAAGGGGGCATATTTTAGGGAGAGGAATGCCTAACTAAGGAAATTGACTGCTGAGAAACTTCCTTGCAAATAGGAGAAGGATTGCCACCACCAACCACAGAAATAGGGTTGGGAGCCAAAGGAATAGGAGCAACATGCATCACAATCAAGGAAGGGGCCTCCTTCCCAACATCAACAAGAGGCTCAAAAGCTCTGAAACATAAAAATCCTCAACCACATCCACCATAATGTATTCATGAAGAGGATTCATCCACCAAGATGAAGAACATGAGACCTTCAAGCATGGGCAATCTGACACCAAATGTCCCATATCAAAGCACCATCAAAATCAGAAGGGTATACCTTCATAATCCAAAGGATCACTCCAAGAGTGATTTGTAACTTGCAAAACAACCTCCACTAGTAGAAGAATATACAAATCTAATTCTACTAATATTTGAGCACTAGGTTGTGTGAGAGAAGATACTAGTGGCTTGATCCACCATGATAAAGCATCTCACCGAGTTACCCAATGCCTTTATAGAAAGATTCACACTAGAAATGAAGAGGAAAATTTAGTAGACAGATCAAAGCTCGTAGCCAATTGAAAGATTCAGTGAGAAGGTTAAAAGTAGAAACCCAATGCTTTAGCAAAAGTTCATGTTGTCCAGAAAACTAGGAATTACCATTAAAAACAACATTCCAATCGGAGACCGAATCGAAAGCAACAACAAACAATCCTTTAGTACATGGGTAAATTTTGATTTCCCCATCTATAAGAGGGTTCCACTACTCAAAAATCTAGAGGTCTAGATCCTAAAGTTGAGGCCATATTTTGTCTAATCTTCCATCAATCCCTTTTGAGAAAAGAACTCCTCATTTGTTAACACTTCATCCCTTAACAACACAACAAGGGGAGACAGAGCAAAAGGTTTCACCTTTCTACCAATCATAGGAGAAACATGAATAGTGATAGGGACATCACTCTTTTGAGGAGAAGAGAATCCAGTGCGACTATGTTTGCGAAAGAGCTAATCCCTAGATCTGTAGAAGGTGAACCCAAAATAGTAGCATGTGCCCCACCACCAAAACAAGGTTTATGGAATGAGAAAGAAGAGGGCATTTCAAATTCATGGGTGGAGGCCATGAGTAGGCGTGAATGGGAGACATATGAATTGGTTAGTGTTGAGAAAAACTTTATGAACCTTTTATTAGTAAAAAGTAAATTTGTTGTAAGTTTTGTTCTACTTATCAATAAGGACATAATTTAGCAACTTGGGCATTGAATTTATGAAGAAAAAAAATTGTTATAGGTTTGTGGCCAATTAGAGTATAATTTTAGAGCATTGAGTAGGAGAAGTTGTCAATTGGTTTGAAGGTTAGCTAAGACAAAGAGAGTTTTTTAATCATTGATATAAAACAATATAACCAACAACAATAATTTAAATTTATCTTAATCCTAGATACCTCTATTTAAAGGAGACAATTATAACTTTTGGAGTATAAAAATGGAGACACTATTTATTTCACAAAATTTGTGCTCGATTTAGTTATCCTAAACCTATAGATTCATAGGCTCTTGCTACTTGGATGGAAGAATAAAGAGAGATAATTAAAATAAAATAGGAAGAAAGATTCAAAATCTCTCTTCAGTATTCAACGAGTTATACATGAAGCAAGTTTTCCACAAATAGCTGAAACAACAAAATTAAAATAGGCATGGGAATTGTTGTAGAATGCATTTTAGGAATAGAAAAGGTAAAAACCAACAAACTTCAAATGATCATAAGATATTTTTAAAAAAATTTCATGAAAGAATCTAAACCTATGCAAGAGTTTTTTACTTGAGTAATGAGTTTAGTAAATCCAATAAGATCTTATGGAGAAAATTAAACTAATCAAATATTGTAGAATATTTATGAAAGGTTTGCCTCCATGATTTAATCTTGTTGTAGTTTTTATTGAAGATTTAAAAGATGAATATTTATTATCAACAAATGAACTTATGGGATCTCTTCAAACCCATGAGCAAAGAATAAATGGGTTAACTAAAAAGTTTGTTGAACAAGATTTTCAAACAAATTTAAATATTACAAAGAATAAGGGAAAAGGATTAGAGGAGACATTCTATAAGGGAAAAATAAAATTTAGAGAAAGAGGACATGCAAAGAGAGGAAGTAGTAGTGGACAAGGCAGAGGCTAGAATATCTGTGATAAATAAATAAGTAGTAGCAACATTGAAAGAGGTAATCAAAACTATGATACATCACAAGTCTAGTATTGGTCATTATGAATGTGATTGTTAGGAAAAGAATAAATAATGTGCAAATTTTTCTGAAGAAAATAACAAAACAATTTATTTTTGCATGTAATATTACAAAAGAAGTCTTGAAGTATGTGTGTATTTTGGAGAGTGGCTATATCATTCACATGACAAGGAATACAAATATATTTGGAAACATGGATGAGTTTGTTAAAAATTGAGAATGACTTGGAGATGATAATGAGTTTGAAGTTATAGGTACAATTACAGTCAAGACAAAACAAGGTGAGATAAGATTTATTCATGATGTCATATATGTTCTTGGATTAGCTCATAATTTATTGATCATAGGACAACTCATTGTAAAGGGATATAATTTTTTTTTTTTAGAAAAATGAATGTGTTTTGATTATGGTAATTTGGTTCTAAAGGGACCATAAACCCTTTACAATCCAATAGCCAAAACACATCATCATTGAAAAAAAATGAACGTGTTATTCCAGATAAAAATGAGAGCAATAAGATAGTAGAAAAAGTTAGTATGCTAGAGAATATAATATTCCCTCTTAGACTTGTATATGGTGAAACTTAAGTTTTGAACACTTCTTTCAAGGATGAATCTTTGTTATCGCACATGTGGTATGGACATCTAAAATTTTGAGGGATACAATTAGTTTATTAGAAGAAAGTGGTGAAGGGATTGCAATTTATTAAATAAGATGACCAATTTTGTGAAGGATGCTTTATTTGTAAGCAACATCAAGATTTCTTTCTGACAAGAAAAGATTGGAGAGAAAAGTGTCACTTAAGTTAGTGCATGCTGATATCTATGGTCCAATGCGAACGCTTTCTATCAACAAAAGAAAGTATTTTCTCTTTTTTGTTGGTGACTATGGTAGAATAAATTACTTTTATTTCATTAAAGGAAAATTAGAAGATTTTACAATGTTTCATCAATTCAAAGCTAGTGTACAAAAATAAAGTGGTTGTCCTTTAGAAATTATATGTATAGATAGAGGGGGAGAATTTTCTTCAAATGAATATCAAGAATTTTGTAAAAGAGTAGAATTCAAAGGTAGATTACCACAAGAAATACCCCTGAATAAAATGGAGTACCTAAACATAAGAACCATACAATTGTAAAGATGGTTAGAATAATGCTCAAAGCCAAGGGTTTTCCAAATACTTTTTGGGTTGACGTGCAATAGCCACATCTATTTACTTATTGAATAGATATTTAACAAAAAGTGTAAAAAATATGACATCTTATGAGGCATGGACTAGAAGAAAGCCTAATGTGACTCATCTTAAGGTGTTTGGTTGTGTTGTTCTCAAAATCAACTACGCTTGTTTTTGTAAACAACCCCTATGAAACTTGTCTGTTTCATAGACTACACTCTAAGTTCGCTTATTGAGACAAGTCCTCTTGGCCTCACGCAAAGTCTCCTAACATCATTGAAATGGTTTGCGACATTCCCTAAGATGATTCCTACAAAATCGTGAAACTTGATTTGGTCAGAAGCTTGTCAAAATATCAATTATTGACTATTTTGGGGGTGTTAGAAAAGTTTTTGTATTCACATGCAATAGCGGTCCAAAGGCCCACTCCTAGATGTGTTTTGTTGTTTTATGTGTAATGACGACTCTTTTGGCCACTTTTACATATTTTATTGAAGTTTTTCTTTTAACATGCAAGGGCAGTCCTTTTTACTGACCATACATGTTCCCTGTCGTAGTTTAAGATGCAAAGGCGGTCTTAAGTACCACTCTTGCATAAGGTACTCAGCCAGCATGTATGAGTGGTCTTTTTCACCATCTTGGCATGATCTCTCTAAACCTTGAAATAGAAGTATCATTAATGTCATTCATGTGGCCATTAATACCTTGTTTTTAACCCTTCTTAAAGTATTTTTGGTCACTATTCTTTTTAGTTTTCATCCTCAAACTTCTCGGAATAGTCATTTAACACCCCGTGAAGATGATCAAACCATGGACCTTGTGGATTGTGCAGATTTCGTGCTTAGAGTTTTCCATTACTATTTCCAGGTAGGATGAAGTTTCTCATGTTTTTGTTGTTAATTTCCTTCTTTCTACTAGGGTTTATTTGTAATAATGATTTTCATTTTTGTAAATATTTTTATTTGGCTTGGGTCATTATTTTGCACATTTTGAAACCCTAAGTAGAATGCTTGTGTGTTTTTTCTTTGCCATTCTTTGTTTGTTTAGCAGCGGATTCATCGTGGCTTGCTTTCCATCATGTTAAACTTAGGTTCTTGCAAGTTTCCTAATGTGTATAGGAGGCCTTTTTCGCCAATGATACACTTTCTTAATCCTGGATTGTGTATATGTGTAATGGTGGTATTTCTTGCTGCCCTCACATGAACTTAACATGTTTCAACTTTGATATGTAGTAGTCGGGTTTTCCCTCACCCTCACATCCTTCATATGTTAGGTCTTTCCTATATGTAAGGGTGATTAAAACCACTGCCCTTACATGAACTTTACATATCTCCCAATATGCAGGAGCAGTCGAAACTCCCGCTTTTACACATGTGACTTGGAGTTTTAAAAAACACCTATAGTAGCGGTCAATTTGACTGACTATACATCAGTTTGTCTTTCAAACATGCACCGGCAGTCCTTTTAGCCAACTTTGCATATGCCTCAAGACTTGCAGTTTTTCCCACATGTAAGGGCGGTCATTTCAACCGCCCATACATAAAAACCTCATTTTTATCAAACATGTAGGAGCAGGCCTTTTCACCGCCTTGACATGAGATGCAACCTTCTCACATGCAGGAGCGGTCATTTTGACTGCCCGTGCATGAATTTCTGTAAAATTTCCTAACACTGGGGAAATTCCTGCAAATGATGCCTTTAGCCCACTTTTGCCCAATTTTTGACTTGCGCACTGTTTAGCCCTTTCAAGCTCATCCTTGTGATCATGATCATCAACATGCAGTTTCCCAGTTTATCCATTTTTCTGCTAACTACACGATCATAGCATTTTGCAGTTTTCAACAAACGACCGTGGTAGATATCTTTTTCAGAATTCTCTCCAGAGCTAATGTCGAAGCTATCTCCATCCAAAGCCAAAATCATGAAGTACAAATACCAAGGGGTCTTCCCTGTCACTTCAGTACAGTCAAATGTTGATGAAATCAAAGATACATAAATAGGGCATGTGGATATGATAGAATTTGTGGACAGAACTAAACAGACAAATCCTTCCAAACACATGTAAATGATCATTGACAACAACATTCACTTGGTTGCCTCTTTTCCAGTTTCTACCCATAACCCTGAGTTCATTCTTCAGGTGGCTAGCCATTACAACAGGAATAATAGGGTTGTGACAGATTCCCAAGGGAATGTGATCATGAGGTTGGATGCCGAGTTTCTTGATAAAATCTTCATGTGTCCTCCTATTGAAAACATTAGACAAATTGATTTTGCTCAAGGGAAAAAAGACTATGATATAGATGTGGAAGCTGCAAGAAGGTACATAAACAATAAATGGTTGAAACTTCCTTGAAGCATTTTGACCAGATGGCCGAAGGATCTCCCTAGGAGTGATTTTGTAGAGGAGGTTTGTGACTTGATCACACTTTTGAGTCATATTAGAGGACTCCCTTCTTCCTCCAAATTTTAGGAATGGATGTAAACATACATCAAGGTGATTCCTTGGGGCACACAGAAAATATTTTGGGGAGAGCAGATCAGTAATGCTTTGCATGAACAATTGGTGAAGGTCAATACTACTTTCAAGTTTTATATGACTTCATATCGGGTCTATGCTGTTGCTAGTATGAGGAGCTTTCCTGGTCTTACTCAGGTTGGCGATAGGAGATTGGTTCATGTGTATGAGTATTATCCTCAAATTACTCTAAAGGGATCAATCCATCATTTCCATAGGGTTAATGATTCTTTCTTTTCAGTATTTATGTGCTTATGGGACAATGAACCTGCTCAAAAGAGGGTTTCAGATGAAGCTTGGGAAGTTGTGAATTCTTTTGGCATCTTGTTCTTACAATTTCCTACTTTCACTTATCTTAGAGTAGGGTATTATCCTGGCTACCATTATATTCTTCCACAATATCCCAATGACCAAATTGTTCTCATGGAATTATGTAAGCAACTGATTGTAGTACATAATAAACGAATGGAGCTAAAAAAGTCAGGGATAAAGTTTCTCATAGAAATTGGAAGGTACTCAGTTCAGTCAGCTAACAAGGCAAAAATAGTTGATTCTAAATTGCAGTTGGTCACCATGAAAACTTTCAAGAAAAGGGACCGTTTTGACTTAAGGAGAGTACAAGATAAAATCAAAAGGAAGTCAACTTTCCATATGCCAATGGTGGAAGATAGTTGGGCTGATCTCAGGACACAAAATGAGATCAAGAAGTTAGACTATTGCAGACTTCATTTGAGTTAGATACAAGAGTTGGGCCTTGCAGATATCGTAGATGGAATGGAAGATGATGGGGATGTTCTAGATCCCAAATATAACACTAAAAATGTTGAAGTCTCGCCTCTTCCAAAGGTGAAATGGTTAGTTAAAGAGGAAACTTCCATAAGGAAAAGATTTCAGCCAATCCTGGCCAATACAAACATATGGTTAGAAAGTAAAGGGATCAAATTGAAGGAATTTCTCATAGGGTTAGAGATTGAAACTCAGGAGCAAACAGGGAAGAAAGTAGAAAATAGGACCAAGAATAAGAGTGACACCCATTCTTCCTCCAAAATACGTAAGACAAAAATTAAGTTTGTATCCAAGGGAGGGAAGAAGAAAGAGGTTGCAGGAACCTCTAATGTTATTGAATCAGGTGCTGAAGATACAAATGTTGAGCAAATGGAGGTTGAAGATGTTGAAACTGAAAAGTGAAATATTGAGAAATCTAAGGATGCCCAACAAATAGAAGTGTCTGATAAATCTGATGAGGAAGATGAAACAGAACAAGATAGAGATGAGAATGTAGAGCAGGAACAAACTAGTGATCTACGTCAGTCTCCTAAGAAGGATATTCCAACTAAATCACAAGTTTCTACACACCTTCCTCATGCTCCTATTTCTAGTGTTTCTCCTATAGTTTCAAATATTCCCATTTCACCTATTTTGGTTGTTTCCTCAGATAATACTCCCCCTTCTCTAAGAACCAGTTTTGGGACTGTGTTTGATTCCTCCAGTTCTATCCCAACTTTATCTTCTCCATCTTTTGATATAGGTGAACAAACTATGTTAGAACATTTTCTATATAGTTCTGAAAAGGTTGTTGATACTACTAAAGTTTTAACTCCTACCAGTCCCATTGTTACAATAACAGGAATAAGCATGGACCTGGCAAAGCAAGTGATTGATTCTTCTCCTAATGTGGGTGTTTCTATACTTCCTCCTTGGTTGTCTGCATATACCCCAAAGAGGAAAAAGCAAGCAATTTCACCAGATGAAATTGATATAGAGAAGCTGTTGCCTTTGAAGTCAAAAACCCTGAAGAAAAAGCCTAAGACTGTTTCTAGGCTTATCAATGAGAAAGGAATTAGATATGCAAAGATTGCTAAGCCACCAGAGGATGCCACTATTGACAATTTTGACATGAATGATTATGTCGTCTCAAGGGTTGAGTTAGGTAAGCTAACTCATGAAGGCATAAAAGTAGATTTTCAAACTACTGCCAGCACCTTGCTCAAAAAATATGATGAAGTCAAAAAGGAAAAAGAACAGTATAAAGCTAAAGCAGAACAACTTGCTACTGTTCTTCAAAAAATAGTAAAGTCATCTGAAATTGTGGAACCCATGGCAGTGACTATAGAAGATCCTCTAATCTAGAAGGTTGAAAAAGCTCAGGCCAGAGGAAGAGTGGTAGGAAATATTGTGGAACATTTTCTAGCTCAAGGGTGAATTCTACTGAAGACCACTGTAGAAAGAAAAGAAAAGATGGATAAAGCCAAAGCCGAGCTTGATAACATGGTTGACTTACTTTCCCAAGAACTGCAGAATCAGGAAGAGACCTTAGAGGAGAGGATAGAGATGAAAAAGATTAAGATAAAGAATCTGATTACTATTGGCATCATTGCAAATAGGGAATCATATCTTAAGAATAAGGAGTCTCTGGTTCATTGTATATATATAATAAAAGGTTTACTTGAGGATTTATGTCAAGCTCATGAAACCAGTGAAGACAGTGATGTCACCTTCTACATAGGCTGGAAGAACTCCCATGCACCCTCACAAGTGAATATCATAAGTTCCTTTCAGTAGATGAAATGATAAGCTCCTTTGAAAAGATGGTTCAACAGAAATTCAAAGATGAAGTACCCTCAATACTTTCTATGGACAACCTCTATGATCAGCATTCAACTTTTGAGAACCTGAAGGATAACCTCGACAAGCATATGAAGGCAATATAGGCAGTAAAAGATGCAGTTCTCCGGGCCCGCACTATCTCAGGAAACAGAGCAAAGCCCAATGCATGTGAAATGGTAGCTATACAGGCCATGTATCTAAAACTTTCTAAAGAAGAACGATGGAGGAAGCTGAAGTTCTTTTTGATACCTTAGTTTACTTTATTTTTGTATATGTAATTTGAATTTTGTTGTGGATGTATTCATGTGTAATTTTCTAAAATGTAATTACATGTGAGGCAAAGGAAGTCCTAAGTCAAATAGGACTCTTCTATTTGAATAAGTCAAAGTAGTTAGGATTTTCCTATTTTTGCTCTCAGTTTCTCTTATAAATAAAGAGGGCCCCCATTGTAATTATCATCTTTTAGTTATTACAGCGAAACTCTGTGAAATTGAAGAGCATTTTGAGACTTTGTGTTCAAATTGTAAATCATATTTTATCAAGTGAATAGAAAAGCAAGCGATCTTTCAATATTTGCATTGGAATAACTTGTGGTGTATTGGAAATTGTTCTTATGTCCTTTTCCTTATACTATCATATCTGCTTGATCAAATTGTAGTGTGAGTGTGAATAATCTGGGAGATGTTCTAAAGCTGATTGTGGAGATTTGTGCTACAACAATTATCTTTAGTTTATGATTTTATGTTTTAAAGTAAAAGATATTGGAAAGACTTTGAGCTACTATTATCTTTTGTGATCGTATATTTTATCATAGCATTCAGTGAAGGCTTTGAGCTGCACCTTATCCTACTTATTTCTAAATTGTAAATCAGTAAAAGGAGCAATGATAGACTTTGTGCTCTCGTGGGTTTCTTGGTTATTCAAATTTGTATTGTGAAAGTGCTCTTTTATTTTGTAAACATCATTTTTGAAAAAAGAGAAATGGATGATATGATCTCACCCCAAAATTAGTATTTAGTGTAAATAAGTTTGTGATAGTTAATAGGGAACCTCACCTTGCTGAGAGGAGAGATTTATCTCATTACACTGTGGTTGATATAACCATTTTGCCTTCAGTTAGTTGAAGACAAAATATTCACCCAACAGTTTTTGGCGACTCTACTGGGGAAGGAATGTGCAACTTGAAGCCTCACGCTCTGAGTTGAAGCATTATAGTTCTTTTCCATTGTTTCGAGAGTTTTCAAAATTTTGTTGAGTACATTGCATTCTGGCAGACTCATGGTATACAAGAAGCAAGAGAGGTCAAGGTATTATTGACCCCGTATTTGAGTTGATGCAGCAAAATAATTTTGGTCTTTTGCCTTCACGACCTCGACTTTAGCGAACTAGGAGTTTTCCTCCTACTAATGCCAGGTGAAGCTTCTGGTTCTAGTACTAATAGAGTTTTGTCTATTCCTATTCCATAGAGGTTTGTTATCCCACCCTTTAATCAGCGCACCATGGCAGCTCGAGGCCCCTGGGGTAACACTTTTGGTCCTTTGAATTTAACCCCACCATTGCATGAACTACCTCGTAGTTCAAGGAAGAATTTTCCTAAGTACTATGGTGATGGGAAAGTCCACCCAAATGAACACATTGCAGTTTTCTGCATAGCTTGTGGTGTAATAGGTGTGGAGCATGAAGACGTAGTAGTAAGATTTTTTGTGGAAACATTACAAAGTACTGCTACAGATTAGTTCTACCATCTCCAGGCCCAAACTATAACTAATTAGAACTCCCTCAAGACCAAGTTTGAGGCTAGGTTCAAACCTACAGAAGATGCACATGCCTTATTGGCTCAGCTCACATAAATGAAGAAAGAGCCTCAAGAACCCATGTGAGATTTCATCACTAAGTTCAATAAGCTGAGAAACAAGATTCTGACATCCACTCAACCAACAGTGGAGAATCTCAAATGGTTTTTCATCAATACTCAGCTTCCTGAGGTAAGCTTTCTGCTAAGACGGGCTTGTCCTACCGATCTTCCCGCAACCCAAATTTTGGCTACAAAAGTGGAAGATGATCTTATCCTTGCAGGTAAGATCAGAAGAGATTCTAATAGAAGCAAAGGCCCTTCATCTGCTGATAATTCTTCCATGAGCACTACAGATCCTATGGTGCAAAAGCTAGCAAGTGAATTGCTAGCCCTGAAGAAACAAATGTCTCAAGGTATGTTTGCTCCTTCCTATAGGGATATACCAAGGAGAACATTTCCTAATCATTCATACCAAAGCAATGTTGCTAGAAATCAAGGGCAACCAAATCGTCTTCCTCCTACTCAAGGGAAGCTCGCCATTGAAGCAGCACTGGTCAACTCAATAGTTGGCTATTATGAAGTGGAAAATGATAATTCCCACCAACCTAATTTGGATCAGGAGAATAATGCTAACCTTTTCATAGAAGGAGAAGAAGAGTTATCTGGTGACTCTACTATTGGTTTTCTGAATTACCAAGATGAAGAGAAAAGAGAAGGGGAAGTGTATGATGGAACATATGCTATTTTTACCAGGTCCCAAAATCAGCTGAGTCAACAAGTCAATAAAGGAAAGGCAAGAGAAGAACCTCAGCCAGTGATCTCAATTGCCAAATAGGGAATTCTGTTGCCTTTTCAATCAAAGGACCCTGTTGCCAATAAACAAGTAAGTACATCTAACAATCCTGCGTCTTCTACTTCTATTCCTTAGACCGGTACTACCCTTAATAAAACTCAGAATGATGGATTTCCTTCCTCTGTATCTAGTTCATTTCAGCTATTTGACATAATAAATCATGCTAGGAAGACCAAAATTCAAATGTTTGAGTTTAAGTATTTACAAGCTAATCCTGAACAGTTTGATAGGTTAGCTAAATATGTCAAAAACAAGACTGTTCCTACAGGACAAGATTTTCCCAGAGTTGCCGATGATTCCTCAAAGAACAAATACACCCAAAATAATCTTGTCACTACTCCCCTTGTTGCCTTTGGAAAAATAGAACCTCTCTATGTTTCTCTATTGGTAAATGGTCATAAGTTGAGCAATTGCATAATAGATTCTGGGGCATCTGATAATGTTATGCCTGCCAAAGTGGTAGATGCCCTTGGTCTCACTCTAACCAAGACCTTTGGGAAATGTTTGTCCATTGAAAATAAGCAAGTGCCATTGTTGGGCCAAATCAAAGATGCCCAATTTGCATTTGCATCCTTTCCAGACAATAGGATTAAGATGACCGTCCTAGTGGCTGATGTTCTAGCCTCTTATGGCATCCTTCTCGAGCATAATTTTTGTAAAGATGTGGGTGGGGAACTGAACATGGATCTATCTAAAGCAAGGATACCTATTAAAGGCATCATGCAAAAGTTGCTTCCTGAGAAAGAAGCAAAATATAGTGTTACCCAAATAGAAAATCCCAAAGCCCAAATTTTGTTTGAGTCCTTGGGAATGGGTAATTATTTCTTGTCTACTAAAGATACTTCTAGCTCATCAAATAAGAGCTTAGACAATTTAGATGGAGAATCAGAAGAGTATTCAGATGAAAGCATGGATGAAGGTATAGTAATGCCAGGTTCTTCCTTCACTGATGAAGAAGAATCTTCTGGTCAAAGAAATTCCAAAAAATCAAATTCTAATGAGATTTGGGTTTTAGAATTTGATGGTAGTTGTTCTTCTACCAGTTCTAGAGCTAGAATTGTTTTGATATCTCCACAAGGTGATATCTTCCCTTTCTCATAAAAGCTACAATTCAATAATACCAATAACATCGCTGAATATGAGTCATTGTTACTTGGATTGGAGGTCGCTCATGCTAAAGGTGTTAAAAATCTTCATGCTCAAGGAGATGCCGAATTAGTTGTTTGCCAAATGAGGAATTTATATCAGACCAAAAATGAAAGGTTGAGACACTAACGCAATCATGTATGGGATTGCATAGAAAGTTTTGATGTTTTAATATCTCTGCGGTACCTAGAGAGTTTAATGATCATGCAGATTCATTAGCCGTCTTTGCAACCCTTATGGTTCCCCATAAGGACTTCAAAGGTAACAAGTACACAATTGAACTGGTCTTTCAACCAAGTGTACCAGATAATGCTGACCATTGGTAGGTGTTCAATGGTGATAATCAAATCATAGCTTTCTTGGAAAACATGGATAGCTTTGATGAGCTCTATTTTGAAGGTAGTGAATCTCCACCATGGGAATACTTTTCTGACGTAGATTCACAAACTGGTGAAGAGTTTCTTCAACTAAAAGGGAATAAGATTCCAAAAGGTTTAGTTTCCCTAGAAAATTTATTTGATAAGCATGACAGATACATTAAACAGCAACAACAACTTGATTCAAGCTCCTCTATGGAATTTGAGCAAGTAAATTTGAGTTCTGAGGTAGATCCCAAAATGGTCAACATTGGGAAGTGTTGCACTGCCGATGAGAAATTCAAGTTCACTACACTCCTTCTCCATTACATTGATTTCTTGGCATATTCTTATGATGATCTAAAGTCCTTCAGGCCTAAGGAGATTCAGCATGAAATTCCTCTCAAAGTTGGGTCATTGCCTCACAAGCAGAAATAGAGGCAATACAATCCCAAAATATCAGGTACTATTCTTTCTGAGATTCAAAAGATGTTGAATGCAAGAATAATCTTTCCTATTCATCATTCCACCTGGATCGCAAATATTGTTCCTGTAAGAAAGAAGAACGAAGAAATCCGTATTTGCGTTGATTTCAGGAATCTCAACCAATCTTCTCTAAAAGATAACTACCCCTACCCATCATGGACCAAGTGTTGCAAACTGTAACTGGTTTGGAAATGCTGTCTATGTTGGATGGTTTTTTTGGGATATAATCAAGTAGAGGTCAATGAAGCAGATCAGTACAAGACTACTTTCACAACACCTTGGGGCATGTTTGCATATTGCAGGATGCCATTTGGTTTAATCAATGCTGGCGCTACTTTCCAGAGAGCAATGGATCTCGCTTTCAGAGATGAGATGGGGAAATTCATTATGGTATATCTTGACGACTTGACTATTTTCTCCAAACAACGTCAAGATCATGTGTATCATTTGCGACAGGTTCTTGAAAGATGTCGACAAAATGGTATCTCTCTCAACCCTAAGAAATCAGTTTTTAGGGTTACAGAAGGTAAACTTCTCAGTCACATTGTGTCCCGAGAAGGCACTAAAATTGACTCAAAAAGAGTCAAGTCCATCCAAAGTCTTACTCTGCCTACTAGTAAGACTGCAGTTCACTCTTTCTTCAGAAAGGTGAATTTTCTATGGAGATTCATTCCAGAATTTGTAGGGAAAACCCGTCACATTGTCAACATGATGAAGGGTAAAACTACTTTCTGTTGGAGTGTGGAGGGTAAAGCAGCATTTGAGGACATCAAGAGGGCCATAGCTCATGCTTTGATTCTAGTTTGTCCTGATTATACCAAGGATTTCATAGTATACAGTTATGCTTCCGAGCATACACTTTCAACCATTCTTGTTCAACAGAATGAAGAAGATGTGGAATCTCCCATTTCATTCATGAGTTGTCCTTTGAAGGCTCATGAATTAAAATATTCAAATATGGAGAAACATGCTTATGCCATGGTTAAGGTAGTAAAGCATTTTTTATTTTATATTTTGAATTCACATACTGTTGTTTTAGTGCCTGACACAACAGTAAAGTCAATTCTGACTCAACAGGAGTTCGGAACCAAAAGAGGCAATTGGATTGCTAAGATCCAAGAGTTTGATCTTGATATCAAACCTACCAAGCTTGTGTGTGGCAGAGGTTTGTGTCAATTGATTGCCGACAATGTACCAAAAGAGACAGGGGATGAAGAAGAAGAAGTTGAAGATATGCCAACTGTTCTTTTTGTCACTATTACAGATGAGTGGTATTCAAATATTGCTCATTTTCTTACCTATGGTGAGTGTCCTTCTCATCTATCCTATAAGGAGAAAAGAACTATCAAATTGAAGGCTGCTAACTATGTCCTATGGGATAATGGTTTGTACAAAAGAAGCCTTGATGGAGTTTTTCTCCGTTGTGTGGATAAAGCACAACAAAATAGACTTCTGGAGTCTTTTCACAATTTAGCTTGTGGAGGACATTTTTTTGTGCCTGTGATGGCTCATAAGATTCTACAGGCTAGGTACTATTGGCCCACACTGTTTCAGGATGCGTACAATTGGGTACGTAGGTGTGAGTTATGTCAATAGTTTATTGGAAAGCCTAAGTTGGCTACATTACCCCTCAAGCCAGTTGTAATTGAAGAACCTTTTTAGCAATGGGGCATTGACTTCAATGGTGCTGTGAACCCACCATTAAGTGTGGGTCACAATTTTGTTCTCACCACAACTGATTATTTTACCAAGTGGGTGGAAGCCATCCCAGTGAAGCACGCTACTTCTAAAGTGGTATGTAATTTTCTTAAGGAAAATATTATTTCTCGATTTGGAGTTCCAAACAAGGTTGTAGTAGATAATGCTACTTGTTTCTCTTCCAATGAGATCACTAGCTTTTATTATGAACATGGGATCATTCTTTCTCACTCTTTAGACTATTATCTGCAAGGAAATGGCCAGGCAGAATCTAGTAACAAAAATCTGGTTACTATTATCAGGAAACTGGTGGAAGATAATCAAAGAACTTGGCATAAAGCATTGTTTGATGCTTTATGGGTAGACATGATTACCCCCAAAAGGGTGATAGGTATGTCACTATTTCAACTCTTGTATGGTCTGAATGCAGAGATACCTATTACTTTGGAGTTGCCAGCACTAAAGTTGGCAAAGGCAGTAGAGGATAGAACTTTTGAAAGTTCTATTGACAAAAGAATCATGTACCTCACTGAACTTGAAGAACAACAAGCTATGGTAGTAGATCGCATTGCTAAACATCAAAGTTAGGCAAAGAAGCTCTTTGACAAGAAAGCAAGGGCTCACGATTTTCAAATTGGAGATCAAGTCTTATTATGGGACAAGAGGAGAGAACCAAAAGGAATGCATGGGAAGTTTGATTCCCTATGGAGAGGCCCGTTCATCATTCATCAACTTTGTGGTGAAAATAGCTTCTTGTTGGAGTATCTTGATGGGACACCATTCTTGCTGCCTCATAGTGGACAACATCTGAAGCATTTCAATCCTTGAATTATCAAATAAGTTCATTTGTACATTTGTATAGTTTTGTGTTTTGATTTTTTATTTTTGTTTAGTCTTTTGTGTCTTTTTCTTTTTGGTAGCTTGACTCTATGGCCCAATGGCATGGATGAAGGCACTTAGAGATTGGATTCTTCTTCGTTTGATCGTTTCAAAGTTTGATCGATGGAAGTTCCCTAGTTAGAGCCAATTGTTGTTCTCAAAATTAGCTACGCTCATTTTTGTAGACAACCCCTACAAAACTTGTTCGTTTCATAGACTACATTCTAAGTTCGCTTATCGAGACAAGTCCTCTTGGCCTTGTGCAAAGTCTCCTAACATTGTTGAAATGGTTTGCGACATTCCCTAAGACAATTCCTGAAAAATTGTGAAACTTGATTTGGTCGGAAGCTTGTCAAAATATCAATTATTGACTATTTTGGGTGTGTTAGAAAAGTTTTTGTATTCACATGCAATAGCAGTCCAAAGGCCCGCTCCTACATGTGTTTTGTTGTTTTATGTGTAATGACGGCTCTTTTGGCCACTTTTACATATTTTATTGAAGTTTTTCTTTTAACATGCAAGGGCGGTCCTTTTCGTCGACCATGCATGTTCCTTGTCATAGTTTAAGATGCAAAGGCAGTCTTAAGTACCGCTCTTGCATAAGGTACTCAGCCAATGTGTATGAGCAGACTTTTTCACCACCTTGGCACGATCTCTCTAAATCTTGAACTACGAGTATCATTAATGGCGTTCGTGTGGCCATTAATACCTTGTTTTTAACCCTTCTTAAAGCATTTTTGGTCACTATTCTTTTTAGTTTTCATCCTCAAACTTCTTGGAATAGTCATTTAACACCCTGTGAAGATGATCAAACCGCGGAGCTAGTTGATTGTGTAGATTTTACGCTTAGAGTTTTCCATTACTATGTCCAGGTAGGATGAAGTTTCTCATGTTTTGTTGTTAATTTCCTTCTTTCTATGAGGGTTTATTTGTATTAATGATTTTCATTTTTAAATATTTTTATTTGGCTTGGGTCATCGTTTTGCATGTTTTGAAACCCTAAGTAGAATGCTTGTGTGTTTTTTCTTCTCCGTTCTTTGTTTGTTTAGTGGTGGATTCCTCGTACCTTGCTTTTTGTCATGTTAAACTTAGGTTCTTGCAAGTTTCCTAACGTGTCTAGGCATCCTTTTTCGCTGACGATATACTTTCTTAATCCTAGATCATGTATATGTGTAATGGCAGTATTTCTTGCCGCCCTCACATGAACTTAACATGTTTCAACTTTGACATGTAGTAGCGGGGTTTTCCCCTGCCCTTGTATCCTTCATATGTTAGGTCTTTCCTATATATAAGGGCGGTTAAAATTGCTGCCCTTACATGAACTTTACGTATCTCCCAATATGCAAGAGCGGCTGAAACTCCCGCTTTTACACATGTGACTTGGAGTTTTCAAAAACACCTGTAGTAGTGGTCAATTTGACCGACTATACATCAGTTTGTATTTCAAACATGCACCGACAGTCCTTTAGCTGACTTTACATATGCCTCAAGACTTGCAATTTTTCCCACATGTAAGGGCGGTCGTTTCGATTGCCCATACATGAAAACCTCATTTTTATCAAACATGCAGGAGTGGGCCTTTTCCCTGCCCTGACATGAGATGCAACCTTCTCACATGCAAGAGCAGTCATTCTGACCGCCCGTGCATGAATTTCTATAAAATTTCCTAACATTGGGGAAATTCCTGCAAATGATGCCTTTAGCCTGCTTTCGCCCAATTTTTTGACTTGTGAACGCTTTAGCCCTTTCAAGCTCATCCTTGTGATCATGATCATCGACATGCAGTTTCCCAGTTTATCCATTTTTCCCCTAACTGTGAGATCGTGGCCTTTTACAGTTTTCAACAAACGACCATGGTGGATATCTTTTTCGTTATTCTCTCCAGAGATGATGTCAGAGCCGTCTCCATCCAAAGTCAAAATCATGAAGTACAAATACCAAGGGGTCTTCCCTGTCACTTCAGTACAGTCAAATGTTGATGAAATCAAAGATACAGAAATAGGGCATGTGGATTTGATAGAATTTGTGGACAAAACTAAGTAGATAAATCCTTCTAGACACATGCAAAAGATCATTGACAACAACATTCACTTGGTTGCCTCTTTTCCAGTTTCTGCCCATAACCCCGAGTTCATTCTTTAGGTGGCTAGCCATTACAACAGGGATACTAGGGTTGTGACAGATTCCCAAGGGAATGTGATCATGAGGTTGGATGTCAAGTTTCTTGATAAAATATTCATGTAACCTCCTATTGAAAACATTGGACAAATTAATTTTACTCAATGGAAAAAAGACTATGATACAGATGTGGAAGCTACAAGAAGGTACATAAACAATAAATGGTTGAAAATTCCTCAAAGCAATCTGACCAGATGGCTGAAGGATCTCCCTAGGAGTGATTTTGTAGAGGAGGTTTTTGACTTGATCACACTTTTGAGTCGTATCAAAGGACTCCCTTCTTTCTCCAAATTTCAGGAATGGATGTACACATACATCAAGGTGATTCTTCGGGGCACACAGAAAATATTCTGGGGAGAGCAGATCAGTAATTCTTTGCATGAACAATTGGTAAAGGTCAATACTACTTTCAAGTTTTATATGACTTCATATATGGTTTATGTTGCTGCTAGCATGAGGAGCTTTCCTAGTCTTACTCAGGTTGGTGATAGGAGATTGGTTCCTGTGTATGAGTATTATCCTCAAATTACTCTGAAGGCATCAATCCATCATTTCCGTAGGGTTAATGATGCTTTATTTTCAGTATTTATGTGCTTATGGGACAATGAACTTGTTTAGAAGAGGGTTTCAGATGAAGCTTGGGAAGTTGTGAATTCTTTTGGCTGCTTGTTCCTACAATTTCCTACTTTCACTTATCTTAGAGTAGGCTATTACCATGGCTACCCTTAGATTCTTCCACGATATCCTAGTTACCAAATTGTTCTCATGGAATTATGTAGGCAACTGATTATAGTACATAATAAACAAATGGAGCTAAAAAAGTCAGGGATAAAATTTCCCTTAGAAATTGGAAGGTACTCAGTTTAGTTAGCTAACAAGGCAAAAATAGTTGATTCTGAATTGTAGTTGGTCGCCATGAAAACTTTCAAGAAAAGGGACCATTTTAACTTTAGGAGAGTACAAGATAAAATCAAAAGGAAGTCAACTTTCCATATGCCAAAGGTAGAAGATATTTGGACTAATCTCAGGACACAAAACGAGATCAGGAAGTTAGACTATTGCAGACTTCATTTGAGCCAGATAGAAGAGCTGGGCCTTGCAGATATCCCAAATGGAATGGAAGATGATGGGGATGTTCTAGATCCCAAGTATAACACTGAGAATGTTGAAGTCTCACCTCTTCCAGAGGTGAAATGGTCAGTTAAAGAGGAAACTTCCATAAGGAAAAGATTTCAGCCAATCCTGGCCAATACAAACATATGGTTGGAAAGCAAACGGATCAAATTGAAGGAATTTCTCATAGGGTCAGAGATTGAAACTCAGGATCAAATAGGCAAGAAAGTAGAAAATAGGACCAAGAATAAGAGTGACACCCCTTATTCCTCCAAAATATGTAAGCCAAAAATTAAGTTTGTATCCAAGGGAGGGAAGAAGAAAGAGGTTGCACAAACCTCTAATGTTACTAAATCAAGTGCTAAAGATACAAATGTTGAGCAAATGGAGGTTGAAGATGTTGAAACTGAAAAGTAAAATATTGAGAAATATAAGGATGCCCAACAAACATAAGCGTCTGATAAATCTGATGAGGAAGATGAAACAGAACAATACAGAGATGAGAATGTAGATCAGGAACAAACTGGTGATCTACGTCAGTCTCCTGAGAAGGATCTTCCAACAAAAGCACAAGTTTCTACACCCCTTCCTCATGCTCTTATTTATAGTGTTTCTCCTATAGTTTCAAATATTCCCATTTCACCTATTTTGGTTATTTCCTCATATAATACTCCCCCTTCTCTAAGAACCAGTTTTGGGACTGTGTTTGATTCCTCTAGTTCTATCCCAAGTTTATCTTCTCCATCTTTTGATATAGGTGAACAAACTGTGTTAGAACATTTTCGAGATAGTTCTGAAAAAGTTGTTGATACTACTACAATTTTTACTCCTACCAATCCCATTCTTACAATAATAGGAATAAGCATGGACCTGGCAAAGCAAGTGATTGATTCTCCTCTTAATGTGGGTGTTTCTATACTTCCTCCTTGGTTGTCTGCATATACCCCAAAGAGGAAAAAGCAAGCAATTTCACCAGATGAAATTGATATAGAGAAGCTATTGCCTTTGAAGTCAAAAACCCTGAAGAAAAAGCCTAAGACTGTTTCTAAGCTTATCAATGAGAAAGAAATCAGATATGCAGAGATTGCTAAGCCACCAGATGATGCCACTATTGATAATTTTGACATGAATGATTATGTTGTCTCAAGGGTTGAGTTATGTAAGCTAACTCATGAAGGCATAAAAGCAAATTTTCAAACTACTACCAGCACCTTGCTTGAAAAATATGATGAAGTCAAAAAGGAAAAAGAATAGTATAAAGCTAAAGTAGAACAACTTGTTGTTCTTCAAAAATAGTAAAGTCATCTAAAATTGTGGAAGCCATGGCAGTGACTGCAGAAGATCTTCTAATCCTGAAGGTTGAAAAAGCTTAGGCCAGAGGAAGAGTGGTAGGAGATATTGTGGAATGTTTTCTAGCTCAAGGGTGAATTCTACTGAAGACCACTGTAGAAAGAAAAGAAAAGATGGATAAAGCCAAAGTCGAGCTTGATAACATGGTTGACTTACTTTCCCAAGAACTGTAGAATCAGGAAGAGAGATTAGATGAGTGGATAGAGATGAAAAAGATTAAGATAAATAATCTGATTACTATTGGCATCATTGCAAATAGGGAATCATATCTTAAGACTAAGGAGTCTTTGGTTCATTGTATCCATATAATAAAAGGTTTACTTGAGGATTTATGTCAAGCTCGTGAAACCAGTAAAGACAGCAATGTAACGCTTCTACACAAGGTGGAAGAACTCCCATGCACCCTCACAGGTGAAGATCATAAGTTCCTTTCAACAGATGAAATGATAAGCTCCTTCGAAAAGATGGTTCAACAGAAATTCAAAGATGAAGTACCCTCAGTACTTTCTATGGACAGCCTCTATGATCAAAATTCAAGTTTTGAGAACCTGAAGGATAACCTCGACAAGCATATGAAGGCAATAAAGGTAGTAAAGATGTAGTTCTCTAGGCCTGCACTATCTCAGAAAACACAGCAAAGCCCGACGCATGTGAAATGGCAGCTATACAGGCCATGTATCAGAACTTTCTAAAGAAGAATGATGGAGGAAGCTGAAGTTCTTTTTGATACCTTAGTTTACTTTATTTTTGTATATGTAATTTGAATTTTGTTGTGGATGTATTCATGTGTAATTTTCTAAAATGTAATTACATGCGAGGCAAAGGAAGTCCTAAGTCAAATAGGAATCTTTTGTATGAATAAGTCAAAGTAGTTAGGATTTTCCTATTTTTACTATTGGTTTCTCTTATAAATAAAGAGGGACCCCATTGTAATTATCATCTTTTAGTTATTACAGTGAAACTCTGCCAAATTGAAGAGCATTTTGAGACTTTGTGTTCAAATTGTAAATCATATTTTATCAAGTGAATAGAAAAGTAAGCGATCTTTCAATCTTTATGTTGGAATAACTTGTGGCATATTGGAAATTGTTCTTATGTCCTTTTCCTTATACTATCGTATCTACTTGATCAAATTGTAGTGTGAGTGTGAATAATCTGGGAGATGTTCTAAAGTTGATTGTGGAGACTTTGTGCTACAACAATTATCTTTAGTTTGTGATTTTATGTTTTAAAGTAAAAGATATTGGAAGGGCTTTGAGCTGTTATTATCTTTTGTGATCATATATTTTATCGTAGCATTCGGTGAAGACTTTGAGCTACACCTTATCCTACTTAGTTCTAAATTGTAAATCAGTAAAAGGAGCAATGATAGACTTTGTGCTCTCGTGGGTTTCTTGGTTATTCAAATTTGTATTGTGAAAGTGCTCTTTTATTTTGTAAACATCATTTCTGAAAAAAGAGAAATGGATGATATGGTCTCACCTCGAATTTAGTATTTAGTGTAAATAAGTTTGTGATAGTTAATAGGGAACCTCCCCTTGCTGAGAGGAGAGATTTATCTCATTACACTGTCTTTGATATAACCATTTTGCCTTTAGTTAGTTGAAGACAAAATATTCACCCAACAGGTTACATTTCTTATGCTCATAAAGCCAAACAAAAAAGTCAAAATTTTGATGATAAAAATGTGAAATGCATTTTCATTGGCTATAGCGAGGAGACCAAGTGTTATAGGTTGTATAGTTCAATAATAGAGATATTGTTTGTCACTCATGATGTATTTTTGCTAAAAATGAAGCATGGCAATGGAATAAAATTTTGCATTAAGAAAAACTAGCTATTAAATATAAATAGAACAACATGTTCCATCTCATTCTATAGGCCCAAGTAATAGCTCAAGCTCCACTATAACACCTCCATTAAGTCCAAAATATTCGTAATGAAGTCCTCCTTAAAGTTTGAGTCCTCTATGGACAGTAAAAACCCTCAAAGAAATTTATGAAGGAACTACTAGTCTTGATTCAACTACTTTGCATTGTAATCTTATGTTCAAGTTGAACCAAGACATTTTAAAGATGCAATAAAACATGATGTTTGGGTTTAATCCATGAATGAAGAAATTATTTCCATTGAAAGGAATGAAACATGGAAGTTGGTATATTTTCCATCAAAAAAGAAGGTTATTGCACTAAAGTGGGTCTAAAAAATCAAATATAAAGCTAACGGATCCATTGAAAGATACAAAGTGAGACTACTAGAATTTTTTTTTTCATAACAACTAGGTATAGATTAAAATGAAACTTATACTCTTGTTTCTAGCTTGGATACAATAAGAACTATTTTGGCATTGGAAAAACAATTAAAGTGGAAATTTTATCAATTTGATGGTAAATCAACTATTTAGAATGTTTTCTTGAATGAATAAGTGTTTATAGAATGGCCACTATGTTATGAAGTTTTAGGACAAGAACATAAAGTTTATAGGTTGAAAAAGCCTCTTTATGGACTCAAGAAAGCACCAAGAGCTTAGTATAGTAGAATAGATGGGTATTTTTAGAAAAAGGTGGCTTCAGTAGGAGTAAAAGAGAGCCCACACTCTATGTCAAATTCAAAGGCACAAATGATTTATTTATAGTCTATCTAGATATTGATGATTTGATTTACATAAGCAATAGCAAAATATTGTGAAGAATGAATTTGAAATGACAAATTTGGGCTTAATGCATTATTTTCATGGAATAGAAGTAAGATAGATGAATGATGACATTTTTGTATCACAAAAAATATGCATTTTATTTACTTAACAAATTCAGAATCAAAAGTTCCAAACCAATGAACACACCTTTGAATATGAATGAAAAGTTAGTCACAGATGATGGTTCAAAAAAATAAAAATACAACACTATACTTGAGTTTGGTTGGCAACCTTATGTATCTTACTACTACTAAACTAGAGACATCGTGTATGTTGTAAGTTTGGCTTCAAGATTTATGGAAAATCCAAGTGAGGTTCATTTCTTTCTAGTAAAAAGAATTCTTAGGTATACTTGTGGAACAAGCAACTTTGGTATTTTATATACATCAACTAATAATTTAGGATTAGTTAGATATACATATAGTGATTAGGCTAGATCTATTAATGATCAAAAGACTACTTTAGGATATGTATTTATCTTAGGCTCAAGGAAAATCTCTTGGTGTTCAAACTAGTAATCAACTATTAGTTTATCATCAACAAAAGATGGGTATATTGCAGCAACATTATCAACTTGTCAAGCAAACTAGTTGAAAAGAATATTGGCATCTATCTAGAAGGCATGAACAACATGGAGTAACAACTATTTATTGTGATAATAATTCAACTATTGCCATTACAAAAAATATAGTATTTGACAATTGCATTAAACATATTAATATTAAACATCATCTTATTAGAGATCATGTGGCTAAAGAATAGATTGAGTTGAAATTTTGTAAAACTATTGACCAGCTTGTTGACACATTTACAAAAACAATATCAAGAAAATATTTTGAAAGGTTAAAGACAAATGTTAAGTATTATTACTCTAAGCATTAATGGGGAGATTGATAGTTGTAATGCTTAATTAGTAACACATATGTCCACTTATTAAATAGATACTACCACATGTTTTACCACCAACTATCATATATTCCTTCACCATTTCTCAATACTTGTCTCTACCATAATAGCCACTTGTCAATATTTTATGCCACTTGTATCTTCCTCTTTCTTCATGGCAGCATACATGTTTAAACTCCAATTTTTATTTTTATTTTTTTGTTTTTCATTTTTGCATGTTGTGTTGCATTCTAAAAAAAGGTTTATTGTCATGTCTTTGGATTAGAATTGTCTAATGTTGTTTATCTTTCTAGGGCATCACTTGTTGGAGTAGAAATACTCTTTTTTGTTTTGCAATTCTGAGAGGGAAGCTTCTCTTTTGCAAAGATTGCATATTTAAATATGTATGTATCAAATTCAAAGATTAATGAATATAAAAACTATTGTGTTAGTGTTGGTGTTTTACTATCATAATTATCCTTTATTTATTTGTTAATATAGGTGCTGCTCTATCATGTTTTTTTTTTTGTTTTTGTTTTTGTTTTTTTCTAATATGATGGACAATGCTCTATTTTACTTTTTCTTTTTATTTTAGAACCAACATTTATGATATGAAATGCTTTGTTTTCACAATTGTGCTATTCAACTTAAACTCAACATAAATATTCTATAATATCACATAATTTTACTTTTTATAAAAGACATAAATTCAAAACAAAAAAAAAACCTAATACTTAAATTAAAGCTATTTTCCATGTATTCTTTTATTATTCCATAGATTGAATAATTAATCAATATCAATTGCATTTTTTATTTGCCCACTATTTAAGTTAGGGGTAGTGTGTAGAGCCCAAAGCTTATAGAGAGCTCGCCCTACAACTGTAGTTTAAAAAATAATAATTATTTAAAAACTAAAAACTAAATATATATCAATTGCATTTATTATTTATTATTTATTATTTCTTAAAATAACTTCTTTGGATATTAGCTAATCCTACATACTTTGCACCTGGTCATACTTATCTAGTCATAACTTTTCTCTCAACATGATAAAATAATAGATATTGGTTTATTAAAATTCGTATCAGAAAAACCAAATGGCATGCTCCTAAAGCTACCGGTTTTCCGTATTATTTATTCCCAAGAGAAATGCAAAGTTTAGCAGTAGTCCAAATCAGGTGAATCTTGGTTTTCTTATGTTTTTCTCCCCAAGATTAGTGTGGAAAGGTTAAATGGATGCATAACAGAAGAATTTCCTCTCCATATTTCTTCTGAAAATATGGAATAAACTCTTTGTGTGGGATGAATTGCATCCCAAAACAAATGTGTGTCTACATTGTTGCAATATAGATCAGGCGGAGTGGTCATTCCACATGTCACATTGGCTTTGAACAACCCTGATCCGCAACAGGCTGATTTTGTATCTGAAAAACCTACAAATTTAACATAGGCATTCAAATCAGGTAGCTAGACACACAAAATGATTGATAAAAAAGGAGGTTATTGAAGTGGGAATTGGCTTACCAAAGGCTTCGCCATGTTTAATCATGACTGTCAAGTGCTGATAAGAATTAAGTAGGATGATATTCACTTCATGTAGTTTTTCATTCAAGTGATCCACAAGCTTTTTAAGAGCAACATTATATTCTAGGGCTACTTTATTTCCAGGTTCTGCACACTCTCCCTGGAATTTAGTATAATATTTAAATCTGGCAAAAGGAGTACATCCTACAGCAGAAATGTCGAATAAGAGAAATTTTCTTGCTCCAGCACGGTAAAGCCTCTGCCACAAGAAATATATTAGTTTTATTAAAAATGGTAAAGCTCCCCCAAAAATTGATCAGATCTGTAACCAATTTTTTTTCTGAAACTTACTTGTATATAGAGATCAAGTGCGTTGGCAAGCGAAGTGACGAATTTTCCGGTGGTGAGATATAAGTAAGGGCCATTGAAGTAGTCGACAATGTCATTGCCTCCACTGGAAATGCAATATAAAGAATTTCTCAAGTATGGCTTCTTAAGTACGTGCGTAGAGAATTCTTCGAATTGCGATATCTGATCACTTAATTTAATAATTCTCTGCACCAGTTTACGTTTGTTGAATTGTAGGTCAGAAGACTTTTTGGAAAGAACTTAATATATACTTACATAATTCTCAAGATAGTTTTCTTTAGGTTTTGTTTTTGGTGCGTAATAAAGAGAGTAAACCTTATATCAAAACATTACTCTCTTCTTTTATTTTAGAAATATTAAAACATTATTGTATTGCTTTATTTAAAAAGTTATTATCTCTAAGAGATCAATTCACAACAAATTAATATATTTAATATTTAATTGACTTTTCAATTCTAGTTGTCTGAGAAATTTATTCAAGGGTTTCACCTCTAAAGTAATATTTTACTAGCATAGGTATCTTAAATACATCTATCTAAAAGATAGACGTTTCAAGGTCTCTATCTATTCTCAATAACAATTTCAATAAAGAATCCTATCTATTAATTTAGATAAAGTGATATTTTATGAGCATAGGTATCTTAAATACATCTATCTAAAAGATACCAAAGATATTAGTCTCCAAGTGTCTATCTATTCTCAAAAAGAATTTAGTAAAAATTAAAGTAAACTAAAATAATTTTGAAGTAAATTAAAATTCATATGTCCATAAATAAAATAGTTCTAAAGTAAAATAAAATAACTCTTATAAATTAAAATTTATGTGTATGTAGTAAATAAAATAATTCTAAAATAGAATAAAATAATTCTTAAATAGCTATAAATAAAATAAATTAAATTAAAATAGCTCAAGATTGATATCTCAGTATTTTTTTAGATAGATGTAACTAAGATCTTTAAATATTAATATTTTGACATGTAAATGGCTTTCACATTTAAGGTAAAAGGTAAGATTTTTTGTTAACACGCTCATGCCATTATGCTACATCCCTTTTCATCATTATAGAATGCATCTTGACATAATTATGTATATGTATTGGAGTTTTAAAATAATAAATATGTGATCCAATATTAGGCTTTCAATATTAAGGGGAAATGAGATAATTTAATTAATGTGATATAAGTAGGTATTGTAAGTTGGGAAGTATGTGTAGAAAGGCATGGGATATTTATAAGTGGTGTTCCAAATCCCCTACATATTACATTGTACAAGTCAATAAAAAAAAAATTCATTCACTGTGCATCTTGCCAAGATCATGAAGCGATCTTTTTTCTACACCACATAGTCTTTTATTATGTCAAAACCTTATAATCCTAGGGGTGTACTTAATCCTAACTCTAATGTAGTTAACAAAGTAAACAATGGTCACATTAAGATTATGCAAGCTCAATACAATCCTACCAAAGTTTCCTAAAACTAGTTATTAGATACCTTTTGGTAATGTAATGACCCTGCCTAGAAAAATCATTTAGTATCTCTAAAACCCTTCCATTATAATTTAGATTAATTTGTATATTATAATTGAGATATTTTTCTATTAGGGGGATTTGTTGTTAGAGTTGTTGTGACAACTGTTTGGGAGTCCAGATGTATAAATACTTTTAAATCAAATCTTTCTATAGAATGAAAAAATTGGTATAGTTCATCTAGGTTTTCTTTGGTAAGACTTTAATGTATGGAATACCAATAATAATTAGTTTTGAGTTAAACATAGGTGCAGGTAGTGCCCTTAGTTGATAGGGTAGAAATAATAGAGGGATATAAAAATGTAAAAGGGGGAGGTTTTTTAATCATACTAGTGTATGATAAGAGAATAGCAAAAATATAAATTTTAGGGGTAAAGACAAAATTATGGGTGTCAATTAGTACCCTACAAACACACATACTATACTATTGATTTATTAAGTGAATCTATTAGGTAAATTTAACACTCTATACCATTTTATTTAACTAAAAATAAACAAATATGGTAATTGTTGTTTAATCTATTGCATTAAATTATTTTAAAATAAAAAACCTAGTTGACCATTTTATTTAACTAAAAATAAACAAACATGGTAATTGTTGTTTAATCTATTCCATTAAATTATTTTAAAATAAAAAACCTAGTTGACCATTTGGAATGGATGGTGAAAGAGTTCCTATGTTATTTGATATTCTTTCATGTAAATATGTGAACATAGGTATAGTTGATTTATAAGATAGTATCAAAAATATATTATTCAGAGAGGTGTTTAGGTAATGAACTTTGTGAATTAAGCAATGTGTATGTATATATCTAAAGGGTGTTTCTTTTATTATATACACTTAAAATTTGTATTTTACTTTATTTGTTGGGATATATTATATTTATGACTAAATGTGGGATTCAACATTTAATATTTATATATTTTAAATATGTAATATGTCTCTTCAAAATTTAAACAAGGATTTTTATTTTTAAAAATCTTTAATATTTTAGAGGATAAAAAATGCATACCTCATCCATTTACCCTCTAGTTTTACACTCACTTTTAGAGTTTTCATAAATATATTCTCCTAATCCTCAACTTGTTCTATTTTCTTCATAAGATGACCTCATTATTGAACTATCACCCACATTTAGTATACATCACCTTAGAAAGAAGAGTAAGCATTCCCCTTAAGATTTTCCCTTCCTAGACTACACCATAGACATGGGTTTGTTCTATGATTAGGCCATAGGCATGGGTTTGTCCTATGAATAAGCCATCCTGTGTGGCCTTATCCTCCTTATTCAACATTCTTTCCTTTTTTATTCCTTAACTAAATCATTGCTTATTAGCTTGCATGCCAAATACTTTGGGTTGAATATCTAAAATCTTATATTTAAAAACAAGAAAAAATCATCTCAAAGCATCCACCCATAATCATTTCACTACCAAAGACATACATCATCATTACATTAACATATACTACATCAATTTACCATCATAGCACTTGTATTGTTTGCTTGGCATGACCTAGATTATTATACATTTGGTGTTAAGGAAAGTAAGATTGTCTAGGAAATAGCAAGTTTTGTCTAGAGTTTTCCATAAAACTAATAGAACATTCCAGTTTTTCTAGAATTAAAAATATAGAATAATCTAGAAAGATGGAAGCTTCTAGGCTTCAAGTTTTTTGTAATTATATATGATTGTACAAAGCTATTGTACACGACTTTTGGATGAAATATAATTCAAGTTAGATAAATATTTTTCTGAGTTTATTAACTCTGTTTTGCCCTATTTTTATTTGTTGTTATGTTATGTTATTTATTGGGCCTGTTCTATCATGGTATCAGAGCCAGGTTCAACTAGATTTTTTTTTCCAGATTCAACTGCAGGGCATATAGATTGTTGGAAGTGATATTTGTTTGCAGGGCTGCATTATTGCTGGAGTGATATTTGTTTGAAGATTGATTTTGTTTTGGCTAACATGGGCTCAACAAATGAAGTGTTGCAGATATTTGATGGAAGTGGTTTTGCAGATTAGAAAATTGTAGTCAAGAATGCTCTGAGAGAAAAGGCTCTATGGAGGATAGTGAACAAAGAAATTAGAGAACCTCAAAGTGAAAAAGAAAAGGAGCTATGGAAATGCAAGTTGGAACAAGCTAGAGGTATTATTGGTAAATCTTTAAGCTCCAATCTCAATAGAAGATTTGTTGATATTGATAATCCAATAGAGTTGTGGGAGAGTTTGGAAAAAGATTATAAAGATGCAGATATTGCTAGCATGTTTAGTATAGAAGAAAAATTGGTGAATTTAGCTCCTTTTGATTTTGAAAAAATGACTGATTATTTCAATGAAGTTACTTTTTTAAATGCCCAGTTGAAGAAAATAGGTGTTGAATATGTAAAAAAAGATTTTCAATTGATTGCAATGGTTGAAAGTAAGCTTCCCTAGCCATACAAGGTATTTAAGGAATCAAGGAAAAGGATTCTTCAACTAAATCCCAATACCCCCCAGCAAACTTTTGATCAATTTTGTAAGTCTGTTTTAGATGAAGAGGTTCAGCTTATCAAAGAAGGACATATTAAGAAGAATCATGCATATGCAGCCAAGAGTAAATTTTCTAGATATGATGGAAAGAAGAATTGAAAAGAAAATTATAAATTTCAAAATAATGATGGTTCTAACCATTTTTCTAGAAATGATGGTACAAAAAAACAAGTTGCAAAAAAATTGATTATTTGCAGGTATTGTGGAGGTGAAAATCACATGGAAAAATTTTGTTTGAAGAAGAGGGACAATGAAAGACAGCAATACAAGCCCAAGCAAGAAAGGTTCAAGGATGACAAGAAGGATAGGCATAGCTTCGTAGCCATCTCTCTAAAAAGGCAAGAGAAATCAAATAAGGAGGTAATTGCTAGACCTGAAAGTAGTGTTAAAGGGGGCTACTTTGCTTCAGATTCTAATAAAGAATGGATTTTAGATCCAGGGGCATCATATCACATGACTGGGGATAGATCTTTGTTTACTAATTTTTATGAAGGGAAGAATTCAGATCAAGAAATTACTATTGGCAATAAAATGAGACTTCCAGTTTTAGGAACAGGGACTGTTAATGTAACAAATAGGTCTTTAAAAAATGTTCTCCTGGTTGAAGGATTAGGGGTGAATCTTATTTCAGTATATAAAATTGTCCAAGCTAGATATGAGTTTGTTGTCACTGCTAATCAAGTTATTGTTAGAGATAGAAAAGATCCAAGCAATATAATTGCTATTGGTAGAGTTGATCATAAAGAGAGTCTATTTAAATTTGTGGGGTTTGTTGATAATGAATACACACTTTTTCATGCTTTTATTGCTCAGACTGATGATATGTCAAAACTTTGGCATGCTAGACTTGGACATATAAATTATAGAAAATTACAAGACATGGTTAGAATGGATATGGTTAGAGGATTAACAAAAATTTTAGCTTCTGAAGGTGTGTGTGAAGGATGTGTGTTAGGCAAACATCATTGAGATCCTTTTGATTCAGGCAAAGCATGGAGAGCTAATTATCTGTTGCAACTCATTCATAGTGATCTATGTGAACCAGGGTATCCTTCACTTTCAGGTGCTAGGTATCTTTTCACTTTGATTGATGATTACAGCAGGAGAGTATGGGTTTATTTTTTGGAAAGGAAAAATGAAGTATTTGAAGTCTTTCAAAAGTTTAAGGCATTAGTTGAAAATCAAAGTGGAAAAAGAATTAAGTATTTAAGGACAGATAATGGGGGTGAATATTGCAATTATGCATTTGAGTCATTTTGTGAAAATTGTGGTATTAAGGTGCAAAGAATAGTTCCTTATACTCCTCAACAAAATGGGGTAGCTGAACGAATGAATAGAACTCTTTTAGAAATGGCTCGTTGTATGTTGCATTTTAAAAGTTTGCATAACAAATTTTGGGGTTTGGCTGTTTCTTGTGCTGCATATATTATGAATAGAATCCCCACTAAAGCCCTCACAAATATCACCCCTGAAGAAGCATGGAGTGGTAGAAAGCCTCACATTAGGTATTTTAAAGTCTTTGGGTGTACTACTTGGGCACACATTCCTAATGAAAGGAGGGAAAAGTTAGAACCAAAGAGTCATAAGTGCTTATTTGTGGGTTATAGTGAAGAATCAAAGGCTTACAGGTTATATGGTTTGACAACAAAAAGGTCTTTGTTAGTAGAGATGTAAAGTTTGATGAGTATTCACAACTTACAACCATCTCCTCTCAGTCTACAACAACAAATGCTTCTCATTTTTCTGATATTTTAGAAAGAAATGGAGCCAATATTGTTGAGGATGAGGTGTGCACCACTATAAATGATGATAATACTATTGAAAATGAAACTACTAATGCTTGTAATCAGCCATTTTCTGTAGGTAGTGATGATGAAGAAGATGTCATTTCAGCTAGACAAAAGACAAGGAGTGTTGAAGAAATATATAGACAAGCCTTAAAGATCCAAGGAAGGAATGGTAGTGCTCTCATGGCCAAAGTATTACAAGTAAATGACCTAATCTCATATGAGCAAGCTAGAGGAAAGAAGGAATGGGAGCAAGCCATGAAAGAAGAATATGATGCATTGTTAGAGAATAAAACTTGGGAACTTGTGCCCCAACCCAAAGGTAAGAATGTTATTGGTTGCAAATGGGTTTACAAAACTAAATTTAAATTAGATGGTGCTATAGAAAAATTTAAAGCTAGATTGGTTGCTAAGGGGTTCAATCAAAAAGAGGGTGTTGATTATGAAGAAACATTTGCTCCTGTCATTAAAATGAACACAGTTAGAATTATTCTTTCTTTGGCTACAAGTCTTGGGTGGCATATCCATCAAATGGATGTTAAAAATACTTTCTTAAATGGAGATTTACATGAAGAAATATATATGGATCAACCACCAGGTTTTGTGGATCAACAATATCCTAATCTTGTTTGCAGATTAAAAAAGTCACTTTATGGTCTTAAACAAGCGCCACGAGCATGGAATGAGAAGATTGATAGGTATTTTCAGCTTTATGGATTTAAGAGATGTAAGTCAGATCCAAATCTTTATGTGAAGAAAATTCAAGATGAGATTCTTCTTGTTGCAATTTATGTAGATGATTTACTCATTGCTGGACCAAATATTGGGCTCATCAATGATTTAAAATCAGATCTTAAGAGGACATTTCTTATGAGTGATTTGGGTGAACTAAACTATTTTCTTGGATTGCAAGTTTGTAGATTACATGATGGATTATTCATCTCATAATCAAAATATGCTTTGGACCTTTTAGAAAAGTTTAACATGCTTGAATGCAAGCTAGCATCTACCCCATTTCTATCTGGAGTCAAACTTACTAAAGAATGTACTTCCAAGAGTGTAGATGCTACTTTATATAGACAGCTTGTTGATAGCTTGGTTTATCTAACTCATACTCGACCAGATATTTGTTTTGCAGTCAATCTTGTATCCAGATTTATGTAGGCACCTAAAGAAAGTCATTGGTTGGCTGTTAAGAGAATCTTACGATATATCTATGGAACCATACACTTTGGCATCTTTTATGACTATAAATCTTCAATTTCTTTGGTCGGATTTACTAATTCAGATTGGGGTGGTGATATAGATGATCGGAAATCTACTGGTGGTTATATTTTCAATCTTGGATCAGGACCTATTACATGGAGCAACAAGAAATAAACAACTACATCATTATCTTCATGTGAAACAGAATATAGAACAGCAAAAGAAGCAGGCAAGGAAGCAGTTTGGATTCGAAATCTTCTATTTGAGCTTGGTTTTCTATAAAGTTCAGCCAGCACTATGTATTGTGACAATCAAAGTACCATACAGGTTGCCAATAATCTAGTTTTTCATACTAAAACAAAGCATATTGAGATTGATGTTCACTACATTCGGGATCTTGTTCAAGCATCTATTGTCAATCTTCAATTTTGTCCAAGTGAAGAACAAGTAGCTGATATATTCACTAAGAGTATGACTGAAGCCAAATTCTTAAAATTACAATGAATGTTTGGTCTGTTAGAGGTGAACATTAAGGGGGGATAGTAGTATAATGTTCCCCTCTTTTTTGTATTTTCTTTGTATTATTCTAGCCAATCTTAAGGGGGGATGTTAATGAAAGTAAGATTGTCTAGGAAATAGTAAGTTTTGTCTAGAGTTTTCCACAATAGAAAGTTAGGATTTCTCTAGAGTTTTCCATAAAACTAATAGAACATTCTAGTTTTTCTATAATTAAAAATATAGAATAATCTAGAAAGATGGAAGCTTCTAGGCTTCAAGTTTTTTGTAATTATATATGATTATACAAAGTTATTGTACACGACTTTTGGATGAAATATAATTCAAATTAGATAAATGTTTTTATGAGTTTATTAACTCTGTTTTGCCTGTTTTTATTTGTTGTTATGTTATGTTGTTTATTGGGCCTGTTCTATCATTTGGCAAACAAAATTAGTTATACGGTTTTGAATTAATGTTGCATCAATCTTTTATCCATGCAAACAAAATTATTTCTGATATATGATATTCAACTCGGTGCTCGCATAAATCTCGAAGGAAAAAAGGTTAAACGAAGAACACACCTTATCAGCCCCTGTTGAATCCAGCAATCCACTTCCTCCCGATGCAAAATTAACTCCATGAGAAAAATTTGCCCGTTCATGATATGGAGGCAAGAAAGGGAGCTCCAAGTAAGTAGCTGCAACCACAAACGCATCCCGTGTCAATATGAACGCATTCACTAATTTAACAACTTTATTAGATTGTACCCAGTTCTGTAAGATTAAACTTAGAACATATGCACTTGAAAAGATCTGGTAATATTCATTTATGGCCACCTATGAAATCGAAAACAGTGCGGCCATTTGTGAAGCGACCCGTTGGGCTGGGGAAGAAGGAGATGCCATATGGTGTAAAGTCGGCCCGAGCGCTACAGTTTGGAAGGAAGTTGTTTGTTCCTGCATCTCCTAATGAGTCCCCAAACACGAACATTGCTGGCACATGACTACTCCTTCCTCCTTCCACCACTTGACAAATCGAAGAGCTCATCATCCACCACATCACCATACTCTTAATGATCACTGTGATCTCCATTCTCTCTTAATGTGTGTACACTCGTTGTGTTTGATAGCTAAGATTTTTATAGCGAAAGATTGACTATAACAATAATTAGAACATAGGAGCAAAGCTGCTCTTACTATGGAATATAACAACTGGAGAGCATAGATACTCTCACCTTTTGTTTCGTTCCATAGGATGCTTGCGGATTCTGCGAAGCGACGCTGTTCTCGAAGCTCGAAGCAGACAAAAATAGGCGTCTTTTTTGGTTATGGACATTCGTATAACAACAGAATTGCCTAAAGATGTTTAAATTTCTTGTCAGAACATTAACGGACGGCGTACCTGCACCCCAAACTCCCTGGAACGAATCTGCACCTTACACGTCTGCAAGTTTGAGCACTCACTTTTGAAAGCATAGATAGCTGAAAACGCCTTGTTTGAACCATTTCATCTCGTAGATGTCATTGAACTTCCATGTCGTGTAACGGGGCAAATTATGCGGAAGAAATGGACGAATGCCTTAGTTGTTAGCGTCTTGATTGCGAAAAATACGAAGATCTCTTATCCGGCCAAAGCTCTGATATTTCATCTTTCTGATTAGGGACGAGATAAACAAGAGAGTTGATACACCTTGGCCGCACTCAGCGACAGCTACATACGCCAAACCAGACGATTTTCTCTGAGGAATTATAAATGCTTAAGGTACAGTTTCTTAATTTCCATGTAAGGGTAAGAATTGTAAATGCTTAAAGGTACAGTTCCCTAATTCCCCTGTAGGGGTAGGAATTGTAAATGCTTAAAGGTACAGTTCCCAAATTCCTTGCTAATGGTTGTAATGGTGAAAATTATACTTCTCTTTTATGCTTTGGCTTCGTTTTAGGTAGGTTATCCTTTATGCAATGATAAGTGTACAAGGGGCATGATTTCTACTAAGAATTGGTACATATTCGATTCATACTCATCTCTTTTTGTACTCATTCCCTAGAGCTAGTTCCACATTTCAATTTCACCCACTTTCTACATCAAGCTAGATCCACAATTTGTGAAAGCGATCAAGGTCAGTTACTTGATTGTGTAAATGATCCTTAAATTTTTAATTTTCAAATTGAAATTCAAGTCCACTTGTTTTCCCCCACTTAATTATTATGTATTAACTTGAAGCATGAAATGTTTTGTTTGCACCTTTGGAGTTGTATTTAAGGACTAACCCTAATCCATTTAAATATCTAGTGAATCTATGGAATGATTACCTCTTGCACACATCGAGGAGCCTAAAAAAAATCATCTAATGACATTAGCTTTGCATTAGCATTCTAGGGAATACTACATGACCACTTGTTGTCTTTGATTATTTTATTATTTTTTATTTTTTTTATGAAAAAGGTGGTAGACCACCCATTCATATATTAATAATAAAGAAGGTTCAAACAAAATGGAGATATACGCCTCCATACATAAAATACTTTACATGCACAACCAAGATAAACAAAAGCAAATGCCCTATGGTGGCCAACAAACAAATCTAAACATGAATAACAACACCCCAAAAAATAGGTCCTACACCCAAACGCCAACTGCCAAAACACCAACCCCATAGAAAACCATAAAGAGCCATCACCATTAGTGTTAAGGAAAAATTGGTGTAAAAGAATAATCAATGTATATCAACAATACCCAATAACTCAATGAAATAAGAAACAAAGAACTTCAAACCTTTGCAAACCTCTTCACTTCATGGCTTCTATTGATTGCCTATAACAAATGATCTTGTCTATGAATATGGCCCTCAGAAGGTGTACTTCCTTTCTATTCCAAGATGTCAAATGGGAATGGCTATGATAGTTTATTGCAATGAAGATGAGCTTCGCAACAATGGTAATGATATGGTAATGAGTTGATCGCAAGCAAATAGAATGACTTGGGTGCCAAAGGCGCACTGTAATTCCTGCAAAGTAACGATACTAAAAGTTTGGATGAATGAAATGGAAGAATAGAGTTCAATTTATAGACTTATGAGAGAGAAGATCAGCAATTGAGAAAGTTTGAGAGAATGTGCGCGAATAGAAAGAAGACAAGTGTCACAAAAAAGTTGTTTTGTTTGAGTTAACTGCTTTCTTTTATTGAAGATAAGTTTAGATTTCATAAATTAGAAAGCTTTTTTTCTAATTTAAGAGTTGATAAAAACAAGATTGATTGAGTCAATTAACTCAACTTGTGATTTGCTTTTACATGATTTGAGAGGAATTAAATAATAAATTATTTAATTATGTGTGCATGAAGAAGTAGACTTATTTTTAGAAGATTTGGAAGATATTTGAGGAATTAGAAGATAAGAAAGCAAATTAAATAAATAAATTTATTTAATTGTTTGTGCATGATTTGGAAGAATAAAAAATATTTGATTATATTTTATTTTTAGAGATTGAGAGAATTTAAATAAATTTGATTGATTTATTTAAATTTGGAAGAAGAATTTGATTTAATTAAATAATTAAGAATTATTTAATTGTTTGGAAGAATTTAATTAAATAAACAATTTTATTTAATTTTGACTTTAGAAGAGGTAATTAAATATTTTGATATTTAATTAATTTAGAAGAATATGAATTGAATAAATAAATTTGTTTATTTATTTATTGATAGAGGAAATAGAATGAAATAAATATTAAGAATATTTATTTAGACTGAGTCATGTCATTTTTAGGTGTATACAATTAGTACCACCACCAACTACACTCTCCACCTCGTTTGTTGCTCACCTCGAGTTCAAACCCATTCCTACATAATTCGTCTGGTCTGCAGGCTCATTCGCTCCTTGCACTTCATCTTCCCCTGTTTGATCCCAGATCTCCCTTGGTAGGTGGAGGGCCCAATTAGACACATGGACACGCAAGAATCGGATAGAGACAAAGATGTCCCTGATCCACTTTGTCATTTTCTTGGTGAAATGAAAATTGTTCCCCTTCAACACTTTCTCGACACCATTCATACAGCCACAAGCCAGGCCTTGCTACATGGCATTGTACACACATTCATTAGATGATAATGTTTTGAGGTTGTGAATAGGAAACAAACCTCCAATTAGCACATCTCCTTTCATCATATCATACCCACTCAATCTAGGATTCCACCAATCCACACTATAGAGATGGTCATATATGAGTTGAGTGGTGATAGCATGCATGAATCCTCCATTCTGAATAATATATATTATGTTGGATAGAATATTAGAAACTACATCTGACCAATTAAGCAGTCTCTCCTCATAACCTAGAATCCACCTATGCCCACAGATGTTGTGCACTGTAAACTGAACCATGGTGCAATCCATGTTGACAATTTGCATCATATCTGTAATATTGATTTTCCCACGAATCTACACTTCCCATTCCATGGGAGGAAGGAATAATCTCTGGTTAATCTTGTTGTCCTCCATAGCTTTAACCTACAAAGCACAAATCAAAGACAACGTACTATGCCTATTGATATAGGAAAATGTATTGCCTCATCTAAAGAGGCCATGGATATAAATATCCAAGATAGCCAAAGAAATTATACTTCACATCCCAATCTTAGATCTCCATATCAGAATGGATGTAATAGATATCTTAAATGAAGTTTGTCCATAGTCATGACAATTAGAATTATTTTGTAAGCACCTAAAACTTCCATAAATAGCAATCACATTACCATGCCTTTTCCATAAATATACATAGTCCTTATTATGAAACATGGCCAATCTTGGAAATCATTCCCATTTTCATTATTATGAAATAAGGAATAGGTTGCAACCTTCCATCTAACCTGTCCTCCAATGGACACTATCACTAGATCTCCTTCGTATGAAGAATTATGTGATGTGACAAGAAGAGCTGGCCTCTTAATGATATAAGAACCTTATTGTTTGGGTATACATTTGTTAATACCTATCCCCATTAATACCCATACACTCCAATCCACAACCCCTAATTAAAAGAGCCATTTATCTAGTATTGACTATAGATCCACCGTGGAAAGGTTAACCTACCAATCCATGTGTCAATGAGCCATTTATCCACCAAGATGTCTTGAAGGCCCCTCTATCTTTTCACCTTCGTACTACTGGCTCTTTACATGAGCCGGTGAGACCTGGCTTGCTTACTTCACAAATTCAGATGCCGTACATACTGAGGACAACTCATAACTTGTCAGTAGGCTCCATGTCATTCCTTATCCAAGTCATCACCTGATTCAATAGATGTGATTGCCCAGGTGGCTCAAATAACTCCATATCATGGCTCTAGTCAATGGCTATGTTTGCTAAACCATCCACTACTCTATTGCCGTCTCGATAACAGTGGGAGATCAAATAATTATCCAACTTTTCAATTAACACCTAAGCTTGTTGGAGGATGTAATTTATTCTCCAATTGTCCAATCTTTTAACCTTCAATGCTTTTATAATAATCTGTGTGTCACCTTCAATCCACAAGCTTTTAACCTTAAACTCTACTGCTAGTTGAAGACCATGCACAAGGGCCCAGGCTTCGGCCTCATTATTGGTACCTTGCTGAATTTTAGTCGATTTAGTCACTAAGAGCCTCCCTTCCCAATTCCTAATGGTCCACAGCCAATGTTGGATAGCCCTGTGTTTCCTCTGCACATGTCATCCAAATTTAGTTTAACGGCGGCTTAATTTGGGGGGATCCATCTGACTTGACTTCTATTCACTACCTTTGTACTTGGCACCGCAGTCACTTGACTAGCTGCTAGCTTCAGATACTCCCAATTCTTGACCATCTCATCATCCTAGCATGACCACTTTATATTTGCATAATTTGATCTGCTTACCTTGGCATCCACCACCTATGAAATAGCTTTTTCTAACTTATCACAAACTGAGTCGATCGATAAGGCTTCCTTTCTAAAGATTCTGATGTTTAGCTCACACCATATATGCCATATCATCATGGAAGGGAAAGCATCCCATAAGCATGCATACATTGCTTCGGTGCATATCCTCGGCCATTTTTAAACATGGATAGCAATGTTTCAGACAAGGGTGTGACCCAATTTAGCTTCTTAAGAAGCCAATACTAGCATTCTCTGTTGAAGGGACACTGTAATAAAAGGTGGTCCAAGCTCCCTTATTACTCCCCACACAAAACACACTTAAAGTTTGAACCAATACCCAAATTTTGAATTCTTTCTCCTGAAAGAATTTTCTTATAAAGTGCAAGCCATGCAAATGCCCCAACTTTTGGCAGGATAGCATCATTCCAACATAAATTTGCTGGCTAATCCATTTTCTTCTTAATAGAAAGACTCCTATATCCTTCCCTAGCTATATACAAACCTAATTTGGCCATTGTCCATATAAGTTCATCTTCTTGGTTTGAAAGAAATACTACTCTCACCTTGAGAAGCCTTCGCAACAATTCTTTTTGCTCTTGAGGTAAATCACAACCCTTAATATCTCTCCACACTACTCTATGCTTACCTGGCCCATCCTCCAAATAACAATAAATCCTCACCTTGTTGCCGCAATGACCCTTCAAGTAAATCCTAGCTTCCTTAAGTTCATCCCATTCTGAAAGTTTAGGCCATCCGTTCCAAGAGTCATCCCAAAATTTAGCCTTTTCTCCATTGTGAACAACCCAAGATAATTGTGGAAGAATGACCTCCCTACTTTTTACAATGAAATTCCACATCGTTGACCCCTATGGTGGATTCTTTTCTGTGAATATCCTTTCACTCTCCACAAAATCTAGATAATTGAATCTCATTAACATGGCCCATTTTGACTATGCTCTTTTATACATTCTCCAAGCTAATTTTTCTCCAAGAGCTTGATTTTGCAAATCTAAACATGCTCCCCCAAGGTTCTTGGCCTTACAGATCTTCTCCCATGCCAAGAGGTGAATCTTCTTAGTACCTGAAGTTCCTTGCCAAAGGAACTGTCTACAGATTTTCCCTAATTCAAAATTAATCCCTTTTAGAATTTGCAAGATAGGAATCATATATATAGGAATTGTTGTCAAATTAGCCTTGATCATAGTTAGTCTTCCATCCAATGTCAACCAACCACCCTTCCAAGTACATATTTTCAATTTTAGGTTATGAATTACCTCCTTCCACAAATCCTCCCTATATCTCCCATTAAATAGTGGAATACCAAGATATTTATCCGAGAGAGATTCAATCTTGATGTTAAAAATGTTGTTTATTTCACCTTGCTTGCCTACGTCTAAATTGAACATATAGATCATAGATTTGTTATCATTTACTCATTGTGTTGAGGCATTACAGTAATATTCAATGGCATATTTGATTACCTTAGCTTTTCTCAACGTAGCCTGACCAAATAGGAGTCTATCATCAGCAAAGAGTGCATGTGTGAAAGTTTCTTACATTCCTTGAAACCTTATGCCTTACCAAAGCAACCTACTATTTGCTTCCTGAATGGCCAATGTCAGTGCTTCAGACATGAGAATGAATAGGTTCGGGGAGATGGGATCCCCTTGCCTTAATTCCCTTGTTGGTTCAAATGGAGTGGTCTCCATCCCATTAATTAGAACACTAACTTTGAAGCATGTTATAAAAGAATAGACCCATTTCATCCATGCAATAGAGAAACGTAAATGTTCTAGAACCATCGATAAGAAATCCCAATCCACCCTATCAAAGGCTTTCGCCATGTCTAATTTGATTACCATACCTAGATCTTTTACTTCTTTTAATGAATGGAGAATATCATGAGTGAGGATTGTCCCCTCAGCTGTCTCCTTGCCAGGTACAAACCCTTCCTGCTCTTCCGCAATAATATCCAGAAGAATTGATGCCAATCTCATCACTACCGCTTTGGAAATAATTTTATACATGCAATTGCAAAGAGAGATGGGCCTAAAATGTTTGAACTTCAAGGGAGTTTTTACTTTGGGGATGAGCATTAGACATGTCAATTTCATTTATTTGAGGACTTTTTTGAATTTCATCGATTCCTCAACAACAAGGTAGACATCTCTACCCATAATGTCCCAACAATTCTAAAACAATGAACCTATCCATCCATCTGGACCTGAAGCTTTCTCTCTTGACAAAAAAAATGTTGCAGCCTTGACCTCTTCGATTGTGAACTCCTTCGTGATTTCCTTGTTTTGTGCATCAGACACCAACCAAGGAATGTTAAACTTGGTGTCATCCCCTCGACCCTGATTGTCATATTTTACTTGAGTAATCTATCAAAGAAAGACCTGGGTTCAATGTTAATCTCATCAATGTCAATTGACATCATTCCATTAGACTTCACTATATTCCATATCAAATTTGAGGTCCTTCTGATTTTTGTCGAGAGGTTAAAAAGGATGTTTTTCTATCTCCTTCCTTAAGCCAGGTTTCCCTTTATTTAAATTTCCTCCAAAAAACTTCTTTCCTCTTCAATATTTCTTCCATCTCACTCCTTAATCACTTCTCCAATTGGTAGCATTTTACATCCATTCCATATTTGATAACTCTAGACTTCGCAATAAGAAGCTCCTATTGTATTCTATTCTTTTCCACAAAAGGCATCTGTTCCATTCCATGATCTTCTTTCTCAAAAATTTGAGTTTTGCAACAAGCTCGAACATTCGTGAACCTCTCACAAAGGGAGCCTCCTTCCACCATTCTCTCACCAATGGCATAAAATTCAGGTCTCTAAACTACATTGCTTGAAATTTAAACTTTTTTTCTCCCATGACCCATCTCCATTCCTATTCTAAGCCTAACAAGGAAGTGGTCTGATCCTGTTAAATCCAGAATATCAACTTCATATTCCAAATTATCACATGTGAAGACACACAATAGAAACAAGAAATCTATCTAGGTGCTCTGCAATCATGAGAAAATCCTTTCTCCTGTTCATCCATGTATATTTACCATTTTTTAGAATGCAACCTAAAAGATTGTTATTCACAATAAAGTCTTTGAAATCCATCTATGACTTGGAAGGATGGGAGATACCACCCATCTTCTCATTTTCATCCAATACTGCATTAAAATCTCCTCCTATAATGACTCTTTTCTTCTTTAACAAAATTAACCATTGACTAATTTGAGACCATACATGTTGTTTTTGAGTCGTACCAGAAGGGCCATACACACAAATCACCCAAAGATCTTTGGAATTAAGACTTCTTGCAAATCTTCCAATTAATCAGTAATCACTTCTCCCTACCAACTCCATTTTGGGGAAGTATTTTTTCCATAGGATGGCCAAACCACCAGAGGCTCCACAAAAGGCCGATGTTGCATAATCCCACTCCTTCCATTGTTTATAAATGATTTCCCCTTGTTCAGCCGATAATTTTGTTTTCTATAAAAGAACAATATCACTCTTTTCCTCATCAATTTGGTACTTGATGAAGCATCTCTTGTTAGGGGCATTAATGCCACTAACATTCTATGAAAGGACTTTCATTTTTCCTGAGGAGAGAAATCTGCTCTCCTCTTCTTCATAGCCATATCAAAGGTAGTTTGAATGCCTGCCACTATCTCTAGTTGAATTCTTGATTTTCTATGCCCGGAACTCTTCCTTACCGAAGCCGGTGTATCCTTTACAACTTTCATCTCCATGACTATTTGAGATATTCCTAACAGGATTCTATCCTTGACCCTATCATCCTCTAGTAGGACTTCCTTTGCTATCTCATCACATATTTCATTCGTGACCTTTGCTAGAGCTTCTTCCAGCAAGGCCTTCATTCTTTCATTATCTAGAATCAGATCTTTAGAAGAGTCCTTCATATTTGTAGATAGGGGTATATTGAACCCACCATCTTTCTCATTCCCACCTATTTTTTCTTCTACCAGTTCCCACTGCCCAATCATCTTCTCCTTACCATTATCCTCATCTACCTACTCTTCTCCTTACTATTGTTGTCTTTGATTATTGCTCAAAGATAATGACTCGACTTCTTTATAACGTTTGACATAAGGGAGTAATTATCCCTATCATGTGCAAACTATCAATTACATAACTAAGATTTTATGTAGGTTTAGAAGTAGAGGAAAATAGTTTCCAAAGCAAAAATTGTTATAGACAAAAGATCATATCCACTTTAATATGGGATTGATTCAACAATTGCATAGAGAAGATCTACATTTGCATAAATGATAAAGAAAAAGAAATGAAAAATTTGTTGGTTCCAATGTATTCATAATTTGATATGTCTTAGTTTTTTATTTCACTTGAATGAATCAATTTGGTATACTCAATAGAGTTATTTTCTACATCAAACTAAGAGATAAGTGTACATTATTTTATTTTTGAATTCTATGTATTTAATGCAATATTTTTACAAGTCTAAGGTTGTATTCCTAGGGTATTTTCTTATCAATGATCATTTAATTGATTTATCCTTAGACTTATGTAAATAAATGTTCTGGTTCCTTACATTTGGTAAACCTAACTTTACTACACAACCTAGGTTTTTAGCATTAGGGTTTATCCTTCTATTTAAGGTTTTTAGATTTGATTTTCTGATTGCATGTTCTTTTTAAGCTCTGATTAGGATATGGATCTACCATTTATTATCTCATCTCTACATTTCAGTTAGGTTTTGTATTTGATTCATATTCACCCATGGTTTGGGTTGCATCTTATTGATTGATCATTGTTTATGGACTCTCATAGAACATTAGCATTTGTCCATGCACACCTTATCATTTTTGGTGTATTTCTTCACTTTATTTTTTTAGATCCTTCAATCCTTTATACATTTAAGTCTTTTTATCGTATTGATGGGGATGTACTCACTATGGAGGTATTGTTTATCCATATTTAGAGAGAGTAGCACCATGTTTCCAATTATTGTTCCTTTCCTTTTGCAGTGTTGTGCCTTGTATGTATGGAGCTATGTGTTGATTTGGAAGTGCCAACTACATACTACCTATGATACCTACCCAGAGCTTTCTTGTGGTGGCTAATAACTTATACAATAATCTTAATATTGGTGTGCACCATTTGCACCATGGTTCTGTTGGTTTGAAACATTGTGCCATGTTTCTCTAGCTAGGTTGAAGAGCTTTATTACTAAATGTTATGTTGGAAAATATCTCCTTGGGACTTTTCCCTCTTAAGGTTTAGCTCCCGGGTCCTTAGAATGCATTATATCATTTTGCATGTTAATTTTGAATCCTGATGAGAAAACCCCTAAGTGTTATGGAAAATAGGACCTAGGGGATGCTATTTAAATAGATCCTAACCCAACTTGGGAGGGTGGACTTGGGTGCTAGCGCCCTAGTCCTGCCCCATTTTAGGTCAACTCAAAATTTTAATGTCAGTTTTATGACTGTTACTTAGGTCCTATGCCGACATTTCAAGTTTGAATTATGAAATTCTTAGCAGGAATGTGTGTTTTTGCATATATAAGAATGTTTAGTGTTTCATTTGAAAACTAGAAGATGATTATGAACTTTTGGCAAACTTATGATTTTAGAGCATTCAAGATATTCATTGTTGTAGACTAGAGCATTGTTATTGTGTTTGTGATTGCAGATTTAGCTTCATCATCTCATGTGTTGAAGAATCTTCATCTATGTGAGATCTACACCTCTGAGGTGACATTTATTTATGTTTTCAATCATTTATCATTTAGATTTTGCCTCTATCCTACAGGGATACACAATCTTTATCTAACAATGGTGTTTGGAAGACTTGAATGTCTCTCTGGGGCTTGATTGAGGCAAGTATATAAAAACCACAGCCCCCAACCACTCTCCTTGTAATTGCAAGTTACATGTGTCACATTTGGACAGAGTGGAGTTGCAGGGAACAATAAGACAGTGTGCAGATTCTAGATCCCTGAAGAAAAGGATTGCTTCCAGACACGGGCATTAGTGGAAGTGTCCTCCAAAGTTGCAAATATAGAAATCATTGTGACAGTGATAATCAGCATCCGAAGAGGCTCTAACATGCTAAAAAACATTTGGCCTTGGACTTGGGTGCTACTGGTAGTGTCCTCTGCATCTCCTGGGGTAGAAACGAAAAATACATTGATCATCAGTGTCGAGAGGAGATCAAGATTCCACAAAGAAAACACCACTTTGGATAGGGGTGTTAGTGGTAGTGTCCTTGAGTATTCCAAATCCTAAACTTTGAAAAATGGTTAGTAATTAATCTCTGTCGACTACCTTAGTTTGCAAGCATTTGTCGTAATTCATCAATTTGCTTACTATTTTGCATACTTAGGGTTTAAGGGTATTTGAGTATTAAATTGTACATTAGTTGATAACATCTAAGATTCCACATCATTCAAAGTGATAGCCTAACCTATAGGTGAATCCTCTTGTAAAAGTGTGATTCAACTCGGTTGATGTGTCCTTGAATGTTTGTAGAGAAAGGAGAATTTAACCCTTGTTTTCATTTCCCACTTTATCCTATAAAACATTTTGGTGAACCCATGTTTATTTGAATTTTGCACTTTTCTGGTTGGTGTACTCTATATTTGCATTCATTCATCTTATTGCATTTGAAAATTTACGCAAAAATTGAAAATTTTGGAAAATTTGAAAAATTGGCATCTTAGGCTTGCATTTTGGCATAATTTGAATTAATTGGCATTTAATTCCATTTAATTTATGTTATTTTCATTATATCTGATTCAAATTGCAAAAATTTATCTTATTTTAATCATTTTCATTGCATTTTCATACTTCAATTGTTAAAAATTGCTTGAAAGTATGCATTTTTCATAAAAACCTAGTTTTGCATTAGCTAGGGTTTGTAGTTAAAATCTTGTTTCAGATTTTATTACCCTTTTAAAAACTCATTTATGACTAATTTCTAATTGTATTGTTGCATTATACTGTCCTTTTTGCAAAAATTCATGTCTAGGGTTTGAAAACCTTGCATTTTCACTAGATTTCGCCTTATCATCTCTCTAGAATTGCATTATATGTGTGTTGTGAAGGATATCATTGCATTGTTGGATTCATATTGATCTTATTATTTTCTTCCCCTCATAAAACTCTTCACAACACCTCTTCTTTTAGTCATTTGCAATGAAGAATTTTATGATCTGATTTTGCATACATTTGAATATATAAACACATGGCTTATAATCGCAAAAAAAATGCTAGGCTTCCCCCTAGACCTTATTTGAAAAGGAGTCCTGAACCTGAAATTACATTTAAACCTCATGACAAAGCATTCATAGACAACGAAGGACCTCTTTACATTACTATGAAAATAATGGAGATTCTGGTAAATGGTACACTTATAGATCCTAATTGCATGAATAATGTGATAATGGAAGAGTTTATCCTTGCACATAATTTGACACAAGATTCCTATGAACCTTCAAATATAAGGATTAAGACACATAATGGATCTTTAATGCCTACCTTTGGGAAGATAACTTTATTGGTTATAGCTTCTGATAAAGTCGTCGATCAAGTATTTGAGGTTATCCCTTTATCTGACCTCTTTCATGTAAAGCTAGGACACCCATGGTTAAAAGCTATGAATGTTGCCCCCTCAACTATTCACAATTCCATAAAATTCCCTTTACATGGACAAGTGTGTACTATTCGACGTAATACATATCAACCTTTGGCAATGGATACCAACTTTACTCTTGATTACTTTTGGTAGCAACCTGATAGAGACCTTAAGCCATGAAGAGATCACTCTTTCCTAAAATATAGACGATACAAAGAAAAACTTATATCTAGAGTGGCCAGCCCTCCTATGCAAACAACAAGAGACAAAAAACCCGCATTGGAAGAACTTCCTAGAGGACAAAATGACATAGGAATAAACCAAGATTATTAAGACTATGATGAAATAATTGGAATGATAGATGTGGATAAGGAAAAGTTTCATAACTCACCTCATCCATGGAGAGATAGTATCTATGTTGAGGTTCCTCACCTGTTACCCTTTTTACTTTTAGTGCAAGATCATGATTTGCCAAAACACTACCCCTAAGTGGCAACGTAAATGTGAAAAATAGATTTAAGTAACTTCATGTCAAAAATTGAATGAGTTATCTACACAATCTAGAAATAAGGTAGTAATAAAAGTTGTAATAAATTGAATGTAGTTTATGGGCTACTACTTTTTTTTTGAAAATTTTAAAAGTAGTTTGGTGAAAATTGGATATTTCAATGAAGTACTACTAAAATTTTTAGAAAAATGTAAAAAGTAGGTGTCATTCCAGCCAACCTCAGTATGAGAAAAAGATAATATTTTTCCTCCATGATTTGGATTTAAGTAAAGGACACATGACCGGATGTGACGCTTATTTTTTTAAATTTTTTTAGTAAATAAATAATTATTTATGATTTTTTTACTATGACTTTTTAAAAATATTAAAATTTAATTTTCTAGCCAACCTAACTTGGTCAAAAATATATGAAACTCAAAAATTTTAAATTTGAATGTATACCCAATAAACCCTAGAATGTGACTCATCTTTTAGATTTAAAAAAGCATTAATATGTTGAAAGTTATGGATGTTTTTCAATATGTATGTCTATTAAGAAATCAGACATCGCGTATGTAGAAAATTAATAATAATTACCTATTAAAATTATTATGAGGCATATATTATATTTTTAGAATTTTAATAGGTTCCTCTATAAACCCTTTTCATTTGATTAAATTTAGTTACAAAAAGTTTGTCAGCTTCAAGGATGAAATTATGGAAAAATTTAGGATAACACTAAATGGGTGGTTTTGCAAGTTTCTTTGGCAAGTTTGGGACTCCCACTTGCCTAAATATTATGTAATCCTAAGGAATTTTTGGAAAGAATCCATATTTGAGCTATAAATATTAATGTCCTTTCCATCCAAATCTAAATATTAGTCTAAATGTTAGCACTTTTTTATTCAGCAAGTTTTTTCTCCATTACCACTGTTTGGCCCATCATGATCTTGTACTCACCTCTTACAAGGATCAAGAGTGACTCATCAAGAACAAAACACTTCATCAATACAAGTGAGATTTGAACATGGTGCTTCCTCCTTTAACATGCAACAACCTATGGAAAAATAGGACAACACTTTTGAAAATATAAGCAACAGGACAAAACGAAATAGACAAGCAAGAGAAAGAAGGAGAAGAAAACAAGCTTTTGCCTAATGAAATGCACCTCAACAAGAAAACATTCCACCTAACATTGAATCAAACCAAGACGAACTCAACACTGAACAATTTGAAGATAAGAACAAAAGTTGGGCTAGAGTACCTTATAAACCTCTCTCCTCTAGCATTTGAGATTGGGAAGACAATGACTTACTCAGTGATGACTGCTAGACTGGTTGTCCCTATAGGTAAGTATTGCTAACCCTTTACCTATGTGTTATTTTTCCCTCATGATGTGTTATGTGTTGTTTAGGTCCTCTTAGGATGACCCTTGATACTCTTGTAAGGTCAAGGACACCAGGAGACACCTCTGTTGTGACCCTTCTTCTATTTGTATCATCATTCTTCTATATTGCTTCTCCTCTATTGTCATTGTTGTGTGTTGTGTCCTAGGGGTATAGTGTTACGTTTGGTGACCTGGGGACACCTTCCTATGTCACGACCCTAAGGCACTTGTTTCTCCTCTTTTGATTTATTGTTTACCTTCTTCTAGTGCTTCTATCTAGCTAGCGAATGACAAAATACAAATAAGACTGATACGAACCAAGTGTCCCTTCAATAAGTAAGAAAAAATAGACCTAGTCCATACATGATGATGAGGTTGATATATATTATCCAACACTTGGTTAGTAGAATCACTCCATGTGATATTTTGATGATGTATCATTGCACTAACAAACCATAACAATACATCTGCTCCATGCACTTTGTTTATCTTTGAATCTCGCCTTGGTTACACTCAGTTTTGAGATTTATGTGGTATATCCCCACGGTTATACTCAAATCTTGGACCTGTAGTATAACCTCGTCTCTTTATGTGAATGATTACATACATTGTTGTTTATCATGATTATGTGGTTTCTAACACCTTTTCTTGCAGGAAATTGTGTCTTTGTGGGAACATTTGGTAGGGATGGTGTATCTCTTGAGGTAGTGCACATCCTTTTTATTCTAAAAGTCCTCCAAGCAAGTGGGGTTGTTGTATCCTCCCTTAAGCGTGTCTTTGGTAGTTGTGGTGGGGAAGCCCAATTGTCAGGTGTGCCTGTAATGTGCCTAAGATGGTGGTGAACCTAGCAATAGGCTCCTTCCATCACTTGTTTGTCGTGTTTTCTCCATGTCTTCCATGTGTGTGTGTGTGGTGTGTTTGTTCCCAAGCATAGTCTAAAGACTGGCGGTGATGAGTCCCTCCTATGCTTTGTGATTTGTATGGCATGTTTGTTCTCAAGTGTAGTTTAAAGACTGGTGGAGATGAGTCCCTCCTACACTCTTAAACTTGTATTATATATTTGTTACCCCATATGCAATCTAAAGACTGGTGGCGATGAGTCCCTCCTACATTTTGGGTTGTGTTTACTTTCCATGTACTTGCATTTGCATTCATATATATATATATGAAAATGAAAAAAAAGAAATAATCACTGCATTCATTGTATTTATTATGTTTTGCGTGTCTTCAATACTATCTTCTTTATGTTTTGCATGACTGTAACTGTCTTCTTCATGTTTTGCGTGCATGTTATTGTCTTCATTGTGATTGGTGTGTCTGTAATGTGTTTTCTCTAATGTCTACCTGAGACTGGGGGCTAGAGATGGTTCCTCAATCTTTGTGTATGTATTAGCTCTAAGTGCTTGGCGTGTTTGCTATGTTTTTACCATGCTTTAATGCGTGTATGGGCCTTGTAACATTAAAGCTGGGGCTAAATGTTATGTTGGAAAATGTCTCATGGGACTTTTCCCTATTAAGTTTTAGCTCCAGGGTCCTTAGAGTGCATTATAAGCATCTTACATGTTAATTTTGAATCCTGATGAGAAAAACCCTAAGTGTTATGAAAAATAGGACCTAGGGGGTGATATTTAAATAGATCTTGACCCAAATTGGGAGGGTGGACTTGGGTGCTAGCACCCTAGTCCTACCCCATTTTAGGTCAACACTAAATTTTAATGTCAGTTTTATGATCGTTACTTAGGTCCTATGCCGACATCTCAAGTTTGAATTAAGAAATTCTTAGTGGGAATGTGTGTTGTTACATATATAAGCATGTTTAGTGTTTCATTTGCAAACTAGAAAATGATTATGAACTTTTGGCAAACTTATGATTTTAGAGCATTTAAGATATTCATTGTTGCATAGCAGAGCATTGTTATTGTGTTTGTGATTGCATATTTAGCTTCATCTTATCATGTGTTGAAGAATCTTCATCTATGTGAGATCTACACCTCTAAGGTGAAATTTATTTGTGTTTTCAATCATTTATTATTTGGATTTTTCCTCTATCCCGTAGGGATACACACCCTTTATCTAACAATAGTGTTCAAAAGACTTGAATGTCTCTATAGGGCTTAACTGAGGAAAGCCTCTAAATACCACAACCCCCAACTACTCTCCTTGTGATTGAAGGTTATAGGTGTCACATCTTGACAGAGTGGAGTTGTAGGGAATAGTAAGATAGTGTACAGATTCTAGATCCCTAAAGAAAAGGATTGCTTGGACACGAGCATTAGTGGCAGTGTCCTCCGAAGAAAAAAAATCATTATGACAGTGATAATCAGCATCTGAAGAGGCCCCAACATCCTGAAAAACATCTAGCCTTAGACTTGGGCCCTAGTGGTAGTGTCCTCTGCATCTCCCAGGGCAGGAACAAAAAATACAGTGATCATCAGTGTCGAGAGGAGATCAAGATTCTGCAAAGAAAAAACCACATTGGACAAGGGCGTTAGTGGTAGTGTCCTCAAGTATTCTACATCTTAAACTTGGAAAAAATGGTTAGTAATTAATCTCTATCTACTACCTTAGTCTGCAAGTGTTTGTCATAATTCATCAATTTGCTTACTGTTTTGCATACTTAGGGTTTTAAGGGTATTTGAATATTAAATTGATACATTAGTTGATAACATCTAAGCTTCCACATCGTTCCAAGTGACAACCTAACCTGTAGGTGAATCCTCTTGTAAAAGTGTGATTCAACTCGGTTGATATGTCCTTGAATGTTTGTAGAGAAAGGAGGATTTAACCCTTGTTTTCATTTCCCCCTTTTTCCTATAAAACACTAAATTAGAGTGGTGTTTGTGATTTTAAAATTATTTTTCCTTGTTTTTGTAATTGTGCACCATTATTTGGCATTGTGTAGGAGTTCAAGATGCTTGGGAATAGTTATCAAGTATTTCTATGCCATTATTCATGGCTTGTGCTGGAGACTTTATTATTTATGTAGCACAGTGGCATTCTTTATTGTGTAGAATCCTTTCATATCTTTGTAATGTTTGTAGGATGCATTAAATATTGTTAATGGTCATTGGAAAGCTAAGATTCATTTTCTATGTGTTTGTGCATCATTGCCATGGCGTGGTAGAAGTTTTGGGACTTGCATAGTGATTCCATAAGATATTCAATCAAAGCACCTTCTATCCCTACTACTCCTTCAATCATATGAGTTCCATCTATTATTTACAAACTCTTATATTAAAATTAGAACTCATATGACATTGTAATATTTTGGTAGAGCCATGCCATGGATAGGAGCCTTGTAGTTTAAAGTTCCTATATTGTATTTCCTCAAAGAGGGAGGCACCAATGTTGCATACCATTCTTTCCTTCTTCCCAATGGCACAAGCCCACCTTAAACAATCAATAGATTCTACTATCATGCTTTAGTTTTACAAATACTTTTACATTGAATTGAACTAGTTTTGGCCCCATTACAATAGATAGAAGTTTAAAATTGGAGTGTAGGAAATGACACAATAATTCTGGTGACTTGTAGGGAAGTGTGCTTGTACACATCAAACCTAGAAGAAAAAATTATCCATTGGGCATCAGAGTCAATAATACCCTGATATGATGAACCTTAGAGAGTAGATAATAATGAAATCAATTGGCATGACATTGTATGATTCTAAATATGAAAATCACTACAAGAAGCACTTATACTCTTAACCCAATCAATACAAACTTGTGTGTATAACTCACGAAAGCTAAAAACTAAAAACCTTGCAATAACTACTAACACTTCACAACTACTACTAACTAACAACCACTGTACTTTGCATCAAACAATTCAACCTTTGTAATTATGCTTTTTTGAAAACAAACTAAACTAAAACCTAATGTTGCAAATAGTAAATTATTAAATTGTAGCATCTAAAATCAACCTACCATGTACAAACTAAAAACATGGGTACATGCCCATTCATAGGGATTGCAAAATAACTCACTTAATGATGGTGCTCTATGCAATTAGCTTTTAAATGATAAGAGACTAGGTAAACTATATATAGAAACACAAAAAAAACTTATATCTCTTTGTCTCTCTTTGTTCTGGTATCTCCTCTCTCCATCTATGATGCAACTTTCTTTGATGTGTGTTGATCTTCATTTGGCTAGGGGTGGGAGCCCGAAACACCAAGCATTGGGGCATATGCACTTGCTTGCACTTAGAGATTATTGGTAATTTGAAGCCATTAGCCACTTCATTTGTATGTTCATCTTCATGTTTGAGATTCAAGAATAATCCAAAATTTATCTTGAAGGAAATGGTACCACCCATGAGAGTCTTGAATATAAATGGGATCCATTCCTAAACAAAGAATTGTGTGTGATTGTTACTCACATACAACTCTTCATCACTATAAATGACCTCTAAAATGCTATGACAAAATGGATTTGAATGCATCTGTTAATCTTCTTCAAGGAGAGAATATCCATCCTTGGGAATGAAAAATAGATCAATCTTTCTTTTCAAACCCCCACATACCTCATTTGTGCTCTCTTCACGACTATCTAAAATAGACTTTAAAAAAAGCCATGAATGTGGCCTATGTTGCAATCCCCTTCATCAAGACGGTGATATCCTTGTTGGATAGTTAAGAAAAAATCTTCAATGTGCTCTTCACAATGCTTGAAATCTCTTCTATGCCTAGATGCACACCATTTTCTACAAAATGCACAAGGTCATCAAACTAGTCAACACAACCATTCTTTGTATCTTCTATGACAATCTCCTATGAAACTTCTTCTAAATGAGATGTGAAATTTACCTCATTATCTAAGCACTTTTCAGCTTCTAGAACATTTGAAAAGTCATCAACATTAGAATACTACTCATCCTCTTCTTCATTTGATTTTATCTCTAACTAATATTACATGAACTCTCTATAATTGAAGATTTTCTCCATGCAACCTTTTCATTTCACTCTTATCCATCTCAATGAGAAAACCCATCAAATGAACCAAAATTCATAAGGTTCATTGTAGTGCATTTCTATATTTTCCACATGTGCATGCCACTCATGATTTATTGAAAACATTGAATTAATAACATTATATTCTTTCATTTATGATGATCTATGAAAGTTGAATTTTGATGGCATTCCCCTTTGATATCCAACTAACAGAACACTTGCTCTCACACTTTTATTGGCTAAAATTTTGTATTTGAAACTATAATATCTTGACAAGCACATATTTCATAGTAATTGAACATTTTTTCCCTTAAGAGCTATGGTGCATGATATTTGGATCATCTTGGCATATGTATTGAATTTTTATCTCATTTCAAGCTCGTGATAAAAGACTAATACAAGATTTTTCATTGTAGCCACCTCTTTAGGAGCTATAAAATCAATAGGTGGGTTCGGTAGAGAGGTAAATATTTGCATTTGATCAAATGTGATAGCTTAATAAGGGGTATTCTCTTGATGAATGAATAATTTTATCAGCAAAGGAGGTAATTTACTAGCTTCTATAAGGCTCATTTCATTTTTAACAACTAGGTCATATGACTAATGCAAGGTTTCATCTCCCAAAACTTGTATAATGATAGCAATTTCAAAATCTAAAGCTCTCAAAAATATATAAATGAAAAGCCTCGATATGGTCTAACATTAACCAAAAATCTTTTTCGTGCCTTATGTAAGAGTTGGTAGAGAATGCTCAATGCCATGCAATATTTGGCTATGGAGGTAGCCACCCAGGATCTAGGAGCTTCAATGAAAGCACAAGAGAGACCCAACATGAAAGAATAATTATATTCTATATCAAAGGATGCAAGTATGCATACAATATGTACATGAATATATAAATTGATTTCAAGAGAATCCCTTGGTTATATAGGCCAAGGTGAGACATAGGACAACATAAGATTATGATAAGTTTCATAATCATTTTACATGAGACCCAAAAAGATAACTATCCTAAACTTGTGCCCTAAGTAAAATTAATTAGACAAGTGTGAATAGGACCTAATATGAAACCAAATAGGCAATATACCCCACTCACACCAACACCCACCCTTAAGTGTAACTTAGAGAGGATCAAAAAAATTCAAATATGGGTCCTAGTTACAATGCCATGTTAGGTACCCATGTACAAAAGATCTCTTGCAAATGGAGAAAAGGAGAAAAACTCATGAAAAAAACCCTCTCCAAAGGAGAGAAAACATTAAAACAAATATGTACAATTGACGGAAGGAGAACTCAAGAAGACCCCCCAAGCACTAAATCCATCATGAATATACAATCAATATCCCACTTATAAAAGGGAAAGAAAGATACTATGAATCCCTCCCACAAAGAAGTATCTCCTATGCCAATGGTAAATGTTGAAAGAAGAATAACATTGAAGAGAATCTAAAACTGGCAAACAACATTTCTCCCCTTGGGAAGAAACAAATCTAATGGTATATGTAGATGAAACTCTGACTCCAAGAAGAGAGATGAGGGAAGAAGTCTCATTATGTGTTCCTTCAAAAACTACTCAAATATCCACATGTCACCATCAAAAGATGCCACAACAAATGGTGCAGTCACGGTATGAGGGTTCATAGAATGAACTATCCAGGTCATGCAACTAGAGTAAACACAACAGAAACAACTCAAAGATGTAAAGAAAATACATATTCAATCATTCAATATATCATAGAATTCAAATACAAATCAGCCAGCAACATGCGGGCTTACAATTAGGGCTCACAGGCCTACTTATAGAATATCAGAATGTACACAAGATATAGCTTTGAAGCTCCTTTGCAAGAATTCAAACTATGAACTTATGCTAATGATGATAACTATTGAATTCTTCTTTCCTAAGGATCTATTACATCAATATATATCATCTCCGGTACAAAAGATTCCTCCACGTCGGCCAAGGAAGATCACAAACTCCATTGCAGAGTTGTAATGTGTGTACACAGATAGGTCATACCTAAATGAATAGAATTCTCTACAAATGAATGGAATGAAGCATGGATCTTAGGGAAGATCAGCCACAAAGCAATAAACATTGAATGATGTGTCTTTTAGCTTCGCAATTCATGAAATGCTCTGCAAGTCTTCTCCTTTAGTTGATTATGTGAGACTGTCAAGATGCTCTATTCTAAGAAAATAGTTGATCTTATGATAGCAATATCTTACTGGTACTAATCCAAATGCTCTGAAAATTGGATATAATGTAGATGAACATGTCTAGATGTTAAGTCTAGCTCCGCAAGATCTGCAATGTAACTGTGGTAAAATGCGAACCACAATATAGAAACTACTACTAATTGAACTGGCTAAACTGAATTGGAAAATGAAAAGAAACAAACTAAAATGCAAATGTTTTTGGTTGATGCAAGATTTCTCTTGAACTAGGGATGCTCCTGCATCAGACATCTAGGCTTATTGAAAAAGTGAGTCCCTCACTTTACTGGGGCTAGAGGAAAACCAAGATGGTCCACCTCAACCTAAGAAATCCATGATGAATCTTCTTCCAGTCTATCTTTCCACTTCACAAGATATTCTTTATATTGCCTTCCTCTGGTGCTACGTTCAACTCTACTATCCAAAATGTCCTCAATCTACTCAGGTGCTTGTTGTGGTAATTGCTTCAAGTCTTCTATCATGTTGTCATTGAATTCTACTTCATGATACTGATATAGGTCTGCAATATTGAAAATAGGTGATATACCCAATGTCTATGGTAACTCCACTTCATATGTGTTTCCTGAATCAAATTTCCTAAGTAACCTACAAGGTCCAAACTTCTTCATCTTCAACTTGTTATATGTTCCCACTAGAAATCTTTCTTTTCTCAAGTACACCACTTCATCTCCAACTGCAAATTATGTGTGTCTTCTCTTCTCATCTTCTTGCTCCTTATACTTGCTATTCATTTCTTCCAAATGCTTCTTCACCTGATTATGCACTGTCTCCATCTGTTCTGTAAATTCTTCTACTTCTGCACTTCTCTTATCTACCATACTGATATCTCTCAACTCTGTAACTCCTCTAGGGTTTACTCCAGTAACAATCTCAAAAGGTGTTCTTTCGGTACTCCTATTCACTGAATTATTGTATGCAAACTCTGCTTGTGAAAGAATCAAATCCCAACTTCCTACCTTCTCTCCAACCAAACATCTCAACAAGTTTCCCAAACTCATATTCACTACCTCTATCTATCCATCAGTCTGTGGATGAAATACTAAATTGAACTTCAACTATGTCTTCATCTTCTTCTAAAATGTCTTCCAAAAGTGTCCAAGAAGTCTGGTATCTCTGTCTGAAATTATGCTCTTAGGTAATTTGTACAATCTCACAATCTCCTTGAAAAATAGGTCAGTTGTACATGCATTACATCAGTTGTCTTCTTACTATAACGTTGGAAAATGTCCCCTTGGGGCCTTTTCCCTCATAAGGTTTAGCTCCCAGGTCTCTTAGTTGCATTTAGGACATATTACATCATATTTCAACATCCTAATTAGAAAACCCCTAAGTGTCTTGGCAAATAGGACCTAGGGGGACCACTTGAGATAAACACTACCCAAAATAGGGGGGAGGACTTGGGCGCCCATGCCCTAGTCCTGCCCTATTTTGGGGCAGTCCCAATTTTTGGGTGTCAGCTTGTGACCATTATTTCGGTCCTATGCTGACATGGTAAGTTTGAATTACAAAATTCTTGGCGAGAGTGTTTGTAGTTGCATATAAAAGCATGTTTAGGCATTAATTTGTAAAATAGATAATTACTAGAAAGCTATTGTGTTCTAAAGGTGATTCAAGGCTTTCATTGTGTTGCAAGAGCAGATTTGTATTGTCTATGTGTTTGTATTTGTAGAATTGAGCAATCATCTCCTCATGGCATGAAGAGCTTCTTCCTTCCATAAGATCTTCACTACAAGGTGACATCATTTGTGTTTTTGAGCATTTATCATTTAGTATTTTCCTCTACCTCACAAGAGCACGCATTCTCTATATGACAACGGTGTTCGGAAGACTTGAATGTCTCTCCAGGGCTTGACTAAGGCAAGCCTCTAAACACCACAACCCCCTCCCAAAGTTTTCATGACTGTAGGTTACATGTTGAAGATATAGACAAAGTGAAGTTGCAGGAGGGTACAAAAGAGTGTCAAAATTGCATATCAGAGAAGAAAACAGCTCCTTGGACTAGGGTACCCACTCATTAGTCCTTGAAGTTTCATGACGGGAAAACCATTGGTACAACAAGAACAGGTTGCAGATCTTGTTTGTAGATCCTGAAAAAAAGTAGGGCATTAGACTTGGGTGCCCGCTCTTTAGTCTCCGACTATTCCACTTTTGAACCCCAAAAATTGGTGCACAATTATTTGTTATTTTACATCTTTTTGTACCAGCATTTTATGATATTCGTTCGTTTGTTGTCGTATTTGCATAATTAGGGTTTTAAGGTATAATTGAGCATAAGAGAAGATAATGGGAAATCAAATCATAAAAATCTAAGTTTCCCTACATCTCATAGTGACTTAGGGTAGGATAGTACATTGCAACTCAACCCTAGGTCCGTTAATGAAAGGATGAAAGGAGGATATACACCAAAACTACCAAAAACAAAACATCCAAATTCTACCCTTTACATTTTGGTGAACACATGTTATTGGACTTGTTTGCACCTTGATGAGTGTTTTGATTCATATTTACAGTAATTTCATTCATGCATATAGCCATTCATCTTATTACATTGGAAAATTTACAAAAAAAATTGAAAATTTGGAAAAATTGGAAAAAAATTGCATTCTAGGGTTTCTATTTTGCATCAATTAATTTGAATTTCATCAAATTTATGATTTTTTTATTATATCTGATTTGAGTTACATAAAATTACAAAAATTCATTAGTTTGCATTGCATTTTTATCATAAAATTGCTAGGGTTTTGTTGAAAATTGTGAATTTTGCATATAACCTAGTAATTCCAAAATCTAGGGTTTGTAGGTAAAATCTTGTTTAAGATTTTTCTACTGATTTTAGAGGCCCATTCAAATTTCCATTTGTCTGTAGTCTTGTATTTTAGAACAAATTTGCATTTAGATTTCAAAAATTTACATTTTTGCATAGAAAATTTTGACAAAAACTAGCATTTCCGTTGACTTTTCATTAGATTTGCACTTGTATTTTGCATGTTAGAGAATGGAAACCATTTTCAGATCTAAGAGAATTTAATTTTCATCATATATCATCTTTCAAAACATTCATATATCATTTTACATCAAGATCTCAAACCTAGGGCTTGAAAAACAGTGATTTTCACTAGATTTGGCTTTATCGACACTCTAAAACTTGCACTATAGGCGTGCTATAAAGAATATTTTTGCACTAATTTACTGATATTAGGGGTGTTATCTTCTTCCCCTCCTAAAATTCTTTACAACACCTTGTTATTGGCCTCTTGTATTGAAAATTTGGTGAAAATTTGCCTATTTTTTTTATTTTTGCGCTAGGGTTTGGCCTAGTTTGCACCATACACATGTTGTGACAAATTTTATGGACTAAGGTGACTGATATCATCAATATTATTTTCTTCACCTCCTTAAATTCTTTATAACAACCCTTTGGCTAGGTCTTGGAATTGAAAAATCGTGAAAAATTGCCTATTTTTGCTATATTTTCACTAGGGTTTGACCTTGAGTTGCACTATAAGTGTGTTCTGATGGATATTTTGGAATTAGGTAGCTGTTATTACTGATACAATTTTTTGTCCATCATAATTTTCCTCACAACACCCTTTGTAATGCTCTTTTGCATTAAGTTTTGGTGAAAAAATCACATATTTTAGTGCATTTTCACTATATTTTGACTTGTCATCATCTTAGATTTGCATCAAGAGTGTGTTGTGAAGGATCTTATTGCTGTATTAGACTGATATCAGACATATAATTTTTTGCCCCTGATCAATTTCCTTACAACACCTTTGCTTTCATATATTTGCATTGAAAAAAATACAAAAAATCAAACATTGTAAGTCATTTTGCATATAACATTGGATTTGTCTTTTGTATAAAGTTGAAAGACTCTTAAAATCTAATTCAGCACCCATGGCTTCATCTTCTCAATTCTCTTTGGAATCTTTACATGCATATATCACAAAATTTGAAACTCTCTACAAATTTCTTAGCATGCATCCTCATGTCATTACCTATATACAAGCTATGTACAACAAGGATATATTTGTGTCCTCTTCCTTCGAAATCCTTGACTATGTATCTAATCTTAACAACTTCATATATGTCATCAATACATACCCTTGGGTAGTAGAAGAATTGATAAAACACACTTTGAATGAAGAGCCACCACCACTTTGTCATTCCAATGCTCTCCCTGGCCAAGAGGAAGCATTAGTGAATGAAGAACTCCCTTTAACAAAGAACATTCCATGGGTAGACAATGAGCATTCATTTAACAATAATCAAAATCCTACCCTGGTGCATGAAATCTCCATGGATCATCCTATCAACCTTTTTCCTTTAGTTGATTGTTCACACACCTTGGATTTCACTAAGGAAGAGAAGACCTTTAAGGTCCCTCCTTTGTTTGAATATTCATGTCATTTGGACATAACTAAGGATGTTGCACTAGTGGATGAGGAGAAGTCTCTCACATTAAATCGCTCAAGGATGGATGTTGAGATCACTCAAAATAATTTACTTCTCTCACCACCTAAGAGGATAGCGAATATGTGTACTAATGAACTTCAACAAGAACACATTCCACCTAACACTGAGTCAAACCAAGAAGCATTTAAGAATGAACAAAAGAATAGTTATAAAAACTTGGCAATGGTACCTTATGTTTGTGACTGGGAAGAGAATGATTTGATGGTTGATAACTTCTAGCATGGACCTCCCTACTAGTAAGTATTTCTAACCCTGTATCTCTCTCGTGATGTGCTTCCCTCGTGATGTGTTATGTGTTGTTTAGGCCTCCTGGGATGACCCTTGATTCTCTTGTAAGGTATAGGATACCAGGAGATCACCTCTATTGTGATTTGTATCATCATTCTTCTATATTGTCTCTCTCTCTGATTTCATTGTTGTGTGTTGTGCCTTACAAACATAGCATTGCGGTTGGTGAGTTGGGGGCACCCTCCTATGTGATTGTCCCTAAGACACTTGTTTCTCCTCTCTTATTTATTGTTTCCCATCCTCTAGTGTTTCTATCTAGTGGGCGGATGATGAAAAACATTTATACTGATGTGGACCTAGTGTCCCTTTCACGAGAAATCAAAAATTAGACTTAGTTCCTAATATGACGATGGGGTTGTATATCTTATCTGACTCTTAGCTAGTGGAAGCACTCGTGCTTTCTGCATAGTGATTTTGATGATGTTTTTATCTCATTTACAAATCATAACAATTCTGATGCTCTACGCACTTTGTTTGTCCTTGAATCTAACCTTGGTGGTACTTGATTCAGAGATCTTTGTGATATAGTACCATAGTTATCCTGGAACTCTAAATTCATAGTATAACCTTGGCTCTTTATGTGGTTAATCCTATGCATTGATGTTGTTGTTTATCATGATTATGTAGACACCAACATGTTTCTTACAGGGATGTGTTTGTGGGAACATTTGGTGATCGTAAAGTACATGCCACCTCTGGGGGGCATGGGATTTGTGAAAGTCTGTTCTCCCTTGTGTGTTTTCTTCCTACCTTAACATGCTTAATATTGATACCTGATCTCGACCACCTTAATGTGGGGGCATATATAAGGTAAGTTGTCTATTGTAGATGTTAGCAATGTGCTTGTCCTCAGGTGCAGTTTAAAGACTTGTGCGATGAGTACATCCTACACTCTGAGTTTGTTTACAATTAATCAATCAATCGTTTAAACCCTCTGTGGAGGTAGGATATCATGTATATACTTTTTATCTTAAGCCCTCTGTGGAGGTGGGGATGGTGTATTTCTCAGAGCAGATTGCACCATCCTATCATTTTTAAAAGTCCTCTGCGGAGGTGGGGAGCGGTTCTGTGACTAACTCAACCCTTAACTGTGTCTTTGGTAATTGTTGTGGCAAAGCCCAATCATCGGTGTGTGCCTGTAATGTGCCAGAGATGATGATGAACCTAGAAATAGGAACACTCCATCGATTGTCTGTCATGTTTTCTCTGTGTCTTCAAAGTGTGTGTTTGGCGTGCTTGCTTTGTTTGGTGTGTTTGTTGCCCCACATGCAGTTTAAAGACATATGCATTTTGGGAGGTTTGGCGTGTCTTGCATGTATGTTGTCCCATATGTGCAGTTTAAAGACCTGTGCAATGAGTACATCCTACATTATGGGAGGTCTGTATACTTTCCTGTACTTGCATCTACATTTCATATATATAAGAAAAAGAAAAGAAAAGAAATCATTCCTATCTTCTATGCATTCAATGTATTCTCTGTGTTTTGCGTGACTGTAACTGTCTTCTTCGTGTTTTGTGTGCCTATCATTGTCTTCAATGTGTCTAGTGTGTCTTCTCTGTGCTTCGTGTGTTTGCTGTGCTTGTTGACCATACTTTAATGCATGTATTGGCCTCATGTTTATACATACATTAAAGTGGGAGCTAAATGTAACGTCATAAAATGTCCCCTTGGGGGCTTTTACCTCATAAGGTTTAGCTTGTCGGTCTCTTAGCTACATTTAGGAAATATTACATCATATTTCAACATCCTAATGAGAAAACCCCTAAGTATCTTGGCAAATAGGACCTAGGGGGACCACTTGAGATAAACCCTGCCCAAAATGGGGGGAGGACTTGGGCACCTGTGCCCTAGTCCTACCCTATTTTGGGGCAATTCTAATTTTTGTGTTTTAGCTTGTGACCATTATTTGGGTCCTATGCCAACACGGTAAGTTTGAATTACGAAATTTTTGGCGAGACTATTTGTAGTTGCATATAAAGCATGTTTAGGTATTCATTTGTAAACTAGATGATTACTAGCAAGCTGTTGTGTTCTAAAGATGATTCAAAGCTTTCATTGTGTTACAAGAGTAGATTTGTGTTGTCTATGTGTTTGTATTTGTAGATTTGAGCTCAATGACCTCCTCATGGCATGAAAAGCTTCTTCCTTCCATGAGATCTTCACTACAAGGTGACATCATTTATGTTTTTGAGCATTTATTATTTAGTTTTCTCTTCAACCTCAAAAGGACACGCACTCTCTATCTGACAACGGTGTTCGGAAGACTTGAATGTCTCTCTGGGGCTTGACTGAGGCAAGCCTCTAAACAACACAACCCCCTCCCAAAGTTTTTATGATTGCAGGTTACAAGTTGAAGCTACAAACAAAGTGAAGTTGCAGGAGGGTACAATAAAGTGTTGGAATTGCATATCAGAGAACAAAACTAGTGCAGGGGCACCTAGGACCTAGTTAGAAAATTTTATATTTTTGGTCTTGAATTTTATATTTTTGGATTGAATGGGAATTTTAAGGGGAGTTATTTCATTTATTAGTGCAATGAAGCCCACTAGGGGCACCTTCATGTAATGGAACTTCAAAATTAGAATATTCTCTTCTTTATGTTAAAAACTGCCATATTGGATAGAGTTAAGAAAAGGCTAAGTTTAGCCTTATCCCTAGTTTTTCTCCATAATGGGAGTAGTGGAAAAATGGGAATTAATGCAAAAAGAATTGTTTTTATGCCTTTTAAGGATCTAGCAAAGGCATAGAGGATATGGATGTAGGAGGAAAGATTTTGAAAAGATAGGTTTTACCCTGTTTCATAAGTTTTCTCTATTCTCATTGTTGCACACTACATTTTTTTTATTCCTGCAACACAAATAAAGGTTCCTAGGATTCGAAAATAGAAGAATATATGCTCTTAGTTTGATTTTAATGCTAATTGAAAGGAGTTCAAAACAACAAAAGTAGCTTGTAACCTATTTCAAGGAGAATACACTATTTTTTTCATATTTTTGTTGTTGTTATCTTCGTGGTGCTTGACCGTACAATGTAATCAAGGATACAAATGTATATGGCTATGTAAAGGATTGAGTTACCTATCAAATAAGCCTAGTTGGAGGATTTAAGAACATAGGAGAAGTACTTTATTACTATTTTGTGTAACTAGGTCTGTAAGTAGGGTTTTAAGAGGGTTTACTAGGGTTTATTAAAATTGATGGTTTCTTGACTTCCCACACTTGCTCAGGTTAGGTGGAAATAAAGGGGATAGGTTTATTTTATATGTCTATGAATTGGGTTTTGTGCAGAAGCAGGGGTATGGAGAATCAAGGCAATTTTGAGGTAGTGTAGGTCCAATATCTTCATGTATTAGACAGTTTCAAGGTAGGTATAGTAGATTTTGGGTGAAAGAATGGTGTGTAGGGTTGTATAAAGCCCTAAAATCAGCTTTGTCCCTCCTAATTAAAATACTTAAACCACTTAGGACAAGAGTTTGCATTGTAGGGCATAGTTTCCATACGCTTGTGGAGCAAAAGGAGGCCTAATTGGGCTTAGGATAGCAACAACAGTTCTAGTTTGACCCATATGTTGAAAAACAATCTACCTTGCATGAAAGATATGTTATAGAGGAGCTCAATGGGTACTAGAAAAGTTGATTTTTTCATGGGTTTACCCTTGTTTCTGTGAATTATGCCCTAAAAACTACATTCCAAGAGCTAGTAGCAAGAAGTTGCATTGTGAAGGAATGATTAGTGAAAACAACACTTAGGGAGTTTAGTGATTTTTATGAGCATCTCCTAGTCAAATCAGAGTGGTTCAAGGTGGTTGGAAGATTTGGCAAGTGGGTTATGTATTCAAACCATGAAATGATTCTTTTGCCTACCATGCAAGCTATGCATGTCAAGAAGACAGTCAGTTATGACCATGACCAATCAATGAACCTTTGAAGACATAAAAAGATACCTCCCCTACTTTGCATCAAATTGGTATCAGAGCATAGTTTGTAGGTCTATTGTGATTGTGAAGAGTTGAAGGGGCAGTTTGTCAAGATGCCCCCAAGAGGGAGAAACATGGCTCAAGAGATTAATGAGCTGAAAGAAAAGCATGCTCGAGAGTTGAGGGAGCTAAAGGAAAGAATGGCTACCCTAGAACAAAATTAGAGAAGAGGAGTGGCTCTAGGTGATGAGAATGAGTTTGAGGAAGATGAGGAAGCTGAGTATGAAGATGTGGAAGAAGAGTTAGACCCTGAGGATCAAAGGATGGTAAAGTTGTTGAAAGCAGTAAAAGAAGACAAGCACAAGATGAAGATAGATGTGCCAAAGTATGGAGGAAGCCTTAGTGATGAAGAGTTGCTAGATTGGATTGCAACATTGGACAACCACTTTGAGTGTGATGAAGTTCTTATGGAGCAGAAAGTGAAGATTGCAAAGACCAAGCTGACAGGGCATGCTTTGTTATGGTGGGATTATTAGCAAATAGAGAGGAGAAAGCAAGGAAAGGCAAAAATTGTTTCATGGGACAAGATGGTAGCTAAGATCAAAGGTAAGTTCTTGCCTAAAGATTATGAAGTTTAAATGTTTAAAAAGCTTCAAAGTTTAAGACAAAAGGAAATGAATGTTAAGACATACACTAAAGAGGCTTATAGGGTCTGGTCAAAATGAAAGTGAAGTGCAAAAAGTGGCTAGATACATTGGTGGTTTGAGGTTTAACATGCAAGATGAACTAATGTTGGAAAATCCAAGGAATGTTGAAGAATGTTATCAGATGGCAGTAAGAGTGGAAGAGAAGCTGAAGAGAAGACAAGACAAGATAGCTAGAGGCAGAGGCAGCACCTCTAGAGGTAGGGGATCCTTTCAAAACACAAAGCAAGTCAATGAGAGTCAAGAATAGTTGAGAAAGGCACAAGGACAAAGTGTAGATTTTAGAGGTAGAGGTTCTAGAGGCAGATTTGGTGGTGGAAGTAGTGCAAACACTTTTATAGGTAAGTGTTACAATTTCGAAGAGTTTGGGCACCCAGCATACAAGTGTGTTCTTCTCAAAATCAGCTATGCTCATTTTTGTAGACAACCCCTACAAAACTTGTCTATTTTGTAATCTACACTCTAAGTTTGCAAATCAAGACAAGATTCTCTTGGTCCCGTGCGAAGTTGTTTGACATCCTAAACTAGTTTACAACATTCCCTTGAATCGATTCCTAGATACTTGCAAAAATCGATTAGGTTGTAAACTGATCGAAATATCAATTTTGGTCATTTTTAAGGTGTTAGTAAAATTTTGAGTCTTCATATGTAAAGTCAGCCTAATTCACCACTTTTACATGTCTTTTTATTCACTTATGCAATGTCAGTAAAAATTGCCAACTTGACATATCATTTTGTTTACTGTGTTATGGTGGCACTTTTTACCACTTTTACATGGTTTTCTTTTTCCATATGCCTGAGTGGCATCTTTCGCCGTCGTTGCATGTTCTCTTTAAAAAAGGTTGTTACATGCATTGTCGGTAGATTTAACCGCTTTTGCATTTTTGTTTATCTGTGTGAGGTCAGCTGAAATTGCCGCCTGAGCAAGATCTTCGAGATCTTGAACTTCAAGTGGCATTAATGGCTATTCGTGTGAAGTATTAATGTCTTGTTTTCAATTTTTTAATATGTCTTTTCGTTGTTTCTTTTGTCATTTCTTTTCTTACTTTCTAGCTAGTCATTGGACTCTCCTTGCACCATTCGATTGCATCATTTTAGATTCTACCGAATTCGTCATCGTCGAGCTTAGGGTTTCCTCTGTTTGAACAGTTAAGTCTTTTCAACTGCTTTCATTTTCTTTTTTAGGGTTTTCATAGTGTAATTGTTTAAATGGCTTTATTAGTTTGAATTCGTTATAAAATTTTGTCAAATGTTTTGTTCCTATTTGTTATGGCCATCTCTGTTTTGATCTGGGTTCATTTTTCAAACATGCATCAAATATGTCTTCAAAAAGGTCTTATCACTTTGTGCCCTAGGTTGCAAATAGATAATTCCAAAATGACAAAAATTGCCGATCGATCTTTGTGCCCTAAGTTTTATGCCAATATGGGTTGTCGGCAGTTTTCCCGATCAAGCATCAAAACCAATTCACAGTTCATACCCCCTGTATGTGTATTGCAATATCGGCTATATTCGCCGCGTTAACATGTTTCTTCTTATGAATGAGTTAAATGCACAATCGGTGAATTTTGCCACTTAAACCTTTCAATACTTATCGAAACGCAAGGTGTATGTGTGGTGAAATTCGTTGCCCTTACACAACCTTGCAACCCTTATTCCTAACATGCGGTATTGGCAATTTTTGCCGCTTATGTATTTCCCTAAATACTTTCAAATGTAAGTGTATGGGCAGCGAAATCTGCCGCCCTTACACGAAAACTTTGCAACTATCATATGCATTGTCAGCGAATATTGCCGCTTGAACATCAAACTTGCAAAATTCCTTATTGCCTGCAATAGTGGCAAATTTAACCACTCCAACATATAACTCATTACCTTACATGCAAAGTCAGCAAATTTTACTGCCAGTGCAAGGACACAATATCCCTCATATGCAAGGGCGGCAAATTTTGCCGCCCATGCAAACACTCTCTTAAATTTTCCTAACTCTGGGAAATTTTTAGTTTTGTTTTTTTGAGCCCGCTTTCCTCTAATTTTTGGCCTTCTCGTACTCTAGCCCTTTCAAGCACGTCTCCATAGTTGTGATCGTCAACATGCAATTTTCCCAGATTACCAGTATTTCCCCTAATTGCATGATCATGACTTTTTGCTGCAGTTTCTTCTGTTGATCTTTGTTCTTCATCAACATCCTTTTGGTGATAGCTCGTTCAGATGATTGAGTTGTCCCCGAAGAAATTGAAAGTGATGAAATACAAATATCAAGGTGTTTTTCCAATCACCTCAGTCAATTCTAATGTTGATGACATTAGAGATACAGATATTGGCCTCTGTGGACAATATTCTAGACAATCAGTTAAATTTGGATAATCTGAAAACCAAGTTAACTAGTCATGCAAAATCAGTCACTACAGTCAGAGATACCATAGTGAGAGCCAAGATGATTTTCAGGAACACGGTTAGTCCAAACAGTATCGGGATCCAAGCAACTTTCACTATGTATGATGGTCACATGAAGAAAGATGACGATACGAGTTAAAGCAGCTTTTTCCCTTAGTTTATTTTTCATTTTTCAGATGTACTTTCAAGACAATTTTGGACATATTTACATGTACTTTTTCCATATGTAATTACATGTAAAAACATAAGAAGTCCCAAGTCAAATAGGACTCCTATTTTTGAATAAGTCAAAGTAGTTAGTTTTTTCCTAAATTTTCTCAAGGCCTCTCCCTATAAATAAAGAGGGCCTCTATTGTAATTTTTATCTTTTATCTATTGTAACAGAACTCTACCAAATTGAGAAGCAAGTTGAGACTTTGTGCTTATTTGTGTAAATCAATTTTCAAATATTTATCAATACAAGAGAGCAAGTTAAATTCCAATCTTTGTCTTGGAGTGATTTGTTTTATGATAGAATTGTTTTTATGTCTTTTCTATCATATTATCTTTGATAATTAATTGAAGTGTGAGAGTTTATTTCAAGTGATTAAGGAGTATTCTAAATCTGATTTTAATAGACTTTGAGCTATAAAATCATTTGTGAGAATTGTGTTGTGTTCATGAATGAGAAATAGCTTGAAGACTTTGTGCTGCAAGTTGTTATCTTTAATCTATTTATCTCATCTTGGTGTATAGTGAAGACTTTGGGCTGTACTCTACTCCAAATCATTTTATTTTCCATTGGTGAAAGAAGCAACGATAGACTTTGTGCTCTCGTGGGTTTCTTGGTTATTCAATTTGTATCAAGAAAGTGCTCTTTTATTTTATAAACATTATTTCTTAAAAAAGAGAAATAGATGATATGGTCTCACCCCTGAATTAGTATTTAGTTTAAAGTATTTTGTGGTAAGTGATAGGGAACCTCCCCTTGATGAGAGGAGAGATTTATCTCATTACACTTTGGTCAATATAACCATTTTGCCTTCAGTTAGTTGAAGACAAAATATTCACCCAACAGTTTTTGGCTACTCTGTTGGGGAAGGAACACGCAACTTGAAGCCTCACACTCTGAGTTGAAGCATTTTCAATTCTTTTCCATTTGTTGTAAAAGTTTGTTGAGTATACTACATTCTGGTAGATTCACGGTATACAAGAAGCAAGAGAGCTCAAGGTATTATTGATCCTGTATTTGAATTGATGCAGCAAAATAATTTTGGTCTTTTGCCTCTACGACCTCATCTTCAACGAACCAAGAGTTTTCCTCCTACCAACGCTAGGTCTCCAATACCAGGTGAAGCTTCTAGTTCTAGTGCTAGCAGAGTTTTGTCTATTCATACTCCACAAAGGTTTGTTATCCCACCTTTTAATTAGTGCATCATGGCAGCCCAAGGCCCTTGGGGTAACACTTTTGGTCCTCTAAATTTAACCCCACCATTGTATGAACTACCTCGTAGTTTGAGAAAGAATTTTCCCAAATTCTATGGTGACAGGAAAGTTCATCTTGATAAACATATTGCAGCTTTCTGCATAGCTTGTGGTGTTATAGGTGTTGAGCATGAAGATGTAGCAGTAAGGCTTTTTGTGGAAACACTACAAGGTGCTACTGTAGATTGGTTTTATCATCTTCAAGCTCAAACTATAACCAACTGGAACACTCTCAAAACCAAGTTTGAGGCTAGGTTCAAACCTACAGAAGTTGCACATGCGTTGTTGGCTCAGCTTACACAAATGAAGAAAGAGCCTCATGAACCTATGTGAGACTTCATCGCTAAATTTAATAAGTTGAGAAATAGGATTCCTACAAATGCTTAGCCAACAGCAGAGAATCTTAAGTGTTTCTTTATCAATACTCAACTTCCTGAAGTAAGTTTTCTGTTGAGACGGGCTAGTCCTATAGATCTTCTTGCAGCTTAGATATTGGCTACTAAAGTTGAAGATGATCTTATCCTTGCAGGTAAGATAAGAAGAGATTCTAATAGAAATAAAAGTTCCTCTTCTGTTGAGAATTCTTCCACAAGCACCATGAATCGTATGGTGCAAAAGTTAGCAAATGAATTGCTAGCTCTGAAAAGGCAAATGTCTCAAGGTATGACTGCCCCTCCTTCTTATCAGGATATACCAAGGAGGACATTTCCAAACAATTCATATCAAGGCAATGCTGCTAAAAATCAAGGACAACAAAATCGTCTTCCACACATGGGAAGCTTGCCATTGAAGCAGTGCCAGTCAACTCAGCAGTTGGCTATTATGAAGTTGAACATGATCATTCTTTCCAACCTGAGTTGGACCAAAAGAATGATGCTAATCTCTTTACAGAAGGAGAAGAACAATTAGCTGGTGACTCTACCATCAGCTTTCTAAATTATCAAGACGAAGCTGAAAAAGAAGGAGAAGTGTATGATGGAGCATACACTATTTTCACTAGGTCTTAAAATCAATCAACTCAGCAAGTTGATAAAGGAAAAGTGAGAGAAGAACCTCAACCAGTGATCTCAATTGCTAAACGAGGAACTTCATTGCCTTTCCAATCAAAGGACCTGGTGGGAAATAAGCAAGTAAGTACCTCTAACAATCCTGTATCTTCTACTTCTGTTCCTCAGACCAGTACTACCTCAAATAAAAATTAGAATGATGGATTTCCTTCCTCTGTTTCTAGCTCATTCTAGTTATTTGATATAATAGATCATGCTAGGAAGACCAAAATCCAAATGTCTGAAGTTGAGTATTTACAAGCTAATCCTGAACAATTTGATAGGTTAGCTAAATACGTCAAAAACAAGACCGTCCCTACAGGGCAAGATTTTCCAAAAGTTGCTCATGATTCTTCAAAAAGCAAACCTACCCAAAATAATCTTGTCACTACTCCCCTTGTTGCCTCTAGAAAAATAGAACCTTTCTATGTTTCTCTATTGGTAAATGGTCACAAGTTGAGCAACTGCATAATAGATTCTAGAACCTCTGATAATGTTATGCCCGCCAAGGTAGTAGACTCCCTTGGCCTCACCTTAACTAAGACTTTTGGGAGATGTTTCTCTATGGAAAACAAGCAAGTACCACTTTTGGGTCAAATCAAAGATGCCCAATTTGCATTTGCAGTTTTTCCAAACAAGAGAATTAAGATGACAGTCCTAGTAGCTAATGTTCCAGCTTCCTATGGTATTCTACTTAGGCATAATTTCTATAAGGATGTAGGTGGGGAGTTGAACATGGATCTATCTGAAGCAAGGATACCTATTAAAGGTGTCATGCAGAAGTTGCTTCCTGAGAAAGAAGCAAAATACATTGTTACCCAAACATCAAATCCCAAAGCTCAAATTTTGTTTGAGTCCTCAGGAATGGGTAATTATTTCCTATCCACCAAAGATGTTTCTAGTTCATCAGATGAGAGTTCATTAGGTGACAGCTTAGACAATTCAGTCAGAGAATCAGAAGAGTTTTCAGATGAAAGTTCAGGTGAAGGTATAGTAATGCCAGATTCTTCCCTCACTGATGATGAAGAATCTTCTAGTCAAAGAAATTCTAAAAAATCAAATTCTAATGAGGTCTGGGTCTTAGAATTTGATGGTAGTTGTTCCTCTACTGGTTCCGGGGCCGGAGTTGTTTTGATATCCCCACAAGGTGATATCTTCCCTTTTTCATACAAATTATAATTTGACAATACCAACAACACCGCCGAATACGAGTCATTGTTTCTCAGATTGGAAGCTGCTCATCCTAGGGGTGTTAAAATTCTTCATGCTCAAGGGGATGCCAAATTAGTGGTTTGTCAAGTGAGAAATTTATACCAAACCAAAAATGAATGATTAAGATGCTATCGCAATTGTGTATGGGATTGCATTGAAAGTTTTGATGCTTTCAATATTTCTGTGGTACCAAGGGAGTTTAATGATCGTGCAGATTCATTGGCTGTTTCTGCTACTCTCATGGTTCCTCATAAAGATTTCAAAGGATACAAGTACACTATTGAGTTGGTCTTCTGACCAATTGTACCTGATAATGCTAACCATTGGAAGGTGTTCAATGGTGATAACCAAATCATTGCTTTCTTGGAAAAGATGGATAGCTTTGATGAGCTCTATTTTGAAGGCAGTGAGTCTCGACCACGGTAATATGTTTCCAAAATAGATTCACAAACTAGCGAAGAGTTTCTTCAATTAAAAGAGAATAAGATTCCAAAAGGTTTGGTTTCCCTTGAGAAGCTATTTGATAAGCATGATAAGTATATCAAGTAGCAGCAACAACAGGATTCAAGTTCCTCTATGGAATTTGAGCAAGTAAATTTGAGTTTAGAGGCAGATCCTAAAATGGTCAATATTGGGAAATGTTGAACTACTCGCCATTACATTGATGTCTTGGTGTATTCCTATGATGACCTAAAGTCCTTCAAGCCAAAGGAAATTCAGCATGAAATTCCCCTCAAAGCTGGGTCATTGCCTCATAAGCAGAAACAAAGGTAATACAACCCTAAAATATCAAGTACTATCCTCTCTGAGATTTAGAAGATGTTGAATGGCAGGATAATCTTTCCAATTCATTAGTCCACCTGGATCGCGAATATAGTTCCTGTAAGGAAGAAGAATGGAGAAATCTATATCTATGTTGATTTCAGGAATCTCAACTAGTCTTCCCTAAAAGATAACTACCCCTTACCCATCATGGATCAAGTATTGCAAACTTGCAAAATTCCTTATTGCCTGCCATAGCGGCAAATTTAACCACTCCAATATATAACTCATTACCTTACATGCAAAGACGGCGAATTTTACCACTAGTGCAAGGACACAATATCCCTCATATGCAAGGGTGGCAAATTTTGCTGCCCATGCAAACACTCTCTTAAATTTTCCTAACTCTGGGAAAATTTTAGTTTTGTTTTTACGAGCCCGCTTTCCTCTGATTTTTGGTCTACTCGCACTCTAGCCCTTTCAAGCGCGTTTCCATAGTCATGATCATCAACATGCAATTTTCCCAGATTACCAGTATTTCCCCTAATTGCATGATCATGACGTTTTGTTGCAGTTTCTTCTGTGGATCTTTGTTCTTCATCAACATCCTTCTAGTGATAGCTTGTTCAAATGACTAAGTTGTCCCCGAAGAAATTGAAAGTGATGAAATACAAATATCAAGGTGTTTTTCCAATCACCTCAGTCACTTCTAATGTTGATGACATTAGAGATATAGAGATTGGCCTCTGTGGACAATATTCTAGACAATCAGTTATCTTTGGATAATCTAAAAACCAAGTTAACTAGTCATGCAAAATTAGTCAATACAGTCAGAGATGCCATAGTGAGAGCCAAGATGATTTTCAAGAACATGGTCAGTCTAGACAGTATCAGGATGCAAGCAGCTTTTAGTATGTATGATGGTCACATGAAGAAAGACGGTGATACGAGTTGAAGCAGCTTTTTCCCTTAGTTTATTTTCCATTTTTTAGATGTACTTTCAAGACAATTTTGGACATACTTACATGTACTTTTTCCATATGTAATTACATGTAAAAACATAGGAAGTCCCAAGTCAAATAGGACTCCTATTTTTGAATAAGTCAAAGTAGTTAGGTTTTTCCTAAATTTTCTCAAGGCCTCTCCCTATATTGTAATTTTTATCTTTTATCTATTGTAACAAAACTCTGCCAAATTGAGAAGCAAGTTGAGACTTTGTGCTTATTTGTGTAAATCAATTTTCAAATATTTATCAATACAAGAGAGCAAGTTAAATTCCAATCTTTGTCTTGGAGTGATTTGTTTTATGATAGAATTGTTCTTATATCTTTGCTATCATATTATCTTTGATAAGTAATTGAAGTGTGAGAGTTTATTTCAAGTGATTAAGGAGTATTCTAAATCTGATTTTGATAGACTTTGAGCTATAAAATTATTTGTGAGAATTGTGTTGTGTTCGTGAATGAGAAATAGCTTGAAGACTTTGTGTTGCAAGTTGTTATCTTTAATCTATTTATCTCATCTTGGCATATAGTGAAGACTTTGGGCTGTACTCTACTCCAAATCATTTTATTTTCCATTGGTGAAAGAAGCAATGATAGACTTTGTGCTCTGGTGGGTTTCTTGGTTATTCAGTTTGTATCAAGAAAGTGCTCTTTTATTTTATAAACATCATTTCTAAAAAAAGAGAAATGGATGATATGGTCTCACCCCTGAATTAGTATTTAGTTTAAAGTATTTTGTGGTAAGTGATAGGAAACCTCCCCTTGATGAGAGGAGAGATTTATCTCATTACACTATGGTCAATATAACTATTTTGCCTTCAATTAGTTGAAGACAAAATATTCACCCAACAAAGTGTCTTGAGAAACAAAATTTTACAAGTGATGGTGAAAGGAAGAATGAGAGGAGCACTCAGTTAGTCCAAGAAGACGAATGTGGCAGTTCTACTCCCACTAGTTGTGTTGGTGAGGTAGGAGAAACGTTGATGCTAAGAGAAAGAGCACTATTGAAGACCTCTAAGGAGAAGGAGTTGATTCAGAGGAAAGTATTGTTTAGGACAACTTGCAAAAGCAAAGACAAGGTATGTAATGTGATAGTAGATTCTAGTTGTACTAACAATATGGTGTCTAGTGAGATGGTAGACAAACTAAAATCAAATAGTACCTAGGGACACACCTTACAAAGTCTGTTAAATAACTGATAATTAGTTCATTTTGGTGACTGAACAAGCATTAGTAGAGTTCAAGATTGGAGCATATGAGGATAGAGTACTTTGTGACATTTTACCTATGGATTGTTGTTATATGATACTTGGAAGACCCTGGCAGTTTGATAGTCTGTAATTTATGATGGAAAAGCCAACACCTACACCATAAGGAAGGATGAGAAGACTTTTATGTTGATTCCATTGTAGGAAGAAGCCAAGGAGTAGTCAAGGACAACAAAGATAATAATGTTTGGTAAGAAGGAGCCAATGAAGCGTGAGGATAATGGAATCAAGGAGTATACAACCTTTTCAAGGCATAAAGTTGTTGAGAGAGCAGGGAGGAGGAGTAAAGATGATTTGCAGATAGTTGTGAAGAAGAATGTCTTCATGTGGAAGAGGGAGGTGAATGAAAATGTGTCTTGGTCTGAGATAGAGAAGAGTAAGAGTGAGAAGCTTGAAATGCATGAAGTAATTATGGTTGGGACAATCAAGTATCCTATAAAGAGGTAGTTAGATAATGTGAGGACAGAGAATTCTAAAAGTAATAGGACAGAGAACAAGCTAATGACATGTTTGACTGAGGTTGCAAATGGTGATGGTATAGTTGATAGTGAAAAGAATGAAGACAAAAAGAGCATGGGGTAGAGGACTATGCAAGAGATGCAAGGTAAAGTGATGACAGTTGCTAAGAGGTTGAGAACAAAGGTAAAAGAGAGTGAGATAGCAAATTTTATTAACAGGAAAGTTGAGAAATGTCCCACAGGGCAGATTGTATAGTTGGAGCAAGAACAGGTAATGATGATGGCAAATACACCAAGGACAGTGAAGAATCCAAGCAAAATGAACCTATTGAAGACAAACATGGAGGACAGAGACAAGTAATGGAGGACAAATTACAACAAACTTTCCAAGGGACTTGGAAAAAATATAAGTTAGAGTGTATGGTGCAGAGGCACCTAGGACCTAGTTAGAAAATTTTGTATTTTTGGTTTGAATGGGGATTTTAAGGGGAGTTATTTCATTTATTAGGGAAATAAAGCCCACTAGGGGCACATTCATGTAATGGAACTTCAAAATTAGAATGTTCTCTTCTTTATGTTAAAAACTGCCATATTGGACAGAGTTAAGAAAAGGCTAAGTTTAGCCTTATCCCTGATTTTTCTCCACAATGGGAGTAGTGGAAAAAGTGGAATTAATGCAAAAAGAAGTGTTTTTATGCCTTTTAAGGATCAAGAAAAGGCATAGAGGAGATGGATGTAGGAGGAAAGATTTTGAAAAGATAGTTTTTACCCTGTTTCATAAGTTTTCTCTATTTTCATTGCTGCACAAGACATTTCTTTTTTATATCTACAACACAAATCAAGGCTCCTAGGATTCAAAAATGGAAGAATATATTCTCTTAGTTTGATTTTGATGCAGATTGAAAGGAGCTCAAAATAGAAAAAGTAGCTTGTAACCGATTTCAAGGAGAATACACTATTTTTTTCATATTTTTGTTGTTATCTTCGTGGTACTTGACCGTACAATGCTATCAAGGATACAAATGTATATGTCTATGTAAAGGATCAAGTTACCTATCAAATAAGTCTAGTTGGAGGATTTAAGAACATAGGAGAAGCACTTTATTACTATTTTTGTGTAACTAGGTCTGTAAGCAGGGTTTTAAGAGGGTTTAGTAGGGTTTATTAAAATTGAAGATTTCTTGCCTTCCCACACTTGCTCCTTAGGTGGAAATAAAGGGGATAGGTTTAGTTTATATGTCTATGAAATGGGTTTTGTGCAGAAGCAGGGGTATGGAGCATCAAGGCAATTTTAAGGTAGTGTAGGTTTAATATCTTCATGTATTGGACAGTTTCAAGGTAGGTTTAGTAGATTTTGGGTGAAAGAATTGTGTAGGGTTGTATAAAGCCCTGAAATTAGCTTTTTCCATCCTAATTGAAACACTCAAACCACTTAGGACAAAGAATTTGCATTGTAGGGCTTAGTTTCCATAGGCTTGTGGAGTAGAAGGAGGCCTAATTCAGCTTAGGACAGTAGCAACACTCTTAGTTTGACCCATATGTTGAAAAACAATCTACCTTGTATGAAAGATATGTTACACAGGAGCTCAATGGGTACTATAAAAGTTGATTTGTTCATGGTTTTGCCCTTGTTTTTGTGAATTATACCCTAAAAACCACATTCCAAGGGCTAGTAGCAAGAAGTTGCAGTGTGAAGGAATGATTGGTGAACAAAGCATTTAGGAAGTTTAGTGAGTTTTATGAGCATCTCCTAGTCAAATTAGAATGGTTCAAGATGGTTGGAACATTTGGCAAGTGGTTTATGTATTCAAACCATGAAATGGCTCTTTTGCCTACCATGCAAGCTATGCATGTCAAGAAGACAGTCAGTTATGACCATGACCAATCAATGAACCTTTGAATACATAAAAAGATACCTCCCCTGCTCTACATAAAAAATAGCTCCCTAGACTAGGGTGCCTGCTCATTAGTCCTCAAATTTTTGTGATAGGAAAACCTTTGGTACAACAGGAACACGTTGCAGATCTTGTTTGCAGATCCTGACAATAAGTAGGGCATTAGACTTGGGTTCCCACTCTTTAGTCCCTGACTATTCTATTTTCAAACCCCAAAAATAGGTGCACAATTGTTTGTTATTTTATATCTTTCTGTAGCAGCATTTTTTGATATTCATCTGTTCCCTGTCATATTTGCATAATTAGGGTTTTAAGGTATAATTGAGCATAAGAGAAAATAATTGGCAATCAAATCATAAAAATCCAAGTTTCCCTACATCTCACAGTGACCTAGGGTAGGATAGTTGCAACTTGACCCTAGGTTCTTGAATGAAAGGGTGAAAGGAGGATACACCAAAACTACTAAAAACAAAACATCCAAATTTTACCCTTTACACTTACAAGGTATGAAATGTGCCATCTTTGAAAAATTTTCCACCATTACAAATATTGAATCATGTCCTCTCTGTGTCTTAGGCAATCCCATTACAAAATCCATACTTATGTGTTCCCAAGGTCTCTTTGATACTGTCAAAGGTTTATACAATTCAATATTCTCACTACTCCCTTTTGCAACTTGACAAACTCTGCAACTCTACACAAATTTCCTATCCTTATGTATCTAAGGCCAAAAGTAATGTTCACTCACCAAAGCCACTATTTTATCAATGCCAAAATGTCCTGCCAATCCACCACTATGTTTCTCCTTGATCAAGTTATCTCTCATTGAACTTCAAGGTATGCATAATTGATTTCCTCTGAACAACATATCTTCTTGAATGAAATAGTCCAATGGTACTTAATTCTATCTGTTACAACAGGTTCCTTACATGCTTTCCAAGGTTCTACAAAATCAAGATCTTCCACGTACAGGTTCTTCAATTCATCAAATCCCAATACTTCAAGTCTTATCTCTATCATCAAGTTCCTTCTCCTACTCAATGCATCTGCAACTTTGTTTGATTTTCCACTCCTATGCTTCAACACAAAAGTATAACTCTACATGAACTCTACCCATCTCATATGTCTCTGATTCAACTTACCTTGACTGCTCAAATATTGCAAAGCTTGATGATCTATATACAACACAAATTCCTTAGGCAACAAGTAATGTCTCCACTTCTTCAAGGCTTGAATTATGGCATAGAACTCTTGATCATAGATTGAATATCTTTTCCTTAAATCATTCAACTTATCATTGAAATATGATATAGGTCTACCTTCTTGACTTAATACTACTCATAGTGCATTCCCACTTGCATCACAATCCACTTGAAATACCTTATTGAAATCTGGTAAAGCCAAAACAAGTTGCTTTGTCACTTTTTGCTTCAAAAATTCAAAAGTTTTATCTACTCCCAATGTCCACTTGAAATCTTTTCTGTCAGCTCTCATTGTCTCTGTCATCTCTCATTGTCTCTGTCATAGGATTACAAATTGAACTAAAATTTTTTATGAACTTTTGGTAGAAACTAGCCAATCCATGAAATGATCTAACTTATCCAATACCTTCTAGTGTAGGCCATTCAACCATTGTTCTTACTTTCTCAGGATCCATCTTCAATCCTTCCATAGAAATCACAAATCCCAAGTATACCAATTCTTCCTTCATGAAACTACACTTCTTGATATTTATCAACTTCTCCTCTCTCAGCCTCTACAATACTTGTCTAAGGTGCAATAGATGTTCTTCTTTTATCTTATTGAAAATTAGAATATCATCCAAATATACAATAACAAACTTACCCAAGAATTTCTTCAAAACTTCATTCATCAATCTCATGAAAGTACTCGGTGTATTTGTCAATCCAAAAGGCATCACTAACAACTCATAAAATCCTTCATTTGTCTTAAAAGTAGTCTTCCATTCATCTCCTTCTCTAATTCTGATTTGATGGTATCCACTCTTCAAGTCTATCTTTGTGAAATATCTTGCTCCACTCAAATAGTCCATGATATCATCCATCCTAGGTAAAGGAAATTATCTATACTTAATTGTGATCTTGTTGAGTACTCTAGAGTCTATACACATTCTCCATTCTCCATCCTTCTTCAGTGCTAACACAACAGGTACTGTACAAAGACTCAAGATTTCTCTGATCAAACCTTTCCTCAACAATTCTTGTATCAGTCTATTCAATTCCTCATTCTCTGCTGGTGTCATTCTGTGTGTTGATTTGTTAGGCAAGCTAGCTCCAGGTATAAGATCCATGTGATGACTGATACTCCTGATTGGTGGCAATCCTTCAAGTACATTGTCTAAAATGATGTCTTCATACTCTGTCAGCAACTCAATTATCTCCTCCATTTGTGATTCTTCAGTCTCCTTCTTCAATGTTTCAGGTTTCTTAGGAATCAAGGCATAACACATATTCTCATGTCTCAAACCATCCATAAATATTCTTCCATCTACCAAACAGATTCTAGCATTCCCACATACTTCACTCTTAGGATCATCTTCCAAAGGAATCAAAGTATTTCTCTTTCCATTTGATATTATAGTGTATGTATTCTTTCTCCCATCATGTAGATCTTTTCTATCATACTGCCAACGTCTACCCAACAAGATATGACATACATCCATAGGCATAATATCACACAATATTTCATCATGATAATATCCAATATGAAATTTCACAAAGCATTGTTCACTCACCAGTACCTTATGATCATCTTGAATCCATGCTATCTAATGGGGTTTAGGGTGTTTCAATCTTTCCAGCTTCAGATTAGTCACCATCTCCTCTAAAACTAGGTTATCAGAACTACCACTATCTATTACAACTTTACAACATTTACCTCTTGATTTGCATCTGGTTGTGAACAAACTTTTCCTTTGCAATGGTTCCTTATTTGTCTCTACTTGAAATAGTTCTCTCCTCATCACAAGTGATTTTCCTTTCTCAGGTTTACCAACTGAACTAGGTCATCCAACAGGTTCTTCTTCCACATAGGCTGCTCTTCCACTGTTCTTTGTTCTCTTTCTTGTACAACTTTGATTACATTCAAATTCTCTATGTCCTTCACCTCCACACTTGAAACAAGTGCCTCTAAATGTTCTCCTATCAAGTCCTCTTCCTTCTCTTCTGTATCCCTCACTCTAATATGAACTAGGGTTTCCTCTAGGGTAGAAATTTCTATCATCTCTCTGATATGCATTGTTATCTTTGTCCTCCTTCTTGAATGTGTTCTCTTGTCTGTTCTACTTCGCATATGATCTCTCTCCTCCAGAAAATGTTCTGCCTTTCTAAAATTTACCTCCTCTACCTCTCTATCTCTAATCATGCCTCTTGTTCAACTTTTCTTCAACTTTCAGGGCAAATGGGTATGCTTCTTCTAGTGTCGTCATCCTCACCAAACTCAATTCTTCTTGAATGTTCAATTTCATTCCATTAATGTATCTAGCCACTTTCTCTTTGTTTGCTTCACTATGTCTTGTCCTTATGATCATTTTAGTGTACTTCACAGATTTCTCCTTTTGTCTTAGGTTTTGCAATCTCTTCAACAGTTCCAACTCATAGTCAACAGGTACAAACTGATTCTTCAATTTTGTCACCATTCTATCCCACTTTGTGTCTTTTCTTTCCCTCTTCTATTTCTATCCAACTGAACTTCTTTCCACCATATAGCAGCATGTCCTTTCAACTTTGTCTTTGCAAATTTTACCTTCTCCAAATCTCCAACTTCTTCATACTCAAAGTATTCTTCCATGTCATTTATCCAGTCAATCAACTTTTCAGGATTCAAATTGCCAGTATAGTTTGGTACATCATCTCTAGGTCTTTTTCCAATCTTTGAAATAGATCACAACATCTTGACTTGATCTAATTCTTCTTCATCATCACCTCCTACGATTTCACCAATTTGATCAACAGATTGAAATTCCTCTTCATCATCACCTTCAATGTTTAGGTCTAGATTTCAATCCTCTTTGCCTATCTTCCACGACATCATCCAATTGAATTCTCATTGTTTTCATCATTTCCATCATCTCATCCATCCTACCAACCATTGTTCCAATAGCAGGGATTCTCCTTAGTAGAATCTTCCTAGGATCAAGTGCAAACTACCTTAATTCAGTGATCAAGATACAAGGTGACAACTGCCTCACAATTGATGATCAGTTGCAACACAAGTAACTTGCCTCAGATTTGGTGATCTATGCATAGTAAGATCTTACAGAATTCCTTCACCAACTTTGCTCAATTCACTCCCAAAGATTTGAACTTTCGCTCTGATACCACTTGGTGCAGTCACGGTAAAGAATGAACTTTCTAGGCCATACAACTAGAGTAAACACAATGGAAACAACTCAAAGATATAAATCAAATACAGATTTAGTCATTTAGTATATCATAGAATTCAAATACAAATCAGTTGGCAACATGCGGGCTTACAATTAGGGCTCATAGGTCTGCTTACAGATTATCAGATTGTACACAAGATATAGCTTTGAAGCTCCTTCGTAAGAATTCAAAATATGAACTTATGTGAATGATGATAACTATCAAATTTTGCTTTCCTAAGGATCTATTATATTAATATATATCATCTCCAGTATAAAAGATTCCTCCACATTGGCCAAGGAAGATCACAAACTCCAATGAAGAGCTATAACATGTGTACATAGATAGGTCGAACCTAAATGAATAGAACTCCTCTGCAAATGAATGGAATGAAGCGTGGATCTGAGGAAGGTCAGCCATGAACCAATAAACATTGAATGATGTGTCTTTTAGCTTCACAAGTCATGAAATGCTCTGCATGTCTTCTCCTTTAGTTGATTATGTTAGACTACCAGGATGCTCTGTTCTAAGAAAATAGTTGATCTTCTGATAGCAATATCTTACCAGTACCTGATCCAAATACTCTAAAAATTAGATATGATGTAGATGAATAGGTCTAGATGTTAAGTCCAGCTTCACAAGATCTAAAATGCAACTACGGTAGAATGTAGACCACAATACAAAAACCACTACTGACTGAACTGCTTAAATTGAACAAGAAAATGAAAAGAAACAAACTAAAATGCAAATGTTTTTGGTTGATGCAAGATTGCTCTTGAACCAGGGATGCTCCTACATCAACAAAATTAGGAGCTCCATGCCTAATCAAAGAGTGTGAGAATCTAAGACAATATGGAAACTCATGATAAACAATCTTCAAAGACAGAGATGGAGTGATAATAATTGTGTCATAACTATCATCAAAGAGGAAATCGATATCCTCAAGTGTGTCCTCCAAATCTATAAGAGGGGACTCACAAAAGAAATTTGCAATACCTATGAAAAAATCATCCCACAAAGCTAAATCTCAAAGATAATGAACATCCTAGAACTAAAGTATTGGAAGACATAGCAACACTAGATTTAGATGGAGGAGCAAGTGATGGACATGAGATCTCAATGTGTGTCATTTTACCACATTCATCATCCATGGATGATGTGTCCACACAATATGTTTATGTGTGAATATCTAATATATCTATTAATGCTAGAATGGAAATGGATTCTCAATCAATAAAGGTAAATGATCAACATGTGTCTTTATAGTAGGATAAGGATAAGAAGCCTCATCATCCTCATCATCCAAACATGCAAGGATTTCTAAAGAAGAAAACTCCTTATTTGTATTATAGTCATATGGTATATTGTTTGAATCATAATCAAGAGGTATAAGACAATCTAAAACATGATCATCTAGGAATGGCTGAATATTAGGATCTCCATATATCTCCCAAATCTTTGTCCAAAGAGTGTGTGGACACTCAATATGTGAGATGGAACACATAGTGTAAAAATCAACATTGCAACCAATCACTCTTTTGATAGAATCACTTTTTAGAACTGTAAATAAACTTTATCCAAAAAGTACCTAGTTGAGGAACAAGCCCATATAGATGTGGCAAAAGATGGAGCTAATGCAAGTGCTTCAAGATACCATATCTCCATTTCTTATGGTTCCCTAATCATAACATGATTACAGAATGATGTGTTACATTAGAAAATGTCTCCCTAGGACATTTTCCCTCCTATGTTTAGCTCCCAGGTCCTTTTAGTGTAATCATGCATGTTCATTTTAACTCCCAATCGCAATCCCTAAAAACCCATGTTAAATGGGGCCTAGGGGACTCTTGTGAGCTTAAACCTGACCTAAATAGGGGTTGAGGATTTGGGCTCCCGTACCCTAGTCCTGCCCTATTTAGTGGGGTCTGAAGTTTTAAATGTCAGTTATGTGACTGTTATAAGTGTTTTTTGCTGACATCTCAAGTTTGAATTATGAAATTAAAGCAGGAATGTGTTTAGTTGCATATATAAGCATGTTTAAGGATTCATTTGTAAAATATAAGATGATTATGAACTTTTAGTGCACTTGTGATTTTAGAGCATTCAAGATATTCATTGTTGCAGAGCAGAATTGTCTTGTTATTGTGTTTGTTATATAGATTTGGATTCATCTTCTCATGATGTGAAAGATTTGCATCTATATGTGAGCTACACCTCTAAGGTGACATTTATTTGTGTTTTCAATAATTTATCAATTGGTTTTTACCTCTAACCCATAGAGATATGCACTCTTTATCTAATAATGGTGTTAGAAAGACTTGAATGTCTCTCTGGGGCTTGACCGAGGCAAGCCTCTAAACACCACAACCCCCAACTCCCTTTTCTTTGATTACAGGCTACAGGTGCAGAAGTAAAAGGAGTGGAGTTGTAGGGAAATACAACAGAGTGTCAGAATTGCAGATCAAAGAAGAAAAGAAGGACCTAGACTAGGGCGCCTACTCATTAGTCCCCTGGATCCTAAGACACAAAAATCCTTACAACAATAGAAATAGGTTGCAGGCAACTTTCAGAGATCTTGACAAAAACTGGTACCTTGGACTTGGGCGCCCGCTCATTAGTCCCCAACTTTTCCACATCCAAAATCTCAAAGTTTGGTACGTATTTACTCTAGATATTCTATCTCTGTCTGTGAGCATTTGTCATTTTTCATCCGTTTGTTTATGATTTTACAAAATTAGGGTTTTAAGCATAATTGGAATTTAATTGATCAATTAATTAGAAAATTCCAAGTTTCTTCTTCGTTCTAAGGGACACTAAATCTATAGAAAAGCCCTCTTGCAAAAGGTTGTGGCTTGACTCAATTTATGTCCTTGAATGTAAGGTGTGAAAGGAGGATTTAACCTTGAAATTGAAACCCCTCTTTTTCCACCAAACATGATGAAATGAAAAATACTGGATTAGCTAAGATAGATTTCCAAATTACATAAATATGAAACCCTCAATACAAATTAAAACATCCCAAGATATCTCAATCAAGAAACCAATCAAACCAAATGGAGAATCATAAGATCACCCCCAAATTCACTCAATCATGAGATCCCCTAGAAATATATGATCTTAGCACTTTATACTTCATGTGATTATAGTTGCTACTTTCTAAATTAGTAAAGTGGTCTCAATCTTAGTACATTGCAGATGCCAAATTAGGCCACAAATATGAATGTACAATTTTGATATATAACTGGATAAATTAGACTACACCAATAAAAATTACACAAAAAATTATGCAGTTCCAAATGTATTGTAGAGGACATAGAGAGATATTCAAGTAGAGGAACCATGTCCTTAGGTTGATAACTTGCAAAACGAGTATGTTAGATAATAAAAATCTACAAGACAACAATGTTAGAAATTGAAACCTACAAAACCACTATGTCAAAACATTTGAAATATATATATATGTATATATATATATGTATATATATATATATATATATGAAAGCATGAATAACATTAAAAATGCAACATAGATGCATTATAAATGCATAAACCTTCATCACGCATGTCAAAAAGAAAGAAACAATACATGAACAACACATGGGAAGAAGACACATAGTAAATAATAAAAAAAATTTGGTCAACATCAAAGAGACCTAAATGTAGGAAATTTATTTCAATACTTTGCATCATCCCCAAAATGAAATGAGAAAAAGAGAGACAACAAATAGAGTAATTCTTATATGATGAGAAGAACGTATTGATTACTTTAAAGAGATAATAGATTGTTGCATACAAAGAGAAAGGGAAGCAACCAATATGAATGAAAATACATGACCAATTCTCTATCTTGTTCTATCGTTAGGAGTCATGAGGAGAGAATGAAATGAAAAGAATTTTTTTAATAAGAATGGCATGACTCAAGGTCTATCTTAGTCTATCACTAGGAGTCATGAAAAGAGATAAACAAAGAGAGAAATAGCCATGATTTTTTAGCATGTTGTATGTTTCTAGTAAGGATGCCAAGTATGGTTGAAGATCTAGAATTGTGTTGCTAGGAACCATACAATACTTTCATGAATCACAAGCACTAGAAAGATACATTTCTAGGTAACTCACTAAAAGTATGAAAAGTAGCCCTATGGAGCACAACAATATAGCATAATTGTTTGCTAGGTGGCTTACATGTAAACACAATATCAGAGATCACATGAACTAATATGGCTAGGTAATCTTGATAAGGGTGGTTAGCCCAAGAAAGTGTCTTTACATGGGACTATAAGCTACTAACATTGTAGGGAGCATGCCAATAATGTGAGAATGGTAGATATATTCACCCTTAAAATAATTGCATAGAAGAATTGTAAGAAATTGATTTTATGGTAGATGAAAGGGGATAGAGAAGAAAGAATGTCTCTAGGAAGGACACATGTAGGGAATCTAATTCTCAAATAAGTTATCACTAACCCCTAGAATATGGGTGCAGAAAACAAAGATGAAGAAGGTTGTGTTGTTACCCAAAAAAAAGAGAAGGTGGTTGCACCTGAAATTACACCACCATGAATGGCAACAAGAAAACAAGGAATGTTATGTGTGCCACATAAAAGTAATGAACACAATAGAATGATAGTAGAATCAATCAATAATGAAGGTGAAGTGAATGAATGACCTAGCCAAGTGCACCTCACAAGGAGAATAAATTTCTTTTCTAGAGGTAGAGTTGTAGCATGAGTGAATATAGAAGTTATACGAGGAATGACAGTAATAAACTGAAATAACCTCTCATCACAAGAAGGGAGAAGTGTATTAGCTATGATCATATTTGAGATGAGGGTGCTCTAGAAGGATTTGATCAACTTCAAGAGAAAAGAGAACTAAGTCACAAAGAGAACAAAATTGCACAAGCAACATAACTTGTTGGATATGTGACAACAAGTTCTCACAAAATAGCAGTAGAAGAAGGTCATCGGGGGGATGACCCCATCAAATAAGAAAGGAAAAGAAGTGAGAGTTGATCTCTGGATACTCTCATTAATAGATTGTTTGCATTGTGCCAAGTGTGTAAGAGAGACTCTAGGATCCATGTTTTATTGAAAATGAGATACAAAGGCATGAGCAACACCTGAAAATGAGTATAAGGAACCAAAAGGCAAGGTGTAGAACTAATATAACTCTCAATGTGCTAGGAAATAATTTTTTCAAGACATATCCATCATAGGTATGAGTCATGAATATGGTGGAGAAATATTTTGCATGGCACAATGGATCACCCTGGCCATTGTATTTGTTATAAGTAAGAGTTCCTATAGCAACAAGAGAGGGGTATGCACAAATTTGAAAAGACAAAAGAAAGTATTGTGATGTAGATGTTGAAGGTAGCTCACAAGAAATCAATGGAAATTCCCTTAGAAAATAAAATGATGTAGAAGTATTAGTATGTAAATAACATGGAGAAATATAATGGTTAGGGTCAAGGTGATGTAGTCATGACCAAGGGACCTTATCAGGAAACCTAATTACACAGCCAAATCATCACATAAGTTGAAAGTACTTTTATTAACAACAAAATTACTAATTACATCAAAAACCTCTTACTCCAGCAATTACAAATTCATCAACTTGTATAATCAGGTATGTGCTTATAGCACACAATCATTTCTCAAGGAAATACAAAGATCACCTTCCACCAGTCAAACCCTACTCTTCATTCTTGTATCAAATGAATCCTTCCAATGTATCTGAGGAATCCCAATCTACATCAACAACTTCACCTCTTTTCCGAGAGGAACCTCTAATTAACAACAGACTTACATAAGTTCAGAGAGGAACCCCTTCACCAGGGAAATCACCCCAACAATATACAATGGTTTCCCATTTATACAGAGATTGGAAAGAAACTGAAAAGTTGATAGTTTCATAACTAAATCCCAATAGTCGCCAAGCAGTTGAACAGTTAAAGAACTGAAGCAACAGGTAACCAAATAACCACTCGACATTCAAATTTACCAAATAGATTAATGATAAAACTATTTGATTACTAAAATAAACACCCACATTTATGAGTCCAATAGGCAATTTATCTCTTCAGGAACCATTTGTGTCTACCTTGACATTCTTTCAAGTTTGATGCAATAGTATAAGAATGTTATTAAAAAAAGTGCCACTTCACAAACTGAAGGGATCACTGATACATGCTTTATTGGTGAATTGGTTCTTTTTTGAACCATCTCTTTGAATGTTTTATCGACAAGAATCTGCTTTCACAAACTTGAGCATATTTCCTTAGTTATCAACAAAATAGCCATTTCACAAATTAAGACTTATTAGTACAATCCATTTAGTCACCATGCCCTTTGTTGGAAAAAGTTAACTTTTTTGAACCTTGGAATCAATTTAAAAACCACAAACTAGTTCACAAACAATAAAGTTTGCCGATATAAAGTCTTAAGTCATCAACCCTCTTATTGGTGAAACATGTCTTTTATGAACTCCTTGTCTTCTTCTCAAAAGCTCCATTCATATGCTTGTTGACAAATCGACAACTTTTAGAACCCACGAACTAACTGAACACTTAGAAATTTTTCTTCTATCTATGATATTGCAATCCCATGAACCAAAGAAACCTTGGCTCGATCCTTCAAAGATCTTATAGGCAAAGTTAATTACTAGCAAACCGAAAGGTTCACAAACCTGAGCATTTGTAGACAAAGTTCTCAAACTTCAAACTTGGCCGACTTAGGAATTCCTTTCAACAATGTCAAGAATATACAAACTTGTATTGAGGCTTAATCAGAGAAATCATGCATAGGTGAACTAAGACGTCGATGAACTGAAGAGTTTCCAAACTAGGATTTTTTTTGACAAAGCTTCCCTTTGACAAACATGAAAGTACAAACTTTCCTTTATAAACTGTCGGCAAACTGTCTGATTGGTAAACTATCTGATCAACAAACTAAACATTTCATGAACTAGAGAATTAGCTGACTAGCTCTAACTTAGTCAATTTTCATCCAATCTTCACCAAATTGGAATTGGAGATACCCAATTGGCTCTTCTACAGGATGATGTCCTTAACTTGGTTGTATTAATATGAAATTGCCTCTTGAAGCAAAAGACCAAAAACCAACACAAAAGAAGACAAAGCACAACAAAAGCTGAACTAAAACTAAAACTGAAAGCCTAAAATATTTTTGGTTGATGTCAATTGCTCGTGGACCTAGATGCTCCTACATCAGACATATCAGGTAAAATGTTTGTGAGCATGGTCTCACAAAATGGAGATGGATAGTAGAACTATCCTTCCAAGTTGTAAACAACCTGTAGCGAACTCTATCACTGAAGTAGGTACTTCAGAAATCATTTTCTTTCACCTCTTCTAGCATCTAGCTGGGACAAGTACCATCCACCTCCACCAAGTATGGTTACCATTCCTCTTTCCTCTTGTGGACCTGTGTCTACCATAACCTGACCTCCTACCCCAAATTCCACTCCACTCATCACTCATCCTCATCTTACCACTATTCATTTCACTTCCTCTTCTCATGGGATTCCACCGACAATAATCTAACTACCTCCACCAAACTTGTGCTTTCCATTCCATTATATTTGTATGCAAGTTGAAATAATCAACTTTATGGAAATTAAATATTTTCATCCTCACCATCTCAATCATACCTTGTTTCTCTACAATTCTAAATCTCATCATGCATACTTCCTCTACATTTCTATGCTTCTATAGCTCCATCATACCTGTACACACATCAATTCCACAACTTTTAAGGAAATTAAAATTTCCCAACATTATTTTATCATGTTTTCTCACTTCTTCACCACTTTCAATTTCTGTCAGTTGTTTCATGCCTCCCATAAGACATGATCTTACTACAATCTCCCATTCCTCTCTTTCATCTATATCATAATCTTGTATATCCTATTCCTTCACACAAGATTGTATCAGTTTCTCTAGCATTATAATGTCCTTCAAAGGACCACTCATTGCTGCAATTTGTCCTTCTACACTCACCTTCTCTGCACAAGCTGCAATCAAATATGTACTAATAGAATCATCCATTCCTCCTTTCATCTCTTCTTCCATGTTTAGAATCTCATTTCTATACAACTAAACATTATTTCCTTCATTATATAAATGAAAATTATTAACTTTTACCTCTATTTCCTTCTGCTCATCTACTACTGCAACAATCCTTCTACGCTCATTCTCTATTATCTTCCTTTTCATGCTTCTTCTAAGAAATGCTTCTGCTATACTTGAATTATTTTCCTCTTCATCCTCTTGAATGAGGATTTCTCCTTGAATATCACATACATGACCTACTGCATTTTTCTTCATACCTGCAAACAAAATAGGATTAGCACAATCATATGATTCATCTTCTCCCACCTGCATCGTCTCCATCACTTTATCATATTTATCTATCATTTGCCTTTCAATAGGCTATCTATCTTTCTCATCTCCTCTTTCAATAGGAAATCATCTTCATCTTCATCTAGTTTATAAAAAATAGGACCTTTAATGACCTCTCTTTTTACTCCATATGTTTCATTTATTTTATTGTTTGTAAACAAATCAACATACAACTGAGCACAAAAATGAAAATCTTGCTCAACTATTTGCCCCTTCACTTCATCCACTTCCATTGTAAGTTTTACATTTTCTAAATCAGATCCTTTATTCTTTCCTCTTTCTACAATCTGTCATTTTGTGGCTTTGTTAATCATCTTTATGGTCTTGTTCTCCTCTTCCTTGTGCTTCTTCATGAATATTTCTTTCTCTCTTCCTTCAAGGTCACCTACCAACAAATAAATGTCAGACAAAACATGAATTGCAATTTTATCCATTTCTCCTCTCTTCGATCATCAATACATTTTTCCCTTTCTCCTTTCCATTCATTTGGTATTTGAATTCACAATCTCTCCTATCTACAATAACTTCATTCTGTGCAGCCTTTGGTGCTTCCAACTTAAACAAAGTTTTATCTAATGCCTCAAGAGATCTTACAACCTGACCTCCTTCTTTAACTATATCCTTCACAACATTAACAACTGACTTAAAAATTAGTTCATTATTTCTTCTATGAACATCCTCTTCTAGGAGGATTTCCTTTCCATTGAACTCTTCTATCTCATCACCTTCTTTCAAATCTTCTCGTTCCTTAGGATAGCAATCTATCCTTTATGCTTGCCATTCGACATCAATATTTTATTTTTCCTTTTCTACTATGTCAATTTAATAACATTCTTCCTCATATCTTCTCTCATGTGTACCATGTGTTTCCTCTCCCATGCTCCATTTCTAATGCAATCACTCTAGCCTAGATTTTTATTAATTCTTTAGACACAAAGTCTGCAAACCTTCTTTCTGTCTACTCTTCCGCAAACAAAATTCTCATAGGTCTTTTCATGACCCTTCTACTCCTCCTTTTTGAAGACATCTTCTCAACTACTTCAGTTACAAGATCGCACTTGCAACAAGTTCTACAATCTCTAGGGTATTAACCCTCTACAATCATAGGGCTTTACCTAGAACAAAATATTTCTCTATCCTCAATAAAAAAAACATACATTTTCTAGTTTCTCGTGCCTCCTTCTCTACCCTCTCCAGTTACAGGCTCCTTCTCACAATTACAAAAAAATTCTCCAGGACTCAAGTCCTCCGTAGTTACAGGCCTCTTCTCACCTACAACAAACTTCTCAAAGCATCTAGCTCTCTGCAGTTACAAAATCTTCTCTTTTGCAACAAATCACTTAGGGTTTTTTCAAGACACCTCCCCTCTTTCAAGGCTATAACCTCTTCTCAACTTCTTTTTAACTACATTTTTCACCTAGCAGCAATATAAACACCTCTCTTACCTTTCTTAGTGAGTGTTTCCTTTTCTACTTCTATTTTCTTCTCTCTTCAATAAGCCCTTTCTCTAGCTTTCAAATTCCTTCCAGGACAACAACATTTTACACAATCTCTACTTCAACACCTGCTCTAATACCATTTGATGTAGTTGTGACCAGGGGACCTTATCAAGCAACCCAATCACATAGCCAAATCACCACACAAGTTGAAGTACTTTTATTAACAACAAAATTACTGATTACATCAAAAACCTTCTACTCAAGCAATTACAAATTCATCATCTTGTACAATCAGTTATGTTCTTACAACACAAAATTGTTTCCCAAAGAAATACAAAGATTTCCTTCCACCAGTCAAACCATATGCTTCATTCCTGTATCAAATGGATCCTTCCAACGTATCCAAGGAATTCCAATCTCTAGAAACAACTTCACCTCTATTCCGAGAGGAACCTCTAATTAACAATAGACTTACATAAGTTCAGAGAGGAACCCCTTCACCAGGGAAATCACCCCAATAGTATATAATGGTTTCCCATTTATACAAAGATTGGAAAGAAACTAAAAATTTGATAGTTTCATAATTGAATCCTAATAGTCACCAAGCAGTTGAACAATTAAAGAACTAAATCGATAGGTAACCAAATAACCACTCAACATTTAGATTTATCAAATAGATTAATGATAACACTATTTGATTACTAAAATAAACACCCACATTTATGAGTCCAATAGGAAATTTATGTCTCCAAGAACCATTCATGTTTGCCTCAGTATTCTATCAAGTTTGATACAAAGTATAAGAATGTTATCAGAAAAAGTGCCACTTTGCAAATTGAAGGGGTCATTGATACACGCTTTATTGGTGAATTAGTTCATTTTCAAACCATCTCTTGGAATGCTTTATCGACAAGAATTTGTTTTCACAAACTTGAGCATATTTCTTTCGTTATCAGAAAAATAGCCATTTCACAAACTAAGACTTGTTAGTACAATCCCTTTAGTCACCATGCCCTTTGTTGACAAAAGTTAACTTTTCTAAACCTTGGAATTGATTTAAAAACCACAAACTAGTTCACAAACAAGAAAGTTTGTTGATATAAAGTCTTGAGTCATCAACCCTCTTTATCAGTGAAACTTGTCTTTTATGGACTCTTTGTCTTCTTCTCAAAAGCTCCATTCATATTCTTGTCGACAAATCGACAACTTTTAGAACCCATGAACTAACTGAAGACTTAGAACTTTTTCTTCTATCTGTGATATTCCAATCCCATGAACCAAAGAAACCTTGGCTCCAACCTTCAAAGCTCTTATTGGTGAAGTTAATTACTGATGAACCAAAAGGTTCACAAGCCTAAGCATTTTCCAACAAAGGAACTCAAACTTCAGACTTGGCTGAATTAGGACTTCCTTTCAGCAACTTGAAGAATATATGAACTTGTACAGAGGCTTAATCAGAGAAATCACCCATCGATGAACAAAGACATCAGTGAACTGAAGAGTTCACGAACTAGGAGTTTTTTTAACAAATTTTTCCTTTGACAAACTTGAAATTGTAAACTTTCCTTTATAAATTGTTGTCGAATTGTCTAATCGATAAACTATCTAATTAGTTTGTGAACTGGAGAATTAATCGACTGGCTCTAACTTAGTGAATTTTGATCCAATCTTCACCAAATTGGAACTGAAGATACCCAATTGGCTCTTCTATAGGATGATGTCCTTAACTTGGTTGAATTAATATAAAATTCTCTCCTAAAGAAAAAGATCAAAAACTAACACAAAAGAATCTGACAAAGCACAACAAAAACTAAAACTGAAAACCTGAAATGTTTTTGGTTGATGTTGACTACTCATGGACCCAGATGCTCCTACATCACAATGTCTAGAAGAGATGTCTTTGATGTGGGAGAAGAAATACTAGATAAAGGATCATACAAATGGTGCTCAATATTTATCAAAGGAGGAAGTTTATTCAATGTGACTTTAAGGAGATGATGAATGATACTAGCATGCTCAATATTGTTCGCAAGAGGGAGTTCATCCTCTAAATAAATAGGAGGAGATGAACGAGAAAAGAGTCCATATTTCCAAGAGAAAGGATTAATAGAATTAAGATCCTCATCATTATTCAAAGAAGAGTCATCTATGGCAATAAAAGAAAGGTTATGAGTAGAAGTTTAGGAACCATGTGGTGAAGAAGCATTGCCAACCACAAGGATAGGATCCTCACAGTTGATGAAGGAAGAGAAAGAGGTCTCCACATCCTTGGTGATGTCTAAGGAGTTTGAACATGCATCAAAAGGAGCAAGAGAAGTGGGAATAGATAATATACCATCACAAACTACATCAATTAATGCTTCATCACTGAGGAGGAGAGTACTAGAATGAAGAGTAGGCAAGGTAATATTAACAAAATGCTCAATAATGTCATCATACCCTAAACTATCTCTAGAAGTAGTAGGAGTTTTAGGAGAGATTAAGAGCATAAAGTGGCATAGGAAGAGCTAAGTCACTATTATATGCTAGAAAGTGATGTATGAAAAGAGGATAACATATCCATTGTGAATAATAGAAGGATAAGATTAAGAAATGTGTAAATGAATGAAGCTAAAGGCCACCATTTTTCTCCTTTAAGATGGTGGAATGGGGTTCAGGGTAGTGCCCCAATTTTTTTTGAGGAAATATTTTTTTCTTTTTGGAATAAAATTGAATGAAAGAAAAAGTTTGTGTTGGAAAAATAGTATCACAAAACTATAATGAAAAATTTAATCTACTTGTAGCTTTCACATTACATTAATGAAACAATGAATGAAATGTGATTGAAAGAAGTGTTGATATGATAAGTTGGATACAAAAATAGAAATTTCAAAAAATAAAGATCTTGGTATCAAAATCTGGAAGTCAATGTCTAGGATGCCTATGTGACACTCTATCCTCCATACAACATAATGCATAGAAAAATTTGGTAAACACATATTTTCTCACAAATCTCCTACCTAATTACACAATAAAAAATAGGGAAAATATGATTAATATTACAAGTGATAAGATATGATGTAGGAATAAAAGGAAATGAAAATATCTATGTATTTTAAATAGAAAAAAATGACAAGAAAAGGGAAAGACACTATAAAACCTTCATACGATTGAATGCCTCCTAGATTATACTTGTAACTGAAGGATAAGAAAAGTATTTCATGCTTCTTGGGAGCTTACCAAGAAGCCCCTATATGGTATTTCAACCTCTAGGAACAACCAAGTTAAAAAAAATGATAAAAAAGTGTGTGCTCTTAGCCTAAATGCATTTAGGAAGTAAGAACAACAACAACAAAATAAATCTTTAAGTATTAATCCCTAGTCTATAGGGAAGAATACCCTAGTGTTTGTATGATAGGATAAAAGGGTGGTGATGAGCACTAAGAGATTTCTAATAGATAATAGAGATGCAATATAAATACTGTAGAAATATTATTAAAAAAAAGATAATATTACTAGCATATGATAAAGAAGAGAAGAGGTGAGATCTTTGGAGGAGTTAATCGTAATGCCACAACATGAATCCTTGAGATAGTTTCAAAAAAAGTGGAGTTAAAATAGCATGGAATCAATAGAAGTTAAGAGAGATTATATTCTAGAAAGAGAACTTTTTAGATTGCAAGAGAATAGAATGAGATAGATTCCAAGATTATTTTTGTATGAGGCTTATGAGGATGTTAAAGTGTTAGTTTTGGATGTTAAAGGCATTTTTGTAATAGATGAGGGTTACAACAGGCAATAGTAGGTAGCTTGGCCATAAGAAATGTTTTAAATTTTTGGAAACTCATCGAATGCTAATGAATAACATGGATGTCTATGCATCGCACTAGTGTCCTAGAGAAATTGCTCAAAATATAGCACACATCATAGGACAATGACAAGAATTAGAGTCTAATAAAGAAAGTTTGTAATCTAATGAGGAAAAGGCAAAGGCTAGGATAAAATGATCCCTAAAAAATTATAATGGAATGGAAATGAAACCAATCCTAAACTATAGCATGAAATTGCAAGGGTATGCAATTTTCTATGTTATAATTTTAATATTTTATCAATAAACATGAATAGTAGCATATGACAAGTCCATTTAAGTGTTGTCACTAATAGATGTTGTCCACAATTCCTTGATAATACCATACCCCACTTTGTAGGTTAATTCACTATAATAATATCCATTATCACTACTTTCCTAAGCTATGCTACTATTATGGAGTAAAAGGTGGCCACAAGCCTTTTTACCTCCTAGTTTAGCTCCTAGGTCCTATTTGCTTCTTTATACATTATAATTGATCATCCCGAAGGAAATTCCCTAAGACCCAGGACATTTTGGACCCTTAGGACCTCCTTTAGCTTAACCCTGACCCAATTTAGGCCCCTAGACTTGGGTGCCAACTACCCAAGTCTCTCCTAATTAGTCGGGGATAATTTTTAGTATGTCAACTTGGGCCCTTCCAAAATATTTCTCGTTATTGACTCTTGTGATTTAAATTCATAAATTTAGTAGGAAATCATATCTAAGTGAGTTAATGACTTCATTTTATACCTAGATCGATAGCATGAACTTTTGATATTGGAGAAAAGAGCATTCAAGGCATTCATTGTGTTATTGTTGTGGATTTGTATTTGTATTTGTTTGTTTGTTACAAATATGGAATCATCATCCATCTTCTTGTGAGTTGAAGAGATTTCATCCTTCCAAGGCTCAACCTCTAAGGTGACATCATTGATATTTGAATCATTTCATCATTTGGATTATTTTTAGCCTCTGCCCTACAAGGGCATGCTCTCTCATTAACAAGGATGTTGGAAATCTTTAATGCTAACCCAAGAATCGTGTATACACATAAACATAAATATACAAATGTATGTATACATGTATAGAGTAAATTATATATGTAGATCTCTCTAGATCACCATTATATGGGAATTTGCATCATGTAAAAAATTGTTGAATTAGATATTTAATTGTATGTACCCCATATGTTGCTGGTGTAGGGTTGGGACATGCCTTGATTATAGAGCATGCTCCCCAGATTTGGGGACATTTAAAATATAATTTTTCCTAAACATAAAGCAAAGTAAAAAACACTAAGAAAACCTAGATATGAACAATTTATAGCCATTAAAGAGACATTTTGCATTATTTTCTCTTTATATTTTCAAGTACCAATACATTGACTTGGGAAGTAGCTACACATTCAGACACATTTATGCATCTCTCTATGGTTCAATGTTTCATTGAGCCCTCTAATTCTATTTTCTAGGGATGCAGGGGAGAGGGAGTATGTGGAAATCTGAAAAGTAAATTCCTATAAGCTCTCCCTAAAATGCAAGGAATATAATTTGAATAGGAAATTACCATGGGGAGTATGTGATTGGGTCAGGAGGATGAGAAAAAGGGAAATGCAAAACAAAGTGATGATTGACAAGTTTTGTACAAGGAATAGCTATATTAGTATATATGAACAATAAAGTGCTCTTTTATAGCTATATAAAAATTAAACTTCCAATTAACAAGTAGTGCAATGATTTTTCTTTCATGAATTCACTATGAATTCTAGTTGACCAATAAGCACACCAAAAGATTCTAACTTAGTATGGTGATCCTCAAATCATAAAACCATAAATATGTTAAACAAGACCCCATTTATATCACCAACATTGAAAATGACCATGTGAGAGGAAGACTCATCTTGAAGGAAGATAAAACTGATGGAAACCATGATTGGAGGTAGAAGCAGGCCCTAAGTCCATATCAAAGTGTAGGCATTGAAGAATTAAAATCATCATTATCACTAAATGAGACAAATAAAATTTGATAATGCCCACAGAAATTAAGCTTAGATCAGAGGGCCTGGTGTGGCAATCTTGTGGGAGGGCAATTAACTTTTCTTGGGAGATTTTATCACAACTACCAAAAATTAGAGAGGAAGTCGGAAATGATCATCTGTTTTGATCTCTTAGAGTATAGATGAGGAGTGAGGAGTTGTATGTTTGTGAAGAAGAACATCATATGTACTGCTTCAAACAAAAAACATGACATTTTAAATAGAAACCCTTACATTTGGAAGCTTTATAGGGCTTCTCAATATGAGCTCAAAAAACACCAAAATACAAGAAGAAGTCTGCACTTAGTCATACTACATTACCGATATCCTTGTGTCCTAAAGTTATACTTGTCGAAGAAGTCCTCTATTCTCCATCAAATGTCTACAAAAAGGCTCGAGCTTCAAATACTAATCCTCTTCATACATGGCAAACTCATTCATTAATAAGCATCCAACAAGAACAAGATGAAGGATTTTTTGTACTAAAGATATTAGTTCAAGTTACATTCCTTTGTGAGGCTCTCGTCTCTCAAACAAATGAAAGGACAACGGAGGAAATATTTGCATCCCACCAATAATCTCTCAATTGTAGAAATGGAGAGGAAATGATTAGCATCCCACCAATAATTTTTCAATTCAAAGTATTTTTTAATTACCCACTTTTATTTGTGTGACTAACTATTTAGTCATTTTTATTTGTATGACTAAATAATTTTTTAGTCAACGACCAAGTTAGTCATGTATTTACTCATTTATAGTTGAGTAGCAAAAACTTAGTAGAATTTAGTCATTTTTAGTTGTTGTGACTAAAAGTTTTAGTCACGTAGTCATTTATTTTCCAAATTCTACTAGTGGTTGTTTTAAATTCCCAATCTGATCTCAAAAGTGCAAATCTATAGAATAGGCATTTCTAATAATGGATTTTCCTCCAGGGATTGGCCAATGAATAAGAAAATTAGATTTGATCCTTTTTCCTTGCACTTTAGGCTTTGCAAGGCCTGGGTGGGTGTACCCTTGACAATATCTAGACCTTGGATTCCTTATTATTTCTCTCAAAATAATGTCTCTTTAAATAGATATGTTCTCTCTAAAATATACCAAAAAGAATTAATGATATGCTGAAGCAAATGGGTTAGATTCTCGTGCTTTTAACATAACTCTCTTGTAGGAGAATATTAGAAATCATTGCTAACCTAATACAAAAATGAAACTATTCTTTGATTTTTTATTATGAATGATCGGTTTATTAGACAACATCTCAGTAGGATCAATGCCTAGTTCTTGGGTTATAGAGTCAAGTAGATAGAAAATGAAAACCTACCGTGATCGGTATTTGCTCAACTCATTGTGAACGATACAATAATGCATTACACTATTATACTTCATCAATTTTTGGACTAACTCTACTTAGTTATCCTTGTAAACATTTACAACATTCAATATTCCCATGAAGCAATTATTTTACTACTTGAGTAAATGCCATAAGATGAATATACATACATAGGAAAGACTCTGATGATGAATACACTTATCCTTAACCAAATTTTATTCATAAACACAATAAAGCATACATGAGTAGGAGGCAGTATAGTCTAAAACTTTAACAATATATTTGTACTTTGAACTAATACTAGTAAACAAAAGCTTTTGCAAATGTATCAAACTTTGCACTAAAATAACACCTAAATTTGGAAAACTAATTCTATTTATATGTACTATGATACAAAACTTCTCTAAGATCTTTGATTGATCCCCATACTTCAGACTTTGTCTAAAAAGTATGTACTAGAACCAATAATTTTGACAAGCCTTGCATTCCTTTTTATAGAAACAAGGGAGCAACAAGCTTCAGGATTAGATGATAGATGTCACAATTTCATTTGATAATCAGTTACAATAGTGGGATGCAAATATAACCATCTCTTAAATGATAAGAGATGCCTTTGTAACAAATTATCTCCTCCAGCAGGCTGACATAATTGTCTTGGTCTTTTATACTTCTTCACTTTTGGCGGGGAGTTAGGCCATGATGCTTATGGGTGGTGGTTTGTTAGATGCCTTTAGAGCTCAGACACCCTTCATAGCCATCTACTTGTTCAAATAATGAGCATCCTCTACTCTACCTCTACAACCATGCACACAAAAGTGAGAATACCTACAAGGAACAAATACATAAGGAATCTCTTAAAACTAGAGTCCCCCTCATTATTCCTAGGTCCATTTGCCTGGATGTGATTCCTCAATATATGGGGAGAGGTTTCCAACGACCTCAACCACACAGAAACCAGAGGAAACCACACATAGCTGGATCTGGCTATGCCATTATTCTATCTAGGAAGGCAGTAGCAATAGCCACAAATCTCTCTTCTGTCTCCACTTGTTCCATCCAGGAGGACAACACTCCCACAGTTGGAGTTTCTACTTTGTTAAGACCATTAAACCTGGGGGAGGGGAAGAGATACTAATGATACCTCTCTACCTGAGATCCTAATCTGGAAACTCATAGAAATAACAGACTACTAGAGTTTGGAGACTAGGACTCAAAGCCCTCAACCGGATGAAAAGACAAGAAGGAGAAAAGATCACAGGAGCTCGAGGGATGCTACTACACTTCCTAAATTTTCCCTACACCACGTATTCCATAAGAAAATCTTCTAATTTCTTGACTCTATAAGAACAGAGCATTAACCATGAAAATAAAGAAGAAAATCCTACAGAATAGGGGAACAGAAAGAGCAAACTAAATAGGTGAGTGTCCATCTTATTTGCACAGAAAGAATGGTTTATGAAATACCACCAATGGCACCCATTTATAGAAAAACTACAAGAGCCTACATACTTTGATAATTCCCTAATCAAGTAACTTCAGTCACTTCCATGACATAATGATCATAAATGCAAATCTTGTGATGATTAACCAATCCTACCAGAGAAGGGAAAAAAGATAGCATTCGACCATCACATTGATGCCACGTAACCCAGAATAACTGAAAACATTAATTCTTGTAATGAAGCCACCAGATTAGTTTTCTTAGTTTTTGTATATGCCTAGAAATGACACGACTCGGTCTAAATAAATATTCTTAATATTTATTTCATTCTAATTCTTCTATCAATAAATAAATAAACAAATTTATTTATTTGATTCATATTCCTCTAAGTTAATTAAATATCAAAATATTTAATTACCTCTTCTAAAGTCAAAATTAAATAATTCTTAATTATTTAATTAAATCAAATCATCCTTCCAAATTTAAATAAATTGATCAAATTTATTTAAATCCTCTCAATCTCCAAAAATAAAATATAATCAAATATTTTATTTATTCTTCCAAATCATGCACAAACAATTAAATAAATTTATTTATTTAATTTTCTTTCTTATCTTCTAGTTCCTCCAAAATCATTCTAGATTAAATAATTCTAATTATTTAATTGTTTCTTCTAATAATATCTTCTCTACATTTAAATAAATCAAATATTTATTTAAGTTGTTCATTTCTTCTAAATTGAGTTATCTCTAAATATAATTCAATCCTTGTGCACATGCAATTAAATATTCCAAATATTTAATTGTGATCTATTCTTTTAATTGATTCATCTCTTCAGTTAACTCATTCATCTATTTTATTAATTCCTCTCATGCAAAATATAGCAAGACACATGTCTTCTTCCTATTCATGCACGTTCCTCAACCATTATGTACCGTTGATCTTCTCATTCTTTCTATACCATTGATCTTCATTCTCTCAAGTCTATAATTGAACCCTATTATTCCATTTCTATCATCCAAGCTTTAAGTAAACATGCTCTGCAGGAATTACAATGTGCCTTTGGTACCAATTCCTTCATTGCTTATGATCACAATCGTTACCATACTACTATCATTATTGTGAAGCTCATCTTCATGGCGATACTATCATAGCCGTTCTCCATTGACAATCTTGGAATCATAGCAAGGAAGTGTACTCTCTAAGGGCCTTATTCATACATGCAAGATTGATTGAGATAGGCAACCAACGGAAGCTATAAAGCTTTGAGGTTTGCAAAGGTTTTTGAAGTTCTTTTGTTTGGTTAATCTCTTTGTTTCTGTATTTTGTTGAGTTTTGGGTATTTTGATATTGATATATTGATTATTCATGTTTACTCCAATTTTCCCTTAACATTTTTGGCACCCACCATGGGGCCTAGCCCCAAATTTAACCAAAAAATTGAGTTTTTGTGTTTTAGAAAGTCGTACACAGGAGGAAACAATGCATCTGACACATCCTAACATGCATCTGATATCTGTTACATCATATACGTTCCTTCAGTGCATACAGTCTCTGATCTGACACATATACTTTTGTTCGCATACATCCTTTCGCGCATACAGACACTGTTATGGTGCATTTACCCTTTGATACAATGATTCTGTCAGTTCAGCGTATATGCACTATTTTCTTGCGCTTTTAACCTCTGTCTCAGTGCATATGTACTACGACGTTTCTGAGCTCTATTTTTGCACATCCAAGCTCTAAAGCCGTGCATCTGATCTAGGCAGTGATTTTTAGGGTTTTCTTGAAGTTTTTGCTAACACTAACATCTTTTTGTAGGAACACTCTTGATCTATTTTGCAGGCTAGGTACTGATTTAGAATCATATAGTTGCACTTGTTAAATCACACTTCAATTTCTAACAGGAAAGTGTTAGTGTAGGTTTTTATTTCCTAGTGGGTTATTTATTTTTTTCCTATATTCCTAGGTTTTTCCTACACTTCTATTAATTTCACTTAGGTTAATAAAGCATGTCTTATTAGGTGAGTAGTTGCGAGGTGTCACCTTCCTACATGTGGGCATCCATTAGCTATCTTGGGAAGATACTTTGCTATCTTTAGTCTGATAGATGGTTGCTCTTGATTGGTCAGTGTTGCCACCTCCTCCCTCTCCCTAGTCTATGTAAGCATGCTACCTGGCTTGTATTTCGCATTTTTTCCTTTTACATCCTCTTAATGCTATTTTGCTTCTAGCATTTGCATTACTCTCTTGGAGACTAACTCTATGTTTCTATTTAGATTTCGTATCATTTGCATTCATAGTTTAGATATCTATTATTTGCATTAGTTTTTTGGGTTAATAATCTTTTCAGATTCTAACATGGTATCAAAGCTTTTCTATGTGCAAGAATAGATTTTAGTTTCCATATTTAAGAGATTCAGGGTGGGGGGCGTAATAAATCTTATTACAATTTTTCAAAAAACCTAGTATACTCTTCTCTTGCATCTTCAGATGATCTTGAGAATCAAAAAAGTTTGACGGAAACTTTTTTAATCTCTAGGGTTTGCACATGTGTTTTATGAAATCTAGGTGATTGTAGCATTTCTAGTTATACTGGCAGCATTTCCAGCTATTCCAACACATCCAGGAGGCTTGAGAAAGTCAAATTTAGCTTTGGTTTCATCAAAATCGAAGGTCATCATACACAGTTGCAGAACTAGGGTTTTGAGCTCAAATCTGACAACTAGCTTATATATTTGGTGTTTTCAATCAATATTGCAGGTTCTAGCAAGCCATTACTTGTCTTAGGTATTTGATTCAGCCCTTGCATGTCATTTTTTGGTTGCTGGGGTCATTTTTTGTAGCCAAAGGCATTTTGTTTACACTGGGTCAACATCTTCTGTACATCAGCAAGAAAAACACCTCCTAGGTTTTGTTCGCAGCACAGAAAAACCATCTAGATAGCTTTTTGTTTTTGCATGCAGTCTACATATTTTGCAGAAATGTGCTCAGAAAGCTATAGTAGGACCCCTCTCCGTTAGGAGTTGTAGTTTTGAAGGCAGATTTCAAATTCTCCGTTCTTGCTCATACGGACTCCTTTTCCCACGATTTTTTTTTATTTTGGCTATTTTTTCATGCTTTATGCTCTAGTGTAGACATTTCTTGATTTTGATGTCAAAATGTTTTAGAAATTATAGTCTCAGTCGTGGCATTGTATAGTTCTCATTTTGAGAACTTCAAAGGATCATAATTTTCACATATGCCCTCATATCAAGGTGATTCATTTTTTGAAAGTGCATGATTTTTTGAGTAGATCATAGTGGTGCTGTTTATTTCTCTGAGTATTGTGCCAAAGTTGTATTTTTAGCATATGTACTTCATGAGGGTTTTGTAATGCATTGAAATCAAGACCACTTAGTATTTCTTGCTAGTGGTAGTTGTAAATGCACTAATATAAAGTGTCGAATGATATTTTATTAGGAGGGTGCTTTGATTGAGTGAAAAGGGGGGGTTGTCTTGGCTGTGTTGTCTTCTTCTCAACATTTCTTCTCTGCATTTCTTCATCATGGATCAAACAAATCGACCCATCCTAACTCTATATAATTACTTTGAGTGGAAATAATGCATGACAATTCACTTAAGGAAAGCTGGATTAAATAGGATAACTATGGGACTTGAAACTAAACCTACTTAAGATGAAGATAAGCCTAAGTAGTTTAACAAATGTGATGAGGCATATGGAACATTGTGTTTGTCTATTTCTCCTGATTTGCTCTTTCACATTGAGTCTTTGAATACACCAAATGAAATTTGGACAAAGCTAGAAACACTATTTGGCACACAAGATTCAATGAGGGGTCATATGTTGGAAAATGAACTAATTAGTTTAAGTCCAGGCAATTTCAACACAATCCAGGATTTCTTCACTAAATTCAAATCACTAAGGCTGTAGTTACAACAATGTAGAATTGAAAAGAAAGATGAACAACTGATTCTTAGTATTCTCTGTAAGCTAAGTTCAAAATATTTTGTGTTTGTTTCTACCTTCTATGTTACTTAGGGTGCACTTGGTACTCAATTCACCATGCCATCTTTAGATGATTTTACTGTCAATCTCACTCAGGAACAGGACAAGCTAATCGAGATGGGCACTCTTAAGTCCTCTAAATCACATGCCTTGGCTACCAACCAAGGCACAAAAGAACAAAAAGGACAAAGTAGTAACAACAATAGTAAGGATAAGAAATGGAAGAATAGCAAGGAGAAGAAGGATCAGATACCGGTTGCTTCCAAAGCAACTAATGAGACCCAATCTTCCAAGGGAGACAAGCCTAAAAAAGAGAGGGTCCAATGTGCCTATTGTAAAAGACCTGGTCATGATGAACATAAATGTCTGAAGAAACAAATTGATCACTTGACACACATTCTTGAGAAGAATAATATCAGTGTTCCTGAGTCTATCAAACAGAGTTCTAATGAGGGTCTAACAAGGCAAAAGAAAAATAGCAAGGGGAAAGGAAAGGGCAAGGCCCTTGTTGCAGTTGCTTCTTCACCATCCACTTGGGTTCTTGATTCAGGTGCTTCGCACCACATGGCTTCATCTAAGGAAGAACTTGCATCTTTGGAGCCGTGTACTATGTATTCTATTTTGATGGGTGATGACACTCCTGTTGAGGTGTGTGGGAGAGGGTTTGTTGATGTGGCAGATGGCACATTCCATGATGTTCTTTGTGTGCCCTCATTATCAACAAATCTCCTATCGGTATACTAGATCACTCATATAGGTTTAGGCAAGCGGGTTGAGTTCACTCCTGATTCAGTGGAGATTCATCAGTTGCACAGTGGTTCTACAGTTGCAGTTGGGAGAGCAGATCATCAGTCACAGCTCTATCTATTTTCTCACTTTGTTCCTGATCCTCCTTCGACTATTTTTCTCACTTATTCTAATGATGTGATTAGATTATGGCATGAGTAGTTTGGCCATCTTAACTTTCGCTACTTACAGCAGCTCAACCAGTAGAGCATGGTCATAGGGTTGCCTTCAGTTTAGTTTTCAGGTGGTGTTTGCCAAGGTTACATTCTTGGTAAGCATCCTAAGGAAAAGTTTGACAAAGGTGAGGCATGGAGAGCTTCATAGATATTGGAGTTAGTTCACAGTGATTTGGCTGGTCCATTTCAGCATCCTTCTTTCAGCAGGGCCGGATATGTCCTCACATTCATTGATGAATTTTCTTGATATACTTTGGTGTACTTTCTCAAATAGAAGTCAAAGGTATTTGATCATTTTCAGGACTTCAAACTTTTGTAGAGAAGCAATCTGAGAAAGCCATCAAAGTTTTATGCATTGACAATGGTGGTGAGTATGTCAACCATCAGTTTGAGAGGTTTTACACTTCAAAGGGGATTGATTTGCAGCATTCAGTTCCATACAATCTTTAGCAGAACGGTGTTGCAGAATGGAAGAATAGGTCCTTGAAGGAAATGGAGAACTACATGATTCACTCCAGATCTCTTGCACCACAGTATTGGGCAGAGGCCATTAACTGTGCTTGTTATATCCAGAGCCATGTTCCTCACCAAGCCTTAAAGGGAGTCACTCCTTTTGAAGCTTGGAGCTATCAGAAACCATCAGTTAAGTACTTTCAAGTTTTTGGTTCTCCTGCATGGGCCCACATTCCTGCAAAGAAATGCAAGGCCTTGGATCTGCAGAGAAGACTTTGAATATTTGTAGGTTATCCTGATGGTGTGAAGGGTTATTGGTTGCTCCACCCTAGTACACATGAGTTGTTCATTGAGAGGAGTGTTTAGTTTGAGGAGGGCTCTTCGAGCTCACTTTCTATCACTTCTCCAACTCCTTCTACTTTGACATTGGAGTCACCTGGGATACATGGCAGATCTTCTGATGAGTCAGATTCACCTGAGCAGTCTTCTACCTCCACTTCCAATGCAAAGAGTGATTCAGAGGACTCACCTCCTTCCTATCCTAGTCATCATTCAGAGGTTGATGATTCTCCTCCAGATTCTCCATCTTTCGGTCCACTTTGGGCTAGATAGGCTTTGCAATCTGTAGGTGATTGGGTTGGGGATCCATCAGACACTAGGTGGACTCATTCACAGTTCTAGTATACTCACATGTCTTCATTGTTACTGCCTCAGATCCACAGTCTTTTCATGAGGCTTCTAGTATTCCTGAGTGGGATATAACTATGCAGGAGGAGTATAGTTCCTTGATGAGGAACCACACTTGGGATCTTGTCCCTCTTCCTAAGGGAAGAATACTTGTTTGATGTAAGTGGATCTATCAGACAAAATTTGTAGTAGATGGGTCAGTTGAAAAGATTAAGGCTCGCTTGGTCGCCAAAGGATTCTCCCAGGTTCTTGGGATTGACTACTCTAAGACTTTTGCACTAGTTGCCCGAATGAATTCTATTCGACTTGTTCTTGCCATAGCTATAGCTAATCATTGGGAAGGACACTAGATGGATGTGAAGAGTGCTTTTCTTCATGGTGACCTTCAGGAGGAGATCTACATGGAGCAGCCACAGGGGTTCCTTTAGGATTCTTCACTTGTGTGTCATCTTCAGAAGTCTCTCTATGGCCTCAAACAGGCTCCTCGGGCCTGGTATGCCAAGATGGACTCCTTCCTTCTATCAGTTGGGTTCACTTGGTGCTATTCTGATCCCAATGTGTACATTCTATAGCAAGATGATTCACTCCTATTTTTGGTTTTGTATGTTGATGACTTGCTGATCATAGGGAGTTCTTCATCCACCATTGGGGCTATCAAAACTACCCTTTATGATAGGTTTTTGATGACTGACTTGGGCTTGTTGCATTACTTTCTCAGGATTGAGATCTACCAGTCTGCTTCTAGGATCACCATCAACCAGTCCAAGTATGCTCTAGATTTCCTCTCGAGGTTTCATATGGCTGACTGCAAGCCTGCTCTGACTCCCTTTCTTTCTGGAGTCAAACTTGAGGCTCAATGTTCTTCTCCACTTGTTGACGGCACTTTGTACCGACAGCTTGTTGGGAGTTCATTTATCTAATTCATACGAGACCTGACATTTCATATGCTATAGGCATGGTCTCTCAATTCATGCAGGAGCCTCATGAGTTGCACTGGAAAGCAACCAAGTGGATCCTTCACTACATTCAAGCTACTCACAGTTTTAGGATTCACTACGCAGCGGGCATTGAGCTTGACTTGGTGGGCTACACAGATTAAGATTGGGCAGGTGATTCTCAGGATCGCAAGTCTACTTCAGGTTATAGCTTCTCACTTGATTAAGGTCCTATTTGTTGGTCGAGCAAGAAGTAGTCTTCTATTTCTCTATCTTCTACTGAGGCTGAGTATCGATGGGGTATGAATGCCACCACCGAGGCCATTTGGTTTCAAAATCTTCTCAATGAGTTTGGTATCCAAATCAAACAGCCATCAATCATATTTTGTGACAACCAGAGTGCCATTCAGATCTCACAGAATCTGTTCCATCATCAGCAGACCAAACACATCGAGGTCCACATGCACTACATTCAAGAGCTCATCCATGGCCATGTCATCGACCTTCACTACTATTTGACTTTCGAGAAGATTGCTGATATCTTCACCAAACCCTTCACTGAGAGCAAGTTGCTTCATTTACAAGCTTTGCTGGGGGTGCGGGATGCTTCATCTTCTAGGGGGGCTTCTTCCTCTCACTCAGAGTCCTGACTCTCTCTACTTTGGGGGGGTCTCTACTCTCTCTATTTTGGGGGGGGGCTTTTCTCTCTCTTTGGGGGGAATTTTATGTACATGGGTACCTCATCAGGCTTGATTTGCTAGGACCCATTTCTACATCCACCTAAGCTTCACTTATGGGGGGTGTTGTGTAGGTTTTTATTTCCTAATGGGTTATTTATTTTTTCCCTATATTCCTAGGTTTTTCCTACACTTCTATTAATCTCGCTTAGGTTAATAAAGTATGTCTTATTAGGTTAGTGGTTACGAGGTGTCACCTTCCTACATGTGAGCATCCATTAGCTATCTTGGGAAGATACTTTGCTATTTTTAGTCTGATAGATGGTTTCTCTTGATTGGTCAGTGTTGCCACCTCCTCCCTCTCCCTAGTCTATATGAGAATGCTACCTGGCTTGTATTTCATATCTTTTGCTTTTGCATCCTCTTAATACTATTTTGCTTCTACCATTTGCATTACTCTCTTGGAGACTAACTTTGTGTTGCTATTTTGATTTCATATCATTTGCATTCATAGTTTAGATATCTATTCTTTGCAGTAGTTTTCTGGGTTAATAATCTTTTCAGATTCTAACAGAAAGTAAATGGATGCTCATGCAAATCTCACATAGTTTTAACTAGGAAGGCAGTAATTGAATCATTGCTATTGCTATCTTTCATAGTTAGACACATTGCTATCTAGATAAAATTAAACACATCGTTGATATATGGGTAAAACTGAACCATTCCTATCTCGATTATCACTTCAAAGTTAACAATTTCGTGCTATTGGGATAAAATTGAACACATCATTGCTATCTAGGTAAAAATGAACCATTTCTATCTCGATTATCACTTCAAAGTTAACAATTTCATGCTATCGGGATAAAATTGAACACATCATTGCTATCTCAATTATCACTTCAAAGTTAACAAATTTCATGCTATCGAGATAAAATTGAACACGTCATTGCTATCTTGGTAAAACTGGACCATTGCTATCTTGTTATCACTTCAAAGTTAACAAATTTTTGTGCTTGCCCAAGTAGATAGCTCATCTAGTTTTTTCATTTTAACTAGGGGAAAAGAACCACTATATTCTATGTTTTGGGAATGATACCAGGCCTATGCTCTCCCCTATCTTGGGTGACCAAAATGCCAGACATATCATTTTCGCATGTGTTTTTCCTTTAGAGGGGCCTGCTCTTGGATACCGTTCATCCAAGTAGGAATGACCCTAAGTGGTAACAAGCTAGACACCAAGCCCTACCAATCCACTTTAAATAAATTATGTTTGGAGTGAAAGATTCAAACAATGAGTGTAGTTGTGTTATACCAATAGCCAACCTCCCCCCAAAACCCCTGTAATCCATTTGAAGCCTAGGATTGTGCTTGCTTTTCCTTTTTAGTCCAAAAAGAGTCAAAAAATCACAAAAAAAATTAAAAAAACCATAAAAACATTCTTTGTGTTTGCTGTGTCTTCTTGCCATAATTAGAGAAAATCAAATCTAAAAGAACTTCTTGTAGCCAAAATACCAAAAACATCAGAAAATTTCTAAAAAATTGCAAAAACACTAAGAAAAACTAGAGTGGCGCATTCGTCCTCTTCTGCTACGCATTTGTGCTAACCTACGGTGCATTTGTACTAACTTGTAGTGCTTTTACAACCTATTACAGGGCATCTGCAATTTACCAGTGTGGCACTTCTGTGCTGACTTGTTGCGTATTTACCAATTTTTGCAGTGCATCTATTCTGGTGCATGCGTGACAGTGAGCACTTCCATAGTCTTTGAGAATTTTTTTTTTATCATTTCTGGGTATCCATTTCAGCCTAGTTCCAAATTCTAAGGTCAAATCTTACCTTGCAGTCATTTTTCCATCCATTTCGCATCAAAATCTCTCTTTCATTGGTCATCCCATTTACCTTCTATTAGGTCATCCTATTCCAACGTCAAAGTATCCCATATCAAATCAGCATAGGCCCCTTTTTCATATCATTTTGGATTCAAGTAACCCTAGTAGGTCACAGAACTTCACTAGTGGTCTTGGTGCATGACTAGTCCCTACACAGTAAGACAGGTATCGAGTACCCTTACTAGTGGCTATCATCTTGTATCAGCCGTCTTACTTGGAATCATTGATTGAAAGAGTCCCTTGTCCAAATCTTGTCATAAGTATCCTATTCTGAGCAGTCTCCATCAACACCTTGCCAAAATCTCTAGTTTGGTCCCACCTCATCCCATGTCACTTTGCATGGTTCTTACTAGATCTCAATACAAAAAGCAACTTGAAATGGCTAGATCATCCAACCACATCATCACCCCTCATGATAGTGATGAGGAAATCTCTCACGAAGAGTATCAAGGAACCCTCCAAGATTAGAAATTACAATGCTTGCTAGAGAAAGTGCTCAATGATGACCCTCACAAGTATTTTTATCATCTCGTAAATATGGGAATTAAGCTCCCCGCTAATTTTTATCTAAGTAAAATCCAAGAAACCGTAGAGGATAATCATGAAAAAGGAAAGAAAGCCATAGACCCAAGCACTCCTATGGAAGAAATGAGAAAACAAATCAAGGGTCTAACACAACAAATGATGGATTTAAAAATGGGTACAAACACTAAAACCTACTCCTTGGAAGATATTGCACTGTACCGCTTTGATAAAAGTTTGAACATGACACCATTTCCCTATCAATTCAAAGTTCCTAAGTTTGACAAATACAAAGGGAAAGGGGACCTTATAGATCACATTAGGGAATTCAATGTAGCATGCATGGAAGTAGCTCACAATGAGACTTACTTAATGAGACTATTCCCTAGATCTCTAGGTAGTCAAGCCATGGAGTGGTTCTCACGACTCCCACCAGGCATCAAAACTTTTGGTGAGTTAGTCAACAAATTCATCATGCACTTCTCCTACAATATTAAGCACAAAGTCTCCATATTGATTTATGAATACCAAGCAAAAGAGTGGTGAATCATTCACCTCCTTCCTACACAGGTGGAGACAACTAGCAAACAAATGTTCATATGATGTACCAGAGAAGCAATTAATGGAGATGTTTGTCCATAACCTCAACTCTGATCTTAGCTATCAAATACAAATCCAATGCCCTACATCATTCTCGAAGGTCATTGAAATGGGATTGTTCATCGAGAAAGCTATGATCACCAAAGGGCAAATCAAGTTATACAAGGACACACCTACCTCCAACTACACAACTGACAAATCCAAGTTTTGGACTAAGAACAAAAATGTCGTCAATGATGGAGTAGTTGATGCCAAGGTGGCGGCTCCCAAACAACAACCGATATTCACTCTCAAAGGAGAGGCAAGCAATGTTGCACCCAACAAAACATTCTCTTGGGAGCCAAGACCATGGTTCAACTCAAATCCAAGGAGAAAGTTCACACCGCTGGGAGAGTCCCAAGAATCTGCATTAAGGAAGCTATTGGCCAACAATGAAATCTCTCTACCGCCAACAGTGATTATGAGCCTCAAATTAAACCTCACTATTGGAAAGACACTAACTATTGTGAGTATCATAGAGGAAGAGGGCATACAACCAACAGTTGTATCTGTCTCAAACATGTTATTCAAGACGTAGTTGATTAAAATCAAGGAGGTGCTCATCAACATACTTCTAATGAGATGCATGTGGCTTACAAAGATCTGCTTCTCAATCATGACAGGCCACACAACAACAACGACAACAACAACAACAACCACAACATGCAAAATCAAAATAATGGGAATAGTAATGCCAATTATGCAAGTGTGCCATTCAACTATACCATCAATTGCATATCAGAGCATGTCCCACAAATCAATGTGGTCATGCCCAATCAACAATCAAAACTTAACAGAACTGATTGTAGTATCATTACCCGTAGCGGTAAGGTCACGTTGAATACCATTCCTCCAAGGTCGACACCTTCTCAGTCCAATTTCCATTAGTATAGTGTCATAGACCAACTATGGAAGACTCTGACCCACATTTCTATCTTAGAGTTGTTGCGTCTATCTCCTTCCCACAAGGAGATTCTTGATAAAGCCTTAGTGGAAACCACTGTACCCACTAACTTAGCCCAAGAGAAGTTTTAGGCCATGGTAGGTAATCTGACCTCCTCAAGTACCATATCATTTACCAAACAGGATGACCTCTCAGTGTCTCAACCCCATAATACCCCTTTGCATATCGTTGCCTTCATTCATAAGCATCGCATCAAGAGGGTTCTTATTGATGGGGGAGCTGGTTTAAATATTTGCATGCTTAAGCTAGTCCTTACATTGGGGTTCTCTGAAAATGCAGTTGATCTGAGGAAGAAGATAACTATCAAAGCCTATGATGAGGAGGAGAGAACTACCAAAGGAACAGTGGTCTTACCCATACAAGTGGGACCAGTGATAAAAGACGTTGTGTGCCAAGTCCTGGATAGGAAGCTCGCCTATAATATTCCCCTAGGTAGACCATGGATTCATGCCATGGAAGCTATGCCTTCTACCTATCATCATTGCATAAAATTCCATCATAATGGCAAGCAAGTGACCATCCAAGGTGACCCTGACCCCTTTTAGCATTGCAACTCTGTCCTTTCAAAACCTAATTGCATCATACCAAATAATAGGGCATCTACATCCCCTACCCCACAGCATGATCCTACCTCTAAAGTTTCCTCATCAAAGCCCAAAGAGAAGAAGATTACCATCAAAGAAATAGGAGTAGGGGAATACTGCATTGAGCACAACCTCAATCTAGCTAAAATGCCTTTATCTCCTAGATCCTTTGGGTGACCCAAGCATTTTCCAAAGCTAGCTACTCCTCCTACACCTCCCATAATTCCCTTTGTAAAATGGGGGACCTTATCAGATGAAACAAAGGAAAGAGATATCCTACAATGGATTTACATAGAAGAAGAAGAGAACATACAACAAGAACCACCTAAGCTCCCAACAGAAATCTATGGGTGAGGTGAATCTATCCTACATAGAATGGGTTATGAAGGACAAGGCCCCATCGGCATAAGAAAAGAAGGAATTATAGAACTTGTTCAACCTTCTTCATCCTCATTGGCTAGAACTACAAAAGGTCTAGGATATAAAGATAAGGGCAAAGCTAAAGCAAATGCTTGTCTTGTGGAAATGATCCATACCCTTCAAAAGGACAGTGACACAGATTCTAATGAATATGAGTGGGATGACCTAACAGAGCATTCCTATTACAACAAAGAGGTTGATACCATTCAAACCTATAGCCCCTACCATGAGGAACAAATGGTGCCGAATAGGCCGTTAGAGTGTGATTTGCCTATCCCTGAGAATACAACTTTTGAAGAAGGTTCGAGTTCTATCACGATAAATAAATTTGGAGGAAAGTACCATCCCAAAGATTCCCCCTACCAATACTCCTAGCATATCCATTCAAACTATCAATGAATCAGATCTATCCTCCAACTCCCTCCCACTTGTGCATCCTGAGCTTATTGACTGGGATCTACGAGGAACCCCACAACTAGATATGTTCCAAAATCATGATGCCTACATTGACTAAATGGAACTTAGGGACCACCTACCCAAAGGAGATCATAAAGCTAGCTTCGCTATTGAACTTAATACCATGGCATATTTCAGAGAGGGTGCCAAGCCTTCCAGTCACAAAAATATCAAATAAAAATTAGATCTGATGGTGAAAACTGCTCCGTGGTAGTGTCAGATCCCAAAATAGTAAAAAGAAAGGATGCATCCAAAGGTGAAAACCCAACTGTGGCACCTGACGATGGAAGGCTTGACACTCTCTCTGACGACATGCACCAGGAGAAGTCTTAGATTGTTGTGGAACTGATAGAGCCTGTTAACATTGGAATAGAGGAATGACCTAAGATCATTCACTTTGCTAAGTCTCTAACCCCACCAGAGAAGACCAAGTTTATACCATTCTTCAAGAGAAAGCAAGTCAATATTTCTTGGTCATATGCATATATGCTGGGGTTAGATCCAGATTTGATTCTACATCATCTTCCATTAGATCTAGGAGTGAAACCAGTGAAACAGAAGCTTAGAACGATGCATCCACACATTGCACTGCTTATAAAAGAAGAACTCAAGAAACTATTGGATGTAGGGTTCATCAGAGCTATAGACTCTCTAGAATGGGTCTCCAACATAGTACCAGTGTCCAAACCTAATGGCTGAGTTAGACTATGCAATGATTTTAGAGATCTAAACAAAGCTTGCTGCAAGATGATTTTCCATTGCCAAATATAGATATCATAGTCGACTTAACAACAGGGCATACCATGTTATCTCTCATGGGTGGCTTCTCAGGATATAATCAAATTAGGATAGCACCAGAAGACTAGCATAAGACAACTTTTACTTGTCCATGGGGCACTTTCTGCTGGAATGTCATGCCATTTGGGCTAAAGAATGTAGGAGCCACATATTAACGTGCTATGACCACTATATTTCATGATATGATGCACATCACCATGGAAGATTATGTAGATGATATCCTATAAAAATCAATTACAAGAGAATCACACCTAGATGTGTTAGAGAAAGTCTTTTAGAGATTAGAGCAATTCAAAGTCAAGTTGAACCTAAAGAAATGTGTGTTCAGAGTCACCTTAGGCAAGCTCCTAGGTTTTATTGTATCGACAAATGGAACACAGGTGGACCTTCCCAAAGTCAAGGCTATTATGGACATGCCACCACCCAAGAATCTTACTCAACTAAGATCTGTACAAGGCAATCTACAAGCAATTGATAGATTCATATCACAATTGGTAGACAAGTGTCAACCATTCAGTCATCTCCTACATAAGAACATTCCATTTAGGTGGGATGAGAAATGTGAAGAGGCATTTGACAAACTAAAAGAGTATCTGATGAATCCACCTATTCTTATGCTTCCTATCCAAGGGAAACCATTTTTACTATACATATCTACTACACCAATAGCTCTTGGGGCTCTTCTAGCACAACAAGATTATGAAAATAAAGAAAGAGTCGTCTATTACATCAGTCACACATTGTTGGGCTATGAATTGCAATACTCTCAGATAGAAATATCATGTCTTGCAGTAGTTTTTACTTCCCAAAAACTCTGACATTATATGCTAGTACATCCAATCAAACTTATTGCAAAGATAGATCCACTGAAGTACCTACTAAGCAAAGCAGCTCTAACAAGTCACCTAGCCAAATGGGTAATACTCCTAAGTGAATACGACATTAAGTATGTAGACAGAAAGGCTATCAAGGGACAAGTCATTACGGATCAGTTGGTGGATGAATCACTACAGGACACCACACCAATGCAATTTGAGTTTCCAGATGAATCCTTATTCAATATATTTGTTAGATCTCAAAAATGCAGGTCGTTAACCCTAAGAGGTTGCCAGGTTCTCTTGACGTTTTTAGCTAACTAACACGGGGTAGATATAGACAAACCCCCTTCACTTCAGGCTCTGCTAGACCTAGGCGGGTAAACCTCTAATTAATAAAGCAGATAAAAAGATGATCACTACTTTAATCAGAATTAACCTAACTATTGATAATGGCACAAATTATAAAGCAGATGAAAAGACAACAAGTTAATTCTAAATGATCTAAATTGTAATGCTAAAACAATAATGCAATCTAATTAAGTAAATCTAAAGTGAATTTGTAGAAGTGATAATGAAAACACTAGACCAGTGCCTTATTGAATATAGAGTCAGTATGATAATGAAATAAATGACTATTTGTTTGGTAAAAACTTGAACTATCTGGCATGAAAAAAAGGTATGTAACTTGTACAACCCTGCAAGGAAATAGTTAATATTCCATACTTATATATATATCCAATTGATAAAATCAAATTACCTGCATTCATCTAAAATGATTTAATCCCTCTTTGAAGGAACCTATCAGAATAATACTATAATTGTAAAAGATTTATCAAAAAACTAGAGACAGAATACAAACCCTAACTATATGACTCTTCTTACAGATCCATGACAATGTCTTCACAGTTACTATGACAGATTTAAAGGATTTAATTCTAAAAGTAGAAACCAGTTAATCTTATCACACTATAATAGCAAATGTGTATAGACAAGTTAAAGATATACTTGATAACTCAAATTGAATAATAGAGAAAACTTTGAAAGGAGACAGTCATATAATTGAATAAATTAAACAGATATTTGATACGGAAATCTATAGTTACTGCTTCATGTTCATAGACTTGACTTCATCAGAGAATGCTTGCACATGGTCTACCAGAAATAAAATATATTAAAAGTGAACTAGCATTGTTGTTCAAATCTAATCTATAGTATCCCCTGTTCTATTCTGTAATCTTTTTCTATTCTATCTATTCTATCTTCTATCCCCTTCCCTAGTCTTGGTCATCTCTTATAAAGAGTGGCATAAAAGCTTTAGACCAGTTACAATAGTTGTGACGGTTGATAACTGAACAACAGTATTTGTTCTAATAAAACAGATTCTGGAAATTTTATACTCATCTTTAATCATCAGATGGATAACCATTTTAGGGTCAAACAAAGATCTTTAACTGTAGTTCTGCTTAATATCCTTCGAGGGTTTTTTTTTATTATTCCTAAAAAAATAGATAAAACATAAATTAGTCTTTGATCAAATGATCAAAACAAATTTATTTAAACATATGTATTTACTCAAATAATTACTTCCCTTATCAATGATTTATCAATTGCTCAAGATCCTTTTGTGGGTGTTTACATAACTCGATCCCCGCTATGTATATCCTGCAAAAAATCCATATTTCAAATGTCAAAAAAATATCTTAGCCATTCAGATTTTAATGTCGTTTTAAGGTTTTTTTTGGTATAAGTTGTTCTTGTTACAAGTATGGGCCTAACCAGTGTTGTCATTGATGTCAACATACTCCTGTTGCATTAATGATAAGGATTGGAAGAGTTGTGTGTTGAGGATATTAAGAAAATTAGTCTTAATCAAGAACAGAGAAGAACAGTGAGGACATTAAGGTAAAAGTCGAAGATAGGATGAGGATCAGAGGATACGGTTCAAAGGGTTTGTAGATATGTGTCTTAGGGTGATCCACTAAATATTTCAGAGGTCCACATGAAGATCTGAAGAAGTTGTGGGCGCTCAAGTAAAACCGGTTCCAGTAGGTGTTTAAAGGTGACAGAGTAATACAGACAGGTCCGGTGAGACCTGGAAATGCATTATCCTATTCTGCAGATTTGAGGGAGTGTTAAGGAAGTCTTTTTGAAGTGTCAAATCAATTGGTTCATGGTTTGAAGGTCCATAAGCATCTATTCCTTTGTAACAGTAATGATAAACTGTGTTCTTGAGTTTTTAGATGAAGGAGAGAATGATTTCAGTAAGTAGATGAAGTGTGGATGTTCATGGTGATTTAGGAAAGATTATGGAGGTCTTTGAATCATGTCCAATTCATTTTAGTGGTTTGCATTGGTGTTGGAGCTCGCAATTGAAGAATAACTTCCTGATGATGATGTTCTTCCTGCGACTGGCCGACTGGATGAGTTACTCATCTTGTGGATGTTCTTGTAGATGTTTGCCGACTTAGATGATTATTCCTAAGTTGATGTCTTGTATAAATAAGGGATTGCAAAGTCATTTCATAGGTATTCTTGTGGAGATGAGTGTGTGGTAGCAAGGAGGAGAGAGAAAGGCAGAGCAACAGTTTTGGGCTTAAATGGAACTGATTCAAGCATGGTGAAGATGCTATACTCTAGTTCATGTATGTGATACTTACTATTTTGTAGATAGTGTGTCTCTTATAGGTAGTGAGCCTCTTGTGAGCAGTGTGCTTAGGCAATGAGCCCTAATTGGCATGTGCCATTTTGTTCTTTCTATTCTTCTAACAGAGAATACAATTTTGGGTTAATCACCCCGTGGTTTTTCCCTTAACTAGGTTTTCCATGTCAAAATCTTGGTGTCTAATGTGTTGATGTGTTATTGCTCTTGGTTTAGTGCATTATGTATCCATGATTGAATTGTTATTATGCTACTGAATTACAAAGTGAATTTAAGTGTGTAAATTGGAAGAAAGTTTTGGACAACTAATTCACCCCCCCTCTTAGTTGTCTGTCCTGAATCTAACAATTGGTATCAGAGCCAAGTTCCTCTAAAAAGGCTTAACTACTTGAGGAGATCCAGGATGTCATCCTACAAGAAGGATAGTCTGAAGTTTAATGGAAAAAATTTCAATCTTTGGAAAAGTCACATAAAATGTCATTTGCAATGTATGGGAATGCAGTACTAGAACATGGCTTCAACAAAGTATACTCCTCCTCAGGGTGGTCCGAAAGCCTCAAATGAAATCACAGATGCTAAAAATAATCTACGAACTATAGAAGCTCTTCTAAGCGCATTATCTGACTCAGAGCTTTCAAATGTTGTTTACCTACCAACTACTTTTGAGATTTGGCAAAAACTGGAACTTCTGCATGAAGGAGACAAGTATGTTAAATGTGCAAGGTTACAGAGTCTAAAAGGGAAATTTGAAAATTTGAAGATGAGAGATGATGAAAATATTACTACTTTTATGCCAAGAGTAAATGAGATTGTTTGTGGAATTAGAAATGCTGGTGGAGTCTTGGATGAAGATGAGATTGTTGGCAAAATTCTCAGGATCCCTTCCTGCTTCTTATAAAATCAAGGCTGCTGCCATTAAAGAATTTAGAGCCCATACAACTGTCACAAGAGATCAATTGGCTAGTAAATTGGCTGCATTTGAAATGACTGAGTTTGGAGATACCCCTCCAAAGATTGAATCAGCATTCAAAGTTAGTACCTCTATAAAAGGTAAACAAAGATTTGATCTGGTAGAGAACTCTTCAAGGAAACTATCATGGTATGACAAATCAAGAAAAGACCTAGAAGAAGAAGAAGCAGAAAATGCTCAACTTGAAGCCCTTATTACAAAAAGACTACAAAGAGGATCCGGTAAGTATGAAGTAAAATTGTCTTTTAAGTGTTTTAACTGCAATAAGATTGGTCATTTTGCCTCAAAGTGTCCAGAAAGATTTTCAAGGCCAAATCCTAACAGATCAAGGTCCCAAAAGAACTGTTACTATGTTCATGAGGAAGATGATAATGAAGGGGTAACAGATGATGAATCAGAGATAGGAAACAAATCTGGAAGTGATTGGGTGTTTATTGCCATCAAGGAAGAAGAACCATTAACCTTTGAATCTGTCAATCATAAAGTTGTAGAAAGAGCTCTGGCTGCCCAAGTTGAAGAAAAGGATGATTGGGTCATTGATAGTGGATGCTCTCATCATATGATAGGTGACAAAAATAAGTTCATAGATTTGGAAAGGTATGAAGGAGGAGTGGTAAAGTTTGGTGATAATTCTTCTAGTAGAATCAGAGGAAGAGGAACTATTTCTTTTGATGGAAGGAACAAAACCGGTAATGTACTGTATGTTGAAGGATTGAAGCACAATCTTCGAAGTGTTGGATAGTTGGTGGACAAAGGCTATGATCTCAGATTCAAGAATAGAAAATGCAAGATCTTTGAGAGTTCTAGATCAGAGATTGCATTCGGTACCCAAACTAAAGGTAATATCTTCCACTTGGTTGGTACTTGTAAAAGTTGTTTATTTGTTCAAGTTGATCAGAGTTGGTTATGGCATAGGAGAATGTGTCATGTGAATTTTGATAATATCATCAAGATAAGCAATACTCAGGCTGTAAGAGATCTTCCAAAATTGGTGAAGCCTACAAATAGTCTGTGCAAGGAATGTCAGTTGGGTAAACAAAGTAGACTTTCATTCAAAAGCAAGGAACAATCTTCTACTGGATTATTAGACTTAGTTCATACTAATTTATGTGGTCTGACAAGAATCAGGAGTGTGCAAGGTGATAGATACTTCATGTTACTAAGTGATGACTATTCCTGGATGATGTGGGTAATTTTTCTAAAAGAGAAATCAGAAGCTCTTGAGAAATTCAAAATAATCAAGGCTATGGTAGAGAATGAAACCGGATTAAAATTAAAATGTCTAAGGTCTGATAGAGGTGGGGAATTCACATCTGGTGAGTTCATAGATTTCTGTGAGAAACATGGAATAAAGAGACAGTTGTCTGCTCCTAGGACTCCACAGCAGAATGTAGTAGTTGAGAGAAAGAACTAGACCATCCAGGAAGCATCTAGGACAATGATGATGGAAGCAAATGTTCCTCAATTCTATTGGAGAGAAGCTGTCAGCACTGCAGTCTATACTCTCAATCGAGTTCAAATCAGAAGCAATACCGGTAAGACTCCTTATGAACTTTGGTTTGGCATCACTCCTACTATAAGGTATTTCAGAGTTTTTGGTAGCAAATGTTACATTAAAAGAGATGAAGATCTAGGAAAGTTTGATGCTAGAAGTGATGAAGGAATATTCTTGGGTTACTCTACTCAAAGCAAAGCATATCAGTGTTATAACAAGAGATTGAGAAAGATGATAGAAAGTACAAATGTGAAGGTTGATGAAGTTATTGAAAAGCCCTCAAGGTTTTATGAATATGATGAAAATGATCAAAATGGTGTTCTGAATCAAGGAGCCTAATCCTCTTCTGAAAGTTAGATTCAAACTGATCCGATAAATCAGGAAGAAGAGATGAGTTTTAATGAGCATGATCAAGAATCAGAAGTGTAAGAAATTTGCAAAGTTCCAAGGTATGTAAGACTAAACCACTCTAAAGATTAGATCATAGGTGACAAAAGAAAAGGTGTACAAACTAGGAGAATTGCTCAAGATTCAGATAAGTATTGTCTGATTTCAAAGATTGAACCTAAGACAGTGAATGAAGCTTACAATGATGAAAACTGGACTAAAGTAATGGAAGAAGAGCTGATGCAAATTGAGAAAAATCACACTTGGGATCTTGTTCCCAGACCTAGAAACAAGAATGTGATTAGAACCAAATGGGTCTTCTGGAAGAAACTAAATGAAGTTGGTGAAGTAATTAGAAATAAAGCCAGATTGGTCTGCAAGGGCTATTCTCAAATAGGAGTTGATTTTGAAGAAACTTTTGCTCCGATGGCAAGAATTGAAGCAGTCAGATTATTTCTTGCATTTGCTGCCTTCAAAGATTTCAAAGTGTATCAGATGGATGTTAAGTCTACCTTCCTGAATGATGACTTGGTAGAAGAAGTGTACATTGAGCAACCAGATGGATTTCAATTGTCTGATCATGGTGATATGGTCTGCAAGTTGAAGAAAGCATTGTATGGACTGAAGCAAGCCCCAAGAGCCTGGTATGAAAGATTGGATAAACATCTTTTGAAGATTGGTTTCAACAAAGGTACTGCTGACAGTAATTTGTATTTGAAAATTGATCATGAGAATATCTTGATTCTTGAAGTGTTTGTTGATGATATCATTTTTGGAGGAAGAGATGGTATGTGTAAAACCTTTACAAATCAAATGAAAAGTGAATTTGAGATGTCCATGCTTGGGGAAATAAATTTCTTCTTGGGTCTACAAATCACTCAAACAAAGAAAGGAATCTTCATTTCTCAGACCAAATATGTGAAAGAACTATTGAAGAAATTTGGGATGAAAGACTCAAAGCCAATGAGTACTCCCATGGCAACCAGATGTAAGTTGAGCAAGGATGATGACTCTCCCAAGGTTGATCAGAAAAAGTATAGGTCAATGATTGGAGGACTGTTGTATCTTACTCAAACTAGACCACACATTATGCAGGCTATTGGTCTTGTTGCTAGATTCCACGCTAATCCTAAGGAATCTCATGTCATGGCAATCAAGAGGATTTTTAGATATCTAAAAGGGACGGTTAAGTATGGTCTATGGTATCCTAGAGATTATGATTTCTCTCTTCATGCATATACAAATGCTAATTGGGCAGGAGATGTGGATGACTGAAAGAGTACCAGTGGTGGAACATTCTTTTTGGGGAAGAGATTAGTTTCTTGGCTGAGCAAGAAACAAGAGGGAATATCTCTGTCCACTGTAGAAGCAAAATATATTCAAGCAGCAGGTAGTTGCACTCAAGTTTTGTGGATGAAGCAGATGCTAAGAGACATTAGAGTGGAGTATGAGGATCCTATCACAATCTTCTGTGATAATTCAAGTGCAATAAATATATCTAAGAATCTAGTGCTGCACTCAAAGACTAAACATATATCCATCAAGTTTCACTTTTTGAGAGAGCAAGTGAACATGAATGAAGTCAGATTGGAGTTTGTGCCTTCCAAGGATCAGATTGCAGATATCTTTACTAAACCTCTACCTAAGGACTCTTTTGAATATCTTAGGGAGAAGTTAGGGGTTATTGCCCCTTCGGTGATGAACTAAGGTGCACTGATGTGCATCAATCTGGTGGATATCACAGTCATATCTTATGGTCTGGATTGATGTTGGGGAGCTGCTACTCAGGGGGAGTAGCTGGTATGAAGTGTTGAAGTTGCAAGTATGTGCCCTTTGCCATTGATGTCAAAGGGGGAGAGAAGACATGTGAAAAACAAGTGGTGGCTGATCAAAGAGGGAGCAGTAAAGGGAGAGAAGACATGTGAAAAAAAAGTGGTGGCTGATCAGAGGGGGAGCAATAAAGGAAGAGAAGACATGTGAATGGTTGTTGTTGATAGGGGGAGTTGTGTCAGTAAGAAAAAGTTCTTGTCTTGATGGTCCAATTAGTTTTTCACATCATATGTTGCCATTAATGACAAAGGGGGAGATTGTTACAAGTATGGGCCTAACCGGTGTTGTCATTGATGTCAACATACTCCTATTGTATTAATGATAAGGATTGGAAGAGCTGTGTGCTGAGGATATTGAGAAAATTACTCTTAATCAGGAATAGAGAAGAATAGCGAAGACATTAAGGTAAAAGTCCAAGATAGGATGAGGATCAGAGGATGCGGTTCAAAGGATTTGTAGATATGTGTCTTAGGGTGATCCAGTAAAGATTTCATAGGTTCGTATGAAGATTTGAAGAAGTTGTGACCACTCAAGTAAAACTAGTTTTGGTAGGTGTTCAGAGGTGATAGAGTAATACAGACAGGTCTGGTGAAATCCAGAAATGCATATTCCTATTCTACGGATTTGAGGGAGTGTTAAGGAAGTCTTTTTGAAGTGTTAAATTGATTAGTTCATGGTTTGAAGGTCCACAATCATCTAATCCTTTGTAACAGTAATGACAAACTATGTTCTTGAGTTTTTGGATGAAGGAGAGAAGGATTTCAGTAAGCAGATGAAGTGTGGATGTTCATGGTGATTCAAGAAAGCTTGTGGAGGTCTTTGAATCATGTCTACTTTGTGTTGGTGGTTTGCATTGGATTTGGAGCTCACAATTGAAGAATAACTTCCTAATGATGATGTTCTTCCTGAGACTGGCTGACCGGATGAGTTACTCATCTTGCAGATGCTTTCTGACTTAGATGATTATTCCTAAGTTGATGTCTTGTATAAATAAGGGATTGTAAAGTCATTTCATAGGTTTTCTTGTGGAGATGAGTGTGTGGTAGCAAGGAGGAGAGCGAAAGGCAGAGCAACAGTTTTGGGCTTAAATGGAACTGATTCAAGCATGGTGAAGATATTATACTCCAGTTCATGTATGTGATACTTACTATTTTGTAGACAGTGTGTCTCTTGTAGGTAGTGACCCTCTTATGAGCAGTGTGCTCGGGCAGTGAGCCCTAATTGGCATGTGCCATTTTGTTCTTTCTATTCTTCTAACAGAGAATACAATCTTGGGTTAATCACCCCATGGTTTTTCCCTTAACTGGGTTTTCCACATCAAAATCTTGGTGTCTAATGTGTTGATGTGTTATTGCTCTTGGTTTAGTTCATTATGTATCCATGATTGAATTGTTATTATGCTACTGAATTACAAAGTGAATTTAAGTGTGTAAATTGGAAGAAAGTTTTGGAGAACTGATTCACCCCCCTCTCAGTTGTCTATCCTGAATCTAACAGAAAATATCTTGATTGTTGAAGTGTTTGTTGATGATATCATTTTTGGAGGAAGAGATAGTATGTGCAAAACTTATGAAAAGTAAATTTGAGATGTTCATGTTTGGGGAAATAAATTTCTTCTTGGGTCTGCAAATCATTCAAGTAAAAAAAGGAATCTTCATTTCTTAGACTAAATATGTGAAAGAATTATTGAAGAAATTTGGGATGGAAGATTCAAAACCAATGAATACTCCCATGGAAATCAGATGTAAATTGAGCAAAGATGATGACTCTCCTAAGGCTGGTCAGAAAAAGTATAGGTCAATGATTGGAGGATTATTGTATCTCACTCAAACTAGACCTGACATTATGAATGTTGTTGGTCTTGTTGCTAGATTCCAAGTTGATCCTCGAGAATCTCATGTCATGGCAATCAAGAGGATCTTTAGATATCTAAAAGGGAAAGTTGAGTATGGTTTGTGGTATCCTAGAGATCATGATTTCTCTCTTCATGCATATACAGATGCGGATTGGGCAGGAGTGTGGATGACTGGAAGAGTACTAGTGGTGGAGCATTCTTTTTGGGAAAGAGATTGGTTTCTTGGCTAAGCAAGAAATTAGAGGCAATATCTCTATCCACTGTAGAAGCAGAATATATTGCAGCAACAGGTAGTTACACTCAAGTATTGTGGATGAAGCAAATGCTAAGAGATATCAGAGTGGAATATGAAGAACCTATCACAATCTTCTGTGATAATTCAAGTGCAATTAACATATCAAAAAATCCGGTGTTGCATTCAAAGACTAAACATATATCCATCAAGTTTCACTTTTTGAGAGAGCAAGTGAACAAGAATGAAGTCAGATTGGAGTTTGTGCCTTCCAAGGATCAGATTACAGATATCTTTACTAAACCTCTACCTAAGGGCTCTTTTGAGTATCTCAGGGAGATTTATGGGTTATTACCCCTCCGGTTCTGAATTAAGGTGCACTGATGCGCATCAGTCCAATGGATCTCACAGTCATATCTTGTGGTTTGGATTGATGTTTGGGAAGCTGCTACTCATAGGGAGTAGCCGGTATGATTCTGAATTGATGTAAGTATGTGCCTTTTTCCATTGATGTCAAAGGGGGAGAGAAGACATGTGAAAAAAAAGTAATTGTTGATCAAAAGGGGAGCAGGAAAGGAAGAGAAAACATGTGAATGGTTTTTGTTGATAGGGGGAGTCATGTTAGTGAGGAGATATTCTTGTATCATATGTTGCCATCAATGACAAAGGGGGAGATTGTTGCAAGTATGGGCCTAACCGGTGTTGTCATTGATGTCAACATACTCCTATTACATTTTTTATAAGGATTGGATGAGTGGTATGCTGAGGATATTAAGAAAATTAGTCCTATTAGGAACAGAGAAGAACAGTGAAGACAGTGAGGTAAAGACCCCAGCTAAGATGAAGATCAGAGGATGCACATCAAAGGTTTTGGAGATATGTGTCTTAAGATTATCTAGTAAATATTTTAGAGGTCCGCATGAAGATCTGAAGAAGTTATGGCCACTTAAGAGAAACTGGTTCTGACAGATGTTCAGAGGTGATAGAGTGACACAGATAGGTTTGGTGAGATCTAGAAATGAAATATCTTGTTCTGTGGATTTGGTGGAGTGTTTATGAAGTCAATATGAATTGACAACTCAATTGGTTCATGGTCTGGATGTCTACAAGCATCTAGTCCAATGAGACAGTGATGACAAACTGTGTTCTTGAGGTTCTAGATAAAGGAGAGAATGATTTCAAATAAGCAGAAGTAGTATGGATGTTCTTGGTGATTCAGAAAAGCTTGTGAAGGTCTTTGGATTGTTTCTAGTTCATGTTGGTGGTCCGCATTGAAGAGTGAGCTCATAATGGAAGAATTACTTTTGGATGATGATGTTCTTCCCAAGTCAGGCCGACCGGTTGAGTTACACATCCTGCAGATGATCTTGAAGATGTTCTGTGAAGATTGGCATGTTCCTAAAAGAATATTGAAGTCTTAGATCTATGTGGCCGATAGTGTGTTGATCCGTGTGAAGACTTTTTGTAAATAGTATTTGCTCTGTAATGTATGCCGACTTGGATGATTATCCCTAAGTTGATGTCTTGTATAAATAATGAGTTGTAAAGTCATTTTAAAGGTATCTTGTGGAGATGAGAGTGTGGCAGAAAGGAGTAGAGCAAAAATATTGGGCTTAAATGGAACTGACTCAAGCATGGTGAAGATGCTATTCTTTAGTTCAAGTATGTAATACTTATTATTCTGTAGACAATGTGTCTCCTGTAGGCAGTGGGCCTCTTGTGAGTAGTGTGCTCGGGCAGTGAACCCTAATTGGCATGTGACACTTTGTTCTTTCTATTCTTTTAATAGAAAATACAATCTTGGGTTAGTCACCCCATGGTTTTTCCCTTAACCAGGTTTTCCACGTTAACAATCTTGGTGTCATATGTGTTTTGCTCTTGAATTATTGCATTGTGTTTCCATGATTGATTTATTATTATGCTGCTGAATTAAGAAAGGATTTAAGTGATTAATTGTAAGAAAGTCTTGGACAACTAATTCATCCCACTCTCAGGTGTCTGTCCTATATCTAACAGTATGTATAGACTATAGGGAACTTAACATAGCCACTCGAAAAGATCATTTCCCACTACCTTTCATTGATCAAGTGCTTGATTCTCTAGTAGGAAAAAAATAATCCTTCCTAAATGGTTTAATGGCTATAATCAGATAAAGATAGCCCCAGAGGACCAAGATAAGACCACATTTACATGCCCTTGGGGTAGATATGTTTATTATGTCCTTCCTTTTGGGTTACGCAATGCCCTAGCCACTTTCCAGAGGGCAGTGCTAAGTATCTTTTCATACTATGCCCATGATTCTATGGAGATATACATGGATGATTTCACCACTTATGGAGAAACATTGGAAACAACACTCAACAATCTAGAGAAGGTCCTAAAAAGATGTCAAGAACATAATCTATCATTGAGTCATGAAACATGCTTTATGGTGATGACTCAAGGGGTTCTTCTAGGACACTTCATATCAAGTGATGGCATTCAGGTAGATCCAAATAAATTGAGATAATATCTACACTTCTTGTACCATAGAAACCCAAAGATGTTAGAAGATTTCTAGGCCAGGTAGGCTATTATAGGAGGTACATTCAGGACTTCAGCAAACTTGCAGCACCTTTGTATACTCTGCTTATAAAAGATATGGAATTTGACTAGAGCACAGAATGTCAGCACTCTTTTGACACACTTAAGATAACTTTGATAAAAGCACCCATATTGAGAGGACCAAATTGGACATTGCCTTTCCACATACACACTAATGCTTCTAATTTATCCATAAGATCTATGTTGGGACCGAAAGAAGGAAATAAGGAGTATGCTATATATTATTTCAGCAAAAACTTACAAGGAGCAGAACTCAATTACACTGTCATAGAGAAAGAGATGTTGGCTATTGTCTATGCTATCAACAAGTTTAGCCATTATGTCACTAGTTACTTGGTCTTCATCCATACAGATCATACTACAATTAGGTACTTGATGATCAAACCTGTGGTTGGAGGTAGACTAGTCAGATGGTTGCTCTTACTATAGGAGTTTGATATAAAATAGTGGATAAGCCAAGGAAAGCTAATGTGGTGGTAGATTTTCTATCTAGATTGCCTACACAAATAGAAGAAGGTGTTGTAGATGACACTTTTCTAGATGAGCACTTGTTTTCTCTCAACATACACACACCATGGTTTGCTGATATTACTAACTACTTGGTAGCAGGGCAGATACCATCACATTTCTCTCCTAGAGAAAGAAGATAGTTAGTGCATAAAAGCTTTCCATATTCTTGGATTGTTGGTTATTTATTCTACACTGGTCTAGATCATATTATGAGGAGATGTATAAGAGAAGATGAGGTCTTTGACATCCTAAAAGCTTGTCATGATGAGCCCTATGGGGGTCACTTTACAGCCAAAAAGAACAACATTCAAGATCTTAACAACAGGCTATTATTGGCCAACTCTTCATAAGGATGCAATTAAGTATACAAGGAGTTTGATAGATGTTAGAGAATGGGTAGACCAACTAGGTCAGATGACATGCCTTTGTAGCCATAGATGGCACTAGCACTATTTAACAAATGGGGGCTAGATTTCATTTGGCCAATTTCACCAGCTTCTAATAATGAGTACATTTTAGTTTGCACTGATTATCTAAAAAAATGGGTTAAAGTTAAGGCCTTCTAATTTTCTAGAGATGGAAATGTAGCCAAATTCTTGTATGAAGAGATCTTTACTAGGTATGGAGCACTAAGAGACATTGTCACTGGTCAAGGTCCCTAGTTCACTTCTAAACTCATTTCCACATTGGTTAAAGAATATGAAATCAGGTATATAGAAAATCAACACATTATCACCCCCAAGCCAATGGGCAAGTAGAAGTTACAAACAAAGAAATTGAGAATATCCCTACTAAAACAGTGAACATTCATAGAAAGGGCTAGGCAGCTAGATTACTAGAGGTAGTATGGGTATACAGAACCACATGGAAAACACCTTATGAATTAGTGTATGGTAAAACAACATTTTTACCAATAGAATTTGAATTTAAGACACTAAGAACTGCACTAGAACTTGACATGGATCTGACAGTAGCACAACAAGAAAGACTCCATATTCTAAATGGGCTAGATGAGATCAGAATGGCAGCTATGCACCACACAAAGATAGTTCAAAAGAAGAGAGGAAAACGGTATGACCAGTTCATTAAGAATAAAGAATTCCATGTGGGTTACTGGGCTTTGTTATATGATTCCAAATATAAAGATCACAAGGGTAAACTATAATCAAGGTGGTTAGGACCTTATGAAATATACCAGGTCTTTTCCAATGGAGCTGTCAAATTGCAGACCATAGATGAAGTCATATTTTCATTATTGGTTAATGGCAATAGATTGAAGCTCTATACAAGGCCAACAACAAGAGATGATTTTCTAAAGCAATGCTTTGTTCCTCACCCTGACTCAGATACTGCTATATTATCACCAAGCATTCACATGGAAGCAGACCATGTCAGTTATCAAAGTGACTTAGAAGGTGAGCTACATAGCTCACCTCCTGAGGTCGCTCAGGTATAATTTCTTTCCTTTCTTCACATGTACACACAACATCAATGCTACAATTTTCATGGAGATAGTTTCAATAAGCCATAGGGACCTGTAGAAGGAAAAAAAATCCATGCTGCCACAATACACATTGAGACATATTGAAAAAGGAACATGCAACAACTCTTCGTCAGTTCACATGCAGCAACTATCCGTCAACTTATTCAAATTTCACGCCATTCACTCCACTTTTCAAGCGCATGCAGCTGTCATTCATCATCTCACTACATGCAAGCTTCATCAACAGGTTCACACATGCTAGTATGTCATTTCCACCATTCCCCATAATAATGAGTCCCGTCCATTCCAACTTATGCTACAAATACATTTTCCAACACTCTACTTGCACATATTCCAATTCACTTCATTACAATAGGTACAAATATTAACTTTCCATTATTTAACGTAGATATTTCACTGCTCCTATATGTGCTCTCATTTAATAATGCAAAATTCTCATTATTAATTCTACATCCATGTACTATAATCCTTCTCTTTGCTCGTACAATGCCTTGAACTGAGGTCACTTCAAGATTTTAGTTGGTGGGAGGGATAGTGTATTATGCTAAAAAATGATTGTTCACCACCATTAGTTACAAAGCACAGACAATACAACCTTTTCTTCTCTTGCCTTCTTATGTTTATGACCTTTGTTTGTTAATTTCCTACAATTTAGAGTCAGTTCAGGCTAGTTTGAGTTGATGCATATAGGTATAATATGTTAGGGATTGCATGCAAAAGATATCAATTAAATGCAAATAAAGTTTAAATAGAGGAATGAAAAATACACAGAAATAATAGCAATGAGAGACAAGTTTTAACATGGTTCACCCAAACTCAGGCTACATCTACCAACAGAGAGTCCAATATTATTATCCAGTAAATCAAACCGATTACAACCAGCAATCCTTGAAACTCAATACCACTGCAAAATGCTACAATACATCATCAAAAACCCTAACCCTTAGCCACTTTTAGCAAGCCTTATGTCAATTTAAAAATAGGTTCTTTTATGTCGGTCAATAGAAAAAATAACTCCTGACACCTTTATAAAATAATAAAATTCATTTGAGGTTTCAGGGGCAGCGCGCGGGGGCGCAGCCCCTTGACCCCGCCCTATATCGCGACAGGGAGTGAACCAGGGGTGCTGCCCCTTGGACCCCATAAGGGGCGCTACCCCTTGACCCCATCTTGTGGGTGCTGCCACCAAACTCCTGCAAGGGGTGCTGCCCCTTGACCCCGTTAAATAATTTGGGGGGAAACCATGCCGATAAAAGTGGGGTAAATTTAACCTTCGAGTCTAATTAGGCTCTATATAACAACATAATATAGCAAAGGAATGTACAGAGGGTTATTGAAATTGAAAGTACAAGAAAATATAATAGAGAGTTAGTAGAAGGGTTGTGAGGAATTTGAATTTGAAGTTTAACTTGGCAACATGGGGGGAGACCTTATTAGACGAGAACCTACAGTGCATGTTGTGGCATTGGGAGACCAGATAACCTTGCCAATCTTTACACAAGCAGGATGGATTGACTATTTTCTAAAGTTCAAAGAATACAATGAAGGTATGATGAGGCAATTTACAGCCTCACTCTACCATGATGAAGTCACTATCAAAGGTTTGATAGTGGATGCTTCGGAAGCTACAATTGCTAAGGTATCTAGTTTACCTAGGAACAGAGAAGAATTCCTTGTCAAGGCAAATGCAATAGCTGTAAGAGATGAATTCATAGAGGTAGGGGAGCATCTAGAATCAACGTCACAAGGTACTAAAAGACTATCACTTCCATAGTTATGGGATTCTTGTGCTATTCACATTATTAAGTACCTTACTTATGATGGTAGGTAGTCCATGTTATACACTGTGCATTTTAAATTGTTGAGTCACCTCCGCCATAACAGAATAGTCAATGTGCCCAATTTTTTGTATAATTTGTTGAAGAGAATGGGATATGAATACCAGCAGAAGTCAAATAAGTCAGCATTGTCACATGATTGTTTGGTCACTCTATTAGTAAAAAGAAGCCTTAGGGTTCAATATCCACAAGTGCCCTAGAAAAGATTTTTGAAATGCAAAAACATTAATGACATTCTTAATGAGCCAGCAGTGCCAGGGAATGTAGAGTCACCTGATGCATCCTTGAAGGAAACCCATGTTACACCTGCTACCTCACCTACCCGCAGTGTCGAAGAAACAGGGGAACAAGATGTGCCAATTTCACCACATGTATCATCTAAACAACCTATAGTGGAAGAAGTAAATCAAATCCCAGTAGAAGAGGTAAATCAAACCCCATCCTCTAATAAAACACCTAGCACCAAAAAACCAAGAACCAAGAAGAAGAAAGGTGTTTCTTCTTCTAAGCCTACAAAGAAGCCAAAAGAGAAACCCACACCATTAAGACATTCACACTACCTAAAGAAGAAAGGTGTTATGAGGGGTGCTATTGAGAAGCCTAGAGAAGAGAAAGAGGATGTTGTCATAGTAGAAACTGACTATGAACAAGAGGCCAATGTGACTGAGAACGTACAAGTCCCCATCAAAAGGAAATGGTATGTGTCTTCTACCTCTGAATCAGAGGATATTTTTGTTGCTAAGAAAACTAGAAATAAAACCCCAGATAACCCCTACAATGAGGGTTATGATTCCACAGAGGTGTTGGAAATTAAGGTGTCTCAACCTTACAATTCCTAGCATTGATAATTAGATTATTTATTTATTTATTTACCTATGATGTAATTTATGTTGCACATCCTATTTTTTCATTTACTGTAAAGTGGCACGGTGAGTTGTCACTCAACTTGTAAGGTGACTAGGATGGTCAACTCATCCCATGTGGATATAGGTGTCCCATTTGAGGGGGAACTACTATGCCATGTGTCGGCATCTTGTGGTATGACAGAGGAGTTATTTTGTATGACAAAATCTATGACACATAAGAGCCAAGTATAGAGATTCCTATGATAAGTGAAGACAAGTGTCGGAGAGCATCTTTGCATGTGGAGAAGGCATATTTGGGCACCAAAGTTGGGTTATAACATGTTGTAAGAGGAATATGCCATTTTAGTCATGTATGATGGATTCCATTACAACATTAAGTGTTGTTATGTTGCAGATTTTTATGACAACTGTAAGATGAGTAAGAGCATCTATCATTGCCTATTTTTAGCTTGAGCGCTCCATTCTTGGGAAGTCAAATTTGCCATGTATGACAGATGTAAGAGAGGTGTATGCATGTTGGACAAGTGTCCTTGGGTGTGTGAAATGGTCCATGTGGCCATGATGGATGTCCATCTCTAGAAGCTTCTTAGTTTTTCCTTGTAACTCTATATAATGAGGTGTATTGGAGTAGTAGTTACATAGTGTTTTTACAGGTATTATTATGCTACTGGAATTACTCTAAAAATGAGATTATACATTGTGCAGGTTTTGGAGTGTGGGGTTTTTTACCAGAAAAGGTTTTCCCCACATATATTTTGTGTCTCTCTTGCATTCTTGTGTTGTTTTTGCTGCTGCAATCTCTATGTTAATCCCATAACATAACTATAATTGTATGGATTTAAAAGAATTTGCATACTATTCCCCTCATTAGATTGGTGTAGGAAGTGTGTTCCATATACCTTGCTTCATTTTAGTTGGTATCAGAGATCGATCACCTTTGATCCTAGTTGTTGGGTAGGGGTCTTTTGAACTGATCTTTGATTGAGTGGGAGTCTATGTAAAGTATTCTACAATCTTGTTGTAGGAAGGAGATGGCAGGCACATCTAGAAGAATAGAGTTGGAAAAGTTTAATGGCAGCAATTTTGAGTTGTGGAAACTTAAAGTGGAAGACATGCTTGTTGACAGAGACCTATGGGAAACAATTTCTAGAACAAAACCAATGGCAATGGCTTAGGGAGATTGGGATCTCAAAGATTGTAAAGATAAGGGTCATGTGAGACTCTATTTAGCTACTTCCATCCTGTTAAATGTTGATGAAGAGAAGACTGTGAAAGATCTATGGAAGAAACTTGGTGATGTTTATCAAGCCAAATCCCTTGTAACCAAGTTATTCCTAATGAAGAAGTTGTATTCTCTGAGGATGGAAGATGGAGGATCAGTTGCAAATCACCTGAATGTCTTTAACATGCTAGTTGCACAGTTGACTTCTATTTGTGTGAAAATAGAGGAGTATCGTTGCATGACCTTGCTTTGTTCTTTGCCAGACTCGTGGGACCACCTTGTCATGGCCATTGGGAGTACTACAACCACCTTCAAGATGGATGAAGTGGTGTCTTCACTATTAATGCAGAGAAAGTCTTCTGATTCACCTAAGGAGGCTCTTGCAGTTCATGGTAGACCCAAAGAGAAAGGGAAGAAGAAGGACAAGAAATCTTAAAAAGGCAAATCTAAATCCCATGGGAGATCCAAATCTCCTAGAAAGTCTAAGGCACTGTGTTGGAACTATGGTGAATCTAGGCATTTCCAAAAGGAGTGCAAGGAGGAGAAGAAGAAAAAGAAAAAGAACACATCTGATTTAGATTCTTACAAATCTCAAGATGATGGTGATGGTTTTATTTCTACCTTGGCTACCCATGCATCGAAAGATGTGTGGCTGATTGACTCCAGTGCTTCCTTCCACATGACCTCATGTTGAGGTTGGTTCACAAAGTATGAAGAGTTTGATGGTGGGAAGGTGTACCTGGGTGATGAATCTCATCTAAAGATTATTGCCTGTGGAAGAGTCTTGATCTGATTCCCTAATGGATGAGTGAAGGGGATCAATGGGGTTATGCACATCCCCAGTTTAACATGAAACTTGATTTCTATAAGTAAATTGAATGATGAAAGTGTGCAGGTTGTCTTCTCTAGTGGAGGATGCAAGATGACAAGAGGAGCTATGGCTCAGGGAGATTGGGATCTCAAAGATCATAAAGCTAAGGGTCTTGTGAGACTTTGTTTAGCTGATTTTGTCCTGTTAAATGTTCATGAAGAGAAGACCGCAAAAGAGATATGGAAGAAACTTGGTGATGTTTATCAAGGCAAATCCTTGGTAACCAAGTTATTCCTAAGGAAGAAGTTGTATTCTCTAAGGATGGAAGATGGAGGATTGGTTGCAGATCACCTGAATGTCTTTAACATGCTAGTTGCATAGTTGAGTTCTGTTGGTGTGAAAATGGAGGAGGATCGTTGCATGACCTTACTTTGTTCTTTGCCAGACTTATGGAACCACCTTGTCATGTCCATTGGTAGTACTACAACCACCTTCAAGATGGATGAAGTGGTGTCTTCACTGTTAATGTAGAGAAAGTCTTCTGATTCAACTAAGGAGGCTCTTGCAGTTCTTGGTAGACCCAAAGAGAAAGGGAAGAAGAAGGACAAGAAAGTTGAAAAAGGCAAATCCAAATCCCATGGGAGATCCAAATTTCCTGGAAAGTCTAAGGCACTGTGTTGGAACTATGGTAAATCTAGGCATTTTTGAAATGAGTGCAAGGAGGAGAAGAAGAAAAAGAAAAAGGACACCTCTGATTCAGATTCTGACAAATCTCAAGATGATGGTGATGCTTTTATTGCTGCCTTGGCCACCCATGCATCAGAAGATGTGTGGTTGATTGACTCTGGTGCTTCCTTCCACATGACCTCACGTCAAGGTTGGTTCACAAAGTATGAAGAGTTTGATGGTGGGAAGGTGTACTTGGGTGATGACTCTCACCTAAAGATTGTTGGCTGTGGAAGAGTCTTGATCTGATTCCCTAATGGATGAGTGAAGGGGATCAATGGGGTTATGCACATCCCTAGTTTAGTATGAAACCTTCTTTCTATAAGTAAATTGAATGATGCAGGTGTGCAGGTTGTGTTCTCGAGTGGAGGATGCAAGATGACAAAAGGATCTATGGTGCTTGCTAAGGGTACTAAGAGAGGTACTCTATTTTAGCTAGATGCATGCACTGCTCAGTGCAATAATTCTTCTATTTTGAAGAAAAGAACTTCAGATTCTTCATCATCACCATTGGAACCAGTAGTGAAGAGATGTGTTTCTTCAACTTCTGATGGTAGTTCTTTCTGGGTACCTAAGGGTGCTCATGCTTTGGAAACAAAACTTCCTACTGAGAAAACAATGTTGTGGCATAAGAGACTTGGTCACATTGGTGAGAAGGGTCTTAGAGACCTGAAAAATAAAAACTTTGTCGAGGGGTTAAATGATTGTAATCTTGAGTTCAACTTTTGTGAACATTGTATATATGGAAAGCAAAACTATGTTCAGTTCTACTCTAGTTCTCACAAGTCTTTTGGTGTCTTGGATCTTATTCATTCTGATGTGTTTGGTCCTGTGAATGTTCCTTCAATTTCTAAATCATTATATTTTGTATCATTCATTGATGATTACAGTAGGACATGGGTTTATTTTCTTAGAAGTAAATATGAAGTCTTTATTCAGTTCAAAGAGTTTAAAGCTTTTGTAGAGAATCAGATTGGTAAAAAGATTAAGTGTTTGAGAACTAATAATGGTGATGAGTTTTGTTCCGCAGAGTTTGATAAGTTTTGTAAAGAACATGGGATTGAAAGACATAAGACAACTCCATACTCCCTTTAGCAAAATGGAGTTGTAGAGAGGATGAATAGATCATTGATGGAGAGGGCTAGGAGTATGCTTAGTGAAGCTAGCCTTGAACAAAATTTTTGGGCTGAAGCTATAGCCATTGCTTGCTACCTGATTAACAGGTCTCCTACTTCAATGCTTGTTGATAAGACACCCATGGAGGTGTGGTCTAGTAAGAAGCCTTTGTTGAGACATCTTTGTGTTTTTGGTTGTGAGTCATATGCACATGTGCCTAAGGAGAAGAGGACAAAATTGGAGAACAAGGCAATTAATGTTGGCAAGAGACACTATATGGATTCATGATTGTTGTCATTGATGGCAACAAAGTTCATCCCACACATCCGCAGGACATGGTGTGTCTCTACCAGAAGTCAGAATGAAGATTGTTGAGGTCTAGTAAACAAGAATAGAGCATATGGCAAGGTCTGACAGACAGGTCTGGATCTCTCAAAGGAAGTATCTTGGTGAAGTGTGGATTTGGGAAAGTCAAGAGGACTACCTTGAGTAATAGATTCCAAGGATTTAGCCTCTGGTGATGGACAAGGAAAAAGATATGAACAATTGAGTACCGGATTCCTGAGTGACAGTGTGAACAGAGGAAGAACTGACTGATAGAACATCAGATTGCTTTTTGGATGTGTTTCTGATAGTGGTAAAGGTTATGAAGACATGAATTATGTTTGGCCAACATGATTAATGATTTCTACAAGTATATGCTTGATCCGCATTACTTGATGTGCAAGGATTCAGCCGACAGAACAGAGTTTGTGAGAAGATAGACTGTTCCGGGTGCCGACTAGAAAGATAATGAAATCACTAGTGTAGATATATATATAGGATGGATTTAGTTGTGAGAGTTAGTGAAAAAGGAGTTTGATATGTGAAAGAGAGCAGAGTAAAGATAAGTAGTAAGAAAGATTTGGTATGTGAAAGGAAAGCAGAATAAAGAGAAGAGGAAAGATGAAGTGCAGTAGATTAGTGTACTGAGCCTAACCGGAACTGAACTCCAACATATTTGGATGCTTCCAATCAGTTCAAGTATTGTATGACATTCTTTTGTAGACAGTGTGTCTCCTTGTAGGTAGTGAGCCTCTTTGTGAGCAGTGTGCTCGGGCAGTGAGCCCTAATTGGCAAGTGCCATTTTGTAATTACTTATTCTTCTAACAGAGAATAATCTTTGGGTTAATCACCCCGTGGTTTTCTCCCTTAACAGGGTTTCCACATCAAAAATACTGTGTCATGTGTTTTTCATTTCATAGTAATGTTTGTTTGTTTGATTTAATGCTGCATTGATTAATAAGAAAGTTCAGAAAGAAGAAATTATTAGGATAACTGATTCACCCCCCCTCTCAGTTATCAACAATTGGTATCAGAGCTAAGTTCCTCCTAATAGAGCCTAACAGCTTGAGAAAGATCTGGGAGTTCAAATGGATGCATATGGTTTAAGGGAGCAACTCAAGACTACCCTTGAGGATCTTGAACAGTCAAACTCTGAAGTCAATGAATTAAAGGAAAGACTCAAACAGGCTGATGAATTCATGAGAGAACTAAAAGACAAATTAAGTCACTCTATGAAAAAGAGAAAGGAGCTGCTCCAGCAATTGGCAAGACAAAGTGAAGAAAGTAATGCAAATGAAGAGCTGACTAAGAAAACCAAGTTATGTGAAAAGTTATCAAAAGAAGTCATTATGGTAAGACATGAAATGGAATCAGGAGTTATAAAGTTTACCCAAGAGATTGAAGAGAAAAGAAAAATTGAAGACAATCTAAGACAATCTCTCAAAGAGAAATCAGAAGATTGCCACCAAATGGATAGGATTATCAGACATCTTGAATCTGATCTTGAAGATGCTAAAGATAATGAAGAAAAACTTGAGGATCAAATTGTCTCTCTCAAAAGGGATCTTTAAACAGCAAATGAATATAAAGAGAAATTCAAGATAAGTTTTGCTCAACTTGAAGTTCTTCTTGGAAGTCAAAAGAGGGCAGATGACAAGTGTGGTTTGGGATATGAGAAAGAAGAAAGCTCCGGATCCGGTCAGAAGAATTTTGGATCAGAAAATCCAAGGAACGGGCCTAGAAGACCTCTGGTAAGACAGCCCAATGCTCAAAGATATCCATCCTTCAATGGATACTGCCACAGCTGCAATCACTTTGGTCACAAAGCTAATCAGTGCAGAAAGAGAATGAATCAGACTAATCCATCCTTCTCTGGACAGTGCTTTAACTGCAAAAGGTATGGACACAAGTCTCATGAATGCAGAAATATGCAAATGAACAAATCATTCAATGGTAGATGCTTTGCATGCAATAGAGTAGGTCATATGGCTAATCAATGTAGATCAAGAGGTCATCAGTTAAATATGCAAAGAAATGTTATCTGCCAAATCTGTAATAGGTCCGGTCATAATGCAAAAGTCTGCAGAAGTAAGAATCAGGACAAAAGAGGTCTGGTATATAATCAAAATCAAGACAAGGGTAAACAAAAAATGAATGCGGATGAAGTTAGGAATGAGATGAACAAGATTTGGGTAAAGAAAAGTTCAGAGAATGTAGAGGTTAGATCCGCACCAGACTTTGGTGCTGATATTCCTTCCGAAAATTAAAAGGTGAGCTCTAGCTCAAGGGGAGACACAAAGAAAACCCTGTTCCCCCAGCCAATCAAGCAGTGCCAAATCTGGCACAAGATGCAGAGTAAAGGGTTTGTAGATATGAGTCTTGAGATGATCCAACTAAGATTTCAGAGGTCCACATGAAGATATGAAGAAGTTGTGATCGATCAAGTAGAACTTGTTCTGGGAGATGCTCCGGAATGACAGAGGATTACAAAAAGGTCCAGAGAGATCCAGAAGTGCATTGTCTTATTCTGCGGATTGGATAGAGTGTTTGGGATGTCCTTGTGATGTGTCATCTTGATTTGTTCATGGTCAGAAGATCCGCATGATGTTCGTAGATCAGGACTGGTCCGGTTCTTCAAGTCATTCGAATAAGGCAAACCAGAATAATGTAGGTTGAGCATTTATTGCAATCAAATATTAGGGTTTGCAGAGCAATATAAGAGATTTCTCATAAATCACTTGTTCATTCTGCACTCAAGAAGAAGAGAAAAGTGGAGCTCTGCAACAAAATTCATCAAGTTCACCGAAGATCACTTGCAGAAGTCATTACATACAAAAATCAATCCAACCACTCCGTGTAACCGAAGGCACATAAGGTATTTTCCATTTTCAATATCTCACTACAAATCTTTTGAAAAATGGCTACTCCGAATATAGTAAAGATCTCAGATAGGCCCCAACCTGAATTTAAGAAACACCCATACAAGTCATTGGAGGTAGATCCCTTAGGAGCATTCTCTAGTGTTCCACATGGTGTTTTACACATAGAAGACATTAGGGTTTACATACATGCAAGTATTGAGAAATTTGGGGAATTCAAATTAAGAGATTTCTATCACAAACAACTGATAGACAATGCTTTTGAGCTTAAACCAAAGTATAAGGGTATCCACAAGAAACATTTTGATCAATTCATTCATTTCCCCTACTTTGAAGAATATGAATGGGTCTGGTACGTATTGAGTAGAATGCATGACAACTTCCTATGGCTGGATAGACCCTGCAAGATCACAAAAGAGGCAATTAGGGCAGTAACTGGTCTATACTCTTCCAGAGGGATACCTATCCTCAAATCCATAAAAAATAACATTGTAACTGAGGCCACCAGATCAAAATTTGATAAGAGGTCAATGACCATTGAAGATATTTCTGATCTAGATATCAAGTTTGCATCTATGATAATAGGATACAAGATTTATCACTCCAGTAGGGAGAATTCTGTATCCAGAACTGCAGTATATACTGCCTATGAGATGCTGAGGAAGAATGCAGATTATGATCTCTGTGAACTTCTTTTAAGCCAATTAATGGAAAATATACAAAAGATCAAAAAGGACAAAAAGAATTCTTTCAAGTATGGTACACTTATATTATGTCTATTTTTCCACTTCATGAATGAGCTACCCAGATCAAGTGGATGGGTATGGCAGAATGACAAACCTGTAGTAGTCCAGAATAGAGATTATTTACATGGACTTGGGGATGCCAAAGAAAGAAATACAACCCTGTGGGGATACTTCAAAAACTTCCAAAGCATGATGCAAGCAAGAGAAAGAATTCCCCAGTCTCTTGTTGAAAAATACAAAGACTCAGTCTACTTTATGGTTGATACTGATCAGTGCCTAATGGAGGCAGTAGAGCCAAGGATAGTCTGGATCATGCCCATGGGGTATGAGGTTGATGAACAGATTGTGGAACTGCATGTTCAACACATGCTTAGTCAGCCCAAAGATCCAAAGGCAGAAAGGTTTGGAACCTTTAAGGAGCTGAGTGTGAAGATCCATGTGGAACTCAGAGAACTTGAGATAAAAAGGAAGGTGAGAAAAGAAGTAGAACGTATTGCTCAAGGCCTAGGCATCCCAAAGGAGGCACTTGATGCCAACCGGGAAAAGAGGTGAAAGGATGAGGAAGAGAGGAAAGAGGCAGAAAAGAAAAGCAATAAAAGTACTTCGGTGGAAACCTCAACCTGGACCAGATTATCAAAAGGATCTACACCAGTCACAACCAAAAGCTTAAAAACATCAAAACCAGAAGGTTAGACATTTGGTAAAGGAGAGAAAAGATCTAAAATAAAAGCCACAAGGGCTTATACAAGTAAGAAAGATGAAGAGGAAACTGAATCAGATGAGGGGGTAAAGGAAATAAAGAAGCAGAAGAAGAAAGGATGTGGAAAACCCTCCATAGGCCAAGACAAGGAAGAAAAGGCAGAGGAATTTGTTGAAAAGCCCACCCTGTCTCTAGAGAGTGTAATCAAATCAGTCACTGTGGATGGAAACCTTCAACCAATGGCCAAATTCTATGATGACTACAATGAGGCTAACCAAAAGATCCTACAAGAAGCCACAATCAGGTATCTGAACATATACAATAAGGCTTTCATTGATATTATATCTCTAATTCTTAAAAGCCTAGAAAAGGAGTTAGAAATAAGAAAGAACAATGCCCTGGCAAAAGATCTTGAGATCTGGGAGCAGATAGCTATTCAGCTATATCCTCAAATTGATCCCAAGACAATGAACATAATATTCAAAGACTGCAAAGATGAGTTCAGGAGTAAAGCAAGGATGAATCAACTCATGCTTGGTGAGACTGATAAGGTGGCCATGGATACAGAAGAGATCCTCCGAAAGGCCTTCAAAAGGTTTAATCTTCCTGTTGTAGAGGACTTGGGTACTGATCCCTCATTCACAAGTGTTGCAAAAGAAACTTCTGAGAAAGCAACATAAGAGATGGGCCCTGAACAAACCAACATTTCTCCTCTGGTTTCCCCTACAGTCTCTGGATCCAAAGGAAAAGACACTATACAGGAGAAAGAAGCAGGAGTGAAAGAAAAAGAAGCTGACAGTACCAAGGTTGTAGAGAAAGAGAAGACTCCAACAAGGAAAACCACAACTGATAGTGGTAAGAATGTAGGAGAGAAAACTCCAAAGGACAGCTCCAAGACTGCAGAAGAGAAGAAACATCTGTCTCCAGCAAGAGACACTGCACAAACTATCCAAAAATTTCTAAGCAAAGAAACAATAGAGATTGATGAACCAGAGCTTCTACAAGGTCCATTCAATTTTGATTCCCTCTCTCCGGTACAGACAATGAAGATAGCTTCATTTGCAAATGCTAAGGCAAATGAAAAACTCCTAAAGTCTCATATGGAAGACTGTGAGTTGATAGAAGCTGCTTCTGGAGTGCTCGAAAAGATTATGCCATCGATCCAGAAAGATCCCACAGCCTCCTCTTCCGGTAATCTCAAAACCTTAGTTAGTAGTGTTAGTACACATTTTGATTCTCTAGAAAAATCAGCTGAAGAAAAGGTCTGGAAGGAGTTTTTGGATAAAAGGTTCTCTGAGGTACAGGGTTTGATCATTAATGATAGGAGAAACATGAACATTGGAATAAAGAGCTTAGAAAATACTCTTAAGGATGGCGGTGAAATATACAAATTTTGTATCTCCTGGTCCAAGGTAACAGTGGATATTGAGAAGAAAATAAAAGAGCAAGAGGACACACTACTAAGCTTGTCTCAAAATTTTGATCCTCTTTCTTCCTCTATAACAAATCAAGAATGTCAGACCATAGCAGTCTTGAGTGAAATCCAGAAATTGGAGAAGGAAAAGAAAAATAGAATAAGCAGGTTGAGTGAGCTCAAGGGGTTAATTGTCCCTAAGCGAGAGGCCATGCATGAGGCTATAACAGAAGCTCAAATCATAGCCTAGACAAAAGATCCGACAGATCTAAAAAGCACAGATGCATTTGCATTCCTGTTGAGTGGGCATATCTCAATTTTGGACAGGATGAAACAGAGTTGGGTGACAGAAGTTGTATAGTTGAAGACAACTTTTGCAGACATACTTAAGGTATATGTAAGTATGCCATATGTTTATGCAGCTAAGTATAGTAATTTTTTTGAAAATTCGGGTGTACGGACCCTACCCTTTGCCATTGATGTCAAAGGGGGAGTGAGGAGTAGTGAAAAATGAGGAATCCAACTAAGGGGGAGCTCCAGAAAATGTATATAAAGACAGAGCATCAGCCAAGGGGGAGCTTAGTGTAAACACTTAGTCATTTTTCACTAAGTGTTGCCATCAATGCCAAAGGGGGAGATTGTTGGCAAGAGACACTATATGGATTCATGATTGTTGTCATTAATGGCAACAAAGTTCATCCCACACATCCGCATGACATGGTGTGTCTCTACCGGAAGTCAGAATGAAGATTGTTGAGGTCCGGTAAACAAGAACAGAGCATATGGCAAGTTCCGACAGACAGGTCTGGATCTCTCAAAGGAAGTATCTTGGTGAAGTGCAAATTTGGGAAAGTCAAGAGGACTACCTTGAGTAATAGATTCCAAGGATTTAGCCTCCGGTGATGGACAAGGAAAAAGATATGAACAGTTGAGTACCGGATTCCTGAGTGACAGTGTGAACAGAGGAAGAACTGACTGACAGAACATCAGATTGCTTTTTGGATGTGTTTCTGATAGTGGTAAAGGTTATGAAGATATGAATTATGTTTGGCTGACATGATTAATGATTTCTACAAGTATATGCTTGATCCACATTACTTGATGTGCAAGGATTCAACCGACAGAATAGAGTTTGTGAGAAGATAGACTGTTTCGGGTGCCGACTAGAAAGATAATGAAATCACTAGTGTGGATATATATATAGGATGGATTCAGTTGTGAGAGTTAGTGAAAAAGGAGTTTGATATGTGAAAAAGAGTAGAGTAGAGATAAGCAGTAAGAAAGATTCGATATGTGAAAGGAAAGTAGAATAAAGAGAAGAGGAAAGATGAAGTGCAGCAGATCAGTGTACTGAGCCTAACCGGAACTGAACTCCAGCATATGTGGATGCTTCCAATCAGTTCAAGTATTGTATGACATTCTTTTGTAGACAGTGTGTCTCCTTGTAGGCAGTGAGCCTCTTTGTGAGCAATGTGCTCGGGCAGTGAGCCCTAATTGGCAAGTGCCATTTTGTAATTCCTTATTCTTCTAACAGAGAATAATCTTTGGGTTAATCACCCCATGGTTTTCCCCCTTAACAAGGTTTCCACATCAAAAATACTGTCATGTGTTTTTCATTTCATAGTAATGTTTGTTTGTTTTATTTAATGCTGCATTGATTAATAAGAAAGTTCAGAAAGAAGAAATTATTAGGATAACTGATTCACCCCCCCTTTCAGTTATCAACAATTAAGTGTATCTTCATTGGCTATGGTGTCAGTGTGAAAGGGTACAAGCTTTGGGATCTTGTGGCTAAGATAGTCTTGTATAGCAGAAGTGTTATTTTCAGAGAGGTAACTCCTTCTCATGTTGTTTTACAACCAGAAGAAAAAGAAAAGAAAGAGGATGTTGTTCAGTTTCCTACTACCCCTGAGAAGACTGAACCGAAAGACCCTATTGGACCTGATGACGAGGAGAGCTCTAGCAGCTCTGAAAGTTTAGAAGAGGAAGAAGAACATCCACCTCAGCTTTTGAGGAGGCCTACATGAAATAGGAAGCAACCTACGAGGTTTGGTTATTCATTGCTTGATTCTAGTTGTGCTTTTACCTTGATTTCTAACACTGATGAGCCTAGAATTGTGAAAGAGGCTATGAGTATGAAAGATGCAAGTTTCTGGAAGGAGGCTATGGAAGAAGAGATGGCTTCTTTGGAAAAGAATAAAACTTGGGACTTGGTGCCTTTGCCTGATGGACGAAAACCTATTGGATGCAAATGCATGTTCAAGAAGAAATTTGGTGCAGATGGTAGTGTTGAGAAGTATAAGGCCAAATTGGTTGTGAATGGGTATTCTCAAGTGGAGGGAATTGATTATGGTGAGATTTTTTTCTCCTGTTGCAAAGTTGACTTATATTTAGTTCCTATTATCTCGTCCAATAGCTTATGACTTAGAAGTGGAACAAATGGATGTGAAGACAACTTTCCTTCATGGTGATTTGGAGAAAGAAATCTACATGTCATAGCTAGAGCACTACATGGTAAAAGGTAAAGAAAATCTAGTTTGCATGTTAAAGAAGTCTTTGTATGGTTTGAAACAATCTCCTAGGATGTGGTACCAAAAGTTTGATGCCTTTATGTTGAGTATTAGATTTCTAAGATCGAAATCATATCATTATGTTTATTTCAAATTTGACAATGATCACATTATCATTATAGAATTGTATGTTGATGATATGTTATTAATTGGGAATGGTAAAAGTTTGATTTCTGATTTGAAGTCTCAGTTGTCAGCACAGTTTGAAATGAAAAATTTAGGGGCAGCCAGGTACATTCTAGGGATGGAGATCAAAAGAGATAGAGCAAACAAAAAACTTTGGTTAGGCCAAGGTAAGTATGTTAACATTGTGTTGGAGAGATTCAGTATGGTGGATTGTAGACCATTGACTATTCCAATTATGATGAGGACAAAGTTATTTGTTGATGATTGTCCAAAGTCTCCTTCTAAGATGGAGGATATGAGTAGAGTACCTTATGCTAGTGCAGTTGTCATCTTGATGTATGCTATGGTTTGTACAAGACCAAACATTACCCAAGCAGTGGGAGTCCTTATTTAGTTTATGGCTAATCCTAGACGGGTACATTGGGATGTAGTGAAAAGAGTGTTCAGATATTCAAGGGGTATTTTTGAGTATTCCCTATGTTATCATGGTTATCCTACAGGACTTCAGCATTTTCTAGGTATTCAAGGATTTGTGGATTCTTATTGGGCAGGTGACATTGACAACAGAAGATCCACCAGTGCCTATGTGTTCACTATTAGTTGGATGAGTAAGTGACAACCTGTGGTTGTTTTGTCCATGACAGAATTAGAGTACATGGCAGAAACACATGCTTGTAAGGAAGCCATTTGGCTTAAGAGGTTGTGTTCAGATATTGGTTTTGATGTAGGACAAATTGCTAACTGTTATGACAGTTAGAGTGCGATTTACTTAGTAAAGAATCCTACTTTCCATGCCAGAACAAAGCACATTGATGTTCAATATCATTTTTTTCATGATATGGTAGAAAATGGGAAGGTGATATTGGACAAGGTTTACACTTTGAAGAATATTGCAGATGTGCTAACGAAACCTATGGGCACATATAAGTTCAGATGGTGTTTGGAGTCTATGGGTCTCTTGGCCCCTAACAGTTAAATATTTTCATTCTATTGGCTCTTACAAGGTGTTCGACAAGTGGGAGAATATTGGGAATTAAGGTGTCTCAACCTTGCAATTCCTAGCATTGATTATTAGATTAATTATTTATTTATTTGCCTATGATGTAATTTATGTTGCACGTCTTGTTTTGTCATTTAGTGTGAAGTGGCATGGTGAGTTGTCACTCAACTTTTAAGGTGACTAGGATGGTCAACTCATCCCATGTGGATATAGGCATCCCATTTTAGGTGGCACTAATATGCCATGTGTCGACATCTTGTGGTATGATAGAGGAGTTATTTTGTATGATATAATCTATGATGTGTAAGAGCCAAGTATAGAGATTCCTATGACAAGAGAAGATAAGTGTCGGAGAGCATCTTTGCATGTAGAGAAGGCATCTTTGGGTGTCCAAGTTGGGTTATGACATGTTGTAAGAGGAATATGTTATTTTTAGTCATGTATGAGAGATTCCCTTAAAACATTAAGTGTTTTTATGTTGTAGATTTTTATGACAATTGTAAGATGCATAAGAGCATCTGTCATTGCCTATTTTTAGCCTGGGGCGCTTCATTCTTGGGAAGACAAATCTGCCATGTATGACAGATGTAAGAGAGGTGTATGCATGTTGGACAAGTGTCCTTGGGTGTGTGAAATGGTCCATGTGGCCAAGATGGATGCTCATCTCTAGAAGCTTCTTAGTTTTTCCTTGTAACTCTATATAATGAGGTGTATTGGAGTAGTAGTTGCATAGTGTTTTTATAGGTATTGTTATGCTACTAGAATTACTCTAGAAATGACATTTGCAGACTCCTGGAAGAACTTGCATTGCAAGTGTGTTGTAAACAATCTTGTTTTGATAATACATTCTGCAGGTTTTGGAGTGTGGGGTTTTTTACTTGAAAAAGTTTTCCCCATGTATATCTTGTGTTGTGTTTGCTGTTGCAATCTCTGTGTCAATCCCATAACATAACTATAATTGTAAGGATTTAAAATAATTTGCATACTATTCCCCTCATTAGATTGGTGTAGGAAGTGTGTTCCACGTACTTTTCTTCCTTTCAAGGGGGTGGTGATGAACGACCTTTAAGAGATGAGGAATTATTAACTGAAGGAATGTTAGGAAAGAATTGCAGGAAGCCTTTTAAAGAATAAAGCAACTGGAAGAACTAGTCAAAACTTATGAGCAGAGGGACAAGGAGAGAGAAGAAAAGATACAAGAGTTGGAAGAAAAAGTTAACACTTATGATCAAGGTTCAAAACTAGATATCCTTGCAGAGCTAGCCATAGTTGTTGTAGGAAATAAGGAATTAGTGGCTGCAAAGAAAAGACTCCCTATTGTAAAAACCTTAACTTGTCATATAGTTGTGTCCCTAGGATATTAACTATGGAAAGTTACTCAAGGTTTCTCTAAACAAAAAGAAGACTGGAAGAGAGAAAAAGAAGCCATGATTGTAGAACACACTCAAGCAATAGAAAGGAAAGATATTGAGTTGGGAAGGCTAGTAGTCAAAATGGAGGAGATAGTAGACAAAGTTGTTTAAATTGTTAAATGTAGAGCTAGGACTTATGCCTTGTTCCTATAGGAGAAATTTTTGAGTTACTAGTTTAGTAAATTGATCAATAATAAACCAATTGCAATGAGTGGAAAATTGAACTTTCTAAAAAATTTTGCTACTGCCACACCTAAAGAGCAAGACAAGCTATGTGAATATTACTTATATAATTATGTTGTATCTGAGGATACTTAATGGAACCCATTGATTTATGTAAGGGATTTACAAGTGAGAGCACTAGCCTCTTACTTTAGGAATGAGAAATTGAGAGGAGAAATCATGCAAGCATACACAGAGAGAGAAAAATATATTGCTCTTCCAATAAGAAGAGAATCGGAAATCCCTGAATCAATCATTGTAGAATGGAGAGAGATCTTGGAACACAAAGGTGTGGGAAGGAAGATCATGAATTTAAGACTACATATTATGATAGGATTCAACATTTAATAGTTGGGCTCATTCATCACTCTCAACAGCATGTATAGGATAGATGGAATAGTTTCACTCTTGAATTGCAAAAGAAACAACCCCACTCTGTTCATAACTTCATGGCTATGTTTGAAAGGGTACGAAAATACATGGGCATTGCCAAGGGACAAGGACTGGACTAGATACCACTTAATTTCCAACCTCCAATACTTCTATATCTGGTGCCACATTGGACTGGGAAGAAGAGTGTAGAGTGTGAGAAAGTAGAGGTCACTAGAATGAACAAGTTGGCATATAATAATAGATTTTATTTGGAGAAAGTCAAGGGAGTAGGTACTATTGCAAATTTTAGGGAGATCACCTTGCATTATAACCTACAACCTTAGTTGATTTTCTTGAGGATAAGCAAATGGATAGTTTGGGGGTGTGATGAGCCTAGTTATTAGCCTATTTTCTTATGGTTTTATGCAAGTTGAAATACATTCTCAGACATTATCTTAAACATATTTCTATATTATGTTATCCCTTATCATCATTATGTAGACTTGAACCTGGTTATTAAGTATATGGAGATATGATTATAATATGATGAAAATTGTATGTTATGTGTGGGAATGTATAGATTGTAGAGAATTTTTGTGTTAATTATGGTTGTTAGTATTTTGTACATGTTTGTGGACTAACTCATGTAGCTAAAGAAGAAGGACTATAACTAGCAACAATTGAAAGGTGCAACCCACAGCCACAACATTTCTAGGCAGCAGAGCAGGGAAGGTTCCAAATTCAACGAAGTGCAACAACCACAACATGAAGACACTTGATGGATATAATCATGCACTGTGATGGTCATCAATAAAGATGATTGAAAGTTTGAAGGATTCTATTGTAACAAAGAGTTCCAATTTTATTAGGACTCTTCTTTCCTTCCTTTTCAGTTATTATTGTTAGCATTCATCACACTCTGGTTTGTATGGAGTGGTGTTTTATGATTTTAGTTAAGAGACCTATTTAAATAAACTCCCTCGTGCCTATATGTATGGCTCGGTGGTCAATGTAGTTAAGTTTCAAGTTTGAAGTGGATTATTCAGTTGTACATATAGCTATCTAAATCTTTTCTAGATTTATACAGACAATGTTATAAGTTTATGAATACTACAGTTTAGCAAGATTTTATGTCATTTGAGAAGACTGTGTAATGAATGAGTTAGAATCAATATGATTGTGTTATTCTAGAGAACTAGAATTGAGTTAAAAGCAGTGAGGCAGTCACCTAAGCAAGGGCCACTCAGGATAACTATCCTTCATTTTATTTCTTGCATGTTATTATTATTGTAGCAGTTATTTCATGAATGCAAGATCAATTAGATGATTACGTTGTTTTAGTTCATTTGACTTGTGATACTCTAGAGGGTAGGATAAGTTATCAATACCAAGCTAATTCTTAGAATTCATTTCTTAATAGTCATTGTTACAGTCTTACATTGCAAGTATCCGTAGCAATAGTAGCAACATTACTTTCTTTTTGTCATTGAGTAGTTTGATTTATGATTTTGTACTAAATGAGTTAGATAGTTTGATCTTTGAAAGCACATATAGTGCCAGTGCCATATCAAGTTTACTAGCCCTAGTCAATAATTCAATGAAGGTCTTTTCAAGTGTTATAGTGGACTATTTAGTAGGTTATTCCTTTGAATTGTGTGATTACTCCAAGTTTAATAGACATAGTAAAGACACTACAATGACATCCCACCATAAATAGTCTCTTACTCTCATGATACTGTTGACATCAGTGTATGCTATGTTGACATCAATGTATGCTATTGTTGACATCAATGTATGCTATTGTTGACATCAATGACAACACATATGGCCAACAAAGACTAGAATTCATCAACTTCCTCTTCTTTAGGTTGGTTATCATCTTAGAAAGGGAAAGTATAACTATCCACTACCAAAGCAGTGTAATACCTCTGAGTAGGCACCAACTCATATACAGTGGGTGGCATAGTCTCTTGTCCATTGGCATTCTGAGCCTCTCTCTAAAAAATACTGGATGTAATATGAAAATCATGATAGTCTATCTCTAAATGTACATTTGTATTGTGAATTCTTCACATTGTGGATAGGGCAGGTTCTGCTAGCATGACTCACCTCGGAGGATGATTTTCTACATTTTGAGATTCTAAAGGTGATGGGATACCTCTATTGTTGGGCCTAATGTTCCAAGTTCTATTAGGTCCCTGATAATTTTGATTCTGGTTTTGGCTTCTTTCCTGTAAGTATGCATTCTAGTTTCTAAGGTAGGTCACCTCTATAGTGAACTTTTTCATTGCTTAGCTAGCTCTCTGATGTCATCCCTATCATCTCTAGCCTTAGAAATTGTATCTTTGGAGGACTAGAGGAATAGGAGTTGAACTCAAGGTATTTTTGATATAGGAGCTCCTAGATTAACCATCAAGGCTTGAGTTACAACTGGTACTAGAACAAGGTTAATCGCAGGAGTATGATTAGCCAAGGCTTGGTTGATCCATTGACTCTGATTTGGCATACCTATATGGCCTATGTGATTAACATGGTGTGATCCTAATTTCCCTAATTCTATATTCACCTAGACCACTTCAGTGTAAGCTTCTTCTAGGCTTGTTATCTAGGGTTTGTCTTCCTTTTAACAAACATTGAAGTTAGTCTGTCTAATGTAGCATAATAAATAGGCAATGTCACATCACCAGTGATGTTGTATGGTGCCTAAAGATGACAATATTCTTTATGGAACCTATCATTAAATGTGCTTATGAACTCATCGTCCCTCCTTTGGATCTCAACAAAAGATCGATAAAGATTGGTAGGGGATATTGGTATCCTAAATTGATCCAAGAATGCATCCTTAAGGAGCTGCCAAGAAGTAATGGACCCTAGAGGTAAATTGGCAAACCAATAGTATGCTTCATCATGGAGAGAATATGTAAATAATTTACAAGCTATATCCTCATGTTGGACTCGCAGCATGTACATGTTACCCTAAAAAATCTTTATATGTTCATCTGTAGTTCATTCTAGATCATTAGGATGAAATTTGGAACAAAAGTTATCAAGATTTTTGGCATATCATGATAATTGGAAAATCAGATTGGAGAAGGGTTTGCAACCAACCAAGCCATATTCAAAACATTTACATGGACTGTAATGGGGTTCCTAGGTATGAATTGTGATCTTGCAGCTCTAGGTATCTCTTGGTCTCTCCTTGTCCTTCTAAACTATGTTCAAAACAAAAGATCTTCTCTAGCAGAGCTCGATCTCATGAGTCTCTGTCTAGTCCCTAGCTTGATTTACTGAGAAGAGAAGAGCATGAGATGAATTGAACAATGCCTGGCCCTCCTTCTAGTGCTAATTTTGTTGATGGGTGTTTTTGCATGAAACAATGTAGATGAAATACAAAGTACCTCACCTCTCTTGAAAGGAATCTAATCCCATAAAACCCATAAAAAGACTACCCCAAGGTTTATACTGTCAAGTCTTGACTTGCAAGATAACTCAATTGGATATATTTTTTGTTCCAATCAAGGGGACTTACATATGAAAGAGACCTATTTAGGGTTTTATAGATGATGATAGCTGTAGGTATGCAAAAACCCTAGGTGATTTAGACTTTGAAGTCTGAAAACACCATCTGTTATTATAAATAATGTGATGCTTTTGTTCGAAATCTACTAGCTTCCGAAAGAAAGTTCAAAAGGATAAGGGATAGGAAAAGAAATGAAAAAACCCTAAGGAAAAATCATAGCAGATGAGATTACTTGAGATAGACAAATGCCCTAAAACTGATTTCTGCTTAACCAGGTTTCCCATAATTCTACAGAAATAGTGCAATCTTCAAAGGTAACAAAGATTTTCAAATCACATAAATTCATTAAATATAGAATTACTAGCGCAACTTAATCAATTTCATGCAATCGAACTTAATTCATAAAATGGGTTCAGTCTAACCATGCAATATAACTTACAATCAGCAAGATATAAATGGTATGAACTAGTGCATTCTTCAGATATTTAAAGCGTACATCCAAACTGTAATTGAACTTTATCTAAAATTAGGTAGAAATGAACCATGAAATCCAAAATCTCATAACACAATGACAAAATATATGCAGCAACTCTTGTAGATATATTTGTATTGATTTAGAATTTTAGAAGAGTCCCAATAATTCATTGTTCCCACCTTACAAAATAGAGAAAATGACTGCTCTTATATAGAGAAGTAGGCATACCAAGTTTTTCAATGGATAGTGAGGACTAATCCAACACCAAGGTCTCAAATTTAACATCATTTAATTTGGGGCAGTAGTTAGTTACATTCCCAAAATTAATTTTGTCCTTTAGGAAAAAGACAAAAATACAACTTGTTAGCTCAATATAATAGAACAAAATAATAGCTTTTTGAGTTTTCTAATAAGACAAATCATTTTAGAATGCATTGACAAGTCAAAAAGGAATAAATGGCACATTTTTGGTGGAGGCATGCTTGCTGGATTTGGCATTTGATCACCGATCTGCTGACTCCACTTAGTGTTGATCTTCAGGAATACCTTCATCTTCCACTATCACTTTGCTCTTCTCTACTTCTTTCTTCCTATATGCCATTAGGGCCTCAAGTGTGGGACTAATATCTTCTAGAGAAGGATCCTTTATAAAACTTGCCTTGAATTTGAGGGTATCTTTAGCTCTAGACAAATTATGATAAATTACAAATTTATCTTTTCTGGGCTTCTTAAATTCCTTGATTCGTGTCTATAGGTTTCTAGTATTGTTCATGTCTTCTACGTTGTAGGATGAGGAATCTCCTTGTAGCAATAAACCTAGCTATTTCTTACACTCCTGAACATCAACGGTCATAGTGTCATCTAGATACAAATATGTTAGAGCTTGAAGAAGATCATTGAAACCATATATGGCTTCCAAAATATAAGTCTTTGCAGACTCTCCCTTAGTCTTTACCTTATCAAAAATTTCTCTTCTAATCTTTAAAATCTCTAACCAATGGAAAGGTGTATGCATTTTACCCTTCACTAGAATGTTTTCCTTAATGAGAACTTCTTCAGATAGCTTGCTCATGGCTTGGACCCTAGGGTGTATATATGAATAGTAGTCACATAGCCACTTCATCTTCCACTGTCACTTTGCTCTTCTCTGCTTCTTTCTTCCTATATGCCATTAGGGCCTAAAGTGTGAGATGAATATCTTTTGGAGAAGGATCCCTTACAAAACTTTCCCTAAATTTGAGGGTATCTACTACTCTAGACAAATTATGATTGTTATGTAGGAAAAGTGGGAATAGGGTTTAATGAATGATAGGCCTAGATCCTCATTTCACTACACACATTCAAGGACATTTAACCAAGTTGAATCATAACTTTTGCAAGAGGATTCACCTACAGGTTGGTTGTCACTTGTAATGATAGGGAAATTTGGAATTTACTAATTAATGTATTAATTAAATGCCCAATTATGCTTAAGATTCTAATTATGCAAAATCTTAAATAAACAGATGAATCCCGACAAATGCTCGCACATAGAGATGTAATATTCAGAGTAGATACATACCAAATTTCAGAATTTGAGATGTAGAAAAGTCCAGGGATAAAGAGAAGGCACCCAAGCCTAAGGTAGGAACTTCTTCAGGGATTTCTGAAACTTGTCTGTTACTGATCACCATTGTCTTAGAGATTTTTTGCCCTACAAATATGGAGGGCTTCGGGGTGGGTTCCCAAGCCCTTGCAGTGTTTTTCTTCTTAGATCTAGAATCTACACACTCTGTCACAGCCTCCTACAACTCCACTTCTGTAGAAAATGACACCTGTCACCTGTAATCAGAAAGAAGGGGGTTGTGGGTTGTAGTGTTTAGGAGCTTGCCTCAGTTAAGCCCTAGAATGGCATTCAAGCCTTCCAACACCGTTGTTTGATAAAGAGTGTGTATCCCTGTGGGATAGAGGCAAAAATAAATTGATAAATGATAAATGATTGTTTGAACACAAATAGATATCACCTCAGAGGTGTAGCTCACATATAGATGAAAATCCTTCAACACATCAGAAGATGAAGCCAAATCTGCATAACAAACACAATAACAATATTTTCCTCTGCAACAATGAATGCTTTGAATGCTGTACAATCATAAGTTCACCAAAAGTTCATAATCATCTTCTAGATTACAAATGAAACCCTAAACATGCTTATATATGCATTTCCGCTACAATTTCATAATTCAAACTTAAGATGTTGGCAACGAAACCTTTTAACGGTCACATAACCAACATTTAAAATTTAGGTCCCGACCAAATAGGGTAGGACTAGGGTGTAAGCACCCAAGCCCTAGGCCCCATTTTCAAAGCAAGATCAAGCTCAACATTGTCCCCTAAGCCCTATTTGACATGGGTTTTTATGGATTTTGCATTGGGAGTTAAAATGAACATGTATGATGAAAAATAAGGGACCCGAGAGCTAAACTTAGGAGCAAAAAGTCCTAGGGGGACATTTTACAACATAACATTTAGCTCCCAATTTAATGCATGTATGATCTTATGAGCCATACATGCATGAAAGTATGGTGAAAATATAGCAAACACACTAGGCATTTATAGCCCCTAGTCTGAGGTAGACATTAGAGAAAACACATTGCAGACATGCCAAACATAGTGAATATAGTAACAGGCACACAAACAACAGAGAAGACAATAACAGTTACACAAGACACGGAGAAGAAAATATTGAAGACATGCAAAACATGATGAATACAGTGAATGTAGTGATTATTTCTTTTTCATTTTCATATATAAATGAATGCAGATACATGGAAAGTAAAAATATAACACACAACCCAAAATGTAGGAGGGGCATTTCACCACACCCTTGAGACTACACTTGAGAACAAGCACACCATACAAAACCCAAAGCATAGGAGGGGCATTTTGCCATACCCTTAAGACTATGGTTAGGACAAAACATGCCATACAAAGCCCGAGTGTAGGAGGGGCATTTCTCCACACCCTTGAAACTACACATAGGGGAAAAGGCATGGAAGACACATGGAAAACATGAGCGTCGTATAACATGCCAAAGACATACTATACATCTAAAACATGAGAAACAAGGTGATGGAAGGAACTTATTACTAAGCCCCCACCATCTCAAGCACGCTACAGGCACACCTGATAGTTGGGCTTATGCCACAACAATTGCCAAAGACACACTTAAGGGAGGATACACCAACCCCACCTACTCAAAGGACTTTTGAAATAAAAAGGATGTGCACTAGCTCAATTGATACACCATCCCTACCTCCATAGAGGGATTTGAATAAAAGGATATGCACGATATCCCACCTCCATAGAGGGATTTTTGATTGCAATATAGAATTAAAGATGTGTACTCACGCCAGAGATACAACATCCCACCTCCACAAAGGGATTACAAACATGCTTCGTTTGTACCAAAATCATTAGACAACTTACCTTTATATGCCCCCACCTTAATGTGGTTGATATCGTGTACTGATGTCAAGCATGTTAAGGTAGAGAGAAAACACACAAGGGAACAAGAGGTTTTGCAAAGCCCATGCCCCCAAAGGTGACATGTGCTCATGATCACCAAATGGTCCCACAAACACACACTTCTTAATCTAAGCAATGCTTGAAAATAAAGAAGCCAAGGCTACACAAATGGGTTTGAGTCCAAGTATAGGCATGGGGCTTATACTATAGGCATCTTAGAACTGAGTGTAACAACAAGGAGAGACACCCAAAACAAAGAAAGTGCACGGAGTAGATATATTGCTATGATTTGTTAGGATGAAAAGACAACATCAAATATCACACAGAGTGATTCTACTAGCCAAGAGTTAGATATATATATATATATATCAACCCCATCATCACATATGGACTAGGTCCATTTTTTCTTTGCTTGTTGAAGGGACACGCGGTCCGTATAAGTATATTTTTATTTTTGTTATCCACTGACTAGGTAGAATCACTAGAGGAAGATAAACAATAAAATGAGAGAGGAGAGCAAGTGTCTTAGGAACAATCACGTAGGAGGATGGCCCAGGTCATCAACTGCAATGCTATGCGCCTAAGACACAACACACAATAATGAAAATAGAAGAGAAGCAAGATAGAAGAATGATGATACAAATAGAAGAATGGTCACAATAGAGGCGGTCTTCTGATATCCTCAACCTTACAAGAGTATCAAGGGTCATCTAAGGAGGCCTAAACAACACATAACACATCACGAGGGGAACACAACACAAGAGGGGAACTCACATAAATGAGCAAATACTGCTATGACATAGGTGACCACCAAGGTTAGAAATACTTACCTATTACACAACTAAACTAGCGGTTATCAATAATTAAATCATCTTCCCAATCTTGAATGTTAGAGGAAAGAGGTACATAAGGTACAATAGCCCAAATTTTGTCATTATCCTTAATCTCTTTCTCTTTAAGTTTTTCATTATTTGTGTCAATGTTAGATAGTGGAATGTTTTCTTGTTGAAGTGCATTTCATTGGGAAAAAGATTGTCTTCTCTTCCTCCTTTCTCTTGCTTGTCTATTCCTTCTTGTCTTGTTTCTTATATCTTCAAAAGTAGTCTCATGTTTTTCCATAGGTTTTCTTATCTTAGAGGAGGAAGCTTGTTCAAATCTAATTTGTCTTGATGGAGTAATTTGTTTGCCATGAGTCACACCCAATCCTTGTAAGGATGATGGAGGAGGAACCTCAACATAGAGTCCTTTATCTTTATCTCTAGGAAGTTCTTCTAATGCAGGTTGTTAATCATTTACTTCTTGTTGAATAGAAGGTTCGACCACTCTAGATAGAAGTTTTTCTATATATATCATCTATATGATAAGAAAGTTTTGTCTCTTTGTGGTTTAGGTTCTATATTAGGTCATGGCCAAAAGTAATCAAGAGTAAAATTATTCTCCATAACCATGGGTTGACATGTATTATGATGAATAGTACGGACTTGTCCATGTAAAGGGAATTTTATGCATTTGTGTATTGTTGAGGGGACAACCTTCATAGCTTTTATCCATGGATGTCCTAATTTTATATGAAAGATGTCAAATAAAGGGATGACATTAAATAATTGATCCATGGCCTTATCACAAACTAAAACCAATAAAGCTATCTTCCCAAAGGTAGGCATGAAAGATCTTGTATGTGTTTAAATTATTAAGTCCGAATGTTCATAAGAATCTTGTATCAAGTCATGTGAGAGAAGGAAATCTTTTGTTACCACATTAGTCATTCAATTAGGATATATAAGTGTACCATGCATGGGAATCTCCATTATAGTCATTGTAATATAGAGAGGTCCCTCAATATCACTCATTGTTTTATCATGAGGCGTGAACGTTATTTCAGGTTTAGGATTTTTCTTTTCAAATAAGGCCTATGAGGGAACCTAGCATTATTGTTATGATTATAATCCATGTGTTTATGTTTTCAAATGGATACCAAATCTGATTTTAAAATATTTTGATATATATGCATTGAAATATATGCAAAACTATGTATATTTATGACCTAAAAATGCTTTATTTTTTTCACCTTTTTCAATGCAAATGCCTAAAAGAAGTAGTGGTGTAAGGAAATTGATGAGGGAAAGAGAATAATAGCCTAAATATCAGTCCAATAATGCATAAATATTCTTCAAAACACACCTAGAATGCAAATCTAGATGGATGATAAGTCAAAATCTAGTGAAAATGATAGGATTTTAAACCCTAATTGTGAAATTAGAGCATGAAACTATGTAAAATGATGTATGACTGAATTATAATCATATTTATGATGTGAAATATCTCATCTCAGATCTTATAATGAAGTCACAAGTTCTACAATGCTCAATGCAAGTGCAATTTCAAGGAAAAATGAGTGAATAATGCTAGTTTTTGTTGAAATTGACTGTGTAAATGCAAATTTTGAGATGTAAATGCAATGACACACTATGATGAGACACTACAATAAGAAATCAGTTCTAAAAGAGTGTTTAAAAGATTAGTAAAATCTGAAACAAGATTTTAACCACAAACCCTAGCTTTTGGAAAAACAAGGTTATATGAAAAATGCACAATTTCAATAAAAATCTAGCAATTTAAGCATGAAAATACAATGCAAATGATTATAGAATGATGTAATTCTGTAATTTATATCATATCCAATGTGAAAATTAGATATTAGATGAAATTCAATGAAATTAATACAAACTATGCAAAAATTGAACCCTAGGATGCTAATTTTTTTCAAAATTTTCAAAATTTTCAATTTTTTTTGTAAATTTTCAAATTCAATAAGATGATAATGAAATGAATGAATGTAAATCTAAAGTACAACACTAAAAAATATGCCAAATTTAATAAAAAAATGGGTTCACCAAAATGTTATGTAAGAAAAGTGGGAATAGGGTTTAATGAATGGTATGCCTAGATCCTCCTTTCACTACACACATTCAAGGACAATAACCGAGTTGAATCACAACTTTTGCAAGAGGATTCACCTACAAGTTTTTTATCACTTGTAATGATAGGAAAATTTGGAATTTACTAATTAATGTATTAATTTAATGCCTGATTTTGCATAATTAGGGTTTTAAGCATAATCAGGCATTAAATTAATACATTAATTAGTAAATTCAAAATTTTCCTATCATTACAAGTGACAACCAACCTGTAGGTGAATCCTCTTGTAAAATTTGTGATTCAACTTAGTTAAATGTCCTTGAATGTGTGTAGTGAAAGGATGATCTAGGCATATCATTCATTAAACCCTATTCCCACTTTTCGTACCTAACAATGATAAATTGCAAATTTAGATTTTCTACTCTTCTTAAATTCCTTGATTCATGTTTGCAGGTTGCTGGCATTGTTCATGTCTGCTACACTGTATAATGAGGAATCTCCTTGTAGCGATAAACCTAGTTGTTTATGACACTCCTACACATCAACGACCACAATGTCATCTAGATACAAACATGTTAGAGCTCAGAGAAGATCATCAAAACCATATATGGCTTCCAAAAGTTGAGTCTTTGTAAACTCTCCCTCAGTCTTTGCGTTAACAAAATTTTCTCTTCTTATCTTTAACATCTCTAACTCATGGAAAGGCATATGCATTTTACCCTTCACCAGAATGTTTTCCTTAATGAGAATTTCTTCAAATGGCTTGCTCATGGCTTGGACCCTAGGGTGTATATGTGACTAGTAGTCATCATACTCTTCGCTATCTTCAATCATCACTTCCCACTCATCCTTTAGGGAGCAAAAGTCTTTATGCATTTTTCCCAGCTCCTCAATTGATTCACAACCTTCTGTATAAATTTTAGTTAACCAATCCTTTGTCACTAAAGCAATCTTCCTTATTTTATCAAAATCTTCCAATTCTTCCTTTAAACTAATGGATGGAGCTATGGTAGTGCCATCTTTACTCTGCATTGGCTTGATTAAGTACCTAATGCAGGCACGGAACTCTTTGTTTTGTTGTTTGAGTTGCTTCTTTGTAAGCCTATCTTTGTCCATTCTATTTATAATAGTAGAGAAAGAGTCCTCGAATTCCTCAATCTCTTGCAACCTAGAGGTAGGTCCAGGGTTTATTGTTGAGATGTTATAATCTCCTAGCCTAACCTCTTCTTTATTTGCCTACACTGGTGACACTACAATTTTTGTTATCCTAGATTCAGAGGCATCCTTATATATTCTTGTGTGGACCTTTACCTATTTCTACTTCTTGGGATTTTCAAGTCAGGCAAGGAAGCTATCTAAGTCTAGGTCAACAACTTCAATTTGGGGTTGTTTACCCTGTAGTCTCTGTTGCAACTAGAAAAGAGCTATCAAAGAATCTGTAGGGGATTTCACTTGATCTCCCCCTTTATTCAAAGAATCATTATTACCTGATGTCAACCCCTTTTCTATGTCATCTGCCCTAGGAGTATCTATATCAAACTTCAAAGGGGACCCAATCTACTTCAACTACTCTCCTACATCATGCTCTGCCTTGTCAAATGTTGCTTGATCTGATTGATCTTTCGAAGGACTATCATCGATATCTACTATCTCTACAATTCTCATGTCAACAGGAGCGCTATCAGGGGCATCTTGGATGTGGACCTCTTTGCTAATAATATTCATCTCTGCACAAACCTTCTCAATTCCCTTCAGGAGGGGTACCTTAGGAGATGAAGGCTCGGGGATAGCCTCAACAGTCTAGAATGGCCAAAATAAATTGTTGTTTATTGAGAAGAATGAACTTACTACCACCTCAGGTAGTTGTACCTTGGATAGATTTGCAAATTCTACAAATCCAAGGGAAGGCGGGATGAATGGATGAGGGAGAATGGAAGGGATGCCAATGGGAGTGGACCTATTGAGTTGTGGTAAGACAAAGATTGGAGGTGATTGAATAGATGAGATGGGTGGCAAAGGAGGAAACATCAAAGATGTAATGAATGGAATAGAAGATACGAGAAGTGGAGTGGGAAGAGGAAGTTGAGGTGATGAAGAAATGGAAACATCAATAGAAGACAGAGGAGGAGAAGATAGAGGAGAGGTGGAAGAAGCTACAATAGAGGCATCAACATCAAAAATTATTACAAAGGAAACCATAGGAGCAACTGAGGTAGGTAGTAGATTAGAAGTAGGTGGAGGAGATGGAACAATAGTAGTTTGTATACTGGAGGTTACAAGAGAAGGAGTGATAGTGGGCAAGGGAATAAAAGTGGCAGTAGTTGTAGCTAGAGAGTCTTGTGCAATATTGAGGCTCAAGGCCTTTTTAGTAACCTTAGACTTATCTAGCTTTGATCTCTCAGCTTCTCCACTCTATATAGGCTTTCTCTTAGAAGTTCTTGTTTCAATAGGGGATATGCTACCCCTCATTACCTTTTTCTTGGGCTTTTTCACTACCTTTCCCTTGCCTTTCTTGTCAGCCAAAGGTATGTCATCCTTTGTACCCTCACTAATGGAATTACCTCCTTGTACTAGAGGCTCTAGATCCACAACCTCTGTAGGCTCATCTTTCTCATTGTCATTGTCTCTCTTCTCTTGAGGATCTATATAAGTCAAGGGTACACTAGTAGCAGTAAGTTGTGCCACTTGTGCCTATACCCAAGCTCTACTATATTTGATCAGATTCCTCATAAGATCCTTGAGGGAGCTATCCTTTGCTTCTACCTAATTTGGAGGAGGGATTGGATGGTCAAAAACTCTTATCTATTTGGCTTCTTGTACTACAACCCCATCATCAACTAACTAGTCTGGCATCGAGGTGATATGAAAATTCTTTATGAAATCCATAGATAATCTTGAGTACCTTCTCCTTTTTACCTCATGCTCATTTGTGCTATTTGCCCAAATTATCTTCTAATTGCTCTACATGGAAGATCTTTCTACTAACATGTTGCTCCAAAGTACCAAATGGGTCAAAATGTGAGCGTGCTTTGTAAAAGATTAAATGTAATTGTTGTAGCTCCACATCTGAAGTGTCTACAACACCAATAGTGATACATGTAAATAGTCCCCTCACCAAAATGATTGGGAACTTTATTGCAGCTCTATGCAAGTCTTTTAGCATGTTGTGACAAGTGCACAATTGTCTTGTTCACTATAACAGAACTACCTTATCAGTGGGATATTTTGGTAGTCTATAGGGTGCTCCCCTAAAGACTTGTACTCTGAGGTATGTGAACTTTAGGAATTGGATGTACCAATACCCATAATTTTGTATTACATTTGCAAATTCCAAGGATATTCTTCTAGACATGTCTCCTTGCAACATCCTAGTGATGTGCATTGTGAATGAATCATTCACCCTCTTCTAGTGTACTAGTGAGTTTTTAAGATGTAGTTGTGGGTAACAGTCATAGACTTTCAATTCACGATCTACATTTCCAACTATTCCCAATTTAGTTAGCCTAGGATAGACAAAGTTCTTGGCTAGGATATACACCACATAGGAAGATAGGTGAAAAACTCAAGTTTCATTTAGGGCCAAGAAACCCTCATGGATGTTGTCACTAGTGATACAAGCCTAGTATATCTTCATGTTGCCCTTTAGTACTTCTTCCACATACCCAAACATCCATGGTTCAAAGGTTGATACAGTTGGAAGTCCCATGACCCTACTCAGAAGTGTCACCAAATCTCCTGTATACACCTAAAAATGACATGACTCTACTTAAATAAATATTTTAAATATTTATTTCATCTTCATATTCCTCTATCAATAAATAAATAAATTTATTTATTTATGTGATTCACTTCCTCCCATTTATTTAATTAATTAATTCCTCCAATATTAAATTTATTCTTCTAAATAATTAAATAATTTTAATTATTTAATTAAATCATCCATTCATCTAAATTTAAATAAAATACAAATTTATTTAAATTAAATCTCCATAAAATAAAATATATTTATATATTTTATTTATTCTTCAAAATTATCTACAAATAATTAAATAAATTTATTTATTTAATTATGCTTTATTATCTTCTAAAAATCTTCAATATCTTCTAAATATAAACTCTTCTTATCATACAAAAGCAAAAGCTGAGTTAAAGCAACTTTGCTCTTAAATTAGAAAAAGACATTCTAATTTAAGAAAATAAAAACTCATCCTCATCAAGAAAGCAGTTAACTCAACAAAGCTTCTTTCTGAATGACACATGTCCTTCTTCTATTCGTACACGTTCTCTCAAACATTCTCCTTCATTGATCTTCTTATTTATTTTCCACCGTTGATCTTCTTTCACACAACTTTATAAATACAACCTTCTTCTTCTATTTTAGAGAATCCATCATTCGAGTAAACTTATGCTACAGGAAATATAGCGTGCCATTGGCACCCCTACCACCATTATCACACTATTCATCATATCTATCATTCATATTGTGTTGAAGCTTATCTTCAACACAATCAAGTATCACAACCATTTCTCCTTGCCATCTTGAGTAATCGAAGCGAGGAAGCAAGCTTCCTGAGGGCTAATCTTCATCACATCAAGGTCAAGAAAGAATAGGCGAGAAATGGAAGTCAAAAGGTAAAGGTTGTAAGTATCATTCTTCTTTATTATTAATCCTTTTTCCTTCATATTTCACTGATGTATTGGGTTTGTTATTGATTTGATTAATCTCACATTTCACCCATCACATTCTGGCACCCACCGTGGGACCCTTGCCCCTAATCTAATCAAAATCTAAGTTTTCTTAGTGACAGGTTCCGTACAGGTGTCGTATAGGCTTCTAACATGTTCATCTAGCGCATACATCCTTTAAATCAGCACATTTACCTCCTGGCATGACGCATACAGTCTTCTGGCACATATACCTCCCAAGCTGGCGCATCTGCTCATTGTTCCAGTGCTTTTACAGATACGACGCATGCATTTCCTATTCTGACACTTATACTTCCTATTCTGGCACCTGTGTAACTCTGGCACATATAAAACTACCTTATGATGCTTTCATACAGTCTCATGACGCATTTGTTAAAACAATGCTTCTGTCTCATTTTCTTGCACTTTTGACATCTTTCTTAGCGCATCTGTAAAATGACGCTTGCATGCTCTATTTCTGTGCATACAGACTACATAGTGGCGCATCTGATTTCTCATTAGGGTTTTTTAGATTTTCTAGTAATTTTTCAAGTGGATTCTAACATTTGTCTTATAGGATTAGAGGCTGGAATAGATCATTTAGCTGCATTGGTTAGTTCACTTAGATTAATTAAGGGAAAAATTTAAAAAAAAATGCATGCAAATTTCACATAGTCTTTAACTAGGGGGATAGTAACTGAACCACTGCTATCTTTACATTGTTGCTTTCTTTCCTAGTTTAGAACATTGCTATCTCACAAACGGGAATGAACATTGCTATCTTTAAAAACACTTCAAAGTTAACAAATGCATGAGTGCCCAAGTAGATAGCACATTTAGTTTTTTTCCTTTTAACTAGGTTTGGATTAATCAGTGTATTCTGTGACTATTGAATGACAATAGGCTTATGCTCTCCCCTTTATTGGGTGACCAGAACGCCAGACTTGTTATTCCATCTATATAACCTTTAGAGGGGCCTGTCCTTGGGTGCCCACTTATCCAAGTGGGAACGACCCTGAGTGGTAATAGGCTAAAGCCAAGCCCTACCAATCCACTTAAAATAAATTGTTCTTGAGGTGAAAGCCTCCTGCAACGAGTGCTATTGTGTTACATCGATGGCCAACCTCCCCCAAAACCCTCCAAGGCGTATGATGCAGAGGCATCCACACTAAAACATTAACACATAGCATGGATGTCTGCAGCCCATCATCATCATCATCATCATCATCATCATATTTGACTTAAACACTATCAGCATCATCATATTTACTCTGCCGACCGATATCCTCCTGCAGACAAGCCTTCGCCCTTTCGCATGTCAACAGCATCATCTTATGCGTTTATCGACAGCATCATCATGTTCGACCAGCGCGAACATCCTCCTGACGTCCACTGTTCACTTCAGCGACAACTTCTGTCTTCACTACCTTCAGCATCATGATATTCAACATCATGATAATCAACAGGATAAAGAACATCCGGTTCCTTCCATTTATCCTGATGATGACAAACCTTAACTCCTCGCACCGTCCCCTCGATGCTTGTGTCACCCGATATCCTGATGACGTAGATCCTGATGACGATGACATCACCCGCAGCTCCTCAATATCCTGCCGCTCCGAAATATCCTGATGACGTATATCCTGATGATGATGACGTCACATCCTGCTGTTGGCCAAACTTAGCTTTTTTGGCCCGCGATCAACCCGATCTTCTTCCTTATGCCGATGCACTCCTTCTCGGCACCTCCTGATGATGATCACCCCGATGCACATTCACTTCATGCACTCAACTGCATCATGCTCATCTTCACTTATCCAGATGACGATACCCGAAGCGACTGTAGGATATTCACCAAAATATCCTGATGATGCCGTTTTGACAAATTTTCAGCCTTAGCAGATTTTCACTGTTCTGATCCGCCGAACCTCCTGGGATGACCCGATCCACTTCCAGGGTGATCTTCCAAACTTTATCAGCTCGACCTAGCACATACCCATGCTAGGGTCTTCAACATCTCTCGACGGTGATCCTGCACACCTGCATGCAAACAAACAAACTAACACCTACCCTACTGTACATAACCATTCCACCGATTAGACGAATCAACCGGTGGAATGGATCAGCAAATCCATACAGCCACCAAACCAGCAAATCGATCAAGTAATGGAATTCAACAGAGGATGAACACAAACAGGATCACTTTATTTGATTTCAAAAGATGCAAATACAATGATCAATCTCTCTCTCAGTCTCACTCTCTGCAACCTAGCTCGATCGATGATATCTCTATCTCTATAATATCGACCGATCCTCATGCTTAAATAGATTTTCCTACGAGTACTACTGACCCGACTCCAAGCGGCTGGGAACTCTCCAGGCGACTGGGAGATCCAACCGACCCTACAGCATGACAGCTGTTCTAACAAACTGGCTAAAAATAGTAAAAGCATGGTCAGCATGATCTTATCATGATCAGCATGACCTTATTACATGCATTTGGTCTTATCAGACCTTCTTGAAAACATAAACAAGACTCAAACTAATTAACTGCCTTATGAAGGCCAGCTGTCAGGTAGGTGCTCCTGCACCATACTCCCCAACAGAAAAGAACTCATGTCCCATGAGTTTAGTATGTGGAAGTCCTCCACCTTTACACTTTGCCTTTGCAATGTTCTGCCCTGTTCCAGCTTTATCCTCTGCTAGCTCTTGGCTGCTCCAAGACTTCTGAACTGTAACTTGCTTTCTGGCAAGTAAATCCTCATGCCTGTCAATGTAGGCCCTTCTCTCACATACCTTGTGTTTGTCAGGTTGTCTGACCAGAACCTCTGTCTGAACTGCCTCTTGAACTGCTGTAATGTTCAACTCTATCTTCCTGTCAACCTTTATAGGACAAACAATAGTCCCAACTATGACAACATCCTTATCATCCCTCTTAACTGGTTGCTGTGTGCAAACCTGTTTCTGTACCTGTTGCTGACCTCTGTCAGTCAAAACTAAAACTTTCTTCAACTTATTGTCTTTAACAACTCCTTTCCCTGCAGTATCCGCAACTGCCTTTATGCCTGCTCCTATAGGCTTCTGCACAAATTCCTTCTTTCCCATTAAAATGATTTGGACTGCCTTCTGTACTGCAGCATTTGCCTGCAATGGCATCAACTTAATAGTCTTCCCATCTTTCTTGATGGTGTAGGTATTAGCATACCCATCATACAGTACCCTCCTATCAAATTGCCATGGTCTACCCAACAGTAGGTGACAACATTCCATGGGCAAAATATCACACAAAATTCTATCATGATACGCTCCAATCTGAAAATCCACATATGCCTGTTCATATACCCAAAGTGATTGACTATCACTCACCCAAGATGCCTTGTAAGGATGATGGTGTGGAATCCTTTCCAAATGCAGTTTATCCACCATTTCCTGAGATACCATGTTGTCTGTTGAACCAGTATCAATGACAACCTTGCATACTTTACCTTTGCTCTTGCATGTGGTCTTGAAAAGAGCTCTTCTTTGTGGGGATTCTTTGTCAGGTACCTTCACTGTTCTTCTCATCAGTAGAGACTCTCCACTCTCTGGGTATGCATGATTATCAGGCTCCTTATCCTTTTGATAAGTGTTTGAACTCTGCACACTTTGCTCTACTGTCTCTTCTTGCACAAGTTGTACTCTCTTGTCATTAGTTCTATCATTTCTGGATGATGAACCTTTGTTTTCTGGACACTTGAAAGATGGATGACCAAACTCACCACAGGTGTAACATTTTCCTGAAAATGTAGTAGAACCTCTACCACCTCCAAATCTTCCTTTATTACCTTTCCATCCACCTCTGAAATCAGACTGTCCCTGTCCTTTACCAGTGTCTTCTTGACCCTCATTGGTTTGCTTTGTTGTAGGGGCTGCTCCTCTTCCCCTCATATTGTTGCCTCTTCCTCTCATGGACTTATCTTGTCTCCTATTCATCTTTTCTTCAATCCTGATTGCCATTTGGTAACAATCCTCCACATTCTTAGGGTTAGCTAAAACTAACTCATCCTGTATGTTCAATCTCAAACCAGCCAAGTACCTAGCCACCTTTTCTACCTCATTCTCATGATGACCAGATCTCATACTCAACTTATAAAACTCCTCAGTATATGCCTTCACATCCATTTCCTTCTGCCTTAAAAATTGCAGCTTCTTAAACATCTGGATTTCATAATCCCTTGGCAAGAATTTACCTTTTATCCTTGCTACCATCTTATCCCATGAAGTGATCTTTGACTTCCCTTGTTTCCTTCTCTCGGATTGTACATAATCCCACCATACCAAAGCATGACCTCCTAACTTGGTCTTTGCAATCTTTACCTTCTGATCCTCAGCAACATCTTCACATTCAAAGTGATTATCAAGTGCAACAATCCCATCCAATAACTCATCTTCATTCAAACTTCCATTATACTTGGAGACATCAACCTTTACCTTAGGTTTATCACCCTGCACTGCCTTTAACAATTTTGCAAATTTCTGGTCTTCAGCATCCAGTTCTTCAGCTACCTCTTCATACTCTTCAACAGTATCTTCATCTTCTTCAGACTCACTGTCTGCCACTTCCCTCTTTTTGTTCTTTTCCAGGGCTACAAGCCTGGCTTGAAGTGCTTCAGTAAGCTCCTTCATCTTCCTCATCTCTCTGGCATGTTTTTCCTTCATCTCCTGCAATTCCCTTGCAGTACCATTACCTTTCGGAGGCATTTTGTCAACCTCTCACTCAACACACAACACACAATCAACTCTACCTCTGCCCTTGCGGTGACAGAATCAACACACAACAGCCCAGACCTTTTGCTGAGCTCTGATACCACTATGATGCAGAGGCATCCACACTAAAACATTAACACATAGCATGGATGTCTGCAGCCCATCATCATCATCATCATCATCATCATATTTGACTTAAACACTGTCAGCATCATCATATTTACTCTGCCGACCGATATCCTCCTGCAGACAAGCCTTCGCCCTTTCGCATGTCAACAGCATCATCTTATGCGTTTATCGACAGCATCATCATGTTTGACCAGCGTGAACATCCTCCTGACGTCCACTGTTCACTTCAGCGACAACTTCCGTCTTCACTACCTTCAGCATCATGATATTCAACATCATGATAATCAACAGGATAAAGAACATCCGGTTCCTTCCATTTATCCTGATGATGACAAACCTTAACTCCTCGCACCGTCCCCTCGATGCTTGTGTCACCCGATATCCTGATGACGTAGATCCTGATGACGATGACGTCACCCACAGCTCCTCAATATCCTGCCGCTCCGAAATATCCTGATGACGTATATCCTGATGATGATGACGTCACATCCTGCTATTGGCCAAACTTAGCTTTTTCAGCCCGCGATCAACCCGATCTTCTTCCTTATGCCGATGCACTCCTTCTCGGCACCTCCTGATGATGATCACCCCGATGCACATTCACTTCATGCACTCAACTGCATCATGCTCATCTTCACTTATCCGGATGACGATACCCGAAGCGACTGCAGGATATTCACCAAAATATCCTGATGATGCCGTTTTGACAAATTTTCAGCCTTAGCGGATTTTCACTGTTCTAATCCACCGAACCTCCTGGGATGACCCGATCCACTTCTAGGGTGATCTTCCAAACTTTATCAGCTCGACCTAGCACATACCCATGCTAGGGTCTTCAACATCTCTCGACGGCGATCCTGCACACTTGCATGCAAACAAACAAACTAACACCTACCCTACTGTACATAACCATTCCACCGATCAGACGAATCAACCGGTGGAATGGATCAGCAAATCCATACAGCCACCAAACCAGCAAATCGATCAAGTAATGGAATTCAACAGAGGATGAACACAAACAGGATCACTTTATTTGATTTCAAAAGATGCAAATACAATGATCAATCTCTCTCTCAGTCTCACTCTCTGCAACCTAGCTCGATCGATGATATCTCTATCTCTATAATATCGACCGATCCTCATGCTTAAATAGATTTTCCTACGAGTACTACTGACCCGACTCCAAGTGGCTGGGAACTCTCCAGGCGGCTGGGAGATCCAACCGACCCTACAGCATGACAGCTGTTCTAACAAACTGGCTAAAAATAGTAAAAGCATGGTCAGCATGATCTTATCATGATCAGCATGACCTTATTACATGCATTTGGTCTTATCAGACCTTCTTGAAAACATAAACAAGACTCAAACTAATCAACTGCCTTATGAAGGCCAGCTGTCAGTTAGGTGCTCCTGCACCAGCGTAACCCTTGGAAGTTGGGAGACTCCATAATGGAGAGTAGTGCCGCCGCATGTGTAACCACTTGAACGGTTGCCTTGACTACTTAGCCATTTGTTTAGTAAACCAAAAACCCCTATTTGTTGACACAAAAGGCAAAGCCTTTGAAGCAGCCCTAATTTATGTGATTCTTAGTAGAGGTAGCAGGGACAATCCTAAGGTTTGGTGGGGGTACGAGCCTAATGAAACCCAGATTTGGTATGCATGAGAAGTGAGTACCATGGAGGGGAGCTGGTACTACCAGACCTTGGAGCTACATGCTTTGAATATGCACAGCTAGGGGATTCAACAGATACTATCCTATCTAGCTTAGGTTGTACTTGTCTTGTGTCAAAAAGTCCAAAATACAAAAAAAATAACAAAAGATAAAAATCATGAAAACTTCTATGCACTTGCTGTGTCTTTTGCCATAATTGAAAATCAGAATTCAAAAAGACCAAGTTTTCAACCAAACACAGAAATTTTTGAAAAATGTGCCAAAAACTCTGCAAAAACAAACTTTGCCAGATCTACGCATATGCTTTGACCTGCTGCACTTTTATCCTATGTTTCCACCCATTTGTAGCTGCGCATCTATCACAGTAAGCTTTTCTAGTCTTGTGTCAATTTCTATAGAGATGGCAAACCAATTAGAGTATATTGCTCAAACACTCCAATATCTGCAATTGCAAATAAACTCAGGTCCCTCACCCCAAGATTGTATAGAAATCGCTCAACAAATCTAAGTCTTACAACAAGAAATGGTAATCTTGCAAGCTGAACATACTAGTACAAGCTACACCTTGTACCAAAATCATACCTTCTTTTTCCATCATAATGATACTATTGACAAGGTAAGCACCACCTCAAGTTAAAAATCATATGTAACTCTTTCTACTAGTCCTCCTTCACCACCTGCTAAGATGCCTATCCCAAAGCATACCAGTCCTACACCAACACTGCCATCTAGTTCCTCAAACTCTAAATGGACAACCAAAAAAGAATCAGATGAGTTTTGGGAAAAATATTTTCCAAATTTATACAACAAAAGAAAAGCTATGGAGAAAGCCAAATCCACTCATCCATTACCCCATACACCTACAAAGGATCTGATCCAAGGACTATTAGCAAAGAGTCAACCATGTCCCCAAATTCTGTTCCTTGACCTTACCAAAAATTCTTCCAATGCAATGTCAAATCCTACAACCCCTTATGTCATCTGCAACCCCTTGAGCTTATCAAAGAACCTCCTACCATTAACCAAATTCAAGGTCCATTAAACATCCAGTTTGTCAACCAAGAAGCTATCCAAGAGCTATCCGCTTCCATTCAAGAAGACCAAGAGCTATGTCAAGAGCACACCTTAGAGAATTTGCAAACATCCACCCTTTGTCTAAATCAAGATCAAAACACCCCCATCCAATTTCAAACCATCCATAACCTTTATCTCTTCCATGATCAAGATAATACCTATGGAGAAGCTATCCATGACCTATACATGAATAAGAAATCTAATTCCAACCCATCCATAACCTATATCTCTTCTATGATCAAGATACTATCTTTTATGAAGAAGCTATCCATGAACAACTTGATCCCATACCCATCTATGAGCAAGAAACCTCCATTACTCCTATCCATTTTCCATCTAGTCCTATCCATGATCCAACAACTTCCACTTCCCTTGATGAGACACTTGCCTCCCAAGTGCACATGGATGATCAACCCAATAACTTGGACCCTAAAGAGCATAATGATAATCAAAATCCTAATGATTTTGCACCATCCATTATGGGCTAAACTACAAATCCATCATCATATATCCTTGGTCTCACTACCTTCATGCATGAATGTTCTTCCTTAGGAGAACAACAACCGTTATGTACCTCTTCACCTTCTCCATCTAATAAGGAACTCGCTGCTAGTGCACCTATACATAATCCCATGGTCCACCACATACTCTAGAATATGAACTATTAGCCCATAAAGGCTTAGGCTTTCATGAACAGGATATTTTAGAGCCCGTCCATGTCAATGTTCCTCCACCTTCATACAACCTTGGATACATACCCCAAGGTGAGAAATCTCAAGATGTTGGTACTTCCTCCACTCCTCCTAAGTCTACCACTTTCCATCACAAACCCTATCATATCCCCAAAACATATGTTGTCATTCCACCTCCATCATCCTATAATTGTCAAAAGCATGTGACCATACACCTTCCACCATCCAATCTAGCTCCACTACTTCTAACTCCTAATAGCCCTCCATGCATCCTACCACCACTTCTTCCAACACCTTATTCATCCATCTATAAATCCTCTAACAATCCCAATCATGGCCAACAAATACACATGTTGTCTAAACAAAGAGATTTCATCTACCCCACTTCCACCATCCCAAGAGGATTCAAAAGCACAAATCTGGATGCCTCTACCTATCAAGTCAAAAATCCTAAGAGTCCTCATGAGCTAAGATATAAAAGCCTAGAATTAAAGAAAAACCTATCTCAAAAGCTGCATACACCCACACATGTCAAAGCAAAATTAAAAAAGATGTGGGCCCCCAAGCATCAAGCAATTACTTCAGAAGTTGCACAAAGGCTGCATATACCCAATCCCATACCTTCAAAAGAGAAGTCTAAAAGTAAAATGGTTTGGGTACCCAAGCAAAATGCCATCAAGTTAAATGAGGCATCCATCTATCAAGAGTCCCGACCATCCCCTTTCTCCTTTTCCATCCAAAAGTATCAAATCCTTCCATCCCACATGACAAGCAAAAATCAGAAAATTACTAAGTCTATGTGGGTCCCTAAAGGCCTATATCATTCATCCACCAAGAAAAACTCTTCATTGCTTCCTATACCACCTTCCCATCATCAACTTCAATGTTTATCATGGTATGTGCAACCATTGGTCATGGTTCCCTTCCATTCCACAACACTTCCATATAACTCCATCTCCCCTCCCTTCCACTACTATCCTACATATCTTCCTTATCCTATGGTCCATGCTTTTGTATAAAACTTCCTTCCATCCTTGCATAAGTCCTTCTGTATTCTGCATCGTCATCCACTATCGTACCTTCCATAATTCACTATCTACCTACTCCATCTCACTTTCATGCAATCCCCTACCAACATCTATGAGAACACTTGACTTGGTCTATGTGATGACATCCATTGAGACTATCACCTTTCAAGGAACTAGATGCTCAAGTCCTTCCATATCCATTTATCCCATTCAAAATTAAAGAAAATAAAAAATAAGAAAAAAAAATGGTCAAAGACAAAGCAGAAAAAAAATAGAAAAATGGAAAAATAACAGAAAAAATTGTCCTCTGGTGAAAACATGGCAAACAGGCGCCTTGGATAGGTACCATGATGAAAACCTGGTAAATAGGTGCTATCTGCAACAAACCACTTCCTCAATCTATTATAACCCTGTATCTCTTGTGTCCATCATTTCGTTCATCTTGAACCAATCCTTTGAAGCATTGTCAAACTATGTCGCCTCTGAGCTATCACGTAGGCAAGGCCATTCTAAAATGCGTCCCCGAGGCTCCGCTCTGCTCCACCACTTTCTCTTCTGTCCATCCCATCAAGTGTCATCTATCCTACTGTCCGTACCATTTCTACACCTTTGCCATCGCCTAGGTCTTAGGTCCATCAGGTTCACCCCAAACTACATTGCCTCTACGTCGTCACGTAGGCAAGGCCATTTAGCAATGAGCCCCCGAGGCACTAGGTCAGTCCCTTAGGGTCTGTCTCTCCATGTTTGTTGTCATATCACCCATAATAAGTTGATCCTTGTGTAAACTAGGGGCAACTCCTCAACCTGGTTGTGGATTTGGATTCTTGAATGCTACATTTTTCTAAGAGGATACCAATAAAAGATTGAGATACCTTTCACTAGACAAGCAAGCACAGCAACAACAAGCTTCCCACAAACAAAATTCTTGGCACAAAAACATCAACCTCTCCAAAGCAAAACAAACAAGGACCAAAACTCATCAAAATGATTTTATCAATATTATGGCAAGAAAGACACATCTAATGCAAGAATGTTTTGTGAATAGGTTAACTTACAAGGTCTTGGATTTTTGTCATTATGTCTTCCTATGCTACTCAGGGATGCCAAAAGCTAGAGATGCTATGATGGGGACATAATCCTTTTCTTTCTCTGCTGCTTGTGGATCAAACTTTAGTAATGTGATGACTTTTGTCTAACGACATGATGAGCAAAAGATCATCGAGGACTTCAGAGGTCTAAACATGAAAAGGGGCAATCCTTGTCTATTAAAACGTAAGAAGTACTCAGGTCATCTAGATTCAAGTTTGACTAGATGCTTGTAACAACTTGCTATATCAAAATCCATATAAGAAGTACTCAGGTCATCTTGGTCTAATTATACCTAGATGCTTGTATTTTCTTACAACATTTCAAAAAGAGAAAAGGAAATAAAAAATTGCCCAATGATGAAAGAAAAAGACTTGCAAAAATCAAGATGACAATCCACATCCATCCGATATCCAACAAATCTATATCAACTGTGCAATAAGAAATCCTACAGTATATCAAATGAAAGCATGTATTTCTTCATCTCTTCTCTTTCTGCATATCTATATCATCACTGTGTCGATTGAGTACATTTGGACATATCAAAAACATAACATAGGTCACATATCACATCACATTATTAAATCATTTGCATACATAATAAGTGCATTAGGTCATCCACATACATTTGCATCCATATATCATATCAAAAATCAAAAACATAAACAAATACATATAGAATTGCATAATCCACATTTGTATTTATATCCATCTAGTATGCATCACATACACAAAGCATCATCAGATAGATTAGATCCATAACATATAAGCATAGAACATTTGCATATAGAACATCCATAACTGCATCATCATATAAGCATAAAAACATGTCCAAATGTACAACATATCAAAATATCTGTCCAATATCTCAGAGTCATATCATAAAGTGTATACAAAGTACAACAAGATGGTGATACATGTCTCGGAGAAAAGTAATACATATACAGGCTATCTTAGCCATCAAAAATCTAGGTCTGGCTAACCCTACTGCCGCGGGGCACTGCTCCCTGCGCTGCCCTCTCCTCTGTCTCCCCCTCATTGCTGGGGCCCCCTCATTGATCCTATAGATCGAGACCCACCTACCCTCTAAGATGCCACAGACTAGCTCCTGAAGCTGGGCACCTGCTGATCCACTGACACTGCCCCATGGTATAAACCTCTGTAATACTGAGCCTGAGCCTACATTCTAGCAAGCTCACTCTATACCTGGGCTAGCTGTGTCTATGCCTATTGCACCTGTGATACCAAAAAGCTAGAAGTACCATCTATACCCATAGATGCCATGGCTGCATCTCTCTCTGCTCTCATCACCCTCATGCTATCCAAGGTTGTGTCTCTCTCTGTGGATACCTCTGATAGTCATCCTGCATCTGCATCTCTTTGAGACTCTACTGCTCTCAGATGGGCCCTCAGCTGCCTAATCTGACCCTGTAATGTTGCAATAGCTTGCTGCTATAAGTCAGGTTGTGGAGCCTACTGTGTTGGCACCTACCCCTATACCTGCTGCTATGCCACCTGCTATGGTGGTGACATCTGCCTCTGTGGTGCCACCTACTGTGCTGGTGCCTGTGCCTGTCCTGCATCCTGCGGTTGCACAATTGCCTGCTAACCCGAAGGTCCCTCCCCTGATCTCCTCCTCCATCTTGGTCTACCATCTCCTCCTCCTCCTTCACCTCCTCCATCATCCCCCTGACCTCCTCTCCCCCTCCTCCATCCTCCTCTCCTCCTGCCGGCTCCACCCTCATCATTTGAATCCTCCTCGTCTATACAAGGATCTAACTCTCCAAGCCCCGAGTATCTAGGGAATGGATGCGCTGCAAACCACTCCTCATAATCTGGCGTCATGCCAGCATCCACTATATCCCTCCTCATGGACCAAGATGCATGAGGAATCTACTAAAAATCTGTCAAGACCTCCTCGTATGATGCCACGGGACTCCACCTAAATCTCTCTATATGTGTCCTAACAAATCATGCTTGGCCCTGTGGTCTACAATGCACTCTACCAAACTGTCTCTGCACCCTGCTCACAATCTATCACTCTAGTATATACCTGGTCTTGCCAATGAGCCATCGAGTCTAGAAACAGTAGGGCAGCTCATCAGCCTCATCATCCCATACCTCGTAGTATAAGTATGGACACCAGACAACCTGATCTACATTATCAAACACGTGTCTACAATACTCAAGCTTCCCCAGCTTGTGTTGGGAAATCACACCTGCATAGCCATAACTTAGGGCTCACCCCTCTACCTATGAAAAAGATATATCGGCCGTGTGATAGCTATATGCTCCCACAACCAAAACTGCAAGAGAGACACACCTGCTAACAAACTGGCTCCTCTATGATACACTACCTGGTTCATATCTCTGTACAAGTGTGCTAGCATGCACACACCCCATGCATACCAAGTTCCATCAGTGATCATGCTCTTTAACACCCTCCCCCAGCCAATCGGGAAGCTGTGTGACCTCCAATTGGGGCACACTACCCCACCGATCAATCCTACCACTATGCCTAGGAAGTAGTCATAGCAATCATGAATGTCCTGCCACGAAATCACCTGCTCCACCAACTCGGGGTCATCAAACACCCGTTTGCACTCAGCCAGTATAGCATCACACTGCAACTCATACTCAACCAACTCTCCCTAAATAGGGAGGTGCAGGATCCTGTACATGTCCTCTAAGGTAATCACCATCTCCCCCGTCGGTAGATGGAATGTCCCATCCTTGTTGTGGAATCGCTCCACCACTGCAATCAACATAGCTCGGTTCACATGAACCTCAAGCATGAAGTAAACATAATGAAGACCCATAGCACCTAAAGCCTCACGGTCAATCTCCATCAACATGTACCGCTGCAATAATGGCAAAGGGAACTGCTCTCGTGACATAAGGGTATCTCGGATATCCTCCTGTAACCAAACAAAGCATAGCGTCAACGAAATCCATATCCAAGCAAACCTACTCCAAGCAATCAAACTATCCTATCATTGACTTAACAGATCAAATTAATCAAAACAACATATCATCTCTTGACTAGATTCTCAGCAATCTCAGAGATCGCTTATCAATTGACGCATCGATCAAGGTGCCAATTGGGTTAATTTTGTTAAGTCAACTAATTTTCCTCGTGCAAATGCACCAATCTAGGTGGCAAATGCGCTGATCCATATCATATGTGCCTCTTCATCATGAATGCGCCACTTATTGACGTGTATGCGCCATTATGGTGTATGTGCCACTTCTTGTGTCACATGCATTGTTATATAATAGATGTGCCAATTCTCAGTTCATATGTGCAAAACTATCATATGCACCGTAAGATATCTCATATGCATCACTTAGCAACATATGTGCCATTTCGGAGAGTATATACACCGAAAGGTAGCTCAGTGCATCTGTCTAAGATTTTTTCCCTAAGCATTTATTGCCCTAATAAATGACTTTTAGCAAGTTTTGACGAACTACATACCGGTGGTCCTGCCTCTGCTGGCTGATCGAACCGTCGAACTCTCTCAAACCGGTGCTCCTTGCATGGAATATCCATCTCTCTATCGACTGCTCTAGCTGCCATGCTCTCCTAAGCTCTCAAAGACCAATCAACTAAGGACAAGTGTGTAAATGAATAGAACTTGTGGACCTAGCTCCTATATATAGCAAGTGAACCATAGCTAACTATGTGACAACTATGACTACTTCCCATGTCCGTTCCTCTGAACCATGTCCTGTTTTCTCCATCCTAACCCTTTTTTCACCTTCTTCTTTGTGAGATTGTCCATCTCATGCTTTTTGCCATCTTCCCGTCCAATCTCTTGAGGGGGCATCCGGTCATTAAAATTGTACCAGGTGCAAACTGGGGCATGTATCATTGTCAAAAATTCTTATTCTTTGAAACAACGTGATAAAACACATTGCATCAAAGAGGGGCAAAATGTATACACCTAAAAATGACATGACTCTACTTAAATAAATATTTTAAATATTTATTTCATCTTCATATTCCTCTATCAATAAATAAATGAATTTATTTATTTATGTGATTCACTTCCTCCCATTTAATTAAATAAATTACATTTATTTAATTAGTTAATTCCTACAATATTAACTTTATTCTTCTAAATAATTAAATAATTTTAATTATTTAATTAAATCATCCATTCCTCTAAATTTAAATAAAATACAAATTTATTTAAATTAAATCTCCACAAAATAAAATATATTTATATATTTTATTTATTCTTCAACATTATCTACAAATAATTAAATAAATCTATTTATTTAATTATGCTTTATTATCTTCTAAAAATCTTCAATATCTTCTAAATATAAACTCTTCTTCTCATACAAAAGCAAAAGCTGAGTTAAAGCAACTTTAAAGCAACTTTGCTCTTAAATTAGAAAAAGATATTCTAATTTAAGAAAATGAAAACTCATCCTCATCAAGAAAGCAGTTAACTCAACAAAGCTTCTTTTTGAACGACACATGTCCTTCTTCTATTCGCACACATTCTCTCCAACATTCTCCTCCGTTGATCTTCTTATTTCTTTTCCATCATTGATCTTCTCTCACACAACTCTATAAATACAACCTTCTTCTTCTATTTCAGAGAATCCATCATTCGAGTAAACTTATGCTGTAGGAAATATAGTGTGCCATTGGCACCCCTACCACCATTATAACACTATTCATCATATCTATCATTCATATTGTGTTGAAGCTCATCTTCAATACAATCAAGTATCATAGCCATTTCTCCTTGCCATCTTGAGTAATCGAAGCGAGGAAGCAAGGTTCATAAGGGCCAATCTTCATCACATCAAGGTCAAGAAAGAATAGGCAAGCAATGGAAGTCGAAAGGTAAAGGTTGTAAGTATCATTCTTCTTTATTATTAATCCTTTTTCCTTCATATTTCATTGATGTATTGGGTTTGTTATTGATTTGATTAATCCCACATTTCACCCATCACATCTCCTACTTCTACCTTGAAGTCACTCCTATAGAGGACTTGGGGGCCTTGGGTATTACAATCCTTCTCAGCTTCATCTAGGTATCATTGATGATCTTCCTACACCTTTCAGGATCCTGGCCATACATCCTTTGATTGTTATCTTTAGTAATCATGGTCATTGTAGGGTAAACTTGGATGTCAAATGCCTCCTCTATAGCTTCTATGGTGAAGCTGGCAATGATCGTACCATCTTGTGATACCACAGGCCTTGTTTGGGGGTGGTACCTGTTGTGCGGTTACACAACACGCCCCATTTTGCATTATCAAAACAAGGACCCAACTTTGCTGGCTTGTTCCCTTGTCTTTGTGCCCTGGGTGGTAATGGTAAAACAGTGTCAGTCAGTATGCATATGCCTAATCTCAGGCATATTTGTGATCTTGAAGTCTGAGCCAAATTTGAAAGTCTAAATCTATCCTCAAAAAGCTTACCATGTGAAAGAGCTTGAAATTCTAGGCAGGTTTGCCTTTTACATCACCCTAAAATTCGTCCAGATGAGAAAGTTATGACAAGTCAAAGGTCTGGTCAAGCATGATTTTAGGGGGGTGATATTCCATTCCTCAACATGATCATATTTTAAATATCACCCTAGCGCTAACCTGATGATGACCTCAACTCATCCTCATGCTCCGAAGATGGAATATGATGGTGACGTCATCATGATATTCGATGAGGAGGATCATCTTCCTAATGTAACCCGATATTGCGTTTATCCCCTGATCTTACGAAACATGACGGTGACGTCATATATAATATGGGTGGACATCGGTGTATGTTTCACCATCGGCCAAGTTTAATTTTGTCACCCTGATCATATGTGGTCACACCGATGTAAATATGATGCTGACTTGGGATGCAAGCGGATATGCAGGTCGGACTCGAAAGGATTATCAAATGCTGCAAATTCGTTGTATATTTCGGGCTTGTATATTTTCACATACAAGCGGAATATACAATGCACATATACATTGGTGGACTCGAAAGCTTATCAAATGCAGAAAAATCCTTGTATATTCAGCGCTTGTATATTTTCATATACAAGCGAAATATACAAGCAGACATACAAAGCACTGTTCGCATACATGCAACTATTCATATGCAAGCGCTATATACAAGCGCCGGACCCGAAGCATTTATTCAACAAGGTTAAACCCTTGTATATGCGGGCTTGTATATTGGCGATATACAATCAAAATATACAAATGCCGGAATCGAAGGGATTATCAAATGGAATTAATGGCTTGTATATCGTGATATGCATAGGTTTTGAAAGCAGAAAGACTTAGTCGAATGCATTACGAAAAGACATCGGCGAAACTCTTGCCGATAAAGGTATCGGCCAAGGTATGGCCATCGGCAGAAGGAATTTGGAGTTCGCCGATGGTGGATCTCATGCCGATAAGTAAAGAGCATCGGTGAAACAAAGGTGATCGGCATAAAGGTTTTTTGTCCCGCCGATAATAGGACTCAGCCCGACGGAAAGAAACAAAGGAGGAAGTAAACAAAAGAGAAAGGCCATCAGCCAAACAGCGAGCATCGGCCAATGTATTTTTGGACGCGCCGATGGATAGTTTCACACTGATGGGCGAGAATGCAAAGCGATAGAAATTTAGATTACCAGAATGCATTTTTTAGTCAACGATGGTTGACCCAAGTGTTTTTGGCTCTATTTATGAATTTAATGCATGGTTTTCACATATTTGAAACCCGATTGCCTGTAGCTGCACATTTTGAGGCCTGTTTAATGAAATGTTTATTTTCCTGCTATGTTCTAAAATAATGATGCTGGGCTTAATGCTTGTCTGTTTATTGCAGGAAGCCTCGGAGCTGTTTGAAGCTGATAATTGCAGAGTTGCACATGGAGGCAACATGAACTAGAAGTGAGGAGGATATTGTCAAATATGCTGTTTGCCAGCTGGAGACTGAATCAAGTTAAAGATGTTGGAATATTTTGTGCCAGTTATACATTTGCCAACTGGCAAAGTACGTGCTATTCATTTGGACCATTAATTATTCTGGGAGGATCCTGATTCTTGGATCATTGTAACTGTTTTCTGGCATTTGTTCTATATAAGAGCCAGAGCTTGTCGAAAGGAGGAGATACATTGGAACATAAATTGGCACTAGAAGGAGGGCGTGAGCTGTTTCTTAGCAAAGAAATCCTGTTCAATTGAAGTGATATCCCTTGCCTCTGTTTATCAACCCGCTTTAAATCATGCAACATATCTGCAGGCCCCTCGCTTCTAACGCAACATAAATTGGTGCTAGAAGGAGGGCAGAGCTGGAAAAGGTAGATTGCTTCAGTCATCATACATTTTATGCAGGCTCCTCGCTCCTAACGCAACATAAATTGGCGCTAGGAGGGCCGAACAGGAAATTCCTGGATTTCTACAAATATTGCATAAATATTTCGGTATTTGAGTTAAATGTCTGCAAATATCTCTTATCTGAGATGTTTTGGTTGCACCTTTGCAAAGATCTAGCTCGAAACATCAAAGATTTGTTTGATTTTCTAAACTTTCAAGTTTTATTCTGAGATATGGTAGATCTCATTAAAATTTCAAAAATACTAAAAAATTGAAAAATAGAGTCTCATTTTGATGGATGCATATGAAAATAATTGTCAAATTAACATTCCTTTATTTCAAGAAACTTTGAATAGGCAGCTTTACCCTCACAGTTTGTCTAACTTTGGTTTATCTACCTGTTGCAGGATACACCAGACTGTGGAACACAGCAAAATAAATTGTTTAACTTTCCTTACAAGGTTGGATTTATATTTGAAAGGACTAATATTCTTCCTAGATGTGTTCAGGGTTGAAATTTGCCAAGAAAATGAAGAAGTTCTGGAGCAGCGAAATGAGGAAATTCTGGAACAACAAGCAGATGCAGCACTCAAAGTTATTAGTTGTCCAGACACTGAAGTGGATCATGCCGAAGATTTTGAATTGTATTTGTCTAGAAACATACAATGTCGTCAAATATTAGGTTTATCCAATGATGATGTCCTAATTGAAAGTTAGTGCAGATTACATGATAAAGAGCATTTAGAGAGAGATTTCTACCCTTGCTTGGTCATGTTGAAAAAGATTCTAGAAAATATAGTGGCTGAATCAGTTCCAGAAGGTAAAGAAGAGGAAACATCTTTCCTTGATTTATTCTATGGTGGTATTGATAGGAGTCCTCTACTTCCTAATACAAGTAAGGACCAGTTAGTATGCAGGTATGAATCCTGTGAAAATTCTAGAGAAGAAACCACTCATCAGGATAATATTTTTGATTATGATCCTAATACTTTTGATAAAGAAGATGAAATGGCTTTCTTGGAGTCTTTCTATGGTAAAGAGAAGTGTAAACAGATAGTAGAACAATCCAAAGGCACTGTTGCTGATGAAGTTCCTATGATGGTAACTCAGGGAGTCATAGAAAAGAAGATAAATGTTGATTTACTGCCTAACTGGGTTGAATTGAATGGTCAAATACAAGAATGTTGCAGGTTAATGGAACCAAGCACTTTACTGGATAGAAGATGTGAATTATTTAATGAACAATTCCTAAAAGATGAAGATGTAGAAGACTTTGGAGTTGTTGTGCATGATTAGACGTCACTCCAGAAATATTTTGAAAATGAAACAGGGGAGTGTTCTTATCAAGTGAAAGTTGTTTCTATTTTACAGTCAAATGATTTAGAAATGATAAATTTCTACATCTCAGGTTGTGATAATAAAGATACTTATTTAGATGCTGATGTGCAGGAAATTGAAGAAAATATTGAGAAGTTTCCTGAACTGGAGGATAAATTGAACATCCAGAATGAAGGGATAAAGCTGGATAAAGATGAAGAATTAATACATCAAGAGTCATACATCCTTCAATTTGAAGAGAGACCAGACACTGAGCCAAGCAATGAAAATATAGAATTAAATGGAAGATCAGCTGTCAACAAACAAGCATGTCCAACAGAGCCAGAAATACATCAGGTTGTATTTCTCCTTTCCATAGTAAATGATGTTGAATACTATTTTGATTATGGAAATTTAGGAGATAAGACATGCACATGGATTAATCATGAACATGATGAGCTGCCTTAGTTGCTGATCATCAAGAGTTGTTCTGTTGAATATAGTGAATTCAGAATATCAGAATATTTTTCAGAATATAAAGATAAATTTGCTAGGTTGAGAACCATAACTAATACCCTAATGCTCCTGCACAATCAAAAGAAGTATGCAAATACAGGTGTATTTGGGTCTTTTTCTAGTTTTTGTTTACCTAGTAGTGGTTTGTATATAATTTTGTAGGTTAGTTGTTTGTACAGTCTGCTTGTTTTGCTGTCTTGTTCTGTTTCTGCTGTTTCCTTTTGTAGGTTAGCTGTTTGTACAGTTTGCTTTGCGTTGTTGAGTTTTTGTTTTGGTTGGGCAAAACTGGTGCACCTTGTTACTTAAGAACACTGCATAAATTGTTAGAATTCAAAAGTTGGATATAAGTTTTTACATAGGTTGTAACTCATATCAGTGTAGGTATCCTTGATCAGGTCTGTGGTATCATATTCATCAGTACTACCTTTCTTGAGTCAAGGCAATCCTCACAATGACACACCTAGCAACCTTGGGTTTATTGAACATATCAGTGTAGGTGTTAAGTGAAAAATCTAAAGGTTGCCCTTGCTACCATTGCAATTCTCAACTTAATTTCAACAAGTGACCATTCCTTGTATCATGAAGCTACAATTGTTATATCTTAAGAAATTAATTTCAAAATATAAAATAAATAAAATAATAAAATGAATTTTCTGAAAATCCAGATTAAGTCATCTAAGTAACTCTACCGGGGCTATAGACACTTGCTGGCAGTGGGGCTCTACTTAGGGGAATTGCAACGATAACCTTGCCGGGGCTATGGACGCCTGCTGGCAGCAAGGCTCTATCCGGTTGGCTATGAGGGATGACCCAAACTACATAGCTTAACACCAGTCACTGATTTATTCAACTCACTTTCAAGATGAGTAAATGAATCACATGCACACAATTGATCCCTTATCAATTCATTGTTACATTGATGAACATGATACCAGTTAGAAAGGATTAGGATGCTCATGCTCAATAGGAGTTGAAAATTTATGTTTTAATTTATTCTCACCTTTTGAATTATTTGAATTTTGTTGTTTTCTTTGGTGGCAAGTTGTTGTGTGGTTACACAACACGTGCCATTTTGCATTATCAAAACAGGGACCCAACTTTGCTGGCTTGTTCCCTTGTTTTTGTGCCCTGGGCGGTAATGGTAAAGCAGTGTCAATCAGTATGCATATGCCTAATCTCAGGCATATTTGTGATCTTGAAGTCTGAGCCAAATTTGAAAGTCTAAATCTATCCTCAAAAAGCTTACCATGTGAAAGAGCTTGAAATTCTAGGCAGGTTTGCCTTTTACATCACCCTAAAATTCATCCAAATGAGAAAGTTATGACAAGTCAAAGGTTTGGTCAAGCATGATTTTAGGGGGGTGATATTCCATTCCTCAGCATGATCATATTTTAAATATCACCCTAGCGCTAACCTGATGATGACCTCAACTCATCCTCATGCTCCGAAGACAGAATATGATGGTGACGTCATCATGATATTCGATGAGGAGGATCATCTTCCTAATGTAACCCGATATTGTGTTTATCCCCTGATCTTATGAAACATGACGGTGACGTCATATATAATATGGGTGGACATCGGTGTATGTTTCACCATCGGCCAAGTTTAATTTTGTCACCCTGATCATATGTGGTCACACCGATGCAAATAAGATGCTGACCCGGGATGCAAGCAGATATGCGGGTCGGACCCGAAAGGATTATCAAATGCTGCAAATTCGTTGTATATTTCGGGCTTGTATATTTTCACATACAACCGGAATATACAATGCACATATACATTGGTGGACTCAAAAGCTTATCAAATGCAGAAAAATCCTTGTATATTCGGCGCTTGTATATTTTCATATACAAGCGAAATATACAAGCGGACATACAAAGCACTGTTCGCATACATGCAACTGTTCATATGCAAGCGCTATATACAAGCACCGGACCCGAAGCAGTTATTCAACAAGGTTAAACCCTTGTATATGCGGGCTTGTATATTGGCGATATACAATCAAAATATACAAACGCCGGAATCGAAGGGATTATCAAATGGAATTAATGGCTTGTATATCGCAATATGCATAGGTTTTGAAAGCAGAAAGACTTAGTCGAATGCATTACGAAAAGACATCGGTGAAACTCTCGCCGATAAAGGTATCAGCCAAGGTATGGCCATTAGTAGAAGGAATTTGGAGTTCACCGATGGTGGATCTCACGCCGATAAGTAAAGAGCATCAGTGAAACAAAGGTGATCGGCAGAAAGGTTTTTTGTCCCGCTGATAATAGGACTCAACCCGATGGAAAGAAACAAAGGAGGAAGTAAACAAAAGAGAAAGGCCATCGGCCAAACAGTGAGCATCAGCCAATGTACTTTTGGATGCGCCGATGGACAGTTTCACGCTGATGGGTGGGAATGCAAAGCGATAGAAATTTAGATCACCAGAATGCATTTTTTAGTCAACGATGGTTGACCCGAGTGTTTTTGGCGCTGTTTATGCATTTAATGCATGGTTTTCACATATTTGAAACCTGATTGCCTGTAGCTGCACATTTTGAGGCCTGTTTAATGAAATGTTTATTTTCCTGCTATGTTCTAAAATAATGATGCTCGGCTTAATGCTTGTCTGTTTATTGCAGGAAGCCTCGGAGCTGTTTGAAGCTGATAATTGCAGAGTTGCACATGGAGGCAACATGAACCAGAAGTGAGGAGGATATTGTCAAATATGTTGTTTGCCAGCTAGAGACCGAATCAAGTTAAAGATGCTGGAATATTCTATGCCAGTTATACATTTGCCAACTAGCAAAGTACGTGCTATTCATTTGGACCATTGATTGTTCTGGGAGGATCCTAATCCTTGGATCATTGTAACTATTTTCTGGCATTTGTTCTATATAAGAGCCAGAGCTTGTCGAAAGGAGGAGGTACATTGGAACATCCAGCACAAGAAGGCCAATTACTGTAGAATAAAATAGGAGATCGGATTACTGAGACTAATGAGGATTGAATTGTTGAAATGTCAAGGTTCTTTCTTCAGATCACTGTAAATGTACCTGTTCCTGAGCATACTGAATGGATATGAAGTTTCAGATTACATCCTGATTGTAAATTTTACGTAATCTTCATGTTGATTTCCGGATATGTACTGGTGAATGCTGTGTTCAACTAGAAGCGCTTTCATTTCATTACATGTTGTTATCAACTTTTCCTTTGAAGATTTGCACTGGATCATGCGGATTTGTGGAATGTCTTGGTGAAGTATGATTCTAGTTTCCTTCTTTTCATTGCATGTATGGGAGCTTGTATGTGGATTAGTGATCTCAGTCAAGTAGTTTTGGGAATCTCATTCTTTCACCCTTTTCCTTTTTTTAATTTCATAAATTCATCACCATAACTGCAAATCATGACAAATAACAAGCAGAACAGAGAAATATGCTAACATCTCGTAGATAATTGAAAATCCTTAGCATATTTGAGCAAAGTGCATGTAGTGTTAAAAATATCATGCAAAGAATTGCAAATAATAGTAGAAATCATGCAAATATCAACCTGTAAGCACATTGTTTGAGTGAATCCATGAGTGCAGAGGTAGAATTGTTAAAGATTTATGCAGAGCAGACATATAGAGCAAGATATTTGGAGAAATAATGATGAACTTTGCAGAAATACGTAAGGCCCCTGAATGGAAAACAGCAACACACATCAACCACTGAGTAACGTCAGTAGATTAAGACCTAATCAACGGAGACTTGGGATCCTAAATTCTTTGAATTCATCGTATCTTTCAAGATGAGTAAAGGTTGTTGTGTAACTTTTATTCTATGTTTGTATATGATCAACATCATCATCAACAGTACCTTTCTACACATGCCATGATTAACTTTGAACATTGGACAACAGTAGGGAACCTTGCAGCTTGAGCTATTCCATTGTCCCTTATCCTATAGGCCCAGTTGGTAGGATTGTCACCAAATACTCTTAACTTGAATTCCTCTAGGTCCACATGACTGATATCTGTATAGATAATGTTTCTCCAATTTGATGTGATTTTTGAAATAGGGGGACTCCTTTGAACTCATACTTCATGGTGGTAGCCTGAGAAGACATCTATCCTACATTTCATTACATTAATGAATACTTCTTTGAATATCATTTCAACATGTATAATCTATCAACTTGGTTATAAATTCATTTGAGTCATTGGAACAAAACATCTTGCATGAATTCCTAGGATATAACATTCATTTAGACATCAAATTTAACCAGTTATAAGAAAAAAAAGGCATTTAACCTCCTACTGGATATAAGCATGAAATACAAATTCAATCTTTACATTAATCACCAAAATATGAGGCATTTGAATTAATTAGATTATGAAAAGCAATTAAATTAAGTGGGCAATTTGCCTTATACAAGATAAATTGAACCTTTTATGCTCAAAGTAGGTTGGGAGCTCTGTACAAGATATAGCAGGTACTTCGGACCCAATAGGATAAGTGGAAGTTTTCAATTAAACACAATATATGTTGTATCCAAAGGTATTAATGCAACAAAGTCCCTAAGTTTGAGGCAGGTGATTGGTGAGGTACTGGATAAAGTGGGGAAAGTGGCTCCTATCAGACAAGCGGGGAAAAACTCCACTATAGGATATATTTGCCATCCAACAAAACCTCTGCAAAAGGTCTTAAGGGAGTCATGCAACCAAAAAGCGGGGAAAATGGCCCTTATTGGATAAAATCCACTATCCTAAAAAATGCCCACAAAAAGGTAGACAATATAGGTCATGGCAGGCTTAGCGGGTTAAAATAGGTCTACCAGATAAAGCGGGTTATTGGGCACCTAGTGAATAATATCCACTAGGACCCAAAAGTCACACAAATGTAATCTTCCCACCTTAGGGCAATTTCATTACAAACATTTTCAAAGGTTTAAACAAAGCGGGGGTGTTAACCCTATAGGATATGTCATGTTTATCATGTTTTTCCCACAAAACTAGTTTTCTACCTATCTATGACCTAGGTGAGATGAAATTGTGAAGACTTTAACCTAGGACCTATACCAATATGGAAACACCTCATTTGAAAGACATTTCATACAACAATAGGTCAAAACCCTATGAAAATGAAGATATAACCTAGGGTTTTCTTGCATGCACCATCCATCCTAGTAAATCGAAAACACTTATATGAGTTCTCACCCATTTCATGCAATATTCAAGATATAAATAGCGATCACATGCAAACGAAGGATAAAAGGGTAAATGTGTTGACCTAATTTATGTCAAGGAATGTGAACTTGACCTCTGGAGCTGATGCAGGAATAGATCAATCAACACTGGGGAGATCTTTGAAGAGGGTAAGAATTCGATTTGAGTTTATTGAAATCACCAAGTGCTCTAAGGAAGAAAGAAATTCAAGTGCAAATGGCAAAAGAGGGTTGAACGATGACTTTATACCCCTTACCAACCTACCATAAATGCCCTTGTACTGTAGATAGGGTGGCAAATAGACAATATGTAGAAACCAAGAGTTTTGATGAGCATTGAATATGCATGAGAAAGTTGCCCTAGTGGATAATATCCACTTCATACTAAAAGCTCCACAAATATCTGGTAGCGGTAGAAAACATGGCTTTTCTCCTGAAAGGTAAACGGTTAACCCCCATGCAAAACTTCAAAGGGGTATCAAATATGTCTGGTGACACCCAAATTTAGCGCAATATCGGGTTAGAGGTAAGTCACCCACTTTTTAGGAAAACACTTATCATTCTTACTCTAAATGAAATGTAGGAAAAGGACTGCATCTGGACATTATCTGGTTGACAATGGTTTTAGCGCAATATCCAGTAGGGGCACAAATTAGTACAAAGGGTGAAAATGTAGGTTTTCTCTAGCACAACTTGCACAAAACCAACCCAAGGCTTTATGAAATCCATTATGAAGACAAAGCTCAATCCCAAGAAGTTAGAATCATCACAAATGACACCATTTGAGGAAAATTTCTCTCAACACATGATTTTCATTTTCTTCAAAGCATAAGGAAGCAAGGCCAAGACTCAAGCCAAAACAAAAAGAGAGGGTGTCCATTTTGATCAAATGGGGCATGTGTTCAGGGCACAACACCTAGTTAGTTGTGATTGATTAGGTCTCTCTTTTCTAGCCTACAATAGAAAGGGTGCTCAAAGAATACAATTACATGTTTCTCAAATTGTGCACTAATTCTTGCATTCTTTTGTCTCAATTAGGTGGTAGAAGCATAGTGCCATTATGCTTTGATCAACTAACTATTCATATTAGCTTTATGATTTTTTGACATAGTAACATCACTGATGTATCATAGGTTTTTGAAGATTCTATCCAGATTCAAGCTTTTGGTTTGATTATGTTGAAAAATGTAATATTGTGAAAAAATTCCTTTGTAGGTTGTGGATGTTTGAATAGATTTCAAGTAAAGTAGCTAGCTCGCTGAGCATTATTCTAGTTGAAATAGGTTGTCCTGCAAAGCTTTATTGAACAATTAGCATTTGTGCCATAGTATATTGTCATGACTTTCCATGTATAATGGAAAAAAACACATATGCTCAATACACCTATGCTTGAAATGTACCCCAAAATGAAAACTATAGTAAGGTTTGAGATCCTAGATATGACAACATAGGCATTTTTGAGGAGCAAGTGTCCCATTACTAGGTCATAATAAGTTTGTAGAAATTTCAATTGTCTACTTGCTTGCTACATTTATTTTCTTGTTAGTATAATACATAAAAATAGGAAGCTATTTTATTTAAGACATTGTCTCTAGCTAATTAGTAGAGCATTGACTTATGTCTATGAAGTTGAGTGTTAGGTGGTTTTAAGTTTTTACAATTAAGAAAAACTTGGATGGATTACATTCACAACAGAGGGAGCCAATGGACCTTAAGTATCACTATGATTGAAATAATATCAAAACTAATCTTTTATGGGTTTATGCTAGTAATAAATATTGGAGAATAGGAACTCAAAATGTTAAATTTTAAGTTGTCTTCATTGTACGATGGGTTTAATTAAATTTTTTTTCAAATGAAATGCTTGCAGTTTATATTTTTTGAACTGGTAATTAGCAACTAATATGATCTTTGATGTTGAAAGTTTCAAAACTTAATGCTCATTTCTAACATGAAACATCTATGTTAAGTGGATTGAGTATTCAAAATCAAACCTGCAGGTTGGTGATCTCTTTTAAAAAATCTTGAATTTTGGTATCAAGCAATCATAAAAGTTGATTTACACTTCTTGGCTGATGAAGAATATTTATAGTGGGTCTATTGTTTAGTTTTCCAAGGCACTGAGCTTCATTGTATGCAGCACTTTTGAATTATGTTAGTGATGATTTACAATATATGGACTCATGTTAAAACTAAAATTCTTGCCTAAACTAGTTAGGTTGTTACAGTTCAAAAAGTTGAAGCCAAAGCCACTAGTGGAACGCTCCTTGCAAAGCTACACTATGGTGTAGTACAATTCCTTGAAGAGGCAAGCAATTTACTCAAGTAAAATGTTGGTGACTAGAATGACATTTTAGACAAGTTTAGGGTAGGTATGTGTGCATTCTAATTTTAATTTGTACTTCCTTTATAGAAAAAAATATGTATATTTTTCTATTATGAAGATTTATATTTTAATATCTACATCAGTTGTGTTTCAAGTCTTGGTATGTTGATTAATTTTTTGTATTAGAAGTGGCACTTTTCCCTTGTTTTCCCAAAGCGATTTTCCCAATATTTGGAGGTATATGGGCTCTAGAACTAACCTAACCATGTTCTGATGGCATTTTAGATAACATGATTTTGTAATAGGATGAAAAAGACTCTGAATACACCTCATTGCTTAATTGCATTACAACTCATCAACAATTTGTCACATAAAGAGATCCTTGGTATTTTCAAGACTAGAAATAAAATTTTAGACATTGTGGAAATTACTTCATATATTAATGACTTGCTTATGTTGGATGTATCCTTTGTCCCAAGTAAACTGCTAACTAGTAGGAAACATGCCTTTGTTGCTTCTATTTGTTTTTCATTAGAGATATATGTGGGACATTTTGGGTGCTTTTTGCATTTTCTTTCCTTCTATTTTTTTGTGATCTAATACAATATTTTTTTCAATACTGTATATATCTCCATTTTTGAAGGTGATGATATGCTATTATCATGTTTACATAGGTTCCTTTCTAGATGTAGTATTCTTCATGAAGAGTAAAGTCGAAGATATATTACTGGTGACTTGAAAGCATTAAAGTAGATGGGCCTTGCTATTGGGGTGATGGGTTACATAATGAGTAATTTTTTATGGCAATTGGCTTCGTAAGTATCATTTTTCTCAAGCATTTTGTAAATTTGTTACCATTGCATGTGTTGCAATATACTCAAACTATATGCATATGTATGTGTGTGAATTTATTCTCTATTTTTTAGGTGAAGATTCTTGGAGGTAGACTTTCAGGCAAGAGCTTAATGCTCTTAGTGAGATGCTCTAAAAGTGTGAGCATGAAAATGACTTCATATGGCATGATAGATTGTCTTTTTGGATGAACTGCCCCATTTAGAAGGAGAGAAAGTTGTAGCATTGATAGCATATAAATCATTTGGGTTGGATAGAGAATTTATTTTTGTGGTGTGATTTTAGAGTAATTTGAAATCATTCTTTGTTCTTGTAATTAAAATGCAATAAATTGTCTTGGTGCTACTTTTCCTATGTCATAACAACTTGCATATGAATTGACAAATGATTGCTTTGCAAAGTTGTGGGAGATCAAATATAAGATTTTTCATTTGAATAGATCTAGAATAAGATGTAAAAATACCCTTCTGGGCCATCAAACATTGTCTAGGGTGGCTAGATGTAAGTGTTGGAGGAAGGCTATGAGTATTCTTTTTTTTGCCTATGGGTTGTCATTGATGTCAGTAGCGGTATATCGGTGATGTCAATAGAGATGCCAAAGGATAGAGATGTCAAAGGGAGATTGTTGCAGAGTGGTGATTAGTAAGTGAAGACAATAGAGTAAGTGATCAGAAAGCAAAGTGATGTGTACTAGCTATGATGTTTAGAGGAATAGATAAAGGAGAAGAGATAGAAGTATTGATCAAAAGAGTTGTGAAGTGAAGAATATGCATCAGTATCATCTATACACAGTTGTACATTATCTAGTGAAGTTCATAGAAAGATGAAAGTTGATAGGTTGAAGAATATGCTGATATGAAGAAGTTGTGATTTCTTGTTTGTGATGCAAAGAGTTGTGATTGTAAATGTTGTCCTCATTTTCTCTTTGGTAAAGTGCATTGAATAAGATTTGAAAGAAAGTGTAAAAGGTTTCATATAGTCCAACGCACAAGAAGTTACACTAAAGAAGCTCAGTAGAATGCTCCACATTCCTCTGCATTCCTCTGCATCTAAAGGTATAGCCTTGTGGTTTGGGAGTTCACTACAACAAATCCCTATTATTAGCTCCTTTTTTTGCTCCATTTTTTGCTTCCACCCACTATTTTAATGTATTTTCCTCCAATTTTTTGAAAAAGTTAGCGTTATTTATCGAGATGGTGCTATTTTTGGCTTTTTTTGTACCGATCAGAACAAGTAGGCATTAAATTAGGTGCAATTTAGCACCTAATCAATGTTCAAATGTCTGAAGGTTTTATAAAGTGAATATCACACCGTCGTGAAGCATATAAGATGATGCCAGCACCCAACTGTGACGTTGTGACAGGCTACCACCTATCCAATCTACTTACGAGGTGTTTACTTTGAAATCTTACCTCAGCCAATTGTCCACCGCCACATGTCCACAGAGCAAGCCTAAGATCCAATGGCTGTGCTCCAGCATAAGGGAATCTTTTTGGGAGGAATATTCATTATGAGGTAGTGAGATAACAACACATGGCATGCACCAATTAAAAAGAAAGTATAATAAAGGTACATGGATGCTATTTCGTACCATCGTACGGTAGGTATATGTTGGGCCCTCCCTGATTATGATGCCGTACAAAGGTGACACGCGTCTAGTCTGAGCTAAGGATGACATAAAGTGTAGGGAAGGTACTGATGATTTGGCTCATTTTCATTGGGCAATGACTTGGCAACAAAGATGACTAAGATTGTCAAATCTAGTCAATGAATTGAAGCTATGGATTCCAGAAAGGCATGGAGCTATCAATGGTCCAAATTCAAACTTGCAAGCAAAGGAGATTTTTGAATGACTGTGGTACAAGCAGAGTTATGGTTGTAGCGACCTCCATTAATACAAAGAGTGGTACAAGGATTTGATGTTATAACAACATAATTCTAAGCATTTCCTGTCATTTTTGAAGGAACAATCACATTCAAAGTTGAATAATCATCAAAACAAGCAAGGAAAAGCAATTATGAGCCTCTGTGATGTAAAAAAACTAGTAAGTTATGGTCTCTCCCCTACACTTAGTCTTTCTATCTATAAGTACTTTCTAGAGCATTTAGAGTAGCTGTTGATTGCATAAACCCTAGGTTGCTTGTACAAATACAAAATGAGTCAGTCAGGTCAAGCTTCGACCTTAAAATGTAGCCTGGATGAGGATATCATGATTCAATGTCCCATATCGTCTAAGAAACCTCTGATAAAATTAGGAGAGGTTGGCAAAAATGCTAAAATATATGACGTCTGTGTAGATTGTTGAGATGCTAGGATCCCTGTGTCTGCTTGGAGTCTGTTTGAGCATTGGCACAAGCAAATTTATTACAGAGCCCCAATCTGCCATGCTTGGACCCTTGACTTAGCCAAATTAATATGCCCTGATGTCTTTGTAAACACAGACTTGATGAGAGCTATAGCAACTAGGTATGACCCTAGGACCATGTCTATCTTGTCTGGAAATGGCAATGTTATCATTAGGTTCACAAAGGCCTATATTGTTGTTAGGACTGAAAAAATCTCACAATTTTCTTAGTCTCCATCTTCTTATCCTTGATATATACCATGTTGGAGCTAAAATTTTTTCCCATTTTTCATCAACCATCACTCACTTGTCATCCAAATATCATAGAAATTTGCCATACATTGATCTTGTGATTAAAACAAGTTGTTCAAATTTGTGTGACAAGAACCATATTGTAGCCTATGACAATTTCATAAAATATGACCTTTGAAATAAGCATTTCCTTGACTATATTTGTACAAATAGAAGTAATTAACCCCTATCGGCAATATCACATATATGTCTTTCTGACCAAATAACTCATGATCCCCTAACTAATATTTTCATATATATCGGGAAGATCTAAATGAAGTTAGACTGATCAAAGAACCCAAAGACAACGATTATGTAAAACAATTGGGAAGACAATATAATGTATCATTGATAAAAAGTTGTATCAGCGAGAGATATAAAATCAGAATGAAAATGTTAAACTACGCTAATCTCAGAGGTCATACTGATAGATATAACATCAGCAAAAGATATATGTTCTCTCATCGGTAAATCAATACACTAGTTGTTTCAGCATGACATATACCATCGGGATAAACTTTTTATAACTTCCCAACTTTATAAGTCACTCTGATAGGAAGAAACTAAAGGAACTTGGCAAGAGTCTCACCAATGTTCCCCATAAACAAAAGAAATAAGAAATTGTTATCAGTGAAACTTGATATATCGAAGGGAAATTCTATTCTCTTAGCAATGATGATTGTCAACTTGATGACTATAAGATAACCACTACTCATCGGGAAAACACTCACCGATGTCCAAAAGCAATTTTGATAGTCAGAAACACCTTGATATTGAGGTGAAATTAATAAAGTCTTCCCGAAATGTTAAAAATAGAAAAAGGCAATTAATGTGGACCTAAGCAAGATCGATGAGAGTCTCTTTGATAAAGATCAAAGAACTAAAGGAACACCTCCCATCAAAGAGACATAAAGCTAGTCCTAGTGATCGACCTAAAACATATAATGGTGCCAAAACAAACATACAAATCGGCATGAGATTAAAATAGTCTTCCCGATGTAATTTATTAATCGATTTGACACTTTCAAAGCCTGAGAAGCCTGCTGCATTCAATTCCAATGGCCAGCATTAATGGCCGCCTAAGCATAATCTCATACAAATTGCTCTGGTTCATAATGAATTGAAAATCAAAATAAATTTTTGAGGGTTACAGTGGAAGAGCGGGGGATTTGCCGAGAGATTGAGAAATTTTCAACACTGAGCACATACAAGTAAGCATTGCAAACCTTCTTGTTGCTAATTGATTATAAGGTTAAATCTAGTATTCAACATAGAGATAGAATGGAGGGTCCTTCCAAAACAAAAAGAAAGTAGCAAACTGAAACTAGCCAAACCAAGGGTAAAAAGTAGAAGGTTGAGATAGGGAAAGGGGAAAAAACATAGGAAAGAAAACTTAATCAAGACCTTATAGACCAATTACCTGGTTCAGGCCACAAGGCTAGAAGAACTGCACAATTGAGGGAAGACATGGAAAAATTAGAAGATACATATAAACATGTAGGGAACATATGGATCCCTATCAGGGGATATGAGTTGTTTATGTTTCAGTACTGCAAAAGGAATAGATTGGAACCCATCTATAACCCATGGAATTTCAACCTAGGCAAGCTAGTTGTCATAGATGTTTTTGTGAAAATAGATCTTGTAAAACTCCTGGCTTATCATTACAACCCTGACGTAAAAGTCATCTATAACCTACAAGGGGAGCCATTTATTCATGTATCCAAGAATGTAGTATGTGAATTTTTTGCCCTCGATGACACCTGCAATACTCCTATAATATATGAAGATTTAGAAAAAGAGTACTTGAGAATGGATACCACTTACAAGGGTTGGAGATTGCCATTGCATAGACCCAGAGAAGAAGGCAATTTGGTGCCACTCGAGGAAGGTGATGGACCTCCTTTTAATGTAGATCTGTTTGAACCTTATATGAAATACACATATTATTTAGTGGGACAAGTACTAGGAACAAAGGTCCCTGAATTCATGTCCATACCACCCATGCTCATCTCTACAGATATCCAGTGCCACCATGCCAAAGCTTTTGATTATGCCTCCCACCTCTCTAAGGGGATTGATTCAGGACTGATGGTCATTAAAAATGGTTCTCCAACAATAAGTTTTAAGCATTACTCTTCTCTTATGCATATGGTTTTATACTATGGACAAGAATTAACAATGTGGCCACAACAACTGAAAATTGCACAATTTGATAAGAATGGTCAGCTGTTACCCATACAGTTATGGACTTGCATATGGGATAGTAGGTTTGTGAATTCTACTTATGTACATTTTAAAGAATTCTTTGTTAAAACACTGTACAGATGCTATGGTTATCCATGTAGCTATTCTTTGTCAGATGAGATTAAAAGGTTTTTAAGGCCTAAGGATTTTGATGGACCACCAACTATCAATCACAACTGGGGTGATTGGTATTGTTTTCTAGATTCCACAATGATCAGGGTATATGGGTTTGAAGATACACCATTCATATTGCCTAAAATAGTACCAGACAGAATCACATACTTGGAAATCATTAGGCAATTAGATTACTCAAATGTTATGAACTTAAGTGCCTATGATAAACAATCTTTTATGCCAAGTACATTATGTTTTGGGGACTTTACTATGTTGTCTAGGGAAGGATACGACCTCATTCATGACAAACTATTGCACTTTAATTTAAGAAAGGCAATGTGAAGAAAAGGGTTTGACCCTGAAGGGTTTATTGATTCTGCAAGAAGAAAACAAAATCTGAGTGGATATACTCATATTCCATTCTCACATGATGATGTTATTGGGAATTTGGAAGATGCAAATGTCAAATTTGCCATTGATGAGTATAATCAGGAAGTGGAAAGGAGGAGGAGAGAGGCACAAGAGGTAGAGGTGTTATCCTCTGATAGTAAAGGATCCCATGATGAAAGACCCCAAGCCCACTCTGATATAATTCCTAAACTCAGAATTAAAGAATATGAGCCTTCAAATAGCAAATTGGAAATTGAGGAAACACCTAATACAGATGCTAGGTAGTTGGCTTACAATTCTTTTGTTTCAAATGATCAGTTTATTCAGTCCCCAGAATTTAAATCTTTCTTGTATAGACATAAAGGCAAAGTAGTCAGAGAATCTATTTCAAATATCACACCAGATAATGAAAAATAATTATTGAATACTCTAAGAACAGATGTTGAAAATGAAATAAAAAATATGACTCCAAATAAAGGGAGGCAACTCCTAGAAGACGCTGGTGTGATGATTTTTTCGAGCTTGGATTTGAAGTCTTGTTTGGTTTTTGATAGTTTTTTGCACAATAATGATGCCAAGCATAAACTCAACTTAGAAGGTGTGACATAAGTGTACACTGGATCATGATATAATCCTGATGAAGAATCACTTATGATATGGGCCTTGTACCCTCCACACCAAAATCTTGCTATTATTGACACAAAGAAGGAATTCGGCCATGTGATGACACTAAAAGTAGGAGAAATAGATCATGTGGTCACTGCAGATATTGGTATTAATGTTGCTAAGTTAAATAAAGCACATATTCAAATGCTAATTCAAGAAAGGGATATGTACAAACTGCACTATGAAAGAATGCACAATGAAAATGATTTCCTATAAGATTATGTCCCGACCAAGATGCTAACCCAAGGGGAGAGTTCCCAGGCAAAAGACAAAGATGAAAGTTAGATAGCTCAGGCCAGATTCAATGTACTTTCCACCATATTCAAGAGGAGACATGCTAACATGATGGTATGGATGGATAAGTTTTGGGTGACCTATCCTAAGAATCAAAACACTCTCCAAGAACACAAGAGGTTGGATGATAGACTCCAGGAAAAATTCCAAGAAATCCATGATAGAAGCACTCCTGATGATGAAGCCATTACCAATGTACAAGAATTAATTAGGGCACATATAGTTTTTCATGAGGAACTTCAAGAAGAATCTAATGAATTTATTAATGTCTCTCAAAGAGGTGTACCTACATTGGTTAATCATGGCAAAAATCTGAGAAGTCAACAAGACTGGATAAAGGAATGCCAAATGATCTTGCATGAAGCATTGGAAGCGGTGAAAGATGAAGACCTAGCATTGGAAGGGGCCTGCGCCTGCATGGAGAAAATGGTTACCATGTAATTTGTTACAAAGACCACTATGGAATGTGCAGATACTCACCTGAGCCAAAAATACTTAGAGCATATACCAAAATCCATTTATGGCTTATTAAAGCCTAATGAAAATTTGCAATTATTAGTCAAAAGTTTCAAAAGACACTTATGAAGAGGCATGCCTCTTCTGAATATGGTTATATAAACATATAGTGGTAGGAGGTTAGAGGATCATCAGCAATTAGGAGAAGAATAGAAGTCTTTATTACCTTTTCATCAGTTCATCTATTATCAAATTTTAGACTTATGCAAGTAATATCCATATTTTCAAGATAAATATAAATGGTGAAGGTGTTTGCATAAATATTTGTTTACTTTCAAGTGTTCAATAGTTGTGTGGATATATTATACTTATATGTTATTTGATTGTCTCCAAAGTGGTTGCTTATGTTATTCAAATTGAGTGTGAAAATACATTTGATTTGTCAATACACATTTGTTGTACTTGTGTGGTGCTGTTGATTGGTTTCTGTGTGCAATAGGATTAAAATTACCTTTTGAGCAGTCTACTTTGATTAGTTCTTGATTGGATTAAAATCCTTTCAAATAAATTGTCTTAATTAGTTTCTCCTCACATATGAATTAAAAATCCTTTCACAACTTCACAGTAACATAAGAGGATATCACTGGGATCATTAAGAAGAGTCTAGGTAACTCATATACTTGCATGTATGCATAAGGTGCAAACATATAAAAGTGCCCAACTGTTAGAGTTAAGTTGTGAAGTAAATCTACACATCTTATAAAATCCTATCTCCAGTATCACAATCCACTCATCAACTCTATTTACCCAATACATTAGGCACTGGTCAATCTTAGAGCATTTCATACAAGTATAACTCACATTCTTTATATTTCAAGCATTCTTGTTAGAAAGTAGTTAATAAACCCTATAAATATCTCATGTTTGTGTGCCATTAGTGAGTAAAATTGGCCAACCAAAATCCATCCATATTTCCAAATTTGCTTTATTGATTAGGTACACCCACCTAGGCCTAGCAGTGTTAAAAGAGTAGGGGGTTTTGTTGTATAAACCCTGTCTTGTTGACCAAAAACATATCAAGGGATTGGCACCCTAGTGTGGTCTAAAAACCTGTATTTTTGAGAACCAACATACCACACATAAATTGGCCACTTTGTAATTTTATGATCAATACAAATTGCAAAAAATTGTGTGACAAGATCCATATTATAACCTCTGTTAAATCCAATCAATCTAACCTTGATAAATATTTCCATGATCATAGTCAAGAAAACCTTAATTTCATCCTCATCGACAAGACCTTGGGCATATCTTTCAAGATCCTAAAGTCATAATCTTATACAAATTATTTTATCGATGGTTGGGGAGAGACAAGTACTCTCAATGATAAGAGGTCCATAGACAACAAGAATAAATGATCAGCAAGATGTCACTTAATGTTTCATCCATGAATATTCATTGGCAAAAACAAGATAGTAAGAACAAGATCTCCAAGTTATACCGATCTTGTGCCTCATACCAATGGATGTGTATTGGGGAGATATGTGCACACTCACATTGATAGAGAAAAATAGTTTAACAATTGTGTTGGGGAAACATATATAATTAGAGCAAGCTCCCTAGGTCTCTTCGACTGGATTGATCACTCTGATGATAAAGACCACAAAGTTTTGATAAGAGTATTGCCGACTTGTACCATCACATTGAATAACAAAGGATGCACATGAGAGGGACATATACAATTAGAGTGAATTCATTTGATCTCGCCAACTATGTGGGTTATGTCGATAGTGAAAACTGCAAGGATATTTTAGGAAGAGTCCTACCGATGAATAAAGTAATGGAGAAACATGTCGGGAAGACCTAAAGCATCAAAATGGCATGTGAATCTCATAGAGATGGTTTAAGTTACACTGATGATGGTATGAATCATTTCTCCAACTAGTACATCAGGTAAGCTTTACAATGTCTCCCCGAAAAGGTAAGAATTAAGAGTAAAAGACAAGCACATGGACCAAAAAACTAAGAAGTCCTCCCGAGAGAATAAAATTGCTAAACGATACATCTTATCAAAGAGATATTTAGTTGGTCATGGTAATCATATTGAATACACAGAAATAATGATAACAGGGTAAATGACACAAGAAATCAAGAAGTAGAGTTGATATCCTCTGACAGTGAAGGGTCTTATGAAGAAAGCAAACCTCAAAGCCCACTAGATAAAATTTCCAAATTGAGAGTTGAAGAATATCAGCCTCAACTCATAGAGAAAGAGGTTGGGGAACCATCTGATATAGATGCCAGGCAATCATCCTATACATCTTTTATTTTTTATGATCAATTTATTCATTCTCCTGAGTTCAAGTCTTTTTTGTACAAGCACAAGGGAAAAGAAATAAGAGAATCTGTTGAAGACATCACACCAAATAATGAAAAACAATTGTTGGATGCATTCAAAATAGAGGTGGAAAATGAGATTAGAGAGATGACTCCCGATAAGGGAAGACAATTATTAGTGGAGTCTAGTGTGATGATCTTTCCAAGTTTAGACATGAATTCTACTTTAATCTTTGACAGTTTTTTACATAGTGATAATGACAAATACAGACTCAATCCAGAAGGAGTGATGAAAGTTTATACTGGGACAAAATACAATGCTGATGAAAATTCTCTTATGATTTGGGCTTTGTACCCTCCACACAAGAAGCTTACAATCATTGATACAAAAAAGGCATTTGGACATCTCATAACATTGAAAGTAGGTGAGACTGATCCTATAGTCACAGCTAATATTGGCATAAATGTTGCCAAATTAAACAAAGCTCAAATTCAAATGTTGATCAAGAAAGAGATATGTAAAAGCTAAGCTATGAGAAAATGACTAAGGAAAATGATTTTCTAAAGGGTACATTTGGAGGATCTACCAGAAGATTGACTCAGGGAGAGGGTTCACAAGAAAAAAATAAAGGCAAAGAATTGCAGTTGGATGATCAGGTATCTCAAGTCAAGATTGACACACTTTCTTTGGTACTTCAAAAGAGGTATACAAACATGATGGTTTAGATGAAAAGGTTTTGGGATACACATGCCAAAAATCACAATAGCATTCAAGAGCATAACAGGGTAAACGACAGGCTCCATGAGAAACTTCGTGAAATATAGAACAAAGAAGCTCCTGATATTGAAGCAATCACCATTGTTGAAGACTTAATTAAGAAACATAAAAGGTATCATGAAAAACTTCAAGTAGATGGTGAAGAATTCATAGAGGCTTGACAAGAAGGTGTTCCTACAATGTTCAGTGACAAGAAAGATTTGAAAAATTAGGAAGAGTGGACAAAGGAATGCCAATTGATATTATAGGGAGCTTTGGAGGTAGCCAAAGACAAGGATTCAGAATTAGGAGAAGCCTGTTGACATCTGGAGAAGATGATATCAATGGAGATAGCAGCAAGGAATGTTGTGGAGTATGCCGATACAGACCTGAGCCAAAAGTACTTAGATCATATGTCCTAGATCCATTTGTGGCTAACTAGAGCTTAAAGTGTTGTTTATTATTGTTAAGTTGTTATTAAGTTCCAAAAGACACTTATGAAGAGGCACATCCTCTTCAAAATATTGTTATATAAGTTAGTCATTTTATGATAGAGAAAGGAGGCAATAGTAGGAAGTAGAAGCATATTTAGTAAATTACTTTTCATCCATCATCTCTCATACTTTTAGAAGACTTATGCAAATTGATATATATATATATATATATACTTTGAAGAAAATATAATGGAGCAGAATATTCTCAGATGGTGATCTATTTCAGTGTTCAATTGTTGTGTTAATTTTCATGCTTACACGTTTATGTGCTGTCTCCTGAGTGGTTCTTTTAAATTATTCAAATTCATATAATTTGTCAAGACACATTTACTGTTCATGTGTGGTTATCTAATTGGTTTCTGGTTGAAGTTAATTCAAGTCCATCTGAATGATTTATATCTATTGGTCTCTGCCCTAAATTAAAATCCTTTAAATTAGATCATTTGGTTGGTTTCCTTCAAAATAGAATTAAAAATCCTTTCATGAAATCATAGTAATGTTAGAAACCTCTACTCCTTAGGTAGCCATCCTGAATGTACAAACAACAATTTTGTAGAAGCAGCAACACTCAAACTGTAGAAAGAGTACAATGAATTATTAGAGAAATACATAGAAGCAATGGCTAGGCTTAATACTTATGAGAGTCAACCTCAGTTGGAAGCTAGTCCATCTCAAACCCCTTGAATTATATAGACTGTAGAGTCATTACCAATGGACACACAACCTCGACTTCAAGAAATAAAGGAATTGAAAAGGAAAATAAGGAGCTAAAGGAAGAAATAGAAAGTGAAGTGGAGGATGTAGCCACAAATTTGATCAAGTATAGAATTGATAGGATATTGGCCAGGTTGGAGGAGACCCATAGGTCCTACTCCCAATTAAGGATAGTGCTTGAGAAACATGAATCAGATAAACAAAGGCTATCAACTAGGAAGACCAGGTGGATACCAAGAACTAGAAAAATTAGATATTTTCTCAGGTGCTCTAAATATGATCTAAATGCCCCTCTTGAGATGGAGTTAGTAGTAGGTATGCTAGGGAAATTTGAGGATGTGGCTACTCATCAATTAAAATTGGATACAATATTGAAGGATAAAATGCAAGCAGTTGAGAAGCAGGACACAAAGTAGTTACCCCACATTCTAGAAGCTGATGGGACAATAAAAGATATGAACAAGTGGAAGCAGGAAATCATTGATAATGGAAATCAGTTAATTCAATCTTGTTGTGATAAGGGAGACCTAGCTTTGCATGTGTTAAGTTGGATGCTTGATAGGTTGCATGTTGTGGACATTACATTCTAATTATTTAATAAAAAAGTCAAAAGTATCCTAGATGTAAAATATGTCAGCCACAATGGTAAGATAGCAAAAATCATTTCATTCCCTTGGCCAACTAAAAATACATTCGGTGAGTGGCAGGACAAGTATGGATCTCCTAGATGACAACTCAACCACTATCTCCCAACCACAACAATGCAGATCCCCAGACAGCTTCGTGTGCTTCTCAAGGCCAATCACATCTTCTTCTCTTTTCCTTCAGTGCAATTAATGTTTATTCAATGCCATTTGGTGCCTATCTGTATCAATTGTATTTGAAAGGCAATGTATTAAATGTTGAGGGTACACGTTCCTGTTATATAATGGAACTATATTACTCATTTTATGGTTGTTGAAGACTCGGAAATTTTGGAGAAGTAATGAAAATACAGAGCTTTCTAGGTATTCTATCTCTTGTGTGTAAGTTTATGAGCTATATGTCGAATGTATGTTTGCATATATGTTTTCAGTTTCATGTTGATGTTATATGAGTAATGCTTCATTGCATGTATTTAGCTATCTGTCTCCATGTTGTGTGTGTTTTTATTTTGAATCTGAATAGCTAAGGGTTATTTGAGGTTCTCAGATATGAGTTTTTCTGTATTAAATGTTTAATCTTTTACTTCTGCTCAACAGGCAGATTAAATGTTTTAGGTTAAATATTGGGAAAAACATATTACAATAAGGATATTCATAAGTAGAGATAACTGAGTACTAAAACTTGGGTGGTGTTTGTAAGGAAAATACCAATTTATCCCCATGAAACTTGAATGTCAGCTAAGCTTATGCAAATCATTCACATATATACATCAATCAAATTTGAATAATTAACATTATTGCTCAATTTCGTAAAGGTTTGATATAAGTATTTGTGTAGTAAGATTCATGTCTTGCCTATCCATATGTGCAACATGTGCATCATGATGAAAAACATCTTCCCCATTAAAATATGTTGTAGTCATCAAATCCTCAATCATAACTTCCTTGCAATGAATCGAGGCCATTGTAGAGTTAAGCCTAAGGTTTCTTTTTAGTGCAAAATGAGGATAAGTTTGAGACCTTAACATTAAAGAAAAATATAAAGAAATGAAAAGGAAATTGTATCCAAGTAATCCTATTTTTTTCTACCAACAGTTCATACCTAAGATTGAACAATTTAAGGATATTGCAATAGGTAATTTGTATCAACACAAATAATATTACTGAAGCATTACAAAGTTTAGGCCATAAGAATCATCCTTTTTTAAACATGGATTGCAAATAATTCTAAAAATTTAGAAGTCTTGGTCATTAACATTATTGTCTGCTACAATGTCATCAAGTGTATCATTGTCAATGTTCATATGTTCTTTCAAGTATTTAATATTATCATCATCCTCATCTTGACCTATATCATCTTCATCATCATTGAAATTTGACTGTAGACCATCTATATTGTTACCAGATGTATTTGGATCATCATTTTCTATACCATCCATATTGTTGTCTTCCATAACATCATCTAACTTTAGATTGTTTTCTTCTTGTGCCCGAACATAACCATCTTCAACATCATCATGGATGTCAATTTCTTCGATGTTATCTAATCCCTCTCTCTCATTTTTTTGGCCATCATTGTTTTTCTCACTATCCACTAATGCATCGTAAAAAACATGCCTTAATCTTGGATCATAATGTATGACAAATATCCATTTTGGTTCCAAAATATCTTCATAGAAAAATACCTGCACATGAATGACATACATATATTAGACGTATGGTATAACAATTTTATTGATTAATAAACACATGTATATATTCCCAATAAACTATGAATTAATAGATTAATGATCACTACCACTTCTTGTTTGAGAACTAAAGAAATACCAACTCACAATGAATTGGTAGAACATAAGGCTCCTCATCCTCCGATAGGAAACATGAGGAATCTATAGAAAACAATCCACTATGGGTATCATGTCTTCGTGTCCTCTCAAATGCTTCATACCATCTACACTTAAAAACACAACATTTAAAAGAGTGGTAATCCAACTCAATAATTTCTTGTATTTTCCCAAGATATTGTAGATTCCCTTCAATTATATTCTTATCTTTTGAGCTTGATCGACTGGATTGCTTTAAGTCAACCATGATGTCACAATTGAAGGATCGTCTCTTTACATCTACACTTTCTACATGATAATGTCGACCATATGACCACATTGTTGGATATTTTCTCTTTTGTAAAAGACCTTTTATTTCAGTGAAAACAAATATAATGATGAATATTAAAATAGCTAATAGCGTCAAAACTATAAGGAAACAACATTTTGTAAAATTCCAACTGTACAGGTCTCTTTCACATCCTCGAGACATGTTGATTTTGTTTTCTGTTATGTTTGAATCTATACCTACATCTTCTATTTGATTTTAAATTTGTTCAGTAACCCATTCTAGTGTGCAATCTTTGCCCCATTCCCCAAGAAGATTAGTGGGAAGTGGAGTATTCCTTGGGTTCGATCTCTTAAGCTGTCTCCTTGCTTCTAACACTTCTCTCTTTTTATCATACAGATTGATCCATTTGTTCATAAAGTCCATGTGGTACAGAATGAACTTGTCGAGTATAGCACTTTCGTCTACACCTATTACATGTCAACAAGTTTATTTCAAACTCCAAATGTCATGCTGTTAATTTGACAAATAAATTATAGAGTAAATTAATGCTTGCAAGAAAAACAACCACACTGATCTTGAATTTACTTACTAATTTCTACTTGAACACCATTAGATTGTGGTTTTTCTCCATCAATAATATCTGATGCTCTTCATCCTAGAGGTGTGGCCTATCTTGAAAATCCTTACCAAGGAATTCACACAGGAAGAAAAATACTTCATTCAATACATACCCTTTAGCCACGTAACCCTCTAGACGTGCCTTTTGTCAGACATATATTTTTAGAGTTTTCATATACCTCTCAAAGAAAAACATCCACCTTGTTGATACGACACCCACTAATTCAATGTCATCAACTAGGTGTATAAGTAAATGGACTTGCAGGTCCATGAAACTTGTAGGGAGCTCCTTCTCAAATACACATACAATTTCTGCAAATTCCTTCTATTTTGGCACTTCACATTTGTGGATCTCCTTGGAGGTCACCCACCTAATATAAGAATAGTAAATTAGTATGAACCTTTAGTCATAAATTAAGATGCAATATAATATCTCTATGTCTCTCACACATGAACATTTCATATAACCACATACCTTGTAAATGCTGACAATCAACTTATGGCATTCCTTGAGTCAACTGTAAGACATGAATCCTCCCTAATTGCCAACGGCATGATATGCTATCAAAAACATTTATGAAAAGGTCATTAGTAATTTTTTCTCACACAACAAAATATCAAAATATATTTAGTACTTAATCAATGTTACCAGTAAATGTTAAATGATGATATATAATACCTTCATAAAATTATGAAAATCATGTGCTTTAAATCTTGTGATATGTCCATCAACTATAGAAGCTTCAGCCAATGATGACCCATATCTAGTAGGTGTCCTTATTGAGCGTATGATAGTTTTTAGTTGGTCTAGCTTTTTTTTTTTCAAAATCCATGGAGCTTCTGCATATGTTTGATTTTCCCTATTTGGCCACAAATGTTTTCTATCAATTTTGGTACACGAAAGAGCAATATCTCTCCTCGAAGACAAGGTGTCCTTCTCTTTGCCTGATATATGTCAAAATATAGAATCTAGGATATTTTTGAAGATGTGCATAGGATCTAATAGGTGAGATATTAATAGATCCTTCCAGTAAGGGAGCTCATAAAATATGGATTTCCTTTTCATTCCTTTTGGCATATTAACTACAACTTATTCTAGTTCTTCAATTGAATCACCCCAATCAAAAAAATCCTCCAAAGCTTTCAATTCAGCATCTTCATACTTCTTAAGCCAATCACCTAGACCCATAATCATGGGAGGGCCTCTATTTTCAACTTTTCCATCAAATTGATTCTTCAGGCGATTTCTAAACTTATGATCTAGTGGTAGAAAAACCCTGTTGTTTGCGTAAATAAATTTATGTAGATCTTCAGAATATTGCCCTTGAAATTGTTCTGCACATCTTGGACATGCAAATATACCCTTTGTTTGAAGCCTTGCAATTCAATAAGTAATATTAATAACATCAAAATAATAGCATAAAACTAAGTATGAAAGTTGGGATGGAAATAAATTATGAGTGTAAATACGTAAATATTTATCTTACCAGAACAAACACCAAGTCCTAGGAAATCATGAATAGTCCAACATAGCACACCATACAACATGCAGGACCTATTTGATGGGGGACATGATATGTCATACATTCTTATGCCTTTCCATAGCAGTTGCATCTCATCATTAAAAAGCGCAAGATAAACAACCATGTTTTTAACTTGATGTTTTCCTAGAACAATGATAGTCAGTATAAGGTGCTCCTTTCTAACACTCATCCATGGGGGAATATTGTATACTATCAATCCGACTAGCCAAACACTATAATTTGAGCTTGGGAAAGAGAATGGGCACACTCCATCAATTGCAAGACCAAACCTAATACTACGAGGTTCATCTTTGAATTTTCTTGGCCATTTGTCCTCTATGTGTCTCATTGCTTTGGAGTCAGCCAGAATTCGCATGAATCCATCTTTACTCCTATTCTTTGCATGCCAGTCCATCAATTGTGCAAGTAACTTGCAACGAAACATTCATTGAAGTCTAGGTATAATTGGCATGTGACGTAAAACCTTCTTTGGAACTGTAGCACCTTGTACATCTGTACGATATCTCTTCTCTTTGCATACAGGGCATTTTACCTTGTTTTCATATTCATCTCTGTATAAAATGCAATCATTTTTATATGAATTAATTTTCTTATAATTAATTGCCAACTCAACCAACAACAGACGCGCCTCTCTGTAAGTTGATGGCAACACATTCTCTTTAGGGAATATTTTAGTTTTTAGTGCCCTGTTAGATTGCCAGAGATTAAATCAATTGAATGTTTGACTTATGATGAACATGTTTGATATGTCAATCTATACTAGGACTATTTATATACAATATATGGTTTTAAATTCCCCTTAAAGAAATATAAATGAAGTTGATGAATGTTTACGAATTATGTACACACCAACTAACAATGCAAAGTAAGAAATAGATTTCAACTCACTTTAGTAGGGTAGTGAATCCTTTGTTTGACCAACCAAATAGTGACTTGATTTCTAATAATATTAATGTGCATTCCAGTTTTGAAGTTCTACTTACACCCAATTTGAACATGGGTGTCTTCATTGCTTGCTTGATGGAGTCTTTTAGGTTGTTATCATCAACATTACATTGGTGGTAATTACCCCTACTATTATCATTACTATCAACCATATGATCATTATTGTCATCATTGTTTCCATCCCCAAAGAAACCTGTAAGTATTTCATTCAATCCTTCTTTATGAACTACATTTTCACTATCATGATCATCATCATTAAGGCTAGCTGGCATGTCATCAGTGTATGCAGATCTCATCAGCAGTTCAAATTTCTCAGCTGGTAGTATTCTCTTCAATGTTTCTCTTTTCTGCCTGGTATGGTTTAAAGGATGGTTTGGATCATCCCGTCCAAACCTTAATAACCCAGTTGGATCTTGGGTATTAGTATGTGTTTCATCAACATCTTCTACATATCAACAAACACAAGCATTATTTAATGTTTAGCAACAATTGCATTAAATTCAAAATGTATCAATTTCAAAGAAATATAATCAAATATGGCTCAAAAAATAAAAATATAAATTGTACGAACATATATACATCAATTGAATAATGGAACATTATTTTATAGACTACCTTTTTTATACAATAATTTAAAGAAAACACAATTTTGACAACATAGTTTATAAAACATCAGTCCACACTCATTTATTATTCTTTGCTTTTCTACCCTTAAGAACATCCTTAGGGAGACCTTGTTCTTCCCTTTTTTTTCACACAGAAGTACGTTTTAAGAAGGGGTAATCAATCAATAACTCATCCCCAATGGTAAGGTCCATAATAGCCTCAACCATTATCAATCTATCAACCTCTCTTTCCATATCTCCATCTTTATCATTTATAACCTCAACAAATTGACAATTCGGTCTTACAATAGGGTCCCTTCCCTTACTACTATTTATAAATCCTGTAATATTTTTGTGTGTATATGCACGTCCATCTATATACATAAGATGACCTCTATTCATTTCTTTTCCACTTTCCAATTGGAAATGATGTGTATACATATTCAAATTTAGACCATATGCTGACATGCTAGGCTTATATTCTGCTAGCCTTCTACATTCACCACTGTAATATGATGGACCATATTATGACATTAATCTCCTAGTGGTTTGTTCTAAATTGTTTCTATGTTTAGATCCCACATGTACATTTTGGATGATCAAGAGGCCTAGATTCAATCCATGAATATTGGAGGGTCATATCATGTAGCTATATCCCCAAAATTAAAACACCTCATACACTCTAGGTAGTTGTTGATCACTAGGCTAAGCGCAATATAGTCGACTATCAAATGTCTCTTTGTAAATTGATCTCAAACTTAGGGGCAAGTCATCATCTCCATCACATTCATTTTCATAGGGTATGTAGTTCACCTTCCCCTTATCTTTAAGCAAATTATGCATCTTTAAACTGGTTCTTGTTATGTTACTTGTTTTCATCAATTCTTTGTCTTTGGAGCTGGTATATTGGCACATATTTTTGTTAGATATATCATCTGATGAATGGTCATTGCCCTCTAGGCTGGAAATCAGTGATCCAGGAAACATTAAACCAAGAACTTTATCCTGCAAGTATCCATTAAGAAAAAAAATTAGTTATTTAAATAATATAAAACAATGTTTAAATGAAATATATGTGTATGAGGAAAATTGATAGGACAAATGATAAAATCAAAATTATGATAATAACCAAATCAATAACCCATAACATAAAGAGATCTATCTAAATAAAAAGCCATGATCAATGAATAAATCAAATAAAACAAGAAACCTTTTACCAGATTGTATTGTTCTCTTAAATGTTGAATGTGGATTGCTCAAATATGTTGCAAAACCATGTTTGCAACAAGCGAATGCTCAAAGTGCTCAAAAGATCAATGTCAAAAGATCGTAAAATGTGCTCAATGATGCGATGTATGCTTAAAGTGCTATAAAGAATGCCTGAGAATAAGTGATCGAAGAGGATTTGTGAAGGAGATGAGGGGGATTTATATAGGTTTCAAACATGATCGATTAATAGATGAAATAAATCCATAGAATGAATGGTTGAGATAAATCAAATAACTCATGTTGAATGTGCACATGACATGTGTCACTCCAAAAAGGTATTTTTATTTAAAATAATTGCTTTTTGATAAAGACAGATTTGATTTCATAAATTAGAACGTTTTTTTTTCTAATTCATGAGTTGATAAAATAAGATAAATTAAAGCCAATTAACTTAACTTTAGATTTGCCTTTTTTAGAGTTCTAAAAATAAGACTAATTGTGCACGAGTTAACATGATATTTTTAGAGGAATTGGAAAGATAATTGAAATTAAATAAATAAATTTATTTAATTGATTGTCCATGATTTTGAAGAATAGATAAGATATGAAGATTTAAATAAAATAAACAAATAAATTGATTTAATTTATTTTGCATGATGAAGGATAAATAAAATATGTGATTATATTTTATTTTTAGAAGATTTATTTTTAGAGGAAAAAGAAAATTAAATAAATAAATTTATTTAATTGTTTGTGCAAGATTAGAGGACATAGAATAGATTTGAAGATTTAAATAAATTAAACAAATAAATTTATTTAATTTATTTTGCATGATGAATGGTAAATAAAATATTTAATTATATTTTATTTTTAGAAGATTTATTTTTAGAGGAAAAAGCAAATTAAATAAATAAATTTATTTAATTGTTTGTGCAAGATTAGAGGACATATAATATTATAAATAAAATACTTGATTTTTTTTAGAGGATTGAGATAATTTAAATAAATTTGCATGATTTATTTAAATTTAGAAGAATAATTAATTTAATTAAATAATGTAAATTATTTAATTGTAGATAAGAGGAAATTTGTGATGAATTAATTAAATAATAGGATTTATTTAATTAATGTAGACTTGAAATTTGAAAGAGGAGAATGATTTAATTAAATAATAAAAATTACTTAATTTTGGAAGAATATAGAGGAATTTAATGAAATTAGTTAAGTAAAGAGGATTTATTTAATTAATGTTGAAAATGTGAGATTTCGAAGAATTTGATGAAATTAATTAAATAATTAGATTATTTAATTAATGTTGAAATGCAGGTGATTAGACAGATTAGATGAAAATGCAAGTGATTCGAAGACATGGTCATTTTTAGGTGTCTACATTTTGTCAGTCTTTGATGCAATGTAGTTTTTATTGTTGCTTCAAAGAAAATGATTGTTGAAGACATGATACAATTTTGATGCCCCAGTGTAGCTAGCTGCCCCTATGTAGCTGGCATAGGATGCCCCCTCGAGAGGAAAGATAGGGAAGCGACAGAAGAACTGGGTTGATGCTCGACTAGAAGATTGTGTCGGAGATAGGCGAGGCTAAATAGAAAAAAGTGGAGATAGAAGAGAATATGAGAGAAAGACTGTTTATCAATCCTTGCTTGAAAACTATATAAGGCCATAGATAAATGGATGGGTAAATGAATGAGCTTGTTGCATTGGTTTCACAAATGTTGATAAAGAGCAATCCTTATTTTTGATATAGCACATGGATAGTTTGCCACCAAGCTGCTGTGATATTCGAGTACGTGGATGTTGACTCTGCAAGCAAGCTATTTGAACTTAGATCCCTTAGACATAATATAACCTTGTTGAACATGTGAATGAGCCATAGTCTTGAATATAAAATAAACTTCAATACATAAATGCAAGAAGAATATTAATATGTAAGATTCTAGGTTGTAACACACACAAGATAAATATGCTACTAAGAAAGATGCTAAAGATCATTCCTCAAACATGGCACACAAAAGGAATGACTATGCCCCCAATCCGTACTATATCGCAACATACCAAGATATAGATAAATCAAGGTAGTCTTGAATTGGTAATGGAAAAGGAACAAAAGATAAACCAAAAAGCAAATTGACTGACTTACAAAGTAAACATACAGTTGACATATTCTCTTGTCAAAGAGGTTTCTTAGGATAGATTAGATAGGAAAGATAATAGCCTTATCGTAGGAGCTATGTGTCCAGTAAAGGGTGTTATCTGTTGAAAGGATAATGTTTATTTTTAGGAAATGCCACATGTTGTATAAGACGCGTGTGTTGGTCTTGATCATGGAACACTCTGTATAAGACAAGTTTGTTGTTCTGTTGCTTAGTTGAGATTGACCTAGCTGATGTTGGCAATCGATATGTAGGACAGTATATGACTCTGTAAGTAAGTTGCTTTGCTTCAGGTTTGGTTAAGGACTTTTTCTTTGAAAAGATGTGCTTGCCTGTTGTTTTGCTGCTTGAGTTAGTCAAGTCAAGGTGAATGGATTGTGATAAATGGAAGATGAGAAATATGACATGTCAATGGATTGAGCTGGGTGAAGAATGATGAATCGTATGTGCCTAAGTACTGGAAACATCCTTCATATTCTAAATTGCCTACATACCTTGTATCCATGGGATCAAGGCACATTACAATGAAAGATGAAAATTATAATATGTAGTTCTAGGTAGAGTGATGAATGGGTCAAGGTGTTTGAGCTTGTGTTGGTGAAATGATGATATCTTATGCACCTAAGTACTAGATACTTCCTTCATATGCCAGACTACCTACATACCCTATCCATGGGATCAAGGTACTTTAAGATTGAGAAGAGATAATATGTAGTTCTAGTGGCACTGATGATGTAGGAAAAGTGTTGGGAAGATAATAGCCTTATCGTAGGAGGGATGCATCCGTTAAAGGGTGTTATCTGTCGAAAGGAGAACGATTGAAGAGTTTGTGAACTAGGAACAAGGATCCATTCCTAGACCTAGGTTAAGGAAAGAGTTGCCCCCATTCTAGTAGAGGTATTTCCATGTGTGACCGATGGAGAAGACATAGAAAGCTTTGACCTAGGACAAGACAGTGATAACTGTTGACACAGATCAAGATGTGGGATGATGTAATATCCCTTGACAATTCAGACCTCAATTTGCTAATTAGAGGCTCAAGGAATATCGTTAAACACTTTGCACACCACCTCTTAATTTGTTGTCTCTGTATTTTTTTCAGTTTGCTTGCTTGCTTGGAATGGTTTCAATTGAAGTTAAATTGCTTACAAATTAAATCTACAATGTCTAGGCAATGGTTTAAGGTGAAAATATAATTCTTTTTAATCTTTCTAAAACAAATACTTGAACTCTATATGAAGAATGTGCACCTACAACCAAATAACATTTTTACAAACACTTGGCATGCATACTATTATGCTAATCATGAAGGATATTAATATGCACATTACATCAAATAGATGGCCTACAACTTATCACTCATTTATTGAGATATATTGTCTAATACAATGCTGATATGAATGGCCAAGACTCTTGGCTTTACAACTCATAAAATCTAAGAACAAATGACAACTATGAAACAATGCTGATATGAATATGCTAACTCATGAAAGAACCTGGAAATGTAAGCTACTATGAATTGATGATGAAGATGAAGGAATGGTAGCCCTCAAAATAGTTCATAAACATCTCTCTCAAGCCCAAATCGTGCCTCTTCAAGTGTAGCACCTAGCCTACTCATCAACCAAGGAAAGGAGTCCCTTCCAAACCCAAATTGAAACCTTCTCCCAGCTGCCTGTACTATAGCGCTACTGTTCACGGCACTGTAGCAATCACTGTAGTGTACTGTAGCAAAACACTGTAGTGATCACTGTAGCAAACACTGTAGCGTACTATTCATGTCACTATAGCGGCACTATTCACAACACTGTAGCAGCCAATAGAAAAACTTCTGATATGCAAATTAATACCTCCAAACCATTGGTTAATACTACAAATTTAAGCACAAATGAAAGGACTGAAGTATCCCTTCCAATTTGCAACCCTTCGGAGGATATTTCATGACCTCAGTTATGCTAATCTATGGGAGTTTTCATTCCCAAAGACCAAATATGCAGAAACCCTTGGCTCCACAAAACTCATCAAATGCAAATGACAATAATCGGATACCTGGAAGCTTGCCTTACCCCTTCCTTTATACTTTTTCAATCCCACTTCAAGAAGCTTCTAGAAAAATAATATTAATTTATTTTAGTGACTTTATGTAATAATATTTATTTAAGTCACTTTATTAAATTAATTAAATATAAGGTCACTTTATAATATTTATTTAATAACCTTACAAATAATTAATTTAATTATTATCTCCCTTATTTTTCCCATCCAACTGAATCTAAGAAACCAACCATCAACCAGGTGACTGCCTCAAGAAGACCCCCTAACCATGTACATTAGCCTACGAGGGTCAGGAATAGGCTAAACCATATGTAAACAACATCAGCTAAAAAAGGGGACATTACAGTCTGCTCTCCTTGAAATTGCTTGTCCCCAAGCAATCTTGGCTACAAGACAATTCTCCCTACCTTGATCCCAAGGGAGGATCTGTGTAATGTCCTTGTTGTCACTAAAGAGCTCCTGTAACACCAGCACTAGCACAACTAACTGAACCTACTGAATCAAATCAACCCCAACGCCAGATGTCGCAAGAGCATAAGCATTAAGTGGAAGCAACTCTAAATACTGACAATGTTTGCTTCCCATAACTACGCAAGCTAAGCTATCATACACACTATCTAGCATATACGCAACTGAGCTATGCATCTGAAACAGATCATGTACATAAAGATCAAAAGTGCAACTGCAAGTAATCACCATCATATACATGCTGCAAAACTCAACAGTGAACCCTGATTGGAACCCTAATGCACACAAAGGATTCCTCAACACACTGGAGAGTATCCCACAACTAATGCCTAGATCCCAAATGAATCTGTAAGGAACTGCATCAGAATCTTGCTAAAAATAGCTGTAGCCATAGATACTGCCAAAACTCAGGAAACTGTGCAATTCTGTAGCTAAAATAAACATATCACTTCTGATGTCAATCCTTGGGTCCCAGTGCCAAACTAGAAGTCTGTCACAAAGCGCACCTATTGACTTCCACTGTACCATTATACATAAACCACTGACATCGCACCAAGAGTGGTGGAACACCTCATCAGGACCAAAATAGAGTGACGAATCAAACACGTCACCACCAGGATCCCAAAATAGAATCAGCAATCCACTACCAATGACAACTAGTGGCACCTGCTGCACCATACTGTCTGCAACTGGATCACTAATATGCCAAGAGGCTACTCCCTGATACTGAGACCTATGGGTTATGGACCCAAACAACTGCCAGAAAAGATGAGTATCTCCTAACTCATCTACAAATGTTGGTGTCCCCACAATACTCCAACTGCCAAAGCTAGAAGAAGAGTGCTCCTGACACCAACTCATAAAGACAGTTGCACTAATCAATGCAACTATGGAGGGTTGATCCCTCTTAGCATCAACAAAGTAGATATTTGTGCCTCTTCCCTCACGAGTGCACCATACAACTGCCTAGCAAGCATGAAAGCACAACCTCTATCCTCTGCCTAATTCCTATAGACATGTTGACTAACCAAGCCATCATACCTACTGCCCCCATAATCATCCTGTAACCATGTATCTATGTGAAATCTCTGTGACATAGAAGTAGCAAACCTTGTCAGATACATAATAGCATGATGGATAATTGACTGCTGTCCCTGCAAGTAATTCCTCATACACAACTGAGTCAGGTACTTGCAAGCTCTAGTTTCATCTTCTGTAGATGGCAACTCTTCATCCCACAATGGATGGTATAAGCCCCCCATCAATCCACATCGATGCATCTACCAATCATCTGCATGTGAACTAAAAGAAAGGTGATGAACTCTCCTCACTATGTAGTCATGGTAAAAATTACCAACCTCTGTCAATAGTTGACCATCATAGTCCTGCTTTGTATCGCCTGACATGGAACTAACCTTAGGGGAATCAAGTGTATTTTCAGATTCATCCTGCATTTGAATAAAGAGTCTTCTAATGTTATCTATCTTTTTTTGTCTTGTTATGTTGATGAGATTGATCTTTTCTTTCACTTTTTGAAGATGTTGTCTTGCATTGGCAGCCACTAATCTAGCCTCTTTGGCTTTTTGCAACCATTCTTCATTAATTTTTTTGGACTTCTTTACCTCTTCGATGCCAAAATATACAAAATCAGTCCTCTTATCCTTGATATCTTCATGTCAACCAAATGGTGTAGGGCTGCCATCAATGGGTGATATCATATCATTGGCTTTCTCATGATCACAAGCTCCTATCTCATGAGAATGATGGGACATAATGCTGATGTCCTCAAACAAATCAGTGATGACATCATGCCATTGTAAAATGTCTTCTTCATCATGTGTATTCAAAACACTAGTGGCTGCTCCACTAAGCAAAGGATCAACTTTCACATCCACCTTAATATCTTGGACCTTCAATGGACTTTCATATGTACGAATAACATTCATGGAAGCACCATCTAATTCTTTACTATGATAAGATGAAGTAATTCTAGACTCACCTAATGAAGCATCACAAGAAACCATATCTTCATGTAGCTGCTCTAATGTAGTTGGTTTGTCTTCACCCATCACTTGCTCTTCTTTTCCCTCATTTCCTTGTCCCTCAATCACATGCACAACAGAAGATCCATGCCCATCCAAAGAGGCTACAATAGAAGACTAATTTTTTGATTTCTTTGGTGAAGAATGAGCCAAACTCAACTCCACATTCAACTCCTCAATCTGATTTTCCACCATAAGGAGAGCCATTTGAGAGTCTTCCAAAGATTTTCTAGTCTTCACTAGCTCCGTGGTGAGTTGTTCAACCTCTTCCTCTTTCCTCTTCAATGCATCTGAATATATGAAACCCAATTCAAGTAGGTGATCTCTATCGGAAAGAAGAGTTAAATAATTATTTTTCATAATCTCCATGGCTATCTTAAACACTTGCAAATCAGAGATTGATGAAGCCTCTTCAACACCTCTATGTCTCCCCTCAAGTTGGACCTTCCATAGATGAATTTCTACCATCTTGTGGGAATGATCAAAATGGGACAACACTGTAACAATCTTATCTTCACCAACCTTTAGTTGGTTCTCCAAATCAGACTTAGGGACCAAGGAAAATTCATTAGTTGAAGTTGTGGGCTGCCAATGGAGAACTTGCCTCTCATCAAAATATTCTTCTAAAGTGTCCTCATGCTGGTTTGGAACTAGAACAGCAGTAGTTCCCAATGCTAACTCCTCATCATCCCTCCAAAAAATAGACTCAATGGATGATGAATTGCTAACCTTATGCAGAGAGGTAAGATCACTCTTAGGACTATCAAAAGAGTCCCCAATCATAACCTCCATGTCACCAACTAGGAGACTCATGCAACCTTGTCCTGTAGGATCCACTGTTTTGTCCTCTCTACCTTCTGTAACATCGACTGGGTGAAGATCAACTAAAATAGACCCGATCTCAATACTACTAGTCCATACTTCACCTGTTAGTTTTCCCTCTAGATTTTCGTGAGTGCATTTAACATCAGCCCCAAAGGAATCATTAAAAGAATCCATACCATTGCTATCCTCCTGAAGAGAAGATGGAACCTGTAACCCAAAAGAAGGCATCTCCTGCTCATCACCTTTGTCCATTTTGTTCTCCATAGAATCAGCTAAATGCTGGTCACTAACTACTGAAAATTCATTGTAGAGGTTTCTAGATACTTTACCTGTAGAGACCTTTGGTTCCTCCTTTTTGTTTTGTGATGTAGACCCCTTAAAAATGGATGCCATAAACCAAGCTGCTTTGTCTATGTTTGCAGGGTGTGAAAACAATTCATTCATCCTCTTCTGGTTTTCATCCAACTTATTCAAACTTTGTTTAAGCTTCTCCATATTCCTGTCCCACTACTTCTGAGTACTTGAAGTAACCATGATTAACTAGCTGATTCAATGTCCAATCTACCCAACAGGATGGTAGGACAAAAGCTCTGATACCACTGTAATATCCCTTGATAATTCGAACCTCAATTTGCTGATTAGAGGCTCAAGGAATATCGTCAAACACTTTGCACACCACCTCTTAATTTGCTATCTCTGTATTTTTTTCAGTTTGCTTGCTTGCTTGGAATGGTTTCAATTGAAGTTAAATTGCTTGCAAATTAAAGCTACAATGTCTAGGCAATAGTTTAAGGTGAAAATGCATTTCTTTTTAACCTTTCTAAAACAAATACTTGAACTCTATATGAAGAATGTGCACCTACAACCAAATAGCATTTTTACAAACACTTGGCATGCATACTATTATGCTAATCATGAAGGATATTAATATGCACATTACATCAAATAGATGGCCTACAACTTATCACTCCTTTATTGAGATATATTGTCTAATACAATGCTGATATGAATGGCCAAGACTCTTGGCTTTACAACTCCTAAAATCTAAGAACAAATGAGAACTATGAAACAATGCTGATATGAATATGCTAACTCATGAAAGAACCTGGAAATGTAAGCTGCTATGAATTGATGATGAAGATGAAGGAATGGCAGCCCTCAAAACAGTTCATAAACATCCCTCTCAAGCCCAAATCGTGCCTCTTCAAGTGTAGCACCCAGCCTACTCATCAACCAAGGAAAGGAGTCCCTTCCAAACCCAAATTGAAACCTTCTCCCAGCTGCCTATACTGTAGCGCTACTATTCACGGCACTGTAGCAATCACTGTAGCGTATTGTAGCAAAACACTGTAGCATTACTGTAGCGTACTGTTCATGTCACTATAGCGGCACTATTCACAGCACTGTAGTAGCCAATAGAAAAACTTCTGATATGCAAATTAATACCTCCAAACCCTTGGTTAATACTGCAGATTTAAGCACAAATGAAAGGACTGAAGTATCCCTTCCAATTTGCAACCCTTCGGAGGATATTTCACCACCTTAGTTATGTTAATCTATGGGAGTTTTTCGTTCCCAAAGACCAAATATGCAGAAACCCTTGGCTCCACAAAACTCATCAAATGCAAATGACAATAATCGGATGCCTGGAAGCTTGCCTTGCCCCTTCCTTTATACTTTTTCAATCCCACTTCAAGAAGCTTCTAGAAAAATAATATTAATTTATTTTAGTGACTTTATGTAATAATATTTATTTAAGTCACTTTATTATATTAATTAAATATAAGGTCACTTTATAATATTTATTTATTTAATAAGCTTACAAATAATTAATTTAATTATTATCTCCCTTATTTTTCCCATCTAACTGAATCCAAGAAAACAACCATCGACCAGGTGATTGCCTCAACAAGACCCCCTAACCATGTACATTAGCCTATGAGGATCAAGAATAGGCTAAACCATCCGTAAACAACATTAGCTAAAAAGGGGACATTACAGATGACGACGATGGACATTGACAAATTTGCAAGCTATTCTAGATAGGGAGATGGAAATGCAAACAAGGTCAATGGTTTTATTATGGATGGATGGGTGAAGTGTGCTGTGAAATAGACATGGAATGAATAGGACTCAATAGATGATGGATGTTGATTCTACACATAGTGCCTATTTTCTAGGTTTTCACTATGGTACTTATCCAAGGCACCTGTTTGCCAGGTCTTCAGTAGAGGATGGAATATTTTGTTTTTTGTTTTTGTTATTTTTTTTTTGGATACTCTGATGATCAGGCATAGAACTTCTTGAGATGAACACTGTTGAGTGGCTCATCTAGAGGAATGTCATCAGGTGTAGCTAAAATATAAGCTCCTGATCTATATGTTGCAATGACAATTAAGGGTCCTAACAAATTAGGCTCAAACTTGCCCTTCTTTTCTCGATCTGCTTGATTTCTCTAATTTTCTTTTAAGACAAGATCACCAACTTGAAACTTTCTTTCTTTGATAATTTTGTTGTAATTATACCAGAGGTGGTTTTGATAGACGTGGAGATGATAGACATGTGGTATTTCCTAAAAATAGACATTATCCTTTCAACAGATAACACCATTTAACTGACACATAGCTCCTATGATAAGGCTGTTATCTTTCCTATCTAATCCATCCTGAGCAACCTCTTTGGCAAGAGAATATGTCGACTGTATGTTTACTTTGTAAGTCAGTCAATTTTTTTTTTGGTTTATCTTTTGTTCCTTTTCCATTACCAATTCAAGACTACCTTGATTTATCTATATCTTGGTATGTTACGATACAGTACGGAGTGGGGGCATAGTCATTGCTTTTGTGTGCAGTGTTTTGAGAAATGATTTTGGTTCTCACTAAGGATTTTGTCAAAGGTAGCCATGGCTCTAGGATCTTGTATGATTCCATCAAGGTCTTGTCTATCTTCTTGAGAGGATTGACCTATTTCAAAGTGTCACTCTTCTTGAGATGGGACTTGACCTATTGTTTAACTGGGTGTAGCAAAATCATGAGGCATGCCGATAGTGATTTAAGTTACATCAATCAAAGGGACATTACCTTCTTGAGGATTGTTTGGTTGGTCCTGTTGTGGCATGTTTTGAGAGTTGGTTGATTTTACCATTGGTGTCTTTGGAGTAAACTTGGGAGTCATGTTGGATTGGCTTGGTTGAGGCGTAGGAGGAAGCAATTTGCACTTCCTTGGGGTAACTTTCTTAGCCTTCATAGTTTGTTGGAGTCTAGTGGTTACCATGGGATACCCTAAGACAACATGATGTGCTTTTGCTATGGTTTTTCTTGTGGTTTTGGGAATGACAGTTTTGATGCATAGTTTACTGGACCAAAGGTATTGCACTGTTTGACCAAAGGCGCAGGGCTGCGTTATCAAAAGTGAGCTACTGTTAGACTAAAGGTGAGCTACTGTTATACCAAGGGTGCTGAAGTAGTTTTGTTAGAGGTGAGATACTGTTTTACCAAAGGTGAGCTACTGTATTACTTAAGGCGAGATGCTATTATAACAAGGGTACTGAAGTAGTGTCAGTGATGTTTATAAAGCAAATTTTGATAGATTTTGTTTGGATTTTAATGGATTTGCTTTGGCAAGAGAAAACACAAAAAACAAACTGGCAAATGGACTGACACAACAGATAGTGTATGTTCGAGGCTCAAAAAGGCCCAATGTTTCCATGGGTATAAGATAATTGCAAACAATATCAAGCACTTTTTATCCCTAGAGACAAGGTTTCATTGTAGTAGATCAGATCACAAATTAATACTCTGTCGACCAAATGTCATTCCATAAAGGTGTTGGACATTTGTATCTTTGTGAGAGACAATAGGTAGGGATATCTCACCCTCCCCTTGGAAAGCTCAAGTAGGTCACAAGAGCATTATGACTGAGGGAATACTATCTCTTCCCAAGGGAGCCAATGGTGAGTATCTTAAGGGCTTAAATCGATTCCCCTTGTACTGATGATTACCGCAATGTTTGGAGGTGGATCGGGTAGTCACTATCTAGATGGTTCTTAGTAACTTTGAGGGACCAACACCTTACAAACAATGTGAAAAGTTACTAAAAGATTTAACCAATCGTACTAAGAGTATTAAAAACTTTGCTCCATGTGAAAATCATTTCCACAAAGAGCTAGTACACCTCTTTTCAGTTTGGCACCACAAGGTAAGGCTGACATCGGTTAGGACTTGCATTTCACCTTATCCCTCTTATATAGCGGTTCAAAGGAAAACTTTGCTTAGGGTCATCCCTTTTGGATGAAGCACAATCCAAAAGTAGGCCATTCTAAAGGAATAACTGAAATGTAAGAGCAAGCACGTCAAACAAAGGTTCAATTGTCCCATTATAAGAAAAATAAGGTGCAACTAAGTTAGGCACACACATGATTGTAGTTGTCAATTGTCCCTTATGAAATTGAAGTGTTTGGCATTCATGTCCTTTGTCCCTTAGAAAAATTGAAGTGTTTTTGCATTCATGTCCATTGTCCCTTAAGAAAGCAATATGTTCCTAAGACTTCGATTGCCAAAAAATGATTTGTTCAATTGTCCCTTAAGAAAGTAATATGTTCCTAAGACTTAGTGCAATAGATTGAGTCTCTTCAATGCTCATCTTGCATGAACATGTTAGGGAAACCCATTTGCTCTATGTGAGTGATAAGAAGCTGTAACAAGTTGATTAGTTCCAAAAAACTTCACAAGTTTAGCAAGAATAAATCAATCTGACCAAAAGCATTTTACTGTCTTATCGGAGGCGACCTACTGTAAAACCACAAGCACTGTACTGTGCTACTGAAGGTGAGTTACTGTAGAACCAGAAACAACCCACTATGCTACTAGAAGCAACCCACTGTGCTACCGGAAGCAACCCACTGTGCTACCAGAAGCGTTGTGTTGTGCTACCAAAAGCACAATGTTGTGCTACCAAAAGCGCTTTACTATCCCAGATCTAAAAAAAAGTTGTATTTTGTCAAAAAACTTAGGTCAAAAGATGGTTTCATGTTTGGATTTGTAGACCTGAGCTATATGGTTCATAGGATCTGTACCCTGGAATTAAAAACCACTTAAGGATGTTGCAAAAGGATGTGTTAACTCAAAAAAGTGTAAATACTCCTAAATACGTCAGCTTAGGAAGTAAACAAGATAATACAAATAAATCAGCTTGCTAATCAATAAATGATAGATATGTGAGTAAAAACCCTACAAATCACAAAACGAGATTAGAAACCCTAATTTGCCAAAAGCACCTTACAAATATGCCAACCACACTGCACTATGCTACCAATAGTGCGCTACTGTGATACCAAAGGCGCTACAGTATTGCCTGAAGGTGCTATACTGTACTGCCAAAAGCGCTTCACGATACTGCCAAAGGCGCTTTTTTGTGTCTTTTGCGCTATTCTGTACTATACTTTAAAAAATCAATTTCTCAAAGAAAAAGAGGTATTAGTGGGTCCCACCAGGAGTGCCAGAATGTGTATGAGGAAAATTGATAGGTCAAATGATAAAATCAAAACTATGATAATAACCAAATCAATAACCCATAACATAAAGAGATCTATCTAAATAAAAAGTCTTGATTGATGAATAAATCAAATAAAACAAGAAAGCTTTTACCAGATTGTATTGTTCTCTTTTGTCGAATGTGGATTGCTCAAATATATTGTGAAACCATGTTTGCAACAAGCGAATGCTCAAAGTGCTCAAAGTGCTTAAAAGCTCAATGTTAAAAGATCGTAAAAGGTGCTCAACGATGTGATGTATGCTTAAAGCACTATAAAGGATGCCTAAGAATAAGTGATCGAAGAGGATTTGTGAAGGAGATGAGGGGGGTTTATATAGGTTTCAAACATGATCGATCAATGGATGAAATAAATCCATAGAATGAATGCTTGAGATAAATCAAAGAACTCATGCTGAATGTGCACATGACATGTGTCACTCTAAAAAGGTATTTTTATTTAAGATAATTGCTTTTTGATAAAGATAGATTTGATTTCATAAATTAGAATATTTTTTTTTCTAATTCATGAGTTGATGAAAATAAGATAAATTAAAGCCAATTAACTTAACTTTAGATTTGCCTTTTTTAGAGTTCTAAAAATAAGACTGATTGTGCACATGAGTTAACATGATATTTTTAAAGGAATTGGAAAGATAATTGAAATTAAATAAATAAATTTATTTAATTGATTGTGCATGATTTTGAAGAATAGATAAGATATGAAGATTTAAATAAATTAAACAAATAAATTGATTTAATTTATTTTGCATGATGAAGGATAAATAAAATATGTGATTATATTTTATTTTTAGAAGATTTATTTTTAGAGGAAATAGCAAATTAAATAAATAAATTTATTTAATTGTATGTGCAAGATTAGAGGACATAGAATAGATTTGAATATTTAAATAAATTAAACAAATAAATTGATTTAATTTATTTTGCATGATGAATGATAAATAAAATATTTGATTATATTTTATTTTTAGAAGATTTATTTTTAGAGCAAAAAGCAAATTAAATAAATAAATTTATTTAATTGTTTGTGCAAGATTAGAGGACATAGAATATTATAAATAAAATACTTGATTTTTTTTTAAAGGATTGATATAATTTAAATAAATTTGCGTGATATATTTAAATTTAGGAGAATAATTAATTTAATTAAATAATGGGATTTATTTAATTAATGTAGACTTGAAATTTGAAAGAGGATAATGATTTAATTAAATAATAAAAATTATTTAATTTTGGAAGAATATAGAGGAATTTAATGAAATTAATTAAATAAAGAGGATTTATTTAATTAATGTTGAAAATATGAGATTTGAAAGATTTTGATGAAATTAATTAAATAATTAGATTATTTAATTAATGTTGAAATGCAGGTGATTAGACAGATTAGATGAAAATGCAAGTGATTCAAAGACGTGGTCATTTTTGGGTGTCTACAGTATACATGTTATTTATATCATATTGGAAAATTCCTTACCACAATTCCTATTGGATTTGAATCGATTGTAGGAGGCATACTACTGACTGGAAGCTTATCATATATGTAATGTCTTTGTACAATCACTCATTTGAATTGTTTCTTTCCACGACATACAAAACATCCACAAACAATAATTTTCTAAAAGTATTCATCCCATGTACTATAATCCTGACCAACCTCTTCTTTAGTACAATCATTTGTTGTGTCTGCAGGATCCATTGTCATATCCTCTTCCACCCACTATCGTCTACATGATTTAACAGTTTTAGGTACACGTCCATATACATATCTTTTTCTTTTGCTAGTTGAACACTCAGGCTCTGCATTTTCTCCAATCTCCATATAAAATAATCAACAACATGCATTAATTTATGTCAAGATTGGATAATACATTATAAATTTCAATAATACTATGAAAAAAGATGGACGTATCACAAAATGCCATCAAGTCATTTTTTCCTAAGTTAAGGCAAAATTTGAGTACCTGATGTCCCGCTTCATCCGTTGTGTACTCATTTGATATGACATGATCTGTTGCCATGGCCTCGTCTGGCCCCTATAATACACAACATAGTAAATAATGTTTAGTACACCAATTATATCATTTCAACGAATATGGTATCCAACACAAAACCTCACTTCAGTCATATATGTGACATATTCATATCATGTTTTGGCCATCCTAATTTTCAAACTTTTCCCTTGATAATAGAATCACATTTAATCACCATTCCTGTGCATTTTCAACCAATAAGTTTGACCTCAGAGGCCTCATGGACAAAAAATGACTTTATCTCCTCTATGTTGTAGCATTTATGAATTCATAAACACCTTCCTCCTTTGGTTGAGGTTCCTTTCTCTTCTTACCTCTATTGTATCTACAGATTCCGTTGTCATATCTATTTCCACTCACTTTCCTCTCTGCGATTTGGTAGTTCTATGCCATCCACGTCCTCTCTCCATGGCCTCCTCTAGATCCTGTAATACACAACAATGACAATAGTCACATAACAGCTGTGCACCAAGAGGTTGCCAAGCTCTCTTAATGTTTTTGGCTAATGACATGGGGCAGATATGGATAAACCCCCTTCACTTTAGGCTCTGCTAGACCTAGGTGGGTATACCTTAATGATTGGTGCAGACTTCATTTGACCTTTACAATGGCAAAGAGATGTGAAGTAGCTATAAGATTGTGAATTGTTCCTAATGTTGATATTTGCAATTTTGAGAAAGTAAATAAACTTTAAATAAGGATTTGAGGGAAACTAATCACAACAATCATTTAAAAGGATTTTAATTCTTGGTAGGAACCAATCAAAATGAATTATTTGAAAGGATGTTTAATTCCCAACCAGAAACCAATCAAGATAACCACACATGAACAACAAATGTGTCTTGACATATTATATAAATTTCCTATATGTTTGCATTTCTCCTCGAACCTTTCTACATCAGCCCTCAATTGTGCAGAACTCCTAGATTTTGGCCCTGAGCCAGGTAATTGATCAATCAGGTCTTGGTTTAATTTTTATTCCTTTTCTTTCAATTCTTGCCCTATTTTAGTTTTCTATTTCTTATTTTTGGACTAACTAGTTTCACCCTATTGCTTCTTATTTTTTTGTTTTTGCAGGACCTCCATCTTATTTCTCTACAGAACTGAATTATAATCTAACAATTGCAGGGATATCTCAGATGCTTACTTGTATACTGTGGGCGCACTGAACTCCTTGACCTCCGCTTCAATCTCTTGTTTTTTCTCCATTGCAATTTATGAAAATTACTTTCAGTTCAATCCCTTTTCAATCAAAATTGTTCATATAATGTTTGTTCACGCAGCCATTAATGTCCATCACTAGAAATGAACGCAACATATTTTTTGAATTTTGAAATGTCAGATTGCATCGGTGGGACTCTCTTAGTTTTAGGCCGATCTGTGTGCTTCATTTGGTGTCATCTTTGTTTATATATTCATAACTGATCGCCAAGACTCACTGAATGTCTTTTTGATATGTAGTGTCCCTTTAGTTCTCTTATTCAATCAAGAAGACATTTAGTAATCTCACTGATATTGCATAGGTGCCTTTTGTCTTACTTAACATTTTGGGGAGAACAATATGAAGTTTACCCGATATCAGGGTAATCTAAACTATTAGAAATCCTTTTAGTCATCACCGAGTGTCGTTTCGACGAATAATAGCCATCCCTATTGTTATCAGGTTGACATGTGTCAACGCTGAGAGAATGGGATGTTTTTCTAATATAATTAGTCTCCCCAACCTATTTCATCCATCGCTTTGTTCATTGGGACAAATCAGTAGGACTTTCACCGAAAACTCTTTTGGTGTTCCTTAATAGAGTAACCCATATAGTCCGAGAGATCTAAGGGACTTACTCCGATCATTCATGTCTCCCCGACACATGTGTTCTTTTGTTTTATCGATGAGAGTACATAAGTTTCTCCCTAAAAAAGTGTCCATTGGCGTGATTCTTGAGATTGGTGTAATTTGAAAACTTCAGTCTGACTAGCTTGCTTTTGTAGATAAGCTTTTTAATTAGCGAAATGCTATGCACTGTCTTCCCGATCATGCAGAAAGTGTTATCTTGGGATCTTTGATCACTATGACTTTATTTATCTCTTCCTGATATGTATAAAATATTCAATAAAGAACTATAACTTATTGATCCAAAGGACATGCACATGATTTTTCTGATAAGGATTAGTTGTTCTTAAAAAAAAAAATTTCAAGGGATTATGCTTAGGAAGTTAGATTTTTGGATCCCTTGGGGATGGTGGTATGAGTGGAAACTTTAAGTTTAGCTTTAAGATTAGGGCTGAGGGTTGAGGGTTGAGGGATTAGGGTTTAAGGTATAGTGTTGAGGGTTGAGGGTTGAGGGTTTAGGGTTTAGGGTTTAGAGTTGAGGGATTAGGGTTTAAGGCATAGTGTTTAGGGTTGAGGGGTTTAGGGATAGGGTTTAGGATTTAAGGTTCAAGTGTTGAGGGTTGAGGCTTTAGGGATAGGGTTTAAGGTTTAGAGATAAGGGATTAGGGTTTAGTGTTGAGGGATTAGGGTTTAGTGTTGAGGGATTAAGGTTTAAGGTATAGTGTTTAGGGTTGAGGGTTTAGGGATAGGGTTTAGGGTTTAAGGTTTAAGGGTTGATGGTTCAGGCTTTAGGAATAGCATTTAGGGTTGAGGGATTAGGGTTTAGGGTGGAGGGATTAGGATTTAAGGTATAGTGTTTAGGGTTGAGGGTTGAAGAATGCGTTACGCTGCACTGAAAGGTTATAGTCCCATTAGAGAATGATGTCCTCACATGGACCATGTCGAGTGCCCTCATCAATGTTCGTAAGGGATACATGGAAGGAAAATAGGTTAGGAAGATAGTGGATTATGATGTGGATTATGTTAGACTTATGCCAAAGCATGGACCATAGGGATGGTATGTGGAGGGTATGTAGGATAGTGGATGAATGATGGTAGATTTATTGTAGAATGGAAGGGAAACATGACCAATGGTTACACACATCACGATAAACATTGAAGCTTCTAATGCAGATGTGGTGTAGGGTGCAATGGAGATGTTTGCTTAAGAGATGGATGATGAAGGGCTTTAGGAACCCACATAGACTTAGGAGTTTTATTACTTTTGTTTTGCTTGTGGGATGGAATGTTTTGACACTTTTGAGCAAAATGGGAATTTGAGATGGGAGTAGATGGTTGGGATTTTTTAGAGGTAGATGCCTCATTTAACTTGATTTCATGTTGCTTAGGTACCCATACCATTTTGGTTTTGGACTTTGCTTGTGGAGGTATGGGCTTGAAAACTTTTTGGATTGATTTTTCTTTGACTCTTTGTTTTTATGTCCTAAGGCATGAGGACCCTTAGGATGTTTGGCTTTATTAGTAGAGGCATCTAATTTTGCATTTTTGGATCCCTTGGGGATGGTGGAATGAGTGGAAGCTTTAAGTTTAGCTTTAAGATTAGGGTTTAAGGTATAGTGTTTAGGGTTGAAGGTTTAGGGTTTAGGGTTTAGGACTGAGGGTTTAGGGTTTAGGGTTTAGGGTTTAGAGTTGAGGGATTAGGGTTTAAGGCATAGTGTTTAGGGTTGAGGGTCTAGGGATAGGGTTTGGGATTTAAGGTTCAAGTGTTGAGGGTTGAGGCTTTAGGAATAAGGTTTAATGTTTAGCGATAAGGGATTAGGGTTTAGGGTTGAGGGATTAGGGTTTAGTGTTGAGGGATTAGAGTTTAGGGATCTTTACTCCTAAATCTTTACTCATGTTCTTTGCATGTTAGTCCATCAATTGTGCAAGTGACTTGCAACGAAACATTCATTGAAGTCTAGGTATAATTGGCATGTTGGCATGAGGAACATTTTGGTTTGGCATAGCTAGGTCCTAAATTAGGTGCACTTCACGCTAGTTTTGGTGACCCAAAGAGATTACATTTAGGGCTAAAAGTTCTGATGCCAACTTTAGTGCCGACTAATGAATCCAAAAAAAAAAAATCCCGCCTGCATTAAAACATACTACACAAAAATAACACAAATGCAAGTTAATACATTTAAGCCCACAACACAGTGTACTCTACCTCTATTTTAGGTTTCTTGCTAAGAATTCTAGGCTACGAAGCGATGACTTTGTTAGGTTGAAAATGGAAGTTATTTAAAAGTTTCTACAACGGATCTGTGAATTTGTATTTTATTTATTTTTGGTTCTAGACATCCAGAAGATAAAAAATTGATTTAGCTAGCTGCTAAATTTGGGGTTTCTAGCTACCTCAGCCATTCAATCAAGCTTGTTTGTCTACCTTTTAGCAAGTAAGTTCTAATTGCTGAGTAATTTTCTCTTGACCTAGGTTTTTATCGATTTTGATATAATTTTGGCTCAAAGAAAGTTTTTCTAAGATGTTGTACTCATGCTTTAGGGTAAATTTGAGTAGTAATGTTGTTAATTATCCTTGCTTGTAGTATAACTTGCATTTACCATTTTTGGAAGGCCTATCGAATAAGGTCTCTTTTTTACATCATACCAAAAATATGAGCTGTTAGGATTTGTTTTTGGCTACATATTTGTTTTTGGCTATGATTGCTCAAGCACGCTATTAATTCATACCTAGCTACGATTGCCTCCACAGACTGGATGAAAATAATTTGCCCTAGGTTGCCTCAAAATGTTAAGCAATAGAGGGAAGGGAGCAAACTCTGGCCACAATGAGGTAATTTGCTATCAATTTATAGATTTGTAAATGTTTCCATTGTTTCTTTAATTTTTAGTATTTAGTTTTCTATTTCTAAATTTAAAAGAAGGAATTTATTTTTTATATATATAGGGACATGAGACTAACAAAGATAAAGAGGCATTGGCTTCCATATTGGGGGTAGAGGCAATGAACAAATTGGATGGTATGGACTTGACAATGCTTCCTAGATACATAGAAAAATGATCTAGTAAAACCCTTGAAACATTGCAACCAAATCAACAGTGTCAAATGGAATCAATTGATTCCCCAACCAGTCCTAGATTGAGCAAAAGATCCAAGAAGAAATCAATATCAATAACCTCTAAGAATGTCGAACATGGAGCAGAGGCTTCCACTATCTCAGCCACTCCTGGTACACAGACTTCTTTGACCAGCAACCCATGTTTTGCATCTTGCATTGGTATCTACAATAACAAGATAGAATATGATGTGGTTTTAGGGGAAGTCCAAATGACAGATGCTAGAAAAATGTTTGTGAATAGGTTGAAGGAATCATGCCTTCAACAGTTCAAAGACCATCTACATTTTCCATTCTCAAAGATACCCATGCACCTGCAAAAAGTAGTTATCCATGACATGGAGACTGAATTTGGTACAAGTTGGTCTGTAAAGAAAATAAAGCTATGAATGTCTCAAAACTGCAAGAGATTTTGGTGCAACCAAACAAAGAAGATAAAAAAAATCCCTCCCGAGATAAGGCTCAAAAAAAGGCCAATTGATGTAAGTCTGAAAGTATGGAAAGAGCTTGTAAAAGCATATGAGAAGTCCAATGCATGGAGAAAGTCTGGTGAGGAGAGTATGCAGGTATTTGAATTTGCTCATAAGATTATATCAAATTTATTAAACAATTTTTAAATTGTATTTCGCATAATTAAATTGAATTAGTATATGTTTCAGAACAAGGCCTCCAAGGCTAGGCTTGACAAACTTTGTGCCACTCATCACAGTGGCCAAAAAGGTTTACAGGCCTTGATTTGTACATTTGTAAGTATATTTAATATGTTAAATGATAATTTTTTTATTTTCTAGGAAAAAGTAAATGATTGCATATTAATTAGTTTAACTAGTCCATGTGCCATGTTTTGACAGTAGGAGAAATATGGCTGGCAACCAACATAATTTGAAAAGGAAATGTTACAAAGCAAAAAGTGGACCAATTTTGTAATCTGGATGGAGAACAAGGTATCAATAGTTGGCTTTCAATAGCTTAGTTGGATATTGTTGTGTTAATATGTCAATTTGCATTTCTTGTGTTGAGTTTCAATAATCTTAGAAGAGGTTATAGAGTGATGCTTGAGACAAACAGTTACAGTTGTACTCTATTTGTTGTGTTTGGTTTCTATTGGTCTTCTTGTCTTTTTGACTCAAGTGGATTGTTATTCATAGGTTGCTTGTCATTCTTGTTGATCATGTGGATGTAGTTATCATTGAGTTTTCAAGTGGTCTCCTAAATGAACGGACCAAAGGGTTTATCTCAAGTCTTTGTTTCCTAACCTTTTATTATAAGACTTAAAGGGGGGCATGCATTACAATTACATTGTTGGTTATATTTCAAACCTTTGAAATATAATAGTGGACATTTAAATTTTAATATGCACATTTTTTTTGTTGAGAAGGATCCATCATTGGTAGTAGGCATTAACTCTCCTCTGCCATAACAGCTTTGGGAAGTACTAGTCTTTAATGTGATTGGTTTTGGGGTATATGAGGGAGAAAAGGAAGGAGTGGGGAACCATTTGGGGGGGGGGAATTCTTCTTTTTTCCTTGGGGTTGAGGAAGGAAGGTTGATGGTTGGACTATAAGTGATTTAGAGGAAGGGATACTTTGGGTGTGCTCATCATGTTGGCTGAGTGTCTTGTTGTTTGGGCTGGAGACTAAGAATCAAATTACCAACTTGTCTTCTTCAACTAAGCTAACCTTTGTTTGAAGTAAAGCTCCTTGTCATCCATTCTTGTAAAATTACACTGACCATTTTGGTGAAACATTTCCTTTAACTTGTGTAACTATATGTGGTCTTGTGAAAGCCTATGATAAAGGGTTTGGATGAGGAAAATATTGTTAACTGTGAGAGTTCAGACTTAAGATCATGGGACTTATGAACTGTGGCAAACTGTTGGTTATTGTGTTTTGGATTTATATCATGAAGGAAGCTACATTAATTTGGTCACAGTTTGAGGTGGAGTGTCAAACCCTGGATAGAATTGCTAGAATGCTATCATTGCAACATACCATGAGTCTTGAGGAAACCTAGCCTGGTTCATGGTTATCTTCTTTGACATGGTTGTAAGCCCTAATGGTGTTGGTATTTCACCTATAAATGTCCACTCTCTCAATTGTGGATGCGAGGTCTTCTTGGTATTAATAATGCCACTCCTAGGTGGGGTTTTGGGATGGTTTTGGATCCTTGGTTTAGGTTAATTTTCCCCCCAACACTCCCTCCAAGGTTATGAGGTTTACATTACTAAAGCCACAATGGAATACAATGTTGAAACAACACTACATGATTGTATTTGATTACTAGTTGACTCTTGGAAAGAATGGGTTTTGTCAATTGTATACAATTGTGTAACATTGCAATAGTTGTATTGTACTTGTAACTAGAACAGTCTATTATGAAGGCATTTGTTTGATGAGAATGACCTTTGAGTTCATTGTAATGACTTACACTAGCTGAGAAATGTGATTTCAAACTAATATTTATTAAATTGGAGACTGTTTGTTAACAAAGTTATCTTAGTATGGACTTCCTTGTGTTTGAATGACTGAGCACTACCCATGGAATAGTAGATATTATGTACTTGTGATCACTGCGTCATTTGGATAGAGGACTCATAAATGGAATATAGGACCTTCTGTTTTATTATCCATAAAATCCTAAGGGTTTATTAAGTTATTGTGCATGGATGTAAATGGGAACTTTAAGCTCTCTGAAGGCTTGCTTATTGTTTGCAAAGTAGGATTAATTTCTTATTTTAACTGTGGAAACATCTTGTGGACACTAGTATGGTGTTGACTAAGGAATTATCTTGTAAACACTAGAAAGGTCTATGCATGTTAATCATAGACTGTAACCCTACATTTGGAAGGAAATTGTTACTATAGATGTGATATATACTGTACAGTGGTATTTGGTCTATGGCATGACATCTATAGTAGGAGGTACCTTCGGATTTTCGTAGCATCATGTCTGGACTAAGGTACCATAAAGTTAAGTGTGCATTGTATGGTGTTATTGTATTGGAGGTTGTTGTATGCAGATCTATAGTGATATAAGGAGACTCGACTCTCATCATTTCATTGCACAAAGCAAGTGACAAAAAAACTACCTAGTTTAAAATTGGCCCTTCTTTAAGCAACATATGTAGCAATGAGACTTAGGATTCTTGAAGATGAGAAGCATCCTTCTCCCCATACAACCTACTAACTAGGACCACTATGTTTTTTACTAAACCCTTGAGGCTGATGGAAGGGTACCGTTTAGTGTTCCTAGAAGTTAATTGTCTAACTCCTCCTCTTGAGCCAATTTCCTTGTATGATGAACTAGATGATTGGGATGACCATCTTGAAAATGTAATTGAAGACTTTTGTGCTTGTGTAGTGTTGCAATGTACACTCCATGGGGACAAAACTTGTAGATCTTAGTGTTAATCATGATATAGGTACAATTTTTTTAATTGTTGGTCATGTAAATGTAAGTTTCAAGCTACCACAAGTGTACTCTTAAGAATAGTCTCGCTAAGGAAAGCATGGATGTAAGAGTCAAACTTGAGATACATGATCTTGACTTTCTTCTTGGTATACCTAAAGTTTCTAATCTCTTTGTTAATGAGGTAGATGTCAATTTGAACCAAGGATGTGTTTCCAACATTTGTGATGATGTTTGCATTCATGAGAATGATAAGTTGCATCAAAATATCAAAAGTTACATAGCCTTTGAGATGTAGTTTATCCCATCTACAAGGAAGTTAATTCATTCTAGCTGTTCTGCTGAGAACAGATCACCATATAGGCTTACAAAGTTTGCAAAAGTAGTCATGTCATAGTTTTCCAGTCCCTCTCTGAAGATCTTGAGGGCTTCTTCAGTTTTCTTCTTCTTCTTGATTGCCTCCCCATCGAAGACTCCACAGATGAAACCTTTTTTTGGATTTGGGTTGGTGTGTTGGCTTGCAATAATATCATCCCTGATCCCCTCATTGACAAGAAAACCCATAAATCCTGACACCCTGGCAAGAGACCCTATGGTTTGGATGATAGTCATGTGGAAACACTCTAAAAGGACACCATCATGGATATGGCTGCCCTACGCTCCCCTTATCCCTACAATCTCTTTGATGGCATTGTGTAGCCCCTCCTCCTCTATACTAAATAAACGGTAGACTGGCTGGTCCACCAACTTCTCCAAGCACTTACAGCAGACTCTGAAGTGTTTTCTACCCACCATTGTTATGGGAGACTTCGAGTCATCCTCCTAAAATAGGAAGTTTCTCTCTATTACCTTCCTCGTGACTTACACACATTGTCTGAAAGTTGTAGGTTTTACGATGCTTTTTGCCTATCCAAACTGTCCTCACTTCTGGAAAAGGAACACTTGATTGACTCTTCCCTAATCGAACTAGACTAGGGACATTCCTTCTTATCTCCTATGGGATTTCCTATCTTTGATATATCCATGCTCACCGTCGATTATTCTGAGATCTCCTTCCTTGATCTATACCTACAAAATTCCTAAAGCCCCATCATTCTTGATTAGCATCTTTCTCAGATTCTCGAAACACTTCCCTTCGAAAAAGCATTCCTCCCCTGTTTCCTACTCAACCCCTCGATTTGCTAGGAGATCGGCCACCCCTTTGGCCTCTCTGTATACATGCATGGTTGACCTCCTTGCTCATGCTGGCTATCTTGAAGACACCCTAAACTTTATCATTGAGATACTTGTTAAATCTGTGTTGGTTGTATGCATGTATTTTCTTGGTGCATGTAGATCACATATGAATATAGGCTTAGGAGTATTTACAACAACACTGCTTTTTGATTTGGATCCTAAAAATGATGCACAACTTATGTTCTTCTCTCAAACATCTATCCACAAGTGGGCAGGTGTGGTGAGGTAAGGAGATTGATGAAAGATAGAGGAATTAAAAAAATGCCTGGATGTAGTTGGATTGAAGGGCATAAAATGGTACATGCTTTTTTGTGTAGGTGATAGATCACATCCATAGACAAAGGAGACCTATGCAAAGTTGGAGAAATTGGCTTGGAAGATTAAGGCGGCAAGGTATTTTCCAGATTCAAGAATTTACTTAATGTTGTGGAAGGATTGGAAAAAGAATTATTTCACTGCCATTATGGTGAAAAGTTAGCAATTGCATTTGGTTTGTTAAACATTCCCCATGGAACAACTATTAGACCTTTATTTTAAGGTTGTTCATGAACCTTAAGATAAATAATTATTGAAAAAAACTATGCATTCATTAATGACATGTAAGAGAATTTAATCAACTACTACTTAAAAACTCTTTAATGTTTCTGTCTAATGTAGGTTATTAGATTAATAGTGAAAAATAACATACATTGACCACGCAATTTGTGGCACTTAAAGTTATGTAATAGAATTTACAGTTGATAGTTAAATTGTATAACAATTTTTTTATGACCTTTAGTAATGTTTATTAGAATTGTTGCATGTTTTACATCATTGGAATGACATATTATGGTATGTGCACTTTGATATGATGTAATATGATTATGGTTTTGTTTCATATGTTGGAATATTAGATATATAACAGAAAAATAAATTATTACATGAAATAAATAATAACTTTTCATTTTAAATGTTTTTTTTGTAGAACACAGGTCTTCCAGAAGATGAAGATGATCCTGATGATATAAATCCAGATTATATTGGTTCTAGTACAGATCACATGGCAGAGGATGATGATGATGCAGATACACAAGACAACGAGGCCAATGACAATGATGATGACGATGATGATGATCATGATTATGATGATCACGATGGTGATGATGATGATGAGGCAGTTGCTGGTAGTAGCCAGTGTCATTCATGATCATATAGACTACATCATGGATCATTGCTGATATATCATTATGATGCCTCTTTTCATGGTTACTATCATATGTATCATTTTGATGGACTGTAGAACCATATTATTGAGTTGTATCATTTTCACATGTATCAATTTGACTTATATCATTTGGACATGTATCATCTTGACTTGTATCATTTTGAGTTACATAGTTTATCATTTTTACTTATATCATTTGTACATGTATCATTTTGACTTATGTCAACTATTGGACATGTATCATTTTGACATGTTATTGATCTACTGGCATATTTGAATTTCACTTGTTTTAGTTATATATGATGATGATCTTATCAATATTAACTTGTCAATTTATATATATTGAAAGTGGTCGATGATTTTTGGATGGATATTTATTACGTATGATGATTTTAATTTACTGCTTAGGATGGATGTAAAATTCAATTAAATTATAGATATTTGACTCACTTGTTTTAATTATAGATGATGATCATGTTATAACAATTATCTTATTTTTTTATATAATTATCTTGTTAAATTGGAAGCAAAACCCAAAGTAACAAAGGAGGTCATAATGGAAGAAAAACTTACCGTCAATTAGGAAGCCATAAAGAAGCCATTTTTTACGCCATACAAGAAGTAAAATATGAAACACGACTAAGAGAAAAACTAGAAGCTAAATCAGGTGCCAAACCCAATGCTAAATTGGAAGCAAACCTGGAAGCAAAACCTGAAGCAAATCTTGAAGCAAAATCGGAAGCAAAACTAGAAGCAAACCTAGAAGCAAAACCAGAAGAAAAATTGGAAGCAAACCTAGAAGCAACACAAGAAGCTAAACCAGAAGCAAAATCAGAAGCCAAACTGGAAGCCAAATCTGGTACTAAATTGGAAGCAAATCTAGAAGCAAAATGGAAGCAAAATGGGAAGCAAAACTGGAAGCAAAAATTGAAGCAAAACCAAAAGCAAAACTGGAAGCAAACTTGGAAGAAACACAAGAAGCAAAACCAAAAGTAAAATCATAAGCCAAATTGGGTGCCAAATTCAGCGCTAAAATGGAAGCAAATCTAGAAGCAAAAGCGGAAGGAAAATTGGAAGCAAAAATTGAAGCAAAACCAGAAGCAAACCTGGAAGCAAAACTAGAAGCAAACCTAGAAGCAACACAAGAAGCAAAACCAGAAGTAAAATCAAAAGCCAAATTGGGTGCCAAATCTGGTGCTAAATTGGAAGCAAATATGGAAGCAAAATTGGAAGAAACACTGGAAGCAAAAATGGAAGCAAAACAAGAAGCAAACCTAGAAGCAAAACCAGAAGCAAAATTGGAAGACAAATTGGGTGTTAAATCTAGTACTAAATCTGGCTATTGCTTTCTAGCGCTAAATCCAATGCTAAAGTCAGCATTAAATTTGGCGCTAAAGTTGGCGCTAAATCCAATGTTAAAGTAATCATGCAAACTTGCGCTGAGTTTTGCACCGGAAAAAGTGTCCAATTCCTGAGCTCAGTTGTACTAAATTTTGGTGCTATTTTAGGTGCTAATTGCCTATTCTATTGTAGTGGTTAGAAAGAGATAGGTGTGATGTATGTATGTTTCTAATTTCAAAGTATAGAAGTTACCGCAAAAGATTCTAGGCTAGTAGAGTGAAGACAGTGGTTCAGAGTTGTTGCAGTCAAGATGAGACAGAGAAATGCTCTGCATTTCTCTACATTTGAAGATTGGGTCATGTGGCTTGGAGGATAGGCAAATACAAATAAGAGATATTATATATTAAAGTTTCAGTTGATAATTTATAGCAATAAGGCACTCTGGAACCAACAGAATAAAGACATATCATGTTACTAATCAGAATTGTTAAGAGGAGAAAGTAAAAGCCACCACATTTCATTGCATTACATTGTTTGGCTTTAATGTTTGGAGATTGAGTTTAGATGTTTTATATGTTTGTTCGTTCCAAGATTCTGGTGTTGAAGTATACTACAAGTTTGTTTTTCAAAGATATATTTCAAGATTGTGTATTTAGAGTTTGCAAGTGATCCTAGACTCAGTGTTTGATTGCTTGTGCCAGAAAGATGATCTGATTCTAGAGAAATGAATGTTTGAGAATGTTTTTGAAAGTCATATAATTCTTGTGAAGTAATCTGTATGATATTATTTGGTTTCTTCGGTACTCCTTTTGGTCAGGAGCTAATATGTGGAAGGATAAATGTTTGTTGGGATGACTTAATGTGTTTTGATTATTGCATCGAATGTTTGGAAGTGTGTACCAGCATGAAAATGTGTGTTAAGGTGAAATAGGTCCTAGTTATATCACTTGGTTTGAACTGCATTAGATTTATACATTCTTTGGGTGCCGACTTGTTATGGCCATTGCATGTTTCATGCTGCACATTTCATCTTGGCTGACATAGGGGAAAGATTTTAAAGCTTGTGGAGGATATAAATGAAAGATCTTTTTTGTTGTGAAAGGCATGAGAGTGAGAGTGTGTGAGGATGTATGTGCGAGTGTGTATGTGAGTGTGTGTGTGTGTGGAAGTGTGTTGAAGATAGTAGAGTTTGTTGATCAGAGGAGTTGAAGTGTGAAGGGTTCTATTTTTTTGAAGGTGTTTGATCAGTAGAATTTGTCAAGTGTTATATACATTGTAGCCTCTTTTTGTAAGTGTTGTAGCATTGTATTTTAGGAATTTGTAGCTTCCTTTAGGTTGTAGCCCATAAAACTTGTTGTAAACCTATTTTTATTATTTGTGAAGCTAGATTTGGACAGTAGATCCAAGCAGCTTGCTCACCATAGTTTTTCCCTTCTAGGGTTTTCCATGTAAATCTAGTGCTATGGAAGTGTGCTTATGTGTTGTGCATTGAATTTCTTAACTTGCTTTATCATCTATTTAATATAGTAAAAAGATTTTATTGGTAAAGTTAATTTGGATTATGTTTTCAACATATACTGATTTATCCCCCTCTCAATATATCAGTGTTTTCTAACAATTGGTATGAGAGCTGAGTTCCTTGGTGTAGCCTAATAGCTAAAGGTAGATCTTGCAATAGAACGCGTCTCAAAAAGAGTCCTCTTCTAAAGCACTGATATTTGATGGAAGTGTTAAATGTGAAAAGAAGATAAGGTCGAAATGTAGTTAAGGTAGATTCAATCAAACCCTCATTTCACAATAACATTCAAGGACAACAATTGAGCTGAATCACTACAGATGGAGATGACTTACCTATAGGTTGATGTCACTTAGGAATGATATGGAAAGATAGATTCATAAATATGTCAAACCCTAGTTTAATTAATCCTTAAACCCTAATTATATGAAATCAGATACATACGAACAAGATACGGTAAATGATCGCACAAGAAGGCACTAAATATAGATTAGAAACATACCAGGATTTAGATTTTTAGAGGTGAAAACTTCAGGGACAATGGGGCGGGTGCCCAAGTCCAATAGGGTAATTTTTTTGTAGATCTGGAATAGTGAGGTGTGTAAGACTGCAACCTGCTTCAGAGTTTCTAGAGATGCTAGTTGGGAGGACTACGGGGTAGGTTCCCTAGTCTAGTAGATTAGATTTTCTACACTTTCTTCTCAGATCCCAAATTTCTATCCTCTGTTTAGCTTCTCTACAACTCCACTTCACCAAATCCTGCAGCTGTAACCTTCAATCACAAAAGAGGGGTTTTGGGGTTGTGGTTTTTAGGAGCTTGCCTCAGTCAAGCCTCAGAATGGAATTCAAGCCTTCTAACACCATTGTTATATAGAGTCCGTGCCTTGGTAGATAGAGGCTAAACCAAATGATGAAATAGATTAATTGAAACACAAAGAGATGTCACCTTAGAGGTGAAGCCCTTATGGAGATGAAGACCTTTCACACCATGAGGAGATGGATTGGTGAAGCCAAATCTGTAACAAACAAACACAATAACATAATTCTGCTCTGCAACACAATAAATGCCTTGAAATCCCTTAGCTCAATATCACAAGTTCATATTATCCATCTCTAGTTACAAATGAAGTCCTAAGCATGTTTATATATGCATACCTGCTAAACTTTCTTAATTCAAATTGAAAAGGCTAACAAAGGAAGCCATTTTAGCAGTCACAAGCCAACATCCAAAATTTAGGTCCCAACAAAATATGCCTAGACTAGGCCATGGGTGGCCAAGTCCCAAGGGCTATTTTTAGTCATGATCAACATTTAAGATGGGCCCCTAAGCCCCATTTGACATGGATTTCAAGGAAAATTGTTCCGGGATGAGTTTTAAACATGCATAATGAAATTAAGGGGACCTAGAAGCTAAACTAGGAGGTAAAAAGTCCTAGGGAAACTTTTTATGACATAGCATTTAGCCCCCACTTTAATGTATGTATGATTTTATGATCCATACATGCATTAAAGTATGGTTGAAAGAACATAAAACACACTAGGTACATAAGCTAAGGCATACCCCAAAGGTTGAAGGACTATTTCTAGCCCCCAATCTCTAGTAAGTACTAGAAAACACATTGAAAACATGTAAGACACAATGAAGACAGTAAGAAGCACATAAAACATGGAGAATACAGTGGAAGCACATAATACACAATGAAGACATGAGAGAATTCATGCAATACACAATGAATACATTGATATAACATTTTATATATGAAATTCAAAAGCCTAACTAAGGGGCAGAGGGGGCTCATTGCCACATGCCTTTAGACCACACTTAGGGGAAGACATGCCAAACAAAGACCCAAATGTGAGGGGGCTCATCACCATGCACCTTTAGACCACACTCAGGGGAAGACACAAAAAACACGCAATGAAGACACATGGAATACATGAGCGTCACATAACATGCCATAGACACACTATACATCTTATACATGACAAACATGACTAATGGAAGGAGCTTATTGCTAAGTCCCACCATATAAAACATGACAAACACACCTAACAGTTGAGCTACGCTACCGCAACTGCCAAAGATACACTTAAGGGAGGATGACTAAAGATCCAACCCTACCTCACAATGAGGACTTTGTATAAAAGGATGTGCACTAGCTCAAGAGATACACCATCTTGCCTTCCATAGAAGAACTTTCAAAATGCAACCCCATCTACATCATGGAGATGCCTTACAGTGAAAAGGAAGCGTGTGCTCAAAGTATAAAACCCCATTCACATCACGGAGACACCTTACAATAAAAAGGAGGTATATGCAATAGATCAATGTACGCAAACATGCTTTGTTAGTGTAAAATAATCAAGCAAATACCATTTTATATGCCCCCACCTTAAGGTGGTTGATACCACTTGCCGGTATCAAGCACATTAAGGTAGAGTGAAAACATGCAAGGGAATAAGAGTTCTCGCAAAGCCCATGCCCCCAAAGGTAAAATGTTCCATGATCATCGAATGTTGCCACAAATACATTGATAAAATATGCTAAGATAATCAAGAGATAAGGTTAGAACATCTTACTCTAAGATAGTAACCAAATCAGATCATGAAAGCTATGCATGTATTAGATCACATCCAAGAAACCAAGGATACACTTGCAAGTTTGGATCTGAGTATACCCATTGGGCTTATACTGCAGGTATCTCAGGATTGAGTATAACAACAAGGTGAGATACAAAAGAATCCAAAGTGCACAGAGCAGCTGTATTGCAAAGGTTTGTTAGAAGAGATAAGACAACATGGTATATCACACGGAGTGATTCTACTAGTCAGGCGTCAAATATATATCAACTCCATCTTTATATATGGACTAGGTCCATTTTTGCTTACTCACTGAAGGGACACACGGTCCCTATTAGTATTTATTTATTTTTGTCATCCGCCGACTAGGTAGAACCACTAAGGAAGGTAAACAATAAAAATGAGAGAGGAGGACAAGTGCCTTAGGAACATGACATACGAGGATACCCTGAAGACATCAACCACAATGCTATGCCCCTAAGGCATGACACACAACAATAAAATAGAGAATAGAAGGATAGAAAAATGATGAAACAAATAGAAGAATGGTCACAGCAAAGGTGGTCACCCAATATCCTTGACCTTACAAGAGTATCAAGGGTCATCTTAGGAGACCTAAAAAACATTTAACACATCACGGGAGAACACAACACATAAGTGAAGGCCACGTAAGCAAGCCAAGGTATGCTACAACAAAGGTGGCCAACAGGGTTAGAAATACTTACCTATTGTCTCTAATCTTGATCTTTATATTTATTGTGAAGGATTTGTCCCTTGTTCTTCCTTCTTGTTGAATTATGTTATCCACATTTCCCTAAGTTTGTGAAGGGGGAATTATAGGAGTTGATAAACAAGTAGCCTTATCAACTCCCATTTTAGGTGAGTGAGGTAATGAGGGAGCTAGGAAAATGCCCATTTCAACTAGTTTATGTGGTGTTGGAGTATCTTGGTCATTAGGAACAATATGTTTATTTGTGTTCTCTGAATTGTTAGTAGTTTCCAAGGTATGTAAGTGTTCAGGTAAGGGAGGGTAATTTGTTTCTTTGTTTAAGATGTAGTTAAGAAGTGTTTGAAGATCAGTTGGTGAGTTTTTAGTATCAATAGGTTGAAGGATTTGTTCACAAAGAGAATTTGCATCATCCAATGCTTCATCTTGGCCAAGGACAGCATTGGTATGAAGAGATGGTAAAGTATTGTGAAGGAATGTCTCAATAATTTCTTCTTCTTGCACCAAGATATCCTCACAAGATGAGGTTATGTTGGGAGAAGACTTCAAATTATTAGATGAATCACCCAGGGCTATGTCAGCCTCATATGTCTTAGAAATGATGTCCATTATATCATCATGAAATGTAGGAAGAGAAGAAGGAATGTCTTCATCATTGCCTTCTTCATTATCTTTCGTGGAGATGAAATTAGTGAGATTTTCCAAGATTGAAGGGTAGATACCCATGAGAGTGGTGAAACTTTCAAAATCATATATGTAACATAGAATTTCATATGTGGAACTCATGGAAATGTCAATATCATATATATGTGCTATTTATTTTAGGACTTGAGGATGCTTATCAGTGAATTTGTAAAAATTGTCAACATCTATGATGTATGCAAACAAAGCTTCCAAAGATGAATAACAAGAGGCATCCATGAGGAAAATATAATAGTTTGAGTAAATAAAGTTTTTAAAGATCAAAACACACTAGTTTCATAGAAAACCAACTAAATAAGATTGAATTAGTGCTACACAATGAGGCAAGATGAATGATTTTAGAGGTTTGTTTGAAGAAAGTGTATACAACCTTTAGTGTTGAAATACACAATGTGTAATTAAGAATATGCAAATTTTCAAGAAAGAGTGTGAAATGATGCAAAATTTTCAAATGAGCAATGAAAATATGCCTAAGGTGAATGCAAAATCTGAATTGAAAGATGTTTATGACATATGCAATGAATCAATGAAAAACTATGCTTGTTTATGAATCTAAAATGCTCAATTTTTTCACTTTTTTTGATGTTAATGTGCTAATGATGCAAATGTAAATGCAAAAACTTACAATGAAGAAACACTTAGTCCAAAATAAGATTTGAATGAATGTTGAAATGAGTAGTAAAATCTGAAATAAGATTTTAACTACAAACCTTAGCTTTTGGAATTACTAGGTTATATGAAAAAATGCAGATTACAAGTAAAACCCTAGCAAATGAGATATGCAAATGCAAGGTAAAAGATCATGAAATGATGAAATTCTGTAATTTATCTCAAATGTGATGTGAATACTAGAAAATTAAAATTTTTTATGATATCCAACATAAAATATGCAAAACTATGCCTTAATGCAAGCCTAGAATGCTTATTTTTTTGAATTTTTTAAATGTATGCAAGATTTTTGAATGTAGGATGATGAATATGATATGGATGAATGTAAGGACTGATTACAATACTAAGAAAGATGTATGTTTAGTAAAAACATGGGTTCAGCAAAATGTTATATGTGAAAAGAAGATAAGGTTGAAATGTAGTTAAGGTAGATTCAATCAAACCCTCCTTTCACAATAACATTCAAGGACAACAATCAAGCTAAATCACTATAGATGGAGAGGACTTAGCTACATGTTGATGTGACTTAGGAATGATATGGAAAGATAGATAGATTTATAAATATGTCAAACCTTAGTTCAATTAAGCCTTAAACCCTAATTATATGAAATCGGATACAAATGAACAAGAAAGACAAATGATTGCACAAGAAGGTACTAAATACAGATTAGAAACATACCAATATTCTAATTTTCAAAGGCAAAAACTTTAGAGAAAATGGGGTGGGTGTCCAAGTCCAATAGGGATGTTTTTCTATAGATCTGGAACAATGAGGTGTGTAACATGCAACCTACTTCACAGTTTTTGGAGATGCTAGTCGAGAGGACTACAAGGTGGGTGCCCTGGTCTAGCAGGTTACATTTTTTGCACTTTCTTCTCAAATCCTGAATCTCTATCCTCTTCTCAGCTTCTCTGTAATTACACTTCACCAAATCCTACACCTCTAACCTGCAATCACAAAAGATGGGCTTAGGGGTTGTGGTGTTTAGAAGCTTTCCTTGCTCAAGCCCCAGAATGGCATTCAAGCCTTCCAACTTCGTTGTTAGATAGAGTTTTATCCTTGGTGGATAGAGACCACATCAAATGATGAAGTAGATTTATTGAAACATAAAGAGATGTCACCTTAGATGTGAAGCCCTTACGGAGATGAAGACCTTTCACACCATGAGGAGATGGATTGATGAAGCCAAATCTGCAACAAAAAACACAATAACAACACAATTATGCTCTGCAACACAATGAATGTCTTAAAATCCCATATCTCAATATCACAAGTTTGCATTATCCATCTCTAGTTACAAATGAATTCCTAAGCATGTTTATATATGCATTCCCACTAAACTTTTGTAACTCAAATTGAAAAGGCCGACAAAGGAAACCATTTTAATGATCACAAGCCGACATCCAAAATTTAGGTCATGACAAAATAGGACTAGACTAGGATGTAGGCGTCCAAGTCCCAAGGGATACTTTTATTCATGATCAACATTTAATATGGGCCCCTAAGCTCCATTTGACATGGGTTTTAGGGGAAATTGCTCTAGGATGAGTTTTAAACATGCATAATGAAATTAAGGGGGCCTAGGAGCTAAACTAGGAGGTAGAAAGTCCTACAGAAACTTTTTACGAAATAACATGAAGCAACTATGCCTTTTGGAGTTTAACGGATGGAAGCCTACCTTACCTCGCTAGGGTATGATATTTGGAGAGCTGCAATGGATGCTTATACTGAACCTAAACATCCTATTACATATTCAAATGTGAAGAATGCTCATGAAAACAATGCCAATGCCAAGAATGCCATCTTAAGTGGTTTGACCAGTTCAGAGCTTGTCAAGTTAGTGTAGTGCAAGACAACTAAGGATATATAGGATAAGATAAAAAATCTCTATGAAGGAAATGACACTGTAAAGTAAGCAAAGTTACAATCTTACAAAACAATGTTTGAGAATCTAAGGATGAGAGAAGAGGAAAACATTGCTAGCTATTTGATCCAAGTAGATGAAGTAGTCAATGGAATCAGAAGTCTAGGAGAAGATATAGCTAATTCAGTGGTTACGAAGAAAGTAATGAGAACTCTCACTCATAGATTTGATTCAAAAATTTCTACAATTGAAGAAGCCAATGATCTGAAGACACTTACCATGGAAGAGTTGTTTGGGTCCCTTACTACCTATGAGATGAGAAATGAAATCGTAGGTCCATACAAAAAAAGAAGCTTCTTTCAAGGCTGTGAAGAATGAAGGAACATCTGAGTTATACAGTGAAGGTGAGGAAGAAGAAGAAAACTTTGTGAGAAAGTTGACATGGGGATCAGACAAGTATAAAGAAGAAGTAGATCACTACTCATTAGATGATGGGAGAGGAGAATCTCTATTCATGGCTACAATGATCTCTGATGGTTCAAACAAGACTATAGATGAAGAACATGAAGTTGATTTTGAGGGTGAACTTATTTATGCTCTTGAAGACTTGGACCATGTAAGGAAATAAAATCAAGAACAAAGAGCTTTGATTGAAGCTAAGACAAAAGAATGCACAAGACTTGAGAAAGAAATTCTGTCACTCAAAAGGGAATTGGAAAAAGTGAAGTTTGGAAGTCTGGATGACACTGAAGGAGCAAATCTCATCATTCTTAAAGGAAGACCTTTTCATGTAAGACATCTCTCCATGAATAGGAATGGATTAGCAAAATTAGAATCTTAATTGATAGATGTTACTGAGAAAGTCAAGGAAAGTGATTCTTCCAAAAGACAGCAGACAAATAATGAAGTTGAAAATTCAATGATTGTCGAAACAACATTTCATGCTCAAGGGTAAACAAATCTCTAGGTAATAGATAGTGGATGTACAAGCCACATGATGGGAGATAAGAGCAAATTCATTAATTTTGTCAAGTGGAATGGTGGATTAGTCAAGTTTGGAGTAAACTCAGTTGTAAAGATTTGTGGAAAAGGTACCATAAGTATTGATGGAAAATCCATAATAGATGATGTTCTTTATGTAGAAGGTCTCAAGCACAAACTTCTTAGTGTAAGTTAGATGTACAAAAAAGGATACAATCTCATATTTCATAATCAAGGATGTGAAATCAGAAGAGCAAAGTCATGAAGATTAGTGGTAGAAGGTTCTAGGATAGAGAATAAATTTTATAACCTAAAAGGTGTTAATGGAAGGGCTTGTATTCTAGGACCCAACAAGTAGATCATAAGAACCCAACAAGTAGCCTTTATGATATGGACACTTTTGAACAACCCAGTTTCTCCTTTCTCATATTCATGCTATTTTGAATATGTAGGTTTTCATAGTTTTCCTGTTTCAAAAGATTGTGGGTTTGTAGATCTGTGATATTCCATTATTCATATGACATATTTGATGGTGTTCATTGGTGTGAATGTTTGATGTCTAAGTGGTTTCAGATTTATAGAGATATGGTTTCACAGGTTTTATATATTAACCAAAATCTATGGTTTGTAGATCTGTGGAAATGTAACATTAGAAAATGTCCCCTTGGGGGATTCTCCCTCTTTAGGTTTAGCTCCTGGGTCTTTAGTGTACATTTAGGACATCTTCCATCATAATTTGGCATCCTGATGGAATGAACCCTAGGTTTCATGACAAATTGGACCTAGGGGGACCCCTTGAGCTTAACCCTACCCAAAATAGGGGGGAGGACTTGGGCGCCTATGCCCTAGTCCTACCCTATTTTGGGGTAGTCCCAATTTTTGGGTGTCGGCTTGTGATTGTTATTTGGGTCCTATGCTGACACGGCAAGTTTGAATTACAAAAATCTTGGCAAGAGTGTTTGTAGTTGCATATAAAAGCATGTTTAGGCATTCATTTATAAACTAGAGGACAACTAGAGCATTACTAAGATGATCATTGTGAAATTTAGGCATTCTCAAGGTGTTTCAAGGCTTTCATTGTGTTGCAAGAGTAGATTTGTGTGGTTTATGTGTTTGTGTTTGTAGATTTGAGCATCCATTTCATCATGGAATGAAGAGCGTCTTCCTCCTATGAGATCTTCACTACAAGGTGACATTATATTGTGTTTGTAATCATTATTTCATTTGGTTTTTGCCTCTGCCTCCCTAGGGATGCACTCTCTATCTGACAAAGGTGTTCGGAAACTTAAGTGTTCTCTGAGGCTTGACTGAGGCAAGCCTCTAAACACCACAACCCCCTCCCAAAGTTTTCATAGTTGTTGTATATGCCTAAAAATGACACGACTCTATCTAAATAAATATTTTAAATATTTATTTCATCTTAATATTCCTCTATCAATAAATAAATAAATCAATTTATTTATTTGGTTCATATTCCTCCCAAAAATTAAATAAAATCACTTATTTAATTAGCATCATCAAATTCTTCTAAATCCTCTTATCTACAATTAAATAATTCTACAATTATTTAATTAAATCAAATTATTCTTCTAAATTTAAATAAATCAATCAAATTTATTTAATTTATCTCAATCTCTAAAAAATAAAATATAATCAAATATTTTATTTATTCTTCTAGTCATGTACAAGCAATTAAATAAATTTATTTATTTAATTTGCTTTATTATCTTCCAAATTTTTCTAAAAATAAATCTTGTTCTTCATGCACAGAAAATTAAATAATTTATTATTTAATTTATCTCAAATCATGCAAAAAGCAAATTATAAGTTGAGTTAATTGACTTAATCAATCTTGTTTTTATCAACAACTCTTAAATTAGAAAAAAGTATTCTAATTTATGAAATCAAATCTTATCTTTATCAAGAAAGCAGTTAACTTAAACAAAATAGCTTTTTGTGTGACACTTGTCTTCTTCCTATTCGCACACATCCTCTCAAATCTTCTCAACCATTGATCTTCTTATTTCTTCTATATTGTTGATCTTCCTTCTCTCAAGTCTATAAATACAACCCTATTCCTCCATTTCAATCATCCAAGCTTTTAGTAAACTTACTCTGCAAGAATCATAGTGTGCCTTTGGCACCAACACCATTCCATAGTTTGCGATCACCATTTTATTGTATCAAAGATCGTCTTCATTACAAGAACTATCATAGCCATTTCTCTATTGTCATCTTGAAGAACAAAGCAAGGAAGTGCGCTTTCTAAGGGCTTCATTCACACGAAAGATCAATTGAGATTAGGTGACCAATGGAAGCTATGAAGTAATAAGGTTTGTGAGGTATTGTTCTTTGTTTCGAATCTTGTTTATTTCCATTTTCATTGATTTATTGGGTTATTATTGATTATTGATATTATCCATATTTTCCCGTAACATTTCTAGTGACCACCATGGGGCATTGCCCCAAATTTAACCTCAAAAATTGAGTTTTGTGCGTTAGGTTCTGTACACAGGAAGGTTCTACGCATCTACTCATTAAAACCATGCATCTAATCTCTGTTACAATGCATCTAGAAGATCTATGCATCTGCTAACTAAATCGGTGCATCTATTCTCTAAATCAATGCATTTAATCTCTATAACTTTGCATTTATCATAACTACACATCTGTTCTTTCTTTTAGCACATGTATTATTTGTAACTACACATATACCAAATCTACGCATCTATGTTCTGTATCTATGCATGTATCCTCTGTAATTGTGCATATATCCTCTGTAACGCTAACACAATCTGCAGGCACATTCTCAGATCTAATTTGTAGGTTAGGAGTTGGTTAGTCATATAGCTGCATTGCTAACTCACATTTAGATCTAATTAGCAAGGAAAGTAATTGGATTGTTCATGCAAATCTTATCTAGATCTAAATAGGAAGGGTGTAACTTGAACTTGTTGCATCAACAACTTGAATGTAGTCCCAATGCCAGAAAGGTTAAAATTGAACAAGTGCTTCTTCCTTTCAAAGTTAACAAATCTCGTGTGTGCCCAAATAGCATAACCCATTTATTTATTTTTTTTCTTTTAAATAGGAGAAAAGAACCATTATTTTTCATGTATTTGGAATAATAATAGGCCTATGCTCTCCCCTTTCTTGGGTGACCAGAATGCCAAATCTATCATTTCACATGTGTTTCCTTTAGAGAGGCCTACCCTTGGATATCCTTCCGTCCAAGTGGGAACAACCTTAAGTGGTAACAAGCTAAAGCCAAGCTCTGTCTAGCCACTATAAATAAATTGTCCTTGAGGTGAAATATTCATGCAATGAGTGCTGATTAGTTATACTGACAGCCAACCTCCCCCAAAACCCTCCAAGGCATAGGGTCATCCCACAATAATGGGTTATACTTTTTGGCCAAACTTGACATTGAAATTAATATTTTGAACTAAATCTTCACTTGTGAACTAGTGATTTGTGATATTTTGTTTGTAGATTCTAAATGTATTTTTTAAAAAAATTTGGAGTTAAATTGTAAAAAATTTACGTCTCCTTTGATAACTAGTTTTTAATAGTAAACAACATTTTTTTAAAGTGATGTGTATTCTGTAGCACATAACTTTTTTTTTACAAAGGATAAAATTTTGATTATTTTGAACTTAGATTGGTAACACCAATATATAGGGCATGCATTTGGTTTCATAATGTTTTATTGAATTTTTTTTTTAATTAAGTTTTGAAGTCAAACCAATTATAATTTGGGCATAGGCATATTCCGTAAAACATAACTTTTTCTGTATGTATCGAAATTCAATTTTTCTTTTTTTGTTGAAACAAGGACATCAATACCTAGGGCATAGATATTTTTTAGAATTTTTTTTTACTAATTTTCTATGTGTGTAGAACAGAGAACTTAATGTTCGATGAAAAACTTACATTCACAAGAAATAAAAAATAAATGTAATAATCAAATTAAATATATTTAAAATTATACTTTTTGGGAAGCTTATAATAATGACTACATACTTACAAAACATAAATTTTAAATGAATTCATTTGATCCTCCAAAAGGTAAATCAAAGGTGGTTTTTTATCAGCATTTTGATAGGTGTAGAGGAGACTCCATTATAGGTATGGTTTAAAACTAGCATGGTTCTATCTATTGGAAACAAGAAAGATAACTGAGAGGGGGGGTGAATCAGTTATCTCAAATATCTTAACTTTCTTTTCTCCTTTAATAATTAGTGCAGCATCAAAACATATAAGCATACATAAACATGAGAGTAGAAATAAAACCAACACACATAACACAAAGATTTTTATGTGGAAAACCCTGTTAAGGGAAAAACCACGGGGTGACTAACCCAAAATTGTATTCTCTATTAAAAGAATAAGAAGTACAAAATGACACTTTCCAATTAGGGCTCACTGCCCGAGCACACTGCTCACAAGAGACACACTGCCTACAAGAGACTCACTGTCTACAAAGTTTATAGAAGGTAACTAGGTGTTTGAACTGATGAGAGGCATCCGCAAATGCTGAAGTTCAGTTCTGGTTAGGCTCAATCTACTGATCTAATGTACTTCATTCTTCCTTTGCTCTAGTGCTACTGCTCTGTCACATACCAGACTTGTATTGTTGCTTCCACACTTATCTCTACCTTTCTTCACACCTTATTTCATCATATCTACACACACACCCCTTCATACTAGAAACCATCTGGTATATATATCCGCACCAAGGATTTCAACAACTTTCTAGTTGGCAACCAGAATATTCAAGATATTTACAAGATACTGATCTGTCGGCTAAATCCATACTTGATTTATGATGCATATCAAAAACATAGACATAGAAGTCATCAATCATGTCGGCCACATTGTATGATCCCTAAAATAGCTTGATCAACATTAATTACTCATCTAGATTGAAGTCTGATACTCTGTCGGTCAGTTCTTCCTCAGTCTGCTCTGCCTGTTAGGAACCCAACACTCAAATGCTCATATCTTTTCCATGTTTTATCACTGGAGGCTCATTCTCTAGAATATAGTAGTCATGATACTTCTCTTGACTTCTCCAAATCTGCAACTTGCTGAGTTACACCATTTGAGAGATCCGGACCTGATTGTCAGACCTTGTTGCATGCTCTATTCTTGTTCACTAGATCAAAACACTCTTCAATCTGACTTCTGGTATAGGCATACTATGTGCTACAGATGTGTGGGATAGACTTTGTTGCCATCAATGACAACACTCATGAAGCCACACAGTGTCTCTTGCCAACAATCTCCCCCTTTGGCATTAATGGCAACACTTAGTAAAAAATGAGTAAGTGTCGCAGCAAACTCCCCCTTGGCTGATGCTCTATCTTGTGGACTATTTTACCAGAGCTCCCCCTTAGCTAGATTCCACATTTTTCACTACTCCTCACTCCCCCTTTGACATCAATGGCAAAGGGCAGAATCTGTATACCAAAATTGACCTATACATAGCCGCATAAGTATGTATATACATGTTATACTTACATATACTTGAGTATATCCACAAAAGTGGCCTTCAACTGTACATACTATGTGGCCCAGCTCTGCTTTATCCTATCCAAAATGGAGATGTGACCACTCAACAAAAATGCATATGCTTATGCTCTTCTTAAGTCTGCCAAATCACTGATCTGGGTTGTGGTCTGAGCATCTGTTAAGGCCTCATGCATTGCCTCTAACTTAGGGATAATTATCCCTTTGAGTTCACTCATCCTGATTATTATATTCTTCTTTTCTTTCTCCAGCCTCTTTATTTCATTTATAATGACAATGGCCTGGCATTCTTGATTCATTAAGGATGTAGTGAGGGGATCAAAATTTTGAGATAAACTTGACAGTTTACCTTCTTGCTCTTTCACCTTCTTTTCAATATCCTCTGTCACTTTGGGCCAAGATAGACAAAATTTGTACATGTCCCCACCATCTTTAAGAGCATTTTCAAGGCTCTTTATCCCAATATCTAGGGTCCTCCTATCATTAGCTATGAGTCCCTATACTTCAGTGAATCTCTTTCCCAAAAATTCTTTCTGGACCTTTTCTTCTGTCGATTTCTCTAAAGAATCAAAATGAGTGCTAATAGAGTTTACTAGAGATTTCAAGTTACCAGATGGAGAGGCCGAAGAATCCTTTTGAAAAGATGGCATGATCTTCTCCAGCATATCGGATGCAATCTCTAATAGCTCACAGTCTTCCATGTGAGACTTCAAAAGTTTTTCTTTTGCCTTGGCTTAAGCAAAAGATGCTATTTTCATTGTTTGGACCAAAGAGAGGGAATCAAAATTTAGTGGTCCTTGGAATAGTTTAGGTTCATCTATCTCCATCATCTCTTTGTTCAAGAAATTCTTCACTACCTCTGTAGTGTCTCTTTCCAGAGACTGAGTCTTTTTTTTTTTTTGCAATCTCATAACTGTCATCAGAGATCTTCTCTGTTTATTTTTCTTCTCTTCCCTTTACCTCCTCTTCTTGATTCACTTTCTCCTCTTTTCTTCCTTCTCCTTCAATTCCTGAATCTGGAATGTTTGTAGTGGGATCTGGAGGAGAGATGTTGACTTCTTCATGAACTTCCTCTTTCGGAATAGAGGAATCCAAGTCCTTAGACTTCTCTTCATCTATTTCTTTTGACCCTTCTACATTTTTGTTAGAAGATTCTTCATTTGATGCATTTAATCCTTCAACATCCATGGTAGAAGGTTCTTCATCTATTTCCTTTATAATAGGTAGATTGAATCTTTTGAAGGCATTTCAGAGGATGTCTTCTGTTTCTCTTGCTACTTGATCAGTTTCTCCAAGCATAAGTTTGTTCATTCTTGCTTTGCTCCGGAACTCATCCTTGCAGTCCTTAAAGATCATGTTCATTTGCTTTGGAGTAATGGAAGGATAGAGCTGAATTGCAATCTGTTCTCAGACCTCTAAGTCCTTTGCCTTGGCATTCTCTTTTCTAAGTTCAAGTACGTTCTCTATACTTTTGGGAATTAATGAAATAATTTCAATGAATTCTTTATTATAAATGTTCAGGTACCTGACTATAGCATCTTCCAAGATCCTCTTGTCGGTATCACTATATTCATCATAAAATTTTGTTACTAGTTGCAGATTCCCATCCACAGTGACTACCTTGATGATATCGTCAATAGAAAGAGTGGGCTTTTCAACAAATTATTCTACCCTTTCTTCTTTGTTTTTACTAGCAGAGGATTCCCTGAATGTTTTCTTCTTCTTCTTCATCTTCTTAACTTCCTCATTAGACTCTGTTTCTTCATCATCCTTTTGACTTATGTAAGACCTTGTGGCTTTTGTTTTCATTCTCTTATCTCCCTTTTTGGATGTCTTGGCTTCCAATTTGGAGGCTCTTGATCTCTTAGGGGTGGCAGGTGTAGAGCTCTTGGAGGATCTAGTTCGAGAGGAGGCTTGTAATAGAACACTTCCTTTTTCTACTTCTTGTTTCTCTTTCTCAGCTCTTTCTATTTTCTCTCTGTTTGCATCAACTACCTCTTTTGATATGCCATGTCTTTTGGCAATTTCCTCTACTTCCCTTGTAACTTTTCTTTTTATTTCCAGTTGGCTTAGCTCAACATGTATTTTTACACTTAGTTCTTGAAAGGTTCCAAACCTTTCTGCCTCAAGGTCCTTAGGCTAACTTAGCAGTGTTGAATATGCAGCTCCAAGATTTTCTCATCGACCTCATATCCCATTGGCATTATCCAAACTATTCTGGGCTCAACTGACTCCATTAGGCATTGATCAATATCTACCATAAAACACACTATATCCTTGTATTTTTCTACTATGGATTGAGGTATCCTTTCTCTAGCTTGCATCATACTTTGGAAGTTCTTAAAGTATCCCCAGAGTGCTATGCTTTGAGCCTTAGCATCACCAAGTCCATACATATAGTCTATGATCTATATGGCAATCAATTTGTCATTTTGCCATACCCAACCACTTGATCCAGGTAGCTCATTCATATAGTAAAAGAATAGACATAGTATAAGACAACCCTATTTGAAGGAATTCTTCTTATCCTTTTTGATCTTTTGCAAGTTTTCTAATAGTTGATTTAGGAGGTCGCAGAGATCATAATCTACATTCTCCCTTAGCATCTGATATGCTATATTTATTACAGTTCTAGACATAGTGTTCTCCTTGCTAGAATGATAGATCTTTTATCCAATTATCATTGAAGAAAACTTGACATCCAGATCTGTGATGTCATTAATTGTCATTGCTCTTTTGTCAAACTTAGATCTGGTAACTTTAGTAACTATCTGGTTCTTGACAGATTTGAGTGCAAGTAACCCACCAGATGAGTGCAGTCTAGTTACTCCCCTAATGGCATATTTTGTTATCTTGAAGGGCTTCATTAACCACATGAAATTATCATGTATTCTGCTAAGAACATATCAGACCCAATCATCTTCTGCAAAATAGGGAAAGTGGATGCAATGTCCAAAGTGCTTATCCCAGAGGGCCTTGTATTGAGGTTTGAGTTCAAAACTTTCATCTATTAACTATTTATGATAGATGCCCATCAACTTGGATTCTCCATATTCCTCAATATTGTCATGGATGTAAACCCTAACATCTTCTACGTGTAGTACCCTATGTGGAATGCTAGAAAAAGTGCATAAGGGATCAACTTCTAGGGATTTGCAAGAGTGTTTCTTGAACTTGGGGCGTGGCCTATTAGTGATCTTAACAACCATTGGAGTAGCTATTTTTGCAAAAGATACAGAGAGAGATATTCAGATTGGAAGTACCTTTTTACGCTTTAGGGTTCAAAATAAGAGCCAGAACAAATCGCTGGTTGAATTTAATTTTGCAGTTGATCCTTGAGAGAGTTGTAGAAACTTGATGAAGAGCTCTTCTTTTCTTCTTCTCAAATGCAAATGTGCAAATGATGAGTGAAAGAACCCTTTTATTCTTTCGTAAACCCTAATTTCCTTTTGCAATAAATGTACAACTTAAGTTATCCAGTTGCCTTGTTCTAAGAGAGATCTTTTCTAATCACTGAGATGCACTTAGAATCATTTTCAATGATAAATGATAATGTATCTTCTTTCCTCCAATCATGCCATGGATCCACAGATCAAGATATCTCAATTTTGAATCATACCGGATCTGTCTGTGAAAATCTTGCTTTACCGGATGGCTGTCAAACCGGATCAATCTTGGATGATTAAACTCTTACAAAACTCCATGCGAATCTTTCATATTTTTGCCAAGGGTTATTTAGATAATTTTCTAAGAACCTTTTAATCTGTAACATTCCATGTGCCAAATTTAGGCAACAATTGACTAGCTGGGGGAATTTATTTTTCTTTGTGACTCCCCCTAAGCCAGAGCTCATCTATTTAGTTTCTGGAAGGAATATCAGTACTAGATTTTGGTGCGGATCCATCCCCAACACTTTCTGTACTCTTCTTCACCCAAATCTTACTCATCTCCCTTTGATCTTCATCTGCATTCACTTTGCCTTTTCCCTTATCTTGATTTTGATTATGATGCACTGGACCCTTTTTATCCTAATTTTTACTTCTGCAGAATTTGCCAATATGACTGGATCTATTGCAATTGTAACAAACAACATTTCTTTGCATATTTAGTTGATATCCTCTTGATCTACATTGATTAGCCATATGTCCCATTCTATTACATGCAAAGCATCTACCATTGAATGAATTATTTATTTGCATATTTTTGCATTCATGAGATTTGTGACCATACCTTTTGCAGTTGAAACATTGTCCAGAGAAGGATGGATTAGTCTAATTTATTCTCCTTCTACAGTGAGTTGCTTTATGACCAAAGTTGTTGCAATTGAAGTAGTATTCATTGAAGGATGGATATCTTTGAGCATTTGGTTGCCTTACCGAAGGTCTTCTAGGCCTATTTCTTTGATTTCCTAATCCAAAGTTCTTCTAACCAGATCCGGAGCTTTCACCTTTCTCATATCCCAAGTGACGCTTGTCATCTACCCTCTTTTAGCTTTCAAGAAGAACTTCAAGTTGAGCTGAGCTTATTTTGAATTTCTCTTTGTATTCATTTGTTGTTTGTAGATCTTTCTTAGGAGTGTCTATTTGATTCTCAAGTTGTTCTTCATTATCTCTAGCTTCTTCAAGATCAAATTCAAGATGCCTGATTATTCTGTCCATTTTGTGGCAGTCTTATGTCTTCTCCTTGAGGGATTGTTTTAGATTATCTTCAATTTTCCTTTTCTCTTCAATTTCTTGGGTGAATCTCATAACCCCTGATTCCATCTCATGCCTTACCATAATGACTTCTTTTGATAGCTTCTCACATAGCTTGTTTTTTTCATTGAAATCTTCATTAGTATCATTGGCTTCACTCTGACTTGCTAATTTTTGAAGTAGTTCCTTTCTCTTTTTCACAGAGATACTTAGTTTTCCTTTTAGCTCATTTATGAAATCATCAGCTTGTTTGAGTCTTTCTCTCAAATTATTAACTTCAGAGTGAGATTGTTCATGATCATCTAGGGCAGACTGAAGTTATTCCTTCATACCATACATATCCATCGAGATTCCCAGATCTTCATCAAGTTGTTAGGCTCTGTTTAGAGGAACTTAGCTCTAATAACAATTGTTGGAAACAAGGTAGATAACTAAGAGGGGGGGTGAATCAGTTATCACAAATATCTTAACTTTCTTTTCTTCTTTAATAATTAGTGCAGCATCAAAACATATAAGCATACATAAACATGAGAGCAGAAATAAAACCAACACCCATAACACAAGAATTTTTACGTGGAAAACCCTATTAAGGGAAAAACCATGGGGTGACTAACCCAAGATTGTATTCTTTGTTAAAGAATAAGAAGTTCAAAATGGCACTTGCCAATTAGGGCTCACTGCCTGAGCACACTACTCACAAGAGGCACACTACCTACAAGAGACTCACTATCTACAAAGTTTATAGAAGGTAACCAGGGGTTTGAACTAATGAGAGGCATCCACAAATGCTAAAGTTCAGTTCTGGTTAGGCTCAATATACTAATCTAATGCACTTCATTCTTCCTCTGCTCTAGTGTTGCTGCTCTGTCACATACCGGACTTGTATTGTTGCTTCCACACTTATCTCTGCCTTTCTTCATACCTTATTTCATCATATCTATACACACATGTTCATACTGGAAACCATCTGGTATATATATCCACACCAAGGATTTCAATAAATTTCTAGTCGGTAACCAGAATACTCAAGATATTTACAAGATACTGATCTGTCGGTTGAATCCATACTTGATTTGTGATGTGTATCAAAAACATAGATATAGAAGTCATCAAATATGTCAACCAACATTGTATGATCCCTCAAATAGCTTGATCAACATCAATTAGTCATTTGAATTGAAGTATGATACTCTGCCAGTTAGTTCTTCCTTAGTCTGCTCTGCCTGTCAGGAACCCAACACTCAGATGCTCATATCTTTTCCATGTTTTATCACCAGAGGCTCAATCTTTGGAATATAGTAGTCATGATACTCCTCTTGACTTGTCCAAGTCCACAACTTGCTGAGTTACACCATCTGAGAGATCCGTACCTGATTGTTGGACCTTGATGCATGCTTTGTTCATGTTCACCAGATCAAAACACTCTTCAATCTGACTTCCGGTATAGGCATACTATGTGCTGCAGATGTGTGGGATAGACTTTGTTGCCATTAATGACAACACTCATGAAGCCACACAGTGTCTCTTGCCAACACTATCCAAGGGGGTTTGAATCTAAGGGGGTCTGATCAAACCCTCTTCAATTAAAATCCTTTAAATGGAACCTTTCAAGGCCTAAATCATTGTTGATAAGGGTATGGTTTGGTGGTTAAGTCATTCGGTTGTAGTAGCAGCCACTAGAGTTTAAACCCCCGCTGGGCCAATGAGTTCGTAGGCATTATGCCTTTGATGGGCAAATAATCTCATGGGTTTGAAGTGTTCTTGCTAGGGGGTAAGGTCCCCTGTGTTGTGGCCTGACCGGTTCATTGCTCTGAGCAAAAGCATTCATGTGGAGCTGGAATGTGTGTCGTACCAGTGTCACCGGTCACATTAAAAAGTTTACCAGGCACATTTTCTTAAATAAAGAAAAAAAAGAGGCTTAAATCATTATATTTTCTAAAAATATGTGATTTCAACAAAATCAGGATGTCCCTGAAAGTGGAACCCATTATTGAGGTAGCACCCTACAACCCTTGAAGGCTAGGAGACTCCATAACGGAGAGTAGTGTTGTCACATGTATAACCACTCGAATGGTTGCCCTTACTACTTATCCATTGTTTTAGAAGCCAAAATCCCCTATAAATTGGTGCCGGAACGAGTGATTATCATCTTCCTAAGATGACTCACATTCTTATGATTTAATAGTAGAGATAATAGGGAAATCCTAAGGTTTGCAAGCCTTGGGAACCCAGAACTTGGTGTACCAGAGAAGTTTTTGCACTTGTAAGGGGGAGCTCGTGTCCCAAGTTCCTAAGTTATCTACTTTGAAATAGAGTAGCTAGTGTAAAAACTAAGTGAGAATTCAGTTTATATTACCCTTGCCATCCTAGGATTTGTACTTGTTTTTAGTCAAAAAAGTCAAAATCTAAAAAAAATCAAAAATCATCAAAAAAATTCTTTGTGTGTGCTGTGTCTTCTTTGCATAGTTGAAAAATCAAATCAAAGAGACCAACTTTCAGCCAACAAAAACCAAAAACATAGAAAAATCAGACAAAAACGTACCAAAAACACAGAGCTGCGCATTTGTTCCTTCCTACTGTGCATTTGTTCAAACCTGCTGTGTATCTACTCAATTCCACTACGTTTTTGTTCTGTTCTACTGTGCATACATATTTTACTAGAACTGTGCATTTATCCTCTATTCCTATGCATATATTTTGCATTAGTCTTGCACTTTTATTATCTGTTGTTGCGCATTTGTCTTCTGTTATTGCGCTTTTGTGTTTGTGCATCCATCATAGTGAGCTATTCCATACATTTGTTGAGGAAAACAATTATCTTTTCGAGCACCCATTTCAGCCTTGTTTCAGTTTCCCAGATCAGATTAACTATGCAAGTCACTTATCCCATCCATTTCTGCAACATAGCCGCTTTTCCAACACTCACATCATCCAAAAACTTCACCAAAATCAACCCAAGTATCAAAACTAGGTTAGTGCAAAGCAATTCTAGATCATATCAACCTCAAACAACCCTAGTAAGTCTCCCCTATGAATGATCTATCATCCTTCTCTATCAAAACTTCACTAGTGGATTGTGCAAAACTAGTCTATATCAAGTAATCAGATTCCAATCATCCTTACTTTTGGCTATCATTTTGTCTCAAACAACTTGTTTGACACCATTGGTCTAAGGAAACCCTTGTTCAAACCTCATCACCATAAGTATCCCCTTCACCACAACCTCCTAGCGCACCTAGTCAAAGCTTCCAATCTCACACCACCCCATCCTGAATCACATTGCATGATCCTAACTAGATCCCAAAAACAAAAACAACTTGAAATGGCAGGCACATCTGGACACATCCCCTCATGATAATGATGAGGATATTTCTCATGAGGACATTCTACAATCTCAACAAGACCAAAAGTTCCAACGCATGATGGACAAAGTGCTCACTCAACACCCTAGAAAATTCTTTCTTTACCTAGCAAACCAAGGAGTTAAGCTCCCCAAAGACTTTGATGTCAATGCGTTAAAGGAAACCAAGGAAGAAAGAATCCCCGAGGAAAGAACATGAGAGGAAATAACCATAGACAATAGCAAAATGACCATTGACTCTACAAACCCTCTAGGCTTATTGACTCAACAAATCCAAGCCTTACACCAACAACTCATAGACATTCAAACCGGAGCATCAACAAAACACTACTCTCTAGAGGATATCTCATCATATCCTTTTGACAAGACCTTGATCATGATACCTTTCCCCTCAAAGTTTGAGGTACTAAAATTTGACAAATATCATGGAAAAGGTAATCCAAGAGACCACATCAGAGAATTTAGTGCAGCATATAGGTTGAAGTCACTCACAATGACACCTATCTCATGCGACTATTCCCAAGGAGCTTGGGAGGACAAGCTATGGAGTAGTTCTCTTGACTACCTCATGGCATTCAAACCTTCAATGAACTAGTGGATAAGTTTGTCACGTACTTCTACTACAACATTGAGCATGAGATCTCACTTTTAGATCTTTGTAACACTAAACAAAAGGGTTGAGAATCCTTCACCTCTTTCTTAAAAAGATGGAGACTATAGGCAAGCAAATGTCCACATCAAATACTAGAAAAATAAATGCTTAAGATGTTTATCCACAACCTACATGCTGACCTAACCTACCAAATACCAATCCAATGCCCTACTTCTTTTAGTAAGGTCATTGAGATAGGTTTACTCATTGAAAAAGATTTGATAGCAAAAGGTCAAATTAAACTTTACAAAGACACTCCTAGTGCAAATGTAAACACAGATAAACCATGATTTTGGACAAAGAATAAGAACATTGTGAATGATGGGGTGGTTGATGCCAAAAATATGGCGCGAAAGCAACTAATTTTCAACTTATCGAGACCACAAAACAACCCCCCACAAAACAAACCATGAAACACTGAATCACGATTTACAAACTATCATCCTCAAAGAAAACTCACACCTCTAGGAGAAACATTGGAAACCACCCTACAGAAGCTAATAACAAATAAACTCATAACACTTCCAATGGTGCGGGATTATGAACCAAAAGTCAAACCTCCTTGGTGGAATGATAATGACTTCTGTGAATATCACCGAAACAAGGGACACAAAACCAATAACTGTATTGCGCTCAAACACACCATTCAAGACTTGTTGGACCAAAAAAAGTTATCACTTGATGGACATGCCTCTAATGATGATCATGTAGCATTCAAGAATCCACTTCCCAACTATGAGTAGGGAGGGTCTTCAAATCAAAACAACAGTGGAACTAACAACACCAATTATACAAATGTATCATTTGACTATGTTGTTAACCACATTTTAGAGAGTGATTCACATATCAATGTAATAACTATAAAAAAAACCCTAGATTGTAATGTGACCACTCATGGTGGAAAAGTTACTCTTAGAGGAGTCCCGTCCAAACCATCCTCTCTGTCCAACTAGTACAATGTTCTAGATCAACTTCACAAGACACCCGCACACATCTCCATCATGGAACTTTTGTATTTGTCCTCGTGTCATAGAGCCATACTTGACCAAGCTCTTTCAGAAGCCACCGTTCCAACAAACCTTGCCAAAGAATAGTTTCAGACCATGGTAGGTCATATTACCACACCTCATTCCCTATCATTCATTAAAAAGGATGATATGTCAATCATTCAACCTCATAATGCATCTCTCCACATAGAAGCCTTCATTCACAAGCACAAAATAAAAAGGGTTCTAATCAATGGAGGAGCTGATTTGAATATTTACACCTTAAAGCTAATCCTTGCATTAGGGTTTTCAGAGAATGCTATCGATCCTAAAAATAAAATCACCATCAAAGCTTATGATGAAGAGGAAATAAATTCAAATGGAACTGCTGTTTTGCCTATCAGAGTGGGACCTATAGTAAAGGATGTAGCATGCCAAGTCCTTGATATGGAGCTTGTGTATAACATTCTCCTTGGGAGACCTTGGATACATGCTCTAAAAGCAATACCATCAACCTATCACCAGTGTATCAAATTCCCCCATGAAAGCCATGAAATCACCATCCAAGGTGATCCCAATCCATTTCAATATTGTAACTCCATTTAATCTAAACCTAAAGTTGTGATTCCCCATAACCGTGCCTTTGCTTCATCTTCATGCCAGGTTGACACAACTTCACTCCCTTCCAGATCAAAGGCACACCAATGCAGCCTCAAACTCAAAGATAATGGTCTTGGTGAATACACAATTGCCCAATCCTTTTGCTTAGCATAGCTCCCTCTCTCCCCTCAATCCTATGGAAAGTCTTCCATGAGCAAACCCAAAGGAGTAGAAACTACTAAAGGTTCATTTTTCAAATGGGGAATCCTAGAAGATGAGAGCGATGAAAAAGATATCCTAAAATGGTTATATAAGGATGAAGATAGTCTATCCAAGCAACACGACCATCACTCCATGGTGCAAACTAAATAGTACGGTCAAGGACTCTCAATATTACAAAGAATGGGGTATGAAGGTCATGGGCCCATCAAATTGAGAAAAGAAGGTCTCACTAAACCTATCGAACCTCATACATTAATAGCCTGACACACTAAAAGGATAGGTTACACCGGTAAAGCAATGAGTAAAAAAATAGATAAGCATAAACACCAACAACTAGAAACATCTACTACTAACCTAGTAGATCAAATTCACCAACTACAAGGATGGAGTGAGACCGACTCCAATGAATATGAATGGGATAGTCTCTCTGAACTATCTTGTGATGAAAAAGATATTGATGTGGTCTATGAGTATGACCCTACCCATGCAACTAATGAGGGACAAAGTCCAAGGGCTAGACCTCTAGAATTTGACCCGCATAATAATGATAGTGAGATTCATGAGGAAAGAATGATACTACACTTGATAGATCAACTAGTGGAGAGTACCATCACAGGCATTGTCAATGCTTATAATGACCACCTTAACTCCTCCATCTTGACCATTAATACCCTCGAACTAGACCAACCCAATGACCCTCTACCACTATCGCATCCAGAACTCATAGATTGGGACTTAAAAGACACTCCCCCTGAGCTTGATACCTTTCAAAATGATGAAGCCATCATAGACTATCTAGAGCTTAGAGACCATATACCTGTAGGGGACCACAGAACTAGCTATGCCATAGAACTCAATCAAAGGGATTATTTTGGAGAGAGTGCCAAGCCTTTCAGTCTCAAAAATGTAAAATGAAAGAAAGATCTAATTGTAAAAACCACTCTGCAGTAGTGTTAGATCATGAAAATAGTAAAAATATGAAAGACGTATCCAACAATGAAAACCTCTCTAAGGCACTAGAGGATGGAAGGCTTGACCTTTTACCCAATCTAACACATCAAGAGAGATCCTCAATCTTGATAGAACTAGTAGAGTAGATCAACATCAGTACAGGTGACAGTCCTAGGATGATTCATATGGCACAGTCTTTAACCGCAAAAGAAAAGCCAGAGTTCACTAAATTCTTCAAAAGGAAACAAATCAACTTTGCTTGGACATATGCGGATATGCCAGGGCTAGATCTAAATCTCATAATGCATCACTTGTCCTTAGCTCTAGGAGCTAAGCCAGTTAAGAAAAAACTCAGAAAGATGCACCCGCATGTCGCCCTCATGGTAAAAGAAGAACTGAAGAAGCTGCTAGATGTCAGGTTCATTAGACCAATAGACTATCGTGAGTGAATTTCAAATATAGTACCAGTCACCAAACCAGATGGAAGAGTTCAACTATGTAATGACTTTAGGGACCTAAATAAATCTTGTCCAAAAGATGATTTCCCTTTGCCAAACATTGACATTATTGTAGATCTCACGACAGGGCACACTATGTTGTTGCTAATGGATGGTTTTTCAGGATACAGTTCTAGATCAAAATTACACCTGAGGACCAACACAAGACCACATTTACATGTCCATGGGGTACCTACTATTAGTGTGTCATGCCATTTGGATTGAAAAATGTAGGGGCAAGTTATTAGAGAGCTATGACCACAATCTTCCACGACATGATTCACACCATAATGGAAGATTATGTAGATGACATCTTAGCGAAATCACTCACAAGAGAAGGACACCTAGCAGTATTAGACAAAATCTTCACAAGATTCGAATAGTTCAATGTGCTCCTTGGTGCAGGAGCACCTGAGGTGTCATCAAACCCCCATAAGGCACATTTTGAAGTTTTTGTGTTCTAAGAGACCATGGTTGTTAATAAGGTCTTGAAAGACCATTTCTCATGTTTTTTAATAAGGTCCAAGTGACCACTCTCATATGTAATGAAGTCATGTTAAGGTCCTTGAAGTATGTCTAGTCAAAGGAAGTCATGCAATGTAAGGTTTTCTAAGAGTTATTTTGTAAAACCAATGTAAACATGTGTTGTAAAGAGGGGAAAACGACCCCACAGTTGAAAAACAGTTGTGGACAGTTGAAAACCACCTTGCATATGTACAAATACCCTCACATACCCCGAGGAGAGAGGTTGGATGAATAAAAATCACGTTTTTGCTTTTTTTTTCCTTGTTTTTCTGTACTTTTGACTGCAAATTTGCTGTTTCCAGCGTTGGTACGGTTCTGTACGGACAGATACAGAGGCAAGCCATATATGGTTGGAAAGAGGATTGAATAACCTTTCCAATGCATCTGGTTTGAGGTCCTAACTCCATTCCTAGAGGAAATTATCGCTGTTTTTCTGGAACTGCCTGTTTGACTGTGAAAACAGGGATTTTGAGGGTTTGCAATGCATTTTTGGACCTTTCCATGAATGTAGGATTCTGATTCTCATGGAGTAGGTCCTTATTAACATGTACCATATGTTTCTAACCATGAAAAAGCAGGAGGAGTGTAAATGGGAGAGGTGATCACCGTTTGGAGTCAAGTTTGCATGTGAAAAGAGCATTGAGAATGGTGGCATGGTTATAGCAGCCGGAGATCCGTCTTAACAAGGTGATATTTTTATGATTTTTGTTGTTTACTATGGTCAATAAGATGGTGTTGGACCTTTGAATGAGGTCTGGAAGTGATTGGAAGTGGGAGATCTAGGAAGCCCTAGGTTTTGAGGCCTAGAAATGAGATTTTTGTATTGCAAACCTTAAATGTGCAAACCTCCTGATAAGACCTGGAAAATCCTTGGTTTTGAACCCTTTCCTAAGACTGTTTTTAGGTTTGAAGTGTGTGGGACAAGTTTGTCATAGGGTTCCTTTGTAAAATGGTCAATTTAGGCCTTGTGGGAAGGCAGCAGGGTGTTAGGACAGTCACATTTCGTCCAAAACAACAGTAGGTGAGTTTGAGATATGTTTTAGAACTCAATAGAGGGTATCCAAATCAGTCATTTGTTTCAAAAGTGTTTTGGGAAAGTTTGGAGAAAAGTACAGTTTAGTCGCTGAACAAGACTACAAGGATTAGGCCTGTTTAAGGGGAATTGTCAAGAATCTATCCAATTGGTTTGTGAAACCTTTGGAAGCTTGTTGGTTGGGGTAGGTTGAGACCCTAGAAGATGCTAGAGTTCATCTAAGAAGTTGGAATCCAAACTTGAGCCCTTTGGTGGAGTTTAGGACAAGAGGAAGGCTAGAGAAGTCTTATTGGTTGAAGCCCGCAAACTATTGAAACCCTTTGATCTTGTTAGATTATCTTTGGAGACCTAACACCTCTGCATCATAGTGGTATCAGAGAAAGGGAGTAGATTCTTGAAGGTTGAGAGAAGAAAGTTTGGATAGTTGAAGGCAAGATGCCTCCAAAAGGTGGATCAGCAATTGCTAGGGAGTTGAAGGCCCTTAAAGAGCAAGTTGCAGCATTGGAAGCCAGAGATAGGAGGAGGAGAGTTGATGAAGGTGAGAGTGAGTCAGAGGAAGACGGTGGAGAAGAAGTTCCACAAGAGGAAGAATTGGATCCAGAAGATGCAAGGATGGAAAAACTTCTTAAGGCAGTTAGAGTGAGTGACCACAAAGCCAAGGCAGATTTACCAATGTATGGAGGGAAATTAGATGGTGAAGAACTTATAGATTGGATTGGAGCTTTGGAAAACTACTTTGAGTGTGAAGAAGTGGAAGAAAATCAGAAGGTTAAGGTGGCCAAATCAAGATTGAAAGGTCATGCTTTGTTATGGTGGGATTGTGTGCAGGTTGATAGGTGGAAGAAAGACAAGCCAAAGATCACTTCTTGGAGCAAGATGGTGGAGAGGTTGAAGGCAAAGTTTCTGCCCAATGACTACTATGTTCAGTTGTACAAAAGGCTGCAAAATCTGAGACAAAAGGAGAAGGATGTGCAAGCATATACAGAAGAGTTTCATAAGTTGGATATTAGAACAGCACATGAGGAAGATGATGAAGAAAAGGTAGCACGGTATCTCAATGGTTTGAGGTACAATATCCAAGATGAACTCAGTCTCACAACACCAAGGACAGTTGAAGAATGCTACAAGTTGGCTATGAAGGCTGAAGAAAAGTTGCAAAGAAGGCAAGAGAGACAAGGAAGAGGTAGAGGAAATACCAATAGAGGAAGAGGAACAAGATCAATCCAAGAAGACCAAGGAGACACAAGCAAAGGTAAGGACCAAGTTTCTGATTTTAGAGGGGGATTTAGAGGCACAAGAGGTGGAGGTAGAGGTTCTAATATTTTCACTGGGAGATGTTATCATTGTAATGAGATTGGTCATACAGCATACAAGTGTCCAATGAAACAAAGTTCTACATCTAGTGGTAGTGAAAGGAGGAATGAAAAGAGGATTCAATATGTGCAAGAAGAGGAGGTAGATGCAAGTGTTAACTCTCCAATTGGGAGTGCAGCCCCGGTTCAAGATGGAGAGACATTGATGATGAGAAGAACACCATTGCAAGCATCCAAAAATTCATTGAATAGGAGAGCTCTTTTCAAAACCACATGTAAGTGCAAGGACAAGGTATGTAAGGTTATAGTTGATTCAGGATCTACTACAAATATGGTTTCAAATGAAATGGTTAATAAGCTAAATTTACAAAGGATTCCTCATGAGTTGCCATATAGGGTGTCATGGTTGAGTGATGATCAAACTCTCTTGGTTAATGAACAAGCTATTGTTGAGTTTTCTATTGGAGGATATAGGGATAAGGTACTTTGTGATGTAGTACCCATGAATTGTTGTCATTTACTTCTTGGTAGACCCTGGCAATATGACAGGGATGTGTGGTATAGTGGCAAGAATAATACATATACCATACATAATCAAGGCAAGACATTTACTTTGTTGCCACTCCTTGAGGATGATGAGGATGCAGGTCTAATGAATACAGTGATCATGTGTGGGAAGAAAGAACCCATACCAGTTGACAGAAAGGTTCAAGCTGCTGTCATAAACAAGTTCAACCCAAAGTCTGATGTAAAAGATGAATTAGTAATTGATTGGAAGGCTAACATTTTGATTGGAATGGTAGTGTGTCCTTTGGTGCAGGATAAGGTTGTTGTACAAGTTAAAAGTACAGGCACAATGGTGCAAGGTGCTGATACAACAGTGGATGTAGTGGTCAATTTGCAAGAGCAGGATATGCCACACAAGGAAGAACCCAAAGAGTCTGCAGTTGCAGCAGAGAGAGAGGCAAGTATGTGGGCTTCTCATCATGGTGAAAATATTTGTAAGTGCAGGAAGGTAGGATGGATGCCATTTCCAAGTCCAAGGACAGCAAACAAGTCCTATTCAGATGTGATCCCCAAAGTACAGACCAACTTGCAAGATGACAATGTCATGATTCCAATTTGGCAGCCCATGTTGCAGTATTTGAGTCCATGGAGCAGACCTAAGGGTGATCATGAGTTTGTCCAATGTTGTGGAGTTGATTTCAGTCCTTCCTCATGGGACATGAGTTCTTTTGTAGAGGGGGAGTATGGTGCAAGAGCACCTGAGGTGTCATCAAACCCCCATAAGGCACATTTTGAAGTTTTTGTGTTCTAAGAGACCATGGTTGTTAATAAGGTCTTGAAAGACCATTTCTCATGTTTTTTAATAAGGTCCAAGTGACCACTCTCATATGTAATGAAGTCATGTTAAGGTCCTTGAAGTATGTCTAGTCAAAGGAAGTCATGCAATGTAAGGTTTTCTAAGAGTTATTTTGTAAAACCAATGTAAACATGTGTTGTAAAGAGGGGAAAACGACCCCACAGTTGAAAAATAGTTGTGGACAGTTGAAAACCACCTTGCATATGTACAAATACCCTCACATACCCCGAGGAGAGAGGTTGGATGAATAAAAATCACGTTTTTACTTTTTTTTTCCTTGTTTTTCTGTACTTTTGATTGCAAATTTGCTGTTTCCAGCGTTGGTACGGTTCTGTACGGACAGATACAGAGGCAATCCATATATGGTTGGAAAGAGGATTGAATAACCTTTCCAATGCATCTGGTTTGAGGTCCTAACTCCATTCCTAGAGGAAATTATCGCTGTTTTTCTGGAACTGCCTGTTTGACTGTGAAAACAGGGATTTTGAGGGTTTGCAATGCATTTTTGGACCTTTCCATGAATGTAGGATTCTGATTCTCATGGAGTAGGTCCTTATTAACATGTACCATATGTTTCTAACCATGAAAAAGCAGGAGGAGTGTAAATGGGAGAGGTGATCACCGTTTGGAGTCAAGTTTGCATGTGAAAAGAGCATTGAGAATGGTGGCATGGTTATAGCAGCCGGAGATCCGTCTTAACAAGGTGATATTTTTATGATTTATGTTGTTTACTATGGTCAATAATATGGTGTTGGACCTTTGAATGAGGTCTGGAAGTGATTGGAAGTGGGAGATCTAGGAAGCCCTAGGTTTTGAGGCCTAGAAATGAGATTTTTGTATTGCAAACCTTAAATGTGCAAACCTCCTAATAAGACCTGGAAAATCCTTGGTTTTGAACCCTTTCCTAAGACTGTTTTTAGGTTTGAAGTGTGTGGGACAAGTTTGTCATAGGGTTCCTTTGTAAAATGGTCAATTTAGGCCTTGTGGGAAGGCAGCAGGGTGTTAGGACAGTCACATTTCGTCCAAAACAACAGTAGGTGAGTTTGAGATATGTTTTAGAACTCAATAGAGGGTATCCAAATCAGTCATTTGTTTCAAAAGTGTTTTGGGAAAGTTTGGAGAAAAGTACAGTTTAGTCGCTGAACAAGACTACAAGGATTAGGCCTGTTTAAGGGGAATTGTCAAGAATCTATCCAATTGGTTTGTGAAACCTTTGGAAGCTTGTTGGTTGGGGTAGGTTGAGACCCTAGAAGATGCTAGAGTTCATCTAAGAAGTTGGAATCCAAACTTGAGCCCTTTGGTGGAGTTTAGGACAAGAGGAAGGCTAGAGAAGTCTTATTGGTTGAAGCCCGCAAACTATTGAAACCCTTTGATCTTGTTAGATTATCTTTGGAGACCTAACACCTCTGCATCACTCCTCAACCCAAAGAAGTGTGTATTTGGAGTCACATCTGGCAAGTTTCTAGGATACATCATGTCTACAAATGGAATTGAAGTAGACCCAGCTAAGGTGAAGGCTATCATGGAAATGCCACCTCCCGAAAATCTCTGTCAACTAAGGTCTCTATAGGGAAAACTACAATCTATCAGAAGGTTCATTTCTCAATTGGCAGATAAGTGCCACCCATTCATGCACCTCCTCCATAAGATCATTGCTTTCAAGTGGAATGATTCGTGTGAATAGGCATTTCAATGGTTAAAGGAGTATCTCATGAAACCACCTGTATTGATGCACCAATCCAAGGTAAGCCTCTACTACTTTATATCTCCACCACACCAACAGTTCTGGGAGCTCTCCTTGCATAGAAAAATCATGAAGGGAAAAAAACAAGTGATTTATTACATTAGCAGAACACTGGTTGGCTATGAGCTACAATACATGCCAATTGAAAGAGCATGCCTCGTTGTGGTCTTCACTTCACAAAAATGGAGACATTATATGCTATCGCATTCCATCAAGCTAGTAGAAAAAATTGATCCACTAAAGTATTTGCTCAACAAAGCTGCCCTTACAAGTAGATCGTCCAAATGGGTCATGCTTCTCAGTGAGTTTGACATCGAGTATGTAGACAAGCATGCAGTAAAGGGTCAAGTACTTGTAGATCAGTTGATAGATGCACCTTTAACAGATGATAACCCATTGAGCTTCAAATTTCCAAACAAGTCTATCTTCCACATAACCACAACAACCTGGAAACTATACTTCGATGGCTTATACACTCAGGATGGGTCCAGGGCAAGTATCTTGTTGATCACACCTAATGGTGACACCATTCCAAAATCATATAGACTACTCTTTCCTTGCACTAACAATGTGGAAGAGTATGAAGCCCTAGTCATTGGCATCAAGATGGTAATTGAATGGAACATCAAAGAACTTCAGGTGTATGGTGACTCACAACTGGTCATCAACCAAGTGAACGATGACTACCAAACAAAGGACGAGAAGTTAATACCATATAAATAGATGATAGATGACTTCAAAGAATACTTTGTTGAAATATCTTTTGAGCAGATACCAAGGATAGAAAATAAAATAGCATACGCCATGGCAATGATTGCATCTCTCCTCGACATCCCTAACAACCAATCACGCTATGAGTTCTTGGTAGAGCTAGTGTCCCATCCTACATATGACACTCTCGAATCCCACATCATTTGCCACATTGTAGGATCTAATTCTCCCCTATATGAAAAGTATTTGCCTATCTTAAAGAGAATACCCTACCACCTAATCACTCAAATAACCAAAAGTGAACCTTCATCTGCCAAGCATCCCGTTATGCCATTATTGCCAATACCTTATATAGACGAGGTCTCAATGGTACTCTTCTTAGGTGTCTCGATAGCGAGGAATATCAAACTGCACTGAGCGAAGCACATGAAGGTATATGCAGGACCCACTCTAGTGGTCCTACCCTAGCTAAGAAACTCATACGCATGGGATACTACTAGCCAATCATGGAAAAAGATTCCTATCATTTTGTAAAGAGGTGCAAGAAATGCCAAATCCATGGAAACCTGATACATGCACCAACACAGGAGCTGCAACCTTTAATGACTCCTTGGTCTTTTTGCCAATGGGGACTTGACTGAGTACTTACAAAGTGGATTCAAGCCGTACCCCTTGCCAATGTCACAGGCAAACAAATCGCCTCTTTTATCTTGAACTACATCATTTGCCACTATGGTATCCCTTTATCTATTATCACAGATAATGGATGACCATTCAAAAATCAGGATGTCAAAGAACTGTGTGACAAATTCCATGTCCAACACCACTTTTCCACCCCGTATTATCCCCAAGGAAACGGCCAAGCAGAGGCATCAAATAAAACCATCTTAAAAATCTTGAAAAAGACTATCAATGATGTCGGCCATGATTGGCACATCCAATTGAATCCCATGTTGTGGGCCTACCACAAAAGTATCCATACATGCATAGGTGCAACAACATACTCCCTGGTCTATGGATCTGAAGCCATCTTGCCCATTGAAGTCAAGATCCCATCCTTGCAAGTTTCGTTAAAAGGCCTCATATCTGATGAAGAATACAGAGTGTGCAGACTTCAAGAGTTAGAGCTACTGGAAGAAAGAAGGCAACATGCCTTTAACCATCTCAAGGCTTATCAACAAAGGAAGTCCAGAAGTTATAACCACAGAGTAAAACTCCAGGTATTTCAAGTTGGTGACCTAGTCCTTAGAGAAAATCCTAGGAATTTGCAGGATTAGGAAAAGAAAGGAAAGTTTGAACCCAACTAGCTTGGTCCTTATGTCATCATTGCTGCCTATGGGTTAGGTACTTATCAATTAGCTACATCAGAAGGTGAACTGTTTGATGATCCCATCAACAGTATGCATCTTCGCATGTTCTACACCTAAACCATAATGCAAGGGAGTCAAAAACAACAAAAAAATCAAAAATATTCAAAAAACAAAAATAAAAAAAATCAAAAAATAGAAAAACAACAAAGAAATTGTCCTCTAGTGAAAACCTAGCAAACAAGTGCGTTGGATAGATACCATGATGAAAACCTGGCAAACAAGCATCATGTGTATTTTGGCTCTTGTGCAAATAAAAGCAAGTGGTGAAAACTTGGTAAATAGGCGCTACTTGTTATAAACCGCCTTCTCCATCTTTTCCAACTGTGTTCCTCATTCATACCTCCTAATAGCATCCACCCGATCACACCAGTACCTACCATGGCTGTTGTTCACTCATCCTTATTGCCTTCTTTTGTCAGGCTACCAATCCAAACCTACGTCTCGCTGGTCATCCGTCCTGCACCACTCCATCAAACCGTTGTCAAACTACGTCACCTCTGAGTTATCATGTAGGCAAGGCCATCTTGTATCGATGCACCCCTGAGGCTCCTTTCCCATCCATTTTGTACCTTCTTACCCATCCTATGGACCATCTGCATCCGCACCATTTCCCATCACCTAGGTCCTAGGTCCACTAAGTTCACCCCAAACTATGTTGCCTCTACATCATCACGTAGGCAAGGCCATTTATCAATGAGCCCCCAAGGCAATAGGTCAATCCCTTATGGCCCGTTTTTTCATATCCATTGTCAGTTCGTCCATAATAAAATCAATCCTTTTGTCTAACTGGGGGAAAGTCCTCGACCTAGTTATGGATTTGGATTCTTGAATGCCACCTGTTCTAAGAGGACACCAATAAGGATTGTGATATCTTTCACTAGACAAACATGCACAGCAAAGCACGCTTCCAAGTAGAAATTTTGACGCAAGACATCAACCTATCCAAAGAAAAACAAACAAGTGCCTAAACACTCAAAAGGATTTTATCTAAATTATGGCAAGAAGACACATCTAATACAAGAATGTTTTGTGAGCAAGTTAAGTTACGGAGTCTTGATTTTTGTTATTATGTCTTTCTATGTCAAAAATTAGAGAAGCTATGATGGGGGCATAATCATTTTCTTTGTCTATTGTTTGTGGATTAATCTTTAGTAATGTGATGACTTTTGTCTAATGACATGATCAACAAAAGATCATTGAGGACTTTAGAGGCCTAAACATGAAAAGGGGCAATCCTTGTCTGTTGAAATGCAAGAAATACTCAAGTCATCTAGATTCAATTTTGAATAGATGCTTGTATTAACTTGCTATATCAAAATCCATGTAAGTAATACTCAGGTCATCTCGGTTCAATTATACCTAGATGCTTGTATTTTCTTACAACATTTCAAAAGAGAAAAGAAACAAAAAAAAGTGCCCAATGATGAAACAGGCACTTCAAAATACTTGCAATATCAAGATGACATATATCCACATCCATAAATACATTCATTTACATTTCTCATACCCTCCATCAATAAAGATTTGGTTCGTAGTGTCAGTGTTTACACAAAGCTTGTGAGTCCTTCTGTCGAGTCATTCTTTTGTCAAAGTTATGTTTTTGTCTCTCTTTGTGTCTCCTATCAAGCCTTTTCTAATTTGATTATGTACACTTGGACATATCAAAAACATGGTAATCATTTTGCATTAAGTGAAATAGTCATTAATTTGATTAGATCATTAGCATTCATGTAAGTGCATTAAGTCATCAGTTTGTTATCATCTTGCATTAAGTGAAATAGTCATTAATTTAATTAGTTCATTTACATTCATGTACGTGCATTAAGTCATCCATGTGTCATCAGTTAGCATTTCATATTAGGTGAGACAATCATTAACTTGATTAGATCATTTGCATACATATAGCTGCATAAGTCAACATATCATTGCATTTAACCAAAAATCACACAAAAACATAGCCATAATCACAAATCATCTACATTAGACCATCATAGAATGTGAGCATATAGGTGCATTTAAAACATCCATATCCATTTGTGCAATCATAACATAGATGCATACATAATATCCCATCAGAAAAATGTCAAAAACATAGAATATAAGCATAACAAGTAAACTGCATCCATGATCATCGCATAAACATCATACATATAGGCCATAGTAACTGCATATAAAGTGTCATAAACATGTAAATCACATAAAAGTATAACAAGTAAAATGCATCCATGATCATCACATATGCCACATACATGTAGGCCAATCATAAGCTACATCATCACAATAAAATGTTAAAGTGTACAATATCAGTGTGTTGTCCGTGAGTCTAATCACAAAAGGGTGTATACATACATCAAGATAATAATGATACATGTCTTAGTCATTGTGCAATAAAAAGTGATGTATACATATATCCAGGCTATCCGTGAGCCATAAAAACAATGTATGTTAAAAAAGAAAAAATCTATCCAAGTAGTAGCTACCCCTGCTATCGTGGGGCGCTACTCCCAGCCCTATCCCCTCCTGCTCCTCCACCATGGCCTGAACCAGACTACTGTGAGCCCATCACTGACACTCTTGAGCATGATCCACTTGCCCTCTATGAAGCCACTGACTGACTCCTATAGCTTGGTGTCCGCTAATCTACCGGCACCGCCCCATGATATAAACCCCAATAGTATTATGTCTAAGCTTATGCTCTACCCAACTCACCCTGAATCTGTGCAACCTAGGTCTACAGTTGTGACACCTAGGCCTAGACTTGCATCACCTATGTCACTAGAAATGTTGTATCCCCATCAGTACCCATAGTGGCTATGGTTACATCTCTCTCTGTCATCAAGGCTCGTACCTTAGCCAATGTTGTGTCCCGCTCTGTAGTAAGACTAACTATAACCCCTACATCTGCCTCCCAGTGAGACTCCACGGCTCTTAGCTATGCTCTAACCTGCCTCAGCTTACCCCATAGCATAGTAACTGCCACTACTTGTGCCTACTACTGTGGGTCAAGATGTACCTGAACCTGCAGTCCTTATGGGGCCACCACCTACTAAACTTGTAGTCCCTGTGGGATCGCTACCTATGGAACATGTTGTAGTGGAACTTGCTGTTGTACCACCTGATGAAGTGGAACCTCCTGTAGCACCTATTGTGGCACTTGTTGTGCCTCCTGCTAGTATGGGGCCTTCCCCACTCTTTGTCACTTCCTCTGTTTGCCGTCACCTCCTCCACCATCTCCTTCTCTCCTCCTCCTCCCCCCCCTTCATCTATCTACATCACCCTCCTCCTTAGGCTCCACCTGCTCTAGATGAGGAGCTAACTCTCTCAGTCCTAAATATCTAGGGAACAGGTGTGCGGCAAACTAGTCCTCATAATCCCATGTCATGCCTACATCCACTATCTCCCTCCTCATCGGCCATGCTTGATAAGGTATCTACAGAAAGTATGTCCTGGCCTCCTCATAGGAAGCCATAGGTCCCCATCGCCGCTGCTCTACACAGGTCCTCACAAACAAAGCCTACCCCTAGGGCATACCCTGAGTCCTCCCAAACTACCTCAGCACTCGAGTGACTAGGTGCCTCTCCAAAATGCGTGGTGTCCTACCGATCAACTAGCATGTCTGAAAAATAGAAGACAGCTCATCAGCCTCATCGGCCCAGACCTCATAATCTATGTAAGGTCATCAAACCACTACATCCACATTATCCAACTGATGTTGCCAGTACTCTAGCTTCCCCAGCCTATGATGGGAAACTACACCTACATATCCATAAGAGTAGGGCTCTCCTGGCTATCTAGAAGAATTACAAATGGGCCGTGTAACCACAATATACTCCCACACCCAGAATTGAAGCAAAGAAATGCCTATCAACAAGCTAGCTGCTCCATGGTAAACCACCTAGTGCATGTCATGGTAAAGGTGTGCAAGAATGCAGACACCCCAAGAAAATTAGGTGCCCTCAATCAACATCTGCTCAATTATCTATCCCTAGCCAATCGGGAACCCATGAGATTGCCTATCGGGGCATACAACACCCCCAATCAACCCAACCACAATCCTTGGATATTAGTCATAATAATCGTACATGTCCTGCCAACAGATCACTGGCCCCTGAAGCCTAGGATCATCGAATACCCACCTGTACTCAACCAATCTAGCATCACACTGAGAGTCGCACTCCACAAGGTCACCTACTATCGGTAGGTGCAGTATCCTGTACATGTGCTCCAATGTCACTGTCATCTTGCCAGTGGGGAGGTGGAAGGTCCCATCCTCACTATGGAAGCGCTCCACCAAAGCAGTTAGCAAACTGAGGTTCACCCGAACCTCAGGCATGAAACACACATAATCCAAACTGAGAACACTGATCGCTATCTGATCTACCTCTGTCAGCATATACCACCATAGCAGCATCATGGGGAACTACTCCCGCAACATAAGCATATCTAAAATATCCTCTTACAAATCAACAAAAGAATGCGTCAACCATAACTGTATCAAAGCAAACCTGCTCGACTATCAAACCTATCAAAACTCACTCACTTAGCATATCAAATTGATCAAAACAAGTATATCATTTCTTGTCTAGATTCTATCAATCTCGGAGATCGCTTATCGATTGTCGCATCGATCAAGATGCCAATCGAGTCAATTTCACTAAGTAACTAACTATCCTAAGGCAAATGTGCCATTACAGGTGGTAAATGCGCCTTTTTAGCTGACTCATGACTCAAATGCACTGAATCGGAATAGAAGCACTGTTTCAGAGAACAAATGCACCGAAACATAGAATAGCGCATTCATTCAAGTAACTTTTCCTAGCATTTATTGCCCTAATAAATGCCCCTAGCGTCAAAATTTTACAGTACATACCGGGGGTCCTACTTCTGTTGGCCGTCCGAATCATCATACCCTCTTGAACCAGTGCTCCTCATGTGGAATATCCATATCTCTGCTAACTACTCTCGCTCCTATGCTCTGCAAAGCTCCTAAGATTTCTCTCCAAGTGGCAAGTGTGTAACTAACTAGGATTGTGGACCCTACTTCTATATGTCAACTTGCAACCCTAATTGGTTGTGTGGTGACCTAACCTACTCTTTGCGCCCTTTCTTAACTTCTTTCTCAAGCCAAAACCTATTTTCTTCACCCTAACGTAACTATTAAACCTTCTTCATCGTGAGATTGTCCATCTCACGCCCTCGACCTTTCCTTCCTGTCTAATCTCTCGAGGGGGCATCCTACCGTCATTAAACCTATACCAGGGGCAAACTGGGGCACGTATCATTATCAAAAAATGTTATTCTTTGAAACAACGTGATAAAACACATTGCATCAAAGAGGGACAAAATGTATACACCTAAAAATGACATGACTCTATCTAAATAAATATTTTAAATATTTATTTCATCTTAATATTTCTCTATCAATAAATAAATAAATCAATTTATTTATTTGGTTCATATTCCTCCCAAAAATTAAATAAAATCACTTATTTAATTAGCTTCATCAAATTCTTCTAAATCCTCTTATCTACAATTATTTAATTATATCAAATTATTCTTCCAAATTTAAATAAATCAATCAAATTTATTTAAATTATCTCAATCTCTAAAAAATAAAATATAATCAAATATTTTATTTATTCTTCTAGTCATGCACAAGCAATTAAATAAATTTATTTATTTAATTTTCTTTATTATCTTCCAAAAGCTTCTAAAAATAAATCTTGTTCTTCATGCATGCAAAATTAAATAATTTATTATTTAATTTATCTCAAATCATGCAAAAAGTAAATTACAAGTTGAGTTAATTGACTTAATCAATCTTGTTTTTATCAACAACTCTTAAATTAGAAAAAAAATATTCTAATTTATGAAATCAAATCTTATCTTTATCAAGAAAGCAGTTAACTCAAACAAAACAACTTTCTGTGTGACACTTGTCTTCTTCCTTGCGCACATCCTCTCAAATCTTCTCAACCATTGATCTTCTTATTTCTTCTATACCGTTGATCTTCCTTCTCTCAAGTCTATAAATACAACCCTATTCCTCCATTTCAATCATCCATTCTTTTAGTAAAGTTACTCTGTAGCAATCACAGCATGCCTTTAGCACCAACACCATTCCATAGCTTGCGATCACCATTTTATTGTATTGAAGATCCTCTTTATTACAAGAACTATCATAGCCATTTCTCTATTGTCATCTTGAAGAACAAAGCAAGGAAGTGCACTTTTTGAGGGCTTCATTCACATGAAAGATCAATTGAGATTAGGTGACCAATGGAAGCTATGAAGTAACAAGGTTTGTGAGGTATTGTTCTTTGTTTTGAATCTTGTTTATTTTCATTTTCATTGACTTATTAGGTTATTATTGATTATTGATATTATCCACATTTTTCTGTAACAGTTACAATTTACAAGTTGAGGAGCTGGACAAATTGAAGTTGCAGGAGGGCATATTGAATTTTCAAAATTGTAGATCAGTGAAGAACAAGATACCCTGGACTTGGGCGCCCACTCCCTAGTCCTCAAAGTTCTATGATGGGAAAATCTCTGAAACAACATAAACAGGTTACAGACTAAGTTTCCAGATCCTGACAAAAAGCAGGGCATTGGACTTGGCTGCCCACTCCTGTGTCCCTGACTTTTCCACCTCGAAACCCTGAAAACAGGTACTCTGTGATTTGTCATTTTACTTCCTTCTGCAAGAGCTTTTTCTAGAATTTCCAAAATTCTAGTTTTAATGGTTAATTGAGCATAGGAGAGGGAAAATTGATAATTAAACACCCTAATTCAAGCTTCCCTACATTTGTAAGTGACCAAGGACCTGTTAGTACTCTACCACTCAATCCAAAGGTCCTTGAATGTGTTAGGTGAAAGGAGGATTTGAACACTAAACTAAAGCAATCCAATTTTCACCTAAACATTTTGGTGAACCCATGTTTTTGGACTTAATTGCAACATGTTGAGCATTTGTCTTCAGATTTGGGTTGATTTTCGTTCATTCATATAGTCATTTATTTTATTTTTTTAAGCAAAAGTGGCAAGCCACTATAATTATATATTAATAATAAAATGTTACAAAAAGCTGGTTCGACAGAGCATACTGACAGGAAAGAGCCAGCAAGAAAACCTCCGGTTATAGGTAAAAATTTACAAAATCCCTCAACAGGTTTACACTTCCTTGAACGGGTTTACAAATACAAAACGTAGGGAAAGTAGAATAAGACAAAAAAGTTATAAACTTTGCCCCCAGAATTTCCACAAAAAAGAAAGGATATAAAAATATCCCTTGTAGCATCAGTTGATTGAGAATAAAACTTCTATAGATAACATCTCCACATAACTAAACAAAACTGTATAGGGGAAGCCTTCACCAAAAAAATATAGAACCAGTGAATAGAAGTAAGCAGACAGTCTAGCCACCAACTGGAGCATTGAGATCTTGCAACAAGATATTACCCTCAGTAGCATCTGGTTCAACTAGTGACCCAGGAGGAGGAGAAATATGAGGATGATATTGAATTAAAACGAGTAGAGCATGGAACTTCTCCTCCACCCAATTCACTAGGAGATCACCCAACTCAGCTCTATGCACATGCAGAGGAATACTCAACAGATCCTCATTCTCAAGACAGATGGATGAACCAAAGGCATTAAAGGTGCAGTTATGTGCAGGAGAGTGGAGAATATTGCATTTAGAGAAAAAACCACCAATTAAATCACCTGACTTAAACAAATCATAATTCTGAAAAGCATCTTGTAGCACCTCATCTATATATAGAAAATGATGAACAAACTTTTCAATTAACTATCTTACCACTGAGGAATCCTGGACCAAGTCCATCACATTAGAAGCGAACATAGAGACAATCTGAGAGGGGTAAAGAGACTGTGCACGAGAGTCCAACAATTCAAACCCAACCACCTCACGCATTGCTTCCTCAGAATCTTGATTATCTATAGCACACACAGAAGCTAAACCTTAAAAATTAACACTGCCAAAAAAAGTTGTTTCCCATTTCTACATAGGAAAATGAATCCTTCGATTCAATTGGATCTCCATCATTTAAGCTTAGAAACAAAGGATGAGAAAACCAAACATTGAGTGAGATTAAATAGACCAAGGGACTTCAGAGTTTAATGTGAATCATCATTGCAAATCCTTTCAGCTCATGCAAAATTCAGCGAACTGAAATGAGGTACTAAATAAATGGATTTAGTGTAGATTATCCTACTGTGAAAGGAGCACACATGGAAACATTATCATAAACTAATTAATTCACATGTATAATCAACATAACACCATCAAAGGATAAGAGATGAGTTGGAGATGTTAGGATCGTGCTACAATTACAATCATGCTTGACAAGTACTAGATTCCTTTTTAATCAAACTTAAGATGTTAGGATAACCTTCAATATTCCCACTATCTAAAATTAAACAATCTACCTCCAAATCAAAGGCCAAATTAGCTAAAGCATCAGCCAAATGATTGCCTTCTCTATAACAATACAAAATAATGAAATTATCAAAAAATTTCATCCAGTCTCGGGCCTCTTCTAAAATATAACTAATCTTCTAGTTCAAGGTGACATTCTTCTTCAAAGCAGTAATAATAACCAAAGAGTCCCCTTCTATATGAAGGTTGACAATCTTCAACTACTTAGCTAATTTCAAACCTTCAACCAGAGCCGAGGCCTCAGCTAAATTATTAGTAGATTCATATAATTTCATAGAAAAGGCTAATAAAAGATCCCCTGAAGTTCCTCTTAAAGCCCCTCCAATTGAGGCAGGACCTAGGTTACCTCGCGAAGCACCGTCAAAGTTAAGCTTAGTATAACCTTGAATAGGAGGCACCCAACTAATAACATTTCTATCAACTTTAATGCTGGAAGAGATACCCAAGTCTGGCAAAGGCTTTAAAAACTTCCAAGATTTCAAAAGTTGATCATCCCAAGAGGAAAATTTTAAATTTGAAGATCCCTTCCTTTGTAAATTGCTCATAACCACTTCAGATATAGACTTCTCAATCATTGATAGAATAAATTCAAAAGTATGAGATTCTTTTCTAAAAATCCTTTGATTTCTTTCTAACCATAAATTCCAAATCACAATAGAAGGAGAGACTAACCAAATAGAAGAAAAAGTTGAACCTTTGTAGAGTATTGGCTAGCTATGAAACAAGTTCAAAATAGAGTTAGGTAAGGGAGAAAACCAATTAAGTTTTGAAAATAACCAATACCAACAAGAAGTAGCAAAAGGACAAAGCATTAAAAGATGATCAGGAGACTCATCACAAATTCCATAGAATACACACTTAGAAGGTTCTGCTAAGCCAAGTTTTGTAAACCGTTGACTAGTCAAGATTTTCCCCTGAAGAGCCAACCAAGAAAAAGCACCCACTTTAGGAAAACAAGCAACATTCCAACAAAGACAAAAAGGCCAATCCAACATCTGACTTCCTTGTTTAAGATCCAAGGATCTATATCCATCATGAACAGAATAAGAACCATTATTTGTAAAAGTCCAAATTAATTCATCAGCTTTATCAGAAAAACAAACCTTCCTCTTTTGAAGCTAAAAGGAAAGTAAATTTTTTTGTTGTTGAGGGAAATCACATTGCTGAAAATCTTTCCATACCACAGAGGAAAAGGATCCATCCTTGATAACTAAAAAATAGTCTCTCACTTTACTCCGCTAGTTAAGTAAAAGATAATTTCTAGCCTGATCCAAACCATCACAAAGAGAAAGAGGGGGAAAACCATTCCAAGAATCCTCCCAAAAATTAGCCTTAGAACCATTAAAAACCTTCCAGGAAAGATTAGAAAGAATAACCCCCCTACAATTTACTAAAAAGTTCCACATACTTGACCCCTTAGAAGGATTCTCAACTGTGAAAATTCTTTCAGGGTCAGGAGAGTCCAAATACTTATATTGCATAAGTTTACACCATTTTAACTAAGGTTTGGAATAAAGTTTCCAAGCCAACTTAGCACCCAATGACTTGTTTTGAGATTCTAATCCATGAATAACTACTCCCCCTAAAGATTTAGGAATACAAACCTTATCCCAAGAGATTAAGGGAATCTTATTACTGACTTCTAAGCTTCCATTCGAAAGAAAGGACCTAAAAGATTTATGAATATCATCAATAATACCTTTAGGAATTTGCAAGACTGAGAGCATGTAAATTGGAAGAGCAGACAAAACTGACTTAAGAAGGGTAATCTTTCCAGATAAAGTAAGCCATCTGCCCTTCCATAGGGCAATTTTATTATGAATTGACTTAGAAATCTTTGCCCAAAAAGACTTCCTATTAGGTCCAAAAAATAAAGGGATGCCTAAATATTGGCTAGGTAATGATCCCAGTTTATATTTCAAAAGAGAAATGATTCTAGACTGAATACTTGCCTTAGTATTAAAGAAAACAAATTTTGACTTTTCCAAATTAACCTCCTGATTGGAAACAACACAATAATTTGAAACTGTGTTATGAATGCATTTAGTGTCACTAAGAGAAGGGAAACCAAACAATAAAGTATCATCTGCAAAAAGAGTATGAGTAAAGGGAAAAGGCACCTAAGGAATCACAATACCCTTCCAATTAGAAAGTTGACATTGATATGAAATAGACCGACTAAGAGCATCTGCCATCAAAATAAAGATATAAGGAGAAAGAGGATCCCCTTGCCTGACACCTTGAGAAACTTGAAAAAAATCAGAAGGACTTCCGTTTAGCAGGACTGCTAATCTTACTTTCAAAATACAAGACCAGATCCATTTACACCATTTCTTGGAAAAACCAAACTTCTCAAGAACTTTCATCAAGAAATCCCAAGAAACTCTATCATATGCTTTCTTCATGTCTAATTTTAAAATCATGGTTGGAAGTTTAAAATCCTTAATAGAATGAAGAACTTCATGAGCTATTAAAGCTCCATCTGCTATCTCTTTTCCTAGAACAAATCCTCCTTGCTCATTAGAAATTAATTTCAGAATTAAAGAGGCCAATCTCATAGTAATAGCTTTAGTAAAAATCTTATACAAGGTGTTACACAAAGAAATAGGCCTAAATTAAGCAAAAGAAGTTGGAGAACTGACTTTTGGAATAAGAGCTATAAAAGTAGAATTCATTTCTCTTAATATATTACTGTTCTTTCTTGACTCTTCCAAAGCAAACCAAACATCTCTTCCTACAATGTCCTAGCATTTCTGAAAAAACAATGGAGTAAAATCATCTGGACCTGGAGCCTTATCTGGATCCAAAGAGAAAACAACACCCCTAACTTCTTCAAGGGTAAATTCTTTTAGTAACATAAGATTATCATCTTCTTCTACCAAACAAGGAATACTACTCAATAAAGAATTACACTACTCTTCTAAAAATGAAGAATTATTATTTGATAGAAGAGAGGAGAAGAAGGAAACAACCTCTTTTTGAATATCTCCAAAATTAGACAAAACATTTCCCTCCTTATTTTGAATCAGCTGAATTTTATTTACATGCCTATTCATTTTTATAGAAGCATGAAAAAATCTAGTATTTCTATCTCCTACCTGTAACCAAGTTTCTCTAGACTTTTGTCTCCAAAAGATCTCTTCTCTCAAAAGAATTTCCTCCAATTCAGACTGCAAATTTTTTTGACTTTCAAACAAGTAGTTATCCATTCCTTGATTAATGATTTGCTGATTAATGAATTGAAGTTTGTCTGAAATGATTTCCTTCTCTTGAAAAATGTTTTTGAAATGAGAAATATTCCAACTTCTAATTTTTCCTTTAAGCAGGTGAAGTTTCCTACAAAGATGAAACATTTTGGAACCCTTAATAAAAGGAAGAGACACCCACCATGATTTAAATAATGGAACAAAATTAGAATCATGGAACCACATTGCTTCTAGTCTAAAAGGTTTCTTACTACCTTGAAAAACTTCCACAAAATCTAAATTTAATTGAATAGGAAAATGATCAGACCCTGAAAAAGAAAGAATCGAAGAAGAAAAAGAGCACTTCTGAAAGAGCCAAGAGGAGGAAAGAAGGAATATATCCAATCTTTCTGCTATCTGCAAAAAACCCTTCCTTCTATTAGACCAAGAAAATTTACTATTAATGGGAATTGAATTAATGAGACCATTATTCGAAACAAATTCAGAAAAATTTGCCATAGTCTTTAAGGGAGGAGTTATCCCCCCTGATTTTTGCTCCAAATTCAAGATGGCATTGAAATCTCCTCCGAGAATCAGTTTCTCATGCTGAAGATCTTGTAAAATGACACTTAAAAAAACCCAAAACCTTTTTTTATCTATAGTAGCAGTTGGGCCATACACATTAATTATCCAAAAAGATTCTAAACCATAATGAATTTCCACTAGCAGACAGTTGGAAGCTGTAGTAACAACATGAACATCCACTGACCGTTTATTCCAAAGAAGAGCCAAACCACCTAAAGCTCCAGAGGCTGCCACAGTAGAGAAATTCCATTTTTTCCATTTGCTAAAAAAGTTTTCTACTAAAGATAAAGAGAGTTTAGTTTCTTGAAGGAATACTAGATCAATACCTGATAGATCCAATTGATGTTTTATCAGGCATCTTTTGTTAGGGGTATTAATACCCCCAACATTCCAAGTTAAGATTTTCATTGGACTTGAGGAGAGCAACAAGCTCTCCTCACTGAAGATCTAGTTAGCATTTTTTCCAAAGTTGACTGAACTCCTGCTTGAATTTCTTCTTCTGTGACCTTGGATTTAGGCTTCCTACCCTGAGGTTTAGCAAGAGGAGAGGGAGTACATTTTTCCTCTAAGGGAGTCCATGAAATCGAGAAAAGAACATCACTTCCTTCTTGTTGTGTGGTTACACAACACGCCCCATTTTGACTTGGCAAAACAGGGACCCAACTTTTCGGCTTGGCTTGTGTTGTCTGCTTTCTGGCGGATTGGTAAAAGTAGGTCATGTACACCATCATGTAGAGCCAGGATGAGGTGAGTCATCATCATGAGGTCAGTTTGTCAAAGTTCATATTCCATTTCTATGACCTCATATTTGGAAAGAGCATTAAATTCCATGCAGGTTTGCCTTTTACCTCACCCTGATATTCCTTAGGATGTGAAAGTTATGAACAGTCAAAGTTTTGGTCAAACTTGATATTCGCAAGAGGAGGATCATATTTTATAACCTCAGTCAAGTTGTCGAAGATCATCCTGATCTTGGTACATCACTCGATAAGTCATGCGGTCTAGATATCCAGACGTCAATTTTAAGTGGTAATAAATCTTTCCTGTCAAATAGTCTTATATATTGCGGGCATCATATTTCCAAATGTAACCTGATATTCTTTAATATCCTCATGCCACAAAATATCACCCTAAGCCAATATCCTGATGACGTCATCCAAATCAGATAAACAAAGAAACAAACATGACGATGACATTATCATCACATTTACATTTCGACAGGATATTTTCTAAACATGATCATGTTCGCCTAATATGACGATGACATCATGATGCCCTCCCATACAAAGAATGAATATCAAGATGACATTATCCTAATATTCCAAGAGAGAGACATGTAAGTTTGTCTTATCATCATCATATTTGAAACATCACCCGATACATCGAAATATCCTCCTGAAACCCTCATCATGTTGTTGTTATTCAGGTATGATGTTGTAAGTCCTAGTTTATGCATCCATATGATTAAGTAATGTTGAAAAGATATAGTAGGCACAATGATTTATGAAGTTAATTGCAATGTGCATACATGTGTATACCCATTGTGAGATAGGATTTTGTTAGTTGCAGGTACTCATGGCTGTCAAGTGGTTAGTTAAGTGTCAAGAGGAATTCAGTAGGCCCATGTTCTCTTCTCAGAGGGGCATCCTATTTAAATACGGAGCAATTACAGATACCCATCAGGGGAGCACCAATTTGGAAGCCTGGTCAGCTAGGCTGAATGATGGGAATGACAAAAGTCCTGTGCTAGATGCAGTGTTCGTATCTGGAATGTGGAACGCTGCTGGTTTTCCATACTCCATGGAATCTCTGGAGCTCATCATCGAGTGTGCCCAGAATTATAACTCTGAGACAAGGCAAGTGATGAAACATGGGAGGATATATGCAGACCTCTCCATCAAGGGTCTCTCCTGGACATTTGGATTGCCACTAGGTAGTAAAGTTAAGAGCGTAGACCTGAAGAAGTCCAAAATAGAGTATGAAGCCAACAAGAAATCAGCCAGGAAGAACATGTATCAATGGCGGGCTGAGAACAACACATATCCTGCAGTAGCCAAACTTCCTGTGCACCTGTTCAAATATGATTTCAGTGAGGAATACCAATACATGATTGCACTCCTGAACAGAGTAATGGGCCAGCCTGATGCTGGTAGTTTCAGAGACTGGATGTATGGAATAATCATGATGTGTCTATATTCAGACATCAAGCCACTATGGGGCCAGATAATAAGTGATGCTCTGCATGAGCAGCTAATGAACCTAGGAGGTTCAAATTGTGTATTCTATATGACATCTTACATTGTTTATTCTTGTGCTTACAAACGCACTTTTGATGCTTTAGTTACAGATGGAAAGCTTTCAGGCACAAATGCTGTGTATATCTGGGATCATCATCCCTAGCTGCAAAGAATCAATTACCTCAAAGATTATAAATTGGTCAATGATGCATTCTCCATGCATCTAGTGAGGACCATGGAAGAGGACAGAACAAAGAGATTGAGCATGGAGGCTCAAGAGATAGTTTACAGGCATGGGGCCTGGTACATATAGTTTGCAACCTTTTCATATATAAGGGTTGAAGGTTCTAAGGGACATCCCCTGATGGTGCTAAGGTATCCTACTAATGCAGTGATACTAATGGAATTTATCTGGCAGGGCTCCACAATGATAAAAATGTACAAGGATGCCAAGAAGCTGCCACCAATTTTGTTCCCAGTCAGAGTTGGTTGCTATATGTGCCCTGATTTAGATAATATAGAGGGTGATGGTCACCCTAAATAAAATGAATCTGCAACCTTTTCCGCTAACAAGACCATATGATCCTTACGGCAGAATACAAAAAATATTAGGAAAGCCTATTCATCAGAGGCACCTAGAGGATTTTTAGGCTGACTGCGAAGATGAGGCAGAGGCAAGAAGAAGGTATTAGAGGTTAACTCTGAACCAAATTAGAACCTTTGATTGCATCTCCCTTCCCCAACAATTGAAGAAGGATGATGGCAGGATAATTGCAGATGAATATGAATAGAAGAAGATATATAATGATACCATCTCTGCATCTGACCTCACCATGCAGGAAGACATATCTTTGGACCCCTTCATTGCTAGGACCATACAGCTAACTCAAGCTTGGGTTGATGAGCAGGTGGACGCATTGAAAAAGAAAGTTGTCACCATTACGACGGACAATAAGAAGAAGGGACAGGATATTCCTGGGGATGAATATGATGACTTCCTGAATGAGAAGAGGAAGACCAAGGGAGATAGAATCCCTCCACCACAACAACAGAGCAAAAGACCCCCAAGGGGCAAGAAGGTGGATAAAGAACCCAAAGGGGTTATAATTGAAAGGGTAGTATTTGCAGCTAAGCAGGCAATAGCATCAGGATCGGGATCAGAATCAGTATCCCCTCCAAAGAAAGAAAAGCCCAAGAAGAGTAAGACAGTAGAGGCTGGAATCACTGAGATCCTAGAAGAGGGTCAATCCTTAAGAAAACCTGGAGAAAAGAATATCCTCATGGAGGAAGAGCCTGAAGAAGAAGAGGCTCCATTAATTATAAAGAGGAAGAGAAAAGCTCCACAGGTGCTGGTGTCCACCCCACCTAAGAAAAAAAGAACCTCTATGAGAGGAGAAATAAAACAACCCCTTACATTATTACAAGGGGCAGGTAGTGAAGTACCTAAGGAACTTCAGCATAATGTTCCACTTCTTACCATCGTCAAGTTTAAAACTGAACTTGCACAAGAACAAATGAAAGAAACTGACCAGACACAAGCAGAAGAGCATGTCTCGCTAGATGAGACAATAAACTTGTCTGATGATGAGGTCGTGCAGGATGTGGCTACACAAATGATGGAAACACTTACTGCTGGTATAAGTATGACTCCTCACAAGCCTCCACCAGTTCAAACTATGCTTGAGGAGATGAAGCAAGTAGAAGAAGAGCAAGAAAAGAGCCCAGAGAAAGTAGCTCAAGAAATAGGGCTGGAAGCATTAATTACAGAGGTGACAAGTCCTGCAGTAGTAGACTTGATAGAGAAATAGGATGCAAGTCCTGGACATCCAGCAGGATCACTTGACAAAGGGTACCCAACAGAAGAAATAGAGATGGCAGAATCAGAAGGCCATACTCTGGAATTAGGACAACAAAGTCCACATGATACATCAGCAGAACCTGCCATAGTAGAGGTCCAAGAAATGAAGGCTGATGAAAAGGAGAAAACAATAGAGGACCCTGCTACCAAAACACAAGAGGTCGATAGTGCAAGTGCGGAACAAATAACGGCTGCAGAACAACCCCCAGAACCTCAAGCAGGATCCACAGTATCCAGTGCAGTGGATAAACAACCAGGGGAAGAGTTGAAAATAGATGAAGTAATGATGGAGAAGGATCATGATCATCATGATCAACATACGGATGCACCACAGGATTCCCCACACCAAGAGGATGCTCCTCTAGAGAAAGAAATTCCTCAATAGGAGGAGGTGCCGCAGGATCAACAACAAAGTAAGCATCAAGAAGAAGAAATGAGAAAATCACTATCTCTACCACATCTGCTGATAGAAATAGGAGACACGAGTGAACATCATGAGGATTCAGAAAAACATGATCAGGTGCCGCCGTGGTTGGCAAAAGAAGTAAATATAGAGGAAGAACTTGAAATTCAAGAATTTGATGTCTCCACCTTGTTCTCCGCGGATATAATGAAGCCTAGGAGGAAGGCCAGAATGACATCGACCATCAGGAGAGATCTAGCAACCGGGAGGAGGACCACACAAATTGCCATACCTGCGGTGGAGAAAGAAAAAGGTAAAATTACTTTAGATGAATTTCAAATTAGCATAGTAGATCTGGGTTTTGCCAATGAAGACCAAGAGGGTCAAGAGGGCAAGGACATTATCGATTCTTTGATCCAAAAGGTGAAAAGAGAGAAGGAGAAGAATAAGCAACACAAAGAACACATTGCTCAGTTTCATGCCTACATAAAGAGGCTGATTAATCCTGATGATGCTTCAACTAAACATGCAGTCCCACTGACTGCCATTTCTTAGGAAGAGGTAAATAAGTTAGACCTCATGAAACATGAGGTGTCTGTGATCAGAAAATGGATGTCATCCACATTGGATGATGCTATAGAAATAGTGAACACCTCTTTGAAGAGGTGGAGCATTTTGAGTGACTCCAGGACCAAGGTGGATAAATTGCAGATGCAGACCAGGAAAAGGTTTTACAAACTGGAAAGGGTCCTAAGCCTTTTGGGAGAAATAAAGAGGATAAATCCTCAACTGCTTATCAGTAAGTAGGTACTGAGTAGTAATACCGCATTGTTGGTAGACATCTGGTACAAAGACATTCAGTTTGAATGCGGAGTCCTCAAAAGATGCAATAATAAGCTTAGAGATATCAACATGAGGCTACACGATTTAATGGCTGAAGAGGCAGAGATATTAGAAACATTGGAAGGAAAGGTGGAAGGGAAAATAGAAAATCAAGATGAAGAGTCTGCTATCAAAGCTCTACACAGCAACTTCCAATCAGAAGCAGATGGTCCACCTGTCCACTTGACAGAGGAACTTATAGATAAAATAATGAGGATCAAGGTCAAGATGGAAAGATATAATGAAACACTGCAAGACAGGAAAACAAGCTGGATAACAGCAGACATAAATATGAAGCACATAAACATGCCATCATCAAAGCAAAGACTCAAGATGGTGGAGGAATAGATCAAGTTGTGCAGTCATATGAGCAGATCCAGAACAACATGCAGCCCCATATGCGGCATCATCATCATCAAGATAGCGAAAGTTCAGGAAGTGATGCACATGATGATGATCCACATGAATCAGCTGAGGAACATGATGAAGATACATCATAAAGGGGATATAAGCATAAGTAATATAGATAGTTGCTAGCTGGCAACTTGTGCCATTTTTGTAAAGATTGACAAAGTCAAGAAAATGATGACCGCAGATGTGCATTGATAAATCAAGATCGTGGATCTTTTTTTGTAACGGATTCCTCACCTTATTCTATAAAAGGTGGTGGAATGCCTTATTGTAAACATTCAAAACTTAATTGAAATCCGTCTGCTGAAACATTCAGAGCTCATTTCAAAGTTTTTGTAAACATTTATATTTTTGCATGCTTAATGAATGAGAAGACTGTGTCGATTACAATTCATAGTAAATCTTGAGTAATTAGTGTACGAGTTCTGGATATATGTGGTGATTTGCTGCGTCCCTTGGAGCGCATGTCTACTTACATGTGTTGTTTTCATACAAATTCCTTTGAAGTTAGCATCAACTATATCTAGCTGTGGAATGTCCTGGTGAAAATATGGTTTGGTTTTCTTCTCTTCATGACAGTATCTAATATACATGTGGTTCAAAAGCTAAAGGTTCAACTTTAATTAGAAGCATTTCTTCAATTTCTTTTAAATTTCAGAGCGTTTCATCCCCCTAATTGCAAATAATTGATGATCTTAAGCAAATAGCACAGATATGCAGACATCTCATAGATAATTGCAAATATTTAGCATATTTGAATACAAAGCATGTACAATTGAAAATATCATGCAAAGATTGAGGTATATCTACATATTTTCACCAAATAATTGTATACTATGACTTCTCTATAAAGAATTTCTGCAGGAATGTCATGATGACGTTGAATTTTCACGTAAGGCCCCAAATGGAAACAGCAACTCACATTAACCTCTGAGTAACTTCAGACAATTAAGACCTAATCACCAGAGACATGGGATCATGAATTCCTTGAATTCATAGTATCTTTCAAGATGAATAAAGGTTAATGTGTACTTTTATTCTATGCTTGTTTGTGACTAACATCATAACCAACATAAATTGGTGCTAGAAGGAGGGCTCGATCTAGAAGACTATGCTCATCACCATTATTTTCAGGTTTGATGATACAGAGAATAAGGTAACCTTGAACCGTCTGTGAATTTCAAATATTACGCAAATATTTACTGTAAGAAGCTCAAATATGCTCATTCTGTGTAAGGATTTCTAAATCTCACATAAATATTGCAAGCTTTACAGTAGATTATTCTAAATTCACAAATATTGGCCAAAGATACCTAAATTTGTTCAAGCTTTGAAGAATTTAGGCCTTAGAAACTTGAGATCTCGTGCTGGAAGTTATTATACCTCAAATATCCTTTCATATTTGCAGTATCTTTGCAAATATTTCATAAATATCTAGTCTGATCAGCCATCTGATCGCAAGTATCACCTCATTCAGTGAAATCCAGCCAATATTTGCAAAGTTTCAGCCAAACTACCTCAAAATTGAGAAATCCTGGCTCACAGGATAAATACCAGGTCTAGACCTAGTGGAATTTTCAAAGAATTACCTGTTAGAGGTTTCAGACCTAGAACTGTGGACATTCATCATACTCCAGGGTCTAGTGTGTCAGGGTTTCACCAGAACCTCCTCCTGTAACTCCTGTTGGTTTACAAATACCTTCTGGGATATCTATGACACCTCCTATTCAGCCTCAGGGTGTACCTTTAGTTCAACCTCAGCCAGCTGCACCACCGTCTCAACCTCCTCTGGTTGTAATGTGTTTCCTTGCAGCGGAGTCACCTTTGACCTTTACTGCATATCATGAGTTACCAAATAATCCAGATAAACTTTGTCCAAAATATCATCCTTACCAAGATGCTGAAGATCATATCAGGACTTTTAAGGAAGCTTGCTTCAGAGCTAGAATAGAACATCAAGATGTGGTGTGCAGATTATTTCCTTTTTCCTTAGGAGAAGAAGCCTATAATTGGTTCATCAGTCTTCGTCAGTGTTATGTTGATTCCTGGGCCTTACTAGAGAAAGCTTTTCTTGATAGATTCAAGGTTCTAGTCAATCCCTCAATAAACTATCATTTATTTGCCACTATCAAGAGATTTGAGAATGAGCCTATCACCAATTTCAATGCTAGGTTTCAGAAAATGTTGTCTAGAGTGGTCACTCCTTATACTGTGTCTGACGAAGCTGCAAGGAGCATTTATTATTCATCTTTAGATCCTTTGACTTCCATGTTCATAAGGAGGACACATCCCTAAATCACAACTTTAGCCTTAGCTTTTCAAGAAGCTATACAAGTAAATCAACAGTTAATACCTGCTCCTACTCCAAATATGGTATTTCCTACCTTGCCTGGCATGCATTCGCAATATCCTGCATCATATTCTGCACAGTATCCTACACAATATCCTAATGGAGTAGTGGTACCCCCAGCAGTCATGCCTGCACCTGTGCAAGTACCTCCACTGAGCATTATGCCCCCTCCTAATGGAAATGGCCAATTGCCACAATATCCTGCACAAGCTCAGACACCTCAAGGTGCTGACCTATCCAATAATAACCATGGATCCTCTTTCTTTAAGCCCCAGAATGAAAATGTGGTGGCCAAAGTTCAAGAAGAAAAGGAGGAAATCAAAGAAATTTCTGCTCAACTGAGAAAACTCACCACAGAAGTAACACATTTGAGAAATCAAGGTTTCTATTCCCAGTCAAATCAGAATAGAAATTATTCCAGTGATAGACCAAATTATCCTGACAGAGGATATAACACTAATAATTTCAATAATGGTGGTGGAAATAACAATAACCCCCAGAGACAGCCCAGAATATGGAACTCTAGGCCAAATAATGGTTCATTACCATCACCTCTAGACAATCAGCCTCCTGGTGAAGCCAAACAGACTACTAGAGTCAATCTTGCTGAGGCAGCCCTTACTAATTAGTGTAGGATCCACAATACAAATGCACATGCAGAATTAGACTATCCACAATTTAGAATTGCTGCTAGCATCTTTCAGACTGAAGTGTCTAACACTTCCAGAAATCCATCTTAGGCAGAAGGAAATGAGATTGTTCCTTGTGGATATGACTCAACTTTTGTGCTAGAAGCCTATACTAATCAACCTCATCAGAGTTATAACCATGTATGTGAAGAATCTTCCTTAACTTTTGAAACAAATTATGTTTTCCCCTTTGAGGATGAAAATGAACCTGCAAGAGAACATGAGGAAGTACATGCATATCAGCAGCAATATCCTGGTAAGCATAATTATAACTTGAGGAGTAATGCCAACAGACCTGCTGGCCCATTGACATCATCTCTACCTCCAAATAACTTCAATACACCTCCTGATCCTAAAGCTAGTAATAACCCTGGGTTCCCCAAGGTGAATGCTCAATACTTGTCACCTCAAAACATAGGATCAAAGGTTGTAAGTGCACCTCATGAATCCGACAAGCTAATCACCTATCTGGCTGATGAAATGAAGAAAATTAAGATCAGCCTATCCCTGTCTGAGTTACTGAAGACTCCTGCCATCAAAAAAGCATTCATGAAGTCACTAGATGATCCTGCTCCTAAAGAGGATGGCCATCTTTCAAGTCAATCCAGTGGCAAAGATCATGCTGCTAGGGATAATACTATCAAGCCTAAAGTGTCAGCTATAGTCCAAGCTACTGAAACCTCTCACATGACTTTGTATAAAGACAAAACTGAGTCACCTCCATTCCTCCTCACCATAAGAATGTTCAACAAGAACCTATACAACTGTCTGGTTCATTCAGGAGCTTCCACGAATGTCATGCCCTTGTCAATGTGTAATGCCTTAGGACTACATCCTGCTAAATCTCTAAAGAAGGTCACACAGCTAGACAAAATAGAAGTAAGTGTAGTAGGAGAGCTAACTCATATCCACATGCAACTAGCATCTGATCCTAGGATTCAGTATTACATTGATATTCAGGTAGTTGACATACCTAATACTTATGGGATGTTGCTTAGCCAAGACTGGTCCAAAACGCTTAACAGATATATGTCCACAGATTTCAGTCACATGTGGTTACCATGGAAAGGTATACCAAACCAGATCAGGATTGATGCTGAGCCGAGAATGAGGCATATGATCACCGAGTACAATGGAACAAATGAGATCATGTACGTAGACGTAGAACCTAGAGTTTACTGCATCAGGCCACAGACTGTCAAAATAGAAGAGATCCTGATGCTTAACTTTCATTATCATCATGATGATGATCGTCAAGAGGACATGCCAGTTGTAGAACATGATAATAATCCTGATAATGAGAATGAAATAGATCGCTTCAGATACTTCGAGATGCATCTGTCTAACCAGGTAAAGCATTGTCAATTGTTAAATATACCTGCTAATGATATTTTGATTGATGGATGGTGCAGATTACATGATGAAGCACATTCAGAAAGGACTTGTGAAACATGCTTAGATATGATGATGCTGGAGCAGACATGCAGTGAGGCATCATCATCATATTCCGAGGTAAATGCTACATCTGATGATGATGATGATACTAATTCTTATCTGTCTTCTGTAGGAACAGAGGAGCCAACAGATCATGATGAAGATCATATCCTGAAAGTAGAAGAAGTTCTGGTGTCTGACTAGGTCAATAATGTGAGGAAGGAAAAGATCACCCCTGGGAGTGATTGTTTTATGGAACTAGACTATGAATTGTCTGATGAAGACAAAGGTAGTGACCTGACTATGTTTGAAGAATTTCTAGTAAAAGAAATAGAGAAGATGACACGACAGCATAAATCTCCCTAGGAGGTTTTAATTAAAGGTTGGTGTAGGTTGCACAAGGCACCTCACTCAAAAATAACTTGCTCGCTATGTTTACACATTTTGAAAAAGCATGCAGCTGTAGATCCCGAAGATCATCCTCCTGCTGAAGTGAAAGAGAAAGTAGAAAAACCATCATGCTCACGAGAAAAAGGAAAGAAGAAACTTGAGAATGATGACATCCCTAAGTTAAAATGGATATCAGGCGGAGCAGCAGCCAGAGCTGCAAAGAAGAAAGAAAGTTTAGCTAAATATCCTGCTGAAGATAAACCCTAGATCCTAAGGTTTGATGGATCCAAATCTAAGCAAGGTGCTGGGGTAGGAATTGATCTGATTGATCCAACTGGAAAATCCTACTTAGCAGCCTAGAGATTACAGTTCCCCTGTACTAACAATGTAACAGAGTATGAAGCTCTAATTCATGGGATACTGTTTGCCCATAAGAAGAAAGTAAAGATTCTGCATGTCTTTGGAGATTCAAAACTAGTTGTGAGGCAAGTAAGAGGAATCTACTCATGTAACTATAGAAAGCTGTCCAACTACAGACATCGTGTGTGGGACCTGATTGAGGATTTTGATGCCTTTAATATCACCCACATACCTAGAGAACAAAACCATAGGGCAGATGCACTTGCCCAAGCTGCCAATACATTGGAGCCATTGTCTATATCTAGTCTGAAAAGATTTTCAGTAGAATTGGTGTCAGTACCTTCAGTACCTGATAATGTGACCAACCTCCAGGTGTTTGATGATGATTAGCACATTCTGGACTTCATTTCAAATTGAGACATATTTGAATCTCAGATTATAGATGAGAACGGTATGGAAGATCATGTCTGGGAAGAAGATGAAATAGTAGAGTTGCCTAGCAATAGGATCCCCAAAGGTATGATTGAATTAGAAAGAGATTTTGATTTGGATATTATGCTTAAGCAGAAGGATCTGCCCAAGGCAGATGGAGGTCAGTATTCACAAGTGAATATTGGACAAGATGATGACAAAAAAAATGTCTTGATAGGTAAGGTTTGCACATCAGAAGAGTTAGAAGGAATAACTCAGGCACTCAAGGATTACATACATGTAATTGCATGGACTTATGATGAACTGAAGACGTATGACACTTTTGTCATAACTCATACTATTCCTCTCAAGCCAGATGCTAAACCTTTCAGACAGAAGCAAAGGCCAGTCAATGCTCTGCTTGAACCAATAATTCTTGAAGAAGTCAAGAAATTGTTAAATGCCAGGATAATATTTCCTGTGAGACACTCCACTTGGGTGGCAAATCTTGTGCAAGTTAGAAAGAAGAATGGAGACATTAGGTTGTGTGTAGATTTCAGGAATCTGAACAGAGCATCTGAAAAGGACAATTATCCTTTACCCTCATTAAATGAAGTTCTGCAGATTGTAAATGGAGCCAAAATGATGTCCTTCCTAGATGGCTTTTCAGGATACAACCAAGTGATGGTTGATAAAATTGACAGATTGAAAACTGCCTTCACTACAAAGTGGGGGATATTTGCATATAGACGTATGCCATTCGGCCTCATAAATGCTGGAGCTACATTCTAGCGAGCAATGGACATAGCCTTCAAAGGATTAATAGGAAAATGTATAGTCATCTACATGGATGACTTGACAGTATTCTCCAAGGAAAGGGGAAATCATGTCGCTGATCTAAGAAGTGTACTGAAGAAGTGCGAAGAGTACGGAATATCTTTGAATCCCAAGAAGTGCATATTTGGGGTGACTACAGGAAAGTTACTAGGCCACCTGATCACAGAAGATGGAATTATCATCGATCCTAATAGGGTGGAGTCTATTATGAAGTTACAACTTCCAGGAAGCAAAAAAGAACTTAAATCTTACTTTGGTAAGATAAACTTTGTGAGGAAGTTCATCACCGGCTTTGTTGAGATTGTCAGACCATTAAATGCCATGTTGAAAAAAGATGCACAAATTGAGTGGACACCAGAGGCCAAAGCTGCATTTGAAGATATAAAGAAAGCCATTTCTGATGCTCCAGTCCTTATCAGTCCAGACTACACAAAATATTTCTACATCTATTCATTTGCTTCAGAACATACCTCTGTAGCAGTGTTAACTCAAAGAAATGAAGAGAAAGAAGAGAAACCAATTGCTTTCATGAGCTGTCATTTCAGGGATGCTGAATTGAGATATGTAGATGTTGAGAGATAGGCACTTGCATTGGTCAGAGCAGTAAAGAAATTCAGACACTACATACTAAGGAGCAAAGTAATTGCCATAGTACTAGATGCAGCAGTGAAAATGCTACTGATGCAAAGTGAGCCTGGTGACAAAAGAGCTAAATGGATTACTATATTACAAGAGTATGATATGGAAATTACACCAATGAAGCTGGTAAGAGGACAAGCTCTGAGCCAGATGATATTTGAAATTGACCCAAATATCACTAGTCAGCAATATGTGATTAATGAGAAAGACAATAGAGAATGGTATGCAGATATCAGGCACATCCTGATCACTGGAAGATGTCCATCAAGAATGCAAGCTTCATAGAGAAGAGCCTTAAAGATAAGATCCCAAAAATACATGATGAAGGGAGGAACCCTATTCAAGAGGAATTATGAAGGAATATACCTGAGATGTTTAGAAAAGCCAGAAGCAAATGAAGTCCTGTCAGAACTACATGATAAGTTTGGAACGACACATGGATCAGCATTGGCCACAACACATGCAATCCTCAGAGCAGGATATTACTGGCCTACAATTTTTAAAGACACAGCTGATCATGTTAAATATTGTCATGTCTGCTAGGTTGCTGCCAATAGAGAGAAGTATGCTACACAACCCTTGCAGCTAGTGATGGAAGAGCGCCCATTTGCACAATGGGGAATGGACTTCATAGGACCAATCAATCCTCCATCCTCCTCAGGTCATAGGTATGTCTTAACGATTATTGACTATTGTACTAGATGGACTGAGGCTTTTAGCAGCAAAACTTGTACTGCAGATGATGTCATTAAATTTCTGGAGAACAATATTGTCACCAGGTATGGAACTCCTTATGCTTTGGTAAGTGATAATGGTTCTGCCTTCATTTCCACCAAGTTATCAAGTTGGGCTTTTGATCATGGGATTATACTTAAGTTTTCATCCAACTACTATCCCCAAGAGAATGGATTAGTAGAATCCACCAATAAAAATTTACTGAATATCATAAGAAAATGAATAGAAAAGAACCCTAGAGAATGGAACTCATTTCTAAAGTATGCCTTATGGGTTGACAGAACTAGAGTGAAAACTACATTAGGAAACTCACCTTTCCAACTAGTATATGGGGTAGATCCTATCCTCCCTGTAAACTTAAAAATTCCTACTCTGTAGTTTGCCCAAGAATACCTAGGAATTGACAATAAGCAAGAGGTCAGGTTGCTTCAATTGATGCACCTGGAAGAAAAAAGGAGTCAAGCAATTGACCAATTTGCAAAACATCAAGCTGTTGTCAAATGCTGGTTTGACAAGAGAGCCAGAGTTAAAGCTTTCAGGATATCTGATTTAGTCCTGATGTGGGATAAAGCTCATGAAAGGAAAGGTGGCCATGGTAAATTTGATAAATTATGGATAGGTCCCTTCCAAATTTCTGAGATACTAGGAGACAGCACTTATAGGCTTAAGAACCTGACAAGTGAGGATGTCCCATTGCCAGTCAATGGATAGTTCCTCAAGCATTATTTCCAAGCCTAAATGACTTCATGACAGTCATATGTATCATATTGTATAGGTGTTTGTACATTTTGTTTGTTTTGCTTGTTTCATTTTGTTGGTTGAGACCTTGTTCTGGTAAGTCAGGATGATGCACTTCATCACTAGAGAAAATAACTAAATTGTTAGGATTCAAGTGATGAGAACACATTTAGACATAGGTTATGATTCATTCTAAAAAGTGTTCATGATCAAGTTGTGATATCTTTTCATCAGGGTGCCTTTTCTTGGTCAAAATGAATCAATCACAATGAAACGCCTAACAGCCTTGGGTTTGTTGAACACACAAGTATAGGTGTTAAGTGAAAAATCTAAAGGGACTCCCTTGCTACCAATACAATCTCCAACCTAAAGCTGCAAGTGACTATACCTTGTACAAATGAGCTGACATGATGATATCAGATACAAATTTTAAAGAGAAAATCAGAAAAGAAATAAAATTAGGCTATCTAAGTAACTCTACCTGGGCTATAGACGCCTGCTGGCAATGGGGCTCTACTTAGGGAGATTGTATAGATAACCTTGTCGGGGCTATAGACGCTTGCTGGCAGCAAGGCTCTATCCAGGTTGGCTATGAGGGATGATCCCCAAGTATGTAGTTTAACACCAGTTACTTATGTTTTCAACTTGCTTTCAAGATGAGGATAATTAATCATATGCACACACCTGATCCTTTGCTAGCATTGTTACCATGATGAAATTTTATCATTCAGAGGATCATGATGCCTATGCTTAGGTGGAATTAGAATACTATGGATGAATGTGATCACATCATTTGAATCATTGGAATTTGTTTGTTTTATTTGGTGGCAAGTTGTTGTGTGGTTACACAACATGCCCCATTTTGACTTGGCAAAACAGGGACCCAACTTTTTGGCTTGGCTTGTGTTGTCTGCTTTCTGGCGGATTGGTAAAAGTAAGTCATATGCATCATCATGTAGAGCCAGGATGAGGTGAGTCATCATCATGAGGTCAATTTGTCAAAGTTCATATTCCATTTCTGTGACCTCATATTTGGAAAGAGTGTTAAATTCCATGCAGGTTTGCCTTTTACCTCACCCTGATATTCCTCAGGATGTGAAAGTTATGAACAATCAAAGTTTTGGTCAAACTTGATATTCGCAAGAGGAGGATCATATTTTATAACCTCAGTCAGGTTGTTGAAGATCATCCTGATATTGGTACATCACCCGATAAGTCATGCGGTCCAGATATCTGGACGTCAATTTTAAGTGGTAATAAATCTTTCCCGTCAAACAGTCTTATATATTGTGGGCATCATATTTCCGAATGTAACCTGATATTCCTTAATATCCTCATGCCACGAAATATCACCCTAAGCCAATATCCTGATGACGTCATCCAAATCGGATAAATGAAGAAACAAACATGACGATGACATCATCAACACATTTACATTTCGATAGGATATTTTCTAAACATGATCATGTTCGCCTAATGGGATGATGACATCATGATGCCCTCCCATATAAAGAATGAATATCAGGATGACGTCATCCTGATATTCCAAGAGAGAGACATGTAAGTTTGTCTCGTCATCATCATATTTGAAACATCACCTGATACATCGAAATATCCTCCTGAGGTACTAAACATAACTAAAAGACGCTTTTGTCACCTGAATCTTGTCACGATAATCATTCCAATTTGGCAGAGGAGGATGACATTGAAACTCAACCCGATATTTGTGAATATCCTCCTGCCTTCATGATATCCTCTCATATGGATATCCCCCCACTCCCATTGCTACCATTATCATTTAATGTGCGCAGACATGGTAGGTGGTTCCCACCGACCCCGGAACCTAATGAAACACCTGGCAAGATCCTGTGTTTTCACATGGATAATCAAGGAATACAATCCAATTTGTCAGAGTTACCCTAAATTTACCCTAATTGAAAGGTTAAAAGGTAATTCAACTGTCATTTTTACGTTTACCTTGCGATAAAATTGTTTTACAGAGCACCAGCTTCCATATCTACATACAAGCGATTGTTGCACGATTTAAGGTCACAGACAGAAGGAAGGAAGTGGCCATCAGCTGAATTAAGAGTGTCATTAGCAATTAACTAGTATAAAAGGATCTGTATAACCAGGTATGTAAATGAAACCCTCATCATGTTGTTGTTATTCAGGTATGATGTTGCAAGTCCTGGTTTATGCATCCATATGATTAAGTAATGTTGAAAAGATATAGTAGGCACAATGATTTATGAAGTTAATTGCAATGTGCATACATGTGTATACCCGTTGTGAGATAGGATTTTGTTAATTGCAAGTACTCATGGCTGACAAGCGGTTAGTTAAGTGTCAAGAGGAATTCAGTAGGCCCATGTTCTCTTCTCAGAGGGGCGTCCTGTTTAAATACAGAGCAATTACAGATACCCATCAGGGGAGCACCAATTTGGAAGCCTGGTCAGCTAGGTTGAATGATGGGAATGACAAAAGTCCTGTGCTGGATGCAGTGTTCGTATCCGGAATGTGGAACGTTGCTAGTTTTCCATACTCCATGGAATCTCCGGAGCTCATCATCGAGTGTGCCCAGAATTATAACTCTGAGACAAGGCAAGTGATGAAACATGGGAGGATATATGTAGACCTCTCCATCAAGGGTCTCTCTCAGACATTTGGATTGCCACTAGGCAGTAAAGTTAAGAGCGTAGACCTGAAGAAGTCCAAAATAGAGTATGAAGCCAACAAGAAATCAGCCAGGAAGAACATGTATCAATGGCGGGCTGAGAACAACACATATCCTGCAGCAGCCAAACTTCCTGTGCACCTGTTCAAATATGATTTCAGTGAGGAATACCAATACATGATTGCACTCCTGAACAGAGTAACGGGCTAGCCTGATGCTGGTAGTTTCAGAGACTAGATGTATGGAATAATCATGATGTGTCTATATTCAGACATCAAGCCACTATGGGGCCAGATAATAAGTGATGCTCTGCATGAGCAACTGATGAACCTAGGAGGTTCAAATTGTGTATTCTATATGACATCTTACATTGTTTATTCTTGTGCTTACAAAGGCACTTTTGATGCTTTAGTTACAGATGGAAATCTTTCATGTACAAATGTTGTGTATATCTGGGATCATCATCCACAGCTGCAAAGAATCAATTACCTCAAAGATTACAAATTGGTCAATGATGCATTCTCCATGCATCTAGTGAGGACCATGGAAGAGGACAGAACAAAGAGATTGAGCATGGAGGCTCAAGAGATAGTTTATAGGCATGGGGCCTGGTACATACAATTTGCAACCTTTTCATACATAAGGGTTGAAGGTTTTGAGGGACATCCCCTGATGCTGCCGAGGTATCCTACTAATGCAGTGATACTAATGGAATTTATCCGGCAGGGCTCCACAATGATAAAAATGTACAAGGACGCCAAGAAGCTGCCACCAATTTTGTTCCCAGTCAGCGTTGGCTGCTATATGTGCCCTGATTTAGATAATATAAAGAGGGTGATGATCACCCTAAATAAAATGAATCTGCAACCTTTTCCGCTAACAAGACCATATGATCCTTACAGCAGAATACAGAAAATATTAGGAAAGCCTATTCATCAGAGGCACCTAGACGATTTTTGGGCCGACTGCGAAGATGAGGCAGAGGCAAGAAGAAGGTATTAGAGGTTAACTCTGAACCAAATCAGAACCTTTGATTGCATCTCCCTTCCCCAACAATTGAAGAAGGATGATGGCAGGATAATTGCAGATGAATATGAACAGAAGAAGATATATAATGATACCATCTTTGCACCTAACCTCACCATGCAGGAAGACATATCTTTGGACCCCTTCATTGCCAGGACCATACAGCTAACTCAAGCTTGGGTTGATGAGCAGGTGGAGGCATTGAAAAAGAAAGGTGTCGCCATTACGATGGACAATAAGAAGGGACAGGATATTCCTGGGGATGAATATGATGACTTCCTAAATGAGAAGAGGAAGACCAAGGGAGATAGAATCCCTCCACCACAACAATAGAGAAAAAGACCCCCAAGGGGCAAGAAGGTGGATAAAGAACCCAAAGGGGTTATAATTGAAAGGGTAGTATTTGTAGCTGAGTAGGCAGCAGCATCAGGATCGGGATCAGAATCAGTATCCCCTCCAAAGAAAGAAAAGCTCAAGAAGAGTAAGACAGCAGAGGCTGGAATCACTGAGACCCTAGAAGAGGGTCAATCCTCAAGAAAACCTAGAGAAGAGGATATCCTCATGGAGGAAGAGCCTGAAGAAGAAGAGGCTCCATTAATTATAAAGAGGAAGAGAAAAGCTCCACAGGTGCTGGTGTCCACCCCACCTAAGAAAAAAAGAACCTCTATGAGAGGAGAAATAAAACAACCCCTTACATTATTACAAGGGGCAGGTAGTGAAGTACCTAAGGAACTTCAGCATAATGTTCCACTTCCTACCATCGTCAAGTTCAAAACTGAACTTGCACAAGAACAAATGAAAGAAACTGACCAAACACAAGCAGAAGGGCATGTCTCGCTAGACGAGACAATAAACTTGTCAGATGATGAGGTCGTATAGGATGTGGCTGCACAAAAGATGGAAACACTTGCTGCTGGTATAAGTATGACTCCTCACAAGCCTCCACCAGTTTAAACTGTGCTTGAGGAGATGAAGCAAGTAGAAGAAGAGAAAGAAAAGAGCCCAGAGTAGGTAGCTCAAGAAATTGGGCTGGAAGCATTAATTACAGAGGTGACAAGTCCTGCAGTAGTAGACTTGACAGAGAAACAGGATGCAAGTCCTGGACATCCAGCAGGATCACCTGACAAAGGGCACCCAGCAGAAGAAATAGAGATGGCAGAATCAGAAGGCCATACTTTGGAATTAGGACAACAAAGTCCACATGATACATCAGCGGAACCTACCATAGTAGAGGTCCAAGAAATGAAGGCTGATGAAAAGGAGAAAACAATAGAGGACCCTGCTACCAAAACACAAGAGGTTGATAGTGTAGGTGCGGAACAAATAACGACTGCAGAACAACCCCCGGAACCTCAGGCAGGATCCACAGTATCTAGTGCAGTGGATAAACAACTAGGGGAAGAGTTGAAAATAGATGAAGTAATGATGGAGAAGGATCATGATCATCATGATCAACATACGGATGCACCACATGATTCCCCACACCAAGAGGATGCTCCTCCAGAGAAAGAAATTCCTCAACAGGAGGAGGTGCCGCAGGATCAACAACAAAGTAAGCATCAAGAAGAAGAAATGAGAAAATCACCATCTCCACCACATCTGCTGATAGAAACAGGAGACACGGGTGAACATCATGAGGATGCAGAAAAACATGATCAGGTGCCCCCGTGGTTGGCAAAAGAAGTAAATATAGAGGAAGAACTTGAAATTCAGGAATTTGATGTCTCCACCTTGTTCTCCGCGGATATAATGAAGCCTAGGAGGAAGGCCAGAATGACACCGGCCATCAGAAGAGATCTAGCAACCGGGAGGAGGACCACACAAATTGCCATACCTACAGTGGAGAAAGAAAAAGGTAAAATTACTTTAGATGAATTTCAAATTAGCACAGTAGATCTGGGTTTTGCCAATGAAGACCAAGAGGGTCAAGAGGGCAAGGACATTATTGATTGTTTGATCCAAAAGGTGAAAAGAGAGAAGGAGAAGAATAAGCAACACAAAGAGCACATTGCTCAGTTGCATGCCTACATAAAGAGGCTGATTAATCCTGATGATGCTTCAACTGAACATGCAGTCCCATTAACTGCCATTTCTCAAGAAGAGGTAAATAAGTTAGACCTCATGAAACATGAGGTGTCTGTGATCAGAAAATGGATGTCATCCACATTGGATGATGCTGTAGAAATAGTGAAGGCCTCTTTGAAGAGGTAGAGCATTCTGAGTGACTCCAGGACCAAGGTGGATAAATTGCAAATGCAGACCGGGAAAAGGTCTTACAAACTGGAAAGGGTCCTAAGCCTTTTGGGAGAAATAAAGAGGATAAATCCTCAACTGCTTATTAGTAAGTAGGTACTGAGTAGTAATACCACATTGTTGGTAGACATCTAGTACAAAGACATTCAGTTTGAATGCAGAGTCCTCAAAAGATGCAATAATAAGCTGAGAGATATCAGCATGAGGCTACACGATTTAATGGCTGAAGAGGCAGAGATATTAGAAACATTGGAAGGAAAGGTGGAAGGGAAAATAGAAAATCAAGATGAAGAGTCTACTATCAAAGCTCTACATAGCAACTTCCAATCAAAAGCAGATGGTCCACCTGTCCACTTGACAGAGGAACTTATAGATAAAATAATGAGGATCAAGGTCATGATGGAAAGATACAATGAAACACTGCAAGACAGGAAAAATAAGCTGGATAACAGCAGAGATAAATATGAAGCACATAAACATGCCATCATCAAAGCAAATACTCAAGATGGTGGAGGAATAGATCAAGTTCTACAGTCATATGATCAGATCCGGAACAGTATGCAGCCCCATATGCTGCATCATCATCATCAGGATAGTGAAAGTTCAGGAAGTGATGCACACGATGATGATCCACATGAATCAGTTGAGGAACATGATGAAGATACATCATAAAGGGGATATAAGCATAAGTAATATAGATAGTTGCCAACTGGCAACTTGTGCCATTTTTGTAAAGATTGACAATGTCAAGAAAATGATGACCGTAGATGTGCATTGATAAATCAAGATCGTGGATCTTATTTTGTAACGGATTCCTCACCTTATTCTATAAAAGGTGGTGGAATGCCTTATTGTAAACATTTGAAACTTAATTGAAATCTGTCTGCTGAAACATTCAGAGCTCATTTCAAAGTTTTTGTAAACATTTATATTTTTGCATGTTTAATGAATGAGAAGACTGTGTCGATTACAATTCATAGTAAATCTTGAGTAATCAGTGTATGAGTTCTAGATATATGTGGTGATTTTCTGTGTCCCTTGGAGTGCATGTCAACTTACATGTGTTGTTTTCATACAAATTCCTTTGAAGTTAGCATCAACTATACCTAGCTGTGGAATGTCCTAGTGAAAATATGGTTTGGTTTTCTTCTCTTCATGACAGTATCTAATATACATGTGGTTCAAAAGCTAAAGGTTCAACTTTAATTAGAAGCATTTCTTCAATTTCTTTTAAATTTCAGAGCGTTTCATCCCCCTAATTGTAAGTAATTGATGATCTTAAGAAAATAGCACAGATATGCAGACATCTTTTAGATAATTGCAAATATTTAGCATATTTGAATACAAAGCATGTACAATTAAAAATATCATGCAAAGATTGAGGTATATCTGCATCTTTTCACCAAATAACTACATAATATGACTTCTATATAAAGAATTTCTGTAGGAATGTCATGATGACGTTGAATTTTCACGTAAGGCCCCAAAATGGAAACAGCAACTCACATTAACCTCTGAGTAACTTCAGACAATTAAGACCTAATCACCGGAGACTTGGGATCATGAATTCCTTGATTTCATAGTATCTTTCAAGATGAATAAAGGTTAATGTGTACTTTTATTCTATGCTTGTTTGTGACTAACATCATAACCAACACTTCCACAATTTCCTTAGCCATTACTTCATCAGCTATTTTATTGATAAATTCCTCCCCAACTTTCAAAATGATAGCATCAATAAACTTTTCTACCTCCTCTAGAGGAAAGGAATCCTTAAATTCCCCTAAAAAAAGGTCAATAGGAGAGACTAAAGAATCCTTAGTTACTAGATTAGACTCTAAAAGAAAAGGATCCGAGGCAAGAGTAGCACAATCTGAAGAATTAGGGATTAAATTAAGATTTGCATTATCTTGACCTACCAATGTGGGAACTTGTGTAGAGGAAATAGCATTACTGTCCAAACCAGAAGAAGGATTAACAAGATAATTAAAAGACAACTCGTTATCCTCAAACCCAAGATTCCCCTCATCTAAAGAAGGAGAAACCACAATACGACAATCAAAACCCAAAACTCCTTCATTCCCAATGTCCAAAATGGGCTCTTTAAAGCTCTGCTCAGTTGAAAGCATAGGACAATCCCTAACTATTTCAGGTTCTTGAAGATTAAAAAAGGAATTAGAAGGATGATCATTTTCCAAATAGTTTGATTTAGTTGAAACTGAATCTGGACAAGCATCATTATCTTTAGAAAATAAAGCAGGGGTTTTTTCGAAACCCCCCATTCCTCAGCATCACCCAAATTATCAAAATTTAAAATAGTCTGAGGATCTTCGAAAACAAGATTCTGGATCCAAATAGTCTTAGAAGTTTTCAAAATCATAGAAGAAGGAAGAGGAAAGAAAGTGTTCATGATCACACACATTCTTACTGGAAGACTAGGGTTTTTCTAAGTCAACATATCATGATTTACAAAAAACCCCACTCTTTCAGCAATAAATTTTAGAACACCCAAATCTCAATATTCCAAAGGTAAGTTAGGGAAGCTAATCCAGAAAGGAAGATAATTATTTGAATTAGCTCGAGGATCAAAATTAGGAATCCATTCTTGTAAATAGATGCCTTTACCTTTGAAAAACCAAGATTTTACTTTCAAAATGTTGTCTCTTGCTTCCTTATTTGAGAAAATAACTATAAAAAACCCTAAACCCTTATCCAATAACCAAAAATTGGAAACTTCACACCAATTAACATAAACCCAAGGTTCCAATAAATGAGCTTCATCAGTAAAATTCCAAATCTTACCTATTACTGCATGCTGGCTTAAATCTAAGACATGAGGATGAATAAGATCTTCAAGGAGCTGGATCTCAATTTCCTTAGACATAATCGTTACAACAGAATCCTTACCTATAGATTTTTCTTTTGGAACCCAGATTTGTTTAGGAGCTTTCACAAATTTAAATTCCCAGTATGACCTTCCAAATCCCCTGGATCTAGAATTAAAACCTTTCTATCCTTGCGAGAGATGTCTTGGCAAAAAGTCTTCATTTCCTGAATGCTCGAAAACCCTATCTCCTCCCGCTAAAAAATTTGCAAAAAGACTCTCTTGATACCGTAGCAGTCTCCTTAACCTAACTACAAAATTTTGCTCTATCATTTCGCATAATTTCACTCTATATTTATTATTATTATTATTATATATAGTCATTTATTTTATTGCATTGAGAAAAATTCAAAAAAATTGAAAATTTTAAAAAATTCAAAAAAATTCCATTGTTAGGCTCACTAATTTGCATCAATTATTTCTAAATTTCCCTAATTCATGATTTTTACATTAGATCTGATATAAACTATAGAAAAATACAAAAAATTAATAATTTACATTGCATTTACATCATTAATTGCTAGGGTTTTGTAGAAAATTTGACATATAACCTAGTAATTACAAAATCTAGGGTTAGTAGGCAAACTATTCTTTTAGATTTTTTTTTACTGATTTTAGAGACTCATTCAAACTTTTATTTGGCTTTATTCTTTCATTTTAGTGTAAATTTGCATTTAGATTTCAAATATTTGCTTTTTTGCATAGAAAATTTCAACAAAAATCTAGCAATTTTCATGCATTTTGATTAGATTTGCAATGGTATTTTGCATGTTCAAGCTTGGAAATAATTTTTAGATCTCAGAGTATTTCATTTTTATCATAAATCAGACTTCAAAACATTCATATAGCATTTTGTGTCAAGATCTCAAACCTAGGGCTTGAAAAACATTGATTTTCATTAGATTTGGCCTTATCGACTCTCTAGATTTGCACCATAAGGCATGTTGTGAAGAGTATTTTTTCACTAATTGGCTGTTATCAGGGTAATTATTTTCTGCTCCTCCTAAAAAATTTCACAACACCTTTTTATCGGCCTCTTGTATTGAAAATTTGGTGAAAAATTGCATATTTTTGCTATTTTTGCCCTAGGGTTTGACCTAGTTTATACTCCAAGTGTGTTGTGACAAATTTAATGAATTGAGGTGACTAATATCATTGTTATTATTTTATTCAGCTCCTAAAATTTATTACAACACCCATTTTGTTAGGCCTTGGAGGTGAAAAACCGTGAAAAATAGCCTATTTTTGCTATATTTTCACTAGGGATTGACATTGAGTGGCACTAAAAGCATGTTTTTTTGGATATTTTGACACTAAGTGGCTGTTATTACTGATATATTTTTCTGTCCATCATTATTTTCCTAACAACACTCTTTTTCATGCTCTTTTGAATCGAGATTTGGTGAAAAGATTGCATATTTTGACATATTTTCACTATATTTTGACTTGTTGTCATCTTAGATTCGCATCAAGAGTGTGTTGTGAAGGATTTTATTTCTGTTTTGGACTGATATTAGACATATAATTTTCCTCCCCTAATCAAAATCCTTACAATACCTTTCTTCCATTCATTTACATTAAAAAAGTACAAAAAATCAAGCATTTACAACATATCTTGCACCTAAAATTTGTGCATATTGTTGCATGAGTCTAATAACTCATTGCCCTAAGAGAAATATTCCTTTATGAAGAATCATAAGACCCATGGGATCTAGTGCTCTTGAAGTTAGAATATTGAACACCTTCTTTACAAAAGGAGAGACTCAAATGTTACAAGATATTATACCTATTACAATTACAATGGAAGAACAAACTTTTCATGATGTTGATGATACTATTGAGGTGACAGGATATGTATCAGATGAGAAAATAGAAAAATTGGATAAAGAGCTAGCCCAATTTCAATCATTTATGGAAAATGAGAGAATAGTTGATGATGTCGTTCCTACAATTCATAACATAAGAGAATTGATAAAAGAAGGACAAGATGGTGTTAATGCAATTCGTGGTCTAGCACATATTGTACAAACTAACATTATGCCAGTGACCGAATGTGCACAAGTGATAAATAAAGCTTTATTACCATCTAATACTCAAGTATCATTACCTATACCGACTACAAGAATATCTACCTTTACACCAACGATCTTAACAACTGATGCGAACACTTGTAGTAATGCTACCACTGGTATTAGAGTATCTAATGGCACTAATTACAAAGTTGTGCTATTTAATTATCAAAATTTGGGTTCTAAGGGGACCTCCTCTATACATAATTGTTCTCAACCACCTATCTATTCCACTCATTTCTAGCCACCTATTACCTACTCGCAACCATCTTCCACCTACCATTATGTTCAACCACCGTTGACATATTCTCAGCCCCTATCGTATCTCAAGCTCATTCACCTCCTCACTTTGGTTCCAACTCTTCATAGCAAACCGCATGTCCCATTGATGCCATCCTAAACCAACTTTTGCAGGGCATGACTGCTTTACAACAAAAGGTAACAAACTTGACAAATTCTTCACAACCTAGTCTACCAACATATCATGCCCATAATCCCATTTCCTATTCAATATTGAGAACTCCTATGCATGAGAGGTTTGACACTCCCTGCTTTGAAAAATATGGTGGAAAAGGTGATCCTAATATTCATGTGATAGCATTTACAGCTATGTGTAGTGATTTCTATTTTGAAGAGGATTTGTTGGTAAAACTTTTCCTATGATCTCTCAAAGATACTGCTTTAGAATGGTTTTGCTCTTTGCCTCCAAATTCAATACACTCCTTTTTGCATTTGATTGATCAATTTTTACAACATTTTCAAGCAAATATCAGACCCCAATTCACCCTTATTGACTTGGTTCAATGCAAACAAGGTCCGGAAGAAAAGTTGACTAAATTCATTAGTCAGTATCAATGGCTTTATGCACAGATTCAATATCATATGAAGGATGATGATGTTCAGAAGATATTTATTACAAATGTACAACCTAATATTTGTGATAAGATCCTCTTGATGAAGTATAACTTCTTTCAACATTTATGCACCACCCTTCATGATTATCAACTTTCGTCTAGTCAGTATGAAAACCAAAACTCATTGGCTCAAGTTGGTCAATCCATGGGTGGGTCATCACAAAACAACTTTAAGAGGAATAATAATAACAAGAGCTTCATGAAGGTTAATGGACCGCATATGAACAACTTTTCAAATGTTTCAGCTATCAATAATCTAAGAAAGCATCATATCAACCAAGAAAGTTTACTTTGATATCTGAGTCCTATCATTCTATCATGAACCAAGCTATGAGTAATAACATTCTGAAGCTTCCCCTGATCAAGACTGTTGATCCTAGTAAACAAGGACCTTACTTTGATGCTAATGCATTTTGTCATTATCATCAAACACAAGGACATGACACTAAACGATGTATGCATCTCAAACATGAGTTGCGGGACCTTATTGATTCAAATGTCCTCTAGGTATTGAGTGTGAATGATAATGGAAACAAATCAGTTGCTCCGCCAAATTAGAACTTACAAATCTTCACTAATCCTTTCCCTAAGCATATTGAAACCAATATGTTGGAACAGGCTTTAGTGGAAGTAGATGAGGATGATTACTTGGACTATGATAACATCATGGGAATGATTGAAGTGGATAAGAAACAAGTGGACAACCCACCTTGTCCACAAAGAAATGGAATTTATGATGAGGTTCCTCCTCCATTATCCTTATATGGATTAGGAGAATCAAAATGCATCAGAAAAGCAAGAACAAAAACTGATACAGACAAGTAAGATGGTATAGGATAATTCCCATTACCATGCTAGAAAGATTCAACAATGAAAACTTGACAAAAATTGGAAAAGAGTTAGATGATTGTCAGCAGTTAGAGAAAATAGTAGTTTCCCCCTTCACAAGCAACAAAAAGTTATATTTACACAAGGAGTTACAAAACAAGCATCATATGATACTAAACAAGACTTTCATAAGAACCACTTAAACTTTGCACTCAACATGATCAAATACCTCTCCAAGAGGTTTGCAAGTTCCACAATCTGATATGAAGATCCTACTAGGTAAGTATCTCTAACCCTTCATCTCTCTCATGATGTGCTTCCCTTGTGATGTGTTATGTGTTGTTTAGGCCACCTGGGATGACCCCTGATTCTCATGTAAGGTCCGTGATACCAGAAGACTGCCTCCATTGTGACCTTCTTCTATTTGTATCATCATTCTTCTATAATACTTCTCTCTCTAATTTCATCATTGTGTGTTCTTATGGACATAGCGTTGCGGTTGGTGACACTGGGGGTACCCTCCTACGTGACTGTCCCTAAGACACTTGTTTCTCCTCTCTTATTTATTGTTTCCCTTCCTCTAGTGTTTCTATCTAGTGGGCAGATGATGAAAAACATTTACACTAATGTAGACCTAGTGTCCCTTTCGAGAGAAATCAAAAGATAGACTTAGTTCCTAATATGACGATGGGGTTGTATATTTTATCTAATGGTTGGCTAGTGGAAGCACTCATGCTTTCTGCATAGTGACTATGATGATGTTTTTATCTCATTTACAAACCTTAGCAATACTGCTGCTCTGTGCACCTTTGTTTGTCTTTGAATCTGGCCTCGGTGGTGATCGATTTGGAAAGCTTCATGATATAGGCCCATGGTTATCCTTGAACTCTAAATTCATAGTATAACCATGGTTCTTTGTGTGTTTAATCATATGCATTGATGTTGTTGTTTATCATGATGTTGTAGACACTAACATGTTTCTTGTAGGGATGTGTTTGTGGGAACATTGGGCAATTGTGGAGTACATGTCACCTCCGAGGGGCATGGGCTTTGCGAGAGCTTATGTTCCCTTGTGTGTTTCCTTCCTACCTTAATGTGCTTCATATTGATACCTGTTATCAACCATCTTAAGGTGGGGGCATATATAAGGTAAGCTATCTGTTGTAGATGTTAGCTATGTGCTTGTCCTCAGATGCAATTTAAAGACCAGTGTGATGAGTGCTTCCTGCATCTCGGGTTTGTTTACAAACAATCAATCAATCATGTAAGCCCTCTGCAGAGGTGGGATATCACATATATCCTTTTTATCTTAAGCCTTCTGTGGAGGTGAGGATGGTGTATTTCTCAAAGCAGATTACATCATCTTGTCATTTTCAAAAGTCCTCTACGGAGGCGGGGAGTGGTTCTATGACTAACTCAACCCTTAAGTGTGTCTTTAGTGATTGTTATGGTGAAGGCCAATCATCGATGTGTGCCTATAATGTGCCTGAGATGGTGTTGAACCTAGAAATAGGGACACTCCACTTGTCTGCCTGTTTTCTCTGTCTTCAATTGTGTGTGTTTTGGCGTGCTTACTTTGTTTGGCGTGTTTGTTGCCCCATATGTAGTCTAAAGACTAGTGTGATGAGTGCTTCCTACATCTTGGGAGGTTTTGCATGTCTTGCATGTGTGCTGCCCCATATATACAGTCAAAAGACCAACGCGATGAGTGCTTCTTGCATTACGGGAGGTTTGTTTACTTTCCAGTACTTGCATCTACATTTTATATATATGAAAAAAATAAAAGAAAAGAAATCATGCCTATCTTCAATGCATTAATGTGTCTTCTATGCATTCACTATCTTCTCTGTGTTCTATGTGACTGTAACTGTCTTCTCTATGATTGGTGTTTCTTCTCTATGCTTGGCATGTTTGCTGTGTTTGTGACCTTACTTTAATGCATGTATTGGCCTTGTGTTTATACATGGCTAAATGTAATGTTAGAAAATGTCTCCATAGGGGAATTTTCCCTCTTTAGGTTTAGCTCCTCAGTCTTTAGTGTGCATTTAGGACATCTTGCATCATAATTTGGCATCCCGATGGAATGAACCCTGGGTTTCATGACAAATTGGACCTAGGGGGGCCCCTTGAGCTTGACCCTATCCAAAATAGGGGGGAGGACTTGGGCGCCTGTGCCCTAGTCCTACCTTATTTTGGGGCAGTACCAATTTTTGGGTGTTGGTTTGTGACCATTATTTGGGTCCCATGTCGACACAGTAAGTTTGAATTATGAAAATCTTAGCAGGAGTGTTTGTAGTTGCATATAAAAGCATGTTTAGGCATTCATTTGTAAACTAGAGGATGACTAGAGCATTACTAAGATGATCATTGTGAACTTTAGGCATTCTCAAGGTGATTCAAGGATTTCATTCTGTTGCAAGAGCAGATTTGTGTGGTTTATGTGTTTGTGTTTACAGATTTGAGCATCCATTTCATCATGGAATGAAGAGTGTCTTCCTCCCATGAGATCTTCACTACAAGGTGACATTATATTGTGTTTGTGATCATTATTTCATTTGGTTTTTTCCTCTACCTCCCAAGGCACACACTCTCTATTTGACAAAGGTGTTTGGAGACTTAAGTGTCCTCCAGGGCTTGATTGAGGCAAGCCTCTAAACACCACAACCCTCCCCCCCAAAGTTTTCATGGTTGTAAGTTATAGGTTGAGGAGTTGGACAAAGTGAAGTTGCAAGAGGGCATATTCGAGTCTCAGAATTGTAGATTAGTGAAGAAAAAGACACCATAGACTTAGGTGCCCTCTCCCTAGTCCCCAAAGTTTTGTGACGGGAAAATCTCTGAAACAATAGAAACAAGTTACAGACTGAGTTTCCAGATCCTAACAAAAAGCAAGGCCTTAGACTTGGGCACCTGCTCCTATTTCCCTGACTTTTTCACCTCAGAACCCCAAAAATAGGTACTCTATGATTTGTCATTTTACTTCCCTCTGTAAGAGCTTTTTCTATAATTCATCTATTTAATGTCGTATTTGCAAAATTAGAGTTTTAATAGTTAATTGAGCATAGGAGAAGGAAAATTGATAATTAAACATCCTAATCCAAGCTTCCCTACATTTGTAAGTGACCAAGGACCTGTTAGTGCTCTACCACTCAATCCAAAGGTCCTTGAATGTGTTAGGTGAAAGGAGGATTTGAACACTAAACTAAAGAAATCCAATTTTCACCTAAACATGAAAATTATGTTCAGATACTTTCTCAATGGAAAGAATTTTAGATTTGCAAGGCTACTTGTTGGGTTCTTATGATTTATGGTTTCTAACATGTTGGGTTCAAATTCTACTGTAAGAACTCCTCAACAAAATGAAGTAGTGGAAAGAAAGAATAGAACAGTTCAGGAGATGGCTAGAACAACGTTGAGTGAAGCCAAGTTGCCTGATACATATTGGAAAGAGGTAGTCCATACTGTTGTCTGCATTCTCAATAGAGAAAAACTAAGAGTGCACAACACCAAGTACCTTATGAGATATGGTATTGAAGACCACCATTAGTCAAGTATTTTAAAGTTTTTCAAAGCAAATGCTACATCAAAAGAGATGAAGAGGGTCTTGGAAAATTTGACTCAAGATCTGATCAAGGAATCTTTCTTGGATACTCAACTAGGATCAAAGCCTACAAATCCTACAACAAAAGATTGAGGAAGATAGTTGAGAGTGCAAATGTTAGGGTTAATGAAGAGTCACATCAAATCACAGATAAGCAAGAAGATTGTTGGACAAATGAGCCTGCCTACATAGAAGAAGTAGAAGATGTTGAAGAAAAGGAAGAAACTCAAGAGAAGACTACCAAGACTCCTGCCAAGTATGTTCAGAACAATCATTCAGAAAATTAGATCATTCGAGACAAGAATCAAAGAGTACAAACAAGAAGAATGTCTGCAAGAGAAAATGAATAGGTAAATTTGTCTTTACTATCAAGAGTAGAACCTAAAACTTTTGATGCGGCTAGTAAGGATGAAGGATGGATACAAGCAATGGAAGAAGAACTAAATTAGATAGAGAAGAACTGGACTTGGAAATTGGTGCCGAGGCCTACAAAAAAAAATGTGATAGGTACATGTTGATGTGGTTATTAGTCACAACAACAAGAAATAAAAGTTTCTATCAAACCTCTATTTATCTTGAAAGATATGACAAATTCAAAGAATTCATAATCCCAATTCTCTGTGCGTTAGTTCTTAAGGATTTTTCATCACTCAAAGGTTGATGTGATAATGTTCTTTTCCAATAGACACCTTACATCTAGATTTGAAGAATCTTGTCCAGATATTTATCTTGTTATACCTGCTCTACATGTATCTCAATAAATTGCATCAAATATGATAATCCTTAGCTAAGATATGCATGTATTCATGTATATTTATCATAAGTTTGATCAATTCTTTTGAACTTCCATACAGCTAAGATTATTTATGATGATTTTTCTAACTTTGATTAGTTCTTTTGAAATTCACTTAAATTTGAACTAATCTTCATTCAATTTTACTTCTGCACTTGAAATTCACTCAAACATTATGCAAATAAACAAGTATTTCACTGTCATTATCAATCATTTGCATGATATTCACTAAGATTATAGTATTCTATTCAAATATGCCAAGATATACAATTATCTACATCAATTCTACATATTTGTTCTATATCTGCTTATCATTTATCAATATTTACATTTTATGATGATGATTTATGAAATTCAAAAGAAAACAACCTAAAACTCTAAAATTATCTAAAATGATTGAGTTTCAACCACTAATCCACATGCACATTCGACACTTTCATGAAAATGAGATGAAATCAAACCATGTTTCACCAAGAAATTCCACTACACATGGCAGAGTTAAAGTTGAAATGCACCTCTAAGGAGCACAGCAATTCACAGTGACATATCTAGAAATATGTTGGAACACAATGGATCACTGAGAGTAGGGGTGAATAAGTGATCTAATAGTACTAGTTCATTCATCAACCTTGTAACAACAATTAATGCCAACATAAACATCGAAGACAATAAGATCACATGAACAAAACCATGACACAAGTATTTAAAGTGGAAAACCATAAATAGGGAAAAACCACTATCCAACCTCACCAAACTCTTTATTAGTTCTCACTGACCAAAATCTCACTGATTACAACCATGCCTCACTGAAAAGGATCTCAGTGATCACCTCTTAATAGGAACGCCAATCCCTACATCAAGAACACTAACTCTAAACAAACCAGGAGCACCTACTCCAAAAACATTCAACACAAAAGTACTTGGCATCATAGGACAATACCAAATCTCTTGAATCTAGAAGACACTCATACATCATTTTCTATCACATAATCCCCCTAGCATACATTCACCCACTTTAGAAACATATGTTCTTGTATCACCAAATCAATGCACTGAAGGACTGTATAAAGCCAATATAAATCAAACATTAAAACAAGAGTTTGTGAAGTCTTTACCATACTCAACAAAAATCATTATACCCTGGAGTCATAATCTCCCATTATAATACTCTGCCACTGTCTTTATACTCTGTAATACTCATTATTCTCATTTCCTCACTACTCTGCAACACATATCTCCATCAATCACCTGGATGATTATATTTTCAGACCTCTCTTCAATATACTTCTTTAATCAAGAATATATACATTAGATTGATACATATTCATTGAATCAGATAAACTTAGACAAAAAGAAACCTCATCACATGTCAATCTCTTATCAATACTATGTATTTAATTACCTTTTATATCATAAATGATTTTTCTATCATTCTGTCTTCAATGCTAGTGCAAGCCTATACATTACATACACAAACCCTCTGCAAATAAAAGTAATACTCTACTAACTTCTCAGAGAATCTCCATTAGTAAAAGAATCACTCATAATGAACATTTTCCTTTTTACTACTTATACTCTCTCTTACATCAAAAACCCCTTCACCGACTCTTCATTGAACATACACATCTATTAGGGTTTTGTCTCCCTCAACACTAAAAGAGAAAACAATTAATATAACTGTGCATCCCTTTTCACAGACCATCCAGACAAAAGACCATCAAAACTTCTTTCTCACAAGATATCCATTAGGGTTTAAAATAGATTTAAACTCTATCATAGATTCTCTTGTTCACACCACTTACAAATTAAATATGGTTTGTTGATCAAATGTTGGTGCTCAACTATGAAGCATTCACCATATAGAGCGGATCTCCTAGGTTTAGGGGGCCGGTCACTTAATGGAGATGACACCCCTAAGTTGTAACTTAAGTGGTTCTCAACCTTTGATTGTAAGTCATTCTCTAATCATAACAAAAATGTGAGGCTGACCTTTTTCACTTCTGTTCATGAGACTATTTACAGTACTATTGCTATTACTTTTATGATTGGGGGACTATTGATCCCGGAATCTTGATTATTAAACCTAATTGATTTTTAAGAAAATAATTATGCAATGATAGTTAGATGTTGCTTTTAAGTGAATGATGAATGGATAATATTAGGAATGGAATTTTAATGTGATTATATGGTAGAATGTTAAGGTATGCATGTAATTTAAATTGCTTCGGCTATGATATCTTTATGTGTTATTGACTTCGAGTTTGACTGTGCAAGTATTGCTAATGAAACCACAAATACAGGAGATCATTCCACACCCTATGTTGTATCCCTTATGAGCCGATCTAGTTCCATGAGGAACTAAGATCAACCTCGTGTTTACTGAATTGTGATAATGTTGTAATGTTGTAATGATGCATGAGGTCAAGGAAATTAGGTATATCTTCTGATTTAATTATATTGTGATATGTGTTGTAAGAGATGTTGTTTTAAATCTTGTTTTAACTTTATTTCTTTTAGACCCTCTTCTTGTGTTTTTACTTGACTCTGGGAGTCCTAATTAGGTTTAAATCAACCCTAGGTTATACCCCACGGGTCTAGCAACCCTTTTGACTAGGATAACCTTGGGATAACCTCCATATGGTCACTTCAACTTCATGGTGAAGTTAAGTGACGAATTTGGAGCATGGGGACAATGAGATGAGTGGAATCCACACTTAGACCCACTTCCAAGTCATGGAAGGACTCCATGATCCACCAATAATGGAGTGCTTGTCTCTTTGTGCCTCTCTTTTGGTGGGAGACCCCATAAAAAGGGTGGTGTGTCATCCACTTTCCTTTTATTTCTATTTTTCTTATTATAATTTAATTCACACATGTGTTGTAAAAGGGCCATAGTGGGGAACCTCTTGAGTGGGGTTAATTGTTTTAAGTCCACTAGGATAATGGAGAAGGAGTGGGTTTAGTTTTTTTAATGCCACTTGGAATAAGGGATAAGGGAGAGGATTTTTTTTAAAGGGGAGAAGAGGGAGAGGGTAAGGGGGTTGGATTATTGTGGAAAGGAGAACATGGAGAAGGAGGCTAAGGGTGGAGCTCTTCGTCAAAATACATTCCATAATTGGGCTAGAAAAGGTTAGTGAGCCAATTACTCACCTATGTCTGCTTTGTTCTTGTTTGATGAATGAGGAATTACAATGGTTGTCTATGTGTTATTTTTATTATTTTGGGGTTTGTGTTGGGTGTTGAAAGAGCTCCTTCCAGTTGGAAGGCAATACTCATCTTGTATAGGGAAGGGAAGGTGTGAACCTCCTCGGGTGTCTTCTTATTTTGGTATATGGAAGCCTTGAGGGCAAGTTGGTAATTTTGAGCCCAGAGGGCTATAAGGATTTGAGAGCCTATTTGGGATATCCCTATTATTTTTATTGTGTGGATGGCTTGAGGTCATGAGAAAGAATAATATTGTTGGCTTGAGGCCTTGAGATAAGCTATGTTAATTATTTGAGAAGAATGACACCTTGGAGTAGAGAGAGTCTACTTCCCTATCCCCTTTGAACTCACCTCAACTGAGTCTTTGTATTGTGTGTAAAACCTTGGGAGTTTGAATGTTGTTTGCTTGATTGTTGTTATTCAATGTTGTGAAGTGTTTTGGTCTATTCTACCCTAGGTATGTGGATGGTCTCCCTATCTCAGGGTTGACCCTCTTGCGGGTCTATGGTAGGGAGGAGAGCTAGTTGGTTGTTGTTTTCTCCCTTGTTATGCAGGTTAATTGTTGGAGCATGTTAAGAAGAGTGAAGGAGTTTTTTTCCTTGTTTAGAGAAAATATTCTATCTTCCTATTTGTAATGAGAGCTTGGTCTCTTTATGTCCTCCTTGGATAAGTTGCTTTCTGTAAGAGTTTAGAGGAGAGACCTTATCTCTCGAATTTGTTGTAAAAGTTGTTATTATGGGAGTGGAGAGAGAATCCTTCCTTACTATGTTGTTAGTTGTGATTTTACTTGGATATTTCATTATATTTTTGGTGTGATTAGTAAGAGGTGAAAGTTATTTTATCCAAGGAGTGGATTGGACTTTTTTCTTGCAAAAAAATGTATTGTAAAGTTGCGAAAATTAGTTGGGGATGTATGCGACAATTGATAAGATTTATCCACTGTATTGTTTAGTGAAAATGATATTTAAATTAAATTTTATAAGAAGTGAAATTGTCTTTTAGTAAAAGATTAAGATTTGAATTAGATGTGCATTAGTATTTCATCAAAAACGTTTTACATTTCTGTTATACTGAATTTGTGAAAAGAAGGATTTATTCTTTAATCTGTAATTGTTTCTTAATTTCTTCCCTACATTGCATTGGAAAGTTCTTGTGGAAAGATGAATTTTAATTGACAATTGCAAATTGGAATTTATATTTATTTCTGGATTATTTCAAGTAATTGTTGAATTTATAAATTGAAATATTAATTTTTTTTTGTAAATTTGTATAGATCCTATGACATGGTTATAAGAAATATATATATATATATATATATATATATATATATATATATATATATATATATATATATATATAAACATATATATATATATATATAAACATATATAAATATAACTAATTTTGGTTATATTTAATTAAACTAAGAATTTTTGGAAATTACACATTTTGATTATCATACGCTAAATATATATATAATTTTATTGTAAATGAAATTAAAATCTTTCTGTTTATATAAATATATATATATTTTTTATTTTTATTTAAAAATCTTGAAATAGCAAACGAAATGAAGAAGAAATTCGCAGTATGCATTTTAAACACAATTGTTGTTTTAAGATGAAGAATGGTGGGGGTTTAACCTCCACTGAACACATATTTAAGAGAAGGGTGTGGGGAGGGGCGGAGCCCCACCCACACCCCATGAAGTGGGATGTGGGTGGGGCTCCACCCCTCCCCACATCCCTGTGCTACCGTAGCCGACGGGCTACCCAAACCCCTCTACCTTCACTGCTGACGCCACACCTCCCCATCGATAGCATTCTTGTCGCCGCTCCTGTGCGGCTCTGCCACCTCTGTAACCTCCATCCGATCGCTGCCTGCGACCATTACACCTCCCATCCTCCTCCATGCCTCGGTGACCCCTGCGACTAGCCCCGTCGATCCCCATGGCCGCCGCTCCTCTCACAGCTGCAGACACAAACATACCTCTCATAAATAAATAAAACATTAGTGTTATTTAACCCATGGCTATGGGTTGGGTTTTCATAACAAAATGGTATTAAGAATATAAGAGGAGTTTCCACTATTCTTACAAAAGAAACAATTATATATATATAACTATATATATATATATGAATATTTATATATATTAATTGTAAATGAATGAGATTGCACTAAACAGATATTTAATATATATATATATACATATACATATATACATATATATATATAATTATGAGTGGAGTTTCCACAACCTGATTTAAAATGAAATTATATAAATAAATATAAACATTTATAAATATATATATATATATATATATATATGAATTTATATATATATATATAAATGGACAATTTTAATGGGGCTATTGTAATTTGCCCTAATAACAAATTACATTAATTTCGTTTGTAAGGAAATTATGTTTTCAGGAGTAGTATCATTTTTTTTACTAATGAATTACCAAGGTATGGAAGATGATTTAACGTAAATAAAATTTAAATGTAAATACAAAAAAATAAATAAAGAAGTACGTAAACAAGAGAAACAAGCAACGTCTTTAAAACAAATCGATAGAGGAGTAAACCAAGAATGTGAGGCAGTATTTAATAGACTGAGAAAACCTATAGAGGCCAACTAATTAACAAACGTAGTAAACACCCTTCAAGCAAAATGAATGTCCACGTGTGTGGAATATTCAGAAGACATTTATCATTGTCGACTTTAAACATACGCAACTGAGCACACTTGTGGGTGTGAGGGGGGCTTTCAGAGTAGTAAGAAATTTTTTTTTGATAGTTCATATCATGACCACATGATGCATGTGGACATGACATGCGTGTTAGTGTGTTGTCACCGCATGTGAAATGTGGGCATGACATTTGGTATCAGAGCACAGTGTTTCAAACACTGGGCTTATTTGGGCACATTATCACTTCCGTAATCAAACTGACTAGTGATTACCTCATTTTGTAAGATGCCTCCTAGAGGAGTTCGGCGAATACCGACCTGTCATACTCCACCCACCGAAGTGTGCACTGATTCTTCAGCTGTGGGACCGGATCAGCCAATCCCACTAGAACAACCAATTCCACAAGTTTAGCTTGTTCTACAGCCACAACCAGTTCCTCAGGTACCGTAGATACCACCAGACTCACCTGATATGGTACCATAGATATTACAGGCCTTACAAGCTATCTTAGATAGGCTTCCATTGGCTACAGTTGAGCCACACGTAGAGCCACGTGTCGAGCCCCACAATGTTTCGCGAGAGGAACCACGTGTGGAGCCACGAGCTGAGACTCATGTCAAACCACATGTGGAGCCCCGCATAGAGTCGCAGGGGGTACCATGTGTGGAGCCTTATGTCAAGTTGCCTAATACAGAGGAGGTTGATTTGGCTGATAGGGCCCGTAGCAGGAGCCCCACACATCATGCCAGGCATGACAAGATAATACGAATAGAGCAATTGGGTCCCAGGCCTTATGATTATCATACAGATGAGCCTATTAGGGGGTGCAAAGATAAAGGAAATTCCATCAGGAACATATTGAGATTGAACCCTCTTACTTTCATCAGAACCACAGAGGGAGCTGAGGTAGAGGCCTGGCTTATCAGTTTAGACAGGTGCTTCACATTACAACTATATGCATGCAATACGAAGGCCCGTGTGGTAGTACACTTATTACGAGATGCAACAGCTACCTGGTGGTGCACTGAGGAATGCATGCGTCGCCTCTCCTTAGACACCCTCTTATGGGAGACCTTTATTGATCGCTTCAACGCGCGATACCTATCAGACTATTACAGACAGCGTCGAATAGACGAGTTCCATGACCTACAGCAGAGGGACTCTCAATGGCACAGTATGAGAGTAGGTTTACAGAGTTATCCAGATATGCAGAGTATCTCTATGATAAGAAAATCTTGGTGCATAAGTTTATCAGAGGACTAAACCACAGTATAGCAGGACCTGTTCAGATGGCAGATCCCCAGACCTTGAGTGATGTTGCCGAGAAGGCTTATATTGCTGAGGAGATTCAGGGACGAGGACAGAATTCTCACCCTCAGTTCTAGGATCAGGGACAGCAGCAGCATCAACAAAATTTTTGTAGACCACCACAGCCACCCCCTAGAGGAGGATTCAGTACAACATCATTACCTCCAAGGCCCCCACAACAATAGTAGTCACAATAGCAGCAAAAAGCTAGAACACAACGGAGGTCACATGGGGGTAATAATAGAGGTTGGCAACAACAGGGCCTGCACAGGGATCAGAGACAACAGGGACCACCTGCGGGACCCATGAGGCTACATCAGTCATATAGGGGCTAACAGGGGTCCACTGGTAGATCAAGACAGCAGCAGTCGAGCAGGACTCAGACTGTACAGGTACAATTTAAGGGCCCTTGTTATGTTTGTGGTGAAGCTAGACACCTAGCTAGAGAATACCCATAGGGTTTTACAGCAGGGGGATAGCACCGTACAGGAGGATCCGAGCAGATTGTGGGTGATATGGATAAATCCCACCATATGTTTGCAACAGTTGAAAACCGCCAAGCTGATTTCCAGGCTTCAGTGATAGAGATAGCAGGTATGATTAGAGAATTTCCCATCTCTATCCTATTTTATTCTGGAGCTACCGACTCTTTTATGTCTACATTGTTAGTGGAACATTACAGGCTGGTGGCTTCTAGGCAAGAATTTAGGTGGGAGGTCGAGTTGGCCTCTAGGGCCAGGATGTCAGTTGATACCATGGTTAGAGATTCTGAGATTTCCTTGGGTTCTTTCATTACAACATGTGATCTTAGGGTTATGCCATTAGGGTCCTACAACGTAGTTCATGGTATGGACTGGCTTGTAGCTTATAAAGCCAAGCTAGATTGTCATCAGAGGATGATTAATTGCTTAGACAATCATGGCACACCGATTGAGATAGTGGGCATACAGAAGCTCATGACTGCTTGTACGATATCTGCTTAGCAACTCAAACGCTGCATGCGGAAGGGTTGTCAGATGTTTGCTATCACAGTTAGTGATAGATCAGAAGATGAACCTGAGACTACTTTAGATAAACACCCTATCCTAAGAGAATTTTTTGATGTTTTTCCACCAGAGTTACTGGGTATGCCTCCACACAGAGAAGTTGACTTCCACATTGATTTGGTACCAGGGTCTGAACCAGTGTCTCGTGCACCTTATAGAATGACTACACATGAGCTTATAGAGCTTAAACTATAGTTAGAAGAATTATTAGAGAAGGGACACATCCAACCTAGCATTTCACCATGGGGCGCACCAGTTATCTTCATAAAGAAGAAGGATGGATCTCTTCAGCTATGCATGGACTATAGGCAATTAAACAAAGTGATGGTGAGGAACTGATATCCTCTGCCTAGGATTGATGAAATCTTTGACCAAATGTAGGGAGCCAAAGTGTTTTCAAAGATTGATCTAAAATCTGGGTATCACCAATTACGAATCACAGAGGCAGATATTCACAAGACTGCCTTTCGAACCAGATATGGCCATTATGAATTCACAGTGGTACCTTTCAGTTTGACGAACACCCCTACAGTGTTCATGAGTCTCATGAATGGGGTGTTCCGCACATACCTAGATAGGTTCGTGATCATATTCCTAGATGATATTTTGATCTATTCATGGACCAAGGAGGAACATGTGGACCATTTGCGTTAGGTATTGCAGTGTTTACATGAGCATCAGCTTTATGGCAACCTGGCAAAATGTGACTTCTTCAGGACAGAGGTGCAGTATTTGGGGCACATTTTATCAGGTGATGGTATCTCTGTAGATCCATCAAAGATCAGAGCAATTCAGGAATGGCCAGCACCCACCAGTGTAACAGAAGTAAGGAGCTTTATGGGACTAGCTGGTTACTACCGCAGGTTTGTTGAAGGTTTCTCTAGGATAGCACATCCTATCACTTCCCTTCAGCGAAAAGGGAAAGGATTCACTTGGACTGAGTAGTGTGAGAAGGCCTTTGGGATCCTGAAGCAACGTCTTACCAGTGCTCCCATATTAGATGTTCCAGATCTGGCAGAAGATTTTGTTGTTTGCATGGATGCATCAATAGAGGGATTAGGAGCTATGCTTATGAAGGGTGGTAGAGCAATTACTTATGAATTGCAAAAACTTAAAACACATGAGCTAAACTACCCTACTCACGATTTAGAGCTCGTAGCTGTTATTCATGCTCTTGTTCATTGGAGACACTTTCTTTTGGGTCGACGTTTTGAGCTCCATTCAGATCATCATAGCTTACAATACATTTTCACTCAGCCTAATTTGAATGCCCACCAGTGGCGTTGGATGGAGTTCATGTGTGAGTATGACTTTGATGTCCACTACATTAAAGGAAAGGAGAACGTGGTCACCAATGCTTTGAGTCGAAGGCGCCACAAGATCCTGACCCTAACTTTAAAGGTGGATTTGAGAGGACATATTCTACAGCATTTACCTGAGGACGAGTGGTTTCTTGAGGTGAAACAGGAAATCCAGAATCATCCAGGAGTGAAGAAGATGCATGTGGATTTGCGGTAGTTATATCATTGGGCTGGAATGAGATGCGACATTGCAGAGTATGTTGCTTTATTCCTTGAGTGTCAGAGGGTGAAGGCTGAGCATCAGCATCCAGCAGGACTTTTGTACCCTCACGAGATACCTGAATGGAAGTGGGACACCATTTCCATGGATTTTATTATTGGTCTACCTATGTCATCATGATGCCATAATGCCATCATGGTGAAAGTTGACAAGTTGACCAAGGTGGTGCATTTCTCACCGATACGCACAACGTACAATGCACCATCTGTGGCAAGAGTGTTTCTAGATCAGATTGTTAGACTGCATGGAGTACCTCATTGCATCATATCTGATAGGGACTTCATATTCACATCATCATTTTGGAGAGCCTTACATTAGGCATTGGGCACACAGCTCAACTTCAGTTCTGCTTACCATCCTGAGACCGACGGCCAGACAGAAATAGTTAATCAGGTGTTAGAGGACATGCTTCGCATGTATGTTATGGATTATTAGTCTAAATGGGAGGAGTACATGTATCTGGTTGAGTTCACCTACAATAATGGGCATCACAGCTCATTGGGCATGCCTCCTTACCAGGCTTTATATGGCAGACCTTGCAGGATGCCTTTGAGTTGGGATCGGCTAGAGGACTGAGTTGCCATTGGTCCCAAAATAATTCAGGATATGGAACAGGAGGTCACTGTGATCAAATAGAGACTGCAGGAAGCTTAGGATAGACAGAAAAAGTATACAGATGCGAAGAGAATGGATTGAAGCTTTTCAGTGGGTGACAAGGTATTCTTGAGAGTGCGACCGCATAAGAGTCCAATCCGTTACGAAAAAGGTTGTAAGCTCGCACCCTAGTTTGTAGGACCTTTTAAGATTTTGGAGAGAATAGGACCTGTAGCCTATCATTTAGCCTTGCCACCTAGCCTATCTCATATCCATGATGTCTTTCATGTTTTAGTTTTATGTCGTTATATATATCTGACTTGTCTCACGTATTGGATTGGAGTGCTCTTTAGGTAGAGGCAGACGGACAGCTGGCTTTGGAGCCAATACACATATTGGCTTGTCAGACACTGGGCCTTTGAGGTCGAGAGCTAGATCAGGTTAGGGTCCAATCGGATATGTATGATGAGGTCACTACAACATGGGAAGATGCAATGAGACTGAAGACACTTTACCCTCACATCTTTGATGACTTCCAGGAGGAAGTACAATCATAGGGGGAGGATGTGAGGCCTACCTTTTTCACTTCTGTTCATGAGACTATTTATAGTACTATTGCTATTACTTTTATGATTGGGGGACTGTTGATCCCAGAATCTTGATTATTAAACCTAATTGATTTTTAAGAAAATAATTATGCAATGATAGTTAGATGTTGCTTTTAAGTGAATGATGAATGGATAATATTAGAAATAGAATTTTAATGTGATTATATGGTAGAATGTTTAGGTATGCACATAATTTAAATTGCTTCAGCTATGACATTCTTATGTGTTATTGACTTCAAGTTTGAGTGTGCAGGTATTACTAATGAAACCACAAATATAGAAGATCATTCCACACCCTATGTTGTATCCCTTGTGAGTCGATCTAGTTCCACGAGGAACTAAAATCAACCTCGTGTTTGGTGAATTGTGGTAATGTTGTAATGATGCATGAGGTCAAGGGAATTAGGTCTATCTTCTGATTTAACTATATTGTGAAATGTGTTGTAAGAGATGTTGTTTTAAATCTTGTTTTAACTTTATTTCTTTTAGACCCTCTTCTTGTGTTTTTACTTGACTCTAGGAGTCCTAACTAGGTTTAAATCAACCCTAGGTTATACCCCATGGATCTAGGGACCCTTTTGACTAGGATAACCTTGGGTTAACCTCCATATGGTCACTTCAACTTCATGGTGAAGTTAAGTGACGAATTTGGAGCATGGGGACAATGGGATGAGTGGAATCCACACTTAGACCCACTTCCAAGTCATGGAAGGACTCCATGATCCACCAATAATAGAGTGCTTGTCTCTTTGTGCCTCTCTTTTGGTGGGAGATCCCATAAAAAGGGTGGTGTGTCATCCACTTTCCTTTTATTTCTATTTTTCTTATTATAATTTAATTCACCCATTTGTTGTAAAAGGGCCATAGTGGGGAACCTCTTGAGTGGGGTTAATTGTTTTAAGTCCACTAGGATAATGGAGAAGGAGTGGGTTTATTTTTTTTAATGCCACTTGGAATAAGGGATAAGGGAGAGGATTAGTTTTAAAGGGGAGAAGAGGGAGAGGGTAAGGGGGTTGGATTATTGTGGAAAGAATGAGAACTTGGAGAAGGAGACTAAGGGTGGAGCTCTTCGTCAAAATACATTCCATAATTGTGCTAGAAAAGGTTGATGAGCCAGTTACTCACCTATGTATGCTTTGTTCTTGTTTGATGAATGAGGAATTACAATGGTTGTCTATGTGTTATTTTTACTATTTTGGGGTTTGTGTTGGGTGTTGAAAGAGCTCCTTCCAGTTGGAAGGCAATGCTCATCTTGTATAGGGAAGGGAAGGTGTGAACCTCCTCAGGTGTCTTCTTATTTTGGTATATGGAAGCCTTGAGGGTAAGTTGGTAATTTTGAGCCTAGAGGGCTATAAGGCTTTGAGAGCCTATTTGGGATATCCCTATGATTTTTATTGTGTGGATGGCTTGAGGCCACGAGAAAGAATAACATTGTTGGCTTGAGGCCTTGAGATAAGCTATGTTAATTATTTGAGAAGAATGACACCTTGGAGTAGAGAGAGTCTACTTCCCTACCCCCTTTGAACTCACCTCAGCTGAGTCTTTGTATTGTGTGTAAAACCTTGGGAGTTTGAATGTTGTTTGCTTGATTGTTGTTATTCAATGTTGTGAAGTGTTTTGGTCTATTCTACCCTAGGTATGTGGATGGTCTCCCTAGCTCAAGGGTGACCCTCTTGCGGGTCTATGGTAGGGAGGAGAGCTAGTTGGCTATTGTTTTCTCCCTTGTTGTTATGCAGGTTAATTGTTGGAGTATGTTAAGAAGATTGAAGGAGTTTTTTTCCTTGTTTAGAGAAAATATTCTATCTTCCTATTTGTAATGAGAGCTTGGTCTCTTTATGTTCTCCCTGGATAAGATGCTTTTTGTAAGAGTTTAGAGGAGAGACCTTATCTCTCGAATTTGTTGTAAAAGTTGTTATTATGGGAGTGGAGAGAGAATCCTTCCTTACTATGTTGTTAGTTGTGATTTTACTTGAATATTTCATTATATTTTTGGTGTGAGTAGTAAGAGGTGAAAGTTATTTTATCCAAGGAGTGGATTGGACCTTTTTCTTGCAGAAGAATGTCTTATAAAGTTGTGAAAATTAGTTGGGGATGTATGCGACAATTGATAAGATTTATCCACTGTATTGTTTAGTGAAAATGATATTTAAATTAAATTTTATAAGAAGTGAAATTGTCTTTTAGTAAAAGATTAAGATTTGAATTAGATGTGCATTAGTATTTCATCAAAAACGTTTTACATTTCTATTATACTGAATTTGTGAAAAGAAGAATTTATTCTTTAATCTGTAATTGTTTCTTAATTTATTCCCTACATTGCATTGGAAAGTTCTTGTTGAAAGATGAATTTTAATTGACAATTGCAAATTGGAATTTATATTAATTTCTATATTATTTCAAGTAATTGTTGAATTTATAAACTGAGATATTAAAAAAAAATTGTAAATTTGTATAGATCCTATGACATGGTTATAAGAAAATAAAAAATTTAAAAAAAAAAAAAAATATATATATATATATATATATATATAACTAATTTTGGTTATATTTAATTAAACTTAGAATTTGTGGAAATTACACATTTTGATTATCATATGTTAAAATATTTATATATATATATATGTGTGTGTGTGTGTGTGTGTGTGTGTGTGTGTGTGTATATATATGTGTATATATATAAGTGTATGTATATATATAATATTATTTTATTGTAAATGAAATTAAAATCTTTCTATATATATAAATGTATATATATACATATATATATATTTATTTATTTATTTTTATTTTTATTTAAAAATATCGAAATAGCAAACGAAATGAAGAAGAAATTCACAATATGCATTTTAAACACAGTAGCTATTTTAAGATGAAGAATGGTGGGGGTTTAATCCCCACCGAACACATATTTAAGAGAAGGGTGTGGGGAGGGTCGGAGCCCCACCCACACCCCATGAAGTGGGATGTGGGTGGGGCTCCGCCCCTCCCCACATCCCCGTGCTGCCGTAGCCTACGAGCTACCCAAACCCCTCCACCTTTGCTGCCGACACCACACCTCCCCACTGACAGTGTTCCCACCGCCGCTCCTGCGTGGCTCTGCCACCTCTACAACCTCCGTCCCACCTTCGCCTGTGACCATTACACCTCCCGTCCTCCTCCATGCCTTGATGACCCCTGCGACCAGTGCCGTCGATCCCCATGGCCACCGCTCCTCTCACACCTGCAGACACAAACATACCTCTCAAAAATAAATAAAACATTAGGGTTATTTAACCCATGGCTATGGGTTGGGTTTTTATAACAAAATGGTATTAAGAATATAAGTGGAGTTTCCACTATTCTTACAAAAGAAACAATTATATATATAACTATATATATATATATATATGAATATTTATATATATTAATTGTAAATGAATGAGCTTGCACTAAAAGGATATTTAATATATATAATTATGAGTGGAGTTTCCAAAACCTAATTTAAAATGAAATTATATAAATAAATATAAACATTTATAAATATATATGTATATATATATATGTATATATATGTATATATATATATGTATATATATATGTATATATATATATATAAATGAATTTATATATATATATATATATATATATATATATATAAATGGACAATTTTAATGGGGCTATTGTAATTTGCCCTAATAACAAATTACATTAATTTCATTTGTAAGGAAATTGTGTTTTCAGGAGTAGTATCATTTTTTTTACTAATGAATTATCAAGGTATGGAAGATGATTTAACGTAAATAAAATTTAAATGCAAATACAAAAAAATAAATAAAGAAGTACGTAAACGAGCGAAACAAGCAACGTCTTTAAAACAAATCGATAGAGGAGTAAACCAAGAATGCGAGGCAGTATTTAACAGACTGAGAAAACCTATAGAGGCCAACTAATTAACAAACGTAGTGAACACCCTTCAAGCAAAATGAATGTCCATGTGTGTGGAATATTCAGAAGACATTTAACATTGTCGACTTTAAACATACGCAACCAAGCACGCTTGTGGGTGCGATGGGGGCTTTCAGAGTAGTAAGGGGAAAATTTTTTATAGTTCATATCATGACCACATGACGCATGTGGACATGACATGCGTGTTAGTGTGTTGTGACCGCATGTGAAATGTGGGCATGACAAAAAAGCAACTACCCATCAATAAAGGCTTCAATAACTTATAGTCTAGGGTTTAAACCATCAGGACTTAGCATTTTTAGGATGCATTAGGCTTTTAGAAACTTGGTCTTTAGATATTTTAAATCTATAATGACATGATCTTGACTTTTGTCATTGCTAGCCTTTGACACTACTATAGAGAGGTAGCAAAAACATAAAGACATTTTAGGACTCTTAGAACAATTGGGGTTTTAGGTCATAGTAGATCTTCATGAAGTTGAAAAACCCTAGTATATATCATTAAGAATTTGATTATCAATACTCTGTAGAGACATAATATTGACATGAAAAAGAAACTTTGATAATCAAAACCCAAACATGCCAAAACTTCATAATACCTAAGAACTCCTTATCTTCATTACTAAATTGATCTAACTGTGAGCACTTTAACAAAAAATAAGCACATGAGCCTATGAGTTCACCAAATCCAACTGAGTTATCTCTTTGACAACAATGACTTCACACTTGACACTCCTTATGATGACAAAGTTTGCACACCTCTTGATGATGATAAGATTTGTACTTCATAAACATGAATGCATACATCCAAAAAACTCCTTGCCACTTAATCACATTTCATCAAATCTACTAGGATCTCCTGGATGTATGACCCTATGACTCATTGCATGATACAAACCACTCATTGCATGATACAAACCACAAATCTCCTAATGATGACATACCATAACTCTTCCTCCTGATGGTGATGATAGTCCAATGAAGATGAAGACCAATAACACAACTGCTCTATCAAATTACAAACTTCATTCAACCTTTGCATTCTTAATAACAAACTTCATTCAACAAACACCATGAATGAATCAATCACCAAACACCATTCAAGTACCATTAACATCAATGACAAATCAACAAACTCCATCAACCAACTCCATCAACCTTTGACATCAATGCCAAACATCAACAAACTCTCTCTTTGTCATTGATGGCAATTTAACGTGATTCAAATCTATCACTCTCCCTTTGACATCAAATGACAAAGGAATACTTACTCCCCCTACAAAAAAAGATATACTGCCATGGAGAGCAAAAGCAATGTCAAGAAGATCACTATCAAGTTGGTCAAGACCCTTGTAAGCACCATAACTCTACAACAAGAGTCTTTCAAGACAAAAATATCAATGTGAAAGACTTCTGTCACCATATCATTGACAATATCATGCATATCACTGTATCATAAGAGAAGGCATTGTTACCTATTATCTATCAGATATCTCTGCACTCAATCACTGCCATAGAATATTGACACACTGTCACTGGCTGTCAGACATTGTGATGACTGTACTGTACCAAACCACTGCAACTAAATTACTTGCATATCATTCAACATACCAAGATTCAAGGGCTCTAAGAGCTTACATCATCATACCTCAATGTTCACATAGTCACTGTCATTGTCAAGCATTGTTTGGCAATCTACTAAACATATGTCAAAATCATTATCCAATCTATCAAACAATGTCAAGGGCTATCAAGCATTGTTACAAGAGCTAACATCATTATCATAGATTCTATTCCCCTAGAACATATGCTTGAAATAAGGTAACTGATTATACTCAAAATAGTGAAGTTTGATAAATAACATACACTTCAAACATGGCATTAGAGTAGAAATAGTACCACCAACAAAGCATAATATCACTATTTAATCATATTGTCCTGATGACTGATACAGTCACTGACACCAAGCAAATCAAGAACATGCAGTGAATTCATGTCAACCACGAATCACTATCCAAATCAAATGATGACATCAAAGCAACCTCAAATCTAAATCACTGTGTGAAAACCACTGCATTGACAAAGTAATCCAACTAACACTTCATAAACATCGATATGATATTAATGATGATATGTCACTAGTCGCATCTCATTATTGCATACATGTCTACAATATAACTATCATTGAACAATCATAACCATCACCAAAAAGACATCATCATAAACAACCAAAGATGGTGTACCAAATCATCTATCACACAACAATGCTGTTGGATGTCTAATAATCTGTATCACTGTACACAAACTAGTGGTTACAGAAATAAGGTTCTGAAGTTGTCAATGATAACAATAAACACAAATGAACTACCAAGATGGATGATGTTGTCAAATTTTTATTCTCCCTATGATGTGACTCTGTCATACATTGTTACTATTGGTAAGAGACACTACTCTGATATGGACCTGTATGTTGTCATTAATGGCAATAAGGCTCAGAGATCTTATCACCATGATAGGAAGAGATATCTCTGAAAGATGGTGCAGGAGCACCCCTTCAAAATAAAACATAAGTCTAACTATAGTATGTTTTGACTTTATGATGTAATAAGGTCCATTGGAGCAATTCTTATGTTTTGGATCAATCTAGGATAGTGTGTAGACAGTTATAGTTTGTTGAGATAGCTATCTTCCCAGCCGCTTGGAAGTCTCCCAGCTGTTGGGAATCAAGTCTATACTACTCGTGAAGAGTAGCTATTTATGCCCTAGATTAGTTTGTTTTAGGGAGATAGTTCAGCATTGCATATGAAGGACAGAGTCATCTGTGTTTGAAAATTAGACAGAACATTGTGATACAGTGGGTTGTGATATCTATATGCATTTTTGTTATTGAATTAAGGAAGATCCCATTGTTTCATTTGTCTAATTTTTGATCCATCTGTGTATTGATTCTCTTGTTGCAGGCAAAATGGATTCACCCATCCATTCCACCGGTTGATTCTCTGAATTGGTGGAATGGACATGTATAGTAGATTAGTTTGCATTTTTGTTTTTATGTTCATGCATTCCATGTTTTTGGGATCGATTTGTAGCATCCTCATGTGCTAGGGTTTGAAGGTTAAATTCTAATTTAAAGTTGCCCAGGAAATGGTTCGGTCCGATTGCAGTGTTTTCTGTGTGAAATTTGTGAAGTTTTGAGGGTTTTGTCAAAATGTGCATTTGATGGATACAGGGTTTGTATGCAACATATAGTCTGTGTGTATATCGCATTTGTATCTGTGCATATATCACTAACCGGTTTGGGTGTTAGAACTTGTTAAAAATGCATGTTTTGATGATACAAAGATGAAGTAGTTCAGATATACATTTCTTGTGTATATCACTTTTGTATTCGAGGATCATTTTGTGTGAATCTGTCATTTGCATATCGCTGTTGTATGTTGGAACATACAAGTGGGTCAATGGCGAGTCAAAGATACATTCACCAAGGATAGATGGGAGATGTATCTTTTGTTTGCATATCAGGGTTGTACATTCTAAATGTACATTGAAAATATGCATTCAAGATATACAAAGTTTGTGTATATCGCTGAGGGGCATTAGGTCATACAAGTTCTGTGTATACATCGTTTGGTATACATTTTGTGAGTATACTATAGTTGCATGTCTCTACGTATACATCAAATGCACTTTATGGTTTGCATATAGTGAATGTATATTGCAAATATACATTTGGATGGTACAGGAGAAAGTCAAAGGTCAATAGATCGTGGAAGGGATATTCTGAGGAATATTCATTGAATGCATATTTTGGCATTGTATCTGAATATACATTTGACAAATACAAAGGATTTTATACAAAGGTAGTTAGTGGGTCAAACATACATTGAGGGCATATCCATGGGAATATTCGGTGAATGTATGTTTTGTTTGTATCTAGTGCTTGTATATTGGAAATATTCATCGCGCTTATACATTGTCGAAAGATACATTGGGTGACCAGTAGCGAAGGTAATAGGAACCGGCGATAAGAGGTTGAGAATTGTATGTATGTTCGGTGGAGTGAACAGTGCTCATAGATATATCACAAATGTATGTTGGAAGATACATTGTGCTAGATGCAAGAAGTGACCGACAGGAATGGTAGCAGAAACTGGTGGTCACAGGTCAGGCGTTGTATGTTTGAGTATTCAGTGCGAAGCAAATGCAAGGGTCGCAGGCGCAGTAGGTGAGAGTTTGCATGTATAAGGGGAAATGTACCTTGCGATAGGAAAATAAAGAGAAGGGTTATTGAAATAGAGTTTATATGCATATTTAATAATGCATGGACATACGATTGAGAATGTATGTTAGGGTTTTTGGTGGATGCTCTGCATCATAGTGGTATCAGAGCAAAGGTTGGATCTTCTGGGAAGATAAGAAGATGGTAAGATGTCGGATGAAGAAGGAACATCAGAGATTCTGTCAAGGATGACCAACGCTGAGTTGGCAATTCTGGTAAAGAAGTAGATTACAGAGAGCATTGCTGTAAAGGCTCAGAATTAGGCATTGAAAAATGAGTTGGAGAAGTTGAGGGACAGAGTAGGTTCTGGTAAAGAAGAAGATAGGGAAGAAGAAGAGATCCCTAGGTGGAACGAGAAAGATGTTCCTGTAGACTAGAGACCCTTGATTAATGCCCTCAAATCCATGGAGAGGAGAACCATGGATGTGAAATTGGATTTGCCAGTGTTTATAGGAAAGATCGATCCTAATTCGGTGATGGAGTGGATAGACTCCTTAAACAATTTCTTCGAGACAGAGGAGATACCAGAACACCAGAGGGTAAAGATAGCCCAATCAAAAATGAAAGAGGCTGCATTAACTTGGTGGAATTTTATCCAAGATGACAAAGTACAAGAAGGAAAGTGCAGAGTTGCTACATGGAAGAAGATGATGGCTTTAGTGAAAGAAGCCTATGTTCCATTGGATTACAGCATCCAATTGCATAAGAGGAAACAAAATTTGAAGCAGAAGGAGCTAGATGTCAGCTCATATACAGAAGAATTTATGAAACTTTGTGTCAAGACAAAAGCAAAAGAGAGTGAGGAAGAAAGGGTAGCTAGATACCTTAATGGATTGAGGTTCAACATTCAGGAAGATTTGAATCTACATAACCCAAATATAGTTCAGAAATGTTTTCAGTTGGCATTGAAAGTGGAAGAGAAGTTAAAGAGAAGATAAGAACAGAACAATAGAGGAAGAGAAAAACAACAAAGAGGTGGAAGAGGTCCTTTCAGAGGCAGAGGACACAGATTTGGATATCAGGGAGAATCCAGTCATGACAACAGCAAGGGAGATAACAGTCAAAACCAGAGAGGAAGTTACAATTAGCAAGGAAACTTCAGAGGCAGAAGACCTTTCAGAGGAAGATCTCAATACAGAGGATCTATCAGATGTTATAACTGTAATAAAGAAGGCCATATAGCTAGCAGATGTCCAGAAAAGGCAAGTTCAATAGGAGAAAGGAGAATGAATCTGATCCAAGAACCTGATAGCCAAAGTGCAACAAGCTCAAATGCTTTTCAAAGTGTGAATGCTTTTGACAATTATGGATATCCAGAGAGTGGAGAATCTCTGATGATGAGGAGAACAATGACTACCATGAAGGTACTTGATAAAGAACCCCCACAAAGGAAGTCTCTTTTCATAACTACATGCAAGGTAGGAGGTAAGGCATGTAAAGTTTTAATTGATTCTGGTTCTACTAAAAATTTTGTATCTGATGAAATGGTAACAAAGCTTAAGCTTAGAAGATTACCTCACCCATCCCCATATAAGGTCTCATGGCTTACCCAAGGTCAGCAAACAGTTGTAGAAGAGTAGGCTTGGGTAGAATTTCATATTGGAGCATATAAGGACAAGTTGTTGTTTGATATCACCAAGATGGATGATTGCCATCTTTTATTTGGAAGACCATGTCAGTATGATTTGAAGGCATGCCATGATGGGGTTAGGAACACCTATACAATCACCAAAGATGTTATGGTGATAGAGTTATCCCACGGATAGAGAAAGAGGAGAAATCAAAAGGAAAAGAGGTGAAGGTAATACTGATGGAAGGAAAACAATTCATGAAAGAAGTAGGAGCAAAAGGTGTATTTGCATATGCCCTAATTCCATGTCGCATAGTGAATAGAGAATAGTAGCAAGGAGTCAAGAAAGAGAAGAAGTAGAGGTTCATAGACCCAGCTATCCAAAAGTTATTGGATAAGTATAAAGGCATCATCTCTGATGGAATGCCAAGATCCCTACCACCTGTAAGGGATATCAACCATTGCATAGATCTAAACCCAGGATCTACACTTCCAAACAAAGCAGCATATAAGCTAACTCCATAACAGAATGCAGAAGTAGCAAGACAAATTGAGGAATTATTAGACACAGGTCCGATTGGCAAAAGTTTAAGCCCATGTGCAGTATTGTGAGGCCTACCCTTTTCACTTCTGTTCATGAGACTATTTACAGTACTATTGCTATTACTTTTATGATTGGGGGACTGTTGATCTCGGAATCTTAATTATTAAACCTAATTGATTTTTAAGAAAATAATTGTGCAATAATAGTTAGATGTTGCTTCTAAGTGAATGATGAATGGATAATATGAGAAATAGAATTTTAATGTGATTTTAGTATGTTTATATGGTAGAATGTTTAGGTATGCATGTATTTAAATTGCTTTGGCTATGATATCTTTATGTGTTATTGACTTCAAGCTTGAGTGTGCAGGTATTGCTAATAAAACCACAAATATAGGAGATCATTCCATACCTTATGTTGTATCCCTTGTGAGCAGATCTAGTTCCACGAGGAGCTAAGATCAACTCCGTGTATGGTGGAAATGTTGTAATGTTGCATGCGGTCAAGGGAATTAGGTCTACCCTCTAAATTACTTGTATTGTGATATGTGTTGTAAAAGATGTTGTTATGAATCTTGTGTAAGTTTATTTCTTTTAGACCCTTTTCTTGTGTTTTTACTTGACTCTAGGAGTTCTAACTAGGATAAAATCAACCCTAGGTTATACCCCACGGGTCTAGGGACCCTTTTGACTAGGATAACCTTGGGATAACCTCCATATGGTCACTTCAACTTCATGGTGAAGTTAAGTGACGAATTTGGAAGCATAGGGATAATGGGATGAGTGGAATCCACACTTAGACCCACTTCCAAGTCATGGAAGGACTCCATGATCCACCAATAATGGAGTGCTTGTCTCTTTGTGCCTCTCTTTTGGTGGGAGACCCCCATAAAAAGGGTGGTGTGTCATCCACTTCCTTTTCTATTTCTATTTTTCTTATTGTATTTTATTCATCCATGTCTTGTAAAAGGGCTATAGTGGGGAGCCTTTTGAGTGGGGTTAATTGTTTTAAGTCCACTAGGGATAATGGATAAGGAGTGGGTTTAATTTTTTAATGCCACTTGGAATAAGGGATAAGGGAGAGAATTCGTTTTAAAGAGAAGAGGGAGAGTGTAAGGGGGTTGGATTATTGTGGAAAGAAGGAGAACTTGGAGAAGGAGGCTAAGGGTGGAGCTCTTCTTCAAAATACTTCCATAATTGGGCTTGTAGAGGTTAGTGAGCCAGTTTACTCACCTATGTATGTTTTGTTCTTGTTTGATGAATGTGGATTTGCAATGGTTGTCTATGTGTTATTTTTGCTATTTTGGGTTTGTGTTGGGTGTATGAAAGATCTTCTTCCAGTTGGAAGACAATGCTCATCATGTATGGGGAAGGGAAGGTGTGAACCTCCTCGGGTGCATTCTTATTTTGGTATATGGAAGCCTTGAGGGCATGTTAGTAATTTTGAGTCTAGAGGGCTATAAGGCTTTGAGAGCCTATTTGGGATATCCCTGTGATTTTTATTATTTAGATGGCTTGAGGCCATGGGAAAGAATAATTTGGTTGGCTAGAGGCCATGAGATAAGTTCTGATAATTGTTTGAGAAGAATGATACCTTGGAGTAGAGAGAGTCTACTTCCCTACCCTCCTTTGAACTCACCTCAGCTGAGTCTTTGTATTGTGTGTAAAACCATGGGAGTTTGAATATTGTTTGCTTTGATTATTATTATTCAATGTTGTGAAGTGTATTGGATTGTTCTTCTTGGGTGTGTGGATGATCTCCCTAGCTCGAGGGTGACCCGTGACCCTCTTGCAGGTCTATGGTAGGGAGGAGAGCTTGTTGCGTGGTGTATTCTTCCTTGTTTGTCATACAGGTTTATCTTGGAGCATGTTGAGAGGATTGGAGGAGTGTTCCTTGTTTAGAGAAAATGATCTATCTTCCCATTTGAAATGAAAGCTTGGTCTCTTTAAGTTTCTTCCTGGATAAGTTTCTTTTAAAGAGGAGAGATTGCTCCCTCTGAAAGTTGTAGAAAAATTGCATTGGGAGAAGAAAGTAATTCCTCCCTTAGAATGTTTGTGAGTTGTGGAATCTTACAGTTGTTATTCTTGTTTATCAAAATTGTAAAGTTGTGAGATTACTTGTTGAATTGGATCAGTTGACAAATGCATCTCTTGTATTATTTAGTGAGAAAGTTACTTTTACAGTATTATGAAAGATGTAAATTTACCTTTGAAAACAAAATTAAAACTTAAGTATGCAATGGAAAATAATCTAGATCGATTTACTTGCCTGTTTATTTGGTTATTGAAGTGAAAGATCTATCAGTTTCCTGTATTTACTCTTAATCTTTAAATTTTTTTGAAATGGAATGTATACTTGATAGATTAAATTTTAGTTGATAAATACAGATTTTAATGGTTAGTGTATTCTGTTTCACTTAAGAAATTGTTAAATTGATAATTAAAAATGTTAGAGATATTGGGAAATGAATTTGTTAAATTAAGAATTGAAAGGTTGTAGGAAATATGAAACTTTTTTATGAATTATATATATATTCTTATTATTAAATGAAGTTATAAAAATTTGATACACTTGTATATATATATATACATATATATATACATATACATATATATACATATACATATATATATATATATACATATATTTTTATTATTAAATGAAGTTGTGAAAATTTGGTATACTAGTATATATATATTTAAATAGTTTTAAATTAAATGAAATTTCAAGATGAGATATATATATATATATATATATATATATATATATATATATATAATTAATTAGTATAAATTAGAATTTTTGAAATTTTGCAAATGAGATAGACTGCGGAAGTTTCGCTATTTACACAGCTGAATGAAACATGTCATACGGTGGGGGTTTAAAACCCACCGAAATACCTTAATGCAATGAGTGGGTTGTGGGTGGGGCTCCGCCCCTCCCCACACCCTCGCCATGGTTAATAAACCCCTGCCCCACCGCATATTCCCCATAGTGCCGCCCCCTGCGGCCCTCCTCCATTGCTCCCTCTGCCGTCCGCTACACGCCGCCTCTGCGGCCACCCTACACCTGCCTCCGCCCACCTCCATGGCTTCGGCCTCCCCTGTAACTCCACACCGCCCACCTTCCAGCCTCCATTCCACTTCGTCCTCTCCATTCGGTCCTGCATCCAGTGCCATGTTCCTTGGCCACCGCCAATGCCTTTTCCCTCCTGCAAAACAAACATATCTCTCACAACAAAAAAAAATAGGGTTATTTAACCCCCATTGCTATGAGTTGGAGGTCATAATAATATGGTAATAAAATAAGAGTGGAGTTTCCACTAGTATGGTTTAAAGTGTTTTTAAATAAAAATAAATGTATATATATATGTGTGTGTGTGTGTGTGTGTGTGTGTGTGTGTGCATATATATATATATATATGAAATTTATTATATAAATGTGGGGTTTCATTTTAAAAAGAAAATTTATTTCGTTAGTGATATTTACATGAATGATTATATATATATATATATATATATATATATATATATATATATATATATATATATATATATATACATATGTGTGTGTGTGTGTATAAATAAATAATTGTAATGTAATTAAAAATGTAAGTATATAATTAATCGTTATTCGTTGTGAAAGGGCGATTTTAAAAATATATATATATTAAAAGAAAAATAAAATATTTAAATATATATATATATTTAAATATTTATTTAAAGAAATAATGAGACAAATAATTTTGACATTTATTATTTAAAACTCAACAAATTGAACTGTAGTAGAAACTGCGTTCTCAAGTTAAATTATTGCCAATGGTAGACTATGAAAATGAGACAATTTATTGAAATAAATAGATAATTAAATAAATAGACGATGGAATGTAATAAGAGTAGAAATGCGAGCCAGTATTGAAATAAACTAGGAAATCCAATAAATGTCAACCACCTACCAAGGAAATCCTAAACGTTACAAATTAAACCAACATAAACATAGTGATTGATATCAATATGTACACATGTGTAGAATATTCTATTAGCAACAATAACTTGGATGACTTAAACGTGCGCAACTGAGCACACCTGTGCATGCGAGGGGGCATTCAGAATAGTAAGGGGAAAATTTTTGATAGTTTGTATCATGACCACATGACGCATGTGGACATGACATGCGGGTTTGCATGTTGTGACCGCATGTGAAATGTGGGCATGACATTTGGTATCAGAGCATAGTTGATTTAAACACTGGGCTTGTTTAGGTACATTATCACTTCTGTGATCAAATTGACTGGCGATTACCTCATTTTGTAGGATGCCTCCCAGACAAGTTTGGTGAACACTGACCTGCCATACTCCACTCACCGAGGTGTGCATTGATTCTTCAGCTGTGGGACTGGATTAGCTCATCCCACCAGAACAGCCAATTCCACAGGTTTAGCTAGTTCTACAGGCACAACTAGTTCCTTAGGTGCCGCAGGCACCACCAGCCTCACCTGATATGGGACCACAGATATTACAGGCCTTGCAGGCTATCTTAGATAGGCTTCCATCAGCTACAGTTGAGCCATGTGTAGAGCCACATGTCGAGCCCAGTAATGTTCCTTGAGAGGAACCACGTGTGGAGCCACGAGCTGAGACTCATGTCGAGCCACTTGTGGAGCCCCATGTAGAGCCGTAGGGGGTACCACGTGTGGAGCCTTATGTCAAGTTGCCTAATACAGAGGAGGTTGATTCAGCCGACAGGGCCCGTAGCAGGAGCCCCACACATCATGCCAGGCATGACGAGATAGTGCGAATAGAGCAATTGGGTCCCAAGCTTTATGATTATCCTATAGATGACCCTATCAGGGAGCACAGAGATAAAGGAGATTCCATCAGGGACATATTGAGATTGAACCCTCCTACTTTCATTAGAACCACAGAGAGAGCTGAGGCTAAGGCCTGGCTTATCAATTTAGACAGGTGCTTCGCATTGCATCCATACGCGGGCAATACGAAGGCCCATGTGGTAGTACACTTATTACAAGATGCAACAGCTACCTAGTGGCACACTGAGGAGTGCAAGCGTTGCTTCTCCTTAGACACCCTCTCATGGGAGACCTTTATTAAGAGCTTTAATGTGCGATACCTATCAGACTATTACAGACAGTGTCAGATAGATGAGTTCCATGACCTACAGCAACGGGGACTCTCAGTGGCATAGTATGAGAGTAGGTTTACAGAGTTATCCAGATATGTAGAGTATCTCCATGATGAGAAACTCCTAGTGTGTAAGTTTATCAGAGGACAAAACCACAGTATAGCAGGACCTGTTCGGATGGCAGATCCCTAGACTTTGAGCGATGCTGCCGAGAAGGCTTATATTACTGAGGAGATTCAGGGACGGGGGCAGAATTCTCACCCTCAGTTCTAGGATTGGGGATAGCAGCAGTATCAACAGAGTTTCTGTAGGCCAACACAGGCACCCCCTAGAGGAGGATTTAGTACAACATCATTACCTCCTAGGCCCCCACAACAATAGTAGTCACAGCAGCAATAGAAAGCTAGAACGCAACTGAGGTCACATGGGGGTAATAATAGAGGTTGGCAATAGTAGGGCACGTAAAGGGATCAGAGACAGTAGGGACCACCTGCAGGACCCGCGAGGCTGCAACAGTCATATAGGGGCTCATAGGGGTCCACTGGTAGATCAGGACAACAGCAGTCGAGCAGGACTCAAACTGTATAGGTACAGTTTAAGGGGCCTTGTTATGTTTGTGGTGAAGATGGACACCTAGCTAGAGAGTGCCCACAAGGTTTTATAGTAGGGGGATAGCATCATACAGGAGGATCCGAGCAAACTATGGGTGATATGGGTAAATCCCACCATATGTTTGCAGCGGTTGAAAACCGCAGGCTGATTTCCAGGCTTCAGTCATAGAGGCAGCAAGTATGATTGGAGGTTTTCCCCTCTCTATCCTACTTGATTTTGGAGCTACCAACTCTTTTATCTCTACATTGTTAGTGGAACGTTGCATGCTGGTGGCTTCTAGGCAGGACATTAGGTGGGAGGTCGAGTTGGCCTTTAGGGCCAGGATGTCAGTTAATACCGTTGTTAGAAATTGTGAGATTTCCTTGGGTTCTTTTATTACAACATGTGACCTTAGGGTTATGCCATTAGGATCCTATGGTGTAGTTCTGGGTATGGACTGGCTTGCGGCTCATAGAGCCAAGCTAGATTATCGCCAGAGAACGATTAGTTGCTTAGACGATCATGGCACACCAGTCGAGATAGTGGGCATAGAGAAGCCCACGACTGCTTGTACAATATCCGCTTAGCAAATTAAGCACTGCATGCGAAGGGGTTGTTAGATGTTTCTATCATAGTCAGTGATAGTTCAGAGGATGAACCTGAGACTACCTTAGATGAACACCCTATCTTGAGAGAATTTTTTGATGTTTTTCCGCCAGAGTTACTGGGTATGCCTCCACATAGGGAAGTTGATTTCCACATCGATTTGGTGCCAGGGGCAGAACCAGTGTCTCATGCACCTTATAGAATGACTACACATGAGCTTATAGAGCTTAAACTGTAGTTAGAAGAATTATTAGAGAAGGGACACATCTGACCTAATGTTTCACCTTGGGGCGCACCAGGTATCTTCGTAAAAAAGAAGGATGGATCTCTTCGGCTATGCATGGACTACAGACAGTTGAACAAAGTGACGGTGAGGAATTGATATCCTCTGCCTAGGATTGACGATCTCTTTGACCAAATGTAGGGAGCCAAAGTGTTTTCAAAAATTGATCTAAAATCTGGGTATCACCAATTACGAATCACAGAGGCAGATATTCACAAGACTACTTTTCGAACCAGATATGGCCATTATGAATTTACAGTGGTACCTTTTGGTTTGATGAACGCCCCTGCAGTGTTCATGAGCCTCATGAACGAGGTGTTCCGCACTTACCTAGATCAGTTCGTGATCATATTCCTAGATGATATTTTGATCTATTCACAGACTGAGGAGGAACATGTGGACCATTTGCGTCAGGTATTGCAGTGTTTACGTGAGCATCAGCTTTATGGAAACCTGGTGAAGTGTGCCTTTTTTAGGACAAAAGTGCAGTATTTGGGGCATGTTTTATCAAGCAATGGCATCTCCATAGATCCATCAAATATCAGAGCAATTCAGGATTGGCCAGCACCCACCAATGTAATAGAAGTAAGGAGCTTTATGGGACTAGCCGGTTACTACCATAGGTTTGTTGAAGGTTTCTCTAGGATATCACATCCTATCACTTCCCTTCAGCAAAAAGGGAAAGGATTCACTTGGACTGAGCAGTGTGAGAAGGCCTTTCGAATCCTTAAAGAACGTCTTACCAGCGCTCCCATATTAGCTATTCTTGATTCGGTAGAAGATTTGGTTGTTTGCACAGATGCATCATTAGAGGGATTGGGAGCTGTGCTTATGCAGGGTGGTACAGTGATTGCTTATGAATCACGAAAACTTAAAACACATGAGCTAAACTACCCTACTCGTGATTTAGAGCTCACAGCTGTTATTCATGCTCTTGTTAATTGGAGACACTTTCTTTTAAGTCGATGTTTTGAGCTCCATTCGGATCATCATAGCTTACAGTAAATTTTCACTCAGCCTAATTTGAATGCCCACTAGTGGCATTGGATGGAGTTCATGTGTGAGTATGATTTTGATGTCCACTACATCAAAGGAAAGGAGAATGTGGTCGCTGACACTTTGAGTCGAAGGCACCACGAGATTCTGACTCTAACTTTGAAGGTGGATTTGAGAGAGCATATTCTACAGCATCTGCCTGGGGATGAGTGGTTTCTTGAGGTGCAACAGGAAATCTAGAATCAAGGGGTCTTGAAGGGCAAATTCATAGGATATTCCCTTGAGTCAGATGAATTGCTTAGACATAGGCAGCGCATCTATGTACCCCGTGCGGGCGACCGACGTGCAGTGATACTCTCTGAGGCTCATAGAGCACCCTATGTAACTCATCTAGGAGTGAAGAAGATGCATGCATATTTGTGGCAGTTATATCATTGGGCTGGGATGAGACGCGACATTGCAGAGTATGTTGCTCGATGCCTTGAGTGTCAGAGGGTCAAGGCTAAGCATCAACATCCAGCAGGACTTTTTTACTCTGACAAGATACCTGAATGGAAGTGGGACACCATTTCCATGGACTTTATTGTTGGTCTACCTACGTCATCGCAACGCCATGATGCCATCATGGTGACAGTTGACAAGTTGACTAAGGTGGCACATTTCTCACTGGTATGCACAACATACAATGCACCATCGGTGGTGAGAGTGTTTCTAGATCAAATTGTCAGACTGCATGGAGTACCTCACCACATCATATCTAATAGAGACTCCGTATTCACATCATCATTTTGGAGAGTCTTACATCAGGCGTTGAGCACACAGCTCAACTTCAGTTCCACTTACCATCCTGAGACTGACGGCCAGACAGAAAGAGTTAATTAGGTGTTAGAGGACATACTTCGCATGTATGTTATGGATCATCAGTCTAGATGGGAGGAGTACCTGTATCTGGTTGAGTTCGCTTACAATAATGGGCATCATAGCTTGTTGGGTATGCCTCCTTACTAGGCTTTATACGGCAGACCTTGCAAGACGCCTTTGAGTTAGGATCGGTTAGAGGACCAAGTTGCCATTGGTCCTGAAATAATTCAGGATATGAAATAGCAAGTCCCTTTGATGAGACAAAGACTTCAGGAAGCTCAAGATAGATAGAAGAAGTATGCCGATGCGAAGAGAATGGATCAAAACTTCTCAGTGGGTGACAGTGTATTCTTGAGAGTGCGACCGCATAAAAGTCCAATTCGTTACAGAAAAGGCTCTAAGCTCACACCCTAGTTTGTAGGACCTTTTGAGATTTTGGAGAGGATAGGACCTATAGCCTATTGTTTAGCCTTGCCACCTGGCCTATCTTGTATCCACGATGTCTTTCATGTTTCAGTTCTACGTCATTATATTTTTGATTTATCTCACATATTAGATTGGAGTGCTCTTCAGGTAGAGGCAGACGGACAACTGGCTTTGGAGCCAATATGCATATTGGCTCATCAAATGCTGGGCCTTCGAGGTCGAGAGCTAGACTAGGTTAGGGTCCAGTGGGATATGTATGATGAGGTCACTGCAACATGGGAAGATGCAACAAGACTGAAGACACTTTACCCTCACCTCTTTGATGACTTCCAGGAGGAAGTACAATCTTAGGGGGGGAGGATGTGAGACCTACCCTTTTCACTTCTGTTCATGAGACTATTTATAGTACTATTGCTATTACTTTTATGATTGGAGGACTGTTGATCCTAGAATCTTGATTATTAAACCTAATTGATTTTTAAGAAAACAATTGTACAATGATAGTTAGATGTTGCTTTTAAGTGAATGATGAATGGATAATATTAGAAATGAAATTTTAATGTGATTTCAGTATGTTTATATGGTAGAATGTTTAGGTATGCATGTATTAAAATTGCTTCGGCTATGATATCTTTATGTGTTATTGACTTTGAGTTTAAGTGTGTAGGTATTGCTAACAAAACCACAAATACAGGAGATCATTCCATACCCTATGTTGTATCCCTTGTGAGCCGATCTAGTTCCATGAGGAACTAAGATCAACTCCATGTATGGTGGAAATGTTGTAATGTTGTAATGTGGTAATGTTGCATGGGGTCAAGGGAATTAGGTCTACCCTCTGAATTACTTGTATTGTGATATGTATTGTAAAAGATGTTATGAATCTTATGTAAGTTTATTTCTTTTAGACCCTTTTCTTGTGTTTTTACTTGACTCTAGGAGTTCTAACTAGGATAAAATCAACCCTAGGTTATACCCCATGGGTCTAGGGACCCTTTTGAGTAGGATAACCTTGGGATAACCTCCATATGGTCACTTCAACTTCATGGTGAAGTTAAGTGACGAATTTGGAAGCATGGGGATAATGGGATGAGTGGAATCCACACTTAGACTCACTTCCAAGTCATGTAAGGACTCCATGATCCACCAATAATGGAGTGCTTGTCTCTTTGTGCCTCTCTTTTGGTGGGAAACCCCTATAAAAAGGGTGGTGTGTCATCCACTTCCTTTTTTATTTCTATTTTTCTTATTATATTTTATTCATCCATGTGTTGTAAAAGGGCTATAGTGGGGAACCTCTTGAGTGGGGTTAATTGTTTTAAGTCCACTAGGGATAATGGATAAGGAGTGGGTTTAGTTTTTTAATGCCACTTGGAATAAGGGATAAGGGAGAGAATTTGTTTTAAAGAGGAGAAGAGGGAGAGTGTAAGGGGGTTGGATTATTATGGAATGAAGGAGAACTTGGAGAAGGAGGCTAAGGGTGGAGTTCTTCTTCAAAATACTTCCATAATTGGGCTTGTAGAGGTTAGTGAGCCAGTTTACTCACCTATGTATGTTTTGTTCTTGTTTGATGAATGTGGATTTGCAATGGTTGTCTATGTGTTATTTTTGCTATTTTAGGTTTGTGTTGGGTATATGAAAGAGTTTCTTCTAGTTGGAAGACAATACTCATCATGTATGGGGAAGGGAAGGTGTGAACCTCCTTGGGTGCATTCTTATTTTGGTATATGGAAGCCTTGAGGGCATGTTAGTAATTTTGAGCCTAGAGGGCTATAAGACTTTGAGAGCCTATTTGGGATATTCTTGTGATTTTTATTATTTGGATGGCTTGAGGCCATGGGAAAGAATAATTTGGTTGGCTGGAGGCCATGAGATAAGTTATGATAATTGTTTGAGAAGAATGACACCTTGGAGTAGAGAGAGTCTACTTCCCTACCCTCCTTTAAACTCACCTCAGCTGAGTCTTTGTATTGTGTGTAAAACCATGGGAGTTTGAATATTGTTTGCTTTGATTGTTGTTATTCAATGTTGTGAAGTGTACTGGATTGTTCTTCCTAGGTGTGTAAATGATCTCCCTAGCTCAGGGGTGACCCTCTTGCGGGTCTATGGTAGGAAGGAGAGCTTGTTGTGTGGTGTATTCTTCCTTGTTTGTCATACAGGTTTATCTCGGAGCATGTTGAGAGGATTGGAGGAGTGTTCCTTGTTTAGAGAAAATGATCTATCTTCCCATTTGAAATGAGAGCTTGGTCTCTTTAAGTTTCTTCTTGGATAATTTTCTTTTAAAGAGGAGAGATTGCTCCCTCTGAAAGTTGTAGAAAAATTGTATTGGGAGAAGAAAGTAATTCCTCCCTTAGAATGTTTGTGAGTTGTGGAATCTTACAGTTGTTATTCTTATTTATCAAAATTGTAAAGTTGTGAGATTAGTTGTTGAATTGGATCAGTTGATAAATTTATCTCTTGTATTATTTAGTGAGAAAGTTACTTTTACAGTATTATGAAAGATCTAAATTTACCTTTGAAAACAAAATTAAAACTTGTCTTAAGTATGCAATGGAAAAGAATCTAGATCGATTTACTTGCCCGTTTATTTGGTTATTGAAGTGAAAGATCTATCAGTTTCCTGTATTTACTGTTAATCTTTAAATTTTTTTGAAATGGAATGTATACTTCATAGATTAAATTTTAGTTGATAAATACAGATTTTAATGGTTGTGTTTTCTGTTTCACTTAAGAAATTGTTATATTGATAAGTAAAAATGTTAGAGATATTAGGAAATGAATTTGTTAAATTAAGAATTGAAAGGTTGTAGGAAATATGAAAATTCGTTATGAATTATATATATATATATATTTTTATTATTAAATGAAGTTGTGAAAATTTGATACACTTGTATATATATACATATATATATATAAATATATATATATATGTGTGTATATATATATTTTTATTATTAAATGAAGTTGTGAAAATTTGGTGTATATATATAGTTTTAAATTAAATGAAATTGTGAAGATGAGCTATATATAATTAATTAGTATAAATTAGAATTTTTGAAATTTTGTAAATGAGATAGACTGCGGAAGTTTCACTATTTACACAGCTAAATGAAATATGTCATATGGTGGGGGTTTAAACCCCACTGAAATACCTTAATGCAATGGGGGTGTGGGGAGGGGTGGAGCCCCACCCACACCCCATGGAGTGGGTTGTGGATGGGGCTCCGCCCCTCCCCACACCCCCACCATGGTTAATAAACCCCCACCCCGCTGCGTATTCCCCACAGTGCTGCCCCCTACGGCCCTCCTCCATTGCTCCCTCTGCCGTCCACTACACGCCACCTCTGCGGCCACCCTACACCTGCCTCCACCCACCTCCATGGCTTCAGCCTCCCCTGCAACTCCACACCGCCCACCTTCCAGCCTCCATTCCACTTCGTCCTCTCCATTCATTCCTACGTCCAGCACCATGTTCCTTGGCTGCCGTCAATGCCCTTTCCCTCCTGCAAAACAAACATATCTCTCACAACAAAATAAAACATAAGTCTAATTATAGTATGTTTTGACTTTATGATGTAATAAGGTCCATTGGACCAATTCTTATGTTTTGGATCAATCTAGGATAGTGTGTAGACAGTTATAGTTTGTTGAGATAGCTATCTTCCCAGCCGCTTGGAAGTCTCCCAGCCACTGGGAATCGAGTCTGTACTACTCGTGAAGAGTAGCTATTTATGCCCTAGATCAGTTTGTTTTAGGGAGATAGTTCAACATTGCATATGAAGGACAGAGTCATCTGTGTTTGAAAATCAGACAGAACATTGTGATACAGTGGACTGTGATATCTATATGCATTTCTGTTATTGAATTAAGGAAGATCCCTTTGTTTCATTTGTCTAATTTTTGATCCATCTATGTATTGATTCTCTTGTTGCAGGCGAAATGGATTCACCCATCCACTCCACCGGTTGATTCTCTAAATCGGTGGAATGGACATGTATAGTAGATTAGTTTACATTTACATTTTTCTGTTCATGCATTCCATGTTTTTGGGATCGATTTATAGCATGCTATGATTTATCCTAGCATCCTCATGTGCTAGGGTTTGAAGGTTAAATTCTAAGTTAAAGTTGCCCAGGAAATGGTTCAATCTGATTGCAATGTTTTTTGTGTGAAATTTGTGAAGTTTTGAGGGTTTTGTCAAAATGTACATTTGACAGATATACAGGGTTTGTATGCGACATACAGTCTGTGTGTATATTACATTTGTATATGTGCATATATCGCTAACCAGTTTGTGTGTTAGAACTTGTTAAAAATGCATGTTTTGATGATACAAAGATGAAGTAGTTTGGATATACATTTCTTATGTATATTGCTTTTGTATCTGAGGATCATTTTGTGTGTATCTGTCATTTGCATATCGTTGTTGTATGTTGGAACATACAAGCGGGTCAGCGGCGAGTCAAAGATACATTTGCCAAGGATAGATGGGAGATGTATCTTTTGTTTGCATATCAGGGTTGTACATTCTAAATGTACATTGAAAATATACATTCAAGATATACAAAGTTTGTGTATATCACTGAGGGGCATCAAGTCATACAAGTTCTGTGTATACATCATTTGGTATACATTTTGTGAGTATACTACAGTTGCATGTCTCCGCGTATACATCAAATACACTTTATGGTTTGCATATGGTGAATGTATATTGCAAATATACATTTGGATGGTACAGGAGAAAGTCAAAGGTCAATGGATCATGGAAGGGATATTCTGAGGAATATTCGTTGAATGCATATTTTGGCATTGTATATTTGGTTGTATGTCTGAATATACATTCGGCAGATACAAAGGATTTTATACAAAGGTAGTCAGTGGGTCAAACATACATTGAGGGCATATCCAGAGGAATATTCGGTGAATGTATGTTTTGTTTGTATCTAGCACTTGTATATTGGAAATATACATCACACTTATACATTGTCGAAAGATACATCGGGCAACTGGTAGCAAAGGTAATAGGAACCGGCGATAAGAGGTTGAGAATTGTATGTATGTTCAGTGGAGTGAACAGTGCTCGTAGATATATCGCGAATGTATGTTGGAAGATACATTGCGCTAGATGCAAGAAGTGACTGACAGGAATGGTAGTAGAAACTGGCGGTCACAGGTTAGGCGTTGTATATTTGAGTATTCAGTGCTAAGCAAATGCAAGGGTCGCAGGTGCAGTAGGTAAGAGTTTGCATGTATAAGGGGAAATGTACCTTGTGATAGGAAAATAAAGAGAAGGGTTATTGAAATAGAGTTTATATGCATATTCAATAATACATGGACATACGATTGAGAATGTATGTTAGGGTTTTTGGTGGATGCTCTGCATCAAAAGAACAAGTTGGATCCCAGGTCCGGTTGACAAAAAATGGCTAAGTATGGAGAGTATTTAGAGTAGAGGATAGTAAGCTAGATAGTATGCCTCCGCAGATGATGATCTAGTAATGCGGTTCATGTATGATGTTCTCATTTATTTGATAGTGTTATGCTTCAGAGATTATGTCCTAATTTCCTCTGAAAGTCACCTTGAAGAAATGTCTAAGTCCGGGTAAGCAAAGGTATAGTAGGAACAGTGAACATGGCATAATGTAGTGGTCCCCATTCCTCCGTAGGTGAGTGTTTTGTTATGTGGTTTTGAGGTGTTGTAAACACTTATATTGATTATCTAATTCCAAAGTTAAGAGATCTGAAGTTCACCAGAAGGTTAGCTATAAGCCACTAAGTATCAACATAGTGTTTGACAGAGTTTGACAGAGATAGAGTCTGAGTTCTGATGGTCCACATTTCTCTACAAGATGATATCATGCCTTGCGATTTTGAGGGTAAGATTAGGAATGTGTAAAGAGTCCTTGATGCAATCTTGGCAGTGTTTTATGATCCTTAGCAAAGGTTGTAAGTCAGTAGATGAACCTATTAAGCATGCTCTTGAGAAAGAGACTGACTGGTGAGATAAATCAGGATGTGGAGAAAGGATAGTGTGTGAAAGATCTATTCAAGTAATTGATTAATTAGAGCTGACCTATATGAATACACTTGGGCAAAGATTTGGGTCCGCATGACACATAGTGCATTGGATTGAGCCAACAAGGTACATCTTTCTATGTACACATTTCACTTTTTTAGATGCTGACCTGACTATGGATCATATCACGATGCAGATATATAAGAGCAATGAATTTTGGTTGAATGTGTGTGGTGTGTGAGTGTGATGCAAGTATGTGAATAGAAGAGCAAAGTTAGAAGATCAGCAACGATGAAGACTTGGGATTCATAATTTATTTGCTAAAGCACTGCACCCTGGCATAGTGATAGATGCTTAAGTAGTATTTAGTTTTCATGTGTAATTTGATTGGAAGAAAGATTTTGTCTTCAAGGCAGTGTGCCAGGCATTGAGATGCTAGTAGGGTTTAACAGCCCTTATTGTAATCTTTCTAGGTTTAGGGTTGAGGTAGTGAGCCTGCTAAACTTAGTTGTACTTCATGGCAGTGAGCCAGCATGTTCTAGGCCTATGGAGTGACCAAGCCTGAACATTATTTTTGTAAATATTGCAATATATATTTGAGAGCTAATCCTCTCCATGGTTTTTCCCTCTTTGGGTTTTCCACGTAAAATCTTGGTGTTATGTTTCATTCTTTTTTGGTTGCTATTCATGTGTATATTATGCTTCTATTTCATTAATTCCTTGAAATGGTTAAGAACAAAAGTGAATGAAAAGATTTATAGAACACTAATTCACCCCCCTCCAGTGTTCCTAACATTCAACAATTGGTATCAAAGCAAGGTTCCTTGGAAACATTGTTCAACAACATAAGAAATTTATGGGATAGTATGATCATGGCAGCAAGAAGGTATGGAAATTATGAAAGATATAACCAACTAGAAGCAAATCTTATGGATCTTGAAAACTTTGAAGCAGAAGTCAGGGATCTAAAAGAAAACCTGCAATAAGCTGATGAATGCATCTTGAAACTAAAAGAGCAAGTCAAGAAATTCAAAGACAAATACAAAGAAGTCAGTGATCAATTGTTATCAGCAAATGAAGCCCTGAATAATTTGGAAGTAGAAGTTATAGAAAGAACATGAGCAGAAGATGATCTAAATTTGATTATGAAGAACAGATCAGAAGATTGTGCAAAACTTAAAAAAGAAATTATAAGTTTAAAAACAAACCTAGAAAAGGCTATAAGTTTTGAAGAACAATTCAAGATAAGTACTGCTAAGCTTGATGAAATGATTGCTAGCCAGAAGAATGCTAATGACAAACATGGTTTAGGGTTTGAGAAAGGAGAAAGTTAAAAATCTAGTCAAATAAACAATGAGTCAATGAAAAACAAAGAATATCAATTCAAAAATCAAAGAAGACCCAGAAGACCTCTGGTCAAACAACCAAATGCTCAAAGGTATCCATCTTTCAATGGTTATTGTAATTCATGCAATAAGTATGGTCATAACGCTACTCAGTGTAGGAGCAGAATAAATCAAAGAAATTCATCATTCTCTAATCAGTGTTTCAATTGCAAGAAAATTGGTCATAGAGTAAATGAATGTAGAAATTAGATTAGGAAATGTTTCAACAACGGGAGGAGTGAACAATCCGTCAAAGGTAAATGCTTTACTTGCAATAAAATTGGTCATAGAATTGTTGTATGCAAAAGTAAAGTAAGTCAGAATTCTATTAGGTACAATACATGCTATAAAATAGGACACAAATCAAATGAATGCAGAAGTTTGGTAAGAAGTAATTTCCAAAATACAAGGAACATCCAATCATTCAATGGAAAGTGTTTGGCATGCAATAGAATTGGACATATGGCTAATCAATGAAGATCAAATTCAATCAATGGAAGGAATCAGGGTCAAAAGAATGTGGTATGCTTCAATTGCAACAAATCTAGACATATTGCAAGGTTTTGCAGAAGCAGGAATATGAAGAGAAATTGCTATTCTAAAGAAAGGAAAACAGAGAAGAGAAAAGATAAGGGAAAAGAGAAAGTTAATCTGGTTGAAACTGAGAAAGAAATGGACAAGGTATGGATCAAGAAAAAAGTAATTGAAGTCAAGGATCAATCCACACCAATATCCGATGCAGATACATCCTCCAGGAAGTAAATTGAGAGCTTTGGCATAGGGGGAGCAGTGTTGAAAATCTAAAACCCCGAACCAGAAATTGTGTGCCAGAATCAGGCACCAAGGTATGTGATGAAATCTAATGTGACACATCTCTTAAAGGAAGAACCGGAAGAAAAAGAATCAATACGACATATTGCGGAGCAATCCTAATCGACTATATTCTATAGTGAAGGGTTTTAACAGGTTTTTGGAATGAACTTTTAATGACGACTAGGTCAAATCGTGTGAAGGATAAAAAGGAACTTATTTTCACTTTGTATTCAGTGCAACAGTGTATCAATTTGCTCTACGAACTATGGGATTTTTCAACCTACATCGTGGAGGTTCTCCTTTTGACTAAGGATAAATGATACTATTTGGTCACACACACATATAGAAGCCCTTGGAAGGTTGTATTTGTAGTAGTTGTAAATCAAGTAAGGAGTATGGTAGATTTTGAGAATTTGCTGCTAGAGGCAGCAGTTTGAACTAACACCCATAATGGAAAGGATAGGAGTCAAGCTCCAACAAAGAGGAAGCAATCTGATTCCTTTTTAGATAAAGACAGTGATTCCATTTCTGATAATGGGGATGATTCTGATGATAAAAATACATTTGGGTCAAGGATGCCTTTGAAGAAGAGATTTGATTCTAGTGAAAAAGATAATGATGATGTGGGCCAGAGAGATGATTTAGACACTAATGGATTATCGTTTGGGAGTGATTTGCACAAAGATGATGAAGACAAGGAATGACTTCAAAAGATGTCTGAACTAGACAAGGAGATGATTTTGGTAGAGAGAGCAGAGGCGAGAGATAAATTTTTGGTGTGAAAGAGAGCTGAAGCTTGACAAAATAAGACCAGGAATCAGAGGGAAAAGATGTAGAGCCACCATCTTCATGGATGCGCTCTTCTATAAAATCTATCAGGATATTGAAAGAAAATACCTTAAAATGAAGTAGTTGCAAGGGGACAGAAGGCTTAGGATTTAGATGTGTAGAGAAAGCGAAGGGATACTGTTGGGTCATCTAGAGGATAGGATTCCACACCTGGTATACGAAAGTCTCATGCTAGTTCTAGTGTTAGTCCATTGTCCTCTAGTAAAAAGGATCAAAGTCCAAGTAGTCATGGAGATCCAGATGACAGTGATGGAAAGGGCACAAATTCTAATATTCCTTCCTTTGAAGATATTAAGAGTATAACAATCTGGAGATCAAAGATTGCCAAGAGGTTCATGGCGCCATTCTTTGAAAAGATCATTGTGGGTTGTTTTGTGAGAATTGGGATCAGTATGTCAAGTTCAGGACAACGTATTTACCATCTTTTAGACGCAACCAATGTTGACAAGCATTACAAATTTGGGAATAACATTATCCACAAGTACCTGGATTGTGTTTGAGTCAATAAAGAAAGTGCAACCAAATGGTAGATGGAGAAGACGTCTAATTCACCACCTCTTGAAAAAGAGTTTAAGGAATGCGAATGGGAAGTAGAGCACACGGAGGGTCAAATTTTAGGTAGAGCTGATGTGGAAGAGAAGAAAAATGCATTGAAGGAAATAAACAATTTTGTGAAGATGCTGCAAGAGAAGAAGATGGCTTCTGTAAGGTCATCAAATATGGCTGCTGAGAAGGATAGGCTGAGGAAGGAGATGGAGCTTGTAGAGAGCAAATACGATTATCTAGAAGTTGACAAGATCAAAACAAGGTTGAAAGACTTAGAAGTCCTTTCACTTCAAAGAAAAAACAAGGATGCAAAAGCCATAATGCTTGCAGAGATGAATAAGAAAAACAAATTTAAAAATTTTAAGAATACTTCAATGATCAAGCCTATTAACTTTAATCTCAAAGCAGGTAAGGTTGGGTATGATCTTTTCTCTCGTCACTGGACTAGATCACAAAATTATCATAGTGCAAAGAGTGGTACTACAGAAGCAAACATAGAGGTAATATAGGCAGAACTAAAATGAATCTATCTCTTGAGTATCAAGCTGAGGATGTAGAAGATTGGGAATAGTTAAGGAGCCCTACACGAAAACAACACATAGAACAACAAGATAATATGGACATAAATCCTCTGAAATAAAGTCGAGAAGAAATATCTAAGAGATTGTTAGCAAAAGACACTGCAAATGTCTTAGTTAGTGCTGGAAGGGAACAAGTTGTAGATGAGTTCAAACTTCTTTGAGGACTAATCAATTTGGATTCATTGTCACTCGCACAAAAGTTCAAATTAGTATCCATTGTTTAGTCTAGGGCACATGAAGAAGTTTTGAAATCTCATGATAAAGACAATAAATTGATCAATGATGCAACAATTGTTCTAGAAAAGTTGATGCAATCATTTCAAAAGGATGTCTCGCTAAGGAGCTATTGAAATCTGTAAGTATGCATTTGGAGTCATTTGAAAAATCTACAGAAGCAAAAGTTAGAAAAGAATTTAATGAGAAGAGACTGGTAGAGTTAAAGACCATGATAGCTCGAGATAAAACTCTGTTAGATAATGGTATTAAGGGAGTACAAAGTGCCATTAAAGAAGCCGGTAGAATATACAAATTATGTCTATCCTGGTGCCAGCTGAAGGGACTAATAAGTCCAACAATTAACTCTATGATCAATTTGGCAGATGAGGCCTTGAATTCTCAAGCACCAATTGATACACCATCAAATGTCCAGAAGGCAGTGAAGCTAGTATTTTTGATGAATGGCCACATTCACATTCTAGAAAGTACAAGAAATAGATGGAATGGAGAGATAGCTCTAATAAAGACTATCTATAGTGACATTTTTCCTTCAATCACAAATTAAGATGAAGATTGTTCTTGTAAATATGCGGCAGACTATATAAAATTTTGAAATTTTGACAAATTTTTGGTTCCGGATCACACCCTTTACCATTAATGTCAAAGGGGGAGAAGTAGATCAGTGAAAAATAGATAATCATCTCATGGGGAGCAAGAAAATAAAGTGTATATAGTGAGGGGGAGCAACCAAAGCATTTTTCACTGAGTGTTGCCATCAATGCCAAAGGGGGAGATTGTTGGAAAGAGACACTACCCCGGTATGGACATGTATGTTGTCATTGATAGAAACAAGGCTCAAAGATCTTATCGCCATGATAGGAAGAGATATCTCCGAAACAACATGTTGGATCCCAGGTCTGGTTGATAGAAAATGGCTAAGTATGGAGAGTATTCAGAGTAGAGGACAGTAAGCTGGACAGTATGCCTCCGCAAATGATGATCTGGTAATGCAGTTTAGGTATGATGTTCTCAATTATTTGATAGTGTTATGCTTCAAAGATTATGTATTGATTTCCTCCAAAAGTCACCTTGAAGAAATGTATGTCTGGGTAAGCAAAGGTATAGCAGGAATAGTGAATAGGGCATAGTGTAGTGGTCCACATTCCTCCACAGGTGAGTGTTTTATTATGTAGTTTTAAGGTGTTGTAAACACTTATATGGAGTATCTAATTCTAGAGTTAAGAGATCTAAAGTTCACCATAAGGTTAGCTATAAGCTGCTAAATATCAGCATAGTGTTTGACAGAGTTTGACAGAGATAGAGTCTGAGTTCTGATGGTCCACATTTCTTTGCAAGATGTTATCATGCCTTGTAGTTCTGAGGGTAAGATTGGGAATGTGTACAGAGTCCTTGATGTGATCTTGGAAGTGTTTTGTGATCCACAGCAGAAGTTGTAAGTCAGCAGATGAACCTGTTAAGCATGCTCTTAAGAAACAAACTGACTTGTGAGATAAATCAGGATGCGGAGAAAGGCTAGTGTGTGAAAGATCTATTCAAGTAATTGAGTGATTAGATCCAACCTATATGAATACACTTGGGTGAAGATTTGGGTCCATGTGACACATAGTGCATTGGATTGAGCTGACAAGGTACATCTTTCTATGTACACATTTCACTTCTTGGATGCTGACTTGAGTATGGATCATATCACGATGCGGATTTATAAGAGCGATGAATTTTGGTTGAATGTGTGTGGTGTGTGAGTGTGATGCGAGTATGTGAATAGAAAAGCAGAGTTAGAAGATCAGCAATGATGAAGACTTGGGATTTAGAATTTAGTTGCTAAATGACTGCACCCTGGCATAGTGATAGATGCTTAAGTACTATTTAGTTTTCATGTGTAATTTGATTAGAAGCAAGCTTTCATCTTCAAGGTAGTGTGCCTGGGAGTGAGTCACTAGTAGGGTTTAACAGTCCTCAGGGTTTAACAACCCTTATTGTAATCCTTCTAGGTTTAGGGTTAAGGTAGTGAGCCTGCTAAACTTAGTTGTACTTCATGGTAGTGACCCAAAATGTTCTAGGCCCATGGAGTGAACAAGCTTGAACATTATTTTTGTAAAGATTGCAATATATATGTGAGAGCTAATCCTCTCCATGGTTTTTCCCTCTTTGGGTTTTCCACGTAAAATCTTGGTGTTATGTGTCATGCTTTTGTGGTTGTTGTTCATGTGTATATTATGCTTCTATTTCATTAATTCCTTGAAATGGTTAAGGACAAAAGTGCATGAAAAGATGTATAGAACACTGATTCACCCCCCCTCTTAGTGTTCCTGACATTCAATAGTTACATGTTGTAACAACTTCACAATAGCAGCCTCATAGCCACCTCTACCCTGAAACCACTATTTAAGTCTTCACCAAAGCAACAACAAAGCATCTTAGTTATGATACAGTGACAATCTTTTCATAGGGTATATGATCTATGAGAATATTCTAACTCTTCTCTGTAGGTCTATGAGCTCACTGTCCTTAATGGATTTGCATGTTATGTGATTCTCCTTGTTCTCTTTTATTGTCTAGGTTTTTCATGAGCTTTCACTTAATTCTTCTGCTCCTCTTGTAATATGCATAGGTTTAAAACCTTCTATGCAGTATTTCATACCTTTACAAATAACATTACATTAGACATTTTGTCAACAAGATCATATGCCATGTCTATTCTTGTACATTTTGCATCCATGTCAACCAGGACACTTGCAATTACAATATTTGACAGTAATCTCATTCTTTATACATTGATGGATTCCATACCCTGTTCCATAGATTCAAGGATGCTGACAGAGGTTGTAGAGTTTGATTTACACCTACCAGCTGCATTTTCTAGATTGTTTTTAAAACCTTTTCAACAAACCTTTTTTTGTGTGTATCCTACAATAATTGCATGGTCTTGACAATGCTTTGAGATATCAAATGCAGTGCATCACTTCATACTTGTAACACATTTGTATGATGTAGACCATACCTTGTTTGTCTTATGCAGTCTACTCACTATGATGACATATCTCCATTTGCTTCTTGACTGCTACAACTTCCTGATGCATACTGATCATTCTAACTCTAGCTATCATACCTTCCTTATTTTTCTCCTTGGGGCTAGTTGGACAATGATCGTCTCCCCCTGTCCTCATGTTGCATCTTATCCAATTGGTGATGTGTCTTGTACAATATGCACAAGTTTAGGATCTTGTTTTTCTCTAGTTTTCTTCTCCACACTTTCATAGGTTCTTTCTTTTGCTTGGTCAGAACATCTATCTTCTTGTTATGTCTTCTACAATGTCGTGCTTTATGCCAAAATTTGTTGCATCTATAACATATGACATTATAATCTTGAGAAAAAGAATTATAGTTTGTTCTTGATAACCCATAAGTACTTCTATTTTTGTTCCTTATATAAATATATCTTTCATGTGCCCTACAATCTCTTTCTTTATGACAAAAATTGTCACAATTGTAGCACATTATTGAGGCAAAAGAGTTCCTACTCATAAATTCACACCTTCTCCTATGAGCAACTCTACAAATTGTAGCCTTATGACCATAGCCATTAACATATATAACAATAACTGAGAAAGGAATAATTGTACCTTATTGATTGATTTTGCTTGGTAGGTGGAGATCCTATGGACTTGATGTTTCTTCTTCTTCCTCCACTATTGATGTTCTTAAAAAATCCATTATCAACACTCTTATCTTCTACCTTCTTCTTGTCTTCAATCTCAGGACTAGCAGAATGATAGTTAAGATCTATTTTCTACCTAGGAGCATTTATGACCTTAGAACTCTGTCCTTTTTCATAGCCTAATTTAGCAGTATCCTTGTGATGTGTTTTCTTGCTCAACATCTCATTCAATCTGCTGGTGCTATCCTCAAACTTCTAATTTTTCTTTGACTGAATCTTGAGATTTTCAAGATCCTTTCTCAGAGTGACTATCTCTGTCTCTATTTTTAGACATTCAATTATTTTGACTTCAAAATTAGATTTTGTCACATCTGCTATCCATTTGGCCTCTTCAATTTTTGTTTTTAGGTTGATATTAACTTGTCTAATTCTTCATGTTGTACCCTTAAATCCACAATAAGATTTCTTGCCTCTTCAAGATCTAAAAAAGCTTTTTCAAGGCCTGAAAGTACTTTGTCCTTGGAATCTGATAGGACTCTGGTAAAATCCTAATTTTTACATAACTTGTGAGTCCTTGGTTAGGGTCTAAATGTTTTTTAAAGATCTTATCCCTTAAACCCTATTCCAAAATTTTATTAGAAAATGTTTTAAATCCTTCTGCTACTCATTGTTGTAAAATAAAAACCATTGTTGAATCCTTGCTGAGTCATCTCTTGTTGTGTTATGCTAAAACTTTGCAATTTTTATCATTACCGCATCCCCACGGGTATGTTTGATGAACCCTTACGGGCTTGCAGGACCTAGGGTGCAATATAGCTGCTTACTGCATTACCACAACCATTAATTGAAAGGTCTACAAGCTTGTGGGGGTAAACGAAGTAGTCTGAACAACTTACCATGACACTGCAGTAGTTTGTATGAAGCGTGGCGAGGCGGTGGTAAGGATCTAACAATCACTGCACTACCGCGACAGTTAAGGGAGAAGCCCATGGGATGGCAGTAAGAAACTAACACTTACCGTGCTATCGCAACAGTCAACAAAGGAGATTACGGGCCAGCAGTAAGGATTTAAAGCCAACACATAATGTTTACACATTGCCACAGTGGTTAGTGGAGGTGTGCGCAGGCTTGTGGGAGTGTACAATATAATGTGACTACTAGCCGCAGCCCCGCGAGGGTCTTGAGGGATTGCTACAGGATGGTGGTAAAAGGATAATAAAGCACAAAATGCAACCCGTAGCCCCATGATGGTTTTTCATAACAACAAATATGGCATGTAGGATTGCGGTAATGTGTAAGATGGCGTCAACAAAGGATTTTAAACAACAAGAAGATCATTGACTCTAATGTGGCAATCTATGTCATGATTCAGGGAGCTCGATAGTGCTTTACAGGAGCTCATAATCTTTCATGGAAGCTGCCAGAAGACTCCAAGTGAATTGCAATTTCTAATATGGCATCTTGATGGTAGAAATTGTTATAATCATTTTAGGTGGTGGAATATCTGATCTTGGGTTCTAAAGCTATCAAAATTTGAATCAAATTTGATTGTCTAATGGTGCTTTTTATTTGTGCCATTACTTTGCAACTAATGGAATTTACTATGTTCAGAACTAAATATTGGGATCAGATTACTTAGCAATAAATGTGCAGATTATTGTTATGGTTGTCAAATGAAATGGTAACATGTGTAATGGCCTGAGGCTTGTTGCTCCTTGTTTATAAAAGGAATTCAAGGCCATTTCCATGGGAGTTGGTTGGTTGATTTTTTGAGAAGAGTTTGTGTAGTAGAACATAAGGAATAAAAGTTTTTTGCATGTTCCAAGTTCTGAGTCTAAATTGTATGTATTTGTAAATTTGTTTTAATAGTACTAGCATCCTAATGAATATACTAGCAAGTTTCTGAATTCAATTGTCTCCTCAGGTGTGGTTTGCACAAATTATGAGTGAATAGATCAAAGATTGTTCATCTTGTCTCCATGAACTTCTTATGAATGTGTTTTTCTATTTGAGGCTCGTATTCAAAGAATGAGTTAAATGCTTTAAAAAGAGTACAAATTTGTGTGAATGTATGCAAGGATATCATAAGAATGAGTGAATCAAAAATACCGAGTATAATGTTGTAAGGCAATGTTATAAATCTTTTGATGCTCAAATTAAATATTGTTATCAAGTTTCAATTACACTTGGTTTGACTCTATTACCTTAGGACAAGGCACTGATCTCTTGCCTCTGTATCTAGCTTTCACACTCTAGAATCAAGTAAGCACCCAAATACTTTAAAATCATTGAAATTCATTGTAAGTGTTTGCTAAGTTATATTTTTACCCTATTCTATGGCTTTGAGGAATGCAAAAGCTTGATTGATTTGAGCCAAGTCTTCATATTTTCATAATCCTCAAGCAAATCTACATAGAACCAATATGCTTTTCATAGTATATGTAATAAATGATATAGGAGGTTATTGAATATTGTTAAGGGATCACCCTCCCAAGTTTTGCAGAGCCTAAAGTGAAGAGGGAAAGTTGTGTCAACATTCACCTATGTGTTGGCCAGCACCTCATGATAGCTAAACATTGAAAGTGGCTCAATAATAGGCTATTTCATGAGATAAGGTTGGGATTTAGAAATAACCAACAGAAATGGCGACTCTGCTAGGGACTCCAGTATTATCCATTTGAAAATAGTCAATAAGTTTGTTGATCTGAAGTTTTGGGTCAGATGATCCAAGGACCTACATACTTGAAGTGCTAGAGTTGATAATTAACTCAAGCCACAAAGATCACCTATAAAACCTAAGATTTACCTTCCACAAGAGAAAAAAGCAAAGAGGAATAATTTGCACAATAAGGATGAATTAATGAAATGGATTTATGAATTACATGTGACAAATTACTTTTATATTTGCAAGTTAAATAAAACCCTAATATGACTTAATAATAAGCTAAGACTAAAAATAAGCCCTAAGTAAACTTATTAAAGTGTAATTAAATATTTAATTACACCAACACCCTCCATAAGTGCAACTTAGGGAGAAATGAAAAGCATGCGACTAATGCAAGAATGGGTCCTAGCTATAAGGCCATGTTAGGTACCTATGAACAACAAGAATCTCTCATAAGGTGGAGAAAAGGAGAAAAACCCTATGGGCAAAAACCCCTCTCCAAAAGAGAGAAAAAACAAGTACATGAATATGTGATGGAAGAAGGAATAATACTAAGACCTCCAAGAACTGAATCCGTCACAAAAGTACAATAATAAATGCCCCCCATAAGAGAGCAAAAAGAGAATATGAATCCGCTCCAAGAAGAAGCTCCAGAACTAATGAAGAGATCTTGAAGACATAATCCAATCCACTACTTGCAAACAACATTTCTCCCTTTTGGAAGATACAAATTTACTGGCGAATGTAGAAGCCATTCCCACATCTTGGATGAATAGGGAATCTATATCAAAATGTGTGCCTTTGAATGCAACTCAAGTGACCTCATACTGGGAAAATATGTCTTCTCCAAAATAGAAACTGTATGCCCAATTAGAGAAGAAGAACCAAGAGAGGATATGATATGAACTACATCTGGAAACATAGAAGATGAAGGTGGTGATGTAAAGCCACCTGAGATAGCATCAAACAAGAGAGATAAACCCTCAAACATGTCCTCCAAATTAGTAATGTGAGACTCCACAAAGAGAGATGATATGTCTGCAAGATAGGAATCCCAATAAGGTGGATCTAAAAGACTAATATTGACCTGTTGCATAGAATTACTAGAAGCCAATGATGATGCAACACAAAATTTTGAAGTAGTAGTAGGTGATGGTAGAGCAATGATCTCATCAGGAGGAGAAGCGATTGAAGCAAGCATTTCAAAAAGATGATGTGATAAATGAGGACACATCTCTTTCTCATGTTGATTACTTCCACAATATCTGTAATTAGATTTATGCTGATGGTAGAATCCCATCTCCTTAGATGATTAGAGACCAAAACATGCAAATAGATTTATGCTAATAATAGAAGCCTATCAAAGAAAACAAAACCTTTCCAAGAGGCAGCATGTCCAGGATATCCAACAGAAGCCACAAAATTGACAAACTAATTAAAAGATACCTGAGGCTAAATATAAAAAGAATTATATAGGTGGTTGTGTAGAGCTTGTTGATACCTTTGCAACGCCTATTCATTTTTGAAAAACAAAGATTCTGGGCGCAAGAACGGAGCTCAAAAGCCAAAAATGATGCCTTGAATTCAAATAGAAAAAACTAATTATACCATCAGAAAGTGTACAGAACTAGCTTTTCGACAATATTTTATTTACAAAAAATTGACTCTAGATGTGAAAGTTATGATAGTTTTCGTGAAATTGCTCCATTAGGGCATGTAGAAGAGGGCATGATGGAGGATTGCTGGATAAAATGATGCATCCTATGGAAGCACCCTTTGGACCACTTGATAAAATGATGCACCCTGCGAAATCACCCTTCAGACCACTAGATAAAAGGATGTGGAAGCACCATTCAGACCGCTGGATAAAATGATGCACCCTGCGGAAGCACCCTTCAAACCGCTGGATAAAATTACGCACCCTACGGAAGCACCCTTCAGACCGTGGGATAAAATGATGCACCCTACAGAAGCACCCTTTGGACCATTGGATAAAAGGATGCACCCTCAAAAAATCACAAAGATTTTTTTTAGTCTCCAATTTTTGTGAATTAATAGGTGATTCTAGGGTTTTCAACCCTTCTAAGTGCATTGGTGACGATGATTTTGGCCAAAAATGCTCCAAAATTGTTGTTCCCCTCTGGATCTAAAAAAAACACTTTTGAAACCTTCATGGATCTAGCTTCCCCAGACCAAAATAAGTCAAACAAAAGCCAAATCTGCCTTTTCTAGCTGCTGTGAATAAAATACTCTATTTTACACAAAAACACACCTAGCAAATGGCTCTTGCTTGAATTTTTCTCCAAACTTGAGAACGAGTTTGCAGATTTGCTCTGATACCATGTTGGAGTTGATAATTAACTCAAGCCACAAAGATCACCTGTAAAACCTAAGATTTACCTTCCACAAGAGAAAAAAGCAAAGAGGAATAATTTGCACAATAAGATGAATTAATGAAATGGATTTATGAATTACATGTGATAACTTGCTTTTATATTTGTAAATTAAATAAAACCCTAATATGACTTAATAATAACCTAAGACTAAAAATAAGCCCTATGTAAACTTTTTAAATATTTAAATATTTAATTACACCAACATGAAGAAGGAGATTGTTGCAATGTTTCTGGTGTATTCTTGAAGTCTGGTGCTCTACTTGTGTAGAGAACTTAGAAATACCTAGATGTTGGAAGAAGCTTTCTGCTGCTTGAAGATCTTTTCCTCTTTGAAAGAGGTGGTGACTTTGTCTCAAGAACTTGATAAAGGATACAAAGTTCTAGATCTACATAATATTACACACCATCAGAAGAGTTGGTTGCAGCAGTTCTCAGGTATTTTTCTATTGTGACATTTTTTGTATGTGTAACATTGGAAAATGTCCCCTTGGGGGCTTTTCCCTCATAAGGTTTAGCTCTTGGGTCTTTAGTATGCATTTAGGATATTTTAGTTCATATTTTGGCATTCCGATGGAATGAGACCTAGGTTCCATGGCAAATTGGACCTAGGTGGACCCCTTGAGCTATACCCTGCCCAAAATAGGGGGGAGGACTTGGGCACACGTACCCTAGTCCTACCCTATTTTGGGGCAGCCCTAGTTTATGGGTGTCAGTTTATGACCATTATTTGGTTCTTTTGCTGACACAGTAAAGTTTGATTTTTAAAATCTTAGCAGGAATGCTTGTAGTTACATATATAAGCATGATTAGGCATTCATTTGTAAACTAGATGATTACTAGCAAGCTATTGTGTTTTTAAGGTGATTCAAGGCTTTCATTGTGTTGCAAGAGCAGACTTGTGTGTTTTGTGTGTTGATATTTGCAGATTTGAGCATCAATTTCCTCATGGAATGAAGATCATCTTCCTCCCATGAGAGCTTCACTACAAGGTGACATAATATTGTGTTTTCATCATTGATTCCTTTGGTTTTTGCCTTTGCCTCACAAGGGTATGCACTCTTTATCTGACAATGGTGTTCGGAGACTTAAGTGTCCTTCAGGGCTTGACTAAGGGAAGCCTCTAAACACCACAACCCCCAAGCCAAGTCTTGTGATTATAGGTTATAGGTGTCACATTTGTGAAAAGTGGAGTTGCAGGAAGGATTGGCATGCATCAAAGATTTGAGATCTAAAGAAAAGTCAGACACAAGAGCACTTCCAAGACTTGGGCGCTCGCTCTAGTGTCCTCCGCAGATAGATCTCTAAAAATAGAAGTTACAGGGTTGATCAGTGTCAGAAGGAGGTTCAGATTCCTTGAAAAAGTAGGTACCTTGGACTTGGGCACCCGCTCTAGTGTCTCTAACTATTCCACTTTGGAACCCCAAAAATAGGTATTCTGTGATTGGTATTTTATTCCTGTCTGCAAGAGCTTTTTCTGTCTTTCGTCAATTTGTTGCCATATTTGCATAATTAGGGTTTTAATGGTTAATTGGACATAAGAGAAGGAAAATTAATTTTTTTAAATTCCCTAATCCAAGTTTCCCTACATTTGCAAGTGACCTAGGGTATGATAGTGCTCGCCACTTGACCCTAGATCCTTGAATGTAAGGTGGAAATGAGGATTTAAATATCTAAACACTAGAACATTTTGTTGAACCTATGTTTTTGGACTTAAATTGCAACTTGATAAGTGTTTGTCTTCAGATTTGGATTGATTTCATTCATTCATTTGGTCATTCATTTCATTGCATTGAGAAAAATTCAAAAAATTTAAAAATTTTGAAACATATAAAAAAATTGCATTGTTTGGCTTACAAAATTGCATCAATTCTTCCTAAGTTTTCCTAATTCATGATTTTTTTATTATATCTGATATAAACTACAGAAAAATCAAAAAAATCAAAAAATTGCCTTGCATTTTCATCATTTAATTGCTAGGGTTTTGTGGAAATTTTGACAATTTTATATAACCTAGTAATTCCAAAATTTAGGGTTAGTAGGCAAAATCTCTTATCAAATTTTTCTACTGATTTTAGAGGCTCATTAAAATTTACATTTGGCTTTAGTCCTTCATTTTAGTGTGAATTTGCATTTAGATTTAAAATATTTGCATTTTTACATAGAAAATTTTAACAAAAACTAGCAATTTTGATGCATTTTCATTAAATTTGTATGGGCATTTTGCATGTTAAGGATTGAAAATCAATTTTAGATTAGAGATTAATTTAATTTCATCATAAATCAGACTTCAAAGCATTCACATAGAATTTTATCCCAAGATCTCAAACCTAGGGCTTCAAAAAAAAATTTCACTAAAATTGGCCTTATCGACTTTATAAACTTGCACCATATGTGTGTTGTGAAAGGTATTTTAGCATTATTTTTCTGTTATCAAGGTAATAATTTTCTTCCCCTTATAAAAATCTTCACAACACCCTTTTATCGGGTTCTTGTAGTGAAAATTTTGCAAAAAATCACACATTTTGGCTATTTTGGCCCTAGGGTTTGACCTAGTTTGCACTCCAAGCATGTTGTGATCAATTTTATGGATTGAGGTGACTGATATTATTTATATTTTTTTGGTACCTCCTAAAATTCCTTACAACACCTCTTTTCCTAGGTCTTGGAGTTGAAAAACCATGAAAAATAGCCTATTTTTTTCTATATTTTCACTAGGGTTTTACCTTAAGAGGCACTAAAAGCGTGTTGTGTTGGATATTTTGGCACAAAGTGGCTGTTATTACTAATATTATTTTCTGTCCATAATCATTTTCCTCACAACACCCTTTGTTATGCTCTTTTGCATTAAATTTTGGTAAAAAAAGTGCCTATTTTGACATATTTTTACTATATTTTGACTTGGCATTATGTTGGATTTGCATCAAGAATGTGTTGAGAGTGATTATATTTCTGTTTTGGACTAATATCAGACATAGAAATTTCTTGCCTCAATCAAAATCCTTACAACATCCTTTGTTTCATTCATTGGCATTGAAAAAGTATTGAAAAATCAAGCATTTTAGGCTATTTTTGCTCTTATCTTTTGCACCAATTTTGACAAGTTTTCAAAAGCTGATTTGGAAATGATTTGAGCATATAAACATGGCCTCTAATCACAATGGAAACAATATTTTCCCTCCTAGACCTTACATGAAAAGGAAGGCTCTCAAACCTGAAATTGTCTTTACACCTCATGATAGAACAATTGGTGACTCTGAAGGACCTCTTTACATCACTGTGAAAATAATGGGAAATCCCATAAATGGAACCCTTATTGATCCTAATTGCATGACTAATGTTTCCACTTAGGAGTTCCTCTTTTCACATCAACTAATGCAAGGTTCTTATGACCTCTCGAGCATGATGACTAAGACACATAAGGGAACCTTTATCAAGCCTTTGGGTAAGATATCATTGTTAGTAACATTATCCAGAAAACATCTCAAACAATGGTTTGATGTTGTCCTTGTTTCTAACCTCTTTCATATTAAATTGGGACATCCATGGCTAAAAGAAATGAAATCTATCCCTTCAACAATACACCATTGTCTAAAATTTCCTCTAGATGGCAGTATAATCACCATCCCTCGCAATAAGTATAAACCTTTGGCTTAGCAAATGCATTACAAGTTAGATTAATTTTGGGATAAAACTAAAATACCTAGTCCTCCTATACAAGAAATGAAAAAAGAGAAACAACCCGCATGTGAAGAGAACTTTAGACCAAAAGGACAAGGTCCCCATGCTAAGGTTCCTCCCCCGAAATCCTTACAAAGATCAGGAGGTCATTGTCAACAACAATATGTTCCACCGTGACAAACGGGATTTGATCCTAGTGCTTCATCTTCTAATTTCCACAATCCTATGAAAGAGGATAGCCCTATCTTACAAGAGATAAGTGGTAAAAGAAGATGAAATAGAAAAGCAAGAGAAAGAAGAAAAAGAAGACAAGAATATGCTATAAACCTTGCCTCTCAACAATAAAACATTGATCCCAACATTCAACCAAACAATAATGATCCTAACAATGAACAACATGATGAGCAAGATATGAATATCGCTATGGTACCTTATGTCCCGCTATCCTCCAACATAAGGGAGTGGGAAGATGACGACGATGATTTGCTTATAGACAATCTCTAGCCTGACAGGGGCCCTACAGGTAAGTATCTCTAAACCTTCATCTCTCTCATGATGTGCTTCCCCCGTGATGTGTTATGTGTTGTTTAGGCCTCTTGGGATGACCTCAGATTCTCTCATAAGGTTTAGGATGCCAGGAGACCACCTCTGTTATGATATTCTTCTATTTGTATCATCATTCTTCTATATTGCCTCTCTTTCTGATTTCATTGTTCTATGTTGTGTCTTACAGACATAGCATTGTGGTTGGTGACTTGGCAACACCCTCCTATGTGACTGTCCCTAGGACACTTGTTTCCTCCTCTCTTATTTATTGTTTCCCTTCCTCTAGTGTTTCCATCTAGCAGGCGAACGATGAAAAATATTTATACTGATGCAGACCTAGTGTCCCTTTTGAGAGCAATCAAAAAATGGACTTAGTTCCTAATATGATGATGGGGTTGTATATCTTATCTGACGCTTGGCTAGTGGAGGCACTCATGATTTCCACATAGTGAATTTTATGATGTTTTTGTTGCATTTACAAAATTTAACAATACTGCTGCTCCATGCACCTTTGTTTGCCTTTGAATCTAGCCTTGGTGATACTTGATTCAGAGAGTTTCATGATATAGCCCCACGGTTATCCTCAAACTTTGAATTCATTGTATAACCTTGGCTCTTTGTGTGGTTAATCATATGCATTGATGGTGTATTTTATCATGATCTTGTAGACACTAACATGTTTCTTGCAAGGATGTGTTTGTGGGAACATTTGGAAATCATAAAGTACATGTCACCTCCAGGGAGCATGGGCTTTGTGAAAGTCTATGTTCCCTTGTGTGTTTTCTTCCTACCTTAACATGCTTGATATCAATAACTGATATCAACCACCTTAAGGTGGGGGCATATATAAGGTAAGCTATCTGTTACAGATGTTAGCAATGTGTTTGACTTTAGATACAAAGACTTGCACCCCAGGGTAGTGCATCGTGCATCCTGAGTTTGTTTGCAACCAATCAATTAATCATGTAAGCCATCTGTGGATGCAGGATATCATGTATATCTTTTTTCTTAATCCCTCTATTGAGGAAGGGATGGTGTATTTCTCAGAGAAGATTGCATCATCCTATCATTTTCAAAAGTCCTCTATGGAGGCGAGGAGCGGTTATGTGACTAACTCAACCCTTAAGCGTACTTTTGATGATTGTTGTCGTGAAGCCCAATCATCGGTGTGTGCCTATAATGTGCCTAAGATGGTGTTGAGCCTACAAATAGGGAACACACCATCGCTTATCTGCCATGTTTTCTCTGTGTCTTCAAGTGTGTGTTTTGGTGTGCTTGTTTTGTATGGCATGTTTATTGCCCCATATGCAGAGACTAGCACCCTCGGGTAGTGTTTCCTACATTTTTGGGAGGTTTTGCTTGTCTTGCACGTGTGTTGCCCCATATATATAGAGACCTATGCCCTAGGGTAGTGCATCTTGTATTATGGGAGGTTTGTTTACTTTCCAGTACTTGCATCTGCATTTCATATATATGAGAAAAAGAAAAGAAAATCTATCATTTCTGTTTTCCATACATTAATGTGTCTTCTATGCATTGATTGTCTTCTCTATGTTTTACGTGACTATAATTGTCTTCTCCGTATTTTGTGTTCCTATTACTATCTTCTGTGTGATTGGAGTGTCTTCTCTATGCTTGGTGTGTTTGTTGTGTTGGTGACCTTACTTTAATGCATGTATTGGCCTTGCCTTTAGACATACATTAAAGTGGGGGATAAATGTAATGTCAGAAAATGTCCCCTTGGGGGCTTTTCCATCACAAGGTTTATCTCCAAGGTCTTTAGTATGCATTTAGGACATTTTAGTTCATATTTTGGCATTCTGATGAAATGAGACCTAGGTTCCATGGCAAATTGGACCTAGGTGGACCCCTTGAGCTGTACCTTGCCCAAAATAGGAGGGAGGACTTGGGTACCCATGCCCTAGTCCTGGCCTATTTTGGGGCAACCCTAATTTTTGGGTGTTGGTTTATGACCGTTATTTGGATCTTTTGCCGACACGGTAAAGTTTGATTTTAAAATCTTGGTAGGAATGCTTGTAGTTGCATATATAAGCATGATTAGGCATTCATTTGTAAACTAGATGATTACTAGCAAGTTATTGTGTTCTCAATGTGATTCAAGGCTTTCATTGTGTTGCAAGAGTAGACTTGTGTGTTTTGTGTGTTGATATTTGTAGATTTGAGCATCAATTTCTTCATGGAATGAAGAGCATCTTCCTCCCATGAGAGCTTCAATACAAGGTGACATAATATTGTGTTTTCATCTTTGATTCCTTTGGTTTTTGCCTTTGCCTCATAAGGGCATGCACTCTTTATCTAACAACAGTGTTTGGAGACTTAAGTGTCTTCCGAGGCTTGACTGAGGCAAGCCTCTAAACACCACAACCCCCAAACCAAGTCTTGTGATTTCAAGTTACAGGTGTTGCATTTGGGAAAAGTGGTGGTACAGGAAGGATTGGCAGGCATCAAGGATTTAAGATCTAAAGAAAAGTTAGACACAGGAGCACTTCTAGGACTTGGGCGCTCGCTCTAGTGTCCTCCACAAAAAGATCTCTAAAAATAGAAGTTACAGGGTTGATCAGTGTAGGAAGGAGGTTCAGATTTTGTGAAAAAGTAGGTACCTTGGACTTGGGCGCTCACTCCAGTGTCCTTGACTATTCCGCTTTAGAACCCTAAAAATAGGTATTCTGTGATTTGGTATTTTATTCCTGTCTGCAAGAGCTTTTTCTGTCTTTTGTCAATTTGTTGCCATATTTGCATAATTAGGGTTTTAATGGTTAATTGGACATAAGAGAAGGAAAATTAATAATTAAATTCCCTAATCCAAGTTTCCCTACATCTGCAAGTGACCTAGGGTATGACAGTGCTCACCACTTGACCCTAGATCCTTGAATGTAAGGTGGAAAAGAGGATTTAAACATCTAAACACTATAACATTAACAAATCCAATTTTCCCCTAAACAATATGAAGGTTTGCAACAAAGGTTCTAGTAAATATTGTCCCTTATCTAGTACACTAAGATACTAGTAGAAAAGGGAAATGAGAAAGTAGGATATTCTAAAAGAAGCATTAAGAAGTAGATAGTTGTAGAAGGGATTAACTCATTTGTAAATATGTATGAATATTTTGGTTCTCCCTCTACAAGATTTAATGCCATGCTTGAAACACAGTCATGCCCTCAAAGAAGAATGTTCTCTAATGAAGGATATAACCCTCTAGATTTTAGTAAAATCCAAGGTTATCCACACTCAGTCCCAAGAAAAATGAATGAATACTTCCCTAGGTTTAGAGGAGATCTCGAAGAGTTAGCATCACAACATTTACAAAATTTCATTGATTTGATGGAGCACTATCAAATAGAAGAGGAGGAGGATGTTATCATGAAGCTTTTTGTGAGAACTTTGGAAAATACTACTGAATATTGGTTTTCTAGTTTACTAATGCATTTCATATGTTCATGGCATGAGCTTAGAATACTTTTCATTGATCAATTTGAAGGAATCTCATACAATGTGTGCATGTTTGACAATAGACATCTACATATCCAAGAAGAGTTTGAAGACCAATCTAAAAACAAGGTTGAATCCATATCACCTATCAATGCATTGTGTAATATGAAGAAGTATAACGATGAAACCTCATATGATTTTCATACAAGATTTATAAAATCTTTATTTGCAGTGCCAGAATTAGAAAGACCTAATGAATTATTTTGCATTGATTTATTCTATGAGAATCTTGAGCCATGTTTGAGTACTATACCACATGATTTAAAGTCTCCAAGTGTTAAGTGTATGTACCCATGGCTTTTAGTTTATGAAGACATCAAAATTGAATGGGGAAATAATTTTATGTCTATAGTGAGTGATGGTGCTTTTCCTCTTTGTGACCAAAAGAGTGAACATAATATAGCAGAGCATGATGTTGTGTTTGACAGAATGGAAGATGCTTTTTATAGTCAACCCATGGAGAAGATATATGCAAATGAAGATTGCAGCCCTAATAGCTAGGATGTAAGACATGATGAAATGAATGAAACATGTGAAGACATGCCTTCTATTGACTTTGAAAATATAGAAGTAGAGAACCAGCTCTCTATATCAAATGAAGGTTGCATTAATGCAAATAATACTAAAGATGTGATCTCATTCATTAATGAGGAAAGGATATACTATGATGAATCCATTAAGTTAGATATATTAATACCATTTGAAAATGCATTGGAAATTGAAGATCTATTTTTAGGTCATCTTATTGATTATTCTGATTTTGAAGTTTCAAGACTTCATAATGACAATTGTAGTGTTGCAGATGTAAGTACGTGTTGGCAAGAGACACTATATGGATTCATGGTTGTTGTCATTGATGGCAACAAAGGTCATCCCACATATCCGCAAGACATGATATGTCTCTACCGGAAGTCAGAATAAAGAATGTTGTGGTCCGGTGAAGAAGAACAGAGCATGTGGCAAGGTCCGACAGATTGGTCCGGACCTCTCAGAGGAAGTGTCTTGGTGCAGTGCGGATTTGGGGAAGTCAAGAGGACTACCTTGAGTGGTATATTCCAAGGATTTAGCCTCCGGTGATGGACAAGGAAAAAGATATGAATGGTTGAGTACCGGATTCCTGAGAGACAGTGAAAACAGAGAAAGAACTGACTGGCAGAGTATCAGACTACTTTCCGGATGGGTTACTGTTGATGACAGAGGTTGTGAAGGCATGAATCATGTTTGGCCGACATGATTAATGATATCTACAAGTATATGATGGATCCGCATTGCTTGGTGAGGAAGGATTCAGCCGACAGAATGAGAGTTTGTAAGAAACTAGACTGTTCCGGATGCCGACTAGAAAGGTGATGAAATTACTTGTGCGGATATATATAGAGGATGGATTTAGTTGTGAAGTGTTGTGTAAGTGTGGAGTGATATGCGAATAAGTCCAGAGAAAGAGCAGAGGTAGCAAAAAGGGTCCGGTATGTGGAAGATAGCAGAATAAAGAACAGAGGAAAGATGAAGTGCAGCAGATCAGTGTACTAAGCCTAACCGGAACTGAACTCCAGCATATGCAGATGCTTCCAATCAGTTCAAGACTGTGATTCTCATCACTTTGTAGACAGTGTGTCTTCTTGTAGGCAGTGGGCCTCTTGTGAGCAGTGTGCTCGGGCAGTGAGCCCTAATTGGCAAGTGCCATCTTTGTAATTTCCTATTCTTCTAACAGAGAATAATTTTGGGTTAATCACCCCGTGGTTTTCTCCCTTAACAGGGTTTCCACGTCAAAAATACTGTGTCATGTGTTTCTTGTTTTATGGTTAATGTTTTATGTTTGATTTTATGCTGCTTCAATTAAAAGGAAAGTTCAATAAAGGAAATAATTAGGATAACTGATTCACCCCCCCCCCCCTCTCAGTTATCAACAATTGGTATCAGAGCTAAGTTCCTCCAAATAGAGCCTAACAGCTTGAGGAAGATCTGGGATTTCAAATGGATGCATATGGTTTAAGGGAGCAACTCAAGACTGCTCTTGAGGATCTTGAACAGTCGAATTCTGAAGTCAGTGAATTAAAGGAAAGACTCAAACAGGCTGATGAATTCATGAGAGAATTAAAAGACAAATTAAGTCTCTCTATGAAAAAGAGAAAGGAGCTGCTTCAACAGTTGGCAAGACAAAGTGAAGAAAGCAATACAAATGAAGAGTTGACTGAGCAAACCAAGTTATGTGAAAAGTTATCAAAAGAAGTCATTATGTTAAGACATGAAATGGAATCAGGAACTATAAAGTTTACTCAAGAGATTGAAGAAAAAAGAAAGGCTGAAGACAATCTAAGACAATCTCTTAAAGAAAAATCAGAAGAATGCCACCAGATGGACAGGATTATCAGACATCTTGAATCTGATCTTGAAGATGCCAAAGATAATGAAGGAAAACTTGAAGATCAAATTGCCTCTCTCAAAAGAGACCTTCAAACAGCAAATGAATATAAAGAAAAATTCAAGATAAGTTCTGCTCAACTTGAAGTTCTTCTTGGAAGTCAAAAGAGGACAGATGACAAGTATGGTTTGGGATATGAGAAAGGAGAAAGCTCCGGATCTGGTCAGAAGAATCTTGGATCAGAAAATCCAAGAAGCAGGCCTAGAAGACCTCCGGTAAGACAACCAAATGCTCAAAGATATCCATCCTTCAATGGATACTGCCACAGCTGCAACCACTTTGGTCACAAAGCTAATCAGTGCAGAATAAGAATGAATCAGATTAATTCATCCTTCTCCGGACAATGCTTCAACTGCAAAAGGTATGGACACAAATCCCATGAATGCAGAAGTATGCAAGTAAACAAATCATTCAAAGGTAGATGCTTCACATGCAATAGAGTAGGTCATATGGCTAATCAATGCAGATCAAGAGGATATCAGTCAAATATGCAAAGAAATGTTATTTGCCAAATCTGCAATAGGTCCGGTCATAATGCTAAAGTTTGCAGAAACAAGAATCAGGACAAAAGAGGTCCGGTGTATAATCAGAATCAAGACAAGGGTAAACAAAAGATGAATGCGGAAGAGGTTAGGAATCAGATGAGCAAGATATGGGTGAAGAAAAGTTTAGAGAATATAGAGGTTGGATCCGCACCAGACTCTGGTGCTGATATTTCTTCCGGAAATTAAAAGGTGAGCTCAGGCTCAGGGGGAGACTCAAAGAAAATCTTGTTCCCCCAGCCAAACAAGTGGTACCGGATGTGGCACAAGATGCGGATCAAAGGGTTTGTAGATATGAGTCTTGAGATACTTCAGTCAAGTTTTCAGAGGTCCGCATGAAGTTATGAAGAAGCTGTGATCAATCAAATAAGACCTGTTCAGGGAGATGCTCCGGTATGATAGAGGATTACAAAAAGGTCCGGAAAGATCCGGAAATGCACTATCTTGTTCTGCGGATTGGACAGTGTTTGAGATGATCTTGCAATATGCTATCTCGATTTATTCATGATTGAAAGATCCGGATGATATCCACAGATCAGGACTAATCCGGGATACTCCAAGCTATCCAGACAAGGCAAACCAGAATGATGTAGGTGAAGCATTTATTGCAGACAGGTATTAGGGTTCGCGGAGCAATTTAAGGGATTTCTCAAAGGTCATTTGTTCATTCTGCACTCGAGAAGAAGCGAAAAGTGGAGCTCTGCAACAAGGTTCTTCAAGCACACCAAGGATCTCCTGCCGAAGCTATTGGATAAAGAAATCAATCCAACCACTCCGTGCAAACCGAAGGCGCATAAGGTATTCTCCGTTTTTCATTACCTCACTGCAAATCTTTGAAGAATGGCTACTCCAAACATAGTTAAGATCTCCGATAGACCTCGCCCCTCATTCAAGAAACATCCCTACAAATCATTGGAGGTTGACCCACTAGGAGCCTTCTCTAGTGTTCCTCACGGAGTTTTACACACCGAAGACATTAGGGTTTACATACATGCAAACATTGAGGAATTTGGGGAATTCAAATTAAGAGACCTCTATCACAAGCAGCTGATTGACAATGCTTTTGAGCTCAAACCAGAGTATAAGGATATTCAGAAGAAACAATTTGAGCAATTTATTCATTTCCCCTGTTTTGAAGAGGATGAATGGGTCCGGTATGTACTGAGCAGGATGCATGACAACTTTCTATGGCTAGATAGACCCTGCAAGATCACAAAAGAGGCAATTAGAGCAGTAACTGGCCTATACTCCTCCGGAGGAGTACCTATCCTCAAATCTGTCAAGAACAACATTGTAACTGAGGCCACCGGATCAAAATTTGACAAAAGGGCAATGACCATTGAAGATATCTCTGATCCGGATATCAAATATGCATCAATGATAATAGGATACAAGATCTATCACTCCAGCAGGGAGAATTCTGTATCCGGAACTACAGTATACACTGCTTTTGAAATGCTAAGGAAAAATGCAGAATATGACCTCTGCGAACTACTGCTAAGCCAATTAATGGAAAATATACAGAAAATCAAGAAGGATAAGAAGAATTCCTTCAAGTATGGTACTCTTATTGTATGTTTATTCTTCTACTTCATGAATGAGCTACCCGGAACAAGTGGATGGGTATGGCAGAATGACAAACCTGTTGCAGTCCAGATAAGAGACTACTTGCATGGACTTGGGGATGCAAAAGCGAGAAATTCAGCTCTATGGGGATACTTCAAAAACTTTCAGAGCATGATGCAAGCAAGAAAGAGAATTCCCCAGTCTCTCATTGAGAAATACAAGGACTCAGTGTGCTTTATGGTTGACACTGATCAGTGCCTGATGGAGGCAGTGGAGCCAAGGACTGTCTGGATCATGCCCATGGGGTACGAAGTTGATGAACAGATAGTGGAGCTGCATGTTCAACACATGCTAAGTCAACCCAAAGATCCTAAGGCAGAAAGGTTTGGAACCTTTGAGGAGCTGAGTATAAAGTTACATGTAGAACTCAGGGAACCTGAGATCAAAAGAAAAGTGAGAAAAGAAGTAGAGCACATTGCTCAAGGTCTTGGAATCTCAAAGGAGGCACTTGATGCCAGCCGGGAAAAGAGGAGGAAGGCCGAGGAAGAAGAGAAAAGCAAAGAAAGTGCTCCGGTTGGAGCTCCCACCCGGACCAGATCAACAAAGAGATCTGCACCTCCCTCAACCAAAAGTTCAAAACCGGAAGTCCAGGCATCCGGTAAGAGATCAAAGGCAAAAGCCACAAGGGCTTATGGAAGCCAAAAGGATGAAGAGGAGACAGAATCAGATGAAGGAGTAAGAGAAGTAAAGAAACAGAAAAAGAAAGGATCCGGTAAGCCCTCCACAGGCCAAGAAAAGGAGGAAATGGCAGAGGTAACTGTTGAAAAGCCCACTCTGTCATTAGAGAGCATAATCAAGTCGGTCACGGTGGATGGAAACCTTCAACCAATGACAGAATCATATGATGACTTCAGTGAGGCCGACCAAAAGACTCTGCAGGAGGCCACAGTGAAATATCTTAACATATATAATAAGGCTTTCATTGAAATAATATCTCTTATTCCTAAAAGCCTAGAAAAGGAAATGGAAGTGAGAAAAAATAATGCTCATGCTAAAGATCTTGAGATCCGGGAGCAGATAGCTATTCAGCTATATCCTCAAATTGATCCCAAGACAATGAACATTATCTTCAAGGACTGTAAAGATGAGTTCAGAAGCAAAGCCAGGATGAATCAACTCATGCTTGGTGAGACTGACAAAGTGGCCCAAGAAACAGAAGAGATCCTCCGGAAGGCCTTCAAAAGGTTCAATCTTCCTGTTGTAGAGGACTTAGGTGCAGAAACAGCTGCTGATTTGGAATCTTCTGTTCCGGAAGAAGTGAGCCCTGAACAGACAAGTGAGGACTTGGGACCCTCTGCTCCAGAAGAAGTGGCCCATGAACAAGTTAGCATCTCTCCTCTGGTTTCCCCTACAGTCTCCGGATCCAAAGAAGAAGAGCAATTACAGGAGAAGGAAGCAGTGGTGAAGGACAAAGAGGTTGACAGTTCTAAGACTGCAGAAGAGAAGAAACATCTGTCTCCGGCAAGAGACACTGCACAAACTATTCAACAATTTTTGAGCAAAGAAACTCTAGAGATTGATGAACCAGAGCTTCTAAAAGGCCCATTTGATTTTGACTCTCTCTCTCCGGTACAAACAATGAAGATAGCTTCATTTGCAAATGCCAAGGCAAATGAAAAGCTCCTGAAGTCTCATATGGAAGACTGTGAGTTGATAGAGGCTGCTTCCAGAATACTTGTAAAGATCATGCCATCAATCCAGATAGATCCGACAGCCTCCACTTCCGGTAATCTAAAAACCTTAGTCAGCAGTGTTGATACACATTTTGATTCTTTAGAAAAATCAGCTGAAGAAAAGGTCCGGAAGGAATTTTTGGATAAGAGATTTTCAGAAATATTAGAATTAATCTCTAAGGATAGGAAGATTGTAAGCATTGGAATAAGGAGCTTAGAGAATGCTCTTAAGGATGGCGGTGATATCTATAAATTTTGTATATCCTGGTCAAAGGCAACAGCAGCATTTGACAAGAAAATAAAAGAGGAACAGGATAAGCTACAAAGCTTATCTCAAAGTTTTGATCCTCTCTCTTCCTCTATAATAAATCAAGAATGTCAGACTATTGCAGTCTTGAACGAAATAAAGAATCTTGAGAAGGAAAGGAAGAACATCACCAACCGGATGGGAGAACTTAGAAGGATTATAATCCCTAAGTTGGAAACCATGCATGAGGCCATCAGTGATGCTAGGACCACCGCCCAAACAAAAGATCCGACAGATCTCAAGCGGGCAGAAGCGTTTGCATTTTTGTTAAGTGGTCACATTTCAATTTTGGACAGAATGAAGCAAAGTTGGGCTACCGAAATGATTCAATTACAGACATCCTTTGCAGACATTCTTCAATATATGTGAGTATGTAAATATGCGGCTAAGTATAAGAAATTTTTGAAAATTTTGATATGCGGACCCTACCCTTTGCCATTGATGTCAAAGGGGGAGTGAGGAGCAGTGAAAAATGAGGGATCCAACTAAGGGGGAGTTCCGGAAATTGTATATAAAGACAGAGCATCAACAAAGGGGGAGCATAGTGAAAACACTTAGTCATTTTTCACTAAGTGTTGCCATCAATGCCAAAGGGGGAGATTGTTGGCAAGAGACACTATATGGATTCATGGTTGTTGTCATTGATGGCAACAAAGGTCATCCCACATATCCGCAAGACATGATATGTCTCTACCGGAAGTCAGAATAAAGAATGTTGTGGTCCGGTGAAGAAGAACAGAGCATGTGGCAAGGTCCGACAGATTGGTCCGGACCTCTCAGAGGAAGTGTCTTGGTGCAGTGCGGATTTGGGGAAGTCAAGAGGACTACCTTGAGTGGTATATTCCAAGGATTTAGCCTCCGGTGATGGACAAGGAAAAAGATATGAATGGTTGAGTACCGGATTCTGAGAGACAGTGAAAATAGAGAAAGAACTGACTGGCAGAGTATCAGACTACTTTCCGGATGGGTTACTGTTGATGACAGAGGTTGTGAAGGCATGAATCATGTTTGGCCGACATGATTAATGATATCTACAAGTATATGCTTGATCCGCATTGCTTGGTGAGGAAGGATTCAGCCGACAGAATGAGAGTTTGTAAGAAACTAGACTGTTCCGGATGCCGACTAGAAAGGTGATGAAATTACTTGTGCGGATATATATAGAGGATGGATTTAGTTATGAAGTGTTGTGTAAGTGTGGAGTGATATGCGAATAAGTCCAGAGAAAGAGCAGAGGTAGCAAAAAGGGTCCGGTATGTGGAAGATAGCAGAATAAAGAACAGAGGAAAGATGAAGTGCAGCAAATCAGTGTACTAAGCCTAACCGGAACTGAACTCCAGCATATGCAGATGCTTCCAATCAGTTCAAGACTGTGATTCTCATCACTTTGTAGACAGTGTGTCTTCTTGTAGGCAGTGGGCCTCTTGTGAGCAGTGTGCTCGGGCAGTGAGCCCTAATTGGCAAGTGTCATCTTTGTAATTTCCTATTCTTCTAACAGAGAATAATTTTGGGTTAATCACCCCGTGGTTTTCTCCCTTAACAGGGTTTCCACGTCAAAAATACTGTGTCATGTGTTTCTTGTTTTATGGTTAATGTTTTATGTTTGATTTTATGCTGCTTCAATTAAAAGGAAAGTTCAATAAAGGAAATAATTAGGATAACTGATTCACCCCCCCCCTCTCAGTTATCAACAGTACGCACCTAGCTGAAAAGAATTCTTGTCTAAATGATCAAGATGACTACAATTCTATTTGCAGCTCTAGTGACTATGATTCGTCTCAAGAAAAAGAGGTAGAATTGATTTCCTTAAGTAAGGAGTGTTTCAATAATGATGATGACAACATTTTCAAAGGCTCACAAATGCATGGTGATGTTATGAAAATTTGTGATAGTGTTCATAATCCTTTGAATGATTATCCTAGTTCAAATTGTACTAATGATATAAGATTTTCAGAAGATTGTATGGAAAGGATAGATGCTAAAAACCTGGGTAATACGCTTGAGATTAGCAGCATATCATATGCAAATGATAGAGTGTGCAATGATTTTCATTTGGAGAAATCATCCATGAGAAGCTTCAATGAAGAAATAAATGATGATTTTTAGTTTGATAGTGAGGAATATGACCCAACTGATTGTTGTAGCAGTATGGACAAAGAGGAAGATATATGTGCAAGAGATTCATTGGATGAATCGGTTCAGGTAGTTGATTGTATAGAGCATGCATATGTTGGTGATATAAGTGGTGAAAAAGGAATTGCTTTCTTGTTTGACCTTTGACCTTCTTCTATCCCTCTTCCTAATTTTGAAGTTATTACTAAATGTTTTCCTGAGGATAGAATAGATGTAGTTGTACATGAAAGTTAAAATATACAGACAAAAGTTGGTGCAACTGATGACAATTTTTATTATGAGTAGGCACTTGAAGAATATGATTGTGTCAATCACATGGATGCATATGAGAACCTTTTTTCTAGGTGTACAACTTCTAGTCTTCCTCATGAACAATGTAATTCAAATGAGTCATGGGAGGGCAGCGCTGTTGAATTAAGCATGACAGATATGTGTCACAGGTTTGATTTTTATGGTACATATGTTTCAATAGATCGCCAAGAGATTGAAATAGAGAGACAATCTAAGGAGTATGGCTCTTCACATAAAATGTCTCATGATAAGGATGGAAGTGTTGATGAGGTTTGCATCAGCATAAATGACCCCAAGATATGTTTGTCACCTATGGTCCCTATTTTAAGTGAAGCTAAGTATGATGTGTCCCTTTGTGATGAAGATGTGGTTTCTCACAATGTGAATCCCAATGTTCCTAAATTTAAGCACTTCTTGGATCCAACATACATCTTATAGTGATGATGAGCAGCAACAAGTTATCTAGGTTGGTGATTCTCTAGCTACTCATATTTCTTATATGCCTGAACTTCAATGTTTTAAGTTTGACATGTTAGAGGACGATTTTCCCTCTCCAAGTCAACATAATGAAGGAGCATATTTTTCATTTCCATTTGAATTAGATGTATTTTCTTTTTGCCTTGATTCATTTGAGGAGGTCAATAGCTATGAGTGTTCCATGTTGTTATGTGGTGTTGACTTGAGGTTTCAAGATTTTCCACCACCTACTACAAAAATGAAAATTTTTCTGCATGACAATGTGGTGGCCTATGTTATGTGGTTTCCATGCAACAACAGGGTCAAATGTGGAGCAAGCATTTACTTGTTCAGTGGTAATCACATATTTATGCTTGTAAGAAAGAGGGCTATACTTGTTGTAGTGGTGTGGCAGAGGTAAATGTGGATTGAGGGAAATCAGTTCCTTCAACAGGTTGGTATTTGATAGAGGCACACATTGGTTTCTCTTTTCATTTGGTGGCCTGGGGCCATCAAATGAGGTTTAAAAAATTGAATAAATGAGTAGTTACAGAGTTGGCCAATGGATAAGGCACTTGGTCTTCATCCTAGAGATCTGGAATCTTGCCATGCCCGCAAGGGGCATGCATCTCAAAACATGACCCACTGATATGACTAGTAAAATCTTGATTTTTACATAACCTATGAGTCCTTGGTTAGGGTCTGAATGTTTTTGAAGATCTTATCCCTTAAACCCTTTTCTAGAATTTCACTAGAAAATGTTTTAAATCCTTCTGCTGCTCATTGTTGTAAAATCAAAAACCATTATTGAATCCTTGCCAAGTCATCTTCTGTCATGTTATGCTAAAACTTTGTAATTTTTATCATTACCACATCCCCGCGAGTATGTCTGATGAACCCTTGTGGGCTTGCGGGAGCTAGGGTGCAATATAGCTACTTACCACATTACCATGGCTGTTAATTGAAAGGTTTGCAGGCTTCTGGGAGTTTTAAAGAAGTAATCTGAACAACTTACCATGATACCGTAGCAGTTTGTATGAAGCATGGCGAGCTGATGGTAAGGATCTAACCATTACCACGCTACCACAACGGTTAAGGGAGAAGTCCATAGGATGGCGGTAAGAAACTGATGCTTATTGTGCTACCATGATAATCAACAAAGAATTCTATGGGCCATCAGTAAGGATTGAAATCCAACAAATAATGTTTACCGCATTGCTACAGTGGTCACTGGAGGTGTGCGCAAGCTTGTGGGAGCCTGCGATATAATGTGACCGCTAGCCGCAACCCCACAGGGGTCTTGAGGGATTGTTATGGGATGGCAGTAAAAGGGTAATAGAGCACAAAATGCAAAGCCCTGTGATGGTTTTGTATAACAACAAATATGCCATGTGGGATTGCAGTAATGTGTAAGATGGTGTCAACAAAGGATTTTAAATAGCAGGAAGATCATTGACTCCAACGTGGCACTCTATGTCATGATTTAGGGAGCTCGATAGTGCTTTGTAGGAGCTCATAATCCTTCATGGAAGCTTCCAAAAGACTCCAGGTGAATTGCAAATTCTAAGATGGCATCCTAACAGTATAAATTGTTATGATCATTTCAGGTGGTGGAAGATCTAATCTTGGGTTTTAAAGCTATTGAAATCTGAATAAAATTTGATTATCTGACAATACTTTTTATTTGTGCCATTACTTTGCAACTAATGGGATTTACTGTGTTCAAAATTCAATATTGGGATTGGATTTCTTAGCAATGAATGGGAAGATTGTTGTTATGGTTGTCAAATGAAATGGTAACACGTGTAATGACCTAAGGCTTGTTGCTCCTTGTTTATAAAAGGAGTTTAGGGCCATTTACATGGGAGTTGGTTGGTTGATTTTTTGAGAAGATTTTGTGTAGTAGAATACAAAGAATAGAATTTTTTTCTTGTTCCAAGTTCTGAGTCTGAATTGTATATATTTGTAAATTTTTTTTAATAGTACTAGCATCCTAATGAATATATTGGTAAGTTTCTGAATTCAGTTGTCTCTTGAGGTGTGGTTTGCACAAATTATGAGTGAATAGATCAAAGATTGTTCATCTTGTCTCCATGAACTTCTTATGGATGTATTTTTCTATCTAGGGCTCTTATTCAAAGAATGAGTTAACTGCTTTAACAAGAATACAAATTTTTGTGAATGTATGCAAGGATATCATAAGAATGAGTGAATCATAAATACTAAGTATAATGTTGTAAGGAAATGTTATAAAGCTTTTGATGCTCAGATTAAATACTGTTATCAAGTTTCAATTACACTTGGTTTGACTCTGTTGCCCTAGGACAAGGCACCGATCTCTTGCCTTTGTATCTAGCTTTCACACTCTAGAATCAAGCAAGCACCCAAATACTTTAAAATCATTGAAATTCATTGTAAGTGTTTGTTAAGTTATATGTTTTACCCTATTCTATAGCTTTGAGGAATGCAAACGCTTGATTTATTTGAGACAAGTCTTCATATTTTCATATTCCTCAAGCAAATCTACATAGAACCAATCTTCTTTTCACAATATTTGTAATAAATGATATAGGAGGTTATTGAATATTGTTAAGGTATCACCCTCCTAGGTTTTGTAGAGCCTAAAGTGAAGAGGGAAAGTTGTGTCAACTTTCACCTATGTGTTGGCCATCCTCTCATGATAGTTGAACATTGAAAGTGGCTAAATAATAGGCTATTTCATGAGATAAGGTTGGGGTTTAAAAACAACCAACAAAATCCTTTTCTTGTTGAAGTTGTAACTCTAATCTCTAGTTCTCCTTTCTAAATTTCTTGATCTCATCTAGGGTACACTTGAGTTCACCTTCAATATCAATTTCACATTCATCTTTATTATACTCTTGTTCATGTATTCACTCACAATATGGTTTCCTTCTTTGTCAACATTCTCAACTACAAAATCATCTTCTCTTTCTGATATATCATATCTTGTGTCCATTGGTAGGGGTGTTTCTTGCAACAACACGTCACTTGATTTGATTGGGACTTGTTGAACAATTTTTTTCTTGGCATTTCTTCTTCCCTTATGTCTTTACTCTTAGCCATAGTATTCCACCTCTAGGATCAACCCGAGTCTATTAGACTTCTCCAAGGTACCTACACGTCTGATACCAATTGTTGGAATACAATGGATCACTGAGAGGGGGGTGAATCAGTGATCTAATAAAACTAGTTCATTCATCAACCTTGTAACAACAATTAATGCCAACATAAACATGGAAAACAATAAGATCACATGAATGAAACCATGACACAAGTATTTAAAGTGGAAAACCCTAAACAGGGAAAAACCACTATCCAACCTCACCAAATTCTTTATTAGGTCTCACTGACCAAAATATCATTGATTACAATCATGCCTCACAGATAAGGATCTCAAATGAGCACCTCCTGATAGGAACACCAATCCTTACGTCAAGAACACCAACTCTAAACAAACCAGGATCACCTACTCCAAAAACACAACATGAAGATATAGAGTACTACTCTATTTACAATGAAATCTTAGGTTATAGATGAGTTATATAACTCTTTTTCTCAACCACCCTTTTGTGAAAATATTTAGAAACAATACCATACTCTACAATCATCATTCAAAGAATAACTTAGCAACATCATTATATACATTCAACACAAAAGTACTTGGCATCATAGGACAATACCAAATCTCCTGAATCTAGAAGACACTCATACAACATTTTTTGTCACATAATCCCTCTAGAATACATTCACCCACTTTACAGACATATGTTCTTGTATCACCAAATCAATGCACTCAAGGAATGTATAAAGCAATATAAATCAAACATTAAAACAAGAGTTTGTGAAGTCTTTACCATACTCTACAAAAATCATTACACCCTGCAGTCATATTCTCCCAACATAATACTCTACGACTATCTTTATACTCTGCAATACTCATTATACTCATTTCCTCACTACTCTACAACACACATCTCCATCAATCACCTAGATGATTCTATTTTTAGACCTCTCCTAAACATACTTCTTCAATCAAGAATATATACATTGGATTGATATATATTCATTGAATCAAATAAACTCAGACAAAAAGAAACCTCATCACATGTTAATCTCTTATCAATACTATATGTTTGATTACCTTCTATATCATAAAGGATTTTTCTATCATTCTTCCTTCAATGCCAGTGCAAGCCTCTGCATTACATACACAAACCCTCTACAAATAAAAGTAATACTCTGCTAACTTCTCAGAGAATATCCATCAATAAAAGAATCACTCATAATTAACATTTTCCTTTTTACTACTTATACTCTTTCTTACATCAAAAACCCCTTCACCGACTCTTCATCAAACATACACATCTATTAGGGTTTTGTCTCTCTCAACACTAAAAGAGAAAATAGTTAATATAATTGTGCATCCCTTTCATAGACCATATGACCAAATGACCACCAAAACTTCTTTCTCGTGAGATATCCGTTAGGGTTCAAAATAGATTTAAACTTAACCATAGATTCTCCTATTCACACCACTTAGCAATTAAATATGGTTCATTGATCAAATGTTGGCGCTCGACTATGAAGCATTCACCGTATAGAGATGATCTCCTAGGTTGAGGGGGTCAGTCACTTAATGGAGATGACACCCTTAATTTGTAATTTAAGTGGTTCTCAACCTTTGATCATAAGTCACTCTCTAAACATAACAAAAAGAAACTACCCATCAATAAAGGATTTAATAACTCATCGTCTAGGGTTTAAACCATTAGGACTTAGGGTTTTTAGGATGCATTAGGCTTTTAGAAACTTGGTCTTTAGATATTTTAAATCTACAATGACATGTTCCTAACTTTTGTCACTGCTAGCCTTTGACACTGCTATAGAGAGGTAGCAAAAAGATAGACATTTTAAGACTCTTAGAAGAATTGGGCTTTTAGGTCATAGTAGATCTTCATGAAGTTGATAAACCCTAGTATATATAATTAAGACTTTGATCACCAATACTCTATAGAGACATAATATTTACATGAAAAATAAAACCTGATAATCAAAACCCAAACATGCCAAAACTTCATAATACCTAAGAACTCCTAATCTTAATGACTGAATTGATTTGGTTGTGAGTGCTTTGACAAAAAATAAGCACATGAGCCAGTGAGTTCACCAAATCCAACTGAGTTATCTCTTTGACAACAATGACTTCACACTTCACACTCTTGATGATGACAAGGTTTGTACACCTCTTGATGATGATAAGATTTGTACTTTAGAAACATGAATGCATACATCCAAACAACTCCTTGTCACTCAATCACATTTCATCAAATCCACTGGGATCTCCTGGATGTATGACTCTATGACTCATGTCATGATACAAGCCACTCATTGCATTATACAAACCACAAACCTCCTGATGGTGATGATAGTCCAATGAAGATGAAGACCAATGACACAACTGCTCTATTAAATTAGAAAATTTATTCAACCTTTTCATTATAAATAACAAACTTCATTCAACAAACACCATGAATGAATTAATCACCAAACACCATTCAAGTACCATTAACATCAATGACAAATCAATAAACTACATCAACCTTTAACATCAATCACAAACATCAACAAAATCATCTACAAAGATCACACAAGATTTACGATAAGTAGTAATCTAGATCTCCATTCTCATTCAGTATTCAAAAGTATGTACATTTACATATGGTCTTGAGAAAGAACCATGGGGAAACATAAACTCACAAAATTGTATACTTAGTCTTCACTAGCTCAACAATTCAATCTCAATTAAGCTCTTAATAGTTTACAAATGAGAATCAACATCCTTTTATAGGACAAGGATGAGATTCAGTTACAAAAGATCCAATTGCTAGGATCCAATGAAGATGATATGATGGTAAGGAAAATGTGGCACGTGATTGCCAGCTGGTAATCTTTAGTGAAGGACATTTGGGAACACTAGAATATTTTTCACATCTTTGACGTAGTCTTCATTTCCTCTACTCAGTATCTTCTTCAGATTCTTCATCTATAGATCTTTCAGCTATCTAGTATCTAGTGTCCATACCCTAGAAATATGCATATGCCCCTACTACCTTGTTTATTTCATTTCTATTCAATACTCTAGCATTTTCTTTGGCATGCTCCTGCGCCTTTAACTATTCCTTCAAGGATATCCACCTATTTGTCATGATGTCCAACTCTTCATTATATGCATCTATCTTAGATTTTATATGCATTGTTTTATCAATTATGTCCTCTAAAAAATGTTGGACTGGATCCTCTATTTCTAGGCTGAAGTTGTCCTTAAATGCTTTAACTACAAATTCCTCATCTTGATTCTCAAATTTACCTTCAACTTCACCTTCTAAAATCTGTAAAGTAGTCAATTCCTCCACCAAAATCTCATGTGCCTTTATGTTGATATCAATTGCTTTTGTGTTGCATCTTTTCAAAATGCTAACCTCAAAATTTATATCCTCTATCCAGAGGTCCATGTTAGGAATTGCTTGTTGTGTCAAGATCGTGTTTGTTATCGAGGCCTGATCATCAGTTTTCCTCATGTCCTTGAGCATGGTTAGGAACTAGCTACTCTGGACTAGCCTTTGGCCCACTTCTTTCTTTAAGGCATCTACCTTTCCTTTCATCTAGCTCAGCATATCCTAATTGGATAGGGATATCTTCACTACTTTGTCTCCCTCCTCCAAGAATCTAGCAAACCATTTATTCATCAAATTAGTCTAATGCTTTTGTGCATCCATCCTAGTTACTTCCTGCTATGAAACCAAAACCAAAGGTGTAGTTGGTGTGATCTAGATATTAGTAGGGTGACCAAACCCTTTATAAAAGCATGCAATTGGGTAATTTGCCCCTTATACTTCTTATTCTTTGACTTGGCTTTTGTTATCCTACTAGTTACTACATGTGTACTTTCCCTTAGTTCCTAAATATCCTAATCTGTAGTAGTGTGCCCCAAGTCTATGGTAGTTACTTGGAATTCATTTGCATTAATCTCCCATTTATTCTTATCAATAATAGGCACAACTAATTGAGCTGTCCTCTTACTAGTGGTTGGATCATGCCTTATTGTTGAGGTTTCCCTCGCTCTGCATTTGGGCTTTGTAGCCTCAAGAGAAAACAATGATTGAATATCAAAATCTAAAGAATCTTAGGCAGGAGGCTAACTTACCTCATGTGCCAACCAATGTGGTGCATTGGATATTGGCCCTTGCTGACCAATTTGCTCAATGTGAGCATCATGTACTTCTACATCTTTTTCCTTTGAAACCTCTTCATTCACATTTTGTTGTTGTTCCCTGTCAGTAGGAATCTCCTCATGTACTTGCTACTAATCTTGATCCCATATGGCATCTTTTGATGTCGTGTCCTGATCTTGTAGTATTTCTTTTGTTGGTTCTTGGTCATCAGGCACATTGCTTCGGACATCCTCATATTTCTTTCCATTATCTCTAGGGGTATCTCCATGCATTCACATATCTAGATCTTGTGTATTATACTCTTCTGGGATCTTGGGATCATCTTTATTCATATTTTCTTCCCCTTGGTGACTGTTATTTGGAATATCTGAATGTATGACATGATCTGTTTCTATTTTTGTTCCTATAAACTCTCCTTTACCTTTCGACCTCCATGTCCAGATGTGGCTTCTTCTTTATCTTTTGGACCCTCTAGTTTGGATATTTCTTCTAGACCTCCTTGTCTGGATGTAAGCACTTGTTGTTCCTTTTCCCCTATCTCAACATGTACTTCTTCATTTACCTATACATTTCACTTAGGAGGCTCTGTTTGGATGTCCATGTCTGTAATTGTGTTATCTTTATTCTACACATTATCCATGGCTTCATCCATGCCTCCATTATCAGCCCCATCATATGATAATTCAATAAATTTTGGGCTTGTAATCATGCCCACTAACACATCCAAACCAATAGTTTGCACCACTATCTCTGGATCCTTAGATTCATCCTCATCTCTGACATTCTTTGGTGCCTGTGGTATCCCTTGGGGTGTTAGGGCTATGTGCCTTAACAAGTTCTCAATGGGATTAGATGTCACATCCCTTGTCACATCATCATCTATTAAATCAATAGTCTTATCCGGTGCCAAGGGTTGATTCACCTTCTTCTTTTATCCTTCCCTTGCTTCCTTGGAAGATTCTTCCTTAAATTTAACTATGGTGGGGATGGGGACATTATGCTGAAACTCTTTAGATACAATCTCCACATCCTTTGGCACCATTATTGTTGCAGCTCTTTCTGCTATAGGTTACTACCTAGCAAACATTTGTTCCATCCTCATTAACTCTTCATTTTCTTTGAGTAGGACATCTGGTTGCAACTAATAGACCCCTGCATTATAGGTGCTTGTCCTCTCTTCTATTTAGGGATATTTGCCCCCTTCAGTATATCCTCACCTTTATTTTTCAATGGCTCCCCTTCATCTTCCTTAGTGTCCTCATATGCATCTTTAGGCTCTTCCACCTATCTTGTAGTTATGGTGATAGTAGGGACATGTGTTTCTCTTTGAGGTGAAGGTCTTGTGGCTATTGTAATGCCATTGGTTGTGAATTCTTTAGCTTCTTTTGAGGAGTGCGGTTTGGCCAGCTTGGCCTCCATAATTTGTCTTTTATGAATCAAAAAGTCATCAAACTTAGCATCTCCTAACTCATGTCTCTTGCTCTTCTTTTCTACAATCAGAGCCACTCCCTTTGCTTTTAAGGCATCTAACTTTTGATCTACCCATTTTGTCATAAGCTCCATAACCTTGGTTGTGATGAGATCAATGGATGTGACCCCAGACTGGCTCCAGTCTAGAGAGGAGATTGTTTCCTTATATATTTGTTTGTCCTCATATTCCTTGCTTATCAATTTCCCATCATTAGATTGTAGTTGGGAAGGCACATCAAAATAGTCTAGATTCTGGATCTGGTTCAGAGTTAGTCTCTGGTAGCTTCTTTTCCTAAATTCCACATCATCTGGACAATCTACCCAGTAATCTCCTAAATGTATTTCATGCCTTAGCTTTTTATTTACCTACTTCTCCATCTGGTGGTATGGATCATAGTATCTAGCTAAGGAGAATAGTTGTAAATGAAGCATATGAAGTTTTGTTTCTGAGTGTTTTACTGCTTCAATGGATGGGCATACATACCATCCTAGGAGTAGGGGAAACCTAACATTACCCTTCTTATTTCTCTTCACATAAACCTCATATGAGGATATATTTTGTCTAGTTAGCTCTAGTAGTATTATCTCATCAGTAGGGTACATTGGCAACATGAATGGTTTCCCATTAAACCCCTCCATCCAGAAGTATGTAAAAGTTGGGAACTATATGAACTAAGTTCCATGTCCAGAAATCAACTCTTGAGCATCATTGCTCAGTCTCTTTGCTTGATCATCCTCCATCAATCCAACCAAATGCATGATGAAACAATCATTCACCCTTCTATAGTTTTGAGTGGAGGCTTTCCTTTCTAACTGTGGATAATGATCCCATATTGTCTTATCTCTCGGGTTCCTTCCCACTCTAGCCATTGTTTGTAGGCTAGAGAATATGGATTGAGACACAATGTGCGTAGACCACATATAATGACATGTAGAATAGGCATGATTTGCCTCCAAATCTCGTCATACCCTCATCCAAACTATCACTAATTAAGGAAGCCCATTGTATCTTTGTGTCAGTGGTCTCTACCAACTTGATGAGCCCATACATCCATGGCTCAAAATTTCCTAAATCTAGTTTCCCAGTCATTTTGCTAAGCATCACCATCATATATTGTATGTCAAGTGTGAAGTCATACTTAAACAATTTGTTTGGCAGATTTGCTACTACCTTGACCTTGCTATCAGCTACCCTCTGGTATGTGAACATGATGTTTCTGCAATCAAGGGATTTACTCTTATACTGGGCTTCTAAATTTCAATGTTAATTTTGTATAGGTTAGGGCCTACATGTAGATAGCATACCTATGTGATACCTCAGATGAAGAAATCCATATAAACCCTACCATCCTTATCTACCCTTCTGTTCTTAGAGTTAAAATTTTGTGCACATGCCACAACCAATTCTATGGCCTCTGCTACATAGGGAAACCCTACTACGTTCCACATCCTAGAATTGTATATCTTTTGCAAGATAGGATGTCCACTTCCTCTTACTGATTTGGCAGCCCATTCATCCATGTATGTGTTTCCTGAATGGGTATCTTCTATCTTTCTGAACCGAAAACCTAAAGCCCAAGGAGTTGGGAAAATAGAGTTCTTAAACTTCGCATCCTTACGGTTCTTCCTGTCTTGCATTGCGTCCTGCAATTGCAGATATGCAGACTTTAACCTAAATTATGTTTATCAATTCTAACATCTACTTTTCTAGATATTCTAATTTTATTCTTTCATGGCATGATCACATGTGCATGTGCAGACAAAATTACTTTAATTATGCATTTACCTTTCACTGTGCTGTAATAAACAACAAAAGTAGGGTATTATCATTACATACCTGCTTCTGAAACTTAAAACCTAATTTAAATGTTCAGATATGCTCTTTTCACTGTGTAATTACCACTCACCATTCTCCATTTTCTGTCTGTACCATTCCATTTAGGGTTTGGATTGCTGTAATGGGCATTGTAAAAATCGTTGGAGCTTTGTAATTCTTCCTCTCAATGCATTGGTGAGTTAAAATGATCAAAATCTAGCTTTTATACATTAAAATCATGAATTAGGACTTAATAAATGCTAAATTACTTCAATTCATGGATATCCACCTATGATTTGGGAGATCATTACAAGTGGTAGATTCTAATTTGAAATTTCAAAAGGTCAATGACTCTCTTTTATGGCATTAGATGAAGATCTGGATATGGAATATGTGCATATTAATCCATAAGTAATATGTTGACTCTCTCAGAATGTCCATATGCATATCCATATGATGTCATTAATCATTTGGTTAATGTTGACCCAAGGATGGATATTGAGACGTTAAAATCCTAAGGCACTTCCTTTGATTTTGAATATTAGGACACTGAAATGTCCGCTTTGAAAAGTCAACCATATACCACATGGCATCGTCTGATTGGTCCATAGGGAGTTGCTATTTTAGTTCATAAAAGTTAGGGATATGGATATTAAGAAATATTCAAATATTAGAATTCATGAAATATCCCTAAGTCTAAATGTCCTAATGATGTCACCCCTTTTAAAGTGATTCTTGGTTATTAGCAAAATGACATCATCCAGATATTCAAAAGATCTAGACATTAAGATAATGTTTGGACATTAGAGATTTGTGAAATATCCTATGCCAAAATGTCTAGATGATGTCATCACTGTTTAATATTTCCTTGAGATGACATTTGATGACATCATCTACATCTTCACATTCAAAGATCTAGATGTTAAGTTTATATGCGAATGTACATAGTTAAATGTCCATTTGAAAAGTCAAATAGGACACGTCATCAGGATATTAAAAGTTCAGGACATTAACATTGAGTGTGGATATTAAAGAGGGTCTGGACATTAAGATAATATCTGAATGTTGAGAATGAATATCTAGACTCATTGATATCCATGCATGTGATGGCTTCATTGCACGATGGGATAAAATTTGGTGTGTGTACATTGACGAATGTCGAGATATGAACCTTTACTTAGCAATTTTCTAAGTTTCTCAATCGGGATAATTTATCCAGATATTAGCAAATGTGAGGACATTTAAGTGTAAAGATGAATATCCACATGACCATTGACTGAGACTTTGATCATGAGTAACTTCTTTGTTTTAAACAATTTATGCATGTTGCAAAAGGCAAACCTGCTGAGAATTTCATTCTCTTTCATTTTGTAGGCTTCATAAGGGATAAATCATACTTGGAAAATTTGATTCATAATTCAAGATCTAGATATGCCTAGAGCAGGACCTAGACATACATCTAATAATGCTTTTACCATACCGCCCAAAACAAAGGAAAGAAAAAAAATCCAAGAAAAGCAAGGAAAAAGGTTGGGTCCCTGTTTTGCTAGGGCAAAATGGGGTGTGTTGTGTAACCACACAATAGTACCAGGTGGCTATTTAGAAACAACTTGAATGAAGATGGAGAAGTGGTTAGAAACAAAGCTAGGTTGGTCTACAAAGGTTATTCACAAGTAGAAGGATTTGATGTTAAGGAGACATTTTCTTCAGTGGCAAGAATGGAAGCAATCAGAATGTTTCTTATATTTGTAGTTCACAAGGGTTTCAAGGTATATCAAATGGATGTCAAATCTGCATTCTTGAATGGTGACTTAGAAGAAAAAGTCTACATTGAGTATCTTGATGGATTTCAATTATCAGAAGACCTGAATGTGGTATGTATACTTAAGAAGGCTTTGTATGGTCTCAAACAAGCCCCTACGGATTGGTATGCAAGATTGGACAAACATTTACTCCAGCAGGGCTTCAAGAAAGGTACCACAGATAGTAAGTACTCCTATGGTAACAAGTTGTCATTTGAGCAAAGATGATGAGTCACCTCAAGATGATCAAACTTTGTATAGGTCCATGATTAGTGGCCTATTGTACTTAACAACTTCAAGGCCTGATATTATGCAAGCTATTTGCTTGGTTCCAAGGTTTCAAGATGATCCAAAAGAGACACGTGTAAAGGTAGTCAAAAGGATCTTCATATATTTGAAGAGCACTCTACAATATGGATTGTGGTATCAAAAGGGTGATGACTTTTCTTTGAGTGCTTATGCTAATGCAGATTGGGCTGGTAGTGTAGATGATAGAAGAAGTACCAGCACTGGAGATTTCTTTTTAGGAGATAGATTGGTCTCATTATTGAGTAAGAATCAATGTTTAGTGTCCTTATCAACAACAAAAGTAGAGTATATAGCTACAACAGTTTGTTGCACTCAAGTGTTGTGGATGAAGAAAATATTGAAGGATATCAAGGTAGTGTATGATGAACCCATTCTTATTCTTTGTGATAATACAAGTGCCATCAATATTTCAAAGAATCTAGTGATTCATTCTAGAACCAAGTGCATATCTATCAGGTATCAATTTATGAGAGAGAAGGTTGCAAATCAAGAGGTTAGATTGGAGTATGTGCCTATAAAGGATCAAGTTGCAAACATCTTTACAAAAACACTTTCTAAGGACACATCTGAGTATCTCAAACAGAAGTTAGGGATTGTTTCCCCTTCTTTCAACTAGATGCATAGATGGTGCATTTGTCTAGGGGGAGCAGTTCAAGACATATCTTTTTCCCTAGATTGATGGAGGCTATCTCTCAAGGGGAGAAGGTAGAAGGATGACAAGGATGAAACATTTAGGGGGAGCTGGCAGATAAGGAGCAGTAAAGGAAGTTATGATTTATTATTTGTGTTGCATAGAGTTATGATTGTAAATGTTGTATCCATTGTCTCTTTGATGAAGTGCATTACATAATCTTTTAAAGAAAGTGTAAAAGGTTTCAAACAATCCAAGACATAGGAAGTTGCAATGAAGAAGCTCGGTAGAATGCTCCGCATTCCTCCACATTCCTCTACATCTAAAGGTATGGCCTTATAGTTTGGTAGTTAGAAAGAGACAAGTGTGATGTATGTATGTTTCTGATTTAAGAGCATAGAAGTTACCGTAGAAGATTCTAGAGCTAGCAGAGTGAAGATAGTGGTTCAAAGTTGTTGTAGTCAGTATGAGATAGAGAAATGCTCCACATTTCTCTACATTTGAAGATTGGGTCATGCGGGTTGGAGGATATGCAGATGCAAATAAGAGATATTATATATTAAAGTTTCATTTGACAATTTGTACTACAAAGGTTCTCCAAAGTTAGTAGAACAAAGACATATCATGTTGCTGATCATAATTGTCAAGAGGAGAAAGTAAAAGACACCACATTTCACCGCATTAATGTTTGGAGATTGAGTTCAAATGGCATGTATGTTTGTTCATTCCAAGATTCTGGTGTTGAAGTGTACCACAAGTTTGATTTTCAAAGATATATTTCAAGACTGTGTATTCAGAGTTTATAAGTGATGTCAGAATCAATGTTTGATTGCTTGCACCAAAAAGATGATCCATTTTAAGAGAAAGGGATGTTTGAGAATGTTTTTAAAAGTCATATAATTCTTGTAAAGTAATCTACATGGTTTTATTTGGTTTTTGTTATACCACTTTTGGTCTAGAGCTAATATGTGGAAGAATAAATGTTTGCTTAGCTAACTTAATGTGTTTTGATTCTTGCGCTAAATGTTTGGAAGTGTGCGTTAGTGTGGAAATGTGTGTTAAGGTGAAATATGTCCTGATTATCACTTGGTTTGAATCGCATTGGTTTTATACATGTTTTTGGATGCCAACTTGTTGTGGCCATTACATGTTTCATGCTACACGTTTCATCTTGGCCAATGAAGGAGAAAGATTTTGAAGCTTGTGGAGGATATAAATAAAAGATCTTGTTTGGTGTGAAAGGAATGAGAGTTAGAGTGTGCAAGGATGTATGTGTGAGTGTGGATGTGCCTGTGTGTGTGTGTGTGTGTGTGTGTTTTGAAGGTAGTAGATTTTGTTGAGCAGAGGAGTTGAAGTGTGAAGGGTGTTATTGTTGTGGAGGTGTTTGATTAGTAGAATTTGTCAAGTGTTATGTACAGAGGTTGTAGCCTCTTTCTATAAGTGTTGTAGCACTGTATTTCAAGGATTTGTAGCTTCCTTTGGGTTGTAGCCCATAAAACTTGTTGTAAACCTATTTTATTATTTGTGAGGCTAGATTTAGACAATAGATCCAAGCAACTTACTCACCATGGTTTCTCCTTGCTAGAGTTTTCCATGTAAATCTAGTGTTATGGATGTGTTCTTATGTGTTGTGCATTGAATTTCTTAACTTGCTTTATCATCTATTTAATGCAGTAAAAAGATTTGATTAATAAAGTTAATTTGGATTAAGTTTTTGACATATACTGATTCACCCCCCCCTCAGTATATCAGTGTGTTCTAATACTTTTGTGGGTAGAAAGTTTTTTTTAAACCAAAGGTGCTGAGCACCTAAACTATATATATATATAAAATAAAAGTATAGAAGATTACATATAGAAAACTCTTAACAATAAGAGTTGATTCAAGATACAAAATTAGGGCTGATAAATCCCCAAATATGACCAAATTTACCAACAAAACAAGGGCTGGTAAATCCCTAGATGAGAACATTATAGAACAAAACAACAAAACCATATCCATACTATGATTGAGTTGGCAAAAAACATAACAAAGGCTCATAAACATAGAAAACAGGATCCCAATTTAAACTAGTTGTTCATTGATGTCAATATCATGCCAACCATAATCTTCATCCTCACCAATATCTTCATCATTATTATCTTCAGCATTCTATGGAGCTAGTGCAGTCACGATCGGAGGGTTCATAGAATGAACTGTCCAAACCATGTAGCTAGAGTAAACACAATAGAAACAACTCAAATATAGAATGTAATGGAAGATTCAAATGCTTAATATATCATATATTCAGAATGCTTATATGCCGCCAACATTTTGGCTACAATCAAAGGGCTCACAAGCCTTCTTTCTGGGTTACAACAAATATACAAGATATGGCATTGATGCTCCTTCCTGAAAAGAATCTAACTATCTATCTTATGAAATCAACTAACTGACTTCCTAATACATCTAAGAGTCTATATATATCATCCTCAAGCTCAAAGAATCCTCCACACTGGCCACAAGAGGTTACATAATACAATGAAGGATGTAACATGTAGAAATAAGTAGGTCGGCCTACAACATCTGGTATTTCTCTGCAAATAGATGAAACTTGGTGTAGACCTCAAGGAAGGTCTATCTAATCCATATGTGCCTTGTATGATGTTTGTTTTAGCTCCACAAGTCATGAAAGTTCTCCGTAAACCTTCTCCTTCAACTGACTGTTTGAATGCTCTACTCTATGAAAACTGATGATCTTCTGATAGAAATAAATTTTAGCAGAAAAGTCCAAATGATCTAAAATTTGGATATGATGTAGATGATGATATGTAGATGCTGAGTCCTACTCCATGAGATCTGATATGAAGATGCAGAAAAATGTGGTATAAAATGTTGAAACTACAAATGACTGAACTAGACTAGAAATGAAAGAAAACAAAAGAATGCAAATATTTTTTTGTTGATGCAAGATTTCTCTGCAACTTGGAATGCTCCTATGTCTGACACCAAGGGTTGTTGAAAAAGTGAGTCCCTCACTTTGTTGGGGCTAGAGAAAAACCAAGGTGGTCCACCTCAGCCTAAGAAATCCAAGGTGAGTCTTCTTCCGATATGCCTTTCCACTTTACCAAATATTCTTTATACTGCTTGCCTCTCGTACTGCGTCCAACTCTGTTATCCAAGATGTCCTCTATCTGGTCCGGTTGTTGTTGTGGTAACTAATTCTTCAAGTCATCTTCAATGTTGTCCCTTGATTCTTCTTCATGATACTGATATAAGTCTGAAATGTTGAATATTGGTGATATACCAAATGTCTCCAGTAGTTCCACTTCATATTCATTTCCTGAATCAAATTTCCTAAGTATCTTACATGGTCCAAACTTCTTCATCTTCAACTTATTATATGTTTCCACTAGAAATCTCTCTTTTCTCAAATATATCATTACTTCACCTCCAACTAAAAATTCTGTGTCTCCTCTTCTCATCTACTTTCTCCTTATACTTAGTATTCATCTTTCCCAAATGCTTCTTGACTTGATTATGTACTATCTCCATGTATCCTACAAATTCTTCTACCTCTACACTTCTTTTATTCTCCATACTGATGTCTCTCAATTTTGCAACTCCTCTAGGTTTCACTCTGGTCACTATCTCAAATGGTGTCTTCCTTGTACTCCTATTCACTAAATTATTGTATGCAAACTCTAATTGTGGTAGAATTAGATCCCAATTTCCTATCTTATCTCCTACCAAACATCTCAACAAGTTACCCAAACTCTTATTTACCACTTTTGTTTGTCGATCTGTCTATGGATAAAATGATGAAATAAACTTTATGTTTGTCTTCATCTTCTTCCACAATGTCCTCCAAAAGTATCCAATGAATCTTGTATCTTTTTCTGAAAGTATACTCTTAGGTGATCCACGCATTCTCATAATCTCCTTGAAAAATAGGTCAGCAACATGCACTACATCATTTGTCTTCATACAAGGTATGAAATGTGCCATCTTTGAAAGTCTTTCCACCACTACAAATATAGAATCATGTCCTCTCTATGTTCTTGGTAATCCTAATATGAAATCCATGCTTATGTCTTCCCAAGGTCTCTCTGGTACTGTCAAAGATTTGTACAATCCAATATTCTGACTACTCCCTTTTGTAACTTGACATACTCTACAATTCTGAACAAACTTCCTTACATCCTTATATATCTGAGGCCAAAAATAATGTTCACTTACCAAAGCCACTATCTTATCAATTCCAAAGTGTCCTGCTAATCCACCACTATGCTTCTCCTTGATCAAATTATCTCTCATCAAACTTCTAGGTATACACAATTGATTTCCTTTAAACAACGTATCCTTTTGAATGAAATAATCCAACCATTTAATCCTATATGTCACAACAGGTTCCTTGCATGCTTTCCATGGTTCTACAAAAATCAAGATCTTCTTCAAACATATGCTTCAGTTCTTCAAAACCTAATACTTCTCCTCTCATCTCTGCTAGCAAATTTTTTCTTCTACTCAATGCATTTGTAACCTTGTTTGACTTCCCACTCCTATGCTTCAATACAAATGTGTAAATTTGCATGAATTCTACCCACCTCATATGTCTCTAATTCAACTTTCCTTGACAATTCAAATATTGTAAATCTTGATGATCGATATACAACAAAAATTCTTTAGGCAACAAATAATGTCTCCACTTCTTCAAAGCTTGAATTATGGCATAGACCTCCTGATCATAAACTAAATATCTTCTCCTTGCATCATTCAAATTCTTACAAAAATATGCTACTGGTCTACCTTCTTGACTTAACCCTACTCCTATTGCATTTCCACTGGCATCACAATCTACTTGAAATACTTTGTTGAAATCTGGTAATGCTAACATTGGTTGCTCTGTCACTTTCTGCTTCAATAACTCAAAACTCTTATCTACTCTTGATGTCCACTTAAAGTCCTTTTTGTCATCTCTCATTGTCTTTGTCATAGGTGTGCATACCAGACTAAAATTTGTAATGAACTTTTAGTAAAAACTAGCTAATCCATGAAATGATCTTACCAATCCAATGCTCTCAGTTGTTGGCCACTCAACAATTGCTCTGACTTTCTCAAGGGCCATCTTCAATCCTTTCACAGAAATCACAAATCCAAAATATAACAACTCTTCCTTCATGAAACTACATTTCTTGATGTTTATCAACAATTTCTCTTCTCTCAGCCTCTGTAATACTTGTCTAATATGCCACAAATGTTCTTCTTTTGTCTTACTAAAAATCAGAATATCATTCAAGTATACAATAACAAACTACCCAAGAATTTCTTCAAAACCTCATTCATCAACCTTATGAAAATACTCGGTTCATTAGTCAATCTAGAAGGAATCACTAACCATTTGTACAATTCTTCATTTGTCTTAAATGTAGTCTTCCACTCATCTCCATCTTTGATTTTGATCTGATGGTATCCACTCTTCAAGTCTATCTTTGTAAAATAGTGTGCTCCACTCAAATAGTCCATGATGTCATCCATCCTTGGCAATGGAAATCTATACTTAATTGTGATCTTATTTATTGTTCTAGATCCTGTACACATCCTTCATTATCCATCCTTCTTTGGTGCTAGCACTGCAGGTACTACACATGGGCTTAAACTTTCTCTGATCAGTCCTTTCCTCAATAGTTCCTGTATCTATCTATTTAGCTCTGCATTCTTTGCTGGTGTCATCTTGTGTGCTTCTTTGTTAGGCAAACTAGCTTTAGGTATAGGGTCCATATGATGACTGATACTCTAGATTGGTGGCAATCCTTCAGGTACATTATCTGATATGATGTCTTCATACTCTGTCAAGAATTCAGTTATCACCTCTAGGTATAATTCTTTAGTCTCTATACCTAGGGTTCTACTCTTCTTATGAATCAAAGAAAAACACATGTTGTCATGTCTCAATTCATCCAAAAATTTCCTTCTATCAACCAATAGATTCTAGCATTCCCACATACTTCACTTTTAGGTTCATCTTCCAAAGGTATCAAGGTAATTTTCTTTCCATTTGAAACTATAGTATAAGTATTCTTTCTCCCATCATGTATCACTTTTCTATCATACTACCATGGTCTACTCAACAACATATGACATACATCCATCAACATAATATCACACAATACTTCATCACTGTAAGATCCTATATGAAATTTCACCAAACATTGTTCACTCAATAGTACCTTGTGTTCATCTTGAATCCATGCTATCTTATAGGGCTTAGCATGTTTCAATCTCTAGGTTCATCTTAGTCACCATCTCCTCTAAAACAAAATTATTAGTACTACCATTGTCAATGATCACTTTACAACATTTACCTTGGATTTGCATCTAGTTTGGAAGAAACTTTTCCTCTGTGGTGGTTCCTCAATTGTATCTTCTTGAAATAGTGCTCTCCTCATGACTAATGATTCTCCTTTCTCTAGTTTTCTAATTGAATTAGGTGATCCAATAGGTTCTTCTTCCACATAAGTTATTCTTGCACTGTTCTTTGTCTTTTTTCTTGTATTTCCCTAATGACATTCAAATGCTTTATGTCCTTCACCTCCACACTTAAAACAAGTTCCTTTGAATGCTCTCTTATCAAACCTTCTTTCATCTCTTCTATATCCTTCATTACAGTAAGAATTATGATTCCCTCTGCAATAGAGATTTCTATCATCTCTCTGATATGAACTATTATCTCTATCCTCCTTCTTGTATGGACTATCTTGTTTGTTCTACTCTGCATATGATCTTTCTCCTGTAGAATATGTTCTACCTCTCTAAAATTTACCTCCTCTACCTCTTTGTCTTTGCTCATGCTTTTTGTTCAACTTGTCTTCAACTTTTAGGGCAAACTGATACTCTTCTTCTATTGTTGTCATCCTTACTAGACTTAGTTCTTCTTGAATATTCAACCTTAATCCATTTATGTATCTTGCTATTTTATCCTTGCTTGCTTCACTATGCCAGTCCTTATGATTATCTTATAAAATTCTTCAGTATAGACTCCACATATTTCTCCTTTTGTCTTAGGTTCTACAATCTCTTCAACAATTACAACTCATAGTCAGCAGGTATAAAACTAATTCTTCAACTTTGTCACAATCCTATCCTATTTTATGATCTTTTCTTTTCCTCTTCTATTTCTATCCAATTGAATTTTTTTCCACCAAATAGCAGCATATCCTTTCAACTTAGTCTTTGCAAATCTTACTTTCTTTGGATCTTCAATTTCTTCATATTTAGAGTATTCCTCCAAGTCATTTATCTAGTCAATCAATTTTTCCATATTCAAATTTCTAATATAATTTGGTACTTCCACTCTAGGTCTCTTTCCAATCTTTGAAATAGCTTTCAACATCATCACTTGATCTGATTCTTCTTCTTTTTCTTCTTCTAGGGTTTCTTCATTTTGATCAGCATATTGAAATTCTTCATCATCACTTTCAGCATCATGTCTAGAGGTTAGTCCTCTTCTTCTATCTTCTTCTACAACATCTAGTCTAACTTTCATTATTTTCATCAACTCCACCATTTCTTCCATTCTTCCAACAATAGTGCAAAGAGCAGGCATCCTCCTTGGTGGCATCTCTTCCTAGGTTTGGTGCAACTACCTCAACTCGGTTATCTAACTACAAGGTAGCAACTGCCTCACACTCGGTGATCTATTGACAAACATAGGTAGACTATCTCAGGTCGGCAATTAGTTCACCACAAGATCTTTTGGAATGCCTTCACTTCCCCAAGGATTCAAAACTTCACTCTGATACCACTTGGTGCAGTCATGGTTGGAGGGTTCATAGAATGAACTGTCCAAACCATGTAGCTAGAGTAAACACAACGGAAACAATTCAAATATAGAATGCATTGGAAGATTCAAATGCTCAAAATATCATATATTCAGAATGCCTATATGCTGGCAACATACAAGCTACAATCAAAGGGCTCATAGGCTTGCTTTCCAAGTTACAATAGATATGCAAGATATGGCATTGATGCTCCTTCCCATAAATAATCTAACTATCTGTCTTATGAAATCAACTAATTGACTTCCTAATACATCTAAGAGATCTATATATATCATCCTCAAGCTCAAAGAATCCTTCACGTTGGCCACAAGAGGTTACAAACTCCAATGAAGGATGTAACATGTAGAAATAAATAGGTCGGCCAACAACATCTGGTATTGCTCCACAAATACATGAAACTTGGTGTGGACCTCAAGGAAGATCTATCTGATCCATATGTGCCTTGTATGATGTTTCTTTTAGCTCCACAAGTCATGGAAGTGCTTCGTAAACCTTCTCCTTCAACTAAATGTCTAAATGCTTTGCTCTATGAAAACTGATGATCTTCTGACAGTGATAAATTTTAGCAGACAAGTCCAAATGACCTAAAATTTGGATATGATGTAGATGATAAGTCCTACTCTACGAGCTCTAATATGAAGATATAGAAAAATGCGGTACAAAATGCTAAAATTGCAAATGACTAAACTAAATTGGAAATGAAAGAAAACAAAATAATGCAAATGTTTTTCATTGATACAGGATTGTTCTACAACCAGGGATGCTCCTACATCAGGAGGGTTGTGACACTGTAGGAGTAGCATCACCATGTCGAAGAAATCCTGAACTAGAGTGACAGCTTCCTCACCAATTTCCCAGTGGTGTTCATGTAAGGAATTATGGATCGTGACAAGGTATGAATTATAAATTCCATGTTGACAAAACTGTAGACACAATGGATGGTTGGGACATTTTGGATCTCAGAAATTCAAACAACCCTCCCACCTTGGCATGTTGATAGTTAAAGAGATCATAATTTGAAACAAATTTATCAAAGCACTCCTCCAATATTAGATAACATTGAATGAAAGTAAAATATACCCTTTATACCATGTCTACATCTTGTATGAGGTCCATAAGGTTTGAGATAAATCATGAAGTTACCTGTAAATAGTAGATCATATGTGAAACTTCATCAAGAACATGTATCCCAGTAATAACCCAAATGGGTTCTTCTTCCACTTGTGAACTGAATTTAAAGAGTTTGGCCAACATATCTGTATCAAATCCCCCTGAGATATGATACTCTCATTTATAAATACCCAGAAGTATGCACCTATTGAGTTGCTTCTCCATTTTGACAAAACAAACCAGATTGACTAACACCAAGAGCAAGATTTTGGAAAGAAAAACAAAAGTAGAATTACTAACACTGAGAGCAGGGGAGGTGAATTTAACAAGGAGGATCGCTAGGTAGGTAATAATGGTTAGTTTATGGTCGTACAAAGTTGCAATTAAGTTGGATCAATTCGCACCTCCTAAATCAGCTGACGAGGGAAAACTAAAAAGAGATGAAAGATAGCACATGTAAAACTAATATTCCTACCACCAGATGACATCTAGTATCTCTTAGGAAAGGTAGCACTGGAGATCTATACTGATGATCTGTACTACTAAATAAATGAGCCATCCACATATGCCACAACGGTATCCTTGGAAGTCTAGCAAGGTACTACCAAAAGTCCCTTGCCACATCATCTAATTTCATTTTATTTGGCAAACACTTCAAACTAGAACCTACAACGAATAAAAATGTTAGAGCTTGAAATAAAGTAGTGACCATCTCATTGATCAAGATATGCTAGATGTTTTTCAAGGAATTAGAATTCCAATTCCCAATATCTTCCTCTTGATTGCACACCAGATTGGCTAGAGCATCTTCCAATCTATTTCTTTTCCTATATGTGTGCTTGATAGTATAAGAGTCAAACTCTGAAAGAAGTTGCCAGGAGTCTTGGATGATATATTCAATATTCCAATTTGAAGGTGGTTGACCCTGATTAATCATATGCTTTTGAACTGCATTTACAATTAACATCAAATCACCTTCTATTTGAAGCTTCCGAACACAAAACCTTTTAGCTAGTCTTACACTTGCCATTAGTGCACTAGCTTCATCTTCATTATTGGTACATAACCCCAAATTAACTGTTTGAATTGTAATCACTTCAACTACACTATTATGGAGCACACAACCTACTCCTAATAACCTAAGGTTTCCCTAGGATGCTCCATCAAAGTTCATTTTGATGAAAGCATCCATTGGTGGATTCTACTTTATCATTGATCTGTCAAGTTTTTTATGCTTTTGAAAACACCTAGAGGAGGGTAGCTTCAAATATTTACATTCTGAGATAATTGATTAATCCCATGAAGTGAATCTAAGGGAAGCAATGTCATCTTTTGAGATCTTTGACATGTCTATTTCTGAAATAGATTTCTCAATTTGATCAATTACCTCTATGAAAGTGGATCTGTGTTTTCTAAAAATTCTTCTATTCCTTTTGAGCCATATAGATGAAATGATTATGGATGGAGATATCAGCCATAGAGAAGAGTAGGTAGTCTTTATGTAGAAGGGGCCAATTCTAAAATAAAGAAAGGAGTTTATTTAGAAGAGGGCACTCTAATGAAGTTTTGAACACAACCAATTCCAACAATTTGAAGCAAAATTACAATTTAGTAAAAGATGTTCAATGGTATCCTTTGTTTCATCACACATGGGACATTTGAAGGCTTGAGAAATTCCTATTTTTGTCAGCCTCTTACTGGTATTATCATGTTCTTCAGTGCCAGCCATGTAAATGGCCCCTCCTTGTGAAGACAAACATTATTCCAGCAAAAATGGGAGGGCCATTTCTCATTTTCTTCACTACAACTGTTATGAGTAAGAGTCTTGTACCCCTGACTCACTAAATATTGGCCTACTTTTGCTAGTAGCCAAATTAGTTCATCCATTTTTGAAGAAAAATTAATCTTTCTTTTATACAACTCATAATACAGAGCTAATTTAAGGTGTTGTAGTAAGGGGTAATTCCAAAAATCTTTCAAGCCCCACTTGAAACCGTCACTCTATAAATAATCTTTAACTTTGACACCCTGCATTTGTTTAAGCACTATTTTTTCTTGGGATAGCAATTCATTAAATGTAAGAGGTGGGTGACCATTCCATGAATCTTCCCAAAATAAGGCTTTTTCTCCATTGTGGATTACCTAGGAGAGGTGTGGCAATATGACTTCTCGATAGCTGATTATAAAATTCCACATTTTTGAACCTTCTTGGGGGTTAGAAATTGTGAAATTCTCTCTAGAGAAGATGTATCCAAATACTTACTCTACATAATCTTACACCATTTGAGTTGTGGATGAGCATACATTTTCCAAATTAATTAGGCCCCCAAAGCCAAATTATGAGCCTCTAAGTAATAGATACCAATCCCACCCTTATTTTTGGAGATGTTGAGTTTATCCTATGCAACTAAAACAATTTTACTTTCTTTCTCTGAAGGTCATTTCTAGAGAAAAATTTTAAGACTTTTCGTAATCTCATGCACTATCCCTTTTGGAACTCTAAGCACTGACATCATATATACAGGAACAACAGAGAGCACTGATTTGATTAGGGTGATCCTTCCTGCAAGCGTTATCCATTTTCCCCTCCAACATGTTGTTCTCTTTTGAATATTTGAAAAAAAATTAGCCCAGAACTCATTTTTAATGGCTCCTGAAAAAAGAGGGATACCAAGGTATTGACAAGGGAGAGCCACATCATTGAAGTCAAGAATATCAATGATTCTAGATTGAATGGATAAATTATGATTCATAAAAAAGATCAAGATTTATTTTGATAGTTTTGGCCTCTTTAACTAAGGGATACCCAAATAACTAGGTGTCATCTGTAAAAAAAAGTATGGGAAATAGAGAAAGGAATACCTGGGATTGAAATACCTTTCCAAATCTGCTGCAAATTTTGAAATAAAATAGCCCTATTGAGAGCTTCAACCATGATTATAAAAGTAAAGGAGAAAGTGGGTCTCCTTGTCTTATACCCTGGGATGAGTTGAAGAAAGTAGTGGGGCAACCATTCACCAAGACCAGGAACCGAACTCCAAATAAGCAAGACAAAACCCATTTACACCATTTATGTGTAAAACCAAAATTTTCAAGGACTTGACCCAAGATAACCCAAGAGACTTTATCATAAGCCTTCATAATATCTAACTTTATTACCATAGAAGGGAGTTTTTACTAATGAAGAACCTAATGTGCTACCAAGGCCTCTTCTATTGTTTCTTTTCTGGGTACAAAACCTCTTTGTTCCTTTAAGATTAATTTTGGTATGATAGAAACCAATCTCATGGTAATAGATTTTGTAAAGATTTTATACAAAGTATTACATAGAGAGATAGGATTGAAGTTAGAGAAAGAAGTAGGTGAAGAGTTATTTTAGATCAACACAATAAATGTAGCATTAATCTCCCTAAGAATAGATCTGTTATGTCAGGACTCCTCTAGAGCAAGACAAATATCTCTACCAATAAAATTCTAACTTTTTTGAAAAAATAGATGAGTAAAGCCATCAAGACCTAGAACCTTACCTGTTGCAAGGGAAAAAATCACTCCTTTTACCTCTTCAAAAGTAAATTCCTTAGAGAGAGGAGCATTATCCTCATCTAAAACAATATTTGGGATGTTCTAGAGTAGGTTAGCAAAGGTTGTATTATCAATTTGACCATTGTGATTTGAGAGAAGTGATGAGAAAAGTGAACTACTTAATGGATGTCATTGGTTTCATGCAAGCTATTTACCTCTAAGTCACAAATGGAATGGATAAAGTTATGATGCCTTCTAACCATTGTAGATGAGTGGAAAAACTTTGCATTATGATTACCCTCTGATAACTAGATTTCCCTGGATTTTTTCCTTTAGTAAACTTCTTCCCTAGCAAGAAGTTCCTCAATCTCTGATTGTAGGAAATTTTTCTTATGAAATGAATCCTTATTAAGACTAAACTAAATTATATTCTCATTAATTTGTTGGAGTTGCTCTTGAATAGCTGCTTTTTGGATGAAAATGTTCCCAAAAACCTCTCTATTCCATACCTTGATCTGCTATTTGACATAATGCAATTTCTTACACACTTGGAACATTCTTGATCCAACAACTAAAGGAGCATTCTCCCACCATTGATTTAGAATATGTATAAAATTGGTGTCTCTAAACCGCATTGCTTCAAATTTAAAAGAGGAATTAAACAATCTTGGGACAACTTCTTTAACATCTAAAGAGACTGGATAGTGATCTGATCCAAAGAAAGGGACAATAGAGGTTTTGGAAATTAGTTTGTCAAAGAACCATTCAATAGAGAAAAGAAACTTGTCAAGTGTTTCTACTATGAGGAGAAATTATTTTCTCCTATTAGTCCATGTGAACTTTCCATTAATGGGGAGACTATCCAGAAGGGCATTATGATTGACAAAGTCAACAAAATCTTCTATAGTTTTTCTCGAAGGGGTTATTCCACCAGATTTTTCTTCAAGGCTCAGGATTGAATTAAAATCACCCCCTAGGAGAACCAATTCTTCTTTTAAATTGGTCAAAATAGAGGATAAAGAATTCCAAATTGTCTTTTTTTCTACTATAGCATTTGGACCATAGACATTAAATAACCAAAGTTTGAGAAAGAAGAATTCACCTTGACTAACATCCAATTTTGCATTTTGGAAACATGTTCTATTGAGAGGCATTTCTTATTCCTTAGGATTGCAAGACCACCAGATGCTCCAATTTTAGGCACACAAAGAAATGGCCACTTGAGCCATTTACCAAAAATCTCTTCTCCCTGATGTTGAGATACTTTTGTTTCTTGCAAAAGAATGATGTTTGCACCTGAACTATCTAATTGACACTTTATTAAGTGTCTCTTGTTAGGGGCATTAATGCCCCTAACATTCCATATAAATATTTTAATTTCTCTCAAGGAGAGCGACATGCTCTCCCTGGTCTTAAAAGTGTATCTAAGGTAGTCTGGATCCCTGCACAGATCTCCTCTTGGGTCTTCTTAGATCAAAATTTTCTTGGTCTCTTAGAAATGGGGAAGAGACAATTACTATAGCTTTAGCTCTGAGAGTCTAGGAAATAGAAAAATTATTCAAAAAGTCATAGTCCTGTTGATTTGAAATCTCTTCCACTATATCCTCCATTATCTCATTGCTAACTTTAACTAGTATCTCATCAACCATGGCTTCTAAATTCTGAGAGGGGAAATTTGAAATAGGAGCAAGATTCTCCAAGTTTTGAACTTTATTAGTATTCCCACATTCTTCATTATGTATATCTTGTTCATTAGCAACAAAGTCTTCCATAATAATTACTCCTTGATTCGTGATGGATCTTTGATCTATTTTTGGCAGCTCTGTATTTGTTTCTACTTGAGGACAAGTTGTATGTGCCTTTGCCAATGGAGTTTGTGGGGAAGGAACCACAATCCCATCATGTTCATTTTGAAAATCCTTCGAAACATTATCTTGTTTATACACTTGTGCATCCTCCTGCTACAACTCAGTAGTCACAAGTTGTACTAACTTAAAATTAGGAATGAAAGCCTTCTTAACTTGAGAGGCTCTTGATCCTTTGATTGTTGAGCCATTGAAACTACCACAACCTCTACTTTTGTTTGGAAACCCTACTCTATTAGCTCTTCATATAAATTAATAGCTTGAGAGTGTTGAATGATTGAGACTACCCTATCCTCTGCTTTAGTGTGAAAGCCATGTTCAGGAAATTCTTCATGAGAATTCTCTAGTATTTCTACATGAAGACTATTTTCTTGATCCTCACAAGCTAAAAAAGATAAGTTTAAAGAGCGAAAAACAACCAAGAGATAACTAGTTTTTAGACATTTGACACATTTGAGATCAGAAGTCTTGAAGACAATAGGTTGGGTCAATTTGCCAAAAATAGTTGAAATAGAAACTGAATCTGGAAAGGGAAAGGAAGTGTTCATAAGAACACTAAATTTGACTAGTAAATATGGACTATGGAAAAATCCAAATCATGAGACAAGAATATGCCTAATCGATTGCCTATTATCTCCGAAACACCAAGATCATGATATTCCATAGGCAAAGTATTCATTTGGACCTAGAAAGGAATATGAGTTGTCTTGGCTGAAGAAGGATTAAAATTCAGCTCCCAAGGTTGAGAATATAAACTAGCTCTATTAAAAAACCAAGACTTGACTTTTAAAATTGAATTCCCCAATGATTGGGAGGAGAAAATTGTAATAAAAAACCCTCTAACTTGATCAACAAGTATCAAATCTACACATTCTGACCATTGATCTTGGACCGAGGTGAATAAATCTTCTTTAGAAGGTGAAAGGTTCCAGAACTTACTTGCTGATGGTGTTTTTAGCACACAACAACATAGGTGAAACACAAGGTATCTCACCTCGCTTGAAAAAGGTATCCTATCCAAGATAGGACTACCCCAAGGATTCTACAGCTAGGTCTTAGCTTGTAGGAATAAATTAGTTGGTATGTCTAGCTATGCCAACAAGGGTTCTTACATATGATGGTAGGGTTTGTAAAAGATAACAGCAATACAAATGTAGAAAACCCTATGATATCTTCAATTGATTTAGAAATATGTTTGCTTCTTAAACCCTAATCTAACAATTGTTGTGAAATAAAATGCAAAAGAGAAAAGGGTTAGAGAGGAATCCTAAGTGACATTCACAATGCAAAGCTTATTGATGATAGACAAACATTCTCAAGTTAACCACTTTCTATTTTACCAAGCTACAGGAATGCTACAGTGTTGCAAAAAATGATGCTATCTTCAATGGAGACTAAAGATTTTTAGATCACATTCATTTACCAAATACCCAAATTACGATGTGATTTAGCTTATGAAATTGAACTAAGCTCAAATCAAGGGGTCCAAGCTAACTATACACAACAACTCACAATCATCAAGCAACTAATAGTATGGACCAGAATGTTCATCAAATACCTTCAACAAACCATTAACATTACAAAAGCACAATTAACTAATTGCATATCATGAAGTAAACCATGAAAACTAAATAGATAACACAAATAGACAAATTCTTAGGAAAACTATAGAAACTTGTTTTGTATTAACTTCAAATGGTAGAGTGTCAACAATTTAGCATCAAGAGTCTGTTACAATGAGAGAAATAGTAGCCCTTTATATAGAGGATGATCCATACTAAGTTTTTGAATGAACGGTGGAGATTAACTCAACACCAATGGTCCATATTACATGGCATTTAATGTGATACTGGTGTAGTCACAATAGGAGGGTTCACAAAATGAACTATCTGGACCATGCATCAAGAGTAAAACAAACAAAAACAACTCAAAGAAATAGAACAAATGTAGATTCAGTCATTTAGTATATCATAGAATTCAAATAGAGATCAGCTAGCAACATGCAGGCTTACAATTAGGGCTCACAGGCCTAATTATATACATGCACAAGATAAAGCTTTGAAGCTCCTCGCAGAAATCTAACCACTATGTGAATCAATACCTCATAACTTTCTAACTACTTTCCTAAGGATCTATTACATCAATATATATCCAATCCAGACCAATAGATTCCTCTGCGTCGGCCAAAGAAGATCACAAATTCCAAAGAAGAGATGTAATGTGTGAACACAGATAGGCTAGACCTAAATGCATAGAACACTTCTGGTAAATGAATGGAATGATGTGCGGATCTTCAAGGAAGGTCAGCCATGAACAAAAGATCATTGAATGATGTGTCATTATGCTCTAAAGATTAGGAAATGCTTCCACAAGTTTCTTCTTCAGCTGGTTGCCAGTGAATATCAGAATGCTCTTCTCTAAGAAACAGTCAACTTCTGATAGCGATATCTTTCCGATATTGAAGTGTGGATCTCTAAATTTTGGATATGATGTAGATGAATGAATGTAGATGCTAAGTCCAGCTCCACAAGATCTAAAAATTCTACTAGACCATGATACAAAATTTGCTTCTAACTAAACTACCTGAACTAAATTGAAAAGAAACAATTTGAACTACAAACAAAATGAAATGCAAATGTTTTTTAGTTGATGCAAGATTGCTCTTGAACTAGGGATGCTCCTGCATCAGACATCTGAGGTTATTGAAAAAGTGAGTCCCTCACTTTGCTGGGGCTACGGGAGAACCAAGACAGTCCACCTCAGCCTATGAAATCCATGATGAATCCTCTTTTGGTCTGCCTTTCCACTTCACAAGATATTCTTTGTATTGTCTTCCTCTAGTGATGTATCTAACTATGCTGTCCAAAATGTCTTCAATCTGCTCTAGTGCTTGTTGTGGTAACTGCTTCTTCAAGTCTTCTTCCATGCTGTCGCTGAACTCTGCTTCATGATATTGATATAGGTCTGCAATGTTGAAAATAGGTGATATACCCAATGTCTTTGGTAGCTCCACTTCATATGCATTCCCTGAATCAAATTTCCTGAGTATCTTACAAGGTCCAAACTTCTTCATCTTCAACTTGTTATATGTCCCAACTAGAAATCTTTCTTTTCTCAAGTACACCATCACTTCATCTCCAACTTCAAATTCCTTATGTCGTCACTTCTCATCAACCTTCTCTTTGTACCTACTATTCATATTCTCCAAATGCTTCTTAACCTAATCATGCACTGTCTTCATGTGATCTACAAATTCTTCTACTTCTGTACTTCTCTTTTGTTCTGTATTGATATCTCTTAATTTTGCCACTCCTCTAGGATTCACTTCGATAACAATCTCAAAAGGTGTTCCCCCAATACTCCTGTTCACTGAATTATTGTATGCAAACTCTGCTTGTGAAAGAATCAAATCCCAACTTCTTGTCTTCTCTCCAACCAAATATCTCAACAAATTTCCCAAACTCCTATTCACTACCTCTATCTGTCCATCTGTCTGTGGATGAAAAGTTGAACTGAACTTCAAATATGTCTTCATCTTCTTCCAAAGTGTCCTCCAAAAGTATCCAACAAACTTTGTGTCTCTGTCTGAAACTATACTCTTAGGTAATCCGTGCAATCTCACAATCTCCTTGAAAAATAGGTCTGCTACATGCAGCACATCAGTTGTCTTCTCACAAGGTATGAAATGAGCCATCTTTGAAAATCTATCCACCACTACAAATATTGAATCATGTCCTCTTCGTGTCTTAGGCAATCCCATTACAAAATCCATGCTTATGTCTTCCCAAGGTCTCTTTGGTACTATCAAAGGTTTATACAATCTAGTGTTCTGACTACTCCCTTTCCAATTTGTCAAACTCTACAACTCTATACAAATCTCTGAGCATCCTTATGTATCTGAGGCCAAAAGTAGTTTTCACTCATCAAAGCCACTGTCTTATCAATGCCAAAATGTCATGCCAATCCACCACTATGCTTCTCCTTGATCAAGTTATCTCTCATTGAACTTTTAGGTATGCACAACTGACTTCCTTTGAACAACATATGTTCTTGAATGAAATAGTCCAACCACTTACTCCTATCTATCACAAAATGTTCCTTACATGCTTTCCAAGGTTCTACAAAATTAGTGTCTCCCTCATACATGTTCTTCAATTCATCAAAACCCAACACTTCAACTCTCATCTCTGTCAACAAGTTTCTTCTTCTACTCAAGGCATCAACAACTTTGTTTGATTTACCACTCCTATGCTTCAACAAAAAAGTATAACTATGCATGAACTCTACCCATCTCATATGTCCCTGATTCAACTTACCTTGATTGTTCAAATATTGTAAGGCTTGATGATTTGTATACAACACAAACTCCTTAGGAAACAAGTAATGTCTTCACTTCTTCAAGGCTTGAATTATGGCATAGAACTCTTGATCATAAACTGAATATCTTCTCCTTGCATCATTCAGCTTCTCACTAAAATAACCTATAGGTCTAACTTCTTGACTCAATACTACTCCAATTGCATTCCCACTAGCATCACAATCAACTTGAAATACCTTATTGAAATTCGGTAATGCCAAAACAGGTTGCTCTATCACCTTCTGCTTCGATAGCTCAAAACTTTTATCTACTCCTGATGTCCACTTAAAATCCATTCTATCACCTGTCATTGTCTCTGTCATAGGGTTGCAAACTAAACTAAAATTTCTGATGAACTTCTAGTAGAAACTAGCCAATCCATGAAATGATCTAACCTCTCCAATGCTCTCTGGTGTAGGCCATTCAACAATTGATCTTACTTTCTCAAGGTCCATCTTCGATCCTTCTGTAGAAATCACAAATCCCAAGTATATCAACTCTTCCTTCATGAAACTACACTTCTTGATGTTTATCAATAATTTCTCTTCTCTCAACCTCTACAAAACTTGTCTAATATGCTACAAATGTTCCTCTTTTGTCTTACTAAAAATCAAAATATTATCCAAGTATACAATCACAAACTTACCCAAGAATTTCTTCAAGACTTCATTCATCAATCTCATGAAAGTACTCGATGCCTTTGTCAATCCAAAGGGCATCACTAACCACTAATACAATCCTTTATTTATTTTAAAATTAGTCTTCCATTCATTACCTTCTCTGATTCTGATCTGATGGTATCCAATCTTCAAGTCTATCTTTGTGAAATATTTTGCTCCACTCAAAAAATCCATGATATCATCCATTCTAGGTAAAGGAAATCTATACTTAACTGTAATCTTGTTTATTGCTCTAGAATCGGTACACATTCTCCATTCTCCATCCTTCTTCGATGCTAACACTATAGGTACTGCACAAGGACTCAAGTTTTCTTTGATCAAACCTTTCCTCAACAACTCTTGTATCTGTCTATTTAGTTCTTCATTCTCTACCGGTGTCATTCTATGTGCTCCTTTATTAGGCAAACTTGCTCCTAGTATAAGATCCATGTGATTATTGATACTCCTTATAGGTGGTAATCCATCAGGCACATTATCTGATATGATGTCTTCATATTCTATCATCAACTCCTTTATCTCCTCTGGTTGTGATTCTTCAGTTTCTTTCTTCAATGTTTCAGGCTTCTTAGGAATCAAAGCATAGCACATATTCTCATGTCTCAAACCATCCATAAATTTTCTTCCATCTACCAAATAGAATCTAGCATTCCCACATACCACATCTTTAGGATCATCTTCCAAAGGAATCAAAGTAATTCTCTTTCCATTTGTTGTTATAGTATATGTATTCTTTCTCCCATCATGTATAACTTTTCTATCATACTGCCAAGGTCTACCCAACAAGATATGACATACATCCATAGGCATAATATCACACAAGACTTCATCATGATAAGATCCAATATGAAATTTCACCAAACATTATTCACTCACCAGTACCTTATGATCATCCTAAATCCATGCTATTTGATAGGGCTTAGGGTGTTTCAATCTTTCCAACTTTAGCTTAGTCACCATCTCCTCTGAAACTAGGTTATTAGAACTACCACTATCAATTACAACTTTGCAACACGTATCTCCTGATTTACATCTTGTCTTGAATAAGCTCTTCCTCTGCGGTGGTTCCTCATTTGTCTCTATTTGAAATAGTTCTCTCCTCATCACCAATGATTTGCCTTTCTCTGGTTTACTGACAGAACAGGGGTCCTCTAGTTGAACAGGTTCTTCTTCAACATAGGCTGCTCTTCCACTATTTTATGTTCTCTTACTTGTACTACCTTGATTACATTCAAATGCTCTATGTCCTTCACCTCCACACTTGAAACAAGTACCTCTGAATATTCTCTTATGCAATCCTCTTCCTTCTCTTCTGTATCCTTCATTCCGGTATGAATTATAGTTGCCTCTGGGATGAAATTTTTTGTCATTTCTCTGGTATGCAATAGTATCTCTATCATCCTTCTTAAATGGGCTGTTAGGCTTACTCTACTCCAAAAATGATTTGTCTCCTCCAGAATAAGTCCCACCTCTCTAAAATTCACCTCCTCTTCCTCTCTGTCTCTGATCATGTCTTTTATTCAGCTTATCGTCATCTTTCAGGGCAAACTGATATGCTTCTTCCAAAGATGTCATCCTCACCAAGCTTAGTTCTTCTTGAATGTTCAATCTTAGTCCAATGATGTATCTAGCCACTTTCTCCTTGCTTTCTTCACTATGTCCTATCCTTATGATCATCTTGTGAAATTCTTCAGTGTACTCCTTCACAGATTTCTCCTTTTGTCTCAGGTTTTGCAATCTTTTCAACAATTCTAACTCATAGTCAGTGGGTATAAAATGATTCTTCAACTCTGTCACCATCCTATCCCATTTTGTAATCTTTTCTTTTCCTCTTCTATTTCTTTCCAACTGAACTTCTTTCCACCATATAGCAACATGTCCTTTCAATTTTGTCTGCAAATTTCACCTTCTCCGGATCTTCAATTTCCTTATATTCAAAGTATTCTTCCATGTCATTTATCCAGTCAATCAATTCTTTTGGATCCAAATTACCAGTATAGTTTGACACATCAACTCTAGGTCTCTTTCCAATCTTTGAAATAGCTCGCAGTATCTTTACTTGATCTGATTCTTCTTCTTCATCACCTCCTAAGGCTTCTCTAGTTTGTTCAACAGATTGAAATTCTTCTTCCTCATCGCTTTCAACATTAGGTCTTGGTGTCAATCCTCTTCGCCTATCTTCTGCAACAACATCCAAATGAATTTGCATTGTTTTCATTATCTCCATCATCTCATCTATTCTGCTAGCCATTGTTCCAATAGCAGCAACTCTCCTCAATAGTATTCTTCCTAGGATCAAGTGTAAACTACCTCAGGTTTGACGATTAGGCTACAAGGTGATAACTACCTCACAATCAGTAATTGGTTGAAACACATGTAACCTGCCTCAGTTTGGCAATCTGTCCACAACAAGATCTTATGGAATTCCCTCACCAATTGCGCTCAATTCTCTCCCAAAGATTCAAACTTTCGCTCTGATACCACTTCGTGTAGTCACAATAGGAAGGTTCACAAAATGAACTATTCAGACCATGTAACAATAGTAAACACAATGGAAACAACTCAAATAAATAGAACAAATGTAGAGTAAGTCATTTAGTATATCATAGAATTTAAATAAAGATCGGCCGACAACATGCGGGCTTACAATTAGGGCTCACAGGCCTGATTACATACATGCACAAGATAAAGCTTTGAAGCTCCTTGCATAAATCTAACTACTATGTGAATCACTACCTCATAACTTTCTAACTTCTTTCCTTAGGATCTATTACATCAAGATATATCTAATCCGGACCAATAGATTCCTCTGCATCAACTAAAGAAGATCACAAATTCCAAAGAAGAGATGTAACATGTGAACATAGATAGGTCAAACCTAAATGCATAGAACACTTCTGGTAAATGAATGGAATGATGTGTGGATCTTCGAGGAAGATTGGCCACGAACCAAAGATCATTGAATGATGTGTCATTAGGCTCCAAAGATCAGGTAATGCTTCCACAAGTTTCTCCTTCAGCTGGTTGCCAGTGAATATCAAGATGCTCTACTCTAAGAAACAATCAACTTCTAATAGCGATATCTTTCAAGTATTGAAGTGTGGATCTCTAAATTCTAGATATGATGTAGATGAATGAATGTAGATGCTAAATCTAGCTCCACAAGATCTAAAAATGCTACTAGACCATGATACAAAATCTGCTTCTAACTAAACTGCCTAAATTGAACTGAAACCAAACAAACTGAACTGCAAACAAAATGAGATGCAAATGTTTTTTGGTTGATGGAAGATTTCTCTTGAACCAAGGATGCTCCTACATTAGATACAGTAGCTAAATTGCATTTTCTGATTGGTATTTGTCTTGTAGGAAAAAGATAAAATATAGCTTCTAGATACATTGAATCTAGACAAATTGAATAACCATTAAGCTATACATAGGGAAATGTCAAATTTCAAGACATAATAAAGACAAAATAAGGTGACATGACCCTCAAAATATAGAATTAATTACAAATAATGAGATTCACATGTGACTCTACTGGTCATCTTCATCCAAATCAATTTTGTCTTCTTCTGCCTTCTTATTGCTATATGCTACTAAAGTTGACAAAGCTGGGTTGATATCTGTTGGGTCTAGGTCTTTGACGTAATTTACTCCTAACCTCAAGTTGTCAATCTTTTTGGAAAATTTGTAGTACACAGCTTCCCTCAATTTTCTTACCCTCTTAAATTCCAAAAAAGTAGTCTAGAGATCACTGACTTTCTCTAGTTTTCTAACTATATTCAATGGTGAATCTCCATGAATGACCTAATATAATCTATCTTTACACTATTGTTTGTCTATTGGGGTCAAATCATTAAGACCAGTATTTATGTAATCTCTCAATGTATCATTTATTTCATATATTATTTCCATTATTTTTGTCTTCGTTGTTTCAAAGGAATCTTTCACTTTATAAAAAATACCCTTTCTTGATTTCATCTGTTCGTGTCATTCCTTAGGTATCTTTAGCCTATCCTTTGTCAAAATATTTTTTGCTAGAAGAACTTCCTTAGACAGTCTTTTCATGGCTTGTATTCTTGGGAACATATGGGAATAATACTCTTCATATGGTTCACATTCATCGTGCAAATCTTCCCAATCCTCTTTCAAAATACGAAAGTCTTTGTGTAATAAAGATGAAAAGGATATTACCTTACAAATTTTGTTGTATACCTTATTAAACCATTCTTGTGTACCCGTAGTAGTTGTTTTAATGTCATCAATTTGGTCAATTCCTCTTTCGACAGCAGGGTAGGAGTTGCTTCTGGTTCTCCATCAGAATTCAATGGTTTCATTAGGAACCTTATGGATGCCCGAAGCTCTTTGTTTTGTTGTTTTAATTGAGACTTTGTCATTTCATCCTTACTTAGCTGATCCAAAATTGTGGATACTGTCCCCTTGAATTCATCATTTTTTTGACCTTTGGTGGCCGGTCCCAAATTGATAGTAGTAATTATGTAATCTTATGCTCTCACTTCCCCTTTATTAACCTCTATAGGTGGGACAGCCACTTCTGCAATCCTAGAACCTGAGGTGTCTTTATATATTCTAGACTGGATTTTTGCTTTCTTTTATTTCTTCATCTTTTCTACCCTGGCTAAGAGCACATCCAAGTCTAATTTCATGATTTCCATTTGAGGAGCTTTATTACCTAATCTCCGTTGTAGCCAATCCATCACCGCGGTAGAAGAATCCTTGGGAGCATCAATGAGACTATCTCCTTTATTAGGTGATTCATCATGAATTTCCCATTCACTTCTATCTCCATCATCTAACTGCACAATATTCTATAGATTTTCTAATATAGTTCATTGAGCAATCCCCAACACTGTGTCTGATGTGTCTTTATTTACTTGGCTGTTGGACACCTCAACTAGCTCAATTGTTGTAGCTATTTATGTGGTTGCCTCCTTTTCTTGAGACTCTAACTCTGCACATATTTTTTTCAATGCCTGGCAATTGTGGGATAGCTAAAGGAGTAGACTCTGAAGAGTCAACAATCGATTGTGTTAGAGAATCACTTATGACTGATAAGGGATGAGCAGCTAGGGGAGGCAAGTAGGCATGGGATAAATTAGCAAATGAAGCAAAACCTAGTGAAGGTGGTACGAAAGGAGGAGAAGACATGGAAGAGAGTAACGGCTGAAGAAAGGCTAAGTGATGCGAGTGAGAAGGAGGGTGCTAAGATTGTGGAAATAGGTGGTAATGAGATCTAAGTGGAAAAATAAATGGAAAAAATAGCAGGTAAAGACATGGTTGAGATGGGAGGTGATGAGGAAATAGAAGGAATGATAGTAGAAATGGTGGGTAAAGAAGGGAGGCTAGGGATGCTTACACTTGCTAATGGTGAGGATGTTATTGTTGTAGTTGAAATTGAAGGAACAAAAGGTGCAGTGTCTTGTGGGGCAGAAGAAGCAATGGTTGCACTAACTGGAGATGGAGCAACTACGTTATCAGCAAAGGAAATAATAGGTGGATTTGCTGCCTTGGCTTTAGGCTTCTTCACTTTTAAACTTTCTCCTTTCCCACTAGGCATGTCTTTTGTCTTTGTTGCTCTAGTCCGTGTAGTTGGAGGAGGATCTTTCTTCTGTACCTTGGGAACAGACTTCTTGGCTTTCCATTTTTCTGCCAATGGCACATGCTCTTCACTATCGGTGTCCTTTGCTACTTCCTATTCTTCTGCATTGATCTCCTCCAGAGGTTGATCTTATTCATCACCTAATTCTTTTTCTAAATCTTCTATTGTGTATATTAGTGCGACCCATGTTTGTGTCAACACTGTAATTTGGCTTCTGACCCAAATTTTGTTGAGCTTGATTGGATTCCTCATTGCTTCATCTAAAGAACTATCTTCTGCATTGGCCCAATTTGGAGGAGGGATAGGCTGACTGGGCAATGCTTCCCATGGCCCTCTCTAAACCACATTACCATTTTCTATTATTTGGTCAAGGACCTGTATGATACAAAATCTCTTTATACGGTCCAAGGACAGCCAGGAGTAATTTCTTCCTATCACTTCATAATCATCCACACAATTTACTCAAGGTGATCCCGATGGTACAACTTCTTACTCCCATAATTCTCCATACTCCCATGGGGATCAAAGTGTTTCCTCCTTATATATAGATGAAGATTAAGCAGCTGTAATTCTTTCTCTGAGTGTTTTGCTACTCCTAAGGTTGTACAAGAATAGTGGCCCTTACCCAATAGAATTGGAAACTTAATATTTAGCCTATGCAAATGTTTCATCCTTCTTGCACATGTGAGGAGTTGCTTGGTTAGTTCAAGGAGCACCACCTTGTTAGTTGGGTACCCAGGCAGTCTATATGTTGCACCTGTAAAGCCTTGAATTCTTAAGTAGGTGAAATTTTGAAACTATAAATACCATCTCCCATATTGTTGTAAAACATTGATGGATTTGGAGATATTCTCAACCCAATGTTGTCTTGAAGAAGCCTAGTGATATGCATAGTGAATGCACCATTTACCCTTTTGTAATGGATCAATGATTGAGAGATTGTCAATTGGGTATAGCATTCATAGACTTTCAATTACTAATCACCATTTCCCACTTCTCCTATCTTGGATAATTTGAGATATTATGTCCACCTTGCCAAGGCATAGACTACATAGGAAGTCCACCTAAAGGTTTCCTTTGTCTTGAAGTTTAGAAAGGCCTCATGCATATTATCACTGATGATTTAGGCCCAGTGAAGTTTCTTATCTACATGTATTATCTCTTCAATAAGGGTAAACATCCATTCTTCAAAGGTAGAGGTAGCAGGGAGTCCATAGTTATGTTCAACAATGTTACTAAGTCCCCAATTTCATCATGAAAATCACTCCTATATAGTGTGTGAGGTAACTTTATTAAAGTGGACCTTTTGTGCTTCATCCAGCCTTCCTTGGTTTGTTTCTTGCACTTCTCTACATCTTTCTTATCTGGGATTGAGAGAGGTTCTAGTAAATGGATCATATCTATCTGCACATGCTACAATAAGCTCTGGACACTGTACAGGTGGGGAAAGAAACAACTTCTGCAATACCATTATCTCTGACCTTCTTTGCTAGAGGAGAGGGGTTTGGTCTAAACACCTTGAGTCTAAAGTCCTCTAGGTCTATATGACCTAAGTCAGTGTCTCCTATATTCTTCCATGCAGAAGTTATCTTGGTTTATGGAGGGATGCCTTTGAGCTCGTACTTCATGTTGTGAGCACGGGCAGACATTTATCCTACAGGACAGGACCTAATAAGTCAAGGATGCCATATTGATTGTCCTAGGTATTCAAGACTCTAAGTTTGAGTGATAGGTTACTATTCCTAATTCTTAAGTCAAGTTTGTCATGCAACATCTACCGAGTCCTTTTAAAATGCATAATTCTGTGATTTGTAGATTATCTTACCTTGTTACCTCTATTAGATGACTTAGACAAGGAAAAGAATGAAAAAGCACTTTAAAATCCTATTTAAACCATGCAATAAATGCTTAATTACTTGAAAATCAAATCCAAATCATGCAAATCATCTCAATTTTACCTCTGCAATAATTATCCTGGCAAAACAGACCTTACTGCCTCAAAAAATTTCAAGAAAAAAAGCTTTTAAAGCCCTTTGCGCTAATTTGAGCTCCTATGAACTAAAGCATTAGATTTGACTTGTACTGACATAGTGCAAGATTTGGGGTCTACTGACTAAAGTCTGTGAAAGGTAGTTTTTAGTGTAGGTCAGCGATTGATGTTTTCAATGATTGAATAGCCAACGTGGATTTGGCCCGGAATGACTAAGAATATAGGTTAGTCAGTATAACTTGTAGCGCAGGTCTGTGGTAAGTGATTTTAGTGCAAAGAGGCATGAGGGCACCCTAGCGGGATTTAATGTCTACACCGACTAGCGCAAGTTTTGAGGTTGACTAACTAAAGTTAGTAGGAGCAACTTCTAGCACAAGTCAAGAGATAGCAATTTTGGTGTAAAGAGCTTAGATGTGGGCTTGCAGGGTTTTCAGGTGCAACTGACTCAGTGTGACTTCCAATGGTGACCAACTAAAGTTGGTGAGTGATGCAGAGGCAAGTTAGAGAGGTTGTAGAAGTTCACTCAATGAACTTAAGTCACTCAAATTTCTCCAAAAGGTTTATAAGGTGTTTGTGTTTACAAGCCTCACAAAGCTACTCCAGGAATCAACTTAGCCTAGGATCACCCTCTGGTGTCATCCACTCAGGCTACTCACCACTCACTTTGGGGAGTCACAGCTCAACCCAACTTAGAAGCACAACCCACCTTCAAGAGCTCAACATCTACTACCAATACCTCTACCAACATAGGCAACAACATCCATTTAACATTCACTTATCTATGATATGCATGGGACAAGGTCACTGACTAATAAACTACCATTCTATTCCTAAACACAACAGTGGATAGTAAACTGAGTATGACTGTCATAAAAATAGGTTCTAGATTGACTCATTCCTTGTAACCTAAACATTGATTAAACCCTCAATAACCTCTCAAAGGTCTCAAATGACCATCAGTGCCTAATGCAAACCAAATACCAAATGTGAAAAGAAACCAATTTCCCACATGCAGACCCACACTGTACTATACAAGACAGGGAACAACAAATCACTAGGTGGTTGTCCTATGACAGTGTCAAAATGACAGTTTCAGCCTTTGTGAATAACAAAACTAGTATTAACTTCTTATCAACAAGGATCTCCACACAAACACAACATATACCTACCCAAGGTCATGAAATCATTGACCCAGTACCGTACTCGTGTGTGTACTCTGACAAAAAACCATGGCTGTCTATGACTGTCATAAAAAGATAGTATTTTAAGAAGGTTAAACTTTGTAGCCAAGGAGATATTTAAGACCACATTAGATGTTTATAATTCCACATGGCCTTCACCACTAAATCCATATCCAAATACTCATCAAGAATATGTACTTTCATCTGCACATGCAGAGCCATACCATACTGTAGGTGTTTGAAAACAATAAACTATCTTTTCCTTGAAAGCAAAGGCCTAAATTGAAAGTAATGAAAAAGGAAATGCATCCACTATGCATGCACAAGATCCACCAAGTCCTGTACTAGTCAATCTCCACCAACAAACACAGACTCCACCTTGCATTTGTCAAAACAAATCGGCTATCTTCACTATCATAATACAGTCCACCTCCAATTTCTCAACTAGTCACTAATGAGACTAGCTAGATACATACCATACACCCTGCAGAGAAGGAGTTAATCTACCAACCATAAGAAAAAATTAAATCTACTTTATCTTCCTCCATCCCACCTAGAAATGGGCGACCACCATCAGAGGGCAGAGGAAGAATGGAGCATTTTGTCAACAAACCCTAGCTATGGAGGGTTAGAAACTAGTCTGCAAACAATGGTTCAAACAAAGCACTAGAAATGTTTCAAAAGCTCCAAATAGATGCAAATGAAAGGTAACTAAATCTACAACAATAATTCTCAAACCATGGATCTTCTACAGTCCGTACCAAGCCGTACAAGAAGATTGTTTTCAGCAAAAACATAAAAAAGACAGCTTTTTCCTTAAAAAAACTCTTCTCCATTCATATCTGGCATGTTAAAACAAAAACCAAGTTTATAGGAAGTTTCCATCCTTTGCACTTCCTATTCTGTCCGTACAACTGCCCATGAAGGTAGTAAATCGATGGAAATAGAGTTTCTTAAAAAAAACTCCAAGTTTCAAAAAGATAACTCCTAGAAAATAGGCCTAGATTAACTCCATAGTGGACTAGTCAATCAAATGACTAAGTCTTTATTTCAACACATCAAAATGGCTTTCAAAGCCTTAGAGGTAAACAAATAACATGAAAATTAACTAGGAAAAACAACACAATGATTAAACTGTGGAGCTCCTGCACCATACTCCCCCTGTAGGAAGAACTCAAGTCCCTTGAGTTGCCAACTATTGAAGTGTTATGCCATGCTTCAAGATATCTACTTCAGTCATCCAGGTGGCCTCTAAATCAGGAAAATCATTCCATTTCACCAAGTAGTCCTTATAGACACCTCTTCGAGTCTTCTTGATAACTTTGGAATCCAGAATGTACTCCAACTGTAAAGGTTTGCTTGGAGGCAAATCCTTGATCCAATCAACATCTTTAGCCACCACATCTAATCCACTTTCATCAGGCAATGGAGGTCTAAAAGGAAAAAGATCACAAACATTAAAAATTGGAGAGATACCTAGGCCATCTAGTAGCTCAATCTCATATGCATTTGCACCGAATTTGTGCACTATTCTGCATGGCCCAATCTTCTTCATTAGGAGTTTAGTTGGCTGACCCTTTGGTAACCTCTCTTTCCTTAGATATGCCATGACTAAGTCACCAACTTTGAACTGTACTTCTTGTTTCTTCAAATCTGCCTTTTTTTTGTACTTTGTGACTGATTTTTCTAGTTGCAACTTGACTTGATCATGAACTATTTTCATGGAGGCAGCAAACTCTTCACCAAGTGCACTCCTTCTATCCCAACCTTGGAGATCCTTCAGCTCAAGTGGCCCTCTTGGATGAAAACCATAAACTATCTCAAAAGGACTTTTACCAGTGCTCCTATTCCTTGAATCATTGTAGACATATTCAGCCTAACTGATAACCAAGTCCCATGCCAAACCATGCTGCTTTGTAAGGCACCTTAAAAGGTTTCCAAGTGACCTATTAACCACCTCAGTTTGACCATCAATTTGTGGATGGTAGGCTGATGAAAAGGACAACTGTGTGCCCAACTTCTTCCACAAGGTCCTCCAGAAGTGACCTACAAACTTAGAGTCTCTGTCAGTTACAATGGACAATGATAAACCATGTATCCTTACTACTTCTCTAAAAAATAGACCTGCAACATGAGATGCATCATTTGTGCATTTACATGGCACAAAATGAGCCATCTTGCTAAACCTATCAACAATGACAAACACACTATCCACCCCTTTGGCTGTCCTGGGTAACCCAAGCACAAAATCCATGCTGATACTTTCCCAAGGTCTGTTGGGAATGGGAAGGGGCTGGTATAGACCTACATTTGAAGACACACCTTTGGCTCTTTGACAGATTACACAACTAGCTACATATTTTCTCACATCTGATTGCACCTTTGGCCAAAAATAGAACCTTGTGACTTGTTCTAGTGACTTGTCCAAGCCAAAATGTCCTCCTAAAGAACCATTATGCTTCTCCTTGATGATGTTGTCCCACATAGAGCACTTAGGGACACACAGCAAATTGCCCTTAAACAAGAGGCCTTCCTGCAAAACAAAATCTGCATACTCTCCATGGAATGTGTTAGCCAAGTTCACACAAACATCATAAGCCTCTTTAAAATTAGAATCTTCTTTATACAGCTCTTTTAAACAGTCAATGCCCATGCTTTCTAACTAAATTTCATGAACAAGAAGCAACCTCCTACTCAATGCATTAGCCATCTTATTAGAGACACCTCTTTTGTGCTTAATTGTGAAAGTATACACTTGTAGCTGTTCCATCCATTTAACATGTCTATGGTTCAATTTTTCTTGACTGTTAAGAAAGCTTAAAGCATGATTGTCAGTAAACACAATAAATTCTTTGGGCAACAAATAATGTCTCCACTTCTTAAGAGCTTGCACCATTGCATAGAGTTCTGAGGCATAGGTAGAATACCTTTGCTTGGCTTCATTCAACTTTTCTGAAAAGAATGCCACTGGATGTCCTTCTTGGCTAAGAATATCACCAATAGCTTGCTGACTGGCATCACACTCACCAACAAATACCTTATCAAAATCAGGGAGTACTAAGGTAGGTAACTCGGCCACCTTTGTTTTCAACAGCTTAAAACTATCATCAGCTTCCTTTGTCCACTAGAATCTACATTTGACTCCACCCTTGATGGTATTGAGGATGGGAGCACTAATGTGACTGAAACCTCTGATAAACTTCCTATAGAAAGTTGCCAATCCATGGAAACTTCTCACATCTCCCACTATTTTTGGGGTAGGCCAACTGAGAATAGCCTCAACCTTAGAGGGATCCATCTTCAAACAGCCCTTAGAAATGACAAATCCCAGGTATACAAGTTCAGTTTTCATGAACTCACATTTGTCTAAGTTGATCATCAACTTGTGCTCATGCAGCTTCTCCAACACCTGACCAACATGCTTCACATGGTCTTCCCTTGTCCTGCTAAAGATTAGTATGTCATCAAGATAAACAATAACAAATTTACGAATGAATTCAACTAATACCTCATTCATCAGGCACATAAATGTACTTGGCACATTGCTAAGACCAAATGGCATAACAAGCCATTCATATAGACCTTCATTGGTCTTGAAAGCAGTCTTCCATTCATCTCCCTGTCTGATCCAGATTTGATGATATCCAAATTTCAAATCAATCTTTGAGTAATAGCAAGATCCTCCCAGGTAATCCAAGAGATCTTCAATCCTTGGCATTGGAAATCTGTATCTTATGGTGATCTTGTTTATGGCCCTAGAATCTATGCATAGCCTCCACTTTCCATCCTTCTTAGGAGCCAGTACACTTGGAATTGCACAGGGACTTAGACTCTTCCTAATCAGCCCTTTCTCCTAGAGATCTTGAATTTGCCTCATTTTGCTGTGGAGTCAGCTTGTATGCAGCCTTGTTAGGCAATGTAGCACCAGGTATTAAGTCAATTTGATGACTAATATCCCTCATGGGTGGTAAGGAGTTGGGAACTTCCTCTACCACAAGGTCTTGATATTTATCCAGAAGTTGTTGTACTTCCAATGGAACCTCCTTCTATATTTTATCTTGTTGATCTGATCCATTCTTGGGCTTCAGGAACAAGGCATACCCCTGGTTATCATTCTCCTTCAAGATGTTTAGGAACTCATTTCCATTCACCAACATGACACTGCTGTTATTTTCCTTTCCCCTGGGCTGCTCCAACAAAGGATTCATTTTGAATGGCCTTCCATTCTTGGTGATGACATAAGTGTTCTTCTCACCATCATGCTGAGCTTTAACATCATACTGCCATGGATGGCCAAGAAGCAAGTGACATGCATCCATAGGGATGATTTCACATAGCACTTTGTCCTTCTAGTCACCAATTGCAAATTCAACCCAAGCTTGTTCCTCCACCATGAAACTTTGGTTCTTGTTCAACCAAGAAATCTTGTGAGGACTAATATGAGGCAGCCTCTTCAACTTGCACTTGTCAACCATCTTAGTGGATACCACATTCTTAGTAGACCCTGAATACACTATGATTTTGCAAAGTTTCCCATAGGCTAGGCCTTGGGTTCTGAAAAGATTCTTTCTCTGAGGAGGCTCTTGCTTCAATGGCATCTTCAACATAGACCTTTTTATCATCATACTCTCTCCATCTAGAACAGGTGCAACACTTCCCATTGGTGAATTCACACTTTCACAGTCATCATCTTTCACTAATTGATTTCTCTTCCCACTGTTAAGAGAGTTGTTGGCTTTCCCTAGACATTTGTTCATTGTATGGCCAACTTGGTTGCAGCCATAACATCTTCCAGTGAAGACTCCTGGTCCTCTACCTCCTCCACCATTTCTGCCTCTGCCGTTATGATTTCTACCACCTCTAAAACCTCCTCTATGCTCTGTTGCTGATTGTGTTTCTTGCTGGCTACTATTTTCAGTTTTGTTGAACTGTCCACGGCCAAAATCGCCTCTACCTCTTTGGTTTCTGCCACCTCTTCCTCTGGCACTTTGGTCACCCTTCCTTCTCAGCTTTTCCTCAGCTCTAGAGGCCAATAAGAAACATTCATCCACTGTCTTTGGTAACACCAAACTTATCTCATCTTGTAGATTGTATTTCAGTCCATTCAGGTACCTAGCCACCATTCCTTTTTCATCTTCATTATGATTGGCCCTCATACTGAGTCTATGAAATTCTTCTGTGTAGGTAACCACATCCATGTCTTTTTGTCTCAAATTCTGAAATCTCCTTATGATTTGAATCACATAGTCAGGTGGCATGAACTTGCTTCTGAGCATAGCCACCATTCTGCTCCATTTAGTGATGGGACTCTTCCCAATCTTCTCCCTCTCACTTTGCATATAGTTCCACCACACCAGTGTAGAACCTCTTAGCCTTGTCTTGGCAAACATGACCTTTTTGCTATCATTAAACTCCTTATAATCAAAGAAGTTGCACATAGCTTCTATCCAGTCGGTGAGGACATCTCCATCCAACTTGCCATGGAAGGTAGGCACCTCCATCTTGGGATCACCACTGTCTCCATGAGCACCCTTAAGTGCATTCAAGAAGGCTTTCTGATCTGCAGACATATCTTGCTCCTGAGGATCCTCTTCTGACTCTGTTTCTTCATTTGTGTCTGATGAACTTCCTTCTTCTTTGGTCTTGCCCTTAGACTTCTTCTCTTCCTACAATTTTGTTTCTTGAAGTCTTGCTTCAACCATTTCTTCCACCAACTTCTTGATGGCATCTTGACTCATTGTCTTGGGAGGCATTGTACTAGCCTCTGTTTCAATTTCCTCTTCTAACATACACTTGCTTCCAATTAGAATATTGGCTCTGATACCAATATGATGCAGAGGCAAGTTAGAGAGGTTGTAGAAGTTCACTCAATGAACTTAAGTCACTCAACTTTCTCCAAAAGGTTTACAAGGTGTTTGTGTTTACAAGCCTCACAAGGCTGCTCCAGGAATCAACTTAGCCTAGGATCACCCTCTGGTGTCATCCACTCAGGCTACTCACCACTCACTTTGGGGAGTCACAGCTCAACCCAACTTAGAAGCACAACCCACCTTCAAGAGCTCCACATCTACTACCAATACCTCTACCAACATAGGCAACAACATCCATTTAACATTCACTTATCTATGATATGGATGGGACAAGGTCACTGACCAATAAACTACCATTCTACTCCCAAACACAACAGTGGATAGTAAACCGAGTATGACTGTCATAAAAATAGGTTCTAGGTTGACTCATTCCTTGTAACCTAAACATTGATTAAACCCTCAATAACCTCTCAAAGGTCTCAAATGACCATCAGTGCCTAATGCAAACCAAATACCAAATGTGAAAAGAAACCAATTTCCCACATGTAGACCCACATTGTACTATACAGGATAGGGAATAGTAAATCACTAGGTGGTTGTCCTATGACAGTGTCAAAATGACAGTTTCAGCCTTTGTGAATAACAAAACTAGTATTAACTTCTTATCAACAAGGATCTCCACACAAACACAACATATACCTACCCAAGGTCATGAAATCATTGACCCAGTACCGTACTCATGTGTGTACTCTGACAAAAAAACCATGGCTGTCTATGACTGTCATAAAAAGATAGTATTTTAAGAAGGTTAAACTTTGTAGCCAAGGAGATGTTTAAGACCACATTAGATGTTTATAATTCTACATGGCCTTCACCACTAAATTCATATCCAAATACTCATCAAGAATATGTACTTTCATCTGCACCCGTACCGTATTATAGGTGTTTGAAAATAGTAAACTATCTTTTCCTTGAAAGCAAAGGCCTAAATTGAAAGTAATGGAAAAGGAAATGCATCCACTATGCATGCACAAGATCCACCAAGTCCTGTACTAGTCAATCTCCACCAACAAACACAGACTCCACCTTGCATTTGTCAAAACAAATCTACTGTCTTCACTATCATAATACAGTCCACCTCCAATTTCTCAACTAGTCACTAATGAGACTAGCTAGATACATGCCATACACCCTGCAGAGAAGGAGTTAATCTTCCAACCATAAGAAAACATTAAATCTACTTTATCTTCCTCCATCCCACCTAGAAATGGGTGACCACCATCAAAGGGCAGAGGAAGAATGGAGCATTTTGTCAACAAACCCTAGCTATGGAGGGTTAGAAACTAGTCTGTAAACAATGGTTCAAACAAAGCACTAGAAATGTTTCAAAAGCTCCAAATAGATGCAAATGAAAGGTAACTAGATCTACAACAATAATTCTCAGACCATGGATCTTCTACAGTCTGTACCAGGCCATACAAGAAGACTGTTTTCAGCAAAAACACAAAAAAGACAACTTTTTTCTTTAAAAAACTCCTTCTCTCCATTCATATCTGGCATGTTAAAACAAAAACCAAGTTTATAGGAAGTTTCCATCCTTTGCACTTCCTATTCTATCTGTACAACTGCCCATGAAGGCAGTAAATTGATGGAAAATAGAGTTTCTTAAAAAAAACTCCAAGTTTCAAAAAGATAACTCCTAGAAAATAGGCCTAGATTAACTCCATAGTGGACTAGTCAATCAAATGACTAAGTCTTTATTTCAACACATCAAAATGGCTTTCAAAGCCTTAGAGGTAAACAAATAACATGAAAATGAACTACGAAAACCAACACAATGATTAAACTGTCGAGCTCCTACACCAGTGAGAGGGGTTTTTGGCGCAAGTCAATCGAGACCTATTTTAGCGCTGGGGCTTTCTAAGAACAAATTTGATAGTTGTGGTTTATGCTGCCTTGCATGACTTTTGAGGCGTATTGTCAAAAGACAGTGAAGAATGATTTCAATGCAAAGGCAGTGAGATTCAATTGTAGCACATTTTGCAGGTTCTAGGTTTAGACGGAAAATTTAAATGAGTATTTGTAGAGTCACAATGATTTCCATTTTTATCTTTTGCATGAGCAAAGCCTCTAGTTTGCAAACTATGGTTTGATTTTCTTTGGGGGGTTCAAGGATATGTTCTTAACAAATTGAAGCAATCTGATATTCAAAATAATATGAACAAACCCCCAAAACTTTACTGTAAAACTCAAAAACCCTAATTTCATTGTTACTCTTGAAAGCTAGAAAAGATAATCAATATTCAAATGAGATTCCTCATAGGAAATTAAAACTGATGAAGCCCTAGGTTATGTGAAAGAAATAAGATGAGATTCATTACCCTAACCTAGTTTTTGAAGAGTTACAGGAATGAGATAAATTTGTTTGCGAACATGCCCTCTGATCAGATCTTCGTTGCTTGGATTTTTGTTGATAACGGCTTGCAGAGCTCCAAAATAATTATCCAAAATACAGAATGAGCTCAAATGGACTCAGAAAAACCCTTTATACATCCCTAAATCTTTGCCATTAATGCAAGGCACCTTAGATAGCTTGGCGCGTAGTTGTCAGAGAGAGATTTTAGGGTTTAGCGCAAGTTTCAACTTTCACTGACTCAGCGGGGATTTCGAGGTCAACCGACCTGGTGCTAGTTTTACAGCTGATCGACCTAGCGTGACTTTTAGGCACCACTAACTAAAGTTAATGAAACATGATTTTGGCACAAGTCGGCAGTGGTGAATACTAGCACAAGTCAATGAATGGTGATTTTAGCACTTTGGCAATAAACTTGGTTTTTAGTACAAAATCTGTACTTCAAGTTTCCAATGCAAAGGTCTATGGGAGGTGAATTTAGCACCAAGTCAGTGACCTAAGGTTTTAGCACTCAGGTCTGTAGTGCAAATTTTTGGCGCAAAAGACCACTTGGACTTGAATTTTGATGGCAAGGGACTTCATGATTTAATGACTTGAACTTTAAGGCAACCCAAACACTCTCTATTAAAGGAAATTGAAACTGTGACTCTTAGATGGATCATTTGGTCATGCAAACTGAACATCCTAGGGCCAACGAAAACTAAGCCGACACTCTAAACCAAAAAAGGGGGGGGGTCCCCATCTAGTGAAGTGGGGCATGTGTGCAAGGTGCATTATTGATTATGGATTTTTCTTGTAAGTCTTTCACATGAGTAATAACTTCTTTAGCAATGTGAATCTCTACTACTGCAGGAGGAGGATCAGGTGTGAGCTGTGGCAAATAATATTTAGGGTGCCAAAATTGTTTCTTTACTGGTGAATGGTTTGTTTTCGAGGCACAGAATAAAGTTTTGAATGAAAACTATTTTTAGGGCTCCTACGACCTCTGGAACTTGGAACTTGCCTTTGCCTCTATGTATTCCTATGTTGACGTGTACTGAACTAGGGAAAATGAGGCTCCTAGTGATGGGATCCTAGAGAATCGACATAGGTCTGATGTGACCGTTCTGCAAAAACTGATCATTGGAGACCTTCTCAATTTCAAATTTAGCTCATCTATTGCACCAATTTGTACAGCATTAATCTATGGTGGCAATTAAATTGTGGGTAGAAAGTTAGTCAATTTTGTAACCTAGAGAACTATTTATATATGTATGTTAAATACAATTCTGATGAGATTAATTTGAGAAACTATACTCCAAAATTAAAGCGAAATGGTGTTTTTCCAATGCAGAAGTCATTTTTTTTTTCTTGTGGTGTTTTTCCTTAAATCAATTCCAAAATTAGAGCTTCTTCTTTGATACTAGATATGCCCCACCTCAAAAACTCCCATACAAATGCGACCTTTGCATCAACTGCTAAGATGAACTCTATTTCATGGGCCTATAAAAAAGTTCTTGTAGTGCAAGGCAGGGACTGCAGCTGCACCACAACCCTTGTTTATGGATGTGTTTAATGTAGTTTTTTCTTCTCACTAACTCGATATTCATTCAACACTTTATTCTGTTATATTATTCTATTTAGAACATTATGTGATCTATTTATTTGACTATTATTATTTATTTTGGATTTGATCGCATTTATGATTTTGTACCTTAGATAAGATTAAAAGTGTGATAATTTGTTTGATAGAATTGACTTTCATTGTGCCTATTCAACTTTGTGGAAGGTTGTGTTGAGATTGCAAGTTGATACTGACTACTCCAACACTTTCAAATGTTCATTGGGCCTAAAATTCCTTTTGAACATTTGATCTCCTCTAATCGAATGATTCTTATTACTTTATGGGAGCCAAAATGTACCTACACTCAAATGTCCATCAAGCCTAGAATTACTTTTGGACTGTTTATCTCCCTCTATTACTTGCACTTTCAAATGTCCATGGGGCCTAGTATTAATTTTGGTAATCTAAGTACATTTTGTTGAGATCAACAATCTAAAAGTAATTTCAGCTCTAATGAACATTTGAAAGTGTGAGTACATTTTAGCTCCTAAAAAGCAATAAGAATTGTTCAATTACAAATAAAATCAATGGTGGGAAATGAAAATTGATGGTATGGCCCTAAAATAGCTGAGAATTATGTAATATTATTGGAGAATCAATTTATATTTGTCATTAAATGTATAAACATTAGGTGAATTAGATATTATCGTGCATTGAATATTGTGTCAAAATAGTCGAGTTTAAAAGATTAATAAAATAAATTCTCAGATAATTTAACTAGGACCAAACTAAGATTTCGTAAAAATATGTCAATTGAAGTCACCTTACAACTTGTACTATTCACCAAAAGTTTAATCCCCAATTTTAACTATTCATCATTTGGAAAACATTTGCCACTAAGAAAATCATTGATCCCAAGCATGTGAGTTTCACTATAGAGGTTCCTAAAGATTGGACTATTTCTTATAGCATCTTTAGAGGATAATTTGCTTTGTTCTCGGTCATGAATAGGATGGTTAGTTACATTATTATTAATACTCTCATTTAACTTTGCCAGAACAAAATCTTGATTTCCTTCTTTGGGTGCAAGACTAGGCACATAAGAGATAGTCAAACAACCTCCCTGTAATTGTTTGTTATACTTGTTGTGAACCTTCACAACAAACCCTTATTTTATTGTCAAAATTGGGAACCCTATTTATCTTCTTAACTTCTCACTTAGCTTATGCTTGATTTCCAAATCAACTTGATTTTTTTGTATAATTATACTTTGTGTGAGTGAAAATGTCATAATGGGAATCCTTGAAGTGTTAGAATTCTTTGTTTCCTAAAAATCTAAATTTTGAGTGTTAGAATTCTTTGTTTCCTAAAAATCTAAATTTTGAAGGGATTTATTTTTTGTTGGCAATTGCAAATCAAATCTGGACTCTAGTTTGCAACATTGCCCTACACGTAGTCTTTTCCATATGTTTACATTTTTTACTTGATGCTTCATTTTCCCATTAATTGGTCTTCTTTTTGACATTTCACCTACCATTTTTGAGCTACACATTGATTTTTAGGCCATTTTTCTTTGGACAGGCTCAATCTCGCCTTAGTTTGTGCAAATTTTTATTGGTTTTTTTCTCTCTTTTCCCCTATTTAGAAAGGAATTTGTTGCAAGTTAAAAGTTTTTCTAGCTGATTCGGTGTTGATTTCAGATCTTCATGTTTGAATGCGTTTCAGGATTCAAGTATTTAATGTTTATTTTTCATCCTTAGATCTAATCCAATGGTTTTTGGATCTAGTTTCTGGGAGTTTTGGTAATTTAGTGCATTTATAGTTGAAACCCTTGTCAAATCGGCACTCCTGATAGATTTTGCAAAATGCATGTTTTTACATGATACAAACCAAATCCCAACTTCAGCCAACAATCACTAGTTCTATGCAATTTGCAAGGTGTTGCCAATTACAATTGGAGTCTGAACTATGGCTGCACTTCGCTCCCACAAATCTTTGTATTGTTTGTAGCTTGTTGTAAATTACAATTCAGGTCTAAACTTTTGTTGTAATCTGAGAACCCATAAGCTCATTGGAATTCGAAATTTTTACACATTGTATACTGAACCCGATCTTTGACCAGCAGTCGGAGTTACTTTGCAATTTGTAAATTGTTGTAAATTGCAACCAGAGTTCGAAAGTTCTCTAAATGTAGTTTGGAAGAATAATACCTTTTCAGTTTGTGAGCCAATACAGACTACAATCTAGATTTTGGAGCTAGTTTGTAATTTACAATCCAGGCTTGGAGTCCAGTTGGCATTTTGCAACTTTTCAGCAATGTCCAAAACTCTCATTTGGCTTTAAAAACTCAAAAAAAATTAGGGAAAGAGAATTTTTAACCATTTTTTTTTATCATACTAAATTTTTAAATAGATACAATTAAAAGGTATAAATTCGATTCCTTATTAATTGCATTTTACTTAATGATACAAATACTAAGACGTGTCCAATTGTGGTAGGAACTTCAACCTAGGGAATGTCTTTACCAACAAAGATGAAATATGAATACAAAGGCATGGTACCACCCTCAAAATTGTTGTATGAGAAAGTAAGAACATTTTTTATATAGATTTTGGGCATGTGGGTTTAGAGGAGTTTGAAAAGAGGATATGGGAATGCAAGAAAATGAAAATGTTGTAAAACATCAAGCTAAGTGGTCTTGTGGAAGCAATATTCTTTCTAGTTTCCATTTAATCTCCAAATTTGGTAATGACATGCACCAAATTCTACAACTAGAAGGACATGGTTCTCAAAACTATTGATGAAAAGACATTCATGCAAACTCAACCTCCATACATTGAAGAAATACTGAATCTACCACCAAGGGAGAGTTTTGTAAAAATATCCATGAAAACATCCAAAGAGTATTTTGATGTTCATGCTAACTAATGTACAAATATTATAAACAAGAATTGGTTGGTTAAACTAAGAGCAACTATTTCTTGGTTACCAAAGAAGTTGTTCTAGAGTGAATTTCAAGAGGAAATCAATGACGTGATTACTCTCTTAAGTCAAGTTGCAAGACTCATTTTGCAAGGGAATTCCATAAATGGATGTTTTAATTCATCACCAAATTCATTTTTGAGAAGCAATTTATTGATTGAGAAACCCTCATCAACAATAATCTTCTCAAGTAATTATGTGAAGTCATCCAGTCAAAGTAGTTTTATATGCCTTCATATTTGGTGTATGTCTTGGCAAGGAGGCAACAATTTGTTTGACTAGAGTATGTTGGTGTCATGGGTATAAGGTGACAACTAGTGTATTAGTATTACCTAAGCAGTTGGAGATAAAATAAAACAACAAACATTTCAGAAGTGTGAATGATGATTTCATATATTATATCATAAGAATGCTTGAGAATGATCAAACAAAGAGACTTTCTCCATAATCTATCGAGAAAATTCATAAGCAGGGAAACTGGTATTACCAGTTTGCTACCTTCACCTACATCAAGATTGTAGGATATACAGGAGCACCATTAAAACTCTCAACCCATGTTAGTGATTGGGTAGCCTTATTGAAAACATGCAAACAAGGCCTTGAAGTCCATAATATATGCATAGAGAAGAAGGTAATGGGTCTCTCTTTCCCTTTATCCATTGGGAGATATACTTGTCCAAACAACCAAGAAGCCAAAAATGTAGAAACAAAATTGTCCCACCCTGTGAAGCAAGGAGTTCCTTCAATCCAAGAAATTATTTTGAAGAGTTGAAAACTACTATTATCACAAACCTAATCTAGAAACGACTGGGCAAATTGTGCTTATGATGAAGAGTTGAAAAATACCATTATCAGATTTCTTAAGTACCCAAAGGATTGGAAGATAAGGGTGAAACACTAGATCCCTCATATGAGGCAAATAACGTTTTTATCAACCTTTTCCAACATGAGAATGGACTTCGAGAGAGTTCAAAAGTATAGGATTCAAAACATCTATGATGATTAAAAGGAGTAATGGCTTGAGGAAGCTTTGAAAAACTTTGAGGAAGAAATACACCCTCTCAAACTAGTATTAGTAGCAAATGAAGAACAAAAACAAGAAGAGGAAGAGGTAAGGCTAGTATGAAAGAAGAAGTCTCCCAAGTTGAAGTTTATGTGTTCAATCTTGAACCAACAAGATTAATGACGTACTCATGATATGGATGTTTCTCCCAGCCATCATGATGTTCCCTTTGAGGCTTAGACTATTTAGGAAAAGTTAACTCAAATTAATGAGCATGTTCTTTCTTCTTCTGAAGAAACCTTCAAATTATTGTGTCGATCTCCAAAAGCCTCACCTTTTTTCACTCTACTCATAAACCCTCCTTTTGATAGCCCTCCAAGGTATGTTTTAGTGAAAACCCTTACTGAATCTTTAGAAATGATACTCCCCATATCTTTTGATAATTCTTCATCTTCTCCTTCCAAAGTTTTTACCCAAACCCTTTTCCCAAGTGATTCAAATACACCACAACAACCTTAAGAAAGTATCCACTATCAATAGAACCACAAATTATGAATAATTAGTGGTTTGATCAAATTATTCAAAAGAGAAAGAGGGTTGTTAAACCAGAATCAGATGATCTTACTTATCTAGCTGACATGTTCCCAAATCCAAGTCTTCCAAAGATAGCTAGGTTGAAATATTCCATTACAACTAAAAATCATGGAAATAGACATGCCTAGATCATAACACCACTATCAAGTATTCCTAACTTCAGACTATACTATTTGATGGAAAAGGGAGACTTAGCTTACAAACTTAAACTAGGTCAAGCCCTCTTCTAGCAACATTGGAACACAAACTGAGCTTGGATTCTACCTTAGGAGGAGAGACACACTACATGGGTTTTGTCCCTTTGTTGTATAAAAGGAGTGTCTACCAAATTCAACCAACCAAACTAGGGTAAATGATGAAACCCTAATTGAGCAAGATTAACTAAAAAATGACTATTGGAAATAGTTCTAGGAATTCTGAAATGGTAGTAGAGATTAGAGGATAGAGAAGAATTAGAACTTGGATTCAGGAGTAGAGAGGTACCAGGGCGCTGTATGTCCTAAACCCAAATTAGGGTTTAGCAGAATGTTCTAGTCCAAGTGTCTTTGCCTGCTTGTCTTCCTGTCTTCCGTCACTTGTTATCTTCAGATTCCTTCAGATGCAATCTGCACACAAACAAGAAGGGAAAAGGGTTGGTGCTATTTAGGAGCTTGCCTAAGTCAAGCTCTGTGAATGGTGTTCCCACCTCCACAATAGCAATGATGAGAGATCAAAGAGTGTGTGCCCTAATAGGGCAGAGGCAAATCTGAAGTAGAATGGAATGTTGTAATAAAGCATGAAGGAAAGAAGTCACCGTGAGCATGGAAACACTAGCTTTCTTGATGTGGCGTCGCAACTTGAATCAAGAAGTTGGTGTAGCCCCAAAGAAGTAGAGATATCTTCACAAGATTTGCAAGAAGTTAGTACAAGAACAATAATCCACCATAGAGAGATTTAGAGAATAATAGAGAGCATGATAGAGAGAGTGCTAGTGTGCCTAAATTTCTTATATATTCAAATGAATAAACTAACTTGCTTATATATGCAGTCCCATTGATATTTGGGGAATTAAATTGGAAATGAGGCAGACATGAATAAACACTAGAGATGTCCTAAGCTGATATTGCCATTATTTAGCTCTGATTTAAGGGAGGGACCAGGGCACTGGGCACCCCTATCCTTTAGCCCCCAAAAAATTGGGATAAGCCTCGTTAAGTGTGTTTAGGCCAGCCCTAAAGTTATGTTTCGGTTTTGTGCATTGTGATTAAGAATTAAATGTTTTAGATCCACCTGAGTGCTAAACTAGGTGTAAAATGCTAGTGTACACAATTTAACCCATAACATTTAGCCCCCACTTTAGTGTGGGTATGGTCTTATGCTCATACTTACACTAAAGTACGAAGGGGATAGATTTCAATTGCAATAAACATAGAAGCCATAGAATGTCACCAAAATTGAGGGGTGATCAAGCCCCAAAGTTTAGGATCATAGGAGTCTATGATGATTAGCAAGATGAGTTGCATATACGTAAGATACATGACATAATTCACTCATACATGGAGTATTTAGAAAACATGAGACAAGGCAAGACATACACAAGGCATATACTTGAGCAATCACAATGTATACATGCAATACACAAAGCATAGATTCCATACACAAAGTATACACGCAATACATAAAGTATACACACCATGCATAAAGTATACATAGAATACACATGAAAAACACATGGAATACATGCAAAGCACTCAAGAGGCATACCTAAGGAATACATATAGAATACATGTGAAGTATGCATGAGGCATGAAGAATACATAGATGACAAGAATATGAAAGGATAATATATGCATCATACAACAACCACAAGAAACACATAACAAAAGACCCTGAGTCAACATGACAAAAGAGACGTCAATCTAAAAGGCTATCTCAATCATCATGTATCATTCCTCAAGATACAATAAGAAGAATGCTAAGAAGGGGTTACATATAAATAAGAAGAATAAGAGGATACAACACAACATGCAAATAATCCATATCAAGATAAATGTTTCCACTCAGGGTCCAATATACGACCCACCTCTCGCAAGAGGGTTTTAAACCAAGCCTTGCAAAATAAGAAGGCATTGCAACCATACCCAAAGGTACTCCAGCCAAACTCAAGTTGGTGGTTTTAACACTTTCTCCAAAACATGTAAGGAGATCCAACAAGATAGACTCAAAATCTTGCTTTTAAATATGCCACAATCCTTTCCAAGAGAGCAAAGATTTGATGAAGATAATCAATAAATGTTTTGATAGAGAGAAGAAAGTAAGGCTCATAGAATGATATATGCCCCCACCTTAAAGTGATTGCTAACTCCCTCAAGGAGTAATTGCCTTTAAGGTAAAATAAGGAGGAATATAAAACATGCATGAGAGCTTTCTAAAAATACATGCCCAAATGAGATGTGTTCTCAAAAAGCTACATCACCACAAGGGGTTGCCCCCAAGATGAGAAAACCAAGGCGATGCTTGTAGGCATGATACACAATGGCTTGTGTAGTCATGGTATGGCATTGAGCATTACAACAAGGTGTCACATAAATATGAAGACAATGGAAGAAAGATCTCATGAAAGCAATGATTGAATAATCAAATGATGCTAAATCATTTAAGAAAAATAACAAAATTTTACATCATGACATATAGAAGAATGAAGATACATATAGAGGAATGACACAATGTGTTCATTCTCCTTGTATGTCTGTGCTAACAAGGGTGATAAGGAAAAAATCACAAAAATCACAATACGGGGATAACAGTACGTACAAGCATAACATAAATGAGGAGGGACCACACTTGTGAGTGAGCCTATAACAAATCATCCTCCTCCAACTTGCTTATTATAAAATGGATGGAGGACAAGGTGCTATAGGGACTACATCAAGCATAGTGAAAAGTGCTAGAGTCATACCATGTTTGAAGTTATTGAATTTTGTCACCCAAGGCTCAACATTCTTTAGTGGAATGGCCAAGTGCTTGATGATGTGCATAGTAATGAGGTGTTGAATGATTATTTTGTAGATGTTTAGGGTAAAATTGGGATTGTCTAGTTTTTAAGTGTTTATATGTTTGAATCCTCCTTTCACCCTATACATTCAAGGATCTAGGGTCAAGTGGCAATTCACTATCATACCCTAGATCATTGTGAGATGTGGGGAAGCTTGGATTAGGGTGTTTAATTATCAATTTTTCTTCTTTTATGCTTAATTGACCACTAAAACCCTAATTATGCAAATATGGAAATAAACTGACAAATAATGGAAAAAGCTCTTGTAGAGAGATATAAAATATCAAATCACTGAGTAACTATTTTCAGGGTTCTAAGGTGAAAAAGTTAGGGACACAGGAGTGGGCGCCCAAGTCCAAGGTACCAATTTCTTTGCTGGATCCTAACCTCCTTCCGACACTGATCAGCACTGTAACTTCTATTTCCACAAATTCAACTATGGAGGACACAAGAGTGAGTGTCCAATTCCTGAAAAGGCTCCAGTGTCCTACTTCTCTTCAGATCCCAAAGCCTTGATGTTTGTTGATCCTTCCTACAACTCCACCTTTTCTAGATGCGACACTTGTAACTTGCAATCACAAAACTTTGGGAGGGGGTTGTGGTGTTTAGAGACTTGCCTCAGTCAAGCCCCAGAGGACACTTAAGTCTTTGAACACTGTTCTCAGATAGAGAGTGTGTGCCCTTGTGAGGCAGAGGCAAAAACCAAAGGAAATGATGATGAAAACATAATGTAATGTCACCTTGTAGTGAAGATATCATGGGAGGAAGATGCTCTTCATTCCATGATGAAATGGATGCTCAAATCTACAAACACAAACACATAAACCACACAAATCTACTCTTGCAACACAATGAAAGCCTTGAATCACCTTGAGAAGACAATAGTTTGCTAGTAATCATCTAATTGCCATCTAGTTTCTAAATGAACACCTAAACATGCTTTTATATGCAACTACAAACACTCCCACCAAGATATTCGTAATTCAAACTTATTGCATCGGCAAAGAACCCAAATAACAGTCATAAACTGACACCCAAAAATTGGGGCTACCCCAAAATAGGGCAGGACTAGGGCATGGGCGCGCCAGTCCTCCACCCCTATTTTAGGCATGGTACAGCTCAAGTGGTCCTCCTAGGTCCCATTTGTCATGTTACCTAGGGCTCATTCCATCGGGATACCAAATTATGAAGTAAGATGTCCTAAATGCATGCAAAAGACCCAGGAGCTAAACCTTATGAGGGAAAAGCCCCCAAGGGGACATTTTCTAATGTTACATTTAGCCCCCACTTTAATGTATATATAAACAAAAGGCCAATACATGCATTAAAGTAAGCTCACAAACACAACAAACACATCAAACACGAAGAAGACACGCCAATCACATAGAAGATAGTAACAGGCACGCAAAACACAGAGAAGATAGTTACAATCACATAGAACACAGAGAAGATAGTCAATGCATAGAAGACACATTAATGCATGGAAGACATAAATGATATCTTTTCTTTTCTTTTTTCTCATATACATGAAATGCAAATGCAAGTACTGGAAAGTAAACAAACCTCCCATAATACATGATGCACTCATCGCGCAGGTCTTTGTATATATGGGGCAACACACACACAAGACACACAAAATCTCCCAAAATGCAAGAAGCACAACCCTAAGGCACTGGGCTTTATTCTGCATATGGGGAAACAAACACGCCAAACAAAGCAAACATGCCAAAACACACACACTTGAAGACACGGAGAAAATATAGCAAACAAGTGATGGTGTGTTCCCTATTTCTATGCTCATCACCATCTTAGGCACATTATAGGAACACACCGATGATTGGGCTTTGCCACAACAATCACTGAAAACATGCTTAAGGGTTGAGTTAGTCACAGAACCACTCCCCGCCTCCATAGAGGACTTTTGAAAATGATAGGATGATGTAATCTGCTTCGAGAAATACACCATCTCCACCTCTACAGAGCGCTTAAGAAAAAGGATATGCTCGATATCCCACCTCTGCAGAGGGCTTACATGATTGATTGATTAATTGCAAACAAACTCAGGATGCATGATGCACTCATTACGCAGGTCTTTGCACCTAAGGACAAACACATTGCTAACATCTATAACAGATAGCTTACTTTATATATGCCCCCACCTTAAGGTGGTTGATATCAGTTATCGATATCAAGCACATTAAGGTAGGAAGAAAACACACAAGGGAACACTAACTTTCGAAAAGCCCATGCCCCCCAGAGGTGACATGTACTTCACGATTGCCAAGTGTTCCCACAAACACATCCCATCAAGAAACATGCTAGTGTCTACATGATAATGATAAACAACAACATCAATGCATATGATTAACCACACAAAGAGCCAAGGTTATACAATGAATTCAGAGTTTGAGGATAACTGTGGGGCTATATCACGAAGCTCTTTGAATTGAGTACCGCCAAGGCTAGATTCAAAGACAAACAAAGGTGCACGGAGTAGTAGTATTGTTAAGGTTTGTAAATGCGATAGAAACATCATGAAATTCATTACGTGAAAAGCATGAGTGCTTCCACTAGCCAAGCATCGGATAAAATATACAACCCCATCATCATATTGGGAACTAAGTCCATTTTTTGATTGCTTTCGAAAGGGAGACTAGGTCTGCATCAGTATAAATGTTTGTCGTCATCTGCCTGCTAGATAGAAACACTAGATGAAGGGAAACAATAAATAAGAGAGGAGAAACAAGTGTCTTAGGGACAATCATGTAGGAGGGTGCCCCTAGGTCACCAATCGCAATGTTATGTCCATAAGACACAACACACAACAATGAAATCAGAGAGAGAGGCAATATAGAAGAATGATGATACACATAGGAGAAGGTCACAACCAAGGTAGTCTCCTAGTATCCTGGACCTTACGAGAGAATCTAAGGTCATCCCAGGAGGCCTAAACAACATATAACACATCACGGGGGAATCACATCATGAGAGAGATAAAGGGTTAGGGATACCTACCTGTAGGGTCTTCTAGGCTAAGTCTTATCATCAAGTAAATCATTGTCATCTTCCCACCCCCAAATGCTAGAGGAAAGTGGGACATAAGGTACTATAGCCCAACTCTTGTCTTGCTCATCATGTTGTTCATTGTTAGGATCATGTTTGTTTGGTTCAATGTTAGGATCAATGTTTTCTTATTGAGATGAAAGGTAAGCTCATCACCTTCTCTTTCTCCTTTTTGCATGTTGACGTTGTTGTGCTTTACGAATTAGTTTTTGTAACATAGGGCTTTGCTTTGTCATGGATTTTTGTGTTGTAGAGGAGGAAGTACCAAGATCAAAGTTCATTTGTCTAGGTGGAATGTTTTCTTGTTGAAGCTTACTAGCATGCCGATTCTCTATCCTCTTAGTGATGTCCAAATTAATTGAATATTCAAACAAAGGAGGGACATTAAAGGTCTTCTCTTCCTTAGTGAAATCCAAGGTGTGTGAACAATCAGCTAAAGGAAGAAGGTTGGTGGGATGATCCACAGAGGTAGGAATTTGATTATTGTTAAATGAATGCTCATTTTCTAGGTCCATGGAATGTTCTTTGTTAAAGGGAGATCTTCATTCACTAATGCTTCATATTGTCCAGGAAGGCTATGCCTAGTCTTCTCATTAGTAGAATAACTTATGGGATCATCATTAGCATTTTCCTTGTTACTCATGGAGAAGAACTCAGTTAAGCTTTCTAATATCATATGATGTTCACTCATGAGGGTTAAAAATTGGTCAAAATCAAGATCTTTGATAAATGCATGCAAAGATACCATTGAAAAATGACATGAAAGTGCAATTTCAATGTAAGATCAGATTCTAAGAAGCTTCTCAAATTGATGCAAAAGATAAGTGCAAAACTATATGTAAAAATAGCCTTAAATGTTTGATTTTTGTACTTTTTTGAATGCAAATTAAGTGAAAAAAAGGGTGTTGTAAGGATTTTAGTCAAGGGAATAAACTTATATGTCTGATATTAGTCTGAAATAGAAATATGATCCTTCCCAACACACTCTTGATGCAAATCTAAGATAATGCCAAGTCAAACTATAGTGAAAATATGTCAAAATAGGCACTTTTTCCACCAAAACTCAATGCAAGAGGGCATGACAAAGGGTGTTGTGAGGAAAATGATGATGGAAAGAAAATAATATTATTAATAACAGCCACTTGGTGCCAAAATACCCAACACAAGATGCTTTTATTGCCACTTAAGGTCAAACCTTAGTGAAAATATAACAAAAATAGGCTATTTTTCACGATTTTTCAATTCCAAGACCTAAAAAAGGGATGTTGTAATGAATTTAAAGAGGTGAAGAAAATAAAATAAATGATATAAGTCACCTCAATCCATAAAATTTTTCACAACACGCTTAGAGTGCAAACTAGGTCAAACCCTAGGGCAAAAATAGCCAAAATATGTAGTTTTTCACCGAATTTTCAATACCAGAGCCCATTAAAAGGGCGTTGTGAAGATTTTTAGGAGAGGTAGAAAATTATTACCCTGATAAAAACCAATTAGTACAAAAATTCCCTTCACAACACACCGATGGTGCAAGTTTATAGAGTCGATAAGGCTAATTTTAGTGAAAATCATTGTTTTTGAAGCCCTAGGTTTGAGATCTTGGGAAAAAATGCTATGTGAATGTTTTGAAGTCTGATTTATGATTAAAATGAAGTGTAATTAGATCTTAAAATTATTTTTAATCCCTAATATGCAAAATGCCAATGCAAATCTAATGAAAATGCATGAAAATTGTTAGTTTTTTGCAGAAATTTTCTATGGAAAAATGTAAATATTTTGAATCTAAAGGCAAATTTACACTAAAATGAAAGACTACAAACAAATGAAAATTTGAATGAGTCTCCAAAATCAGTAGAAAAATCTGAAAGAATATTTTGCCTACTAACCCTAGATTTTGGAATTACTAGGTTATATGAAAATTGTCAAAATTTCTACAAAAGCCTAGCAAATTAATGACGAAAATGCAATGCAAATTTCTAATTTTTTGTGTTTTTATGTATTTTATATCAGATGTGATGCAAAAAATCATGAATTAGGAAAATTTAGAAAGAATTGATGTAATTTAGTAAGCCAAACAATGCATTTTTTTTGAATTTTTCAAAATTTTCAATTTTTTTGAATTTTTTAAAATTTTCAATTTTTTTAAATTTTTTCTCAATGCAATAAAATGAATGACTATATAAATGAATTAAATCAATCCAAATATGAAGACACACACTCAAAAAGTTTCAATTTAAGTCTAAAAACACGGGTTCACCAAAATGTTTAGGGTAAATTTGGGATTGTCTAGTTTTTAAGTGTTTAGATGTTTGAATCCTCCTTTCACCCTATACATTCAAGGATCTAGGGTCGAGTGGCAATTCACTATCATACCCTAGATGACTGTGAGATGTAGGGAAGCTTGGATTAGGGTGTTTAATTATCAATTTTCCTTCTCTTATGCTTAATTCAACATTAAAACCCTAATTATGCAAATATGGCAATAAACTGATGAATAACCAAAAAAGCTCTTGCAGAGAGATGTAAAATATCAAATCACAGAGTACCTAGTTTTGGGGTTATGAGGTGGAAAATTTGGGGACATAGGAGTAGGTGCCCAAGTCCAAGGCACCAGTTTCTTTGTGAGATCCTTACCTTCTTCCGACATTGATCAGCACTATAACTTCTATTTCCACGAATTCAACTATGGAAGACACAAGAGCAAGTGCCCAAGTCCTGAAAAGGCTCCAGTGTCCTGCTTCTCTTCAGATCCTAAATCCTTGATGTTTGCTTATCCTTCCTGCAACTCCACTTTTCCCAGATGCAACACATGTAATCTATAATCACAAAACTTTGGGAGGGGGTTGTGGTGTTTAGAGGCTTACCTCAGTCAAGCCTTGGAGGACACTTAAGTCTCTGAACACCATTGTCAGATAGAGAGTGCATGCCCTTGTGAGTCAGAGGTAAAAACCAAAGGAAATGATGATGAAAACACAATGTAATGTCACCTTGTAGTGAAGATATCATGGGAGGAAGATGCTCTTCATTCCATGATGAAATGGATGCTCAAATCTACAAACACAAACACATAGACCACACAAATATGCTCTTGCAACACAATGAAAGCCTGAAATCACCTTGAGAACATAATAGTTTGCTAGTAATCATCTAATTACCATCTAGTTTCTAAATGAATGTATAAACATGCTTTTATATGCAACTACAAATACTCCCACCAAGATATTTGTAATTCAAACTTACCATGTCGGCAAAGGACCCAAATAACGATCATAAACCAACACCCAAAAATTGGGGCTGCCCCAAAATAGGGCAGGACTAGGGTGTGGGCACCCAAGTCCTCCCCCCTATTTTGAGTAGGGTACAGCTCAAGGGGTCCTCCTAGGTCCATTTTTCATGTTGCTTAGGGCTCATTCCATCAGGATGCCAAATTATGAAGTAAGATGTCCTAAATGCATGCAAAAGACCCATGAGCTAAACCTTATGAGGGAAAAGCCCCCAAGGGGACATTTTCTGATATTATAGTAGAATATTTTTATGTTGGAGGAGGAAGAGTGATTAAGCAGTCTTTGAGTAGACTTGGGAACATACACCCTTGTTGGGATAGAAGATAAGTTATAGCTAGAGTAGGAAGCAACCCTTTTTGTTGTGAACATGGTGGAGAGAACATAGGAGAAGGTTAGAAACCTAAACCTACTTTAGACAAGTCAAGTGTTGGTTCCACAGGTTCCTTAATTCCTTGTTATTTTCATTCTAACCCATTTCCATTGTATCCTTATATAGAAATAATTTTGAATCCACACCCATAACACGTCTCCAAATCTGAAGGAAGATGAGATATTACATTATTAGATTTTTTGAAATGAAAAGTGTTATCACGTGTTGAAGAAGAAGTAGAAGGATCATTCTTTTGATCATGGTGAGGAGGGTCAATCATTGTTTCAACAAACCCATCGGGGTTGAAATATAAAGATCCCCATTCATCATCAAGACAAGTATCAGAAGAAGAAGGTTCATCATCTTAAATAGAAGTAGAAGAAGTAAATTTTTTTTTTTGGATTGAGGTGATATTTTACAGCCTTTATCACAAATGGAAAACATTTATGTAGGAGAAAGTGGATCATCATTAGGGGTAAAATTAATTCTAAAATTTCCATCGTCATTACTTTTGAGTTTAAGTTTTTTAGGAGTAGGAGATTGTGTTGAAGAAACTGTATTTACCTTTGAGATTTTTGGGTGTGATGGTGAGATTTTATTCACCCATAAAGGTGGGTGTAAATTCTAACAAACCCCAATCATCACTGAAAAATACCTTCAAAGGACAAACACTATCCTTACCATCACTATTGTTAGCAGTGGAGGGTAGTTGGTAGGTTTTTGTTAAAGAGGGGATCAAATTATTTAGAGGAATTTGATGTCTCACTTCCATTTGTAAGCAACTTTCTAGAATTGGATCAACTTCAATTGTATGGAGCTTGTTTTCAAAAATGAACTTTATTGAACGATGAAGGGTAGACAGGACTACCCCCATGGCATGAATCTAGGGTCTACCAAGAAGAAGATTGTATGAAAGAGAACCATGCATGACATGGATAAGGGTAGATAAAGTCACATCACCAGCATTAATAGGTAAGGTGATAGTACCTAATGTTTTTCTACCAACATTATCAAAGCCACGAATGTTGAGTTTGTCTAGTTTGATGAGAGATGTATCTATGCCAATCTTATGCAACAAGTTCACGCCACAAATATTAAGAGTTGATCCACCATAAATCATAGTGTGTCTTACCCTCATCCTATTAATAATGACAAATATCAGAAGGGGATCATATTGGTTTTGGACTTTTATGGGAGGTAATTCATGTTGTTGAAAAATGATGTCCATTTTTGTCACATGCATATAATCTAACAAGGCTACTAAATTAGTCGATCTAACGAAAGGTGAAAAAACTAACTTTTGTAGAGCCTCTTGGAGAATTCTGTGGTATGTAGGTGATGTTTGTATTAAATCCCATAGAGAGATATTATCTGGAGTAGCATAGAGCTAATCGACAAGATTGTATTCTCTACCAACATGTTGGGGAAGATGAAGAGGTGGAGAAAGAAAAGGTTGAGAAGGTGGAAGGGAAGGAAGTACACTTGGTGCTTTCTTAGTTTTCTTGTTATTACGGGTGTTGTGTGTGTGAGAAACTGCATGATAATGAGGTTTTTGTGACACATTTTGAAAAACTTGATTCCTTTGAGTAATTTTCTTTCCAAAGTTGACAATGTAACTGTTACCTATTTGTGTCTCCTTGGGCCAAATAGTCGACATGTGTGTCTTAGGAGTGTTCTAAGGTTTCAAGTCCTAGTTTAGGAATCTTATAAAGTCATTTTCCATGTAATAAGTTAAGAACTTTGGGCATATGTTTGGATGTATTAGAGTTTTGAGATTTTGACAAAGTTAAACTAAAGTTTTGTAATTCATATATCTGATAAAGTGCTCCCTTCCTTACAAATGGCATGTATTAGAGGTCAAAGGAGTAAATAAAGCTTGTAAAATTATCTCAAAATCTCCAAAAAATCCTTGTACAAGAGTTTGAGGGAAGACTTTTCAAAGTCTAGTCATGGTATTGTAAGTCTAAATCGAAGGTCTCAAGGGTTAGGTCGACATGTTTAGTCTTGGGTTTAGTCTTCTTTTTTTGTCTTCTACTTTAGGGTTTTCAAGTTTTTTTGTAAGTATCTATCATGGTGGAGGCACCTTTATACAATGAAGATCTCAGAAAGGTCAAAATGGAGTCTCTAAAAGGTCAGTTTCTCCTCCATGCAGAAATTTTCATGTGGAGTTGTGCTCATGAGGGTTGTAGGGGCAGTCACTATAAGAAAAAAATATACAGAGACATCAATAGACTGAGATTTATACAAATATTGAGGGTTTACGATTCATGCAAAGATATTGGAGTAGCTAACTCTAGATGTTTGCATACAAAGATAGAGATATCATGTGAAAGGATTGCATCATGATAGAATTGAGAGCCTTGTAGCAGTAGGACATATATTTGCAAAAGAGAAGAATAAGTCTTCATACACCTATGGTTGAATGATGAAGGCATGACTGTTCAAGGATCTATGTAAGGATAACCTACAAAAGATATAACATGCACAAAGCAAAGAAAAACAAGAAGCTCATAGTGAAATACTAAATGAGATAGAGATCTACCATTGAATGAGATTATCCCTAAGGATCTACAAAAGGATATATATATAGTGGTCTTTTAAAGACAACAAGGAGATAGAGCATGAGATAAGGGTTTCAAGGGTTTTTGAGAAGTTTAAAAGGTCTTCTACATCATAAAGACACTAAGCATATCATGAAGAGGTCCTACCAAAAATCTTCAACCCTACATGATAACCTATAGGTATGCAAGTCCCTTAGTAATGTATTCTCATTTATTAACATCAATGTCCCAAATGTTGTAGGTTTATCAAGTTTAAGAGGGCACTAGTCAAACATATTTGTCATATTCTTAGTATGTGTGGATGTGTGACTACATTTTTCCATGTCAATGTTAAAACCTAAAATCCATGAGAGAGTGAAGTCTAAAGGGTTGCTAACATTACAAAGATAGCAATGTGTAGACAAAGATATTGTTTGATAGTGATATAAGGTCTTGACAGTGACCTAAGGATTGATAGAGGTCTACATGGAAATAAACAATGAGAAAAATCATATACATAGGCCTTATGAATACTATTATATACCCAAGATTCTTATAGAGAGGTAAGACAATATTAAAAGTTTGTTGAACAAGAGGAGCTTCTACGAAACAATGAAAAGAAGAGCTACAGTAGGTCTGCTACAAGGTGATAGAGGGTTGACAAGAAAAAACATGAAGGTATGCATACAGAATGAGATACATTACAGAGGATAGACATCTATGGGAGATAGGGACTCTCATCATGCAGGGACAATACTAGAAGTCTGTGATCTATAAAGATATCGACTGTGATATTGACTGAGATCTAAGACTATGTCAATAGGAGTCTAGACAATGGAATTCAAGACCCATTAGTGAGCAAAGAAAATGTGATAGTGAGAAGAAAGGAGATAGTGATAAAGAAAGATTTATCCATCATTGTTTGCATGCTTTGAATGTTAGTGTTGATGATGGAGGTCATCAGAAATCTATTGTCAATGTGCATACAGATAAGGGAGTGACTTTCTTAAAACAAAAGCCATTGAAAGGCCTATGAGATCATATGCATACACACATACAAAGATGCAAAGGATAAGGCTGAGCATGGAGCTACCATGATTTTAGGGTTGTAGAGGTCATTGTAGTACCTTATGTTTTGCCCAATTTTCCTAGAAGAACTCTGTGAGGTTGTTTTAAGGTGATATGAGAAGAAATTGTCATAGTATTAGCATTTGTTTCACAAAGAGTAAGGTCTTCTAAAGAAGTCCAAAGTCTTCATTGTAGTTAGGGGATTTAGAACCTGTAGGTCTACTTTGTGTTCCTCTCAAGTTCTCAAAGAGGTGATTCAATACTATAACCCTATGTTCTTCTCAAGTGATCCAAGAGCATAAGAAAAATAGTGGGAAGAGTTCTTTCATGTTGTAGTGTAAACAACTCACTGTCACCAGCCTACAAGGACAACCTACAATAGTCCTAGAAAGTATACTTTTATAATATTTATTTATTTTTAAATGCTGAGTCTAGTGATGATCTCCAACATTGACAGAGGGTCTCAAATGTATCATACAAAGTGTGGGACCTATAGAATCATATGAAGACATAAAGAAGTATGTAGCAACACTTTAAAGAACCCTTACAATCATGGTCAATCACACTCAAGATGTCATGGAAGGCCTTGTAGAAGCCTAAAACATCAAACACAATGACAGGGCCATGCAAAGTTGCAAGGTATAGATCAAGTAAAGTGTTTAAGTAGATTAAGGGAGATTTCTTATCAAGTAGGGATAGTGTAAAGAGATAGTAGAGGTCTTCTAAGAAACTACAGAGGTTTGTTGAACATTTTGTGGAACTATTTTAAAGAATATGCCTTCTATACAGTGTACAAGTGATGTAAAGAACAATGTATGACTTTTAAGAGGTTTCATAACTTAGTTTAGAGGACTGTCTGAGAGTTTAAAATTCTATTAGGCTTCTTACAAAGCATGTATCACTATTTTATACTTCATTTATCATTTAAAAAACCTTACACAGTTATAAGAAGCCTACTAATAGTGATGTAAGTGTTGTAAGGATATACAAGGGTGGATATATGAACATAAGCCTCTGTCTCATAGTGAAAATTCTGCCAAAGTCTTAAAGGCTTGTTGAAAGGTTTAGAGACCTATCAAATGCCACAAGATTGCATGGAGAAGAAGACAATGTTAAGGTTTTCACAAGGTTCTAAAGGTCTGGTAGTTAGTTTAGAGTCTTTTAAATTAGGACTGTACTCTCATTCAAAGCCTTTATGGGTTAGGATATGTATAGGTTTGATATCATGATCAAGAGGAAAGAAAACTTTCACAATGAACACATGGATCAAAATGGAGTAAACGGAGGCCTATGATGAAAATGCAAAGACTGTCAACTACATAACTAAGGAGGAATGGTGTTGTTTGGACTTGTAAAATCGTAGAATGATAAAGGTTTTGTCAAGCCTTATGAATGTTTCCTATTCCTTATGTAGTCATCAAAAGAGACTTAATGTCTAAGTAGTGAAAGAACTATGGAAGAGAAATAGAAGTCTACAAAAGGTTTGAGACAACAAGCAAACTCAAAAAAATTTAGTGCAAGAGACTAGTAATAAGGCTTTAAGGTAGTCATCTAGAGGAAAGAGAGAGGTTTGCTTCATGCCTAATGGATATTTGACCATTTTGAGGGCAATTTGAAGTCTGAAAGGCCATGTCAAGACCTTGTAGATGATGAACATGCAGACTAAGTGCTGAAACAAGCAAGATAGTAATCACAAATGAGTAGTTTGAAGTGTTTGTAGGTCCTAGAAGTTCTCTTACACCCTCCAAAGAGTCCTGACTAGCCCAAACTCATGAAAAAACATGCCCTGTCATCTTGCAAGTGATGGTTAGAAGAAATGAAGGAAATGGGAATGAGATCGAGCAACCATGCAAGTATCTAAGAGGTAGTTTTGGATAGCTACAAGAATGTAGGAGATTGAAGAGTTGATAATTTAGGAGCATGCAAAGGAGAAGTTCCACTTTCCAAGTTGCACAACCCAACTATCTTCTCTTTTAATGCACATTGGAACCTTTTAATGAGATTAATGGGCTCTATGTTCCTATAGCAACTACAAGGAAGGTTTGACCAAATCTCTTCAAGGACAAGCATCTTTTTCTCCTTCAAAGCATGTCATATTTCTTCGCTAGCTATTGGAGATCAAAAGGGATACCTAGGGTCAGTTTTAAGCATTCTTCCTAGTTTTTGGAGAGAGTTCTTTAAGTTTTGGATAGATATTGTAACTTTTTAGTTCTTTTCTAGTCTCAAGGCCATGATTGTAACTCAGAACAACAATGTAACTTTGATTTTTTAGAGAAGTATGTTAAATTTTAGACATATATACTGTGTGTGAGGAAAATTGGATTAACAAGATCAAGAATGAATGAACAAAATCCAATCCTACAACCTTCAAGAAATAGATCAAAGACAATAACAATAATTCAATGCAAATAAAAAAAGAACATTACCACCTAAGATTGTATTTATTCCTTGGTTTACATGTGGATTTCTCTTTTACTTTGCATAACCATGGTTGCAACAAGCGTGAATGGATGATGTGTGCTCAAAGGCTGTGACGTTCTCAATGATATGAAAGCTCAAAGCGCTTTATGAATTCCCAAAGCTTAATGATTGTGGAGGGTTTGTGAAGAGATGAAGAGGGGTATTTATAGCTTTAAGGGAAGATCAATCAATGGTGGAGGAAATTCAATGAAATCAATGGATGAGATAAACTAAGAAGACATGAAGGAACATGCACACGACAAGTGTCCATCCAAAAAGATGTTTTATCGAGTTAATTGTTTTCTTGGCTAAAGATAGGATTGATTTTCATAAAAATAGAATGCTTTTTCTATTTTATGAATTGATTGATAGAAACAAAGATTTAAAAGCCAATTAACTCAGCTTTTGTTTTTTCTTTTTAACATGTTTTGAATAAAATTCAATAATGAATTATTTAATTTGTGTGCATGGAAGAAAAATATATTTTTAGAAGATTGAGAAGATAATTAGAAATTAAATAAATAAATTTATTTAATTTGTTGTGCATGATGGAAGAACAAAGGAAATAAATAAAATATTGTTTTTATTTATTTAGAAGATATTGAAAAATCAACAATAAATAAATTTAAATAATTTATTTAATTTTAGAAGAATAATTAGTCATTTAAATAATTAAAATTATTTAATTGTGTGGATAAGAGGAATAAGATGTGGAATTAATTAAATAATTGATTTATTTAATTAATGGGAAAATAGAAGTATAATATGGCGAATTTGATGAAATTAATTAAATAAATATAATTTATTCAATTAATCTTGGATTTGGATGATTTAGAAGAAATTGATGAGATTAATTAAATAATTAAGCTATTTAATTAATGCTAGATGAATGTGCATTTAGACAAATTTGATGTATACAAGGTGAACGATGCAATGGTCATTTTTAGGTGTCTACATTTTGCCCCTCTTTGAGACAATCCATTTTACAACATTGTTTCAAACAAAATACTGATGATGGTGTGATTAAACAACTATGCCCTAGTGTAACTGATGTAGGATGCCCCCTCGAGAGGAAAACCAGGGAAAAGATAGAAGGACTAGGTTGACTCGTGACTAGAAGAAAAGGTTAACGACGTGGTAGAACATGGATAATGGGAGGGAAGAATTAGGGTTGGGAACCTATAAGTAGGGCCCAAGGGGTCACTTTCAACTCATTTGCATCCTCAGAGTTTCAAATCTTTTGTCCTCTACTGCTGTAGAGTTTTCAGAGATTTTTGTTGACTTCGAGAGCAGACATGGCTGGGATTCCACGACATGACTGGTGGGAGCTCTAGGAGCAGTAATGTACTCCTAACTTACTCATTAGGTGTATTTATTAGACCTATTAATGAGGGTAAAAATTAGATTTAACCAAAAGTGGTTTAGGGCTAGAAATGCCCTTATGCTAGGAATTGATACACCTTTGCAAAAAAACTAGCCTATGGTGTGTGCGAATGCACCTTTGGCGAAAAAAGATTGCCTTTGGATGAAATGTAGGGATTTAGGGTTTTAAGTCACTTTTGGAAAAATGGCTCAGTTATGGGCAGCAAAAATGCATCTTTGTTCAACAGAAATGCATCTTTGGTCAACAGAAATGCACCTTTCGCTAAAATGAGTTGCTTTTGGCTTAAAAATTAGGGTTTGAAAATATTTTTCAAATTTGACAAATTAACACATTGGATGCAGGTTGTTCTTCCTCCTTTTATATTAAGGGAGTGACATCCATCGGCTTTGGCTCTAGTTGTAGATTTAGAAAAGGATAAGGATATTTTCTTAGAGATTATGGGACTCTGGTACATGGTGCACATGTCCCCGTGTGGACACATTTGGTGATGATGACTACACTTGCTAAGAGGTGGCATAGAGAGCATAGCTCATTTCATCTATCCACTGGGGAGGCTACTATCACATTAGAGGATGTTTGGTAGATTCTTTGGATTCTAATCCATGTAGCCTAGGTGGATTATGACACTGACTTGGGTGAGACTGATTTGAGGAGATTATTTATGACACTGGATCTCAGAATTGGGGATCATAAGATCGGTGTGAAGCAGATGCAACAAATCTATGACTAGACACAACTGGTGATTACTTCTTTGATTGGTGGAACTTACTAGTTTTGGATAGCACTCTTGCAACTTTTATGTTGGATGGGGCCTTGTTCTAGAGGGGATGTTCACTTATGGTATTATGTATGCATGGGGGGCATGTGTACTAGGCTAGTTGTATCATGATTTGCATGATGTGACATAGATTCGGTACCAACCTTTATGCATGTGTTAGTTTGCTTCATGTATGGGCTTGGGAGCATATCAATGTGACCATGCCAATATCCCCTCGACGATGGGAGATAGGGCAGCCCTTCATGCACTTGCATGATGGTACTGTGAAATAGAGACAGCTCAGTGAGCTATCATATTGGTGGCGATAGTTCAATGAGCTTGACACATTCATCTAGAATCTATGGAGGGATTCTGAGATATGGGAGGATGATGCAGAGCACCTGTCATACTATCAACAAGGTTGATACTTGTTTGGATGGAGTATGTGTTATTGAGCACTATTTGCCAAAGTGAGTATTGAGATAGTTTAGTCTTCAATAGCTAGTACCTATGGGTGATGCTATTTATGTAAGGACACATAGAGAGATTATGGATTGGGGCCCTAAGGTAGTTGTTTCTACTGCTTTGGATGAGGTGTAGGGACTTGCCCCTATCATTTGGGATCCAGTTGGGGAGGATTTGATCCAGGTACCACTCTCGAGTATCATTCCCATTGGTTGACCATAGGCCTATTCAGCTGACTATCTCAAAGGTAGTCAGAGGGTAGGATAGGAGAGCTAGAGAGGTGAAAGGTAGAGGACTAGAGGAGAGACCTCGTAGGGTGAGGAGATGATGATAGGCATAGGTGGTGGCTGCGTAGAAGGATGTTGGGTAGCAAGATGCCCCAGAGCAGCCTGATGTATATATGGAGGTAGTAGGAGGTAGGGAAACCTTATGTATAGATAGAGAAGGCAACCCATCAGGATGCCCCAGAGGGTGAGACTAAGGTACAAAGGCTACAAAGGCTATTACACGTTGAGACAACTAGGCAAACATGACTAGAGATCCAGTTGGTTAGATGCCGATAGGAGAGAGACACAACTCAAGCAAAGCTTAGACAAACTTGAGCAGGCTCATAGGGGTAGGCCTAGGGATAGGATCAGGATGGGGATGTAGAAGCACTGGCATGCATGACTACATAGAGTGTGATGCTAAGAGAGTACTGAGATAGAGAGTAGAGGCATCTTTAAAGCAGGTGACTCTAGAGAGGGATACTATGCGAGGTGCACTGGGGACAGACCAACCTACCATAGCCATGTTTGCGGAGTTGACTCATGTTCAGGGACAAGTGAACATGACTATATGAGAGGATGAGTATTATAGAGGGTTGTACTACAGTGCAGTGCCTGCAGACGAGAGATAACTGAGATTTAGAGAGCACAATAGGTCAAAGGCTTCCTCATCGAGGAGATTAGTGGCATCTCTTATGGGCCCACCACCATCGAGACCACCACCAGGGGGACCACCACCAGGTATAGGTGGAGCCCAAGGAGAGGCCTCAGTAGGGAGCTCTACACATAGTCATCGCTAGAGCATGCTATATATGATGTATTTTGAGACTATGATCCCTACGAGCATTATTGTATATTTTGATGGCTCTGCGTAGCTTGTTGTACAATATTGATTCATTATATATATATATGATAAGGCACATATGGTTTTGATGACCATATGAGGTGTATGATGTATTATTGATGTTTTTATTGATGTATCATGATGACATGCTTATATATACTATGGATGAGTAGATATTTATGTGATCTATATGATGCTATTATGGATGTTTACATTCTTATATGATGACATGGTAGGATGATGCTATGAATATGATGATAGTATTGAAAGCATCAAGATATTGAGAGGGGGTGAATCAGTATCTAATCAAACTTCAGATCCTCCGGAGTAGATTAAAATTTAAGAATTACAGTATCAACATAAGCATAAAAGATTAACATAATGCACATCAACACACAAAACCAGATATACATGGAAAACCAAAGAAGGGAAAAACCACGGTGAGGATTAACTCACAATATATGAAGCTCAAAATACAACTTTGTTTAAGAGCTACAATCCAAGGAAGCAACTACTCCCTGCAAACTTTGTTTCAAGGCAAAAACCTAAAGAAGCCACTACTCCTTGAAGATTTCTTTTAGGGTAACTCCCAAGGAAGATACTACTCCCTGCAAACTTTATTTTAGGGTCACTCCCAAGGAAGCAACTACTCCCTATGCTAAGAACAAACTCAGAAATGATTCCAGTATGACAGTCCTTCTACTTCCTGAAAATTAACATTGAAGTTCACACCTTTGATGATTGCAATTATGCTTCTTCTAATGATTGAATCAAGTAGGCACACTCTTCACTTCCTTCCTATCACAAAAATGTCTTCAAGATAAATTAGGACAGCTTCTAACACATCTACTCTTTCTCCTTTAGTCAGACATCACAATGCATATGATTTTCATATTCTACTCTTCATATACTCACATATTCATTTTTGCAATCATACCTTACTTAGACCAACTAGATTCACTATATATACATGATATTATATTGATTACATTTTATGTCAGCCAATACAACAAGAATAATACATTTACAAGTCGGCCAGATAACACACAACATGAAACATGTAGAGGACAAGTCCTAAGCAAGACTACATGCTACACCAGAAGAATACCCATGCCTTGTGGACATCAACACCTGCTTAACTAGGTCCAAAGCATCCTTCACAACATCAAACATCAAGGAATTACATCTGCACACTCCACTCATTTGAAAATAGGACAACCTTAACCAAAATTCATATAAAACTTAAAGCATAACAACCACAACAACTTAAAACCTTGTGCGGTACTAGAAACAAGAAAGATCTTCATGAAACTCTTCTAAATGAGTCTACAGGAATCATACAACATCTCCAACCACTCCTTTTCCTCCACACATCAAAGATTGTGTGCCATACATCTTCACCCATGAACTCTAAGAACCACAAGTCATCTGGAACACTCTGCAACATACTGTCATTAAAAAACTGAGCTTGCAGATCACCAAGAAATTTGAAACTTCAAGTAAGCATGTAATGCACATTCATAAACATGTCCACAAAACTACAATGGCAAAATTCACATCCAAAGGAATACAAAACATTCTAACAGGCCTTCAACACCACCTTACTTAGCCAAAACACATGTCGATACTCTATCATGCATAAATTTCACAGGGAAATGATAAATGATCTAAAACTTTGGAATTATCACCCTCACAACACCCTGAACATGGTTCTAGAACCACATATCCATAACTGTAAATGTAGAGGAATGCAGAGCATTCCATTTCCCTACTAAGAACACCTTCACAGAAACAACACTATCTTCACACTATCAACTGCAAAACACTCTTCCCCTAATCCAAACACCATGAAACTTGGAACATACTTGCTTTGACACTATATAAATCTATCTTCCAATCTACAAAGGCAAAACATCAAAAGAATGAAAATGCAGAGCAATCTCCTAAACAGTCTCCAAAGGCAGTCATCCTCTAGCAAAAACTTTCACCAACTTTCAGAGGCCAAACCTTCTTTGTATCAACACATGCATTCTTAGGAACAGTAGGAGAGATCATACAATATGCTTCAGGCACCACTAACATCTTCCCAATAGCAATACATATGATCATCTTAGTTCTTCTAATTCCCATATTTATGTATCTTCTTGATGCTTCTAATTCCCATCTTAATATAACTTCATAGTCAACTCTGCATTGATTAAGGCATGACATCCAACCATGAACTTCTAATTCCCATCTTAAGATTTCATCATGAAGTCATCTCTGTTGACCATAAGCATGCTCAAAACAACTTGACTTGACACTAATCAGAGCATGACATCCAACCATGAATATCAGCAACCCATTATGAACATCAAGAGCATCACTTACCAAGGCATGATATCTAACCATGAACATTAGGAGCATCACTTACCAAGCACTAGTAGAAAAATAGAAATAAATTACTAAAAAAATACCAAAATTTGGTCATGTGATTAGTAGTTTGGTCACATGACCATTGGAAGTTTATTGCAGGTCATTTATCCCCTGACCAAATTTATGACCAAACAAATTTTAGTCATTAATTTGGTAGTATATTTAGTCATTAATTTGGTAGTATATTTAGTCATAAATTTAGTAGTATATTTAGTCATCAGTTTGGTAGTATATTTAGTAATTTGGTAGTATATTTAGTCATCAATTTGGTAGTATATTTAGTCATGTGACCATTGGTAGTTTATTTCTGGTCATTTATCTCATGACCAAATTTATGACTAAACAAATTTTAGTCATTAATTTGGTAGTATATTTAGTCATCAATTTGGTAGTATATTTAGTCATCAATTTGGTAGTATATTTGGTAATTTGGTAGTATATTTAGTCATTTAGTCATCAATTTCTATTAGTTGGTAGTATAATTAGTCAATTGGTAGTTTATTTAATTGTTTTTGAGATTTAAACATAAAACACAAAAAAACATAATCAATCATTCATTTGCACATAATGAAACAACTATTAAGAAAGCAAAATACTAAAATTTTATTGAGAAAATGTGTTTTTACAGCAGATACACGACTTAAATATGTCTTTGCTTTAAAAAATGTGTTGCAAAGTGTGTTTCTCAGTGTTGTCACTAAGAAAATTGAGTTACAATGCTCTATTTTTTGCTTATACAACTCTAAAACATGAAAGAACTACTTGCAAAATGAAGCCTAAATATTTCATCATGGGCTTTTACATCTCAAAATTTGAATAAATGTATCAAAACTCATATAATATTGCTAATTGTTGCATTACCTCTTCTTTGCTACATCTCCCGCCTTGGTCTGCACAAATAAAACCCAACAATGCAATAAGTAAATTGCCCCTTTGCAACATAAAGTAAATAACTTACTTTAACATGTTCTTTGAAAGAATATTTACCTTCTTGACTCCATAGATCTTCTTAGATCTGTTTAGATAGAGTAAGTCAAATTTATAAACAATCAGGTTTAGAAAAACATTCTTGCAACCCCCATTCCTAATAATAAATTTTTGAACTATGAATTTTCATTGATTATAGGTTTAGGAAGCTAGCAATCCCAACTCCAAACATGTGAATGTTAAGATGAAACTTGAATAAAAAATTCAAATCTGAAACATACTTTATCAGCAAATCAAAGCATAATGGAAGGGGGATGTTTGACAGATATTATAGTTGTAAATGCTCTGGTAGAAATGTATGCAAAATTTGGAATAATAGTTAAGGCACAGGAACTATTTGACATAATGCCTTAAAGAGATGTCATCCCATGGATATTCCAGAAGCTTTACCAGCATCCTCCCTGCTTGTGCCAAAATGGGAGCTTTGGAATAGGGTATGGACATCCATCAAAACATAAAGGATAGAGGAATTTTGTCAGATGTTGTAGTTGCAACTGCCCTATTAGACATGTATGCAAAATGTGGAAGCATAGACAAGGCATGTGAACTGTTTGATAGAATGCCTCAAAGAAATGTGGTCTTATGGACTATAATGATTACAAGCTATGCACAAAATGGATTTGTTGGAAAGGCTTTAGAAATTTTAAAGCAAAAGCAATAGGCTGGTGTAGAGCCAAATTCCACAACATTTTCTAGCATCCTCCCTACCTGTGTCAAAATGGGAGCTTTGGAATAGGGTATGGACATCCATCAAGACATAAAGGATAGAGGAATTTTTTCAGATGTTGTAGTTGCAACTCCCCTATTAGACATATATGCAAAATGTGGAAACATAGACAAGGCACATGAACTATTTGACAGAATGCCTCAAAGAAATGTGGTCTCATGGACTACAATGATTGCAGGATATGCACAATATGGATTTGTTAAAGGCTTTAGAAATTTTAAAGAAAATACAATTGGCTGGTGTAAAGCCAAATTCTACAACCTTTTCTAGCATCCTCCCTTCCCATGTCAAAATAGGAGCTTTGGAATAGGGTATGGAAATCCATCAAAACATAAAGGATAGAGGAATTTTGTTAGATGTTGTAGTTGCAACTGCCCTGTTAGACATGTATGAAAAATGTGTAAGTATAGAAAAGGCACATGGACTATTTGACAGAATGCCTTAAAGAAATGTGGTCTCATGAACTGCAATGATTGCAGGATATGCACAAAATGGATTTTTTGATCCCACTTCTCCATACAGATGAATGAAAACCAAAAGTTGTATCCATTTCCAGATAGAATCCAAATAGGGAACAATAACTTATTGAAACAAAAAGATGTATTTTGCAAACACCCAATTTACAAATAAGTAAATCATTATTATTATACACATGGGGCAATCAACAAATGAAACATGTCTTAAAAGCTTCATGCGTGCATTTTCAAATCTAGGGACATCACAAAAAGGACTGTCTTCCTTTCCACTATCGTATGCCTTGCAAGGTCCATTGAATGCTGTTAGTTATTTTTGAGGCCCAGAACCAAATAGAAACACATATTTCCACTTTCACATACCTTTCAATGGTCTAATAGAAATAGGAAATAACAACATATCAAACCCATTCTTGTTCACACTGTACCACTTCTCCATACAGATGAATGAAAACCAAAAGTTGTATCCATTTTCAGATAGAATCCAAATAGGAAACAATAACTTATTGAAACAAAAAGATGTGTCAAGTTTCAAATTGAACCAAGTGCATCTATTGTAGAGTAAGAGGTAGAAGCAAAGATATAGATATAGCAATTTCATCAATCGTATAAGGTGCTGCAATTTCATTGGAATTGATGAAAACATTCTTCATTTTTATATATGCAAAGATACTTTGGTTCTTTAACCAAGCAACTTTTCATTTATAATATAGTGTATTGAAAAGACATATCTGCAAAGGTACACATAGATAAGTAGAGATGAATAGAGACTTGAATGGAGATAATATAAAGTCTTATTCTAAGTATAATTGGGCAACCTCTCATTTATAATATGGTGTATTGAATAAACATATCTGTAAAGGTACACATAGCTAATATAGGTGAATAGAGAGTTGAATGGATATGCTTTACATGGGGATTATTCATTCTTTGTAATCTAGGGGATATTACCTGACCGACAGGAATAGAGGTGAATAGACAGTTGAATGGATATGCTTTACACGTGGATATTAATCATTCTTCAAAATCTAGGGGATATTGCTTGAGTAGCAGGAGTGTGGATTATGCATGATTCTCATCCCCAACCAACCTTATGCTCATGACTAAATTTTTCTCTTTTTTTGTTGTTCTTTGCTTTTCCTAATAACATGCTCGCAAGATTGTGCATCTAAAAAATGATCAAAGTTTTTCTGGTTTCTGTTTGAAGTAAAGGAATTATTTTTTATCTTTCTTTTCTATCCTATGCAAATATAAGTTTCTTTGCTTGCAGTTACAAGAATATTTGATTGAAATTGCTTTCACTACTTGACTCTATAATCTAGTTTTCCTCTTCTTTTGCTTATGCAGTGGTGGGGAATGCAGTGCCAGATTCAAAATGCATATGGACTCTATTAAGTAGTCTAGTCATCTAGCTGAAAAATATAGTGTTGTTTGACATGAAAGTGATATAGTGGTAACTAGCGATGCTATGGATATTAGTTAGGCTCATCAATATTTGAAAAGTATATTTTTAAGATTTCGCTGTAATGTTGCAAAAAGGCAATTTGTATATTTCAAAGCATGTTTTTTAAGGAAGGAAGATTGAGTGTCTAGTTTTCTTACCTCGGCATTTATTTCTCTCCATTGGATTTGCTTGGAAAGCACCATGTATTTCTACAAAGATGTTTACTTTCACTATTAAAAGTGTAGCTGCTATATCCTACATTGATATGTATTGTCCAAGTGGGGTCAACATTACTTGATAAAAAATATTTCAGACAATTTTGCACAAAACAAGGTTCCTATCACCTCAATCTCTCTCAAAAGTACTTTGATCTTGTAGTGTTAATAGGGGCCATCAAGAACAACATTAGATATCCTCTAAAAGAAACAAAAAAATTAATGCAAGCAATGATTTACTCTCACCTATGGATACAGTATGCTATGAATGCCAATAAAAAAGTGAACATATAATTTTCATTGGTTTTGAGCCATCAAGAGGCTACAATGATTCAATGCACTACAATTGATAAGTAAGTATTCTTGTATTAATTTTAAAAAATGGAGAATAGTTGTTACCCTTAAGCAAAAGATCAACTAAAAACTCCCATAGAACTATCATTAGCATCTTATTGTAAGACAATAGTATGGAGACAAACAAAATATTAACCTGACTGACAATATTTGGACCTCCCATCATTACCATTGATTTTAACATGGGCATCAGGTCTGGTCATGTCTTCAACTTAACAAGCCTAACTAGGAGAGTTGAAACATCAATATGAACATTAGCCTTAACAATTTTCTCTTTCATGATTTGCGGTGTGTTTCATCCAAAACCAAATAAAGGTTTGCTTTGAAAAAAAGTCTCCTAATATTGGTCTTAGAGACCATAAAAATGATTGAGTGTGGAGATCATAAAAATGATTGAGCATGCTTCATAAATGTTCTTTTGTTGAAGAAGGCCCATTAAGGTTCACACATCATGCAGTTATCTCACATTTTTATCTCATTGTTCATCTACTTGCATATCAACTTCATATATTCATTGCATAGTTTTTTTGTTCTTGATTAGGTCATGAAGCCGATCACTAAAATCTTCATAAAAGTCACTAGGTCTCCTCTTTCTTCCACAATTCATGTGTGAATATTGCCTTCTAGTCATCTTTGGATGACCTGAACATTTCTTATGAAGATAAGACCTTTAATTTATTTAATGCATAAGTTTTTTAGAGGTTGCCAAAGTCATTGAAGCATGGTAGTAAAGAAGGTAAATAGCCATAACTATCAAACTCAAAGTTTAATTGCACAAACCTATCATACATGCAAACTAAAAAAAAGGTCAGGAACCTTTCCTATCTATCAAACTCCATTTACTATCTATCAAACTCCATTTCCTATCTATCAAACTCCAAATGACTTTGCAAAAAAATTCTTTAAGCAAACTAATGTAAATCAATTATATTTTACTTTGATACCATTTCTCCAAATTGGTGTAAATAAAAATAAAGTTGTAGGGAGAGCAATAAATCCAATTCCAATTATTTGTGTTGGGTCCAAGAGTTAATACTAAGTAAATTCCACAAAATAACCAAGAGATATCTATGATTAATCTACAGATTATGTAGAATATGCAATAGAAATGGTTAAACAAACATGGAAGCAAAATCACATATTTAATAGAGAGCATGGATAACAAACAAATCTCTTATATTTATCACAAATAGGATATGTTTGATTAGAATGCTTAGAGGCCAAACCTATCATGCTTGTGGGGTGAATCTTGAGAATGGTTGTATTGACGTTAATATTGTGATACAAAAATGGAATCCATATCTTTGCTATATCTTGATCAATTTTGCTTCTACCTCTTACTCTACAATGGATGCAATTGGTTCAAAAAAATGTGTCAAGTTTCAAATTCATTTGCAGAAGTTTGTTAGGGTTGAAAAGGCTTTAGAAACTTTCAAGCAAATGCAATTGGTAGGTGTGAAGCCAAACTCCACAACCTTTACCAGCATCCTCCTTGCCTATGCTAAAATGGGAGCTTTGGAACAGGGTATGGACATCCATCAGAGCATAATGGAAGGGGGGTTTTTGTCAGATATTATAGTTGGAAATGGTCTAGTAGACATGTATGCAAAATGTAGAAGCATAGACAAGGCACGTGAACTATTTGATAGAATGCCTCAAACAAATGTCATGTCATGGAATGCAATGATTATAGGATATGCACAAAATGGCTTTGTTGAAAAATCTTTAGAAACTTTCAAGCAAATTTAGTTAGTAGGTGTAAATCCAAATTCCACAAACTTTGCCAGTATCCTCCCTGCCTGTGCCAAAATGGGAGCTTTGGAATAGGGTATGGTGATCCATCGAAGCATAATGGAAGGGGGGGTTTTGTCAAATATTATAGTTGTGACTGCCCTGGTAGACATGTATTCAAAGTGTGAAGCATAGACAAGGCACATGAATTGTTTGATAGAATGCCTCAAAGAGATGTCATCGCATGGAATGCAATGATTGCAGGATATGCACAAAATGGATTTGTCGAAAAGGCTTTAGGAAATTTCAAGCAAATGCAATTGTCAGGTGTAAAGTCAAATTCCACAACCTTTGCCAGCATCCTCCCAGTCTATGCCAAAATGGGAGGTTTGGAACATAGTATGGACATCCATCAAATCATAATGGAACAGGGGTTTTTGTCAAATATTATAGCTGAAAATGCTCTAGTAGACATGTATGCAAAATGTGGAAGCATAGACAGGGCACATGAATTGTTTGATAGAATGCCTCATAGAAATGTGGTCTCATGGAATGCAATGATTGTAGGATATGCACAAAATGGACTAGTTGATAAGGCTTTAGAAACTTTCCACCAAATGTAATTGATAGGTTTAAAGCCAAATTCCACAACCTTTGTAAACCTGGTCTCCCGTAGGCACTTCAAGTCATGCCTATGGTCATGTGGAAAAGCCCTGCACCGCAGGCATGACTTGAAGTGCCTACAAGAGACTAGGTTTCGACATATAGTTCTCCCTCCCCCTACCTATTTGAGAAAAGTTGATCTCCTAGAGACAAAGAGAGATGGAGCCCTACTAAACTCCCAGGTTCCTATAAAATGTGGAAAAGTAGCCAATGTAATCCATACACTGCAACAAATTCTTATGATTATTGATTTAATTAAATCTTTGACCTAAAAAAGAAAATCTTGGATAGGTGGTCACCATTGAAATGAATATAATATCTCCCAATACATGTCAATAGAGTCCGAAACGTAGATCATAGTACAGATGTAGCAAAAAAATCCTAATGTCTTCCAAAATATTATATGGTATTATATAGCTAATTTACAGTAAATTTAATTAGTACTGCCGAAACTGATGTTAAGATGAACTAGCCCTAGAATCTACATTATCTGAGATGGGTCAGATATTACAATTGGAAATGCTTTTGTAGACATGCATGTAAAATGTCAAAAAGTAGCCAAGGCACATGAACTGTTTGATAGAGTGCCTCAAAGAAATGTGGTCTCATGGAATGCCACAGTTGCAGGATATGCACAAAATGGATTTTTTGAAAGGCACAGATAATCGTCACAGGGTTTAGAATTATGAGACTAGAAACAAGAATAGGATTTTATTGAAACATAAGTGCAATAAGACTGTGACTGACTTACCTGTGCCTGAATGCTCCCTGTTGCTCCTCTCACTTGTAAATTATCACATTTGGGTGGATGAATCAAGGGTTTTGTTTTTTCCCTCTTTGCAGACTTTAAATGTTTATTCAGCTTGATTTGGGTGTATGTATGAGCACCAAAATTTCAATCTTTTAAAATATTTAGTCACTTGGGAGGTGTTAGGTCTCAAAAATGTAGGTTGCAAATCCTAAGAGGATGCCAGACTCTATGATCAAATTGCGAACTTTTTTGAACTAACGTGACGGAGTTAACCTATAAGGTTAATGACTCCCTGCTCTTTAGGCACTACTATACCTAGCCGGGTGAACCTTGAAAATTAAAGCAGATCAAATGTAAGTGTTTTGACTAAGTTAATGGATCTACCTATAGTGGCAAATGGTGTAGGACAGATGAAAACTTGCTAACTAATTCAGTATAAATTTTATAACCAATATCAAGGTAAATCTTACAACTATGCTTAACTAATGAATGGCTTTTAGATAAAACTAAATGATGAATTAAAATAAGACCAGTGCCTTGTTGAGTAAATAGAGTCAAATGAAAGACAAAGACTAGTGGCTTATATTGGGTGATAACTCTAACTGTTTGGCACAATGCTTTGGTTTATAACTTGTATAAACGTGCAAGGAAATGATTGACAGACTCTTCTTAATAATCCAACTGACACAATTAGGTTTTCTTGTTATTCACCAGAAGGAATTTTAATCCTTTCTTGAAGGAACCAATTGAATGAAATATACAAGAACAACAGACAATACCAACTTGGAGACAGAATGACAATCCTAATTATATGGTTCTTCTTAATAATCCAAATCAACACTTCCAGATTATTATGCCTGACTAGAAGGATTTTAATTCCTCTTTAAGGAAACCAATTAATCAAATGACACAAATACATCAAATGTGCATTGAGAAATTAAATATATACTTGATATATCAATTTGAATAATAGGGAAACATTAAACTGGAGACAACCAAATAACTGAATAACTTCAACAAACAATTGATGCCAGTATAAGTCCACAGAATTAGAGATCTTCTATTAACTTCTTAATTGTAAAACTTGCAACATGGTCTTTAAAACATTGAAAGATTCATATATTATTTCCTACTGATGATCCTCATTCAGCATCATATGTTCAACTTTTATAGAAATACTTATGAAGAGACATAACTCTTCAAAAATGTCTTTTGGGAATCAACATGATTAATGTAACAACAATAAAGATAATGATGCTTAATCTCTATTCAACCACAGGTATAGCTGAGAAATGTGATCCAAGTACTCTTGGTTGCGGTGTGTATCAGTAAATTCAATAGCGTTTCTTGTGATCACATCCATCGTTACCATCTTCTCCAAATGCTTGCAGGCTTCCCCAGATGCAGAGTCTTTGTCCTTGAGAGCTCCCAAGGCTTCATGCAATATAACTTGATAGTCTTTACTCCATTCATCTTTGTTCTTTAGTTCTTTATCATTTCTAAACCACATGGGCACTCCTACTTTTGAAGCCTCAATGCATTCTTTGGCATCATTCTTAAGCTGGTCATAATATTTCTGATGCTATTCAATCAAATCTTTTGCACTGGAAGTACCTATAGTATCAAAAACATCCTTACTCTATGTCTCATGGAGTTTCTCCAGCAGCCTGTTGTGGAGCCTCTCATGCTCTTGGATCACTTTATAGTTTTTAGAATAAATATCCCAAAATTGGTTCATCCAATGCATCATGTTAACATGCCTATTCTGGAGCACTGTTGCAAGTGTGTCAATCTGAACCTGAGCTATCTGATCAATAGATGGTGATTGGGTGTTTTGTGATCTCTCTCCCTAAGTTAACCTTTTCACTGACCCTCTGAAGGTATTCTTAACAGTATCTTTCAAGAAATCATTTTCTTTTGTTAATCTTTCACAACTCAGTTTATATGCACCTCATTCTTTGATCAACATCTAACCCTATGCTTTGTTCAATTTTGCAACATTTATGCCAATTTCTACAGTAATCAAGGGGCCAGTTTCCCCTGCCTTCAAAGTCATGACATGCCCAAAAGCCTTTTTAGTATCTGTAATGGTTGTCTTCTTATGAGGTGGGTAGAAGGCCCATATCATTAGTGAATTTTCATCGTTGTTATATTTGGTGCCCATATACACTTCTGTGACACCCTCATGAGTGAGCTTATATTTGTCATCTATATTATGCAAAAAGCTATCAAACACCAAATCAAAATTCAAATCAAGACCAGAAAATATCATAACACCTGCTTCTCTGAGTAGTTGTCTACCCTTACTAGGAGTCATATCTTTCAATTCATTGTCCACAGTTATTTTTAATATATCAATTAATTGTCTTTCATTGTCAGTCATGACATGATCAACTGACTCCCTGATCTCTTTCCCTTTGCATTTATATAAAAATGATTTAAACTCTTTAGAATGAATAGATTGATCATGTAAAATAAAATAATCATATGCTACTTGTCTAGGATCTTCATTAGCATGCCCTACCTCAGTACATTCTACATCAGTAGATTGATAGCATTGCATTTTTCATTTGGATATTCTAGTTTCCTATTGATGTGGCTCCTCTTCTTCTACAGACCCCTCATCAGTAGAGGACAACAACTCTATCTCTGCAAGCTATCTCTTCTTCTCATCTAATTCTCTATTATATTTCTCAATCACTAATTCAACTTCAGTTTCTTCCATATTCCTAATAATGTCATCATGTGGATATGGGACGTGTATATCGACTGAGGTTTTGTTTTCTCCTAGCAAGATTAATGAAACCCTCAGGATCAAACCCTTTTCTTGCCTCTGCATATCTCATGTTGTAATGCATCAGTTTATCCATAATGAGACCATAACGCTCTTTTGACACCACAGTAAAATCTCCAAAGCACAGAGTACTAAGCATAAATGATTTCTTGTCATAGGAGCTCAAGTGCATCACATTAGAGCAGTTCATTTGCCTGACTATCTCTAAGTAGGCAATTCTGTCAGGAACTATCTTGGGCAATATAAATGGGGTATCTTCAAAACAATAAATTCTGACCATGGTAGCATCCTCAAAACAATACCAGTCTCCCCAGTTGTGGGTAACAGTAGGAGGACCACCAAAATCTTTAGGTCTGAGAAACCTCTTTATTTCCTTTGACAGTGAATATTCGCAAGGATGATTGAAATATCTATACAACACTTTTACACAGTATTCTTCAAAATGAATATAACTAGAATGGGTATACCTATTGTCCCATATCCTCATTCACATTTGTACAGGTGATTTTTGTCCCCTATGGTCCATTTGAGAAACTCTGAATTCACTTGGCCATAACCCTATTTCTTGGCCATAATAAAGCACCATGTGCATGAGGAGTGAGTAGTGCTCAAAAGAGATTGATGGGGCATTGTTCTTGATTGTAGACAAACCAGAATCAATTCTTCCAAAAACATAGGTAGCATAGTCAAACTACCTAGCATTGTGGCACTAGATGTCTGTGGCTATCACCATTAAAGGAATGATCATAAAATCAGGAACCTCAGACCCTAGGACTTGGCCCACAGAATAATAAGTGTACTATATGTATGGTTCAAATAATGACACATGGAATGGACATCCATCATTATCATTAAGAGGCACTATTTCTCCCTCTACCTTAGGCCTATGAAGAGGTAATCTCCATCCATTATATGTGGTGTCCATCCTCCAATATTCTTTGTCCAAATCTTCATCAACTATGGGAACAGTACACAAATCATCGAGGTCAAACACTTCACAAATGGCATTCTTAGACAAATGTATAATAGGCTCCCCTTGCAAGTTGCATATGGCTTTGAGGCTAGGGTTGTAATGTTTAGTTAGGAGTCTGAGGAGTTCTACATTCACAAATACATCAGGAATGACCAATTTGCCTAGATTCAAGTGCCATGGATTTGACACTAGGACATTTCTGAATCTTCTATTGTAATGGAATTTGAAAAGCTCATAACCTCTTATTGGTGTCCAGACATTTCCAAGGTATTTGCACTTGTCTTCCAACTTCTCTATCTCTGCCCTAAGTTGTGCAGACCTTCAGGCTTTGGGAGTCAATCCAGGCAATTGGTCAATTAAGTCCTGTTTAGTTTCCTTTCATTTATTTTCTCACCAGGCCTTTTCTCAATTTTTTGTTTCTTAGTTTTGCTGGTTTCACTTGACTATTTTGTACCCTTGCTTTTTACCAGAGTCTCCATTTTAATCTTGGACAACAAATTCAAATTGTAAGCTACTACACAGAGGTTTGTATATATGTACCTGTTATCTAAGGCGATGATCAAATTCCCCTATTTTCTCCTCCAAGTCTCCGCTTGTGTGCTCCTTTCAGACAATTCTTTCAAAATTAATTACAGTGATTTTAAGTGGCATTTCAGAGGATATCTTCTCAGTCTGCAATTAATCATTCCAGTGTATTAATTTTCACAATCGTCATGAGATGTCACATCATCATAACTTCTCTCATCGGTAAGACTTTTGTAATATTGGGGCAATCAAATATCTTCATATGGTGTGAAACATTTGTAGGTGGATCAATCGTTGTGACCCTTCATTTTGTCTCCTCGATGTCGTATCTTATAAAAACATACTTAAGTTTGTATCGGCAAGATATTTCAAGGTCTATCGGATACAGAAATGAGCATAGCTTTTGTCGGCATGACTTACTTTATCACCATGGGAATAACATCTAATTCTAATATTTCAAGTGTCTCCAATATGACTATCGACATGAGTCTTGTCGATGAGTGTGGTTATTATCATCATCGGAATAACACATGTTATCGGAATGACTTAATTCAATTTACCTGATCATGGTTGTTTCCCCGATACCTTTCTGATAGCCTTCATCAGAGTGATTATTATAGTATGTTACTGATATCCTTCATCAGTTTGGAAAGACTTGTAGGCTTTTCTTCCGACTTGTTTACTTTCGCCGATGGTTTTTATCCTTCCTAGACATCGGTGTGACTTAAGTTGAAATAATGCCACTTTATTGCTGAGACATTGCGAAGTCAGAGATACTTTAATTTCTCGTCCCAATGTGCATCTCTCCCCGATGATCATTAGTTTCACCGGTTCCATGGGTAGCTCAGCAAGAGTCATACCAAACTCCTTCATCGGTATGATCTATATTGTCGAGGGGGTTTTGGAGTATTCCTTGATAGTCCTAACTTTTGATTAAATCGGTGTAACTGGGAATTCTATCTCTAATGAAGGGTCATCGGTGTTACTCCTCTCATCGGAGATCTCTGAAACTCTCTCTCCGACCATAGCTCTTCTACCGATACACATTTAGACTGTTTCAAAAGATCATGGATTGGTATAAATAAAATACCAAAGTCTCATCAAAATTAAGGAGCTGAAGCCCTTCATTATATTACAGTTTGAGGGGTGAGACACCCATTTGTGATGAAAGTCATGTGATTTTTATGGGATATACCAGTTATTATTCTGATTTTAGGCGTAATGTTTTTTGATTTGGTTAGACATGGGTAGCTAGGAATATAAGAAAAATTTTAATTTTCCTATCCCAATAGGAGGAATTTGAGCGCCAAAATTTTAATCTTCCAAAATATTTAGTCACGCAGGAGAAATTTCTAGGGATAAATGGGTAAAACATTTATTTCAATATTTAGTGAATGTTAATTTTATATAATAATAAATGTATAGTATTATATTATATGATTAGACTTTTCTTGGAAATGCTCTGGTAGACATGTATGCAAAATGTGGAAGTAAAATGCAACTGAGGCGTTACATTTAAAAAAACATAAAATAAAATTACTATCCATGGTGCATAAGATTCGACAAAGGCACCCTTGTCTTTGCCCACTTTATACTCAGCTCTGCAAAATCTCGTCGCTCACAGCCTCCCTCAATGCATTCCGGCAAATAAACCCTAAGAATAGTGGAGGGTTGGTGAAGAAATGGATTTCACTTTTGGCGCCCATCCTTTTCATTTTTGGTGCCCATATTCTTTTTAATTAAGGGAGAATGTTTTTGTGCACTTGACCCCCCAATTAAAATTTTAAAAAGAACCAATACATGTAAAATACCAACCTAATAAATTAACACAAATGCATCAATACATGTTCACAACATTTGAACATGTTCATAACTCCAATAAATTAACTAATGAAATTAAGACAAGTACACAAATGTGACGGTGAGTGGTTACTAGCACATTGTTGCACATGTATGGGGCGACATGTTGAAATGACACTTTTTCGACCCATGTTATAATATTAAATATATTATAATATTATTATATTATATAATATTATAATATTATATAATATAATATTATTATATTATATAATATTATATAATTATATTATATTATATTATATTATATAATTATATTATATTATATTATATAATATAATAATATTATATAATATAATAATATTATAATATTATATAATATTATATAGTAATATAATATTATATAATATTATATAGTAATATAATATTATAATATTATATATATAATAATAATATAATATTTATTATATAATATCAAATACATTATAATATAAATATAATATTGTAATATTAATAATATAATATTATATAAATGTATTATATTATATAATATATATATTATATATATTATATTATATAATATCATATTATATTATAATATATTATATTGTATTGTATTGCAATATAATATATTATTATTATATTATATTATAATACAACCCACTCCCTCAATTTGAAATATATTTTTTAATTATCTACTTTAGTTGTGTTTTTCGCCTGATGACTAAATTAGCTATTTATTTAGTCTTTTATTTGGTCATTTATTTAGTCATTTCAACCGATGACCAAATTAGTCATTTATAGCTATGTTGCAAAAAAAATTTAGTCTCCTGGTCATTTATTTGTCATATTTCTACTAGTGAAGGCATGACATCCAACCATGAACATCAACAACCCATTATGAACATCAAGAGCATCACTTACCAAGGCATGACATCTAACCATGAACATCAACATCACCACTACATTTTATTGTATCTCTTTTACCATATTGGTAGATTATCATCTCAAACTAAGTCTTGACATTATTCTAAGTGTTGACATCAATGACAACACATATTGCCAACAATCTCCCCCTTTGTCATTGATGGAAACACATACTCTCTTTTATATATACATTTCTCTTTCTCCCTCTTTGACATCAAGGACAAATGGCAACTACTTCTTACTCTTACGGCACAAACTTTTCTCTTAAGAAGCACATTTTCTCTTTCTCTCCCCCTTCTTCAATGTTCCATCTGTCAGCAATCATAGCTACCTGCTCCCCCTGAGAGGTAGCCACCATTAGTGCAGGAAAAAGGATATAGCATGGATTCCCCCTAGATAGATGCACCACTATGCATCTAGCAAAAAGGAGGGGCAACTACCCTTAACCTATGTCAGAGATCTTCAAAAGTGTCCTTTGCAAGGGCCTTTGTGAAAATATCTACAACTTGATCTTTTGTTGGAACATATTCAAACTTCACTTCCTTGTCTACAACCTTCTCTCTCAAAAAGTGATACCTGATTACTATATGCTTGGTTCTAGAATGCATCACTAGATTCTTGGAAATATTGATAGCACTTGTATTATCACACAAAATAGGAATAGACTCATCATACAATACCTTGATATCCTTCAAGGTTTGCTTCATCTACAACACTTGTGTATAGCAGGATGTTGCTGCAATATACTCTACCTCTATAGTTGATGACGATGTATTGAATCTTGCTTCTTGCTCTGTCATGAAACTAATCTGATTCCTAAAAAGAAAGCACCACCACTTGTACTTCTTCTATCATCAACACAACCAACCCAATCAGCATCAACGTAGGCACTCAGATGAAAATCATTACCTTTTGGGTACCATAAGCCATAATCCAGAGTTCCCTTCAAGTATATGAATATTCTTTTCACTGCCTTCTTATGTGTTTTCTTGAGATTAGCTTGATATCTAACAACTACACATATTGCATACATAATATCAGGCCTAGAAGTAGTCAAGTACAACAATCCTCTAAACATAGATCTATAGGAAGTCTGATCAACATCCAAAGATACATCATCCTTTCTCAAATGACATCTAGTGACCATAGGGGTACTCACTGGTTTTGAATCCTCCATACCAAACTTCTTCAACATTTCTCTAACATACATAGCTTGAAAAATAAAGATACTATCATCTAGCTAAGAAATTTGAAGTCCAAGGAAGAAAGACATTTCACCAATCATAGACATTTCAAACTCCTTTTGCATCTCCTATGCAAACCTTTTACATATATCATCATATCCACCAAAGATAATATCATCAACATATAATGCAACTATCAATATCATTTCTCCTTCTTCCTTGATATAAAGATTGCTATTTGTAGTATCTTTCTTGAAGCCTTGCTAAAGTAAATACTTATCCAATCTAGCATACCAAGCCCTAGGTACTTGCTTGAGACCATACAGAGCTTTCTTGAGTCTGCACACTATGTCCATATCTTTTGATATCTGAAAACCATCTGGTTGCTCAATGTAGACTTCCTCCTCTAGATCACCATTCAAAAATGTTGATTTGACATCCATCTGATAAACCTTAAAATTCTTGTGAGTAGCAAGGGCAAGAAACATCCTGATTGCCTCCATCCTGGCTATTGGAACATAGGTTTCCTCAAAGTCAATGCCTTTAACTTATGAATATGCTTTACACACCAATCTTGTTTTATTCCTCACAACTTCACCTTCTTCATTAAGCTTGTTTCAAAACACCCACTTTGTTCCTATGACATTCTTGTTGGTTGGTATGGGAACCAATTCCCATGTCTGATTCTTCTCTATCTGATCCAATTCTTCCTCCATTGCTTTTATCCATTCATCATCTTTGCTAGCATTAGCAAAGGTTTTGGACTTAATTTTTGATAATAAGCACAGATTTACTTGCTCATGTAACTTAACAAGCCTTCTTTTGGTCTGCACACCTTCATTCTTATTTCCAATGATTTGATCTGCTAAATGGTTCTTCTAAACATACATTGCTGGAGTCTTAGGCATCTGCTCTTATTCTTGTTTCTTTTCATCTTTCTCTTCTTCTTCATCTTCAATGCATGGAAAGATGTCAGATCTGGAGTCCTCTAATTCTTGTGAGATCCAATACAAGTCTTCATATACTTTGACATTTGTGTTTTTAATCATCTTTCCCAATCTCTTGTTGTAGCATCTATAAGCTTTGCTTCTAGTTGAGTAACCAAGAAAGATTCCTTCATCACTTCTTGAATCAAACTTTCCTAGGTCTTCTTCATCTCTTATAATATAGCATTTGCTACCAAACATCCTAAAGTATCTGACAGTGGGAGGTCTTCCATACCATAGCTCATAAGGGGTCTTAGTGCTATTGACCCTCAATTGCACTCTATTAATTAGATAGACAGCAGTGTGAACTGCTTCCTTCTAGTACATATTAGACATATCTGCATCTTTCAACATTGCCCTAGACATCTCTTGTATAGTCCTATTCTTCCTTTCAACTACCCCATTTTGTTGAGGGGTCCTAGGAGCTGACAAATGTCTCCTAATACCATATTTTTCACAAAATTTTTTAAATTCATTTGAAGTAAGCTCACCTCCTTTATCATACCTTAAACATTTGATCTTAGCATCCACTTCATTCTCAACCATAGCTTTGAAAACCTTAAATTTATCAAGGGCATATCATTTTTCTCTTAAGAAAGTAACCCAAGTCATTCTAGAATAACCATCAATGAGCAACATAAAATATCTCTCACCTTGTTGACTCTTTTCTCTTGTAGGACCACATATATTAGTGTGAATCAACTCTAATGGTACTGAAGAAGAATACTCCTTGCTCTTCAAATTTGTCTTTGTCTACTTTCCTGTTTGACATTCCTTGCATAATGTGTTTACAGGCTTGATTATCTTGGGCATGTCTCTCACTGCATGAGTAGAGCTGATCCTTACCATATTATCACAATTGTTGTGTCCCATTCTTTTGTGCCACAACCAAAACTCACTAGATTGAGCCAACAAACATGTTCTTCCATTTACCTCCTTCAGATGATAGATATCACCATATGACTTGATACCTTCTGCAACTAGTTTTTTGGACCCTACCTTCCTAATTGTACAACCTTTAGCATAAAAGGTGAGATTGTAACCTTTTCTGCACATCTAATTGACACTGAGAATATTGTACTTTAGCCCTTTGACATATAGGACATCCTTAGTCCTATTCTTCTTATCAATAGTTATGGCCCCCTTTTTACAGATTTGGGCTGACTCATCACCACTAAACTTGACAACTCTACTATCCCACTTTTCAAGGCTGATAAACTTTTCCTTATCACCAATCATATAATTAGAGCAACCACTGTCAATTACCCACCCAAGCTTTGGCTTCTTCTCTCGCATGAAAGGTAGTCCATACAACCACTGATCTATCATTGTTTTGGTTAGCTTGCAAGGCATCAGTTTTTTCACTTTTTCCAACATCATCTTTTTTTTACCAATATTCAAGGCCATGAAAAGTGTTTCATCATTTGAGTCATCATGATCCTCATCTTCTAAAGGACAACTACCCTCTATGGAATATAGGATCCTTTTGAACTTATCATTTTTGTTACCTCCTTTAGATTCTTTAAGAGGACATTTAGAAGCAAAATGACCAACCTTTCCACAATTGAAACATTTGAAAGGTAACTGACCTTTGTATTTGCCAGTGCCTTTCTTCAGTCTTCTCACAAAATTTGCTTCAACTTCATTAGGGATCTTATCTTTATTAGCAAGTTCATCCTTTGTCTTCTCACTGACTTTGAAAGAAGCTTCTTTCTTTGGAGCATCACTGCCAAACTCTCTCATTTCAAAAGTAGTAAGGGTACCAAACAATTTGTCTATAGTGTATGTATCCATGTCCACATTCTCCTCAATAGCAGATACCTTATGGTTGTAAGATTTGGGAAGAGATATCAGAACCTTCAAAATTTTATCCTCTTTCACTTTGCCACCAAGACTTGTGATCCCATTGAACACTTTATTCACCCAAAGCATATATCCAACAATGTCTTCATCTTCTGTCATTTTTAAGGTCTCAAATTTTCTTTTGAAGATTTGCATCTTTTCTTGCTTTACTTTCTTATCTCCTTCATAAATGGTTTCAAGTTTATCCCAAACTTCTTTAACAGAACTACAACTCATTACCTTTGAAAGTTCTAATATCTCTCGATTTAAGCACTTTGCTTGAGGAGGCAAGGTTGGACAAAACTGCAAATTTTTTTATCAAAATCCACTACCGAAGATCTGATCTCAACATGACATTACAAACTGTATAAGACTTTGGTACCCTATTTTTAAGAGGGGTCATGTGCTGCACTTAGTCCCATAGACTGCTTTGGCCTCATGGACGTAATTAAAATCTTTCATTTCATTTCAATCATCGGTTTTTATTTTAAACGTTGCCTTAGATTTTAATTTCGTTTCAATTATCAGTTTTTTTCTTTAACGTTGCCTTTCGCAGCGGAGAAGAAGTTGTTGCGCGTACAAAACTCGTCAGCAAGCACAAGTGTTTGTCATCCGTATCAATTTATTAACAGCCAGTTGCGGTGAAAAAGGTTGCGCGTTTACTCCGAGCTCTATGCCGTCCCCGTCAAGTTGTCAGCTTTTCTGCGACGTGATTATGAGCAGGATTGAATTCCATTGTGAAAGATCAGCTACCCGCTGCCTTGTCGTCCTTCCATAGGTACTCCTTAAAACTGCAAATACAATTCTTCTTTAAAACTGCAAATACAATTCTTCTTTAACGCTAATTTATGACGGTTGCCAAGTAAAAATGTTATACAATGGAATTTCTCAATAATCTGATTTGGTGTTTAACCGTCCCTTTCCATGATTCTAGGTTAAAAATTTAGCAGGTACGCTAAAGAATCACGTACGAAATTAAGATGTGATTTGAAATCATCAGCTTTTTCTTTAACGCCTTCTGCGTGTCCCGCATTCAGTTCACCCATTTAATACCATTTTCGCTCAGTGGGCATAATTATTTGTCATCGGCGTCTAGGTCTTTATTAAGACTAAGGTCGTGAAAATTTAGAGTTGGGAAATTTATTAATATTTTGTCCTCCCCCTTGAATTCTCATGTTTTGATTGGCTATTTGGCTGTCGTTGGTGAGCACGATTGAATTCCATTGTAAAAGAGCACCTACCTAATTCCCTCCATACTCCTGCAAATATGGTGGTCGTGCTGTTTATCTGCTTGTGCTTTTTTTTGGGCAGCCTTCTTTCTTTGGCGAAGATCTCCTCACTGAAAAGGGAAAAGAATACATACATACATCTTCTTAATAAATCTTACCTCTTTTATATATATTCTCAATTAAAATAAAATTTTATTCTATTTAATTTCTTTGAATTTTTGGTTCTAGAAATAAAGTATTATGATCTAAAATATCAAATTAAATCAAATCAACTTTTAAGTTTTTTAACATATATTATATTATTATGTGAGCAAATATGTTATAGTTTTTTCCTATTCCCGCGTACTTCTAAAGACCTCCAAGGATAGAGTAGTTTAAATTAAATAATGTAATGTTTGGTTGTTTTCTTAGCATTTTATTAAATGATGATGGAATTGTGTGGGCAGGGGTATGGATGAAATTATTCAGACATATTATGAACGTGTTGAAAGTTGCTGTAAATCACCACATAAATTCCAGGCATGGCCTCTTTCCTATGGTTTAGAAGGGATTGGTTTCTATCACATATAGAGTTGTTTCTGCATATGTTCTTTTTTGCACACCTAAATTTTAACAGCTAAATATTATTTATATAAATGGTTACTTAAAGCCCAAGTAAATGTTCCAATTATAAAATAATGTAGAATAGACCATTGTGAGGTGGTGCAGACCTTTGAATAAATATGGATTGCTTAAGAAGTCATGGATATCTACATGTTCATTATATCTAGACATTGCAATTATATAGTAGTTTGTATAAAAAAAAAAATTATAAAAAAGTTTATCTTTGTTAGGTTATGTGAAAATAAATGTAAGGAATAGATATAAGAAATTATTTGATAGATGATTTAAAAATTAAAATAGGGGAATAAAGTGTTTCCATGAATGAGAGATTGGGAATGCTCACAAGATAATAATGACAGAAATCAAGATGCATAAATGAAAGTCTCACCTTAAAGTAAAACCATACAAGATGAATGAATACATATAGAGTATGTGAGGTGGCAAATATGATCAATGGAAAATGTAAATCCCGAGTATCCGAAAATAAGGAGTAACTCCTATGAAAGATGCCATAAAGTCACTCCACGACCCACTTCTAATAACCTATTCAGGGTAAACCTAAATGTAGGAATAGTACACCACAACTAAATAAAATAAAATGAAAACCTACAAAACTCCCCCTTAAGCACAACTTAAGTGGGTGAAGAGATGGGTCTCAATAGATGAAGCCATAATAGGTAGCTATATGCATAAAATCTCCCCATAGATAAGAAGCCCCTCAAATGAAGAAAGAAAAAAAACCCCAAAGTAGAGAGAAGAGTGAGGACTAGGTACCCCAACAAGAAGTAGCCTTTTGCACTCCCAACAAAGATCATAGATGAAGAAAATTGCTTTCTATAAAGGGTTTAATGAAAATGTCAATGATTTGCTTAGTAATTGGGTACTAGTAGAGATTAATGACATGTCCATTAATAAGTTCCCTGATGTAGTGTGTATGAACCTCTATGTACTTGGTCTATTAATGGTGGACTAGGTTTCATAAAATGTGAATAGCAATTTGATTGTAAAAAAATATGATAGATGACTGACAGAACTAGATACCAAACTCTAGGAGAATGTGTTGAAGCCAAATGGCCCTAGTGGAAAATTCATAGCCCCCTAATACTTGGCCTCAATGGAAGATAGAACAATAGAATGTTGATTCTTGCTCAACCAACATATAGGGCTTGAATCAAGTGAGAACTTGTATACTAAAGTGGATTTGCAATCTTCAAAATCACCTAGCAAGTCTTCTAAATCGATATACCTAGCCAAGTTACTATCAATACGTGTTACATAATGAGTCCCAAAACTGTGAGTGCCTTCTATGTAATGGAGAATTTACTTATCTCCATTCCAGTGTAGCTCATGGGGCTTGTGTATAAACCAAGAGACCATTGTAATAAATTATGAAATGTCAGGCCATGTGTGAGTCAAGTATATGATGCTACCAACAAGTTGTCAATATAGAGTAGCATCAACCAATGGTGAAGAACACTATACCTCAAGTTTGAGTCTAGAAAAAAAGGAGTTAGAGCAGGCTTGTAGTTAGCCATGTGGTGTTGTGAGAGCAAGTCAAGTATGTGGCTTGTGCAATACTAATCCGAAAAAAGACTGAGATATCTCAATTCCAAAGAAGTAATGTAACAAACCTAAGTTGGTCATAGAAGACATGTTTTGAAGGGTAATTCTCATTGGCATAATAGAGGATGAAGAGCTCCTTGTGATTAGTGAGTCATCAAATACAAAACCAAGTGTAGGAGGGAATCATCTTTCAACAAGATGCAAACATTTGGATCATCTAATAGCATTTAGAAAACCCAGTTGAAAGAAGGAACAAATCCATCTTCACGTACCAAGCCTAAGGGGCCTGTTTAAGGCTATAAATAAATTTCCTAAGCCTATAAATCATGGAAGAATCTTGTAGAAAGCCTTGTGGCTTCTCCATATATATCTCCTTATGATCTACATGAAAAAAATCACTCTTCAATGTCTAATTGATGAACCTCTCAACACACTATGTGTTGTGACAATTTAGAAAGTGTAATTTGGATGGAGTTCATATTTGCAACTGGCCCAAAGGTCTCAGTGAAGTCAATATGAAGTGTTGTTTTTTGCACATCATGCATATTTTATTTCACGAAAATATGGAACCCTTTTTGACATCTTGATTGAAATCTTTTTGCCTTGTTCATTTGGGTTCATTTCTATTTAGAATATTTGAAAGTTTTATTAATATCTTACACTTGCAACGATTTCCTTTTACTAGCCTGACTTGTTCGATTTCTCAATTCATTACTTTTGCAATCTTAATCGAATTAACTTGATTTCATATTTTGACTATGGTTCCTTTTTTGAGTGTGTTACTGTGTAAGGATTCTTGGATTTTTATATTATTTAGCAAAGACTTGTTTCTTTTTGTATATTTTAAGTTTAAAAGTCAAAGTGTTAACCCAAGTCTTGCTAGTCTTAATAAACTTCACATTTCATCTTATCTAGAGTTCAAAGGTTCTGTCTGAAAAATTGTTTAAAACATGCTTCATAAAATCAAGTTGAAGGCCATTCTTAAACATGTTTTATAAATCATCATGCATTTGCTTTTGGATTAATAAAGTTTCCCAGATCCAACCCTAATACTAAATCTAATTGACCAAGGCAGTCAAATTTGTGAGAATTAGATGTTAAGTATGTGGATTTTGAATCCTATATATTGCGAGAAGATTTTTCTACCTCAATTTATTGGGCTTTAAATTCTGGGAAACGTCATTGTGCGGACTCGCTCCTAAACCTTCATTATGTGCAGACTTCTGATTGTTTACGCTGTGGATTTTATATCACCCAGTGAAATGGATTATATAAGATTTCTTGGTTCCAAGGTTGTAGCCATATTTTGTATTTCGACATGATCTCACAAATGAATTTAAATTCACTGAGCTTTTAAAATTTCTCTGAACTTTACTTGTGTGGTGAAATCAATTTTATAAGCACTCTCAGCTCCGATGCCATACTTTGGCTTTCATGGCCAAAAGCGGGAAGACAACCAAAACATGCCATATAATCATTTGAAATCTAGATTTTAAACTGCTTTCATACCACCGACATAAACTATAACTTACAGACTTATCATGCTTACTTGGGTCTATTTGGCAACGAAGTTGGGTTCGAAATAGTATGACACTTTGGAGTCCGGAAGCGGGGGTGCAATTTAATTTCAGTAGACCGATGATTTAAAATCTAGTTGATGTAAGTCTTTAGTTTTATTCATTCTTGACTTCATTCAATCTATTTTACCAATGTCTTTCAAAATATTATTTAAAGTATGTCCACATCATGGAGTTCAAAAATTGTAAGTGTTCTCAACTAGCTAACTTATTAACACGAGTTCAATTTGTCATAACTTTCACAACATTAGAAGACCTGTTGATGATTGTTTTTGGACAAGTCAACAATTAGAGTGAAATACAAAGTATCTGACTCCCTCTTGAGCAAAGCCTCTCGAATGCTGAACAAAGTGATCAAACAAAATGACTCCAAGGTTCATTTTTTCTGATTTTGTAAGAGATAGCTCAGTGACTAAGTATGATTTTGCTGTTAAACACAAAGGGACTTATGCAGACTCTTCTCCTTTCATTCAGCTTGTTCCTCCTTTCAGTGCGGATGATGTATATACAAGGTCTCAATCATAAAGAAATAGAAAAAGATCAAGGTTCAGAAAACTAATCTAAGGTCAATGAAGCAATGATGACGATTGAATAGACAAACTCCCTGATTAACCTAACTTCACTTCGCCAAGGGTGCCTACAACTACATGAAGCTGGTGCAATCTCCTAAGGTTACGCGAAAGGTTTTCAAATCATGAAGGTTCATATGAGCACCCATAAAATGGCGCAGCTCAAACAAGCATCCACAATCGAACTTATGCAAATGATAAGGATCAGACTAGCTTTACACAACACTTCACCAGCGATGAATGTTAAAAGCACGAGCTAAGAGTTGATCAAATATTCAATACAACATACATTACAACAATGAGCTCTAATCTATTTCTAGTCTATTTGAAACATCTCTCCATTCCATTGAAGTACAGGAAACCAAGTTACTCCACAAGATAACACTTAACACCAAATAAACTTCCAATGTTTTGCATTACTCTTGAGAAATATTTACAACAATTCCAAGTCCTCTCAAAAAATTTTGAGAGTCTCCTATTCTATTCCTAAAAATCTACTCTCTACTATTGCTAATGATCTACTAAATTACAAATGAGGCAACAAGGCCTTTATATAGTGTCCAGAATACAATGAAGGGCTAAGATCAATTTGATAGCCAAGAGTCTAGATTGTGCCACCTCACGGGTAGTTACAACAACTTTCTATTTTTAGTACAAAAGAGAGAGGCAATGAAGACACATTTTCCAATGTGATAAGGTAAGGCGAAAGCATTTAAAATATTCTTCCACATAGGAATCCCTTTGGCTTCTTTTATTAAATAATATATTGAATGCATTAAATAATGCGGCTAATCAAAATTGAATGATGTGTACTCGCCACATAGATGCCAACTAGCATACTTTGAAAATTGTATCATCTTTGTGTGATGTATTCAATGTAATTGCTTGAATTTGTATGTTTAAGAATACAACTTGTTGATCTTTGCCTTGTACATCTCCTTGCAACTGGATGTATGATACTTGTAGCTCATTTGATTGACTTTGTAATGTTTCTTCTTCTTGCAGGTAAGATATATGATGATCTTCTTTGTAGCTTCTTGATGTAGATGATGATGACCTCATTCTTGAATGGGAGTAGATGATGAAGACTTGAAGTAGAGCAAATGATGATGCTTCATTGATGAAGAGTAGGAGAATCTCTTGGACTTGAAGGTTGAATGGAGCTTGAAGTATGATGGATGAATATCTTTGCTTGATGATAGGATGAAGATGAAGTAGTGCACTTGGCATGTTGATCTTGAAGTAGCCCTTTGAAGTGTAGATGATAACACCTTCCTTGGATGTGAAGTAGATGTTGATAACCTCTAGAAGAAACTTTGAAGCTTGACGAACCTTGACTTGAAGCTTGTAGAACTTGACATAAAGCTTGGATGGATGAATGTTTCGAACATGATTATCCTTGATGAAGTACACTTGAATTTGATGTGATCTAACATGATGTCATGGATGTAGGGGACTTGAACTTGATCCTTTAAAGTGGTGTTCCCTCTACAACTTGAAGATGACTCAGATGCTTATCCTTTAGATGATTCCTTGGCTTCACCAACACTCTTCTCAACTTGATGATGATCTTTAAAGGCGGCTAGCATGATGCTCCTTACTCCTTGCTTGAAGGTGATTCCTCGGATAACTCCTTAGCATCATTGATGATCCTACAAGTCAAGATAAACTATATATCAATGACCTCATAAGATAAAACAACTTTAAACATGTAATTATGCCACTCCAAGCTTAGGCGCAAATATAGGCAAAAATAGGAACAAAGAGCGCCTAACATCATTTAGTCCCACATTCATGAATTTAAATGATTTCTAGCAATTGTAAGAGTTTAAAAAGACTTCTCCCACTTAAGAGATTCATTCAAACATGCCTTTCAACACAATTTCTTCTAGGGTGCTCACCTCTAGACATGGATTTGAGTGGTTGTTTCTAGGGTGCTAATTGAGTTGGCAGAGGAGTAAAAGGGCGCCTAGGCTCAGTTGAGGTGCAAATTGGTGATGACCAAGCCCTAAGGCGCCTTTCTAATGACCTTGACTTCATGTATGATGCCTTAAACAACTCTTGTCATTATAGGTGCAAAACTTAAGTCTCTTGATGATGCTTAACTCTAGGCGCAATCTATCACTGTCTTAAGGTTGATTATCTTCTAAGCGCACTTTTGGTGTCTCTGTGAGTGGGGAAATTGTGCCTAAGTACCCTGGAGCAATTTCGCACCCAGAACTGATAGTGCGTGAGGTAAGGTATATTGAAAAATATATTCAAGTATAAGTTTAGAGATTGAATTTCTTATACTTTAAATATTTTTCAATATACCTTTCAGGATGTTTGAGATAGGTCTCAGATCCACTGGATTTAACATGCAGATTATAGAATTTGGAGGATCCACCAGATTTCAGACTTAGCCAATTTTTTAGTGTTTCAGGATTTCAGGCTACCAGACTTAGTCATTTTTAGGATCTCAAACATCATGATAGGAGTTAGCTTAAACATATCATGCTCTTTCATACTAAGGCGCAACTTTGGGTTAGTTTGAACATCTTTATGCTAAGGCGCCAAAATGAGGTAGTTTAATGCATGAAGGTGCCTAGACTTGAATTTGCTCATTGTTGATGTCTTTAAGGCTCTTCAACACTTGATTGCATCCTTGTGAGACTACTTGAACCTTAGGCGCTATCTATCATTGATCTGAACTCCATCCTACATCAAGGCGCCTAAACCCATGACCTTCAACCTAAGGCGCCTTCAATCATTAGTTTAAACTTTACCTTACACCAAGGTGCCTAAAACTCATTTGATCTTTCAAACAATTCCTACTCATGCTTGAGCTTCATAGAGGCATCTTCTCACCTCAAGGCACTAATGTTGGCTTGTGCAAGTTTCTCAATCATTTCTTTTGGCTTCAAGGCACCCAATTCAATCCTCAAATTAGTCATTTGCTAGGCGCCTAGAGGAGATTACCCTGGAGGCAAAGGGCGCCTTAAGTTCTTCAACATATTTTAGTCATTTTAGAGACTTTATATACAAGGTGCTCAAAGTGATGGGGTCCAAACAACCATCCTTCCTTAGGCGCCCATCCATCAATAGTTTAAATCTTATTTCTCATCAAGGCACCTAAAGACAATAACAACAAGGCATAGGCGCTAAAACTCATCTACTTTATCCTAAGGCGCAATTCTTGAGATCCTCTGAACATGCAATGGGCGCCTAGACTTTCATGCCTCTTCCTTGTCGAATTTGCAATGTTTCAAGCTTTGCAACATCAATTTGAATCAAGGCGCTTTGATTTGAAGGCTTCCTTGCCCAAGGTGCAATCTTGAGGGTGTCTAGATGATGAAAGGCGCCCTTAAATTCTAGGCGGAGTTTTGAGGTGATCCTGGAGTAATTTCGCACCCAGAACTAACAGTGCTCGAGGTAAGATTCTTATACTTTAAATATTTTTCAATATACCTTTCAGGATGTTTGAGATAGGTCTCAGATCCACCAGATTTAACATGCAGATTCTAGATTTTTGAGGATCCACCAGATTTCAGACTTAGCCAATTTTTAGGATCTTCAAGATCAGGATACCAGACTTAGTCATTTTCAGGGTCTCAAACATCAGGATCAGGTCATCAAGGGGCTCTAAGCCTCAAACACCATTGACTTCATCATGCCAAGGACATCATCCTGGACTTAGCAAAGCATTGGAATTCAAAAAAAAGGGGGTCCCCATTTGCAATGGGGTGATGTGTGATTTGGTCACAACAAGACCCAATCTCCTTTATGGCCTTCTTCAAAAGGCCAAACTAGTAATCAACATTCTTACATTTTCGAAAGCAATTAATAGCACTAAGAAAGTATGAACCAACGGGACATGTAACAACAATATTAATGAGTGGCTCAATGTCAAATTTCAGTCCACCTATCCATGACAATGGAACAACCACTCCTAATCCATTTTTGTCTTATCTCCTCCATCAATATGTTCACCTTTGAATATTATTTATCAAGAAGGGAGGTATGCAATCTGCGTTCTTCAGGGGGAACATAAGAGGGCCTTACTATCATTGCATCTCTCAATGTACATTTGAAATAAGGAGACCTTACCAAATGAAATGGGATGGCATGGACATAAAAAAGCTTGGCCACTGAATCATCAGTTTGCTCACATTTTTGCAAATTCATTAACCTTATCACTGTTGTTATCACCTAAATACACACCCTGACTACTTTACAGAAATTAGTCTATTTGATGAAACATGGGAAGACCTCTAATGCTGTGGGTCACTTTGTAAGCAGAGGTCAACCTCCAAAGAAGGCGAGCTTCCTAAACTAGTTATCACCTAAACTAATAGTTCCTTGCAGAGAAAATGGAAGGAGTAAAACTCAAAAAACTAAACTAGAAAACTTAAAGCAAATGGGTGATACACCAAACTAACAAAGACGATGAAACTCAGATTTGTTTTACACTTAGCTTGAAGTAATGAAAATAAGGTTTTGCATGATCTGTTATGGATGCTTTTGCATAAATATTTCACTAACAGGTTCAAAGACAAAATAACTTGTAAAAGGAAAAGAACTTCACAATTTAACAAGTTACATGCATTTACCAACACAATTAGTAACATGCATCAACTTACTACTAGCAACAAAGGTACAATATATGAGACAAAGTTACCAAGAAATATAAGACAATTTCACAAATAACTTGATCAATCACTTGATGCACACAAGACTATAATAACAAAAGAAAGTCAAGAGTTTAAATCACCAAAAGTAACTAAGGCATTCACTATATTCCATGTCCAGCAATATCTAAAAATGAGTTACAGATTTTCCAAAATGTAGAGCAAGGATCTCAAAAAAATCAAAATTCTCTCTCACTGCATAATCAGAACTCCCCTCAAAAAAAGTTACCAGTAAGTATATCCAAATTCTGACCAACTAAACTCCAAGAAAATAGCTCCTAATATCTTCTTGGGTCAGATTCTTCAATAAAGCCTCAAATCTAGCAACTGAATCCACTCCAAAAGAGTTCCAATATGTTGAAAAAGTCAAGTTTGACCAAGTCTAACATAAAGGTACAAGAAAAATTCTCCTAGATGCTCTCTAAGGCAATAAAACCTAGTCAAAACCACCCCCTATATTTCATGCATGTGTTGGACAACTGCTTCCCACTTCCACTAAATGCTTGCAAAAGCATAAAGACTCAACAAAACTCATAAAGTATTTTCAAGGTACGATTCATATATTTTGCATTTAGAATAGCAATTTGATTTAATGATCTCTACAATATCATTTAAATCAATATGCTTTACAAACTGATTTGAATGCAAAAATACATCAATATCATTTGACTACACATGAGTCAAAGGCAAGTTTTGAGGACTCCCAAATGCTTGAAAGCTTACTAAGGCACAAAAAGGTCATGGGCATACATTAGTTGATGCATTTTTTAAAAAATAAAGGTGAAAAATCACCTTTTGTAGTTGGCTTCCATTAGGGTTGAAAACCCTCACAAAAAATAACACAAGGCAAAACTTTACCATTTCATTCTTTACTCTTTACCCTACTCTAAAGCACTGCCACAATAGGGTTTCAATGTGGCTTCTTTGGAAGTTTCTCTATGTATTTGGATGCATTTCCCCATCTTACTACATACTGAGCTTGGGTAGCTACAGGTAATCAGACCTTCTTCACCTTTCTGAGTATTTGATTTGACAAAATAAAATATAGTTTATATCTCATTTCTCTTCATGAATGTGAAAAGTCATGGTTTCAGCATACTGTATACAATATATGTTTCTGTAGTTGTTGATTTAGCACAATAAGTGTATTTGCAACACTATGATCATCGTTTATGCAGTGTTTGTGGTTCACTTCTACTGAGATGAACAAGAAATGTATTTGGTTACATGATAAAACATGGATGAAAATAAAATATGGAATATATTTTACTCTGTTGCTTTCCTTTTTCTTTTCCCAACTCTGTGACAGTCATGTTGGCTATAACCCTTGGTTGTTCTTGCTTTGCTTTGGTTTCTTTCACATGTCTTTTAAACAACTTAAACACAAGAAGCATTGTCCCTAGCAAGCACTGCTCAATGCCTTCTTACATGTCACTTTATAGTTGAGTCTTCTCATTTGTTATCTAGACATTCAGGGGACTTCAATGTTTGATGATGAGTTATAGTCTCTAATGCTAGATTATTTTCCTTGGTTGGGCATTGAACTTCCTCTCAAGCTCTCTCAGTAAACAAAACAATATACATAATACCTTTTGTGACAATGTTTGCTATGGCGGTCACTGTTCCTTTGCTTGACAATGTCTCTGTCCTCCTTGGTTTAGTGACTCCTCCTTCATTTTTTGAAAATGTAAGCCTAAGATGTCTATCTTTATCTCTCTTCTTCACATAGGATTCAAAGTCTCTTGTTCATCACTGTTCACTATCATGCTAAACCTCTTGTTACTGAACATTTTAATAGTCTTCTTCTCCTTTTTTTCTTCCATTGACTGATGGTTTGTCATCTCCTTAGCAGTGACTGCTCCTAGATGTTTTGTGACTTCTCTTTATGTGTATTAAGATGTGATTGGTATGCTTTTATGTAGGCTTAAAATGGTGATAGTCCTCTTGATTGAAGTGTAGAGGTGACCTTGTGAAGACAGTGATAGTAGTCATGTTTTCCTCCTTGCTCACTTTAATGCATATTTTGATTGAAATGACTATTGTTCACTGTACTTAGGCTTAGTTCACACATTTTTGGCATTTTGTTGATAACTAAGAGGGGGGTGGGGGTGAATCGATTATCTTAGTTTATTTAACTTTATGTTCTTCTTTAACAACTAGTGCAGCATCAAAGCAAATAAGGATCCATAAGCATGAAAGTAGAAACAAAGTCAATACACATAACACAATGATTTTGACGTGGAAAACCCTGTTAAGGGAAAAAACCATGGGGTGACTATCCCAAGAATGTATTCTCTGTTAGAAGAATAGAAGTACAAAAATGGCACTTGCCAATTAGGGCTCACTGCCCAAGCACACTACTCACAAGAGGCTCACTCCCTACAAGAGACTCACTGTCTACAAGTTATAAAGAGAGTTACAAGATACTTGAACTGATAAGAAGCATCCACATATGCTAGAGTTCAGTTCCAGTTAGGCTCAATATACTAATCTACTGCACTTCATCCTTTCTCTTCTTTTGTGCTACTGTCCTTTCACATACCAGACCTGCCTTACTGCTTCCACACTGCTCTTCTGCTTTTCTTCGCACACAAAAACACACAACACACACTTTCACATCCAAATCCATCTGGTATATATATCCACACCAATGATTTCAACACCTTTCTAGTCAGCATCCAGAATAGTCAATATTTTCCCAAACTCTGAGTTGTTGGATGAAACCTTACTTATTAAGTGATGCGTATCAAGAAGATACTTATAGAAGTCATCTAACCTATCGGCCAATCATGGATGATACCTTAAAAACCTTGATCACCATCAATATCTCATCTGGAATAATGTCTGATGCTTTGCTAGTCAGTTCTTCCTCTATCTACTCTGTCAAACATGACCCCAATACTTAGATGCTCATATCTCTTCACTCTTTCATCAATGGAGGCTCAATCCCTGGAATATATTAGTTAAGGTACTCCTCTTAACTTCCCCAAGTCCGCACTTTACTAAGATACTTCCTCTAAGAGATTCAGACCTGACTGTCGGACCTTGTTGCATACTTTGTTCTTGGTCACCGGACCAAGTTACTCTACAATCTGACTTCCAGTATAGACACACCATGTCTTGCGGATGGGTGGGATGAACTTTGTTGCCATCAATGACAACACTCATGAAGCTACAATGTGTCTCTTTCCAACAATCTCCCCCTTTGGCATTGATGGCAACATTGAGTGAAAAATGACTAAGTGTCATACTATACTCCCCCTTGGCTAATGCTCTGTTCTTATGTACATTTTCCAGAGCTCCCCCTTAGTTGGATTCCTCATTTTTCACTGCTCCTCACTCCCCCTTTAACATCAATGGCAAAGGGTGGGGTCTGCACACCAAAATTTTCAAAACTCAATCTAGCATAAGTATATTATCTAGTTATACTTTACATATACTTTAGTATATCTGCAAAAGTGTTCTTCAATTGTGCAACTTCTGTTGCCCAGCTCAGCTTCATCCTGTCCAAAATTGAGATGTGACCACTCAATAGAAATACAAAAGCTTCTACCCTCTTCAAATCTGTTAGATCATTTGTTCGGGCTGTGGTTTGAGCATCATTTAAGGCTTCATGCATGGCCTCTAACTTAGGGATAATTATCTCTCTAAGCTCACTCAACCTACTTATTCTATTTTTCTTCTCCTTCTCAAGCTTTTTAATTTCATTCAAGACTGCAATAGTCTGACATTCTTGATTTATTATGGAAGTGGTAAGAGGATCAAAATTCTGAGATAGTCTTGTTAGTTTGTCCTCCTATTCTTTCACTTTCTTCTCAATCTCCACTATTACTTTGGACCATGATAGACAAAATTTATACATTTCTCAGCCATATTTAAGAGCATTTTCTAAGCTCTTAATCCCTATATCCATATTTATCCTATCATTGGTTATTAGTCCTTGTACTTCAGAGAATCTCTTTTCCACAAACTCCTTCCAGACTTTATCTTCTGTTGACTTCTCTAAGGAATCAAAATGTGTGCTAACACTATTTACTAGAGATTTGAGATTACCGGATGAAGAAGATGAGGGATCCTTCTGAAAAGATGGGATGATCTTCTTCAATACACCGGATGCAGTTTCTATGAGCTTGCAGTCTTCCATATGAGACTTCAGAAGTTTTTCTTTTGCCTTTGCTGAAGTAAAGGATACTAGCTTCATGGTTTGAACTGGGGAGAGGGAGTCAAAATTGAACGGTCCTTGAAGAAGTTCTGGTTCATCAAATTCCATCATCTCCTTGGTTAAGAATTCTTCGACTGCTTCTGCTGTGTCTCTTACTGGTGACAGGGTTTTGTCCCCTTTTGCAGCCTTACCACTATCATCTGTGGTCTTTTCTGTTGGAGTTTTCTCTCTTTCTGTCCCCTTATTACTGTCATCTTCTTTTTCCTTCTCTTGACTGATCTTCTCTTCTACTCTTTCTTCTTCTTTAGATCCAAAGTCAGCAGTGGAAACCTGAGGAGAGATGTTTGCTTGTTCATGGATCTCCTCTTCTGGAGCAGAGGATTCTAAGTCCATATCTTTCTCTTCACCTGTTTCCTTTACCTCTTCTGCTACCATCTCAGTAGATTCTTCTTTGTTATCCATTCCTGAGGGATCATTACCTAAATCCTCTATAATAGGAATATTGAATCTTTTATAGGCATTCCGTAGGATTTCTTCTATTTCTTTTGCTACTTTATCAGTTTCTCCAAGCATGAGCTGATTCATTCTAGCCTTACTCTGGAACTCATCCTTGCAATCTTTGAAGATCATATCCATTTGTTTCAGAGTAATTGAAGGATAGAGTTGATTAGCTATTTGTTCTCTAATCTCGAAGTCCTTAGCCTTGGCATTTTCTTTTCTCATTTCAAGTTCCTTTTCTAAACTTTTAGGAATTATAGAAATTATTTCAATAAATGCTTTATTGTATATGTTCAAGTACTTAACTATGGCTTCCTCCAAGATCTTTCTATCTGAATCATTATATGCATCATAGAATTCTATTATTGGTTGCAGGTTTCCATCCACAGTAACTGCTTTAACTACATCATCTAAGGACAGAGTGGGCCTTTCAACAAACTCTTCTACCTCTGCCTCCTTGTCTTCGTCGGGTACTTTCTTCTTCTTCTTCATCTTCTTGATCTCTTCATCAGATTCTGTCTCTTCTTCATCCTTCTGACTAATATAAGACCTTGTTGCCTTTGTCTTTGTTCTCTTTTCTCCTTTACCAGATGATTTTGCTTCCAGTTTTGATGCCTTTGAGCTCTTAGCAGTGGCAGATGCAGAGCTCTTACAGGATCTGGTCTAGGAGGGGGCTTCTATTGGAGCACTTTCTTTTTCTGCCTCTTCCTTTTCTTTTTCTGTCCTTTCCATATTTTCTCTATGTGCATCAAGTGCCTCTTTTGAGATGCCATATCTTTTGGCAACATTCTCTACTTCTTTTTTCACTTTTCTCTTCATCTTCGGTTGTCTTAGTTCCACATGAATCTTTATACTCAATTCTTCAAAGGTTCCAAACCTTTCTGCCTTGGGATCCTTGGGCTGACTTAGCATGTGCTAAACATGCAGCTCTACAATTTTCTCATCCACTTCATACCCCATTGGCATGATCCACCCTGTTCTTGGCTCCATAGCCTCCATTAGGCACTGATCAGTTTCTACCATAAAGCACACTGTATCTTTGTACTTCTCAACTAGAGATTAGGGGATACTTTCTCTAGCTTGCATCATGCATTTGAAGTTTTTGAAGTAGCCCCATAGCACCGTGTTTTGTGCCTTGGCATCACCAAGCCCATGCAAGTAATCTCTGATTTGAATTACAACCGGTCTATTATTTTGCCATACCCATCCATTGGATCTGGGTAGCTCATTCATGTAGTAAAAGAATAGGTAGAGTATCAAACCACCGTATTTGAAAGAATTCTTCTTATCCTTCTTTATCTTCTGCAGATTTTCCAAGAGTTGGTTCAGAAGGAGCTCACAAAGATCATAGTCTGCATTCTTCCTCAACATTTCATAAGCAGTATATACAACAGTTCCAGATACTAAATTCTCCCTACTGGAGTGATATATCTTATATCCAATTATCATTGATGCAAACTTGATATCCGGATCTGTGATATCCTCAATTGTCATTGCTCTTTTATCAAATTTCAATCCGGTAGCCTCACTTACAATTTGGTTTTTGATAGATTTGAGAGTAGGCATCCCACCAGTTGAGTGTAATCTGGTTACTGCCCTAATGGCATCCTTAGTGATCTTAAATGGCCTGTTCAACCACATGAAGTTGTCATGCATTCTGCTCAAAATATACTAGACCCATTTATCTTCTTAAAAACAGGGCAGATGAATGCATTGTGCAAAATGTTTGTCTTGGATAGCCTTATACTGAGGTTTGAGATCAAAAGAGTCATCTATTAACTGATTGTGATAGATATCTGACAGCTTGGATTCTCCAAACTCTTCAATGTTCGCATGAATGTATGCCCTAACGTCTTCAACATGCAAAACCCCATGCGGAATGCTGGAAAATGCACCTAGAGGATCTGCTTCTACAGATTTATAGGGATGTTTCTTAAATTTAGGGCACTGCCTATAAGAAATCTTCACGACATTCGGAGTAGTCACCTTTAAAGATTCAGAGAAAGAACAAAAAATACCTTACGCCTTTTAGGGTTCACGAAATGAGCCGAAGAGATCACCAGCTGATTTGAATTTTGCAAGTAATCCTTGAGAGAGATGAGGCAAGATTGTTTGCAAAGTTCTTCTTGTCTATTTCACTAATGCAAATGTGTAAATGAGGAGTAAACAAACCCTTTTATCACTGAGAAAACCCTAATTTCATATTGCAATAAATATACAACTCAAGTCATTCTGGTTGCCTTGTTCTCCTTGTTCTGAGAAGGATCTTTGTTTGGATCACTGAGATATGCTTTGATTTATACTTCGTGATTATTGACAATCTATCTTTCTTTCCTCAATTATTTAGTCTATCCACAGATCAAGATTCCTTAATTTTGAATCAAACTAGATCTAACTGCAAAGACTTGCTTCTTACAAGATGACTGTAAAACTGGATCTATCTTGGAAGATTAGACTCTTCAAACCTTCTTGCAGATCTTTCATATCTTTACCAAACCTTCTTTATATGTTTCTCTGATAATCCTTTAATCTGCAACCTTTTATGTGCCAATTTTGGGCACCTAATGACTGGCTGAGGGAGAATGTTTTTCTTTTGTTACTCCCCTTGAGCCAGAGCTCACTTTTTAATTTCCAGAAGGAATATCAGCACCAGATTCTGGTGCGGATCCATCCCCTACATTCTTTGTACTTCTCTTCACCCAAATCTTGTTCATCTCACTTTAAACTTTATCTGCATTCACTTTTCTTTTTCCTTTGTCTTGATTTTGATTATGATGCACCAGACCCCTTTTCTCCTGATTCTTGTTTCTACAGAATTTAGCAATATGACTGGATCTATTGTAATTGTGGCAAACAACATTTCTTTGCATATTTGATTGATATCCTCTTGATCTGCATTGATTAGCCATATGTCCCATTCTATTGCATGCAAAGCATCTACCATTGAATGAATTGTTCATTTGCATATTTCTGCATTCATGAGATTTGTGACCATACCTTTTGCAGTTGAAACACTGTCTAGAGAAGGATGTATTAGTCTGATTTATTCTCTTTCTGTACTGATTATCTTTATGACCAAAGTTATTGTAGTTGTAGTAGTACCCATTGAAAGATGGATATCATTGAGCATTAGATTGCCTTACCGAAGGTCTTCTAGGCCTGTTCCTTGGGTTTCCTAATCCAAAATTCTTCTAACTAGATCTGGAGCTTTCACCTTTCTCATATCCCAAGCCACACTTGTCATCTACCCTCTTTTGGCTTTCAAGAAGAACTTCAAGTTGGGTAGAACTTATCTTGAATTTCTCTTTGTATTCATTTGTTGTTTGAAGATCCTTTTTAAGAGTGTCAATTTGATCCTCAAGTTTTTCTTCATTATCTTTAGCATCTTCAAGGTTAGATTCAAGATGTCTGATTATTCTATCCATCTTGTGGCAGTCTTCTAATTTCTCCTTGAGAGATTGTCTTAGATCATCTTTAGTTTTTCTTTTCTCTCCAATTTCTTGGGTAAATTTCATAACTCCTGATTCCATTTCATGTCTTACCATAATGATCTCTTTTGATAACTTTTCACATAGCTTGGTTTTCTCCTTTAGATCTTCATTTGTATCATTGGCTTCACCTTGACTTGCCAATTGTTGAAGTAGATCCTTTCTCTTTTTCATAGAGAGACTCAGTTTCCCTTTTAGTTCATTTATGAAATCATCAGCCTGTTTGAGTCTTTCCTTCAGTTCATTGACTTCAGAATTAGATTGCTCAAGATCATCTAGGGTAGACTAAAGTTGTTACTTCATACCATACACATCCATTTGAATTCCCAGATCTTCCTCAAGTTGTTAGGCTCTGTTTGGAGGAACTTGGCTCTGATACTAATTGTTGATAACTGAGAGGGGGGTGAATCAGTTATCTTAGTTTATTTAACTTTATGTTCTTCTTTAACAACTAGTGCAGCATCAATGCAAATAAGCATCCATAAGCATAAAAGTAGAAACAAAGTCAATACACATAACACAATGATTTTGACAAGAATGTATTCTCTGTTAGAAGAATAGAAGTACAAAAATGACACTTGCTAATTAGGGCTCACTACCCGAGCACACTGCTCACTCACTGCTTACAAGAGACTCACTGTCTACAAGTTATAAAGAGAGTTACAAGATACTTGAACTGATAAGAAGCATCCACATATGTTGGAGTTTAGTTCTGGTTAGGCTCAGCATACTGATCTACTGCACTTCATCCTTTCTCTTCTTTTGTGTGCTCTCCTTTCACATACCATACCTGCCTTACTACTTCCACATTACTCTTCTACTTTTCTTCACACACAACACACACCTTCAGATCCAAATCCATCTGGTATATATATCCACACCAATGATTTCAACACCTTTCTGCATCCGGAATAGTCAATATTTTCCCAAACTCTGATTTGTCAGCTGAAACCTTACTTATTAAGTGATGTGTATCAAGGAGATACTTATAGAAGTCATCTAACCTGTCAGCCAATCATGGATGATACCTTAAAAACCTTGATCACCATCAATATCTCATCTGGAATAATGTTTGATGCTCTATCGGTCAGTTCTTCCTCTATCTACTCTGTCAAACAGGACCCCAATACTTAGATGCTCATATCTCTTCACTCTTTCATCATCGGATGCTCAATCCCTAGAATATATTAGTTAAGGTACTCCTCTTGACTTCCCCAAGTCCACACTTTGCTAAGATACTTCCTCTGAGAGATTGAGACCGGACTGTCGGACCTTACTGCATACTCTGTTCTTGGTCACTAGACCAAGTTACTCTACAATCTGACTTTCGGTATAGACACACCATGTCTTGCAGATGGGTGGGATGAACTTTGTTGCCATCAATGACAACACTCATGAAGCTACAATGTGTCTCTTGCCAATACATTTGACAGGGATCTAAAATAAAATTGCAACTACAAAATGACTTATCTCTGCCTTTATCTTGATCTATTGCCCTGTTGATGCTTAAACCTCTGTATCAATGTGATCTTTTGGATGTCATATCACTTGAGATCTCTGTAATTATCTGTCGAGGTTACACCTTATTGTCTTGCATGTTAGAAGACTGCTCCTCTTCTTGGCAATCATGACTGCTACAATCATGAGAGCTATTCTATAGTCTCTAAGGACTGATCCTTTATTACGACACTGTCCCTTTGTGTACTGCACCTTGGAGATTAAAAAAAATGACTGCCTTTGTTAAAGATGATTGATACGACTATCTTCTGATAGTCAGACAGAGATAATGTTAGATTCAAGACAGACAACTTAGAGGGGGGTGGGTGAATTAGTTGTCCAAAACTTGCTCCTTAATTAAACACTTAAACCCACTTTGTTATTCAACAGCATAATAATTAATCAACCATGAAAGCATAAAGCATTAGCACAAGAGGAGAAACAAATCAACACATGAGACACCAAGATTTTGATGTGGAAAACTCGGTCAAGGGAAAAACCACGGGGTGATTAACCCAAAAAGTATTCTCTGTTAGAAGAATGGAAAGAACAAAATGGCACATGCCAATTAGGACTCACTGCCTGAGCACACTGCTCACAAGAGGCCCACTGCCTACAAGAGACACATTGTCTACAAAGTAACAAGTATCACAAACTTGAACTGGAGAATAGAATCTTTACCATGCTTGGATCAATTCCATTTAAGCCAAAAAACTTCTGCTCTACCTTTTGCTCTTTTCCTCACTACTACACACTCATTCATACACAACACACTTTGGAATATCTTCACATTCCCTTATCTATACAAGACATCGACTTAGGAACAATCATCTAAGTCGGAAAACACCTATAAGAACATCCACAAGATGTGTAATACATCCGATCGGCTAGTCTTAGGAAGAACACCTTCATTTGGAAGTTATTCTTCAAATTATCACTCTAACTTCAATGCGGACCACCAACATGAGCTGAACACAATCCAAAGATCACCACAACCTTTCCTAAATCACAAAGAGCATCCACACTTCATCTGCTTTCTAGAATTCTTCTCTCCTTCATCCAGAACTTTAAGAACACAATCTGTCATCACTGTCACAAAGGAATAGGCGCTTCTGGACCTTCAAACCATGAACCAATCTATTTGACACTTCACAAGGATGTCCTCAACACTCCTTCAAATCTGTAAAATGGGATAATTCATTTCTGGATCTCACCGGACCTATCTGTGTCACTCTGTCACCTCTGAACAGCTACCGGAACCAGTTCTACTTGAGCAGCCATAACTTCTTCAGGTCTTCATGCATACCTCTGGAAACTTTACTAGAGCATCTCAAGACTTATATCTACAAACCCTTTAAACCACATCCTCTGATCCTCAACCTATCTTGGACTTTTATCTTATTGTCATCACTGTTCTTCACTGTTCCTGATTAAGACTAATTTTCTCAATATCCTCAACACACAGCTCATCCAATCCTTATCATTAATGCAACAGGAGTATGTTGACATCAATGACAACACCATTTAGTCCCATACTTGCAACAATATCCCCCTTTGTCATTGATGGCAACATATGATTTGAAAAACTATCAAGACAAAAGCTTCTCCTTACTGTCACAACTCCCCCTATCGGTACCAACCATTCAAATGTCTTCTCTTCTTTTGCTGCTCCCCCTTTGATCATTAATCACTTATTTTTCACATGTCTTCTCTCCCCCTTTGACATCAATGGCAAAGGGCACATACTTGCAATTCCACTGCTTCAGAATCATATCTGCTACTCCCCCTGAGTAGCAGCTCCCCATCAATCCGGATCACAAGATGTGACTGTGATATCCACTGGACTGATGCACATTAGTGCACCTGAGTTCATCACCGGAGGGGCAATAACCCCTAACTTCTCCCTGAGATACTCAAAAGAGTCCTTGGGAAGAGGTTTAGTAAAAATATCTACAGTCTGATCCTTGGAAGGCACAAAGTCTAGTCTGACTTCATCCTTGTTCACTTGCTCTCTTAGAAAGTGAAACTTGATAGATATATGCTTAGTCTTAGAATGCAACACCGGATTCTTAGATATATTTATTGCACTTGAATTATCACGGAAGATTGTGATAGGCATACTCTACTTTAATATCTCTTAGCATCTGCTTCATCCACAAAACTTGAGTGCAACTACCTGCTGCTGCAATGTATTCTGCTTCAATTGTAGACAGAGATATTGCCTCTTATTTCTTGCTTAGCCAAGAAACTAATCTTTTTCCCAAAAAGAATGCTCCACCACTGGTACTCTTCCAGTCATCCACATCTCCTACCCATTCTGCATCTGTATATGCATGAAGAGAAAAATCATGATCTCTAGGATACCACAAACCATACTCAACTGTCCATTTTAGATATCTAAAAATCCTCTCGATTGCCATGACATGAGATTCTCTGGGATCAACCTGGAATCTAGCAACAAGACCAACAGCCTAAAAATGTCTGGTCTAGTTTGAGTGAGATACAACAGTCCTCCAATCATTGACCTATACTTTTTCTGATCAACCTTAGGAGAATCATCATCTTTGCTCAATTTACATCTGGTAGACATAGGAGTATGCATTGGTTTTGAGTCTTCCATCCCAAATTTCTTCAACAATTCTTTCACATATTTAGTCTAAGAAATGAAGATTCCTTTCTTTATTTGAGTGATTTGTAGACCCAAGAAGAAATTCATTTCACCAAGCATGGACATCTCAAACTCATTTTTCATTTGATTTGCAAAAGTTTTACACATACTATCTCTTCCTCCAAAAATGATATCATCAACAAAAACTTCAACAATCAAGATTTTTTCATGATCAATTTTGAAATACAAATTACTGTCAGCAGTACCTTTGTTAAAACTAATCTTCAAAAGATGCTTATCCAATCTTTCATACCAGGCTCTTGGGGCTTGCTTTAGTCCATACATAGCTTTCTTCAACTTGCAGACCATATCACTATGATCAAACAATTGAAATCCATCCGGTTGCTCAATGTATACTTCTTCTTCCATGTCACCATTCAGGAAGGTAGACTTGACATCCATCTGATATACTTTGAAGTCCTTGAAGGCAACATAAGCAAGAAATAATCTGACTGCTTCAATTCTTACCACCGGAGCAAAATTTTCTTCAAAATCAACTCCTTCTATTTGAGAGTAACCCTTGCAGACCAATCTAGCTTTATTTCTGATTACATCACCAACTTCATTCAGTTTGTTCTAGAAGACCCATTTGGTTCCAATCACATTCTTGTCTCTAGGTCTAGGAACAAGATCCCAAGTGTGATTTTTCTCAATTTGCATAAACTCTTCCTCCATTGCTTTAGTCCAGTTTTCATCATTACAAGATTCATTTACTGTCTTAGGTTAAATCTTTGAAATCAAATAATATTTATCTGAGTCTTGAGCAATTCTTCTTCTTGTTTTCACACCTTTGCTTTTATCACCTATGATCTGATCTTCAGAGTGGTTCAGTCTTACATACTTGGGAACTTTGGGAGTTTCCTGCACTTGTAATTCTTGATCAGGCTCATTAGGACTCATCTCCTCTCCCTAAATTACCGGATCTATTTGATTCTAAATACCAGAAGGAGTTTGGGCTCCTTGAATCAGAACACATTTTGATCATCTTCATCACATTCATAAAATCTTGAAGGTTTTTCAATTTCTTCATCAACCTTCACATTTGTACTTTCTATCATCTTTCTCAGTCTCTTATTATAACATCGGTATGCTTTGCTTTGAGTGGAGTAACCCAAGAATATTCCTTCATCACTTCTAGCATCAAACTTGCCTAGATCTTCATCTCTTTTAATATAACATTTGCTACTAAATACTCTAAAATACCTCACAGTAGGAGTGATGCCAAACCAAAGTTCATAAGGAGTCTTACCGGTATTGCTTCTAATTTGAACTCAATTGAGAGTATAGACTGCAGTGCTGACAGCGTCTCTCCAAAACATCTGAGGAACATTTGCTTCCATCATTGTCCTAGATGCTTCTTGGATGGTCCGGTTCTTTCTCTCCACTAGTCCATTCTGATGTGGAGTCCTAGGAGCAGACAACTGTCTCTTTATACCACGCTTCTCACAAAAATCTATGAATTCACTAGATGTGAATTCACCACCTCTATCAGATCTCAGACATTTCAATTTTAATCTGGTTTCATTCTCTACCATAGCCTTGAAAATTTTGAACTTCCCAAAAGCTTCTGATTTCTCTTTCAGAAAGGTAACCCACATCATCTAGGAATGGTAATCAATTAATAGCATGAAATATCTATCACCTTGTACACTCTTGATTCTTGTTGGACCACATAGATCAGTATGAACTAAGTCCAATAATCCAGTAGAAAATTAATCTTTGCTTTCAAATGAGATTCTGCTTTGTTTCCCCAACTGACATTCTTTGCACAAACTATTTGTAGGTTTTACCAATTTTGGAAGATCTCTTATAGCCTGAGTATTGCTTATCTTGATGATATTATCAAAATTCACATGACACATCCTTCTATGCCATAGCCAACTCTGATCAACTTGTACAAATAGACAACTTTTACCAGTACCAACTAAATGAAAGATATTACCTTTTGTTTGAGTACCGGATGCAGTCTCTGTTCTAGAACTTTCAAAAATCCTACATTTTCCATTCTTGAACTAGAGATCATAGACTTTGTCCACCAACTGTCTGACATTGAGAAGATTGTGCTTCAATCCTTCAACATATAGTACATTACTGGTTTTTTTCTTTCCATCAAAAGAAATAGTTCCCCTACCTCTGATTCTACCAACAGAATTATCACTAAACTTTACCACTCCTCCTTCATACCTTTCCAAATCTAAGAACTTATTTTTGTCACCTGTCATATGGTGAGAGCATCCACTGTCAATGACCCAATCATCCTTTTCTTCAACTTGGGCAGCCAGAGCTTTTTCTACAACTTTATGATTGACAAATTCAGAGGCCATTGGAGCTTCTTCCTTGATGGCAATAAATACCCATTCACTTCTAGATTTGTTTCCTATTTTTGATTCATCATCTATTACTCCTTCATTATCATCTTCTTCATGAACATAATAACAATTCTTTTGGAACCTTGATCTGTTAGGATTTGGCCTTGAAAATCTTTCCGGACATCTTGAGGCAAAATGACCAATCTTATTGTAGTTAAAACAATTAAAGGGCAATTTTCCTTCATACTTACCGGATCCTCTTGGTAGTCTTTTTACAATGAGGGCTTCAAGTTGAGTTGTTTCTGCTTCTTCTTCCATGTCTTTTCTTTCTTTTTCATACCATGACAGCTTCTTTGATGAATTCTCTCTTGGATCAAACCTTTGTTTACCTTTGACACAGGCACTGGCTTTGAATGCAAATTTAGTCTTGGGGGGGTCATCTCCAAACTCTATCATTTCAAATGCAGCCAATTGATCTCTTGTGACAGTTGTATGGGCTTTGAATTCTTCAATGGCAGCGCCCTTGATTTTGTAAGAAGCAGGAAGGGATCTGAGAATTTTGCCAACAATCTCATATTCATCCAAGACTCCACCAGCATTTCTAATTCCACAAATAAGCTCATTTACTCTTGGCATAAAAGTAGTGATGTTTTCATCTTCTCTCATCTTCAGATTTTCAAATTTTCCTTTCAGACTTTGTAACCTTGCACTTTTGACATACTTGTCTCCTTCATGCAGAAGCTCCAGTTTTTGCCAAATCTTAAAAGCAGTTGGTAGGTCAATAACATTTGAGAGTTCTAAATCAGATAATATGCTTAGAAGAGCCTCTATAGTCCTTAGATTGTTTTCAACATCTGTGATTTCATTTAGGGTTCTCAGACCACCCTGTGGAGGTACATATGGTGTTGTAGCCATGGTCTAGTATGCCATTCCCATACATCTCAAGTGACATTTCATGTGACCTTTCCAGAGATTAAAATTGGTTGAATCAAACTTCAGACTATCCTTCTTGTAAGACGACATCCCAGATCTCCTCAAGCGGTTAAGCTCTTTTTAGAGGAACTTGGCTCTGATACCAATTGTTAGATTTAGGATAGACAACTGAGAGGGGGGGGTGAATCAGTTGTCCAAAACATGCTCCTTAGTTAAACACTTAAATCCACTCTATTATTCAGCGGCATAATAATTAATCAACCATGAAAGCATAAAGCATTAGCACAAGAGCATAAACACATCAACACATGAGACACCAAGATTTTGACGTGGAAAACCTGGTCAAGGGAAAAACCATGGGGTGATTAACCCAAAAAATATTCTTTGTTAGAAGAATGGAAAGAACAAAATGGCACATGCCAATTAGGGCTCATTGCCCAAGCACACTGCTCACAATAGGCCCACTATCTACAAGAGACACACTATCTACAATGTAACAAGTATCACAAACTTGAACTAGAGAATAGCATCTTTACCATGCTTGGATCGGTTCCATTTAAGCCCAAAAACTTCTGCTCTGCCTTTCACTCTTTTCCTCACTACTACACACTCATTCATACACAACACACTTTGGAATGTCTTCACAATCCCTTATTTATACAAGGCATCGACTTAGGAACAATCATTTAAGTCGGCAAACACCTATAAGAACATCCACAAGATGTGTAATACATCCGGTCAGCCAGTCTCAAGAAGAACACCTTCATTCAGAAGTTATTCTTCAAATGCTCACTCTAACTTCAATGTGGACCACCAACATGAGCTGAACACAATCCAAAGATCACCACAACCTTTCCTAAATCACAAAGAGCATCCACACTTCATCTGCTTTTTGGAATTCTTCTATCCTTCATCCAGAACTTCAAGAACATAATATGTCATCACTGTCACCAAGGAATAGGCGCTTCCGGATCTTCAAACCATGAACCAATCAATTTGACACTTCACAAGGATGTCCTCAACACTCCTTCAAATCCATAGAATAGGATAATTCATTTCTGGATCTCACTGGACCTATCTATGTCACTTTGTCACCTTTGAACACCTGCCAGAACTGGTTCTGCTTGAGTGGCCATAACTTCTTCAGATCTTCATGTGGACCTTTGAAAACTTGACTCGAGCATCTCAAGACTTATATCTACAAACCCTTTAAACCACATCCTCTGATCCTCAACCTATCTTAGACTTTTATCTTATTGTCATCACTATTCTTCACCATTCCTGATTGAGACTAATTTTCTCAATATCCTCACCACACAACTCATCCAATCCTTATCATTAATGCAATAGGAGTATGTTGACATCAATGACAACACCGGTTAGGCCCATACTTGCAACAGATAACTACTTCTATTTTGTCATTAATAAATTGCCTTAGCATTTTATCCTCTTCCTGGACACTGCTTCAATCATCCACTGTCTATTAGACTATCACTTCTCCTCATGGATAAACAGTGCTTCAAATGACCCTTGTGGTAATTCTCAAGATGATAATTCTCTATTGACATTCCCTTTACAGACCTTTGAGACCTATTTATCACATGCTTTATACTTTGATACCTTTAGATATGATAGTCATTATATTGACTTTTTTTGTTTGATGCTTCATTAATCTATGATAGTCCTTGCTGACCCTGGATACAGTCCCTTGATTGTTCCTACTGACCTTGGATACCTCTTCAGACTACCATCTCTCTGCCTTCAAGATCGTCACCTCAATAACTATTAACAACCCATTAAATCCATACCTTGGTGATAAACATCTTGCAGGGTCTTGGATTCTTAGATCTCTTGGATGGTGTACACACCCCATTATGGTGATAAAGGAGTCTAAGGATGAAACATAGGTATCTCTTGCATTGTTTGAAATATCTCTTCAACAACTATAAAAACATCCTTCTCCAATGCAATGTAGCAGGCACAGTTTGATTGCTGACTATCCATAATCATGACTATCTTTTCACTAGCTTCTCAGAAACTGCTACTATTTATCATCTTTTAAATGGTGACTGTATCATGTGATAACCTATGGTAAAATATTACTTATGCTATTCTGTCTACTGTAATTCTTCCTATGCAATCTGTCTTTCTGGCATCTACTAAATATCTATGAAATGTTTTGTAAAAAGATTATGAGCCGGGCTCAACCCTTGTGGGAGCCACATTTTCTCCACTCATAATATAAACTAATGAAACACTCAGAAACACAATTTCATCTGTATTTGCACATGAAGCAAACTTGTTAGAAAATAAATGGATACTCTGGATGTGTTTGATGACTTGCTTGTTTTCTAGGACATCCAAAGTATACATTTCTTGTTTAATGCATTTGAGGATTAGCTTATACATGCATAGGTACTTGTTCATGTCAGGTTAGGGACCATTCATTGCTTCGAGTATTACTCTAACCCTACATGCACATCTTTACTTTTACTTATTCATGTATAGATTGTTCTTCAATTTTATTGAATAAGAAAGTTAATCTCATAGCTTGTGTGAGATAATATACATGTTACATTCAATAAAGATTATTTATTTTTTAGAAAGGATTTGTATAAATCTTTCTTATGTTACATGCACTTGGATAAATGCAGTAATTTGATAATCATAATCTTTTAAATTATTTCATTTATGCACTTGAATGTAATGTAATAAGGATAATATAAAATGTACCTTTTAAACTTTGAATCAAAGCTCTACCTGAATGAGATGTAGTGAAATTTAGGTAACAACTGTATTTTTCAAACTTGTAGTAGAAGTTTACTTTCTCTTCCATCTATCGTAACCCTCTCCAACTGATATATTAGAATAGTCATGAATAGATTGCAATGGTCTAGATGAATGTTTCATAGTAGTTCTAGTAGTTTTTTCTTCACTCTCCCCAACCAACTATGCCATTTCAACTTGTTGTTCCAACATTATATCTTTACAAAATGTAACTCCATGTCCACTCGTGCAATAAATGGTGTCAAACCCTACTATAGCTCCCATAAGAGTTAGTTTTACAAACACATGACACAACCAATTCTTGTTGCCACTTGAATTTTTACCCTTATTAGTGCTTAAATTGGTGGCTAATTGTAACAAAGGTTTTTTGGGATTGAAAGGGCCTTTCAAAAATATCTAAGAGAGGATGAAGGGCATGTAAAATGGTCTTGTGGAGTTCAAAAGAACTTGTGTTTGGATTTTTAGAAGAACAAGAACCTTCAACTCTCCCTAGAATTTCCATTATGTGTACTTCTTATTTGCCCATATCATTCACACTGTCATCACTATTGTTAGTGCACATTTTTATGTCAAAGATGTTTCAGAAGTTTGTAGTGCTATTGAACTGTGGTTTTTAAGTTTTTGTATGATAGTAATCAATTTTTTTAAAAAAATTACAAACTCTCCCAAATAGGCCAACTATTATGTAATATGTATTAAAAAAAGCCAATCAAATTATAAATACCTTAATGATTGAACCAATGAACTTTAAAGATTAGAATTTTGTTAGTGTAGAAATACTAATGTTATTACTTATTATTTAATAAGTAATTATACATATATTTCCCACATAGCTTTAAGCCACCTTAGCTAGGTTATGTGCCGACTTGGAGAGTCCATCAAACTCATCCAAGATACATGTCAACACTCATTTGTTGGAAATATGCAGCCATATAGACAATTTCCTCATAACCCTATGAGAGATTAATATGCAAACAATAACCAGAAATCCATATGCAAAAGAAATGACAATTATACCATCAGAAGAGAAATAGATCAAAAGAGTCCCAATAGCTCCATACAAATATCAACTCCAATAACATGTGAACACAAACATCCAAGAATAATAATAAGAGCAATCAAGAGAGAACCTGCAAATCATAACCATGTCCTTCTATCCACACTAATGTGCTATAGTTGTAAAAAGTATGATCTCCTTTACAACCCCAAAATAAGAAGCCTCCTCAACATCCAACAAAACAAGATGTAAGCCTCTCAAACCAAAGGTAAATCAAACTCATAACCATCCCAACGTAGGAATAAGCCCAAAGCCACTAACCATCATCATTACACACAATGATCTCATCACAACTCAGGATCAAACATAAGGAGATAACTAATCATAACCATGCATCTACTCCTCAAACAAGTCCTCACAACCATAATCTATAGCTCAAGACTCAAGCATGAGAAGATAAGATACAAAGAAAGAATGCATTTGAAAAATAGGTGGGCTATACTTATCAAATCATTCAAAATTTCACTACTGAGTGGACCAAGAGTGGGGATTAGATTGCTCCTCCAAGATGCACCAAGCCTCAAAGACTCTCTCCAAGAACAATCTCCTCAATAGGTCCATGTTGAACTCACATCCAACCAAGGCGTAGGCTCCTTGATCTTGTTGTTGAAATCATCATCAAAGAGTAAACATCTCAATACATGTCTCTAATCTAAAAGAACTGAAGCCTCACCTAAGTCTCTAAGTATCCATGAGCACCTCCATGATCAATCCATGCTAAACTCAAAATGCAAAACCACACTATCATGAAGCTCCAAAGCAAATGACAAATGTATTCAATACCAAGAGAACCAATAAGATCATTGTGAAGGCTCCCACTGCACGTCTGCATAACCTAGGAACATATCATGACATCATGATCTAATCATCTCCTCAAAGGAAGATCTATTTCTCATAAGAACATATCATGCTCTAAAGAGCACCTATATCATGCCAAAACTCTAATGCACAATCAATAGTAAACCAAGACACAATACCATCCATCCTGTAAGCAAGGATCACCTGTCAAAACTAAAAAACCATAAACAACACCTCAACCAAAGACTCCAAGAGTCCTCCATAGCACCAAGATGTCAACATCTCCAAATCACATGAAGATAATCATCCCCTATCAGTAGAACCCAAGATTTCAATGAACTCTCAATACATAGAAGAAATAGGATCCAAGAGCTCCTCCATGACACCACCAACCACTACAAAAGATCATCCATCACCTAAATGATGAATCCATATCATAGACAAAGCTCCCACTAAACCATGATATCAAGCTACACATGGAAATGTCATAATAACCATCAAACCATCACTGTGAAAAGCTCTCACTGAATCATGTAACCAAGCTATCCATGACATCATGATAACCATCTCTTAAATGAAGATCATCCATGTCCCCAACACAATCAAAGAATCCTACTGTACAAATGACAACAACTCCCAAGAGGTTGAGTAAACCATAATCTTCAAACCCATAAGATTAACAAAAACTATCAATTTGAACCAATCCAACAACACAAAAACTACACCTTCAAAACAATCCTGTCCTGCCAATTTCCTAAACAAACAAGGAACATCCATGACACCATAATCACCACCCAATGTACCTGCACCAAACTCTCATCAAGTCTCACACAATTGTATCATATAGTCAACAAATATAGGTTCCAAAAATTATTGTATCAAATACCATCTATCTCTATATCTCATAATGACAAGTAAACCAATACAACATGTGACAAAATCAAGCCACAAATTAGAATTTGCATCAACACTAAAACATCTATAGGCATATACAACCCACATCCATGTTATAAATGCAACTTGTAAGCATTAGACTTGTACCTACAACACTGCACAACCTTTAGATATTGTTGGTGCCCAAATTTACCAGTTTCAAAATGCCTTATTCTGCCACAAAAATTCAAGAAACTCCATCAATTTTTCCCACCTTTGCCTTTGAATTTCAAAACCCATCAATTATACTTGATATGAGATATTTTACATGGGTTCCCTTCCTAAATTTCTAATTAAATTTCCCTTTTTTCCTTGTGTTCCCTTATGTTTCTCTTCATTGGAGAAAATCGGCACATTTTCCAACTTTATCGACAATTTTGTGAATTTGCAAACTAGCGAACTAGTTTGCTAGTTCAAAAATTTGCTGATTCGTCAATATAGTGACTAGCAAGTGATCCATGTTGTTCAAGGAGGCAAAAAGAAGTTAAAGGTGCCTTTGTCAGTGATTTCTTGAGTTCGAACTCAAAAGTTCACCAATGGTGAACATCACCAATAGAAGGCAAGAAATAAAAAAATGCTGTGGCAAGTAAAATTTCCTAAGGCACAAAAGAGAATGAAAGCAAAGATTTGTTAGTGAAATTGGATGTTCACGAACCTCCAAGTTGGTTGACTAAAGATTCGGTGGATAGAGGATTCACCGATAGAAGGTAGATGAAGGAAAGAATAAGGGGAAAAGAGAAAAGAAAAGAAAGGTTCAGCAAAATCGAGTTTTTCCAATAAAGGCAAAGTGGAAAAGCCAAACTTTGGGATTGGCCAAGTCTATCAATAAATTGAATAAAAAAGAGTTTGGCAGAGGTAAGGTTTGCTGACAAAGAACGAAAAGGAGTGAAAAGTGAAAAGTTCGTAAAAGGTTAGTTTTGCTGATAGTGCAAACACATGTGCAAAATTGACTAAGGCAAAGGTGGCTCTATCGGCAAACTGGGAAGGGGCTAAACTTTCCAATAGGTTTGAATATTTTGATTTTCACCGATAAGGCAATAGGTAAAAGAAAAGGAAGAGAAGCACATCAATAAAAGAGTTCAACAAATTAAAGATTTGCCGACAAAGGGCAAAGGCTTGCTTGTCTTAGAAAGGGTCAAAATTGTTGACAAGTGGCAAAATGAAGATGGTTCATGATGAAGGGCTTTTGCCAACAAAGAAGAAATGAGGTGGCAGGAGTTAAGTTAAAAAATGGTAACTTTTGATGACTAAAGGGATAGAAAGCAAAGTTCATGAAAAGCAAAAATTGTTGACCAAGGGGGAAACAAGCCTAGTTCTAGAAAGTCACAATTCACCAACTAAAGGAAAAAGTGATCAGGCAAGCCAAGTTTGCCAAACAAAAGATTTGTCGATAAGGCATAAAAGAGGCCAAAAATGAAGATGAAAGGAAGATGCCCCCTACAGTTTGAAAAAGTGACATTTTGCTGATAAGGTAAAATAGCGCCAAGAATGAAGAGAGAGATAAAGGGAAGGAAAATAGATAAGGGGCAGAGGTTCTTGAAATAGAAAATTCTTTGATAAAAGGGGAAAATAGATTCAAAGGCAGAAAATCAAAAGGAAGATGAAATGTACATGTGTAAAGCATGATAAAAATGTAATTGTAGTTTAAAATATTGTAAAGAGCTTTACACAAGTATTTTTGGTGGATCATATTTCAAGCACCTATCTGCCTGAAAACACACCATGATTTTAGGTAATCAGTAAGTTGTAGGTAGGTGAAACAATAGAGATATTTATTGTAAAAGGACCAGAATTAAATGTAGGTATAATGTGTTTCAGCAGGCAAATCTTTCTGCAAGTATTTTCATTCTTGAAGGAATTGGGCACCTGCAGGTTTTAGAGTTGTCAGGTGTGAGATTTCCTTCCAAATGTGCATATTTTCTAACTGCATAGTGGGTCAATTTTATTGCAACATGGATTTGGCATGCTGACTGAGTTTCAATGCCTAGGGGCTTCATAGGAGCTTATTGCTATATATACATAGTTTTCATATGTTTTCAGGGTTGGTCACTGAGCCAATTGTCTGGTCTACAATGCCTCGGGATAATCTTAGGGCTTCAAATCAAACCAGTCTGGGTAGTGAATGGAGGAATGTATTTTGATGCAGCGTAGGAATCAATTATAAAGTATATTTTGTGCAGTGGTATGTCTCCATGGCCATTTGTAATGATTCAGGGGAATGTATAATCACAGTTGTATGTTTTCCTTCACCACACTTGCTGGTGTGATTGTAATAGAGATTTGATAATGTGTGGCAACATTTAAGTCAATATATGCTTTGTGTTGAGTCATTTCTTTGTTGCAAATAGGTCATTGTAGTTTGGTTCTAGATAATTAAGTATGTCCAATGTGTCAAATATAATCTAAGGAATGTATGTGAATACATTTTAGTTTTCTATTGATGTTGGTTTAGTCCTTTCTTCCCTTTTTATTGCTTAAATGACTCAGTTGCCCAATAGAGTAGGCACCAGTCCATATTGGAGAGGGATCAATCACTCATTTTAAATCAAACAAATTATTCACCAATGGTTTAGGGGAAAAACCCATATTTCCTATGCATGTACATTCACACAGGTGAAACAGATATATAGGGGTTTTGTGACAGCCAGTCATTCTTGACTTAGTGATAGGTTTTGGAGTCAAGATGATGAGTTGGGTTTGACTGTTCATTTATTTTTAATTGTTCATCTGGTTTGAACTTAATACCTATTCAAGTATATCCCGTTGGAATATCCCTCCATAGTCTAAGCTGAGCTCGAAGTGTAGAGGAGTCTACCCACTCCTGTTAGTTGGCCAAAATCCCCCTCAACTTGTTGATAAACCTCTTCCTATCACCCTGATGACAATCCCTGGCCTAGGTAATTTCAAAATGTTTGAGTTTTGGGTTGAAGTCATTTTGGATCCCAACATTTTAGCACCATTGCCGGGGATAATTTTACTTTAGCCGTTGTCGGGTTTTAGGCAACTAGAGATATTTTTAGCCCCCTTGTAATAGTCAGTTCTAGTTTTGCATGTGTTTGGGTAAGTTGGCAGCCTGTCAACTTACGCCAATATTTTGGTGTTATTACCAAGGAAGTATTGTTGGGCTAGAATCATTTGAAGACTCTACGAGTGAGATGAACCCAAAATCAATTCATAGCCTTGAAGATCAGTCATGCTTCAAGGGTTTTCCTCATTGAGTGAGGTGGCGACTGTGTTGTCAAAGAACATAAATTTATTATTGTTGTACATTGATTGTTGTTGGTGATTTGAATGCTCCATCTGAATATGCAGCAGTTGGTAAATTAAAGGTACATGGTTTTCTTCCTAACCTTTAAAGTTTATTGTTCTTGTAATGTCAAAGGAACAAATTTTTATGCCTCAGTTTTCTTCCCTACCTTATAGGATGTTTTAGTCATGGCCAATTGTTATGAGCCTAGATACCCTAGGGATGATCTATCATCTAAATCTTCATATATATCAGACCCTAGGAAATACATTGGAGTGGATTCCCATGACCATCCTAGAAATATATATTTCAGTCCTAGCTCTGCATGTTATATGAATCAAAACTTATATGCACCCATGCAAAATCATAGTGACTTAGTAGTTCAGTAGTATGAAATTGAAAACACCAAACATCTATTGGAGTCATTATTGCAGCAAGAAGAAGAAATAGAAAATTAGATTCAATTGCTAGAGTCTAGGATATAGTCCAGTCCTCCTACTTTTCCCAGTTGCTCTCTTCCTTGGCCTCCCCTATTGCAAATGAAAAAATATACAATAAATTGGACCTTTCTTAGGCCAATTATGAGAAGCAATCCATGCCCAACAAGATCTATTATCAGATGCCATTATTTGATGGGTGTGAAGCTTATGATAGGAAGGCACATGTGTTAGATTTAGGCTAGACAATTGAGAGGGGCTGTGAATCAGTTGTCCCAAATCTTAAACACATGCAACTATTTCTTTATCACACAAAACTGATTAATGATATAAACATTTAAAGCATGAATCATCAACACATTAGCAAAAACAAATGAACACAGAACTTTAGGATTTTTATGTGGAAACCCGGTTAAGGGAAAACCATGGTGGGGGTTAACCCACAAAGATTTGTACCTTGTTAAAAGTACTTTAGAAAAATAGAAGGCACATGCCTTCGCATGCATTGTCTAGAGTTCACTACTTAAAAGAGACTCACTGCCTACAGGAAGTAAGTTTATCACAGAGATAATGAACTGAGAAATAGCATCTGTTTCATGCCTAGTTCAGTCCCTTTAAAAGCTCACAACTTCTGCTCTGTTCTTCAACTACTTATTCTTTATATCTTCATCCTTACTACTCTTGATCCTCTGCACTTCTTCCTCTCTGCTCTACTTCTGCACTTCTCTTAGGATTTTATCATTTTCACGCACACACTTTCCACAACTCATCAACAAGTATTTATATACTTCATCAACATTGGAATGAATAACAAGGTTGGCTAAACTTGACGCGTATCATCACACAGTCAGAAAAACATAACTGGAACTCAAATCTTTTTCTATCAACACACCACGCTCCATAGAATGCTCTTAGATCATCCTCAAAATGCTTGATTCATCTAGTTGGCCAAGACTTTGAAAAATAATAGCACAAAGAAGGAATTCTTCTTTGACAAGCTCAGACTTCAATGCAGACCTCCAACATAGCAATCACACGATCCAGAGACCTCCACAAGCCCATTGAATTCAACAAAAACATCTACACTCCTCAAAATCATCAGAATCATTTGCATCTTCTTTCAGAATCTCAAAGACACTATCTTCCATGACTATCATATTAGAAAGATTGCTTGCAGACTTCCCAACAACGAACTACTTGAATGGATTATACACACCGACTTCCCAAACATGCCTCTAGATTCAAAGATCATTATTTTACATTACCGGAGTAGTCCGGACCTCTTTCCTGTCACTCTGTCTCTTCTGAATAGTGCAAGAACTAGTTTTACTTAGATGGCCACAACTTCTTCAAATCTTAATGTGGATCTCTCAAATCTTATTTGGAGCTTCTTCAGACAAACCTCTACATAGCCATATGGTCCACATACATTGATCATTATTAATTTTCTCAAAATCCTCAACAATCCAGTCTTCTATACAGGGAGCAAAATAGGATACAGTTGACACCAATGGCAATAAGGATATGTTGACATCAATGACAACACCGCTTAGGCACATATTTGTAACAATCCCCCCTTTGTCATTGATGGAAGCATATGATGTGAAAAACTAAATTCAAGCATCAAGACAAGAATTTCTCCCCCTTTCTCTTATCACTTTCTTCACTGCTCCCCCTTTCATCAGCAACTAGTTTTTCACATGAATTTCTCCCCCCCTTTGACATCAATGGCAAAGGGCACATAATTGTAACATGTTCTTGCATTTGTAGATTTCATGGACAGGTTCCAATTTGAGGATGAGGATATGTGGATGAGGTTCTTTGTTAGATCTCTGTGTGGATTAGTAAGCAAATTGTTGGTTAGTTTCTTTGACCAGCATTTTGCTTCTTGGGATCAATTGGTGGCTACATTTGAAGATTTTGCAAATAGTCTAGACCTTGTGTTCCTTTCCCAAGAACTAGAAGATATTAGAAGGAAGGAAGGAGAGTCTAGCATGGAGCTCAGCCACAAATTTGTGGTTTCCCTATCTCGCAGCATAGAGAATTTCAGACCTGGCTTTCCTATTTGTATTGACATGTATCTTAGTGCTTATGATGTTACCTTAAGCCCAAATTCTATATGGGAAGAGTTCACTCTAGTGAGTAAGCAAAAGGCATACTTGTTCATTGATTATGTTAACAGAGTTATGAGGGATATGATTGCAAGATCTCTATCCTCATATGCAAAGATGGTTGATAATGAATAGGCTCTTGTAGATAGTGGGGATGTGAATGCTTCATGTGATCCAGACATGATACAGGGTGATGGTTGTGTGTGTAGAAGGTTAGAAGTGGAAGATGGTGCATCATATGATAGCAATGCAGATGATGAGAGCAATGTATACACCTGCCTTCAGCTAGATATCTCATCAAGTGAAAGTGAAAATGATGAAAACAGTGGTGATTTCCAGCCTAATACTAAGATATGAGGTTCAAAGAATAATGAGCATGTTGTGTACAGTGATGAACAGTTAGATAGATCAACTTTTGAAGTTGAGTATGAAATATGTACACAGATAAGTGGAATGGATAGTGAGCAAGAAACTTGTTTCTTTTTTGATGTATTGCCCTCTTTTGTTCCTTTTTGTGATAAAACAGTTGATGTTTGCTTGCACGAGGATGATGTAGAGGTGGTTGCACTTGATGATAACTGATCAGAGATAATGGTTGGTGCAGCCATGGAATTTCAATGTGAAGATCTTACCCTATATTTTTAAGATGGTGATCATGCGGACAGATATGAGAACCTATTTCTTTGGTGCAAGGTATGTTGTCTTCCTCATGCAGGGTGTGCTTAATCAGAGCCACAAAGAACTAAAATAAGAATGTGTGTGAAAGAAGATATGTGAGAGACAATTGGAAGAACATGGTTCTTCATTTGAGGTGTCTCAATGTATTGGTTTATGTGCATTGATGTTTTGAATTGCAGCTCAGGTCATGCTTATGATTCAGGCATTGGAATTTGTAGCAGCACATATGAAAATTTTGTTCAAGAGCTTGATGGAGTTACCAATGAATATGAATGCTTCCACTTTGATGTGGAAAATTTATTAGCTCTTGAATGTGTTAGTGCTGCAATAGAGGTTTAGTCCTTTGTGTGGGACGTTGATGTGAGGGAGTAGAAATGTGTGTTTATGCCTGAGCTTCAACATGTTGTAGCCCAACTTGAAGATGTGACTGAGCTGGAGTCTTTCTAGTTTTTTGTACAAGATGAAGTGCCTTCTCTTGTGGATCAACAGTGCATTTAGGCACAATTTGCTTTGCCATGTGAACTAGAGGTGTTTTCTTTTTCCCTCAATTTGCATGAAGAGGTCAGCAAGTGTGATAGCTTGGCACATGATAATGTAGATTTGTCTTCATTTGTTTGTTTTGTTGCTGACCTAAATTTTAGTTCTACACCACTTGCTACTAGGAATAAGAATGATATGGATGTGAATAGGTCAAGTACCTATCTTTTATGGTTGCCATGCGGTAATGATTTCACTGATGAAGCTAACCTTGGATCCACAAGCATATGTTGCAGATTAGTACATGTTGGGGATAGTTTTTAGTTATTGCAGTTGGGTGAAATATGTAAATTTAGTTTGAGGGAGATTAGCTCTTTCATTCAACTTGCCTTTGACAGAGGCAAGTGGTTTCATCAATTTTCTACAGGGTTGACCTGCAGTGTCCCAAACTTTTTGATCACAGTTAACTTACTGTTTGTGCCTTCATGTTTATGACTGTGTGTTTTCATGTATATATGTTTTGTAAATATGTTTCTATTGTTCCCTTTGTTCATTTTTTTTTGTCTGCCCAGAGGTATTTTGAGGTTCTTGTTGTGCCAAAATTTGCCACACATCCCCAACTAGAGCCGATGTTGGTGCCCAAATTTACTAGTTCCAAAATGCCTTATTCTGCCCCCAAAAATCAAGAAACTCCATCAATTTCCCCCACCTTTGCCTTTGAATTTCAAAACCCATCAATTATACCCAATATGAGATATTTTACATGGGTTCCCTTCCAAAATTTCTAAGTAAATTTCCCTTCTTTCCTTTTGTCCCCTTATGTTTCTCTTCCTTAGAGAAAATTGGCTCATTTGCCTACTTTATCGGCAAATCAGTGAATTTGTGAACTGGCTAACTAGTTTACGAGTTTGAAAATTTGCCGATTCATCGATCTAGTGGCAACTGGTAGGTGATCCATGTTGTTCAAGGCAGAAGAAAGAAGTTAAAGGTGCCTTTGTTGGTGATTTCTTGAGTTCATGTTGTTCAAGGTGGCCAAAATAAGTTAAAGGTACCTTTGTTGGTGATTTCCCGAGTTCACGAACTCAAAATTTCATCGATGGCAAGCTTCGCCGATAGAAGGCAAGACATCAAAAAATGACATGGTGAGTAAAAGTTCCTAAGGGACAAAAGAAGATGAAAGCAAATATTTGTCAGTGAACATGGAGGTTGCAAAATTAGGGGTTCATGAACCTCCAAGTTCAGTGACTGAAGGTTCAAATGACGAAGGATTCGTCGATAAGGTAGATGAAGGAAACAACAAGGGGAAAAGAGCAAAGGAAAGAAAGGTTTGGGAAAATCAAATTTTGTCGATAAAGGAAAAGTTGGAAAGGCAAAGTTCAGGATCAACCAAGTTTACCAATAAAGCGAATAAAAAAGAGTTTGACAGAGGTCAAGTTTGTCGACAAAGAAGGAAAAGCAGTGAAAAGTGAAAAGTTTGTAAAAGGTTAGGTTTGTTGATAGGGCTAACACATGTGCAAAATTGACTAAGGAAAAGGTGGCTCTATCGACAAATGGAGGAGGGGCTAAACTTTCTAATAGGTTTGAATATTTTGATATTCTTTGATAAGGCGACAGGGAAAAGAAAAGGAAGAGAGGTGTGGCAATAAAAGAGTTCAACAAATTAAATATTTGCCAACAAAGGGCAAAGGCTTTCTTGGTTTAGAAAGGGTCAAAATTTTTGACAAGGGGAAAAATGAAGATGGTTCTATTGCAAATATGTGCCTAAACGATGTTGTCATTGATGTCAACATTTTCTTGTTGTCATTGGTGTCAACTGTGCCTTATTTTGTTGCCTGTTCAAGAGACTCGAATGTTGAGGATATTGAGAAAATTAATGAAGACTCAATGTTTGCAGACCATATGGCTATGTAGAGGATTGTCAGAGGTTGTTCCAGTCAAGAATTGAGAAGTCCGCATGAAGATTTGAAGAAGTTATGGCCATCTGAGTAGAACTAGATTTTTCTATATTCAGAAGAGACAGAGTGACAATAAGTTAGTCTGGATTGCTCCGCAGTGAAATATTATGGTCTATGGATCTAAAGGAATGTTTAGGAATTCAATGTGTATCATCAACTCTAGTGGTTCGTGGTTTGGAGGTCTGCAAGCTATCTTTCTAGTTTGATAGTCATGGCAAATAGTGTTCTTGAGGTTTTGGAGGAAGATACAAATGGCTCTGGTAATTTGTTATAGAGTGGATGTTATTGGTGAATTCAATGTGCTTGTTGAGGAAACTGGATCATGTGGCTACTGTGGTGGAGGTCCGCATTGAAGTTTGAGCTTATTGTTGAATATTTCTTCTTTGAGGTTGTTGTTCTTCCCAGTTCTTGGCTGACTGGATGTTCCTAGCATGTTGTGGATGATCTAAATAACACTTTATGAGGCGTGGCATGTTAGTAGAGGAAGATTCAAGTCTCATTTATGTTTGGCTAATAGTGTAATGATCAGTGTTAAGTTTAGCTGACCTTGTTGATCATTCCAAGGTTGATGAAGCATATAAATACTTGTTGAAGAGTTGTTGAAAATCACCCTTGTGAAAAATGAATTAAATATGAAGAAAGGATCTAAAGTATAGCAGAGAAGAAGGGGAGCAAAAGGAGTATAGAGTGAAGAGTTAGTGAAGAAGAAGTTGAAGATAGAAGCGGAAGTTTTTGTGAGCATTCAATGAAAGTAAACCAGGCATGAAAAGATGCTAATTATCAGTTTGTTCTTTCTATGTAAAACATAAAATTCTTGTAGGTAGTGAGCCTCTCTTTTAACCAGTGAGCTCTAGGCAGTGAGCCCCAAGGCAAGTGCCTTCCCATTCTTTTAAGTACTTTTAACAGGGTATGAATCTTGTGGGGTAACACCCACCATGGTTTTTCCCTTAACCGGGTTTCCACATCAAAAATCTTGGTGTCAAATGTGTTGATTATGTTTCTGCTTCTGTGTTGATGTTATATGCTTTAATGTTTGCATCATTAATCAATTTGACAATTGTGAAAGAAGTTTAAAAGAAAAGAAAAGATTAATTTTTGGGACAACTGATTCACCCCCCTCTTAGTTGTCTGGGCTAATTCCAACAATTGGTATTAAAGCCAAGTTCCTCTAAAAGAAGCTTGACCACTTTAGAAGATCCAAGATGCCATCCTACAAGAAGGAAAGTCTGAGATTTGATGGAACAAATTACTCCCTCTGGAAAGTACACATGTAGTATCATCTAGAATGTATGGGTGATGCCTTTTGGTTAATAACCAAGATTGCATATAAGATTCTGAAGAACAGACCTTCAACTATAGATGAACTCAGAGATGCTAAACACAATATTTGATCCAAAGAAGCATTGTTCGGTGCCCTGACTGATACCGAATTGGCAAATGTCCTGGATTTGAAAACTGCTCATGAAATCTAGAATAAGTTGGAAAATCTATATGAAGGTGACAAATATGTTAAATGTGCCAAGCTACAAATTCTGAAGGGTAAATATGAAAGATTGGTAATGAGTGAAGATGAAAACATTACTTCCTACATGCAGAAAGTAAATGAACCTGTGACCGGTATGAGAAATTTAGGTAGAGTTTTGGAAGAATCAGAAATTGTTGCCAAAGTGTTCAGATCCTTACCTACAACATACAAGCATAAAGCTACAACCATCAAAGAAATCAGGAGAGTAACAACTGTTACAAGGGATCGATTAGTTGGTAAGCTTTCAGCATTTGAAATGAGTGAATTTGGTGATTCCCTCCCTAAGTATGAATTTGCATTCAAGGCTAGTGTGTATGGAAAACAAAGATATGATCCAGGTGAAATTTCTTCAGGAAGATCAAACAGATTTGTGAAGACAAGGAAGGATCTTGAAGATGATGAAATTGAGATTGCAGATCTTGAAGCTCTTATTGCCAAAAGAATGCCAAGAGGATCCCATAAGTATGAAGGAAAGTTGCCACTCAAATGTTGTGCTTGTAATAATATTGGTCATTTTGCCTCAAGATGTTTGGAGAGGTTTTCAAATTCAAACCCTAACAGATATAAAAGTCAGAAGAATTTTTACTATGTCTAAGAAGCTGGAGAAGGAGTCACAGATGATGAATCTAATCATGGAGAAGGTGATTGGGTGTTCATTGCTATCAAAGAAGAAGATCCAATGTCTACTAAATCTACTAGTTGTGCAAATGTGGAAAGTGCTTTGTCTTCTCAAGTTGTTGAAAACGATGAATGGGTGATTGATAGTGGATGTTCTCATCATATGACTGGTGACAAGAGCAAGTTTGTGAGTTTTGAAAAATACGAAGGTGGGCTTGTGAAATTTGGAGACAACTCAACTGGTAGAATCTGTGGAAAAGGATCCATCTCCTTTGATGGTAAGAATTGCATCAATGTTGTTATGTATGTGGAAGGACTAAAACATAATCTTCTCAGTGTTGGATAGTTGGTTGACAAGGGTTATGATCTTCGATTCAAGGATGGAAAATGCAAAATCTTAGAAAGCTCTGGAATTGAAATTGCATCTAGTACTCAAACTAGAGGTAACATCTTTCATTTAAGTAGTTCTTGCAAAAGTTGTTTGATTGCTCAGATAGATCAAAGTTGGTTATGGCATAGGAGGATGTGTCATGTGAATTTTGATAGCATTGTCAAAATAAGTTCCACTCAGGCTGTAAGAGATCTTCCAAGACTTGTGAAACTTGATAGCATATGTAGAGAATGTCAATTGGGTAAACAGAACAAAATTTTATTCAAAAGTAAGGAAAAAGCTTCAAGTGGACGATTGGAACTGGTACATACTAATCTCTATAGTCCTACTAGAATTAGGAGTGTGCAAGGAGATAGATATTTCATGTTGTTGATTGATGATTACTCCCGGATGATGTGGGTAACCTTCCTAACAGAAAAATCAAAAGCTCTTGACAGGTTTAAGGTGTTCAAGGTGATGGTTGAAAATGAGAATGGTGAGAAATTAAAGTGTCTAAGATCCAACAGAGGTGGAGAATTTACTTTCAGAGAGTTTTTTTTCTTTTTGTGAAAAGCATGGAATAAAAAGACAGTTATCTGCTCCTAGGAGTCCTCAGTAAAATGGAGCTGTGAAAAGAAAGAACCGAACCATTCAAGAAGTTGCCAGGACCATGATGATGGAAACAAATGTTCCTCAAGTTTATTGGAGAGAAGCTGTAAGTAATGTTGCCTACACTGTTAACCAAGTGCAGATCAAATGAAATTCTGGTAAGACCCCTTATGAACTATTGTTTGGTCATCCTCCTACCGTGAGATATTTTAGAGTTTTTGGTAGTAAATGCTATATTAAAAGAGATGAGGATTTAGGCAAGTTTGATGCAAGAAGTGATGAAGGAATATTTTTGGGATACTCTACTCAAAGTAAGGCTTACCAGTGCTTCAACAAGAGGTTGAAAAAGATTGTTGAAAGTGCTAATGTTAGAGTTGATGAGAGCAAAGAAGGACATTCCAGGGATTGTGGATATGATTTAGATGATCAAGGTGAAATTCAAAGTCAAGAAAGGCAAGTCCAAACTTAGACTCAGATCTAGATTGATCTGGTAACTCAAGTGACTCAATAGGTTAGTACAGATGATAATGAACAAGCTCAAGAAACAGAAGTTTAAACAATTTCCAAAACCCCTAGGTATGTAAGGCTGAATCATCCTAAAGATCAGATCATAGGAGATAAGAGTAAAGGTGTTCAAACTAGGAGAAAATTTAATGAAGATCAAGAGGAGATTTGTTTGATTTCAAAGATTGAACCTAAATCAGTAAGTGAAGCCTGCAATGATGAAAACTAGGTTAAAGGAATGGAAGAAGAATTGATGCAAATTGAAAAGAATCACACTTGGGATCTTATTCCTAGACATGAGGACAAAAATGTGATTGGAACCAAATGGGTCTTCCGGAATAACCTAAATGAAGATGGTGAGGTTGTAAGAAACAAGGCAAGGTTGGTATGTAAAGGCTACTCTCAAGTAGAAGGAATTGATTTTGAAGAAACTTTTGCTCTGGTGGAAAGGATAGAGGCAGTTAGATTATTTCTTGCATTTGTTACTTTCAGAGATTTTAAAGTGTATTAGATGGATGTCAAATCAACATTCTTGAATGGAGATTTGGAGGAAGAAGTCTACATTGTGCAACTAGAAGGATTTCAGTTGTCTGATCAGGTAGATATGGTTTGTAGACTAAGAAAAGCCTTGTATGGAATCAAGCAATCTCCAAGAGCCTGGTATGCTAGATTGAATAAGCATTTGCTTAAGCTAGGATTTAGCAAAGGTACTGCTGATAGTAATCTATACTTCAAGATTAATCATGAGGACATTCTAATTATTGAGGTCTTTGTTGATGATATCATTTTTGGTGGAAATGAATGTATGTGTAAAGCATTTGCTGATCAGATGAAAAGTGAGTTTGAAATGTCAATGTTTAGTGAGAAGAATTTCTTCTTAGGTCTGCAAATTGTTTAGTCAAATAAAGGTATCTTCATATCTCAGTCCAAGTATGTGAAAGAATTGTTAAATAAGTTTGGAATGGAAGATTCAAAGCCATTAGGTACACCTATGGTAACCAAATGCAAGCTAAGCAAAGATGATAACTCCCCCAAGGCAAATCAAAAAAGGTATAGAACAATTATTGGAGAATTGCTCTATTTGGCTCAGACCAGACCTGACATCATGAATGTAGTTGGACTTGTTGCCAAATTTCAAGCTGATCCAAAACAGTCCCATGTTGTAGCAGTCAAAAGAATTTTTAGATATCTCAAAGGAACAATTGACTACGGATTGTGGTATCCAAAGGATGATAACTTCACTCTTCATGCATATACAAATGCTGATTGGGTAGGAGATGTGGATGATAGGAAAAGTACTAGTGGTGGTGCATTCTTCTTGGGAAGAAGAGTGGTCTCTTGGATGAGCAAAAAGCAAGAGGCAATATCTCTGTCTACTGCAGAGGCAGAGTATATAGCAGCAGCAAATAATTGTACTCAGGTTCTATGGATCAAGCAAATGTTGAAGGACATCAGAATTGTGTTTGAGGAGCAAGTCACAATCTTTTGTGATAATTCTAGTGTAATAAGCATCCCAAAGACTCCGGTGTTGCATTCAAAGATAAAGCATATATCTATCAAGTTTCATTTCTTGAGAGAGAAGGTAAATGAGAATGAAGTCAAGTTGGAGTTTATGTCTTCCAAAGATCAGATTGCTAATATCTTCACTAAGCCTCTTCCCAAGGATACTTTTGAGTATCTCAGAGAGAAGTTAGGGGTTATTACCCCTCCTGATCAGAACTAAGATGCACTTATATCCATCAATCCAGTGGAATTCTAAGTCATATCTTGAGATCTGGATTGATGTTGGAGATCAGTTTGAAATAAAAAGGGGGAGTAAAAGATTGCAAATATGTGCCCTTTGCCATTGATGTCAAAGGGGGAGAGAAGACATGTGAAAAACTAATTGCTGATGATAGGGGGAGCAATGAAGAAAGTGGTTATAGAAGTCAGGGGGAAAAGTTCTTGTCGTGATGGTTGAATCAGTTTTTCACATCATATGTTGCCATCAATGACAAAGGGGGAGATTGTTTCAAATATGTGCCAAAGCAATGTTGTCTTGATGTCAACATATTCTTGTTGTCATTCGTGTCAACTATTCCTTATTTTGTTGCCTATTCAGGAGACTGGAATGTTGAGGATATTGAGAAAATTAATGAAGACTCAATGTTCGTGGACCATATGGCTGTGTAGAGGATTTTCAGAGGTTGTTCCAGTTAAGGATTGAGAAGTCCGCATGAAGATTTGAAGAAGTTATGGCCATCTAAGTAGAACTAGATTTTGTGTGTTCAGAAGAGACAGAGTGACAGTAAGTTGGTCTGGATTGCTCCGCAGTGAAATATTATGGTCTGCAGATCTAAAGGCATATTTGGGAAGTCAGTGTGTATCATCAACTCCAGCGGTTCATGGTTTGGATGTTCGCACACTATCTTTCTAGTTTGATAGTCATGGCAAATAGTGTTTTTGATGTTCTGAAGGAAGATACAAATGATTTTGGTAATTTGGTATAAAGTGGATGTTATTGGTGAATTCAATGTACTTTTTGAGGTCTTTGGATCATGTGGCTACTATGTTGGAGGTCTGCATTGAAGTTTGAGCTTATTGTTGAATTCTTCTTTGAGGTTACTGTTCTTCCTAGTTCTTGGCCGACCGGATGTTCCTAGCGTGTTGCGAATGATCTAAAGAGTACTTTATGAAGCATGGCATGTTAGTAGAGGAAGATTCAAGTCTCAGTTATGTTTGGGAGATAGTGTAATGATCTGCATTAAGTTTAGCCGACCTTGTTGATCATTCCAAGGTTGATGAAGCGTATAAATACTTGTTGAAGAGTTGTTGAAAATCACCCTTGTGCAAGATGAATTAAATCTAAAGAATGGATCTAAAGTAGAGCAAAGAAGAAGAGGAGCAAAAGGAGTATAGAGTGAAGAGTTAATGAAGAATAATTTGAAGATGGAAGAAGTTTTTGTGAGCATTCAATGAAATTGAACCAGGCATGAAAAGATGCTAATTATCAGTTTGTTCTTTCTGTGTAAAACATAAAATTCTTGTAGGCAGTGAACTCTGCGAAGTGAGCCCGAAGGCAAGTGCCTTCCCATTCTTTTAAGTACTTTTAACATGGTACGAATTTTGTGGGCTAACACCAATCGTGGTTTTTCCCTTAACCGGGTTTCCACGTCAAAAATCTTGGTGTCAAATGTGTTGATTATGTTTCTTCTTCTATGTTAATGTTCTTTGCTTTAATTTTTGCATCATTAATCAATTTAACAATTGTGAAAGAAGTTTAAAAGAAAAGAAAAAATTAATTTTGGGGATAACTAATTCACCCCCCCTCTCAGTTGTCCGGGCTAATTCCAACAGGTTCATGATGGAATTTTTCTGACAAAGAATAAATGAGGAAACAGGAGTGAAGTTAAAAAATGGTAACTTTTCTCAACTAAAGGGATAGAAAGCAAAGTTCATGAGAAGCAAAAATTGCTGACCAAGGGTGAAGCAAGCCTAGTTCTAGAAAGTCACAATTCACCAAGTAAAGGAAAAAGTGATTAGGCAAGCCTAGTTCGCTAAAAAGAATATTTGTAAATAAGGCATAAAAGAGGCCAAAAATGAAGATGAAAGGAAGATGCTCCCCACAGTTTGAAAAAGAGGCAATGTGATGATAAGGTAAAATAGTACCAAGAATGAAGAGAGAGATAAAGTGAAGGAAATTAGAGAAGGGGCAGAGGTTCCTGAAAGAGAAAATTCTCTGATAAAAGAGGAAAATAGATTCAAAGGCAAAAAATCAAAAGGAAGATCAAATGTATGTGTAAAGCATGATATAAATGTATTGTAGTTTAAAATATTATAAAGAGCTTTGCACAGGCTTTTTGGGGGATCATATTTCAAGCGCCTATCTGCCTGAGAACATGCCATGATTGCAGGTGATCAGTTATTTGTAGATACCTGAAATAGTAGAGATATTTATTACAAAAGGACCAAAATTAAATGTAGGGATAAAGTATTTCAGCAAGAAAATCTTTCTGCAAGTACTTTCATTCTTGAAGGACACTAAGGCATGGATACTTGTAGGGTTCAGAGTTGTCAGGGTCTGGGATTTCCTTCCAAATGTGCATATTTTCTGACTACACAGTGGGTCAATTTTAAATTGCAACGTGGGTTTGGCGTGTTAATTGAGTTTTAATGCCTAGGGGCTGCACAGGAGCTGATTGCTATATATACATAGTTTTCATATGTTTTCAGGGTTGGTCATTCAGCCAATTGTTTGGTCTATAGTGCCTCAAGCTAATCTTAGGGCTTCAAACAAGCCAGTCTGGGTAGTGAATGGAGGAGTGTGTTTTGATGCAGTGTAGGAATGAATTGTAAAGCATATTTTGTGCAGTGGTATGTTTCCATGGCCATTTGTAATGATTTAAGGGAATGTATAATCATAGTTGTATGTTTTCCTTCACCACACTTACTGGTGTGATTGTAATAGAGATTTGATAATGTGTGACAACATTTAAGTCAATACATGCTTTATGTTGAGTCATTTCTTTGTTACAAATGGGTCATTGTAGTTTAGTTCTAGATAATTAAGTATGTTCAATGTGTGAAATATAATCTAAGGAATGTATGTGAATACATTTTAGTTTTCTATTGATGTTGGTTTAGTCGTTTCTTCCCTTTTTATTACTTATTACTTAGTTGCCCAATAAAGTAGGCACCAGACCATATTGGAGAGGGATCAATCACTTATTTTAAATCAAACAAATCATTCACTTGTGGTTTAGGGAAAAAACCCATATTTCTTGTGCATGTACATTCACACAGGTGAATCAGCCATATAGGGGTTTTGTGATGGTCAGTCGTTCTTGACTTAGTGACAGCTTTTGGAGTCAAGATGATGAGTTGGGTTTGACTATTCAATTATTTTTAGTTGTTCATATGGTTGAACTTAATACCTATTCAAATATATCCCTTTGGAATATCCCTCTAGAGTCTAAGCTGGGCTTGAAGTGTAGAGGAGTCTATCCACTCTTGTTAGTTGGCCAAAATCCCCCTCAACTTGTTGATAAACCTCTTGCTATCACCCTGACGATAATCCTTGGCCTAGGTGATTTAGGAATGTTTTAGAGTTTCAGGTTGAAGGCATTTTGGGTCCCAACAGATCTTACAATGTAGCATGAAAATTCAACAATACATGTATAATGTTGCTAACAAAGGATAATCATAGGTACAATTATAAGTTTTCAATGACTTAAACACCAAATCACCTTAGATTTGATTTGTCATCAAGTCACAAAAACACCATAAGTCAAAGGGACCAAAAATAGATCAAACTTAAATAAACTGAATAGACTTCATAATATCATCTCCAAACCTTCTCCATTGTGTAGTGCTTAGAATTACCTTTCAAACACCTATAAGAAGTCCAAAATTTGACTATGTATGCACAAGGTATGCCCTGTCAAATCTTAAAATGTACATCTGGCTTCCAACTAGGAAAATCTGGTCAAAATGACAAATTGTAGAAAAATCTTTGACACCACAATATAGTACGTGAAATATCTTTCTTTCAGATGTAAGAAGTTGAAAATTTGACTCCATATGACAAAGTTATGGCCTCCAGTAAAAATAGACCCAATAACGCACAATTTTTTTTCTTTTGAAGATTCCTTAGGGCACAAAATAGGGAAAAATAAGGTATCCTAGGCATCATTCCCAAGACAAAGAAATAAAACTAATATAGTTAGGCCTTCAACAATCATGCCCTATGTATGTTAACACACCAATTATCTATCACTAAGAATTGAAACATATCGGTTATAGATGACAAGACCTATAGGACCTCTATTTTAAGTAGATGACAAACTACAAATTGCACATGTAACAAAAATATAAAATAAGTTCAAATCCCTTCATATGGATCCCCTTAACATAGTTGACACCATGTACAAATCAGAGGCCACACAAGAGTGATTCTATTAATGTTTATTAATTACAGTTCACTTAAGATTTTAGGCAAAAGTACAATGCTGAATCATGCTAATTGGTAGGGCTTAATCAACAGTAAACTACTAGGGAACAAAGGGAGATGTGGTTAAAGTGGATTTTTTAAATCATTAATCTATTCTAGATTGGTGCCTATTCAATGGGAAGTAGTGTTAAATTCAAGGAGGGGAAAAGGATGTATGAATTAACGATGGAACCAAAATTGCACACATCTATAAATTGAAAAATCAAGAGACATCACATAAAAGATCTACTTCAAATATACATGTCTAATCAAAGGTATCCCATATGCATAAATGAGAAGGATATTATGAATTTGTTTGCATTAGTTTTATAGTGATCTATCACCAACTAATCCCTAGTACTAGAAATCAACAAAAGTGATTTGAGAGATTTTGTGGCATGCTCAGAAGACCCTGTAAAACACTTCTGCTAGCCATGAAGACATCCAAAATGTGGAGTGGTCCCTGCTAGATCATACCTTCCTATAGCCCATACAATGTATTCCTAGGCCTTACAGAATAATGACACACTTTAGTTGATCCCCTAAAACATACTTAGGACTACCCTATAAAGAAGTAGCTCCACAACCAACCTCCTTTACATAAAAAAAACATGGATATATAGAGCTAGGAAAGAGACCAATGACATTGAAGATCATATCAATGCTTGCCAACAATCCACTATTCTAAAAGAAATACCAAGTTGCTAATCAAACATTAAACACATTTGCAACAACATGACAATCAGATTTGATCATGCATAAAAATAGAAATTGTCTTGGGCTTTGTTTCTTCAAGAATAGAGGAGAGAATTCCTCATTCATGTATATAAACCACTTGCAAATAAATTTCCCTATCAATTTTCGAACTCATTAAACACAAGAAAGATGGTCCATGCCTCTTTAGTTCTATTTGAGAACACATAACACATGCACTACTCAAATCCATTATTGTCAATAAAACCTTTACACATGGCTCTACAGATTTGATTTACTTTAGTAGAGAGCCACCATATCATAAACAAGGTATCCAAGACTATCATCATGAGCATACACCATATCAGAGTTCCATGAAGCTCAAAAATGTCTTCTAAGGCCCATATTGAGCCATATGTGCACATGTCTGCATATCCTTTGTGTCACTCTCCATCTATGCACAAAAAATCCTAAATCATGATGCTAATCCCTTTTAAAAATTTTTAGGCACAAATCTTTATTAAACTATTTGAATATGTTGCATAGATCAACAACCAATATTGACTAGGCTACATGATCTACAAATAACGTGCAATGACAAAAATAAAGCTGCCTAAAATAAGTTATCCACTGGGGCAGGTTTGCCAGTTATTGAATGGGAGAGCACCACATAGCTCCTTGATTTATAGCACTTTCTCGTCGTTTGAAATATTGTCAAGCTCTCTAAATAAGAACATTGAGCCCACCACCTCACAAGCTCAAAGACATAGCATTTACTCATTTGATGCCACACACCATTGGTCCCAAAGACACATCAAACATTGGTCAAAATGACTAATAGAATTTAATCAAACACTTACCAGCTATGCAATACATGTCCACCTCACACATTTAGTGCCTTGGAGAAAACTCCTTGCATGCATATAGAAAATAAATCCTTGATGGCCCCATAGCACCCACCATATAGCCACATGGCACACAAACATTTGTCCACAAAAGTGGGACCCATTTGTGTTATCCTCACCACTGCCTCTAGACTAATGAAAAACCTTCACATGCACATAGGCCCATAGAAGTGGTAGCCCTCAAACCAATAAAGTAGCTTTTCTAATAAATACAAAGAAATATAAAAATATCCCGCTGCGATATTTGAAAGTGTTGTGATAGAATTCTTCTCAGCTCTCTCAAAATAATTCTCCTTCAGATTCTTCTTTTAAATCCTTAGTCTCTTGGCTTTGTACATTATCTATCATTGGTATGTAATTCAAATTGGTTAATTCTCTTAGCTATGTTACATCATACACATGCATGTAGGCTAGAGTGATGCTAACTCTTAGAGATGTTTATTGTCATCTTTGTTGTTTCTCACATTCTGTAAGCGGATTCTCATCTTTATTTTGTTAACAATCATGTTCCTCCTTTTCCACCATGGAATTAACCTCGTGGTTCACAAAATACATTGTACATTTAGTTATATGGTTCATTTTTATCATATTAAGACTAGCGTTATAGCACTAAAATAACTTTTATGAAACATCAATCATGTAGAAATCAAAGGTGCATATTCATGCTACAATTAACTTTAATGTCATTCATGCTAAAAGTAATTTCAAATTTATAAATATTTTTCTAAATAATAATTCATCTTCCTCTCTTTTATTCTTTGATAATGATTTCTTACCCTGGATATTAACTTCTTTTTTTTGGTTCCCCATGATGATTAGAGGAGTCATCCTACCACTTTCCTTTCTCTTCAAGTATTTTTTTTTCTTGGATTTTTGATTATTTCTTTCAACACACAGTCACACAATGATTACTTATCTCACTAAATGAAAATGGATAGAGATTCAGAGAATGAAATATTTAATGGTCTCTTTTTTTAAAATGGAAACAATGGTTGATATTGTTATAAACCTTTTTTAATTCCCATGTGTTCACTTTCATAAGGTTGATGGGGTTATCATGCTCTACCTTCTTTTTAAACATTCCTTACTCTCTTAAATATATTTTTAAACCATTAAAAAAATATATATATTAAGAATACTGACACATTCTTTGAAAATATTTTGTGAACATGGTGGCTTATACTCCTTTTTGGGAGATACTTCTGTTCCAATTATCTCAGATCATTGTCTAACCTCTTCTTTCTTACCAACAATCCTCAAATTTGCATATTGAGGCTTGTTTCTCAACTTCTATAGGATTTCCCATCCCTTGGTTGTGTTTTTAAATAACCCGGCCATTACAATCCAATTTGTCCATAGATTAAAGAATTGTGGTGTGGTGCTTAATTATACTTATCTCACTTATGTTTGAGCATCTTTTGTAGAGGTTAGTCTCCTTTGCTAGGGTAGGTCTTTCCTTCTCTCATCAAAATCTGGGATCTTTTCCAACATCTCCTCTTTTGTAAACAATATTTTATTATTTGATAAAGTAAGTCTATTTTGGGGATGATTATCCTTCTTAATTTTTCTCCTAATCTTAGACCGGCCTTCGTTAACGTGCCTGTTTGACATTTACATGTATTCCTGATGTGTTATACATTGAAGAGGGATGATTAAAAAGAGAATGTAACCCCAAAAAAATTCACCTAACATCTCTCTACCAAGCTCATAATTATAACTAAAGTGGTAATTCTCTATGTACTGTCTTTATACATTTCAAAGAAAATTGGCCCAACAAATAATTATGCTGGGTGTGTTTTTATTAAACCAAAAATAGGAATACACACTTGATCAGCTTACTGGTGTAGTGTGATGAAGTTGATCATGCTTAATTCTGTTGCCATTATGCAGTCACCATCTAAATCAAAAGACGCAGTAGGATTGATGCACAAGATAGAGGTGACGGAGAAAATGGTTAGGTAAGCTTACATTGGTTGCATGCCTAGTATTTTCTTAGCATCTTTGTAGCTTATTTGATTTGAATTTCACAGAGAAAACAATTTCATTCTACTGTTAGGATTTTAAAGGGAGAGGAATTATCTTCTTTATCTCTTACTGACTTGGACCAACTGGAGTGCAAAGTTCAACTAGCAATGAATAGAATAAGAGTGAGAAAGGTACTTTAAGTTGTATATTGAACATTTTTAGACAAATATATTTTTGAATAATTTTTATTGAAAATTTAGATGAGTGAATCTTTAAAAATAGGGGCATTAATGTAAAAAGGAATTCTATGTGGTGATAAACATAAAAATTAGGAAAATATTAGAGATACTTTGATCCTACCTACAAATTTGTTTTTATAATGTGACACCCCATGTCAAATATTAGAAATACTTTGATCCCACCTACAAATTTGTTTTTATAATGTGACACCCCATGTCAATTGTGGTATCTAGAACCAACTTGTGGAGGAGCTCCAAAGGAGGGTAAGAGCAATTTAATTTGAGATTATATGTATAAATATTTAATGAACATTCTTATCTAATTTTTTCTTTGTTAATTTGTTGAGTAATGACATTATTATCTATGATCTGACTCTCAACTCTCACCTCACTTACAGTTGTAATAACTCAAGGCAATGATTTACAACAAGAGAATTATATGCTACACAAAATGGTATGTCTAGAAATATATGTCGTCTAGTATTGTAGATTATAATTCTATAGAATGTAATTATCTATTTTATAGATGCAACTCTCTGAAGGGAGGACATATGTAGAGAGAATTCACATTGATAATGTTGGAATGCCATCAAGTACAATAGCTACGGATCCTTGGCAGCAAAACTATCTGCAACCATTACAAGGGTAGATTCTATTCTTCAATTATTTGGAGCTTTAATTATCTAGTGTTGATTGTTTACTTTCAGCCCTTTTCCTTGGTATTTTAGCTTTGAAATTGACATTTAGATTGTTTTACTATCACTTAAGAATGAGACTCATTAGTGAATTGTATGAATTGTTTTTAGGAATAAATCATCAACACGTCTACCTGAGCAGGAGTGTTTTTCTATCCTCCATAGTGCAAGGATGGCAGTGATCCAAACTATTTCTATACCATAACAATGTGGTCATATTTTATTGTAACTATTTGATGCCATAAAGGAAGTAGTTATATATGGTTTCATATTATAGTTAAGCAAATGGTCATGGATGGACATGTCAGTTTGGATGCTTTAATAAAATGTAAGTTTCAAATAATTATAGAGGCCCACAAAGTACTTTTAGTGCCTGCCTCATTATTTGAACCTATTTGAACTTAATGCTTAATAAGCCTTTAATTTTATAAGTATTATCAATGCTGAATGGGTTCACTAAACACTTTTTCTTCTCTAAAATTACCATAGGTCATTATAAAAACTTTATATATCACTCACATAAAGTTCATCCAAACTATTTTTATACCACAATAATTCAGTCATATTTATTCATGTTATAGTTGAGCAGAATGCTTCTAGACATGACACTTTGGATGTAGAATAATATTAACATTTTAAATAATTACAAGGGATTACAAAGTATAAAACTATTGGGCCTCATCGTTCTAATTATTATCCATGTCAAATATATTATGTTTTTGGTAATATTAAAAAGGATAACAAGGGTCCCCACCCTTACAAAAAGCTATCCTCACTTAATTCCATTTGTTTCCCCCCTTGGAAGCTTCAACGGAGTCCATGGGAGGCAGTCTTTGAGCTATCCTCACTTAATTCCATGAAAAATTAATGCCCTCATAATTAAAACTTTCCTCATTAGAAGCACTTGGCACATCCTCTTCCTCACAAGATAGCATTATGTTTCCTTCTTCAACCAAAGTCATTGCCCTAGCTTTAACCTTCTAGTCCGTGAGCCTTGAGGACCTTCTAGCTCCAATAGGGTTGTTACTCACCACATTCTTGCCCTTTTTGTTTTTGCTTATAGTTTTCTTCTGCCCCTAAAACAAGGTTGGATGCAAGAACAAGGAATTCATTAGGTTTCTTCTTAGTAACTTTTTCTTCCCTTTTCTCATGAATTTGTAGGGAAGGGGCAATCTTTTTCTTCTTCACACTAGGGCTAGCCTCATCAAGAGCATGTTAGACAATAGGGTTGGGATAATTACTTAGGAATAAATGGTATAAACAAAATATTAGCCCCCAATGTAGAGGCATTGTCATGCTCCCCATATTAAGGCATTGTTTAAATTAAAGATTTAAACATCATGATGAGAAAATCATTTTCGTCAAAAATGGAGTTTTCATCAACTAAATGATAATCGTGTTTAATAAACAATAATATTATTTTTTTTTATATTTATTGTATTTATAATTGATAATATAAATACAAAATAATATTATCAATATTGATATCATTATTATAATTATAGTATAATATATTTATATATTAAAATAATAATATAAATATTATTATTATAAATATATAAATAAATATAAATATAAATAAGAAATATTATTATAATTATTTATTATAATAATATAATAAATATAAATATAAATATAATTATCAATATAAATATTATATATTATCAATATTATATAATATATAATTATAAATATGAATAAGATATTATATAATTATAATTATAATATTAATAATTAAATATTATGATATATATGATATAAATATATAAATATTAAAATATATATAAAATATATATATTATAAAGTAATCACATATAAGACAATCTTATATGGCACCGAATAAGATTCTAGGAATCATTTAAATATTTAATCAATGGATATTGTATAAACAACAATAGATAAAAAGTAGCGCTAATAGTAAACTAAGAATATTAAAAGAACCCTGATCGATGACAAAAGGGATTTCGAGCAGTCAATGTTAAGTTAGCAAATCACATCATAAAAGGAGAAGTTATATATCCTCATCAATAATTTACAACAATTAGAAAATCTAATTGGGAGTGACGATTACTTAGAGGTAAACATTATTATCTAATAGGTAGTGATTCATTATAAAAGGGTGCGATCAAACATAAGCCACCACATTTATTAAAGGATGTATCTTGGGCATGGATCGCCTCCCTTGAGCTGGTATAAGTGGGAGTTGATATCACTCATAGTGAAAAAAAGGGAATGAAGGACAGTGAATAAGAGAAGATCATTCAAAAATCATCCATTTTACAATATCCATAAATCACAGCAAGAAATCAATCATCAATATCTAAACCAGTTGAATAGCTAGTCTAAGGAAACAGTCTAAGAAATAAATAATCAATCTTACTTACCTATTGAATAATAAGAAGGATCTCTGCATCAAGGGTGGAAAAATATATCATCCATAGCCCACGACGTGACATCATAGATCACATAAGGAAAGATACATATGAATATTGAGGTACGGATGGAAGCAGCAACAAGTAATTCTTAACTCTTCCAAGCATCGATCCAAGCATTGGATATTATCATTAATTCATACAAGAATATCTTTCAAGGCTGTAGTCCATTTTATAGTAGCAAGTAAGCATCTTTATATTATTCTTAACCTCTTAACTGATCAGCTGTCATACTAGCACAGGCATGAAGGAACTTGTATTTCTGTTTCATTCATAAATGTACAATTATGATAGCATTTATTTTATACAGTCAAACACTAATAATGTGTAGACAGTCATATTCAATTGCTCATGATAATGTATCTTGTATGATTTGAATTCATAAGTGATTTATTAACACCATATGTGGGAAAGAGTAGAAAGTGCCAAGAGGCCATTCATGGATATTTATCACATAGAGGCCTTGTCACATGAGGTATGAGGTACCCATACTGCAAGGATTGTGAATTAATGACCTTGGCTACCTAGAGTATCAAGGAGTCTCACAGAGGCCTTAGCTCCAAGAGTAGAAAGGTACTTCTTGAGTAAGGATGGGAGACATTAGAGCCCTATGGTGGATAATGGCAACTCTTATCTCATCTCACATAAGTTGTTAATAAATGACATATGAGACATAGCAAGTATGTCATATGTATAGATAAAGATCATAGATCATGTGAAATATTATGATAAAGAATATGCAAGGCATATGAATAGTTGTTAACATTGGTTGAGAAAACAAGGATATCCTAAAGAGAACATTATAAGATTGATATGAATCACACCTTGTGTATTACTTGTATTCTTCCTTTAACTTCCTTGCCTTACTTGTTTGCTCTTTGTGTATTTTTACGTTTATTTTTGTGTGTATTTACGTCATGCTTTATGTCTGTGTTCCAAGTGTTTACTCTATGACTTTGTGTGTGCATTTGAGTGCATACTTTATGATTGTGTTGAGTGTATACTCTATGATTGTATTTGTATTTGAGTGTATGCTCCATAACTTGTATTTGTATGCTTTATGACTTCATGTGCACTATGTGACTCTGTATTTAAGTGTATGCTCTATAACTTGTGTTTGCAAGTTGAAATTGTATGACTTGTATTCATATGCGCATGCCAGTATGATTGTGTGTGACTTGTATTCAAGTGTGAATATGTATTCAAATGCATACTCCATGACTTATATTTGTATTTGAAGTGTACTTTATATTTGTATTTGAGTGTATACTCTCTGGATTTGTATTCAAGCATGATTGCATTCATACTTGAGTGTATTTAATGACTATGTATTCAAATGTGCGACTTTGTCCTTATATGACTTGTATACTCCATGATTGTACATGTATACAAATGAAGACTCTATGACTTGTATATTCTATGAATTGTGATTGTGCACTCTATGCATTTGCAAATTTGTATGACTGTAATTGTATTTAAAAATTGAGTGTATGTGTATACTCTCTAACTTTGTAATTGTATGAAATTGTATGACTTGTATTTGCAACTATATGAAGTGTATTCAAGTGCATGCTCTATGAATATATATTTATATGCAAGTTTGTACTCTCTAAATTGTATGCAAGTGTGCAATTTCTAACTTGAAATTAGTGTTTGAGTAAATATCCGGTGAGTTGTATTGGTATTCAAATATATGTTATGACCTGAATATAAACATATCCTCTACGGTTATTTGAATGCATACTCTATGAATTGTATTTGAGTGTATTCTCTATGACTTGTACTTAATTGTATACTTTGGGACTAATTGTATTTGAGTGAATTCTCCACAACTTTGAGTATTCAAATGTATACTACTGTTGTGATGTTCACAACACGCCCCATTTTGCTCCTTAGCAAAACGAGGACCCCTGCTGATGTCTTGCTTTTTGCTTCTGCTTGTGTTTTCTCTGCTTCCTGGCGGTCTGGTAAAAATGAAGGTCAGGTGCATCATCATCATGATATTGCATAAGGTAGGTCATCATCATGAGGTCTATTTGTCAAAGTTCATATTTTGTTGCTGTGACCTCATATTTAGAAAGAGCTTGAAATTTTATGCAGGTTTGCCTTTTACTTCACTTGAAAATTCGTCCATATGTGGAAGTTATGCACGGTCAAAGTTTTGGTCAAACCTGATATTCGCAGGAGGATCATCATATTTTTATATCCTAAGTCATGTTGACAGGATCATCATGATCTTGGTCTATCACCCGCTAAAAATTATGCAGTCGCAATATCCGGACGTCAATTTTAGGTGGTAGTGCTTTTTACCCGTCAAAGGGCCTTAGGCGCATTATCAGCATCATGATTTCCTTAGGAGCGTCATATATTACAAACTCAGTTGTGCTATATAAACATCATCATCATCATATTTAAACGCACCCCCCCCCCCCCCCCGATAATATCCTGAGGTCCGAAATATGATGATGACATCGGCTTTAAGTCAAGGTGAGTTCCCCCGTCGAAGCGGTCTTAGTATCGCCAGCATCATCATGATATCCTTGCATCGCCTAATCTTAAAATATCATGCTGATGGTATAAGATCACCCTGACTTAACAAAATCACCTTCGGCATATTTGCATGCGCACGTTCAAAACCTATCGCAAGGTCATCATCATGATATTTGCTGAACTTCGAATTATGATGATGACGACTCCCTATCATCTTGATCTTTCACAGGACATTCGCTGAAATTCACTAAGTAATGAAGACATCATCATGATATATTCGAAGGAGGATCATCATCTTCATATCCTCCTGATCTTCTTTAGCGAAATATCATGATGATCACCCTATCTTTTAAAGAAGAAGCCGATATTACATTTCTCAAACAGCATCATCATATTTTGTAATATCACCCTGGCGCAAATATCATGATGACCTTAACTTATCCTTGTGCTCCGAAAGTGAAGTATGATGATGACGTCATCATCATTTTTTTATCCTGTCATATCGTCAACATCATCATGATCTTGTTTGTTCGCCTGATATTTCGCAAAGTCCTCCTGCCGAAAATGCAACCTTTTGAAAACATCCTCATCATCATCATCATCATATTTTTATCCTGATGATCATCATCATCACATTTTCCCTTCGGCAGGATTTTTTCCCAAACATGATCCGGTTGGCGAAATATCATGATGACGTCATGTTCAAGTTTAACGAAGGCTCCGAATATCATAATGACGTCATCCCGATCTAATGAACGAAGAAACAAATATCCTCCTGATGATCATCATCATCACTTTTTTCCTTCAGCAGGATATTTTCCAAAACCCGATCTGGTTCGCGAATATGATGATGACGTCTTATTCTATGTTCGACAGAAGCTAATATCCTGATGATCATCATCATCATCTTTTTTCCTTCAAACAGGATATTTTTTCAAGCACGATCCGTTTGCCGAAATATGATGATGACGTCTTATTCCAAGTTCGACAAAGGCAAATATCCTGATGATCTTCATCATGCTGATTTTTTCTCGAGAGGGTTACCTTGGCCGCAAGAGGATCATATTCACTTCATCATCCTGATCATGCTCCTCAGGTAACCCGATATTGCAATTGTCCCCCTGATCTTAACCGGATATGACGATGACGTCATCCTTAGCATTTCAATGAAGCCCGATTATCATGATGACGTCACCATCATCTTCCTTTCCTCGGCAGCATGACTATATTCGCATCCTCCTATTCTTCTTCAACATGATGATGATGATGTTGTTGTTCTTTTCTCCAATATGCAGAGGCGAAACATCATGATGATATTCATCTGGACCTTCAGGAGGGAATGCTATTTCCAGAATATCATGATGATGAGGTATATCGACTAACCTGTTTTTTGACGCACCGACAGAGATATACATGCTGATGGGTGGGAAATGAGGCGATGGACATTTTAAAGTGTTTTTTTTGGCGCCTCTGGCCATTTTTCAGTCAGCGATAGTTGACCTAATCAATTTTGAGCAGCTTGGGCGCATTTTGGACGCATTTTGAGCGATTTTCTGATCCGATTTTCTCCATTTTTGCGCTGTCACCTGTATTTAAACGCTTATTCTATTTTCATGTTGTTTTTGTGATAAATGTGAAACTTATTGCTTGTCTTGTCTTGCAGGCTTGTAGTTGAGGAAGCAGCTGGAAAGTCAATGCAGTGACCTCATGGAGGCAGAAGATCAGATCTCAGGAGCAAGAAGATAGAGATGAAATGCAAAGGGTCAAGGCCATTCAAGTAAAGAAGAAGGTCGCAGCTGAAGGTATTATCACAAAAGACAAACAGAAGTTATTACCCAGCTGCTGGAACTTCTCAGAAGGGGCAATATTTTGCCCAGATTTGACCACTGCTCTGAGATATTTTTGAGAACTGGTTCACCTGCATTTATTGCTGTAACTAGGGGTTTGAACCAGGGATTCTGTTAGGTTTTTGCTGTAGTGAGGACAATCAAAATGTCTTTATATTGTGCCTCTCTACACTGTAATACTTTACAACAGGGGCTACACACAGAGATTTTAGGAAAGCACAGCAAGTTAGCATAGTTTAGAAGTAGAAGAAGGAGGTCGCCTGTTTGTCTGCAGTAAGATGTGCGTGGAGTGTCTGGCTGTCTTACTGTATCTGTAAAGCTTGTAAGTTCTCTGTAGTATGATCAATGAAACTAAGAGTCATTCTTACATTGTAAATCATGTATGGCTATTCGTTTCTAATACAATAGAATCTGGAGTTCTGCATCTATCTTCTGAGTGTTCTCCTACTCTTCTTTATGTTTTGAAATATCTTCTTTGAGAGCTTGCAATTTTAAATGTATGTTTGTGAAAATGCTCAGAACTTACATTTAGGGTTTTTACTGTGGATTTGATCAGATTACTGTGGTATTTACATAGTGGATAACAGAAACACTTAGATCCTTCTGTAGATTAGATGAAGTGTAGATTAGATCTTTCTAACTTTTCCCAACCCATCTGAAATATCTAGCTGAAAACGTAGAAATCCAAAGGAAATTGTCTCAAATCTGAAGAAGCATGCATAACAGAGTCTAAGTAGACAGTTTTCATAAGTACATAAAGAAGAAAGCTGTAAAATCTAAGAAAACCCTCTAAAACTTGCAGCCCAGTATCACTTGTATGCAAATGAACAGAATACATTGTTGAAATCTCATGACCTCTTTGCATATTCTTAGTCCAGTAAACCACAAAATAAACCTAAACTACGTAAGGCCCCTTGAACATTACAGCTTCACATTGACCAACTGAACTTGACCAACCGAACCATTGTAGACTTGGGATTAGTCGAATCACCAAATGATTCCTTCTCATCTTTTAAGTATAGTTTTAGTTCATGTCATGTGAATTTTAACTTATTGTTATGATTGCATCAAAACAGTCATCAACAGTTTTCTGGCGCTAGAAGGAGGGCCTGCCTGAGTTAGGTTTCATTTCAAACTGGCTAATGACAGTAACAGAGTGACTAGGTCTAGGTCCAGTTCAGGAGATATATTTGTGCAACTACCTGATACAAGGCGAAGTAAAAGCCCTTTAATTTGGAATCCAAAGATATCGCAAGCAGGAAGTTCATCTGGAACACCTCCTGGGTCACCTTTTAACATCCGTAGTATTGTAAGTCCTGACAGATCACTGTTCAGATCTTTAAATCTTGGTTCAGGCACTCCTGGAGGTCTTAATCCTCCTCTAAATCCTAATCCACCAATCAATCCAGGTATTTCTGCAAGTTCAAGTCAAGCTCAAACACCTGCAATGGCTTATTTCGATGTCAATTCTCCCATATTCTTCAATGACTATCATGACATGCCAAAAAATCTGGAAAAGATATGTCCCAAATACCAGTTGCATCAAGACCCAGAAGATCATATTAGAATATTTAAGGAAGCATGTTTTAGGGCTATGTTAGAGCACGAGGATGTTGTGTGTAGGTTGTTTCCTTACACCTTTAATGAGCAGGCCTCTAGCTGGTACGTAAACTTACCCAATGGTTACATTTCTTCCTGGGCACTTATGGAAGAAGCATTTCTGTCAAGATTTAGAGGACCCATTGACCCTTGTGCTTTGTATCATAAGTTGGCTGCTATAAAATGAGGTGAGGGAGAGCTAATTGATAATTTCAATGACAGATTTCAAAAGGCCTATTCTAGGCTAGCAGCCCCTTATACCATAGATGATGCTCCCTTGTTGGCTATGTACTATGCTGCTTTGGATCCTTTAACTGCCATGTTTGTCAAAAGGAAACCTGACATAGATTCAATATCCAAAGCCTATAAAGAGGCAGCCTCAGTGAACCAAGAAATGAGACATACAACCTACAGTCCATTTGGGGGAAATTTTGGGGTGCAGAATCAGGCACACCCATGGAATGGAGTCCCTGTGCAGCATGCTCCACTAATAAATCCGGTTTCTTCTTACACACCTGTGTATAATCCTACTCCAATCCAGGCTATAACTCCTTACACGGCTAGTACTTCCAATAACAGTCAAAATAATGGTTAGCCTTTCTTCCAACTTCCTAGGGATGTAACTGTGGCAAAAGCACATGATGATAGGGAAGACATCAAAGAGATTACTGCACATTTGAGAAGATTAACAACCGAAGTGACACAGCTAAGAAATGAGAATCTCTATGGCAGAAGCAACCAAAACTACAATCCACATCAAAACCACAACCAAGGCCAAAATCAGAATTATAGTCTCAATCAAAATCAGCAGTACAATCAGAACCAAAACTACAATCAGCATCAAGGCCCCAGTCAGGGGCAACCAATGCAAAATAGGGGGCCAATGATAGATAATAGGACCTGGGGCAATAATAACAAGAACCAGAATCAGCCTAGGCCACCCAAGACATGGAACACTGGGCCCAACAACGGTACTCTGGCTTCTCCTTTTGAGAATACAGATAATCATGGTGCAAAACAAATAACTAACATACAAATGGCCAATACATCACCCAAAAATTGGTGCAGATTTCATAATACTAATGCCCATGCTGAGCATGACTGTCCACAGTTCCACTTGGCAGCTAGTATTTTCAACGTAGATGTACAGCCTCCTACCTCTGAATTTCTCATTCCTAAGGGTAATGAGGTAGTACCCTCAGAATATGACACAACATTAGTCTTAGAAACGTTTACCTTTGCAACTGCAGAAGAGAAAGAGGATGAATTGCTAGAGGATGAACCATACTGTTGTGAAAGTCTTTATCCCGAATCAGCCTTTGTGTTAAATGCTTTTCAGTTTCCTTTTGAATCTGAAAACGAGATATTAAATGAAACAGAGGAGGTGCAGGCCTTTCAACAGACAAATAAAAGCCACACCTACAATTTGAGGAACAACCCTAGGCCAGGAGGACCTTTCACCACTTCCACTCCTCCGAATAACATTAATACACCCCCAGATCAGAATGCTAGCAACAATCCTGCCATACTCAAAGCTAGTCAGCACACAAATAACGGAACAGCAGTGCAAAAGGATCAAACAAGTAAGACAGAAGCAGTAGAGACAACAAGACTAATGAATTACTTATCAGAGGAAATAAAGAAAATGAAGGTCAGCATACCTCTAAATGAATTATTGAAGACCCCAGGGATCAGAAATGCTTTTTTAAAGTCCCTGGATACATCCATGACAAACATGGTGTCTGCTGATATAACTGTTCCTAGTAGTGATTCACCACCTAAGGAGAAGGGTAAGAAAGTTGAGCAGCCTTCCAATACAAATGTAGTAATACATACGGATAAGAGGGATACCCGACCTTTCTTGTTAACTGTTAGGTTGTGTGGGAAGAATATACACAATTGCATGGTAGATTCTGGTGCTTCAGCCAACGTAATGCCCTTAGGAATATGTAAAACTCTCGGGCTGACTCCCACCAAATCTGCCAAGGTCGTCACACAATTAGATAAGACCGAGGTTAGTGTGATAGGAGAACTCATGAACATATAGGTGCAGTTAGCTTCAGACCCTAGGGTGAGCCAAATCATTGACATCCAAGTAGTGGATATACCCGTAAATTATGGAATGTTGCTGAGTAGGGATTGGTCCAAGACATTAAACGGATATATGGCTACTGACTTTTCACACATGTGGTTACCATGGAGAGGCATCCCAAACCAGACCAGAATAGAGGCAGAACCCAGAATGAGACATATGATAACAGAGTATAATCGAACTAATGAAATCTTATATGCTGCTGTTGAGCCAGGTGTCTACAGAATTACCAACAATGGGATGCAGATTGAAGAGGTTATGATGTTAAAAATTAGAAAGAAGTGTGTCAGCAATAGAACGGCACTATTCATTGAGTCTGACGGAAATTCTTCAGATGAGGAAAACAATGCAATAGACGAATTTGGTCATGCCATTAGACAAGAGGTGGAAGAGTGCGTTACATACAACCTCCCAGTCCAATATGTGTATAAGGCTGAAAGTTGGCAAGGAAGTGAGGAGATTATTGAGCGACAGGAGGATGCAGCATCAACGGTCATAAAATATGCAGAGGATACAGAGATGGAACCAATGCTAAGAATAAAGGATAGTAAGATCTCTTGGCAGGAATCATGTGATGATTGTTGCAGGTCAATAAGATTAGACTCTTCACTGAATGACAAATGTGAGTCATCTGATGAACAATTCTTGAAAGAAGAGGATACAGAGGATCATGTAGCTGCTGTGCATAATCAGACATCACCCCCGTGCCATGTTGAAAGTAAAACAGGGGAGTATTCCTATCAATCAAAAGATGTCGTCCCACCTTTACTCTCAAGTGATTTAGAAATGATTAAATTCTGTATATCAGATGATGATGAAGATACTTACTTAAGTGTTGATGTGCAGGAAACTAATGAGAACATTGAGAGGTGTGCTAAATTTGAGGACAAACTGAACATCCAGGATGAAGGAACAAAGCTGGATGAAGATGAAGAAATGATACATCTAGAGTCATTCATCTTTCGACTTGAAAAGGGACTGAACATAGAGCTGGGCAATGAAAATACAGAGCTAAATGAAAAGCCAGCTATCAATGAACAAGTGTGTTCCACAGAGCTAAAGGCACATCAGGTTGTCTCTTTCCTTTCCTTAGTAAACAATGATAAATGCTATTTTGATTATGGAAATTCAAGAGATAAGACATGCATGTGGATTAATCATAAACCTGATGAGCAGCCTCAGTTACTAGTTAAGAGCTATTCTGATAAACACAATGAATCTAGAATATCAGAATTTTTTTCAGAATTCAAAGATAAATCTGCTAGGATGAGAACCATCACCAGTACCCTGTTACTCCTGCACAACCTAAAGAAATATGCAAGTAGGGGTGTTCTTGGGTCTTTTTCCTGGGTTTCAGTTTGCTTTGGAGAGGCTGGTATATAGTCTGGTTGGGTGGTTGTTTTGTCTTCTTTTGCTGTTTTCTTTTTGGGTTGGTTGGCTGTTTGTATAGCTTGTCCTCTGTTTGTTTTTGCTTTTTGTTTCTGTCTGTTTGTACAGTTTTTTCTGTTGTTGTGTTGTTTGTACAGCCTGTTTGTGTGGTTTGTTTGTTGTCTCCTCAGCAGGGATCTTTATTTTACTGTAGAGTATTAAGGAGCAGAACTAGCAACCATTCAAAACAGTATATAATTTAGGATATTCAGGTTAACCATTTGCAATTTATACATAACCTGTCACTTTCATGAATGTAGAGAGTTGTTCATCTTCTGAAGTTTCGTATTCAATAAATGTGATTGAGAATTCGAAGCAGGTTTCTCACGATGACACACCTAAAATCCTTGGGTTTGTTGAACCTACCAGTGTAGATATTAGGTGAAAAATCAGAGGTCACCCTTGCTACCATTACAATTCTCAGCTTAATTTCAGCAAGTGTCCACTCCTTGCATCATCATGAAGTTACAAATTGCTCTACCTTATGAAATCTTTCAAAATTAGAAAACAAAAAAATAAATAAATAAATGAATAAAACAGATTATACTGAAAATCCAGATTAAGCCATCTAAGTAACTCTACCGGGGCTATGGACGCTCGCTGGCAGTGGGGCTCTACTTAGGAGAATTGTAACGATAACCTTGCCGGGGCTATAGACGCTCGCTGGCAGCAAGGCTCTATCCGGTCGGCTATGAGGGAATATCCTCACCTACGTAGGCTAATGTCAGTCACTGGTTTGTTCAACCGATCTTCAAGATGAGGATAATTAATCACATGCACACAACTAAACTGAAAATGGAAATTCATGCATCTTTATTGAACACTTTGAGTCTCAAGCTGAATAGTAATTTGCAGGAAAGATAGTTGGAAGTTATGAGTTCATTTCACCTAGTTTCCTTGAACACTCTGAATTTAATTGTTTTGTTTTGGTTGCTAGTTGTTGTGATGTTCACAACACGCCCCATTTTGCTCCTTAGCAAAACGAGGACCCCTGCTGATGTCTTGCTTTTTGCTTCTGCTTGTGTTTTTTTTGCTTCCTGGCGGTCTGGTAAAAATGAAGGTCAGGTGCATCATCATCATGATATTGCATAAGGTAGGTCATCATCATGAGGTCTGTTTGTCAAAGTTCATATTTTGTTGCTGTGACCTCATATTTAGAAAGAGCTTGAAATTTTATGCAGGTTTGCCTTTTACTTCACTTGAAAATTCGTCCATATGTGGAAGTTATGCACGGTCAAAGTTTTGGTCAAACCTGATATTCGCAGGAGGATCATCATATTTTTATATCCTAAGTCATGTTGATAGGATCATCATGATCTTGGTCTATCACCCGCTAAAAATTATGCAGTCGCAATATCCGGACGTCAATTTTAGGTGGTAGTGCTTTTTACCCGTCAAAGGGCCTTAGGCGCATTATCAGCATCATGATTTCCTTAGGAGCGTCATATTTTACAAACTCGGTTGTGCTGTATAAACATCATCATCATCATATTTAAACGCACCCCCCCGATAATATCCTGAGGTCCGAAATATGATGATGACATCGGCTTTAAGTCAAGGTGAGTTCCCCCGTCGAAGCAGTCTTAGTATCGCCAGCATCATCATGATATCCTTGCATCGCCTGATCTTAAAATATCATGCTGATGGTATAAGATCACCCTGACTTAACAAAATCACCTTCGGCATATTTGCATGCGCACGTTCAAAACCTATCGCAAGGTCATCATCATGATATTTGCTGAACTTCGAATTATGATGATGACGACTCCCTATCATCTTGATCTTTCACAGGACATTCGCTGAAATTCACTAAGTAATGAAGACATCATCATGATATATTCGAAGGAGGATCATCATCTTCATATCCTCCTGATCTTCTTTAGCGAAATATCATGATGATCACCCTATCTTTTAAAGAAGAAGCCGATATTACATTTCTCAAACAGCATCATCATATTTTGTAATATCACCCTGGCGCAAATATCATGATGACCTTAACTTATCCTTGTGCTCCAAAAGCGAAGTATGATGATGACGTCATCATCATTTTTTTATCCTATCATATCGTCAACATCATCATGATCTTGTTTGTTCGCCTGATATTTCGCAAAGTCCTCCTGCCGAAAATGCAACCTTTTGAAAACATCCTGATCATCATCATCATCATCATATTTTTATCCTGATGATCATCATCATCACATTTTCCCTTCGGCAGGATTTTTTCCCAAACATGATCCGGTTGGCGAAATATCATGATGACGTCATGTTCAAGTTTAACGAAGGCTCTGAATATCATAATGATGTCATCCCGATCTAATGAACGAAGAAACAAATATCCTCCTGATGATCATCATCATCACTTTTTTCCTTCAGTAGGATATTTTCCAAAACCCGATCTGGTTCGCGAATATGATGATGATGTCTTATTCTATGTTCGACAGAAGCTAATATCCTGATGATCATCATCATCATCTTTTTTCCTTCAAACAGGATATTTTTTCAAGCACGATCCGTTTGCCGAAATATGATGATGACGTCTTATTCCAAGTTCGACAAAGGCAAATATCCTGATGATCTTCATCATGCTGATTTTTTCTCGAGAGGGTTACCTTGGCCGCAAGAGGATCATATTCACTTCATCATCCTGATCATGCTCCTCAGGTAACCTGATATTGCAATTGTCCCCCTGATCTTAACCGGATATGACGATGACATCATCCTTAGCATTTCAATGAAGCCCGATTATCATGATGACGTCACCATCATCTTCCTTTCCTCGGCAGCATGACTATATTCGCATCCTCCTATTCTTCTTCAACATGATGATGATGATGTTGTTGTTCTTTTCTCCAATATGCAGAGGCGAAACATCATGATGACATTCATCTGGACCTTCAGGAGGGAATGCTATTTCCAGAATATCATGATGATGAGGTATATCGACTAACCTGTTTTTTGATGCACCGACAGAGATATACATGCCGATGGGCGGGAAATGAGGCGGTGGACATTTTAAAGTGTTTTTTTTTGGCGCCTCTGGCCATTTTTCAGTCAGCGATAGTTGACCTAATCAATTTTGAGCAGCTTGGGCGCATTTTGGACGCATTTTGAGCGATTTTCTGATCCGATTTTCTCCATTTTTGCGCTGTCACCTGTATTTAAACGCTTATTCTATTTTCATGCTGTTTTTGTGATAAATGTGAAACTTATTGCTTGTCTTGTCTTGCAGGCTTGCAGTTGAGGAAGCAGCTGGAAAGTCAATGCAGTGACCTCATGGAGGCAGAAGATCAGATCTCAGGAGCAAGAAGATAGAGATGAAATGCAAAGGGTCAAGGCCATTCAAGTAAAGAAGAAGGTCGCAGCTGAAGGTATTATCACAAAAGACAAACAGAAGTTATTACCCAGCTGCTGGAACTTCTCAGAAGGGGCAATATTTCGCCCAGATTTGACCACTGCTCTGAGATATTTTTGAGAACTGGTTCACCTGCATTTATTGCTGTAACTAGGGGTTTGAACCAGGGATTCTGTTAGGTTTTTACTGTAGTGAGGACAATCAAAATGTCTTTATATTGTGCCTCTCTACACTGTAATACTTTACAACAGGGGCTACACACAGAGATTTTAGGAAAGCACAGCAAGTTAGCATAGTTTAGAAGTAGAAGAAGGAGGTCGCCTGTTTGTCTGCAGTAAGATGTGCGTGGAGTGTCTGGCTGTCTTACTGTATCTGTAAAGCTTGTAAGTTCTCTGTAGTATGATCAATGAAACTAAGAGTCATTCTTACATTGTAAATCATGTATGGCTATTCGTTTCTAATACAATAGAATCTGGAGTTCTGCATCTATCTTCTGAGTGTTCTCCTGCTCTTCTTTGTGTTTTGAAATATCTTCTTTGAGAGCTTGCAATTTTAAATGTATGTTTGTGAAAATGCTCAGAACTTACATTTAGGGTTTTTACTGTGGATTTGATCAGATTACTGTGGTATTTACATAGTGGATAACAGAAACACTTAGATCCTTCTGTAGATTAGATGAAGTGTAGATTAGATCTTTCTAACTTTTCCCAACCCATCTGAAATATCTAGTTGAAAACGTAGAAATCCAAAGGAAATTGTCTCAAATCTGAAGAAGCATGCATAACAGAGTCTAAGTAGACAGTTTTCATAAGTACATAAAGAAGAAAGCTGCAAAATCCAAGAAAACCCTCTAAAACTTGCAGCCCAGTATCACTTGTATGCAAATGAACAGAATACATTGTTGAAATCTCATGACCTCTTTGCATATTCTTAGTCCAGTAAACCACAAAATAAACCTAAACTACGTAAGGCCCCTTGAACATTACAGCTTCACATTGACCAACTGAACTTGACCAACCGAACCATTGTAGACTTGGGATTAGTCGAATCACCAAATGATTCCTTCTCATCTTTCAAGTATAGTTTTAGTTCATGTCATGTGAATTTTAACTTATTGTTATGATTGCATCAAAACAGTCATCAACAACTACATGCTTTATGTGTGCACTCCATGACTTATGTATGTTCAAATGCACACTTCATGACTTGTCTCCATATTCATGCTTGCATGTTAAATGTATGCTTCATGCCCTATATATTGCGTGCATACTTGTGTACCAAGTGTATTCTATGTATTTCATACATATACTTGTATTACATACTATGTTCTTCGTATACTTTTATCACATATAAGATTTGTGTAGGCTTCATGTACTACATGAATTTATGATTTAAGTTTCATATCTAATTGTGTACCTATACTTCAACATGGATCTTCTCTCTTCTATCAAAAATTATCATCACACTATCTTATCGTCTTCATTAAACAATTCTACGAGCTACCTTCTCTTTAAAAATTTTCAAGATGTCTTGTCACTTGTTAGAATCTTGGAATCTCATTACTCTCAAATCTTCTTAATCTATGATACTTACGTCCCATCAATATTATTCAATGCACCAAACAAATGCTTATTTATACATTGAACATTCATTAGACGCTTCGATTATTCTTTAAATTATCTTTCATGGAATCACAATCATTTTCTCTACATTAAAACACGTTCATAACAACGCATCGAAAGGTGGCATAATAAAAGAAATCGTTGTAATTGCTTGAGGACAAGCAATTTTGAGTGGGCAGGTCTGTCATGCTCCCCATATTAACGCATTGTTTAAATTAAAGATTTAAACATCATGACGAGAAAGTCATTTTCGTCAAATATGGAGTTTTCATCACCTAAATGATAATTGTGTTTAATAAACAATAATATTATTTTTATTTTATATTTATTGTATTTATAAATATTAATATAAATACAACATAATATTATCAATATTGATATCATTATTATAATTACAGTATAATATATTTATATATTTAAATAATAATATAAATATTATTATTATAAATATATAAATAAATATAAATATAAATATAAATATAATTATCAATATAAATATTATATATTATCAATATTATATAATATATAATTATAAATATGAATAATATATTATATAATTATAATTATAATATTAATAATTAAATATTCTAATATATATGATATAAATATATAAATATTTAAATAGATAATAAATATATATATTATAAACTAATCACATATAAGACAATCTTATATGGCACCGAATAAGATTCTAGGAATCATTTAAATATTTATTTAAGGCATATTGTATAAAGAACAATAGACAAAAAGTTGCGCTAATAGTAAACTAAGAATATTAAAAGAACCGTGATCGATGACAAAAGGGATTTCGGGCCGTCAATGTTAAGTTAGCAAATCACATCATAAAAGCAGAAGTTATATATCCTCACCAGTGATTTACAACAATCAGAAAATCTAATTGAGAGTGATGATTACTTAGAAGTAAACATTATTATCTACTAGTAAAAGCACCAAAGGTGCTATCAAATGGCCGATAGGCACAAATATTTGTAGGCCTATCCTTAAATAGTATATATTTATATTTTTTCTAGAAAATCATTAAATGTAATAGTTGGTGGAGAAGGCTATAAATACTATAAGAAAATCAATTTTGTAAATAAAAATAATGAAATGGTATTAAATGAATAACCACATGAACTAAATCATGAATGTGCCATATAAAACTAAATCATAAAAAAGCCATATATTTAGTAATTGCAAGTTTTTTCATCTTGTTGAAATTTCTTGTTCCCCCTTTATGATTGCCTCATTATGCTATAGCTACAACTTATATAATATAATTAATACCACAAGAATTTTAAAGAGAAGTGAAGACAATAGAAAAATGTATAATAACAACATAAACATATATCAATGTTTTGAATGTAACTTTTAATAAATCACATTGAATATGATATTAAATAGTAAGCTATATGAAATAAGATCACATGAAATATTTTATTTTATACAATTATTATTACATGGGCATAATTGAAAGAAAAATTATTATTGCAAGTATAAATGCCATAACATTATTGTTAACAACACAATATTCATCTATGTAAATGAACAACAAATAAATTGAATATTTATTGGATGTTCTCTCAATGATCAACTTAGAGACAATGATTGCAATCAATGCTCTTCATCTTTCCTATTCTTAACATAATTTGCATTTTCGATCTTACGGTATCATTCAAATGATAATGGTGGTGATATTCTCAAAGTTTTGAGAGATTTAACTCGAGAGATAGCAGTGAATGTTAAACCAGCCCTCTCTACATTACCAATATTTATTGTTGCTCTATCTAATGTTAACCCTTGTGACTTATGTATTGTTAAAGCCAATGCCATTTTGAGGGGGATTTGTGTACGATTGCCTCTTGTAACAGGTGAAATAGGGACAAACTTTGGGTTGTTAACATCCCAAGGCACACCCACATAATTATCAAATTCTACAATCACACATAATGGCAACTTTGGTGGTTGCGTACCTTGATGATAAACTATATTTTTTATAGTAGCAAGTGCTCCATTAACTAATCCAAAATTTATCCACAAATTGTATACCAACATCACATGTTAGCGAACACATAGTAGAACCACCCTATCCAAGTGATCATCATCAGCATCATGTGATTCTATACGTCAGGTGTATGTAGACACACTACGTGCAATTGGCATGTTGAGTGACTTTAGCATGTTCTTATTGTGGAGTAGAGCCATACTGTTTTTGGCATATAAATGCATAGATGCATCAAATATTATATGCTCGTCAAGACTTATTGAGTCATTTGTTCGACCCATGAGTTTCCAATTATCATATATTGCAATTGCATTCCTAATGTTTATTAATATTTCTCTAAATCTAACTTGTTCTGGATCATGCCCATGTTGTCGAAAGATTATCTCCAAAGTCACAACTATTTGGAATGTAGTCCACAATGATTTACCATAAGTGCTACCTGTAAATATAGAAAGTACAATTTTCTCAAAATAGATTAAGAAACAAAACATTTACAGCAATAAAATTTAGTAAGGATAGTAATACAATAAGTGATACCTGCATATAGTGGTATGTCTCGCATAGGAGGTAACTGGGCAAGATCACCAACAAGGATAATTGACCTTCCACAAAAATCTTTTGTGCCATGTGATGGAAATAATTGTTTCAAGCGCATGTTGATATCAACAAACAATTTTGGGCCTATAAAACTCATTTCATTAATGAGAATATATCATATATGATTGACATCTTCTTGTAGAGTAGCTAATGATTGACCACTCAAAGGCTTGACATTTTTAATTGGAATTTTTAAAGATGCATGAATTTTAGTGGCACATATGTTGAAAATAGCAACTCCTGTTGGTGCAAGTAGTAGCAAGGGGCTTTTTCTATTGATTAACTTACGATCTATTGCATGCCTAATACAATTAATTATGTAAGATTTCCTTGTTCCAGCAGTTCCTTGGATGATCATCTTAAGAGGTTCATCATTATCAAGCAATTCAAAATGTCTCATGATTGCATCAAATGCAATTCGTTGCTTTTCACTTAAATGAATTGAAGGATTAAATTGATAATCAAATTCTCTTTGGATTGGATTTTGTAGTCGGCTTGACTCTATGAATTCTATGGTTGTTTCTTGTAAAATATTTGGCAATTGATATTGGTTCCAATCATACTCTATGTCAAAATCATGCCTACCAAGAAAATTAATATCAGATAACTAAAACTCTTGTCATGGTGCCAAGCTAGAAAAAACGTGCCACTCCTCCATTTCTACATTATCATTAGCAACATTATCTTCAATCTCTACATCACTAGTATCAGTAATTTTTGAGGAAACAAGTGTCTGATGTACATTCCATGCATGATATGTATTTTTAATTGCCTCCCAATGTTGAATAATTACTTCTTTTTCATCTCCAATATCAAGTCTAATGTTACAGAATGGTTTATATAATAACAACTCACTCCAACAAAATAACTCATATTCAGGTGAGTCACTTTTTGGGATTGAAAGATATTTTGGTCAAACTCTAACAATTGTTGGTATATCTCGTGGCCTCCATTTTTTATATCTACGACGCAAAGAATACGACCAAGATCTTGCAACTTCTACCATACATAGATGATCTAATTGTACAAGACGCTCCATAAATGTATGGATGAAGTTTGTATTAGATGGATCATCATCATGGTTGAAATGTACATGACAAAACACCTTTCGTCCAACATTCAAAGAAATGAAGGACCCGGTACACTCAACAAGAGGTAGTTTTTGTAACATATGACATGTTTCTTGTGCACCTATATCAGGTTCAACAACTGTTTCAGTCAGGAACCTTCTATATACACATAATGCAGGGTGATCTAGGCTATTTGTGTTGGACATCTTGGTCATCATGTCATCATAACTCTCTGAACTCCTTTATGCTTTAGACACATATTTTGCAATATATTTTAGAATTGCATGGGGAGACAATATTGGCTGATAGTCTATGTTTCCCCTCCATATGGAAAGCATATCTGGGTTGTGAACATTCACTATCTCATCTTTTTTTGCTAGTAAATATTTTTTTTGTCCATCATCATCAATGAATAATTTGGATTCACTCTGCAATTGCCAAGAAGCATTGTAGTGACAAACATTGATATGACCCTTCTTTCGTAGACATGTATCCAAGCTACATTTGGTATGGCGTTCAACATGATTTAATAAATCTGTGTAATCTACAAGTTGATATGTAGCCAAAATTTTAGTTGTGTCCATCAAACAAGAATCCTCTTCTATAAATCATGGCATGAATACATTTCTTTCATTCTCTTCAAGAGGATTCCATGCACTTATGAATTTGTCATAGAAATCCTTTGCCTTTTGAAGCTCATTTGGATTATCCCAATCCAATGTATCTACATAAGGTGCACCCTCTATCCATACAACCATATGCCCATGCACTGAACATCGATGTTTCCATTCCTTTCTATAAAAAATAACACAATATCATTAGAGATAAGTACTATGTATTTCTATAACAATATATAAATTTTATTCATAATTATACTACTTTAAATTGAATACCTTACCCATAGGTCTTTTACTCCAGGGTATTTCTAATTTTTATTCCAGGGTATTTCTCTTTACAAATTGAACACATTTGAATAATAGATAGTTGATCTATCCTATTGCGAAAGCATTTTTGTATTTCATGTAATCTGTCACTAAGTTTAACTTGGGGGTTGCAAGCAACATGTGGTGTAGATGAAGCTCCATGATCATTAGGGTTGTACATAACTATAAAGTTTGTTTCAAATTCATCCATCCATATATCAATATCTTCCCCAGAATCAAGACTATCACGTCTACTATTCTCATTTAAAACATGATCTTTGTCAAAAGAGTGGTAACCAAAAAGGTTGGATTGCCAATTGGAAGGACCTGCTTCATTTGGATGTGGAGAGGACCACACATTTTGGTAATGACAAATTGATTTACCTTTATCCCTTGTTGTCACCAATTGTGGTGGTGCATGTGGGATTTCCATAGTAGTGGAAGTTGAATTCAAAGATCTACATTGAAGTGAACTATTTGTAACATTACATTGCAAGTATTATTGTTGTGTGGGATGAATGGAAGTGCCATGAACCATGTCCTCATTATCATTATGTCATGGAAGATGAAGATCATGCATAACTTCAGATGAAATCAATGTATGGATGTTTGGGAGATGAATATCAATATCAATATCATTTAGTGAGTGAGGAATACAAGTAGTATGAGTAGAATGCACATTATCAATATTGTCTTCATTCACACTGCTACAACCCAATGACATTTATATATCATGCTCTTGGACATCTCTTATATTTTGTATGTCTCTCTCTCTCTTCTCATATGATAATTTTCCCTTCTTTGCCTATTTATATCTTCACGTCTAGAAGCATACAAATATCGACAACGTGCATTTCTACACTGGCGTCCATATATTGCAGGGTCTTGGACATCTATTATATTTTGTTCTTCTCTCTCTCTCTTCCCATATAATAATTTTCCCTTCTTTACCTATTTATATCTTCATGTCTAGAAGCATACAAAGCTCTATGACATGCATTTCTATGCTGTCGTGTAGAAACTATAATGTTCTCAACATCCACATCAACATGAGCATGTGCAGTATTATTCTAGTTCAATCTATCTAACTCTGTAGGTAATGACACATATGTGTCCCTCAAGACACCATGAGTATCTTCACTCATAGAAGCATACCAAGTTCTGTTAATTACATTTCTATGTTGATGTGTAGAATTTTCACTATTTTGAATAACCACTTCAGGAGTAGTAGATACAATATTTTCTCGATGCAACTCATCAAACTCCATATGCAAGGGAACACTCGTTGCCCTCATGAAATCAATAACTTTTTTTCTACTATTCCTCTACCATGCACAATTCAATTAATATAGGGGGCCCACCATTCTGAGACACATGATCAAAATTGAAGATAAGATTAAGGTTTTACATATGCAAGGACATATACACTAAGTATTATAAGCTAAGAATGGGTCAACATTATCTTATATCAACAATATAAATACATTGATAATTTATGTAATGTGAAATATATGTTTTAAATTTGTAGAAGTTCAATTATTAGATATACACATAGTAAATATATTAAAGATATACAATTATTTAAAATTAAAATGTTATATATAACAATGAGACATGAAGGTCAATTTTAAAAAAGAATTAATTAATTTTCACATGATATTTACCCCCATTAGTTACACAATATTTAACTAAATACCATATATACATTGTATTTATAGTGAAAAAAATTGATATTGATATATCATTTTTATTCAAATTCCATGGAATCATACATTTATTCACCAGTTAAATGGCCAAAAGAACTCAAGATATTCTTGCTTTCATTAGTAAAGTCAATGTTCTGTACCTTAGCTATTAGATATTTAACCAGAGGTTCTGAATGAAAAGTATCTAATTTTGCATGCATGGAGAACATAAAAGACCTGAACAATAACTTTTGTTTGACTTTCCATGGATCCATTTTATGATGTTCAATGTCAATGCACAAATCTTTACTTTTAACACCCAACATTGCAATACTTGCTTCATAAAAAAATGTTCCCCATATAGAACCTGCATTGTCTTCAAGGCAAACCCTAAATACGTATCTATAATCACATTAAGGAAAAGTTTTTGCACACTTGAAACAATTCCATCCACCACTTGTAATTTTTGTCACTTTTCATCGGCATTGTGAATTACCATCAAGATATTCTTGCTTTCATTAGCAAAGTCAATGTTCTATACCTTAGCTATTACACATTTAACTAGAGGCTCTAAATGAAAAGTATCTAATTTTGCATGCATGGAGAACATAAAGACCTAAACAATAACTTTTGTTTGACTTTCCATGGATCCATTTTATGATGTTCAATGTCAATGCACAAATCTTTACTTTTAACACCCAACATTGCAATACTCGCTTCATCAAAAACTATTGCCCATATAGAACCTGCATAGTCTTCAGGGCAAACCCTAAATATGTATCTATAATCACATTAAGGAAAAGTTTTTGCACACTTGAAACAATTCCATCCACCACTTGTAATTTTTGTCACTTTTCATCGACATTGTGAATTACCATTCACTAATGGGCATGCTGGATAACTAAAGTTTTTCATCTCATCAACAGAGATCAATGTTGCCCTAAGTAGAATGCATTGCAGTTTTTCAGTGGTTTTGACTCCATTTTGTATTTCAGCAATATTCATTTGTGTAAAAATAGGCCCACAAGCATGAGATGGGGTTGTTAAATAATGACATGGATTATTTTTTCCAATATCATTATACCAATGTTTCAATTTTTTTGCATCTTCAGTGATAGGATTTATAATTACTTTGCTTGTTGTGACTATTCCTATGCATCTACCATGAAGCTCTGACACTCGTGCACCTTTAATAGAAATGATAGACAGCTTGCCATCATTTTGTAGTTGTTCTAGTTCAACACCTTCTTTCATGCAAATTGTTTCCCACACGGTAAGTTCATTGCTACACTCTGTCATATCTCTGTTATATAAACTCCTTTTTTCAACTCTCCTCCATTCTTCATAAATATTGTATTGTAAGGGCCAACTTCAAGGACAACACCATTGACATCAATCAATGAATTTACTGGCATCTTCTCAATTTCACTTATTAAAGTGAAAGAATTTTTTTCAAATGGAATGGATAAAACATCACTAGATAAAAGTTCTATATTGCTGGTGTAATTTAGTGTTATCTCATAATCACTTGAAAAATTATTGAATATTTTATCTGCCAACTTTAATTTCCCATTTGATATAGCATAAATAGACCCAACTTTTATTTATTCAGAGAATTTGTCAACAAGTTCATTAAAACAAATTATGCGAATCTCTCCACCATCACTATCAACAACATCAAAACTAAATACTTTTCCTTGTCCTCTAGCATTACTGAAGTGTCGAATTGCCACCTTGTTTATCACTCTACATTTGATAGTCCATCTTTCATGGAAAGGAGTTAACACAGTTATTGGAATGGAATGAATCACTTTGTTTACCATGTGCACTGGAACCATATTCAAAGAGCAACCATTATGCATATCAGTCAAGCCAGTAATATTTGAGGATGGCAATGCAACATCATTGGATTGCAAGTCTAAAGAGGTATGACTTCCAACCAAGATTTTATCATCAATGGTATGCTTGAATGATACCATTTCAACATCTAGTTCAACAATATCCATGTTGAGAATGACCATAAACCTATGACAAAATTTTAAAATCTTGTTATTATTGGCAATATAGATTACACATTTAATTTCTAAATATAATTAAAAAAAACTTACATTTGATTGCGTATATTGTCACATTTATAGTCATTGATTTGCAATATTGTTCCTTTTTTTAGAATGCTGGAGACAACAAATTCATTGCAATCAATTGGCAATAAACTTAAGTGTGTTTGAACCCCATTTGATAGTAATGTACGATATCTTTCTTTTGAATGCTCTTTACTTGTTATTTGCTTCACGTCCAATACTTGAAGTATAGGCTTCAGACCAAGAACCCCATTCTTCAAACTAGAAATAGCTCCTTGAGAAATAGTGGACACCATATCATCCTATAGTGTTTGCAAATCTTATTAGACACAAATGGTGCACAATCACATAATTAGAAAATTATAAATTATGTTTAATCAAATATTTATAAGCATATTAAAGTTCAAGAGATTTTAGAGGCTTCTATAAGAAAGAAATGAATATCAAGTTATTATAGTTTTTAAAGATTGTAAATCTTTATATTTAAAAAAAAATTTGTAAAAGATTCACAAAAAATTCCTAAAAGTTTGTATATGGGGGCTATCTTATATTACTTCCACTTATGACTACAACTCTTATCAACTAACACTACATGTAAATCACATCAAGCTAATACTTAGGACATAGCAGAATTCATTGAGTGAATCATAATATCATAATGGTTTTCAAAATGATTTTTTTTTGTATTTTTTGAGAAAAATATAAACAACATAAAAGTAGTTTGTTGCAAGATTCAAGCAAGTCATTCATTAAATGGGATCATATAGTCGATAATGAACATGTATGATTTTTTTTTTTAACATTTGAAGTCATTTTAAATACGAGGGTTCCTTATCTCTCCAAAAAGGTCTCCCTTTCTTTATACTATCAGTCCAATTTACCAAACCTTTCTATATACCCACCCTTCCAATATACCTGTTAGTACGTGGAAAAAGTTACTCCTCTCCATAGACGCGACCATATGTGAGAGAGACCTTAAGGTACGCAAAAGAGAACAATACATGGTACCAAGTTAGTACATGAAAGAGATTCACTCTATCAACGACACCTGCTTAGAAACAAATCCTTGTACGTAGGTGTAAGTTCCTTTTATACTTGGAATTTCTTACTATCAGGATTTATGTCTTACAATAGACATGAATGGGTATTGAACGAAGCAATTTTTATTTTTTTAAATAATTTAAATACCTTATTTCTCCCTGACGATTTATAGGGTCGATGCCACAGACATTGTTGTTGCAGCTTTATTAGGTATTATATGCTGTAATTCAACACGACAGCATTACCCATAAATGTGAATCAAAGGTATCATTTTCACCAAACACTGCTTATTTGTTACAAAAATGTAACAAAATATTAACTTATATTGATTTGCAAAAAAGAAATCTATTAAAAAACTTTCTAAATACAATAAATCAACGTAACATAAATTTGCAATTTAAGAAAGTATCTAAATAGTGTATAAAAGATATATATTTAATAAATCAGCCTAAAACAATTTTAACAAGTAACTTTAGTGTATAAAAGATATATTTTTAAAAAGTACTTTTAGTAATACTAAAGTAAAATTAAAATTTACTACATTATAATAAAATTTATTTTATATTTAAAATTAAATAAAATTTAAATTTAGAATTGAATTAAACTTACTTTAAATTTAAATTATTTTTTAAATAAAAACTAATTTCAAACTAACTCTAAGCTTATATTTAAGACTAGTATATTTATATTTAAAAAATATATCTACAGCCGAGAGATATCTTCCAATTTGTTGACATTTATAAATTACTTGTAGTTAGAATATTTGATATGCTCACATGAGTTAATTTGAAGAGACTATGCTGTGAGACTTTTCATATTCTTGTAAAGATTTCACTTTATAATTGCCGAAGTTTTTCTATTTTTCTATCCATTTGGCTTCCACAAATTTATTTATTTTTTGTCAATTTTTTTTTTGTTTGTTTAATGTGGTAAAGATTTCACTCCATAACTGCCCAAGTTTTCCTATTTTTCTATCCATTTGACTTCCACAAATTTATTTATTTACACATTTTATGAATTTTGATTACATGGGAATCTGAATCTTAATTGTTTATGAGAATTTGAATCCTTTCGCCCTTGCTGTGAGTGTAGAATGCCTCTGGTGTAATATATATTTTTTTAATTAAAATTTTTATATTAATTTTAAATTAAATGCAATATAAAGGTCCAATTTATAAACAAATTAATATAAATGAATTTACAAGTAAATTATAGATTAGAAACATTTACCTTTGATTTGTTGAACTCAATTTTAAAAAGTATCTGTAAAAATTTTCAAACCAAAATTAAGATTAAGTAATTTAAAAGATTTAAAAATAATTGTAAACTAAATTAAATTAATCTTTAGTTGTAATTTAATGGAATTAAATAAAAACTAATTTCAAACTATGATTAAATTTAAATCTTAACTATACTATTTTTTTTAAAAAAATAAAAAAATTATAATATTAATATAAAGAAACTAAAATTTATCATAATATCATTTTCCCTATAATCATTTATATTTTCTAAATAAATATTCTCTAAAAAATTTTTTAAAGAAATCATTTATATATCCCTATAATCACTATCCAAGACTTAACATAATAAAAGACTTAAACTATTAAAAAAACAAATTACTAAAAAAAGATAAAGCAATTTTTGTGTTTTTAAATAAATAAAGGCAACCTAATTTTTAAGTAAAAGAAAAAAAACAAGAATAAATTAAAAGAGAGCTTATCTATTTTATTCTATATATTAATAAACCTCCTAAATTAATGCATATCCAAGACTTCAAATAATAAAAGACTTAAATTATTTAAAATTTAAATGATTTACACACTTCCTACACATCAAAATTTTATTGATTTAAAATAAAATCTTAAATCTTACACAACAAGTAAATTAAATAAACAATTGATGATTAAAATAAATTATTTATGAATATTATATTCCTCTATTGAAACTTCTAAAAACACTTAACCTAACTATTTCTTCAAATTCAATAACTCAATTCCATAATTTTTCACAAATAATTGAATAAACAATTCATGGTTAAAATAAAATATTTAATTTCTAGGTCACTAAGAATTCCTATTATTAATGACCTCACTCAACAATATTCATTTGTGTAAAGAAAGATTCATGCCTAATGATTTCCCCACACCTTAATTAATTAATAATAACTTAATAACATTTAATTGGAATTTTCTATTTCCATAAAAATAGAGGAAAGAATGAAACATAGCATATAATAATTAATACAAATTATCTCTAAGTTCAAATTAGAAGATTCAAAATTGAAAATACCTATCTAAATTACCATTCATACCCCCTACATTTATTCAATTCATTTTCAAGCATGAGTATCTTTGTATTTTTTTTTCTTGTTTTCTTTGTAGGGCTTTGGTGCATTTACTCTTTTCTGTTGGTGGAGGTTTAGAGTATGAAGAATGGCTATAATGGTTATATATATATATATATATATATATATATATATATATATATAACCATTCATACTCCTACATTTATTCAATTCATTTTCAAGCATGAGTACAGTTGTATTTTTTTCTTGTTTTCTTTGTAGGGTTTTGGTGCAGGTTCAGACTATAAAGAATGGGTTCTTAAATAAGAGCATGTTTAAATATATATAAATATATGAATATCTATATATCCCTGTATGTATATATATTGAACAAAAACTTTACACATAGATATCTTGCTACTACTACATCAGCCAGCAGAGGGTTTAATATTTTATTTATTATTATTAATTTATTATCATTATTATATATTTCTTAATACCCTTAAATAATAGTAATTAATAAATGGCAGTTAGAGTGCCATTATAGTTTCATCCTGTCCACATTTGGATCAAGTTTCTTTATGGTGGCAATTGGAGTTCCATTATAGTTTCATACAGGATTGCTTTCAGTGCAAGTATACATATTTTAGTATATTTGCCAGAAGATAAAGGACAAAGCACCTGCTTTCTTGGGATTATTTTTGAAAGTATTTTAACAAAGCACCTACTTTCTTAGTATTATTTTTGGAAGTATTTTAACATTGGTTTTCTTTTGGTACTTGAAAAGCACAAAGCACCTACTTGCTTGGGATTATTTTTGAAAGTATTTTAACAAATCACCTACTTTCTTGGGATTATTTTTAGAAGTATTTTAACATTGGTTTTCTTCTGGTACTTGAACTTATTCCATCAGTATACATTGATTTTCATTTAATCTTTTTGTGTACGTGAATTCTTCTAGGACCTAGGAGAATCCTATTATAAATAGGAATCTATATAAAGGGGATAATAATATACTAACAATTAAGTTTTCAGAGAATGAAGAATTAAAAAAATATTGTAGAATTCAGTTGTTCATAGTAAGGAAATAAACAAAAATAGAGACTAAAAATGTTGGAATATTGTAGTATCATAATATTATAACCATGTAATATTACATCATTATAATTCATATGTAATAATAATTTAACATTATTATTAACATATAAGATAGTTGATCAGTTTCCATCTTGAAACTGATTATTCACTTGTATATAATGGTGCATCCTCTCACTAATAAATCTTGAAACTAATTATTCACTTGTATATAATGGTGCATCCTCTCACTAATAAATCTTCTCATTGCTCAGTTTCCTCTCAATGATTTTAATTTGGTATGAACATATATAATCCATGTGCATGTGAGTGTGCTTGCAAGTCCTATACTATAAATTAGAATGGGGAACGTTGTAAAAGCATTTTGAGGCCATCTGAAGCATGAAGCATGAAGGAACTCATGCAGGAGGAACTGCCATCACTTAAATATTGTGTGGTCTAAGAAAACTAGCATGAAGACTTGAACTTATTTCGTTAGAGAATTTTACATCATTATCAGTTATGGAGGTTGCAGGGCTAGTAATGACCAATAAATACACTAAACGTCTATCCTGGTGCAAGATATTATGGTGGAAACGAGTAATGCCACGAATATCTCTCTGATGATCTACATTTTCTTGCATTTTATCACATGTTTACGGAGCAAAACATAAGATTCAAAATTCCTTTTGTATCATCTGTGTCTTGGATATGTAACTTTATTAAAACTTTTTCCTGTCTAACGTGCTTTCTTATTCCATTTTTCCTATCATAATTGCTTCAGGGTTTTTAGTGTTTTCAGTGTACTAATTCTTTTAAACTACTGTGCAAGAAAATTAGATTTAATGATATGGCAGAGTCTTTATGTTTAATTTCAAATGAAAACAAAAAAGAAAAATAAAATGCATTTAATTTATAATAAACGAAGCTAAAAAAATCCATACTCACCCGAGGCTTTAGAGATTGTTGTGTAGCTTATAAAATTGCTTGAAGCTGGAAGCTAATCTTGTACCAATAAATTGAAGATTGAAGATAATCTTGTATGAATAAAAATGCAATCAAATCATGTACCAATAAAAATGCTATCTTATACATAAAATAATTGAATCTTCAAACCTTGATTTATAGGCTCACCTTCAAATTTATAGACTGATGACAGTATCTAATACCAATATCTCTTCAACGCACTGATGAATTAAAGAAAATAAAATATACAGACACCACATACTAACCCCTATTGTCCTATATATTATAGAAACATTATGGCATTACTCAGGCAAAGAATTTTATAAATGAAAATGGGAGGCGTTACTCATGCAATTTTAAAAGAAAATGTGAGAAAAGAAAAAATTATGTGTAGCATGTTTTTTATTTTTATTTTTAAATTTTAGGAAACCAAAAAAGTTGAACGACTACCAATTTTATGAACCGCTACCAATTTTATGGATGATTTATAGTTGTGGTACAAATCAAGGAAGAAACTGATAAGAGAATGTGAAGATTTTTTTAAAATTTTATTTTTTAAAATTTTGGAGAAAAAAATTTGAAGGACTACCAAAAATGAAGGACTACCAAAATTTGGTAGTTACAAGATGTGTGCACATATAGAATAGCCTATCGGCCAAAATAGGTAGTGATTCATTATAAAAGGATGCGATCAAACATAAGCCACCACATTTATGGAAGGATGTATCTTGGACATGGATCGCCTCCCTTGAGGTGGTATAAGTGGGAGTTGATATCACTCATAGAAAAAAAGAAAAGGGAAGGAAGGACAATGAATAAGAGAAGATCATTCGAAAATCATCCATTTTACAATATCCATCAATCGCAGCAACCAATCAATCATCAATATCTAAACTAGTTGAATAAATAGTCTAAGGAAATAGTCTAAGAAATAAACAATCAATCTTATTCACCTATCGAATAATAAGAAGGATCTCTGCATCAAGGGTGGAAAAATATATCATCCACAGCCCATGACGTGACATCATCAATCACATAAGGAAAGATACATTTGAATATTGAGGTACAGATGGAAGCAGTAGCAAGTAATTCTTAACTCTTTCAAGAATTGATCCAAGCATTGGATATTATCATTAATTCATACAAGAATATCTTTCAAGGCTGCAGTCCAGTTTACAACAGAAAGTAAGCATCTTCATATTATTCTTATCCTCTTGTCTGATCGGCTATCATACTAGCACATGTATGAAGGAACTTGTATTTCTATTTCATTCATCAATGTACCATTATGATAGCATTTATTTTATACAGTCAATCACTAATAATGTGTAGATAGTCATATTCAATTGCTCATGATAATGTATGTTGTATGATTTGAATTCATAAATGATTTATTAACACCATATGTGGGAAAGAGTAGAAAGTGCCAAGAGGCCATTCATGGATATTTATCACATAGAGGCCTTGTCACATGAGGTATGAGGTACCCATAGTACAAGGATTGTGAATTAATGGCCTTGGCTACCTAAAGTACCAAGGAGTCTCATAGAGGCCTTAGCTCCAAGAGTACAAAGGTACTTGTTGAGTAAGGATGGGAAACATTAGACCCCCATGGTGGATAAAGGCAACTCTCATCACATCTCACATAAGTTGTTAATAAATGACATATGAGAGATAGCAAGTATGTAATATGTATAGATAAAGATCATAGATCATGTGAAATATTATGATAAACAATATGCAAGGCATATGAATAGTGATCATAAGAATAGCATGTGAAATATGAAAGATAGATAAGAGCAATAGTGTTAATCCACTCACCACTATGAGGAGTAAGGAAGATTAGGGGTGGGCAATCAACCAAGGATAGGTACAGGTTCATTGGTCTAGAGCACCCCTTCGAGCCCTTGTCTCAAGATGGTACCTTAGGAGGAAAGAGGTAGTCTTTTGATTCGGATGGTCTAGAGAAGCCCGAGTCAAAGGAAGGTCCTAGAGTGGCCTGGGTCTAGAGTACCCCTTGAAGGAAGAACAACCTATACCATTGGCATTGCACCCTAACAGATTCACTCTCATAAGATGGAGGTTTGATTAACAAGGCCCAAGTGTATCTCTTCTAGGGTATCATGAAATGAATACAATCAATCTATGATAACAAATGGCTTATGTTTATAAATGATGACATGTGATCTTGAAGGAAGATTTGAATACTAATGTTCTCTTTGTAAGTTGAAATTGTGCAAGGTTAAGGAAAAATTTTGGCTTGCTAGAAGGGGACATTACAGGCACCCCAACCTTATTGAATAAAACCTCTTTCATAGAGTTGTTGAGTAATGAGAGTGGGTAGAAAGGAAAGCTTATATGGTGATTATGGCATAGGTGGTTCAATACATGGAAATGGTAGGTGAACACACTAGAATTTACTATCCTAAGTACAATATTTCAGAATCTACCTCATTCCATGTGATAACAAGATCATCCCTTGTGTATCCATTTTGATGTTTTGCAAGTTTCTCCTTCTCCTCAAGAAATACATTAATGAACTCCTTAGCCTTGTTGCAGAGCATCTTCCTAACCTTCTTGCCATCAATTTCTAGGCCTAGGGCAGCTCTTATCAACTCTTTCATTACCTCGAAGTTAATCCCCCCAATTTCAACCTTTCCATCTTCTCAGGTCTATGCAAATTTTATCGACGAGGTGGGATCAAACCCTCTCATGGCATCTCAAATAGATTATGTTGACAGTATTTTGATTTTCTTTTTTACGGCTTATGAATTCATGATTATAAACTTCATCATTAATAACGAACTTGTGAAATATAAATTTAGGGCTTCATGTATGTTTTTCCTTTGAGTCATACATCTCCTTGCTTGTCTTATGCCCTTGTATCTATGTTGTGCTTTCAACCCATGTTCTTAGTCTTGTACAATTGTTGTGTGGCTTTGTGATTATCATCAAGCTCATAATTTATAATCATGGTTGTCTATCTATTTAAAACACAAACCTGCATTGGCCCTTAGTTGTTTCAATGGTGCCAAGGATTCATATTTTATCCCCACACTCTATAATATCCTTTTTATTGTTGATTTCCTATTGTGGGTGTTTTTCAACTTTAGAGTGCTTCATTTACTTGTGTCCATTGGCAACTGGATCACTAGCGACTACTCCTTGTATGGAGAATGGGTTCTATATATCACATGTTCACTCTCAATTTCTTGCTAAGACTTGATTAGTGCCTAATTAGACCTTCGTTATGTGGTTTGTGCTCTTTTTGGTGTCGACTAGTTGGTGGCATTTGCTTTGTTTCAACTGGAGTCTTCTTCCTATGTGCTATCAAGTAAGTGACTTAGTGGAGAGTGTTCCTCATTGTGGGAAGTGGGCTTGTTTAGTTGCACCCTCACTATCTAATGGGCTTTATTGTCTCCTGTAAGGTGCTACATCATCAATATTCATGATGGTAGGTTTGTTAGTAATGAGGTGGTAGTATTGTGGGCTTGTGGGGATTTCACATTAGTCTAGTGGTGATGATGTGCATAGTGTGGGTGGGTCATAGTATATGTGGACCAATTTTATTATGCCACATGTCAATGTAGCATGTATGGTGGGGGCCCTTTAAACTTTATAGAACAAGCTATGCGTTGTGGATATGGTGGAACATATGTACAAGTGGCAAGTACCTGATCTATTGTTATTGGTCCTTTAGACCAATGAGCAATTATTTTGTGGGTCTATGTGTGTTGGTGAATGGAAGGAGGCCACATGTCTCTAGAGTGGCAAGGCATGGGCCTAGTATGTTTATGAGGTAGTCCTTTTATTTACATAGGCCCACATATAGGTGATGTATGTGTAGGTGACATGGCATTATTATTTTGGTGATAACTTGTTCAACTAGGTGCTCATCTTATGCAGGGACCTTTTGCCTTTCGGGGAATCTATTACTAAATTAGTAGAGAGTGCTCTTTGTAGCAAGGAATGTGTTGAGCTAGTCATCCTTCACTCCCTATTGGCTTGTTGAACTATTGATCTTGTGAGGTCCAACTACGGTAATTATGGATTGTCAATCTAGGGTAGATATTTAAAGGTTTTAACCTTGGTTTGAACTGGTAACTATTTAAAAAAACACCATTTGTTAGGGTTCTTTTACAGAGAGGAAACTATTATAAGGACTTTGCACATAGTTCTCAAAATCTTAATGATAACCTTGCAACTTGGTATTGTAGATAGATAACTTAGGTAGTGCATAGATGACATGGGATCCATTTACATAGGTGAATTAAATATTTTTTATTGTATTTTATGAGAAAATGACTTGAGGTAGTAAATTTTTGTAGGGCCTCATTGTTTCTAAGTTCATAACTACATATTCCCAAATTAGTAGTGGTACAAATAGTTGATTTAAGAGCCTTGCAGAGCTATTGACTATTTAAAATTCTTTCCACTATAGGGTTATGATTGAGTGGGTCTATATTTTATTTCTTTTATAACTCAAGGGAGATATTTGAGCTTTAAGTGCATAATTTAGTACTTTATAGCATGGGCTACTTGATGTCAAGGCCTATAGGTAACACTTTTCTTAACCAAGTGTTACTCGTGTGTATCACTTTCCTACAACTGAATTTGATGATTTAGTTGATAGGTTATTGTAGTTTGTTGTTCAAAGATAGTAGGGGAGCTGAATTGAATGACTAAGCATTGTAGATTGAGACATCTATCATGCACTCATTGGTTCTTCACGAGGCATCCATTTCCTATGTGTAATTTCATTATGTGTAGTGAGAGTTGGTTGCTTTGAGAGTGCCAAAACTTCTTTACAATGCCCTATGTTCTTAGCATAGCCTAAGGTGTCACAAGTAAAATTTAAGTTTTAGTTTTAAGTGTAGAAGGATAGAAATTTCATTAAATTTGAAGAAATATATATTTGTGGTGCCTTTTAGAACACTCTTCGGTCACATAATATGCAAGGAAGGTTTGATGATTAACTTGCTAATAATGGCTATAGTCTTAAATCTAACAACTCCAAAGATAGTAACAAAAGTAAAAGCACTTTTAGGATACACTAGATACCATAGAAAATTCATCGAATGATATACGAAAATAGCTAGACAAATAGCAATACTCCTTAAGGAAAAGATAAGAACCTTCCAATGGATAGATCAATGCCAAGAAGCCTTTAACAAACTAAAAAAAAAGATTTTAGAAGCGCCAATTTTAGTTTTTCCAGATTGGAATATCCCTTTCCATGCACATGTGGATGCACTAGGAACAACAATTGCCATAGTACTAGCAAAACCAAGAGGAAACAAACACCATATCTTAGCCACCCCATTTATATTATTTATAGACCATGATCAACTTAAGTATTTGATGAATAGACTAGTAATATAAGGAAGAATATGTCGATGGCTATTTCTATTCTAGGAATTTGATTTCAAAATCATGGTGAAATCAACAAAAGAAAATCAAGGACTAGACTACTTATCTATAATTTTTATAGGAGAAGAGCTTAGAAAAATAGTGGAATAATTACCTGGCATAAACTTTGTATAGAATCAATGTCTTATTGGAGGAACTAATAGACATAGCACATTACTATGCATAGAATAGTTTCCAAAGCATTATTCCAAAAATGATAGATATAGGCTTTTGAGGAAATAATTACCATATACCTTAATTGAAGGAGAACTACACATCATAGGTAGGGATGAAATTTTAAGAAGAGTTGTTTTGAAACATGTAAGAATTAGTGTTTTAGGAGAATCACATGAAGGAATATCAGGAGGACATAATTCAGGAGAAGGTACTACAAGAAAGGTGTTACTAGTAGGATTATGATGGCCTACACTATTCAAGGATGCCAGTAAGTATGAAAGACATATGAAGTATGTTAGAGATTAGTGAAACCTACCACAAGAGATGATTCCTTTCTAGCTAGTATTAGCATTCCTTTCTAGCTAGTATTAGCTAGTAGGATTATGATGGCCTACACTATTCAAGGATGCCAGTAAGTATGAAAGACATATGAAGTATGTTAGAGATTAGTGAAACCTACCACAAGAGATGATTCCTTTCTAGCTAGTATTAGCACAACTCCCATTTGATAAGCGGACAATTGATTTTATTATACCCATTGACCCCCCAACAAAGAAATAAAAAAGAAAGATTCATCATAATAGGGGTTGAGTGTCTTACAAAGTAGGTGGAACCTAAAGCAATTAAATATTGTACTACTCATACTTCCACAAAGTTTATTTACCAAAATATTATCACAAGGTTTGGTTGTCTACTAAGCATAACAAGTGACCAAGGATAACATTTTATTGATAGAACAATTACAGAGCTACTAGACACCTTTATGATAAAATAATATAACGTTAACCAAATATAACATTGCATGTTGAAATACTCCAACAAAAGAAATGGTGCAAACAATACATATAGGTAGGAGTAATAAATGCACAGCCCTCATTTAAAATTTATAAAGCTGAAACTCTCCAAGAAAACATTACTTGAAAAAATTGTCGAGAGATCTAGTGTGGAAAGAAAGAGAAAAGGATCTGGAAGAAAGAAGTAATTTTAACAAAGGGAAACAAAACAAAATTTGTTGGAAAGATGACAACACCCATTCTGGTTGATGCAACCAATAACCCACATCTAAAATACAAGAAATACCCTTTTAAAGCTATGGAGATGGACCTAGCTGAAGCATTCTCAAATGTTCTTGCTGACATCATATATGAAGAAGATGTCTAGAAGTATATACATTCCAATATGACAGATATTGATCACACCACTTTCAAACCGGTCAAAAGGACATTGTTGAATCTTGGATCTGAAGAATCCCTCCTACAAAACTAAAAGATTTCCAATTTTAAGTAGGAAATGTTGCCACATTCAAATGCACCCTTTGGAGAGTGGTGAGATAACTCTCCTTTCAATTGTCACAATGGAAACACTCCTAGGCTATGAGAGACCTAAATCTTAGAGTGAATCTCTAGAGTGGACTGGTTCTCCTAGTGTAACACCTAAACTAACTTATTCTACTACTATGGTAGTGCTTCATAACCTCATATAGATCTGTTGACTATTTAGACATAAACCAATCTCTATCATGTTCATGGATCTTGTGGAGTTTATACAAATCCCTTATGGAGACAATGCATAACAGAAAGATTTTGGAGAGCGAAGTGTAGCAAAATTTTGGATTCTAGTTGTAATTTGTAACACCTTATAAATTGCAAAGAACTAGAGATTGTCGACGAGAGTTAGGATTTTCTTTGCATCATGTAAAAGCTTGTATGTTGTAAAATCTCTCAGAAGTGCTGATTTGACAAGGGTTTCACCTTGAAATTAACTAAGTCACCAAAATTCCCAAAACTAGATCCAAAAACCATTGGATTAGATCTAAGGATGAAAAATAAACATTAGATCCTTGAATCCCAAAACACATTCACATCCAGATTTGAAATCAACATTGAATGACCTAGAAAAAATTTGAGGGTAAAAGCATAGAACTGTGTCACACTTTTGGTTGACTTATCAGTAAAAGTTTACCAATTTACCAAAAAAATACAAAAATTCAAAAAAGTTGACGTTTCAACAATTCCTACTCATGTAAATAATTGTTTTAAAAAAAATATAAAAATACCCTTTAGTAGATTTGTAAGCGTAGTTTTAAAAAATGTGGGTTTATTAATAGTCTAGTTATTGTTAATATTTTATTTTATTTTTTTACTAAAAGTAGGTCATCAGCACCAAAATATAAGGTTGATTGTCTTATCAAGAAAAAATAGTAAAGTTTATTAAAAAAAATATGATGCACTAGAGAAGAGATTCCATGTCAAGATGATATAATCTTTTTTCTATTTTGGATAAATAGTCAAGACAAAAGTTGATGTCCTATCGAAATAATTATTTTTCAATACACGCAACTTTTAATATTTATTTAAAAATATATATTTATCAATATGCATAAAAATAAATCCATGCACTAAAGTTTCAAGTTATAAATACACACAAAAAATTTGAAGGAAAAAAAAAATTACTATCAAAAGAGTGACGTCCCACTTAACTTCATTTTTCAATATTTTTATCAGCAACTAAATTATAGTGTCAATTTTACAAAAAATGTATTCAAATAATTTTTTAAATTTTCATAAAAAATACAAACCTAAAATACACTAAAAAGTATACATTTCATTAATTTACATCATTTCAAAATTCAAAATGTATATGTCACTTTTTAATGATTCAAGTTAAAAATTTAGATTAGCGTTGGCCATTTCCTTTATAAAAGTGTGACACGGCTTTGTGCTTTTACCCTTGAACTTGCAACAAATTCCTACCTAAAAGGGGAAAAGAGAGAAAAATAAACAAACATTTGCACAAACTAACCTTCCAAGGTGAGATCAAGCCTGCCTACAGGAAGTTTGACTAAAAACCAACTTACGTGGCTAAAAAAAGGTAGATGAAATGTCAAAAAGAAGACCAGCCGATGGGAAAATGAAATGTCTAGTAAAAATTGTAAATACACAGAAAATACTGCATGTAGGGTGGAGTTGCAAATTGGACTCCAGATTCTAATTTATAGTTAACAACATAAAACAAAAACCCTTCAAAATTTTAGATTTTTAGTAAACAACAGATGCTAACACTTTAGGGATTCCCAATATGACATTTTCACTCACCGAAAGTATAATTACACAAATAAAATCAAGTTGATATGGAAATCAAAGCATAAGGATAAGTGGAAAGTTAAGAAAATAAACAGCCTAGTCCCCAATTTTGACAACAAAATAGGGGTTTGTTGTGAAGGGTCACAATGAGTACAACAAACATTTGCAGGGAGGTTGTTTGACAATCTCTTGTGTGCCTATTCTTGAACCCAAAGAAGGAAATCAAGATTTTGTTCTCATAGAACTAAATGAAAGTATTAATAATAATGGAACTAACCACCCTATTCATGACCAAGAACAAACCAAATTATCCTCTAGAGATTCTATTAGACATAGTCCAATCTTTAGGAACCTCTGAAGTGAAACTCACATGCTTGGGGTCAGTAGTTTTTTTACTAGCAATTTTTTGTTAAATGACGAATAGTTGAAATTGGGGATTAAACTTTTGGTGAATAGTACAAGTTGTAAGGCAACCTGAATTGCCACATTTTTATGAAATTTTAGTTTGGTCCAAGTTAAATTTTTTGAGCGTTTATTTTATTAAACTTTTAAACTCAACTATTTTGACACAATATTCAAGACATGATTATATCTAATTCACCTAATGCATATAGATTTAAAGACAAATATAAATTGATTTGGCATTAATGTAACATATTTTTTAGTTATTTTAGGACCATATCATCAATCTTTATTTCTCATCATTGATTTTGTTTGTAATTGAACAATTCTTCTTTCTTTTCAGGAGCTAAAATGTACTCAAACTTTCAAATTTTTATTTGGCCTGAAATTACTTTTGAATTGTTGATCTCAATAAAATGTACCCACACTTTCAAATGTCCATTAGCCCCACAAACATTTGAAAGTGCAAGTAATGGAGATCAATGGACCAAAAGTAATTCTTGGCCTGATAGACATTTGAGTGCAAGTACATTTTGGCTCTCAGAAAGTAATAAGATTCATTTGATTAGAGGAGATCAATGGTGCAAAAATAATTTCAGGCCCAATGAACATTTGCAAGTGTTGGAGCATCCAAGCTCAACTTGCAATATCAACACAACCTTCCATAAAGATGAACATGCATAGTGAAAGTCAAACCTATCATACTATTTGTTGGTGATTGTTTTGATGCAATCATAACAGTAAGTTAAAATTCACATATAATGAACTGAAACTATACTTGAAAGATAAGAAGGAATCATTTAAGATTCAACTAATCCCAAGTCTACAATGGTTCGGTTGGTCAAGTTCAGTTGGTCAATGTGAAGCTGTAATGTTCAAGGGGCCTTACGTAGTTTAGAGTTTCTTTGTGGTTTACTGGACTAAGATTATGCAAAAGATCATGAGATATGTCAATGCTTTTCATTCCTTTGCATAAAAGTGTTACTGTGCTGCAAGTTTTAGATGGTTTTCTTGAATTATTGTAGCTTTCTCCTTCATACACTTATGAAAACTATCTACTTTTAACTCTGTTATGCATACTTCTTCAAATTTGAGACAATTTCCTTCAGATTTATACATTTTCAGCTAAATATTTCAAATGGTTGGGAAAAGTTAGAAAGATCTAATCTACACCTCATTTACTCTACCAAAGGATCTAATTGTTCTATTATGCACTATGTAAATACTACAGCAATTTGATCAAATCCACAGTAAAAGCCTTAAATGCAAGTTCTGAGCATTTTCACAAACATACATTTAAAATTGCAAGCTCTTAAAGATAATATTTCAAAACACAAAGAAGATCAGGAGAACACTCAGAAGATAGATGTAGAACTCTAAATTCTATTGTATTAGAAACAAACAGTCATACATGATTTACAATGTAGGAATGACTCTTAGTTTCATTGATCAAACCACAAAGAACTTACAAGCTTTACAGATACAGTAAGGAAGCCAGACATTCCACGCACACCTTACTGCAGACAAACAGGCGACCTCCTTCTTCTACTTCTAAATTATGCTAAGCTAACTCACTGTGTGCTTCTAAAAAATATCCCTGTTGTAAAGTATTACAGTGCAGAGAGGCACAATATAAAGACTTTCTGATTGTCCTCACTACAGCAAAAAAAAACTAACTAAACCCCCTGGTTCAAACCCCTGGTTACAGCAATAAATATAGGTGAACCAGTTCCTCAAAAATATCTCTGAGTAGTGTCAAATCTGGGCGAAATATTGCCCCTTCTTAGAAGCTTTGGCAGCTTAGCAATAACTTCTGTTTGTCTGTTGTAGTAATACCTTCAGCTGCAACCATGTCCTCCATTTGAATGGCCTTGACTTCTTTGCACTTCGTCTTTACTTCCTGCTCCTGAGATCAAATTTTCTTCTTCCATGAGGTCACTGTGTTGAATTTCCAGCTGTTTCCTCAACTGTAAGCCTGCAAGATAAGACAAGCAATAAGTATCAAATTTACCAAATGAACAGCAGGAAACTAAAAAATATCTGTTAAAACAGGGTGACTATGCAAAAAATGTGGAAATCTGGCTAAAAATTTCTCAAAAAATGTGCTCAAAACGCACACAGGTTGCCCAAAACCAAACGGGTCAACCATCGTTGACCAGAAAAAATGCTACGGGCGCCAAAAATGTATTTAAAATTCCACCGCTTTCCATTTCCCACCCATCGGTGTGAGAATCGCCATCGGCGAGCTCAAAAATACCCTGGCCGATCATCGCTATTTGGCCGATGGCCTTACTCGTTATTTCTTCCTTGTTTTCTTTCATCGGCGTGATCCACAGTATCGGCGTAAGTCTAAACTTCTCCACTGATTTTCATCGTTTGGCCGATGGCCTTTATTTCCATTCTATTGGTGCAAGCATTACTGATATAGCCTTATCGGCCTACACTTTCTTTCTATCGGGGAGAGATTATACTATCGGCGGGCTCCTTATTTCCTCTACCGATGTCTTTTGTTTCATCGCCTTCGTCGACGTGAGGCTTGCCTATCGGCAAGCTCCAAATCTTCTCCGCCGATGCCTTTACCTCGGCCGATGCTCTTATATTGGTGAGAGTCCCGTCGATGTCTTCCCTTCCTTCACATTTCGGCTAAGTCCTCTCTCACTTTCTTCCATCAGCCTGAGTTTCTACTGTCGGCGAAGGTCCTAAACCATACTCCAACTACCGCTGTCTGGCTGAAATGGCCCCTAAACCTAAGCCCTCCCTCATCTATTGGCATGACCAACGATATCGGTGAAGCTACTTAAAACTTTCACCGATATCAGTTCCCCAGCCGATACCTCTTGTTTCCTTCGATCGGCATAAGTCTCGCCGACACCGTTCTTCTTATATTCCATCGGTGTGAGACGGCCCATTGGCGCCTCACAAATTCTTCCTCCCGATGGCACTTACCTTGGCTGATGCCCCTTTATCACTTCGTTATTTCTTCCATCGGCAAGGGCCAAAACATAATGGCCGACGGTAATAGCTATACCGATGGCAAAAGGCCATCGGGGAGATCGCAGTCTTCAGCGAGAGAAAACCAAACTCCACCGATTCAAAATGTTATGCTGATGCCATTCGTTTTATATCTGGCCAAGTCCTTTTCCATCTATCTGCGTGACTTCGTCCATCGGCGAAAGTCAAAAACAATACTCCGATAGTTAATGTTATGCCGATGGCATACCATCGGCGACAGTCCCGCTGAAGCCTCCATCTATTGAACATTTGAACCATTGAACCAAGAAAAAGGTTTGACGCGGCGGTTCAACGTAGCATAGCGACTGTTAAAAAGGAAATGAACCCCGTGAACTTTGGACATTTTGAACCAAGAAAAAGGTTTAATACGAAGGTTCAACGTGCGGTTCAACGTGCCGTTCAACGTTGTAATACGAAATAACAGCCCGCCCCCTTTTAGACATTTTTGATCATGCCGAACCAATTGAACCTCAAACCATTGAACCAAAAAAGGTTCAATTGGATGGTTCAACGCACAGGTTCAAACCTGTAAAAACACTTCCAATGAATAAGTAATGGCGATTAAAGTGAATTGATGTATTTTTCTGCAAAACAATCAAATGCAACATTCAGAGTGGAACCCAGACAAAATTCCCCATGACCCGGAACCACTAAGTACAATTTTTTTTTAAATTTAAAACAAATGCCAACAAGAAAAAAGGCAAACAACAGACTGTTTATCATGCAAAACTTGATAGTACATTTTACCTAAATGATCATAACTTGCAAAATATGATGAATTTTAAGATGGTTCAAAAAGCAACCCTAGCTCATTTTTCACAAGGAATCCGACCATATTATGCAATGGTACTAAAAAATGCAATTTTCTATATTTTTAACAAAGTTTGCAAATCTGACTCTCTTTTCCCTTTACCACCAAACAGAACAAACACAAGCAGAAGCAAAAAAAAGCAAAGCAACAGCAGGGGTCCTCATTTTGCCGAGGAGCAAAATGGGGCATGTTGTGAACATCACAACACTAATTATCACACTTTTAATCTTATCTAAAGGACAAAATCATAAATATGATCATATAAAAATAAATATTATTCAAATAAATAGATCACATAATGTTCTAAATAGAATAATATAACATAACAAATTGTTGAATAAATATTGAGTTGGTGAGAAGAAAATAAAACATACATTGAAGACATCCATATAAAAGAGGTTAAAATAGGAGAAAATGCAAGGGTATGCACTTTTTTGATGTAAACTATATATTCTTTCAAAAAAATTGATTGTATTTTAAGTTGAAAACTTAATACGTTGAGGAATCGTGAATGAAATTAAGGTGAGATTTGAAATCAGATCATAATGCAATATAGTTGACTATGTTATTTGCTCACATAATTATACCTCAAAGGTAATGGAGTTAGTGGTTGGAGACTGGTCGATAGAGCTGAAATTAGATCACAATTTAACATATGTAAATATAGATATCCACATAAACAAGCAATAGGGGAAACAAGACCACTTCAACCAAAAGAAGGCACCTTCACAGGGTAGAATTTTCATGACTCGAGAAAATAAATAAATCTTTGAAGCTTCCCTCAAACAACTTTTGAAGGAGTATGAGAATAATATAGCTTGCATAGAGAACCACCCTATATGAAAAAATATGTGGATTCCCCTAATGCACAAGGCTTTGAGTGGGTGTAAGAGGGCCATATCCAAGAGAGGAACAAAAAATACTTTTTTTGACAAATCCTTGTTTTGATGATGAGTGCAAGATAGAAAAAAGAAATATGTGAGAATGTGGAATGGTCAAAGAAAGTAAGAAAGAGTACGAAAATTTATTACAGTGTAAACAAGAAAAGTATGTAAAGACAAGAAGAGAGGAGTTAATTGCCCTTGGAAAACACAACACCCAAAACATTTGGAAGGAACTATAGCAAAAGAGAAAACAAATAGAAAAAAATAGCATAGGTTACCAATGGCTTGAATACGCAAAGTTGTTATATGAGTGTGCCCAAGATAAACATAGACCCTTGGTAATCAATGCAACTACTAAAATTTTCACCATTGAAGATATGGATCGGGGCATAAAAAGGTTGGCCAGAGAGAAAGCACAAGATATCACTGGGCTACAAGAAGAGCATTTAAAATGGGGTAAAGAGGTCCTTACACCTCGTATCAAGTGCATCTTCAATAATGTCATCCAAGAGGGATTTTCAGAAGACTGGACAATTATTTTTGTTATCCCTCTATATAAAGTGGTGATATCAATAATCCATCAAATTACTACACTATTATGATTAACCCCCTGCTTGGAAAACTTTTTGGAAGGATGGTTGAATGTAGAATTAGTAGTTGGGCAGAAAAAGAGGGAAAAAGAGCTAAGGGATAGGCTGGCTTTAGACTCAAACATTCTAATATTGATAATGGTGTTACCCATAGGTTCTTGATTGAAAAAATATGGAACACCCAAGGTGACGTGGATTTTTGCTGCTTTATAGACTTTAAAAAAGCCTTCGACAAGGTGCCCAATGGAAAACATTGGAATAGGATGGAGGAACTTGGAGTTCTAGATGTGTTTAGAGTAGTAGTCCATAGGCTTTATGCACAAGTCAAGGCTAAAATCAGAGTCAGTGATGGAATGTCAAAGTACTTGGTAGTGATATTGGCATTAAACAAGGTTCACTACTTTCCAAAACATTGTTTCGGCTATACACTGATAAGTTAAAAGAGTGGATAAACAAGGCTAGTGGGGAGGGAGTTTAGTTGGCTAAGTACATAATAAAGTTACTCTTATATGTGGATGATCTCATATTAATTGCTAAAACAACTTATAGTCTGAGAGAACACTTGAGGGCACTCAAAGCTTTTTGTCAAAAGGTCGGGATGTAGGTGAACACTAGCAAAACCAGAGCAATGATCTTCTCATTGTGAAGAAAAAAGAATAAAATTAACTTTCTTTTTGAAGGTAACGTGTTGGAAGTAGTGGACATGAGTACAAGTACCTTGGGCTTGATTTCCACAACAAGCTTAGCTGGTAAACATGTAGAGAGAAACGAATTCAAGGGCATTGGAAAGAGTTATACTCTCTTCAAAATAGATTTAGGAATATGGAATTATGGGACTAGAAAACCAAGAGAATTCTTTTTGGTTTACTTGTTACTCCAGTGATTCGTAATGGGTGTGAAATTTGGTGTAGCAGTATGTCAGATCAGAAATGGAGGCAGATAGAAAGAATCTAGAAACATCTAATCATAAGCAGTCTCAAAATTAAGGTTGTTGTTTTGTAGGAGATTTTATTGGTTGAAACAGGTACTTTCCCTTTGGAAGCATCGATGATGGTCCGACTGTTAAGTTACCTAAAGAAGACTCAAAATATGGAAAACCATTGTTGGCCTATGCTAATTATGGAGGGAGAGTTAACTAGAACAAATAACACATGGATGAAACATGATGACAAATGGATGAAGAAATGAGACATTAATATATAGGAATGTCCAAATACTAATGAGAAAATAAAAAGTTTTGTGACAGAAAAAGTTAGGAACATCATGTGGACAAAACAATCTGGGCAAAAACAACTTACTATATGAAAAAATTTAACCCCACGTGGGACCATGAGGAAACAACCTACATTGGAGCAGCTATTAAATGGAAAACAAAAATGTTGATAGCCCAATTAAAGACTAGCTCACATCAGCTTACTATATTAAAGAATTTAACTTCACATGGGACCATGAGGAAAAATCCTACATTGGAGCGGATATTAAGTGGAAAACAAAAATGTTGATAGCCCAATTAAGGACTAGCTCACATCATCTTAGATGTGAAACTGACATATGATTGATAGAGTGGGAAAAGCTAATATGTCTATTTTACAATAAGGGAGTGGTGGACACAGAATGACACTTCGTCATGGAGTGTTTAACATAAAGCGACATCCATACCAGTTATGAATGTTGTTGATAGCAGCGTCAGGTGTATCCTTCCAGCCATTCTCCTTAGATTGATTGGATAAATTAATTGACATGTCTTTTGGAATAAGGCCGACATGTTGTTCTTGAAGAGTCACGTCTCTCCCTTCACATTGTATATATACTCATTGATTGTAACTCATTTAATCGTCCATTCATTCATTGTTCATTCTCAAGTTCATATATTCAAGTGTGAGTTCTTCACCAAGTGCAGATTGATATTGTAGAAGGCTGAGTTTTATCATCAGTGAATTGCACCATTGTGTTTCCGTAGTTGCATCAGATTCTGGTGCTTTACTTGGCCTTCATATTGGCCTCTATTGTAGAAGAGACATTCTTTGTAATTCAATAATATAAGTAATATTATTCGCTAGGTTTTTCTCTCTCAAGAGGAGGGTTTTCCCAGGATATTTATTGTCATTGTGTTGATTTTTGAATTAATTTTCTATGCATTACATCTGATCATAAAATTAACATGGTATTAGAACAGGTTTGAAGAAGATCGTGATCAGATTCATCATTATAGCGATACTCTCTATTTTCTTTATATCTTTTGTCTATCCCTATTTTAGTGAAGATGGTGAACTGTCTTAAAATTGAGGATAGACTTGAGGGATCATCCAACTTCACATCATGGAGGTCTATAATCATGCTCACCTTGGAAGAAAATGACTTGGCCGAGTTTGTGGAAACCAAAGTTCCTGAACCATCAGAGGAAGAAGAGAAGTTGCAGTGGAAAAAGAAAGACACCAAGGCAAAGAAGATGTTGGTTGACACCATTAAAGATCATATTGTTCCGATTGTCTCCAAATTGAAGACGACAAGGGACATGTTCAAAACCTTGGAGGAGATGTATGAAATCAACAACACCAACCGGGCTCTTGCACTAAAGCAACAACTACATCATGTGAAGATGGTGAAAGGAGAAACGATTATTGCTTACTTCATGAGGATTTCAGAATTGAGAAATCAGCTCTCTACAATTGGTCATGTGGTTGATGACAAAGACTTGACCATGCTTTTTCTCAATGGTCTTCCTTCATCATGGGAATCCTACATTTAAGGAATCAGTGCAAGATTGAAGCTTCCCAAGTTTGATCAATTGAGGGCAAATTGCATTCAAGAGGAGTCTAGATTGGCTGCTAGAGGAATTGGTGAAAGCTCTACTAATGAAGACATTCATGTCCTTGCCTCTCAATCATCAAAGAAGAAAGGCAAGAGTGGGAAGAAAGGATTCTTCTGGTGTAGACTTGAAGCTGCATGGATATACTAATTCTGATTGGGCAAGGTGTGTCACTAATTGGAAGAGCACATCTGGATGTTGCTTCAGTTTGGGATCTACTATGATTTCCTGGTGCAGTAGGAAGCATTCATTTGTAGCATTGAGTATAGTAGAGGCAGAGTATATTGCGGCTTGTATGGCAACTCGAGAAGCAGTATGGCTTCGTAAGCTCCTTGTAGGATTATTTAGACAATCAACGGAGCCTACTATCATTCATTGTGATAACCAGAGCTGTGTGAAGCTTTCTGTCAATTCTGTGTTTCATGACAGAACCAAGCATGTTGAGATCAAATACCATTATATCAGAGCTATGGTATTGAGGAAAGCTATACAGTTGAGGTATATCAGCACTAATGAGTAGACGACAGACATTCTCACCAAGCCTCTCTCTAGGATAAAGTTTGTGTACTTTTGAGATAAGCTTGGTATAGTGGAGAATACAACCTTAACTGAGAAAGAGTCTCAGTATCAGTGATCCTCTATAATGAGTTCTTCTCTATGAGAGAAGTTCGATGTGAAATCCCTTGATAATGAGTTCTTCTCTGTGAGAGAAGTTCAAGGTGAAATCCCTTGATAATGAGTTCTTCTCTGTAAGAGAAGTTCGGGGTGAAATTCTCTTGGTAATGACTTCTTCTCGGTAAGAGAAGTTCGAGGTGAAATCCCTTGATTCCACCCTCTAGGAGAGCCATGGTGGATGTCATGTGTGTGACTCCATGTCAACATCACGTGAGAGAGTCCGTGATGATTTTTTTTTTGGTACTTGTGTTTCACCCTCTGGGAGAGCTATGGTGAAAGTCATGTTGAGGTGACAACATCACGCAAGTGAAGAACACTTGTACATACCATACATGGTTGTAGCCATTATGGTTGATATCATATTGAGGTGATATCTGATATCACGATGAGGTGGTATCTTTCTTTTCCACATATGGATGTAGCCATTGCGGTAGACATGACGATGAGGTGACATGTCTTGTGCAGCTGGAAGTATCCTCCCTAGCTGCAAGGGAGTGTTGTTGATAGCAGCGTCAAGTGTATCCTTCCAGCCATTCTCCTTACATTGATTGGATAAATTAATTGACATGTCTTTTGGAATAAGGCCAACATGTTGTTCTTGAAGAGTCGCGTCTCTCCCTTCACATTGTATATATACTCATTGATTGTAACTCATTTAAGCTTCCATTCATTCATTGTTCATTCTCAAGTTTGAATATTCAAGTGCGAGTTCTTCACCAAGTGCAGATTGATATTGTAGAAGGCTGAGTTTTATCATCAGCGAATTACACCATTGTGTTTCTGTAGTTGCATCAGATTGTGGTGCTTTACTTGGCCTTCATATTGGCCTCTATTGTAGAAGAGACATTCTTTGTAATTCAATAATATAAGTAATATTATTGGCTGGGTTTTTCTCCCTCAAGAGGAGGGTTTTCCCAGGATATCTGTTGTGTCTTTGTGTTGATTTTTGAATTAATTTTCTGTGCATTACATCTGATCATAAAATTAACAATGAAGACACCTTGAAAGTTGGCAATTTAAACACTTTGTTTGAGGAGGCAATGTTGGACAAAACTGCAAACTTTTTGATCAAAATCCACTGCGGAAGCTCTGATCTCAACATAGATTACAAACTGTATAAGACTTTGGTGCCCTGTTTTTAAGAGGGGCCGTGTGCTGCACTTAGTCCCATAAACTGCTTTGGCCTCATGGACGTCATTCAAATCTTTCATTTCATTTCAATCATCATTGTTTTTTTTAACTTCATTTCAATCATCAATTTTTTCTTTAAAGTTGCCTTTCGCAGCAGAGAAGAAGTAGTTGCGCGTACAAAACTCGTGGGCAAGCACAAGTGTTTGTCATCCGTATCAATTTATTAACAGCCAGTTGCGGTGAAAAAAATGCGCGTTTACTCCGAGCTCTATGTCGTCCCCGTCAAGTTGTCAGCTTTTCTGCGACGTGATTATGAGCAGGATTGAATTCCATTGTGAAAGATCAGCTACCCGCTGCCTTGTCGTCCTTCCCTAGGTACTCCTTAAAACTGCAAATACAATTCTTCTTTAACGCTAATTTATGACTGTTGCCAAGTAAAAATGTTATACCATTTTCGCTCACTGGGCATAATTATTTGTCATCGGCGTCTAGGTCTGTATTAAGACTAAGGTCATGTAAATTTACCGTTGGGAAATTTATTAATATTTTGTCCTCCCCCTTGAATTCTCATGTTTTGATTGGCTATTTGGCTGTCGTTGGTGAGTACGATTGAATTCCATTGTAAAAGGCGATCTGGCCTTATAAAGAAGGCGCGGGAGCTATCCGTCCTGTGCGATGCCCAAGTGGGCCTTGTAATCTTTTCTGAGACCGGCAAGCTCTTTCATTTTTCATTTTTCAAGCCCCAGGTGGGACTCATTAACTTTAAATTATTTTAATGGAAATGGACATGGTCACCATAACTGCAGTCTATCTAGCAAAAGAAAACATAGAAAAAGCTCCAAACAAGCTAAAATCCATAGTTTATAATCTTTGAGATGATATTTTGATCTGGGGGAGTAACTTAGATCATCCAATTTTCATGTTTTCGATATAGTTTTGAATTTTTTTCATTCCGTGTTTAAACATTTTCATGTTCTTTTAGATTGGAACTTGTTTTTTAACATATATTATATTATTATGTGAGCAAGTATGTTATAGTTTTTTCCTATTCCCACGTACTTCTAAAGACCTCCAAGGATAGAGTAGTTTAAATTAAATAATGTAATGTTTGGTTGTTTTCTTAGCATTTATTAAATGATCATGGAATTGTGTGGGCAGGGGTATGGATGAAATTATTCAGACATATTATGAACGTGTTGAAAGTTACTGTAAATCACCACGTAAATTCCAGGCATGGCTTCTTTCCTATGGTTTAGAAGGGATTGGTTTCTATCACATATAGAGTTGTTTCTGCATATGTTCTTTTTTGCACACCTAAATTTTAACAGCTAAATATTATTTATATAAATGGTTACTTAAAGCTCAAGTAAATGTTCTAATTATAAAATAATGTAGAATAGACCATTGTGAGGTGGTGCAGACCTTTGAATAAATATGGATTGCTTATGAAGTTATCGATATCTACATGTTCATTATATCTAGACATTGCAATTATATAGTAGTTTGTATAAAAAAATTATTATAAAAAATTTATCTTTGTTAGGTTATGTGAAAAGAAATGTAAGGAATAGATATAAAAACTTATTTGATAGATGATTTAAAAATTAAAATAGGGGAATAAAGTGTTTTCAGGAATGAGAGATTGATAATGAGAAAAATGAGAAAAATCAAGATGCATAAACGAAAGTCTCACCTTCAAGTAAAACCATACAAGATGAATGAATACATATAGAGTATGTGAGGTGGCAAATATGATCAATGGAAAACGTAAATCCCGAGTATCCAAAAATAAGGAGTAACTCCTAAGAAAGATGCCATAAAGTCACTCCATGACCCACTTCTAATAACCTATACAGGCTAAACCTAAATGTAGGAATAGTACACCACAACTAAATAAAATAAAATGAAAACCTACAAAACTCCCCCTTAAGCACAACTTAAGTGGGTGAAGAGAAGGGTCTCAATAGATGAAGCCATAATAGGTACCTATATGCATAAAATCTCCCCATAGATAAGAAGCCCCTCAAATGAAGAAAGAAAAAAAACCCCAAAGTAGAGAGAAGAGTGAGGACTAGGTACCCCAACAAGAAGTAGCCTTTTGCACTCCCAACAAACATCATAGATGAAGAAAATTACTTTCTATAAAGAGTTTGATCAAAATGTCAATGATTTGCTTAGTAATTGGGTACTAATAGAGATTAATGACATGTCCATTAATAAGTTCCCTGATGTAGTGCGTATGAACCTCTATGTGCTTGGTCTGTTGATGATGGACTAGGTTTCATAAAATGTGAATAGCAATTTGATTGTAAAAAAATATGATAGATGACTGACAGAACTAGATACCAAATTCTATGAGAATGTGTTGAAGCCAAATGGCCCTAGTGGCAAATTCATAGCCCCCTAATACTTGGCCTCAATGGAAGATAGAACAATAGAATGTTGCTTCTTGCTGGACCAACATATAGGGCTTGAATCAAGTGAGAACTTGTATACTAAAGTGGATTTGCGATCTTCAAAATCACCTAGCAAGTCTAAATCGATATACATAGCCAAGTTACTATCAATACGTGTTACATAATGAGTCCCAAAACTGTGAGTGCCTTCTATGTAATGGAGAATTTACTTATCTCCATTCCAGTGTAGCTCATGGGGCTTGTGTATAAACCAAGAGACCATTGTAATAAATTATGAAATGTCGGGCCATGTGTGAGTCAAGTATATGCTGCTACCAACAAGTTGTCAATATAGAGTGGCATCAACCAATGGTGAAGAACACTATACCTCAAGTTTGAGTCTAGAAAAAAAGGAGCCAGAGCAGGCTTGTAGTTAGCCATGTGGTGCTATGAGAGCAATTCAAGTATGTGGATTGTGCAGTACTAATCCCAAAAAAGACCGAGATATCTCAATTCCAAAGAAGTAATACAACAAACCTAAGTTGGTCATAGAAGACATGTTTTGAAGGGTAATTCTCATTGTCATAATAGAGGATGAAGAGCTCCTTGTGATTAGTGAGTCATCAAATACAAAACCAAGTGTAGGAGGGAATCATCTTTCCACAAGATGCAAACATTTGGATCATCTAATAGCATTTAGAAAACCCAATTGAAAGAAGGAACAAATCCATCTTCGTGTACCAAGCCTAAGGGGCATGTTTGAGGCTATAAATAAATTTCCTAAGCCTATAAATCATGGAAGAATCTTGTAGAAAGCCTTGTGGCTTCTCCATATATATCTCCTTATGATCTCCATGAATAAAATCACTCTTCAATGTCTAATTGATGAACCTGTCAACACACTATGTGTTGTGACAATTTAGAAAGTGTGACTTGGATGGAGTTCTTCTTTGCAGCTGGCGCAAAGGTCTCAGTGAAGTCAATATGAAGTGTTGTTTCTTGCACATCATGCCTATTTTATTTCATGAAAAATATGGAACCCTTTTTAACATCTTGATTGAAATCTTTTTGCCTTGTTCACTTGGGTTCATTTCTATTTAGAATATTTGAAAGTTTTATTAATATCTTACACTTGGAACGATTTCCTTTTACTAACCCGACTTGTTTGATTTCTCAATTCATTACTTTTGCAATCTTAATCAATTAAACTTGATTTCATATTTTGACTATGGTTCCTTTTTTGAGTGTGTTACTGTGTAAGGATTCTTGAATTTTTATATTATTTAGCAAAGACTTGTTTCTTTTTGTATATTTTAACTTTAAAAGTCAAAGTGTTAACCCAAGTCTTGCTAGTCTTAATAAACTTCACATTTCATCTTATCTAGAGTTCAAAGGTTTTGTCTGAAAAATTGTTTAAAACATGCTTCATAAAATCAAGTTGAAGCCCATTCTTAAACATGTTTTATAAATCATCACACGTTTGATTTTGGATTAATAAAGTTTCCCAGACCCAACCCTAATATTAAATCTAATTGACCAAGGCAGTCAAATTTGTGAGAATTACATGTTTAGTATGTGGATTTTGAATCCTATATATTGCGAGAAGATTTTTCTACCTTAATTTATTAGTGCTTTCAATTCTGGGAAACGTCATTGTGCGGACTCGCTCCTAAACTTTCATTATGTGCAGACTTCTAATTGTTTACACTGTGGATTTTATATCACCCAGTGAAATGGATTATATAAGATTTCTTGGTTCCAAGGTTGTAGCCATATTTTGAATTTCGACATGATCTCACAAATGAATTTAAATTCACCGAGCTTTTAAATTTTCTCCGAACTTTACTTGTGTGGTGAAATCAATTTTATAAGTACTCTCGGCTCCGATGCCATACTTTGGCTTTGATGGCCAAAAGCGGAAAGACAACCAAAACATGCCATATAATCATTTGAAATCTAGATTTTAAACTGCTTTCATACCACCGACTTAAACTATAACTTACAGACTTATCATGCTTACTTGGGTCTATTTGGCAACGAAGTTGGGTCCGAAATAGTATGGCACTTTGGAGTCCGGAAGCGAGGGTGCAATTTAATTTCAGTGGACCGATGATTTAAAATCTAGTTGATCTAAGTCTTTAGTTTTATTCATTATTGTATTCACTCAACCTATTTTATCAATGTCTTTCAAAATATTATTTAAAGTATGTACACATCATGGAGTTCAAAAATTGTAACTGTTCTCAACTAGCTAACTTATTAACACGAGTTCAATTTGTCATAACTTTCACAATATTAGAAGACCCAATCTCCTTTATGGCCTTCTTCAAAAGGCGAAACTAGTAATCAACATTCTTACATTTCCGAAAGCAATTAATAGCGCTAAGAAAGTATGAACCAACGGGACATGTAACAACAATATTAATGAGTGGCTCAATGTCAAATTTCAGTCCACCTATCCATGACAATGGAACAACCACTCCTAATCCATTTTTGTCTTATCTCCTCCATCAATATGTTCACCTTTGAATATTATTTATCAAGAAGGGAGGCATGCAATCTGCGTTCTTTAGGGGGAACATAAGAGGGCCTAACTATCATTGCATCTCTTAACGTACATTTGAAATAAGGAGACCTTACCAAATGAAATGGGATGGCGTGGACATAAAAAAGCTTGGCCACTGAATCATCAGCTTGCTCACGTTTTTGCAAATTCATTAACCTTATCACTAGTGTTATCACCTAAATATGCACCCTGACTAATTTGCAGAAATTAGTCTATTTGATGAAACATGGGAAGACCTCTAAAGCTGTGGGTCACTTTGTAAGTAGAGGTCAACCTCCGGAGAAGGCCGGCTTCCTAAACTAGTTATCACCTAAACTAATAGTTCCTTGCAGAGAAAATGGAAGGAGGGAAACTCAAAAAACTAAACTAGAAAACTTAAAGCAAATGGGTGATACACCAAACTAACAAGGACGATGAAATTCAGATTTGTTTTACACTTAGCTTGAACTAATGAAAATGAGGTTTTGCACGATCTATTATGGATGCTTTTGCATAAATATTTCACTAACAAGTTCAAAGACAAAATAACTTGTAAAAGGAAAAGAACTTCACAATTTAACAAGTTACATGCATTTACCAACACAATTAGTAACCTGCATTAGCTTACTACTAGCAACAAAGGTACAATATATGAGACAAAGTTACCAGGAAATATAAGACAATTTCACGAATAACTTGATCAATCACTCGATGCACACAAGACTGTAATAACAAAAAAAAGGCAAGAGTTTAAATCACTAGAAGTAACTAAAGCATTCATTGTATTCCATGTCCAACAATATCTAAAAATGAGTTATAGATTGGCCAAAATGTAGAGCAAGGATCCCAAAAAAATCACAAGTCTCTCTCACTGCATAATCAGAACTCCCCTCAAAAAAAAGTTACCAGTAAGTATATCCAAATTCCTACCAACTAAACTCCAAGAAAATAGCTCCTAAAAGCTTATTGGGTTGGATGCCTCAATAAAGACTCAAATCTAGCAACTGAATCCACTCCGAAAGAGTTACAATATGTTGAAAAAGTCAAGTTTGACCAAGTCTAACATAAAGGTACAAGAAAAATTCTCCTAGATGCTCTCTAAGGCAATAAAACCTAGTCAAAACAACCCCCTATATTTCATGCATGTGTTGGACAACTACTTCCCACTTCCACTAAATGCTTGCAAAAGCATAAAGACTCAACAAAACTCATAAAGTCTTTTCAAGGTACGATTCATATATTTTTCATTTAGAATAGCAATTTGATTTAATGATCTCTACAATATCATTTAAATCAATATGCTTTACAAATTGATTTGAATGCAAAAATACATCAATATCATTTGACTACACATGAGTCGAAGGTAAGTTTTGAGGACTCCCAAATGCTTGAAAGCTTACTAAGGCACAAAAAGTTCACGGGCATACATTAGTTGATGCATTTTTTTAAAATAAAGGTGAAAAATTGCCTTTTGTAGTTGGCTTCCATTAGGGTTGAAAACCCTAACAAAAAACAACACAAGGCAAAACTTTACCATTTCATTCTTCACTCTTTACCCTGCTATGAAGCACCGCCACACTAGGGTTTCAATGCGGCTTCTTTGGAAGTTCTCTATGTATTTGTAGGCATTTTCCCATCTTACTACATTTTGAGCTCGGGCAGCTACAGGTAATCAAACCTTCTTCACATTTCTAAGTATTTGATTTGACAAAGTAAAATATAGTTTATATCTCATTTCTCTTCATGACTGTGAAAAGTCATGGTTTCAGCATACTGTATACAATATATGTTTATGTAGTTGTTGATTTAGCACAATAAGTGTATTTGCACAACTATGATCATGGTTTATGCAGTGTTTTTGGTTCACTCCTACTGAGATGAACAACAAATTTATTTGGTTACATGATAAAACATGGATGAAAATAAAATGTGGAATATATTTTACTTTGTTGCTTTCCTTTTTCTTTTCCCAACTCTGTGACAGTCCTATTGGATGTAACCCTTGGTTGTTATTACTTTGCTCTAGTTTCTTTCACATGTCTTTTAAACAACTTAAACACAAGAAGCACTGTCCCTAGCAAGCACTGCTCAATGCCTTCTTACGTGTCACTTTATAGTTGAGTCTACTCATTTGTTATCTAGATATTCACGGGACTTCAATGTTTGATGATGAGTTATAGTCTGTAATGCTAGATTATTTTGCTTGGTTGGGCATTGAAATTCCTCTCAAGCTCTGTGAGTAAACAAAACAATATGCATAATACCTTTTGTGACAATGTTTTCTATGGCAGTCACCGTTCCTTTGCTTGATAGTGTCTCTGTCCTCCTTGATTTAGTGACTCCTCCATTTTTTGAAAATGTAAGCATGAGATGTTTATCTTTATCTCTCTTCTTCACATAGGCTTCAAAGTCTCTTGTTCATCACTATTCACTGTCATGCTAAATCTCTTGTTACTGAACATTTTAACAGTCTTCTTCTCCTTTTTTTCTGCCATTGACTGATGGTTTGTCATCTCCTTAGCAGTAACTACTCCTAGATGTTTTTTGATTGCTCCTTATGTGTATTAAGATGTGATTGATATAATGTTATGTAGGCTTAAAATGGTGACAGTCCTCTTCATTGAAATGCAGAGGTGACCTTGTGAAGACAATGATAGTAGTCATGTTTTCCTCCTTGCTCACTTTGATGCATATTTTGACTAAAATGACTATTGTTCACTATACTTAGGCTTAGTTCACAACATTTTTGACATTTGACAGGGATCTAAAATAAAATTACAATTACAACATGACTTGTCTCTGCCTTTATCTCGATCTATTGTCCTGTTGATGCTTAAACCTTTGTATCATAGTGATCTTTTGGATGTCATATCACTGATGTATAGTTGGTTTGAAAAACTTGAGATCTCTGTAAATCTCTATCAAGGCTACACCATATTGTCTTGCATGTTAGAAGACTACTCCTCTTCTTGGCAATCGTGACTGCTACAATCATGAGAGCTATTCTATGGTCTCTAAGGATTGATCCTTCATTATGACACTATCCCTGTCTACTGCACCTTAGAGATTAAAAACAATGACTGCCTTTATTAAAGATGACTGATATGAATATCTTTTGACAGTCTGACAAAGATAACTACTTCTATTTTGTCATTACTAAATGGCCTTAGCATTTTATCCTCTTCCTGGACACTGCTTCAATCTTCCACTATCTATTAGACTATCACTTCTCCTCATGGATAAACAGTGCTTCAAAAGACCCTTGTGGTAATTCTCTATTGACATTCCCTTTACAGACATTTGGGACCTATTTATCACAGGCTTTATACTTTGATACCTTTAGATATGACAGTCATTATATTGACTATTTTTTTGTTTGATGCTTCATTAATCTATGACAGTCCCTGTTGACCTTGGATACAGTCCCTTGATTGTTCTTGCTGACCTTGGATACCTCTTCAGACTATCATTTCTCTGCCTTCAAAATCATCGCCTCAATAACTATTAACAACCTCTTAAATCCATACCTTAGTGATAACCATCTTGCAGGTTCTTGGATTCTTAGATCTCTTGGACAATGTGCACACCCCATTACGGTTATAAAGGAGTCTAAGGATGAAACATAGGTATTTGTTGCATTGTTTGAAATATCTCTTCAACAACTATAAAAACCTCCTTCTCCAATGCAATGTAGCAGGCAAATTTTGATTGCTAACTGTCCATAATCATGACTGTCTTTTCAGTAGCTTCTCAGAAACTGCTATTGTTTATCATCTTTTAAATGATGACTGTATCATGTGATAACCTATGGTAAAATATTACCTATGCTATTCTGTCTGCTATAATTCTTCCTATGCAATCTGTCTTTCTGGCATCTACTAAATATCTATGAAATGTTCTGTAAAAAGATTATGTGATGGGCTCAACCCTTATGGCAGCCATATTTTCTCCACTCATAATATAAACTGATTAATCACTCAGAAACACAATTTCACCTGTATCTATACATGAAGCAAACTTGTTAGAAAATAAATGCATACTCTGGATGTGTTTGATGACGTGCTTGATTTCTAGAACATCCAAAGTATATATTTCTTGTTTAATGCATTTGAGGATCAGCTTATACATGCATAGGTACTTGTTCATGTCAGGTTAGGGACCATTCATTGCTTAGAGTATTACTATAACATCACTCTTTTGCCAGATGCAAGAACTAGAGACGACATGGACTAGGAAGGACAAGGACAACTCGGAGCAACATGACAACTCAGGGCAATAGGACCATAACCAGTCATTCTCAGGCAATGATTGGGCTCTAACCCTACATGCACATCTTTACTTTTACTTATTCATGTATAGATTGTTCTAGAATATTATTGAATAAGAAAGTTAATCTCACGGCTTGTGTGAGATAATATACATGTTACATTCAATAAAGATTATTTATTTTTTAGAAAGGATTTGTAAAAATCTTTCTTATGTTACATTCACTTGGATAAATGCAGTAATTTGATAATCATAATCTTTTAAATTATTTCATTTATGCACTTGAATGTAATGTAATAAGGATCAGATAAAATGTACCTTTTAAACTTTGAATCAAAGCTCTACCTGAACAACCTGAAGTGAAATTTAGGTAACATTTTTGGCGACATCTACTATATGTTTGCCTATTAAACATCAGACCAGTTGCCTAGACCTTATCCATTGGGCATGGGGTCACTCAAGGACTTTGAAAACACTTGAACAAACAGTTTTCTGACTTATGCAACTCAGCAGAACAAAGGTGAAACCTTAAAAACCCTACTCAAAAGCAAAACTACAACAAGGAAACAAACTAGCTATCTGTGCAGAAGCCGCACTTGGAGGAAAATAAAACTACTGCACCTACTCTACCCTAACCAAGAAAGACACTAACTCAAACAAAACCATTTACTATTTGGGTGAAGTAGCTGCCTCTTCTACATAGTAGACAATTTTTGCCGTGCTTGAGGATAGCTAGAAAGAGAGGAAATATGAACAGAAATTGAACAAAGAGCTGTCATATCTTCTCCATTTTGTTCAACAACCAAAGGTAGCCCATCATACCAAAACATATCCGCCTCATTTCCACCAAGTTTCTCTTGTTCATTTATCTCCTCTACAGACTGTTCCTACTCTTGTTCAAACCTATGAACTCGTTGTCCTGATTTAGCATGATTTGCAACTTCTTCTAGCAGGGTTAATCCCTTGTCATCCAGTTTAGAGACAAAAACTTCAAGGTCATCCCAAAATGACTCTTCCTCACACTCTTCATGAAATTTTGATGGACGAGGGCAGTTTTCTGCCTCATAAAAGCACTCAGCTAGCTGTGCAGGTTCTAAGAAAGGTTTACTTTCACTTTCTTTTACTTGATCTAAGACCTCATTGTTAGATTGCTTAGTTTTAATCAACAAGTCCTCATATTGTTGAACCTCTTCTTGCTGGTTTAAAATTGTTGGAAAGCTGGGTACTTGAAAGCTTTCCTCCTCTTGTTCAACAAAAGCAGGTAATTGATCAAACAAGAAAACCAATTCTTCCTGTTCATGTGGTGCCTTCTCCAATGATACTCAGGCATCCTATCTTTGCAACTAAAGACCTTTACCTCACAACCTCTGAATGTTGCCTTCATTCATTTTATAAACAACAGTAGAAAATTCATCAAATGAATGAAAATTTAAGGGATTTAGTGACAAGCCCGGTCCTACATCCTCTTCACATGTATTATGCTCATATTTCACAGGGAAATTGGTACAAACAGCAGCGACCGACGGCTCCTCTTGCCATAGAGTTTCATGTTTAGACTTGCCTTGGACTGGTATGGAAGGAAGAACTTTGCTAAGATTTGGCATTTTATAACCAAGATACCTAGTCTAAGAAGGCTGCCATGGCTATTTAGTAATTTGATGATTTGGTTTAGACTCTTGACATGACTAAAACTAAGGCTTAACAGATTGGTTTGACTGATTTTGCTCATTTATGGGCTCCTACTGTAAAGAATATTCCTGCAGCCTCTTTAAGTCATCCAGCTGCTTGTTCCAGTTAAACCATATGTTCTTGGTAGTTGCAATTCCCATTCTCTCATCGTTTTGAAACTGATTGGGAAAGTAGTATTGCTGGCTTGGCATAAAATGAGATTCTTGAGGCTAGTCATAGGCATACAGTGGCTGCCATGGAGTCTGTGCATGGGTGGGAGGGTGGTAAGCAAGTAGACTGGTTGGTTATCAACTATCAATGGGCTGTTTGGACTAAAACTAGCTATATGACCACTATGGTACAGCTCATAAAATGATGTATGAATAGAACTTTCATGAAATGGTGGAAAGTAAGACATATTTCTTTGAAAAGAAGACATACTGCAGCATTTATATGCTCTGAAAACTCATTGAAATCTTTCACAATAAAAATCAAGTCTGATTTTTAGTAAAATGAGTACATACCAGCACTTGTCTTCTTAAAACCAGTAGATATTTCTTTCCAGATTCACCAAGTATGTGTTTTCCTTGCCTCCCAAGGTAGGTTTTGCTAACATACACACCAACATTAGCAATGTATAAACTATTCTGCACTGGTTTTTACTAAACCAAAGCTACGGAGTCGCCAGTTATGTATTTAAAACACCTCAAAAGGCTGAAATCAACTGTTGTACACACCAAACAATAGTGAAAAGTATAAAAATGGACTGAGAATCAGTTCACAGTCCCACCGGGCATGCCAAAAACTGTTATCACCTAAATCTGCACCCTAACTAATTTCCAGAAATTAATCTATTTGATGAATTATGGAAGACCTCTAAAGTTGTGGGTCACTTTGTAAGTAGAGGTCAACCTCCGGAGAAGGCTGACTTCCTAAACTAGCTATCACCTAAACTAATATCTCCTTGTAGAGAAAATGGAAGGAGGGAAACTCATAAAACTAAACTGAAAAACTTAAAGCAAATGGGTGATACACCAAACTAACAAGGACGATGAAACTCAGATTTGTTTTACACTTAGCTTGAACTAATGAAATGAGGTTTTCCATGATCTGTTATGGATGCTTTTGCATAAATATTTCACTAACAGGTTCAAAGACAAAATAACTTGTAAAAGGAAAAGAACTTCACAATTTAATAAGTTACATGCATTTACCAATACAATTAGTAACTTGCATCAGCTTACTACTAGCAGCAAAGGTACAATATATCAGACAAAGTTACCAGGAAATATAAGACAATTTCACGAATAACTTGATCAATCACTCGATGCACACAAGACTGCAATAACAAAAGAAAGGCAAGAGCTTAAATTACCAAAAGTAACTAAGGCATTCACTATATTCCATGTCCAGCAATATCTAAAAATGAGTTACAGATTTGCCAAAATGTAGAGCAAGGATCCCAAAAAAATCACAAGTCTCTCTCACTGCATAATCAAAAATCCCCTCAAAAAAATGTTACCAGTAAGTATATCCAAATTCCTACCAACTAAACTCCAAGAAAATAGCTCCTAAAAGCTTCTTGGGTCAGATGCTTCAATAAAGCCTCAAATCTAGCAACTGAATCCACTCCAAAAGAGTTCCAATATGTTGAAAAAGTCAAGTTTGACCAAGTCTAACATAAAGGTACAAGAAAAATTCACCTATCTATTCTCTCTAAGGCAATAAAACCTAGTCAAAACTACCCCCTGTATTTCATGCATGTGTTGGACAACTGCTTCCCACTTCCCCTAAATGCTTACAAAAGCATAAAGACTCAATAAAACTCATAAAGTCTTTTCAAGGTACGAGTCATATATTTTGCATTTAGAATAGCAATTTGATTTAATGATCTCTACAATATCATTTAAATCAATATGCTTTACAAACTGATTTGAATGGCAAAATACATCAATATCATTTGACTACACATGAGTCGAAGGTAAGTTTTGAGGACTCCCAAATGCTTGAAAGCTTACTACGGCACAAAAAGGTCATGGGCATATATTAGTTGATGCATTTTTTTAAAATAAAGGTGAAAAATCACCTTTTGTAGTCGTCTTCCATTAGGGTTGAAAACCCCAACAAAAAACAACACAAGGCAAAACTTTACAATTTCATTCTCCACTCTTTACCCTGCTCTGAAGTGCCGCCACACTAGGGTTTCAATGTGACTTGTTTGGAAGTTTCTCTATGTATTTGGAAGCATTTCCGCATCTTACTACATACTGAGCTCGGGCAGCTATACGTAATCAAACCTTCTTCACCTTTCTGAGTATTTGATTTGACAAATTAAAATATAGTTTATATCTCATTTCTCTTCATGACTATGAAAAGTCATGGTTTCAGCATACTGTATACAATATATGTTTATGTAGTTGTTGATTTAGCACAATAAGTGTATTTGAAACACTATGATCATGGTTTATGCAGTGTTTCTGGTTCACTCCTACATAGATGAACAACAAATGTATTTGGTTACATGATAAAACATGGATGAAAATAAAATATGGAATATATTTTACTCTGTTGCTTTCCTTTTTCTTTTCCCAACTCTGTGACAGTCATGTTGGTTGTAACCCTTGGTTGTTCTTTCTTTACTCTGGTTTCTTTCACATGTCTTTTAAACAACTTAAACACAAGAAGCATTGTCCCTAGCGAGCACTGCTCAATGCCTTCTTACATGTCACTTTATAGTTGAGTCTACTCATTTGTTATCTAGACATTCACGAGACTTCAATGTTTGATGATGAGTTGTAGTCTATAATACTAGATTATTTTTCTTGGTTGGGCATTGAAATTCCTCTCAAGCTCTTTCAGTAAACAAAACAATATGCATAATAGCTTTTGTGACAACGTTTGCTATGGCGGTCACTGTTCCTTTGCTTGACAGTGTCTCTGTCCTCCTTGATTTAGTGACTCCTTCGTTCTTTGAAAATGTAAGCCTAAGATGTCTATCTTTATCTCTCTTCTTCACATAGGCTTAAAAGTCTCTTGTTCATCACTGTTCACTATCATGCTAAATCTCTTGTTACTGAACATTTTAACAGTCTTCTCCTTTTTTTCTGCCATTGACTGATGGTTTGTCATCTCCTTAGCAATGACTGCTCCTAGATGTTTTGCAACTACTCTTTATGTGTAGTAAGATGTGATTGATATGTTGTTATGTAGGCTTAAAATAGTGACAGTCCTCTTGATTGAAATGCAGAGGCAACCTTGTGAAGACAGTGATAGTAGTCATGTTTTCCTCCTTGCTCACTTTGATGCATATTTTGACTAGAATGCCTGCTGTTCACTGCACTTAGGCTTAGTTCACAACATTTTTGACATTTGACAGGGATCTAAAATAAAATTGCAACTACAACATGACTTTTCTCTACCTTTATTTCGATCTATTGTCCTGCTGATGCTTAAACCTCTATATCATAGTGATCTTTTGGATGCCATATCACTGCAGTATATTTGGTTTGAAAAACTTGAGATCTCTGTAATTCTCTGTCAAGGCTGCACCTTATTGTCTTGCATGTTAGAAGACTACTCCTCTTCTTGGCAATCATGACTACTACAATCATGAGAGCTATTCTATGGTCTCTAAGGACTGATCCTTCATTATGACACTGGCCCTTTGTGTACCGCACCTTGGAGATTAAAAAAAGTGACTACCTTTGTTAAAGATGACTGATATGACTATCTTCTGATAGGCTGATAGAGATAACTACTTCTATTTTGTCATTACTAAATTGCCTTAGCATTTTATCGTCTTCTTCGACACTACTTCAATCTTCCACTGTCTATTGGACTATCACTTCTCCTCATGGATAAATGTGCTTCAAAAGACCCTTGTGGTAATTCTCAGGATGATGATTTTTTGTTGACATTCCCTCTACAGACCTTTGGGACCTATTTATCACAGGCTTTATACTTTTATACCTTTAGATATGACGGCCATTATATTGACTATTTTTTGTTTGATGCTTCATTAATCTATGACAGTCCCTGGTGACCTTGGATACAGTTCCTTGAATGTTCCTATTGGACTTGGATACCTCTTCAGACTACCATCTCTCTGCCTTGAAGATCATCATCTTAATAACTATTAACAACCCCTTAAATCCATACCTTGGAGATAAACATCTTACAAGTTCTTGGATTCTTAGATCGCTTGGATAGTGTGCACATCCCATTATGGTGATAAAGGAGTCTAAGGATGAAACATAGGTATCTGTTGCATTGTTTCAAATATCTCTTCAACAACTATAAAAACCTCCTTCTCCAATGTAATGTAGCAGGCATAGTTTGATTGCTGACTATCCATAATCATGACTGTCTTTTTAGTAGCTTCTCAGAAACTGCTATTGTTTATCATCTTTTAAATGATGACTGTATCATGTGATAACCTATGGTAAAATATTACTTATGCTATTCTATCTTCTATAATTCTTCCTATGCAATCTGTCTTTCTAGCATCTGCTAAATATCTATGAAATGTTATGTAAAAAGATTATGAGCTGGGCTCAACCCTTGTGGGAGCCACATTTTCTCCACTCATAATATAAACTGATGAATCACTCAAAAACATAATTTCACATGTATCTGCACATGAAGCAAACTTGTTAGAAAATAAATGCATACTCTAGATGTGTTTGATGACTTGCTTGTTTTCTAGGACATCCAAAGTATACATTTCTTGTTTAATGCATTTGAGTATCAGCTTATACATGCATAGGTACTTGTTCATGTAAGGTTAGAGACCATTCATTGCTTAGAGTATTACTCTAACATCACTCTTTTGCCAGATGCAGGAACTAGAGACGACATGGACTATGAAGGACAAGGACAACTCGGGGCAACAAGACAAAATAGTAGAACCAAAACCAGTTATTCTCAGGCAATGACTGGCCTCTAACCCTACATGTACATCTTTACTTTTACTTATTCATGTATAGATTGTTCTTCAATTTTATTGAATAAGAAAGTTAATCTCACGGCTTGCGTGAGATAGTATACATGTTACATTCAATAAAGAATATTTATTTTTCAAAAAGGATTTGTATAAATTTTTCTTATGTTACATGCACTTGGATAAATGCAGTAATTTGACAATCATAATCTTTTAAATTATTTTATTTATGCACTTGAATGTAATGTAATAAGGATCAGATAAAATGTACCTTTTAAACTTTGAGTCAAAGCTCTACCTGAATGAGCCGTAGTGAAATTTAGGTAACAACTGTATTTTTCAAACTTGCAATAGAAATTTACTTTCTCTTCCATCTATCATAACCCTCTCCAACTAATATATTACAATAGTCATGAATAGATTGCAATGGTCTAGGTGAATGTTTCATAGTAGTTCTAGTAGTTTTTTCTTCACTCTCCCCAACCAACTTTGCCATTTCAACTTGTTGTTCCAACATTATATTTTTACAAAATCTAACTCCATGTCCACTCATGCAATAAATGGTGTCAAACCCCACTATAGCTCCCATGATAATTAGTGTTACAAACACATGACACAACCAATTCTTGTTGCCACCTGAATTTTTACCCTTATTAGTGCTTAAATTGGTGGCTAATTGCAACAAAGGTTTTTTGGGATTGAAAGGGCCTTTCAAAAATATCTAAGAGAGGATGAAGGGCATGCAAAATGGTCTTGTGGGGTTCAAAATAACTTCTGTTCGAATTTTTAGAAGAACAAGAACCTTCAACACTCCCTAGAATTTCCATTATGTTTACTTCTTATTTGCCCATATCATTCACACTGTTGTTAGTGCTCATTTTTATGTCAAAGATGTTTCAGAAGTTTGTAGTGCTATTGAACTGTGGTTTTTATGTTTTTGTATGATAGTAATCAATTTTTTTTAAAAAAAATACAAACTCTCCCAAACAGGCCAACTATTATCTAATATGTATTAAAAAATGGCAATCAAATTATAAATACCTTAATGATTGAACCAATGAACTTTAAAGATTAGAATTTTGTTAGTGTAGAAATACTAATGTTATTACTTATTATTTAATAAGTAATTATACATATATTTCCCAAATAGATTTGAGCCACCTTATCTAGGTTATGTGCTGACTTGGAGACTCCATCAAACTCATCCAAGATACATGTCAACACTCATTTGTTGGAAATATGCAGCCATATAGACAATTTCCTCATAACCCTATGAGAGATTAATGTGCAAACAATAACCAAAAATGTATATGCAAAAGAATCGACAATCATAATATCAGAAGAGAAATAGATCAAACGAGTCCCAATAGCTCCATACAAATCTCAACTCCAATAACATGTGAACATAAACATCCAAGAAGAATAATAAGAGCAATCAAGAGAGAACCTGCAAATCATAACCATGTCCTTCTATCCACACTAATGTGCTATAGTTGTGAAAAGTATGATCTCCTTTACAACCCCAAAATAAGAAGCCTCCTCAACATCCAACAAAACAAGATGTAAGCCTATCAAACCAATGGTAAATCAAACTCATAACCATCCCAATGTAGGAATAAGCCCAAAGCCACTAACCATCTTCATTACACACAATGATCTCATCACAACTCAGGATCAAACATAACTAGATAAATAATCATAACCATGCATCTACTCCTCAAACAAGTCCTCACAACCATAATCTATAGCTCAAGACTCAAGCATGAGAAGATAATATACAAAGAAAGAATGCATTTGAAAAATAGGTGGGCTATACTTATCAAATCATTCACAATTTCACCGCTTAGTGGACAAAGAATGGGGATTAGATTGCTCCTCCAAGATGCACCAAGCCTCAAAGACTCTCTCCAAGAACAATCTCCTCAACAGGTCCATGTTGAACTCACATCCAACCAAGGCGTAGGCTCCTTGATCTTGTTGCTGAAATCATCATCAAAGAGTAACCATCTCAACACGTCTCTAATCTAAAAGAAATGAAGCCTCACCTAAGTCTCCAAGTATCCATGAGCACCTCCATGATCAATCCATGCTAAACTCGAAATGCAAAACTGCACTATCATGAAGCTCCCAAGCAAATGACAAATGTATTCAATACTAAGAGAACCAACAAGATCATTGTCAAATCTCCCACTACACGTCTGCATAGCCTAGGAACATATCATGACATCATGATCTAATCATCTCCTCAAAGGAAGATCTATGTCTCATAAGAACATCTCATGCTCTAAAGAGCACATGTATCATGCCAAAACTCTATTACGCAATTAATAGTAAACCAAGACACAATACCATCCATCCTGCAAGCAAGGATCACCTGTCAAAACTAAAAAACCATAATGAACACCTCAACCAAAGACTCCAAGAGTCCTCCATGGCACCAAGATGTCAACATCTCCAAATCACTTGAAGATAATCATCCCCTATCAATAGAACCCAAGATTTCAATGAACTCTCAATACATAGAAGAAATAGGATCCAAGAGCTCCTCCATGACACCACCAACCACTACAAAAGATCATCCATCACCTAAATGATGAATCCATATCATAGCCAAATCTCCCACTGAACCATGATATCGAGCTACACATGTCGATGTCATAATAACCATCAAACCATAAATGTGAAAAGCTCCCACTGAATCATGTAACCAAGCTATCCATGACATCATGATAGCCATCTCTTAAATGAAGATCATCCATGTCCCCAATACAATCAAAGAATCCCACTATACAAATGACAACAACTCCCAAGAGGTTGAGTAAACCATAATGTTCAAACCCAGAAGATTAACAAAAAATGTAAATTTGAACCAATCCAACAACACAAAAACTACACCTTCAAAACAATCATGTCTTGCCAGTTTCCTAAACAAACAAGGAACATCCATGACACCATAATCACCACCCAATGTACCTGCACCAAAATCCCATCAAGTCTCACACAACTATATCATATAGTCAACAAACACATGTTCCAAAAATGATTGTATCAGGTAATACCATCTATCTCTATATCTCATAATGACAGGTAAACCAATACAACATGTGACAAAATCAAGCCACAAATCAGAATTTGCATCAACACTAAAACATCTATAGGCATATACAACCCACATCCAAGTTATAAATGCAATTTGTAAGCATTAGACTTGTACCTACAACACTGCACAACCTTTAGATATTGTTGGTGCCCAAATTTACCAGTTTCAAAATGCCTTATTCTGCAACAAAAATTTGAGTAACTCCATCAAATTTTCCCACCTTTGCCTTTGAATTTCAAAACCCATCAATTATACCCGATATAAGATATTTTACATGGGTTCCCTTCCCAAATTTCTAAGTAAATTTCTATTTTTTCCTTGTGTTCCCTTATGTTTCTCTTCGTTGGAGAAAATCAGCTCATTTTCCTGCTTTATCGACAAATCTATGAATTTGCAAACTAGCGAATTAGTTCACTAGTTCAAAAATTTGCTAATTCATCAATATAGTGGCTAGCAAGTGATCCATGTTGTTCAAGGAGGCAAAAAGAAGTTAAAGGTGCCTTTGTCGGTGATTTATTGAGTTCGAACTTGAAAGTTCACCAATGGCGAACTTCACCGATAGAAGGCAAGACATAAAAAAATGCTGTGGCAAGTAAAATTTCCTAAGGCACAAAAGAAGATGAAAGAAAAGCTTTGTTGATGAAATTGGATGTTTGCGAACCTCCAAGTTGGTCAACTGAAGATTTGACGGATAGAGGATTTGCCGATAGAAGGTAGATGAAGGAAAGAACAAGGGTAAAAGAGAAAAGAAAAGAGAGGTTCAACAAAATCAAGTTTTTCTGATTAAGGCAAAGTGGAAAAGTGAAAGTTTGGGATTGGCCAAGTCTGTCGAGAAATTGAATAAAAAAGAGTTTGGTAGAGGTAAGGTTTGCTGACAAAGAAGGAAAAGCAGTGAAAAGTGAAAAGTTTGTAAAAGGTTAGTTTTGCCGATAGGGCAAATACATATGCAAAATTGACTAAGGCAAAGGTGGCTCTATCGGCAAACTAGGAAGGGGCTAAACTTTCCAATAGGTTTGAATATTTTGATGTTCACCAATAAGGCGATAGGGAAAAGAAAAGGAAGAGAGACACATCAATAAAAGAGTTCAACAAATTAAAGATTTGCCGACAAAGGGCAAAGGCTTGCTTGGCTTAGAAAGGGTCAAAATGAAGGATTTTTACCGACAAAGAAGAAATGAGGCGGCATGAGTTAAGTTCAAAAATGGTAACTTTTGACAACTAAAGGGATAGAAAGAAAAGTTCATGAAAAGCAAAAATTGCTGACCAAGGGCGAAGCTAGTTCTAGAATTCACACTTCACCAACTAAAGGAAAAAGTGATCAGGCAAGCCAAGTTCGCCAAACAAAAGATTTGTCGATAAAGCATAAAAGAGGCCAAAAATGAAGATGAAAGGAAGATGCCCCCCACAGTTTGAAAAAGTGAAATTTTACTGATAAGGTAAAATAGCGCCAAGAATGAAGAGAGAGATAAAGGGAAGGAAAATAGAGAAGGGGCAGAGGTTTTTGAAATAGAAAATTCTCTAATAAAAGGGGAAAATAGATTCAAAGGCAGAAAATCAAAAGGAAGATCAAATGTACATGTGTAAAGCATGATATAAATGTAATTGTAGTTTAAAATATTGTAAAGAGCTTTACACAAGCATTTTTGGTGGATCATATTTCAAGCACCTATCTGCCTAAAAATGCACCATGATTGTAGGTGATCAGTAAGTTGTAGGTAGATGAAACAATAGAGATATTTATTGCAAAAGGACTAGAATAAAATCTATGGATAATATGTTTCAACAGGGAAATCTTTCTGCAAGTATTTTCATTCTTGAAGGACGCCAAGGCGTGGGCACCTGCAGGGTTCAGAGTTGTTAGGGTGTGAGATTTCCTTCCAAACGTGCATATTTTCTAACTGCATAGTGGTTCGATTTTATTGCAACATGGATTTGGCATGCTGACTGAGTTTCAATGCCTAGGGGCTTCATAGGAGCTTATTGCTATATATACATAGTTTTCATATGTTTTTAGGGTTGGTCACTGAGCCAATTGTCTGGTCTACAATGCCTCGGGATAATCTTAGGGCTTCAAATCAAACTAGTCTGGGTAGTGAATAGAGGAATGTATTTTGATGCAGCGTAGGAATCAATTATAAAGTATATTTTGTGCAGTGGTATGTCTCCATGGCCATTTGTAATGATTCAGGGGAATGTATAATCACAGTTGTATGTTTTCCTTCACCACACTTGCTAGTGTGATTGTAATAGAGATTTGATAATGTGTGGCAACATTTAATTCAATATATGCTTTGTGTTGAGTCATTTCTTTGTTGCAACTAGGTCATTGTAGTTTGGTTTTAGATAATTAAGTATGTCCAATGTGTGAAATATAATCTGAGGAATGTATGTGAATACATTTTAGTTTTCTATTGATGTTGGTTTGGTCCTTTCTTCCCTTTTTATTGCTTAAATAACTCAGTTGCCCAATAGAGTAGGCACCAGTCCATATTGGAGAGGGATCAATCACTCATTTTAAATCAAACAAATTATTCACCCGTGGTTTAGGGGAAAAACCCATATTTCGTATACATGTACATTCACACAGGTGAATTAGATATATAGGGGTTTTGTGATGGCCAATCGTTCTTGACTTACTGATAGGTTTTGGAGTCAAGATGATGAGTTGGGTTTGACTATTCATTTAGTTTTAATTATTCATCTGGTTGAACTTAATACCTATTCAAGTATATCCCTTTGGAATATCCCTCCATAGTCTAAGCTGAGCTTGAAGTGTAGAGGAGTCTACCCACTCCTATTAGTTGGCCAAAATCCCCCTCAACTTGTTGATAAACCTCTTCCTATCACCTTGATGACAATCCCTGGCCTAGGTGATTTCAAAATGTTTGAGTTTTAGGTTGAAGTCATTTTGGGTCCCAACATTTTAGTGCCATTGCCGGGGATAATTTTACTTTAGCCGTTGTTGGGTTTTAGGAAACTAGAGATATTTTCAGCCCCCTTGTAATAGTCAGTTCCAGTTTTGCATGTGTTTGGGTAAGTTGGCAGCCCATCAACTTACGCCAATATTTTGGTGTTATTGCCAAGGAAGTATTGTTGGGTTAGAATCATTTGAAGTCTTTGCTGGTGAGATGAACCCAAAATCAATTCATAACCTTGAAGATCAGTCATGCTTCAAGGGTTTTCCTCATTTAGTGACGAGGCGACTATGTTGTCACAGAACATAAATTTATTACTATTATACCTTGGTTGTTGTTGGTGATTTGAATGCTCCATCTCAATATGCAGCAGTTGGTAAATTAAAGGTACGTGGTTTTCTTCCTAACCTTTAAAGTTTGTTGTTCTTGTAATGTCAAAGGAACAAATTTTTATGCCTCGGTTTTCTTCCCTACCTTATAGGATGTTTTAGCCATGGCCAATTGTTTGGAGCCTAGATACCCTAGGGATGATTTGTCATCTAAATCTTCATATATATCAGACCCTAGGAAATACATTGGAGTGGATTCCCATGACCATCCTAGAAATATATATTTTAGTCCTGGCTCTGCATGTTATATGAATCAAAACTTATATGCACCCATGTAAAATCATAGTGACTTAGCAGTTCAGTAGTATGAGATTGAAAAGACCAAACAAATGTTGGAGTCATTATTGCAGAAAGAAGAAGAAATAGAAAATCAGATTAAGTTGCTAGAGTCTAGGATACAGTCCAGTCCCCCTCTTGCTTTTCCCAGTTGCTCTCTTCCTTGGCCTCCCCTATTGCAAATGAAAAAACATACAATAAATTGGACCTTTCTTAGGCCAATTATGAGAAGCAGTCCATGCCCAACAAGATCTATTATCAGATGCCATTATTTGATGGGTGTGAAGCTTATGATAGGGAGGCATATGTGTTGGATTTAGGCCAGACAATTAAGAGGGGGGGTGAATCAGTTATCCCAAACCTTAAACACTTGTAACTACTTCTTTATCACACAAAACTAACTATGATATAAACATTTAAAGCATGAATCGTCAACACATGAGCAGAAACAAATGGACACAGAACACCAAGATTTTTATGTGGCAACCCGGTTAAGGGAAAATCACTATGGGGGTTAACCCATAAAGATTTGTACCCTGTTAAAAATACTTTCAAAAAATAGAAGGCACATGCCTTCACGCACACTGCCTAGAGTTCACTACTCAAAAGAGACTCACTGCCTACAGGAAGTAAGTTTATCATAGAGATAATGAATTGGGAAATAGCATCTATTTCATGCTTGGTTCACTCCCTTTGAAAGCTCACAACTTCTACTCTGATCTTCAACTACTTGTTTGTTATATCTTCATCCTTATTGCTTTTGATCCTCTGCACTTCTTCCTCTCTACTCTACTTCTACACTTCTCTTAGGATTTTATCATTTTCATGCACACACTTTCCACAACTCATCAACAAGTATTTATATGCTTCATCAACCTTGGAATGAATAACAAGGTTGGCTAAACTTGGTGTGGATCATCACACAATTAGAAAAACATAACTAGGACTCGAATCTTTTTCTATCAACATGCCATGCTCCATAGAATGTTCTTAGATCATCCTCAAAATGCATGATTCATCCGGTCGACCAAGGCTAGGAAGAACAGTAGCACAAAGAAGGAATTCTACTTTGACAAGCTCAGACTTCAATGCAGACCTCCAACATAGTAGTCACATGATCCAGAGACCTCCACAAGCCCATTGAATTCAGCAAAAACATCTGCACTCCTCCAAATCATCAGAATCATTTGCATCTTCTTCCAGAATCTCAAGGACACTATCTTCCATGACTGTCATATTAGAAAGATTGCTTGCAGACTTCCAAACCATGAACTATTTGAATGGATGATACACACTAACTTCCCAAACATGCCTCTAGATCCGTCAATCATCATTTTACATTACCAGAGTAGTCTGGACCTCTTTCTTGTCACTCTGTCTCTCCTGAATATTGCAGGAACTGGTTTTACTCAAATGGCCACAACTTCTTCAGATCTTGATGCGGACCTCTCAAATCTTGTTTGGAGATTCTTCAAACAAACCTCTACATAGCCATATGGTCCACATACATTGATCATTATTAATTTTCTCAAAATCCTCAACAATTTAGTTTTCTATACAGGTAGAAAAATAGGATACAGTTGACACCAATGGCAACAAGGATATGTTGACATCAATGACAACACTGCTTAGGCACATATTTGCAATAATCCCCCCCTTTGTCATTCATGGCAGCACATGATGTGAAAAACGGAATTCAACCATCAAGACAAGAACTTCTCCCCCTTTCATCAGCAACTAGTTTTTCACATGAATTTCTCCCCCCCTTTGACATCAATGACAAAGGGCACATATTTGCAACATGTTCTTGCACTTTTCAATTTCATGGACAGGTTCCAATTTGAGGATGAGGATATGTGGATGAGGTTCTTTGTTAGATCTTTGTGTGGATTAGTAAGGAAATGGTTGGTTAGTTTCTTTGACCAGCATTTTGCTTCTTGGGATCAATTGGTGGCTACATTTGAAGATTTTACAAATAGTCTAGACCATGTGTTCCTTTCCCAAGAGCTAGAAGATATTAGAAGGAAGGAAGGAGAGTCTAGCATGGAGCTCAGCCATAGATTTGTGGTTTCCCTATCTCACATCCTAGAGAATTTCAGACCTAGCTTTCCTATTTGTATTAACATTTATTTTAGTTCTTATGATGTTACCTTAAACCAAAATTCTATATGGGAAGAGTCACTATAGTGAGTATGCAACAGGCATACATGTTCATTGATTATGTTGATAGAGTTAAGAGGGATATGATTGCAAGATCTCTATCCTCAAATGCAAAGATGGTTGATAATGAATAGGCTCTTGTAGACAGTGGGGATGTGAATGCTTCATGTGATCCAGACATGATACCAGGTGATGATTGTGTGTGTAGAATGTTAGAAGTGGAAGATGGTACATCATATGATAGGGATGCAGATGATGAGAGTAGCGTATGCACCTACCTTTGGCTGGATAGCTCATCAAATGAAAGTGAAAATGATGAAAACATTAGTGATTTCCAGCCTAATACTGAGATATGAGGTTCAAAGAATAATGAGGATGTTTCGTACAGTGATGAACAGTTAGATAGATAATCTTTTGAAGCTAAGTATGAAATGTGTACACAGATAAGTGGAATGGATAGTGAGCAAGAAACTTGTTTCTTTTTTGATGTATTGCCCTCTTTTGTTCCTTTTTACAATAAAGTAGTTGATGTTTGCTTGCACGAGGATGATGTAGAGGTGGTTGCACTTGATGATAACTGATTAGAGACAATGGTTGGTGCAGCCATGGAATTTCAATGTGAAGAGCTTACCCTATATTTTTAAGATGGTGATCATGCAGACGGATATGAGAACCTATTTCTTTGGTACAAGGTATGATGTCTTCCTCATGCAGAGTGTGCTTCATCAGAGCCACAAAGAAGTAAAATAAGAATGTGTGTGAAAGAAGATATATGTCATCAGTCTATTTGCAGTAGTGAATATGAAATAGCAAGTTGCCCAAGTGAAAGTGAAACAAAGAGACAATTGGAAGAACATGGTTCTTCATTTGAGGTGTCTCATGATATTGATTTATGTGCACTGATGTTTTGAATTGCATCTCGGGTCATGCTTATGATTTAGGCATTAAAATTTGTAGTAGCACATATGAAAATTTTGTTCAAGAGCTTGATGGAGTTACCAATGAATATGAATGCTTCCACTTTGATGTCAAAAATTTGTTAGGTCTTGAATGTGTTGGTACTATAGTAGAGGTTTAGTCCTTTGTGTGGGATGTTGATGTGAGTGAGTAGCAAGGTATGTCTATGCCTATGCTTCAACATGTTGTAGCCCAACTGGAAGATGTGACTAAGCTGGAGTCTTTCTAGTTTGTTGTACAAGACGAACTTCACCAATTCGTCGATATAGTGGCAGCTGGCAGGTGATCCATTTTTTTCAAGGTGGAAAAAAGAAGTTAAAGGTTCCTTTGTCAGTGATTTCTCAAGTTCATGTTGTTCAAGATGGCAAAAAGAAGTTAAAGACACCTTTGTCAGTGATTTCCTAAGTTCGCGAGCTCGAAATTTCATCGATGGCAAACTTCACCAATAGAAGGCAAGATATCAAAAAATGCCATGGCAAGTAAAAGTTCCTAAGGGACAAAAGAAGATGAAAGCAAAGCTTTGTCAGTGAACATGCAGGTTGCGAAATTGGAGGTTCATGAACCTCCAAGTTCACCAACTAAAGGTTTAAATGATGAAGGATTCGCTGATAGAAGGTAGATGAAGTAAAGAACAAGGGGAAAAGAGCAAAGGAAAGAAAGGTTCGGCAAAATCAAGTTTTACCGATAAAGGAAAAGTTGGAAATCCAAAGTTTGGTATCGACCATGTTTATCGATAAAGCAAATAACAAAGAGTTCGACAGAGGTCAGGTTTGTGTACAAAGAAGGAAAAGCGGTGAAAAGTGAAAAGTTCATAAAATATTAGGTTTGTTGATAGGGAAAACACATGTGCAAAATTGACTAAGGAAAAGGTGTCTTTGTTGGCAAATTGGGAAGGGGCTAAACTTTCCAATAGGTTCGAATATTTTGATATTCTCTGATAAGGCGATAGGGAAAAGAAAAGGAAGAGAGGTGCGGTAATAAAAGAGTTCGACAAATTAAATATTTGCCAACAAAGGGCAAAGGCTTACTTGGTTCAGAAAGGGTCAAAATTTCTAACAAGTGGAAAAATAAAGATGGTTCTGTTGCAAATATGTGCCTAAGTGATGTTGTCATTGATGTCAACATATTCTTGTTGTCATTGGTGTCAACTGTGCCTTATTTTGTTGCATGTTCAGGAGACTAGAATGTTGAGGATATTGAGAAAATTAATGAAGACTCAATGTTTGTCAACCATATGGTTGTGTAGAGGATTGTCAGAGGTTGTTCTAGTTAAGAATTGAGAAGTCCACATGAATATTTGAAGAAGTTATGGCCATCTAAGTAGAGCCAGATTTTGCTATGTTTAGAAAAGATAGAGTGACAGTAAATTGGTCTAGATTGCTCCGCAGTGAAATATTATGGTCTCCAGATTTGAAGGCATGTTTGGGAAGTTAGTGTGTATCATCAACTCCAGTGGTTTGTGGTTTGGAGGTCTGCAAGCTATTTTTCTAGTTTGATAGTCATGGAAGATAGTGTTCTTGAGGTTTCAAAGAAAGATACAAATGATTCTGGTAATTTGGTATAGAGTGGATGTTATTGGTGAATTCAATGTGCTTGTTGAGGTCTCTGGATCATGTGGCTACTGTGTTGGACATCTGCATTGAATTTTGATCTTATTGTTGAAGATTTCTTCTTTGAGGTTGTTGTTCTTCCCAGTTCTTGGCCGACCGGATGTTCCTAGCGTGTTGCGGATGATCTAAAGAGCACTTTATAAGGCATGGCATGTTAGTAGAGGAAGATTCAAGTCTCATTTGTGTTTGGCTAACAGTGTAATGATAGGCATTAAGTTTAGCCGACCTTGTTGATCATTCCAAGGTTGATGAAGCATATAAATACTTGTTGAAGAGTTGTTGAAAATCACCCTTGTGAAAAATGAATTAAATTTGAAGAAAGGATCTAAAGCAGAGTAAAAATAGAAGAGGAGGGAAAGGACTATCGAGTGAAGAGTCAGTGAAGAAGAATTTGAAGATAGAAGCAGAAGTTTTTGTGAGCATTCAATGAAACTGAACCAGGCATGAAAAGATGCTAATTATCATTTAGTTCTTTCTATGTAAAACATAAAATTCTTGTAGGTAGTGAGCCTCTCTTTTGAACAATGAGCTCTGGGTAGTGAACCCAATGGCAAGTGCCTTCCCATTCTTTTAAGTACTTTTAATAGGGTACGAATCTTGTGGGCTAACACCCACCGTGGTTTTTCCCTTAACCAGGTTTCCACATCAAAATTCTTGGTGTCAAATGTGTTGATTATGTTTCTACTTCTGTGTTAATGTTATATGCTTTAATGTTTACATCATTAATCAATATGACAATTGTGAAAGAAGTTTAAATGAAAAGAAAAGATTAATTTTGGGGACAACTGATTCACCCCCCTCTCAGTTGTCTAGGCTAATTCCAACAATTGGTATCAAAGCCAAGTTCCTCTAAAAGATGCTTGACCGCTTTAGAAGATTCAAGATGTCGTCCTATAAGAAGGAAAGTCTAATATTTGATGGAACAAATTACCCCCTCTGGAAAGTATGTGTGCAGTGTCATCTAGAATGTATGGGTGATGCCTTTTGGTTAATAACCAAGATTGCATATAAGATTCCAAAGAATGGACCTTCAACTATAGACAAACTCATAGATGCTGAACACAATATTTGAGCCAAAGAACCATCATTGAGTCCCCTGACTGATACTGAATTGGCAAATGTCCTAGATTTGAAAACTGCTCATGAAATCTAGAATAAGTTGGAAAATCTATATGAAGGTGACAAATATGTTGAATGTGTGAAGCTACAAAGTCTGAAGGGTAAATATGAAAGATTGGTAATGAGTGAAGATGAAAACATTACTTCCTACATGCAGAAAGTAAACGAACCTGTTACCGGTATCAGAAATGTAGGTGGAGTTTTGAAAGAATCAAAAATTGTTGCCAAAGTGCTCAGATCCTTACCTGCAGCATACAAGCATAAAGTTGCAGCCATCAAAGAAATCAAGATAGTAACAACTGTAACAAGGGATCAGTTAGTTGGTAATCTTTCAACATTTGAAATGAGTGAATTTGGTGATTCCCTCCCTAAGTCTGAATCTGCATTCAAGGCTAGTGTGTATGAAAAGCAAAGATATGATCCAGGTGAAAGTTCTTCAGGAAGATCAAATAGATTTATGAAGACAAGGAAGGATCTTGAAGATGATGAAATTGAGATTACAGATCTTGAAGCTCTTATTGCCAAAAGAATGCTAAGAGGATTTAGTAAGTATGAAGGAAAGTTGCCACTCAAATGTTTTACTTGTAATAAGATTGGTCATTTTGCCTCAAGATGTCCAGAGAGGTTTTCAAATTCAAACCCTAACAGATACAAAAGGCAGAAGATTTGCTAGTATGTCCAAGAAGCTAGAGAAGGAGTCACAGATGATGAATCTGATCATGGAGAAGGTGATTGGGTGTTCATTGCTATCAAAGAAGAAGATCCAATGTCTATTGAATCTACTAGTTTGTGCAAATGTGGAAAGTGCCTTGGTTGCTCAAGTTGTTTAAAATGATGAATGGGTGATTGATAGTGGATGTTCTCATCATATGACCAGTGACAAGAGCAAGTTTGTGAGTTTTGAAAAATATGAAGGTGGGCTTGTGAAATTTGGAGACAACTCAGCTGGTAGAATCTGTGGCAAAGGATCCATCCCCTTTGATGGTAAGAATTGCACCAATGTTGTTCTGTATGTGGAAGGACTGAAACATAATCTTCTCAGTGTTAGATAGTTGGTTGACAAGGGTTATGATCTTCGATTCAAGGATGGAAAATGCAAAATCTTAGAAACCTCTGGAACTGAAATTGCATCTGGTACTCAAACTATAGGTAACATCTTTCATTTTAGTAGTTCTGGCAAAAGTTGTTTGATTTCTCAGATAGTTCAAAGTTGGTTATGGCATAGGAGGATGTGTCATGTGAATTTTGATAACATTGTCAAAATAAGTTCCACTCAGGCTGTAAGAGATCTTCCAAGACTTGTGAAACTTGATAGCATATGTAGAGAATATCAATTGGGTAAACAAAACAAAATTTCATTCAAAAGCAAGGAACAAGCTTGAAGTGGATGATTGGAACTGGTACATACTGATCTCTGTGGTCCTGCTAGAATTAGGAGTGTGCAAGGAAATAGATATTTCATGTTGCTGATTGATGATTACTCCCAGATGATGTGGGTAACCTTCCTAAAAGAAAAATTAGAATCTCTTGACAAGTTTAAGGTGTTCAAGTTGATGGTTGAAAATGAGATTGGTGAGAAATTAAAGTGTCTAAGATCTGACAGAGGTGGAGAATTTACTTTTGGAGAGTTTGATGCTTTCTGTGAAAAGCATGGAATAAAAAGACAGTTATCTGCTCCTAGGACTCCTCAGCAAAATGGAGTTGTGGAAAGAAAGAACTAAACCATTCAAGAAGCTGCTAGGACTATGATGATGGAAATAAATGTTCCTCAAGTTTATTGGAGAGAAGCTATAAGTACTACTATCTACACTCTTAACCAAGTGCAGATCAAAGGAAATTCTAGTAAGACCCCTTATGAACTATGGTTTTGTCATCCTCCTACCATGAGATATTTCAAGAGTTTTTGGTAGTAAATGCTATATCAAAAGAGATGAGGATTTAGGCAAGTTTGATGCAAGAAGTGATGAAGGAATATTTTTGGGATACTCTACTCAATGTAACGCTTACCGGTGCTTCAACAAGAGGTTGAAAAAGAATGTTGAAAGTGTTAATGTGAGAGTTGATGAGAGCAAAGGACATTCTAGGGATTGCAGATATGATTCAAATTATCAAGATGAAAGTCAAAGTTAAGAAAGGCAAGTCCAAACTCAAACTCAGATCTAGATTGATCTGGTAACTCAAGTGACTCAAGAGGTTAGTGCAGATGATGAGGACCAAGCTCAAGAAATAGAAGTTCAAACAATTTGCAAAGCCCCTAGGTGTGTAAGGCTGAATCATCCTAAAGATTAGATCATAGGAGATAAGAGTAAAGGTGTTCGAACTAGGAGAAAAAATTATGAAGATCAAGAGGAGATTTGTTTAATTTAAAAGATTGAACCTAAATCAGTAAGTGAAGCCTGCAATAATGAAAACTGGGTTAAAGCAATGGAAGAAGAATTGATGTACATTGAAAAGAATCACACTTGGGATATTGTTTCTAGACATGAGGACAAAAATGTGATTGGAACCAAATCTGTCTTCTGGAATTAGCTAAATGAAGATAGTGAGGTTGTAAGAAACAAGGCAAGGTTGGTATGTAAAGGCTACTCTCAAGTAGAAGGAATTGATTTTGAAGTAACTTTTGCTACGGTGGAAAGGATAGGGGCAGTTAGATTGTTTCTTGCATTTGCTACTTTAAGAGATTTTAAAGTGTATCAGATGGATGTCAAATCAGCATTCCTGAATGGAGATTTGGAGGAAGAAGTCTACATTGAGCAACCAAAAGGATTTCAGTTGTCTGATCAAGGATATACGGTTTGTAGACTAAGAAAAGCCTTGTATGGAATCAAGCAAGCTCCAAGAGCCTAGTATGCCGGATTGGATAAGCATTTACTTAAGCTAGGATTTAGCAAAGGTACTGCTGATAGTAATATGTACTTCAAGATTAATCATGAGGACATTCTAATTGTTGAGGTCTTTGTTGATGATATCATTTTTTGGTGGAAATGAATGTATGTGTAAAGCATTTGCTAATCAGATGAAAAGTAAGTTTGAAATGTCAATGTTTGGTGAGATGAATTTCTTCTTAGGTCTGTAAATTGTTTAGTCAAATAAAGGTATCTTCATATCTCAGTCCAAGTATGTGAAAGAATTGTTAAAGAAGTTTGGAATGGAAGATTCAAAGCCAGTAGGTACACCTATGGTAACCGGATGCAAGCTAAGAAAAGATGATGACTCCCCCAAGGAAAATCAGAAAAGGTATAGAACAATGATTGGAGGATTGCTCTATTTGACTCAGACCAGACCTGACATCACAAATGCAGTTGGACTTGTTGCTAGATTTCAAGCTGATCCAAAAGAATCCCATGTTGTAGCAGTCAAAAGAATTTTTAGATATCTCAAAGGAACAATTGACTATGGATTGTGGTATCCAAAGGATGCTAACTTCACTCTTCATGCATATATAGATGCTGATTGGGTAGGAGATGTGGATGATAGGAAAAGTACTAGTGGTGGTGCATTCTTCTTGGGAAGAAGAGTGGTCTCTTGGATGAGCAAAAAGCAAGAGGCAATATCTCTGTCTACTGCAGAGGCAGAGTATATAGCAGCAGCAAATAATTGTACTCAGGTTCTGTGGATGAAGCAAATGTTGAAGGACATCAGAATTGTGTTTGAGGATCCAGTCACAATATTTTGTGATAATTCTAGTCCAATAAGCATCTCAAAGAATCTGGTGTTGCATTCAAAGATAAAGCATATATCTATCAAGTTTCATTTCTTGAGAGAGAAGGTAAATGAGAATGAAACCAAGTTAGAGTTTGTTTCTTCCAAAAATCAGATTGCGGATATCTTCACTAAGCCTCTTCCCAAGGATACTTTTGAGTATCTCAGAGAGAAGTTAGGGGTTATTACCCCTCCTGATTAGAACTAAGATGCACTTATATCCATCAGTCTAGTGGAATACTCAGTCATATCTTGAGACCTGGATTGATGTTGAGAAGATACTACTCTAAGGAGTAGTCAGTAAGCAAATGTTGGAGATCAGTCTAAAATAAAAAGGGGGAGTAAAAGATTACAAATATGTGCCCTTTTCCATTGATGTCAAAGGGGGAGAGAAGACATGTGAAAAAATAATTGCTGATGATAGGGGGAGCAATGAAGAAAGTGGTTGCAGAAGTCAGGGGGAGAAGTTATTGTCATGATGGTTGAATTAGTTTTTCACATTATATGTTGCCATCAATGATAAAGGGGAGCTTGTTGCAAATATGTGACTAAACAGTGTTGTCATTGATGTCAACATATTCTTGTTGTCATTGGTGTCAACTATTCCATATTTTGTTGCCTATTCAGGGGACTGGAATGTTGAGGATATTGAGAAAATTAATGAAGACTCAATGTTTGTGGACCATATGGCTATGTAGAGGATTCTTAGAGGTTGTTCCAGTTAAAAATTGAGAAGTCCACATGAAGATTTGAACAAGTTATGGCCATCTAAGTAGAACCAGATTTTGCAGTGTTCAGAAGAGAGAGAGAGTGACAGTAAGTTGGTCTAGATTGCTTTGTAGTGAAATATTATAGTCTGCAGATCTGAAGGCATGTTTGGGAAGTCAGTGTGTATCATCAACTCCAGTGGTTCATGGCTTGGAGGTTCGTAAGCTATCTTTCTAGTTTGATAGTCATGGCAGACAATTTTTTGAGGTTCCGAAGGAAGATACAAATGATTCTGGTAATTTGGTATAGAGTGGATGTTGTTGGTGAATTCAATATGCTTTTTGAGGTCTCTGGATCGTGTGGCTATTGTGTTGGAGGTCCGCATTGAAGTTTGAGCTTATTGTTGAAGATTTCTTCTTTGAGGTTGTTGTTCTTCCTAGTTATTGGCCAACCGGATGTTCCTAGCATGTTGCGAATGATCTAAAGAGCACTTTATGAAGCATGGCATGTTAGTAGAGGAAGATTAAAGTATTAGTTATGTTTGGCAGATAGTGTAATGATATGCGTTAAGTTTAGCTGACCTTGTTGATCATTCCAAGGTTGATGAAGCATATAAATACTTGTTGAAGAGTTGTTGAAAATCACCCTTGTGCAAGATGAATTAAATCTGAAGAAAGGATCTAAAGCAGAGTAGAGAAGAAGAGGAGAAAAAGGAGTATAGAGTGAAGAGTAAGTGAAGAAGAATTTGAAGATAGAAGCAGAAGTTTTTGTGAGCATTCAATGAAATTGAACTAGGCATGAAAATATGCTAATTATCAGTTTGTTCTTTCTATGTAAAACATAAAATTCTTGTAGGCAGTGAGCCTCTCTTTTGAGCAATGAGCTCTGGGAAGTGAGCCCAAAGGCAAGTGCCTTCCCATTCTTTTAAGTACTTTTAACAGGGTACGAATCTTGTGGGCTAACACCCATCATGGTTTTTCCCTTAACTGAGTTTCCACGTCAAAAACCTTGGCGTCAAATGTGTTGATTATGTTTCTGCTTCTATGTTAATGTCATATGCTTTAATGTTTGCATCATTAATCAATTTGACAATTGTGAAATGAGTTTAAAAGAAAAGAAAAAATTAATTTTGGGGACAACTAATTCACCTCCGCCTCTCAGTTGTCCGGGCTAATTCCAACAGGTTCGTGATGGAATTTTTCTGACAAAGAATAAATGAGGCAGCAGGAGTGAAGTTCAAAAATGGTAACTTTTGTTGACTAAAGGGATAGAAAGCAAAGTTCATGAGAAGAAAAAAATGCTGACCAAGGGTGAAGCAAGCCTAGTTCTAGAAAGTCACAATTCACCAGCTAAAGGAAAAAGTGATGAGGCAAGCCAAGTTTGCCAAAAAGAATATTTGTAAATAAGGCATAAAAGAGGCCAAAAATGAAGATGAAAGGAAGATGCTGCCCACAGTTCAAAAAAGTGGCAATTTAATGATAAGGTAAAATAGTACCATGAATGAAGAGAGAGATAAAGGGAAGGAAAATAGAGAAGGGGCAGAGGTTCCTGAAAGAGAAAATTCTCTGATAAAAGAGGAAAATAGATTCAGAGGCAGAAAATCAAAAGGAAGATCAAATGTATGCATAAAGCATGATATAAATGTAATTGTAGTTTAAAATATTATAAAGAGCTTTGCACAGGATTTTTGGTGGATCATATTTCAAGCGCCTATCTGCCTGAGAACGTGCCATGATTGTACGTGATCAGTTAGTTGCAGGTACCTGAAATAGTAGAGATATTTATTGCAAAAGGACCAAAATTAAATGTAGGGATAAAGTATTTCAGCAAGAAAATCTTTCTACAAGTACTTTCATTCTTGAAGGACACCAAGGCATGGACACTTGCAGGGTTCAGAGTTGTCAGGGTTTGGGATTTCCTTCAAAACGTGCATACTTTCTGACTACACAGTGGGTCAATTTTAAATTACAACGTGGGTTTGGTGTGTTAATTGAGTTTCAATGCTTAGGGGCTGCACAGAAGCTGATTGCTATATATACATAGTTTTCATATGTTTTCAGGGTTGGTCATTCAGCCAATTGTTTGGTCTATAGTGCCTCGAGATAATCTCAGGGCTTCAAATCAAGCCAGTCTGGGTAGTGAATGGAGGAGTGTGTTTTGATGCAACGTAGGAATGAATTGTAAAGCATATTTTGTGCAGTGGTATGTTTCCATGGCCATTTGTAATGATTTAAGGGAATGTATAATCATAGTTGTATGTTTTCCTTCACCACACTTGCAGGTGTGATTGTAATAGAGATTTGATAATGTGTGACAGCATTTAAGTCAATACATGCTTTATGTTGAGTCAATTCTTTGTTGCAAATGGGTCATTGTAGTTTGGTTCTAGATAATTAAGTATGTTCAATGTGTGAAATATAATCTAAGGAATGTATGCGAATACATTTTAGTTTTCTATTGATGTTGGTTTAGTCCTTTCTTCCCTTTTTATTACTTATTACTCAGTTGCCCAATAAAGTAGGCACCAGTCCATATTGGAGAGGGATCAATCACTTATTTTAAATCAAACAAATCATTCACTTGTGGTTTAGGGAAAAAACCCATATTTCTTGTGCATGTACATTCACACAGGTGAATCAGCCATATACGGTTTTTGTGAGAGTCAGTCATTCTTGACTTAGTGACAGCTTTTGGAGTCAAGATGATGAGTTGGGTTTGACTATTCAATTATTTTTAGTTGTTCATATGGTTGAACTTAATACCTTTTCAGATATATCCCTTTGGAATATCCCACTAGAGTCTAAGCTAAGCTCGAAGTGTAGAGGAGTCTATCCCCTCTTGTTAGTTGGCCAAAATCCCCCTCAACTTGTTGATAAACCTCTTGCTATCACCCCGAGGATAATCCCTGGCCTAGGTGATTTAGGAATGTTTTAGTGTTTTAGGTTACAGGCATTTTGGGTCCTAACAGATCTTACAATGTAGCATGAAAATTCAATAATACATGTATAATGTTGCCAACAAAGGATAATCATAGGTACAATTATACGTTTTCAATGACTTAAACACCAAATCACCTTAGATTTGATTTGTCATCAACTCACAAAAATACCATAAGTCAAAGGGACCAAAAATAGATCAAACTTAAATAAACTAAATACACTTCATAATATCATCTCCAAACCCGCTCCATTGTGTAGTGCTCATAATTACCTTTCAAAGACCTATAAGAAGTCCAAAATTTGACTATGTATGCACAAGGTATGCCCCATCAAAGCTTAAAATGTACATCTGGCTTCCAACTAGGAAAATCTGGTCAAAATGACAAATTATGGAAAAATCTTTGACACCACAGTGTAGTACATGAAATATCTTTCTTTTAGATATAAGAAGTTAAAAATCTGACTCCATATGACAAAGTTATGGCCTCCAGTAAAAAGATACCCAATAACGCACAAATTTTTTTTCTTTTGAAGATTCCTTAGGGCACAAAATAGGGAAAAATAGGGTATCCTAGGCATCATTCACAAGACAAAGAAATAAAACTAATATAGTTAGGCCTTCAACAACCATGCACTATGTATGTTAACACCCCAATTATCTATCACTAAGAATTGAAACATATCGGTTACAGATGATAAGACCTATAGGACCTCTATTTTAAGTAGATGACAAACTACAAATTGCACATGTAACAAAAATATAAAACAAGTTCAAATCCCTTCATATGGATCCCTTTAACATAGTTGACACCATGTGCAAATTAGAGGCCACACAAGACTGATTCTATTAATGTTTATCAATTAGAGTTCACTTAAGATTTTAGGCAAAAGTACAATGCTGAATCATGCTAATTGGTAGGGCCTAATCAACAGTAAACTACTAAGGAACAAAGGGAGCTGTGGTTAAAGTGGATTTTTTAAATCATTAATCCATTTTAGATTGGTGCCTATTCAATGGGAAGTAGTGTTAAAGTCAAGGAGGACAAAACGATGTCTATATGAATGAACAATGGAACCAAAATTGCACACATGTACAAATTGAAAAATCAAGAGACATCACATAAAAGATCTACTTCAAATATACATCTCTAATCAAAGGTATCCCATACGCATAAATGAGAAGGATATTATGAATTTGTTTGCATTAGTTTTATAGTGATCTATCACCAACTAATCCCTAGTACTAGATCACACCTTCCTATGGCCCATACAATGCATTCCTAAGCCTTATAGAATAATGACACACTTTACTTGATCCCCTAAAACATACATAGGACTACCCTATAAAGAAGTAGCTCTAGAACCAACCTCCTTTACATCAAAAAAACATGGATATATAGAGCTAGGAAAGAGACCAATAACATAGAAGATCATATCAATGCTTGCTAACAATCCAACATTCTAAAAGAAATACCAAGTTGCTAATTAACATTAAACACATTTGCAACAACATGACAATTAGATTTGATCATGAATAAAAATAGAAATTGCCTTGGGCTTTGTTTCTTTAAGAATAGAGGAGAGAATTCCTCATTCATGTATATAAACCACTTGCAAATAAATTTCCCTATTGATTTTGGAACTCATTCAACACAAGATAGATGGTCCATGTCTCTTTAGTTCTATCTGAGAACACATAACACATGCACTACTCAAATCCATTATTGTCAAAAAAACCTTTACACATGGCTCTACAGATTTGATTTACTTTAGTAGAGAGCCACCGTATCATAAACAAGGTATCCAAGACTATCGTCATGAGCATACATCATATCAGAGTTCCATGAAGCTCTAAAATGTCTTCTAAGGCCCATATTGACCCATATGTGCACATGTCTGCACATCCTTTGTCTCACTTTCCATCTATGCACAAAAAATCCTAAATCATGATGCTAATCCCTTTGAAAAATTCTCAGGGACAAATCTTTATTAAACTATTTGAATATGTTGCATAGATCAAGAACTAATATTTACTAGGCTACATGATCTATAAATAACGTGCAATGACAAAAATAAAGCTGCCCAAAATAAGTTATCCATTGGGGCAAATTTGACAGTTATTGAATGGGAGAGCACCACATAGATCCTTGATTTATAGCACTTTCTCACCATTTGAAATATTGTCAATCTCTCTAAATAAGAACATTGAGCCCACCACCTAACAAGCTCAAAGACACATAGCATTTACTCATTTGATGCCACACACCATTAGTCCCAAAGACACATCAAACATTGGTCAAAATGACTAATAGAATTTAATCAAACACTTGCCAGCTATGCAATACATGTCCACCTCACACATTTAGTGCCTTGGAGAAAAATCCTTGAATGCATATAGAAAATAAATCCTTGATGGCCCCATAGTACCCACCATATAGCCACATGGCACACAAACATTTGTCCACAAAAGTGGGACCCATTTGTGTTATCCTCACCACTGCCTCTAGACTAATGAAAAAACTTCACATACACATAGGCCCATAGAAGCGGTAGCCCTCAAACCAATAAAGTAGCTTTTCTAATAAATATAAAGAAATATAAAAATATCCCACTGCGATATTTGAAAGTGCTGTGATAGAATTCTTCTTGGCGCTCTCAAAATAATTCTCCTTCAGATTCTTCTTTTAAATCCTTAGTCTCTTGGCTTTGTACACTATCTATCATTGGTTAATTCTCTTAGCTATGTTGCATCATACACATGCATGCAGGCCAAAGTGATGCTAACTCTTGGAGATGTTTATTGTCATCTTTGTTGTTTCTCACATTATGTAAGCGGATTCTCATCTTTATTTTGTTAACAATCATGTTCCTCCTTTTCCACCATGGAAGTAACCTCGTGGTTCCCAAAATGCATTGTATATTTAGTTATATGGTTCATTTTTATCATATTAAGATTGGCATTATAGCACTAAAATAACTTTTATGAAACATCAATCATGTAGAAATCAAAGGTGGATATTCATGCTACAATTAACTTTAATGTCATCCATGCTTAAAGTAATTTCAAATTTATAAATATTTTTCTAAATAGTAATTCACCTTCCTCTCTTTTATTCTTTGATAATGATTTCTTACCTTGGATATTAACTTTTTTTTTTTTGTTCCCAATGATGATTAGAGGAGTCATCCTACCACTTTCCTTTCCCTTCAAGTATTTTGGTTTCTTGTTTTTTTTATTATTTCTTTCAACACACAGTCACACAATGATTACTTATCTCACTAAATGAAAAGGGATAGAGATTCAGAGAATGAAATATTTAATGGTCTCTTTGTTTACAATGGAAACAATGGTTGATATCGTTATAAACCTTTTTTAATTCCCGTGTGTTCACTTTCATAAGGTTGATGGGGTTATCATGCTCTACCTTCCTTTTAACCATTCCTTACTCTCTTAAATATATTTTTAAACCATTATATATATATATATATATATATATATATATATATATATATATATATATATATATATATATATATATATATATATATATATTAAGAATACTAACACATTCTTTGAAAATATTTTTTGAACATGGTGGCTTATACTCCTTTTTGCGAGATACTTCTATTCCAATTATCTCAGATCATTGTCTAACCTCTTCTTTCTTACCAACAATCCTCAAATTTGCATATTGAGGCTTGTTTCTCAACTTCTACAGGATTTTCCATCCCTTGGTTGTGTTTTTAAATAACCTGGCCATTACAATCCAATTTGTCCATAGATTAAAGAATTGTGGCGTGGTGCTTAATTATACTTATCTCACTTATGTTTGAGCATCTTTTGTAGAGGTTAGTCTCCTTTGCTAGGGTAGGTCTTTGCTTCTCTCATCAAAATCTAGGATCTTTTCCAACATCTCCTCTTTTGTAAACAATATTTTATTATTTCATAAAGTAAGTCTATTTTGGGGATGATTATCCTTCTTAATTTTTCTCCTAATCTTAGACCGGCCTTCTTTAACGTGCCTGTTTGACATTTACATGTATTCCTGATGTGTTATACATTGAAGAGGGATGATTGAAAAGAGAATGTAACCCCAAAAAAATTCACCTAACATCTCTGTACCAAGCTCATAATTATAACTAAAGTGGTAATTCTCTATGTACTGTCTTTATACATTTCAAAGAAAATTGGCCCAACAAATAATTATGCTGGGTGTGTTTTTATTAAACCAAAAATAGGAATACACACTTGATCAGCTTACTAGTGTAGTGTGATGAAGTTGATCATGCTTAATTCTGTTGCCATTATGCAATCACCATCTAAATCAAAAGAGGCAGCAGGATTGATGCACAAGATACAGGTGATGGAGAAAATGGTTAGGTAAGCTTACATTGGCTGCATGCCTAGTATTTTCTTAGCATCTTTGTAGCTTATTTGATTTGAATTTCACAGAGAAAACAATTTCATTCTACTGTTAGGATTTTAAAGGGAGAGGAATTATCTTCTTTATCTCTTACTGACTTGGACCAACTGGAGTACAAAGTTCAACTAGCAATGAATACAAGAAGAGTGAGAAAGGTACTTTAAGTTGTATATTGAACATTTTTAGACAAATATATTTTTGAATAATTTTTATTGAAAATTTAGATGAGTGAATCTTTAAAAATAGGGGCATTAATGTAAAAAGGAATTCTATGTGGTGATAAACATAAAAATTAGGAAAATATTATAAATACTTTGATCCTACCTACAAATTTGTTTTTATAATGTGACACCCCATGTCAAATATTAGAAATACTTTGATCCCACCTACAAATTTGTTTTTATAATGTGACACCCCATGTCAATTGTGGTATCTAGAACCAACTTGTGGAGGAGCTCCAAAGGAGGGTAAGAGCAATTTAATTTGAGATTATATGTATAAATATTTAATGAACATTCTTATCTAATTTTTTCTTTGTTAATTTGTTGAGTAATGACATTATTATCTATGATCTAACTCTCAACTCTCACCTCACTTACGGTTGTAATAACTCAAGGCAATGATTTACAACAAGAGAATTATATGCTACACAAAATGGTATGTCCAGAAATATATGTCGTCTAGTATTGTAGATTATAATTCTATAGAATGTAATTATCTATTTTATAGATGCAGCTCTTTGAAGGGAGGACATATGTAGAGAGAATTCACATTGATAATGTTGGAATGCCATCAAGTACAATAGCTACGGATCCTTGGCAGCAAAACTATCTGCAACCATTGTAGGGGTAGATTCTATTCTTCAATTATTTGGAGCTTTACATATCTAGTGTTGATTGTTTACTTTCAACCCTTTTCCTTGGTATTTTAGCTTTGAAATTGGCATTTAGATTGTTTTACTATCACTTGAGAATGAGACTCATCAATGAATTGTATGAATTGTTTTCAGGAATAACTCATCAACACGTCTACCTGAGCAGGAGTGTTGTCTATCCTCCATAGTGCAAGGATGGCAGTGATCCAAACTGTTTCTATACCATAACAATGTGGTCATATTTTATTGTAACTGTTTGATGCCATAAAGGAAGTAGTTATATATGGTTTCATATTATAGTTAAGCAAATGGTCATGGATGGACATGTCAGTTTGGATGCTTTAATAAAATGTAAATTTCAAATAATTATAGAGGTCCACAAAGTACTTTTAGTGCCTGCCTCATTATTTGAACCTATTTGAACTTAATGCTTAATAAGCCTTTAATTTTCTAAGTATTATCAATGCTGAATGGGTTCACCAAACACTTTTTCTTCTCTAAAATTACCATAGGTCATTATAAAAACTTTATATATCACTCACATAAAGTTCATCCAAACTATTTTTATACCACAATAATTTGGTCATATTTATTCATGTTATAGTTGAGCAAAATGCTTCTAGACATGACACTTTGGATGTAGAATAATATTAACATTTTAAATAATTACAAGGGATTACAAAGTATAAAACTATTGGGCCTCATCATTCTAATTATTATCCATGTCAAATATATTATGTTTTTGGTAATATTAAAAAGGATAACAAGGGTCCCCACCCTTACAAAAAGCTATCCTCACTTAATTCCATTTGTTTCCCCCCTTGGAAGCTTCAACGGAGTCCATGGGAGGCAGTCTTTGAGCTATCCTCACTTAATTCCATGAAAATTTAGTGCCCTCATAATTAAAACTTTCCTCATTAGAAGCACTTGGCACATCCTCTTCCTCACAAGATAGCATTATGTTTCCTTCTTCAACCAAAGGCATTGCCCTAGCTTTAACCTTCTAGTCTGAGAGCCTTGAGGACCTTCTAGCTCCAATAGGGTTGTCACTCACCACATTCTTGCCCTTTTTGTTTTTGCTTATAGTTTTCTTCTGCCCCTAAAACAAGGTTGGATGCAAGAACAAGGAATTCATTAGGTTTCTTCTTAGTAACTTTTTCTTCCTTTTTCTCATGAATTTGTAGGGAAGGGGGCATCTTTTTCTTCTTCACACTAGGGCTAGCCTCATCAAGAGCATGTTAGACAATAGGGTTGTGAATATTACTTAGGCATAAATGGTATAAACAAAATATTAGCCCCCGATGTAGAGGCATTGTCATGCTCCCCATATTAAGGCATTGTTTAAATTAAAGATTTAAACATCATGACGAGAAAATCATTTTCGTCAAAAATGGAGTTTTCATCAACTAAATGATAATTGTGTTTAATAAACCATAATATTATTTTTATTTTATATTCATTGTATTTATAATTGATAATATAAATACAAAATAATAATATAAATATTATTATTATAAATATAAATATAAATAAGAAATATTATTATAATTATTTATTATAATAATATAATAAATATAAATATAAATATAATTATCAATATAAATATTATATATTATCAATATTATATAATATATAATTATAAATATGAATAAGATATTATATAATTATAATTATAATATTAATAATTAAATATATATATTATAAAGTAATCACATATAAGACAATCTTATATGGCACCGAATAAGATTCTAGGAATCATTTAAATATTTAATCAAGGGATATTGTATAAACAACAATAGATAAAAAGTAGTGCTAATAGTAAACTAAGAATATTAAAAGAACTCTGGTCGATGACAAAAGGGATTTCGAGCAGTCAATGTTAAGTTAGCAAATCACATCATAAAAGGAGAAGTTATATATCCTCATCAGCAATTTACAACAATTAGAAAATCTAATTGGGAGTGACGATTACTTAGACGTAAACATTATTATCTAATAGGCAGTGATTCATTATAAAAGGGTGAGATCAAACATAAGCCACCACATTTATTAAAGGATGTATCTTGGGCATGGATCACCTCCCTTGAGCTGGTATAAGTGGGAGTTGATATCACTCATAGTGAAAAAAGGGAACGAAGGACAACGAATAAGAGAAGATCATTCAAAAATCATCCATCTTACAATATCCATAAATCGCAGCAAGAAATCAATCATCAATATCTAAACCAGTCGAATAGACAGTCTAAGGAAATAGTCTAAGAAATAAACAATCAATCTTATTTACCTATCGAATAATAAGAAGGATCTTTGCATCAAGGGTGGAAAAATATATCATCCACAGCCCACGACTTGACATCATAGATCACATAAGGAAAGATACATATGAATATTGAGGTACGGATGGAAGCATCAACAAGTAATTCTTAACTCTTCCAAGCATCGATCCAAGCATTGGATATTATCATTAATTCATACAAGAATATCTTTCAAGGCTGCAGTCCAGTTTACAGCAACAAGTAAGCATCTTTATATTATTCTTAACCTCTTAACTGATCGGCTGTCATACTAGCAGAGGTATGAAGGAACTTGTATTTCTGTTTCATTCATAAATGTATAATTATGATAGAATTTATTTTATACAGTGAAACACTAATAATGTGTAGACAGTCATATTCAATTGCTCGTGATAATGTATCTTGTATGATTTGAATTCATAAGTGATTTATTAACACCATATGTGGGAAAGAGTAGAAAGTGCCAAGAGGCCATTCATGGATATTTATCACATAGAGGCCTTGTCACATGAGGTATGTGTAACACCCCGCCCTGAACACCTTAGAGAAAAATTACATTTACACTATATGAAACAGAGAATTTTTTTTTTTTTTGTTTGAATAAGATAACAAGGTAATATCAACTTACTAATTACACCATTGAACTTACGACATGTTCTCTAAGGATTCAAGGATGCATTACTTACACATTAACTAACATAATTTAACATATATTGCTAACATCAGTATCTGATCTAAATCCAATGCAGAAATAAATAACAGATTTATATTCACTGCATGTCATCAAACTATAACCTTCATGATCAAATACATAACTGAATGTTTTTCCTTACACATAGTTACATCATTACATCAATGGTATCTTCTGCCTACAACAATTTACATATATTAAGGATGATCTGGTACACAAGTCAGGTACACGATAATCATACTCAACTGGCACAAGTACAATTGTCTAAAACTGAGATAATCCTTTTCTGCACATGAACTCCGACAAGGAATAACCAATGGATAAGATAGCTCTTCCACCCGACCATGTGGAACCCTAAGGTCCACCCCCTGAGCTAGGAGTTAACATGAGGTCCCAAAGGATGACAATAGTCAGGTAGACAAAGACTAACATGAATGAAGGATGACCAAACTCCAATACAACACATGACAAGCAACACAACTTCCATAGACGACACATAACATATGTGGAGAGACCATACAAGGAATGCTAGGTAGCAGTAGGGAGAGTGTCATCGCATGGTCCTAGCATGGGTTACCCTTGCAGTCTCTCACTAGACTCCGGCCCCCATCTATGGTTACCCTGGTAGTCTCTCACTAGACTCTGGCCCCATAGGGTGACACATGCGGAATCAAACTTCCTTTCGTGAGGACAAGGAAGTCGATCTTGCTGACTAGGCCTTCTCTACCCATCCTTAGTCTAAACAAGCACTACAGGCCATGGGAGAGGAATCCATTTATCTTGTTTAATGTGAAATCTACCCTTAACCCCCTAGTTCATTTTAGGTTATCACTTGATTAATCCACTTTCAATGGGTTACCCTGGCGACCACTTTGGGTGCCGGCCCCACATTGAAAGCCACTCTCCTTCCTAACACCTAGTAAACCTTAACCATCAAATAAGATAGATAACATACAATCATAACAAGGCGGTATCCCACTTGCATACCAAACGTAATCATAAGCCAACCTCTTAACTCATTGTCCAAATCAACACAGGTTTATTGGACCTTTAGGATTCACAGGTCTCTCCATTATATGACTCATATTGAGGTTCACAACAAGACGAGTACGACTAAACGGATATCACTACATCCACAGGAACACACTCATCTTGTCTAGGTTGAAAATCAATTACAATCCATAGACTGACTTACATTAAACTCCTTAACATTGATTACTTAAACAAGTTAAATTTAGGTTAATCATATTACACCAATACAATGATTCGACTAATTGTTCTTACTTGAACCCTCCAAATAAATAACTATTTCTAAACAAATACCACCTCAATCCTATTACATCTCCTTATCCTAATAATTAATTTTACTAGAACCTTTATTATAAATTTACCTATATGATTAAGGTTAACTAAGAATACATTTATTAATAACTAAAATTCTTTTGTAACTAATTTAATAATTTCCAAAAACCTCATCTAGGTTTAATTTTATATTTTAATTTCTCCATAATTTTTAATTTAAGAGAGTAGAATAATTCTATTAATGAATAATAAATAAATCCACTTCATTCAGATACATTTATAAATAGGCTTGATTTTCTCAAGAATTAATTTAAATTACATTTACGAAATCAAAACCTAATTCTAGCATTGTGATTATAATTAATCAAATAATATATTTCATCCCCAAAAGTAAAGTCAATTATCAAGAAAAATTAATATTAAACTAATTTTATAAAAATCATAATTCTAATCTAAATAATTACTCCATGTAACTAATCTATTTTCCAAATAATTTTATTTGGCTAGGGCTTCTTCTCTACACTAGAAATACCCTAATTTAGTAACAAACTATGAATTAAACTTCACAATACACATGTATAAAGTATTGTGCAACTTACAGAGATAATTAATTAATTAATTTACAAAACTAAATATCAAAATAAATATATTTTAAACAATGTTAAATTGATTAAATTAATGCAAAAGATTAATATAATGTTTTAATAGCTTTATCATAGTTAAACTCTACTTTACACAATACTTCTACAACCAATAATTACTGACCTAATGTATGGAAATGAAATCTACTTAACCCTACTCACATTCACATTACTGGTGAAATAAGAAAACCCTAATTTTTTAATTCATTAAAGTTCAAATATTAACCCTAACCTAATGCTATGGCTGCATGATACTACAATGGTTAAACTGAGGAGTTGGAGTCTTCTACTCAGCATACATGACTTGTTGGTTGAGGAAGAAATGATAGTTGCAGAAGAATACATTATTGTACAAATTGGTTTTATCATCTAATGGGATGTAATGATTAAATACAATGCACAAATGAATTCATTGATGGCTGTAGAAACTCTCAAGCAAATGCGCCATCGAATAACAATGATTGCAGCACATGCACAAAAATGGATTTGTTGATAAAGGCTTAAGAAACTTCCAATCAAATGTAATTAAAACCTACCTCAACTTGCCAGTATTCTCACCACCTAGGCATTAGAGCTGGTATGGGCATCCATCAAAGCATAAGGATAGTGGAAATCTGTCAGTCGTTGTAGTATACAGAATGTAGAAGCATAGCCAAGGCACAGGAATTATTTGAAAGTGTGCCACAAAGAAATGAGTACTGATGGAATGCAATGACGAGAAGATATGCATGAAAAGAGTTGCTAAAAGGGAAATAGAAATTGATAAATAATCCACAGATTCTTGCCAACACTCAAAGAAATCTGAAAACTGACGGAGCCTAGTTTGCAAGTAGGTTGAAAGAGGCTTACATAAACTTCAAAAACAAAAGATTAAACTGGAGGCATAAACTGAATCCTTGTACAGATGTATCAAATTGCTGAGCCCTCTCATGGAATGCAATTTACGGAGGTTTATGCACAAAATGGATTTGTGGACCAGGCATTAGAGACTTTCAAGCAAATGCAAACTGTAGGTGTAACGTTGACACACCACCTTGCTAGCATACTCGCTGCCTGTGAGTAAATGTGAGGTCTAGAATGGTATGGGCATCCATCAATTCATAAAGGATAGAAACAATTGTCAAGCGTTGAAGTTGCAATGGCCCCACTACAGAAGTATACCAAATGTAGAAACATGCACAAGTGATGCCGCTGCTGGAAAATGCCTCATCACAACAGCAACATATTGGATGTAATGATGTCAACGTAGGCACAAGGCAAATTCATTATACATTATGATGCAAGAACTAGTTAATTTCATAGCTTTAACAGATTTGGTGGCCTCTATGCCCTAACACACAAGTCCTTTCATTGTTGAGATCATTCGACAAGATCAAAAAGTGCGATTACTAATTCCCAAACTACTGTGAATTGTGGTAAGTACTATGACTATTTCATATCATTATGAATTCTAGAAGTTGTTATGAAAATAGGTTTGAAACTTATCAATTGTGCTCAATTGTCTAAAAGGAAGCCAATTACTCAGATTTAATTTGATGACAAGTTTTCAACTGATAGCCTGAAGAGTAGGGTAACTCACAAAAAGTCATTGAAGAAGAAAAGCATTTCAGGATTGCACTTCGCAGGCACCAACCGATTGAGAAATTCTAAATGATTGTGATCCACTAAAAGTTTTTCCTTAAGAGCAAAATAGAGTTTGCACTGTGCATGGAAACAATTTGTTAAAAATTGTGACTTGTATGAATGATACTGATATGACAAAAGAGCTAGTTGCTAGAGGTGGTCAAATCGCAGACATTGAAGGTCCAAGATGGATAGAGGAGTTAAGATCAAAAGGCCAAGCCAATGTTTGGATTACATAGATAGGAACAACCAATGAGTTTCAAAAATCTTCCTGCGTGAAGTTTCTTACAGCCTAAATTTTAAGGAATACACCAATAAGAATAGTATACGAGTTTATAGAAATTTCATACAATTTGCATACATTCTAAAGTTTAGAGGGTTTAAAATTAAAAATGGTTTTGATAAATAAAGTGTGGGATTAAAGGCATAAAAGAATACCTCGATTCAAAGTTGCACAAGACCATGTTTGATCATCCAAGTATGAACTAAGTACTTCTGACACAGATTGTGGCACAAAGAATGAAGAGTACATATGATTAAGGTGTTTTCTATATATCATTAATAGATCAAACGATGATAACATGGTGCGCAAAAACTTTCCAAATATTATAGATACAAGAGAAATGAATCAAGATTCAAGACATACCCGGATTATTAGAGAATTCGTTTCCAAAATTTGAAACTACCAGTTCCAACCTTTCCTTCCTCCCTTTTTTTTTTCTGAACCTCCCCCTTTCTCTAGGCAAAAATCTCCCTTTTTAACAAAAATATTTGGTAACCAATTTACGGAAAAAAAAACTAACTTTCACGTCCTCGAACTAACTTCAAATTTATTAAATCCATAACAAAATAGTTTGACTTAATTAATTCAAAGCACGGTTAAAAAAAAATTTACACATTATTATTATTATTATTATTATTAAATTAACATTATAAATATATATATATATATATATATATATATATATATATAAATTTTTACAACTATACTTTATTTATATAGATTTATATATTTATATTTAATATTTTTTTTCTAATACCCATATTAACCAAGGCGTCAAGCCAAACAAATAAAATGCCAACCTAATCAATTAATCACATGACTAGACCTTAACAACACCAACTGACCATTAATTGGATACACAATGTGAACTCACATCTCAACCAACCTCAACTAGCAGGGTAACTAGATGCAATGCTCATCCTTATCGCAGATGATGGGTTAGGGCATGGGACCTTATGTAACTCCAGTAACTATTCCATTAGCGAAGGCACACTCAAACTTGATAAACCAGGTGGAGCCGATGCCTAGTACCTGCATCCTACAGTAATTACATGGTTAAACGTACAAGATATATATCCAGATGCAGTCATATAGTGAATGGAAATCACAATGGGGTAGGGTACTCGAGAGCGAGTAGTGTGACACTATTCCATTCACATTCCTATATAAATAAGTCACTACTTTGAACAAGCTTTCTGATTACTAGTCAACAACATAAAACAATAAAATATCTTACAATCAAATATAGCAATTAACATCAGAACATCTGTGACAACTAGTTCATTCCTCAATTGTAATAGCATAAACTAACAGAATCCAACATCAACAACTACTATCATAATGATTAGTTCCATAATAAATCAACAAAACAACAAGAGATCCATCATCAACGATCTAAGATACTATCATAATGTCTAGTACTACTAAGCAATCATCAATCTGACACACGACAAGTTGAGGGGCACTACAGTATGAGGTACCCATAGTGCAAGGATTGTGAATTAATGACCTTGGCTACCTAGAGTATCAAGGAGTCTCACAGAGGCCTTAGCTCCAAAAGTAGAAAGGTACTTCTTGAGTAAGGATGGGAGACATTAGAGCCCCATGGTGGATAACTACAACTCTTATCTCATCTCACATAAGTTGTTAATAAATGACATATGAGACATAGCAAGTATGTAATATGTATAGATAAAGATCATAGATCATGTGAAATATTATGATAAAGAATATGCAAGGCATATGAATAGTTGTTAACATTGGTTGAGAAAATAAGGATATCCTAAAGAGAACATTATAAGATTGATATGAATCACACCTTGTGTATTACTTGTATTCTTCCTTTAACTTCCTTGCCTTACTTGTTTGCTCTTTGTGTATTTTTACGTTTATTTTTGTGTGTATTTATGTCATGCTTTATGTCTGTGTTCCAAGTGTTTACTCTATGACTTTGTGTGTGCATTTGAGTGCATACTTTATGATTGTATTTTGAGTGTATACTCTAGGCCTTGTAATTGAATTTGAGTGTATACTCCATGATTGTGTTGAGTGTATACTCTATGATTGTATTTGTATTTGAGTGTATGCTCCATAACTTGTATTTGTATGCTTTATGACTTCATGTGCACTCTGTGACTCTGTATTTAAGTGTATGCTCTATAACTTGTGTTTGCAAGCTGAAATTGTATGACTTGTATTCATATGCGCATGCCGGTATGATTGTGTGTGACTTGTATTCGAGTGTGAATATGTATTCAAATGCATACTCCACAACTTATATTTGTATTTGAAGATGTACTTTATATTTGTATTTGAGTGTATACTCTCTGGATTTGTATTCAAGCATGATTGCATTCATACTTGAGTGTATTTAATGACTATGTACTCAAATGTGCGACTTTGTCCTTATATGACTTGTATACTCCATGATTGTACATGTATACAAATGAAGACTCTATGACTTGTATATTCTATGACTTGTGATTGTACGCTCTATGCATTTGCAAATTTGTATGACTGTGTAATTGTATTTGGAAATTGAGTGTATGTGTATACTCTCTAACTTTGTAATTGTATGAAATTGTATGACTTGTATTTGCAACTATATGAAGTGTATTCAAGTGCATGCTCTATGAATATATATTTATATGCAAGTTTATACTCTCTGAATTATATGCAAGTGTGCAATTTCTAACTTGAACTTAGTTTTTGAGTAAATATCTGATGAGTTGTATTGGTATTCAAGTATATGTTATGACCTGAATATAAACGTATACTCCACAGTTATTTGAATGCATACTCTATGACTTGTACTTAATTGTATACTTTGGGACTAACTGTATTTGAGTGAATTCTCCACAATGTTGAGTATTCAAATGTATACTACATGCTTTATGTGTGCACTCCATGACTTATGTATGTCCAAATGCACACTTCATGACTTGTCTCCATATTCATGCTTGCATGTTAAATGTATGCTTCATGCCCTATATATTGCGTGCATACTTGTGTACCAAGTGTATTCTATGTATTTCATACATATACTTGTATTACATACTATGTTCTTCGTATACTTTTTTCACATATAAGCTTTGTGTAGGCTTCATGTACTACATGAATTTATGATTTAAGTTTCATATCTTATTGTGTACCTATACTTCAACACGGATCTTCTCTCTTCTATCAAAAATTATCATCACACTATCTTATCGTCATCTTAAACAATTCTACGAGCTACCTTCTCTTTAAAAATTTTCAAGATGTCTTGTCACTTGTTAGAATCTTGGAATCTCATTACTCTCAAATCTTCTTAATCTATGATACTTACGTCCCATCAATATTATTCAATGCACCAAACAAATGCTTATTTATACATTGAACATTCATTAGACCCTTCAATTATTCTTTAAATTCTCTTTCATGGAATCACAATCATTTTCTCTACATTAAAACACGTTCATAACAACGCATCGGAAGGTGGCATAATAAAAGAACTCGTTGTAATTGCTTGAGGACAAGCAATTTTGAGTGGGGAGGTCTATCATGCTCCCCATATTAACGCATTGTTTAAATTAAAGATTTAAACATCATGACGAGAAAGTCATTTTTGTCAAATATGGAGTTTTCATCAACAAGATGATAATCGTGTTTAATAAACAATAATATTATTTTTATTTTATATTTATTGTATTTATAAATATTAATATAAATACAACATAGTATTATCAATATTATATAATATATAATTATAAAAATGAATAAGATATTATATAATTATAATTATAATATTAATAATTAAATATTCTAATATATATGATATAAATATATAAATATTTAAATAGATAATAAATATATATATTATAAACTAATCACATATAAGACTTATATGGCACCGAATAAGATTCTAGGAATCATTTAAATATTTAATTAAGACATATTGTATAAACAACAATAGATAAAAAGTAGCGCTAATAGTAAACTAAGAATATTAAAAGAACCGTGATCGATGACAAAAGGGATGTTGGGCCATCAATGTTAAGTTAGCAAATCACATCATAAAAGGAGAAGTTATATATCATCATCAGTGATTTACAACAATCAGAAAATCTAATAGAGAGTGACGATTACTTAGAAGTAAACAATATTATCTACTAGTAAAAGCACCAAAGGTGCTATCAAATGGCCGATAGGCACAAATATTTATAGGCCTATCCTTAAATAGTATATATTTATATTTTTTCTAGAAAATCATTAAATGTAATAGTTGGTGGAGAAGGCTATAAATACTATAAGAAAATCAATTTTGCAAATAAAAATAATGAAATGGTATTAAATGAATAACCACATGAACTAAATCATGAATGTGCCATTATAAAACTAAATCATAAAAAAGCCATATATTTAGTAATTGCAAATTTTTTCATCTTGTTGAAATTTCTTGTTCCCCCTTTATGATTGTCTCATTATGCTATATCTACAACTTATATAATATAATTAATACCACAAGAATTTTAAAGAGAAATGAAGACAATAGAAAAATGTATAATAACAACATAAACATATATCAATGTTTTGAATGTAACTTTTAATAAATCACATTGAATATGATATTAAATAGTACCTTGATGACAAACTATATTTTTTACAGTACCAAGTGCTCCATTAACTAATCCAGCATTTATTCACAAATTGTATACCAACATCACATGTTGGTGGACACATAGTAGACACACTACGTGCAATTGGCATGTTGAGTGACTTTAGCATGTTCTTATTGTGGAGTAGAGCCATACTATTTTTGGCATATAAATGCATAGATGCATCAAATATTATATGCTCGTCAAGACTTATTGAGTCATTTGTTCGACCCATAAGGAGTTTCTAATCATCATATATTGCAATTGCATTCCTAATGTTTATTAATATTTCTCTAAATCTAACTTGTTCTGGATCATCCCCATGTTGTCGAAAGATTGTCTCCAAAGTCACAACTATTTGGAATGTAGTCCACAATGATTCACCATAAGTGCTACCTGTAAATATAGAAAGTATAATTTTCTCAAAATAGATTAAGAAACAAAACATTTACACCAATAAAATTTAGTAAGGATAGAAATACAATAAGTGAGACCTGCATATAGTGGTATGTCTCACACAGGAGGTAACTGGGCAAGATCACCAACAAGGATAATTGACCTTCCACAAAAATCTTTTGTGCCATGTGATGGAAATAATTGTTTCAAGCACATGTTGATATCAACAAACAATTTTGGGCCTATAAAACTCACTTCATCAATGAGAATATATCATATATGATTGACATCTTCTTGTAGAGTAGCTAATGATTGACCACTCAAAGGCTTGAAATTTTTAATTGGAATTTTTAAAGATGCATGAATTTTAGTGGCACATATGTTGAAAACAGCAACTCTTGTTGGTGCAAGTAGTAGCAAGGGGCTTTTTCTGTTGATTAACTTACGATCCATTGCATGCCTAATACAATTAATTATGTAAGATTTCCCTTTTCTAGCAGTTCCTTGGATGATCATCTTAAGAGTTTCATTTAAATTAATAATCAAATTCTCTTGGGATTGGATTTCGTAGTCGGCTTGACTCTCTGAATTCTGTGGTTGTTTCTTTTAAAACATTTGGCAATTGATATTAGTTCCAATCATACTCTATGTCAAAGTCATGCCTACCAAGAAGATCAATATCAGATAACTAAAAATCTTGTCATGGTGCCAAGCTAGACAAAATGTGCCACTCTTCCATTTCTACATTGTCATTAGTAGCATTATCTTCAATCTATGCATCACTAGTATCAGTAGTTTCTCAGGAAACAAGTGTCTGATGTACATTCCATGCATGATATGTATTTTTAATTGCCTTCCAATGTTGAATAATTACTTCTTTTTCATCTCCAATATCAAGTCTAATGTTACAGAATGGTTTATATAATAACAACTCACTCCAACAAAATAACTCATATTCAAGTGAGTCACTTTTTGGGATTGAAAGATATTTTGGTCAAACTCTAACAATTGTTGGTATATCTCGTGGCCTCCATTTTTGATCTCTATGACGTAGAGAATACGACCAAGATCTTGCAACTTCTACCATACATAGATGATCTAATTGTACAAGACACTCCATAAATGCATGGATGAAGTTTGTATTAGATGGATCATCATCATGGTTTTAATGTACACGACAAAACACCTTTAGTCCAACATTCAAAGAAATGAAGGACCCGGTCCACTCAACAAGAGATAGTTTTAGGAACATATGACATGTTTCTTGTGCACCTATATCAGGTTCAACAACTATTTTAGTCAGGAACCTTCTATATACACATAATGCAGGGTGATCTAGGCTATTTGTGTTGGACATCTTGGTCAGCATGTCATCATAACTCTCTGAACTCCTTTATGCTTTAGACACATATTTTGCAATATATTTTAGAATTGCATGGGGAGACAATATTGGCTGATAGTCTATGTTTCCCCTCCATATGGAAAGCATATCTGGGTTGTGAACATTCACTCTCTCATCATTTCATGCTGGTAAATATTTTTTTTGTCCATCATCATCAATGAATAATTTGGATTCACTCTGCAATTGCCAAGGAGCATTGTAGCGACAAACATTGATATGACCCTTCTTTCGTGGACATGTATCCAAGCTACATTTGGTATGGCGTTCAACATGATTTAATAAATCTATGTAATCTGTAAGTTGATCTATAGCCAAAATTTTAGTTGTGTCCATCAAACAAGAATCCTCTTCTGTAAATCATGGCATGAATACATTTCTTTCATTCTCTTCAAGAGGATTCCCTGCACTTATGAATTTGTCATAGAAATCCTTTGCCTTTTGAAGCTCATTTGGATTATCCCAATCCAATGTATCTACATAAGGTGCACCCTCTATCCATACAACCATATGCCCATGCACTGAACATTGATGTTGCCATTCCTTTCTATAAAAAATAACACAATATCATTAGAGATAAGTACTATGTATTTCTATAACAATATATAAATTTTATTCACAATTATACTACTTTAAATTGAATACCTTACCCATAGGTCTTTTACTTCAAAATATTTGAAGACAATCTCTTGCTGAAAATTTTTTAAGCAATGCTCCATGTACATAGCAACAATATGAGTATTTTTAATTATATTTTTGTATCTCCACTTGTATGCATCCCTTGAGTCTGATGGGGATAGTGTTGGCATTAGTTGATGAAGATCAGGCCATTTTGTATCAACTACACTCAAAGTTATGAAAAAGGTAGGGCAACCCAATTGTGTTATCATATCAATCAATTCATTTCATCATGTTTGCCAGTAAGCTCTAGTTCTTCTTAATTGACATCCATAATGCATCACTTGCTAAGATAGGTAATCATCAGGGTAATCTCTCAAACGCTATCATAAATCTGCAATTGTCACAAGTATACCATCCTCTACACTTTTTTTACAAATATTGTAGCTATTGCTTGACTCCGTTGTCGCAACATCTTATTCAACAATAAATACTGAAACTTGGGATGTCTTGCAAAACTATTATCATAATACCTCATTAGATGTAAAGCATATTAATGTATATAGATACTTTTCATACATTGTTATAACCATTCTGCTTCACCAGTAGGAAATAGTGTAGGAAATGGCATGTCAAATAACCCTTATGTGGTGTATTCATTAATTGGTGACAGACCAATATGAGGCCACTTAGTCATGTCAATTGAGTTGTTACCATTATTCTCAACAAATCTCCTCACTTCTTCCATTTCTTGATGTGTTGAACCAAATCTAGGTACAAAAGATGAAGGTTGATGTTGAGGTTCATCTTCTCATGCTAAACTATCATCAGATGCATTTGATATGTCTACATCATTAATATTGGATTCTACAAATCGTAGGCTTTTAGAGACATCCATATCTTCTTCTGGTAGTGCCATAATTGAGTTTTCATCAAGTATGACATCTCTGTAGTATTTATCATATTTTATTCTATATTGTAGTGTAGCTAATACACATGACCTTTTAACATAACAATCATAATACCTAGATTGGGTAGAATGACTTCTCACAATCAAAATGTCAAGATCACATATCCCTCATGGTAGGCACCTTGTAACTATAGTTATATCTTCTGGGAAATTAATTGTGTGTCCTCTGTATTTGTACTAGCCGCCACGAGAATGGGTAACTTGTATGATTGGAATCACTCTAGCAATAAGCATTTCCTCAACTTGAGTAAGCACTTGTAGAACATAAGGTTTCTCCCCAAGATCCATGTTATTCCATTTAGATAGTCGATGTCCATCTTGCTCACTTTGGCACCTACCACAAGAAGGCCCTTCATTGGATTGACTAATTTTTATTCCAGGGTATTTCTCTTTACAAATTGAACACATTTGAATAATAGATAGTTGATCTATCCTATTGCGAAAGCTTTTTTGTATTTCATGTAATCTGTCACTAAGTTTAACTTGGGGGTTGCAAGCAACATGTGGTGTAGATGAAGCTCCATGATCATTAGGGTTGTACATAACTATAAAGTTTGTTTCAAGGGTAGATGCAAGAAATTGTGTCCACTTAAGGTGGAAGTTTCAGAGTTAGAAAAAAATCTGAAATCGGGGAACGAAAAACGGGATCCCGTTTATATAAAACGGGATCCCATTTATATAAAACGCGATCCCATTTTGCCTCGGGATCCCGAGCCTAGAACCAAAAACGCGATCCCGTTTTTCTCGGGATCCCAAACCTAGAGGCCATACGCGATCCCGTTATATAAAACGGGATCCTGTTTTATATAACGGGATCGCGTTATATAAAACGGGATCCTGTTTTATAAAACGGGATCCCGTTTGTGAAAAGTATTAAATTTTTTAAAAAACAACAGAGACCCCATTTTCAACAGCGACAGGCGACAAAGGAAAACGGGATCCTGAGTTCTCAGAGCATCCAGCCAGGTAAGTGGATTTTTCCACTTGTAAAAATTACCCATCAATTGTTTATACCTTCCATTGTTTGTTTTGATGTAAAATACAATCAAAATTTAAATTTTGAATTGTTATTTAGGGTTTAGGGTTTATAAAATCAGTAGTTGATTTTTGACAATTTAGATGTAAAATACAATTGAAATTTTGAAAGACTATATCATATAAAATGTTAGAATTTGAACAAACTGTCAAAATTATGTTTAAAATTGAGAATTGAATAGATATATTTAGGCATTTTAGCTGTAAAATACAATTGAAAATTTGAAAATACTGTATCATATGAAAGGAGAGATTTTGAACAAACTGTCAAAATTTGAGTTCAATTTGAGTGTTGAATAGTTCTATTTAAACATTTTAGCTGTAAAATAGAATTGAAATTTTGAAAATACTGTATCATATGAAAGGAGAGATTTTGAACAAACTGTCAAAATTTGAGTTCAATTTGAGTGTTGAATAGCTGTATTTAAACATTTTAGCTGGAAAATGCAATTGAAATTTTGAAACGATTGTATCATATGAAAGGAGAGATTTTGAACAAACTGTCAAAAATTATATAGCAAATTGGGATGATATGTATATTTGGTTTTTATAAAATTTACTTATAACAATGTATGTCATTGTATTTTAAAGGCATTATTGAATAGCTAACTATCATGTAAAAAAATTACAACAAACCATAATAAAACCAAGTTATCACATCCTTCATAATCAAACATTTAGAGACAACTAGAACTAATCAAGAATTGAGAAAATTTTACAGTTTTTGTGATAGCCAACTAATTAAGAATGAAATGAAGCCAACATTTATGTAACTTTTGATATACTCAAGTAGCTGTCCTCACTAGCTAGGTTATGCCCCTGGAATGAACATCGTGATGTTAATTGTGATACGAGCTTGAAACCTCATTGGTAATGCTTTCCCTAATCTTAATGACATTGATGTAGGCTCCACTCATGATCCTTATGAAGATCTTTCCACCACTAACCTCTTTCATGATAGTTCACTATCCTCACCATCTCCTTAGACCTAGAATACCTTGAGCTTATCGATTGGGACCAACACGACCCTTTATGATTTGATGTTTTCCAAAATGATGAAGCCATCATGAAACTTATCAAGTGTCAAGACCACATCCCCATTGTAATCATAAGAAAGACTTTTCCACCATACTTAACACCTACATATATGCTTATTTTGGAGAGAAAGAAAGAACCCTTCAGTCCTGAGGCACCCTAGTCTAGGCAGAATAGCAACAATCTATATAAGAAGAAACTTGTGATCGATTAAAATGATATAATAAAAATGGACACTTCCCAAGAGCTCCTCAATTTGACAAACTTCACCTTCCATTAGATACCACTTAGATACAAGACATGACTCCCCTCTCCTTGTTGAGGACATGCTATAAACATCAACCTGTGAATAGAAGCTTGGACCCTAAACTCTCTAAGATAGTAGCTCCACTGGACCTTGACATCAAAGAAGGCATATATAACCATGTCACCATGTTAAATATTACGTTGATTTCTTCATGTGGCCTTATGGTGATATGCCTTGAGATTCCATCTTTAAAGTCATGCATCATCTTGTGGTTCACCTCAATGCCAAACCTATTCAATAAAAGCTACGCAAAATGCACCCCCAAGTAGCCCTCGTGGTCATAGAAGAATTGTATAAACTCTTGGATGTCCAGGGTTCATTCAGACTATTACTTTTCCTAAATGGGTAGATCTAATGTGGTCTTAGTTAACAAGAAAACTAAGGGAATTCATGTTTGCACTAACTTTTGAGACATCAAAAAAGGATCTACCCCAACTTAGATAACTTTTCTCTGCCAAACATTGATATGGTCGTGGATCTTGTGCATAGCCATATATATAAAATTTTATCATTAATCTGGATATAATATGGACCAAGTTGAAACATTTGAGTTAGACATGGAGACACCTAGATTATGGAGCTCAGTCTATGTAAGAAAACACCTCTTATAGACTCAACACAAACTTATCCCTCAACCCTCTAAATTGTGACTTACATCATTTGATTACCCTGGAACACACTATATAGACAACTCTATACAAATTTGGCAAAATATATTTTCTCCTAACAAAAACTTGTATATGTAGAAGTATCTACTACTACATTAGATTTGATATACTTCTTAAAAGGAAACAGTTGGGACTAACAACTAAATAGAAAACAATAACTAGTTTTGCATTTTCTAGGAAATAGGAAACAAAATTGAGCTAGAACCATCTTGACTAATTTATCTATTTCTAGCTAGATTGAACCCTAATTCTATATGCAATTCCAACCCTAACCCTAACACTAATTCTAACCCTAATCCTAACCCTAATTCTATATGCAATTCAAACCCTAACCCTTATTATAACCCTAATCATAACCCTAACCCTAACTCTACTTGTAATTGTAATTGTAACTCTAACTCTAGCCCTAACCCTAACCCTAATGAGCTACTTGTAATTGTAATTGTAACCCTAACTCTAGCCGTAACCCAAACCATAATTGTAGCTCTAATACTTACCCTAATTTAGCAACCCTTGAATTCTAATTCTAACCCTAACCTCAATTCTAACCCTAAGCCTGATCCTAATTGAAACCCTAACCCTAACTTTAATTAATCACGAGTCATTCTACAGGGATTTCTTCTACATATTTTGTATGCATGTGTTATTCCCTTATTGCATGTGAGTTCACCAATTATTTGGAAGTCTCCTAACTGGGAGGTAGGCTTGTATTCAAGCCCTATAAATTTTGTGTTTATAGGTGTTATGTTTAAAGCTATATGGAGACTTGTAATAGGAGGTCTTGAATTTGGTACCAATGATTGTGAGTTCCTTGTCTAGAATATGATGAACCTTTTGAACAAGAGAACCTTGTAGACCATGATGCATATCTTGAAATTTAAACTTGAACATTATCATCATGTGAATGCTTTTAGCCATCCTACAACCTCCTATCACCCTTCATCCTCTTATAGGGATATGCCACACAACCTCTCCAAGTTGACCATGCCAAACCCAAAGTCACAATCGTAAGAGATAAAGAATCTTTTGGCCCCATTCAAGTCCACTCCCTAATAGGAGTGATACAATGCTAATAGGGTTGTGAAGGTAATTAAGTTCTTGATTAGCATGTTGGGTGTATCTAAGCATAATGATGATATAGTTAGTCTTGATTTCATTAATCTTAAGATCATTGAGCTAGAGTACTTAATATATATGGTATAGTTTTGTTCAATCAATAGTGGTAGGGAAAATTAATATACTACAATGACATGAAACATAAACCAATAGGTGTCTTAAGATATATTAGTGGTAGGGAAAATTATAGTGGCCCTAACCCTAGTAGAGTAATAAGTTGAAGTAGTGTTAGAATTACTAATAAACTAAAAAACTTTATCCTAGGGTGGTGGGACAAATTACACAAGCCTTACAAAGCCTCTACCACTTCCTTGACATTTTTAACATTGTTCGAATTTGATAGGAGGGATTTATGTCACCTCCTCATCTTAATTCTCATAGTGGATAGAATCATCCAATTTAGCATCAAGACATGAAGGTTTATCTTCATTATCTTAGAAATATCCTCCAAGGCTTTGTGCATATGCTCATGCCACACATTGAAGATGTGGAATTTATCTAAGTAGCAATATAGAAATCCTTAGCCTAACCTTCTACCCCTTCAATATCATTGTATAGAAGGTAGATACAAGTAACATTTGATAGCATGGAGGCACAACTTAGGGATTTCAAGTTGAATGTAAAAAAAATATTCTTCCCAACAAATGCTAGATGTCTAGGAGCAATTTAATGATTTCTTCCATTATCTGCCTAGTCTAGAATATAATTACCTTTTCTTTTGATATGTTTGAAGGAGATATATTTAAACAAGTATTCACCAAGTTTCTAGGTTCCAATATATAATAGTTTCCAATAACCACAAGCTTCATCTATGCTTTTTCATATGATCAATGTTGATCTTGGAATCTCCTTCCACACTAAGGGATATCTTGTTTAGTTTCCAAGTCATCTTGAGGCCCTGGATATCATGGCCCTAGAATCTACCATATTAGTGTTCTTGACACCAAAATCATAAGCTTTAAGATAGGTAGAGGTTTTCCCTTATCATCTCTTAATAACATACTCCTCCTACTTCACTAGGATTACCCTTGGCTACCCATCAAAATTTCAAGCTTAATCCATCCCAATGTAGGTGTGGACCAAAGGGTGTGAATATCAACATGGGTATCTCCTTGTTTTAACCTTATTCAAAGCAACCTTGGCCAATTATGAGCCTAATCAGTGCCTCTTCTAGCATGATCATATATTCCTCTTTACCCCAACAATCACCAAGTTCCTAAATGCACCATATTTCTTTAAAATAGTCCAAAATTTGGGATGCATATTCACATTTAAGAATTACATGATGATTGTCCAGAGAAGTTTCCTTACTTAAATGCACATTGAAATTTTGAAATATATATTGCCCATTGTATCAATCATTATGGTAGTCCTAATAGCTCGCTTACATTTTGAAATTTGTACATGCATGTATACATTATTTGTATGTTTTTAATTTAAATTTATTTCAAGTGTAATTTCTTGAAACATATATATATATATTCTTGATTTAATTTTAAATTTGTACTGAAGTTTGTATGTTTATATGTATATATATGCAGGTTCATATCTAGATTTTTATATATACATCATGAATCTAGATGATATTCACTTTGATGTTGAGGACTTTCTTAATGCACAAGATGATCCAGCCGCACCCCCACCCCCACCCCCACACCCACCCCCAGCGCCAAATGCCCCACCTCTAGATGCCCCACCTGCAGATGACCCGCCTCCACCTCCACCTCCACCCCCACCTGGAACTGACCAGGCTCGCTTGCGAGCCATAATAAATGAAAATGTGGATTCGATACAAGAAAAACTAAATTCCATTCGCAGTGAACAATTCATGCGACCTCACGTAGTACGTTTTGCATCTTTGATGCAAAACATTGTAGATTCTGTGAGGTCTATTGACTCAGATTTTGATGGATTCCAGAAATGGAGAGAGGAGAGGCGCCAATTTTATGCTGATGGCCTCTCCTATAAGACTATTTTGGATCTTAAAATCACAAAAGCTCATTTAGCACAATATTTTAGACATCCCATTACAAATGAACCTATTCCTGCAAATAAGAAAAGAATATCAATCAGGTGGTGTAGGCATGAAGGAATGTCTGCTAATTTTTGGGATAGATGGTGGATGGTGTTTGATTATCCACCTCATGCTAATTGTGAGGTTCCTTTATATTTTTTGAGAAAATTATATGTAGAGTTTGTTATGAATAAAAAACCCAACTACTTTGATTTTAGATCATTCCAGGGTGTTGGTGGTGGCATGCCACAACAGAGGTTGGGGGCACGGGTTGATCCCCAACGACCGGTGCCTATTCAACCTCTTATTGACCCTCCTGTTGCTGCCATTCCTTCACCCTTCAAGCATCGTGCAGTGGTATCCACACTAGGCACATTGAGTGCACTCTTAGGTAGCCTACATGAGCAGACTTCTATGATGGTAGCTCGAGTTAGAGAGCATGGAGGAGTTGATGATGGAAGTGGTCCTAGTGCCACTCCACATGTGTCGATGCCTCATACATGTACGAGTTGCAATCAGTTGTGTTATGGACCTGATCAGGCAGTTGCACCCACTTCAGCTACACATGCATCATCTGATAATGTGGGCACTAAATCATTTGTTGACTATCTATTTGCTGAGGATCATCCCACTGATCATTCGACACAGGTATATATAGGTTATGTACACATGTTGAATTTAAAACAATTTTTTAACCACGTGTTTTTAATCAACATATAGATGATCAATTAAATTGTAATATTTTAACAATCGAATTGTTTGGTTTGTTTGGTGTAGATGATGGCAACAGGGGTCACAATTGATCGAATTAATTTTTCATCGACACCTGTTCATCTCGGGCACCCATTTGGGGTACATTTTCAATGATTTGTAATTTTGTAAAATTCAGTCTTGAATGTGTGTACAATTAAATATTTATGAACTTATTTATGAACTAGTTCAGGGTTCTTCCACATTGAATCCTCCATCTCAAGGTGTCTCGAGCGCTCCTCCATCATTGGGCATCTCACATGACACTCTTACAGTATGTACACATATTGTTTTAAAAAACTATATATATATACTTAAATTTTTCTATTTTGATAGATACACACATTTAAATATTTATGAACTTATTTATGAACTGGTTCAGGGTTCTTCCACATTGAATCCTCCATCTCAGGGTGTCTCGAGCGCTCCTCCATCATTGGGCATCTCACATGACACTCTTACAGTATGTACACATATTGTTTTAAAAAACTATATATATATACTTAAATTTTTCTATTTTGATATCAGTGTATCTAAAAACGTGCACATGTACTATTTAATATTTTATAAATATGTCTATGCAGGTTGACACAACTATGAGGATGGGCATTGTAGCACACTTGGATAATCCAAGTTTATATCAAGAGTCGACTGCATTTCAGGTTGTTGAAAAACGTATTTAATAACATGTACACTGTAAGTCAATTATATATGTTTTAAAACCTGATTTGTACACACATGTGCTAACTTAAATATAAATGACATTGTAGGAGCTTGTTAGTGACACGTTTCATGAGCAACACACAGCACATGCAGAGCAGGAGGACAGAGGAGATGGGCAACCTGATACGGTATAATTTAAAATTTAGATTAGATTTAAATTGAACAATTAAAATATACGTTGTGAACTTAAAGTAAATTTCTTGATAGATATATATATATATATATATATATATATATATATATATTATATATATATATATATATATATATATATATATATATATATATATATATATATATATGTTGACATGTACATTCAAATTTTTTTTTTCTTAAATTATAGCTCGATACATGTCATGGAGCTAAGCCTGTAGAGACAGGTCCTAGAATAGAGGATTCACAACAAGTTCCTCTTATGGTATAATAATTTTTAAATATGATAGTTCTTATAAATTAAATTCAATTAAATCATTTTTAAAATCGTCAACTATATCTAATTTCAACTTGAACTTTCTCTTGTATTAAATAGATTGATTCAGAGCATGGAGACACAGGTCCAAGTGCACCAGAGCATGCCTCTCAGCCTCACACGGTAATTTAATTTTATGATATAAATTATAAATTTAAAAATTGTCATTAAATTATCTATTTCCTTATCATCTTACATCTAATTTCATATAAATCTTTCTCTTTTGCAGAGTGATTCAGGTCATCTGAGTAGTTCGCATGGTGTGAAGAGGACTCTTGATGATAGAGATAGTATGTGATAGGTTATTTCAAACATAGGCTAGATGTATAATTTGACTATTTCATGGACTATTTGTTATATACTGTTTGTCATGGACTTTATATATATATATATTGTTGAACACATGGACTTTATATATTTTTTTGAACATGGACCTGGACTTTATATATTTGACTATTTCATGGACTATTTGTTATATATTGTTTGTCATGGACTTTACATATATATTGTTGAACATGTGGACTTTATATATTTTTTGAACATGGACCTAGACTTTATATATATATTGTTGAACCTGGACTATATATTTTTACATGTCACACAATAAATGCAATCTTGTCGTAGTTCAAAATCATACACATGTCAAAGTAATAATCATGTAAAACCATCATGTTAGTTTAGGTGCATCCATATTTATATATATGTTATCCATGCATACATACATTGCATATACATCATAAACTATAAAAGCATAACATCACATACATATGTATATACAAGCATCCCTAAATTTAATCATAAATCAAACACTAATCTAGAACCATGTGCATGAAGGAAAAGAAATGTAAACATTTGAGATCAACCATAATAAGATATATAGATTGACATCAATAGAAATAATCAATTGTCATATATAAATCTACAAGTGTCAGAGTGTTGATCTAGATTTGCGCTTAATGAAGAAATTGCATTGAAAGAATTTATGTAGTGATGAGGTCCTAATAAAGTTCCTCCATTCATTCACAGTATGCATATTTAGGTCCTGGTCAAATTTTAAGCAATAAAATGGTAAGCAAATCAAAACAAAGCATTAAAAAGTGAGATAAGTTCATGAGGATCTCTTGCCTACTAGGAGGGATCAATCTCTCACATCTTCTCATCTAGAGATCAACTAAGTTATATTAAATGATCCTAGCATGGTTATAGTTATATTTATCCAAGTGCCTTGGTGCTTGAACATCTTGTGTTGATCATGTAATTTAAGATGTCTTAAGGGGTCCTAATTTACGATGTTTTAAGTGGACACAACTTCTTCACCAAATGGGTGGAGGAGTGCCTACAAGGATAATTGTTGCTAAAAAAACATGTGAACTATAACTTTGGAACTAGGCCTACAATTTATTAGTGGAGGTGGGAATTTCATTGTAGCATAAATGACACAAATTAGGAATGAAGTTAGTAGAAATCTTCCCCTTTGGTAGCGTACAAAAATTACCTATTTAGAGATCTACAATGATCTCAACTCCCCATAGTTATGAATCATTAGCCTTTCCAAAATCACATGTCTAATAATGACACCCATCTAGCATTTAAATGTATTGAGTCTTTGTTCCCAAATAGTTTGCACATCATAATCATGGCCTCTTTCATTTCACTAGGAAAACTTACAATTGTGTAATCCTCCACATTCCTTAAATTTTTAAATCCACATTAGGACTAGTCCAATCTTTTAACACTTCAATTACATTATACTCTTGAGACCATTACCTTGCAACTATAACATTGTACCTCAAAGTGGGTTCAAGTGAATTCAACATTTATTTGAAAACTACTTCTCTCACCATTATTATAGTCTAATTTTCTACATTATTGATATAGTCTACATTTATGGTACAATGCCTAAAAGTATCTAGCAAGATATCTAAAAAGTTAAACACATCAAATTTTCTATCCAGCCTATGTAAGTAGGATGCTCTAACCTACCAACATTTGTGACTACATCTCCTTTGTCCTCTAGCTAATCTATGAAGAAATATTATATTAAATTAAATCCCAAGGCCTTATGTGGGTATCATGGAGTGTCCTTGCAATCTAGTAACTTAGATTCCATTTATGCTTCTACACAAACTATTTATAGTTAAATAAACTCTCATCACTTTGGTTCTAGTTGACTTCTTATTTTGTTTCACAGTCTTCTCCACAATAAGATTCATATACATGTATTTGAGAAATAATCATGAGAAATCACTTGATTTGATAAGTTGATTAATAAACAACTTAATTTACAAGACAAAAGATTTCATCATAGATTTACTTCATTAATGCAAAGAAAATTGATGGGATATTCCAATATTTTACAAAATGAAACCTTAGTGTAACTTTAATTAGGATTTGTCAACTTTAATTTCAAATCTTAGTGTAACTACTAAAATGAGAACTTTCCTTAGTCCTTTTAATACGATCTTTAGTGTCCATTAGGACTCAAGGAAATCTTGTGCTTGACATGTTTCATCTTATGAACACAAACTCAGGATGTGAATCAAATTTTAAAATAAGTTTAGGTCTGCAGGAACTTATAAGATCTTAATACTTTACATTTTTAGAAAAAAGGCCCTGGATCTCATCTATTTCTCCCCTCCACTTCCTAGCTATGGTCCCATATGGTTCTCCCACAATTTATATTGCTTTGTATCTTCCCTTCCCTCCACTTTGTGAAAGCTAGATTAACTTTAGGATATGATTTATCCCATCCCACTTCCTATCCTATTGTCTAGTTTTACATCATTTCCCCATAACATCGAAACACTCATTTCTTCCTAATTGTAGAAGCCTAACTGCCTTGAAGAAATCATTCCTTTCTTCAATTCATTTCATCCAATTCCCACTTGAAGTTTTGTAACATTTTTTGCAAAAGTTTGCCAAGTTCATATACCCTGTCCCAAGTCAAATTTTTACAACTTCTTCAAAAGATTCCACCCACCCCAAGTACTCCCCTGCATGACTTAGGACCACCATTAATGACTTTCAATGGACATGATATGATGTAATATTTCCTCCAAATTCCTCTTAACATCGGTGGACCCCTCAAAAATATGATGAGTTCAAAATAGAAATAAAGTGAGGAAAAGCACAAGTTAGCACAAAAAATGGGAGTTAAAATGGGTTAAAAATCAAGAAGAAAAGATAAAAATATGAGTTATTTCATGCATTAAAAACCACAAGGTCACCCATTTTAGGAATAAGGTCACCACTTTTACTAATTAAGGTCACTCAAGTAACCTAGAGACACTAGGGGCAACCCTAAGACACAAAGAGGTGACCCTAAGTAGGAAAAATGAAGGGGGCACTAGGTAAAAATGTGAGGTAGGGAAGGTCAATTTGGGGGTTGAAAAAGATGCTCAAGAGGGGGAAGAACACACAGGACATGCCACCAAGAGTGAAACTACTGGTAGGAGTGTAATTCACACCTACATGACTATGATTAGGACTTATTTATCATCATCAAATTGTCATGTAGGCTTGATGTGATTTTACTACTTATAGATACCAAATGTTAGGAGTTTCAAGCCACAAATACTAATTCCACATAACCTTAATGAGAGAAGCTATGCTAACTTTTTGAATGTCTTAAGGGGTCCTAATTTACGATGTCTTAAGGGGACATCTTAAGTTCTCAAAATTTGGTGAAGTTGCCCAAGGCAACCAAATTGAACAATATAATAAATCAAATTTAAAGTAAATTCTAACTAGAAAAACATGGACATTTAACAAATAAAATACATAAAATAATAATTTTGATAAATTTAATACTGTAGAGTATAAAATTGTGTACATACACATGTATACAAATTTCTGAACAAAATGTGTAATAATGTAATTGTGTATGTACATATATGCCAACTCAAAATAATGTAAATACAAAATGTCGTTATATGCCATCTCAAGAAAATCCAAAACTTGAGGAGAATGTAGCAGGTCTTCATGCCACCTGATATAAAAATAATACAAGCAATTTATCAATATATCTGAATCAAAACATGTATTTTAATTTATATAAAACTATCTAGATATACACAATTTGTACCTGTATTTACGAGTGCCTCTCAAGTTTTTGTTTCAAAGTATTTGATGAATTTGTGATGATGGCCTGAGGATATAAAAGGATAAATTAAATCAATTTCAACTAATAATGCACAAGAAATATCAAAACATGTATTTAATACATATTTAAAACAATAATATAAATCTATTTAACTATATTTACCTGTATTTACTTATTCCATTGTACCATCTCCATCCTCTCTTTTTTTCAACGCATCGATGATTGTCTCATGGTCTTCCATAGAAATGTTCCATAACTCTTTATTTGTAGGTTTTCCGCGATACCTCTCCAGTTTTATATTTGTTGCCAACACCAAATGTGAGTAGTGTATAATCTTCTTATGTGTTTCATAATCTTCGAATGCAGGCAAACCATTCTTCCTTATTAGGTATTTCCGTAGCCAAGTGCCAACAACCACCACCGAACCTATTGGATAATGATAGGCATCATCAAAGAAATACTTAAAATTTGCTTAAGGGGATGTCTTAAGGGGATCATCAAACCTGTTGGATAAGGAAAGCCATCATCATCTTCTCGAGGTGCTTTTAACTTATGTTTAGTCTCCACACAACGAGCCAACCAATATTCAGTTTCCTCTTCATTATTCTTTGGTGCAACAACAGCATACACATGTCCTGCAAAACAAATTTTGATTCAATAACTTACACATGTCCATAAAATTTGACCAATCAACATACATGCATTCATATGTACACATAAATAAATAAAAGCACTACAAATTAGTAATCAAAGTGAAATAAAATGAAATGATTTGAATTAAATTACCTTCTTGTACAAGGTCTGAAACACGGTCATAATCATCTGATACAAACAGTTGATCATTGTCTTCAATTGTTGTTTCACTTTGATTATGTGCTTGTGCAAGTGTCAATGGTCTTTGTTTCCACTCTTCAACCCATTCTGTATTCTCACATGCTTCCCAATCTCCTGAAATACAAAACTGACAAAAACATGCAAGCTCCCTTGTCCAGATAGTCCATGTACTTGCATTCGAACTCCTAAATGAATGCCATTTAGTAGATCCACTGATTGTTTGGCAATCAAGTCTAGGTAGAATATTTTCTTCTTCAACCAACCAAAAGAATCGATGAACTGTAGAGTACTCGCTTGATCCAGGTGTACATAATCTTGTATTGCACCAATCTACAATCCCACGTGCATCTTTAAATTTTACTGCATCCTCAAATTTTAATTGTTGTCTAGCAAGAATTCTTTTAACACATGCACCAGCTCCATCATGTTCTCCTTTACCATGTCCAGCTTCAAAAAAATTCTACATATGTTGGACATTATTCTCCTTGTGAACCCTACATAACCAATAGAACATTCGAGCATTCTTAAACTGCCCCATACAATTATCTGACCATATAAGATGTTCAGTAATCTGGATTCCTCTTTCTCTTAAATTTGTATAAAATATATTGAAACAATATTGAACAAACTCTGATGAGTGTAACCGGTTGTCACTTAAATAGAAATGATACTCCCTCAAAACTTTTCTATCATTCTCTGTGCTATCATCTGCATGTCTATAAACAATATGAACAAACATAGCAACCTGCACTGAATTGTAATATTGTGATTGAATTTCCTCTTGCGGAGCTAAAGTATAGTTTTCTGCAAAATCAACCACTGATAGTATAGTACCAACTGGAAATGTGTTTCTACATTCACGAAATTGTCTATCAAGCCATCGAGCTTGTTGAGAGTGCTTGACATATTTTGGTACAATTTTACTTTTAAATTCTGATATGAATGCATGCACACTAACCTTTTCTGTAATTAAATCACAACACTTTCCAAATTTTCCATCTTTTAAAGAATATTCAACATTGTTAAATCTTTTAACATCCACTAATTGTTGTCCAAAATCATTTTCAACACTTTCATGCATACAAACTCTTAACAAAGAAAGATTGCCACAACTAGTGCATTGTCCAGAAATACATGAACTTAAATAAAAACCTTTTTCATTAGATCTTTCACAGAACAAACTTGATATAAACTCTTTTATTGCTTCAGTTGCCATATTAATATCACATTCCTGTATAATCATGTTACGATGTAAAGTACAACATATATATTGAAACACATCATAATAATAACGAAATTGAACATGCGTTTTACAACGACAAGATATTCGTTCCTTATTAATCTTTACATACCATGGTTTGCATTTTTCAAAAGATCTTTGACTTATTTTAATATTACCAGGTAACACTAATTCATCACAAAATTTTCTATAAAATTCAGTTTACGTTGTATCTAATAGGTGTTTTGGATGAGGATCGCGAACTTTGGACCCCACTCTTAATTTTAAAACATCTCTAGCATTAGACGATATCCTAGTATTATCATGCCAATATTTTTTGATCAAAGATCTGATTTCAACATTTAGTTTCATGTCAGATCTCGGGAGTCGACCACTAAAACTCCAACATTGGTTAATTAGATCATTTTCTATACTTTCTCTTCTTTTTGCCACTCTTACCAATGTTTTAGGATGTATTTTTAGAATTCCACTAATATTGCTTACCATTCTTCTATTCAAAGTTGTTTTATTCACTATAGCAGTTGTTATATCTCGTCTTACTGCATTTTTATCTTTGGATCGACTATTACTTCCAATAGACTCAATGGCACTAGCAACAGTAGACATAGCATGTTTTAGTGATTGATCTTTTTTTCTTGGTTTAACAAAAATGCCTAACATTTTCATTACTTTTCTCATTTTCCACATTCTCATTAATTGCATCATTAGTTGACATTGAAATGATAGTTTTTTACGATAAAAAAATTCCTTATATAATCTATTGGCATGTGTTCTTATTTGTCTCCAAGAAATTTTAACAGGAAGATTATCCAAAACATCTCTTTCAATTTTGAAAAAATATTTCTCATTTTCAACATCACTTCCTAGATTTTCATTTTCATTTTCAACTTCAAAACGATTTTCATTTTCAACAACAAAACGGTTTTCATTTTCATTTTCAACAAAAGGATTTTCGTTTTCATTTTCAACAACAAAACGGTTTTCATTTTCATTTTCAACAAAAGGATTTTCATTTTCATTTTCAACAACAAAACGGTTTTCATTTTCATTTTCAACAACAAAATGGTTTTCATTTTCATTTTCAACAACAAAAGGATTTTCATTTTCATTTTCAACAAAAGGATTTTCATTTTCATTTTCAACTACAATTTCTTTCAAATTTTGATCTCTACGAATATTATCAATCTCAACATTGTTATATCTAGCTTGTTTTAAATCTCCTATCAACACTATTTCCATTTCATTCAAAAGTGGATTTGAAGAAGTACCTGGATTTGTGCCCATTGAAACATTCACCATAGCATTAATAGAGGGATTTGAAGACATACCAGGAGTAGTTTGCATAATCGTATTAGTTTCCACATTCACCTCTTGCAAACTTGCATCATCTATATCCATGGTCTCCTCAATGTTTTTATCTTCAATAGTTGTGGAATTGGATGCTTCAGCATTGTTCATTGATTGAATCTTTACTCTTCTATCTCTTTGCCTTTTTGCCTCCTTCACTCTCTTTGCTTCAATTTCTTCAGGGGTTAATAGCTTCCTATCTTTCCTCTTATTACGACTTTGTGATCCCATGATTAAAAAATTTATGAAGCATGTAATGTCAAAAACTTGAATGTGTTTCAAATCCTTCAAACAAGTACCAATTCAACAAAATTCCACTCAAATAACATCTCCATGATGGCTTCTATCAAAATACCAACAATACTTCAAGTTGATGGACCTGCAAAAGAAAGAAATATGCCAAAGAATGCTGCAAGAGTCGCTGTCGGCCGTATTGTAGGGCAAGTTGCAGAAATGACAGTCATAGTACAGTCTTATTAAAAAAAGGGCAAATATAAAACGGGATCCCGTTATATAAAACGGGATCCCGTTTAATAAACGGGATCGCGTAGTAAACGGGATCCCGTTTATTAAACGGGATCCCGTTTTATTCACGACCGATGGAGTAGTAAACGGGATCCCGTTTTATAAACGGGATCGCGTTCTATAAACAGGATCCCGTTATTCAAAATTTGAATTTTAGGCTCGGGTTTTGCTTTGTAACCCGCTTCAGAAAATGCTTTGGGGACCCGACCCTAACCTCTGGTCCTAGTTTGACCTGCACCTTGAAGGCCCTGTCAATGTTACAACAAAATAGTGACTTTGTGCATATATTTAAAGGTCTATTTTGCAGAATATTTTGACGAAATTAAAACCCATTATAGAGGAGACAATGTAGATTCTAAATATGTAATTTTTTTTACAATTAAATTTTTTTTTATTTTTTAATCAATTTATGATGAAATAGGTTCATAACCTTGAATTATTAGGGTTTTTTAATATTTTAATAACTTTTTATTAAAATATTTTTTTGTAAAAAAATTGTATGAAAACGTACTTTAGACAATTCTTTTCAATTTAAAAAAAAAATTTCAAAAAATGTTATGTTTAGGTCATCTTATGCGTGACATACACGATGATTTTTTAAAAGACAAAAAATGACCAATAAAAAATTAATAAAAAAAAAATTATTCAATAAAAAATTACAAATAAATATGGAAAACGTGCTTCAATGAGTTACAAAGCTTTTCCCAAAAGGATTTTGAAAAATATGATTATTTAGGTCAAAATATGGATGACGTACACGTACATGGTATAGTAAAAAAAAAGTGACTTTTAAACAGTGGTTTTTAGAAACGCCTATTCAAAATCAATTTCTATCATCTGGGTATTGAAAAAAATTACATATTTGGAAATTAGACTCCGAGTACTACATTTCATATTTAGTGACTTTTTCCAAGATTCCACCTTTATGTGCTTCAAATTTTTAGGTCAAATGTGATAAATTGTGAAAATCAGGAAAAACACTTCCACTTTTTGGCCAAAAAGTGGACACAACTTCTTGCACACACCCTGAAATTCATCCATCCATATATCAATATCTTCCCCAGAATCAAGACTATCACGTCTAGTATTCTCATTTAAAACATGATCTTTGTCAAAAATGTTGGATTGCCAATTGGAAGGACTTGCTTCATTTGGATGTGGAGAGGACCACACATTTTGGTAATGACAAACTAATTTACCTTTGTCCCTTGTTGTCAACAATTGTGGTGGTGCATGTGGGATTTCCATGGCAGTGGAAGTTGAATTCAAAGATCTACATTGAAGTGAACTATTTACAACATTACATTGCAAGTATTATTGTTGAGTGGGATGAATGGAAGTGCTACGAACCATGTCCTCATTGTCATTATGTCATGGAAGATGAAGATCATGCATAACTTCAGATGAAATCACTGTATGGATGTTTGGGAGATGAATATCAATATCAATATCATTTAGTGAGTGAGGAATACAAGTAGTATGAGTAGAATGCACATTATCAATATTGTCTTCATTCACACTGCTACAACCCTATGACATTTATATATCATGCTCTTGGACATCTCTTATATTTCGTATGTCTCTCTCTCTCTTCTCATATGATAATTTTCCCTTCTTTGCCTATCTATATCTTCACGTCTATAAGCATACAAATATCGATGACGTGCATTTCTATACTGGCATCCATATATTGCAGGGTCTTGGACATCTGTTATATTTTGTTCTTCTCTCTCTCTTCCCATACAATAATTTTCCCTTCTTTACCTATTTATATCTTCATGTCTAGAAGCATACAAAGCTCTACGACATGCATTTCTATGTTGTCTTATAGAAACTATAATGTTCTTAACATCCACATTAACATGAGCATGTGCAGTATTATTCTAGTTCAATCTATCTAACTCTATAGGTAATGACACATATGTGTCCCTCAAGACACCATGAGTATCTTCACTCATAGAAGCATACCAAGTTCTGTTAATTACAATTCTATGTTGATGTGTAGAATTTTCACTATTTTGAATAACCACTTCAGGAGTAGTAGATACAATATTTTCTCGATGCAACTCATCAAACTCCATATGCAAGGGAACACTCGTCACCCTCATGAAATCAATAACTTTTTTTCTACTATTCCTCTACCATGCACAATTTAATTGATACAGGGGGCCCACCATTCTGAGAGACATGATCAAAATTGAAGATAAGATTAAGGTTTTACATATGCAAGGACATAAACACTAAGTATCATAAGCTAAGAATGGGTCAACATTATCTTATATCAACAACATAAATACATTGATAATTTATGTAATATGAAATATGTTTTAAATTTATAGAAGTTCAATTATTAGATATACACATAGTAAATATATTAAAGATATACAATTCTTTAAAATTAAAATGTTATATATAACAATGAGACATGAAGGTTAATTTTAAAAAAGAATTAATTAATTTTCACATGATATTTACCCCCATTAGTTACACAATATTTAACTAAATACCATATATACATTGTATTTATAGTGAAAAAAATTGATATTGATATATCATTTTTATTCAAATTCCATGGAATCATACATTTATTCACAAATTAAATGGCCAAAAGAACTTAAGATATTCTTGCTTTCATTAGTAAAGTCAATGTTCTGTACCTTAGCTATTACATATTTAACTAGAGGCTCTGAATGAAAAGTATCTAATTTTGCATGCATGGAGAACATAAAAGACCTGAACAATAACTTTTGTTTGACTTTCCACGGATCCATTTTATGTTGTTCAATGTCAATGCACAAATCTTTACTTTTAACACCCAACATTGCAATACTTGCTTCATAAAAAATTGTTCCCCATATAGAACCTGCATTGTCTTCAAGGCAAGCCCTAAATACGTATCTATAATCACATTCAAGAAAAGTTTTTGCACACTTGAAACAATTCCATCCACCACTTGTAATTTTTGTCACTTTTCATTGGCATTGTGAATTACCATCAAGATATTCTTGCTTTCATTAGCAAAGTCAATGTTTTGTACCTTAGCTATTACACATTTAACCAGAGGCTCTGAATGAAAAGTATTTTATTTTGCATGCATGGAGAACATAAAAGACCTGAACAATAACTTTTGTTTGACTTTCCATGGATCCATTTTATGATGTTCAATGTCAATGCACAAATCTTTACTTTTAACACCCAACATTGCAATACCCGCTTCATCAAAAACTGTTGCCCATATAGAACCTGCATAGTCTTCAGGGCAAACCCTAAATATGTATCTATAATCACATTAAGGAAAAGTTTTTGCACACTTGAAACAATTCCATCCACCACTTGTAATTTTTGTCACTTTTCATCGGCATTGTGAATTACCATTCACTAATGGGCATGCTGGATAACTAAAGTTTTTCATCTCATCAACAAAGATCAATGTTGCCCTAAGTAGAATGCATTGTAGTTTTTCAGTGGTTTTGACTCTATTTTGTATTTCAGCAGTATTCATTTGTGTAAAAATAGGCCCACAAGCATGAGATGGGGTTATTAAATAACGACATGGATTATTTTTTCCAATATCATTATACCAATGTTTCAATTTTTCTGCATCTTTAGTGATAGGATTTATAATTACTTTGCTTGTTATGACTATTCCTATGCATCTACCATGAAATTCTGACACTCGTGCACCTTTAATAGAAATGATAGATAGCTTGCCCTCATTTTGTAGTTGTTCCAGTTCAACACCTTCTTTCATGTAAATTGTTTCCCACATGGTAAGTTCATTGCTACACTCTATCATATCTCTAACATATAAACTCCTTTTTTTCAATTCTCCTCCATTCTTCATAAATATTGTATTGTAAGGGCCAACTTCAAGGACAACACCAATGACATCAATCAATGAATTTACTGGCATCTTCTCAATTTCACTTATTAAAGTGAAAGAATTTTTTTCAAATGGAATGGATAAAACATCACTAGATAAAAGTTCTATATTGCTGGTGTAATTTAGTGTTATCTCATAATCACTTGACAAATTATTGAATATTTTATCTGCCAACTTTAATTTCCCATTTGATATAGCATAAATAGACCCAACTTTTATTTCTTCGGAGAATTTGTCAACAAGTTCATTAAAACAAATTATGCGAATCCCTCCACCATCACTATCAACAACATCAAAACTAAATACTTTTCCTTGTCCTCTAGCATCACTGAAGTGTCGAACTGCCACCTTGTTTGTCACTCTACATTTGATAGTCCATCTTTCATGGAAAGGTGTTAACACAGTTATTGGAATGGAATGAATCACTTTGTTTACCATGTGCACTGGAACCATATTCAAAGAGCAACCATTATGCATATCAGTCAAGCTAGTAATATTTGAGGATGGCAATGCAACATCATTGGACTATAAGTCTAAAGAGGTATCACTTCCAACTAAGATTTTATCATCAATGGTATGCTTGAATGATACCATTTCAGCATCTGGTTCAACAATATCCATGTTGAGAATGACCATAAACCTATGACAAAATTTTAAAATCTTGTTATTATTGGCAATATAGATTACACATTTAATTTCTAAATATAATTAAAAAAAACTTACATTTGATTGTGTATATTGTCACATTTATAGTCATTGATTTGCAATATTGTTCCTTTTTTTAGAATGCCGGAGACAACAAATTCATTGCAATCAATTGGCAATAAACTTAAGTGTGTTTGAACCCCATTTGATAGTAATGCATGATATCTTTCTTTTGAATGCTCTTTACTTGTTATTTGCTTCACATCCAATACTTGAAGTATAGGCTTGAGACCAAGAACCTCATTCTTCAAACTAGAAATAGCTCCTTGAGAAATAGTGGACACCATAACATCGTATAGTGTTTGCAAATCTTATTAGACACAAATGGTGCACAATCACATAATTAGAAAATTATAAATTATGTTTAATCAAATATTTATAAGCATATTAAAGTTCAAGAGATTTTAGAGGCTTCTATAAGAAAGAAATGAATATCAAGTTATTATAGTTTTTAAAGATTGTAAATCTTTATATTTAAAAAAATATTTGTAAAAGATTCACAAAAAATTCCTAAAAATTTGTATATGGGGGCTATCTTATATTACTTACACTTATGACTACAACTCTTATCAACTAACACTACATGTAAATCATATCAAGCTAATACTTAGGACATAGCAGAATTCATTGAGTGAATCATAATATCATAATGGTTTTCAAAATGATTTTTTTTTGTATTTTTTGAGAAAAATATAAACAACATAAAAGTAGTTTGTTGCAAGATTCAAGCAAGTCATTCATTAAATGGGATCATATAGTCGATAATGAACACGTATGATTTTTTTTTAAACATTCGAAGTCATTTTAAATACGAGGGTTCCTTATCTCTCCAAAAAGGTCTCCCTTTCTTTATACTATCAGTCCAATTTACCAAACATTTCTATATACCCACCCTTCCAATATACCTGCTAGTACGTGGAAAAAGTTACTCCTCTCCATATATGCGACCATATGTGAGAGAGACCTTAAGGTACGCAAAAGAGAACAATACGTGGTACCAAGTTAGTACATGAAAGAGATTCGCTCAATCAACGACACCTGCTTAGAAAGAAATCCTTGTACGTAGGTGTAAGTTCCTTTTATACTTGGAATTTCTTACTATCATGATTTACATCTTTCAATAGACACGAATGGGTATTGAACAGAGCAATTTTTATTTTTTTAAAATAATTTAAATACCTTATTTCTCCCCGACGATTTATAGGGTCGATGCCACAAATATTATTGTTGCAGCTTTATTAGGTATTATATGCTGTAATTCAACACGACATCATTACCCATTAATGTGAATCAAAGGTATCATTTTCACCGAACACTTCTTATTTGTTACAAAAATGTAACAAAATATTAACTTATATTGATTTGCAAAAAAGAAATCTATTAAAAAACTTTCTAAATACAATAAATCAACGTAACATAAATTTGTAATTTAAGAAAGTATCTAAATAGTGCATAAAAGATATATATTCAATAAATCACCCTAAAACAATTTTAAAAAGTAACTTTAGTGTATAAAAGATATATTTTTAAAAAGTACTTTTAGTAATACTAAAGTAAAATTAAAATTTACTAAATTATAATAAAATTTATTTTATATTTAAAAATAAATAAAATTTAAATTTAGATTTGAACTAAACTTACTTTAAATTTAAATTATTTTTTAAATAAAAACTAATTTCAAACTAAATCTAATCTTATATTTAAGACTAGTATATTTATATTTAAAAAATATATCTACAGCCGAGAGATATCTTCCAATTTGTTGGCATTTATAAATTACTTGTAGTTAGAATATTTTATATGCTCACGTGAGTTAATTTGAAGAGACTGTGTTGTGAGACTTTTCGTATTCTTGTAAAGATTTCACTTCATAATTGCCAAAGTTTTTCTATTTTTCTATCCATTTGGCTTCCACAAATTTATTTATTTTTTGTCAATTTTTTTTGTTTGTTTAATGTGATAAAGATTTCCCTCCATATGTAGTGCCCCTCAACTTGTCGTCAATCAGATTGATGTTTGCTTAGTAGTATTAGACTTTAGAATAGTATCTTAGACTGTAGATGATGGATCTCTTGTTATTTTGCAAATTCCTTATGGACCTAATTGTTATGATAACAGATGTTGATGTTGGATTATGTTATTTTATGCTTTAGAATTTGATAAATGAACTAGATGTTACAGATGTTTTGATGTTATTCACTATATGGGATTGTGAGATAGTTGATCATTTTATGTTGATGACTAGTAATCAGATACCTTGTTCAACATAGTTAATTGTTTATTCATAAACGTGAATGGAACAGTGTCATATTACTCGCTCTCGAGTACCCTACATCACTGTGATTTCCATTCACTATAGGACTGCATGTGGATATATATCTTGTATGTTTAACTGTGCGTTGCTGCAGGATGCAGGTTCTAGGCACCGACTCCACCTGATTACCAGGTCTAAGCGTGCCTTCACCAATGGATTAGTTGTTTGGAGTTAACGTGACGTCCCATGTCAGTGTTGTCTGGTTGTCAGTTTATCCTTTTGGTCGTTGTCTGTCATTTGATCATGATTTGCGGACAAGTAATATTGCACCTTGGAATCTAACTAGGTTAGAAAGTGTCTAAGTGTGTAAGGTATCGTTGTGCATTAAATAGAATCATATTACGGAAATTATAATGTTGATAATTAAATACATTTATAAAAGACGATATTTGAGCACAATGTCGATAGTTGTTAATTATTGTTGTAAATAAATTATTATTTTATTAGAAGTATAGTTGTTAAATAAAGATTGTAAGAGATTTTGTATTATTTAATATAATATTATTTACAATAAATATTTAAATAAATAAAATAGTTGTAAGTTATGTTGTAATTTGTGATTTACAACTTAATTAATAAAATAAACTAAAATATAGTTGTACAATTATAGATTGTTGTAATGTTATAACTTTATTAATTACAATATGGTTGGTCAGCTATAAAGAAATTAAATGTTGTCGGAATTGTGTGTCAATATTAAAAAAAAGAGTAACCGCTTGGGATCATTAAATTATATAAATATATATTTTTAGAAGGGAGATGTACGGGATCGTGTGCCAAGTACCTTGGAAGAGGAAAGGGACTGTGTTATAAAATAAAAGCTTGTAGAGGCAAAGAGGGGGAGCATTACAGGTGAAAGAAGAGAGAAGAAGGCTGGAAAAAGAAGCTTGGAGCTGCAGCAATTGAAGCAGACTTGTCGATTTGACATTGTAGCCAGGTTCCACCGAGTGCCTTATCTCTGAACCTTATTCTGAATCTGCAAATGTTGTTGTTGTTTATTTCACTCCAAATGGTTTGTTGGTTGAATATCCACTTTAAGATATACTACGATCTAAAATCAAATTGTATTCTGAGTTTTCCCCACAAAATCTTGAACCGGGTGCTCATTTCTGTTGTCCTTCTCCTCTGCGTTTAGGCAGCTTAATTCGTAGGTCTCTAAATCAATTTCTACTTAGAGGATTCATTGTTTAATTGCTTTCCCCCACTCCACGGCTGGATCCTTCTGTTTATTTTCAGTGGACGGATTGATTTGTGGGTCGCTGGGTCTTTAGCAAATTCCAGTATGGCATCAGTTGTGTCTATTTACAATTTCCTTGATGACATATTCGCAAGACTGGCACAGATCATAGTGGGTAGTTAACGGTATAGTAGGGTCACCACAGATCGCTATCCTGATATTATTTGTCGCATATACAATAGCGTAATCTTCTACAATTATCATTCTTCTCAGCCACTAATTAAACTCGCAGGTAGCAGCCTCCAACTCCGCAATGCATTTGTGCCACCCTAGAAAATAGATGATTGATAATGGTTCTGTTAGCAATCAATTACAACATTTCTACACAATTGTTATAGTGCGATTGAGAAACAAAAATGCTTCATATACTTCGGAGTCAATAATTCTATGTGATCCATAAACCCTTGAGGACGCATCTCTACAACCACTGCAGATTTAACTGGTATTTCAATGTGATGTATAACACAGTCTGTGCAATAGATCCATTACTGCATTGTACTGCAACCGTTTTCTCTTTCCCTTTTCTTCGGAAAAAAAAAAATAGAAACCCTAGAGTATCCCACGGGAACATTTAAATGAGATGAGACTGTTTCTGACACGATTTTTTTTTAGAACAACCGACGAGTTTAGAAATTTGCCGGCATAATATTTTTTTATGGCGTGAGACAATTCCGAGCACTATAATGCTCACATATAAAAGCCTATCGGCTAATAATTAAAAACTAGGGATGCCTCTACAAATTAGAAAGTAGACATTGATCATTAAGTTGTTTATACTATTCGTCCACTCCAAGTAAACTAGATTTTAGACCTAATACAGCTTCGGCCTTCATTCCTTCGAAACAGTAGATACCAAATTCACAGTCATCTCTAGGTAAAAACGCTGGGAAATTTTGGTGCTTAAAGCGGTTGTCAGAGACCTGAAAATTCTGTATCTGCCGCGGAAATGCTAAGGACTTAAGTTTAATTAGGAGTTTATTTTGAACAATAAATTTAATGAGTTAAATAAGGAATTAGTTGAAGTCTATGTTGGAGAAGGGAAGTGTAAGTCGAGCCTGGTTTGTGTTGATTTGAGGCAATGCCTCGTATCAGCGCAGTGGACTGCCAAGGCTGCCCTCTACTCAGAGTACTCTCATTTGATGTTTTGGGCCTCGTCAAAGGTGACAAGATCAATATTATGTTTTTTAGATATATTTCTATGCTTATATGGTGACACCATTATCTATGTTGATATAGTAATTAAGGTGCGTGGAGAAAATGGAAAGCCTGAGGTTGTTGAAAAATGGGGGCAGCCAGATTCTGAGCACTCTATTTTAGCCACTTCTCTCTCTGCTAATACCCAAAATCCTAGACTTGGAATTGGAAGAAAACTATTTTTAAAAAAAAACCAATTTCCATCAATTCAATCGACTTGCAGTTAGAGGGAGGTATATGAATGCTGTTAGAAGTTGCTATCGTCCATTTCAATGGTAAGACAGTCAATAACAATTTTACACCTCCTTTACAACTCATAAAAAAAGCTGATCATGAATCCATAGGTTCCTACCAGACAGAAGACTATCACAGCTATAGTGAAAGTATTCACTAGAAAACTGTAATGCATTGGAAACAAACATAGCTGATACATTTAATAATTATTGGCAACATGAGAATTACTAGTTCCAATCGTCTTAGACAAATCTTTGTTTATAACGTTTCTGAGACATCATTACGACGAAGACATGCAAGTATTTTAAACTATCTTATCTAGTTAATCAATGACTGTATGAAGGCAGAGTCTTGAGGAAAATAAAACAATAATGTTCGCCATTGACGATTGTCCCTTGTTATAATTGTTGTTTAGTTATACTTGACTTAGCATTCTTATTCATTTTATTACTTGAAAGAGTTAAGTTAATTGGGTAAGTTTGAAAGATAAATGATAAAGATCGTATGGATAATGAGAGTGTGTAATGATAAGTAGGAATTAAATAGTATAAGGGTACTAAGTGATTCTTTTACAAATGAAATGTTGTAAACTATTTAGTAATTTATCTTTTGAAACAAAATGTAGTATATTTGGATAAATTAGTTGTAATGTATTAATATGTTTGTTGCAATTAATTTAAATCAATCAGTTTGATTAAAGAGATGATGAAATCTAATGTTGAATTTACAAGTCGTTCACATTGTACTAAGAAGGAGTTTTAGTGATTTAACTCTGGAAATTAAATTTAAACTGTACGAAATTAAGAATTCTTGTTGTTGTAATATGATAAATTGTTAGTGGTCAAAATTCCAGATGCATAGTATGTCGTGTCTGAGTACAACCAACATGTGGATAGGTGTTCTAGTGTTGTGTTGTCTTAAACATGTGATTCTAATTGAGTATGAAGTACAATCTATCACGAATGAAGAATTGTCGAAAGTTGTTAATGTATTTTGTGGATATAATATTCCCCGGATAAGATATTTTATTTAGTTGTGACTGTCTTGTACCTGTTTTGTCGTAATGGTCATATGGAGAGACCTGGAATCTGTAAAAGAGTAAAGTGTTGTAATGTGATAGGAAATGGATTACAATTAGTGTTTGATTCTGTTTGTAATGCAAGAGGAATTATACCTTGCAGTGAATATGTATGAGTAATGTTATAATGCCTTGTATGGTGGTTAGGGTTTACTAGGTGTTAGGAAGGAGAGTGGCTTTCAACGTGGGGCCGGCGCCCAAAGTGGCAATCAGGATAACCCGCTGAAAGTAGATTAATCAAGTGATAACCTAAAATTAACTAGGGGGTTAAGGGTAGTTTTCACATTAAACAAGATTAATGGATTCCTCTCCCATGGCCTATAGTGCTTGTATAGACTAAGGATGGGTAGAGAAGGCCCGGTTGGCATGATTGACTTCCTTGTCCTCACGAAAGGAAGGTCGATTCCACATGTGTCACCCTATGGGGCCGGCGCCTAGTGAGAGGCTGTCAGGATAACCATAGATGGGGGTCGGCGCCTAGTGAGAGGCTGTTAGGATAACCCATGCTAGGACCGTGCGATGACACTCTCCCTACTACAACCTAGCATTCCTTGTTTGGTCTCTCCATTGACGTTATGTTTTGCCTCTGGAAGTTAAGTTGTGTTGTGATGTTTATGTTATTGCCATGTGTTGTATTGGCGTTTGGTCATCCTTTGTTCATGTTAGTCTTTGTCTACCTGACTATCATTGTCTGGGACCTCATGTTAACTCCTAGCTTGGGGGGTGGACCTTAGGGTTCCACATGGTCAGGTGGAAGAGCTTTATTATCCATTGGTTATTCCTTGTCAAGTTCTTATGCAGAAAAGATTTATTCCAGTTTTCAGACAATTGTACTTGTCCCAGTTGATGAAGATGTAGGTGTATAATCTTGTACCGGATTTGTGCAACAGAACATTCATTGTGTATGTAATTCTGATGTAGTCTGAAAATAGTAATGTAATGATGTCATGATGTACTTATGTGTAATAAAAGCATTTCAGTTATGTTTTTGATCATGTAGATTGTATTATTTGACGATATGTAATGAATATGAATCAGTTATCCAATTGTGCATTGGATTTAGATCAGTTACTGATGAATGTTAAATTATATTAGTTGGTTTGTAAAGTAATGTAGCCTTGAATCCTTAGAGAATATGTCGTAATTAGTTATGTTACCATTACTATGTTATCTTAATCTTTTAAAAAAAAAAAATCGGTTTCATATGGCTTAGTTGTGAGTTTCTTTAAGGTGTTCAGGGCGGGGCGTTACATCTGGTATTAGAGCCAGGTTTCTAACACTGGGTACTCTGGTTTTATAATTAGCCCATTAAGCTATGCTAGTTGCTTAAACTCTGAAGAACATATTCATTCATAGTCCTCGCCTAGCAACTTGGAGTTGTTCTTGGATGTGTTGTCCAGGAAGATGCCTAGGGTACGAGGCCGAGGACGTGGATGAGGTAGGGGTCGTGGGAGAGGTGTTGATAACAGCCCTCCTCCTAGTTCCCCTCATGGGAGTACACAAGAAGGTGGAAGTGAGAATCAAGAGAATCAGGGTTAGTCCGAGGGTGCTCAACTATGCCAGCTCCTTGAGGAGGTTCTTGCTCGTCTTGGTCCTAGGCAGGAGGTGGAACAACCAGAAGAGAGGGAAAGGGAACGATCTCCCAGAAGGAGAGAAATCACAGCTGAACAAGAAGCTATTCTTACGGGCCACATGAGAGACCTGATGAGAGCCCGTCCTCCTACATTTGATGGTTCTGGTAGCGGTATGGAAGCAGAGACATGGCTAATTGATTTAGAGAGGTGCTTTGCTATGCATCCATATGGTAGCAATACTAGGGCAAGATGTGCCATCATGCATCTCAGAGGTTTCACCTCTACATGGTGGCGACTAGAGGAACAAAAGTTGCATTTAGATATTGTAACAGTATCATGGGAACTATTTCTGGAAAGGTTCAGAGCTCGATTTCTATCTGACCACTGGAGGCAACGTCGAGCGGACGAGTTCCATGGGTTGAGACAGATGGCCATGACAGTGGAACAGTATGAGTGCAGGTTTTATGAACTCAAGCAGTATGCAGACATTGGAAATGACGAGGCCATGTTAGTTCAGCATTTTATTAGAGGTCTGAATGCACGCATCAGTGGAGGAGTTCGTGTTTTCAAGCTGAAGACCATGGAGGTAGCAGTTGAGAAGGCTCGACTAGTGGAGGAGAATTTGACCATGGCCCTAGGGGGGTCATACAGGTGTACAGATTGGGAGTGCACCCTCAACAGGCTTAGGTTCTCAAGATGGTCAATCTCAAGCAACAAGTGCATCTAGAGGTCATCATGCACCCGCTAAGGGAGAATAGCAGCAGCAGTAGTATTCTCAATCAAAACCAAAGAATTCCAAACCACAGCAAGGTGGTGTTTCTCAGTTAGGGAAAAACTGTAATTGGCTACAAGCCAAGAATTACCATCCCAACCAACCCGTTCAGAGATCACAACCTGTAGTTAGTAGAGGAAGTTTTCAGCAGTCTAATGCACCTATAGGTGGTGGAGGTTTTGGCAGGGGAACAAGATGTTTCTCTTGCAGACAGTAGGGCCATATTGCCAGGCAGTGCCCACAGAAGAACACTGTAGGATTTAGTCAGAGGCCGACAGCTTCAGAACCAACAGTGGGTGATGCAGGGAGGTCCCATAGAGTGTTCTCAGTGGTTGATCGCCACCAGATAGAGCATCAAGGGATAGTCTCAGAGACTTCAGGTAGGGGACGAGCAGCTTTCTTTGGAGTTCATGCGTGTTCTGCAGCATCAGGGGCTAACCCTCATAGGTAGGGGTCCAATGGGATCCTAATGACTTGGCTTTAGTTTCCTTGGAGGATGCAACCCATACTTGTTGCAGGCTTCCAGGAGTAAGCCTAATCTTAGGAGGGGAGGATGTAGTGCCCCTCAACTTGTCGTCAATCAGATTGATGTTTGCTTAGTAGTATTAGACTTTAGGACAGTATCTTAGACTGTAGATGATGGATCTCTTGTTATTTTGCAAATTCATTATGGACCTAATTATTATGATAACAGATGTTGATGTTGGATTATGTTATTTTATGCTTTAGAATTTGATAAATGAACTAGATGTTACAGATGTTTTGATGTTATTCACTATATGGGATTGTGAGATAGTTGATCATTTTATGTTGATGACTAGTAATCAGATACCTTGTTCAACATAGTTAATTGTTTATTCATAAACGTGAATGGAACAGTGTTGTATTACTCACTCTCAAGTACCCTACATCACTGTGATTTCCATTCACTATAGGACTGCATGTGGATATATATCTTGTATGTTTAACTGTGCATTGCTACAGGATGCAGGTACTAGGCACCGACTCCACCTGATTACCAAGTCTGAGCGTGCCTTCACCAATGGATTAGTTGTTTGGAGTTAACGTGAGGTCCCATGTCAGTGTTGTCTGGTTGTTAGTTTATCCTTTTGGTCATTGTCTGTCATTTGATCATGATTTGCGGACAAGTAATATTGCACCTTGGAATCTAACTAGGTTAGAAAGTGTCTAAGTGTGTAAGGTATTGTTGTGCATTAAATAGAACCATATTACAGAAATTATAATGTTGATAATCAAATACATTTATAAAAGATGATATTTGAGCACAATGTCGATAGTTGTTAATTATTGTTGTAAATAAATTATTATTTTATTAGAAGTATAGTTGTTAAATAAAGATTGTAAGAGATTTTGTATTATTTAATATAATATTATTTACAATAAATATTTAAATAAATAAAATAGTTGTAAGTTATGTTGTAATTTGTGATTTACAACTTAATTAATAAAATAAACTAAAATATAGTTGTACAATTATAGATTGTTGTAATGTTATAACTTTATTAATTACAATATTGTTGGTCGGCTATAAAGAAATTAAATGTTGTCGGAATTGTGTGTCAATATTAAAAAAAAGAGTAACCGCTTGGGATCATTAAATTAAATAAATATATATTTTTAGAAGGGAGATGTACGGGATCGCGTGCTAAGTACCTTGGAAGAGGAAAGGGACTGTGTTATAAAATAAAGCTTGTAGAGGCAAAGAGGGGGAGCATTACAGGTGAAAGAAGAGAGAAGAAGGCTGGAAAAAGAAGCTTGGAGCTGCGGCAATTGAAGCAGACTTGTCGATTTGACATTGTAGCCAGGTTCCACCGAGTGCCTTATCTCTGAACCTTATTCTAAATCTGCAAATGTTGTTGTTGTTTATTTCACTCCAAATGGTTTGTTGGTTGAATATCCACTTTAAGATATACTACGATCTGAAATCAAATTGTAATCTGAGTTTTCCCCACAAAATCTTGAACCGGGTGCTCATTTCTGTAGTCCTTCTCCTCTGCGTTTAGGCAGCTTAATTCGTAGGTCTCTAAATCAATTTTTGCTTAGAGGATTCATTGTTTAATTGCTTTCCCCCACTCCATGGCTGGATCGTTCTGTTTATTTTTAGTGGACGGATTGATTTGTGGGTCGCTGGGTCTTTAGCAGATTCTAGTATGGCATCAGTTGTGTCTATTTACAATTTCCTTGATGACATATTCGCAAGACTGGCACAGATCATAGTGGGTAGTTAACGGTATAGTAGGGTCACCACAGATCGCTATCCTGATATCTTTTGTCGCATATACAATAGCGTAATCTTCTGCAATTATCATTCTTCTCAGCCACTAATTGAACTCGCAGGTAGTAGCCTCAAACTCTGCAATGCATTTGTGCCACCCCAGAAAATAGATGATTGATAATGGTTCTGTTAGCAATCAATTACGGCATTTCTGCACAATTGTTATAGTGCGATTGAGAAACAAAAATGCTTCATATACTTCGGAGTCAATAATTCTATGTGATCCATAAACCCTTGAGGACGCATCTCTACAACCACCGTAGATTTAACTGGTATTTCAATGTGATGTATAACACAGTCTGTGCAATAGATCCATTATTGCATTGTACTGCAACCATTTTCTCTTTCCCTTTTCTTCGGAAAAAAAATAGAAACCCTAGAGTATCCCACGGGAACATTTAAAAGAGATGAGACTGTTTCTGACACGATTTTTTTTGAGAACAACCGACAAGTTTAGAAATTTGCCTGCATAATATTTTTTTACGGCGTGAGACAATTCCGAGCACTATAATGCTCACATATAAAAGCCTATCGGCTAATAATTAAAAACTAGGGATGCCTCTACAAATTAGAAAGTAGACATTGATCATTAAGTTGTTTATACTATTCGTCCACTCCAAGTAAACTAGATTTTAGACCTAATACAGCTTCGGCCTTCATTCCTTCGAAACAGTAGATACCAAATTCACAATCGTCTCTAGGTAAAAACGCTGGGAAATTTTGGTGCTTAAAGCGGTTGTCAGAGACCTGAAAATTCTGTATCCGCCGCGGAAATGCTGAGGACTTAGGTTTAATTAGGAGTTTAATTCGAACAATAAATTTAACGAGTTAAATAAGGAATTAGTTGAAGTCTATGTTGGAGAAGGGAAGTGTAAGTCGAGCCTGGTTTGTGTTGATTTGAGGCAATGCCTCGTATCAGCGCAGTGGACTGCCAAGGCTGCCCTCCACTCAGAGTACTCTCATTTGATGTTTTGGGCCTCGTCAAAGGTGACAAGATCAATATTATGTTTTTTAGATATATTTCTATGCTTATATGGTGACACCATTATCTATGTTGATATAGTAATCGAGGTGCGTGGAGAAAATGGAAAGCCCGAGGTTGTTGAAAAATGGGGGCAGCCAGATTCTGAGCGCTCTATTTTAGCGACTTCTCTCTCTGCTAATACCCAAAATCCTAGACTTGGAATTGGAAGAAAACTATTTTTTTTAAAAACCAATTTCCATCAATTCAATCAACTTGCAGTTAGAGGGAGGTATATGAATGCTGTTAGAAGTTGCTATCATCCATTTCAATGGTAAGATAGTCAATAACAATTTTACACCTCCTTTACAACTCATAAAAAAAGCTGATCGTGAATCCATAGATTCCTACAAGACAGAAGACTATCACAGCTATAATTGTCATTTAGTTATACTTGACTTAGCATTCTTATTCATTTTATTACTTGAAAGAGTTAAGTTAATTGGGTAAGTTTGAAAGATAAATGATAAAGATCGTATGGATAATGAGAGTGTGTAATGATAAGTAGGAATTAAATAGTATAAGGGTACTAAGTGATTCTTTTACAAATGAAATGTTGTAAACTATTTAGTAATTTATCTTTTGAAACAAAATGTAGTATATTTGGATAAATTAGTTGTAATGTATTAATATGTTTGTTGCAATTAATTTAAATCAATTAGTTTGATTAAAGAGATGATGAAATCTAATGTTGAATTTACAAGTCGTTCACATTGTACTAAGAAGGAGTTTTAGTGATTTAACTCTGGAAATTAAATTAATGGATTCCTCTCCCATGGCCTATTGTGCTTGTATAGACTAAGGATGGGTAGAGAAGGCCTGGTTGGCATGATTGACTTCCTTGTCCTCATGAAAGGAAGGTCGATTCTGCATGTGTCACCCTATGGGGCCGGCGCCTAGTGAGAGGCTGTCAGGATAACCATAGATGGGGGCCGGCGCCTAGTGAGAGGCTGTCAGGATAACACATGCTAGGACCGTGCGATGACACTCTCCCTACTACAACCTAGCATTCCTTGTTTGGTCTCTCCACTTACGTTATGTTTTGCCTCTGGAAGTTAAGTTGTGTTGTGATGTTTATGTTATTGCCATGTGTTGTATTGGCATTTGGTCATCCTTTGTTCATGTTAGTCTTTGTCTACCTGACTATCATTGTCTAGGACCTCATGTTAACTCCTAGCTCGGGGGGTGGACCTTAGGGTTCCACATGGTCGGGTGGAAGAGCTTTATTATCCATTGGTTATTCCTTGTCAAGTTCTTATGCAGAAAAGATTTATTCTAGTTTTCAGACAATTGTACTTGTCCCAGTTGATGAAGATATAGGTGTATAATCTTGTACCAGATTTGTGCAACAGAACATTCATTGTGTATGTAATTCTAATGTAGTCTGAAAATGGCAATGTAATGATGTCATGATGTACTTATGTGTAATAAAAGCATTTCAGTTATGTTTTTGATCATGTAGATTGTATTATTTGATGATATGTAATGAATATGAATTAGTTATCCAATTGTGCATTGGATTTAGATCAGTTACTGATGAATGTTAAATTATGTTAGTTGGTTTGTAAAGTAATGCAGCCTTGAATCCTTAGAGAATATGTCGTAATTAGTTATGTTACCATTACTGTGTTATCTTAATCTTTTTAAAAAAAATTTGGTTTCATATGGCTTAGTTATGAGTTTCTTTAAGGTGTTCAGGGCGGGGCGTTACACCATAACTGCCCAAGTTTTCCTATTTTTCTATCCATTTGGCTTCCATAAATTTATTTATTTACACATTTTATGAATTTTCTTTACATGGGAATCTGAATCTTAATTATTTACGAGAATCTGAATCCTTCCACCCTTGCTGTGACTGTAGAATGCCTCTAGGTGTAATATATATTTAATTAAAATTTTTATATTAATTTTAAATTAAATGCAATATAAAGGTCCAATTTATAAACAAATTAATATAAATGAATTTACAGGTAAATTATAGATTAGAAACATTTACCTTTGATTTGTTGAACTCAATTTTAAAAAGTATCTGTAAAAATTTTAAACCAAAATTAAGATTAAATAATTTAAAAGAATTAAAAATAATTGTAAACTAAATTAAACTAATTTTTAGTTGTAATTTAATAGAATTAAATAAAAACTAATTTCAAACTAAGATTAAATTTAAATCTTAACTATACTATTTTTAAAAAAAAATTAAAAAAATTATAATATTAATATAAAGAAACTAAAATTTATGATAATATCATTTTCCCTATAATCATTTATATTTTCTAAATAAAATATTCTCCAAATGACTTTTTAAAGAAATCATTTATATGTCCCTATAATCACTATCCAAGACTTAACATAATAAAAGACTTAAACTATTAAAAAAACAAATTACTAAAAAAAGATAAAGCAATTTTTTTGTTTTTAAATAAATAAAGGCAACCTAGATTTTTAAATAAAAGAAAAAAAACAAGAATAAATTAAAAGAGAGCTTATTTATTTTATTCTATATATTAATAAACCTCCTAAATTAATGCATATCCAAGACTTCAAATAATAAAAGACTTAAATTATTTAAAATTTAAATGATTTACACACTTCCTACACATCAAAATTTTATTGATTTAATATAAAATCCTAAATCTTACACAACAAGTAAATTAAATAAATTATTTATGAATATTATATTCCTCTATTGAAACTTCTAAAAACACTTAACCTAACTATTTCTTCAAATTCAATAACTCAATTCCATAATTTTTCACAAATAATTGAATAAACAATTCATGGTTAAAATAAAATATTTAATTCCTAGGTCACTAAGAATTCCTATTATTAATGACCTCACTCAACAATATTCATTTGTGTAAAGAAAGATTCATGCCTAATGATTTCCCCACACCTTAATTAATTAATAATAACTTAATAACATTTAATTGGAATTTTCTATTTCCATAAAAATAGAGGAAAGAATGAAACATAGCATATAATAATTAATACAAATTATCTCTAAGTTCAAATTAGAAGATTCCAAATTGAAAATACCTATCTAAATTACCATTCATACCCCCTACATTTATTCAATTCATTTTCAAGCATGAGTATCTTTGTATTTTTTTTTCTTGTTTTCTTTGTAGGGCTTTGGTGCATTTACGCTTTTCTGTTGGTGCAGGTTCAGAGTATGAAGAATGGCTATAATGGTTTTATATATATATATATATATATATATATATATATATATATATATATATATATATATATATATATATATATATATATATATATATATATATATATATAACCATTCATACTCCTACATTTATTCAATTCATTTTCAAGCACGAGTATAGTTGTATTTTTTTCTTGTTTTCTTTGTAGGGTTTTGGTGTAGGTTCAGACTATAAAGAATGGGTTCTTAAATAAGAGCATGTTTAAATATATATAAATATATGAATATGTATATATCCCTGTATGTATATATATTAAACAAAAAATTTACACATAGATATCTTGCTACTACTGCATCAGCCAGCAGAGGGTTTAATATTTTATTTATTATTATTAATTTATTATCATTATTATATATTTCTTAATACCCTTAAATAATAGTAATTAATAAATGGCAGTTGGAGTGCCATTATAGTTTGATCCTGTCCACATTTGGATCAGGTTTCTTTATAGTGGCAATTGGAGTTCCATTATAGTTTCATATAGGATTGCTTTCGGTGCAAGTATACATATTTTAGTATATCTGCCAGAAGATAAAGGACAAAGCACCTACTTCCTTGGGATTATTTTTTAAAGTATTTTAACAAAGCACCTACTTTCTTGGGATTATTTTTGGAAGTATTTTAACATTGGTTTTCTTCTAGTACTTGAAAAGCACAAAGCACCTACTTGCTTGGGATTATTTTTGAAAGTATTTTAACAAAGCACCTACTTTCTTGGGATTATTTTTAGAAGTATTTTAACATTGGTTTTCTTCTGGTACTTGAATTTATTCCATCAGTATACATTGATTTTCATTTAATCTTCTTGTGTACGTGAATTCTTCTAGGACCTAGGAGAATCCTATTGTAAATAGGAATCTATATAAAGGGGCTAATAATATACTAACAATTAAGTTTTCAGAGAATGAAGAATTAAAAAAATATTGTAGAATTCAATTGTTCATAGTAAGGAAATAAACAAAAATAGAGAGTAAAAATTTTGGAATATTGTAGTATCATAATATTATAACCATGTAATATTACATCATTATAATTCATATGTAATAATAATTTAACATTATTATTAACATATAAGATAGTTGATCAGTTTCCATCTTGAAACTGATTATTCACTTGTATATAATGGTGCATCCTCTAACTAATAAATCTACTCATTGCTCATTTTCCTCTCAATGATTTTAATTTGGTATGAACATATATAATCCATGTGCATGTGAGTGTACTTGCAAGTCCTATACTATAAATTAGAGTGGGGAACGTTGTAAAAGCATTTTGAGGCCATCTGAAGCATGAAGCATGAAGGAACTCACGCAGGAGGAACTGCCATCACTTAAATATTGTGTGGTCTGAGAAAACTAGCATGAGGACTTGAACTTATTTCATCAGAGAATTTTACATCATTATCAGTTATGGAGGTTGCAGGGCCAATAATGACCAATAAATACACTAAACGGCTATCCTGGTGCAAGATACTATGGTGGAAACGAGTAATGCCATGATATCTCTATGATCATCTACATTTTCTTGCATTTTATCACATGTTTATGGAGCAAAACATAAGATTCAAAATTCCTTTTTATCATCTGTGCCTTGGATATGTAACTTTATTAAAACTTTTTCTTGTCTAACGTGCTTTCTTATTCCATTTTTCCTATCATAATTGCTTCAGGGTTTTTAGTGTTTTCAATGTACTAATTCTTTTAAACTACTGTGCAAGAAAATTAGATTTAATGATATGGCAGAGTCTTTATGTTTAATTTCAAATGAAAACAAAAAAGAAAAATAAAATGCATTTAATTTATAATAAACGAAGTTTAAAAAATCCATACTCACCCGAGGCTTTAGAGATTGTTGTGTAGCTTATAAAATTGCTTGAAGCTGGAAGCTAATCCTGTACCAATAAATTAAAGATTGAAGATAATCTTGTACGAATAAAAATGCAATCAAATCATGTACTAATAAAAATGCTATCTTATACCTAAAATAATTGAATCTTCAAACCTCGATTTATAGGCTCACCTTCAAATTTATAGACTAATGACAGTATCTAATACCAATATCTCTTACCAATATCTCTTCAATGCACTGATGAATTAGAGAAAACAAAATATACAGACACCACATACTAACCCCTATTGTCCTATATATTATAGAAACATAAAGGCATTACTCAGGCAAAGAATTTTATAAAGGAAAATGGGAGGCATTACTCATGCAATTTTAAAAGAAAATGTGAGGAAAGAAACAATTATGTGTAGCATGTTTTTTATTTTTATTTTTAAATTTTAGGAAACAAAAAAAGTTAAATGACTACCAATTTTATGAACCACTACCAATTTTATGGATGATTTATAGTTGTGGTACCAATCAAGGAAGAAACTGATAAGAAAATGTGAAGATTTTTTAACAATTTTATTTTTAAAAATTTTGGAGAAAAAAAATTAAAGGACTACCAAAAATGAAGGACTACCAAAATTTGGTAGTTACAAGATGTGTGCACATATAGAATAGCCTATCGGCCAAAATAGGTAGTGATTCATTATAAAAGGATGCGATCAAACATAAGCCACCACATTTATGAAAGTATGTATCTTGGACATGGATCACCTCCCTTGAGGTGGTATAAGTGGGAGTTGATATCACTCATAGTAAAACAAAAAAAAAAGGGAAGGAAGGACAATGAATAAGAGAAGATCATTCGAATATCATCCATCTTACAATATCCATCAATCGCAGCAACCAATCAATCATCAATATATAAACTAGTTGAATAGACAGTATAAGGAAACAGTCTAAGAAATAAACAATCAATCTTATTCACCTATCGAATAATAAGAAGGATCTTTGCATCAAGGGTGGAAAAATATATCATCCATAGCCCATGAAGTGACATCATCAATCACATAAGGAAAGATACATTTGAATATTGAGGTACGGACAGAAGCAGCAACAAGTAATTCTTAACTCTTTCAAGAATTGATCCAAGCATTGGATATTATCATTAATTCATACAAGAATATCTTTCAAGGCTGTAGTCCAATTTACAACAGAAAGTAAGCATCTTCATATTATTCTTATCCTCTTGTCTGATCGGCTATCATACTAGCACATGTATGAAGGAACTTGTATTTCTATTTCATTCATCAATGTACCATTATGATAGCATTTATTTTATACAGTCAATCACTAATAATGTGTAGACAGTCATATTCAATTGCTCATGACAATGTATCTTGTATATTTGAATTCATAAATGATTTATTAACACCATATGTGGGAAAGAGTAGAAAGTGCCAAGAGGCCATTCATGGATATTTATCACATAGAGGCCTTGTCACATGAGATATGAGGTATCCATAGTGCAAGGATTGTGAATTAATGGCCTTGGCTACCTAGAGTACCAAGGAGTCTCACAGAGGCCTTAGCTCCAAGAGTACAAAGGTACTTGTTGAGTAAGGATGGGAAACATTAGACCCCCATGGTGGATAAAGGCAACTCTCATCACATCTCACATAAGTTGTTAATAAATGACATATGAGAGATAGCAAGTATGTAATATGTATAGATAAAGATCATAGATCATGTGAAATATTATGATAAACAATATGCAAGGCATATGAATAGTGATCATAAGAATAGCATGTGAAATATGAAATATATATAAGAGAAATAGTGTTAATCCACTCACCACTATGAGGAGTAAAGAAGATTAGGGGCGGGCAATCAACCAAGGATAGGTACGGGTTCATTGGTCTAGAGCACCCCTTTGAGCCCTTGTCTCAAGATGGTACCTTAGGAGGAAAGAGATAGTCTTTTGATTCGAATGGTCTAGAGAACCCCGAGTCAAAGGAAGGTCCTAGAGTGGCCTGGGTCTAGAGTACCCCTTGAAGGAAGAACAACCTATACCATTGGCATTGCACCCTAACAGATTCACTCTCATAAGATGGAGGTTTGATTAACAAGGCCCAAGTGTATCTCTTCTAGGGTATCATGAAATGAATACAATCAATCTATGATAACAAATGGATTATGTTTATAAATGATGACATGTGATCTTGAAGGAAGATTTGAATACTAATGTTCTCTTTGTAAGTTGAAATTGTGCAAGGTTAAGGAAAAATTTTGGCTTGCTAGAAGGGGACATTACAGGCACCCCAACCTTATTGAATAAAACCTCTTTCATAGAGTTGTTGAGTAATGAGAATGGGTAGAAAGGAAAGCTTATATGGTGATCACGGCATAGGTGGTTCAATACATGGAAATGGTAGGTGAACACACTAGAATTTACTATCCTAAGTACAATATTTCAGAATCTACCTCATTCCATGTGATAACAAGATCATCCCTTGTGTATCCATTTTGATGTTTTGCAAGTTTCTCCTTCTCCTCAAGAAATACATTAATGAACTCCTTAGCCTTGTTGCAGAGCATCTTCCTAACCTTCTTGCCATCAATTTCTAGGCCTAGGGCAGCTCTTATCAACTCTTTCATCACCTCAAAGTTAATCCCCCCAATTTCAACCTTTCCATCTTCTTAGGCCTATGCAAATTTTATCGACGGGGTGGGATCAAACCCTCTCATGGCATCTCAAATAGATTATGTTGACAGTATTTTGATTTTCTTTTTTACGGCTTATTAATTTATGATTATAAACTTCATCATTAATAACAAACTTGTGAAATATAAATTTAGGGCTTCATGTATGTTTTTCCTTTGAGTCATACATCTCCTTGCTTGTCTTATGCCCTTGTATCTATGTTGTGCTTTCAACCCATGTTCTTAGTCTTGTACAAATGTTGTGCGGCTTTGTGATTATCATCAAGCTCATAATTTATAATCACAGTTGTCTATCTATTTAAAACACAAACCTGCTTTGGCCCTTAGTTGTTTCAATGGTGCCAAGGATTCATATTTTATCCCCACACTTTATAATATCCTTTTTATTGTTGATTTCCTATTGTGGGTGTTTTTCAACTTTAGAGTGCTTCATTTACTTGTGTCCATTGGCAACTGGATCACTAGCGACTACTCCTCGTATGGAGAATGGGTTCTATACATCACACGCTCACTCTCAATTTCTTGCTAAGACTTGATTAGTGCCTAATTAGACCTTTGTTATGTGGTTTGTGCTCTTTTTGGTGTTGACTAGTTGGTGGCATTTGCTTGGTTTCAACTGGAGTCTTCTTCCTGTGTGCTATCAAGTAAGTGACTTGGTGGAGAGTGTTCCTCATTGTGGGAAGTGGGCTTGTTTAATTGCACCCTCACTATCTGATGGGCTTTATTGTCTCCTCTAAGGTGCTACATCATCAATATTCATGATGGTAGGTTTGTTAGTAATGAGGTGGTAGTATTGTGGGCTTGTGGGGATTTCACATTACTCTAGTGGTGATGATGTGCATAGTGTGGGTGGGTCATAGTATATGTGGACCAATTTTATTATGCCACATGTCAATGTGGCATGTATGGTGGGGGCCCTTTAAACTTTATAGAACAAGATATGCGTTGTGGATATGGTGGAACATATGTACAAGTGGCAAGTACTTGATCTATTGTTATTGGTCCTTTAGACCAATGAGCAATTATTTTGTGGGTCTATGTGTGTTGGTGAATGGAACGAGGCCACATGTCTCTAGAGTGGCAAGGCATGGGCCTAGTATGTTTATGAGGTAGTCCTTTTATTTACATAGGCCCACATATAGGTGATGTATGTGTAGGTGACATGGCATTATTATTTTGGTGATAACTTGTTCAACTAGGTGCTCGTCTTATATAGGGACCTTTTGCCTTTCAGGCAATCTATTACTAAATTAGTAGAGAGTGCTCTTTGTAGCAAGGAATGTGTTGAGCTAGTCATCCTTCACTCCCTATTGGCTTGTAGAACTATTGATCTTGTGAGGTCCAACTACGGTAATTATGGATTGTCAATCTAGGGTAGATATTTAAAGGTTTTAACCTTGGTTTGAACTGGTAACTATTTAAAAGAACACCATTTGTTAGGGTTCTTTTGCAGAGAGGAAACTATTATAAGGACTTTGCACATCGTTCTCAAAATCTTAATGATAACCTTGCAACTTGGTACTGTAGATAGATAACTTAGCTAGTGCATAGATGACATGGGATCCATTTACATAGGTGAATCAAACATTTTTGATTGTATTTTATGAGAAAATGACTTGGGAATGGCTATAAGAGGTAGTAAATTTTTGTAGGGCCTCATTGTTTCTAAGTTCATAACTACATATTCCCAAATTAGTAGTGGTACAAACAGTTGATTTAAGAGCCTTGCAGAGCTATTGACTATTTAAAATTCTTTCTACTATAGGGTTATGATTGAGTGGGTCTATATTTTATTTCTTTTATAACTCAAGGGAGATATTTGAGCTTTAAGTGCATAATTTAGTACTTTATAGCATGGGCTACTTGATGTCAAGGCCTATAGGTAACACTTTTCTTAACCAAGTGTTACTCATGTGTATCGCTTTCCTACAACTGAATTCGATGATTTAGTTGATTGGTTATTGTAGTTTGTTGTTCAAAGATAGTAGGGGAGCTGAATTGAATGACTAGGCATTATAGATTGAGACATCTATCATGCACTCTTTGGTTCTTCACGAGGCATCCATTTCCTATGTGTAATTTCATTATGTGTAGTGAGAGTTCGTTGCTTTGAGAGTGCCAAAACTTCTTTACAATGCCCTATGTTCTTAGCATAGCCTAAGGTGTCACAACTAAAATTTAAGTTTTAGTTTTAAGTGTAGAAGGATAGAAATTTCATTAAATTTGAAGAAATATATATTTGTGGTACCTTTTGGAACACTCTTCGGTCACATAATATGCAAGGAAGGTTTGATGATTAACTTGCTAATAATGGCTATAGTCTTAAAACTAACAACTCCAAAGAGAGTAACAAAAGTAAAAGCACTTTTAGGATACACTAGATACCATAGAAAATTCATCAAGTGATATACAAAAATAGCTAGACAAATAGTAATACTCCTTAAGGAAAAGATAAGAAGAACCTTCCAATGGATAGATCAATGCCAAGAAGCCTTTAACAAACTAAAAAAGAAGATTTTAGAAGCACCAATTTTAGTTTTTCCAGATTGGAATATCCCTTTCCATGCACATGTGGATGCACTAGGAACAACAATTGCCATAGTACTAGCAAAACCAAGAGGAAACAAACACCATATCTTAGCCACCCCATTTATATTATTTATAGACCATGATCAACTTAAGTATTTGATGAATAGACTAGTAATATAAGGAAGAATATGTCGATGGCTATTTCTATTCTAGGAATTTGATTTCAAAATCATGGTGAAATCAATAAAAGAAAATCAAGGACTAGACTACTTATCTAAAATTTTTATAGGAGAAGAGCTTAGAAAAATAGAGGAATAATTACCTGGCATAAAATTTGTATAGAATCAATGTCTTATTGGAGGAACTAATAGACATAGCACATTACTATGCATAGAATAGTTTCCAAAGCATTATTTCAAAAATGATAGATATAGGCTTTTGAGGAAATAATTACCATATACCTTAATTGAAGGAGAACTACACATCATAGGTAGGGATGAAATTTTAAGAAGAGTTGTTTCGAAACATGTAAGAATTAGTGTTTTAGGAGAATCACATGAAGGAATATCAAGAGGACATAATTCAGGAGAAGGTACTACAAGAAAGGTGTTACTAGTAGGATTATGATGGCCTACACTATTCAAGGATGCCAGTAAGTATGAAAGACCTATGAAGTATGTTAGAGATTAGTGAAACCTACCACAAGAGATGATTCCTTTCTAGCTAGTATTAGCACAGCTCCCATTTGAGAAGCGGACAATTGATTTTATTAGACCCATTGACCCCCCAAAAAAGAAATAAAAAAGAAAGATTCATCATAATAGGGGTTGAGTATCTTACAAAGTAGGTGGAACCTAAAGCAATTAAATATTGTACTGCTCATACTTCTACAAAGTTTATTTACCAAAATATTATCACAAGGTTTGGTTGTCTACTAAGCATAACAAGTGACCAAGGATAACATTTTATTGATAGAACAATTACAGAGCTACTAGACACCTTTATGATAGCATAGAATAGGAGAAACCCCTACCATCCTTAATAAAATGGAGCAAGTGAAGCATTGAACAAGGTTATAGGTATTTCATTTATAAAAATGTACAATAGTAACACCAATAATTGGGACATCAATCTTCCAACAGTGTTATGGGCTTATAGAACAACTTATAGATGGCTAAATTTTTTTTCCCATTTAAATCAATATATGGAGTCAATGTGGCACTACACATTCACCCTATTGTAAAAAAATTGAGACTAGCTAATAACCTGCGATTGAATGAGGAAGAATATTTAAATAAAATATTAGAGGAATTGGGAAAATTAGATTACAAAAGATTGTTAGCAGCCTACCATCAAAGTTTAGAAATAAAGCACCAGAAAGCATGGCATGATAGAAATTTGCAACAAAAATTTTTCCAAGTAGGTGACGTAGTTCTCCTATATTATAGAAAATTTAAGAAATAAGAGAAATTAAAAATGTGATGGTTAGGACAATACAAAATTATGGAGATAAACAAGTCTAGAGCTATCAAATTATAAACACTTAAAAAAATCCAAAGGCTATGTCAATGGTGCAAGACTTAAACATTATAATGAGGAAACATAAGAAAATAAAATCCATTAAATACTAACACAAAGTTATAAAATAATATAACATTAACAAAATATAACATTGCATGTGTGAAATACTCCAACAAAAGAAATGGTGCAAACAATACATATAGGTAGGAGTAATAAATGCACAGCCCTCCTTTAAAATTTATAAAGCTGAAACTCTCCAAGAAAACATTACTTGAAAAAATTGTCGAGAGATCTAGTGTGGAAAGAAAGAGAAAAGGATCTGGAAGAAAGAAGTAATTTTAACAAAGGGAAAGAAAACAAAATTTGTTGGAAAGATGACAACACCCATTCTGGTTGATGCAACCAATAACCCACATCTAAAATACAAGAAATACCCTTTCAAAGCTATGGAGATGGACCTAGCCGAAGCATTCTCAAATGTTCTTGCTGACATCATATATGAAGAAGATGTCTAGATGTATATACATTCCAATATGACAGATATTGATCACACCACTTTCAAACCGGTCAAAAGGACATTGTTGAATCTTGGATCTGAAGAATCCCTCCTACAAAACTAAAAGATTGCCAATTTTAAGTAGGAAATGTTGCCACATTGAAATGCACCCTTTGGAGAGTGGTGTGATAAATCTCCTTTCAATTGTCACAATGGAAACACTCCTAGGCTATGAGAGACCTAAATCTTAGAGTGAATCTCTAGAGTGGACTAGTTCTCCTAGTGTAACACCTAAACTAACTTATTCTACTGCTATGGTAGTGCTTCATAAACTCATATAGATCTGTTGACTATTTAGACATAAACCAATCTCTATCATGTTCATGGATCTTGTGGAGTTTATACAAATCCCTTATGGAGACAATGCATAATAGAAAGATTTTGGAGACCGAAGTGTAGCAAAATTTTGGATTCTAGTTGTAATTTGTAACACCTTATAAATTGCAAAGAACTAGAGATTGTCGACGAGAGTTAGGATTTGCTTTGCATCATGTAAAAGCTTGTATGTTGTAAAATCTCTCAGAAGTGCCGATTTGACAAGGGTTTCAACTTGAAATTAACTAAGTCACCAAAATTCCCAAAACTAGATCCAAAAACCATTGGATTAGATCTAAGGATGAAAAATAAACATTAGATCCTTGAATCCCAAAACACATTCACATCTAGATTTGAAATCAACATTGAATCACCTAGAAAAAATTTGAGGGTAAAAGCATAGAACTGTGTCACACTTTTGGTTGACTTATCAGTGAAAGTTTACCAATTTACCAAAAAATACAAAATTTCAAAAAAGTTGACGTTTCAACAATTCCTACTCATGTAAATAATTGTTTTAAAAAAAATCTAAAAATACCCTTTAGTAGATTTGTAAGCGTAGTTTTAAAAAATGTGGGTTTATTAATAGTCTAGTTATTGTTAATATTTTTTTTTTTTTTTACTAAAAATAGGTCATCAGCACCAAAATATAAGGTTGATTGTCTTATCAAGAAAAAATAGTAAAGTCTATTAAAAAAAAATATGATGCACTAGAGAAGAGATTCCATGTCAAGATGATATAATTTTTTTTCTATTTTGGATAAATAGTCAAGACAAAAGTTGATGTCCTATCGAAATAATTATTTTTCAATACACGCAACTTTTAATATTTATTTAAAAATATATATTTATCAATATGCATAAAAAATAAATCCATGCACTAAAGTTTCAAGTTATAAATACACAAAAAATTTGAAGGAAAAAAAATAAAATTTACTATCAAAAGAGTGACGTCCCACTTAACTTCATTTTTCTGCATTTTTATTAGCAACTAAATTATAGTGTCAATTTTACAAAAAAATGTATTCAAATAATTTTTTAAATTTTCATAAAAAATACAAACCTAAAATACACTAAAAAGTATACATTTCATTAATTTACATCATTTCAAAATTCAAAATGTATATGTCACTTTTTAATGATTCAAGTTAAAAATTTAGATCAGCATTGGCCATTTCCTTTATAAAAGTGTGACACAGCTTTGTGCTTTTACCCTTGAACTTGCAACAAATTCCTATCTTAAAGGGGAAAAGAGAGAAAAATCAACAAACATTTGCACAAACTAACCTTCCAAGGCGAGATCAAGCCTGCCTACAGGAAGTTTGACTAAAAACCAACTTACGTGGCTAAAAAAAGGTAGATGATTTGTCAAAAAGAAGACCAGCCGATGGGAAAATGAAATGTCTGGTAAAAATTGTAAATACACGGAAAATACTGTGTGTAGGGTGGAGTTGCAAATTGGACTCTAGATTCTAATTTATAGTTAACAACATAAAACAAAAACCCTTCGAAATTTTAGATTTTTAGTAAACAACAGATTCTAACACTTTAGGGATTCCCAATATGACATTTTCACTCACTGAAAGTATAATTACACAAATAAAATCAAGTTGATATGGAAATCAAAGCATAAGGATAACTGGAAAGTTAAGAAAATAAACAACCTAGTCCCCAATTTTGACAACAAAATAGGGGTTTGTTGTGAAGGGTCACAATGAGTACAACAAACATTTGCAGGGAGGTTGTTTGACAATCTCTTGTGTGCCTATTCTTGAACCCAAAGAAGGAAATCAAGATTTTGTTCTCATAGAACTAAATGAAAGTATTAATAATAATGGAACTAACCACCCTATTCATGACCAAGAACAAACCAAATTATCCTCTAGAGATTCTATTAGACATAGTCCAATCTTTAGGAACCTCTGAAGTGAAACTCACATGCTTGGGGTCAATAGTTTTTTTACTGGCAATTTTTTGTTGAATGACGAATAGTTGAAATTGGGGATTCAACTTTTGGTGAATGCTACAAGTTGTAAGGCAACCTGAATTGCCACATTTTTATGAAAATGTTTTAGTTTGGTCCAAGTTAATTTTTTGAGCATTTATTTTATTAAATTTTTAAACTCAACTATTTTGACACAATATTCAAGACATGATTATATCTAATTCACCTAATGCATATAGATTTAAAGACAAATATAAATTGATTTGGCATTAATGTAACATATTTTTTAGTTATTTTAGGACCATATCATCAATCTTTATTTCTCATCATTGATTTTGTTTGTAATTGAACAATTCTTATTTCTTTTCAGGAGATAAAATGTACTCAAACTTTCAAATTTTTATTCGGCCTGAAATTACTTTTGAATTGTTGATCTCAATAAAATGTACCCACTCTTTCAAATGTCCATTAGCCCCACAGACATTTGAAAGTGCAAGTAATGGAGATCAATGGACCAAAAGTAATTCTTGGCCCGATAGACATTTGAGTGCAAGTACATTTTGGCTTCCAGAAAGTAATAAGAATCATTTGATTAGAGGAGATCAATGGTGCAAAAATAATTTCAGGCCCAATGAACATTTGCAAGTGTTGGAGCATCCAAGCTCAACTTGCAATATCAACACAACCTTCCATAAAGATGAACATGCATAGTGAAAGTCAAACCTATCATACTAATTATCACACCTTTAATCTTATCTAAAGGACAAAATCATAAATATGATCAAATAAAAATAAATATTATTCAAATAAATAGATCACATAATGTTCTAAATAGAATAATATAACATAACAAAGTGTTGAATAAATATTGAGTTGGTGAGAAGAAAATAAAACATACATTGAAGACATCCATATAAAAGAGGTTAAAATAGGAGAAAATGCAAGGGTATGCACTTTTTTGATGTAAACTATATATTCTTTCAAAAAAGTTGATTGTATTTTAAGTTGAAAACTTAATACGTTGAGGAATCGTGAACGAAATTAAGGTGAGATTTGAAATCAGATCATAATGCAATATAGTTGACTGTGTTATTTGCTCACATAATTATACCTCAAAGGTAATGCAGTTAGTGGTTTGAGACTGGTTGATAGAGCTGAAATTAGATCACAATTTAACATATGTAAATATAGACATCCACATAAACAAGCAATAGGGGAAACAAGACCACTTCAACCAAAAGAAGGCACCTTCATAGGGTAGAATTTTCATGACTCAGGAAAATAAATAAATCTTCAAAGCTTCCCTCAAACAACTTTTGAAGGAGTATGAGAATAATATAGCTTGCATAGAGAACCACCCTATATGAAAAAATATGTGGATTCCCCTAATTCACAAGGCTCTGAGTGGGTGTAAGAGGGCCATATCCAAGAGAGGAACAAAAAATACTTTTTTTGACAAATCCTTGTTTCGATGATGAGTGCAAGATAGAAAAAAGAAATATGTGAGAATGTGGAATGGCCAAAGAAAGTAAGAAAGAGTACGAAAATTTATTACAGTGTAAACAAGAAAAGTATGTAAAGACGAGAAGAGAGGAATTAATTGCCCTTGGAAAACACAACACCAAAAACTTTTGGAAGGAACTACAAAAAAAGAGAAAACAAATAGAAAAAAATAGCATAGGTTACCAATGGCTTGAATATGCAAAGTTGTTATATGAGCGTGACCAAGATAAACATAGACCCTCGGTAATCAATGCAACTACTAAAATTTTCACCATTGAAGATATGGATCAGGGCATAAAAAGGTTGGCCGAAGAGAAAGCACAAGATATCGATGGGCTACAAGAAGAGCATTTAAAATGGGGTAAAGAGGTCCTTACACCTCGTATTAAGTGCATCTTCAATAACGTCATTCAAGAGGGATTTTCGAAAGACTGGACAATTATTGTTGTTATCCCTCTATATAAAGTGGTGATATCAAAAATCCATCAAATTACTACACTATTATGATTAACCCCTTGCTTGGAAAACTTTTTGGAAGCATGGTTGAATGTAGAATTAGTAGTTGGGCAGAAAAAGAGGGAAAAAGAGCTAAGGGACAGGCTGGCTTTAGACTCAAACATTCTAATATTGATAATGGCGTTACCCATAGGTTCTTGATTGAAAAAATATGGAACACCCAAGGTGACATGGCTTTTTGCTGCTTTGTACACTTTAAAAAAGCCTTCGAAAAGGTGCCCAATGGAAAACATTGGAATAGGATGGAGGAACTTGGAGTTCTAGATGTTTTTAGAGTAGTAGTCCATAGGCTTTATGCACAAGTCAAGGCTAAAATTAGAGTCAGTGATGGATTGTCAAAGTACTTGGCAGTGATATTGGCATTAAACAAGGTTCACTAGTTTAAAAAACTTTGTTTCGGCTATACACTGATAAGTTAAAAGAGTGGATAAACAAGGCTAGTGGGGAGGGAGTTTAGTTGGCTATGTAAATAATAAAGTTACTCTTATATGTGGATGATCTCATATTAATTGCTAAAACAACTTATAGTCTGAGAGAACACTTGAGGGCACTCAAAGCTTTTTGTCAAAAGGTCGGGATGTAGTGAACACTAGCAAAACCAAAGCAATGATCTTCTCATTGTGAAGAAAAAAGAATAAAATTAACTTTCTTTTTTAAGGTAACGTGTTGGAAGTAGTGGACATGAGTACGAGTACCTCAGGCTTGATTTCCACAACAAGCTTAGCTGGTAAACATGTAGAGAGAAACGAATTCAAGGGCATTGGAAAGAGTTATACTCTCTTCAAAATAGATTTAGGAATATGGAATTATGGGACTAGAAAACCAAGAGAATGCTTTTTGGTTTACTTGTTACTCCAGTGATTCATAATGGGTGTGAAATTTGGTGTAGCAGTATGTCAGATCAAAAATGGAGGCAGTTAGAAAGAATCTAGAAACATCTAATCATAAGCAGTCTCAAAATTAAGGTTGTTGTTTTGTAGGAGATTTTATTGGTTGAAATAGGTACTTTCCCTTTGGAAGCGTCGACGATGGTCCAATTGTTAAGTTACCTAAGGAAGACTCAAAATATGGAAAACCATTGTTGGCCTACGCTAATTATGGAGGGAGAGCTAACTAGAAAAAATAACACAAGAATGAAACATGATGACAAATGGATGAAGAAATGAGACATTAATATACAAGAATGTCCAAATACTAATGAGAAAATAAAATGTTTTGTGACAGAAAAAGTTAGGAACATCATGTGGACAAAACAATCTGGGCAAAAAAAACTTACTATGTGAAAAAATTTAACCCCATGTGGGACCATGAGGAAACAACCTACATTGGAGCAGATATTAAATGGAAAACAAAAATGTTGATAACCCAATTAAAGACTAGCTCACATCAGCTTACTATATTAAAGAATTTAACTTCACATGGGACCATGAGGAAAAATCCTACATTGGAGCGGATATTAAGTGGAAAACAAAAATGTTGATAGCCCAATTAAGGACTAGCTCACATCATCTTAGATGTGAAACTGACATATGATTGATAGAGTGGGAAAAGCTAATATGTCTATTTTACAATAAGGGAGTGGTGGACACAGAATGACACTTCGTCATGGAGTGTTTAACATAAAGCGACATCCATACCAGTTATGAATGTTGTTGATAGCAGCGTCAGGTGTATCCTTCTAGCCATTCTCCCTAGATTGATTGGATAAATTAATTGACATGTCTTTTGGAATAAGGCCAACATGTTGTTCTTGAAGAGTCACGTCTCTCCCTTCACATTGTATATATACTCATTGATTGTAACTCATTTAATTGTCCATTCATTCATTGTTCATTCTCAAGTTCGTATATTCAAGTGTGAGTTCTTCACCAAGTGCAGATTGATATTGTAGAAGGCTAAGTTTTATCATCAGTGAATTGCACCATTGTGTTTCCGTAGTTGCATCAGATTCTGGTGCTTTACTTGGCCTTCATATCAGCCTTTATTGTAGAAGAGACATTCTTTGTAATTCAATAATATAAGTAATATTATTGGCTGGGTTTTTCTCCCTCAAGAGGAGGGTTTTCCCAGGATATTTGTTGTTGTTGTCTTGATTTTTGAATTAATTTTCTATGCATTACATTTGATCATAAAATTAACATGGTATTAGAACAGGTTTGAAGAAGATCATGATCAGATTCATCATTATAGCGATACTCTCTATTTTCTTTATATCTTTTGTCTATCCCTATTTTAGTCAAGATGGTGAACTGTCTTAAAATTGCGGATAGACTTGAGGGAGCATCCAACTTCACATCATGGAGGTTTATAATCATGCTCACCTTGGAAGAAAATGACATGGCCGAGTTTGTGGAAACCAAAGTTCTTGAACCATCAGAGGAAGAAGAGAAGTTGCAGTGGAAAAAGAAAGACACCAAGGGAAAGAAGATGTTGGTTGACTCCATTAAAGATCATATTGTTCTGATTGTCTCCAAATTGAAGACGACAAGGGACATGTTCAAAACCTTGGAGTAGATGTATGAAATCAATAACACCAACTGGGCTCTTGCACTAAAGCAACAACTACATCATGTGAAGATGGTGAAAGGAGAAACGATTATTGCTTACTTCATGAGGATTTCGGAATTGAGAAATTAGCTCTCTACAATTGGTCATGTGGTTGATGACAAAGACTTGACCATGCCTTCTCTCAATGGTCTTCCTTCATCATGGGATTCTTACATTCAAGGAATCAGTGCAAGATTGAAGCTTCCAAGTTTGATCGATTGAGGGCAAATTGCATTCAAGAGGAGTCTAGATTGGCTACTAGAGGAATTGGTGAAAGCTCTACCAATGAAGACATTCATGTCCTTGCCTCTCAATCATCAAAGAAGAAAGGCAAGAATGGGAAGAAAGGATTCTTCAAGAGGAACAGAGATAATGGAACTGATGGTGCTGCCGCATTCAAGAAGAAGAGGGACCTCTCCAAAGTCCAATACTTTAGGTGTGACAAGTATGGTCACATTGCCAAGCATTGTCCATCCGGGTCTAAGCAACAGGCCACCATTGCAGATGTTGAGGATGCCTCTCCTCAGAAGGACTCATGTGAATACTTGTTCTATTTGGCATTGTCAAGCAATGTACCTACCAACACCAACACTTGGCTGATTGACAGTGGTGTATCTCGACACATCACTAGTTTTAAGGAGCACTTATCAAACTTGGTAGAGAGAGATTCTAGTGAACAAGCTATCATTGGAGATGATGCTAGCTATTCAGTGAAAGGGATTGGGATCTCTACTCTCCACTTGGATTCCAGCATTACCCTAAAGTTAAGTGATGTTCTCTATGTTCTAGGCATCAAGCAAAATCTGGTTTCTATTTTAGCCTTGGAAGACAAGGGATACCAAGTTGCCTTCTCTGAAGGCAAAGTTCCTGTGAGGATGAAGAATTCCAAATTCAAGACTGCTCAAGTAATTGGAGTTAGACATGAGAGCCTCTATAGGCTAGACACTCGTCCACTTCAGGCATTAGTACATGATTCTTCAAGCTTGTGTGAGCTTTGGCATCGAAGATTGGTTCACCTAGACTTTTAGGCTCTACCTATCATGGAGAAGATGGTCACGGGTCTTCTAAAATTCAACCAGGAGCATGAAGGTACCTGCAAAGGTTGTGCCATGGTAAGAATACTAAAAGTCCATTTCATAGTAGAGAAAGTAGATCTAAATGTATTCTAGATCTCATTCATTGAAGCTTCCAAGTTTGATCGATTGAGGGCAAACTGCATTCAAGAGGAGTCTAGATTGGCTACTAGAGGAATTGGTGAAAGCTCTACCAATGAAGACATTCATGTCCTTGCCTCTCAATCATCAAAGAAGAAAGGCAAGAATGGGAAGAAAGGATTCTTCAAGAGGAACAGAGATAATGGAACTGATGGTGCTGCCGCATTCAAGAAGAAGAGGGACCTCTCCAAAGTCCAATACTTTAGGTGTGACAAGTATGGTCACATTGCCAAGCATTGTCCATCCGGGTAGAAGCAACAGGCCACCATTGCAGAGGTTGATGATGCCTCTCCTCAGAAGGACTCATGTGAATACTTGTTCTATTCGGCATTGTCAAGCAATGTACCTACCGACACCAACACTTGGCTGATTGACAGTGGTGTATCTCGACACATCACTAGTTTTAAGGAGCACTTATCAAACTTGGTAGAGAGAGATTCTAGTGAACAAGTTATCATTGGAGATGATGCTAGCTATTCAGTGAAAGGGATTGGGATCTCTACTCTCCACTTGGATTCCAGCATTACCCTAAAGTTAAGTGATGTTCTCTATGTTCTAGGCATCAAGCGAAATCTGGTTTCTATTTTAGCCTTGGAAGACAAGGGATACCAAGTTGCCTTCTCTGAAGGCAAAGTTCCTGTGTGGATGAAGAATTCCAAATTCAAGACTGCTCGAGTAATTGGAGTTAGACATGAGAGCCTCTATAGGCTAGACACTCGTCCACTTCAGGCATTAGTACATGATTCTTCAAGCTTGTGTGATCTTTGGCATCGAAGATTGGTTCACCTACACTTTTAGGCTCTACCTATCATGGAGAAGATGGTCACGGGTCTTCTAAAATTCAACCAGGAGCATGAAGGTACCTGCAAAGGTTGTGCCATGGTAAGAATACTAAAAGTCCATTTCATAGTAGAGAAAGTATATCTAAATGTATTCTAGATCTCATTCATTCTGATTTATGTGGTCCAATGTCTGTTGCTTCTTTCAGTGGTTTCTTGTATTACATTATTTTTATTGATGACCACTCTAGATTGACTTGGATTTATTTCTTGAAATCTAAAGAATTGGAGGAAGTACTTGAGAGGTTCAAAGAGTTTAAAGCTCGGGTAGAGAACTTATCTAGGAAGAGGATCAAAGTTCTGAGATCTGACAATGGAGGGGAGTACACCTCTAAAAATTCTATAACTTTTGCATTGAAGCAGGGATTAAGAGGGAATTATGTGTCGCTTACAATCCTCAACAAAATGGTGTTGCATAAAGGAAGAATAGCTCTATTATAGAAGCAGCCAAAGCTATGATTCATGATGAAGATCTGTAAACCTACCTTTCAGCTGAAGCATCTAGGATAGTTGTTTATGTTCAAAATAGAAGCCCTCACTGCATATTGGAGAACATGACTCCCGAAGAAGAATTCATAGGGGTGAAGCCAGAAGTAAGTCATTTGAGAATCTTTGGTTGTCTAGTGCATGTTCATATACCAAAAGATAAAAGGACAAAGTTGGATCCATCTGGCAAGAAGAGAATATTTGTGGGCTACAGTGAGACTTCAAAAGCATATAGAGTTTACGTTTAAGGTCAAAAGTTGATTGAGATCAGTAGGGATGTTACATTTGAAGAGGATGTTGCAATCAAAAGATCTAAGGGCATTCATATGGAGATAGATAATGAAGACCAAGAGTCTCCTCAGGATATGGAAGTTGACCATACCCCTGAGATTCAAAGGGAGGCTACTGATCCAAAAGAAGATGATGATCCAGTTGAGCCTTTGGAACCAACTAATGGACCTAGTGATATTGTTGTAGTACGAAAAAGGCCTATGTGGGCTTGAGAAACCATGCAAGAGGCAGGAAAATATGCAGCTCCCCGAAGATCTCTTAGAGAAAGCAAGAGACCTCAAAGTTCTCAGATTATGTGTTATTAATGAGTAAAATTATTGAGTCTGAGCCTTCCAGTGTTGAGGAAGCTACTAGTCAGCAAGTATGGAGAGATGCTATGGCTGAAGAGTATCAATCCATCTTTAAGAATGATGTTTGGGACATCGTACCTAGCCCTGAAGGAAAATCTGTTGTTTCTTCTAAGTGGATCATCAATTTTTTCTTTAAGGTTGCCTTTCGCAGCAGAGAAGAAGTTGTTGCGCGTACAAAACTCGTGGGCAAGCACAAGTGTTTGTCATCCGTATCAGTTTATTAACAGCCAGTTGCGGTGAAAAAAATGCGCGTTTACTCCGAGCTCTATGTCGTCCCCGTCAAGTTGTCAGCTTTTCTGCGACGTGATTATGAGCAGGATTGAATTCCATTGTGAAAGATCAGTTACCCGCTGCCTTGTCGTCCTTCCATAGGTACTCCTTAAAACTGCAAATACAATTCTTCTTTAACGCTAATTTATGACTGTTGCCAAGTAAACATGTTATACCATTTTCGCTCACTGGGCATAATTATTTGTCATCGGCGTCTAGGTCTGTATTAAGACTAAGGTCATGTAAATTTTACAGTAGGGAAATTTATTAATATTTTGTCCTCCCCCTTGAATTCTCATGTTTTGATTGGCTATTTGGCTGTCGTTGGTGAGTACGATTGAATTCCATTGTAAAAGAGCACCGACCTTATTCACTCAATACTCCTTAAAACTGCAAATATGGTGATCGTGCTGTTTAGCTGCTTGTGCTTTTTTTAAGGCAGCCTTCTTTCTTTGGCGAAGATCTCCTCACTGAAAAGGGAAAAGATGGGACGAGGAAGGATTGAAGTGAAGAAAATTGAGGAGAAGAAGAGTAGGGTCGTGACGTTATGTAAAAGGCGATCTGGCCTTATAAAAAATGGAAATGGACATGGTCACCATAACTGCAGTCTATCTAGCAAAAGAAAACATAGAAAAAGCTCCAAACAAGCTAAAATCCATAGTTTATAATCTTTGAGATGATATTTTGATTTGAGGGAGTAACTTAGATCATCCAATTTTCATGTTTTAGATATAGTTTTGAATTTTTTTCATTCCGTGTTTAAACATTTTTAAGTCCTTTTAGATTGGAACTTGTTTTTTAACATATATTATATTATTATGTGAGCAAGTATGTTATAGTTTTTTCCTATTCCCACGTACTTCTAAAGACCTCCAAGGATAGAGTAGTTTAAATTAAATAATGTAATGTTTGGTTGTTTTCTTAGCATTTATTAAATGATCATGGAATTGTGTTGGCAGGGGTATGGATGAAATTATTCAGACATATTATGAACGTGTTGAAAGTTGCTGTAAATCACCACGTAAATTCCAGGCATGGCCTCTTTCCTATGGTTTAGAAGGGATTGGTTTCTATCACATATAGAGTTGTTTCTGCATATGTTCTTTTTTGCACACCTAAATTTTAACAGCTAAATATTATTTATATAAATGGTTACTTAAAGCTCAAGTAAATGTTCTAATTATAAAATAATGTAGAATAGACCATTGTGAGGTGGTGCAGACCTTTGAATAAATATGGATTGCTTATGAAGTTATCGATATCTACATGTTCATTATATCTAGACATTGCAATTATATAGTAGTTTGTATAAAAAAAATTATTATAAAAATGTTTATCTTTGTTAGGTTATGTGAAAAGAAATGTAAGGAATAGATATAAGAAATTATTTGATAGATGATTTAAAAATTAAAATAGGGGAATAAAGTGTTTTCAGGAATGAGAGATTGGGAATGCTCACAAGATAATAATGAAAAAAATCAAGATGCATAAACGAAAGTCTCACCTTCAAGTAAAACCATACAAGATGAATGAATACATATAGAGTATGTGAGGTGGCAAATATGATCAATGGAAAACGTAAATCCCGAGTATCCAAAAATAAGGAGTAACTCCTAAGAAAGATGCCATAAAGTCACTCCACGACCCACTTCTAATAACCTATGCAGGCTAAACCTAAATGTAGGAATAGTACACCACAACTAAATAAAATAAAATGAAAACCTACAAAATTCCCCCTTAAGCACAACTTAAGTGGGTGAAGAGAAGGGTCTTAATAGATGAAGCCATAATAGGTACCTATATGCATAAAATCTCCCCATAGATAAGAAGCCCCTCAAATGAAGAAAGAAAAAAAACCCCAAAGTAGAGAGAAGAGTGAGGACTAGGTACCCCAACAAGAAGTAGCCTTTTGCACTCCCAACAAACATCATAGATGGAGAAAATTGCTTTCTATAAAGAATTTGATGAAAATGTCAATGATTTGCTTAGTAATTGGGTACTAATAGAGATTAATGACATGTCCATTAATAAGTTCCCTGATGTAGCGTGTATGAACCTCTATGTGCTTGGTCTGTTGATGGTGGACTAGGTTTCATAAAATGTGAATAGCAATTTGATTGTAAAAAAATATGATAGATGACTGACAGAACTAGATACCAAATTCTATGAGAATGTGTTGAAGCCAAATGGCCCTAGTGGCAAATTCATAGCCCCCTAATACTTGGCCTCAATGGAAGATAGAACAATAGAATGTTGCTTCTTGCTCGACCAACATATAGGGCTTGAATCAAGTAAGAACTTGTATACTAAAGTGGATTTGCGATCTTCAAAATCACCTAGCAAGTCTAAATCGATATACATAGCCAAGTTACTATCAATACGTGTTACATAATGAGTCCCAAAACTGTGAGTGCCTTCTATGTAATGGAGAATTTACTTATCTCCATTCCAGTATAACTCATGGGGCTTGTGTATAAACCAAGAGACCATTGTAATAAATTATGAAATGTCGGGCCATGTGTGAGTCAAGTATATGCTGCTACCAACAAGTTGTCAATATAGAGTGGCATCAACCAATGGTGAAGAACACTATACCTCAAGTTTGAGTCTAGAAAAAAAGGAGCCAGAGTAGGCTTGTAGTTAGCCATGTGGTGCTATGAGAGCAATTCAAGTATGTGGATTGTGCAGTACTAATCCCAAAAAAGACCGAGATATCTCAATTCCAAAGAAGTAATACAACAAACCTAAGTTGGTCATAGAAGACATGTTTTGAAGGGTAATTCTCATTGTCATAATAGAGGATGAAGAGCTCCTTGTGATTAGTGAGTCATCAAATACAAAACCAAGTGTAGGAGGGAATCATCTTTCCACAAGATGCAAACATTTGGATCATCAAATAGCATTTAGAAAACCCAATTGAAAGAAGGAACAAATCCATCTTCGTGTACCAAGCCTAAGGGGCATGTTTGAGGCTATAAATAAATTTCCTAAGCCTATAAATCATGGAAGAATCTTGTAGAAAGCCTTGTGGCTTCTCCATATATATCTCCTTATGATCTCCATGAATAAAATCACTCTTCAATGTCTAATTGATGAACCTGTCAACACACTATGTGTTGTGACAATTTAGAAGTGTGACTTGGATGGAGTTCATCTTTGCAACTGGCGCAAAGGTCTCAGTGAAGTCAATATGAAGTGTTGTTTCTTGCACATCATGCCTATTTTATTTCACAAAAAATATGGAACCCTTTTTAACATCTTGATTGAAATCTTTTTGCCTTGTTCACTTGGGTTCATTTCTATTTAGAATATTTGAAAGTTTTATTAATATATTACACTTGCAACGATTTCCTTTTACTAACCCGACTTGTTCGATTTCTCAATTCATTACTTTTGCAATCTTAATCAATTAAACTTGATTTCATATTTTGACTATGGTTCCTTTTTTGAGTGTGTTACTGTGTAAAGATTCTTGGATTTTTATATTATTTAGCAAAGACTTGTTTTGTTTGTATATTTTAAGTTTAAAAGTCAAAGTGTTAACCCAAGTCTTGCTAGTCTTAATAAACTTCACATTTCATCTTATCTAGAGTTCAAAGGTTCTGTCTGAAAAATTGTTTAAAACATGCTTCATAAAATCAAGTTGAAGCCCATTCTTAAACATGTTTTATAAATCATCACACGTTTGATTTTGGATTAATAAAGTTTCCCAGACCCAACCCTAATATTAAATCTAATTGACCAAGGCAGTCAAATTTGTGAGAATTACATGTTAAGTATGTGGATTTTCAATCCTATATATTGCGAGAAGATTTTTCTACCTTATTTTATTAGTGCTTTCAATTCTGGGAAACGTCATTGTGCGGACTCGCTCCTAAACCTTCATTATGTGCAGACTTCTGATTGTTTACACTGTGGATTTTATATCACCCAGTGAAATGGATTATATTAGATTTCTTGGTTCCAAGGTTGTAGCCATATTTTGAATTTCGACATGATCTCACAAATGAATTTAAATTCACCGAGCTTTTAAATTTTCTCCGAACTTTACTTGTGTGGTGAAATCAATTTTATAAGCACTCTCGGCTCGGCCAAAAGCGGAAAGACAACCAAAACATGCCATATAATCATTTGAAATCTAGATTTTAAACTGCTTTCATACCACCGACTTAAACTATAACTTACAGACTTATCATGCTTACTTGGGTCTATTTGGCAACGAAGTTGGGTCCGAAATAGTATGGCACTTTGGAGTCCGGAAGCGAGGGTGCAATTTAATTTCAGTGGACCGATGATTTAAAATCTAGTTGATCTAAGTCTTTAGTTTTATTCATTATTGTATTCACTCAATCTATTTTACCAATGTCTTTCAAAATATTATTTAAAGTATGTACACATCATGGAGTTCAAAAATTGTAACTGTTCTCAACTAGCTAACTTATTAACACGAGTTCAATTTGTCATAACTTTCACAATATTAGAAGACCCAATCTCCTTTATGGCCTTCTTCAAAAGGCGAAACTAGTAATCAACATTCTTACATTTCCGAAAGCAATTAATAGTGCTAAGAAAGTATGAACCAACGGGACATGTAACAACAATATTAATGAGTGGCTCAATGTCGAATTTCAGTCCACCTATCCATGACAATGGAACAACCACTCCTAATCCATTTTTGTCTTATCTCCTCCATGAATATGTTCACCTTTGAATATTATTTATCAAGAAGGGAGGTATGCAATCTGCGTTCTTCAGGGGGGACATAAGAGGGCCTAACTATCATTGCATCTCTTAATGTACATTTGAAATAAGGAGACCTTACCAAATGAAATGGGATGGTGTGGACATAAAAAAGCTTGGCCACCGAATCATCAGTTTGCTCACGTTTTTGCAAATTCATTAACCTTAGCACTAGTGTTATCACCTAAATATGCACCCTGACTAATTTGCAGAAATTAGTCTATTTGATGAAACATGGGAAGACCTCTAAAGAAATTAGTGTTATCACCTAAACTAATAGTTCCTTGCAGAGAAAATGGAAGGAGGGAAACTCAGAAAACTAAAGTAGAAAACTTAAAGCAAATGGGTGATACACCAAACTAACAAGGACGATGAAATTCAGATTTGTTTTACACTTAGCTTGAACTAATGAAAATGAGGTTTTGCATGATCTATTATGGATGCTTTTGCATAAATATTTCACTAATAGGTTCAAAGACAAAATAACATGTAAAAGGAAAAGAACTTTACAATTTAATAAGTTACATGCATTTACCAACACAATTAGTAACCTACATTAGCTTACTACTAGCAACAAAGGTACAATATATGAGACAAAGTTACCAGGAAATATAAGACAATTTCACAAATAACTTGATCAATCACTCGATGCACACAAGACTGTAATAACAAAAGAAAGGCAAGAGTTTAAATCACTAGAAGTAACAAAAGCATTCATTGTATTCCATGTCCAGCAATATCTAAAAATGAGTTACAGATTTGCCAAAATGTAGAGCAAGGATCCCAAAAAAATCACAAGTCTCTCTCACTGCATAATCAGAACTCCCCTCAAGAAAAAGTTACCAGTAAGTATATCCAAATTCCTACCAACTAAACTCCAAGAAAATAGCTCCTCAAAGCTTCTTGGGTCGGATGCTTCAATAAAGACTCAAATCTAGCAACTGAATCCACTCCAAAAGAGTTACAATATGTTGAAAAAGTCAAGTTTGACCAAGTCTAACATAAAGGTACAAGAAAAATTCTCCTAGATGCTCTCTAAGGCAATAAATCCTAGTCAAAACAACCCCCTATATTTCATGCATGTGTTGGACAACTGCTTCCCACTTCCACTAAAAGCTTGCAAAAGCATAAAGACTCAACAAAACTCATAAAGTCTTTTCAAGATACGATTCATATATTTTGCATTTAGAATAGCAATTTGATTTAATGATCTCTACAATATCATTTAAATCAATATGCTTTACAAATTGATTTGAATGCAAAAATACATCAATATCATTTGACTACACATGAGTCGAAGGTAAGTTTTGAGGACTCCCAAATGCTTGAAAGCTTACTAAGGCAAAAAAAGTTCACGGGCATACATTAGTTGATGCATTTTTTTAAAATAAAGGTGAAAAATTGCGTTTTGTAGTTGGCTTCCATTAGGGTTGAAAACCCTAACAAAAAACAACACAAGGCAAAACTTTACCATTTCATTATTCACTCTTTACCCTGCTATGAAGCGCAGCCACACTAGGGTTTCAATGCGGCTTCTTTGGAGGTTTCTCTATGTATTTGTAGGCATTTTCCCATCTTACTACATTCTGAGCTCGGGCAGCTACAGGTAATCAGACCTTCTTCACCTTTCTGAGTATTTGATTTGATAAAGTAAAATATAGTTTATATCTCATTTCTCTTCATGACTGTGAAAAGTCATGGTTTCAACATACTGTATATAATATATGTTTATGTAGTTGTTGATTTAGCACAATAAGTGTATTTGCACCACTATGTTCATGGTTTATGCAGTGTTTTTGGTCCACTCCTACTGAGATGAACAACAAATTTATTTGGTTACATGATAAAACATCGATGAAAATAAAATGTGGAATATATTTTACTCTGTTGCTTTCCTTTTTCTTTTCCCAACTCTGTGACAGTCCTATTGGATGTAACCCTTGGTTGTTATTACTTTGCTCTAGTTTCTTTGACATGTCTTTTAAACAACTTAAACACAAGAAGCACTGTCCCTAGCGAGCACTGCTCAATGCCTTCTTACGTGTCACTTTATAGTTGAGTCTACTCATTTGTTATCTAGACATTCACGGGACTTCAATGTTTGATGATGAGTTATAGTCTGTAATGCTAGATTATTTTGCTTGGTTGGGCATTGAAATTCCTCTCAAGCTCTGTCAGTAAACAAAACAATATGCATAATACCTTTTGTGACAATGTTTTCTATGGCGGTCACCATTCCTTTGCTTGACAGTGTCTCTGTCCTCCTTGATTTAGTGACTCCTCCATTTTTTGAAAATGTAAGCATGAGATGTTTATCTTTATCTCTCTTCTTCACATAGGCTTCAAAGTCTCTTGTTCATCACTATTCACTGTCATGCTAAATCTCTTGTTACTGAACATTTTAACAGTCTTCTTCTCCTTTTTTTCTGCCATTGACTGATGGTTTGTCATCTCCTTAGCAGTAACTACTCCTAGATGTTTTGTGACTGCTCCTTATGTGTATTAAGATGTGATTGATATAATGTTATGTAGGCTTAAAATGGTGACAGTCCTCTTCATTGAAATGCAAAGGTGACCTTGTGAAGACAGTGATAGTAGTCATGTTTTCCTCCTTGCTCACTTTGATGCATATTTTGACTAAAATGACTATTGTTCACTATACTTAGGCTTAGTTCACAACATTTTTGACATTTGACAGGGATCTAAAATAAAATTGCAATTACAACATGACTTGTCTCTGCCTTTATCTCGATCTATTGTCCTGCTGATGCTTAAACCTCTGTATCATAGTGATCTTTTGGATGTCATATCACTGATGTATAGTTGGTTTGAAAAACTTGAGATCTCTGTAAATCTCTATCAAGGCTACACCTTATTGTCTTGCATGTTAGAAGACTGATCCTCTTCTTGGCAATCGTGACTGCTACAATCATGAGATCTATTCTATGGTCTCTAAGGATTGATCCTTCATTATGACACTATCCCTATCTACTGCACCTTGGAGATTAAAAACAATGACTACCTTTATTAAAGATGACTGATATGACTATCTTTTGATAGTCTGACAAAGATAACTACTTCTATTTTGTCATTACTAAATGGCCTTAGCATTTAATCCTCTTCCTGGACACTGCTTCAATCTTCCACTGTCTATTAGACCATCACTTCTCCTCATGGATAAACAGTGCTTCAAAAGACCCTTGTGGTAATTCTCTATTGACATTCCCTTTATAGACCTTTGGGAGCTATTTATCATAGGCTTTATACTTTGATAACTTTAGATATGACAGTCATTATATTGACTATTTTTTGTTTGATGCTTCATTAATCTATGACAGTCCCTATTGACCTTGGATACAGTCCCTTGATTGTTTCTATTGACCTTGGATACCTCTTTGGACTATCATTTCTCTGCCTTCAAGATCATCGCCTCAATAACTATTAACAACCTCTTAAATCCATACCTTGGTGATAACCATCTTACAAGGTCTTGGATTCTTAGATCTCTTGGACAATGTGCACACCCCATAATGGTGATAAAGGAGTCTAAGGATGAAACATAGGTATTTGTTGCATTGTTTGAAATATCTCTTCAACAACTATAAAAACCTCCTTCTCCAATGCAATGTAGTAGGCACAGTTTGATTGCTAACTGTTCATAATCATGACTGTGTTTTCAGTAGCTTCTCAGAAACTGCTATTGTTTATCATCTTTTAAATGATGACTGTATCATGTGATAACCTATGGTAAAATATTACTTATGTTATTCTGTCCGCTATAATTCTTCCTATGCAATCTATCTTTCTGGCATCTGCTAAATATCTATGAAATGTTCTGTAAAAAGATTACGTGATGGGCTCAACCCTTATGGGAGCCACATTTTCTCCACTCATAATATAAATTGATTAATCACTCAGAAACACAATTTCACCTATATCTGTACATGAAGAAAACTTGTTAGAAAATAAATGCATACTCTGGATGTGTTTGATGACTTGCTTGTTTTCTAGAACATCCAAAGTATACATTTCTTGTTTAATGCATTTGAGGATCAGCTTATACATGCATAGGCACTTGTTCATGTCAGGTTAGGGACCATTCATTGCTTAGAGTATTACTATAACATCAATCTTTTGCCAGATGCAAGAACTAGAGACGACATGGACTAGGAAGGACAAGGACAACTCAGGGCACCATGACAACTCAAGGCAATAGGACCATAACCAATCATTCTCAAGCAATGATTGGCCTCTAACCCTACATGCACATCTTTACTTTTACTTATTCATGCATAGATTGTTCTTGAATTTTATTGAATAAGAAAGTTAATCTCACGGCTTGTGTGAGATAATATACATGTTACATTCAATAAATATTATTTATTTTTTAGAAAGGATTTGTATAAATCTTTCTTATGTTACATTCACTTGGATAAATGCAGTAATTTGATAATCATAATCTTTTAAATTATTTCATTTATGCACTTGAATGTAATGTAATAAGGATCAAATAAAATGTACCTTTTAAACTTTGAATCAAAGCTCTACCTGAACGACCTTTAGTGAAATTTAGGTAACATTTTTGGTGACATCTGCTATATGTTTGCCTATTAAACATCAGACCAGTTGCCTAGACCTTATCCATTGGGCATGGGGTCACTCAGAGACATTGAAAACACTTGAACAAATAGTTTTCTGACTTATGCAACTCAGCAGAACAAAGGTGAAACCTTAAAAACCCTACTCAAAAGCAAAACTACAAAAAGGAAACAAACTAGCTATCTATGCAGAAGCCGCAACTGGAGGAAAATAAAACTACTGCACCTACTCTACCCTAACCAAGAAAGACACTAACTCAAACAAAACCATTTACTATTTGGGTGAAGTAGCTGCCTTTTCTGCATAGTATAGATTTTTTGCCGTGCTTGAGGACAGCTAGAAAGAGAGGAAATATGAACAGAAATTGAACAAAGAGCTATAATACCTCTTGAAGAGCATACACAAGTTCACTAACCTTTTCACATGGAATGTAAAAATTTATGTCCTGAGGTAGAAAAGTGACTTGAATCTGCTCTTTCCTAGCTATATCTTCATGCTTGGGTGCAAGCAAGATATGAATATCCTTGTTGGCCTCCATTCTAGCTAGATGTTTAATTGGGCATCCTCTGGAAAGAGTGCTTTTATAACTCTCCATGTTAGTTCCTTGTTGTTCCAAATCATGTAGTTGTTCCTCTTCTTGTCTTTTATCTTCTGTTTCAAATAGTGCTGGCTCAATATCCAAAACTAGGCAAAAAGATGCTTCCTCCTGAGTCAAAATAGACTTTAGATCATCCCAAAATGAAACTACCTCATGAGCTAAAGCTTCATTTCCATATTGACTTTCACGAACCAGCAACTCATCACACTATTCAACAACCTGTAGCTATCCCAAGTCTTGGGTTATCACAGTCATATCTTCTCCATTTTGTTCAACAACCGAAGGTAGCCCGTCATACCAAAACATATCCACCTCATTTCCACCAAGTTTCTCTTGTTCATTTATCTCCTCTACAGACTATTCCTGCTCTTGTTCAAAGTTGTGAACTCATTGTCCTGATTTAGCATGATTTGCAACTTCTTCCAGCAAGGTTAATCCCTTGTCATCCAGTTTAGAGACAAAAACTTCAAGGTCATCCCAAAATGACTCTTCCTCACACTCTTCATGAAATTTTGATGGACGAGGGCAATTTTCTGCCTCATAACAGCACTCATCTAGCTGTGCAGGTTCTAAGAAAGGTTTACTTTCACTTTCTTTTACTTGATCTAAGACCTCATTGTCAGATTGCTTAGTTTTAATCAGCAAGTCCTCATATTGTTGAACCTCTTCTTGCTGGTCTAAAATTGTTGGCAAGCTGGGTACCTGAAAGCTTTCCTCCTCTTGTTCAACAAAAGCAGGTAATTGATTAAACAAGAAAACCAATTCTTCCTATTCATGTGGTGCCTTCTCCAATGATACTCAGGCATCCTGTCTTCGTAACTGAAGACCTTTACCTCGCAACCTCTGAATGTTGCCTTCATTCATTTTATAAACAACAGTAGAAAATTCATCAAATGAATGAAAATTTAAGGGATTTAGTGACAAGCCCGGTCCTACACCCTCTTCACATGTATGATGCTCATATTTCACTGGGAAATCGGTACAAACAATAGCCACCGACTGCTCCTCTTGCCATAGAGTTTCATGTTCAGACTTACCTTGGACTGGTAGGGAAGGAAGAACTTTGCTAAGATTTGGCATTTTATAACTAAGATACCTAGTCTAAGAAGGCTGCCATGGCTATTTAGTAATTTGATGATTTAGTTTAGACTCTTGACATGACTAAAAGTAAGGCTTAATAGACTGGTTTGACTGATTTTGCTCATTTATGGGCTCCTACTATAAAGAATATTCCTGCAGCCTCTTTAAGTCATCCAGCTGCTTGTTCCAGTTAAACCATATGTTCTCGGTAGTTGCAATTCCCATTCTCTCATCATTTTGAAATTGATTGGGAAAGTAGTATTGCTGGCTTGGCATAAAATGAGATTCTTGAGGCTAGTCATAGGCATACAGTGGCTGCCATGGAGTCTGTGCATGGGTGGGAGGGTGGTAAGCATGTAGACTGGTTGGTTATCAATTGTCAATGGGCTGTTTGGACTAAAACTAGCTATATGACCACTATGGTAGAGCTCATAAAATGATGTATGAATAGGAATTTCATGAAATGGTGGAAAGTAAGACATATTTCTTTGAAAAGAAGACATACTGCAACATTTATATGCTCTGAAAACTCATTAAAATCTTTCACAATAAAAATCAAGTTTGATTTTTAGTAAAATGAGTACATACCAGCACTTGTCTTCTTAAAACCAGCAGATATTTCTTTCCAGATTCACCAGGTATGTGTTTTCCTTGCCTCCCAAGGCAGGTTTTGCTGACATACACACTAACATCAGCAATGTATAAACTATTTCTGCACTGGTTTTTACTAAACCAAAGCTACGAAGTCGCCAAGTATGTATTTAAAACACCTCAAAAGGCTGAAATCAACTGTTGTACACACCAAACAACAATGAAAAGTATAAAAATAGACTGAGAATCAATTCACAGTCCCACCGGGCGTGCCAAAAACTGTTATCACCTAAATCTATACCCTGACTAATTTCCAGAAATTAATATATTTGATGAATTATGGGAAGACCTCTAAAGTTGCGGGTCACTTTTTAAGTAGAGGTCAACCTCCGGAGAAGGCTGACTTCCTAAACTAGTTATCACCTAAACTAATAGTTCCTTGCAGAGAAAATGGAAGGAGGGAAACTCATAAAACTAAACTGAAAAACTTAAAGCAAATGGGTGATACACCAAACTAACAAGGACGATGAAACTCAGATTTGTTTTACACTTAGCTTGAACTAATGAAATGAGGTTTTGCATGATCTGTTATGGATGCTTTTGCATAAATATTTCACTAACAGGTTCAAAGACAAAATAACTTGTAAAAGGAAAAGAACTTCACAATTTAACAAGTTACATGCATTTACCAACACAATTAGTAACTTGCATCAGCTTACTACTAGCAGCAAAGGTACAATATATCAGACAAAGTTACCAGGAAATATAAGACAATTTCACGAATAACTTGATCAGTCACTCGATGCACACAAGACTGCAATAACAAAAGAAAGGCAAGAGTTTAAATCACCAGAAGTAACTAAGGCATTCACTATATTCCATGTCCAACAATATCTAAAAATGAGTTACAGATTTGCCAAAATGTAGAGCAAGGATCCCAAAAAAATCACAAGTCTCTCTCACTGCATAATCAGAACTCCCCTCAAAAAAATGTTACCAGTAAGTATATCCAAATTCCTACCAACTAAACTCCAAGAAAATAGCTCCTAAAAGCTTCTTGGGTCAGATGATTCATTAAAGCCTCAAATCTAGCAATTGAATCCACTCCAAAAGAGTTCCAATATGTTGAAAAAGTCAAGTTTGACCAGGTCTAACATAAAGGTACAAGAAAAATTCTCCTAGATTCTCTCTAAGGCAATAAAACCTAATCAAAACCACCCCCTATATTTCATGCATGTGTTGGACAACTGCTTCCCACTTCCCCTAAATGCTTGCAAAAGCATAAAGACTCAATAAAACTCATAGCCTTTTCAAGGTATGATTCATATATTTTCCATTTAGAATAGCAATTTGATTTAATGATCTCTACAATATCATTTAAATCAATATGCTTTACAAACTGATTTGAATGCAAAAATACATCAATATCATTTGACTACACATGAGTCGAAGGTAAGTTTTGAGGACTCCCAAATGCTTGAAAGTTTACTAAGGCACAAAAAGGTCATGGGCATAAATTAGTTGATGCATGTTTTAAAAATAAAGGTGAAAACTCACCTTTTGTAGTCAGCTTCCATTAGGGTTGAAAACCCTAACAAAAAACAACACAAGGCAAAACTTTACAATTTCATTCTCCACTCTTTACCTTGCTCTGAAGTGCCGCCACACTAGGGTTTCAATGCGGCTTGTTTGGAAGTTTCTCTATGTATTTGGAAGCATTTCCCCATCTTACTACATACTAAGCTCGGGCAGCTATAGGTAATCAAACCTTCTTCACCTTTCTAAGTATTTGATTTGACAAATTAAAATATAGTTTATATCTCATTTCTCTTCATGACTATGAAAAGTCATGGTTTCAGCGTACTGTATACAATATATGTTTATGTAGTTGTTGATTTAGCACAATAAGTGTATTTGCAAAACTATGATCATGGTTTATGCAGTGTTTCTGGTTCACTCCTACATAGATAAAACATGGATGAAAATAAAATATGGAATATATTTTACTCTGTTGCTTTCCTTTTTCTTTTCCCAACTCTATGACAGTTATGTTGGCTGTAACCCTTGGTTGTTCTTGCTTTGCTCTGGTTTCTTTCACATGTCTTTTAAACAACTTAAACACAAGAAGCATTGTCCCTAGCGAGCACTACTCAATGCCTTCTTACATGTCACTTTATAGTTGAGTCTACTCATTTGTTATCTAGACATTCACGAGACTTCAATGTTTGATGATGAGTTGTAGTCTATAATGCTAGATTATTTTGCTTGGTTGGGCATTGAAATTCCTCTCAAGCTCTTTCAGTAAACAAAATAATATGCATAATACCTTTTGTGACAATGTTTGCTATGGCGGTCACTGTTCCTTTGCTTGACAGTGTCTTTGTCCTCCTTGATTTAGTGACTCCTTCATTCTTTGAAAATGTAAGCCTGAGATTTCTATCTTTATCTCTCTTCTTCACATAGGCTTAAAAGTCTCTTGTTCATCACTATTCACTATCATGCTAAATCTCTTGTTACTAAAAATTTTAACATTCTTCTTCTCCTTTTTTTCTTCCATTGACTGATGGTTTGTCATCTCCTTAGCAATGACTACTCCTAGATGTTTTGCGACTGCTCTTTATGTGTAGTAAGATGTGATTGATATGTTGTTATGTAGGATTAAAATGGTGACAGTCCTCTTGATTGAAATGCAGAGGCGACCTTGTGAAGACAGTGATAGTAGTCATGTTTTCCTCCTTTCTCACTTTGATGCATATTTTGACTGAAATGACTACTGTTCACTATACTTAGGCTTAGTTCACAACATTTTTGACATTTGAAAGGGATCTAAAATAAAATTGCAACTACAACATGACTTGTCTTTGCATTTATCTCAATCTATTGTCCTGCTGATGCTTAAACCTCTATATCATAGTGATCTTTTGGATGTCATATCACTGCAGTATATTTGGTTTGAAAAACTCAAGATCTCTATAATTCTCTGTCAAGGCTGTACCTTATTGTCTTGCATGTTAGAAGACTACTCCTCTTCTTGGCAATCATGACTACTACAATCATGAGAGCTATTCTATGGTCTCTAAGGATTGATCCTTCATTATGACACTGGCCCTTTGTGTACCGCACCTTGGAGATTAAAAAAAGTGACTACCTTTGTTAAAGATGACTAATATGACTATCTTCTGACAGGCTGATAGAGATAACTACTTCTATTTTGTCATTACTAAATTGCCTTAGCATTTTATCCTCTTCTTCAACACTGCTTCAATCTTCCACTGTCTATTGGACTATCACTTCTCCTCATGGATAAACAATGCTTCAAAAGACCCTTGTGGTAATTCTCAGGATGATGATTCTCTGTTGACATTCCCTTTAATGACCTTTGGGACCTATTTATCATAGGCTTTATACTTTTATACCTTTAGATATGACAGTCATTATATTGACTATTTTTTGTTTGATGCTTTATTAATCTATGACAGTCCCTAGTGAGCTTGGATACAATTCCTTGAATGTTCCTATTGGCCTTGGATACCTCTTCAGACTACCATCTCTCTGCCTTCAAGATCATCGTCTCAATAACTATTAACAACCCCTTAAATCCATACCTTGGAGATAAACATCTTACAAGTTCTTAGATTCTTAGATCTCTTGGATAGTGTGCACACCCCATTATGGTGATAAAAGAGTCTAAGGATGAAACATAGGTATCTGTTGCATTGTTTCAAATATCTCTTCAACAACTATAAAAACCTCCTTCTCCAATGCAATGTAGTAGGCACAGTTTGATTGCTGGCTGTCCATAATCATGACTGTCTTTTCAGTAGCTTCTTAGAAACTGCTATTGTTTATCATCTTTTAAATGATGACTGTATCATGTGATAACCTATGGTAAAATATTACTTATGCTATTCTATCTTCTGTAATTCTTCCTATGCAATCTGTCTTTCTGGCATCTGCTAAATATCTATGAAATGTTATGTAAAAAGATTATGAGCTGGGCTCAACCCTTGTGGGAGCCACATTTTCTCCACTCATAATATAAATTGATGAATCATTCAAAAATAGAATTTCACATGTATCTCCACATGAAGCAAACTTGTTAGAAAATAAATGCATACTTTAGATGTGTTTGATGACTTGCTTGTTTTCTAGGACATCCAAAGTATACATTTCTTGTTTAATGCATTTGAGTATCAGCTTATACATGCATAGGTACTTGTTCATGTAAGGTTAGAGACCATTCATTGCTTAGAGTATTACTCTAACATCACTCTTTTGCCAGATGCAGGAACTAGAGACGATATGGACTATGAAGGACAAGGACAACTCGAGGCAACAAGACAAAACAGTAGAACCAGAACCAGTCATTCTCAGGCAATGACTGGCCTCTAACCCTACATGCACATCTTTACTTTTACTTATTCATGTATAGATTGTTCTTCAATTTTATTGAATAAGAAAGTTAATCTCACGGCTTGTGTGAGATAATATACATGTTACATTCAATAAAGATTATTTATTTTTCAGAAAGGATTTGTATAAATTTTTCTTATGTTACGTGCACTTGGATAAATGCAGTAATTTGATAATCATAATCTTTTAAATTATTTTATTTATGCACTTGAATGTAATGTAATAAGGATCAGATAAAATGTACCTTTTAAACTTTGAGTCAAAGCTCTACCTGAATGAGTCGTAGTGAAATTTAGGTAACAACTGTATTTTTCAAACTTGCAATAGAAGTTTCCTTTCTCTTCCATCTATCATAACCCTCTCCTACTGATATATTAGAATAGTCATGAATAGATTGCAATGGTCTAGATGAATGTTTCATAGCAGCTCTAGTAGTTTTTTCTTCACTCTCCCCAACCAACTTTGCCATTTCAACTTGTTGTTCCAACATTATATTTTTACAAAATCTAACTCCATGTCCACTAATGCAATAAATGGTGTCAAACCCTACTATAGCTCCCATGATAATTAGTGTTAAAAACACATGACACAACCAATTCTTGTTGCCACCTGAATTTTTACCCTTATTAGTGCTTAAATTGGTGGCTAATTGCAACAAAGGTTTTCTGGGATTGAAAGGACCTTTCAAAAATATCTAAGAGAGGATGAAGTTTGTAGTGCTATTGAACTATGGTTTTTAAGTATTTGTATGATAGTAATCAATTTTTTTTTTTTAAAATACAAACTCTCCCAAACAGGCCAACTATATACTAATATGTATTAAAAAAAACCAATCAAATTATAAATACCTTAATGATTGAACCAATGAACTTTAAAGATTAGAATTTTGTTAGTGTAGAAATACTAATGTTATTACTTATTATTTAATAAGTAATTATACATATATTTCCCAAATAGATTTAAGCCACCTTAGCTAGGTTATGTGCTGACTTGGAGACTCCATCAAACTCATCCAAGATACATGTCAACATTCATTTGTTGGAAATATGCAGCCATATAGACAATTTCCTCATAACCATATGAGAGATTAATATGCAAACAATAACTAGAAATGCATATGCAAAAGAATCGACAATCATACCATCAGAAGAGAAATAGATCAAAAGAGTCCCAATAGCTCCATACAAATCTCAACTCCAATAACATGTGAACACAAACATCCAAGAAGAATAATAAGAGCAATCAAGAGAGAACCTGCAAAGCATAACCATGTCCTTCTATCCACACTAATGTGCTATAGCTGTGAAAAGTATGATCTCCTTTACAACCCCAAAATAAGAAGCCTCCTCAACATCCAACAAAACAAGATGTAAGCCTATCAAACCAATGGTAAATCAAACTCATAACCATCCCAATGTAGGAATAAGCTCAAAGCCACTAACCATCTTCATTACACACAATGATCTCATCACAACTCAGGATCAAACATAACTAGATAACTAATCATAACCATGCATCTACTCCTCAAACAACTCCTTACAACCATAATCTATAGCTCAAGACTCAAGCATGAGAAGATAAGATACAAAGAAAGAATGCATTTGAAAAATAGGTGGGCTCTACTTATCAAATCATTCACAATTTCACTGCTTAGTGGACCAAGAATGGGGATTAGATTGCTTCTCCAAGATGCACCAAGCCTTAAAGACTCTCTCCAAGAACAATCTCCTCAACAGGTCCATGTTGAACTCACATCCAACCAAGGCGTAGGCTCCTTCAGCTTGTTGAAATCATCATCAATGAGTAACCATCTCAACACATGTCTCTAATCTAGAAGAAATGAAGCCTCACCTAAGTCTCCAAGTATCCATGAGCACCTCCATGATCAATCCATGCTAAACTCGAAATGCAAAACCACACTATCATGAAGCTCCCAAGAAAATGACAAATGTATTCAATACGAAGAGAACCAACAAGATCATTGTCAAATCTCCCACTGCACGTCTGCATAACCTAGGAACATATCATGACATCATGATCTAATCATCTCCTCAAAGGAAGATCTATGTCTCATAAGAACATCTCATGGTTTAAAGGGCACTTGTATCATGCCAAAACTCTATTGTGTAATTAATAGTAAACCAAGACACAATACCATCCATCCTGCAAGCAAGGATCACCTGTCAAAACTAAAAAACCATAACAAACACCTCAACCAAAGACTCCAAGAGTCCTCCATGGCACCAAGATGTCAACATCTCCAAATCACATGAAGATAATCATCCCCTATTAATAGAACCCAAGATTTCAATGAACTCTCAATACATAGAAGAAATAGGATCCAAGAGCTCCTCCATGACACCACCAACCACTACAAAAGATCATCCATCACCTAAATGATGAATCCATATCATAACCAAATCTTCCACTGAACCATGATATCAAGCTACACATGTCAATGTCATAATAACCATCAAACCATCAATGTGAAAAGCTCCCACTGAATCGTGTAACCAAGCTATCCATGACATCATGATAACCATCTCTTAAATGAAGATCATCCATGTCCCCAACACAATCAAAGAATCCCACTATACAAATGACAACAACTCCCAAGAGGTTGAGTAAACCATAATGTTCAAACCCAGAAGATTAACAAAAAATGTAAATTTGAACCAATCCAACAACACAAAAACTACACCTTCAAAACAATCATGTCTTGCCAATTTCCTAAACAAACAAGGAACATCCATGACACTATAATCACCACCCAATGTACCTACACCAAAATCCCATCAAGTCTCACACAACTATATCATATAGTCAACAAACACATGTTCCAAAAATGATTGTATCAGGTAATACCATCTATCTCTATATCTCATAATGACAGGTAAACCAATACAACATGTGACAAAATCAAGCCACAAATCAGAATTTGCATCAACACTAAAACATCTATAGGCATATACAACCCACATCCAAGTTATAAATGCAATTTGTAAGCATTAGACTTGTACCTTCAACACTGCACAACCTTTAGATATTGTTGGTGCCCAAATTTACCAGTTTCAAAATGCCTTATTCTGCAACAAAAATTTGAGTAACTCCATCAATTTTTCCCACCTTTGCCTTTGAATTTCAAAACCCATCAATTATACCCGATATAAGATATTTTACATTTGTTCCCTTCCCAAATTTCTAAGTAAATTTCTATTTTTTCCTTGTGTTCCCTTATGTTTCTCTTCGTTGGAGAAAATCAACTCATTTTCCTGCTTTATCAACAAATCTATGAATTTGCAAACAGCGAACTAGTTCGCTAGTTCAAAAATTTTCTGATTCATCAATATAGTGGCTAGCAAGTGATCCATGTTGGTCAAGGAGGCAAAAAGAAGTTAAAGGCGCCTTTGTCGGTGATTTATTGAGTTCAAACTCGAAAGTTCACCAATGGCAAACTTCACCGATAGAAGGCAAGACATAAAAAAATGCTGGGGCAAGTAAAAGTTCCTAAGGCACAAAAGAAGATGAAAGAAAAGCTTTGTCAATGAAATTGGATGTTTGCGAACCTCCAAGTTGGTCAACTAAAGATTCGGTGGATAGAGGATTCGCTAATAGAAGGTAGATGAAGGAATCAACAAGGGGAAAAGAGAAAAGAAAAGAAAGGTTCAACAAAATCAAGTTTTTTTGATTAAGGCAAAGTGGAAAAGTGAAAGTTTGGGATTGGCCAAGTCTGTTGAGAAATTGAATAAAAAAGAGTTCGGTAGAGGTAAGGTTTGTTGACAAAGAAGGAAAAGCAGTGAAAAGTGAAAAGTTTGTAAAAGGTTAGTTTTGCTGATAGGGCAAACACATATGCAAAATTGACTAAGGCAAAGGTGGCTCTATTGGCAAACTGGGAAGGGGCTAAACTTTCCAATAGGTTTGAATATTTTGATGTTCACTGATAAGGCGATAGGGAAAAGAAAAGGAAGAGAGACACATCAATAAAAGAGTTCAACAAATTAAAGATTTGCCGACAAAGGGCAAAGGCTTCCTTGGCTTAGAAAGGGTCAAAATGAAGATGGTTCGTGATGAAGGATTTATACCGACAAAGAAGAAATGAGGCGGCAGGAGTTAAGTTCAAAAATGGTAACTTTTGACGACTAAAGGGATAGAAAGCAAAGTTCATGAAAAGCAAAAATTGCCGACCAAGGGCGAAGCTAGTTCTAGAATTCACAATTCACCAACTAAAGGAAAAAGTGATCAGGCAAGCCAAGTTCGCCAAACAAAAGATTTGTCGATAAGGCATAAAAGAGGCCAAAAATGAAGATGAAAGGAAGATGCCCCCCCACAGTTTGAAAAAATGAAATTTTATTGATAAGGTAAAATAGCGCCAAGAATGAAGAGAGAGATAAAGGGAAGGAAAATAGAGAAGGGGCAGAGGTTCTTGAAATAGAAAATTCTCTGATAAAAGGGGAAAATAGATTCAAAGGCAGAAAATCAAAAGAAAGATCAAATGTACATGTGTAAAGCATGATATAAATGTAATTGTAGTTTAAAATATTGTAAAGAGCTTTACACAAGCATTTTTGGTGGATCATATTTCAAGCGCTCATATGCCTAAAAATGCACCATGATTGTAGGTGATCAGTAAGTTGTAGGTAGATGAAACAATAGAGATATTTATTGCAAAAGGACCAGAATTAAATCTATGGATAATGTGTTTCAGCAGGCAAATCTTTCTACAAGTATTTTCATTCTTGAAGGATGCCAAGGCGTGGGCACCTGCAGGGTTCAGAGTTGTTAGGGTGTGAGATTTCCTTCCAAACGTGCATATTTTCTAACTGCATAGTGGGTTGATTTTATTGCAACATGGATTTGGCATGCTGACTAAGTTTCAATGCCTAGGGGCTTCATAGGAGCTTATTGCTATATATACATAGTTTTCATATGTTTTCAGGGTTGGTCACTGAGCCAATTGTCTGGTCTGTAATACCTCGGGATAATCGTAGGGCTTCAAATCAAACTAGTCTAGGTAGTGAATCGAGGAATGTATTTTGATGTAGCGTAGGAATCAATTATAAAGTATATTTTGTGCAGTGGTATGTCTCCATGGCCATTTGTAATGATTCAAGGGAATGTATAATCACAGTTGTATGTTTTCCTTCACCACACATGCTGGTGTGATTGTAATAGAGATTTGATAATGTGTGGCAACATTTAATTCAATATATGCTTTGTGTTGAGTCATTTCTTTGTTGCAAATAGGTCATTGTAATTTGGTTTTAGATAATTAAGTATGTCCAATGTGTGAAATATAATCTGAGGAATGTATGTGAATACATTTTAGTTTTCTATTGATGTTGGTTTGGTCCTTTCTTCCCTTTTTATTGCTTAAATAACTTAGTTGCCGAATAGAGTAGGCACCGGTCCATATTGGAGAGGGATCAATCACTCATTTTAAATCAAACAAATTATTCACCCGTGGTTTAGGGGAAAAACCCATATTTCGTATACATGTACATTCACATAGGTGAATTAGATATATAGGTGTTTTGTGATGACCAGTCATTCTTGACTTAGTGATAGGTTTTGGAGTCAAGATGATGAGGTGGGTTTGACTATTCATTTAGTTTTAATTATTCATCTGGTTGAACTTAATACCTATTCAAGTATATCCCTTTGGAATATCCCTCTATAGTCTAAGCTGAGCTTGAAGTGTAGAGGAGTCTACCCATTCCTATTAGTTGGTCAAAATCCCCCTCAACTTGTTGATAAACCTCTTCCTATCACCTTGATGACAATCCCTGGCCTAGGTGATTTCAAAATGTTTGAGTTTTGGGTTGAAGTCATTTTGGGTCCCAACATTTTAGCGCCATTGCCGGGGATAATTTTACTTTAGCCGTTGTTGGGTTTTAGGAAACTAGAGATATTTTCAGCCCCCTTATAATAGTCAGTTCTAGTTTTGCATGTGTTTGGGTAAGTTGGCAGCCCGTCAACTTACGCCAATATTTTGGTGTTGTTGCCAAGGAAGTATTGTTGGGTTAGAATCATTTGAAGACTCTACTGGTGAGATGAACCCAAAATCAATTCATAACCTTGAAGATCAGTCATGCTTCAAGGGTTTTCCTCATTTAGTGAGGTGGCGACTATGTTGTCAGAGAACATAAATTTATTACTATTATACCTTGGTTGTTGTTGGTGATTTGAATGCTCCATCTCAATATGCAGCAGTTGGTAAATTAAAGGTATGTGGTCTTCTTCCTAACCTTTAAAGTTTGTTGTTCTTGTAATGTCAAAGGAACAAATTTTTATGCCTCGGTTTTCTTCCCTACCTTATAGGATGTTTTAGTCATGGCCAATTGTTTGGAGCCTAGATACCCTAGGGATGATTTGTCATCTAAATCTTCATATATATCAGACCCTAGGAAATACATTGGAGTGGATGCCCATGACCATCCTAGAAATATATATTTCAGTCCTGGCTCTGCATATTATATGAATCAAAACTTATATGCACCCATGTAAAATCATAGTGACTTAGCAGTTCAGTAGTATGAAATTGAAAAGACCAAACAACTATTGGAGTCATTATTGCAGAAAGAAGAAGAAATAGAAAATTAGATTAAGTTGCTAGAGTCTAAGATATAGTCTAGTCCCCCTCCTACTTTTCCCAGTTGCTCTCTTCCTCGGCCTCCCCTATTGCAAATGAAAAAACATATAATAAATTGGACCTTTCTTAGGCCAATTATGAGACACAGTCCATGCCCAACAAGATCTATTATCAGATGCCATTATTTGATGGATGTGAAGCTTATGATAGGGAGGCACATGTGTTGGATTTAGGCCAGACAATTGAGAGGGGGGTGAATCAGTTGTCCCAAATCTTAAACACTTGCAACTACTTCTTTATCACACAAAACTGTCTAATGATATAAACATTTAAAGCATGAATCGTCAACACATGAGCAGAAACAAATGGACACAGAACACCAAGATTTTTACATGGCAACCCCGTTAAGGGAAATCCACTATGGGGGTTAACCCATAAAGATTTGTACCCTATTAAAAGTACTTTCAAAAAATAGAAGGCACATGCCTTCGCGCACTGCCTAGAGTTCACTGCTCAAAAGAGACTCACTGCCTACAGGAAGTAACTTTATCACAGAGATAATGAACTGAGAAATAGCATCTATTTCATGCTTGGTTCACTCCCTTTGAAAGCTCACAACTTCTACTCTGATCTTCAACTACTTGTTCATTATATCTTCATCCTTACTGCTCTTGATCCTCTGCACTTCTTCCTCTCTACTCTACTTCTGCACTTCTCTTAGGATTTTATCATTTTCATGCACACACTTTCCACAACTCATCAACAAGTATTTATATGCTTCATCAACCTTGGAATGAATAACAAGGTTGGCTAAACTTGGTGTGGATCATCACACAATTAGAAAAGCATAACTAGGACTCGAATCTTTTTCTACCAGCATGCCATGCTCCATAGAATGTTCTTAGATCATCCTCCAAATGCTTGATTCATCTGATCGACCAAGGCTGGGAAGAACAGTAGCACAAAGAAGGAATTCTTCTTTGAAAAGCTCAAACTTCAATGCAGACCTCCAACATAGCAGTCACACGATCCAGAGACCTCCACAAGCCCATTGAATTCAACAAAAACATCTACACTCCTCCAAATCATCAGAATCATTTGCATCTTCTTCTAGAATCTCAAGGACACTATCTTCCATGACTGTCATATTAGAAAGATTGCTTGCAGACTTCCAAACCATGAACTACTTGAATGGATGATACACACTAACTTCCCAAACATGCCTCTAGATCCGTAGATCATCATTTTACATTATCGGAGTAGTCCAGACCTCTTTCTTGTCACTCTGTCTCTCCTAAATTTTTAAGAACTGGTTTTACTCAAATGGCCACAACTTCTTTAGATCTTAATGTAGACCTCTCAAATCTTGTTTGGAGCTTCTTCAGACAAACCTCTACATAGCCATATGGTTCACATACATTGGTCATTATTAATTTTCTCAAAATCCTCAACAATTTGGTCTTCTATACAGGTAGAAAAATAGGATACAGTTGACACCAATGGCAATAAGGATATGTTGACATCAATGACAACACCGCTTAGGCACATATTTGCAATAATCCCCCCACCTTTGTCATTCATGCTAGCACATGATGTGGAAAACGAAATTCAACCATCAAGACAAGAACTTCTCCCCTTTCATTAGCAACTGGTTTTTCACATGAACTTCTCCCCCCCTTTGACATCAATGACAAAGGGCACATATTTGCAACATGTTCTTGCACTTTTCAATTTCATGGATAGGTTCCAATTTGAGGATGAGGATATGTGGATGAGGTTCTTTGTTAGATCTCTGTGTGGATTAGTAAGGAAATGGTTGGTTAGTTTCTTTGACTAGCATTTTGCTTCTTGGGATCAATTGGTGGCTACATTTGAAGATTTTGCAAATAGTCTAGACCATGTGTTCCTTTCCCAAGAACTAGAAGATATTAGAAGGAAGGAAGGAGAGTCTAGCATGGAGCTCAACCATAGATTTGTGTTTCCCTATCTCACATCCTAGAGAATTTCAGACCTGGCTTTCCTATTTATATTGACATTTATTTCAGTTCTTATGATGTTACCTTAAACCCAAATTCTATATGGGAAGAGTTCACTCTAGTGAGTGGGTAAAAGCACAAAGCTGTGTCACACTTTCAGCTGACTTATCAGCACAAGCGAATTTAAGTATTTTTAACTAAAAATTAATTTTGGTCAAACATATGATCTTGTAAGATTCATTCTTGCTAAGTTAGATATGTGCATCACTTTTACAACTAAAATTGTTGGCTAAATGCATATGTAGCACCATGATGAGGCCAATTTACCAAAAAAGTAAAATTATTCGAAAAACTTGATATTTCAACAACTTCTACTCGTGTAAATAACATTTTTTAAAAAATATAAAAATACCCTTTTGTAGATCTATAAGTTTACTTTTCAAAAAAATATATATTTTAATAGTTTAATTATTATTTATATTTTACTTTTTATTTTTACGAAAAGTAGGTTATTGTTGATGATTGCGTTATACAGCCCTCTAGCCCTCTATTTAGCGCCAGAAAACTGTTGATGACTGTTTTGAAGCAATAATAACAATAAGTTAAAATTCACATGACATGAACTGTAACTATACTTGAAAGATGAGAAGGAATCATTTGAGATTCAACTAATCCCAAGTCTACAATGGTTCGGTTGGTCAAGTTCAGTTGGTCAATGTGAAGCTGTAATGTTCAAGGGGCCTTACGTAGTTTAGGTTTGTTCTGTGATTTACTGGCCTAAGAATATGCAAAAAGGTCATGAGATTTCAACAAGTATTCTGTTCATTTGCATAAAGGTGATACTGTGCTGCAGGTTTTCAGATGGTTTTCTTGGATTTATTGCAGCTTTCTTCTTTATGTACTTATGAAAACTATCTACTTAGACTCTGTTATGCATGCTTCCTCAAATTTGAGACAATTTCCTTTGGATTTCTACGTTTTCAGCTAAATATTTCAGATGGGTTGGGAAAAGTTAGAAAGATCTAATCTATACTTCATTTAATCTACAGAAGGATCTAATTGTTTCTGTTATCCACTATGTAAATACCACAGTAATTTGATCAAATCCACAGTAAAAACCCTAAATGTAAGTTCTGAGCATTTTCACAAACATACATTTAAAATCGCAAGCTCTCAAAGAAGATATTTCAAAATACAAAGAAGAGCAGGAGAACACTCAGAAGATAGATGCAGAACTCCAGATTCTATTGTATTAGAAACGAATAGTCATACATGATTTACAATGTAGGAATGACTCTTAGTTTCATTGATCATACTACAGAGAACTTACAAGCTTTACAGATACAGTAAGGCAGCCAGACATTCCACGCGCACCTTACTGCAGACAAACAGGCGACCTCCTTCTTCTACACTAAACTATGCTAAGCTAACTGTGTTTTCCTAGAATTCCTGTTGTAGGCCCTAAAAATCCCTGTTGTAGTCCCTGTTGTAGTCCCTATTGTAAAGTATTACAGTGTAGAGAGGCACAATATATAACATTCTGATTGTCCTCACTACAGCAAAAACCTAACTGAACCCCTGGTTCAAACCTCTGGTTACAGCAATAAATACAGGTGAACCAGTTCTCAAAAATATCTCTGAGCAGTGTCAAATCTGGGCGAAATATTGCCCCTTCTGAGAAGTTCTGGCAGCTGGGTAATAACTTCTGTTTGTCTGTTGCATTAATGCCTCCAGCTGCAACTCTGTCTTTTCACTTGAATGGCCTTGACTTTTTCGCACTTCATCCTTATCTTCTTGCTCCTGAGATCAGATTTCCTTCCTCCATGAGGTCACTGTGTTGACCTTCCAGCTGCTTCCTCAACTGCAAGCCTGCAAGACAAGACAAGCAATAAGTTTCACATTTATCATAAAAACAACATGAAATTAAAATAAGCGTTTAAATCCAGGTGACTGTGCAAGATCGTGGAAATCGGATCAGAAATCCCTTCAAAACGCGTCCAAAGTGCGTTCAGACTGCTCAAACTACATCGGGTCAACCATCGCTGACTGAAAAATGCCAGGGGCGCCAAAAAAACACTTTAAAACTCGACCGCCTCATTTCCCGCCCATCGGCATGATTATCGCTATCGGCACGTGTCAAAAAAAATAGGTTAGTCGACATACTTCATCATCATGATATTCCGCTTCTGCATATTGGGGAAAAGAACAATATCATCATCATCATCATGTTGAAGAAGTAAAGGAGGATATCGAATATGATCATGCTGCCGAGGAAAGGAAGATGATGGTGACGTCATCATGATATTCGGGCTTCATTGAAATGCTAAGGATGACGTCATCATCATGTTCAGTTAAGATTAGGGGATAATTGTGATATCGGGTCACCTAAGGAGCATGATCAGGATGATGAACGTGATATGACCCTTTTTGCGGCCAAGGTAACCCTCTCAAAAGATCAGGATGATGAGGAGCATCATCATATTTGGGGCTTCTGTCGAACTTGGAATACGACGTCATCATGATATTTCACCAACCGGATCATGTTTGAAAAAATATCCTGCCGAAGGGAAAAATGTGATGATGATGAGGATCATCAGGATATTTGCAAAAGGTTGTATTTCATCGGCAGGAGGACTTTGCGAAATATCAGGTGAACAAACAAGATCATGATGATCTTGGCAATAGGACAGGATAAAAAATATGATGATGATGTCATCATCATACTTTGTTTTCGGAGCACAAGGATAAGTTGAGGTCATCATGATATTTGCGCTAGGGTGATATTGTTAAAAAATGATCATGCTGTTGAGAAATGCAATATCGACCCCCTCTGAATAGATAGGGTGATCATCATGATATTCGCAAAAAAGGCGATCAGGAGGATATGAACATGATGATCCTCTTCGTTGAATTATGATGATGATGTCTCGATCACTTAGAGAATTTCAGCGAATGACCCTCATGAAAGATCAGGATGATGATGATGATTATGCAAAAGGAGATCAGGAGGATATGAAGTTGTCATCATCATATTTTGAACTTCAGTAAATATCATGATGATGACCTTGCGATAGGTTTATAGCATGCGCATACAAATATGCCGATGATGAATTTTCTAAAGGGTGATCAGCATGATATGATAAGATTTGAAATATCATGATGATGCTCGCGATACAAAGACTGCTCGACGGGGAAACTTACCTTGACTTAAAGTTGATATCATCATGATATTTGAACCTCAGGATATTATCGGGGGAGTTCAAATATGATGATGATGCATAATGCGCATAAGGCCATTTTGACGGGTAAAGGACACTACCACCTAAGATTGACATCCAGATGTTGCGACTGCATGATTTTTATCGGGTGATAGACCAAGATCATGATGATCTTGACAACATGACTTAGGATATAAAAATATGATGATCCTCCTGCAAATATCAGGTTTGACCAAAACTTTGACCGTGCATAACTTTCACACATGGAAGAATTTTCAAGTGAAGTAAAAGGCAAACCTGCATGGAATTTGAAGCTCTTTCTAAATATGAGGTCACAGCAACAAAATATGGACTTTGACAAACTGACCTCATGATGATGACCTACCTCATCCTATATCATGATGATGATGCACCTGACCTTCATTTTTACCAAACCGCCAGAAAGCAGAAAAACACAGGCAGAAGCAAAAAAGCAAAACATTAGCAGGGGTCCCCATTTTGCTAAGGAGCATAATGGGGCGTGTTGTGAACATCACAACAACTAGCAACCAAAACAAAACAATTAAATTCAGAGTGTTCAAGGAAACTAGATGAAATGAACTCATAACTTCCAACTATCTTTTCTGCAAATTACTATTCAGCTTGAGACTCAAAGTATTCAATAAAGATGCATGAATTTCCATTTTCAGTTTAGTTGTGTGCATGTGATTAATTATCCTCATCTTGAAGATCGGTTGAACAAACCAGTGACTAACATTAGCCTACGTAGGTGAGGATGTTCCCTCATAGCCGACCGGATAGAGCCTTGCTGCCAGCGAGCGTCTATAGCCCCGGCAAGGTTATCGTTACAATTCTCCTAAGTAGAGCCCCACTGCCAGCGAGCGTCCATAGCCCCGGTAGAGTTACTTAGATGGCTTAATCTGGATTTTCAGTATAATCCGCTTTATTCATTTATTTATTTTTTTATTTTCTAATTTTGAAAGATTTCATAAGATATAGCAATTTGTAATGTCATGATGCAAGGAGTGGACACTTGCTGAAATTAAGCTGAGAATTGTAATGGTAGCAAGGGTGACCTCTGATTTTTCACCTAATATCTACACTGGTAGGTTCAACAAACCCAAGGATTTTAGGTGTGTCATCGTGAGAAACTTGCTTCGAATTCTCAATCACATTTATTGAATACAAAACTTCAGAAGATGAACAACTCTCTACATTCATGACAGTGACAGGTTATGTGTAAATTGCAAATGGTTAACTTGAATATCCTAAATTTTATACTGTTTTGAATGGTTGCTAGTTTTGCTCCTTAATACTCTACAGTAAAATAAAGATCCCTGCTGAGGAGACAACAAACAAACCAGACAAACAGGCTATACAAACAACACAACAAAAGAAAAAACTGTACAAAAAGGAAGAAAACAGCAAAAACAAATAGAAGACAAGCTGTACAAACAACTAACCCAAAAAGAAAATAGCAAAAGAAGAACTGTACATTATCTACAGCATTTTACATTAAGAAAGAAAGGACTGCCTCATCCTGACCTTCAAGCCTGGAAGTAGTGTTTCAAATGCTGGCCATTAACTGGTAATGGCACATCTTCTCTAGTCAAGGTCTTAAGTCTAAAGGTGTTATCTCCTATTATTTCTGAGACATGTAATGGACCCAGCCATAATTTATCGAATTTTCCATGGCTTCCTTTCTTTTCATGTGCTTTGTCCCAGCACAACACTAAGTCTGATATCCTAAATGTCTTGACTCTTGCCCTTTTGTCAAACCGCCTCTTAACAACTGCTTGGTGTTTGGCAAACTTCTCGAGGGCTTGACCTCTTTTCTCCTCTAGTTGTAACATTTGCACTATTCTGGCTTCCCTATGGTTATCAAAGCCTAGATATTCATTGGCAAACTTCCAGGTTGGTATTCTCAGATTAACCGGAAGTATGGGATCAGTCCCATAAACTAAGTGATAAGGTGTGCTACCTAAAGCTGTTTTGAACTTGGTCCTGTCTACCCATAGTGCGTATCTTAACAGGGTATTCCACTCTCTAGGACTTTTGGCAATTAACCTCTTGATGATGTCTAATAAAATTTTGTTTGTTGATTCAGCCAGTCCATTACCTTGAGGATAATAATTTGAAGAAAACCTTAGAATGATCCCATATTCAAATGCCCATTTAGAAAATTTTAAAGAAGAGAAAGCAGGGCCGTTATCACATACCAATGAATAGGGCGTTCCAAACTTGGTGATAATGTTTTCTTCAAGGAACTTGATAACTACCTCAGTTGTGGAAAATTTGCAGCAGGTGGCCTCAGTCCACCTTGTACAATAGTCCATTACCGTCAATATAAATTTGTGTCCTGCAGAAGATGGGGGATTGATGACTCCGATAAAATCCAAGCCCCACTGTGCAAACGGTCTGGACTCGATCACAGGCTGCAGTGGATTGGCCAAATTTCTTCCTTTGTCTGCTGCAGTCTGACAGGTGTGGCAGCTTCTGATGTGACTCTTAGTATCTTTGAATATAGTGGGCCAGTAATAGCCCGCTCTCAGTATTTTGTGTGTTGTAGCTAAATGGGAACCATGGCCGGTTCCGTACTTATCATGTAGTTCTGTCAACACTTTATCAGCTTCAGTTCTGTTTATGCATCTCAGATAAATTCCATCATGGTTCTTCCTGAATAGAAGACCTCCTTGCACCATATAATGCTGTGCCTTAATCTTCAAAGCTCTCCTCTGAGAAGCCTTCATCCTGCTTGGGTACTTTCCAGCTATCAGGAAGGTGCTTAAATCATCGTACCAGCCTGATGCGTCTTGGGAATTCAATACATATTGCTGTTTTATCAGATTTGGATCCATGTTTGCTATTGTCTGCACCAGCGCCTGTCCTCTAACCAGCTTTGCGGGAATGATCTCCATGTCGAATTCTTGCAGTGTGGTGATCCATTTAGCTCTTTTTTCTCCAGGCTCGTTTTGCATCAGCAACATTTTTACTGTTGCGTCTGATACTATGGCTTTAATCTGGCTGCGCAGATATAGTGTCTGAATTTCTTCACAGCCTTTACTAATGCAAATGCCTGTCTTTCGATATCTAGATATCTCAGCTGTGCATCCTTCAGTGGCGCACTCATAAATGCTATGGGCCTCTCTTCATTATTTTCACCTTTCTGTGTCAAGGCAGCAGTGACAGAATGAGAAGATGCAAAGGAGTAGATGTAAAACGGGCATGTGTAGTCTGGACCTGCCAATACAGGGGCATTAGAAATTGCCTCCTTGATATCTTCAAATGCGGCTTTGGCTACTGGCGTCCATTCCATCTGTGCATCTTTCTTTAACATGGCATTCAACGGCTGCACAATCTCTGCAAAACCTGTTATAAACTTCCGAACAAAGTTAATTTTACCAAAAAATGATTTCAATTCTTTCCTACTGTTTGGTATTTGCAAATTTTTTATGGATTCTATTCTATCCGGATCAATTGCAATTCCATTTTCAGAAATGACATGGCCTAATAATTTACCTTCAGTTACGCCAAATATACATTTCTTAGGATTCAGGGAAATCCCATACCTTTCACATCGCTGGAGTACTTTTCTGAGGTCCTCAGCGTGGGTGGATGCATCCTTGGAATACACAGTTAAATCATCCATATACATAACAATGCATTTACCTGATAATCCACGAAAAGCAACGTCCATGGCCCTCTGAAAAGTGGCACCTGCATTAATTAAACCAAAAGGCATTCTTCTATACGCATAATTTCCCCATTTGCAAGTGAAAGTGGTTTTTAGTCTATCTTCTCTGTCAATTAAAACCTGGTTATAACCTGAAAAACCATCTAAAAAAGACATCATCTTTGCGCCATTTACTGCTTGCAGTACTTCGTCTATTGGGGGCAAAGGATAATTATCTTTTTCAGATGCCTTGTTTAAGTTTCTAAAGTCTACGCACAACCTGATGTCTCCGTTTTTCTTCCTCACTGGTACTAAGTTAGCTACCCAGACAGAATGTCTGACTGGGAAAATTATTCCAGCGGACAGTAATTTTTTAACTTCCTCAAAGATTAAAGGCTCTAGAATGGCATTTACAGGCCTCTGTTTCTGCCTGAATGGTTTGACTTCTTTTCTTAAAGGTATGACGTGAGTTATGATGGACTCATCAAATGTTTTCAAGTCTTCACAAGTCCATGCTATGACATGTTTATATTCTTTCAGAACATCCAGAACCTCTTTTCTGATTTTCTCAGAGCAAGCTTTCCCAATCAGTACATTTTGTGGATTTAGGTCAGTCCCTAAGTTATGTAAATCACACTTACCCCCTTCTGTTTTGGGTAAGTCTTTCTGTCTTATTATTCCGTCGAAGTCAAAGATGTGTTCTAATTCAATTACTCCTTTGGGCAAGAAGTTGCTCTTTAAGTTGATCATATCTTCTTCGTCCCATGTTACTTCAGGCCTTTCTTGTTCATCAGTAATTTGGGCCTCAAATGCCTCATTACAAGTCAGAAAATCAATAATTTGCTGATCCCCTCCACATACCTGAAAGTGTGTAACGTTGTCTGGTATACTGGGCACGTTAACTAGCTCAACAGCAAATCGTCTTAATCCTGACAGTGTCAATGGTTCTAATGTACTAGCAGCAACTGCTAACGCATCTGGTATGTGGTTCCGCTCTCTAGGAATATGCTCTATGTTAAAAGCATCAAATGAATCCATTAGATTCCATACTCTATGTCTGTAACTGATCATTTTCTTGTAATTGTAGGCATATAGTTTCCTCACTTGTCTGACTACTAATTCAGAGTCTGAAAATACTCTGATGGTTTTTACCCCTTTCTTGATGGCCATGACAAGTCCTAAAATTAGGGCCTCATATTCAGCAATATTGTTAGTGCAGGAAAATTGTAATCTATATGCTGCCAAATGTGATTTACCTTGAGGATTTATGAGTTCAATACCTGCACCTGCGCCCTGTTTTGATTTGGACCCATCACATTTTAATGTCCACATGCCATCTCTACTTTTTTGATCTTTTACCTTGGCATACTTTGTCTCTTTTATTGCCTGTGGGGTGTTGTCTCGTTTATTCATGGGTTTTTCCGTTTGGTTATCTTGCATATGTGTGTTTGTAGTTTGCAGCTCAGAAAGATAACTACCCTTGTCCTCTATTTCTTTTCCTAAATCTGGGGTCAGGGCATCTATATTATCCTGAACATATCTCTGTGTTGGATCAGGATGCTCATTTTTCTCTTGTGACTCTACCTTCCCTATGCACTTCTTGTATTCATATTCAATGATGTCTTTGCATATTTCACAATTCTCCTCAGAATGTTGCCTATCATGGACTCTACACCTATTTTTATATAACTTACATTGGACTGGGAGATTGTGTGTAACGCACTCTTCCACCTCCTGTCTAATGGCATGACCAAATTTGTCTATTGCATTGTTTTCCTCATCTGAAGAATTCCCGTCAGACTCAATGAATAGTGCCGTCCTATTGCTGACACACTCCTTTCTAATGTTTAACATCATAATCTCTTCAATCTGCATCCCATTGTTGGTAATTCTATAGACACCTGGTTCAACAACAGCATATAAGATTTCATTAGTTCGATTATACTCTGTTATCATATGTCTCATTCTGGGCTCTGCCTCTATTCTGATCTGGTTTGGGATGCCTCTCCATGGTAACCACATGTGTGAAAAGTCAGTAGCCATATATCCGTTTAATGTCTTGGACCAATCCCTACTTAGCAACATTCCATAATTTACGGGTATATCCACTACTTGGATGTCAATGATTTGGCTCACCCTAGGGTCTGAAGCTAATTGCACTTGTATGTTTATGAGTTCTCCTATCACGCTAACCTCGGTCTTATCTAATTGCATGACAACCTTGGCAGATTTGGTGGGAGTCAGCCTGAGAGTTTTACATATTCCTAAGGGCATTACGTTGGCTGAAGCACCAGAATCTACCATGCAATTGTGTATATTCTTCCCACACAACCTAACAGTTAACAAGAAAGGTTGAGTATCCCTCTTATCCGTATGTATTACCACATTTGTATTGGAAGGCTGCTCAACTTTCTTACCTTTCTCCTTAGGTGGTGAATCACTATTAGGAACAGTTATATCAGCAGACACCTTGTTTGTCATGGATGTGTCCAGGGATTTTAAAAAACCATTTCTGATCCCTGGGGTCTTCAATAATTCATTTAGAGGTATGCTGACCTTAATTTTCTTTATTTCCTCTGACAAGTAATTCACTAATCTTGTTGTCTCTATTGCTTCTGTCTTACTTGTTTGATCCTTTTGTACTGCTGTTCCGTTATTTGTGTGCTGACTAGCTTTAAGTATGGCAGGATTGTTGCTAGCATTCTGATCCGGGGGTGTATTGATGTTATTCGGGGGAGTGGAAGTGGTGAAAGGTCCTCCCGGCCTAGGGTTATTCCTCAAATTGTAGGTGTGGCCTTTATTTGTTTGTTGGAAGGCCTGCACCTCCTCTGTTTCATTTAATATCTCGTTTTCAGATTCAAAAGGAAACTGAGAAGCATTTAACACAAAGGCTGATTCAGGATAAAGATTCTCACAACAGTATGGTTCATCTTCTAGCAATTCATCCTCTTTCTCTTCTGCAGTTGCGAAGGTAATCGTTTCTAAGACTAATGCTGTGTCATATTCTGAGGGTACTACCTCATTACCCTTAGGAATGAGAAATTCAGAGGTAGGAGGCTGTACATCTACATTAAAAATACTAGCTGCCAAGTGGAGCTGTGGACAGTCGTGCTCAACATGGGTATTGGTATTGTGAAATCTGCACCAAATTTTGGGTGCTGTATTGGCCATTTGTATGTTAGTTATTTGTTTTGCACCATGATTATCTGTATTCTCAAAAGGAGAAGCCAGAGTACCGTTGTTGGGCCCAGTGTTCCATGTCTTGGGTGGCCTAGGTTGATTCTGATTTTTGTTATTATTGCCCCAGGTCCTATTATCTATCACTGGCCCCCTATTTTGCATTGGTTGCCCCTGACTAAGGCCTTGATGCTGATTGTAGTTTTGGTTCTGATTGTACTGCTGATTTTGATTGAGACTATAATTCTGATTTTGGCCTTGGTTGTGATTTTGATGGGGATTGTAGTTTTGGTTGCTTCTTCCATAAAGGTTCTCATTTCTTAGCTGTGTCACTTCGGTTGTTAATCTTTTCAGATGTGCAGTAATTTCTTTGATGTCTTCCCTATCATCTTGTGCTTTTGCCACAGTTACATCCCTAGGAAGTTGGAAGAAAGGCTGACCATTATTTTGACTGTTATTGGAAGTACTAGCCGTGTAAGGAGTTATAGCTTGGATTGGAGTAGGATTATACACAGGTGTGTAAGAAGGAACCGAATTTACTAGTGGAGCATGCTGTACAGGGACTCCGTTCCATGGGTGTGCCTGATTCTGCACCCCAAAATTTCCTCCAAATGGACTGTAATTTGTATGTCTCATTTCTTGGTTCACTGAGGCTGCCTCTTTATAGGCTTTGGATATTGAATCTATGTCAGGTTTTCTTTTGACAAACATGGCAGTTAAAGGATCCAAGGCAGCATAGTACATAGCCAACAAGGGAGCATCATCTATGGTATAAGGGGCTGCTAGCCTAGAATAGGCTTTTTGAAATCTGTCATTGAAATTATCAATTAGCTCTCCCTCACCTCGTTTTATAGCAGCTAGTTTATGATACAAAGCACAAGGGTCAATGGGTCCTCTAAATCTTGATAGAAATGCTTCTTCCATAAGTGGCCAGGAAGAAATGCAACCATTGGGTAAGTTTACGTACCAGCTAGAGGCCTGCTCATTAAAGGTGTAAGGGAACAATCTACACACAACATCCTCGTGCTCATATATAGCCCTACAACATGCTTCCTTAAATATTCTAATATGATCTTCTGGGTCTTGATGCAACTGGTATTTGGGACATATCTTTTCAGGATTTTTTGGCATGTCATGATAATCATTGAAGAATATGGGAGAATTGACATCGAAATAAGCCATTGCAGGTGTTTGAGCTTGACCTAAACTTGCAGAAATACCTGGATTGATTGGTGGATTAGGATTTAGAGGAGGATTGAGACCTCCAGGAGTGCCTGATCCAAGATTTAAAGATCTGAACAGTGATCTATCAGGACTTACAATACTACGGATGTTAAAAGGTGACCCAGGAGGTGTTCCAGATGAACTTCCCGCTTGCGATATCTTTGGATTCCAAATTAAAGGGCTTTTACTTCGCCTTGTATCAGGTAGTTGCACAAAGATATCTCCTGAACTGGACCTAGACCTAGTCACTCTATTACTGTCGTTAGCCAGTTTGAAATGAAACCTAACTCAGGAAGGCCCTCCTTCTAGCGCCAAAAAACTGTTGATGATTGCGTTATACAGCCCTCTAGCCCTCTATTTAGCGCCAGAAAACTGTTGATGACTGTTTTGAAGCAATCATAACAATAAGTTAAAATTCACATGACATGAACTGTAACTATACTTGAAAGATGAGAAGGAATCATTTGAGATTCAACTAATCCCAAGTCTACAATGGTTTGGTTGGTCAAGTTCAGTTGGTCAATGTGAAGCTGTAATGTTCAAGGGGCCTTACGTAGTTTAGGTTTGTTCTGTGATTTACTGGCCTAAGAATATGCAAAAAGGTCATGAGATTTCAACAAGTATTCTGTTCATTTGCATAAAGGTGATACTGTGCTGCAGGTTTTCAGATGGTTTTCTTGGATTCATTGCAGCTTTCTTCTTTATGTACTTATGAAAACTGTCTACTTAGACTCTGTTATGCATGCTTCCTCAAATTTGAGACAATTTCCTTTGGATTTCTACGTTTTCAGCTAAATATTTCAGATGGGTTGGGAAAAGTTAGAAAGATCTAATCTATACTTCATTTAATCTACAGAAGGATCTAATTGTTTCTGTTATCCACTATGTAAATACCACAGTAATTTGATCAAATCCACAGTAAAAACCCTAAATGTAAGTTCTAAGCATTTTCACAAACATACATTTAAAATTGCAAGCTCTCAAAGAAGATATCTCAAAATACAAAGAAGAGCAGGAGAACACTCAGAAGATAGATGCAGAACTCCAGATTCTATTGTATTAGAAACGAATAGTCATACATGATTTACAATGTAGGAATGACTCTTAGTTTCATTGATCATACTACAGAGAACTTACAAGCTTTACAGATACAGTAAGGCAGCCAGACATTCCACGCGCACCTTACTGCAGACAAACAGGCGACCTCCTTCTTCTACACTAAACTATGCTAAGCTAACTGTGTTTTCCTAGAATTCCTGTTGTAGGCCCTAAAAATCCCTGTTGTAGTCCCTGTTGTAGTCCCTATTGTAAAGTATTACAGTGTAGAGAGGCACAATATATAACATTCTGATTGTCCTCACTACAGCAAAAACCTAACTGAACCCCTGGTTCAAACCTCTGGTTACAGCAATAAATACAGGTGAACCAGTTCTCAAAAATATCTCTGAGCAGTGTCAAATCTGGGCGAAATATTGCCCCTTCTGAGAAGTTCTGGCAGCTGGGTAATAACTTCTGTTTGTCTGTTGCATTAATGCCTCCAGCTGCAACTCTGTCTTTTCACTTGAATGGCCTTGACTTTTTCGCACTTCATCCTTATCTTCTTGCTCCTGAGATCAGATTTCCTTCCTCCATGAGGTCACTGTGTTGACCTTCCAGCTGCTTCCTCAACTGCAAGCCTGCAAGACAAGACAAGCAATAAGTTTCACATTTATCATAAAAACAACATGAAATTAAAATAAGCGTTTAAATCCAGGTGACTGTGCAAGATCGTGGAAATCGGATCAGAAATCCCTTCAAAACGCGTCCAAAGTGCGTTCAGACTGCTCAAACTACATCGGGTCAACCATCGCTGACGGAAAAATGCCAGAGGCGCCAAAAAAACACTTTAAAACTCGACCGCCTCATTTCCCGCCCATCGGCATGATTATCGCTATCGGCACGTGTCAAAAAAAATAGGTTAGTCGACATACTTCATCATCATGATATTCTGCTTCTGCATATTGGGGAAAAGAACAATATCATCATCATCATCATGTTGAAGAAGTAAAGGAGGATATCGAATATGATCATGCTGCCGAGGAAAGGAAGATGATGGTGACGTCATCATGATATTCAGGCTTCATTGAAATGCTAAGGATGACGTCATCATCATGTTCAGTTAAGATTAGGGGATAATTGTGATATCGGGTCACCTAAGGAGCATGATCAGGATGATGAATGTGATATGACCCTTTTTGCGGCCAAGGTAACCCTCTCGAAAGATCAAGATGATGAGGAGCATCATCATATTTGGGGCTTCTGTCGAACTTGGAATACGACGTCATCATGATATTTCGCCAACCGGATCATGTTTGAAAAAATATCCTGCCGAAGGGAAAAATGTGATGATGATGAGGATCATCAGGATATTTGCAAAAGGTTGTATTTCATCGGCAGGAGGACTTTGCGAAATATCAGGTTAACAAACAAGATCATGATGATCTTGGCAATAGGACAGGATAAAAATATGATGATGACGTCATCATCATACTTTGTTTTCGGAGCACAAGGATAAGTTGAGGTCATCATGATATTTGCGCTAGGGTGATATTGTTAAAAAATGATCATGCTGTTGAGAAATGCAATATCGACCCCCTCTGAATAGATAGGGTGATCATCATGATATTCGCAAAAAAGGCGATCAGGAGGATATGAACATGATGATCCTCTTCGTCGAATTATGATGATGATGTCTCGATCACTTAGAGAATTTTAGCGAATGACCCTCATGAAAGATCAGGATGATGATGATGATTATGCAAAAGGAGATCAGGAGGATATGAAGTTGTCATCATCATATTTCGAACTTCAGCAAATATCATGATGATGACCTTGCGATAGGTTTATAGCATGCGCATACAAATATGCCGATGATGAATTTTCTAAAGGGTGATCAGCATGATATGATAAGATTTGAAATATCATGATGATGCTCGCGATACAAAGACTGCTCGACGGGGAAACTTACCTTGACTTAAAGTTGATATCATCATGATATTTGAACCTCAGGATATTATCGGGGGGAGTTCAAATATGATGATGATGCATAATGCGCATAAGGCCATTTTGACGGGTAAAGGACACTACCACCTAAGATTGACGTCTGGATGTTGCGACTGCATGATTTTTATCGGGTGATAGACCAAGATCATGATGATCTTGACAACATGACTTAGGATATAAAAATATGATGATCCTCCTGCAAATATCAGGTTTGGCCAAAACTTTGACCGTGCATAACTTTCACACATGGAAGAATTTTCAAGTGAAGTAAAAGGCAAACCTGCATGGAATTTCAAGCTCTTTCTAAATATGAGGTCACAGTAACAAAATATGAACTTTGACAAACTGACCTCATGATGATGACCTACCTCATCCTATATCATGATGATGATGCACCTGACCTTCATTTTTACCAAACCGCCAGAAAGCAGAAAAACACAGGCAGAAGCAAAAAAGCAAAACATCAGCAGGGGTCCCCATTTTGCTAAGGAGCATAATGGGGCGTGTTGTGAACATCACAACAGTTATCAGCACAAAACATTAAGTCAATTACCATGTCAAGGAAAAATAGTAAAATTTATTTAAAAAAATTGAAAAAAATATGATGCCCTAGATAAAAGAATCTATATTAAGATGATATAATTTTTTTTCTATTTTAGATAAATAGTTAATATGAAAGTTGACGTCGACTGCAAACAATTATGTTTTAATACACGCACATTTTAATATTTGTTTAAAAATATATGTTTATCAAAATTGAAAAAAAATATATCCATGCCCTAAAGTTTCAAGTTATAAATACAGACAAAAAAATTGAAGAAAAACAAATAAAATTTACTGTATAAAGATTGACGTCTCATGTAACTTCATTTTTCAGCATTTTATCAGCAACTAAATTATAGTGTAAATTTATTAAAAACTATATTCAAATAATTTTTTAATTTTTTCAAAAAAATAGAAACATAAAATATACTAAAAAATAAATATTTTATTAATTTACATCATTTCAAAATTTAAAAGTTGGATCAGCATTAGCCGTTTCCTTTATAAAAGTGTGACACAGCATTGTACTTTTACCCGAGTATGCAACAGGCATACATGTTCATTGATTATGTTGACAGAGTTAAGAGGTGGTGCAGGGCACCTAGGAGCACTCTGACACCTCAAGCATTTTTTATGCATTTTGATAAGCTATGTTTTGTTTTGATTGTATGTGTGGTAATAAGGCTTTAGCCATGTTTGTATGGTCCCTTTTGTGTGGTCAAGATGATTGAGGTGACCCTATAAACCTCAATCATGCTTAGTCCACTTGGATCCTTGTTGTGCCAATCAAGCCTAGAAGGTCTAAAGGATTGGTTTTTGAGTTTTTTTTGATTGTTTGTGTGTTTTATCATGTTTTGGGAGTATGGAGGATGGTTTGATTCCTTTGGACAAGCTAAACCATAGTGTTGATGCAAAAATACCATAGTGTCAAATATTGTCAATGTATTATGACACATTGGGTGGTTGCAACTCATTTTGGATAGTTCAAACTGATTTTTCAAGTTGCATACTGAATGGGATGGGTTAATATGGTAAACATCTTGCTCCAGTACGGAGGAGGAAGTTTTTGTACGAAATTTGTGCACAGAAATCAAAGAAACTGACTATTTTTTGCTGCATTTTCACTGTTGTATGGTCTGTACAAATTTTCTAGGGGTGCAAATATACTTTTTCTGAAAGAGCTTGGAGTTAGGGTTCCAATGAAACTAGTTTGAGGTCCTGAAGTGGTCGGGATCAAAAGTTATAGATTTTTCTTTCAAAACAGATCCAGAAACCCTGTTTTCTAGGGCAGCCATAGAAATCCGGCCCTAGAATGCATTTCCACTGGTAAAAATTCATAAAAAATGGTGAAATGTAGGCTAGGGATATGTACTATAAGATTCCAAAATCTTTTTGTTGGGAAATACAGTCTTCTATTTTTAAGGTGATGCCCTAGGTCAAGTATTTCATTGTATTTGGCCAAATTCATGCTATTTGAGGTTGTAGATGATATAATCCTTATAGGGTGAGCAAATAAATGATGGATTTGTGTTCTAGGGACATGGTAGAAGCATTCCAAATTCCTACCCCTGACCTATGCACCCAATTTTGAGCACTTGCTTTGTAACCTAGCCTAAATTGATCAATTCGGCCTAGAGACCTAATGAGTGTTTTGGATTGCTGGAGTAGAGTTGGAATAGGAGACTTGGGAGTTTGATAGGGTCCAATAAGGGGTATCTAAAACCATCATTCACTTACTTGGTCATTTGGGATGTGTCAAGTTTTGTTGAGAAAACCTAGTTTGGAGGGCTAGTAGCCTTACTAGTCAAGGTATAGGTTGGAGACTTTTGGGAAGTTGGGGATCAAACCAACTACATAGAAGGTGTTTGATGATCTGTCTTAAGGTGTTGGAGAAGCCTTAGGGGTTGGACAATAGTCTGGACATCAAATCCTTCATATGCCTTGAATGTGCCTTTGGTTGGTTGGTTGGTTGAAGGCTAGTTGAAGTGGGTGAGTGGGCAAAGGACAATAGAGTAAACCCTTGTGTGCTACTTCCCTTGTGCCACTCTGCATCAAGAGGGTTATGATTGCAAGATCTCTATCCTCATATGCAAAGATGGTTGATAATGAATAGGCTCTTGTAGACAGTGGGGATGTGAATGCTTCATGTGATCCAGACATGATACCAGGTGATGATTGTGTGTGTAGAATGTTAGAAGTGGAAGATGATACATCATATGACAGGGATGCAGATGATGAGAGTAGCGTATGCACCTACCTTCGGTTGGATAGCTCATCAAATGAAAGTGAAAATGATGAAAACATTGGTGATTTCCAGCCTAATACTGAGATATGAGGTTCAAAGAATAATGAGGATGTTTCGTATAGTGATGAACAGTTAGATAGATAATCTTTTGAGGCTAAGTATGAAATGTGTACACAGATAAGTGGAATGGATAGTGAGCAAGAAACTTGTTTCTTTTTTGATGTATTGCCCTCTTTTGTTCCTTTTTACAATAAAGTAGTTGATGTTTGCTTGCACGAGAATGATGTAGAGGTGGTTGCACTTGATGATAACTGATTAGAGACAATGGTTGGTGCAGCGATGGAATTTCAATGTGAAGAGCTTACCCTATATTTTTAAGATGGTGATCATGCAGATGGATATGAGAACCTGTTTCTCTGGTACAAGGTATGTTGTCTTCCTCATGCAGAGTGTGCTTCATCAAAGCCACAAAGAAGTAAAATAAGAATGTGTGTGAAAGAAGATATGTGTCATCAGTCTATTTGCAGCAGTGAATATGAAATAGCAATTTGCCCAAGTGAAAGTGAAACAAAGAGACAATTGGAAGAACATGGTTCTTCATTTGAGGTGTCTCATGATATTGATTTATGTGCACTGATGTTTTGAATTGCATCTTAGGTCATGCTTATGATTTAGGCATTGAAATTTGTAGTAGCACATATGAAAATTTTGTTCAAGAGCTTGATGGAGTTACCAATGAATATGAATGCTTCCACTTTGATGTCAAAAATTTGTTAGCTCTTGAATCTGTTGGTGCTACAGTAGAGGTTTAGTCCTTTGTGTGGGATGTTGATGTGAGTGAGTAGCAAGGTATGATTATGCCTAAGCTTCAACATGTTGTAGCCTAACTGGAAGATGTGACTAAGTTGGAGTCTTTCTAGTTTGTTGTACAAGATGAAATTCACCAATTCGTTGATATAGTGGTAGCTGGTAGGTGATCCATGTTGTTCAAGGCAGAAAAAAGAAGTTAAAGGTGCCTTTGTCAGTGATTTCTTGAGTTCATGTTGTTCAAGATGGCAAAAAGAAGTTAAAGACACCTTTGTCGGTGATTTCCTAAGTTCACGAACTTGAAATTTCATCGATGGCAAACTTTGCCAATAGAAGGCAAGACATAAAAAAATGCCATAGCGAGTAAAAGTTCTTAAGGGATAAAAGAAGATGAAAGCAAAGCTTTGTCAATGAACATGGAGGTTGCGAAATTGGAGGTTCACAAACCTCCAAGTTCACCAACTAAAGGTCTAAATGACAAAGGATTCGCTGATAGAAGGTAGATGAAGTAAAGAACAAGGGGAAAAGAGTAAAGGAAAGAAAGGTTTGGCTAAATCAAGTTTTACTGATAAAGGAAAAGTTGGAAATCCAATGTTTGGTATCGACCAAGTTTATCGATAAAGTGAATAACAAAGAGTTCAACAAAGGTCAGGTTTGTGTACAAAGAAGGAAAAGCAATGAAAAGTTCATAAAATGTTAGGTTTGTTGATAGGGAAAACACATGTGCAAAATTGACTAAGGAAAAGGTGTCTCTGTCGGCAAATCAGGGAGGGGCTAAACTTTCCAATAGGTTTGAATATTTTGATATTCTCTGATAAGGCGATAGGGAAAAGAAAAGGAAGAGAGGTGCGGTAATAAAAGAGTTTGACAAATTAAATATTTGCCAACATGTGCCTAAATGATGTTGTCATTGATGTCAACATATTCTTGTTGTCATTGGTGTCAACTGTGCCTTATTTTGTTGCATGTTCAGGAGACTAGAATGTTGAGGATATTGAGAAAATTAATGAAGACTTAATGTTTGTCAACCATATGGTTGTGTAGAGGATTGTTAGAGGTTGTTCTAGTTAAGAATTGAGAAGTCCACATGAAGATTTGAAGAAGTTATGGCCATCTAAGTAGAACTAGATTTTGCTATGTTTAGAAGAGACAGAGTGACAGTAAGTTGGTCTGGATTGCTCCGCAGTGAAATATTATGGTCTCTGGATTTGAAGGCATGTTTGGGAAGTTAGTGTGTATCATTAACTCCAATGGTTCATGGTTTGGAGGTTTGCAAGCTATCTTTCTAGTTTGATAGTCATGGCAGATAATGTTCTTGAGGTTTCGAAGAAAGATACAAATGATTCTGGTAATTTGGTATAGAGTGGATGTTATTGGTGAATTCAATGTGCTTGTTGAGGTCTCTGGATCATGTGGCTACTATTTTGGATGTATGCATTGAAGTTTGATCTTATTGTTGAAGATTTCTTCTTTGAGGTTATTGTTCTTCCTAGTTCTTGGCCGATCGGATGTCCCTAGCGTGTTGCGGATGATCTAAAGAGCACTTTATGAGGTGTGGCATGTTAGTAGAAGAAGATTCAAGTCTCATTTATGTTTGGCTGACAGTGTAATGATCGGCATTAAGTTTAGCCGACCTTGTTGATCATTCCAAGGTTGATGAAGCATATAAATACTTGTTGAAGAGCTGTTGAAAATCACCCTTGTGAAAAATAAATTAAATCTGAAGAAAGGATCTAAAGCAGAGTAGAAAAGAAGAGGAGGGAAAGGAGTATTGAGTGAAGAGTCAATGAAGAAGAATTTGAAGATAGAAGTAGAAGTTTTTGTGAGCATTCAATGAAACTGAACTAGGCATGAAAAGATGCTAATTATCATTTTGTTCTTTCTATGTAAAACATAAAATTCCTGTAGGTAGTGAGCCTCTCTTTTGAGCAATGAGCTCTCAGTAGTGAACCCAATGGCAAGTGCCTTCCCATTCTTTTAAGTACTTTTAACAGGGTACGAATCTTGTGGGCTAACACCCACCCTGGTTTTTCCCTTAACCAGGTTTCCACATCAAATTCTTGGTGTCAAATGTGTTGATTATGTTTCTACTTCTGTGTTAATGTTATATGCTTTAATGTTTACATCATTAATCAATTTGACAATTGTGAAAGAAGTTTAAATGAAAAGAAAAAGATTAATTTTGGGGAAAACTGATTCACCCCCCTCTTAGTTGTCTGGGCTAATTCTAACAATTGGTATCAAAGGCAAGTTCCTCTAGAAGAAGCTTGACCACTTTAGAAGATCCAAGATGTCATCCTACAAGAAGGAAAGTTTGAGATTTGATGGAACAAATTACCCCCTCTGGAAAGTACGCGTGCAGTGTCATCTAGAATGTATGGGTGATGCCTTTTGGTTAATAACCAAGATTGCATATAAGATTCCAAAGAATGGACCTTCAACTATAGACGAACTCAGAGATGCTGAACACAATATTCGAGCCAAAAAAGTATCATTGAGTCCCCTGACTGATACCGAATTGGCAAATGTCTTGGATTTGAAAACTGCTCATGAAATCTAGAATAAGTTGGAAAATCTATATGAATGTGACAAATATGTTAAATGTGCAAAGCTACAAAGTCTGAAGGGTAAATATGAAAGATTGGTAACAAGTGAAGATGAAAACATTACTTCCTACATGTAGAAAGTAAATGAACCTGTGATCAGTATCAGAAATGTAGGTGGAGTTTTGGAAGAATCAAAAATTGTTGCCAAAGTGCTCATATCCTTCCCTGCAGCATACAAGCATAAGGCTATAGCCATCAAAGAAATCAGGATAGTAACAACTGTAACAAGGGATCAGTTAGTTGGTAATCTTTCAACATTTGAAATGAGTTAATTTGGTGATTCCCTCCCTAAGTTTGAATCTGTATTCAAGGCCAGTGTGTATGAAAAGCAAAGATATGATCCATGTGAAAGTTCTTTAGGAAGATCAAATAGATTTGTGAAGACAAGGAAGGATCTTGAAGATGATGAAATTGAGATTACAGATCTTGAAGCTCTTATTGCCAAAAGAATGCTAAGAGGATCTAGTAAGTATGAAGGAAAGTTGCCACTCAAATGTTTTGCTTGTAATAAGATTGGTCATTTTGCCTCAAGATGTCCCGAGAGGTTTTCAAATTCAAATCCTAACAGATACAAAAGGCAGAAGAATTGCTACTATCTCCAAGAAGCTAGAGAAGGAGTCACAGATGATGAATCTGATCATGGAGAAGGTGATTGGGTGTTCATTGCTATCAAAGAAGAAGATCCAATGTCTATTGAATCTACTAGTTGTGCAAATGTGGAAAGTGCCTTGGCTGCTCAAGTTGTTTAAAATGATGAATGGGTGATTGATAGTGGATGTTCTCATCATATGACCGGTGACAAGAGCAAGTTTGTGAGTTTTGAAAAATATGAAGGTGGGCTTGTCAAATTTGGAGACAACTCAACTGGTAGAATCTGTGGCAAAGGATCCATCCCCTTTGATGGTAAGAATTGCACCAATGTTGTTCTGTATGTGGAAGGACTGAAACATAATCTTCTCAGTGTTAGATAGTTGGTTGACAAGGGTTATGATCTTTGATTCAAGGATGGAAAATACAAAATCTTGGAAACCTCTGGAACTGAAATTGCATCTGGTACTCAAACTATAGGTAACATCTTCCATTTTAGTAGTTCTGGCAAAAGTTGTTTGATTTCTCAGACAGATCAAAGTTGGTTATGGCATAGGAGGATGTGTCATGTGAATTTTCATAGCATTGTCAAAATAAGTTCCACTCAGGCTAGAAGAGATCTTCCAAGACTTGTGAAACCTGATAGCATATGTAGAGAATGTCAATTGGGTAAACAAAACAAAATTTCATTCAAAAGCAAGGAACAATCTTGAAGTGGATGATTGGAACTGGTACATACTAATCTCTGTGGTCCTACTAGAATTAGGAGTGTGCAAGGAGATAGATATTTCATGCTGCTGATTGATGATTACTCCCAGATGATGTGGGTAACCTTCCTAAAAGAAAAATCAGAATCTCTTGACAAGTTTAAGGTGTTCAAGGTGATAATTGAAAATGAGATTGGTGAGAAATTAAAGTGTCTAAGATCTGACAGAGGTGGAGAATTTACTTTTGGAGAGTTTGATGCTTTCTGTGAAAAGCATGGAATAAAAAGACAGTTCTCTGCTCCTAGGACTCCTCAGCAAAATGGAGTTGTGGAAAGAAAGAACTGAACCATTCAAGAAGCTGCTAGGACTGTGATGATGGAAATAAATGTTCCTCAAGTTTATTGGAGAGAAGCTGTAAGTACTGCTGTCTACACTCTTAACCAAGTGCAGATCAAAGGAAATTCTAGTAAGACCCCTTATGAACTATGGTTTTTTCATCCTCCTACCATGAGATATTTCAAGAGTTTTTGGTAGTAAATACTATATCAAAAGAGATGAGGATTTAAGCAAGTTTGATGCAAGAAGTGATGAAGGATAGGGGCAGCTAGATTGTTTCTTGCATTTGCTACTTTCAGATATTTTAAAGTGTATCAGATGGATGTCAAATCGGCATTGCTGAATGGAGATTTGGAGGAAGAAGTCTACATTGAGCAACCGGAAGGATTTCAGTTGTCTGATCAAGGATATACGGTTTGTAGACTGAGAAAAGCCTTGTATGGAATCAAGCAAACTCCAAGAGCCTGGTATGATAGATTGGATAAGCATTTACTTAAGCTAGGATTTAGCAAAGGTACTGATGATAGTAATATGTACTTCAAGATTAATCATGAGGACATTCTCATTGTTGAGGTCTTTGTTGATGATATCATTTTTGGTGGAAATGAATGTATGTGTAAAGCATTTGCTAATCAGATGAAAAGTAAGTTTAAAATGTCAATGTTTGGTGAGATGAATTTCTTCTTAGGTCTGTAAATTATTTAGTCAAATAAAGGTATATTCATATCTCAGTCCAAGTATGTGAAAAAATTGTTAAAGAAGTTTGGAATGGAAGATTCAAAGCCAGTAGGTACACCTATGGTAACCGGATGCAAGAGCTAAGAAAAGATGATGACTCCCCCAAGGAAAATCAGAAAAGGTATAGAATAATGATTGGAGGATTGCTCTATTTGACTCAGACCAGACCTGACATCACGAATGCAGTTGGACTTGTTGCTAGATTTCAAGCTGATCCAAAAGAATCCCATGTTGTAGTAGTCAAAAGAATTTTTAGATATCTCAAAGGAACAATTAACTACAGATTGTGGTATCCAAAGGATGCTAACTTCACTCTTCATGCATATACAGATGCTAATTGGGTAGGAGATGTGGATGATAGGAAAAGTACTAGTGGTGATGCATTCTTCTTGGGAAGAAGAGTGGTCTCTTGGATGAGCAAAAAGCAAGAGGCAATATCTCTATCTACTGCAGAGGTAGAGTATATAGCAGTAGCAAATAATTGTACTCAGGTTCTGTGGATGAAACAAATGTTGAAGGACATCAGAATTGTGTTTGAGGATCTAGTCACAATATTTTGTGATAATTCTAGTGCAATAAGCATCTTAAAGAATTTGGTGTTGCATTCAAAGATAAAGCATATATCTATCAAGTTTCATTTCTTGAGAGAGAAGGTAAATGAGAATGAAGTCAAGTTGGAGTTTGTGTCTTCCAAAGATCAGATTGCAGATATCTTCAGTAAGCCTCTTCTCAAGGATACTTTTGAGTATCTCAAAGAGAAGATAGGGGTTATTACCCCTCCTGATTAGAACTAAGATGCACTTATATCCATCAGTCTAATGGAATACTCAATCATATCTTGAGATCTGGATTGATGTTGAGAAGATACTACTCTAAGAAGTAGTCAGTATGCAAATGTTGGAGATCAGTCTAAAATAAAAAGGGGGAGTAAAAGATTGTAAATATGTGCCCTTTGCCATTGATGTCAAAGGGGGAGAGAAGACATGTGAAAAACTAATTGCTGATGATAGGGGGAGCAATGAAGAAAGTGGTTGCAGAAGTCAGAGGGAGAAGTTATTGTCATGATGGTTGAACCAATTTTTCAAATTATATGTTGCCATCAATGACAAAGGGGGAGCTTGTTGCAAATATGTGCCTAAACGGAATTGTCATTGATGTCAACATATTCTTGTTGTCATTGGTGTCAACTATTCCATATTTTGTTGCCTATTCAGGAGACTGGAATGTTGAGGATATTGAGAAAATTAATGAAGACTCAATGTTTGTGGACCATATGGTTGTGTAGAGGATTCTCAGAGGTTGTTCCAGTTAAGAATTGAGAAGTCCACATGAAGATTTGAATAAGTTACGGCCATCTAAGTAGAACCAGATTTTGCGGTGTTCAGAAGAGAGAGAGAGTGACAGTAAGTTGGTCTAGATTGATCTGTAGTGAAATATTATGGTCTGCAGATCTGAAGGCATGTTTGGGAAGTTAGTGTGTATCATCAACTCCAGTGGTTCATGGTTTGGAGGTTCGTAAGCTATCTTTCTAGTTTGACAGTCATGACAGACAATTTTTTGAGGTTCCGAAGGAAGATACAAATGATTTTGGTAATTTGGTATAGAGTGGATATTATTGGTGAATTCAATGTGCTTTTTGAGGTCTCTAGATCATGTGGCTATTGTGTTGGAGGTCCGCATTGAAGTTTGAGCTTATTGTTGAAGATTTCTTCTTTGAGGTTGTTGTTCTTCCTAGTTATTGGCCAACCAGATGTTCCTAGCATGTTGGGAATGATCTAAAGAGCACTTTTTGAAGCATGGCATGTTAGTAGAGGAAGATCAATGTATTAGTTATGTTTGGCAGATAGTGTAATGATATGCGTTAAGTTTAGCTGACCTTGTTGATCATTCCAAGGTTGATGAAGCATATAAATACTTGTTGAAGAGTTGTTGAGAATCACCCTTGTGCAAGATGAATTAAATATGAAGAAATGATCTAAAGCAGAGTAGAGAAGAAGAGGAGAAAAAGGAGTATAGAGTGAAGAGTCAGTGAAGAAGAATTTGAAGATAGAAGTAGAAGTTTTTGTGAGCATTCAATGAAATTTAACCAGGCATGAAAATATGCTAATTATTAGTTTGCTCTTTCTATGTAAAACATAAAATTCCTGTAGGTAGTGAGCCTCTCTTTTGAGCAATGAGCTCTGAGAAGTGAGCCCAAAGGCAAGTGCCTTCCCATTCTTTTAAGTACTTTTAACAAGGTATGAATCTTGTGGGCTAACACCCATCATGGTTTTTCCCTTAACCAGGTTTCCACATCAAAAATCTTGGTGTCAAATGTGTTGATTATGTTTCTGCTTCTATGTTAATGTCATATGCTTTAATGTTTGCATCATTAATCAATTTGACAATTGTGAAATAAGTTTAAAAGAAAAGAAAAAATTAATTTTGGGGACAACTGATTCACCCCCACCTCTCAGTTGTCCGGGCTAATTCCAACAGGTTCGTGATGGAATTTTTCTGACAAAGAATAAATGAGGCAGCAGGAGTGAATTTCAAAAATGGTAACTCTTGTTGACTAAAGGGATAGAAAGCAAAGTTCATGAGAAGAAAAAATTGCTGACCAAGGGTGAAGCAAGCCTAGTTCTAGAAAATCACAATTCACCAACTAAAGGAAAAAGTGATGAGGCAAGCCAAGTTTGCCAAAAAGAATATTTGTAAATAAGGCATAAAAGAGGCTGAAAATGAAGATGAAAGGAAGATGCTCCCCACAATTCAAAAAAGTGGCAATTTAATGATAAGGTAAAATAGTACCACGAATGAAGAGAGAGATAAAGGGAAGGAAAATAGAGAAGGGGCAGAGGTTCCTGAAAGAGAAAATTCTCTGATAAAAGAGGAAAATAGATTTAGAGGCAGAAAATCAAAAGGAAAATCAAATGTATGCATAAAGCATGATATAAATGTAATTGTAGTTTAAAATATTATAAAGAGCTTTGCATAGGCTTTTTGGTGGATCATATTTCAAGCGCCTATCTGCCTGAGAACGTGCCATGATTGCACGTGATCAGTTAGTTGCAGGTACTTGAAATAGTAGAGATATTTATTGCAAAAGGACCAAAATTAAATGTAGGGATAAAGTATTTCAGCAAGAAAATCTTTCTACAAGTACTTTGATTCTTGAAGGACACCAAGGCATGGACACTTGCAGGGTTCAGAGTTGTCAGGGTCTGGGATTTCCTTCAAAATGTGCATACTTTCTGACTACGTAGTGGGTCAATTTTAAATTGCAACGTGGGTTTGGCGTGTTAATTGAGTTTCAATGCTTAGGGGCTGCACAGGAGCTGATTGCTATATATACATAGTTTTAATATTTTTTCAGGGTTGGTCATTCAGCCAATCGTTTGGTCTATAGTGCCTCGAGATAATCTCAGGGCTTCAAATCAAGCCAGTCTGGGTAGTGAATGGAGGAGTGTGTTTTGATGTAGCGTAGGAATGAATTGTAAAGCATATTTTGTGCAGTGGTATGTTTCCATGGCCATTTGTAATGATTTAAGGGAATGTATAATCATAGTTGTATATTTTCCTTCACCACACTTGCAGGTGTGATTGTAATAGAGATTTGATAATGTGTGATAGCATTTAAGTCAATACATGCTTTATGTTGAGTCATTTCTTTGTTGCAAATGGGTCACTGTAGTTTGGTTCTAGATAATTAACTATGTTCAATGTGTGAAATATAATCTAAGGAATGTATGTGAATACATTTTAGTTTTCTATTGATGTTGGTTTAGTCCTTTCTTCCCTTTTTATTACTTATTACTCAGTTGCCCAATAATGTAGGCACCGGTCCATATTGGAGAGGGATCAATCACTTATTTTAAATCAAACAAATCATTCACTTGTGGTTTAGGGAAAAAACCCATATTTCTTGTGCATGTACATTCACATAGGTGAATCAGCCATATAGGGTTTTTGCAATGGTTAGTCGTTCTTGACTTAGTGACAACTTTGGAGTCAAGATGATGAGTTGGGTTTGACTATTCAATTATTTTTAGTTGTTCATATGGTTGAACTTAATACCTATTCAGATATATCCCTTTGGAATATCCCACTAGAGTCTAAGCTAAGCTTGAAGTGTAGAGGAGTCTATCCACTCTTGTTAGTTGGCCAAAATCCCCCTCAACTTGTTGATAAACCTCTTGCTATCACCCCGACGATAATCCCTGGCCTAGGTGATTTAGGAATGTTTTAGAGTTTTAGGTTGCAGGCATTTTGGGTCCCAACAGATCTTACAATGTAGCATGAAAATTCAACAATACATGTATAATGTTGCCAACAAAGGATAATCATAGGTACAATTATAAGTTTTCAATGACTTAAACACCAAATCACCTTAGATTTGATTTGTCATCAACTCACAAAAACACCATAACTCAAAGGGACCAAAAATAGATCAAACTTAAATAAATTGAATACACTTCATAATATCATCTCCAAACCTGCTCCACTATGTAGTGCTCATAATTACCTTTCAAACACCTATAAGAAGTCCAAAATTTGACTATGTATGCACAAGGTATGCCCCGTCAAAGCTTAAAATGTACATCTGGCTTCCAACTAGGAAAATCTAGTCAAAATGACAAATTATGGAAAAATCTTTGACACCACAGTGTAGTACATGAAATATCTTTCTTTCAGATATAAGAAGTTGAAAATCTAACTCCATATGACAAAGTTATGGCCTCCAGTAAAAAGATACCCAATAACGCACAAATTTTTTTTTCTTTTGAAGATTCCTTAGGGCACAAAATAGGGAAAAATAGGGTATCTTAGGCATCATTCACAAGGCAAAGAAATAAAACTAATATAGTTAGGCCTTCAACAACCATGCACTATGTATGTTAACACCCCAATTATCTATCACTAAGAATTGAAACATATCAGTTACAGATGACAAGACCGATAGGACCTCTATTTTAAGTAGCTGACAAACTACAAATTGCACATGTAACAAAAATATAAAACAAGTTCAAATCCCTTCGTATGAATCCCCTTAACATAGTTGACACCATGTGCAAATCAGAGGCCACACAAGAGTGATTCTATTAATGTTTATCAATTAGAGTTCACTTCAGATTTTAGGCAAAAGTACAATGTTGAATCATGCTAATTGGTAGGTCCTAATCAACAGTAAACTACTAAGGAACAAAGGGAGCTGTGGTTAAAGTGGATTTTTTAAATCATTAATCCATTTTAGATTGGTGCCTATTCAATGGGAAGTAGTGTTAAAGTCAAGGAGGAGAAAACGATGTCTATATGAAATAACAATGGAACTAAAATTGCACACATGTACAAATTGAAAAATCAAGAGACATCACATAAAAGATCTACTTCAAATATACATCTCTAATCAAAGGTATCCCATACGCATAAATGAGAAGGATATTATGAATTTGTTTGCATTAGTTTTATAGTGATCTATCACCAACTAATCCCTAGTACTAGAAATCAACAAATGTGATTTGAGAGATATTGTGGCATGCTCACAAGACCGCCTAAAACACTTCTTCTAGCCATAAAGACATCCAAAATGTGGAGTGGTCCCTACTAGATCACACCTTCCTATGGCCCATACAATGCATTCCTAAGCCTTACAGAATAATGACACACTTTACTTGATCCCCTAAAACATACATAGGACTACCCTATAGAGAAGTAGCTCTAGAACCAACCTCCTTTACATCAGAAAAACATGGATATATAGAGCTAGGAAAGAGACCAATAACATAGAAGATCATATCAATGCTTGCCAACAATCCAATATTCTAAAAGAAATACCAAGTTGCTAATTAAACATTAAACACATTTGCAACAACATGACAATTAGATTTGATCATGCATAAAAATAGAAATTGCCTTGGGCTTTGTTTCTTTAAGAATAGAGGAGAGAATTCCTCATTCATGTATATAAACCACTTGCAAATAAATTTCCCTATCAATTTTGGAACTCATTAAACACAAGAAAGATGGTCCATGCCTCTTTAGTTCTATTTGAGAACACATAACACATGCACTACTCAAATCCATTATTGTCAATAAAACCTTTACACATGGCTCTACAGATTTGATTTACTTTAGTAGAGAGCCACCATATCATAAACAAGGTATCCAAGACTATTGTCATGAGCATACATCATATCAGAGTTCCATGAAGCTCTAAAATGTCTTCTAAGGCCCATATTGACCCATATGTGCACATGTCTACACATCCTTTGTCTCACTTTCCATCTATGCACAAAAAATCCTAAAACATGATGCTAATCCCTTTTAAAAATTCTCAGGGACAAATCTTTATTAAACTATTTGAATATGTTGCATAGATCAACAACCAATATTGACTAGGCTACATGATATATAAATAATGTGCAATGACAAAAATAAAGCTGCCTGAAATAAGTTATCCATTGGGGCAGATTTGCCAGTTATTGAATGGGAGAGCACCACATACATCCGTGATTTATAGCACTTTCTCACTGTTTGAAATATTGTCAATCTCTCTAAATAAGAACATTGAGCCCACCACCTCACAAGCTCAAAGACACATAGCATTTACTCATTTGATGCCACACACCATTGGTCCCAAAGACACATCAAACATTGGTCAAAATGACTAATACGATTTAATCAAACACTTGCCAGCTATGCAATACATGTCCACCTCACACATTTAGTGCCTTGGAGAAAAATCCTTGCATGCATATAAAAAATAAATCCTTGATGGCCCCATAGTACCCACCACATAGCCACATGGCACACAAACATTTGTCCACAAAAGTGGGACCCATTTGTGTTATCCTCACCACTCCCTCTAGACTAATGAAAAAACTTCACATGCACATAGGCCCATAGAAGCGGTAGCCCTCAAACCAATAAAGTAGCTTTTCTAATAAATATAAAGAAATATAAAAATATCCCGTTGCGATATTTGAAAGTGCTGTGATAGAATTCTTCTCAGCACTCTCAAAATAATTCTCCTTCGGATTCTTCTTTTAAATCCTTAGTCTCTTGGCTTTGTACACTATCTATCATTGGTTAATTCTCTTAGCTATGTTGCATCATACACATGCATGCAGGCTAGAGTGATGCTAACTCTTGGAGATGTTTATTGTCATCTTTGTTGTTTCTCACATTATGTAAGGGGATTCTCATCTTTATTTTGTTAACAATCATGTTCTTCCTTTTCCACCATGGAAGTAACCTTGTGGTTCACAAAATGCATTGTATATTTAGTTATATGGTTCATTTTTATCATATTAAGATTGTCATTATAGCACTAAAATAACTTTTATGAAACATCAATCATGTAGAAATCAAAGGTGGATATTCATGCTACAATTAACTTTAATGTCATCCATGCTTAAAGTAATTTCAAATTTATAAATATTTTTCTAAATATTAATTCACCTTCCTCTCTTTTATTCTTTGATAATGATTTCTTACCCTGGATATTAACTTCCTTTTTTTTGTTCCCAATGATGATTAGAGGAGTCATCCTACCACTTTCCTTTCTCTTCAAGTATTTTGGTTTCTTGTTTTTTTTATTATTTCTTTCAACACACAGTCACACAATGATTACTTATCTCACTAAATGAAAATGGATAGAGATTCAGAGAATGAAATATTTAATGGTTTCTTTGTTTACAATGGAAACAATGGTTGATATCATTATAAACCTTTTTTAATTCCCGTGTGTTCACTTTCATAAAGTTGATGGGGTTATCATGCTCTAGCTTCTTTTTAACCATTCCTTACTCTCTTAAATATATTTTTAAACCTATATATATATATATATTAAGAATACTGACACATTCTTTGAAAATATTTTGTGAACATGGTGGCTTATACTCCTTTTTGGGAGATACTTCTGTTCCAATTATCTCAGATCATTGTCTAACCTCTTCTTTCTTACCAACAATCCTCAAATTTGCATATTGAGGCTTGTTTCTCAACTTCTACAGGGTTTCCCATCCCCTGGTTGTGTTTTTAAATAACCTGGCCATTACAATCCAATTTGTCCATAGATTAAAGAATTGTGGTGTGGTGCTTAATTATACTTATCTCACTTATGTTTGAGCATCTTTTGTAGAGGTTAGTCTCCTTTACTAGGCTAGGTCTTTCCTTCTCTCATCAAAATCTGGGATCTTTTCCAACATCTCTCTTTTGTAAACAATATTTTATTATTTCATAAAGTAAGTCTATGTTGGGGATGATTATCCTTCTTAATTTTTCTCCTAATCTTAGACCGGCCTTCTTTAACGTGCCTGTTTGACATTTACATGTATTCCTGATGTGTTATACATTGAAGAGGGATGATTGAAAATAGAATGTAACCCCAAAAAAATTCACCTAACATCTCTCTACCAAGCTCATAATTATAACTAAAGTGGTAATTCTCTATGTACTGTCTTTATACATTTCAAAGAAAATTGGCCCAACAAATAATTATGCTGGGTGTGTTTTTATTAAACCAAAAATAGGATACACACTTGATCAGCTTACTAGTGTAGTGTGATGAAGTCGATCATGCTTAATTCTGTTGCCATTATGCAGTCACCATCTAAATCAAAAGAGGCAGCAGGATTGATGCACAAGATAGAGGTGACGGAGAAAATGGTTAGGTAAGCTTACATTGGCTGCATGCCTAGTATTTTCTTAGCATCTTTGTAGCTTATTTGATTTGAATTTCATAGAGAAAACAATTTCATTCTACTGTTAGGATTTTAAAGGGAGAGGAATTATCTTCTTTATCTCTTACTGACGTGGACCAACTCGAGTGCAACGTTCAACTAGCAATGAATACAATAAGAGTGAGAAAGGTACTTTAAGTTATATATTGAACATTTTTAGAGAAATATATTTTTGAATAATTTTGTTTGAAAATTTAGATGAGTGAATCTTTAAAAATAGGGGCATTAATGTAAAAAGGAATTCTATGTGGTGATAAACATAAAAATTAGGAAAATATTAGAAATACTTTGATCCTACCTACAAATTTGTTTTTATAATGTGACACCCCATGTCAAATATTAGAAATACTTTGATCCCACCTACAAATTTGTTTTTATAATCTAGTGTTGATTGTTTACTTTCAGCCCTTTTCCTTGGTATTTTAGCTTTGAAATTGACATTTAGATTGTTTTACTATCACTTGAGAATGAGACTCATCAGTGAATTGTATGAATTGTTTTCAGGAATAACTCATCAACACGTCTACCTGAGTAGGAGTGTTGTCTATCCTCCATATTGCAAGGATGGCAGTGATCCAAACTATTTCTATACCATAACAATGTGGTCATATTTTATTGTAACTATTTGATGCCATAAAGGAAGTAGTTATATATGGTTTCATATTATAGTTAAGCAAATGGTCATGGATGGACATGTCAGTTTGGATGCTTTAATAAAATGTAAATTTCAAATAATTATAGAGGCCCACAAAATACTTTTAGTGCCTACCTCATTATTTGATCCTATTTGAATGTAATGCTTAATAAGCCTTTAATTTTCTAAGTATTATCAATGCTAAATGGGTTCACCAAACACTTTTTCTTCTCTAAACTTACCATAGGTCATTATAAAAACTTTATATATCACTCACATAAAGTTCATCCAAACTATTTTTATACCACAATAATTTGGTCATATTTATTCATGTTATAGTTGAGCAGAATGCTTCTAGACATGACACTTTGGATGTAGAATAATATTAACATTTTAAATAATTACAAAGCATTACAAAGTATAAAACTATTGGGCCTCATCGTTCTAATTATTATCCATGTCAAATATATTATGTTTTTGGTAATATTAAAAAGGATAACAAGGGTCCCCACCCTTACAAAAAGCTATCCTCATAATTCCATTTGTTTCCCCCCTTGGAAGCTGCAATGGAGTCCATGGGAGGCAGTCTTTGAGCTATCCTCACTTAATTCCATGAAAAATTAGTGCCCTCATAATTAAAACTTTCCTCATTACAAGCACTTGGCACATCCTCTTCCTCACAAGATAGCATTATGTTTCCTTCTTCAACCAAAGGCATTGCCCTAGCTTTAACCTTCTAGTCTGAGAGCCTTGAGGACCTTCTAGCTCCAATAGGGTTGTCACTCACCACATTCTTGCCCTTTTTGTTTTTGCTTATAGTTTTCTTCTGCCCCTAAAACAAGGTTGGATGCAAGAACAAGGAATTCATTAGGTTTCTTCTTAGTAACTTTTTCTTCCTTTTTCTCATGAATTTGTAGGGAAGGGGCAATCTTTTTCTTCTTCACACTAAGGCTAGCCTCATCAAGAGCATGTCAGACAATAGGGTTGGGAAAATTACTTAGGCATAAATGGTATAAACAAAATATTAGCTCCCGATGTAGAGGCATTGTCATGCTCCCCATATTAAGGCATTGTTTAAATTAAAGATTTAAACATCATGACGAGAAAATCATTTTTGTCAAAAATGGAGTTTTCATCAACTAAATGATAATCATGTTTAATAAACAATAATATTATTTTTATTTTATATTTATTGTATTTATAATTGATAATATAAATACAAAATAATATTATCAATATTGATATCATTATTATAATTATAGTATAATATATTTATATATTAAAATAATAATATAAATATTATTATTATAAATATATAAATAAATATAAATATAAATAAGAAATATTATTATAATTATTTATTATAATAATATAGAAAATATAAATATTATATATTATCAATATTATATAATATATAATTATAAATATGAATAAGATATTATAGAATTATAATTATAATATTAATAATTAAATATTATGATATATATGATATAAATATATAAATATATAAATATATAATAAATATATATATTATAAAGTAATCACATATAAGACAATCTTATATGGCACCGAATAAGATTCTAGGAATCATTTAAATATTTAATCAAGGGATATTGTATAAACAACAATAGATAAAAAGTAGCGCTAATAGTAAACTAAGAATATTAAAAGAACCCTGATCGATGACAAAAGGGATTTCGGGCAGTCAATGTTAAGTTAGCAAAACACATCATAAAAGGAGAAGTTATATATCCTCATCAGTAATATACAACAATTAGAAAATCTAATTGGGAGTGACGATTACTTAGAGGTAAACATTATTATCTAATAGGCAGTGATTCATTATAAAACGGTGCGATCAAACATAAGCCACCACATTTATTAAAGGATGTATCTTGGGCATGGATCGCCTCCCTTGAGCTGGTATAAGTGGGAGTTGATATCACTCATAGTGAAAAAAAGGGAACGAAGGACAACGAATAAGAGAAGATCATTCAAAAATCATTCATTTTACAATATCCATAAATCGTAGCAAGAAATCAATCATCAATATCTAAACCAGTCGAATAGACAGTCTAAAGAAACAATCTAAGAAATAAACAATCAATCTTATTTACCTATCGAATAATAAGAAGGATCTCTGCATCAAGGGTGGAAAAATATATCATCCATAGCCCACGAGGTGACATCATAGATCACATAAGGAAAGATACATATGAATATTGAGGTACGGATGGAAGCAGCAACAAGTAATTCTTAACTCTTCCAAGCATCGATCCAAGCATTGGATATTATCATTAATTCATACAAGAATATCTTTGAAGGCTGCAGTCCAGTTTACAGCAGCAAGTAAGCATCTTTATATTATTCTTAACCTCTTAACTAATCGGCTGTCATACTAGCATAGGTATGAAGGAACTTGTATTTCTATTTCGTTCATAAATGTACAATTAAGATAGAATTTATTTTATACAGTCAAACACTAATAATGTGTAGACAGTCATATTCAATTGCTTGTGATAATGTATCTTGTATGATTTGAATTCATAAGTGATTTATTAACACCATATGTGGGAAAGAGTAGAAAGTGCCAAGAGGCCATTCATGGATATTTATCACATAGAGGCCTTGTCACATGAGGTATGAGGTACCCATAGTGCAAGGATTGTGAATTAATGACCTTGGCTATCTAGAGTATCAAGGAGTCTCACAGAGGCCTTAACTCCAAGAGTAGAAAGGTACTTCTTAAGTAAGGATGGGAGACATTAGAGCCCCATGGTGGATAACGGCAACTCTTATCTCATCTCACATAAGTTGTTAATAAATGACATATGAGACATAGCAAGTATGTAATGTATAGATAAAGATCATAGATCATGTGAAATATTATGATAAAGAATATGCAAGGCATATGAATAGTTGTTAATATTGGTTGAGAAAACAAGGTTATCCTAAAGAGAACATTATGAATCACACCTTGTGTATTACTTGTATTCTTCCTTTAACTTCCTTGCCTTACTTGTTTGCTCTTTGTGTATTTTTACATTTATTTTTGTGTATTTATGTCATGCTTTATGTCTGTGTTCCAAGTGTTTACTCTATGACTTTGTGTGTGCATTTGAGTGCATACTTTATGATTGTATTTTGAGTGTATACTCTAGGCCTTGTAATTGAATTTGAGTGTATACTCCATGATTGTGTTGAGTGTATACTCTATGATTGTATATGTATTTGAGTGTATGCTCCATAACTTGTATTTGTATGCTTTATGACTTCATGTGCACTCTGTGACTCTGTATTTAAGTGTATGCTCTATAACTTGTGTTTGCAAGTTGAAATTGTATGACTTGTATTCATATGTGCATGCCGGTATGATTGTGTGTGACTTGTATTCAAGTGTGAATATGTATTCAAATGCATACTCCACGACTTATATTTGTATTTGAAGATGTACTTTATATTCGTATTTGAGTGTATACTCTCTGGATTTGTATTCAAGCATGATTGCATTCATACTTGAGTGTATTTAATGACTATGTATTCAAATGTGCGACTTTGTCCTTATATGACTTGTATACTCCATGATTGTACATGTATACAAATGAAGACTCTATGACTTGTATATTCTATGACTTGTGATTGTACACTCTATGCATTTGTAAATTTGTATGACTCTGTAATTGTATTTGAAAATTGAGTGTATGTGTATACTCTCTAACTTTGTAATTGTATGAAATTGTATGACTTGTATTTGCAACTATATGAAGTGTATTCAAGTGCATGCTCTATGAATATATATTTATATGCAAGTTTATACTCTCTAAATTGTATGCAAGTGTGCAATTTCTAACTTGAACTTAGTGTTTGAGTAAATATCCGGTGAGTTGTATTGGTATTCAAGTATATGTTATGACCTAAATATAAACGTATACTCCACAGTTATTTGAATGCATACTCTATGAATTGTATTTTAGTGTATTCTCTATGACTTGTACTCAATTGTATACTTTGGGACTAACTGTATTTGAGTTAATTCTCCACAACTTTGAGTATTCAAATGTATACTACATGCTTTATGTGTGCACTCCATGACTTATGTATGTTCAAATGCACACTTCATGACTTGTCTCCATATTCATGCTTGCATGTTAAATGTATGCTTCATGCCCTATATATTGCATGCATACTTGTGTACCAAGTGTATTCTATGTATTTCATACATATACTTGTATTACATACTATGTTCTTCGTATACTTTTATCACATATAAGCTTTGTGTAGGCTTCATGTACTACATGAATTTATGATTTAAGTTTCATATCTAATTGTGTACCTATACTTCAACACAGATCTTCTCTCTTCTATCAAAAATTATCATCACACTATCTTATCGTCATCATTAAACAATTCTACGAGCTACCTTCTCTTTAAAAATTTTCAAGATGTCTTGTCACTTGTTAGAATCTTGGAATCTCATTACTCTCAAATCTTCTTAATCTATGATACTTACGTCCCATCAATATTATTCAATGCACCAAACAAATGCTTATTTATACATTGAACATTCATTAGACCCTTCGATTATTCTTTAAATTCTCTTTCATGGAATCACAATCATTTTCTCTACATTAAAACATGTTCATAACAACGCATCGGAAGGTGGCATAATAAAAGAACTCGTTGTAATTGCTTGAGGACAAGCAATTTTGAGTGGGGAGGTCTGTCATGCTCCTCATACTAACGCATTGTTTAAATTAAAGATTTAAACATCATGACGAGAAAGTCATTTTCGTCAAATATGGAGTTTTCATCAACTAGATGATAATCGTGTTTAATAAGCAATAATATTATTTTCATTTTATATTTATTGTATTTATAAATAGTAATATAAATACAACATAATATTATCAATATTATATAATATATAATTATAAAAATGAATAAGATATTATATAATTATAATTATAATATTAATAATTAAATATTCTAATATATATGAAATAAATATATAAATATTTAAATAGATAATAAATATATATATTATAAACTAATCACATATAAGACAATCTTATATGGCACCGAATAAGATTCTAGGAATCATTTAAATATTTAATTAAGGCATATTGTATAAACAACAATAGATAAAAAGTAGCGCTAATAGTAAACTAAGAATATTAAAAGAACCGTGATCGATGACAAAAGGGATGTCGGGCCGTCAATGTTAAGTTAGCAAATCACATCATAAAAGGAGAAGTTATATATCATCATCAGTGATTTACAACAATCAGAAAATCTAATTGAGAGTGACGATTACTTAGAAGTAAACATTATTATCTACTAGTAAAAGCACCAAAGGTGCTATCAAATGGCCGATATGCACAAATATTTATAGGCCTATCCTTAAATAGTATATATTTATATTTTTTCTAGAAAATCATTAAATGTAATAGTTGGTGGAGAAGGCTATAAATACTATAAGAAAATCAATTTTGCAAATAAAAATAATGAAATGGTATTAAATGAATAACCACATGAACTAAATCATGAATGTGCCATTATAAAACTAAATCATAAAAAAGCCATATATTTAGTAATTGCAAATTTTTTCATCTTGTTGAAATATCTTGTTCCCCCTTTATGATTGCCTCATTATGCTATATCTACAACTTATATAATATAATTAATACCACAAGAATTTTAAAGAGAAATGAAGACAATAGAAAAATGTATAATAACAACATAAACATATATCAATGTTTTGAATGTAACTTTTAATAAATCACATTGAATATGATATTAAATAGTAAGCTATATGAAATAAAATCACATGAAATATTTTATTTTATAGAATTATTATTACATGGGCATAATTGAAAGAAAAATTATTATTGCAAGTATAAAGGCCATAACATTATTGTTAACAACACAATATTCATTTATGTAAATGAACAACAAATAAATTGAATATTTATTGGATGTTCTCTCAATGATCAACTTAGAGACAACGATTGCAATCGATGCTCTTCATCTTTCCTATTCTTAACATAATTTGCATTTTCTATCTTACGGTATCGTTCAAATGATAATGGTGGTGATATTCTCAAAGTTTTGAGAGATTTAACTCGAGAGATAGCAGTGAATGTTAAACCAGCCCTCTCTACATCACCAATATTTATTGTTTCTCTATCTAATGTTAACCCTTATGACTTATGTATTGTTAAAGCCCATGCCATTTTGAGGGGGATTTGTGTACGATTGCCTCTTGTAACAGGTGAAATAGGGACAAACTTTGCGTTGTTAACATCCCAAGGCACACCCACATAATTATCAAATTCTACAATCACACATAATGGCAACTTTGGTGGTTGCGTACCTTGATGACAAACTATATTTTTTATAGTACCAAGTGCTCCATTAACTAATCCAGCATTTGTCCACAAATTGTATACCAACATCACATGTTGGTGAACACATAGTAGAACCACCCTATCCAAGTGATCATCATCAACATCATGTGATTCTATACGTCAGGTGTATGTAGACACACTACGTGCAATTGGCATGTTGAGTGACTTTAGCATGTTATTATTGTGGAGTAGAGCCATACTATTTTTGGCATATAAATGCATAGATGCATCAAATATTATATGCTCATCAAGACTTATTGAGTCATTTGTTCGACCCATAAGGAGTTTCCAATCATCATATATTGCAATTGCATTCCTAATGTTTATTAATATTTCTCTAAATCTAACTTGTTCTGGATCATGCCCATGTTGTCGAAAGATTGTCTCCAAAGTCACAACTATTTGGAATGTAGTCCACAATGATTCAACATAACTGCTACCTGTAAATATAGAAAGTATAATTTTCTCAAAATAGATTAAGAAACAAAACATTTACACCAATAAAATTTAGTAAGGATAGTAATACAATAAGTGAGACCTGCATATAGTGGTATGTCTTGCACAGGAGGTAACTAGGCAAGATCACCAACAAGGATAATTGACCTTCCACAAAAATCTTTTGTGCCATGTGATGGAAATAATTATTTCAAGCACATGTTGATATCAACAAACAATTTTGGGCCTATAAAACTCACTTCATCAATGAGAATATATCATATATGATTGACATCTTCTTGTAGAGTAGCTAATGATTGACCACTCAAAGGCTTGAAATTTTTAACTGGAATTTTTAAAGATGCATGAATTTTAGTGGCACATATGTTGAAAACAACAACTCCTATTGGTGCAAGTAGTAGCAAGGGGCTTTTTCTATTGATTAACTTACGATCCATTGCATGCCTAATACAATTAATTATGTAAGATTTCCCTGTTCTAGCAGTTCCTTGGATGATCATCTTAAGAGTTTCATCATTATCAAGCAATTCAGAATGTCTCATGATTGCATCAAATGCAATTCATTGCTTTTCACTAATTGAAGGATTAAATTGATAATCAAATTCTCTTTGGATTGAATTTCGTAGTTGGCTTGACTCTATGAATTCTGTGGTTGTTTCTTGTAAAACATTTGGCAATTGATATTGGTTCCAATCATACTCTATGTCAAAGTCATGCCTACCAAGAAGATCAATATCAGATAACTCAAAATCTTGTTGTGGTGCCAAGCTAGACAAAACGTGCCACTCCTCAATTTCTACATTGTCATTAGCAGCATTATCTTCAATCTCTGCATCACTAGTATCAGTAGTTTCTGAGGAAACAAGTGTCTGATGTACATTCCATGCATGATATGTATTTTTAATTGCCTCCCAATGTTGAATAATTACTTCTTTTTCATCTCCAATATCAAGTCTAATGTTACAGAATGGTTTATATAATAACAACTCACTCCAACAAAATAACTCATATTCAGGTGAGTCACTTTTTGGGATTGAAAGATATTTTGGTCAAACTCTAACAATTGTTGGTATATCTCGTGGCCTCCATTTTTGATCTCTACGACGCAGAGAATATGACCAAGATCTTGCAACTTCTACCATACATAGATGATCTAATTGTACAAGACATTCCATTAATGCATGGATGAAGTTTGTATTAGATGGATCATCATCATGGTTTTAATGTACACGACAAAACACCTTTAGTCCAACATTCAAAGAAATGAAGGACCCGGTACACTCAACAAGAGGTAGTTTTAGTAACATATGACATGTTTCTTGTGCACCTATATCAAGTTCAACAACTGTTTCAGTCAGGAACCTTCTATATACACATAATGCAGGGTGATCTAGGCTATTTGTGTTGGACATCTTGGTCAGCATGTCATCAAAACTCTCTGAACTCCTTTATGCTTTAGACACATATTTTGCAATATATTTTAGAATTGCATGGGAAGACAATATTGGCTGATAGTCTATGTTTCCCCTCCATATGGAAAGCATATCTGGGTTGTGAACATTCACTCTCTCATCATTTCGTGCTGGTAAATATTTTTTTTTGTCCATCATCATCAATGAATAATTTGGATTCACTCTGCAATTGCCAAGGAGCATTGTAGCGACAAACATTGATATGACCCTTCTTTTGTAGACATGTATCCAAGCTACATTTGGTATGGTGTTCAACATGATTTAATAAATCTGTGTAATCTACAAGTTGATCTGTAGCCAAAATTTTAGTTGTGTCCATCAAACAAGAATCCTCTTCTGTAAATCATGGCATGAATACATTTCTTTCATTCTCTTCAAGAGGATTCCATGCACTTATGAATTTGTCATAGAAATCCTTTGCCTTTTGAAGCTCATTTGGATTATCCCAATCCAATGTATCTACATAAGGTGCACCCTCTATCCATACAACCATATGCCCATGCACTGAACATCAATGTTTCCATTCCTTTCTATAAAAAATAACACAATATCATTAGAGATAAGTACTATGTATTTCTATAACAATATATAAATTTTATTCACAATTATACTACTTTAAATTGAATACCTTACCCATAGGTCTTTTACTCCAAAATATTTGAAGACAATCTCTTGCTGAAAATTTTTGAAGTGATGCTCCATGTACATAGCAACAATATGAGGATTTTCAATTATATTTTTGTTTCTCCACTTGTATGCATCCCTTGAGTCTGATGGGGATAGTGTTGGCATTAGTTGATGAAGATCAGGCCATTTTGTATCAGCTACACTCAAAGTTATGAAAAAGGTAGGGCAACCCAATTGTGTTATCATATCAATCAATTCATTTCAGCATGTTTGCTAGTAAGCTCTAGTTCCTCTTAATTGACATCCATAATGCATCACTTGCTAAGGTAGGCAATCATCAGGGTAATCTCTCAAACGCTATCATAAATCTACAACTGTCACAAGTATACCATCCTCTACACTTTTTTTTACAAATATTGCAGCTATTGCTTGACTCCGTTGTCGCAACATCTTATTCAACAATAAATACTGAAACTTGGGATGTCTTGCAAAACTATTATCATAATACCTCATCAGATGTAAGGTATATTCGTGTATATAGATACTTTTCATACGTTGTTGTAACCATTCTGCTTCACCAATAGGAAATAGTGTAGGAAATGGCATGTCAAACAACTCTTATGTGGTGTATTCATTAATTGGTGACAGACCAATATGAGGCCACTTAATCATGTCAATTGAGTTGTTACCATTATTCTCAACAAATCTCCTCACTTCTTCCATTTCTTGATGTGTTGAACCAAATCTAGGTACAAAAGATGAAGGTTGATGTTGAGGCTCATCTTCTCATGCTAAACTATCATCAGATGCATTTGATATGTCTACATCATTAATATTGGATTGTACAAATCACAGGCTTTTAGAGACATCCATATCTTCTTCTGGTAGTGCCATAATTGAGTTTTCATCAAGTATGACATCTCTGTAGTATTTATCATATTTTATTCTATATTGTAGTGTAGCTAATACACGTGACCTTTTAACATAACAATCATAATACCTAGATTGGGAAATACTACAGAGATGTCATACCTAGTTATATCTTGTGGGAAATTAATTGTGTATCCTCTGTATTTGTACTAGCCACCATGAGAATGGGTAACTTGTATGATTGGAATCACTCTAGCAATAAGCATTTCCTTGACTTGAGTAAGTACTTGTAGAACATAAGGTTGCTCCCCAGGATCCATGTTATTCCATTTAGATAGTCGATGTCCACCTTGCTCACTTTGGCACCTACCACAAGAAGGCCCTTCATTGGATTGACTAACTTTTATTCCAGGGTATTTCTCTTTACAAATTGAACACATTTGAATAATAGATAGTTGATCTATCCTATTGCGAAAGCTTTTTTGTATTTCATGTAATCTGTCACTAAGTTTAACTTGGGGGTTGCAAGCAACATGTGGTGTAGATGAAGCTCCATGATCATTAGGGTCGTACATAACTATAAAGTTTGTTTCAAATTCATCCATCCATATATCAATATCTTCCCTAGAATCAAGACTATCACGTCTACTATTCTCATTTAAAACATGATCTTTGTCAAAAGAGTGGTAACCAAAAAGGTTGGATTGCAAATTGGAAGGACCTACTTCATTTGGATGTGGAGAGGACCACACATTTTGGTAATGACAAACTGATTTACCTTTGTCCCTTGTTGTCACCAATTGTGGTGGTGCATGTGGGATTTCCATGGTAGTGGAAGTTGAATTCAAAGATCTACATTGAAGTGAACTATTTGCAACATTACATTGCAAGTATTATTGTTGAGTGGGATGAATGGAAGTGCCACGAACCATGTCCTCATTATCATTATGTCATGGAAGATGAAGATCATGAATAACTTCAGATGAAATCACTATATGGATGTTTGGGAGATGAATATCAATATCAATATCATTTAGTGAGTGAGGAATACAAGTAGTATGAGTAGATTGCACATTATCAATATTGTCTTCATTCACACTGCTACAACCCAATGACATTTATATATCATGCTCTTGGACATCTCTTATATTTTGTATGTCTCTCTCTCTCTTCTCATATGATAATTTTCCCTTCTTTGCCTATTTATATCTTCACATCTAGAAGCATACAAATATCGATGACGTGCATTTCTACACTGGTGTCCATATATTGCAGGGTCTTAGACATTTGTTATATTTTGTTCTTCTCTCTCTCTTCCCATACAATAATTTTCCCTTCTTTACCTATTTATATCTTCATGTCTAGAAGCATACAAAGCTCTACGACGTGCATTTCTATGCTGTCGTGTAGAAACTATAATGTTCTCAACATCCACATCAACATGAGCATGTGCAGTATTATTCTAGTTCAATCTATCTAACTCTATAGGTAATGACACATATGTGTCCCTCAAGACACCATGAGTATCTTCACTCATAGAAGCATACCAAGTTCTGTTAATTACATTTCTATGTTGATGTGTAGAATTTTCACTATTTTGAATAACCACTTCAGGAGTAGTAGATACAATATTTTCTCGATGCAACTCATCAAACTCCATATGCAAGGGAACACTCGTCGCCCTCATGAAATCAATAACTTTTTTTCTACTATTCCTCTACCATGCACAATTCAATTGATATAGGGGGCCCACCATTCTGAGACACATGATCAAAATTGAAGATAAGATTAAGGTTTTACATATACAAGGACATAAACACTAAGTATTATAAGCTAAGAATGGGTCAACATTATCTTATATCAACAACATAAATACATTGATAATTTATGTAATGTGAAATATGTTTTAAATTTGTAGAAGTTCAATTATTAGATATACACATAGTAAATATATTAAAGATATACAATTCTTTAAAATTAAAATGTTATATATAACAATGAGACATGAAGGTCAATTTTAAAAAAGAACTAATTAATTTTCACATGATATTTACACCCATTAGTTACACAATATTTAACTAAATACCATATATACATTGTATTTATAGTGAAAAAAATTGATATTGATATATCATTTTTATTCAAATTCCATGGAATCATACATTTATTCACCAATTAAATGGCCAAAAGAACTCAAGATATTCTTGCTTTCATTAGTAAAGTCAATGTTCTATACCTTAGTTATTACATATTTAACCAGAGGCTCTGAATGAAAAGTATCTAATTTTGCATGCATGGAGAACATAAAAGACCTGAACAATAACTTTTGTTTGACTTTCCATGGATCCATTTTATGATCAATGTCAAAGCACAAATCTTTACTTTTAACACCCAACATTGCAATACTTGCTTCATAAAAAATTGTTCCCCATATAGAACCTGCATTGTCTTCAAGGCAAACCCTAAATACGTATCTATAATCACATTCAAGAAAAGTTTTTGCACACTTGAAACAATTCCATCCACCACTTGTAATTTTTTTCACTTTTCATCAACATTGTGAATTACCATCAAGATATTCTTTCTTTCGTTAGCAAAGTCAATGTTTTGTACCTTAGCTATTACACATTTAACCAAAGGCTCTGAATGAAAAGTATCTAATTTTACATGCATGGAGAACATAAAAGACCTGAACAATAACTTTTGTTTGACTTTCCATGGATCCATTTTATGATGTTCAATGTCAATGCACACATCTTTACTTTTAACACCCAACATTGCAATACCTACTTCATCAAAAACTGTTGCCCATATAGAACCTGCATAGTCTTCAGGGCAAACCCTAAATATGTATCTATAATCACATTAAAGAAAATTTTTTGCACACTTGAAACAATTCCATCCACCACTTGTAATTTTTGTCACTTTTCATCGGCATTGTGAATTACCATTCACTAATGGGCATGCTGGATAACTAAAGTTTTTCATCTCATCAACAGAGATCAATGTTGCCCTAAGTAGAATGCATTGGAGTTTTTCAGTGATTTTGATTCCATTTTGTATTTCAGCAGTATTCATTTGTGTAAAAATAGGCCCACAAGCATGAGATGGGGTTGTTAAATAACGACATGGATTATTTTTTCCAATATCATTATACCAATGTTTCAATTTTTCTGCATCTTCAGTGATAGGATTTATAATTACTTTGCTTGTTGTGACTATTCCTATGCATCTACCATGAAATTCTGACACTCGTGCACCTTTAATAGAAATGATAGATAGCTTGCCATCATTTTGTAGTTGTTCCAGTTCAACACCTTCTTTCATGCAAATTGTTTCCCACATGGTAAGTTCATTGCTACACTTTGTCATATCTCTGATATATAAACTCCTTTTTTTCAATTCTCCTCCATTCTTCATAAATATTGTATTGTAAGGGCCAACTTCAAGGACAACACCAATGACATCAATCAATGAATTTACTGGCATCTTCTCAATTTCACTTATTAAAGTGAAAGAATTTTTTTCAAATGGAATGGATAAAACATCACTAGATAAAAGTTCTATATTGTTGGTGTAATTTAGTGTTATCTCATAATCACTAGACAAATTATTGAATATTTTATCTGCCAACTTTTATTTCCCATTTGATATAGCATAAATAGACCCAACTTTTATTTCTTCGGAGAATTTGTCAACAAGTTCATTAAAACAAATTATGCGAATCTCTCCACCATCACTATCAACAACATCAAAACTAAATACTTTTCCTTGTCCTCTAGCATTACTGAAGTGTCGAACTGCCACCTTGTTTGTCACTCTACATTTGATAGTCCATCTTTAAAGATTGTAAATCTTTATATTTAAAAAAATATTTGTAAAAGATTCACAAATAATTCCTAAAAATTTGTATATGGGGGCTATCTTATATTACTTCCACTTATGACTACAACTCTTATCAACTAACACTACATGTAAATCACATCAAGCTAATACTTAGGACATAGCAAAATTCATTGAGTGAATCATAATATCATAATGGTTTTCAAAATGATTTTTTTTGTATTTTTTGAGAAAAATATAAACAACATAAAAGTAGTTTGTTGCAAGATTCAAGCAAGTCATTCATTAAATGGGATCATATAGTCGATAATGAACACGTATGATTTTTTTTTTAACATTTGAAGTCATTTTAAATATGAGGGTTCCTTATCTCTCCAAAAAGGTCTCCCTTTCTTTATACTATCAGTCTAATTTACCAAACCTTTCTATATACCCACCCTTCCAATATACCTATTAGTACGTGGAAAAAGTTACTCCTCTCCATATACGTGACCATATGTGAGAGAGACCTTAAGGTATGCAAAAGAGAACAATATGTGGTACCAAGTTAGTACATGAAAGAGATTCGCTCTATGAACGACACCTACTTAGAAAGAAATCCTTGTATGTAGGTGTAAGTTCCTTTTATACTTGGAATTTCTTACTATCAGGATTTACGTCTTACAATAGACACAAATGGGTATTGAACAGAGCAATTTTTATTTTTTTAAAATAATTTAAATAGCTTATTTCTCCCCGACAATTTATAGGGTCGATGCCACAGACATTGTTGTTGCCGCTTTATTAGGTATTATATACTGTAATTCAACACGATAGCATTACCCATAAATGTGAATCAAAGGTATCATTTTCACCGAACACTGCTTATTTGTTACAAGAATGTAACAAAATATTAACTTATATTGATTTGCAAAAAAGAAATCTATTTAAAAACTTTCTAAATACAATAAATCAACGTAACATAAATTTGCAATTTAAGAAAGTATCTAAATAGTGCATAAAAGATATATATTCAATAAATCAGCCTAAAACAATTTTAAAAAGTAACTTTAGTGTATAAAAGATATATTTTTAAAAAGTACTTTTAGTAATACTAAAGTAAAATTAAAATTTACTACATTATAATAAAATTTATTTTATATTTAAAATTAAATAAAATTTAAATTTAGATTTGAACTAAACTTACTTTAAATTTAAATTATTTTTTAAATAAAAACTAATTTCAAACTAAATCTAAGCTTATATTTAAGACTAGTATATTTATATTTTAAAAATATATCTACAACCGAGAGATATCTTCCAATTTGTTGGCATTTATAAATTACTTGTAGTTAGAATATTTGATATGCTCACATGAGTTAATTTCAAGAGACTATGCTGTGAGACTTTTCATATTGTTGTAAAGATTTCACTTCATAATTGCCAAAGTTTTTCTATTTTTCTATCCATTTGGCTTCCACAAATTTATTTATTTTGTGTCAATTTTTTTTGTTTGTTTAATGTTGTAAAGATTTCACTCCATAACTGCCCAAGTTTTCCTATTTTTCTATCCATATGGCTTCCACAAATTTATGTATTTACACATTTTATGAATTTTGTTTACATGGGAATCTGAATCTTAATTGTTTACGAGAATCTGAATCCTTCCACCCTTGCTGTGAGTATAGAACGCCTCTAGGTGTAATATATATTTTTTTAATTAAAATTTTTATATTTATTTTAAATTAAATACAATATAAAGGTCCAATTTATAAACAAATTAATATAAATGAATTTACAAGTAAATTGTAGATTAGAAACATTTACCTTTGATTTGTTGAACTCAGTTTTAAAAAGTATCTGTAAAAATTTTCAAACCAAAATTAAGATTAAATAATTTAAAAGATTTAAAAATAATTGTAAACTAAATTAAATTAATTTTTAGTTGTAATTTATTAGAATTAAATAAAAACTAATTTCAAACTAAGATTAAATTTAAATCTTAACTATACTATTTTAAAAAAAAAAAATTTAAAATTATAATATTAATATAAAGAAACTAAAATTTATCATAATATCATTTTCCCTATAATCATTTATATTTTCTAAATAAAATATTCTCTAAAAAACTTTTTAAAGAAATCATTTATATATCCCTATAATCACTATCCAAGACTTAACATAATAAAAGACTTAAACTATTAAAAAAAGAAATTACTAAAAAAAGATAAAGCAATTTTTTTGTTTTTAAATAAATAAAGGCAACCTAGATTTTTAAATAAAAGAAACAAACAAGAATAAATTAAAAGAGAGCTTATCTATTTTATTCTATATATTAATAAACCTCCTAAATTAATGCATATCCAAGACTTCAAATAATAAAAGACTTAGCCGATGATGGCATGGTTCGGTGGTTAAGTCGCTCAGGATGTAGTGGCGGCCACTAGAGTTCAAACCCCCACTGGGCCAACAAGCTTGCAAGGCTTTACGCCTTCGCTGGGCCAATGAGCTCGCGGGTTTGAAGTGTTCTTCCTAGGGGATGAGGTCCCCCAGTTGTGGCCTCACCGGTTCATTGCTCCGGGCAAAAGCATTCGCGTGGAGCCAGAGGGCGTGTAGCACCAGCATCACTAGTCATGTTAAAAAGTTTACCAGGCGCATTAAAAAAAAATAAAAATAAAAAATAAAAGACTTAAATTATTTAAAATTTAAATGATTTACACACTTCCTACACATCAAAATTTTATTGATTTAATATAAAATCCTAAATCTTACACAACAAGTAAATTAAATAAACAATTGATGATTAAAATAAATTATTTATGAATATTATATTCCTCTATTGAAACTTCTAAAAACACTTAACCTAACTATTTCTTCAAATTCAATAACTCAATTCCATAATTTTTAACAAATAATTGAATAAACAATTCATGGTTAAAATAAAATATTTAATTCCTAGGTCACTAAGAATTCTTATTATTAATGACCTCACTCAACAATATTCATTTGTGTAAAGAAAGATTCATGCCTAATGATTTCCCCACACCTTAATTAATTAATAATAACTTAATAATATTTAATTGAAATTTTCTATTTCCATAAAAATAGAGGAAAGAATGAAACATAGCATATAATAATTAATACAAATTATCTCTAAGTTCAAATTAGAAGATTCCAAATTGAAAATACCTATCTAAATTACCATTCATACCCCCTACATTTATTCAATTCATTTTCAAGCATGAGTATCTTTGTATTTTTTTTTCTTGTTTTCTTCGTAGGGCTTTGGTGCATTTACTCTTTTCTGTTGGTGCAGGTTCAGAGTATGAAGAATGGCTATAATGGTTATATATATATATATATATATATATATATATATATATATATATATATATAACTAACCATTCATACTCCTAAATTTATTCAATTCATTTTCAAGCACGAGTATAGTTGTATTTTTTTCTTGTTTTCTTTGTAGGGTTTTGGTGCAGGTTTAGATTATAAAGAATGGGTTCTTAAATAAGAGCACGTTTAAATATATATAAATATATGAATATCTATATATCCCTATATGTATATATATTGAACAAAAACTTTACACATAGATTTCTTGCTACTACTCCATCAGCCAGCAGAGGGTTTAATATTTTATTTATTATTATTAATTTATTATCATTATTATATATTTCTTAATACCCTTAAATAATAGTAATTAATAAATGGCAGTTAAAGTAACATTATAGTTTCATCCTGTCCACATTTGGATTAGGTTTCTTTATGGGGGCAATTGGAGTTCCATTATAGTTTCATACAAGATTGCTTTCGGTGCAAGTATACATATTTTATTATATCTGCCAGAAGATAAAGGATAAAGCACCTACTTCCTTGGGATTATTTTTGAAAGTATTTTAACAAAGCACCTACTTTCTTGGGATTATTTTTGGAAGTATTTTAACATTGGTTTTCTTCTGGTACTTGAAAAGCAAAAAGCACCTACTTGCTTGGGATTATTTTTGAAAGTATTTTAACAAAGCACCTACTTTCTTGGGATTATTTTTAGAAGTATTTTAACATTGGTTTTCTTCTGGTACTTGAACTTATTCCATCACTATACATTGATTTTCATTTAATCTTCTTGTGTACGTGAATTCTTCTAGGACCTAGGAGAATCCTATTGTAAATAGGAATCTATATAAAGGGGATAATAATATACTAACAATTAAGTTTTTAGAGAATGAAGAATTAAAAAAATATTGTAGAATTCAGTTGTTCATAGTAAGGAAATAAACAAAAATAGAGAGTAAAAATGTTGGAATATTGTAGTATCATAATATTATAACCATGTAATATTACATCATTATAATTCATATGTAATAATAATTTAACATTATTATTAACATATAAGATAGTTGATCAGTTTCCATCTTGAAACTGATTATTTACTTGTATATAATGGTGCATCCTCTCACTAATAAATCTTGAAACTGATTATTCACTTGTATATAATGGTGCATCCTCTCACTAATAAATCTTCTCATTGCTCATTTTCCTCTCAATGATTTTAATTTGGTATGAACATATATAATCCATGTGCATGTGAGTGTGCTTGCAAGTCCTATACTGTAAATTAGAGTGGGGAACGTTGTAAAAGCATTTTGAGGCCATCTGAAGCATGAAGCATGAAGGAACTCACGCAGGAGGAACTACCATCACTTAAATATTGTGTGGTCTGAGAAAACTAGCATGAGGACTTGAACTTATTCTGTCAGAGAATTTTACATCATTATTAGTTATGGAGGTTGCAGGGCTAGTAATGACCAATAAATACTATGAACGGCTATCCTGGTGCAAGATACTATGGTGGAAATGAGTAATGCCATGATATCTCTCTGATGATCTACATTTTCTTGCATTTTATCACATGTTTATGGAGAAAAACATAAGATTCAAAATTCCTTTTTATCATCTGTGTCTTGGATATGTAACTTTATTAAAACTTTTTCCTGTCTAACGTGCTTTCTTATTCCATTTTTCCTATCATAATTGCTTCAGGGTTTTTAGTGTTTTCAGTGTACTAATTCTTTTAAACTACTGTGCAAGAAAATTAGATTTAATGATATGGCAGAGTCTTTATGTTTAATTTCAAATGAAAACAAAAAAGAAAAATAAAATGCATTTAATTTATAATAAATGAAGATTAAAAAATCCATACTCACCTGAGGCTTTAGAGATTACTGTGTAGCTTATAAAATTGCTTGAAGCTGGAAGCTAATCCTGTACCAGTAAATTGAAGCTTGAAGATAATCTTGTACGAATAAAAATGCAATCAAATCGTGTACCAATAAAAATGCTATCTTATACCTAAAATAATTAAATCTTCAAACCTCAATTTATAGGCTCACCTTCAAATTTATAGACTGATGACAGTATCTAATACCAATATCTCTTACCAATATCTCTACAACGCACTGATGAATTAAAGAAAACAAAATATACAGACACCACATACTAACCCCTATTGTCCTATATATTATAGAAACATAAAGGCATTACTCAGGCAAAGAATTTTATAAAGGAAAATGGGAGGCGTTACTCATGCAATTTTAAAAGAAAATGTGAGAAAAGAAACAATTATGTGTAGCATGTTTTTTATTTTTATTTTTAAATTTTAGGAAACAAAAAAAGTTGAACGACTACCAATTTTATGGATGATTTATAGTTGTGGTACCAATCAAGTAAGAAACTGATAAGAAAATGTGAAGAATTTTTAACAATTTTATTTTTTAAAATTTTGGAGAAAAAAATTGAAGGACTACCAAAAATGAAGGACTACCAAAATTTGGTAGTTACAAGATGTGTGCACATATAGAATAGCCTATCAGCCAAAATAGGTAGTGATTCATTATAAAAGGATGCGATCAAACATAAGCCACCACATTTATGAAAGGATGTATCTTGGACATGGATCGCCTCCCTTGAGGTGGTATAAGTGGGAGTTGATATCACTCATAGGAAAAAAAAAAAGGGAAGGAAGGACAACGAATAAGAGAAGATCATTTGAAAATCATCCATTTGCAATATCCATCAATCGCAGCAACCAATCAATCATCAATATCCAAACTAGTTGAATAGACAGTCTAAGGAAATAGTCTAAGAAATAAACAATCAATCTTATTCACCTATCGAATAATAAGAAGGATCTCTGCATCAAGGGTGGAAAAATATATCATCCACAGCCCATGACATGACATCATCAATCACATAAGGAAAGATACATTTGAATATTGAGGTATGGACGGAAGCAGCAGCAAGTAATTCTTAACTCTTTCGCGAATCAATCCAAGCATTGGATATTATCATTAATTCATACAAGAATATCTTTCAAGGCTGTAGTCCAGTTTACAAAAGAAAGTAAGCATCTTCATATTATTCTTATCCTCTTGTCTGATCGGCTATCATACTAACACATGTATGAAGGAACTTGTATTTCTATTTCATTCATCAATGTACCATTATGATAGCATTTATTTTATACATTCAATCACTAATAATGTGTAGACAGTCATATTCAATTGCTCATGATAATGTATCTTGTATGATTTGAATTCATAAATGATTTATTAACACCATATGTGGGAAAGAGTAGAAAGTGCCAAGAGGCCATTCATGGATATTTATCACATAGAGGCCTTGTCACATAAGGTATGAGGTACCCATAGTGCAAGGATTGTGAATTAATGGCCTTGGCTACTTAGAGTACCAAGGAGTCTCACAGAGGCCTTAGCTCCAAGAGTACAAAGGTACTTGTTGAGTAAGGATGGGAAACATTAGACCACCATGGTGGATAAAGGCAACTCTCATCACATCTCACATAAGTTGTTAATAAATGACATATGAGAGATAGCAAGTATGTAATATGTATAGATAAAGATCATAGATCATGTGAAATATTATGATAAACAATATGCAAGGCATATGAATAGTGATCATAAGAATAGCATGTGAAATATGAAAGATAGATAAGAGAAATAGTGTTAATCCAGTCACCACTATGAGAAGTAAGGAAGATTAGGGGCGGGCAATCAACCAAGGATAGGTATGGGTTCATTGGTCTAGAGCACCCCTTCGAGCCCTTGTCTCAAGATGGTACCTTAGGAGGAAAGAGGTAGTCTTTTGATTCGAATGGTCTAGAGAACCCCGAGTCAAAGGAAGGTCCTAGAATGGCCTGGGTCGAGAGTACCCCTTGAAGTAAGAACAACCTATACCATTGGCATTGCACCCTAACAGATTCACTCTCATAAGATGGAGGTTTGATTAACAAGGCCCAAGTGTATCTCTTCTAGGGTATCATGAAATAAATACAATCAATCTATGATAACAAATGGCTTATGTTTATAAATGATGACATGTGATCTTGAAGGAAGATTTGAATACTAAGGTTCTCTTTGTAAGTTGAAATTGTGCAAGGTTAAGGAAAAATTTTGGCTTGCTAGAAGGGGACATTACAGGCACCCCAACCTTATTGAATAAAACCTCTTTCATAGAGTTGTTGAGTAATGAGAGTGGGTAGAAAGGAAAGCTTATATGGTGATTATGGCATAGGTGGTTCAATACATGGAAATGGTAGGTGGACACACTAGAATTTACTATCCTAAGTACAATATTTTAGAATCTACCTCATTCCATGTGATAACAAGATCATCCCTTGTGTATCCATTTTGATGTTTTGCAATTTTCTCCTTCTCCTCAAGAAATACATTAATGAACTCCTTACCCTTGTTGCAGAGCATCTTCCTAACCTTCTTGCCATCAATTTCCAGGCCTAGGGCAGCTCTTATCAACTCTTTCATCACCTTGAAGTTAATCCCCCCAATTTCAACCTTTCCATCTTCTCAGGTCTGCAAATTTTATCGACGGGGTGGGATCAAACCCTCTCATGGCATCTCAAATAGATTATGTTGACAGTATTTTGATTTTCTTTTTTACGGCTTATGAATTCATGATTATAAACTTCATCATTAATAACGAACTTGTGAAATATAAATTTAGGGCTTCATGTATGTTTTTCCTTTGAGTCATACATCTCCTTGCTTGTCTTTTGCCCTTGTATCTATGTTGTGCTTTCAACCCATGTTCTTAGTCTTGTACAATTGTTGTGTGGCTTTGTGATTATCATCAAGCTCATAATTTATAATCATGGTTGTCTATCTATTTAAAACACAAACCTGCTTTGGCCCTTAGTTGTTTCAATGGTGCCAAGGATTCATATTTTATCCCCACACTTTATAATATCCTTTTTATTGTTGATTTCCTATTGTGGGTGTTTTTCAAATTTAGAGTGCTTCATTTACTTATGTCCATTGGCAACTGGATCACTAGCGACTACTCCTTGTATGGAGAATGGGTTCTATACATCACACGTTCACTCTTAATTTCTTGCTAAGACATGATTAGTGCCTAATTAGACCTTTGTTATGTGGTTTGTGCTCTTTTTGGTGTCGACTAGTTGATGGCATTTGCTTTGTTTCAATTGAAGTCTTCTTCCTGTGTGCTATCATGCACTCATTGGTTCTTCACGAGGCATCCATTTCCTATGTGTAATTTCATTATGTGTAGTGAGAGTTGGTTGCTTTGAGAGTGCCAAAACTTCTTTACAATGCCCTATGTTCTTAGCATAGCCTTTTGGTGTGGTTACACAACACGCCCCATTTTAACTTGGCAAAATAGGGGCCCAACTTTTTGGCTTGGCTTGTGTTGTCTGCTTTCTGGCGGTTTGGTAAAAATGAGTCAGGTGCATCATCATCATGAAGGTCAGGATGAGGTAGGTCATCATCATGAGGTCAATTTGTCAAAGTTCATATTTTGTTTCTATGACCTCATATTTAGAAAGAGCTTGAAATTCCATGCAGGTTTGCCTTTTACATCACTAGAAAATGCATCCATATGTGGAAGTTATGCACAGTCAAAGTTTTGGTCAAACTTGATATTCGCAAGAGGATCATCATATTTTTATCCTCAGTCATGTTGTCAAGATCATCATGATCTTGATTTATCACCTGATAAATCATGCAGTCCGAATATCCGGACGTCAATTTTAAGTGATAGTGTCCTTTACCCGTCGATGGCCTTATGCATTTCGCGAGGATCATATTTCTCAATGCAACCCGATATTTAAATATCCTCCTGCCGCGAAATATCCCCCCAAGCCAATATCCTGATGATGTCATTCAAGTCCAATAAACGAAGAAATGATATGACGATGTCATCATCATCACATTTACCTCTCAGCAGGATATTTCATAAACATGATCCTATTCGCATAACCTGACGATGACGTCATCATACCTCAACGATATAGTGAACGAATATCCGGATGACGTCACCCCAATATCCTTAGAATAAGAAAAGGAATGACTTCGGTCATCATCACCATCTCAACGCGACCCAATATTTTATAATATCCTCCTGACGTATAAAGCACGACTTAAGGGTGCGTTTATCACCTGATATTGTCAGGATGTTTTTTTTCCTCTCGAGGAGGATGATCATGATCCTGCTCACATAATATGACGATGACGTCATAAGTGCCATAACGCTGAACCAAGTCGATATCCTGATGACGTCATCATGATATTTCGACACTGGGTCATTTTTGTTGCGGGGGTCATATTTCTTAACGCCCCGATTTCCTTCGGTATGACCATGACGTCAGCCTTTCACATTTTAACGAAGCCCGTCCATGATGATGACATCATCATCATATCCTGATCTATGAAGAGAGTCATATGAGTTAATATCCCTCATATTAGCTAATGTGCATACCCGGACCCTCTTGACCACCTATGGGCATTTAGTTGCGCGAATTTTCTCATATGCTCAATATTCATAACTCTGTATATATAGGTTTGCACATTCACAGCCTGATAAAATCTAAATGTTTACTTTCCTGCTAGTTATTAAATGATGATGCTTAATTCTTGTCTGTTTGTTGCAGGATGTTGGAGCTGTATGAAGTGGCTGAAAATTGCCAACTGGCGGGCAACATGAACCGGAGCTGGGGAAGATATTGTCAAATATGCTGTCTGCCAGCTGGAGGCCGAATCAAATCAGAGATGCTGGAATATTCTGTGCCAGCTATATATTTTCCAACTGGAAGGCACGTGCTGTTCATCTGGACCATTGATTGTTTTGGGAGGATCCTGATCCTTGGATCATTGTAACTGTTTTCTGGCCTTTGTTCTATAAAAGGGCAGAACTTGTCCAAATTGAGATACACTGGAACATCTGGCACAATAAGGCCAATTACTGTAGAATCAAATACGAGGTCGAATTGCTGAGACTAATGAGGATTGAATTGTTCAAATGTCAAGGTTCTTTCTTTAGATCACTGTAAATGTACCTGTTCTTGAGCATACTGAATGGATATGAAGTTTCAGATTACATTCTGATTGTAAATTTTACGTAATCTTCATGTTGATTTCTGGATATGTACTGGTGAATGCTATGTTCAACTAGAAGCGCTTTCATTTCATTACATGTTGTTGTCAACTTTTCCTTTGAAGATTTGCACTGGATCATGCGGATTTGTGGAATGTCCTGGTGAAGTATGATTCTAGTTTCCTTCTTTTCATTGCATGTATGGGAGCTTGTATGTGGATCAATGATCTCGGTCAAGTAGTTTTGGGAATCTCATTCTTTAACCCTTTTCCTTTTTTTAATTTCATAAATTCATCACCATAACTGCAAGTCATGACAAATAATAAGCAGAAATAGAGAGGTATGCTGACATCCCGTAGGTAACTGAAAATCATTAGCATATTTGAGTTAAATGCATGTAGTATTGAAAATATCATGCAAAGAATTGCAAATAATGGTAGAAATCATGCAAATATCAGCCTGTAAGCACATTATTTGACTAAATTCACAGTGCAGAGGTAGAATTATTGGAGATTTATGCAGAGCAGACATATAGAGTAAGATATTTGGAGAAATAATGATGAACTTTGCAGAAATTACTGAAGAACGTAAGGCCCCTGAATGGAAAACAGCAACACACATCAACCACTGAGTAACGTCAGTAGATTAAGACCTAATCAACGGAGACTTGGGATCATGAATTCTCTGAATTCATCGTATCTTTCAAGATGAGTAAAGGTTGATGTGTAACCTTTATTCTATGTTTGTTTATGACCAACATCATGATCAACATAAATTGGCGCTAGAAGGAGGGCGGAACTGGAAAAGACACCATTGCTTTAGTCATCATTCATTTTATGCAGGCTCCTCACTCCTAACGCAACATAAGTTGGCGCTAGAAGGAGGGCCAACAAGGAATTTCTGGATTTCTGCAAATATTACATAAATATTTCATTATTTGAGGTTAATGTCTACAAATATCTCTTATCTGAGAGGTTTTGGTTGCACCTTTGCAAATATCTAGCCCAAAGCCTCAAAGATTTGTTTGATTTTCTGAGCTTTTAAGTTTTATTCTAAGATATGATGGATCCCCTTAAAATTTCAAAATCTTAAAAAATTGGAAGCAGAGTCTCATTTTGATGGATGCATGTGAGAGTAGCTGTCAAGTTAACATTCCTTTATTTCAGGAAACTTTGAATAGGCAGCTTTACCCTCACAGTTTATCTAGCTTTGGTTTATCTACCTATTGCAGGATACACCAGACTGTAGAACACAATGAAATTAATTGTTTAACTTTCCTTACAAGGTTGGATTTATACTTGAAAGGATTAATATTCTTTTTGGATGTGTTCAGGGCTGAAATTTGCCAGGAAAATGAAGAAGTCTAGCAGGAAAATAAAGAAATTCTAGAGCAACAAGCAGATGCAGCACCAGAAGTTATTAATTGTCCAGACACTGAAGTGGACCGATCTGAGGATTTTGAATTATACTTGTCCAGAAATATACAGTGTAGTCAAATATTAGGTTTATCCACTGATGATGTCCTAATTGAAAGCTGGTGCAGATTACATGACGAAGAGCATTCAGAAAGGGATTGTTACGCCTGCTTGATCATGTTGAAAAAGATTCTCAAAAATATAGTGGCTGAATCAGTTCCAGAAGGTAAAAAAGAGGAAACATCTTTCCTTGATTCATTCTATGGTAAGGGTGAGGCAGAGTGCAGGTATGAATCTTATGAAAATTTTAGAGAAGAAACCACTCATCAGGATAATATTTTTGATTCTGATCTTAATACTTTTGATAAAGAAGATGAACCATCTTTCCTAGAGTCATTCTATGGTAAAGAGAAGTGTAAACAGATAGTAGAGCAATTTAGATTCACTACTGATGATGAAGTTCCTATAGTGGTAACTCAGGGAGCCATAGAAAAGAAAATAAATGCTGATTTACTACCTAACTTCTTTGAATCGAATGATCAAATGCAGGAATGTTACAGCTTAATGGAACCAGATCCTCTACTAGATAGAAGATGTGAATTATTTAATAAACAATTCCTGAAAGATGAAAATGCAGAAGACTTTGGAGTTGTTGTGCATGATCAGATGTCACTCCAGAAATATTTTGAAAATGAAACAGGGAAGTATTCTTATCAGTTGAATGCCAATTCTCCTTTACAGTCAAGTGATTTAAAAATGATAAATTTCTGTATACCAGGTTATGATCATAAAGATACTCATTTAGATGCTGATGTGTGGGAAATTAAAGAAAATATTGAGAGGTTTCCTAAACTGGAGGATAAACTGAACATCCAGAATAAAGGAACAAATATGGATAAAGATGGAGAATTAATACATCAAGAGTCATACATCCTTCAATTTGAAGCGAGACCAGGCATTGGGCTAAGCAATGAAAATATAGAATTAAATGGAGGACCAACTGCCAATGAAGAAGCATGTCCAACAAAATCAGAAATACACCAGGTTGTATTTCTCCTTTCCACAGTGAATGATGTTGATTATTATTTTGATTATGGAAATTCAGGAGATAAGACATGCATATGGATTAATCATGAACATGATGAGCTGCCTCAGTTGCTGATCATCAAGAGTCATTCTGTTAAAAATAGTGAATTCAGAATACCAGAATATTTTTCAGAATATAAAGATAAATTTGCTAGGTTGAGAACCATAACTGATACCCTAAGACTCCTGCACAATCGAAAGAAGTATGCAAATACAGGTGTACTTAGGTCGTTTTCTGGTTCTTGTTTGCCTAGTAGTAGTTTGTATTTAATTTTGTAGGTTAGTTGTTTGTACAGTCTACTTGTTTTGCTTTCTTGTTCTGTTTCTGTTGTTTCCTTTTTGTAGGTTAGTTGTTTGTATAGTGTTTCTTCTATTTTGTGTTGTTTTGGTTGAGTTTTTGTTTTGGTAAGTCAAGATGATGCACTTCATCACCTAAGAAAATAACTAAATTGTTAGGATTCAAGTGATGAGATCAGATTTAGATATAGATTGTAATTCATTCTGATAAATATTCATGATCAGGTTTTATAATATCTTTTCATCAGGTGCCTTTTCTTGTCCAAAGTGAATCAAACACAATGAAACACCTAACAGCCTTGGGCTTGTTGAAGATATGAGTATAGGTGTTAAGTGAAAAATCTAAAGGGACTCCCTTGCTACCAATACAATCTCCAACCTAAAGCTGCAAGTGACCATACCTTGTACAAATGAGCTGACATGATGATATCAGATATATAAATAAATATATATATATATAAACAATAAACTTAGGCCATCTAAGTAACTCTACCGGGGCTATAGATGCCTGCTGGCAGTGGGGCTCTACTTAGGGAGATTGTATAGATAACCTTACCGGGGCTATGAATGCCTGCTGGTAGCAAGGCTCTATCCAAGTTGGCTATGAGGGATGATCTCCAACTATGTAGTTTAACACCAGTTACTTATATTTTCAACTTGCTTTCAAGATGAGGATAATTAATCATATGCACACACATGATCCTTTGTTAGCATTGTTACCTTGATGAAACTTTATCATTCAAAGATCATGATGATTTTACTTAGAAAGAATTAGAATACTATAGATGAATATGATCATATCACTTGAATCATTGGAATTTATTTGTTTTCTTTGGTGGCAAGTTGTTGTGTGGTTACACAACACGCCCCATTTTAACTTGGCAAAACAGGGACCCAACTTTTTGGCTTGGCTTGTGTTGTCTGCTTTCTGGCGGTTTGGTAAAAATGAGTCAGGTGCATCATCATCATGAAGGTCAGGATGAGGTAGGTCATCATCATGATGTTAGTTTGTCAAAGTTCATATTTTGTTTCTATGACCTCATATTTAGAAAGAGCTTGAAATTCCATGCAGGTTTGCCTTTTACATCACTAGAAAATGTGTCCATATGTGGAAGTTATGCACAGTCAAAGTTTTGGTTAAACCTGATATTCGCAAGAGGATCATCATATTTTTATCCTCAGTCATGTTGTCAAGATCATCATGATCTTGATTTATCACCCGATAAATCATGCAGTCTGAATATCTGGATGTCAATTTTAAGTGATAGTGTCCTTTACCCGTCGATGGCCTTATGCATTTCGCGAGGATCATATTTCTCAATGCAACCCGATATTTAAATATCCTCCTGCTGCGAAATATCCCCCCAAGCCAATATCCTAATGATGTCATTCAAGTTTGATAAACGAAGAAACAATATGACGATGTCATCATCATCACATTTACCTCTCGGCAGGATATTTCATAAACATGATCCTGTTCGCATAACCTGACAATGACGTCATCATACCTCAATAATATAGTGAACGAATATCCAGATGACGTCACCCCAATATCCTTAGAATAAGAAAAGGAATGACTTCAGTCATCATCACCATCTCAACGCGACCCGATATTTTCTAATATCCTCCTGACGTATAAAGCACGACTTAAGGGTGCGTTTATCACCCGATATTGTCAGGATGTTTTTTTTCCTCTCGAGGAGGATGATCATGATCCTGCTCACATAATATGACGATGACGTCATAAGTGCCATAACGCTGAACCAAGTCGATATCCTGATGACGTCATCAAGATATTTCGACACTGGGTCATTTTTGTTGCGGGGGTCATATTTCTTAACGCCCTGATTTCCTTCGGTATGACCATGACGTCAGCCTTTCACATTTTAACGAAGCCCGTCCATGATGATGACATCATCATCATATCCTGATCTATGAAGAGAGTCATATTAGTTAATATCCCTCATATTAGCTAATGTGCATACCCGGACCCTCTTGACCACCTATGGGCATTTAGTTGCGCGAATTCTCTCATATGCTCAATATTCATAACTCGGTATATATAGGTTTGCACATTCACAGCCTGATAAAATCTAAATGTTTACTTTCCTGCTAGTTATTAAATGATGATGCTTAATTCTTGTCTGTTTGTTGCAGGATGTTGGAGCTGTATGAAGTGGCTGAAAATTGCCAACTGGCGGGCAACATGAACCGGAGCTGGGGAAGATATTGTCAAATATGCTGTCTGCCAGCTGGAGGCTGAATCAAATCAGAGATGCTGGAATATTCTGTGCCAGCTATATATTTTCCAACTGGAAGGCACGTGCTGTTCATCTAGACCATTGATTGTTCTGGGAGGATCCTGATCCTTGGATCATTGTAACTGTTTTCTGGCCTTTGTTCTATAAAAGGGCAGAACTTGTCCAAATTGAGATACACTGGAACATCTGGCACAATAAGGCCAATTACTGTAGAATCAAATACGAGGTCGAATTGTTGAGACTAATGAGGATTGAATTGTTGAAATGTCAAGGTTCTTTCTTCAGATCACTGTAAATGTACCTATTCTTGAGCATACTGAATGGATATGAAGTTTCAGATTACATCCTGATTGTAAATTTTACGTAATCTTCATGTTGATTTCTGGATATGTACTGGTGAATGCTATGTTCAACTAGAAGCACTTTCATTTCATTACATGTTGTTGTCAACTTTTCCTTTGAAGATTTGCACTGGATCATGCGGATTTGTGGAATGTCCTGGTGAAGTATGATTCTAGTTTCCTTCTTTTCATTGCATGTATGGGAGCTTGTATGTGGATCAGTGATCTCGGTCAAGTAGTTTTGGGAATCTCATTCTTTAACCCTTTTCCTTTTTTTTAATTTCATAAATTCATCACCATAACTGCAAGTCATGACAAATAATAAGCAGAAATAGAGAGGTATACTGACATCCTGTAGGTAACTGAAAATCATTAGCATATTTGAGTTAAATGCATGTAGTATTGAAAATATCATGCAAAGAATTGCAAATAATGGTAGAAATCATGCAAATATCAGCCTGTAAGCACATTATTTGACTAAATTCACAGTGCAGAGGTAGAATTATTGGAGATTTATGCAGAGCAGACATATAGAGTAAGATATTTGGAGAAATAATGATGAACTTTGCAGAAATTACTAAAGAACGTAAGGCCCCTGAATGGAAAACAGCAACACACATCAACCACTGAGTAACGTCAGTAGATTAAGACCTAATCAACGGAGACTTAGGATCATGAATTCTCTGAATTCATCGTATCTTTCAAGATGAGTAAAGGTTGATGTGTAACTTTTATTCTATGTTTGTTTATGACCAACATCATGATCAACAAGCCTAAGGTGTCATACTAAAATTTAAGTTTTAGTTTTAAGTGTAGAAGGATAGAAATTTCATTAAATTTGAAGAAATATATATTTGTGGTACCTTTTGGAACACTCTTCGGTCACATAATATGCAAGGAAGGTTTGATGATTAACTTGCTAATAATGGCTATAGTCTTAAATCTAACAACTCTAAAGATAGTAACAAAAGTAAAAGCACTTTTAGGATACACTAGATACCATAGAAAATTCATCAAATGATATACGAAAATAGCTAAACAAATAGAAATACTCCTTAAGGAAAAGATAAGAAGAACCTTCCAATACATACGTCAATGCCAAGAAGCCTTTAACAAACTAAAAAAGAAGATTTTAGAAGCACCAATTTTAGTTTTTCTAGATTGGAATATCCCTTTCCATGCACATGTGGATGCACTAGGAACAACAATTGCCATAGTACTAGCAAAACCAAGAGGAAACAAACACCATATCTTAGCCACCCCATTTATATTATTTATAGACCATGATCAACTTAAGTATTTGATGAATAGACTAGTAATATAAGGAAGAATATGTTGATGGCTATTTCTATTCTAGGAATTTGATTTTAAAATCATGGTGAAATCAACAAAAGAAAATCAAGGACTAGACTACTTATCTATAATTTTTATAGGAGAAGAGCTTAGAAAAATAGAGGAATAATTACCTGGGATAAAATTTGTATAGAATCAATGTCTTATTGGAGGAATTAATAGACATAGCACATTACTATGCATAGGATAGTTTCTAAAGCATTATTCCAAAAATGATAGATATAGGCTTTTGAGGAAATAATTACCATATACCTTAATTGAAGGAGAATTACACATCATAGGTAGGGATGAAATTTTAAGAAGAGTTGTTTTGAAACATGTAAGAATTAGTGTTTTAGGAGAATCACATGAATGAATATCAGGAGGACATAATTCAGGAGAAGGTACTACAAGAAAGGTGTTACTAGTTGGATTATGATGGCCTACACTATTCAAGGATGCCAGTAAGTATGAAAGACATACGAAGTATGTTAGAGATTAGTGAAACCTACCACAAGAGATGATTCCTTTCTAGCTAGTATTAGCACAACTCCCATTTGAGAAGTGGACAATTGATTTTATTAGACCCATTGACCCCCCAACAAAGAAATAAAAAAGAAAGATTCATCATAATAGGGGTTGAGTATCTTACAAAGTAGGTGGAACCTAAAGCAATTAAATATTGTACTGCTCATACTTCCACAAAGTTTATTTACCAAAATATTATCACAAGGTTTGGTTGTCTACTAAGCATAACAAGTGACCAAGGATAAAATTTTATTGATAGAACAATTACAGAGCTTCTAGACACCTTTATGATAGCACAAAATAGGAGAAACCCCTACCATCCTTAATAAAATGGAGTAAGTGAAGTGTTGAACAAGGTTATAGGCATTTCATTTATAAAAATGTACAATAGTAACACCAATAATTGGGACATCAATCTTCCAACAGTGTTAGGGGCTTATAGAACAACTTATAGATGGCTAAATTTTTTTTCCCATTTAAATCAATATATGGAGTCAATGTGGCACTACCCATTCACTCTATTGTAAAAAAATTGAGACTAGCTAATAACCTGCGATTGAATGAGGAAGAATATTTAAATAAAATATTAGAGGAATTGGGAAAATTAGATTACAAAAGATTGTTAGCAGCCTACCATCAAAGTTTAGAAATAAAGCACCAGAAAGCATGGCATGATAGAAATTTGCAACAAAAATTTTTCCAAGTAGGTGACGTAGTTCTCCTATATTATAGAAAATTTAAGAAATAAGAGAAATTAAAAATGTGATGGTTAGGACAATACAAAATTATGGAGATAAACAAGTCTAGAGCTATCAAATTATAAACACTTAAAAAAATCCAAAGGCTATGTCAATGGTGCAAGACTTAAACATTATCATGAGGAAACATAAGAAAATAAAATCCATTAAATACTAACACAAAGTTATAAAATAATATAACGTTAACAAAATATAACATTGCATGTGTCAAATACTCCAACAAAAGAAATGGTGCAAACAATACATATAGGTAGGAGTAATAAATGCACAACCCTCATTTAAAATTTATAAAGCTGAAACTCTCCAAGAAAACATTACTTGAAAAAATTGTCGAGAGATCTAGTGTGGAAAGAAAGAGAAAAGGATCTAGAAGAAAGAAGTAATTTTAACAAAGGGAAACAAAACAAAATTTGTTGGAAAGATGACAACACCCGTTCTGGTTGATGCAACCAATAACCCACATCTAAAATACAAGAAATACCCTTTCAAAGCTATGGAGATGGACCTAGCTGAAGCATTCTCAAATGTTCTTGCTGACATCATATATGAAGATGTCTAGAAGTATATACATTCCAATATGATAGATATTGATCACACCACTTTCAAACTAGTCAAAAGGACATTGTTGAATCTTGGATCTAAAGAATCCCTCCTACAAAACTAAAAGATTGCCAATTTTAAGTAGGAAATGTTGCCACATTGAAATGCACCCTTTGGAGAGTGGTGTGATAAATCTCCTTTCAATTGTCACAATGGAAACACTCCTAGGCTATGAGAGACCTAAATCTTAGAGTGAATCTCTAGAGTGGACTGGTTCTCCTAGTGTAACACCTAAACTAACTTATTCTACTGCTATGGTAGTGCTTCATAAACTCATATAGATCTGTTGACTATTTAGACATAAACCAATCTCTATCATGTTCATGGATCTTGTGGAGTTTATACAAATCCCTTATGGAGACAATGCATAACAGAAAAATTTTGGAGAGCGAAGTGTAGCAAAATTTTGGATTCTAGTTGTAATTTGTAACACCTTATAAATTGCAAAGAACTAGAGATTGTCGACGAGAGTTAGGATTTGCTTTGCATCATGTAAAAGCTTGTATGTTGTAAAATCTCTCAGAAGTGCCGATTTGACAAGGATTTCAACTTGAAATTAACTAAGTCACCAAAATTCCCAAAACTAGATCCAAAAACCATTGGATTAGCTCTAAGGATGAAAAATAAACATTAGATCCTTGAATCCCAAAACACAATCACATCTAGATTTGAAATCAACATTGAATCACCTAGAAAAAATTTGAGGGTAAAAGCATAGAACTGTGTCACACTTTTGGTTGACTTATCAGTAAAAGTTTACCAATTTACCAAAGAAATACAAAATTTCAAAAAAGTTGACGTTTCAACAATTCCTACTCATGTAAATAATTGTTTTAAAAAAAATCTAAAAATACCCTTTAGTACATTTGTAAGCGTAGTTTTAAAAAATGTGGGTTTATTAATAGTCTAGTTATTGTTAATATTTTATTTTATTTTTTTACTAAAAGTAGGTCATCAGCACCAAAATATAAGGTTGATTGTCTTATCAAGAAAAAATAGTAAAGTTTATTAAAAAAAATATGATGCACTAGAGAAGAGATTCCATGTCAAGATGATATAATTTTTTTTCTATTTTGGATAAGTTGTCAAGACAAAAGTTGATGTCCTATCGAAATAATTATTTTTCAATACACGCAACTTTTAATATTTATTTAAAAATATATATTTATCAATATGCATAAAAAATAAATCCATGCACTAAAGTTTCAAGTTATAAATACACACAAAAAATTTGAAGGAAAAAAAATAAAATTTACTATCAAAAGAGTGACGTCCCACTTAACTTCATTTTTCAGCATTTTTATCAGCAACTAAATTATAGTGTCAATTTTATAAAAAAATGTATTCAAATAATTTTTTAAATTTTCATAAAAAATACAAACCTAAAATACACTAAAAAGTATACATTTCATTAATTTACATCATTTCAAAATTCAAAATGTATATGTCACTTTTTAATGATTCAAGTTAAAAATTTAGATCAGCGTTGGCCATTTCCTTTATAAAAGTGTGACACGGCTTTGTGCTTTTACCCTTGAACTTGCAACAAATTCCTACTTAAATTTTTTGAGCATTTATTTTATTAAACTTTTAAACTCAACTATTTTGACACAATATTCAAGACATGATTATATCTAATTCACCTAATGCATATAGATTTAAAGACAAATATAAATTGATTTGACATTAATGTAACATATTTTTTAGTTATTTTAGGACCATATCATCAATCTTTATTTCTCATCATTGATTTTGTTTGTAATTGAACAATTCTTATTTCTTTTCAGGAGCTAAAATGTACTCAAACTTTCAAATTTTTATTCGGCCTGAAATTACTTTTGAATTGTTGATCTTAATAAAATGTACCCACACTTTCAAATGTCCATTAGCCCCACAGACATTTGAAAGTGCAAGTAATGGAGATCAATGGACCAAAAGTAATTCCTAGTCTGATAGACATTTGAGTGCAAGTACATTTTGGCTCCCAGAAAGTAATAAGAATCATTTGATTAGAGGAGATCAATGGTGCAAAAAAAAATTCAGGCCCAATGAACATTTGCAAGTGTTGGAGCATCCAAGCTCAACTTGCAATATCAACACAACCTTCCATAAAGATGAACATGCATAGTGAAAGTCAAACCTATCATACTAATTATCACACCTTTAATCTTATCTAAAGGACAAAATCATAAATATGATCATATAAAAATAAATATTATCTAAATAAATAGATCACATAATGCTCTAAATAGAATAATATAACATAACAAAGTGTTGAATAAATATTGAGTTGGTGAGAAGAAAATAAAACATACATTGAAGACATCCATATAAAAGAGGTTAAAATAGGAGAAAATGCAAGGGCGTGCACTTTTTTTATGTAAACTATATATTCTTTCAAAAAATTTGATTGTATTTTAAGTTGAAAACTTAATACGCTGAGGAATCGTGAATGAAATTAAGGTGAGATTTGAAATCAGATCATAATGCAATATAGTTGACTGTGTTATTTGCTCACATAATTATACCTCAAAGGTAATGGAGTTAGTGGTTGGAGACTGGTCGATAGAGCTGAAATTAGATCACAATTTAACATATGTAAATATAGACATCCACATAAACAAGCAATAGGGGAAAAAAGACCACTTCAACCAAAAGAAGACACCTTCACAGGGTAGAATTTTCATGACTCGAGAAAATAAATAAATCTTCAAAGCTTCCCTCAAACAACTTTTGAAGGAGTATGAGAATAATATAGCTTGCATAGAGAACCACCCTATATGAAAAAATATGTGGATTCCCCTAATGCACAAGGCTCTAAGTGGGTGTAAGAGGGCCATATCCAAGAGAGGAACAAAAAATACTTTTTTTGACAAATCCTTGTTTCGATGATGAGTGCAAGATAGAAAAAAGAAATATGTGAGAATGTGGAATGGTCAAAGAAAGTAAGAAAGAGTACGAAAATTTATTATGGTGTAAACAAGAAAAGTATGTAAAGACAAGAAGAGAGGAGTTAATTGCCCTTGGAAACACAACACCAAAAACTTTTGGAAGGAACTACAATAAAAGAGAAAACAAATAGAAAAAAATAGCATAGGTTACCAATGGCTTGAATACGCAAAGTTGTTATATGAGCGTGACCTAGATAAACATAGACCCTCGGTAATCAATGCAACTACTAAAATTTTCACCATTGAAGATATGGATCAGGGCATAAAAAGGTTGGCCAGAGAGAAAGCACAAGATATCAATGGGCTACAAGAAGAGCATTTAAAATGGGGTAAAGAGGTCCTTACACCTCGTATCAAGTGCATCTTCAATAACATCATTCAAGAGGGATTTTCGGAAGACTGGACAATTATTGTTGTTATCCCTCTATATAAATTGGTGATATCAATAATCCATCAAATTACTACACTATTATGATTAACCCCCTGCTTGGAAAACTTTTTGGAAGCATGGTTGAATGTAGAATTAGTAGTTGGGCAGAAAAAGTAGGAAAAAGAGCTAAGGGATAGGCTGGCTTTAGACTCAAACATTCTAATATTGATAATGGTGTTACCCATAGGTTCTTGATTGAAAAAATATGGAACACCCAAGGTGATGTGGCTTTTTGCTGCTTTGTAGACTTTAAAAAAGCCTTCGACAAGGTGCCCAATGGAAAACATTGGAATAGGATGGAGGAACTTGGAGTTCTAGATGTGTTTAGAGCAGTAGTCCATAGGCTTTATGCACAAGTCAAATTTAAAATTAGAGTCAGTGATGGAATGTCAAAGTACTTGGCAGTGATATTGGCGTTAAACAAGGTTCACTACTTTCCAAAACTTTGTTTCAGCTATACACTGATAAGTTAAAAGATTGGATAAACAAGGCTAGTGGGGAGGGAGTTTAGTTGGCTAAGTACATAATAAAGTTACTCTTATATGTGGATGATCTCATATTAATTGCTAAAACAACTTATAGTCTAAGAGAACACTTGAGGGCACTCAAAGCTTTTTGTCAAAAGGTCGGGATGTAGGTGAACACTAGCAAAACCAAAGCAATGATCTTCTCATTGTGAAGAAAAAAGAATAAAATTAACTTTCTTTTTGAAGGTAACGTGTTGGAAGTACTGGACATGAGTACAAGTACCTCAGGCTTGATTTCCACAACAAGCTTAGCTGGTAAACATATAGAGAGAAATGAATTCAAGGGTGTTGGAAAGAGTTATACTCTCTTCAAAATAGATTTAGGAATATGGAATTATGGGACTAGAAAACCAAGAGAATGCTTTTTGGTTTATTTGTTACTCCAGTGATTCATAATGGGTGTGAAATTTGGTGTAGCAGTATGTCAGATCAGAAATGGAGGCAGATAGAAAGAATCTAGAAACATCTAATCATAAGTAGTCTCAAAATCAAGGTTGTTGTTTTGTAGGAGATTTTATTGGTTGAAATGGGTACTTTCCCTTTGGAAGCATTGACGATGGTCCGACTGTTAAGTTACCTAAAGAAGACTCAAAATATGGAAAATCATTGTTGACCTAGGCTAATTATGGAGGGAGAGATAACTAGAAAAAATAACACATGGATGAAACATGATGACAAATGGATGAAGAAATGAGACATTAATATATAGGAATGTCCAAATACTAATGAGAAAATAAAAAGTTTTGTGACAGAAAAAGTTAGGAACATCATGTGGACAAAACAATCTGGGCAAAAAAAACTTACTATATGAAAAAATTTAACCCCACGTGGGACCATGAGGAAACAACCTACTTTGGAGTAGATATTAAATGGAAAACAAAAATGTTGATAGCCCAATTAAAGACTAGCTCACATCAGCTTACTATATTAAAGAATTTAACCTCACATGGGACCATGAGGAAAAATCCTACATTGGAGCGGATATTAAGTGGAAAACAAAAATGTTGATATCCCAATTAAGGACTAGCTCACATCATCTTCGATGTGAAACTGACATACGATTGATAGAGTGGGAAAAGCTAATATGTCTATTTTACAATAAGGGAGTGGTGGACATAGAATGACACTTCATCATGGAGTGTTTAACATAAAGCAACATCCATACCAGTTATGAATGTTGTTGATAGCAGTGTCAGGTGTATCCTTCCAGCCATTCTCCTTAGATTGATTGGAGAAATTAATTGACATGTCTTTTGGAATAAGGCCGACATGTTCTTGAAGAGTCACGTCTCTCCCTTCACATTGTATATATACTCATTGATTGTAACTCATTTAATTGTCCATTCATTCATTGTTCATTCTCAAGTTCGTATATTCAAGTGTGAGTTCTTCACCAAGTGCAGATTGATATTGTAGAAGGCTGAGTTTTATCATCAGTGAATTGCACCATTGTGTTTCTGTAGTTGCATCAGATTTTGGTGCTTTACTTGGCCTTCAGTCGGCCTCTATTGTAGAAGAGACATTCTTGGTAATTCAATAATATAAGTAATATTATTGGCTGGGTTTTTCTCCCTCAAGAGGAGGGTTTTCCCAGGATATTTCTTGTCGTTGTGTTGATTTTTGAGTTAATTTTCTATGCATTACATCTGATCATAAAATTAACATGGTATTAGAACAGGTTTGAAGAAGATCATGATCAGATTCATCATTATAGCGATACTCTCTATTTTCTTTATATCTTTTGTCTATCCCTATTTTAGTCAAGATGGTGAACTGTCTTAAAATTGAGGATAGACTTGAGGGAGCATCCAACTTCACATCATGGAGGTTTATAATCATGCTCACCTTGGAAGAAAATGACTTGGCTGAGTTTGTGGAAACCAAAGTTCCTGAACCATCAAAGGAAGAAGAGAAGTTGCAATGGAAAAAGAAAGACACCAAGGCAAAGAAGATGTTGGTTGACTCCGTTAAAGATCATATTGTTCCGATTGTCTCCAAATTGAAGACGACAAGGGACATGTTCAAAACCTTAGAGGAGATGTATGAAATCAACAACACCAACTGGGCTCTTGCACTAAAGCAACAACTACATCATGTGAAGATGGTGAAAGGAGAAATGATTATTACTTACTTCATGAGGATTTCAGAATTGAGAAATCAGCTCTCTACAATTGGTCATGTGGTTGATGACAAAGACTTGACCATGCTTTCTCTCAATGGTTTTCCTTCATCATGGGAATCCTACATTCAAGGAATCAGTGCAAGATTGAAGCTTCCCAGGTTTGATCGATTGAGGGCAAATTGCATTCAAGAGGAGTCTAGATTAGCTGCTAGAGGAATTGGTGAAATCTCTACCAATGAAGACATTCATGTCCTTGCCTCTCAATCATCAAAGAAGAAAGGCAAGAATGGGAAGAAAGGATTCTTCAAGAGGAATAGAGATAATGGAACTGATGGTGCTGCTGCATTCAAGAAGAAGAGGGACCTCTCCAAAGTCCAATACTTTAGGTGTGACAAGTATTGTCACATTGCCAAGCATTGTCCATCTAGGCCTAAGCAACAGGCCACCATTGTAGATGTTGATGATGCCTCTCCTCAGAAGGACTCATGTGAATACTTGTTCTATTTGGCATTGTCAAGCAATGTACCTACCGACACCAACACTTGGCTGATTGACAGTGGTGTATCTCGACACATCACTAGTTTTAAGGAGCACTTATCAAACTTAATGGAGAGAGACTCTAGTGAACAAGTTGTCATTGGAGATGATGCTAGCTATTCAGTGAAAGGGATTGGGATCTCTACTCTCCACTTGGATTCCAGCATTACCCTAAAGTTAAGTGATGTTCTCTATATTCTAGGTATCAAGCGAAATTTGGTTTCCATTTCAGCCTTGGAAGACAAGGGATACCAAGTTGCCTTCTCTGAAGGCAAAGTTCCTGTGTGGGTGAAGAATTCCAAATTCAAGACTGCTCAAGTAATTGGAGTTAGACATGAGAGCCTCTATAGGCTAGACACTCATCCACTTCAGGCATTAGTACATGATTCTTCAAGCTTGTGTGATCTTTGGCATTGAAGATTGGTTCACCTACACTTTTAGGCTCTACCTATCATGGAGAAGATGGTCACAGGTCTTCTGAAATTCAACCAGGAGCATGAAGGTACTTGCAAAGGTTGTGCCATGGGTAAGAATAATAAAAGTCCATTTCATAGTAGAGAAAGTAGATCTAAATGTATTCTAGATCTCATTCATTCTTATTTATGTGGTCCAATGTCTGTTGCTTCTTTGAGTGGTTTCTTGTATTACATTATTTTTATTGATGACCACTCTAGAATGACTTGGATTTATTTCTTGAAATCTAAAGAATTTGAGGAAGTACTTGAGAGGTTCAAAGAGTTTAAAGCTTAGGTAGAGAACTTATCTAGGAAGAGGATCAAAGTTCTGAGATCTGACAATGGAGGGGAGTACACCTCTGAAAGATTCTATAACTTTTGCATTGAAGCAGGGATTAAGAGGGAATTATATGTCCCTTACAATCCTCAACAAAATGGTGTTGCAGAAAGGAAGAACAGATCTATTGTAGAAGCAGCCAAAGCTATGATTCATGACGAAGATCTATAAACCTGCCTTTCGGCTGAAGCATCTAGGACAGCTGTTTATGTTCAAAATAGAAGCCCTCACCGCATTTTGGAGAACATGACTCCCGAAGAAGAATTCACAGGGGTGAAGCCAGAAGTAAGTCATTTGAGAATCTTTGGTTGTCTAGTGTATGTTAATATACTGAAAGATAAAAGGACAAAGTTGGATCCATCTGGCAAGAAGAGAATATTTGTGGGCTATAGTGAGACTTCAAAAGCATATAGAGTTTACGTTCGAGGTCAGAAGTTGATTGAGATCAGTAGGGATGTTACATTTGAAGAGGATGTTGCAATCAAAAGATCTAAGGGCATTCATATGGAGATAGATAATGAAGACCAAGAGTCTCCTTAGGATATGGAAGTTGACCATACTCCTGAGATTCAGAGGGAGGCTACTGATCCAAAAGAAGATGATGATCCAGTTGAGCCTTTGGAACCAACTGATGGACCTAGTGATATTGTTGTAGTACGAAAAAGGCCTATGTGGGCTTGAGAAACCATGCAAGAGGTAGGAAAATATGCAGCGCCCCGAAGATCTCTTAGAGAAAGCAAGAGACCTCAAAGTTCTCAGATTATGTGTTATTAATGAGTCAAATTATTGAGTCTGAGCCTTCCAGTGTTGAGGAAGCTACTAGTCAGCAAGTATGGAGAGATGCTATGGCTGAAGAGTATCAATCCATCCTCAAGAATGATGTTTGGGACATCGTACCTAGACCTGAAGGAAAATCTGTTGTTTCTTCTAAGTGGCTCTTCAAGATCAAGCATGCGACTGATGGAAGCATTGAGAAGTACAAGGCTAGGTTTGTGGCTAGAGGATTCTCTTAGAAAGAGGGAGTAGATTATGAGGAAACCTTTGCTTCAGTTGCTCGTTATACATCTGTCAGGACCATCATTGCTATTGCAGCATTTAAAGGATGGAAGATACACCAAATGGACATGAAGACAATATTTCTAAATGGTGTACTCAAGGAAGAGGTATATATTGAGCAACCTGATTGCTTTGAGGTTCATGGGAAGGAGTTTCATGTTTGCAAGTTGAAGAAGGCTTTGTAAGGGCTTAAACAGGCTCCTTGTGCTTGGTATGAAAGAATGGATCGATCCCTGATGAGCTCGGGTTTCTCCAAGAATGATGTTGATTCAAACATATACTTCAAGGTAATGGATGGCGAAGCATTAATCTTGGTTCTCTATATTGATGATCTACTTATTACTGGAGAAGATCACCTCATTATCAAATGCACGGAGTTAGCTTGAGAATTTGAAATGAAAGATCTTGGTCTTTTGCATTACTTCCTTGGTTTAGAAGTATGGCAGAAGCCAGATGAGATCATTCTAAGTCAAGGAAAGTATACTATTGACATCTTGAAGAGATTTGGTATGATGGATTGCAAGTCCATGTCTACACCGATGGAGACAAATTTGTTAAAGTTAAAAGAGGTTCTAGCTAGTTCAGATCTGGTGGATCCTACTATGTACAGACAGTTGATTGGATCATTGATGTATCTAGCTAATACTAGACCAGATATTTGCTATGTAGTGAGTGCACTTAGTCAATTCATGTGTGAACCAAGGCAAATACATTTAGTTGCAGTGAAGCATATCCTAAGATACTTGTGTGGCATAGTTGGGTATGGCTTGAAATATTCTTCTGGTGTAGGCTTGAAGCTGCATGGATATACTAATTCTGATTGGGCAAGGTGTGTTACTAATCGGAAGAGCACATCTAGATGTTGCTTTAGTTTGAGATCTGCTATGATTTCCTGGTGCAGTAGGAAGCATTCATCTATAGCATTGAGTATAGTAGAGGCAGAGTATATTGTAGCTTGTATGGCAACTCGGGAAGCAGTATGGCTTCGTAAGCTCTTTGCAGGATTGTTTGGACAATCAATGGAGCCTACTATCATTCATTGTGATAACCAGAGCTGTGTGAAGCTTTCTGTCAATTTTGTGTTTCATGACAGAACCAAGCATGTTGAGATCAAATACCATTATATCAGAGATATGGTATTGAGGAAAGCTATACAGTTAAGGTATATCAGCACTAATGAGCAGACGATAGACATTCTCACCAAGCCTCTCTCTAGGATAAAGTTTGTGTACTTTCAAGATAAGCTTGGTATAGTGGAGAATACAACCTTAACTGAGAAAGAGTCTCAGTATCAGTGATCCCTTGATAATGAGTTCTTCTCTGTGAGAGAAGTTCGAGGTGAAATCCCTTGATAATGAGTTCTTCTCTGTAAGAGAAGTTCGGGGTGAAATTCTCTTAGTAATGACTTCTTCTCGGTAAGAGAAGTTCAAGGTGAAATCCCTTGATTCCACCCTCTAGGAGAGCCATGGTGGATGTCATGTGTGTGACTCCATGTCAACATCACGTGAGAGAGTCCGTGATGATTTTTTTTTTATACTTGTGTTTCACCCTCTGGGAGAGCTATGGTCAAAGTCATGTTGAGGTGACAACATCACGCAAGTGAAGAACACTTGTACATACCATACATGGTTGTAGCCATTATGGTTGATATCATATTGAGGTGATATCTGATATCACGATGAGGTGGTATCTTTCTTTTCCACATATGGATGTAGCCATTGCGGTAGACATGGCGATGAGGTGACATGTCTTGTGCAGCTGGAAGTATCCTCCCTAGCTGAGAGGGAGTGTTGTTGATAGCAGCGTCAAGTGTATCCTTCCAGCCGTTCTCCTTACATTGATTGGATAAATTAATTGACATGTCTTTTGGAATAAGGCCAACATGTTGTTCTTGAAGAGTCATGTCTCTCCCTTCACATTGTATATATACTCATTGATTGTAACTCATTTAAGCATCCATTCATTCATTGTTCATTCTCAAGTTTGAATATTCAAGTGCGAGTTCTTCACCAAGTGCAGATTGATATTGTAGAAGGCCGAGTTTTATCATCAGCGAATTACACCATTGTGTTTCTGTAGTTGCATCAGATTGTGGTGCTTTACTTGGCCTTCATATTGGCCTCTATTGTAGAAGAGACATTCTTTGTAATTCAATAATATAAGTAATATTATTGGCTGGGTTTTTCTCCCTCAAGAGGAGGGTTTTCCCTGGATATCTGTTGTGTCTTTGTGTTGATTTTTGAATTAATTTTCTGTGCATTACATCTGATCATAAAATTAACAATGAAGACACCTTGAAAGTTGGCAATTTAAACACTTCGTTTGAGAAGGCAACGCTGGACAAAACTGCAAACTTTTTGATCAAAATCCACTGCGGAAGCTCTGATCTCAACATAGATTACAAACTGTATAAGACTTTGGTGTCCTGTTTTTAAGAGGGGCCGTGTGCTGCACTTAGTCCCATAAACTGCTTTGGCCTCATGGATGTCATTCAAATCTTTCATTTCATTTCAATCATCATTGTTTTTTTTAACTTCATTTCAATCATCAATTTTTTCTTTAAGGTTGCCTTTCGCAGCAGAGAAGAAGTTGTTGCGCGTACAAAACTCGTGGGCAAGCACAAGTGTTTGTCATCCGTATCAATTTATTAACAGCCAGTCGCGGTGAAAAAAATGCGCGTTTACTCCGAGCTCTATGTCGTCCCCGTCAAGTTGTCAGCTTTTCTGCGACGTGATTATGAGCAGGATTGAATTCCATTGTGAAAGATCAACTACCCGCTGCCTTGTCGTCCTTCCATAGGTACTCCTTAAAACTGCAAATACAATTCTTCTTTAACGCTAATTTATGACTGTTGCCAAGTAAAAATGTTATGCCATTTTCGCTCACTGGGCATAATTATTTGTCATCGGCGTCTAGGTCTGTATTAAGACTAAGGTCATGTAAATTTTACCTGCAAATATGGTGATCGTGCTGTTTAGCTGCTTGTGCTTTTTTTTAGTCAGCCTTCTTTCTTTGGCGAAGATCTCCTCACTGAAAAGAGAAAAGATGGGGCGAGGAAGGATTGAAGTGAAGAAAATTGAGGAGAAGAAGAGTAGGGTCGTGACGTTATGTAAAAGGCGATCTGGCCTTATAAAGAAGGCGCGGGAGCTATCCGTCCTGTGCGATGCCCAAGTGGGCCTTGTAATCTTTTCTCAGACCGGCAAGCTCTTTCATTTTTCAAGCCCCAGGTGGGACTCATTAACTTTAAATTATTTTAATGGAAATGGACATGGTTATTGAAAAATAGAGTATTTGAAAATGAAGTAAAATAGAGTGCAGCAAAATAAAAAAAACACTTGAATAAATTATTGAGCAGCAACTTGCACAGAAAATAGATAATCTTAATTAATTACAATGGCAGCCTTGCTGCTATATTTATTACATTCATGGAAATCTCTAGAATATCTTAGAATGGCTAGGAGAAGTGTCGAAAGGGAAAATTCTAGATGTTTTTATTTGGAGGTGGAAGTTTCCATATTCTGGAACTTTCCATAAAGAAATAAACATTATCTCCAACACCTCCCCATAATGTTTATTTGGAGAAGATAATTACAAAAGATTACTATATAGTAACTTCCTTGAGATTTAACAAGTCTCTAAATTTGATAAATTTCACTTCAGGTAGTGCTTTTGTAAATATGTCGGCAATTTGATTTTCTGTTCCACAAAATTTTAACTCCACCACTTGATCTTCTATCAGATCACGAACAAAATGATGATGCACTTCTATATGCTTTGATCTAGCATGATAAATTAGATTTTTTGCTAGCTTGATAGTACTCTGATTATCACATAATATAGTAGTTGGACAAACTTGTGGATGTTGTGTTTCTTCAAGTAGTCTTCTAAGCCATAATGCTTCTTGAGATGCCTTTGATGAGCCAACATATTCAGCTTCTGTAGATGATAGTGATACTGTTGCTTGTTTCTTGCTGCTCCAAGAAATTGGTCCTGACCCAAGATGAAACATGTACCCTGAAGTTGATTTTCTGTCATCAATATCACCTGCATAATCAGAATCTGTATATCCAACTAATGTTGTCTCTCCTCCATATTTGTACTCAATTCCAAGTTGATAAGTGCCTTTAATATATTTTAATATTCTCTTAGCTACTTTCCAATGCTCAATGTGTGGATCTGACATGTACCTGGATACAATACCAACTGCATATGCAATGTCTGGTCTAGTTATGGTGAGATACAAAAGACTCCCAACTAATTGTCTATATAATTTTCCATCCACCTTCTTTTGAGTAGAATTAGCACTCAACTTTAAGCCCCTTTCACATGGTGTATTAGATGCTTTATAGTCAATCATATTAGACTTTTTCAATACATCAAGAGCATATTTGGTTTGAGACAACATGATTCTTCCTTCTTCTTGCCATACTTGCATACCCAGAAAATAGTGCATCAACTCTAAATCAGTTATTTCAAAGGCTTGTTTGAGTTGATCCTTGATTATTTCAATATTATGTGTGTGATCCCCTGTAATAATCAAGTCATCCACATACAATACAATAATAACAACTTTACCAGCACTATGTTTTACATACACATCTAGATCAGCTTTACTTCTTTTAAATCCTGCATTTATAAAGTACTCATTTATTTTGGAGTACCATGCCCTTGGTGCTTGCTTAAGACCATATAATGATTTTTTTAATCTACACACTAGATGTTCTTCACCACTTTTAACAAATCCAGGTGGTTGTTGCATGTAAATTTCTTCTTGAAGATCACCATGTAGAAAGACACTTTTTACATCCATTTGATAAAGTTTCCAACCAAATTTTGCAGCTAGAGCAACTATTGTATGAATTGAACTCATTTTAGCAACTGGAGCAGAGGTTTCAGTATAATCAATACCTTCTGTTTGTGAGAAGCCTTTAGCCACTAGTCTTGCTTTATATTTTTCAATAGCTCCATCTGATGTGAACTTTACTTTGTAGGTCCACTTGCAACCAACCACACTTTTACCTTTTGGAAGAGTTCTCATTTCCCAAGTTCCATTTTTCATCAAAAAATTGTATTCATCTTGCATTGCTTCTTCCCATTCTTGTTTCCCTTTTGCTTCCTCATATGTACTTGGAGTGTCAACCTGCATCACCTTAGTCATAAGAGCATAGTTAGCAAACATATTTCTAGGGCCTTCTTGGTATATTTCTTGAATGCTTCTAGTCTTCTGTGTGTTTTCATCATCACTTTCACTTGATGCTTCAATTTGTGTTCCTTCTCCTGCAGAAGATTGCACACCTTGATTTTGAGCATTAGTATAAGTAGACTTATCTTCTTCAATCAATATTGGAAAGTAAGATAATATAGGAGAGTGTTCACTTTCAATATCTTCATCAAACCATACATTCCTTTTGATATAAATTTCATTTGTTTTAGGATTATATAACTTATATCCTTTTGATTCCTCACTATACCCAACCATTATGCCCTTCTCACTCTTTCTTTCTAACTTGCTCCTTTTTTCATCAGGGATGTGGGCATATGCATTACATCCAAAGACTCTAAAATGAGATACTATAGGCTTCCTACCACTCCATGCCTCTTCTGGTGTTATATTCAAAACTGCCTTAGTAGGTGTTCTATTCAAAATGTAAACTGCAGTACAAATTACTTCAGCCTAGAATTTAACTTCTATATTTCTAGAGTGAAGCATGCACCTAGCCATTTCTATTATAGTTCTATTCTTCCTTTCTGCAACTCCGTTTTGTTGGGGTGAGTAGGAGACTGTTGATTCCTTCTTTATACCATGTTGTTTACAAAAATCTAAAAAAACTTTGTTCATATATTCCATACCTCTATCTGTTCTTATTATCTTTAGAGATCTTCCACTTTGATTTTCAACCAATGCCTTAAACTCTTTAAACTTATCAAACACTTCATCCTTCTTTTTTAAAAAATAAACCCAAATTCTTCTAGTATAGTCATCAATAAAGGTGAGGGCATACCTTGATCCTGCAAGTGATGGTGTTCTGAAAGGACCCATTACATCACTATGAACCAAATGTAAAGGAGTCTTTGCTCTCCATGATTTACCTTGTGGGAAACTTTCCACATGTTGCTTTCCCATAGCACATCCTTCACACACCTTGTGACTTGATGAGATTTTTGGAAGCCCATGCACCATATATAGTTTCTCCATAAGCTTGAGGCTTTGATAATTGACATGTCCCATATGCTCATGCCATAACCTGCTCATATCACTATATTTGGCAATAGCACACATATTCTCATTTCCACATTTAGAAGTAAATTCTTGAAACTTATATAATACATTCTCTATTTTACCAATTGCAGTCACTTTGTAGTTATTACTCACATCCTTGATCAGACATTTGTCATTGTAGAATTCTATTTTATACCCCTGATTTGCAATTTGAGATACAGAAAGAAGGTTTGTCTTCAATTCTGGAACTAACTTCACATTTTTTAACACACCATTATCAACTTGAACATTTCCAGTTCCTTTAACTTCCAAAGCACTGTTATTTCCCAAATATATTTTCTCTGAATTGTTATCATTTCTTAGTGATGCAAATTGTTCCTTATTATAACACATATGCTGTGTGGCACCAAAATCAATAACCCAGTCATCTTTATAAGAATTATTTTCTTTAAGTGCAATACAGAAAGCATTACTTTTAGAACCATTTTTTTTGTAAACTTATTTGTCTTCCTTTCTGTATCTTTAATCCTCTTATAGCATTCATTTTCTTTATGACCCAACTTACCACAGTAATTACATTTTCATTTGCTTCTATTATAATCCTTGGCTGGAGTATACCTATTGTCATACTTCCAATTTTTATCTCTTGAATGATTTTCTTGTGTACTTCTGTAATTCTGTTTCCCTCTTATTATGAAAGCTTCATCATTAAATGGCTCCCTTTCTTTGATTTGACGTTTTTCTTCTTGCACTAATTTAGCACATAACTCTTCATATTTTATGCTCTTTAATTTATCAGCAGTATCTAACCCTCTTATAAATGATTGATAAGATCCTGGGAGACTTTGTAAAACTATTTGTATAAAATCTTTTTCACCTATATCCTTTCCAAGAGAAGCAAGTTCATTTCTCTTTTCCTTTAATTTGCTTAGATGAGGGACTAACTCTTGTGAATTTGATAATTTCATGTTGTATAATTCTGCAGTGAGGGTTAGAATCCATACATCACCTAAATTTTCATATGTAGTTTTCAAAATATCCCACACTTTAACTTGACTTATTTCATTGCAAACTTCTGGAAAAACTTCTTCTGAAAGTGTAAGCTTGATCAGTGCTGCTATCCTCTTATCTCTTTTATCCCAATCTTCTTGATCTTTTCCACTGTTTGCTGGTCTTTTTTCACTACCATTAACAATTTCAAAGCAATTTTGAAGCGTTAGAAAAATCTCCATACGAGACACCCAATCATAATAATTTTTTCAATTTAATTTAATTATAGGTAAAGGAATACCAATTGAATCCATTGTATCAAATTCCCTCTTTTTAAGATGAGAACTAAAATCAGAAATCTCTCACCAATTTTTGCTAATTTGATTCTTCTCTTTGCTGCAATATTTTTGTTTCTTTACCACAAACAATGGTGATCAGCCTCTAATCACACAACCTGCATAATGCACAACCAACACTACAAAAACCATAGATTACAGCACCAAGATTTGAGAGGGCTCTGATACCATATTGAAAAATAGAGTATTTGAAAATGAAATAAAACAGAGTGCAGCAAAATAAAAAAAACACTTGAATAAATTATTGAGCAGCAACTTGCATAGAAAATAGATAATCTTAATTAATTACAATGGCAGCCTTGCTGCTATATTTATTACATTCATGGAAATCTCTAGAATATCTTAGAATGGCTAGGAGAAGTGTCAAAAGGGAAAAATCTAGATGTTTCTATTTGGAGGTGGAAGTTTCCATATTCTGGAACTTTCCATAAAGAAATAAACATTATTTCCAACAATGGTCACCATAACTGCAGTCTATCTAGCAAAAGAAAACATAGAAAAAGCTCCAAACAAGCTAAAATCCATAGTTTATAATCTTTGAGATGATATTTTGATTTGGGGGAGTAACTTAGATCATCCAATTTTCATGTTTTAGATATAGTTTTGAATTTTTTTCATTTCATGTTTAAACATTTTCAAGTCCTTTTAGATTGGAACTTGTTTTTTAACATATATTATATTATTATGTGAGCAAGTATGTTATAGTTTTTTCCTATTCCCACATACTTCTAAAGACCTCCAAGGATAGAGTAGTTTAAATTAAATAATGTAATGTTTGGTTGTTTTCTTAGCATTTATTAAATGATCATGGAATTGTGTGGGCAGGGGTATGGATGAAATTATTCAGACATATTATGAACGTGTTGAAAGTTGCTATAAATCACCACGTAAATTCTAGGCATGGCCTCTTTCCTATGGTTTAGAAGGGATTGGTTTCTATCACATATAGAGTTGTTTCTGCATATGTTCTTTTTTACACACCTAAATTTTAGCAGCTAAATATTATTTATATAAATGGTTACTTAAAGCTCAAGTAAATGTTCTAATTATAAAATAATGTAGAATAGACCATTGTGAGGTGGTGCAGACCTTTGAATAAATATGGTTTTCTTATGAAGTTATTGATATCTACATGTTCATTATATCTAGACATTGCAATTATATAGTTGTTTGTATAAAAAAATTATTATAAAAAAGTTTATCTTTGTTAGGTTATGTGAAAAGAAATGTAAGGAATAGATATAAGAAATTATTTGATAGATGATTTAAAAATTAAAATAGGGGAATAAAGTGTTTTTAGGAATGAGAGATTGGGAATGCTCACAAGATAATAATGAGAAAAATCAAGATGCATAAACGAAAGTCTCACCTTCAAGTAAAACCATACAAGATGAATGAATACATATAGAGTATGTGAGGTGGCAAATATGATCAATGGAAAATGTAAATCCTAAGTATCCAAAAATAAGGAGTAACTCCTAAGAAAGATGCCATAAAGTCACTCCACGACCCACTTCTAATAACCTATGCAGGCTAAACCTAAATGTAGGAATAGTACACCACAACTAAATAAAATAAAATGAAAACCTACAAAACTCCCCCTTAAGCACAACTTAAGTGGGTGAAGAGAAGGGTCTCAATAGATGAAGCCATAATAGGTACCTATATGCATAAAATCTCCCCATAGATAAGAAGCCCCTCAAATGAAGAAAGAAAAAAAACCCCAAAGTAGAGAGAAGAGTGAGGACTAGGTACCCCAACAAGAAGTAGCCTTTTGCACTCCCAACAAACATCATAGATGAAGAAAATTGATTTCTATAAAGAGTTTGATGAAAATGTAAATGATTTGCTTAGTAATTGGGTACTAGTAGAGATTAATGACATGTCCATTAATAAGTTCCCTGATGTAGCGCGTATGAACCTCTATGTGCTTGGTCTGTTGATGGTGGACTAGGTTTCATATAATGTGAATAGCAATTTGATTGTAAAAAAATATGATAGATGACTAACAGAACTAGATACCAAATTCTATGAGAATGTGTTGAAGCCAAATGGCCTGAGTGGCAAATTCATAGCCCCCTAATACTTGGCCTCAATGGAAGATAAAACAATAGAATGTTGCTTCTTGCTCAACCAACATATAGGGCTTGAATCAAGTAAGAACTTGTGTACTAAAGTGGATTTGCGATCTTCAAAATCACCTAGCAAGTCTAAATCAATATACATAGCCAAGTTACTATCAATACGTGTTACATAATGAGTCCCAAAACTGTGAGTGCCTTCTATGTAATGGAGAATTTACTTATCTCCATTCCAGTGTAGCTCATGGGGCTTGTGTATAAACCAAGAGACCATTGTAATAAATTATGAAATGTCGGGCCATGTGTGAGTCAAGTATATGCTGCTACCAACAAGTTGTCAATATAGAGTGGCATCAACCAATGGTGAAGAACACAATACCTCAAGTTTGAGTCTAGAAAAAGGAGCCAGAGCAGGCTTGTAGTTAGCCATGTGGTGCTATGAGAGCAAGTCAAGTATGTGGATTGTGCAGTACTAATCCCAAAAAAGACCGAGATATCTCAATTCCAAAGAAGTAATACAACAAACCTAAGTTGGTCATAGAAGACATGTTTTGAAGGGTGATTCTCATTGTCATAATAGAGGATGAAGAGCTGCTTGTGATTAGTGAGTCATCAACTACAAAACCAAGTGTAGGAGGGAATCATCTTTCCACAAGATGCAAACATTTGGATCATCTAATAGCATTTAGAAAACCCAATTGAAAGAAGGAACAAATCCATCTTCGTGTACCAAGCCTAAGGGGCATGTTTGAGGCTATAAATAAATTTCCTAAGCCTATAAATCATGGAAGAATCTTGTAGAAAGCCTTGTGGCTTCTCCATATATATCTCCTTATGATCTCCATGAATAAAATTACTCTTCAATGTCTAATTGATGAACCTGTCAACACACTATGTGTTGTGACAATTTAGAAAGTGTGACTTGGATGGAGTTCATCTTTGCAACTAGCGCAAAGGTCTCAGTGAAGTCAATATGAAGTGTTGTTTCTTGCACATCATGCCTATTTTATTTCATGAAAAATATGGAACCCTTTTTAACATCTTGATTGAAATCTTTTTGCCTTGTTCACTTGGGTTCATTTCTATTTAGAATATTTGAAAGTTTTATTAATATCTTACACTTGCAACGATTTCCTTTTACTAACCCGACTTGTTCGATTTCTCAATTCATTACTTTTGCAATCTTAATCAATTAAACTTGATTTCATATTTTGACTATGGTTCCTTTTTTGAGTGTGTTACTGTGTAAGGATTCTTGGATTTTTTATATTATTTAGCAAAGACTTGTTTCTTTTTGTATATTTTAAGTTTAAAAGTCAAAGTGTTAACCCAAGTCATGCTAGTCTTAATAATCTTCACATTTCATCTTATCTAGAGTTCAAAGGTTCTGTCTGAAAAATTGTTTAAAACATGCTTCATAAAATCAAGTTGAAGCCCATTCTTAAACATGTTTTATAAATCATCACACGTTTGATTTTGGATTAATAAAGTTTTCCAGACCCAACCCTAATATTAAATCTAATTGACCAAGGCAGTCAAATTTGTGAGAATTACATGTTAAGTATGAGGATTTTGAATCCTATATATTGCGAGAAGATTTTTCTACCTTAATTTATTAGTGCTTTCAATTCTGGGAAACGTCATTGTGCGGACTCGCTCCTAAACCTTCATTATGTGCAGACTTCTGATTGTTTACACTGTGGATTTTATATCACCCAGTGAAATGGATTATATAAGATTTCTTGGTTCCAAGGTTGTAGCCATATTTTGAATTTCGACATGATCTCACAAATGAATTTAAATTCACCGAGCTTTTAAATTTTCTCCGAACTTTACTTGTGTGGTGAAATCAATTTTATAAGCACTCTCGGCTCCGATGCCATACTTTGGCTTTCATGGCCAAAAGCGGAAAGACAACCAAAACATGCCATATAATCATTTGAAATCTAGATTTTAAACTGCTTTCATACCACCGACTTAAACTATAACTTACAGACTATCATGCTTACTTGGGTCTATTTGGCAACGAAGTTGGGTCCGAAATAGTATGGCACTTTGGAGTCCGGAAGCGAGGGTGCAATTTAATTTCAGTGGACCGATGATTTAAAATCTAGTTGATCTAGTCTTTAGTTTTATTCATTATTGTATTCACTCAATCTATTTTACCAATGTCTTTCAAAATATTATTTAAAGTATGTACACGTCACGGAGTTCAAAAATTGTAACTGTTCTCAACTAGCTAACTTATTAACACGAGTTCAATTTGTCATAACTTTCACAATATTAGAAGACCCAATCTCCTTTATGGCCTTCTTCAAAAGGCGAAACTAGTAATCAACATTCTTACATTTCCGAAAGCAATTAATAGCGCTAAGAAAGTATGAACCAATGGGACATGTAACAACAATATTAATGAGTGGCTCAATGTCGAATTTTAGTCCACCTATCCATGACAATGGAACAACCACTCCTAATCCATTTTTGTCTTATCTCCTCCATCAATATGTTCACCTTTGAATATTATTTATCAAGAAGGGAGGTATGCAATCTGCGTTCTTCAGGGGGAACATAAGAGGGCCTAACTATCATTGCATCTCTTAACGTACATTTGAAATAAGGAGACCTTACCAAATGAAATGGGATGGCGTGGACATAAAAAAGCTTGGCCACTGAATCATCAGTTTGCTCATGTTTTTGCAAATTCATTAGCCTTATCACTAGTGTTATCACCTAAATATGCACCCTGACTAATTTGCAAAAATTAGTCTATTTGATGAAACATGGGAAGACCTCTAAAGCTGTGGGTCATTTTGTAAGCAGAGGTCAACCTCCAGAGAAGGCCGACTTCCTAAGCTAGTTATCACCTAAACTAATAGTTCCTTGCAGAGAAAATGGAAGGAGGGAAACACAGAAAACTAAACTAGAAAACTTAAAGCAAATGGGTGATACACCAAACTAACAAGGATGATGAAATTCATATTTATTTTACACTTAGCTTGAACTAATGAAAATGAGGTTTCGCACGATCTATTATGGATGCTTTTGCATAAATATTTCACTAACAGGGTCAAAGACAAAATAACTTGTAAAAGGAAAAGAACTTCACAATTTAACAAGTTACATGCATTTACCAACACAATTAGTAACCTGCATTAGCTTACTTCTAGCAACAAAGGTACAATATATGAGACAGTTACCAGGAAATATAAGACAATTTCATGAATAACTTGATCAATCACTCGATGCACACAAGACTGTAATAACAATAGAAAGGCAAGAGTTTAAATCACTAGAAGTAACTAAAGCATTCATTGTATTCCATGTCCAACAATATCTAAAAATGAGTTACAGATTTGCCAAAATGTAGAGCAAGGATCCCAAAAAAATCACAAGTCTCTCTCACTGCATAATCAAAACTCCCCTCCAAAAAAAGTTACTAGTAAGTATATCCAAATTCCTACCAACTAAACTCCAATAAAATAGCTCCTAAAAGCTTCTTGGGTCGGATGCTTCAATAAAGACTCAAATCTAGCAACTGAATCCACTCCAAAAGAGTTACAATATGTTGAAAAAGTCAAGTTTGACCAAGTCTAACATAAAGGTACAAGAAAAATTCTCCTAGATGCTCTCTAAGGCAATAAAACCTAGTCAAAACAACCCCCTATATTTCATGCATGTGTTGGACAACTGCTTCCCACTTCCACTAAATGCTTGCAAAAGCATAAAGACTCAACAAAACTCATAAAGTCTTTTCAAGGTACGGTTCATATATTTTGCATTTAGAATAGCAATTTGATTTAATGATCTCTACAATATCATTTAAATCAATATGCTTTACAAATTGATTTGAATGCAAAAATACATCAATATCATTTGAGTACACATGAGTTGAAGGTAAGTTTTGAGGACTCCCAAATGCTTGAAAGCTTACTAAGGCACAAAAAGTTCACGGGCATACATTAGTTGATGCATTTTTTTAAAATAAAGGTGAAAAATCGCCTTTTGTAGTCGGCTTCCATTAGGGTTGAAAACCCTAACAAAAAACAACACAAGGCAAAACTTTACCATTTCATTCTTCACTCTTTACCCTGCCATGAAGTGCCGCCACACTAGGGTTTCAATGCGGCTTCTTTGGAAGTTTCTCTATGTATTTGTAGGCATTTTCCCATCTTACCACATTCTGAGCTCGGGCAGCTACAGGTAATTAGACCTTCTTCACCTTTTTGAGTATTTGATTTGACAAAGTAAAATATAGTTTATATCTCATTTCTCTTCATGACTGTGAAAAGTCAAGGTTTCAACATATTGTATACAATATATGTTTATGTAGTTGTTGATTTAGCACAATAAGTGTATTTGCACCACTATGATCATGGTTTATGCAGTGTTTTTGGTTCACTCCTACTGAGATGAACAACAAATTTATTTGGTTACATGATAAAACATCGATGAAAATAAAATGTGGAATATATTTTACTCCGTTGCTTTCCTTTTTCTTTTCCCAACTCTGTGAAAGTCCTATTGGATGTAACCCTTGGTTGTTATTGCTTTTCTCTAGTTTCTTTCACATGTCTTTTAAACAACTTAAACACAAGAAGCACTGTCCCTAGCGAGCACTACTCAATGCCTTCTTACATGTCACTTTATAGTTGAGTCTACTCATTTGTTATCTAGACATTCACGGGACTTCAATGTTTGATGATGAGTTATAGTCTGTAATGCTAGATTATTTTGCTTGGTTAGGCATTGAAATTCCTCTCAAGCTCTGTTAGTAAACAAAACAATATGCATAATACCTTTTGTGACAATGTTTTCTATGGCGGTCACCGTTCCTTTGCTTGACAGTGTCTCTGTCCTCCTTGATTTAGTGACTCCTCCATTTTTTGAAAATGTAAGCATGAGATGTTTATCTTTATCTCTCTTCTTCACATAGGCTTCAAAGTCTCTTGTTCATCACTATTCACTGTCATGCTAAATCTCTTGTTACTGAACATTTTAACAGTCTTCTTCTCCTTTTTTTCTTCCATTGACTGATGGTTTGTCATCTCCTTAGCAGTAACTACTCCTAGATGTTTTGTGACCGCTCTTTATGTGTATTAAGATGTGATTGATATAATGTTATGTAGGCTTAAAATGGTGATAGTCCTCTTCATTGAAATGCAGAGGTGACCTTGTGAAGATAGTGATAGTAGTCATGTTTTCCTCCTTGCTCACTTTGATGCATATTTTGACTGAAATGACTATTGTTCACTGTACTTAGGCTTAGTTCATAACATTTTTGACATTTGATAGGGATCTAAAATAAAATTGCAATTACAACATGACTTGTCTCTGCCTTTATCTCGATCTATTGTCCTGCTGATGCTTAAACCTCTATATCATAGTGATCTTTTGGATGTCATATCACTGATGTATAGTTGGTTTGAAAAACTTGAGATCTCTGTAAATCTCTATCAAGGCTGCACTTTATTGTCTTGCATGTTAGAAGACTGCTCCTCTTCTTGGCAATCATGACTGCTACAATCATGAGAGCTATTCTATGGTCTCTAAGGATTGATCCTTCATTATGACACTATCCCTGTCTACTGCACCTTGGAGATTAAAAACAATGACTGCCTTTATTAAAGATGACTGATATGACTATCTTTTGACAGTCTAACAAAGATAACTACTTCTATTTTGTCATTACTAAATGACCTTAGCATTTTATCCTCTTCCTAGACACTGATTCAATCTTCCACTGTCTATTAGACTATCACTTCTCCTCATGGATAAACAGTGCTTCAAAAGACCCTTGTGGTAATTCTCTATTGACATTCCCTTTACAGACCTTTGGGACCTATTTATCACATGCTTTATACTTTGATACCTTTAGATATGACAGTCATTATATTGACTATTTTTTGTTTGATGCTTCATTAATCTATGACAGTCCCTGTTGACCTTGGATACAGTCCCTTGATTGTTCCTACTGACCTTGGATACCTCCTCAGACTATCATTTCTCTGCCTTCAAGATCATCACCTCAATAACTATTAACAACCTCTTAAATCCATACCTTGGTGATAACCATCTTGTAGGTTCTTGGATTCTTAGATCTCTTGGACAATGTGCACACCCCATTATGGTGATAAAGGAGTCTAAGGATGAAACATAGGTATTTGTTGCATTGTTTGAAATATCTCTTCAACAACTATAAAAACCTCCTTCTCCAATGCAATGTAGCAGGCACAATTTGATTGCTGACTGTCCATAATCATGACTGTCTTTTCAGTAGCTTCTTAGAAACTGCTATTGTTTATCATCTTTTAAATGATGACTATATCATGTGATAACCTATGGTAAAATATTACCAATGCTATTCTATCTGCTATAATTCTTCTTATGGAATCTGTCTTTCTGGCATCTGCTAAATATCTATGAAATGTTTTGTAAAAAGATTATGTGATGGGCTCAACCCTTATGGGAGCCACATTTTGTCCACTCATAATATAAACTGATTAATCACTCAGAAACACAATTTCACCTGTATCTATACATGAAGAAAACTTGTTAGAAAATAAATACATGCTCTGGATGTGTTTGATGACTTGCTTGTTTTCTAGAACATCCAAAGTATACATTTCTTGTTTAATGCATTTGAGGATCAGCTTATACATGCATAGGTACTTGTTCATGTCAGGTTAGGGACCATTCATTGCTTAGAGTATTACTATAACATCACTCTTTTGCCAGATGCAAGAACTAGAGATGACATGGATTAGGAAGGACAAGGACAACTCGGAGCAACATGACAACTCAGGGCAACAGGACCATAACCAGTCATTCTCAGGCAATGATTGGCCTCTAACCCTACATGCACATCTTTACTTTTACTTATTCATGTATAGATTGTTCTTGAATTTTATTGAATAAGAAAGTTAATCTCACGGCTTGTGTGAGATAATATACATGTTACATTCAATAAAGATTATTTATTTTTTAGAAAGGATTTGTATAAATCTTTCTTATGTTACATTCACTTGGATAAATGTAGTAATTTGATAATCATAATCTTTTAAATTATTTCATTTATGCACTTGAATGTAATGTAATAAGGATCAGATAAAATGTACCTTTTAAACTTTGAATCAAAGCTCTACCTAAACGACCTGTAGTGAAATTTAGGTAACATTTTTGACGACATCTGCTATATGTTTGCCTGTTAAACATCAGACCAGTTGCCTAGACCTTATCCATCAGGCATGGGGTCACTCAGAGACTTTGAAAACACTTGAACAAATAGTTTTCTGACTTATGCAACTTAGCAGAACAAAGGTGAAACCTTAAAAACCCTACTCAAAAGCAAAACTACAAAAAGGAAACAAACTAGCTATCTGTGCAGAAGCCGCACTTGGAGGAAAATAAAACTACTGTACCTACTCTACCCTAACCAAGAAAGACACTAACTCAAACAAAACTATTTACTATTTGGGTGAAGTAGCTGCCTTTTCTGCATAGTACACAATTTTTGCCTTGCTTGAGGACAGCTAGAAAGAGAGGAAATATGAACAGAAATTGAACAAAGAGCTGTAATACCTCTTGAAGAACATACACAAGTTCACTAACCTTTTCACATGGAATGTAAAAATTTATGTCATGAGGTAGAAAAGTGACTTGAATCTGCTCTTTCCTAGCTGTATCTTCATGCTTGGGTGCAAGCAATATATGAATATCCTTGTTGGCCTCCATTCTGGCTAGATGTCTAATTGGGCAACCTCTGGAAAGAGTACTTTTAGGTCTCTCCATGCTAGTTCCTTGTTGTTCCAAATCTTGTAGTTGTTTCTCTTCCTATCTTTTATCTTATGTTTCAAATAGTGCTGGCTCAATATCCAAAACTAGGCAAAAAGATGCTTCCTCCTGAGTCAAAACAGACTTTAGATCATCCCAAAACGAAACTAGCTCATGAGCTAAAGCTTTATTTCCATATTGACTTTCACGAACCAGCAACTCATCACACTATTCAACAACCTATAGCTATCCTAAGTCTTGGGTTATCACAGTCATATCTTCTCCATTTTGTTCAACAACTGAAGGTAGCCCGCCATACCAAAACATATCCACCTCATTTCCACCAAGTTTCTCTTGTTCATTTATCTACTCTACAGACTGTTCCTGCTCTTGTTCAAACCTGTGAACTCGTTGTCCTAATTTAGCATGATTTGCAACTTCTTCCAGCAGGGTTAATCCCTTGTCATCTAGTTTAGAGAAAAAAACTTCAAGGTCATCCCAAAATGACTCTTCCTCACACTCTTCATGAAATTTTGATGGACGAGGGTAGTTTTTTGCCTCATAACAGCACTCAACTAGCTGTGTAGGTTCTAAGAAAGGTTTACTTTCACTTTCTTTTACTTGATCTCAGTCCTCATTGTCAGATTGCTTAGTTTTAATCAGCAAGTCCTCATATTGTTGAACCTCTTCTTGCTGGTCTAAAATTGTTGGCAAGCTAGGTACTTGAAAGCTTTCCTCCTCTTGTTCAACAAAAGCAAGTAATTGATCAAACAAGAAAACCAATTCTTCCTGTTCATGTGGTGCCTTCTCCAATGATACTCAGGCATCCTGTCTTCGCAACTGAAGACCTTTACCTCGCAACCTCTAAATGTTGCCTTCATTCATTTTATAAACAATAGTAGAAAATTCATCAAATGAATGAAAATTTAAGGGATTTAGTGACAAGCCCGGTCCTACATCCTCTTCACATGTATTATGCTCATATTTCGCTGGGAAATCAGTACAAACTGTAGCCACCGACTGCTCCTCTTGCCATAGAGTTTCATGTTCAGACTTACCTTGGACTGGTATGGAAGGAAGAACTTTGCTGAGATTTGGCATTATATAACCAAGATACCTAGTCTAAGAAGGCTGCCATGGCTATTTAGTAATTTGATGATTTGGTTTAGACTCTTGACATGACTAAAACTAAGGCTTAATAGACTAGTTTGACTGATTTTGCTTGTTTATGGGCTCCTACTGTAAAGAATATTCTTGTAGCCTCTTTAAGTCATCCAGCTGCTTGTTCCAGTTAAACCATATGTTCTCGGTAGTTGCAAATCCCATTCTCTCATCATTTTGAAATTGATTGGGAAAGTAGTATTGCTGGTTTGGCATAAAATGAGATTCTTGAGGCTAGTCATAGGCATACAGTGGCTACCATGGAGTCTGTGCATCGGTGCGAGGGTGGTAAGCATGCAGATTGGTTGGTTATCAACTGTCAATGGGCTGTTTGGACTAAAACTAGCTATATGACCACTATGGAACAGCTCATAAAATGATGTATGAATAGGACTTTCATGAAATGGTGGAAAGTAAGACATATTTCTTTGAAAAGAAGACATACTGCAACATTTATATGCTCTGAAAACTTATTGAAATCTTTCACAATAAAAATCAAGTCTAATTTTTAGTAAAATGAGTACATACCAGCACTTGTCTTCTTAAAACCAGCAGATATTTCTTTCCAGATTCACCAGGTATGTGTTTTCCTTGCCTCCCAAGGCAGGTTTTGCTAACATACACACCAACATCAGCAATGTATAAACTATTATGCACTGGTTTTTACTAAACCAAAGCTACGGAGTCGCCAGGTATGTATTTAAAACACCTCAAAAGGCTGAAATCAACTATTGTACACACCAAACAATAGTGAAAAGTATAAAAATGGACTAAGAATCAGTTCACAGTCCCATCGGGCGTGCTAAAAACTGTTATCACCTAAATCTGTACCCTGACTAATTTCCAGAAATTAATCTATTTGATGAATTATGGGAAGACCTCTAAATTTGTGGGTCACTTTGTAAGTAGAGGTCAACCTCTAGAGAAGGCTGACTTCCTAAACCAGTTATCACCTAAACTAATAGTTCCTTGCAGAGAAAATGGAAGGAGGGAAACTCATAAAACTAAACTGAAAAACTTAAAGCAAATGGGTGATACACCAAACTAACAAGGACGATGAAACTCAGATTTGTTTTACACTTAGCTTGAACTAATGAAATGAGGTTTTGCATGATCTGTTATAGATTCTTTTGCATAAATATTTCACTAACAGGTTCAAAGACAAAATAACTTGTAAAAGGAAAAGAACTTCACAATTTAACAAGTTACATGCATTTACCAACACAATTAGTAACTTGCATCAGCTTACTACTAGCAACAAAGCTACAATATATCAGACAAAGTTACCATGAAATAGAAGACAATTTCATGAATAACTTGATCAATCACTCGATGCACACAAGACTGCAATAACAAAAGAAAGGCAAGAGTTTAAATCACTAGAAGTAACTAAGGCATTCACTATGTTCCATGTCCAGCAATATCTAAAAATGAGTTACAGATTTGCCAAAATGTAGAGCAAGGATCCCAAAAAAATCACAAGTCTCTCTCATTGCATAATCAGAACTCCCCTCAAAAAAATGTTACCAGTAAGTATATCCAAATTCCTACCAACTAAACTCCAAGAAAATAGCTCCTAAAAGCTTCTTGGGTCAGATGCTTCAATAAAGCCTCAAATCTAGCAACTGAATCCACTCCAAAAGAGTTCCAATATGTTGAAAAAGTCAAGTTTGACCAAGTCTAACATAAAGGTACAAGAAAAATTCTCCTAGATTCTCTCTAAGGCAATAAAACCTAGTCAAAACCACCCCCTATATTTCATGCATGTGTTGGACACCTACTTCCCATTTCCCCTAAACGCTTGCAAAAATATAAAGACTCAATAAAACTCATAAAGTCTTTTGAAGGTACGATTCATATATTTTGCATTTAGAATAGCAATTTGATTTAATGATCTCTACAATATCATTTAAATCAATATGCTTTACAAACTGATTTGAATGCAAAAATACATCAATATCGTTTGACTACACATGAGTCGAAGGTAAGTTTTGAGGACTCCCAAATGCTTGAAAGCTTACTAAGGCACAAAAAGGTCATGGGCACAAATTAGTTGATGCATTTTTTTAAAATAAAGGTGAAAAATCACCTTTTGTAGTCGGCTTCCATTAGGGTTGAAAACCCTAACAAAAAACAACACAAGGCAAAACTTTACAATTTCATTCTCCACTCTTTACCCTGCTTTGAAGTGCCGCCACACTAGGGTTTCAATGCGGCTTGTTTGGAAGTTTCTCTATGTATTTGGAAGCATTTCCCCATCTTACTACATACTAAGCTCAGGCAGCTATAGGTAATCAAACCTTCTTCACCTTTCTGAGTATTTGATTTGACAAATTAAAATATAGTTTATATCTCATTTCTCTTCATGACTATGAAAAGTCATGGTTTCAGCAGACTGTATACAATATATGTTTATGTAGTTGTTGATTTAGCACAATAAGTGTATTTGCAACACTATGATCATGGTTTATGCAGTGTTTCTAGTTCACTCCTACATAGATGAACAACAAATGTATTTGGTTACATGATAAAACATGGATGAAAATAAAATATGGAATATATTTTACTCTGTTGCTTTCCTTTTTCTTTTCCCAACTCTATGACAGTCATGTTGGCTGTAACCCTTGGTTGTTCTTGCTTTGCTCTGGTTTCTTTCACATGTCTTTTAAACAACTTAAACACAAGAAGCATTGTCCCTTGTGAGCACTGCTCAATGGCTTCTTACATGTCACTTTATAGTTAAGTCTACTCATTTGTTATCTAGACATTCATGAGACTTCAATGTTTGATGATGAGTTGTAGTCTATAATGCTAGATTATTTTACTTGGTTGGGCATTGAAATTCCTCTCAAGCTCTTTCAGTAAACAAAACAATATGCATAATACCTTTTGTGACAATATTTGCTATGGTGGTCACTGTTCCTTTGCTTGACAGTGTCTCTGTCCTCCTTGATTTAGTGACTCCTTCATTCATTGAAAATGTAAGCCTGAGATGTCTATCTTTATCTCTCTTCTTCACATAGGCTTAAAAGTCTCTTGTTCATCACTATTCACTATCATGCTAAATCTCTTGTTACTGAACATTTTAACAGTCTTCTTCTCCTTTTTTTCTTCCATTGACTGATGGTTTGTCATCTCCTTAGCAATGACTGCTCCTAGATGTTTTGCAACTGCTCTTTATGTGTAGTAAGATGTGATTGATATGTTGTTATGTAGGCTTAAAATGGTGACAGTCCTCTTGATTGAAATGTAGAGGCGACCTTGTGAAGATAGTGATAGTAGTCATGTTTTCCTCTTTGCTCACTTTGATGCATATTTTGACTGAAATGACTACTGTTCACTGTACTTAGGCTTAGTTCACAACATTTTTAACATTTGACAGGGATCTAAAGTAAAATTGCAACTACAACATGACTTGTCTCTGCCTTTATCTCGATCTATTGTCCCGCTGATGCTTAAACCTCTATATCATAGTGATCTTTTGGATGTCATATCACTACAGTATATTTGGTTTGAAAAACTTGAGATCTCTGTAATTCTCTGTCAAGGCTGCACCTTATTATCTTGCATGTTAGAAGACTACTCCTCTTCTTGGCAATCATGACTACTACAATCATGAGAGCTATTCTATGGTCTCTATGGACTGATCCTTCATTATGACACTGGCCCTTTGTGTACCGCACCTTGGAGATTAAAAAAAGTGACTACCTTTGTTAAAGATGACTAATATGACTATCTTTTGACAGGCTGATAGAGATAACTACTTCTATTTTGTCATTACTAAATTGCCTTAGCATTTTATCCTCTTCTTCGACACTGCTTCAATCTTCCACTATCTATTGGACTATCACTTCTCCTCATGGATAAACAGTGCTTCAAAAGACCCTTGTGGTAATTCTCAGGATGATGATTCTCTATTGACATTCCCTTTACAGACCTTTGGGACCTATTTATCATAGGCTTTATACTTTTATACCTTTAGATATGACAGTCATTATATTGACTATTTTTTGTTTGATGCTTTATTAATCTATGACAGTCCCTGGTGACCTTGGATACAGTTCCAGGAATGTTCCTATTGGCCTTGGATACCTCTTCAGACTACCATCTCTCTGCCTTCAAGATCATCATCTCAATAACTATTAACAACCCCTTAAATCCATACCTTGGAGATAAACATCTTACAAGTTCTTGGATTCTTAGATCTCTTGGATAGTGTGCACACCCCATTATGGTGATAAAGGAGTCTAAGGATGAAACATAGGTATCTGTTGCATTGTTTCAAATATCTCTTCAACAACTATAAAAACCTCCTTCTCCAATGCAATATAGCAGGCACAGTTTGATTGCTGACTGTCCATAATCATGACTATCTTTTCAGTAGCTTCTCAGAAACTGCTATTGTTTATCATCTTTTAAATGATGACTGTATCATGTGATAACCTATGGTAAAATATTACTTATGCTATTCTATCTTCTGTAATTCTACCTATGCAATCTATCTTTCTGGCATCTGCTAAACATCTATGAAATGTTATGTAAAAAGATTATGAGCTGAGCTCAACCCTTGTGGGAGCCACATTTTCTCCACTCATAATATAAACTGATGAATCACTCAAAAACATAATTTCACATGTATCTGTGCATGAAGCAAACTTGTTAGAAAATAAATGCATACTCTAGATGTGTTTGATGACTTGCTTGTTTTCTAGGACATCCAAAGTATACATTTTTTGTTTAATGCATTTGAGTATCAGCTTATACATGCATAGGTACTTGTTCATGTAAGGTTAGAGACCATTCATTTCTTAGAGTATTACTCTAACATCACTCTTTTGCCAGATGCAGGAACTAGAGACGACATGGACTATGAAGGACAAGGACAACTCAGGGCAACAAGACAAAACAGTAGAACCAGAACCAGTCATTCTCAGGCAATGACTAGCCTCTAACCCTACATGCACATCTTTACTTTTACTTATTCATGTATAGATTGTTCTTGAATTTTATTGAATAAGAAAGTTAATCTCACGGCTTGTGTGAGATAATATACATGTTACATTCAATAAATATTATTTATTTTTCAGAAAGGATTTGTATAAATTTTTCTTATGTTACATGCACTTGGATAAATGCAATAATTTGATAATCATAATCTTTTAAATTATTTTATTTATGCACTTGAATGTAATGTATTAAGGATCAGATAAAATGTACCTTTTAAACTTTGAGTCAAAGCTCTACCTGAATGAGCCGTAGTGAAATATAGGTGATAACTGTATTTTTCAAACTTGCAATAGAAGTTTACTTTCTCTTCCATCTATCATAGCCCTCTCCAACTGATATATTAGAATAGTCATGAATAGATTGCAATGGTCTAGATGAATGTTTCATAGTAGTTCTAGTAGTTTTTTCTTCACTCTCCCCAACCAACTTTGCCATTTCAACTTGTTGTTCCAACATTATACTTTTACAAAATCTAACTCCATGTCCACTCATGCAATAAATGGTGTCAAACCCTACTATAGCTCCCATGATAATTAGTGTTACAAACACATGACACAACCAATTCTTGTTGCCACCTGAATTTTTACCCTTATTAGTGCTTAAATTGGTGGCTAATTGCAACAAAGGTTTTTTGGGATTGAAAGGGCCTTTCAAAAATATCTAAGAGAGGATGAAGGGCATGCAAAATGGTCTTGTGGGGTTCAAAAGAACTTCTATTCGAATTTTTAGAAGAACAAGAACCTTCAACACTCCCTAGAATTTCCATTATGTTTACTTCTTATTTGCCCATATCATTCACACTATTGTTAGTGCTCATTTTTATGCCAAAGATGTTTTAGAAGTTTGTAGTGCTATTGAACTATGGTTTTTAAGTTTTTGTATGATAGTAATCAATTTTTTTTAAAAAAAATACAAACTCTCCCAAATAGGCCAACTATTATCTAATATGTATTAAAAAAAGCCAATCAAATTATAAATACCTTAATGATTGAACCAATGAACTTTAAAGATTAGAATTTTGTTAGTGTAGAAATACTAATGTTATTACTTATTATTTAATAAGTAATTATACATATATTTCCCAAATAGATTTAAGCCACCTTAGCTAGGTTATGTGCTGACTTGGAGACTCCATCAAACTCATCCAAGATACATGTCAACACTCATTTGTTGGAAATATGCAGCCATATAGACAATTTCCTCATAACCCTATGAGAGATTAATATGCAAACAATAACCAGAAATGTATATGCAAAAGAATCGACAATCATACCGTCAGAAGAGAAATAGATCAAAAGAGTCCCAATAGCTCCATACAAATCTCAACTCCAATAACATGTGAACATAAACATCCAAGAAGAATAATAAGAGCAATCAAGAGAGAACCTGCAAATCATAACCATGTCCTTCTATCCACACTAATGTGCTATAGCTGTAAAAAGTATGATCTCCTTTACAACCCCAAAATAAGAAGCCTCGTCAACATCCAACAAAACAAGATGTAAGCCTATCAAACCAATGGTAAATCAAACTCATAACCATCCCAATGTAGGAATAAGCCCAAAGCCACTAACCATCTTCATTACACACAATGATCTCATCACAACTCAGGATCAAACATAACTAGATAACTAATCATAACCATGCATCTACACCTCAAACAAGTCTTCACAACCATAATCTATAGCTCAAGACTCAAGTGTGAGAAGATAAGATACAAAGAAAGATTGCATTTGAAAAATAGGTGGGCTATACTTATCAAATCATTCACAATTTCACCGCTTAGCGGACTAAGAATGGGGATTAGATTGCTCCACCAAGATGCACCAAGCCTCAAAGACTCTCTCCAAGAACAATCTCCTCAACAGGTCCATGTTGAACTCACATCCAACCAAGGCGTAGGCTCCTTGATCTTGTTGTTGAAATCATCATCAAAGAGTAACCATCTCAACACATGTCTATAATCTAAAAGAAATGAAGCCTTACCTAAGTCTCCAAGTATCCATGAGCACCTCCATGATCAATCCATGTTAAACTCGAAATGCAAAACCACACTATCATGAAGCTCCCAAGCAAATGACAAATGTATTCAATACCAAGAGAACCAACAAGATCATTGTCAAATCTCCCACTGCACGTCTGCATAGCCTAGGAACATATCATGACATCATGATCTAATCATCTCCTCAAAGGAAGATCTATGTCTCATAAGAACATCTCATGCTCTAAAGAGCACCTGTATCATGCCAAAACTCTATTGTGCAAATAATAGTAAACCAAGACACAATACCATCCATCCTGCAAGCAAGGATCACCTGTCAAAACTAAAAAACCATAACGAACACCTCAACCAAAGACTCCAAGAGTCCTCCATGACACCAAGGTGTCAACATCTCAAAATCACATGAAGATAATCATCCCCTATCAATAGAACCCAAGATTTCAATGAACTCTCAATACATAGAAGAAATAGGATCCAAGAGCTCCTCCATGACACCACCAACCATTACAAAAGATCATCCATCACCTAAATGATGAATCCATATCATAGCCAAATCTCCCACTAAACCATGATATCGAGCTACACATGTCGATGTCATAATAACCATCAAACCATCAATGTGAAAAACTCCCACTGAATCGTGTAACCAAGCTATACATGACATCATGATAACCATCTCTTAAATGAAGATCATCCATGTCCCAAACACAATCAAAGAATCCCACTATACAAATGACAACAACTCCCAAGAGGTTGAGTAAACCATAATGTTCAAACCCAGAAGATTAACAAAAAAGGTAAATTTGAACCAATCCAACAACACAAAAACTACACCTTCAAAACAATCATGTCTTGCCAATTTCCTAAACAAACAAGGAACATCTATGACACCATAATCACCACCCAATTTACCTGCACCAAAATCCCATCAAGTCTCACACAACTATATCATATAGTCAACAAACACATGTTCCAAAAATGATTGTATCAGGTAATACCATCTATCTCTATATCTCATAATGACAGGTAAACCAATACAACATGTGACAAAATCAAGCCACAAATCAGAATTTGCATCAACACTAAAACATCTATAGGCATATACAACCCACATCCAAGTTATAAATGCAATTTGTAAGCATTAGACTTGTACCTACAACACTGCACAACCTTTAGATATTGTTGGTGCCCAAATTTACCAGTTTCAAAATGCCTTATTCTGCAACAAAAATTTGAGAAACTCCATCAATTTTTCCCACCTTTGCCTTTGAATTTCAAAACCCATCAATTATACCTAATATAAGATATTTTACATTTGTTCCCTTCCCAAATTTCTAAGTAAATTTCTATTTTTTCCTTGTGTTCCCTTATCTTTTGATGACTAAAGAGATAGAAAGCAAAGTTCATGAAAAGCAAAAATTGCCGATGAAGGGCGAAGCTAGTTCTAGAATTCACAATTCACCAACTAAAGGAAAAAGTGATCAGGCAAGCCAAGTTCGCCAAACAAAAGATTTGTCGATAAGGCATAAAAGAGGCCAAAAATGAAGATGAAAGGAAGATGTCCCCCCCAGTTTGAAAAAGTGAAATTTTACTGATAAGGTAAAATAGCACCAAGAATGAAGAGAGAGATAAAGGGAAGGAAAATAGAGAAGGGGCAGGGGTTCTTGAAATAGAAAATTCTCTGATAAAAGGGGAAAATAGATTCAAAGGCAGAAAATCAAAAGGAAGATCAAATGTACATGTGTAAAGCATGATATAAATGTAATTATAGTTTAAAATATTGTAAAGAGCTTTACACAAGCATTTTTGGTGGATCATATTTCAAGCGCCCATATGCCTAAAAATGCACCATGATTGTAGGTGATCAGTAAGTTGTAAGTAGATGAAACAATAGAGATATTTATTGCAAAAGGACCAGAATTAAATCTATGGATAATGTGTTTCAGCAGGCAAATCTTTCTGCAAGTATTTTCATTCTTGAAGGACACCAAGGCATGGGCACCTGCAGGGTTTAGAGTTGTTAGGGTGTGAGATTTCCTTCCAAACGTGCATATGTTCTAACTACATAGTGGGTCAATTTTATTGCAACATGGATTTGGCATGCTGACTGAGTTTCAATGCCTAGGGGATTCATAGGAGCTTATTGCTATATATACATAGTTTTCATATGTTTTTAGGGTTGGTCACTAAGCCAATTGTCTGGTCTGCAATGCCTCGGGATAATCTTAGGGCTTCAAATCAAACCAGTCTGGGTAGTGAATGGAGGAATGTATTTTGATGCAGCGTAGGAATCAGTTATAAAGTATATTTTGTGTAGTGGTATGTCTCCATGGCCATTTTTAATGATTCAGGGGAATGTATAATCACAGTTGTATGTTTTCCTTCACCACACTTGCTGGTGTGATTGTAATAGAGATTTGATAATGTGTGGAAACATTTAATTCAATATATGCTTTGTGTTGAGTCATTTCTTTGTTGCAAATAGGTCATTATAGTTTGGTTTTAGATAATTAAGTATGTGCAATGTGTGAAATATAATCCGAGGAATGTATGTGAATACATTTTAGTTTTCTATTGATGTTGGTTTGGTCCTTTCTTCCCTTTTTATTGCTTAAATAACTTAGTTGCCCAATAGAGTTGGCACTGGTCCATATTGGAGAGGGATCAATCACTCATTTTAAATCAAACAAATTATTCACCCGTGGTTTAGGGGAAAAACCCATATTTCCTATACATGTACATTCAGACAGGTGAATTAGATATATAGGGGTTTTGTGACGGCCAGTCGTTCTTGACTTAGTGATAGGTTTTGGAGTCAAGATGATGAGTTGGGTTTGACTATTCATTTAGTTTTAATTATTCATCTGGTTGAAGTTAATACCTATTCAAGTATATCCCTTTGGAATATCCCTCCATAGTCTAAGCTGAACTCGAAGTGTAGAGGAGTCTACCCATTCCTATTAGTTGGCCAAAATCCCCCTCAACTTGTTGATAAACCTCTTCCTATCACCTTGATGACAATCCCTAGCCTAGGTGATTTCAAAATGTTTGAGTTTTGGGTTGAGGTCATTTTGGGTCCCAACATTTTAGTGCCATTGCCAGGGATAATTTTACTTTAGCCGTTGTTGGGTTTTAGTAAACTAGAGATATTTTTTAGCCCCCTTGTAATAGTCAGTTCCAGTTTTGCATGTGTTTGGGTAAGTTGGCAGCCCGTCAACTTATGCCAATATTTTGGTGTTGTTGCTAAGGAAGTATTGTTGGGTTAGAATCATTTGAAGATTCTACTGGTGAGATGAACCCAAAATCAATTCATAACCTTGAAGATCAGTCATGCTTCAAGGGTTTTCCTCATTTAGTGAGGTGGTGACTATGTTGTCAAAGAACATAAATTTATTACTGTTATACCTTGGTTGTTGTTGGTGATTTGAATGCTCCATCTCAATATGCAGCAGTTGGTAAATTAAAGGTATGTGGTTTTCTTCCTAACCTTTAAAGTTTGTTGTTCTTGTAATGTCAAAGGAACAAATTTTTATGCGTCGGTTTTCTTCCCTACCTTATAGGATGTTTTAGTCATGGCCAATTGTTATGAGCCTAGATACCCTAGGGATGATTTGTCATCTAAATCTTCATATGTATCAGACCCTAGGAAATACATTGGAGTGGATTCCCATGACCATCCTAGAAATATATATTTCAGTCCTGGCTCTGCATGTTATATGAATCAAAACTTATATGCACCCATGTAAAATCATAGTGACTTAGCAGTTCAGTAGTATGAAATTGAAAAGACCAAACAACTATTGGAGTCATTATTACAGAAAGAAGAAGAAATAGAAAATTAGATTAAGTTACTAGAGTCTAGGATACAGTCCAGTCCCCCTCCTGCTTTTCCCAGTTGCTCTCTTCCTCGGCCTCCCCTATTGCAAATGAAAAAACATACAATAAATTGGACCTTTCTTAGGCCAATTATGAGAAGCAGTCCATGCCCAACAAGATCTATTATCAGATGCCATTATTTGATGGGTGTGATGCTTATGATAGGGAGGCACATGTGTTGGATTTAGGCCAGACAATTGAGAGGGGGGGTGAATCAGTTGTCCCAAATCTTAAACACTTGCAACTACTTCTTTATCACACAAAATTGACTAATGATATAAACATTTAAAGCATGAATCATCAACACATGAGCAGAAACAAATGGACACAGAACACCAAGATTTTTATGTGGCAACCTGCTTAAGGGAAAACCACTGTGGGGGTTAACCCATAAAGATTTGTACCCTATTAAAAGTACTTTCGAAAAATAGAAGGCACATGCCTTAGCGCACACTGCCTAGAGTTCACTGCTCAAAAGAGACTCACTGCCTACAGGAAGTAAGTTTATCACAAAGATAATGAACTGAGAAATAGCATCTGTTTCATGCTTGGTTCACTCCCTTTGAAAGCTCACAACTTCTACTCTGATCTTCAACTACTTGTTCATTATATCTTCATCCTTATTGCTCTTGATCCACTGCACTTCTCTTAGGATTTTATCATTTTCATGCATACACTTTCCACAACTCATCAACAAGTATTTATATGCTTCATCAACCTTGGAATGAATAACAAGGTTGGCTAAACTTGGGGTGGATCATCACACAATCAAAAAAACATAACTAGGACTCGAATCTTTTTCTATCAACATGCCATGCTCCATAGAATGTTCCTAGATCATCCTCAAAATGCTTGATTCATCCAATCGAAAAAGGCTGGGAAGAACAGTAGCACAAAGAAGGAATTCTTCTTTGACAAGCTCAGACTTCAATGCAGACCTCCAACATAGCAGTCACACAATCCAAAGACCTCCACAAGCCCATTGAATTCAACAAAAACATCTGCACTCCTCCAAATCATCAGAATCATTTGCATCTTCTTCTAGAATCTCAAGGACACTATCTTCCATGACTGTCATATTAGAAAGATTGCTTGCAGACTTCCAAACCATGAACTACTTTAATGGATGATACACATTAACTTCCCAAACATGCCTCTAGATCCGTAGATCATCATTTTACATTACCAGAGTAGTCCGGACCACTTTCTTGTCACTCTGTCTCTCCTGAATATTGCAGGAACTGGTTTTACTCAGATGGCCACAACTTCTTCAGATCTTAATGCGGACCTCTCAAATCTTGTTTGGAGCTTCTTCAAACAAACCTCTACATAGCCATATGGTCCACATACATTGATCATTATTAATTTTCTCAAAATCCTCAACAATTTGGTCTTCTATACAGGTAGAAAAATAGGATACAGTTGACACCAATGGCAACAAGGATATGTTGACATCAATGACAACACCACTTAGGCACATATTTGCAATAATCCCCCCCCTTTGTCATTCATGGCAGCACATGATGTGAAAAATGGAATTCAACCATCAAGACAAGAACTTCTCCCCCTTTCATCAGCAACTAGTTTTTCACATGAACTTCTCCACCCCTTTGACATCAATGACAAAGGGCACATATTTGCAACATGTTCTTGCACTTTTCAATTTCATGGATAGGTTCCAATTTGAGGATGAGGATATCTGGATGAGGTTCTTTGTTAGATCTCTGTGTGAATTAGTAAGGAAATGGTTGGTTAGTTTCTTTGACCAGCATTTTGCTTCTTGGGATCAATTGGTGGCTACATTTGAAGATTTTGCAAATAGTCTAGACCATGTGTTCCTTTCCCAAGAACTAGAAGATATTAGAAGGAAGGAAGGAGAGTCTAGCATGGAGCTTAGCCATAGATTTGTGGTTTCCCTATCTCACATCCTAGAGAATTTCAGACATGGCTTTCGTATTTGTATTGACATTTATTTCAGTTCTTATGATGTTACCTTAAACCCAAATTCTATATGGGAAGTGTTCACTCTAGTGAGTATGCAACAGGCATACATGTTCATTGATTATGTTGACAGAGTTAAGAAGGATATGATTGCAAGATCTCTATCCTCATATGCAAAGATGGTTGATAATGAATAGGCTGTTGTAGACAGTGGGGATGTGAATGCTTCATGTGATCCAGACATGATACCAGGTGATGATTGTGTGTGTAGAATGTTAGAAGTGGAAGATGGTACATCATATGACAGGGATGCAGATGATGAGAGTAGCGTATGCACCTACCTTCGGCTGGATAGCTCATCAAATGAAAGTGAAAATGATGAAAACATTGGTGATTTCCAGCCTAATACTGAGATATGAGGTTCAAAGAATAATGAGGATGTTTCGTATAGTGATGAATAGTTAGATAGATAATCTTTTGAAGCTAAGTATGAAATGTGTACACAGATAAGTGGAATGGATAGTGAGCAAGAAACTTGTTTCTTTTTTGATGTATTGCCCTCTTTTGTTACTTTTTACAATAAAGTAGTTGATGTTTGCTTGCATGAGGGTGATGTAGAGGTGGTTGCACTTGATGATAACTGATTAGAGACAATGGTTGGTGCAGCCATGGAATTTCAATGTGAAGAGCTTACCCTATATTTTTAAGATGGTGATCATGCAGATGGATATGAGAACCTGTTTCTTTGGTACTAGGTATGTTGTCTTCCTCATGCAGAGTGTGCTTCATCAGAGCCACAAAGAAGTAAAATAAGAATGTGTGTGAAAGAAGATATGTGTCATCAGTCTATTTGCAGCAGTGAATATGAAATAGCAAGTTGCCCAAGTGAAAGTGAAACAAAGAGACAATTGGAAGAACATGGTTCTTCATTTGAGGTGTCTCATGATATTGATTTATGTGCACTGATGTTTTGAATTGCATCTTGGGTCATGCTTATGATTTAGGCATTGAAATTTGTAGTAGCACATATGAAAATTTTGTTCAAGAGCTCGATGGAGTTACCAATGAATATGAATGCTTCCACTTTGATGTCAAAAATTTATTAGCTCTTGAATGTGTTGGTGCTACAATAGAGCTTTAGTCCTTTGTGTGGGATGTTGATGTGAGTGAGTAGCAAGATATGTTTATGCCTAAGCTTCAACATGTTGGATCCCAACTGGAAGATGTGACTAAGCTGGAGTCTTTCCAGTTTGTTGTACAAGATGAAATTCACCAATTCATCGATATAGTGGCAGCTGGCAGGTGATCCATGTTGTTCAAGGCGGAAAAAAGAAGTTAAAGGTGACTTTGTCAGTGATTTCTCGAGTTCATGTTGTTCAAGATGGCAAAAAGAAGTTAAAGACACCTTTGTTGGTGATTTCTTAAGTTCGCGAACTTGAATTTTCATCGATGGCAAACTTCACCAATAGAAGGCAAGACATCAAAAAATGCCATGGCGAGTAAAAGTTCCTAAGGGACAAAAGAAGATGAAAGCAAAGCTTTGTCAGTGAACATGGAGGTTGTGAAATTGGAGGTTCACAAACCTCCAAGTTCACCAACTAAAGGTTTAAATGACGAAGGATTCGCTGATAGAAGGTAGATGAAGTAAAGAACAAGGGGAAAAGAGCGAAGGAAAGAAAGGTTCGGCAAAATCAAGTTTTACTGATAAAGGAAAAGTTGGAAATCCAAAGTTTGGTATCGACCAAGTTTATCGATAAAGCGAATAACAAAGAGTTCGACAGAGGTCAGGTTTGTGTACAAAGAAGGAAAAGCAGTGAAAAGTGAAAAGTTCATAAAATGTTAGGTTTGTCAATAGGGAAAACACATGCAAAATTGACTAAGGAAAAGGTGTCTCTGTTGGCAAATCGGGAAGGGGCTAAACCTTCCAATAGGTTCGAATATTTTGATATTCTCTGATAAGGCGATAGGGAAAAGAAAAGGAAGAGAGGTGCGGTAATAAAAGAGTTTGACAAATTAAATATTTGCCAACAAAGGGCAAAGGCTTACTTGGTTCGGAAAGGGTCAAAATTTCTGACAAGTGGAAAAATAAAGATGGTTCTATTGCAAATATGTGCCTAAGTGATGTTGTCATTGATGTCAACATATTCTTGTTGTCATTGGTGTCAACTGTGCCTTATTTTGTTGCATGTTCAAGAGACTAGAATGTTGAGGATATTGAGAAAATTAATGAAGACTCCATGTTTGTCAACAATATGGTTGTGTAGAGGATTGTCAGAGGTTGTTCTAGTGAAGAATTGAGAAGTCCACATGAAGATTTGAAGAAGTTATGGCCATCTAAGTAGAACCAGATTTTGCTATGTTTAGAAGAGACAGAGTGATAGTAAGTTGGTCTGGATTGCTCCACAGTGAAATATTATGGTCTCCAAATTTGAAGGCATGTTTGGGAAGTTAGTGTGTATCATCAACTCTAGTGGTTCATGGTTTGGAGGTCCACAAGCTATCTTTCTAGTTTGATAGTCATGGCAGATAGTGTTCTTGAGGTTTCGAAGAAAGATACAAATGATTCTGGTAATTTGGTATAGAGTGGATGTTATTGGTGAATTCAATGTGCTTGTTGAGGTCTCTGGATCATGTGGCTACTGTTTTGGATGTCTACATTGAAGTTTGATCTTATTGTTGAAGATTTCTTCTTTGAGGTTGTTGTTCTTCCTAGTTCTTGGCCGACCGGATGTTCCTAGCGTGTTGCGGATGATCTAAAGAGCACTTTATGAGGCATGGCATGTTAGTAGAGGAAGATTCAAGTCTCATTTATGTTTGGCTGACAGTGTAATGATCAGCATTAAGTTTAGCCGACCTTGTTGATCATTCCAAGGTTGATGAAGCATATAAATACTTGTTGAAGAGTTGTTGAAAATCACCCTTGTGAAAAATGAATTAAATCTGAAGAAAGGATCTAAAGCAGAGTAGAAAAGAAGAGGAGGGAAAGGAGCATTGAGTGAAGAGTCAGTGAAGAAGAATTTGAAGATAGAAGCAGAAGTTTTTGTGAGCATTCAATGAAATTGAACCAGGCATGAAAAGTTGCTAATTATCATTTTTTTCTTTCTATGTAAAACATAAAATTTTTGGAGGTAGTGAGCCTCTCTTTTGAGCAATGAGCTCTGGGTAGTGAACAAAATGGCAAGTGCCTTCCCATTCTTTTAAGTACTTTTAACAGGGTACGAATCTTATGGGCTAACACCCACCGTGATTTTTCCCTTAACCAGGTTTCCACATCAAAATTCTTGGTGTCAAATGTGTTGATTATGTTTCTACTTCTGTGTTAATGTTATATGCTTTAATGTTTACATCATTAATCAATTTGACAATTGTGAAAGAAGTTTAAATGAAAAGAAAGATTATTTTTGGGGACAACTGATTCATCCCCCCTCTCAATTGTCCGGGCTAATTCCAACAATCAAAGGCAAGTTCCTCTAGAAGAATCTTGACTGCTTTAGAAGATCCAAGATGTCGTCCTACAAGAAGGAAAGTCTGAGATTTGATGGAACAAATTACCCCCTCTAGAAAGTATGCATGTAGTGTCATCTAGAATGTATGGGTGATGCCTTTTGGTTAATAACCAAGATTGCATATAAGATTCCAAAGAATGGACCTTCAACTATAGACGAACTCAGAGATGCTAAACACAATATTCAAGCCAAAGAAGCATCATTGAGTCCCTTGACTAATACTGAATTGGCAAATGTCCTAGATTTGAAAACTGCTCATGAAATCTAGAATAAGTTGGAAAATCTATATGAAGGTGACAAATATGTTAAATGTGCGAAGCTACAAAGTCTGAAGGGTAAATATGAAAGATTGGTAATGAGTGAAGATGAAAACATTACTTCCTACATGTAGAAAGTAAATGAACCTGTGACCGGTATCAGAAATGCAGGTGGAGTTTTGGAAGAATCCAAAATTGTTACCAAAGTGCTTAGATCCTTATCTACAGCATACAAGCATAAAGCTGCAGCCATCGAAGAAATCAGGATGGTAACAACTGTAACAAGGGATCAGTTAGTTGGTAATCTTTCAACATTTGAAATGAGTGAATTTGGTGATTCCCTCCCTAAGTCTGAATCTGCATTCAAGGCTAGTGTGTATGAAAAGCAAAGATATGATCTAGGTGAAAGTTCTTCAGGAAGATCAAATAGATTTGTGAAGACAAGGAAGGATCTTGGAGATGATGAAATTGAGATTACAGATCTTGAAGCTCTTATTGCCAAAAGAATGCTAAGAGGATCCAGTAAGTATGAAGGAAAGTTGCCACTCAAATGTTTTGCTTGTAATAAGATTGGTCATTTTGCCTCAAGATGTCTGGAGAGGTTTTCAAATTCAAACCCTAACAGATACAAAAGGAAGAAGAATTGCTACTATGTCCAAGAAGCTAGAGAAGGAGTCACAGATGATGAATCTGATCATGGAGAAGGTGATTGGGTGTTCATTGCTATCAAAGAAGAAGATCCAATGTCTATTGAATCTACTAGTTGTGCAAATGTGGAAAGTGCCTTGGCTGCTCAAGTTGTTTAAAATGATAAATGAGTGATTGATAGTGGATGTTCTCATCATATGACTGGTGACAAGAGCAAGTTTGTGAGTTTTGAAAAATATGAAGGTGGGCTTGTGAAATTTGGAGACAACTCAGCTGCTAGAATCTGTGGCAAAGGATCCATCCCCTTTGATGGTAAGAATTGCACCGATGTTGTTCTGTATGTGGAAGGACTGAAACATAATCTTCTCAGTGTTAGATAGTTGGTTGACAAGGGTTATGATCTTTGATTCAAGGATGGAAAATGCAAAATCTTGGAAACCTCTGGAACTGAAATTGCGTCTGGTACTCAAACTATAGGTAGCATCTTTCATTTCAGTAGTTCTGGCAAAAGTTGTTTGATTTCTCAGACAGATCAAAGTTCGTTATGGTATAGGAGGATGTGTCATGTGAATTTTGATAACATTCTCAAAATAAGTTCCACTCAGGCTGTAAGAGATCTTCCAAGACTTGTGAAACCTAATAGCATATGTAGAGAATGTCAATTGGGTAAACAAAACAAAATTTCATTCAAAAGCAAGGAACAAGCTTGAAGTGGATGATTGGAACTGGTACATACTGATATCTGTGGTCCTACTAGAATTAGGAGTGTGTAAGGAGATAGATATTTCATGTTGCTGATTGATGATTACTCCCAGATGATGTGGGTAACCTTCCTAAAAGAAAAATCAAATTCTCTTGACAAGTTTAAGGTGTTTAAGGTGATGGTTGAAAATGAGATTGGTGAGAAATTAAGGTGTCTAAGATCCGACAGAGGTGGAGAATTTACTTTCGGAGACTTTGATGCTTTCTGTGAAAAGCATGGAATAAAAAGACAATTATCTGCTCCTAGGACTCCTTAGCAAAATGGAGTTGTGGAAAGAAAGAACTGAACCATTCAAGAAGCTGCTAGGACTATGATGATGGAAATGAATGTTCCTCAAGTTTATTGGAGAGAAGCTATAAGTACTGCTGTCTACACTCTTAACCAAGTGCAAATCAAAGGAAATTCTGGTAAGACCCCTTATGAACTATGGTTTTGTCATCCTCCTACCATGAGATATTTTAAGAGTTTTTGGTAGTAAATGCTATATCAAAAGAGATGAGGATTTAGGCAAGTTTGATGCAAGAAGTGATGAAGGAATATTTTTGGGATTCTCTACTCAAAGTAAGGCTTACCAGTGCTTCAACAAGAGGTTGAAAAAGAATGTTGAAAGTGCTAATGTTAGAGTTGATGAGAGCAAAGAAGGACATTCCAGGGATTGCGGATATGATTCAAATGATCAAGATGAAAGTCAAAGTTAAGAAAGGCAAGTCCAAACTCAAACTCCGATCCAGATTGATCTGGTAACTCAAGTGACTCAAGAGGTTAGGGCAGATGATGAGGACCAAGCTCAAGAAACAAAAGTTCAAACAATTTCCAAAACCCCCAGGTGTGTAAGGCTGAATCATCCTAAAGATTAGATCATAGGAGATAAGAGTAAAGGTGTTCAAACTAGGAGAAAAATTTATGAAGATCAAGAGGAGATTTGTTTAATTTAAAAGATTGCACCTAAATCAGTAAGTGAAGCCTGCAATAATGAAAATTGGGTTAAAGCAATGGAAGAAGAATTGATGAAAATTGAAAAGAATCACACTTGGGATCTTGTTTCTAGACATGAGGACAAAAATGTAATTGGAACCAAATCTGTCTTCCAGAATTAGCTAAATGAAGATGGTGAGGTTGTAAGAAACAAGGCAAGGTTGGTATGTAAAGGCTACACTCAAGTAGAAGGAATTGATTTTGAAGAAACTTATACTACGGTGGAAAGGATAGGGGCAGTTAGATTCTTTCTTGCATTTGCTACTTTCAGAGATTTTAAAGTGTATTAGATGGATGTCAAATCAGTATTCCTGAATGGAGATTTGGAGGAAGAAGTCTATATTGAGCAACTGGAAAGATTTCAGTTGTCTGATCAGGGATATACAGTTTGTAGACTGAGAAAAGCCTTGTATGGAATCAAGCAAGCTCCAAGAGCCTGGTATGCTAGATTGGATAAGCATTTACTTAAGCTAGGATTTAGCAAAGGTACTGCTAATAGTAATATGTACTTCAAGATTAATCTTGAGGACATTCTAATTGTTGAGGTCTTTGTTGATGCTATCATTTTTGGTGGAAATGAATGTATGTGTAAAGCATTTGCTAATCAGATGAAAAGTAAGTTTGAAATGTCAATGTTTGGTGAGATGAATTTCTTCTTAGGTCTGTAAATTGTTTAGTCAAATAAAGGTATCTTCATATCTCAGTCCAAGTATGTGAAAGAATTGTTAAAGAAGTTTGGAATGGAAGATTCAAAGCCAGTAGGTACACCTATGGTAACCAGATGCAAGCTAAGAAAAGATGATGACTCCCCCAAGGAAAATTAGGAAAGGTATAGAACAATGATTGGAGGATTGCTCTATTTGACTCAGACCAGACCTGACATCACGAATGTAGTTGGACTTGTTTCTAGATTTCAAGCTGATCCAAAAGAATCCCATGTTGTAGCAGTCAAAAGAATTTTTAGATATCTCAAAGGAACAATTGACTATGGATTGTGGTATCCAAAGGATGCTAACTTCACTCTTCATGCATATATAGATGCTGATTGGGTAGGAGATGTGGATGATAGGAAAAGTACTAGTGGTGGTGCATTCTTCTTGGGAAGAAGAGTGGTCTCTTGGATGAGCAAAAAGCAAGAGGCAATATCTCTGTCTACTGCAGAGGTAGAGTATATAGCAGCAACAAATAATTGTACTCAGGTTCTGTGGATGAAGCAAATGTTGAAGGACATCAGAATTGTGTTTGAGGATCCAGTCACAATATTTTGTGATAATTCTAGTGCAATAAGCATCTCAAAGAATCTGGTGTTGGATTCAAAGATAAAGCATATATCTATCAAGTTTCATTTCTTGAGAGAGAAGGTAAATGAGAATGAAGTCAAGTTGGAGTTTGTGTCTTCCAAAGATCAGATTGCGGATATCTTCACTAAGCCTCTTCCCAAGGATACTTTTGAGTATCTCAAAGAGAAGTTAGGGGTTATTACCCCTCCTGATTAGAACTAAGATGCACTTATATCCATCAGTTTGGTGGAATACTCAGTCATATCTTGAGATCTGGATTGATGTTGAGAAGATACTACTCTAAGGAGTAGTCAGTATGCAAATGTTGGAGATCAGTCTGAAATAAAAAGGGGGAGTAAAAGATTGCAAATATGTGCTCTTTTCCATTGATGTCAAAGGGGGAGAGAAGACATGTGAAAAACTAATTGCTGATGACAGGGGAAGCAATGAAGAAAGTGGTTGCAGAAGTCAGGGGGAGAAGTTATTGTCATGATGGTTGAACCAGTTTTTCACATTATATGTTGCCATCAATGACAAAGGGGGAGATTGTTGCAAATATGTGCCTAAATGGTGTTTTCATTGATGTCAACATATTCTTGTTGTCATTGGTGTCAACTATTCCATATTTTGTTGCCTATTCAGGAGACTGGAATGTTGAGGATATTGAGAAAATTAATGAAGACTCAATGTTTGTGGACCATATGGTTGTGTAGTGGATTCTCAGAGGTTGTTCTAGTTAAGAATTGAGAAGTCCACATGAAGATTTGAATAAGTTATGGCCATCTAAGTAGAACCAGATTTTGCGGTGTTCAGAAGAGAGAGAGAGTGACAGTAAGTTGGTCTAGATTGCTCCATAGTGAAATATTATGGTCTGCAGATCTGAAGGCATGTTTGGGAAGTTAGTGTGTATCATCAACTCCAGTGGTACATGGTTTGGAGGTTCGTAAGCTATCTTTCTAGTTTGACAATCATGGTAGACAATTTTTTGAGGTTTCGAAGGAAGATACAAATGATTCTAGTAATTTGGTATAGAGTGGATGTTATTGGTGAATTTAATGTGCTTTTTGAGGTCTTTGGATCATGTGGCTATTGTGTTGGAGGTCTGCATTGAAGTTTGAGCTTATTGTTGAAGATTTCTTCTTTGAGGTTGCTGTTCTTCCTAGTTATTGGCCAACCGGATGTTCCTAGCATGTTGCGAATGATCTAAAGAGTACTTTATGAAGCATGGCATGTTAGTAGAGGAAGATTAAAGTATTAGTTATGTTTGGCGGATAGTGTAATGATATGCGTTAAGTTTAGCTAACATTGTTGATCATTCCAAGGTTGATGAAGCGCATAAATACTTGTTGAAGAGTTGTTGAAAATCACCCTTGTGCAAGATGAATTAAATCTGAAGAAAGGATCTAAAGCAGAGTAGAGAAGAAGAGGAGAAAAAGGAGTGTAGAGTGAAGAGTCAGTGAAGAAGAATTTGAAGATAGAAGCAGAATTTTTTGTGAGCATTCAATGAAATTGAACCAGGCATGAAAATATGCTAATTATCAGTTTGTTCTTTCTCTGTAAAACATAAAATTCTTGTAGGCAGTGAGCCTCTTTTTTGAGCAATGAGCTCTGGGAAGTGAGCCCAAACGCAAGTGCCTTCCCATTCTTTTAAGTACTTTAACAGGGTACGAATCTTGTGGGCTAACACCCATCATGGTTTATCCCTTAACCGGGTTTCCATGTCAAAAATCTTGGTGTCAAATGTGTTGATTATGTTTCTGCTTCTATGTTAATGTCATATGCTTTAATGTTTGCATCATTAATCAATTTGACAATTGTGAAATAAGTCTAAAAGAAAAGAAAAAATTAATTTTGGGGACAACTGATTCACCCCTACCTCTCAGTTGTCCGGGCTAATTCCAACAGGTTCGTAATGGAATTTTTCTGACAAAGAATAAATGAGGCAACAGGAGTGAAGTTCAAAAATGGTAACTTTTGTTGACTAAAGGGATAGAAAGCAAAGTTCATGAGAAGAAAAAATTGCTGACCAAGGGTGAAGCAAGCCTAGTTCTAGAAAGTCACAATTCACCAGCTAAAGGAAAAAGTGATGAGGCAAGCCAAGTTTGCCAAAAAGAATATTTGTAAATAAGGCATAAAAGAGGCCGAAAATGAAGATGAAAGGAAGATGCTCCCCATAGTTCACAAAAGTGGCAATTTAATGATAAGGTAAAATAGTACCACGAATGAAGAGAGAGATAAAGGGAAGGAAAATAGAGAAGGGGCAGAGGTTCCTGAAAGAGAAAATTCTCTGATAAAAGAGGAAAATAGATTCAGAGGCAGAAAATCAAAAGGAAGATCAAATGTATGCATAAAGCATGATATATATGTAATTGTAGTTTAAAATATTATAAATAGCTTTGCACAGGCTTTTTGGTGGATCATATTTCAAGCGCCTATCTACCTGAGAATGTTCCATGATTGCAGGTGATTAGTTAGTTGCAGGTACCTAAAATAGTAGAGATATTTATTGCAAAAGGACCAAAGTTAAATGTAGGGATAAAGTATTTCAGCAAGAAAATCTTTCTACAAGTACTTTCATTCTTGAAGGACACCAAGGCATGGACACTTGCAGGGTTCAGAGTTGTCAGGGTCTGGGATTTCCTTCAAAACATGCATACTTTTTGACGACACAGTGGGTCAATTTTAAATTGCAATGTGGGTTTGGCATGTTAATTGAGTTTTAATGCTTAGGGGCTACACAGGAGTTGATTGCTATATATACATAGTTTTCATATGTTTTTAGGGTTGGTCATTCAGCCAATTGTTTGGTCTATAGTGCCTCGAGATAATCTTAGGGCTTCAAATCAAGCCAGTTTGGGTAGTGAATGGAGGAGTTGTTGTGATGTTCACAACACGCCCCATTTTGCTCCTCGGCAAAATGAGGACCCCTGCTGTTGCTTTGCTTTTGCTTCTGCTTGTGTTTGTTCTATCTGGTGGTAAAGGGAAAAGAGAGTCAGATTTGCAAAGCTTGTTAAAAATATAGAAAATTGCATTTTTAGTACCATTGCATAATATGGTTGATTTCCTTGTGAAAAATGAGCCAGGGTTGCTTTTTGAACCATCTTAAAATTCATCATATTTTGCAAGTTATGATCATTTAGGTAAAATGTACTATCAGGTTTTGCATGATAAACAGTTAGTTGTTTGCCTTTTTCTTATTGGCATTCGTTTTAAATTTTGAAAAAATTCATACTTAGTGGTTCTGGGTCGTGGGCAATTTTGTCTGGGTTCCACTCTGTATCTTGCATTTAACTGTCTGTTTGAAGAAAAATACATCTAACACTTTGCTCGCCATTATTTATTCATTTAAGTGTTTTTTCATAGGTTTGAACCTGCGCATTGAACCTTGGTTCGATGGTTCAAAGTTCAGGGTTCGGGTTCAAGACAAGGGCTATCGGCATAACAGTTGCCATTGGTGGGGCTTTGGAGTGTTCCACCGAAGTGGAATCTCTCGCTGATAAAGCATAAATGAAAGGGAGATCGGCAGGAGTCATGCCAATAGTGGCAGGGTTCAAAGTTCGGGGTTCAAAGTCTTGTTTTTTTCTCTCTACTAACAAAATCATGTTAATACAGTTGCTCTGCATAAAGGATATATCATTGAACCACACGATTGAACCACCGTATTGAACCTCTTTTTTGGTTCAATGGTTCAATGGACAGAGTAGGCTTCGGCGAGACTGTCGCCGATGGTATGCCATCAGCATAACATTAACTATCGAAGTATTGTTTTTGACTTTCGCTGATGGGCGAAGTCACGCAGATAAATGAAAGGGGACTTGGCCAGATATAAAATGAATGCCATCGGCGTAACATAGAGCATCGGCCAAGTTTGAATTCATCGTACCGAAGGGTATGGTCTTGCCGATAGCCAAGGGCTATTGGTATAAGGTAAGTCACCAGCCAAGTTTTTTTGGCCTTCACCGATATAAGAGGCTCTAGCCGATAGAGCATGGGGGGCGATATCGGCAGCACTTACGCTGATAAAGGCCGTCGGCTGAGGTAATGCCATCAGGAGGAGGAGTTTGTGAGTCGCCGATGGGCGATCTCATGCCGATGGAGAACAACGAAAGAGCATTGGTATAAGGTAAGTCATCGGCGGAAGAAGTTTAGCGCCAGCCGATGGGAGGTCATCGGCCAAGCAATATAGATCGGTGCGAGCATTTGGACCTTTGCTGATGGGCAAGGTCAGGGTGATGGAAGTAAGGTGGATGATATGAAGGGTTTTTGGTAAGAGTCTCACCGACGAATGACATCGATGAAACAGTAAAAATCGGCAAAGAAATTTGTGAGTTCGCCGATGGCGATTCTCATGCCGATAAAAAAGAAATACAAACCAAAGGGCCGTCAACCAAACAATAGTGATCGGCGAAGGAATTTTAGAGCTCGCCGATAAGTAGGCCTCACGCCGATGAAGGCGATGAGCAGGTAGGCTGGGCCATTGATAAAACAAGAGGCATCGGCGAAAGAAATAAGGAGCTTGCCGATAGGCGAATCTCTCGCCGATGGAACAAAGCAAAGGGGGCCATCGACCTAATGATGAGGATTGGCGAAGAGGATTTAGAGTTCGCCGATGGCAAACCTCTCACCGATGGAGAGCAAGGAAGAAATAACGAAGCGATGGAAGAGAATGATCGGCGAAAGAATTTTGAGGCTCACCGATAGTACAGACTTTCGCCGATGGAAAGAAATAAGGAGGAAATAACGAGAAAGGCCGTTGGCCAAATAACGAATATCGCCCAAGCGATTTTTGGACGCGCTGATGGTGATTATCACGCTGATGGGTGGGAATGGACGAAGCGGTGGGAATTTTAAAACACATTTTTGGCGCCCATGGCATTTTTCTGGTCAGCGATGGTTGACCTGTTTGATTTTGGGCAATCTGTATGCATTTTGAGCGTGTTTTGAGGGTTTTCTGAGCCAGATTTCCACATTTTTGCACAGTCACCCTGATTTAAATAGATATTTTAGTTTCCTACTATTCATTTGATAAATTTGATACTTATTGCTTGTCTTGTCTTGCAGGCTTGCAGTTGAGGAAGCAGCTGGAACTTCAACACAGTGACCTCATGGAAGAAGAAAATCTGATCTCAAGGGCAGGAAGTAAAGACGAAGTGCAAAGAAGTCAAGGCCATTCAAATGGAGGACATGGTTGTAGCTGGGAGTATTACTACAACAGACAAACAGAAGTTATTGCTGAGCTGCTAGAGCTTCTCAGAAGGGGCAATATTTCTCCCAGATTTGACACTGCTCAGAGATATTTTTGAAGAACTAGTTCACCTATATTTATTGTTGTAACCAGGGGTTTAGTTAGGATTTTTTTTTGCTGTAGTGAGGACAATCAGAAAGTCTTTATATTGTGCCTCTCTGCACTGTAATACTTTACAACAGGGATTTTTTAGAAGCACACAGCAAGTTAGCTTAGTTTAGTTTAGAAGTAGAAGAAGGAGGTCGCCTGTTTGTCTGCAGTAAGGTGTGCGTGGAATGTCTGGCTTCCTTACTGTATCTGTAAAGCTTGTAAGTTCTTTGTAGTTTGATCACTGAAACTAAGAGTCATTCCTACATTGTAAATCATGTATGACTGTTTGTTTCTAATACAATAGAATCTGGAGTTCTGCATCTATCTTCTGAGTGTTCTCCTACTCTTCTTTGTGTTTTGAAATATTATCTTTGAGAACTTGCATTTTTAAATGTATGTTTGTGAAAATGCTCAGAACTTGCATCTAAGGTTTTTACTGTGGATTTGATCAAATTGCTGTAGTATTTACATAGTGCATAACAGAACAATTAGATCCTTCGGTAGAGTAAATGAGGTGTAGATTAGATCTTTCTAACTTTTCCCAACCCATCTGAAATATTTAGCTGAAAACATAGAAATCAAAAGGAAATTGTCTCAAATTTGAAGAGGTATGCATAACAGAGTTTAACGTAGACAGTTTTCATAAGTATAAAGGAGAAAGCTGCAACAATTCAAGAAAACCATCTAAAACTTGCAGCACAGTAACACTTTTATGCAAAGGAATGAAAAGCATTGACATATCTCATGATCTTTTACATAATCTTAGTCCAGTAAACCACAAAGAAACTCTAAACTATGTAAGGCCCCTTGAACATTACAGCTTCACATTGACCAACTGAACTTGACCAACCGAACCATTGTAGACTTGGGATTAGTTGAATCTTAAATGATTCCTTCTTATCTTTCAAGTATAGTTTTAGTTCATTTTATGTGAATTTTAACTTATTGTTATGATTGCATCAAAACAATCACCAACAGTTTTCTGGCGCTAGAAGGAGGGCCTTTCTGAGTTAGAGTTTATTTCAAACTGGCTAATAACAGTAATAGAGTGACTAGGTCTAGATCCAGTTCAGGGGATATATTTGTGCAACTACCTGATATTAGGCCAGGTAGGAACCCTTTAATTTGGAATCCAAATATATCCTGGGTCACCTTTTAACATTCGTAGTATTGTGAGTCCTGACAGATCACTGTTTAGATCTTTAAATCTTGGTTCAGGCACTCCTGGAGGTCTCAATCCTCCTATAAATCCTAATCCACCAATCAATCTAGGTATTCCTACAAGTTTAGGTCAAGCTCAAACACTTGCAATGGCTTATTTCAATGTCAATTCTCCCATACTCTTCAATGATTATCATGAGATGCCCAAAAATTTGGAAAAGATATGTCCCAAATACCAGTTGCATCAGGATCCAGAAGACCATATTAGAATATTCAAGGAAGCATGTTTTAGAGCTAGGTTAGAACATGAGGATGTGGTGTGTAGATTGTTTCCCTACACCTTTAATGAGCGAGCCTCTAGCTGGTATGTAAACTTACCCAACGGTTACATTTCTTCCTGGCTGCTTATGGAAGAAGCATTTCTATCAAGATTTAGGGGACCCATTGACCCTTGTGCTTTGTATCATAAATTAGCTGCTATAAAACGTGGTGAGGGAGAGCTGATTGATAATTTCAGCGACAAATTTCAAAAGGCCTATTCTAGGCTGGTAGCCCCTTATACCATAGATGATGATCCCTTGTTGGCTATGTACTATGCTGCCTTGGATCCTTTAACTTCCATGTTTGTCAAAAGAAAACCTGACATAGATTCAATATCCAAAGCCTATAAAGAGGCAGCCTCAGTGAACCAAGAGATGAGGCATACAACTTATAACCCATTTGTTAATGGAGGATGTTTTGGGGTGCAGAATCAGGCACCACCATGGAATGGAACCTCTATGCAACACACTCCACTATTAAATCCAGTTCCTTCTTACACACCCATGTATAGTCCTACCCCAATTCAAGCTATAACTCCTTACACGGCTAGCACTTCCAATAACAGTCAAAGCAATGGTCAGCCTTTCTTCCAACCTCCTAGGGATACAACTGTGGCAAAAGCACAAGAGGATAGGGAAGAAATCAAAGAGATCACCGCACATCTGAAAAGGTTAACAACCGAAGTGACACAACTAAGAAATGAGAACCTCTATGGAAGAGGTAACCAAAACTACAATCAACATCAAAATCACAACCAAGGCCAAAATCAAAATTATAGTTTCAATCAAAATCAGCAGAACAATCAGAACCAAAACTATAATCAGAATCAAGGCCCCAGCCAGGGGCAACCAATACAAAATAGGGGGCCAGTGATAGATAATAGGACCTGGGGCAATAATAACAGAAATCAGAATCAACCTAGGCCACCCAAGACATGGAACACTGGGCCCAACAACGGTACTCTATCTTCTCCTTTTGAGAATATAGATAATCATGATGCAAAACAAACGGCTGGCATACAAATGGCCAGTACAACACCCAAAAGTTGGTGTAGACTTCATAATACCAATGCCCATGTTGAGCACGACTGTCCGCAATTCCACTTAGTAGCCAGCATTTTCAACATAGATGTGCAACCTCCTACCTCTGAATTTCTCATTCCCAAGGGTAATGAGGTAGTACCCTCAGGATATGACACAGAATTAGTCTTAGAAATGTTTACCTTTGCAACTGCAGAAGAGAAAGAGGATGAATTGCTAGAAGATGAACCATACTGTTGTGAGAATCTTTATCTTGAATCGACCTTTGTGTTAAATGCTTTTCAGTTTCCCTTTGAATCTGAAAATGAGATATTAAATGAAACAGAAGAGGTGCAGGCCTTTCAACAGACAAGTAAAAGCCACACTTACAATTTGAGGAACAACCCTAGGCCGGGAGGACCTTTTACCACTTCTGTTCCTCCGAATAATATCAATACACCCCCAGATCAGAATGCTAGCAACAATCCCACCACACTTAAAGCTAGTCAGCACACAGATAATGGAACAACAATACAAAAGGATCAAACAAGTAAAACTGAAGCAATAGAGACAACAAGATTAATGAGTTACTTGTCAGAGGAAATAAAGAAAATTAAGGTCAGTATACCCCTAAATGAATTATTGAAGACCCCAGGGATCAGAAATGCTTTTATAAAATCCCTGGATACGTCCATGACAAACGAGATGTCTGCTGATATAACTGTTCCTAATAGTGATTCACCACCTAAAGAGAAGAATAAGAAAGTTGAGCACCCTTCCAATAGAAATGTAGTAATACATGCAGATAAGAGGGATACTCCCCCTTTCTTGTTAACTGTTAGATTATGTGGGAAGAATATACACAATTGCATAGTAGATTCTAGTGCCTCAGCCAACGTAATGCCCTTAGGAATATGTAAAACTCTCGAGCTGACTCCCACCAAATCTGCCAAGGTTGTCACACAATTAGATAAGACTGAGGTTAGCGTGATAGGAGAGATCATGAACATTCAAATGCAATTAGCTTCAGACCCTAGGGTAAGCCAAATCATTGACATTCAAGTAGTGGATATACCCGTAAATTATGGAATGCTGTTAAGTAGGGATTGGTCCAAGACATTAAACGGGTATATGGCCACTGACTTTTCACACATGTGGTTACCTTGGAGAGGCATCCCAAACCAGATCAGAATAGAGGCAGAGCCCAGAATGAAACATATGATAACAGAGTATAATCGAACTAATGAAATATTATATGCTGCTATTGAACCGGGTGTCTATAGAATTACCAACAATGGGGTACAAATTGAAGAGATCATGATGTTAAACAGTAGAAAAAAATGTGTCAACAATAGGACGGCATTATTCATTGAGTCTGATGGAAATTCCTCAGATGAAGAAAACAATGCAATAAACGAATTTGGTCATGCCATCAGACAAGAGGTGGAAGAGTGCCTTAAACACAATCTGCCGGTCCAATGTAAATTATACAAAAGCACGTGTAGAGTCCATGATAGGCAACATTCTGAGGAAAGTTGTGAAATATGCAAAGACATCATTGAATATGAATACAAAAAATGCATAGGAAAGGCAGAGTTACAAGAGGAAAATGAGAATCCTGATCCAACATAGAAATATGTTCAGGATAATATAGATGCCTTGATTCCAGATTTAAGATAAGAAATAAAAGACAAGGGTAGTTGTCTTTCTGAGTTGTAAATTAAAAACACACATATGCAAGTTAACCAAACAAAAAAACCCATGAATAAACAGGACAACACCCCACAGGCAATAAAAGAGGCAATGCATGCTAAGATAAAAGGTCAGAAAAGTAAAGATGGCATGTGGATGTTAAAATGTGATGGGTCTAAATCAAAACAGGGCACAAGTGCAGGTGTTGAACTCATAGATCCTCAGGGTAAATCACATCTGGCAGCATATAGATTACAATTTTCCTGCACTAACAATATTGCTGAATATGAGGCCCTAATTTTAGGACTTGTCATGGCCATCAGGAAAAGGGTGAAAACCATCAGATTTTCAGACTCTGAATTAGTAGTCAGACAAGTGAGGAAACTATATGCCTGCAATTACAAGAAAATGATTAGTTACAGACATAGAGTATGGGGTTTAATAGATTCATTTGATGCTTTTAACATAGAACACATCCCCAGAGAGCTGAATCACAAGCCAGATGCACTAGCAGTTGCTGCTAGTACATTAGAACCATTGACACTGTCAGGATTGAGGCGATTTGTTGTTGAGCTAGTTAGCATACCCAGTATACCAGACAACATTACACACTTTCAAGTATTTGAAGGGGATCAACAAATTATTGATTTTCTGACTTGTAATGAGGCATTTGAGGCTCAAATCATTGATGAACAAGAAAGGCCTGAAGTAGCATGGGACAAAGAGGATATAATCAACTTGAAAAGCAACTTCTTACCAAAAGGAGTAATTGAATTAGAACATATCTTTGACTTTGATGGAATAATGAGACAGAAGGGGGTAAGTGTGATTTACATAACTTAGGGACTGAGCAAAGTCTACAAAATGTGCTAATTGGGAAAGCTTGCTCTGAAAAAATTAGAAAGGAGGTTTTGGATGTTTTGAAAGAATATAAACACGTCATAGCATGGACTTATGAAGACTTGAAAACATTTGATGAGTCCATCATAACTCACGTAATACCTTTGAGAAAAGAAGTCAAACCATTCAGGCAGAAACAGAGGCATGTGAATGCGATTCTAGAGCCTCTAATCTTCGAAGAAGTTAAAAAATTGTTGTCTGTTGGAATAATTTTTCCAGTCAGACATTCTGTCTGGGTAGCTAACTTAGTACCAGTAAGGAAGAAAAACGGAGACATCAGGTTATGCGTAGACTTTAGAAATTTAAACAAGGCATCTGGAAAGGATAATTATCCTTTGCCCCCAATAGACGAAGTGCTGCAAGAAGTAAATGGCACAAGAATGATGTCTTTTTTAGATGGTTTTTCAGGTTATAACCAGGTCTTAATTGACAGAGAAGATAGATTAAAAACCACTTTCACGTGTAAATGGGGAAATTATGCATATAGAAGAATGCCTTTTGGGCTGATCAATGCAGGTGCTACTTTTTAGAGAGCCATGGACATTGCATTCCGTGGATTATCAGGTAAGTGCATTGTTGTGTATATGGATGATTTAACTGTGTATTCCAAGGATGCGTCCACTCACGCTGAAGACCTCAGGAAAATACTCAAGCGATGTGAAAGGTATGGGATTTCCCTTAATCCTAAGAAATGTATATTTGTGTAACTGAAGGTAAATTATTAGGTCAAGTCATTTCTGAAGGTGGAATTTCAATTGATCCGGATAGAATAGAATCCATAAAAAATTTGCAAATACCAAACAGTAGGAAAGAGTTGAAATCATTTTTTGGCAAAATTAACTTTGTTCAGAAGTTTATAACAGGTTTTGTAGAGATTGTGCAGCCGTTAAATGTCATGTTGAAGAAGGATGCACAGATGGAATGGACGCTAGTGGCCAGAGCCACATTTGAAGATATCAAGGAGGCAATTTCTAATGCCCCTGTATTGGCAAGTCCAGACTACACAAGCCCATTTTACATCTACTCCTTTGCATCTTCTCATTCAGTCGCGGCTGCCTTGACACAGAAAGGTGAAAACAATGAAGAGAGGCCCATAGCATTTATGAGTGTGCCTCTAAAGGATGCACAGCTGAGGTATCTAGACACCGAGAGGCAAGCATTCGCATTAGTAAAGGCTGTTAAAAAATTCAGACACTACATTCTGCGCATCCAAATCAAAGCCATAGTACCAGACGCAGCAGTAAAAATGTTGCTGATGCAGAACGAGCCTGGAGAAAAAAGAGCCAAGTGGATCACCACGTTGCAAGAATTTGATGTAGAAATCATACCTATGAAGCTGGTCAGAGGGCAGGCATTGGTGCAGGCAATAGCAAATACAGATCCAGATCTGATAAAACAACAGTATGTATTGAATTCCCAGAGTGCATCAGGCTGGTATGATGATCTAAACACCTTCTTGATAGCTGGAAAGTACCCAAACAAGATGAAAGCTTCTCAGAGGAGAGCTTTGAAGATTAAGGCACAAAATTGTATGGTGCAAGGAGGTCTTCTATTCAGGAAGAACCATGATGGAATTTATCTGAGATGCATAAACAGAGCTGAAGCTGATAAAGTGTTGACAGAACTACATGACAAGTACGGAACTGGCCATGGTTCCCATCTAGCCACAACACACAAAATACTAAGGGCGGGCTATTACTGGCCCATGATGTTCAAAGACACTAAGAGTCACATCAAAAGTTGCCACATCTATCAGACTGCAGCAGACAAAGGGAGAAATTAGGCCAATCCACTACAACCTGTGATTGAATCCAGACCGTTTGCACAGTGGGGCCTGGATTTTATTGGAGTCATCAATCCCCCATCTTCTGCAGGACACAAATTTATACTGACGGTAACAGACTATTGTACAAGGTGGACTGAGGCCACCTACTGCAAATTTTCCATGACTGAGGTAGTTATCAAGTTTCTTGAAGAAAACATCATCACCAGGTTTGGAACTCCCTATTCATTGGTATGTGATAATGGCCCTGCTTTCTCTTCTTTAAAGTTTTCTAAATGCGCATTTGAATATGGGATTATTTTAAGGTTTTCTTCAAATTATTACCCTCAAGGTAATGGACTGGCTGAATCAACGAATAAAATTTTATTAGATGTAATCAAGAAGTTAATTGCAAAAAATCCTAGAGACTGGAATACCCTGTTAAGATATGCATTATGGGTAGATAGGACCAAGTTTAAAACAGCTTTAGGTAGCACACCTTATCATTTAGTCTATGGGACTGATCCCATACTTCCAGTAAATCTGAGAATACCAACCTGGAAGTTTGCTAATGAGTATCTAGGCTTTAATAACCATAGGGAAGCCAGAATAGTATAAATGCTACAACTAGATGAGAAAAGAGGTCAAGCCATCCAGAAGTTTGCCAAACACTAAGCGGTTGTTAAGAGGTGGTTTGATAAAAGGGCAAGAGTCAAAACATTTAGGATATCAGACTTAGTGTTGTGCTAGGACAAAGCACATGAAAAGAAAGGAAGCCATGGAAAATTCAATAAATTATGGTTGGGTCCCTTACAAGTCTCGGAAATAATAGGAGATAACACATTCAGACTTAAGACCTTGACTGGAGAAGATGTGCCATTACCAATTAATGGCCAGCATTTGAAACACTACTTCTAGGCCTGAGGCAAAGGGCAGTTCATTTTGGTGTAAAGTGCTGTAAGTAATGTACAGTTCTTCTTTTGTTGTTTTCTTTTTTTTTGGTTGGCTGTTTGTATAGTTTTTCTTCTATTGGTTTCTGTTTTCTATTTCTTTCTGTTTGCTTTGTTTTTGTTTGTACAGTTTTTTCTGCTTTTTTGCTTTTTGTACAGACTGTTTGTTTGGTTTCTTGGTTGTCTCCTCAGCAGGGATCTTTGTTTTACTTTAGAGTATTAAGGAGCAAACTAGCAATCAATCAAAACAGTATAAAATTTAGGATATTCAAGTTAATCATTTGTAATTTACGCATAACTTGTCACTGTCATGAATGAAGAGAGTTATTTATCTTCTGAATTTTTGTATTCAATAAATGTGATTGAGAATTCAAAGCAATTTTCTCACGATGACACACCTAAAATCCTTGGGTTTGTTGAACCTACCAGTGTAGATATTAGGTGAAAAATCAGAGGTTACCCTTGCTACCATTACAATTCTCAGCTTAATTTCAGCAAGTGTCCACTCCTTGCCTCATGAAGTTACAAATTGCTATATCTTATGAAGTCTTTCAAAATTAGAAAGAAAAATAAATAAATAAATAAATAAAATAGATTATACTAAAAATCTAGATTAAGCCATCTAAGTAACTCTACCGAGGCTATAGACGCTCGCTGGCAGTGGGGCTCTACTTAGGAGAATTGTAACGATAACCTTGTTGGGGCTATGGACGCTCGCTGGCAGCAAGGCTCTATCCGGTTGGCTATGAGGGAATATCCTCACCTACGTAGGCTAATGTCAGTCACTGGTTTGTTCAACCAATCTTCAAGATGAGGATAATTAATCACGTGCACACAACTAAACTGAAAATAAAAATTCATGCACCCTTATTAAATACCTTAAGTCTCAAGCTGAATAGTAATTTGCAGGAGGGATAGTTGAAGGTTATGAGTTCATTTCATCTAGTTTTCTTGAACACTTTGAATTTAGTTGTTTTGTTTGGTTGCTAGTTGTTGTGATGTTCACAACATGCCCCATTTTGCTCCTCGGCAAAATGAGGACCCCTGCTGTTGCTTTGCTTTTGCTTTTGCTTGTGTTTGTTCTGTCTAGTGGTAAAGGGAAAAGAGAGTTAGATTTGCAAACCTTGTTAAAAATATAGAAAATTGCATTTTCAGTACCATTGCATAATATGGTTGGATTCTTTATGAAAAATGAGCCAGGGTTGCTTTTTGAACTATCTTAAAATTCATCATATTTTGCAAGTTATGATCATTTAGGTAAAATGTACTATCAGGTTTTGCATGATAAACAGTCAGTTGTTTGCCTTTTTCTTATTAGCATTCGTTTTAAATTTTAAAAAAATTCGTACTTAGTAGTACCAGGTTGTGGGCAATTTTGTCTGGGTTCCACTCTGTATCTTGCATTTAACTATCTGTTTGAAGAAAAATACATCTAACACTTTGCTCGCCATTATTTATTCATTGAAGTGTTTTTTCGCAGGTTTGAACCTACGCATTGAACCTTGGTTCGATGGTTCAAAGTTCAGGGTTCAAGTTCAAGACAAGGGCTATCAGCATAACAGTTGCCATCGGTGGGGCTTTGGAGTGTTCCACCGAAGTGGAATCTCTCGCCAATAAAGTATAAACGAAAGGGAGATCGGCAGGAGTCATGCCGATAGTGGCAGGGTTCAAAGTTCAGGGTTCAAAGTCTTGTGTTTTTTTCTCTCTTCTAACAAAATCATGTTAATACGGTTGCTCTGCATAAAGGATATATCATTGAACCACACGATTGAACCACCGTATTGAACCTCTTTTTTGGTTCAATGGTTCAATGGACAAAGTAGGCTTCGGCGAGACTATCGCCGATGGTATTCCATCGGCATAACATTAACTATCGGAGTATTGTTTTTGACTTTCGCCGATGGGCGAAGTCACGCAGATAAATGAAAGGGGACATGGCCAGATATAAAACGAATGCCATCGGTGTAACATAGAGCATCTACCGATTTTGAATTCATCGTACCGAAGGGTATGGTCTCGCTGATAGCCAAGGGCTATTGGTATAAGGTAAGTCATCGGGCAAGTTTTTCTGGCCTTCACCGATATAAGAGGCTCTCGCCGATAGAGCATGGGGGGGCCGATAGAGCATGGGGGGTCGATATCAGCAGCACTTACGCTGATAAAGGCCATCGGCCAAGGTAATGCCATTGGGAGGAGGAGTTTGTGAGTCACCGATGGGCGATCTCACGCCGATGGAGAACAATGAAAGAGTCTTGGTATAAGGTAAGTCATCGGTGGAAGAAGTTTAGCGCCCGCCGATGGTATAATCTCTCGCCAATGGGAGGTCATCGGCCAAGCAATATAGATCGGTGCGAGCATTTGGACCTTTGCCGATGGGCAAGGTCAGGGCGATGGAAGTAAGGTGGATGATACGAAGGGTTGTCGGTAAGAGTCTCACCGATGGATGACATCGATGAAACAGTGAAAATTGGCGAAGAAATTTGTGAGTTCACCGATGGCGATTCTCATGCTGATAAAAAAGAAATACAAGCCGAAGGGCCGTCAACCAAACAATAGTGATCGGCGAAGGAATTTTGGAGCTCGCCGATAAGTAGGCCTCACGGTGATGAAGGCGATGAGTAGGTAAGCTGGGCCATCAATAAAACAAGAGGCATTGGTGAAAGATTTAAGGAGCTTGCCGATAGGCGAATCTCTTGCTGATGGAACAAAGCAAAGGGCACCATCAGCCTAACGATGAGGATCGGCGAAGAGGATTTAGAGTTTGCCGATGGCGAACCTCTCACCGATGGAGAGCAAGGAAGAAATAACGAAGCGATGGAAGAGAATGATCGGCGAAAGAATTTTGAGGCTCGCCAATAGTACAAACTTTTGCCGATGGAAAGAAATAAGGAGGAAATAATGAGAAAGGCCGTCGGCCAAATAACAAATATCGCCCAAGCGATTTTTGGACGCGCCGATGGTGATTATCACGCCGATGGGCGGGAATGGACGAAGCGGTGGGAATTTTAAAACACATTTTTGGTGCCCGTGGCATTTTTCTGGTCAGCAATGGTTGACCCGTTTGGTTTTGGGCAATCTGTATGCATTTTGAACGCGTTTTGAGGGTTTTCTGAGCCAGATTTCCACATTTTTGCATAGTCACCCTGATTTAAATAGATATTTTAGTTTCCTGCTATTCATTTTGATAAATTTGATACTTATTGCTTGTCTTGTCTTGCAGGCTTGCAGTTGAGGAAGCAGCTGGAACTTCAACACAGTGACCTCATGGAAGAAGAAAATCTGACCTCAGGGGCAGGAAGTAAAGATGAAGTGCAAAGAAGTCAAGGCCATTCAAATGGAGGACATGGTTGCAGCTGGGAGTATTACTACAACAGACAAACAGAAGTTATTGCTGAGCTGCTAGAGCTTCTCAGAAGGGGCAATATTTCACCTAGATTTGACACTGCTCAGAGATATTTTTGAAGAACTGGTTCACCTATATTTATTGCTGTAATCAGGGGTTTAGTTAGGGTTTTTTTTTGCTGTAGTGAGGACAATCAGAAAGTCTTTATATTGTGCCTCTCTGTACTGTAATACTTTACAATAGGGATTTTTAGAAGCACACAGCAAGTTAGCTTAGTTTAGTTTAGAAGTAGAAGAAGGAGGTCGCTTGTTTGTCTGCAGTAAGGTGTGCATGGAATGTCTGGCTTCCTTACTGTATCTGTAAAGCTTGTAAGTTCTTTGTAGTTTGATCAATGAAACTAAGAGTCATTCCTACATTGTAAATCATGTATGACTGTTTGTTTCTAATACAATAGAATTTGGAGTTCTGCATCTATCTTCTGAGTGTTCTCCTGCTCTTCTTTGTGTTTTGAAATATTATCTTTGAGAGCTTGCAATTTTAAATGTATGTTTATGAAAATGCTCAGAACTTGCATTTAAGGTTTTTACTGTGGATTTGATCAAATTGCTGTAGTATTTACATAGTGCATAACAGAACAATTAGATCCTTCGGTAGAGTAAATGAGGTGTAGATTAGATCTTTCTAACTTTTCCCAACCCATCTGAAATATTTAGCTAAAAATGTAGAAATCAAAAGGAAATTGTCTCAAATTTGAAGAGGTATGCATAACAGAGTTTAAGGTAGACAATTTTCATAAGTATAAAGGAAAAAGCTACAACAATTCAAGAAAACCATCTAAAACTTGCAGCACAGTAACACTTTTATGCAAAGGAATGAAAAGCATTGACATATCTCATGATCTTTTGCATAATCTTAGTCCAGTAAACCACAAAGAAACTCTAAACTACGTAAGGCCCCTTGAACATTATAGCTTCACATTGACCAACTGAACTTGACCAACTGAACCATTGTAGACTTGGGATTAGTTGAATCTTAAATGATTCCTTCTTATCTTTCAAGTATAGTTTCAGTTCATTTTATGTGAATTTTAACTTATTGTTATGATTGCATCAAAACAATCACCAACAGGAGTGTGTTTTGATGCAGCGTAGGAATGAATTGTAAAGCATATTTTGTGCAGTGGTATGTTTCCATGGCCATTTGTAATGATTTAAGGGAATGTATAATCATAGTTGTATGTTTTCCTTCACCACACTTGCAGGTGTGATTGTAATAGAGATTTGATAATGTGTGAAAGCATTTAAGTCAATACATGCTTTATGTTGAGTCATTTCTTTGTTGCAAATGGGTCACTGTAGTTTGGTTCTAGATAATTAAGTATGTTCAATGTGTGAAATATAATCTAAGGAATGTATGTGAATACATTTTAGTTTTCTATTGATGTTGGTTTAGTCCATTCTTCCCTTTTTATTACTTATTACTCAGTTGCCCAATAAAGTAGGCACCGGTCCATATTGGAGAGGGATCAATCACTTATTTTAAATCAAACAAATCATTCACTTGTGGTTTAGGGAAAAAACCCATATTTCTTGTGCATGTACATTCACATAGGAAATCAGCCATATACGGTTTTTGTGATGGTCAGTCATTCTTGACTTAGTGATAGCTTTTGGAGTCAAGATGATGAGTTGGGTTTCACTATTCAATTATTTTTAGTTGTTCATATGGTTGAATTTAATACCTATTCAGATATATCCCTTTGGAATATCCCACCAGAGTCTAAGCTAAGCTCGAAGTGTAGAGGAGTCTATCCACTCTTGTTAGTTGGCCAAAATCCCCCTCAACTTGTTGATAAACCTCTTGCTATCACCCCGACAATAATACCTGGCCTAGGTGATTTAGGAATGTTTTAGAGTTTCAGGTTGCAGGCATTTTGGGTCCCAACAGATCTTACAATGTAGCATTAAAATTCAACAATACATGTATAATGTTGCCAACAAAGGATAATCATAGGTACAATTATAAGTTTTCAATGACTTAAACACCAAATCACCTTAGATTTGATTTGTCATCAACTCACAAAAATACCATAAGTCAAAGGGACCAAAAATAGATCAAACTTAAATAAACTGAATACACTTCATAATATCATCTCCAAACCTGCTCCACTATGTAGTGCTCATAATTACTTTTCAAACACCTATAAGAAGTCCAAAATTTGACTATGTATGCACAAGGTATGCCTCATCAAAGCTTAAAATGTACATCTAGCTTCCAACTAGGAAAATCTGGTCAAAATGACAAATTTTGGAAAAATCTTTGACACCACAGCATAGTACATGAAATATCTTTCTTTTAGATATAAGAAGTTGAAAATTTGACTCCATATGACAAAGTTATGGCCTCCAGTAAAAAGATACCCAATAACGCACAAATATTTTTTCTTTTAAAGATTCCTTAGGGCACAAAATAGGGAAAAATAGGGTATCCTAGGCATCATTCACAAGATAAAGAAATAAAACTAATATAGTTAGGCCTTCAACAACCATGCACTATGTATGTTAACAACCCAATTATCTATCACTAAGAATTGAAACATATCGGTTACAGATGACAAGACCTATAGGACCTCTATTTTAAGTAGATGACAAACTACAAATTGCACATGTAACAAAAATATAAAACAAGTTCAAATCCCTTCATATGGATCCCCTTAACATAGTTGACACCATGTGCAAATCAGAGGCCACACAAGAGTGATTCTATTAATGTTTATCAATTAGAGTTCACTTAAGATTTTAGGCAAAAGTACAATGCTGAATCATGCTAATTGGTAGGGCCTAATCAACAATAAACTACTAAGGAACAAAGGGAGCTGTGGTTAAAGTGGATTTTTTAAATCATTAATCCATTTTAGATTGGTGCCTATTCAATGGGAAGTAGTGTTAAAGTCAAGGAGGAGAAAATGATGTCTATATGAATTAACAATGGAACCAAAATTGCACACATGTACAAATTGAAAAATCAAGAGACATCACATAAAAGATCTACTTCAAATATACATCTCTAATCAAAGGTATCCCATACGCATAAATGAGAAGGATATTATGAATTTGTTTGCATTAGTTTTATAGTGATCTATCACCAACTAATCCCTAGTACTAGAAATCAACAAACGTGATTTGAGAGATATTGTGGCATGCTCACAAGACTGCCTAAAACACTTCTTCTAGCCATAAAGACATCCAAAATGTGGAGTGGTCCCTACTAGATCACATCTTCCTATGGCCCATACAATGCATTCCTAAGCCTTATAGAATAATGACACACTTTACATGATACCCTAAAACATACATAGGACTACCCTATAAAGAAGTAGCTCTAGAACCAACCTCCTTTACATCAGAAAAACATGGATATATAGAGCTAGGAAAGAGACCAATAACATAGAAGATCATATCAATGCTTGCCAACAATCCAATATTCTAAAAGAAATACCAAGTTGCTAATTAAACATTAAACACATTTGCAACAACATGACAATTAGATTTGATCATGCATAAAAATAGAAATTGCCTTGGGCTTTGTTTCTTTAACAATAGAGGAGAGAATTCCTCATTCGTGTATATAAACCACTTGCAAATAAATTTCCCTATCGATTTTGGAACTCGTTAAACACAAGAAAGATGGTCCATGCCTCTTTAGTTCTATTTGAGAACACATAATACATGCACTACTCAAATCCATTATTGTCAATAAAACCTTTACACATGGCTCTATAGATTTGATTTACTTTAGTAGAGAGCCACCATATCATAAACAAGGTATCCAAGACTATCGTCATGAGCATACATCATATCAGAGTTCCATGAAGCTCTAAAATGTCTTCTAAGGCCCATATTGACCCATATGTGCACATGTCTTCACATCCTTTGTCTCACTCTCCATCTATGCACAAAAAATCCTAAATCATGATGCTAATCCCTTTTAAAAATTCTTAGGGACAAATCTTTATTAAACTATTTGAATATGTTGCATAGATCAACAACCAATATTGACTAGGCTACATGATCTATAAATAACATGAAATTACAAAAATAAAGCTGCCCAAAATAAGTTATCCATTGGGGTAGATTTGCCAGTTATTGAATGGGAGAGCACCACATAGATCCTTGATTTATAGCACTTTTTCACCATTTGAAATATTGTCAATCTCTCTAAATAAGAACATTGAGCCCACCACCTCACAAGCTCAAAGACACATAGCATTTACTCATTTGATGCCACACACCATGGGTCCCAAAGACACATCAAACATTGGTCAAAATGACTAATAGAATTTAATCAAACACTTGCCAGCTATGCAATACAAGTCCACCTCACACATTTAGTGCCTTGGAGAAAAATCCTTGCATGCATATAGAAAATAAATCCTTGATGGCCCCATAGTACCCACCATATAGCCACATGGCACACAAACATTTGTCCACAAAAGTGGGACCCATTTGTGTTATCCTCACCACTGCCTCTAGACTAATGAAAAACTTCAGATGCACATAGGCCCATAGAAGCGGTAGCCCTCAAACCAATAAAGTAGCTTTTCTAATAAATATAAAGAAATATAAAAATATCCTGTTGCGATATTTGAAAGTGCTATGATAGAATTCTTCTCAGAGCTCTCAAAATAATTCTCCTTCAGATTCTTCTTTTAAATCCTTAGTCTCTTGGCTTTGTACACTATCTATCATTGGTTAATTCTCTTAGCTATGTTGCATCATACACATGCATGCAGGCTAGAGTGATGCTAACTCTTGGAGATGTTTATTATCATCTTTGTTGTTTCTCACATTATGTAAGCGGATTCTCATCTTTATTTTGTTAACAATCATGTGACTCCTTTTCCATAATGGAAGGAACCTCATGGTTCACAAAATGCATTGTATATTTAGTTATATGGTTCATTTTTATCATATTAAGACTGGCATTATAGCACTAAAATAACTTTTATGAAACATCAATCATGTAGAAATCAACGGTGGATATTCATGCTACAATTAACTTTAATGTCATCCATGCTTAAAGTAATTTCAAATTTATAAATATTTTTCTAAATATTAATTCACCTTCCTCTCTTTTATTCTTTGATAATGATTTCTTACCCTGGATATTAACTTCCTTTTTTTTGTTCCCAATGATGATTAGAGGAGTCATCCTACCACTTTCCTTTCTCTTCAAGTATTTTGGTTTCTTATTTTTTTTATTATTTCTTTCAACACACAGTCACACAATGATTACTTATCTCACTAAATGAAAATGGATAGATATTCAGAGAATGAAATATTTAATGGTCTCTTTGTTTACAATGGAAACAATGGTTGATATCGTTATAAACCTTTTTTAATTCCTGTGTGTTCACTTTCATAAGGTTGATGGGGTTATCATGCTCTACCTTATTTTTAACTATTCCTTACTCTCTTAAATATATTTTTAAACCATTAAAACTATATATATATTAAGAATACTGACACATTCTTTGAAAATATTTTGTGAACATGGTGGCTTATACTCCTTTTTGGGAGATACTTCTGTTCCAATTATCTCAGATCATTGTCTAACCTCTTCTTTCTTACCAACAATCCTCAAATTTGCATATTAAGGCTTGTTTCTCAACTTCTACAGGATTTCCCATCCATTGGTTGTGTTTTTAAATAACCTGGCCATTACAATCCAATTTGTCCATAGATTAAAGAATTGTGGTGTGGTGCTTAATTATACTTATCTCACTTATGTTTGAGCATCTTTTGTAGAGGTTAGTCTCCTTTGCTAGGGTAGGTCTTTCCTTCTCTCATCAAAATCTGGGATCTTTTCCAACATCTCCTCTTTTGTAAACAATATTTTATTATTTCATAAAGTAAGTCTATTTTGGGGATGATTATCCTTCTTAATTTTTCTCCTAATCTTAGACCGGCCTTCTTTAACGTGCCTGTTTGACATTTACATGTATTCCTGATATGTTATACATTGAAGAGGGATGATTGAAAAGAGAATGTAACCCCAAAAAAATTCACCTAACATCTCTCTACCAAACTCATAATTATAACTAAAGTGGTAATTCTCTATGTACTGTCTTTATACATTTCAAAGAAAATTGGCCCAACAAATAATTATGCTGGGTGTGTTTTTATTAAACCAAAAATAGGAATACACACTTGATCAGCTTACTAGTGTAGTGTGATGAAGTTGATCATCCTTAATTCTGTTGCCATTATTCAGTCACCATCTAAATCAAAAGAGGCAGCAGGATTGATGCACAAGATAGAGATGATAGAGAAAATGGTTAGGTAAGCTTACATTGGCTGCATGCCTAGTATTTTCTTAGCATCTTTGTAGCTTATTTGATTTGAATTTCACAGAGAAAACAGTTTGATTCTACTGTTAGGATATTAAAGGGAGAGGAATTATCTTCTTTATCTCTTACTGACATGCACCAACTGCAGTGCAAAGTTCAACTAGCAATGAATACAATAAGAGTGAGAAAGGTACTTTAAGTTGTATATTGAACATTTTTAGAGAAATATATTTTTGAATAATTTTTATTGAAAATTTAGATGAGTGAATCTTTAAAAATAGGGGCATTAATGTAAAAAGGAATTCTATGTGGTGATAAACATAAAAATTAGGAAAATATTAGAAATACTTTGATCCTACCTACAAATTTCTTTTTATAATGTGACACCCCATGTCAAATATTAGAAATACTTTGATCCCACCTACAAATTTGTTTTTATAATGTGACACCCCATGTCAATTGTGGTATCTAGAACCAACTTGTGGAGGAGCTCCAAAGGAGGGTAAGAGCAATTTAATTTGAGATTATATGTATAAATATTTAATGAACATTCTTATCTAATTTTTTCTTTGTTAATTTGTTGAGTAATGACATTATTATCTATGATCTGACTCTCAACTCTCACCTCACTTACGATTGTAATAACTCAAGGTAATGATTTACAACAAGAGAATTATATGCTACACAAAATGGTATGTCTAGAAATATATGTCGTCTAGTATTGTAGATTATAATTCTATAGAATGTAATTATCTATTTTATAGATGCAGCGCTCTGAAGGGAGGACATATGTAGAGAGAATTCACATTGATAATGTTGGAATGCCATCAAGTACAATAGCTACGGATCCTTGGCAGCAAAACTATCTGCAACCATTACAGGGGTAGATTCTATTCTTCAATTATTTGGAGCTTTAAATATCTAGTGTTGATTGTTTACTTCTAGCCCTTTTCCTTGGTATTTTAGCTTTGAAATTGACATTTAGATTGTTTTACTATCACTTGAGAATGAGACTCATCAGTGAATTGTATGAATTGTTTTCAGGAATAACTCATCAACACGTCTACCTGAGTAGGAGTGTTGTATATCCTCCATAGTGCAAGGATGGTAGTGATCCAAACTGTTTCTATACCATAACAATGTGGTCATATTTTATTGTAACTATTGGATGCCATAAAGGAAGTAGTTATAAATGGTTTCATATTATAGTTAAGCAAATGGTCATGGATGGACATGTCAGTTTGGATGCTTTAATAAAATGTAAATTTCAAATAATTATAGAGGCCCATAAAGTACTTTTAGTGCCTGCCTCATTATTTGAACCTATTTGAACTTAATGCTTAATAAGCCTTTAATTTTCTAAGTATTATCAATGCTGAATGGGTTCACCAAACACTTTTTCTTCTCTAAAATTACCATAGGTCATTATAAAAACTTTATATATCGCTCACATAAAGTTCATCCAAACTATTTTTATACCACAATAATTTGGTCATATTTATTCATGTTATAGTTGAGCAAAATGCTTCTAGACATGACACTTTGGATGTAGAATAATATTAACATTTTAAATAATTACAAGGGATTACAAAGTATAAAACTATTGGGCCTCATCATTCTAATTATTATCCATGTCAAATATATTATGTTTTTGGTAATATTAAAAAGGATAACAAGGGTCCCCACCCTTACAAAAAGCTATCCTCACTTAATTCCATTTGTTTCCCCCCTTGGAAGCTTCAACAGAGTCCATGGGAGGCAGTCTTTGAGCTATCTTGACTTAATTCCATGAAAAATTAGTGCCCTCATAATTAAAATTTTCCTCATTAGAAGCACTTGGCACATCCTCTTCCTCACAAGATAGCATTATGTTTCCTTCTTCAACCAAAGGCATTGCCCTAGCTTTAACCTTCTAGTCCGAGAGCCTTGAGGACCTTCTAGCTCCAATAGGGTTGTCACTCACCACATTCTTGCCCTTTTTCTTTTTGCTTATAGTTTTCTTTTGCCCCTAAAACAAGGTTGGATGCAACAACAAGGAATTCATTAGGTTTCTTCTTAGTAACTTTTTCTTCCTTTTTCTCATGAATTTGTAGGGAAGGGGCAATCTTCTTCTTCTTCACACTAGGGCTAGCCTCATCAAGAGCATGTCAAACAATAGGGTTGGGAAAATTACTTAGGCATAAATGGTATAAACAAAATATTAGCCCCCGATGTAGAGGCATTGTCATGCTCCCCATATTAAGCAATTGTTTAAATTAAAGATTTAAACATCATGACGAGAAAACCATTTTCGTCAAAAATGGAGTTTTCATCAACTAAATGATAATCATGTTTAATAAACAATAATATTATTTTTATTTTATATTTATTGTATTTATAATTGATAATATAAATACAAAATAATATTATCAATATTGATATCATTATTATAATTATAGTATAATATATTTATATATTAAAATAATAATATAAATATTATTATTATAAATATATAAATAAATATAAATATAAATAAGAAATATTATTATAATTATTTATTATAATAATATAATAAATATAAATATAAATATAATTATCAATATAAATATTATATATTATCAATATTATATAATATATAATTATAAATATGAATAAGATATTATATAATTATAATTATAATATTAATAATTAAATATATATATTATAAAGTAATCACATATAAGACAATCTTATATGGCACCGAATAAGATTCTAGGAATCATTTAAATATTTAATCAAGGGATATTGTATAAACAACAATAGATAAAAAAGTAGCACTAATAGTAAACTAAGAATATTAAAAGAACCCTGATCGATGACAAAAGGGATTTCAGGTAGTCAATGTTAAGTTAGCAAATCACATCATAAAAGGAGAAGTTATATATCCTCATCAGCAATTTACAACAATTAGAAAATCTAATTGGGAGTGATGATTACTTAGAGGTAAACATTATTATCTAATAGGCAGTGATTCATTATAAAAGGGTGCGATCAAACATAAGCCACCGCATTTATTAAAGGATGTATCTTGGGCATGGATCGCCTCCCTTGAGCTGGTATAAGTGGGAGTTGATATCACTCATAGTGAAAAAAGGGAACGAAGGACAACGAATAAGAGAAGATCATTCAAAAATAATCCATTTTACAATATCCATAAATCGTAGCAAGAAATCAATCATTAATATCTAAACCAATCGAATAGACAGTCTAAGGAAACAATCTAAGAAATAAACAATCAATCTTATTTATCTATCGAATAATAAGAAGGATCTCTGCATCAAGGGTGGAAAAATATATCATCCACAGCCCACGACGTGACATCATAGATCACATAAGGAAAGATACATATGAATATTGAGGTATAGATGGAAGCAGCAACAAGTAATTCTTAACTCTTCCAAGCATCGATCCAAGCATTGGATATTATCATTAATTCATACAAGAATATCTTTTAAGGCTGCAGTCCAGTTTACAGCAACAAGTAAGCATCTTTATATTATTCTTAACCTCTTAACTGATCGGCTGTCATACTAGCACAGGTATGAAGGAACTCGTATTTCTGTTTCATTCATAAATGTACAATTATGATAGAATTTATTTTATACAGTCAAACACTAATAATGTGTAGACAGTCATATTCAATTGCTTGTGATAATGTATCTTGTATGATTTGAATTCATAAGTGATTTATTAACACCATATGTGGGAAAGAGTAGAAAGTGCCAAGAGGCCATTCATGGATATTTATCACATAAATGCCTTGTCACATGAGGTATGAGGTACCCATAGTGCAAGGATTGTGAATTAATGACCTTGGCTACCTAGAGTATCAAGGAGTCTCACAGAGGCCTTAGCTCCAAGAGTAGAAAGGTACTTCTTGAGTAAGGATGGGAGACATTAGAGCCCCATGGTGGATAACGGCAACTCTTATCTCATCTCACATAAGTTGTTAATAAATGACATATGAGACATAGCAAGTATGTAATATGTATAGATAACGATCATAGATCATGTGAAATATTATGATAAAGAATATGCAAGGCATATGAATAGTTGTTAACATTGGTTGAGCAAACAAGGATATCCTAAAGAGAACATTATAAGATTGATATGAATCACACCTTGTGTATTACTTGTATTCTTCCTTTAACTTCCTTGCCTTACTTGTTTGCTCTTTGTGTATTTTTACGTTTATTTTTGTGTGTATTTATGTCATGCTTTATGTCTGTGTTCCAAGTGTTTACTCTATGACTTTGTGTGTGCATTTGAGTGCATACTTTATGATTGTATTTTGAGTGTATACTCTAGGCCTTGTAATTGAATTTGAGTGAATACTCCATGATTGTGTTGAGTGTATACTCTATGATTGTATATGTATTTGAGTGTATGCTCCATAACTTGTATTTGTATGCTTTATGACTTCGTGTGCACTCTCTGACTCTGTATTTAAGTGAATGCTCTATAACTTGTGTTTGCAAGTTGAAATTATATGACTTGTATTCATATGCGCATGCCGGTATGATTGTGTGTGACTTGTATTCGAGTGTGAATATGTATTCAAATGCATACTCCATGACTTATATTTGTATTTGAAGATGTACTTTATATTCGAATTTGAGTGTATACTCTCTGGATTTGTATTCAAGCATGATTGCATTCATACTTGAGTGTATTTAATGACTATGTATTCAAATGTGTGACTTTGTCCTTATATGACTTGTATACTCCATGATTGTACATGTATACAAATGAAGACTCTATGACTTGTATATTCTATGACTTGTGATTGTACGCTCTATGCATTTGCAAATGTGTATGACTCTGTAATTGTATTTGAAAATTGAGTGTATGTGTATACTCTCTAACTTTGTAATTGTATGAAATTGTATGACTTGTATTTGCAACTGTATGAAGTGTATTCAAGTGCATGCTCTATCAATATATATTTATATGCAAGTTTATACTCTCTAAATTGTATGCAAGTGTGCAATTTCTAACTTGAACTTAGTGTTTGAGTAAATATCCGGTGAGTTGTATTGGTATTCAAGTATATGTTATGACCTGAATATAAACATATACTCCACAGTTATTTGAATGCATACTCTATGAATTGTATTTTAGTGTATTCTATATGACTTCTACTCAATTGTATACTTTGGGACTAACTGTATTTGAGTGAATTCTCCACAACTTTGAGTATTCAAATGTATACTACATGCTTTATGTGTGCACTCCATGACTTATGTATGTTCAAATGCACACTTCATGACTTGTCTCCGTATTCATGTTTGCATGTTAAATGTATGCTTCATGCCCTATATATTGCATGCATACTTGTGTGCCAAGTGTATTCTATGTATTTCATACATATACTTGTATTACATGCTATGTTCTTCATATACTTTTATCACATATAAGCTTTGTGTAGGCTTCATGTACTACATGAATTTATGATTTAAGTTTCATATCTAATTGTGTACCTATACTTCAACACGGATCTTCTCTCTTCTATCAAAAATTATCATCACACTATCTTGTCATCATCATTAAACAATTCTACGAGCTACCTTCTCTTTAAAAATTTTCAAGATGTCTTGTCACTTGTTAGAATCTTGGAATCTCATTACTCTCAAATCTTCTTAATCTATGATACTTACATCCCATCAATATTATTCAATGCACCAAACAAATGCTTATTTATACATTGAACATTCATTATACCCTCCGATTATTCTTTAAATTCTCTTTCATGGAATCACAATCATTTTCTCTACATTAAAACACGTTCATAACAACACATCAGAAGGTGGCATAATAAAAGAACTCGTTGTAATTGCTTGAGGACAAGCAATTTTGAGTGGGGAGGTCTATCATGCTCCCCATATTAACGCATTGTTTAAATTAAAGATTTAAACATCATGACGAGAAAGTTGTTTTCGTCAAATATGGAGTTTTCATCAACTAGATGATAATCGTGTTTAATAAACATAATATTATTTTTATTTTATATTTCTTGTATTTATAAATATTAATATAAATACAACATAATATTATCAATATTGATATCATTATTATAATTACAGTATAATATATTTATATATTTAAATAATAATATAAATATTATTATTATAAATAAATATAAATATAAATATAATTATCAATATAAATATTATATATTATCAATATTATATAATTATAATTATAATATTAATAATTAAATATTCTAATATATATGATATAAATATATAAATATTTAAATAGATAATAAATATATATATTATAAACTAATCACATATAAGACAATCTTATATGGCACCGAATAAGATTCTAGGAATCATTTAAATATTTAATTAAGGCATATTGTATAAACAACAATAGATAAAAAGTAGCGCTAATAGTAAACTAAGAATATTAAAAGAACCGTGATCGATGACAAAAGGGATTTCGGGCCGTCAATGTTAAGTTAGCAAATCACATCATAAAAGGAGAAGTTATATATCATCATCAGTGATTTACAACAATCAGAAAATCTAATTGAGAGTGACGATTACTTAGAAGTAAACATTATTATCTACTAGTAAAAGCACCAAAGGTGCTATCAAATGGCCGATAGGCACAAATATTTATAGGCCTATCCTTAAATAGTATATATTTATATTTTTTCTAGAAAATCATTAAATGTAATAGTTGGTGGAGAAGGCTATAAATACTATAAGAAAATCAATTTTGCAAATAAAAATAATGAAATGGTATTAAATGAATAACCAGATGAACTAAATCATAAAAAAGCCATATATTTAGTAATTGCAAATTTTTTCATCTTGTTGAAATTTCTTGTTCCCCCTTTATGATTGCCTCATTATGCTATATCTACAACTTATATAATATAATTAATACCACAAGAATTTTAAAGAGAAATGAAGACAATAGAAAAATGTATAATAACAACATAAACATATATCAATGTTTTGAATGTAACTTTTAATAAATCACATTGAATATGATATTAAATAGTAAGCTATATTAAATAAGATCACATGAAATATTTTATTTTATACAATTATTATTACATGGGCATAATTGAAAGAAAAATTATTATTGCAAGTATAAAGGCCATAACATTGTTGTTAACAACACAATATTCATTTATGTAAATGAACAACAAATAAATTGAATATTTATTGGATGTTCTCTCAATGATCAACTTAGAGACAACGATTGCAATCGATGCTCTTCATCTTTCCTATTCTTAACATAATTTACATTTTCTATCTTACGGTATCATTCAAATGATAATGGTAGTGATATTCTCAAAGTTTTGAGAGATTTAACTCAAGAGATAGCAGTGAATGTTAAACCAGCCCTCTCTACATCACCAATATTTATTGTTGCTCTATCTAATGTTAACCCTTGTGACTTATGTATTGTTAAAGCCCATGCCATTTTGAGGGGGATTTTTGTACGATTGCCTCTTGTAACAGGTAAAATAGGGACAAAATTTGGGTTGTTAACATCCCAAGGCACACCCATATAATTATCAAATTCTACAATCACACATAATGGCAACTTTGGTGGTTGCGTACCTTGATGATAAACTATATTTTTTATAGTACCAAGTGCTCCATTAACTAATCCTGCATTTATCCACAAATTGTATACCAACATCACATGTTGGCGAACACATAGTAGAACCACCCTATCCAAGTGATCATCATCAGCATCATGTGATTCTATACGTCGGGTGTATGTAGACACACTATGTACAATTGGCATGTTGAGTGACTTTAGCATGTTCTTATTGTGGAGTAGAGCCATACTATTTTTGGCATATAAATGCATAGATGCATCAAATATCATATGCTCGTCAACACTTATTGAGTCATTTGTTCGACCCATAAGGAGTTTCCAATCATCATATATTGCAATTGCATTCCTAATGTTTATTAATATTTCTCTAAATCTAACTTGTTCTAGATCATGCCCATGTTGTCAAAAGATTGTCTCCAAAGTCACAACTATTTGGAATGTAGTCCACAATGATTTACCATAAGTGCTACCTGTAAATATAGAAAGTACAATTTTCTCAAAATAGATTAAGAAACAAAACATTTACACCAATAAAATTTAGTAAGGATAGTAATACAATAAGTGAGACCTGCATATAGTGGTATGTCTCGCACAGGAGGTAACAGGGCAAGATCACCAACAAGGATAATTGACCTTCCACAAAAATCTTTTGTTCCATGTGATGGAAATAATTGTTTCAAGCGCGTGTTGATATCAACAAACAATTTTGGGCCTATAAAACTCATTTCATCAATGAGAATATATCATATATGATTGACATCTTCTTGTAGAGTAGCTAATGATTGACCACTCAAAGGCTTGACATTTTTAATTGGAATTTTTAAAGATGCATGAATTTTAGATGCACATATGTTGAAAACAACAACTCTTGTTGGTGCAAGTAGAAGCAAGGGGCTTTTTCTATTGATTAACTTACGATCCTTTGCATGCCTAATACAATTAATTATGTAAGATTTCCCTGTTCTAGCAGTTCCTTGGATGATCATCTTAAGAGGTTCATCATTATCAAGCAATTCAGAATGTCTCATGATTGCATCAAATGCAATTCATTTCTTTTCACTTAAATTAATTGAAGGATTAAATTGATAATCAAATTCTCTTTGGATTGGATTTTGTAGTCGGCTTGACTCTATGAATTCTGTGGTTGTTTCTTGTAAAACATTTGGCAATTGATATTGGTTCCAATCATACTCTATGTCAAAGTCATGCCTACCAAGAAGATCAATATTAGATAACTAAAAATCTTGTCGTGGTGCCAAGCTAGACAAAACGTGCCACTCCTCCATTTCTACATTGTCATTAGTAGCATTATCTTCAATCTCTGCATCACTAGTATCAGTAGTTTTTGAGGAAACAATTGTTTGATGTACATTCCATGCATGATATGTATTTTTAATTGCCTCCCAATGTTGAATAATTACTTCTTTTTCATCTCCAATATCATGTCTAATGTTATAGAATGGTTTATATAATAACAACTCACTCCAACAAAATAACTCATATTCAGGTGAGTCACTTTTTGGGATTGAAAGATATTTTGGTCAAACTCTAACAATTGTTGGTATATCTCGTGGCCTCCATTTTTGATATCTACGATGCAGAGAATACAACCAAGATCTTGCAACTTCTACCATACATAGATGATCTAATTGTACAAGACGCTCCATAAATGCATGGATGAAGTTTGTATTAGATGGATCATCATCATGGTTTTAATGTACACGACAAAACACCTTTCATCCAACATTCAAAGAAATGAAGGACCCCGTACACTCAACAAGAGGTAGTTTTAGTAACATATGACATGTTTCTTGTGCACCTATATCAGGTTCAACAACTGTTTCAATCAGGAACCTTCTATATACACATAATGCAGGGTGATCTAGGCTATTTGTGTTGGACATCTTGGTCAACATGTCATCATAACTCTCTGAACTCCTTTATGATTTAGACACATATTTTGCAATATATTTTAGAATTGCATGGGGAGACAATATTGGCTGATAGTCTATGTTTCCCCTCCATATGGAAAGCATATCTGGGTTGTGAACATTCACTCTCTCATCATTTCATGTTGGTAAATATTTTTTTTGTCCATCATCATCAATGAATAATTTGGATTCACTCTGCAATTGCCAAGGAGCATTGTAGCAACAAACATTGATATGACCCTTCTTTCGTAGACATGTATCCAAGATACATTTGGTATGGTGTTCAACATGATTTAATAAATTTGTGTAATATACAAGTTGATCTATAGCAAAAATTTTAGTTGTGTCCATCAAACAAGAATCCTCTTCTGTAAATCATGGCATGAATACATTTCTTTCGTTCTCTTCAAGAGGATTCCATGCACTTATGAATTTGTCATAGAAATCCTTTGCCTTTTGAAGCTCATTTGGATTATCCCAATCCAATGTATCTACATAAGGTGCACCCTCTATCCATACAACCATATGCCCATGCACTGAACATCAATGTTGCCATTCCTTTCTATAAAAAATAACACAATATCATTAGAGATAAGTACTATGTATTTCTATAACAATATATAAATTTTATTCACAATTATACTACTTTAAATTGAATACCTTGCCCATAGGTCTTTTACTCCAAAATATTTGAACACAATCTCGCTGAAATTTTTTGAAGTGATGCTCCATGTACATAGCAACAATATGAGGATTTTCAATTATATTTTTGTTTCTCCACTTGTATGCATCCCTTGAGTCTGATGGGGATAGTGTTGGCATTAGTTGATGAAGATCAGGCCATTTTGTATCAGCTCCACTCAAAGTTATGAAAAAGGTACGACAACCCAATTGTGTTATCATATCACTCAATTCATTTTGGCATGTTTGCCAGTAAGCTCTAGTTCCTCTTAATTGACATCCATAATGCATCACTTGATGAGGTAGGCAATCATCAGGGTAATCTCTCAAACGCTATCATAAATCTGCAACTGTCACAAGTATACCATCCTCTACACTTTTTTTACAAATATTGCAGCTATTGCTCGACTCTGTTGTCACAACATCTTATTCAACAATAAATACTGAAACCTGGGATGTCTTGCAAAACTATTATCATAATACCTCATTAGATGTAAAGCATATTCATGTATACAAATACTTTTCATACGTTGTTGTAACAATTCTGCTTCACCAGTAGGAAATAGTGTAGGAAATGGCATGTCAAACAACCCTTATGTGGTGTATTCATTAATTGGTGACAGACCAATATGAGGCCACTTAATCATGTCAATTGAGTTGTTACCATTATTCCCAACAAATCTCTTCACTTCTTCCATTTCTTGATGTGTTGAACCAAATCTAGGTACAAAAGATGAAGGTTGATGTTGAGGTTCATCTTCTCATGCTAAACTATCATCAGATGCATTTGATATGTCTACATCATTAATATTGGATTGTACAAATCGCAGGCATTTAGAGACATACATATCTTCTTCTGGTAGTGCCATAATTGAGTTATCATCAAGTATGACATCTCTGTAGTATTTATCATATTTTATTCTATATTGTAGTGTAGCTAATACACGCGACCTTTTAACATAACAATCATAATACCTAGATTGGGTAGAATGCCTTCTCACAATCAAAATGTCAAGATCACATATCCCTCGTGGTAGGCACCTTGTCACTGTAGTTATATCTTATGGGAAATTAATTGTGTGTCCTCTATATTTGTAGTAGCCACCATGAGAATGGGTAACTTGTATGATTGGAATCACTCTAGCAATAAGCATTTCCTCGGCTTGAGTAAGCACTTGTAGAACATAAGGTTGCTCCCCAAGATCCATGTTATTCCATTTAGATAGTCAATGTCCATCTTGCTCACTTTGGCACCTACCACAAGAAGGCCCTTCATTGGATTGACTAATTTTTATTCCAGGGTATTTCTCTTTACAAATTGAACACATTTGAATAATAGATAGTTGATCTATCCTATTGCGAAAGCTTTTTTGTATTTCATGTAATCTGTCACTAAGTTTAACTTGGGGGTTGCAAGCAACATGTGGTGTAGATGAAGCTCCATGATCATTAGGGTTGTACATAACTATAAAGTTTGTTTCAAATTCATCCATCCATATATCAATATGTAACGCCCCGCATGAACGCCTTAGAGAACAACACATCTACGCTATGCAAAACAGAATAATAATTTTTTTTTAACTGAATAAAATAACACATCACTACGCATCATTAACTATCAACTTGTTACTCTAAGATTTCATGGGAGCATTACTTGACAAATCAAACAACATAATCTGACATACATCATTAACTAACATTAATAGATCATTCTAAACCTATTGCATTTAATCAATAAACATTTACATCTCTATAACATCAGATGAGTAATAATCAGGATCTGGTACATAATTACAATTTCTTCTCACATATGAGTACATCATTACATTGTTGTATAACACCTTCTGAATACACACATTATAACTCCTCTGATACACTGACAAGTACATGAATACAAATTACTTACTTCATATCTGGTACAAGATTTGACGGCTGTTACACAAGATACAACATCCTCGCACTCGAAGAACAGTAAGGAGAAAAACCAATGGATAATAGCTCTTCCACCCGACCATGTGGAACCCTAAGGTCCACCCCCCGAGCTAGGAGTTAACATATGGTTCCCACTACAACATACAGTCAGGTAGACGGTAAACTATAAGAACAAGACAACACATAACTCCAACAACACCAGTCAATATCACAAACAACTTAACAACACTTCCAGAGGCAAGCACATAATGAATGGGGAGAGTACAACTAGGGAGTGAGCTATGCTGTAGTAGGAAAGAGTGTCATCACATGGCTTGTCATGGGTTGTCCTGGTAAGCCTTCCTAGGCCCTGGCCCCCATCTTGGGTTGTCCTGGCAGCCTCTCCCGACTCCCAGCCCCCATACAACGCTCATGTGGAATCAACATACCTTTCATGAGGACAAGGTAGTTGATCTTGCCATTCCAGGCCTTCTCACCTCATCTCAAGTCTAAACAAGCGCTTGAGCCATGAGTGAGGCATCCACTTATCTTGTTTAGTGTGATTAGCTACCCAACCCCCTAATTCATTAATTAGGTTATCACTGAATTAACAAACTTCCACATGGGTTGTCCTAGACGCCACTTTCGGCTCCGGCCCCCATTGAGAGCCACTCCCCTACCTGCAACTAGAAAACCCTACTCAACAAGCATAGCAAATATCTTCATGACAACAAGGATACAGGAACCATGCAAGGCATTAACCATCTTGCATCACAATTATCCTCATATCAAGGTGTATATATAACAATGCAAGGAATTATCTATCTTGCATATCAACTTAATCACAAGGACAACTAACAAAACCTTGTCCATAGCAATACATAAACATTACTCCTATTAAAATACTTGATGTCTCCCCATTTCACAAAATAACACAAAACTCAATACAAGATAAATACAATAAAGCAAACAATCACTACATCCACAAAGGGGATTATTATCTTCTCATATTGCACTCACAACTTTGAATATTCATCAATTGACATTATCACTTACCAAACTCTATACATAACATGAGGCAAAAATTATCTCAAAACACTTATCAACCCATTGCATGATGTAAAGACATAACCATCCTGTGCCTCTAGAATACTAACCTTGACGACCTACACACAAGCCCATTACGACCAATGATACAACTTACACAAGGTTTATTTACAATATTCAATTTAATTTAAACCAAACCAAATACAATATTTTTAACCCTAAACTCAAACCTACTTACCAAATTTTAAGTTAACGAAACTATACTTTATCATTAAATATATCACCGAATCATCTCTCATTTATTCACTTTAAACAAATACATCGAATACGATACTATCCATGTCAATTCATCTCTTAACCTAATCCTTTCTAGTATAACAAGGATCAATAATTCGTTTGATCTTTTCAAGTCAATTCGATAATCTAATCTAATAGCTTAACTACAAATCCTAATTTATATTTGTCTTTAAATGACCATCAAATACAAGATATAAATATATATTTATAACTCTTTCGTCTTAAAATAATAATACTGATGATGATGTAGGAAAAATAACCTATTTCCACTAACTTCAAAATGGTTTCACTTGGTTGTTCTACTATGGCTCTATTGAATTTATGATGAAGGCTACTACTCCATTAGTGGATCTAGCATGTAAATATTGGCACGGTCTTGTTGACATTTAATAACTCAAATCCCATAAATGATCACAATGTTCTATGGTCTAAGACTTCTTTTTGGATAGTGGTATAATTGCACTTATGCGTTGATAGAGTGATAGTTGTATTAAATTAATGCTTAGCAGTTAAGGACATAATCCATGTTGGCATCATGACTAACTATAGTCTAATTGAAATTTCACCTTGCAGTTTTTTTTGTGTGTAAGTACTCTTGTATTCATGTTGCAAACTATATATGTGGATCTCTATACTTAAGATCTCTTAAGACTCTAAGGAACACTACAGGATGAAGTTTATTGTGAATAAGTTATTTTCTTTTGTCCTTAATGAATTATTGATCATGGAGGTTTACTAGGACTATAACTCACAATAGCATAGATGATTCCTTACGCAATAAAATCTTGAAACACTATCATATTATAATGACTAGGTTATGACTATATGTTATTGTAAACTATTTGAAAGTATTCTTAAAGAGATGTCATCCCTTAGCAGGCTTTGGTTGCATGATATGTACAAAATGAATCTAATACACTTAGACATTATCAAGCAACTACGACTGGGGTTCGAGGATTACATTGATAGGAACAACCGACGAATTGAGAGATTTCTGGCGTAAAGGTTATTCAGTAAAACCTATCGGCTAAAAATATATCATTAAAACATTCCCCAAGAATAAACCCAAACCTAAAATATATCGTTGAAACATTCCTCAAAATAAATCCAAACCTAAATGAGAATTGGCCAAGCTATCCAAATTTCATAGAGGTGGCGTGAAAAGCCTAGCATCCGCGTAGGAGGATTCAATGGGTGGAATTCAATGTGCAGTGTAGTTCCCCGAGTAGAATTCATTTGCGTGAGTACATGACTGAAGAAAATACCAAATTTCATATTAGACTGGGGAAATGCGCAGAGTTATGCCAGATTAAATGCGCCATTATTCTCACAATCACATCGCTTCACTTGTACACCAGTTATTTGAGCAAAGATCAAAGTAGCAAAGATTAAATGCGCAAATCACTCGATTGCAAAGATTAAAGGGCAATCAGAATCTCATCATGCCTGTAGTCGATTCATTTGTGTACTGAGTTGACCTTCTTGCCCGTGCAGCTATCTTGAAGACACCATAAACTTTATCATTGCGATGCCTATTAAATCTGTAAGGTATTTTTGCTTGATTCCTGTAGATCACAAATGAATATCGGCCTAGGAGCATTTACAGCAACACTACGTTTTGACTGCACAATTTATGTTCTTTCCTCAAACATCTACGCAGAAGTGACCTAGTGTGGTGAGTTTCGAAAGATAGAGGGATTAATGAGATCTCCTTTTGCTCCCTGATGTAACGGAAATGCTGAAGGTAGTTGTCCTTAAAGGAGAAAATGTGGCATTGTTATTTTTAGGAAAATGGGAAAGCATGCGATTGACAAGATACTTATCCCTTTCCAGCTCTTTCATCAAACATATCCCTCCAACTTGAACTGGAGGATACATTCAGATGAGTAATGAGCAGACATGCCCCTCTTCCTTGCTCTTGGAAAGTCACTACCTCGCTTGGGCTCCTACTCAAGGCATTATAATCGCTTTTCTCTTCAATAAAAAATGTATCCATGCCAACTATGTAGTATTTTTCTTCTGTAGGACCGCATTCGCAGGTGGGAGATTGGAGAAAACAATAAACGAAAAAGAACAGAGAAAAAAAGGAAAGCTTGCTTATTCATCGCCATTGTTTACAGATAGGTGAATCGATCGTTGTGTAATTGAAGCCCGCATTAGCATCCTTCCATCACGGGTCATGACAATTACCTAACTATCAAAATTTAGCGTATCTCTCACTAGCAAGGCATCTAACTGGTCCATGTGATTAATATCATCTAGATCAATGAGGAAACTCAAAAAGAGGCATTTTCCTACAATAACTTATTCCTTCATCAATACTCTGAAACTTGGGATGATCCTCTCTGAAGAGGTCTCTCAGGAGCTTATATTGTAAATAAGGCAACTCGCCTTTGGAAGCCACTTCTCTGTTATCAAACAGAAAACTTGATCCATCATACTCGAAATGGTTGCGGTTGAAGAATTCTTTGGCTAAAGTTGTCTTGCCAGACCCACCCATCTCAAAGATCCCAATGATCTGAACCTTCTCTTAGATCACCCTGAAATGGGAGCTTTAGGACAGGAATAAACATCCATCGAAACATAATTGGAGAACAAGATAATTTGTTACACTAGCCTTACAAATTTTGAAGTGAATGCACTCGGCAAGGCAAATTCGATCTGATAGAATTTAGAATATCATGACTACATAATATACTAACAAAAATGATTTTGAATGAGTAGACATTTGAAAGGGATCAAGAACAAAAACAAAGCTCTGGTAGAGGAATGCGCAGATTAAGAATTTCATTAAAGAAACCTTCGATATTAAGCAAGATGAGAAAATGACATTCACACAATAAAAAGAACCTGTTTACACTGCAAGACCTCTCTCTCTTCTTCGCAGCTCCGTTCTCCTTCCTAGATCTCCAACTCTAATTTTTTTTGCTCCCCCCTTCTCTCCTTCTCTCTCCTTGTTTTATAGTAATCCCTACCCTAATTGTTTGAACTCCCCCATTAGGGAATAAACACACGATCCAATGCAACCCGAAAATACAGCTTACTTTCATTTAATTTTTAATAACCTTACAATATAACCCCTATTCTTTTATTTACTCAAGGGTAACTTTCATTTAATATAATACAACTTATAATTTTTACTTTATTTAATTTAGTATTTTATACAGATATTTAATATACAACAACTCATAAATATATATATTACTTTATTTAATCATTTATTTACTTGGCCACATATATTTACTTTCATGTTGATTTTATTAATTATAGAACAATTCCACAACTATAATGCCACTTTATAACTAATTTATCTCCTTTATTATTTATTTTTATTTATTGAATATTTAATATATATTTGTTATATAACAACTAATAATTATTTATAAATCTATTTAATAATCATTAATTAAATTTATCTATTTATATACCACAATTAACCAATCATAATCATGCAATTACTCGACCATCAAGCATGCAGAGAAAGCAAGATGACAACCCATAGAGACAAATGAAACTGAGAACAATGACTAGACGCAAAACTAAAGACTTATCCTCTACAAGGATGACGGATGACTAGGGAACCTTATGCTAACTCCCATCAACAATTTCATTGGCTAGGGCACGCTCAGACCTACTAGTTTAGGTGGAGTCGATGCCCGGTACCTGCATCCTGCAACAAACCTCAAGGTTAAACATATATATACAACATGAAATCATGCACACAGTAAACAAAAATCGCAGCATGGCAAGGTACTCAGACACGAGTAATGCGACACTGTTCTGTTCACATACATCCACAATTAAATATTTAGTTGTCTACAAGATCATTGAATAATCAATAACAATATGATCTAGTATAACAATTATTGTTAAAGTATCATAACCCTGATTAAATATCACATTAAACTCAGAAATAACATTAATCCATTATATCAAACATGTCCATCAAACTATGAAACATAAAATATCAATAATCCAATATCATCAATCGTCATCAAGGAAATAGGTCCATAAACAACTCAACGTAATAACAAAGAATCCATGTCATGATATCTAATCCTACTAGGAGTACTATCAGTCTGACGGAAGCAAGGTGAGGGGCACTACATCCTCCCCCCCTAGGATTAGGCTTACTCCTGGAAGCCTGCGACAAGTACGGGTATAAATCTGACATATAGATTGCATCCTCCAAGGCAACTAAAGCCATGTCATTAGGTTCCCATTGGACCCCTACTTATGAGGGTTAGCCCCCAAAGCTGCCAAACACGCACGAGCTCCAAAGAAAGCTGCTCGTCCTCTACCTGCAGTCTCCAAGACTGTCCCCTGATGCTCTGTCTGGTGGTGATCAACCACTATGAACACTCTATGAGAACTCCCTGCATCACCCACTGTTGGCTCTGAAATTGTTGGCCTCTGGCTAAATCCTGCAGTGTTCTTTTGTGGGCACTGCCTAGCAATATGGCCCTGCTGGCCGCAAGAGAAACATCCTATTCCTCTACCAAAACCTCCACCACCTACAGGTGCATTAGACTGCTGAAAACTTCCCCTACTAAATGCAGGCTGTGAGCTCTGAACTGGTTGGTTGGGATGATAATTCTTGGCCCGCAGCCAATTACAATTTTTCCCCAACTGAGAACCACCTCCTTGCTGAGGTTGGGTATTCTTTGGTTTTGATTGAGAATACTGCTGCCACTGCTGTTCGCCCTTGATGGGTGCATGATGACCTCTAGACGAACTTGTTGCTTGAGGTTGACCATCTCGAAAACCTAAGCCTGTTGACGGTGCACTCCCAATTTGAGCGCCTGTATGACCCCCTAAGGCCATGGTCAAATTCTCCTCGACCAGTTGAGCCTTCTTGACTGCTACCTCCATGGTCTTCAGCTCGAAAACATGAACTCCTCCACTGATGCATGCATTTAGACCTCTAATAAAATGCTGAACTAGCATGGCCTCATCGTTTCCAATGCCTGCATACTACTTGAGTTCATAAAACCTGCGCTCGTACTGTTCCACTGTCATGGCCATCTGTCTCAACCCATGAAACTCATCTGCTCGTCGTTGCCTCCAGTGGTCTGATAAGAATCGAGCTCTGAACCTATCTAGAAATAGTTCCCAAGACACTGTGGCAATATCTAGATGCAACTTCTGTTCCTCCAGTCGCCACCATGTAGAGGCGAAACCTCTGAGATGCATGATGGCGCATCTTGCCTTAGTGTTGCTACCATAAGGATGCATGGCAAAACACCTCTCCAGATCAATTAGCCATGTCTCTACTTCCATACCACTACTAGAACCGTCAAAGGTAGGAGGATGGGCTCTCATAAGGTCTCTCATGTGACCTGCAAGAATAGCTTCTTGTTTAGCTGAAATTTCTCTCCTTCTGGGAGATTGTTCTCTTTCTCTCACTTCAGGTTGATCCATCTCCTGCCTAGGACCAAGATGCGCAAGAACCTCCTCAAGTAGCTGGCATAGTTGAGCACCCTCTGGTTGACCTTGATTCTCTTGATTCTCGCCCCCACCTTCTTGTGCACTCTCATGAGGGGAACTAGGAGGAGGGCTATTATCAACACCTCTCCCACAACCCCTACCTCGTCCACGTCCTCGACCTTGAACCCTAGGCATCTTTCTAGACAACACACCCAAGAGCAACTTCAGGTTGCTAGGCGAGGACTACGAATGAATATATTTTTCAGAGTTTAAGCAACTAGTGTAGCTTAATGGGCTAATATAAAACCAGACTACCCAGTGTTAGAAACCCTGCTCTGATACCAGATGTAACACCCCGCATGAACACCTTAGAGAACAACACATCTACGCTATGCAAAATAGAATAATAACTTTTTTTTTAACTGAATAAAATAACACATCACTACGCATCATTAACTATCAACTTGTTACTCTAAGATTTCATGGGAGCATTACTTGACAAATCAAACAACATAATCTGACATACATCATTAATTAACATTAATAGATCAATCTAAACCTATTGCATTTAATCAATAAACATTTACATCTCTATAACATCAGATGAGTAATAATCAGGATCTGGTACATAATTACAATTTCTTCTCACATATGAGTACATCATTACATTGTTGCATAACACCTTCTGAATACACACATTATAACTCCTCTGATACACTAACAAGTACATGAATACAAATTACTTACTTCATATTTAGTACAAGATCTGACGGCTGTTACACAAGATACAACATCCTCGCACTCGAAGAACAGCAAGGAGAAAAACCAATGGATAATAGCTCTTCCACCCGACCATGTGGAACCCTAAGGTCCACCCCCTGAGCTAGGAGTTAACATATGGTTCCCACTACAACATACAGTCAGGTAGACAGTAAACTATAAGAACAAGACAACACATAACTCCAACAACACCAGTCAATATCACAAACAACTTAACAACACTTCCAGAGGCAAGCACATAATGAATGGGGAGAGTACAACTAGGGAGTGCTATGCTGCAATAGGAAAGAGTGTCATCACATGGCTTGTCATGGGTTGTCCTGGTAAGCCTTCCTAGGCCCCAGCCCCCATCTTAGGTTGTCCTGGCAGCCTCTCCCGACTCCCGGCCCCCATACAATGCTCATGCGGAATCAACATACCTTTCATGAGGACAAGGTAGTTGATCTTGCCATTCCAGGCCTTCTCACCTCATCTCAAGTCTAAACAAGCGCTTGGGCCATGAGTGAGGCATCCACTTATCTTTTAATTCATTAATTAGGTTATCACTGAATTAACAAACTTCCACATGGGTTGTCCTGGACGCCACTTTGGGCTCTGGTCCCCATTGAGAGCCACTCCCCTACCTGCAACTAGAAAACCCTACTCAACAAGCATAGCAAACATCTTCATGACAACAAGGATACAGGAACCATGCAAGGCATTAACCATCTTGCATCACAATTATCCTCATATCAAGGTGTATATATAACAATGCAAGGAATTATCTATCTTGCATATCAACTTAATCACAAGGACAACTAACAAAACCTTGTCCATAGCAATACATAAACATTACTCCTATTAAAATACTCGATGTCTCCCCATTTCACAAAATAACACAAAACTCAATACAAGATAAATATAATAAAGCAAACAATCACTACATCCACAAAGGGGATTATTATCTTCTCATATTGCACTCACAACTTTGAATATTCATCAATTCACATTATCACTTACCAAACTCTATACATAACATGAGGCAAAAATTATCTCAAAACACTTATCAACCCATTGCATAATGTAAAGACATAACCATCCTGTGCCTCTAGAATACTAACCTTGACGACCTACACACAAGCCCATTACGACCAATGATACAACTTACACAAGGTTTATTTACAATTTTCAATTTAATTTAAACCAAACCAAATACAATATTTTTAACCCTAAACTCAAACCTACTTATCAAATTTTAAGTTAATGAAACTATACTTTATCATTAAATATATCACCGAATCATCTCTCATTTATTCACTTTAAACAAATACATCGAATACGAGACTATCCATGTCAATTCATCTCTTAACCTAATCCTTTCTAGTATAACAAGGATCAATAATTCGTTTGATCTTTTCAAGTCAATTCGATAATCTAATCTAGTAGCTTAACTATAAATCCTAATTTATATTTGTCTTTAAATGACCATCAAATACAAGATATAAATATATATTTATAACTCTTTCATCTTAAAATAATAATATTGATGATGATGCAGGCAAAATAACCTATTTCCACTAATTTCAAAATGGTTTCACTTGGTTGTTCTACTATGGCTCTATTGAATTTATGATGAAGGATACTACTCCATTAGTGGATCTAGCATGTAAATATTGGCACGGTCTTGTTGACATTTAATAACTCAAATCCTATAAATGATCACAATGTTCTATGGTCTAAGACTTCTTTTTGGATAGTGGTATAATTGCACTTATGCATTGATAGAGTGATAGTTGTATTAAATTAATGCCTAGCAGTTAAGGACATAATCCATGTTGGCATCATGACTAACTATAGTCTAATTGAAATTTCACCTTGCAGTTTTTTTTTTGTGTAAGTACTCTTGTATTCATGTTGCAAACTATATATGTGGATCTCTATACTTAAGATCTCTTAAGACTCTGAGCAACACTATAGGATGAAGTTTATTGTGAATAAGTTATTTTCTTTTGTCCTTAATGAATTATTGATCATGGAGGTTTACTGGGACTATAACTCACAATAGCATAGATGATTCCTTACGCAATAAAATCTTGAAACACTATCATATTATAATGACTAGGTTATGACTATATGTTATTGTAAACTGTTTGAAAGTATTCTTAAAGAGATGTCATCCCTTAGCAGGCTTTGGTTGCATGATATGTACAAAATGAATCTAATACACTTAGACACTATCAAGCAACTACGACTGGGGTTCGAGGATTACATTGATAGGAACAACCAACGAATTGAGAGATTTCTGGCATAAATGTTATTCAGTAAAACCTATCGGAAAATATATCATTAAAACATTCCCCAAGAATAAACCCAAACCTAAAATATATCGTTGAAACATTCCTCAAAATAAATCCAAACCTAAATGAGAATTGGCCAAGCTATCCAAATTTCATGGAGGTGGCGTAAAAAGCCTAGCATCCGCGTAGGAGGATTCAATGGGTGGAATTCAATGTGCAGTGCAGTTCCCCGAGTAGAATTCATTCGCGTGAGTACATGACTGAAGAAAATACCAAATTTTAGATTAGACTGGGGAAATGCGCAGAGTTATGCTAGATTAAATGTGCCATTATTCTCACAATCACATCGCTTCACCTCTACACCAGTTATTTGAGCAAAGATCAAAGTAGCAAAGATTAAATGCGCAGATCACTCAATTGCAAAGATTAAAGGGCAATCAGAATCTCATCATGCCTGTAGTCAATTTATTTCTGTACTGAGTTGACCTTCTTGCCCATGCGGCTATCTTGAAGACACCATAAACTTTATCATTGCGATGCCTATTAAATCTGTAAGGCATTTTTGCTTGATTCCTGTAGATCACAAATGAATATCGGCCTAGGAGCATTTACAGCAACACTACGTTTTGACTGCACAATTTATGTTCTTTCCTCAAACATCTACGCAGAAGTGACCTAGTGTGGTGAGTTTTGAAAGATAGAGGGATTAATGAGATCTCCTTTTGCTCCCTGATGTAATGGAAATGCTGAAGGCAGTTGTCCTTAAAGGAGAAAATGTGGCATTGTTATTTTTAGGAACATGGGAAAGCATGTGATTGACAAGATACTTATCCCTTTCCAGCCCTTTCATCAAATATATCCCTCCAACTTGAACTGGAGGATACATTCAGATGAGTAATGAGCAGACCTGCCCCTCTTCCTTGCTCTTGGAAAGTCACTACTTTGCTTGGGCTCCTACTTGAGGCATTATAATCACTTTTCTCTTCAATAAAAAATGTATCCACACCAACTATGTAGTATTTTTCTTCTGTAGGACCGCATTCGCAGGTGGGAGATTGGAGAAAATAATAAACGAAAAAGCACATAGAAAAAAAGGAAAGCTTGCTTATTCATCGCCATTGTTTACAGATAGGTGAATCGATCGTTGTGTAATTGAAGCCCGCATTAGCATCCTTCCATCACGGATCATGACAATTACCTAACTATCAAAATTCAGCGTATCTGTCACTAGCAGGGCATCTAACTGGTCCATGTGATTAATATCATCTAGATCAATGAGGAAACTCAAAAAGAGGCATTTTCCTACGATAACTTATTCCTTCATCAATACTCTGAAACTTGGGACGATCCTCTCTAAAGAGGTCTTTCAGGAGCTTATATTGTAAATAAGGCAACTCGCCTTTGGAAGCCACTTCTCTGATATCAAATAGAAAACTTAATCCATCATACTTGAAATGGTTGCGGTTGAGGAATTCTTTGGCTAAAGTTGTCTTGCCAGACCCACCCATTTCAAAGATCCCAATGATCTGAACCTTCTCTTAGATCGCCCTGAAATGGGAGCTTTGGGACAGGAATAAACATCCATCAAAACATAATCGGAGAACAAGATAATTTGTTACACTGGCCTTACAAATTTTAAAGCGAATGCACTCAGCAGGGCAAATTCGATCTGACAGAATTCAGAATATCATGACTACATAATATACTAACAAAAATGATTTTGAATGAGTAGACATTTTAAAGGGATCAAGAACAAAAACAAAGCTCTGGCAGAGGAATGCGCAGATTAAGAATTTCATTAAAGAAACCCTAGATATTAAGCAAGATGAGAAAATGACATTCACACAATAAAAAGAACCTGTTTACGCTGCAAGACCTCTCTCTCTTCTTTGCAGCTCCGTTCTCCTTCCCAGATGTCCAACTCTGTTTTTTTTTGCTCCCCCCTTCTCTCCTTCTCTCTCCTTATTTTATAGTAATCCCTACCCTAATTGTTTGAACTCCCCCATTAGGGAATAAACACACGATCCAATGCAACCCGAAAATACAGCTTACTTTCATTTAATTTTTAATAACCTTACAATATAACCCCTATTCTTTTACTTACTCAAGGGTAACTTTCATTTAATATAATACAACTTATAATTTTTACTTTATTTAATTTAGTATTTTATACAGATATTTAATATACAACAACTCATAATTATATATATTACTTTATTTAATCATTTATTTACTTGGCCACATATATTTACTTTCATGTTGATTTTATTAATTATAGAACAATTCCACAACTATAATGCCACTTTATAACTAATTTATCTCCTTTATTATTTATTTTTATTTATTGAATATTTAATATATATTTGTTATATAACAACTAATAATTATTTATAAATCTATTTAATAATCATTAATTAAATTTATCTATTTATATACCACAATTAACCAATCATAATCATGCAATTACTTGACCATCAAACATGCAGAGAAAGCAAGACAACAACCCATAGAGACAAACGAAACTGAGAACAATGACTAGACGCAAAACTGAAGACTTATCCTGTACAAGGATGACAGATGACTAGGGAACCTTATGCTAACTCCCATCAACAATTCCATTGGCTAGGGCACGCTCAGACCTGCTAGTTCAGGTGGAGTCGATGCCCGGTACCTGCATCCTGCAGCAAACCTCAAGGTTAAACATATATATACAACATGAAATCATGCACACAGTAAACAGAAATCGCAGCATGGCAGGGTACTCAGACACGAGTAATGCGACACTGTTCTGTTCACATACATCCACAATTAAATATTCAGTTGTCTACAAGAACATTGAATAATCAATTACAATATGATCTAGTATAACAATTATTGTTAAAGTATTATAACCCTGATTAAATATCACATTAAACTCAGAAATAACATTAATCCATTATATCAAACATGTCCATCAAACTATGAAACATAAAATATCAATAATCTAATATCATCAATCGTCATCAAAGAAATAGGTCCAGAAACAACTCAACATAATAACAAAGAATCCATGTCATGATATCTAATCCTACTAGGAGTACTATCAGTCTAACGGAAGCAAGGTGAGGGGCACTACACAATATCTTCCCCAGAATCAAGACTGTCACATCTACTATTCTCATTTAAAACATGATCTTTGTCAAAAGAGTGGTAACCAAAAAGGTTGGATTGCCAATTGGAAGGACCTACTTCATTTGGATGTGTAGAGGACCGCACATTTTGGTAATGACAAACTAATTTAGCTTTGTCCCTTGTTGTCACCAATTGTGGTGGTGCATGTGGGATTTCCATGGCAGTGGAAGTTGAATTCAAAGATCTACATTGAAGTGAACTATTTGCAACATTACATTCCAAGTATTATTGTTCAGTGGGATGAATGGAAGTGCCATGAACCATGTCCTCATTATCATTATGTCATGGAAGATGAAGATCATGCATAACTTTAGATGAAATCACTGTATGGATGTTCGGGAGATGAATATCAATATCAATATCATTTAGTGAGTGAGGAATACAAGTAGTATGAGTAGAATGTACATTATCAATATTGTCTTCATTCACACTGCTACAACCCAATGACATTTATATATCATGCTCGTGGACATCTCTTATATTTCATATGTCTCTCTCTCTCTCTTCTCATATGATAATTTTCCCTTCATTGCCTATTTATATCTTCACATCTAGAAGCATACAAATATCGACGACGTGCATTTCTACATTGGCATCCATTTATTGTAGGGTCTTAGACATCTGTTATATTTTGTTCTTCTCTCTCTCTTCCCATACAATAATTTTCCCTTCTTTACCTATTTATATCTTCATGTCTAGAAGCATACAAAGCTCTACGATGTGCATTTCTATGCTGTTGTGTAGAAACTATAATGTTCTCAACATCCACATCAACATGAGCATGTGCAGTATTATTCTAGTTCAATCTATCTAACTCTGTAGGTAATGACACATATGTGTCCCTCAAGACACCATGAGTATCTTCACTCATGGAAGCATACCAAGTTCTGTTAATTACATTTCTATGTTGATGTGTAGAATTTTCACTATTTTGAATAACCACTTCAGGAGTAGTAGATACAATATTTTCTCGATGCAACTCATCAAACTCCATATGCAAGGGAACACTCGTCGCCCTCATGAAATCAATAACTTTTTCCTACTATTCCTCTACCATGCACAATTCAATTGATATAGGGGGCCCACCATTCTGAGACACATGATCAAAATTAAAGATAAGATTAAGGTTTTACATATGCAAGGACATAACCACTAAGTATTATAAGCTAAGAATGGGTCAACATTATCTTATATCAACAACATAAATACATTGATAATTTATGTAATGTGAAATATGTTTTAAATTTGTAGAAGTTCAATTATTAGATATACACATAGTAAATATATTAAAGATGTACAATTCTTTAAAATTAAAATGTTATATATAACAATGAGACATGAAGGTCAATTTTAAAAAAGAATTAATTAATTTTCACATGATATTTACCCCCATTAGTTACACAATATTTAACTAAATACCATATATACATTGTATTTATAGTGAAAAAAATTGATATTGATATATAATTTTTATTCAAATTCCATGGAATCATACATTTATTCACCAATTAAATGGCCAAAAGAACTCAAGATATTCTTGCTTTCATTAGTAAAGTCAATGTTCTGTACCTTAGCTATTACATATTTAACCAGAGGCTCTGAATGAAAAGTATCTAATTTTGCATGCATGGAGAACATAAAGGACCTGAACAATAACTTTTGTTTGACTTTCCATGGATCCATTTTATGATTTTCAATGTCAATGCACAAATCTTTTACTTTTAACACCCAACATTGCAATACTTGCTTCATAAAAAATTGTTCCCCATATAGAACCTACATTGTCTTCAAGGCAAACCCTAAATACGTATCTATAATCACATTCAGGAAAAGTTTTTGTACACTTGAAACAATTCCATCCACCACTTGTAATTTTTGTCACTTTTTTATCGGCATTGTGAATTACCATCAAGATATTCTTGCTTTCATTAGCAAAGTCAATGTTCTGTACCTTAGCTATTACACATTTAACCAGAGGCTCTGAATGAAAAGTATCTAATTTTGCATGCATGGAGAACATAAAAGACCTGAACAATAACTTTTGTTTGACTTTCCATGGATCCATTTTATGATGTTCAATGTCAATGCACAAATCTTTACTTTTAACACCCACCATTGCAATACCCGCTTCATCAAAAACTGTTGCCCATATAGAACCTGCATAGTCTTTAGGTAAAACCCTAAATATGTTTCTATAATCACATTAAGGAAAAGTTTTTGCACACTTGAAACAATTCCATCCACCACTCGTAATTTTTGTCACTTTTCATCGACATTGTGAATTACCATTCACTAATGGGCATGCTGGATAACTAAAGTTTTTCATCTCATCAACAGAGATCAATGTTACCCTAAGTAGAATGCATTGCAGTTTTTCAATGGTTTTGACTCCATTTTGTATTTCAGCAGCATTCATTTGTGTAAAAATAGGCCCACAAGCATGAGATGGGGTTGTTAAATAACGACATGGATTATTTTTTCCAATATCATTATACCAATGTTTCTATTTTTTTGCATCTTCAGTGATAGGATTTATAATTACTTTGCTTGTTGTGACTATTCCTATGCATCTACCATGAAATTCTAACACTCGTGCACCTTTAATAGAAATGATAGACAACTTGCCATCATTTTGTAGTTGTTCCAGATCAACACCTTCTTTCATGCAACTTGTTTCCCACATGGTAAGTTCATTGCTACACTCTGTCATATCTCTGATATATAAACTCCTTTTTTTCAATTCTCCTCAATTCTTCATAAATATTGTATTGTAAGGGCCAACTTCAAGGACAACACCAATGACATCAATCAATGAATTTACTGGCATCTTCTCAATTTCACTTATTAAAGTGAAATATTTTTTTTCAAATGGAATGGATAAAACATCACTAGATAAAAGTTCTATATTGCTAGTGTAATTTAGTGTTATCTCATAATCACTTGACAAATTATTGAATATTTTATCTGCCAACTTTAATTTCCCATTTGATATAGCATAAATAGACCCAACTTTTATTTCTTCAAAGAATTTGTCAACAAGTTCATTAAAACAAATTATGTGAATGTCTCCACCATCACTATCAACATCAAAACTAAATACTTTTCCTTGTCCTCTAGCATTACTGAAGTGTCAAACTGCCACCTTGTTTGTCACTCTACATTTGATAGTCCATCTTTCATGGAAAGGTGTTAACACAGTTATTGGAATGGAATGAATCACTTTGTTTACCATGTGCACTAGAACCATATTCAAAGAGCAACCATTATGCATATCAGTCAAGCCAGTAATATTTGAGGATGGCAATGCAACATCATTGGACTGCAAGTCTAAAGAGGTATCACTTCCAACTAAGATTTTATCATCAATGGTATGCTTGAATGATACCATTTCAGCATCTGGTTCAACAATATCCATGTTGAGAATGGCCATAAACCTATGACAAAATTTTAAAATCTTGTTATTATTGGCAATATAGATTACACATTTAATTTCTAAATATAATTAAAAAAAACTTACATTTGATTGCATATATTATCACATTTATAGTCATTGATTTGCAATATTGTTCCTTTTTTTAGAATGCCGGAGACAACAAATTCATTGCAATCAATTGGCAATAAACTTAAGTGTGTTTGAACCCCATTTGATAGTAATGCATGATATCTTTCTTTTGAATTCTCTTTACTTGTTATTTGCTTCACATCCAATACTTGAAGTATAGGCTTGAGACCAAGAACCCCATTCTTCAAACTAGAAATAGCTCCTTGAGAAATAGTGGACACCATATCATCCTATAGTGTTTGCAAATCTTATTAGACACAAATGGTGCACAATCACATAATTAGAAAATTATAAATTATGTTTAATCAAATATTTATAAGCATATTAAAGTTCAAGAGATTTTAGGGGCTTCTATAAGAAAGAAATGAATATCAAGTTATTATAGTTTTTAAAGATTGTAAATCTTTATATTTAAAAAAATATGTGTAAAAGATTCACAAAAAATTCCTAAAAATTTGTATATGGTGGCTATCTTATATTACTTCCACTTATGACTACAACTCTTATCAACTAACACTACATGTAAATCACATCAAGCTAATACTTAGGACCTAGCAGAATTCATTGAGTGAATCATAATATCATAATGGTTTTCAAAATGATTTTTTTTGTATTTTTTGAGAAAAATATAAACAACATAAAAGTAGTTTGTTGCAAGATTCAAGCAAGTCATTCATTAAATGGGATCATATAGTCGATAATGACCACGTATGATTTTTTTTTTAACATTTGAAGTCATTTTAAATACGAGGGTTCCTTATCTCTCCAAAAAGGTCTCCCTTTCTTTATACTATCAGTCCAATTTACCAAACCTTTCTATATACCCACCCTTCCAATATACCTGTTAGTACGTGGAAAAAGTTACTCCTCTCCATATACGCGACCATATGTGAGAGAGACCTTAAGGTATGCAAAAGAGAACAATACGTGGTACCAAGTTAGTACATGAAAGAGATTCCCTCTATCAACAACACCTACTTAGAAAGAAATCCTTGTACATAGGTGTAATTTCCTTTTATACTTGGAATTTCTTACTATCAGGATTTACGTCTTACAATAGACATGAATGGTTATTAAACGGAGCAATTTTTTTTTTAAAATAATTTAAATACCTTATTTCTCCCCGATGATTTATAGGGTCGATGCCACAGACATTGTTGTTGCAGCTTTATTAGGTATTATATGCTGTAATTCAACAAGACAGCATTACCCATAAATGTGAATCAAAGGTATCATTTTCACCGAACACTGCTTATTCGTTACAAAAATGTAACAAAATATTAACTTATATTGATTTGCAAAAAAGAAATCTATTAAAAAACATTCTAAATACAATAAATCAACGTAACATAAATTTGCAATTTAAGAAAGTATCTAAATAGTGCATTAAAGATATATTTTTAAAAAGTACTTTTAGTAATACTAAAGTAAAATTAAAATTTACTACATTATAATAAAATTTATTTTATATTTAAAATTAAATAAAATTTAAATTTAGATTTGAACTAAACTTACTTTATATTTAAATTATTCTTTAAATAAAAACTAATTTCAAACTAAATCTAAGCTTATATTTAAGACTAGTATATTTATATTTAAAAAATATATCTACAGCCGAGAGATATCTTCCAATTTGTTGGCATTTATAAATTACTTGTAGTTAGAATATTTGATATGTTCACATGAGTTAATTTAAAGAGACTGTGCTGTGAGACTTTTCATATTCTTGTAAAGATTTCACTTCATAATTGCCGAAGTTTTTCTATCCATTTGGCTTCCACAAATTTATTTATTTTTTGTCAATTTTTTTTGTTTGTTTAATGTGGTAAAGATTTCACTCCATGACTGCCCAAGTTTTCCTATTTTTCTATCCATATGGCTTCCACAAATTTATTTATTTACACATTTTATGAATTTTGTTTACATGGGAATCTGAATCTTAATTGTTAAGAGGAATCTGAATCCTTCCGCCCTTGCTGTGAGTGTAGAACGCCTCTGGGTGTAATATATATTTTTTTAATTAAAATTTTTATATTAATTTTAAATTAAATGCAATATAAAGGTCCAATTTATAAACAAATTAATATAAATGAATTTACAAGTAAATTATAGATTAGAAACATTTACCTTTGATTTGTTGAACTCAATTTTAAAAACTATCTTAAAAATTTTCAAACCAAAATTAAGATTAAATAATTTAAAAGATTTAAAAATAATTTTAAACTAAATTAAATTAATTTTAATTTGTAATTTAATAGAATTAAATAAAAACTAATTTCAAACTAAGATTAAATTTAAATCTTAACTATACTATTTTTTGAAAAAAATTTAAAAAATTATAATATTAATATAAAGAAACTAAAATTTATCATAATATCATTTTCCCTATAATCATTTATATTTTCTAAATAAAATATTCTCTAAATTTTTTTTTAAAGAAATCATTTATATATCCCTATAATCACTATCCAAGACTTAACATAATAAAAGACTTAAACTATTAAAAAAACAAATTACTAAAAAAAGATAAAGCATTTTTTTTGTTTTTAAATAAATAAAGGCAATCTAAATTTTTAAATAAAAGAAAAAAAACAAGAATAAATTAACAGAGAGCTTATCTATTTTATTCTATATATTAATAAACCTCCTAAATTAATGCATATCCAAGACTTCAAATAATAAAAGACTTCAATTATTTAAAATTTAAATGAGTTACACACTTCCTACACATCAAAATTTTATTGATTTAATATAAAATCCTAAATCTTACACAACAAGTAAATTAAATAAACAATTGATGATTAAAATAAATTATTTATGAATATTATATTCCTCTATTGAAACTTCTAAAAACACTTAACCTAACTATTTCTTCAAATTCAATAACTCAATTCCATAATTTTTCACAAATAATTGAATAAACAATTCATGGTTAAAATAAAATATTTAATTCCTAGGTCACTAAGAATTCCTATTATTAATGACCTCACTCAACAATATTCACTTGTGTAAAGAAAGATTCATGCCTAATGATTTCCCCACACCTTAATTAATTAATAATAACTTAATAACATTTAATTGGAATTTTCTATTTCCATAAAAATAGAGTAAAGAATGAAACATAGCATATAATAATTAATACAAATTATCTCTAAGTTCAAATTAGAAGATTCCAAATTGAAAATACCTATCTAAATTACCATTCATACCCCCTACATTTATTCAATTCATTTTCAAGCAGGAGTATCTTTGTATTTTTTTTTCTTGTTTTCTTTGTAGGGCTTTGGTGTATTTACTCTTTTCTGTTGGTGTAGGTTCAGAGTATGAAGAATGGCTATACTAGTTATATATATATATATATATATATATATATATATATATATATATATATATATATATATATATATATATATATATATATATATATATATATATATATATATATATATATATATATATATATATATATATATAGGTTCAGAGTATGAAGAATGGCTATACTAGTTATATATATATATATATATATATATATATATATATATATATAACTAACCATTCATACTCCTACATTTATTCAATTCATTTTCAAGCACGAGTGTAGTTGTATTTTTTTCTTGTTTTCTTTGTAGGGTTTTGGTGCAGGTTTAGACTATAAAGAATGGGTTCTTAAATAAGAGCACGTTTAAATATATATAAATATATGAATATCTATATATATCCCTGTATGTATATATATTGAACAAAAACTTTACAGATAGATATCTTGCTACTACTGCATCAACTAGCAGAGGGTTTAATATTTTATTTATTATTATTAATTTATTATCATTATTATATATTTCTTAATATCCTTAAATAATAGTAATTAATAAATGGCAGTTAGACTGCCATTATAGTTTCATCCTGTCCACATTTGGATTAGGTTTCTTTATGGGGGGCAATTGGAGTTCCATTATAGTTTCATACAGGATTGCTTTCGGTGCAAGTATACATATTTTAGTATATCTGCCAGAAGATAAAGGACAAAGCACCTGCTTCCTTGGGATTATTTTTGAAAGTATTTTAACAAAGCACCTACTTTCTTGGGATAATTTTTGGAAGTATTTTAACATTGGTTTTCTTGTGGTACTTGAAAAGCAAAAAGCACCTACTTGCTTGGGATTATTTTTGAAAGTATTTTAACAAAGCACCTACTTTCTTGGGATTATTTTTAGAAGTATTTTAACATTGGTTTTCTTCTGGTACTTGAACTTATTCCATCAGTATACATTGATTTTCATTTAATCTTCTTATGTACGTGAATTCTTCTAGGACCTAGGAGAATCCTATTGTAAATAGGAATCTATATAAAGGGGATAATAATATACTAACAATTAAGTTTTCAGAGAATGAAGAATTAAAAAAATATTGTACAATTCAGTTGTTCATAGTAAGGAAATAAAAAAAAATAGAGAGTAAAAATGTTGGAATATTGTAGTATCATAATATTATAACCATGTAATATTACATCATTATAATTCATATGTAATAATAATTTAACATTATTATTAACATATAAGATAGTTGATCAGTTTCCATCTTGAAACTGATTATTCACTTGTATATAATGGTGCATCCTCTCACTAATAAATCTGCTCATTGCTCATTTTCCTCTCAATGATTTTAATATGGTATGAACATATATAATCCATGTGCATGTGAGTGTGCTTGCAAGTCCTATACTATAAATTAGAGTGGGGAACGTTGTAAAAGCATTTTGAGTCCATTTGAAGCATGAAGCATGAAGGAACTCACGCAGGAGGAACTGCCATCACTTAAATATTGTGTGGTCTAAGAAAACTAGCATGAGGACTTGAACTTATTCCGTCAGAGAATTTTACATCATTATCAGTTATGGAGGTTGTAGGGCCAGTAATGACCAATAAATACACTGAACGGCTATCCTGGTGCAAGATACTATGGTGGAAACAAGTAACGCCACAAATATCTCTCTGATGATCTACATTTTCTTGCATTTTATCACATGTTTATGGAGCAAAACTTAAGATTCAAAATTCCTTTTTATCATCTGTGTCTTGGATATGTAACTTTATTAAAACTTTTTCCTGTCTAACGTGCTTTCTTATTCCATTTTTCCTATCATAATTGCTTCAAGGTTTTTAGTGTTTTCAGTGTACTAATTCTTTTAAACTACTGTGCAAGAAAATTAGATTTAATGATATGGTAGTCTTTATGTTTAATTTCAAATGAAAACAAAAAAGAAAAATAAAATGCATTTAATTTATAATAAACGAAGCTTAAAAGATCCATACACACCCGAGGCTTTAGAGATTGCTATGTAGGTTATAAAATTGCTTGAAGTTGGAAGCTAATCCTGTACCAATAAATTGAACCTTGAAGATAATCTTATACAAATAAAAATGCAATCAAATCATGTACCAATAAAAATGCTATCTTTTACCTAAAATAATTGAATCTTCAAACCTCGATTTATAGGCTCACCTTCAAATTTATAGACTGATGATAGTATCTAATACCAATATCTCTTACGAATATCTCTTCAATGCACTGATGAATTAAAGAAAACAAAATATACAGACACCATATACTAACCCCTATTGTCCTATATATTATAGAAACATAAAGGCGTTACTCAGGCAAAGAATTTTATAAAGGAAAATGGGAGGCGTTACTCATGCAATTTTAAAAGAAAATGTGAGAAAAGAAACAATTATGTGTAGCATGTTTTTTATTTTTATTTTTAAATTTTAGGAAACAAAAAACGTTGAACGACTACCAATTTTATGAACCACTACCAATTTTATGGATGATTTATAGTTGTGGTACCAATCAAGGAAGAAACTAATAAGAAAATGTGAAGATTTTTTAACAATTTTATTTTTTAAAATTTTGGAGAAAAAAATTTGAAGGACTACCAAAATTTGGTAGTTACAAGATGTGTGCACATATAGAATAGCCTATCGGCCAAAATAGGTAGTGATTCATTATAAAAGGATGCGATCAAACATAAGCCACCACATTTATGAAAGGATGTATCTTGGACATGGATCGCCTCCATTGAGGTGGTATAAGTGGGAGTTGATATCACTCATAGAAAAAAAAAAAGACGGAAGGAAGGACAACAAATAAGAGAAGATCATTTGAAAATCATCCATTTTACAATATCCATCAATCGCAGCAACCAATCAATCATCAATATCTAAACTAGTTGAATAGACAGTCTAAAGAAACAGTCTAAGAAATAAACAATCAATCTTATTCACCTATCGAATAATAAGAAGGATCTCTGCATCAAGGGTGGATAAATATATCATCCACAGCCCATGACGTGACATCATCAATCACATAAGGAAAGATACATTTGAATATTGAGGTACGGACAGAAGCAGCAACAAGTAATTCTTAACTCTTTTGAGAATCGATCCAAGCATTGGATATTATCATTAATTCATACAAGAATATCTTTCAAGGCTGCAGTCCAGTTTACAAGAGAAAGTAAGCATCTTCATATTATTCTTATCCTCTTGTCTGATTGGCTATCATACTAGCACATGTATGAAGGAACTTGTATTTCTATTTCATTCATCAATGTACCATTATGATAGCATTTATTTTATATAGTCAATCACTAATAATGTGTAGACAGTCATATCCAATTGCTCATGATAATGTATCTTGTATGATTTGAATTCATAAATAATTTATTAACACCATATGTGGGAAAGAGTAGAAAGTGCCAACAGGCCATTCATGGATATTTATCACATAGAGGCCTTGTCACATGAGGTATGAGGTACCCATAGTGCAAGGATTGTGAATTAATGCCCTTGGCTACCTAGAGTACCAAGGAGTCTCACAGAGGCCTTAGCTCCAAGAGTACAAAGGTACTTGTTGAGTAAGGATGGGAAACATTAGACCCCCATGGTGGATAAAGGCAACTCTCATCACATCTCACATAAGTTGTTAATAAATGACATATGAGAGATAGCACGTATGTAATATGTATAGATAAAGATCATAGATCATGTGAAATATTATGATAAACAATATGCAAGGCATATGAATAGTGATCATAAGAATAGCATGTGAAATATGAAGGATAGATAAGAGCAATAGTGTTAATCCACTCACCACTATGAGGAGTAAGGAAGATTAGGGGCGGGCAATCAACCAAGGATAGGTACGGGTTCATTGGTCTAGAGCACCCCTTCGAGCCCTTGTCTCAAGATGGTACCTTAGGAGGAAAGAGGTAGTCTTTTAATTCGAATGGTCTAGAGAACCCTGAGTCAAAGGAAGGTCCTAGAGTGGCCTGGGTCTAGAGTACCCCTTGAAGGAAGAACAACCTATACCATTGGCATTGCACCCTAACAGATTCACTCTCATAAGATGGAGGTTTGATTAACAAGGCCCAAGTGTATCTCTTCTAGGGTATCATGAAATGAATACAATCAATCTATGATAACAAATGGCTTATGTTTATAAATGATGACATGTGATCTTGAAGGAAGATTTGAATACTAATGTTCTCTTTGTAAGTTGAAATTATGCAACGTTAAGGAAAATTTTTGGCTTGCTAGAAGGGGACATTACAAGCACCCCAACCTTATTGAATAAAACCTCTTTCATAGAGTTGTTGAGTAATGAGATGGGTAGAAAGGAAAGCTTATATGGTGATTATGGCATAGGTGGTTCAATACATGGAAATGGTAGGTGAACACACTAGAATTTACTATCCTAAGTACAATATTTCAAAATCTACCTCATTCCATTTGATAACAAGATCATCCCTTGTGTATCCATTTTGATGTTTTGCAAGTTTCTCCTTCTCCTCAAGAAATACATTAATGAACTCCTTAGCCTTGTTGCAGAGCATCTTCCTAACCTTCTTGCCATCAATTTCCAGGCCTAGGGCAGCTCTTATCAACTCTTTCATCACCTCAAAGTTAATCCCCCCAATTTCAACCTTTCCATCTTCTTAGGTCTATGCAAATTTTATCGACGAGGTGGGATCAAACCCTCTCATGGCATCTCAAATAGATTATGTTGATAGTATTTTGATTTTCTTTTTTACGGCTTATGTATTCATGATTATAAACTTCATCATTAATAATGAACTTGTGAAATATAAATTTAGGGCTTCATGTATGTTTTTCCTTTGAGTCATACATCTCCTTGCTTGTCTTATGCCCTTGTATCTATGTTGTGCTTTCAACCCATGTTCTTAGTCTTGTACAATTGTTGTGTGGCTTTGTGATTATCATCAAGCTCATAATTTATAATCATGGTTGTCTATCTATTTAAAAGACAAACCTACTTTGGCCCTTAGTTGTTTCAATGGTGCCAAGGATTCATATTTTATCCCCACACTTTATAATATCCTTTTTATTGTTGATTTCCTATTGTGGGTGTTTTTCAACTTTAGAGTGCTTCATTTACTTGTGTCCATTGGCAACTGGATCACTAGTGACCACTCCTCGTATGGAGAATGGGTTCTATACATCACATGTTCACTCTCAATTTCTTGCTAAGACTTGATTAGTGCCTAATTAGACCTTTGTTATGTGGTTTGTGCTCTTTTTGGTGTCAACTAGTTGGTGGCATTTTCTTTGTTTCAACTGGAGTCTTATTCCTGTGTGCTATCAAGTAAGTGACTTAGTGGAGATTGTTCCTCATTGTGGGAAGTGGGCTTGTTTAGTTGCACCCTCACTATCTGATGGGCTTTATTGTCTCCTCTAAGGTGCTACATCATCAATATTCATGATGGTAGGTTTGTTAGTAATGAGGTTGTAGTATTGTGGGCTTGTGGGGATTTCACATTAGTCTAGTGGTGATGATGTGCATAGTGTGGGTGGGTCATAGTATATGTGGACCAATTTTATTATGCCACATGTCAATGTGGCATGTATGGTGGGGGCCCTTTAAACATTATAGAACAAGCTATGCATTGTGGATATGGTGGAACATATGTAGAAGTGGCAAGTACCTGATCTATTGTTATTGGTCCTTTAGACCAATGAGCAATTATTTTGTGGGTCTATGTGTGTTGGTGAATGGAAGGAGGCCACATGTCTCTAGAGTGGCAAGGCATGGGCCTAGTATGTTTATGAGGTAGTCCTTTTATTTACATAGGCCCACATATAGGTGATGTATGTGTAGGTGACATGGCATTATTATTTTGGTGATAACTTGTTCAACTAGGTGCTCATCTTATGTAGGGACCTTTTGCCTTTTGGGCAATCTATTACTAAATTAGTAGAGAGTGCTCTTTGTAGCAAGGAATGTGTTGAGCTAGTCATCTTTCACTCCCTATTGGCTTGTTGAACTATTGATCTTGTGAGGTCCAACTACGGTAATTATGGATTGTCAATCTAGGGTAGATATTTAAAGGTTTTAACCTTGGTTTGAACTGGTAACTATTTAAAAAAACACCATTTGTTAGGGTTCTTTTGCAGAGAGGAAACTATTATAAGGACTTTGCACATAGTTCTTGAAATCTTAATGATAACCTTGCAACTTGGTATTGTAGATAGATAACTTAGGTAGTGCATAGATGACATGGGATCCATTTACATAGGTGAATCAAATATTTTTGATTGTATTTTATGAGAAAATGACTTGGGAATGGCTATAAGAGGTAGTAAATTTTTGTAGGGCCTCATTGTTTCTAAGTTCATAACTACATATTCCCAAATTAGTAGTGGTACAAATAGTTGATTTAAGAGCCTTGCAGAGCTACTGACTATTTAAAATTCTTTCTACTATAGGGTTATGATTGAGTGGGTCTATATTTTATTTCTTTCATAACTCAAGGGAGATATTTGAGCTTTAAGTGCATAATTTAGTACTTTATAGCATGGGCTACTTGATGTCAAGGCCTATAGGTAACACTTTTCTTAACCAAGTGTTACTCGTGTGTATTGCTTTCCTACAACTGAATTCAATGATTTAGTTGATTGGTTATTGTAGTTTGTTGTTCAAAGATAGTAGGGGAGCTGAATTGAATGAATGAGCATTGTAGATTGAGACATCTATCATGCACTCATTGGTTCTTCACGAGGCATTCATTTCGTATGTGTAATTTCATTATGTGTAGTGAGAGTTGGTTGCTTTGAGAGTGCCGAAACTTATTTACAATGCCCTATGTTCTTAGCATAGCCTAGGGTGTCACAACTAAAATTTAAGTTTTAGTTTTAAGTGTAGAAGGATAGAAATTTCATTAAATTTGAAGAAATATATATTTGTGGTACCTTTTGGAACACTCTTCGGTCACATAATATGCAAGGAAGGTTTGATGATTAAATTGCTAATAATGGCTATAGTCTTAAATCTAACAACTCCAAAGATAGTAACAAAAGTAAAAGCACTTTTAGGATACACTAGATACCATAGAAAATTCATCAAATGATATACGAAAATAGCTAGACAAATAGCAATACTCCTTAAGGAAAAGATAAAAAGAACCTTCCAATGGATAGATCAATGCCAAGAAGGCTTTAACAAACTGAAAAAGAAGATTTTAGAAGCACCAATTTTAGTTTTTCCAGATTGGAATTTCCCTTTCCATGCACATGTGGATGCACTAGGAACAACAATTGCCATAGTACTAGCAAAACCAAGAGGAAACAAACACCATATCTTAGCCACCCCATTTATATTATTTATAGACCATGATCAACTTAAGTATTTGATGAATAGACTAGTAATATAAGGAAGAATATGTCAATGGCTATTTCTATTCTAGGAATTTGATTTCAAAATCATGGTGAAATCAACAAAAGAAAATCAAGGACTAGACTATTTATCTATAATTTTTATAGGAGAAGAGCTTAGAAAAATAGAGGAATAATTACCTAGCATAAAATTTGTTTAGAATCAATGTCTTATTGGAGGAACTAATAGACATAGCACATTACTATGCATAGGATAGTTTCCAAAGCATTATTCCAAAAATGATAGATATAGGCTTTTGAGGAAATAATTACCATATACCTTAATTGAAGGAGAACTACACATCATAGGTAGGGATGAAATTTTAAGAAGAGTTGTTTTGAAACATGTAAGAATTAGTGTTTTAGGAGAATCACATGAAGGAATATCAGGAGGACATAATTCAGGAGAAGGTACTACAAGAAAGGTGTTACTAGTAGGATTATGATGGCCTACACTATTCAAGGATGCCAGTAAGTATGAAAGACATATGAAGTATGTTAGAGATTAGTGAAACCTACCACAAGAGATGATTCCTTTCTAGCTAGTATTAGCACAACTCCCATTTGAGAAGCAGACTATTCATTTTATTAGACCCATTGACCCCCCAACAAAGAAATAAAAAAGAAAGATTCATCATAATAGGGGTTGAGTATCTTACAAAGTAGGTGGAACCTAAAGCAATTAAATATTGTACTACTCATACTTCCACAAAGTTTATTTACCAAAATATTATCACAAGGTTTGGTTGTCTACTAAGCATAACAAGTGACCAAGGATAACATTTTATTGATAGAACAATTACAGAGCTACTAGACACCTTTATGATAGCACAGAATAGGAGAAACCCCTACCATCCTTAATAAAATGGAGCAAGTGAAGCATTGAACAAGGTTATAGGCATTTCATTTATAAAAATGTACAATAGTAACACCAATAATTGGGACATCAATCTTCCAACAGTGTTATGGGCTTATAGAACAACTTATAGATGGCTAATTTTTTTTCCCATTTAAATCAATATATGGAGTCAATGTGGCACTACCCATTCACTCTATTGTAAAAAAAATTGAGACTAGCTAATAACCTGCAATTGAATGAGGAAGAATATTTAAATAAAATATTAGAGGAATTGGGAAAATTAGATTACAAAAGATTGTTAGCAGCCTACCATCAAAGTTTAGAAATAAAGCACCAGAAAGCATGGCACGATAGAAATTTGCAACAAAAATTTTTCCAAGTAGGTGACGTAGTTCTCCTATATTATAGAAAATTTAAGAAATAAGAGAAATTAAAAATGTGATGGTTAGGACAATACAAAATTATGGAGATAAACAAGTCTAGAGCTATCAAATTATAAACACTTAAAAAAATCCAAAGGCTATGTCAATGGTGCAAGACTTAAACATTATCATGAGGAAACATAAGAAAATAAAATCCATTAAATACTAACACAAAGTTATAAAATAATATAACGTTAACAAAATATAACATTGCATGTGTGAAATACTCCAACAAAAGAAATGGTGCAAACAATACATATAGGTAGGAGTAATAAATGCACAGCCCTCATTTAAAATTTATAAAGATGAAACTCTCCAAGAAAACATTACTTGAAAAAATTGTTGAGAGATCTAGTGTGGAAAGAAAGAGAAAAGGATCTAGAAGAAAGAAGTAATTTTAACATAGAGAAACAAAACAAAATTTGTTGGAAAGATGACAACACCCGTTATGGTTGATGCAACCAATAACCCACATCTAAAATACAAGAAATACCCTTTCAAGGCTATGGAGATGGACCTAGCCGAAGCATTCTCATATGTTCTTGCTGACATCATATATGAAGAAGATGTCTAGAAATATATACATTCCAATATGACAGATATTGATCACACCACTTTCAAACCGGTCAAAATGACATTGTTGAATCTTGGATCTGAAGAATCCCTCCTACAAAACTAAAAGATTGCCAATTTTAAGTAGGAAATATTGCCACATTGAAATGCACCCTTTGGAGAGTGGTGTGATAACTCTCCTTTCAATTATCACAATGGAAACACTCCTAGGCTATGAGAGACCTAAATCTTAGAGTGAATCTCTAGAGTGGACTGGTTCTCCTAGTGTAACACCTAAACTAACTTATTCTACTGCTATGGTAGTGCTTCATAAACTCATATAGATCTGTTGACTATTTAGACATAAACTAATCTCTATCATGTTCATGGATCTTGTGGAGTTTATACAAATCCCTTATGGAGACAATGCATAATAGAAAGATTTTGGAGAGCGAAGTGTAGCAAAATTTTGGATTCTAGTTGTAATTTACAACACCTTATAAATTGCAAAGAACTAGAGATTGTCGAAAAGAGTTAGGATTTGCTTTGCATCATGTAAAAGCTTGTATGTTGTAAAATCTCTTAGGAGTGCCGATTTGACAAGGGTTTCAACTTGAAATTAACTAAGTCACCAAAATTCCCAAAACTAGATCCAAAAACCATTGGATTAGATCTAAGGATGAAAAATAAACATTAGATCCTTGAATCCCAAAACACATTCACATACAGATTTGAAATCAACATTGAATCACCTAGAAAAAATTTGAGGGTAAAAGCATAGAACTGTGTCACACTTTTGGTTGACTTATCAATAAAAGTTTACCAATTTACCAAAAAAATACAAAATTTCAAAAAAGTTGACATTTAAACAATTCCTACTCATGTAAATAATTGTTTTAAAAAAAATCTAAAAATACCCTTTTGTAGATTTGTAAGCGTAGTTTTAAAAAATGTGGGTTTATTAATAGTCTAGTTATTGTTAATATTTTATTTTATTTTTTTACTAAAAGTAGGTCATCAGCACCAAAATATAAGGTTGATTGTCTTATCAAGAAAAAATAGTAAAGTTTATTAAAAAAAATAAAAAAAAATATGATGCACTAGAGAAGAGATTCCATGTCAAGATGATATAATTTTTTTTCTATTTTGGATAAATAGTCAAGACAAAAGTTAATGTCCTATCGAAATAATTATTTTTCAATACACACAACTTTTAGTATTTATTTAAAAATATATATTTATCAATATGCATAAATAATAAATCCATGCACTCAAGTTTCAAGTTATAAATACACACAAAAAATTTGAAGGAAAAAAAATAAAATTTACTATCAAAAGAGTGACGTCCCACTTAACTTCATTTTTCAGCATTTTTATCAGCAACTAAATTATAGTGTCAATTTTACAAAAAATGTATTCAAATAATTGTTTAAATTTTCATAAAAAATACAAACCTAAAATACACTAAAAAGTATACATTTCATTAATTTACATCATTTCAAAATTCAAAATGTATATGTCACTTTTTAATGATTCAAGTTAAAAATTTAGATTAGCGTTGGCCATTTCCTCTATAAAAGTGTGACACGGCTTTGTGCTTTTACCCTTGAACTTGCAACAAATTCCTACCTAAAAGGGGAAAAGAGAGAAAAATCAACAAACATTTGCACAAACTAACCTTCCAAGGCGAGATCAAGCCTGCCTACAGAAAGTTTGACTAAAAACCAACTTACGTGGCTAAAAAAAGGTAGATGAAATGTCAAAAAGAAGACCAGCCAATGGTAAAATGAAATGTCTGGTAAAAATTGTAAATACATGGAAAATACTGCATGTAGGGTAAAGTTGCAAATTGGACTCCAGATTCTAATTTATAGTTAACAACATAAAACAAAAACCCTTCGAAATTTTAGATTTTCAGTAAACAACAGATGCTAACACTTTAGGGATTCCCAATATGACATTTTCACTCACCGAAAGTATAATTACACAAATAAAATCAAGTTGATATGGAAATCAAAGCATAAGGATAAGTGGAAAGTTAAGAAAACAAATAGCCTAGTCCCCAATTTTGACAACAAAATAGGGGTTTGTTGTGAAGGGTCACAATGAGTACAACAAACATTTGCAGGGAGGTTGTTTGACAATCTCTTGTGTGCCTATTCTTGAACCCAAAGAAGGAAATCAAGATTTTGTTCTCATAGAACTAAATGAAAGTATTAATAATAGTGGAACTAACCACCCTATTCATGACCAAGAACAAACCAAATTATCCTCTAGAGATTCTATTAGACATAGTCCAATCTTTAGGAACCTCTGAAGTGAAACTCACATGCTTGGGGTTAGTAGTTTTTTTACTGGCAATTTTTTGTTAAATGATGAATAGCTGAAATTGGGGAATCAACTTTTGGTGAATAGTACAAGTTGTAAGGCAACTTGAATTGCCACATTTTTATGAAATTTTAGTTTGGTCCAAGTTAAATTTTTTGAGCATTTATTTTATTAAACTTTTAAACTCAACTATTTTGACACAATATTCAAGACATGATTATATCTAATTCACCTAATGCATATAGATTTAAAGATAAATATAAATTGATTTGGCATTAATGTAACATATTTTTTAGTTATTTTAGGACCATATCATCAATCTTTATTTCTCATCATTGATTTTGTTTGTAATTGAACAATTCTTATTTCTTTTCAGGACCTAAAATGTACTCAAACTTTCAAATTTTTATTCAGCCTGAAATTACTTTTGAATTGTTGATCTCAATAAAATGTACCCACACTTTCAAATGTCCATTAGCCCCACAGACATTTGAAAGTGCAAGTAATGGAGTTCAATGGACCAAAAGTAATTCTTGGTCCGATAGACATTTGAGTGCAAGTACATTTTGGCTCCCAAAAAGTAATAAGAATCATTTGATTAGAGGAGATCAATGGTGCAAAAATAATTTCAGGCCCAATGAACATTTGCAGGTGTTGGAGCATCCAAGCTCAACTTGCAATATCAACACAACCTTCCATAAAGATGAACATGCATAGTGAAAGTCAAACCTATCATACTAATTATCACACCTTTAATCTTATCTGAAGGACAAAATCATAAATATGATCAAATAAAAATAAATATTATTCAAATAAATAGATCACATAGTGTTCTAAATAGAATAATATAACATAACAAAGTGTTGAATAAATATTGAGTTGGTGAGAAGAAAATAAAACATACATTGAAGACATCCATATAAAAGAGGTTAAAATAGGAGAAAATGCAAGGGTATGCACTTTTTTGATGTAAACTATATATTCTTTCAAAAAAGTTGATTGTATTTTAAGTTGAAAAATTAATACGTTGAGGAATCGTAAATGAAATTAAGGTGAGATTTGAAATTAGATCATAATGCAATATAGTTGACTGTGTTATTTGCTCACATAATTATACCTTGAAGGTAATGGAGTTAGTGGTTGGAGTCTGGTCGATAGAGCTGAAATTAGATCACAATTTAACATATGTAAATATAGACATTCACATAAACAAGCAATAGGGGAAACAAGACCACTTCAACCAAAAGAAGGCACCTTCACAGGGTAGAATTTTCATGACTCAGGAAAATAAATAAATCTTCAAAGCTTCCCTCAAACAACTTTTGAAGGAGTATGAGAATAATATAGCTTGCATAGAGAACCACCCTATATGAAAAAATATGTGGATTCCCCTAATGCACAATGCTCTGAGTGGGTGTAAGAGGGCCATATCCAAGAGAGGAACAAAAAATACATTTTTTGACAAATCCTTGTTTCGATGATGAGTGCAAGATAGAAAAAAGAAATATGTGAGAATGTGGAATGGTCAAAGAAAGTAACAAAGAGTACGAAAATTTATTATGGTGTAAACAAGAAAAGTATGTAAAGACAAGAAGAGAGGAGTTAATTGCCCTTGGAAAACACAACACCAAAAACTTTTGGAAGGAACTACAAGAAAAGAGAAAACAAATAGAAAAAAATAGCATAGGTTACCAATGGCTTGAATATGCAAAGTTGTTATATGAGCGTGACCAAGATAAACATAGACCCTCGGTAATCAATGCAACTACTAAAATTTTCACCATTGAAGATACGGATCAGGGCATAAAAAGGTTGTCCAAAGAGAAAGCACAAGATATCAATGGGCTACAAGAAGAGCATTTAAAATGGGGTAAAGAGGTCCTTACACCTCGTATCAAGTGCATTTTCAATAATGTCATTCAAGAGGGATTTTCGGAAGACTAGACAATTATTGTTGTTATCCCTCTATATAAAGTGGTGATATAAATAATCCATCAAATTACTACACTATTATGATTAACCCCCTACTTGGAAAACTTTTTGGAAGCATGGTTGAATGTAGAATTAGTAGTTGGGCAGAAAAAGAGGGAAAAAGATCTAAGGGACAGGCTAGCTTTAGACTCAAACATTCTAATATTGATAATGGTGTTACCCATAGGTTCTTGATTGAAAAAATATGGAACACCCAAGGTGACGTGGCTTTTTGTTGCTTTGTAGACTTTAAAAAAGCCTTCGACAAGGTGCCCAATGGAAAACATTGGAATAGGATGGAGGAACTCAGAGTTCTAGATGTGTTTAGATCAGTAGTCCATAGGCTTTATGCACAAGTCAAGGCTATAATCAGAGTCAGTGATGGAATGTCAAAGTACTTGGCAGTGATATTGGCGTTAAACAAGGTTCACTACTTTTCAAAACTTTGTTTCGGCTATACACTGATAAGTTAAAAGAGTGGATAAACAAGGCTAGTGGGGAGGGAGTTTAGTTGGCTAAGTACATAATAAAGTTACTCTTATATGTGGATGATCTCATATTAATTGCTAAAACAACTTATAGTCTGAGAGAACACTTGAGGGCACTCAAAGATTTTTGTCAAAAGGTCGAGATGTAGGTGAACACTAGCAAAACCAAAGCAATGATCTTCTCATTGTGAAGAAAAAAGAATAAAATTAACTTTCTTTTTGAAGGTAATGTGTTGGAAGTACTAGACATGAGTACAAGTACTTCAGGCTTGATTTCCACAACAAGCTTAGCTGGTAAACATTTAGAGAGAAATGAATTCAAGGGCATTGGAAAGAGTTATACTCTCTTCAAAATAGATTTAGGAATATGGAATTATGGGACTAGAAAACCAAGAGAATGCTTTTTGGTTTTCTTGTTACTCTAGTGATTCATAATGGGTGTGAAATTTGGTGTAGCAGTATGTCAGATTAGAAATGGAGGCAGATAGAAAGAATCTAGAAACATCTAATCATAAGCAGTCTCAAAATTAAGGTTGTTGTTTTGTAGGAGATTTTATTGGTTGAAATGGGTACTTTCCCTTTGGAAGCATCGACAATGGTCCGACTGTTAAGTTACCTAAAGAAGAATCAAAATATGGAAAACCATTGTTGGCCTAGGCTAATTATGGAGGGAGAGATAACTAGAAAAAATAACACAAGGATGAAACATGATGCCAAATGGATGAAGAAATGAGACATTAATATACAGGAATGTCCAAATACTAATGAGAAAATAAAAAGTTTTGTGACAGAAAAAGTTAGGAACATCATGTGGACAAAACAATCTAGGCAAAAAAAACTTACTATATGAAAAAATTTAACCCCACGTGGGACCACGAGGAAACAACCTACATTGGAGCAGATATTAAATGGAAAACAAAAATGTTGATAGCCCAATTAAAGACTAGCTCACATCAGCTTACTATATTAAAGAATTTAACTTCACATGGGACCATGAGGAAAAATCCTACATTGGAGCGGATATTAAGTGGAAAACAAAAATGTTGATAGCCCAATTAAGGACTAGCTCACATCATCTTAGATGTGAAACTGACATACGATTGAAAGAGTGGGAAAAGCTAATATGTCTATTTTACAATAAGGGAGTGGTGGACACAGAATGACACTTCGTCATGGAGTGTTTAACATAAAGCGACATCCATACCAATTATGAATGTTGTTGATAGCAGCGTCAGGTGTATCCTTCCAGCCATTCTCCTTAGATTGATTGGATAAATTAATTGACATTTCTTTTGGAATAAGGCTGACATGTTGTTCTTGAAGAGTCACGTCTCTCCCTTCACATTGTATATATACTCATTGATTGTAACTCATTTAATTGTCCATTCATTCATTGTTCATTCTCAAGTTCGTATATTCAAGTGTGAGTTCTTCACCAAGTGCAGATTGATATTGTAGAAGGCTGAGTTTTATCATCAATGAATTGCACCATTGTGTTTCCGTAGTTGCATTAGATTCTGGTGCTTTACTTGGCCTTCATATCGGCCTCTATTGTAGAAGAGACATTCTTTGTAATTCAATAATATAAGTAATATTATTGGCTGGGTTTTTCTCCCTCAAGAGGAGGGTTTTCCAAGGATATTTGTTGTCGTTGTGTTGATTTTTGAATTAATTTTCTATGCATTACATCTAATCATAAAATTAACATGGTATTAGAACAGGTTTGAAGAAGATCATGATCAGATTCATCATTATAGCGATACTTTCTATTTCTTTATATCTTTTGTCTATCCCTATTTTAGTCAAGATGGTGAACTGTCTTAAAATTGAGGATAGACTTGAGGGAGCATCCAACTTCACATCATGGAGGTTTATAATCATGCTCACCTTGGAAGAAAATGACTTGGCCGAGTTTGTGGAAACCAAAGTTCCTAAACCATCAGAGGAAGAAGAGAAGTTATAGTGGAAAAAGAAAGACACCAAGGCAAAGAAGATGTTGGTTGACTCCATTAAAGATCATATTGTTCTGATTGTCTCCAAATTGAAGACGACAAGGGACATGTTCAAAACCTTGGAGGAGATGTATGAAATCAACAACACCAACTGGGCTCTTGCACTAAAGCAACAACTACATCATGTGAAGATGGTGAAAGCAGAAACGATTATTGCTTACTTCATGAGGATTTCGGAATTGAGAATTCAACTCTCTACAATTGGTCATGTGGTTGATGACAAAAACTTGACCATGCTTTCTCTCAATGGTCTTCCTTCATCATGGGAATCCTACATTCAAGGAATCAATGCAAGATTGAAGCTTCCCAAGTTTGATCGATTGAGGGCAAATTGCATTCAAGAGGAGTCTAGATTGGTTGCTAGAGGAATTGGTGAAAGCTCTACCAATGAAGACATTCATGTCCTTGCCTCTCAATCATCAAAGAAGAAAGGCAAGAATGGGAAGAAAGGATTCTTCAAGAGGAACAGAGATAATGGAACTGATGGTGCTGCCGCATCCAAGAAGAAGAGGGACCTCTCCAAAGTCCAATACTTTAGGTGTGACAAGTATTGTCACATTGCCAAGCATTGTCCATCCAAGCCTAAGCAACAGGCCACCATTACAGATGTTGATGATGCCTCTCCTCAGAAGGACTCATGTGAATACTTGTTCTATTCGGCATTGTCAAGCAATGTACCTACCGACACCAACACTTGGCTGATTGACAGTGGTGTATCTCGACACATCACTAGTTTTAAGGAGCACTTATCAAACTTGGTGGAGAGAGATTCTAGTGAACAAGTTATCATTGGAGATGATGCTAGCTATTCAGTGAAAGGGATTGGGAACTCTACTCTCCACTTGGATTCCAACATTACCCTAAAGTTAAGTGATGTTCTCTATATTCTAGGCATCAAGCGAAATCTGGTTTCCATTTCAGCCTTGGAAGACAAGGGATACCAAGTTGCCTTCTCTAAAGGCAAAGTTCGTGTGTGGATGAAGAATTCCAAATTCAAGACTGCTTGAGTAATTGGAGTTAGACATGAGATCCTCTATAGGCTAGACACTCGTCCACTTCAGGCATTAGTACATGATTCTTCAAGCTTGTGTGATCTTTGGCATCGAAGATTGGTTCACCTACACTTTTAGGCTCTACCTATCATGGAGCAGATGGTCACGGGTCTCTTGAAATTCAACCAGGAGCATGAAGGTACCTGTAAAGGTTGTGCCATGGGTAAGAATACTAAAAGTCCATTTCATAGTAGAGAAATTAGATCTAAATGTATTCTAGATCTCATTCATTCTAATTTATGTGGTCCAATGTCTGTTGCTTCTTTGAGTGGTTTCTTGTATTACATTATTTTTATTGATGACCACTCCAGAATGACTTGGATTTATTTCTTGAAATCTAAAGAATTTGAGGAAGTACTTGAGAGGTTCAAAGAGTTTAAAGCTCAGGTAGAGAACTTATCTGGGAAGAGGATCAAAGTTCTGAGATCTGACAATGGAGGGGAGTACACCTCTGAAAGATTCTATAACTTTTGCATTGAAGTAGGGATTAAGAGGGAATTATGTGTCCCTTACAATCCTTAACAAAATGGTGTTGCAGAAAGGAAGAACATATCTATTGTAGAAGCAACCAAAGCTATGATTCATGACGAAGATCTGTAAACCTGCCTTTTGGCTGAAGCATCTAGGATAGCTATTTATGTTCAAAGTAGAAGCCCTCACCGCATTTTGGAGAACATGACTCTTGAAGAAGAATTCACAGGGGTGAAGCCAGAAGTAAGTCATTTGAGAATCTTTGGTTGTCTAGTGTATGTTCATATACCGAAAGATAAAAGGACAAAGTTGGATCCATCTTGCAAGAAGAGAATATTTGTGGGCTACAGTGAGACTTCAAAAGCATATAGAGTTTACGTTCGATGTCAGAAGTTGATTGAGATCAGTAGGGATGTTACATTTGAAGAGGATGGTGCAATCAAAATATTTAAGGGCATTCATATGGAGATAGATAATGAAGACCAAGAGTCTCCTCAAGATATGGAAGTTGACCATACTCCTGAGATTCAGAGGGAGGCTACTGATCCAAAAGAAGATGATGATCCTGTTGAGCCTTCGGAACCAACTGATGGACCTAGTGATATTGTTGTAGTAGGAAAAAGGCCTATGTGGGCTTGAGAAACCATGCAAGAGGTAGGAAAATATGCAGCTCCTCGAAGATCTCTTAGAGAAAGCAAGAGACCTCAAAGTTCTCAGATTATGTGTTATTAATGAGTTAAATTATTGAGTCTAAGCCTTCCAATGTTGAGGGAGCTACTAGTCAGCAAGTATGGAGAGATGATATGGCTGAAGAGTATCAATCCATCCTCAAGAATGATGTTTGGGACATCGTACCTAGACCTGAAAGAAAATCTATTGTTTCTTCTAAGTGGCTCTTCAAGATCAAGCATGTGACTGATGGAAGCATTGAGAAGTACAAGGCTAGGTTTGTGGCTAGAGGATTCTCTCATAAAGAGGGAGTAGATTATGAGGAAACCTTTGCTTCAGTTGCTCGTTATACATCTGTCAGGACCATCATTGCTATTGCAGCATTTAAAGGATGGAAGATACACCAAATGGATGTGAAGACAATATTTCTAAACGGTGTACTCGAGGAAGAGGTATATATTGAGCAACCTGATTGCTTTGAGGTTCATGGGAAGGAGTTTCATGTTTGCAAGTTGAAGAAGGCTTTGTAAGGCCTTAAACAGGCTCCTCGTGCTTGGTATGAAAGAATGGATCGATACCTGATGAGCTCAGGTTTCTCCAAGAATGATGTTGATTCAAACATATACTTCAAGGTAATGGATGGCAAAGCACTAATCTTGGTTCTCTATATTGATGATCTACTTATTACTGGAGAAGATCACCTCATTATCAAATGCAAGGAGTTAGCTTCAGAATTTGAAATAAAGGATCTTGGTCTTTTGCATTACTTCCTTGGTTTAGAAGTATGGCAGAAGCCAGATGAGATCATTCTAAGTCAAGGAAAGTATACTATTGACATCTTGAAGAGATTTGGTATGATGGATTGCAAGTCCATGTCTACACCGATGGAGACAAATTTGTTAAAGTTAAAAGAGGTTGTAGCTAGTTCAGATCTGGCGGATCCTACAATGTATAGATAGTTGATTGGATCATTGATGTATCTAGCTAATACTAGACTAGATATTTGGTATGCAGTGAGTGCACTTAGTCAGTTCATGTGTGAACCAAGGCAAATACATCTAGTTGCAGTGAAGCATATCCTAAGATACTTGCGTGGCATAGTTGGGTATGGCTTGAAATGTTCTTCTGGTGTAGACTTGAAGCTGCATGGATATACTAATTCCGATTGGGCAAGGTGTGTCACTGATCGGAAGAGCACATCTGGATGTTGCTTCAGTTTGGGATCTGCTATGATTTCCTGGTGTAGTAGGAAGCATTCATCTGTAGCATTGAGTACAGTAGAGGCAGAGTATATTGCAGCTTGTATGGCAACTCAGGAAGTAGTATGGCTTCGTAAGCTCCTTGCAGGATTGTTTGGACAATCAATGGAGCCTACTATCATTCATTGTGATACCCAGAGCTGTGTGAAGCTTTCTGTCAATTCTATGTTTCATGACAGAACCAAGCATGTTGAGATCATATGCCGTTATATCAGAGATATGGTATTGAGGAAAGCTATACAGTTGAGGTATATCAACACTAATGAGCAGACAACAGACATTCTCACCAAGCCTCTCTCTAGGATAAAGTTTGTGTACTTTCAAGATAAGCTTGGTATAGTGGAGAATACAACCTTAACTGAGAAAGAGTCTCAGTATCAGTGATCCTCTATAATGAGTTCTTCTCTATGAGAGAAGTTCGAGGTGAAATCCCTTGATAATGAGTTCTTCTCTGTGAGAGAAGTTTGAGGTAAAATCCCTTGATAATGAGTTCTTCTCTGTAAGAGAAGTTCAGGGTGAAATTCTCTTGGTAATGACTTCTTCTTGGTAAGAGAAGTTCGAGGTGAAATCCCTTGATTCCACCCTCTAGGAGAGCCATGGTGGATGTCATGTGTGTGACTCCATGTCAACATCACGTGAGAGAGTCCGTGATGATTTTTTTTTTGTACTTGTGTTTCACCCTCTGGGAGAGCTATGGTGAAAGTCATGTTGAGGTGACAACATCACGCAAGTGAAGAACACTTGTACATACCATACATGGTTGTAGCCATTATGGTTGATATCATATTGAGGTGATATCTGATATCACGATGAGGTGGTATCTTTCTTTTCCACATATGGATGTAGCCATTGCGGTAGACATGACGATGAGGTGACATGTCTTGTGCAGCTGGAAGTATCCTACCTAGCTAAGAGGGAGTGTTGTTGATAGCAGCATCAAGTGTATCCTTCCAGCCGTACTCTTTACATTGATTGGATAAATTAATTGACATGTCTTTTGGAATAAGGCGAACATGTTGTTCTTGAAGAGTCACGTCTCTCCCTTCACATTGTATATATACTCATTGATTGTAACTCATTTAAGCATCCATTCATTCATTGTTCATTCTCAAGTGCGAGTTCTTCACCAAGTGCAGATTGGTATTGTAGAAGGATGAGTTTTATCATCAGCGAATTACACCATTGTGTTTCTATAGTTGCATCAGATTGTGGTGCTTTACTTGGCCTTCATATTGGCCTCTATTGTAGAAGAGACATTCTTTGTAATTCAATAATATAAGTAATATTATTGGCTGGGTTTTTCTCCCTCAAGAGGAGGGTTTTCCCAGGATATCTGTTGTGTCTTTGTGTTGATTTTTGAATTAATTTTCTGTGCATTACATCTGATCATAAAATTAACAATGAAGACACCTTGAAAGTTGGCAATTTAAACACTTTGTTTGAGGAGGCAACGCTGGACAAAACTGTAAACTTTTTGATCAAAATCCACTGCGGAAGCTCTGATCTCAACATAGATTACAAACTGTATAAGACTTTGGTGCCCTGTTTTTAAGAGGGGCCGTGTGCTGCACTTAGTCCCATAAACTGCTTTGGCCTCATGGACGTCATTAAAATCTTTCATTTCATTTCAATCATCATTGTTTGTTTTAACTTCATTTCAATCATCAATTTTTTCTTTAAGGTTGCCTTTCGCAGCAGAGAAGAAGTTGTTGCGCGTACAAAACTCGTGGGCAAGCACAAGTGTTTGTCATCCGTATCAATTCATTAACAGCCAGTTGCGGTGAAAAAAATGCGCGTTTACTCCGAGCTCTATGTCGTCCCCGTCAAGTTGTCAGCTTTTCTGCGACGTGATTATGAGCAGGATTGAATTCCATTGTGAAAGATCAGCTGCCTTGTCGTCCTTCCATAGGTACTCCTTAAAACTTCAATACAATTCTTCTTTAACGCTAATTTATGACTGTTGCCAAGTAAAGCTGTTATAACATTTTCGCTCACTGGGCATAATTATTTGTCATCGGCGTCTAGGTCTGTATTAAGACTAAGGTCATGTAAATTTTATCGTTGGGAAATTTATTAATATTTTGTCCTCCCCCTTGAATTCTCATGTTTTGATTGGCTATTTGGCTGTCGTTGGTGAGTACGATTGAATTCCATTGTAAAAGAGCACCGACCTTATTCCCTCCATACTCCTTAAAACTGCAAATATGGTGATCGTGCTGTTTAGCTGCAGCCTTCTTTCTTTGGCGAAGATCTCCTCACTGAAAAGGGAAAAGATGGGGCGAGGAAGGATTGAAGTGAAGAAAATTGAGAAGAAGAAGAGTAGGGTCGTGACGTTATGTAAAAGGCATTCTGGCCTTATAAAGAAGGCGCGGGAGCTATCCGTCCTGTGCGATGCCCAAGTGGGCCAATCTTTTCTGAGACCGGCAAGCTCTTTCATTTTTCAAGCCCCAGGTGGGACTCATTAACTTTAAATTATTTTAATGGAAATGGACATGGTCACCATAACTGCAGTCTATCTAGCAAAAGAAAACATAGAAAAAGCTCCAAACAAGCTAAAATCCATAGTTTATAATCTTTGAGATGATATTTTGATTTGGGGGAGTAACTTAGATCATCCAATTTTCATGTTTTAGATATAGTTTTGAATTTTCTTCATTCCGTGTTTAAACATTTTCAAGTGCTTTTAGATTGGAACTTGTTTTTTAACATATATTATATTATTATGTGAGCAAGTATGTTATAGTTTTTTCCTATTTCCACGTATTTCTGAAGACCTCCATGGATAGAGTAGTTTAAATTAAATAATGTAATGTTTGGTTGTTTTCTTAGCATTTATTAAATGATCATGGAATTGTGTGGGCAGGGGTATGGATGAAATTATTCAGACATATTATGAACATGTTGAAAGTTGCTGTAAATCACCACGTAAATTCCAGACATGGCCTCTTTCCTATGGTTTAGAAGGGATTGGTTTCTATCACATATAGAGTTGTTTCTGCATATGTTCTTTTTTGCACACCTAAATTTTAACAGCTAAATATTATTTATATAAATGGTTACTTAAAGCTCAAGTAAATGTTCTAATTATAAAATAATGTAGAATAGACCATTGTGAGGTGGTGCAGACCTTTGAATAAATATGGATTGCTTATGAAGTTATCGATATCTACATGTTCATTATATCTAGACATTGCAATTATATAGTAGTTTCTATAAAAAAAATTATTATAAAAAAGTTTATCTTTGTTAGGTTATGTGAAAAGAAATGTAAGGAGTAGATATAAGAAATTATTTGATAGATGATTTAAACATTAAAATAGGGGAATAAAGTGTTTTCAGGAATGAGAGATTGGGAATGCTCACAAGATAATAATGACAAAAATCAAGATGCATAAACGAAAGTCTCACCTTCAAGTAAAACCATACAAGATGAATGAATACATATAGAGTATGTGAGGTGGCAAATATGATCAATGGAAAATGTAAATCCTGAGTATCCAAAAATAAGGAGTAACTCCTAAGAAAGATGCCATAAAGTCACTCCACGACCCACTTCTAATAACCTATGCAGGCTAAACCTAAATGTAGGAATAGTACACCACAACTAAATAAAATAAAATGAAAACCTACAAAACTCCCCCTTAAGCACAACTTAAGTGGGTGAAGAGAAGGGTCTCAATAGATGAAGCCATAATAGGTACCTATATGCATAAAATCTCCCCATAGATAAGGAGCCCCTCAAATGAAGAAAGAAAAAAAAAACCAAAGTAGAGAGAAGAGTGAGGACTAGGTACCCCAACAAGAAGTAGCCTTTTGCACTCCCAACAAACATCATAGATGAAGAAAATTGCTTTCTATAAAGAGTTTGATGAAAATGTCAATGATTTGCTTAGTAATTGGGTACTAGTAGAGATTAATGACATGTCCATTAATAAGTTCCCTGATGTAGTACGTATGAACCTCTATGTGCTTGGTCTGTTGATGGTGGACTAGGTTTTATAAAATGTGAATAGCAATTTGATTGTAAAAAAATATGATAGATGACAGAACTAGATACCAAATTCTATGAGAATGTGTTGAAGCCAAATGGCCCTAGTGGCAAATTCATAGCCCCCTAATACTTGGCCTCAATGGAAGATAGAACAATAGAATGTTGCTTCTTGCTTGACCAACATATAGGGCTTGAATCAAGTGAGAACTTGTATACTAAAGTGGATTTGCGATCTTCAAAATCACCTAGCAAGTATAAATCGATATACATAGCCAAGTTACTATCAATACGTGTTACATAATGAGTCCCAAAACTGTGAGTGCCTTCTATGTAATGGAGAATTTACTTATCTCCATTCCAGTGTAGCTCATGGGGCTTGTGTATAAACCAAGAGACCATTGTAATAAATTATGAAATGTCGGGCCATGTGTGAGTCAAGTATATGCTGCTACCAACAAGTTGTCAATATAGAGTGGCATCAACCAATGGTGAAGAACACTATACCTCAAGTTTGAGTCTAGAAAAAAAGGAGCCAGAGCAGGCTTGTAGTTAGCCATGTGGTGCTATGACAGCAAGTCAAGTATGTGGATTGTGCAGTACTAATCCCAAAAAAGACCGAGATATCTCAATTCTAAAGAAGTAATACAACAAACCTAAGTTGCTCATAGAAGACATGTTTTGAAGGGTAATTCTCATTGTCATAATAGAGGATGAAGAGCTCCTTATGATTAGTGAGTCATCAAATACAAAACCAAGTGTAGGAGGGAATCATCTTTCCACAAGATGCAAACATTTGGATCATCTAATAGCATTTAGAAAACCCAATTGAAAGAAGGAACAAATCCATCTTCATGTACCAAGCCTAAGGGGCATGTTTGGGGCTATAAATAAATTTCCTAAGCCTATAAATCATGGAAGAATCTTGTAGAAAGCCTGGTGGCTTCTCCATATATATCTCCTTATGATCTCCATGAATAAAATCACTCTTCGATGTCTAATTGATGAACCTGTCAACACACTATGTCTTGTGACAATTTAGAAAGTGTGACTTGGATGGAGTTCATCTTTGCAACTGGCGCAAAGGTCTCAGTGAAGTCAATATGAAGTGTTGTTTCTTGCACATCATGCCTATTTTATTTCATGAAAAATATGGAACCCTTTTCAACATCTTGATTGAAATCTTTTTGCCTTGCTCACTTGGGTTCATTTCTATTTAGAATATTTGAAAGTTTTATTAATATCTTACACTTGCAATGATTTCCTTTTACTAACCCGACTTGTTCGATTTCTCAATTCATTACTTTTGCAATCTTAATCAATTAAACTTGATTTCATATTTTGACTATGGTTCCTTTTTTGAGTGTGTTACTGTGTAAGGATTCTTGGATTTTTATATTATTTAGCAAAGACTTGTTTCTTTTTGTATATTTTAAGTTTAAAAGTCAAAGTGTTAACCCAAGTCTTGCTAGTCTTAATAAACTTCACATTTCATCTTATCTAGAGTTCAAAGGTTCCGTCTGAAAAATTGTTCATATAAACTGATGAATCACTCAAAAACATAATTTCACATGTATCTACACATGAAGCAAACTTGTTAGAAAATAAATGCATACTCTAGATGTGTTTGATGACTTGCTTGTTTTCTAGGACATCCAAAGTATACATTTCTTGTTTAATGCATTTGAGTATCAGCGTATACATGCATAGGTACTTGTTCATGTAAGGTTAGAAACCATTCATTGCTTAGAGTATTACTCTAACATCACTCTTTTGCCAGATGTAGGAACTAGAGACGACATGGACTATGAAGGACAAGGACAACTCAGGGCAACAAGACAAAACAGTAGAACCAGAACTAGTCATTCTTAGGCAATGATTGGCCTCTAACCCTACATGCACATCTTTACTTTTACTTATTCATGTATAGATTGTTCTTCAATTTTATTGAATAAGAAAGTTAATCTCATGGCTTGTGTGAGATAATATACATGTTACATTCAATAAAGATTATTTATTTTTTAGAAAGGATTTGTATAAATTTTTCTTATGTTACATTGACTTGGATAAATGTAGTAATTTGATAATCATAATCTTTTAAATTATTTTATTTATGCACTTGAATGTAATGTAATAAGGATCAGATAAAATGTACCTTTTAAACTTTGAGTCAAAGCTCTACCTGAATGACCTATAGTGAAATTTAGGTAACAACTGTATTTTTCAAACTTGCAATAGAAGGTTAGTTTCTCTTCCATCTATCATAACCCTTTCCAACTGATAAATTAGAATAGTCATGAATATATTGCAATGGTCTAGATGAATGTTTCATAGTAGTTCTAGTAGTTTTTTCTTCACTCTCCCCAACCAACTTTGCCATTTCAACTTGTTGTTCCAACATTATATTTTTACAAAATCTAACTCCATGTCCACTCATGCAATAAATGGTGTCAAACCCTACTATAGCTCCCATGATAATTAGTGTTACAAACACATGACACAACCAATTCTTGTTGCCACCTGAATTTTTACCCTTATTAGTGCTTAAATTGGTGGCTAATTGCAACAAAGGTTTTTTGGGATTAAAAGGGCCTTTCAAAAATATCTAAGAGAGGATGAAGGGCATGCAAAATGGTCTTGTGGGGTTCAAAAGAACTTCTGTTCAAATTTTTAGAAGAACAAGAACCTTCAACACTCCCTAGAATTTCCATTATGTTTACTTCTTATTTGCCCATATCATTCACATTGTTGTTAGTGCTCATTTTTATGTCAAAGATGTTTCAGAAGTTTGTAGTGCTATTGAACTGTGGTTTATAAGTTTTTGTATGATAGTAATCAATTTTTTTTAAAAAAAATACAAACTCTCCCAAACAGGCCAACTATTATCTAATGTGTATTAAAAAAAGACAATCAAATTATAAATACCTTAACGATTGAACCAATGAACTTTAAAGATTAGAATTTTGTTAGTGTAGAAATACTAATGTTATTACTTATTATTTAATAAGTAATTATACATATATTTCCCAAATAGATTTAAGCCACCTTAGCTAGGTTATGTGCTGACTTGGAGACTCCATCAAACTCATCCAAGATACATGTCAACACTCATTTGTTGGAAATATGCAGCCATATAGACAATTTCCTCATAACCCTATGAGAGATTAATATGCAAACAATAACCAAAAATGCATATGCAAAAGATTCGACAATCATACCAACAGAAGAGAAATAGATCAAAAGAGTCCCAATAGCTCCATACAAATCTCAACTCCAATAACATGTGAACACAAATAGCTAAGAAGAATAATAAGAGCAATCAAGAGACAACCTGCAAATCATAACCATGTCCTTCTATCCACACTAATGTGCTATAGCTGTGAAAAGTATGATCTCCTTTACAACCCCAAAATAAGAAGCCTCCTCAACATCCAACAAAACAAGATGTAAGCCTATCAAACCAATGGTAAATCAAAGTCATAACCATCCCAATGTAGGAATAAGCCCAAAGCCACTAACCATCTTCATTACACACAATGATCTCATCACAACTCAGGATCAAACATAACTAGATAACTAATCATAACCATGCATCTACTCCTCAAACAAGTCGTCACAACCATAATCTATAGCTCAAGACTCAAGCATGTGAAGATAAGATACAAAGAAAGAATGCATTTGAAAAATAGGTGGGCTATACTTATCAAATCATTCACAATTTCACTGCTTAGTGGACCAAGAATGGGGATTAGATTGCTCCTCCAAGATGCACCAAGCCTCAAAGACTCTCTCCAAGAACAATCTCCTCAACAGGTCCATGTTGAACTCACATCCAACCAAGGCGTAGGCTCCTTGATCTTGTTGTTGAAATCATAATCAAAGAGTAACCATCTCAACACATGTCTCTAATATAAAAGAAATGAAGCCTCACCTAAGTCTCCAAGTATCCATGAGCACCTCCATGATCAATCCATGCTAAACTCGAAATGCAAAACCGCACTATCATGAAGCTCCCAAGCAAATGGCAAATGTATTCAATACCAAGAGAACCAACAAGATCATTGTCAAATATCCCACTGCACGTCTGCATAGCCTAGGAACATATCATGACATCATGATCTAATCATCTCCTCAAAAGAAGATCTATGTCTCATAAGAACATCTCATGCTCTAAAGAGCACCTATATCATGCCAAAACTCTATTGCGCAATTAATAGTAAAGCAAGACACAATACCATCCATCCTGTAAGCAAGGATCACCTGTCAAAACTAAAAAACCATAACGAACACCTCAACCAAAGACTCCAAGAGTCCTCCATGGCACCAAGATGTCAACATCTCCAAATCACATGAAGATAATCATCCCCTATCAATAGAACCCAAGATTTCAATGAACTCTCAATACATAGAAGAAATAGGATCCAAGAGCTCCTCCATGACACCACCAACCACTACAAAAGATCATCCATCACCTAAATGATGAATCCATATCATAGCCAAATCTCCCACTGAACCATGATATCGAGCTACACATGTCAATGTCATAATAACCATCAAACCATCAATGTGAAAAGCTCCCACTGAATCGTGTAACCAAGCTATTCATGACATCATCATAACCATCTCTTAAATGAAGATCATCCATGTCCCCAACACAATCAAAAAATCCCACTATACAAATGACAACTCCCAAGAGGTTGAGTAAACCATAATGTTCAAACCCAGAAGATTAACAAAAAATGTAAATTTGAACCAATCCAACAACACAAAAACTACACCTTCAAAACAATCATGTCTTGCCAATTTCCTAAACAAACAAGGAACATCCATGACACCATAATCACCACCCAATTTACCTACACCAAAATCTCATCAAGTCTCACACAACTATATCATATATCAACAAGCACATGTTCCAAAAATGATTGTATCAGGTAATACCATCTATCTCTATATCTCATAATGACAGGTAAACCAATACAACATGTGACAAAATCAAGCCACAAATCAGAATTTGCATCAACACTAAAACATCTATAGGCATATACAACCCACATCCAAGTTATAAATGCAATTTGTAAGCATTAGACTTGTACCTACAACACTGCACAACCTTTAGATATTGTTGGTGCCCAAATTTACCAGTTTCAAAATGCTTTATTCTGCAACAAAAATTTGAGAAACTCCATCAATTTTTCCCACCTTTGCCTTTGAATTTCAAAAACCATCAATTATACTCGATATAAGATATTTTACATTTGTTCCCTTCCCAAATTTCTAAGTAAATTTCTATTTTTTCCTTGTGTTCCCTTATGTTTCTCTTCGTTGGAGAAAATCGGCTCAATTTCCTGCTTTATCGACAAATCTGTGAATTTACAAACTAGCGAACTTGTTCGCTAGTTCAAAAATTTGCTGATTCATCAATATAGTGGCTAGCAAGTGATCCATGTTGTTCAAGGAGGCAAAAAGAAGTTAAAGGCACCTTTGTCGGTGATTTATTGAGTTTGAACTTGAAAGTTCACCAATGGTGAACTTCACCGATAGAAGGCAAGACATAAAAAAATGCTATCACAAGTAAAAGTTCCTAAGGCACAAAAGAAGATGAAAGAAAAGCTTTGTTGATGAAATTGGATGTTTACGAACCTCCAAGTTGGTCAACTGAAGATTCGGTGGATAGAGGATTCATCGATAGAAGGTAGATGAAGGAAAGAACAAGGGGAAAAGAGAAAAGAAAAGAAAGGTTCAGCAAAATCGAGTTTTTCTGCTTAAGGCAAAGTGGAAAAGTGAAAGTTTGGGATTGGCCAAGTCTGTCGAGAAATTGAATAAAAAAGAGTTCGGTAGAGGTAAGGTTTGCTGACAAAGAAGGAAAAGCAGTGAAAAGTTAAAAGTTTGTAAAAGGTTAGTTTTGTCGAAAGGGCAAACACATATGCAAAATTGACTAAGGCAAAGTTGGCTCTGTCGGCAAACTAGGAAGGGGCTAAACTTTCCAATAGGTTTGAATATTTTGATGTTCATTGATAAGGCAATAGGGAAAAGAAAAGGAAGAGAGACACATCAATAAAAGAGTTCAACAAATTAAAGATTTGCTAACAAAGGGCAAAGGCTTGCTTGGCTTAGAAAGGGTCAAAATGAAGATGGTTTGTGATGAAGGATTTTTGCTGACAAAGAAGAAATGAGGCGACAGGAGTTAAGTTCAAAAATGGTAACTTTTGATGACTAAAGGGATAGAAAGCAAAGTTCATGAAAAGTAAAAATTGCCGACCAAGGGCGAAGCTAGTTCTAGAACTCACAATTCACCAACTAAAGGAAAAAGTGATCAGGCAAGCCAAGTTCGCCAAACAAAAGATTTGTCGATAAGGCATAAAAGAGGCCAAAAATGAAGATGAAAGGAAGATGCCCCCCATAGTTTGAAAAAGTGAAATTTTACTGATAAGGTAAAATAGCGCCAAGAATGAAGAGAGAGATAAAGGGAAGGAAAATAGAGAAGGGGTAGAGGTTCTTGAAATAGAAAATTCTCTGATAAAAGGGGAAAATAGATTCAAAGGCAGAAAATCAAAAGGAAGATCAAATGTACATGTGTAAAGTATGATATAAATGTAATTGTAGTTTAAAATATTGTAACGAGCTTTACACAAGCATTTTTGGTAGATCATATTTCAAGTGTCTATCTGCCTAAAAATGCACCATGATTGTAGGTGATCAGTAAGTTGTAGGTAGATGAAACAATAGAGATATTTATTGCAAAAGGACCAGAATTAAATATATGGATAATGTGTTTTAGTAGGCAAATCTTTCTGCAAGTATTTTCATTCTTGAAGGATGCCAAGGCGTGGGCACTTTTAGGGTTCAGAGTTGTTAGGGTGTGAGATTTCCTTCCAAACGTGCATATTTTCTAATTTCATAGTGGGTCGATTTTATTGCAACATGGATTTGGCATGCTAACTAAGTTTCAATGCCTAGGGGCTTCATAGGAGCTTATTGCTATATATACATAGTTTTCATATGTTTTTAAGGTTGGTCACTGAGCCAATTGTCTAGTCTATAATGCCTCAGGATAATCTTAGGGCTTCAAATCAAACCAGTCTGGGTAGTGAATGGAGGAATGTATTTTGATGCAGCATAGGAATTAATTATAAAGTATATTTTGTGCAGTGGTATGTCTCCATGGCCATTTGTAATGATTCGGGGGAATGTATAATCACAGTTGTATGTTTTCCTTCACCACACTTGCTGGTGTGAGTGTAATAGAGATTTGATAATGTGTGGCAACATTTAATTCAATAGATGCTCTGTGTTGAGTCATTTCTTTGTTGCAAATAGGTCATTGTAGTTTGGTTTTAGATAATTAAGTATGTCCAATGTGTGAAATATAATCTGAGGAATGTATGTGAATACATTTTAGTTTTCTATTGATGTTGGTTTGGTCCTTTCTTCCCTTTTTATTGCTTAAATAACTCAGTTGCCCAATAGAGTAGGCACCGGTCCATATTGGAGAGGGATCAATCACTCATTTTAAATCAAACAAATTATTCACTCGTGGTTTAGGGGAAAAACCCATATTTCGTATACATGTACATTCACATAGGTGAATTAGATATATAGTGGTTTTGTGACGGCCAGTCGTTCTTGACTTAGTGATAGGTTTTGGAGTCAAGATGATGAGTTGGGTTTGATTATTCATTTAGTTTTAATTATTCATCTGGTTGAACTTAATACCTATTCAAGTATATCCCTTTGGAATATCCCTCCATAATCTAAGCTGAGCTCGAAGTGTAGAGGAGTCTACCCATTCCTATTAGTTGGCCAAAATCCCCCTCAATTTGTTGATAACCTCTTCCTATCACCTTGATGACAATCCCTGGCCTAGGTGATTTCAAAATGTTTGAGTTTTGGGTTGAAGTCATTTGGGGTCCCAACATTTTAGCGCCATTGCCGGGGATAATTTTACTTTAGCTGTTGTTGGGTTTTAGGAAACTAGAGATATTTTCAGCCCCCTTGTAATAGTCAGTTCCAGTTTTGCATGTGTTTGGGTAAGTTGGCAGCCCGTCAACTTACGCCAATATTTTGGTGTTGTTGCCAAGGAAGTATTGTTGGGTTAGAATCATTTGAAGACTCTACTGGTGAGATGAACCCAAAATCAATTCATAACCTTGAAGATCAGTCATGCTTCACGGGATTTCCTCATTTAGTGAGGTGGTGACTATGTTGTCAAAGAACATAAATTTATTACTGTTATACCTTGGTTGTTGTTGGTGATTTGAATGCTCCATCTCAATATGCAGCAGTTGGTAAATTAAAGGTATGTGGTTTTCTTCCTAACCTTTAAAGTTTGTTGTTCTTGTAATGTCAAAGGAACAAATTTTTATGCCTCAGTTTTCTTCCCTACCTTATAGGATGTTTTAGTCATGGCCAATTGTTATGAGCCTAGATACCCTAGGGATGATTTGTCATCTAAATCTTCATATATATCAGACCCTAGGAAATACATTGGAGTGGATTCCCATGACCATCCTAGAAATATATATTTCAGTCCTGGCTCTGCATGTTATATGAATCAAAACTTATATGCACCCATGTAAAATCATAGTGACTTAGCAGTTCAGTAGTATGAAATTGAAAAGACCAAACAACTATTGGAGTCATTATTGCAGAAAGAAGAAGAAATAGAAAATCAGATTAAGTTGCTAGAGTCTAGGATATAGTCCAGTCCCCCTCCTACTTTTCCCAGTTGCTCTCTTCCTCGGCCTCCCCTATTGCAAATGAAAAAACATACAATAAATTGGACCTTTCTTAGGTCAATTATGAGAAGCAATCCATGCCCAACAAGATCTATTATATGATGCCATTATTTGATGGGTGTGAAGCTTATGATAGGGAGGCACATGTGTTGGATTTAGGCCAAACAATTGAGAGAGGGGTGAATCAGTTGTCCCAAATCTTAAACACTTGCAACTACTTCTTTATCACACAAAACTGACTAATGATATAAACAGTTAAAGCATGAATCGTCAACACATGAGCAGAAACAAATGGACACAGAACACTAAGATTTTTACATGGCAACCCAGTTAAGTGAAAATCATGTGGGGGTTAACCCATAAAGATTTGTACCCTGTTAAAAGTACTTTCAAAAAATAGAAGGCACATGCCTTCGCGCACACTGCCTAGAGTTCACTGCTCAAAAGAGACTCACTGCCTACAGGAAGTAAGTTTATCACAGAGATAATGAACTGAGAAATAGCATCTATTTCATGCTTGGTTCACTCCCTTTGAAAGCTCACAACTTCTACTCTGATCTTCAACAACTTGTTCGTTATATCTTCATCCTTACTGCTCTTGATCCTCTGCAGTTCTTCCTCTCTACTCTACTTCTGCACTTCTGTTAGGATTTTATCATTTTCATGCACACACTTTCCACAACTCATCAACAAGTATTTATATGCTTCATCAACCTTGGAATGAATAACAAGGTTGGCTAAACTTGGCATGGATCATCACACAATCGAAAAAACATAACTAGGACTCGAATCTTTTTCTATCAACATGCCATGCTCAATAGAATGTTCTTAGATCATCCTCAAAATGCTTGATTCATCCGATCGACCAAGGCTGGGAAGAACAATAGCACAAAGAAGGAATTCTTCTTTGACAAGCTCAGACTTCAATGCAGACCTCCAACATAGCAGTCACATGATCCAGAGACCTCCACAAGCCCATTGAATTCAACAAAAACATATGCACTCCTCCAAATCATCAGAATCATTTGCATCTTCTTCCAGAATCTCAAGGACACTATCTTCCATGACTGTCATATTAGAAAGATTGCTTGCAGACTTCCAAACCACAAACTACTTGAATGGATGATACACACTAACTTCCCAAACATGCCTCTAGATCTGTAGATCATCATTTTACATTACCGGAGTAGTCTGGACCTCTTTCTTGTCACTCTGTCTCTCCTAAATATTGCAGGAACTAGTTTTACTCGGATGGCCACAACTTCTTCAGATCTTAATGCGGACCTCTCAAATCTTGTTTGGAGCTTCTTCAGACAAACCTCTACATAGCCATATGGTCCACATACATTGATCATTATTAATTTTCTCAAAATCCTCAATAATTTGGTCTTCCATACAGGTAGAAAAATAGGATATAGTTGACACCAATGGCAACAAGGATATGTTGACATCAATGACAACACTGCTTAGACACATATTTGCAATAATCCCCCACCTTTGTCATTCATGGCAGCACATGATGTGAAAAATGGAATTCAACCATCAAGACAAGAACTTCTCCCCCTTTCATTAGCAACTAGTTTTTCACATGAACTTCTCCCCCCCTTTGACATCAATGACAAAGGGCACATATTTGCAACATGTTCTTGCACTTTTCAATTTCATGGACAGGTTCCAATTTGAGGATGGGGATATGTGGATGAGGTTCTTTGTTAGATCTCTGTGTGGATTAGTAAGGAAATGGTTGGTTAGTTTCTTTGACCAGCATTTTGCTTCTTGGGATCAATTGGTGGCTACATTTGAAGATTTTGCAAATAGTCTAGACCATGTGTTCCTTTCCCAAGAACTAGAAGATATTAGAAGGAATGAAGGAGAGTCTAGCATGGAGCTTAGCCGTAGATTTGTGGTTTCCCTATCTCACATCCTAGAGAATTTTAGACCTGGCTTTCCTATTTGTATTGACATTTATTTCAGTTCTTATGATGTTACCTTAAACCGAAATTCTATATGGGAAGAGTTTACTCTAGTGAGTATGCAACATGCATACATGTTCATTGATTATGTTGACAGAGTTAAGAGGGATATGATTGCAAGTTCTCTATCCTCATATGCAAAGATGGTTGATAATGAATAGGCTCTTGTAGAGAGTGGGGATGTGAATGCTTCATGTGATCTAGACATGATACCAGGTGATGATTGTGTGTGTAGAATGTTAGAAGTGGAAGATGGTACATCATATGACAGGGATGCAGATGATGAGAGTAGCATATGCACCTGCCTTCGGCTGGATAGCTCATCAAATGAAAGTGAAAATGATGAAAACATTGGTGATTTCTAGCATAATACTGAGATATGAGGTTTAAAGAATAATGAGGATGTTTCGTACAGTGATGAACAATTAGATAGATAATCTTTTGAAGCTAAGTATGAAATGTTTACATAGATAAGTGGAATGGATAGTGAGCAAGAAACTTGTTTCTTTTTTGATGTATTTCCCTCTTTTGTTCCTTTTTACAATAAAGTAGTTGATGTTTGCTTGCACGAGGATGATGTAGAGGTGGTTGCACTTGATGATAACTGATTAAAGACAATGGTTGGTGCAGCCATGGAATTTCAATGTGAAGAGCTTACCCTATATTTTTAAGATGGTGATCATGCAGACGGATATGAGAACCTATTTTTTTGGTACAAGGTATGTTGTCTTCCTCATGCAGAGTGTGCTTCATCAAAGCCACAAAGAAGTAAAATAAGAATATGTGTGAAAGAAGATGTGTCATCAGTCTATTTGTAGTAGTGAATATGAAATAGCAAGTTGCCCAAATGAAAGTGAAACAAAGAGACAATTGGAAGAACATGGTTCTTCATTTGAGGTGTCTCATGATATTGATTTATGTGCACTGATGTTTTGAATTGCATCTCGGGTCATGCTTATGATTTAGGCATTGAAATTTGTAGTAGCACATATGAAAATTTTGTTCAAGAGCTGGATGGAGTTACCAATGAACATGAATGCTTCCACTTTGATGTCAAAATTTTGTTAGCTCTTGAATGTGTTGGTGCTACAGTAGAGGTTTAGTCCTTTGTGTGGGATGTTGATGTGAGTGAGTAGCAAGGTATGTTTATGCCTAAGCTTCAACATGTTGTAGCCCAACTGGAAGATGTGACTGAGTTGGAGTCTTTCCAGTTTGTTGTACAAGATGAAATTCACCAATTCGTCGATATAGTGGCAGCTGGCAGGTGATCCATGTTGTTCAAGGCGGAAAAAAGAAGTTAAAGGTGACTTTGTCAGTGATTTCTTGAGTTCATGTTGTTCAAGATGGAAAAAAGAAGTTAAAGACACCTTTGTCGGTGATTTCCTGAGTTCGCAAACTTGAAATTTCATCGATGGCAAACTTCGCCAATAGAAGGCAAGACATCAAAAAATGCCATGGCGAGTAAAAGTTCCTAAGGGACAAAAGAAGATGAAAGCAAAGCTTTGTCAGTGAACATGGAGGTTGCGAAATTGGAGGTTCACGAACCTCCAAGTTCACCAACTAAAGGTTTAAATGATGAAGGATTCGCTGATAGAAGGTAGATGAAGTAAAGAACAAGGGCAAAAGAGCAAAGGAAAGAAAGGTTTGGCAAAATCAAGTTTTACCGATAAAGGAAAAGTTGGAAATCCAAAGTTTGGTATCGACCAAGTTTATCAATAAAATGAATAACAAAGAGTTCGACAGAGGTCAGGTTTGTGTACAAAGAAGGAAAAGCAGTAAAAAGTGAAAAGTTCATAAAATGTTAGGTTTGTCGATATGGAAAATACATGTGCAAAATTGACTAAGGAAAAGGTGTCTCTGTCGGCAAATCGGGGAGGGGCTAAACTTTCCAATAGGTTCAAATATTTTGATATTCTCTGATAAGGCGATAGGGAAAAGAAAAGGAAGAGAGGTGTGGTAATAAAAGAGTTCGACAAATTAAATATTTGCCAACAAAGGGCAAAGGCTTACTTGGTTCGGAAAGGGTCAAAATTTCTGACAAGTGGAAAAATAAAGATGGTTCTGTTGCAAATATGTGCCTAAGCGATGTTGTCATTGATGTCAACATATTCTTGTTGTCATTGGTGTCAACTGTGCCTTATTTTGTTGCATGTTCAGGAGACTAGAATGTTGAGGATATTGAGAAAATTAATGAAGACTCAATGTTTGTCAACCATATGGTTGTGTAGAGGATTGTCAGAGGTTGTTCTAGTTAAGAATTGAGAAGTCCACATGAAGATTTGAAGAAGTTATGGCCATCTAAGTAGAACCAGATTTTGCTATGTTTAGAAGAGACAGAGTGACAGTAAGTTGGTCTGGATTGCTCCGTAGTGAAATATTATGGTCTCTAGATTTGAAGGCATGTTTGGGAAGTTAGTGTGTATCATCAACTCCAGTGGTTCATAGTTTGGAGATCCACAAGCTATCTTTCTAGTTTGATAGTCATGGCAGATAGTGTTCTTGAGGTTTCGAAGAAAGATACAAATGATTCTGGTAATTTGGTATAGAGTGGATGTTATTGGAGAATTTAATGTGCTTGTTGAGGTCTCTGGATCATGTGGCTACTGTTTTGGACATCTACATTGAAGTTTGATCTTATTGTTGAAGATTTCTTCTTTGAGGTTGTTGTTCTTCCCAGTTCTTGGCCGACCAGATGTTCCTAGCGTGTTGTGGATGATCTAAAGAGCACTTTATGGGGCGTGGCATGTTAGTAGAGGAAGATTCAAGTCTCATTTATGTTTGGCTGATAGTGTAATGATCGGCATTAAGTTTAGCCAACCTTGTTGATCATTCCAAGGTTGATGAAGCATATAAATACATGTTGAAGAGTTGTTGAAAATCACCCTTGTGAAAAATGAATTAAATCTAAAGAAAGGATTTAAAGTAGAGTAGAAAAGAAGAGGAGGGAAAGGAGTATTGAGTGAAGAGTCAGTGAAGAAGAATTTGAAGATAGAAGCAGAAGTTTTTGTGAGCATTCAATGAAACTGAACCAAGCATGAAAATATGCTAATTATCATTTTGTTCTTTCTATGTAAAACATAAAATTCTTGTAGGTAGTGAGCCTCTCTTTTGAGCAATGAGCTCTGGGTAGTGAACCCAATGGCAAGTGCCTTCCCATTCTTTTAAGTACTTTTAACAGGGTACAAATCTTATGGGCTAACACCCATCATGGTTTTTCCCTTAACCAAGTTTCCACATCAAAATTCTTGGTGTCAAATGTGTTGATTATGTTTCTACTTCTGTGTTAATGTTATATGCTTTAATGTTTACATCATTAATCAATTTGACAATTGTGAAAGAAGTTTAAATGAAAAGAAAAGATTAATTTTGGGGACAATTGATTCACCCCCCCTCTCAGTTGTCTAGGCTAATTCCAACAATTGGTATCAAAGGCAAGTTCCTCTAGAAGAAGCTTGACCGCTTTAGAAGATCCAAGATGTCATCCTACAAGAAGGAAAGTCTAAGATTTGATGGAATAAATTACCCCCTCTGGAAAGTACGCATGCAGTGTCATCTAGAATGTATGGGTGATGCTTTTTGGTTAATAACCAAGATTGCATATAAGATTCCAAAGAATGGACATTCAACTATAGACGAACTCAGAGATGCTGAACACAATATTCGAGCCAAAGAAGCATCATTGAGTCCACTAACTGATACCGAATTGGCAAATGTCCTGGATTTGAAAATTGCTCATGAAATCTAGAATAAGTTAGAAAATCTATATGAAGGTGACAAATATGTTAAATGTACGAAGCTACGAAGTCTAAAGGGTAAATATGAAAGATTGGTAATAAGTGAAGATGAAAACATTACTTCCTACATGCAGAAAGTAAATGAACTTGTGACCAGTATTAGAAATGCAGGTGGAGTTTTGGAAGAATTGAAAATTGTTGCCAAAGTGCTCAGATCCTTACCTGCAGCATACAAGCATAAAGCTACAGCCATCGAAGAAATCAGGATAGTAACAACTGTAACAAGGGATCAGTTAGTTGGTAATCTTTCAACATTTGAAATGAGTGAATTTGGTGATTCCCTCCCTAAGTCTGAATCTGCATTCAAGGCTAGTGTGTATGAAAAGCAAAGATATGATCCAGGTGAAAGTTCTTTAGGAAGATCAAATAGATTTGTGAAGACAAGGAAGGATCTTGAAGATCATGAAATTGAGATTACAGATCTTGAAACTCTTATTGCCAAAAGAATGCTAAGAGGATCCAGTAAGTATGAAGGAAAGTTGCCACTCAAATGTTTTGCTTGTAATAAGATTGGAAATTTTGCCTCAAGATGTCTGGAGAGGTTTTCAAATTCAAACCCTAACAGATACAAAAGGCAGAAGAATTGCTAATATGTCCAAGAAGCTAGAGAAGGAGTCATAGATGATGAATCTAATCATGCAGAAGGTGATTGGGTGTTCATTGCTATCAAAGAAGAAGATCCAATGTCTATTGAATCTACTAGTTGTGCAAATGTGGAAAGTGCCTTGGCTGCTCAAGTTGTTTAAAATGATGAATGGGTGATTGATAGTGGATGTTCTCATCATATGACTGATGACAAGAGCAAGTTTGTGAGTTTTGAAAAATATGAAGGTGGGCTTGTGAAATTTGGAGACAACTCAGCTGGTAGAATCTGTGGCAAAGGATCCATCCCCTTTGATGGTAAGAATTGCACCAATGTTGTTTTATATGTGGAAGGACTGAAACATAATCTTCTCAGTGTTAGATAGTTGGTTGACAAGGGTTATGATCTTCGATTCAAGGATGGAAAATGCAAAATCTTGGAAACCTCTGGAACTGAAATTGCATCTGGTACTCAAACTATAGGTAACATCTTTAATTTCAGTAGTTCTGGCAAAAGTTGTTTGATTTCTTAGACAGATCAAAGTTGGTTATGGCATAGGAGGATGTGTCATGTGAATTTTGATAACATTGTCAAAATAAGTTCCACTCAGGCTGTAAGAGATCTTCCAAGACTTGTGAAACCTGATAACATAGGTAGAGAATGTCAATTGGGTAAACAAAACAAAATTTCATTCAAAAGCAAGGAACAAGCTTGAAGTGGATGATTGGAACTGGTACATACTGATTTCTGTGGTCCTGCTAGAATTAGGAGTGTGCAAGGAGATAGATATTTCATGTTGCTGATTCATGATTACTCCCAGATGATGTGGGTGACCTTCCTAAAAGAAAAATTAGAATCTCTTGACAAGTTTAAGGTGTTCAAGGTGATGGTTGAAAATGAGATTGGTGAGAAATTAAAGTGTCTAAGATCCGACAGAGGTGGAGAATTTACTTTCGGAGAGTTTGATGCTTTCTGTGAAAAGCATGGAATAAAAAGACAGTTATCTGCTCCTAGGACTCCTCAGCAAAATGGAGTTGTGGAAAGAAAGAACTGAACCATTCAAGAAGCTGCTAGGACTATGATGATGGAAATAAATGTTCCTCAAGTTTATTGGAGAGAAGCTGTAAGTACTACTGTCTACACTCTTAACCAAATGCAGATCAAAGGAAATTCTGGTAAGACCCCTTATGAACTATGGTTTTGTCATCCTCCTACCATGAGATATTTCAAGAGTTTTTGGTAGTAAATGCTATATCAAAAGAGATGAGGATTTAGGCAAGTTTGATGCAAGAAGTGATGAAGGAATATTTTTGGGATACTCTACTCAAAGTAAGGCTTACCGGTGCTTCAACAAGAGGTTGAAAAAGAATGTTGAAAGTGCTAATGTTAGAGTTGATGAGAGCAAAGAAGGACATTCCAAGGATTGCGGATATGATTCAAATGATCAAGATGAAAGTCAAAGTTAAGAAAGGCAAGTCCAAACTCAAACTCAGATCCAAATTGATCTGGTAACTCAAGTGACTCAAGAGGTTAGTGCAGATGATGAGGACCAAGCTCAAGAAACAGAAGTTCAAACAATTTCCAAAACCCCCAGGTGTGTAAGGCTGAATCATCCTAAAGATTAGATCATAGGAGATAAGAGTAAAGGTGTTCAAACTAGGAGAAAAATTTATGAAGATCAAGAGGAGATTTGTTTAATTTAAAAGATTGAACCTAAATCAGTAAGTGAAGCCTGCAATAATGAAAACTGGGTTAAAGCAATGGAAGAAGAATTGATGTAAATTGAAAAGAATCACACTTGGGATCTTGTTTCTAGACATGAGGACAAAAATGTGATTGGAACCAAATCTGTCTTCTAGAATTAGCTAAATGAAGATGGTGAGGTTGTAAGAAACAAGGCAAGGTTGGTATGCAAAGGCTACTCTCAAGTAGAAGGAATTGATTTTGAAGAAACTTTTGCTACGGTGGAAAGGATAGGGGCAGTTAGATTGTTTCTTGCATTTGCTACTTTCAGAGATTTTAAAGTGTATCAGATGGATGTCAAATCAGCCTTCCTGAATGTAGATTTGGAGGAAGAAGTCTACATTGAGCAACCGGAAGGATTTCAGTTGTCTGATCAGGGATATACAACTTGTAGACTGAGAAAAGCCTTGTATGGAATCAAGCAAGCTCTAAGAGCCTGGTATGCCAGATTGGATAAGCATTTACTTAAGCTAGGATTTAGCAAAGGTACTGCTGATAGTAATATGTACTTCAAGATTAATCATGAGGACATTCTAATTGTTGAGGTCTTTGTTGATGATATCATTTTTGGTGGAAATGAATGTATGTGTAAAGCATTTGCTAATCAGATAAAAAGTAAGTTTGAAATGTCAATGTTTGGTGAGATGAATTTCTTCTTAGGTCTGTAAATTGTTTAGTCAAATAAAGGTATCTTCATATCTCAGTCCAAGTATGTGAAAGAATTGTTAAAGAAGTTTGGAATGGAAGATTCAAAGCCAGTAGGTACACCTATGGTAACCGGATGCAAGCTAAGAAAAGATAATGACTCCCCCAAGGAAAATTAGAAAAGGTATAGAACAATGATTGGAGGATTGCTCTATTTGACTCAGACTAGACCTGACATCACAAATGCAGTTGGACTTGTTGCTAGATTTCAAGCTAATCCAAAAGAATCCCATGTTGTAGCAGTCAAAAGAATTCTCAGATATCTTAAAGGAACAATTGACTACAGATTGTGGTATCCAAAGGATGCTAACTTCACTCTTCATGCATATACAGATGCTGATTGGTTAGGAGATGTGGATGATAGGAAAAGTACTAGTGGTGGTGCATTCTTCTTGGGAAGAAGAGTGGTCTCTTGGATGAGCAAAAAGCAAGAGGCAATATCTCTGTCTACTGCAGAGGCAGAGTATATAGCAGCAGCAAATAATTGTACTTAGGTTCTGTGGATGAAGCAAATGTTGAAGGGCATCAGAATTGTGTTTGAGGATCCAGTCACAATATTTTGTGATAATTCTAGTGCAATAAGCATCTCAAAGAATCTGGTGTTGCATTCAAAGAGAAAGCATATATCTATCAAGTGTCATTTCTTGAGAGAGAAGGTAAATGAGAATGAAGTCAAGTTGGAGTTTGTGTCTTCCAAAGATCAGATTGCGGATATCTTCACTAAGCCTCTTCCCAAGGATACTTTTGAGTATCTTAGAGAGAAGTTAGGGGTTATTACCCCTCCTAATTAGAACTAAGATACACTTATATCCATCAGTCTGGTGGAATACTCAGTCATATCTTGAGATCTGGATGGATGTTGAGAAGATACTACTCTAAGGAGTAGTCAGTATGCAAATGTTGGAGATCAGTCTGAAATAAAAAGGGGGAGTAAAAGATTGCAAATATGTGCCCTTTGCCATTGATGTCAAAGGGGGAGAGAAGACATGTGAAAAACTAATTGCTGATGACAGGGGGAGCAATGAAGAAAGTGGTTGCAGAAGTCAGGGGGAGAAGTTATTGTCATGATGGTTGAACCGGTTTTTCACATTATATGTTGCCATCAATGACAAAGGGGGAGATTGTTGCAAATATGTGCCTAAACGGTGTTGTCATTGATGTCAACATATTCTTGTTGTCATTGGTGTCAACTATTCCATATTTTGTTGCCTATTCAGGAGACTGGAATGTTGAGGATATTGAGAAAATTAATGAAGACTCAATGTTTGTGGACCATATGGCTGTGTAGAGGATTCTCAGAGGTTGTTCCAATTAAGAATTGAGAAGTCCACATGAAGATTTGAATAAGTTATGGCCATCTAAGTAGAACCAGATTTTGCGGTGTTCAGAAGAGAGAGAGTGACAGTAAGTTGGTCTAGATTGCTCCGTAGTGAAATATTATGGTCTGCAGATCTGAAGGCATGTTTGGGAAGTCAGTGTGTATCATCAACTCTAGTGGTTCATGGTTTGGAGGTTCGTAAGCTATCTTTCTAGTTTGACAGTCATGGTAGATAATTTTTTGAGGTTCCAAAGGAAGATACAAATGATTCTGGTAATTTGGTATAGAGTGGATGTTATTGGTGAATTCAATGTGCTTTTTGAGGTCTTTCGATCGTGTGGCTATTGTGTTGGAGGTCCACATTGAAGTTTGAGCTTATTGTTGAAGATTTCTTCTTTGAGGTTGTTGTTCTTCCTAGTTATTGGCCAACCGAATGTTCCTAGCATGTTGCGAATGATCTAAAGAGCACTTTATGAAGCATGGCATGTTAGTAGAGGAAGATTAAAGTATTAGTTATGTTTGGCGGATAGTGTAATGATATGCGTTAAGTTTAGCTGACCTTGTTGATCATACCAAGGTTGATGAAGCGTATAAATACTTGTTAAAGAGTTGTTGAAAATCACCCTTGTGCAAGATGAATTAAATCTGAAGAAAGGATCTAAAGCAGAGTAGAGAAGAAGAGGAGAAAAAGGAGTATAGAGTGAAGAGTCAATGAAGAAGAATTTGAAGATAGAAGTAGAATTTTTTGTGAGCATTCAATGAAATTGAACCAGGCATGAAAATATGCTAATTATCAGTTTGTTCTTTCTCTGTAAAACATAAAATTCTTGTAGGTAGTGAGCCTCTCTTTTGAGCAATGAGCTCTGGGAAGTGAGCCCAAAGGCAAGTGCCTTCCCATTCTTTTAAGTACTTTTAACAGGGTACAAATCTTGTGGGCTAACACCCATCATGGTTTTTCCCTTAACCGGGTTTCCACGTCAAAAGCCTTGGTGTCAAATGTGTTGATTATGTTTTTGCTTCTATGTTAATGTCATATGCATTAATGTTTGCATCATTAATCAATTTGACAATTGTGAAATAAGTTTAAAAGAAAAGAAAAAATTAATTTTGGGGACAACTGATTCACCCCCACCTCTCAGTTGTCCGAGCTAATTCCAACAGGTTCATGATGGAATTTTTCTGACAAAGAATAAATGAGGCAGCAGGAGTGAAGTTGAAAAATGGTAACTTTTGTTGACTAAAGAGATAGAAAGCAAAGTTCATGAGAAGAAAAAATTGCTGACCAAGGGTGAAGCAAGCCTAGTTCTAGAAAGTCATAATTCACTAGCTAAAGGAAAAAGTGATGAGGCAAGCCAAGTTTGCCAAAAAGAATATTTGTAAATAAGGCATAAAAGAGGCCGAAAATGAAGATGAAAGGAAGATGCTCCCCATAGTTCAAAAAAGTGGCAATTTAATGATAAGGTAAAATAGTACCATGAATGAAGAGAGAGATAAAGGGAAGGAAAATAGAGAAGGGGCAGAGGTTCCTGAAAGAGAAAATTCTCTGATAAAAGAGGAAAATAGATTCAGAGGTAGAAAATCAAAAGGAAGATCAAATGTATGCATAAAGCATGATATAAATGTGATTGTAGTTTAAAATATTATAAAGAGCTTTGCACAGGCTTTTTGGTGGATCATATTTCAAGTGCCTATCTGCCTGAGAACGTGCCATGATTGCAGGTGATCAGTTAGTTGCAGGTACCTAAAATAGTAGAGATATTTATTGCAAAAGGACCAATATTAAATGTAGGGATAAAGTATTTCAGCAAGAAAATCTTTTTACAAGTACTTTCATTCTTGAAGGACACCAAGGTATGGACACTTGCAGGGTTCAGAGTTGTCAGGGTCTGGGATTTCCTTCAAAACGTGCATACTTTCTGACTACACAGTGGGTCAATTTTAAATTGCAACGTGGATTTGGCGTGTTAATTGAGTTTCAATGCTTAGGGGCTACACAGGAGCTGATTGCTATATATACATAGTTTTCATATGTTTTCAGGGTTGGTCATTCAGCTAATTGTTTGGTCTATAATGCCTCGAGATAATCTCAGGGCTTCAAATAAAGCCAGTCTGTGTAGTGAATGGAGGAGTGTGTTTTGATGCAGCGTAGGAATGAATTGTAAAGCATATTTTGTGTAGTGGTTTGTTTCCATGTCCATTTGTAATGATTTAAGGGAATGTATAATCATAGTTGTATGTTTTCCTTCACCACAGTTGCAGGTGTGATTGTAATAGAGATTTGATAATGTGTGATAGCATTTAAGTCAATACATGCTTTATGTTGAGTCATTTCTTTGTTGCAAATGGGTCATTGTAGTTTGGTTCTAGATAATTAAGTATGTTCAATGTGTGAAATATAATATAAGGAATGTATGTGAATACATTTTAGTTTTCTATTGATTTTGGTTTAGTCCTTTCTTCCCTTTTTATTACTTATTACTCAGTTGCCCAATAATGTAGGCACCGGTCCATATTGGAGAGGGATCAATCACTTATTTTAAATCAAACAAATCATTCACTTGTGGTTTAGGGAAAAAACCCATATTTTTTGTGCATGTACATTCACACAGGTGAATCAGCCATATAGGGTTTTTGTGATGGTCAGTCGTTCTTGACTTAGTGACAGCTTTTGGAGTCAAGATGATGAGTTGGGTTTGACTATTCAATTATTTTTAGTTGTTCATATGGTTGAACTTAATACCTATTCAGATATATCCCTTTGGAATATCCCACCAGAGTCTAAGCTAAGATCGAAGTATAGAGGAGTCTATCCACTCTTGTTAGTTCACCAAAATCCCCCTCAACTTGTTGATAAACCTCTTGCTATCACCCCGACAATAATCCCTGGCCTAGGTGATTTAGGAATGTCTTAGAGTTTCAGGTTGCAGGCATTTTGGGTCCCAACAGATCTTACAATGTAGCATGAAAATTCAACAATACATGTATAATGTTGCCAACAAAGGATAATCATAGGTACAATTATAAGTTTTCAATGACTTAAACACCAAATCACCGTAGATTTGATTTGTCATCAACTCACAAAAACACCATAAGTCAAAGGGACCAAAAATAGATCAAACTTAAATAAACTAAATACACTTCATAATATCATCTCCAAACCTGCTCCACTATGTAGTGCTCATAATTACCTTTCAAACACCTATAAGAAGTCCAAAATTTGACTATGTATGCACAAGGTATGCCCTGTCAAAGCTTAAAATGTACATCTGGCTTCCAACTAACAAAATCTGGTCAACATGACAAATTATGGAAAAATCTTTGACACCACAGCATAGTACATGAAATATCCTTCTTTTAGATATAACAAGTTGAAAATCTGACTCCATATGAGAAAGTTATGGCCTCCAGTAAAAAGATACCCAATAATGCACAAATTTTTTTTCTTTTGAAGATTCCTTAGGGTACAAAATAGGGAAAAATAGGGTATCCTAGGCATCATTCACAAGACAAAGAAATAAAACTAATATAGTTAGGCCTTCAACAACCATGCCCTATGTATGTTAACACCCCAATTATCTATCACTAAGAATTGAAACATATCGGTTATAGATGACAAGACCTATAGGACCTCTATTTTAAGTAGATGACAAACTACAAATTGCACATGTAACAAAAATATAAAACAAGTTCAAATCCCTTCATATGGATCCCCTTAACATAGTTGACACCATGTGCAAATCAGAGGCCACACAAGAGTGATTCTATTAATGTTTATCAATTAGAGTTCACTTAAGATTTTAGGCAAAAGTACAATGCTGAATCATGCTAATTGGTAGGGCCTAATCAACAGTAAACTACTAAGGAACAAAGGGAGCTGTGGTTAAAGTGGACTTTTTAAATTATTAATCCATTTTAGATTGGTGCCTATTCAATGGGAAGTAGTGTTAAAGTCAAGGAGGCGAAAACAATGTCTATATGAATTAATAATGGAACCAAAATTGCACACATGTACAAATTGAAAAATCAAGAGACATCACATAAAAGATCTACTTCAAATATACATCTCTAATCAGAGGTATCCCATACGCATAAATGAGAAGGATATTATGAATTTGTTTGCATTAGTTTTATAGTGATCTATCACCAACTAATCCCTAGTACTAGAAATCAACAAATGTGATTTGAGAGATTTTGTGGCATGCTCACAAGACTGCCTAAAACACTTCTTCTAGCCATGAAGACATCCAAAATGTGGAGTGGTCCCTACTAGATCACACCTTCCTATGGCCCATACAATGCATTCCTAAGCCTTACAGAATAATGACACACTTTACTTGATCCCCTAAAACATACATAGGACTACCCTATAAAGAAGTAGCTCTAGAACCAACCTCCTTTACATTAGAAAAACATGGATATATAGAGCTAGGAAAGAGACCAATAACATAGAAGATCATATCAATGCTTGCCAACAATCCAATATTCTAAAAGAAATACCAAGTTGCTAATCAAACATTAAACACATTTGCAACAACATGACAATTACATTTGATCATGCATAAAAATAGAAATAGCCTTGGGCTTTGTTTCTTCAAGAATAGAGGAGAGAATTTGTCATTCATGTATATAAACCACTTGCAAATAAATTTCCCTATCGATTTTGGAACTCATTAAACACAAGAAAGATGGTCCATGCCTCTTTAGTTCTATTTGAGAACACATAACACATGCACTACTCAAATCCATTATTGTCAATAAAACCTTTACACATGGCTCTACAGATTTGATTTACTTTAGTAGAGAGCCACCATATCATAAACAAGGTATTCAAGACTATCGTCATGAGCATACATCATATCAGAGTTCCATGAAGCTCTAAAATGTCTTCTAAGGCCCATATTGACCCATATGTGCACATGTCTACACATCCTTTGTCTCACTCTCTATCTATGCACAAAAAATCCTAAATCATGATGCTAATCCCTTTTAAAAATTCTCAGGGACAAATCTTTATTAAACTATTTGAATATGTTTCATAGATCAACAACCAATATTTACTAGGCTACATGATCTATAAATAACGTGTAATGACAAAAATAAAGCTGCCCGAAATAAGTTATCCATTGGGGCAGATTTGCCAGTTATTGAATGGGAGAGCACCACATAGATCCTTGATTTATAACACTTTCTCACTGTTTGAAATATTGTCAATCTCTCTAAATAAGAACATTGAGCCCACCACCTCACAATCTTAAAGACACATAGCATTTACTCATTTGATGCCGCACACCATTGGTCCCAAAGACACATCAAACATTGGTCAAAATGACTAATAGAATTTAATCAAACACTTGCCAGCTATGCAATACATGTCCACCTCACACATTTAGTGCCTTGGAGAAAAATCCTTGCATGCATATAGAAAATAAATCCTTGATGGCCCCACAGTACCCACCATATAGCCACATGGCACACAAACATTTGTCCACAAAAGTGGGACCCATTTGTGTTATCCTCACCACTACCTCTAGACTAATGAAAAAACTTCACATGCACATAGGCCCATAGAAGCGGTAGCCCTCAAACCAATAAAGTAGCTTTTCTAATAAATATAAAGAAATATAAAAATATCCCGCTGCGATATTTGAAAGTGCTGTGATAGAATTCTTCTCAGTGCTCTCAAAATAATTCTCCTTCGGATTCTTCTTTTAAATCCTTAGTCTCTTGGCTTTGTACACTATCTATCATTGGTTAATTCTCTTAGCTATGTTGCATCATACACATGCATGCAAGCTAGAGTGATGCTAACTCTTGGAGATGTTTATTGTCATCTTTGTTGTTTCTCACACTATGTAAGCGGATTCTCATCTTTATTTTGTTAACAATCATGTTCCTCCTTTTCCACCATGGAAGTAACCTCGTGGTTCACAAAATGCATTGTATATTTAGTTATATGGTTCATTTTTATCATATTAAGACTGGCATTATAGCACTAAAATAACTTTTATGAAACATCAATCATGTAGAAATCAAAGGTGGATATTCATGCTACAATTAACTTTAATGTCATCCATGCTTAAAGTAATTTCAAATTTATAAATATTTTTCTAAATAATAATTCACCTTCCTCTCTTTTATTCTTTGATAATGATTTCTTACCCTGGATATTAACTTCCTTTTTTTTGTTCCCAATGATGATTAGAGGAGTCATCCTACCACTTTCCTTTCTCTTCAAGTATTTTGGTTTCTTGTTTTTTTTATTATTTCTTTCAACACACAATCACACAATGATTACTTATCTCACTAAATGAAAATGGATAGAGATTCAGGGAATGAAATATTTAATGGTCTCTTTGTTTACAATGGAAACAATGGTTGATATCGTTATAAACCTTTTTTAATTCCCGTGTGTTCACTTTCATAAGGTTGATGGGGTTATCATGCTCTACCTTCTTTTTAACCATTCCTTACTCTCTTAAATATATTTTTAAACCATTAAATATATATATATATATATATATATATATATATATATATATATATATATATATATATATATATATATATATATTAAGAATACTGACACATTCTTTGAAAATATTTTGTGAACATGGTGGCTTATACTCCTTTTTGGGAGATACTTCTGTTCCAATTATCTCAGATCATTGTCGAACCTCTTCTTTCTTACCAACAATCCTCAAATTTGCATATTGAGGCTTGTTTCTCAATTTCTATAGGATTTCCCATCCCTTGGTTGTGTTTTTAAATAACCCGGCCATTACAATCCAATTTGTCCATAGATTAAAGAATTGTGGTGTGGTGCTTAATTATACTTATCTCACTTATGTTTGAGCATCTTTTGTAGAGGTTAGTCTCCTTTGCTAGGGTAGGTCTTTCCTTCTCTCATCAAAATCTGGGATCTTTTCCAACATCTCCTCTTTTGTAAACAATATTTTATTATTTCATAAAGTAAGTCTATTTTGGGGATGATTATCCTTCTTAATTTTTCTCCTAATCTTAGACCGGCCTTCTTTAACGTGCCTATTTGACATTTACATGTATTCCTGATGTGTTATACATTGAAGAGGGATGATTGAAAAGAGAATGTAACCCCAAAAAAATTCACCTAACATCTCTCTACCAAGCTCATAATTAAAACTAAAGTGGAAATTCTCTATGTACTGTCTTTATACATTTCAAAAAAAATTGGCCCAACAAATAATTATGCTGGGTGTGTTTTTATTAAACCAAAAATAGGAATACACACTTGATCATCTTACTAGTGTAGTGTGATGAAGTTGATCATGCTTAATTCTATTGCCATTATGCAGTCACCATCTAAATCAAAAGAGGCAGCAAGATTGATGCACAAGATAGAGGTGACGGAGAAAATGGTTAGGTAAGCTTACATTGGCTGCATGCCTAGTATTTTCTTAGCATCTTTGTAGCTTATTTGATTTGAATTTCACAGAGAAAGCAATTTCATTCCACTGTTAGGATTTTAAAGGGAGAGGAATTATCTTCTTTATCTCTTACAGACATGGACCAACTGGAGTGCAAAGTTCAACTAGCAATGAATACAATAAGAGTGAGAAAGGTACTTTAAGTTGTATATTAAACATTTTTAGACAAATATATTTTTGAATAATTTTTATTGAAAATTTAGATGAGTGAATCTTTAAAAATAGGGGCATTAATGTAAAAAGGAATTATATGTGGTGATAAACATAAAAATTAGGAAAATATTAGAAATACTTTGATCCTACCTACAAATTTGTTTTTATAATGTGACACCCCATGTCAAATATTAGAAATACTTTGATCCCACCTACAAATTTGTTTTTATAATGTGACACCCCATGTCAATTGTGGTATCTAGAACCAACTTGTGGAGGAGCTCCAAAGGAGGGTAAGAGCAATTTAATTTGAGATTATATGTATAAATATTTAATGAACATTCTTATCTAATTTTTTCTTTGTTAATTTGTTGAGTAATGACATTATTATCTATGATCTGACTCTCAACTCTCACCTCACTTACGGTTGTAATAACTCAAGGCAATGATTTACAACAAGAGAATTATATGCTACACAAATGGTATGTCCAGAAATATATGTCATCTAGTATTGTAGATTATATTTCTATAGAATGTAATTATCTATTTTATAGATGCAGCTCTCTGAAGGGAAGACATATGTAGAGAGAATTCACATTGATAATGTTGGAATGCCATCAAGTACAATAGCTACGGATCATTGGCAGCAAAACTATCTGCAACCATTGCAGGGGTAGATTCTATTCTTCAATTATTTGGAGCTTTAAATATCTAGTGTTGATTGTTTACTTTCAGCACTTTTCCTTGGTATTTTAGCTTTGAAATTGGCATTTAGATTGTTTTACTATCACTTGAGAATGAGACTCATCAGTGAATTGTATGAATTATTTTCAGGAATAACTCATCAACACGTCTACCTGAGCAGGAGTATTGTCTATCCTCCATAGTGCAAGGATGGCAGTGATCCAAACTGTTTCTATACCATAACAATGTGATCATATTTTATTGTAACTATTCGATGCCATAAAGGAAGTAGTTATATATGGTTTCATATTATAGTTAAGCAAATGGTCATGGATGGACATGTCAGTTTGGATGCTTTAATAAAATGTAAATTTCAAATAATTATAGAGGCCCACAAAGTACTTTTAGTGCCTGCCTCATTATTTGAACCTATTTGAACTTAATGCTTAATAAGCCTTTAATTTTCTAAGTATTATCAATGCTGAATGGGTTCACCAAACACTTTTTCTTCTCTAAAATTACCATAGGTCATTATGAAAACTTTATATATCACTCACATAAAGTTCATCCAAACTATTTTTATACCACAATAATTTGGTCATATTTATTCATGTTATAGTTGAGCAGAATGCTTCTAGACATGACACTTTGGATGTAGAATAATATTAACATTTTAAATAATTACAAGGGATTAGAAAGTATAAAACTATTGGGCCTCATCGTTCTAATTATTATCCATGTCAAATATATTATGTTTTTGGTAATATTAAAAAGGATAACAAGGGTCCCCACCCTTACAAAAAGCTATCCTCACTTAATTCCATTTGTTTCCCCCCTTGGAAGTAGTCCATGGGAGGTAGTCTTTGAGCTATCCTCACTTAATTCCATGAAAAATTAGTGCCCTCATAATTAAAACTTTCCTCATTAGAAGCACTTGGCACATCCTCTTCCTCACAAGATAGCATTATGTTTCCTTCTTCAACCAAAGGCATTGCCCTAGCTTTATCCTTCTAGTCCAAGAGCCTTGAGGACCTTCTAGCTCCAATAGGGTTGTCACTCACCACATTCTTGCCCTTTTTGTTTTTGCTTATTGTTTTCTTCTGTCCCTAAAACAAGGTTGGATGCAAGAACAAGGAATTCATTAGGTTTCTTCTTAGTAACTTTTTCTTCCTTTTTCTCATGAATTTGTAGGGAAGGGGCAATCTTTTTCTTCTTCACACTAGGGCTAGCCTCATCAAGAGCATGTCAGACAATACGGTTGGGAAAATTACTTAGGCATAAATGGTATAAACAAAATATTAGCCCCCGATGTAGAGGCATTGTCATGCTCCCCATATTAAGGCATTGTTTAAATTAAAGATTTAAACATCATGACAAGAAAATAATTTTCGTCAAAAATGGAGTTTTCATCAACTAAATGATAATCGTGTTTAATAAACAATAATATTATTTTTATTTTAAATTTATTGTATTTATAATTGATAATATAAATACAAAATAATATTATCAATATTGATATCATTATTATAATTATAGTATAATATATTTATATATTAAAATAATAATATAAATAATATTATTATAAATATATAAATAAATATAAATATAAATAAGAAATATTATTATAATTATTTATTATAATAATATAATAAATATAAATATAAATATAATTATCAATATAAATATTATATATTATCAATATTATATAATATATAATTATAAATATGAGTAAAATATTATATAATTATAATTATAATATTAATAATTAAATATTATGATATATATGATATAAATATATAAATATTTAAATATATAATAAATATATATATTATAAAGTAATCACATATAAGACAATCTTATATGGCACCGAATATTATTCTAGGAATCATTTAAATATTTAATCAAGGGATATTGTATAAACAACAATAGATAAAAAGTAGCGCTAATAGTAAACTAAGAATATTAAAAGAACCCTGATCAATGACAAAAGGGATTTCGGGCAGTCAATGTTAAGTTAGAAAATCACATCATAAAAGGAGAAGTTATATATCCTCATCAGCAATTTACAACAATTAGAAAATCTAATTGGGAGTGGCGATTACTTAGAGGTAAACATTATTATCTAATAGGCAGTGATTCATTATAAAAGGGTGCGATCAAACATAAGCCACTGCATTTATTAAAGGATGTATCTTGGGCATGGATCGCCTCCCTTGAGCTAGTATAAGTGGGAGTTGATATCACTCATAGTGAAAAAAAAGGGAACGAAGGACAACGAATAAGAGAAGATCATTCAAAAATCATCCATTTTACAATATCCATAAATCACAGCAAGAAATCAATCATCAATATCTAAGCCAGTCGAATAGATAGTCTAAGGAAACAGTCTAAGAAATAAACAATCAATCTTATTTACCTATCGAATAATAAGAAGGATCTCTGAATCAAGGGTGGAAAAATATATCATCCACAGCCCACGACATGACATCATAGATCACATAAGGAAAGATACATATGAATATTGAGGTACGGATGGAAGCAGCAACAAGTAATTCTTAACTCTTCCAAGCATCGATCCAAGCATTGGATATTATCATTAATTCATACAAGAATATCTTTCAAGGCTGCAGTCCAGTTTACAGCAGCAAGTTAGCATCTTTATATTATTCTTAACCTCTTAACTGATCGACTGTCATACTAGCACAGGTATGAAGGAACTTGTATTTCTGTTTCGTTCATCAATGTACAATTATGATAGAATTTATTTTATATAGTCAAACACTAATAATGTGTAGACAGTCATATTCAATTGCACGTGATAATGTATCTTGTATGATTTGAATTCATAACTGATTTATTAACACCATATGTGGGAAAGAGTAGAAAGTGCCAAGAGGCCATTCATGGATATTTATCACATAGAGGCCTTGTCACATGAGGTATGAGGTACCCATAGTGCAAGAATTGTGAATTAATGACCTTGGCTACCTAGAGTATCAAGGAATCTCACAGAGGCCTTAGCTCCAAGAGTAGAAATATACTTCTTGAGTAAGGATGGGAGACATTAGAGCCCCATGGCGGATAACGGCAACTCTTATCTCATCTCACATAAGTTGTTAATAAATGACATATGAGACATAGCAAGTATGTAATATGTATAGATAAAGATCATAGATCATGTGAAATATTATGATAAAGAATATGCAAGGCATATGAATAGTTGTTAACATTGGTTGAGAAAACAAGGATATCCTAAAGAGAACATTATAAGATTGATATGAATCACACCTTGTGTATTACTTGTATTCTTCCTTTAACTTCCTTGCCTTACTTGTTTGCTCTTTGTGTATTTTTACATTTATTTTTGTGTGTATTTATGTCATGCTTTATGTCTGTGTTCCAAGTGTTTACTCTATGACTTTGTGTGTGCATTTGAGTGCATACTTTATGATTGTATTTTGAGTGTATACTCTAGGCCTTGTAATTGAATTTGAGTGTATACTCCATGATTGTGTTGAGTGTATACTCTATGATTGTACTTGTATTTGTATGCTTTATGACTTCATGTGCACTTTGTGACTCTGTATTTAAGTGTATGCTCTATAACTTGTGTCTGCAAGTTGAAATTGTATGACTTGTATTCATATGCGCATGCCGGTATGATTGTGTGTGGCTTGTATTCGAGTGTGAATATGTATTCAAATGCATACTCCATGACTTATATTTGTATTTGAAGATGTACTTTATATTCGTATTTGAGTGTATACTCTCTGGATTTGTATTCAAGCATGATTGCATTCATACTTGAGTGTATTTAATGACTATGTATTCAAATGTGCGACTTTGTCCTTATATGACTTGTATACTCCATGATTGTACATGTATACAAATGAAGACTCTATGACTTGTATATTCTATGACTTGTGATTGTACGCTCTATGCTGCAAATTTGTATGACTCTATAATTGTATTTGAAAATTGAGTGTATGTGTATACTCTCTAACTTTGTAATTGTATGAAATTGTATGACTTGTATTTGCAACTGTATGAAGTGTATTCAAGTGCATGCTCCATGAATATATATTTATATGCAAGTTTATACTCTCTGAATTGTATGCAAGTGTGCAATTTCTAACTTGAACTTAGTGTTTGAGTAAATATCCGATGAGTTGTATTGGTATTCAAGTATATGTTATGACCTGAATATAAACGTATACTCCACAGTTATTTGAATGCATACTCTATGACTTGTACTCAATTGTATACTTTGGGACTAACTATATTTGAGTGAATTCTCCACAACTTTGAGTATTCAAATGTATACTACATGCTTTATGTGTGCACTCCATGACTTATGTATGTTCAAATGCACACTTCATGACTTGTCTCCATATTCATGCTTGCATGTTAAATGTATGCTTCATGCCCTATATATTGCATGCATACTTGTGTACCAAGTGTATTCTATGTATTTCATACATATACTTGTATTACATACTATGTTCTTCGTATACTTTTATCACATATAAGCTTTGTGTAGGCTTCATGTACTACATGAATTTATGATTTAAGTTTCATATCTAATTGTGTACCTATACTTCAACACAGATCTTCTCTCTTCTATCAAAAATTATCATCACACTATCTTATCGTCATCATTAAACAATTCTACGAGCTACCTTCTCTTTAAAAATTTTCAAGATGGCTTGTCACTTGTTAGAATCTTGGAATCTCATTACTCTCAAATCTTCTTAATCTATGATACTTACGTCCCATCAATATTATTCAATGCACTAAACAAATGCTTATTTATACATTGAACATTCATTAGACCCTTCGATTATTCTTTAAATTCTCTTTCATGGAATCACAATCATTTTCTCTACATTAAAACATGTTCATAACAACGCATCGGAAGGTGGCATAATAAAAGAACTCATTGTAATTGCTTGAGGACAAGCAATTTTGAGTGGGGAGGTCTATCATGCTCCCCATATTAACGCATTGTTTAAATTAAAGATTTAAACATCATGACGAGAAAGTCATTTTTGTCAAATATGGAGTTTTCATCAACTAGATGATAATTGTGTTTAATAAACAATAATATTATTTTTATTTTATATTTATTGTATTTATAAATATTAATATAAATACAACATAATATTATCAATATTGATATCATTATTATAATTACAGTATAATATATTTATATATTTAAATAATAATATAAATATTATTATTATAAATATATAAATAAATATAAATATAAATATAAATATAATTATCAATAAAAATATTATATATTATCAATATTATATAATATATAATTATAAATATGAATAAGATATTATATAATTATAATTATAATATTAATAATTAAATATTCTAATATATATGATATAAATATATAAATTTTTAAATAGATAATAAATATATATATTATAAACCAATCACATATAAGACAATCTTATATGGCACCGAATAAGATTCTAGGAATCATTTAAATATTTAATTAAGGCATATTTTATAAACAACAATAGATAAAAAGTAGCGCTAATAGTAAACTAAGAATATTAAAAGAAACGTGATCGATGACAAAAGGGATTTCAGGCCGTCAATGTTAAGTTAGCAAATCACATCATAAAAGGAAAAGTTATATATCATCATTAGTGATTTACAACAATTAGAAAATCTAATTGAGAGTGACGATTACTTAGAAGTAAACATTATTATCTACTAGTAAAAGCTCCAAAGGTGCTATCAAATGGCTGATAGGCACAAATATTTATAGGCCTATCCTTAAATAGTATATATTTATATTTTTTCTAGAAAATCATTACATGTAATAGTCAGTGGAGAAGGCTATAAATACTATAAGAAAATTAATTTTGCAAATAAAAATAATGAAATGGTATTAAATGAATAACCACATGAACTAAATCATGAATGTGCCATTATAAAACTAAATCATTAAAAAGCCATATATTTAGTAAACGCAAATTTTTTCATCTTGTTGAAATTTCTTGTTCCCCCTTTATGATTGCCTCATTATGCTATATCTACAACTTATATAATATAATTAATACCACAAGAATTTTAAAGAGAAATGAAGACAATAGAAAAATGTATAATAACAACATAAACATATATCAATGTTTTGAATGTAACTTTTAATAAATCACATTGAATATGATATTAAATAGTAAGCTATATGAAATAAGATCACATGAAATATTTTATTTTATACAATTATTATTACATGGGCATAATTGAAAGAAAAATTATTATTTCAAGTATAAAGGCCATAACATTATTGTTAACAACACAATATTCATTTATGTAAATGAACAACAAATAAATTGAATATTTATTGGATGTTCTCTCAATGATCAACTTAGAGACAACGATTGCAATCAATGCTCTTCATCTTTCCTATTCTTAACATAATTTGCATTTTCTATCTTACGGTATCGTTCAAATGATAATGGTGGTGATATTCTCAAAGTTTTGAGAGATTTAACTCGAGAGATAGCAATGAATGTTAAACCAGCCCTCTCTACATCACCAATATTTATTGTTGCTCTATCTAATGTTAACCCTTGTGACTTATGTATTGTTAAAGCCCATGCCATTTTGAGGGAGATTTGTGTACGATTGCCTCTTGTAACAGGTGAAATAGGGACAAACTTTGGGTTGTTAACATCCCAAGGCACACCCACATAATTATCAAATTCTACAATCACACATAATGGCAACTTTGGTGGTTGCGTACCTTGATGACAAACTATATTTTTTATAGTACCAAGTGCTCCATTAACTAATCCAGCATTTATCCACAAATTGTATAGCAACATCACATGTTGGCGAACACATAGTAGAACCACCCTATCCAAGTGATCATCATCAGCATCATGTGATTCTATACGTCGGGTGTATGTAGACACACTACGTGCAATTGGCATGTTGAGTGACTTTAGCATGTTCTTATTGTGGAGTAAAGCCATACTCTTTTTGGCATATAAATGCATAGATGCATCAAATATTATATGCTCGTTAAGACTTATTGAGTCATTTGTTTGACCCATAAGGAGTTTCCAATCATCATATATTGCAATTGCATTCCTACTGTTTATTAATATTTCTCTAAATCTAACTTGTTCTGGATCATGCCCATGTTGTCGAAAGATTGTCTCCAAAGTCACAACTATTTGGAAGTCCACAATGATTTACCATAAGTGCTACCTATAAATATAGAAAGTACAATTCTCTCAAAATAGATTAAGAAACAAAACATTTACACCAATAAAATTTAGTAAGGATAGTAATACAATAAGTGAGACCTGCATATAGTGGTATGTCTCACACAGGAGGTAACTCAGCAAGATCACCAACAAGGATAATTGACCTTCCACAAAAATCTTTTGTGCCATGTGATGGAAATAATTGTTTCAAGCGCATGTTGATATCAACAAACAATTTTGGGCCTATAAAACTCATTTCATCAATGAGAATATATCATATATGATTGACATCTTCTTCTAGAGTAGCTAATGATTGACCACTCAAAGGCTTGACATTTTTAATTGGAATTTTTAAAGATGCATGAATTTTAATGGCACATATGTTGAAAACAGCAACTCCTGTTGGTGCAAGTAGTAGCGAGGGGCTTTTTCTATTGATTAACTTACGATCCATTGCATGCCTAATACAATTAATTATGTAAGATTTCCCTGTTCTAGCAGTTCCTTGGATGATCATCTTAAGAGGTTCATCCTTATCAAGCAATTTAGAATGTCTCATGATTGCATCAAATGCAATTCATTGCCTTTCACTTAAATTAATTGAAGGATTAAATTGATAATCAAATTCTCTTTGGATTGCATTTCGTAGTCGGCTTGACTCTATGAATTCTGTGGTTGTTTCTTGTAAAACATTTGGCAATTGATATTGGCTCCAATCATACTCTATGTCAAAGTCATGCCTACCAAGAAGATCAATATCAGATAACTAAAAATCTTGTTGTGGTGCCAAGCTAGACAAAACGTGCCACTCCTCCATTTCTACATTGTCATTAGCAGCATTATCTTCAATCTCTGCATCACTAGTATCAGTATTTTCTGAGGAAACAAGTGTCTGATGTACATTCCATGCATGATATGTATTTTTAATTGCCTCCCAATGTTGAATAATTACTTCTTTTTCATCTCCAATATCAAGTCTAATGTTACAGAATGGTTTATATAATAACAACTCACTCCAACAAAATAACTCATATTCAGGTGAGTCACTTTTTGGGATTGAAAGATATTTTGGTCAAACTCTAACAATTGTTGGTATATCTCATGGCCTCCATTTTTGATATCTACGACACAGAGAATACGACCAAGATCTTGCAACTTCTACCATACATAGATGATCTAATTGTACAAGACGCTCCATAAATGCATGGATGAAGTTTGTATTAGATGGATCATCATCATGGTTTTAATGTACACAACAAAACACCTTTCGTCCAACATTCAAAGAAATGAAGGACCCATTACACTCAACAAGAGGTAGTTTTAGTAACATATGACATATTTCTTGTGCACCTATATCAGGTTCAACAACTATTTCAGTCAGGAACCTTCTATATACACATAATGCAGGGTGATCTAGGCTATTTGTGTTGGACATCTTGGTCAGCATGTCATCATAACTCTCTAAACTCCTTTATGCTTTAGACATATATTTTGTAATATATTTTAGAATTGCATGGGGAGACAATATTGGCTGATAGTCTATGTTTCCCCTCCATATGGAAAGCATATCTGGGTTGTGAACATTCACTCTCTCATCATTTCGTGCTAGTAAATATTTTTTTTGTCCATCATCATCAATGAATAATTTGGATTCACTCTGCAATTGCCAAGGAGCATTGTAGCGACAAACATTGATATGACCCTTCTTTCGTAGACATGTGTTCAAGCTACATTTGGTATGGTGTTCAACATGATTTAATAAATCTGTGTAATCTACAAGTTGATCTATAGCCAAAATTTTAGTTGTGTCCATCAAACAAGAATCCTCTTCTGTAAATCATGGCATGAATACATTTCTTTCATTCTCTTCAAGAGGATTCCATGCACTTATGAATTTGTCATAGAAATCCTTTGCCTTTTGAAGCTCATTTGGATTATCCCAATTCAATGTATCTACATAAGGTGCACCCTCTATCCATACAACCATATGCCCATGCACTGAACATTGATGTTGCCATTCCTTTCTATAAAAAATAGCACAATATCATTAAAGATAAGTACTATGTATTTCTATAACAATATATAAATTTTATTGACAATTATACTACTTTAAACTGAATACCTTGCCCATAGGTCTTTTACTCCAAAATATTTGAAGACAATCTCTTGCTGAAAATTTTTGAAGCGATGTTCCATGTACATAGCAACAATATGAGGATTTTCAATTATATTTTTGTTTCTCCACTTGTATGCATCCCTTGAGTCTGATGGGGATAGTGTTGGCATTAGTTGATGAAGATTAGGCCATTTTGTATTAGCTACACTCAAAGTTATGAAAAAGGTAGGGCAACCCAATTGTGTTATCATATCAATCAATTCATTTCGGCATGTTTGCCAGTAAGCTCTAGTTCCTCTTAATTGACATCCATAATGCATCACTTGCTGAGGTACGCAATCATCAGGGTAATCTCTCAAACGCTATCATAAATTTGCAACTATCACAAGTATACCATCCTCTACACTTTTTTTACAAATATTGCAGCTATTGCTTGACTCCGTTGTCGCAACATTTTATTCAACAATAAATACTGAAACTTGGAATGTCTTGCAAAACTATTATCATAATACCTCATTAGATGTAAAGCATATTCATGTATACAGATACTTTTCATACGTTGTTGTAACCATTCTACTTCACCAGTAGGAAATAGTGTAGGAAATGGCATGTCAAACAACCCTTATGTGGTGTATTCATTAATTGGTGACAGACCAATATGAGGCCACTTAATCATGTCAATTGAGTTGTTACCATTATTCTCAACAAATCTCCTCACTTCTTCCATTTCTTGATGTGTTGAACCAAATCTAGGTACAAAAGATGAAGGTTGATGTTGAGGTTCATCTTCTCATGCTAAACTATCATCAGATGCATTTGATATGTCTACATCATTAATATAGGATTGCACAAATCTTAGGCTTTTAGAGACATCCATATCTTCTTCTGGTAGTGTCATAATTGAGTTTTCATCAAGTATGACATCTCTGTAGTATTTATCATATTTTATTCTATATTGTAGTGTAGCTAATACACGTGACCTTTTAACATAACTATCATAGTACCTAGATTGGGTAGAATGCCTTCTCACAATCAAAATGTCAAGATCACATATCCCTCATGGTAGGCACCTTGTAACTGTAGTTATATCTTGTGGGAAGTTAATTGTGTGTCCTCTGTATTTGTACTAGCCACCACGAGAATGGGTAACTTGTATGATTGGAATCACTCTAGCAATAAATATTTCCTCGACTTGAGTAAGCACTTGTAGAACATAAGGTTGCTCCCTAGGATCCATGTTATTCCATTTAGATAGTCGATGTCCATCTTGCTCACTTTGGCACCTACCACAAGAAGGCCCTTCATTGGATTGACTAATTTTTATTCTAGGGTATTTCTTTTTACAAATTGAACACATTTGAATAATAGATAGTTGATCTATCCTATTGCGAAAGCTTTTTTGTATTTCATGTAATCTGTCACTAAGTTTAACTTGGGGGTTGCAAGCAACATGTGGTGTAGATGAAGCTCCATGATCATTAGGGTTGTACATAACTATAAAGTTTGTTTCAAATTCATCCATCCATATATCAATATCTTCCCCAGAATCAAGACTGTCATGTCTACTATTCTCATTTAAAACATGATCTTTGTCAAAAGAGTGGTAACCAAAAAGGTTGGATTGCCAATTGGAAAGACCTGCTTCATTTGGATGTGGAGAGGACCACACATTTTGGTAATGACAAACTAATTTACCTTTGTCCCTTGTTGTCACCAATTGCGGTGGTGCATGTGGGATTTCCATGGCAGTGGAAGTTGAATTCAAAGATCTACATTGAAGTGAACTATTTGCAATATTACATTGCAAGTATTATTGTTGAGAGGGATGAATGGAAGTGCCATGAACCATGTCCTCATTATCATTATGTCACGGAAGATGAATATCATGCATAACTTTAGATGAAATCACTGTATGGATGTTTGGGAGATGAATATCAATATCAATATCATTTAGTGAGTGAGGAATACAAGTAGTATGAGTAGAATGCACATTATCAATATTGTCTTCAAGGCAAACCCTAAATACGTATCTATAATCACATTAAGGAAAAGTTTTTGCACACTTGAAACAATTCCATCCACCACTTGTAATTTTTGTCAATTTTCATCGGCATTGTGAATTACCATCAAGATATTCTTGCTTTCATTAGCAAAGTCAATGTTCTGTAGCTTAGCTATTACACATTTAACCAAAGGCTCTAAATGAAAAGTATCTAATTTTGCATACATGGAGAACATAAAAGACCTAAACAATAACTTTTGTTTGACTTTCCATGGATCCATTTTATGATGTTCAATGTCAATGCACAAATCTTTACTTTTAACACCCAACATTGCAATACCCGCTTCATCAAAAACAGTTGCCCATATAGAACCTGCATAGTCTTCAGGGCAAACCCTAAATGGTGCAGGAGCACCTACCTGACAGCTGGCCTCCATGAGGCAATTAGTTTGTTTTGAGTCTTGTTAATGTTTTCAAGAAGGTCATATAAGACCAATGCATGTAATAAGGTCATGTTGACCATGCTTTACTATTTTTAGGTAGTTTGTTATGACAGCTGTTATGCTGTATGTCCGGTTGGATCTCCCAGCCGCCTGGAGAGATCTCCCAGCTGCATGGAAATGAGTGGTAGTACTCGCAGGAATTCCTATTTATGCATGAGGATCGGTTGGTATGGCATATCATCGATCAGATATTAGACATTTCATTGTAGAGGAGAGGAGAGTGAGACAGTATATTGTATTGCATCTTTTGAAATCAATAAAGATCCTGTTTGTGTTCATTCTCTGGTTGGATTCCATTGTTTAATCGATTTGCTGTTTTGGTGGTTTCATGGATTCGCTGATCCATTCCACCGGTTGATTTGACGAATCGGTGGAATGGCTATGTACAGTAGTTTAGGATGTAGTTTTCCTTTTCTGTTTGTTCGCATGCAGGTGTGTAGGATCGTCGTCGAGATGTGTTGAGAACCCTAGCATGGGTATGTGCTAGGTCGAGCTGATAGTTAGAGTCTGGAAGATCACCCTGAAAGTAGATCGGGTCACCTCAGGAGGTTCGGCGGATTGAAATTCGCTAAGGTTGGAAAAGCCCATCGCAACAGCATCATCAGGATATTTCTGTGTATATCCTGCAGTTACTTCGGGCGTCATCCGAGTAAAGGGAGATGAGCATGATGCAATCGTTTGCATAAAGTGAATGTGCGTCGGGGTGATCATCATCAGGTGTTGCCGAGGAGGAGCGTATCGGCATAAGGTAGAAGATCGGGTTGATAAAGTCATCGCGGGCTGATAATGTTAAGTTTGGCCGATAGCAGGATATTGAAGAACTGCATGTGACATCATCGTCATCAGGATAATCGTCATCAGGATAATCGTCATCAGGATATCGGGGTGACGTAAGCATTGAAGGAAAGGTGCATGAAGTTGAGTATCGTCATCAGGATATATGGAGGGAACCAGATATTTTATATCCTGCTGATGAGCATGATGTTGAACATCATGATGCTGAAGGTAGAGGTTGGCGGTAAGATGAACAGTGAACATCAGGAGGATGTTTGCGCTTGCCGAATATGATGATGCTGTCGATAGTCGGACATGATGATGCTGCTGACAGACGAAAGGATGAAGGTTTGTCTGCAAGAGGATATCGGTCGGCAGGGGAAATATGATGATGATGATGAAGGTTGCGGACATCCATGCTGTATGTCAAGGTTTTAGTGTGGATGCCTCTGCATCACTAAATATGTATCTATAATCACATTAAGGAAAAGTTTTTGCACACTTGACACAATTCCATCCACCACTTGTAATTTTTGTCACTTTTCATCGGCATTGTGAATTACCATTCACTAATGGGCATGCTAGATAACTAAAGTTTTTCATCTCATCAACAGAGATCAATGTTGCCCTAAGTAGAATGCATTGCAGTTTTTCAGTGGTTTTAACTCCATTTTGTATTTCAGCAGTATTCATTTGTGTAAAAATGGGCCCACAAGCATGAGATGGGGTTGTTAAATAACGACATGGATTATTTTTTCCAATATCATTATACCAATGTTTCAATTTTTCTGCATCTTCAGTGATAGGATTTGTAATTACTTTGCTTGTTGTGACTATTCCTATGCATCTACCATGAAATTCTGACACTCGTGCACCTTTAATAGAAATGATAGATAGCTTGCCATCATTTTGTAGTTGTTCTAGTTCAACACCTTCTTTCATGCAAATTGTTTCCCACATGGTAAGTTCATTGCTACACTCTATCATATCTCTGATATATAAACTCCTTTTTTTTAATTCTCCTCCATTCTTCATAAATATTGTATTGTAAGGGCCAACTTCAAGGACAACACCAATGACATCAATCAATGAATTTACTGGCATCTTCTCAATTTCACTTTTTAAAGTGAAAGAAGTTTTTTCAAATGGAATGGATAAAACATCACTAGATAAAAGTTCTATGTTGCTGGTGTAATTTAGTGTTATCTCATAATCACTTAACAAATTATTGAATATTTTATCTGCCAACTTTAAATTCCCATTTGATATAGCATAAATAGACCCAACTTTTATTTCTTTAGAGAATTTGTCAACAAGTTCACTAAAATAAATTATGCGAATCTCTCCACCATCAATATCAACAACATCAAAACTAAATGCTTTTCCTTGTCCTCTAGCATTACTGAAGTGTCGAACTGCCACCTTGTTTGTCACTTACATTTGATAGTCCATCTTTCATGGAAAGGTGTTAACACAGTTATTGGAATGGAATGAATCACTTTGTTTACCATGTGCACTGGAACCATATTCAAAGAGCAACCATTATGCATATCAGTCAAGCCAGTAATATTTGAGGATGCCAATGCAACATCATTGGACAGCAAGCCTAAAGAGGTATCACTTCCAACTAAGATTTTATCATCAATGGTATGCTTCAATGATACCATTTCAGCATCTGGTTCAACAATATCCATGTTGAGAATGACCATAAACCTATGACAAAATTTTAAAATCTTGTTATTATTGGCAATATAGATTACACATTTAATTTCTAAATATAATTAAAAAAAACTTACATTTGATTGCGTATATTGTCACATTTATAGTCATTGATTTGCAATATTGTTCCCTTTTTTAGAATGTCGCAGACAACAAATTCATTGCAATCAATTGGCAATAAACTTAAGTGTGTTTGAACCCCATTTGATATTAATGCATGATATCTTTCTTTTGAATGCTCTTTACTTGTTATTTGCTTCACGTCCAATACTTGAAGTATAGGCTTGAGACCAAGAACCCCATTCTTCAAACTAGAAATAGCTCCTTGAGAAATAGTGGACACCGTATCATCCTATAGTGTTTGCAAATCTTATTAGACACAAATGGTGCACAGTCACATAATTATAAAATTATAAATTATGTTTAATCAAATATTTATAAGCATATTAAAGTTCAAGAGATTTTAGAGGCTTCTATAAGAAAGAAATGAATATCAAGTTATTATAGTTTTTAAAGATTGTAAATCTTTATATTTAAAAAAATATTTGTAAAAGATTCACAAAAAATTCCTAAAAATTTGTGTATGGGGGCGATCTTATATTACTTCCACTTATGACTACAACTCTTATCAACTAACACTACATGTAAATCACATCAAGCTAATACTTAGGACATAGCAGAATTCATTGAGTGAATCATAATATCATAATGTTTTTAAAAATGATTTTTTTTTGTATTTTTTGAGAAAAATATAAACAACATAAAAGTAGTTTGTTGCAAGATTCAAGCAAGTCATTCATTAAATGGGATCATATAGTCGATAATGAACACATATGAGTTTTTTTTTAACATTTGAAGTCATTTTAAATATGAGGGTTCCTTATCTCTCCAAAAAGGTCTCCCTTTCTTTATACTATCAGTCCAATTTACCAAACCTTTCTATATACCCACCCTTCCAATATACCTATTAGTACGTGGAAAAAGTTACTCCTCTCCATATACGCGACCATATGTGAGAGAGACCTTAAGGTACACAAAAGAGAACAATACGTGGTACCAAGTTAGTACATGAAAGAGATTCGCTCTATCAACGACACCTACTTAGAAAGAAATCTTTGTACATAGGTGTAAGTTCCTTTTATACTTGGAATTTCTTACTATCAGGATTTACGTCTTACAATAGACACGAATGGGTATTGAACGGAGCAATTTTTATTTTTTTAAAATAATTTAACTACCTTTTTTCTCCACGACGATTTATAGGGTCGATGCATTGATATTGTTGTTGCAGCTTTATTAGGTATTATATGCTGTAATTCAACACGACAGCATTACCCATAAATGTGAATCAAAGGTATCATTTTCACCGAACACTGCTTATTTGTTACAAAAATGTAACAAAATATTAACTTATATTGATTTGCAAAAAAAAAATCTATTAAAAAACTTTCTAAATACAATAAATCAACGTAACATAAATTTGCAATTTAAGAAAGTATCTAAATAGTGCATAAAAGATATATATTCAATAAATCAACCTAAAACAATTTTAAAAAGTAACTTTAGTGTATAAAAGATATATTTTTAAAAAGTACCTTTAGTAATACTAAAGTAAAATTAAAATTTACTACATTATAATAAAATTTATTTTATATTTAAAATTAAATAAAATTTAAATTTAGATTTGAACTAAGCTTACTTTAAATTTAAATTAGCTTTTAAATAAAAACTAATTTCAAACTAAATCTAAGCTTATATTTAAGACTAGTATATTTATATTTAAAAAATATATCTACAGCCGAGAGATATCTTCCAATTTGTTGGTATTTATAAATTACTTGTAGTTAGAATATTTTATATGCTCACATGAGTTAATTTGAAGAGACTGTGCTGTGAGACTTTTCATATTCTTGTAAAGATTTCACTTCATAATTGCCAAAGTTTTTCTATTTTTCTATCCATTTGGCTTCCACAAATTTATTTATTTTTTGTCAAATTTTTTTTGTTTGTTTAATGTGGTAAAGATTTCACTCCATAACTGCCCAAGTTTTCCTATTTTTCTATCCATATGGCTTCCACAAATTTATTTATTTACACATTTTATGAATTTTGTTTACATGGGAATCTAAATCTTAATTGTTTACGAGAATCTGGATCCTTCCGCCCTTGTTGTGAGTGTAGAACGCCTCTGGGTGTAATATATATTTTTTTAAGTAAAATTTTTATATTAATTTTAAATTAAATGCAATATAAAGGTCCAATTTATAAATAAATTAATATAAATGAATTTACAAGTAAATTATAGATTAGAAACATTTACCTTTGATTTGTTGAACTCAATTTTAAAAAGTATTTGTAAAAATTTTCAAACCAAAATTAAGATTAAATAATTTAAAAGATTTAAAAATAATTGTAAACTAAATTAAATTAATTTTTGGTTGTAATTTAATAGAATTAAATAAAAACTAATTTCAAACTAAGATTAAATTTAAATCTTAACTATACTATTTTTTAAAAAAAAATTTAAAAAATTATAATATTAATATAAAGAAACTAAAATTTATCATAATATCATTTTCCCTATAATCATTTATATTTTCTAAATAAAATATTCTCTAAAAAACTTTTTAAAGAAATCATTTATATATCCCTATAATCACTATCCAAGACTTAACATAATAAAAGACGTAAACTATTAAAAAAACAAATTACTAAAAAAAGATAAAGCATTTTTTTTGTTTTTAAATAAATAAAGGCAACCTAGATTTTTAAATAAAAGAAAAAAAACAAGAATAAATTAAAAGAGAGCTTATCTATTTTATTCTATATATTAATAAACCTCCTAAATTAATGCATATCCAAGACTTCAAATAATAAAAGACTTCAATTATTTAAAATTTAAATGATTTACACACTTCCTACACATCAAAATTTTATTGATTTAATATAAAATCCTAAATCTTACACAACAAGTAAATTAAATAAACAATTGATGATTAAAATAAATTATTTATGAATATTATATTCCTCTATTGAAACTTCTAAAAACACTTAACCTAACTATTTCTTCAAATTCAATAACTCAATTCCATAATTTTTCACAAATAATTGAATAAACAATTCATGGTTAAAATAAAATATTTAATTCCTAGGTCACTAAGAATTCCTATTATTAATGACCTCACTCAACAATATTCATTTGTGTAAAGAAAGATTCATGCCTAATGATTTCCCCACACCTTAATTAATTAATAATAACTTAATAACATTTAATTGGAATTTTCTATTTCCATAAAAATAGAGGAAAGAATGAAACATAGCATATAATAATTAATACAAATTATCTCTAAGTTCAAATTAGAAGATTCCAAATTGAAAATACCTATCTAAATTACCATTCATACTCCTATATTTATTCAATTCATTTTCAAGCACGAGTATAGTTGTATTTTTTTCTTGTTTTCTTTGTAGGGTTTTGGTGCAGGTTTAGACTATAAAGAATGGGTTCTTAAATAAGAGCACGTTTAAATATATATAAATATATGAATATCTATATATCCCTGTATGTATATATATTGAACAAAAACTTTACACATAGATATCTTGCTACTACTGCATCAGCCAGCAGAGGGTTTAATATTTTATTTATTATTATTAATTTATTATCATTATTATATATTTCTTAATACCCTTAAATAATAGTAATTAATAAACGACAGTTAGAGTGCCATTATAGTTTCATCCTGTCCACATTTGGATTAGGTTTCTTTATGGGGGCAATTGGAGTTCCATTATAGTTTCATACAGGATTGCTTTCGGTGCAAGTATACATATTTTTGTATATTTTCCAGAAGATAAAGGACAAAGCACCTACTTCCTTGGGATTATTTTTGAAAGTATTTTAACAAAGCACCTACTTTCTTGGGATTATTTTTGGAAGTATTTTAAAATTGGTTTTCTTCTGGTACTTGAAAAGCTAAAAGCACCTACTTGCTTGGGATTATTTTTGAAAGTATTTTAACAAAGCACCTACTTTCTTGGGATTATTTTTAGAAGTATTTTAACATTGGTTTTCTTCTGGTACTTGAACTTATTCCATTAGTATACATTGATTTTCATTTAATCTTCTTGTGTACGTGAATTCTTCTGGGACCTAGGAGAATCCTATTGTAAATAGGAATCTATATAAAGGGGATAATAATATACTAACAATTAAGTTTTCAGAGAATGAAGAATTAAAAAAATATTGTAGAATTGAGTTGTTCATAGTAAGGAAATAAAATGTTGGAATATTGTAGTATCATAATATTATAACCATGTAATATTACATCATTATAATTCATATGTAATAATAATTTAACATTATTATTAATATATAAGATAGTTGATCAATTTCCATCTTGAAACTGATTATTCACTTGTATATAATGGTGCATCCTCTCACTAATAAATCTGCTCATTGCTCATTTTCCTCTCAATGATTTTAATTTGGTATGAACATATATAATCCATGTGCATGTGAGTGTGCTTGCAAGTCCTATACTATAAATTAGAGTGGGGAACGTTGTAAAAGCATTTTGAGGCCATCTGAAGCATGAAGCATGAAGGAACTCATGCAGGAGGAACTGCCATCACTTAAATATTGTGTGGTCTGAGAAAACTAGCATGAGGACTTGAACTTATTCCGTCAGAGAATTTTACATCATTATCAGTTATGGACGTTGCAGGGCCAGTAATGACCAATAAATACACTGAACGGCTATCCTGGTGCAAGATACTATGGTGGAAACGAGTAATGCCACGATATCCCTCTAATGATCTACATTTTCTTACATTTTATCACATGTTTATGGAGCAAAACATAAGATTCAAAATTCCTTTTTATCATCTGTGTCTTGGATATGTAACTTTATTAAAACTTTTCCTGTCTAACGTGCTTTCTTATTCCATTTTTCCTATCATAATTGCTTCAGCGTTTTTAGTGTTTTCAGTGTACTAATTCTTTTAAACTACTATGCAAGAAAATTAGATTTAATGATATGGCAGAGTCTTTATGTTTAATTTCAAAATGAAAACAAAAAAGAAAAATAAAATGCATTTAATTAATAATAAACGAAGCTTAAAAAATCCATACTCACCCGAGGCTTTAGAGATTGCTGTGTAGCTTATAAAATTGCTTGAAGCTGGAAGCTAATCCTGTACCAATAAATTGAAGCTTGAAGATAATCATGTACCAATAAAAATGCTATTTTATACCTAAAATAATTGAATCTTCAAACCTCGATTTATAGGCTCACCTTCAAATTTACAGATTGATGACAGTATCTAATACCAATATCTCTTACCAATATCTCTTCAACGTACTGATGAATTAAAGAAAACAAAATATACAGACACCACATACTAACCCCTATTGTCCTATATATTATAGAAACATAAAGGCGTTACTCAGGCAAAGAATTTTATAAAGGAAAATGGGAGGCGTTACTCATGCAATTTTAAAAGAAAATGTGAGAAAAGAAACAATTATGTGTAGCATGTTTTTTATTTTTATTTTTAAATTTTAGGAAACAAAAAAAGTTGAACGACTACCAATTTTATGAACCACTACTGATTTTGTGAATGATTTATAGTTGTGGTACCAATCAAGGAAGAAACTGATAAGAAAATGTGAAGATTTTTTAACAATTTAATTTTTTAAAATTTTGGAGAAAAAAACTTGAAAGACTACCAAAATTTGGTAGTTACAAGATGTGTGCACATATAGAAAAGCCTATCGGCCAAAATAGGTAGTGATGCATTATAAAAGGATGCGATCAAACATAAGCTACCACATTTATGGAAGGATGTATCTTGGACATGGATCACCTCCCTTGAGGTGGTATAAGTGGGAGTTGATATCACTCATAGAAAAAAAAAAAAAAGGGGGAAGGAAGGACAACAAATAAGAGAAGATCATTCAAAAATCATCCATTTTACAATATCCATCAAGCGCAGCAACCAATCAATCATCAATATCTAAACTAGTTGAATAGACAGTCTAAGGAAACAATCTAAGAAATAAACAATCAATCTTATTCACTTATCGAATAATAAGAAGGATCTCTGCATCAAGGGTGGAAAAATATATCATCCACAGCCCATGACGTGACATCATCAATCACATAAGGAAAGATACATTTGAATATTGAGGTACGGACGGAAGCAGCAGCAAGTAATTCTTAACTCTTTTGAGAATTGATCCAAGCATTGGATATTATCATTAATTCATACAAGAATATCTTTCAAGGCTGTAGTCCAGTTTACAATAGAAAGTAAGCATCTTCATATTATTCTTATCCTCTTGTCTGATCGGCTATCATACAAGCACATGTATGAAGGAACTTGTATTTCTATTTCATTCATCAATGTACCATCATGATAGCATTTATTTTATACAGTCAATCACTAATAATGTGTAGACAGTCATATTCAATTACTCATGATAATGTATCTTGTATGATTTGAATTCATAAATGATTTATTAACACCATATGTGGGAAAGAGTAGAAAGTGCCAAAAGGCCATTCATGGATATTTATCACATAGAGGCCTTGTCACATGAGGTATGAGGTACCCATAGTGCAAGGATTGTGAATTAATGGCCTTGGCTACCTAGAGTACCAAGGAGTCTCATAGAGGCCTTAGCTCCAAGAGTACAAAGGTACTTGTTGAGTAAGGATGGGAAACATTAGACCCCCATGGTGGATAAAGGCAACTCTCATCACATCTCACATAAGTTGTTAATAAATGACATATGAGAGATAGCAATTATGTAATATGTATAGATAAAGATCATAGATCATGTGAAATATTATGATAAAAAATATGCAAGGCATATGAATAGTGATCATAAGAATAGCATGTGAAATATGAAAGATAGATAAGAGAAATAGTGTTAATCCACTCACCACTATGAGGAGTAAGGAAGATTAGGGGCGGGCAATCAACCAAGGAGAGGTACGGGTTCATTAGTCTAGAGCACCCCTTCGAGCCCTTGTCTCAAGATGGTACCTTAGGAGGAAAGAGGTAGTCTTTTGATTCAAATGGTCTAGAGAACCCCGAGTCAATGGAAGGTCTTAGAGTGGCCTGGGTCTAGAGTACCCCTTGAAGGAAGAACAACCTATACCATTGGCATTGCACCCTAACAGATTCACTCTCATAAGATGGAGGTTTGATTAACAAGGCCCAAGTGTATCTCTTCTAGGGTATCATGAAATGAATACAATCAATCTATGATAACAAATGGCTTATGTTTATAAATGATAACATGTGATCTTGAAGGAAGATTTGAATACTAATGTTCTCTTTGTAAGTTGAAATTGTGTAAGGTTAAGGAAAAATTTTGGCTTGCTAGAAGGGGACATTACAGGCACCCCAACCTTATTGAATATAACCTCTTTCATAGAGTTGTTGAGTAATGAGACTGGGTAGAAAGGAAATCTTATATGGTGATTATGGCATAGGTGGTTCAATACATGGAAATGGTAGGTGAACACACTAGAATTTACTATCCTAAGTAGAATATTTCAGAATCTACCTCATTCCATGTGATAACAAGATCATCCCTTGTGTATCCATTTTGATGTTTTGCAAGTTTCTCCTTCTCCTCAAGAAATACATTAATGAACTCCTTAGCCTTGTTGCAGAGCATCTTCCTAACCTTCTTGCCATAAATTTCCAGGCCTAGGGTAGCTCTTATCAACTCTTTCATCACCTCGAAGTTAATCCCCCCAATTTCAACCTTTCCATCTTCTCAGGTCTATGCAAATTTTATCGACGAGGTGGGATCAAACCCTCTCATGGCATCTCAAATAGATTATGTTGACAATATTTTGATTTTCTTTTTTACGGCTTATGAATTCATGATTATAAACCTCATCATTAATAACGAACTTGTGAAATATAAATTTAGGGCTTCATGTATGTTTTTCCTTTGAGTCATACATCTCCTTGCTTGTCTTATGCCCTTGTATCTATGTTGTGCTTTCAACCCATGTTCTTAGTCTTGTACAATTTTTGTGTGGCTTTGTGATTATCATCAAGCTCATAATTTATAATCATGGTTGTCTATCTATTTAAAACACAAACCTGCTTTGGCCCTTAGTTGTTTCAATGGTGCCAAGGATTCATATTTTATCCCCACACTTTATAATATCCTTTTTATTGTTGATTTCCTATTGTGGGTGTTTTTCAACATTAGAGTGCTTCATTTACTTGTGTCCATTGGCAACTGGATCACTAGCGACTACTCCTCGTATGGAGAATGGGTTCTATACATCACACATTCACTCTCAATTTCTTGCTAAGACTTGATTAGTGCCTAATTAGACCTTTGTTATGTGGTTTGTGCTTTTTTTGGTGTCGACTAGTTGGTGGCATTTGCTTTGTTTCAACTGGAGTCTTCTTCCTGTGTGCTATCAAGTAGGTGACTTAGTGGAAAGTGTTCCTCATTGTGGGAAGTGGGCTTGTTTAGTTGCACCCTCACTATCTGATGGGCTTTATTGTCTCCTCTAAGGTGATACATCATCAATATTCATGATGGTAGGTTTGTTAGTAATGAGGTGGTAGTATTGTGGGCTTGTGGGGATTTCACATTAGTCTAGTGGTGATGATGTGCATAGTGTGGGTGGGTCATAGTATATGTGGACCAATTTTATTATGCCACATGTCAATGTGGCATGTATGGTGGGGGCCCTTTAAACTTTATAGAACAAGCTATGCGTTGTGGATATGGTGGAACATATGTACAAGTGGCAAGTACCTGATCTATTGTTATTGGTCCTTTAGACCAATGAGCAATTATTTTGTGGGTCTATGTGTGTTGGTGAATGGAAGGAGGCCACATGTCTCTAGAGTGGCAAGGCATGGGCCTAGTATGTTTATGAGGTAGTCATTTTATTTACATAGGCCCACATATAGGTGATGTATGTGTAGGTGACATGGCATTATTATTTTGGTGATAACTTGTTCAACTAGGTGCTCGTCTTATGCAGGGACCTTTTGCCTTTCGGGCAATCTATTACTAAATTAGTAGAGAGTGCTCTTTGTAGCAAGGAATGTGTTGATCTAGTCATCCTTCACTCCCTATTGGCTAGTTGAACTATTGATCTTGTGAGGTCCAACTACGGTAATTATGGATTGTCAATCTAGGGTAGATATTTAAAGGTTTTAACCTTGGTTTGAACTGGTAACTATTTAAAAAAACACCATTTGTTAGGGTTCTTTTGCAGAGAGGAAACTATTATAAGGACTTTGCACATAGTTCTCGAAATCTTAATGATACCCTTGCAACTTGGTATTGTAGATAGATAACTTAGGTAGTGCATAGATGACATGGGATCCATTTACATAGGTGAATCAAATATTTTTGATTGTATTTTATGAGAAAATGACTTGGGAATGGCTATAAGAGGTAGTAAATTTTTGTAGGGCCTCATTGTTTCTAAGTTCATAACTACATATTCCCAAATTAGTAGTGGTACAAATAGTTGATTTAAGAGCCCTGCAGAGCTATTGACTATTTAAAATTCTTTCTACTATAGGGTTATGATTGAGTGGGTCTATATTTTATTTCTTTTATAACTCAAGGGAGATATTTGAGCTTTAAGTGCATAATTTAGTACTTTATAGCATGGGCTACTTGATGTCAAGGCCTATAGGTAACACTTTTCTTAACCAAGTGTTACTCATGTGTATCGCTTTCCTACAACTAAATTTGATGATTTAGTTGATTGGTTATTGTAGTTTGTTGTTCAAAGATAGTACGGGAGCTGAATTGAATGACTAAGCATTGTAGATTGAGACATCTATCATGCACTTATTGGTTCTTCATGAGGCATCCATTTCCTATGTGTAATTTCATTATGTGTAGTGAGAGTTGGTTGCTTTGAGAGTGCCAAAACTTCTTTACAATGCCCTATGTTCGTAGCATAGCCTAAGGTGTCACAACTAAAATTTAAGTTTTAGTTTTAAGTGTAGAAGGATAGAAATTTCATTAATTTTGAAGAAATATATATTTGTGGTACCTTTTGGAACACTCTTCGGTCACATAATATGCAAGGAAGGTTTGATAATTAACTTGCTAATAATGGCTATAGTCTTAAATCTAATAACTCCAAAGATAGTAACAAAAGTAAAAGCACTTTTAGGATACACTAGATACCATAGAAAATTCATCAAATGATATATGAATATAGCTAGACAAATAGCAATACTCCTTAATGAAAAGATAAGAAGAACCTTCCAATGGATAGATCAATGCCAAGAAGCCTTTAACAAACTAAAAAAGAAGATTTTAGAAGCACCAATTTTAGTTTTTCCAAATTGGAATATCCGTTTCCATGCACATGTGGATGCACTAGGAAGAACAATTGCCATAGTACTAGCAAAACTAAGAGGAAACAAACACCATATCTCAGCCACCCCATTTATGTTATTTATAGACCATGATCAACTTAAGTATTTGATGAATAGACTAGTAATATAAGGAAGAATATGTCGATGGCTATTTCTATTCTAGGAATTTGATTTCAAAATCATGGTGAAATCAACAAAAGAAAATCAAGGACTAGACTACTTATCTATAACTTTTATAGGAGAAGAGCTTAGAAAAATAGAGGAATAATTACCTGGCATAAAATTTGTATAGAATCAATGTCTTATTGGAGGAACTAATAGACATAGCACATTACTATGCATAGGATAGTTTCCAAAGCATTATTCCAAAAATGATAGATATAGGCTTTTGAGGAAATAATTACCATATACCTTAATTGAAGGAGAACTACACATCATAGGTAGGGATGAAATTTTAAGAAGAGTTGTTTTGAAACATGTAAGAACTAGTGTTTTAGGAGAATCACATGAAGGAATATCAGGAGGACATAATTCAGGAGAAGGTACTACAAGAAAGGTGTTACTAGTAGGATTATGATGGCCTACACTATTCAAGGATGCCAGTAAGTATGAAAGACATATGAAGTATGTTAGAGATTAGTGAAACCTACCACAAGAGATGATTCCTTTCTAGCTAGTATTAGCACAACTCCCATTTGAGAAGCGGACAATTGATTTTATTATACCCATTGACCACCCAACAAAGAAATAAAATAGAAAGATTCATCATAATAGGGGTTGAGTATCTTACAAAGGAGGTGGAACCTAAAGCAATTAAATATTGTACTGCTCATACTTCCACAAAGTTTATTTACCAAAATATTATCACAAGGTTTGGTTGTCTACTAAGCACAAGTGACCAAGGATAACATTTTATTGATAGAACAATTACAGAGCTACTATACACGTTTATGATAGCACAGAATAGGAGAAACCCCTACCATCCTTAATAAAATAGAGCAAGTGAAGCATTGAACAAGGTTATAGGCATTTCACTTATAAAAATGTACAATAGTAACACCAATAATTGGGACATCAATCTTCCAACAGTGTTATGGGCTTATAGAACAACTTATAGATGGCTAATTTTTTTTTCCCATTTAAATCAATATATGGATTCAATGTGGCACTACCCATTCACTCTATTGTAAAAAAATTGAGACTAGCTAATAACCTGCGATTGAATGAGGAGGAATATTTAAATAAAATATTAGAGGAATTGGGAAAATTAGATTACAAAAGATTGTTAGCAGCCTACCATCAAAGTTTAGAAATAAAGCACCAGAAAGCATGGCATGATAGAAATTTGCAAAAAAAAAATTTCCAAGTAGGTGACGTAGTTCTCCTATATTATAGAAAATTTAAGAAATAAGAGAAATTAAAAATGTGATGATTAGGACAATACCAAATTATGGAGATAAACAAGTCTAGAGCTATCAAATTATAAACACTTAAAAAAATCCAAAGGCTATGTCAATGGTGCAAGACTTAAACATTATCATGAGGAAACATAAGAAAATAAAATCCATTAAATACTAACACAAAGTTATAAAATAATATAACGTTAACAAAAATATAACATTGCATGTGTGAAATACTCCAACAAAAGAAATGGTGCAAACAATACATATAGGTAGGAGTAATAAATGCACAACCCTCATTTAAAATTTATAAAGCTGAAACTCTCCAAGAAAACATTACTTGAAAAAATTGTCGAGAGATCTAGTATGGAAAGAAAGAGAAAAGGATCTGGAAGAAAGAAGTAATTTTAACAAAGGGAAACAAAACAAAATTTGTTGGAAAGATAACAACACCCATTCTGGTTGATGCAACCAATAACCCACATCTAAAATACAAGAAATACCCTTTCAAAGCTATGGAGATGGACCTAGCTGAAGCATTCTCAAATGTTCTTGCTTACATCATATATGAAGAAGATGTCTAGAAGTATATACATTCCAATATGATAGATATTGATCACACCACTTTCAAACTGGTCAAAAGGACATTGTTGAATCTTGGATCTGAAGAATCCCTCCTACAAAACTAAAAGATTGCCAATTTTAAGTAGGAAATGTTGCCACATTGAAATGCACCCTTTGGAGAGTGGTGTGATAACTCTCCTTTCAATTGTCACAATGGAAACACTCCTAGGCTATGAGAGACCTAAATCTTAGAGTGAATCTTTAGAGTGGACTGGTTCTCCTAGTGTAACACCTAAACTAACTTATTCTACTGTTATGGTAGTGCTTCATAAACTCATATAGATCTGTTGACTATTTAGACATAAACCAATCTCTATCATGTTCATGGATCTTGTGGAGTTTATACAAATCCCTTATGGAGACAATGCATAACAGAAAGATTTTGGAGAGCGAAGTGTAGCAAAATTTTGGATTCTAGTTGTAATTTGTAACACCTTATAAATTGCAAAGAACTAGAGATTGTCGACGAGAGTTACGATTTGCTTTGCATCATGTAAACGCTTGTATGTTGTAAAATCTCTCAGAAGTGTCGATTTGACAAGGGTTTCAACTTGAAATTAACTAAGTCACCAAAATTCCAAAAACTAGATCCAAAAACCATTGGATTAGCTCTAAGGATGAAAAATAAACATTAGATCCCTGAATCCCAAAACACATTCACATCCAGATTTGAAATCAACATTGAATCACCTAGGAAAAATTTGAGGGTAAAAGCATAGAACTGTGTCACACTTTTGGTTGACTTATCAGTAAAAGTTTACCAATTTACCAAAAAAATACAAAATTTCAAAAAAGTTGACGTTTCAACAATTCCTACTCATGTAAATAATTGTTTTAAAAAAAATCTAAAAATACCCTTTAGTAGATTTGTAAGCTTAGTTTTTAAAAATGTGGGTTTATTAATAGTCTAGTTACTGTTAATATTTTATTTTTTTTTTTTACTAAAAGTAGGTCATCAGCACCAAAATATAAGGTTGATTGTCTTATCAAGAAAAAATAGTAAAGTTTATTTAAAAAAATATGATGCACTAGAGAAGAGATTCCATGTCAAGATGATATAATTTTTTTTCTATTTTGGATAAATAGTCAAGACAAAAGTTGATGTCCTATCAAAATAATTATTTTTTAATACACGCAACTTTTAATATTTATTTTAAAATATATATTTATCAATATGCATAAAAAATAAATCCATGCACTAAAGTTTCAAGTTATAAATACACACAAAAAATTTGAAGGAAAAAAAAAAATTTACTATCAAAAGAGTGACGTCCCACTTAACTTCATTTTTCAGCATTTTTATCAGCAACTAAATTATAGTGTCAATTTTACAAAAAATGTATTCAAATAATTTTTTAAATTTTCATAAAAAATACAAACCTAAAATACACTAAAAAGTATACATTTCATTAATTTACATCATTTCAAAATTCAAAATGTATATGTCACTTTTTAATGATTCAAGTTAAAAATTTAGATCAGCGTTGGCCATTTCCTTTATAAAAGTGTGACACGGCTTTGTGCTTTTACCCTTGAACTTGCAACAAATTCCTACCTAAAAGGGGAAAAGAGAGAAAAATCAACAAACATTTGCACAAACTAACCTTACAAGGTGAGATCAAGCCTGCCTACAGGAAGTTTGACTAAAAACCAACTTATGTGGCTAAAAAAAGGTAGATGAAATGTCAAAAAGAAGACTAGCCGATGGGAAAATGAAATGTCTGGTAAAATTTGTAAATACATAGAAAATACTGCGTGTAGGGTGGAGTTACAAATTGGACTCCAGATTCTAATTTATAGTTAACAACATAAAACAAAAACCCTTCAAAATTTTAGATTTTCAGTAAACAACAGATGCTAACACTTTAGGGATTCCCAATATGACATTTTCACTCACCGAAAGTATAATTACACAAACAAAATCAAGTTGATATGGAAATCAAAGCATAAGGATAAGTGGAAAGTTAAGAAAATAAATAGCCTAGTCCCCAATTTTGACAACAAAATAGGGGTTTGTTGTGAAGGGTCACAATGAGTACAACAAACATTTGCAGGGAGGTTGTTTGACAATCTCTTGTGTGCCTATTCTTGAACCCAAAGAAGGAAATCAAGATTTTGTTCTCATAGAACTAAATGAAAGTATTAATAATAATGGAACTAACCACCCTATTCATGACCAAGAACAAACCAAATTATCCTCTAGAGATTCTATTAGACATAGTCCAACCTTTAGGAACCTCTAAAGTGAAACTGACATGCTTGGGGTCAGTAGCTTTTTTACTGGCAATTTTTTGTTAAATGATGAATAGTTGAAATTGGGGATTCAACTTTTGGTGAATAGTACAAGTTGTAAGGCAACTTGAATTGCCACATTTTTATGAAATTTTAGTTTGGTCCAAGTTAAATTTTTTGAGCATTTATTTTATTAAACTTTTAAACTCAACTATTTTGACACAATATTCAAGACATGATTATATCTAATTCACCTAATGCATATAGATTTAAAGACAAATATAAATGTAACATATTTTTTAGTTATTTTAGGATCATATCATCAATCTTTATTTTTCATCATTGATTTTGTTTGTAATTGAACAATTCTTATTTCTTTTCAGGACCTAAAATGTACTCAAACTTTCAAATTTTTATTCGGCCTGAAATTACTTTTGAATTGTTGATCTCAATAAAATGTGCCCACACTTTCAAATGTCCATTAGCCCCACAGACATTTAAAAGTGCAAGTAATGGAGATCAATGGACCAAAAGTAATTCTTGGCCCGATAGACATTTGAGTGCAAGTAAATTTTGGCTCCCATAAAGTAATAAGAATCATTTGATTAGAGGAGATCAATGGTGCAAAAATAATTTCAGGCCCAATGAACATTTGCAAGTGTTGGAGCATCCAAGCTCAACTTGCAATATCAACACAACCTTCCATAAAGATGAACATGCATAGTGAAAGTCAAACCTATCATACTAATTATCACACCTTTAATCTTATCTAAAGGACAAAATCATAAATATGATCATATAAAAATAAATATTATTCAAATAAATAGATCACATAATGTTCTAAATAGAATAATATAACATAACAAAGTGTTGAATAAGTATTGAGTTGGTGAGAAGAAAATAAAACATACATTGAAGACATCCATATAAAAGAGGTTAAAATAGGAGAAAATGCAAGGGTATGCACTTTTTTGATGTAAACTATATATTCTTTCAAAAAATTTGATTGTATTTTAAGTTGAAAACTTAATATGTTGAGGAATCGTGAATGAAATTAAGGTGAGATTTGAAATCAGATCATAATGCAATACAGTTGACTATGTTATTTGCTCACATAATTATACCTCGAAGGTAATGGAGTTAGTGGTTGGAGACTAGTCGATAGAGCTGAAATTAGATCACAATTTAACATATGTAAATATAGACATCCACATAAACAAGCAATAGGGGAAACAAGACCACTTCAACCAAAAGAAGGCACCTTCACAGGGTAGAATTTTCATGACTCGAGAAAATAAATAAATCTTCAAAGCTTCCCTCAAACAACTTTTGAAGGAGTATGAGAATAATATAGCTTGCATAGAGAACCACCCTATATGAAAAAATATGTGGATTCCCCTAATGCACAAGGCTCTGAGTGGGTGTAAGAGGGCCATATCCAAGAGAGGAACAAAAAATACTTTTTTTGACAAATCCTTGTTTCGATGATGAGTGCAAGATAGAAAAAAGAAATACGTGAGAATGTGGAATGGTCAAAGAAAGTAAGAAAGAGTACGAAAATTTATTACGGCGTAAACAAGAAAAGTATGTAAAGACAAGAAGAGAGGAGTTAATTACCCTTGGAAAACACAACACCAAAAACTTTTGGAAGAAACTACAACAAAAGAGAAAACAAATAGAAAAAAATAGCATAGGTTACCAATGGCTTGAATACGCAAAGTTGTTATATGAGCATGACCAAGATAAACTTAGACCCTCGGTAATCAATGCAACTACTAAAATTTTCACCATTGAAGATATGGATCAGGGCATAAAAAGGTTGGCCGAAGAGAAAGTACAAGATATCAATGGGCTACAAGAAGAGCATTTAAAATGCGGTAAAGATGTCCTTACACCTCGTATCAAGTGTATCTTCAATAACGTCTTTCAAGAGGGATTTTTGGAAGACTGGACAATTATTGTTGTTATCCCTCTATATAAAGTGGTGATATCAATAATCCATCAAATTACTACACTATTATGATTAACCCTCTGCTTGGAAAACTTTTTGGAAGCATGGTTGAATGTAGAATTAGTAGTTGGGCAGAAAAAGAGGGAAAAAGAGCTAAGGGACAGGGTAGCTTTAGACTCAAACATTCTAATATTGATAATGGTGTTACCCATAGGTTCTTGATTGAAAAAATATGGAACACCCAAGGTGACATGGCTTTTTGCTACTTTGTAGACTTTAAAAAAGCCTTCGACAAGGTGCCCAATGGAAAATATTGGAATAGGATGGAGGAACTTGGAGTTCTAGATTTGTTTAGAGCAGTAGTCCATAGGCTTTATGCACAAGTCAAGGCTAAAATCAGAGTCAGTGATGGAATGTCAAAGTACTTGGTAGTGATATTGGCGTTAAACAAGGTTCACTACTTTCCAAAACTTTGTTTCGGCTATACACTGATAAGTTAAAAGAGTGGATAAACAAGGCTAGTTGGGAGGGAGTTTAGTTGGCTAAGTACATAATAAAGTTACTCTTATATGTGGATGATCTCATATTAATTGCTAAAACAACTTATAGTCTGAGAGAGCACTTGAGGGCACTCAAATCTTTTTGTCAAAAGGTCAGGATGTACGTGAAAACTAGGAAAACCAAAGCAATGATCTTCTCATTGTGAAGAAAAAAGAATAAAATTTTCTTTTTGAAGGTAATGTGTTGGAAGTACTGGACATGAGTACAAGTACCTCAGGCTTGATTTCCACAACAAGCTTAGCTAGTAAACATGCAGAGAGAAATGAATTCAAGGGCGTTGGAAAGAGTTATACTCTCTTCAAAATAGATTTAGGAATATGAAATTATGGGACTAGAAAACCAAGAGAATGCTTTTTGGTTTACTTGTTACTCCAGTGATTCGTAATGGGTGTGAAATTTGGTGTAGCAGTATGTCAGATCAGAAATGGAGGCAGATAGAAAGAATCTAGAAACATCTAATCATAAGTAGTCTCAAAATTAAGGTTGTTGTTTTGTAGGAGATTTTATTGGTTGAAATGGGTACTTTCCCTTTGGAAGCATCGACGATGGTCCGACTATTAAGTTACCTAAAGAAGACTCAAAATATGGAAAACCATTGTTGGCCTAGGCTAATTATAGAGGGAGAGATAACTAAAAAAAATAACACATGGATGAAACATGATGACAAATGGATGAAGAAATGAGACATTAATATACAGGAATGTCCAAATACTAATGAGAAAATAAAAAGTTTTGTGACAGAAAAAGTTAGGAACATCATGTGGACAAAAGAATCTGGGCAAAAAAAACTTACTATATGAAAAAATTTAACCCCACGTGGGACCATGAGGAAACAACCTACATTGGAGCAGATATTAAATGGAAAACAAAAATGTTGATAGCCCAGTTAAAGACTAGCTCACATCAGCTTACTATATTAAAGAATTTAACTTCACATGGGACCATGAGGAAAAATCCTACATTGGAGCGGATATTAAGTGGAAAACAAAAATGTTGATAGCCCAATTAAGGACTAGCTCACATCATCTTAGATGTGAAGCTAACATATGATTGATAGAGTGGGAAAAGCTAATATGTCTATTTTACAATAAGGGAGTGGTGGACACGGAATGACACTTCGTCATTGAGTGTTTAACATAAAGCGACATCCATACTAGTTATGAATGTTGTTCATAGTAGCGTCAGGTGTATCCTTCCAGTCATTCTCCTTAGATTGATTGGATAAATTAATTGACATGTCTTTTGGAATAAGGCCGACATGTTGTTCTTGAAGAGTCACGTCTCTCCCTTCACATTGTATATATACTCATTGATTGTAACTCATTTAATTGTCCACTCATTCATTGTTCATTCTCATGTTCATATATTCAAGTGTGAGTTCTTCACCAAGTGCAGATTGATATTGTAGAAGGCTGAGTTTTATCATCAGTGAATTGTACCATTGTGTTTCCGTAGTTGCATCAGATTCTGGTGCTTTACTTGGCCTTCATATCGGCCTCTATTGTAGAAGAGACATTCTTTGTAATTCAATAATATAAGTAATATTATTGGCTGGGTTTTTCTTCCTCAAGAGGAGGGTTTTCCCAGGATATTTGTTGTCATTGTGTTGATTTTTGAATTAATTTTCTATGCATTACATCTGATCATAAAATTAACATGGTATTAGAATAGGTTTGAAGAAGATCATGATCAGATTCATCATTATAGTGATACTCTCTATTTTCTTTATATCTTTTGTCTATCCCTATTTTAGTCAAGATGGTGAACTGTCTTAAAATTGAGGATAGACTTGAGGGAGCATCCAACTTCACATCATGGAGGTTTATAATCATGCTCACCTTGGAAGAAAATGACTTGGCCGAGTTTGTGGAAACCAAAGTTCCTGAACCATCAGAGGAAGAAGAGAAGTTGCAGTGGAAAAAGAAAGACACCAAGGCAAAGAAGATGTTGGTTGACTCCGTTAAAGATCATATTGTTCCGATTGTCTCCAAATTGAAGACGACAAGGGACATGTTCAAAACCTTGGAGGAGATGTATGAAATCAACAACACCAACCGGGCTCTTGCACTAAAGCAACAACTACATCATGTGAAGATGGTGAAAGTGATGGTGATAGGTTGTCATTTGATGTCAAAAGTATGTTCATATCAGGAGGAGATGGTGCAATGTAAAAGTTGCCTTAGTTGTTGCAGGACATCAGGAGGAGATAGTTTACAGAGATATGGAATTGGTTTAGTGTAATGATGGTAAGAGTATTGATGCCATTGATCTTAAGTTTGGAAAATTGATGTCAAAAAGGTGTCCTCAGTTTTTTTGATGTCATGAGGACTTGTTTGATCAGGTTTGGTATTCAATGATGTCTTCATATGTCCTTTGGTAAGTGAAGTCACAAGGTGATTTGTTTGGAGTTGTCAAGTATTGACAAATATTCATCATCCATGGTTATACAGTGTGAAATCATGACCTTCATAAGTTCATGTTGCTTGATGAAGTGCATATCTATAGAGTTCATGTTGCTTGGTGTTGATATACTAAGGAGTTGAGTTCAATCCATTGTTGTTTTCCACGTCACTAAAATTGTTGATTGATCATGATAGTGTGTATCAATGCAGATTACAGTATGTACTTGTGCAGATGCAAGACATGGCAAAATTCAAATGTCATAAGATACTTATGCAAGGTGATGATCATATAATAAATCATGTTAGGAATTGTCTATTATGTAATGTTTGTTCTCCAACCACAAGTGATGTCATGAGTTATCTTCATGTCCTTAGTATGTTTGAGTCATTTGATCTGGGGTCATCTTGATACTACATCATTGTTATGTCATCTTAGGTAACAAATTTCTAAAAACATAAGACTATCCTAAAAACCCTTGCTAAACCCTAGATATTAAATCCTCTCTAAAAAAAACAATAGAACATCATGTCTTATGTTACTTTATGTTCTATTTTAAGGATGACTTATGATTATACATCGACCACTTAAAACTGACTGCCTAAAGGGTGGTATGTCATTGGTTTCACCAGTCCCTTTACCTAGGGCAACCGGAAGCATCAGTGAGCACAAGTTTATTTAAAGTGTTATGTGCGCCAAAACTTCATCGAATGGTCAAAGTTAAAAAGTCATTGGGCGCGAAAAGATCATCTAACGGTGGGCTTTTAAAAGCCTTTTGAGTGCCAAATGGTGCTTGAGAAATTTGACGTGCATTCAAGCTTCAATTCTGCAGTCTTAAAGCCTTTTTGAAGCCCGAGAAAAAGATAATTGGTTTCCTTTTTGAAACTTAGAAACTTTCTTTTAAATTCTTTTGGTCGATCCCTTATATCTGAGTTTTTATAAGGAGACTTTTTTTTGCTTTTTCTAAATGAGAGGAAAATCTTTATGAAGAGATTTTTTTTCAATGGTAAGATTGGAATCAATGAAGGTATTTTTTTTAAGGCAGATTCAGAAGATTATTTGGAGATTTATTTTGAGAGGATTGTTTTTGGGAGCCATTTTTATATAGCTTGAAGATGTTTTTGAATAATTTGGAAAATGTTTTTTTGAAGATATTATTTTTGTGAGAAGATGCAGAGGAAGATGAAAAGGCAGGAATACCAAGAGATGATATCAAGATTTTTTTTGAAGGATCAAATGAAAGTTTTTTTTTTTTTTTATTTCTTTTGGAGATGACCAATGGCTTAATGGATTTAAGTCCATTGAAGTTTTTGTAGAGACAAGAATGAGGGCAGATATGAAAGATGAACAGATTTCTTTTATCAAGAGAAAATAAATAGTGAAAATTATTCATGTTTTATTTCTTGATGTTTTTATTATTACAAATGAAAGGGTTTTAATTTACAGAGAGAAGGTGAAATGTTTTGTTTGTAGAGAAGATGAAAATTATTATAAAGAATGTGAAAAGTCATCTTGTATATAATGGCTTTGCAGGTGGATTGATAAAGGTGTGTGAGTGATATTGTGCAGATGAATGATGAACTGACAAGATCAAATACAAATACATAGATTGACAAGATTATCAGAAAGACAATATGCAATTGCAATGATAATCAGGTGTATGAATCATGAATTTGATTGAACAAAGACATTGAGACTAGGATGCAGTGTTGTTGTGTGGAATTGAATAGAGAAATGAAGACATTTTCTAATAATTTTTTTTTGAAGAGAAAAGAATAATGAGTAGATTATACTAGGTTTGTAATGTAGAGATAATTAGATGAATTGTTATGCAGAGTGGTTGAGAGGATCCGAATAAAGGATTGATTCTGAATAGAATGGCTATTTGACAGACATATGTTTTGTATTGAATGGAAACAGAGTATCCCTTTGATTTGTTTATCACATCTATTGATGATTTGGTTTGCTAGTGAGGCACAGTATGCTAGTGAGGCCTTGTATTAGCCAGTGAGGCTTGTTGGTCAGTGAGACCTATTTGTTTACTAGTGAGGTTTACCAGTGAGGTATATTAGTGTTGGAAGTGGGTGCTTCTGTTTGGTATTGGAGTTGGTGCTCCTAGATACATATTGTAGCCAGTGAGGCATGTTTTCCAATTAAGCCAATGAGGTAGTTTTGAGTGGTTTTTCTACCCAGAGAGAGTTTTCCACTCTAGTAATTCTTGTGTTAATGATATGCTTCTATATGTGTTTTTGCTTCTATGTTAAGATTTATCTCTATGTGGTCCTGCTCATAATTTTCATTATCAAACTTGTACATATATGTATAATAGTTCATTGATGACTTTCTCTTTCTGAGTCTTGTAAATTAAAAGTTATAATAAGTTGCAAAAATCTACACAACACTGAATCACCCCCCCTCTTAGTGTTGTCCGTACTCCTACAGAAAGGAGAAATGATTATTGCTTACTTCATGAGGATTTTGGAATTGAGAAATCAACTCTCTACAATTGGTCATGTGGTTGATGACAAAGACTTGACCATGCTTTCTCTCAATGGTCTTCCTTCATCATGGGAATCCTACATTCAAGGAATCAGTACAAGATTGAAGCTTCCCAAGTTTGATCGATTGAGGGCAAATTGCATTCAAGAGGAGTCTAGATTGGCTACTAGAGGAATTGGTGAAAACTCTACCAATGAAGACATTCATGTCCCTGCCTCTCAATCATCAAAGAAGAAAGGCAAGAATGGGAAGAAAGGATTCTTCAAGAGGAACAGAGATAATGGAACTAATGGTGCTACCGCATTCAAGAAGAAGAGGGACCTCTCCAAAGTCCAATACTTTAGGTGTGACAAGTATGGTCACATTGCCAAGCATTGTCCATCCAGGCCTAAGCAATAGGCCACCATTGCAGATGTTGATGATCCCTCTCCTCAGAAGGACTCATGTGAATACTTGTTCTATTCGACATTGTCAAGCAATGTACCTACCGACACCAACACTTGGCTGATTAACAGTGGTGTATCTCGACACATCACTAGTTTTAAGGAGCACTTATCAAACTTGGTGGAGAGAGATTCTAGTGAACAAGTTATCATTGGAGATGATGCTATCTATTCAATGAAAGGGATTGGGATCTCTACTCTCCACTTGGATTCCAACATTACCCTAAAGTTAAGTGATGTTCTCTATATTCTAGGCATCAAGTGAAATCTAGTTTCCATTTCAGCCTTGGAAGATAAGGGATACCAAGTTGCCTTCTCTGAGGGCAAAGTTCCTGTGTGGATGAAGAATTCCAAATTCAAGACTGCTCAAGTAATTGGAGTTAGACATGAGAGCCTCTATAGGCTAGACACTCGTCCACTTCAGGCATTAGTACATGATTCTTCAAGCTTGTGTGATCTTTGGCATCGAAGATTGGTTCACCTACACTTTTAGGCTCTACCTATCATGGAGAAGATGGTCACGGGTCTTCTGAAATTCAACCAATAGCATGAAGGTACCTGCAAAGGTTGTGCCATGGGTAAGAATACTAAAAGTCCATTTCATAGTAGACAAAGTAGATCTAAATGTATTCTAGATCTCATTCATTCTGATTTATGTGGTCCAATGTCTGTCGCTTCTTTGAGTGGTTTCTTGTATTACATTATTTTTATTGATGACCACTCTAGAACGACTTGGATTTATTTCTTGAAATCTAAAGAATTTGAGGAAGTACTTGAGAGGTTCAAAGAGTTTAAATCTCAGGAAGAGAACTTATCTAGGAAGAGGATCAAAGTTCTGAGACCTGACAATGGAGGGGAGTACACCTCTGAAAGATTCTATAACTTTTGCATTGAAGCAGGGATTAAGAGGGAATTATGTGTCCCTTACAATCCTCAACAAAATGGTGTTGCAGAAAGGAATAATAGATCTATTGTAGAAGCAGCCAAAGCTATGATTCATGACGAAGATCTGTAAACCTGCCTTTTGGCTAAAGCATCTAGGACAGCTGTTTATGTTCAAAATAGAAGCCCTCACCGCATTTTGGAGAACATGACTCCCGAAGAAGAATTCACAGGGGTGAAGCCAGAAGTAAGTCATTTGAGAATCTTTGCTTGTCTAGTCTATGTTCATATACCGAAAGATAAAAGGACAAAGTTGGATCCATCTGGCAAGAAGAGAATATTTGTGGGCTACAGTGACACTTCAAAAGCATATAGAGTTTATGTTCGAGGTAAGAAGTTGATTGAGATCAGTAGGGATGTTACATTTGAAGAGGATGTTGCAATCAAAAGATCTAAGGGCATTCATATGGAGATAGATAATGAAGGCCAAGAGTCTCCTCAGGATATGGAAGTTGACCATACTCCTAAGATTCAGAGGGAGGCTACTGATCCAAAAGAAGACGATGATCCAGTTGAGCCTTTGGAACCAACTGATGGACCTAGTGATATTGTTGTAGTACGAAAAAGGCCTATGTGGGCTTGAGAAACCATGCAAGAGGCAGGAAAATATGCAGCTCCCCGAAGATCTCTTAGAGAAAGCAAGAGACCTCAAAGTTCTCAGATTATGTGTTATTAATGAGTCAAATTATTGAGTCTGAGCCTTCCAGTGTTGAGGAAGCTACTAGTCAGCAAGTATGGAGAGATGCTATGGTTGAAGAGTATCAATCCATCCTCAAGAATGATGTTTGGGACATCGTACCTAGACCTGAAGGAAAATCTGTTGTTTCTTCTAAGTGGCTCTTCAAGATCAAGCATGCGACTGATGGAAGTATTGAGAAGTACAAGGCTAGGTTTGTGGCTAGAGGATTCTCTCAGAAAGAGGGAGTAGATTATGAGGAAACCTTTGCTTCAGTTGCTCGTTATACATCTATCAGGACCATCATTGCTATTGCAGCATTTAAAGGATGGACGATACACCAAATGGACGTGAAGACAATATTTCTAAATGGTGTACTTGAGGAAGAGGTATATATTGAGCAACCTGATGGCTTTGAGGTTCATGGGAAGGAGTTTCATGTTTGCAAGTTGAAGAAGGCTTTGTAAGGCATTAAACAGGCTCCTCGTGCTTGGTATGAAAGAATGGATTGATACCTGATGAGCTCGGGTTTCTCCAAGAATGATGTTGATTCAAACATATACTTCAATGTAATGGATGGCGAAGCATTAATCTTGGTTCTCTATATTGATGATCTACTTATTACTGGAGAAGATCACCTCATTATCAAATGCAAGGAGTTAGCTTTAGAATTTGAAATGAAGGATCTTGGTCTTTTGCATTACTTCCTTAGTTTAGAAGTATGGCAGAAGCCAGATGAGATCATTCTAAGTCAAGGAAAGTATACTATTGACATCTTGAAGAGATTTGGTATGATGGATTGCAAGTCCATGTCTACATCGATGGAGACAAATTTGTTAAAGTTAAAAGAGGTTGTAGCTAGTTCAGATCTGGTGGATCCTACTATGTACAAACAATTGATTGGATCATTGATGTATCTAGCTAATACTAGACCAGATATTTGCTATGCAGTGAGTGCACTTAGTCAGTTCATGTGTGAACCAAGGCAAATACATCTAGTTGCAGTGAAGCATATCCTAAGATACTTGCGTGGCATAGTTGGGTATGGGTTGAAATATTCTTCTAGTGTAGACTTGAAGCTGCATGGATATACTAATTCTGATTGGGCAAAGTGTGTCACTGATCAGAAGAGCACATCTAGATGTTGCTTCAATTTGGGATCTGCTATGATTTCCTAGTGCAGTAGGAAGCATTCATCTGTAGCATTGAGTATAGTAGAGGCAGAGTATATTGCAGCTTGTATGGCAACTCGGGAAGTAGTATGGCTTCATAAGCTCCTTGTAGGATTGTTTGGACAATCAATGGAGCCTACTATCATTCATTGTGATAATCAGAGCTGTGTGAAGCTTTCTGTCAATTCTGTGTTTCATGACAAAACCAAGCATGTTGAGATCAAATACCATTATATCAGAGATATGGTATTGAGGAAAGCTATACAGTTGAGGTATATCGGCACTAATGAGCAGACGACAGACATTCTCACCAAGCCTCACTCTAGGATAAAGTTTGTGTACTTTCGAGATAAGCTTGGTATAGTGGAGAATACAACCTTAACTGAGAAAGAGTCTCAGTATCATGATAGTAGGCTCCATTGATAATGAGTTCTTCTCTGTGAGAGAAGTTCAAGGTGAAATCCCTTGATAATGAGTTCTTCTCTATGAGAGAAGTTCGAGGTGAAATCCCTTGATAATGAGTTCTTCTCTGTAAGAGAAGTTCAGGGTGAAATTCTCTTGGTAATGATTTCTTCTCAGTAAGAGAAGTTCGAGGTGAAATCCCTTGATTCCACCCTCTAGGAGAGCCATGGTGGATGTCATGTGTGTGACTCCATGTCAACATCACGTGAGAGAGTCCGTGATGATTTTTTTTTTTTTGTACTTGTGTTTCACCCTCTGCGAGAGCTATGGTGAAAGTCATGTTGAGGTGACAACATCACGCAAGTGAAGAACACTTGTACATACCATACATGGTTGTAGCCATTATGGTTGATATCATATTGAGGTGATATCTGATATCACGATGAGGTGGTATCTTTCTTTTCCACATATGGATGTAGCCATTGCGGTAGACATGACGATGAGGTGACATGTCTTGTGCAGCTGGAAGTATCCTCCCTAGCTGAGAGGGAGTGTTGTTGATAGCAGCGTCAAGTGTATCCTTCCAGCCGTTCTCCTTAAATTGATTGGATAAATTAATTGACATGTCTTTTGGAATAAGGCCAACATGTTGTTCTTGAAGAGTCACGTCTCTACCTTCACATTGTATATATACTGATTGATTGTAACTCATTCAAGCATCCATTCATTCATTGTTCATTCTCAAGTTTGAATATTCAAGTGCGAGTTCGTCACCAAGTGCAGATTGATATTGTAGAAGGCTGAGTTTTATCATCAGCGAATTACACCATTGTGTTTCTGTAGTTGCATCAGATTGTCGTGCTTTACTTGGCCTTCATATTGGCCTCTATTGTAGAAGAGACATTCTTTGTAATTCAATAATATAAGTAATATTATTGGCTGGGTTTTTCTCCCTCAAGAGGAGGGTTTTCCCAGGATATCTGTTGTGTCTTTGTGTTGATTTTTGAATTAATTTTCTGTGCATTACATCTGATCATAAAATTAACAACGAAGACACCTTGAAAGTTGGCAATTTAAACACTTTGTTTGAGGAGGCAATGCTGGACAAAACTGCAAACTTTTTGATCAAAATCCACTGCGGAAGCTCTGATCTCAACATAGATTACAAACTGTATAACACTTTGGTGCTCTGTTTTTAAGAGGGGCCGTGTGCTGCACTTAGTCCCATAAACTGCTTTGGCCTCATGGACGTCATTAAAATCTTTCATTTCATTTCAATCATCATTATTTTTTTTAACTTCATTTCAATCATCAATTTTTTCTTTAAGGTTGCCTTTCGCAGCAGAGAAGAAGTTGTTGCGCGTACAAAACTCGAGGGCAAGCAAAAGTGTTTGTCATCCGTATCAATTTATTAACAGCCAGTTGCGGTGAAAAAAATGCGCGTTTACTCCGAGCTCTATGTCGTCCCCGTCAAGTTGTCAGCTTTTCTGCGACGTGATTATAAGCACGATTGAATTCCATTGTGAAAGATCAGCTACCCGCTGCCTTGTCCTTCCATAGGTACTCCTTAAAACTGCAAATAAAATTCTTCTTTAACGCTAATTTATGACTGTTGCCAAGTAAAAATGTTATACCATTTTCGCTCACTGGGCATAATTATGAACGTGTTGAAAGTAAATTCCAGGCATGGCCTCTTTCCTATGGTTTAGAAGGGATTGGTTTCTATCACATATAGAGTTGTTTCTGCATATGTTCTTTTTTGCACACCTAAATTTTAACAGCTAAATACTATTTATATAAATGGTTACTTAAAGCTCAAGTAAATGTTCTAATTATAAAATAATGTAGAATAGACCATTGTGAGGTGGTGCAGACCTTTGAATAAATATGGATTGCTTATGAAGTTATTGATATCTACATGTTCATTATATCTAGACATTGCAATTATATAGTAGTGTGTATAAAAAAAATTATTATAAAAAAGTTTATCTTTGTTAGGTTATGTGAAAAGAAATGTAAGGAATAGATATAAGAAATTATTTGATAGATGATTTAAAAATTAAAATAGGGGAATAAAGTGTTTTTAGGAATGAGAGATTGGGAATGCTCACAAGATAATAATGACAAAAATCAAGATGCATAAACGAAAGTCTCACCTTCAAGTAAAACCATACAAGATGAATGAATACATATAGAGTATGTGAGGTGGCAGATATGATCAATGGAAAATGTAAATCCCGAGTATCCAAAAATAAGGAGTAACTCCTAAGAAAGATGCCATAAAGTCACTCCACGACCAACTTCTAATAACCTATGTAGGCTAAACCTAAATGTAGGAATAGTACACCACAACTAAATAAAATAAAATGAAAACCTACAAAACTCCCCCTTAAGCACAACTTAAGTGGGTGAAGAGAAGGGTCTCAATAGATGAAGCCATAATAGGTACCTATATGCATAAAATCTCCCCATAGATAAGGAGCCCCTCAAATGAAGAAAGACAAAAAACCCCAAAGTAGAGAGAAGAGTGAGGACTAGGTACCCCAACAAGAAGTAGCCTTTTGCACTCCCAACAAACATCATAGATGAAGAAAATTGCTTTCTATAAAGAGTTTGATGAAAATGTCAATGATTTGCTTAGTAATTGGGTACTAGTAGAGATTAATGACATGTCCATTAATAAGTTCCCTGATGAAGCGCGTATGAACCTCTATGTGCTTGGTCTGTTGATGGTGGACTAGGTTTCATAAAATGTGAATAGCAATTTGATTGTAAAAAAATATGATAGATGATTGACAGAACTAGATACCAAATTCTATGAGAATGTGTTGAAGCCAAATGGCCCTAGTGGCAAATTCATAGCCCCCTAATACTTGGCCTCAATAGAAGATAGAACAATAGAATGTTGCTTCTTGCTCGACCAACATATAGGGCTTGAATCAAGTGAGAACTGTTGATAACTGAGAGGGGGGGGTGAATCAGTTATCCTAATTATTTCTCTATCTGAACTTTCTTATTAATTAATGCAGCATTGAATCAAACACACAAAAAAATATTACCATGAAATAAGAAACACATGACACAGTATTTTTGACGTGGAAACCCTGTTAAGGGAGAAAACCACGGGGTGATTAACCCAAAAATTATTCTCTGTTAGAAGAATAGGAAATTACAAAATGGCACTTGCCAATTAGGGCTCACTGCCCGAGCACACTGCTCACAAGAGGCTCACTACCTACAAGAAGACACACTGTCTACAAAGTGATAAGAATCACAGTCTTGAACTGATTGGAAGCATCTGCATATACTGGAGTTCAGTTCCGGTTAGGCTCAGTACACTGATCTGCTGCACTTCATCTTTCCTCTGTTCTTTATTCTGCTATCCTTTCACATACCGGATCTTTCTTGCTACTTCTGCTCTGTTCTGGACTTGTTCGCATATATCTTCGCACATTAACACCTTTCACAACTAAATCCATCCTTTATATATATCCGCACAAGTAATTTCATCACCTTTCTAGTCGGCATCCGGAACAGTTTAGTTTCTTACAAACTTTGTTCTGTCGGCTGAATCCTTGCTCACCAAGCAATGCGGATCAAGCATATACTTGTAGATATCATCAATCATGTCGGCCAAACATGATTCATGCCTTCACAACCTTTATCATTAACAGTAACACATCCGGAAAGTAGTCTGATACTCTGTCAGTCAGTTCTTCCTCTGTTTTCACTGTCTCTCAGGAATCTGGTACTCAACTATTCATATCTTTTTCCTTGTCCATCACCGGAGGCTAAATCCTTGGAATATACCACTCAAGGTAGTCCTCTTGACTTCCCCAAATCCGCACTGCACCAAGATACTTCCTCTGAGAGATCCGGATCAATCTGTCGGACCTTGCCACATGCTCTGTTCTTGTTCACCGGACCACAACAATCTTTATTCTGACTTCCGGTAGAGACACATTATGACTTGCGGATATGTGGGATGACCTTTGTTGCCATCAATGACAACAACCATGAATCCATATAGTGTCTCTTGCCAACAATCTCCCCCTTTGGCATTGATGGCAACACTTAGTGAAAAATGACTAAGTGTTTTCACTATGCTCCCCTTTTGCTGATGCTCTGTCTTTATATACAATTTTCGGAACTCCCCCTTAGTTGGATTCCTCATTTTTCACTGCTCCTCACTCCCCCTTTGACATCAATGGCAAACGGTAGGGTCCGCACACCAAAATTTTCAAAAATTGTCTATACATAGCCGCATATTTACATACTCACATATACTGAAGAATGTCTGCAAAGGATGTCTGCAATTGGATCATTTCAGTGGCCCAACTTTGCTTCATTCTATCCAAAATTGAAATGTGACCACTCAACAAAAATGCAAAAGCTTCTGCCCGCTTGAGATCTGTCGGATCTTTTGTTTGGGCGGTGGTCTGAGCATCACTAATGGCCTCATGCATAGTTTCCAACTTAGGGATTATAATCCTTCTAAGTTCTCCCATCCGGTTGGTGATATTCTTCCTTTCCTTCTCAAGATTCTTTATTTCATTCAAGACTGCAATAGTCTGACATTCTTGATTTATTATGGAGGAAGAGAGAGGATCAAAACTTTGAGATAAGCTTTGTAGCTTGTCCTGTTCCTCTTTTATTTTCTTATCAATTGCTGCTGTTGCCTTTGACCAGGATATACAAAATTTGTAGATGTCACCACCATCCTTAAGAGCATTCTCTAAGCTCTTTATTCCAATGCTCACAATCTTCCTATCTTTAGAGATTAATTCTAATATTTCTGAAAATCTCTTATCCAAAAATTCCTTCCGGACCTTTTCTTCAGCTGATTTTTCTAGAGAATCAAAATGTGTATCAACACTGCTGACTAAGGTTTTTAGATTACCGGAAGAGGAGGCTGTCGGATCTATCTGGATTGATGGCATAATCTTTACAAGTACTCCGGAAGCAGCCTCTATCAACTCACAGTCTTCCATATGAGACTTCAGGAGTTTTTCATTTGCCTTGGCATTTGCAAATGAAGCTATCTTCATTGTTTGTACCGGAGAGAGAGAGTCAAAGTCGAATGGGCCTTTTAGAAGCTCCGGTTCATCAATTTCTAAGGTTTCTTTGCTCAAAAATTGTTGAACAGTTTGTGCAGTGTCTCTTGCCGGAGACAGATGTTTCTTTTCCTCTGCAGTCTTGGAACTGTCAACCTCTTTGTCTTTCACCACTGCTTCCTTCTCCTGTAATTTCTCTTCTTCTTTGGATCCGGAGACTGTAGGGGAAACCAGAGGAGAGATGCTAGCTTGTTCATAGGCCACTTCTTCTGGAGCAGAGGGTTCCAAGTCCTCAGCTGTTTCTGTACCTAAGTCCTCTACAACAGGAAGATTGAACCTTTTGAAGGCCTTCCGGAGGATCTCTTCTGTCTCTTGGGCCACTTTGTCAGTCTCACCAAGCATGAGTTGATTCATCCTGGCTTTACTTCTGAACTCATCTTTGCAGTCCTTGAAGATTATGTTCATTGTCTTGGGATCAATTTGAGGATATAGCTGAATAGCTATCTGCTCCCGGATCTCAAGATCTTTTGCATGAGCATTGTTCTTTCTTACTTCCAATTCCTTTTCTAGGCTTTTAGGAATAAGAGATATGATCTCAATGAAAGCCTTATTATATATGTTCAAATATTTGATGGTGGCTTCCTGCAGAGTCTTTTGGTCAGCCTCACTGAAGTCATCATAAGATTCAGTCATTGGTTGAAGGTTTCCATCCACCGTGACCGACTTGATTACATTCTCTAGAGACAGAGTGGGCTTTTCAACAGATACCTCTGCCATTTCATCCTTGTCTTGGCCTGTGGAGGGTTTACCGGATCCTTTCTTCTTCTGCTTCTTTATTTCTTTTACTCCCTCATCTGACTCTGTTTCCTCTTCATCCTTTTGGCTTTCATAAGCCCTTGTGGCTTTTGTCTTGGATCTTTTACCGGATGCCTGGACTTCCGGTTTTGAACTTTTGGTTGTGGGAGGTGCAGATCTTTTTGATGATCTGATCCGGGTGGGAGTTTCAACCGGAGCACTTTCTTTACTTTTCTCTTCTTCCTCAGCCTTCCTCCTCTTTTTCCGGCTGGCATCAAGTGCCTCTTTTGAGATGCCTAGGCCTTGAGCAATGTGCTCTACTTCTTTTCTCACCTTTCTCTTAATCTCAGGTTCCCTGAGTTCTACATGTATTTTTACACTCAGCTCCTCAAAGGTTCCAAACCTTTCTACCTTAGGATCTTTGGGCTGACTTAGCATGTGTTGAACATGCAGCTCTACTATCTGTTCATCCACTTCATACCCCATGGGCATGATCCAGACAATCCTTGGCTCCACTACCTCCATTAGGCACTGATCAGTGTCAACCATAAAGCACACTGAGTCTTTGTATTTTTCAACAAGAGACTGGGGAATTCTCTCTTTTGCTTGCATCATGCTCTGAAAGTTTTTGAAGTATCCCCATAGAGCTGTATTTCTTGCTTTTGCATCCCCAAGTCCATGCAAATAGTCTCTTATCTGGACTGCAACAGGTTTGTCACTCTGCCATACCCATCCACTTGATCCGGGTAGCTCATTCATGAAGTAGAAGAATAGACATACAATAAGAGTACCATACTTAAAGGAATTCTTCTTGTCCTTCTTAATTTTCTGTATATTTTCCATTAATTGGCTTAGCAGTAGTTCACAGAGATCATATTCTGCATTCTTTCTTAGCATTTCATAGGCAGTGTATACTGCAGTTCCGGATACAGAATTCTCCCTGCTGGAGTGATAGATCTTGTATCCTATTATCATGGATGCATACTTGATATCCAGATCCGAAATATCTTCAATGGTCATTGCCCTCTTATCAAATTTTGATCCGGTGGCCTCAGTTACAATGTTGTTCTTGACAGATTTGAGGATAGGTATCCCTCCGGAAGAGTATAGACCAGTTACTGCTCTAATTGCCTCTTTTGTGATCTTGCAGGGTCTATCCAGCCATAGAAAGTTATCATGCATCCTGCTCAGTACATACCGGACCCATTCATCTTCTTCAAAGCAGGGGAAATGAATAAATTGCTCAAATTGTTTCTTTTGGATACCCTTATACTCTGGTTTAAGCTCAAAAGCATTGTCTATCAGTTGCTTGTGATAGAGGTCTCTTAATTTGAATTCCCCAAATTCCTCAATGCTTGCATGTATGTAAACCCTAATGTCTTCAGTATGTAAAACTCCTTGAGGAACACTAGAGAAGGCTCCTAGTGGATCTACCTCCAATGATTTGTAAGGATGTTTCTTGAATGTGGGGCGAGGTCTATCAGAGATCTTAACTATATTTGGAGTAGCCATTCTTCAAGGATTTACAGTGAGATATTGAAAAACGGAGAATACCTTATGCGTCTTCGGTTGGCACAGAGTGGTTGGATTGATTTCTTTATGCAATGACTTCGGCAGGAGATCCTTGGTGTGCTTGATGAGTCTTGTTGCAGAGCTCCACTTTTCGCTTCTTCTTGAGTGCAGAATGAGCAAATGACTTTTGAGAAATCCCTTATATTGCTCCGCAAACCCTAATATCTGTCTGCAATAAATGCTTCACCTGCATTATTCCGGTATGCCCTGTCTGGATAGCTTGGAGTATCCCAGATTAGTCCTGATCAGTGAATATCATCTGGATCTTTAAATCATGAATAAATCGAGGTAACATATTACAAGAACATCCCAAACACTCTGTCCAATCCGCAGAACAAGATAGTGCACTTCCGGATCTCTCCGGACCTTTTTGTAATCCTTTGTCATACCGGAGCGTCTCCCTGAACAGGTCTTACTTGATCGATCACAGCTTCTTCATAACTCCATGCGGACCTCTGAAAACTTGACTGAAGCATCTCAAGACTCATATCTACAAACCCTTTAATCCGCATCTTGTGCCACATCCGGCACCACTTGTTTGGCTGGGGAAACAGGATTTTCTTTGAGTCTCCCCCTGAGCCTGAGCTCACCTTTTAATTTCTGGAAGAAATATCAGCACCAGAGTCTGGTGCGGATCCAACCTCTACATTCTCTGAACTTTTCTTCACCCAAATCTTGCTCATCTGATTCCTAACTTCATCCGCATTCATCTTTTGTTTACCCTTGTCTTGATTCTTGTTTCTGCAGACTTTAGCATTATGACCGGACCTATTGTAGATTTGGCAAATAACATTTCTTTGCATATTTGACTGATATCCCCTTGATCTGCATTGATTAGCCATATGACCTACTCTATTGCATGTAAAGCATCTACCTTTGAATGATTTGTTTACTTGCATAATTCTGCATTCATGGGATTTGTGTCCATACCTTTTGCAGTTGAAGCACTGTCCGGAGAAGGATGAATTAATCTGATTCATTCTCATTCTGCACTGATTAGCTTTGTGACCAAAGTGGTTGCAGCTGTGGCAGTATCCATTGAAGGATGGATATCTTTGAGCATTTGGCTGTCTTACCGGAGGTCTTCTAGGCCTGCTCCTTGGATTTTCTGATCCAAGATTCTTTTGACCGGATCCGGAGCTTTCTCCTTTCTTATATCCCAAACCATACTTGTCATCTGTCCTCTTTTGACTTCCAAGAAGAACTTCAAGTTGAGCAGAACTTATCTTGAATTTCTCTTTATATTCATTTGCTGTTTGAAGGTCTCTTTTGAGAGAGGCAATTTGATCCTCAAGTTTTTCTTCATTATCTTTGGCATCTTCAAGATCAGATTCAAGATGTCTGATAATCCTGTCCATCTGGTGGCATTCTTCTGATTTTTCTTTAAGAGATTGTCTTAGATTGTCTTCAGCCTTTCTTTTTTCTTCAATCTCTTGAGTAAACTTTATAGTTCCTGATTCCATTTCATGTCTTAACATAATGACTTCTTTTGATAACTTTTCACATAACTTGGTTTGCTCAGTCAATTCTTCATTTGTATTGCTTTCTTCACTTTGTCTTGCCAACTGTTGGAGCAGCTTCTTTCTCTTTTTCATAGAGAGACTTAATTTGTCTTTTAATTCCCTCATGAATTCATCAGCCTGTTTGAGTCTTTCTTTTAATTCATTGACTTCAGAATTTAACTGTTCAAGATCCTCAAGGGCAGTCTTGAGTTGCTCCCTTAAACCATATGCATCCATTTGAATTCCCAGATCTTCCTCAAGCTGTTAAGCTCTATTAGGAGGAACTTGGCTCTGATACCAATTGTTGATAACTGAGAGGGGGGGGTGAATCAGTTATCCTAATTATTTCTCTATCTAAACTTTCTTATTAATTAATGCAGCATTGAATCAAACACAAAAAAAACATTACCATGAAATAAGAAACACATGACACAGTATTTTTGACGTGGAAACCCTGTTAAGGGAGAAAACCACGGGGTGATTAACCCAAAAATTATTCTCTGTTAGAAGAATAGGAAATTACAAAATGGCACTTGCCAGTTAGGGCTCACTGCCCGAGCACACTGCTCACAAGAGGCTCACTGCCTACAAGAAGACACACTGTCTACAAAGTGATAAGAATCACAGTCTTGAACTGATTGGAAGCATCTGCATATGCTGGAGTTTAGTTCTGGTTAGGCTCAGTACACTGATCTGCTGCACTTCATCTTTCCTCTGTTCTTTATTCTGCTATCCTTTCACATACCGGATCTTTCTTGCTACTTCTGCTCTGTTCTGGACTTGTTCGCATATATCTTCGCACATTAACACCTTTCACAACTAAATCCATCCTTTATATATATCCGCACAAGTAATTTCATCATCTTTCTAGTCGGCATCCGGAACAGTTTAGTTTCTTACAAACTTTGTTCTGTCAGCTAAATCCTTGCTCACCAAGCAATGCGGATCAAGCATATACTTGTAGATATCATCAATCATGTCGGCCAAACATGATTCATGCCTTCACAACCTTTATCATTAACAGTAACACATCCGGAAAGTAGTCTGATACTCTGTCAGTCAGTTCTTCCTCTGTTTTCACTGTCTCTCAGGAATCCGGTACTCAACTATTCATATCTTTTTCCTTGTCCATCACCGGAGGCTAAATCCTTGGAATATACCACTCAAGGTAGTCCTCTTGACTTCCCCAAATCCGCACTGCACCAAGATACTTCCTCTGAGAGATCCGGATCAGTCTGTCGGACCTTGCCACATGCTCTGTTCTTGTTCACCGGACCACAACAATCTTTATTCTGACTTCCGGTAGAGACACATTATGACTTGCGGATATGTGGGATGACCTTTGTTGCCATCAATGACAACAACCATGAATCCATATAGTGTCTCTTGCCAACAAGAACTTGTATACTAAAGTGGATTTGCGATCTTCAAAATCACCTAGCAAGTCTAAATCGATATACATAGCCAAGTTACTATCAATACGTGTTACATAATGAGTCCCAAAACTGTGAGTGCCTTCTATATAATGGAGAATTTACTTATCTCCATTCTAGTGTAGCTCATGGGGCTTGTGTATAAACCAAGAGACCATTGTAATAAATTATGAAATGTCGGGCCATGTGTGAGTCAAGTATATGTTGCTACCAACAAGTTGTCAATATAGAGTGGCATCAACCAATGGTGAAGAACACTATACCTCAAGTTTTAGTCTAGAAAAAAAGGGGCCAGAGCAGGCTTGTAGTTAGCCATGTGGTGCTATGAGAGTAAGTCAAGTATGTGGATTGTGCAGTACTAATCCCAAAAAAGACCAAGATATCTCAATTCCAAAGAAGTAATACAACAAACCTAAGTTGGTCATAGAAGACATGTTTTGAAGGGTAATTCTCATTGTCATAATAGAGGATGAAGAGCTCCTTGTGATTAGTGAGTCATCAAATACAAAACCAAGTGTAGGAGGGAATCATCTTTCCACAAGATGCAAACATTTGGATCATCTAATAGCATTTAGAAAACCCAATTGAAAGAAGGAACAAATCCATCTTCGTGTACCAAGCCTAAGGGGCATGTTTGAGGCTATAAATAAATTTCCTAAGCCTATAAATCATGGAAGAATCTTGTGGAAAGCCTTGTGGCTTCTCCATATATATCTCCTTATGATCTCCATGAATAAAATCACTCTTCAATGTCTAATTGATGAACCTGTCAACACACTATGTGTTGTGACAATTTAGAAAGTGTGACTTGGATGGAGTTCATCTTTGCAACTGGCGCAAAGGTCTCAGTGAAGTCAATATGAAGTGTTGTTTCTTGCACATCATGCCTATTTTATTTCACGAAAAATATGGAACCCTTTTTAACATCTTGATTGAAATCTTTTTGCCTTGTTCACTTGGGTTCATTTCTATTTAGAATATTTGAAAGTTTTATTAATATCTTACACTTGCAACGATTTCCTTTTACTAACCCGACTTGTTCAATTTCTCAATTCATTACTTTTGCAATCTTAATCAATTAAACTTGATTTCATATTTTGACTATAGTTCCTTTTTTGAGTGTGTTACTGTGTAAGGATTCTTGGATTTTTATATTATTTAGCAAAGACTTGTTTCTTTTTGTATATTTTAAGTTTAAAAGTCAAAGTGTTAACCCAAGTCTTGCTAGTCTTAATAAACTTCACATTTCATCTTATCTAGAGTTCAAAGGTTCTGTCTGAAAAATTGTTTAAAACATGCTTCATAAAATCAAGTCGAAGCCCATTCTTAAACATGTTTTATAAATCATCACACGTTTGATTTTGGATTAATAAAGTTTCCCAGACCCAACCCTAATATTAAATCTAATTGACCAAGGCAGTCAAATTTGTGAGAATTACATGTTAAGTATGTGGATTTTGAATCCTATATATTGCGAGAAGATTTTTCTACCTTAATTTATTAGCGCTTTCAATTCTGGGAAACGTCATTGTGCGGACTCGCTCCTAAACCTTCATTATGTGCAGACTTCTGATTGTTTACACTGTGGATTTTATATCACCCAGTGAAATGGATTATATAAGATTTCTTGGTTCCAAGGTTGTAGCCATATTTTGAATTTCGACATGATCTCACAAATGAATTTAAATTCACCGAGCTTTTAAATTTTCTCCGAACTTTACTTGTGTGGTGAAATCAATTTTATAAGCACTCTCGGCTCGGCCAAAAGCGGAAAGACAACCAAAACATGCCATATAATCATTTGAAATCTAGATTTTAAACTGCTTTCATACCACCGACTTAAACTATAACTTACAGACTTATCATGCTTACTTGGGTCTATTTGCAAACGAAGTTGGGTCCGAAATAGTATGGCACTTTGGAGTCCGGAAGCGAGGGTGCAATTTAATTTCAGTGGACCGATGATTTAAAATCTAGTTGATCTAAGTCTTTAGTTTTATTCATTATTGTATTCACTCAATCTATTTTACCAATGTCTTTCAAAATATTATTTAAAGTATGTACACATCATGGAGTTCAAAAATTGTAACTGTTCTCAACTAGCTAACTTATTAACACGAGTTCAATTTGTTATAAGTTTCACAATATTAGAAGACCCAATCTCCTTTATGGCCTTCTTCAAAAGGCGAAACTAGTAATCAACATTCTTACATTTCCGAAAGTAATTAATAGCGCTAAGAAAGTATGAACCAACAGGACATGTAACAACAATATTAATGAGTGGCTCAATGTCGAATTTCAGTCCACCTATCCATGACAATGGAACAACCACTCCTAATCCATTTTTGTCTTATCTCCTCCATCAACATGTTCACCTTTGAATATTATTTATCAAGAAGGGAGGTATGTAATCTGCGTTCTTCAGGGGGAACATAAGAGGGCCTAACTATCATTGCATCTCTTAACGTACATTTGAAATAAGGAGACCTTACCAAATGAAATGGGATGGCGTAGACATAAAAAAGCTTGGCCACTGAATCATCAGTTTGCTCATGTTTTTGCAAATTCATTAACCTTATCACTAGTGTTATCACCTAAATATGCACCCTGACTAATTTGCAGAAATTAGTCTATTTAATGAAACATGGGAAGACCTCTAAAGCTGTGGGTCACTTTGTAAGCAGAGGTCAACCTCCGGAGAAGGCTGACTTCCTAAGCTAGTTATCACCTAAACTAATAGTTCCTTGGAGAGAAAATGGAAGGAGGGAAACTCAGAAAACTTAAAGCAAATGGGTGATACACCAAACTAACAAGGACGATGAAATTCAGATTTGTTTTACACTTAGCTTGAACTAATGAAAATGAGGTTTTGCACGATCTATTATGGATGCTTTTGCATAAATATTTCACTAATAGGTTCAAAGACAAAATAACTTGTAAAAGGAAAAGAACTTCACAATTTAACAAGTTACATGCATTTACCAACACAATTAGTAACTTGCATTAGCTTGCTACTAGCAACAAAGGTACAATATATGAGACAAAGTTACCAGGAAATATAAGACAATTTCACGAATAACTTGATCAATCACTCGATGCACACAAGACTGTAATAAGAAAAGAAAGGAAAGAGTTTAAATCACTAGAAGTAACTAAAGCATTCATTGTATTCCATGTCCAGCAATATCTAAAAATGAGTTACAGATTTGCCAAAATGTAGAGCAAGGATCCCAAAAAAAACACAAGTCTCTCTCACTGCATAATCAGAACTCCCCTCCAAAAAAAGTTACCAATAAGTATATCCAAATTCCTAACAACTAAACTCCAAGAAAATAGCTCCTAAAAGCTTCTTGGGTTGGATGATTCAATAAAGACTCAAATCTAGCAACTGAATCCACTCCAAAAGAGTTACAATATGTTGAAAAAGTCAAGTTTGACCAAGTCTAACATAAAGGTACAAGAAAAATTCTCCTAGATGCTCTCTAAGGCAATAAAACCTAGTCAAAACAACCCCCTATATTTCATGCATGTTTTGGACAACTGCTTCCCACTTCCACTAAATGCTTGCAAAAGCATAAAGACTCAACAAAACTCATAAAGTCTTTTCAAGGTATGATTCATATATTTTGCATTTAGAATAGCAATTTGATTTAATGATCTCTACAATATCATTTAAATCAATATGCTTTACAAATTGATTTGAATGCAAAAATACATCAATATCATTTGAGTACACATGAGTCGAAGGCAAGTTTTGAGAACTCCCAAATGCTTGAAAGCTTACTAAGGCACAAAAAGTTCACGGGCATACATTAGTTGATGCATTTTTTTAAAACAAAGGTGAAAAATTGCCTTTTGTAGTCGGCTTCCATTAGGGTTGAAAACCCTAACAAAAAACAACACAAGGCAAAACTTTACCATTTCATTCTTCACTCTTTACCCTGCTATGAAGTGCTGCCACACTAGGGTTTCAATGCGGCTTCTTTGGAAGTTTCTCTATGTATTTGTAGGCATTTTCCCATCTTACTACATTCTGAGCTCGGGCAACTACAGGTAATCAGACCTTCTTCACCTTTCTGAGTATTTGATTTGACAAAGTAAAATATAGTTTATATCTCATTTCTCTTCATGACTGTGAAAAGCCAAGGTTTCAGCATATTGTATACAATATATGTTTATGTAGTTGTTGATTTAGCACAATAAGTGTATTTGTACCACTATGATCATGGTTTATGCAGTGTTTTTGGTTCACTCCTACTAAGATGAACAACAAATTTATTTGGTTACATGATAAAACATGGATGAAAATAAATTGTGGAATATATTTTACTCTGTTGCTTTCCTTTTTCTTTTCCCGACTCTGTGACAATCCTATTGGATGTAACCCTTGGTTGTTATTGCTTTTCTTTAGTTTCTTTCACATGTCTTTTAAACAACTTAAACACAAGAAGCACTGTCCCTAGCGAGCACTGCTCAATGCCCTCTTACGTGTCACTTTATAGTTGAGTCTACTCATTTGTTATCTATACATTCACGGGACTTCAATGTTTGATGATGAGTTATAGTCTGTAATGCTAGATTATTTTGCTTGGTTGGGCATTGAAATTCCTCTCAAGCTCTATCAGTAAACAAAACAATATGCATAATACCTTTTGTGATAATGTTTTCTATGGCGGTCACCGTTCCTTTGCTTGACAGTGTCTTTGTCCTCCTTGATTTAGTGACTCCTCCATTTTTTGAAAATGTAAGCATGAGATGTTTATCTTTATCTCTCTTCTTCACATAGGCTTCAAAGTCTCTTGTTCATCACTATTCACTGTCATGCTAAATATCTTGTTACTGAACATTTTAACAGTCTTCTTCTCCTTTTTTTCTTCCATTGACTGATGGTTTGTCATCTCCTTAGCAGTAACTACTCCTGGATGTTTTGTGACTACTCTTTATGTGTATTAAGATGTGATTGATATAATGTTATGTAGGCTTAAAATGGTGACAGTCCTCTTCATTGAAATGCAGAGGTGACGTTGTGAAGACAGTGATAGTAGTCATGTTTTCCTCCTTGCTCACTTTGATGCATATTTTGACTGAAATGACTATTGTTCACTGTACTTAGGCTTAGTTCACAACATTGTTGACATTTGACAGGGATCTAAAATAAAGATGCAATTACAACATGACTTGTCTCTGCCTTTATCTCGATCTATTGTCCTACTGATGCTTAAACCTCTATATCATAGTGATATATTGGATGTCATATCACTAATGTATAGTTGGTTTGAAAAACATGAGATCTCTGTAAATCTCTATCAAGGCTGCACCTTATTGTCTTGCATGTTAGAAGACTGGTCCTCTTCTTGGCAATCGTGACTGCTACAATCATGAGAGCTATTCTATGGTCTCTAAGGATTGATCCTTCATTATGACACTATCCCTGTCTACTGCACCTTGGAGATTAAAAACAATGACTGCCTTTATTAAAGATGACTGATATGACTATCTTTTGACAGTCTAACAAAGATAACTACTTCTATTTTGTCATTACTATATGGCCTTAGCATTTTATCCTCTTCTTGGACACTGCTTCAATCTTCCACTGTCTATTAGACTATCACTTCTCCTCATGGATAAACAGTGCTTCAAAAGATCCTTGTGGTAATTCTCTATTGACATTCCCTTTACAGACCTTTGGGACCTATTTATCATAGGCTTTATACTTTGATACCTTTAGATATGACAGTCATTATATTGACTAGTTTTTGTTTGATGCTTCATTAATCTATGACAGTCCCTGTTGACCTTGGATACAGTCCCTTGATTGTTCCTGCTGACCTTGGATACCTCTTCAGACTATCATTTCTCTACCTTCAAGATCATCACCTCAATAACTATTAACAACCGCTTAAATCCATACCTTGGTGATAACCATCTTGCAGGTTCTTGGATTTTTAGATCTCTTGGACAATGTGCACACCCCATTATGGTGATAAAGGAATCTAAGGATGAAATATAGGTATTTGTTGCATTGTTTGAAATATCTCTTCAACAACTATAAAAACCTCCTTCTCCAATGCAATGTAGCAGGCACAATTTGATTGCTGACTGTCCATAATCATGACTGTCTTTTCAGTAGCTTCTTAGAAACTACTATTGTTTATCATCTTCTAAATGATGATTGTATCATGTGATAACCTATGGTAAAATATTACCTATGCTATTCTGTCTGCTATAATTCTTCCTATGCAATCTGTCTTTCTGGCATCTGCTAAATATCTATGAAATGTTCTATAAAAAGATTATGTGATGGGCTCAACCCTTATGGGAGCCACATTTTCTCCACTCATAATATAAACTGATTAATCACTTAGAAACACAATTTCACCTGTATCTATACATGAAGCAAACTTGTTAGAAAATAAATGCATACTCTGGATGTGTTTGATGACTTGCTTGTTTTCTAGAACATCCAAAGTATACATTTCTTGTTTAATGCATTTGAGGATCAGCTTATACATGCATAGGTACTTGTTCATGTCAGGTTAGGGACCATTCATTACTTAGAGTATTACTATAATATCACTCTTTTGCCAGATGCAAGAACTAGAGACGACATGGACTAGGAAGGACAAGGACAACTCGGAGGAACATGACAACTCAGGGCAACAGGACCATAACCAGTCATTCTCAGGCAATGATTGGCCTCTAACCCTACATGCACATCTTTACTTTTACTTATTTATGTATATATTGTTCTTGAATTTTATTGAATAAGAAGGTTAATCTAACGGCTTGTGTGAGATAATATACATGTTACATTCAATAAAGATTATTTATTTTTTAGAAAGGATTTGTATAAATCTTTCTTATGTTACATTCACTTGGATAAATGCAGTAATTTGATAATCATAATCTTTTAAATTATTTCATTTATGCACTTGAATGTAATGTAATAAGGATCAGATAAAATGTACCTTTTAAACTTTGAATCAAAGCTCTACCTGAACGACCTGTAGTGAAATTTAGGTAACATTTTTGGCGACATCTGCTATATGTTTGCCTGTTAAACATCAGACCAGTTGCCTAGACCTTATCCATTGGGCATGGGGTCACTCAGAGACTTTGAAAACACTTGAACAAATAGTTTTCTGACTTATGCAACTCAGCAGAATAAAGGTGAAACCTTAAAAACCCTACTCAAAAGCAAAACTACAAAAAGGAAACAAACTAGCTATCTGTGCAGAAGCCACACTTGGAGGAAAATAAAACTACTGCACCTACTCTACCCTAACCAAGAAAGACACTAACTCAAACAAAACCATTTACTATTTGGGTGAAGTAGCTGCCTTTTCTGCATAGTACACAATTTTTGCCGTGCTTGAGGATAGCTAGAAAGAGAGGAAATATGAATAGAAATTGAACAAAGAGCTGTAATACCTCTTGAAGAACATACACAAGTTCACTAACCTTTTCACATGGAATGTAAAAATTTATGTCCTGAGGTAGAAAAGTGACTTGATCTGCTCTTTCCTAGCTATATCTTCATGCTTGGGTGCAAGCAAGATATGAATATCCTTGTTGGCCTCCATTCTGGCTAGATGTCTAATTGGGCATCCTCTGGAAAGAGTGCTTTTAGAACTCTCCATGCTAGTTCCTTGTTGTTCCAAATCATGTAGTTGTTCCTCTTCCTATCTTTTATCTTTTGTTTCAAATAGTGTTGGTTCAATATCCAAAACTAGGCAAAAAAATACTTCCTCCTGAGTCAAAACAGACTTTAGATCATCCCAAAATGAAACTACCTCATGAGCTAAAGCTTCATTTCCATATTGACTTTCACGAACCAGCAACTCATCACACTATTCAACAACCTGTAGCTATCCCAAGTCTTGGCTTATCACAATCATATCTTCTCCATTTTGTTCAACAACCGAAGGTAGCCCGTCGTACCAAAACATATCCGCCTCATTTCCACCAAGTTTCTCTTGTTCATTTATCTCCTCTACAGACTGTTCCTACTCTTGTTCAAACCTGTGAACTTGTTGTCCTGATTTAGCATGATTTGCAACTTCTTCTAGCAGGGTTAATCCCTTGTCATCCAGTTTAGAGACAAAAACTTCAAGGTCATCCCAAAATGACTCTTCCTCACACTCTTCATGAAATTTTGGTGGACGAGGGTAGTTTTCTACCTCATAACAGCACTCAGCTAGCTGTGCAAGTTCTAAGAAAGGTTTACTTTCACTTTCTTTTACTTGATCTAAGACCTCATTGTCATATTGCTTAGTTTTAATCAACAAGTCCTCATATTGTTGAACCTCTTCTTGCTAGTCTAAAATTGTTGGCAAGCTGGGTAACTAAAAGCACAGTAGAAAATTCATCAAATGAATGAAAATTTAAGGGATTTAGTGACAAGCCCGGTCCTACATCCTCTTCACATGTATTATGCTCATATTTCGCTGGGAAATTGGTACAAACAGTAGGCACCGACTGCTCCTCTTGCCATAGAGTTTCATGTTCAGACTTGCCTTGGACTAGTATGGAAGGAAGAACTTTGCTGAGATTTGGCATTTTATAACCAAGATACCTAGTCTAAGAAGGCTGCCATGGCTATTTAGTAATTTGATGATTTGGTTTAGACTCTTGACATGACTAAAACTAAGGCTTAACGGATTGGTTTGACTGATTTTGCTCATTTATGGGCTCCTACTGTAAAGAATATTCTTGCAGCCTCTTTAAGTCATCCAGCTACTTGTTCCAATTAAACCATATGTTCTCGGTAGTTGCAATTCCCTTTCTCTCATCGTTTTGAAACTGATTGGGAAAGTAGTATTGCTGGCTTGGCATAAAATGAGATTCTTGAGGCTAGTCATAGGTATACAGTGGCTGCCATGGAGTCTGTGCATGGGTGGGAGGGTGGTAAGCATGCAGACTGGTTGGTTATCAACTGTCAATGGGCTGTTTGGACTAAAACTAGCTATATGACCACTATGGTACAGCTCATAAAATGATGTATGAATAGGACTTTCATGAAATGGTGGAAAGTAAGACATATTTCTTTGAAAAGAAGACATACTGCAGCATTTATATGCTCTGAAAACTCATTGAAATCTTTCACAATAAAAATCAAGTCTGATTTTTAGTAAAATGAGTACATACCAACACTTGTCTTCTTAAAACTAGCAGATATTTCTTTCCAAATTCACCAGGTATGTGTTTTCCTTGCCTCCCAAGGCAGGTTTTGCTGACATACACACCAACATCAGCAATGTATAAACTATTCTGCACTGGTTTTTACTAAACCAAAGCTACGGAGTCGCCAGGTATGTATTTAAAACACCTCAAAAGGCTAAAATTAACTGTTGTACACACCAAACAATAGTGAAAAGTATAAAAATGGACTGAGAATCAGTTCACAGTCCCACCGGGCATGCCAAAAACTGTTATCACCTAAATCTGTACCCTAACTAATTTCCAGAAATTAATCTATTTGATGAATTATGGGAAGACCTCTAAAGTTGTGGGTCACTTTGTAAGTAGAGGTCAACCTCCGGAGAAGGCTGACTTCCTAAACCAGTTATCACCTAAACTAATAGTTCCTTGCAGAGAAAATGGAAGGAGGGAAACTCATAAAACTAAACTGAAAAGCTTAAAGCAAATGGGTGATACACCAAACTAACAAGGACAATGAAACTTAGATTTATTTTACACTTAGCTTGAACTGATGAAATGAGGTTTTGCATGATCTATTATGGATGCTTTTGCATAAATATTTCACTAACAGGTTCAAAGACAAAATAACTTGTAAAAGGAAAAGAACTTCACAATTTAACAAGTTACATGAATTTACCAACACAATTACTAACTTGCATCAGCTTATTACTAGCAGCAAAGGTACAATATATCAGACAAAGTTACCAGGAAATATAAGACAATTTCACGAATAACTTGATCAATCACTCGATGCACACAAGACTGCAATAACAAAAGAAAGGCAAGAGTTTAAATCACTAGAAGTAAATAAGGCATTCACTATATTCCATGTCCAGCAATATCTAAAAATGAGTTACAGATTTGCCAAAATGTAGAGCAAGGATCCCAAAAAAATCACAAGTCTCTCTCACTGCATAATCAGAACTCCCCTCAAAAAAATGTTACCAGTAAGTATATCCAAATTCCTACCAACTAAACTCCAAGAAAATAGCTCCTAAAAGCTTCTTGGGTCAGATGCTTCAATAAAGCCTCAAATCTAGCAACGGAATCCACTCCAAAAGAGTTCCAATATGTTGAAAAAGTCAAGTTTGACCAAGTCTAACATAAAGGTACAAGAAAAATTCTCTTAGATTCTCTCTAAGGCAATAAAACCTAGTCAAAACCACCCCCTATATTTCATGCATGTGTTGGACAACTACTTCCCACTTCCCCTAAATGCTTGCAAAAGCATAAAGACTCAATAAAACTCATAGTCTTTTCAAGGTACGATTCATATATTTTGCATTTAGAATAGCAATTTGATTTAATGATCTCTACAATATCATTTAAATCAATATTCTTTACAAACTGATTTGAATGCAAAAATACATCAATATCATTTGACTACACATGAGTCGAAGGTAAGTTTTGAGGACTCCCAAATGCTTAAAAGCTTACTAAGGCACAAAAAGGTCATGGGCATAAATTAGTTGATGCATTTTTTTAAAATAGAGGTGAAAAATCACCTTTTGTAGTCGGCTTCCATTAGGGTTGAAAACCCTAACAAAAAACAACACAAGGCAAAACTTTACAATTTCATTCTCCACTCTTTACCCTGCTCTGAAGTGCCACCACACTAGGGTTTCAATGCGACTTGTTTGGAAGTTTATCTATGTATTTGGAAGCATTTCCCCATCTTACTACATACTGAGCTCAGGCAGCTATAGGTAATCAAACCTTCTTCACCTTTCTGAGTATTTGATTTGACAAATTAAAATATAGTTTATATCTCATTTCTCTTCATGACTATGAAAAGTCATGGTTTCAGCATACTGTATACAATATATGTTTATGTAGTTGTTGATTTAGCACAATAAGTGTATTTGCAACGCTATGATCATGGTTTATGCAGTGTTTCTGGTTCACTCCTACATTGATGAACAACAAATGTATTTGATTACATGATAAAACATGGATGAAAATAAAATGTGGAATATATTTTACTCTGTTGCTTTCCTTTTTCTTTTCCCAACTCTATGACAGTCATGTTAGCTGTAACCCTTGGTTGTTCTTGCTTTGCTCTGGTTTCTTTCACATGTCTTTTAAACAACTTAAACACAAGAAGCATTGTCCCTAGCGAGCATTGCTCAATGCCTTCTTACATGTCACTTTATAGTCTACTCATTTGTTATCTAGACATTCACAAGACTTCAATGTTTGATGATGAGTTGTAGTCTATAATGCTAGATTATTTTGCTTGCTTGGGCATTGAAATTCCTCTCAAGCTCTTTTAGTAAACAAAACAATATGCATGCTAGAAGACTACTCCTCTTCTTGGCAATCATGACTACTACAATCATGAGAGCTATTCTATGGTCTCTAAGGACTGATCCTTCATTATGACACTGGCCCTTTGTGTACCGCACCTAGGAGATTAAAAAAAGTGACTACCTTTGTTAAAGATGACTAATATGACTATCTTCTGACAGGTTGATAGAGATAACTACTTCTATTTTGTCATTACTAAATTGCCTTAGCATTTTATCCTCTTCTTCGACACTGCTTCAATCTTCCACTGTCTATTGGACTATCACTTCTCCTCATGGATAAACTGTGCTTCAAAAGACCCTTGTGGTAATTCTCAGGATGATGATTCTCTATTGACATTCCCTTTACAGACCTTTGGGACCTATTTATCATAGGCTTTATACTTTTATACCTTTAGATATGACAGTCATTATATTGACTATTTTTTGTTTGATGCTTTATTAATCTATGACAGTCCCTGGTGACCTTGGATACAGTTCCTTGAATGTTCCTATTGGCCTTGGATACCTCTTCAGACTACCATCTCTCTGCCTTCAAGATCATCGTCTCAATAACTATTAACAACCCCTTAAATCCATACCTTGGAGATAAACATCTTACAAGTTTTTGGATTCTTAGATCTCTTGGATAGTGTACACACCCCATTATGGTGATAGAGGAGTCTAAGGATGAAACATAGGTATCTGTTGCATTGTTTCAAATATCTCTTCAACAACAATAAAAACCTCCTTCTCCAATGCAATGTAGCAGGCACAGTTTGATTGCTGACTATCCATAATCATGACTATCTTTTCAGTAGCTTCTCAGAAACTGCTATTGTTTATCATCTTTTAAATGATGACTGTATCATGTGATAACCTATGGTAAAATATTACTTATGCTATTCTATCTTCTGTAATTCTTCCTATACAATCTATCTTTCTGGCATCTGCTAAATATCTATGAAATGTTATGTAAAAAGATTATGAGCTGGGCTCAACCCTTGTGGGAGCCACATTTTCTCCACTCATAATATAAACTGATGAATCACTCAAAAACATAATTTCACATGTATCTGCACATGAAGCAAACTTGTTAGAAAATAAATGCATACTGTAGATGTGTTTGATGACTTGCTTATTTTCTAGGACATCCAAAGTATACATTTCTTGTTTAATGCATTTAAGTATCAGCTTATACATGCATAGGTACTTGTTCATGTAAGGTTAGAAACCATTCATTTCTTAGAGTATTACTCTAACATCACTCTTTTGCCAGATGCAGGAACTAGAGACGACATGGACTATGAAGGACAAGGACAACTCGAGGCAACAAGACAAAACAGTAGAACCAGAACTAGTCATTCTTAGGCAATGACTGGCCTCTAACCCTACATGCACATCTTTACTTTTACTTATTCATGTATAGATTGTTCTTCAATTTTATTGAATAAGAAAGTTAATCTCACGGTTTGTGTGAGATAATATACATGTTACATTCAATAAAGATTATTTATTTTTCAGAAAGGATTTGTATAAATTTTTCTTATGTTACATTGACTTGGATAAATGCAGTAATTTGATAATCATAATCTTATAAATTATTTTATTTATGCACTTGAATGTAATATAATAAGGATCAGATAAAATGTACCTTTTAAACTTTGAGTCAAAGCTCTACTTGAATGAGCCGTAGTGAAATTTAGGTAACAGTTGTATTTTTCAAACTTGCAATAGAAGGTTAGTTTCTCTTCCATCTATCATAACCCTCTCCAACTGATAAATTAGAATAGTCATGAATAGATTGCAATGGTCTAGATGAATGTTTCATAGTAGTTCTAGTAGTTTTTTCTTCACTCTCCCCAACCAACTTTGCCATTTCAACTTGTTGTTCCAACATTATATTTTTACAAAATCTAACTCCATGTCCACTCATGCAATAAATGGTGTCAAACCCTACTATAGCTCCCATGATAATTAGTGTTACAAACACATGACACAACCAATTCTTGTTGCCACCTGAATTTTTACCCTTATTAGTGCTTAAATTGGTGGCTAATTGCAACAAAGGTTTTTTGGGATTGAAAGGGCCTTTCAAAAATATCTAAGAGAGGATGAAGGGCATGCAAAATGGTCTTGTGGGGTTCAAAAGAACTTCTGTTCAAATTTTTAGAAGAACAAGAACCTTCAACACTCCCTAGAATTTCGATTATGTTTACTTCTTATTTGCCCATATCATTCACACTATTGTTAGTGCTCATTTTTATGTCAAAGATGTTTCAGAAGTTTGTAGTGCTATTGAACTGTGGTTTTTAAGTTTTTGTATGATAGTAATCAATTTAAAAAAAAAAATACAAACTTTTCATATGTTGTTGTAACCATTCTGCTTCACCAATAGGAAATAGTGTAGGAAATGGCATGTCAAACAACCCTTATGTGGTGTATTCATTAATTGTTGATAGACCAATATGAGGCCACTTAATCATGTCAGTTGAGTTGTTACCATTATTCTCAACAAATCTCCTCACTTCTTCCATTTCTTGATGTGTTGAACCAAATCTAGGTACAAAAGATGAAGGTTGATGTTGAGGTTCATCTTCTCATGCTAAACTATCATCAGATGCATTTGATATGTCTACATCATTAATATTGGACTACACAAATCTCAGGCTTTTAGAGACATCCATATCTTCTTCTGGTAGTGCCATAATTGAGTTTTCATCAAGTATGACATCTCTGTAGTATTTATCATATTTTATTCTATATTGTAGTGTAGCTAATACACGTGACCTATTAACATAACAATCATAATACCTAGATTGGGTAGAATGCCTTCTCACAATCAAAATGTCAAGATCACATATCCCTCGTGGTAGGCACCTTGTAATTGTAGTTATATCTTGTGGGAAATTAATTGTGTGTCCTCTGTATTTGTACTAGCCACCATGAGAATGGGTAACTTGTATGATTGGAATCACTCTAGCAATAAGCATTTCCTCAACTTGAGTAAGCACTTGTAGAACATAAGGTTGCTCCCCAGGATCCATGTTATTCCATTTAGATAGTCAATGTCCATCTTGCTCACTTTGGCAACTACCACAAGAAGGCCCTTCATTGGATTGACTAATTTTTATTCCAGGGTATTTCTCTTTACAAATTGAACACATTTGAATAATAAATAGTTGATCTATCCTATTGCGAAAGCTTTTTTGTATTTCATGTAATCTGTCACTAAGTTTAACTTGGGGGTTGCAAGCAACATGTGGTGTAGATGGAGCTCCATGATCATTAGGGTTGTACATAACTATAAAGTTTGTTTCAAATTCATCCATCCATATATCAATATCTTCCCCAGAATCAAGACTGTCATGTCTACTATTCTCATTTAAAACATGATCTTTGTCAAAAGAGTGGTAACCAAAAAGGTTGGATTGCCAATTGGAAGGACCTGCTTCATTTGGATGTGGAGAGGACCACACATTTTGGTAATGACAAACTGATTTACCTTTGTCCCTTGTTGTCACCAATTGTGGTGGTGCATGTGGGATTTCCATCGCAATGGAAGTTGAATTCAAAGATCTACATTGAAGTGAACTATTTGCAACATTACATTGCAAGTATTATTGTTGAGTGGGATGAATGGAAGTGCCATGAACCATGTCCTCATTATCATTATGTCATGGAAGATGAAGATCATGCATAACTTCAGATGAAATTACTGTATGGATGTTTGGGAGATGAATATCAATATCAATATCATTTAGTGAGTGAGGAATACAAGTAGTATGAGTAGAATGCACATTATCAATATTGTCTTCATTCACACTGCTACAACCCAATGACATTTATATATCATGCTCTTGGACATCTCTTATATTTCGTATGTCTCTCTCTCTCTCTCTTCTCATCTGATAATTTTCCCTTCTTTGCCTATTTATATCTTCACGTCTAGAAGCATACAAATATCGATGATGTACATTTCTACACTGGCGTACATATATTACAGGGTCTTGGACATTTGTTATATTTTGTTCTTCTCTCTCTTCCCATACAATAATTTTCCCTTCTTTACCTATTCATATCTTCATGTCTAGAAGCATACAAAGCTCTACAATGTGCATTTCTATGCTGTCGTGTAGAAACTACAATGTTCTCAACATCCACATCAACATGAGCATGTGCAGTATTATTCTAGTTCAATCTATCTAACTCTATAGGTAATGACACATATGTGTCCCTCAAGACACCATGAGTATCTTCACTCATAGAATCATAACAAGTTCTGTTAATTACATTTCTATGTTGATGTGTAGAATTTTCACTATTTTGAATAACCACTTCAAGAGTAGTAGATACAATATTTTCTCGATGCAACTCATCAAACTCCATATGCAAGGGAACACTCATCGCCCTCATGAAATCAATAACTTTTTTTCTACTATTCCTCTACCATGCACAATTCAATTGATATAGGGGGCCCACCATTCTGAGACACATGATCAAAATTGAAGATAAGATTAAGGATTTACATATGTAAGGACATAAACACTAAGTATTATAAGCTAAGAATGGGTCAACATTATCTTATATCAACAACATAAATACATTGATAATTTATGTAATGTGAAATATGTTTTAAATTTGTAGAAGTTCAATTATTAGATATACACATAGTAAATATATTAAAGATATACAATTCTTTAAAATTAAAATGTTATATATAACAATGAGACATGAAGGTCAATTTTAAAAAAGAATTAATTAATTTTCACATGATATTTACCCCCATTAGTTACACAATATTTAACTAAATACCATATATACATTGTATTTTTAGTGAAAAAAATTGATATTGATATATCATTTTTATTCAAATTCCATGGAATCATACATTTATTCACCAATTAAATGGCCAAAAGAACTCAAGATATTCTTGCTTTCATTAGTAAATTCAATGTTCTATACCTTAGCTATTACATATTTAACCAGAGGCTCTGAATGAAAAGTATCTAATTTTGCATGCATGGAGAACATAAAAGACCTAAACAATAACTTTTGTTTGACTTTCCATGGATCCATTTTATGATGTTCAATGTCAATGCAGAAATCTTTACTTTTAACACCCAACATTGCAATACTTGCTTCATAAAAAATTGTTCCCCATATAGAACCTGCATTGTCTTCAAGGCAAACCCTAAATACGTATCTATAATCACATTCAGGAAAAGTTTTTGCACATTTGAAACAATTCCATCCACCACTTGTAATTTTTGTCACTTTTCATTGGCATTGTGAATTACCATCAAGATATTCTTGCTTTCATTAGCAAAGTCAATGTTATGTACCTTAGCTATTACACATTTAACCAGAGGCTCTGAATGAAAAGTATCTAATTTTGCATGCATGGAGAACATAAAAGACCTGAACAATAACTTTTGTTTGACTTTCCATGGATCCATTTTATGATGTTCAATGTCAATGCACAAATCTTTACTTTTAACACCCAACATTGCAATACCCGCTTCATCAAAAACTATTGCCCATATAGAACCTGCATAGTCTTCAAGGCAAACCCTAAATATGTATCTATAATCACATTAAGGAATTGTTTTTGCACACTTGAAACAATTCCATCCACCACTTGTAATTTTTGTCACTTTTCATCGGCATTGTGAATTACCATTTACTAATGGGCATGCTAGATAACTAAAGTTTTTCATCTCATCAACAGAGATCAATGTTGCCCTAAGTAGATTGCATTGCAATTTTTCAGTGGTTTTGACTCCATTTTGTATTTTAGTAGTATTCATTTGTGTAAAAATAGGCCCACAAGCATGAGATGGGGTTGTTAAATAACAACATGGATTATTTTTTCCAATATCATTATACCAATGTTTCAATTTTTCTGCATCTTCAGTGATAGGATTTATAATTACTTTGCTTGTTGTGGCTATTCCTATGCATCTACCATGAAATTCTGACACTCATGCACCCTTAATAGAAATGATAGACAGCTTGCCATCATTTTGTAGTTGTTCCAGTTCAACACCTTCTTTCATGCAAATTGTTTCCCACATGGTAAGTTCATTGCTACACTCTGTCATATCTCTCATATATAAACTCCTTTTTTTCAATTCTCCTCCATTCTTCATAAATATTGTATTGTAAGGGCCAACTTCAAGGACAACACCAATGACATCAATCAATGAATTTACTGGCATCTTCTCAATTTCACTTATTAAAGTGAAAGAATTTTTTTCAAATGGAATGGATAAAACATCACTAGATAAAAGTTCTATATTGCTGGTGTAATTTAGTGTTATCTCATAATCACTTGACAAATTATTGAATATTTTATCTGCCAACTTTAATTTCCCATTTGATATAGCATAAATAGACCCAACTTTTATTTCTTTAGAGAATTTGTCAACAATTTCATTAAAACAAATTATGCGAATCTCTCCACCATCACTATCAACAACATCAAAACTAAATACTTTTCCTTGTCCTCTAGCATTACTGAAGTGTCGAACTACCACCTTGTTTGTCACTCTACATTTGATAGTCCATCTTTCATGGAAAGGTGTTAACACAGTTATTGGAATGGAATGAATAACTTTGTTTACCATGTGCACTGGAACCATATTCAAAGAGCAACCATTATGCATATCAGTCGAGCCAGTAATATTTGAGGATGGCAATGCAACATCATTAGACTGCAAGTCTAAAGAGCTATCACTTCCAACTAAGATTTTATCATCAATGGTATGCTTCAATGATACCATTTCAGCATCTGGTTTAACAATATCCATGCTGAGAATGACCATAAACCTATGACAAAATTTTAAAATCTTGTTATTATTGGCAATATAGATTACACATTTAATTTCTAAATATAATTAAAAAAAACTTACATTTTATTGCGTATATTGTCACATTTATAGTCATTGATTTGCAATATTGTTCCTTTTTTTAGAATGCCGGAGACAACAAATTCATTGCAATCAATTGGCAATAAACTTAAATGTGTTTGAACCCCATTTGATAGTAATGCACGATAACTTTCTTTTGAATGCTCTTTACTTGTTATTTGCTTCACGTTCAATACTTGAAGTATAGGCTTGAGACCAAGAACCCCATTCTTCAAACTAGAAATAGCTCCTTGAGAAATAGTGGACACCATATCATCCTATAGTGTTTGCAAATCTTATTAGACACAAATGGTGCACAATCACATAATTAGAAAATTATAAATTATGTTTAATCAAATATTTATAAGCATATTAAAGTTCAAGAGATTTTAGAGGCTTCTATAAGAAAGAAATGAATATCAAGTTATTATAGTTTTTAAAGATTGTAAATCTTAATATTTAAAAAAATATTTGTAAAAGATTCACAAAAAATTCCTAAAAATTTGTATATGGGGGCTATCTTATATTACTTCCACTTATGACTACAACTCTTATCAACTAACACTACATGTAAATCACATCAAGCTAATACTTAGGACATAGAAGAATTCATTGAGTGAATCATAATATCATAATGGTTTTCAAAATGATTTTTTTTTGTATTTTTTGAGAAAAATATAAACAACATAAAAGTAGTTTGTTGCAAGATTCAAGCAAGTCATTCATTAAATGGGATCATATAGTCGATAATGAACACATATGATTTTTTTTTTAACATTTGAAGTCATTTTAAATATGAGGGTTCCTTATCTCTCAAAAAAGGTCTCCCTTTCTTTATACTATCAGTCCAATTTACCAAACCTTTCTATATACCCACCCTTCCAATATACCTGTTAGTACGTGGAAAAAGTTACTCCTCTCCATATACGCGACCATATGTGAGAGAGACCTTAAGGTATGCAAAAGAGAACAATACATGGTACCAAGTTAGTACATGAAAGAGATTCGCTCTATCAACGACACCTGCTTAGAAAGAAATCCTTGTATGTAGGTGTAAGTTCCTTTTATACTTGGAATTTCTTACTATCAGGATTTACCTCTTACAATAGACACGAATGGGTATTGAACGGAGCAATTTTTATTTTTTTAAAATAATTTAAATACCTTATTTCTCCCCGATGATTTATAGGGTCAATGCCATACATATTGTTGTTGCAGCTTTATTAGGTATTATATGTTGTAATTCAACACGACAGCATTACCCATAAATGTGAATCAAAGGTATCATTTTCACCAAACACTGCTTATTTGTTAAAAAAATGTAACAAAATATTAACTTATATTGATTTACAAAAAAAAATCTATTAAAAAACTTTCTAAATACAATAAATCAATGTAACATAAATTTTCAATTTAAGAAAGTATCTAAATAGTGTATAAAAGATATATATTCAATAAATCAGCCTAAAACAATTTTAAAAAGTAACTTTAGTGTATAAAAGATCTATTTTTAAAAAGTACTTTTAGTAATACTATAGTACAATTAAAATTTACTACATTATAATAAAATTTATTTTATATTTAAAATTAAATAAAATTTAGATTTAGATTTGAACTAAACTTACTTTAAATTTAAATTATTTTTTAAATAAAAACTAATTTCAAACTAAATCTAAGCTTATATTTAAGACTAGTATATTTATATTTAAAAAATATATCTACAGCCGAGAGATATCTTCCAATTTGTTGGCATTTATAGATTACTTGTAGTTAGAATATTTTATATGCTCACATGAGTTAATTTGAAGAGACTGTGCTGTGAGACTTTTCATATTCTTGTAAAGATTTCACTTCATAATTGCTGAAGTTTTTCTATTTTTCCATCCATTTGGCTTCCACAAATTTATTTATTTTTTGTCAATTTTTTTTTTGTTTGTTTAATGTGGTAAAGATTTCACTCCATAACTGTCCAAGTTTTCCTATTTTTCTATCCATATGGCTTCCACAAATTTATTTATTTACACATTTTATAAATTTTGTTTACATGGGAATCTGAATCTTAATTGTTCACAAGAATCTGAATCCTTCCGCCCTTGCTGTGAGTGTAGAATGCCTCTGGGTGTAATATATATTTTTTTAATTAAACTTTTTATATTAAATTTAAATTAAATGCAATATAAAGGTCCAATTTATAAACAAATTAATATAAATGAATTTACAAGTAAATTATAGATTAGAAACATTTACCTTTGATTTGTTGAACTCAATTTTAAAAAGTATCTATAAAAATTTTCAAACCAAAATTAAGATTAAATAATTTAAAAGATTTAAAAATAATTGTAAACTAAATTAGATTAATTTTTAGTTGTAATTTAATAGAATTAAATAAAAACTAATTTCAAAATAAGATTAAATTTAAATCTTAACTATACTATTTTTAAAAGAAATTTAAAAAAATTATAATATTAATATAAAGAAACTAAAATTTATCATAATATCATTTTCCCTATAATCATTTATATTTTCTAAATAAAATATTCTCTAAAAAAACTTTTTAAAGAAATCATTTATATATCCCTATAATCACTATCCAAGACTTAACATAATAAAAGACTTAAACTATTAAAAAAACAAATTACTAAAAAACATAAAAAAACATAAAGCAATTTTTTTGTTTTTAAATAAATAAAGGCAACCTAGATTTTTAAATAAAAGAAAAAAAACAAGAATAAATTAAAAGAGAGCTTATCTATTTTATTCTATATATTAATAAACCTCCTAAATTAATGCATATCCAAGACTTCAAATAATAAAAGACTTCAATTATTTAAAATTTAAATGATTTACACACTTCCTACACATCAAAATTTTATTGATTTAATATAAAATCCTAAATCTTACACAACAAGTAAAATTAAATAAACAATTGATGATTAAAATAAATTATTTATGAATATTATATTCCTCTATTGAAACTTCTAAAAACACTTAACCTAACTATTTCTTCAAATTCAATAACTCAATTCCATAATTTTTCACAAATAATTGAATAAACAATTCATGGTTAAAATAAACTATTTAATTCCTAGGTCACTAAGAATTCCTATTATTAATGACCTCACTCAACAATATTCATTTGTGTAAAGAAAGATTCATGCCTAATGATTTCCCCACACCTTAATTAATTAATAATAACTTAATAACATTTAATTGGAATTTTCTATTTCCATAAAAATAGAAGAAAGAATGAAACATAGCATATAATAATTAATACAAATTATCTCTAAGTTCAAATTAGAAGATTCCAAATTGAAAATACCTATCTAAATTACCATTCATACCCCCTACATTTATTCAATTCATTTTCAAGCATGAGTATCTTTGTATTTTTTTTCTTGTTTTCTTTGTAGGGCTTTGGTGCATTTAGTCTTTTCTGTTGGTGCAGGTTCAGAGTATAAAGAATGGCTATAATGGTTATATATATATATATATATATATATATATATATATATATATATATATATATATATATATATATATATATATATATATATATATATATATATATATATATATATATATATATATATATAACCATTCATACTCCTACATTTATTCAATTCATTTTCAAGCTCGAGTATAGTTGTATTTTTTTCTTGTTTTCTTTGTAGGGTTTTGGTGCAGGTTTAGACTATAGAGAATGGGTTCTTAAATAAGAGCATGTTTAAATATATATAAATATATGAATATCTATGTATCCCTGTATGTATATATATTGAACAAAAACTTTACACATAGATATCTTGCTACTACTGCATCAGCCAGCAGAGGGTTTAATATTTTATTTATTATTATTAATTTATTATCATTATTATATATTTCTTAATACCCTAAAATAATAGTAATTAATAAATGGCAGTTAGAGTGCCATTATAGTTTCATCCTATCCACATTTGGATCAGGTTTCTTTATGGGGGCAATTGGAGTTCCATTATAGTTTCATACAGGATTGCTTTCGGTGCAAGTATACATATTTTAGTATATCTACCAGAAGATAAAGGACAAAGCACTTGCTTCCTTGGGATTATTTTTGAAAGTATTTTAACAAAGCACCTACTTTCTTGGGATTATTTTTGGAAGTATTTTAACATTGGTTTTCTTCTGGTACTTGAAAAGCAAAAAGCACCTACTTGCTTGGGATTATTTTTGAAAGTATTTTAACAAAGCACCTACTTTCTTGGGATTATTTTTAGAAGTATTTTAACATTGTTTTTCTTCTGGTACTTGAACTTATTCCATCAGTATACATTGATTTGCATTTAATCTTCTTGTGTATGTGAATTTTTCTAGGACCTAGGAGAATCCTATTGTAAATAGGAATCTATATAAAGGGGATAATAATATACTAACAATTAAGTTTTCAGAGAATGAAGAATTAAAAAAATATTGTAGAATTCAGTTGTTCATAGTAAGGAAATAAACAAAACTAGAGAGTAAAAATGTTGGAATATTGTAGTATCATAATATTATAACCATGTAATATTACATCATTATAATTCATATATAATAATAATTTAACATTATTATTAACATATAAGATAGTTGATTAGTTTCCATCTTGAAACTGATTATTCACTTGTAATAATGGTGCATCCTCTCACTAATAAATCTTGAAACTAATTATTCACTTGTATATAATGGTGCATCCTCTCACTAATAAATATGCTCATTGCTCATTTTCCTCTCAATGATTTTAATTTGGTATGAACATATATAATCCATGTGCATGTGAGTGTGCTTGCAAGTCCTATACTATAAATTAGAGTGGGGAATGTTGTAAAAGCATTTTGAGGCCATCTGAAGCATGAAGCATGAAGGAACTCATGCAGGAGGAACTGCCATCACTTAAATATTGTGTGGTCTGAGAAAACTAGCATGAGGACTTGAACTTATTCCGTCAGAGAATTTTACATCATTATCAGTTATGGAGGTTGCAGGGCCAGTAATGACCAATAAATAAACTGAACGACTATCCTGGTGCAAGATACTATGGTGGAAACGAGTAATGCCACGATATCTCTTTGATGATCTACATTTTCTTGCATTTTATCACATGTTTATGGAGCAAAACATAAGATTCAAAATTCCTTTTTATCATCTGTGTCTTGGATATGTAACTTTATTAAAACTTTTTCCTGTCTAACATGCTTTCTTATTCCATTTTTCCTATCATAATTGCTTCAGGGTTTTTAGAGTTTTCAGTGTACTAATTCTTTTAAACTACTGTACAAGAAAATTAGATTTAATGATATGGTAGAGTCTTTATGTTTAATTTCAAATGAAAAAAAAAAAGAAAAATAAAATGCATTTAATTTATAATAAACGAAGCTTAAAAAATCCATACTCACCCGAGGCTTTAGTGAAATTGCTTGAAGTTGAAAGCTAATCCTGTACCAATAAATTGAACCTTGAAGATAATCTTGTATGAATAAAAATGCAATCAAATCATGTACCAATAAAAATGCTATCTTATACCTAAAATAATTGAATCCTCAAACCTCAATTTATAGGCTCACCTTCAAATTTATAGACTGATGACAGTATCTAATACCAATATCTCTTACCAATATCTCTTCAACGCACTGATGAATTAAAGAAAACAAAATATACAGACACCACATACTAACCCCTATTGTCCTATATATTATAGAAACATAAAGGCGTTACTCAGGCAAAGAATTTTATAAAGGAAAATGGGAGGTGTCATGCAATTTTAAAAGAAAATGTGAGAAAAGAAACAATTATGTGTAGCATGTTTTTATTTTTATTTTTAAATTTTAGGAAACAAAAAAAATTGAACGACTACCAATTTTATGAACCACTACCAATTTTATAGATGATTTATAGTTGTGGTACCAATCAAGGAAGAAACTGATAAGAAAATGTGAAGATTTTTTAACAATTTTATTTTTTAAAATTTTGGAGAAAAAAAATTGAAGGACTACCAAAATTTGGTAGTTACAAGATGTGTGCACATATAGAATAGCCTATCGGCCAGAATAGGTAGCGATTCATTATAAAAGGATGCTATCAAACATAAGCCACCACATTTATGAAAGGATGTATCTTGGACATGGATCGCCTCCATTGAGGTGGTATAAGTGGGAGTTGATATCACTCATAGAAAAAAAAAAGGGAAGGAAGGACAATGAATAAGAGAAGATCATTAAAAAATCATCCATTTTACAATATCCATCAATTGCAGCAACCAATCAATCATCAATATCTAAACTAGTTGAATAGACAGTCTAAGGAAATAGTCTAAGAAATAAACAATCAATCTTATTCACCTATTGAATAATAAGAAGGATCTCTGCATCAAGGGTGGAAAAATATATCATCCACAGCCCATGACGTGACATCATCAATCACATAAGGAAAGATACATTTGAATATTGAGGTACGGACAGAAGCAACAGCAAGTAATTCTTAACTCTTTCGAGAATCGATCCAAGCATTGGATATTATCATTAATTCATACAAGAATATCTTTCAAGGCTGCAGTCCAGTTTACAACAGAAAGTAAGCATCTTCATATTATTCTTATCCTCTTGTCTAATCAGCTATCATACTAGCACATGTATGAAGGAGCTTGTATTTCTATTTCATTCATCAATGTACCATTATGATAGCATTGATTTTATACAATCAATCACTAATAATGTGTAGACAGTCATATTCAATTGCTCAAGATAATGTATCTTGTATGATTTGAATTCATAAATGATTTATTAACACAATATGTGGGAAAGAGTAGAAAGTGCCAAGAGGCCATTCATGGATATTTATCACATAGAGGCCTTGTCACATGAGGTATGAGGTACCCATAGTGCAAGGATTGTGAATTAATGGCCTTGGCTACCTAGAGTACCAAGGAGTCTCACAGAGGCCTTAGCTCCAAGAGTACAAAGGTACTTGTTGATTAAGGATGGGAAACATTAGACCCCCATGGTGGATAAAGGCAACTCTCATCACATCTCACATAAGTTGTTAATAAATGACATATGAGAGATAGCAAGTATGTAATATGTATAGATAAAGATCATAGATCATGTGAAATATTATGATAAACAATATGCAAGGCATATGAATAGTGATCATAAGAATAGCATGTGAAATATGAAAGATAGATAAGAGAAATAGTGTTAATCCACTCACCACTATGAGGAGTAAGGAAGATTAGGGGCGGGCAATCAACCAAGGATAGGTACGAGTTCATTGGTCTAGAGCACCCCTTCGAGCCCTTGTCTCAAGATGGTACCGTAAGAGGAAAGAGGTAGTATTTTGATTCGAATGGTCTAGAGAACCCCCAGTCAAAGGAAGGTCCTAGAGTGGCCTGGCTCTAGAGTACCCCTTGAAGGAAGAACAACCTATACCATTGGCATTGCACCCTAACAAATTCACTCTCATAAGATGGAGGTTTGATTAACAAGGCCCAAGTGTATCTCTTCTAGGGTATCATGAAATGAATACAATCAATCTATGATAACAAATGGCTTATGTTTATAAATGATGACATGTGATCTTGAAGGAAGATTTGAATACTAATGTTCTCTTTGTAAGTTGAAATTGTGCAAGGTTAAGGAAAAATTTTGGCTTGCTAGAAGGGGACATTACAGGGACCCCAACCTTATAGAATAAAACCTCTTTCATAGAGTTGTTGAGTAATGAGAGTGGGTAGAAAGGAAAGATTATATGGTGATTATGGCATAGGTGGTTCAATACATGGAAATGGTAGGTGAACACACTAGAATTTACTATCCTAAGTACAATATTTCAGAATCTACCTCATTCCATGTGATAACAAGATCATCCCTTGTGTATCCATTTTGATGTTTTGCAAGTTTCTCCTTCTCCTCAAGAAATACATTAATGAACTCCTTAGCCTTGTTGCAGAGCATCTTCCTAACCTTCTTGCCATCAATTTCCAGGCCTAGGGCAGCTCTTATCAACTCTTTCATCACCTCAAAGTTAATCACCCCAATTTCAACCTTTCCATCTTCTCAGGTCTATGCAAATTTTATCGACGGGGTGGGATCAAACCCTCTCATGGCATCTCAAATAGATTATGTTGACAGTATTTTGATTTTCTTTTTTATAGCTTATGAATTCATGATTATAAACTTCATCATTAATAACAAACTTGTGAAATATAAATTTAGGGCTTCATGTATGTTTTTCCTTTGAGTCATACATCTCCTTGCTTGTCTTATGCCCTTGTATCTATGTTGTGCTTTCAACCCATGTTCTTAGTCTTGTACAATTGTTGTGTGGCTTTGTGATTATCATCAAGCTCATAATTTATAATCATGGTTGTCTATCTATTTAAAACACAAACCTGCTTTGGCCCTTAGTTGTTTCAATGGTGCCAAGGATTCATATTTTATCCCCACACTTTATAATATCCTTTTTATTGTTGATTTCCTATTGTGGGTGTTTTTCAACTTTAGAGTGCTTCATTTACTTGTGTCCATTGGCAACTGGATCACTAGCGACTACTCCTCGTATGGGGAATGGGTTCTATACATCACACGTTCACTCTCAATTTATTGCTAAGACTTGATTAGTGCCTAATTAGACCTTTGTTATGTGGTTTGTGCTCTTTTTGGTGTCGACTAGTTGGTGGCATTTGCTTTGTTTCAACTGGAGTCTTCTTCCTGTGTGCTATCAAGAGACTTAGTGGAGAGTGTTCCTCATTGTGGGAAGTGGGCTTGTTTAGTTGCACCCTCACTATCTGATGGGCTTTATTGTCTCCTCTAAGGTGCTACATCATCAATATTCATGATGGTAGGTTTGTTAGTAATGAGGTGGTACTATTGCGGGCTTGTGGGGATTTCACATTAGTCTAGTGGTGATGATGTGCATAGTGTGGGTGGGTCATAGTATATGTGGACCAATTTTATTATGCCACATGTCAATGTGGCATGTATGGTGGGGGCCCTTTAAACTTTATAGAACAAGCTATGCGTTGTCGATATGGTGGAACGTATGTACAAGTGGCAAGTACATGATCTATTGTTATTGGTCCTTTAGACCAATGAGCAATTATTTTGTGGGTCTATGTGTGTTGGTGAATGGAAGGAGGCCACATGTCTCTAGAGGAAACTATTATAAGGACACTATTATAAGGACTTTTGCAGAGAGGAAACTATTATAAGGACTTTTCACATAGTTTTGGAAATCTTAATGATAACCTTGCAACTTGGTATTGTAGATAGATAACTTAGGTAGTGCATAGATGACATGGGATCCATTTACATAGGTGAATCAAATATTTTTGATTGTATTTTATGAGAAAATGACTTGGGAATGACTATAAGAGGTAGTAAATTTTTGTAGGGCCTCATTGTTTCTAAGTTCATAACTACATATTCCCAAATTAGTAGTGGTACAAATAGTTGATTTAAGAGCCTTGCAGAGCTATTGACTATTTAAAATTCTTTCTACTATAGGGTTATGATTGAGTGGGTCTATATTTTATTTCTTTTATAACTCAAGGGAGATATTTGAGCTTTAAGTGCATAATTTAGTACTTTATAGCATGGGCTACTTGATGTCAAGGCCTATAGGTAACACTTTTCTTAACCAAGTGTTACTCGTGTGTATCGCTTTCCTACAAATGAATTTGATGATTTAATTGATTGGTTATTGTAGTTTGTTGTTCAAAGATAGTAGGGGAGCTGAATTGAATGACTAAGCATTGTAGATTGAGACATCTATCATGCACTCATTGGTTCTTCACGAGGCATCCATTTCCTATGTGTAATTTCATTATGTGTAGTGAGAGTTGGTTGCTTTGAGAGTGCCAAAACTTCTTTACAATGCCCTATGTTCTTAGCATAGCCTAAGGTGTCACAACTAAAATTTAAGTTTTAGTTTTAAGTGTAGAAGGATAGAAATTTCATTAAATTTGAAGAAATATATATTTGTGGTACCTTTTGGAACACTCTTCGGTCACATAATATTCAAGGAAGGTTTGATGATTAACTTGCTAATAATGGCTATAGTCTTAAATCTAACAACTCCAAAGATAGTAACAAAAGTAAAAGCACTTTTAGGATACACTAGATACTATAGAAAATTCATCAAATGATATACGAAAATAGCTAGACAAATAGCAATACTCCTTAAGGAAAAGATAAGAAGAACCTTCCAATGGATAGATCAATGCCAAGAAGCCTTTAACAAACTGAAAAAGAAGATTTTAGAAGCACCAATTTTAGTTTTTCTAGATTGGAATATCCCTTTCCATGCACATGTGGATGCACTAGGAACAACAATTGCCATAGTACTAGCAAAACCAAGAGTAAACAAACACCATATCTTAGCCATTCCATTTATATTATTTATAGACCATGATCAACTTAAGTATTTGATGAATAGACTAGTAATATAAGGAATAATATGTCGATGGCTATTTCTATTCTAGGAATTTGATTTCAAAATCATGGTGAAATCAACAAAAGAAAATCAAGGACTAGACTACTTATCTATAATTTTTATAGGAGAAGAGCTTAGAAAAATAGAGGAATAATTACCTGGCATAAATTTTTTTTAGAATCAATGTCTTATTGGAGGAACTAATAGACATAGCACATTACTATGCATAGGATAGTTTCCAAAGCATTATTCCAAAAATGATAGATATAGGCTTTTGAGGAAATAATTACCATATACCTTAATTGAAGGAGAACTACACATCATAGGTAGGGATGAAATTTTAAGAAGAGTTGTTTTGAAACATGTAAGAATTAGTGTTTTAGGAGAATCACATGAAGGAATATCAGGAGGACATAATTCAGGAGAAGGTACTACAAGAAAGGTGTTACTAGTAGGATTATGATGGCCTACACTATTCAAGGATACCAGTAAGTATGAAAGACATATGAAGTATGTTAGAGATTAGTGAAACCTACCACAAGAGATGATTCCTTTCTAGCTAGTATTATCACAACTCCCATTTGAGAAGCGGACAATTGATTTTATTAGACCCATTGACCCCCCAACAAAGAAATAAAAAAGAAAGATTCATCATAATAGGGGTTGAGTATCTTACAAAGTAGGTGGAACCTAAAGCAATTAAATATTGTACTGCTCATACTTCCACAAAGTTTATTTACCAAAATATTATCACAAGGTTTGGTTGTCTACTAAGCATAACAAGTGACCAAGGATAACATTTTATTGATAGAACAATTACAGAGCTACTAGACACCTTTATGATAGCACATAATAGGAGAAACCCCTACCATCCTTAATAAAATGGAGCAAGTGAAGCATTGAACAAGGTTATAGGCATTTCATTTATAAAAATGTACAATAGTAACACCAATAATTGGGACATCAATCTTCCAACAGTGTTATGGGCTTATAGAACAACTTATAGATGGCTAAATTTTTTTTCCCATTTAAATCAATATATGGAGTCAATGTAGCACTACCCATTCACTCTATTGTAAAAAAATTGAGACTAGCTAATAACCTACAATTGAATGAGGAAGAATATTTAAATAAAATATTAGAGGAATTGGGAAAATTAGATTACAAAAGATTGTTAGCAGCCTACCATCAAAGTTTAGAAATAAAGCACTAGAAAGCATGGCATGATAGAAATTTGCAACAAAAAATTTTCCAAGTAGGTGACGTAGTTCTCCTATATTATAGAAAATTTAAGAAATAAGAGAAATTAAAAATGTGATGGTTAGGACAATACAAAATTATGGAGATAAACAAGTCTAGAGCTATCAAATTATAAACACTTAAAAAAATCCAAAGGCTATGTCAATGGTGCAAGACTTAAACATTATCATGAGGAAACATAAGAAAATAAAATCCATTAAATACTAACACAAAGTTATAAAATAATATAACGTTAACAAAATATAACATTGCATGTGTGAAATACTCCAACAAAAGAAATGGTACAAACAATACATATAGGTAGGAGTAATAAATGCATAGCCCTCATTTAAAATTTATAAAGCTGAAACTCTCCAAGAAAACATTACTTGAAAAAATTGTCGAGAGATCTAGTGTGGAAAGAAAGAAAAGGATCTGGAAGAAAGAAGTAATTTTAACAAAGGGAAACAAAACAAAATTTGTTGGAAAGACGACAACACCTGTTCTGGGTGATGCAACCAATAACCCACATCTAAAATACAAGAAATACTCTTTCAAGGCTATGGAGATGGACCTAGCCGAAGCATTCTCATATGTTCTTGCTGACATAATATATGAAGAAGATGTCTAGAAGTATATACATTCCAATATGACAGATATTGATCACACCACTTTCAAACCGGTCAAAAGGACATTGTTGAATCTTGGATCTGCAGAATCCCTCCTACAAAACTAAAAGATTGCTAATTTTAAGTAGGAAATGTTGCCACATTGAAATGCACCCTTTGGAGAATGGTGTGACAACTCTCCTTTCAATTTTCACAATGGAAACAATCCTAGGCTATGAGATACCTAAATCTTAGAGTGAATCTCTAGAGTGGACTGGTTCTCCTAGTGTAACACCTAAACTAACTTATTCTACTGCTATGGTAGTGCTTCATAAACTCATATAGATCTGTTGACTATTTAGACATAAACCAATCTCTATCATGTTCATGGATCTTGTGGAGTTTATACAAATCCCTTATGGAGACAATGCATAATAGAAAGATTTTGGAGAGCGAAGTGTAGCAAAATTTTGCATTCTAGTTGTAATTTGCAACACCTTATAAATTGCAAAGAACTAGAGATTGTTGACGAGAGTTAGGATTTGCTTTGCATCATGTAAAAGCTTGTATGTTGTAAAATCTCTCAAGAGTGCCGATTTGACAAGGGTTTCAACTTGAAATTAACTAAGTCACCAAAATTCCCAAAACTAGATCCAAAAACCATTAGATTAGATCTAAGGATGAAAAATAAACATTAGATCCTTGAATCCCAAAACACATTCACATCCATATTTGAAATCAACATTGAATCACCTAGAAAAAATTTGAGGGTAAAAGCATAGAACTATGTCACACTTTTGGTTGACTTATCAGTAAAAGTTTACCAATTTACCAAAAAAATACAAAATTTCAAAAAAGTTGACGTTTAAACAATTCCTACTCATGTAAGTAATTGTTTTTAAAAAAATCTAAAAATACCCTTTAGTAGATTTGTAAGCGTAGTTTTAAAAAATGTGGGTTTATTAATAGTCTAGTTATTGTTAATATTTTATTTTATTTTTTAACTAAAAGTAGGTCATCAGCACCAAAATATAAGGTTGATTGTCTTATCAACAAAAAATAGTAAAGTTTATTAAAAAAAATATGATGCACTAGAGAAGAGATTCCATGTCAAGATGATATAATTCTTTTTCTATTTTGGATAAATAGTCAAGACAAAAGTTGATGTCCTATAAAAATAATTATTTTTCAATACACGCAACTTTTAATATTTATTTAAAAATATATATTTATCAATATGCATAAAAAATAAATCCATGCACTAAAGTTTCAAGTTATAAATACACACAAAAAATTTGAAGGAAAAAAAAAATTACTATCAAAAGAGTGACGTCCCACTTAACTTCATTTTTCAGCATTTTTATTAGCAACTAAATTATAGTGTCAATTTTACAAAAAATGTATTCAAATAATTTTTTAAATTTTCATAAAAAATACAAACCTAAAATACACTAAAAAGTATACATTTCATTAATTTACATCATTTCAAAATTCAAAATGTATATGTCACTTTTTAATGATTCAAGTTAAAAATTTAGATCAGTGTTGGCCATTTCCTTTATAAAAGTGTGACACGGCTTTGTGCTTTTACCCTTGAACTTGCAACAAATTCCTACCTAAAAGGGGAAAAGAGAGAAAAATCAACAAACATTTGCACAAACTAACCTTCCAAGGTGAGATCAAGCCTTCCTACAGGAAGTTTGACTAGAAACCAACTTACGTGGCTAAAAAAAGGTAGATGATTTGTCAAAAAGAAGACCAGCCGATGGGAAAATGAAATGTCAGGTAAAAATTGTAAATACATGGAAAATACTGCGTGTAGGGTGGAGTTGCAAATTGGACTCCAGATTCTAATTTATAGTTAACAACATAAAACAAAAACCCTTCGAAATTTTAGATTTTCAGTAAACAACAGATTCTAACACTTTAGGGATTCCCAATATGACATTTTCACTCACCGAAAGTATAATTACACAAATAAAATCAAGTTGATATGGAAATCAAAGCATAAGGATAAGTGGAAAGTTAAGAAAATAAACAGCCTAGTCCCCAATTTTGACAACAAAATAGGGGTTTGTTGTGAAGGGTCACAATGAGTACAACAAACATTTGCAGGGAGGTTGTTTGACAATCTCTTGTGTGCCTATTCTTGAACCCAAAGAAGGAAATCAAGATTTTGTTCTCATAGAACTAAATGAAAGTATTAATAATAATGGAACTAAAGACCCTATTCATGACCAAGAACAAACCAAATTATCCTCTAGAGATTCTATTAGACATAGTCCAATCTTTAGGAACCTCTGAAGTGAAACTCACATGCTTGGGGTCAGTAGTTTTTTTACTACCAATTTTTTGTTAAATGACGAATAGTTGAAATTGGGGATTCAACTTTTGGTGAATAGTACAAGTTGTAAGGCAACCTGAATCGCCACATTTTTATGAAATTTTAGTTTGGTCCAAGTTAAATTTTTTGAGCATTTATTTTATTAAACTTTTAAACTCAACTATTTTGACACAATATTCAAGGCATGATTATATCTAATTCACCTAATGCATATAGATTTAAAGACAAATATAAATTGATTTGGCATTAATGTAACATATTTTTTAGTTATTTTAGGACCATATCATCAATCTTTATTTCTCATCATTGATTTTGTTTGTAATTGAACAATTCTTATTTCTTTTCAGGAGCTAAAATGTACTCAAACTTTCAAGTTTTTATTTGGCCTGAAATTACTTTTGAATTGTTGATCTCAATAAAATGTACCCACACTTTCAAATGCCCATTAGCCCCATAGACATTTGAAAGTGCAAGTAATGGAGATCAGTGGACCAAAAGTAATTCTTGGCCTGATAGACATTTGAGTGCAAGTACATTTTGGCTCCCAGAAAGTAATAAGAATCATTTGATTAGAGGAGATCAATGGTGCAAAAATAATTTCAGGCCCAATGAACATTTGCAAGTGTTGGAGCATCCAAGCTCAACTTGTAATATCAACACAACCTTCCATAAAGATGAACATGCATAGTGAAAGTCAAACCTATCATACTAATTATCACACCTTTAATCTTATCTAAAGGACAAAATCATAAATATGATCAAATAAAAATAAATATTATTCAAATAAATAGATCACATAATGTTCTAAATAGAATAATCTAACATAACAAAGTGTTGAATAAATATTGAGTTGGTGAGAAGAAAATAAAACATACATTGAAGACATCCATATAAAAGAGGTTAAAATAGGAGAAAATGCAAGGGTATGCACTTTTTTGATGTAAACTATATATTCTTTCAAAAAAGTTGATTGTATTTTAAGTTGAAAACTTAATACATTGAGGAATCGTGAAGGAAATTAAGGTGAGATATGAAATCAGATCATAATGCAATATAGTTGACTGTGTTATTTGCTCACATAATTATACCTCGAAGGTAATGGAGTTAGTGGTTTGAGACTGGTCGATAGAGCTGAAATTAGATCACAATTTAACATATGTAAATATAGACATCCACATAAACAAACAATAGGGGAAACAAGACCACTTCAACCAAAAGAAGGCACCTTCACAGGGTAGAATTTTCATGACTCAGGAAAATAAATAAATCCTCCAAGCTTCCCTCAAACAACTTTTGAAGGAGTATGAGAATAATATAGCTTGCATAGAGAAGCACCCTATATGAAAAAATATGTGGATTCCCCTAATGCACAAGGCTCTGAGTGGGTGTAAGAGGGCCATATCCAAGAGAGGAACAAAAAATACTTTTTTTGACAAATCCTTGTTTTGATGATGAGTGCAAGATAGAAAAAATAAATATGTGAGAATGTGGAATGGTCAAAGAAAGTAAGAAAGAGTACGAAAATTTATTACGGTGTAAACAAGAAAAGTATGTAAAGACAAGAAGAGAGGAGTTAATTGCCCTTGGAAAACACAACACCAAAAACTTTTGGAAGGAACTACAACAAAAGAGAAACCAAATAGAAAAAAATAGCATAGGTTACCAATGGCTTGAATACGCAAAGTTGTTATATGAGTGTGACCAAGATAAACATAGACCCTCGGTAATCAATGCAACTACTAAAATTTTCACCATTGAAGATATGGATCAGGGCATAAAAAGGTTGGCCAAAGAGAAAGCATAAGATATCGATGGGCTACAAGAAGAGCATCTAAAATGGGGTACATCTTCAATAACGTCATTCAAGAGGGATTTTCAGAAGACTGGACAATTATTGTTGTTATCCCTCTATATAAAGTGGTGATATCAATAATCCATCAAATTACTACACTATTATGATTAACCCCCTGCTTGGAAAACTTTTTGCAAGCATGGTTGAATGTAGAATTAGTAGTTGGGCAGAAAAAGAGGGAAAAAGAGCTAAGAGATAGGCTGGCTTTAGACTCAAACATTCTAATATTGATAATGGTGTTACCCATAGGTTCTTGATTGAAAAAATATGGAACACCCAAGGTGACGTGGCTTTTTGCTGCTTTGTAGACTTTAAAAAAGCCTTTGACAAGGTGCCCAATGGAAAACATTGGAATAAGATGGAGGAACTTGGAGTTCTAGATGTGTTTAGAGCAGTAGTCCATAGGCTTTATGCACAAGTCAAGGCTAAAATCAGAGTCAGTGATGGAATGTCAAAGTACTTGGCAGTGATATTGGCATTAAACAAGGTTCACTACTTTCCAAAACTTTGTTTTGGCTATACACTGATAAGTTAAAAGAGTGGATAAACAAGGCTAGTGGGGAGGGAGTTTAATTGGCTAAGTACATAATAAAGTTACTCTTATATGTGGATGATCTCATATTAATTGCTAAAACAACTTATAGTCTGAGAGAACACTTGAGGGCACTTAAAGCTTTTTGTCAAAAGGTCAGGATGTAGGTGAACACTAGTAAAACCAAAGCAATGATCTTCTCATTGTGAAGAAAAAAGAATAAAATTAACTTTCTTTTTGAAGGTAACGTGTTGGAAGTACTGGACATGAGTACAAGTACGTCAGGCTTGATTTCCACAACAAGCTTAGCTAGTAAACATGTAGAGAGAAACGAATTCAAGGGTGTTGGAAAGAGTTATACTCTTTTCAAAATAGATTTAGGAATATGGAATTATGGGACTAGAAAACCAAGAGAATGCTTATTGGTTTACTTGTTACTCCAGTGATTCATAATGGGTGTGAAATTTGGTGTAGCAGTATGTCAGATCAGAAATGGAGGCAGATAGAAAGAATCTAGAAACATCTAATCATAAGCAGTCTCAAAATTAAGGTTGTTGTTTTGTAGGAGATTTTATTTGTTGAAACGGGTACTTTCCCTTTGGAAGCATCGACGATGGTCCAATTGTTAAGTTACCTAAAGAAGACTCAAAATATGGAAAACCATTGTTGGCCTAGGCTAGTTATGGAGGGAGAGATAACTAGAAAAAATAACACATGGATGAAACGTGATGACAAATGGATGAAGAAATGAGACATTAATATACAGGAATGTCCAAATACTAATGAGAAAAAAAAAGTTTTGTGACAGAAAAAGTTAGGAACATCATGTGGAAAAAATAATCTGGGCAAAAAAAACTTACTATATGAAAAAATTTAACCCCACGTGGGACCATGAGGAAACAACCTACATTGGAGCAGATATTAAATGGAAAACAAAAATGTTAGCCCAATTAAAGACAAGCTCACATTAGCTTACTATATTAAAGAATTGAACTTCACATGGGACCATGAGGAAAAATCCTACATTAGAGCAGATATTAAGTGGAAAACAAAAATGTTGATAGCCCAATTAAGGACTAGCTCACATCATCTTAGATGTCAAACTGACATATGATTGATAGAGTGGGAAAAGCTAATATGTCTATTTTACAATAAGGGAGTGGTGGACACAGAATGACACTTCGTCATGGAGTGTTTAACATAAAGCGACATCCATACCAGTTATGAATGTTGTTGATAGCAGCGTCAAGTGTATCCTTCCAGCCATTCTCCTTAGATTGATTGGATAAATTAATTGACATGTCTTTTGGAATAAAGATGACATGTTGTTCTTGAAGAGTCACGTCTCTCCCTTCACATTGTATATATACTCATTGATTGTAACTCATTTAATTGTCCATTCATTCATTGTTCATTCTCAAGTTCCTATATTCAAGTGTGAGTTCTTCACCAAGTGCAGATTGATATTGTAGAAGGCTGAGTTTTATCATCAGTGAATTGCACCATTGTGTTTCCATAGTTGCATCAGATTCTGGTGCTTTACTTGGCCTTCATATCAGCCTCTATTGTAGAAAAGACATTCTTTGTAATTCAATAATATAAGTAATATTATTGGCTGGGTTTTTCTCCCTCAAGAGGAGGGTTTTCCCAGGATATTTGTTGTCGTTGTGTTGATTTTTGAATTAATTTTCTATGCATTACATCTAATCATAAAATTAACATGGTATTAGAATAGGTTTGAAGAAGATCATGATCAGATTCATCATTATAGCGATACTCTCTATTTTCTTTATATCTTTTGTCTATCCCTATTTTAGTCAAGATGGTGAACTATCTTAAAATTGAGGATAGACTTGAGGGAGCATCCAACTTCACATCATGGAGGTTTACAATCATGCTCACCTTGGAAGAAAATGACTTGGCTGAGTTTGTGGAAACCAAAGTTCCTGAACCATCAGAGGAAGAAGAGAAGTTGTAGTGGAAAAAGAAAGAAACCAAGGTAAAGAAGATGTTGGTTGACTCCGTTAAAGATCATATTGTTCTGATTGTCTCCAAATTGAAGACGACAAGGGACATGTTCAAAACCTTGGAGGAGATGTATGAAATCAACAACACCAACCGGGCTCTCGCACTAAAGCAACAACTACATCATGTGAAGATGGTGAAAGGAGAAACGATTATTGCTTACTTCATGAGGATTTCAGAATTGAGAAATCAGCTCTCTACAATTGGTCATGTGGTTGATGACAAAGACTTGACCATGCTTTCTCTCAATGGTCTTCCTTCATCATGGGAATCCTACATTCAAGGAATCAGTGCAAGATTGAAGCTTCCCAAGTTTGATCGATTGAGGGCAAATTGCATTCAAGAGGAGTCTAGATTGGCTACTAGAGGAATTGGTGAAAGCTCTACCAATGAAGACATTCATGTCCTTGCCTCTCAAGCATCAAAGAAGAAAGGCAAGAATGGGAAGAAAGGATTCTTCAAGAGGAATAGAGATAATGGAACTGATGGTGCTGCCGCCTTCAAGAAGAAGAGGGACCTCTCCAAAGTCCAATACTTTAGGTGTGACAAGTATGGTCATATTGCCAAGCATTGTCCATCCGGGCCTAAGCAATAGGCCACCATTACAGATGTTGATGATGCCTCTCCTTAGAAGGACTCATGTGAATACTTGTTCTATTCAGCATTGTCAAGCAATGTACCTACCAATACCAACACTTGGTTGATTGACAGTGGTGTATCTCGACACATCACTAGTTTTAAGGAGCACTTATCAAACTTGGTGGAGAGAGATTCTAGTGAACAAGTTATCATTGGAGATGATGCTAGCTATTCAGTGAAAGGGATTGGGATCTCTACTCTCCACTTGGATTCCAGCATTACCCTGAAGTTAAGTGATGTTCTCTATGTTCTAGGCATCAAGCGAAATCTGGTTTCCATTTCAGCCTTGGAAGACAAGGGATACCAAGTTGCCTTCTCTGAAGGCAAAGTTCCTGTGTGGATGAAGAATTCCAAATTCAAGACCGCTCGAGTAATTGAAGTTAGACATGAGAGCCTCTATAGGCTAGACACTCGTCCACTTCAGGCATTAGTACATGATTCTTCAAGCTTCTGTGATCTTTGGCATTGAAGATTGGTTCACCTACACTTTTAGGCTCTACCTATCATGGAGAAGATGGTCACGGGTCTTCTAAAATTCAACCAAGAGCATGAAGGTACCTGCAAAGGTTGTGCCATGGGTAAGAATACTAAAAGTCCATTTCATAGTAGACAAAGTAGATCTAAATGTATTTTAGATCTCATTCATTCTGATTGATGTGGTCCAATGTCTGTTGCTTCTTTGAGTGGTTTCTTGTATTACATTATTTTTATTGATGACCACTCTAGAACGACTTGGATTTATTTCTTGAAATCTAAAGAATTTGAGGAAGTACTTGAGAGGTTCAAAGAGTTTAAAGCTCAGGTAGAGAACTTATCTGAGAAGAGGATCAAAGTTCTGAGATCTAACAATGGAGGGGAGTACACCTCTGAAAGATTCAATAACTTTTGCATTGAAGCAGGGATTAAGAGGGAATTATGTGTCCCTTACAATCCTCAACAAAATGGTGTTGCAGAAAGAAAGAACAGATCTATTGTAGAAGCAGCCAAAGCTATGATTCATGACGAAGATCTGTAAACCTATCTTTTGGCTGAAGCATCTAGAATAGCTGTTTATGTTCAAAATAGAAGCCCTCACCGCATTTTGGAGAACATGACTCCTGAAGAAGAATTCACAGGGGTGAAGCCAAAAGTAAGTCATTTGAGAATCTTTGGTTGTCTAGTGTATGTTCATATACCGAAAGATAAAAGGACAAAGTTGGATCCATCTGGCAAGAAGAGAATATTTGTGGGCTACAGTGAGACTTCAAAAGCATATAGAGTTTACGTTCGAGGTCAGAAGTTGATTGAGATCAGTAGGGATGTTACATTTGAAGAGGATGTTGCAATCAAAAGATCTAAGGGCATTCATATGGAGATAGATAATGAAGACCAAGAGTCTCCTCAGGATATGGAAGTTAACCATACTCCTGAGATTCAGAGGGAGGCTACTGATCCAAAAGAAGATGATGATCCAGTTGAGCCTTTGGAACCAACTGATGGACCTAGTGATATTGTTGTAGTACGAAAAAGGCCTATGTGGGCTTGAGAAACCATGCAAGAGGCAGGAAAATATGCAGCTCCCTGAAGATCTCTTAGAGAAAGCAAGAGACCTCAAAGTTCTCAGATTATGTGTTATTAATGAGTCAAATTATTGAGTTTGAGCCTTCCAGTATTGAGGAAGCTACTAGTCAGCAAGTATGGAGAGATGATATGGCTGAAGAGTATCGATCCATCCTCAAGAATGATGTTTGGGACATCGTACCTAGACCTGAAGGAAAATTTGTTGTTTCTTCTAAGTGGCTCTTCAAGATCAAGCATGCGACTGATGGAAGCATTGAGAAGTACAAGGCTAGGTTTGTGGCTAGAGGATTCTCTCAAAAAGAGGGAGTAGATTATGAGGAAACCTTTGCTTCAGTTGCTTGTTATACATCTATCAGGACCATCATTGCTATTGCAGCATTTAAAGGATGGAAGATACACCAAATGGATGTGAAGACAATATTTCTAAATGGTGTACTCGAGGAAGAGGTATATATTGAGCAACCTGATGGCTTTGAGGTTCATGGGAAGGAGTTTCATGTTTGTAAGTTGAAGAAGGCTTTGTAAGGCCTTAAACAGGCTCCTCGTGCTTGGTATGAAAGAATGGATCGATACCTGATGAGCTCGGGTTTCTCCAAGAATGATGTTTATTCAAACATATACTTCAAGGTAATGGATGGTGAAGCATTAATCTTGGTTCTCTATATTGATGATCTACTTATTACTGGAGAAGATCACCTCATTATCAAATGCAAGGAGTTAGCTTCAGAATTTGAAATGAAGGATCTTGATCTTTTGCATTACTTCCTTGGTTTAGAAGTATGGCAGAAGCCAGATGAGATCATTCTAAGTCAAGGAAAGTATACTATTGACATCTTGAAGAGATTTGGTATGATGGATTGCAAGTCCATGTCTACACCGATGGAGACAAATTTGTTAAAGTTAAAAGAGGTTGTAGCTAGTTTAGATCTGGTGGATCCTACTATGTACAGATAGTTAATTGGATCATTGATGTATCTAGCTAATACTAGACCAGATATTTGTTATGTAGTGAGTGCACTTAGTTAGTTCATGTGTGAACCAAGGCAAATACATCTAGTTGCAGTGAAGCATATCCTAAGATACTTGCATGGCACAGTTGGGTATGGCTTGAAATATTCTTCTGGTGTAGACTTGAAGTTGCATGGATATACTAATTCTAATTGGGCAAGGTGTGTCACTGATCGGAAGAGCACATCTAGATGTTGCTTCAGTTTGAGATCTGCTATGATTTCCTGGTGTAGTAGGAAGCATTCATCTATAGCATTGAGTACAGTAGAGGCAGAGTATATTGCAGCTTGTATGGCAACTCGGGAAGTAGTATGGCTTCGTAAGCTCCTTGCAGGATTGTTTGGACAATCAATGGAGCCTACTATCATTCACTGTGATAACCAGAGCTGTGTGAAGCTTTCTGTCAATTCTGTGTTTCATGACAGAACCAAGCATGTTGAGATCAAATACCATTATATCAAAGATATGGTATTGAGGAAAGCTATATAGTTGAGGTATATCAGCACTAATGAGCAGACAACAGACATTCTCACCAAGCCTCTCTCTAGGATAAAGTTTGTGTACTTTCGAGATAAACTTGGTATAGTGGAGAATACAACCTTAACTGAGAAAGAGTCTCAGTATCAGTGATCCTCTATAATGAGTTCTTCTCTATGAGAGAAGTTCGAGGTGAAATCCCTTGATAATGAGTTCTTCTCTATGAGAGAAGTTCGAGGTGAAATCCCTTGATAATGAGTTCTTCTTTGTAAGAGAAGTTCGAGGTGAAATTCTCTTGGTAATGACTTCTTCTCGGTAAGAGAAGTTCGAGGTGAAATCCCTTGATTCCACCCTCTAGGAGAGCCATGGTGGATGTCATGTGTGTGACTCCATGTCAACATCATGTGAGAGTCCGTGATGATTTTTTTTTTGTACTTGTGTTTCACCCTCTGGGAGAGCTATGGTGAAAGTCATGTTGAGGTGACAACATCACGCAAGTGAAGAACACTTGTACATACCATACATGGTTGTAGCCATTATGGTTGATATCATATTGAGGTGATATCTGATATCACAATGAGGTGGTATCTTTCTTTTCCACATATGGATGTAGCCATTGCGGTAGACATGACGATGAGGTGACATGTCTTGTGCAGCTGGAAGTATCCTCCCTCGCTGAGAGGGAGTGTTGTTGATAGCAGTGTCAAGTGTATCCTTCCAGCCGTTCTCCTTACATTGATTGGATAAATTAATTGACATGTCTTTTGGAATAAGGCCAACATGTTGTTCTTGAAGAGTCACGTCTCTCCCTTCACATTGTATATATACTCATTGATTGTAACTCATTTAAGCATCCATTCATTCATTGTTCATTCTCAAGTTTGAATATTCAAGTGCAGATTGATATTGTAGAAGGCTGAGTTTTATCATCAGCGAATTACACCATTGTGTTTCTGTAGTTGCATCAGATTGTGGTGCTTTACTTGGCCTTCATATTGGCCTCTATTGTAGAAGAGACATTCTTTGTAATTCAATAATATAAGTAATATTATTGGCTTGGTTTTTCTCCCTCAAGAGGAGGGTTTTCCCAGGATATCTGTTGTGTCTTTGTGTTGATTTTTGAATTAATTTTCTGTGCATTACATCTGATCATAAAATTAACAACGAAGACACCTTGAAAGTTGGCAATTTAAACACTTTGTTTGAGGAGGCAATGCTGGACAAAACTGCAAACTTTTTGATCAAAATCCACTGCGGAAGCTCTGATCTCAACATAGATTACAAACTGTATAAGACTTTGGTGCCCTGTTTTTAAGAGGGGCCATGTGCTGCACTTAGTCCCATAAACTGCTTTGGCCTCATGGACGTCATTAAAATCTTTCATTTCATTTCAATCATCATTGTTTTTTTTAACTTCATTTCAATCATCAATTTTTTCTTTAAGGTTGCCTTTTGCAGCAGAGAAGAAGTTGTTGCGCGTACAAAACTCGTGGGCAAGCACAAGTGTTTGTCATCCGTATCAATTTATTAACAGCCAGTTGCGGTGAAAAAAATGCGCGTTTACTCCGAGCTCTATGCCGTCCCCGTCAAGTTGTCAGCTTTTCTGCGACGTGATTATGAGCAGGATTGAATTCCATTGTGAAAGATCAGCTACCCGCTGCCTTGTCGTCCTTCCATAGGTACTCCTTAAAACTGCAAATACAATTCTTCTTTAACGCTAATTTATGACTGTTGCCAAGTAAAAATGTTATACCATTTTCGCTCACTGGGCATAATTATTTGTCATCGGCGTCTAGGTCTGTATTAAGACTAAGGTCATGTAAATTTTACAGTAGGGAAATTTATTAATATTTTGTCCTCCCCCTTGAATTCTCATGTTTTGATTGGCTATTTGGCTGTCGTTGGTGAGTACGATTGAATTCCATTGTAAAAGAGCACCGACCTTATTCCCTCCATACTCCTTAAAACTGCAAATATGGTGATCGTGCTGTTTAGCTGCTTGTGCTTTTTTTTAGGCAGCCTTCTTTCTTTGGCGAAGATCTCCTCACTGAAAAGGGAAAAGATGGGGCGAGGAAGGATTGAAGTGAAGAAAATTGAGGAGAAGAAGAGTAGGGTCGTGACGTTATGTTTTAGATCATCCAATTTTCATGTTTTAGATATAGTTTTGAATTTTTTTCATTCCGTGTTTAAACATTTTCAAGTCCTTTTAGACTGGAACTTGTTTTTTAACATATATTATATTATTATGTGAGCAAGTATGTTATAGTTTTTTCCTATTCCCACGTACTTCGAAAGACCTCCAAGGATACAGTAGTTTAAATTAAATAATGTAATGTTTGGTTGTTTTCTTAGCATTTATTAAATGATCATGGAATTGTGTGGGCAGGGGTATGGATGAAATTATTCAGACATATTATGAACGTGTTGAAAGTTGCTGTAAATCACCACGTAAATTTCAGACATGGCCTCTTTCCTATGGTTTAGAAGGGATTGGTTTCTATCACATATAGAGTTGTATCTGCATATGTTCTTTTTTGCACACCTAAATTTTAACAGCTAAATATTATTTATATAAATGGTTACTTAAAGCTCAAGTAAATGTTCTAATTATAAAATAATGTAGAATAGACCATTGTGAGGTGGTGCAGACCTTTGAATAAATATGGATTGCTTATGAAGTTATCGATATCTACATGTTCATTATATCTAGACATTGCAATTATATAGTAGTTTGTATAAAAAAAATTATTATAAAAAAGTTTATCTTTGTTAGGTTATGTGAAAAGAAATGTAAGGAATAGATATAAGAAATTATTTGATAGATGATTTAAAAATTAAAATAGGGGAATAAAGTGTTTTCAGGAATGAGAGATTGGGAATGCTCACAAGATAATAATGACAAAAATCAAGATGCATAAATGAAAGTCTCACCTTCAAGTAAAACCATACAACATGAATGAATACATATAGAGTATGTGAGGTGGCAAATATGATCAATGGAAAATGTAAATCCCGAGTATCCAAAAATAAGGAGTAACTCCTAAGAAAGATGCCAAAAAGTCACTCCATGACCCACTTCTAATAACCTATGCAGGCTAAACCTAAATGTAGGAATAGTACACCACAACTAAATAAAATAAAATGAAAACCTACAAAACTCCCCCTTAAGCACAACTTAAGTGGGTGAAGAGAAGGGTCTCAATAGATGAAGCCATAATAGGTACCTATATGCATAAAATCTCCCCATAGATAAGAAGCCCCTCAAATGAAGAAAGAAAAAAAACCCCAAAGTAGAGAGAAGAGTGAGGACTAGGTACCCCAACAAACATCATAGATGAAGAAAATTGCTTTCTATAAAGAGTTTGATGAAAATGTCAATGATTTGTTTAGTAATTGGGTACTAGTAGAGATTAATGACATGTCCATTAATAAGTTCCTTGATGTAGCGCGTATGAACCTCTATGTGCTTGGTCTGTTGATGGTGGACTAGGTTTCATAAAATGTGAATAGAAATTTGATTGTAAAAAAATATGATAGATGATTGACAGAACTAGATACCAAATTTTATGAGAATGTGTTGAAGCCAAATGGCCCTAGTGGCAAATTCAAAGCCCCCTAATACTTGGCCTCAATGGAAGATAGAACAATAGAATGTTGCTTCTTGCTTGACCAACATAAAGGGCTTGAATCAAGTGAGAACTTGTATACTAAAGTGGATTTGCGATCTTCAAAATCACCTAGCAAGTTTAAATCGATATACATAGCCAAGTTACTATCAATATGTGTTACATAATGAGTCCCAAAACTGTGAGTGCCTTCTATGTAATGGAGAATTTACTTATCTCCATTCCAGTGTAGCTCATGGGGCTTGTGTATAAACCAAGAGACCATTGTAATAAATTATGAAATGTCAGGCCATGTGTGAGTCAAGTATATGCTGCTACCAACAAGTTGTCAATATAGAGTGGCATCAACCAATGGTGAAGAACACTATACCTCAAGTTTGAGTCTAGAAAAAAAGGAGCCAGAGCAGGCTTGTAGTTAGCCATGTGGTGCTATGAGAGCAATTCAAGTATGTGGATTGTGTAGTACTAATCCCAAAAAAGACCGAGATATCTCAATTCCAAAGAAGTAATACAACAAACCTAAGTTGGTCATAGAAGACATGTTTTGAAGGGTAATTCTCATTGTCATAATAGAGGATGAAGAGCTCCTTGTAATTAGTGAGTCATCAAATACAAAACCAAGTGTAGGAGGGAATCATCTTTCCACAAGATGCAAACATTTGGATCATCTAATAGCATTTAGAAAACCCAATTGAAAGAAGGAACAAATCCATCTTCATGTACCAAGCCTAAGGGGCATGTTTGAGGCTATAAATAAATTTCCTAAGCCTATAAATCATGGAAGAATCTTCTAGAAAGCCTTGTGGCTTCTCCATATATATCTCCTTATGATCTCCATGAATAAAATCACTCTTCGATGTCTAATTGATGAACCTGTCAACACACTATGTCTTGTGACAATTTAGAAAGTGTGACTTGGATGGAGTTCATCTTTGCAACTGGCGCAAAGGTCTCAGTGAAGTCAATATGAAGTGTTGTTTCTTGCACATCATGCCTATTTTATTTCATGAAAAATATGGAACCCTTTTCAACATCTTGATTGAAATCTTTTTGCCTTGCTCACTTGGGTTCATTTCTATTTAGAATATTTGAAAGTTTTATTAATATCTTACACTTGCAATGATTTCCTTTTACTAACCCGACTTGTTCGATTTCTCAATTCATTACTTTTGCAATCTTAATCAATTAAACTTGATTTCATATTTTGACTATGGTTCCTTTTTTGAGTGTGTTACTGTGTAAGGATTCTTGGATTTTTATATTATTTAGCAAAGACTTGTTTCTTTTTGTATATTTTAAGTTTAAAAGTCAAAGTGTTAACCCAAGTCTTGCTAGTCTTAATAAACTTCACATTTCATCTTATCTAGAGTTCAAACGTTGTGTCTGAAAAATTGTTTAAAACATGCTTCATAAAATCAAGTTGAAGCCCATTCTTAGACATGTTTTATAAATCATCACACGTTTGATTTTGGATTAATAAAGTTTCCCATACCCAACCCTAATATTAAATCTAATTGACCAAGGCAGTCAAATTTGTGAGAATTACATGTTAAGTATGTGGATTTTGAATCCTATATATTGCGAGAAGATTTTTCTACCTTAATTTATTAGTGCTTTCAATTCTGGGAAACGTCATTGTGCGGACTCGCTCCTAAACCTTCATTATGTGCAGACTTCTGATTGTTTACACTGTGGATTTTATATCACCCAGTGAAATGGATTATATAAGATTTCTTGGTTCCAAGGTTGTAGCCATATTTTGAATTTCGACATGATCTCACAAATGAATTTAAATTCACCGAGCTTTTAAATTTTCTCCGAACTTTACTTGTGTGGTGAAATCAATTTTATAAACACTCTCGGCTTCGATGCCATACTTTGGCTTTCATGGCCAAAAGCGGAAAGACAACCAAAACATGCCATATAATCATTTGAAATCTAGATTTTAAACTGCTTTCATACCACCGACTTAAACTATAACTTACAGACTTATCATGCTTACTTGGGTCTATTTGGCAACGAAGTTGGGTCCGAAATAATATGGCACTTTGGAGTCCGGAAGCGAGGGTGCAATTTAATTTCAGTGGACCGATGATTTAAAATCTAGTTGATCTAAGTCTTTAGTTTTATTCATTATTGTATTCACTCAATCTATTTTATCAATGTCTTTCAAAATATTATTTAAAGTACGTACACATCATGGAGTTCAAAAATTGTAACTGTTCTCAACTAGCTAACTTATTAACACGAGTTTAATTTGTCATAACTTTCACAATATTAGAAGACCCAATCTCCTTTATGGCCTTCTTCAAAAGGCGAAACTAGTAATCAACATTCTTACATTTCTGAAAGCAATTAATAGTGCTAAGAAAGTATGAACCAACGGGACATGTAACAACAATATTAATGAGTGGCTCAATGTCGAATTTCAGTCCACCTATCCATGACAATGGAACAACCACTCCTAATCCATTTTTGTCTTATCTCCTCCATCAATATGTTCACCTTTGAATATTATTTATCAAGAAGGGAGGTATGCAATCTACGTTCTTCAGGGGGAACATAAGAGGGCCTAACTATCATTGCATCTCTTAATGTACATTTGAAATAAGGAGACCTTACCAAATGAAATGGGATGGCGTGGACATAAAAAAGCTTGGCCACTGAATCATCAGTTTGCTCACATTTTTGCAAATTCATTAACCTTATCACTAGTGTTATCACCTAAATATGCACCCTGACTAATTTGCAGAAATTAGTCTATTTGATGAAACATGGGAAGACCTCTAAAGCTGTGGGTCACTTTGTAAGTAGAGGTCACCCTCCGGAGAAGGCCGGCTTCCTAAGCTAGTTATCACCTAAACTAATAGTTCCTTGCAGAGAAAATGGAAGGAGGGAAACTCAGAAAACTAAATTAGAAAACTTAAAGCAAATGGGTGATACGCCAAACTAACAAGAACGATGAAATTCAGATTTGTTTTACACTTAGCTTGAACTAATGAAAATGAGGTTTTGCACGATCTATTATGGATGCTTTTGCATAAATATTTCACTAACAGGTTCAAAGACAAAATAACTTGTAAAAGGAAAAGAACTTCACAATTTAACAAGTTACATGCATTTACCAACACAATTAGTAACCTGCATTAGCTTACTACTAGCAACAAAGGTACAATATATGAGACAAAGTTACCAGGAAATATAAGACAATTTCACGAATAACTTGATCAATCACTCGATGCACACAAGACTGTAATAACAAAAGAAAGGCAAGAGTTTAAATAACTAGAAGTAAATAAAGCATTCATTGTATTCCATGTCCAGCAATATCTAAAAATGAGTTACAGATTTGCCAAAACGTAGAGCAAGGATCCCAAAAAAATCACAAGTCTCTCTCACTGCATAATCAGAACTGCCCTCAAAAAAAAGTCACCAGTAAGTATATCCAAATTCCTACCAACTAAACTCCAAGAAAATGGCTCCTAAAAGCTTCTTGGGTCGAATGCTTCAATAAATACTCAAATCTAGCAACTGAATCCACTCCAAAAGAGTTACAATATGTTGAAAAAGTCAAGTTTGACCAAGTGTAACATAAAGGTACAAGAAAAATTCTCCTAGATGCTCTCTAAGGCAATAAAACCTAGTCAAAACAACCCCCTATATTTCATGCATGTGTTGGACAACTGCTTCCCACTTCCACTAAATGCTTGCAAAAGCATAAAGACTCAACAAAACTCATAAAGTCTTTTCAAGGTACGATTCATATATTTTGCATTTAGAATAGCAATTTGATTTAATGATCTCTACAATATCATTTAAATCAATATGCTTTACAAATTGATTTGAATGCAAAAATACATCAATATCATTTGACTACACATGAGTCGAAGGTATGTTTTGAGGACTCCCAAATGCTTGAAAGCTTACTAAGGCACAAAAAGTTCATGGGCATACATTAGTTGATGCATTTTTTTAAAATAAAGGTGAAAAATCACCTTTTGTATTCGGCTTCCATTAGGGTTGAAAACCCTAACAAAAAATAACACAAGGCAAAACTTTACCATTTCATTCTTCACTCTTTACCCTGCTATGAAGCACTGCCACACTAGGGTTTCAATGCGGCTTCTTTGGAAGTTTGTCTATGTATTTGTAGGCATTTTCCCATCTTACTACATTCTGAGCTTGGGCAGCTACAAGTAATCAGACCTTCTTCACCTTTTTGAGTATTTGATTTGACAAAGTAAAATATAGTTTATATCTCATTTCTCTTCATGACTGTGAAAAGTCATAGTTTTAGCATACTGTATACAATATATGTTTATGTAGTTGTTGATTTAGCACAATAAGTGTATTTGCACCACTATGATCATGGTTTATGCAGTGTTTTTGGTTCACAACAAATTTATTTGGTTACATGATAAAACATGGATGAAAATAAAATATGGAATATATTTTACTCTGTTGCTTTCCTTTTTCTTTTCCCAACTCTGTGACAGTCCTATTGGATGTAACCCTTGGTTGTTATTGCTTTGCTCTAGTTTCTTTCACATGTCTTTTAAACAACTTAAACACAAGAAGCACTGTCCCTAGCGAGCACTACTCAATGCCTTCTTACGTGTCACTTTATAGTTGAGTCTACTCATTTGTTATCTAGACATTCATGGGACTTCAATGTTTGATGATGAGTTATAGTCTGTAATGCTAGATTATTTTGCTTGGTTGGGCATTGAAACTCCTCTCAAGCTCTGTCAGTAAACAAAACAATATGCATAATACCTTTTGTGGCAATGTTTTCTATGGCGGTCACCGTTCCTTTGCTTGACAGTGTTTCTATCCTCCTTGATTTAGTGACTCCTCCATTTTTTGAAAATGTAAGCATGAGATGTTTATCTTTATCTCTCTTCTTCACATAGGCTTCAAAGTCTCTTGTTCATCACTATTCACTGTCATGCTAAATCTCTTATTACTGAACATTTTAACAGTCTTCTTCTCCTTTTTTTCTTCCATTGACTGATGGTTTGTCATCTCCTTAGCAGTAACTACTCCTAGATGTTTTATGACTGCTCTTTATCTGTATTAAGATGTGATTGATATAATGTTATGTAGGCTTAAAATGGTGACAATCCTCTTCATTGAAATGCAGAGGTGACCTTGTGAAGACAGTGATAGTAGTCATGTTTTCCTCCTTGCTCACTTTGATGCATATTTTGACTGAAATGACTATTGTTCACTATACTTAGGCTTAGTTCACAACATTTTTGACATTTGATAGGGATCTAAAATAAAATTGTAATTACAACATGACTTGTCTCTGCCTTTATCTCGATCTATTGTCCTGCTAATGCTTAAACCTCTGTATCATAGTGATCTTTTGGATGTCATATCACTGATGTATAGTTGGTTTGAAAAACTTGAGATCTCTATAAATCTCTATCAAGGTTGCACCTTATTGTCTTGCATGTTAGAATACTGCTCCTCTTCTTGGCAATCGTGACTGCTACAATCATGAGAGCTATTCTATGGTCTCTAAGGATTGATCCTTCATTATGACACTATCCCTGTCTACTGCACCTTGGAGATTAAAAACAATGACTGCCTTTATTAAAGATGACTGATATGACTATCTTTTGACAGTCTGACAAAGATAACTACTTCTATTTTGTCATTACTAAATGGCCTTAGCATTTTATCCTCTTCCTGGACACTACTTCAATCTTCCACTGTCTATTAGACTATCACTTCTCCTCATGGATATATAGTGCTTCAAAAGACCCTTGTGGTAATTCTCTATTGACATTCCCTTTACAGACCTTTGGGACCTATTTATCACAGGCTTTATACTTTGATACCTTTAGATATGACAGTCATTATATTGACTATTTTTTATTTGATGCTTCATTAATCTATGACAGTCCCTGTTGACCTTGGATACAGTCCCTTGATTGTTCTTGCTGACCTTGGATACCTCTTCAGACTATCATTTCTCTGCCTTCAAGATCATCGCCTCAATAACTATTAACAACCTCTTAAATCCATACCTTGGTGATAACCATCTTATAGGTTCTTGGAATCTTAGATCTCTTGGACAATGTGCACACCCCATTATGGTGATAAAGGAGTCTAAGGATGAAGCATAGGTATTTGTTGCATTGTTTGAAATATCTCTTCAACAACTATAAAAACCTCCTTCTCCAATGTAATGTAGCAGGCACAGTTTGATTGCGGACTGTCCATAATAATGACTGTCTTGTCAGTAGCTTCTCTGAAACTACTATTGTTTATCATCTTTTAAATGATGACTGTATCATGTGATAACCTATGGTAAAATATTACTTATGCTATTCTGTCTACTATAATTCTTCCTATGCAATCTGTCTTTCTAGCATCTGCTAAATATCTATGAAATGTTCTGTAAAAAGATTATGTGATGGGCTCAACCCTTATGGGAGCCACATTTTCTCCACTCATAATATAAACTAATTAATCACTCAGAAACACAATTTCACATGTATCTATACATGAAGCAAACTTGTTAGAAAATAAATGCATACTCTAGATGTGTTTGATGACTTGCTTATTTTCTAGAACATCCAAAGTATACATTGATTGTTTAATGCATTTGAGGATCAGCTTATCCATGCATAGGTACTTGTTCATGTCAGGTTAGGGACCATTCATTGCTTAGAGTATTACTATAACATCACTCTTTTGCCAGATGCAAGAACTAGAGACGACATGGACTAGGAAGGACAAGGACAACTCGGGGCAACATGACAACTCAGGGCAACAGGACCATAACCAGTCATTCTCAGGCAATGATTGGCCTCTAACCCTACATGCACATCTTTACTTTTACTTATTCATGAATAGATTGTTCTTGAATTTTATTGAATAAGAAAGTTAATCTCACGGCTTGTGTGAGATAATATACATGCTACATTCAATAAAGATTATTTATTTTTTAGAAAGGATTTGAATAAATCTTTCTTATGTTACATTCACTTGGATAAATGCAATAATTTGATAATCATAATCTTTTAAATTATTTCATTTATGCACTTGAATGTAATGTAATAAGGATCAGATACAATGTACCTTTTAAACTTTGAATCAAAGCTCTACCTGAATGACCTGTAGTGAAATTTAGGTAACATTTTTGGTGACATCTGCTATATGTTTGCCTGTTAAACATCAGACCAGTTGCCTAGACTTTATCCATTGGGCATGGGGTCACTCAGAGACTTTGAAAACACTTGAACAAATAGTTTTCTGACTTATGCAACTCACCAGAACAAAGGTGAAACCTTAAAAACCCTACTCAAAAGCAAAACTACAAAAAGGAAACAAACTAGCTATCTGTGCAGAAGCCACACTTGGAGGAAAATAAAACTACTGCAGCTACTCTACCATAACCAAGAAAGACACTGACTCAAACAAAACCATTTACTATTTGGGTGAAGTAGCTACCTTTTCTGCATAGTACACAATTTTTGGTGTGCTTGAGGACAGCTAGAAAGAGAGGAAATATGAATAGAAATTGAACAAAGAGCTGTAATACCTCTTGAAGAACTTACACAATTTCACTAACCTTTTCACATGGAATGTAAAAATTTATGTCCTGAGGTAGAAAAGTGACTTGAATTTGCTCTTTCCTAGCTGTATCTTCATGCTTGGGTGCAAGCAAGATATGAATATCCTTGTTGGCCTCCATTCTAGCTAGATGTCTAATTGGGCGTCCTCTGGAAAGAGTGCTTTTAGAACTCTCCATGCTAGTTCCTTGTTGTTCCAAATCATGTAGTTGTTCCTCTACCTGTCTTTTATCTTCTGTTTCAAATAGTGTTGGCTCAATATCCAAAACTAGGCAAAAAGATGCTTCCTCCTGAGTCAAAACAGACTTTAGATCATCCCAAATGAAACTACCTCATGAGCTAAAGCTTCATTTCCATATTGACTTTCATGAACTAGCAACTCATCACACTATTCAACAACTTGTAGCTATCCCAAGTCTTGGGTTATCACAGTCATATCTTCTACATTTTGTTCAACAATTGAAGGTAGCCCATCATAGCAAAACATATCTGCCTTATTTCCACCAAGTTTCTCTTGTTCATTTATCTCCTCTACAGACTATTCCCGCTCTTGTTCAAACCTGTGAACTTGTTGTCCTGATTTAGCATGATTTGCAACTTCTTCCAGCAGGGTTAATCCCTTGTCATCCAGTTTAGAGACAAAAACTTCAAGGTCATCCCAAAATGACTCTTCCTAACACTCTTCATGAAATTTTGATGGATGAGGGCAGTTTTCTACCTCATAACAACACTTAGCTAGCTATGCAGGTTCTAAGAAAGGTTTAGTTTCACTTTCTTTTTCTTGATATAAGACCTCATTGTCAGATTGCTTAGTTTTAATCAGCAAGTCCTCATATTGTTGAACCTCTTCTTGCTGGTCTAAAATTGTTAGCAAGCTGGGTACCTGAAAGCTTTCCTCCTCTTGTTCAACAAAAGCAGGTAATTGATCAAACAAGAAAACCAATTCTTCCTGTTCATGTGGTGCCTTCTCCAATGATACTCAGGCATCCTGTCTTCACAACTGAAGACCTTTACCTCGCAACCTCTGAATGTTGCGTTCATTCATTTTATAAACAATAGTAGAAAATTTATCAAATGAATAAAAATTTAAGGGATTTAGTGACAAGCCCAGTCCTACATCCTCTTCACATGTATTATGCTCATATTTCGCTAGGAAATTGGTACGAACAGCAGCCACCGACTGCTCCTCTTGCCATAGAGTTTCATGTTCAAACTTGCCTTAGACTGGTATGGAAGGAAGAACTTTGCTGAGATTTGGCATTTTATATCCAAGATACAGACTGGTTTGACTGATTTTGCTCATTTATGGGCTCCTACTGTAAAGAATATTCTTGCAGCCTCTTTAAGTCATCCAGCTACTTGTTCCAGTTAAACCATATGTTTTCGGTAGTTGCAATTCCCATTCTCTCATCCTTTTGAAACTGATTGGGAAAGTAGTATTGCTAGCTTGGCATAAAATGAGATTCTTGAGGCTAGTCATAGGCATACAGTGGCTGCCATGGAGTCTGTGCATGGGTGGGAGGGTGGTAAGCATGCAGACTGGTTGGTTATCAACTGTCAATGGGCTGTTTGGACTAAAATTAGCTATATGACCACTATGGTATAGCTCATAAAATGATGTATGAATAGGACTTTAATGAAATGGTGGAGAGTAAGACATATTTCTTTGAAAAGAAGACATACTGCAGCATTTATATGCTCTGAAAACTCATTGAAATCTTTCACAATAAAAATCAAGTCTGATTTTTAGTAAAATGAGTACATACCAGCACTTGTCTTCTTAAAACCAGCAGATATTTCTTTCCAGATTCACCAGGTATGTGTTTTCCTTGCCTCCCAAGGCAGGTTTTGCTAACATACACACCAACATTAGCAATGTATAAACTATTTTGCACTAGTTTTTACTAAACCAAAGCTACGGAGTCGCCAGATATGTATTTAAAACACCTCAAAAGGCTGAAATCAACTATTGTACACACCAAACAACAGTGAAAAGTATAAAAATGGACTGAGAATCAGTTCACAGTCCCACCGAGCGTGCCAAAAACTATTATCACCTAACTTTGTACCCTAACTAATTTCTAGAAATTAATCTATTTGATGAATTATGGGAAGACCTCTAAAGTTGTGGGTCACTTTGTAAGTAGAGGTCAACCTCCAGAGAAGGCTGACTTCCTAAACCAATTATCACCTGAACTAATAGTTCCTTGCAGAGAAAATGGAAGGAGGGAAACTCATAAAACTAAACTGAAAAACTTAAAGCAAATGGGTGATACACCAAACTAACAAGGATGATGAAACTCAAATTTGTTTTACACTTAGCTTGAACTAATGAAATGAGGTTTTGCATCATCTGTTATGGATGCTTTTGCATAAATATTTCACTAACAGGTTCAAAGACAAAATCACTTGTAAAAGGAAAAGAACTTCACAATTTAACAAGTTACATGCATTTATCAACACAATTAGTAACTTGCATCAGCTTACTACTAGCAGCAAAGGTACAATATATCAGACAAAGTTACCAGGAAATATAAGACAATTTCACGAATAACTTGATCAATCACTCGATGTACACAAGACTGCAATATCAAAAGAAAGGCAAGAGCTTAAATCACCAGAAGTAACTAAGTCATTCACTATATTCCATGTCCAGCAATATCTAAAAATGAGTTACAGATTTGCCAAAATGTAGCGCAAGGATCCCAAAAAAATCACAAGTCTCTCTCACTGCATAATTAGAACTCCCCTCAAAAAAATGTTACCAATAAGTATATCCAAATTCCTACCAACTAAACTCCAAGAAAATAGCTCCTAAAAGCTTCTTGGGTCAGATGCTTCAATAAAGCCTCAAATCTAGCAACTGAATCCACTCCAAAAGAGTTCCAATATGTTGAAAAAGTCAAGTTTGACCAAGTCTAACATAAAGGTACAAGAAAAATTCTTTTAGATTCTGTCTAAGGCAATAAAACCTAGTCAAAACCACCCCCTATATTTCATGCATGTGTTGGACAACTGCTTCCCACTTCCCCTAAATGCTTCCAAAAGCATAAAGACTCAATAAAACTCATAAAGTCTTTTCAAGGTATGATTCATATATTTTGCATTTAGAATAGCAATTTAATTTAATGATCTCTACAATATCATTTAAATCAATATGCTTTACAAACTAATTTGAATGCAAAAATACATCAATATCATTTGACTACACATGAGTCGAAGGTAAGTTTTGAGGACTCCCAAATGCTTGAAAGCTTACTAAGGCACAAAAAGGTCATGGGCATAAATTAGTTGATGCATTTTTTTAAAATAAAGGTGAAAAATCACCTTTTGTAGTCGGCTTCCATTAGGGTTGAAAACCCTAACAAAAAACAACACAAGGCAAAACTTTACAATTTCATTCTCCACTCTTTACCTTGCTCTAAAGCGCCGCCACACTAGGGTTTCAATGCGACTTGTTTGGAAGTTTCTCTATGTATTTGGAAGCATTTCCCCATCTTACTACATACTGAGCTCGGGCAGCTATAGGTAATCAAACCTTCTTCACCTTTCTGAGTATTTGATTTGACAAATTAAAATATAGTTTATATCTCATTTCTCTTCATGACTATGAAAAGTCATGGTTTCAGCATACTGTATACAATATATGTTTATGTAGTTATTGATTTAGCACAATAAGTGTATTTGCAACACTATGATCATGGTTTATGCAATGTTTCTAGTTCACTCCTACATAGATGAACAACAAACGTATTTGGTTACATGATAAAACATGGATGAAAATAAAATATGGAATATATTTTACTCTGTTGCTTTCCTTTTTCTTTTCCCAACTCTGTGACAGTCATGTTGGCTGTAACCCTTGGTTGTTCTTGCTTTGCTCTGGTTTCTTTCACATGTCTTTTAAACAACTTAAACACAAGAAGCATTGTCCCTAGTGAGCACTGCTCAATGCCTTCTTACATGTCACTTTATAGTTGAGTCTACTCATTTGTTATCTAGACATTCACGAGACTTCAATGTTTGATGATGAGTTGTAGTCTATAATGCTAGATTATTTTGCTTGGTTGTGCATTGAAATTCCTCTCAAGCTCTTTCAGTAAACAAAACAATATGCATAATCCCTTTTGTGACAATGTTTGCTATGGCGGTCACTATTCCTTTGCTTGACAGTGTCTCTGTCCTCCTTGATTTAGTGACTCCTTCATTCTTTGAAAATGTAAGCCTGAGATGTCTATCTTTATCTCTCTTCTTCACATAGGCTTAAAAGTCTCTTGTTCATCACTAATCACTATCATGCTAAATCTCTTGTTACTGAACATTTTAATAGTCTTCTTCTCCTTTTTTTCTTCCATTGACTGATGGTTTGTCATTTCCTTAGCAATGACTGCTCCTAGATGTTTTGCGACTGCTCTTTATGTGTAGTTAGATGTGATTGATATGTTGTTATGTACGCTTAAAATGGTGGCAGTCCTCTAGATTGAAATGTAGAGGCAACCTTGTGAAGACAGTGATAGTAGTCATGTTTTCCTCCTTGCTCACTTTGATGCATATTTTGACTGAAATGACTACTGTTCACTATACTTAGGCTTAGTTCACAACATTTTTGACATTTGACAGGGATCTAAAATAAAATTGCAATTACAACATGACTTGTCTCTGCCTTTATCTCAATCTATTGTCCTGTTGATGCTTAAATCTCTATATCATAGTGATCTTTTGGATGTCATATCACTGCAGTATATTTGGTTTGAAAAACTTGAGATCTCTGTAATTCTCTGTCAAGGCTGCACCTTATTGTCTTGTATGTTAGAAGACTACTCCTCTTCTTGGCAATCATGACTACTACAATCATGAGAGCTATTCTATGGTCTCTAAGGATTGATCCTTCATTATGACACTGGCCCTTTGTGTACCGCACCTTGGAGATTAAAAAAAGTGACTACCTTTGATAAAGATGACTGATATGACTATCTTCTGATAGGCTGATAGAGATAACTACTTCTATTTTGTCATTACTAAATTGCCTTAGCATTTTATCCTCTTCTTGGACATTGCTTCAATCTTCCACTGTCTATTGGACTATCACTTCTCCTCATGGATAAACAATGCTTCAAAAGACCCTTGTGGTAATTCTCAGGATGATGATTCTCTGTTGACATTCCCTTTACGGACCTTTGGGACCTATTTATCACAGGCTTTATACTTTTATACCTTTAGATATGACAGTCATTATATTGACTATTTTTTGTTTGATGCTTCATTAATCTATGACAGTCCCTGGTGACCTTGGATACAGTTCCTTGAATGTTCCTATTGGCCTTGGATACCTCTTTAGACTACCATCTCTCTGCCTTCAAGATCATCGTCTCAATAACTATTAACAACCCCTTAAATCCATACCTTGGAGATAAACATCTTACAAGTTCTTGGATTCTTAGATCTCTTGGATAGTGTGCACACCCCATTATGGTGATAAGGAGTCTAAGGATGAAACATAGGTATCTGTTGCATTGTTTCAAATATCTCTTCAACAAATATAAAAACCTCCTTCTCCAATGCAATGTAGCAGGCACAGTTTGATTGCTGACTATCCATAATCATGACTGTCTTTTCAGTAGCTTCTTAGAAACTGCTATTGTCTATCATCTTTTAAATGATGACTGTATCATGTGATAACCTATGGTAAAATATTACTTATGCTATTCTATCTTCTGTAATTCTTCCTGTGCAATTTGTCTTTCTAGCATCTGCTAAATATCTATGAAATGTTATGTAAAAAGATTATGAGATGGGCTCAACCCTTGTGGGAGCCACATTTTCTCCACTCATAATATAAACTGATGAATCACTCAAAGACATAATTTCACATGTATCTGCACATGAAGCAAACTTGTTAGAAAATAAATGCATACTCTAGATGTGTTTGATAACTTGCTTGTTTTCTAGGACATCCAAAGTATACATTTCTTGTTTAATGCATTTTAGTATCAGCTTATACATGCATAGGTACTTGTTCATGTCAAGTTAGAGACCATTCATTGCTTAGAGTATTACTCTAACATCACTCTTTTGCTAGATGCAGGAACTAGAGACGACATGGACTATGAAGGACAAGGACAACTTGGGGCAACAAGACAAAACAGTAGAACCAGAACCAGTCATTCTCAGGCAATGACTGGCCTCTAACCCTACATGCACATATTTACTTTTCCTTATTCATGTATAGATTGTTCTTCAATTTTATTGAATAAGAAAGTTAATCTCACAGTGTGTGAGATAATATACATGTTACATTCAATAAAGATTATTTATTTTTCAGAAAGGATTTGTATAAATTTTTCTTATGTTACTTGCACTTGAATAAATGCAATAATTTGATAATCATAATCTTTTAAATTATTTTATTTATGCACTTGAATGTAATGTAATAAGGATCAGATAAAATGTACCTTTTAATCTTTGAGTCAAAGCTCTACCTGAATGAGCCGTAGTGAAATTTAGGTAACAACTGTATTTTTCAAACTTGCAATAGAAGTTTACTTTCCCTTCCATCTATCATAACCCTCTCCAACTGATATATTAGAATAGTCATGAATAGATTGCAATGGTCTAGATGAATGTTTCATAGTAGTTCTAGTAGTTTTTTCTTCACTCTCCCCAACCAACTTTGCCATTTCAACTTGTTGTTCCAACATTATATTTTTACAAAATCTAACTCCATGTCCACTCATGCAATAAATGGTGTCAAACCCTACTATAGCTCCCATGATAATTAGTGTTACAAACACATGACACAACCAATTCTTGTTGCCACCTGAATTTTTAACCTTATTAGTGCTTAAATTGGTGGCTAATTGCAAGAAAGTTTTTTTGGGATTGAAAGGGCCTTTCAAAAATATCTAAGAGAGGTGAAGGGCATGCAAAATGGTCTTGTGGGGTTCAAAAGAACTTCTATTCAAATTTTTAGAAGAACAAGAACCTTCAACACTCCCTAGAATTTCCATTATGTTTACTTCTTATTTGCCCATATCATTCACAATGTTGTTAGTGCTCATTTTTATGTCAAAGATGTTTCAGAAGTTTGTAGTGCTATTGAACTATGGTTTTTAAGTTTTTGTATGATAGTAATCAATTTTTTTTAAAAAAAATACAAACTCTCCCAAACAGGCCAACTGTTATCTAATATGTATTAAAAAAAGCCAATCAAATTATAAATACCTTAATGATTGAACCAATGAACTTTAAAGATTAGAATTTTGTTAGTGTAGAAATACTAATGTTATTACTTATTATTTAATAAGTAATTATACATATATTTCCCAAATAGATTTAAGCCACCTTAGCTAGGTTATGTACTGACTTGGAGACTCCATCAAACTCATCCAAGATACATGTCAACACTCATTTGTTGGAAACATGCAGCCATATAGACAATTTCCTCATAACCCTATGAGAGATTAATATGCAAACAATAACCAGAAATGCATATGCAAAAGAATCGACAATCATACCATCAGAAGAGAAATAGATCAAAAGAGTCCCAATAGCTCCATACAAATCTCAACTCCAATAACATGTGAACACAAACATCCAAGAAGAAGAATAAGAGCAATCAAGAGAGAACCTGCAAATCATAACCACGTCCTTCTATCCACACTAATGTGCTATAGCTGTGAAAATTATGATCTCCTTTACAACCCCAAAATAAGAAGCCTCCACAACATCCAACAAAACAAGATGTAAGCCTATCAAACCAATGGTAAATCAAACTCATAACCATCCCAATGTCGGAATAAGCCCAAAGCCACTAACCATCTTCATTACACACAATGATCTAATCACAACTCAGGATCAAACATAACTAGATAACTAATCATAACCATGCATCTACTCCTCAAACAAGTCCTCACAACCATAATCTATAGCTCAAGACTCAAGCATGAGAAGATAAGATACAAAGAAAGAATGCATTTGAAAAATAGGTGGGCTATACTTATCAAATCATTCACAATTTCACCACTTAGTGGACCAAGAATGGGGATTAGATTGCTCCTCCAAGATGCACCAAGCCTCAAAGACTCTCTCCAAGAACAATCTCCTCAAGAGGTCCATGTTGAACTCACATCCAACCAAGGCGTAGGCTCCTTGATCTTGTTGTTGAAATCATCATCAAAGAGTAACCATCTCAACACATGTCTCTAATCTAAAAGAAATGAAGCCTCACCTAAGTCTCCAAGTATCCATGAGCACCTCCATGATTAATCCATGCTAAACTCAAAATGCAAAACCGCACTATCATGAAGCTCCCAAGCAAATGACAAATGTATTCAATACCAATCGAACCAACAAGATCATTGTCAAATCTCCCACTGCACGTCTGCATAGCCTAGGAACATATCATGACAACATGATCTAATCATCTCCTCAAAGGAAGATCTATGTCTCATAAGAACATCTCATGCTCTAAAGAGCACCTGTATCATGCCAAAACTCTATTGCGCAATTAATAGTAAACCAAGACACAATACCATCCATCCTGCAAGCAAGGATCACCTATCAAAAGTAAAAAACCATAACGAACACCTCAACCAAAGACTCCAAGAGTCCTCCATGGCACCAAGATGTCAACATCTCCAAATCACATGAAGATAATCATCCCCTATCAATAGAACCCAAGATTTCAATGAACTCTCAATACATAGAAGAAATAGGATCCAAGAGCTCCTCCATGACACCACCAACCACTACAAAAGATCATCCATCACCTAAATGATGAATCCATATCATAGCCAAATCTCCCACTCAACCATGATATCGAGCTACACATGTCGATTTTATAATAACCATCAAACCATCAATGTGAAAAGCTCCCACTGAATCGTGTAACCAAGCTATCCATGACATCATGATAACCATCTCTTAAATGAAGATCATCCATGTCCCCAACACAATCAAAGAATCCCACTATACAAATGACAACAACTCCCAAGAGGTTGAGTAAACCATAATGTTCAAACCCAGAAGATTAACAAAAAATGTAAATTTGAACCAATCCAACAACACAAAAACTACACCTTCAAAACAATCATGTCTTGCCAATTTCCTAAACAAACAAGGAACATCCATGACACCATAATCACCACCCAATGCACCTGCACCAAAATCCCATCAAGTCTCACACAACTATATCATATAGTCAACAAATACATGTTCCAAAAATGATTGTATCAGGTAATACCATCTATCTCTATATCTCATAATGACAGGTAAACCAATACAACATGTGACAAAATCAAGCCACAAATCAGAATTTGCATCAACACTAAAACATCTATAGGCATATACAACCCACATCCAAGTTGTAAATGCAATTTGTAAGCATTAGACTTGTACCTACAACACTGCACAACCTTTAGATATTGTTGGTGCCCAAATTTACTAGTTTCAAAATGCCTTATTCTGCAACAAAAATTTGAGAAACTCCATCAATTTTTCCCACCTTTGCCTTCGAATTTCAAAACCCATAAATTATACCCAATATAAGATATTTTACATGGGTTCCCTTCCCAAATTTCTAAGTAATTTTCTGTTTTTTCCTTGTGTTCCCTTATGTTTCTCTTCGTTGGAGAAAATCGGCTTATTTTCCTGCTTTATCGACAAATCTGTGAATTTGCAAACTAGCGAACTAGTTTGCTAGTTCAAAAATTTGCTAATTCATCAATATAGTGGCTAGCAAGTGATCCATGTTGTTCAAGGAGGCAAAAAGAAGTTAAAGGTGCCTTTGTCAGTGATTTATTGAGTCTGAACTTGAAAGTTCACCAATGGCGAATTCACCGATAGAAGGCAAGACATAAAAAAATGCTACGGCAAGTAAAAGTTCCTAAGGCAGAAAAGAAGATGAAAGAAAAGCTTTGTCGATGAAATTGGATGTTTGCGAACCTCCAAGTTGGTCAACTGAAGATTCGATGGATAGAGGATTCACCGATAGAAGGTAGATGAAGGAAAGAACAAGGGGAAAAGAAAAAAGAAAAGAAAGGTTCAGCAAAATCGAGTTTTTTTGATTAAGGCAAAGTGAAAAAGTGAAAGTTTAGGATTGGCCAAGTCTGTCGAGAAATTGAATAAAAAAGAGTTCGGTAGAGGTAAGGTTTGCTGACAAAGAAGGAAAAGCAGTGAAAAGTGAAAAGTTTGTAAAAGGTTAGTTTTGCCGATAGGGCAAACACATATGCAAAATTGACTAAGGCAAAGGTGGCTTTGTTAGCAAATTGGGAAGGGGCTAAACTTTCCAATAGGTTTGAATATTTTGATGTTCACCGATAAGGCGATAGGGAAAAGAAAAGGAAGAGAGACACATCAATAAAAGAGTTCAACAAATTAAAGATTTGCCGACAAAGGGCAAAGGCTTGCTTGGCTTAGAAAGGGTCAAAATGAAGATGGTTTGTGATGAAGGATTTTTGCCGACAAAGAAGAAATGAGGCAGCAGGAGTTAAGTTCAAAAATGGTAACTTTTGACGACTAAAGGGATAGAAAGCAAAGTTCATGAAAAGCAAAAATTACCGACCAAGGGCGAAGCTAGTTCTAGAATTCACAATTCACCAACTAAAGGAAAAAGTGATCAAGAAAGCCAAGTTCGCCAAACAAAAGATTTGTCGATAAGGCATAAAAGAGGCCAAAAATGAAGATGAAAGGAAGATGCCCCCCACAGTTTGAAAAAGTGAAATTTTACTGATAAGGTAAAATAGCGCCAAGAATGAAGAGAGAGATAAAGGGAAGGAAAATAGAGAAGGGGCAGAGGTTCTTGAAATAGAAAATTCTCTGATAAAAGGGGAAAATAGATTCAAAGGCAGAAAATCAAAAGGAAGATCAAATGTACATGTGTAAAGCATGATATAAATGTAATTGTAGTTTAAAATATTGTAAAGAGCTTTACACAAGCATTTTTGGTGGATCATATTTCAAGCGCCTATCTGCCTAAAAATGCACCATGATTGTAGGTGATCAGTAAGTTGTAGGTAGATGAAACAATAGAGATATTTATTGCAAAAGGACCAGAATTAAATCTATGGATAATGTGTTTCAGCAGGCAAATCTTTCTGCAAGTATTTTCATTCTTGAAGGACACCAAGGCGTGGGCACCTGCAAAGTTCAGAGTTGTTAGGGTGTGAGATTTCCTTCCAAACATGCATATTTTCTAACTGCATAGTGGGTCAACTTTATTGCAACATGGATTTGGCATGCTGACTGAGTTTCAATGCCTAGGGGCTTCATAGGAGCTTATTGCTATATATACATAGTTTTCATATGTTTTCAGGGTTGGTCACTGAGCCAATTGTCTGGTCTGCAATGCCTCAGGATAATCTTAGGGCTTCAAATCAAACCAGTCTGGGTAGTGAATGGAGGAATGTATTTTGATGCAGCATAGGAATCAATTATTAATTATATTTTGTGTAGTGGTATGTCTCCATGGCCATTTGTAATGATTTAGGGGAATGTATAATCACAGTTGTATGTTTTCCTTCACCACACTTGCTGGTGTGATTGTAATAGAGATTTGATAATGTGTGGCAACATTTAATTCAATATATGCTTTGTGTTGAGACATTTCTTTGTTGCAAATAGGTCATTGTAGTTTGGTTAGATAATTAAGTATGTCCAATATGTGAAATATAATCTAAGGAATGTATGTGAATACATTTTAGTTTTCTATTGATGTTGGTTTGGTCCTTTCTTCCCTTTTTATTGGTTAAATAACTTAGTTGCCCAATAGAGTAGGCACCAGTCCATATTGGAGAGGGATCAATCACTCATTTTAAATCAAACAAATTATTCACCCATGGTTTAGGGGAAAAACCCATATTTCATATACATGTACATTCACACAGGTGAATTAGATATATAGGGGTTTTGTGACGGCCAGTCGTTCTTGACTTAGTGATAGGTTTTGGAGTCAAGATGATGAGTTGGGTTTGACTATTCATTTAGTTTTAATTATTCGTCTGGTTGAACTTTACCTATTCAAGTATATCCCTTTGGAATATCCCTCCATAGTCTAAGCTGAGCTCGAAGTGTAGAGGAGTCTACCCACTCCTATTAGTTGGCCAAAATCCCCCTCAACTTGTTGATAAACCTCTTCCTATCACCTTGATGACAATCCCTGGCCTAGGTGATTTCAAAATGTTTGAGTTTTGGGTTGAAGCCATTTTGGGTCCCAACATTTTAGCGCCATTGCCAGGGATAATTTTACTTTAGCCGTTGTTGGGTGTTAGGAAACTAGAGATATTTTTAGCTCCCTTGTAATAGTCAGTTCCAGTTTTGCATGTGTTTGGGTACGTTGGCAGCCCGTCAACTTACGCTAATATTTTGGTGTTGTTTCCAAGGAAGTATTGTTGGGTTAGAATCATTTGAAGACTCTGCTGGTGAGATGAACCCAAAATCAATTCATAACCTTGAAGATCAGTCATGCTTCAAGGGTTTTCCTCATTTAGTGAGGTGGTGACTAGGTTGTCAAAGAACATAAATTTATTACTATTATACCTTGGTTGTTGTTGGTAATTTGAATGCTCCATCTCAATATGCAGCAGTTGGTAAATTAAAGGTATGTGGTTTTCTTCCTAACCTTTAAAGTTTGTTGTTCTTGTAATGTCAAAGGAACAAATTTTTATGCCTCAGTTTTCTTCCCTACCTTAGATGTTTTAGTCATGGCCAATTTTTATGAGCCTAGATACCCTAGGGATGATTTGTCATCTAAATCTTCATATATATCAGACCCTAGGAAATACATTGGAGTGGATTCCCATGACCATCCTCGAAATATATATTTCAGTCCTGGCTCTGCATGTTATATGAATCAAAACTTATATGCACCCATGTAAAATCATAGTGACTTAGCAGTTCAGTAGTATGAAATTGAAAAGACCAAACAACTATTGGAGTCATTATTACAGAATGAAGAAGAAATAGAAAATCAGATTAAGTTGCTAGAGTCTGGGATACAGTCCAGTCCCACTCCTGCTTTTCCCAGTTGCTCTCTTCCTCGGCCTCCACTATTGCAAATGAAAAAACATACAATAAATTGGACCTTTCTTAGGCTAATTATGAGAAGTAGTCCATGCCCAACAAGATCTATTATTAGATGCCATTATTTGATGGGTGTGAAGCTTATGATAGGGAGGCACATGTGTTGGATTTAGGCCAGACAATTAAAAGGGAGGGTGAATCAGTTGTCCCAAACCTTAAACACTTGCAACTACTTCTTTATCACACAAAACTGACTAATGATATAAACATTTAAAGCATGAATCGACAACACATGAGCAGAAACAAATGGACACAGAACACCAAGATTTTTACGTGGCAACCCAGTTAAGGGAAAACCACTGTGGGGGTTAACCCATAAATATTTGTACCCTGTTAAAAGTACTTCCAAAAAATAGAAGGCACATGCCTTCTAGCACACTGCCTAGAGTTCACTGCTCAAAAGAGACTCACTGCCTACAGGAAGTAAGTTTATCACAGAGATAATGAACTGAGAAATAGCATCTATTTCATGTTTGGTTCACTCCCTTTAAAAGCTCACAACTTCTACTCTGATCTTCAACGACTTGTTCATTATATCTTCATCCTTACTTCTCTTGATCCTCTGCACTTCTTCCTCTCTACTCTACTTCTACACTTCTCTTAGGATTTTATCATTTTCATGCACACACTTTCCACAACTCATCAACAAGTATTTATATGCTTCATCAACCTTGGAATGAATAGCAAGGTTGGCTAAACTTGGCGTGGATCATCACACGATTAGAAAAACATAACTAGGACTCGAATCTTTTTCTATCAACATGCCATGCTCCATAGAATGTTCTTAGATCATCCTCAAAATGCTTGATTCATCCAGTTGACCAAGGCTGGGAAGAACAGTAGCACAAAGAAGGAATTCTTCTTTGACAAGCTCAGACTTCAATGCAGACCTCCAACATAGCAGTCACATGATCCAGAGACCTCCACAAGCCCATTGAATTCAACAAAAACATCTGCACTCCTCCAAATCATCAGAATCATTTGCATCTTCTTCCAGAATCTCAAGGACACTATCTTCCATGACTGTCATATTAGAAAGATTGCTTGTAGACTTCCAAACCATGAATTACTTGAATGGATGATACACACTAACTTCCCAAACATGCCTCTAGATCTGCAGATCATCATTTTACATTACTAGAGTAGTCCGGACCTCTTTCTTGTCACTATGTCTCTCCTGAATATTGCAGGAACTGGTTTTACTCAGATGGCCACAACTTCTTTAGATCTTAATGCAGACCTCTCAAATCTTATTTGGAGCTTCTTCAGACAAACCTCTACATAGCCATATGGTCCACATACATTGATCATTATTAATTTTCTCAAAATCCTCAACAATTTGGTCTTCTATACAGGTAGAAAAATAGGATACGGTTGACACCAATGGCAACAAGGATATGTTGACATCAATGACAACACTGCTTAGGCACATATTTGCAATAATCCCCCCCCTTTGTCATTCATGGCAGCACATGATGTGAAAAATAGAATTCAACCATCAAGACAAGAACTTCTCCCCCTTTCATCAGCAACTAGTTTTTCACATGAACTTCTCCCTCCCTTTGACATCAATTACAAAGGGCACATATTTGCAACATGTTCTTGCACTTTTCAATTTCATGGACAGGGTCCAATTTGAGGATGAGGATATGTGGATGAGGTTCTTTTTTAGATCTCTGTGTGGATTAGTAAGGAAATGGTTGGTTAGTTTCTTTGACCAGCATTTTGCTTCTTGGGATCAATTGGTGGCTACATTTGAAGATTTTGCAAATAGTCTAGACCATGTGTTCCTTTCCCAAGAACTAGAAGATATTAGAAGGAAGGAAGGAGAGTCTAGCATGGAGCTCAGCCATAGATTTGTAGTTTCCCTATCTCACATCCTAGAGAATTTCAGACCTAGCTTTCCTATTTGTATTGACATTTATCTCAGTTCTTATGATGTTACCTTAAACCCAAATTCTATATGGGAAGAGTTCACTCTAGTGAGTATGCAATAGGCATACATGTTCATTGATTATGTTGACAAAGTTAAGAGGGATATGATTGCAAGATCTCTATCCTCATATGCAAAGATGGTTGATAATGAATAGGCTCTTTTAGACAGTGGGGATGTGAATGCTTCATGTGATCCAGACATGATACCAGGTGATGATTGTGTGTGTAGAATGTTAGAAGTGGACGATGGTACATCATATGATAGGGATGGAGATGATGAGAGTAGTGTATGCACCTGCCTTCGGCTGGATAGCTCATCAAATGAAAGTGAAAATGATGAAAACATTGGTGATTTCCAGCCTAATACTGAGATATGAGATTCAAAGAATAATGAGGATGTTTCGTACAGTGATGAATAGTTAGATAGATAATCTTTTGAAGCTAAGTATGAAATGTGTACACAGATAAGTGGAATGGATAGTGAGCAAGAAACTTGTTTCTTTTTTGATGTATTGCCCTCTTTTGTTCCTTTTTACAATAAAGTAGTTCATGTTTGCTTGCACGAGGATGATGTAGAGGTGGTTGCACTTGATGATAATTGATTAGAGACAATGGTTGGTGCAGCCATGGAATTTCAATGTGAAGAGCTTACCCCATATTTTTTAAATGGTGATCATGCAGACGGATATGAGAACTTGTTTCTTTGGTACAAGGTATGTTGTCTTCCTCATGCAGAGTGTGCTTCATCAGAGCCACAAAGAAGTAAAATAAGAATGTGTGTGAAAGAAGATATGTGTTATCAGTCTATTTGCAGTAGTGAATATGAAATAGCAAGTCACCCAAGTGAAAGTGAAACAAAGAGACAATTGGAAGAACATGGTTCTTCATTTGAGGTGTCTCATGATATTGATTTATGTGCACTGATGTTTTGAATTGCATCTCAGGTCATGCTTATGATTTAGGCACTGAAATTTGTAGTAGCACATATGAAAATTTTGTTCAAGAGCTTGATGGAGTTACCAATAAATATGAATGCTTCCACTTTGATGTCAAAAATTTGTTAGCTCTTGAATGTGTTAGTGCTACAGTAGAGGTTTAGTCCTTTGTGTGGGATGTTGATGTGAGTGAGTAGCAAGGTATGTTTATGCCTAAGCTTCAATATGTTGTAGCCCAACTGGAAGATGTGACTGAGCTGGAGTCTTTCCAGTTTGTTGTACAAGATTAAATTCACCAATTCATCGATATAGTGGCAGCTGGCAGGTGATCCATGTTGTTCAAGGTAGAAAAAAGAAGTTAAAGGTGCCTTTGTCAGTGATTTCTCGAGTTCATGTTGTTCAAGATGGCAAAAAGAAGTTAAAAACACCTTTGTTGGTGATTTCCTGAGTTTGCCAACTCAAAATTTCATCGATGGCAAACTTCACCAATAGAAGGCAAGACATCAAAAAATACCATGGTGAGTAAAAGTTCCTAAGGGACAAAAGAAGATGAAAGCAAAGCTTTGTCAGTGAACATGGAGGTTGCGAAATTGGAGGTTCACGAACCTCCAAGTTCACCAACTAAAGGTTTAAATGACAAAGGATTCGCTGATAGAAGGTAGATGAAGTAAAGAACAAGGGGAAAAGAGCAAAGGAAAGAAAGGTTCGGCAAAATCAAGTTTTACCGATAAAGGAAAAGTTGGAAATCCAAAGTTTGGTATCAACCAAGTTTATTGATAAAGTGAATAAGGAAAAGGTGTCTCTGTTGGCAAATTGGGGAGGGGCTAAACTTTCCAATAGGTTCGAATATTTTTATATTCTTTGATAAGGTGATAAGGAAAAGAAAAGGAAGAGAGGTGCGGTAATAAAAGAGTTCGACAAATTAAATATTTGCCAACAAATGGCAAAGGCTTACTTGGTTCGGAAAGGTCAAAATTTTTGACAAGTGGAAAAATGAAGATGGTTCTGTTGCAAATATGTGCCTAAGCAATGTTCTCATTGATGTCAACATATTCTTGTTGTCATTGGTGTCAACTGTGCCTTATTTTGTTGCATGTTCAGGAGACTAGAATGTTGAGGATATTGAGAAAATTAATGAAGACTCAATGTTTGTCAACCATATGGTTATGTAGAGGATTGTCAGAGGTTGTTCTAGTTAAGAATTGAGAAGTCCACATGAAGATTTGAAGAAGTTATGGCCATCTAAGTAGAACCAGATTTTGCTATGTTTAGAAGAGACAGAGTGATAGTAAGTTGGTCTGGATTGCTCCGCAGTGAAATATTATGGTCTCCGGATTTGAAGGCATGTTTGGGAAGTTAGTGTGTATCATCAACTCCAGTGGTTCATGGTTTGGAGGTCTACAAGCTATCTTTCTAGTTTGATAGTCATGGCAGATAGTGTTCTTGAGGTTTCGAAGAAAGATACAAATGATTCTAGTAATTTGGTATAGAGTGGATGTTATTGGTGAATTCAATGTGCTTGTTGAGGTCTTTATATCATGTGGCTATTGTGTTGGACGTCTGCATTGAAGTTTGATCTTATTGTTGAAGATTTCTTCTTTGAGGTTGTTGTTCTTCCTAGTTTTTGGCCGACCGGATGTTCCTAACATGTTGCAGATGATCTAAAGAGCACTTTATGAGGCATGGCGTGTTAGTAGAGGAAATTCAAGTCTCATTTATTTTTGGCTGACAGTGTAATGATCGGCGTTAAGTTTAGCCGACCTTGTTGATCATTCCAAGGTTGATGAAGCATATAAATACTTGTTGAAGAGTTGTTGAAAATCATCCTTGTGAAAAATGAATTAAATCTGAAGAAAGGATCTAAAGCAGAGTAGAAAAGAAGAGGAGGGAAAGGAGTATTGAGTGAAGAGTCAGTGAAGAAGAATTTGAAGATAAAAGTAGAAGTTTTTGTGAGCATTCAATGAAACTGAACCAGGCATGAAAAGATGCTAATCATCATTTTGTTCTTTCTATGTAAAACATAAAATTCTTGTAGGTAGTGAGCCTCTCTTTTGAGCAATGAGCTCTGGGTAGTGAACCCAATGGCAAGTGCCTTCCCATTCTTTTAAGTACTTTTAACAGGGTACGAATCTTGTGGGCTAACACCCACCATGGTTTTTCCCTTAACCAGGTTTCCACATCAAAATTCTTGGTGTCAAATGTGTTGATTATGTTTCTACTTCTGTGTTAATGTTATATGCTTTAATGTTTACATCATTAATCAATTTGACAATTGTGAAAGAAGTTTAAATGAAAAGAAAAGATTAATTTTGGGGACAACTGATTCACCCCCCCTCTCAGTTGTCCGGGCTAATTCCAACAATTGGTATCAAAGCCAAGTTCCTCTAAAAGAAGCTTGACCGCTTTAGAAGATCCAAGATGTCGTCCTACAAGAAGGAAAGTCTAAGATTTGATGGAACAAATTACCCCCTCTGGAAAGTACACGTGCAGTGTCATCTAGAATGTATGGGTGATGCCTTTTGGTTAATAACCAAGATTGCATATAAGATTCCAAAGAATGGACCTTCAACTATAGATGAACTCAGAGATACTGAACACAATATTGGAGCCAAAGAAGCATCATTGAGTCCCCTAACTGATACTGAATTGGCAAATGTTCTGGATTTGAAAACTGCTCATGAAATCTAGAATAAGTTGGAAAATCTATATGAAGGTGACAAATATGTTAAATGTGCGAAGCTACAAAGTCTGAAGGGTAAATATGAAAGATTGGTAATGAGTGAAGATGAAAACATTACTTCCTACATGCAAAAAGTAAATGAACCTGTGACCAGTATCAGAAATGCAGGTGGAGTTTTGGAAGAATAAAAAATTGTTGCCAAAGTGCTCAGATCCTTACCTGCAGCATACGAGCATAAAGCTGCAGCCATCGAAGAAATCAGGATAGTAACAACTGTAACAAGGGATCAGTTAGTTGGTAATCTTTCAACATTTGAATTGAGTGAATTTGGTGATTCCCTCCCTAAGTCTGAATCTGCATTCAAGTCTAGTGTGTATGAAAAGCAAAGATATGATCCAGGTGAAAGTTCTTCAGGAAGATCAAATAGATTTGTGAAGACAAGGAAGGATCTTGAAGATGATGAAATTGAGATTACAGATCTTGAAGCTCTTATTTCCAAAAGAATGCTAAGAGGATCCAATAAGTATGAAGGAAAGTTGCCACTCAAATGTTTTGCTTGTAATAAGATTGGTCATTTTGCCTCAAGATGTCTGGAGAGGTTTTCAAATTCAAACCCTAACAGATACAAAAGGCAGAAGAATTGCTACTGTGTCCAAGAAGCTAGAGAAGGAGTCACAGATGATGAATCTGATCATGGAGAAGGTGATTGGGTGTTTATTGCTATCAAAGAAGAAGATCCAATGTCTATTGAATCTACTAGTTGTGCAAATGTGGAATCTGTCTTGGATGCTCAAGTTGTTTAAAATGATGAATGGGTGATTGATAGTGGATGTTCTCATCATATGACTGGTGAAAAGAGCAAGTTTGTGAGTTTTGAAAAATATGAAGGTGGGCTTGTGAAATTTGGAGACAACTCAGCTGGTAGAATCTGTGGCAAAGGATCCATCCCCTTTGATGGTAAGAATTGCACTAATGTTGTCCTGTATGTGGAAGGACTGAAACATAATCTTCTCAGTGTTAGATAGTTGGTTGACAAGGGTTATGATCTTTGATTCAAGGATGGAAAATGCAAAATCTTGGAGACTTCTAGAACTGAAATTGCATATGGTACCCAAACTATAGGTAACATCTTTCATTTCAATAGTTCTGGCAAAAGTTGTTTGATTTCTCAGACAGATCAAAGTTGGTTATGGCATAGGAGGATGTGTCATGTAAATTTTGATAACATTGTCAAAATAAGTTCCACTCAGGCTGTAAGAGATCTTCCAAGACTTGTGAAACCTGATAGCATATGTAGAGAATGTCAATTGGGTAAACAAAACAAAATTTCATTCAAAAGCAAGGAACAAGCTTGAAGTGGATGATTGGAACTGGTACATACTGATCTTTGTGGTCTTGCTAGAATTAGGAGTGTGCAAGGAGATAGATATTTCATTTTGCTGATTGATGATTACTCCCAGATGATGTGGGTAACCTTCCTAAAAGAAAAATCAGAATCTCTTGACAAGTTTAAGGTGTTCAAGGTGATGGTTGAAAATGAGATTGGTGAGAAATTAAAGTGTCTAAGATCCGATAGAGGTGCAAAATTTACTTTCAGAGAGTTTGATGCTTTCTGTGAAAAGCATGGAATAAAAAGACAGTTATCTGCTCCTAGGACTCCTCAGCAAAATGGAGTTGTGGAAAGAAAGAACCGAACCATTCAAGAAGCTGCTAGGACTATGATGATGGAAATAAATGTTCCTCAAGTTTATTGGAGAGAAGCTGTAAGTACTGCTGTCTACACTCTTAACCAAGTGCAGATCAAAGGAAATTCTGGTAAGACCCCTTATGAACTATGGTTTTGTCATCCTCCTACCATGAGATATTTCAAGAGTTTTCAGTAGTAAATGCTATATCAAAAGAGATGAGGATTTAGGCAAGTTTGATGCAAGAAGTGATGAAGGAATATTTTTGGGATACTCTACTCAAAGTAAGGCTTACCGGTGCTTCAACAAGAGGTTGAAAAAGAATGTTGAAAGTGCTAATGTTAGAGTTGATGAGAGTAAAGAAGGACATTCCAGGGATTGCGGATATGATTCAAATGATCAAGATGAAAGTCAAAGTTAAGAAAGGCAAGTCCAAACTCAAACTCAGATCCAGATTGATCTGGTAACTCAAGTGACTCAAGAGGTTAGTATAGATGATGAGGACCAAGCTCAAGAAATAGAAGTTCAAACAATTTCCAAAACCCCTAGGTGTGTAAGGCTGAATCATCCTAAAGATTAGATCATAGGAGATAAGAGTAAAGGTATTCGAAATAGGAGAAAAATTTATGAAGATCAAGAGGAGATTTGTTTAATTTAAAAGATTGAACCTAAATAAGTAAGTGAAGCTTGCAATAATGAAAACTGGGTTAAAGCAATGGAAGAAGAATTGATGTAAATTGAAAAGAATCACACTTGGGATTTTCTTTCTAGACATGAGGAGAAAAATGTTATTGGAACCAAATCTGTCTTTCAGAATTAGCTAAATGAAGATGGTGAGGTTGTAAGAAACAAGGCAAGGTTGGTATGTAAAGGCTACTCTCAAGTAGAAGGAATTGATTTTGAAGAAACTTTTGCTACGGTGGAAAGGATAGGGGCAGTTAGATTGTTTCTTACATTTGCTACTTTCAAAGATTTTAAAGTGTATCAGATGGATATCAAATCAACATTCCTGAATGGAGATTTGGAGGAAGAAGTCTACATTGAGCAACCAGAAGGATTTCAGTTGTCTAATCAGGGATATACGGTTTGTAGACTGAGAAAAGCCTTGTATGGAATCAAACAAGCTCCAAGAGCCTAGTATGCCAGATTGGATAAGCATTTACTTAAGCTAGGATTTAGCAAAGGTACTGCTGATAGTAATATGTACTTCAAGATTAATCATGAGGACATTCTAATTGTTGAGGTCTTTGTTGATGATATCATTTTTGGTGGAAATGAATGTATGTGTAAAGCATTTGCTAATCAGATGAAAAGTAAGTTTGAAATGTCAATGTTTGGTGAGATGAATTTCTTCTTAGGTCTGTAAATTGTTTAGTCAAATAAAGGTATCTTCATATCTCAGTCCAAGTATGTGAAAGAATTGTTAAAGAAGTTTGGAATGGAAGATTCAAAGCCAGTAGGTACACCTATGGTAACCGGATGCAAGCTAAGAAAAGATGATGACTCCCCCAAGGAAAATCAGAAAAGGTATAGAACAATGATTGGAGGATTGCTCTATTTGACTCAGACCAGACCTAACATCACGGATGCAGTTGGACTTGTTGCTAGATTTCAAGCTCATCCAAAAGAATCCCATGTTGTAGCAGTTGAAAGAATTTTTAGATATCTTAAAGGAACAATTGACTACAGATTGTGGTATCTAAAGGATGCTAACTTCAATCTTCATGCATATACAGATGCTGATTGGGTAGGAGATGTGGATGATAGGAAAAATACTAGTGATGGTGCATTCTTCTTGGGAAGAAGAGTGGTCTCTTGGATGAGCAAAAAGAAAGAGGCAATATCTTTGTCTACTGCAGAGGCAGAGTATATAGCAACAGCAAATAATTGTACTCAGGTTATGTGGATGAAGCAAATGTTGAAAGACATCAGAATAGTGTTTGAGGATCTAGTCACAATATTTTGTGATAATTCTAGTGCAATAAGCATCTCAAAGAATCTAGTGTTGCATTCAAAGATAAAGCATATATCTATCAAGTTTCATTTCTTGAGAGAAGGTAAATGAGAATGAAGTCAAGTTAGAGTTTGTGTCTTCCAAAGATCAGATTGCAGATATCTTCACTAAGCCTCTTCCCAAGGATACTTTTGAGTATCTCAGAGAGAAGTAAGGGGTTATTACCCCTCCTGATTAGAACTAAGATGCACTTATATCCAACAGTCTGGTGGAATACTCAGTCATATCTTGAGATCCAGATTGATGTTGAGAAGATACTACTCTAAGGAGTAGTCAGTATGCAAATGTTGGAGATCAGTCTGAAATAAAAAGGGGGAGTAAAAGATTACAAATATGTGCCCTTTTCCATTGATGTCAAAGGGGGAGAGAAGACATGTGAAAAACTAATTGCTGATGACAGGGGGAGCAATGAAGAAAGTTTTTGCAGAAGTCAGGGGGAGAAGTTATTGTCATGATGGTTGAACCAGTTTTTCACATTATATGTTGCCATCAATGACAAAGGGGGAGATTGTTGCAAATATGTGCCTAAACGGTGTTGTCATTGATGTCAACATATTCTTGTTGCCCTTGGTGTCAACTATTCCATATTTTGTTGCCTATTCAGGAGACTGGAATGTTGAGGATATTGAGAAAATTAATGAAGACTTAATGTTTGTGGACCATATGGCTGTGTAGAGGATTCTTAGAGGTTGTTCCAGTTAAGAATTGAGAAGTCCACATGAAGATTTGAATAAGTTATGGCCATCTAAGTAGAACTAGATTTTGCGGTGTTTAGAAGAGAGAGAGAGTGACAATAAGTTGGTCTAGATTGCTCCGTAGTGAAATATTATGGTCTGCGAATCTGAAGGCATGTTTGGGAAGTCAGTGTGTATCATCAACTCCAATGGTTCATGGTTTGGAGGTTCGTAAGCTATCTTTCTAGTTTGACAGTCATGGCAAACAATTTTTTGAGGTTCCGAAGGAAGATACAAATGATTCTTGTAATTTGGTATAGAATGGATGTTATTAGTGAATTGAATGTGATTTTTGAGGTCTTTGGATCATGTGGCTATTGTCTTGGAGGTCTGCATTGAAGTTTGAGCTTATTGTTGAAGATTTCTTCTTTGAGGTTGTTGTTCTTCCTAGTTATTGGCCAACCGGATGTTCCTAGCATGTTGCAAATGATCTATAGAGCACTTTATGAAGCATGGCATGTTAGTAGAGGAAGATTAGAGTATTAGTTATGTTTGGCGGATAGTGTAATGATATGCATTAAGTTTAACTGACCTTGTTGATCATTCCAAGGTTGATGAAGCGTATAAATACTTGTTGAAGAGTTGTTGAAAATCACCCTTGTGCAAGATGAATTAAATCTGAAGAAAGGATCTAAATCAGAGTAGAGAAGAAGAAGAGAAAAAGGAGTATAGAGTGAAGAGTCAGTGAAGAAGAATTTGAAGATAGAAGCAGAAGTTTTTGTGAGCATTCAATGAAATTGAACCAGGCATGAAAATATCCTAATTATCAGTTTGTTCTTTCTGTGTAAAACATAAAATTCTTGTAGGTAGTGAGCCTCTCTTTTGAGCAATAAGCTCTGGGAAGTGAGCCCAAAGGCAAGTGCCTTCCCATTCTTTTAAGTACTTTTAACAGGGTATGAATCTTGAAGGCTAACACTCATCATGGTTTTTCCCTTAACCGGGTTTCCATGTCAAAAATCTTGGTGTCAAATGTGTTGATTATGTTTCTGCTTCTATGTTAATGTCATATGCTTTAATGTTTGCATCATTAATCGATTTGACAATTGTGAAATAAGTTTAAAAGAAAAGAAAAAATTAATTTTGGGGACAACTGATTCACCCCCGCCTCTCAGTTGTCCGGGCTAATTCCAACAGGTTCGTGATGGAATTTTTCTAACAAAGAATAAATGAGGCAGCAGGAGTGAAGTTCAAAAATGGTAACTTTTGTTGACTAAAGGGATAGAAAGCAAAGTTCATGAGAAGAAAAAATTGCTGACCAAGGGTGAAGCAAGCCTAGTTCTAGAAAGTCACAATTCACCAGCTAAAGGAAAAAGTGATGAGGCAAGCCAAGTTTGCCAAAAAGAATATTTGTAAATAAGGCATAAAAGAGGCAGAAAATGAAGATGAAAGGAAGATGCTCCCCACAATTCAAAAAAGTGGCAATTTAATGATAAGGTAAAATAGTACCACGAATGAAGAGAGAGATAAAGGGAAGGAAAATAGAGAAGGGGCAGAGGTTCCTGAAAGAGAAAATTCTCTAATAAAAGAGGAAAATAGATTCAGAGGTAGAAAATCAAAAGGAAGATCAAATGTATGCATAAAGCATGATATAAATGTAATTGTAGTTTAAAATATTATAAAGAGCTTTGCACAGGCTTTTTGGTGGATCATATTTCAAGTGCCTATCTGCCTGAGAACATGCCATGATTGCAGGTGATCAGTTAGTTGCAGGTACCTGAAATAGTAGAGATATTTATTTCAAAAGGACCAAAATTAAATGTAGGGATAAAGTATTTCAGCAAGAAAATCTTTCTACAAGTACTTTCATTCTTGAAGGACACCAAGGCATGGACACTTGCAGGGTTCAGAGTTGTCAGGGTCTGGGATTTCTTTCAAAATGTGCATACTTTCTGACTACACAGTGGGTCAATTTTAAATTACAATGTGGGTTTGGCGTGTTAATTGAGTTTCAATGCTTAGGGGCTGCACAGGAGCTGATTGCTATATATACATAGTTTTCATATGTTTTCAGGGTTGGTCATTCAGCCAATTGTTTGGTCTATAGTGCCTCAAGATAATCTCAGGGCTTCAAATCAAGCCAGTCTGGGTAGTGAATGGAGGAGTGTTTTTTGATGCAGCGTAGGAATGAATTGTAAAGCATATTTTGTGCAGTGGTATGTTTCCATGGCCATTTGTAATGATTTAAGGGAATGTATAATCATAGTTGTATGTTTTCCTTCACCACACTTATTGGTGTGATTGTAATAAAGATTTGATAATGTGTTCAATGTGTGAAATATAATCTAAGGAATGTATGTGAATACATTTTAGTTTTCTATTGATGTTGGTTTAGTCCTTTCTTCCCTTTTTATTACTTATTACTTAGTTGCCCAATAAAGTAGGCACCGGTCCATATTAGAGAGGGATCAATCACTTATTTTAAATCAAACAAATCATTCACTTGTGGTTTAGGGAAAAAACCCATATTTCTTGTGCATGTACATTCACACATGTGAATCAGCCATATAGGGATTTTGTGACAATCAATCGTTCTTGACTTAGTGACAACTTTTGGTGTCAAGATGATGAGTTGGGTTTGACTATTCAATTATTTTTAGTTGTTCATATGGTTGAACTTAATACCTATTCAGATATATTTCTTTGGAATATCCCACCAGAGTCTAAGCTAAGTTTGAAGTGTAGAGGAGTCTATCCACTCTTGTTAGTTGGACAAAATCCCCCTCAACTTGCTGATAAACCTCTTGCTATCACCCCGACGATAATCCCTAGCCTAGGTGATTTAGGAATGTTTTAGAGTTTCAGGTTGCAGGCATTTTGGGTCCCAACAGATCTTACAATGTAGCATGAAAATTCAACAATACATGTATAATGTTTCCAACAAAGGATAATCATAGGTACAATTATAAGTTTTCAATGACTTAAACACCAAATCACCTTAGATTTGATTTGTCATCAACTCACAAAAACACCATAAGTCAAAGGGACAAAAAATAGATCAAACTTAAATAAACTAAATAAACTTCATAATATCATCTCCAAACCTGCTCCACTATGTAGTGCTCATAATTACCTTTCAAACACCTATAAGAAGTCCAAAATATGACTATATATGCACAAGGTATGCCCTGTCAAAGCTTAAAATGTACATCTGGCTTCCAACTAGCAAAATCTGGTCAAAATGACAAATTATGGAAAAATCTTTGACACCACAGCGTAGTACGTGAAATATCTTTCTTTTAGATATAAGAAGTTGAAAATTTGACTCCATATGACAAAGTTATGGCCTCCAGTAGAAGGATACCCAATAACGCACAATTTTTTTTTCTTTTAAAGATTCCTTAGGGCACAAAATAGGGGAAAATAGGGTATCCTAGGCATCATTCACAAGACAAAGAAATAAAACTAATATAGTTAGGCCTTCAACAACCATGCCCTATGTATGTTAACACCCCAATTATCTATCACTAAGAATTGAAACATATCGGTTACAAATGACAAGACCTATAGGACCTCTATTTTAAGTAGATGATAAACTACAAATTGCACATGTAACAAAAATATAAAACAAGTTCAAATCCCTTTATATGGATCCCCTTAACATAGTTGACACCATGTGCAAATCAGAGGCCACACAAGAGTGATTCTATTAATGTTTATCAATTAGAGTTCACTTAAGATTTTAGGCAAAAGTACAATGTTGAATCATGCTAATTGGTAGGGCCTAATCAACAGTAAACTACTAAGGAACAAAGGGAGCTATGGTTAAAGTTGATTTTTTAAATCATTAATCCATTTTAGATTGGTGCCTATTCAATGGGAAGTAGTGTTAAAGTCAAGGAGGAGAAAACAATGTCTATATGAATTAACAATGGAACCAAAATTGCACACATGTACAAATTGAAAAATCAAGAGACATCACATAAAAGATCTACTTCAAATATACATCTCTAATCAAAGGTATCCCATACGCATAAATGAGAAGGATATTATGAATTTTTTTGCATTAGTTTTATAGTGATCTATCACCAACTAATCCCTAGTACTAGAAATCAACAAATGTGATTTGAGAGATTTTGTGGCATGCTCACAAGACCGCCTAAAACACTTCTTCTAGCCATGAAGTCATCCAAAATGTGGAGTGGTCCCTACTAGATCACACCTTCCTATGGCCCATACAATGCATTCCTAAGCCTTACAGAATAACGACACACTTTACTTGATCCCCTAAAACATACATAGGACTACCCTATAAAGAAGTAGCTCTAGAACCAACCTCCTTTACATCAGAAAAATATAGATATATAGAGCTAGGAAAGAGACCAATAACATAGAAGATCATATCAATGCTTGCCAACAATCCAATATTCTAAAAGAAATACCAAGTTGCTAATTAAACATTAAACACATTTGCAACAACATGACAATTAGATTTGATCATGCATAAAAATAGAAATTGCCTTGGCCTTTGTTTCTTTAAGAATAGAGGAGAGAATTCCTCATTTATGTATATAAACCACTTGCAAATAAATTTCCCTATCGATTTTGGAACTCATTAAACACAAGAAAGATGGTCCATGAATCTTTAGTTCTATTTGAGAACACATAACACATGCACTACTCAAATCCATTATTGTCAATAAAACCTTTACACATGGCTCTACAGATTTGATTTACTTTAGTAGAGAGCCACCATATCATAAACAAGGTATCCAAGACTATCGTCATGAGCATACACCATATCAGATTTCCATGAAGCTCTAAAATGTCTTCTAAGGCCCATATTGACCCATATGTGCACATGTCTACACATCCTTTGTCTCACTCTCCATCTATGCACAAAAAATCCTAAATCATGATGCTAATCCTTTTTAAAAATTCTCAGGGACAAATCTTTATTAAACTATTTGAATATGTTGCATAGATCAACAACCAATATTGACTAGGCTACATGATCTACAAATAATGTGCAATGACAAAAATAAAGCTGCCCGAAATAAGTTATCCATTGGAGAGCAGCACATAGATCCTTGATTTATAGCACTTTCTCACTGTTTGAAATATTGTCAATCTCTCTAAATAAGAACATTGAGCCCACCACCTCACAAGCTCAAAGACACATAGCATTTACTCATTTGATGCCACACACCATTGGTCCCAAAGACACATCAAACATTGGCCAAAATGACTAATAGAATTTAATCAAACACTTGCCAGCTATGTAATACATGTCCACCTCACACATTTAGTGCCTTGGAGAAAAATCCTTGCATGCATATAGAAAATAAATCCTTGATGGCCCCATAGTACCCACCATATAGCCACATGGCACACAAACATTTGTCCACAAAAGTGGGACCCATTTGTGTTATCCTCACCACTGTCTCTAGACTAATGAAAAAACTTCACATGCACATAGGCCCATAGAAGCGGTAGCCCTCAAACCAATAAAGTAGCTTTTCTAATAAATATAAAGAAATATAAAAATATCTCGCTACGATATTTGAAAGTGTTATGATAGAATTCTTCTTAGCGCTCTCAAAATAATTCTCCTTTGGATTCTTCTTTTAAATCCTTAGTCTCTTGGCTTTGTACACTATCTATCATTGGTTAATTCTCTTAGCTATGTTGCATCATACACATGCATGCAGGCTAGAGTGATGCTAACTCTTGGAGATGTTTATTGTCATCTTTGTTGTTTCTCACATTATGTAAGCGGATTCTCATCTTTATTTTGTTAACAATCATGTTCCTCCTTTTCCACCATGGAAGTAACCTCGTGGTTCACAAAATGCATTGTATATTTAGTTATATGGTTCATTTTTATCATATTAAGACTGGCATTATAGCACTAAAATAACTTTTATGAAACATCAATCATGTAGAAATCAAAGGTGGATATTCATGCTATAATTAACTTTAATGTCATCCATGCTTAAAGTAATTTCAAATTTATAAATATTTTTCTAAATAATAATTCACCTTCCTCTCTTTTATTCTTTGATAATGATTTCTTACCCTGGATATTCACTTCTTTTTTTTTGTTTCCAATGATGATTAGAGGAGTCATCCTACCACTTTCCTTTCTCTTCAAGTATTTTAGTTTCTTGTTTTTTTTATTATTTCTTTCAACACACAGTCACACAATGATTTCTTATCTCACTAAATGAAAATGGATAGAGATTCTAAGAATGAAATATTTAATGGTCTCTTTGTTTACAATGGAAACAATGGTTGATCTCGTTATAAACCCTTTTTTAATTCCCGTGTGTTCACTTTCATAAGGTTGATGGGTTATCATGCTCTACCCCATTCCTTACTCTTTAAATATATTTTTAAACCATTAAAAAATATATATATTAAGAATCCTAACACATTCTTTGAAAATATTTTGTGAAGATGGTGGCTTATACTCCTTTTTGGGAGATACTCCTATTCCAATTATCTCAGATCATTGTCTAACCTCTTCTTTCTTACCAACAATCCTCAAATTTGCATATTGAGGCTTGTTTCTCAACTTCTATAGGATTTCCCATCCCTTGGCTGTGTTTTTAAATAACCCGGCCATTACAATCCAATTTGTCTATAGATTAAAGAATTGTGGTGTGGTGCTTAATTATACTTATCTCACTTATGTTTGAGCATCTTTTGTAGAGGTTAGTCTCCTTTGCTAGGGTAGGTCTTTCCTTCTCTCATCAAAATCTGGGATCTTTTCCAACATCTCCTCTTTTGTAAACAATATTTTATTATTTAATAAAGTAAGTCTATTTTTGGGATGATTATCCTTAATTTTTCTCCTAATCTTAGACCGGCCTTCTTTAACGTGCATGTTTGACATTTACATGTATTCCTGATGTGTTATACATTGAAGAGGGATGACAGAAAAGAGAATGTACCTCAAAAAAATTTGGCTAACATCTCTCTACCAAGCTCATAATTATAACTAAAGTGGTAATTCTCTATGTACTATCTTTATACATTTCAAAGAAAATTGGCCCAACAAATAATTATGCTGGTTGTGTTTTTATTAAACCAAAAATAGGAATACAGACTTGATCAGCTTAGTGGTGTAGTGTGATGAAGTTGATCATGCTTAATTCTGTTGACATTATGCAGTCACCATCTAAATCAAAAGAGGTAGCAGGATTGATGTACAAGATAGAGGTGATGGAGAAAATGGTTAGGTAAGCTTGCATTGGCTGCATGCCTAGTATTTTATTAGCATCTTTGTAGCTTATTTGATTTGAATTTCATAGAGAAAACAATTTCATTCTACTGTTAGGATTTTAAAGGGAGATGAACTGTCTTCTTTATCTCTTACTGACTTGGACCAACTAGAGTGCAAAGTTCAACTAGCAATGAATAGAATAAGAGTGAGAAAGGTAGCTCTTTAATTTGTATATTGAACATTTTTAGACAAATATATTTTTGAATAATTTTTATTAAAAATTTAGATGAGTGAATCTTTAAAAATAGGGGCATTAATGTAAAAAGGAGTTCTATCTGGTGATAAACATAAAAATTAGGAAAATATTAGAAATAATTTGATCCCACCTACAAATTTGTTTTCATAATGTGACACCCCATGTCAATTGTGGCATCTAGAACTTCCTTGTTTTTAAGTTTAATTGATTGGTGTTAGATGTTGTGGCAAAACCAACTTGTGGAGGAGCTCCAAAGGAGGGTAAGAGCAATTTAATTTGAGATTATATGTATAAATATTTAATGGACATTCTTATCTAATTTTTCTTTTGTTAATTCATTGAGTAATGACATTATTATCTATGATCTGACTCTCAACTCTCACCTGACTTATGGTTGTAATAACTCAGGGCAATGAGTTACAACAAGAGAATTATATGTTACACAAAATGGTATGTCCAGAAATTTATGTCGTCTAGTAGTGTAGATTATAATTCTATAGAATGTAATTATCTATTTTCAAGATGGAACTCTCTGAAGGGAGGACCTATGTAGAGAGAATTCACATCTATAATGTTGGAATGCCATCAAGTACAATAGCTACATATCCTTGGCAACAAAACTATCTGCAACCATTGCAGGGGTAGATTCTATTGTTGATTGTTTACTTTCAATCCTTTTTCTTACTATTTAGGCCTTAAAATTGACATTTAGATTGTTTTACTATCACTTGAGAATGAGACTCATCAGCGAACTGTATGAATTATTTTCAGAAATAACTCATCGGCATGTCTACATGAGCAGGAGTGTTGTCTATCCTCCATAGTGCAAGGATGGCAGTGATCCAAACTGTTTCTATACCATAACAATGCGGTCATATTTTATTGTAACTATATGATGCCATAAAGGAAGTAGTTATATATGGTTTCATATTATAGTTAAACAAATGGTCATGGATGGACATGTCAGTTTGGATGTTTAAAAAAATCTAAATTTCAAATAATTACAAAAGCCCACAAAGTACTTTTAGTGCCTGCCCCATTATTTGAACTTAATGTTTAATAAGCCTTTAATTTTATAAGTATTATCAATGTTGAATGGGTTCACCAAACACTTTTTCTTCTTTAAAATTACCATAGGTCATTATAAAAACTTCATATATCACTCACATAAAGTTCATCCAAACTACTTTTATACCACAACAATTCAGCCATATTTATTCATGCTATAGTTGAGCAAAATGCTTATAGACATGACACTTTGGATGTAGAATAATATTAAAATTTTAAATAATTACAAGGGATTACAAAGTATAAAACTATTGGGCCTCATTGTTCTAATTATTATCCATGTCAAATATATTATGTTTTTCTTAATATTAAAAAGGATAACAAGGGTCCCCACCCTTACAAAAAGCTATCCTCACTTAATTCCATTTCTTTCCCCCCATGGAAGCTTCAACGGAGTCCATGGGAGGCATAGTTTCTGAGATATCCTCACTTAATTCCATGATAAAATTAGTGCCCTCATAATTAAAACTTTCCTCAATAGAAGCACCTGGTACATCCTCTTCCTCACTAGATAGCACTATGTTTCCTTCTTCATCCCATTTCCTTGGTATTTTGGCTTTGAAATTGACATTTAGATTGTTTTACTATCACTTGAGAATGAGACTCATCAGTGAATTGTATGAATTGTTTTTAGGAATAACTCATTGGCACGTCTACCTGAGCAGGAGTGTTGTCTATCCTCTATAGTGCAAGGATGGCAGTGATCCAAACTGTTTCTATACCATAACAATGCAGTCATATTTTATTGTAACTATTTGATGCCATAAAGGAAGTAGTTATATATGGTTTCATATTATAGTTAAGCAAATGGTCATGGATGGACATGTCAGTTTGGATGCTTTAATAAAATGTAAATTTCAAATAATTACAGAGGCCCACAAAGTACTTTTAGTGCCTGCCCCATTATTTGAACTTAATGCTTAGTAAGCCTTTAATTTTCTATGTATTATCAATGTTGAATGGGTTCACCAAACACTTTTTCTTCTCTAAATTCACCATAGGTCATTATAAAAACTTTATATATCACTCACATAAAGTTCATCCAAACTATTTTTATACCACAATAATTTGGTCATATTTATTCATGTTATAGTTGAGCGGAATGCTTATAGACATGACACTTTGGATGTAGAATAATATTAAAATTTTAAATAATTACAAGGAATTACAAAGTATAAAACTATTGGACCTCTTCATTCTAATTATTATCCATGTCAAATATATTATGTTTTTGGTAATATTAAAAAGGATAACAAGGGTCCCCACCCTTACAAAAAGCTTTCCTCACTTAATTCCATTTCTTCCCCCCCTTGGAAGCTTCAAAGGAGTCCATGGGAGGCATAGTCTCTAAGCTATCCTAACTTAATTCCATGATAAAATTAGTGCCCTCATAATTAAAACTTTCATCATTAGAAGCACCTGGCACATCCTCTTCCTCACTAGATAGCACTATGTTTCCTTCTTCAACCAAAGGCATGGCCCTAGCTTTAACCTTCCAGTCTGAGAGTCTTGAGGACCATCTAGCCCCAATAGGGTTGTCACTCACCACATTCTTTCCCTTTTCATTTTTGCTTATAGTTTTCTTCTCCCTCTCTAAAACAAGGTTGGATGCAAGAACAAGGAATTCATTAGGTTTCTTCTTAGTAACATTTTCTTCCTTTTTCTCATGAATTTGTAGGGAAGGGGCAATCTTTTTCTTCTTCACACTAGGGCTAGCCTCATAAAGAGCATGTCAGACAATAGGGTTGGGAGAATTACTTAGGCATAAATGGTATAAACAAAATATTAGCCCCCGATGTAGGGGCACCCAACCTTATTGAATAAAACTTCTTTCATAGAGTTGTTGAGTAATGAGAGTGGGTAGAAAGGAAAGATTATACGGTGATTATGGCATAGGTTGTTCAATACATGGAAATGGTAGATGAACACACTAGAATTTACCATCCAAAGTACAATTTTTTAGAATCTACCTCATTCCATGTGATAACAAGATCCTCTCTTGTGTATCCATTTTGATGTTTGGCAAGCTGCTCCTCAAGAAATACATTAATGAACTCCTTATCCTTGTTGTAGAGAATCTTCCTAACCTTCTTGTCATCAATTTTCAGGCCTGTGGCAGCTCTTATCAACTCTTTCATCACCTTGAAGTTAATCCTTGACCAACTGGAGTGCAAAGTTCAACTAGCAATGAATAGAATAAGAGTGAGAAAGGTAACTCTTTAAGTTGCATATTGAAAATTTTTAATCAAATATATTTTAAATAATTTTTATTTAAAAGTTAGATGAGTGAATCTTTAAAAATTGGGGCATTAATGTAAAAAGGAATTCTATGTGGTGATAAACATAAAAATTAGGAAAATATTTGAAATACTTTGATCCCACCTACAAATTTGTTTTTATAATGTGACACCCCATGTCAATTGTGGCATCTAGAACTTCCTTTTTAAGTTTAATTGATTGGTGTTAGATGCTGTGGCAGAACCAACTTGTGGAGGAGCTCTAAAGGAGGGTAAGAGCAATTTAATTTGACATTATATGTATAAATATTTAATGAACATTCTTATCTAGTTTTTTATTTGTTAATTCGTTGAGTAATGACATTATTATCTATGATCTGACTTTCAACTCTCAACTAACTTACGGTTGTAATAACTCAGGGCAATGATTTACAATAAGAGAATTATATGCTACACAAAATGGTATGTCTAGAAATACATGTCGTCTAGTATTGTAGATTATAATTCTACAGAATGTAATTATCTATTTTATAGATGCAACTCTCTGAAGGGAAGACATATGTAGAGAGAATTCACATCGATAATGTTGGAATGCCATCAAGTACAATAGCTATGGATCCTTGGCAACAAAACTATCTGCAACCATTGCAAGGGTAGATTCTATTCTTTTATTATTTGGAGCTTTAAATATCTAGTGTTGATTGTTTACTTTCAGCCCTTTTCATTGGTATTTTGGCTTTGAAATTGACATTTAGATTGTTTTACTATCACTTGAGAATGAGACTCATAAGTGAATTGTATGAATTGTTTTCAGGAATAACTCATCGACACGTCTACCTGAGCAGGAGTGTTGTCTATCCTCCATAGTGCAAGGATGGCAGTGATCCAAACTGTTTCTATAGCATAACAATGCGGTCATATTTTATTGTAACTATTTGATGCCATAAAGGAAGTAGTTATATATGGTTTCATATTATAGTTAAACAAATGGTCATGGATGGACATGTCAGTTTGGATGCTTTAATAAAATGTAAATTTCAAATAATTATAGAGGCCCACAAAGTACTTTTAGTGCCTACCCCATTATTTGAACTTAATGCTTAATAATCCTTTAATTTTCGATGTATTATCAATGTTGAATGGGTTCACCAAACACTTTTTCTTCTCTAAAATTACCATAGGTCATTATAAAAACTTTATATATCACTCACATAAAGTTCATCCAAACTATTTTTAGACCACAATAATTCGGTCATATTTATTCATGTTATAGTTGAGCGGAATGCTTATAGACATGACACTTTGGATGTAGAATAATATTAAAATTTTAAATAATTACAAGGGATTACAAAGTATAAAACTATTGGTCCTCATCGTTCTAATTATTATCCATGTCAAATATATTATGTTTTTAGTAATATTAAAAAGGATAACAAGGGTCCCCACCCTTACAAACAACTATCCTCACTTAATTCCATTTCTTCCCCCCCTTGGAAGCTTCAACAGAGTCCATGTGAGGCAGTCTTTGAGCTATCCTCACTTAATTCCATGAAAAATTAGTGCCCTTACAATTAAAACATTCCTCATTAGAAGCATTTGGCACATCCTCTTCCTCACTAGATAGCATTATGTTTCCTTCTTCAACCAAAGGCATTGCCCTAGCTTTAACCTTCTAGTCTGAGAGTCTTGAGGACCTTCTAGCTCCAATAGGGTTGTCACTCACCACATTCTTGCCCTTTTTTTTTTTGCTTATAGTTTTCTTCTACCCCTCTAAAACAAGGTTGGAGGCAAGAACAAGGAATTCATTAGGTTTCTTCTTAGTAACTTTTTCTTCCTTTTTCTCATGAATTTGTAGGGAAGGGGCAATCTTTTTCTTCTTCACACTAGGTTTAGCCTCATCAAGAGCATGTCAAACAATAGTGTTGGGAGAATTACTTAGGCATAAATGGTATAAACAAAATATTAGCCCCCGATGTAGAGGCATTGTCATGCTCCCCATATTAAGGCATTGTTTAAATTAATGATTTAAACATCATGACGAGAAAGTCGTTTTCGTCAAATATGGAGTTTTCATCAACTAAATGATAATTGTCTTTAATATGAAATAATATTCTTTTTATTTTATATTTATTGTATTTATAAATGATAATATAAATATAAAATAGTATTATCAATATTGATATCATTATTATAATTACAGTATAATATATTTATATATTTAAATAATAATATAAATATTATTATTATAAATATATAAATAAATATAAATATAAATAAGAAATATTATTATAATAATATAATAAATATAAATATGGGGTGGCTTGTGGGTGGAAGGGTTTTGATCCTTCCCTTGGGGTCTTGTCTTTTTCCATTTCTTGCAAACGTGTCCTGGGGGTTTGCATGCCTGCTGGGGATCTTGTTTTTTGCTATGCAGGGTGGGGAAACATCTGGGGCTAGCCCCAAATTGGATTTTTGATTAGCAGTTGGTTCGAAGCCTTCAGCACATGGAGTGAATGTTTTTGATAATATGCTGTTTTCTTCAGAGATGGAGATGAATGATCTAGGATCAGTTAGTGGTTCCTGAATAACGAAGATTAATGGGTGTTTGGAAAGATGCAAAGAGAGACCGAAGTTGATTATCCCAATGGAAATGCTTGCTAATGATATTGAATACTATTCAAGGCACTCTTTTTTTTGCAAGTTCATGGGTTTGAGAGTCTCGCTGCAAGTTTTGGAATCCTGGACTCAATGGACTTGGATGCCGGAGGGTGAGATGGAGATTAGGCTTCTTGCGAACAACTTTTTTATGGTCTCTTTTGATTGCATGGCAGATCGGAATAAGGTCTTCGAGGGTGGCCCCTATTTTTATAACCGGGTGGGTTTGTTTATCAAGCCATGGCATGCTGGCTTCAACCTGACTGAGGCAATACCGAGTCGGATCCCAGTTTGGGTTCGGTTGCCATGGTTTCCAGTTGAGTGTTAGCGGGATGACGTGTTGCATTTGGTGGATTCAATGCTTGGTAAACCTGTTGGGTCTTCACAACAGACGCAATATAAAAAGGTAATGACTTTTGCTCGTATCTGTGTAGAAATTAATTTAAGCAAGCCACTGCCAGATTCTATTGAAGTGAGTGTTGGATCATATACTTAGGTGCAACAGCTAGATTTTGAAACCCTACCTTTTCGGTGTCGTCTTTGTCATGAATATGGTCACTTGCAACGTAGGTGCCCTAGGGCTAAGCCTGTAGTGCCCCAATCTTCTCAGCCTTCTCATAATCCACCTAGGGCTGATAATGGTAAGGAGCCTATTTCGGGTGATGGTAATGGAGATGATGGCTATGTCCCTGTCAAGGCTCGCAATAGGAATCGGGGCCAGAAGCGAACCTTGAGGGAGAGGCAGGTTGATGAAACTTTTAATAGGTTTGAGGTGCTAGATGATCTCAACCAGGGGGAAGTGAATCCGGGGTTGCTGAACTTGGATCAGGGAACTTTGGGTTCAGGACAGGATGGGCCACCATTGGAGGCCATGCAGGTTGTGCAAGAGATTGGGGTTGGGCAAATGGATACGGATCAACAATTGATTGTCCAGACTGAACAAGAATCTTCTATTGGAGCTTCGAAGAGTGGTGGAGGTGGTTCCCCATTGCCCCTGAAAGGAGGCAAGAATGTGGGGAAGAGCTCTTTGGCCTCCTCTCATTTGGCTATTCAGCAAATTGAACTGAAGAAAGGGGTTGGTGACAGGACTTCCAAGCTGGGAAGGAAGAAGGATATTGAGAAATTTAAATTAACTGGGCAAACTTTGGTGGAGTCAGGGTTAGTCAGGACTCTGGATTCACATTTTTCATGCCCCCAAAAATGATTGTTCTCTCATGGAATGTAAGGGGCTTGAATAGTGGCCCTCGATAAAAAGTTGTTCGTGATTTGGTTAGGAATCATTCTCCAGATGTTCTTTTTCTTCAGGAGACTAAATTATCTATAGATAATATGTTGGCCATGGCTCCTAAGTTGTGGAAATATGGTGAATGCCAGTGTATGGGGGCTCTTGGTGCTTCTGGAGGGGTGGCTTGTTTTTGGAACCCTCGGAAGATTTTCCCTCTCTGGTGGATGTCCTCTAGATCCTCTATATCCCTAGTCGCCTCTTGGTATGAGACTGGTGAGTGTATTCTCCTATCTAATGTGTATGCTCCTGTTGAGTTTCTAGGTAAACAACTTCTATGGTCCCATCTTCGTTCTGTTCATAGCTTAGCTCCTTACCATTCATGGGTCATGGCTGGCAATTTTAATGCTATTGTGGAATTGTCTAAGAGAAGAGGTGGTATTCCTAGGTTGGAGCCTTCTGCTCTATTATTTAGAGATAGTATTTCTAAATTAAATCTTATTGATGTTCTGCCAAGTAATGGTCGCTTCACTTGGAATAATAGGAGAATTGGTGAGAGTTGTGTTGCTGAGAGGCTTGATTGATTCTTGGTTTCCTATTATTGGGTTGGAGACTTATGGTCCACTCGATCTGAAATTCTTGATTGGAGAGGTTCTGATCATTGGCCTATTAAGCTTAGTATTATCTCTGCTCAGGGGCCTCATTCTCCCTCATTCAAGTTCCAGATTATGTGGTTATGGGATCCTACTCTTCATGAACATGTGGCTGAGTCGTGGCGGATTGGTAGACCAACTTTTGGTACGGCAATGTACACATTCTCCAAGCTTTTTCAGTTTGTCAAATATTAGCTTAAAAGGTAGAATCGGCGATGTTTTGGTAATATCTTTCATGCTAAGGTTGCTACCCAGGATGAGTTGAATAATATTACGCAGTTGATTCGTGAGAATGGGGCCTCTGAGGATCTTCTAAGGGAGGAGGCTAAGACTTTGAAAGTGGTTGAGGAATTTGAATTGCGGGAAGAAATCTATTGGAAGCAAAAGGCCCGGGTTGAATGGTTACAAGAAGGTGATAAAAACACCACCTCCTTCTTCAATTCTGTGAAGGACAGGAGGCATGGTAATTCCATTCCTTTTCTGGTGAATGATAGGGGTGAATGTCTTGCCTCATTTCAGGAAATCGCTACTGAGGCTTCTCAGTATTTTGCTACTTTATTTAGGGAGGATTCACGAGGGGGCTCTGTTGAGGAAGCACGAGTTCTTTCTTGTATTCCTCAGTTGGTCTCTAGGGAGGCAAATGAGTATCTGATGAAAGATATCTCTCTTGATGAGCTGGAGGGGATTGTGTTTCAGATGAAGAAGGGTAAAGCTCTTGGTCCCGATGGTTTCCCAATTGAATTTTTTCAGGAATTCTGGGATATCATAAAGTTGGATCTTCTGGCGGTTGTCCTTGAGTCCCAGAGGAATAAGCAGATGCTTCGTGCTCTAAATTCCACCTTCCTTGCTCTCATACCCAAGTGTGAAGGGGCTGATAGGTTATCTCAGTTCCAGCCTATCTCTCTTTGCAATGTGGCTTACAAAATCATTTATAAGTTATTGGCTGAGAAATTGAAGAAGTGGCTTAAAGTGCTGATTTCAGAGGAATAGAGTGGATTTGTGGTAGGTCGATAGATTCTTGACAGGGTTGTCATTGCTACGGAGACCATCCACACCATGGACAACTCCCATGAGAAGGCTATGTTCATTAAGCTAGATATGGCTAAGGCTTATGACAGGGTTAGATGGTCTTTTTTGCAGAAGATCCTTGTTTCTTTTGGTTTTGGGGAGGAGTGGATCTGATGGGTCATGAGCTATGTCACGTCTATTTCCTTCTCAGTTTTGATAAATGGAGATCATTCTGGACTTTTTGGTGCCTCAAGGAGTTTGCGCCAAGGGGATCCTCTTTCTCCGTATCTTTTTCTACTTCTTGTGGAAGGCCTTGGACGTTTGTTGAAAAGAAGGGTGGAGCTTGGCACCATTCTGGGTTGGCGATGGGGTGGAGACTTGCCTCCGCAATCTCATTTATAGTTTGTTGATGATACTGCCCTGATGGGGATGGCTACTATTAGGGAAGCTACTAACTTGAGGCAGGTGTTGAACATATATCTTGTTGCTTCAGGACAATTGATTAATGAGGAGAAGTCATCCATATTCTTCTTCAATACATCGACCCCCATTCAAAGAAGAATTGCTAATATCTTGAGGTTTCAGATAGGGGTTCTCCCTTTGACATATTTGGGTTTCCCAATTTCTATTCGCCATCTTCCCAAGGGTTCTTAGCAAAATATTATTGATAAGCTCCATGCAAAAGTTAATCATTGGACCCACAAATGGTTGTCTTTTGCGAGGCGGGTTCAACTTCTCAAGTTAGTGGTGCAGGCTCTTCCTACCTACAGATGCATGCTTCTAGTGGCTCCGATGGGTTTTTGAGGGAGTTGGATTCTCTTGCAAAGCAGTTCTTATGGGCAGGAAGTTTGTCTTCCCCCAAGTGGAGCCTAGTCAGGTGGGATGTTGTGTGCAGCCCAAAGCAATTTGCTGGTCTTGGTCTTCGACAGTCTACATTATCTGGAGTGGCTATGGCTGCTAAGCTTTTTTGGAGGTGGTGTGTGGAACAGGATCAGTTGTGGGCTAGGATATTATCTCATAAGTATTTCCTGAGGATTCCATGATAGGATCTCCCTCATTACCCTCTTGAGGGGAAAGGTTCAGTGATTTGGAATACTCTTCAGAAGGGTGCAAAGCTTATCAAGGAAGGTTTATTTTGGATTTGTAGATAGGGAACTGAAGCTCTCTTCTGGTCAAATTCTTGGGATGGATTCCCTCCATATACTTCTCAGTTCCCCAACCTTCTTCCTTTGTGCCAAAGATTTCTCGAGGCTGGCTGGGCTAGGGTGAGTGACTTCAAGTCTATTGCTTCTTTTGGTTAGTTAGAGGTAGCTCATTAGAAGGATCCTGCAGTGTGGCCAGATTTGGGACTTACGGAAGATAGTGCTGAGCTTCACAAGATTCTTCATAATAGGAGTTGTAGTTCTCTTCTAGAAGAGGATATTCTTGCTTGGACCCATAATCCTAAGGGGGTTTACTCTGTTGCTTCTAGTTATTAGGTGTTATTGGTTCAGAAGCTAACTGGGGTAGAGGTTCATTGGTGGAAAAGGGTGTGGAATAAATTCTCATGGCCTAAATGCAACTGCTTTGTTTGGACTTTGGCTTGGAATAGGTGCTTGACCTGGGATAACATTCGTAAACAGGGATTTCAAGGACCTTCAATTTGTGTTTTGTGTGGGGGAGCGGAAGAGGATTCTTCGCATTTGTTCTTCCGGTGCCCCTTTGTTGTGCAGCTTTGGCATTGGTGGTGGGAGGTGTGGAAGCTTCCTTGTATTCATGTGTGCTCTTTGGTTGAATTCTGGGATAGTATGGGAAGACCTCCTTCTATGGCTTCCTTTTTGTAGGAAGTTTGGTTCGTGGGTCCTACCTTTCTGCTTTGGCAGATTTGGGCGGAGTGGAACCATCAAATTTTTCGTGATCAGAAGTTGGTGGGTTGCCAAGTTTGGATGCGTATGCTAGGAATGGTGCAGGAGTCAGTTTTAGCTAAATGTGATGTGGTTTTCCCCTTGGAGAGAGGTGATGATGAGTTGGTGGCTAGACTAGGTCTTCAAGAAATTCATTCTTCTTTTGTCAGTTCCAGGAACTGTAGGCATGGGAAAAAGAGGGTTCAACAGGTTGGAAGGTGGTTACCTCCTCCCAATGGATTTTTAAAGATCAATACTGATGGTTCTTCTAAGGGAAATCCTGGGCCTGCTGGAATTGGTGGAGTTGGCAGGGACTCAACTGGGTTGGTGATTTTTCTATTCTCTATACATGAGGGGGTGAAGACTGTTAACTTCATGGAGGGTTTGGCAATTCTGCATGCTATTGAGAGGGCCCTTGCTTTGGGATGGAGAAAAGTTATATGTGAAGCTAATTCATAGATTTTGATTAATCTCTTGAATGAGTGAAAGATATCTGATATTAATTGGCAGTTGGCTTTGGTTGTTCAACGGATTCTTCAGGTTAGTTCTCAGATGGAGGAAGCATCCTTTGTTCACATCCTGAGGGAGTGGAATCGTGCTACTGACTGCTTGGCCAAATGGGCCTCTGAGCATGATAGTGGTTGGAAGGTTGAGGATTGGGATCAGGTTAACCCTGAGCTGCATCTAGATTTAGACCGGTTCTTAGAGGATAGGAGGATACATGGGGATAGTTGATGTTATTTTATGCTGTGGGGTTTTCACCTTGTTGTCTGGGGCTGGGTCCCTTGGTTATTATTGTAATGCTCTTTTCTGATTTTTAATAGAGTTTTTACCCCTTTGTTTTAAAATATAATAAATATAAATATAACTATAACTATCAATATAAATATTATATATTATCAATATTATATATTATATAATTATAAATATGAATAAGATATTATATAATTATAATTATAATAATAATAATTAAATATTATACCAATGATGGCATGGTTCGGTGGTTAAGTCGCTCAAGATGTAGTGGCGGCCACCAGAGTTCAAACCCCCGCTGGGCCAACGAGCTCGCAAGGCTTTACACCTTCACTGGGCCAATGAGCTCACAAGTTTGAAGTGTTCTTCCTAGGGGATGAGGTCCCCCAGTTGTGGCCTCACCGGTTCATTGCTCCGGGCAAAAGCATTCGCGTGGAGCCGGAGGGCATGTCGCACCAGCATCGCTGGTCACGTTAAAAAGTTTACCAGGCGCATTTTAAAAAAAAATAAAAAAAATAATTAAATATTATGATATATATGATATAAATATATAAATTTTAAATATATGATAAATATATATATTATAAAGTAATCACATATAAGACAATCTTATATGGCACTGTGTAAGATTTTAGGAATCATTTAAATATTTAATCAAGGCATATTGTATAAACAACAATAGATAAAAAGCAGCGCTAATAGTAAACTAAGAATATTAAAAGAACCATGATCGATGACAAAAGGAGAAGTTATATATCCTCATCATCCATTTACAGCAATTAGAAAATCTAATTGGGAGTGACGTTTACTTAGAAGTAAACATTATTATCTAATAGGTAGTGATTCATTATAAAAGGGTACGATCAAACATAAGCCACCGCATTTATGAAAGGATGTATCTTGGACATGGATCGCCTCCCTTGAGGTGGTATAAGTGGGAGTTGATATCACTCATAGCAAAAAAAAAAAAAGGGAAGGAAGGACAGCGAATAAGAGAAGACGATTCAAAAATCATCCATCAATCGCAGCAAGCAATCAATCATCAATATCTAAACTGATCGAATAGAGAGTCTAAGAAAACAGTCTAAGAAATAAACACTCAATCTTATTCACCTATCGAATAATAAGAAGGATCTTTGCATCAAGGGTGGAAAAATATATCATCCACAGTGCACGACGTGACATCATAGATCACATAAGGAAAGATACATCTGAATATTGAGGTACGGACGGAAGCAACAACAATTAATTCTTAACTCTTCCAAGCATCAATCCAAGCATTGGATATTATCATTAATTCATACAAGAATATATTTCAATGCTGCAGTCCATTTTACAATAGCAAGTAAGCATCTTCATATTATTCTTATCCTCTTGTCTGATCGGCTGTCATACTAGCACAGGTATGAAGGAACTTGTATTTTTGTTTCATTCATAAATGTACCATTATGATAGCATTTATTTTATACAGTGAATCACTAATAATGTGTAGACAGTCATATTCAATTGCTTGTGATAATGTATCTTGTATGCTTTGAATTCATAAGTGATTTATTAACACCATATGTGGGAAAGAGTAGAAAGTGCCAAGAGGCCATTCATGGATATTTATCACATAGAGGCCTTGTCACATGAGGTATGAGGTACCCATAGTGCAAGGATTGTGAATTAATGACCTTGGCTACCTAGAGTACCAAGGAGTCTCACAGAGGCCTTAGCTCCAAGAGTACAAAGGTATTTCTTGAGTAAGGATGGGAGACATTAGAGCCCCATGGTGGATAACGGTAACTCTCATCTCATCTCACGTAAGTTGTTAATAAATGACATATGAGAGATAGCAAATATGTAATATGTATAGATAAAGATCATAGATCATGTGAAATATTATGATAAAGAATATGCAAGGCATATGAATAGTGATCATAAGAATAGCATGTGAAATATGAAAAATAGATAAGGGCAATAGTGTTAATCCACTCACCACTATGAGGAGTAAGGAAGGTTAGGGGTAGGTAATCAACCAAGGATAGGTATGGGTTCATTGGTCTAGAGCACCCCTTCAAGCCCTTATCTCAAGATGGTACCTTAGGAGGCAAGAGGTAAACTTTTGATTTGAATGGTCTAGAGAACCCTGAGTCAATGGAAGGTCCTAGAGTGGCATGGCTCTAGAGTACCCCTCAAAGGAAGAACAACCTATACCATTGGCATTGCACCCTAATAGATTCACTCTCATAAGATGGAGGTTTGATTAACAAGGCCCAAGTATATCTCTTCTACAGAATCATGAAATGAATACAATCAATCTATGATAACAATGGCTTATGTTTATAAATGATGACATGTGATCTTGAAGGAAGATTTGAATACTAATGTTCTCTTTGTAAGTTAAAATTGTGCAAGGTTAAGGAAAATTTTTGGATTGCTAGAAGGGGACATTACAAGTGGTATCAGATCTATCGTCCTGCCATCCTGTGAATGATAAGAATTTATTATTTATGTTGTTAACATTGGTTGAGAAAACAAGGATATCCTAAAGAGAACATTATAAGATTAATATGACTCACACCTTGTGTATTACTTGTATTATTGCTTTAACTTCCTTGCCTTGTTTGCTCTTTGTGTATTTTTACATTTATTTTTGTGTGCATTTACGTCATGCTTTATATATGTGTTCCAAGTGTTTACTCTATGACTTTGTGTGTGCATTTAAGTGCATACTTTATGATTGTATTTTGAGTGTATACTCCATGATTGTGTTGAGTGTATACTCTATGATTGTATTTATATTTGAGTGTACGCTCCATAAATTGTATTTGTATGCTCTATGACTTCATGTGCAATCTGTGACTCTGTATTCAAGTGTATGCTCTATAACTTGTATTTGCAAGTTGAAATTGTATGACTTGTATTCATATGCACATGCCGGTATGATTGTGTGTGACTTGTATTCGAGTGTGAATATGTATTCAAATGCATACTCCATGACTTATATTTGTATTTGAAGATGTACTTTATATTCATATTTGAGTGTATACTCTCTGAATTTGTATTCAAGCATGATTGCATTCATACTTGAGTGTATTTAATGACTATGTATTCAAATGTGTGACTTTGTCCTTATATGACTTGTACACTCCATGATTGTACATGTATGCAAATGAAGACTCTATGACTTGTGATTGCACGCTCTATGCATTTCCAAATTTGTATGACTCTGTAATTGTATTTGAAAATTGAGTGTATGTGTATACTCTCTGACTTTGTAATTGTATGAAATTGTATGACTTGTATTTGCAACTGTATGAAGTGTATTCAAGTGCATGCTCTATGAACATGTATGATCTATGAATATGTATTTATATGCAAGTTTATACTCTCTGAATTGTATGCAAGTGTGCACTTTCTAACTTGAACTTAGTGTTCGAGTAAATATTCAGTGAGTTGTATTGGTATTCAAGTATATGTTATGACCTGAATATAAACGTATACTCCACAGTTATTTGAATGCATACTCTATGAATTGTATTTTGGTGCATTCCCTATGACTTGTATTCAATTGTATACTTTGGGACTAAGTGTATTTGAGGGAATTCTCCATGACTTTGAGTATTCAAATGTGTACTACATGCTTTATGTGTGCACTCCATGACTTATGTATGTTCAAATGCACACTTCATGACTTGTCTCCATATTCATGCTTGCATGTTACATGTATGCTTCATGCCCTATATATTGCGTGCATACTTGTGTACCAAGTGTTTTCTTGTATTTCATACATATACTTGTATTACATACTATGTGCTTCGTATACTTTTATCACATATAATCTTTGTGTAGGCTTCATGTACTACATGAATTTATGATTTAAGTTTCATATCTAATTATGTACCTATACTTCAACACAGATCTTCTCTCTTCTATCAGAAATTATCATCACACTATCTTATCGTCATCATTAAACACTTCTACAAGCTACCTTCTCTTTAAAATTTTTCAAGATGTCTCATCACTTGTTGCAATCTTGGAATCTCATTACTCTCAAATCTTCTTAATCTATGATACTTGCGTCCCATCAATATTATTCAATGCACCAAATAAATGCTTATTTATACATTGAACATTCATTAGACCCATTGAATACTCTTTAAATTCTCTTTCATGGGATCACAATCATTTTCTCTACATTAAAACACATTCATAACAAAGCATTGGAAGGTGGCGTAAGAAAAGAACTTGTTGTAATTGCTTGAGGACAAGCAATTTTGAGTGAGGAGGGCTGTCATGTTGTCCATATTAAGGCATTGTTTGAATTAAAGATTTAAACATCATGACGAGAAAGTCATTTTTGTCAAATATGGAGTTTTCATCAACTAAATGATAATCATGTTTAATAAACAATAATATTATTTTTATTTTATGTTTATTGTATTTATAAATGATAATATAAATATAAAATAATATTATCAATATTGATATCATTATTATAATTATAGTATAATATATTTATATATTTAAATAATAATATAAATATTATTATTATAAATATATAAATAAATATAAATAAGAAATATTATTATAATTATTTATTATAATAATATAATAAATATAAATATAAATATAATTATCAATATAAATATTATATATTATCAATACTATATAATATATAATTATAAATATGAATAAGATATTATATAATTATAATTATAATATTAATAATTAAATATAAATATATAAATATATAATAAATATATATATTATAAAGTAATCACATATAAGACAATCTTATATGGCACCGAATAAGATTCTAGGAATCATTTAAATATTTAATCAAGGCATATTGTATAGACAACAATAGATAAAAAGTAGCGCTAATAGTAAACTACGAATATTAAAAGAACCATGATCAATGACAAAAGGGATTTTGGGCAGTCAATGTTAAGTTAGCAAATCACACCATAAAAGGATACGTTATATATCCTCATCAACGATTTACAACAATAAGAAAATCTAATTGGGAGTGACAATTACTTAGAAGTAAACATTATTATCTACTAGTAAAAGCACCAAAGGTGCTAACAAATGGCCGATAGGCACAAATATTTATAGGCCTAACCTTAAATAGTATATATTTATATTTTTTCTAGAAAATCATTAAATGTAATAGTTGGTGGAGAAGGCTATAAATACTATAAGAATTTTTTTTTGCAAATAAAAATAATGAAATGGTATTAAATGAATAACCACATGAGCTAAATCATGAATGTGCCATTATAAAACTAAATCATAAAAAAACCATATATTTAGTAATTGCAAGATTTTTTCATTTTGTTGAAATTTCTTGTTCGCCATTTATGATTGCCTCTTTATGCTATATCTACAACTTATATAATATATTTAATACCACAAGAATTTAAAGAGAAATGAAGACAATAGAAAAATGTATAATAACAACATAAACATATATCAATGTTTTGAATGTAACTTTTAATAAATCACATTGAATATGATATTAAATAGAAAGCTATATCAAATAAGATCATATGAAATATTTTATTTTATACAATTATTATTACATGGGCATAATTGAAAGAAAAATTATTATTGCAAGTATAAAGGCCATAACATTATTGTTAACAACACAATATTCATTTATGTAAATGAACAGCAAATAAATTGAATATTTATTGGATGTTCTCTCCAAGATCAACTTAGAGACAACAATTGGAATGGATGCTCTTCATCTTTCCTATTCTTAACATAATTTGCATTTTCTATCTTACTGTATCATTCAAATGAGAATGGTGGTGATATTCTCAAAGTTTTGAGAGATTTAACTCGAGAGATAGCAGTGAATGTTAACCAGCCCTCTCTACATCACCAATATTTATTGTTGCTCTATCTAATGTTAACCCTTGTGACTTATGTATTGTTAAATCCCATGCCATTTTAAGGGGGATTTGTGTAGGATTGCCTCTTGTAACAGGTGAAATAGGGACAAACTTTGGGTTGTTAACATCCCAAGGTACACCCACATAATTATCAAATTCTACAATCACACATAATGGCAACTCTGGTGGTTGAGTACCTTGTTGATAAACTATATTTTTTATAGTACCAAGTGCTCCATTAACTAATCCAGCATTTACCCATAAATTGCATACCAACATCACACGTTGGCCAACACATAGTAGAACCACCCTATCCAAGTGATCATCATCATCATCATGTGATTCTATACGTCGGGTGTATGTAGACACACTACGTGCAATTGGCATGTTGAGTGACTTTTGCATGTTCTTATTGTGGAGCAGAACCATACTGTTTGTGGCATATAAATGCATAGATGCATCAAATATTATATGCTCCTCAAGACTTATTAAGTCATTTGTTTGACCCATAAGGAGTTTCCAATCATCATATCTTGCAATTGCATTCCTAATGTTTGTTAATATTTCTCTAAATCTAACTTGTTCTAGATCATGCCCTTGTTGTTGAAAGATTGTGTCCAAAGTCACAACTGTTTCAAATGTAGTCCACAATGAACCATAAGTACTACCTGTAAACATAGAAAGTACAATTTTCTCAAAATAGATTAAGAAACAAAACATTTACACCAATAAAATTTAGTAAGGATAGTAATACAATAAGTGAGACCTGCATATAGTGGTATGTCTCGCATAGGAGGTAACTAGGCAAGATCACCAACAAGGATAATTGACCTTCCACCAAAATCTTTTGTGCCATGTGATGGAAATAATTGTTTCAAGTGCATGTTGATATCAACAAATAGTTTTGGGCCTATAAAACTCATTTCGTAAATGAGAATATATCGGATATGCTTGACATCTTCTTGTAGAGTAGCTAATGATTAACCACTCAAAGGCTTGACATTTTTAATTGAAATTTTTAAAGATGCATGAATTGTAGTGGCACATATGTTGAAAGCGACAATTCCTGTCGATGCAAGTAGTAGCAAGTGGCTTTTTCCATTGATTAACTTAAGATCCATTGCATGCGTAATACAATTAATTAGGTAAGATTTCCCAGTTCCAGCAGTTCCTTGGTTGATCATCTTAAGAGGTTCATCATTATCAAGCAATTCAAAATGTCTCATGATTACATCAAATGCAATTCATTGTTTTTTACTTAAATTAATTGAAGGATTAAATTGATAATCAAATTCTCTTTGGATTAGATTTCGTAGTCAGCTTGACTCTATGAATTCTATGGTTGTTTCTTGTAAAACATTTGGCAATTGATATTGGTTCCAATCATACTCTATGTCAAAGTCATGCTTACCAAGAAGATCAATATCAGATAACTGAAAATCTTGTCGTGGTGCTAAGCTAGACAAAACTTGCCCCTCCTCCATTTCTACATTATCATTAGCAACATTATCTTCAATCTCTGCATCACTAGTATCAGTAGTTTCTGAGGAAACAGGTGTCCGATGTACATGCCATGCATGATATGTATTTTTAATTACCTCCCAATATCAACTCTAATGTTACGAAATGGTTTATATAATAACAACTTACTCCAACAAAATAACTCATATTCAGGTGAGTCACTTTTTGGGATTGAAAGATATTTAGGCCAAACTCTAACAATTGTGGGTATATCTTGTGGCTTCCATTTTTTATATCTATGATGTGGAGAATATGACCAAGATCTTGAAACTTCTACCATACATAAATGATCTAATTGTACAAGATGCTCCATATATGCATGGATGAAGTTTTAATCCATTATCTCCGCGCCCGTTGGTTGTACAAACTCACGCTTTTGTCCTTCTATCTGCCCAATTCATCCTCTATTGTCGCATTCCATCTGCCGCTGCTGTCCGTCCTCAGTAACTCCATGATTGGCGGTCTCCATTGCTAATCCGCCACTAGCGAACACTTCAACGACAACCAACAACATTCAAGCTTTCGCATCTTCATTTTTTGTTATATCCAAGCGCTCTTTAAGCTTCAATCATCGACAATCAAAGATCTTGCATCGGCTGTCATTAACAGTACACGGTTACTAATCTCCGGTTAGCACTCTTGTATAATGGTGGATCTCACAAACTTCGGGCAGCTATAAAGTCATACGTTGTTAAGCTTTCAAGGTCGGTACTTCAAGTTTTCCTCGATATCCATCTATATCCATTTTTTCGTTTAGTTTAGACTCTTTTCATAGATTTGAAACATAAAAACTTTTTTAGTTTAGTCTTAATAAAATGCATCTTTTATTAACTTTTTAATGTCCGTCTTATTACCTAGTTTTTAATTCTTAATTTAATTTAGATTTTAATTTAAAACGTAATTTAGTTTTTAGTTTTAATTTAATTTTTAAATTTAATTTAATTTTTAATTTTTAACTTTAATATAGTTTAAATTTAGTTTTTAATTTTTAACTCTAATATAGTTTAAATTTTATTTTTAATTTTAACTTAGTTTTCATTTAGTTATTAATTTTTCTAATTTAGATTTTATTATTAATTTAATCTTTAATCTAGGTCAATTATATTAGTTTTCATTATGATAGCATTTTAGTCTAATTTTCTAATTTTAATATAGCTTGATTCTAACATAGCTTTAATTTTTAGTCAATTTTTTTAGATTAGCTAGGCCATTTTTTCCTAACAATCATTTTTTTTGCTTTTTCTAGTCATTTTTTTTTGGTTTTGCATGTCACTAACCATTTTTTTGCAGCCATCTTGTTTGTCGAAGACCATTTTTCATCAAACTACTCACAAGTGTCCTACATATTTCACTTGTCAAAGACATATCATTTGAAACATTTTGCTTGCTTTATCCAGTGGACCTAATTGTGGCTTGCAGCATGTGTCTCATCATCAAACTTGACAACTTTTTAGGTGCACTCGACACAACTTTTCCTTTTTCTAAACAACTTGTTTTCCATCACACTTGGATTTGGGCTCCTAAAATGAACATTGTTTGCTATCACATCATCAAAAAATTGGGCTAAAAAGAACAAGTGTCTTCCTACACATTTGGCTTTGGATTTAAAAAGAACAAGTGCTTGAACTGTTTTCCTTACATTTCATTTCTAAGGGTCAATTAACAACTGCGAGTGCGAATCAAGTGACAACTCACTTGGTTTGCTTTTGTATACCCTATCTAGGAGGCTTGCTTGGAGACACACCACTCCAAGGGATGACCTCAACCGAGGTTGAATCAAAAGACACCCTCATTGGGAGTTAGAATCTTGTCACTCTTGGCTAAGCCCCAAAGAACTTTATACCTTTGGGATGTGAAGGTGAAGGGTGGGTTACCCCTTTCTCCCGTCTGTGTGGCAGGATTTCTCTTTCAATTCCATAGTCAACCTTGTGCAATCTAGCCTAAGACCTAATTGGCCATACCCACTTGAATAGACATTAGGCTCGTTGATGTGTCTTCCATTTGTGCTTTCTTAATCATCACATTTCATTTTCAAAATAAAAAACTTGCTTATGTGTCTTGCGTGAGTGATTCATGTGTGTATATGCATAATCATTTGTTTGAACATTACCAAATCAAGCTCTAAACACCAAACACATAAACAAATCAATCTAAACATTCATCCTAGTCAACACACATCATATCCAACTTAATTTCATCCACATCATCCAAACAATCCACATCATCAACCAAATCCCTAAACAAGCACTTGCTAAAAGGACTTATGACAAACACTTGGGTGACAACATGTTTACACAAGAAGACCCAGAAATCATATTCCAAAGATTCCTCCAAAATCTTTATCAAGGATCACAATCCCTAAACTAAGATGCCATTGAAACATTACAATTCTGCATCCAAAGAGCTCAACCCCAAGCAAGCCAATCACCTCAACTGCAACACTTCGTAACCCAAGTTCAACACCTTTTAGCCATTAGTCAAGCCCGACAAGGACAATAATCCTTAACCATTCACTCCCAACCTAATCCATCTTGCCACATGTCATATCTGTCCACTTGATATCAACCTAATCCATCTTGCCACATGTCATATCCATCCACTTCCTGTCAACCTAATCCACCTATCCACCAAGTCAATGCCACATCAACCTATGAATATCCACCTCAAGCTTATTCAATCCCTCATGCCGACATTCCAATGCACTACCAAGCCCATCCACAAGGCAATCAAGTGATTTCACAAGAACAACATGCAAGTCCAAATGGCCTTTTGTATATAAATCAAGTGAGAACAAGTCAACCTTGCCAACAAGATCAAATGCCCACATCTTTGAGTTCACCTCGAGATCTTTCGTCTACATATCCTACCATTACACCTAGCTGCCAAGACTATCAATGGCCTCCCCAACAAGCACAAATGAGCCCAAGTCCACCTTTGCAACAAGAAGCATATGCAGCTCCAAGTGGCCCTTTGTACATAAACCATGCGAGCCTAATACAACAAGACTTAATTACCTTTGACAAGGGAGATACCAATCTAGCCAATGCATCATATGAGTTGCCTCCATCATCCAATCATATGCCGACACATGAGCTAACAAGTCCTATTCTAACACAACCATGTGATCCCATTCCTAGTCCATTAATCCCTCTACCTTCTAAACCACCAAGCCCTCTATTACCTTCATCACCATGTCATTCTAATCGTTCACCAAAGGATGCGACTGAGATAGTTTTACAAAGGATACTTGAAGCAAAACTCATTGAACTTCCCAAACTCAAACCATGTGAAGAAAGTCCATATGATGAACATGATTATTGTGCATACCATAGGACCAAAGGCCATAATACAAATAAATGCCCAAAATTTGTCCCAATTTTTTACAAGGTGTATCGACATACAATAAGAGAGAAATATATATCCAATCTCATTATCTCCCCATCCAATCCTAATCCTAATCCATCTAACCTAATTAGCCCTCAACCAAATCCTAATCATAATCTTACAACACCATCTACCCTTATCATTTATCCATTATATTGCCCTTATACCCATACACTTGCAAAGGATGTGATCCATTGGCTATTAGCTAGGAATAAATTATCCCCATGTCAAACACCCACTCATGAGCCTATTAAAGAACTTCCAAAGGTCATGTCCAATCCTACAGTCTCGTCATGTGACCTACAATCCATTAGGCCTATTCAAGAAACCCCCATGAACCCAAGTCAAGAGCCATCATACCCTTATGTCCACAACCCTCAAGAGCATGTCAAGCCTATCCAAGAGTATCCTACTTCCACTTCCATTCAAGCAACCCAAGAGATATGTCAAGAGTTTAATACTAAGCATGTGGAAACATCAACCCCTTGTCTAAGTCAATATCAAAACACTTCCCTCCACCCCATCCATAACATATATCTTTTCCACGATCAAGATGATATCCATAATGATGAACCTATCCATGAGAATCTTGATCCTATTCATGCCCCTACAACTATCCATGAACAAGACACCCAAGACCTACATGCTTTATCTAATGAAAGTCTTGTTGACCTACTTCAGCATTGACCCCGTTTCATGGCCTTCCTTCAAATCAAAGAGATCTCTTCCTCTAGCCATGATCCCACAACATTCACTTGTCATGATGAGACACTTGTCCCCCAAGTAAGCATAAAAGATCAAACAAATAGATTGGATCTTAGCGAATATAATGAACATAATCAAGATCCTAATGATCATTCATCCATATCCACCATCAACTCCACTTCAAATCCACAATCATAGCCCCTTGTTCTTACCACCTTCATCCATGAATGTTCTTCCTTAGCACAACAACGACCTTTATCCACTTCACCTTCTCCATCCAATAAAGAGCTCAAGTCTAGTTCCCTAAGTACACCTAGTCCCATTGTCTATCGCATACTCCAAAACATGAACTACCAAGGCAAAGGTCTAGGCCTTTATGAACAAGGTATTTTGGATCCGATTCATGTCAAGATCCCTCCATGCTCATATGGCCTTGGCTACACACCCCAAGGTAAACAAGGCTAAGATGTTGGTAATCCCTTCATGCATCCTAAACCTACCACTTTCCATCACACCCCCCATCATCTACCCAAAACATATGTTGCCATTCCACCTCCATCATCCTATAAATGTCAAAAGCATGTGACTGTACACCTTCCACCATCCACTTTACCTTCACTTTTACCAACTCCAAATATCCCTCCATCCACCTTGCCACCGTTGCTTCCAACACCTAACATACCTATCATTCATAAGTATCCTTACATCCCTAATCATGACCAACAAATGCACACATTACCTAAGCATAAAGCTTCCAATCATTCCATCCACTCCACCCACCCCATGGGATTCAAAATCAAAAATTTTGATGCCTCTACCAATAAAGCTAAAAATCCTACCAAAAATCCAAAAGTTCTTCATACCTTAGGACATAAAGAATCAAAATCAAAGCAAAGTTCATCTAAGTAGCCATCTAAACCCTTACCTCCAAATGCAAAACCCAAAAGAAAAATGGTTTGGGTTCCTAAGCAAATAGATAGCAAGTCAAATGAGGCATCCTCATCCACATCTCAAGAATCCCAACCACCTATATCCATCCAAGAGCCTGTTTCCATCCAAAACTTCCATTCCCTTCAAAAATCCCACAAGCAAAACAAAAGCACTAAAAATACTAAATCTATGTGGGTTCCTAAATCACTTCATCAACCATCTCCTAAGCAAACATCTCCATTGCTTCCTACACCACCATCTCATCAAAAGCTTCAATGTTTATCATGGTGTGTGCAGCCATTGCTCATGGTTCCCTTCCACTCCTCAGCACCTCCACATAACTACATCTCCCCATCTTCCACCCATTATCCTACATATCTCCCCCATGCTATCCCTATGTCCCATGCTTTGGCATAAACTTCTCATCCATCTTCATTCCATAAACCTATATAATCCACATCATAATCCACTATCCCCATCCATCTATCCTTGCATGAACCTTTCATAATCCATTTCATCATCCACTATCTACCTAATCCATCTCTCATCCACGTAATCCCTTATCAATATCTATGAGTATAATGACATGGTCCATGCGAAGACATCATCCATCTCTAATGGGACACTATCACCTCTCATAGCACTAGACACTTGAGTCCCTCCTAGCCATTACCATGGTGAAAACCTAGCAAATAGGTGCCATGTGTAATTGTCATCCCATCTAAAAAAAAAAAAAAAAAGATCAAAATAGTAAAGAGAAATCCCTTTGTCCAACGGTGAAAACTTGGTAAATAGGTGCCTTGGATAAGTACCATGATGAAAACTTGGCAAACAAACATCATGTGTAGGTTAATCTTCTATGTCACTTACACTTGGGGGCACATTGTCTCATCAAACCTATCTATTTCCAAACTATCTATCCCATTATATCATTTTTCATCCTATCCTGTCCTACCATTACCATACGATCCTACCATCCTTAGCCATTACATAAACATGCCTATCCTATTGAACCCATTTATCCATCATTCCGCCTTTTGATTTTGATGAAGACATGGGGACAAATGTTGAAACATGTTTGGATATTTCTTGACATACCTTCTTTCCAAACCAAGTCTTATCCATTGACCATTTATCCATCCCATTTAAACCAATCCATCATGTCATCCTATCGTCATAAGCGCCACGTAAATTCCAATCATGTCATCCCTTGGTCATGAACTTTGTCACGTAAAAATCCTAAGCATTACCACCTAGAATGGGGCAAGTTATTCTTCCTATGCAACATAGCCTTTGGAGATCACATCCTAGCTCTCTTATGATCCATCCACTATGGCATATCCTTATCATGAGCTTTCAATCTTATAGCTTATCCCCATCTATTTATCATGAGCTTTCCACTATAGCCTACCTATCCATTTATCATGAGGCATGCATCCATCCCTTATATAGCCTATCCTGTTATCTATCCATCCAACTCTCATGAACCTTCCATTCCATCCAACTCTCATGATCTTGCCATCACATTCACTATGAGCCCAACATTTTCTCCATCCTTTTATCCATCCTTCTACATCTTTGCACCTAGACGTGGTTTTCCCTTGTCATTGGTATCTAGCACAAAGGCTACTCCAATTGTAAATCCATTAACACAAAAAAAAATCAAAATATCCCAAAAAAAACAAAAAAATAAAATATTTCAAAAAATCAAAAAAATTAAATATCCAATGAAAAATCCAAGTAATAAAACCAATCACATCATCCAAAACAATCCACTCCATCAACATTCAATCAAAATCAAATCATCATCATCAATTCTTCCTATAAATAACATTCATTCATCCATTTCAATCAATCACTTCTTCCAATCATATCAATCAAATCAATCTAAGCAATGATCTTAAATCTAAGTCACACTTATCCATATCAAGCAAGCCAATCAATCAAGGAACATTATCCAATCAAATCAATAGGTTTTGATCTTAATCTTGTGATGAGCCCAATCAATCATCATCAATGGGATATATCATTCCCACATCATCCGTGTGTTGATCTAGGGGTATAGCTTTCCCCACAATGATAACACTATCATTATCAATGAAACAATCAATCATTGGTTTATGACTTGACAAGGGCAATACCTTGTTTGTTGTACATCCTTTGAGCACACTGAGAACACTTGCTTATGCTTAGATTGAGTGGACACTCTAATCATCACACCATCACTATCATCATTCGAAACAATCCAATCATCAAAACAATCAACCCAGCAATAGCAAACATCACAACCAAAGCACATCAAGCCAACCATCAAAACAAATCCTATCAATCATCAGCATCAACACCAAAGCAAATCAACTCAATTACATCAACTCCAATCGAAACAAATCCAATCAAAATCAAATCAAAAGTAGCTCAATCCACCACATATCATCCCATCATTAATATTTCATCAATCAATCTCAATCCATAACCTGATCTTTCATCTCATCAATAAAACAATCAGAACTACATCTCATTTCCATCGTTAAGTGCATTGATCCCATGGATACAGGGTATGTAGGCAGTCTGGAGTACAAAGGAAGTACCTAGATTCAGGTATAGGCAATTTTCCTCTTTCTCCTCATCATTTCTTCTATCATCTATCTTCTACATCATTAATAAATAACTTCTTCCAATCAATCTATCATCATCAAAATCAAAGTCATCAATCCAACCATTAATTCAATTTACACCAATTCATTTTCATCAATCTTCATCCATCATTTTATCATCCTCAAAATCATTTCAAAGTAATGATCCAAATGCAAGCCCATCCTTAAAGCTATACCAATCAAGTTAATCAATCAAACCAAGTTATCCAAACGCAATCCATGGTCTTGATCCTAGCCTTGTTGTAAGCCAAATCAATCAGCCAATCAGTCAACCAATTCAACAAACAACTTTGTGTTGATCTAGGGATATAGCTTTCCCCGCCATGACAACAATCTCAACTATCATCAATCAAACAATCAATCAATGGTTTATAGCTTGATAGGGACAATACCTTGTTTGTTTTTGAATCATTTGTGCATGCTTGCTTGTGTGTGTTATCATTTATCTTGCATTTGTATCAAAGTAGTATCAATCCAGCTAATATTCATATCTTGTATCTAGAAAAGGTTGTCTTATGCTGGGGCATGAGACACATCATCACCTTGGTCCTTATACCTTGGTGCATAACATCTAGTGCTATATCAAATATCATGGTTGCTCACTTTCATTGCAGCATAATGCATAATCATTTCTTCTATCCATCCCCTTATCTTTCTTAACCAATCCCTTTCATTTCGAGAGCCTACCCGTGTTTGTCCAACCCACCTATCCTCTCAAGGGGGCATCATCATCCCATTCCATCATTATCCCATCCTTTTCCTCTATCCATACCTCATCTTCTTGGAAATGATGTTACTCGACATAAAGCTTATCATCTCAAACATCATCTCAAAGAGGGGCAAAATGTAGACACCCAAAACAGTCCCAAATTTGTGTATGTCTTGCAACACCTTGTTAAGCCATTAGCGTAGACATCATAAGCCATTTTGTCCTAATTCCCATCCTAATTTCCCTAATCCCACTTAGCCAATTAAGTAAATAAATTTATTTATTTATTTAATTTCACATGCATAATCCCATTTATCCTATCCTCATCCCAATTAATTAAATAAATTTTATTTATTTAATTAATTCTCACATCATATTTTATCCCATCCTATTCATCTACCCAATTAATTAAATAAAAATATTATTTATTTAATTAATTTCCCAACTATATCCCAATTAATTCAAATATTTAATTTGAATTAAGTCACATGATCCTTACCTCACCTTGACACTTGTCCATTTCCCTTTAATCATGTGTTGTAGTACAACTCATTTAAAATACATTTTATGTACACCATCATATGTACTACTATTTGTGTACACAATCACACATGAGACCTATTTCCTTTGACACATGTCACATGACTACAATTTCTTAATGTGCAAGGAACCAAGCCAAGCCTATAAATCAAGCCTCTCTTGAGCCATCTATAGATATATTCTTCAAGTATCCTCTTTCTATCAAAATCACTCTTGAATCTATCACATCATTCTATCATCTTCATCTTAATGTTATGCTGCAGAAGTGAGCACCCAACATTCCTCCAACAATCATCCTTCAAAATCTTGCATGCTCATGCGAGGTGGAGAAGAGAAATGGAGATAAATCAAGTTTGACATAGAGATTGGTTTGCATTTACATTTGTTATTTTGATTTCCATGTTGTCTTGTGCTTCATTGTGCATTGTTAGGGTTTTATCATTGTTGATTATGCATTTGCCCTGATTTGCAATTTTACCCTAACTACATCTATAACAACATATAAATTTTATTCACAATTATACTATTTTAAATTGAATACCTTGCCCATAGGTCTTTTACTCCAAAATATTTGAAGAGGATCTCTTGCTGAAAACTTTTGAAGCAATGTTCCATGTACATAGCAACAATATGGGGATTTTCAATTATATTTTTGTTTCTCCACTTGTATGCATCCCTTGAGTCTGATGGGGCTTGTGTTGGCATTAGTTGATGAAGATCAGGCCATTTTGTATCAGTTGCACTCAAAGTTATGAAAAAAGTAGGGCAACCCAATTGTGTTATCATATCAATCAATTCATTTCTGCATGTTTTTCAGTAAGCTCTAGTTCCTCTTAATTGACATCCATAATGCATCACTTGCTGAGGTAGGCAATCATTAGGGTAATCTCTCAAACACTGTCATAAATCTGCAACTGTCACAGGTACACCATCCTTTACACTTTTTTTACAAATATTGCAGTTGTTGCTTGACTCCATTGTCGCAACATCTTATTCAACAATAAATACCGAAACTTGGGATGACTTGCACACCTATTATCATAATACCGCATTAGATGTAAAGCATATTCATGTATATAGATACTTTTCATACATGGTTGTAACCATTTTGCTTCACCAATAGGAAATGCCATGTCAAATAACCCTCCTGTGGTGTATTGATTAATTGGTGACAAACCAATATGAGGCCACTCAATCATGTCAATTGAGTTGTTACCATTATTCTCAACAAATCTCCTCACTTCTTCCATTTCTCGATGTGTTGAACTAAATCTAGGTACAAAAGATGAAGGTTGTTGTTGAGGTTCATCTTCTCATGCTAAACTATCATCACATGCATTTGATATGTCTACATCATTAATATTGGATTGCACAAATCTCAGGCTTTTAGAGACATCCATATTTTCTTCTAGTAGTGCCATGATTGAGTTTTCATCAAGTTTGACATCTTTGTAGTATTTATCATATTTTATTTTATATTGTAGTGCAGCTAATACACGTGACCTTTCTACATAACATTCATAAATACCTAGATTGGGTAGAATGCCTTATCACAATCAAAATGTCAAGATCACATATCTGTCATGGTAGGCACCTTGCAACTGTAGTTATATCTTGTGGGAAATAAATTGTGTGTCCTCTATATTTGTACTGGCCACCACGAGAATGGGTAACTTGTATGATTCGATTCACTCTACCAATAATGATTTCCTCAACTTGAGTAAGCACTTGTAGAACATAAGGTTGCTCCCCAGGGTCCGTGTTATTCCATTTAGATAGTCGATGTCCATATTTCTCACTTCGGCACCTACCACAAGAAGGCCCTTCATTAGATTGACTAATTTTTATTCCAAGGTATTTCTCTTTACAAATTCAACACATTTGAATAATAGATAGTTGATCTATCCTATTGTGAAAGCTTTTTTGTATTTCATGTAATCTGTCACTAAGTTTAACTTGGGGGATTGCAAGCAACATGTGGTGTAGATGAAGCTCCATGATCATTAGGGATGTACATAACTGTAAAGTATGTTTCAAATTCATCCATCCATATATCAATATCTTCCCCAGAATCAAGACTGTCACGTCTACTATTCTCATTTAAAACATGATCTTTGTCAAAAGAGTGGTAACCAAAAAGGCTGGATTGCCAATTGGAAGGACCTGCTTCATTTGGATGTGGAGAGGACCACACATTTTGGTAATGACAAACTGATTTACCTTTGTCCCTTGTCACCGATTGTGGTGGTGCATGTGGGATTTCCATGGCAGTGGAAGTTGAATTCAAAGATCTACATTGAAGTGAACTATTTGCAACATTACATTGCAAGTGTTATTACTGAGTGGGATGAATGGAAGTGCCATGAACCATGTCCTCATTATCATTATATCATGGAAGATGAAGATCATGCATAACTTTAGATGAAATCACTGTATGGATGTTTGGGAGATGAATATCAATATCAATATCATTTAGTGAGCGAGGAATACAAGTAGTATGAGTAGAATGCACATTATCAATATTGTCTTCATTCACACTGCTACAACCCAATGACACTAATATATCATGATCTTGGACATCTCTTATATTTCGTCTCTCTCTCTCTCTTCTCATATGATAATTTTCCCTTCTTCGCCTATTTATATCTTCACGTCTAGAAGCATACAAATATCGACGACATGCATTTCTATGTTGGCGTGCAGATATTGTAGGGTCTTGGACATCTGTTATATTTTGTGCTTCTCTCTCTCTTCCCATACAATAATTTTCCCTTCTTTACCTATTTATATCTTCACGTCTAGAAGCATACAAAGCTCTACGACGTGCATTTCTATGTTGTCATGTAGAAACTATAATGTTCTCAACATCCACATCAACATGAGCATGTGCAATATTATTCTGGTTCAATCTATCTAACTCTGTAGGTAATGACACATCTGTGTCCCTCAAGACACCATGAGTATCTTCACTCATAGAAGCATACCAAGTTCTGTTAATTGCATTTCTATGTTGATGTGTAGAATTTTCACTATTTTGAATAACCACTTCAAGAGTAGTAGATACAATATTTTCTCAATGCAACTCATCAAACTCCATATGCAAGGGAACACTCGTCACCCTCATTAAATCAATAACTTTTTTTCTACTATTCCTCTACCATGCACAATTCAATTGATATAGGGGGCCCACCATTCTGAGACACATGATCAAAATTGAAGATAAGATTAAGGTTTTACATATGCAAGGACATAAACACTAAGTATTATAAGCTAAGAATGGGTCAACATTATTTTATATCAACAACATAAATACATTGATATTTATGTAATGTGAAATATGTTTTAAAATTGTAGAAGTTCAATTTTTAGATATACACATAGTAAATATATTAAAGATATACAATTCTTGAAAATTAAAATGTTATATATAACAATGAGACATGAAGGTCAATTTATAAAAAGCATTAATTAATTTTCACATGATATTTACTACCATTAGTTGCACAATATTTAACTAAATACCATATAGACATTGTATTTGTAGTGAAAAAAATTGATAATGATATATCATTTTTATTCAAATTCCATGGAATCATACATTTATTCACCAATTAAATGGCCAAAAGAACTCAAGATATTCTTGCTTTCATTAGCAAAGTCAATGTTTTGTACCTTGGCTATTACATATTTAACTAGAGGCTTTGAATGAAAAGTATCTAATTTTGCATGCATGGAGAACATAAAAGACCCGAACAATAACTTTTGTTTGACTTTCCATGGATCCATTTTATGATGTTCAATGTCAATGCACAAATCTTTCCTTTTAACACCCAACATTGCAATACTTGCTTCATCAAAAATTGTTCCCCATATAGAACCTACATAGTCTTCAAGGCAAACCCTAAATGTGTATCTATAATAACATTCAGGAAACGTTTTTACACACTTGGAACAATTCCATCCACCACTTGTAATTTTTGTCACTTTTCATCGACATTGTGAATTACCATCAAGATATTCTTGCTTTAATTAGCAAAGTCAATGTTTTTGATAATATAAGGCGGCTAAACAAGGGGTCGAACCCTTACAAAAAATAGAGAGGCCCGAAGGTAGCAAGCATCAACAGTGCCTTAAACCAGAAATAGTAGATACATCAATTAGATATTTCCAGCATAACCAGCAAAACCAGCTGCTAAAAACTAATGTCATAAAAACAGAGTAATAGAGTATCAGCAATATAACAACAAAAACTAAGGAGGCAACATCTCTCCTTTCTAGACCATAGATTTAATAATATCATCCACTTTTTTAGCCAGATCATCATTGTCAGCATTGACATGAACCCCCAAATTCTTCAGCACAGAGAGGTTGAGGAAAATAGAGGTCCTAAGCACAATGGAGAGATTCTGTTCCGCCCCCAGACCATCATCAGTCTCCATAGCATCCTCGGGCTCTTCCACGAACATTTCCCCCACTTTGTTAGCATTTCTAGCAGAGTCCGCAACATCCTCAGTGGTAGCCCCCGTATCATGAGTCTCCTGCTTGTCTTCATCATCACCAGATATGTCCTGAATCTCCATATCCCTATCATCCTCCCTCCGAGTGGATTCATTCGAACCGCTCTCAGAATAGTCAATGAGCTTTGCTGGAGGAGCCGGTTTGCCAGCAATACGCCCTGACCACTGAACTCCAGAGGAAAGCCCCTCCCTACAAACCTTCGCAGAAGAATCACTTCTCTGACCCACCGGGGTCCTACCAAGAGTTTTATGGGTCCCAACCATTGCCTTCCCAATGCTTATTTCACTAGCAACCTTCTGCTTTTTACCATTCATAATGGCAGTAGGGCCCGGAGTATCAATAGGAATTTCTGCAGGAGTGCAAAAGGAAACATCTTTAGTCTTGATAGGAACAGGGGAGGGCCCAGGTTCATCAACATCAAGAATATCCTTAGGGTTAGAGGAGGGCTCCCCTTCCCCACTATTAGTTGGAATGGACTTAGAGGGTTCAAGGGAAAGATGGTGATTATACAGACAGAGAATAAGGCCCTAGTGAAGAGGGATAGGCTTCTTAATAGTGTTTTTAACCAGTTTCGCCCTAACCCTAAGGATGGAATGCTCCAGGGAAGAAAGCAGATAAAATAGAAAACTAATTTTAGCATTGCGATGGAAATGATTTAAAAGGGGGAGATGATAGTTATAAAACCTGGTGAAGCACCCCTCCAGGGTGAAATACTTCATCAGGATAAAACACATAGCGTCCCATGGCTCCGGCAACTTAGCTCTATCAAAACCACCCTGGTAAGGAACTATTTCTTCGCCATCACCGAGGAAGAGCTTCTGACTTGAGAGGTCCGCAATTTTAGTTTTCCTCTGCAGCTTCAAGCCTTGAGTAGACATACCAGTGGCCATAGCGATTATGCGTTCAGTAACCTCAAAGCTGATTCCACCCACCGAAACCCATCTATTCTGCCAAGACTGCGCAAATTGTTCAGAAATAGCTTCCTTGTACCCATTAAGCCTCTCCAAATAGGGGCTAATCCCACCCTCTTTGCAGTAATGCCACACCACCAAATTCTCCTTAAATTCACAGCATGAGACGGGTTCAATTCTAATTATATCTCCTCCCATGGAAAAATTACAGCGCATGCCACAGAAACCCCAAGTTTCCTCCATCATCTTTACAGGAGAATTACTAACATGAATGAGACTAATAATGTAGGCAATAACATCGCACACAATCTCATAAATATGGGAAGCCTTGCAAATGCCAATCCCATGCTTAACCATAATTACCCAGCACAGGCCATGATGATCCGACCGTCCGCTCACCTTATGAGAGAATGGAGCAGAGTTGACAGTAGAGAAGGTACGAGAGGACTCGTACTTCAAAAGACACGTCAGCCCCCCCCTAAGGAACTGACAATATGAGTTGTCTTTCGAACACATCTAACTCATCAAGCCCCGGCCACGTCTTTAAGAATGAGAGTCTTAAGATTTGAAGGAAGATGATCAAATTGGCACCAAACCCTCCAATTTGAATATCAAATTAGCAAAGTCAATGTTCTATACCTTAGCTATTACACATTTAACTAGAGGCTCTGAATGAAAAGTATCTAATTTTGCATGCATGGAGAACATAAAAGACCTAAACAATAACTTTTGTTGGACTTTCCATAGATCCATTTTATGATGTTCAATGTCAATGCACAAATCTTTACTTTTAACACCCAACATTGCAATAGTCGCTTCATCAAAAATTGTTGCCCATATAGAACCTGCATAGTCTTCAAGGCAAACCCTAAATATGTATCTATAATCACATTCAGGAAAAGTTTTTGCACACTTGGAACAATTCCATCCACCACTTGTAATTTTTGTCACTTTTCATCGACATTGTGAATTACCATTCACTAATGGGCATGTTGGATAACTAAAGTTTTTCATCTCATCAACAGAGATCAATGTTGCCCTAAGTAGAATGCATTGCAGTTTTTCAAAGGTTTTGACTCCATTTTGTATTTTACCAGTATTCATTTGTGTAAAAATAGGCCCATGAGCATGAGATGGGGTTGTTAAATAATGACATCATGGATTATTTTTCCAATATCATTATACCAATGTTTCAATTTTTTTGCATCTTCAATGATAGGATTTATAAATACTTTGCTTGTTGTCACTGTTCCTATGCATCTACCATGAAATTCTGACACTTGTGCACCTTTAATAGCAATGATAGACAGCTTGCCATCATTTTGTAGTTGTTCCAGTTCAACACCTTCTTTTATGCAAATTATTTCCAACATGGTAAGTTCATTGCTACACTCTATCATATCTCTGATATATAAACTCCTTTTTTTCAATTCTCCTCCATTCTTCATAAATATTGTATTGTAAGGGCCAACTTCAAGGACAACACCAATGACATCAATCAATGAATTTACTGGCATCTTCTCAATTTCACTTATTAAAGTGAAAGATTTTTTTTCAAATGGAATGGATAAATCATCACTAGATAAAAGTTCTATATTTCTGGTGTAATTTAGTGTTATCTCATAATCACTTGACAAATTATTGAATATTTTATCTACCAACTTTAATTTCCCATTTGATATAGCATAAATAGACCCAACTTTTATTTCTTTAGAGAATTTGTCAACAAGTTCATTAAAACAAATTATGCAAATCTCTCCACCATCACTGTCAACAACATCAAAACTAAATACTTTTCCTTGTCCTCTATCATTACTAAAGTGTCAAACTTCCACCTTGTTTATCACTCTACATTTGATAGTCAATCTTCATGGAAAGGTGTTAACACGGTTATTGGAATGGAACAAATCACTTTGTTTACCATGTGCACTGGACCCATATTCAAAGAGCAACCATTATGCATATCAGTCAAGCCAGTAATATTTGAGGATGGCAATGCAACACCATTGGACTGCAAGTCTAAAGAGGTATCACTTCCAACTAAGATTTTATCATCAATGGTATGCTTGAATGATACCATTTCAGCATCTGGTTCAACAATATCCATGTCGAGAATGACCATAAACCTATGAAAAAATTTTAAAATCTTGTTATTATTGGCAATATAGATTACACATTTAATTTCTAAATATAATTAAAAAAAGCTTACATTTGATTGCGTATATTGTCACATTTATAGTCATTGATTTGCAATATTGTTCCTTTTTTCAGAATGCCGAAGACAACAAATTCATTGCAATCAATTGGCAATAAACTTAAGTGTGTTTGAACCCCATCTGATAGTAATGCACGATATCTTTCTTTTGAATGATCTTTACTTGTTATTTGCTTCACATCCAATACTTGAAGTATAGGCTTGAGACCAAGAACCCCATTCTTCAAACTAGAAATAGCTCCTTGAGAAATAGTGGACACCATATTATCCTATAGTGTTTGCGAATCTTATTAGACACAAATGGTGCACAATCACATAATTAGAAAATTATAAATTATGTTTAATAAAATATTTATAAGCATATTAAAGTTCAAGAGATTTTAGAGGCTTCTATAAGAAAGAAATGAATATCAAGTTATTATAGGTTTTAAAGATTGTAAATCTTTATATTTAAAAAAATATTTGTAAAAGATTCACAAAAAATTCCTAAAAATTTGTATATGGGGGCTATCTTATATTACTTCCACATATGACTACAACTGTTATCAACTAACACTACATGTAAATCACATCAAGCTAATACTTAGGACATAGCAAAATTCATTGAGTGAATCATAATATCATAAGGGTTTTCAAAATGATTTTTTTTTGTATTTTTTGAGAAAAATATAAGCAACATAAAAGTAGTTTGTTGCAAGATTCAAGAAAGTCATTCATTAAATGGGATCATATAGTCGATAATGAACACGTATGATTTTTTTTTTAACATTTGAAGTCATTTTAAATATGAGGGTTCCTTATCTCTCCAAAAAGGTTTCCCTTTCTTTATACTATCAAACCAATATACCGAACCTTTCTATATACCCACCCTTCCAATATACACGTTAGTATGTGGAAAAAGTTAGTCCTCCATATACATGACCGTACGTGAGACAGACCTTAAGGTACACAAAAGAGAACAATACGTGGTACCAAGTTAGTACATGAAAGAGATTTGCTCTATCAACGACACCTGCTTAGAAAGAAATCCTTGTACATAGGTGTAAGTTCCTTTTATACTTGGAATTTCTTACTATCAGGATTTATGTCTTACAATAGAGACGAATGGGTATTGAACGGAGCAATTTTTTTTTTTTTAAATAATTTAAATACCTTATTTCTCCTTGACTATTTATAGGGTCGATGCCACAAACATTGTTGTTGCATCTTTATTGGGTATTATATGTTGTAATTCAACACGATAGCATTACCCGTAAATATGAATCAAAGGCATCGTTTTCACCGAAAACTGCTTATTTGTTACAAAAATGTAACAAAATATTAACTTATATTGATTTTCAAAAAAGAAATCTATTCAATAAAAGATATATTCAATAAATCAGCCTAAAACAATTTTAAAAGTAACTTTAGTGTTTAAAAGATATATTTTTAAAAAGTATTTTTAGTAATACTAAAGTAAAATTAAAATTTACTACATTTTAATAAAATTTATTTTATATTTAAAATTAAATAAAATTTAAATTTAGATTTGAACTAAACTTACTCTAAATTTAAATTATTTTTTAAATAAAAACTAATTTCAAACTAAATCTAAGCTTATATTTAAGACTAGTATATTTATATTTAAAAAATATATCTACAATAAGCCCAGAGATATCTTCCAATTTGTTGGCATTTATAAATTACTTACAATTAGAATATTTGATATGCTCACATGAGTTAATTTCAAGAGACTATGATGTGAGACTTTTCATATTCTTCAAATATAATAAAGATTTTACTTCATAGCTGCTGAAGTTTTTCTATTTTTCTATCTATTTGGCTTCCACAAATTTATTTATTTTTTGTCAATTTTTTTTATTTTTTGTTTAATGTGGTAAAGATTTCACTCCATAACTACCCAAGTTTTCCTATTTTTCTATCCATTTAGCTTCCACAAATTTATTTATTTACACATTTTATGAATTTTGTTTACATGGGAATCTGAATCTTAATTGTTTATGAGAATTTGAATCTTTCAGCCCTTGTTGTGAGTGTAGAACGCCTCTCGGCGTAATTATTTAAATCTTAAGTAAACTAATTTTTTTATAACTAAATAAATAAAAAAAATAAAATGATAACTAAAACCATAATTTTTTTACTTATATATATATATATATATATATATATATATATATATATATATATATATATATATATATATATATATATATATATATTTTAATTAAAATTTTTATATTAATTTTAAATTAAATGCAATATAAAGGTCCAATTTATAAACAAATTAATATAAATGAATTTACAAGTAAATTGTAGATTAGAAACATTTACCTTTGATTTGTTGAACTCAATTTTAAAAAATATCTGTAAAAATTTTCAAACTAAGATTAAATAATTTAAAAGATTTAAAAATAATTGTAAACTAAATTAAATTAATTTTTACTTGTAATTTAATATAATTAAATAAAACCTAATTTCAAACTAAGATTAAATTTAAATCTTAACTATACTATTTTTTTAAAAGAACTAAAAAAAATTATAATATTAATATAAAGAAACTAAAATTTATCATAATATCATTTTTCCTATAATCATTTATATTTTCTAAATAAAATATTCTCTAAAAATTTTTTTAAAGAAATCATTTATATATTCCTATAATCACTATCCAAGACTTAAAATAATAAAAGACTTAAACTATTAAAAAAACAAATTACTAAAAAAAGAAATAAAGGCAACCTAGATTTTTACATAAAAGAAAAAAAACAAGAATAAATTAAAAGAGAGCTTATCTATTATATTCTATATATTAATAAACCTCCTAAATTAATGCATATCCAAGACGTCAAATAATAAAAGACTTAAATTATTCAAAATTTAAATGATTTACACACTTCCTACACATCAAAATTTTATTGATTTAATATAACATCCTAAATCTTACACAACAAGTAAATTAAATAAACAATTGATGATTAAAATAAATTATTTATGAATATTATATTCCTCATTGAAACTTCTAAAAACACTTAACCTAACTATTTATTAAAATTCAATAACTCAATTCCATAATTTTTCACAAATAATTGAATAAACAATTCATGGTTAAATTAAAATATTTAATTCTTAGGTCACTAAGAATTCCTATTATTAATGACCTCACTCAACAATATTCATTTGTTTAAATAAAGATTCATGCCTAATAATTTCCCCACTCCTTAATTAATAAATAATAACTTAATAACATTTAATTGGAATTTTCTATTTCCATAAAAATAGAGGAAAGAATGAAACATAGCATATAATAATTAATACAAATTATGTCTAAGTTGAAATTAGAAGATTCGAAATTGAAAATACCTATCTAAATTACCATTCATGCCCCATACATTTATTTAATTCATTTTCAAGCATGAGTATCTTTGTATTTTTTTTTTCTTGTTTTCTTTGTAGGGCTTTGGTGCATTTACTCTTTTATGTTGGTGCAGGTTTAGAATATGAAGAATGGCTACAAAAGCATAGAAGTACATTTCTGCATGCTCTTAAATAAGAGCATAATGGTTTTATATATATATATATATAACCATTCATACTCCTACATTTATTCAATTCATTTTCAAGCACGAGGAAACCTTTGCTCCAGTTGCTCATTATACATTCGTCAGGACCATCATTGCTATTGCAGCATTTAAAAGATGGAAGATACACCAAATGGATGTGAAGACAACATTTCTAAATGGTGTAATCGAGGAAGAGGTATATATTGAGCAACCTGATGGCTTTGAGGTTCATGGGAAGGAGTTTCATGTTTGTAAGCTAAAGAAGGCTTTGTACGGCCTTAAGTAGGCTCCTCGTGCTTGGTACGAAAGAATTGATTGATACCTGATGAGCTCCAGTTTCTCTAAGAATGATGCTGATTCAAACCTATACTTCAAGGTAATGGATGGCGAAGCATTAATCTTGGTTCTTTATATTGATGATCTACTTATTACTAGAGAAGATCACCTCATTATCAAATGCAAGAAGGAGTTAGCTTTAGAATTTGAAATGAAGGATCTTGGTCTTTTGCATTACTTCCTTGGTTTCGAAGTATGGTAGAAAACAGATGAGATCATTCTAAGTAAAGGAAAGTATACTATTGACATCTTGAAGAGATTTGGTATGATGGATTGCAAGTCAATGTCTAAACCGATGGAGACAAATTTGTTAAAGTTAAAAGAGGCTACAGCTAGTTCAGATCTGGTGGATCCTACTATGTACAGACAATTGATTGGATCATTGAAATATCTAGCTAATACTAGACCAGATATTTTCTATACAGTGAGTGCGCTTAGTCAGTTCAAGTGTGAACCAAGGCAAATACATCTAGTTGCAGTGAAGCATATCCTAAGATACTTACGTGGCACAGTTGGGTATGGCTTGAAATATTCTTCTGGTGTAGACTTGAAGCTGCATGAATATACTGATTCTGATTGGGCAAGGTGTGTCACTGATTAGAAGAGCACCTCTGGATGTTGCTTCAGTTTCGGATCTGCTATGATTTCCTGGTGCAGTAGGAAACATTCATCTGTAGGATTGAGTACAATAGAGGCAAAGTATATTGCACCTTGTATGGCAGCTCGGGAAGCAGTATGCCTTTGTAAGCTCCTTGCAGGATTGTTTGGACAATCAATGGAGCCTACTATCATTCATTGTGATAACTAGAGTTGTGTGAAGCTTTATGTCAATCCTGGGTTTCATGACAGACCCAAGCATTTCGAGATCAAATACCATTATATAAGAGATATGGTATTGAGGAAAGCTATACAATTGAGGTATATCAGCACTAATGAGCAGATGGCAGACATTCTCACCAAGCCTCTCTCCAGGATAAAGTTTGTGTACTTTCGAGATAAGCTTGGTATAGTGGAGAATACAGCCTTAATTGAGAAAGAGTCTCAGTACCAGTGATCCTCTATAATGAGTTCTTCTCTGTGAGAGAAGTTCGAGGTGAAATCCCTTGATAATGAGTTCTTCTCTGTGAGAGAAGTTTGAGGTGAAATCTCTTGATAATGAGTTCTTCTCTTTTAGAAAAGTTCAAGGTGAAATCCCTTGGTAATGAGTTCTTCTCTGTGAGAGAAGTTCGGGGTGAAATCCCTTGATTATACCCTCTAGGAGAGCCATGGTGGATGTCATGTGTGTGACTCCATGACAATATCACATGAGAGAGTCCGTGATGATTTTTTTCTTTTGTACTTGTTTTTCACCCTCTGGGAGAGCTATGGTGAAAGTCATGTTGAGGTGACATCACACAAGTGGTGAACACTTGTACATACCATACATGGTTGTAGCCATTATGGTTGATATCATATTGAGGTGATATTTGATATCACGATGAGGTGGTATCTTTCTTTTCCACATATGGGTGTAGCCATTGCGGTAGACATCACGATGAGGTGACATGTCTTGTGCAGCTGGAAATATCCTCCCCAGCTGAGAGGGAGTGCTGTTGATAGCAGCGTCAAGTGTATCCTTCTAGCCGTTCTCCTTACATTGATTGGATAAATTAATTAACATGTATTTTGGAATAAGGTCGACATGTTGTTCTTGAAGAGTCATCTCTCTCCCTTCACATTGTATATATACTCATTGATTGTAACTCATTTAATCATCCATTCATTCATTGTTCATTCTCAAGTTCGAATATTCAAGTGCGAGTTATTCTCCAAGTGCAGATTGATATTGTAGAAGGTTGAGTTTTATCATCAGCGAATTACACCATTGTGTTTCTGTAGTTGCATTAGATTGTGGTGCTTTACTTGGCCTACATATTGGCCTCTATTGTAGAAGAGACATTCTTTGTAATTCAATAATATAAGTAATATTATTGGCTGGGTTTTTCTCCCTCAAGAGGAGGGTTTTCCCAAGATATCTGTTGTGTCTTTGTGTTGATTTTTTAATTAATTTTCTGTGAGTTACATCTGATCATAAAATTAACAATGAAGATACCTTGAAAGTTGGCAATTTAAGCACTTTGTTTGAGGAGGCAACGCTGGACAAAACTGCAAACTTTTTGATCAAAATCCACTGCCGAAGCTCTGATCTCAACATAGATTACAAACTGTATAAGACTTTGGTGCCCTATTTTTAAGAGGGACCATGTGCTGCACTTAGTCCCATAAACTGCTTTGGCCTCATAGATGTCATTAAAATCTTTCATTTCATTTCAATCATCATTGTGTTTTTTTAACGTTGCCTTAGATTTTAATTTCATTTCAGTCATCAATTTTTTCTTTAAGGCAAGAAGTTGTTGCGCGTACAAAACTCGTGGGCAAGAACAAGTGTTTGTCATCCGTATCAATTTATTAACAGCCAGTTGCGGTTAAAAAAGATGCGCATTTACTATGTCGTCCCCGTCAAGTTGTCAGCTTTTCTGCGACGTGATTATGAGCAGGATTGAATTCCATTGTGAAAGATTCCTTCCATACTCCTTAAAACTGCAAATACAATTCTTCTTTAACGCTAATTTATGACGGTTGCCAAGTAAAAATATTATGCAATGGAATTTCTCAATAATCTGATTTGGTGTTTATCCGTCCCTTTCCATGATTCTAGGTTAAAAATTTAGCAGGTACGCTGAAGAATCTCGTACGAAATTAAGATGTGATTTGAAATCATCAGCTTTTTCTTTAACGCCTTCTGCGTGTCCCGCATCCAGTTCACCCATTTAATACCATTTTCGCTCACTGGGCATAATTATTTGTCATCGGCGTCTAGGTCTTTATTAAGACTAAGGTCATGTAAATTTACAGTTGGGAAATTTATTAATATTTTGCCCCCCGCCTTGATTTGCTATTTGGCTGTCGTTGGTGAGCGCGATTGACAAGGAAAGAAGCTACAACGTTATGAAGAGACAAAAATTATGGGCTTACTTACCTTGTCGATATGTGCAGTCCCATGGTGTGTGAAGTACTTGGCTATTTCTATGCAAAAATAGACCTGGTTTCCAATGCCATGGACAAAGCTTTCGTTCAGTAACTTTGCCGTGGGAAATCCGACGGACCAGCTGTGCATTGCTTCATTGTTAAGAATCATGAAGCCTTCTAAGTAGTCTACACTGTTGTTCATGGAGACAATGAGCTCTTGGTCCTTGGCGAATTGCTCGAAATCATTATAGAAGATCCGAACCCACCTTACCTGAAACAAATCCAAGTTATGAGTATTCAACACGACACTATAATAGTACATGGGGGAAGGCAAAGCATTCATATGGGCATCATTACAAGCATTAATATTAATAATGAAATTTTTTTATATAAGTATTTTCAAAAATATTATGTGCTGTATAAATATCATGTCTTCGCTATTTTTTTTTTTTTTTTGGGTCTGTCAAAATATTCCCTCCATATTGGTCGTGACGTTATGTAAAAGGCGATCTGGCCTTAAAAAGAAGGCGCGGGAGCTATCCGTCCTGTGCGATGCCCAAGTTCTTTCCTGAGACCGGCAAGTTCTTTCATTTTTCAAGCCCCAGGGGGGACTCATTAACTCCAAATTATTTTAATGGAAATGGAAATAGACATGGTCCCCATAACTGCAGTCTATCTAGCAAAAGAAAACATGGAAAAAGCTCCAAACAAGCTAAAATCCATAGTTTATAATCTTTGAGATGATATTTTCGTTTGGGGGAGTAACTTAGATCATCCAATTTTCATGTTTTAGATATAGTTTTGAATTTTTTTCATTCCGTGTTTAAACATTTTCGAGTCCTTTTAGATTGGAAATTGTTTTTGAAAATTTTTAGGGGTTATTTGATAGCTTGTTTTTTCATTGTTGTAAGGAATTTAAACTAGTTCAAGATTCAAGATTTTTAATGCATATCCAAATTTAAAATTTTGAGTTATAAGCTGACTTATGAACTTAATTGGGGAGGTAATTTGATTTTTTGATAATATCTTTATCTAACTGTTTATTTCAACTCTAATAAAGACGTACTACGAAGTAGCGACCCTTTCATTCTTAGTAAAAATTTAATTTATTATTTTTAATAAATTTTCAATTTTTATATTAAAACTTATAAATTTGAAGGTAAAATAGAATACATTCATCTTCTTGATAAATCTTACCTCTTTTTTATATATTCTCAATTAAAATAAAATTTTATTCTATTTAATTTCTTTGAATTTTTGGTTCTAGAAATAAAGTATTATGATCTAAAATATCAAATTAAATCAAATCAACTTTTAAATTTTTTAACATATATTATATTATTGTGAGCAAGTATGTTATAGTTTTTTCCTATTCCCACGGACTTCTGAAGACCTCCAAGGATAGAGTAGTTTAAATTAAATAATGTAATGTTTGGTTGTTTTCTTAGCATATATTAAATGATCATGGAATTGTGTGGGCAGGGGTATGGATGAAATTATTCAGACATATTATGAATGTGTTGAAAGTTGCTGTAAATCACCACGTAAATTCTAGGCATGTTCTCTTTCCTATGGTTTAGAAGGGATTGGTTTCTATCACATATAGAGTTGTTTTTGCATATGTTCTTTTTTGCACACCTAAATTTTAACAGCTAAATATTATTTATATAAATGGTTACTTAAAGCTCAAGTAAATGTTCCAATTATAAAATAATGTAGAATAGACCATTGTAAGGTGGTGGAGAGCTTTGAATAAATATGGATTGCTTAAGAAGTCATCAATATCTTCATGTTCATTGTATCTAGATATTGCAATTATATAGTAGTTTGTATAAAAGAAATTATTATAAAAAAGTTTATCTTTGTTAGGTTATGTGAAAAGAAATGTAAGGAATAGATATAAGAAATTATTTGATAGATGATTTAAAAATTAAAATAGGGGAATAAACTATTTTCATGAATGGGAGATTGGGAATGCTCACAAGATAATAGTGACAAAAATCAAGATGCATAAACGAAAGTCTCACCTTCAAGTAAAACCATACAAGATGAATGAATACATATAGAGTATGTGAGGTGGCAAATATGATCCATGGAAAATGTAAATCCCAAGTATCCGAAAATAAGGAGTAACTCCTATGAAAGATACCATAAAGTCACTCCATGACCCACTTCTAATAACCTAAGTGTAGGAATAATACACCACAACTAAATAAAATAAAATGAAAACCTAGAAAACTCCCCCTTAAGCACAACTTAAGTGGGTCAAGAGATGGGTCTCAATAGATGAAGCCATAATAGGTACCTATATGCATAAAATCTCCCCATAGATAAGAAGCCCCTCAAATGAAGACAGAAAAAACCCCAAAGTAGAGAGAAGAGTGAGGACTAGGTACCCCAACAAGAAGTAGCCTTTTGCACTCCCAACAAAGATCATAGATGAAGAAAATTGCTTTCTATAAAGGGTTTGATGAAAATGTCAATGATTTGCTTAGTAATTGGGTACTAGTAGAGATTAATGACATGTCCATTAATAAGCTCCCTGATGTAGCATGTATGAACCTCTATGTGCTTGGTCCATTGATGGTGGACTAGGTTTCATAAAATGTGAATAGCAATTTGATTGTAAAAAAATATGATAGATGACTGGCAGAACTAGATACCAAACTCTACGAGAATGTGTTGAAGCCAAATCGCCATAGTGGCAAATTCATAGCCCCCTAATACTTGGCCTCAATGGAAGATAAAACAATAGAATGTTGCTTCTTGCTCGACCAACATATAGGGCTTGAATCAAGTGAGAACTTGTATACTAAAGTGAATTTGCGATCTTCAAAATCACCTAGCAAGTCTAAATCAATATACCTAGCCAAGTTACTATAAATACATGTTACATAATAAGTCTCAAAACTGTGAGTGCCTTCTATGTAATGAAGAATTTACTTATCTCCATTCCAGTGTAGCTCATGGGACTTGTGTATAAACCAAGAGACCATTGTAATAAATTATGAAATGTTGGGCCATTTGTGAGTCAAGTATATGCCGCTACCAACAAGTTGTCAATATAGAGTAGCATCGACCAATGGTGAAGAACACTATACCTCAAGTTTGAGTCTAGAAAAAAAGGAGTCAGAGCAAGCTTGTTAGCCATGTGGTGTTGTGAGAGAAAGTCAAGTATGTGGATTGTGCAATACTAATCCCAAAAAAGACCAATATATCTCAATTCCAAAGAAGTAATGCAACAAACTTAAGTTGGTCATAGAAGACATGTTTTGAAGGGTAATTCTCATTGTCATAATAGGGGATGAAGAGCTCCTTGTGATTAGTGAGTCATCCAATACAAAACCAAGTGTAGGAGGGAATCATCTTTCCACAAGATGCCAACATTTGGATCATCTAATAGCATTTAAAAAATCCAATTGAAAGAAGGAACAAATCCATCTTCGCGTACCAAGTCTAAGGGGCCTGTTTGAGGCTATAAATAAATTTCCTAAGCCTATAAATCATGGAAGAATCTTGTAGAACACCTTGTGGCTTCTCCATATATATCTCCTCATGATCTCCATGAATAAAATCACTCTTTAATGTCTAATTGATGAACCTCTCAACACACTATGTGTTGTGACAATTTAGAAAGTGTGACTTGGATGGAGTTCATCTTTGCAACTGGCGCAAAGGTCTCAGTGAAGTCAATATGAAGTGTTGTTTCTTGCACATCATGCCTATTTTATTTCCCGAAAATTTGAACCCTTTTAACATCTTGATTGAAATCTTTTTGCCTTGTTCACTTGGGTTCATTTCTATTTAGAATATTTGAAAGTGTTATTAATATCTTACACTTGTAACGATTTCCTTTTACTAGCCCGACTTGTTCGATTTCTCAATTCGTTACTTTTGCAATCTTAATCGATTTAACTTGATTTCATATCTTGACTATAGTTCCTTTTCTGAGTGTGTTACTGTGTAAGGATTCTTGGATTTTTATATTATTTAGCAAAGACTTGTTTCTTTTTGTATATTTTAAGTTTAAAAGTCAAAGTGTTAACCCAAGTCTTGCTAGTCTTAATAAACTTCACATTTCATCTTATCTAGAGTTCAAAGGTTCTGTCTGAAAAATTGTTTAAAACATGCTTCATAAAATCACGTTGAAGCCCATTCTTAAACATGTTTTATAAATCATCACACATTTGCTTTTGGATTAATAAAGTTTCCCAGATCCAACCCTAATATTAAATCTAATTGACCAAGACAGTCAAATTTGTGAGAATTACATGTTAAGTATGTGGATTTTGAATCCTATATATTGCAAGAAGATTTTTCTACCTTAATTTATTAGGGCTTTAAATTCTGGGAAACGTCATTGTGCAGACTCGCTCCTAAACCTTCATTATGTGCAGACTTCTGATTGTTTACACTGTGGATTTTATATCACCCAGTGAAATGGAATATATAAGATTTCTTGGTTCCAAGTTTGTAGCCATATTTTGAATTTCGACATGATCTCACAAATGAATATAAATTCACTGAGCTTTTAAATTTTCTCCGAACTTTACTTGTGTGGTGAAATCAATTTTATAAGCACTCTCGGCTCCGATGCCATACTTTGGCTTTCATGGCCAAAAGCGGAAAGACAACCAAAACATGCCATATATTCATTTGAAATCTAGATTTTAAACTGCTTTCATACCACCGACTTAAACTATAACTTACAGACTTATCATGCTTACTTGGGTCTATTTGGCAACGAACTTGGGTCCGAAATCGTATGGCACTTTGGAGTCCGGAAGCAAGGGTGCAATTTAATTTCGGTGGATCGATGATTTAAAAACTAGTTGATGTAAGTCTTTAGTTTTATTCATTATTGTCTTCACTCAATCTATTTTACCAATGTCATTCAAAGTATTATTTAAAGTATGTACACATCATGGAGTTCAAAAATTGTTAGTGTTCTCAACTAGCTAACTTATTAACACGAGTTCAATTTGTCATAACTTTCACAACATTAGAAGACCCAATCTCCTTTATGGCCTTCTTCAAAAGGCCAAACTAGTAATCAACATTCTTACATTTTCGAAAGCAATTAATAGCGCTAAGAAAGTATGAACCAACGGGACATGTAACAACAATATTAATGAGTGGCTCAGTGTCGAATATCAATCCACCTATCCATGACAATGGAACAACCACTCCTGATCCATTTTTGTCTTATCTCCTCCATCAATATGTTCACCTTTGAATATTATTTATCAAGAAGGGACGTATGCAATCTGCATTCTTCAGGGGGAACATAAGAGGGCCTAACTATCATTGCATCTCTCAACGTACATTTGAAATAAGGAGACCTTACCAAATGAAATGGGATGGCATGGACATAAAAAAGCTTGGCCACTGAATCATCAGTTTGCTCACATTTTTGCAAATTCATTAACCTTATCACTGTATTTTTCAAACTTGCAGTAGAAGTTTACTTTCTCTTCCATCTATCATAACCCTCTCCAACTAATATATTAGAATACTCATGAATAGATTGCAATGGTCTAGATGAATGTTTCATAGTAGTTCTAGTAGTTTTTTCTTCACTCTTCCCAACCAACTTTGCCATTTCAACTTGTTGTTCCAACATTATATCTTTACAAAATCTGACTCTGTGTCCACTCACGCAATAAATGGTGTCATACCCTACTATAGCCCCCATAATAATTAGTTTTACAAACGCATGACACAACCAATTCTTGTTGCCACCTGAATTTTTACCCTTATTAGTGCTTAAATTGGTGGCTAATTGCAACAAAGGTTTTTTGGGATTGAAAGGGCCTTTCAAAAATATCTAAGAGAGGATGAAGGGCATGCAAAATGGTCTTGTGGAGTTCACAAGAACTTTTGTTCAGATTTTTAGAAGAACAAGAACCTTCAACACTCCCTAGAATTTCCATTATGTTTACTTCTTATTTGCCCATATCATTCAAATTGTCATCACTATTGTTAGTGCTCATTTTTATGTCAAAGATGTTTCAGAAGTTTGTAGTGCTATTGAACTGTGGTTTTTAAGTTTTTGTATGATAGTATTCAATTTTTAAAACAAAAATTACAAACTCTCCCAAATAGGCCAACTATTATCTAATATGTATTAAAAAAAGCCAATCAAATTATCAATACCTTAATGATTGAACCAATGAACTTTAAAGATTAGAATTTTGTTAGTGTAGAAATACTAATATTATTACTTATTATTTAATAAGTAATTATACATATATTTTCCACATAGCTTTAAGCCACCTTAGCTAGGTTATGTGCCGAATTGGAGAGTCCATAAAACTCATCCAAGATACATGTCAACACACATTTGTTGGAAATATGCAGCCATATAGACAATTTCCTCATAACCCTATGAGAGATTAATATGCAAACAATAACCAAAAATGCATATGCATAAGAATCGACAATCATACCATCAGAAGAGAAATAGATCAAAAGAGTCCCAATAGCTCCATACAAATCTAAACTCCAATAACATGTGAACACAAACATCCAAGAAGAATAGTTAGAGCAATCAAGAGAGAACCTCCAAATCATAACCATGTCCTTCTATCCACACTAATGTGCTATAGCTGTGAAAAGTATGATCTCCTTTACAACCCCAAAAAAGAAGCCTCCTCAACATCCAACAAAACAAGATATAAGCCTCGCAAACCAAAGGTAAATCAAACTCATAACCATCCCAATGTAGGAATAAGCCCAAAGCCACTAACCATCTTCATTACACACAATGATCTCATCACAACTCAGGATCAAACATAAGGAGATAACTAATCATAACCATGCATCTACTCCTCAAACAAGTCCTCACAACCATAATCTATAGCTCAAGACTCAAGCATGAAAATATAAGATACAAAGAAAGAATGCATTTGAAAAATAGGTGGGCTATACTTATCAAATCATTCACAATTTCACCGCTGAGTGGACCAAGAGTGGGGATCAGATTGCTCCTCCAAGATGCACCAAGCCTCAAAGACTCTCTCCAAGAACAATCTCCTCAACAGGTCCATGTTGAACTCACATCCAACCAAGGCGTAGGCTCCTTGATCTTGTTGTTGAAATCATCATCAAAGAGTAACCATCTCAACACATGTCTCTAATCTAAAAGAACTAAAGCCTCACCTAAGTCTCCAAGTATCCATGAGCACCTCCATGATCAATCCATGCTAAACTCGAAATGCAAAACTGCCCTATCATGAAGCTCCCAAGCAAATGACAAATGTATTCAATACCAAGTGAACCAACAAGATCATTGTCAAAGCTCCCACTACACGTCTGCATAACCTAGGAACATACCATTACATCATGATCTAATCATCTCCTCAAAGGAAGATCAATGTCTCATAAGAACATATCATGCTCTAAAGAGCACCTGTATCATGCCAAAACTCTAATGCGCAATCAAGAGTAAACCAAGACACAATACCATCCATCCTGTAATCAAGGATCACCTATCAAAACTAACAAACCATAACCAACACCTCAACCAAAGACTCCAAGAGTCCTCCATGGCACCATGATGTCAACATCTCCAAATCACATGAAGATATCATCCCCTATCAATAGAACCCAAGATTTCAATGAACTCTCAATACATAGAAGAAATAGGATCCAAGAGCTCCTCCATGACACCACCAACCACTACAAAAGATCATCCATCACCTAAATGATGAATCCATATCATAGCCAAAGCTCCCACTAAACCATGATATGGAGCTACACATGGCGATGTCATAATAACCATCAAACCATCACTATCAAAAGCTCCCACTGAATCGTGTAACCAAGCTATCCATGACATCATGATAACCATCTCCTAAATGAACATCATCCATGTCCCCAACACAATCAAAGAATATCACTGTACAAATGACAACTCCCAAGAGGTTGAGTAAACCATACTCTTCAATCCTAGAAGATTAACAAAAACTATAAATTTGAACCAATCCAACAACACAAAAACTACACCTTCAAAAGAATCATGTCCTGCCAATTTCCTAAACAAACGAGGAATATCCATGACACCATAATCACCACCCAATGTACCTACACCAAACTCCCATCAAGTCTCACACAACTCTATCATATACTCAACAAACACAGGTTCTAAAAATGATTGTATCAGGTAATACCATCTATCTCTATATCTCATAATGTCAAGTAAACCAATACATGTGACAAAATCAAGCCACAAATCAGAATTTGCATCAACACTAAAACATCTATAGGCATATACAACCAACATCCAAGTTTTAAATGCAACTTGTAAGCATTAGACTTGTACCTACAACACTGCACAACCTTTAGTTATTGTTGGTGCCCAAATTTACTAGTTTCAAAATGCCTTATTCTGCCACAAAAAAATGATAAACTCCATCAATTATTCCCACCTTTGCCTTTGAATTTCAAAACCCATCAATTATAACCGATATGAGATATTTTACACGGGTTCCCTTCCAAAATTTCTAAGTAAATTTCCCTTTTTTCCTTGTGTTCCCTTATGTTTCTCTTCGTTGGAGAAAATCAGCTCATTTTCCTGCTTTATCGACAAATCTGTGAATTTGTAAACTAGCGAACTAGTTCGCCAGTTCAAAAATTTGCCAATTCGTCAATATAGTGGCTAGCAGGCGATCCATGTTGTTCGAGGAAAAAAAAATTAAAGGCGCCTTTGTCGGTGATTTCTTGAGTTTGAACTCGAAAGTTCACCAATGGCGAATTTCACCGATAGAAGGCAAGACATAAAAAAATGTTGCGGCAAGGAAAATTTCCTAAGGCACAAAATAAGATGAAAGCAAAGCTTTGTCGGTGAAATTGGAGGTTTGCAAACCTCCAAGTTCATTGACTGAAGGTTCGGTGGATAGAGGATTCGTCGATAGAAGGTAGATGAAGGAAAGAACAAAGGGAAAAGAGAAAAGAAAAGAAAGGTTCAGGAAAATTGAGTTTTTCTGATAAAGGCAAAGTGGAAAAGCCAAAGTTTGGGATTGGCCAAGTCTGTTGATAAATCAAATAAAAAAGAGTTCGACAGAATAAGGTTTGCCAACAAAGAAGGAAAAGCAATGAAAATTGAAAAGTTCGTAAAAGGTTAGTTTTGCTGATAGGGCAAACACATGTGCAAAATTGACTAAGGCAAAAGTGGCTCTGTCAGCAAACTGGGGAGGGGCTAAACTTTCGAATAGGTTTAAATATTTTGATGTTCGCTGATAAGGCGATAGGGAAAAGAAAAGGAACTGAGGCGCATCAATAAAAGAGTTCAACAAATTAAAGATTTGCTGACAAAGGGCAAAGGCTTGTTTGGCTTAGAAAGGGTCAAAACTGCCGACAAGGGGCAAAATGAAGATGGCTCATGATGAAGGACTTTTGCCGACAAAGAAGAAATGAGGCGGCAGGAGTTAAGTTCAAAAATGGTTACTTTTGATGACTAAAGGGATAGAAAGCAAAGTCCATGAAAAGAAAAAATTGTCGACCAAGGGCGAAGCAAGCCTAGTTCTAGAAAGTCACAATTCACCAACTAAAGGAAAAAGTGATTAGGCAAGCCAAGTTCCACAAACAAAAGATTTGTCGATAAGGCATAAAAGAGGCCAAAAATGAAGATGAAAGGAAGATACCCCCCATAGTTTGAAAAAGTGACATTTTGCAGATAAGTTAAAATAGCACCAAGAATGAAGAGAGAGATAAAGGGAAGGAAAATAGAGAAGGGGCAGAGGTTCTTGAAATAGAAAATTCTCCAATAAAAGGGGAAAATAGATTCAAAGGTAGAAAATCAAAAGGAAGATCAAATGTACATGTGTAAAGCATGATATAAATGTAATTCTAGTTTAAAATATTGTAAAGAGCTTTACACAAGCATTTTTGGTGGATCATATTTCAAGCGCCTATCTACCTGAAAACGCACCATGATTATAGGTGATCAGTAAGTTGCAGGGAGATGAATCAATAGAGATATTTATTGCAAAAGGACCAGAATTAAATGTAGGGATAATGTGTTTTAGCAAGCAAATCTTTCTGCAAGTACTTTCATTCTTGAAGGATGCCAAGGCATGGGCACCTGAAGGGTTCCTAGCTGTCAGGGTGTGAGATTTCCTTCCAAACGTGCATATTTTCTGACTACATAGTGGGTCAATTTTATTGCAATATAGATTTGGCATGTTGATTGAGTTTCAACGCCTAGGGGTTGCATAGGAGTTGATTGCTATATATACATAGTTTTCATATGTTTTTAGGGTTGTTCACTGAGCCAATTATCTGGTCTACAATGCCTCAGGATAATCTCAGGGCTTCAAATCAAACTAGTCTGGGTAGTGAATGGATGAATGTATTTTGATGCAGCGTAGGAATGAATTATAAAGCATATTTTGTGCAGTGGTATGTCTCCATGGCCATTTGTAATGATTCAGGGGAATTTATAATCACAGTTGTATGTTTTCCTTTACCACACTTGCTGGTGTGATTGTAATAGAGATTTGATAATGTGTGGCAACATTTAAGTCAATATATGCTTTGTGTTGAGTCATTTCTTTGTTGCAAATGGTTCATTGTAGTTTGGTTTTAGATAATTAAGTATGTCCAATGTGTGAAATATAATATGAGGAATGTATGTGAATACATTTTAGTTTTCTATTGATGTTAGTTTAGTCCTTTCTTTCCTTTTTATTTCTTAAATGACTCAGTTGCCCAATAGAGTAGGCACCAGTCCATATTGGACAGGGATCAATCACTCATTTTAAATCAAACAAATTATTCACCTATGGTTTAGGGGAAAAACCCATATTTCCTGTGCATGTACATTCACACAGGTGAATCAGATATATAGGGGTTTTGTGACGGCCAGTCGTTCTTGACTTAGTGATAGGTTTTGGTGTTAAGATGATGAGTTGGGTTTGATTGTTCATTTATTTTTAATTGTTCATCTGGTTTGAACTTAATACCTATTCAAGTATATCCCTTTGGAATATCCCTCCATAGTCTAAGTTGAGCTCGAAGTGTAGAGGAGTCTACCTACTCCTCTTAGTTGGCCAAAATCCCCCTCAACTTGTTGATAAACCTCTTCCTATCACACTGATGACAATCCCCGGCCTAGGTGATTTCAAAATGTTTGAGTTTTGGGTTGAAGTCATTTTGGGTCCCAACATTTTAGTGCCATTGCCGGGGATAATTTTACTTTAGCCGTTGTCAGGTTTTAGGCAACTGGAGATATTTTCAGCCCCCTTGTAATAGTCAATTCCAGTTTTGCATGTGTTTGGGTAAGTTGGAAGCCTGTCAACTTACACCAATATTTTGGCATTGTTGCCAAGGAAGTATTGTTGGGTTAGAATCATTTGAAGACTCTGCTGGTGAGCTGAATCCAAAATCAATTCATAGCCTTGAAGATCAGTCACGCTTCAAGGGTTTTCCTCATTCAGTGAGGTGGCGACTATGTTGTCAAAGAACATAAATTTATTACTGTTGTACCTTGGTTGTTATTGGTGATTTGAATGCTCCATCTCAATATACAGCAGTTGGTAAATTAAAGGTACATGGTTTTCTTCCTAACCTTTAAAGTTTGTTGTTCTTGTAATGTCAAAGGAACAAATTTTTATGCCTCAATTTTCTTCCCTACCTTATAAGATGTTTTAGTCATGGCCAATTGTTATGAGCCTAGTACCCTAGGGATGATCTATCATCTAAATCTTCATATATATTATACCCTAGGAAATACATTGGAGTGGATTCCCATGACCATCCTAGAAATATATACTTCAGTCCTGGCTCTGCATGTTATATGAATCAAAACTTATATGCACCCATGTAAAATCATAGTGACTTAGCAGTTCAGTAGCATGAAATTGAAAAGACCAAATAGTTATTGGAGTTGTTATTGTAGTAAGAAGAAGAAATAGAAAATCAGATTAAGTTGCTAGAGTCTAGGATACAGTCCAGTCCCCTTCCTACTTTTCCCAGTTGCTCTCTTCCTCAGCCTCTCCTATTACAAATAAAAAAACATACAATAAACTAGACCTTTATTAATCCAATTATGAGAAGCAGTCCATGCCCAACAAGATCTATTATCAAATGCCATTATTTGATGGGTGTGAAGCTTATGATGGGAAGGCACATGTGTTGGATTTAGGCTAGATAATTGAGAGGGGGGGCTGAATCAGTTGTCCCAAATCTTTAACACTTGTAACTATTTCTTTATCACACAAAACTGATTAATGATATAAACATTAAAAGCATGAATCATCAACACATGAGTAGAAACAAATGAACACAAAACACCAGGATTTTTACATGGAAACCCGGTTAAGGGAAAACCACGGTGGGGGTTAACCCACAAAGATTTGTACCCTGTTAAAAGTACTTTAGAAAAAAAAGGGCACGTGCCTTCGCATGCACTACCCAGAGCTCACTGCTTAAAAGAGGCTCACTGCCTACAAGAAGTAAGTTTATCACAGAGATAATGAAGTGAGAAATAGCATCTGTTTCATGCTTGGTTCAGTCCCTTTGAAAGCTCACAACTTCTGCTCTGATCTTCAACTACTTGTTCGTTATATCTTCATCCTTACTGCTCTTGATCCTCTGCACTTCTTCCTCTCTTCTCTACTTCTGTACTTCACTTAGGATTTTATCATTTTCATGCACACTTCCCACAACTCATCAACAAGTATTTATATGCTTCATCAACCTTGGAATGAATAACAAGGTCGGCTAAACTTGACGCAGATCATCACACAGCTGGAAAAACATAACTGGGACTCGAATCTTTCTCTATCAACACGCCATGCTCCATAGAATGCTATTAGATCATCCTCAACACGCTTGATTCATCCGATCAGCCAAGACTGGGAAGAACAGCAACACAAAGAAGGAAATCTTCTTTGACAAGCTCAGACTTCAATGCAGACCTCCAACATAGAAGTCACACAATCCAGAGACCTCCACAAGCCCATTGAATTCAACAAAAACATCCACACTCCTCCAAATCATCAGAATCATTTGCATCTTCTTCTGAAATCTCAAGGACACTGTCTTCCATGACTGTCATATTAGAAAGATTGCTTGCAGACCTCCAAACCATGAAGTACTTGAATGGATGATACACACTGACTTCCCAAACATGCCTCTAGATCCCTAGATCATCATTTTACATTATTAGAGTAGTCCGGACCTCTTTCCTATCACTCTGTCTCTCTTGAATATTGCAGGAACCAGTTTTACTCAGATGACCACAACCTCTTTAGATCTTAATGCGGACCTCTCAAATCTTATTTGGAGCTTCTTCAGACAAACCTCTACATAGCCATATGGTCCACATACATTGATCATTATTAATTTTCTCAAAATCCTGAACAATCTGGTCTTCTATACAAGTAGCAAAATAGGATACAGTTGACACCAATGGCAACAAGGATATGTTGACATCAATGACAACACCGCTTAGGTGCATATTTACAACAATCTCCCCCTTTGTCATTGATGGCAACATATGATGTGAAAAAGTGAATTCAACCATAAAGACAAGAACTTCTCCCCCTTTCTCTTGTCACTTTATTCACTGCTCCCCCTTTAATCAGCAACTAGTTTTTCATCTGAACTTCTTCGGACATCAATGGAAAAGGGCACATATTTGTAACATGTTCTTGCATTTTCAGATTTCATGGACAGGTTCCAATTTCATGATGAGGATATGTGGATGAGGTTCTTTGTTAGATCTCTGTGTGGATTAGTAGGTAAATGGTTGGTTAGTTTCTTTGACCAATATTTTTCTTCTTGGGATCAATTGGTGGCTGCATTTGAAGATTTTTCAAATAGCCTAGACCCTGTGTTCATTTCCCAAGAACTGGAAGAGATTAGAAGGAAGGAAAGAGAGTCTAGCATGGAGCTCAACCACAAATTTGCGGTTTCCCTGTCTCACATCCTAGAGAATTTCAGACCTGGCTTTCCTATTTGTATTGACATGTATCTCAGTGCTTATGATGTTACCTTAAGCCCAAATTCTATACGGGAAGAGTTCACTCTAGTGAGTATACAATAGGCATACCTGTTCATTGATTATGTTGACAGAGTTAAGAAGGATATGATTGCAAGATCTCTATCCTCATATGAAAAGATGGTTGATAATGAATAGGCTCTTGTAGACAATGGGGATGTGAAAGCTTCATGTTATCCAGACACGATACCAGGTGATGATTGTGTGTGTAGAAGGTTAGAAGTGGAAGATGGTGCATCATATGATAGCGATACAGATGATGAGAGCAATGTATGCACCTGCCTTCGACTGGATATCTCATCAAGTAAAAGTGAAAATGATGATAACAGTGATGATTTCCAGCCTAATACTGAGATACGAGGTTCAATGAATAATGAGGATGTTGTGTACAGTGATGAACAGTTAGATAGATCATCTTTTGAAGATGAGTATGAAATGTGTACACAAATAAGTGGAATGGATAGTGAGCAAAAAACTTGTTTCTTTTTTGATGTATTGCCCTCTTTTGTTCCTTTTTACGATAAAGCAATTGATGTTTGCTTGCACGAGGATGATGTAGAGGTGCTTGCACTTGATGATAACCGATCAGAGACAATGGTTGGTGCAGCCATGGAGTTTCAATGTGAAGAGCTTACCCTATATTTTTAAGATGGTGATCATGCAGACGGATATGAGAACCTATTTCTTTGGTGCAAGGTATGTTGTCTTCCTCATGCAGAGTGTGCTTCATTAGAGCCACAAAGAAGTAAAATAAGAATGTGTGTGAAAGAAGATATGTGTCATCGGTCTATTTGCAGCAGTGAATATGATACAACAAGTTGCCCAAGTGAAAGTGAAATAAAGAGACAATTGGAAGAACATGGTTCTTCATTTGAGGTGTATCATGATATTTATTTATGTGCACTGATGTTTTGAATTGTAGCTCGAGTCATGCTTATGATTCAGAGGTTGAAATTTGTAGCAACACATACAAAAATTTTGTTCAAGAGCTTGATGGAGTTACCAATGAATATGAATTCTTCCACTTTGATGTGGAAAATTTGTTAGCTCTTGAATGTGTTGGTGTTGTAGTAGAGGTTTAGTCCTTTGTGTGGGACGTTGATGTGAGTGAGTAGTAAGGTATGTTTATCCCCGATCTTCAACATGTTGCTGCCCAACTTGAAGATGTGACTGAGCTAGAGTCTTTCCAATTTGTTGTACAAGATGAAGTGCCTTCTCTTGTGGATCAACAGTGCATTTAGGCATAGTTTGCTTTGCCATGTGAACTAGAGGTATTTTCTTTTTCCCTCAATTTGCATGAAGAGGTCAGTAGGTATGATAGCTTGGCACATGATAATGGAGATTTGTCTTCATTTTTTAATTTTGTTGCTGATCTGAATTTTAGTTCTGCACCCCTTGCTGCTAGGAACAAGCATGATATGGATGTGAATAGGTCAAATACCTATATTTTATGGTTGCCATGTGGTAATGATTTCACTGATGAAGATGACCTTGGCTCCACAAGCATATGTTGCAGATTAGTACATGTTGGGGATAGTTTTCAGTTGTTGCAGTTGGGTGAAATATGCAAATTTGGTTTGAGGGAGATTAGCTCTTTCCTTCAACTTGTTATTGATAGAGGCAAGTGGTTTCATCAATTTTCTATAGGGTTGGCCTGCAGTGTCCCAAACTTTTTGATCACAGTCAACTTAACTTTTGTGCCTTCATGTTCATCGCTGTGTGATTTCCTGTATATATGTTTTGTAAATATGTTTCTATTGTTCCCTTTGTTCATTTTTTTGGTCTTCTCAGGGGTATTTTGAGGTTCTCGTTGTGCCAAAATTTGCCACATCCCCAACTAGAGCCGATGTTGGTGCCCAAATTTACTAGTTCCAAAATGCCTTATTCTGCCCCAAAAAATCAAGAAACTCCATCAATTTCCCCCACCTTTGCCTTTGAATTTCAAAACCCGTCAATTATACCTGATATGAGATATTTTACATGGGTTCCCTTCCAAAATTTCCAAGTAAATTTCCCTTTTTCCCTTGTGTTCCCATATGTTTCTTTTCCTTGGAGAAAATTGGCTCATTTGCTTGCTTTATCGGCAAATCAGTCAATTTGCAAACTGGCTAAGTAGTTCGTGAGTTTGAAAATTTGCCGATTCATTGATAGAGTGGCAGCTAGCAGGCGATCCATGTTGTTCAAGGCAGAAAAAAGAAGTTAAAGGTGCCTTTTTCAGTGATTTCTTGAGTTCATGTTGTTCAAGGTGGAAAAAACAAGTTAAACGCAACTTTGTCGATGATTTCCTGAGTTTGTGAACTCGAAAGTTCGTCGATGGTGAACTTCACCGATAGAAGGCAAGACATCAAAAAATGCCATGGTGAGTAAAAGTTCCTAAGGGACAAAATAAGATGAAAGCAAAGCTTTGTCTATGAACTTGGAGGTTGCGAAATTGGAGGTTTACGATCCTCCAAGTTCGACGATTGAAGGTTCGAATGATGAAGGATTCATTTATAGAAGGTAGATGAAGGAAAGAACAAGGGGAAAAGAGAAAAGGAAAGAAAGGTTTGGCAAAATCATTTTTTTCCGATAAAGGAAACGTTAGAAAGCCAAAGTTTGGGATCGACTAAGTTTACCGATAATGCAAATAAAAAAGAGTTTGACAGAGGTTAGGTTTGTCAACAAAGAAGGAAAAGTAGTGAAAAGTGAAAAGTTCGTAAAAGGTTAGGTTTGTCGATAGGGCAAACACATGTGCAAAATTGACTAAGGAAAAGGTGGCTTTGTCGGCAAACTGAGGAGGGGCTAAACTTTCCAATAGGTTCAAATATTTTGATATTCTCTGATAAGGTGATAAGGAAAAGAAAAGGAAGAGAGGCATGGCAATAAAAGAGTTCGACAAATTAAATATTTGCCAACAAAGGGCAAAGGCTTTGTTGGTTCAGAAAGGGTCAAAATTTCTGACAAGGGGCAAAATGAAGATGGTTCTGTTGCAAATATGTACCTAAGCGGTGTTGTCATTGATGTCAACATATTCTTGTTGTCACTGGTGTCAACTATGCCTTATTTTTTTTCCTATTTAGGAGACTAGAATGTTCAGGATATTGAGAAAATTAATGAAGACACAATGTTTGCGGACCATATGGCTATTTAGAGGATTGTCAGAGGTTGTTCAAGTTAAGAATTGAAAAGTCTGCATGAAGATTTGAAGAAGTTATGGCCATCTGAGTAGAACCATATTTTGTTGTGTTTACAAGAGACAGAGTGACAGGTCTGGATTGCTCTGTAGTGAAATATTATGGTCTGCGGATCTAAAGGCATGTTTGGGAAGTTAGTGTGTATCATCAACTCCATTGGCTTGTGGTTTGGAGGTCCGCAAGCTATCTTTCTAGTTTGACAGTCATGGCAGATAGTGTTCTTGAGGTTCTGTAGGAAGATACAAATGATTCTAGTAATTTGGTATAGAGTGGATGTTATTGGTGAATTCAATGTGCTTGTGGAGGTCTCTAGATGATATGGCTACTGTGTTGGAGGTCTGCATTGAAGTTTGAGCTTATTGTTGAAGATTTCTTCTTTGAGGTTGTTGTTCTTCCTAGTTCATGGCTGACTGGATGTTCCTAGCATGTTGCAGATGATCTAAAGAGCACTTTATGAGGCATGGCATGTTAGTAGAGGAAGATTCAAGTCTTAGTTATGTTTTGCCGATAGTGTAATGATCCGCATTAAGTTTAGCTGACCTTGTTGATCATTCCAAGTTTGATGAAGCATATAAATACTTGTTGGAGAGTTGTTGAAAATCACCCTAGTGAAAAAAGAATTAAATTTGAAGAAAGGATCTAAAGTAGAGCAGAGAAGAAGAGGAGCGAAAGGAGTATCGAGTGAAGAGTCAGTGAAGAAGAATTTGAAGATAGAAGAAAATTTTTTGTGAGCATTCAATGAAACTGAACCAGGCATGAAAAGATGCTAATTATCAATTTGTTCTTTCTGTGTAAAACATAAAATTCTTGTAGGCAATGAGCCTCTCTTTTGAGCAATGAGCTTTGGGCAGTGAGCTCAGTGCCTTCCCATTCTTTTAAGTACTTTTAACAGGGTACGAATCTTGTGGGCTAACACCCACCGTAGTTTTTCCCTTAACTGGGTTTGCATGTCAAAAATCTTGGTGTCAAATGTGTTGATTATGTTTCTGCTTCTCTGTTGATGTTATATGCTTTAGTGTTTGCATCATTAATCAATTTGACAATTGTGAAAGAAGTTTAAAAGAAAATGAAAGATTAATTTTGGGGACAACTAATTCACCCCCCCTCTCAGTTGTTGGGGCTAATTCCAACAATTGGTATCAAAGCCAAGTTCCTCTAAAAGAAGCTTGACCGCTTTAGAAGATCCAAGATGTCATCCTACAAGAAGGAAAGTCCAAGATTTGATGGAACAAATTACTCCCTCTGGAAAGCACGCATGCAGTGTCATCTAGAATGTATGGGTGATGCCTTTTGGTTAATAACCAAGATTGCATATAATATTCTGAAGAATGGACCTTCAACTATAGATGAACTCGGAGATGTTGAACATAATATTTGATCCAAAGAAGCATTGTTGGGTGCCCTAACTGATACCAAATTGGCAAATGTCCTAGATTTGAAAACTGCTCATGAAATCTGGAATAAGTTGGAAAATATATATGAAGGTGACAAATATGTTAAATGTGCCAAGCTACAAACTCTGAAGGGTAAATATGAAAGATTGGTAATGAGTGAAGATGAAAACATTACTTCCTACATGCAGAAAGTAAATGAACTTGTGATGGTATCAGAAATGTAGGTGGAGTTTTGCAAGAATTAGAAATTGTTGCCAAATTGCTCAGATCCTTACCTGCATCATACAAGCATAAAGCTACAGCCATCGAAGAAATCAGGACAGTAACAACTGTTACAAGGGATTAGTTAGTTGGTAAGCTTTTAGCATTTGAAATGAGTGAATTTGGTGATCCCTCCCTAAGTCTGAATCTGCATTCAAGGCCAATGTGTATGGAAAGCAAAGATATGATCCGAGTTAAAGTTCTTCAGGAAGATCAAATAGATTTGTGAAGACAAGGAAGGATCTTGAAGATGATGAAATTAAGACTGCAGATCTTGAAGTTCTTATTGCCAAAAGAATGCCAAGAGGATCCGGTAAGTATGAAGGAAAGTTGCCACTCAAATGTTTCACTTGTAATAAGATTGGTCATTTTGCCTCAAGATGTCTAGAGAGGTTTTCAAATAGAAACCCTAACAGATACAAAAGTCAAAAGAATTACTACTATGTCCAAGAAACTGGAGAAGGAGTCATAGATGATGAATCTGATCACGGAGAAGGTGATTGAGTGTTCATTGCTATCAAAGAAGAAGATCTAATGTCTACTAAATCTACTAGCTGTGCAAATGTGGAAAGTGCCTTGGCTGCTCAAGTTGTTGAAAAGGATGAATGGGTGATTGATAGTGGATGTTCTCATCATATGACTGGTGACAAGAGCAAGTTTGTGAGTTTTGAAAAATATGAAGGTGGGCTTGTGAAATTTGGAGACAACTTAGCTGGTTGAATCTGTGGCAAAGGATCCATCCCCTTTGATGGTAAGAATTGCACCAATGTTGTTCTGTATGTGGAAGGACTGAAACATAATCTTATCAGTGTTGGATAGTTGGTTGATAAGGGTTATGATCTTTGATTCAAGGATAGAAAATGCAAAATCTTGGAAAGCTTCGGAACTGAAATTGCATCTGGTACTCAAACTGGAGGTAACATCTTTCATTTAAGTAGTTTTGGAAAAAGTTGTTTGATTGCTCAGAGAGATAAAAGTTGGTTATGGCATAGGAGGATGTTTCATGTGAATTTTGATAACATTGTCAAAATAAGTTCCACTCAGGCTGTAAGAGATCTTCCAAGACTTGTGAAACCTAATAGCATATGTAGAGAATGTCAATTGGGTAAACAGAACAAAATTTCATTCAAAAGTAAGGAACAAGCTTCAAGTGGATGATTGGAACTGGTACATACTGATCTCTGTGGTCTTGGTAGAATTAGGAGTGTGCAAGGAGACATATATTTCATGTTATTGATTGATAATTACTCCTGGATGATGTGGGTAACCTTCCTAAAAGAAAAATCAGAAGCTTTTGACAAGTTTAAGGTGTTCAAGGTGATGGTTGAAAATGAGATTGGTGAGAAATTAAAGTTTCTAAGACCCGACAGAGGTGAAGAATTTACTTCCGGAGAGTTTGATGCTTTCTGTGAAAAGCATGGAATAAAAATACAGTTATCTACTCCTAGGACTCCTCAACAAAATGGAGTTGTGGAAAGAAAGAACCGGACCATTCAAGAAGCTGCCAGGACCATGATGATGGAAACAAATGTTCCTCAAGTTTATTGGAGAGAAGTTTTAAGTATTATTGTTTACACTCTTAACTGGATGCAAATCAAAGGAAATTCTGGTAAGACCCCTTATGAACTATGGTTTGGTCATCCTCCTACCGTGAGATATTTCAGAGTTTTTGGTAGTAAATGCTATATCGAAAGAGATGAGGATTTAGGCAAGTTTGATGCAAGAAGTGATGAAGAAATATTTTTGGGATACTACTCAAAATAAGGCTTACCGGTGCTTCAACAAGAGGTTGAAAAAGATTGTTGAAAACGCTAATGTTAGAGTTGATGAGAGCAAAGGACATTACAGGCATTGCGGATATGATTCAGATGATCAAGATGAAAGTCAAAGTCAAGAAAGACAAGTCCAAACTCAGACTCAGATCTAGATTGATCCAGTAACTCAAGTGACTCAAGAGGATAGTATAGATGATGAGGAACAAGCTCAAGAAACAGAAGGTCAAACAATTTCCAAAACCCCCAGGTATGTAAGGCTAAATCATCCTAAAGATTAGATCATAGGAGATAAGAGTAAAGGTGTTTGAACTAGGAGAAAAATTTATAAATATCAAGAGGAGATTTGTTTAATTTCAAAGATTGAACCTAAATTAGTAAGTGAAGCCTACAATGATGAAAACTGGGTTAAAGCAATGGAAGAAGAATTGATGTAAATTGAAAAGAATCACACTTGGGATCTTATTCCTAGACATAAGGACAAAAATGTGATTGGAACCAAATGGGTTTTCCAGAATAAGCTAAATGAAGATGGTGAGGTTGTAAGAAACACGGCGAGGTTGGTATGTAAAGGCTACTCTCAAGTATAAGGAATTGATTTTAAAGAAACTTTTGCTCCAGTGGCAAGGATAGAGGCAGTTAGATTATTTCTTGCATTTGCTGCTTTTAGATATTTTAAAGTGTATCAAATGGATGTCAAATCAACATTCCTGAATGGTGATTTGGAGGAAAAAGTCTACATTGAGCAACCGGAAGGATTTTAGTTATTTGAATAGGGAGATCTGATTTGTAGACTGAGAAAAGCCTTGTATGGACTCAAGTAAGCTCCAAGAGCCTGGTATGCCAGATTGGATAAGCATTTGCTTAAGCTAGGATTTAGCGAAGGTACTACTGATAGTAATCTGTACTTCAAGATTAATCATGAGGACATTCTAATTGTTGAGGTCTTTGTTGATGATATCATTTTTGGTGGAAACAAATGTATGTGTAAAGCATTTGCTGATCAAATGAAAAGTGAGTTTGAAATGTCAATGTTTAGTGAGATGAATTTCTTCCTAGGTCTACAAATTGTTCAGTTAGATAAAGGTATCTTCATATCTCAGTCCAAGTATGTGAAAGAGTTAAAGATGTTTGGAATGGAAGATTCAAAGTCAGTAGGTACACCTATGGTAACCAGATGCAAGCTAAGAAAAGATGATGACTCCCCCAAGGCAAATCAGAAAAGGTATAGATCAATGATTGGAGGATTGCTCTATTTGACTTAGACCAGACCTAACATCATGAATGCAGTTGGACTTGTTGCTAGATTTCAAGCTGATCCAAAAGAATCCCATGTTGTAGCAGTCAAAAGAATTTTCAGATATCTCAAAGTAACAATGATACTTGAGGATGAAGCAAATGTTGAAGCACATCATAATTGTGTTTGAGGAGCCAGTCACAATCTTTTGTGATAATTCTAGTGCAATAAGAATCTCAAAGAATCTGATGTTGCATTTAAAGATAAAGCATACTATCAAGTTTCATTTCTTGAGAGAGAAGGTAAATGAGAATAAAGTCAAGTTGGAGTTTGCATCTTCCAAAGATCAGATTGTAGATATCTTCACTAAGCCACTTCCCAAGGATACTTTTGAGTATCTTAGAGAGAAGTTAGGGGTTATTACCCTCCTGATCAGAACTAAGATGCACTTATATCCATTAGTCCGGTGGAATTCTCAGTCATATCTTGAGATCCGGATTGATGCTGAGAAGATACTACTCTAAGGAGTAGTCAGTATGCAAATGTTGGAGATCAGTCTGAAATAAAAAGGGGGATTAAAAGATTGCAAATATGTGCCCTTTGCCATTGATGTCAAAGGGGGAGAGAAGACATGTGAAAAACTAATTGCTGGTGACAGGGGGAGCAATGAAGAAAGTGGTTGTAGAAGTCAGGGAGAGAAGTTCTTGTCGTGATGGTTGAATCAGTTTTTCACATCATATGTTGCCATCAATGATAAAGGGGGAGATTGTTGCAAATATGTGCCTAAGCGGTGTTTTCATTGATGTCAACATATTCTTGTTGTCATTGGTGTCAACTGTGTCTTATTTTGTTGCCTATTCAGGAGATTGAAATGTTGAGGATATTAAGAAAATTAATGAAGACTCAATGTTCACGGACCATATGGCTATGTAGAGGACCATCAGATGTTGTTCCAGTTAAGAATTAAGAAGTTCGCATAAAGATTTGAAGAAGTTATGACCATCTGAGTAGAACTAGATTTTGCTATGTTCAGAAGAGACAGAGTGACAGTAAGTTGGTCTAGATTTTTCCACAGTGAAATATTATGGTCTGTGGATCTAAAGGCATGTTTGGGAAGTCAGTGTGTATCATCAACTCTAGTGGTTCATGGTTTGGAGGTTCGCAAGCTATCTTTCTAGTTTAACAGTCATGGCAGATAGTGTTTTTGAGGTTCTGGAGGAAGATACAAATGATTCTGGTAATTTGGTATAGAGTGGATGTTATTGGTGAATTTAGTGTGCTTATGGAGGTCTCTGGATCGTGTGGCTACTGTGTTGGAGGTCCGCATTGAAGTTTGAGCTTATTGTTGAAGATTTTTCTTTGAAGTTGTTGTTCTTCCCAGTTCTTGGCTGACTGAATGTTCCTAGCGTGTTGCGGATGATCTAAAGAGCACTTTATGAAGTGTGGCATGTTAGTAGAGGAAGATTCAAGTCTCATTTATCTTTGGTCGATAGTGTAATGATCCATGTTAAGTTTAGCCATCCTTGTTGATCATTCCAAGGTTGATGAAGTGTATAAATACTTGTTGAAAAGTTGTTTAAAATCACCCTTGTGCAAAATGAATTAAATCTAAAGAAAGGATCTAAAGTAGAGTAGAGAAGAAGAGCGAAAGGAGTATAGAGTGAAGAGTCAATGAAGAAGAATTTGAAGATAGAAGCAGAAGGTTTTGTGCACATTCAATGAAATTGAACTAGGCATGAAAAGATGTTAATTATCAGTTTGTTCTTTCTGTGTAAAACATAAAATTCTTGTAGGTAGTGAGCCTCTCTTTTGAGCAGTGAGCTCTGGGTAGTGAGCCCAAAGGCAAGTGCCTTCCCATTCTTTTAAGTACTTTTAACAGGGTACAAATCTTGTGGGCTAACACCCACCGTGGTTTTTCCCTTAACCAGGTTTCCACATCAAAAATCTTGGTGTCAAATGTGTTGATTATGTTTCTGCTTCTATGTTAATGGTATATGCTTTAATGTTTGCATCATTAATCAATTTAACAATTGTGAAAGAAGTTTAAAAGAAAATAAAAAATTAATTTTGGGGAGAACTAATTCACCCCCCCTCAGTTGTCTGAGCTAATTCCAACAGGTTTGTGATGAAATTTTTATGACAAAGAATAAATGAGGCAGCAAGAGTGAAGTTCAAAAATGGTAACTTTTGTCGACTAAAGGGATAGAAAGAAAAGTTCATGAGAAGGAAAAATTGCTGACCAAGGGTGAAGCAAGCCTAGTTCTAGAAAGTCACAATTCACCAACTAAAGTAAAAAGTGATCAGGCAAGCCAAGTTTGCCAAAAAAAATATTTGTAAATAGGGCATAAAAGAGGCTGCAAATGAAGATGAAAGGAAGATGGTCCCCACAGTTTGAAAAGAGGCAATTTGATGATAAGGTAATATAGTACCAACAATGAAGAGAGAGATAAAGGGAAGGAAAATATAGAAGGGGCAGAGGTTCCTGAAAGAGAAAATTTTCTGATAAAAGAGGAAAATAGTTTCAGAGGCAAAAAATCAAAAGGAAGATCAAATGTATGTGTAAAGCATGATATAAATGTAATTGTAGTTTAAAATATTGTAAAGAGATTTGCACAGGCCTTTTGGCGGATCATATTTCAAGCGCTTATCTGCCTAAGAACATGCCATGATTGCAGGTGATCAGTCAGTTGCAGGTACATGAAATAATAGAGATATTTCTTGCAAAAGGACCAAAATTAAATGTAGGGATAAAGTATTTCAGCAAGAAAATCTTTCTGCAAGTACTTTCATTCTTGAAGGACACCAAGGCATGGGCACTTGCAGGGTTTAGAGTTGTCAAGGTGTGGGATTTCCTTCCAAATGTGTGTATTTTCTGACTACACAGTGGGTCAATTTTAAATTGCAACGTGGGTTTGGCGTGTTAACTGAGTTTCAACACCTAGGGGCTGCATAGGCGTTGATTGCTATATATACATAGTTTTCATATGTGTTCAGGGTTCGTCGTTGAGCCAATTGTTTGGTCTATAGTGCCTCAAGATAATCTCAAGGCTTCAAATCAAGCTAGTCTAGGCAGTGAATGGAGGAGTGTGTTTTGATGCAGCGTAGGAATGAATTGTAAAGCATATTCTGTGCAGTGGTATGTCTCCATGGCCATTTATAATGATTTAAGGGAATGTATAATCGTAGTTGTATGTTTTCCTTCACCACACTTGCTGGTGTGATTGTAATAGAGATTTGGTAATGTGTGACAACATTTAAGTCAATACATGCTTTGTGTTGAGTCATTTCTTTGTTGCAAATGGGTCATTGTAGTTTGGTTCTAGATAATTAAGTATGTTCAATGTGTGAAATATAATCTAAGGAATGCATGTGAATACATTTTAGTTTTCTATTGATGTTGGTTTAGTCCTTTCTTCCCTTTTTATTGCTTATTACTCAATTGCCCAATAAAGTAGGCACCGGTCCATATTGGAGAGGGATCAATAACTTATTTTAAATCAAACAAATCATTCACTTGTGATTTAGGGAAAAAACCCATATTTCTTGTGCATATACATTCACACAAGTGAATCAGCTATATAGGGGTTTTGTGATAGTCAGTCATTCTTGACTTAGTGATAGCTTTTGGAGTCAAGATGATGAGTTGGGTTTGACTATTAATTTATTTTTAGTTGTTCATCTAGTTTGAACTTAATACCTATTCAGATATATCCCTTTGGAATATCCCTCTAGAGTCTAAGATGAGCTCGAAGTGTAGAGGAGTCTATCCACTCTTGTTGGTTGGCCAAAATCCCCCTCAACTTGTTGATAAACCTCTTGCTATCACCCCGACGATAATCCTTGGCCTAGTTGATTTACAAATGTTTTAGAGTTTCAGGTTGCAGTCATTTTAGGTCCCAACAGATCTTACAATGTAGCATGAAAATTCAATAATACATGTATAATTGGTAGGGCCTAATCAACAGTAAACTACTAAGGAACAAAGGGAGATGTGTTTAAAGTAGATTTTTTAAATCATTAATCCATTCTAGATTGGTGCCTATTCAAAGGGAAGTAGTGTTAAAGTCAAGGAGGAGAAAATGATGTCTATATGAATTAACAATGGAACCAAAATTGCACACATGTACAAATTGAAAAATCAAGAGACATCACATAAAAGATCTACTTCAAATATACTTCTCTAATCAAAGGTATCCCATATGCATAAATGTGAAGGACATTATGAATTTGTTTGCATTAGTTTTATAGTGATCTATCACCAACTAATCCCTAGTACTAGAAATCAACAAATGTGATTTGAGAGATTTTGTGGCATGCTCACAAGACCCCCTAAAACACTTCTGCTAGCCATGAAGACATCCAAAATGTGGAGTGGTCCCTGCTAGATCACACCTTCCTATGGCCCATACAATGCATTCCTAGGCCTTACAGAATAATGACACACTTTAGTTGATCCCCTAAAACATACTTAGGACTACCCTATAAAGAAGTAGCTCCACAACCAACCTCCTTTACATCAGAAAAACACAGATATATAGAGCTAGGAAGGAGACCAATAACATAGAAGATTGTATCAATGCTTGCCAACAATCCAATATTCTACAAGAAATACCAAGTTGCTAATCAAACATTAAACACATTTACAACAACATGACAATTAGAGCTGATCATGCATAAAAATAGAAATTGCCTTGGGCTTTGTTTCTTTAAGAATAGAGGAGAGAATTCCTCATTCGTGTATATAAACCACTTGCAAATAAATTTCCCTGTCGATTTTGGAACTCATTAAACACAAGAAAGATGGTCCATTCCTCTTTAGTTCTATTTGAGAACACATAACACATGCACTATTCAAATCCATTATTGTCAATAAAACCTTTACACATGACTCTACAGATTTGATTTACTTTAGTAGAGAGCCACCATATCATAAACAAGGTATCCAAGACTAGCGTCATGAGCATACACCATATCAGAGTTCCATGAAGCTCTAAAATGTCTTCTAAGGCCCATATTGACCCATATGTGCACGTCTGCACATCCTTTGTGTCACTCTCCATCTATGCACAAAAAGTCCTAAATCATGATTCTAATCCCTTTTAAAAATTCTCAAGCACAAATCTTTATTAAACTATTTGAATATGTTGCATAGATCAACAACCAACATTGACTTACGCTACATGATCTACAAATAACGTGCAATGACAAAAAAAAGCTGCCCAAAATAAGTTATCCATTGGGGCAGGTTTGCCAGTTATTGAATGGGAGAGCACCACATAGCTCCTTGATTTATAGCACTTTCTCGCCGTTTAAAATATTGTCAATCTCTCTAAATAAGAACATTGATCCCACCACCTCACAAGCTCAAAGACGCATAGCATTTACTCATTTGATACCATACACCATTGGTCCCAAAGACACATCAAACATTGGTCAAAATGACTAATAGAATTTAATCAAACACTTGCCAGCTATGCAATACATGTCCACCTCACACATTTAGTGCCTTGGAGAAAAATCCTTGTGGGACCCATTTGTGTTATAATCACCACTACCTTTAGACTAATGAAAAACCTTCACATGCACATAGGCCCATAGAAGCGGTAGCCCTCAAACCAATAAAGTAGCTTTTCTAATAAATACAAAGAAATATAAAAATATCCCGCTACGATATTTGAAAGTGCTATGATAGAATTCTTCTCAGCTCTCTCAAAATAATTCTCCTTCGGATTCTTCTTTTAAATCCTTAGTCTCTTAGCTTTGTACACTATCTATCATTGGTATGGAATTTAAATTGGTTAATTCTCGTAGCTATGTTGCATCATACACATGCATGCACGCTAGAGTGATGCTAACTCTTGGAGATGTTTATTGTCATCTTCGTTGTTTCTCACATTCTGTAAGCGGATTCTCATCTATATTTTGTTAACAATCATGTTCCTCCTTTTCCACCATGGAAGTAACCTTGTAGTTCACAAAATGCATTGTACATTTAGTTATATGGTTCATTTTTATCATATTAAGACTGGCATTATACCACTAAAATAACTTTTATGAAACATCAATCATGTAGAAATCAAAGGTGCATATTCATGCTACAATTAACTTTAATGTCATCCATGCTAAAAGTAATTTCAAATTTATAAATATTTTTCTAAATAATAATTCGTCTTCCTCTCTTTTATTCTTTGATAATGATTTCTTACCCTGGATATTAACTTCCTTTTTTTGGTTCCCCATGATGATTAGAGGAGTCATCCTACCACTTTCCTTTCTCTTCAAGTATTTTGGTTCCTTGGTTTTTTTATTATTTCTTTCAACACACAGTCACACAATGATTACTTATCTCACTAAATGAAAATGGATAGATATTCTGAGAATGAAATATTTAATGGTCTCTTTGTTTACAATGGAAACAATGGTTGATCTCATTATAAACCTTTTTTAATTCCCGTGTGTTCACTTTCATAAGGTTGATGGGGTTATGATGCTCTACCTTCTTTTAAACCATTCTTTACTCTCTTAAATATATTTTTAAACCATTAAAAAATATATATATTAAGAATACTGACACATTCTTTGAAAATATTTTGTGAAGATGGTGGCTTATACTCCTTTTTGGGAGATACTTCTGTTCTAATTATCTCAGATCATTGTCTAACCTCTTCTTTCTTACCAACAATCCTCAAATTTGCATATTGAGGCTTGTTTCTCAACTTCTACAGGATTTCCCATCCCTTGGCTGTGTTTTTAAATAACCCAGCCATTACAATCCATTTTGTCCATAGATTAAAGAATTGTGGTGTGGTGCTTAATTATACTTATCTCACTTATGTTTGAGCATCTTTTGTAGAGGTTAGTCTCCTTTGCTAAGGTAGGTCTTTCCTTCCTCTCATCATAATCTCGGATCTTTTCCAACATCTCCTCTTTTGCAAACAATATTTTATTATTTAATAAAGTAAGTCTATTTTTGGGATGGTTATCCTTCTTAATTTTTCTCCTAATCTTAGACCGGCCTTCTTTAACGTGCCTGTTTGACATTTACATGTATTCCTTATGTGTTATACATTGAAGAGGGATGACTGAAAAGAGAACGTAACCCCAAAAAAATTCGCCTAACATCTCTCTACCAAGCTCATAATTATAACTAAAGTGGTAATTCTCTATGTACTATCTTTATACATTTCAATGAAAATTAGCCCAACAAATAATTATGATGGGTGTGTTTTTATTAAACCAAAAGTAGGAATACACACTTGATCAGCTTATTGGTGTAGTGTGATGAAGTTGATCATGCTTAATTCTGTTTCCATTATGCAGTCACCATCTAAATCAAAAGAGGTAGCAGGATTGATGCACAAGATATAGGTGATGGAGAAAATGGTTAGGTAAGCTTACATTGGCTGCATGCCTAGTATTTTCTTAGCATCTTGTAGCTTATTTGATTTGAATTTCACACAGAAAACAATTTCATTCTACTTTTCCTGTTATGATTTTAAAGGGAGAGGAATTGTCTTCTTTATCTCTTACCGACTTGGACCAACTGGAGTGCAAAGTTCAACTAGCAATGAATAGAATAAGAGTGAGAAAGGTAGCTCTTTAAGTTGTATATTGAACATTTTTAGACAAATAGATTTTTGAATAATTTTTATTTAAAATTTAGACAAGTGAATCTGTAAAAATAGGGGCATTAATGTAAAAAGGAATTCTATGTGGTGATAAACATAAAAATTAGGAAAATATTAGAAATACTTTGAACCCACCTACAAATTTATTTCCATAATGTGACACCCCATGTCAATGTTAATTTTTATGTAGCTTGGACAGGTGTTCTAGTCTCGGGTGGTGATTACGAGGCTGGAAACACAGCTGGAATAATTATCTCCATACCTAGATAATTGATTTCTCAAGAGACTTCTAGATATTAGGGTTTAGAGTCTAATTAATCCTAGCCATTGATTAAGGTTAAATTATGGCCATTGGTTTCCAATGAGGGGATTATAAAATAGGATCAATATGCATTTGGAGAACACAGATCTGAGAAGTATTTGCAGTAATAGCAAATAAATAAATTTGCAGTGATAGCAAATTGATTTGCAGTGAGAGCAAGGGCGCATCGATAGCATTCAAGACAACATTAGTGGAATTTCTATAGGAGAAATTGGGAGAAGAATTTCCAGAGGAGATCATTGCCGGAGCTCTGCCAGTAAGAGGCAAGCAGTCTATGTATCTCTTGATTTGATTTAATAAAGTTCCTCATCTGCAGTACTGGTTTTCCCTTCAGGGTTTTTCCAGGGACAATTTGTCCAAAATGTTGTGTTGATTTTATTTTTCTATCTCCGTGATTTTTCCGTGAAGTTGCAGCTATGTTATTATTTAATATTTGCTGTAAATTAATTAATTAATTTTTTGGCAGCCAAATAATCTTATAAGATAGGAAATTAATAATCAGTAGATGCAATAGATTTTTCACATGCTATCAGAGCGGATCTGAGTGCAGAACAGGCACAGGGACAAAGGAAAAATAATAAATAAAAAATCTAGGGTTTATAAAACTCAGTTTGACCTCTTCAAATTATTATTTTCTTTTGAGATGGCCTCAGCAGGTTTAAGAGATCAGGACAGATTGGATGGAGCCTCAAATTTTGGTGTCTGGAAAGCCAGAATTTTTTTATTGCTGGAAGAGAATGGTATCAAGGATTATGTGACCACTATTGTACCTGTACCTACAGACGCAACACAGCTCGTAGCATATAAGAAGGAAGATGCCAAGGCAAGGAGGTTGATTCTTGACGGTGTTAAGGATCATATTGTTCCGCATATTGCAGAGTTAGATACAGCAAAGATGATGTGGGATGCCATTATGAATCTGTACCAAAATGCTAGCCTTAACCGAAAGCTAATTCTCAGAGAAAAGTTAAGGAATACCTGGATGAATAAGGGAGAAGACGTCACAAGTTACCTCACCAGACTTAGACTTGTCAAGGATGAATTGGCAGCTATTGGAGACAAACCAAAGGATGATGAGCTAGTACGAATAGCCCTGAATGGGTTTACTAAGCAGTGGGATGTCTTTGTTCAAGTTATTAATGGACGAGACACCTTACCGAGTTGGGATCGACTATGGAGTGACTTCACTCAGGAGGAGCTTAGACTAAGTCTTGTCAATGGAACCAGCAGTAATAGTCAGAAAAGTGAGGTGGAACAGGAAAATGTTGCCCTAGCAGGAAAAGGGAAAGTGAAGAAGGGGTCTGGCAAAGGATCAAATCCAAAAAGTGAGAAGAAGGACTTATCTAAGATCAAATGCTATGGCTGTCACGAGTTCGGCCACTATGTCAGCGATTGCCCACAAAGGAAGAAAAATGAAAAGAAGGGCAAGAAGCAGATGGCAGCTTCAGCAAGTGTAGATGAGCTTTCTAGTAGAATGGAGGATGAGTTTGCACTCATAGCTTGCCTGACTAGCTCAACCTCACAGGGTGTTTGGTATATAGACAGTGGGGTGTCATTTCATATGACAGGAGTTAGGGAGTACTTCTCCAGATACAAGGAGGAGGACATCAGATTCCAGATTCAGATGGGGAACAAGTCCAAGTGCAATCCAGTTGGGAGAGGGACTGTTCTATTTCAAAGGGAGAATGGCAAGCCTATTTCCATTCATGATGTGTTGTATGTGCTAGGCTTGGGCATGAATCTAATTTCTGTATCTGTCCTTCAGGATAAAGGCTACAATGTACTCTTTAGAGGGGCGCATGTTTTGATCAAGCATAAGGATTGGAAATCACCCATAGCTATTGGAGTTAGAAGCGGCCGACTTTATAGATTGCAGTTTGATACTCCTAAGGCACTAGTGAGCAGCAGTAATCCTAGAGATCAAGGAGAGCTATGGCATAGAAGGATGGGCCATATACATCACGGAGCACTTAAATTGCTTCGTGAGACAGTGACAGGTGTTCCAGACGTGAGCACAGAGCATGATGATGTATGTAAGGGATGTGTATCGGGGAAGTTTGTGAAAGCAGCTTTTCCAAGGAGTGACACCAGATCCAAGGGGGTTCTTGATCTAGTACATTCAGATATATGTGGACCAATGTCAACAAAGTCTCTCAGAGGATATGTGTACTTTGTTACTTTTATTGATGATTTCTCCAGGAAGACCTGGATATACTTCTTGAAGACCAAGGATGAGGTCTTCAGTCACTTCCAGGAGTTCAAAGCTCTTGTGGAGAATTCGACAGGCAGGAAGGTAAAGGTTCTTCGGTCAGACAATGGAGGCGAGTACAAAGGGAAAGAGTTCCAGGAGTTCTATACCAGGGAAGGAATCAAGAGAGAGTGGACTGTTCCTTACAACCCGCAGTAGAATGGGGTTGCTGAGAGGAAGAATCGTTCTATATCGGAGGCAGCAAGGGCTATGTTGTATGACCAAGATATGCCACGATACTTATGGGCAGAGGCATGCAGTACAGCAGTATACATACAGAACAGGTTTCCACATAAGGTATTGGGCAAGATGACACCAGAGGAGGCATTCTCAGGGAAGAAGCCAGATGTTAGTCACTTCAGGATATTTGGGAGTTTAGCATTTTGTCACATTCCAGGGGCTACACGTTCCAAATTAGATCAGACTGCAGAGAGAGGGTACTTTGTGGGGTACAGCGAGACCTCAAAGGCATATCGGATATTTATTCCAGGGACCAGGAGGATTATAGTCAGGCGTGATGTCAAATTCATGGAGGACAAGGCATATAGGAGGTCCAGAGATTTGCCAGCAGATGATCAGAATGAGCAGCCAACAGAAGCTCTAAGGATTGTTCAACCAGAACAGGGGTAGCGAAGCACGAGTACAGTTACTAGTACAAGCATAGGCTCAGGTGCTGAGAGTTCGCAGAGTATGGAGCAACAGATACAGCAAATCCAAGAGATGCATCAAGAAGATATGGAGTTTGATATTTCATCCTCTATAGTTGATAGGAGGAACCGTGAGGTTCAACAAACACATAAGGATACTCAGGAGTTTGTGGGAGCTCCTAGGACAAGTAATAGACAGCGAAAACAACCAGCTAGGTATAATGACTATGTGGCATTGGTTAGTCAGTTGGTAGATAGTGAGCCTTCTAGCTATCAGGAGGCTGCACAGCAACAGGTGTGGCAAGAGGCGATGGTTGAGGAATATACCTCAATAATGCAGAATGATGTGTGGGAGGTTGTGCCTAGACCGACAGATAGGGCAGTGGTTGGATCACGCTGGATCTATAAGATTAAGCATGGTGCAGATGGTAGCATCAAAAAATACAAGGCAAGGTTCGTGGCCAAGGGGTTCTCTCAAAAGGAGGGAATAGACTATGAGGAGACATTCACTCCAGTGGCCAGGTATACTCCTATACAAGCCGTAATCTCACTTGCAGCGCATAAGGGATGGCAGATCCATCAAATGGATGTCAAGACGGCATTTCTTAATGGTGAATTATTAGAAGAGGTACACATAGAACAACCAGAGGGCTTTGTAGCACACAGCAGCGAAACCCACGTGTGCAGATTGAAGAAAGCTTTGTATGGACTCAAGCAGGCTCCCAGGGCGTGGTATGAGTGCATTGATAGATACTTGCAGGGAATAGGCTTTGTGAAGAGTGAGGCGGATTCTAACCTCTACTACTTGGTGGTTGGGGGTGAAATTCTCATTCTTGTTCTATATGTGGACGACTTGTTTTTAACAAGTTCACTGGGGCTTATAGAGGAGTGCAAGAGGGACCTTGCAGCAGAGTTCGAGATGAAGGATTTGAGGCTTATGCACTACTTTCTAGGCATGGAAGTGTGGCAGACAGAGGGAGAGATTTTCCTTGGACAAGGGAAATACTGCATTGAAATCTTGAAGAGGTTTGAGATGCAAGATTGCAGAGCCATGTCTACACCTATGATCACGAATTGGAAGAAGGTAGACGCATCCAAGGAAAAGGATGTAGACCCCACCTTATACAGGATGTTGATTGGATCTCTCATGTATTTGGTCAACACTAGGCCAGATATATCCCTTGCAGTAAACTCTCTTAGTCAGTTCATGGTTGAGCCGAAGAGAGTGCATTGGATAGCGGCAAAGCATGTATTGCGGTATTTGCATGGTACAATCGAGTATGGGATCAGATATACTTGAGGTGATGGTATCAAGTCGATAGGCTATACTGATGCAGATTGGGCAGGTAGTGCGGTGGACAGGAAAAGCACTTCAGGGTGCTGCTTTAGTTTGGGATCAAGAGTTGTCTCTTGGTATAGCAGGAAGCAAAAGTCTGTGGCTCTGAGTTCTGCAGAAGCAGAATACATAGCAGCTAGCATGGCAACGTGTGAGGCTATATGGCTTCAGAAGTTGCTGGTAGCCTTGTTTGGTCAGAGGGTTGAGACTACAGTGATACACTGTGATAATCAGAGTTGCATCAGATTATCTGAGAATCTAGTGTTTCATGATAGGTCTAAGCATATAGACATCAGATATCATTTCATCAGGGATTGTGTATAGCGGAGGGTTGTTCAACTACAGTATATACCTACAGATCAGCAGGTAGCAGACATTTTAACAAAGGCATTGGGGAAGGTGAAATTCATCTCCTTCAGAGGTAAGTTGGGTGTTATGCAGAACACCTTCCTCGCTAAGAGGGAGTGTTAATTTTTATGTAGCTTGGACAGGTGTTCTAGTCTCGGGTGGTGATTACGAGGCTGGAAACACAGCTAGAATAATTATCTCCATACCTAGATAATTGATTTCTCGAGAGACTTCTAGATATTAGGGTTTAGAGTCTAATTAATCCTAGCCATTGATTAAGGTTAAATCATGGCCATTGGTTTCCAATGAGGGGATTATAAAACAGGATCAATAGGCCTTTGGAGAACACAGATCTGAGAAGTATTTGCAGTGATAGCAAATAAATAAATTTGCAGTGATAGCAAATTGATTTTCAGTGAGAGCAAGGGCGCAGCGATAGCGTTCAAGACAGCAGTAGTGGAATTTCTATAGGAGAAATTGGGAGAAGAATTTCCAGAGGAGATCATTGCCGGAGCTCTGCCAGTAAGAGGTAAGCAGTCTATGTATCTCTTGATTTGATTTAATAAAGTTCCTCATCTGCAGTACTGGTTTTCCCTTCGGGGTTTTTCCAGGGACAATTTGTCCAAAATGTTGTGTTGATTTTATTTTTCTATCTCCGTGATTTTTCCATGAAGTTGCAGCTATGTTATTATTTAATATTTGCTATAAATTAATTAATTTTTCGGCAGCCAAATAATCTTATAAGATAGGAAATTAATAATCAGTAGCTGCAATAGATTTTTCACAGTCAATTATGGTATCTAGAACTTCCTTGTTTTTAGTTTAATTGATTGGTGTTAGACACTGTGGCAGAACCAACTTGTGGAGGAACTCCAAAGGAGGGTAAGAGCAATTTAATTTGAGATTATATGTATAAATATTCAATGAACATTCTTATCTAGTTTTTTCTTTGTTAATTCATTGAGTAATGACATTATTATCTATTATCTAGCTCTCAACTCTCACCTAACTTACGATTGTAATAGCTCAGGGCAATGAGTTACAACAAGAGAATTATATGCTACACAAAATGGTATGTCCAGAAATTTATGTCGTCTAGTAGTGTAGATTATAATTCTATAGAATGTAATTATCTATTTTCAAGATGTAGCTCTCTGAAGGGAGGACATATGTAGAGAGAATTCACATCGATAATGTTGGAATGCCATCAAGTACAATAGCTACATATCCTTGGCAGCAAAACTATCTACAACCATTGCAGGGGTAGATTCTATTGTTGATTGTTTACTTTCAACCCTTTTTCTTAGTATTTTGGCTTTGAAATTGACATTTAGATTGTTTTACTATCACTTGACAATGAGACTCATCAGCGAAATGTATGAATTGTTTTCAGAAATAAATCATGGCACGTCTACATGAGCAGGAGTGTTGTCTATCCTCCATAGTGCAAGGATGGCAGTGATCCAAACTGTTTCTATACCATAACAATGCGGTCATATTTTATTGTAACTATTTGATGCCATAAAGGAAGTAGTTATATATGGTTTCATATTATAGCTAAGCAAATGGTCATGGATGGACATGTCAGTTTGGATGTTTAAAAAAAATGTAAATTTCAAATAATTACAAAGGCACACAAAGTACTTTTAGTGCCTGCCCCATTATTTGAACATATTTGAACTTAATGCTTAATAGGCCTTTAATTTTCTAAGTATTATCAATGTTGAATAGGTTCACCAAACACTTTTTCTTCTCCAAAATTACCATAGGTCATTATAAAAACTTTATATATCACTCACATAAAGTTCATCCAAACTATTTTTATACCACAACAATTCGACCATATTTATTCATGCTATAGTTGAGCGAAATGCTTATAGACATGACACTTTGGATGTAGAGTAATATTAAAATTTTAAATAATTACAAGGGATTACAAAGTATAAAACTATTGGGCCTCATTGTTCTAATTATCATCCATGTCAAATATATTATGTTTTTGGTAATATTAAAAAGGATAACAAGGGTCCCCACCCTTAGAAAAAGCTAATTCACTTAATTCCATTTCTTCCCCCCCTGGAAGCTTCAACGGAGTCCATGGGAGGCATAGTCTCTGAGCTATCCTCACTTAATTCCATGATAAAATTAGTGCCCTCATAATTAAAACTTTCCTCATTAGAAGCCCCTGGCACATCCTCTTCCTCACTACATAGCACTATGTTTCCTTCTTCAACCAGAGGCATGGCCCTAGCTTTAACCTTCCAGTCTGAGAGTCTTGAGGACCTTCTAGCCCCAATAGGGTTGTCACTCACCACATTCTTGCCTTTTTCATTTTTGCTTGTAGTTTTCTTCTCCCCCTCTAAAACAAGGTTGGAGGCAAGAACAAGGAATTCATTAGGTTTCTTCTTAGTAACTTTTTCTTCCTTTTTCTCATGAATTTGTAGGGAAAGGGCAATATTTTTCTTCTTCACACTAGGGCTAGCCTCATCAAGAGCATGTCAGATAATAGGGTTGGGATAATTACTTAGGCATAAATGGTATAAACAAAATATTAGCCCCCGATGTAGGGGCACCCCAACCTTATTGAATAAAACCTCTTTGATAGAGTTGTTGAGTAATGACAGTGGGTAGAAAGCAAAGATTATACGGTGATTATGGCATAGGTGGTTCAATAAATGGAAATGGTAGGTGAACACACTAGAATTTACTATCCTAAGTACAATTTTTTAGAATCTACCTCATTCCATGTGATAACAAGATCCTCTCTTGTGTATCCATTTTGATGTTTGGCAAGCTGCTCCTCAAGAAATACATTAATGAACTCCTTATCCTTGTTAGAGAATCTTCCTAACCTTCTTGTCATCAATTTTCAGGCTTGTGACAGCTCTTATCAACTCTTTCATCACTTCGAAGTTAATCCCCCCCATTTCAATCTTTCCATCTTTTCACGTCTATGCAAATTTTATCGACAGGGTGGGATCAAACCCTCTCATGGCATCTCAAATAGATTATGTTGACAGTATTTTGATTTGACTTTTTATGGCTTATGAATTCATCATTATAAACTTCATCATTGATAACCAACTTGAAAAATATAAATTTAGGGCATCATGTATGTTTTGCCTTTGAGTCATACATCTCCTAGCTTGTCTTATGCCCTTGTATCTATGTTGTGCTTTGAATCCATGTTCTTAGTCTTGTGCAATTGTTGTGTGGCCTTGTGATTCTCACCGAGCTCATAATTTATAATCATGGTTGTCTATCTATTTAAAACACAAACCTGCTTTGGCCCTTAGTTGTTTCAATGGTACCAAGGATTCATATTTTCTCCCCACACTTTATAATATTCTTTTTATTGTTGATTTCCTTTTGTGAGTGTTTTTCAACTTTAGAGTGCTTTATTTACTTGTGTCCATTGGCAACTGGCTTAGTAGCGACTACTCTTCATATGGAGAATGGGTTCTATACATCACACCTTCACTCTCAATTGCTTGCTAAGACATGATTAGTGCCCAATTAGACGTTTGTTATGTGATTTGTGCTCTTTTTGGTGTTGACTAGTTGGTGGTAATTGCTTTGTTTCAAGCGGAGTCTTCTTCTTGTGTGCTACCAAGTAAGTGACTTAGTGGAGAGTGCTCATCATTTTGAGAAGTGGGCTTGTTTAGTTGCACCCTCACTATCTAATGGCCTTTATTGTCTCCTCTAAGGTGCTACATCATCAATATTCATGATTGTAGGTTTGTTAGTAGTGAGGTGGTAGTATTGTGGGCTTGTGGGGATTTCACATTACTCTAGTGGTGATGATGTGCATAGTGTGGATCGATCCTAGTAGATGTGGACCAATTTTACTATGCCACATGTCAATGTGGCAGGTATGGTAGGGAGCCTTTAAACTTTATAGAACAAGCTATGCATTGTGGATATGGTGGAACATATGTACAAGTGGCAGGTACTTGATCTATTGTTATTGGTCCTTTAGACCAATGAGCAATTGTTTTGTGGGTCTATGTGTGTTGGTGAATGGAAGGAGGCCACATGTTCCTAAAGTGGCAAGGCATGGGCCTAGAATGTAACTTATGAGGTAGTCCTTTTATTTACATAGGCACATAGGTGATGTATGTGTAGGTGACATGGCATTATTTTTTTGGTGATAACTTGTTCAACTAGGTGCTCATCTTATGTAGGGACCTTTTGCCTTTCGGGCAATCTATTACTAAATTAGTAGAGAGTGCTCTTTGTAGCAAGTAATGTGTTGAGCTAGTCATCCCTTCACTCCCTATTGGCTTATTGAACTATCGATCTTGTGAGGTCCAACTACGATAATTATGGATTGTCAATCTAGGGATGATATTTAAAGGTTTTAACCTTGGTTTGAACCAGTAGCTATTTAAAAAAACACCATTTGTTAGGGTTCTTTTGTAGAGAGGAAGCTATTATAAGGACTTTGCACATAGTTCTCAAAATCTTAATGATAACCTTGCAACTTGGTATTGTAGATAGATAACTTAGGTAGAGCATAGATGACATGGGTCCATTTACATAGGTGAATCAAATATTTTTGGTTGTGTTTTATGAGAAAAGGACTTGGGAATGGCTATAAGAGTTACTAAAGTTTTGTAGGGCCTCGTTGTTTCTAAATTCATAACTACATATTCCCAAATCAGTAGTGGTACACATAGTTGATTTAAGAGCCTTGCAGAGTTATTGACTCTTTAAAATTCTTTCTACTATAGGGTTATGATTGAGTGGATCTAGATTTTATTTCTTTTATATCTCAAGGGAGATATTTGAGCTTTAAGTGCATAATTTAGTACTTTATAGCATGGGCTACTTGATGTCAAGGCCTATAGGTAACACTTTTCTTAACCAAGTGTTACTTGTGTGTATCTCTTTCCTACTACTAAATTCGATGATTGAGTTGATTTGTTATTGTAGTTTTTTGTTCAAAGATAGTAGGGGAGCTGAATCAAATGACTAAGCATTGTAGATTGAGACATCTATCATCATATGCTCATTGGTTCTTCATGAGGTATCCATTTCCTATGTGTAATTTCATTTTGTGTATTGAGAGCTAGTTGGTTTGAGTGTTCCAAAACTTCTTTACAATGCCCTAGATGTTCTTAGCATAGCCTATAGTATCACAACTAAAATTTGAGTTTTAGTTTTAAGTGTAGAAGCCTACAAATTTTATTAAATTTGAAGAAATATATATTTGTGGTACCTTTTGAAACACTCTTAGGTCACATAATATGCAAGGAAGGTTTGATGGTTAACTTACTAATAATGGCTATAGTCTTAAATCTAACAACTCCAAAGATAGTAATAAAAGTAAAAGAATTTTTAGGATACACTAGATACCATATAAAATTCATCAAATTATATGCGAAAATAGTTGGACAAATAGAAATACTCCTCAAGGAAAAGATAAGAAGAACCTTCCAATGGATAGATCAATGCCAAGAAGCCTTTGACAAATTGAAAAAGAAGATTTTAGAAGCACCAATTTTAGTTTTTCTAGATTGGAATATCCCTTTCCATGCACATGTCGATGTACTAGAAACCACAATTGGAGTAGTACTAGCACAACCAAGAGGAAACAAAGACCATCCAATTGCCTATGCTAGCCACTAATTATCACAAGAAGAAAAAAAATATTACCATCAAGAGAGGCACATTTAAAACATATGGTGTATGCACTAAAAAAGTTCAAACACCATATCTTAGCCACCCCATTTATATTGTTTATAGACCATGATCAACTTAAGTATTTGATGAATAGACTAGTAATACAAGGAAGAATATGTCGATGGCTATTTCTATTCTAGGAATTTGATTTCAAAATCATGGTGAAATCAACAACAGAAAATCAAGGACTAGACTACTTATCTATAATTTCCATAGGAGAAGAGCCAAGAAAAATAGAGGAATAATTACCTCGCATAAATTTTTTTTAGAATCAATGTGTTACTGGAAGAACTAATAGACATAGCCAGGATAGTTTCCAAAGCATTATTCCAAAAAATATAGAAATAGGCTTTTGAGGAAATCATTACCATATACCTTAATTGAAGGATAACTACACATCATAGGTAGGGATTAAATTTTAAGAAGAGTTTTTTTAAAACATGAAAGAATTAGTGTTTTAAGAGAAGCACATGAAGGAATATTAGGAGGACATAATTCAGAAGAAGGTACTACAAGAAAGGTGTTACTAGTGGGATTATGATGGCCTACACTATTCAAGGATGCAAGTAAGTATGAAAGACATATGTTGTATGTTAGAGATTAGTGAAACCTACCACAAGACATGATTCCCTTCTGGCTAGTATTAGCACAACTCCCATTTGAGAAGCAGGCAATTGATTTTATTAGACCCATTGACCCCCCAACAAAGAAATAAAAAAGAAAGATTCATCATAATAGGGGTTGAGTATATTACAAAGTACGTGGACACTAAAGCAATTAAATATTGTACTGCTCATACTTTTGCAAAGTTTATTTACCAAAATATTATCACAAGGTTTGGTTGTCTACTAAGCATAACAAGCGACCAAGGAAAACATTTTATCAATAGAACAATTATAGAGCTACTAGATGCCTTTATGATAGCATAGAATAGGAGAAACCCCTACCATCCTCAATAAAATGGAGAAAGTGAAGCATTGAACAAGGTTATAGGCATTTCATTTATAAAAATGTGCAATAGTAACAACAATGATTGGGACATCAATCTTCCAACAGTGTTATGGGCTTATAGAACAACTTATAGATGACTAATAAAAATTTTCCCATTTAAATCAATATATGGAGTCAATGTGGCACTACCCATTCACTATATTGTAAAAAATTTGAGACTAGCTAATAACCTGAGATTGAATGATGAAGAATATTTAAAGAAAATATTCGAGGAAATGGGAAACTTAGATTAGAAAAGATTGTTAGCAGCCTACCATCAAAGTTTAGAAATAAAGCACCAGAAAGCATGGCATGATAGAAATTTGCAACAAAAAATTTTCCAAGTAGGTGACATAGTTCTCCTATATTATAGAAAATTTAAGAAATAAGAGAAATTAAAAATGTGATGGTTAGGACCATACAAAAGTATGGAGATAAACAAGTCTAGAGCTATCAAATTATAAACACTCAAAAAAAAACCAAAGGCTATGTCAATGGTGCAAGACTTAAACATTATCATGAGGAAACATAAGAAAAAAAATCCATTAAATACTAACACAAAGTTATAAAATGATATAACGTTAACAAAATATAACATTGCATGTGCGAAATACTCTAACAAAAGAAATGGTGCAAACAATACATATAGGTAGGAGCAATAAATGCACAACCCTCATTTAAAATCTATAAAGCTAAAACACTCCAAGAAAACATTACTTGAAAAAATTGTCAAGAGATCTACTATGGAAAGAAAGAGAAAAGGATATGAAAGAAAGAAGTAATTTTAACAAAGGGATAGAAAACAAAATTTGTTAGAAAGATGACAACACCCATTCTGGTTGATGCAACTAATAACCCACATCTAAAATACAAGAAATACCCTTTCAAGGCTATGGAGATGGACCTAGCCAAAGCATTCTCAAATGTTCTTGCTGACATCATATATGAAGAAGATGTCAAGAGGTATATACATGCCAATATGACAGAGATTGATTACACCACCTTCGAACCTGTCAAAAGGACATTGTTGAATCTTGGATCTGAAGAATGCCTCCTACAAAACTAAAAGATTGCCATTTTAAGTAGGAAATGTTGCCACATTGAAATGCACCCTTTGGAGAGTGGTGTGATAACTCTCCTTTCACAATGGAAACACTCCTAGTCTATAGGAGACCTAGATCTTAGAGTGAATCTCTAGAGTGGACTATTTCTCCTAGTGTAACACATAAACTAACTTATTCTACTGCTATGGAAGTGCTTCATAAACTTGTATAGATCTGTTGACTATTTAGACATAAACCAATCTCTATCATGTTCATGGATCTTGTGGAGTTTATATAAATCCCTTATGGAGATAATGCATAATAGAAAGATTTGGTGGCACGAAGTGTAGCAAAATTTGGGACTCTAGTTGTAATTTGTGACACCTTACAAATTGCAAATAATTAGTGATTGTCGACAAAAGTTCAGATTTTCTTTGCATCATGTAAAAACTTGCATTTTGCAAAATCTCTTGGGAGTGCTGATTTGACAAGGGTTTCAACTTGAAATGAACTAAGTCACCAAAATTCCCAAAACTAGATCCAAAAACAATTGGATTAGATCTAAGGATGAAAAATAAACATTAGATCCATGAATCCCAAAACACATTCACATCCAGATTTGAAATCAACACCGAATCACCTAGAAAAACTTTGAAATTGCAACAAATTCCTACCTAAAAGGGTAAAAGAGAAAAATCAACAAACATTTGCACAAACTAACATTCCAAGGCGAGATCAAGCCTGCCTATAGAAAGTTTGACTAAAAACCAACTTGTGTGGCTAAAAAAAGGTAGATGAAATGTCAAAAAGAAGACCAACTAACAGGAAAATAAAACATCTGGTAAAAATTGTAAATGCATGGAAAAGACTGTGTGTAGGGTGGAGTTGTAAATTGGAGTCCAAATTCTCATTCATAATTAAAAATAGAAAACAAAACCCTTCAAAATTTTAGATTTTTAGTAAACAACATATTCTAACACTTCAAGGATTCCCAATATGACATTTTCACTCACCCAAAGTATAATTACTCAAATAAAATCAAGTTGATATGGAAATCAAAGCATAAGAATAAGTGGAAAGTTAAGAAAATAAATAGGGTCCCCAATTTTGACAACAAAATAGCAGTTTGTTGTGAAGGGTCACAACAAGTACAACAAACATTTGTAGGGAGGTGGTTTGACAATCTCTTGTGTGCCTATTCTTGAACCCAAAGAAGGAAATCAAGATTTTGTTCTCATAGAACTAAATGAAAGTATTAATAATAATGGAACTAACCACCCTATTCATGACCAAGAACAAACCAAATTATCCTCTAGAGATTCTATAAGACATAGTTCAATCTTTAGGAACCTCTTAAGTGAAACTTATATGCTTGGGTTTGGTAGTTTTTAGTGGCAATATTTTGTCAAATGATGAATAGTTGAAATTGGGGATTCAATTTTTGGTGAATTGTATGTAAGTTGTAAAGCAACCTAAATCGCCACATTTTTACGAAATTTTAGTTTGGTCCAAGTTAAATTTTCTGAGCATTTATTTTATTGAACTTTTAAACTCAACTATTTTGACACAATATTCAAGACATGATTATATCTAATTCACCTAATGCTATAGATTTAAAGACAAATATAATTTGATTTGGCATTAATATAACATAGTTTTTAGTTATTTTAAGACCATATCATGAATCTTTATTTCGCATCATTCATTTTGTTTGTAATTGAATAGTTCTTATTGCTTTTCAAGAGCTAAAATATACCTGCACATTCAAATTTTCATTGGGCCTAAAATTACTTTTGAATTGTTTATCTCAATAAAATGTACCCACACTTTCAAATGTTTATTAGCCCCATGGACATTTGAAAGTGCAAGTAATGGAGATCAATGGACTAAAAGTAATTCTTAGCCTGATAGACATTTGAGTGTAGGCACATTTTGGCTCCCAGAAAGTAATAAGAATCATTTGATTAGAGGAGATCAATGGTGCAAAAATAATTTTAGGCCCAATAAACATTTGCAAGTGTTGGAGCATCCAAGCTCAACTTTCAATATCAAAACAACCTTCCACAAAGATGAACATGCAATGTGAAATTCAAACCTATCATACTAATTATCACATCTTTAATCTTATCTAAAGGACAAAATCATAAATATGATCAAATAAAAAAAAATATTATTCAAATAAATAGATCACATAATGTTCTAAATAGAATAATATAACATAACAAAGTGCTAAATAAATATTGAGTTAGTGAGAAGAAAATGCAACATACATTGAAGACATCCATATAAAAGAGGTTAAAATAGGAGAAAATGCAAGGGTATGCACTTTTTCAATGTAAATTATATATTCTTTCAAAAAAATTGATTGTATTTTAAGTTGAAAACTTAATAGGTTGAGGAATCATGAACGAAATCAAGGCGAGATTTGAAATCAGATCATAATCCAATATAGTGGACTGTGTTATTTGCTCACATAATTATACCTTGAAGTTGATGGAGTTAGTGGTTGGAGACTGCCCGATAGAGCTTAAATTAGATCACAATCTAATATATGTAAAGATAGACATCCACATAAACAAGAAACAAGGGGAACTAGACCACTTCAACCAAAAGAAGGCACCTTCACATGGTAGAATTTTCATGACTCCGGAAAATAAAAAAATCTTCAAATCTTCCCTCAAACAACTTTTGGAGTATGAGAATAATATAGCATGCATAGAGAACCACCCTATAAGAAAAAATATGTGGATTCCCCTAATGCACAAGGCTCTGAGTGGGTGTAAGAGGGCCAGATCCAAGAGAGGAACAAAAGAACTTTTTTGGCAAATCCTTGTTTCGACGATGAGTGCAAGATAGAAAAAAGAAATATGTGAGAATGTGGAATGGTCAAAGAAAGTGAGAAAGAGTACGAAAATTTATTATGGTGTAAACAAGAAAAGTATGTAAAGACAAGAAGAGAGGAGTTAATTGCCCTTGGAAAACACAACACCAAAAACTTTTGGAAGGAACTGCAACAAAATAGAAAAAAAATATCATAGGTTACCAATGGCTTGAATATGCAAAGTTGTTATATGAGCGTGACCAAGATAAACATAGACCCTCGGTAATCAATGCAACTACTGAACTTTTCACCATTAAAGATATCAATCAGGACAAAAAAGGTTGGTAGGAGAGAAAGCATAAGATATCGATGGGCTGCAAGTAGAGCATTTAAAATGGGGTATAGAGGTCCTTACACCTCGTATCAAGTGCATCTTCAACAATGTCATTCAAGAAGGCTTTTCGGAAGATTAGACAATTATTGTTGTTATCCCTCTATATAAAGTGGTGATATCAATAATCCATCAAATTACTGCACTATTATGGTTAACCCCCTCCTTGGAAAACTTTTTGGAAGCATGGTTGAATGTAGAATTAGTAGTTGGGTAGAAAAAGAGGGGAAAAGAGCTAAGGGACAGGCTGGCTTTAGAATGAACCATTCCACTATTGATCATGGTGTTACCCTCGCTGAGAGGGAGTGTTGTTGATAGCAGCGTCAAGTGTATCCTTCCAGCCATTCTCCTTACATTGATTGGATAAATTAATTGACATGTCTTTTGGAATAAGGCCAACATGTTGTTCTTGAAGAGTCACGTCTCTCCCTTCACATTGTATATATACTCATTGATTGTAACTCATTCAAGCATCCATTCATTCATTGTTCATTCTCAAGTTTGAATATTCAAGTGCGAGTTCTTCACCAAGTGCAGATTGATATTGTAGAAGGCTGAGTTTTATCATCAGCGAATTACACCATTGTGTTTCTGTAGTTGCATCAGATTGTGGTGCTTTACTTGGCCTTCATATTGGCCTCTATTGTAGAAGAGACATTCTTTGTAATTCAATAATATAAGTAATATTATTGGCTGGGTTTTCCCAGGATATCTGTTGTGTCTTTGTGTTGATTTTTGAATTAATTTTCTGTGCATTACATCTGATCAAAAAATTAACAACAAAGACACCTTGAAAGTTGGCAATTTAAATACTTTGTTTGAGGAGGCAATGCTGGATAAAACTGCAAACTTTTTGATCAAAATCCACTGCGGAAGCTCTGATCTCAACATACATTACAAACTGTATAAGACTTTGGTGCCCTGTTTTTAAGAAGGGCCGTGTGCTGCACTTAGTCCCATAAACTGCTTTGGCCTCATGGACGTCATTAAAATCTTTCATTTCATTTCAATCATCATTGTTTTTTTTAACTTCATTTCAATCATCAATTTTTTCTTTAAGGTTGCCTTTCGCAGCAGAGAAGAAGTTGTTGCGCGTACAAAACTCGTGGGCAAGCACAAGTGTTTGTCATCCGTATCAATTTATTAACAGCCAGTTGCGGTGAAAAAAATGCGCGTTTACTCCGAGCTCTATGTCGTCCCCGTCAAGTTGTCAGCTTTTCTGCGACGTGATTATAAGCACGATTGAATTCCATTGTGAAAGATCAGCTACCCGCTGCCTTGTCGTCCTTCCATAGGTACTCCTTAAAACTGCAAATACAATTCTTCTTTAACGCTAATTTATGACTGTTGCCAAGTAAAAATGTTATACCATTTTCGCTCGCTGGGCATAATTATGAACGTGTTGAAAGTTGCTGTAAATCAGCACGTAAATTCCAGGCATGGCCTCTTTCCTATGGTTTAGAAGGGATTGGTTTCTATCACATATAGAGTTGTTTCTGCATATGTTCTTTTTTGCACACCTAAATTTTAACAGCTAAATATTATTTATATAAATGGTTACTTAAAGCTCAAGTAAATGTTTTAATTATAAAATAATGTAGAATAGACCATTGTGAGGTGGTGCAGACCTTTGAATAAATATGGATTGCTTATGAAGTTATCGATATCTACATGTTCATTATATCTAGACATTGCAATTATATAGTAGTTTGTATAAAAAAATTTATTACAAAAAAGTTTATCTTTGTTAGGTTATGTGAAAAGAAATGTAAGGAATAGATATAAGAAATTATTTGATAGATGATTTAAAAATTAAAATAGGGGAATAAAGTGTTTTTAGGAATGAGAGATTGGGAATGCTCACAAGATAATAATGACAAAAATCAAGATGCATAAACGAAAGTCTTACCTTCAAGTAAAACCATACAAGATGAATGAATACATATAGAGTATGTGAGGTGGCAGATATGATCAATGGAAAATGTAAATCCCGAGTATCCAAATATAAGGAGTAACTCCTAAGAAAGATGCCATAAAGTCACTCCACGACCCACTTCTAATAACCTATGCAGGCTAAACCTAAATGTAGGAATAGTACACCACCACTAAATAAAATAAAATGAAAACCTACAAAACTCCCCCTTAAGCACAACTTAAGTGGGTGAAGAGAAGGGTCTCAATAGATGAAGCCATAATAGGTACCTATATGCATAAAATCTCCCCATAGATAAGGAGCCCCTCAAATGAAGAAAGAAAAAAAACCCCAAAGTAGATAGAAGAGTGAGGACTAGGTACCCCAACAAGAAGTAGCCTTTTGCACTCCCAACAAACATCATAGATGAAGAAAATTGCTTTCTATAAAGAGTTTGATGAAAATGTCAATGATTTGCTTAGTAATTGGGTACAAGTAGAGATTAATGACATGTCCATTAATAAGTTCCCTGATGTAGCGTGTATGAACCTCTATGTGCTTGGTCGGTTGATGGTGGACTAGGTTTCATAAAATGTGAATAGCAATTTGATTGTAAAAAAATATGATAGATGACTGACAGAACTAGATACCAAATTCTATGAGAATGTGTTGAAGCCAAATGGCCCTAGTGGCAAATTCATAGCCCCCTAATACTTGGCCTCAATGGAAGATAGAACAATAGAATGTTGCTTCTTGCTCGACCAACATATAGGGCTTGAATCAAGTGAGAACTTGTATACTAAAGTGGATTTGCGATCTTCAAAATCACCTAGCAAGTCTAAATCGATATACATAGCCAAGTTACTATCAATACGTGTTACATAATGAGTCCCAAAACTGTGAGTGCCTTCTATGTAATGGAGAATTTACTTATCTCCATTCTAGTGTAGCTCATGGGGCTTGTGTATAAACCAAGAGACCATTGTAATAAATTATGAAATGTCGGGCCATGTGTGAGTCAAGTATATGCTGCTACCAACAAGTTGTCAATATAGAGTGGCATCAACCAATGGTGAAGAACACTATACCTCAAGTTTGAGTCTAGAAAAAAAGGAGCCAAAGCAGGCTTGTAGTTAGCCATGTGGTGCTATGAGAGCAAGTCAAGTATGTGGATTGTGCAGTACTAATCCCAAAAAAGACCGAGATATCTCAATTCCAAAGAAGTAATACAACAAACCTAAGTTGGTCATAGAAGACATGTTTTGAAGGGTAATTCTCATCGTCATAATAGAGGATGAAGAGCTCCTTGTGATTAGTGAGTCATCAAATACAAAACCAAGTGTAGGAGGGAATCATCTTTCCACAAGATGCAAACATTTGGATCATCTAATAGCATTTAGAAAACCCAATTGAAAGAAGGAACAAATCCATCTTCATGTACCAAGCCTAAGGGGCATGTTTGAGGCTATAAATAAATTTCCTAAGCCTATAAATCATGGAATAAGCTTGTAGAAAGCCTTGTGGCTTCTCCATATATATCTCCTTATGATCTCCATGAATAAAATCACTCTTCAATGTCTAATTGATGAACCTGTCAACACACTATGTGTTGTGACAATTTAGAAAGTGTGACTTGGATGGAGTTCATCTTTGCAACTGGCACAAAGGTCTCAGTGAAGTCAATATGAAGTGTTGTTTCTTGCACATCATGCCTATTTTATTTCACGAAAAATATGGAACCCTTTTTAACATCTTGATTGAAATCTTTTTGCCTTGTTCACTTGGGTTCATTTCTATTTAGAATATTTGAAAGTTTTATTAATATCTTACACTTGCAACGATTTCCTTTTACTAACCCGACTTGTTCGATTTCTCAATTCATTGCTTTTGCAATCTTAATCAATTAAACTTGATTTCATATTTTGACTATGGTTCCTTTTTTGAGTGTGTTACTGTGTAAGGATTCTTGGATTTTTATATTATTTAGCAGACTTGTTTCTTTTTGTATATTTTTAAGTTTAAAAGTCAAAGTGTTAACCCAAGTCTTGCTAGTCTTAATAAACTTCACATTTCATCTTATCTAGAGTTCAAAGCTTCTGTCTGAAAAATTGTTCAAAACATGCTTCATAAAATCAAGTTGAAGCCCATTCTTAAACATGTTTTATAAATCATCACACGTTTGATTTTGGATTAATAAAGTTTCCCAAACCCAACCCTAATATTAAATCTAATTGACCAAGGCAGTCAAATTTGTAAGAATTACATGTTAAGTATGTGGATTTTGAATCCTATATATTGCGAGAAGATTTTTCTACCTTAATTTATTAGTGCTTTCAATTCTGGGAAACGTCATTGTGCGGACTCGCTCCTAAACCTTCATTATGTGCAGACTTCTGATTGTTTGCACTGTGGATTTTATATCACCCAGTGAAATGGATTATATAAGATTTCTTGTTTCCAAGGTTGTAGCCATATTTTGAATTTCGACATGATCTCACAAATGAATTTAAGTTCACCGAGCTTTTAAATTTTCTCCGAACTTTACTTGTGTGGTGAAATCAATTTTATATGCACTCTCGGCTCCGATGCCATACTTTGGCTTTCATGGCCAAAAGCGGAAAGACAACCAAAAATGCCATATAATCATTTGAAATCTAGATTTTAAACTGCTTTCATACCACCGACTTAAACTATAACTTACAGACTTATCATGCTTACTTGGGTCTATTTGGCAACGAAGTTGGGTCCGAAGTAGTATGGCACTTTGGAGTCCGGAAGCGAGGGTGCAATTTAATTTCAGTGGACCGATGATTTAAAATCTAGTTGATCTAAGTCTTTAGTTTTATTCATTATTGTATTCACTCAATCTATTTTACCAATGTCTTTCAAAATATTATTTAAAGTATGTACACATTATGGAGTTTAAAAATTGTAACTGTTTTCAACTAGCTAACTTATTAACACGAGTTCAATTTGTCATAACTTTCACAATATTAGAAGACCCAATCTCCTTTATGGCCTTCTTCAAAAGGCGAAACTAGTAATCAACATTCTTAATTTCCGAAAGCAATTAATAGCGCTAAGAAAGTATGAACCAACGGGACATGTAACAACAATATTAATGAGTGGCTCAATGTCGAATTTCAGTCCACCTATCCATGACAATGGAACAACCACTCCTAATCCATTTTTGTCTTATCTCCTCCATCAATATGTTCACCTTTGAATATTATTTATCAAGAAGGGAGGTATGTAATCTGCGTTCTTCAGGGGGAACATAAGAGGGCCTAACTATCATTTCATCTCTTAACGTACTTTTGAAATAAGGAGACCTTACCAAATGAAATGGGATGGCATGGACATAAAAAAGCTTGGCCACTGAATCATCAGTTTGCTCACGTTTTTGCAAATTCATTAACCTTATCACTAGTGTTATCACCTAAATATGCACCCTGACTAATTTGCAGAAATTAGTCTATTTGATGAAACATGGGAAGACCTCTAAAGCTGTGGCTCACTTTGTAAGTAGAGGTCAACCTCCGGAGAAGGCCGGCTTCCTAAGCTAGTTATCACCTAAACTAATAGTTCCTTGCAGAGAAAATGGAAGGAGGGAAACTTAGAAAACTAAACTAGAAAACTTAAAGCAAATGGGTGATACACCAAACTAACAAGGATGATGAAATTCATATTTGTTTTACACTTAGCTTGAACTAATGAAAATGAGGTTTTGCACAATCTATTATGGATGCTTTTGCATAAATATTTCACTAGCAGGTTCAAAGACAAAATAACTTGTAAAAGGAAAAGAACTTCACAATTTAACAAGTTACATGCATTTACCAACACAATTAGTAACCTACATTAGCTTACTACTAGCAACAAAGGTACAATATATGAGACAAAGTTACCAAGAAATATAAGACAATTTCACGAATAACTTGATCAATCACTCAATGCACACAAGACTGTAATAACAAAAGAAAGGCAAGAGTTTAAATCACTAGAAGTAGCTAAAGCATTCATTGTATTCCATGTCCAGCAATATCTAAAAATGAGTTACAGATTTGCCAAAATGTAGAGCAAGGATCCCAAAAAAATCACAAGTCTCTCTCACTACATAATCAGAACTCCCCTCAAAAAAAAGTTACCAGTAAGTATATCCAAATTCCTACCAACTAAACTCCAAGAAAATAGCTCGTAAAAGCTTCTTGGGTCAGATGCTTCAATAAAGACTCAAATTTAGCAACTGAATCCACTCCAAAAGAGTTACAATATGTTGAAAAAGTCAAGTTTGACCAAGTCTAACATAAAGGTACAAGAAAAATTCTCCTAGATGCTCTCTAAGGCAATAAAACCTAGTCAAAACAACCCCCTATATTTCATGCATGTGTTGGACAACTGCTTCCCACTTCCACTAAATGCTTGCAAAAGCATAAAGACTCAACAAAACTCATAGAGTCTTTTCAAGGTACGATTCATATATTTTGCATTTAGAATAGCAATTTGATTTAATGATCTCTACAATATCATTTAAATCAATATGCTTTACAAATTTATTTGAATGCAAAAATACATCAATATCATTTGACTACACATGAGTCGAAGGTAAGTTTTGAGGACTCTCAAATGCTTGAAAGCTTACTAAGGCACAAAAAGTTCACGGGCATATATTAGTTGATGCATTTTTTTAAAATAAAGGTGAAAAATTGCCTTTTGTAGTCGGCTTCCATTAGGGTAGAAAACCCTAACAAAAAACAACACAAGGCAAAACTTTACCATTTCATTCTTCACTCTTTACCCTGCTATGAAGCGCTGCCACACTAGGGTTTCAATGCGGCTTCTTTGGAAGTTTATCTATGTATTTGTAGGCATTTTCCCATCTTACTACATTTTGAGCTCGGGCAGCTATAGGTAATCAGACCTTCTTCACCTTTTTGAGTATTTGATTTGACAAAGTAAAATATAGTTTATATCTCATTTCTCTTCATGACTATGAAAAGTCATGGTTTCAGCATACCATATATAATATATGTTTATGTAGTTGTTGATTTAGCACAATAAGTGTATTTGCACCACTATGATCATGGTTTATGGAGTGTTTTTGGTTCACTCCTACTGAGATGAACAACAAATTTATTTGGTTACATGATAAAACATCGATGAAAATAAAATGTGGAATATATTTCACTCTGTGACAGTCCTATTAGATGTAACCCTTGTTTGTTATTGCTTTGCTATAGTTTCTTTCACATGTCTTTTAAACAACTTAAACACAAGAAGCACTGTCCCTAGCGAGCACTGCTCAATGCCTTCTTACATGTCACTTTATAGTTGAGTCTACTCATTTGTTATCTAGACATTCACGGGACTTCAATGTTTGATGATGAGTTATAGTCTGTAATGCCAGATTATTTTGCTTGGTTGGGCATTGAAATTCCTCTCAAGCTCTGTCAATAAACAAAACAATATGCATAATACCTTTTGTGACAATGTTTTCTATGGCGGTCACCATTCCTTTGCTTGACAGTGTCTCTATCCTCCTTGATTTAGTGACTCCTCCATTTTTTGAAAATGTAAGAATGAGATGTTTATCTTTACCTCTCTTCTTCACATAGGCTTCAAAGTCTCTTGTTCATCACTATTCACTGTCATGCTAAATCTCTTGTTACTGAACATTTTAACAGTCTTCTTCTCCTTTTTTTCTTCCATTGATTCATGGTTTGTCATCTCCTTAGCAGTAACTACTCCTAGATGTTTTGTGTTTGCTCTTTATGTGTATTAAGATGTGATTGATATAATGTTATGTAGGCTTAAAATGGTGACAGTCCTCTTAATTAAAATGCAGAGGTGACCTTGTGAAGACAGTGATAGTAGTCATGTTTTCCTCCTTTCTCACTTTGATGCATATTTTGACTGAAATGACTATTGTTCACTATACTTAGGCTTAGTTCACAACATTTTTGACATTTGACAGGGATCTAAAATAAAATTACAATTACAACATGACTTGTCTCTGCCTTTGTCTCGATCTATTGTCCTACTGATGCTTAAACCTCTGTATCATAGTGATCTTTTGGATGTCATATCACTGATGTATAGTTGGTTTGAAAAACTTGAGATCTCTGTAAATCTCTATCAAGGCTGCACCTTATTGTCTTGCATGTTAGAAGACTGCTCCTCTTCTTGGCAATCATGACTGCTACAATCATGAGAGCTATTCTATGGTCTGTAAGGATTGATCCTTCATTATGACACTATCCCTGTCTACTGCACCTTGGAGATTAAAAACAATGACTACCTTTATTAAAGATGACTGATATGACTATCTTTTGACAGTCTGACAAAGATAACTACTTCTATTTTGTCATTAATAAATGGCCTTGGCATTTTATCCTCTTCCTGGACACTGCTTCAATCTTCCACTGTCTATTAGACTATCACTTCTCCTCATGGATAAACAGTGCTTCAAAAGACCCTTGTGGTAATTCTCTATTGACATTCCCTTTACAGAAATTTGGGACCTATTTATCACAGGCTTTATACTTTGATACCTTTAGATATGACAGTCATTATATTGACTATTTTTTGTTTGATGCTTCATTAATCTATGACAGTCCCTGTTGACCTTGGATACAGTCCCTTGATTGTTCCTGCTGACCTTGGATACCTCTTCAGACTATCATTTCTCTGCCTTCAAGATCATCGCCTCAATAATTATTAACAACCTCTTAAATCCATACCTTGGTGATAACCATCTTGCAGGTTCTTGGATTCTTAGATCTCTTGGACAATGTGCACACCCCATTATGGTGATAAAGGAGTCTAAGGATGAAACATAAGTATTTGTTGCATTGTTTGAAATATCTCTTCAACAACTATAAAAACCTCCTTCTCCAATGCAATGTAGCTGGCACAATTTGATTGCTGACTGTCCATAATCATGACTGTCTTTTCAGTAGCTTCTCAGAAACTGCTATTGTTTATCATCTTTTAAATGATGACTGTATCATGTGATAACCTATGGTAAAATATTATCTATGCTATTCTATCTACTATAATTCTTCCTATGCAATCTGTATTTCTGGCATCTGCTAAATATCTATGAAATGTTCTGTAAAAAGATTATGTGATGGGCTCAACCCTTATGGGAGCCACATTTTCTCCACTCATAATATAAACTGATTAATCACTCAGAAACACAATTTCACCTGTATCTATACATGAAGCAAACTTGTTAGAAAATAAATGCATACTCTGGATGTGTTTGATGACTTGCTTGTTTTCTAGAACATCCAAAGTATACATTTCTTGTTTAATGCATTTGAGGATTAGCTTATACATGCATAGGTACTTGTTCATGTCAGGTTAGGGACCATTCATTGCTTAGAGTATTACTATAACATCACTCTTTTGCCAGATGCAAGAACTAGAGATGACATGGACTAGGAAGGACAAGGACAACTCGGAGCAACATGACAACTCAGGGCAACAAGACCATAACCAATCATTCTCAAGCAATGATTGGCCTCTAACCCTACATGCACATCTTTACTTTTACTTATTCATGTATAGATTGTTCTTGAATTTTATTGAATAAGAAAATTAATCTCACGGCTTGTGTGAGATAATATACATGTTACATTCAATAAAGATTATTTATTTTTTAGAAAGGATTTGTATAAATCTTTCTTATGTTACATTCACTTGGATAAATAAAATAATTTGATAATCATAATCTTTTAAATTATTTCATTTATGCACTTGAATGTAATGTAATAAGGATCAGATAAAATGTACCTTTTAAACTTTGAATCAAAGCTCTACCTAAATGACCTGTAGTGAAATTTAGGTAACATTTTTAGTGACATCTGCTATATGTTTGCCTGTTAAACATTAGACCAGTTGCCTAGACCTTATCCATTGGGCATGGGGTCACTTAGAGACTTTGAAAACACTTGAACAAACAGTTTTCTGACTTATGCAACTCAGCAGAACAAAGGTGAAACCTTAAAAACCCTACTCAAAAGCAAAACTAGAAAAAGGAAACAAACTAGCTATCTGTGCAGAAGCTGCACTTGGAGGAAAATAAAACTACTGCACCTACTCTACCCTAACCAAGAAAGACGCTAACTCAAACAAAACCATTTACTATTTGGGTGAAGTAGCTGCCTTTTCTGCAAAGTACACAATTTTTGCCGTGCTTGAGGACAGCTAGAAAGAGAGGAAATATGAACAGAAATTGAACAAAGAGCTATAATACCTCTTGAAGAACATACACAAGTTCACTAACCTTTTCACACGGAATGTAAAAATTTATGTCCTGAGGTAGAAAAGTGACTTGAATCTGCTCTTTCCTAGCTGTATCTTCATGCTTGGGTGCAAGCAAGATATGAATATCCTTGTTGGCCTCCATTTTGGCTAGATGTCTAATTGGGCATCCTCTAGAAAGAGTGCTTTTAGAACTCTCAATGCTAGTTCCTTGTTGTTCCAAATCATGTAGTTGTTCCTCTTCCTGTCTTTTATCTTCCGTTTCAAATAGTGTTGGCTCAATATCCAAAACTAGGCAAAAAGATGCTTCCTCCTGAGTCAAAACAGACTTTAGATCATCCCAAAATGAAACTACCTCATGAGCTAAAGCTTCATTTCCATTTTGACTTTCACGAACCAGCAACTCATCACACTATTCAACAACCTGTAGCTGTCCCAAGTCTTGGGTTATCACAGTCATATCTTCTCCATTTTGTTCAACAACCGAAGGTAGCCCGTCATACCAAAACATATCCGCCTCATTTACACCAAGTTTCTCTTGTTCATTTATCTCCTCTATAGACTGTTCCTACTCTTGTTCAAACCTGTGAACTCATTGTCCTGATTTAGCATTATATGCTCTGAAAACTCATTGAAATCTTTCACAATAAAAATCAAGTCTGATTTTTAGTAAAATGAGTACATACCAGCACTTGTCTTCTTAAAACCAGCAGATATTTCTTTCCAGATTCACCAAGTATGTGTTTTCCTTGCCTCCCAAGGCAGGTTTTACTGACATACACACCAACATCATCAATGTATAAACTATTCTGCACTGGTTTTTACTAAACCAAAGCTACGGAGTCACAAGGTATGCATTTAAAACACCTCAAAAGGTTGAAATCAACTATTGTACACACCAAACAATAGTGAAAAGTATAAAATGGACTGAGAATCAGTTCATAGTCCCACCGGGCGTGCCAAAAACTGTTATCACCTAAATCTACACCCTGACTAATTTCCAGAAATTAATCTATTTGATGAATTATGGGAAGACCTCTAAAGTTGTGGGTCACTTTGTAAGTAGAGGTCAACCTCCAGAGAAGGCCAACTTCCTAAACCAATTATCACCTAAACTAATAGGTCCTTGTAGAGAAAATGGAAGGAGGGAAACTCATAAAACTAAACTAAAAAACTTAAAGCAAATGGGTGATACACAAAACTAACAAGCACGATGAAACTCAGATTTGTTTTACACTTAGCTTGAACTAATGAAATGAGGTTTTGCATGATCTGTTATGGATGCTTTTGCATAAATATTTCACTAACAGGTTCAAAGACAAAATAACTTGTAAAAGGAAAAGAACTTCACAATTTAACAAGTTACATGCATTTACCAACAGAATTAGTAACTTGCATCAGCTTACTACTAGCAGCAAAGGTACAATATATCAGACAAAATTACTAGGAAATATAAGATAATTTCACGAATAACTTGATCAAGCACTCGATGCACACAAAACTGCAATAACAAAAGAAAGGCAAGAGCTTAAATCACCAGAAGTAACTAAGGCATTCACTATATTCCGTGTCTAGCAATATCTAAAAATGAGTTACAGATTTGCCAAAATGTAAAGAAAGGATCCCAAAAAAATCACAAGTCTCTCTCACTGCATAATCAGAACTCCCCTCAAAAAAATGTTACCAATAAGTATATCCAAATTCCTACCAACTAAACTCCAAGAAAATAGCTCCTAAAAGCTTCTTGGGTCAAATGCTTCAATAAAGCCTCAAATCTAGCAACTGAATCCACTCCAAAAGAGTTCCAATATGTTGAAAAATTCAAGTTTGACCAAGTCTAACATAAAGGTACAAGAAAAATTCTCCTAGATTCTCTCTAAGGCAATAAAACCTAGTCAAAACCACCCCCTATATTTCATGCATGTGTTGGACAACTGCTTCCCACTTTCCCTAAATGCTTGCAAAAACATAAAGACTCAATAAAACTCATGAAGTCTTTTCAAGGTACGATTCATATATTTTGCATTTAGAATAGCAATTTGATTTAATGATCTCTACAATATCGTTTAAATCAATATGCTTTACAAACTGATTTGAATGCAAAAATACATCAATATCATTTGACTACACATGAGTCAAAGGTAAGTTTTGAGGACTCCCAAATGCTTGAAAGCTTGCTAAGGCACAAAAAGGTCATGGGCATAAATTAGTTGATGCATTTTTTTAAAATAAAGGTGAAAAATCACCTTTTGTAGTCGGCTTCCATTAGGGTTGAAAACCCTACCAAGAAACAACACAAGGCAAAACTTTACAATTTCATTCTCCACTCTTTACCCTGCTCTAAAGCGCCGCCACACTAGGGTTTCAATGCGACTTGTTTGGAAGTTTCTCTATGTATTTGGAAGCATTTCCCCATCTTACTACATATTGAGCTCAGGCAGCTATAGGTAATCAAACCTTCTTCATTTCTGAGTATTTGATTTCACAAATTAAAATATAGTTTATATCTCATTTCTCTTCATGACTATGAAAAGTCATGGTTTCAGCATACTGTATACAGTATATGTTTATGTAGTTGTTGATTTAGCACAATAAGTGTATTTGCAACACTATGATCATGGTTTATGCAGTGTTTCTAGTTCACTCCTACATAGATGAACAACAAATGTATTTGGTTACATTATAAAACATGGATGAAAATAAAATATGGAATATATTTTACTCTGTTGCTTTCCCTTTTCTTTTCCCAACTCTGTGACAGTCATGTTGGCTGTAACCCTTGGTTGTTCTTCCTTTGCTCTGGTTTCTTTAACATTTCTTTTAAACAACTTAAACACAAGAAGCATTTTCCCTAGCGAGCACTGCTCAATGCCTTCTTACATGTCACTTGATAGTTCAGTCTACTCATTTGTTATCTAGACATTCACGAGACTTCAATGTTTGATGATGAGTTGTAGTCTATAATGCTAGATTATTTTGCTTGGTTGGGCATTGAAATTCCTCTCAAGCTCTTTCAGTAAACAAAATAATATGCATAATACCTTTTGTGACAATGTTTGCTATGGCGGTCACTGTTCCTTTGCTTGACAGTGTCTCTGTCCTCCTTGATTTAGTGACTCCTTCATTCTTTGAAAATGTAAGCCTGAGATGTCTATCTTTATCTCTCTTCTTCACATAGGCTTAAAAGTCTCTTGTTCATCACTATTCACTATCATGCTAAATCTCTTGTTACTGAACATTTTAACAGTCTTCTTCTCCTTTTTTTCTTCCATTGACAGATGGTTTGTCATCTCCTTAGCAATGACTGCTCCTAGACGTTTTGCGACTGCTCTTTATGTGTAGTAAGATGTGATTGATATGTTGTTATGTAGGCTTAGAATGGTGACAGTCCTCTTGATTGAAATGCAGAGGCGACCTTGTGAAGACAGTGATAGTAGTCATGTTTTCCTCCTTGCTCACTTTGATGCATATTTTGACTGAAATGACTACTGTTCACTGCACTTAGGCTTAGTTCACAACATTTTTGACATTCGACAGGGATCTAAAATAAAATTACAACTACAACATGACTTGTCTCTGCCTTTATCTCGATCTATTGTCCTGCTGATGCTTAAACCTCTATATCATAGTGATCTTTTGGATGTCATATCACTGCAATATATTTGGTTTGAAAAACTTGAGATCTCTGTAATTCTCTGTCAAGGCTGCACCTTATTGTCTTGCATGTTAGAAGACTACTCCTCTTCTTGGCAATCATGACTACTACAATCATGAGAGCTATTCTATGGTCTCTAAGGACTGATCCTTCATTATGACACTAGCCCTTTGTGTGCCACACCTTGGAGATTAAAAAAAGTGACTACCTTTGTTAAAGATGAGTGATATGACTATCTTTTGACAGGCTGATAGAGATAACTACTTCTATTTTGTCATTACTAAATTGCCTTAGCATTTTATCCTCTTCTTGGACACTGCTTCAATCTTCCATTGTCTATTAGACTATCACTTCTCCTCATGGATAAACAGTGCTTCAAAAGACCCTTGTGGTAATTCTCAGGATGATGATTCTTTGTTGACATTCCCTTTACAGACCTTTGGGACCTATTTATCATAGGCTTTATACTTTTATACCTTTAGATATGACAGTCATTATATTGACTATTTTTTGTTTGATGCTTCATTAATCTATGACAGTCCCTGGTGACCTTGGATATAGTTCCTTGAATGTTCCTATTGGCCTTGGATACCTCTTCAGACTACCATCTCTCTGCCTTCAATATCATTGTCTTAATAACTATTAACAACCCCTTAAATCCATGCCTTGGAGATAAACATCTTACAAGTTCTTGGATTCTTAGATCTCTTGGATAGTGTGCACACCCCATTATGGTGATAAAGGAGTCTAAGGATGAAACATAGGTATCTGTTGTATTGTTTCAAATATCTCTTCAACAACTATAAAAACCTCCTTCTCCAATGCAATGTAGCAGGCACAGTTTGATTGCTGACTATCCATAATCATGACTGTCTTTTCAGTAGCTTCTCAGAAACTACTATTGTTTACCATCTTTTAAATGATGACTGTATCATGTGATAACCTATGGTAAAATATTACTTATGCTATTCTATCTTCTGTAATTCTTCCTATGCAATCTGTCTTTCTGGCATCTGCTAAATATCTATGAAATGTTATGTAAAAAGATTATGAGCTGGGCTCAACCCTTGTGGGAGCCACATTTTCTCCACTCATAATATAAACTGATGAATCACTCAAAAACACAATTTTACATGTATCTACACATGAAGCAAACCTGTTAGAAAATAAATGCATACTCTAGATGTGTTTGATGACTTACTTGTTTTCTAGGACATCCAAAGTATACATTTCTTGTTTAATGCATTTGAGTATCAGCTTATACATGCATAGGTACTTGTTCATGTCAGGTTAGAGACCATTCATTGCTTAGAGTATTACTCTAACACCACTCTTTTGCCAGATGCAGGAACTAGAGACAACATGGACTATGAAGGACAAGGACAACTCGGGGCAACAAGACAAAATAGTAGAACCAGAACCAGTCATTCTCAGGCAATGACTGGCCTGTAACCCTACATGCACATCTTTACTTTTACTTATTCATGTATATATTGTTCTTCAATTTTATTGAATAAGAAAGTTAATCTCACGGCTTGTGTGAGATAATATGCATGTTACATTCAATAAAGATTATTTATTTTTCAGAAAGGATTTGTATAAATTTTTCTTATGTTACATGCACTTGGATAAATGCAGTAATTTGATAATCATAATCCTTTAAATTATTTTATTTATGCACTTGAATGTAATGTAATAAGGATCAGATAAAATGTACCTTTTAAACTTTGAGTCAAAGCTCTACCTAAATGAGCCGTAGTGAAATTTAGGTAACAACTGTATTTTTCAACTTGCAATAGAAGTTTACTTTCTCTTCCATCTATCATAACCCTCTCCAACTGATATATTAGAATAGTCATGAATAGATTGCAATGGTCTAGATGAATGTTTCATAGTAGTTCTAGTAGTTTTTTCTTCACTCTCCCCAACCAACTTTGCCATTTCAACTTGTTGTTCCAACATTATATTTTTACAAAATCTAACTCCATGTCCACTCATGCAATAAATGGTGTCAAACCCTACTATAGCTCCCATGATAATTAGTGTTACAAACACATGACGCAACCAATTCTTGTTGCCACCTGAATTTTTACCCTTACTAGTGCTTAAATTGGTGGCTAATTGCAACAAAGGTTTTTTGGGATTGAAAGGGCCTTTCAAAAATATCTAAGAGAGGATGAAGGGCATGCAAAATGGTCTTGTGGGGTTCAAAAGAACTTTTGTTCAAATTTTTAGAAGAACAAGAACCTTCAACACTCCCTACAATTTCCATTATGTTTACTTCTTATTTGCCCATATCATTCACACTGTTGTTAGTGCTCATTTTTATGTCAAAGATGTTTTAGAAGTTTGTAGTTCTATTGAACTGTGGTTTTTAAGTTTTTGTATGATAGTAATCAATTTTTTTTAAAAAAAACACAAACTCTCCCAAACAGCCCAACTATTATCTAATATGTATTAAAAAAAGCCAATCAAATTATAAATACCTTAATGATTGAACCAATGAACTTTAAAGATTAGAATTTTGTTAGTGTAGAAATACTAATGTTATTACTTATTATTTAATAAGTAATTAGACATATATTTCTCAAATAGATTTAAGCCACCTTAGCTAGGTTATGTGCTGACTTGGAGACTCCATCAAACTCATCCAAGATACATGTCAACACTCATTTGTTGGAAATATCCAGCCATATAGACAATTTCCTCATAACCCTATGAGAGATTAATACGCAAACAATAACCAGAAATGCATATGCAAAAGAATCGACAATCATACCGTCAGAAGAGAAATAGATCAAAAGAGTCCCAATAGCTCCATACAAATCTCAACTCCAATAACATGTGAACACAAACATCCAAGAAGAATAATAAGAGCAATCAAGAGAGAACCTGCAAATCATAACCATGTCCTTCTATCCACACTAATGTGCTATAGCTGTGAAAAGTATGATCTCCTTTACAACCCCAAAATAAGAAGCCTCCTCAACATCCAACAAAACAAGATGTAAGCCTATCAAACCAATGGTAAATCAAACTCATAACCATCCCAATGTAGGAATAAGCCCAAAGCCACTAACCATCTTCATTACACACAATGATCTCATCACAACTCAGGATCAAACATAACTAGATAACTAATCATAACCATGCATCTACTCCTCAAACAAGTCCTCACAACCAAAATCTATAGCTCAAGACTCAAGCAGGAGAAGATAAGATACAAAGAAAGAATGCATTTGAAAAATAGGTGGGCTATACTTATCAAATCATTCACAATTTCACCACTTAGTGGACCAAGAATGGGGATTAGATTGCTCCTCCAAGATGCACCAAGCCTCAAAGACTCTCTCCAAGAACAATCTCCTCAATAGGTCCATGTTGAACTCACATCCAACCAAGGCGTAGGCTCCTTGATCTTGTTGTTGAAATCATCATCAAAGAGTAACCATCTCAACACATGTCTAAACTTGAAGTGCTAAACTGGAAATGCAAAACCGCACTATCATGAAGCTCCCAAGCAAATGACAAATGTATTCAATACCAAGAGAACCAACAAGGTCATTGTCAAATCTCCCACTATACGTCTGCATAGCCTAGGAACATATCATGACATCATGATCTAATCATCTCCTCAAAGGAAGATCTATGTCTCATAAGAACATCTCATGCTCTAAAGAGCACCTGTATCATGCCAAAACTCTATTGCACAATTAATAGTAAACCAAGACACAATACCATCTATCCTGCAAGAAAGGATCACCTGTCAAAACAAAAAAACCATAACAAACACCTCAACCAAAGACTCCAAGAGTCCTCCATGGCACCAAGATGTCAACATCTCCAAATCACATGAAGATAATCATCCCCTATCAATAGAACCCAAGATTTCAATGAACTCTCAACACATAGAAGAAATAGGATCCAAGAGCTCCTCCATGACACCACCAACCACTACAAAAGATCATCCATCACCTAAATAATGAATCCATATCATAGCCAAATCTCCCACTGAACCATGATATCGAGCTACACATGTTGATGTCATAATAACCATCAAACCATCAATGTGAAAAGCTCCCACTGCATCGTGTAACCAAGCTATCCATGACATCATGATAGCCATCTCTTAAATGAAGATCATCCATGTCCCCAACACAATCAAAGAATCCCACTATACAAATGACAACAACTCCCAAGAGGTTGAGTAAACCATAATGTTCAAACCCAGAAGATTAACAAAAAATGTAAATTTGAACCAATCCAACAACACAAAAACTACACCTTCAAAACAATCATGTCTTTCCAATTTCCTAAACAAACAAGGAACATCCATGACACCATAATCACCACCCAATGTACCTGCACCGAAATCCCATCAAGTCTCACACAACTATATCATATAATCAACAAACACATGTTCCAAAAATGATTGTATCAGGTAATACCATCTATCTCTATATCTCATAATGACAGGTAAACCAATACAACATGTGACAAAATCAAGACACAAATCAGAATTTGCATCAACACTAAAACATCTATAGGCATATACAACCCACATCCAAGTTATAAATGCAATTTGTAAGCATTAGACCTGTACCTACAACACTGCACAACCTTTAGATATTGTTGGTGCCCAAATTTACCAGTTTCAAAATGCCTTATTCTGCAACAAAAATTTGAGAAACTCCATCAATTTTTCCCACCTTTGCCTTTGAATTTCAAAACCCATCAAATATACCCGATATAAGATATTTTACATGGGTTCCCTTCCCAAATTTCTAAGTAAATTTCTATTTTTTCCTTGTGTTCCCTTATGTTTCTCTTCGTTGGAGAAAATCGGCTCATTTTCTTGCTTTATCGACAAATCTGTGAATTTGCAAACTAACGAACTAGTTCGCTAGTTCAAAAATTTGCTGATTCATCAATATAGTGGCTAGCAAGTGATCCATGTTGTTCAAGGAGGCAAAAAGAAGTTAAAGGCACCTTTGTCGGTGATTTATTGAGTTCGAACTCGAAAGTTCACCAATGGCGAACTTCACTGATAGAAGGCAAGACATAAAAAAATGATGCGGCAAGTAAAAGTTCCTAAGGAACAAAAGAAGATGAAAGAAAAGCTTTGTTGATGAAATTGGATGTTTGTGAACCTCCAAGTTGGTCAACTTAAGATTTGACAGATAGAGGATTTGCCGATAGAAGGTAGATGAAGGAAAGAACAAGGGGAAAAGAGAAAAGAAAAGAAAGGTTTAGCAAAATCGAGTTTTTCTGATTAAGGCAAAGTGGAAAAGTGAAAGTTTGGGATTGGCCAAGTCTGTCGAGAAATTGAATAAAAAAGAGTTCGGTAGAGGTAAGGATTGCTGACAAAGAAGGAAAAGCAGCGAAAAGTGAAAAGTTTGTAAAAGGTTAGTTTTGCCGATAGGGCAAACACATATGTAAAATTGACTAAGGCAAAGGTGGCTCTGTTGGCAAACTGGGAAGGGGCTAAACATTCCAATAGGTTTGAATATTTTGATGTTCACCGATAAGGCGATAGGGAAAAGAAAAGGAAGAGAGACACATCAATAAAAGAGTTCAACAAATTAAAGATTTGCCGACAAAGGGCAAAGGCTTGCTTGGCTTAGAAAGGGCCAAAATGAAGATGGTTCATGATGAAGGATTTTTGTCAACAAAGAAGAAATGAGGTGGCAGGAGTTAAGTTCAAAAATGGTAACTTTTGACGACTAAAGGGATAGAAAGAAAAGTTCATGAAAAGCAAAAATTACCGACCAAGGGCGAAGCTTGTTCTAGAATTCACAATTCACCAACTAAAGGAAAAGGTGATCCGGCAAGCCAAGTTCGCCAAACAAAAGATTTGTCGATAAGGCATAAAAGAGGCCAAAAATGAAGATGAAAGGAAGATGCCCCCCACAGTTTGAAAAAGTGAAATTTTACTGATAAGGTAAAATAGTGCCAAGAATGAAGAGAGAGATAAAGGGAAGGAAAATAGAGAAGGGGCAGAGGTTCTTGAAATAGAAAATTCTCTGATAAAAGGGGAAAATAGATTCAAAGGCAGAAAATCAAAAGGAAGATCAAATGTACATGTGTAAAGCATGATATAAATGTAATTGTAGTTTAAAATATTGTAAAGAGCTTTACACAAGCATTTTTGGTGGATCATATTTCAAGCGCCTATCTACCTAAAAATGCACCATGATTGTAGGTGATCAGTAAGTTGTAGGTAGATGAAACAATAGAGATATTTATTGCAAAAGGACCAGAATTAAATCTATGGATAATGTGTTTCAGCAGGCAAATCTTTCTCCAAGTATTTTCATTCTTGAAGGACGCCAACGCATGGGCACCTGCAGGGTTCAGAGTTGTTAGGGTGTGAGATTTCCTTCCAAACGTGCATATTTTCTAACTGCATAGTGGGTCAATTTTATTGCAACATGGATTTGGCATGCTGACTGAGTTTCAATGCCTAGGGGCTTCATAGGAGCTTATTGCTATATATACATAGTTTTCATATGTTTTCAGGGTTGGTCACTGAGCCAATTGTCTGGTCTGCAATGCCTCAGGATAATCTTAGGGCTTCAAATCAAACTAGTCTGGGTAGTGAATGGAGGAATGTATTTTGATGCAACGTAGGAATCAATTATAAAGTATATTTTGTGCAGTGGTATGTCTCCATGGCCATTTGTAATGATTCAAGGGATGTATAATCACAGTTGTATGTTTTCCTTCACCACACTTGCTGGTGTGATTGTAATAGAGATTTGATAATGTGTGGCAACATTTAATTTAATATATGCTTTGTGTTGAGTCATTTCTTTGTTGCAAATAGGTCATTGTAGTTTAGTTTTAGATAATTAAGTATGTCCAATGTGTGAAATATAATCTGAGGAATGTATGTGACTACATTTTAGTTTTCTATTGATGTTGGTTTGGTCCTTTCTTCCCTTTTTATTGCTTAAATAACTCAGTTACCCAATAGAGTAGGCACCGATCCATATTGGAGAGGGATCAATCACTCATTTTAAATCAAACAAATTATTCACCCATGGTTTAGGGGAAAAACCCATATTTTGTATACATGTACATTCACACAGGTGAATTAGATATATAGGGGTTTTGTGACGGCCAGTCATTCTTGACTTAGTGATAGGTTTTGGAGTCAAGATGATGAGTTGGGTTTGACTATTCATTTAGTTTTAATTATTCATCTGGTTGAACTTAATACCTATTCAAGTATATCCCTTTGGAATATCCCTCCATAGTCTAAGCTGAGCTTGAAGTGTAGAGGAGTCTACCCACTCCTATTAGTTGGCCAAAATCCCCCTCAACTTGTTGATAAACCTCTTCCTATCACCTTGATGACAATCCCTGGCCTAGGTGATTTCAAAATGTTTGAGTTTTGGGTTGAAGTCATTTTGGGTCCCAACATTTTAGCGCCATTGCCGAGGATAATTTTACTTTAGGTGTTGTTGGGTTTTAGGAAACTAGAGATATTTTCAGCCCCCTTGTAATAGTCAGTTCTAGTTTTGCATGTGTTTGGGTAAGTTGGCAGCCCATCAACTTATGCCAATATTTTGGTGTCGTTGCCAAGGAAGTATTGTTGGGTTAGAATCATTTGAAGACTCTGCTAGTGAGATGAACCCAAAATCAATTCATAACCTTGAAGATCAATCATGCTTCAAGGGTTTTCCTCATTTAGTGAGGTGGTGACTATGTTGTCAAAGAACATAAATTTATTACTGTTATACCTTGGTTGTTGTTGGTGATTTGAATGCTCCATCTCAATATGAAGCAGTTGGTAAATTAAAGGTACGTGGTTTTCTTCCTAACCTTTAAAGTTTGTTGTTCTTGTAATGTCAAAGGAACAAATTTTTATGCCTTGGTTTTCTTCCCTACCTTATAGGATGTTTTAGTCATGGCCAATTGTTATGAGCCTAGATGCCCTAGGGATGATTTGTCATCTAAATCTTCATATATATCAGACCCTAGGAAATACATTGGAGTGGATTCCCATGACCATCCTAGAAATATATATTTCAGTCCTGGCTCTGCATGTTATATGAATCAAAACTTATGTGCACCCATGTAAAATCATAGTGACTTAGCAGTTTAGTAGTATGAAATTGAAAAGACCAAACAGCTATTGGAGTCATTATTGCAGAAAGAAGAAGAAATAGAAAATCAGATTAAGTTGCTAGAGTCTAGGATATAGTCTAGTCCCCCTCCTGCTTTTCCCAGTTGCTCTCTTCCTCAGCCTCCCCTATTGCAAATGAAAAAACATACAATAAATTGGACCTTTCTTAGGCCAATTATGAGAAGCAGTCCATGCCCAACAAGATCTATTATCAGATGCCATTATTTGATGGGTGTGAAGCTTATGATAGGGAGGCACATGTGTTGGATTTAGGCCAGACAATTAAGAGGGGGGGTGAATCAGTTGTCCCAAACCTTAAATACTTGCAACTACTTCTTTATCACATAAAACTGACTAATGATATAAACATTTAAAGCATGAATCGTCAACACATGAGTAGAAACAAATGGACACAAAACACCGAGATTTTTACGTGGCAACCCAGTTAAGGGAAAACCATTGTGGGGGTTAACCCATAAAGATTTGTACCCTATTAAAAGTACTTTCAAAAAATAGAAGGCACATGCCTTCGCGCACACTGCCTAGAGTTCACTGCTCAAAAGAAACTCACTGCCTATAGGAAGTAAGTTTATCACAGAGATAATGAACTGAGAAATAGCATCTATTTCATGCTTGGTTCACTCCCTTTGAAAGCTCACAACTTCTACTCTTATCTTCAACTACTTCTTCGTTATATCTTCATCCTTATTGCTCTTGATCCTCTGCACTTCTTCCTCTCTACTCTACTTCTACACTTCTCTTAGGATTTTATCATTTTCATGCACACACTTTCCACAACTCATCAACAAGTATTTATATGCTTCATCAACCTTGGAATGAATAACAAGGTTAGCTAAACGTGGCATGGATCATCACACAATTGGAAAAACATAACTAGGACTTGAATCTTTTTCTATCAACATGCCATGCTCCATAGAATGTTCTTAGATCATCCTCAAAATGCTTGATTCATCTGGTCGACCAAGGCTGGGAAGAATAGTAGCACAAAGAAGGAATTCTTCTTTGACAAGCTCAGACTTCAATGCAGACCTCCAACATAGCAGTCAGATGATCCAGAGACCTCCACAAGCCCATTGAATTCAACAAAAACATCTGCACTCCTCCAAATCATCAGAATCATTTGCATCTTCTTCCAGAATCTCAAGGACACTATCTTCCATGACTGTCATATTAGAAAGATTGCTTGCAGACTTCCAAACCACGAACTACTTGAATGGATGATACACACTAACTTCCCAAACATGCCTCTAGATCTATAGATCATCATTTTACATTACCGGAGTAGTATGGACCTCTTTCTTGTCACTCTGTCTCTCCTGAATATTACAGGAACTAGTTTTACTCAGATGGCCACAACTTCATCAGATCTTAATGCGGACCTCTCAAATCTTGTTTGGAGCTTCTTCAGACAAACCTCTACATAGCCATATGGTCCACATACATTGATCATTATTAATTTTCTCAAAATCCTCAACAATTTGGTCTTCTATACAGGTAGAAAAATAGGATACAGTTGACACCAATGGCAACAAGGATATGTTGACATCAATGATAACACCGCTTAGGCACATATTTGTGATAATCCCCCCCCCTTTGTCATTCATGGCAGCACATGATGTGAAAAATGGAATTCAACCATCAAGACAAGAACTTCTCCCCCTTTCATTAGCAACTAGTTTTTCACATGAACTTCTCCCCCCCTTTGACATCAATGACAAAGGGCACATATTTGCAACATGTTCTTGCACTTTTCAATTTCATGGACAGGTTCCAATTTGAGGATGAGGATATGTGGATGAGGTTCTTTGTTAGATCTCTGTGTGGATTAGTAAGGAAATGGTTGGTTAGTTTCTTTGACCAGCATTTTGCTTCTTGGGATCAACTGGTGGCTACATTTGAAGATTTTGCAAATAGTCTAGACCATGTGTTCCTTTCCCAAGAACTAGAAGATATTAGAAGGAAGGAAGGAGAGTCTAGCATGGAGCTCAGCCATAGATTTGTGGTTTCCCTATCTCACATCCTAGAGAATTTCAGACCTGGCTTTCCTATTTGTATTGACATTTATCTTAGTTCTTATGATGTTACCTTAAACCCAAATTCTATATGGGAAGAGTTCACTCTAGTGAGTATGCAACATGCATACATGTTCATTGATTATGTTGACAAAGTTAAGAGGGATCTAATTGCAAGATCTCTATCCTCATATGCAAAGATGGTTGATAATGAATAGGCTCTTGTAGACAGTGGGGATGTGAATGCTTCATGTGATCCAGACATGATACCAGGTCATGATTGTGTGTGTAGAATATTAGAAGTGGAAGATGGTACATCATATGATAGGGATGCAGATGATGAGAGTAGCGTATGCACCTGCCTTCAGCTGGATAGCTCATCAAATGAAAGTGAAAATGATGAAAACATTGGTGATTTCCAGCCTAATACTGAGATATGAGGTTCAAAGAATAATGAGGATGTTTCGTACAACGATGAACAGTTAGATAGATAATCTTTTGAAGCTAAGTATGAAATGTGTACACAGATAAGTGGAATGGATAGTGAGCAAGAAACTTGTTTCTTTTTTGATGTATTGCCCTCTTTTGTTCCTTTTTACAATAAAGTAGTTGATGTTTGCTTGCACAAGGATGATGTAGAGGTGGTTGCACTTGATAATAACTGATTAGAGACAATGGTTGGTGCAGCCATGGAATTTCAATGTGAAGAGATTACCCTATATTTTTAAGATGGTGATCATGCAGACGGATATGAGAACCTGTTTCTTTGGTACGAGGTATGTTGTCTTCCTCATGCAGAGTGTGCTTCATCAGAGCCACAAAGAAGTAAAATAAGAATGTGTGTGAAAGAAGATATTTGTCATCAGTCTATTTGCAGTAGTGAATATGAAATAGCAAGTTGCCCAAGTGAAAGTTGAAAAAAGAGACAATTGGAAGAACATGGTTCTTCATTTGAGGTGTCTCATGATATTGATTTATGTGCACTGCTATTTTGAATTGCATCTCGGGACATGCTTATGATTTAGGAATTGAAATTTGTAGTAGCACATATGAAAATTTTGTTCAAGAGCTTGATGGAGTTACCAATGAATATGAATGCTTCCACTTTGATGTCAAAATTTTGTTAGCTCTTGAATGTGTTGGTGCAATAGTAGAGGTTTAGTCCTTTGTGTGGGATGTTGATGTGAGTGAGTAGCAAGGTATGTTTATGTCTAAGCTTCAACATGTTGTAGCCCAACTGGAAGATGTGACTAAGCTCGAGTCTTTCCAGTTTGTTGTACAAGATGAAATTCACCAATTCGTCGATATAGTGGCAGCTGGCAGGTGATCCATGTTGTTCAAGGCGGAAAAAAGAAGTTAAAGGTGCCTTTGTCGGTGATTTCTCGAGTTCATGTTGTTCAAGATGGCAAAAAAAAGTTAAAGACACCTTTGTCAGTGATTTCCTGAGTTCGTGAACTCAAAATTTCATCAATGGCAAACTTCGTCAATAGAAGGCAAGACATCAAAAAATGCCATGGCGAGTAAAAGTTCCTAAGGGACAAAAGAAGATGAAAGCAAAGCTTTGTTAGTGAACATGGAGGTTGTGAAATTGGAGGTTCACGAACCTCCAAGTTCACCAACTAAAGGTTTAAATGATGAAGGATTCACTGATAGAAGGTAGATGAAGTAAATAACAAGGGGAAAAGAGCAAAGGAAAGAAAGGTTCGGCAAAATCAAGTTTTACCAATAAAGGAAAAGTTGGAAATCCAAAGTTTGGTATCGACCAAGTTTATTGATAAAGTGAATAACAAAGAGTTCGACAGAGGTCAGGTTTGTGTACAAAGAAGGAAAAGCAGTGAAAAGTGAAAAGTTCCTAAAATGTTAGGTTTGTCGATAGGGAAAACACATGTGCAAAATTGACTAAGGAAAAGGTGTCTCTATCAGCAAATCGGGGAGGGGCTAAACTTTCCAATAGGTTCAAATATTTTGATATTCTCTGATAAGGTGATAGGGAAAAGAAAAGGAAGAGAGGTGCGGTAATAAAAGAGTTTGACAAATTAAATATTTGCCAACAAAGGGCAAAGGCTTACTTGGTTTGGAAAGGGTCAAAATTTCTAACAAGTGGAAAAATGAAGATGGTTCTGTTGCAAATATGTGCCTAAGCAATGTTGTCATTGATGTCAACATATTCTTGTTGTCATTGGTGTCAACTGTGCCTTATTTTGTTGCATGTTTAGGAGACTAGAATCTTGAGGATATTGAGAAAATTAGTGAAGACTCAATGTTTGTCAACCATATGGTTGTGTAGAGGATTGTCAGAGGTTGTTCTAGTTAAGAATTGAGAAGTCCACATGAAGATTTGAAGAAGTTATGGCTATCTAAGTAGAACCAGATTTTGCTATGTTTAGAAGAAACAGAGTGATAGTAAATTGGTTTGGATTGCTCCGCAGTGAAATATTATGGTCTCTGGATTTGAAGGCATGTTTGGGAAGTTAGTGTGTATCATCAACTCCAGTTGTTCATGGTTTGGAGGTCCGCAAGCTATTTTTCTAGTTTGATATTCATGGCAAATAGTGTTCTTGAGGTTTCGAAGAAAGATACAAATGATTCTGGTAATTTGGTATAGAGTGCATGTTATTGGTGAATTCAATGTGCTTGTTGAGGTCTCTGGATCATATGGCTACTGTGTTGGATGTCTGCATTGAAGTTTGATCTTATTGTTGAAGATTTCTTCTTTGAGGTTGTTGTTATTCCAGTTCTTGGCCGACCGGATGTTCCTAGCATGTTGCAGATGATCTAAAAAGCACTTTATGAGGCGTGGCATGTTAGTAGAGGAAGATTCAAGTCTCATTTACATTTGGCTGACAGTGTATTGATCAACATTAAGTTTAGCCGACCTTGTTGATCATTCCAAGGTTGATGAAGCATATAAATACTTGTTGAAGAGTTGTTGAAGAGTTGTTTAAAATCACCCTTGTGAAAAATGAATTAAATCTAAAGAAAGGATCTAAAGCAGAGTAGAAAAGAAGAGGAGGGAAAGGAGTATTGAGTGAAGAGTCAGTGAAGAAGAATTTGAAGATAGAAGCAGAAGTTTTTGTGAGCATTCAATGAAACTGAACTAGGCAGAAAAGATGCTAATTATCATTTTGTTCTTTCTATGTAAAACATAAAATTCTTGTAGGTAGTGAGCCTCTCTTTTGAGCAATGAGCTCTGGGTAGTGAACCCAATGGCAAGTGCCTTCCCATTCTTTTAAGTACTTTTAACAAGGTACGAATCTTGTGGGCTAACACCCACCATGGTTTTTCCCTTAACGAGGTTTCCACATCAAAATTCTTGGTGTCAAATGTGTTGATTATGTTTCTACTTCTGTGTTAATGTTATATGCTTTAATGTTTACATCATTAATCAATTTGACAATTGTGAAATAAGTTTAAATGAAAAGAAAAGATTAATTTTGGGGACAACCGATTCACCCCCCCTCTCAGTTGTCCAGGCTAATTCCAACAATTGGTATCAAAGCCAAGTTCCTCTAAAAGATACTTGACCACTTTAGAAGATCCAAGATGTCGTCGTACAAGAAGAAAAGTCTGAGATTTGATGGAACAAATTACCACCTCTGGAAAGTACGCATGCAGTGTCGTCTAGAATGTATGGGTGATGCATTTTGGTTAATAACCAAGATTGCATATAAGATTCCAAAGAATGGACCTTCAACTATAGACAAACTTGGAGATGCTGAACACAATATTCGAGCCAAAGAACCATCATTGAGTCCCCTGACTGATACCGAATTGGCAAATGTCCTAGATTTGAAAACTGCTCATGAAATTTAGAATAAGTTGGAAAATCTATATGAAGGTGACAAATATGTTAAATGTGCGAAGCTACAAAGTCTGAAGGGTAAATATGAAAGATTGGTAATGACTGAAGATGAAAACATTACTTCCTACATGCAGAAAGTAAATGAACCTGTGACTGGTATCAAAAATACAGGTGGAGTTTTGGAAGAATCAAAAATTGTTGCCAAAGTGCTTAGATCCTTACCTGCAGCATACAAGCATAAAGCTGCAGCCATCGAAGAAATCAAGATAGTAACAACTGTAACAAGGGATCAGTTAGTTGGTAATCTTTCAACATTTGAAATAAGTGAATTTGGTGATTCCCTCCCTAAGTCTGAATCTGCATTCAAGGCTAGTGTGTATAAAAAGCAAAGATATGATCCAGGTGAAAGTTCTTCAGGAAGATCAAATAGATTTGTGAAGACAAGGAAGGATCTTGAAGATGATGAAATTGAGATTATAGATTTTGAAGCTCTTATTGCCAAAAGAATGCTAAGAGGATCCAGTAAGTATGAAGGAAAGTTGCCACTCAAATGTTTTGCTTGTAATAAGATTGGTCATTTTGCCTCAAGATGTCCGGAGAGGTTTTCAAATTCAAACCCTAACAGATACAAATGGCAGAAGAATTGCTACTATGTCCAAGAAGCTAGAGAAGGAGTCACAGATGATGAATCTGATCATGGAGAAGGTGATTGGGTGTTCATTGCTATCAAAGAAGAAGATCCAATGTCTATTGAATCTACTAGTTGTACAAATGTGGAAAGTGCCTTGGCTGCTCAAGTTGTTTAAAATGATAAATGGGTGATTGATAGTGGATGTTCTCATCATATGACTGGTGACAAGAGCAAGTTTGTGAGTTTTGAAAAATATGAAGGTGGGCTTGTGAAATTTGGAGACAACTAAGCTGGTTGAATCTGTGGCAAAGGATCCATCCCCTTTGATGGTAAGAATTGCACCAATGTTGTTCTGTATGTGGAAGGACTGAAACATAATCTTCTCAGTGTTAGATAGTTGGTTGACAAGGGTTATGATCTTCGATTCAAGGATGGAAAATGCAAAATCTTGGAAACCTCTGGAACTGAAATTGCATCTGGTACTCAAACTATAGGTAACATCTTTCATTTCAGTAGTTCTAGCAAAAGTTGTTTGATTTCTCAGACAGATCAAAGTTGGTTATGGCATAGGAGGATGTGTCATGTGAATTTTGATAACATTGTCAAAATAAGTTCCACTCAGGCTGTAAGAGATCTTCCAAGACTTGTGAAACCTAATAGCATATGTAGAGAATGTCAATTGGGTAAACAAAACAAAATTTCATTCAAAAGCAAGGAACAAGCTTGAAGTGGATGATTGGAACTAGTACATACTGATCTATGTGATCCTGTTAGAATTAGGAGTGTGCAAGGAGATAGATATTTCATATTGCTGATTGATGATTACTCCCAGATGATGTGGGTAACCTTCCTAAAAGAAAAATCAGAATCTCTTGACAAGTTTAAGGTGTTCAAGGTGATGGTTGAAAATGAGATTGGTGAGAAATTAAAGTGTCTAAGATATGATAGAGGTGGAGAATTTACTTTCGAAGAGTTTGATGCTTTCTATGAAAAGCATGGAATAAAAAGACAGTTATCTGCTCCTAGGACTCCTCAGCAAAATGGAGTTGTGGAAAGAAAGAACTGAACCTTTCAAGAAGCTGCTAGGACTATGATGATGGAAATAAATGTTCCTCAAGTTTATTCGAGAGAAGCTGTAAGTACTTCTATCTACACTCTTAACCAAGTACAGATCAAAGGAAATTCTGGTAAGACCCCTTATGAACTATGGTTTTGTCATCCTCCTATAATGAGATATTTCAAGAGTTTTTGGTAGTAAATGCTATATCAAAAGAGATGAGGATTTAGGCAAGTTTGATGCAAGAAGTGATGAAGGAATATTTTTGGGATACTCTACTCAAAGTAAGGCTTACCGGTGCTTCAACAAGAGGTTGAAAAAAATGTTGAAAGTGCTAATGTTAGAGTTGATGAGAGCAAAGAAGGACATTCCAGGGATTACAGACATGATTCAAATGATCAAGATGAAAGTCAAAGTTAAGAAAGGCAAGTCCAAACTCAAACTCAAATCCAGATTGATCTGGTAACTCAAGTGACTCAAGAGGTTAGTGCAGATGATGAGGACCAAGCTCACTAAATAGAAGTTCAAACAATTTCCAAAACCCCCAGGTGTGTAAGGCTGAATCATCCTAAAGATTAGATCATAGGAGATAAGAGTAAAGGTGTTCAAACTAGGAGAAAATTTTATGAAGATCAAGAGGAGATTTGTTTAATTTAAAAGATTGAACCTAAATCAGTAAGTGAAGCCTGCAATAATGAAAACTGGGTTAAAGCAATGGAAGAAGAATTGATGTAAATTGAAAAGAATCACACTTGGGATCTTGTTTCTAGACATGAGGACAAAAATGTGATTGGAACCAAATCTGTCTTCCGGAATTAGCTAAATGAAGATGGTGAGGTTGTAAGAAACAAGGCAAGGTTGGTATGTAAAGGCTACTCTCAAGTAGAAGGAATTGATTTTGAAGAAACTTTTGCTATGGTGGAAAGGATAGGGGCAGTTAGATTGTTTCTTGCATTTGCTACTTTTAGAGATTTTAAAGTGTATTAGATGGATGTCAAATCAGCATTCCTAAATGGAGATTTGGAGGAAGAAGTCTACATTGGGCAACCAGAAGGATTTCAATTGTCTGATCAGGGATATACGGTTTGTAGACTGAGAAAAGCCTTGCATGGAATCAAGCAAGCTCCAAGAGCCTGGTATGCCAGATTGGATAAGCATTTACTTAAGCTAGGATTTAGCAAAGGTACTGTTGATAGTAATATGTACTTCAAGATTAATCATGAGGACATTCTAATTGTTGAGGTCTTTGTTGATGATATCATTTTTGGTGGAAATGAATGTATGTGTAAAGCATTTGCTAATCAGATGAAAAGTAAGTTTGAAATGTCAATGTTTGGTGAGATGAATTTCTTCTTAGGTCTGTAAATTGTTTAGTCAAATAAAGGTATCTTCATATCTCAGTCCAAGTATATGAAAGAATTGTTAAAGAAGTTTGGAATGGAAGATTCAAAGCCAGTAGGTACACCTATGGTAACTGGATGCAAGCTAAGAAAAGATGATGACTCCCCCAAGGAAAATCAGAAAAGGTAGAGAACAATGATTAGAGGATTGCTCTATTTGACTCAGACCAGACCTGACATCATGAATGCAGTTGGACTTGTTGCTAGATTTAAAGTTGATCCAAAAGAATCCCATGTTGTAGCAGTCAAAAGAATTTTCAAATATCTCAAAGGAACAATTGACTATAGATTGTGGTATCCAAAGGATGCTAACTTCACTCTTTATGCATATATAGATGCTGATTGGGTAGGAGATGTGGATGATAGGAAAAGTACTAGTGGTGGTGCATTCTTCTTGGGAAGAAGAGTGGTCTCTTGGATGAGCAAAAAGTAAGAGGCAATATCTCTGTCTACTGCAGAGGTAGAGTATATAGCAGCAGCAAATAATTATACTCAGGTTCTGTGGATGAAGCAAATGTTGAAGGACATCATAATTGTGTTTGAGGATCCAGTCACAATATTTTGTGATAATTCTAGTGCAATAAGCATCTCAAAGAATCTGGTGTTGCATTCAAAGATAAAGCATATATCTATCAAGTTTCATTTCTTGAGAGGGAAGGTAAATGAGAATGAAGTCAAGTTGGAGTTTGTGTCTTCCAAAGATCAGATTGCGGATATCTTCACTAAGCCTCTTCCCAAGGATACTTTTGAGTATCTCAGAGAGAAGTTAGGGGTTATTACCCCTCTTGATTAGAACTAAGATGCACTTATATCCATCAGTCTGGTGGAATACTCAGTCATATCTTGAGATCCGGATTGATGTTGAGAAGATACTACTCTAAGGAGTAGTTAGTATGCAAATGTTGGAGATCAGTCTGAAATAAAAAGGGGGAGTAAAAGATTGCAAATATGTGCCCTTTGCCATTGATGTCAAAGGGGGAGAGAAGACATGTGAAAAAATAATTGCTAATGACAGGGGGAGCAATGAAGAAAGTGGTTGCAAAAGTCAGGGGGGGAAGTTATTGTCATGATGGTTGAACCAGTTTTTCACATTATATGTTGCCATCAATGACAAAGGGGGAGATTGTTGCAAATATGTGCCTAAACTGTGTTGTCATTGATGTCAACATATTCTTTTTATCATTGGTGTCAACTATTCCATATTTTGTTGCCTATTCGGGAGACTGGAATGTTGAGGATATTGAGAAAATAATTGAAGACTCAATGTTTGTGGACCATATGGCTATGTAGAGGATTCTTAGAGGTTGTTCCAGTTAAGAATTGAGAAGTCCACATGAAGATTTGAATAAGTTATGGCCATCTAAGTAGAACCAGATTTTGCAGTGTTCAGAAGAGAGAGAGTGAGTGACAGTAAGTTTGTCTAGATTGCTCCGTAATGAAATATTATGGTCTGCAGATCTGAAGGCATGTTTGGGAAGTCAGTGTGTATCATCAACTCCAGTGGTTCATGGTTTGGAGGTTTGTAAGCTATCTTTCTAGTTTGACAGTCATGGCAAACAATTTTTTGAGGTTCCGAAAGAAGATACAAAATGATTTTTCAAAATCGGAATTCATTGAGTGAATCATAATATCATAATGGTTTTCAAAATGATTTTTTTTTTGTATTTTTTGAGAAAAATATAAACAACATAAAAGTAGTTTGTTGCAAGATTCAAGCAAGTCATTCATTAAATGGGATCAGAGAATTTTACATCATTATCAGTTATGGAGGTTGTAGGGCCATGACCAATAAAGACACTGAACGGCTATCCTATTGCAAGATACTATGGTGGAAACGAGTAATGCCACGATATCTCTCTTATGATCTACATTTTCTTGCATTTTATCACATGTTTATGGATCAAAACATAAGATTCAAAATTCCTTTTTATCATCTGTGTCTTGGATATATAACTTTATTAAAACTTTTTCCTGTCTAACGTGCTTTCTTATTCCAATTTTCCTATCATAATTGCTTCAGGGTTTTTAGTGTTTTCAGTGTACTAATTCTTTTAAACTACTGTGCAAGAAAATTAGATTTAATGATATGGCAGAGTCTTTATGTTTAATTTCAAATGAAAACAAAAAAGAAAAATAAAATGCATTTAATTTATAATAAACAAAGCTTAAAAAATCCATACTCACCCAAGGCTTTAGAGATTGTTGTGTAGCTTATAAAATTGCTTGAAGCTGGAAGCTAATCCTATACCAATAAATTGAAGCTTGAAGATAATCTTGTATGAATAAAAATGCAAACAAATCATGTACCAATAAAAATGCTATCTTATACCTAAAATAATTGAATCTTCAAACCTCGATTTATAGGCTCACCTTCAAATTTATAGACTGATGACAGTATCTAATACCAATATCTCTTACCAATATCTCTTCAACGCACTGATGAATTAAAGAAAACAAAATATACAGACACCACATACTAATCCCTATTGTCCTATATATTATAGAAACATAATGGCGTTACTCAGGCAAAGAATTTTATAAAGGAAAATGGGAGGCGTTACTCATGCAATTTTAAAAGAAAATGTGAGAAAAGAAACAATTATGTGTAGCATGTTTTTTATTTTTATTTTTAAATTTTATGAAACAAAAAGAGTTGAATGACTACCAATTTTATGAACCACTACCAATTCTATGGATGATTTATAGTTGTGGTACCAATCAAGGAAGAAACTGATAAGAAAATGTGAAGATTTTTTAACAATTTTATTTTTTAAAATTTTGGAGAAAAAAAATTGAAGGACTACCAAAAATGAAGGACTACCAGAATTTGGTAGTTACAAGATGTGTACACATATAGAATAGCCTATCGGCCAAAATAGGTAGTGATTCATTATAAAAGGATGCGATCAAACATAAGCCATCACATTTATGAAAGGATGTATCTTGGACATGGATCGCCTCCCTTGAGGTGGTATAAGTGGGAGTTGATATCACTCATAGAAAAAAAAAAAAAAGGGAAGGAAGGACAACGAATAAGAGAAGATCATTCGAAAATCATCCATCTTACAATATCCATCAATCGCAGCAACCAATCAATCATCAATATCTAAACTAGTTGAATAGATAGTCTAAGGAAACAGTTTAAGAAATAAACAATCAATCTTATTCACCTATCAAATAATAAGAAGGATCTCTGCGTCAAGGGTGGAAAAATATATCATCCATAGCCCATGACGTGACATCATCAATCACATAAGGAAAGATACATTTGAATATTGAGGTACGGACGGAAGCAGCAGCAAGTAATTCTTAACTCTTTCGAGAATCGATCCAAGCATTGGATATTATCATTAATTCATACAAGAATATCTTTCAAAGCTGCAGTCCAGTTTACAACAGAAAGTAAGCATCTTCATATTATTCTTATCCTTTTGTCTGATCGGCTATCATACTAGCACATGTATGAAGGAACTTGTATTTCTATTTCATTCATCAATGTACCATTATGATAGCATTTATTTTATACAGTCAATCACTAATAATGTGTAGACAGTCATATTCAATTGCTCATGATAATGTATCTTGTATGATTTGAATTCATAAATGATTTATTAACACCATATGTGGGAAAGAGTAGAAAGTGCCAAGAGGCCATTCATGGATATTTATCACATAGAGGCCTTGTCACATGAGGTATGAGGTACCCATAGTGTAAGGATTGTGAATTAATGGCCTTGGCTACCTAGAGTACCAAGGAGTCTCACAGAGGCCTTAGCTCCAAGAGTACAAAGGTACTTGTTGAGTAAGGATGGGAAACATTAGACCCCCATGGTGGATAAAGGCAACTCTCATCACATCTCACATACGTTGTTAATAAATGACATATGAGAGATAGAAAGTATGTAATATGTATAGATAAAGATCATAGATCATGTGAAATATTATGATAAACAATATGCAAGGCATATGAATAGTGATGATAAGAATAGCATGTGAAATATGAAAGATAGATAAGAGAAATAGTGTTAATCCACTCACCACTATGAGGAGTAAGGAAGATTAGGGGCGGGCAATCAACCAAGGATAGGTACAGGTTCATTGGTCTAGAGCACCCCTTCGAGCCCTTGTCTCAAAATGGTACCTTAGGAAGAAAGAGGTAGTCTTTTGATTCGAATGGTCTAGAGAACCCCGAGTCAAAGGAAGGTCCTAGAGTGGCCTGGGTCTAGAGTACCCCTTGAAGGAAGAACAACCTATACCATTGGCATTGCACCCTAACAAATTCACTCTCATAAGATGGAGGTTTGATTAACAAGGCCCAAGTGTATCTCTTCTAGGGTATCACGAAATGAATACAATCAATCTATGATAACAAATGGATTATGTTTATAAATGATGACATGTGATCTTGAAGGAAGATTTGAATACTAATGTTCTCTTTGTAAGTTGAAATTGTGCAAGGTTAAGGAAAAATTTTGGCTTGCTAGAAGGGGACATTACAAACACGCCAACCTTATTGAATAAAACCTCTTTCATAGAGTTGTTGAGTAATGAGAGTGGGTAGAAAGGAAAGCTTATATGGTGATTATGGCATAGGTGGTTCAATACATGGAAATGGTAGGTGAACACACTAGAATTTACTATCCTAAGTACAATATTTCAGAATCTACCTCATTCCATGTGATAACAAGATCATCCCTTGTGTATCCATTTTGATGTTTTGCAAGTTTCTCCTTCTCATCAAGAAATACATTAATGAACTCCTTAGCCTTGTTGCAGAGCATCTTCCTAACCTTCTTGCCATCAATTTCCAGGCCTAGGGCAGCTCTTATCAACTCTTTCATCACCTCGAAGTTAATCCCCCCAATTTCAACCTTTCCATCTTCTCAGGTCTATGCAAATTTTATCGACGGGGTGGGATCAAACCCTCTCATGGCATCTCAAATAGATTATGTTGACAGTATTCTGATTTTCTTTTTTACGGCTTATTAATTCATGATTATAAACTTCATCATTAATAACGAACTTGTGAAATATAAATTTAGGGCTTCATGTATGTTTTTCCTTTGAGTCATACATCTCCTTGCTTCTCTTATGCCCTTGTATCTATGTTGTGCTTTCAACCCATGTTCTTAGTCTTGTACAATTGTTGTGTGGCTTTGTGATTATCATCAAGCTCATAATTTATAATCATGGTTGTCTATCTATTTAAAACACAAACTTGCTTTGGCCCTTAGTTGTTTCAATGGTGCCAGGGATTCATATTTTATCCCCACACTTTTTAATATCCTTTTTATTGTTGATTTCCTATTGTGGGTGTTTTTCAACTTTAGAGTGCTTCATTTACTTGTGTCCATTGGCAACTGGATCACTGGCAACTACTCCTCGTATGGAGAATGGGTTCTATACATCACACATTCACTCTCAATTTCTTGCTAAGACTTGATTAGTGCCTAATCAGACCTTTGTTATGTGGTTTGTGCTCTTTTTGGTGTCGACTAGTTGGTGGCATTTGCATTGTTTCAACTGGAGTCTTCTTCCTGTGTGCTATCAAGTAAGTGACCTAGTGGAGAGTGTTCCTCATTGTGGGAAGTGGGATTGTTTAGTTGCACCCTCACTATCTGATGGGCTTTTTTGTCTCATCTAAGGTGCTACATCATCAATATTCATTATGGTGGGTTTGTTAGTAATGAGGTGGTAGTATTGTGGGCTTGTGGGGATTTCACATTAGTCTAGTGGTGATGATGTGCATAGTGTGGGTGGGTCATAGTATATGTGGACCAATTTTATTATGCCACATGTCAATGTGGCATGTATGGTGGGAGCCCTTTAAACTTTATAGAACAAGCTATGCGTTGTGGATATGGTGGAACATATGTACAAGTGGCAAGTACCTGATCTATTGTTATTGGTCCTTTAGACCAATGAGCAATTATTTTGTGGGTCTATGTGTGCTGGTGAAAGGAAGGAGGCCACATGTCTCTAGAGTGGCAAGGCATGGGCCTAGTTTGTTTATGAGGTAGTCCTTTTATTTACATAGTCCCACATATAGGTGATGTATGTGTAGGTGACATGGCATTATTATTTTGGTGATAACTTGTTCAACTAGGTGCTCATCTTATGCAGGGACCTTTTGCCTTTCGGGCAATCTATTACTAAATTAGTAGAGAGTGCTCTTTGTAGCAAGGAATGTGTTGAGCTAGTCATCCTTCACTCCCTATTGGCTTGTTGAACTATTGATCTTGTGAGGTCCAACTATGATAATTATGGATTGTCAATCTAGGGTAGATATTTAAAGGTTTTAATCTTGGTTTGAACTGGTAACTATTTAAAAAAACACCATTTGTTAGGGTTCTTTTGCAGAGAGGAAACTATTATAAGGACTTTGCACATAGTTCTCGAAATCTTAATGATAACCTTGCAACTTGGTATTGTAGATAGATAACTTAGGTAGTGCATAGATGACATGGGATCCATTTACATAGGTGAATCAAATATTTTTGATTGTATTTTATGAGAAAATGACTTGGGAATGGCTATAAGAGGTAGTAAATTTTTGTAGGGCCTCATTGTTTCTAAGTTCATAACTACATATTCCCAAATTAGTAGTGGTACAAATAGTTGATTTATGAGCCTTGCAGAGCTATTGACTATTTAAAATTCTTTCTACTATAGGGTTATGATTGAGTGGGTCTATATTTTATTTCTTTTATAACTCAAGGGAGATATTTGAGCTTTAAGTGCATAATTTAGTACTTTATAGCATGGGCTACTTGATGTCAAGGCCTATAGGTAACACTTTTCTTAACCAAGTGTTACTCGTGTGTATCGCTTTCCTACAACTAAATTCGATGATTTAGTTGATTGGTTATTGTAGTTTGTTGTTCAAAGATAGTAGGGGAGCTGAATTGAATGACTAAGCATTGTAGATTGTCACATCTATCATGCACTCATTGGTTCTTCACGAGGCATCCATTTCCTATGTGTAATTTCATTATGTGTAGTGAGAGTTGGTTGCTTTGAGAGTGCCAAAACTTCTTTACAATGCCCTATGTTCTTAGCATAGCCTAAGGTGTCACAACTAAAATTTAAGTTTTAGTTTTAAGTGTAGAAGGATAGAAATTTCATTAAATTTGAAGAAATATATATTTGTGGTACCTTTTGGAACACTCTTCGGTCACATAATATGCAAGGAAGGTTTGATGATTAACTTGCTAATAATGGCTATAGTCTTAAATCTAACAACTCCAAAGATAGTAACAAAAGTAAAAGCACTTTTAGGATACACTAGATACCATAGAAAATTCATCAAATGATATACGAAAATAGCTAGACAAATAGCAATACTCCTTAAGGAAAAGATAAGAAGAACCTTCCAGTGGATAGATCAATGCCAAGAAGCCTTTAACAAACTAAAAAAGAAGATTTTAGAAGCACCAATTTTAGTTTTTCCAGATTGGAATATCCCTTTCCATGCACATGTGGATGCACTAGGAACAACAATTGCCATAGTACTAGCAAAACCAAGAGGAAACAAACACCATATCTTAGCCACCCCATTTATATTATTTATAGACCATGATCAACTTAAGTATTTGATGAATAGACTGGTAATATAAGGAAGAATATGTCCATGGCTATTTCTATTCTAGGAATTTGATTTCAAAATCATGGTGAAATAGAGGAATAATTACCTATAATTTTTATAGGAGAGGAGCTTAGAAAAATAGAGGAATAATTACCTGCATAAAATTTGTTTAGAATCAATGTCTTATTGGAGGAACTAATAGACATAGCACATTACTATGCATAGGATAGTTTCCAAAGCATTATTCCAAAAATGATAGATATAGGCTTTTGAGGAAATAATTACCATATACCTTAATTGAAGGAGAACTACACATCATAGGTAGGGATGAAATTTTAAGAAGAGTTGTTTTGAAACATGTAAGAATTAGTGTTTTAGGAGAATCACATGAAGGAATATCAGGAGGACATAATTCAGGAGAAGGTACTACAAGAAAGGTGTTACTAGTAGGATTATGATGGCCTACACTATTCAAGGATGCCAGTAAGTATGAAAGACATATGAAGTATGTTAGAGATTAGTGAAACCTACCACAAGAGATGATTCCTTTCTAGCTAGTATTAGCACAACTCCCATTTGAGAAGTGGACAATTGATTTTATTAGACCCATTGACCCCTCAACAAAGAAATAAAAAAGAAAGATTCATCATAATAGGGGTTGAGTATCTTACAAAGTAGGTGGAACCTAAAGCAATTAAATATTGTACTACTCATACTTCCACAAAGTTTATTTACCAAAATATTATCACAAGGTTTGGTTTTCTACTAAGCATAACAAGTGACCAAGGATAACATTTTATTGATAGAACAATTATAGAGCTACTAGACACCTTTATGATAGCACAGAATAGGAGAAACCCCTACCATCCTTAATAAAATGGAGCAAGTAAAGCATTGAACAAGGTTATAGGCATTTCATTTATAAAAATGTACAATAGTAACACCAATAATTGGGACATCAATCTTCCAACAGTGTTATGGGCTTATAGAACAACTTATAGATGGCTAATTTTTTTTTCCCATTTAAATCAATATATGGAGTCAATGTGGCACTACCCATTCACTCTATTGTAAAAAAATTGAGACTAGCTAATAACCTGTGATTGAATGAGGAAAAATATTTAAATAAAATATTAGAGGAATTGGGAAAATTAGATTACAAAAGATTGTTAGCAGCCTACCATCAAAGTTTAGAAATAAAGCACCAGAAAGCATGGCATGATAGAAGTTTGCAACAAAAATTATTCCAAGTAGGTGACGTAGTTCTCCTATATTATAGGAAATTTAAGAAATAAGAAAAATTAAAAATGTGATGGTTAGGACAATACAAAATTATGGAGATAAACAAGTCTAGAGCTATCAAATTATAAACACTTAAAAAAAGCCAAAGGCTATGTCAATGGTGCAAGACTTAAACATTATCATGAGGAAACATAAGAAAATAAAATCCATTAAATACTAACACAAAGTTATAAAATAATATAACGTTAACAAAATATAACATTGCATGTGTGAAATACTCCAACAAAAGAAATGGTGCAAATAATACATATAGGTAGGAGTAATAAATGCACAGCCCTCATTTAAAATTTATAAAGCTGAAACTCTCCAAGAAAACATTACTTAAAAAATTGTCGAGAGATCTAGTGTGGAAAGAAAGAGAAAAGGATCTGGAAGAAAGAAGTAATTTTAACAAAGGGAAACAAAACAAAATTTGTTGGAAATATGACAACACCCGTTCTAGTTGATGCAACCAATAACCCCATCTAAAATACAAGAAATACCCTTTCAAAGCTATGGAGATGGACCTAGCCGAAGCATTCTCAAATGTTCTTGCTGACATCATATATGAAGAAGATGTCTAGAAGTATATACATTCCAATATGACAGATATTGATCACACCACTTTCAAACCGGTCAAAAGGACATTGTTGAATCTTGGATCTGAAGAATCCCTCCTACAAAACTAAAAGATTGCCAATTTTAAGTAGGAAATGTTGCCACCTTGAAATGCACCCTTTGGAGAGTGGTGTGATAACTCTCCTTTCAATTGTCACAATGGAAACACTCCTAGGCTATGAGAGACCTAAATCTTAGAGTGAATCTCTAGAGTGGACTGGTTCTCCTAGAGTAACACCTAAACTAACTTATTCTACTGCTATGGTAGTGCTTCATAAACTCATATAGATCTATTGACTATTTAGACATAAACCAATCTCTATCATGTTCATGGATCTTGTGGCGTTTATACAAATCCCTTATGGAGACAATGCATAACAGAAAGATTTTGGAGACTGAAGTGCAGCAAAATTTTGGATTCTAGTTGTAATTTGTAACACCTTATAAATTACAAAGAACTAGAGATTGTCGACGAGAGTTAGGATTTGCTTTGCATCATGTAAAAGCTTGTATGTTGTAAAATCTCTCAGAAGTGCCGATTTGACAAGGGTTTCAACTTGAAATTAACTAAGTCACCAAAATTCCCAAAACTAGATCCAAAAACCATTGGATTAGATCTAAGGATGAAAAATAAACATTATATCCTTGAATCCCAAAACACATTCACATCCAGATTTGAAATCAACATTGAATCACCTAGAAAAAATTTGAGGGTAAAAGCATAGAACTGTGTCACACTTTTGGTTGACTTATCAGTAAAAGTTTACCAATTTACCAAAAAAATACAAAATTTCAAAAAAGTTGATGTTTCAACAATTCCTACTCATGTAAGTAATTGTTTTAAAAAAAATCTAAAAATACCCTTTAGTAGATTTGTAAGCGTAGTTTTAAAAAATGTGGGTTTATTAAGAGTCTAGTTATTGTTAATATTTTTTTTTTTTTTTAACTAAAAGTAGGTCATCAGCACCAAAATATAAGGTTGATTGCCTTATCAACAAAAAATAGTAAAGTTTATTAAAAAAAATATGATGCACTAGAGAAGAGATTCCATGTCAAGATGATATAATTTATTTTCTATTTTGGATAAATAGTCAAGACAAAAGTTGATGTCCTATCGAAATAATTATTTTTCAATACACGCAACTTTTAATATTTATTTAAAAATATATATTTATCAATATGCATAAAAAATAAATCCATGCACTAAAGTTTCAAGTTATAAATACACACAAAAAATTTGAAGGAAAAAAAATAAAATTTACTATCAAAAGAGTGACGTCCCACTTAACTTCATTTTTCAGCATTTTTATCAGCAACTAAATTATAGTGTCAATTTTACAAAAAATGTATTCAAATATTTTTTTTAATTTTCATAAAAAATACAAACCTAAAATACACTAAAAAGTATACATTTCATTAATTTACATCATTTCAAAATTCAAAATGTATATGTCACTTTTTAATGATTCAAGTTAAAAATTTAGATCAGCGTTGGCCATTTCCTTTATAAAAGTGTGACACGGCTTTGTGCTTTTACCCTTGAACTTGCAACAAATTCCTACCTAAAAGGGGAAAAGAGAGAAAAATCAACAAACATTTGCACAAACTAACCTTCCAAGGCAAGATCAAGCCTACCTACAGGAAGTTTGACTCGAAACCAACTTACGTGGCTAAAAAAAGGTAGATGATTTGTCAAAAAGAAGACCAGCCGATGGGAAAATGAAATGTCTGGTAAAAATTGTAAATACACAGAAAATACTGCGTGTAGGGTGGAGTTACAAATTGGACTCCAGATTCTAATTTATACTTAACAACATAAAACAAAAACCCTTCAAAATTCTAGATTTTCAGTAAACAACAGATTCTAACACTTTAGGGATTCCCAATATGACATTTTCACTCACCGAAAGTATAATTACACAAATAAAATCAAGTTGATATGGAAATCAAAGCATAAGGATAAGTGGAAAGTTAAGAAAATAAACAGCCTAGTCCCCAATTTTGACAACAAAATAGGGGTTTGTTGTGAAGGGTCACAATGAGTACAACAAACATTTGTAGGGAGGTTGTTTGACAATCTCTTGTGTGCCTATTCTTGAACCCAAAGAAGGAAATCAAGATTTTGTTCTCATAGAACTAAATTAAAGTATTAATAATAATGGAACTAACCACCCTATTCATGACCAAGAACAAACCAAATTATCCTCTAGAGATTCTATTAGACATAGTCCAATCTTTAGGAACCTCTGAAGTGAAACTCACACGCTTGGGGTTAGTAGTTTTTTTACTGCCAATTTTTTGTTAAATGACAAATAGTTGAAATTGGGGATTCAACTTTTGGTGAATAGTACAAGTTGTAAGGCAACCTGAATCGCCACATTTTTATAAAATTTTAGTTTGGTCCAAGTTAAATTTTTTGAGCATTTATTTTATTAAACTTTTAAAATCAACTATTTTGACACAATATTCAAGGCATGATTATATCTAATTCACCTAATGCATATAGATTTAAAGACAAATATAAATTGATTTGGCATTAATGTAACATATTTTTTAGTTATTTTAGGACCATATCATCAATCTTTATTTCTCATCATTGATTTTGTTTGTAATTGAACAATTCTTATTTCTTTTCAGGAGCTAAAATGTACTCAAACTTTCAAGTTTTTATTCGGCCTGAAATTACTTTTGAATTGTTGATCTCAATAAAATGTACCCACACTTTCAAATGCCTATTAGCCCCATAGACATTTGAAAGTGCAAGTAATGGAGATCAATGGACCAAATGTAATTCTTGGCCCAATGGACATTTGAGTGCAAGTACATTTTGGCTCCCAGAAAGTAATAAGAATCATTTGATTAGAGGAGATCAATGGTGCAAAAATAATTTCAGGCCCAATGAACATTTGCAAGTGTTGGAGCATCCAAGCTCAACTTGCAATATCAACACAACCTTCCATAAAGATGAACATGCATAGTGAAAGTCAAACCTATCATACTAATTATCACACCTTTAATCTTATCTAAAGGACAAAATCATAAATATGATCAAATAAAAATAAATATTATTCAAATAAATAGATCACATAATGTTCTAAATAGAATAATATAACATAACAAAGTGTTGAATAAATATTGAGTTGGTGAGAAGAAAATAAAACATACATTGAAGACATCCATATAAAAGAGGTTAAAATAGGAGAAAATGCAAGGGTATGCACTTTTTTGATGTAAACTATATATTCTTTCAAAAAAGTTGATTGTATTTTAAGTTGAAAACTTAATACGTTGAGGAATCGTGAAGGAAATTAAGGTGAGATTTGAAATCAGATCATAATGCAATATAGTTGACTGTGTTATTTGCTCACATAATTATACCTCGAAGGTAAAGGAGTTAGTGGTTTGAGACTCGTCGATAGAGCTGAAATTAGATCACAATTTAACATATGTAAATATAGACATCCACATAAACAAGCAATAGGGGAAACAAGACCACTTCAACCAAAAGAAGGCACCTTCACAGGGTAGAAAATTCATGACTCATGAAAATAAATAAATCTTCAAAGCTTCCCTCAAACAACTTTTGAAGGAGTATGAGAATAATATAGCTTGCATAGAGAACCACCCTATATGAAAAAAATATGTGGATTCCCCTAATCCACAAGGCTCTGAGTGGGTGTAAGAGGGCCATATCCAAGAGAGGAACAAAAAATACTTTTTTGACAAATCCTTGTTTCTATGATAAGTGCAAGATAGAAAAAAGAAATATGTGAGAATGTGGAATGGTCAAAGAAAGTAAGAAAGAGTACGAAAATTTATTAGGGTGTAAACAAGAAAAGTATGTAAAGACAAGAAGAGAGGAGTTAATTGCCCTTGGAAAACACAACACCAAAAACTTTTGGAAGGAACTACAACAAAAGAGAAACAAAATAGAAAAAAATAGCATAGGTTACCAATGGATTGAATACGCAAATTGTTATATGAGCGTGACCAAGATAAACATAGACCCTCGGTAATCAATGCAACTACTAAAATTTTCACCATTGAAGATATGGATCAGGGCATAAAAAGGTTGGCCGAAGAGAAAGCACAAGATATCGATGGGCTACAAGAAGAGCATCTAAAATGGGGTAAAGAGGTCCTTACACCTCGTATCAAGTGCATCTTCAATAACGTCATTCAAGAGGGATTTTTGGAAGACTAGACAATTATTGTTGTTATCCCTCTATATAAAGTGGTGATATCAATAATCCATCAAATTACTACACTATTATGATTAACCCCCTGCTTGGAAAACTTTTTGCAAGCATGGTTGAATGTAGAATTAGTAGTTGGGCAGAAAAAGAGGGAAAAAGAGCTAAGGGACAGGCTGGATTTAGACTCAAACATTCTAATATTAATAATGGTGTTACCCATAGGTTCTTGATTGAAAAAATATGGAACACCCAAGGAGACGTGGCTTTTTGCTACTTTGTAGACTTTAAAAAAGCCTTTGACAAGGTGCCCAATGGAAAACATTGGAATAGGATGGAGGAACTTGGAGTTCTAGATGTGTTTAGAGCAGTAGTCCATAGGCTTTATGCACAAGTCAAGGCTAAAATCAGAGTCAGTGATGGAATGTCAAAGTACTTGGTAGTGATATTGGCGTTAAACAAGGTTCACTACTTTCCAAAACTTTGTTTTGGCTATACACTGATAAGTTAAAAGAGTGGATAAACAAGGCTAGTGGGGAGGGAGTTTAATTGGCTAAGTACATAATAAAGTTACTCTTATATGTGGATGATCTCATATTAATTTCTAAAACAACTTATACTCTAAGAGAACACTTGAGGGCACTCAAAGCTTTTTGTCAAAAGGTCATGATGTAGGTGAACACTAGAAAAACCAAAGCAATGATCTTCTCATTGTGAAGAAAAAAGAATAAAATTAACTTTCTTTTTGAAGGTAACGTGTTGGAAGTACTGGACACGAGTACAAGTACCTCAGGCTTGATTTCCACAACAAGCTTAGCTGGTAAACATGTAGAGAGAAACGAATTCAAGGGCGTTGGAAAGAGTTATACTCTCTTCAAAATAGATTTAGGAATATGGAATTATGGGACTAGAAAACCAAGAGAATGCTTTTTGGTTTACTTGTTACTCCAGTGATTCATAATGGGTGTGAAATTTGGTGTAGCAGTATGTCAGATCAGAAATGGAGGCAGATAGAAAGAATCTAGAAACATCTAATCATAAGCAGTCTCAAAATTAAGGTTGTTGTTTTGTAGGAGATTTTATTGGTTGAAACGGGTACTTTCCCTTGGGAAGCATCGACGATGGTCTGATTGTTAAGTTACCTAAAGAAGACTCAAAATATGGAAAACCATTGTTGGCCTAGGCTAATAATGGAGGGAGAGATAACTAGAAAAAATAACACATGGATGAAACATGATGACAAATGGATGAAGAAATGAGACATTAATATACAGGAATGTCCAAATACTAATGAGAAAAAAAAAAGTTTTGTGACAGAAAAAGTTAGGAACATCATGTGGACAAAACAATCTGGGCAAAAAAAACTTACTATATGAAAAAATTTAACCCCACGTGGGACCATGAGGAAACAACCTACATTAGAGCATATATTAAATGGAAAACAAAAATGTTGATAGCCCAATTAAAGACTAGCTCACATTAGCTTACTATATTAAAGAATTTAACTTCACATGGGACCATGAGGAAAAATCCTACATTGGAGCGGATATTAAGTGGAAAACAAAAATGTTGATAGCCCAATTAAGGACTAGCTCACATCATCTTAGATGTGAAACTGACATATGATTGATAGAGTGGGAAAAGCTAATATGTCTATTTTACAATAAGGGAGTGGTGGACACAGAATGACACTTCGTCATGGAGTGTTTAACATAAAGCGACATCCATACTAGTTATGAATGTTGTTGATAGCAGCGTCAGGTGTATCCTTCCAGCCATTCTCCTTAGATTGATTGGATAAATTAATTGACATGTCTTTTGGAATAAAGCCGACATGTTGTTCTTGAAGAGTCACGTCTCTCCCTTCACATTGTATATATACTCATTGATTGTAACTCATTTAATTGTCCATTCATTCATTGTTCATTCTCAAGTTCGTATATTCAAGTGTGAGTTCTTCACCAAGTGCAGATTGATATTGTAGAAGGCTAAGTTTTAGCATCAGTGAATTGCACCATTGTGTTTGCGTAGTTGCATCAGATTCTGGTGCTTTACTTGGCCTTCATATCGGCCTCTATTGTAGAAGAGACATTCTTTGTAATTCAATAATATAAGTAATATTATTGGCTGGGTTTTTCTCCCTCAAGAGTAGGGTTTTCCCAGGATATTTGTTGTCGTTGTGTTTATTTTTGAATTAATTTTCCATGCATTACATCTGATCATAAAATTAACATGGTATTAGAACAGGTTTGAAGATCATGATTAGATTCATCATTATAGCGATACTCTCTATTTTCTTTATATCTTTTGTCTATCCCTATTTTAGTCAAGATGGTGAACTGTCTTAAAATTGAGGATAGACTTGAGGGAGCATCCAACTTCACATCATGGAGGTTTATAATCATGCTCACCTTGGAAGAAAATGACTTGGCCGAGTTTGTGGAAACCAAAGTTCCTGAACCATCAGAGGAAGAAGAGAAGTTGCAGTGGAAAAAGAAAGACACCAAGGCAAAGAAGATGTTGGTTGACTCCGTTAAAGATCATATTGTTCCGATTGTCTCCAAATTGAAGACGACAAGGGACATGTTCAAAACCTTGGAGGAGATGTATGAAATTAACAACACCAACCAGGCTCTTGCACTAAAGCAACAACTACATCATGTGAAGATGGTGAAAGGAGAAATGATTATTGCTTACTTCATGAGGATTTCAAAATTGAGAAATCAGCTCTCTACAATTGGTCATGTGGTTGATGACAAAGACTTGACCATGCTTTCTCTCAATGGTCTTCCTTCATCATGGGAATCCTACATTCAAGGAATCAGTGCAAGATTGAAGCTTCCCAAGTTTGATCGATTGAGGGCAAATTGCATTCAAGAGGAGTCTAGATTGGCTACAAGAGGAATTGGTGAAAGCTCTACCAATGAAGACATTCATGTCCTTGCCTCTCAAGCATCAAAGAAGAAAGGCAAGAATGGGAAGAAAGGATTCTTCAAGAGGAATAGAGATAATGGAACTGATGGTGCTGCTGCATTCAAGAAGAAGAGGGACCTCTCCCAAGTCCAATACTTTAGGTGTGACAAGTATGGTCACATTGCCAAGCATTGTCCATCCGGGCCTAAGCAACAGGCCACCATTGCAGATGTTGATGATGCCTCTCCTCAGAAGGACTCATGTGAATACTTGTTCTATTTGGCATTGTCAAGCAATGTACCTACCGATACCAACACTTGGTTGATTGACAGTGGTGTATCTCGACACATCACTAGTTTTAAGGAGCACTTATCAAACTTGGTGGAGAGAGATTCTAGTGAACAAGTTATCATTAGAGATGATGCTAGCTATTCAGTGAAAGGGATTGGGATCTCTACTCTCCACTTGGATTCCAGCATTACCCTAAAGTTAAGTGATGTTCTCTATGTTCTAGGCATCAAGCGAAATCTGGTTTCCATTTCAGCCTTGGAAGACAACGGATACCAAGTTGCCTTCTCTGAAGGCAAAGTTCTTGTGTGGATGAAGAATTCCAAATTCAAGACCGCTCGAGTAATTGGAGTTAGACATGAGAGCCTCTATAGGCTAGACACTCGTCCACTTCAGGCATTGGTACATGATTCTTCAAGCTTCTGTGATCTTTGGCATCGAAGATTGGTTCACCTACACTTTTAGGCTCTACCTATCATGGAGAAGATGGTCACGGGTCTTCTAAAATTCAACCAAGAGCATGAAGGTACCTGCAAAGGTTTTGCCATGGGTAAGAATACTAAAAGTCCATTTCATAGTAGAGAAAGTAGATCTAAATGTATTTTAGATCTCATTCATTCTGATTGATGTGGTCCAATGTCTGTTGCTTCTTTGAGTGGTTTCTTGTATTACATTATTTTTATTGATGACCACTCTAGAACGACTTGGATTTATTTCTTGAAATCTACAGAATTTGAGGAAGTACTTGAGAGGTTCAAAGAGTTTAAAGCTCAGGTAGAGAACTTATCTGGGAAGAGGATCAAAGTTCTGAGATCTAACAATGGAGGGGAGTACACCTCTAAAAGATTCTATAACTTTTGCATTGAAGCAGGGATTAAGAGGGAATTATGTGTCCCTTACAATCCTCAACAAAATGGTGTTGTAGAAAGGAAGAACAGATCTATTGTAGAAGTAGCCAAAGCTATGATTCATGACGAAGATCTGTAAACCTATCTTTCAGCTGAAGCATCTAGGATAGCTGTTTATGTTCAAAATAGAAGCCCTCACCGCATTTTGGAGAACATGACTCCCGAAGAAGAATTCATAGGCGTGAAGCCAAAAGTAAGTCATTTGAGAATCTTTGGTTGTCTAGTGTATGTTCATATACCGAAAGATAAAAGGACAAAGTTGGATCCATCTGGCAAGAAGAGAATATTTGTGGGCTACAGTGAGACTTCAAAAGCATATAGAGTTTACGTTCAAGGTCAGAAGTTGATTGAGATCAGTGGGGATGTTACATTTGAAGAGGATGTTGCAATCAAAAGATCTAAGGGCATTCATATGGAGATAGATAATGAAGACCAAGAGTCTCCTCAGGATATGGAAGTTGACCATACTCCTGAGATTCAGAGGGAGGCTACTGATCCAAAAGAAGATGATGATCCAGTTGAGCCTTTGGAACCAACTGATGGACCTAGTGATATTGTTGTAGTACGAAAAAGGCTTATGTGGGCTTGAGAAACCATGCAAGAGGCAGGAAAATATGCAGCTCTCCGAAGATCTCTTAGAGAAAGTAAGAGACCTCAAAGTTCTCAGATTATGTGTTATTAATGAGTCAAATTATTGAGACTGAGGCTTCCAGTGTTGAGGAAGCTACTAGTCAGCAAGTATGGAGAGATGCTATGGCTGAAGAGTATCGATCCATCCTCAAGAATGATGTTTGGGACATCATACCTAGACCTGAAGGAAAATCTGTTGTTTCTTCTAAGTGGCTCTTCAAAATCAAGCATGCAACTGATGGAAGCATTGAGAAGTACAAGGCTAGGTTTGTGGCTAGAGGATTCTCTCAAAAAGAGGGAGTAGATTATGAGGAAACCTTTGCTTCAATTGCTCGTTATACATCTGTCAGGACCATCATTGCTATTGTAGCATTTAAAGGATGGAAGATACACCAAATGGATGTGAAGACAATATTTCTAAATGGTGTACTCGAGGAAGAGGTATATATTGAGCAACTTGATGGCTTTGAGGTTCATGGGAAGGAGTTTCATGTTTGCAAGTTGAAGAAGGCTTTGTAAGGCCTTAAACAGGCTCCTCGTGCTTGGTATGAAAGAATGGATCGATACCTGATGAGCTCGGGTTTCTCCAAGAATGATGTTGATTCAAACATATACTTCAAGGTAATGGATGGTGAAGCATTAATCTTGGTTCTCTATATTGATGATCTACTTATTACTGGAGAAGATCACCTCATTATCAAATGCAAGGAGTTAGCTTCAGAATTTGAAATGAAGGATCTTGGTCTTTTGCATTACTTCCTTGGTTTAGAAGTATGGCAGAAGCCAGATGAGATCATTCTAAGTCAAGGAAAGTATACTATTGACATCTTGAAGAGATTTGGTATGATGGATTGCAAGTCCATGTCTACACCGATGGAGACAAATTTGTTAAAGTTAAAAGAGGTTGTAGCTAGTTCAGATCTGGTGGATCCTACTATGTACAGGCAGTTAATTGGATCATTGAAGTATCTAGCTAATACTAGACCAGATATTTGTTATGTAGTGAGTGCACTTAGTTAGTTCATGTGTGAACCAAGGCAAATACATCTAGTTGCAGTGAAGCATATCCTAAGATACTTGCGTGGCACAGTTGGGTATGGCTTGAAATATTCTTCTGGTGTAGACTTGAACCTGCATGGATATACTAATTCTGATTGGGCAAGGTGTGTCACTGATCGGAAGAGCACATCTAGATGTTGCTTCAGTTTGGGATCTGCTATGATTTCCTGGTGTAGTAGGAAGCATTCATCTATAGCATTGAGTACAGTAGAGGCAGAGTATATTGCAGCTTGTATGGCAACTCAAGAAGTAGTATGGCTTCGTAAGCTCCTTGCAGGATTGTTTGGACAATCAATGGAGCCTACTATCATTCATTGTGATAACCAGAGCTGTGTGAAGCTTTTTGTCAATTCTGTGTTTCATGACAGAACCAAGCATGTTGAGATCAAATACCATTATATCAGAGATATGGTATTGAGGAAAGCTATATAGCTGAGGTATATCAGCACTAATGAGCAGACAACAGACATTCTCACCAAGCCTCTCTTTAGGATAAAGTTTGTGTACTTTCGAGATAAGCTTGGTATAGTGGAGAATACAACCTTAACTGAGAAAGAGTCTCAGTATCAGTGATCCTCTATAATGAGTTCTTCTCTATGAGAGAAGTTTGAGGTGAAATCTCTTGATAATGAGTTCTTCTCTGTGAGAGAAGTTCGAGGTGAAATCCCTTGATAATGAGTTCTTCTTTGTAAGAGAAGTTCGAGGTGAAATTCTCTTGGTAATGACTTCTTCTCGGTAAGAGAAGTTCGAGGTGAAATCCCTTGATTCCCCCCTCTAGGAGAGCCATGGTGGATGTCATGTGTGTGACTCCATGTCAACATCACATGAGAGAGTCCGTGATGATTTTTTTTTTTGTACTTGTGTTTCACCCTCTGGGAGAGCTATGGTGAAAGTCATGTTGAGGTGACAACATCACGCAAGTGAAGAACACTTGTACATACCATACATGGTTGTAGCCATTATGGTTGATATCATATTGAGGTGATATTTGATATCACAATGAGGTGGTATCTTTCTTTTCCACATATGGATGTAGCCATTGCGGTAGACATGACGATGAGGTGACATGTCTTGTGCAGCTGGAAGTATCCTCCCTAGCTGAGAGGGAGTGTTGTTGATAGCAGCATCAAGTGTATCCTTCCAGCCGTTCTCCTTACATTGATTGGATAAATTAATTGACATGTCTTTTGGAATAAGGCCAACATGTTGTTCTTGAAGAGTCATGTCTCTCCCTTCACATTGTATATATACTCATTGATTGTAACTCATTTAAGCATCCATTCATTCATTGTTCATTCTCAAGTTTGAATATTCAAGTGCGAGTTCTTCACCAAGTGCAGATTGATATTGTAGAAGGCTGAGTTTTATCATCAGCAAATTACACCATTGTGTTTCTGTAGTTGCATCAGATTGTGGTGCTTTACTTGGCCTTCATATTGGCCTCTATTGTAGAAGAGACATTCTTTGTAATTCAATAATATAAGTAATATTATTGGCTGGGTTTTTCTCCCTCAAGAGGAGGGTTTTCCCAAGATATCTGTTGTGTCTTTGTGTTGATTTTTGAATTAATTTTCTGTGCATTACATCTGATCATAAAATTAACAATGAAGACACCTTGAAAGTTGGCAATTTAAACACTTTGTTTGAGGAGGCAACGCTGGACAAAACTGCAAACTTTTTGATCAAAATCCACTGTGGAAGCTCTGATCTCAACATAGATTACAAACTGTATAAGACTTTGGTGCCCTATTTTTAAGAGGGGCTGTGTCCCATAAACTGCTTTGGCCTCATGGACATCATTAAAATCTTTCATTTCATTTCAATCATCATTGTTTTTTTTAACTTCATTTCAATCATCAATTTTTTCTTTAAGGTTGCCTTTTGCAGCAGAGAAGAAGTTGTTGCGCGTACAAAACTCGTGGGCAAGCACAAGTGTTTGTCATCCGTATCAATTTATTAACAGCCAGTTGCGGTGAAAAAAATGCGCGTTTACTCCGAGCTCTATGTCGTCCCCGTCAAGTTGTCAGATTATGAGCAGGATTGAATTCCATAGGTACCCGCTGCCTATATCTAAAACTGTCAGATCAGCTACCCGCTGCCTTGTCGTCCTTCCATAGGTACTCCTTAAAACTGCAAATACAATTCTTCTTTAACGCTAATTTATGACTGTTGCCAAGTAAAAATGTTATACCATTTTCGCTCACTGGGCATAATTATTTGTCATCGGCGTCTAGGTCTGTATTAAGACTAAGGTCATGTAAATTTTACAGTAGGGAAATTTATTAATATTTTGTCCTCCCCCTTGAATTCTCATGTTTTGATTGGCTATTTGGCTGTCGTTGGTGAGTACGATTCAATTCCATTGTAAAAGAGCACCGACCTTATTCCCTCCATACTCCTTAAAACTGCAAATATGGTGATCGTGCTGTTTAGCTCCTTGTGCTTTTTTTTAGGCAGCCTTCTTTCTTTGGCGAAGATCTCCTCACTGAAAAGGGAAAAGATGGGGCGAGGAAGGATTGAAGTGAAGAAAATTGAGGAGAAGAAGAGTAGGGTCGTGACGTTATGTTTTAGATCATCCAATTTTCATGTTTTAGATATAGTTTTGAATTTTTTTCATTCCGTTTTAGATCATCCAATTTGGTTGTTTTCTTAGCATTTATTAAATGATCATGGAATTGTGTGGGCAGGGGTATGGATGAAATTATTCAGACATATTATGAACGTGTTGAAAGTTGCTGTAAATCACCACGTAAATTTCAGGCATGGCCTCTTTCCTATGGTTTAGAAGGGATTGGTTTCTATCACATATAGAGTTGTTTCTGCATATGTTCTTTTTTGCACACCTAAATTTTAACAGCTAAATATTATTTATATAAATGGTTACTTAAAGCTCAAGTAAATGTTCTAATTATAAAATAATGTAGAATAGACCATTGTGAGGTGGTGCAGACCTTTGAATAAATATGGATTGCTTATGAAGTTATCGATATCTACATGTTCATTATATCTAGACATTGCAATTATATAGTAGTTTGTATAAAAAAAATTATTATAAAAAAGTTTATCTTTGTTAGGTTATGTGAAAAGAAATGTAAGGAATAGATATAAGAAATTATTTGATAGATGATTTAAAAATTAAAATAGGGGAATAAAGTGTTTTCAGGAATGAGAGATTGGGAATGCTCACAAGATAATAATGACAAAAATCAAGATGCATAAATGAAAGTCTCACCTTCAAGTAAAACCATACAAGATGAATGAATACATATAGAGTATGTGAGGTGGCAAATATGATCGATGGAAAATGTAAATCCCGAGTATCCAAAAATAAGGAGTAACTCCTAAGAAAGATGCCATAAAGTCACTCCATGACCCACTTTTAATAACCTATGCAGGCTAAACCTAAATGTAGGAATAGTACACCACAACTAAATAAAATAAAATGAAAACCTACAAAACTCACCCTTAAGTGGGTGAAGAGAAGGGTCTCAATAGATGAAGCCATAATAGGTACCTATATGCATAAAATCTCCCCATAGATAAGAAGCCCCTCAAATGAAGAACGAAAAAAAACCCCAAAGTAGAGAGAAGAGTGAGGACTAGGTACCCCAACAAGAAGTAGCCTTTTGCACTCCCAACAAACATCATAGATGAAGAAAATTGCTTTCTATAAAGAGTTTGATGAAAATGTCAATGATTTGTTTAGTAATTGGGTACTAGTAGAGATTAATGACATGTCCATTAATAAGTTCCCTGATGTAGCGCGTATGAACCTCTATGTGTTTGGTCTGTTGATGGTGGACTAGGTTTCATAAAATGTGAATAGCAATTTGATTGTAAAAAAATATGATAGATGACTGACAGAACTAGATACCAAATTCTATGAGAATGTGTTGAAGCCAAATGGCCCTAGTGGCAAATTCATAGCCCCCTAATACTTGGCCTCAATGGAAGATAGAACAATAGAATGTTGCTTCTTGCTCGACCAACATAAAGGGCTTGAATCAAGTGAGAACTTGTATACTAAAGTGGATTTGCGATCTTCAAAATCACCTAGCAAGTCTAAATCAATATACATAGCCAAGTTACTATCAATACGTGTTACATAATGAGTCCCAAAACTGTGAGTGCCTTCTATGTAATGGAGAATTTACTTATCTCCATTCTAGTGTAGCTCATGGGGCTTGTGTATAAACCAAGAGACCATTGTAATAAATTATGAAATGTCGGGCCATGTGTGAGTCAAGTATATGCTGCTAGTAACAAGTTGTCAATATACAGTGGCATCAACCAATGGTGAAGAACACTATACCTCAAGTTTGAGTCTAGAAAAAAAGGAGCCAGAGTAGGCTTGTAGTTAGCCATGTGGTGCTATGAGAGTAATTCAAGTATGTGGATTGTGCAGTACTAATCCCAAAAAGGACCGAGATATCTCAATTCCAAAGAAGTAATACAACAAACCTAAGTTGGTCATAGAAGACATGTTTTGAAGGGTAATTCTCATTGTCATAATAGAGGATGAAGAGCTCCTTGTGATTAGTGAGTCATCAAATACAAAACCAAGTGTAGGAGGGAATCATCTTTCCACAAGATGCAAACATTTGGATCATCTAATAGCATTTAGAAAACCTAATTGAAAGAAGGAACAAATCCATCTTCGTGTACCAAGCCTAAGGGGCATGTTTGAGGCTATAAATAAATTTCCTAAGCCTATAAATCATGGAACAATCTTGTAGAAAGCCTTGTGGCTTCTCCATATATATCTCCTTATGATCTCCATGAATAAAATCACTCTTCAATGTCTAATTAATGAACCTGTCAACACACTATGTGTTGTGACAATTTAGAAAGTGTGACTTGGATGGAGTTCATCTTTGCAACTGGCGCAAAGGTCTCAATGAAGTCAATATGAAGTGTTGTTTCTTGCACATCATGCCTATTTTATTTCACGAAAAATATGGAACCCTTTTTAACATTTTGATTGAAATCTTTTTGCCTTGTTCACTTGGGTTCATTTCTATTTAGAATATTTGAAAGTTTTATTAATATCTTACACTTGCAACGATTTCCTTTTACTAACCCGACTTGTTCGATTTCTCAATTCATTACTTTTGCAATCTTAATCAATTAAACTTGATTTCATATTTTGACTATGGTTCCTTTTTTGAGTGTGTTACTGTGTAAGGATTCTTGGATTTTTATATTATTTAGCAAAGACTTGTTTCTTTTTGTATATTTTAAGTTTAAAAGTCAAAGTGTTAACCCAAGTCTTGCTAGTCTTAATAAACTTTACATTTCATCTTATCTAGAGTTCAAAGGTTCTCTCTGAAAAATTGTTTAAAACATGCTTCATAAAATCAAGTTGAAGCCCATTCTTAAACATGTTTTATAAATCATCACACGTTTGATTTTGGATTAATAAAGTTTCCCAGACCCAACCCTAATATTACATCTAATTGACCAAGGCAGTCAAATTTGTGAGAATTACATGTTAAGTATGTGGATTTTGAATCCTATATATTGCGAGAAGATTTTTCTACCTTAATTTATTAGTGCTTTCAATTCTGGGAAACGTCATTGTGCGGACTCGCTCCTAAACCTTCATTATGTGCAGACTTCTGATTGTTTACAGTGTGGATTTTATATCACCCAGTGAAATGGAATATATAAGATTTCTTGGTTCCAAGGTTGTAGCCATATTTTGAATTTCGACATGATCTCACAAATGAATTTAAATTCACCGAGCTTTTAAATTTTCTCCGAACTTTACTTGTGTGGTGAAATCAATTTTATAAGCACTCTCGGCTTCGATGCCATACTTTGGCTTTCATGGCCAAAAGCGGAAAGACAACCAAAACATGCCATATAATCATTTGAAATCTAGATTTTAAACTGCTTTCATACCACCGATTTAAACTATAACTTACAGACTTATCATGCTTACTTGGGTCTATTTGGCAACGAAGTTGGGTCCGAAATAGTATGGCACTTTGGAGTCCGGAAGCGAGGGTGCAATTTAATTTCAGTGGACCGATGATTTAAAATATAGTTGATCTAAGTCTTTAGTTTTATTCATTATTGTATTCACTCAATCTATTTTATCAATGTCTTTCAAAATATTATTTAAAGTATGTACACATCATGGAGTTCAAAAATTGTAACTGTTCTCAACTAGCTAACTTATTAACACGAGTTCAATTTGTCATAACTTTCACAATATTAGAAGACCCAATCTCCTTTATGGCCTTCTTCAAAAGGCGAAACTAGTAATCAACATTCTTACATTTCCAAAAGCAATTAATAGTGCTAAGAAAGTATGAACCAACGGGACATGTAACAACAATATTAATGAGTGGCTCAATGTCGAATTTCAGTCCACCTATCCATGACAATGGAACAACCACTCCTAATCCATTTTTGTCTTATCTCCTCCATCAATATGTTCACCTTTGAATATTATTTATCAAGAAGGGAGGTATGCAATCTGCGTTCTTCAGGGGGGAACATAAGAGGGCCTAACTATCATTGCATCTCTTAACATACATTTGAAATAAGGAGACCTTACCAAATGAAATGGGATGGCATGGACATAAAAAAGCTTGGCCACTGAATCATCAGTTTGCTCACGTTTTTGCAAATTCATTAACCTTATCACTAGTGTTATCACCTAAATATGCACCCTGACTAATTTGCAGAAATTAGTCTATTTGATGAAGCATGGGAAGACCTCTAAAGCTGTGGGTCACTTTGTAAGCAGAGGTCAACCTCCGGAGAAGGCCGGCTTCCTACGCTAGTTATCACCTAAACTAATAGTTCCTTGCAGAGAAAATGGAAGGAGGGAAATTCAGAAAACTAAATTAGAAAACTTAAAGCAAATGGGTGATATGCCAAACTAACAAGGACGATGAAATTCAGATTTGTTTTACACTTAGCTTGAACTAATGAAAATGAGGTTTTGCACGATCTATTATGGATGCTTTTGCATAAATATTTCACTAACAGGTTCAAAGACAAAATACCTTGTAAAAGGAAAAGAACTTGACAATTTAACAAGTTACATGCATTTACCAACACAATTAGTAACCTGCATTAGCTTACTACTAGCAACAAAGGTACAATATATGAGACAAAGTTACCAGGAAATATAAGACAATTTCACGAATAACTTGATCAATCACTCGATGCACACAAGATTGTAATAACAAAAGAAAGGCAAGAGTTTAAATCACTAGAAGTAAATAAAGCATTCATTGTATTCCATGTCCAGCAATATCTAAAAATGAGTTACAGATTTACCAAAATGTAGAGCAAGGATCCCAAAAAAATCACAAGTCTCTCTCACTGCATAATCAGAACTCCCCTCAAAAAAAAGTTACCAGTAAGTATATCCAAATTCCTACCAACTAAACTCCAAGAAAATGGCTCCTAAAAGCTTCTTGGGTCGAATGCTTCAATAAATACTCAAATCTAGCAACTGAATCCACTCCAAAAGAGTTACAATATGTTGAAAAAGTCAAGTTTGACTAAGTCTAACATAAAGGTACAAGAAAAATTCTCCTAGATGCTCTCTAAGGCAATAAAACCTAGTCAAAACAACCCCCTATATTTCATGCATGTGTTGGACAACTGCTTCCCACTTCCACTAAATGCTTGCAAAAGCAAAAAGACTTAACAAAACTCATAAAGTCTTTTCAAGGTATGATTCATATATTTTGCATTTAGAATAGCAATTTGATTTAATGATCTCTACAATATCATTTAAATCAATATGCTTTACAAATTGATTTGAATGCAAAAATACATCAATATCATTTGACTACACATGAGTCGAAGGTAAGTTTTTAGGACTCCCAAATGCTTGAAAGCTTACTAAGGCACAAAAAGTCACCAATATGATCATGGTTTATGCAGTGTTTTTGGTTCACTCCTACTGAGATGAACAACAAATTTATTTGGTTACATGATAAAACATCGATGAAAATAAAATGTGGAATATATTATACTCTGTTTCTTTCCTTTTTCTTTTCCCAACTCTGTGACAGTCCTATTGGATGTAACCCTTGGTTGTTATTGCTTTGCTCTAGTTTCTTTCACATGTCTTTTAAACAACTTAAACACAAGAAGCACTGTCCCTAGCGAGCACTACTCAATGCCTTCTTACGTGTCACTTTATAGTTGAGTCTACTCATTTGTTATCTAGACATTCACGGGACTTCAATGTTTGATGATGAGTTATAGTCTGTAATGCTAGATTATTTTGCTTGGTTGGGCATTGAAATTCCTCTCAAGCTCTGTCAGTAAACAAAACAATATGCATAATACCTTTTGTGACAATGTTTTCTATGGCGGTCACTGTTCCTTTGCTTGACAGTGTCTCTGTCCTCCTTGATTTAGTGACTCCTCCATTTTTTGAAAATGTAAGCATGAGATGTTTATCTTTATCTCTCTTCTTCACATAGGCTTCAAAGTCTCTTGTTCATCACTATTCACTATCATGCTAAATCTCTTATTACTGAACATATTAACAGTCTTCTTCCCCTTGTTTTCTTCCATTAACTGATGGTTTGTCATCTCCTTAGCAGTAACTACTCCTAGATGTTTTGTGACTGCTCTTTATCTGTATTAAGATGTGATTGATATAATGTTATGTAGGCTTAAAATGGTGACAGTCCTCTTCATTGAAACGCAGAGGTGACCTTGTGAAGACAGTGATAGTAGTCATGTTTTCCTCCTTGCTCACTTTGATGCATATTTTGACTGAAATGACTATTATTCACTGTACTTAGGCTTAGTTCACAACATTTTTGACATTTGACAGGGATCTAAAATAAAATTGTAATTACAACATGACTTGTCTCTACCTTTATCTCGATCTATTGTCCTGCTAATGCTTAAACCTCTGTATCATAGTGATCTTTTGGATGTCATATCACTGATGTATAGTTGGTTTGAAAAACTTGAGATCTTTGTAAATCTCTATCAACGCTACACCTTATTGTCTTGCATGTTCGAAGACTACTCCTCTTCTTGGCAATCGTGACTGCTACAATCATGAGAGCTATTCTATGGTCTCTAAGGATTGATCCTTCATTATGACACTATCCCTATCTACTGCACCTTGGAGATTAAAAACAATGACTGCCTTTATTAAAGATGACTGATATGACTATCTTTTGACAGTCTGACAAAGATAACTACTTCTATTTTGTCATTACTAAATGGCCTTAGCATTTTATCCTCTTCCTGGACACTACTTAAATCTTCCACTGTCTATTAGACTATCACTTCTCCTCATGGATAAACAGTGTTTCAAAAGACCCTTGTGGTAATTCTCTATTGACATTCCCTTTACAGACCTTTGGGACCTATTTATCACAGGCTTTATACTTTGATACCTTTAGATATGACAGTCATTATATTGACTATTTTTTGTTTGATGCTTCATTAATCTATGACAGTCCCTGTTGACCTTGGATATAGTCCCTTGATTGTTCTTGCTGACCTTGGATACCTCTTCAGACTATCATTTCTCTGCCTTCAAGATCATCGCCTCAATAACTATTAACAACCTCTTAAATCCATACCTTGGTGATAACCATCTTACAGGTTCGTGGATTCTTAGATCTCTTGGACAATGTGCACACCCCATTATGGTGATAAAGGAGTCTAAGGATGAAACATAGGTATCTGTTGCATTGTTTGAAATATCTCTTCAACAACTATAAAAACCTCCTTCTCCAATGCAATGTAGTAGGTACAGTTTGATTGCTGACTGTCCATAATCATGACTGTCTTTTCAGTAGCTTCTCAGAAACTGCTATTGTTTATCATCTTTTAAATGATGACTGTATCATGTGATAACCTATGGTAAAATATTACTTATGCTATTCTCTCTACTATAATTCTTCCTATGCAATCTGTCTTTCTAGCATCTACTAAATATCTATGAAATGTTATGTAAAAAGATTATGTGATGGGCTCAACCCTTATGGGAGCCACATTTTCTCCACTCATAATATAAACTGATTAATCACTCAGAAACACAATTTCACATGTATCTATACATGAAGCAAACTTGTTAGAAAATAAATGCATACTCTAGATGTGTTTGATGACTGGCTTGTTTTCTAAAACATCCAAAGTATACATTTCTTGTTTAATGCATTTGAGGATCAGCTTATCCATGCATAGGTACTTGTTCATGTCAGGTTAGGGACCATTCATTGCTTAGAGTATTACTATAACATCACTCTTTTGCCAGATGCAAGAACTAGAGACGACATGGACTAGGAAGGACAAGGACAACTCGGGGCAACATGACAACTCAGGGCAACAGGACCATAACCAGTCATTCTCAGGCAATGATTGGCCTCTAACCCTACATGCACATCTTTACTTTTACTTATTCATGTATATATTGTTCTTCAATTTTATTGAATAAGAAAGTTAATCTCACGGCTTGTGTGAGATAATATACATGCTACATTTAATAAAGATTATTTATTTTTTAGAAAGGATTTGTATAAATCTTTCTTATGTTACATTCACTTGGATAAATGCAATAATTTGATAATCATAATCTTTTAAATTATTTCATTTATGCACTTGAATGTAATGTAATAAGGATCAGATAAAATGTACCTTTTAAACTTTGAATCAAAGCTCTACCTGAACAACCTGTAGTGAAATTTAGGTAACATTTTTGGTGACATCTGCTATATGTTTGCCTGTTAAACATCAGACCAATTGCCTAGACCTTATCCATTGGGCATGGGGTCACTCAGAGACTTTGAAAACACTTGAACAAAAAGTTTTCTGACTTATGCAACTCAGCAGAACAAAGGTGAAACCTTAAAAACCCTACTCAAAAGAAAAACTACAAAAAGGAAACAAACTAGCTATCTGTGCAGAAGCTACACTTGGAGGAAAATAAAACTACTGCACCTACTCTACCCTAACCAAGAAAGACACTAACTCAAACAAAACCATTTACTATTTGGGTGAAGTAGCTGCCTTTTCTGCATAGTACACAATTTTTGCCGTGCTCGAGGACAGCTAGAAAGAGAGGAAATATGAATAGAAATTGAACAAAGAGCTGTAATACCTCTTGAAGAACATACACAATTTCACTAACCTTTTCACATGGAATGTAAAAATTTATGTTCTGAGGTAGAAAAGTGACTTGAATCTGCTCTTTCCTAGCTGTATCTTCATGCTTGGGTGCAAGCAAGATATGAATATCCTTGTTGGCCTCCATTCTGGCTAGATGTCTAATTGGGCATCCTCTAGAAAGAGTGCTTTTAGAACTCTCCATGCTAGTTCCTTGTTGTTCCAAATCATGTAGTTGTTCCTCTTCCTGTCTTTTATCTTCTGTTTCAAATAATGCTGGCTCAATATCCAAAACTAGGCAAAAAGATGCTTCCTCCTAAGTCAAAACAGACTTTAGATCATCCCAAAATGAAACTACCTCATGAGCTAAAGCTTCATTTCCATATTGAATTTCACAAACCAACAACTCATCACACTATTCAACAACCTATAGCTATCCCAAGTCTTGTGTTATCACAGTCATATCTCTCCATTTTGTTCAACAACTGAACGTAGCCCGTCATACCAAAACATATCCGCCTCATTTCCACCAAGTTTCTCTTGTTCATTTATCTCCTCTACAGACTATTCCTGCTCTTGTTCAAACTTGTTGTCTTGATTTAGCATGATTTGCAACTTCTTCCAGCAGGGTTAATCCCTTGTCATCTAGTTTAGAGACAAAAACTTCAAGGTCATCCCAAAATGACTCTTCCTAACACTCTTCATGAAATTTTGATGGACGAGGGAAGTTTTCTACCTCATAACAACACTCAGCTAGCTATGCAAGTTCTAAGAAAGGTTTACTTTCACTTTCTTTTTCTTGATCTAAGACCTCATTGTCAGATTGCTTAGTTTTAATCAACAAGTCCTCATATTGTTGAACCTCTTCTTGCTGGTCTAAAATTGTTAGCAAGCTGGGTACCTAAAAGCTTTCCTCCTCTTGTTCAACAAAAGCAGGTAATTGATCAAACAAGAAAACCAATTCTTCCTATTCATGTGGTGCCTTCTGCAATGATACTCAGGCATCCTGTCTTCACAACTGAGGACCTTTACCTCACAACCTCTGAATGTTGCGTTCATTCATTTTATAAACAACAGTAGAAAATTTATCAAATGAATTAAAATTTAAGGGATTTAGTGACAAGCCCAGTCCTACATCCTCTTCACATGTATTATGCTCATATTTCGCTGGGAAATCGGTACAAACAACAGCCACCGACTGATCCTCTTGCCATAGAGTTTCATGTTCAAACTTGCCTTAGACTAGTATGGAAGGAAGAACTTTGTTGAGATTTGGCATTTTATAACCAAGATACAGACTGGTTTGACTGATTTTGCTCATTTATGGGCTCCTACTGTAAAGAATATTCTTGCAGCCTCTTTAAGTCATCTAGCTACTTGTTCCAGTTAAACCATATGTTTTCAGTAGTTGCAATTCCCATTCTCTCATCATTTTGAAACTGATTGGGAAAGTAGTATTGCTGGCTTGGCATAAAATGAGATTCTTGAGGCTAGTCATAGGCATACAATGGCTGCCATGGAGTCTGTGCATGGGTGGGAGGGTGGTAAGCATGCAGACTAGTTGGTTATCAACTGTTAATGGGCTGTTTGGACTAAAACTAGCTATATGACCACTATGGTATAGCTCATAAAATGATGTATGTGTTGGTTTTGTCCCAGACTGGATGATTATTCCCAGATTTACCTACAAGGTAGCCATCAATGATCAACAGAATCTCTGGGCCAGGGGCCAACAGTGTAGGAGATAGACTCTATATTTTATCTCCTCTTCTTCTTCAGGCTTTGCAAAACCTAGGGGGGTATTCCCTACTCAACATCCATGAGGATATACATACAAGGCTGGGATGCTGATAGAAAGTAGATAAGTCCTCCTGTAAGTAGACCAAAACTGTAAGATAAGAGCAAAGGGGCTAGCTTTGGGCCTATTTGCAGTTGTAGATAGAGGACTGAGGATCCTAAAACTAATTCTAATGTCCTAATGGTTGTTTTAGAGTTTGGTTTTGATTTTATATTTAGATGCAAAGCTGGACATGGTATATAACACAAAGACAAAGCTAGATCGGTGCCTATCCAGGGCCTGGATTCAATAGACATACACCTATGAATGATATGCATGAACAACTAAAACTGGATTTCAGGGGGACACATATGATACCTGGCTTACAGATATCTCCCAATACAGAGTGTTAAGCTATCTATACTTATGGCATCCCTACTACAGTATACCCTTCCCAATGTTCAAACTGAGAACAATTTAATCTACCCCTTGAGTAGAAGTTAAGAGATCAGACATTCAACACAGGGATTCTATGTTCTAGAGTCTCAAACATTGCTTAAATATCCAGACTCAAAAGAAAGATACATGCAATACTGGAGATAGAATTAACAAAACACACGCTAACATAGCATTTCTCATATAAAATTAACCATGAAATCAGTGGATTCTTGCAAAAACGTACAACAAGAGATACATAAACTCACAGGTTTTGCTGTACAGAGCAACCAAATCAGCTGTATTGTATTACAGAGCTAAATGTTCAACTTTCAACAACCAAAACAATGGTCACACAGTCTGCCTATATCGGCCAGAAAGTGTACCCATAGCAATTAATTACATGATTTTTACAAAAAACTTCTAGATACAGCCCATGAGAGATGGCGCCCATAAGTTATCAATGCAGTAGGCAGGAGAGTTGACAGGGGTGGCCTCGAGCCCTGTGCCACCATCTGGAAGTCTTCATGCTAAAAATTGGGCAGTTTAATCACTTGTACTGTCGCCCACACCCCTGCTACAATTGCCATTGATGGCTCAACCACCCACGGCCTACTTGGAAACCATTGCACTGTTCAAAATGGAGCTTCCCGCCAAGAAGCACTTCCTCGCAGGTTCAAAATAATGTAGGGAGATTAATCCCACATGCATAGCGAGAAGACCACTTCAACATTTTATAAACATGGCCACAAACATACTAAGTGTCGAGCACTTTTGCCGCGCTCAACACACAAGCCCTCGCCCAAAGCTAAGCCATCGGCTTGCCCCAAAAAACTCTCGCCGATCTATCAAGTCTCTCTGATGGCAAACAAAACACACCCTCCGTCGCCATGACTCCCTCCATCGGAGCATCCAAAAATCCTCTGGCCGACCTCATGTGTTACACCGATGAAGCCCATCGCAATCCCCTGTCGGCCAGACCAATCCCATCGGCCAACCTGAAACTCCTCTGACCGACCTCAATAGTCTCGCCGACACCATCACAAACTCCATCTTTCCCATCATCAGCCAGAGATAGACCATCAGGCCAACTTCCATCGACTAGGCTGATAAAACAAGTCTCACCGATGGCCAAGCAAAAAACACCCGTCACCAAGACAAAAACCATCGGCCAACCCAAAAGCAACGCTCGCCGACAACAAAAGTCATGCGGATGGCAACTTGGCTTCCCATCTCCATCGGTGTGACTTAGACTGTCGGAGCAAGACCACAAACCTATGCCGATAGTTGCCATCACGCCAATGAAACCAAAAACATAAAGCTTTGAACCATTGAACCGGTTCAAATAGATGGTTAAATGGTGAGGTTCAACACTGAGGTTCACCGGCGAGGTTCAAACTGAAAGTTCAAAGACACAATCGGAGCACTCAAAAAAAACAAAACTTTCGCTGATGGACAAAACATAATGACCCCTTCCTCAGGAAAGATGAAGGCGAGCCAAAACTCAGAACCTTTTGGATTTTTTGGGAAGGTGCCTGCATGAAAAATTGCTCAGAAACTGATAGTCAATTCAGGCACCAACAGTATGAACAGGACTTTCATGAAATGGTGGAAAGTAAGACATATTTCTTTGAAAAGAAGACATACTGCAGCATTTATATGCTCTGAAAACTCATTGAAATCTTTCACAATAAAAATCAAGTCTAATTTTTAGTAAAATGAGTACATACCAGCACTTGTCTTCTTAAAACCAGCAGATATTTCTTTCCAGATTCACCAGGTATGTGTTTTCCTTGCCTCCCAAGGCAGGTTTTGCTGACATACACACCAACATCAGTAATGTATAAACTATTTTGCACTGGTTTTTACTAAACCAAAGCTACGAAGTTGCCAGGTATGTATTTAAAACACCTCAAAAGGATGAAATCAACTGTTGTACACACCAAACAACAGTGAAAAGTATAAAAATGGACTGAGAATCAGTTCACAGTCCCACCGGGCGTGCCAAAAACTGTTATCACCTAAATCTGCACCCTGACTAATGTCCAGAAATTAATCTATTTGATGAATTATGGGAAGACCTCTAAAGTTGTGGGTCACTTTGTAAGTAGAGGTCAACCTTCGGAGAAGGCCAACTTCCTAAACCAGTTATCACCTGAACTAATAGTTCCTTGCAGAGAAAATGGAAGGAGGGAAACTCATAAAACTAAACTGAAAAACTTAAAGCAAATGGGTGATACACCAAACTAACAAGGATGATGAAACTCAGATTTGTTTTACACTTAGCTTGAACTAATGAAATGAGGTTTTGCATGATTTGTTATGGATGCTTTTGCATAAATATTTCACTAACAGGTTCAAAGACAAATTAACTTGTAAAAGGAAAAGAACTTCACAATTTAACAAGTTACATGCATTTACCAACACAATTAGTAACTTGCATCAGCTTACTACTAGCAGCAAAGGTACAATATATCAGACAAAGTTACCAGGAAATATAAGACAATTTCACGAATAACTTGATCAATCACTCGATGCACACAAGACTGCAATATCAAAAGAAAGGCAAGAGCTTAAATCACCAGAAGTAACTAAGGCATTCACTATATTCCATGTCCAACAATATCTAAAAATGAGTTACAAATTTGCCAAAATGTAGAGCAAGGATCCCAAAATAATCACAAGTCTCTCTCACTGCATAATCAGAACTCCCCTCAAAAAAATGTTACCAATAAGTATATCCAAATTCCTACCAACTAAACTCCAAGAAAATAGCTCCTAAAAGCTTCTTGGGTTAAATGCTTCAATAAAGCCTCAAATCTAGCAACTGAATCCATTCCAAAAGAGTTCCAATATGTTGAAAAATTCAAGTTTGACCAAGTCTAACATAAAGGTACAAGAAAAATTCTTCTAGATTCTCTCTAAGGCAATAAAACCTAGTCAAAACCACCCCCTATATTTCATGCATGTGTTGGACAACTGCTTCCCACTTCCCCTAAATGCTTGCAAAAGCATAAAGACTTAATAAAACTCATAAAGTCTTTTCAAGGTACAATTCATATATTTTGCATTTAGAATAGCAATTTGATTTAATAATCTCTGCAATATCATTTAAATCAATATGCTTTACAAATTGATTTGAATGCAAAAATACATCAATATCATTTGACTACACATGAGTCGAAGGTAAGTTTTGAGGACTCCCAAATGCTTGAAAGCTTACTAAGGCACAAAAAGGTCATGGGCATAAATTAGTTGATGCATTTTTTTAAAATAAAGGTGAAAAATCACCTTTTGTAGTCGGCTTCCATTAGGGTTGAAAACCCTAACAAAAAACAACACAAGGCAAAACTTTACAATTTCATTCTCCACTCTTTACCTTATTCTGAAGCGCCGCCACACTACGGTTTCAATGCGACTTGTTTGGAAGTTTCTCTATGTATTTGGAAGCATTTCCCCATCTTACTACATACTGAGCTCGGGCAGCTATAGGTAATCAAACCTTCTTCACCTTTCTGAGTATTTGATTTGACAAATTAAAATATAGTTTATATCTCATTTCTCTTCATGACTATGAAAAGTCATGGTTTCAGCATACTGTATACAATATATGTTTATGTAGTTGTTGATTTAGCACAATAAGTGTATTTGCAACACTGTGATCATGGTTTATGCAATGTTTCAGGTTCATTCCTACATAGATGAACAACAAATGTATTTGGTTACATGATAAAACATGGATGAAAATAAAATATGGAATATATTTTACTCTATTGCTTTCCTTTTTCTTTTCCCAACTCTGTGACAGTCATGTTGGCTGTAACCCTTGGTTGTTCTTGCTTTGCTCTGGTTTCTTTCACATATCTTTTAAACAACTTAAACACAAGAAGCATTGTCCCTAGTGAGCACTGCTCAATGCCTTCTTACATGTCACTTTATAGTTGAGTCTACTCATTTGTTATCTAGACATTCACGAGACTTCAATGTTTGATGATGAGTTGTAGTCTATAATGCTAGATTATTTTGCTTGGTTGGGCATTGAAATTCCTCTCAAGCTCTTTCAGTAAACAAAACAATATGCATAATACCTTTTGTGACAATGTTTGCTATGGCGGTCACTATTCCTTTGCTTGACAGTGTCTCTGTCCTCCTTGATTTAGTGACTCCTTCATTCTTTGAAAATGTAAGCCTGAGATGTCTATCTTTATCTCTCTTCTTCAGATAGGCTTAAAAGTCTCTTGTTGATCACTGTTCACTATCATGCTAAATCTCTTGTTACTGAACATTTTAACAGTCTTCTTCTCCTTTTTTTCTTCTAGTGACTAATGGTTTGTCATCTCCTTAGCAATGACTTCTCCTAGATGTTTTGTGACTGCTCTTTATGTGTAGTAAGATGTGATTGATATGTTGTTATATACGCTTAAAATGGTGACAGTCCTCTAGATTGAAATGTAGAGGCAACCTTGTGAAGACAGTGATAGTAGTCATGTTTTCCTGCTTGCTCACTTTGATGCATATTTTGACTGAAATGACTACTGTTCACTATACTTAGGCTTAGTTCACAACATTTTTGACATTTGACAGGGATCTAAAATAAAATTGCAACTACAACATGGCTTGTCTCTGCCTTTATCTCGATCTATTGTCATGTTGATGCTTAAACCTCTATATCATAGTGATCTTTTGGATGTCATATCACTGCAGTATATTTGGTTTGAAAAACTTGAGATCTCTGTAATTCTCTGTCAACGCTGCACCTTATTGTCTTGCATGTTAGAAGACTACTCCTCTTCTTGGCAATCATGACTACTACAATCATGAGAGCTATTCTATGGTCTCTAAGGACTGATCCTTCATTATGACACTAGCCCTTTGTGTACCACACCTTGGAGATTAAAAAAAGTGACTACCTTTGATAAAGATGACTAATATGACTATCTTCTGATAGGCTAATAGAGATAACTACTTCTATTTTGTCATTACTAAATTGCCTTAGCATTTTATCCTCTTCTTGGACATTGCTTCAATCTTCCACTGTCTATTGGACTATCACTTCTCCTCGTGGATAAACAATGCTTCAAAAGACCCTTGTGGTAATTCTCTGTTGACATTCCCTTTACAGACCTTTGGGACCTATTTATCACAGGATTTATACTTTTATACCTTTTGATATGACAGTCATTATATTGACTATTTTTTGTTTGATGCTTCATTAATCTATGATAGTCCCTGGTGACCTTGGATACAATTCCTTGAATGTTCCTATTGGCCTTGGATACCTCTTCAGACTACCATCTCTCTGCCTTCAAGATCATCATCTCAATAACTATTAACAACCCCTTAAATCCATACCTTGGAGATAAACATCTTACAAGTTCTTGGATTCTTAGATCTCTTGGATAGTGTGCACACCCCATTATGGTGATAAAGGAGTCTAAGGATGAAACATAGGTATCTATTGTATTGTTTCAAATATCTCTTCAACAAATATAAAAACCTCCTTCTCCAATGCAATGTAGCAGGCACAATTTGATTGCTGACTATCCATAATCATGACTGTCTTTTCAGTAGCTTCTCAGAAACTGCTATTGTTTATCATCTTTTAAATGATGACTGTATCATGTGATAACCTATGGTAAAATATTACTTATGCTATTCTATCTTCTATAATTCTTCCTATGTAATCTATCTTTCTAGCATCTGCTAAATATCTATGAAATGTTATGTAAAAAGATTATGAGATGGGCTCAACCCTTGTGGGAGCCACATTTTCTCCACTCATAATATAAACTGATGAATCACTCAAAAACATAATTTCACATGTATCTGCACATGAAGCAAACTTGTTAGAAAATAAATGCATACTCTAGATGTGTTTGATAACTTGCTTGTTTTCTAGGACATTCAAAGTATACATTTCTTGTTTAATGCATTTGAGTATCAGCTTATACATGCATAGGTACTTGTTCATGTCAGGTTAGAGACCATTCATTGCTTAGAGTATTACTCTAACATCACTCTTTTGCTAGATGCAGGAACTAGAGACAACATGGACTATGAAGGACAAGGACAACTTGGGGCAACAAGACAAAACAGTAGAACCAGAACCAGTCATTCTCAGGCAATGACTGGCCTCTAACCCTACATGCACATCTTTACTTTTACTTATTCATGTATAGATTGTTCTTCAATTTTATTGAATAAGAAAGTTAATCTCACAGCTTGTGTGAGATAATATACATGTTACATTCAATAAAGATTATTTATTTTTCAGAAAGGATTTGTATAAATTTTTCTTATGTTACATGCACTTGAATAAATGCAATAATTTGATAATCATAATCTTTTAAATTATTTTATTTATGCACTTGAATGTAATGTAATAAGGATCAGATAAAATGTACCTTTTAATCTTTGAGTCAAAGCTCTACCTGAATGAGCCGTAGTGAAATTTAGGTAACAACTGTATTTTTCAAACTTCCAATAGAAGTTTACTTTCTCTTCCATCTATCATAACCCTCTCCAACTGATATATTAGAATAGTCATGAATAGATTGCAATGGTCTAGATGAATGTTTCATAGTAGTTCTAGTAGTTTTTTCTTCACTCTCCCCAACCAACTTTGCCATTTCAACTTGTTGTTCCAACATTATATTTTTACAAAATATAACTCCATGTCCACTCATGCAATAAATGGTGTCAAACCCTACTATAGCTCCCATGATAATTAGTGTTACAAACACATGACACAACCAATTCTTGTTGCCACCTGAATTTTTACCCTTATTAGTGCTTAAATTGGTGGCTAATTGCAACAAAGGTTTTTTGGGATTGAAAGGGCCTTTCAAAAATATCTAAGAGAGTATGAAGGGCATGCAAAATGGTCTTGTGGAGTTCAAAAGAACTTCTGTTCAAATTTTTAGAAGAACAAGAACCATCAACACTCCCTAGAATTTCCATTATGTTTACTTCTTATTTGCCCATATCATTCACAATGTTGTTAGTGCTCATTTTTATGTCAAAGATGTTTCAGAAGTTTGTAGTGCTATTGAACTGTGGTTTTTAAGTTTTTGTATGATACTAATCAATTTTTTTTTAAAAAAATACAAACTCTCCCAAACAGGCCAACTATTATCTAATATGTATTAAAAAAAGCCAATCAAATTATAAATACCTTAATGATTGAACCAATGAACTTTAAAGATTAGAATTTTGTTAGTGTAGAAATACTAATGTTATTACTTATTATTTAATAAGTAATTATACATATATTTCCCAAATAGATTTAAGCCACCTTAGCTAGTTTATGTAAACTAGAAATGCATATGCAAAAGAATCGACAATCATACCGTCAGAAGAGAAATAGATCAAAAGAGTCCCAATAGCTCCATACAAATCTCAACTCCAATAACATGTGAACACAAACATCTAAGAAGAAGAATAAGAGCAATCAAGAGAGAACCTGCAAATCATAACCACGTCCTTCTATCCACACTAATGTGCTATAGCTGTGAAAAGTATGATCTCCTTTACAACCCCAAAATAAGAAGCCTCCTCAACATCCAACAAAACAAGATGTAAGCCTATCAAACCAATGGTAAATCAAACTCATAACCATCCCAATGTAGGAATAAGCCCAAAGCCACTAACCATCTTCATTACACACAATGATCTCATCACAACTCAAGATCAAACATAACTAGATAACTAGTCATAACCATGCATCTACTCCTCAAACAAGTCCTCACAACCATAATCTATAGCTCAAGACTCAAGCATGAGAAGATAAGATACAAAGAAAGAATGCATTTGAAAAATAGGTGGGCTATACTTATCAAATCATTCACAATTTCACTGCTTAGTGGACCAAGAATGGGGATTAGATTGCTCCTCCAAGATGCACCAAGCCTCAAAGACTCTCTCCAAGAACAATCTCCTCAACAGGTCCATGTTGAACTCACATCCAACCAAGGCATAGGCTCCTTGATCTTGTTGTTGAAATCATCATCAAAGAGTAACCATCTCAACACATGTCTCTAATCTAAAAGAAATGAAGCCTCACCTAAGTCTCCAAGTATCCATGAGCACCTCCATGACCATGCTAAACTCGAAATGCAAAACCGCACTATCATGAAGCTCCCAAGCAAATGACAAATGTATTGAATACCAAGAGAACCAACAAGATCATTGTCAAATCTCCCACTGCACGTTTGCATAGCCTAGGAACATATCATGACATCATGATCTAATCATCTCCTCAAAGGAAGATCTATGTCTCATAAGAACATCTCATGCTCTAAAGAGCACCTATATCATGCCAAAACTCTATTGCGCAATTAATAGTAAACCAAGACACAATACCATCCATCCTGTAAGCAAGGATCACCTATCAAAAGTAAAAAACCATAACGAACACCTCAACCAAAGACTCCAAGAGTCCTCCATGGCACCAAGATGTCAACATCTCCAAATCACATGAAGATAATCATCCCCTATCAATAGAACCCAAGATTTCAATGAACTCTCAATACATAGAAGAAATAGGATCTAAGAGCTCCTCCATGATACCACCAACCACTACAAAAGATCATCCATCACCTAAATGATGAATCCATATCATAGCCAAATCTCCCACTGAACCATGATATCGAGCTACACATGTCAATGTCATAATAACCATCAAACCATCAATGTGAAAAGCTCCCACTAAATTGTGTAACCAAGCTATCCATGACATCATGATAACCATCTCTTAAATGAAGATCATCCATGTCCCCAACACAATCAAAGAATCCCACTATACAAATGACAACAATTCCCAAGAGGTTGAGTAAACCATAATGTTCAAACCCAGAAGATTAACAAAAAATGTAAATTTGAACCAATCCAACAACACAAAAACTACACCTTCAAAACAATCATGTCTTGCCAATTTCCTAAACAAACAAGGAACATCCATGACACCATAATCACCACCCAATGTACCTACACCAAAATCCCATCAAGTCTCACACAACTATATCATATAGTCAACAAATACATGTTCCAAAAATGATTGTATCAGGTAATACCATCTATCTCTATATCTCATAATGATAGGTAAACCAATACAACATGTGACAAAATCAAGCCACAAATCAGAATTTGCATCAACACTAAAACATCTATAGGCATATACAACCCACATCCAAGTTATAAATGCAATTTGTAAGCATTAGACTTGTACCTGCAACACTGCACAACCTTTAGATATTGTTGGTGCCCAAATTTACCAGTTTCAAAATGCCTTATTTTGCAACAAAAATTTGAGAAACTCCATCAATTTTTCCCACCTTTGCCTTTGAATTTCAAAACCCATCAATTATACCCAATATAAGATATTCTACATGGGTTCCCTTCCCAAATTTCTAAGTAATTTTCTATTTTTTCCTTGTGTTCCCTTATGTTTCTCTTCGTTGGAGAAAATTGGCTCATTTTCCTACTTTATCGACAAATCTGTGAATTTGCAAACTAGCGAACTAGTTTGCTAGTTCAAAAATTTGTTGATTCATCAATATAGTGGCTAGCAAGTGATCCATGTTGTTCAAGGAGGCAAAAAGAAGTTAAAGGCGCCTTTGTCGGTGATTTATTGAGTCTGAAATTGAAAGTTCATCAATGGCGAACTTCACCGATATAAGGCAAGACATAAAAAAATGCTACGGCAAGTAAAAGTTCCTAAGGCAGAAAAGAAGATGAAAGAAAAGCTTTGTCGATGAAATTGGATGTTTGTGAACCTCCAAGTTGGTCAACTGAAGATTTGATGGATAGAGGATTCACCGATAGAAGGTAGATGAAGGAAAGAACAAGGGGAAAAGAGAAAAGAAAAGAAAGGTTCAGTAAAATCAAGTTTTTCTGATTAAGGCAAAGTGGAAAAGTGAAAGTTTGGGATTGGCCAAGTCTGTCAAGAAATTGAATAAAAAAGAGTTCGGTAGAGGTAAGGTTTGCTGACAAAGAAGGAAAAGCAGTGAAAAGTGAAAAGTTTGTAAAAGGTTAGTTTTGCCGATAGGGCAAACACATATGCAAAATTGACTAAGCCAAAGGTGGCTTTGTCGGCAAATTGGGAAGGGGCTAAACTTTCCAATAGGTTTGAATATTTTGATGTTCACCAATAAGGTGATATTGAAAAGAAAAGGAAGAGAGACACATCAATAAAAGAGTTCAACAAATTAAAGATTTGCCGACAAAGGGTAAAGGCTTGCTTGGCTTAGAAAGGGTCAAAATGAAGATGGTTCGTGATGAAGGATTTTTGCCGACAAAGAAGAAATGAGGTAGCAGCAGTTAAGTTCAAAAATGGTAACTTTTGACGACTAAAGGGATAGAAAGCAAAGTTCATGAAAAGCAAAAATTGCCGACCAAGGGCGAAGCTAGTTCTAGAATTCACAATTCACCAACTAAAAGAAAAAGTGATCAGGCAAGCCAAGTTCACCAAACAAAAGATTTATCGATAAGGCATAAAAGAGGCCAAAAATGAAGATGAAAGGAAGATGCCCCCCACGGTTTGAAAAAGTAAAATTTTACTGATAAGGTAAAATATCGCCAAGAATGAAGAGAGAGATAAAGGGAAGGAAAATAGAGAAGGGGCAGAGGTTCTTGAAATAGAAAATTCTCTGATAAAAGGGGAAAATAGATTCAAAGGCAGAAAATCAAAAGGAAGATCAAATGTACATGTGTAAAGCATGATATAAATGTAATTGTAGTTTAAAATATTGTAAAGAGCTTTACACAAGCATTTTTGGTGGATCATATTTCAAGCGCCTATCCACCTAAAAATGCACCATGATTGTAGGTGATCAGTAAGTTGTAGGTAGATGAAACAATAGAGATATTTATTGCAAAAGGACCAGAATTAAATCTATGGATAATGTGTTTCAGCAAGCAAATATTTCTGCAAGTATTTTCATTCTTGAAGGACGCCAAGCCGTGGGCACCTGCAGGGTTCAGAGTTGTTAGGGTGTGAGATTTCCTTCCAAACATGCATATTTTCTAACTACATAGTGGGTCGACTTCATTGCAACATGGATTTGGCATGCTGACTGAGTTTCAATGCCTAGGGGCTTCATAGGAGCTTATTGCTATATATACATAGTTTTCATATGTTTTCAGGGTTGGTCACTGAGCCAATTGTCTAGTTTGCAATGCCTCGGGATAATCTTAGGGCTTCAAATCAAACCAGTCTGGGTAGTGAATGGAGGAATGTATTTTGATGTAGCGTAGGAATCAATTATAAATTATATTTTGTGTAGTGGTATGTCTCCATGGCCATTTGTAATGATTCAGGGGAATGTATAATCACAGTTGTATGTTTTGCTTCACCACACTTGCTGGTGTGATTGTAATAGAGATTTGATAATGTGTGGCAACATTTAATTCAATATATGCTTTGTGTTGAGTCATTTCTTGGTTGCAAATAGGTCATTGTAGTTTAGTTTTAGATAATTAAGTATGTCCAATGTGTGAAATATAATCTGAGGAATGTATGTGAATACATTTTAGTTTTCTATTGATGTTGGTTTGGTCCTTTCTTCCCTTTTTATTGCTTAAATAACTCAGTTGCCCAATAGAGTAGGCACCGGTCCATATTGGAGAGGGATCAATCACTCATTTTAAATCAAACAAATTATTCACCCGTGGTTTAGGGGAAAAACCCATATTTCCTATACATGTACATTCACACAGGTGAATTAGATATATAGGGGTTTTGTGACGGCCAGTCGTTCTTGACTTAGTGATAGGTTTTGGAGTCAAGATGATGAGTTGGGTTTTACTATTCATTTAGTTTTAATTATTCATCTGGTTGAACTTAATACCTATTCAAGTATATCCCTTTGGAATATCCCTCCATAGTCTAAGCTGAGCTCGAAGTGTAGAGGAGTCTACCCACTCCTATTAGTTGGCCAAAATCCCCCTCAACTTGTTGATAAACCTCTTCCTATCACCTTGATGACAATCACTGGCCTAGGTGATTTCAAAATGTTTGAGTTTTGGGTTGAAGTCATTTTGGGTCCCAACATTTTAGTGCCATTGCTGGGGATAATTTTACTTTAGCCATTGTTGGGTTTTAGGAAACTAGAGATATTTTCAGCCCTCTTGTAATAGTCAGTTCCAGTTTTGCATTTGTTTGGGTAAGTTGGCAGCCCGTCAACTTACGCCAATATTTTGGTGTTGTTGCCAAGGAAATATTGTTGGGTTAGAATCATTTGAAGACTCTGCTAGTGAGATGAACCCAAAATCAATTCATAACCTTGAAGATCAGTCATGCTTCAAGGGTTTTCCTCATTTAGTGAGGTGGCGACTATGTTGTCAAAGAACATAAATTTATTACTATTATACCTTGGTTGTTGTTGGTGATTTGAATGCTCCATCTCAATATGCAGCAGTTGGTAAATTAAAGGTACGTGGTTTTCTTCCTAACCTTTAAAGTTTGTTGTTCTTGTAATGTCAAAGGAACAAATTTTTATGCCTCAGTTTTCTTCCCTACCTTATAGGATGTTTTAGTCATGGCCAATTTTTATGAGCCTAGATACCCTAGGGATGATTTGTCATCTAAATCTTCATATATATCAGACCCTAGGAAATACATTGGAGTGGATTCCCATGACCATCCTAGACATATATATTTCAGTCCTGGCTCTACATGTTATATGAATCAAAACTTATATGCAACCATGTAAAATCATAGTGACTTAGCAGTTCAGTAGTATAAAATTGAAAAGACCAAACAACTATTGGAGTCATTATTGCAGAAAGAAGAAGAAATAGAAAATCAGATTAAGTTGCTAGAGTCTAGGATACAGTCCAGTCCCCCTCTTGCTTTTCCCAGTTGCTCTCTTCCTCAGCCTCCCCTATTGCAAATGAAAAAACATACAATAAATTGGACCTTTCTTAGGCCAATTATGAGAAGCAGTCCATGCCCAACAAGATCTATTATTAGATGCCATTATTTGATGGGTGTGAAGCTTACGATAGGGAGGCACATGTGTTGGATTTAGGCCAGACAATTAAGAGGGATGGTGAATTAGTTGTCCCAAACCTTAAACACTTGTAACTACTTCTTTATCAGACAAAACTGACTAATGATATAAACATTTAAAGCATGAATCGTCAACACATGAGTAGAAACAAATGGACACAGAACACCAAGATTTTTACGTGGCAACTCGGTTAAGGGAAAACCACTGTGGGGATTAACCTATAAAGATTTGTACCCTGTTAAAAGTACTTTCAAAATATAGAAGGCACATGCCTTCGCGCACACTGCCTAGAGTTCACTGCTCAAAAGAGACTCACTGCCTATAGGAAGTAAGTTTATCACAGAGATAATGAACTAAGAAATAGTATCTATTTCATGTTTGGTTCACTCCCTTTAAAAGCTCACAACTTCTACTCTGATCTTCAACTACTTGTTCGTTATATCTTCATCCTTACTTCTCTTGATCCTCTGCACTTCTTCCTCTCTACTCTACTTCTGCACTTCTCTTAGGATTTTATCATTTTCATGTACACACTTTACACAACTCATCAACAAGTATTTATATGCTTCATCAACCTTGGAATGAATAACAAGGTTGGCTAAACTTGGCGTGAATCATCACATGATTAGAAAAACATAACTAGGACTCGAATCTTTTTCTATCAACATGCCATGCTCCATAGAATGTTCTTAGATCATCCTCAAAATGCTTGATTCATCCGGTCGACCAAGGCTGGGAAGAACAATAGCACAAAGAAGGAATTCTTCTTTGACAAGCTCAGACTTCAATGCAGACCTCCAACATAGTAGTCACATGATCCAGAGACCTCCACAAGCCCATTGAATACAACAAAAACATCTGTACTCCTCCAAATCATCAGAATCATTTGCATCTTCTTCCAGAATCTCAAGGACACTATCTTCCATGACTGTCATATTAGAAAGATTGCTTGCAGACTTCCAACCATGAACTACTTGAATGGATGATACACACTAACTTCCCAAACATGCCTCTAGATCTGCAGATCATCATTTTACATTACCAGAGTAGTCCAGACCTCTTTCTTGTCACTATGTATCTCCTGAATATTGTAGGAACTGGTTTTACTCAGATGGCCACAACTTCTTTAGATCTTAATGCAGACCTCTCAAATATTATTTGGAGCTTCTTCAGACAAACCTCTACATAGCCATATGGTCCACATACATTGATCATTATTAATTTTCTCAAAATCCTCAACAATTTGGTCTTCTATATAGGTAGAAAAATAGGATACAGTTGACACCAATGGCAACAAGGATATGTTGACATCAATGACAACACCACTTAGGCACATATTTGCAATAATCCCCCCCCTTTGTCATTCATGGCAGCACATGATGTGAAAAACAGAATTCAACCATCAAGACAAGAACTTCTCCCCCTTTCATCAGTAACTAGTTTTTCACATGAACTTCTCCCCCCCTTTGACATTAATGACAAAGGGCACATATTTGCAACATGTTCTTGCACTTTTCAATTTCATGGACAGGTTCCAATTTGAGGATGAGGATATGTGGATGAGGTTCTTTGTTAGATCTCTGTGTGGATTAGTAAGGAAATGGTTGATTAGTTTCTTTGACTAGCATTTTGCTTCTTGGGATCATTTGGTGGCTACATTTGAAGATTTTGCAAATAGTCTAGACCATGTGTTCCTTTCCCAAGAACTAGAAGATATTAGAAGGAAGGAAGGAGAGTCTAGCATGGAGCTCAGCCATAGATTTGCGGTTTCCCTATCTCAAATCCTAGAGAATTTTAGACCTGGCTTTCCTATTTGTATTGACATTTATCTCAGTTCTTATGATGTTACCTTAAACCCAAATTCTATATGGGAAGAGTTCACTCTAGTGAGTATGCAATAGGCATACATGTTCATTGATTATGTTGACAAAGTTAAGAGGGATATGATTGCAAGATCTCTATCCTCATATGCAAAGATGGTTGATAATGAATAGGCTCTTGTAGACAGTGGGGATGTGAATGCTTCATGTGATCCAGACATGATACCAGGGGATGATTGTGTGTGTAGAATGTTAGAAGTGGAAGATGGTACATCATATGATAGGGATGCAGATGATGAGAGTAGTGTATGCACCTACCTTCAGCTGGATAGCTCATCAAATGAAAGTGAAAATGATGAAAACATTCGTGATTTCTAGCCTAATACTAAGATATGAGGTTCAAAGAATAATGAGGATGTTTCGTACAGCGATGAACAGTTAGATAGATAATCTTTTGAAGCTAAGTATGAAATGTGTACACAGATAAGTGGAATGGATAGTGAGCAAGAAACTTGTTTCTTTTTTGATGTATTGCCCTCTTTTGTTCCTTTTTACAATAAAGTAGTTGATGTTTGCTTGCACAAGGATGATGTAGAGGTGGTTGCACTTGATGATAATTGATTAGAGATAATGGTTAGTGCAACAATGGAATTTCAATGTGAAGAGCTTACCCTATATTTTTTAGATGGTGATCATGCAAACGGATATGAGAACTTGTTTCTTTGGTAGAAGGTATGTTGTCTTCCTCATGCAGAGTGTGCTTCATCAGAGCCACAAAGAAGTAAAATAAGAATGTGTGTGAAAGAAGATATGTGTTATCAGTCTATTTGCAGTAGTGAATATGAAATAGCAAGTCGCCCAAGTGAAAGTGAAACAAAGAGACAATTGGAAGAACATGGTTCTTCATTTGAGGTGTCTCATGATATTGATTTATGTGCACTGATGTTTTGAATTGCATCTCGGGTCATGCTTATGATTTAGGCATTGAAATTTGTAGTAGCACATATGAAAATTTTGTTCAAGAGCTTGATGGAGTTACCAATGAATATGAATGCTTCCACTTTGATGTCAAAAATTTGTTAGCTCTTGAATGTGTTGGTGCTACAGTAGAGGTTTAGTCCTTTGTGTGGGATGTTGATGTGAGTGAGTAGCAAGGTATGTTTATGCCTAAGCTTCAACATGTTGTAGCCCAACTGGAAGATGTGACTGAGCTGGAGTCTTTCCAATTTGTTGTACAAGATTTAATTCACCGATTCGTTGATATAGTGGCAGCTGGCAGGTGATCCATGTTGTTCAAGGCAGAAAAAAGAAGTTAAAGGTGCCTTTGTCGGTGATTTCTCGAGTTCATGTTGTTCAAGATGGCAAAAAGAAGTTAAAAACACCTTTGTCGGTGATTTCCTGAGTTCGTGAACTCAAAATTTCATCGATGGCAAACTTCACCAATAGAAGGCAAGACATCAAAAAATACCATGGTGAGTAAAAGTTCCTAAGGGACAAAAGAAGATGAAAGCAAAGCTTTGTCAGTGAACATGGAGGTTGCGAAATTGGAGGTTCACGAACCTCCAAGTTCACCAACTAAAGGTTTAAATGACGAAGGATTCGCTGATAGAAGGTAGATGAAGTAAAGAACAAGGGGAAAAGAGCAAAGGAAAGAAAGGTTTGGCAAAATCAAGTTTTACCGATAAAGGAAAAGTTGGAAATCCAAAGTTTGGTATCGACCAAGTTTATTGATAAAGTGAATAACAAAGAGTTCGACAGAGGTCAGGTTTGTGTACAAAGAAGGAAAAGCAGTGAAAAGTGAAAAGTTCATAAAATGTTAGGTTTGTCGATAGGGAAAACACATGTGCAAAATTGACTAAGGAAAAGGTGTCTCTGTCGGCAAATCGGGGAGGGGCTAAACTTTCCAATAGGTTCAAATATTTTTATATTCTTTGATAAGGTGATAGGGAAAAGAAAAGGAAGAGAGGTGCGGTAATAAAAGAGTTCGAGAAATTAAATATTTGCCAACAAAGGGCAAAGGCTTACTTGGTTTGGAAAGGGTCAAAATTTCTGACAAGTGGAAAAATGAAGATGGTTCTGTTGCAAATATGTGCCTAAGCGATGTTGTCATTGATGTCAACATATTCTTGTTGTCATTGGTGTCAACTGTGCCTTATTTTGTTGCATGTTCAGGAGACTAGAATGTTGAGGATATTGAGAAAATTAATGAAGACTCAATGTTTGTCAACCATATGGTTGTGTAGAGGATTGTCAGAGGTTGTTCTAGTTAAGAATTGAGAAGTCCACATGAAGATTTGAAGAAGTTATGGCCATCTAAGTAGAACCAGATTTTGCTATGTTTAGAAGAGACAGAGTGACAGTAAGTTGGTCTAGATTGCTCTGCAGTGAAATATTATGGTCTCCAGATTTGAAGGCATGTTTGGGAAGTTAGTGTGTATCATCAACTCCAGTGGTTCATGGTTTGGAGGTCTGCAAGCTATCTTTCTAGTTTGATAGTCATGGCAGATAGTGTTCTTGAGGTTTCAAAGAAAGATACAAATGATTCTAGTAATTTGGTATAGAGTGGATGTTATTGGTGAATTCAATGTGCTTGTTGAGGTCTTTGGATCATGTGGCTACTGTGTTGGATGTCTGCATTGAAGTTTGATCTTATTGTTGAAGATTTCTTCTTTGAGGTTGTTGTTCTTCCTAGTTCTTGGCCGACCGGATGTTCCTAACGTGTTGCGGATGATCTAAAGAGAACTTTATGAGGCATGGCGTGTTAGTAGAGGAAGATTCAAGTCTCATTTATTTTTGGCTGACAGTGTAATGATCGGCATTAAGTTTAGCTGACCTTGTTGATCATTCCAAGGTTGATGAAGCATATAAATACTTGTTGAAGAGTTGTTGAAAATCACCCTTGTGAAAAATGAATTAAATCTAAAGAAAGGATCTAAAGTAGAGTAGAAAAGAAGAGGAGGGAAAGGAGTATTGAGTGAAGAGTCAGCTAAGAAGAATTTGAAGATAAAAGTAGAAGTTTTTGTGAGCATTCAATGAAACTAAACCAGGCATGAAAAGATGCTAATTATCATTTTGTTCTTTCTATGTAAAACATAAAATTCTTGTAGGTAGTGAGCCTCTCTTTTGAGCAATGAGCTCTAGGTAGTGAACCCAATGGCAAGTGCCTTCCCATTCTTTTAAGTACTTTTAATAGGGTACGAATCTTGTGGGCTAACACCCAACGTGGTTTTTCCCTTAACCAGGTTTCCACATCAAAATTCTTGGTGTCAAATGTGTTGATTATGTTTCTACTTCTGTGTTAATGTTATATGCTTTAATGTTTACATCATTAATCAATTTGACAATTGTGAAAGAAGTTTAAATGAAAAGAAAAGATTAATTTTGGAGACAACTGATTCACCCCCCCTCTCATTTGTCCAGGCTAATTCCAACAATTGGTATCAAAGCCAAGTTCCTCTAAAAGAAGCTTGACCGCTTTAGAAGATCCAAGATGTCGTCCTACAAGAAGGAAAGTCTGAGATTTGATGGAACAAATTACCCCATCGGGAAAGTATGCGTGTAGTGTCATCTAGAATGTATGGGTGATGCCTTTTGGTTAATAACAAGATTGCATATAAGATTCCAAAGAATGGACCTTCAACTATAGACGAACTCAGAGATACTGAACACAATATTGGAGCCAAAGAAGCATCATTAAGTCCCCTAACTAATACAGAATTGGCAAATGTCCTGGATTTGAAAACTGCTCATGAAATCTAGAATAAGTTGGAAAATCTATATGAAGGTGACAAATATGTTAAATGTGCGAAGCTACAAAGTCTGAAGGGTAAATATGAAAGATTGGTAATGAGTGAAGATGAAAACATTACTTCCTACATGCAGAAAGTAAATGAACCTGTGACCAGTATCAGAAATGCAGGTGGAGTTTTGGAAGAATCAAAAATTGTTGCCAAAGTGCTTAGATCCTTACCTGCAGCATACAAGCATAAAGCTGCAGCCATCAAAGAAATCAGGATAGTAACAACTGTAACAAGGGATCAGTTAGTTGGTAATCTTTCAACATTTGAAATGAGTGAATTTGGTGATTCCCTCCCTAAGTCTGAATCTGCATTCAAGTCTAGTGTGTATGAAAAGCAAAGATATGATCCAGGTGAAAGTTCTTTAGGAAGATCAAATGGATTTGTGAAGACAAGGAAGGATCTTGAAGATGATGAAATTGAGATTACAGATCTTGAAGCTCTTATTGCCAAAAGAATGCTAAGAGGATCCAATAAGTATGAAGGAAAGTTGCCACTCAAATGTTTTGCTTGTAATAAGATTGGTCATTTTGCCTCAAGATGTCTGGAGAGGTTTTCAAATTCAAACCCTAACAGATACAAAAGGTAGAAGAATTGCTACTATGTCCAAGAAGCTAGAGAAGGAGTCACAAATGATGAATCTGATCATGGAGAAGGTGATTGGGTGTTTATTGCTATCAAAGAAGAAGATCCAATGTCTATTGAATCAACTAGTTGTGCAAATGTGGAAAGTGCCTTGGCTGCTCAAGTTGTTTAAAATGATGAATAGGTGATTGATAGTGGATGTTCTCATCATATGACCGGTGAAAAGAGCAAGTTAGTGAGTTTTGAAAAATATGAAGGTGGGCTTGTGAAATTTGGAGACAACTCAGTTGGTAGAATCTGTGGCAAAGGATCCATCCCCTTTGATGGTTAGAATTGCACCAATGTTGTCCTATATGTGGAAGGACTGAAACATAATCTTCTCAGTGTTAGATAGTTGGTTGACAAGGGTTATGATCTTCGATTCAAGGATGGAAAATGCAAAATCTTGGAGACCTCTAGAACTGAAATTGCATATGGTACTCAAACTATAGGTAACATCTTTCATTTCAATAGTTCTGGCAAAAGTTGTTTGATTTCTCAGACAGGTCAAAGTTGGTTATGGCATAGGAGGATGTGTCATGTAAATTTTGATAACATTGTCAAAATAAGTTCCACTCAGGCTGTAAGAGATCTTCCAGGACTTGTGAAACCTGATAGCATATGTAGAGAATGTCAATTGGGTAAACAAAACAAAATTTTATTCAAAAGCAAGGAACAAGCTTGAAGTGGATGATTGGAACCGGTACATACTGATCTTTGTGGTCGTGCTAGAATTAGGAGTGTGCAAGGAGATAGATATTTCATTTTGTTGATTGATGATTACTCCCAGATGATGTGGGTAACCTTCCTAAAAGAAAAATCAAAATCTCTTGACAAGTTTAAGGTGTTCAAGGTGATGGTTGAAAATGAGATTGGTGAGAAATTAAAGTGTCTAAGATCCGATAGACGTGCAGAATTTACTTTCAGAGAGTTTGATGCTTTCTGTGAAAATCATGGAATAAAAAGATAGTTATCTTCTCCTAGGACTCCTCAACAAAATGGAGTTGTGGAAAGAAAGAACTGAACCATTCAAGAAGCTCCTAGGACTATGATGATGGAAATAAATGTTCCTCAAGTTTATTGGAGAGAAGCTGTAACTACTGCTGTCTACACTCTTAACAAAGTGCAGATCAAAGGAAATTCTGGTAAGACCCCTTATGAACTATGGTTTTGTCATCCTCCTACCATGAGATATTTCAAGAGTTTTCAGTAGTAAATGCTATATCAAAAGAGATGAGGATTTAGGCAAGTTTGATGCAAGAAGTGATGAAGGAATATTTTTGGGATACTCTACTCAAAGTAAGGCTTACCAGTGCTTCAACAAGAGGTTGAAAAAGAATGTTGAAAGTGCTAATGTTAGAGTTGATGAGAGCAAAGAAGGACATTCCAGGGATTGCGGATATGATTCAAATGATCAAGATGAAAGTCAAAGTTAAGAAAGGCAAGTCCAAACTCAAACTCAGATCCAGATTGATCTGGTAACTCAAGTGACTCAAGAGGTTAGTACAGATGATGAGGACCAAGCTGAAGAAATAGAAGTTCAAACAATTTCCAAAACCCCTAGGTGTGTAAGGCTGAATCATCCTAAAGATTAGATCATAGGAGATAAGAGTAAAGGTGTTCGAACTAGGAGAAAAATTTATGAAGATCAAGAGGAGATTTGTTTAATTTAAAAGATTGAAACTAAATAAGTAAGTGAAGCCTGCAATAATAAAAATTGGGTTAAAGCAATGGAAGAAGAATTGATGTAAATTGAAAAGAATCACATTTGAGATTTTCTTTCTAGACATGAGGACAAAAATGTTATTGGAACCAAATCTATCTTTCAAAATTAGCTAAATGAAGATGGTGAGGTTGTAAGAAATAAGGCAAGGTTGGTATGTAAAGGCTACTCTCAAGTAGAAGGAATTGATTTTGAAGAAACTTTTGCTACGGTGGAAAGGATAGGGGCAGTTAGATTGTTTCTTGCATTTGCTACTTTCAGAGATTTTAAAGTGTATCAGATGGATATCAAATCAACATTTCTGAATGGAGATTTGGAGGAAGAAGTCTACATTGAGCAACTGGAAGGATTTCAGTTGTCTGATCAAGGATATACGGTTTGTAGACTGAGAAAAGCCTTGTATGGAATCAAACAAGCTCCAAGAGCCTAGTATGCCAGATTGGATAAGAATTTACTTAAGCTAGGATTTAGCAAAGGTACTGCTGATAGTGATATGTACTTCAAGATTAATCATGAGGACATTCTAATTGTTGAGGTCTTTGTTGATGATATCATTTTTGGTGGAAATGAATGTATGTGTAAAGCATTTGCTAATCAGATGAAAAGTAAGTTTGAAATGTCAATGTTTGGTGAGATGAATTTCTTCTTAGGTCTGTAAATTGTTTAGTCAAATAAAGGTATCTTTATATCTCAGTCCAAGTCTGTGAAAGAATTGTTAAAGAAGTTTGGAATGGAAGATTCAAAGCCAGTAGGTACACCTATGGTAACCAGATGCAAGCTAAGAAAAGATGATAACTCCCCCAAGGAAAATCAAAAAAGGTATAGAACAATGATTGGAGGATTGCTCTATTTGACTCAGACCAGACCTAACATCACAAATGCAGTTGGACTTGTTGCTAGATTTCAAGCTGATCCAAAAGAATCCCATGTTGTAGCAGTCAAAAGAATTTTTAGATATCTTAAAAGGAACAATTGACTATGGATTGTGGTATCTAAAGGATGGTAACTTCACTCTTCATGCATATACAGATGTTGATTGGGTAGGAGATGTGGATGATAGGAAAAATACTAGTGGTGGTGCATTCTTCTTGGGAAGAAGAGTGGTCTCTTGGATGAGCAAAAGCAAGAGGCAATATCTCTATCTACTGTAGAGGCAGAGTATATAGCAACAACAAATAATTGTACTCAGGTTCTGTGGATGAAGCAAATGTTGAAGGACATCATAATAGTGTTTGAGGATCTAGTCACAATATTTTGTGATAATTCTAGTGCAATAAGCATCGCAAAGAATCTGGTGTTGCATTCAAAGATAAAGCATATATCTATCAAGTTTCATTTCTTAAGAGAAGGTAAATGAGAATGAAGTCAAGTTAGAGTTTGTGTCTTCCAAAGATCAGATTGCAGATATCTTCACTAAGCCTCTTCCCAAGGATACTTTTGAGTATCTCAGAGAGAAGTAAGGGGTTATTACCCCTCCTGATTAGAACTAAGATGCACTTATATCCATCAGTCTAGTGGAATACTCAGTCATATCTTGAGATCCAGATTGATGTTGAGAAGATACTACTCTAAGGAGTAGTCATTATGCAAATGTTGGAGATCAGTCTGAAATAAAAAGAGGGAGTAAAAGATTACAAATATGTGCCCTTTGCCATTGATGTCAAAGGGGGAGAGAAGACATGTTAAAAACTATTTGCTGATGACAGGGGGAGCAATGAAGAAAGTGGTTGCAGAAGTCAGGGGGAGAAGTTATTGTCGTGATGGTTGAACTAGTTTTTCACATTATATGTTGCCATCAATGACAAAGGGGGAGATTGTTGCAAATATGTGCCTAAATGGTGTTGTCATTGATGTCAACATATTCTTGTTGTCATTGGTGTCAACTATTCCATATTTTGTTGCCTATTCAGGAGACTGGAATGTTGAGGATATTGAGAAAATTAATGAAGACTCAATGTTTGTGGACCATATGGCTGTGTACAGGATTCTCAGAGGTTGTTCCAGTTAAGAATTGAGAAGTCCACATGAAGATTTGAATAAGTTATGGCCATCTAAGTAGAACCAGATTTTGCGGTGTTTAGAAGAGAGAGAGAGTGATAGTAAGTTGGTCTAGATTGCTCCGTAGTGAAATATTATGGTCTGCGAATCTGAAGGCATGTTTGGGAAGTCAGTGTGTATCATCAACTCTAGTTGTTCATGGTTTGGAGGTTCGTAAGCTATCTTTCTAGTTTGACAGTCATGGCAGATAATTTTTTGAGGTTCCGAAGGAAGATACAAATGATTCTTGTAATTTGGTATAGAGTGGATGTTATTGGTGAATTCAATGTGATTTTTGAGGTCTCTGGATTGTGTGGCTATTGTCTTGGAGGTCTGCATTGAAGTTTGAGCTTATTGTTGAAGATTTCTTCTTTGAGGTTGTTGTTCTTCCTAGTTATTGGCCAACCAGATGTTCCTAGCATGTTGCGAATGATCTAAAGAGCACTTTATGAAGCATGGCATGTTAGTAGAGGAAGATTAGAGTATTAGTTCTGTTTGGCGGATAGTGTAATGATATGCATTAAGTTTAGCTGACCTTGTTGATCATTCCAAGGTTGATGAAGCGTATAAATACTTGTTGAAGAGTTGTTGAAAATCACCCTTGTGCAAGACGAATTAAACCTGAAGAAAGGATCTAAAGCAGAGTAGAGAAGAAAAGGAGAAAAAGGAGTATAGAGTGAAGAGTCAGTGAAGAAGAATTTGAAGATAGAAGCAGAAGTTTTTGTGCGCATTCAATGAAATTGAACCAGGCATGAAAATATCCTAATTATCAGTTTGTTCTTTCTGTGTAAAACATAAAATTCTTGTAGGTAGTGAGCCTCTCTTTTGAGCAATAAGCTCTGGGAAGTGAGCCCAAAGGCAAGTGCCTTCCCATTCTTTTAAGTACTTTTAACAAGGTACAAATCTTGTGGGCTAACACCCATCATAGTTTTTCTCTTAACTGGGTTTCCACGTCAAAAATTTTGGTGTCAAATGTGTTGATTATGTTTCTGCTTCTATGTTAATGTCATATGCTTTAATGTTTGCATCATTAATCAATTTGACAATTGTGAAATAAGTTTAAAAGAAAAGAAAAAAATAATTTTGGGGACAACTGATTCACCCCTGCCTCTCAATTGTCCGGGCTAATTCCAACAGGTTCGTGATGGAATTTTTCTAACAAAGAATAAATGAGGCAGTAGGAGTGAAGTTCAAAAAAGGTAACTTTTGTTGACTAAAGGGATAGAAAGCAAAGTTCATGAGAAGAAAAAAATGCTGACCAAGGGTGAAGCAAGCCTAGTTCTAGAAAGTCACAATTCACCAACTAAAGGAAAAAGTGATGAGGCAAGCCAAGTTTGCCAAAAAGAATATTTGTAAATAAGGCATAAAAGAGGCTGAAAATGAAGATGAAAGGAAGATGCTCCCCACAATTCAAAAAAGTGGCAATTTAATGATAAGGTAAAATAGTACCACGAATGAAGAGAGAGATAAAGGGAAGGAAAATAGAGAAGGGACAGAGGTTCCTGAAAGAGAAAATTCTCTGATAAAAGAGGAAAATAGATTCAGAGGTAGAAAATCAAAAGGAAGATCAAATGTATGCATAAAGCATGATATAAATGTAATTGTAGTTTAAAATATTATAAAGAGCTTTGCACAGGCTTTTTGGTGGATCATATTTCAAGCGCCTATCTGCCTGAGAACGTGCCATGATTGCAGGTGATCAGTTAGTTGCAGGTACCTGAAATAGTAGAGATATTTATTGCAAAAGGACCAAAATTAAATGTAGGGATAAAGTATTTCAGCAAGAAAATATTTCTGTAAGTACTTTCATTCTTGAAGGACACCAATGCATGGACACTTGCAGGGTTCAGAGTTGTCAGGGTCTAGGATTTCCTTCAAAACATGCATACTTTCTGACTACGCAGTGGGTCAATTTTAAATTGCAATGTGGGTTTGGCGTGTTAATTGAGTTTCAATGCTTAGGGGCTGCACAGGAGCTGATTGCTATATATACATAGTTTTCATATGTTTTCAGGGTTGGTCCTCCAGCTAATTGTTTGGTCTATAGTGCCTCAAGATAATCTCAGGGCTTCAAATCAAGCTAGTCTAGGTAGTGAATGGAGGAGTGTGTTTTTGATGCAGCGTAGGAATGAATTGTAAAGCATATTTTGTGCAGTGGTATGTTTCCATGGCCATTTGTAACGATTTAAGGGAATGTATAATCATAGTTGTATGTTTTCCTTCACCACACTTGCTGGTGTGATTGTAATAGAGATTTGATAATGTGTGACAGCATTTAAGTCAATACATGCTTTATGTTGAGTCATTTCTTTGTTGCAAATGGGTCATTGTAGTTTGGTTCTAGATAATTAAGTATGTTCAATGTGTGAAATATAATCTAAGGAATGTATGTGAATACATTTTAGTTTTCTATTGATGTTGGTTTAGTCCTTTCTTCCCTTTTTATTACTTATTACTCAGTTGCCCAATAAAGTAGGCACCAGTCCATATTGGAGAGGGATCAATCACTTATTTTAAATCAAACAAATCATTCACTTGTGGTTTAGGGAAAAAACCCATATTTCTTGTGCATGTACATTCACACATGTGAATCAGCCATATAGGGTTTTTGTGACAATCAATCGTTCTTGACTTAGTGACAGCTTTGTGTGTCAAGATGATGAGTTGGGTTTGACTATTCAATTATTTTTAGTTGTTCATATGGTTGAACTTAATACCTATTCAGATATATCCCTTTGGAATATCCCACCAGAGTCTAAGATAAGTTCGAAGTGTAGAGGAGTCTATCCACTCTTGTTAGTTGGACAAAATCCCCCTCAACTTGTTGATAAACCTCTTGCTATCACCCCGACGATAATCCCTAGCCTAGGTGATTTAGGAATGTTTTAGAGTTTCAGGTTGCAGCCATTTTGGGTCCCAACAGATCCTACAATGTAGCATGAAAATTCAACAATACATGTATAATGTTGCCAACAAAGGATAATCATAGGTACAATTATAAGTTTTCAATGACTTAAACACCAAATCACCTTAGATTTGATTTGTCATCAACTCACAAAAACACCATAAGTCAAAGGGACAAAAAATAGATCAAAATTAAATAAATTAAATACACTTCATAATATCATCTCCAAACCTGCTCCACTGTGTAGTGCTCATAATTACCTTTCAAACACCTATAAGAAGTCCAAAATTTGACTATATATGCACAAGGTATGCCCCATCAAAGCTTAAAATGTACATCTGGCTTCCAACTAGCAAAATCTAGTCAAAATGACAAATTATGGAAAAATCTTTGACACCACAGCGTAGTACGTGAAATATCTTTCTTTTAGATATAAGAAGTTGAAAATCTGACTCCATATGACAAAGTTATGGCCTCCAGTAAAAGGATACCCAATAACGCACAATTTTTTTTTTCTTTTGAAGATTCCTTAGGGCACAAAATAGGGAAAAATAGGGTATCCTAGGCATCATTCACAAGACAAAGAAATAAAACTAATATAGTTAGGCCTTCAACAACCATGCCCTATGTATGTTAACACCCCAATTATCTATCACTAAGAATTGAAACATATCGGTTACAGATGACAAGACCTATAGGACCTCTATTTTAAGTAGATGACAAAGTACAAATTGCACATGTAACAAAAATATAAAACAAGTTCAAATCCCTTCATATGGATCCCCTTAACATAGTTGACACCATGTGCAAATCAGAGGCCACACAAGAGTGATTCTATTAATGTTTATCAATTAGAGTTCACTTAAGATTTTAGGCAAAAGTACAATGCTGAATCATGCTAATTGGTAGGGCCTAATCAACAGTAAACTACTAAGGAACAAAGGGAGCTATGGTTAAAGTGAATTTTTTAAATCATTAATCCATTTTAGCTTGGTGCCTATTCAATGGGAAGTAGTGTTAAAGTCAAGGAGGAGAAAACAATGTCTATATGAATTAACAATGGAACCAAAATTGCACACATGTACAAATTGAAAAATCAAGAGACATCACATAAAAGATCTACTTCAAATATACATCTCTAATCAAAGGTATCCCATACGCATAAATGAGAAGGATATTATGAAATTTTTTGTATTAGTTTTATAGTGATCTATCACCAACTAATCCCTAGTACTAGAAATCAACAAATGTGATTTGAGAGATTTTGTGGCATGCTCACAAGACCGCTTAAAACACTTCTTCTAGCCATGAAGACATCCAAAATGTGGAGTGGTCCCTACTAGATCACACCTTCCTATGGCCCATACAATGCATTCCTAAGCCTTACAGAATAATGACACACTTTACTTGATCCCCTAAAACATACATAGGACTACCCTATAAAGAAGTAGCTCTAGAACCAACCTCCTTTACATCAGAAAAACATGGATATATAGAGCTAGGAAAGAGACCAATAACATAGAAGATCATATCAATGCTTGCCAACAATCCAATATTCTAAAAGAAATACCAAGTTGCTAATTAAACATTAAACACATTTGCAACAACATGACAATTAGATTTGATCATGCATAAAAATAGAAATTGCCTTGGGCTTTGTTTCTTTAAGAATAGAGGAGAGAATTCCTCATTCATGTATATAAACCACTTGCAAATAAATTTCCCTATCGATTTTGGAACTCATTAAACACAAGAAAGATGGTCCATGCCTCTTTAGTTCTATTTGAGAACACATAACACATGCACTACTCAAATCCATTATTGTCAATAAAACCTTTACACATGGCTCTACAGATTTGATTTACTTTAGTAGAGAGCCACCATATCATAAACAAGGTATCCAAGACTATCGTCATGAGCATACATCATATCAGAGTTCCATGAAGCTCTAAAATGTCTTCTAAGGCCCATATTGACCCATATGTGCACATGTCTGCACATCCTTTGTCTCACTCTCCATCTATGCACAAAAAATCCTAAATCATGATGCTAATCCCTTTTAAAAATTCTCAGGGACAAATCTTTATTAAACTATTTGAATATGTTGCATAGATCAACAACCAATATTGACTAGGCTACATGATCTACAAATAATGTGCAATGACAAAAATAAAGCTGCCCGAAATAAGTTATCCATTGGAGAGCACCACATAGATCCTTGATTTATAGCACTTTCTCACCATTTGAAATATTGTCAATCTCTCTAAATAAGAACATTGAGCCCACCACCTCACAAGCTCAAAGACACATAGCATTTACTCATTTGATGCCACACACCATTGGTCCCAAAGACACATCAAGCATTGGTCAAAATGAATAATAGAATTTAATCAAACACTTGCCAGCTATGCAATACATGTCCACCTCACACATTTAGTGCCTTGGAGAAAAATCCTTGCATGCATATAGAAAATAAATCCTTGATGGCCCCATAGTACCCACCATATAGCCACATGGCACACAAACATTTGTCCTCAAAAGTGTGACCCATTTGTGTTATCCTCACCACTATCTCTAGACTAATGAAAAAACTTCACATGCACATAGGCCCATAGAAGCGGTAGCCCTCAAACCAATAAAGTAGCTTTTCTAATAAATATAAAGAAATATAAAAATATCCCACTACAATATTTGAAAGTGTTGTGATAGAATTCTTCTTAGCGCTCTCAAAATAATTCTCCTTTGGATTCTTCTTTTAAATCCTTAGTCTCTTGGCTTTGTACACTATCTATCATTGGTTAATTCTCTTAGCTATGTTGCATCATACACATGCATGCAGGCTAGAGTGATGCTAACTCTTGGAGATGTTTATTGTCATCTTTGTTGTTTCTCACATTATGTAAGCGGATTCTCATCTTTATTTTGTTAACAATTATGTTCCTCCTTTTCCACCATGGAAGTAACCTCATGGTTCACAAAATGCATTGTATATTTAGTTATATGGTTCATTTTTATCATATTAAGACTGGCATTATAGCACTAAAATAACTTTTATGAAACATCAATCATGTAGAAATCAAAGGTGGATATTCATGCTACAATTAACTTTAATGTCATCCATGCTTAAAGTAATTTCAAATTTATAAATATTTTTCTAAATAATAATTCACCTTCCTCTCTTTTATTCTTACCCTGAATATTAACTTCTTTTTTTTTTTGTTCCCAATGATGATTAGAGGAGTCATCCTACCACTTTCCTTTCTCTTCAAGTATTTTGGTTTCTTGTTTTTTTTATTATTTCTTTCAACACACAATCACACAATGATTACTTATCTCACTAAATGAAAATGGATAGAGATTCTGAGAATGAAATATTTAATGGTCTCTTTGTTTACAATGGAAACAATGATTGATCTCGTTATAAACCTTTTTTTAATTCCCGTGTGTTCACTTTCATAAGGTTGATGGGGTTATCATACTCTACCTTCTTTTTAACCATTCCTTACTCTTTAAATATATTTTTAAACCATTAAAAAATATATATATTAAGAATCCTAACACATTCTTTGAAAATATTTTGTGAAGATGGTGGCTTATACTCCTTTTTGGGAGATACTCCTATTCCAATTATCTCAGATCATTGTCTAACCTCTTCTTTCTTACCAACAATCCTCAAATTTGCATATTGAGGCTTGTTTCTCAACTTCTATAGGATTTCCCATCCCTTGGCTATGTTTTTAAATAACCCAGCCATTACAATCCAATTTGTCCATAGATTAAAGAATTGTGGTGTGGTGCTTAATTATACTTATCTCACTTATATTTGAGCATCTTTTGTAGAGGTTAGTCTCCTTTGCTAGGGTAGGTCTTTCCTTCTCTCATCAAAATCTGGGATCTTTTCCAACATCTCCTCTTTTGTAAACAATATTTTATTATTTAATAAAGTAAGTCTATTTTTGGGATGATTATCCTTAATTTTTCTCCTAATCTTAGACCGGCCTTCTTTAACGTGCATGTTTGACATTTACATGTATTCCTGATGTGTTCTACATTGAAGAGGGATGATAGAAAAGAGAATGTACCCCAAAAAAATTTGGCTAACATCTCTCTACCAAGCTCATAATTATAACTAAAGTGGTAATTCTCTATGTACTGTCTTTATACATTTCAAAGAAAATTGGCCCAACAAATAATTATGCTGGTTGTGTTTTTATTAAACCAAAAATAGGAATACACACTTGATCAGCTTAGTGGTGTAGTGTGTTGAAGTTGATCATGCTTAATTCTGTTGACATTATGCAGTCACCATCTAAATCAAAAGAGGTAGCAGGATTGATGTACAAGATAGAGGTGACGGAGAAAATGGTTAGGTAAGCTTGCATTGGCTGCATGCCTAGTATTTTATTAGCATCTTTGTAGCTTATTTGATTTGAATTTCATAGAGAAAACAATTTCATTCTACTGTTAGGATTTTAAAGGGAGATGAACTGTCTTCTTTATCTCTTACTGACTTGGACCAACTGGAGTACAAAGTTCAACTAGCAATGAATAGAATAAGAGTGAGAAAGGTAGCTCTTTAATTTGTATATTGAACATTTTTAGACAAATATATTTTTCAATAATTTTTATTGAAAATTTAGATGAGTGAATCTTTAAAAATAGGGGCATTAATGTAAAAAGGAGTTCTATCTAGTGATAAAAATAAAAATTAGGAAAATATTAGAAATAATTTGATCCCACCTACAAATTTGTTTTCATAATGTGACACCCCATGTCAATTGTGGCATCTAGAACTTCCTTGTTTTTAAGTTTAATTGATTGGTGTTAGATGTTGTGGCAAAACCAACTTGTGGAGGAGCTGCAAAGGAGGGTAAGAGCAATTTAATTTGAGATTATATGTATAAATATTTAATGAACATTCTTATCTAATTTTTTTTTTGTTGATTCATTGAGTAATGACATTATTATCTATGATCTGACTCTCAACTCTCACCTGACTTATGGTTGTAATAACTCAGGGCAATGAGTTACAACAAGAGAATTATATGTTACACAAAATGGTATGTCCAGAAATTTATGTCGTCTAGTAGTGTAGATTATAATTCTATAGAATGTAATTATCTATTTTCAAGATGCAACTCTCTGAAGGGAGGACCTATGTAGAGAGAATTCACATCTATAATGTTGGAATGCCATCAAGTACAATAGCTACATATCATTGGCAGCAAAACTATCTGCAACCATTGCAGGGGTAGATTCTATTGTTGATTGTTTACTTTCAATCCTTTTTCTTACTATTTAGGCCTTGAAATTGACATTTAGATTGTTTTACTATCACTTGAGAATGAGACTCATCAGTGAATTATATGAATTGTTTTCAAGAATAACTCAGTGGCACGTCTACTTGAGAAAGAGTGTTGTCTATCCTCCAAATTGCAAGGATGGCAGTGATCCAAACTGTTTCTATACCATAACAATGCGGTCATATTTTATTGTAACTATATGATGCCATAAAGGAAGTAGTTATATATGGTTTCATATTATAGTTAAACAAATGGTCATGGATGGACATGTCAGTTTGGATGTTTAAAAAAATCTAAATTTCAAATAATTACAAAAGCCCACAAAGTACTTTTAGTGCCTGCCCCATTATTTGAACTTAATGTTTAATAAGCCTTTAATTTTATAAGTATTATCAATGTTGAATGGGTCCACCAAACACTTTTTCTTCTTTAAAATTACCATAGGTCATTATAAAAACTTTATATATCACTCACATAAAGTTCATCCAAACTACTTTTATACCACAACAATTCAGCCATATTTATTCATGCTATAGTTGAGCAAATGCTTATAAACATGACACTTTGGATGTAGAATAATATTAAAATTTTAAATAATTACAAGGGATTACAAAGTATAAAACTATTGGGCCTCATTGTTCTAATTATTATCCATGTCAAAGATATTATGTTTTTGGTAATATTAAAAAGGATAACAAGGGTCCCCACCCTTACAAAAAGCTATCCTCACTTAATTCCATTTCTTTCCCCCCATGGAAGCTTCAACGGATTCCATGGGAGGCATAGTCTCTGAGCTATCCTCACTTAATTCCATGATAAAATTAGTGCCCTCATAATTAAAACTTTCCTCAATAGAAGCACCTGGTACATCCTCTTCCTCACTAGATAGCACTATGTTTTCTTCTTCATCCCATTTCCTTGGTATTTTGGCTTTGAAATTGACATTTAGATTGTTTTACTATCACTTGAGAATGAGACTCATCAGTGAATTGTATGAATTATTTTCAGGAATAACTCAGTGGCACGTCTACTTGAGAAAGATTGTTGTCTATCCTCCATAGTGCAAGGATGGCAGTGATCCAAACTGTTTCTATACCATAACAATGCAGTCATATTTTATTGTAACTATTTGATGCCATAAAGGAAGTAGTTATATATGGTTTCATATTATAGTTAAGCAAATGGTCATGGATGGACATGTCAGTTTGGATGCTTTAATAAAATGTAAATTTCAAATAATTACAGAGGCCCACAAAGTACTTTTAGTGCCTGCCCCATTATTTGAACTTAATGCTTAGTAAGCCTTTAATTTTCTATGTATTATCAATGTTGAATGGGTTCACCAAACACTTTTTCTTCTCTAAAATCACCATAGGTCGTTATAAAAACTTTATATATCACTCATATAAAGTTCATCCAAACTATTTTTATACCACAATAATTTGGTCATATTTATTCATGTTATAGTTGAGTGGAATGCTTATAGACATGACACTTTGGATGTAGAATAATATTAAAATTTTAAATAATTACAAGGAATTACAAAGTATAAAACTATTGGGCCTCATCATTCTAATTATTATCCATGCCAAACATATTATGTTTTTGGTAATATTAAAAAGGATAACAAGGGTCCCCACCCTTACAAAAAGCTATCCTCACTTAATTCCATTTCTTCCCCCCCTTGGAAGCTTCAAAGGAGTCCATGGGAGGCATAGTCTCTAAGCTATCCTAACTTAATTCCATGATAAAATTAGTGCCCTCATAATTAAAACTTTCATCATTAGAAGCACCTGGCACATCCTCTTCCTCACTAGATAGCACTATGTTTCCTTCTTCAACCAAAGGCATGGCCCTAGCTTTAACCTTCTAGTCTGAGAGTCTTGAGGACCTTCTAGCCCCAATAGGGTTATCACTCACCACATTCTTTCCCTTTTCATTTTTGCTTATAGTTTTCTTCTCCCCCTCTAAAACAAGGTTGGAGGCAAGAACAAGGAATTCATTAGGTTTCTTCTTAGTAACATTTTCTTCCTTTTTCTCATGAATTTGTAGGGAAGGGGCAATCTTTTTCTTCTTCACACTAGGGCTAGCCTCATAAAGAGCATGTCAGACAATAGGGTTGGGAGAATTACTTAGGCATAAATGGTATAAACAAAATATTAGCCCCCGATGTAAGGGCACCCAACCTTATTGAATAAAACCTTTTTCATAGAGTTGTTGAGTAATGAGAGTGGGTAGAAAGGAAAGATTATACGGTGATTATGGCATAGGTTGTTTAATACATGGAAATGGTAGATGAACACACTAGAATTTACCATCCAAAGTACAATTTTTTAGAATCTACCTCATTCCATGTGATAACAAGATCCTCTCTTGTGTATCCATTTTGATGTTTGGCAAGCTGCTCCTCAAGAAATACATTAATGAACTCCTTATCCTTGTTGTAGAGAATCTTCCTAACCTTCTTGTCATCAATTTTCAGGCCTGTGGCAGCTCTTATCAACTCTTTCATCACCTTGAAGTTAATCCTTGACCAACTGGAGTGCAAAGTTCAACTAGCAATGAATAGAAAAAGAGTGAGAAAGGTAACTCTTTAAGTTGCATATTAAAAAATTTTAAACAAATATATTTTAAATAATTTTTATTTAAAAGTTAGACGAGTGAATCTTTAAAAATTGGGGCATTAATGTAAAAAGGAATTCTATGTGGTGATAAACATAAAAATTAGGAAAATATTAGAAATACTTTGATCCCACCTACAAATTTGTTTTTATAATGTGACACCCCATGTCAATTGTGGCATCTAGAACTTCCTTTTTAAGTTTAATTGATTGGTGTTAGACGCTGTGGTAGAACCAACTTGTGGAGGAGCTCTAAAGGAGGGTAAGAGCAATTTAATTTGACATTATATGTATAAATATTTAATGAACATTCTTATCTAGTTTTTTATTTGTTAATTCGTTGAGTAATGACATTATTATCTATGATCTGACTCTCAACTCTCAACTAACTTACGGTTGTAATAACTCAGGGCAATGATTTACAATAAGAGAATTATATGCTACACAAAATGGTATGTCTAGAAATACATGTCGTCTAGTATTATAGATTATAATTCTATAGAATGTAGTTATCTATTTTATAGATGCAACTCTCTGAAGGGAAGACATATGTAGAGAGAATTCACATCGATAATGTTGGAATGCCATCAAGTACAATAGCTATGGATCTTTGGCAACAAAACTATCTGCAACCATTGCAAGGGTAGATTCTATCCTTCCATTATTTGGAGCTTTAAATATCTAGTGTTGATTGTTTACTTTCAGCCCTTTTCCTTGGTATTTTGGCTTTGAAATTGACATTTAGATTGTTTTACTATCACTTGAGAATGAGACTCATAAGTGAATTGTATGAATTGTTTTCAGGAATAACTCATCGACACATCTACTTGAGCAGGAGTGTTGTCTATCCTCCATAGTGCAAGGATGGCAGTGATCCAAACTGTTTATATACCATAACAATGCGGTCATATTTTATTGTAACTATTTGATGCCATAAAGGAAGTAGTTATATATGGTTTCATATTATAGTTAAACAAATGGTCATGGATGGACATGTCAGTTTGGATGCTTTAATAAAATGTAAATTTCAAATAATTACAGAGGCCTACAAAGTACTTTTAGTGCCTACCCCATTATTTGAACTTAATGCTTAATAATCCTTTAATTTTTTATGTATTATCAATGTTGAATGGGTTCACCAAACACTTTTTCTTCTCTAAAATTACCATAGGTCATTATAAAAACTTTATATATCACTCACATAAAGTTCATCCAAACTATTTTTATACCACAATAATTCGATCATATTTATTCATGTTATAGTTGAGTGGAATGCTTATAGACATGACACTTTGGATGTAGAATAATATTAAAATTTTAAATAATTACAAGGGATTACAAAGTATAAAACTATTGGTCCTCATCATTCTAATTATTATCCATGTCAAATATATTATGTTTTCGGTAATATTAAAAAGGATAACAAGGGTCCCCACCCTTACAAACAACTATCCTCACTTAATTCCATTTCTTCCCCCCCTTGGAAGCTTCAACGAAGTCCATGGGAGGCAGTCTTTGAGCTATCCTCACTTAATTCCATGAAAAATTAGTGCCCTTATAATTAAAAATTTCCTGATTAGAAGCATTTGGCACATCCTCTTCCTCACTAGATAGCATTATGTTTCCTTCTTCAACCAAAGGCATTGCCCTAGCTTTAACCTTCTAGTCTGAGAGTCTTGAGGACCTTCTAGCTCCAATAGGGTTGTCACTCACCACATTCTTGCCCTTTTTTTTTTTGCTTATAGTTTTCTTCTACCCCTCTAAAACAAGGTTGGAGGCAAGAACAAGGAATTCATTAGGTTTCTTCTTAGTAACTTTTTCTTCCTTTTTCTCATGAATTTGTAGGGAAGGGGCAATCTTTTTCTTCTTCACACTAGGTTTAGCCTCATCAAGAGCATGTCAAATAATAGCGTTGGGAGAATTACTTAGGCATAAATGGTATAAACAAAATATTAGCCCCCGATGTAGAGGCATTGTCATGCTCCCCATATTAAGGCATTGTTTAAATTAAAGATTTAAACATCATGACGAGAAAGTCGTTTTCATCAAATATGGAGTTTTCATCAACTAAATGATAATTGTCTTTAATATGAAATAATATTCTTTTTATTTTATATTTATTGTATTTATAAATGATAATATAAATACAAAATAATATTATCAATATTGATATCATTATTATAATTACAATATAATATATTTATATATTTAAATAATAATATAAATATTATTATTATAAATATATAAATAAATATAAATATAAATAAGAAATATTATTATAATTATTTATTATAATAATATAATAAATGTAAATATGGGGTGGCTTGTGGGTGGAAGGGTTTTGATCCTTCCCTTGGGGTCTTGTCTTTTTCCATTTCTTGCAAACGTGTCTTGGGGGTTTGCATGCTTGCTGGGGATCTTGTTTTTTGCTATGCAGGGTGGGGAAACATCTAGGGTTAGCCCCAAATTGGATTTCTGATCAGCAGTTGGTTCGAAGCCTTCAGTGCATGGAGTGAATGTTTTTGATAATACGCTGTTTTCTTCAGAGATGGAGATGAATGATCTAGGATCAGTTAGTGGTTCCTGAATAACGAAGATTAATGGGTGTTTGGAAAGATGCAAAGAGAGACCGAAGTTGATTATCTCGATGGAAATGCTTGCTGATGATATTGAATACTATTCAAGGCACTCTTTTTTTTGCAAGTTCATGGGTTTGAGAGTCTCGCTGCAATTTTTGGAATCCTGGGCTCAGTGGACTTGGATGCCAGAGGGTGAGATGGAGATTAGGCTTCTTGCGAACAACTTTTTTATGGTCTCTTTTGATTGCATGGCAGATCAGAATAAGGTCTTCGAGGGTGGCCCCTATTTTTATAACCAGGTGGGTTTGTTTATCAAGCCATGGCATGCTGGCTTCAACCTGACTGAGGCAATACCGAGTCAAATCCCAGTTTGGGTTCGGTTGCCATGGTTTCCAGTTGAGTGTTAGCGGGATGATGTGTTGCATTTGGTGGATTCAATGCTTGGTAAACCTGTTGGGTCTTCACAATAGACGCAGTATAAAAAGGTAATGACTTTTGCTCGTATCTGTGTAGAAATTGATTTAAGCAAGCCACTGCCAGATTCTATTGAAGTGAGTGCTGGATCATATACTTAGGTGCAACAGCTAGATTATGAAACCCTACCTTTTCGGTGTCGTCTTTGTCATGAATATGGTCACTTGCAACGTAGGTGCCTTAGGGCTAAGCCTATAGTACCCCAACCTTCTCAGCCTTCTCGTAATCCACCTAGGGCTGATAATGGTAAGGAGCCCATTCTGGGTGATGGTAATGGAGATGATGGCTATCTCCCTGTCAAGGCTTGCAATAGGAATCGGGGCCAGAAGCGAACCTTGAGGGAGAGGCAGGTTGATGAAACTTTTAATAGGTTTGAGGTGCTAGATGATCTCAACCAGGGGGAAGTGAATCCAGGGTTGCTGAACTTGGATCAGGGAACTTTGGGTTCAGGACAGGATGGGCCACCATTGGAGGCCATGCAGGTTGTGCAAGAGATTGGGGTTGGGCAGATGGATACGGATCAACAATTGATTGTCCAGATTGAACAAGAATCTTCTATTGGAGCTTCGAAGAGTGGTGGAGGTGGTTCCCCATTGCCCCTGAAAGGAGGCAAGAATGTGGGGAAGAGCTCTTTGGCCTCCTCTCATTTGGGTATTCAGCAAATTGAACTGAAGAAAGGGGTTGGTGACAGGACTTCCAAGCTGGGAAGGAAGAAGGATATGGAGAAGATAAAATTAACTGAGGAAACTTTGGTGGAGTCAGGGTCAGTCAAGACTCTGGATTCACATTTTTCATGCCCCCAGAAATGATTGTTCTCTCATGGAATGTAAGGGGCTTGAATAGTGGCCCTCGATAAAAAGCTATTCGTGATTTGGTTAGGAATAATTCTCCAGATGTTCTTTTTCTTCAGGAGACTAAATTATCTATAGATAATATGTTGGCCATGGCTCCTAAGTTGTGGAAATATGGTGAATGCCAGTGTATGGGGGCTCTTGGTGCTTCTGGAGGGGTGGCTTGCTTTTGGAACCCTCGGAAGATTTTCCCTCTCTGGTGGATGTCCTCTAGATCCTCTATATCCCTAGTCGCCTCTTGGTATGAGACTGGTGAGTGTATTCTCCTCTCTAATGTGTATGCTCCTATTGAGTTTCTAGGTAAACAACTTCTATGGTCCCATCTTCGTTTTGTTCATAGCTTAGCTCCTTACCATCTGTGGGTCATGGCTAGCAATTTTAATGCTATTGTGGAGTTGTCTGAGAAAAGAGGTGGTATTCCTAGGTTGGAGCCTTTTGCTCTATTATTCAGAGATAGCATTTCTGAATTAAATCTTATTGATATTCTACCAAGTAATGGTCACTTCACTTGGAATAATAGGAGAATTGGTGAGAGTTGTGTTGCTGAGAGGCTTGATCGATTCTTGGTTTCCTATTATTGGGTTGGAGACTTATGGTCCACTTGATCTGAAATTCTTGATTGGAGAGGTTCTGATCATTGGCATATTAAGCTTAGTATTATCTTTGCTCAGGGGCCTCATTCTCCCTCATTCAAGTTCCAGATTATGTGGTTATGGGATCCTACTCTTCATGAACATGTGGCTGAGTGGTGGCGGATTAGTAGACCAACTTTTGGTACGGCAATGTACACATTCTCCAAGCTTTTTTAGTTTATCAAATATCAGCTTAAAAGGTAGAATCAGCGATGTTTTGGTAATATCTTTCATGCTAAGGTTGCTGCCCAGGAGGAGTTGAATAATATTATGCGGTTGATTCGTGAGAATGGGGCATCTGAGGATCTTCTAAGGGAGGAGGCTAAGACTTTGAAAGTGGTTGAGGAATTTGAATTGCGGGAAGAAATCTATTGGAAGCAAAAGGCCCGGGTTGAATGGTTAGAGGAAGGTGATAAAAACACCGCCTCCTTCTTCAATTCTGTGAAGGACAGGAGGCATGGTAATTCCATTCCTTTTCTGGTGAATGATAGGGGTGAACGTCTTGCCTCATTTCAGGAAATCGCTGCTAAGGCTTCTCAGTATTTTGCTACTTTATTTAGGGAGGATTCACGAGGGGGCTCTGTTGAGGAAGCACAGGTTCTTTCTTGTATTCCTCAGTTGGTCTCCAGGGAGGTGAATGAGTATCTGATGAAAGATATCTCTCTTGATGAGCTGGAGGGGATTGTGTTTCAGATGAAGAAGGGTAAAGCTCTTGGTCCCGATGGTTTCCCAATTGAATTTTTTCAGGAATTCTGGGATATCGTAAAGTTGGATCTTCTGGCGGTTGTCCTTGAGTCCTAGAGGAATAAGCAGATGCTTCGTGCTCTAAATTCCACCTGCCTTGCTCTCATACCCAAGTGTGAAGGGGCTGATAGGTTATCTCAGTTCCGGCCTATCTCTCTTTGCAATGTGGCTTACAAAATCATTTCTAAGTTATTGACTGAGAAATTGAAGAAGTGGCTTAAAGTGCTGATTTCAGAGGAACAGAGTGGATTTGTGGCAGGTCGACAGATTCTTGACGGGGTTGTCATTGCTACGGCATCCACACCATGGACAACTCCCACGAGAAGGCTATGTTCATTAAGCTTGATATGGCTAAGGCTTATGACAGGGTTAGATGGTCTTTTTTGCAGAAGATCCTTGTTTCTTTTGGTTTTGGGGAGGAGTGGATCCAATGGGTCATGAGCTATGTCACGTCTATTTCCTTCTCAGTTTTGATAAATGGAGATCATTCTAGACTTTTTGGTGCCTCAAGGGGTTTGTGCCAAGGGGATCCTCTTTCTCTGTATCTTTTTCTACTTCTTATGGAAGGCCTTGGATGTTTGTTGAAAAGAAGGGTGGAGCTTGGCACCATTCAGGGTTGGCGATGGGGTGGAGACTTGCCTCTGCAATCTCATTTACAGTTTGTTGATGATACTGCCCTGATGGGGATGGCTACTGTTAGGGAAGCTACTAACTTGAGGCAGCTGTTGGACATATATCTTGTTGCTTCAGGACAATTGATTAATGAGGAGAAGTCATCCATATTCTTCTTCAATACGTTGACCCCCATTCAAAGAAGAATTGCTAATATCTTGAGGTTTCAGATAGGGGTTCTCCCTTTGACGTATTTGGGTTTCCCAATTTCTGTTTGCCATCTTCCCAAGGGTTCTTAGCAAAATATTATTGATAAGCTTTGTGCAAAAGTTAATCATTGGACCCATAGATGGTTGTCTTTTGCGGGGCAGGTTCAGCTTCTCAAGTCGGTGGTGCAGGCTCTTCCTACCTACAGATGTATGCTTCTAGTGGCTCTGATGGGTTTTTGAGGGAGTTGGATTCTCTTGCAAAGCAGTTCTTATGGGCAGGAAGTTTGTCTTCCCCCAAGTGGAGCCTGGTCAGGTGGGATGTTGTGTGCAGCCCAAAGCAATTTGCTGGTCTTGGTCTTTGACAGTCTATGTTATCTGGAGTGGCTATGGCTGCTAAGCTTTTTTGGAGGTGGTGTGTGGAACAAGATCAGCTGTGGGCCAGGATATTATCTCATAATTATTTCCTGAGGATTCCATGATAGGATCTCCCTCATTACCCTCTTGAGGGGAAAGGTTCAGTGATTTGGAATACTCTTTAGAAGGGTGCAAAGCTTATCAAGGAAGGTTTAGTTTGGATTTGTAGATAGGGAACTGAAGCTCTCTTCTAGTCAAATTCTTGGGATGGATTCCCTCCACTTACTTCTCAGTTCCCCAACCTTCTTCCTTTGTGCCAAAGATTTCTCGAGGCTGGCTGGGCTAGGGTGAGTGACTTCAAGTCTATTGCTTCTTTTGGTTAGTTAGAGGTAGCTCATTGGAAGGATCCCGCAGTGTGGCCAGATTTGGGACTTACGGAAGATAGTGCTGAGCTTCACAAGATTCTTCATAGTAGGAGTTGTAGTTCTCTTCTAGAAGAGGATATTCTTGCTTGGACCCATAATCCTAAGGGGGTTTACTCTGTTGCTTCTGGTTATCAGGTGTTATTGGCTCAGAAGCTAACTGGGGTAGAGGTTCATTGGTGGAAAAGGGTGTGGAATAAACTCTCGTGGCCTAAATGCAACTGCTTTGTTTGGACATTGGCTTGGAATAGGTGCTTGACGTGGGATAACATTCGTAAACGAGGATTTCAAGGACCTTCAATTTGTGTTTTGTGTGGGGGAGTGGAAGATGATTCTTCACATTTGTTCTTCCAGTGCCCCTTTGTTGTACAGCTTTGGCATTGGTGGTGGGAGGTGTGGAAGCTTCCTTGTATTCATGCGTGCTCTTTGGTTGAATTCTGGGATAGTATGGGAAGACCTCCTTCTATGGCTTCCTTTTTGTAGGAAGTTTGGTTCGTGGGTCCTACCTTTCTGCTTTGACAGATTTGGCTGGAGTGGAACCGTCAAATTTTTCGTGATCAGAAGTTGGTGGGTCACCAATTTTGGATGTGTATGCTAGGAATGGTGCAGGAGTCAGTTTCAGCTAAATGTGATGTGGTTTTCCCCTTGGAGAGAGGTGATGATGAGTTGGTGGCCAGACTAGGTCTTCAGGAAATTCATTCTTCTTTTGTCAGTTTCAGGAACTGTAGGCATGGGAAAAAGAGGGTTCAACAGGTTGGAAGGTGGTTACCTCTTCCCAATGGATTTTTAAAGATCAATACTGATGGTTCTTCTAAGGGAAATCCTGGGCCTGCTGGAATTGGTGGAGTTGGCAGGGACTCAATTGGGTCGGTGATTTTTCTGTTCTCTATACATGAGGGGCTGAAGACTGTTAACTTCATGTAGGGTTTGGCAATTCTACATGCTATTGAGAGGGCCCTTGCTTTGGGATGGAGAAAATTTATATGTGAAGCTAATTCACAGATTTTGATTAATCTCTTGAATGAGCGAAAGATATCTGATATTAATTGGCAGTTGGCTTCGGTGGTTCAGCGGATTCTTCAGGTTAGTTCTCAGATGGAGGAAGCATCCTTTGTTCACATCCTGAGGGAGTGGAATCGTGCTGCTGACTGCTTGGCCAAATGGGCCTCTGAGCATGATAGTGGTTGGAAGGTTGAGGATTGGGATCAGGTTAACCCTGAGCTGCATCTAGATTTAGACCGGTTCTTGGAGGAGGATAGGAGGATACATGGGGATAGTTGATGTTATTTTATGCTGTGGGGTTTTCACCTTGTTGTCTGGGGCTGGGTCCCTTTGTTATTATTGTAATGCTCTTTTCTAATTTTTAATAAAGTTTTTACCCCTTTGTTTTAAAATATAATAAATATAAATATAAATATAACTATCAATATAAATATTATATATTCTATAATTATAAATATGAATAAGATATTATATAATTATAATTATAATAATAATAATTAAATATTATGATATATATGATATAAATATATAAATTTTAAATATATGATAAATAAATATATATATATATATATATTATAAAGTAATCACATATAAGACAATCTTATATGGCACTATGTAAGATTCTAGGAATCATTTAAATATTTAATCAAGGCATATTGTATAAACAACAATAGATAAAAAGCAGCACTAATAGTAAACTAAGAATATTAAAAGAACCATGATCGATGACAAAAGGAGAAGTTATATATCCTCATCATCCATTTACAGCAATTAGAAAATCTAATTGGGAGTGACGATTACTTAGAAGTAAACATTATTATTTAATAGGTAGTGATTCATTATAAAAGGGTACAATCAAACATAAGCCACCGCATTTATGAAAGGATGTATCTTGGACATGGATCGCCTCCCTTGAGGTGGTATAAGTGGGAGTTGATATCACTCATAGCAAAAAAAAAAAGGGAAGGAAGGACAGCGAATAAGAGAAGATGATTCAAAAATCATCCATTTTACAATATCCATCAATCGCAGTAAGCAATCAATCATCAATATCTAAACCAATCAAATAGAGAGTCTAAGGAAACAGTCTAAGAAATAAACAATCAATCTTATTCACCTATCGAATAATAAGAAGGATCTTTGCATCAAGGGTGGAAAAATATATCATCCACAGCGCACGACGTGACATCATAGATCACATAAGGAAGATACATCTGAATATTGAGGTACGGACAGAAGCAGCAGCAATTAATTCTTAACTCTTCCAAGCATTAATCCAAGCATTGGATATTATCATTAATTCATACAAGAATATATTTCAAGGCTGCAGTCCAGTTTATAGTAGCAAGTAAGCATCTTCATATTATTCTTATCCTCTTGTCTGATCGGCTATCATACTAGCACAGGTATGAAGGAACTTGTATTTCTGTTTCATTCATAAATGTACCATTATGATAGCATTTATTTTATACAGTGAATCACTAATAATGTGTAGACAGTCATATTCAATTGCTCGTGATAATGTATCTTGTATGCTTTGAATTCATAAGTGATTTATTAACACCATATGTGGGAAAGAGTAGAAAGTGCCAAGAGGCCATTCATGGATATTTATCACATAGAGGCCTTGTCATATGAGGTATGAGGTACCCATAGTGCAAGGATTGTGAATTAATGACCTTGGCTACCTAGAGTACCAAGGAGTCTCACAAAGGACTTAGCTCCAAGAGTACAAAGGTATTTCTTGAGTAAGGATGGGAGACATTAGAGCCCCATGGTGGATAACGGTAACTCTCATCTCATCTCACGTAAGTTGTTAATAAATGACATATGAGAGATAGCAAATATGTAATATGTATAGATAAAGATCATAGATCATGTGAAATATTATGATAAAGAATATGCAAGGCATATGAATAGTGATCATAAGAATAGCATGTGAAATATGAAAAATAGATAAGGGCAATAGTGTTAATCCACTCACCACTATGAGGAGTAAGGAAGGTTAGGGGTAGGTAATCAACCAAGGATAGGTATGGGTTCATTGGTCTAGAGCACCCCTTCAAGCCCTTATCTCAAGATGGTACCTTAGGAGGCAAGAGGTAGTCTTTTTATTTGAATGGTCTAGAGAACCCTGAGTCAATGGAAGGTCCTAGAGTGGCATGGCTCTAGAGTACCCCTCGAAGGAAGAACAACCTATACCATTGGCATTGCACCCTAATAGATTCACTCTCATAAGATGGAGGTTTGATTAATAAGGCCCAAGTATATCTCTTCTACGGAATCATGAAATGAATACAATCAATCTATGATAACAATGGCTTATGTTTATAAATGATGACATGTGATCTTGAAGGAAGATTTGAATACTAATGTTCTCTTTGTAAGTTAAAATTGTGCAAGGTTAAGGAAAATTTTTGGATTGCTAGAAGGGGACATTACAAGTGGTATCAGATCTATTGTCCTGCCATCCTGTGAATGATAAGAATTTATTATTTATGTTGTTAACATTGGTTGAGAAAACAAGGATATCCTAAAGAGAACATTATAAGATTGATATGACTCACACCTTGTGTATTACTTGTATTATTGCTTTAACTTCCTTGCCTTACTTGTTTGCTCTTTGTGTATTTTTACATTTAATTTTGTGTGCATTTACGTCATGCTTTATATCTGTGTTCCAAGTGTTTACTCTATGACTTTGAGTGTGCATTTAAGTGCATACTTTATGATTGTATTTTGAGTGTATACTCCATGATTGTGTTAAGTGTATACTCTATGATTGTATTTATATTTGAGTGTACGCTCCATAACTTGTATTTGTATGCTCTATGACTTCATGTGCAATCTGTGACTCTGTATTCAAGTGTATGCTCTATAACTTGTATTTACAAGTTGAAATTGTATGACTTGTATTCATATGTGCATGCTGGTATGATTATGTGTGACTTGTATTCAAGTGTGAATATGTATTCAAATGCATACTCCATGACTTATATTTGTATTTGAAGATGTACTTTATATTCGTATTTGAGTGTATACTCTCTGGATTTGTATTCAAGCATGATTGCATTCATACTTGAGTGTATTTAATGACTATGTATTCAAATGTGTGACTTTGTCCTTATATGACTTGTACACTCCATGATTGTACATGTATGCAAATGAAGACTCTATGACTTGTGATTGCACGCTCTATGCATTTCCAAATTTGTATGACTCTGTAATTGTATTTGAAAATTGAGTGTATGTGTATACTCTCTGACTTTGTAATTGTATGAAATTGTATGACTTGTATTTGCAACTGTATGAAGTGTATTCAAGTGCATGCTCTATGAACATGTATGATCTATGAATATGTATTTATATGCAAGTTTATACTCTCTGAATTGTATGCAAGTGTGCACTTTCTAACTTGAACTTAGTGTTCGAGTAAATATTCAGTGAGTTGTATTGGTATTCAAGTATATGTTATGACCTGAATATAAACATATACTCCACAGTTATTTGAATGCATACTCTATGAATTGTGTTTTGGTGCATTCCCTATGACTTGTATTCAATTGTATACTTTGGGACTAAGTGTATTTGAGGGAATTCTCCATGACTTTAAGTATTCAAATGTGTACTACATGCTTTATGTGTGCACTCCATGACTTATGTGTGTTCAAATGCACACTTCATGACTTGTCTCCATATTCATGCTTGCATGTTACATGTATGCTTCATGCCCTATATATTGCATGCATACTTGTGTACCAAGTGTTTTCTTGTATTTCATACATATACTTGTATTACATACTATGTGCTTCGTATACTTTTATCACATATAATCTTTGTGTAGGCTTCATGTACTACATGAATTTATGATTTAAGTTTCATATCTAATTATGTACCTATACTTCAACACAGATCTTCTCTCTTCTATCAAAAATTATCATCACACTATCTTATTGTCATCATTAAACACTTCTACAAGCTACCTTCTCTTTAAAAATTTTCAAGATGTCTCATCACTTGTTGCAATCTTGGAATCTCATTACTCTCAAATCTTCTTAATCTATGATACTTACGTCCCATCAATATTATTCAATGCACCAAATAAATGCTTATTTATACATTGAACATTCATTGGACCTTTGAATACTCTTTAAATTCTCTTTCATGGGATCACAATCATTTTCTCTACATTAAAACACATTCATAACAAAGCATTGGAAGGTGGCGTAAGAAAAGAACTCGTTGTAATTGCTTGAGGACAAGCAATTTTGAGTGGGGAGGGCTGTCATGTTGTCCATATTAAGGCATTGTTTGAATTAAAGATCTAAACATCATGACGAGAAAGTCATTTTCGTCAAATATGAAGTTTTCATCAACTAAATGATAATCATGTTTAATAAACAATAATATTATTTTTATTTTATGTTTATTGTATTTATAAATGATAATATAAATACAAAATAATATTATCAATATTGATATCATTATTATAATTATAGTATAATATATTTATATATTTAAATAATAATATAAATATTATTATTATAAATATATAAATAAATATAAATAAGAAATATTATTATAATTATTTATTATAATAATATAATAAATATAAATATAAATATAATTATCAATATAAATATTATATATTATCAATACTATATAATATATAATTATAATATTAATAATTAAATATAAATATATAAATATATAATAAATATATATATTATAAAGTAATCACATATAAGACAATCTTATATGGCACTGAATAATATTCTAGGAATCATTTAAATATTTAATCAAGGCATATTGTATAAACAACAATAGATAAAAAGTAGCGCTAATAGTAAACTAAGAATATTAAAAGAACCATGATCGATGCAAAAGGGATTTTGGGCAGTCAATGTTAAGTTAGCAAATCACATCATAAAAGGATACGTTATATATCCTCATCAACGATTTACAACAATCAAAAAATCTAATTGGGAGTGACAATTACTTAGAAGTAAACATTATTATCTACTAGTAAAAGCACCAAAGGTGCTAACAAATGGCCAATAGGCACAAATATTTATAGGCCTAACCTTAAATAGTATATATTTATATTTTTTCTAGAAAATCATTAAATGTAATAGTTGGTGGAGAAGGCTATAAATACTATAAGAAATTTTTTTTGCAAATAAAAATAATGAAATGGTATTAAATGAATAACCACATGAGCTAAATCATGAATGTGCCATTATAAAACTAAATCATAAAAAAACCATATATTTAGTAATTGCAAGATTTTTTCATTTTGTTGAAATTTCTTGTTCGCCATTTATGATTGCCTCTTTATGCTATATCTACAACTTATATAATATATTTAATACCACAAGAATTTTAAAGAGAAATGAAGACAATAGAAAAATGTATAATAACAACATAAACATATATCAATGTTTTGAATGTAACTTTTAATAAATCACATTGAATATGATATTAAATAGAAAGCTATATCAAATAAGATCATATGAAATATTTTATTTTATACAATTATTATTACATGGGCATAATTGAAAGAAAAATTATTATTGCAAGTATAAAGGCCATAACATTATTGTTAACAACACAATATTCATTTATGTAAATGAACAGCAAATAAATTGAATATTTATTGGATGTTCTCTCCAAGATCAACTTAGAGACAACAATTGGAATGGATGCTCTTCATCTTTCCTATTCTTAACATAATTTGCATTTTCTATCTTACTGTATCATTCAAATGAGAATGGTGGTGATATTCTCAAAGTTTTGAGAGATTTAACTCGAGAGATAGCAGTGAATGTTAACCAGCCCTCTCTACATCACCAATATTTATTGTTGCTCTATCTAATGTTAACCCTTGTGACTTATGTATTGTTAAATCCCATGCCATTTTAAGGGGGATTTGTGTAGGATTGCCTCTTGTAACAGGTGAAATAGGGACAAACTTTGGGTTGTTAACATCCCAAGGCACACCCACATAATTATCAAATTCTACAATCACACATAATGGCAACTCTGGTGGTTGAGTACCTTGTTGATAAACTATATTTTTTATAGTACCAAGTGCTCCATTAACTAATCTAGCATTTACCCATAAATTGCATACCAACATCACACGTTGGCCAACACATAGTAGAACCACCCTATCCAAGTGATCATCATCATCATCATGTGATTCTATACGTCGGGTGTATGTAGACACACTACGTGCAATTGGCATGTTGAGTGACTTTTGCATGTTCTTATTGTGGAGCAGAACCATATTGTTTGTGGCATATAAATGCATAGATGCATCAAATATTATATGCTCCTCAAGACTTATTAAGTCATTTGTTCGACCCATAAGGAGTTTCCAATCATCATATCTTGCAATTGCATTCCTAATGTTTGTTAATATTTCTCTAAATCTAACTTGTTCTGGATCATGCCCTTGTTGTTGAAAGATTGTGTCCAAAGTCACAACTGTTTCAAATGTAGTCCACAATGAACCATAAGTACTACTTGTAAACACAGAAAGTACAATTTTCTCAAAATAGATTAAGAAACAAAACATTTACACCAATAAAATTTAGTAAGGATAGTAATACAATAAGTGAGACCTGCATATAGTGGTATGTCTCGCATAGGAGGTAACTAGGCAAGATCACCAACAAGGATAATTGACCTTCCACCAAAATTTTTTGTGCCATGTGATGGAAATAATTGTTTCAAGTGCACGTTGATATCAACAAATAGTTTTGGGCCTATAAAACTCATTTCATAAATGAGAATATATCGGATATGCTTGACATCTTCTTGTAGAGTAGCTAATGATTAACCACTCAAAGGCTTGACATTTTTAATTGGAATTTTTAAAGATGCATGAATTATAGTGGCACATATGTTGAAAGCAACAATTCCTGTCAATGCAAGTAGCAGCAAGTGGTTTTTTCCATTGATTAACTTAAGATCCATTGCATGCGTAATACAATTAATTAGGTAAGATTTCCCAGTTCCAGTAGTTCCTTGGATGATCATCTTAAGAGGTTCATCATTATCAAGCAATTCAAAATGTCTCATGATTACATCAAATGCAATTCATTATTTTTTACTTAAATTAATTGAAGGATTAAATTGATAATCAAATTCTCTTTGGATTAGATTTCGTAGTCAGCTTGACTCTATGAATTCTATGGTTGTTTCTTGTAAAACATTTGGCAATTGATATTGGTTCCAATCATACTCTATGTCAAAGTCATGCTTACCAAGAAGATCAATATCAGATAACTGAAAATCTTGTCATGGTGCTAAGCTAGACAAAACTTGCCACTCCTCCATTTCTACATTGTCATTAGCAACATTATCTTCAATCTCTACTTCACTAGTATCAGTAGTTTCTGAGGAAACAGGTGTCCGATGTACATGCCATGCATGATATGTATTTTTAATTGCCTCCCAATATCAACTCTAATGTTACAAAATGGTTTATATAATAACAACTCACTCCAACAAAATAACTCATATTCAGGTGAGTCACTTTTTGGGATTGAAATATATTTAGGCCAAACTCTAACAATTGTGGGTATATCTTGTGGCTTCCATTTTTTATATCTGACGTGGAGAATATGACCAAGATCTTGAAACTTCTACCATACATAAATGATTTAATTGTACAGGATGCTCCATATATGCATGGATGAAGTTTTAATCCATTATCTCCGCGCCCGTTGGTTGTACAAACTCACGCTTTTGTCCTTCTATCTGCCCAATTCATCCTCTGTTGTCGCATTCCATCTACCGCTGCTGTCCGTCCTCAGTAACTCCATGATTGGCGGTCTCCATTGCTAATCCGCCACTAGCGAACACTTCAACGACAACCAACAACATTCAAACTTTGGCATCTTCATTTTTTGTTATATCCAAGCGCTCTTTAAGCTTCAATCATCGACAATCAAAGATCTTGCATCGGCTGTCATTAACAGTACACGGTTACTAATCTCCGGTTAGCACTCTTGTATAATGGCGGATCTCACAAACTTCGGGCAGCTATAAAGTCATACGTTGTTAAGCTTTCAAGGTCGGTACTTCAAGTTTTCCTTGATAGAAATCTATATCCATTTTTTCGTTTAGTTTAGACTCTTTTCATAGATTTGAAACATAAAAACTTTTTTAGTTTAGTCTTAATAAAATGCATCTTTTATTAACTTTTTAATGTCCATCTTATTACCTAGTTTTTAATTCTTAATTTAATTTAGCTTTTAACTTAAAACGTAATTTAGTTTTTAGTTTTAATTTAATTTTTAAATTTAATTTAGTTTTTAATTTTTAACTTTAATATAGTTTAAATTTAGTTTTTAATTTTTAACTCTAATATAGTTTAAAATTTATTTTTAATTTTAACTTAGTTTTCATTTAGTTATTAATTTTTCTAATTTAGATTTTATTATTAATTTAATCTTTAATCTAGGTCAATTATATTAGTTTTCATTATGATAGCATTTTAGTCTAATTTTCTAATTTTAATATAGCTTGATTCTAACATAGCTTTAATTTTTAGTCAATCTTTTTAGATTAGCTAGGCCATTTTTTCCTAACAATCATTTTTTTTGCTTTTTCTAGTCATTTTTTTTTGGTTTTGCATGTCACTAACTATTTTCTTGTGGCCATCTCGTTTGTCGAAGACCATTTTTCATCAAACTACTCACAATTGTCCTACATATTTCACTTGTCAAAGACATATCATTTGAAACATTTTGCTTGATTTATCCAGTGGACCTGATTGTGGCTTGCAGCGTGTGTCTCATCATCAAACTTGACAACTTTTTAGGTGCACTCGACACAACTTTTCCTTTTTCTAAACAACTTGTTTTCCATCACACTTGGATTTGGGTTCCTAAAATGAACATTGTTTGCTATCACATCATCAAAAAAATGGGCTAAAAAGAACAAATGTCTTCCTACACATTTGGCTTTGGATTTAAAAAGAACAAGTGCTTGAACTATTTTCCTCACATTTCATTTCTAAGGGTCAATTAACAACTGCGAGTGTGAATCAAGTGAGAACTCACTTGGTTTGCTTTTGTATACCCTATCTAGGAGGCCTGCTTGGAGACACACCACTCCAAGGGACGACCTCAACTGAGGTTGAATCAAAAGACACTTTCATTGGGAGTTAGAATCTTGTCACTCTTGGTTAACCCCAAAGAACTTTATACCTTTGGGATGTGAAGGTGAAGGGTGGGTTACCCCTTTCTCCCGTCTGTGTGGCAGGATTTCTCTTTCAATTCCATAGTCAACCTTGTGCAATCTAGTCTAAGACCTAATTGGCCATACCCACTTGAATAGACATTAGGCTTGTTGATGTGTCTTCCATGTGTGCTTTCTTAATCATCACATTTCATTTTCAAAATCAAAAACTTGCTTATGTGTCTTGCGTGAGTGATTCATGTGTGTATATGCATAATCATTTGTTTGAACATTACCAAATCAAGCTCTAAACATCAAACACATAAACAAATCAATCTAAACATTCATCCTAGTCAACACACATCATATCCAACTTAATTTCATCCACATCATCCAAACAATCCACATCATCAACCAAATCCCTAAACAAGCACTTGCTAAAAGGACTTAAGACAAACACTTGGGTGACAACATGTTTACACAAGAAGACCCAGAAATCAAATTTCAAAGATTCCTCCAAAATCTTTATCAAGGATCACAATCCCTAAACTAAGATGCCATTGAAACATTACAATTCTGCATCCAAAGAGCTCAACCCCAAGCAAGCCAATCACCTCAATTGCAACACTTCGTAACCTAAGTTCAACACCTTTTAGCCATTAGTCAAGCCCGACAAGGACAATAATCCTTAACCATTCACTCCCAACCTAATCCATCTTGCCACATGTCATATCTGTCCACTTGATATCAACCTAATCCATCTTGCCACATGTCATATCCGTCCACTTCATATCAACTTAATCCACCTTATAGCCACATGTCATATCCATCCACTTCCTGTCAACCTAATCCACCTATCCACCAAGTCAATGCCACATCAACCTATGAATATCCACCTCAAGCTTATTCAATCCTTCATGCCGACATTCCAATGCACTACCAAGCCCATCCACAAGGCAATCAAGTGATTTCACAAGAACAACATGCAAGTCCAAATGGCCTTTTGTATATAAATCAAGTGAGAACAAGTCAACCTTGCCAACAAGATCAAATGCCCGCATCTTTGAGTTCACCTCGAGATCTTTTGTCTACATATCCTACCATTACACCTAGCTGCCAAGACTATCAATGGCCTCCCTAACAAGCACAAATGAGCCCAAGTCCACCTTTGCAACAAGAAGCATATGCAGCTCCAAGTGGTCCTTTGTACATAAACCATGCGAGCCTAATACAACAAGACTTAATTACCTTTGACAAGGGAGATACCAATCTAGCCAATGCATCATATGAGTTGCCTCCATCATCCAATCATATGCCGACACATGAGCCAACAAGTCCTATTCTAACACCACCATGTGATCCCATTCCTAGTCCATTAATCCCTCTACCTTCTAAACCACCAAGCCCTCCATTACCTTCATCACCATGTCATTCTAATCGTTCACCAAAGGATGCGGCTAAGATAGTTTTACAAAGGATACTTGAAGCAAAACTCATTGAACTTCCTGAACTCAAACCATGTGAAGAAAGTTCGTATGATGAACATGATTATTGTGCATACCATAGGACCAAAGGCCATAATACAAATAAATGCCCAAAATTTGTCCCAATTTTTTACAAGGTGTATCGACATACAATAAGAGAGAAATATATATCTAATCTCATTATCTCCCCATCCAATCCTAATCCTAATCATAATCTTACAACACCATCTACCCTTATCATTTATCCATTATATTGTCCTTATACCCATACACTTGCAAAGGATGTGATCCATTAGCTATTAGCTAGGAATAAATTATCCCCATGTCAAACACCCACTCATGAGCCTATCAAAGAACTTCCAAAGGTCATGCCCAATCCTACAGTCCCGTCATGTGACCTACAATCCATTAAGCCTATTCAAGAAACCCCCATGAACCCAAGTCAAGAGCCATCATACCCTTATGTCCACAACCCTCAAGAGCATATCAAGCCTATCCAAGAGTATCCTACTTCCACTTCCATTCAAGCAACCCAAGAGATATGTCAAGAGTTTAATACTAAGCATGTGGAAACATCAACCCCTTGTCTAAGTCAATATCAAAACACTTCCCTCCACCCCATCCATAACATATATCTTTTCCATGATCAAGATGATATCCATAATGATGAACCTATCCATGAGAATCTTGATCCTATTCATACCCCTACAACTATCCATGAACAAGACACCCAAGACCTACATGCTTTATCCAATGAAAGTCTTGTTGACCTACTTCAGCATTCACCTCGTTTCATGGCCTTCCTTCAAATCAAAGAGATATCTTCCTCTAGCCATGATCCCACAACATCCACTTGTCATGATGAGACACTTGTCCCCCAAGTAAGCATAAAAGATCAAACAAATAGATTGGATCTTAGTGAATATAATGAACATAATCAAGATCCTAATGATCATTCATCCATATCCACCATCAACTCCACTTCAAATCCACAATCATAGCCCCTTGTTCTTACCACCTTCATCCATGAATGTTCTTCCTTAGCACAACAACGACCTTTATCCACTTCACCTTCTCCATCCAATAAAGAGCTCAAGTCTAGTTCCCTAAGTACACCTAGTCCCATTGTCCATCGCATACTCCAAAACATGAACTACCAAGGCAAAGGTCTAGGCCTTTATGAAAAAGGTATTTTGGATCCGATTCATGTCAAGATCCCTCCATGCTCATATGGCCTTGGCTACACACCCCAAGGTAAACAAGGCTAAGATGTTGGTAATCCCTTCATGCATCCTAAACCTATCACTTTCCATCACACCCCCCATCATCTACCCAAAACATATGTTGCCATTCCACCTCCATCATCCTATAAATGTCAAAAGCATGTGACTGTACACCTTCCACCATCCACTTTACCTTCACTTTTACCAACTCCAAATATCCCTCCATCCACCTTGCCACCGTTGCTTCCAACACCTAACATACCTATCATTCATAAGTATCCTTACATCCCTAATCATGACCAACAAATGCACACATCACCTAAGCATAAAGCTTCCAATCATTCCATCCACTCCACCCACCCCATGGGATTCAAAAGCAAAAATTTTGATGCCTCTACCTATAAAGCTAAAAATCCTAACAAAAATCCTAAAGTTCTTCATACCTTAGGACATAAAGAATCAAAATCAAAGCAAAGTTCATCTAAGTAGCCATCTAAACCCTTACCTCCAAATGCAAAGCCCAAAAGAAAAATGGTTTGGGTTCCTAAGCAAATAGCTAGCAAGTCAAATGAGGCATCCTCATCCACATCTCAAGAATCCCAACCACCTATATCCATCCAAGAGCCTGTTTCCATCCAAAACTTCCATTCCCTTAAAAAATCCCACAAGCAAAACAAAAGCACTAAAAATACTAAATCTATGTGGGTTCCTAAATCACTTCATCAACCATCTCCTAAGCAAACATCCCCATTGCTTCCTACACCACCATCTCATCAAAATCTTCAATGTTTATCATGGTGTGTGCAGCCATTGCTCATGGTTCCCTTCCACTCTTCAGCACCTCCACATAACTACATCTCCCCATCTTCCACCCATTATCCTACATATCTCCCCCATGCTATCCCTATGTCCCATGCTTTGGCATAAACTTTTCATCCATCTTCATTCCATAAACCTATATAATCCACATCATAATCCACTATCCCCATCCATCTATCCTTGCATGAACCTTTCATAATCCATTTCATCATCGACGTAATCCCTTATCAATATCTATGATCATAATGACATGGTCCATGCGAAGACATCATCCATCTCTAATGGGACACTATCACCTCTCATAGCACTAGACACTTGAGTCCCTCCTAGCCATTACCATGGTGAAAACCTAGCAAATAGGCGCCATGTGTAATTGTCATCCCATCTAAAAAAAATTTTTAAAAAAAAGATTAAAATAGTAAAGAGAAATCCCTTCGTCCAATGATGAAAACCTGGTAAATAGGTGCCTTGGATAAGTACCATGATGAAAACTTGGCAAACAAGCATCATGTGTAGGTTAATCTTCTCTGTCACTTACACTTGGGGGCACATTGTCTCATCAAACCTATCTATTTCCAAACTATCTATCCCATTATATCATTTTTCATCCTATCCTGTCCTACCATTACCATACGATCCTACCATCCTTAGCCATTACATAAACATGCCTATCCTATTGAACCCATTTATCCATTCTTCCGCCTTTTGATTTTGATGAAGACATGGGGACAAAATGTTGAAACATGTTTGGATATTTCTTGACATACCTTCTTTCCAAACCAAGTCCTATCCATTGACCATTTATCCATCCCATTTAAACCAGTCCATCATGTCATCCTATCATCATAAGCCATGTAAATTCCAATCATGTCATCCCTTGGTCATGAACTTTGTCATGTAAAAATCCTAAGCATTACCACCTAGAATGGGGCAACTTATTCTTCCTATGCAACATAGCCTTTGGAGATCACATCCTAGCTCTCTTATGATCCATCCACTATGGCATATCCTTATCATGAGCTTTCAATCTTATAGCTTATCCCCATCTATTTATCACAAGCTTTCCACTATAGCCTACCTATCCATTTATCATGAGGCATGCATCCATCCCTTATATAGCCTATCCTATTATCTATCCATCCAACTCTCATGAACCTTCCATCCCATCCAACTCTCATGATCTTGCCATCACATTCACTATGAGCCCAACATTTTCTCCATCCTTTTATCCATCCTCCTACATCTTTGAACCTAGACGTGGTTTTCCCTTGTCATTGGTATCTAGCACAAAGGCTACTCCAATTGTAAATCCATTAACACAAAAAAAAATCAAAATATCCCGAAAAAACAAATAAATAAAATATTTCAAAAAATCCAAAAAATTAAATATCCAACGAAAAATCCAAGTAATAAAACCAATCACATCATCCAAAACAATCCACTCCATCAACATTCAATCAAAATCAAATCATCATCATCAATTCTTCCTATAAATAACATTCATTCATCCATTTCAATCAATCACTTCTTCCAATCATATCAATCAAATCAATCTAAGCAATGATCTTAAATCTAAGTCACACTTATCCATATCAAGCAAGCCAATTAATCAAGGAACATTATCCAATCAAATCAACAGGTTTTGATCCTAATCTTGTGATGAGCCCAATCAATCATCATCAATGGGATATATCGTTCCCACATCATCCTTGTGTTGATCTAGGGATATAGCTTTCCCCACAATGATAACACTATCATTATCAATGAAACAATCAATCATTGGTTAATGACTTGACAAGGGCAATACCTTGTTTGTTGTACATCCTTTGAGCACACCGAGAACACTTGCTTATGCTTAGATTGAGTGGACACTCTAATCATCACACCATCACTATCATCATTCAAAACAATCCAATCATCAAAACAATCAACCCAGCAATAGCAAACATCACAACCAAAGCACATAAAGCCAACCATCAAAACAAATCCTATCAATCATCAGCATCAACACCAAAGCAAATCAACTCAATTACATCAACTCCAATCGAAACAAATCCAATCAAAATCAAATCAAAAGCAGCTCAATCCACCATCAATAAAACAAATCCAATCAAAATCCATAACCTGATCTTTCATCTCATCAATAAAACAATCAGAACTACATCTCATTTCCATCGTTAAGTGCATTGATCCCATGGATACAAGGTATGTAGGCAGTCTGGAGTACAAAGGAAGTACCTAGATTCAGGTACAGGTAATTTTCATCTTTCTCCTCATCATTTCTTCTATCATCTATCTTCTACATCATTAATAAATAACTTCTTCCAATCAATCTATCATCATCAAAATCAAAGTCATCAATCCAACCATTAATTTAATTTACACCAATTCATTTTCATCAATCTTCATCCATCATTTTATCATCCTCAAAATCATTTCAAAGTAATGATCCAAATGCAAGCCCATCCTTAAAGCTATACCAATCAAGTTAATCAATCAAACCAAGTTATCCAAACACAATCCATGGTCTTGATCCTAGCCTTGTTGTAAGCCAAATCAATCAGCCAATCAGTCAACCAATTCAGCAAACAACCTTGTGTTGATCTAGGGATATAGCTTTCCCCGCCATGAGAACAATCTCAACTATCATCAATCAAACAATAAATCAATGGTTTATAGCTTGACAAGGGCAATACCTTGTTTGTTTTTGAATCATTTGTGCATGCTTGCTTGTGTGTGTTATCATTTATCTTGCATTTGTATCAAATTAGTATCAATCCAGCTAATATTCATATCTTGTATCTAGAAAAGGTTATCTTATGCTGGGGCACGAGACACATCATCACCTTGGTCCTTATACCTTGGTGCATAACATCTAGTGCTATATCAAATATCATGGTTGCTCACTTTCATTGCAGCATAATGCATAATCATTTCTTCTATCCATCCCCTTATCTTTCTTAACCAATCCCTTTCATTTCGAGAGCCTACCTGTGTTTGTCCAACCCGCCTATCCTCTCAAGGGGGCATCATCATCCCATTCCATCATTATCCCATCCTTTTCCTCTATCCATACCTCATCTTCTTGGAAATGATGTTACTCGACATAAAGCTTATCATCTCAAACATCATCTCAAAGAGGGGTAAAATGTAGACACCCAAAACTATCCCAAATTTGCGTATGTCTTGCAACACCTTGTTAAACCATTAGCGTAGACATCATAAGCCATTTTGTCCTAATTCCCATCCTAATTTCCCTAATCCCACTTAGCCAATTAAGTAAATAAATTTATTTATTTTTTTAATTTCACATGCATAATCCCATTTATCCTATTCTCATCCCAATTAATTAAATAAATTTTATTTATTTAATTAATTCTCACATCATATTTTATCCCATCCTATTCATCTACCCAATTAATTAAATAAAATCTAATTTATTTAATTAATTTTCCAACTATATCCCAATTAATTCAAATATTTAATTTGAATTAAGTCACATGATCCTTACCTCACCTTGACACTTGTCCATTTCCCTTTAATCATGTGTTGTAGTACAACTCATTTAAAATACATTTTATGTACACCATCATATGTACTACTATTTGTGTACACAATAACACATGAGACCTATTTCCTTTGACACATGTCACATGACTACAATTTCTTAATGTGCAAGGAACCAAGCCAAGCCTATAAATCAAGCCTCTCTTGAGCCATCTATAGATATATTCTTCAAGTATCCTCATTCTATCAAAATCACTCTTGAATCTATCACATCATTCTATCATCTTCATCTTAATGTTATGCTGCAGAAGTGCACCCAACATTCCTCCAACAATCATCCTTCAAAATCTTGCATGCTCATGCGAGGTGGAGAAGAGCAATGGAGATAAATCGAGTTTGACATAGAGATCAGTTTGCATTTACATTTGTTATTTTGATTTCCATGTTGTCTTGTGCTTCATTGTGCATTATTAGGGTTTTATCATTGTTGATTATGCATTTACCCTGATTTGCAATTTTACCCTAACTACATCTATAACAACATATAAATTTTATTCACAATTATACTACTTTAAATTGAATACCTTGCCCATAGGTCTTTTACTCCAAAATATTTTAAGAGGATCTCTTGGTGAAAACTTTTGAAGCAATGTTCCATGTACATAGCAACAATATGGGGATTTTCAATTATATTTTTGTTTCTCCACTTGTATGCATCCCTTGAGTCTGATGGGGCTTGTGTTGGCATTAGTTGATGAAGATCAGGCCATTTTGTATTAGTTGCACTCAAAGTTATGAAAAAAGTAGGGCAACCCAATTGTGTTATCATATCAATCAATTCATTTCTGTATGTTTTCCAGTAAGCTCTAGTTCCTCTTAATTGACATCCATAATGCATCACTTGCTGAGGTAGGCAATCATCAGGGTAATCTCTCAAACGCTGTCATAAATCTGCAACTGTCACAGGTACACCATCCTTTACACTTTTTTTACAAATATTGCAGTTGTTGCTTGACTCCATTGTCGCAACATCTTATTCAACAATAAATACCGAAACTTGGGATGTCTTGCAAACCTATTATCATAATACCGCATTAGATGTAAAGCATATTCATGTATACAGATACTTTTCATACATGGTTGTAACCATTTTGCTTCACCAATAGGAAATGCCATGTCAAATAAGCCTCCTGTGGTGTATTGATTAATTGGTGACAGACCAATATGAGGCCACTCAATCATGTCAATTGAGTTGTTACCATTATTCTCAACAAATCTCCTCACTTCTTCCATTTCTCGATGTGTTGAACTAAATCTAGGTACAAAAGATGAAGGTTGTTGTTGAGGTTCATCTTCTCATGCTAAACTATCATCACATGCATTTGATATGTCTACATCATTAATATTGGATTGCACAAATCTCAAGCTTTTAGAGACATCCATATTTTCTTCTAGTAGTGCCATGATTGAGTTTTCATCAAGTTTGACATCTTTGTAGTATTTATCATATTTTATTTTATATTGTAGTGCAGCTAATACACGTGACCTTTCTACATAACAATCATAATACCTAGATTGGGTAGAATGCCTTATCACAATCAAAATGTCAAGATCACATATCTGTCATGGTAGGCACCTTACAACTGTAGTTATATCTTGTGGGAAATAAATTGTGTGTCCTCTATATTTGTACTGGCCAACACGAGAATGGGTAACTTGTATGATTGGATTCACTCTACCAATAAGGATTTCCTCAACTTGAGTAAGCACTTGTAGAACATAAGGTTGCTCCCCAGGGTCCATGTTATTCCATTTAGATAGTCGATGTCCATATTTCTCACTTCGGCACCTACCACAAGAAGGCCCTTCATTAGATTGACTAATTTTTATTCCAGGGTATTTCTCTTTACAAATTCAACACATTTGAATAATAGATAGTTAATCTATCCTATTGTGAAAGCTTTTTTGTATTTCATGTAATCTGTCACTAAGTTTAACTTGGGGGATTGCAAGCAACATGTGGTGTAGATGAAGCTCCATGATCATTAGGGATGTACATAACTGTAAAGTTTGTTTCAAATTCATCCATCCATATATCAATATCTTCCCCAGAATCAAGACTGTCACGTCTACTATTCTCATTTAAAACATGATCTTTGTTAAAAGAGTGGTAACCAAAAAGGTTGGATTGCCAATTGGAAGGACCTGCTTCATTTGGATGTGGAGAGGACCACACATTTTGGTAATGACAAACTGATTTACCTTTGTCCCTTGTCACCGATTGTGGTGGTGCATGTGGGATTTCCATGGCAGTGGAAGTTGAATTCAAAGATCTACATTGAAGTGAACTATTTGCAACATTACATTGCAAGTGTTATTACCGAGTGGGATGAATGGAAGTGCCATGAACCATGTCCTCATTATCATTATATCAAAGAAGATGAAGATCATGCATAACTTCAGATGAAATCACTGTATGGATGTTTGGGAGATGAATATCAATATCAATATCATTTAGTGAGCGAGGAATACAAGTAGTATGAGTAGAATGCACATTATCAATATTGTCTTCATTCACACTGCTACAACCCAATGACACTGATATATCATGATCTTGGACATCTCTTATATTTCATCTCTCTCTCTCTCTCTCTCTCTCTCTCTCTCTCTCTCTCTCTCTCTCTCTCTCTCTCTCTCTCTCTCTCTCTCTCTCTCTCTCTCTCTCTCTTCTCATATGATAATTTTCCCTTCTTCGCCTATTTATATCTTCACATCTAGAAGCATACGAATATCGATGACGTGCATTTCTATGCTGGCGTGCAGATATTGTAGGGTCTTGGATATCTGTTATATTTTGTGCTTCTCTCTCTCTTCCCATACAATAATTTTCCCTTCTTTACCTATTTATATCTTCACGTCTAGAAGCATACAAAGCTCTACGACGTGCATTTCTATGTTGTCATGTAGAAACTATAATGTTCTCAACATCCACATCAACATGAGCATATGCAATATTATTCTGGTTCAATCTATCTAACTCTGTAGGTAATGACACATCTGTGTCCCTCAAGACACCATGAGTATCTTCACTCGTAGAAGCATACCAAGTTCTGTTAATTGCATTTCTATGTTGATGTGTAGAATTTTCACTATTTTGAATAACCACTTCAGGAGTAGTAGATACAATATTTTCTCAATGCAACTCATCAAACTCCATATGCAAGGGAACACTCGTCACCCTCATTAAATCAATAACTTTTTTTCTACTATTCCTCTACCATGCACAATTCAATTGATATAGGGGGCCCACCATTCTGAGACACATGATCAAAATTGAAGATAAGATTAAGGTTTTACATATGCAAGGACATAAACACTAAGTATTATAAGCTAAGAATGGGTCAACATTATCTTATATCAACAACATAAATACATTGATATTTATGTAATGTGAAATATGTTATAAAATTGTAGAAGTTCAATTTTTAGATATACACATAGTAAATATATTAAAGATATACAATTCTTGAAAATTAAAATGTTATATATAACAATGAGACATGAAGGTCAATTTTTAAAAAGCATTAATTAATTTTCACATGATATTTACTACCATTAGTTGCACAATATTTAACTAAATACCATATATACATTGTATTTGTAGTGAAAAAAATTGATAATGATATATCATTTTTATTCAAATTCCATAGAATCATACATTTATTCACCAATTAAATGGCCAAAAGAACTCAAGATATTCTTGCTTTCATTAGCAAAGTCAATGTTTGTACCTTGGCTATTACATATTTAACTAGAGGCTTTGAATGAAAAGTATCTAATTTTGCATGCATGGAGAACATAAAAGACCCGAACAATAACTTTTGTTTGACTTTCCATGGATCCATTTTATGATGTTCAATGTCAATGCACAAATCTTTCCTTTTAACACCCAACATTGCAATACTTGCTTCATCAAAAATTATTCCCCATATAGAACCTGCATAGTCTTCAAGGCAAACCCTAAATGTGTATCTATAATAACATTTAGGAAACATTTTTACACACTTGGAACAATTCCATCCACCACTTGTAATTTTTGTCACTTTTCATCAACATTGTGAATTACCATCAAGATATTCTTGCTTTAATTAGCAAAGTCAATGTTTTTGATAATATAAGGCGGCTAAACAAGGGGCCGAACCCTTACAAAAAAATAGAGAGGCCCGAAGGCAGCAAGCATCAACAGTGCCTTAAACCAGAAATAACAGATACATCAATTACAGATTTCCAGCATAACCAGCAAAACCAGCTGCTAAAAACTAATGTCATAAAAATAGAGTAACAGAGTATCAGCAATATAACAACAAAAACTAAGGAGGCAACATCTCTCCTTTCTAGACCATAGATTTCATAATATCATCCACTTTTTTAGCCAGATCATCATTGTCAGTATTGACATGAACCCCCAGATTCTTCAGCACAGAGAGGTTCAGGAGAATAGAGGTCCTGAGCACAATGGAGAGATTCTATTCCATCTTTGCAATGCAAATGCGCAGACCTGCAAGTTCTGCCCCCAGACCATCATCAGTCTCCATAGCATCCTCAGGCTCTTCCACGAATATTTCCCCCACTTTGTCAACATTTCTAGCAAAGTCCGCAACATCCTCAGTGGTAGCCCCCGTATCATGAGTCTCCTGCTTGTCTTCATCATCACCAGATATGTCCTGAATCCCCATATCCCTGTCGTCCTCCCTCCGGGTGGATTCATCCGAACCACTCTCAAAATAGTCAATGAGCTTTGCTGGAGGAGCCGGTTTGCCAGCAATACGCCCTAACCGCCAAACTCCAGAGGAAAGCCCCACCCTACAAACCTTCGCAAAAGAATCACTTCTCTAACCCACCGGGGTCCTACCAAGAGTTTTAGGGGTCCCAACCACTGCCTTCCCAGTGCTTATTTTGCCAGCAACCTTCCGCTTTTTACCCTTCATAATGGCAGTAGGGCCCGGAGTATCAATAGAAATTTTCGTAGGAGTGCAAAAGGAAACATCTTTAGTCTTGATAGGAACAGGGGAGGGCCCGGGTTCATCAACATCAGGAATATCCTTAGGGTTAGAGGAGGGCTCCCCTTCCCCACTATTAGTTGGAATGGACTTAGAGGGTTCAAGGGGAAGATGGTGATTATACAGACAGAGAATAAGGCCCTAGTGAAGAGGGATAGGCTTCTTAGCAGTGTTTTTAGCCAGTTTCACCCTAACCCTAAGGATGGAATGCTCCAGGGAAGAAAGCAGATAAAATAGAAAACTAATTTTAGCATTGCGACGGAAATGATTTAAAAGGGGGAGATGGTAGTTATAAAACTTGGTGAAGTGCCCCTCTAGGGTGAAATACTTCATGAGGATAAAACACATAGTGTCCCATGGCTCCGGTAGCTTGGCTCTATCAAAACCGCCCTGGTAAGGAACTATTTCTTCGCCATCACCGAGGAAGAGCTTCTGACTGGAGAGGTCTGCAATTTTAGTTTTCCTCTGCAGCTTCAAGCCTTGAGTAGACATACCAGTGGCCATAGCGATTACGCGTTCAGAAACTTCAAAGCTAATTCCACCCACCAAAACCCATGTGTTCTGCCAAGACTGAGCAAATTGTTCAGAAATAGCTTCATTGTACCCATTAAGCCTCTCCAAATAGGGGCTAATCCCACCCTCTTTGCAGTAATGCTACACCACCAAATTGTCCTTAAATTCACAACATGAGACAGGTTCAGTTCTAATTCTATCTCCTCCCATGGCGAAATTACAGTGCATGCCACAGAAACCCCAAGTTTCCTCCATCATCTTTACAGGAGAATTACTAACATGAATGAGGCTAATAATGTAGGTAATAACATCGCACACAATCTCATAAATATGGGAAGCCTTGCAAATGCCAATCCCATGCTTAACCATCATTACCCAACATAGGACATGATGATCCGGCCGTCCGCTCACCTTATGAGAGAATGGAGCGGAGTTGACAGTAGAGAAGGTATGAGAGGACTCGTACTTCAAAAGACACGTCAGCCCCCTCCTAAGGAACTGACAGTATGAGCTGTCTTTCAAACACATCTGACTCATCAAGCCCCAGCCACGTCTTTAAGAATGAGAGTCTTAAGATTTAAAGGAAGATGATCAAATTGGCACCAAACCCTCCAATTTGAATATCAAATTAGCAAAGTCAATGTTCTGTACCTTAGCTATTACACATTTAACTAGAGGCTTTGAATGAAAAGTATCTAATTTTGCATGCATGGAGAACATAAAAAACCTAAACAATAACTTTTGTTTGACTTTCCATAGATCCATTTTATGATGTTCAATGTCAATGCACAAATCTTTACTTTTAACACCCAACATTGCAATAGTCGCTTCATCAAAAATTGTTGCCCATATAGAACCTGCATAGTCTTCAAGGCAAACCCTAAATATGTATCTATAATCACATTCAGGAAAAGTTTTTGCACACTTGGAACAATTCCATCCACCACTTGTAATTTTTGTCACTTTTCATCGACATTGTGAATTACCATTCACTAATGGGCATGTTGGATAACTAAAGTTTTTCATCTCATCAACAGAGATCAATGTTGCCCTAAGTAGAATGCATTGCAGTTTTTCAAAGGTTTTGACTCCATTTTGTATTTTACCAGTATTCATTTGTGTAAAAATAGGCCCATGAGCATGAGATGGGGTTGTTAAATAATGACATCATGGATTATTTTTCCAATATCATTATACCAATGTTTCAATTTTTTTGCATCTTCAATGATAGGATTTATAAATACTTTGCTTGTTGTCACTGTTCCTATGCATCTACCATGAAATTCTGACACTTGTGCACCTTTAATAGCAATGATAGACAGCTTGCCATCATTTTGCAGTTGTTCCAGTTCAACACCTTCTTTTATGCAAATTGTTTCCAACATGGTAAGTTCATTGCTACACTCTATCATATCTCTAATATATAAACTCCTTTTTTTCAATTCTCCTCCATTCTTCATAAATATTGTATTGTAAGGGCCAACTTCAAGGACAACACCAATGACATCAATCAATGAATTTACTGGCATCTTCTCAATTTCACTTATTAAAGTGAAAGAATTTTTTTCAAATGGAATGGATAAATCATCACTAGATAAAAGTTCTATATTGCTGGTGTAATTTAGTGTTATCTCATAATCACTTGACAAATTATTGAATATTTTATCTACCAACTTTAATTTCCCATTTGATATAGCATAATTAGACCCAACTTTTATTTCTTCAGAGAATTTGTCAACAAGTTCATTAAAACAAATTATGCAAATCTCTCCACCATCACTGTCAACAACATCAAAACTAAATACTTTTCCTTGTCCTCTATCATTACTGAAGTGTCAAACTTCCACCTTGTTTATCACTCTACATTTGATAATCAATCTTCATGGAAAGGTGTTAACACGGTTATTGGAATGGAACAAATCACTTTGTTTACCATGTGCACTGGACCCATATTCAAAGAGCAACCATTATGCATATCAGTCAAGCCAATAATATTTGAGGATGGTAATGCAACATCATTGGACTACAAGTCTAAAGAGGTATCACTTCCAACTAAGATTTTATCATCAATGGTATGCTTGAATGATACCATTTCAGCATCTGGTTCAACAATATCCATGTCGAGAATGACCATAAACCTATGAAAAAAATTTAAAATCTTGTTATTATTGGCAATATAGATTACACATTTAATTTCTAAATATAATTAAAAAAAGTTTACATTTGATTGCGTATATTGTCACATTTATAGTCATTGATTTGCAATATTGTTTCTTTTTTCAGAATGCCAGAGACAACAAATTCATTGCAATCAATTGGCAATAAACTTAAATGTGTTTGAACCCCATCTAATAGTAATGCACGATATCGTTCTTTTGAATGATCTTTACTTGTTATTTGCTTCACATCCAATACTTGAAGTATAGGCTTGAGACCAAGAACCCCATTCTTCAAACTAGAAATAGCTCCTTGAGAAATAGTGGACACCATATTATCCTATAGTGTTTGCAAATCTTATTAGACACAAATGGTGCACAATCACATAATTAGAAAATTATAAATTATGTTTAATAAAATATTTATAAGCATATTAAAGTTCAAGAGATTTTAGAGGCTTCTATAAGAAAGAAATGAATATCAAGTTATTATAGGTTTTAAAGATTGTAAATCTTTATATTTAAAAAAATATTTGTAAAAGATTCACAAAAAATTCCTAAAAATTTGTATATGGGGGCTATCTTATATTACTTCCACATATGACTACAACTCTTATCAACTAACACTACATGTAAATCACATCAAGCTAATACTTAGGACATAGCAAAATTCATTGAGTGAATCATAATATCATAAGGGTTTTCAAAATGATTTTTTTTTGTATTTTTTGAGAAAAATATAAGCAACATAAAAGTAGTTTGTTGCAAGATTCAAGCAAGTCATTCATTAAATGGGATCATATAGTCGATAATGAACACGTATGATTTTTTTTTTTAACATTTGAAGTCATTTTAAATATGAGGGTTCCTTATCTCTCCAAAAAGGTTTCCCTTTCTTTATACTATCAATCCAATATACCGAACCTTTCTGTATACCCACCCTTCCAATATACACATTAGTATGTGGAAAAAATTAGTCCTCCATATACGCGACCGTACGTGAGACAGACCTTAAGGTACACAAAAGAGAACAATACGTGGTACCAAGTTAGTACATGAAAGAGATTTGCTCTATCAACAACACCTGCTTAGAAAGAAATCCTTGTACATAGGTGTAAGTTCCTTTTATACTTGGAATTTCTTACTATCAGGATTTATGTCTTACAATAGAGACGAATGGGTATTGAACGGAGCAATTTTTATTTTTTTAAAATAATTTAAATACCTTATTTCTCCCTGATGATTTATAGGGTCGATGCCACAAACATTGTTGTTGCATCTTTATTAGGTATTATATGTTGTAATTCAACACGATAGCATTACCCGTAAATATGAATCAAAGGCATCGTTTTCACCGAACACTGCTTATTTGTTACAAAAATGTAACAAAATATTAACTTATATTGATTTTCAAAAAAGAAATCTATTCAATAAATCAGCCTAAAACAATTTTAAAAAGTAACTTTAGTGTATAAAAGATATATTTTTAAAAAGTATTTTTAGTAATACTAAAGTAAAATTAAAATTTACTACATTTTAATAAAATTTATTTTATATTTAAAATTAAATAAAATTTAAATTTAGATTTGAACTAAACTTACTCTAAATTTAAATTATTTTTTAAATAAAAACTAATTTCAAACTAAATCTAAGCTTATATTTAAGACTAGTATATTTATATTTAAAAAATATATCTACAATAAGCCGAGAGATATCTTCCAATTTGTTGGCATTTATAAATTACTTGCAGTTAGAATATTTGATATGCTCACATGAGTTAATTTCAAGAGACTATGATGTGAGACTTTTCATATTCTTCAAATATAATAAAGATTTTACTTCATAGCTGCTGAAGTTTTTCTATTTTTCTATCCATTTGGCTTCCACAAATTTATTTTTTTTTGTCAATTTTTTTTATTTTTTGTTTAATGTGGTAAAGATTTCACTCCATAACTGCCCAAGTTTTCCTATTTTTCTATCCATTCGGCTTCCACAAATTTATTTATTTACACATTTTATGAATTTTTTTACATGGGAATCTGAATCTTAATTGTTTACGAGAATTTGAATCTTTCAGCCCTTGTTGTGAGAGTAGAACGCCTCTCAGCGTAATTATTTAAATCTTAAGTAAACTAATTTTTTTATAACTAAATAAATAAAATGATAACTAAAACCATAAATTTTTTACTTTTATATATATATATTTTTAATTAAAATTTTTATATTAATTTTAAATTAAGTGCAATATAAAGGTCCAATTTATAAACAAATTAATATAAATGAATTTACAAGTAAATTGTAGATTAGAAACATTTACCTTTGATTTGTTGAACTCAATTTTAAAAAATATCTGTAAAAATTTTCAAACTAAGATTAAATAATTTAAAAGATTTAAAAATAATTGTAAACTAAATTAAATTAATTTTTACTTGTAATTTAATATAATTAAATAAAACCTAATTTCAAACTAAGATTAAATTTAAATCTTAACTATACTATTTTTTTAAAACAACTAAAAAAAATTATAATATTAATATAAAGAAACTAAAATTTATCATAATATCATTTTCCCTATAATCATTTATATTTTCTAAATAAAATATTCTCTAAAAGACTTTTTAAAGAAATCATTTATATATTCCTATAATCACTATCCAAGACTTAAAATAATAAAAGACTTAAACTATTAAAAAAACAAATTACTAAAAAAAGAAATAAAGGCAACCTAGATTTTTACATAAAAGAAAAAAAACAAGAATAAATTAAAAGAGAGCTTATCTATTATATTCTATATATTAATAAACCTCCTAAATTAATGCATATCCAAGACGTCAAATAATAAAAGACTTAAATTATTCAAAATTTAAATGATTTACACACTTCCTACACATCAAAATTTTATTGATTCAATATAACATCCTAAATCTTACACAACAAGTAAATTAAATAAACAATTGATGATTAAAATAAATTATTTATGAATATTATATTCCTCTATTAAAACTTCTAAAAACACTTAACCTAACTATTTATTCAAATTCAATAACTCAATTCCATAATTTTTCACAAATAATTGAATAAACAATTCATGGTTAAAATAAAATATTTAATTCCTAGGTCACTAAGAATTCCTATTATTAATGACCTCACTCAACAAGATTCATTTGTGTAAAGAAAGATTCATGCCTAATAATTTCCCCACTCCTTAATTAATAAATAATAACTTAATAACATTTAATTGGAATTTTCTATTTCCATAAAAATAGAGGAAAGAATGAAACATAGCATATAATAATTAATACAAATTATGTCTAAGTTCAAATTAGAAGATTCCAAATTGAAAATACCTATCTAAATTACCATTCATACCCCATACATTTATTTAATTCATTTTCAAGCATGAGTATCTTTGTATTTTTTTTTTCTTGTTTTCTTTGTAGGGCTTTGGTGCATTTACTCTTTTATGTTGGTGCAGGTTCAGAATATGAAGAATGGCTACAAAAGCATAGAAGTACATTTCTGCATGCTCTTAAATAAGAGCATAATGGTTTTATATATATATATATATATATATATATATATATATATATATATATATATATATATATATATATATATATATATATATATATAACCATTCATACTCCTACATTTATTCAATTCATTTTCAAGCACGAGGAAACCTTTGCTCCAGTTGCTCATTATACATTCGTCAGGACCATCATTGCTATTGCAGCATTTAAAAGATGGAAGATACACCAAATGGATGTGAAGACAACATTTCTAAATGGTGTAATCAAGGAAGAGGTATATATTGAGCAACCTGATGGCTTTGAGGTTCATGGGAAGGAGTTTCATGTTTGTAAGCTAAAGAAGGCTTTGTACGGCCTTAAGTAGGCTCCTCGTGCTTGGTACGAAAGAATTGATTGATACCTGATGAGCTCCAGTTTCTCTAAGAATGATGCTGATTCAAACCTATACTTCAAGGTAATGGATGGCAAAGCATTAATCTTGGTTCTTTATATTGATGATCTACTTATTACTAGAGAAGATCACCTCATTATCAAATGCAAGAAGGAGTTAGCTTCAGAATTTGAAATGAAGGATCTTGGTCTTTTGCATTACTTCCTTGGTTTCGAAGTATGGTAAAAACCAGATGAGATCATTCTAAGTCAAGGAAAGTATACTATTGACATCTTGAAGAGATTTGGTATGATGGATTGCAAGTCCATGTCTACACCGATGGAGACAAATTTGTTAAAGTTAAAAGAGGCTACAGCTAGTTCAGATCTACTGGATCCTACTATGTACAGATAATTGATTGGATTGTTGATGTATCTAGTTAATACTAGACCAGATATTTTCTATACAGTCAGTGCACTTAGTCAGTTCATATGTGAACCAAGGCAAATACATCTAGTTGCAGTGAAGCATATCCTAAGATACTTGCGTGGCACAGTTGGGTATGGCTTGAAATATTCTTCTGGTGTAGACTTGAAGCTGCATGAATATATTGATTCTGATTGGGCAAGGTGTGTCACTGATCAGAAGAGCACCTCTGGATGTTGGTTCAGTTTGGGATCTGCTATGATTTCCTGGTGCAGTAGGAAGCATTCATATGTAGGATTGAGTACAGTAGAGGCAAAGTATATTGCACCTTGTATGGCAGCTCGGGAAGCAGTATGCCTTTGTAAGCTCCTTGCAGGATTGTTTGGACAATCAATGGAGCCTACTATCATTCATTGTGATAATTAGAGTTGTGTGAAGCTTTATGTCAATCCTGGGTTTCATGACAGACCCAAGCATTTCGAGATCAAATACCATTATATAAGAGATATGGTATTGAGGAAAGCTATACAATTGAGGTATATCAGCACTAATGAGCAGACGGCAGACATTCTCACCAAGCCTCTCTCCAGGATAAAGTTTGTGTAGTTTCGAGATAAGCTTGGTATAGTGGAGAATACAGCCTTAATTGAGAAAGAGTCTCAGTACCAGTGATCCTCTATAATGAGTTCTTCTCTGTGAGAGAAGTTCGAGGTGAAATCCCTTGATAATGAGTTCTTCTCTGTGAGAGAAGTTTGAGGTGAAATCCCTTGATAATGAGTTCTTCTCTTTTAGAAAAGTTCGGGGTGAAATCCCTTGATTCTACCCTCTAGGAGAGCCATGGTGGATGTCATGTGTGTGACTCCATGACAATATCACGTGAGAGAGTCCGTGATGATTTTTTTCTTTTGTACTTGTTTTTCACCCTCTGGGAGAGCTATGGTGAAAGTCATGTTGAGGTGACATCACACAAGTGGTGAACACTTGTACATACCATACATGGTTGTAGCCATTATGGTTGATATCATATTGAGGTGATATCTGATATCACGATGAGGTGGTATCTTTCTTTTCCACATATGGGTGTAGCCATGGTGGTAGACATCACGATGAGGTGACATGTCTTGTGCAGCTGGAAATATCCTCCCCAGCTGAGAGGGAGTGTTGTTGATAGCAGCGTCAAGTGTATCCTTCCAGCCATTCTCCTTACATTGATTGGATAAATTAATTAACATGTATTTTGGAATAAGGTCGACATGTTGTTCTTGAAGAGTCATCTCTCTCCCTTCACATTGTATATATACTCATTGATTGTAACTCATTTAATCATCCATTCATTCATTGTTCATTCTCAAGTTCGAATATTCAAGTGCAAGTTATTCTCCAAGTGCAGATTGATATTGTAGAAGGTTGAGTTTTATCATCAACGAATTACACCATTGTGTTTCTGTAGTTGCATTAGATTGTGGTGCTTTACTTGGCCTTCATATTGGCCTCTATTGTAGAAGAGACATTCTTTGTAATTCAATAATATAAGTAATATTATTGGCTGGGTTTTTCTCCCTCAAGAGGAGGGTTTTCCCAGGATATCTGTTGTGTCTTTGTGTTGATTTTTTAATTAATTTTCTGTGAGTTACATCTGATCATAAAATTAACAATGAAGATACCTTGAAAGTTGGCAATTTAAGCACTTTGTTTGAGGAGGCAACGCTGGACAAAACTGCAAACTTTTTGATCAAAATCCACTGCCGAAGCTCTGATCTCAACATAGATTACAAACTGTATAAGACTTTGGTGCCCTATTTTTAAGAGGGGCCATGTGCTACACTTAGTCCCATAAACTGCTTTGGCCTCATGGATGTCATTAAAATCTTTCATTTCATTTCAATCATCATTGTGTTTTTTTAACGTTGCCTTAGATTTTAATTTCATTTCAGTCATCAATTTTTTCTTTAAGGCAAGAAGTTGTTGCGCGTACAAAACTCGTGGGCAAGAACAAGTGTTTGTCATCCGTATCAATTTATTAACAGCCAGTTGCGGTTAAAAAAGATGCGCATTTACTATGTCGTCCCCGTCAAGTTGTCAGCTTTTCTGCGACGTGATTATGAGCAGGATTGAATTTCATTGTGAAAGATTCCTTCCATACTCCTTAAAACTGCAAATACAATTCTTCTTTAACGCTAATTTATGACGGTTGCCAAGTAAAAATATTATGCAATGGAATTTCTCAATAATCTGATTTGGTGTTTATCCGTCCCTTTCCATGATTCTAGGTTAAAAATTTAGCAGGTACGCTGAAGAATCTCGTACGAAATTAAGATGTGATTTGAAATCATCAGCTTTTTCTTTAACGCCTTCTGCGTGTCCCGCATCCAGTTCACCCATTTAATACCATTTTCGCTCACTGGGCATAATTATTTGTCATCGGCGTCTAGGTCTTTATTAAGACTAAGGTCATGTAAATTTACAGTTGGGAAATTTATTAATATTTTGCCCCCACCTTGAATTCGCATGTTTTGATTTGCTATTTGGCTGTCGTTGGTGAGCACGATTGAATTTCATTGTAAAAGAGCACCTTATTCCCTCCATATTGGTCGTGACGTTATGTAAAAGGCGATCTGGCCTTAAAAAGAAGGCGCGGGAGCTATCCGTCCTGTGCGATGCCCAAGTTCTTTCCTGAGACCGGCAAGTTCTTTCATTTTTCAAGCCCCAGGGGGGACTCATTAACTCCAAATTATTTTAATGGAAATGGAAATAGACATGGTCCCCATAACTGCAGTCTATCTAGCAAAAGAAAACATGGAAAAAGCTCCAAACAAGCTAAAATCCATAGTTTATAATCTTTGAGATGATATTTTGATTTGGGGGAGTAACTTAGATCATCCAATTTTCATGTTTTAGATATAGTTTTGAATTTTTTTCATTCCGTGTTTAAACATTTTCGAGTCTTTTTAGATTGGAAATTGTTTTGAAAATTTTTAGGGGTTATTTGATAGCTTGTTTTTTCATTGTTGTAAGGAATCTAAACTAGTTCAAGATTCAAGATTTTTAATGCATATCCAAATTTAAAATTTTGAGTTATAAGCTGACTTATGAACTTAATTGGGGAGGTAATTTGATTTTTTGATAATATCTTTATCTAACTATTCATTTCAACTCTAATAAAGACGTACTACGAAGTAGTGACCCTTTCATTCTTAGTAAAAATTTAATTTATTATTTTTAATAAATTTTTAATTTTTATATTAAAACTTATAAATTTGAAGGTAAAATAGAATACATTCATCTTCTTGATAAATCTTACCTCTTTTATATATATTCTCAATTAAACTAAAATTTTATTCTATTTAATTTCTTTGAATTTTTGGTTCTAGAAATAAAGTATTATGATCTAAAATATCAAATTAAATCAAATCAACTTTTAAATTTTTTGACATATATTATATTATTGTGAGCAAGTATGTTATAGTTTTTTCCTATTCCCACGGACTTCTGAAGACCTCCAAGGATAGAGTAGTTTAAATTAAATAATGTAATGTTTGGTTGTTTTCTTAGCATATATTAAATGATCATGGAATTGTGTGGGCAGGGGTATGGATGAAATTATTCAGACATATTATGAATGTGTTGAAAGTTGCCGTAAATCACCACGTAAATTCCAGGCATGTTCTCTTTCCTATGGTTTAGAAGGGATTGGTTTCTATCACATATAGAGTTGTTTTTGCATATGTTCTTTTTTGCACACCTAAATTTTAACAGCTAAATATTATTTATATAAATGGTTACTTAAAGCTCAAGTAAATGTTCCAATTATAAAATAATGTAGAATAGACCATTGTAAGGTGGTGGAGAGCTTTGAATAAATATGGATTGCTTAAGAAGTCATCAATATCTACATGTTCATTGTATCTAGATATTGCAATTATATAGTAGTTTGTATAAAAGAAATTATTATAAAAAAGTTTATCTTTGTTAGGATATGTGAAAAGAAATGTAAGGAATAGATATAAGAAATTATTTGATAGATGATTTAAAAATTAAAATAGGGGAATAAACTGTTTTCATGAATGGGAGATTGGGAATGCTCACAAGATAATAGTGACAAAAATCAAGATGCATAAACGAAAGTCTTACCTTCAAGTAAAACCATACAAGATGAATGAATACATATAGAGTATGTGAGGTGGCAAATATAATCCATGGAAAATGTAAATCCCGAGTATCCGAAAATAAGGAGTAACTCCTATGAAAGATGCCATAAAGTCACTCCATGACCCACTTCTAATAACCTAAGTGTAGGAATAATACACCACAACTAAATAAAATAAAATGAAAACCTACAAAACTCCCCCTTAAGCACAACTTAAGTGGGTGAAGAGATGGGTCTCAATAGATGAAGCCATAATAGGTACCTATATGCATAAAATCTCCCCATAGATAAGAAGCCCCTCAAATGAAGACAGAAAAAACCCCAAAGTAGAGAGAAGAGTGAGGACTAGGTACCCCAACAAGAAGTAGCCTTTTGCACTCCCAAAAAAGATCATAGATGAAGAAAATTGCTTTCTATAAAGGGTTTGATGAAAATGTCAATGATTTGCTTAGTGATTGGGTACTAGTAGAGATTAATGACATGTCCATTAATAAGCTCCCTGATGTAGCATGTATGAACCTCTATGTGCTTGGTCCATTGATGGTGGACTAGGTTTCATAAAATGTGAATAGCAATTTGATTGTAAAAAAATATGATAGATGACTAGCAGAACTAGATACCAAACTCTACGAGAATGTGTTGAAGCCAAATCGCCCTAGTGGCAAATTCATAGCCCCCTAATACTTGGCCTCAATGGAAAATAAAACAATAGAATGTTGCTTCTTGCTTGACCAACATATAGGGCTTGAATCAAGTGAGAACTTGTATACTAAAGTGAATTTGCGATCTTCAAAATCACCTAGCAAGTCAAAATCAATATACCTAGCCAAGTTACTATCAATACATGTTACATAATGAGTCTCAAAACTGTGAGTGCCTTCTATGTAGTGAAGAATTTACTTAACTCCATTCCAGTGTAGCTCATGGGGCTTGTGTATAAACCAAGAGACCATTGTAATAAATTATGAAATGTTGGGCCATGTGTGAGTCAAGTATATGCCGCTACCAACAAGTTGTCAATATAGAGTAGCATCGACCAATGGTGAAGAACACTATACCTCAAGTTTGAGTCTAGAAAAAAAGGAGTCAGAGCAGGCTTGTTAGCCATGTGGTGATGTGAGAGAAAGTCAAGTATGTGGATTGTGCAATACTAATCCCAAAAAAGACCAAGATATCTCAATTCCAAAGAAGTAATGCAACAAACTTAAGTTGGTCATAGAAGACATGTTTTGAAGGGTAATTCTCATTGTCATAATAGGGGATGAAGAGCTCCTTGTGATTAGTGAGTCATCAAATACAAAACCAAGTGTAGGAGGGAATCATCTTTCCACAAGATGCAAACATTTGGATCATCTAATAGCATTTAAAAAATCCAATTGAAAGAAGGAACAAATCCATCTTCGCATACCAAGTCTAAGGGGCCTGTTTGAGGCTATAAATAAATTTCCTAAGCCTATAAGTCATGGAAGAATCTTGTAGAACACCATGTGGCTTCTCCATATATATCTCCTCATGATCTCCATGAATAAAATCACTCTTTAATGTCTAATTGATGAACCTCTCAACACACTATGTGTTGTGACAATTTAGAAAGTGTGACTTGGATGGAGTTCATCTTTGCAACTGGCGCAAAGGTCTCAGTGAAGTCAATATGAAGTGTTGTTTCTTGCACATCATGCCTATTTTATTTCCTGAAAATTTGAACCCTTTTAACATCTTGATTGAAATCTTTTTGCCTTGTTCACTTGGGTTCATTTCTATTTAGAATATTTGAAAGTGTTATTAATATCTTACACTTGTAACGATTTCCTTTTACTAGCCCGAATTGTTCGATTTCTCAATTCGTTACTTTTGCAATCTTAATCGATTTAACTTGATTTTATATTTTGACTATAGTTCCTTTTATGAGTGTGTTACCGTGTAAGGATTCTTGGATTTTTATATTATTTAGCAAAATCTTTGTTTCTTTTTATATTTTAAGTTTAAAAGTCAAAGTGTTAACCCAAGTCTTGCTAGTCTTAATAAACTTCATATTTCATCTTATCTAGAGTTCAAAGGTTCTGTCTGAAAAATTGTTTAAAACATGCTTCATAAAATCACGTTGAAGCCCATTCTTAAACATGTTTTATAAATCATCACACATTTGCTTTTGGATTAATAAAGTTTCCCAGATCCAACCCTAATATTAAATCTAATTGACCAAGACAGTCAAATTTGTGAGAATTACATGTTAAGTATGTGGATTTTGAATCCTATATATTGCGAGAAGATTTTTCTACCTTAATTTATTAGGGCTTTAAATTCTGGGAAACGTCATTGTGCGGACTCGCTCCTAAACCTTCATTATGTGCAGACTTCTGATTGTTTACACTGTGGATTTTATATCACCCAGTGAAATGGAATATATAAGATTTCTTGGTTCCAAGGTTGTAGCCATATTTTGAATTTCGACATGATCTCACAAATGAATTTAAATTCACTGAGCTTTTAAATTTTCTCCGAACTTTACTTGTGTGGTGAAATCAATTTTATAAGCACTCTCGGCTCCGATGCCATACTTTGGCTTTCATGGCCAAAAGCGGAAAGACAACCAAAACATGCCATATATTCATTTGAAATCTAGATTTTAAACTGCTTTCATACCACCGACTTAAACTATAACTTACAGACTTATCATGCTTACTTGGGTCTATTTGGCAACGAACTTGGGTCCGAAATCGTATGGCACTTTGGAGTCCGGAAGCAAGGATGATTTAAAAACTAGTTGATGTAAGTCTTTAGTTTTATTCATTATTGTCTTCACTCAATCTATTTTACCAATGTCATTCAAAGTATTATTTAAAGTATGTACACATCATGGAGTTCAAAAATTGTTAGTGTTCTCAACTAGCTAACTTATTAACACGAGTTCAATTTGTCATAACTTTCACAACATTAGAAGACCCAATCTCCTTTATGGCCTTCTTCAAAAGGCCAAACTAGTAATCAACATTCTTACATTTTCGAAAGCAATTAATAGCACTAAGAAAGTATGAGCCAACAGGACATGTAACAACAATATTAATGAGTGGCTCAATGTCGAATATCAGTCCACCTATCCATGACAATGGAACAACCACTCCTAATCCATTTTTGTCTTATCTCCTCCATCAATATGTTCACCTTTGAATATTATTTATCAAGAAGGGATGTATGCAATCTGCGTTCTTCAGGGGGAACATAAGAGGGCCTAACTATCATTGCATCTCTCAACGTACATTTGAAATAAGGAGACCTTACCAAATGAAATGGGATGGCATGGACATAAAAAAGCTTGGCCACTGAATCATCAGTTTGCTCACATTTTTGCAAATTCATTAACCTTATCACTGTATTTTTCAAACTTGCAGTAGAAGTTTACTTTCTCTTCCATCTATCATAACCCTCTCCAACTAATATATTAGAATACTCATGAATAGATTGCAATGGTCTAGATGAATGTTTCATAGTAGTTCTAGTAGTTTTTTCTTCACTCTCCCCAACCAACTTTGCCATTTCAACTTGTTGTTCCAACATTATATCTTTACAAAATCTGACTCTGTGTCCACTCACGCAATAAATGGTGTCATACCCTACTATAGCCCCCATAATAATTAGTTTTACAAACACATGACACAACCAATTCTTGTTGCCACCTAAATTTTTACCCTTATTAGTGCTTAAATTGGTGGCTAATTGCAACAAAGGTTTTTTGGGATTGAAAGGGCCTTTCAAAAATATCTAAGAGAGGATGAAGGGCATGCAAAATAGTCTTGTGGAGTTCACAAGAACTTCTGTTTAGATTTTTAGAAGAACAAGAACCTTCAACACTCCCTAGAATTTCCATTATGTATACTTCTTATTTGCCCATATCATTCAAATTGTCATCACTGTTGTTAGTGCTCATTTTTATGTCAAAGATGTTTCAGAAGTTTGTAGTGCTATTGAACTGTGGTTTTTAAGTTTTTGTATGATAGTATTCAATTTTTAAAACAAAAATTACAAACTCTCCCAAATAGGCCAACTATTATCTAATATGTATTAAAAAAAGCCAATCAAATTATCAATACCTTAATGATTGAACCAATGAACTTTAAAGATTAGAATTTTGTTAGTGTAGAAATACTAATATTATTACTTATTATTTAATAAGTAATTATACATATATTTCCCACATAGCTTTAAGCCACCTTAGCTAGGTTATGTGCCGAATTGGAGAGTCCATAAAACTCATCCAAGATACATGTCAACACACATTTGTTGGAAATATGCAGCCATATAGACAATTTCCTCATAACATTATGAGAGATTAATATGCAAACAATAACCAGAAATGCATATGCATAAGAATCGACAATCGTACCATCAGAAGAGAAATAGATCAAAAGAGTCCCAATAGCTCCATACAAATCTAAACTCCAATAACATGTGAACACAAACATCCAAGAAGAATAGTCAGAGCAATCAAGAGAGAACATCCAAATCATAACCATGTCCTTCTATCCACACTAATGTGCTATAGCTGTGAAAAGTATGATCTCCTTTACAGCCCCAAAATAAGAAGCCTCCTCAACATCCAACAAAACAAGATATAAGCCTCACAAACCAAAGGTAAATCAAACTCATAACCATCCCAATGTAGGAATAAGCCCAAAGCCACTAACCATCTTCATTACACACAATGATCTCATCACAACTCAGGATCAAACATAAGGAGATAACTAATCATAACCATGCATCTACTCCTCAAACAAGTCCTCACAACCATAATCTATAGCTCAAGACTCAAGCATGAAAAGATAAGATACAAAGAAAGAATGCATTTGAAAAATAGGTGGGCTATACTTATCAAATCATTCACAATTTCACTGCTGAGTGGACCAAGAGTGGGGATCAGATTGCTCCTCCAAGATGCACCAAGCCTCAAAGACTCTCTCCAAGAACAATCTCTTCAATAGGTCCATGTTGAACTCACATCCAACCAAGGCGTAGGCTCCTTGATCTTGTTGTTGAAATCACCATAAAAGAGTAACCATCTCAACACATGTCTCTAATCTAAAAGAACTAAAGCCTCACCTAAGTCTCCAAGTATCCATGAGCACCTCCATGATCAATCCATGCTAAACTCGAAATGCAAAACCGCACTATCATGAAGCTCCCAAGCAAATGACAAATGTATTCAATACAAGTGAACCAACAAGATCATTGTCAAAGCTCCCACTGCACGTCTGCATAACCTAGGAACATATCATTACATCATGATCTAATCATCTCCTCAAAGGAAGATCAATGTCTCATAAGAACATATCATGCTCTAAAGAGCACCTGTATCATGCCAAAACTCTAATGCGCAATCAAGAGTAAACCAAGACACAATACCATCCATCCTGTAAGCAAGGATCACCTATCAAAACTAACAAACCATAACCAACACCTCAAACAAAGACTCCAAGAGTCCTCCATGGCACCATGATGTCAACATCTCCAAATCACATGAAGATATCATCCCCTATCAATAGAACCCAAGATTTCAATGAACTCTCAATACATAGAAGAAATAGGATCCAAGAGCTCCTCCATGACACCACCAACCACTACAAAAGATCATCCATCACCTAAATGATGAATCCATATCATAGCCAAAGCTCCCACTAAACCATGATATGGAGCTACACATGGTGATGTCATAATAACCATCAAACCATCACTATCAAAAGCTCCCACTGAATCGTGTAACCAAGCTATCCATGACATCATGATAACCATCTCCTAAATGAACATCATCCATGTCCCCAACACAATCAAAGAATATCACTCTACAAATGACAACTCCTAAGAGGTTGAGTAAACCATACTCTTCAATCCCAGAAGATTAACAAAAACTATAAATTTGAACCAATCCAACAACAGAAAAACTACACCTTCAAAAGAATCATGTCCTGCCAATTTCCTAAACAAATAAGGAATATCCATAACACCATAATCACCACCCAATGTACCTACACCAAACTCCCATCAAGTCTCACACAATTGTATCATATAGTCAACAAACACAGGTTCTAAAAATGATTGTATCAGGTAATACCATCTATCTCTATATCTCATAATGTCAAGTAAACCAATACATGTGACAAAATCAAGCCACAAATCAGAATTTGCATCAACACTAAAACATCTGTAGGCATATACAACCAACATCCAAGTTATAAATGCAACTTGTAAGCATTAGACTTGTACCTACAACACTACACAACCTTTAGTTATTGTTGGTGCCCAAATTTACTAGTTTCAAAATGCCTTATTCTGCCACAAAAAAATGATAAACTCCATCAATTATTCCCACCTTTGCCTTTGAATTTCAAAACCCATCAATTATAACTAATATGAGATATTTTACATGGGTTCCCTTCCAAAATTTCTAAGTAAATTTCCCTTTTTTCCTTGTGTTCCCTTATGTTTCTCTTCGTTGGAGAAAATCGGCTCATTTTCCTGCTTTATCAACAAATCTGTGAATTTGTAAACTAGCGAACTAGTTCGCTAGTTCAAAATTTTGCCGATTCATCAATATAGTGGCTAGCAGGCGATCCATATTGTTTGAGAAAAAAAAAATTAAAGGTGCCTTTGTCGGTGATTTCTTGAGTTCGAACTCGAAAGTTCACCAATGGCGAATTTCGCCGATAGAAGGCAAGACATAAAAAAATGCTACGGTAAGGACAAGAAAGCAAAGCTTTATCGGTGAAATTGGAGGTTCGCAAACCTCCAAGTTCGTTGACTGAAGGTTCGGTGGATAGAGGATTCGTCGATAGAAGGTAGATGAAGGAAAGAACAAGGGGAAAAGAGAAAAGAAAAGAAAGGTTTAGCAAAATTGAGTTTTTCTGATAAAGGCAAAGTGGAAAAGCCAAAGTTTGGGATTGGCCAAGTCTGTCGATAAATCAAATAAAAAAGAGTTTGACAGAAGTAAGGTTTGCCAACAAAGAAGGAAAAGCAATGAAAAGTGAAAAGTTCATAAAAGGTTAGTTTTGCCGATAGGGCAAACACATGTACAAAATTGACTAAGGTAAAGGTGGCTCTGTTAGCAAACTGGGGAGGGGCTAAACTTTCCAATAGGTTTAAATATTTTGATGTTCGCCGATAAGGTGATAGGGAAAAGAAAAGGAAGAGAGGCACATCAATAAAAGAGTTCAACAAATTAAAGATTTGCTGACAAAGGGCAAAGGCTTGTTTGGCTTAGAAAGGGTCAAAATTGCCGACAAGGGGCAAAATGAAGATGGTTCATGATGAAGGACTTTTGCCGACAAAGAAGAAATGAGGCGGCAGGAGTTAAGTTCAAAAATGGTTACTTTTGACGACTAAAGGGATAGAAAGCAAAGTCCATGAAAAGCAAAAATTGTCGACCAAGGGCGAAGCAAGCCTAGTTCTAGAAAGTCACAATTCACCAACTAAAGGAAAAAGTGATCAGGCAAGCCAAGTTCCCCAAACAAAAGATTTGTCAATAAGGCATAAAAGAGGCCAAAAATGAAGATGAAAGGAAGATGCCCCCCATAGTTTGAAAAAGTGACATTTTGCAGATAAGTTAAAATAGCACCCAGAATGAAGAGAGAGATAAAGGGAAGGAAAATAGAGAAGGGGTAGAGGTTCTTGAAATAGAAAATTCTCCAATAAAAGGGGAAAATAGATTCAAAGGCAGAAAATCAAAAGGAAGATCAAATGTACATGTGTAAAGCATGATATAAATGTAATTCTAGTTTAAAATATTGTAAAGAGCTTTAACAAGCATTTTTGCTGGATCATATTTCAAGCACCTATCTACCTGAAAACGCACCATGATTATAGGTGATCAGTAAGTTGCAGGGAGATGAAACAATAGAGATATTTATTGCAAAAGGACTAGAATTAAATGTAGGGATAATGTGTTTTAGCAAGCAAATCTCTCTGCAAGTACTTTCATTCTTGAAGGACGCCAAGGCATGGGCACCTGAAGGGTTCCTAGTTGTCAGGGTGTGAGATTTCCTTCCAAACGTGCATATTTTCTGACTGCATAGTGGGTCAATTTTATTGCAATATAGATTTGGCATGCTGATTGAGTTTCAATGCCTAAGGGTTGCATAGGAGTTGATTGCTATATATACATAGTTTTCATATGTTTTCAGGGTTGCTCACTGAGCCAATTATCTGGTCTACAATGCCTCAGGATAATCTCAGGGCTTCAAATCAAACCAGTCTGGGTAGTGAATGGATGAATGTATTTTGATGCAGCGTAGGAATGAATTATAAAGCATATTTTGTGCAGTGGTATGTCTCCATGGCCATTTGTAATGATTCAGGAGAATTTACAATCACAGTTGTATGTTTTCCTTTACCACACTTGCTGGTGTGATTGTAATAGAGATTTGATAATGTGTGGCAACATTTAAGTCAATATATGCTTTGTGTTGAGTCATTTCTTTGTTGCAAATGGTTCATTGTAGTTTGGTTTTAGATAATTAAGTATGTCCAATGTGTTAAATATAATATGAGGAATGTATGTGAATACATTTTAGTTTTCTATTGATGTAAGTTTAGTCCTTTCTTTCCTTTTTATTTCTTAAATGACTCAGTTGCCCAATAGAGTAGGCACCAGTCCATATTGGAGAGGGATCAATCACTCATTTTAAATCAAACAAATTATTCACCTATGGTTTAGGGGAAAATCCCATATTTCCTGTGCATGTACATTCACACAGGTGAATCAAATATATAGGGGTTTTGTGACGGCCAGTCATTCTTGACTTAGTGATAGGTTTTGGAGTTAAGATGATGAGTTGGGTTTGATTGTTCATTTATTTTTAATTGTTCACCTGGTTTGAACTTAATACCTATTCAAGTATATCCCTTTGGAATATCCCTCCATTGTCTAAGCTGAGCTCAAAGTGTAGAGGAGTCTACCTACTCCTCTTAGCTGGCTAAAATCCCCCTCAACTTGTTGATAAACCTCTTCCTATCACACTGATGACAATCCCCGGCCTAGGTGATTTCAAAATGTTTGAGTTTTGGGTTGAAGTCATTTTGGGTCCCAACATTTTAGCGCCATTGCCGGGGATAATTTTACTTTAGCCGTTGTCAGGTTTTAGGCAACTGGAGATAATAGTCAATTCCAGTTTTGCATGTGTTTGGGTAAGTTGGAAGCCCGTCAACTTACACCAATATTTTGGCGTTGTTGCCAAGGAAGTATTGTTGGGTTAGAATCATTTGAAGACTCTGTTGGTGAGCTGAACCCAAAATCAATTCATAGCCTTAAAGATCAGTCACGCTTCAAGGGTTTTCCTCATTCAGTGAGGTGGCAACTATGTTGTCAAAGAACATAAATTTATTACTGGTGTACCTTGGTTGTTGTTGGTGATTTGAATGCTCCATCTCAATATACAGCAGTTGGTAAATTAAAGGTACATGGTTTTCTTCCTAACCTTTAAAGTTTGTTGTTCTTGTAATGTCAAAGGAACAAATTTTTATGCCTCAATTTTCTTCCCTACCTTATAAGATGTTTTAGTCATGGCCAATTGTTATGAGCCTAGTACCCTAGGGATGATCTGTCATCTAAATCTTCATATATATTAGACCCTAGGAAATACATTGGAGTGGATTCCCATGACCATCCTAGAAATATATATTTCAATCCTGGCTCTGCATGTTATATGAATCAAAACTTATATGCACCCATGTAAAATCATAGTGACTTAGCAGTTCAGTAGCATGAAATTGAAAAGACCAAACAGTTATTAGAGTTGTTATTGCAGTAAGAAGAAGAAATAGAAAATCAGATTAAGTTGCTAGAGTCTAGGATACAGTCCAGTCCCCTTCCTACTTTTCCCAGTTGCTCTCTTCCTCAGCCTCCCCTATTACAAATAAAAAAAATACAATAAACTAAACCTTTCTTAATCCAATTATGAGAAGCAGTCCATGCCCAACAAGATCTATTATCAGATGTCATTATTTGATGGGTGTGAAGCTTATGATGGGAAGGCACATGTGTTGGATTTAGGCCAGATAATTGAGAGGGGGGGCTGAATCAGTTGTCCCAAATCTTTAACACTTGCAACTATTTCTTTATCACACAAAACTGATTAATGATATAAACATTAAAAGCATGAATCATCAACACATGAGTAGAAACAAATGAACACAAAACACTAGGATTTTTACATGGAAACCCGGTTAAGGGAAAACCACGGTGGGGGTTAACCCACAAAGATTTGTACCCTGTTAAAAGTACTTTAGAAAAAAAAAGGCACATGCCTTCGCATGCACTGCCCAGAGCTCACTGCTCAAAAGAGGCTCACTACCTACAAGAAGTAAGTTTATCACAGAGATAATGAAGTGAGAAATAGCATCTATTTCATGCCTGGTTCAGTCCCTTTGAAAGCTCACAACTTTTGCTCTGATCTTCAACTACTTGTTCGTTATATCTTCATCCTTACTGCTCTTGATCCTCTGCACTTCTTCCTCTCTACTCTACTTCTGTACTTCACTTAGGATTTTATCATTTTCACGCACACTTCCCACAACTCATCAACAAGTATTTATATGCTTCATCAACCTTGGAATGAATAACAAGGTCAGCTAAACTTGACGCAGATCATCACACAGCTGGAAAAACATAACTAGGACTCGCATCTTTCTCTATCAACACGCCATGCTCCATAGAATGCTCTTAGATCATCCTCAACACGCTTGATTCATCTGATCAGCCAAGACTGGGAAGAACAGCAGCACAAAGAAGGAAATCTTCTTTGACAAGCTCAGACTTCAATGCAGACCTCCAACATAGAAGTCACACGATCCAGAGACCTCCACAAGCCCATTGAATTCAACAAAAACATCCACACTCCTCCAAATCATCAGAATCATTTGCATCTTCTTCTGAAATCTCAAGGACACTGTCTTCCATGACTGTCATATTAGAAAGATTGCTTGCAGACCTCCAAACCACGAAGTACTTGAATGGATGATACACATTAACTTCCCAAACATGCCTCTAGATCCCTAGATCATCATTTTACATTATTAGAGTAGTCTGGACCTCTTTCCTATCACTCTGTCTCTCCTGAATATTGCAGGAACTAGTTTTACTTAGATGACCACAACTTCTTCAGATCTTAATGCAAACCTCTCAAATCTTATTTGGAGCTTCTTCAGACAAACCTCTACATAGCCATATGGTCCACATACATTGATCATTATTAATTTTCTTAAAATCCTCAACAATCTGGTCTTCTATACAAGTAGCAAAATAGGATACAGTTGACACCAATGGCAACAAGGATATGTTGACATCAATGACAACACCACTTAGGTGCATATTTACAACAATCTTCCCCTTTGTCATTGATGGCAACATATGATGTGAAAAAGTGAATTCAACCATAAAGACAAGAACTTCTCCCCCTTTCTCTTGTCACTTTATTCACTACTCCCCCTTTAATCAGCAACTAGTTTTTCATATGAACTTCTCCCCCCCTTTGACATCAATGGAAAAGGGCACATATTTGCAACATGTTCTTGCATTTTCAGATTTCATGGACAGGTTCCAATTTGATGATGAGGATATGTGGATGAGGTTCTTTGTTAGATCTCTATGTGGATTAGCAGGTAAATGGTTGGTTAGTTTCTTTAACCAATATTTTTCTTCTTGGGATCAATTGGTGGCTGCATTTGAAGATTTTTCAAATAGTCTAGACCCTGTGTTCATTTCCCAAGAACTGGAAGAGATTAGAAGGAAGGAAGGAGAGTCTAGCATGGAGCTCAACCACAAATTTGCAGTTTCCCCGTCTCACATCCTAGAGAATTTCAAACCTGGCTTTCCTATTTGTATTGACATGTATCTCAGTGCTTATGATGTTACCTTAAGCCCAAATTCTATACGGGAAGAGTTCACTCTAGTGAGTATGCAATAGGCATACCTATTCATTGATTATGTTGACAGAGTTAAGAGGGATATGATTGCAAGATCTCTATCCTCATATGAAAAGATGGTTGATAATGAATAGGCTCTTGTAGATAATGGGGATGTGAATGCTTCATGTTATCCAGACACGATACCAGGTGATGATTGTGTGTGTAGAAGGTTAGAAGTGGAAGATGGTGCATCATATGATAGCGATACAGATGATGAGAGCAATGTATGCACCTGCCTTCGGCTGGATATCTCATCAAGTAAAAGTGAAAATGATGAAAACAATGGTGATTTCCAGCCTAATACTGAGATATGAGGTTCAATGAATAATGAGGATGTTGTGTACAGTGATGAACAATTAGATAGATCATCTTTTGAAGATGAGTATGAAATGTGTACACAAATAAGTGGAATGGATAGTGAGCAAGAAACTTGTTTCTTTTTTGATGTATTGCCCTCTTTTGTTCCTTTTTACGATAAAGCAGTTGATGTTTGCTTGCACAAGGATGATGTAGAGGTGGTTGCACTTGATGATAACCGATCAGAGACAATGGTTGGTGCAGCCATGGAGTTTCAATGTGAAGAGCTTACCCTATATTTTTAAGATGGTGATCATGCAGACGGATATGAGAACCTATTTCTTTGGTGCAAGGTATGTTGTCTTCCTCATGCAGAGTGTGCTTCATCAGAGCCACAAAGAAGTAAAATAAGAATGTGTGTGAAAGAAGATATGTGTCATCGTTCTATTTGCTACAGTGAATACGATACAACAAGTTGCCCAAGTGAAAGTGAAATAAAGAGACAATTGGAAGAACATGGTTCTTCATTTGAGGTGTATCATGATATTTATTTATGTGCATTGATGTTTTGAATTGTAGCTCAAGTCATGCTTATAATTCAAAGGTTGAAATTTGTAGCAGCACATATGAAAATTTTGTTCAAGAGCTTAATGGAGTTACCAATGAATATGAATGCTTCCACTTTGATGTGGAAAATTTGTTAGCTCTTGAATGTGTTGGTGTTGTAGTAGAGGTTTAGTCCTTTGTGTGGGACGTTGATGTGAGTGAGTAGTAAGGTATGTTTATGCCTGATCTTCAACATGTTGCTGCCCAACTTGAAGATGTGACTGAGCTGGAGTCTTTCCAATTTGTTGTACAAGATGAAGTGCCTTCTCTTGTGGATCAATAGTGCATTTAGGCATAGTTTGCTTTGCCATGTGAACTAGAGGTATTTTCTTTTTCCCTCAATTTGCATGAAGAGGTCCGCAGGTATGATAGCTTGGCACATGATAATGGAGATTTGTCTTCATTTTTTTATTTTGTTGCTGACCTGAATTTTAGTTCTGCACCCCTTGCTGCTAGGAACAAGCATGATATGGATGTGAATAGGTCAAATACCTATCTTTTATGGTTGCCATGTGGTAATGATTTCACTGATGAAGATGACCTTGGCTCCACAAGCATATGTTGAAGATTAGTACATGTTGGGGATAGTTTTCAGTGTTGTAGTTGGGTGAAATATGCAAATTTGGTTTGAGGGAGATTAGCTCTTTCCTTCAACTTGTCTTTGATAGAGGCAAGTGGTTTCATCAATTTTCTATAGGGTTGGCCTGCAGTGTGCCAAACTTTTTGATCACAGTCAACTTAACTTTTGTGCCTTCATGTTCATGGCTGTGTGTTTTCCTGTATATATGTTTTGTAAATATGTTTCTATGGTTCCCTTTGTTCATTTTTTTGGTCTTCTTGGGGGTATTTTGAGGTTCTCGTTGTGCCAAAATTTGCCACATCCCCAACTAGAGCCGATGTTGGTGCCCAAATTTACTAGTTCCAAAATGCCTTATTCTGCCCCAAAAAATCAAGAAACTCCATCAATTTCCCCCACCTTTGCCTTTGAATTTCAAAACCCATTAATTATACCTGATATGAGATATTTTACATGGGTTCCCTTCCAAAATTTCCAAGTAAATTTCCCTTTTTCCCTTGTGTTCCCTTATGTTTCTTTTCCTTGGAGAAAATTGGCTCATTTGCCTGCTTTATCGGCAAATTAGTCAATTTGCAAACTGGCTAAGTAGTTCACGAGTTTGAAAATTTGCCGATTCGTTGATAGAGTGGCAGCTAGCAGGCAATCCATGTTGTTCAAGGCAGAAAAAAGAAGTTAAAGGTGCCTTTTTCGGTGATTTCTTGAGTTCATGTTGTTCAAGGTGGAAAAAACAAGTTAAACGCACCTTTGTCGGTGATTCCCTGAGTTTGCGAACTTGAAAGTTCGTCGATGGTGAACTTCGCCGATAGAAGGCAAGACATCAAAAAATGCCACGGCGAGTAAAAGTTCCTAAGGGACAAAATAAGATGAAAGCAAAGCTTTGTCTGTGAACTTGGAGGTTGCGAAATTGGAGGTTTACGATCCTCCAAGTTCGACGATTGAAGGTTTGAATGATGAAGGATTCATTTATAGAAGGTAGATGAAGGAAAGAACAAGGGGAAAAGAGAGAAGGAAAGAAAGGTTCGGCAAAATCATTTTTTTCGATAAAGGAAAAGTTGGAAAGCCAAAGTTTGGGATCGACCAAGTTTACTGATAATGCGAATAAAAAAGAGTTTGACAGAGGTTAGGTTTGTCGACAAAGAAGGAAAAGTAGTGAAAAGTGAAAAGTTCGTAAAAGGTTAGGTTTGTCGATAGGGCAAACACATGTGCAAAATTGACTAAGGAAAAGGTGGCTTTGTCGGTAAACTGAGGAGGGGCTAAACTTTCCAATAGGTTCAAATATTTTGATATTCTCTGATAAGGCGATAGGGAAAAGAAAAGGAAGAGAGGCATGGCAATAAAAGAGTTTGACAAATTAAATATTTTCCAACAAAGGGCAAAGGCTTTCTTGGTTCAAAAAGGGTCAAAATTTCTGACAAGGGGCAAAATGAAGATGGTTCTATTGCAAATATGTACCTAAGCGGTGTTGTCATTGATGTCAACATATTCTTGTTGTCACTAGTGTCAACTGTGCCTTATTTTGTTTCTTGTTTAGGAGACTAGAATGTTCAGGATATTGAGAAAATTAATGAAGACTCAATGTTTGCGGACCATATGGCTATTTAGAGGATTGTCAGAGGTTGTTCAAGTTAAGAATTGAAAAGTCTGCATGAAGATTTGAAGAAGTTATGGCCATCTGAGTAGAACCATATTTTGCTATGTTTAGAAGAGACAGAGTGACAGGTCTGGATTGCTCTGCAGTGAAATATTATGGTCTGTGGATCTAAAGGCATGTTTGGGAATTCAGTGTGTATCATCAACTCCATTGGCTTGTGGTTTGGAGGTCCGCAAGCTATCTTTCTAGTTTGACAGTCATGGTAGATAGTGTTCTTGAGGTTCTGTAGCAAGATACAAATGATTCTGGTAATTTGGTATAGAGTGGATGTTATTGGTGAATTCAATGTGCTTGTGGAGGTCTCTAGATGATATGGCTACTGTGTTGGAGGTCCGCATTGAAGTTTGAGCTTATTGTTGAAGATTTCTTCTTTGAGGTTGTTGTTCTTCCTAGTTCTTGGCTGACTGGATGTTCCTAGCATGTTGCAGATGATCTAAAGAGCACTTTATGAGGCATGGTGTGTTAGTAGAGGAAGATTCAAGTCTCAGTTATGTTTTGCCGACAGTGTAATGATCCGCATTAAGTTTAGCTAACCTTGTTGATCATTCCAAGTTTGATGAAGCATATAAATACTTGTTGAAGAGTTGTTGAAAATCACCCTAGTGAAAAATGAATTAAATTTGAAGAAAGGATCTAAAGTAGAGCAGAGAAGAAGAGGAGCAAAAGGAGTATCGAGTGAAGAGTCAGTGAAGAAGAATTTGAAGATAGAAGAAAAAATTTTTGTGAGCATTCAATGAAACTGAACCAGGCATGAAAAGATGCTAATTATCAATTTGTTCTTTCTGTGTAAAACATAAAATTCTTGTAGGCAATGAGCCTCTCTTTTGAGCAATGAGCTCTGGGCAGTGAGCTCAGTGCCTTCCCATTCTTTTAAGTACTTTTAACAGGGTACGAATCTTGTGGGCTAACACCCACCATAGTTTTTCCCTTAACTGGGTTTGCACGTCAAAAATCTTGGTGTCAAATGTGTTGATTATGTTTCTACTTCTCTGTTGATGTTATATGCTTTAGTGTTTGTATCATTAATCAATTTGACAATTGTGAAAGAAGTTTAAAAGAAAATGAAAGATTAATTTTGGGGACAACTAATTCACCCCCCCTCTCAGTTGTTGGGGCTAATTCCAACAATTGGTATCAAAGCCAAGTTCCTCTAAAAGAAGCTTGACCACTTTAGAAGATCCAAGATGTCATCCTACAAGAAGGAAAGTCCAAGATTTGATGGAACAAATTACTCCCTCTGGAAAGCACGCATGCAGTGTCATCTAGAATGTATGGGTGATGCTTTTGGTTAATAAACAAGATTGCATATAATATTCCAAAGAATGGACCTTCAACTATAGACGAACTCAGAGATGTTGAACATAATATTCGATCCAAAGAAGCATTGTTGGGTGCCCTGACTGATACCAAATTGGCAAATGTCCTGGATTTGAAAACTGCTCATGAAATCTGGAATAAGTTGGAAAATATATATGAAGGTGACAAATATGTTAAATGTACCAAGCTACAAAGTCTGAAGGGTAAATATGAAAGATTGGTAATGAGTGAAGATGAAAACATTACTTCCTACATGCAGAAAGTAAATGAACTTGTGACCGGTATCAGAAATGTAGGTGGAGTTTTGGAAGAATTAGAAATTGTTACCAAATTGCTCAGATCCTTGCCTGCATCATACAAGCATAAAGCTATAGCCATCAAAGAAATCAGGACAGTAACAACTATTACAAGGGATCAGTTAGTTGGTAAGCTTTCAGCATTTGAAATGAGTGAATTTGGTGATCCCTCCCTAAGTCTGAATCTGCATTCAAGGCCAATGTGTATGGAAAGCAAAGATATGATCCAGGTTAAAGTTCTTCAGGAAGATCAAACAGATTTGTGAAGACAAGGAAGGATCTTGAAGTTCTTATTGCCAAAAGAATGCCAAGAGGATCCAGTAAGTATGAAGGAAAGTTGCCACTCAAATGTTTCACTTGTAATAAGATTGGTCATTTTGCCTCAAGATGTCTGGAGAGGTTTTCAAATAGAAACCCTAACAGATACAAAAGTTAGAAGAATTACTACTATGTCCAAAAAACTGGAGAAGGAGTCATAGATGATGAATCTGATCACGGAGAAGGTGATTGGGTGTTCATTGCTATCAAAGAAGAAGATCCAATGTCTACTAAATCTACTAACTGTGCAAATGTGGAAAGTACCTTGGCTGCTCAAGTTGTTGAAAAGGATGAATGGGTGATTGATAGTGGATGTTCTCATCATATGGCTGGTGACAAGAGCAAGTTTGTGAGTTTTGAAAAATATGAAGGCGGGCTTGTGAAATTTGGAGACAATTCAGCTGGTAGAATCCATGGCAAAGGATCCATCTCCTTTGATGGTAAGAATTGCACCAATGTTATTCTGTATGTGGAAGGAATGAAACATAATCTTCTCAGTGTTGGATAGTTGGTTGATAAGGGTTATGATCTTTGATTCAAGGATAGAAAATGCAAAATCTTGGAAAGCTTCAGAACTAAAATTGCATCTAGTACTCAAACTGGAGGTAACATCTTTCATTTAAGTAGTTCTGGAAAAGTTGTTTGATTGCTCAGAGAGATAAAAGTTGGTTATGGCATAGGAGGATGTGTCATGTGAATTTTGATAACATTGTCAAAATAAGTTCCACTCAGGCTATAAGAGATCTTCCAAGACTTGTGAAACCTAATAGCATATGTAGAGAATGTCAATTGGGTAAATAGAACAAAATTTTATTCAAAAGTAAGGAACAAGCTTCAAGTGGATGATTGGAACTGGTACATACTGATCTCTGTGGTCCTGCTAGAATTAGGAGTGTGCAAGGAGACATATATTTCATGTTGTTGATTGATGATTACTCCTGGATGATGTGGGTAACCTTCCTAAAAGCAAAATCAGAAGCTTTTGGCAAGTTTAAGGTGTTCAAGGTGATGGTTGAAAATGAGATTGGTGAGAAATTAAAGTGTCTAAGACCTGACAGAGGTGAAGAATTTACTTCCAGAGAGTTTGATGCTTTCTGTGAAAAGCATGGAATAAAAAGACAGTTATCTGCTCCTAGGACTCCTCAACAAAATGGAGTTGTGGAAAGAAAGAACCGGACCATTCAAGAAGCTGCCAGGACCATGATGATGGAAACAAATGTTCCTCAAGTTTATTGGAGAGAATTTTTTAGTATTATTGTTTACACTCTTAACTGGATGCAAATCAAAGGAAATTCTAGTAAGACCCCTTATGAACTATGGTTTGGTCATCCTCCTATCGTGAGATATTTCAGAGTTTTTGGTAGTAAATGCTATATCGAAAGAGATGAGGATTTAGACAAGTTTGATGCAAGAAGTGATGAAGAAATATTTTTGGGATACTCTACTCAAAGTAAGGCTTACCGGTGCTTCAACAAGAGGTTGAAAAAGATTGTTGAAAAGGAGTTGATAAGAGCAAAGGACATTACAGGCATTGCAGATATGATTCAGATGATCAAGATGAAAGTCAAAGTCAAGAAAGACAAGTCCAAACTTAGACTCAGATCTAGATTGATCCAGTAACTCAAGTGAATCAAGAGGATAGTATAGATGATGAGGAACAAGCTCAAGAAACAGAAGGTCAAACAATTTCCAAAACCCCCAGGTATGTAAGGCTAAATCATCCTAAAGATTAGATCATAGAAGATAAGAGTAAAGGTGTTGGAACTAGGAGAAAAAATTATAAATATCAATAGGAGATTTGTTTAATTTCAAAGATTGAACCTAAATTAGTAAGTGAAGCCTACAATGATGAAAACTGGGTTAAAGCAATGGAAGAAGAATTGATGTAAATTGAAAAGAATCACACTTGGGATCTTATTCCTAGACATAAGGACAAAAATGTGATTAGAACCAAATGGGTTTTCTAGAATAAGCTAAATGAAGATGGTGAGGTTGTAAGAAACAAGGCGAGGTTGGTATGTAAAGGCTACTCTCAAGTAGAAGGAATTGATTTTGAAAAAACTTTTGCTCCAGTGGCAAGGATAGAGGGAGTTAGATTATTTCTTGCATTTGCTGCTTTCAAAGATTTTAAAGTGTATCAAATGGATGTCAAATCAACATTCCTGAATGGTGATTTGGAGGAAGAAGTCTACATTAAGCAACTGGAAGGATTTTAGTTGTCTGATTAGGGAGATCTGATTTGTAGACTGAGAAAAGCCTTGTATGGACTCAAGCAAGCTCCAAGAGCCTGGTATGCCAGATTGGATAAGCATTTGCTTAAGCTAGGATTTAGCGAAGGTACTACTGATAGTAATCTATACTTCAAGATTAATCATGAGGACATTCTAATTGTTGAGGTCTTTGTTGATGATATCATTTTTGGTGGAAATGAATGTATGTGTAAAGCATTTGCTGATCAGATGAAAAGTGAGTTTGAAATGTCAATGTTTGGTGAGATGAATTTCTTCTTAGGTCTACAAATTGTTCAGTCAGATAAAGGTATCTTCATATCTTAGTCCAAGTATGTGAAAGAGTTAAAGATGTTTGGAATGGAAGATTCAAAGTCAGTAGGTACACCTATGGTAACCAGATGCAAGATAAGAAAAGATGATGACTCCCCCAAGGCAAATCAGAAAAGGTATAGATCAATGATTGGAGGATTGCTCTATTTGACTCAGACCAGACTTGACATCATGAATGCAGTTGGACTTGTTGCTAGATTTCAAGCTGATCCAAAAGAATCCCATGTTGTAGCAGTCAAAAGAATTTTTAGATATCTCAAAGTAACAATGATACTTGAGGATGAAGCAAATGTTGAAGGACATCATAATTGTGTTTGAGGAGCTAGTCACAATCTTTTGTGATAATTCTAGTGCAATAAGAATCTCAAAGAATCTGATGTTGCATTTAAAGATAAAGCATATATCTATCAAGTTTCATTTCTTGAGAGAGAAGGTAAATGAGAAATGAAGTCAAGTTGGAGTTTGCGTCTTCCAAAGATCAGATTGTAGATATCTTCACTAAGCCTCTTCCCAAGGATACTTTTGAGTATCTTAGAGAGAAGTTAGGGGTTATTACCCTCCTGATCAGAACTAAGATGCACTTATATCCATCAGTTCGGTGGAATTCTCAGTCATATCTTGAGATCCGAATTGATGTTGAGAAGATACTACTCTAAGGAGTAGTCAGTATGCAAATGTTGGAGATCAGTCTGAAATAAAAAGGGGGATTAAAATATTGCAAATATGTTCCCTTTTCCATTGATGTCAAAGGGGGAGAGAAGACATGTGAAAAACTAATTGCTGGTGACAGGGGGAGCAATGAAGAAAGTGGTTGTAGAAGTCAGGGAGAGAAGTTCTTGTCATGATGGTTGAATCAGTTTTTCACATCATATGTTGCCATCAATGATAAAGGGGGAGATTGTTGCAAATATGTGCCTAAGCGGTGTTTTCATTGATGTCAACATATTCTTGTTGTCATTGGTGTCAACTGTGCCTTATTTTGTTGCCTATTCAGGAGATTGAAATGTTGAGGATATTAAGAAAATTAATGAAGACTTAATGTTCACGGACCATATGGCTATGTAGAGGATCATTAGATGTTGTTCCAGTTAAGAATTAATAAGTCTGCATGAAGATTTGAAGAAGTTATGACCATCTGAGTAGAACCAGATTTTGCTGTGTTCAGAAGAGACAGAGTGATAGTAAGTTGGTCTAGATTTTTCCACAGTGAAATATTATGGTCTGTGGATCTAAAGGCATGTTTGGGAAGTCAGTGTGTATCATCAACTCTAGTGGTTCATGGTTTGGAGGTTCGCAAGCTATCTTTCTAGTTTAACAGTCATGGCAGACAGTGTTTTTGAGGTTCTGGAGGAAGATACAAATGATTCTGGTAATTTGGTATAGAGTGGATGTTATTGGTGAATTTAGTGTGCTTATGGAGGTCTCTGGATCGTGTGGCTACTGTGTTGGAGGTCTGCATTGAATTTTGAGCTTATTGTTGAAGATTTCTTCTTTGAAGTTGTTGTTCTTCCCAGTTCTTGGCTGACCGAATGTTCCTAGCATGTTGTGGATGATCTAAAGAGCACTTTATGAAGCGTGGCATGTTAGTAGAGGAAGATTCAAGTCTCATTTATGTTTGTTCAATAGTGTAATGATCCATGTTAAGTTTAGCCATCTTTGTTCATCATTCCAAGGTTGATGAAGTGTATAAATACTTCTTGAAAAGTTGTTGAAAATCACCCTTGTGCAAAATGAATTAAATCTAAAGAAAGGATCGAAAGCAGAGTAGAGAAGAAGAGGAGTGAAGAGTCAATGAAGAGGAATTTGAAGATAGAAGCAGAAGGTTTTGTGAACATTCAATGAAATTGAACTAGGCATGAAAAGATGTTAATTATCAGTTTGTTCTTTCTGTGTAAAACATAAAATTCTTGTAGGTAGTGAGCCTCTCTTTTGAGCAGTGAGCCCAAAGGCAAGTGCCTTCCCATTCTTTTAAGTACTTTTAACAAGGTACGAATCTTGTGGGCTAACACCCACCGTGGTTTTTCCCTTAAACAGGTTTCCATGTCAAAAATCTTGGTGTCAAATGTGTTGATTATGTTTCTGCTTCTATGGTAATGGTATATGCTTTAATGTTTGCATCATTAATCAATTTAACAATTGTGAAAGAAGTTTAAAAGAAAAGAAAAAATTAATTTTGGGGAGAACTAATTCACCCCCCCCCCTCAGTTGTCTGAGCTAATTCCAATAGGTTTGTGATGAAATTTTTATGACAAAGAATAAATGAGGCAGCAAGAGTGAAGTTCAAAAATGGTAACTTTTGTCGACTAAAGGGATAGAAAGAAAAGTTCATGAGAAGGAAAAATTTCTGACCAAGGGTGAAGCAAGCCTAGTTCTAGAAAGTCACAATTCACCAACTAAAGGAAAAAGTGATCAGCCAAGCCAAGTTTGCCAAAAAGAATATTTGTAAATAGGGCATAAAAGAGGCTGCAAATGAAGATGAAAGGAAGATGGTCCCCACAGTTTGAAAAGAGGCAATTTGATGATAAGGTAAAATAGTACCAAGAATGAAGAGAGAGATAAAGGGAAGGAAAATATAGAAGGGGTAGAGGTTCTTGAAAGAGAAAATTCTCTGATAAAAGAGGAAAATAGTTTCAGAGGCAAAAAATCAAAAGGAAGATCAAATGTATGTGTAAAGCATGATATAAATGTAATTGTAGTTTAAAATATTGTAAAGAGATTTGCACAGGGATTTTGGTGGATCATATTTCAAGCGCTTATCTGCCTAAGAACATGACATGATTGTAGGTGATCAGTCAGTTGCAGGTACATGAAATAGTAGAGATATTTATTGCAAAAGGACCAAAATTAAATGTAGGGATAAAGTATTTCAGCAAGAAAATCTTTCTGCAAGTACTTTCATTCTTGAAGGACACCAAGGCATGGGCACTTGCAGGGTTTAGAGTTGTCAAGGTGTGGGATTTCCTTCCAAATGTGCATATTTTTTGACTACACAGTGGGTCAATTTTAAATTGCAATGTGGGTTTGGCGTGTTAACTGAGTTTCAACACCTAGGGGCTGCACAGGCGTTGATTGCTATATATACATAGTTTTCATAGGTTTTCAAGGTTGGTCGTTGAGCCAATTGTTTGGTCTATAGTGCCTCAAGATAATCTCAGGGCTTCAAATCAAGCTAGTCTAGGCAGTGAATGGAGGAATGTGTTTTGATGCAGCATAGGAATGAATTGTAAAGCATATTTTGTGTAGTGGTATGTCTCCATGGCCATTTATAATGATTTAAGGGAATGTATAATCGTAGTTGTATGTTTTCCTTCGCCACACTTGCTGGTGTGATTGTAATAGAGATTTGGTAATGTGTGACAACATTTAAGTCAATACATGCTTTATGTTGAGTCATTTCTTTGTTGCAAATGGTTTAGTCCTTTCTTCCCTTTTTATTGCTTATTACTCAATTGCCCAATAAAGTAGGCACCGGTCCATATTGGAGAGGGATCAATCACTTATTTTAAATCAAACAAATCATTCACCTGTGATTTAGGGAAAAAACCCATATTTCTTGTGCATATACATTCACACAAGTGAATCAGCTATATAGGGGTTTTGTGATAGTCAGTCATTCTTGACTTAGTGATAGCTTTTGGAGTCAAGATGATGAGTTGGGTTTGACTATTAATTTATTTTTAGTTGTTCATCTAGTTTGAACTTAACACCTATTCAGATATATCCCTTTGGAATATCCCTCCAGAGTCTAAGATGAGCTCGAAGTGTAGAGGAGTCTATCCACTCTTGTTGGTTGGCCAAAATCCCCCTCAACTTGTTGATAAACCTCTTGCTATCACCTCGATGATAATCCTTGGCCTAGGTGATTTACGAATGTTTTAGAGTTTCAAGTTGTAGTCATTTTAGGTCCCAACAGATCTTACAATGTAGCATGAAAATTCAACAATACATGTATAATGTTGCCAACAAAGGATAATCATAGATACAATTATAAGTTTTCAATGACTTAAACACCAAATCACCTTAGATTTGATTTGTCATCAACTCACAAAAACACCATAAGTCAAAGGGACCAAAAATAGATCAAACTTAAATAAAATGAATAGACCTCCGAATATCATCTCCAAACCTACTCCACTGTGTAGTGCTCAGAATTACCTTTCAAACACCTATAAGAAGTCCAAAATTTGACTATGTATGGACAAGGTATGCCCCATGAAAGCTTAAAATGTACCTCTGGCTTCCAATTAGAAAAATCTAGTAAAAATGATATATTCTAGAAAAATCTTTGACACCACAGTGTAGTACGTGAAATATCTTTCTGTCAAATATAAGAAGTTGAAAATCCAACTCCATATGACAAAGTTATGGTCTCCAGAAAAAAGATACCCAATAATGCACAATTTTTTTTTTCTAAAGATTCCCTAGGGCACAAAATAGGGAAAAATAGGGTATCCTAGGCATCATTCACAAGACAGAGAAATAAAACTAATATAGTTAGGCCTTCAACAACCATGCCCTATGTATGTTAACACCCCAATTATCTGTCACTAAGAATTGAAACATATCGGTTACAGATGACAAGACCTATAGGATCTCTATTTTAAGTAGATGACAAACTACAAATTGCACATGTAACAAAAATATAAAACAAGTTCAAATCCCTTCATATGGACCCCCTTAACATAGTTGACACCATGTGCAAATTAGAGGCCACACAAGAGTGATTCTATTAATGTTGATCAATTAGAGTTCACTTAAGATTTTAGGCAAAAGTACAATGCTGAATCACGCTAATTGGTAGGGCCTAATCAACAGTAAACTACTAAGGAACAAAGGGAGATGTGTTTAAAGTAGATTTTTTAAATCATTAATCCATTCTAGATTGGTGCCTATTCAAAGGGAAGTAGTGTTAAAGTCAAGGAGGAGAAAACGATGCCTATATGAATTAACAATGGAACCAAAATTGCACACATGTACAAATTGAAAAATCAAGAGACATCACATAAAAGATCTACTTCAAATATACATCTCTAATCAAAGGTATCCCATATGCATAAATGTGAAGGACATTATGAATTTGTTTGCATTAGTTTTATAGTGATCTATCACCAACTAATCCCTAGTACTAGAAATCAACAAATGTGATTTGAGAGATTTTGTGGCATGCTCACAAGACCCCCTAAAACACTTCTGCTAGCCATGAAGATATCCAAAATGTGGAGTGGTCCCTGCTAGATCACACCTTCCTATGGCCCATACAATGCATTCCTAGGCCTTACAGAATAATGACACACTTTAGTTGATCCCCTAAAACATACTTAGGACTACCCTATAAAGAAGTAGCTCCACAACCAACCTCCTTTACATCAGAAAAACATGGATATATAGAGCTAGGAAGGAGACCAATAACATAGAAGATCGTATCAATGCTTGCCAACAATCCAATATTCTACAAGAAATACCAAGTTGCTAATCAAACATTAAACACATTTACAACAACATGACAATTAGAGCTGATCATGCATAAAAATAGAAATTGCCTTGGGCTTTGTTTCTTTAAGAATAGAGGAGAGAATTCCTCATTCATGTATATAAACCACTTGCAAATAAATTTCCCTATCGATTTTGGAACTCATTAAACACAAGAAAGATGGTCCATTCCTCTTTAGTTCTATTTGAGAACACATAACACATGCACTATTCAAATCCATTATTGTCAATAAAACCTTTACACATGACTCTACAGATTTGATTTACTTTAGTAGAGAGCCACCATATCATAAACAAGGTATCCAAGACTATCGTCATGAGCATACACCATATCAGAGTTCCATGAAGCTCTAAAATGTCTTCTAAGGCCCATATTGACCCATATGTGCACGTCTGTACATCCTTTGTGTCACTCTCCATCTATGCACAAAAAGTCCTAAATCATGATGCTAATCCCTTTTAAAAATTCTCAAGCACAAATCTTTATTAAACTATTTGAATATGTTGCATAGATCAACAACCAACATTGACTTAGGCTACATGATCTACAAATAACCTGCAATGACAAAAATAAAGCTGCCCAAAATAAGTTATCCATTGGGGCAGGTTTGCCAGTTATTGAATGGGAGAGCACCACATAGCTCCTTGATTTATAGCCCTTTCTCGCCATTTAAAATATTGTCAATCTCTCTAAATAAGAACATTGATCCCACCACCTCACAAGCTCAAAGACACATAGCATTTACTCATTTGATACCATACACCATTGGTCCCAAAGACACATCAAACATTGGTCAAAATGACTAATAGAATTTAATCAAACACTTGCCAGCTATGCAATACATGTCCACCTCACACATTTAGTGCCTTGGAGAAAAATCCTTGTGGGAGCCATTTGTGTTATAATCACCACTACCTTTAGACTAATGAAAAACCTTCACATGCACATAGGCCCATAGAAGCGGTAGCCCTCAAACCAATAAAGTAGCTTTTCTAATAAATACAAAGAAATATAAAAATATCCCGCTACGATATTTGAAAGTGCTGTGATAGAATTCTTCTCAGCTCTCTCAAAATAATTCTCCTTCGGATTCTTCTTTTAAATCCTTAGTCTCTTAGCTTTGTACACTATCTATCATTGGTATGGAATTTAAATTAGTTAATTCTCTTAGCTATGTTGCATCATACACATGCATGCACGCTAGAGTGATGCTAACTCTTGGAGATGTTTATTGTCATCTTCGTTGTTTCTCACATTCTGTAAGCGGATTCTCATTTGTATTTTGTTAACAATCATGTTCCTCCTTTTCCACCATGGAAGCAACCTCATGGTTCACAAAATGCATTGTACATTTAGTTATATGGTTCATTTTTATCATATTAAGACTGGCATTATACCACTAAAATAACTTTTATGAAACATCAATCATGTAGAAATCAAAGGTGCATATTCATGCTACAATTAACTTTAATGTCATCCATGCTAAAAGTAATTTCAAATTTATAAATATTTTTCTAAATAATAATTCGTCTTCCTCTCTTTTATTCTTTGATAATTATTTCTTACCCTGGATATTAACTTCCTTTTTTTTTTGTTCCCCATGATGATTAGAGGAGTCATCCTACCACTTTCCTTTCTCTTCAAGTATTTTGGTTCCTTGGTTTTTTGATTATTTCTTTCAACACACAGTCACACAATGATTACTTATCTCACTAAATGAAAATGGATAGATATTCTAAGAATGAAATATTTAATGGTCTCTTTGTTTACAATGGAAACAATGGTTGATCTCATTATAAACCTTTTTTAATTCCCGTGTGTTCACTTTCATAAGGTTGATGGGGTTATGATGCTCTACCTTCTTTTTAACCATTCTTTACTCTCTTAAATATATTTTTAAACCATTAAAAAATATATATATTAAGAATACTGACACATTCTTTGAAAATATTTTGTGAAGATGGTGGCTTATACTCCTTTTTGGGAGATACTTCTGTTCTAATTATCTCAGATCATTGTCTAACCTCTTCTTTCTTACCAACAATCCTCAAATTTGCATATTGAGGCTTGTTTCTCAACTTCTACAGGATTTCCCATCCCTTGGCTGTGTTTTTCAATAACCCAGCCATTACAATCCAATTTGTCCATAGATTAAAGAATTGTGGTGTGGTGCTTAATTATACTTATCTCACTTATGTTTGAGCATCTTTTGTAGAGGTTAGTCTCCTTTGCTAAGGTAGGTCTTTCCTTCCTCTCATCATAATCTCGGATCTTTTCCAACATCTCCTCTTTTGCAAACAATATTTTATTATTTAATAAAGTAAGTCTAGTTTTGGGATGGTTATCCTTCTTAATTTTTCTCCTAATCTTAGACCGGCCTTCTTTAACATGCCTGTTTGACATTTACATGTATTCCTTATGTGTTATACATTGAAGAGGAATGACTGAAAAGAGAACATAACCCCAAAAAAATTCGCCTAACATCTCTCTACCAAGCTCATAATTATAACTAAAGTGGTAATTCTCTATGTACTGTCTTTATACATTTCAAAGAAAATTGGCCCAATAAATAATTATGATGGGTGTGTTTTTATTAAACCAAAAGTAGGAATACACACTTGATCAGCTTATTGGTGTAGTGTGATGAAGTTAATCATGCTTAATTCTGTTGCCATTGATGGAATGTCAAAGTACTTTGGCAGTGATATTGGTGTTAAACAAGGTTCACTGCTTTCCCAAACTTTGTTTCAGCAATACATGGATAAGTTAAAAGAGTGAATAAACAAGGCTAGTGGAGAGGGAGTTTAGTTGGCTAAGTACATAATAAAGTTACTCTTATATGTGAATGATCTCATATTAATTGCTAAAACAACTTATAGTTTGAGAGAACACTTGAGGGTACTCGAAACTTTTTGTCAAAAGGTCAGTGTCTACCTATGAAGATGGGATTCTAAAGTGGATGCAAATTACCCTAAAATGCACCCAATCTCAAGTCCAAGGGACCTCAAGATTGATTTGAACTACTAATGCACTAATTATCTAAATTGCACCCTATCTAAGCACATAAGCAGTGATCTACTTTAGAATCAATTTAGATGATCAATGGTTGAGATTTCTTTAGGATCCTCAAGCAAGGTGAATTGGACAAATGGCATGATTGGATTGGATGACAATTTTGCCCCAAAATTCAAGGGATGGTCAATGAATGGGATTGCAAGTTTGAATGGATGGATGGCTAGGATTGGGTAGGTGTATGACATATAAGGACTCATTTATGAAAAGGTAAGGGTTGGATTTTGTGAAGAATTTTAAATTCCATGGAGAGGACAAATGGAATTTAAAATTAGAAGAATGGTATTCAAATAGTGCCAAATGTAATTTTAAATTAGCATGAATAGTGACACATGGAGTGGGATGGAAGAAATAGGATAAATGTACACTTTATGGAAGATTTGACCATGCTTCCAAAGTACCACTTGTCTTGTACATGTGCGTACATTGGATGACAAGTGGATTTCTAGAAACATGGGGGTTTGTAATGATGAATTAATTAAAATTAATTCATGTGCACATAGATTAGAATAAAGTAATTATGATTGCAAAAAGTAATCAAAAGTGAACAAAATAGGGAATTAAATAAATATGACAATTTATTTAATTTTTGAAATGTGATTTATGAACTATAGTCAAAAATATTTAATTTTTAAAATATAGTAGAGGAATTTGATTTTTACAAAAAAAGAAAGGGTGTAGGATAAATTAAACAAATAATTAAAAATTATTTACTTAATAATTGGGTCTAATGGAGTGATGTAGGTGAAATATGGTTATACTGCGTAGGTGGATGAAATTAGTTGTGACCATTTTCAGACGTCTACAGTTTGCCCCTCTCTGATATGGCATCATAATTGTCACGGTTGACGGGATATCAAAGAATATAATTTTTTTTTATAAGTATGCCTTGGTGAGTGAGTAGAAGAGGAATAAGTGACGAAGTGATGCCCCCTTGAAAGATCAGTGGAAAAAATAATTTCTTTAGCGATCTCTCGAAAAAGGAGAAAAAATGGAGGGGGTGGTGTAGCAGTGTTGGGAGGAAAAACCTAGCCCAATGTGAGGGGGGTGTAGGAGGATAGACGCAACCCCCCACTGACAGGGGTTCAGTGGCATAGCTCCCAATTGGAAATTTTTTTTAAAATGGGCAATAAAAGTGATGTTTTTGATGGGGAATTTTAATTTTTGAGCATGGAGGACAGAAAGGGGATTAAAGGGGTCTCGAGACTGAAGAATGGGGACTTAAAAGAGTGAAAATACGGGAAAAAAGGGAGTGGGTATAGGAAAAAAGGGGTTAAAAAGAAGTTGGGGGTGGAGAAAAAGGAAAAAAGATAAAAAGGTGGCTTAAAAAGATTTAAAAAAAAAGATAAAAAGTTAGGGTGGAGGGGGGTAAAAAAGTGAAAAGGAGCTCAAAAATCTCATTTTACTTTTTGAATTTGGAGGGAGTGAAGAAGAGGAAAGAGGAGAGCAGAGCAATGGCAGGTATTCCACGAGAGGAGCAGCGGGTGGAGCGAGTGAGAGAGTATCGTCGACCCGCTGTGGCAGGTGATCTGGTGAGTGGATTAAACATTTCCTCGTATTTTTGTTATTATTTGATTAGGTTAGTAAAAGTTAGGGTTTTAAAAATGGGGGGGTTTTCAATGAAATGGCACAAGAGGGGGGGTTTTGAATGAAATGGCGCCGAGGGGAGTTTTGAAAGAAATGGCGCTTAAGTTTTTAGGTGTGGTGCGTTGAATTGAGGCGCATTGAATTTGTGAGATGGGGGGAGGATTGGTGCTTGGCATGGTGCCGTGGCACCTGCCTGGCGCTGATCTGCCCAGGTGGGAGCCAAATGGCGCCCTACCCGGGAGATCAGTGCCTGGTGGGGGGTTGGGGCATCGGTTCGGCACCGATAGGCACAGGTGGGCACCAAACAATGCCTTGCCCGACTAATCGCCGCCCGGCTAGGGGTCCGGGCACCGGATCGACGTCGTTAGGCACAAGCAGGTACCAAACGATGCCCCACCTAGCCGATCGAAGCTCGGCCGGGGGCTGGGTCACAGGCACCCCGCCGATTTTTTTTTTTTATTTTTAATTTTTAATTTTTATTTTTATTTTGAATTTTGTATTTTAATTATTAATGTTTGAATTTTGATTTTTGAGGGGTTTTGGGGGATTTTGAGGGACTGTTAGATGGGAGAAGAGGAATAGGAAAGTGGGAGGGCGGGGTGGTTATTTTCGGGAGGGGGTGAAGTTAGAAGGCGCATTTGGCCTTGTAGGGGGAGGGGGTGTGGTCATCGAGCAAGGGGTGCCTGGTCAACAGAAGGGCATCCTGGGAAAGGCACTGATGGGTAGAATAGGTGAGTAGTGATAAGATAAAGACTGACATGGTGCGTTTTTGGGATGATGCAGGATTACGAGGGCGTTCTTCAGTCTCAGGAGAGGCAACTACCTACATTTGAGCTCTTGGAGGAGCTACACGGTGTCGACAGGTTCATCATAGGGGTACTCAGGCTGTGACAGATTGCAGAGATGTCGAGGGTTTGCGCCAACAAGGCTATGATGACCGAGCTAGTGGAGCAATATCAACGTGAGCATTGTGCCTTCTTGTTGCCCACAAGGGAGGTGACTATTATGTTGGAGGACATATGGAGGATCATACGGGTCCCCATACATTATGAGAGGGTGGTATATGATCATGCACATGGAGCCGAGTACCTGGACTATGTGTTTGCCCCGAGGCAGGTGCCATATGTAGTGGACATGACTGAGATGGTGTATCAGTTAGCTATAGAGGGGGGATTATATCAGTTGGACCTATTTCTAGTAGGGTTAATAGCATGGACATTGGTCTCAGATAGGAGATTACATGGTTTTCCATGTGGGCTGGGGAGTTGTGATGTATCAGATGCTGACTGATGGAGTGGTTTACACATGGGGCCCATGTATACTGGCACATTTGTACCATGACATGGATGCAGTGTTATACATGCGGTTAGGCAACCTAGGTTGTGGTGTTACATTGTTGCACATCTGGGCATGGGAGGATATCCCAATGACTTGACTAGTGACAATGCGAGAGAGGCCACGACATCAACCATTTGTTTATGCATATAGAGGACATCAGATACGCTGTCATTTGGGGAACATGGGATACTAGAGGTAGGTGTTGGATAGGATAGTAGAGTTTGTGTGGCAACCATGGAGGGAGGTGGAGAGGTGGTCAGATGACGAGGACCAGTTAGGCTATGTGATGCAGTCATGATACTTGATGGGGCGAATAGAGTTGATCATAGATAGGTATCTACTAGAGTGAGTTTAGCGACAGTTCAGTTTAGTCTAGGATGTACCATAGGTAGATGGGATGTTCGCACGGATACATGAGGAGTAACAGCGGTGGGGATTAGTGCCTGATGCATAGATGGTTATAGCAGAGTTCAAGGGACTCCAGCCACAGGCATGTGATGCTAGACAGGATATAGTGGATGCAGGGACTACGACGGCATATGAGTAGTGGTGGGCTCGACAGAGGCTAGTGAGACTCACAGTGCCAGTGGGTTTTGTAGTGCTGGAGGAGGTGGCAATAGAGGAGGAGGACGATGATTCTGATGAGGATGAGGAGGATGCGGTGGAGGTATAGGTAGAGGAGATGGATGTAGATATTGTAGGTGATGGTGAAGGTTATGGGGTTGGTGGTGATGATGCAGATGGATCAGAGTTGGCTAGGGCACAAGAGGAAATATTCTAGCTACAGGGACAGATAGCTTAGCTACAAGGATAGTTAGTCCAGCGAGAGGGACTAGTGGCCCAGTTACAGGGATAGATCAGAGATGGTGGAACCGCGAATGTGTCAGGATTACAGGCTATAGTGCAGCAGTGAGATGCCCAGATAGCCCAGTTATAGGGGGAGTTGGCATAGACAGGTGCCATATAGGCATAGGTGATACAGGCTCATGCCTTATCTTAGAGTTATGGATAGGAGAGAGATCAAGCACGTCAGGCATTAGGGGTAGGGATGAGGGAGATGATAGAGATGATGTAGCAGTGGATAAAGGAGGTTACTAGGGAGGCACAACATTATAGGTTAGTATATGAGGCTATAGTGTCAATAAGACAGAGGGCTAGCTACCGTAGTAGGTCTGGAGCTTCTAGTTCCAAGAGGACAGGGCGGTCGGAGAGGTCAGTAAAGAAGCCTTCACCATTACAGGTAGGTGCGGTGGCACAAATGCCACCTCCTCAGGCACTGCTATAGGCAGGGCAGCAAGATGTGGGGGCCCCTCAGAGGGATTCAGGACTAGCTGAGTCAAGTAGGGACAGCTCTGCCTAGGGGCATGATGTCTACATGTACTATTCTTTTATAGGTCTGAGGACCACATTTTGTATCATGATCACATTTTGATATATATTTATAAGATGGATTATTCGATCAATGTATTCTGTGTTATGGATGGATGCATTCTGATGTATGATGGATGCATTGATTTATATGTGATGGATATCTTATTATGTGTATACTTTTGGTAGTTTATGGATGTCATTATGTGATATATATATGCACTTATGATTGTTTTGATATGAGATGTTCTAACTTGACTTGTGTTTGGATACATGATGTGTTATGATGGATGTATGGATGTGTGATACTAACATACTTGTGATGCAGGATGATCTATGGTTATTTATGGATGAATTATATGTGATGTATATGATATTTGAATGATTATAGTTGGACTAACATGTTTGTGATGTAGGGTAATGCATGAGGATGGATATGTAGGCATCAGTAATGCAATGTGAGTAATCATGATACAAAAATAGGTCCCTGAAAATGGTCACGAGATGGTAGGGGGGATGGATTAGTATAAAGTAGGGGGTGATTGAAATGTAAGTGTTGTTGAATCTTGAAGCAAAAGTAGTGGGATGGGGTGATGAGGGTAGATGTAAATGTGTAAGATAAAGGGATTACATCATATTGAGATATTCTACAAATAAAAAATTGAGTGCTACTGTTGATATAGCATAGGATGTTATGCACCAGGGTATGTGGAACCAAGGTGACAAGGCATCTATGCATAGGACTTGACACTGCAAACAATAGGATGAACCCATACATGCCCATAATAGTACAATCCTATCTAGACGATGGAACGAGACTCGTAGCATAAGTCCTTATTACACAAAAGGCATGAGGAACCATAGATGCAAAAGGTTATTAACATTCTAGAACCGACCCGATGATCCACAAGATATAAATACTAGGATGGAGTAATGAGAACCTGTCACAAGCATGTCATACAAAAGCAATGACTATGCCCCATTCTAGATTTTTCTCCACATGTCATGATATAATGAGATCAAGACAGCTTTGAAATAATCCAAGAATGGTGCACAAAATAAAAATCAAAGACCAAAAGACTAACTGACCCACAACACACAGCCATTGTATCTCTTGCCAAAGGATGGATCGAGGATTGATGATTTTTTCCATTGTAGGAAGGATGCATCCGAGGACAAGAATCGATGGTGGATTAAGATAAACTAAGGATAGGCGGGGGGATATAGGCTGCTAGTTATGGAAAAACTAATCTATTGGTGAAAGATTTTTCATGGAATTGTTATGCTTTGATAGGATGCCTAGCAAGTGTATCATTTGTAGATCAGGTGCAATCAACAAGCTCAATAAAGTGAGACCATCCAAGTGGGTTGGATGGGTGCATTATATGTACCTACATACTGGATACTTCCTTCGTATTCCAAACTACCTACATACCCTATATCCATGGGATCAAGGCACATTACAATGTGGGTTGTGATGATATGTAGTTTTGGGAGACTTGATGATGTAAGGATATGGATTGGTTCATGTAGAATGATGAGGTTTGGTTTAGAGGATGTGGATATCAATTTCCAACTATACCATGGTATAAGAACCATGATAGGTAGGGGGTAGTGATGACTAGTGTAAGGTGGGTATGTTACTTGATGAGGTGAAATGGTGGTTTGTGGTTGTGATGTTTATGCAAAAACTATCAAAGGGACAAAGGATTGTGGTGGTCGAGAGGATTTAGGTGAGTGACATGGAAAGGTGGAGATTAAGTGTTGGGAGATGGGAGATATTTTGGAAATGATGAACAATGGAAGCTCAGATGATGGATTTGTTCTGAAGCTCAGATGAAGGGATAAGTGGATTGGATAGTGCAGGTGAAGATGGGAAGGTAGTTTGAACAATGGATCTAGGTTGAACCTACACATGACATCTGCAAGTAGGTTTGCATCATGGTATTTATCCAAGGCACCACAAGAAGTGGTTTTAACCATTGGATGGATCATTTCTCTTTACTATTTTTGTTTGATTTTTTGATTTTTTTTTTTTTTTTGTATTTTTGTCATAGGGTATTCGGTAGACTATGGAACCGCTTCAAGTGAATGATGTTCATAGGATCAAGCTCTTCTCCTTCAAGGGTGGAGAGGTGGTATGCTCTAGAGCCATACTTTACAGTGACAATGTAGGGTCCTAGCCAATTAGGATCAAATTTCCCTTTCTTTTCTCGCTCTGATGGATTTCTTTGATTTCCTTTCAGGACCAAGTCTCCTACTAGAAGTGCAAATTCCCTAGCATGGATCTTCTTGTTGTAGGATCTATGAAGCCGATTTTGGTATGCTTGGAGGTGACTAAGGGCGTTGAGGCACCGTTCATCCAATAGCTCGAGGTATTGGAGGCGTACAACATGGTATTCTTCATCAGTGTTGACATTACACAGGGAGATGCACAATGAGGGAAATTCAATCTCTATTGGTGGGATAGCTTCAGCTCCAAAGACTAGGGAATATGGTGTAACTCCTGTAGTTGTGTGGATGCTAGCGCGATGGGCCCAATGGGTGGGATGGATGTGGAGATGCCAATCACGACCAATTTCATTGACAAATTTTTTGAGGATTTTGAGTAAGGTTTTGTTAGTTGCCTCGACCTGACTGTTACCTTGTGGGTAATATGGAGTGGACCAATGATGTTGGATGTGGAATTGTTCACAAAGGTCTCGAACATCATGGTTTTTGAAAGGTTTACCATTATTGGTAACAAGGGCAGATGGGATACCATTATGATGGATGATGTGGTAAAGGATGAACTTGGCGATTTGGTTTCCAATGGTAAAAGTGAGAGGAATGGCTTCAACCCACTTAGTGAAGTATTTAGTGGTTGTGATGATGAATTTGTGTCCGTCGGAGGAGGATGGGTGGATTTTTCCAACGAGATTTAGGCCCCACTAAGAGAAAGTCCATGGTGTAGTGATAGATTACAATGCCTGGGAGGGAGCATGAATGAGATCTCCATGCTGCGGACAGGGTTTACACTTCTTCACATACTCACATGCATCATGTTCCATAGTAGGCCAATAATATCCAGTACGCAAGAGCTTCTTGGCTAGGACAATACCACTTGTGTGCGCTCCGCAGATACCTATGTGGACTTCGTGTAAGGCAAGAGAAGCCTCTTCCGTGTTTAAACATTGAAGAAGAGTGCAATCATATCTTTGGTAATAGAGGGTGTCAGCAAGGATGGTGTAGCGGGTGGCTCGGTGAATGAGGGATCGTTGTTGTTTATGGGTGGATTCAGGTAGGAAAGTGGGATGTTGAAGGTAGGTGTAGATGTCATGATGACAAGGATTTTCTAGACCAACAATCTCACAAATGAATTCTAACTCAACGACATGATATGCTGGCATAAGGAGCTATTCCAAAAGAAACTCACATTGATGGCTATCATGAGGCATGTCCAGGAGAGAACCAATTGTAGCCATGGCATTAGCTGCTTTGTTGTGAAGGTGAGGTACCTGCTCAAACTATATGTAGGTGAAGAATATCTTGTATTCATCAATCATTTGCTTATAGGCACTAACTTATCATCCTTGGTGAGAAACTTATTAGTCACTTGTTTGATGATCAATTGGGAGTCTCCATAGACCTATAGCTACAAGATATTCCATTGTACTGTTGTTTTAAGACCAATGATCAAAGATTCATATTCGGCTACATTGTCTGTGCATGGGAAAACAAGTCTATAAGCTTTGGGGATGTAATCACATTGTGGGGTAACTAATAGTATCACTACCCTTGAATCGTGATTGGTGAATGATCCATCAAAATAAAGTTTCTAGTTTATCGATTCTATCACGGTTAAGATGGACTCATCTAGAAAATCAATGGGTAGTGGTTGATAATCTTTGAGGGGTGCTTCAGCTAGCTGATTTGGTACAACTTGCCCTTTGATTGCTTTTCTGTCAACATACTCAATGTAAAATTCACTCAACAACATGACCCATTTTGCTATTCTTCCTATGAGTGAAGTCCTAGAAAGCAGGTACTTGAGAGGATTGACTTTAGAGATGAGATTGATAGAATGAATTAGCATGTAGTGTCGTAACTTTTGGGAATAGAAAACAACAGCTAGACATGCGCGTTCCATTGGGGTGTGTAGTTAAGCTCATAGCCGACTAAAGTCCTACTAATGTAGTATATAGCCCTTTTGCAGCCGGTATCATCCTGTTGTGCTAAAAGTACCCCCAGTGCTACTGAAGTCCCTGATATATATAATAACAGGGGTTTTCCAGGGATAGGTTCCATTAGGACTGGTGGTGAAGCTAGGTATTCATTGATGCGGTCAAATGCATGTTGACAATTTTGGTCCCATTTAAAGTGCACATCTTTGTGAAGCAAATGGGTGAAGGGATGACATTTTTATGCGAGTTAAGTGATGAACCTGTGTATAGCCTTTAGTTTGCCTTGGAGACTTCAGAGTTGTTTGAGCATCTTTGGAGGAGGCATTTTTGTTATGGTCGTGACTTTAGTAGGATCCACCTTGATGCCCCTGTGGGAGACAATGAACCCCAAGAGTTTGCTTGATGTTACACCGAAGATGCATTTCTTGTGGTTGAGATGGAGCTTGTACTCTCTCAATCATGCAAAGATCTATCACAAGACCTTGGGATGTTCTTCCCTGGTTCTAGACTTCCCTAGGAGATCATCAACATAGTTTTCCATTATCTTGTGTATCATGTTATGGAAGATGGTAGTCATTGCACATTGATAGGTTACCCCCGCGTTCTGTAGGCCAAAGCGCATGACTTGCTAGCAATATGTGCCCCAAGGATAGGCAAAAGTTGTTTTATGTTGATATTTGGGGGCGATTCTAATTTGATTATATCCAGAGAAGCCATCCATGAGGGAAAGCATCTCATGTCTTGCTATGAGATCTACAATCATGTCAATGTTGGGGAGCAAAAAATCATCTTTTGGACATGCCTTGTTAAGATCTCAGAAGTCTGTACAATTACGGATCCCCCTAGGTTTCTTAGCAACTAGAATAATGTTGGAGACCTATTATGTATAGTCAATCAGGTGGATAAAGCCAACATCTAATATGTTCTACATCTCTTCTTTGACGAATAAGGTGACTTGCGGGTGCATCTTACAGAGCTTCTGCTTAATTGGTTTTGCGTCGGGATGTACCACAAGATGATGAACAACCAAGGATAGATCCAGTCCCTGCATGTCAGCATAGGACCAAATGAACACATCAGGTGCTTCATGAAGCACTATGGAGAGGTTGGATTTTTCTTCAGTGCCGAGACTTTCTGCTAGATGTGTGAGCTTGGGCAATTCTTGCGTGCCAAGATTGATTTCATGGTTACCTTCAATCAGAATGTTGGAACGCTCTTAACAGTAGGATGGTATGGGGGAGAGATGGAGATCCTCATCTTCTAGCACCTCGGAGAGGTTTTCACTAGGAGGTACATCTTTATTTTTCTCTTTTGTGTCTAAAAGTGCCTTAGATAGGTTTTCACTGGGGGACGATTTTTGATTTTTTGGACTAAGGATCTCCTCTTCCCCAAAGCAAGCATGAGCGTGCAAACATATATCATATTGTGAGGTATAATGAAGTTCTAGGAATGTAGAGAGGGCCTCATCATGTGGAAATACATCAAGAGGCGGCAGTCCCTGACAATCCCAAGCAATGAGTTTAGGATGAATGAGGGGGAGGTCAATAACGAAGATGGCGTTGTCAGGGAAGATTCATGAAAGATCAAGGTCTTTGCATGAAGCTATGATGACACTCAGTGTAATTTTTTCAACACTACAAGAGGATTCTATTACCTGTACCGATGTTTTAGCAGGTCCATGAATTGTGACAGTTGGTGGAGGATATCCTAAACCTAAGTATTGAGCATATTTCTTGGGAGATGTAGGATCAACTAGAAGGGGTTTTGTAACACCTTGTTCATCGGCTCCAAGTCTTGTTCCATGGTAAGGCATTTTGGTACAAATTTGAAAAGGTATAGGATATTTTTCTTTGAAGTATTCCATATTTAAAGGTGTTGGGGTGGTTTCATCAAAGTAGAGCCAATCACTCAAAGATGTTTGTTTGACTTCCTCTTCTCTAGAGACTTGTGCTAGTACAAAGGGAATTTCATCATTCATCATGCGTTGTTGTTCTTGTTCCTTCCTTAGAAGATGATGACCATGGGAGTGGGGGGACAATGGTAACTGTCCCACATGGAAGGCATTGTGAAGCTCATATTTGCCACACCCTTTGTCTACGATATTGACCTTTTGAGGTGTATGGGTGGAAGCTGAGGTGGAATCTTATGATGGTTCGATGGTGACTTGTGGCATGAATGATGATGTGGATGGAGTGGATGAGGGATCTTTGACAGGATCCCCATAGGTACTTGGAAAATGAAATTGCCAGTCATAAACAATCTCTAAAGCTTTAAAATATTCAAAAGGTTGTTGGTCGGTGAGAATAGTCTCTTCCACACCATTATGAGGGAACTTGAGGCATTGATGGTAAGTGGATGGAATGGCTTGCATGGCATGCAACCATGGTCAGCCTAGAAGAAGATTATATGGAAGATCAAGATCAAGATCAATCATGGTGAGTGGGCCCACCTTGATAAGAAGACATATAGTACCTTCAGATTCTCTCTCTATGTTGTCATATGCCTTGATGGAAATGACAAAAAATTCTAGGTCAGCTGCTGAATACCCCATGAGTTTTATGAATTTTAATGTACATATGTTCAAACCGGATCCATTATCCACAAGGACCCTCTTGATCTTGTGGTTGGCGATTTGGTTTTCGATGTGGAGTGCTTTAGTATGAGTGGGATTGATGGGTGGCATGTCAGCATGGCTAAAAGTGAGGTGGTAGGATGAAGATAGTTGTGCAACAAGGTTTTTAAATTGAGCGTTAAGTATGTTGGTGGGAACATGAGATTCTTGGAGAGCCTTGTCATGAATTTCACGGTGGATGGTGGATGTCTTGAGGAGTTCCAAGATGGAGATTTGCACAGAGGTTTTCCCAAGATGGTCAAGGAGATTGTATTCAGAAGCTGTGGTAGTGGAGGATGGGGATGGTCCCTTTATGGTTACATGCCCATGATGGGTGCTAACGGCACATTTAGGGGTGGTATTTTTGATTTTGATGGTGGCAACACGAGTAGAAGTAAAATCAATTCGACGCACTACATTGTCGTAAGGAGGCGAAACATTTTTGTAGGTGATGTTGTTTTCTTGGTTATTAGGGTTAGTGTTGGAGGATGATGGTTTGGATGTGGTTTGGTTATTGTTGCGGTGGGGAAGAGGGTCTTGGTAGACACCTAGGCCATCATTGGGTGATGTGTTGTTGTTTCTTGTTATTTGGATGTCACCGCGATCAACGAGGTCTTGGATATAGTTCTTTAATTTGATGCATTTTCTTGTGGCCTGGCCCTTTATGGGATGACAGTCACAAAATTCGTTCCCTTTGTACCATGCGGGTTTAGGTTGGTTTTCGTCAAATGGTTTCGTTGTGGGGAACTCAACCATGTTTGCTTGGACAAGTTTTTGGAACACAACCTCAAGTGGTTCACCCAAGGGTGTATACTTGCGTTTTGGATTGTTAGGGGGATTCTACTTTGGAGGAGCGGGTGGAACCGAGATGCAGTTTGAAAAAGTTTGGACTACATTTGTTTCTTTTGGTTTAGGAGCGGTGATTTGGATGTACCTGGAATCGGTAGCACCATCTCCTATGGTGTTTTTTGTTTCTAGCCCAAAATTTAGGTTTGTCATTATTGTTTTTGTTGTAGATTTTGACTAAACCTTTTGCAATAAGGGCTTTTTCAATGGTGACCCCTTTTTCTATGATTTTGTCAAAGGTTGATGCATAATGTACTTGCAAGTGGAAGGCCATCTCTTGGTTGAGATTTTGGATGAAAATGAGCATGAGTTGTTTCTCGGGGGTTGTCCAAGGTAGCCTACTAGCAAGGGCTCTCCATCTTTGTAGATAAGCGGTGAAACTCTCAACACTTCATTGTTTAGTGTTACAAAGGTCAGGCATAGTAATTTCATGCTCTACATTGTATGAGAAGTGGGCGACAAATTTCTCTAAAAGATCGGCAAAAGTGGTGGAGCCATAAGGCACATGCATGAACCATTCTAGGGCTTGTCCTCCTAGGCTTCATGGAAAAAGATGGAGGAATTGGTCATCATAGGCGACTTATTGGCATGCCATGAAGAACTCCTTAATGTTGTCACGAGGGTCTCCTTTTCCTTTGTATTTACCAAATTTTGGCATTTCAAAGTGTTGAGGAAAGGTGTGATCATGATGTTTCTATAAAACGGGTAGGGACATAAGTATTCGAACTTAAAATGTTTCTTTTGGGTCCCTAGTTGGATATTTTTAAGTACATTTTTCATCTCTTGCCACTCTTGATCGAAAGGGTTAGCAAGAGGTGGTTGTGATACATGTTGGAGTGGAGGTTGTTGTGATGATGATTGTTGATATTGGGGATGGACGTATTATTGTTGTTGTTGGGGATGGATGTATTGTTGTTGTTGGGGATGAATCTAATGTTGTTGTTGTTGTGTGTGGTGGAAGGCCTATAGTTTGCGTGTAAACATGGGACCCATATGTTTGTTGTTGTGGGACTACTTGTTGATTTTGGAGTGGTGGTAGTTGTTGGGTGCCGTAAAAAGGTTGCATCAATGACCCACGGGAAGGTTGTTGATGCGTGGAAGATTGATATGTGTGAGTGGGATTAGCATAGCTTGTCAAGGGGTTTTGTGGTTGGTTTAATGGATTCACAATGGGTGTTCGAGTCATGGGTGGTACCACCGTTTGCATGATGATCGATCTTTGTGGAATGTTTAATGGAGGGAGAGGTTGTGGTACATTCATGGTGGCTTCATGTTGATTATTTGGCGGAGGTGGTCTGGCAGTGATGGTGACATTAGAAGGTACCCCAGAAATAGGCACATCCGAGGGTAGCATGTCATAAGGTAACCTGATGGGAGGGGTTGGATACTTGTGGTTGTAAAACATTTCTAGCCCTCATGTTTTGTCCCAAGGAGTGGACGGTGCTGGTGTTGGAAGAAAAACTAGCCCATGGGTTGTTGTAGGTGGGTTCATTAGGATTAGGGACATGTCCCCATGGTTGATCATAGATAGGTGATGGTGGCTTGTCATGGAATATGGTTTTGAGTTTGTCGTTGTCATATGAATATGGAAGGCACGCACCATGTTCAATGAGACGTTGAATAAATTCATCCTTATGGTTGTCAATGAATTGGTCAAACTTGTCGTGTAACCCTTTTTTATTAAGGAAATAAATAAAGGTGGGAGAATAGGTGGGATGGGGATGAGTGGATGTTTCACCCATTTCAGGTTGGTTGACATATTCCTCCATGTTACTCGTGGTAGAGTCATGAGGAGAGAGGGGTTGGTAACGTGCATCTATTTTCTTCTTAGCTTGTGATTGTGTGATGGGAGGCATAAAAGGTGAACTTAGATCGGATTTGGATGATGAGGTACCAATGATGATGGATGGGGATTTAACTATAAGTTTATAATCTAGATCAAAATGATTAAGGACCAAGGATTATCCTACACACTTAGGGTGGACAAAGAGCCTAAGCGAAATGATAATAGGATTATTTTACTTGGGGTAGACAAGACGCACCAAGAAAAATGGGATGAGGATTGATAATGCTTAATTTATACTAAGCTTAAGAAAGTCTTAAGCTTACCATAAACAAAAGGATAATTTGGTCTAGATCCTAACCTTAGGATTTGGATGTGATTTGGGTTGATTATGGATTGGTAAGGATTGATTAAGTATGATATGATCGATTAGGGATGATGAGGGATGACAATCAAAGATTTGGCTAAGGATGGATTAGGGACAATGATCGATTATTATAAGGATAATGCTATGGTTAATGATGAGTTTAATAATGGGCTGGGGTTAATTAACTATGTATAACTTGGATAATCTATAAACTAATGAGGATGATGACAAGGATAATGATCGATGATTAGGACGGATCACAAGCTAAGAAGGACAAATAGACAAGGATATGGGTGAGGTGGCATGTAATGTCAAAGTATGATGTGGAAAGGGGATTGTTGGAATCTAAAAGGACAAAATTTTGACTTTGTGATGAGTTTGGGACTGGGCGCTGATTCAGGGAACTAGGCGCTGATTCAAAGAACTAGGCACTGATTTGCAGAAACTGGGTGCTGATGTGGGATAGTGGTGGTTTTGTGTGGTTTTTGAGGTGGTGAGTTGGATTTTTAGCAAATTCTAGACTTTGGATGTGAAGTTTTTGGACTTTGGAGATTAAATGATGGATTTGGGAGGTTCAAATGTTTCAATGGTTCACTTTTTGAATGGCTCAATGGTGTTTGGATAATGTCAATGATAGTTTTCCTTGGAAAGCAATACAAACATTCCAAACAAGAAAATATAATGGCCAAAGTTTTGACGTGACGTACAAGCATAATGTGTATGTTAGAGAAGCCCCTCGAGGCCCAAATTTTCACGGGTATGAACACAATCAAAAACACTTGAAGACAATGCTTAAACTACCTAAGGTCAAGGTGAATGGAAGCTTGTCAAGCTCACAGTGTGGAATCTCTGACTCAAATGTAAACACATAGATTAGCACATGTGTGATTATATTGTCTTCTCAAGAGAGGATGGCTAGGGGCCTTCTACACTAGAAGAATGGCACAATCACCCTCTCCTTGGAAAGCTACGTATAGATTATGCTAAGCTGAAGATTTCTATCTTATCTCAAGGGAGCCAATGGTGAGAATCTATAGGGGATATTGTTTCCCCTTGCCTTGAACAAACCACCACAAGGTTTAAAAGGGTAGGCCTCTACCTTAAGGTGTTTAGTGGGGGACCATTCAGGGACTTGATGCTCATTCATGTGGTAGTGACCCACTTAAGAGCCTATCCCAGCCACTTACATCAATTATTTTGCAAGGAGAGAATGGAGTTGATGTATCTCACACACAAGTGTGTGGATACTGGAGAACTATCGAAATGAGAATACGTCACCAAGAAGCTTCAACTTTTACCTAGGCCTTTTATATAGCAGACCGAATAGAAAGTACCACTTAGGATCATCCCTTGGCATGAGTAACTCTTTTCCCTCCAAGGCATGCCCTTCTCTAAGAAAATGAAAAAGAAGAAAATAGAACCATTTCTCTTTACCCAAGATCTTTTTGAAGGTGAGGGGAGAGGATACTTTGATAGATATCCCTTGGGTTATACTAACATAAATGTGCAAGTGCACAAGACACGCCAAACAAGATCTACATTTTTTTAGAGCCCAAATTGAAATGTTCCTAGATTTATTTGTCACAAACAAGGTTTGTTTTAGTGCACGAAAAGTAAATGTTTGCTATGCTAACACACAAGGTTCATTTTAGTGCAACAAAAATAATTGTTTCTATGCTATCAAAACCCTACAAGAAATGTTAGTAGTTGGATTTTTGGTCTTGGACAGTCAAATGTGGTTACAAGACAAATATTAGTCCAAACAACCCAATTTTTAGGATAAGTGCTAGTTCAGAAGACTAAGCATTAAAATAGAAAAATAGGCACTAATATTATACCTGAGGCTAAGCACTGATCCACAAGACTGAGTACTGATCAACTGTGACAGGCATTAATGTGGTTTTGGTAGAGTTTCCCCTTATGAAATGTACTTTTTATGCAAAACAGAGAGATAGGCCTACACAAAATGATAGTTAGAAGCCCAAAAACCATTATTAAACACCAAAGTTAACAAAGGAAACACAAAATGTTAGTTTTATGCTAGTTCGGGACGGGCGCTAATGTGCAAGGCTATGCATTAGACTGTTGTGACAGGCGCTAATCTAAGTCAGGCAGCACCTCCCCTTTGTAAAATGAGTTTTTCCTGCAAAATAGAGAGTTAAAGTGTCCCAAAAGTTAGTAAAAGATGATTTAATACCACATAAAACATGTATAGCCCAAATATTTGACCAAAAACATCAAAAATAAGAATTTTTTTACCTTCACAGGACAAATATTGATTTGTCGTGCGAGGTGTTGATGTGCTGGCTAGGTGCTACTCTGTACAATTTAGGCACTAATCCGACCTGTCACAAGAAAAAGCATACAAATCATGCAAATTTTTTTAGCTAAAAGGTGGTGATGTCCCACCGGGCATGCCAAAATGTCTACCTATGAAGATGAGATTCTAAAGTGGATGCAGATTACCCTAAAATGCACCAAATCTCAAGTCCAAGGGACCTCAAGATTGAGTTAAACTATTAATGCACTAATTATCTAAATTGCACCCTATCTAAGCACATAAGTAGTGATCTACTCTAAGATATGATATGCTATGACTAAACTACTTAGAATTGAACTAATTCTAGTTATATTGAGCACTCAATTTAGAATTGAACTAATTCTAGTTATGTTGAGCACTCAATTGGACAGAGTTTCTTTGCATATGAGGGCTTGTTGAAATGGAAGGCGGAGGCCTCAATTTATAGATTTTTGGGATGGGATTGAAGGGCTAGGATTAATTTGGAGGATCAATGGTTGAGATTGCTTGAAGATTAATTGAGGATCCTCAAGCAAGGAGAATTGGACAAATGACATGATTGGATTAGATGAGAATTTTGCCCCAAGATTTAAGGGATGACCAATGGATGAGATTGCAAGTTTGAATGGATAGATGGCTAGGATTGGGTAGGTGTATGACATGTAAGGACTGATTTATAAAAATACAAGGGTTGGATTTGTGAAGAATTTTTAATTCCATGGAGAGAACAAGTGGAATTTAAAATTAGAAGAATAATGTTCAAATAGTGCCACATGTAATTTTAAATTAGCATGAATAGTGACACATGGAGTGGGGTTGAAGAAATAGGACAAATGTACACTTTATGGAAGATTTAACCATATTTTCAAAGTATCACTTGTCATGTACATGTGTATATTGGATGACAAGTAGACTTCTAGAAACATGGGGGTTTGTAATGATGAATTAATTAAAATTAATTCATGTTCACATGGATTAGAAAAAAATAAGTAATCAAAAGTGAACAAAATAGGGAATTAAATAAATATGACAATTTATTTAATTTTTGAAATGTGATTTATGAACTATAGTAAAAAATATTTAATTTTTAAGCTATAGTAGAGGAATTTAATTTTTGCGAAAAAGAAAGGGTGTAGGATAAACTAATTAAATAATTAAAAATTATTTAATTAATAATTGGGTCGAATGGAGTGATGTAGGTGAAATAGGGTTAGACTATATAGGTGGATGAAATTGGTTGTGACCATTTTCAGATGTCTACAATCGGGATGTAGGTGAACACTAGAAAAACCAAAGCAATGATCTTCTCATTGCAAACAAAAAATAAGCAAATTAACTTTCTTTTTGAAGGTGACGTGTTGGAAGTAGTGGACATGAGTACAAGTACCTTGGGCTTGATTTCCACAACAAGCTTAGTTGGTAAACATGTAGAGTGAAATAAATTCAAGGGGGTTGGAAAGCATTATACTCTCTTCAAAATAGATTTAGGAATATGGAATTATGGGACTAGAAAACCAAGAGAATGCTTTTTGGTTTGCTTGTTACTCCGGTGATTCATAATGGATGTGAAATTTGGAGTAGCAGTATGTCAGATCAGAAATGGAGGAAGATAGAAAGAATCTAGAAACATCTAATCATAAGTAGTCTCAAAATTAAGGTTGTTGTTTTGTAGGATATTTATTACTTGAAACGGGTACTGTCCCTTTGGAAGCATCACCGATGGTCTGACTATTAAGTTACCTAAAGAAAATTCAAAATATCGTAGACGTCATTAAAATCTTTCATTCATTTCAATCATCATTTTTTTAACGTTGCCTTAGATTCTAATTTCATTTCAATCATCAGTTTTTTCTTTAACGTTGCCTTTCACAACAAAGAAGAAGTTGTTGCGCGTACAAAACTCATCGGCAAGCACAAGTATTTGTCATCCGTATCAATTTATTAATAGCCAGTTGCGGTGAAAAAGGATGCACGTTTACTCCGAGCTCTATGGCATCCCCGTCAAGTTGTTAGCTTTTCTGCAACGTGATTATGAGCAAGATTGAATCCCATACTCGTTAAAACTTCAAGAAAATTTAGGAGAAAAAGAATAGGGTGGTAACGACGAGCTAGACTGAAGAAAAAGGCACAGACTGCAATAGCTCTCCATCTTGTGCGACGCCCAAGTGGATCTTATCGACAAGCTCTTCCATTTTTCAAACCCTAGGTGGGCCATTTCATGAAAACTCCCTCTATTTTTTCTGAACGATAGGCTGCTCGATTTTTAGCTCGTTTCTGCCAAGTAGGGCTTAAATTTGATGGTCCACCTTGCCTATCAAGAATTTTTTTTCTATGGGTTCCTCTTTATTATTGTCTTTCACATGACGATTAATTTTTTTAAATGCAAGTCAAATTTTCTAAGAGCACTTTATACCTAATATCCTTCTTATTAACACAAAACTCCATGGATCTGGTTTTATGTACTAAAGTGACATGAAGGATAATTATACCAATGAAACTAGATTTGAAGCTATCATATCCTATCACAGCATTTTTTGACATTGTGGTGCTGAACTTCTTTCAGTGCATTACATTCTGTAATAAAACTTTAATGGGCAATTTTATCTTGAAAATTAAGAACTTTGACAGCAATATTTCCCACTATTCAAAATTCCTCTATAAATTGATCCAAGGCTGCCACTTCCTATCAAATTTGCCTCACCGAAGCCACTAGTTGCACTCACAAGTTCTTCATATGAAATTTCGGTGGGTTCTACATGGAGATCAAGGGCACTCTCGCCTAGTTTGTCAGTAAGGGTGCTCTAGTCTACATTGTCAATAGAAGTACTCTATCTATTATGTTTGCATTTATAGAAAAATGCAAACAATAGAAAACACATGATTAATATTATAATGCTACTCATAACACCAATTATAATCTTTTGGGAGACTAAGAGCCTTTTGTGTTTGGACATGAAATAAAAGCATGATGGTAAATTTATCCATTCACCATAGAGGCCAAGATTTCCTACTACTATCGAGATGCCAAGTACTGAGAAAACCCCTCCCTTTGGAATCTAATGTTGAGGTAGGATACTAATGTTTTGTCATGTTTAGTATTTATTAGTCTTGTTGATTATGCTATGTGCATATGGAAAAATTTGTCAATACTGTAAAGTTTTAATTTTTAGCTAAATTTCATAACATTATAGTATTTTTAATTATTGGCACAAGCAGGCAGAATGCTAGCAAAAGTTATGAAATTCAGCTTTACACCTACCAATTGCATTTGCTTGAAAGTTAATACAGTGTTTCTAAAAATCCATTTTGTGCATATCCTGCAATCATGGCATTCCATAGGACCGCATTTCTTTTAGGCTTTCTATCAAATAGTTTACTACCTTGTCTATGCTTCCACATTGTGCATACATGTCTACAAAAAAATATGCAATAATTTATAGAAATTTGCAATAACTTTCAATAAAAAAATATCTCAAGTTATTTATATAATAAATTAATCTAGAATAAAAAAGTAGAACTTGTAACATATTGAGATTAAAATGAAACTAATGAATCATAATGTATTAGTGTGTTTTGCCTCATTTGGGATACATCACCATTACAAATGTGAACAAAAAATGAGTTTTAAAATATTTTAAATTCTTCTTTGTTTGGCATCTTTCCAAATTTCATACTCTGCTCCATTCCACTGTTGATACATCAAGTGTTGTTAGAGACACTCTCATCAAAGCATCCAATATATCTAATGTTAGAGATGTTCGTCGGATATCTTTTATTATGGTTTGCCTTGAAAATCCTCTTTCACATGCCACTGTACTTGCTGGAATAGTAAGGACTGTTTGCCATAGCTTTGTCATGTTTGGAAAACTTGTATGTGATTCTATGACACAAAAAACCCTCCAAGCTTCCTTCATTGATAATCCCTCGCAAGTAAGACGAAGAGTATCAACAAATATATGCAACTCTTGTTTACAAGCTTCAACATTAAATAATGCTTCATTTTCTTCTCATTCACATAAAGCATGTTGCATGTGTTGAAAAAGATAATCAAGCCAACGCTTTGAATTATCTTCTCTAGCACGAGCATCCTTTAATAATGACAAGGACTAAACAACTTTACAGAGTCGAAAAACACAAGATCAAGAAATCTTCCATTAAAATAATCTATAAATTGTTGAACATATTCTTTTGCAAGTTGTTTACAACTCTCTAATGAACCATCAATGAAATGTTTTAGTGATTGTTTTTGTGAATAACATAATCACCATGTGCATGTCCAGACTTCCGTTGGGCATGAACTCATAGACTAGAATGAATTTTCCCTTTTCATGACACCATCATAAAAGCTGCACCAGGTTTCGGTGCCCGAGCCGAGTGATTATGCTCACTTCAGCAACATATTCCTTCTTTCCCTGTGTCAGTGCCCAAGCCGAGTGATTATGCTCACTTCTGCAACATATTCCTTCTTTCCCTGTGTCGATTCTTGAGATATATGTTTCACAACCACAATTTCACGCGACTCCTGCAAAATCCCTCTGTAAACAGAGCTGAATCCTCCTTGCCCAAGCTTTTCTTGCTCACTGAATCCTTTCGTGGAGGCGCTGAGATCAGAAAATGTAAACTTCCGTGGCCCTTGACAAAACTGCTCATCCAATACCGCCTCACTTTCGCTTTCAATCGTAGATTTTCCCGTCATTGATATGGCACCGCCACCAGACACCGAGAAAGGCTAAGCCGTACACAACGGCCAAGCCTGGAAAGACGACTGCCATTAAAATAACCTTAGAAGCCGTTCTCTTCGACTTTTTGTTCAGGTGCCCATAACCCTGGATTTCCAAGGAGGGAGCTTTCCAAGAGGCCGTACAAGAAAAATTCCAGGAGACAAGGGTATGACTATTTGTTCCCAGTGAAGTCGAAGCCGAGAAGCCAACCATGGCATTTTCATGGAGAAACTTTGCCAGATCTAATGGTTGGCTTCTCAGCTTCTAAGGTTATTTAGATCTGGCATGTTATTTAGATCTAATGGTTGGTGAGCACGATTGAATTCAAGTGTAAAAGGGCACCTACCTTACCCACTCCACTACTTTGTTGTCCCTCCATACTCCTTAAAACTGCAAATATGGTGGTCGTGTTATTTAGTTGCTTGTGTTTCTTTTTGGGCAGCCTTCTTTCTTTGGCGAAGCATCTCCTCACTGAAAAAGGAAAAGATGGGGTGGGGAAGGATTGAAGTGAAGAAAATTCAGGAGAAGAAGAGTAGGGTTGTGACGTTATGTAAAAGGTGATCTGGCCTTATAAAGAAGGCGCGGGAGCTATCCATCATGTGCGATGCTCAGGTTGGCCTTATAATCTTTTCGGAGACCGGCAAGCTCTTTCATTTTTCAAGCCCTAGGTGGGACTCATTAACTTTAAATTATTTTAATGGAAATGGACAGTGTCCCCGTAACTGTAGTCTATCTAGCAAAAGAAAACATGGAAAAAGCTCCAAACAAGCTAAAATCCATAATTTATAATCTTTGAGATTATTTTGATTTGGGGAGAAACTTAGATCATCCAATTTTCATGTTTTAGATATAGTTTTGAAATTTTTAGTTCCGTGTTTAAACATTTTCAAGTCCTTTCAGATTGGAACTTGTTTTTGAAATTTTTTAGGGGTGATTTGATAGCTTGTTTTTAAATTGTTCTAAGGAATCTAAACTAGTTCAAGATTTAAGATTTTTAATGCATAAATAAACTTAAAATTTTGAGCTATAAGCTGACTTATGAACTTAATTGGGGAGGTAATTTGATTTTTTGATAATATCTTTATCTAACTATTCATTTCAACTCTAATAAAGCCCTGCTACTAAGTAGGGGAAAGGGGCTAGTAGTCGCCCACCCTAACTTCGTGCATGACAAGCTCATAGCTAGACATATCGGATTTCAACGATTTTTTTTGGGTTTCTCTGTATGCGACTGAAGAGCTTAAATCTATTCTTTCAGCTTTTGGGCACTTATACATTTCACTGTATGGTGCGTTATGTACACATGGGTCGAAAAAGTGTCATTTCAACATGTCGCCCCATACATGCGCAACGATGTCCCAGTTACTGCTCGCATCACATTTGTGCACTTGTCTTAATCTCATTGGTTAATTTGTTGGAGTTATGAACATGTATTGGTGAATTTGTGAACATGTACAAATGTTGTGAATGTGTATTGGTGCATTTGTGTTAATTTATTAGGTTGGTATATTACATGTATTGATTCTTTTTAAAAATTTAATTGGGGAGTCAAGTGATTAAAAACATAGTGGTTATTGGGGCGTGGGCAGCAACTGGTCACTTTCCCCTAGTGACCCTTTTGTTCTTAGTAAAAATTTAATTTATTATTTTTAATAAATTTTCAATTTTTACATTAAAAACTATAAATTTGAAGGTAAAATAGAATACATACATCTTCTTGATAAATCTTACCTCTTTTATATTATTATGTGAGCAAGTATGTTATAGTTTTTTTCTATTCCCACATACTTCTAAAGACCTCCAAGGATAGAGTAGCTTAAATTAAATAATGTAATGAACTTGGTTGTTTTCTTAGCATATATTAAATCATCATGGAATTGTGTGGGCAGGGGCATGGATGAAATTATTCAGACATATTATCAACGTGTTGAAAGTTGCAGTAAATCACCACATAAATTGCAGGCATGGCCTCTTTCCTATGGTTTAGAAGGGATTGGTTTCTATCACATATAGAGTTGTTTCTGCATATGTTCTTTTTTCCACACCTAAAATTTAACAGTTAAATATTATTTATATAAATAGTTACTTAAAGCTCAAGTAAATGTTCCAATTATAAAATAATGTAGAATAAACCATTGTGAGGTGGTGGAAACCCTTGAATAAATATCGATTGTTAAGAAGTCATCGATATCTACATGTTCATTGTATTTAGACATTGCAATTATATAGTAGTGTGTATAAAAAAATATTATAAAAAAGTTTATCTTTGTTAGGTTATGTGAAAAGCAATGTAAGGAATAGATGCAAGAAATTATTTGATAGACGATTTAAAAATTAAAATAGGGGAATAAAGTGTTTTTATGAATGAGAGATAATATGGGAATGCTCACAAGACAATAATGACAAAAGTCAAGATGTATAAAGGAAAGTCTCACCTTCAAGTATGATCAATGGAAAATGTAAATCCCAAGTATCCCAAAATAAGGAGTAACTTCTATGAAAGATGCCATAAAGTCACTCCATGACCCACTTCTAATAAACTATGCAGGCTAAACCTAAGTGTAGGATTAGTACACCACAACTAAATAAAATAAAATGAAAACCTACAAAGCCCCCCTTAAGCACAACTTAAGTGGGTGAAGAGATGGGTCTCAACAGATGAAGCCATAATAGGTACCTATATGCATAAAATCTCTGGGCCATAGATAAGAAGCCCCTTAAATGAAGAGAGAAAAAAAACCTCAAAGTAGAGAGAATTTTTTTGTCTCATTTTTATTGAATGCAAGTATACAAAGTACAAATTTCATTACAAGTCATAGATTATGTAAGTTTTTTCAGGCTTTTTTGTGAAACACTTTTGTGGTGAAATTTATCAGTTTTAGTTGAATGAACAAATTTGTTGAAGAGTAATTGTGAATCATATTGCAAATTTAAATTAAAAAATTAATGCATCACCCCCTTTATGATAGATTTTTTAGTTCAGTTTCAGTTTATATAGCATTCCTCTATCTCCTTTCTTCATCAAGACATAGATCAAAAGGGCATTTAAAGGGAGCAGGCTCTTCCAGAGGTCCATTCTCGAAATAGACAAACCCACAGTCTGAGAATGTTTCCATGTTGCACGGGATTGCCAAGCTTGTAAAGGCGTAGCATTCAGGGCACAATCCTTTGTGACAACAGTTTTTGGCATGCTCGGTGGGACAAAGAATTCAAATCTTTTACTGTTATCCTGGTATATGTAGCAGTATTTTTTAACCTTTTGAGGTGAGAAATTATAGGTCCGGCGAATCTAATCTCTAATTTTTGAAGCAGATTTAGTGAATTTGGCACATGAGAAGAGTGCAAACAAGAGGAAGTTGTTCTTCTTTTGATTATTTACAACTTTTGCCTCCAAGGAGAAGAGGTAGAATAGCAACAAGGGCACCCAGTCCAACACTAAGGACCAGATCTACTCCTCCAAGGACTCTAGAGTTTAATCAAGGTAATTTGATGATAGACCTTTAGATTTAGACTCCACAGACACCTCAACCTCCACCAATGGCCAGACAGTATCCATTTGTTACATTTAATATTAGCAACCCACTACTACTTGCAGCACATGATGACATTCCTATGACAGCTTTGAGAGGTTTTCCATTCTTTACGGGTGAGGATCAAACCACCCCAATTGAGCATATAAAGGATGTATCCACATTGTGTGCAGTACATCACATAACATAAGAAAATGTCACAGTGAGATTGTTGGTAGCATCTCTAAAAGGGAAGGCTCTTCAATGGTTCAGAGGTTTAACTGTGGGTTCTATTACATCATGGGACTTGTTGGGAGATGCTTTGAACAAATAATTTAAAGACAAGTTAGATAACTTGTCTCTGATGGAGTAGCTAAGTACAATAAAGAGAGCTCCCCAGAGCATATGGCTAATTTTAATTTCATATTTCAAAGGACACGGGATAGAATCCCTACACTGGTAAGGCCTACAGCTGAACATGCTTTTTTGTATTTTCTTAGAGCATTAAATAGTGACATTGTTGTTATGATCCAATCAATGAATGGAACTTCATTACCAGTTGCTTATGCAATTGGAATTAGAGCTAAAAATAGCCTGATTCAGGCAGGCAAAATAGCTCCAAGGCTATCAATGCCTATCTTTCCTAAAATACAACAATCAATTCCATTACTGATCCCACCTTTAGCTGTTGTACCTATTGTACCAGCTTTGAACCTTCCACAACTACAACTCAAAATAATAATGTTTTAGTGCTTCCCTTCCCAAGAACTTTAGGAGATAAAAAGGTTATTACATAATTTTAGCAATGAGTTGGTTAATATAAAGAAGTAGCAAGGCCAAAAATCTAGACCTTACCAACCTCCATACCAAAGAAATAGGCCTTCAAATCAAGCTGACCCTCAGCCTCAAAGGAGAAATTACAATCCAAGGTGTTTTCATCCATTTAACTCCAATACTGTAAGTTCATCAAGAGAGATGGTTCCCATGTAGAATAACCTGGTTCAAGACCATGAGTGGTGCTTTCCATGTAACCAGCCTCATAGTCAATCATCTTATCCAAATAGAGTGTTAAATCAAGCACTTATGGTGCAGAATCACACTGTTGATCAGCAAGGTATTGGACAAATGAGTAATGAAGATGGTCAAAATGAGGTGGCTTTGATGAACTAGCAGGGAGAAGAGTTTTGTGGTGTCAATCAGCCTTAAAGACAAGGTCAGAATTAGTCTTATAACCCTATAGTAGCAAATACAAGATCCAAGAAAAGGGCCGTAGATTTGGGATAGTAGCCTAATCCAATGCAAAATTAGGCTTCTTCAAGTTAGCAACCAGGTATTGGACATATGGCAACATAGCATATTCATATTTTACCAAGATAACAAGTTGTACCAGGTAAGGATCAACAGAAAATTCAAACATAGCCCCAAGTTCAAGGAGAGGTTGTTGTTCCAAAAGTACAGCAGAAGGTAAATCCAACTTCTCTTAATATTTTAGATCACATGAAGAAGCCTAATATTAGTGTTTCAATGTGGGACTCTTTGGCTCTTCCTGGCCAAAGAGATTTATTACAAAATATATTAACAAATCTCACTGTGTCAAATGAGCCAAGTAAAGATTAGCCAAAGGTGAATATTGTAACTCATCAGCCAAAAGAAAAACCAGTGAATAAGTTACAGCCAAATCATGAAATCAAGCCACCTCCTTTTTATGTCACTTTGATCATTGGGAATCATCTTGTCCACAACTGCATGATACATTTAGGGGCTAACAGTTTAGTGATGCCAAAGAAGATTGTTGACTAGCTGGGTTTAAAATATGAACCACTCTCGAAAGGAGTTGTTCAATTAGATGGATCAGCCATCAATATAGTGGGAATAGTTAGAGATTCAAATCTTACATTACATGCTTGTCCAAATTTTACAATTCCACAAGAAGCACGTATATAATAAATCTTCCTACTCACTTTGTATTATGTCTTTCTAGAGATTTTATAGCCAAGTTAGGAGGATATTTATCTTCTGATTGGTCACATTTATTCTTTAGAACAAGGTATGGTACAAAAGTCACAATAAAATTTGAGTTGTTGGCAAAAGATCACATTGACCCTTATAGCCCTAGTGTTGTTAATGCAAATCTCACATGTCATGAGCAGGATCAGCAAGATCAGCTTGCTGTCCAAGATCCTAACACCCTTGTTGAAGGTATTGCAGACCTATTTTTAGATGAATGGGTAGCCGAGAATCATGAAGTTAATATAGGTAAACATATAGAACAAGTGAACTTGGGCATTTACATGATTCAAGAACAAGGTATTGCTATCCCAAATTTGATTAAAGATGTAAAAGTGTGGGAAAAACAATAGTCCAATGAGCTATGAGATTTGTACTTCAATGGATCAAGGAGCAAAGTTGGAAGTTGGTGCTGGAGGAGGTGCTGTGCTAATTTCTCCAAGTGGTAAAAGGTATTTTTCATTTTTTTCATTTTGCTTTCCGCTGTTCAAATAACGTTGTTGAGTATGAGGCCCTTGTTCATGGCCTGGAATGGGCTAGAAAGTGAAATGTTAAGTGTCTTCAAGTGTTTAGAAATAGCGAATTAGTGGTCAATCAAGTAAGGAATATTCATGCCACTAAAAATGACTTGTCAAAACTATATAAACATGGAGTATGGGACATGATTGAAGAATTTGATGCATTTAATTTGTTATCCATACCAAGAGCACATAATAAACAAATTGATAAACTCGCTGCCATGGGAGCTAAGTTTGATATTCTAGCTGAAATAAAAAATGTTGTTGTTCAGCACTATGTGAAAGTTGTTGTTAGACCTACTGTGCCAAATAATAACATTTATTGGCAGGTATTTGATAGTAATGAACAGATTATCAGTTTCATGATTGAAGAAGCTGAATTTTCAGCTTCTAATCAGCAAAAGTTGTCTCAGCAGTATGAAGATCAGATTCTTCAACTTAAGACCAATAAGTTGCCAAAAGGTTTAGTAACTCTTGAGTCAATCTTCAATTCAAATGATCAAGTCAGAAAAGAGAAAGCTGGTCTAGCCATCAAACAAGAGCATTATGAACAAATTGAGATTTTCAAAGGCAAGTTGTTGAAGCTTGGAAAGGTACGTACTTTAGAGGAAAAATATGCATTTGTTTTGCTTTGTCAAGAGTCTGTTGATGTGTTTTCTTGGGAGTACCATGATTTGAAGGGTTTTGATCCTGAATTAGCTCAACATACCATAGAGCTGGAGCCCAAGGCAAAACTGGTAAGACAAAAATAAAGACCTCTAAATCCAAAGTTAGAACATCTTATGAAGGATGAATTAAGTAAGCTCATTGAAAGTAGCATCATCTTTCCAATTAAGCATACTTCATGGGTGTCTAATCTTGTCCCAATGAGAAAGAAAAATGGAGAAATCAGACTTTGTGTCAATTTCAGAGACCTTAACAAAGCTTCTCTTAAGGATCATTACCCGCTGCTATCTATGGAACAAATTTTGTAGGTTGTATCCGAATCTGATAGATTCTCTTTATTAGATGGTTTTCAGTTAATAACCAGATCATGGTGAAGGAAGAGGGTCAGTTCAAAACTCCATTCACAACAAAATGGGGAACCATGGCATATAGGAAGATGTCTTTTGGGCTATCAAACATAGGAGCTACTTTTCAAAGAGCTATGGACATGGCTTTCCATGGTTTGATGAATAAATTTGTAATGGTTTACCTAGATGACATTACTGTCTTTTCCAAGAATGCTGATGATCATAGTGCTCATTTGAGCAGATATTTGAGAGATGTAGAGAATATGAGGTTTCACTTAACCCAAAAAAGTGTATTTTTTCTATTCATGAAGGCAAGCTGCTTAGGCACATCATTTCTAAGCATGGTATTTCAATAGATCTTGAGAGGATTTCCACTATTCTGACATTACCTCTACCAACCCACAAGAAAGGCTTGCAAAGCTTTCTATGTAGGATAAATTTTGTAAGAAGATTTATTCCTAATATTGTAGCTCTTTTAAAACCACTAATTTCTATGCTCAGAAAAAATACCAGTTTCAGCTGGACTAAAGAAGCAAAGAGGAGTTTTAAGGAGATAAATGAGGCCATTGCAGCAGCTCCAACATTTATAAACCCAAATTTTGATAAAGATTTTATTCTTTATACATTCAGAAGTGTTGATACCATTTCAACCATGTTATGCCAGCAAAATAAAGAAGGACTAGAGCAGCCCATTGCATTTTTTAGCCAAGTTCTTCAAGATTAAGAGGTAAAGTACTCTTTTGTTGAGAAACATGTTCTAGCTGTGATCAGAAGTTTTTAAAAAATTTAGGCATATGCTTTCTAACAACAAAATTCAGTTGCTAGTTATTCACCCTACAGTCGAGGATTTCTTGTTAAGTAAAGATATAAATGATAAATGGGCAGGTTGGATAACCAAGGTAATGGAGTATGATGTTAATATCAAGGTTACAAAGTTAGTTAGAGGAAAAGGCCTATGTGAACAGCTAGCAGGAAATGAAGTAGATAGCAAAGAGGCTGAGGAACAAGCTGTCATAGTGCTCAACAATGAAGAACAAGTTGTTGTTCCATCTTCTTCTATAAACTCGATTCAGCAAATGATATATTATTTTAACACTAGTGACTGCCCTAAAGGTTTGGACAATACAAAGAGGAGATATTTTAGATTGCAGGGCATTCCTTATGCTATTATAGATGGAGTATTATATAGGAGGGACTTTCATGGAGTTTTGTTAAGGTGTATTGAGCCAAATTAGATTAATAAAATTTTAGAAGAAATTCATGGTGGACCTTCTGGAGGTCATTTTGCAGCTAGAATAATAGCTCTTAAAATTATGAGAGCTAGATATTTTTGGCCTGATATATTTAAGGATACTCATGCTTGGCTCAAAAAATGCACTAAATGTTCTTTATTTGTAGGAAAGCAAAGACTTATAGCTTTACCTTTACATCTGATTCAAGTGGATCAACACTTTGCCAAGTGGGGGCTTGATTTCATTAAGCCTATTAACCCACCTTCAAGTGCAGGTTACAAGTGGATTTTGACTGCAACTAATTATTTTACAAAGTGGCCTGAAGTTGTAGCATTGAAGGAGGCCAATGAAACTTCCATTCTCAACTTCTATCAGCACCTAGTTGCAAGGTTTAAGACTTTTGATTCCATTATTTCTGATAATGCATTGGCATTTATTGGCTTGAAAATATATGATTGGTCTATTAAACATAATAACTATCTGAATACTTCATCTAATTGTTACCCTCAGGGTAATGGACAGGTTGAATCAACAATAAAAATTTGATCAGAATTATCAGAAAGATAATTGAGGACAATCAATAGACTTGGCATGACAAGTTGAAGCTAGCCCTATGGGTTGATAGGATCACTCCTAAAAGAGCTATGGGTAACTCTCCTTTTATTCTTACCTATGGTAAAGAGGCTAGAGTTCCTATTTTAGTCATGTTGTCTACACTAAGTTTGATTAAAGAGCTGGAGATGTTAGAGGAAGAGCCTATGGAAATCAGAGTTGCATAGCTGATGGAACTAGAGGAAACAAGGAAAGAAGCATAGAGAAATTTAGAGATTCATCAGGCCCAAATGAAAAGGACTTTTGATAGAAAAGTAGTTCTGAGAGTGTTCAAGGAGGGTGATCTTATTTTCAAGTGGGATGAACTTAAAAGTAAACCTAGTAAACATACCAAGTTTGATGTCATGTGGGATGGCCCTTATGTGATTACTGAATGCAAGCAAAATAATGCTTTTCAGCTTTCAAAGCTGAATGGAGAGGTGTGACCTATTCCTATGAATGGGATTCATCTGAAGCAATGTTTCTAAAGATCAAAAGTTTATAGATGTATCATAGTAGAGTAGAATTTTTTTCAATTTAATAAGTTCTCATGGCACATCTTTTTTAGTTCTATTTTGTGTTTTCCAAGAAGTGTTGTTGCACAGTTAGCTAGCCCTGTTCAGAGCCATGGTAGTTTCCTTTCAGTTTTGTTTTTTGTTGTTGTTCTGTTTCTGGTAGCTGAGTTAAAGATGGTTTTCAAAGTGTTTCAAGACAAGAAATGAGTCTATGCCCAATGGTTTTATATTGAAGTCAGCCTCTACATTTTATCTAACATGTTTGTTCACTGTGCAGATACAGGTACCTGAAGGCCATATATATATATAACTTTTGGCAAGGTCCTAACTCCTCGCTACTTTATCAGAATTCAAAGTTTTCAGACTCGTTAGAAAGATAAACCAATTATCTAGTTCGAGTTGTAGGTTACTAAGGCTAACACCAACATGTTGGCATTACATGGATTTCCCTGATTTCACTCCGAAGGCCTTCGAAAATGTAATTTACTAAGATGTAGAAAATATTGAAAAAAAAATTATATTTTCAATATTGTCCCAAAAATACCATTTCGGACTTGACCAGAAGTCTTTCAAGGTACACAAAAATAGAAGAGGAGTCAAACTAAAGTGTAGGGTCATGCATGGAGAGATATTTGGAGTTCTATTTTTGACATAACTATTTTTGGCAGTTTCTTGGTCAAGGACTTTGAGACATGGAGTTCTGAGCTATTTTTGCTCTTCTTGGAGGAGTTTTGGGGCCTAAATTTCAGGCTTTTCACTTGTGTTCACCCATCAACTTGAAGTTACCTTTTCAAACTCATTCATGCATATGTTTGAGTTCACTTGAGCTAGAGTTGAATGCCCATCACTATTTGGGGATAATTTTGTATTATATAAAAAAAACTTATGCTTTTTTTTCTTAGTTCTTGCTTTTTTGCCCTTTGCATATTGTAGAAAGGAGATTGTCTTGTAACTTAGCCATTTTTATAGTTTTCAGTAGCAGTAGTTCATTTTTTCTACCAGTTCATTGTTACTTTGCAGAGATTCCTTTTATTTTCAATACAATCAGGGGTTCATCTATTCGAATTTAGCTATCTTGTTTCATCTTGAGTGATTTGATAAAGGTTTTTTTGTGCTTTATCTTGAAACCTTTAAATTCTTCTATCTCATTTTTATTGAATGTAAGTATACAAAGTACAAATTTCATTATAGGTCATAGATTATGCAAGTTCTTTTAGGCTTTTCTATGAAACACTTTTGTGGTAAAATTTATCAGTTTGAGTTGAATGAACAAATTTGTTGAAGGATAATTGTGAATCATATTACAAATTCAAGTTAAAAAATTGGTGCATCACCCCCTTTAGGATAGATTTTTCAGTCCAGTTTCAGTTTATACAGCATTCATCTATCTCTTTTCTTCATCAAGATACAAATCCAAAGGGACATTTAAAGGGTGCTGACTCTTTTGGAGGTCCATTCTTGAAACAAATAAACCCACAGTCTGAGAATGTTCCCATGTTGCACAGGATTGCCAAGCTTGTAAAGGCTTAGCATTCAGGGTGTAATCCTTCGTGACAACAATTTTTGGCACACCTGGTGGGACAAAGAATTCAAAGCTTTTACTATTTTCCTGGTATATGCATCAGTATTTTCAGCCTTTTGAGATGAGAAATTATACCTAGTGACTTTAATCTCTAATTTTTGAAGCAGAATTGGTGAATTTGGCACATGAGAAGAGTACAGACAAGAGGAAGTTGTTCTTCTTTTGATTATTTATAGCTTTCACCTCCAAGGAGAAGAGGTAGAACAGCAACAAGGGCACCCAATCCAACACTAAGGACTAGATCTACTCCTCCAAGGAATGCAGAGTTTAATCAAGGTAATTTGGTGATAGACCTTCAGATTCAAACTCCGCAGACACCTCAGCCTCCACCAATTGCCAAACAGTATCCATTTGTTACATTTAATACTAGCAACCCACTGCTGCTTGCAGCACATGATGACATTCCTATGGCAGCTTTGAGAGGTTTGCCATTATTTACGGGTGAGGATCAAACCACCCTAATTGAGCATATAAAGGATGTGGCTACATTGTGTGCAGTACATCACATAACGCAAGCAAATTTCACAGTGAGATTGCTGGCAGTATATCTAAAAGGGAAAGCTCTTCAATGGTTCAAAGGTTTAACTGTGGGTTCTATTACATCATGGGACTTATTGGGAGATGCTTTGAACAAACAATTTGAAGACAAGTCAGATAACTTATCTTTGATGGAGCAACTAAGCACAATCAAGAGAGCTCCCTAGGAGCATATAGCTAATTTTAATTTTAGATTTCGAAGGACATAGGATAGAATTCCTACACCATTAAGGCCTACAGCTGAACATGTTTTTTTGTATTTTCTTAGAGCATTAAATAGTGACATTGTTGTTATGATCCAATCAATGAATGGAACTTCATTACCAGTTGCTTATGCAATTGCAATTAGAGCTTAAAATAGCCTGATTCAGGTAGGCAAAATAGCTCCAAGGTTGTCAATGCCTATCTTTCCCAAAATACAACCATCAATTCTATTACTAATCCCACCTTTAGCTATTGTACTTGTTGTACCAGCTTTGGGTTACACAGCTACAACTCAAAATAATAATGTTTCAGTCCCTTCCTAGGAACTTCAAGAGATAAAAGGGTTATTACAAAATTTTAGCAATGAGTTGGTTAATATAAAGAAGCAACAAGGCCAAAATTCTAGACCTTACCAACCTCCATAGAAAGCAAATTGGCCTTCAAATCAAGCTGACCCTCAGCCTCAAAGGAGGAATTACAATCTAAGGCATTTTCAGCCATTTAACCCCAATACTGTAAGTTCATTAAGAGAGATGGTCCCATGCAGAATAACCTAGTTCAAGACCATGAGTGGTGCTTTCCATGTAACCAGCCTCATAGTCAATCATTTTTTTCCAAATGGAGTGTTAAATTAGGCACTTATGGTGCAGAATCACATTGTTGATCAGTAAGGTATTAGACAAATGAGTAATGAAGATGGTCAAAAGGAGGTGGCTTTGATGAACTGATAGGGAGAAGAGTTTTATGGTGTCAATCAACCTCAAAGACCAGGTCAGAATCAGTCTTATAACCCTATAGCAGCAAATACAAGATCTAAGAAAAGGGTCGTAGATTTGGGACAACAAGCTAATCCAATGCAAAATCAGGCTTCTTCAAGTTAGCATCCAGGTATTGGACATATTCTGACACAGCATGTTCATGTTTTACCAAGTCAACAAGTTGTACCAGGTAAGGATTAATAGAAAATTCAAACACAACCCCAAGTTCAAGGAGAGGTTGATGTTCCAAAAGTATAGTAGAAGGTAAATCCACCTTCTTTTAATATTTTAGATCACATGAAGAAGTCTAATATTAGTGTTTCAATGTGGGACTCTTTAGCTCTTCCTGGCCAAAGAGATTTATTACAAAATGCATTAACAAATCTCATTGTGTCAAATGAGCCAAGTAAAGATCAACCAAAGGTGAATATTGTAACTGATTAACTAAAAGAAAAACCAGTGAATAAATTATAGCCAAATCATGAAATCAAGCCACCTCCCTTTTTATGTCACTTTGATCATTGGGAATCATCTTGTCCACAATTGCATGATAGATTCAGGGGCTATTAGTTCAGTGATGCCAAAGAAGATTGTTGACCAGTTGGGTTTAAAATACGAACCACTCTCAAAAGGAGTTGTTCAATTAGATGGATCAGCCATCAATATAGTGGGAATAATCAGAAATTTAAATCTTACATTACATGCTTGTTTAAATTTTACAATTCCACAAGAAGTGTATATAATAGATCTTCCTGCTATCTTTCCATTATGTCTTTCTAGAGATTATACAGCCAAGTTAGGAGGATATTTATCTTCTGATTGGTCACATTTATTCTTTAGAACAAGGTATGGTACAAAAAGTCATAATAAAATCTGAGTTACTAGCAAAAGATCACATTGTCTTATACCCCAGTGTTGTTAATGTAAATCTCACATTTCATGAGCAAGATCAGCAAGATCAGCTTGTTGTCCAAGATCCTAACACCCTTGTTGAAGGTATTGCGAACTTGTTTTTAGATGAATGGACAGCCTAGAATCATGAAGTTAATACAGTTAAACATATAGAACAAGTGAACTTGGACATTTACATGATTCAAGAACAAGGTATTGCTATCCTAAATTTGATTAAAGATGCAAAAGTGCTGGAAAAACAACAGTCCAATGAGCTATGAAGTTTGTACTTCGATGGATCAAGGAGCAAAGTTGGTGCTGGAGGAGGTGTTATGCTAATTTCTCCAAGTGGTGAAAGGTATTTTTCAGCTTTTCATTTTACTTTCAGCTGTTCAAATAACGTTGTTGAGTATGAGGCCCTTGTTCATGGCCTGGAATGGGCTAGAAAGTGAAATGTTAAGTGTCTTCAACTATTAGGAGATAGTGATTTAGTGGTCAATCAAGTAAGGAATAGTCATGCCACTAAAAATGACTTGTTAAAACTGTATAAATATAGAGTATGGGACATGATTGAAGAATTTGATGCATTTAATTTGTTGTCCATACCAAGAGCACATAATAAACAAGCTGATAAAGTTGCTATCATGGGAGATGAGTTTGATATTCCAGCTAAAATTAAAATATTGTTGTTCAACACTATGTGAAAGTTGTTGTTAGACCTGTTGTGCCAGATAATAACATTTATTGGCAGGTATTCGATAGTGATGAACAGATTATCAATTTCATGATTGAAGAAGCTAAATTTTTAGCTTCTAATCAACAAAAGTTGTCTCAGCAGTATGAAGATCAGATTCTTCAACTTAAGACCAACAAGTTGCCAAAAGGTTTTGTAACTCTTGATTCAATCTTCAATTCAGATGATCAAGATAGAAAAGAGAAAGCCGGTCTAGCCATCAAACAAGAGCATTATGAACAAATTGAGATTTTAAAGGCAAGTTGTTGAAGCTAGGCAAGGTATGTACTTCAGAGGAAAAACATGCATTTGTTTTTCTCTATCAAGAGTTTGCTGATGTGTTTGCTTGGGAGTACCACGATTTGAAGGGTTTTGATCATGAATCAGCTCAGCATACCATAGAGCTGGAGCTGAAGGCAAAACCAGTAAGACAAAAACAAAGACCTCTGGATCCAAAGTTCAAACATCTTATGAAGGATGAATTAAGTAAGCTCATTGAAAGTAACATCATCTTTCCAATTAAGCATACTTTATGAGTGTCTAACCTTGTCCCTGTGAGAAATAAAAATGGAGAAATCAGAATTTGTGTCAATTTTAGGGACCTTAACAGAGCTTCTCTTAAGGATCATTACCCGTTGCCATCTATGGAACAAATTTGGCAGGTTTAATCTAGACTTGATACATTCTCTTTGTTAGATGGTTTTTTAGGTTATAAACAAATCTTGGTGAAGGAAAAAGATCAGTTCAAAACTGCATTCACAACAAAATGGGGAACCATAGCATATAGGAAGATGCTTTTTGGGCTATCAAACGTAGGAGCTACTTTTCGAAGAGCTATAGACATGACTTTCCATGGTTTGATGAATAAGTTTGTAATGGTTTACCTAGATGACATTACTATCTTTTCCAAGAATGCTAATGATCATATTGCTCATTTGAGACAAATATTTGAGAGATGTAGAGAATATGGGGTTTCACTTAACCCAAAAAAGTGTACTTTTTATGTTCATGAAGGCAAGCTGCTCAGGCCCATCGTTTCTAAGCATGGTATTTCAATAGATCCTGAGAGGATTTCTGTTATTCTGGCATTACCTCTACCAGCCAACAAGAAAGGCTTGCAAAGCTTTCTAGGTAGGATAAATTTTGTAAGAAGATTTATTTGTAATATTACAGCTCTTTTAAAACCACTAACTTCTATGCTCAGAAAAATATTTGTTTCAGTTGGGCGAAAGAAGGAAAGAGGAGTTTTGAGGAGATAAAGGAGGCCATTGCAGCATCTCCAACACTTATAAAGCCAAATTTTGATAAAGATTTTATTCTTTATGCATTTGGAAGTCTTGATACCATTTCTACCATGTTATGCCAGCAAAATGGTCCCTAGAACTATTTATAGACTGTAAAATAAATAGAATTTTATTAGGGGTTTCCTTTGTAATAAAACTCTCAAGGCAAAAGAACAATAATAAATCAAGAATAATAAGTAGATCTATGTTTTATTTCAGAAAAGACATGGGTTTCTGTAGATAAAACACAAGTAGTTTTTTTTTAAATCTTAACATGCAAAGAAACTCAAATCATGGAATCAATTGAGAATGCAATATCTTTGCTCCATTGTATTTTTCCCTTATGTAACTTCACATGTAAAGAAGAAATAATAAGAATATGTATAAATAATAATAATAAATACTAATTAGAGTGCAACCTATTTAATAAAAAAATAGGATTGTAAATAAATAAAATATCTTAGAATGAAGACTCATCAAAACATGATTGCATGCATGAGAGGAGAGTTGTGTAGCTTCCATGGTTTCTCTATGGAGCTGCATTTCCAATACTCAATTTCACCTGCACAAAATAAATATATTAAAGAACAACAAAAGAAATGTAAGGAGAAGATTGTAAAAAAAAAGAAAGATGGAGTTTATGTGATTTTTAGGTGAGATTTGAAATAGAATCTTATCATTAAGTTATCTAAAACAAATCCCTAGAAAATAGTTCTCTATTCCTTATTTTATGTGACATATGGTTGAGTTAATTAGTTGTTATATATTTTATAGGTTAATTTAGGTGTTTTAAAATTGCATTACTTTATTACACAATCATATCCCTAAATTATAGAAAAAGGGAATTCCTTATTTGGTGGATACATTTAATTTGATTTATTTTAGATTAGCACATATATTTTATTTAAAATATAAATGTAAGGATTTAAATTTAAATGCATGTATTCAATCATTTATTATATTGTTAAAGTTTATTCGTTATGAAATCAAATCCCTATAAAATAGTTAATCGAATTCCTATTTTATGGCTTATTTTAAGAGATTTCAATTTCCATGTGATATAATTGATAGGTGTGCATATTAATATTTTATTTACAAATTTTAGATATATAAGAATATAAAATTTAGCAAGTATTATTCAAATGGTAATTAATTGAAATATTTAGTTAGTAAGTATTGTTTAATTTAGTGTATAAATATATTAATTGATTACCATTATTTACTTATTTATTTATTTTAAAATATTGCCCATGTCAACTTTATATAAGTGTTTATTTTTAATTTATTTTATTGTGGTTAAAAATAATAATAAATTTTAATTATGGTTTTTATTAATATTCATCTTTTCTATGTTTGGTATTCTAATTTGGCATATAAATTGCAAAGTGAGATAAGATACATTTAATTAATTATTAATTAAATTAAAGCTAGTTGCATAGTTGTAACTTATAATTAAATTTAGGTGTCAACAGATTACTACTATAACTTAGGAATGCAAGTAGTGTAACTCCTAGTATCATATTATTTCAAAAAAAAGTTACACTGTGTTTATGTCAATTTATGCATGTGTGTATGAGTGGGCATCACATTTTCTCTCCAGGTTCACTCTGCATTATCAACATTTTAACTGTCAAATCTAGTACTATAGTAATCACTCTGCTTTTCTTGATGTAATGGCAAAACTACTTAGTGGCTCTAACTAAGGCAAGGGCTTGCCGCTTGACATCTAGATATCTTAATTCAACATCCTTAAATGGAGTGCTCATAAATGCAATGGGTTCTCTTCTTTAGCTTCATTTCTTTGTGTCAACATAGCTGCATAGGTATGATCAGATGCGAATGAGTAGATATAAAACATCTTGGTATAATCCAGACTATTTAGCACCGAAGCATCAGTTATCACCTTTTTAATATCTTTGAAATCTACCTTGGCCTCTAGTGTCCATTCAATTTTAGCATCTTTCTTCAGCACATGGCATTCAGGGACCTCACTATTTCGGCAAACCCTGTTATGAATTTTCTAACAAAATTTATCTTACCAAAGTATGACTTTAGTTCCTTTTTGCTTCCTAGTAGCTATAACTTCATGATGGAATTCACTGTATCAGGATCTATGGATATCCCATCTTCAGACACAATGTGACAAAGTAACTTTCTAGTGGTAACCCCAAAGATGCACTTCTTCGGGTTCAAAGATATGCCATATTGTTCACATTTATGTAGTACTTTTCGCAAATCTTCCACATGATCCCCTCTACATTTTGAGAATACTGTTAGGTAATCCATGGAAATAACAATGCAATGGCCTACTAGACCTTTGAAAGAAATATCCATAGCTTGTTGGAACATCTATCCAACATTAATCATTAATCAAGCTAAATGGCATACGCCTGTATGCGAATATTCCCCACTTTATCGTGAATGTTGCCTTTAATCTGTCAATCTTGTTGACCATGACCTGATTATATCCTAAAAATCCATCTAATAAAGACATCATATGTGCTCCATTAACCATATGAAGCACTTCATATAATGGTGGAAGTGGATAATTATCATTTTCTAATGCTCTATTAAGGTTCCTGAAATCTACACATAGGCGAATATCCCAATTCTTTTTCCTTACTGGAACTAAATTCATGACCCACGTGGAATGTCTAACTGGGAATATGATTCTAGTAGCTAGTAACTTCTTGACTTCTTCAAATATCAATGGTTCTAACAAGGCATTCACTAGCCTTTGTTTATGTCTGAATGGCTTAGCATCAGGCTTTAATGGAATAGTATGAGTAATGATCGAAGTATCATATGTTTTTAGTTCATCATAAGTCTAAGCGATCACATGGATGTAATCCATTAGAGCTTGTATTATTCCTTCCCACTCAGTTGGAGTACACACTTTTCTAATTAGGACATTTCTTATGTCTAAACCTTGTCCTATATTGACAGGTTCACATTTTCCTCCATCTGATTTAGGTAGATCCCTTTTCTTGGTCATGTTATCCAAATCAAACATCCTATCTAGTTCAATCATCCCCTTTAGGATCTTATTGTCCTCTAAATTGATAATGTCTTCTTCAACCCAAATATGATCTTCAAGTTTATGTTCATCTAATACTTGGGCTTCAAACACATCCTGATTAGTAATGAAATCTAAGATATGTTGATCATCATCAAAGACTTGAAAATTTGTCACATTATCTGGTACTGAAGGTGTAGATACCAATTCAATTGAAACTTTTTTAATCATGATATGGTTTGTGGCTCTAATGTGGTCGTGGCTATGGCTAAGGCATCTGCTCACTAATTTTGCTTTCATGGGACATATGTAATGTTGAAGGCGTTGAACCCTTCAATCAAAGCCCATACCCAATGTCTATAATTGGACAACCTCTTATAGTTGCAAGAATACCATTTCCTTACCTGTTTGATCACCAGCTCAGAATCTTTGAACACATGTAATATCTTGACTCCCCTTTCAATGCAAAAAGAAAACCATGAATCAATGCTACCTACTCAGGAATATTGTTAGTGCAATGAAATTACAATCTGTATGCAACAAGATAGGACTTCCCTTGAGGATTAACCAAATCAATCCCAACTCCAACACCTTGTTTAGACTTAGACCCATCAAATTTCAATGTTTAGGGTCTATCATCAAGAAGACTCTTATCAGGACCTTTCTTCTTTTTATCCCTTGCAGCACTTCCTTCTGCAATCCATTTCAATTTGAATAGTTCCTTAGGATCAGGCATCCTCTATTTCTCAAGAATTGAAACATCAGGACATTTAGATGTCTAAATACCAGGTGAATGCATATCCGTTACTTGCATTTTCAGTAACATCAATATCCATACCTCTAATTTTCTTCATCATGACATCTGTTGGGGAAGAATTGGCCCTTTCTAACTCTAATCCTTGCATCTCATGGTCATGACATGTCACTACACGACCTACCTCTTCAGCTCGAGACTCTATCCCTTCAAGGATTTAACTTGGCATATTCAATTTGCCTCCCGAATACAAACGCTCTTTTCTATCAATCATCTCCAGACACAATGCACATGTAGTTTCTAAATGTGACATCTGGTGCAATCTACACCATCCTTCAAGCAATGTTCACCTGAGTGGTATTTCTTGCAACATATACCTTTAGATCTCTTTTGATAAATATTCTTCAAATTCAATTAAACTACTTCCTCCATCCTCATCTGATATTTCATAGTTAGATTCTACTAGGAATTTTGTCCTAGGTGTGATTTGACTTACTTCACTATTCTCTTGCACATAGTTACACATCAGAACTTCTTCTACGGTGACATCTGGAAGTTCAACTCTGTAAACTCCTTTCTCCACACTTATATACAACACTTTTTTATTCTAGTGATATTCAGTGATCATATGTTTCATCCTTGGCTCAACTTTGATCTTGATCTAGTTAGGAATACCTCTCTAAGGTAACCACATATGTGAGAAGTTTGTGGACATGTATTCATTAAGAGTTTTGGACCAGTCTCTACTTAATATCATGTCATAGGTGTCAAGGATGTCCACTACCTGGATGTCAATGAAATGTTGGACTTTAGGATCGGAGACTAACTATATATGAATATGGGTTAACTCACCTATGACACTAACTTCAGACTCTTCTAACTAAGTAACCTTCTTTAAAGATTTAGCAGGTGATACACCTAAAATTTGACATACTAACAAGGGCATAACATTTGTAGCACTCCAGAATCTACCAAGAAATTGTGTAGATTCTTCCCGAATATCCTTAAAGTTAGGAGAAAGGGAGGAGACTCAGCTTTTTCTTTGTATAATGTCACTTGTGCGGTATTTACAGCGTGGACCTAAACTTTATCCCTAGGCTTGAAAGGGATATCCTTCTACATGGGATCTCTAGTTGGGATACTACTGGGGATATTTTCCTTTATTGTAGATTCATCTAAGGATTTGAGGAAATCCTTCTTAATCACTGGGGTTTTTAACAACTCAGTTAAGGATAGATTGATGTTTATCTTCTTGATTTCTTTAGCTAAGCAGGTAACTAATTTATCAGACTCAGAGAGCTCATTCATACCTTTAGCTAACATGGATGATGATGTGAAGTGATGTTGGTTCACCCTCGGAGGTGTTGGATTGTTACTAGCATTTACATCCGGAGGAGTGTTGAAGTTGTTTGGTGGTATGGAGCTCATCAAAGGTCTAGGTGACTTGTTTCTATTGTTTTGAAGGTTGTAGTTGTGTCCTCTTTGAAACTGCTAAAAAACATCAACTTCATCTGCCTCTTGTTCTGGTTCGTTATCCTTTTTAAAAGGAAAGGTATAATCCTCAAATGCTAAAGTTGTCTGCTCACATAAAAGAGTGAAATTTTCATGCAATGTGTTCACTCATTCTTGGTAACTCATGGAGCTTTCCAGAACCATCGCTAACTCATATCCCAAGGGTACTAGTTCATTTCCTTCAAGAAAATTTACTCCACCTTCAGTATTTTAAACTTCTGCCTAGAAAATACTAGCAATAATTTTAAACTGAGGACAATCTAACTCTACATGTGCACTTTTATTAAGTATTCTACACCAATTATTCAAGGTTGCTTTGGTTAGATTGACTCTAGTTGTCTACTTGGGTTCAGGACGTGCCTGATTATCCAAAGGTGATGGTAAAGTTCCATTATTTGGCCAAGTTTTCTAGACTCTTGGAGGTCTTAGAGCATTGTTATTGTAACCTCTTTCGTTATTATATGCTCTATCTAGATATTGTTTATTATGTTAATTTTGAGCACTATTCTAGGAATAGAAACTTTGATTTCTCACTTGTGTCACTTCGGTAGTTAGTCTCTTCAGCTAAGCAGTTATCTCTTGTATATCCTCCTTCTCTTCATGTACCTTAGCCACTACATTTTCTTGAGTAGGGAGAATGAAAGAACTACCTTTACCATTTGGTCTAGCTTCGGTAGGTGCATATCCAGGATGCATGATCAGTTGTCCATTCCCTTAGGGAGGAACTATGCTAATAGGTGGAACTTGTAAAGGATTCATCATTGGTACATGATTTATTAAAGCTCCATTAATATGATGCATTTGGTTAGGCAAAGCAGGAGGTCTTATGCTAGGTAGAGGATTGTGTCTTAGTTGCTTCAATTTAGTATTGACTTTAACTACCTCTATATAGGCACCTGATAAGGTTGTAATGCCAGGATTTTCCCTTCTCATAAACATAGTTGTCAAAGGATCAAGAGCTATGTAGTACATTAACATGGCCACATCCTTGGCAATGGCATATGGATCTGTGAGCTTGGAATATGCCTTCTGGAAGCGATCATTGAAATTCATGATAAATTCACCTTCACCTCGCTTGATTTCAGCAAAATGATGATACATAGTCACTGCATCAATTGAGATTCTGAACCAAGCTTTAAATGCATTTTCCATCAATAGCCAAGAGTTGATGGAACACTGAGGCGAACTTACATACCAGTTGTATGCTTCATCTCCTAACATGTATGGAAAGAGCCTACAAATGACATCTTCATGATGTATCCTTGCTCTAAAGAAAGCTTCTTTGAATGTTCGTAGATGATCTTCGGCATCCTGAGATGGATGATACTTTGGACATAATTTGTCTGGATTCTTTGACAAATCATTATATGCCACAAAATAAAGGGGCGATTTGATGTTAAAGAACGCCATGGGAACTTGTATAGGAGTTGTTGGTGTCATAGGGATAGCAAGTCTAGGTTGTGTACTAGTAGAACGTGGCCTTGGTGTTATAGCAAGCAACTCTTGAAAAGTTCAACTAGATCTTGATCTAGTACCGGGCAAGCGAGCCATCTCGGAAGTTTAGGTTGAACTTTGAAGCTTTAGAATGGAACTTTGCAAACATAGATTTAATCCTTCTCAAGCAAAGGATATTTGCAGTCACTTAGCTTAAATGATGAAATATTGATATGATCTTTGTGGAAATACAAAGATTTTAGTCATAGGACCTCCTTCTAGCACCAAATCTGCTGATGTGTTTGTTAGTCACAAAAACGAGAATAAAAATTCACTACAAACCTTCATTCATCTTGAAAGATATGATGAATTCAGAATGAATTCATAATCCCAAGTCTCCATATGTTAGGTCTTCACAATATGATCATTGCTTAGGGTTGTTGTGTCTTATTGTTATCCATGTTGGGGCCTTAAGCGCTTTTGATCATGATTTCCTCAAATTCTATCAATATTCATGAATATCCTGTCTATGATACCTAATCTACATATATTCTTGACCATTATGTTAAATCTTACACTATCTAGTTAGGATTTGTGCAAATGGATATGAATTTCATTCTAACTTTGATTAATTCCTCTGAAACTATCTCCAATTTGGAATAATTCTTAGGATATTTCTAACTTTGATTAGTTCTTCTAAAACTATCCATATCTGAACTAACCTTTACTTCTGCACCTTAAATTTGCTTAAAGAATGTTCCTAAAAGCATACAATGCACTGATATTTATTATTATTTGCATGATATTCTCTATGACTTGCAATTCTCACATTGTATGCTCTGGATATATCATTATTTGTACCAATTCAGCATGTACTTACAATATTTGCTTATGATTTGTCATGATTTGCAATTATTTATGATTATTTGTGAAATGAAATCAAAAGATGATAATTATAAAAAGAAATCCTAGAATTATTAAGTTTCGTTCAATGATCCATATACATATTCTGATACAGTCATGAAAAGAAGCAAAACCAAACCATACTTCACGAGGATGTTCCACAATTGTGCATGGTCAATATGAATCTTCAAAGGATAGTTGATGATAATATGTAATAAATCGAATGCACTTCAAGAGAACATAGAAATTCGTAATCACATATCAGAAATCAATAGAAGATTACGTAGGATAGACAATTAGGAAGTAACCTACGGCTCCATTTTCATTAAGTATGCAAGGAATATATACATTTACATTAATCTTGAGAAAGAACCTTGAGAGAGATTACAAAAGTTGCAAAAATTACAAACCTAGTGCTCAGAAGTTCAACAATTCAGTCTCTACTTTACAAGATGATCTAGGTCCTTTTATAGCACAAGGACCCAAGATTAGTTACAACGATCCAACGGTCAAGATACGTAGCACACGATTGCTTCTTGGTAACCCTTTGGTGGAATCTAGCTAGCAACATGGAATATTCTGGAATATTTACTTTAGTGTCTTAAAAAATATCCTATTCTTCTACTTCCACAGAGTCCTCAGCAATTATTGCTCCTCCATAGTCTAACTTAGAAAAAAATGGCATACGCCTTCAAAGTTACATCCATCTTTGATTGATCAAATTGTTGTGCTTTGAGTTTTGCATATTCTTGTACTTGCAATTGATCAATGAGAGCTACCCACTTATTTGTCCTATTCTCCAACCTACAATTATACCCTTTCACCTTCACATCTACTTCCATCACCTCATCTATTGCTGCTTCTGAAAAATGGTGAACAAGATCCTTAACCATAGGATCAAATTGAGGCTTAAATGTCTCCACAAAGACTTTATCGTCATAGTTCTCCTTCTCATTCACTTGACTTCCTAACAGCTCCTCCAAGATCCCCACCTCATCAGTAAGAAGGTCATGAGCTTTTGTACTTATGTCTGATGCTTTTATTCGGCAGCTTTTAAGGACATCTGTTTCAAATTTTAATTCTTTAATCTAGATAGCCATTTTATCCATCATTTGTAGAGTCAAGATGTTATGCCTAAGCAACACCTTGTCCTTTAATTTCATGGCATCAACCAATTTATTAAGATCTTGATCATTTTGGTTAAGCCTCACTGCACATTTTGTCTTTAGCTGATCTATTTTCTTTCAGATATGAGTCAATGTATCCCAATTGGATAAGGTTATCCTAATGACCTCTTCACCTTCAGTCAAGAAAGTAGTGAACCACTTTTGCATGGCATTTGCCTGGTGTTTTGTGCTAACTAATCCACTTATTTCATCCTAGCTTACCAAGGCTACTGCAGTCGATGCCTCTGCTATTTGTATACCAGGGGTGACTAACCCCTTAATGAATGCTTGGAGTTGGGCATTTTTCCCTTTTAACTCCTTATTTTTCATCTTTATCTTCAACATCTGGGGAGCTACATCTTCAGTACTCCCTTTAAGTTCTTCTATTTCTTGTGTTGCTGTAGCATGCCCTAAATCAATTGTTGTTATCTGAAACTCTCCAGTAATAATCTCTCCTTTATTATTGTCAACTATAGGCACAAACAATTGTGTTGTCCTTCTCCTAGTGACAACATGTATGTTTTTATTGTTGATACTGCCCTAGCGTTATGCATGGGCTTTGCATCTTCTAATGAAAATAATGATTTAAAATCAAGGGGTGCAACTTCAATTGAAGGTTGTATTACCTCGGATGACAACCACTGTGGTACACTTTGATCCAGTGTTGGTCCTTCCTGACTTGACTACTCAATGTGAGCATCCTTATTAGCTACATCTTCAATGTTGGCTCCATCTGGACCTTTTTCATGCCCCTCTTGATAGTCCTTTTCTTTCTTGGGCTGATTGTCCTAATCCAACTGTTGTTGTTCTTCATGATGTTCCTCCTCTTGAATTTTCTCTTGAGGAACCTGCAAAGGGATATCTGCATCTTTCCTTGTTTCATCCATTTCCTCATCCTCTCGATTCTTTTGATCCTGTTGCTCAGATAATTCTTCCTATTGCTCAATGGGGTGCTCTGATTCTTTCTCCAAGTGTCCCATTCCTGATCTATCTTCTTCATCCTCATGGACATCATGAGGTACCTCAGTCATTTCTATGTCTTGGGCCATCTCTTCTTGCCCTGATTTGTCTTGAGTTGTCTCCTCTTCTCTTGTACTTGCCCTTGGGATGTATGATAAGTCCACAGCTTCAGGAATTGTGATTGTATTAACTAGGATATCCAACTAGTCATGATGTACAAGGATTTGGGGTGATTATACCTACTCTGTATCTGAGATATCTTGTATCTCAGGATCCCTTACAGGCTCGAGATTTTCAATCTCCTGCACATCCTGTTCTTGTTGGTCTTGGGCCTCAGCCTCTTGTAACACTTCTTATTTGGCATGTTACAAAGTCTGGGTTACATCCCATGTGACCTCGTCATCTAATAGATCAATAATTTAGCTCAAGGGTAATGACTGCTCATGAGAACTTACCTATTTTTCTACTCTAGCCTCCTTAGCCATTTCCTTCTTTACCTGTATGATCTGTGGAGCAAGGACATTGTACTACAATTCCCTCATCACCACGATTGTAGGGTCAAGAAAACTTTGTAAATGTGTTGCTAGATGTGTTTGAGCTGCAAAAGGTGGAGCTACAAATACATGAGGTTGATTTCAAGCAAAGATTTGCTCCATTTTGGTCAGCTCTATTGCAACTTTTGTATGGACCTCAACATGTTCTGATGTTGACTCTCTCATCAATGTGGGACCGACCCTCTTTTGCTTGGGGATATTCAACCCTGCCAGCACATCCACTCCCCTTCTTTCTCTAGTGGGTATAGCTATGGTACTAACAGGCATGGCTGACACAGGCACATCCCTAGGGGTGATGGTCGAGTGACTATGGTAATGCACTTAGACGTAAGCTCTTCTCCTGCTGAAGAAGACCCAGGTTGCAATAATTTTGCCTCCATGACTTGCCTCTTACAGATGAGGAAGTCATCATACTCTGAATCTTCTCTTTATTTCCTCTTCCCCTTCTTGTCCCAAGTGATGGCAATTCCTTTAGCCTTAAATTCTACCAGCTTCTTGTCCAACCATCTTTTAGTGATGGTCATAACTTTTGTAGTTATGATTTTAATGGACGTCTCTTCTTCTGCAGTCCAGTCTGGGAGAGATAAAGGTTCTTTATACATTTGCCTTTCTTCATACTCAGGATCAATTATATCCTTTCCATCATCTGACTTCAATTGTGGGGAACCTACAAGTAGCCCAAGGTCCTGATTTGGTTGAGTCAACCATTGATACCCTCTCTTCTAAAATTTTTGCTCATCAATGCAGTCTACCCAGAAGTCTTCTAGATGTGTCTCATGTTGGAGCTTCTTACTCACGTATTTTTTCATCCTATTGTAAGGATCAAAATATCTAGCCAATAGGAATAATTCAAGATGCAATGCATATAGTTCTGCTTCAGATTTCTTTGCATTGTCTATTGCTCTGCAGACATACCAATCTATCTCCAATGGAAACTTAACGTTTCCTCTCTTGTTCTTCTTTAGATAAGCCTCATATGAGGGGATGATCTATCATGTTATCTCTAACAACATTACTCTGTCAGTAGGATATCTTGGCAACATGAATGGGTTACCATCGAAGCCTTCCATCTGGATGTGAGTGTAGGTTGGGAATTGAATAAACCATCCCCCATGGGGTTGGATAAGCTCCTGGGCTTCATTCAAAATTCTCTTCACCGGGTCATCTTCTATCAGCCTCACCAAGTGCATGATAAAGTAGTCATTGACAACCTTGTAGTGCTGAATTGACATGTTCTTCTCAAGTTGTGGGTAGTGCTCCCACACTATTTGATCAGTGGGTTGAGGTCCTAACCTCCCAAAAGTATTGAGCCCTGCCAGACGTGCCTTGAAACGTACACGCATACACTATGTATGAGGTCATATAAAATATTTTCTTCTTGTTCTTCCATGCCACCATGGCTTCATATAAAGAATCACTAATAAGTTTAGCCCAAGAACATATGACCTTCTTGTCTTTGACTAACCAGAACAATCCAAACATCCACGGCTCAAATGTTATGGCATTTGCCTTTCCTGACATTCTTCTTAACAATACCATCATGTACTGTACTCCAAGATAGAAGTCATATTTATACATGTGTTGTGGCATCTTGACCATGCCCTTAGCCTTGTTAGAGGGGTCCCTCCATGATGCAAAGATGATTTTTCTACAATCGCTCAAGACACTGGTATATTCCGCCTTCAACGCATGCAGCTAAATCAATTTGATATATGTTGTGAACTATATGCAATTTGAATGTCCTTGTAATTCCCCTCACCAAGAGGTCATCATATACCCTCCCCTGGCTCTCTACTCGTCGGTTAGCTAGGTTGTATTTACTCATACATTCTATAATTAGCTCTAATACATCTTGAAATCATGGAAAATCGACATGAAGGAAATGATAACAAATGCAAATCAAACGAATGCAAACCTCATATCGACTCACGATCCATTGATAAGGTGGAGAGTGCCGCACCCGAAGCACTCTAGCTTTACCCAAAGATTGATATGTTGATTACTCATGATTTAGCAGCATAACATGATATGGAGATTGATAGATAAATGATTGGATGAATGCAAGATAGATGGATAAGAGATTGAGAGGAAAATTCAGCAGAGTAAGGATGCTAGAAGAAGATTCCGTTACAAATGGCTCAAGAGAGGCTACCTTTATAGAAAAAGGCAAATTTGAATGGATGGTTGTGATTGAGAGTTATGTTGGAGGATATAGATGGTCAAGATTGATTAGGGTTTGATTAGGGTTTCCCACTCAAAGAGGGATTGTAGTCACATGACAAGTGTGCGATGGAGAATTAGTTTGACATGTGAAGGCATATTAAGTGGAAGATGGAGACATGTGACATGTGTCGCAATGTGATGAGAGGTAAGGGAACAATTCAAATTTTAAATTTGAATTATGTGAAACATGTGACTAGGTGAGATTAATTAAATAAATGGGATTTATTTAATTAATTAGGAATGTGATCAAGTGGGATTAATTAAATAAAGTGGGTTTATTTAATCAATCAGGAAGATGATTAAGATGGGATGAACTAGGACCTAGGGATAAATGGGATTAAGTGGGATGAGGTTAGATGAACTAGGATGAACTAGGACCTAGGGAACATATACAAGTTCATGTCGACAAGGTGTTGTGTAATCAGGACCTAGGGCAAAGACATACAAGGTCATGTGTAAATAAAACCTAGACAATTTTTAGTGTCTACATTTGCCCTTCTTCGAGATGATGTTGCGAAATGATAAGATTTGTGTCGAGTAACATCATTTCAAAGAAGCTAAGGAAATGGATAGAGGAAAAGGATAGGGTGATGATGCCCCCTCAAGAGGATAGGCGGGTTGGACAAACACGGGTATGCTCTCAAAATGAAAGGATTGGCTAGGGAAGGAAGATAAGGGAATAAATAGAAGAAGGAATGGATGTGTTATGCTGCAATGAAGGTGAGCAACCATGATGTTTGATTTAGCACTAGACGTTATGCACCAAGGTATAAGGACCAGGGTGACGATGCGTCTTGTGCCCCAGCATAATACAACCTTGTCTAGAAACAAGATATGAATATTAGCTGGGTTGGATGTGATACAAATGCAAGTTTAAAATGATAACACACACAAACAAGAAAGCAAGCATGCACAAATGATACAAAAACAAACAAGGTATTGCCCCTATCAAGATATAAACCAATGATTAAGCGATTGATTGATTGATTTGATGATGATAGTGTTGTCATGGTGGGTAATGATATATCCCTAGATCAACACAAGGATGCGGGAACGATATATCCCATTGATGATAATGATGATGATTGATTGATTTGGTTTACAGCAAGATTAGGATCAAGACCATTGATTGCGATTGGATAATTTGACAGGATTGATTAGCTTGATCGGTATGGATTAAGGATGAATTGCATTTGGATCATTGCTAGAATTGATTTGATACGGATGAAATGGAAGAAGTGATTTGAAGGATAGATGATGATAATTTGATTTGAAGAAGTGATTGATGAAGTGATGAAGATAGATGATAGAAGAATGATGAAAAAAAAAAGAGGAATATCGTCTTGTGAAGATTAGAAGAAGGATGGAAGAAGTCTATCGCCTATGCTTGAATCTAGACACTTCCTTCGTATCCTAGATTGCCTACATACCCTATATCAACGGGATCAAGGCATTTACAATAGAGATGAGATGTAGTTCCGATTTTGTGTTTTATTGATGGGATGATATGGATTGGATTGATCAAGTTATGGATTAATTGGGATTGATTGAATGATGTTTGATGATGTTATTTGATTTGTTTTTTATTGTTTGATAGATTGGATGGTTGATAGATTGGCTTGATTTGATGATGTGATTGGACTTGTTTTGATTTTGATGATGTGATGAATTTGATGATTGGGATTGATTTGATTGGAAGAATGTGATTTTGATGATTTGATGTGGAATGGTTTTATTGCTTGGATTTTGTTGGATTTTTTGACATTTTTTTTTTGTATTTTTAGGAATATTTGATTTTTTTTGGATTTTGAAATGTTTTGATTTTTTTGGATTTTTTGAAATGTTTTGATTTTTTTGTGTTTTTGGAATGTTTTGGGATGGCATTGGATTTACAATTTAGGTAGCCTTTATGCTAGATACCAATGACAAGAGGAACCAAGTCTAGGTGCAAGGGAATGAATGGGATTGGACAAAAGGATGGATGATAGTGTATGGATGAAAGGATCATGATAAATGGATAGGATAAAAGGATAGGCTATGGAATGGAATGGATGTATGTGTTAGAGACCAAGGATGTGATCTCCAAGGACTATGTCGCATAGGAATAATGTGCCCCATTCTAGGTGGAAATACTTAGGATTTTTTCAGGACAATGCTTAAGGCAATAAGATGATAGGATTTGACCTGACAAAGCTTATGACTTGGATGATAGGGTTCATTTGGAAAGGATGGAAAAGTGGGTAATGGCAAAAGAATAATGATAGGATGCATTGGATGGGATGAGGTACATCAAGAGATATCCAAAACATGTTTCACATTGTGCCCCCATTTCTTTATCAAGATCAAAAGGAGATAGGAAGGATGGATGAAGGATATGATATGGCACGATAGGGCATGATAAGATGGAAAATGATAGATTGGATAGATAGTTTGGATGAGACAAGGTTCCCCCAAGTGTAAGTGACATAGAAGATCGACCTACACATGACGTCTTTTTACCAGGTTTTCATCATGGTACTTGTCCAAGGTGCCTATTTACCAGGTTTTTACCATTGGATGAAGGGATTTATCTTTACTTTTTTGATTTTTTGATTTTTTTTTTTTACTTTTTGGATGGAAGAAGGTGGATATGGACGAGAGGGACTCAAGTGTCTAGTGCCATGAAAGGTGATAGTCCCATTGGAGAGGAATGTCACATGGACCATGTCAAATGTGCTCGTCGATGTTGGTAGGGAGATGGCATGAAAGTGAGATGGAATCAGGTAGATAGTGGATTATGATGTGGATTATGATGGACTTATGCAAAAGCATGGACCATAGGAAGATGATGGGGGAGATATGTAGGATAATGAGTGAATGATGGAGGGATGGAGGTATGGAAAGGAATCATGACTAATGGCTGCACACACCATGTTAAACATTTAATCTTTTGATTGGAAGGTGGCGTAGGAAGTAATGGAGATTTTTTCTTAGGAGATGGATGATGAAAGACTTTTGGAACCCACATGGACTTAGGATTTTTCTGATTTTTGCTTTTCATGTGGGATGTTTGAAATGTTTGAATGGAATGGCATTTTGAATGGAGGGAGATGGTTGGGATTTTTGAGAGGTGAATGCCTCATTTGACTTGAATGAATTTCACTTAGGTACCCAAACCATTGAAGTTTTTGACTTTGATTTTGGAGGTATGGGCTTGGATGGATTTTTGAATGTACCTTGCTTTCAATTTTTGGATTGATTTTCTAAGGTTGTAGGACCCTTAGGATGTTTGGCTTTATATGTAGAGGCATCCAAGTGTTTATTTTTAAATCCCATGTGGTGGGAGGAAAGGGTGGAAGTTTTATGTTTATACAATGCATACATTTGTTGGTCAGGATTAGGAATGTGAGGGAATTTATGGATGGTAGGTATGTTAGGTGTTGGAAGCAATGGCGGCAAAGTAGATGGAGGGATACTTGGAGTTGGAAGAAGTGGAGGTAAAGTGGATGGTGGAAGGTGAATGGTCGCATGCTTTTGACATTTGTAGGATGATGGAGGTGGAATGGTCACGTATGTTTTAGGAATATGATGGGATTTATGATGGAAGGAAGTGGATTTAGGAAGTGAGGAGGAAGTACTAACATCTTTTGATTGTTGACCTTGGGCTGTGTATCCAAGGCCAAATGAGTGAGGAGGGACCTTGACATGGATTGGCTCCAAAATACCTTGTTCGTGTAGGCCTAAACCTTTGCCTTGATAATTCATATTTTGGAGCATGCAATTGACTACAGGACTAGGTGTAGGTTGGACACTAGACTTGAGTTGATTATTGAATGGAGAAGGTAAAGTGGATAAAGGTTGTTGGTGTTCTAAGGAGGAACACTCATGAAAGAATGTGGATAGACTAGTAGGATATGTTGGATTTGAAATGGGATCAATGGTGGATGTGGAAGGATCATCGGGATCTTGCTTATGTTCATTTAGATCAAAGTTATTTGTTTGATCTTCTATGTTTGTTTTGGAGGCACATATCTCATCATGATAAGTGGAAGGTGTAGGATCATGGATAGGTGGAGAGGTCTCTTTTCTTTGAATGAAGGCCATGAAACGGGGTGAATGCTCAAGTAAGTCAACAAGACTTCCATTAGATGGAGCATGTAGGTCTTGGGTGTCTTGTTCATAGATGGTTGTGGGGGTATGACTAGGATCAAGTTGTTCATGGATAGGTTCTTCATAGGTATCATCTTGATCATAGAAAAGGTACATGTTATGGATAGGGTAAATGGAAGTGATTTGATCTTGATTTAGGAAGTGAGGAGGAAGTACTAACATCTTTTGATTGTTAACCTTGGGCTGTGTATCCAAGGCCAAATGAGTGAGGAGGGACCTTGACATGGATTGGCTCCAAAATACCTTGTTCGTGCAGGCCTAAACCTTTGCCTTGATAATTCATGTTTTGGAGCATACGATTGACTATAGGATTAGCTGTAGGTTGGACACTAGACTTGAGTTGATTATTGGATGGAGAAGGTAAAGTGGATAAAGGTTGTTGGTGTTCTAAGGAGGAACACTCATGAAAGAATGTGGATAGACTAGTAGGATATGTTGGATTTGAAATGGGATCAATGGTGGATACGGAAGGATCATCAGGATCTTGCTTATGTTCATTTAGATCAAAGTTATTTGTTTGATCTTCTATGTTTGTTTTGGAGGCACATGTCTCATCATGATAAGTGGAAGGTGTAGGATCATGGATAGGTGGAGAGGTCTCTTTTCTTTGAATGAAGGCCATGAAACGGGGTGAATGCTCAAGTAAGTCAACAAGACTTCCATTAGATGGAGCATGTAGGTCTTGGGTGTCTTGTTCATAGATGGTTGTGGGGGTATGACTAGGATCAAGTTGTTCATGGATAGGTTCTTCATAGGTATCATCTTGATCATAGAAAAGGTACATGTTATGGATAGGGTAAATGGAAGTGATTTGATCTTGATTTAGGAAGTGAGGAGGAAGTACTAACATCTTTTGATTGTTGACCTTGGGCTGTGTATCCAAGGCCAAATGAGTGAGGAGGGACCTTGACATGGATTGGCTCCAAAATACCTTGTTCGTGTAGGCCTAAACCTTTGCCTCGATAATTCATGTTTTGGAGCATGCGATTGACTATAGGACTAGCTATAGGTTGGACACTAGACTTGAGTTGATTATTGGATGGAGAAGGTAAAGTGGATAAAGGTTGTTGGTGTTCTAAGGAGGAACACTCATGAAAGAATGTGGATAGACTAGTAGGATATGTTGGATTTGAAATGGGATCAATGGTGGATGTGGAAGGATCATCAGGCTCTTGCTTATGTTCATTTAGATCAAAGTTATTTGTTTGATCTTCTATGTTTGTTTTGGAGGCACATGTCTCATCATGATAAGTGGAAGGTGTAGGATCATGGATAGGTGGAGAGGTCTCTTTTCTTTGAATGAAGGCCATGAAACGGGGTGAATGCTCAAGTAAGTCAACAAGACTTCCATTAGATGGAGCATGTAGGTCTTGGGTGTCTTGTTCATAGATGGTTGTGGGGGTATGACTAGGATCAAGTTGTTCATGGATAGGTTCTTCTAGGTATCATCTTGATCATAGAAAAGGTACATGTTATGGATAGGGTAAATGAAAGTGATTTGATCTTGATTAGGACTAGGGCTTAATGTTTTCATGTGATTAGGATTAAACTCTTGACATACCTCTCGACTTGCTTGAATGGGAGTGGAAGGCTCTTTAATAAGCTTGATAGCTTGTAGATCACATGATGGAGTTAGAAGACTAGACAAAGTGTTTAAAGACTCATGGGGGGGATCAAGAAGAGGTGTTTGATGACATGGCAATGTTTTATTCCTTGCTAGTAGCCAATGGATCACATCCTTTGCAAGGGTATGGGTGAATGGGCAATATAGTGGATGGATGATAAGGGTGGATAGGGTTGAAGGCTTAGGATTAGGATTTGTTTGATGGATAATGGGATTAGGATTTGGGCTAGATGGAAAGATGATGGAATTAGAGGGATTGGTCTTATCCAAGACAACCTTACCACAATCTTCTAGGTTCTTGACCAATCTTTGAAATCGGACACAAGTGGATATGGTATGGCCCCTATACCTATGGTATGCGCAATAATGGTTTTCATTATACCCTCTAGGTTTAATCATAAATGGAGAATATGCTTTGAGAGGGTATAGCCCAATCAAATTTTCTTGGACCAATTTCTCTAAAAGTATCTCCATGGACTCTTTTAATGAAGGATTAGTGGAACATGGGGATGAAGGTGATGAAGGCAATGAAAGGCTTGATAAAGGTGTTGGGATGGGACTAGTTGGCGCATGTGTTGGCATATGATTGGATGGTGAAGGTGAATCAAAGGAGGCACTTGCTAGGTTGGTTTCTCCCTTGTCAAAGGATTTTAGGGCTTGCATCAGATGACTTGGACTTTCTTGATTTATGTAGATAGGGCCATTTGGACTTGCTTGTTGTTCTCGCAAGGACATTTGATTGCAATGTGGATAGGTTTGGTGATGAGGTGGCATGATAGGATTTGTACGTGAAAGGTTTGGTGAGGTGGATTGTTGTGGACATTGGTTGATGTTGGAAGCTTGTTGAGAAAGCAGTTGGGATATGATGGCAATGGAGTTAGGATCGTCGGATAGTAGACTTGTGGAAGTACTTTTGTTTGGAGTGTTGCTAGGAATAGTGAGGGTGATTTGTGGTATGGATGTGGCATTGTTATGGAAGGATGTTGGATAAGGTGATGTGGAATGAATGTGATAAGTGGGTGGATTAGTTTGATATTGACCTAGGACTTGATGTTGTGGTGACATAGGGTCTTCTTCTTTTGTATATAGTCAGCTAAGTTGATGAAGTTGATTAAGCATTATTTTGGTGCCATAAGGATCATTCTCATAGGTCTTGTTTAGAAATGCCATGTCCATGTTTACAAGTGATAGATGTGGAGAATTGATTGGATGAAGATTTGATTATGTGTAATGGCTAGAAATGATTAGGGGTTTACTTGGATGATGAGGACTATGGTGATGATAATTAGGATGTTGAAGATGATTAGGATGATGAGATTGGATGACTTGAAGGAATTAGGATGAATGATGGTGGAATTATTAGGGTAGGTGACTAGGATGATTTAGGATAATGGTAAGGGTGATATGGGATAACAAGGTGGGATGACTAGGATTGAGGTGATTAGGATGAATGGATTGGGATGAAAGTGGTTTAAATGAGGAATGTAGGTGATGATATGGAGTGATTGGGATCAAATTTCAAGACCTTAGGATGATTTGATTTGTTTTGTTTTTTTGATAGATGGTTCTATGCTTGAGATAGACTAATGATCTCAAGTAAGAGGGTTGATTAGATTGATTCTCTATACTTAAGGTAGACTAATGGCACTTAAGTAATAGAGGGTTGATTTGATTGATTTGATTGGTTGACTTACTCAAGATAGACTAATGATCTCAAGCAAGTTTGGATAATGGTTGATGGTGATCAACTAAGGTCTTGATTTCTAATTGGGTTGATTTGGATTTTGGATTGGGATGTGATTTGACTTGGAATGATTGGATAATGTGTAATGATTAGAATGATGTTGATTGGATGATTAGGATGATGTTGATTTGTTGGGATGATGACTTGGATATGATTAGGGTTTGATATGGAAGGATTAGGGATGATTAGGATGATTAGGGTTTGACTTATGCTGACTTGGATATGATTAGGAGAATGAAGTGGCTAGGAAGGATGATTAGGATGAAAGTGATTGGATTTGAATGTGTTAGAAGAATGAGTTGAATGACTTGTCTTTATGTGCTTGGTGTTTAGCTTGATTTGGCAATGTTCAATCAAATTATCACACATGTACAAACATGATTCACTCATGCAAGACACATAAGAAATTTTGAATTTTGAATTTGAAGAATGTGGTGATGATTAAAGAAGCACATGTGGAAGACACATCAACAAGCCCTATGACTAGTCAAGTGGGGTATGGCCAATTAGGTCTTAGGCTATGTTTACACGAGGTTGACTAAGGAATTGAAAGCGAAATCTTTCCACACAGTTGGGAGACACTGGTAACCCACCCTTCACCTTCACTTCCCAAAGTTATAAAGTTCTTTGGGGCTTAGCCAAGAGTGACCAGATTCCAACTCTCAATTAGGGTGTCTTTCGATTCAGCCTCGACTGAGGTCATCCCTTGGAGTGGTGTGTCTCCACGTAGGCCTCCTAAGAAGGATAAATAAAAGTGAACCAAGTGTGATGTTTTTGATCTCCAAGATCACCTTGCGGTGTGAGGAGAGAGCATACACATGCACACTTGATTCACACTCACACTTGTAAATTAACCCTTAGAAATTTAATGTGTGTGTGAAAATTTAATGGATAAGAGGTGTTTTTGATTCTCAAGATCGTACGAAGCGCTTGAGAAGAGCATACACACCACTAATCACATGCAACTGTGAACCAACCAATGAAGACACTTGTTCTTGTTTAACCCAAAGTCAAGATGTCTGATTAAAGACACATGTTCATTTTATGCCTAGCTTTTGATATGTGATGAAGAAAAATGTTCATTTTATGAGCCCAAAATCAAAATGTGTATGCAAACAATGATTCATTTTATGCCCCAAATTGAAGTGTGTTTGCAAACAAGATTGATTGATCAAATGAAAGAGATGAGTGATGAAATGGATACACCTGTTGTTTCATTGTCCCAAGCTGCTATAGATGTGAATGCTGCTCCAACTCCTTGAGGTCACCTACAAGCCACCAAATCAAAAAATGAGCAAGTGAAAGTGCCTAGAGATCCGTTATGCCAAAATTGAGAATCTAATAAAATCTGATAAAAAATGAACAGATATAGCAAAATAAGTTGCATGAACAGATTCTTCAAAAAATTCTATGCAATTTTTTAAAAAAATTCGCAAAAATTTGATCAAAATTGCAAAAGATATGAGCATTTGAAGTTTATGTGTAAGTTTGACTTTGACTAACAAAAAACCATACAAAATAGTACAGTCACCTAAAAATTTCTTTTCCTTTTCGAAGTACTCTGAATGCTCTTTTCAAAAAGTCCTCATTTGCAAAATTTTCCCTTCGTATGTGAAAGTTATGAGAAAAAGAAAAAAAAAGGGCCTATTAGGGCATGTTGGAGGCACAAGGTAACCTGACTGTTTCATTTGACTACTAACAGTTTAAGAGATCCTGGTCACATGAACGCAGTTATGTATTCTGGTAGTTAAAGATTGACTACTGGCAGTTTGGGTTTGCTGAGCCCTTGGTCTACCATGTGACCGTGGGCTAGACTCAAACAAACAATAAAAACAAAAGGGGAGGTCAGCCCCCTTCCCCCCTTGCGGTGACCAAGACCTTAACTACAGCCAAAGCCCAAATTTGAGCGTGGGAGGTAGGATTCCTTTAGAAGCACTGACCAAGGGTTCTATAGGGTCGAGGGTGGAAAAGGTGTCGGTTGAGGGTGGAATAGGTGGTTTGGTGTTAAGGGCATGGGGAGGCAACTAGTGCTTAGTGGTCGATGATGACTAGTGGTGACAAGGAGCCGATAGAGCCATAGAAAGGGATTTCGCCACCCAATGACGACTTTGCAACCAGCGGCAGTGGTGATTTAGAGTTAAATAGGGGGCACTACGATTTTCCTAGACTGCCACAAGGGTGTTGGAGGTAGCGACCGGATTACAGAAGTGGTGACAGGGCCAAGCGGATGGTGGTGACGCAGATAGGTAGGGTTTGGATTTAGACAACAGTGAATAAATGGAGGTTGATGACAGGGGTTTTGTTGAGTGAAACTGGTAGAATATGAGGCAGAGATTAAGCTTTGTACAGTTAGGGTTAAGGAACATAGTCGACAAGGACCAAACCAAGATTTTGACAGTAATTTTAAGTGTAGGTCGATAGCAGTATAAACTTGCAAAAGAAAACTTTAAACAGATAGCCAAAAACCTTGCTAATCCTTAAGTCTACAACCAAAACCTATGGCCACCAAAAACACAGACAGGTGAAATGGGTCCGTACGGTACGGATCCGTATGAATCAGTATTGTACGGACTGAAAAGATTAAAAAAATTCAAAAAATTACAAAAAAATTTGGTAGCCAAAATATAGCAAATTTTTATGTCGATTTTCATTTCTCAGGGCTCCTGATCGCAATGGTGTAGTTAGTTTTCGCCTAGGACACAATCTGCAATAACTCACCCCCAAAACATTCAAATTTTGACAACCTAGGGTTAGAGAAAAAGAAAAATTTTGATAACAAAATCTACAAAAAACTCACGATTAGATCCGAGACCGAGCATGCCAAATGAAATCGTAAAAAATTGACATGAAGGAAATGATAACAAATTCAAATCAAATGAATGCAAACCTCATATCGACTCACGATCCATTGATAAGGTGGAGAGTGTCGCACCTGAAGCACTCTAGCGTTACCCAAAGATTGATATGTTGATTACTCACGATTCAGCAGCATAACATGATATGGAGATTGATAGATGAATGATTGGATGAATGCAAGATAGATGGATGAGAGATTGAGAGGAAAATTAGGCAGAGTAAGGATGCTAGAAGAAGATTCCCTTACAAATGGCTCAAGAGAGGCTACCTTTATAGAAAAAGGAAAATTTGAATGGACGGTTGTGATTGAGAGTTATGTTGGAGGATATGGACAGTCAAGATTGATTAGGGTTGGATTAGGGTTTCCCACTCAAAGAGAGATTGTAGTCACATGACAAGTGTACGATGGAGAATAAAGGGGAATCTAATTCAAAATATTTGAATTAGATTGACATGTGAAGGCATATTAAGTGGAAGATGGAGACATGTGACCTGTGTCGCAATGTGATGAAAGGTGAGGGAATAATTCAAATTTTAAATTTAAATTATGTGAAACATGTGACTAGGTGAGATTAATTAAATAAATGGGATTTATTTAATTAATTAGGAATGTGATCAAGTGGGATTAATTAAATAAAGTGGGTTTATTTAATCAATCAGGAAGATTATTAAGATGGGTTGAACTAGGACCTAGGGATAAATGGGATTAAGCGGGTTGAGGTTAGATGAACTAGGATGAACTAGGACCTAGGGGACATATACTAGTTCATGTCAACAAGGTGTTGTGTAATCAGGACCTAGGAGAAAGACATACAAGGTCATGTGTAAATAAGACTTAGATAATTTTCAGTGTCTACACATCTGCTGCATATCACCAAAGGCATCTAAATTTGTCTTTCCATAGTGCATATCACTAGCACTGCTAAATTTGAGGCATATGTCACTAGGGATGGGGAACAAGTCTTTCTTGAACTCTACATCTTAGAGATCTATCCTCTTTTGAGTCATTTTGTCCTACAACATACAGGTATCCATAATGAGTTTTAGGGTTTAGAGATTAATTTCAGTGGATTAGCTTAAATTCTTGTACATTAGTTTGAAATCCACCTTAAACCATATGTAAATACGAAATCACACAATGACTTACCCTAATCACGAGAATTTTACTCTCTACTCATGTGAAAATAACTAGAAACTATGAAAATGACTGGTAATGTTTGTCGTATTCATACCTGGAGATCATGACCTCAACCTTTAACGTGCAGATGGAGATGTCGATATCGTTCTGACTATGCTTTCAATTTTGTTCTTCATAACATCATTCTTCAACTACTGCAGATTTACCCTCGTCGCCTGTGATTCAATTTTTATCTCTCTTACCGCTATGTAATTCTAGCTCAGATAACTCAGTAATTAACAATAACAGATGGATTTGCCATTTAAGCTTAGAAAATCTACCGATTAGGGCCTACTAATTACTTTCCTCACGGTTAGGTGGGCTTTTACAGTGCATACATGGGAGAAAAGTACAAGTGTCAAAGGGCACACTTTCAAATTGAAAATCCAACGGCTTTTATGCATAGCATTAAATGTAAGAAGGGGTCTAGATATGGATATTTGGTATGTTAATGTCTGGCCAACACATCCATATGACAATGTCCATATGACATCAGAAAACAGCCTTGGTCAAACATCATTGACCAAAGAAACAGGGATGGGATCTAATACACTTTTGAATATTAGGATATGTGAAATATCCATATGTAAAAGATCCCGTTGAAAAGTCAATGGTAGGGACATGTGGAACAACATCAGTGCTCAGGATAGGGATGTCGATATTTGGATAGTTATGGATATTAACGAGTGTAAAATATCCATGTCACAAATATCCCTTTGAAAATTCAACAATTTAGGTTTTGAAGACCAGATTTAAAATAAGGCAAGCATATGGATATTTGCATATGGACATTCAAAATTAAATATCCATACAAAATATCCTATGCTAAATATCTAGACCTTGTAATGTTAGTGTCGAGAACAAATTTGATAGGCGTCACAGGGATATGGATATTTGACATGGATATGGATGTTTGGAAGATGTGAAATATCTATGTCAAAATATCCATCCGATTGATGTTTCAAGATTCACTGTGATAAATTTGATGGCTTCGTGAGGATATGGATATGGATATTTGATAGGATGTATTATATCCCCCTATGTGCGGCTATCAACCTTAACATGATTTAATAATCATTTCAGGTCCGCATGTAAGGTACAAGCGCTCAAGGGTTAATATAAAGAATGGATATAATGAAGGACATGGATATGGATATTAAAATGAATAAGACATTAAGTTCGTAATATCCATGTCCCTTTGACAAAATTATCTAGTAGATCAAAAATTTGACCAGACATAACTCACTCATTTTAAGGAATTTCGACATGATATAAAAGGAAAAGTTGCTCAAAATTTAATTCTCTATCCATTAGTGACCTTTTCTAGGGTGGATTGAGACCTTGCATTTTGACCATGGATCAGGACATGACATTTTACCATACCGCCTAAAAAGGGAAAGTACTCAAGCCAAAACCAAGCAAAAGTTGGGTCCCTGTTTTGCTAGAGCAAAATGGGGCATGTTGTGAGACCACACAACACATCCTTACCATCATTCCTCCTTGTTTCTCTCATTTCGAGTGGCTGGGGCATCCTTATCCTTAATCCTATCATCTTCCTCTATCCAATCTAGCGCTATGTTTATCTTTATTTGAAATGATGTTGCTTCATAACACCATCTCAAAAGGGGAAAAATGTAGACACCTAAAATTGTCCACTCTTCGTGTCATCCCTTAACATCCTTAATTTATCCCTATTCATCCCTAAACATCTCTATTCATCTCCAAACTCCTCAAAACCATCACTAAACATCTCTAAATGTCCCTAAATAACTATTTCTACTACATTAATTGAATAAACACATGTTTAGATAGTTAATTGATCAATTCCCCTTCAAACCATGATTTTACAATATTTTATTGTCAAAATCACTATTCATGTACTTTCTACTATTCATCTGTATGCGTATTGGTACTTGCATCAGTACCTATCCCTAGCCAAAATGATTTATTAATCATTTATCTCCTTTCTCTATAGTCCAAACATTAAATAAATTTAATTTATCTATTATCCCTTTTCCCCATCCTATGAATTAAAAAAATATTTGTATTTATTTAATTCTTATTCTCTACACTTTTGATTAGGTTTTCCTAAACCTAATTAACTAACTTAATCCCCTACTTGCACAACCTAAACTCTAATCTAATCATGGTCAAATCCTCTCCATTCTCCCAAATGTACAAAAGCATAGGCCTCTTGTACATATCCACATGGCCTTCTTACAAAAGGCATGGTCAAGGACCCATGTACAAGGGTCCTTTTGTCCTCCATCTCCTATTCCTCCAATTTTAAATTAGGTATGTACCCATGCTTCCAATTTAGAATCCAAGTCAAAGCCACCTCATCTATTTTCCTCCAATTTTAAATTGGCCATGCACCCATACTTCCCAATTTAAAATTCCAATCAAATCCAACCCATACCTCCCATCTACCAAGGCAATCTCATCCCTCCAATCTTCCCAATGACCAATCTTGACCATTCATTCCTCCTTGATCCAAAGACATCTCATCCAATCCTATCATGACACTTCTCAAGCTCTCCTTGCTTGAGAGCTCTCAACAATCCTCTACCCTTGATCTTTCAATCAAATCCTAACCATCCAATTGAGTATCCAAAGATCTATAAATTGGAGCTCACCCCTTCACAAAATACACAACTCCTTCCTGCAGCATAATGTTGTCATTTCTAATCCAAGACTCCATGACAAGCAAGGTTATGCTACCCATTTGAGGAGACATCCACATCAAAACATGAAGGAGAACATCACAAAATCAAGGTTTGCATGTAGTTAGTTTGTTTAACTTCATATGTTTGCATTCTTTTTGCTCAATCTGAGGCAGCTTAGATTTTGAGTGAAATAGGTTAGTGTTTTGACTTATTTCTCATGTTCATTTTCTATGTTATACATATATATCTATTAAAAAGTATAAGTTCTTGAGACACTTATGTCAATGAGATCCCATGCCATGAAAACACCTTCTCAACGACATATAACACATACCTACACTTAAAAATAAAACTCAAATTTTAGTTGTGACACCCTAGGCCATGCTAAGAACATAGGGCATTGTAAAGAAGTTTTAGCACTTGCAAACCAACCAACTCTCACTACACATAATGAAATTACACATATAGGAAATGGATTCCTCATGAAGAACCGATTAGCACATGATATATGTCTCAATCTCCAATGCTTAGTCATTCAATTCAGCTCCCCTACTATTTTTGAACAAAAAACTACAACAACCAATCAACTCAATCATCGAATTTAGTTGTAGGAAAGAGATACACACAATTAACACTTGGTTAGGAAAAATGGTACTATATGCATTGACATCAAGTAGCTCATGCTATAAAGTACTAAATTATGTAATTAAATCTCAACTTGCTCCCTTGAGTTATGAAAAAAAATAAAATCTAGACCCACTTAATCATAAGCCTATAGTAGAAAGAATTTAAATAGCCAATAACTCTGCAAGGCTCTTAAATCAACTATTTGTACCTCTACTGATTTGGGAATATGCAACTATCAACTGAGAAACAATGAGGCCCAACAAACATTTCCTACCTCATTTAGCCATTCCCAAGTCATTTTCTCATAAAACACAACCAAAAATATTTAATTCACCTATGTAAATGGATGTCATGTCATCTATGCACTACCTAAGTTATCTAATTACCATACCAAGTTGCAAGGTTACCATTAAGATTTCAATAACTATGTGCAAAGTCCTTATAATAGTTTCCTCTCTACACGTGAACCCTAACAAATGGCATTATTTTTAAAATAGTTATCAGTTCAAACCATTGTTAAAACCTTTAAATATCTGCCCTAGATTGACAATCCATAATTAATGTAGTTGGACCTCACAAGATCAATAGTTCAACAAGCCAATATGGAATGAAGGGATGACTAGCTCAACACATTCCCTACTACAAAGAGCACTCTCCACTAATTCAGTAATAGGTTACCCTAGAGGCAAAAGGTCCCCTCATAAGACAAGCACCTAGTTGAACAAGTTATCACCAAAAAAATAATGCCATGTCACCTGCACATACATCACCTACGTGCCTATGTAAATACAAGGCCCACCTCATAAACAAACTAGGCCCATGCCTTGCCACTCTAGTGACATGTGCCCTCCTTCCATTTGCCAACACACATGGACCCATAAAACGACTGCTCATTGGCCTAAAGGACCAACAACAATAGATCAAGTACTTGCAAATTGTAAATATGTTCCACCATGGCCACCATGCATAGCTTGTTTTATAAAGTTCAAAGGGCCCTTACTATAGTTGCCACATGTCAGACCAACAACAATAGATCAAGTACTTGCCACATGTCAGACCAACAACAATAGATCAAGTACTTGCCACTTGTACATATGTTCCACCATGTTGACCATGCATAGTTTGTTCTATAAAGTTAAACGGGACCCCCTATACTTGCCACATTAACACGTGGCATAAAAAATTTGGTCCACATATACTAGGACCCACCCACGCTATCCACATCATCACCACTAGACTAATATGAAATCCCCACAAGCCCAAAATATTGTCACCTCATTACTAACAAACCTACCATCATGAATATTGATGATGTAGCACCTTAGAGGAGACATTAAAGCCCATCAGATAGTGAGGTTGCAACTAAACAAGCCCACTTGTCACAATGAGGAGCACTCTCCACTAAGTCACTTACTTGATAGCACACAAAGGAAGAAGACTCCACTTGAAAGAAGGCAATTACCACCAACTGGTCAACACCAAAAAGAACACAAAGCACTTAACAAAGGTCTAATTAGGCACTAATCAAGTCTTAGAAAGCACTAGAGAGTAAAGGTGTGATGGATATAACCCATTCTCCATTACAAAGAGTAGTCTCTACTGAGCCAATTGCCAATGGACACAAGTAAATGAAGCACTCTAAAGTTGAAAAACACCCACAATAGGCAATCAATAATAAAAAGAATATTATAAAGTGTGGGGAGAAAATATGAATCCTTAGCACCATTGAAAGAACTAAGGGCCAAAGCAGTTTGTGTTTTAAATAGATAGACAACCATGATTGCAAATTCTGAGCTCAATGAGAATCACAAGGCCACACAACAATTGCACAAGATGAAGAACATGGGTTTAAAGCACAATATAGATACAAGTGCATAAGATAAGCAAGGAGACATGTGACTTAAAGGCAAAACATACATGAAGCCCTAAATTTATATTTCTCAAGTTGGTTATAATTGATGAGATTTATAATCATGAATATATAAGCCATAAAAAAGTAAATCAAAATAGTGTCAACATAATCTATTTGAGATGCCATGAGAGGGTTTGATCCTACCTTGTCGATAAAGTTTGCATAGACCTAGAAAGATGGTAAGGTTGAAATTGGGGGGATTAACTTCGAGGTGATGAAAGAGTTGACACGAGTTTCCACTGACCTGAAAATTGATGGCAAGAAGGTTAAGAGGATGTTCCCCAACAAGGATAAGGAGTTAATTAACACATTTCTTGAGGAGAAGGAGCGGCTTGCCAAACATCAGAATAGGTACACAAGAGAGGATCTTCCTAGCCTGTGGTTAAAATATTTTACTTTGGAGGGTAGATTCTAGTGTGTTCACCTACCATTTCCATGTATAGAACCACCTTGCCATAATCATTGTATAAGCTTTTCTTTCTACCCACTCTCACCACTCAAAAACTCTATGAAAGAGGTTTTATTCAGTAAGGTTGGAGTGCCCCTACATCAGGGGCTAATATTTTGTTTATACCATTTATGCCTAAGTAATTCTCCCAACCCTACTGTCTGACATGCTCCTGATGAGGCTAGCCCTAGCGTAAAGAAGAAAAAGATTCCCTCTTCCCTACAAATTCATGAGAAAAGAGAAGAAAAAATTACTAAGAAGAAACCTAATGAATTCCTCATTCTTTCCTCCAACCTTGTTTTAGAGGGGGAGAAGAAAACTATAAACAAAAATGAAAAGGGCACAAATGTGGTGAGTGACAACCCTATTGTGGCTAGAAGGTCCTCAAGACTATCAGGCTTGAAGGTTGAAGCTAGGGCCATGCCTTTGGTTGAAGAAGGAAACATAGTGCTGTCTAGTGAGGAAGAGGATGTGCCAAGTGCTTCTAGTGAGGAAAGTTCTAATTATGAGGGCACTGATGTTTCCATGAAATTAAGTGAGGATAGCTCCAAGACTATGCCTCCCATGGACTTTGTTGAAGCTTCCAAGGGAGGGAAGACAACATAGAACAGAAAAGTAAGCAACCAGTTTGCAAAGAGAAGAATGTGGAAATAAGAAGGCAGAAAGGGGTGAAAAGTTAACTGCTAAGAATGTTGAGATCCTTGAGTCTATCCCCCAAGTGGACAAAAATAAGATAGAGAAAAGTGTGAAGAAAAGAGATGGGAACCCTACACCATATACTGCTTTAATGAAAAAATGATTGTTGTTTTTCAAGAGGGCTTGATTATGATAAAAAGGAAGCATATAGCACTAGAGGACTCCGTTAGTAGCATGATCAGTTTGAGCAAGGACATTCTCAAATGTACTACTAACAGTCTTAAGCTCATGCAAAAAGATAAAGACAGAGGAAAATCAAAAAAGGGGAAGAATATAGCTAATGACGTGTGTTGACACAGATTCTCTGTTTTCTAAACTTCATCTGATTTCTAAAAAAAGGGACGTAGTGTCTAGTCTTCAAGGCATGACAAGTGATCTCCTAAAGCTTAGTTGGGCTCTTGTTGTTGGCTCCTTGTGTTTTGTTGGCACTCATGTTTCCTATTGTTTATGTTGTTTGTCTTTTTTTAGTTTAAGTTGTTTGTGTTGATTCCTTGGAATCCATTCTTCTTTTTTCTTTTAGCTTTTTGTAAGGGTAGGGACCCTTGTTATCCTTTTTAATTTTACCAAACACATAATCTATTTGACATGGATAATTATTAGAAAGATGAGACTCATTGAACATTAAACTCAAATAATGAAACAAGAACTATCAATAGTTTTATACTCTGTAAGCCCTCGTAATTTTTAAAAAATTTTAATATTAGTCTACATCCAAAGTGTCATGTCTATAAGCATTTGGCTCAACTATATATCATGAACCCATTTAAATCTTATTTCTTGATGTAGGGGCACCATGCCTCATGAATTTTGGTTTTTAATGTTTTGGTTTTCTTATGTGAATAAGCAAGAATCTTTCTACATTTTTTGGTGTGTTTTGGTGCTCCTTCGCACTTCATGTCACCCATGTGTCAGGAACTTTCTTTTCATGTCATTATTCTGCCAATCCTTATCTTCAACTATGTGTATTCTTGGACAGCTCGTGCATCAATTAGTGGACATGGACTGTTGAGGAAACTCCATTATGATCTACATTTATTGATTGACCATTTTTAGCAATTGCCTATCACGTAAAGTTGTGGAGTGGCGGTTCCATTGCATGTAGATTCCTTTTCCTATTTTTAGGATGGCAGCTTCTAGCATGGTTGGCTATTTTCTTCTAATTTGATGCGGAGGTTTCTTTCCATTCTGTCTTGATGTGTCTTCAGTTAATTTGGGTGACGACTTGATTCTTCTATTAATGGAGGCAACAATTTCCTTTATGGCTGGCAACAATAGACCTCCCCACTCCTTCAAGTTCACAGCATTGATGTGAGGAGGCCGAATGTGAGGAAGAAAAGGAAGCCCAACATGGATGTAGAGGCCGAGGAGGATAGAGAAAAGAGGGTAGATCGAATAGATGGAGGAAGGACGACAGAAAGAAGAAGGCCGATTAGAGAGCAACGACAATAAACTGGTAAGGCCGAATGAATAATGTGATGAGCAGGCCGATAGAAAACCAATAAGAGGAAGCTAAGTTGTGAGGAAGAGATTGAAGGTGATAACTAGGAGTCAATGGTTTTTGGACACTGAGCGATAGCAGAATAAGAGAGTAGAATAGTTTTGTTTTTGCATTGTATGGTCCTCTGTATTGGCCAAATGGATGAAATATGAAATGTAATGTTGGGTGTGATATCAATAGAAACTTGGAAAGTATATTTTCTCTTGACTATATTTCTATTATAAATCCACTCTCCTGTCACTGACATCAGTTTGTTAAGGTTAAATAGAAGTTTGCTTTCTTCCTGTCACTTTATTTACATATTTAGAACGAAGTCTTTATAGTTCCTGTCATAGTAATGTCAGAAGATTGGTTGAAGCCTTTTTATGAGGCTGAGACTTGTTTCTCTCTCGATGGTTGAATTGGGTATTGTGCATGCTCTGAGGGAGTGTACCATCAAGTGGTATCAGAGATAGAAGGCTCTCAGTGCTGAGTAGATCGCCAAGGTGAGGCAACTTAGCCAACTTGTGCGGAAAGGAGAGTATATGAGAGTTGCTGATTAACACAGTAACCGAAAGGAGAAGCACCAAAAGACTGGGCAAAGAGGACAGAGAGAAGCCCTAGGTGAGGTGCAGAGGTGTGTTGTTGTGTGTGAACAGATCACCAAAGGAGAGGCAGTTTGCACTTGGAGATTGAATAGAGACTGTGGATTGCAGTAGTATGAGAAATGAGATTTTGTGTAAAAAGCCCTGTGATAATCCCATATTGGGATAGCTATTGGGATGAAGTAGAAAGTGGGAAATATCGAGAGGAATTGGCAGAGATCTCGAGAAGAATGGAAATCTTGGAAAAGATTTATTTTCCTAATAAAATTGTGACTGCAAAAAGCAGAAAAGGAGAGGAGAAGAAAGTTCTCGTTGCGGAGGACTTGAATAAAAGTAAGAAAAAGATGAAGGAGAAAGTGCAGCAAGGAGCACCAGAAAAAGAAAAGAAGGTGTCCAGAACAAAGGCACCAGAGGAGACATCTTGGTCTCTCGATTTATTTTATGATGAATTGTTTGAAGTAGTGAATACATGTGTGAAGAAAACTAAGGACAAGCCTTTGGAGGCAAAGAAAGAAAGGGCAAGAAGAGAGCCCGTCAATGGAGCCGGAGATAAGAGTAAAAAAGCCAGATTGCAGCAATAGATAATAAAAGACAATTTGTAGCAGTAGTACTTGAAGGTGGAAAGAGCGCTGATCAAGAAAAGGAGAAAGCCTATGAAGAGAAAGAGTTGGCAAGACATGCAACCAAGAATATTTGCAAATCGGGGCAGCAGACCAATGACAAGGTAAAAATTTGTTTTGATTGTGCAAGTGGTAATGGGAATGTAGATGTGCAAGTTCAAAAGGAAAAGGGTAAATTAGTGGATCATGGGTATATAATCCCATCTTGGCAAAAGAAATCAATTGTTGATGTGCAACAAATAGGAGTGGTTTGTATTAACTTTTGTGACAAAAAAATGGCACCAAAGGTGGAAGCCTTACAAACTGAAAATATGGAGGCCTATAAGGGGAAGGCAGTTAAAGTAAGTTCTGAAGAAAGGACAAGGAGTGCAGTAGAGAAGATTGTTGGAATAACCAAAAAAGTAAAATGGCAAATGGCAAAAGAACTACAAGGAGAGGTAAAATGTATTGTCTTTCATTTTGTTGATGGTTTGACATATGGGGTAGATAATCCATATAAGAATATTGTGAGTTATACCCTAAATTGTTCATGTCACCCATGTGTCAGGAACTTTCTTTTCATGTCATTATTCTGCCAATCCTTATCTTCAACTATGTGTATTCTTGGACAGCTCGTGCATCAATTAGTGGACATGGACTGTTGAGGAAACTCCATTATGATCTACATTTATTGATTGACCATTTTTAGCAATTGCCTATCACGTAAAGTTGTGGAGTGGCGGTTCCATTGCATGTAGATTCCTTTTCCTATTTTTAGGATGGCAGCTTCTAGCATGGTTGGCTATTTTCTTCTAATTTGATGCGGAGGTTTCTTTCCATTCTGTCTTGATGTGTCTTCAGTTAATTTGGGTGACGACTTGATTCTTCTATTAATGGAGGCAACAATTTCCTTTATGGCTGGCAACAATAGACCTCCCCACTCCTTCAAGTTCACAGCATTGATGTGAGGAGGCCGAATGTGAGGAAGAAAAGGAAGCCCAACATGGATGTAGAGGCCGAGGAGGATAGAGAAAAGAGGGTAGATCGAATAGATGGAGGAAGGACGACAGAAAGAAGAAGGCCGATTAGAGAGCAACGACAATAAACTGGTAAGGCCGAATGAATAATGTGATGAGCAGGCCGATAGAAAACCAATAAGAGGAAGCTAAGTTGTGAGGAAGAGATTGAAGGTGATAACTAGGAGTCAATGGTTTTTGGACACTGAGCGATAGCAGAATAAGAGAGTAGAATAGTTTTGTTTTTGCATTGTATGGTCCTCTGTATTGGCCAAATGGATGAAATATGAAATGTAATGTTGGGTGTGATATCAATAGAAACTTGGAAAGTATATTTTCTCTTGACTATATTTCTATTATAAATCCACTCTCCTGTCACTGACATCAGTTTGTTAAGGTTAAATAGAAGTTTGCTTTCTTCCTGTCACTTTATTTACATATTTAGAACGAAGTCTTTATAGTTCCTGTCATAGTAATGTCAGAAGATTGGTTGAAGCCTTTTTATGAGGCTGAGACTTGTTTCTCTCTCGATGGTTGAATTGGGTATTGTGCATGCTCTGAGGGAGTGTACCATCAAGTGGTATCAGAGATAGAAGGCTCTCAGTGCTGAGTAGATCGCCAAGGTGAGGCAACTTAGCCAACTTGTGCGGAAAGGAGAGTATATGAGAGTTGCTGATTAACACAGTAACCGAAAGGAGAAGCACCAAAAGACTGGGCAAAGAGGACAGAGAGAAGCCCTAGGTGAGGTGCAGAGGTGTGTTGTTGTGTGTGAACAGATCACCAAAGGAGAGGCAGTTTGCACTTGGAGATTGAATAGAGACTGTGGATTGCAGTAGTATGAGAAATGAGATTTTGTGTAAAAAGCCCTGTGATAATCCCATATTGGGATAGCTATTGGGATGAAGTAGAAAGTGGGAAATATCGAGAGGAATTGGCAGAGATCTCGAGAAGAATGGAAATCTTGGAAAAGATTTATTTTCCTAATAAAATTGTGACTGCAAAAAGCAGAAAAGGAGAGGAGAAGAAAGTTCTCGTTGCGGAGGACTTGAATAAAAGTAAGAAAAAGATGAAGGAGAAAGTGCAGCAAGGAGCACCAGAAAAAGAAAAGAAGGTGTCCAGAACAAAGGCACCAGAGGAGACATCTTGGTCTCTCGATTTATTTTATGATGAATTGTTTGAAGTAGTGAATACATGTGTGAAGAAAACTAAGGACAAGCCTTTGGAGGCAAAGAAAGAAAGGGCAAGAAGAGAGCCCGTCAATGGAGCCGGAGATAAGAGTAAAAAAGCCAGATTGCAGCAATAGATAATAAAAGACAATTTGTAGCAGTAGTACTTGAAGGTGGAAAGAGCGCTGATCAAGAAAAGGAGAAAGCCTATGAAGAGAAAGAGTTGGCAAGACATGCAACCAAGAATATTTGCAAATCGGGGCAGCAGACCAATGACAAGGTAAAAATTTGTTTTGATTGTGCAAGTGGTAATGGGAATGTAGATGTGCAAGTTCAAAAGGAAAAGGGTAAATTAGTGGATCATGGGTATATAATCCCATCTTGGCAAAAGAAATCAATTGTTGATGTGCAACAAATAGGAGTGGTTTGTATTAACTTTTGTGACAAAAAAATGGCACCAAAGGTGGAAGCCTTACAAACTGAAAATATGGAGGCCTATAAGGGGAAGGCAGTTAAAGTAAGTTCTGAAGAAAGGACAAGGAGTGCAGTAGAGAAGATTGTTGGAATAACCAAAAAAGTAAAATGGCAAATGGCAAAAGAACTACAAGGAGAGGTAAAATGTATTGTCTTTCATTTTGTTGATGGTTTGACATATGGGGTAGATAATCCATATAAGAATATTGTGAGTTATACCCTAAATGGGCTAATAAGGAAGAATGATTTTGCTGATGATGAACAAAAAGATAAGGACACATGGTCTGCAACAGATGATATTATTGATATCAAGAAGAGTGCAAGGATAGGTGATCTTGAATGGTTGAGTATGGATGAGATGGAACTTAAGTCTTGCAGGCATGTTGAAGGAAAGGAAATGTTTGGAAGACTGCTGGAGCAATATGAGAGCATGAAGTATGTGGTAAAAAAAAGATATGTTTTCTATAATGTATTTATTTCTTGTGCAGGTATGTGTAGAAAGGAGAATGATATTGTGGTATACAATAGGAGGAAGAATGGAAGAGAACATAGAATGATGAATGCAGATGAGAATTTGCAAGAGATCTCAAGTTGGATGAGTCTGCTAGAAAATTGTTATTTACCTAACTCTGGTGTTTGCAGGACATGAAGACAAGGAAAGAGAGCATGGAGCAGAATTAAGTCAGAATCTAAAAAGTTCACACTTTGGTTGGCTAGTGGATTTGAAGAAAGATGCTGATCAATGTAAGTTAAAATATGAGGATGGAGAAAATCTTGTTTGTATTTTCATTTTTAAAGATAATGGAGAAAAGAAGAAATCTAAAATTTCAAAAGAGCATATGAATTTAGAGACAATGTTCAACATGAAGGAATATTTTGAAGAAGAAAGTGCAGGCTTGGTGAAGAAGATTATGGCAGATAAGGAAAATGGTGAAGGTACTTTTGAGGCTGTGGTAAAAGAACTAGAAGATGAGGATAAAGTTTTGTTTGAAATTGATGAGACAGAGTCATGGCAATTTATAATGGATAAAGAAATCATCAGACAGATCTATGAGAAAAATGTGGACAACAAACAATTACAAATGAAGAAACTTAAAAAGAGTAATGGTAAGCAAGAGACAAACTGGAAGAAGTGGAAGAAAGACAAGAGGCTATATGTTTGAAGGCCTCATGTGCAGGAACACATAATCTTTGTCCCCTGGGGAGTCTGATGCAAGGGCATCATGCCTCACGAATATTGGATTTTAATGTTTTGGTTTTCTTATGTGAATAAGCAGGAATCTTTCTGCATTCTTTGGTGTGTTTTGGTGCTCCTTCGCACTTCATGTCACCCATGTGTCAGGAACTTTCTTTTCATGTCATTATTCTGCCAATCCTTATCTTCAACTCCGTCTATTCTTGGACAGCTCGTGTATCAATCAATGGTCATGGACTGCCGAGGAAACTCCATTATGATGTGTAGTAATTGATTGATCATTTTTAGCAATTGCCTATCACGTAAAGTTGTGGAGTGGCAGTTCCATTGCATGCAGATTCCTTTTCCTATTTTTAGGATGGCGGCTTCTAGCATGGTTGGCTATTTTCTTCTAATTTGATGCGGAGGTTTCTTTCCATTCTGTCTTGATGTGTCTTCAGTTATTTTGGGCGACGACTTGATTCTTCTATTAATGAAGGCAACAGTTTCCTTTATGGCCGACAACAACAGAGCTCCCCACTCCTTCAAGTTCGCAGCATTGATGTGAGGAGGCCGAATGTGGGGAAGAAAAGGAAGGCCAACATGGATGTAGAGGCTGAGGAGGATAGAGAAAAGAGGGCAAGTCGAATAGATGGAGGAAGGTCAATAGAAAGAAGAAGGTCGTTGATTAGAGAGCAGTGATAGTAAACTGGTAAGGCCGGATGAATAATGTGATGAGAAGGCCGATAGAAAACCAATAAGAGGAAGTTGAGTTGTGAGGAAGAGATCGAAGGTGATAACTAGGAGTCGATGGTTTGTGGAAGCTGAGCGACAGTAGAATAGTTTTGTTTTTGCATTGTATGGTCATCTATATTGGCCAAATGGATGAAATATGAAATGTAATGTTGGGTGTGATATCAATAGAAACTTGGAAAGTATATTTTCTCTTGACTATATTTCTCTTATAAATCCACTCTCATGTCGCTGACATCAGTTTGTTAAGGTTAAATATTAGTTTGCTTTCTTCTTGTCATTCTCATTTGGAAGTTCATGTCATTTTATTTACATATTTAGAATGAAGTCTTTATAGTTCCTGTCATAGTAATCCTAGAAGATTGATTGAAGCCTTTTTATGAGGCTGAGACTTGTTTCTCTGTAGAAGGTTGAATTGGGCATTGTGCATGCTCTGAGGGAGTGTGCCATCATTTCTTTATAACATTATAAAGATAATAAATATAACCAAATTGTTGTGGTATAAAAGTAGTTTGGATGAACTTTATGTGAGTGATATATAAAAATTTTATAATGACCTATGGTAATTTTAGAGAAGAAAAAGTGCTTGGTGAACCATTGAACATTGATAATAATTTAAAAATTAAGGCCTATTAAGCATTAAGTTGAAATAATGGGGCAAGCACTAAAAGTACTTTGTGGGCCCTTGTAATAATTTGAAATTTACAATTTTTTTTTAGACATCCAAACTGACATGTCCATCCATGACCATTTGCTTAACTATAACATGAAACCATATATAACTACTTCCTTTATGACATCAAATAGTTATAATAAAATATGGACACATTGTTATGGTATAGAAACAGTTTGGATCACTGCCATCCTCGCACTATGGAGGAGAGACAATACTCCTGCTCAGGTAGACGTGCCGATGAGTTATTTCTGGAAACAATTCATACGATTCGCTGATGAGTCTCATTCTCAAGTGATAGTAAAACAATCCTTAAATGTCAATTTCAAAGCCAAAATACCAAGGAAAAGGGTTGAAAGTAAACAGTCAACACTACATTTTTACAGCTCCAAATAATGGAAGAATAGAATCTACCCCTGCAATGGTTGCAGAATGTTTTGCTGCCAAGGGTTTGTAGCTATTGTAGTTGATGGCATTCCAACATTATCGATGTCAATTCTCTCTACATATGTCCTCCGTTCAGAGAGCTGCATCTATAAAATATAATTACATTCTATAGAATTATAATCTACAATGCTAGACGACATAAATTTCAGGACATACCATTTTGTGTAGCATATAATTATCTTGTTGTAACTCGTTGCCCTGAGTCATTACAATCTTAAGTCAGTTGAGAGTTGAGTCAGATCATAGATAATAATGTCATTACTCAACGAATTAACAAAGAAAAAACTAGATAAGAATGTTCATTAAATATTTATACATATAATCTCAATTTAGAGATTGATTAAATATTGCTCTTACCCTCCTTTGGAGCTCCATCACAAGTTGGTTCTGCCACAGCGTCTAATACCAATCAATTAAACTGAAAAATGAAATTCTAGATGCCACAATTGATATGGGGTGTCACATTATAAAAACAAGTTTGTAGGTGGGATCAAAGTATTTCTAATATTTTCCTAATTTTTATGTTTACCACAACATAGAATTCCTTTTTACATTAATGCCCCTATTTTTAAAGATTCACTCTTCTAAATTTTAAATAAAAATTATCCAAAAATATATTTGTTTAAAAATTTTCAATATGCAACAACCTAAAGAATTACCTTTCTTACTCTTACTCTATTCATTGCAAGTTGAACCTTGCACTCCAGTTGGTCCAAGTCAGTAAGAGACAAAGAAGACAGTTCTTCTCCCTTTAAAGTCCTAAGAGGAAAAGTAGAATGAAATTGTTTTCTCTGTGAAAGTCAAATCAAATAAGACACAAAGATGCTAAGGAAAAATTTAAGCATGCAGCCAATGTAAGCTTACCTAACCATTTTCTCCGTCACCTCTATCTTGTGCATCAATCCTGCAACCTCTTCTGATTTTGATGGTGGCTGCACAATGGCAACGGAATTAAGCATGATCAACTTCATCAAACTACAACAGTAAGCTGGACAAGTGTGTATTCCTATTTTTGGTTTAATAAACACACACCCAGCATAATTATTTGTTGGACGAAATTTCTTTGAAATGTATAAAGACAGTACATAGAGAATTACCACTTTAGATATAATTATGAGCCTGGTAGAGAGATGTTAGGCGAATTTTTTGGGGGTTACATTATTTTTTCAGTCATCCCTCTTCAATGTATAACACATCAGGAATACATGTAAATGTCAAACAGGCACGTTAAAGAAGGCAGGTCTAAGATTAGGAGAAATTAAGAAGGATAATCATCCCCACAAAAAGACTTACTTTATTAAATAATAAAATATTGTGGAAAGGAAAAAATTTGAAGACAATTAAAATAGTCTTCTGGAACTAGTTATTATGGTGTCAGGTGCCTTGCACTTAGCAAGACTTGATCCATAATGGGCTCATTCAAAACCTTTCAACTTCAAGAGCAGCAATACTGTCATTGAGGTTGCTGAGCAAGAGTGAGAAGGACAAGCTAATTTTCTGAGTAGTTCCACAAAATTTCATTGTAAAAACACGAGATGAGATGGATTTTAATGTCAATTAAACCAAAGCTGTGTTGAAAATAAATTGCAGCTAAACTAAAAACTAAAACAGATAAATAATCAAAGACACAGAGATAAAATCAGAGACACAAATTTAACGTGGTTCACCATCAAGATGGCTACATCCACCAAGGAAAGTAGGACACACTATTCCATTAATCAATCCAATTACAACAGTCTTCATCTCTACCAAAAAGAGAATAAGAAGTGAAATATATAAACTCTTCAGGCAACTGAAGAGACATGGGAAGAGGAAGACGAAAGGGCAGTGACGGTTGGGCTTCATTTCCAACAATCTCCCACTTGAAGTCCAAACCGCACTGCTATCCCCACTTTCCTTGAAACTCATGGTTACTTAACTACAGTACCAAGTAACCATTCCATTGGTTGACCAATCCCGACGAGAATTCCAACCAAGTCAACCAAACTGACATCCTGTTTACCTTTAATCCTTTGTCTATCACTAACAGTTAATCCTTCTTTGCTGTAATTAAGACCAAGAATATGTTTTCGCAATAATTGAGAGAAGTTAATCTTTTCTGGACCATCAATGATCCCATTGCCTTCTCGAGTATGCTCTCCAACACCAGCAAATATAGAAAAACCACCATGAGCCTTAGCAACATTGTTGATAAGTTCCATGATAAGCACAGTCTTTCCCACACTAGCTCCACCGAAGAGCCCAATTTTCTTTGTCTTCAAGTCTAAGTAAGGAACAGCAAGCGAAGGCATCGTCCTATGATAGTTCTCAAAAGAAACTCGGTCAACGTCAGAGGAAATGAATACAATCTTAAAGTCTGCACTTCCAAGAAGGGCTTGAGTGGTCCATTTTACAATCTTATTTCCATTGGTCTTGAGTTCAGTTGCCAAAACAGCACCTCGTTGAGTTTCCAATTTCTGACGCCAATCAACTGCAGAAAACTTAGGATCAAACTCATGCAGAGCATTCAACGTGAGAAATTGTGTTTGGCCCCTTAAATCCGTAACACTGTGGACCTCGCACCTTGCAACCAATGATATATCTTCATCCAATTTCCAACGCCTATAACGATAAGAAACAGATGCAACCTCCTCCCCCTCTGAGGCAAATGGATTGGGTTCTTCAAACTCCACCTTAATGCCATCATTAAGCATGACTCCTCTGTCAGTGTTAATCCTTAGTAAATCACACATATTGCTTTCCTCTGATTTGTAGTGCCCGCATATTCCACACTCTCTTGTAAATACAGGCAGTACATGGTCGCATGCCTTCAGATCGGTTACTCCTTCTCCCACACTTTCCACCACTGTGGTTGTTTCATGTCCAAAGATGCGTGGGAAAATAGGAGTTTGGCCCTTTGCTTGCCAGAAAATAAGGTCTGTACGACACAAGGAAGTGTAAGCGATTTTGATCCTGACTTCATTGGTCTGTGGAGGTGCCACTTGCACCTTTTCAATCTTTAGGAGCTCCCCTAATCTGGCAGCTTCTAGGCATTCCGTTTTGGAAGCTTCACGTTCCTCTACAGTAAATGCACCCTGGTCACTTTCAATAATAATAATAGACTCGTTGAAAGTTTCTCCCAACCTTTCAATCATGAAAACTCGCAATGCATCTCCGGCAACTACTACCACACCTTCAGCACACTGATCAGAAGAAAAAGAAGCCGCATATTCCAGAGTCTCATAAGAAAGAGGGGTTAAAAGAAAGTGTCCTTGATGAATATAACCTAGCCAAGGCCTGCTTGAAAGACAGAGCATTACCCAGTGACCCCTCACAATAGCAGAAAAAAGTTTTGGGGCTCTCAAACCTAGGAATCTTGTATGCATGTCTGAAAGTGACCATATCCACCTCAGTTCTAAGAAGAACACCATTCTGTAAACCAGCATTCAAAAGCACACTGGCTGGATGATCAGCATCATCCTTACCACCAACAGATGCTTGAACTTCCAGCAAGAGTAGAGATTCTGGTGGAGAACTCACAACCTGGACACTCAAAATCTTCATACAGTCATCAAGATCTAAAGATAGTATGCGAATAGTGCTGTCATATGATCCTACCGCCAAAAATCTTGACCTCTATCTGCCTTCAGGAACTAGAGCAATATCTAAACAAGCCACATCTCCCGACATTTCACGTTTCTCCACCTCCATTAGTTGCCCTGTCATATCCATCTCAAAATAAATAAGTTCTCCCCCACTGAGAGCAATTACAACTTGCAATCTGTTACAGCGTACTTTTACAATTGTCTTTTTCCCAGGCGTTTTCCATTCATTTATACGTGAATCTGCCCTAATGTGCCGAATTCCATTAGAATGCACTTGCATTAAGGAATCCTCTGCTAGAAGAGATACAGCCAATGAAGGAGTAGTATCAAGAAATCCACTGTCACTAACTTCCTCAACTGTTTTACCAACCTCCTCATCTTGGGTTCGAACCGGGATCTCCGCCTGCACATCTTTTTCATCATAAATGTATAGTCCCATCTTCAACATCTTATGAATAGTGGAAGCAAAGGTATTTGGATCATCGAGGCGGAAGGCAGAAGTGAGAGAAACCATTTCATAGATGAGCAATACCAGGTCCTTTACAAACTTACCACTCTTATCTGCCTCTACCCTCTTCCACAACTCCTCCATGATGGCTTTCCTGTGTTGTACATCACCCGTGCGTTTGAGAAGTGCTCTAAGCTCAATTTTGAGATCTAAAAATTCTTCTGGTGCAGATTCAATTCCAAATCCAGCATCCTTCTCCTCTTCAGCCAAATCCTCCTTATTTTTCCAGCCATCCCACCAATGTACATGGTATTTCATTTTAGCAACACCATTGTTGTTGAATCCTCTGTTTCGTTCAGCCTCTGTCGACTCTCCGATTCTTCTAGCATGTCAAAATCCTCACCTCCCAAATCCTGCAGAGGCCTTTCCCACACATACCTCGCCTAGGCAGTGCTCGGGGAATCAGGATCAACATCATCCATAATAACATCAGTGGCAAGATCAGCAGCCAAATAGAGAGGAGATTCACTACTTCCATAGGTACAATTTCATCTAGCTCCAAGTCACTGTTCGCAGCTCCCACTTCATCAAAACTCACTCCAGAGCCACACGACCAAGACATGAGAGCTAGAGCCCAATCATCCAAAGCTGTTACATCCATTTTCTTGGAAACTCTTCATGATTTCCAAAATAGCTTTTCCACCATTGGCTCTGATACCAATTGTTGAAGATAAATTGCAGCTAAACTAAAAACTAAAACAGATAAATAATCAAAGACACAGAGATAAAATCAGAAACACGAATTTAATGTGGTTCACCATCAAGATGGCTACATTTGCCAAGGAAAGTAGGACACACTATTCCATTAATCAATCCAATTACAACAGTCTTCATCTCTACCAAAAAGAGAATAAGAAGTGAAATATATAAACTCTTCAGGCAACTGAAGAGAAATGGGAAGAGGAAGACGAAAGGACAGTGACGGTTGGATTTCATTTCCAACAAACTATACATATGACTTATCAAAAGTGTTTTTATTTATTTTGTTTTTAGAATAAATGTGTTTACTTATTTAGTTCAAGAATAAACTTTTGGATTTATTTTGACAATGTTAAAACTCATTTGGCTATGATCAACCAATCCTAGTTCAAAGCTTTTCGCACTATAGAAGCATGTTTCCATTCACTCCATGATGTAAAATTGGGCAAGCTATCAAAGTGAATACAAGGAGCCTAAGCGGTCATCTGACAACCATAGAGCCACATCAGTTAAGGAAATGGACAATGTCTTTTGCACTTTCTGAAGATGCAGACAGTTTTGGCATGTCACAATAATGATGCAAACAGCTCCAAACGTCTTAACCTCAACTTCCCCAAATCGATGATTCATTCTGTGTCGTTCAGCTGCTCATTTGATTGTAGAAATGAACACTTGGATCGTGTAATACAAAACTTAAGCTAGGACGATTGAACAACTACATGTATAATAATGAAGCATGTTATTTAAGTAATTTTCTAAGACAATAATGTAGAGCATTCTAGAAGTGTTGCGGAAGTTCTATTTTATTCCTGGAGGCTCATCTGCAACAATTGAATTGTAAATCTTACATAATGGTAGTGGAGATGAAGAGGAATTAACTCCGCTCTCGTAAACTTTTTCCTCACTATATTTCTCTGGGGTAAATTATTATGTTAATTCTTCTTTCTTTTTTCTGGTTTTACATACTTTCACTCTTTTACCGCTCCTCCATAAATCTCAGCACTTGAGTATCAGTATTCAATAGCATAACAACTCAATTATATTTTACTTGATCTAGCATGTCAAAACTCATGTTGATAAATGAGGAACAGGAAGCCTATCTTAATTAAAAAGAACCACCATACTCCATTGTTACACCATTTATGTTGTGAATGAGATACATCACATATTATAAGTAGTGAATAATTGTGTAAAATCAGATTCATAGCATTGTAGGAATGAATTTAAGAATGGAAACGTTGCAAATTGAGTGAAATATGTGGATGGCATCCCATGGATATACGTATCAAATATCAAAATTTCCTCCTTTTGTATGTTGGTTGAAGTAGTATATAGCATTAGAGTCCATGTAAAATCACACACTGGAATATCCAAGTTAATTTTGGATCAGGCAAAATTAGAATATGTTTTCCTTGTGATTTGTATAAGGATGTTGCTAGCAATTTTTAGTTGTCTATCTGTACTTTCTACCATATTTGGAAACTGACAACGAAATGCAGACAATTTGGTGGCACAGTTCAATCATAGAGAAAAAAATTTTAAAAGAAATATTTCAAGAGATTTTAGGTGTTAATTATCCAATTCAAGGAGAAAAGCAAGGGTTGATAAATACGGTACAACGCATGTGAAAAGATAATCAAGAATTGCAAGATACATTGGCCACCTATATAGATTTTATCATTATCATAGAGAAGCTGCAACATGAATTGTTTGCAAAAGAGGAGATGTTGGAAAAGATCCCAGATTATGATGAGAGGAAAGAAAGACCTACCTAGAAAAGGAGACCAACCACTACAAAAGATGCTCAAACCATAAGTGAGATAAGTATAATTAAGCACCACACCACATTTCTTTAATTTCTAAACAAATTGGATTGTAATGGCTGTTGGAAATGAGGTGTCTCAACCTTGCATATTTCTTGTAGTATTATTTTGTATTTAATATTTTCCCAAAGTCAATTATTGTTTTTATTTAGCTCCAAAATAATGTAGGGGCGTTTGAATTCTTAATTGGCACTTGTCCACATGTTGGTGTCTTGAAAATTGAATTATTAGTTGTCAAAAGATGCCCACATGGTAGTATATCATGGAAGGACTATTTTTAGAGGTATTATGACGGATTCTATGACAACTATAAGGGTCAAAAATAGGGGATATCATTTGGACGTGAGAGCTTATTTTTAGACTGGAATCTTGGCTGAGAAGTTAAGCACATAGTTTTGTAAAACCACAGATGGTTTCTTGTATAGCCAGAAGTCTATAAATTGGAGGCTTGAGGAGTAGTTTGTATGTGTGAGTTTGCAGGTACTGTTATGCTACCGGAATGTTGCCAGAATTCTTCCAAAGTTGTTTACTGGTGATATTCCTGTAATAAATTTGCTCTACAAGTGTATGTAATCTTGTTGTCAGATTTGGTATACATTGAGTAGGCTTTCGGAGTGTAGGGTTTTTCACCCGAAAGGGTTTTCCCCACGTATATCTAGTGTTTTGTGTTTTATTGTTTATTTCATGCTTTGAATGTGTTTTTGGAATTTCTGTAACTGTTAGATTAGATTTTAAAGTTTTGCATAATATCTCTCCTCAAGATTGGCGTAGAAAGTTGTTTTCGCTACTTTAACTTCCTTACAATGGTCGAGTTATTTAAAAACACAGCGAAGGGATGAGAAATCCTGTAGAAGTTGACAGAAAGCCTCAATATGCAAATTTGAGGATTGTCGGTAAGAAAGAAGAGGTTAGACAATGCTCTGAGATAATTGGAACAAAAGTATCTCCCAAGAAGGAGTATAAGCCACCATCTTCACAAAATATTTTCAAAGAATGTGTCAGTATTCCTAATAATTTTTTTGTAATGGCTTAAAAATATATTTAAGAGAGTGAGGAATGGTTAAAAATAAGGTAGAGCATCACAACCCCATCAACCTTATGAAAGAAAACATAAGGGAATTATAAGAAGCTTTATAATGAGATCAACCATTGTTTCCATTGTAAACAAAGAGACGTAAAATATTTCATTCTCAGAATCTCTGTCCATTTTCATTTAGTGAGATAAGTAATCATTGTGTGATTGTGTGCTGAAAGAAATAATCAAATTACCAAGAAACCCAAATACTTCAAGAGAAAGGAAGATGACTCCTCTAATTATCATGGGGAATAGAAAAAAGGAAGTTAATATCGAGGGTAAGAAATCATTATCAAAGAATAAAAGAGAGGAAGACGAATTATTATTTAGAAAAATATATATAAATTTGAAATTACTTTTAGCATGGATGACAATAAAGTTCATTGTAGCATGAATATGTACCTTTGATTTCTACATGATTTGTTAAATTTTAACATTCAGATTCACAGTAAGAAACAATAAAACATGAATGCTCACATAACACAAAGATACCCTGGGAAAACCTCCCTCTTGGAGGTGAAAAACCCAGCAAGAAAATCTCAGATCTGATTTATATTAAGAGCAGAAACAGATTACAGCTTTGCTCAGCCAGGGCACAAAATATAGGTACCAAAGATACAGCTTATCTAAACTTTAGTTCAGAACTGAACTAATTGTAATGTTCAGAATGTTCACTTGCACAGTAAGCACAGAGGTTCAGCAGCCCTGGATAATCCTGTGAACCCGTTGAACTGTCGAACCAATTGAATTGTTGAACCAATTGAACTGCCGAACCTGTTGAACCAGCGAACCGGTTGAACCTGCGAACTGGTTGAACCTGCGAACCGGTTGAACCTGCGAACCTGTTGAACCAGTTCAACTAACTGCGGAGACCTTGCACTGTGCTTGTAGTAGATCGCTGATGGATTAGATTGCGTAGAGCAGAATTCTGTGAGAGATTGATGTATGTTGTGACTACCAGTCACTTTTCATTTATATGAGATCGCCCAAACAATTTGGTGCCAAATTACATATATGTTATATTTGAAATAGGTCCTGACCTATTTGTAATTTTAAGATACATAGAATAATGAGTTCTCCCAATTTGGGGCCTGCCTTAATCGGATAATACAACTGAGTTCTCAAAATGCTAAGGCGGACAGGCCATTCAGCATTTTATGACTAGGTCGGTCTCTAGAAGGGATCCGACCTAGCTACCAAAATCAACACTCCCTCTTAGCTAGGGAGGATTCCTTCATAAGGATCTAGTCACATAGTGACTACCATCATGGCTACTCCCATAGATGAAAACATAAGTGCTTATTGTCATCTCCACATGACGTTTACCATGGATATTCCCAGAGGGTGAACAAGCATATCATGGAATTTCTCCTATGATATCCACCATGCCTACTTGCAGAGGGTGGAAGAGGGCTTTCACCTCAAACTTCTCCCAGAGAAGAGTGCATTACCATCATGCCTACTCACAGAGGGTGGATCCATCATGCCTACTCGTAGAGGGTGGATGATACAGTATAATGTATGACTGATGCTGAGACTCCCTCTCAGCTAGAACTTCATTCTCCACAACTCCAAGCTTATCTCAAAAATATGCAAGTTTCACTCGAGCAAGGGGTTTGGTGAGAACATCTGTTATTTTCTCATCAATGCTGATATACTTCAACTGAATAGCATTCCTTTGCACCATATCCCGGATATAGTGATACTGAGTTTCCACATGCTTTGATCTGTCATGAAACACAGGATTGGCAGAGAGCTTCACACAGCTCTGGTTATCACTATGAATAACTGTAGGCTCCCAAGGTTGTCCAAACAATCCTGCAAGGAGTTTTTAAAGCCACACTGCTTCTCGAGATGCCATGCAAGCTGCAATATATTCTGCTTCAGCAGTACTCAATGCTACTGAAGACTGTTTCCTGCTGCACCAGGATATCATGGTGGATCCCAAGCTGAAGCAAACTCTAGAAATGCTCTTTCTATCAGTGACACTTCCTGCCCAATCAGAATCAGAATAGCCTTCCAAGGTAATGACTGTATTGGAAGAGTACTTCAGTCCATATCCAACTGTACCATGCAAATATCTCAAGATATGCTTGGCTGCAACAAGATGAATCTACCTTGGTTCACACATGAACTGGCTGAGGGCACTCACTGCATAGCAAATGTCAGGTCTAGTGTTAACTAGATACATCAAGGATCCAATCAGCTGCCTGTATTCAGTGGGATCCACAAGATCAAACTTAGCTACAGATTCACTCAACTTCTTTAAGTTAGTTTCCATAGGAGTAGGCATAGGTTTACAATCTAACATTCCAAATCTCTTCAAAATATCAATGGTATATTTTCCTTGACTTAGAATAATTTCATTGGGTCTTTGCCATACTTCTAACCCAGGAAAGAAATGCATGAGACCTAGGTCTTTCATTTCAAATTCTGAAGTCAATTCTTCCTTACATCTAAGAATGAGATGATCTTCTCCAGTTAGGAATAAGTCATCAACATATAAAACCAAAATCAACATTTCACCATTGAATACTTTGAAGTAAAGGTTAGGATTAGCATCATTCTTACAAAATCCTAGGCTTACCAAGTACTTGTCAATTCTTTCATACCAAGCACGGGGGGCCTGCTTAAGGCCATATAATGCTTTCTTCAATCTGCATACATGAGATTCTTTCTTATGGATCACATAGCCTTCAGGTTGCTCAATGTAGACCTCTTCTTTAATAACACCATTGAGGAAGGTTGTCTTTACATCCATCTGATGCAACTTCCATCCCTTAGCTGCAACAATAGCAATGATAGTCCTGATGGAAGTATATCGAGCAACAGGGGCAAAGGTTTCCTCATAATCTATGCCTTCTTTCTGAGAGAAGCCACGAGCCACAAATCTAGCTTTGTGTTTCTCAATACTTCCATCAGTAGCATGTTTAATTTTAAACAACCATTTGGAAGATACGACAGACTTACCTTTGGGTCTAGGCACAATATCCCAAACATCATTCTTAATGATAGACTGATATTCTTCATTCATAGCATTCTTCTATGTCTGTTGGTTCATGGCCTCTTCAACGCTGGAAGGTTCAGTCTCAATGAGATTGCACATCAATGCAACATAGTTTGAGAATTTCTGAGGTCTCCTTTCTCTAAGTGTGTCACTTGGAGCTGCAAACTTTTCTGCCTCTTGAATCCAGAGAGGTCTCTTCTTACTCACGGTAATGTCCCTAGGCCCATCTATAGGATCCAAAGGTTCACTTGGATCATCATGATTTTTAGATTTTGTAGACTCTCTTTGAATCTCAGTATCATGCTCAATATCCATGTCTTGAGGGTTATCATGGACTTCATTGTCAATCTCTAAACTTGAGCCTTTAGATCTTTTGAGTGCAATATTTTCTTCAAAAGTGATGTCTCTACTAACCTCAATAAACTTCTAACCTGGAATGTAAATTCTAAATGCTTTGGATGTTTCGCTGTAGCCCACAAGAGTGCCTCTTTTGCCAGAAGGTTCCAGCTTGGTTCTCTCTTCTTTGGGTATATGGACATATACTGGACTCCCGAAGATCCTCAAGTGACTGATATCAGGTTTGATCCCTGAAAATGCTTCTTCTGGAGTCATATCTTTCAATACACAATGAGGGCATCTATTCTGAATGTAGACAGTGGTCCTAGATGCTTCGGCTCATAGGAAAGTCTGCAGATCCTGATCATGAATCATAGCTTTTGTCAAGCCTCAACAATGGATCTGTTCTTTCTTTCTGCAACCCCATTTTGCTGAGGGTTGTAGGGAACACAAAACTCCCTCTTGATCCCTGCCTCAACACAAAAATCATGAAAGTTACCTAAGGTGTATTCACCTCCATTGTTAGACCTTAAAACTTTAATTCTTTTCCCAGATAGATTTTTAGCTAAGGCTCTAAATTCTTTGAATCTACTTAGGACTTCATTAGATTCTTTTGATTTAAGAAAGTAGATCCAAGTTTTCCTAGAGTAGTCATCTATAAAGATTACATAATACAAGAATCCACTTGGGGAGGCAACAAACATAGGTCCACATAAATCAGAATGCACAAGAGCTAATTTCTCTTTAGACCTACTTTCACTTTGATGAAATGGACTTTTAGTGTTCTTACCCATAGCACAACCTTTGCATGTATTATCATGAATATGACTAAGTTTAGGCATACCTTTAACTATCTTCTCAAGTGTGGGGAGGGCTCGGAAATGAAGATGTCCAAGTCTTCTATGCCATAGCTTGCTTGACTCAGGTGCTTCATGAATGAGAGCTTAAACTAGACGTGCTGAAAGCTTATATAGGCTCTCATACCTATTCCCAATGACATGAGCTGATTTGATGCTGGATTTCTTAGGCCATGCAAGCACCCTTCCCTCAGAAAATGCAATCTGATAACCCTTATCTTCTAGTGCTGATATAGAGATAAGGTTTCTTTTGATTCCCGACACAAACAAAATATCACTGAGGTGAAGAGAAATTCCAGAATCTAAGTTAAGGGAAGTAGTACCAAAACCTCTCACAGAATAGCAAGCATCATCACCAATGACCACATGAAGATTAGACTCTTTCTCCACTAAATCTGAGAGGTGCTCTTGATAGCCGGTGATGTGTCTAGATGCACCACTATCAATCAGCCAAGTATCACTGTCTGAGGGTACATTGCTTGACAGAGCAGAAATGAAAAGTAAGTCTTTAGTATTAGACTGATTTGAGACTTCATTTAAGTTTGCTCCTTGTTGCTTAGGCTGAGATAAATAGTCCCTTGCATAGTGACCGAATTTGTCACACCTGAAGCACTTGATGTGAGACAGGTCCTTTTTCTTTTTCTTCGAATCATGAGGTGGATTAGATCTTTGATCTCTATTCCTCTTGAAATTATTCTTCTTCCAATAGCCTCCTTTCTTCTTGACAGACTGGGCAGCAAGGACATGATTATCTTCATGAGTGTTTTTGATAACTCCTCTAGCAGTCAGTCGAGACTCTTCTTGAATACAGTCAGCCCTTGCACTAATTCCTTGAATGTAGGATTCCCAGGATGTTGGAAGACCATTGAGAGCTAGCATAGTTAAATCATTTTCATGAACAATCTTTCCAATAGATGAGAGCTGATCTCTCAAATCAGAAATCCTCATGAAGTAAGCCATGACGGATTCACCTTTAGCCATCTTGAGGTGATGAAGTTGCTGCTTCAAAGCTAGGGCACAGCTGGTGTTGTTGATTTCGTACATCTCCAAAGTTCTGAACATTTCACTTGCTGTCTTCAGCTTGGAGATGATGAGAACAATGTGGTCCTTCACGGAATCAATTAAGATCTTTTGAGCTTGAAGGTCTTTCTTCTTCCATTGGGTCTTTTCTTCTTCTTCCTCAGGCTCAGAAGATTCTTTGCTCACAAAGTCTGTAAGATCACTTCCATTCAATGCAAGCATGATTCAGACTCTCCATGATGTGAAATTGGATGCCCCATCCAATCTGTCTTCAACCCTGAGACTGTGAGCCATCCTGAACTTTAATGATAAGAGCAGAATGTAAATAACTGATTACTGCAAATCTGATTACACTAATTCGAACCAAGCTCTGATACCATGTTAAATTTTAACATTCAGATTCACAGTAAGAAACAATAAAACATGAATGCTCACATAACACAAAGATACCCTGGGAAAACCTCCCTCTTGGAGGTGAAAAACCCAACAAGAAAATCTCGGATCTGATTTATATTAAGAGCAGAAATAGATTACAGCTTTGCTCAGCTAGGGCACAAAATATAGGCACCAAAGATACAGCTTAGCTAAACTTTAGTTCAGAACTAAACTAATTATAATGTTCAGAATGAAGTTCACTTGCACAGTAAGCACAGAGGTTCAGCAGCCCTGGATAATCCTGTGAACCCGTTGAACTGTTGAACCAATTGAACCGTCGAACCTGTTGAACCTGCGAACTTGTTGAACCTGCGAACTGGTTGAACCTGCGAACCGGTTGAACCTGCGAACCTGTTGAATCTGCAAACCTGTTGAACCAGTTCAACTAACTGCGGAGACCTTGCACTGTGCTTGTAGTAGATCGCTGATGGATTAGATTGCGCAGAGTAGAATTCCATGAGAGATTGATGTGTGTTGTGACTACCAGTCACTTTTCATTTATATGAGATCGCCCAAACAATTTGGCGCCAAATTACATATACGTTATATTTGAAATAGGTCCTAACCTATTTGTAATTTCAAGATACATAGAATAATGAGTTCGCCCAATTTGGGGCCTGCCTTAATCGAATAATACAACTGAGTTCTCAAAATGCTAAGGCCGACAGGCCATTCAGTATTTTATGACTAGGTCAGTCTCTAGAAGGGATCCGACCTAGCTACCAAAATCAACATGATTGATCTTGCATAAAAGTTATTTTAGTGCTATAATGCCAGTCTTAATATGATTTAATGAAGCATATAACTAAATATACAATGTATTTTGTGAACCACAAGGTTGTTTCCATGGTGGAAAAGGAGGAACATGATTGTTAACAAAATAAAGATAAGAAACTGCTTAAAGAATGTGAGAAACAACAAAGATGACAAGAAGCATCTCCGAGAGATAGCATCACTCTAGCCTACATGCATGTGTATGATGCAACATAGCTAAGAGAATTAACCAATTTAAATTCCATACCAACGATATATGGTTTACAAAGCCAAGAGACTAAGGATTTAAAACAAGAATACGAAGGAGAACTATTTTGTAAGGATTTAAAACAAGAATACGAAGGAGAACTATTTTGAGAGAGCTGAGAAGAATCCAATCACAGCACTTTCAAATATTGCAGCAAGATATTTTTATATTTCTTGTATTTATTACAAAACCTATTAGGGTTCCTCTCCCTTTGGGGGTTTAGCTTGGTTTATAATGGCACTCAAACCTTTCTGTTCAATCATTCATGCTGAAATGGTTGGGATTAGAGTGATTAATGGTGCCACCTAGGAGAAATCTCACAAGTTTGTTCCAAAAATGTTCTATGAGGTATGGGTTCTTAAACTAGTAGATTTTTACATCAATCCAAACTAATCTAATTGGCCCCATTGGATTACTCTATTGAGCTTTAAGATGTGTTTGCATGTGTTTTTATGGCCCCCTGTGTGATTTCTTTACCCTTGTTTTTTGGGCTGAATTCTAAAATTACAGTAATGGTAACCTCCTAAAACCCTTGCATTCATGTTTTCCTAGGTCCAGTTGTTATGCCTAGCACCTTTTATATTTCTACGATGACTTGATATGGGTAGTCAAACATAACTTAAGTGCTTATGCAATCACTTGGGCTTGACTTGCAATCAGCCCAATGGACAGTGTGCTTCATACCTGGGAGTAGGCTCTATCAGTCATCCTCGCACTCTTTGCCACTTGCTAACCCATGCTTGAAACTTGATTATCACCCAACTAGCCCTTGGTCAGCACTTTGTTTATGTTTAGTTGTTGACTGCCTGGTGAAGGTCATCAAGTATTATGCGAGCTCCTTTTGTTCTTTGGATGATTAGGTTACTAACTAGCAAGACATTGTCTTCATAGCAAGGAGTGGGCTAAGCCGGTCATCTTCGCACTCTTTGCTAGCCTTTATCATCTTTGTTGGGTGCCAAATCGATAGTTTCCAAGGTGGTAGGTTTGTTGGCAATGAGGTGATTGTCTTACGCTATAGTGTTAGACTCACGTTGGTGGCAAGCTCACAAGAGGGAGTAGCTTTGTATTGAAGCTTGTGCATTGTGGCTATGTGGCACATTCTCATAGCCTCGCATGTAAACTTAGCCTAGCGAGTAATTATTTTTGAGTACCTTTATTTTAATTGTTGACAACTAATTGTAGGATCTTGCCCCCCACTGACATTGTCCATACAATCTTTTGTTATGTGCACGATGTTTAGCTACTTTGTTCATACAATCTTTTGTTATGTGCATGATGTTTAGCTACTTTATTGGTCTGAGGGCTACTGCTTCTATGGGCCTATGTGCATGTGAAGGTTTTTCATTAGTCTAGAGGCAGTGATGAGGATAACACAAATGGGTCCCACTTTTGAGGACAAATGTTCGTGTGCCTTGTAGCTATATGGTGGGTGCTATGGGGCCATCAAGGATTTATTTTTTATATGCATGCAAGGGTTTTTCTCCAAGGCACTAAATGTGTGAGGTAGACATGTACTGCATAGCTGGCAAGTGTTTGAGTAAATTCTATTAGTCATTTTGACCCATGTTTGATATGTCTTTGGGATCAATGGTGTGTGGCATCAAATGAGTAAATGCCATGTGTCTTTGAGCTAGCGAGGTGGTGGGCTCAATGTTCTTATTTAGCAGGCTTGACAATATTTCAAATGGCGAGAAAGTGTTATAAATCAAGGGGCTATGTGGTGGTCTCCCATTCAATAACTGGCAAACCTGCCCTAATGGATAATTTATTTTGGGCAGCTTTATTTTTGTCATTGCATGTTGTTTGTAGATCTTGTAGCCCAATCAATGTTGGTTTTTGATCTACGCAACATATTCAAATAGTTTAATAAAGATTTATGCCTGAGGATTTTTAAAAGGGATTAGCACCATGATTTAGGATTTTTTGTGCATAGGTGGAGAGTGATACAAAGGATGTGCGGACATGTGCACAGATGGATCAATATGGGCCTCAGAAGACATTTTAGAGCTTCATGGAACTCTGGTATGGTGTATGGTCATGACGATAGTCATTGGCTACCTTGTTTATGATATGGTGGCTCCCTACTAAAGTAAATCAAATCTATAGAGCCATGTGTAAAGGTTTTATTGACAATAATGGATTTGAGTAGTGCATGTGTTATGTATTCTCAAATAGAACTAAAGAGGCATGGGCCATATTTCTTGTGTTTAATGAGTTCCAAAATCGATAGGGAAATGTATTTGCAAGTGGTTTATATACATGAATAAGGAATTCTCTCCTCTATTCTTGAAGAAGCAAAGCCCAAGGCAATTTCTATTTTTGTGCATGATCAATCTAATTGTCATGTTATTGCAAATGTGTTTAATGTTTGATTACCAACTTGGTATTTCTTGTAGAATATTGCATTGTCGGCAAGCATCATGATCTTTTATGTTATTGGGCTCCTTCCTAGCTTTATATATCCATACTTTTCTAATGTAAAGGAGTTCGGTCATGGAGCTACTTCTTTACAGGGTAGTCCTAAGTATGTTTTAGGGGATCAACTAAAGTGTGCCATTATTCTGTAAGGCCTAGGAATGCATTGTATGGGCCATAGGAAGGTGTGATCTAGCAAGGACCACTCCACATTTTGGATGTCTCCATGGCTAGCATAAGTGTTTTAGGAGGTCTTGTGAGCATGCCACAAAATCTCTCAAATCACATTTGTTGATTTCTAGTACTAGGGATTAGTTGGTGATAGATCACTATAAAACTAATGCAAAGGAATACCTTTGATTAGATATGGATATTTGAAGTAGATATTATTATGTGATGTCTCTTGATTTTTTGATTTGTACATGTGTGCAATTTTGGTTCCATTATTAATTCATATTGATATCATTTTCTCCTTCTTGACTTTGACACTACTTCCCATTGAATAGGCACCAATCTAGAATGGATTAATGATAAAAAAAAAATCTACTTTAACCACATCTCCCTTTGTTCCTTAGTAGTTTACTGTAGATTAGGCCCTACCAATTAGCATGATTCAGCACTATACTTTTCCCTAAAATCTTAAGTGAACTCTAATTGATAAACATTGAGAGATTCACTCTTGTGTGTTCTCTAATTTGTACATGGAGTCAACCATGTTAAGGGGATCCACATGAAGGGATTTGAACTTGTTTTATATCTTTGTTACATGTGCAATTTGTAGTTTGTCATCTACTTAAAATAGAGGTCCTATAGGTCTTGTCGTCTGTAACCAATATGTTTCAATGCTTAGTGACAGATAATTGGGGTGTTAACATACATAGGACATGGTTGTTGAAGGCCTAACTATATTAGTTTTATTTCTCTGTCTTGTGAATGATGCCTAGGATACCCTCTTAGGTCTAGGAGAGCTTGAAGTGTAAGGGAGCTTCCCACTCTTATTGGCCAAATACTTCCTATAGCCTAATCATGAGTTTTACCCCTTATATCTGGATTGATATATCCCCAAGTCTAGGTCTTATGTGCATTCTCTAGGGTTACAGGGTTTGCAATTTTGAGTGTTAGCAAATGGCACCATTGTTGTGGATGGTTTGAAAAAATTCTACTTTGTTTTGTGCCATTTGGTTGTTGAGGACTCTATTGGTGGTGGAATGAACCCAACCTATTTTTCCCTTGAGACTGTACTATGCTCTCCAAGGTTTTGTCCTCATGTTTGAGGTGGTGACTCTAGTGGCTTGATCTTGAACATATGTTGCTTCTTTCAAGTGTTGGTTGTTAGTTTTTAGTGCACATTCCAAGAGAACAACAAAAGTATTGAAGTGCAAAGTTTTCTTCCTTCATGGACAATACTCTATTCTTGTATGTGGTCCAGAGTTTATTGGTGCATGAATACATGTCTTAAGCCTGTTGTATAATGGATACTTGGTGGGGGTTATGATGTTTCTTCCTTTACTACAATTTTGTCTTCCCCATAGCCCTCTTACTATGATGAAGTTGAGCACCCCACGTATACAAGAGAGGATAACCTCATCAATGTCAATAGTCATGTGAACCTCCAATATCTTTATCAAGAACCAAACATTACATAGTAATCCATTGAAAGAGATAAAGAAAGATATTACTTAGTAAAAGGTGTTGAAGTTTCCAAAATAACTTCATAGGAGCAAGAATCGTTTGCAACACCAAAAAACCTTCCATGAGAGAAGTAAGAAAGAATGTTATATTACCAATACTAGTATAGTACAATCTAATGCAATGGAATGAAATGTACATATAGATCTTTGTAAATATAGGCAAGGGTGAGACATAGGACATGTGATTGTGATAAGTTTCATGATTACATGACTTCAGACACAAAAAGTAAATGCCCTAAGTAAACTTAACTAAGTGTGAAAAGGACCCAAGAGGGTAACCAAATAGATAGTATATCCATTCACACCAACACCCCCCTAGGTGCAACTTAGGGAGGAAATAAAAGAGCAAAAGACTTAAAGATGGGTCTTGACAACTAGGCCTCATGAGGTGCCCATGCACAAAAGTTGTCTCAAAAAGAAAAAAGGAGAAAACCCATAGGAAAAACTCCTCCCTAAAAGAGAGAAAACATGAAAAGGAAAACATGTGAAGGAGGAAGGACTGAATATGACCCCCCAAGGACAACTTCTTTCACCCCAAGCATCGGTCACAAGTGAACATAGTGAGGTGTTGCCAAAGGTTTTCTAAAGATGTCTACAAATTGCTCCTTAGTACACAAATACTCCAAGCCAAGAACGTCATCCTAGATTAGTTGGACCAAATTAAGTGCATGTGGATCTCAATATGTTGTTGAAATTAAGGAACACTAAGAGGGGGGTGAATCAGTGTTCTGCAAAACTTATTATTATATTCCTTTATTAATTTACCACATACATTCAAAAGAAAGAAACATGAACTCAAGAATAACAGCAACAAGATCATCACACATGAACACCAGGATTTTTACGTGGAAACCCGGTTAAGGGAAAACCACGGTGGGGGTTAACCCACAAGATTTTATACTCTGTTAAAAGTATTACAAAATGGGAAGGCACATGCCTTCGAGCACATTGCCCAGAGCTCACTACTCAAAGGAGGCTCACTGCCTACAAGATTAATTACAAAGAGTTCACTGGATTACTTGAACTGAAGAATAGCATCTAACAATGCAAGATTACAGTTCCGGTTAGGCTCAATATACTGACTTCACACACTTCATCTTTCACTACCCTGTTTCACTGTTTTGCCATGATCCAGAGCTTAGATTTCCTTGCTTCACACTTGATTCTGCTATACTTCGCACCTATTACTTCATATTCGCACACCCATCTTGCAAAATGCTTGCACCCATCAATTTATATATCCGCTATATGAAATTTCATCAACTGTAGTCGGCCTCAAGAAAACTTAGAGGCATTTTGAAGAACACTGTTCTGTCGGCTGAATCCATGCACAAATATCAATGCAGACCAAAACCTATGTATTCAAGTCACCACACATGTCAGCCAATACCACTGGATCTCATAAATAACTCAACCTACCATTTCTCTTAATCCGCACAAGGATCAAACACCAAGTCGGTCTGTTCTTCACCAGACTGAATTGTCTAACCAAAACCTGATACTCAAATGCTTGTAACTTTCAATCCCTTCATCACCGTAGGCCCTGACATCCCTTAACATTCCCTCAGATCCACAACACAATATGATTACCTGTAGAGAAATACAGACCAAAATGCTGAACCCTGTCATATGTTCTGTTCTTATTTATTCGGACTTAGACAAGTCCACAATCTGACTTCCAGTATGATCAAATGATACAATGCGGATGTGTAAGATAGATTCAATTGCCATCAATGACAACACTTGACATTCCTAGCAGTGTCTCTTGCCAACAATCTCCCCCTTTGGCATTGATGGCAACACTTAGTGAAAAATGATTAAGTGTTAGAACAGCTCCCCCTTACTATGTACACTTGTGATTTCCAATGCTCCCCCATGGCTGAATTCCTCATCTCTCCCCCTTTGACATCAATGGCAAAGGTTGAGATCCGCATACCAAAATTTATGCAAAAATTCTATGTACATGGGCGTATATATACAAACAATCCTTATGTCTTGTCTACATGAGCTTAAGCGCATCAACAAAAATGTTTTTCAACAGCACTTGCCAATTCACTGTCCCAACTTTTCTTCATGTTATCCAAAACTGAAATATGACCACTGAATAGAAATGCCTATGACTTTGCCTTCTGTAGATTAGTGGGATCACTTGTCGGAGCAACAGCTTGAGCTTCTGTCAATGCATTGAACATTGTTTCTAACTTAAGAGTGATCAGTCCCCGGAGTTCATCCAATTTACCCAAAACTTTAACCTTTTCCTTCTCCAAATTGCTCAATTCATCAAGCAAACTCATGACTTGACATTTTTTTGTTATTACAGACTCAGTTAAGGGACTATAGGACTGAGAGATGTTAGGCAATTTAAGCTCTAGGTCATTGATCTTCTCAATATCTTCAACAACTTTAGACCGAGATAAACAAAATTTGTACACATCTCCTCCTTCAATGAGGGCATTTTGAATACCCTTTACACTAGTATCTAGCATAATTCTATCATTGTCAATTATTATTTTAAGTTCACTAAATCTCTTATCATTAAATTCATTCCGGACTTTAACTTCTGCTGACTTCTCAAAAGACTCAAAGTGAGTACTTACAGAATTTATCAGACTCTTCAACTGGCTGGAGGGGGATGCTGATGAATCCTTTTGAAATGAAGGCATGATTTTCTCTAGAATGTCGAATGCAGGACCAAGCAACTCACTGTGTTCTATATGGAACTTTAAGATTTCCTCTCTGGCCTTAGCTTGTGCAAAAGAGGCCAACTTCATACTCTGTACCAGTGACAGAGCATCAAAATTGATTGGTCCTTGTATTATATCCGGATCTTCTGCAACTTGTTTATCTTTCTCCAAAATTTCTTTCACTGCTTCTGTAGTGTCTCTTTCCCAATGTGATGTTTTAGCTTTATGCTCATTAGGGCCTGCATCTTCTCCCTTTCTGGAGTCAACCACATTGTCTTGCTTATCATTTTCATTCTTTTTCTGTGCTTCTGCTCTCTCTGCATCATCAATAATGTCTTCTGCATTCTTTTCTAGAGGATTTTGTGTATCCTCAGCAGCAGCATCATCATCATTTTTATCAAATTCCTCAATGTCCGGAATGGAGGAATCAATTCCATGATCAGTTTCTTCTTCTTGGTCTTCCTTGTCCTTAACCTCTTCTGCTTTCTGCTTTTTATTCTTCTCAAAGTCACCTTCAAAAGGAGCATTTAAATTCGTTTCTGTATTTTCTTCACAAGATTGGTCCAGAGGCATTTGAGTATTCTCTGCACCATCAACATTATCTTCCTTCACCATTTCTTCATCTTATTTATTCAATATTTCCTCTTCTGGAATAGAGATATCATCTACTTCAGCTTGTTGCTCATTCTTCTGCAACTCTTCATCATTCAGAATGGATGTATCATCAGTATCAACAGGTTCTTTAGTAACCACATAAAACTTATTCTTGTCCACTGCTTTCTTTAGAATTTGTTTTGTTTCTTTGACAACTTCATCAATGTCTCCAAGCATTAGCTTATTCATCCTGATTTTGCTCCTAAATTCATCTTTAACTTCTTTGAAAATTTTGTTTACTTCCCTTTTAGAGATTACCGGACACAGACTAGACAACACATGTTCTCTCAGCTCCAAATCCTTTACTTTAGTAGCTTCTTTTCTCATCTCCAAAATGTCACTTAGACTCTTAGGGATTTCAAATAAAATTTCCACTGTTGAAAGTATTCAAGTACTTAACAGTAGCATCCTCCAAGATTCTCTTGTTGATTTTATCAAAGTTGTCATAATATTTTGTTATGGGCCTCAAATTCCCATGAATAGTTACTGCATTTACAATATCTTCAATTGACAAGGTGGATTCTTCAACATGAGTTTCAGTCTTTAGTCTTTTGCTTACCCTTATACTTTTGCAGGGCTTGTCTTTGGCAACCTTTGATGCTTCTGCTTTCTCTAATTTTGTACTTCCGGAGGGGTTCTCCTTAGACACTTTAGCAGCCTTAGTGCCTGAGGCCTTCAACTCTTTAAAACCTTACCATCTAACTCAGTCTCTTCATCATCATCCTCCTTCTCTACACTGACATATATGACCTTTTGCCTTTTACTTTTGTTCTTTTTCATTCCTTACCGGCAAGTTTTTCTTTGAATTTCTCTGCAACAGGAGAAGGTGATGCACCAGAGGTTAAACCAAAACTCCTAGTAGTCCTTGACTTAGAAGAGGATTCTACCGGAACACTTTCCTGTTCCCTGTCCTGCTTCTCTTTCTCAGCTTTCTCTATCCTTTCCCTATTTTGTTTCACAACTTCCTTTGTTATTCCAATACTTTTAGCATACCTTTCAACTTGCCTTTGGATGTTTCTCTTGATTTTTTGTTTCCGGAGCTCAACAAACAATTTCAAACTAAGCTCACTATATGTACCGAATCTCTCAACTGAGGTATCTTTTGGTTTGCTCAGAAGGTGTTGAGCATACATTTCCAGTATTTGTCCATCAACTTCATACGCCATGGGCATGATCCAAATAGTCCTTGGTTCAATTGCTTCCATCAAGCATTGATCTTTTTCCACCATGAAACAAATAGTATCCTTGTACTTTTCTACCACAGATGTAGGAATTCTTTCCCTTGATTGCATCATGTTCTAAAAATTCTTGAAATATCCCCAAAGAGTAGTCCTTTGGGCATTGGAGTCACCAACACTGTGCAAGTGCTCTCTGATTTGTATGGCAACATGCTTATCACTAGTCCAACACAAGCTTTTCTTCCCGGGTAACTCATTCATGAAATAGAAGAACAAACACAATACCAACGTACCATACTTGAATGTATTCTTCTTGTCCTTCTTGATCTTGTTTAGATTCTCCATTAATTGGTTTTGCAATAGCTAACACAGGTCATATTTAGTATTTTCTCTTAACATCTAATAGGCAGCATAAATGGCTATACCGGATACAGAGTTTTCCCTACTAGAGTGGTATATCTTATACCCAATCACCATAGATGCAAATTTGACATCCGGATTAGTTATATCATTTATTGTCATTGCCCTCTTATCAAATTTTGATCTGGTAGTTTCAGTCATAGTCTGATTCTTTACTGATTTTAGCATTGGCAGTCCACTGGATGAGTTCAACCTTGTTACGGCCTTGATGGCATCCTTGGTGATCTTGAAGGGTTTCATCAACCACATGAATTCAGCATGCATCTGACCCAGTACATACCGGACCCACTCATCTTCACCGAAGGATGGGAACCCAATAACCTGTATGAAATGTTTATCTTGCAGTGCCTTATACTCAAGTTTAATACCATGAATCTCACCTGTCAGGGGATTCTTAAACAAATATACTAACTTCAAATTCCCAAACTCATCTATGCTAGCATGAATGTAAGCCATAATATCTTCAATGTGTAACACACGATGCGGAACATTTGAAAAGGCACCTAACAGATCGACCTCTACAGATTTGTGTGGATACTTTTTGAATTTAGGTCGAGGCCTTTTGGTGATGTCAACAACCAATGGAGTAGCCATATCCAGAGATTGCAAATTTAGAGAGTTTCACAGAGAATACCTTGTTTTGCTGGTTAGGGTTAGCAGTTGAATTCACTTTTCACACTTCATATCTTTGAAATCTCAGCTCAGGCGCTCTTCTCCTTGTTCTCTTCAAATGCAAAGTGTTTCAAATATTGAGTAAATAAACTTTTATGCTCTACAAAACCTAATTCGCCATTGTAATAAATGCTTTGTCCTAATTCATCCGGTTACACTGTTTCCAAATACAATCAATCTTCAATTGCTCTGCAATCAATTGCATTAGCTTCTTTTCTTCTAGAAATTGCTTCAACAAATCTGCAATAGGCTTCTTTATCTTCATTCATCATGCCAGATTCAGGCACCCACTTATTGGCAGGGGGAATTAGATTTTCAATGCAGCTCTCCCTAAGCTAGAGCTCTTGTTTCAATTCCTGAAGGAATTATCAACACTGGATTCCGGTGCAGACCCATTACCATCATTCTTTTCACCTTTCTTCAACCATGTTTTGTTCATTTCATTCTGGATCTCATTCACATCTGCTTTACCCTTACCTTTATCTTGTCTGTGCATGTTTTGGTTTTTGTTTTCCTGACCTTTTCTATCATCATTCCTGCTTCTGCAGAATCTTGCAATGTGACTAGATCTGTTGCAATTGAAGCACACAACATTTCTTTGCTCATTTACTTGATTTCCTCTTAATCTGCACTAATTAGCCATGTGTCCAAACCTATTGCATGCAAAACAGTTGCCATTGAAAGAATTGACATTTCTTCTATTGTTAGAGTAGTTCATCATCATACTTCTACATTCATTGGATATATGACCATACCTTTTACAATTGAAGCATTGACCGGAGAAAGATGGACCACTTTGATTCACTCTATCTCTTCACTGAGTAGATCTATGACCAAATTTATTGCAATTGAAGCAATTTCCACTGAAAGATGGATACCTTTGAGCATTAGGTTGTCTTACCGGAGGTCTTCTAGGTCTGTTTCTCTGATTCCTTGATTTAGGATTTCTTTGACCGGATCCAAAGATTTCACCTTTCTCATATCCTAGACCATGCTTATCATCTGCCATCTTCTGACTATCAAGAAGTACTTCAAATTTACCTGAGCTTATCTTGAACTTCTCTTTGTATTCATTTGCAGCTTCTAGGTCATGTTTGAGAATAACAATTTGCCTTTAAATTTGTTCCTCATTATACCTGCTTTCTTGAAGATCAAATTCCAGATGGCCAATTATTCTATCCAATCTACAACACTCTTCAGTTCTTTCTTTCAGAGACTGATTCAGGTTTTCCTCAGTTTTCTTCCTTTTCTCGATTTCCTTGATTAGTCTCATCACCCCGGATTCCATCTCATGTTTTAGAACAACTTCTTTTGTCAGCTTCTCACATTCCTTTGTTTTCTCCATCAGAGCCTCATCCATATAATTGTCTTGATTCTGATTTGCTAACTGCTGAAGTAGCTCCCTCCTCTTTTCCATGGATTTGCTCAGTTGCCCTTTTAAAGTTTGAATGAAATCCTCAGCATCTTTAAGATTTTCTTTCAGTTCTTTGACTTCTGCTCTGGACTGATCAAGATCTTCTAAAGCAACTTGAAGTTATTCATTGATGCCATCAGAATACCTTGATGAACCCATTGAAACACCTTCCCAGATCTTCCTCAAGCTGTTAAACTTCTTCCAAGGAACCTTGCTCTGATACGAATTGTTGAAATTAAGGAACACTGAGAGGGGGGGTGAATCAGTGTTCTGCAAAACTTATTATTATATTCCTTTATTAATTTACCACATACATTCAAAAGAAAAACATGAACTCAAGAACAATACCAACAAGATCATCACACATGAACGCTAGGATTTTTACGTGGAAACCCAGTTAAGGGAAAAACCACGATGGGGGTTAACCCACAAGATTTTATACTCTGTTAAAAGTATTACAAAATGGGATGGTACATGCCTTTGGGCACACTGTCTAGAGCTCACTGCTAAAGGAGGCTCACTGCCTACAAGATTAATTACAAAGAGTTCACTGGATTACTTGAACTAAAGAATAGCATCTAATAATGCAAGATTACAGTTCCAGTTAGGCTCAATATATTGACTTCACACACTTCATCTTTCACTACCCTGTTTCACTATTCTGCCATGATCCGAAGCTTATATTTCCTTGCTTCGCACTTGATTCTGCTATGCTTCGCACCTATTACTTCATATTCGTACACCCATCTTCGAAAATGCTTGCACCCATCGATTATATATATCCACTATATGAAATTTCATCAACTGCAGTCGGCCTCAAGAAAACTTAGAGGCATTTTCAAAACACTATTCTGTCAATTGAATCCATGCACAAATATCAATGCGGACCAAAACCTATGTATTCAAGTCACCACACATGTCGGCCAATACTACTAGATCTCATAAATAGCTCAACCTACCACTTCTCTTAATCTGCACAAGGATCAAACACCAAGTCAGCCTGTTCTTCACCGGACTAAACTGTCTAACAAAAACCCAATACTCAGATGCTTGCAACTTTCAATCCCTTCATCACCAGAGGCTAAAACTTTGGATTTAGGTAGCCCTGACATCCCTTAACATTCCCTCAGATCCGCAGCACAATATGATTACCTGTAGAGAAATGCAAACCAAGATGCTGAACCCTATCATATGCATTGTTCCTATCTATCCGGACTTAGACAAGTCCACAATCTAACTTTCGGTATGATCAAATGATACAATACGGATGTATAAGATAGATTTAGTTGCCATCAATGACAACACCTGACATGCCTAGCAGTGTCTCTTGCCAACATATATTTGGTCCACTAATGCTCCACTGGGTTGCATGAAATGTGTGTGGAACTCTAATTATTACACGAAAGAGTAGTGTGGTGATTAGGAGGAAAGCCAAACTCTATAATCAACTAGCAAAGTCAAAAAACCTCATAGCTAGCAAAATTACTCCTCAATACTCATCCTTTGTAGATGATAATGTATTAGATTTTTTCTTCTTACAAGACCATGCAATCGGACTAGAACTAAAGCAGTAAACAAAACCAAAAATAGAATTCTAATCATCAACATCACCAGCTCAATCTGAGTTAGTGAAGCCCACAGTCCAAAAAGCTTCTAATGTGTAGTGAATGCTAAAATGTGAAGTGCCCTAGATATACCTCAAAATATTCTTGGCTGCCTTCCAATGACTCTCACAAAGATCCTAAGAGAAATGAGAGACAAGACCAACCACAAAGGAATTATCATGATGACTATGTGTCAAGTACAAAAGGATACCAACCAATTTGTTGATACAATCTAGCATAAACTCTTGGTGTAGTGAAACTAGTAGACAATGTGACAATTGATTGAAATAGAGTGCAAACAGGTTTATAATTAGCCATGTCAAATATATGAAGCAAACCAAGAGCATCCTTCTACTGAAAAATAGAAATCCCCTAAGAAGACAAGAACTTGAAGACCAAAGAAGAAATGTAAATGCCCGAGATCAGTCATATCAAACTACTCCAACAATGCTCTCTAAACACCCCAAATCATGGAGGTGGAACTACCTATAATATTCAAGTCATCCAAATAAATAACAAGTATCAAAAGATACTCTCCATGCCTTTGAGTGTAAACTGTTGGATCATAATGGTAGTGTGTAAAACTAGAAGAAAGAAAGAAAATATCCATCTTCTCATACCAAACCTAAGGGGCTTGTTTGAGACCATAAATTGAACGGTGAAGCCTACAAACAAGTGAAGAATTCTATACAAAACCTGGAGGCTGCTCCATATAGATCTCCTCATGAAGATCACTATGCAAAAAAAAACTCTTCACATCCATCTAGTAAACAGAGAAAGTACAAGATGAATAGAATCCATCTTGGCAACAGGAGAAAAGGTCTTATAATAATCATTGCCCTCAACCTATGAAAAACCCTTAGCCACAAGACGTGTCTTATACTTTTTAATGGGCCCATCTACTACATATTTGGTTCTGCAGATCCACTTACAATGAACCAACTTTCTTCTCTTAGGAACAGATACAAGATCCCATGTGTGATTTTTCATCAAAGAAGAATACTCCTCAACCATAACACTCTCCCACTATAGAATACCTACTACATATGAAAACTTCTAAGAATCATTCAAAAGAGCATGACTCAAAAGACTGACACCTATTATCTATGAATGTGTGTGGCGAGAATCTATGGGATCGCCAACCACTTGGTCTAGCCTTGTAAAGAGTAGTGTAGGCCCAACATGGCAAAGACTGTGCACTAGGAGGTGGTGGATTAGGACCATCATCATCATCATCCTCGAGAAGCAAAGAGTCCTCAAGGGATGAAGAAGGAAGAGTAGAATGTGAGGGAGAAGCAGGGGATGGTGCATCCATCTATGTGAAGTACTCATCAAACTAGACATCTCATCAAAAGAAGACATCTTGAGTAATAGGAAGAGATATCGAGCTTGACATGGGTCCAATCCTCCTTGGGAGTCATATTTTGAACCACCTTGTGGGGCATATGGTTTTGAATGTAGTTGGCACAATTAACTGCTTCAACCCAAAAGGTGGGTGTCATGCTCTTAGATTAAATCATGCAATTGGCCATATCTCGTAAAGTTTTATTTTTTGTTCAGTCATACCACTCTGCTCAGGAGTGTAAGGAACCGTATTTTGATGCTACATACCATGCTCACTATAGAAATCGTAAAATACTTGGTTCACATACTCCCCCCATTATCTATGCATATCCTCCTAATAGAAAGACCAAATTGTTCTCCACAAATTCTTTGAAGGTCCTAAATGTGGTGAAGACTAGTGTTACCAAACTCACCTATACTTTCCTAGACTCATTGAGTCCCAAGGTAGGCAGACCTAAATCAGGCCCATGGACTTGTGACCCAGCTACCTGGCAAGTCTCGAGTCCCGCTAGAAAGACTCAACCAAGTCAATAAAAATTAGCGGAAAAAATAATTAAAAATTAAAAATCCTAAGACATAAAAGCATGAAAGTTAAGCATTTTTCGAAGGGTTTGGAGGAATTTTGAAGGCTATTTAGAAGTAATAAAATTATAAAAAATACCATGTGTCGTGAAGGTTTGTGGTCTCAAAGGTATTAATTTGGGCTTGGTGGCAGGGGCTTTACCCCTCGACCACACCCTATATCACAACAAGGAGCATCCTAGGGGCGCTACCCCTAGACATTGCAAGGGGCGCTACCCCCAAACCCCCATGAAGGGCATTGTCGCTCGATCCTGCTAGGGGCACTACCTATAATGAAACAATTTGCACAATAAAAGAATCTAATAGGAAATATGTTGTAAATACTTGATAATTATATGCCACTTCAAGGGGGATACCTCTAATAATCTTCAATAAAAACATAATACTTAATATGATGATAATAACTAGCCACTAGCTCCTATACATACCTAATTATTCCTTAGCTGCCACCCAGGCTGACTTAGATACTTTACTATAACCCCTAAGATGACCTAACTACCTATATATAATTATAATAATGATTATATAACTTATTTAAGAGATAAAATAGCCACAATCTGACTACTCATAACCCTATACACACTATAGGATTAGGGGCGTAGCATGCCCCCACTCTTTACAAAAGAGTTGTCCTCAACACTGATCAATTGTGGATGCTTCTGCATTAAATATTCATCTTCCCATGTGGTAACTTCGACTGGTAAATACTTCCATTTAATGAGGTACTTTGTGATTTGTTTGAGTCTTCATCTTCATTGTGAATATTTGAAAAATTATTAACTCAAGCTCCAAGATGGGACCTCCCTTTTCATCTAGCTTACGTAGCATTGTCTGTCTTAGAATTTTTTCTTGTACCTTTGTCTTGTTCTCTTTGAGACTAGAGGGTAACTCTTGATGGTGTTGACTATTTTCTTTAGTTTCTCTAACCTTTTTGTGAACCTTTGAAGGGGTGGGACATGGTGGACGGTACCCTAGCATTGCTTGAATGCCCTGATTAGGATTATCTTTAGGAGGCAATCCTTTTAGAATTTCTCCAAGTTGTAGCAATGCATGGCAAGATGTTATTGGTTTGATTTCTTCTCCTCCTTTTTCATCTTCCTCTTCTCTTTCTTCTCCTCCTCCTTCTCCTTCTCCTTCTCCTTCTCCCTCTTCTTCTTGTTCTTTTACTAATTTTTCTTCTTCTTCTTGCATATTCTTCATTGGTAATAGGTTCTAAGATCTCACATGAATGCTAGCCATTGAATTATTTGAATGATAATCCATTTTTTAGATCTAGGTCAATCCCAAAAGAATCATGCCCCTTAGGATATTCATCTTCTTCCCAAGTCTGGTCATATGGCTCTATATGTTGTGAATCTCTATAACCTTGGCTAGAAACTATTTGCTCAACCGTTGTCATGAGATACTCTATCTCAACTTTCATCTTTGACAAGATTTCTTCCTTTATTTTATTGTACTCTCCCCTAATTTGCTCCTTCATATTTTTCATGTCTTTATTGGTTATGGTATCCCTCTGCTCAACTACTAGATTATCTTTATCATGAGTCCTTCTAGGAGTGAATGTATTCTTTTTGCCTCTTGTGAAAGACCCCACCATGTTACAACAAAATAATTTTTCAATAAATGAGTCAATGACACAAACCAAATCCAATTAATCTGAAGTTTTTATTGTAACTTATTAGGGCCTAGATCTCCTTCCCAAAAAAATCTCTAAAAGCTTTGATGATTTGTAGCCTTGGGAGCAAATTTGGTGGAAACCCTAATTTTACAGTAAATCCTTGAATTCAAATCCAATTATCCTAAAATCTAGACTGTATAAGGTTCAATATATTCTTGATCAGCCCTCTAGAGATCAAAAAAATTGTTGATTTTCAGCCTTGGGAGAGAATTATGTGGAAACCCTAATTTTACAATAACTCCTTGAATTCTGCTCCAAATGACCTCAAATCTCGACTGTAGTAGATTCAATATGTCCTTGAAAAACCCTTTAAAAATTAGGAAAATATTCACCAAAATGAGACAGATGTGCGCTTCCCAAAATGATCTCCAAAAAATTCCTTGTTTCTTGCCTCCATAGTGTCAAGATCATGCTCTAATGCCACTTGTAATAAAATAAATTGCATGATAGAAGAATATAATAGGAAATATTCTAAACATAGTTGATAATAATATGCCACTTTGAGAGGGCAACCTCCTAATCCACTTCGCGGGGGATACTTCCAATAGTCTTTAATAAGAACACAATACTCAATATGATGATAATAACTAGCCACTAACTCCTATATATACCTAATTATGCCTTGGCTAGCACCTAGACAAACTTAGATACTTAAATATAACCCCTAGGATGACCTACCTACCTATATATGATGAAAATAATGATTATATAACTTATTTAAGAGTTGAGGTAGCCACGATCTGAATACTCATAACCCTATACACACTATAGGATTAAGGGCGTAGCACTACCCCCAAACCCCCGCTCTAGTTTTATAAAGTAAAAAATAAAAATAATTTTGGGCCATGTTGGATGGAGAAACAACATTGTTTTATTCTTTCAACTATTTCCCAATTAAATGCCAAGTAATTGAATTACATTTATACTTCTAGTTTGTTGAGTCAATCCCTATCCTAAGTAATGCTCCTATGGCTATAGTAGAATTTGTAGACTTGTCTGAGATACAAGCACATGACTCGACATAGAGCTAGCAATGCTTGGCTAAGCAATAAAAGATCCTTTCTACCATAATCCATTCTTCCATATTGTGAATTCTTTAGATGCCATGGATATCCTAATCCATGATTTTTGTACACTTAAAATAATTGACAATATTTGCATACTTAAAAATATTGTTTCCTTCAACTAAAATCTACTTTTATACTCTTGCAATCCATGTATACTTGTGTATGTGATCAAAGTAGCTTCTATTTGATTAGTTTATGTGTCTTTATATTTTACTTATTGAAGGGTGCATGATAAAAGTTTTATATCCTGAAAAAATCTCTATATTTCATGGTTTTTTAAATTTGCCAAGTCTTGGTCGAGTCTGAGTGTCAACACTGAGTTTGAGTCAAAAATTAGCTTGTCGGGTCTGAGCCGAGTTCAAGTCTGGTAACATTGGTGAAGACCTTGCTCTTGGAATTAAGAAAGTACACCTATGTGCATCATGATAAGCCATCAATAAATGTGAGCACATACTTGGCCACTTAAAGATGGAGTTCAAAATGATATAAGAGCACTACGAACCAAATCAATGGGTGCCTTAGCACGAGAGGCCTTACCCTTAGGGAAAGGGTTCTGATGATGTTTTCTAAGAAGATAACATTGACAAACTCCCTCATTGCATGAAATCCTAGGAAGACCAATCACCATATTATGTTCTCAACTGCTAAAGATACCTATAATTCAAACAACCATACCATTCGTACTGAATCCTGCTCAAACAATAAGCATGTGCAATGATGTATGATCTTAATGAAGAATGAAAACCATCAAACTTGTACAAACAAGATCCATGATCAACACTTCCTAAGGAAATAACAATCTCAGTATCATGTAGCTCTCAAATGACTACATCATGTGTAGTTAACTCAACTATCTTTCCATCACTAGAATGACAAATCTGATAAATAGAAAGCAGGTTAGTAGAAATCTCTAGAACCAAGAGAATATCATTATAATGTCCCCTTTAAATTTTTCTTATTTTTCCTTAAAAATAATAAACCCTAACTCACAATTATAGTAGTTTGTGCGATTGGTATAAATATGAAATCTTTATGATTCAAAAAAATTTGCTAATAATTAATTCTATAAATCAGATTTAATACTCAGAAAATAGTTTAGATTGACCAAATTGTCTCTTTCCAGAAGTTGGTAAAACAATCCCTTTTCGCAGCGATTTATCTTCAATGTATTGCCTTTGAAATGTCTCCAAATTTGCCTGAATCAGAGGTTTTCGTCCACTAATTCAGCGATGAAATTAGGGGGTTTCTGTCCTCTAATTTCTGACCTAGAGGGGTTTCATCCTCAGGTTGGTTAAACCAGTCCATGCTCCTCAAGGAGCAAAAATTAGATATAAAATGTATTCACAATTATGCTTTTTCTCCTTGTTTGATCTCTCTTAAATAGGTTGTTTTCTCCAAAAGTCACCACTCTTCCAATGCCCCTTGAAAAATAAACATTAATTATAATTCCATAATATTAATTAATCAAGCGCTGCCCTTTACTTTTCCATTCAGTGTCTTTTTTGTCTTCTAAGACAAAGATCTACAATTACTTTTGTCTTATTATTACCTTTTGTTGTCTTAGGCTAGGTTGCCATAGCTGATTTTATTTTGTCCTATTCCTTGTCTTGTAGTGACTATTTACAGTTTCATCTCATTTCAAACTGCCTTAATAATATTTCTGAATATTTAATCTAAGGGGGCATTATAGTCCACCCTTCCCAAGATTGTTAGTCTTCAAGCAATCGTAAATTTGGATGCTGAAGAATTTTTGCAATCTCCCATGTAGCATTGACATCATCATGGAGAAAGTGATCAAGATGACTCTCAACCGGAAATGGTTCATATAAGAACTTTTTATAATATTCTTTACATGGTGTACGGTATAAAATTATACTTTTCCCAACATTATTAAGTAAAGGTTTTCTGGCACGCCCCATTATTTGGAGAAGATCAGTAATATGATAGTTTGTGTAAGCATTTTTCCATCCATTATAATATTATGTACCCATGTCCACAACCAAATGTGCTAACAAAGATAGCCCCCAACTTATTGAACTGCTAGCAACACACCTATATTGGCTCTACCCTGACAAGCTTCTGTTCTACCAAAGGGAAACCTTCATGTAGATGCCCAATTCCATTAGACAATGCATAGCTCAATGTAGTTTTTTTTAACTTTGGCAATGCAAGGTTTCAAATCTTCTTTAGTAAATTGAAAAAGTTGGGATCTTTTCCTGCCAGCTTCATTTGAATAAGTTAATAAATCAAGGGCAGTAAGTCGTGCATGTTTTCGAGTTGGCACAATCACTAGTGTTGGTTTACTTCCCTTTGAATGTTGAATTATTGAGGTGTAAGTTGACTTGGTCATTGCTGGCACTTGAGCTTCAATGTTGGTTATATCAACACCTTGAATGTGATCCCTAATGGTATAGGATGGACTCTAAGAGAAAATTAAAAAGCCCATGTGCAGTAGCTCCAATCCACTCGCCAAGGTCTTTGGCATTAACAATACGAATAAGGTTTTTTATTTGATTTGAAATATACCTCATTCCAGAAACAATTGCTTTCATTATGGGACCACCCTCTCCACTAATTAAATGAAGCTCATCCACATTAAATAGGCTAACTTGCTGCACCTATTTATGTTGTTTCCATCTATGAGACAAAGCATCCAAAATTAGCCTTCGAGATTTGTGTGTCCATCTACTCGATGTCCTTGTCTGAAAGACATCTTCAAATATAACCTCCTCAAATTGTCTATAAATCTTTTGCAAAGATTATGTAAGTTTTGTCTCGAATTACAATGTATGCTTTACAAGAACACTCTCTAAATCAGATGCTTTTTCCTCACAGATTTTCTTGTTAGAAGTTCTAGATAGTAGACTCAAAAGCTACAGCCTTTTCTGTCTCCAAACGAGAAACATGCTTTAACTAGTATATCTGTGAGGCCACAAATATTGTGCTTGGTGTTTACTTTCATAATTTGTTGTTGAAGCAAGTACCCAATCGACGAGTAGACACTACCAATTCTAGAGATATAAGTTCTTTGGTGCTAAGGAATTTCATTTTCTCCAGCATTAGTTTCACCAAATCTTTAGAAACTTCAAGATTTGATGGAATCTCTCTCAATAATTTGTTTCCCAATGGCAGCTTACCAGCTTCAAATTTAGTATTTGTGGAACTAGAGGTATCTTTCTCTTCATTCAATTCAAAACCAGATTAAGTGCTGGTTTTAAAACACCCTTCGAGCAAGCCAATCTTTCCATCCAAACCCTTGAAAAATTTGGATTCATCATTGCAAGCGACACCTAGTGCATCTCCATTCCAAATCCTAAACTTGCATCTATCAGCCCTTAGTGTATCCAACAGGGTAGAATCAAAAAGTCGAGACAACCTCCTTAACGACTGTTGAGACTTCTTTGTCTACCTCCAATGCAATTTCAAAAGATGCAGCTATGGTATTACTTAAGCCTCCTTCATATGAATGGTTAGAAGTGCTAGGGTTGCTCTTTATGATCACAGAACCATTGCTGAAGTCTTCTAAAGGTTTCTCCTCTGGCAGGTCATCTTTTACAATGGAGGCAGGAGAAAAAACTTTTTGTCCTACCTTCTTACAATCCTCTTCTCTTGTGTTGGCCGTAAGGGGTTCTGTTTGTACTTCCATATAAAATCTTAGCGTGTCATTCGTGTTCTTACTTTCTTTTCTAGCATAATTATTTCCAAACTGAGGATCATGGTATCGATCATACGGTTCATATTCATGTTGGTTTTTCTCTTCTTGTTCCTCATTAGGACGCTTCCTTTGATGAATAGGACCAAAGATTGTTTTAGCTTGGTTTAATACTGGTATTGCCTTCTTCTTAGATGAGGAAATACTGTCAGTTAATTCTCCCACATCAAAACTCTGCAAATTCTCTTTTTTCCCTATATCATTGCCTTCAATGAGTTTGTTTGATTCATTGGCTTGAGCTACAATGTGATCTACTTTGTCATTATCATTGAACTCTTTGATTATTTAAACCTGGGCAGGTTGTAGCAGATTAATTTCTATTATTTTTTCATTACTATTTTCTGTTGCTGTTGACACTATAGAAGAATTGGTATTATGATTATTGTGTGTATTATCAGTTTCTTTATTATTATCAAAATAATGCTGATTAGAAGACATCAGTTCTGCTCCTTATAAAATGATTGATCAGAGGTCAAAGGATCTTGTTTTGATGCTTGCAATGCCAGTTCATCCCTTAAAGGTTATTATAATCACATAGTTTCCTGCTATGATCTAAATCATCATCTGTTAATTCATAATCAGAGCCTTGATAAGTGTCATCTTCAACTTCATCATTTCCTTCTGCACCATCATCGCATATGTCGCTGTCCCCAGTATCATCATTATCTCTGCTATTTTCATATTCAGTGTTTATAGTTTCATCAATATGATCACCGAAAACAATTTGATTGGAATATCTCATAGTCTCATCATCAGAAACAATTTGATTAAGACTGCTGATAGCCTTTTTATCATCATCATCATCATTATCTTCTAAAATAGTTTGATTAAGACTTCTCATGGTCTCATCATCATCAAATAAAGTTTGATTAGGATTGCTTATGGTCATATCAACATCAACAATACCTTCATCAGAAATAATTTGACTATAACTACCCATGTCTCCATCAACACGAGCATCATCAAATAGAACTTGAGAACTCTTTATGTCCCTGTTAACATCACTACCATCAAAAATATTTTGATTCTTACTTTTGGGACCTTAATGATTCTCTTGGTAATTGATATCAATGTGCTAAATGTTATTGGGCTCTTCGTTCTTCTCTTCTTTAACTTTCTTCATGTCTTCCTCATATTCTGAGATGTCTGCTATCTGTTTTTGCAAAAGGTCATCTGTTACGTTAACTCTTAGGAAAATTATGTATATCAACTACATTTTTATCAAAAGATGCATAAGAATCCTGCAGCATTTCCATGTTCTCAACATTCCTTTGAACACAGACATACTCCTAGCTTCTCTCCTCACCTGAACTATAACACCATTGGCTCTGTCCACCTTCCTCTGTGGTAAGAACCCCAGATGCTTCTACCGCATAAGGCATGTGTATTGTATCTCTCTGATGATTCGTAGTATGCAGAACCCAGGCCTTTGCTTTATCTACTCTATCTCGATAGTCAATATCAGTTTGAACCTTATCTAAGAAGGGTGGCAGCTGATCCACCTTTGTACTTGCAGTTTGCATCAGTAACCCTTCTTTTGTTATAGATTGGGGATTATGTACTTGAAATTGTAGTGTGCTTGTACCACATTGGTCCTGATAACATGATGGATGTTCGATGTGCATGGTTGAACTTCTCATGTCACATGCAACATGTCTTTCATACTGCCGAACTCCCTGCACATGCTTTTGACTTTCTGAATACTTATCAAATTCACTAGCACTTGTGTCACAGGTTCCAAGGTTTGCTCAGTCTCTTCATCTGATTTTTTTGAATCCTTTTCCAGACGGATTTTAATCCGTGGTATCAATAAATCTAGAAATTTATTCCTCTTGATGACCCTTGGCTCGGACATTTCTTCTTTTCTGTGAATGAAAGTGTGTCGTAGAGGTCTATCAAGTTATCAACAGACCCAATAACTGTTCTTTGTGTGCGATTGTTCTGATTTTTGTTGTTGGCTCCTAAAGTGCTTGCCCCACTATTCTGATTTTTGGAAGCATTCGTATTATTCTGCATCATGTGGAGCATTTCATTGTATCAATTTTTTTTTCTTTATTAGCATCCATCTCTTCACTAATATCCCAAACTGTAACATTCAATTGTTGGCTTCTCTTTCACAGGCTGGCAAGATCCAGCTCTCATACCATTTGTAATAGCCCCTTAATTTTTTCTTATTTTTTCTTAAATATAATAAACCCTAACTCACAATTATAGTAGTTTGCGTGATTAGTATAAATATGAAATCCTTATGATTTAGAAATTTTTGCTAATAATTAATTCTGTAAATCAGATTTAATACTCAGAAAATAGTTTAGATTGACCAAATTGTCTCTTTCCAATGGCTGGTAAAATAGTCCCTTTTTGCAACAATTTATCTTCAATAAATTTCCTTTGAAATATCTCGAAATCTTCCTGAATCATGTGTTTTCGTCTACTAATTCAGCAATGAAATTAGGGGGCTTCCATTCTCTAACTTCTGACTGAGAGGGATTTCATCCTCAGGTTGGTTGAACCAAAGTCCACGCTCCTCAAGGAGTAAAAATCAGATATAAAATGTATTCACAATTATGCTTCTTCTCCTTGCTTGATCTCTCTTAAATAGGTTGTTTTCTCCAAAAGCCACCACTCTTCCAATGCCCCTTGAAAAATAAACTTTAATTATAATTCCATAATATTAATTAATCAAGCGTTGCCCTTTACTTTTCCATTCGGTGTCTTTTTTGTCTTCTAAGACAAAGGTATGTGATTACTTTTGTCTTGTTATTACCTTTTGTTGTCTTATGCTAGGTTGTGATAGATGATTTGATTTTGTCTTATTCCTTGGCTCATAGTGACTATTTACAGCTGCGTCTCATTTCAAACTGCCTTAATAATATTTCTGAATATTTAATCTGAGTTTAATTTTGAGGAGGGGGCATTACAATCATTGATCCACTTGTTGACCTATTTTCCCCTCCTAGAGTCAAATAGCCCAGCCTTAAAAATGTTGAAAATCTCATTGAAATTGTTTAAGTGCCTAGTATTCTTTAGGTCTAAGTGTGTTTTCCTGGTAAAAATCTTCAAAAATCCCTAAGGTCGAACCCCTGAAAAAACCCATGTAAGGACCCGCTTGATCCAAACTCGAATTTTCAAAAAATTTACTTTATTAACAAGTTCTTATGAGATATATCAAGACTTTCATTGAGTACTCAAGAAAAACTTCGGCCAAAACGGCCATATGTTCAAATCGGAACATTCTTAAGCCAACCCGAGCTCTTCTATCCTTTGGGCAAATAGGTTCATACGGAATCAGGTCAAACGGACCTTATCGCTACCTGATTCGGGTAGAACAAACAGTGGCCAAAAGGCCTAGTGGGTCAAACGGACCAATACTCTATCCAATCCGGGATACATAAACATAACAGCCTAACGGGCTAAAGAGGACAGGAATCATTATGCTCTAGCCAGAGACTTCTGACTCCCTCGGGACCAATATAGGTTCATGAGTCACTTCTTGGGGACCACAGTCTGCCCAGACACTGTACTGAGGATGTCGACCAGGGAACACATAACATCAACTTGTACTCACCTCAGTTTACGGCAATGCCAGGTACAAGTAATCCACCCCGGGGATTCTTCTGAGTACTAGGAGAGTTCTTAAGTTACCTAGTTAACCTTTAAACTAGAGATCGAGATTATGAAGTTGATTATTATAGAGTTACCCTATATCTAAGGGACCTAAGTACTGGGGCATCCTTCACCGTCCAGACTGCCTACATACCCTATATCCACGGGATCAAGGCCCTCTACGGATGCAATCTACACAACGAAAGTGAAAATGTAGTTTTGTCTTGCACTATGTTTTATGTAACTGTGGTCGGTACATAGTTCTTCGCCGACTGACCACTCACTCAAGTGATATAGAGACGGAATTCCAAAGAAACTAGTATTGTAAACACACCTCCCGGGAGTGTTTGGCATTTAAGTTTTCAAGTGTAAATAATTTACCTATCACGCATATTTCCCCGATGAGGTCTTCACGTTGATTGTCCTACAACAATTTTTGATAGTCTCACCTTTTTCTTTTTCTTAATCTTTGTACTCAGGTATCCAAGGAGATTCTCCATTCCTGCGGATTTAACTTAGATATGTTCCATATTACTCCCCGACGATTTAGAGGGACAGTGCCCGGACGTCGTTGTTGCAGCTATGTTAGGCGCGAGGTACTCGGTTCAACGCGACGGCATTACCCGTAAACGTGACCCAGAGGTACCGTAAATAATGAACACTGCGAATGTTTGAGTTTGGATGTTTAATTACAAGGTTTACCTAGCTAATAGAAAAACTTTATCTATATCAAAATAGATAAAAAGATAAAGGGAACATGCTTGATAAATTTGTTTATGCAAATTGAATAGGCCTAGAAATGATACAATTACTGCCATTAATTCATAATTGTACATGCATAACTAAAAAAGATACTTTATCAATAATGCACATAAGGATGCAGTTTTAAGAGAAACAAGGGAATCTTATTTTATCATGTAAGTAAAGAAATGATACAATTCTTTGCATAATCATTGCTAACTTTCTTTTAAACCAATAAGTCATAAAACAAGGCAAACATCTTCAACAAGAGCATTATTTCCATAACTTGAGTAAAATTAACAAGGTTCTCATTAACCAAAACTAGTCAATAGATATTCTAATTGTCCAACCAATTTAAAATCTACATAATTTATGTTCATTCGACTTTAATACACTTGTCCTTGCAATTTACATGCTCAAAAACAAGATTCATTCCCCCCAGCAACTTTAATGTTTGTTTAAGTTGTATTAGTGTGCTTTTACCTAAGGAAACATAAGTATTAAATTAAGATGACATTTTTAATTGTATTCAATTTTCCTAACATTTAGAAACTTAATAACATGGATACTTAATCATAGAGGTTCTCCTTTGTTAAATAGGACATTCTGCTTGTGTCTATATGTGGCCCAAAGGGCTAATTCTTTAGATTCATAGATAGTTGTATTTACAAAGTTATCTAGAACTTTATATTATTGTTTGTTTAGTGAGTTCTTGTTTAGGAATGTTGAGTATCCAATTGATTGACATAAACATGGTTCACATTATCCTTTATATACAATGATTCATTCATATGATATATCCACCAAGAATTTTAATGAAAGTTCAAATGTGATAATGAAAGAACTCAATCATTAGTCCAAGATTTTCGTTCTTGGCCTATTATCAAGATCTTTTCTTAAAGTAATCTCCTAGGTTCATATATTATTCAAGTCTATTTATAATTAAGAACCAATGTTTTAAACTCAGCCTGATGGAACTTAATAAATTTATGATTCCAATGCATTTGAGTATCATGTAAATTATCTATATTAACTACCTAAACATTTTTCAATAATAGTATTTGAGAACATCATAGATGCTATTTTACTTTCTTGAGATGCACTTCAGATTCAACCGGCTTCCTACCATGATTTTGTTAACACTTAGAACCATATGACATTTCCTGCGAACCTGGCAGGGATGAAGTCAAATTTAAAAACATTGATTACCATTTCCCCTGCCTATGCCAATTGGGAACTTTAGAACAAAGTATATGGACATTCTTCGCACAATCAATAGGGAAATCCAGTTAGGTATTATAATTGGAAATACTCTGAGAGGCATGTATGCAGAATGTGGAAGCCTAGACAAGGCAAGTGAACTGTTTGATAAAATGACTCAAGGCTATGTGCCATGCTAGCAGGGTCGCACAAAATGGAAATTGTTGAAAAGCTTATAGAAACTTTCAAACACATGTAATCAGCTAACCAAAAGCTAATTTCCACCACCGATGGCAACATTCTTCCTGTCTGCACCAAATTGGATGCTCAGGAATAGAGTATGGGTTTCTAATAAGCATAAAGGAAGGTGTTTTGCATAGACGTGAACTATTTGACAGAATGCCTCAACGAAGTGTTGTCTCAGATCTGCACGTTTTTTAGGATCGCCCAAAGTGGATTTGTTGAAAAGCTTCTAGAAATTTTCAAGCAAATGAATTTCGGCAGCCATGAAGCCAAATCCACGACTTTTGCCAGCGTCCCTTCTGTCTGTGCCTATGTGGAGTTTTAGAACAGAGCATGGATATATATCAGAGCATAAAATGATTTCATCAGATATTGGAGGAAATGCAACGTTAGCTTTAAAATCAGGCTTGGAAATGCTGAAGAGAATCATCTCACCTATACTGTTACCACTGGAAGTATGAGGTTGATTCACTGAAACATATAAATGTCTATATTTGCTACACACACTTTTTTTTTCAAAATAAGCTTATCAACATGTATGCCAAGTGCAATAGTTTGGTTGATGCTCGTAAAGTCTTTGAGAAGATGACAGAACGAGATGTCTTGTCATGGAATGTGATGATTAGAGCTTACCAAAGTCATGAGCACCCTCACAAGGCAATGACCCTTTTTCACAAAATGCAACAAACATCAGTTCACCTGATCACTTCACCTTTGCTACCATTCTTCCAGCTTGTACTAAAATGGGAGCTTTGCAAATGGGTATGGACATCCATCATAGCGTAATTGAAAACGGATTTTGGTTAGATATTGTAGTTGCAATTGCCTCGATACTCATGTATACAGATTGTAGAAGCATGTGCAAGGCACAAGAACTGTTTGACAAAATGCCTTTAAAAAACTTTCAAGCAAACGCAATCGTCAGGTGAAAATCCAACATTTACAACTACCTACGCACTAACGCATGGCAGCAGCGATTATAGTTGGAAATACTCTGGAAGGCATATATGAAAAATAAAACTAAGGCACATCACTTGTTTGACAAAATCCCACAAAGGAATGTGGTTTCATTAAAACTTCCAAGAAAAAGTAATTGGTAGCTATAAATTCAAATTCTACACCTTTACCAGTGTCCTTCCTGTCTGTGCCAATATGAACATCTATTACGCATAATGGAAGGGAATTGGTTTTGTCAGATGTTGTAATAGTAAGTGCCTTGGCAGGCCTGTGTAGAAAACGTGGAGTTAAGGTACGTGAACTGTTTGACAAGATGCATAAAAGAATTGTGGTCTTATGGATGGCAGTGACTGCAGTATAGCCACAAAATGGATTTACTAAACAGAAAAAAGAAGGCAGAATCTATCAACTAAAGAATACAATTGGCAGAAGTAAGACCAAATTCCTGAACCCTTGACAGCGTCCTTCCTGTCTGTGCCAAAATGGCGCTCAGGAGCAGGGTAGGGGCTTTAATCAACGCATGATGGTAGGTATTATAGTTGGAAAAATTCTGATAGGCACGTATGCAGAATGCGGAAGTCTAGACAAGGCACATGAATTATTTGACAAAATCCCTCAAAGAAAAGTAACGAATGGAGGATGTGCATAGAATGGATTTGATGAAAAGGCTTTAAAAACTTTCAAGCGAATATAATTGGTAGACATGGATGTTCAGGTATGCAAGGAGATATTTATCAAACAAAATAATAGTTACGATTACCTCAAAGAAAAGTAACGAATGCATGATGTGCACAGAATGGATTTGATGAAAAGGCTTTAAAAACTTTCAAGCGAATATAATTGGCAGACATGGATGTTCAGGTATGCAAGGAGATATTTATCAGACAAAATAATAGTTATGATGCCACTACAAATTCTCTCATAATTGATTCAATTATCCTAAGACATATCATCAAAATGAATTGAAAACTAAAATTGAACTAACATAATTCCAGAACCAAAATCTTCAAAAGAAAAGAACAACAGATGGAGAGGAGAACTCTTACGGGTTTCTCCAACATTCCCAAACCAAAGATGAGTGGTTCTCTTCCTCACAATTCTAGGCAATTTATAGAAAAGTCCATTCTCTATCACCTCTCCATTTTTTTAAGTTGCCATAAAAATGCAAGTGGAAAATAGATTTGCAAATCTATAATGCATCCTCCACTCTTTTTTTTTTTAATGATAATGCATCCTCCACTCTTTTTTTTAATGATAATGCATCCTCCACTCTTTTTTTTTTAATGATAATAATTGGAAAGTGGATTTGCAAATGCATCCTCCACTTTTTAATGGATTTGCAAATCTTATCCTCAATTTTTTAGTGGAGTCCGTTGTTTATTATTTGTATTTTTAAATGAGTATACATTTATGTTTAATTTTCAAATTTAGAATGCAAAATAAATTGAGTTGTGACATCCTTCTCCCCTAAATTTATGCATCGTCCCGATGCATGTTAGAAATAAGATCAAAACGTATACATATAAATCCATATCAGAATATCTACTTTTAAAGTCCATATTTCAACAAGGTAGGTTAAATAGTTTAATATAGATAAAGACAACAAGGAGTATTATTTGAGCATAACTGTCTGTATCAACATCATTGTCCTTAAGCAAGATTTGAAGTTTGTCGAGTTAATAAATAACTAGAGGTTATTCAAAATAAATATGGATAGAGCTGTTGCATTTCCACTGTGTCTTCCCATGTAGCATTCTCAGGTGAGTACTAGTCCCACTAGACTTTAGATTGGTCCACTGTCCTATTGCGGAGCTGGAACTGGCGTCTCTCGATGATTCTGCATGGCTCTATTGTTATTGTACCTGGTTCTTCCACCTGCAAGGCATTCCAATTAAGAATATGCTTAGGGTCAGGTATATACTTTTTTAACAAGGATACATGGAACACATCTCAATGATTCTGCATGGCTCTATTGTTATTGTACCTGGTTCTTCCACCTGCAGGGCATTCCAATTAAGAATATGCTTAGGGTCAGGTATATACTTTTTTAACAAGGATACATGGAACACATCATGAATGCGGCTCAGTGCTGGAGGTAAGGCCAAGCAGTAAGCTACAGGATTGATTTCCTCAAGTACTTCAAAAGGCCCGACATAGCGAGGAGCTAGCTTTGACTTCCTTCCAAAAGAGATGGAACTTTTATCAGGTCGGACTCTTAGGAACACCTTTTCACCAACTTGAAATCTTCTGGGTGTCCTATTCTTATCTGCATAACTTTTCTAGCGGTCTGAGGCTTCCTTCAACCTCTATCGAATAAGTTGCACTTGATTGTCCATATCTTTCAACATTTCAGGGCCAACCAGTATCCTATCTTCCAATTTATCCCAACTTAATGGTGTTCAACAAGGTCTCCCATAAAGAGCTTCAAAGGGTGCCATACCTATTGCTGCTTGGAAGGAATTGTTATAGGCGAACTCAACTAATGGCAAATATTCCTCCCATTTAGTCTGTTGATCCATACAATACATACAAAGGAGGTATTCCAGAATTTGATTGGTTCTTTCTGTTTGTCCATTTGTCTCAGGATGATAAGTTGTGTTGAAATTCAACTGTGTTCCTAAGGCAGCTTGCAATGTGGTCCAAAATCTAAAAGTGAACTTCACGTCTCTATCAGAGATGATTTTCTCAGGAATTCCATGCAACTTAAAAATTTCCTTTATGAACCTTTTTGCTACTGCAGGTGCATCATCTATTAGGTTTCCTGGGATGAAGTGGGCAACCTTAGTGAGTTTATCCACTACCACCAAAATGCAATTGTGCCTATGAGATGTCATTGGTAGCCTAAATGGAACTACAGTGAATTCATAGTGGCCATACCTAGTCCTAAATGCTGTCTTTGGGATGTCTTCTTCCTTTATCCTTAATTGATGATAACCTGAGCGAAGATCAATTTTGGAGAACACTGAGGCTCCTCTCATTTGGTCAAATAGATTATCAATACGAGGCAAGGGATATTTGTTCTTCATAGTGGCCTTATTCAACATTCTGTAGTCAATGCACAACCTTAGTGTCCCATCCTTCTTCTTTACAAATATGACTGATGCTCCCCAAGGTGATACACTAGGCCTTATCAACCCTTCCTCTAGCAATTCTTGCAACTGTATTTTCAATTCTCAGAGTTCTGTGGTGTTCATCCTATATGGGGCTTTAGATATAGGTGCGGTTCCAGGAAGTATATCGATTGAAAAATCGAATTCCCTTTTAGAAGGTAATCCAGGTAGCTCTTCAGGAAACACATCCTTGTAGTCCCAAAGGAACGAACTATTTTCAAAGGTAGGGGCTTCTTTCTCTTCTCCCTTCTCATCTAAAGATACTAAGAATATCTAATTTCCTTGTTTTCGTCTTGCCTTCTTTAGTTGCATAGCAGAAATAGTCCCCACTAATATAGGTTTGTAAATTCCTTGGATCCTAACTCTACACCTCTTATCATCTACACACTCCACCACTTTGTTATAGCAATCTATGTTAGCCTTATGACTCGTTAGCCAACTTATTCTGATTATGACATCATAGGCTCCTAGGGGTGCAACATATAAGTCAGCTTTGGTTTCTAATTCAGGAAACTTAATGAGGGCTCCTCTTATGTACTTGTTCACTTTTCGTATAGCCTTGTCCCCATACTGAACCGTCCATGATGATTCCATATTCTTAGTTTACAAAGACATTTTTCTTACCAATTCTGGGGAAATAAAATTCTCGGAGGAACCAGTATCTATCAAAATAGTTATGGGTTTACCAAAAAGCATACCTCTTGTCTCCATATGTACATTTTGATGACGAGTTTGTTGATTTCTGACGGCAGCATGTATTCGATGTTGCCGAGGTTGCTGTGGTTGATTGTACCCATTCCTTTTTGAACAATCCCTTCCATAATGATTGCCTCCACACATAAAGCATCCACCAGGGGGTCCATTAGAAATTCGGGGTGGTGCATTCCGATCATTCCTCCTGACATTACTATTGTAATTGTTCCTGTGATCCTGATTACCAGTGGATTCTATTCTACCCCAGTCTCTCCTCTTGTTCTTCTGAGCTCCTATGTTGTCCTTATTGTCTAGTTTCCTTTTGAAGACAAATTGTTTGTCCCAAAAGTTTTGCTTTGCCACCAATAGTGCCTGTAATTTCTTTTCCTATTTTTGTGCCTTCTCCAAGACTTGATTCATGTTGTCAAGGGCAAACATATCCACTTCTGCCCCAATATCAGTATTCAACTCCAAAAGAAACTTCCTTGCCTGAGACCTTTCATCCTTTTGATAGATAGGAACATATTTCAATAGTTTTGCAAATCTATCCCAATATTGTTGGACTGTGAGATTTCTCTATCTAAGATTTAGAAACTTAGTCATCTTCTCATCATAAAATAGTTGTGGAAGCCATCTCTCACGAAAGTGGCTCACAAACCGCCTCCAAGTCAGGTTTTCTTTTGAATAACAATATTGTTCATTTATGTTTATCTACCAACTAGCAGCTTCTCCTTCCAACTGATAGGCTCCCCAGGTTGCCTTGATGTTTTCTGAGTAGTTTCTTAGTTCAAAATATTTCTCCATTTTGATTAGCCATCCTTCTACAGAATCCCCCACATGTTTACTGTCAAATTTAGGAGTTATCTGCTTGAGGTCTTGTGAGATATCTAGAGTGGTAATTTCCTGTTGAGGCCTAGGAACCTCTAGCTCATTAATTGTTTGAGCAATGTGTACTTTTGTACCTTGATGTTCACCTTCAGGTTCCAGAATGTTTTCTATAGTCCCATGTCTAGTCTTCAAGTCTTGTACAGTTTTCTCAAGGTTTTCCAACTTTTCTCTCTATTCTGTCAACAACTGAATAATTGCTTCTATACCCGCATTTGGGTTTTCAACTGGTTCTTGGTTTACAACTGGTTCTTGGTTGACCGGTTCCTCTCCATGTAAATCTCACAAATTTCGGGTTCTTGCCATTTAATTCTGAAACAAGGAGAGAGGTGATTTACCACTTGCTACAATTTTTGGTTTACAACATGCAAATTGACTATAATTAAATCTATCACAATTCTTATCTTGAATACTAATTATTATCGATTTTGAGTTTGTAGGCCTCCAGGCCGAGTGTTTGAACCACGCTCTGATACCACATGTAAGGACCAGCTTGATCCAAACTCAAATTTTCAAAAAATTTACTTTATTAACAAGTTCTTATGAGATATATTAAGACTTTTATTGAGTACTCAAGAAAAACTTCGGCCAAAATGGCCATATGTTCAAATCAGAACATTCTTAAGCCAACCCGGGCTTTTCTATCCTTTGGGCAAATAGGTTCATACGGAACCAAGTCAAATGGACCTTATCGCTACCTGATTCGGGTAGAACAAATAGTGGCCAAAAGACCTAGTGGGTCAAACGGACCAATACTCTATCCAATCCGAGATACATAAACATAACAGCCTAATGGGCTAAAGAGGACAGGAATCATTATTCTCTGGCCAGAGACTTCTGACTCCATCGGGACCAATATAGGTTCATGAGTCACTTCCTAGGGACCACAGTCTGCCCAGACACTGTACTGAGGATGTCGACTAGGGAACACATAACATCAACTTGTACGCACCTCAATTTACGGCAACGCCGGGTACAAGTAATCCACCCCGGGGATTCTTCTGAGTACTAGGAGAGTTCTTAAGTTACCTAGTTAACCTTTAAACTAGAGATCGAGATTATGAAGTTGATTATTATAGAGTTACCCTATATCTGAGGGACCTGAGTACTGGGGCATCCTTCGCTGTCTAGACTGCCTACATACCCTGTATCCACGAGATCAAGGCCCTCTACGGATGCGATCTATACGATGAAAGCAAACATGTAGTTCTGTCATGCACTATGTTTTATGTAACTGTGGTTGGTACATAGTTCTTTGCCGACTGACCACTCACTCAAGTGATACAAAGACGGAATTCCAAAGAAACTAGTATTGCAAACACACCTCCCGGGAGTGTTTGGCATTTAAGTTTTCAAGTGTGAATAATCTACCTATCACACATATTTCCCCGATGAGGTCTTCCCGTTGATCGTCCTACAACAATATTTGATAGTCTCACCTTTTTTTTTCTTAATCTTTTTAGTCAGGTATCCGAGGAGATTCTCTCTTCTTGTGGATTTAACTTAGATATGTTCCTTATTACTTCCCGACGATTTAGAGGGATGGTTCCCAGACGTCGTTTTTGCAGCTATGTTAGGCACGAGATACTTGGTTCAACGCGACGGCATTACTTGTAAACGTGACCCAGAGGTACCGTAAATACCGAACACTGCGAATGTTTGAGTTTGGACATTTAATTACAAGGTTTACCTAGCTAATAGAAAAATTTTATCTATATCAAAAATAAATAAAAAGATAAATGGAACATGCTTGATAAATTTGTTTATGCAAATTGAATAGGCCTAGAAATGATACAATTACTACCATTAATTCATAATTGTACATGCATAACTAGAAAAGATATTTTATCAATAATGCACATAAGGATGCAGTTTTAAGAGAAACAAGGGAATCTTATTTTATCATGTAAGTAAAGAATTGATACAATTCCTTGCATAATCATTGCTAACTTTCTTTTAAACCAATAAGTCATAAAACAAGGCAGACATCTTCAACAAGAGCATTATTTCCATAACTTGAGTAAAATTAAGAAGGTTCTCATTAACCAAAACTAGTCAATAGATATTCTAATTGTCCAACCAATTTAAAATCTACATAATTTATGTTCATTCGACTTTACTACACTTGTCCTTGCAATTTACATGCTCAAAAACAAGATGGTTCATTTACCCCATTATTATTCATTCCCCCCAGCAACTTTAATGTTTGTTTAAGTTGTATTAGTGTGCTTTTACCTAAGGAAACATAAGTATTAAATTAAGATGACATTTTTAATTGTATTCAATTTTTCTAACATTTAGAAACTTAATAACATGCATACTTAATCATAGAGGTTCTCCTTTGTTAAATAGGACATTCTGCTTGTGTCTATATGTGGCCCAAAGGGCTAATTCTTTAGATTCATGGATAGTTGTATTTACAAAGTTATCTAGAACTTTATATTATTGCTTGTTTAGTGAGTTCTTGTTTAGGAATGTTGAGTATCCAATTGATTAACATTAACATGGTTCACATTATCCTTTATATACAATGATTCATTCATATGATATATCCACCAAGAATTTTAATGAAAGTTCAAATGTGATAATGAAAGAACTCAATCATTAGTCCAAGATTTTCGTTCTTGGCCTATTATCAAGATCTTTTCTTAAAGTAATCTCCTAGGTTCATATATTATTCAAGTCTATTTATAATTAAGAACCAATGTTTTAAACTCAGCCTGATGGAACTTAATAAATTTATGATTCCAATGCATTTGAGTATCATGTAAATTATCTATATTAACTACCTAAACATTTTTCAATAATAGTATTTGAGCACATCATAGATGCTATTTTAGTTTCCTGAGATGTACTTCAAATTCAATCAGCTTCCTACCATGATTTTGTTAACACTTAGAACTGTATGCCATTTCCTGCAAACCTGGCAGGGATGAAGTCAAATTTAAAAACATTGATTACCATTTCCCCTGCCTACGCCAATTGGGAACTTTAGAACAAAGTATATGGACATTCTTCGCACAATCAATAGGGAAATCTAGTCAGGTATTATAATTGGAAATGCTCTGAGAGTCACATATGCAGAATGTGGAAACCTAGAAAAGGCAAGTGAACTGTTTGATAAAATGACTCAAGGCTATGTGCCATGCTAGCAGGGTCGCACAAAATGGAAATTATTGAAAAGCTTATAGAAACTTTCAAACACGTGTAATCGGCTAACCAAAAGCTAATTTCCTCCACCGATGGCAACATTCTTCCTGTCTACACCAAATTGGATGCTTAGGAACAGAGTATGGGTTTCTAATAAGCACAAAGGAAGGTGTTTTGCATAGACGTGAACTATTTGACAGAATGCCTCAACGAAGTGTTGTCTCAGATCTGCACGTTTTTTAGGATCGCCCAAAGTGGATTTGTTGAAAAGCTTCTAGAAATTTTCAAGCAAATGAATTTCGGCAGCCATGAAGCCAAATCCACGACTTTTGCCAACGTCCCTTCTGTCTGTGCCTATGTGGAGTTTTAGAACAAGGCATGGATATATATCAGAGCATAAAATGATTTCATTAGATATTGGAGGAAATGCAACGTTAGCTTTAAAATAAAGCTTGGAAATGCTGAAGAGAATCATCACCTATACTGTTACCACTGGAAGTATGAGGTTGATTCACTGAAACATATAAATGTCTATATTTGCTACACACTTTTTTTTTCAAAATAAGCTTATCAACATGTATGCCAAGTGCGATAGTTTGGTTGATGCTTGTAAAGTCTTTGAGAAGATGACAGAATGAGATGTCTTGTCATGGAATGTGATGATTAGAGCTTACCAAAGTCATGAGCGCCCTCACAAGGCAACAACCCTTTTTCACAAAATGCAACGAACATCAGTTCACTTGATCACTTCACCTTTACTACCTTTCTTCCAGCTTGTACTAAAATGGGAGCTTTGTAAATGGGTATGGACATCCATCAAAGCGTAATTGAAAACAGATTTTGGTTAGATATTGTAGTTGCAATTGCCTCGATACTCATGTATATAGATTGTAGAAGCATGTGCAAGGCACAGGAACTGTTTGACAAAATGCCTTTAAAAAACTTTCAAGCAAACACAATCGTCAGGTGAAAATCCAACATTTACAACTACCTACGCACTAACGCATGGTAGCAGCGATTATAGTTGGAAATACTCTAGAAGGCATATATGAAAAACAAAACTAAGGCACGTCATTTGTTTGACAAAATCCCACAAAGGAATGTGGTTTCATTAAAACTTCCAAGAAAAAGTAATTGGTAGCTATAAATTCAAATTCTACACCTTTACCAGTGTCCTTCCTACCTGTGCCACTATGAACATCTATTATGCATAATGGAAGGGAATTGTTTTTGTCAGATGTTGTAATAGTAAGTGCCTTAGCAGGCCTGTGTAGAAAATGTGGAGTTAAGGTACGTGAACTGTTTGACAAGATGCATAAAAGAATTGTGGTCTTATGGATGGCAGTGACTGCAGTATAGCCACAAAATGGATTTACTAAACAAAAAAAAGGAGGTAGAATCTATCAACTAAAGAATACAATTGGCAGAAGTAAGACCAAATTCCTGAACCCTTGACAGCGTACTTCCTGTCTGTGCCAAAATGGCGCTTAGGAGCAGGGTAGGGGCTTTAATCAATGCATGATGGTAGGTATTATAGTTGGAAAAATTCTGATAGGCACGTATGCAGAATGCGGAAGTCTAGACAGGGCACATGAATTATTTGATAAAATCCCTCAAAGAAAAGTAACGAATGCAGGATGTGCACAGAATGGATTTGATGAAAAGGCTTTAAAAACTTTCAAGCGAATATAATTGGCAAACATGGATGTTCAGGTATGCAAGGAGATATTTATCAAACAAAATAATAGTTACGATGCCACTACAAATTCTCTCATAATTGATTCAATTATCCTAAGACATATCATCAAAATGAATTCAAAACTAAAATTGAACTAACATAATTCCAAAACCAAAATCTTCAAAAGAAAAGAACAACAGATGGAGAGGAGAACTCTTACAGATTTCTCCAGCATTCCCAAACCAAAGATGAGTGGTTCTCTTCCTCACAATTCTAGGCAATTTATAGAAAAGTCCATTCTCCATCACCTCTCCATTTTTTTAAGTTGCCATAAAAATGCAAGTGGAAAATGGATTTGCAAATCTATAATGCATCCTCCACTCTTTTTTTTTTAATGATAATGCATCCTCCACTCTTTTTTTTTTTAATGATAATAATTGGAAAGTGGATTTGCAAATGCATCCTCCACTTTTTAGTGGATTTGCAAATCTTATCCTCAAATTTTTAGTAGAGTCCATTGTTTATTATTTGTATTTTTAAATGAGTATACATTTATGTTTAATTTTCAAATTTAAAATGCAAAATAAATTGAGTTGTGACATCCCAGAAATTTCTAAGTCTTTGGCCTTAATTTTTCAGCATTAGTCGGCAAAAGTTCAAGTTTGCGAACTCGCTGGTTCACCGACCAGCCGGTTCGCCAACTAAGGGAAGGTTCAAAAGAAGCCGAAAAATGAAGGAAGAGAACAAGGAGAAAGGAAGCCTTTGTCGACAAAATGTCAAGTTTGCGAACCAAATTGTTCGCTGATCAACAGGTTCATCGATCAGTGAATTTGCCGACAAAGAAAGAGAGGCCAAAAGAAGACTTGAAAAATGACTAAGGCAAAGAAGAAGAAATGTTTTATAGAGAAACCAGAGGAAACTTGAACTCGCCAAATAGTTCGAGATTTCCTAAGTTCTTCGATAAGGCGAATCACCGACCAAGGAGGAAAGCGAGGACATAGGCCAAGTTCACGAAAAAGGAAAGTCGCCGATTGAAGAGCAGAATGAAAGATGAAGGAAAGGAAGAAGAAAGGATGGTTTGCAAAAGTCAAAATTTGCCAACCAAAGAGAAAAGGAGAAAGTAAGAAGGCGAAGACAAAGCAAAGTTCATAGAAAGAAGAAATCACCAATAAAGAAGAAAAGTAACAAAGAAAAAGAAGCAGAGCCAAAAGTTCGCAAAAAGGTAAAGCTTATAATATAATGTAAAGCTTTAAAATATTTTTTAAATTAAAATGTTTTAAAGTGTTGTAAAAGCTTTGCACAAGGATTTTGGTGGGAATACATTTGAAATATCTATCTTCTCCAGTCATTAATGCAAAATCAGATCATCCCAACTGAAAGTAGTTGTTGTACATCTAACTGTTGTAGGTGGATGAATCAGCTAATTGCATTTAAGGCAGCAGATATTTCCCGGCGACTTCATCCCTAGGATATTTTCTGCACTTATGTTTTGTTGATAGACATTCCTTTTGGCAGAAATAAATGAAAAATCAATGTAATGGGGGTTGGATACAAAGACTTCATTTTTGTGTTCCAAACATAACCCTCTTCTGCTATAACCGTCTCTTTCTGATTAATACATGCTGATTCTTTTTACCTTTTCATGTTATTTTCTACATTTGTGTAATCTAGAACTAATTTATTTGCGAATGTTTATTTCTTTGCAACCCTTTTCTTATCTTTTACCTCTATTGAAATCCGCAAGATTTGTGTGAGTTTATCAGCTATATTTGGTTATTTTGTGAATTTTAGCTTTGTGAGTGTTCTTCATTCAAACCTGATGTATCACTCCAATGTTTCACTGGATTGTTGCAACAAAAGTGCTTCAACACAGGGTGCAAATCCAAGTGACAACAATTTCTGGGATGCCCAGTGGGACCACTTTGCTCTGAATTAAGAGTTAAGCTGAGAAATTGGTGTTCTTTTCAATATCTTGCAGTTTGGCAAACAACTTTCATGCATCTGCAGACTCTATAATCTCTTGGTTTAATATCAGTCTAACATTATATGCCTAGAGTGCAAACAAGAGCTTCTTCAAGAGGTAATAACTATCAATTTGTTGAATTACATGTTGTTGCTTCAAGGAGAAGAACTAGGTTATCTATGTCTACTACAAGAAGGAATAACAATGCTATTCCATCTCATTCAAGAGCTCAATCTACACCTCCCCCTGTTAGGTTTGAATACTCAAGAAAAGGCTTGCACATACATAGAATAAATCTAAATATTCCCATTATGGCAAGAAATCTTCCTTTTGTAACCTTCAATGGAGGTAGCCCTTTAGACCTAGCTGCACATAATGATATACCTACCTCGGCCCTAAAGAATATTTCATCCTTTAAGGGCAATGGTTCTACTACACCTGTTGAACATATCAAAGACATATCAAACGTATGTTCAGTTCACAATATTCAACATGAAGATGTGGTTGTTAGACTCATGGTTTCATCCTTCAAGGGTAGATCTCTTCAATCGTTTAGGAGCTCAATTCCTGTCTCAATACATGATTGGGATGAGCTAGGAGAAGCACTCTACCAACAGTTCAGAGAAAGAGCAAATATCGTTTCTTTGCTGGAACAATTGCCAACTATAAAGAGGGCTCCTAGGGAGATGATGACTGATTTCAACATCAAATTTCAAAGGAGATGGGAACGAATTCTAGGTCTCCTTAGACCATCTCCACAAGGTGCTTTCTCATATTTTCTGAGAGCTTTAAATTCTGATATAGCTGTTATGATGCAATCTATGGGTGCTCAAACTATGCCAGATGCATATGAGACAGCTTTGAGAGATAAAAAAATGCTTAATACAGGCTGGAAAAATTGTTCCCAGACCCCCTATACCTATTTTCCCAGATTTACCTTCACCAGTTCAACCACCTACTATTGCTCCCATCCCAGAGCCTAAAGCCTCTACATCTGCTCCTCCACAAGAAGAAAATGACTTTAAAACCCTAGTGACCAATCTGACCAACAAAGTCAATACCATAGCCATCCAAACTACCCCTAAACCCCATCAAAATTATAACTAGGGACAATCTTCAAATTAGAACTGAAATCAGGGTTATAATTCCACTAGAAATCAGAACTGGAACCAAGGTTACTAGCCAAATAGGTACCAAAATAGTAACCCTACTCAGCCCTTGCAAACAATCAGACCCATTCAACATATACCGGTTGTCAATCCAGTTAGGGGTCCTTGGTTCCTAGTCAAAACAATCTGGCCCAAGAGGCAGATTGGTGTTATCCTTGTAAACAACCTCACAATCAGTCTACTTGTGCATTTGGGGCACAAGAACAAGCCCTAATGGTGCAAAATTTTCACACTCAGCAAGCATCATTGGTGGAAGTAGCCAACAACAACCCTGAGGTACCAAATGAGGCTGCTTCTAATTTTAATTTAATGCTTTGGACTCATGAGGATTTCCATGATGTTAACTAGCCTATGGACAGTGTGATAATGTCGATAAGCAGTGTTGTAGACAACACAAGATCCAAGAAGAGATAATTGGAGGACAACCCCATGCCTACTATATTACAAAAAGAACCTATCCCAAAAGAAAAAAGGGCTAGTGTTGCGAACTCAACTCAGAGCAATAGGCCTGGTATTGCAAAGGAGGTTTCATCATCTCCAAAAGTGCCTAAACAAGCTATAGAGTAGTCAAAGAGGGGAACATGGATTCCTTACATGCATAATACAACAGCATTTCCCCTGAATATTGTAGAACAAATGAAAAAGACAAATTTGAATGTGTCAATGTGGGAGGCATTATCAATCCCCTCTCAAAGGGATTGGTTGCAAGAGGCCTTAAAGCAATTCCCAACAACTGACTCAACAACCCAAAGGGAAAATGGCCCGGTCAATCTTGTACAACCGAGGATCAAGGGGGTCCAACAAAGAAGCCATCCCCATTCTACTTATCGTTGATCATTGGTAAGTTCCTGATACATAATTGTTGAACGCCCCAAATACTGAGGGGGGGTGAATCAATATTCTTTAAAACCACTTAATCATTTAAACATTCATTTCACAAAGCTTGTTTAACTTGCATTAAGAAAGGAAAGCATGAAATCAACCATTAAAGCATATCACATGAACACCAGATTTTTACGTGGAAAACCCAAAAAGGGAAAAACCAGGGTGAGGATTGGCTCACAATATATATTAATAAAGCGACTGGTTAAGGTTGATACAATTGGTGGACTCACTATCCAAGAATGTTCACCGCAGGTGGCTTATTGCCAAAGGACTCACTATCCTGAAAAAAAAGAGACAGAAGAAGGGGATGGCTCATTGCCAAAATGAACTCCTAACAATGCATCTGACTAATGCTGAAGATGTAGTTCTACTGAAGCTCAAAATACTGACTTTACACACTTCATCTTTACCACAAACTCAACTTGTCTCTCTCTGCATAAGACTTCACTTACCTCCACACTCTATTTCGCTTCACAACTTTCACACCCACTCCTTTGCACAAGAACTCAATCTTATATATACGTCATTAAGGAGAAACATCAATTCGGTCAGCACAATACATGTACCGTATGACTTCCTATCCTATCAGCCCAAAACACAATCTAATATGCTTTGCGGAGAGAACCAAAGCATGTAACACATTTATATAGGTTGACACATACTATAAAAACTCCCATGACATCACTTCATTCATTTCATAGCTCCGCTAACACCTTCAGGTCGGCTCCACTAGTGAGGCAACAATAGCATGAATTGACTGTTAGTTCACAAATCAACATGCGGACCTCCAAAATGCCTATCACTTGGATCATACATACTTCAGACATCCATAACCTTATCCTCAAATCTGCACAGCAAACCATTCATCTGTGGTGAAATGCAGAGTGTCTCAATGTGTCACTGGCAATGTCAATACAGAGTGTGATACTTTGTCAACTCTAACTTTCACTCCGGAGAGCTTCAGGACCTAAAACTTTGGATTTGGACTTTATGAATATGTACCAACAATACCTTACAACCGCACAACAAAATGTTTCATAGCGGAGAAATGCGGACCAAGAAGGCTGGTCCCCTAAACACTGAATACAGTACACTGATACTTAGACAAATTTGCAAAGTGATTGGTGCAATGGTCTTCTCTGGATCAACATGAGTACATCTTTATTTTTTGTTATCCATATCACACTTAGCAAACTTCATATCACACTTAGCAACTCCAACCTAACTGTATCTATACCCTTACTAAATCTCTCTGGACCAACACAACTGTGCCTTTAACCTTTGTTGCCATCAATGACAACACTGCTTATTGCCATGCTTATCATTCTCTACATCATCATGCTTATACTGCCAACAATAATTGCATGATTGATTCCAGGGCAAGTATTTAAGTTATGCCAAAGAACATAGCAGATGCATTAGGCATCAAATATACCCCTGTTTCATCAAGTGTGTTGCAACTGGATGGTACTTCTGTCAATACTGTTGGAGTGATCAAAGGACTGAATTTGACCTTACATGTTTGTCCAAGCTTGACTATTAGTCAAGATATTTCAATCATTAATCTTCCTCCTTTATTTGCTATCTGTTTGTCAAGAGACTTCACAGCTAACGTAGGTGGCTATCTCTCCTCTGATTGGACTCACATGCTGCTGAGGACAAGATACAGTACAAGGTTCACCATTAAGGTTGAACCAGTTTCAAATTATCATGTAGAAAATTATGATCATAGCCTATTAAACCCTCATTGCATGATTCAGGATGAGGAAGTGCATGATTCTGGGTCTTTTGAGACAGTATCTTCACTCCTTCCAACCCCAGATCTTTTTCTTTATGAGTGGGAAAAGGAATACTTTGATTTTGATCCTTATGACACCACTGAGTCAACTAGGCTAGGCACTTACATGATTCATGAGAGGAATTCCTCGGTCACCTCCATACTAAAACCAGATGATAGTTTTGATGGCCCATGGAAAATGTTCTTTGATGGTGCAAAGAGCAGAAATAGAGTTGGTGCAAGAGTCTTACTGATCTCTCCAACTGGTAAGAAACTGCATTTTGCTCATAGGTTGCATTTTTCCTACACAAATAATGTTGCAGAGTATGAAGCATTAGTACATGGCCAGTTGATTGCTAAAAAGAAGAAGATCAAACATATGGAGATCTTTGGAGACACCGAGCTTGTGGTCAACCAGGTCAAGTAAAGATGTGCAACAAAAAACTAGCTTCTAAAATCTTATAGACATAGAGTTTGGGGCCTATTTGAGAGTTTTGATGCTCTCAACCTACAGGTGATCCCAAGGAAATTGTTGTCATATTTTGCCCAAGTCAAAATATCCCAGAATCCCTCCTTCCATAAGAGAAATTTGATCTAAAAAAGCCTAAATGGAAGGAGGTCCGTTTTAGAAAAATCCCAAAATTTCTAAGTGTTTTGTCTAAGAGATTACTTGATCTTGAAGAAGACCTAAATGGGTATCTGTATTTCAAATTTGGTGAAAATCTAGTAAAAATGGGGGAAGTTATGCCAATGCAGGGCTTTTGCTTGTCATTGCACTAGCGGACTTTTGGCACTCATTCGAATGTACTCATAAACCCCGCCGGTGGGCCTTCTAATTGTCATGTGACATTGCTCTACTTTTGAAGGGTACCAGACATGTCCTATGAAGTCCATTTCTCCCACATGTCTGGTCGTGCCACCTTTTCCCACTTTCCCTTTTAAGAAGACTAAAGGGCCTTTTGCATGGAATTCATGCCTCTCAAGATATATCTTGTGAAGCCCTTTTTTCCCACTTATACAATGTGGTCCAAATCTCCCACTTTGTCCAGTGAAGGCTCTTTTCCCCGCTTCATGCAGTCGAGACCTAAATGCCTACCTCCTTTGCAAACTTGAATGAGCAAATGGAGATCTGACACGTGTCATTTCATAATGGTTCGACAAAGGGAAGGTTTTCTTAAAAAATGTCCAAAGCATAAGCAAAACAGGTAGACAAAAAGATTTAGCTAAGCAAGACTTTTGCCTTATTGGCATAAGTTTGGTTCTATGAACCTTAGGTTCGCCAATCGGCAAGTTTGTCGATCGGCGAATTCGTCGACTAAGCAAAGTGGCCGGCAGCGGGAGCATCTTTTGGGCAGCTAACAAAGACAAAGTTTACCTTTGTCGAACCTTAAGTTCACCGATCGGAAAATTCGCTGACAAAGGAATGAAGCAGCTAAGGCAAAAAGGAAAGCAAAGGCTATCGGTGAATAAGGGAAAACTTGAACTCGCTAAGTGGTTCAAATTTTCCCAATTTCATCGATAGTTCGCCGACACGGCAATGGGTCGATCAAAGGAAAAGTGCTAAGGAATGTAAAGGTTTGCAAAAGAGAAAGTTTGCCGATATGTAGGAAATGGAAAAGGCCAGTTGACGAATGGACAAAGTGAAGAACAAGGCAAGTGCTTCGTGTGTTCAAAGATTCACCCGTAAGGCAAGAAATGAGAACCAAAGGCTAAGGAAGGCCAATGGCATTGATTCAAAAAAATGGAAAATTTCCAACTTGTTGTGATGTCATCCCAACATCGCCCCATCGAGCATGGGGACCCCTCATCTGGTTTGGGCCCATTTTGTTTTGGCGGTTGTCCTATTCTAATTTTCCCAGTTTGGTATAGAAGTTTCGGTTGCATTGAGTCCGTTGAGTGCCTGGATGTTCTCAATAAACCAGGGGAATCAAAAGTGCCTTGGCACTGTCCCCGTTTCCTTTCAAGATCTAATCATGAAGTGAAATTTGTCTGAATCTGAAACGTTTGTAGGGGAGCTTCAACGTTGAAATTTGTTTCAACTTCATTCCAAATTTATGCAGGTCATCGCCTGAATGCTCAAGGCAATCTAGCTCTTACAACATTTCAAATTATTCTCAATGATTTTGAAGGTTCGTGGGCTTGTCCAGGAAGGCATCTGCTACTTCGCATAGGTCTCGTAGGTCCATTTGGATGTATCTCTTTAAGCTAGCTTGCAAGTTTAAAAGTATGCATAAGGTGTTAGAAATCCCGCTCTAGCGCAAGTTTGATATCACTATGCAAAGGTATGAAATGTTAAAATTATCCATCGTCGTTCCAAATGCCCGCCTAGGCGGACTTATTCGATTCTCCTACATATGCATGACTTCATTGAGAGTCCATTTCAAAGCGCATCTTCATTACACATTGTGTGGCGGGCCTTTAGCGACCCTTGTGAATTTATTTTATCCCACTCAATACAAAGCGACTTCAGAGGTCCGATTAGGCAGGCATTTTCAACTCCCCGTGGATTGAATAAAGAGTGTGTCGAATGATACCAAAGGCACCCGAATGTCCGCTCGAATGAGCTTATGATGATGCATGGTATTATCTCTATTTTTGACATCCAAGAATTTTAAATGATGTTTAGAGGACAGTTGGGGAGCATCTCGCATCTTCTAAGAATAGAGTCGGCAGTTAGATGAGTCCATTTATATGATTGTTCTTTGCAGTATGCACGACATGCCAGGAAGCCCGCTCACCACCTTCTAACGTTATGAAGATGATGCATGGAGCCTGGGGCATTTAAGAGCTCGCTTAGACACATTCAAAATAGCTCGGTGTTGGCTAAATTTGAAGTTGTTCGTTAGGGAATCAATAGGCTCAGTTTCAAATGTCACGAGCGCACATCGGATGAGACTTTGTAAAACCAAAAGTAATACATGCTCCAGTGAGAAAATCTTCCCACATCAATCATGAATATCCAGGTGACCATTTCAAGTATTGTATTCGTGGTCTGCTTGGGCGGACTTTTATTAATTCACTACAATGTTTCAGTTTTGTCAACCACACGTTGGCAGACATTTTAATGTTCTTTGTAATGCCTTTTCAATCCCATTACATAGCCTTCCATATTATCTGCTCGGGTGGACCTTTTCAGTGCGTTGGGATAAGTCCGAGTATGCATAGCCCTCCATATTGTCTGCTCAAGCTCGCTACATGCGGACCTTGTCAACTCAAAGGCACCATTTGTATTATGCCTTAGCAATTCAAATGTCCGCTCGAGTGGATTTCCACGGTCTCTCTAATGCGGTGAGGTCTCTTAGTGTTTGGGTTAATCCTTGGTGAGCTGGAACATCTGTCTAGGCGAACGGTCTTCGATACATCATTATTACGCCTTCCTTATGTCGCCCGCCTTGTGCGAGCATTCTATTCTTAGCATCATGAGTGGTAGAAATGTAACATCCAAGAGACCACGTGAAGAGACCCCTCACTATTCTTGGCATTTGATTAATTGACCAAGTGCACTCCATGAAGAGTATTTTCTATTCGTGGCGAGGAATCTTATAATGCATATCTTATTGTATACCTCACGACCATGTTAGGAGTTGTTATTTATAGCATGGATGAGGTGAAGCGCCTTCTCTTCGCTGGCAGAATCCTCTAAACTCATCAAATGTATTCGCTTATAATACCAACATTTGAGAGAAACTTTTACGCGGTAGGCAGTATCCTTCAGAGCATGCAATAGCATTACATTGCAGATTCGGTGGTGTCTCATCATTAGTTCAAACACTGAAGTCTTGCCTCAAACATCAGGGCCTAGAAACCCAATTGCATCTGTGAGTTTATTTACAGAAAGAGATCCTTGCGAGGTTGTTTAAAATACATGCTTGGGCATGATCTATTTTATATGCTCAAAATTTCTTGTGTGCATATTTAGGTGTTTTGCCTACGAAGAGATCGTCGAAGGTTTAGTGCTTGGAAATCGACCTCCCCACCATAGAGCACATATCTTCGTAAAGTTGACATCACAAGCCTTGCTAAAGACTTATCATATTCAAAGAATCCAAAGCGCACTTTTTGGGTGGTCTTGTATTAGAATGTTTCTCGACTTGTGCATGAAGACATAGAATCAGTGCCTAGGGCGCATATCAAAGGAAGGTTGTGCATTTTCCAAACCCAAATGTTATGTATTAAAATAGTGCTCCAGGACTCACTTTGTAATTGGTGAATTTGAATATGCAAGCCCATCCAAAATTTCCACTTAGGACCAATTCCAATTTACCTTTACATAAGACACCCAAGATTAGCACTTGAAATCTTGTAAGTTATTTGAATAAATGATAGAAAGATTCATAATGAAATGTTGTTAATGATTATCATCTTTGCAAATTGATGGTTGTTTCTCTTTTGTAGGTGATGAGAATCCGTGAAGGAGAATGGCGAGAACTTGCATAGGAGAGGTTCAAAGTAGGAGGAGTATTGTTCAAGAATAGTCAAACAGGAAGATATCATCGCCAAATGGAGGAATTTCCACATCAAGATCATCATTTGCACGAGAACAAGAGATGGGCAGGTTCATCAAGCAATCCAAGAATTATACATTCAAAAGTACAATTGCATGATTGACAACAACAAGAAATTCGACAAAATTCCCAAGTTTTCCAAGTTCAAAGCAGCCAATTTCCAGAGGTGAAAATTTGAAGATTTGAAGACTACTCCCAAAAGATGACAAAATCTGGGAAAACATTCCAAGCAATATGAACACAAAGAAAATCAAACCAGTTTGTTCGATGCTGAGGTGGCATGTGCACAACATTGATCCAATCGCAGTCTGCCATGTTATTCATCTGCATTCAATGTTCTAAAGATAGTAAATTTTTGTAACAAATTGCCTTGTCAAAATTTGGGCCATCGATTCTCAAATCAATCCTGGCCATTCATATAATTTTAGAGCCTATATAAGGCCCATTTCTCTCATTTATAAGAGGATTATTAGAGGAGGAGAACAGGAATCAAGCAATAGGAGTAGATGCTGTTAGAGTAGAGGTAGATTAGAAGAGACTTTTCGAAGTCATTGAAGAGACATGAAATTGTTGTAAAAAATGCATTTCCAAAACCAATACAAGCTCATTGTTGAATGCTTCATGGTGATTTGTGTGGTGATGGAATGTTAGCATGGTTTCAAATTCTCGAATATGATGAAGAAATGTTTCTAAGTAGTTTAGAAGTAGATTAAAAATGCATTGATGTAATGAATATATGTAAAGATATTTGATGAATTCTTCTGGTTCATACTTTTCGTGGATTGTCGAAGGCAACCCACTTTGCAAAGTTAGACTGAACCTTCATTTGCCTTAGTTTGGTTGTGAATGCTTGTTCAAGCTGCGCCAGCTGTGGGTGTATGGATGGAGGTTTACAATATGAAAATCCTTGAGTTTCCTTAGAAGATTGCACCTGCTTCATGTAGTTGTTGGTTCTCATGGCGAAACGGAGTCAGGTTTCATGAGGAATTTGTCTATCCTAGCATGTTTCATTATATCATTGTCCTTAGAATAGTTTTCTAAACCCTTGTCCTTTTGCATTTTCTTTTCGTAGCTAGTTAGAAGAAGTTCCATTTCACAAGGAGAAAAACATATTTCATTGGAATACGGAGTCAATTCAGCGTAAGTCCTTTTGTGAGTTTTCAGCAAATCGCTTCAACTACTGAGTCTATCCATTGCAAGTCAAGACCTGACATCTGGTACCTTGGAGTTGTCTCATTGGATCACATTGTTTAGCCTTTGAGAGACTTTGTTCAAGAGAGGATAGAATACCTCAGTATTTTATTCTGAGTTTGCATGTGCATAAAAAACACATCAACACAACTAAAGGGCAAAACGAGAGATAAAGAAAGGAAGAAGATAGAACCAGTTCACAAAAGTGGAAGTTTGCCGATAAGGCAAAAATAGAAAGCAAAATCGGCTAAGGCATGGGTAGTTCAAGAAAAGGAAAGTTCACCGATAAGGCAAAAAAGTGTGAACTAGTCAGCTAGTCGGGAAATCGGCAAAAAGGATAACTTGTCAACCAGTTCATGATTTTAGAGATTCACCGATAATGCGAAAAAGGGAAAAGAAAAGTTAGAGGAAGTTTGGTTTGTGAAAGTGAGAATTCACCGATAGGGCAAAAATATGGCAAAAATGAAGAAACCAAGGAAGAGAGCCAAGTTCTCAAAATAGAGATTTTGCCAATAAGATAGAAGCAAGTAAAGTTCGTGGAAATGGGATTTTGCCAATAAGGCAAAATAAAAGGCCAAAATAATGAAATTAATGGAAATGAAGTGTAATCTTTAGAATATTTAAAGAAATTTAAATATTTTGAAGTGTTGTAAAATCTTGAAGGACACATTTTTGTTGTTGCAAAAGGGATTAAATACCTGAAGTACAAATGTTACAGAAAAATTAGAATCAGGTAGTTGAAATAGTTAAATCCTTCAATGTGATTGTACAAAGAAGCTACAAAATGGATTTGCAAGTACCAAAGAAGAATTTCAAACCTTCCTTCTTCAATGTGCCTAACACCCCTGCATGTGGGCAATCTTCCTCTGCACTTTGTAGGCTTGTCAGAGCATGGCCACCATTCCAAAGTTGTAGGTTCTGATAGGGCTTCTGAGCCATATTTTAATGTAGAGTGGGTGCCTGGGCAGTGTCAGTTGACCAAATTTTAGTGCCCAATGCTGCAGTTGGATAAAGAATGCTATATATACATGGATAAAAGATGTAATTCTATTAGTTGTTTTTTTCTGGGCTATTATAAAGGTTAGATAGTTGTTGCCACAGACCTTGTTACACACCTATAGGAACCAACTAGATGTGATACATTGTGCTCAATTTTGAGCCTTTGTTGTCTCTAGTTTATTGTTCACCTATGAATGTAGATGGTTATTTAGTGTCTACTATTCTGTGACATTCTCTCTTTTGTAATGGTTTTCTAGCCTTCATGATTAATACAAACTATTATGTTGCCTCTCTCTATAAATTTTTACACTGTGTTTATTTGAGAATTGTATGCTTGCATTGTGGGCAAAACGGTCCCTTTAAGAGCTTCAGTTTTCTATCTGAACCTTTGTGATGTTTATGTGGGTCTGTGTGAGTTATTGCAATTTTGAAATCATTGTTTTGTTAATATAGTCACAGTTAACATCTTAAATTTGGTGCATCACCTCCCCTTTAACTTTAGTATTTTCTTCCCCCTTTCCATGTGAGCAATATTAGATTTAGTTTAATTCTCTGAGCTTTAAGATCAGAAAGAGGAACCAGCCTTCTCTGGAGGTCTGATCTCAACTGCAAGGTGCCACACCTGAGATTAGTCCCATTGTGTCATTGGAATGCTTCAACAGGCTTCAACCAGGGTGCAATTCCATGTGATAACAGTTTCTGACATGCTCGATGCGACTCTCTGCTATGAGTAAGAGCTGGACTGATAAATTTCAGCATTGTTCTCAATTTATTCGTTGTTGTGGAAGAATACAACAGGCACCTGGCGACTCTACTGGTCCAATATTTAGATCATTCAACATTTCATGCCTTGAGTACAGACCCGGTCTTCTTCCAGAAGAAATTTTCAATTCATTGAACTATCATTTGCTGATTCTAGAAGTAGACTATCTATGTCCCCTATGAGGGAAAATACGAGTGTTATTCCATCTCCTTCAAGAGCCTAGTCTACGCCTCCTCCAGTTAGATTTAAATATTCAAGAAGGAGCTTGCACATACCTAGAATTAATTTAAATATCCATAACATGGCAAGGAACCTTCCATTTGTTGCTTTCAATGGGGGTAGCCCTATTGACCTAGCCTAGTACGATGATATCCCCACCTCAAGTCTAAAAGAAATTCCATATTTTACTGGTGAAAATTCTACCACCCCTACTGAGCATATCCAGGACATTGCTAGTGTCTGTTCTGTCCATAATATCATTGCTGACAATGTGGTTGTGAGGCTTCTGGCTTCTTCCTTTAAAAGGAAAGCCCTTCAATGGTATAGAGGCCTCCCAGCTAATTCCATCCACAACTTGGATGATTTGGGAACTAGACTTTGCCAACACTTTGAAGTCAAGAGTGACCACCTGTCACTGATGGAGCAGCTAGCTACAATCAAAAGAGCCCCCCATCAATATATGGTAGACTTCAACTACATGTTTTAGAAGACATGGGAGAGGATCCCATTATTGGTAAAGCCCTCCCTAAACACTGCGTTCATATATTATTTGAGATCTCTGAATTCTGATATTGCTGTCAGAATTCAATCTATGGGAGGGACTATGTCACCAGATGCATATGACATAACTATCAGGGCAAAAAACTTCCTAATCCAGGCTAGGAAGATTGCTCCAAGGCCACCAATGCTTTTATTTCTAGAGGCTCCTGTTATTCAACCTACTGTGGCTCTAATTCCTACGACAGTCACCCCTGCAACCTCTTCGGTGGCATCCTCAAATGAATTACATGAGGTTAAGGCTCTGCTACAAAGTTTTAACAATGAGTTGGTGGCACTAAAAAGACAGAATGCATAACCTAATAGACCATATCAGCCACTCAATCAGAATTATCAATAAAATAGACCACCATATTAAGGGAACGTGCAGAGGCAAAATCAGCCTAGTTATATCAGGCCACTAAATGATGTCCCTCCAAATGGTACAAGCACATATGGACCTTTGGTGCCCATACAGAACAACTTGGCTCAGGATAACGATTGTTGTTATCCATGCAATCAACCACATGATCAAAATTTGTGTCAAAGTGGACAATTCAGTCAGACTTTGACAGTGCAAATCCAGCCAACGAATTCAGAACAACAAGTCAATCCCAATCAAGAGATGGTAGGGGGAAGAACAAATGCAAAGCAATTCTACTTTGATGAATTGGACACGTGATGATTTCTGTGGTGTCAATCAAGGTAGAGACCCAATAGCTTTCAACACAAGAGCCAGAAGAAGGGCGACTAAGGATGTAGCGATTCCTACAGCTGTTCACACCTCCATTTCTCAAGCCTCCACCCCCCATGCCTCTATATCTCATACACCTTTAGCAAACGCAACCAAGGGCACGGCCAAGGAAACACCTTCAACCTAGGCAGATCATTCTATTGGGTGAGTGAATTCGGTGCCAGCAATGCAACCCCAAGTCGGCCAACAAGCTAAAGTCGATGCTGTCAATACGAAGACATCACAAAAGGTCGGTCAAGTTCCATTCAACATAATAGATCAAATAAAAAAGACCAACCTGAGTGTCACTATGTGGGATGCTCTGTTGATTCCATCACAGAGGGATTTGTTGCAGGAAGCTTTGACAAGCTTCAATCAATGTAACCTAGAGGCAACAAAAAAAAAAAGGTTGCCGTCTCAGCAAGCCTATGCCAACCAGAAAAGGAGGGAACAAGCACAAGAAAAATCAATAAGCCCCCTCCATTCTATGTTTTCCTAATCATTGGTGACAAATAATTGTATAATTGTATGATAGATTCTAGGGCGGATACTTCTGTTATGCCTAAAAACATAGTTGATAAGTTAGGCATTGAATATGAGTCTATGAATAAGAGGGTAGTGCAACTAGATGGTGTACTATTGTTAAGACAGTGGGTGTGATTAAGGATTTAAAGCTCTCTCTACATGCATGCCCTGGCTGCTTTATTTCACAAGACATCTTAGTCATTGACCTCCCTACATACTTTGGCATATGTCTATCTAGGGATTTCACTGCTAAAATAGGTGGGTACCTATCTCCTGATTAGTCCCACATGTTATTTAGAACAAGATATGGCACTAAGGTGACCATTAAGGCTGAGCCTATTGCTAATGACCACATAGAGTCTTACTCCCCTAATCAGTTGGAGTAGGAGGAGGATGACAATAGTAGGCATGAGGCTACCACATCTGTGGAGGAGACCCTTGATATATTGCTTGATGAGTGGGAAAACTATTTTCAGTTTGATACTCTTGACCATATAGAAGAAATAGAGTTGAGTACTTATTGTATCCATGATGAGGACACCATCATCCCTAACCTTGAGAAGGCAACAACAGATCCAGGTGGGATAGGACAATTATATCTTGATGGCTCCAAAAGCAAAAATGGAGCAGGTGTTGGGGTTGTGTTAATTTCACCCCAGAAAGAAAGTTATTTCTCTGCTTTTAGATTTCAGTTCAATTGTACTAATAATGTGGCTGAATATGAGGCCTTAATTCAGGGTATACAGCTGGCACAGAAGAGAGGAATACAGATTTTATAGGCATTTGGTGATAGTGAACTTGTTGTCCACCAAATCAGATCACAAAGTGCTTCAAAGAATGACTTGCTCAAGTCATATAAACACAGAGTCTGCGACCTGATTCAAGACTTTGATGCCTTCAATATCTAGGCAGTGCCTAGACAGAGAAACAAAGATGTTGTTAGGCTAGCTACAGTTGGTGCTCAGTTTGACATTCCCCAGAATATCAAACAAAACTCATATTAGCATGCGAGGATGGTTGTTAGACCTTTCGTGCCTGACAATGTGATAAGCTGACAAGTATTTGAAAGTGATCAGCAGATTGTGAATTTCTTGCAAAATGAGGCAGATTTTGCTGCCAAGAATTAATCAGTATTGCAAGAGCAATATGGTGACCAGGTGATCCAGCTGAAGACCAATAAACTGCCCAAAGAATTAGTCACTTTAGAAAATATATTTAGTGTTGATGATCAACCTAAAAAGGAGAAATTGAACATGACAATCAAGAAAGAGGACTATGAAGAGGTAGAGATTGCACAGGACAGATTTCTAAAACATGGCAAGATATGTGATCAAGCTGAAAGGAAAGGTTTTGTTGAACTTTGTAATGAATTTGATGATTTAATAGCTTGAGATTATACGGATATGAAATGCTTTGACCCTAGTTTAATCCATCATACCATTGATCTAGATCCCAATGCAAAACCTATTCGCCAAAAATAAAGGCATGTCAACCCCAAAATAGAACCATTAATGAGAAAAAAGCTATCCAAACTCATAGAGGCCAACATTATCTATCCAATTAAACATTCCTCTTGGGTGGCTAATCTAGTTCTAGTTAGGAAGAAAAATGGACAAATCAGATTGTGTGTGGACTTTAGAGACCTCAACAAGGCCTCCCTTAAAGACCACTATTCGCTCCCTTCTATGGAGCAAATTCTCCAAACAATGGCAGGAGCTAAAAGATTTTCGCTCCTAGATGGCTACTGAGGCTATAACCAGATTCTTGTAAAAGAATCAGATTAGTACAAGACAACCAAGTTACTACCAAGTGGGGTACCTTGGCTTATCAAAAAATGCCATTTGGGTTGACTAATGTTGGGGAAACCTTCCAAAGGGCAATGGATTTGGCTTTTAAAGGCTTGATCAATGATATTATTTGTGTATCTTGATGATTTGACTGTGTATTCTAAGCATATAGCTGACCACCTAGGTCATTTGAGTGTATCTTGATGATTTGACTATGTATTCCAAGCATATAGCTGACCACCTAGGTCATTTGAGAAAAGTCCTTAAAAGATGTAGGGAATATGGCATATCATTGAATCTAAAGAAATGTGTGTTTGCTGTCCCAGAAGGCAAATTGTTGGGACATGTGGTTTCAAAGGAAGGACTGGCTATTGACCCAGAAAGAACTGGTGCCTTTCTAGCTCTTCCCCTTCCCAGTCACAAAAAAGGGGCTTAGTTGTTAGTTGGGTTGTCGTGTCGGGTTTCCTATTTGTAATAAAGTGATGTTATCTCAAACACTCTAGTTTCAATTTGTGATAACATGTTAGTTCATTTCTTAGACATCCATTCATGAAAGTCTTAGAGTCCAAAGACGTTTTTCTTTTAATTTATCATCTTGTTAGACTTTGGACTTGACTCAGAAATTAATCATATATTGTGTCCTGACACTATTATCTTCTGATCATAATGTTTTAAAATGCAAATCTAAATCTTATGAATTCTTATGTATTCCTTTGAGAAACTTAGGTCATGATTGATGGATTTCCAGTGGATCCCATCGCTAGTGTCAGATAGCATGATTGCTCGCTCTTGGGAGATGAATCAGTTGTTCGGTATTGCTTGAAGTATTTTGACGTTTTATACTTTACATATCTTAATGATCCCAAAGTTACTAGGAAAGTCTTTGTGAGCCTAGATTAAGTGAAAATCTCAAGGTAGTTCATGTGTCCACTCCATTCCATGATAAGCATCTTTGCATACTTCCATCCATTTTGTTCCGCTTATCACCCCATTTGAAAGAAATAAAGTTTCCATCCACTTTATCTTCTCCGTCCAATAATGAATTCAAGTCTGATGTCTGAATCATATATATATAATCCTGTTGTTCGTTGCATACTCCAAAACGATAAATTGAAGTCCTTATGAATAAAATCTTTTGAAAATCATCCATGTCAGTATTGTCTATGTCATAAGCATTGGATATACACACCCAAGGTAAGAGAGTTTCAAGATGTTGGTATTTCATTCCACAATAAATCTCTTACTTTCCATCATTCCCCATTTCATATGTATCCCCCTTACCTCCGTTGTTATGCAAATTCCCAAAAGCATATGTCCGCATATACTATTCACTATCCATCTTACCTCCACCTTTCTCAAATCACATTGCATATTTCCTTATCCTTTTATTTATTTCCTAATCATGATCAATGAATATAAGTATTATCTGAACTAGAAGGTTGCAATCCCTCTGCTCACCCCATAGTTTCAAGAAATAAATATTTGGATGCCTTTACCCATGAAATAAAGAAAAATCCTGAAAATCTTAAGATCTTTATGCCTCAGAGTACAGATGCCAGAAATCCAAGCAAAGTATGTTCAAAAGGCTATTTCATTCCACATTTCCAAAAGAAAAGAAAAGGCCAAAGTAAAAGTTTAGCGGCCTGACTTTAAGAAGCTAAATCCAAAGACGCTTCTGCATTCAAAAATTCCACCTCCATCCGCCCATTTCATTCCATTTCCATTCCATTAAAAATTCCAAATTACTTCATCCCACAAAATTAAATCAAAAAAGAAAATTCTAAGTTCGTGTGGGTCCTGAAGTTACCGCTTCACCCGTTTACTAATCACCGTTCCCATCCCTTTATTCATTTCCCTTCCACTTGCAAGCTTCAAAGTTTAGGTCGATATGAGCAAACATTGATTATGGTTTCATTCCATTCACTCCATTATATACCCTCCATCTTCGCATCTTCCATATTGTGTTTGGTCTATGTGTTGGACACATTTTCGTTCGTCGTTGTTGCATGTATAATTCACATCATAATCCACTCTTTCCATATCATTTTTGTTATTTCCTGCCAACATCAGTAAGTATTATAACTTGACATGGTTTTATATGGGTCATCGTATTATCTGCAGAATCAGATTTTTGAGTTCTTCCTACTCGTTACCATGGTGAAAACCTGGCAAACAGGTGCCATGTGTGATGTTCATCCTATTTCAAAAAAAAAATGAAAAAATGAAAATAGTAAAGAAAAAAAATTTCATCCACTGCGTGAAAACCACCTTTGGTGGTGCCTTGGATAAGTACCATGATGAAAACCTGGCAAACAGGCGTCATGGTAGAGACACACTGTCTTATTTCATTCCATATCATTTTCCATATCACCCTACTCCATCATTACTCCATTCCATGTTATTGCATACTATCATTGCCCATTTCATTCATATATATGTGTATTTCATTCATCCGCTTCCATGAATTTACCTAGCTTGAGACAGGTGAGCTTAGATGATCCTGATCCTAGTGTCTAAGGGATGCAAATGAATGCAAGTGTCCGCACTTGAATCCTCAAAATATGGATAGTCGCGCTAGCAATTAGTTTTGATTCTTTGATCAGGTAGTTGTGTGTATTTGACCTAGTGTGTGGGTGTACATGGAAATGTTAAAACTTGACTTTTGTTTATCGTTGGAACACTTAAGAAACTGTTTTAACTGAAACCTATCTTTAATCACACATCAGGAGATGTAGTGTCTTGATCCAATCTATGCTTCTTTTCCTTTTGAGTTCGTTCTCTAGCTGGCTGATAGGTTGGCGAAGAGCATCTGAAGTTTCTGAGTCTGGATTGAGTCTTTGTCTTTGAAATGTTCAAGAACATTTATTCGGATTGGCGCTAGATGTTGTGACCTAATCATACATCGCCCCATTGCAAATGGGGACCCCCCTTTTTTTGAGCTCTAGTGCTTTTCTTTAGTCTTGGATGATGCCTTAGCACTTTTTCATGATGAAGTTAGTAGTGTTTGAGTCTATAGCTTCGTTTAGGAAAGTCATCCGTCAAACAAGGTGCAATTGAGAATATTGAAGTTAATCCCTGAGGCCCTTAAATTGGCTAAGTTTGGAACCCTGATGTTCAGTGATCCTGAAAATGACAGTCTAAAATCTGGTGGATCCCAAAAAAGCTATAATCTGCATGTTAAATCCTATGGATCTGGGACCTATCTCAAACATCCTGGAAGTATATTTCAAAAATATTTAAAGTATATGTACTTCCACCCAGGGGTCTTCACCTTCAAAATTTGCAAAAAAAATGGCTAAGACTCAGGAGAAGATTAAAATTGTCATCTGATGCACCACTATTGGAGGGTGGTTTAATTTCAATTTCAAGATATCTTTCAATCGGGGCACAAAATCCTCAACCAATGCGCGAAGACAAGGTGGAGATGTTTGTTTTCATTATTATGGTGCAATTTTTAACCGGAGAACAAAATGGTCAATCAATGAGCCCAAAGATGAAGGGATGAAGTATCTTGTTTCAAGTTTTAAGTGATCATTAAACCGAGCATCAAAACCTTCAACCAAAGCGCCATTTTAGTATGAGGTGAAAGTAAAAGTTTTAAGTGAAATTTTAAGCAGAGATTGAAATCTTGATCCATTGTGCCAAAGGATAGGGGGCTATTAGAATATGCAAAAGGTGTGATTACAATGGGAGATTAAAATCTCCGATCGACGCGCCACTTTGGGAGTAAGTATTTAGTTTAAGATTCAAGAGATCAATTAGGCATAGAACCAAATGGTGATCTAATGCGCCAACTTGATGGGAGTTTTAAGTAAAGTTTTAAGACAAATTTCAACCAAAGATTAAAGTCTTGAACCAATGCGCCAAGATAGGGAAGTCTTTGTTAATCGTTTAAGATGAGATTTTAAGTGAAAAACCAATTTCATATCCAATGTGCCTAGGCTTGGAAGGGCTATTAATTGCATGAAATGATTCTTATATGTTATGAAATCAACTGTTTATCAAAAGGATTCATATTGTTTCTTTGTTGTGTTGCAGGAGCATTGATGGAGCTGAAGAGTCATCTAAGGAGCAAGTGCCTGGAACCACCTTCATGCAAGAAGTAAAATGAAGATAGAAGATAGCCTCTCCAAAGGATCACATCAAGTTCATTGCTCAAGTGCACTTCATCATTTGTATCCAGAGAAGACATCTATCCATCAAGCTTCAAGTTTTATCAATCTTCAAGTATCAGAGAGATCTCCTACTCCATGAAGCATCATTAGCCATGCTACTCTCTATGAAGATGCATCCAAAGAAGATCAACATACATCCTACCAAGAGAAGAAGTATCACAAAGTCATACAAATGAGTGACATACATCATACACATCTGACTTGTAAAAGAGACAAGGCAAGATCAATAAGTATACCTTCCCAAACATTCAAGTTCATCAAAGTAATCATGTTCGAAGACATCACACAGATGATGCAATTTGGGAATATGCTGAGGTGGCACCTTCGTAGCATGTACATATTATTCACCAATCATAGTTCACCATATCATTCAACAAGCAAGAAGCCAAAGAGGACGCCCATGTAGAAGATGCTCTAAAGATTCCATTTTATCCTTATCTTCTTGGAAAACGTGCCTTCATTGCCTCTCTTATGTACTAAAAATAGTAAATTGTTGTAACTACCTGTTGAGATGGCATGATCTGGGCCCTTGGCTACTTTAATTAATCCAAGTGCTTCATTGTAATTCTGGGACTCTATATAAAGGCCTTGTTGCTTCATTTGTAAAATATAATAGTCAGTAGGTAGTAGAGTAGAGTAGAGTAGAGAGAGACTCTCGAAATTCTCTGAGAGTACTTGAAGTTGTAAATATTTCTCAAGATTAATGCAAAAACATTGGAGTTTGTTTGGTGTTAAGTGTTGTCTTGTGGAATAACATGGTTTCTTGTATCTTGATGAAATGGAGAGATGTTTCTAAGTAGAATAGAGTAGTAGTAGCTCATTGATGTAATTCATGTATGTATCGAATATTTGATTAACTCCTAGCTCATGCTTTTAACATTCATCATTGGTGAAGTGTTGTGTAAAGCTAGTCTGAGCTTCATTTGCTTGAGTTTGATTGTGGATGTTTGTTTGAGCTACATCGTCTAATGGATGCTTATGTAAGCCTTCATGATTTGAAAACCATTCACTATCCTTAGGAGATTGCACCAGCTCCATGTAGTTGTAGGCATCCTTAGCGAAGTGGAGTTAGGTTGATTAAGAAGTTTGCCTATTCATGCATCATCATTGCTTCATTGACCTTAGATTAGTTTCTCTAAACCCCTTGCCTTTTTTCCTTTTCTTTATCATTAGAGCATTGTACATATGTCATCCGCACTGAAAGGAGAAATAAGATGAATGAAGCAAGAAGTCTGCGTAAGTCCCTTTGTGATTACCAACAAGATCACATCAAATCACTGAGTTTATCCAATGCAAATCACGAATAAGGAACCTTGAAGTTGTCTCATTGGATCACATAGCTTAGCCTTTGAGAGACTTTACTCAAGAGCGAGTGGGATACTTAGTGTTTTACTCTATTGTTGAGTTGTCTAAAAACAATCATCAACACCACGGAGCATGAGGAATATGTTACAGAGCCTCTAGATGATTCTATGATTGTGCATGCATCTATTCATGTCGAGGATGTGTGCAATACAACAGAGCTATCACACGAAGAATGTATATCAGGAACCCAGGATGATCTTTTTGACATGCATGTGGCTACCATTGATGAGATAGTGCATGTGGAAAAGGACATAACAGCAGCCCTGAATTCATCTCTTGAGCTATCCAATGAAGTTGTTGACACTAATAGCAATGTTCACAGAGTTGAGATCAGCAATATACATTCAGATGATGGGCTTGTTGAAGGCAAAGAGGATGGGGTTTTCAAAACAGCTAACAATGATGATTCCTTATCTTATTTTAGTAATGATGACATAGGTGGTTGTTGGTTTGACTTTCGAACCACACCTATGGAGAGGAAGGACTGTGTTGATGACAATACTAGGGAGTTGGGGAGTGATTTATTAACAAAGGTAACCGTTCATGAGCAGCATTTTCTGTCTGAACAGAGCAATCAGCCTTTTAGCATTTGGGATCCGGGTGTGATGGCACCTAAGTATGACAAGGATCATGTTTGGGATAAAACTCCTTTTGACTATAATGTTGTTCTAACTTCATCTCCACAGTTATGCAAGGATGATGACATTTATGGCATTTGACAATGTTGTTCTTGATCTTGAGAACAAACCTGATTTCACATTGCATGTATCTGATCTTGAGCAAAGAAATAGCAGCCTTGTTGATTTGGGTTTTCAATCCACTATTCAAGATGGTTAGGGAGAAGCACAGGTGACTTGGGACAGCCTATAAGACTTTGATGATAGGTATGAAAGTTCTGATTGTAGCATGCAACATAATAGCAGTGTACTATCCTTGCTTGAGCAAGATTGGAAAAATCAATTTTTGGTGCCTATGGAAAAATAAGTGCACACTTTATCTGGGTTGGATGACATTAGGAGCCTTGTTGAAAAATTCATTTTCATGACACCAAGAAACCAACATGAGAAAAATGTTCCCATTGCTGATTTACACATGATTAAAAGTTAAATGGAGGAAATAAAAATAATTTTTTTACACATGATGCATGATAGAGATGTTGCTTCCAAGTTTGCAAATGGAACTTTGGCCATGATTAATTAGTTAAGGGAAGAGGTTAGTGAGCTTACCATTGATCTTAATTCCACCAAGCTTGCTTTGGAAAAGGACCAAGAGGCACTTCTTGAGGAAAATGATCAGCTCTATGAGGCTCATCAGTTTAGGGAGAAGGAGAACAGAAAAAGGGCAAAGGAGATCAAACAGGTAATGGAGGACCTTGATGATATTCAGGAAGAGTATGATCTTGCCCATTGCCCCAAGAAATCAAAAAAGGGGAGTCTAGATCAGCAAGAGAATAATCTTTAGTTTATTGATAATCCGTTGTTTGGGGTCGATGCTAATGGGACTTATGATAATCTACTCTTCGAGTTGGTTGATGGAGCTTTTTCTGATTCTACTGTGGAGATTTGTGATAACCACAAGATTTGGGATCCAGGTGCAGTTGCCAAAGGTGAGATGTTGATTTAGAATTGGAGAGATGGACATAACTCAAGAGTTGGTACCGCTGTCCACTTTCCAATCAGCCAACATAAGTCAATGAATGATATCATACAGTTGGATTGGCCAACACTTCCAGCCCAGCAGTGGAGTAATTCTCAGATGGTGTTGATTGGAGGAGGTAATGTGGTTAGTGGAGTTCCTTTGGTCATTCCCACATTCACATTTCCTATGTTTCCAGGACTAATGATTTATGACAGCTGCTGCCCTAGCATTTCCATGCTGATTATGGCAACATTGGTTGATGGACAGATGAACATTGAGTACTTACAGGCTTCTTGCCAGCAGGTAGTGGGAGGATTTATAGAGTTAGAGCAATTATTTTTAGCTACCACAGTATGAGTGATGGTTACTGCAATCAATTCGAGATGTTGATGGATATCCCAACAAACGTTACTATGATGATTGCAGTCGATTGGATGAGTTTGTGTGCTCGATATGGGCATGTTGACACTTGGAGATTAGGTGTCGGTGAGGGGTTATCAGTCTATGATCGGGATGGCATTGCCAGGATGTATGATTCCAAGAATGACACTATTGTTATCAGATTTTGGTTAGGGACTAGTTGGTATCACTTATGGGGTAATGTGAGGAGATATGCTGAGGTTTTTCCTTTGTGGTTGAGCATATTATACTTCATCTTGCCTAGGATCGAGTCTGGTAGGGAGATTGCAGCTTAGGGCTTCACTGAGATGCCTTGGCGGGATATGTCCTTTGGTGAGGATTTCAGTCCTTTCGAGTAATTCAGTATGGGATTTAATGGTGAATGCTTTTCACGGGTCCAGGAGAGGAGAATCCAGCATGGGCATGATGGTCAGACAATTATGATCAGAGTGCCGCAACGTCAACATGGTGATTCCTTTCAGAGATTAACTTGGAACCCTGTGATCACATTAGGTTGTAGACCAAAAACTAAAAATGAGAGAGCCGATGTTGAATTTCTTGAGCTCGTTCCTATGGTACCATGGATTGGATTCATGGAAGAGCAATGTCTGAGGGGTTGACTGAGTTCTTGTAGAATTTGATTGCTCTTCTTATCGATGGTTTTCAAGAGACCTCTTGTGTTGGTACCCCGCAGGTCAATGCCTTGAGAGGATGGTACTACAGGTCTTCTCAGTTGACTTGGGACCCTGGGATCATTCTTGATTCCAATTTCGATGAGTCTGTTGATCGGAGGTTGTATTGGTATTGCTTAAGGACAAACAATCTTTGGGAAGGGCGGACTGTAATGTCCCCATTTTCTGGTTCTCTTGTAGCACAATCGAAGTTAACTTTCTGGGTTGGTGATAGCCTAATTAGAGGAGTATTTCGATGTCACCAATGTGTTTAGGTGATCCAATGGAGCTTTATGACACTTTCTGGAGAGATTTCAAACAACTTGTTCGTACTTACTATTTATAGTAAGTGTTTGCATGGCGACAATCTTTCTGGGTTTTTCTAGGTTTGTCCTCTCTGATCCCAGGAGAACACTTCTATTTTTAGTGTCAGTCTGGACACTGTTTTAGTGACTTGGATGGATTTTTAGGGGATTTTTGGCATGCTTTCGATGTGATCTTCAGTTTGGCACTTTTTTGGGGTGAATTTGATTGCTTAGGCCCAAACTTACTATTTTTGGCAAATTAGGGTTTCTGGTCGTTTTAGGATTTTCAGTGATGGAGATGAAGCATCTTGGCGAGACCTTTCCAACGGTCTATAGATCACTGGATTCTGAGATCGTTTGGGCCTTCGTTTTAAAGTCCGTAAATAATTAACGTTTATTTAATATTGGACTTTGGGTTATAATGGCTAAGTGTCAAAAAATGAAATATTAATAAGTCACTTTAGTCATAGTGTTGGAGCACCTAGCACTTTACAATTGGTTTCGAGAAGGCTAAGGGTAATGGTCGAAATGTAAATTAAATTAAATATTTGATTTACACTTGTGAGTCTAAGTCTTTATTTATTGACTCAATTTTTTTTAAAAAAAGACTTAAGTTATGACTTAAAAGTCATATGCTAGGGAAATGAGAGCTCATGTACAGATAAGGGGGTTTTAAAATATTTAAAAGAAATATTTTATAAAAGTATTTTCCTCCTTTTTGGGCGTTGGAAGCCAAGGGGATATAAGAGCTTTTGTGAGCTCATTTTATTATTATTGATTCTCTCTTCTTTGGACATTATTCTACAGAGCAAACTTGAAGCTTGGCTTAGGGTTTGAACTAGAGTTTTGTAGGAACGTAGCCCTCTGTGAGACTGCCTTCTTCGTGCTTGAGAGACAGCATCAGGAAGGACTATTGAGAGCTTCATACGGAGGCTTCGCTTGAGCTTTGATTTGATGTTTTTGATGGATTTTCATTATGATCATGTTCAGATTTCTTGTGCAGCTGGAGACAAAGGTTTAAAAGCAGATTTTGAGACTTTGGAGTAGTTTATTTGTGACTGCTTATCATGTATCTGCTGGCCGTACAGGGGCAACGTTGGCCATACTTCACTTGGAGCATCATTAAGGGTTGTTTGAATGTTACTTTCACTTGTTATCATGGCGTAGGGTTTCCTTTAGCAGGGGCGATCAGTTTGTGAGGCTTTAAGGTGGTTTTCGAGCTAGTTTTCTAGCCATTCATTGCTGCAGCAACACACTTTAGCTAGCCGTACTACAGCCTTGGATGTTAAGGGGACTTTGGAGCTGGTTTGCACTTATTTATGACTGATATGAACTCAAATTGGGCGCCTAGGGTTGCACAACACTTCCTACTATTTGCATGAAGAAGAATATTGATATGTATGCCTTTTGATGAAGTTTTCATAGCACTGTCATAGCCGGTTCATGTACAGCAGTGAATGAAATTAGAGATTTGCATATGGGTATGTTGTCATAATTCATTTTATGTAATTCTATGATCTGGATCTTGGTTCATTTAAGCATTGGGGTTTTAGTTTTTCTGGGTATTCAATGCATGTCTTATATTCCATTGTATTTGTGCAAAAACATTACATGCAAAACACAAAATCCCTTCTCCAACTTCTGTCTAGTTCTGAAAGACCGCATTAATAATAAAAATAACACTATTAAGAAAATAAAAAAATTTTACAAATAGGGCAGCTCTTTACACCTCATGGAATTTATCGATTGTAGGACATGCACCGATATGGATTTGTTGAAAAGGCTTTAGAAACTTTTAAGAAAATGCAGGTGGCAAGTTCTCTAGCTAAGTTCCATGGCATTTTCCCAATTTCTTCTTAGTCTGCGTTGTTGATGTGTTTTTTATGCACATTCAAACTCAGAATAAAATACCAAGGTATTCTATCCTCTCTTGAACAAAGTCTCTCAAAGGATAAACAATGTGATCCAATGAGAGAACCCCAAGGTTCCAGATGTCAAGTCTTGACTTGCAATGGACAGACTCAGTAGTTGATGTGATTTGCTGAAAACTCACAAAGGGACTTACGCTAAGTTAACTCCTCATTCCATTCTAAATATGTTATTCTCCTTCTTGTGAAGTGTAACTTCTTCTAACAGGCTACGAAAGAAAATGAAAAAGGGAAAGGGTTTATGCCAAGATAGATAAACTCCTCGTGAAACCAAACTCCATTTCGCCACGAGAATCAACAACTACACGAAGTCAATGCAATCTTCTAAGGAAACTCAAGGATTTTCATGTTACAACTCTCCATCCAAACACCCACTGCCGGTGCAGCTTGAACTGGCATCTACAACCGAACTAACGCGAACGTGGTTCAGGATAACTTTGCAAAATGATTTATCGACAAATCATAAAAAGTATGAACCATTTAAGGAATTCATCAACTATCTTCACATATAAACATTACATCAATGAACTTCTAATTTAATATTACTCTACTTGGAAACACATCTCCATCATATTCGAGAATTAGAAACCATGCTAACATTCCTCAATCACACAAAATCACCATGCGAACCAACAATGAGCTTGTATTGATTTTGGAAATGCAGGATTACAACAATTTCATATATCCTCTCGATAATTTTGAAGAGTCTACTCTACGCTTTTCCTTTTCTAACAGCATCTACTCCTACTACTTGATTCTTTCTCTCCCCCTTGCAAATGATAGAAATGGGCCTTATATAGGCTTCAAAATTACATGAATGGCTAGGATTGATTTGAGAATCAATGGCCCAGATTTTGACAACAAGGCAGTTTGTTACAAAAAATACTATTTTTAGAATCATTGAATGTGAATGGGCGATGTGGAAGACTGTGATTGGCTTGATGGTGTGCACATGCCACCTGAGCATTGAGAAAACAAGTTTGATTTCCTTTCTGTTCACATTGTTTAGAATATCTTCCCAAATCTTGTCACCTTTTCAAGTAGTCTTCGAATCTAGATTTTCACCTCTGCAACTTGGCTGCTTTGAACTTGAACCCTTGGGAATTTTGATACTTCCTCGTGTTGTCCTGATGTAATTCATGAATTTCTTGAATGCTTCAACTCATTTCTCATCTTATGATGTTCTTGATGATGTTATTGTGCAAGATGCAAGATTCCGATTCTGGATTATTGTGTATGAATTCTGGAATAGACTAGTGTATGATGGATGTCTGCGCATGAAATTAGTGACCTCTGGAACTTGAATGTGAAATTGGACCTCTTGGACTCCTGGATGTCCATGATGAAGTGTAGTGCTCTTGCTCCGCTCCAATGTAGACCTTGACATTGAATTTCTTTGTGTGTTGTAGTGGAGTATTTGAATATCTAGAACGGGTTCTTCTCCGTGTATGTCTTTGGTGGAATCCTCTCATTCTTTGTGACCTTGAGCAATGCTCCTCCTTCGTGGATATTCCATCACTAAGTGGGGCACCCTCCATTACTCCTTTCCTTCGCAGTCATCATTCACCTGTACGAACATCATGACGTCAGCATCTTAGAATGGTGCTTAATAAACAAACAAATGGGGCAACCGCCAAATGCACATGGGATAAATTAAATTTGCAATTTTTAAGTTACCTCGCTTTACTTCAATAAAAGCCAAAAATGCAAATTTTGCAAAAAAATAAACGTGGCTGGTTTCTCAATAATTCCAATCAACAAATATAGTTCTCAGTTCGCTCCTCCTTTGATTGCCAAAATCTGTTCTCGAACTTGTTTCAACAGTGAATTTAAGGAATGAGGTCATGCATAAATATTTGCTGCAGGTCAACCCCATAGACACTTAAGGACTCTAAGCAATTTCATTTGATATTCCAATACTCATCCTTACCTTGGCAAGCTTGGGATGATCCTAGTGTTGAATTTGGGTATGCGCACATATCAAGAGATATGTATAACTTGCTTGCAGACTTTCGAAGACTTCCACCAAGATGCATGAATTTTGAGTCACAAACACTCATATGAGAGCCTAAACAAACATTTTATGTATCAGGCGAAGTTGCAATATGCAGGTCCCCTAAAATATGGGCATGGGACCGGACCTAGAAAAGGTGAATTTATTATGCTCAAATCATGGCGTCATTTTTAGAAAAAACAAAGCAACCATTGCACAGACACCCAAGGCGGACCTTTTAAACCGTAACGTATAACATTTGAAATTTCTTATCTTGTAAAGTGATCAGCCCCAAATGCCGGGAGCGGACATTGCAAATTATCATGTGCAAATTTAGAGTCGGCTAGGCAACTGTGAGAATGTGTATAGGCGGGAGTTTAAATGCACCAAGCATAAAAAAAAATTGCATTAAGCTAACTGGTCACCATCAACCTTTAAGGCAGAGCTTTGAATCCTCCTTGCATATTATACATAAGTGATATAATAGCATGCCTATGTGTCGAGCAGACTTTTTAAACCCTTGAGCATGACATTTAAAAGAAACAAGGATTGCAAAAGGACCGTGAAAGTCCGCCTGGGATAGTTATTTAAAGGCACCATGTATGATTTGGCACTGACTATAGACACGCGTTTGAAGCGGACCTCTGAATGCTCTTTACCTAAGACTAAGTTTAGAAAATACGAAACCTTCTCAAATATGCGCCTAGGCGGCTTTACTCATTGCCTATGTATAGATTCAAATTTAGTAAAGTGATCGTATACGTGTTCTTAGGCGTCGGTTTTAAAGTGTCTCGTATGTTTTGATGTCTCACAGTATGCAAAATGATTGGGAATTTGCGCATAGAGCAGACAATTCAACGTATAGCCTCGAGGAACAATGATCAGACGGATTAATACCCCATGCATAATTTGAAGACACTCACTATTTAGTCATCGAAAACTGTTTGGGGCAGACATTTTAAGCCATTGTGCATAATTCAGATGTTTCAACTGGAAAATAGAGATTGCACGAGGACCGCACAAGTCCGCCCAAGTGGATATCTTGGCATGCTATGCATACCATGAAGAATGATTATGTATTGGTTCTCAGAAATGGACTCATCTGACCATTGCAAAATCTCTCAAATGATATGTGCCGGCGGGAATCTTGGACTTACATGCTGGCTTGGCAGACATTTTGAACTGATATGCATAAGTCGGATAATGCAAAATGCAAGATTGAAGTGAATATGCGTTGAGGGGAAAAGCGGACATTTTGATACGCTATGCATAATTTTGACATTCGATACTTATGCAAAGTGACATCAGTTTTGCGCTAAAGTGGGATTCTTGAAGCTCCATGCATATTAGAATTTCACCGTTTGCGAGCTGACTTAAGGATATGTGCTTAGACGGACTTATGGGACCCACGTGTAGGTTATGAAATATGATATGCAAGATGGTAGTGGATGTGTGCCTAGAATAATAAGCGGATTTTTTAGTGTACCGTGAATAGTTTAAACTTTGCAAATGCAAAGTTGATTGCATTAAGCGCCTAAGCGGCCTTTTTGGCTAAGCTTGCATAAATTTGAAATTCAATGAACTCGAGACAAATTTTAACATCCAATCTCCCCTTTGGCAAAGCTCCCAATCAACTTTGAAATTCATTACTGCAAAAAATTCTAAACTTAAACAATTTTTTAAATTTCATCTCATCGAGGTTCATGATTCGACTTTTGAAAAAGAAAAGGGGGAAGTCGTTGAGGCATTTTCAATTCTTCTGGTTACTAATTCCCTCAGACATTCAATTGACCTCACTACAAACTCTCGCAATTCGCAAACTTCCTAATTCAAGCAGGAACTCCCGAGCAGGATCACAAACAAAACAAAGCAACTCAAGCCAAAAACTCAAAAAGAGGGGTCCCCATCAGTGATGGGGTGATGTGTGATTAGGTCACAACATCTAGCGCCAATTCGAATAAATGTTCCTGAACATTTCAAAAATAAAGACCCAATCCAAACCCAGAAACGTCAGAAAATACCTTTAAAGTCATCACCCGACTAGGAAACGCACTCAAAAGGGATGAAGAATCCTAGATTGGATCGAGACACTTCATAGTTAAACATTTCCAAAACAGTGATCAATATAAAATCTCAAGTGTTCCAAAGATAAACAAGAATCAAAATTTCAAAATTCCTGAGTACACCCACATATTAGGCCAAATAGACATGCATACTTGATCAAAGCGTCAAAATCAAAAGCTTAGCACAACCATTCATATTCCGAAGATCCAAGTGTGTGCATCGTGAGTTCATTCCCATCCATCAACAACTAAGATGATCTCAGTTCCTCCGCATTAAGCTACGTGATTAGTACACACCTCATGAACTCCCTGCAAATGGCCCTGCTGCCAGCAAGCGTCTATAGCCCCGACGAGTTTGTCTCGTAATTCCACTCGAGCAGAGCCCTACTACCGGTCAAGCGTCCATAGTCCCGGTAAAGATTACTCGATTGTCCATCTAACTGAGTTATAGTGTGTGATTTGTGATTTTCTTTTCATTTCTTTTTTTTTCTTTTCTTTTGATTTTCAACAAGCTTATATTTGGCAGAGTACAATGCAGTACCGCTACCCTTGCAACACATGCTTTTGACAGCACGAGTTATGTTGATAACTCAACTAGCTGGGTGTGGAATTCCGATGGCGGCAAAGGTGGACCTTTAGATTTTTTCACTTAATGCGAGATCACAAAGATTCACTTAGGTACCTCTAGATTTTAAAAGTTTGAAAAGATATAAGATCCTGAAACACTTCGAGTCGCTCTAAACAGTCAATTTATCCTCCAAGAGCAAGCAACATGCTATCAAACACTAACAATGGAGTCCACAATGAATCTATCAATCTGATGCAAGTTTCTCAAAGGAAAACTAGGAAGTTGATAATTAGATTAAGATTTGGCATTTTAAACATGATAATCACAAGATGTTAGTGTCAAGACACAATATAGGATTCCTTTCCGAGTCAAGTACAAATCTTAGCTAGTTGATAAAGTTAAAGAAAATCGTCTTTAGAATCCAAAGAATTTCATGAACATTTATCAAAGAAATGAACTAACATTCAATAAGAATCAGGCAAAATGTGCTTTAAGGATAACAACGCCCACTTCACCAATCGGGAAACCCACAAAAGCAAACCTATACTAAAGCAACAACCTAAACTATGGAAAGCAAACAAAGCCCAAGACTAACTAAACACAACAAACTACTCTAAAGCAACAAAAAAGAAAACCTACTCTAAGCTACGTACAAAGAGCAGACACGACTCAAAAGACCAAAATATATACAAGACCTCGAATGATTTCTCAAAATGAAAAGCAGTAATAAGGTACATGTAATGGTTTGGATTTTGGCAAATTTGTCCTTGAATTCGGACAAAATCAGTAGTTGTGGCAACTCATTTGGACCATGATTAATCCATATGCACGTTGTTTTTCCAAAATTTCCATAATCAAATTCATACTCTTCAAATTCACAACTTGGAAATTCATGATCTTCAAATTCGTAATCTTCACAATTAGGAGAAAGGAAAGATACAACCTGGTGGTCTTCATCCTCAAGAGAAAATTCAAGCTCAACGCTAATCAACATGTCGAGAGGTCGAAGTTGGTGATGAATCATCCCACTCACATCCGCAACATGCAAATCAACATCATAATAAATAGTGGGCATATCAAAATGAAGAGGTGAAAATAATTAAAATTCGGAAACATAGAACATTTCACCTGTAAGTTCATCATGAATCTTCAGCAACAGATCTAGCATCAATTCGAATTGCTTTGTATATTTAGCCTCCATTTCTTCATCTCGTTCTTCTTGGGATGACTTTGACTGTACTTCATTCATGAGAGCGTCGAGTGCCCCTTCGAATTGCACTTGATTCTCTGACTTGCGAGTGATGACTTGCAGCATATCTTTATGATTACCATCTCTTTCAAGGACTCTTGAAACCTCTTGCAATTCACTCTTAATAATCTCTTCAAGCAACATGAATGAGTATGTAACAAGGAACTCTTCTTCTTGGAAAGGACTTAAATCATTTTCTTCTTTGATGGAGGAATCAACATCTTGTTCATCAATTACCTTTGTTTGAACATCTTCTATTACGTTTTCAACTTTCTCTGCAAGAGGTTTGCTCTTACTTGGAAAAGGTATGCAAATTGACTTTCCACTTAATTATCTAGTTCACTTGTGCTATCTTCACTATTGAATAACATGGGAACATCTTCTCCTTTGGGTGGTGAATTGATTTCTTTAAGACATTTGCTCCACAAGTCGTCTAATCTCAATTGTACCTTGGATTCTTCTTCCAACCTTAATTCTTCCTTTACTTGATGAATAGCTCCTTGACAAGATGAACATGTGAGTTCTGAATGAGTGGTGTTATGAGTCCTGCACCAACCACCTAGAATCAACATTTCCTCTGCAGACAGGTCCCTCTCAATACTTAGTCTCTTCTTGATCATTTCCTTAAAACTTATGAAGAAATCTCTTTCATCAAATAACGCATCGGGAAGCACCTTTCCAGAAACAATCGGCTCATGTACTTGTGAAAAAGAAATTTTTTCTTGCAATGCTAATTCCATCCTCGATAAGAATGTTAGGCAATATAGCTCCTCGTGTCCATTGGTGTCGTGAATTCTACATCCCTTACTTGATGCAAAGTCATCCAAACTCTTAGAATAGAGTTGTGCATTCAAAGTCCACCAAAGCTGAAGAATCTCATCTTGAGGATGATACATATTGAATCGTTTTGGAAATTTTGAGAAATCCATCCTTCACTTTTTTTTTTTGGTATTTTCAATTTTTTACTTTTAGATTTTTGAAGTTTTTGCTTTCTTTGTATTTTTTGGCATAAGAGAGATCTTCGAAATCTCAAATTTGACTTTGAAATCTCACTTGGTTCTAATTCCATAATTCGGAGTTCGTTCATGTGCTCGGAGTGAAAGAAGCAATATAATTCCTTGTTCATGCCCTTTTATCCTGAGTTGAGATGTATGTACTTCTTCGTTCTAGCCTCCTTGCTGAATTATGTCGAGCGATATGAGGAGAGGCGTACATAAAAGTGATGGATGATAGAGCAATGAATGATAAAACACCAGAATATCTTTGGTATGCTTGGAACAAATGGAACAATTCCTTGTTCTTGCCCTCCTTCTAGAGCCAATTCTATTGATGTGTTTTTTATGCACATGCAAACTCAGAATAAAATATCGAGGTATTCTATCCTCTCTTGAACAAAGTCTCTCAAAGGCTAAACAATGTGATCCAATGAGACAACCCCAAGGTTCCAGATGTCAGGTCTTGACTTGCAATGGATAGACTCAATAGTTGATGTGATTTACTGAAAACTCACAAAGGGACTTACACTGAGTTAACTCCTCATACCATTCTAAATATGTTATTCTCCTTCTTGTGAAGTGGAACTTCTTCTAATAGGCTACGAAAGAAAATGAAAAAGGGAAAGGGTTTAGAAAACTATTCTAAGGACAATGATATAATGAAATATGCCAAGATAGATAAACTCCTCGTGAAACCAAACTCCACTTCCCCATGAGAATCAACAACTACACGAAGTTGTTACAACCTTCTAAGGAAACTCTAGGATTTTCATGTTACAAATCTCCATCCAAACACGCACTACTGGCACAGCTTGAACGAGCATCTACAACCGAACTAAAGGAAACGTGGTTCAGGCTAACTTTGCAAAATGACTTATCATCGACAAATCATAAAAAGTATGAACCATTTAAGGAATTCATCAACTATCTTCACATATAAACATTACATCAATGAACTTCTAATCTAATATTACTCTACTTGGAAACACATCTCCATCATATTCGAGAATTAGAAACCATGCTAACATTCCTCAATCACACAAAATCACCATGCGAACCAACAATGAGCTTGTATTGATTTTGGAAATGCAGGATTACAACAATTTCATATATCCTCTCAATGATTTTGAAGAGTCTCCTCTACTCTATTCCTATTCTAACAGCGTCTACTCCTACTACTTGATTCCTGCTCTCCCCCGTGCAAATGAGAGAAATGGGTCTTATATAGGCTTCAAAATTAAATGAATGGCTAGGATTGATTTGAGAATCAATGGCCCAGATTTTGACAACAAGGCAGTTTGTTACAAAAATTACTATTTTTAGAATCATTGAATGTGAATGGGTGATGTGGCAGACTATGATTGGCTTGATGGTGTGCACATGCCACCTCAACATTGAGCGAACAAGTTTGATTTCCTTTGTGTTCACATTGTTTAGAATATCTTCCCAAATCTTGTCACCTTTTGGAGTAGTCTTCGAATCTGGATTTTCACCTCTGGAACTTGGCTGCTTTGAACTTGAACACTTGGGAATTTTGATACTTCCTCGTGTTGTCCTAATGTAATTCATGAATTTCTTGAATGCTTCAATTCATTTCTCATCTTATGATGTTCTTGATGATGCTATTGTGCAAGATGCAAGATTTTGGTTCTGGATGATTGTGTATGAATTCTAGAGTAGACTGGTGTATGATGGATGTCTGCGGATGAAATGAGGGACCTCCGGACCTCGAATGTGAAATTGGACCTCTTGGACTCCTGGATGTCCGTGATGAAGTGAAGCGCTCTTTCTCCGCTCCAACGTAGACCTTGACATTGAATTTCTTCGTGTGTTGTAGTGGAGTATTTGAATATCTGGAATGGGTTCTTCTCCATGTATGTATTTGGTGAAATCCTCTCATTCCTTGTGACCTCGAGCAATGCTCCTCCTTCGTGGATCTTCCATCACTAAGTGGGGCGCCCTCCATTACTCCTTTCCTTCGTATTCATCGTTCACCTGTACAGACATCATGACGTCAGCATCTTGGAATGGTGCTTAATAAACAAACAAATGGGGCAACCGCCAAATGCACGCGGGATAAATTAAATTTGCAATTTTTAAGTTACCTCGCTTTACTTCTATAAAAGCCAAAAATGCAAATTTTGCGAAAAAGTAAATGTGACTGGTTTCTCAATAATTCCAATCAACAAATATAGTTCTCAGTTCGCTCCTCCTTTAATTGCCAAAATCTGTTCCTGAACTTGTTTCAATAGTGAATTTAAGGAATGAGGTCATGCATAAATATTTGCTGCGGGTCAACCCCATAGACGCTTAAGGACTTCAAGCAATTTCATTTGATATTCCAATACTCATGATTACCTTGGCAAGCTTGGAACAATCCTAGTGTTGAATTTGGGTATGCGTGCATATCAAGAGATATTTATAACTTGCTTGTAGACCTTCAAAGACTTCCATCAAGATGCATGAATTTTGAGTCACGAACACCCATATGAGAGCCTAAACAAACGTTTTATGTATCAGGCAAAGTTGCTATATACAGGTCCCCTAAAATATGGGCATGGAACCAGACATAGAAAACATGAATTTATTGCGCTCAAATCGTGGCGTCATTTTTAGAAAAAAAAAAAGCAACCGTTGCACGGACACCCAAGGCGGACTTTTTAAACTGTAACGTATAACATTTGAAATTTCTTCTCTTGTAAAGTGATCAGCACCAAACGCCCGAAGCAGACATTGCAAATTATCATGTGCAAATTTAGAGTCGGCAAGGCAACTGTGAGAATGCGTTTAGGCGGGAGTTTAAATGCACCAAGCATAAAAAAATTCGCATTAACCTAACTGGTCACCGCCAATCTTTAAGGCGGAGCTTTGAATGCTCCTTTCATATTATACGTAAGTGATATAATAGAGTGCCTATGTGTCGAGCGGACTTTTTAAACCATTGAGCATGACATTTAAAAGAAACAAGGATTACAGAAGGACCGTGAAAGTCTGCCTGGGACAGTTATTTAAAGGCACCGTGTATGATTTGGGACTGACTATAGACACGCATTTGAAGCGGACCTCTGAATGCTCCTTACCTGAGACTAAGTTTAGAAAATACGAATCCTTCTCAAATATGCGCCTAGGCAGCTTTACTCATTGCCTATGTATAGATTCAAATTTAGCAAAGTGATCATAAACGTGTTCTTAGGCATCGGTTTTAAAGTGTCGTATGTTTTGAAGTCTCACACTATGCAAAATGATTGGGAATTTCCGTATAGAGAAGACAATTCAACACATAGCCTCGAGGAACAATGATCGGACGGATTAACACCCCACGCATAATTTGAAGACACTCACTATTTAGTCATCGAAAATTGTTTGGGGTGGACATTTTAAGCCATCTTGCATAATTCAGATGTTTCAACTGGAAAATAGAGATTGCACAAGGACCGCATAAGTCTGCATGAGCGGATATCTTGGCATGCTATGCATACCATGAAGAATGATTATGTATTGGTGCTAAAAAATGGACTCATCTGACCATTGCAAAATCTCTCAAAAGATATGTGCCGGCGAGAATCTTGGACTTACACGCGTGGCTTGGTGGACATTTTGAACTGATATGCATAAGTTGGATAATGCGAAATACAAGATTGAAGTGAATATGCATTGAGGGGAAAAGCCGACATTTTGATACGCTATGCATAATTTTGACATTTGTTACTTATGCAAAGTGACATCAGTTTTGCGCTAAAGTGGGATTCCTGACACTCCATGCATATTAAAATTTCACCGTTTGCGAGCTGACTTAAGAATATGCGCTTAGACGGATTTATGGGACCCACGCGTAGGTTATGAAATATGATATGCAAGATGGCAGTGGATGTGTGCCTAGAATAATAAGCGGACTTTTTAGTGTGTTGTGAATAGTCTGAACTTTGCAAATGCAAAGTTGATTGCATTAACTGCCTAAGCGGCCTTTTTGGCTAAGCTTGCATAAATTTTGAAATTCAATAAAGTCGAGACACATTTTAACATCCAATCTCCCCTTTGGCGAAGCTCCCAATCAACTTTGAAATTCATTACGGCAAAAAATTCTAGACTTAAACAATTTTTCAAATTTCATCTCATCCAAGTTCATGATTCGACTTTAGACTTAGACAATTTTTCAAATTTCATCTCATCCAGGTTCATGATTCGACTTTAGACTTACACAATTTTTCAAATTTCATCTCATCCAGGTTCATGATTCGACTTTAGACTTAAAACAATTTTTCAAATTTCATCTCATCCAGGTTCATGATTCGACTTTTGAAAAGAAAAGGGGGAAGTCGTTGAGGCATTTTCAATTCTTCTGGTTACTGATTCCCTCAGACATTCAATAGACCTCACTACAAACTCTCGCAATTCGCAAACTTCCTAATTCAAGGAAGAACTCCCAAGCTGGATCACAACCAAAAGAAAGCAACTCAAGCCAAAGACTCAAAAAGAGGGGTCCCCATCAGCGATGGGGCGATGTGTGATTAGGTCACAACATGCGCCAAGTGGGAGTGCTAAAATCACTTATGTACATCCATGAGAGCATGATGATGCAAAGATCTGTACAGGCATTAAAGTTATTAATGGTGTGGTCGCAGTGTATGCGAAATGTGAATGGTGGAAGACAAAGGTAGCAAACCATTTAACAAAGAGCTTTATGGACGTCCCTCGAAGCATGGTTTATTGAAGAAACTTTAAAAAGTCCCAAGCAAATATCATTGGGAAATACTAACAGCCCTCCTTGAGTGTATCAAAAACAACTTTAAATAGAGATACAATGATGAAAGAGCTTGATGAAGAGAGACACACGGCATTGGAGTCTGAAGTGGAACAGGCAATAGGCTTTCACCATGTAATTGCTTTGATTACTTCTGCAGGAAAGCTTATTGTAGGTCACAACTGCCTTTTTGGATTTTGGTCACATTCATAGCAAGTTATTGCTCCTCTAACAAAGACAGTGGTTGAATTTGCAACATTTTTTTTTTTGCAAGCATTTTCCATATATCATTGATACTAAGTACCTTCTCAAAACGGAGCCTAATGAAAAATAAGAGCACCAGTTTGGCCTTTGCTCTTACTCACTTGTGTGGTCAGATTGCTTGTACTCCAGACACTGACAATACAGTTATGAATTCTACTATCAAAGTTGTGTTTCCAGCTGAACTACAGAGGCACACAAATACTCATTCTAATGCAAAGCATGAAGGATTTCGAAGCAGTAAGATTGCTCAATATCATTGTACCAGTTAGCCTTAACCATAACACATTATGCTGATGGTTTAGAGGGGTATTTCTTCGCAATGCAGACAAGTTAGCTAGAGAAGACACAGCAGTGGTTACAGACATGCTTGATGGAATTGTTGAAGTCAAAAAATAAACATTGAAAACCTGAAGATGGCAAGTTCATATTCTAAACAGAAATCTATGAACTTGGCTAGGTTCTAAAGGACAGGTGACATGTTGAATATATATGTGAATCTTGCAAGGCTGAAGATTTTATTTAATTATTTCTCTTTTCAAATGATATAGCAAAATTGAGCCATCTTAGATGGACTAGTAAGCAGCCTTTAAAATGTATTTAAAAGGAAAAATTAAAAATCATTTTAAAGGGGAAGTTACGAGAGAAGAAAAATTTTATTTTTCTTTTCACTTTGCCTTTTTCAGTAAACCCATTATGGGAAAGAAAAAAGGGATTTCTTTATAACTGATTTTTCAACAAGTAGTTATGGAAACGGAAGAGTCCTTGAGGAAGACTTACAAATATATAATTGGTAGACATACAGAGGATCTTTTATCTTTTTTAGCTATTCGGGAACAGGGGAGCAGTGGAGTTTTTATTTCAAACACAGTTTGTTGTACAGTGATGTTGGGTCTGTGAACCCACATTTTGTATTGGGGAAATAAGGAGGATATTTTAGAATCTGTGAATTTATGAATATTTTCTTTTGATTGCATGTCCTGTGTGTCTCTGTAATCACTTCCCGATGCATTTTCTGTTATATCAAATTGTGTGGATATTGATTTATGAAGCTGTGAATTCGGATTAATTTATCTGTTGGGAGGATCTGCTATTCATTCTTTTCTTGGGTATCATTTGTGGGTGTGAGATAAGTGAACTTTGTGTTATTTGTCTACATTCACTTCATTCTGAAATTATCTCTCGCATCTACTTTCATGGTTATGGGTAGGTGTTAGTTTGTCTTTTCTGCTTTCTAGTGAAAAGCATACCATGTTTCCGGTCATTACATATTATTCGAAGGTAGCTATGCCTTGTAAAACAAGCAGAGAGCACTTGCAAATACCATTGCAAGCGACTCAACTGTTAATCAGATTGTCATTGGCGTGGGCAAATGAGTATAAAATTAAAGTGACAAATCTGTTTACTAATAGATTTTTGGTGACTCTGTTGGGGAAAGAATCGAAGTGCCAGGGTCTTATTTTCTCAGAAATTTAAAGGTGCCTCCCCGAGGATGGAGGTTGGCAATTCTATGAACTGGAATGTACTCAGAAGCGATTTATTCTAGCAAAAACTCCTGTCTGGTTTATTTTTTAGAATTGCATCATGGCATTGATTTCCTCCCAACCGTGGGGAAATCACTTCGGACCTCTCTTTTTCTCTCAGTATTCACCTCTACCTGAAGGATCAAGAAAGCCCTTTCTGAAGTTTAGTGGGGAAGACTCTCAAGATGCAGAAAATCACATTCTAGCATTCACAGTTGCATGTGGTGTTTTGGGGGTAAGTGAAGAAAATATTTTTGTTAGATTATTTATTGAATCTCTTATTGGGCCTGCAGCAGATTGGTTTCATTATTTAGAAGATAAGTGTATTACTGATTGGGACTCATTGAAGAGTAAGTTCTTGGGAAGATATAAGGGTCCTGTTGATGAAGCTACTCTGCTGTGTCAATTTTTCAATATTCAAAAGCAAGAAGGTGAACCCATCAGGGATTTTGTGGATAGATTCAACTGGCTACTCAAAAAGATTCCTTCCTGTATTCAACTGAGTAAGAAACTTCAGCTTTGCACTTTTATTTCTTCATTGCATCCAGATGTTCAGTTTTGCTTGAAACGGTGTAAAGTAAATGACATTGAAGTTGCACAAGAGGTTGTAAAAATAGAAGATGACTTGATATTAAGTGGTCTATGGAAAGCAAATCAGGTTGTAGATAATTTGATTTGTGAATCTGTGAGGAAGCCTATCATACACAAACTAAGTTTTCAGCCTATAGGTTTTCGAACTACACAGCCTCCTACTGAAAGTTTTAATCTCACTATTTTTTATCCAAGACACTTTGGTAGAGATGAAGTAAATGTTGCAAAAATTAAACCTCACATGGATAGGAGAATTGAAGCCTATTATTTGCATTATGAGGAAGATAATGATGAATCTATAAGTTCCCCATGTGATGTAGAAGATGAATGAGAAGATGAATGATCCTCCCATGGTACAAATTGTAAAGATGATAGTGCAGATGATGTTGTATTGGCCCCCCTTATCTACTGCAGAAATGCAATCATTTACTTTTACCAACAATGAAGACCAATTTGAGGATACACAACACAAAGATGAGGTATTGAACATCCTTTCCTCGAAGTGCATACAAGCAGAATATGAAGTCTTCAAGTTTTCTAAGCAAAATAATATAGAAGTATGGCTGCAAGAAGAGGTCAAGAATGATTTTACATTTGAATCCTTTCATTTTGAAAATTTGAATACCAAAATTTTTAAACAAGAATTGAAAGATGATATTGTGAGTAGCTGTGATAGTGATCAAATAGATGAAGGTGTTGATCCTCATATTGTTTACATTCTGAACTGGTACCTCAATGCAAGTGAGGATGTGTTTTTGTGTGGAGAAGAGTTTGTCATGTCTGATCTGCAAGTTACAGATAGAGAGTATGAAGTGTGTCATGACATTGTTGAGAAAGAGGAGATTGTTCTAGTGGGGGGTGATCTTTAGCCACATGAAAATATTGTTCGTAATGCAGATGTTGAGCCTGATCTACTTCCAGTCTTGTATGAGACACAAGTGGAAGGAGAACTTCATCATTTCCATTGAAGAATGCAAGAGGGTGTGGCACAATGACAAGGAAAAATATCGGAAAAAAATTGCTCAAAAGTGGTTGAAGGAAAAGCTAAATGTTTTGCCAACAAACATTGGACGTGGAGAGTTCAAGGAAGAATATGCTATAATGATTACTCTGCTAAACCAGGTAACAGGTTAAGTAGAAGCAAATAAATTTCATCCTTGGATGTTTTACATCATGTCCCAGATTGTTGACGGAACAAAATGACTAGTCAGTATTAATCAGTGATAGTCTCCACCATCAGATAATTGATTTTCAAAGAGCTCATGAATTCCACATGATGTCATACCTCATATATCTGATGGCCTTTCAAGGTCAGTTTAGAGGTTTGAATGTTGTTGGAACTCTGGACATTCAACATATATATCACCATTAACTGCAGTTAGAGTTTTTAGAGGCTGAACAACATTATAAGCAGGTAAATGATGCATTCCTTATGCATGCAGTGCGAGATCTTGATACTGAGTTGTATATACATTTTTCAGCTGATGCCAGATCAGCAATGGTGGAATGGGCTGATTGGTTTTCCCACTTTCTCCTACATCAGGGTATATGCCTGCTTAGGAGAGCCATTCATGCTACCAAGATATCCAATGGATGAGGTAGCATTCATGGAATTTCTAAGGCAAGTCTATGAAGTTCATTCATTTTTGCGTAGCAGGCGCAGGATGACTTTCAGTTTTCCCATTGGGATGGATTATACAGATGTAGATCTAGAGCAAATGCCAAAGTAATTGGTAGCGAATTGTCCAAGTATGGACTCAAGTCATTTGACAGGAGGTTTTCATATGATCCTCGTGGTGTTTTCCAGCACACCTTGGTCAGAATTGTGTACATGCGCCTGCAGTTGAAGATTTCTGGGCGAATTGTGTAGATGAGTTTGAAGTACAGAAACGTAGCTATAGCAGGCTTACTTTGAAGTAGTTGGTTGATATCCTGTCAGAGGATGTAGAAGGCTTGTCAGATGATGATGGTGAGGTTCTACTTCTCATGTATTTCAGAGATCAAGTCAAGTAAGAGCCACTATCACAAGTTGATTGGTTCGCCAAAGAGAGCACCTTAATCGAGGAAAGAACGAGTCAGGTTATCAAAAATAGTATGATATTCTTGAATAATAAGAAGCGGAAAGAAGTCATTCCGGTTGCAAAGCTGTCAGTTGTTCAACCATCTATACCTTCCACTTCCAAACCAAAACCAAGAGTTAAGGCTATGAGTGTTCTTCTAGAAGGAACGAAGATGGACAAGTTGAAGAGAAAAAAGTTTGAGTCTCCAGTCCATATTCAGCAAGAACAACTAGTAGTTGCATCAGAAGTTCCGGCTGAACCAGCACCACATGTTGAAACAATGCCCTCAGCTCATGTTTCTCCACCTCCATCACCGAGGTCTTCTCCCATTCACATAGATTCAGAACCAGATTCGCCAGTTCATGACACTACGACACACATTTATCCATCAGGAGCTGATAGAACTAGAATCGAGCGTCCCAAAGAAGTTGGCTCATCTTGGGTAGGAAGAGGAGAAAGCCTTCATACTAGTTGAACTTGACAGAACTTGATAGCGTCTGCCAAGACATACCAGAAAAGAAACTTAAAAAGCAAGTTCACATGGAGAAGAATGCTAATGGAGAAATTATTCTTGAAACTACAACACTGCCGGAAGATAAGAATGTCAATGAGATTGAGGTTGATGATTTCAAGGTTGTCTTGGTACAAGTACCCAATACATAGATGTGAATCTCTTTGAGGTTGCAATAGATAATCTGAAGGAGAGAGTGTTGAAGGATGGAGAAGATAAAGCAGCCCCAAGGCTGAAAATAGGTAGCTGTGGTAATATATTTCCAATCTTCTTCAAGCCACTTCACAGGTCAACTTATTACTTCCTCAGATTCTGGAATCACCGTCCGATCACCAGCAGCTACGTTAGTTGGTCATAAATAGGAGGCATATGAAGGATTGGGTGGAAGAGTTTGTGACTAAAGGCAGATATGTACTTTCACAGATCAATCAATTGAAGTACAATGCTCATGATTTGTGTCAAGGCATTCAGGGGTTTCAGTAGAGTATGGCTGAAGAGAAGTCGGTATTTGAGATCATAATCTCTAACTTGAAGGTAGCATATGATTCCGTCGATTCAGCAAAAAATAAGAAGCTTTCTACTTGGAAAGCACAATATCTTTTCACAGTAAAAACCTATGAGAGGATATCCTAAGAGTTAGCGGAATGGAAAGAAAAGGTGATAAGTGTTCTCAAGTTCATGAGGTCCTTTGTTTCTCAGATCCCGTGCTCATATGAGAAAGAAGATGGTATCCTGTATGATCTCAGCGAAGTACAGACAAAATTCTAGACTCTCGTCCGTAGCAGTTTTAATGGTGATCTCAGTGCTGGCAAGATGGATCATTTTGCCGCTATGACAGTAAAGTTTGATGAAGCTGTGGATGAAGTTTGTGAATTCATACAGATGGTTGCAGATGGTGAAGAGATGTTAGAAAATCAGAATATCATCTTGGAAAGCATCAATGTTCCCGGCAAGAATACAGTTACTAGCTTTTTGGAGAATATTGTTTCCCAAAATACTAATGGATGATGTCACCAACGGGGCAGTGATATAGATAAGGATGGGACTCAAAAAGCAACTTTAACTCAATTCTTTTTGATTTAAAGAATTTAGTTTCATTCAAAGCTTATCCATACTTTATATAAAAAAAGCACTTTGTAATAGTTTGAGTTTTCTTTGCTTTAAAGCAGATTGTTTTAAAGCGGGTGTTAGTTGTAATCTTTGCTTAGAATAGAAATAAAGCTTGCGAGTTGGCAAGTTAGTTAGCTAGGATCAAGGAGATTTTAAGATTCCTTACTCCTTTGATTTATGTATAAATAAGGGCAGCCTTGCCCATTGTTTAGTAACCATAATTGAGATGGCATAATTTGTTGTGCCTATTCTAGCTTGAAAAATTGTTATTCAAGTGCTTGTTCACTTCATGTTATTTGTAATCCAGTGTTTGATCACATATTGTATGCATGTCTTTGCTGCAATACTATTGTCTTGGAGTTGTAATAGCTTTTGATATTGAGAAAGGAAATCTCACGCTTCATATTGCTCTGATTCTCTATCTCATGTTCATCTAGTTAACGTCATTCATGTTGCTTGCATATTCTTACTTTCAGTTTACATCTTAAAGTACAATGAGTCTTCTGATGTGATCTGGAATAAGTTTATTTGAGCTTTTGTGTTAACAAATCATTCCTTGTTTACTTTTGATTCCTAAGCTCTGAGTTTACTTAGGTTGTCAAAAGCATCATTTAGTTTAGGCCTAGCTCTAGTTAGAAGTTAAAAAGAAAAACCTCTGCCACAGCAATAGAATTTTATAACCTTGTGCTTGCAGCTAAGAATAAAAAAGATAGGCAATTTAGTTTCTTTATCCTTTAAGCAATCATCAGCAAAGAGGGAACTTCCCCTCCTAATAGAAGAGCAGTTTATCTGTGCCTAGTTGTCCGTTTCCAACTCGCATTCCAGAGGTGCGAATTGAAATGCCAACAGTTTTCTGGCACCCAAAGTGGGGCACGAGGCATAAAACTTCAAGCAAGCTTAAGCTTATGTCACAAGAATGACTATTTGGCATCCTACTGCTCTTGTTCAACAACCAAATCTTACACCACCTACTATTCAACCAAATCTTGTATGTGTGGAAGGAGAGCAAACGAACATCATTAGTAGCATCAGAAGTTTCATATTTGCACAAAAGGAAAGTCCTGCTCAGTCGAGAAATGCGGCTACTATTCTTGACGAAGAAGAAAACAAAGCAGACGTTGCGTCCGGAAGACCAGTATTACCACCTCCCACGTGGCAATAAATAATCCTGGCTCACAGGGTTTATACAAGAAGGGGGAAAGACGGTATTAAAAATCCATTCTTCCAAGATCTTATTCCTATAGAAGTTGGAGAAGCATCCAACATAGTTCCTAGAGTCTAGTTAGTTCCTGAAGTCAAGCAGGAAGAACCTCAAGAGGAAGCCGTATTCCAGTCTAGAGCAATGGGTGATGCTAATAATAATAATCGCATTAATCAGAATTAGAGACATCCACCCCCATTACCTTGGGGTGACAACATTGGACCTTTGGCCTAACAAGCATATCATGAGCTATAGAAGGGGTCAAGGAAGCACTTTCCCTGATTCCACAGTGATGAGACTCAACATCCTGATGAACACATCTCTGCGTTCACAATGGCTTGCGCTGTTTTGCATCTATCACATGAAGATGTTGTTGTGCATATCTTTGTAGAGACTCTTGTAGGAAATGCTTCCAACTGGTTCAATCATTTGGAGCCAAGCATCATTACAGATTGGGTAACTATGAGCGAGAAATTCTTGGCGAGGTTCAAACCTACTGAAAAGTCATCGATTGTTTGCTAAACTATCAAATTCAAAGATGGGGAACAATGAACCAATGAGGGAGTTTGTAGCAAGGTGTAATTGCCTAGTTACGCACCTTTCTCATACACTCAATCCATCTCTAGAAATTTCGTTGAGCAGTTTCATTAACGCTCTTCCTTCTGAGATAGCCTTCTTTTTGAGATCGATTGATGAAACAGAATTATCCAGTGCAAAATAAAATGCCATCAAGTTAGAGGATAACATGATTACCTCTGGCAAGATGAAGACAGATTCAATCAGGCCTCTTGTTCAGAGTTCTGCGGATCCACTGCTACAGAAGGTAGCAAATGAAGTGACTATCATGAAGAGGCAGTTGCCTACTCAGGGGTAACTTGCGCAGTAGCCGTACCAACCCCAACCACAGTTTCAACCACAACAACAGTATCAACCACAGCAACCATACCAGCCTAAGAGGAACAATTTCTAGCCTTTTAATAACTACAGGCCCAGGTTGCCGGCACCTCCACCAAGGCGAACAATTGACACTGCACAAAATGTAGTGTTTTTCTCATTTCACGAAACTAATGCGCATATTGGTACCACATCTCCTAAAAATTTGAGAATGAATCAGATTATTGGATATGTTGACACTACACCATTTTCAAATATTGTCCCTTCCCCAAGTGCGAACGTTGTCTTACCACAGATGAACAACTTCGATGGCGACTATACTATGGGATACTTCCAAAAAGAACCTGTTTTAATAAAGGAAGAACAAGAGGATCTTCGTCAATATTCTCTTGCGGTAAACCATGAAGATTTTTTAGTGTCTGTGTTTACACGTGCTCAGCATTTCAAGGCACAAAAAGAAGAAGAGGATAAACTAAGGTCAAAAGAAAAGGGGAAGGAAGTGGCTCTCCACATGAAAAAGTCAAGGCTGCTCAAGATTCATCTTCGGTGAATTTTGACATAGTGGATTCTATGATGAAGACAAAGGTGCAGATTTCCCAGCTGGAATATCTTCAGGACCATCCAGATTAGCTAGATAGAATTGTTAACTATGTCAAGAAGGAGACTGTCATACAGCCTACATTGCTTGAATCCTCTATTCAAGCAGAAGAGAAGTCCAAGCCTTTCTATATCGGTCTGTATATAGGAGGCTATAAATTGAGCAATTGTATCATCGATTCAAGAGCCTTGGACAACATCATGCCTTTGCAAATGATGAATGCATTAGGACTCGTGTGCACCAAGACGCATGACAAGTGTTATTCGCTTGAGTCTAAGTCAGTGTCGTTGGTCAGACAATTGAAAGACGCTCAAGTATGGTTGGCGGCTTGCCCTGAGAAGATAATTATGATGACTATCTTGATAGCCGACATTCCAACTAGTTACGGGATGCTACTGAGTAGAAGCTTCTATAAAGATCTTGGAGGAGAAATACAGTTGGATTGGTCATTCGCTACCATTCCTTTAAAGAAAGGCAGTTTCAAGTTGGAACCATAAACCAAGTCTCAGTTCACTGTGGTGAAGTCTTAGGATCCTCAAGCACAAGTGTTATATCAAAAAATGGGTCTTGGTACCTATGTTATGTTATCATAAATAACCAAAGAGAATCAGGAGGTTGTGTGCATAGTTTATAAATCAAAAGAAGAGCCAAAGATATGGACTATGGAGTTTGACAGAAGTTGTTCAACTGCCAGTTCAAGGGTCGGGGTTGTGATAATTTCTCCCGATGGTCATTTGTATCCATTTGCATACCGCTTACAATTTGAATGTAAAAATAATACAACGAAATATGAGGCGCTTTTGTTAGGTCTCAAGAATGCAAAAGATATGGGTATTAAATTACTCAGAGTTGAAGATGATGCAGAGCTGATCGTGAAGCAGATCAAAGAACAATTTCAAGTAAGAAAAGATCGTCTTTGATATTACAAATACAGAGTTTGGAACGCAATCGACTGGTTCGAGGCATTTGACATTAAGTATATCCCACGCTCAGACAATAGCAATGTAGATGCCCTTGCAGTATCCGCTTCACTTTTCATGCCTCATTTTGATTTCCATCAGAATGCATTTGCTATTGAGCTAATATATAGGCTAGCCATCCCCAACAATAGTGACAACTGGCAAAATTCACATGACACATTCTCCTATGCCACAACCAACTCTGATCAACTTGAGCAAATAAGCAACTTTTACCGGTACCAACCAAGTGGAAGATATTACCTTTAGTTTGGGTACCGGATGCAATCTCTGTTCTAGAACTTTCAAAGATTTTGCATTTTCCATTCTTGAACTGGAGATCATAGCCTTTGTCCACCAACTGTCCAACACTGAGAAGATTGTGCTTCAAACCTTCAACATATAGTACATTACCAGTTTTGTTCCTTCCATCAAAAGAAATAGTTCCTCTTCCTCTGATTCTACCAGCAGAATTATCACTAAATTTTACCACTCCTCCTTCATACCTTTCCAAATCTATGAACTTATTTTTGTCACCTGTCATATGGTGAGAGCAACCACTGTCAATGACCCAGTCATCCTTTTCTTCAATTTGAGTAGCCAGAGCTCTTTCTACAATTTTATGATTGATAGATTCAGAGGATATTGGTTCTTCTTCCTTGATGGCAATAAACACCCAATCACTTCCGGATTTGTTTCCTGTCTCTGATTCATCATCTGTAACTCCTTCATTATCATCTTCTTCATGAACATAGTAGCAATTCTTTTGGAACCTTGATCTGTTAGGATTTGGCCTTGAAAATCTTTCCAGACACTTTGAGGCAAAATGACAAATCTTATTGCAGTTGAAACACTTAAAAGGCAATTTTCCTTCATACTTATTGGATCCTCTTGGCAACCTCTTTGCAATAAGGGCTTCAAGTTGAGCAGTTTCTACTTCTTCTTCCTCCAGATCTTTTCTTGCTTTTTCATACCATGACAGTTTCCTTGATGAATTCTCTCCTGGATCAAACCTTTGTTTACCTTTAACAGAGGCACTGGCTTTGAATGCAGATTCAGTCTTGAGGGGATCATCTCCAAACTCTGTCATTTCAAATGCAGCCAATTGATCTCTTGTGATAGTTGTACGGGCTCTGAATTTATCAATGGCAGCAACCTTGATTTTGTAAGAAGCAGGAAGGGATCTGAGAATTTTGCCAACAATCTCATTTTCATCCAAGACTCCACCAGCATTTCTAATTCCACAAACAAGCTCATTTACTCTTGGCATAAAAGTAGTAATATTTTCATCATCTCTCATCTTCAGGTTTTCAAATTTCCCTTTCAGACTCTGTAACCTTGCACATTTGACATACTGGTCTCCTTCATGCAAAAGTTTTATTTTTTTCCAAATCTCAAAAGCAGTTGGTAGGTCAATAACATTTGAGAGCTCTGAATCAGATAATACGCTTAGAACATCTTCTATAGTCCGCAGATTGTTTTCAGCATCTGTGATTTCACTTGCAGCTTTTGGACCACCCTGTGGAGGTACATACTGTGTTGTAACCATGGTCCAGTATGCCATACCCATGCATTGCAAGTGACACTTCATGCGACCTTTCCATAGATTAAAATTTGTTCCATCAAACTTCGGGCCATCCTTCTTGTATGACGACATCCTGGATCTCCTCAAGCGGTTAAGCTCCTTTTAGAGGAACTTGGCTCTGATACCAATTGTTAGATTTAGGGCATACAACTGAGGGGGGGGTGAATCAGTTGTGCAAAACTTTCTCCATTTAAACACTTAAAACCTTTTAGTGATTAGCAGTATATTAATCATGAACTATAATGCATTCAAATCAAGAGCAGAAACACATCAACACATAAGACACCAAGATTTTGACGTGGAAAACCCGGTTAAGGGAAAAGCCACGGGGTGATTAACCCAAGATTGTATTCTCTCTTAGAAGAATAGAAAGAACAGAATGGCACATGCCAATTAGGGCTCACTGCCTGAGCACACTGCTCACAAGAGGCTCACTGCCTACAAGAGACACACTGTCTACAAGGAAATAAATATCACATACATGAACTGGAGATTAGCATCTTCACCATGCTTGAATCAGTTCCATTTAAGCCCAATACTTCTGCTCTGCCTTTCGTTTTCCTTCTCGCTACTCCACACTCATCACCACAAGGACAACTTCAAACTGACTTCGCAATCCCTTATTTATACAAGGCATTGACTTAGGAATGATCATCTAAGTCGGCAAACATTCATAAGATTATCCACTAGATGGATAACTCATCCGGTCAGCCTGTCTCAAGAAGAACATCATCATCCGGAGGTTATTCTTCAATTGCGGGCCCCAACTCCAATGTGGACCACCAATACGGGCTGGACACGATCCAAAGATCTTTACAAGAAATCCTAACTCACCAAGAACATCCGCACTTTATCTATTTACTGAAAACCATCTCTTCTTCATCTGGAACCTCAAGAACACAGTCTGTCATTACTGTCACAGAATAATACATGCTTTCGGACCTTCAAACCATGAACTAATCTAGATAACACTCCATAGAGACTTCCTTAGCACTCCCTCAAATCCGCAGAGTAGGATCTTTCATTTCCGGATCTCACCGGACCTATCTGTATTACTCTGTCACCACTGAACATCTGCCAGAACCGGTTTTACTTGAACCGCCACACCTCCTTCAGATCTTCATGTGGACCTCTGCAATCTCTACTGGACCACCTCAAGACACATATCTACAAACCCTTTGATCCGCATCCTTTGATCTTTATCCTATCTTGGACTTTTACCTTACTGTCATCATTGTTCTTCACTGTTCCTGATTGAGACCAATTTTCTCAATATCCTCAGCTCACAACTCATCCAATCCTTATCATTAATGCAACAGGAGTATGTTGACATCAATGACAACACCGGTTAGACCCATACTTGCAACAATCTCCCCCTTTGTCATTGATGGCAACATATGATGTGAAAAACCATCAAGATAAGAACTCCTCCTTACTGTGACAACTCCCCCTATTAGCAACAACCATTCACATGTCTTCTCTCCCTTTACTGCTCCCCCTTTGACATCAATGGCAAAGGGCACATACTTGCAAATCCACAATCTCAGAATCATACCTGCTGCTCCCCCTGAGTAGCAGCTCCCCAACATCAATCCAGATCACAGTATGTGACTGTGATACTCACCGGACTGATGCACATTAGTGCACCTTAGTTTATCACCAGAGGGGCAATAACCCCTAGCTTCTCCTTGAGATAATTAAAAGAGTCCTTAGGTAGAGGTTTAGTAAAGATATCTACAATCTGATCCTTGGATGACACAAACTCCAATCTGACTTCATTCTTGTTCACCTACTCTCTCAGAAAGTGAAAATTGATAGATATATGCTTAGTCTTTGAATGCAACACCGGATTCTTAGATATACTTATTGCACTTGAATTATCACAGAAGATTGTGATAGGCTTCTCATACTCTACTCTGATATCTCTTAGCATCTGCTTCATCCACAAAACTTGAGTGCAACTACCTGCTGCTGCAATATATTCTGCTTCAGTTGTAGACAGAGATATTGCCTCTTATTTCTTGCTCAGCCAAGACACCAATCTCTTCCCCAAAAAGAATGCTCCACCACTGGTACTCTTCCGGTCATCCACATCTCCTACCCAATCAGTATCTGTGTATGCATGAAAAGAGAAATCATGATCTCTAGGATACCATAGACCATACTCAACTGTCCCTTTTAGATATCTAAAAATCCTCTTGATTGCCATGACATGAGATTCTCTAGGATTAGCCTGAAATCTAGCAACAAGACCAATAGCCTGCATTATGTCAGGTCTGGTTTGAGTGAGATACAACAGCCCTCCAATCATTGACCTATACTTTGTCTGATCAACCTTAGGAGAATCATCATCTTTGCTCAATTTACATCCGGTTGCCATGGGAGTATTCATTAGTTTTAAGTCTTCCATCCCAAATTTCTTCAACAATTCTTTCACATATTTGGTCTGAGAAATGAAGATTCCTTTCTTTGTTTGAATGATTTGCAGACCCAGGAAGAAATTTATTTCAGCAAGCATGGACATCTCAAATTCACTTTTCATCTAATTTGCAAAAGTTTTACACATACTATCTCTTCCTCCAAAAATGATATCATCAACAAATACTTCAACAATCAAAATGTTTTCATGATCAATTTTGAAATACAAATTATTGTCAGCAGTACATTTGTTGAAACCAATCTTCAAAAGGTGTTTATCCAATCTTTCATACCAGGCTCTTGGGGCTTGCTTCAGTCCATACAGTGCTTTCTTCAACTTGCAGACCATATTACCATGATCAAACAATTGAAATCCATCCGGTTGCTCAATGTACACTTCTTCTTCCAAGTCACCATTTAGGAAGGCAGACTTGACATCCATCTGATATACTTTAAAATCTTTGAAGGCAGCAAATGCAAGAAATAATCTAACTGCTTCAATTCTTGCTACTGGAGCAAAAGTTTCTTCAAAATCAACTCCTTCTATTTGAGAATATCCTTTGCAGACCAATCTAGCTTTATTTCTGATTACTTCACCAACTTCATTTAATTTGTTCTGGAAGACCCATTTGGTTCCAATCACATTCTTGTTTCTAGGTCTGGGAACAAGATCCCCAGTGTGATTTTTCTCAATTTGCATCAATTCTTCCTCCATTGCTTTGGTCCAGTTTTCATCATTGCAAGCTTCATTTATTGTCTTAGGTTCAATCTTTGACATCAGACAATACTCATCTGAGTTTTGAGCAATTTTTCTTCTAGTTTGCACACCTTTATTTTTATCACCTATGATCTGATCTTCAGAGTGGTTCAGTTTTACATACCTTGGAATTTTGGGAGTTTCTTGCACTTCTGCTTCTTGATCAGGCTCATTCAAACTTAACTCTTCTTCTTGATTTACCGGATCAGTTTGAATCTGACTTTCAAAAGAGGTTTGGGCTGCTTGAATTAGAACATCATTCTGATCATCTTCATCATGTTCATAAAATCTTGAGGGTTTCTCAATTCCCTCATCAACCTTCACATTTGTACTTTCTATTATCTTTCTCAGTCTCTTGTTATAACACCAGTATGCTTTGCTTTGAGTAGAGTAACCCAAGAAAATTCCTTCATCACTTCTTGCATCAAACTTTCCTAGATCTTCATCTCTTTTGATGTAACATTTGCTACCAAAGACTCTGAAATACCTTATAGTAGGGGAAATGCCAAACCAGAGTTCATAAGGAGTCTTACCGGTATTGCTTCTGATTTGAACTTGATTGAGAGTATAGACTGTAGTGCTAACAGCTTCACTCCAATAGATCTGAAGAACATTTGCTTCCATCATCATGGTCCTAGATGCTTCATAGATGGTCTGGTTTTTTCTTTCCACTACTCCATTCTGCTGTGGAGTCCTAGGAGCAAACAATTGTCTCTTTATTCCATGATTCTCACAGAATTCTAGGAACTCTCTGGATGTGAATTCTCCACCTCTATCAGACCTCAGACATTTCAATTTTAATCCGATTTCATTCTCTGCCATAGCTTTGAATATTTTAAACTTCTCAAGAGCTTCTGATTTCTCTTTCAGAAATGTTACCCACATCATCCGAGAATAGTCATCAATTAGCAACATGAAGTACCTATCACCTTGCACACTCTGGTTCTTGCCGGACCACAAAGATCAGTATGAACTAAGTCCAATAATTTAGTAGAAGACAATTCCTTGCTCTTGAATGTGACTTTGCTCAGCTTACCCAAATGACATTCTTTACACAAGCTATTTGTAGGTTTCACCAATTTTGGAAGATCTCTTACAGCTTGAGTATTGCTTATCTTGATGATATTATCAAAATTCACACAACACATTCTCCTATGCCACAACCAACTCTGATCAACTTGAGCAAATAAGCAACTTTTACCAGTACCAACCAAGTCAAAGATATTACTTTTAGTTTGGGTACCGGATGCAATCTCTGTTCTGAAACTTTCAAAGATTTTACATTTTCCATTCTTGAACTAGAGATCATAGCCTTTGTCCACCAACTGTCCAACATTGAGAAGATTGTGCTTCAAACCTTCAACATATAGTACATTACCGGTTTTGTTCCTTCAATCAAAAGAAATAGTTCCTCTTCCTCTGATTCTACCAACAGAATTATCACCAAATTTTACCACTCCTCCTTCATACCTTTCCAAATCTATGAACTTATTTTTGTCACCTGTCATATGGTGAGAGCAACCACTGTCAATGACCCAGTCATCCTTTTCTTCAATTTGAGCAGCCAAAGCTCTTTCTACAATTTTATGATTGACAGATTCAGAGGATATTGGTTCTTCTTCCTTGATGGCAATAAACACTCAATCACTTTCGGATTTGTTTCCTGTCTCTGATTCATCATTTGTAACTCCATTATCATCTTCTTCATAAACATAGTAGCAATTCTTTTGGAACCTTGATCTATTAGGATTTGGCCTTGAAAATCTTTCCAGACACTTTGAGGCAAAATGACAAATCTTATTGCAGCTGAAACACTTAAAAGGCAATTTTCCTTCATACTTACCGGATCCTCTTGGCAGCCTCTTTGCAATAAGGGCTTCAAGTTGAGCAGTTTCTACTTCTTCCTCCAGATATTTTCTTACTTTTTCATACCATGACAGTTTCCTTGATGAATTCTCTCTCGGATCAAACCTTTGTTTACCTTTAACAAAGGCACTGGCTTTAAATGCAGATTTAGTCTTGGGGGGGTCATCTCCAAACTCTGTCATTTCAAATGCAGCCAATTTTCCAGCCAATTGATCTCTTGTGACAATTGTATGGGCTCTAAATTCATCAATGGCAGCAACCTTGATTTTGTAAGAAGCAGGAAGGGATCTAAGAATTTTGCCAACAATCTGATTTTCATCCAAGACTCTGTTGGTTGCTAAATCTGCAGAGGGTTTGCCAACTCCAACGCACAGGCTGATTTGGCCAACAGATACAGGAGGTTGCGTGAGCTGCCTCCCCTTCACTTTTGGTTCTGCCGCACCAAGGGGGGTATCCCTATAATTCAAGATGTGACCTTGACTAGTTCAATGATAGAAAGATCTAACTTGACAACAACAGGCAGAATACTCTCGTGTCTGGACCAAGATCTGGATGATAGATCACAAGGTTGGCAACATTTTTGGACATATTTGTCTGGTTGGGTATGAGAGTATGTAGGGGTCCTAAGCCTACTCCTACAACTAACAGATGGAGGTGATGAAATGGGTGGACATAATGTCCTAGATGCAAGACAAGGGGTTTTGGCTCATAACTGCTGACCCAGGAGCAGACCGGTGCCTATCTATTGAGCAAGGAGTCAACTAGACGTATACAACAGATGGTTTGCAACTTTCACTCAAGTTTTAGGGGGTTGGACTTGATGCTTGCCTTACAAACATCACCCAAGAATGGGTATCTAACTGCCTCTACTTACAGATATCCCTGCTGACATGCAACCTTCCCCATGCTCAACCTAAAATAATTTAATCCACTCCTTGAATGGAAGTTAGAGATCAAATATGTGATACAGAAAACCATACCCTAGAACCTGAGAAACCCTTAGCAACCAGATTCAGAAGGAGAATAACATGCAGCAAATGGAGACAAGCAGATAAACACATGCAATGAAACATTTCTCATATTAAATCAACATTGAAACTGAACATATGTGCAAAATACATTCATGTTGTAACTCCCAGGGTCATGCCCTGTCTTTCATTATTTACACAAAAATGCCTCAGGCCTTCAACAACCTCGAAAATGAGCAAAACATCCTGCATAAATACAACAAGGAAGGTCCTCAGCATTAATTACATGGTAGATCAAAATTTGCTAGATACAGTATATTGAGAAAATGATGCTCAACGCATTGAATGCAGCAGGTAGGGGAGGAGACAGGGGAAGTTCTCGAGCCATGCGCCGCTAGCCGTGGATGTACAATTTCAGTCAGGTACTAGATCCGTCCACGCCATCACCCATACTTCTGCAACAACCGCCATTAATGTCCACCTACTCGCAGCCTTGGGAAAAACAGTTAACTGTGCATCGCAAACTTTTCCCGCCAAAATGTATCATCCTGATATTTCAAATCATGCAGGATCTAATTATCCCACATGCACCCCGCGGCAACCTCCTTAACACTTTATATACTAGGTCGTGAGCATATATGATGTCGGTGCTTTTGCTCCCGATGACAATAGTATAAGTCTCGTCATCATCATCCTCCAGCATGATATCCGGATGCACAAAATATCACCCTGACGACCAACCTTGCCTTCATGTGAGATATCAACCACATGATAATCGCCTTCATCGGCACAACCTGATGCGTCGGAGGAAGATCCTCCTGCTTAACCAATACCAAATGTCTCACTGATAAACATCCTTATGACGTCACCGTCATACCCTGCTGACGTCATCAGCATATCTGCCTATCGCGCACCTCCTCATATCCAGATGACGTCATCGTCATATTCGCAACATCGGGGGATCTCCATAAGATGACTGATGTTTAAAAATATGACCCCCCTCGGATCCTGATGACGTCACCGTCATATTGGCACTGGGGTGATATTCGTAAGATCACCTGATATTTCAGAATATCACCCCCCGCAGAAATATCAAGGTGCACTGTAGCTCCACTGCAGGATTGGGATGATATCCAAACATCACCCGATATTGAAACATGATGACCCTGATGAAGAATCTGGTTGATAGATGTTGACCACCTCCTAAGAAAAAAATGATGCTGATGCTGAAACATGCTGAGGAGGTCCATGGACTTAGGAATTTTTTGGATATTTAGGGAAGGAGCCAGGCTAAAAAAACCTTGAACATAAATTATCACCAACATAGGCTCCGATTGGGGACGTGCAGGTGCAAGACTGCAGCGAGAATCACAGAACTCTGGGATGCAGACCAGTCCCCTATCCATTGGGCAACAGAGTCAAACTTGCACCAACCTGCATCACCAAACACACTTGATGGCCAAAGGCCACCAAGGAAAGAAAAACCTGTATCTCCCTTTGTCAAACACTTTGTTTTCATCTACATACATTGGATCAAGCCTGGAGATACTACCATGACCTACCCACAAACAAATCTTGTTACTTGCATATTCAGTTCTATGATTCAACTTGTCATTGTCACCCCTATGCAGACAACCTTCAGCATCCTGTGACATGTGGGTGTTAAATTTATCAAACAATGCATACTCAAATGGTATGTAACACTTATCATCATCTGCGTCAACAGTATGCATTGCAAAGTGATCTCCTAGCTGGACTGAAAACAGGAAACACTCAGAGTCCACCACACAGCTAGGAAGATCAGGGCTCTCTTCATCAGCTAGCCTATCAAAAGAAAAGCTTTCAAATTCACAATTGTGCACATCATGCACATAATCATCTGGTACACCAAGCTGGAAAAGATCAGGCTCTGACACCTTTTTACAATTAGGCACATTTTTACAATCACTTACCTGATGTATGCTAGTCTCTCTTTCATCAGGATGAGAAACAAAATCCAAATCAAAAACAATGTCTAGATCCTCACTATACTCAGTCAGATCCTCATCACCAAATGTGTCATAAACGGGCGATCCAAGTGTCTCAGCCTCATTATGGTATGCCATTTGTTCATGGGCAATAGAACATGCATCTTCATCACCAATGGATTCACTCTGTGGAGGAGTATCAGCCTGTGTGTCATAAGCAAAATAGTCATCAAATAAAGAATAATCATGCTCTGCACTAGCACTTGTTTTAATCTCTGATTGCTCATCATCTCCATGTGCCTAAAAAGAAGGCAATGATTCACACATGGAATTGCTTCTCTATTTGCTTACCTCTTCTCTGTCTTGAGTACAATACTCACAGTCATCTCCACAAATCCATTCAAAAAGATGTTCATTGCTGTCCACAATCGCATCATTATTTTCATGGCCAGATGCCTCAACATTGCAATGGGAGTCCTCACTGATCCTTCACTGGCATCCTCAACATTTATTTTTTCATTTTCACATGATGCCATGATCATTTGGTCATCTGCAGCTTCACAACCACTATTCACACCAAAGCCTGGGGACAGGGATTTTAGCAGGTGCAGATTTCTCATTTCTTCTACATTTTCTAAAAATTTGTATGCCATCTGCATACTTGTCACCTTGAAATCCCTCAGTATTGCACTAGAGCCCTCCTCAAAAGCTTCAAAGAATATGCCAACATAGGCTGAAGTATCAGGTTTGAAGCTTTCAGGGATTTGTGAAAGGGCTACTGCAAATCTATGACTGAAATCAATACATGGCTCCTCATCTTGTTTTCTGATTTTCATCAATTCTGCAACAAGATCAGCAGGTTCTCTTACAAATTCTTCTTTGAAATAGTCAGCAAGTTCAACCCAACAGGGAAAGGATCTCTTTGGAAAGATCAAATACCAATCTTTTGCTTTTGCATCAAAGGATCTAACGAAAAACCTCATCCACATATCCTCATCTCTGAATGAATGTTTTTCCATAAAACTGCAAAATTTTTGGATATGTGCACCCCCATCACACACACTGTGACCACTAAATCTAGGCATCTAATAGTATATCCTAGCAAGCATACTTTCTACTTGATAGTCAACCCATGACAGATCTAGTTGGTCATACAAAGGATCAAAAGCGCTGACAAGAGGTTTAGCTTTCTGACTGGCAGACACAACAGGGTTATCACTATTCAACTGAGCCTGCCTAGCCTCTAAGAGTATCAACCTATTTCTTATCTCTTCTATTCTTTTTGTCAACATATCACCCCCTTCTTGACTGAGTATGGGATAAAACATACTTGGGTTCACAAAATTTTCCATCTTAAACATCCTTTGTCTGCCTAAGACCTAAGGCTTCCCTTGGCATCTAACTTATGCAGTAAACAACAAATATAAAGGGAAGAAGCTAGGTACCTTTTCTCATCCAGATGCAGAAATCTGAACATCTTTTAGCACACAACATACAACTATATTTAATGTGCACTTAAATCTTTTTGCAGAGTCGCCACCTCTCCAGAGAGGACAAAATTTACAACAACTGAAAGCTACTTTTCTAGGTTCATTCCACCAGCAGAGCCAAGCAAAACTTCACCAGAGGCTGTAAGATATCACTTTACATCAACATTCCCCAGCAGAGTTGCCATTTCTGTTGTGACTCGGATGGGCCACAAATATATCACCAGAGATGATTAGATAGTACTTTTACTTCACATCCCCAGCGGAGTCGCCATTTCTGTTGGTTGCCAAATCTGCAGAGGGTTTGCTAGCTCCAATGCACAGGCCGATTTGGCCAACAGATACAGGAGGTTGCGTGAGCTGCCTCCCCTTCACTTCTGGTTCTGCCACACCAAAGGGGGTATCCCTATAACTTAAGATGTGACCTTGACTAGCTCAATGATAGAAAGATCTAACTTGACAACAACAGGCAGAATACTCTCGTGTCTGGACCAAGATCTGGATGATAGATCACAAGGTTGGCAACATTCTTGGACATATTTATCTGGTTGGGTATGAGAGTATGCAGAGGTCCTAATCCTACTCCTACAACTAACAGATGGAGGTGATGAAATGGGTGGACATAATGTCCTAGATGCAAGACAAGGGGTTTTGGCTCATAACTACTGACCCAGGAGCAGACTGGTGCCTATCCATTGAGCAAGGAGTCAACTAGACATATACAACAAATGGTTTGCAACTTTCACTCAAGTTTCAGGGGGTTGGACTTGATGTTTGCCTTACAAACATCACCCAAGAATGGGTATCTAACTGCCTCTACTTACAGATATCCCTGCTGACATGCAACCTTCCCCATGCTCAACCTAAAACAATTTAATCCACTCCTTGAATGGAAGTTAGAGATCAAATATGTGATACAGAAAACCATACCCTAGAACCTGAGAAACCCTTAGCAACCAGATTCAGAAGGAGAATAACATGTAGCAAATGGAGACAAGCAGATAAACACATGCAATGAAGCATTTCTCATATTAAATCAACATTGAAACTGAACATATGTGCAAAATACATTCATGTTGTAACTCATAAACTCTAAAATGGGATAGAACAACCAGGGTCATGCCCTGTCTTTCATTATTTACACAAAAATGCCTAAGGCCTTCAACAACCTCGAAAATGAGCAACACATCCTGCCTAAATACTGCAAGGAAAGTCCTCAGCATTAATTACATGGCAGATCAAACTTTGTCAGATACAGTATATTGAGAAAATGGCGCTCAACGCATTGAATGCAGCAGGTAGGGGAGGAGACAGGGGAAGTTCTCGAGCCATGCGCTGCCAGCCGTGGATGTACAACTTCAGTCGGGTACTAGATCTGTCTACGCCATCGCCCATACCTCTGCAACAACCACCATTAATGTCCACCTACTCGCAGCCTTGGGAAAAATAGTTAATTGTGCATCGCAAACTTTTCCCGCCAAAATGTATCATCCTGATATTTCAAATCATGCAGGATCTAATTATCCCACATGCACCCCGCGGCAACCTCCTTAGCAGTTTATATACTAGGTCGTGAGCATATATGATGTCGGTGCTTTTGCTCCCGACGACACTAGTATAAGTCTCGTCATCATCATCCTCCAGCATGATATCCGGATGCACAAAATATCACCCTGACGACCAACCTTGCCTTCATGTGAGATATCAACCGCATGATAATCGCCTTCATCGGCAGAACCTGATGCATCGGAGGAAGATCCTCCTGCTTAACCGATACCAAATGTCTCGCCGATAAACATCCTAATGACGTCACCGTCATATCCTACTAATGTCATCAGCATATCTACCTATCGCGCACCTCCTCATATCTGGATGACATCATCGTCATATTTGCAACATCGGGGGATCTCCATAAGATGACTGATGTTTAAAAATATGACCCCCCTCAGATCCTGATGATGTCAATATTGGCGCTAGGGTGATATTCGTAAGATCACCCGATATTTCGGAATATCACCCCCCGCAGAAATATCAGGGTGCACTGTAGCTCCACTGCAGGATCGGGATGATATCCAAACATCACCCGATATTGAAACATGATGACCCTGATGAAGAATCCGGTTGATAGATGCTGACCACCTCCTAAGAGAAAAATGATGCTGATGCTGAAACATGCTGAGGAGGTCCATGGACTTAGGAATTTTTTGGATATTTAGGGAAGGAGCCAAGCTAAAAAAACCTTGAACATAAATTATCACCAACAGACTCCACCAGCATTTCTAATTCCACAAACAAGCTCATTTACTCTTGGCATAAAAGTAGTAATATTTTCATCATCTCTCATCTTCAGGTTTTCAAATTTCCCTTTCAGACTCTGTAACCTTGCACATTTGACATACTGGTCTCCTTCATGCAAAAGTTCCATTTTTTTCCAAATCTCAAAAGCAGTTGGTAGGTCAATAACATTTGAGAGCTCTGAATCAGATAATACGCTTAGAACATCTTCTATAGTCCGCAGATTGTTTTCAGCATCTGTGATTTCACTTGCAGCTTTTGGACCACCCTGTGGAGGTACATACTGTGTTGTAACCATGGTCCAGTATGCCATACCCATGCATTGCAAGTGACACTTCATGCGACCTTTCCATAGATTAAAATTTGTTCCATCAAACTTCGGGCTATCCTTCTTGTATGATGACATCCTGGATCTCCTCAAGCGGTTAAGCTCCTTTTAGAGGAACTTGGCTCTGATACCAATTGTTAGACTTAGGGCATACAACTGAGAGGGGGGGTGAATCAGTTGTGCAAAACTTTCTCCATTTAAACACTTAAAACCTTTTAGTGATTAGCAGTATATTAATCATGAACTATAATGCATTCAAATCAAGAGCAGAAACACATCAACACATAAGACACCAAGATTTTGACGTGGAAAACCCGGTTAAGGGAAAAACCACGGGGTGATTAACCCAAGATTGTATTCTCTGTTAGAAGAATAGAAAGAACAAAATGGCACATGCCAATTAGGGCTCACTGCCTGAGCACACTGCTCACAAGAGGCTCACTGCCTACAAGAGACACTGTCTACAAAGAAATAAATATCACATACATGAACTGGAGAATAGATTCTTCACCATGCTTGAATCAGTTCCATTTAAGCCCAATACTTCTGCTCTGCCTTTCACTTTCCTCCTTGCTACACAACACTCATCACCACAAGGACAACTTCAAACTGACTTCGCAATCCCTTATTTATACAAGGCATCGACTTAGGAATGATCATCTAAGTCGGCAAACATTCATAAGATTATCCGCTAGATGGATAACTCATCCGGTCGGCTTGTCTCAAGAAGAACATCATCATCCGGAGGTTATTCTTCAATTGCGGGCTCCAACTCCAATGTGGACCACCAATACGGGCTGGACACGATCCAAAGATCTTTACAAGAAATCCTGACTCACCAAGAACATCCACACTTTATCTGTTTACTGAAAACCATCTCTTCTTCATCCGGAACCTCAAGAACACAGTCTGTCATTACTGTCATAGAATAATACATGCTTTTGGACCTTCAAACCATGAACTAATCTAGATAACACTCCACAGAGACTTCCTTAGCACTCCCTCAAATCCGCAGAGTAGGATCTTTCATTTCCGAATCTCACCGGACCTATTTGTATTACTCTGTCACCACTGAACATCTGCCGGAACCAGTTTTACTTGAACCGCCACACCTTCTTCAGATATTCATGCAGACCTCTGCAATCTCTACTAGACCACCTCAAGACACATATCTACAAACCCTTTAATCCGCATCCTCTGATCTTCATCCTATCTTGGACTTTCACCTTACTGTCATCACTGTTCTTCACTGTTCCTGATTGAGACTAATTTTCTCAATATCCTCAGCTCACAGCTCATCCAATCCTTATCATTAGTGCAACAGGAGTATGTTGACATCAATGACAACACCGGTTAGACCCATACTTGTAGCAATTTATAAATCAAAAGAAGAGCCAAAGATATGGACTATGCAGTTTCACGGAAGTTGTTCAACTGCCAGTTCAAGGGTGGGGGTTGTGATAATTTCTCCCGATGGTCATTTGTATCCATTTGCATACTGCTTACAATTTGAATGTACAAATAATACAGCGAAATATGAGGCGCTTTTGTTAGGTCTCAAGAATGCAAAAGAAATGGGTATTAAATTACTCAGAGTTGAAGGTGATGCAAAGCTGATCGTGAAGCAGATCAAAGGACAATTTCAAGTAAGAAAAGATCGTCTTCGATATTACAAATATAGAGTTTGGAACGCAATCGACTGGTTCGAGGCATTTGGCATTAAGTATATCCCACGCTCAGACAATAGCAAAGTAGATGCCCTTGCAGTATCCGCTTCACTTTTCATGCCTCATTTTGATTTCCATCAGAATGCATTTGCTGTTGAGCTAATATACAGGCCAGCCATCCCCAATAATAGTGAGAACTGGCAAGTCTTTGATGACGATGACCACATCAAAAACTTTTTTGTCATGGAAGATAATTTCAAGGGGCTATCCTTTGAGGGGAGTTTGGCTCCGTTCAAAGAATCAATTATGGAGATCAAAAATGTTGAAGAGAGCAATGATCAATCTGATTTGTTCTTCTCATCTTTTGAAGGTTGGTTTGATGAACCTGCAATAGAAGCTTCAAAGGATTTAGAAGCCTCTAAAGATGCAGATTCTAGTATTATCCAGTTGAAAGGTATTAAGATTCCCAAGTGTCTCGTATCCTTTGACGATATATTTGACAAGCATGCCAGATACATTCAAGATCAGAGGAGGATAGATGAGAAAACTTCTGCTGAACATTATCAAGTAAATATTAGTTCCGAAGAGAAGCATAGACTTGTTAATTTGGGTAAATGTTGTACTACAGAAGAAAGTGAGAAGTTCATCTCTTTGTTTAGACAATATAGAGATGTTTTTGCATGGTCATACGAAGACTTGAAGGTCTTCACACCCATCGAATTGTCTGATACAATTCCATTGAAACTTGACGCTAAGCCTTTCAAACAGAAACAAAGATATTATAATCCGCGAATTCAAGACACAATTTATGCAAAGATTCATAAAACGGTGGATGCAAAGATCATATTTCCAATTCAACATTCAACATGGGTGTCAAACATAGTTCCTATACGTAAGAAAAATGGTGAAATCAGAATTTGTGTAGATTTTAGGAACTTGAACCAATCATCTCTCAAGGATAACTATCCTTTGCCAATCATGGAGCACACATTGCAGACAGTCACCGGTTTAAAGATGCTGTCATTATTTGATGGTTTTTTTGGATATAATCAGATTGCAGTGGCTAAGGAAGATCAGTTCAAAACAACCTTCACTACCCCATGGGGTATGTTCGCTTATGAAAGGATGCCTTTTGGCCTCATCAACACTGGTGCTACATTTCAGAGAGCCATGGATTTGGCATTTGGAGATTTGAAGAACAAATTGATCGTTGTTTACCTTGACGACCTCACCATTTCCTCAAAGATGCGGGGAGACTATTTTACACACTTAGTGAAAGTGTTTGAAAGGTATAGATACTACGGGATTTCCTTGAATCCTAAGAAGTCCATCTTTGCGGTGACAGAAGGCAAACTGCTTGGCCACATCATCTCCAAAGAGGGGACACGAATTGACCCTAGTCGGGTTGATTCCATCAGGATCTGTCTCTACCAACAAGTTGAACTAGAGTACATTCCTTCTTTGGTAAAGTGAATTTCATACGAAGGTTTGTACCAGACTTCTCAGAGCCTACAAAAGACATATCAGATATGATGAAGAAAACGTCCGATTTCAAGTGGAGAGACGAAGGCAAGAAGGCATTCATCGCAATTAAAGAAGCTATCAGTCGGGCACCAGTGTTGGTTCGTCCTGATTTTAATAAGGACTTCATCCTTTACTGTTTTGTGTCAAAACACACCATGTCTACCATATTGACACAGAAGCTGAATGAAGAAACCGAATCTCTAATTGCTTTCATGAGTAGCAATTTTAAAGATAGTGAGATGCAATATTCTCAAATTGAGAAGAAGGCGTATGCAGTCGCTAGAGCTATAAAGAATTTTAGATTTTATATTTTGACAGCTCACACAGCAGTATATGTTACTGATCCAGTGGTAAAAGTGTGCTAACTCAGTAGATGGGCACCAAGAGAGGAAACTAGGTCGCAAGGGTTCAAGAATACGACTTGGAGATCAAGCCGACCAAACTCGTTCGCGAGAGAGGACATTGTCAGTTGATGGCAAAAGATGTTGATTTGAAGCATTAAGCTGATAGTGAACCTGAACTTGAAACTGAAGAGGATATTCCTATGGTCCTATTTGTTAATTCTACAGATGAATGGTATGCATAAATTGTGTACTATTTGACTTATGGAGAATGTCTGATTCACATGGACAAACAGCAGAAGAGAGCATTAAAATTGAAAGTGTAAAAGTTTGTGCTCTGGAATGACGTTCCATACAAGCAAGGGATTGATGGAACCCTTTTGTTATGTGTCAACAAAGACCAACAACAACATCTGTTGGAGAGATTTCACAATGAAGCGTGTGGAGACCACTTCTCATCAAGGGTTACTGCATTCAAAATCTTGTGAGCACAGTTCTTCTAGACAACTATGTTTTGCAACGCATATGAATGGGTGTCAAAATGTTAGACCTATCAGCAATTTGTCAGCAAACTCAAGCTGGCAGCCATTCCCCTCAAGCCAGTAATCATTGATGCTCCATTTCAACAATGGGGACTAGATTTCATTGGTCCTATCAATCCACGTTCCAGCAAGGGGCATATTTATGTCCTTACAGGTACAAATTATTTCACAAAGTGGGTTGAAGCTATTCCAACTAAGCAAGCTACCTCGGAGGTCGTTTGTGACTTTTTAAAAGAGAATATTATATCACAGTTCAGGGTACCACGCAAGATAGTGACTAAAAATGCAACATGTTTCTCATCCGAGGAGATACTGGAGTTTTTTTTATCACAGCATCATGTTATCACATTCATTAGATTATTACCCTCAAGGTAATGGATAGGCCGAGTCATCAAACAAAAACATAGTCTCGATTATACGCAAGCTAGTTGATTCCAATCAAAAGACTTGGCATAAGAAGCTTTACGACACTCTCTAGGCTGATAGAATTACTCCCAAGAGAGCCATTGGTACTTCACCTTTTATCATTATGTACGGTAGAGAGGCAATGCTACCTATCACGCTGGAATTGTCTGCTTTGTAGATGGCAACCACAGTTGAGGATGATGAGTTCAAAGATCCTATTGAGAAACACATCCTGTATTTGATGAAGCTAGAAGAAGAAAGGGTGGAGGTCGTAGACAGAATCACTCAACACCAAGAGCGAGTGAAGAAAATATTTGATAAGAAGGCTCGTCAACGAGACTTCGAAATCGGCGATCAAGTCCTACTCTGTGACAAAAGACATGAGCCCAAGGGAATGCACATAAAATTTGATTCCTTATGGCTGGGGCCATACAAGATCCACAAGTTCACAGGGGAGAATACTTATATTTTCTCTCATTTGGATGGAAGGCTCTTTCCGCTACCATACAACGGATTATATCTAAAGCACTTCGTCCCTTCGAGGATGGAGTAATTTCTTTTCCTTTTTGTTTTCGTAATGTATTTCCCCTTTTCGTAATGTGATTGTTATGTTGTAATGTGTTTCCCCTTTCGTAATGTGGCAATCGTGTTTTTGTGTTTTCTGGGAAGTTCCAACTCTTAGGTGATTTTAGGAAGTCTGGTCCTAGGTGATTTTAAGGAAAAAGTCTTGTTCTAGGTGATTAGGAAAATGCCCTGACTCTATTGACCAATGGATAAGGCACTGTTCTAAGCTAGAAAGTCCAAAGATTCTCAGTTCTCCTATGCTGTAAGTATCCGACATGGTCCCCAAACAAAGCCAATTGTCGTGCCAAATCAAAATTTTTGCTTCATTAAGGCATTTTGTGAAAGTCTAGAAAATTTGTCATCAAAAAATCAAAAGTAAAAATTTCTAAAAATAGACATCAAGTTAGGTTTTCTAGGTTTCTTGAGATACAAATGCTAGCAAAATTTTCTAAAAATAGAAAGTTTCTAAAAATAGAATCTCTGATTCAGGAGCCCTGCCTAGTTCTGATTGGCTCATTTTGCTTCACGATCAAGGTCGTCTAGACGGATTCTGTAAAAGGTCAAGTTTTCTCTACTGGGTCAATTCTGCTTTTTCTGAAAGCGAGGCACGAACTCTGAGGCCATCAATGGAGGAATTTTCATCTGCCAGGGGTCAGTTTCAAGGTTTCAATGTTGTTCAGAATGCAAAGTACCATCGAGCAACCATCTAATGACGAAGAACGGAGAATGGACAATGATGAATCTGGAAAATGAAGAAAATGAAAATCATGAAAAAAATTCTAAGGCATGAAATTCTAGGCACCCCTGGAGGCTAGAGGAGCCCAGCATTTGTAGAGATAAGATTATTTTTCATGTTTTTCGGGAAAGTTGTAAATCTTCAAAAATGAAAATTTAAAATCTCAAAAAATGGCTAAGGCATTAGATTCCAAGCTCCCATGGAGGCTAGGGGCACGTAGGTTATCTAGTGTTCCGGTAGCGTTTCTTGTAGCTGCTTCCTGATCTTCATCTGGCAACAGTTCCCAGAAGTCAAATTCGCAGTCAAACATCGTCAAATTGTTAGTTCAAGGATAGGAATCTAAGTAGGGTTGATAAAGTTTCAAAATGACATGATCAGTCAGCTTTTTCAGTCAACAGTGACGGTTTGCCATCTTGTTGAAGTCAAAGGAAGGCCACGCGGGAGTCAGAACGAATGCAAAAGTTTCAAAAATGATGAAAAATTGGCTAACACTTGATGTAGGAGCATCCCTAGTTTAAGAGCAATCTTGCATCAACCAAAAACATTTGCAATTCACTGTTTGCAGTTCAGTTTGTTTTTTCTTCCAGTTCAGTTCAGTTAGTTCAATCAGTAGCAATTTTTGTATTTTGGTCCGTATTCTACCGTAGTTGCATTTCAGATCTTATGAAGCTCGACTTAGCATCTAGATTCATTCATCTACATCATATTTGAATCTTAGAGCATTTGGATCAGTTACCGGAAAGTTATCGCTATCAAAAGATCAACTACTTTCTCAGAATAGAGCATCCTCACAGTCTCAGACAATTAGCTGAAGGAGAAGACTTACGAAGCATTTCTTGATCCGTGGAGCCTAATGACACATCATTCAGTGATCTTTGGTTCGTGGCTGACCTTCCCCGAGATCTGCACATCATTCCATGCATTTGCGAAGGTGTTCTACATGATTAGGTCTGACCTATCCGTGTACACACGTTACAGCTCTTTATTGGAGTTTGTGATCTACCTTGGCCGATGCGGAGGAATCTTGTGATCCGAAGATGATATATATTGATGTATTAGATATCTAGGAAAGTAGTTATCGAGTTCATCATAGTAGAGATAGTTCATAGTTTAGATTTTGCATGAAGGAGTTTTAAATCTATATCTTATGCACATACTAAAATTAGGCCTGTGAGCCCTAATTTTAAGCCCACATGTTGCTGGCCGATCTGTATTTGAATTCTATGATATACTAAATGACTGAATCTGCAATTGATTTGTATCTTTGAGTTATTTCCGTTGTGATTACTTTTGCTGTACGGTCTGGACAGTTCATTCTATGAATCCTCCTACTATGACTGCACCAAGTGGTATCAGAGCGAAAGTTTGAATCTTTGGGAGCAAATTGAGTGAAGTTGGCAAGGGAATTCCATAAGATTTTGCTGTGGACAGATCGCCAAATTGAGGCAGGTTACTTGTGTTGCAACCGATCGCTGATTGTGAAGCAATTGTCACCTTGTAGCCCGATCAGCGAACCTAAGGTAGTTGACACTTGATCCTAGAAAGAATGCCACTGAGGAGAATCCCTATTGTTGAAACAATGGCTGGTAGAATGGATGAGATGATGGAAATGATGAAAACAATGAGAATTCGATTGGATACTGTTGAAGAAGATAGGCGAAGAGGATTGACACCAAGACCTAATGTTGAATGTGATGATGAAGAGGAATTTCAATCTATTGAACAAATTGGTGAAACCCTAGGAGGTGATGAAGAAAAATCAGATCAAGTGAAGATGTGAGCTATTTCGAAGATTGGAAAGAGACCTAGAGTTGATGTACCGAACTACACTGGCAATTTGAACCCTGAAGAGTTGATTGAATGGATATATGACATGGAAGAATACTTTGAATATGAAGAAGTTGAAGATCTAGAGAACGTGAAATTTGCAAAGACAAAGCTAAAAGGACATGCTGCTATATGGTGGACAGAAATTTAGCTAGATAGAAATAGAAGAGGAAAAGAAAAGATTACAAAATGGGATAGGATGGTGACAAAATTAAAGAACCATTTTATACCTATTGACTATGAGTTGGAGCTGTTGAAAAGATTGCAGAACCTGAGACAAAAGGAGAAATCTGTGAAGGAGTATACTGAAGAATTTCATAAGATGATCATAAGGATAGGACATAGTGAAGCAAGCAAGGCGAAAGTGGCTAGATACATCAATGGATTGAGATTGAACATTCAAGAAGAACTAAGTTTAGTAAGGATGACATCTTTGGAGGAAGCATATCAGTTTCCCCTGAAGGTTGAAGAGAAGTTGAATAAGAAACATGATCAGAGACTGAGAGGTAGAGGAGGTAAATTTCAAAAAGATAGAACATTTTCCAGAGGAGATAGATCACATCCAGAGAAGAACAAGCTTGACAACCCATTTAAGAAGGATGACAGAGATAATAATTACCAGAGGGATGACAAAAACTTTTACCGGAGAGGAAATCCTAGTGCATACCAGAATAAAGGATACAGAAGAAGGAAGAGGATTTGATAAGAGAACATTCAGAGGCACTTGTTTCAAGTGTGGAGGTGAAGGACATAGAGCATTTGAGTGTAATCAAGGGAGTACAAGCAAGAAAATAGAGAACAATGGAAGAGCAACCTATGTGGAAGAAGAACATGTTGGATCACCTAATTCAGTTGGTAAACCGAAGAAAGGAGAAACACTTGTGATGAGGAGAGCATTATTCCAAGCAGAGACAAATGAGGAACCACCGCAAAGGAAGAGTTTGTTCAGAACAAGATGGAAATCAAGAGGTAAATGTTGTAAAGTTGTAATTGATAGTGGTAGTTCAAATAACCTAGTTTCAGAGGAGATGGTGACTAAGCTGAAGTTGGAAAGATTGAAAAACCCTAAGCCCTATCAGATAGCATGGATTTATGATGATCATAAGGTACTGGTGAGTGAACAATGTTTGGTGAAATTTCATATTGGATCTTATCATGATGAAGTGTTGTGTAATATTATGCCTATGGATGTATGTCATATCTTGTTGGGTAGACCTTGGCAGTATGATAGAAAAGCTCTACATGATGGGAGAAAGAATACATACACTATAACATCAAATGGAAAGAGCATTACCTTGATTCCGTTGGAAGATGATCCTAAGAATGAAGTATGTGGGATTGCTAGAATCTGTTTGGTAGATGCAAGAAAATTTCTGGATAGTTTGAGACATGAGAATACGTGTTATGCTTTGATTCCTAAGAAGCCTAAAACATTGAAGGAGACTAAAGAATCACAACCGGAGGAGATAAAAGAGCTGCTGACAAAGTATGAAGACATCATATCAAATAATGTACCTGAAGGATTGCCACCTATAAGGAATATAAGTCATCACATGGATCTTATACCGAGAGCTAGTTTGCCTAAAAAAGAAACACATAGAATGACACCGACAGAAAATGAAGAATTGAATAGACAAGTACAAGAGTTGTTGAGGAAAGGTCCTTTTGCAGTACCTGTAGTGTTAGCACCTACGAAGAATGGAGAATGGAGGATGTGTACAGACTCTAGAGCAATAAACAAGATCACAGTTAAGTATAGATTTTCTTTACCTAGAATGGATGATATTATAGATTGTTTGAGTGGAGCAAGATATTTCACAAAGATAGACTTGAAGAGTGGATACAATTAGATCAAAATTAGAGGAGATGAATGGAAGACTACTTTTAAGACAAATGAAGGATTGTATGAGTGGTTAGTGATGCCTTTTAGATTGACTAATGCACGTACTACTTTCATGAGGTTGATAAATGAAGTCTTGAAGAAATTCTTGGGCAAGTTTGCGATTGTATACTTGGATGATATTCTGATTTTTCAGTAAAACAAAAGAAGAACATTTGTGGAAAATTAGACAAGTATTCCAGAGGTTAAGAGAAGAGAAATTGTTGATAAACATCAAGAAGTGTAGTTTCATGAAAGAAGAATTGGTATATTTGGGATTTGTGATTTCTATGGAAGGATTGAAGATGGATGCTGAGAAAGTGAGAGCAATTGTTGAATGGCCTGCACCGGAGAGCATTGGAGAGGTTAGATCATTTCATGGATTGGCTAATTTCTATCAGAAGTTCATCAGAAATTTTAGTTCAATTTGTAACCCTATGACAGAGACAATGAGAGGAAACATGAAAGATTTCAAGTGGACATCAAGAGCAAAGAAAAGTTTTGAATTGTTGAAGCAAAAACTAACAAAGCAACCAGTTTTGGCATTATCGGATTTCAATAAGGTATTTCAAATTGATTGTGATGCAAGTGGGAGTGCAATAGGAGCAGTGTTAAGTCAGGAAGGTAGACCAATAGTGGTGCAGGTGCACCCAATCCACAGTGGCCTCCATAAGGCATTAACTGTTTATAGTTCATTTTGATGTTTCCAATAAGGTCCTAAGCTGACCATTCAATGTAATAAGGTTTGTTTGACCAATGCATGTTATTTTAGTTTGTATTTAGGTTTATGTTGTAAGTCCCAATGACACTTGTCGATCTGTAATCACAAGGTTGTTAGACAGTTAGGAGGTTGTTAGGCAGTTGGAGGTTGTTAGATCTCCCAACCGCTTGGAGTCAATTCAGTAATACTGAGGGTAAGTAGATAAATACCCCACAGATCATCGATTGTAATAAGTAGTAAGAGAGATCAGAACAGTGTGATTTGTATTTGAGAAACAGAGCATTTGTATACATATTCTGAAAGGCATAATAAAATTTTGTATTGTGCATCTTTCTGTCTTCAATTCCTTTAGTTTTCTCTATGCAATCAATTTTCCTATTCTGAGGCCGAGATGGATTTCTCAATCCATTCCACCGGTTAGATTTCTTCAAAATCAGTGGAATGGCTGTACATATCGATTTGTGTTTTCATTTTGTTTTTCTGTTTGTTCGATTTCATGCTTGCAGGATTGTGTACAGGATGCATTGACAGATCTTAGCATTGTCATGTGCTAGGTCGGCAGGGTGAAAGATCTGTGTTAGATTGGCGGAGGAACAAATCTGTGCAGTTGCGAAGTTAAAGGATTTACAGCAGATCAAATCGGTGCAAGATTCGCATTGTTTCATCAGATATACATCCTGTCTATATATCGCAGTTGTATGTCATGTGTATCTCGCATGTACATGTTGCGGTTGTATGTAGTGAACATACATTGTGATTATGTATTGAGTTAAGATACAAGGGAGAGAGAAAGTTGAAGCTTCCGATCTGCATACAAAAGACATCCAAGGACATGCTACAGAGGAGAGCATTTTTCAGGACCAAATGCAAAACCAAAGGTAAAATATGCAAGGTAGTAATTGATTCTGGTTCAACAGATAATATGGTATCTTAGGAAATGGTGGATAAACTGAAACTGGAGAGGATTCCACATCAAACCCCTTACAAAGCATCTTGGGTAAGTGATAGCCAATTACTTTTGGTATATGAACAAGCATATGTTGATTTTCAGATTGGAGAATATCAGGATATGGTTTTGTGTGACATATTGCCCATGGAATGTTGTCACCAACTTTTGGGTAGGCCATGGCAATTTGATAGGAGAGCATTGTATGATGGTTATGCTAACACCTACACCATCAACAAGGATGGGAGGATTTTTGTGATGACACCACTGCAGGAGGATGCTGAAGCAAAGAAGACAGCTAAGGTTATTTTGATGGGTAAGAAAGAGTTTGTGCAAATCAATGAAGAAAAGACAAAGAAGGTTGAGGATGTCTCAAGGAGTGGAGATAAGAGTTTGAAGATGATTTCAGTTTTGGCTGATGGATCAGAAGAAGGTCAAAGAACAAGTTTACAAGTAGTTACAAGTTGATTGGAAAGATAAGGATGCTATCATAGTAGGGACTATTATTTGTCCTCTAACACCAACAATGGTTGAAAGGCAAACAGATTTTGCCATAACAACAGTACAAGAAGCACTTACCAAGGTTTCTAATGGCAGTGTTCAGGCAAAGCTAATGGTAAAACAGAATGGCAAGCAAAGGATAGGTGTGAGAAGAGCCTACAATGCTAGGTATGAGTCTTTGATCCCATGGTAGCAGGTTACAGTCCAGAGATGATGGGGCAGACATGAGATAGCAAAGAGTAAAGGTGGAATAAACCTAAGGATTAACTCATGGGACATGAGTTCTTTTCGCGGTGGGGTGTATGGTGCAGGTGCACCCAATCCACAGTGGCCTCCATGAGGCATTAACTGTTTATAGTTCATTTTGATGTTTCCAATAAGGTCCTAAGCTGACCATTCAATGTAATAAGGTCTGTTTGACCAATGCATGTTATTCTAGTTTGTATTTAGGTTTATGTTGTAAGTCCCAAGGACACTTGTCGATCTATAATCACAAGGTTGTTAGATAGTTAGGAGGTTGTTAGGCAGTTGGAGGTTGTTAAATCTCCCAGCCGCTTGGAGTCAATTCAGTACTACTGAGGGTAAGTAGATAAATACCCTAGAGATCATCGATTGTAATAAGTTGTAAGAGAGATCAGAACAGTGTGATTTGTATTTGAGAAACATATCATCTATATACACATTCTGAAAGGCATAATAAAATTTTGTATTGTGCATCTTTCTGTCTTTGATTCCTTTAGTTTTCTTTGTGCAATTGATTTTCCTATTCTGAGGCCGAGATGGATTTCTCAATCCATTCCACCGGTTAGATTTCTTCGAAATCGGTGGAATGGCTATACATATTGATTTGTGTTTTCATTTTGTTTTTTTGTTTGTTCGATTTCATGCTTGTAGGATCGTGTATGGGATGCATTGACAGATCCTAGCATTGTCATGTGCTAGGTCGGTAGGGTGAAAGATCTGTGTTAGATTGGCGGAGGAACAGATCTGTACAATTGTAAAGTTAAAGGATTTATAGCGGATCAAATCGGTGCAAGATTCGCGTTGTTTCATCAGATATACATCCTGTGTATATATCGCATGTACATGTTGTGGTTGTATGTAGTGAACATACATTGTGGTTATGCATTGAGTTAAGATACAAGGGAGAGAGAAAGTTGAAGCTTCTGATCGGCATACAAGGGAGTCAACGGTTCGGTCAAACCCATCGAATGCATATTTGAATTGCATGTTGTGAATGTACATCGCGAATGTACATCGAGATCAGATACAAGGAGGGTCAACGATCAAACTCTCTGAATGTATATTCCAAATGCATCTTCTGAATGTATATCAAACATATACATTGCGTTCATACATTGTATCAGGTACAAGTACTGACCGGCAGCGACGATAAAAGGAACCGGCATAGCAGGTCGAGTGTTGTATGTGTGAAGTTCGTCGGATATGCAAATGATGCAAAGGGCATACGTCGGAGTGAGGAATGTGATCGGAGGAAAGTCATTTTGATCGGCCGATAGTATGATGTCTAGTCGATAAGCAAATAAAACGTGGATATACAAAGGGGAATGCAAGCTAGGGTGTTTGGCTCTGCATCAAATAGCATATTTCAGTGAGAAGTTGAATGATGCAAGGAGAAGATATTCAGTCTATGATCAAGAGTTCTATGCCATAATTCAAGCCTTGAAGAAGTGGAGACATTGCTTGTTGCCTAAGGAATTTGTATTGTATATAGATCATCAAGCTTTGCAATATTTGAACAGTCAAGGTAAGTTGAATCAGAGACATATGAGATGGGTAGAGTTCATGTAGAGTTATACATTTGTGTTGAAGCATCGGAGTGGAAAATCAAACAAAGTTGCATATGCATTGAGTAGAAGAAGGAACTTACTGACAGAGATGAGAGTTAAAGTGATAGGATTTGATGAATTAAAGAACCTGTATGAGGGAGACACTAATTTTGCAGAACCTTGGAAAGCATGTAAGGAACCTATTGTGACAGATAGTAGCAAATGCTTGGACTATTTTATTCAAGAAGATATGTTGTTCAGAGGAAATCAGTTATGCATACCTAGAAGTTCAATGAGAAATAATTTGATCAAAGAGAAACATAGTGGTGGATTGGCATGACATTTTGGCATTGATAAAATAGTGGCTTTGGTGAGTGAAAACTACTTTTGGCCTCAGATACATAAGAATGTTAGGAAATTTGTGCAGAGTTGTAGAGTTTATCAAGTTGCAAAAGGAAATAGTCAGAATACTGGATTGTATAAGCCTTTAACAGTACCGGAGAGACCTTGGGAAGATATGAGTATGGATTTTGTAATGGGATTGCCGAAGACACAGAGAGGGCATGATTCAATATTTGTAGTGGTAGTCTTATTTTCAAAGATGGCACATTTCATACCTTGTAAGAAGACAACTGATGCAGTGCATGTCACAGACCTATTTTTCAAGAAGATTATGAGATTGCATGGATTACCTAAGAGCATAATTTTAGACAGAGACACCAGATTTCTTGGATATTTTTGGAAGACACTTTGGAAGAAGATGAAGACAGATTTGAAGTTCAGTTCATCTTTTCATCCATAGACTGATGGACAGACAGAGGTAGTGAATAGGAGTTTGGGAAACTTGTTGAGATGTTTGGTTGGAGAGAAGGTAGGAAGTTGGGATTTGATTCTTTCACAAGCGGAGTTCGCATACAATAATTCAGTGAATAGCAGTACTGGAAAAACACCTTTTGAGATTGTCAACGAAGTAAATCCTAAAGGAGCAGCAGAATTGAGGGACATCAGTGTAGAGGAAAAGAGAAGTGCAGAAGCAGAAAAATTTGCAGGACATATGAAGGCAATGCATGATCAGGTAAAGAAGCATTTGGAGGAGATGAACAACAAATATAAAGAACAAGAAGATGAGAAGAGAAGACACAAAGAATTTGTAGTTGGAGATGAAGTGATGGTATACTTGAGAAAAGAAAGATTTCCATTTGGAACATATAACAAGTTGAAGATGAAGAAGTTTGGACCTTGTAGGATACTCACAAAATTTGATTTAGGAAATGTATATGAAGTAGAACTATCGAAGACATTGTGCATATCACCTATTTTTAATATTGCAGACCTATATCAGTATCATGAAGCAGAGTTCAGTGATAGCCTTGAAGAAGACATGAAGGAGTTACCACAACAAGCACCAGAGCAGATTGAAGACATTTTGGATAATAGAGTTGGATGTAGCATCAGAGGAAGACAATACAAAGAATACCTTGTGAAATAGAAAGGCAAACCGGAAGAAGATTCATCTTGGACTTCTCAGGCTGAGGTAGACTGTCTTGGTTTTCCTCTAGCCCCGGCAAAGTGAGGGACTCACTTTTTTAATAACCCCAGATGTCTAATGTAGGGGCATCCCTAGTTCAAGAACAATCTTGCATCAACCAAAAACATTTACAATTCAGTGTATTTGGAGTTCAGTTTGTTTCTTTTTCCAGTTCAATACAGTCAGTAGCAGTTTTTGTATTTTGGTCTGCATTCTACCACAGTTGCATTTTAGATCTTGCAGAGCTAGACTTACCATTTAGATTCATTCATCGACATCATATCTGAATCTCAGAGCATTTGGATCAGTTACCGAAAAGTTATCGCTATCAGAAGATCAACTGTTTTCTCATAACAGAGCATCCTGACAGTCTAAACTAAGCAGCTGAAGGAGAAGACTTGCGGAGCATTTTCTGATCCATGGAGCCTAATGACACATCATTCATTGATCTTTGGTTCATGTCTGACCTTCCCTGAGATCCGTACATCATTCCATGCATTTGCGGAGGTGTTCTACATGATTAGGTCTGACCTACCGTGTACACACGTTACATCTCTTTATTGGAGTTTGTGATCTTCCTTGGCTGACGCGGAGGAATCTTGTGATCCAGAGATGATATATATTGATGTATCAGATCTCTAGGAAAGTAATTATCAAGTTCATCATAATAGAGATAGTTCATAGTTTAGATTTTGCACGGAGGAGCTTCAAAGCTATATCTTATGCATATTCTGAAATCAGGCCTGTGAGCCCTAATTGTAAGCCCGCATGTTACCAGCCGATCTGTATTTGAATTCTATGATATACTGAATGACTGAATCTGCAATTGCTTCAGATCTTTGAGTTGTTTCCCTTGTGTTTACTCTTGCTGCATGGTCTAGACAGTTCATTTTGTGAACCCTCCTACCGTGACTGCACCAACACTTTTAAAACCTCGTGTGTTTGATGACATCATCAAAGAAGCAATTTTTCATCATCCTCACACATGAAGCCATAGGCAGCTATAAAATAGAGATTCACCCTATGCGTGCATATCAACTTGGATTTGTGCTTTAAAAGTTGAGTTCTTCATGGATAAGCTTCAAGTTTTATGCTTTAATAAAGAAAGCTACTTTTTTGCCCTAAAGTTCTATAAAACAAGCTTTTAGCCTCCTTTATTCATTATTTTTGCAGGTTGCATCCAGAGGAAGAAAGGCATCGTTTTTGTTCCATGAAGATTTGAGAACCCAAACAGAGTGTTTTTTCAGTGTTCTTCGTAGTTTCGCGATTGGGAAGCACAGAGGCACGCTTTTTCAAGGTCCATTTTTTTAGGGCATCATTTTTCAGAAACAGAGCCAAAGCTTTTTCAATTTTCATCGAAATGGGTTCATTTGGAATTACGTACTCTTGAAGATTGGAAAATTTTAAGTTTTCCCAAAATCTGCTTTTTTGCTACTTTTTCAGGAAATCCTTTACTTTTTTTAGGAAATCCTTTGCTTTTTCAAAATCTGATGATCTGGGTTGCTTCAGAATGTGATTGTCTACAAAACCCACGTGCCAACTTTTTCTCTCAAAAGCTACTTTTTTAAAGAAATCAACAAACAATTTTTAGCCTTTTGTGCAAAATATTTCCAAACATAGGCCTGTTCACAGACATTCGTCAAGTTTTTCAGTATGCAGTACTCTCCAATAGAAATCAAGCCTAAAACGGCGCTGGTTCATGATTACCTGAGAACCTTCGAGACAGATTTGCATAAGGTGCTTCCAACATTTAATTTGCAAGCTTTAGAAGATGTAGGAAACATCGCCATCAGGAATCTGAGTCACTCCGGGTTACTTGCAACAGCTTCATTCCCCATCACATTGCAAAGCATTGAATTTGTAATCACTTGTACTAAGCATTACAATTCAATTACAAGGGAAATCCAATCAGCAGATGCACGTGTACTCTGCAGCCTCAGGCCTAATGATATTGAGAAATGTTTTTCAATACCATGGTGGAAGGAGAACTTCGTCATTTCCATTGAAGAATGCAAGAGGGTGTGGCACAATGACAAGGAAAAATATCAAAAAAAGATTGCTCAAAAGTGGTCGAAGGAAAAGCTAAATGTTTTGCCAAAAACATTAGACATGGAGAGTTCAAGGAAGAATATGCTATAATAATTACTCTCCTAAACCGGGTAACAAGTCAAGTAGAAGCCAATAAATTTTAGCCTTGGATGTTTTACATCATGTCCCCGATTGTTGATGGAACATAATACTTTGACTGGTCAGCATTAATCAGTGATAGTCTCCACCATCAGATAATTAATTTTCAAAGAGCTCATGAATTCCACATGATGTCATACCTCATATATCTGATGGCCTTTTAAGGTCAGTTTAGAGGTTTGAATGTTGTTGGAACTGTGGAAATTTGACATATATATCACCATTACCCATAGTTAGAGTTTTCAGAGGCTGAACGAAATTATAGGCGGGTAAATGATGCATTCCTTATGCATGCGGTGCGAGATCTTGATAATGAGTTGCATATACAGTTTTCAGCTGATGCCAGATCAGCAATGGCGGAATGGGCTGATTGGTTTTCCCACTTTCTCCTACATCAGGTTATATGGCTTCTTAGGAGAGCCAATCATGCTACCAAGATATCCCACGGATGAGGTAGAGTTCATGGAATTTCTGAGGCAAGTCTATGAAGTTCATTCATTTTTGCGTAGCAGGTGCAAGACGACTTTCATTTTTCCCGTTAGGATGGGTATATACAGAGGAAGATTTGGAGCAGATGCCAAAGTAATTGGTAGTGAATTGTCCAAGTATGGCCTCAAGTCATTTGACAGGAGGTTTTCATATGATCCCCGTGGTGTTTTTGCAGTACACCTTGGTCAGAATTGTGTACATGCACCTGCAGTTGAATATTTCTGGGCGAATTCTGCAGATGAGTTCTAAGTGTGGAAACATAGCTATAGCAATTTTACCTTGCAGTAGTTGGTTGATATCCTATCAAAGGATGTAGAAGGCTTGTCAGATGATGATGGTGAGGTTCTACTTCCCATGTATTTTAGAGATAAAGTCGAGCAAAAGCCACTATCACAAGTTGATTGGTTCGCCAAAGAGAGCACCTTAATCAAGGAAAGAACAAGCCGCGTTATCAAAAATAGTATGATATTGTTGAATAATAAGAAGCGGAAAGAAGTCATTCCGGTTGTAGAGCCGCCAGTTGTTCAACCATCTATACCTTCCACTTCCAAACCAAAACCAAGAGTTAAGGATATGAGTGTTCTTCCAGAAGGAACGAAGATACCCAAGTTGAAGAGAAAAAAGTTTTGAGTCTCCAGTCCATATTCAGCAAGAACAGCCAGTAGTTGCATCAAAAGTTCCGGTTGAACCAGCACCAAATGTTGGAACAATGCCCTCAGCTCACGTTTCTCCACCTCCATCACCAAGGTCTTCTCCCATTCACGTAGATTTAGAACCAAATTCACCAGTTCATGACACTGTGACACACATTGATCCATTAGGAGTTGATAGAACTGGGACCGCGCCTCCCAAAGGAGTTGGCTCATCTTGGCTTGAGAACATCTTGGGTAGGAAGAGGAGAAAGCCTTCATACCAGTTGAACTTGACAGAACTTGATAGCGTCTGCCAAGACATACCAGAAAAGAAACTTAAAAAGCAAGTTCACATGGAGAAGAATGCTGATGGAGAAATTATTCTTGAAACTACAACACTGCCGGAAGGTAAGAATGTCAATGAGATTAAGGTTGATGATTTCAAGGTTGTCTTGGTAGAAGTACCCAGCACACAGATGTGAATATCTTGGAGGTTGCAACAAATAATCTGAAGGAGAGAATGTTGAAGGATGGAGAAGATAAAGCAGCCCTCAAGGCTAAAAATAAGCGACTGTGGCAATATATTTCCAATCTTCTTCAAGGCACTTCATAGGCCAACTTATTGCTTCCTCAAATTCTGGAATCACAGTTCGATCACCAGCAGCTAAGTCGGTTGGTTATCTACGAGAGGCACATGAAGGATTGGGTGGAAGAGTTTGTGACTAAAGGCAGATATGTACTTTCACATATCTATCAATTGAAGTACAGTGCTCATAATTTGCATCAAGGCATTTAGGGGTTTTAACAAAGTATGGCTGAAGACAAGCCGATATTTGAGATCATAATCTCCAACTTGAAGGTAGCATATGATTACATCGATTCAACAAAAAATAAGAAGGTTTCTACTTGGAAAAAACAATATCTTTTCACAGTAAAAACCTATGAGAGGATATCTGGTGCAAGAGCACTAAGGAGATCTCCATTTATCTTGCATTATTAATGTTTGTTTTGCTGTTCATGATTCCTCTTTAACTTCTCTTCAGCCCTCAATGCCATTTGAAAGCATTTGTCCACTGTTTCAGGGGTTAGTATACTGATTTCATCTTGTATACTAAACTTCAAACCATTTACATACCTTGCCACTTTACCTTTTTCATCCTCCATATGTCCACAACGAAGAGATAACTTGTGAAACTCCTCGGTGTAGGTGGCCACATCCAAATCTCTTTGTTTGAGATTTTGCATCTTCTTGTAGATCTGCACCTCATAATCTGATCGAAGGAATTGGGACCTGATCCTCTCCAACATTCTGCTCCATAAAGAGATCATGCTCTTCCCACTCTTCACCCTCACTTTGGGTGTAATTCCACCATGTGAGGGCAGCAACCTTGAATTTAGTTTTTGCAAACTTCAACCTCTTGTTCTCAGGAACTTCTTTGTACTCAAAATAATTATTCAAGGCCTCAATCCACTCCATAACTTCATCATCATTCATCTTTCCACTAAACATTGGAATCTCCATCAGAGCCTCTGAAGAATCTTTGCCAATTGCCTTGATGGCTTCAAGGAAATGTTTCTGATCTACAAGTATCTCTGCCTCTTCTTGATTTTCTTCTTCTTCTTCCCCTTCTTCTCCATCAGACTCTTCATCTATCCTCTTCCCTATCCTCAATGCCTTCAACTCAGCCTTGAGTGCTTCCTTGACTCCACTCTTAATCTTCTCTTCCATCTCTTTGAATTTCTTAACCACCTTAGTGATCATCCCTTTTAGAGGCATGTTGCTAGCCTCTCCTTCACTCTCCTCTGCTGACATATACCAGGTCTTACACACAACCAACTGATAGAACCTTTTATGGCTCTGATACCACTATGATGTAGAGGACCTAGGACAGTTTGAGGATTCCACAGTTTGACAAGACCTTCTTGCAAACATTCAAGAACCTAATTCATGGATCAACATGAAAAAATGGGAACAATAGTTAGTTTCTTTGTAACCATCATGTGAAGGCTTGTTTGGCATACCCTAGGACCCATCCAGACCATTGGCTAAGGTTTAACAAGTTTGGGTTTAGGACTTCCTTCACAAACCTATTAGGATCCTTGTAGCCATTAAAATGAGAATAGTCAGCAACAACTTCTTCTAGTTGTCTGCAAACTTAAATCTTTGACTATCCTAAGATACCCTTTTGGATACCCTACAACATATCTAAGACTCACTATGGGTTGTTTTGCAACATGTGCCGCTTTCAATAAGGTTGTCCCACTATAGAGAGCCCCAATTAGCCCAAAAATACAAAGCAAGTACTCTTGAATGGAACCACTAAACTCTCTGAACCATTTGGACACTTCACATGGGTGGCAAAACAATGGATTTAAAGGTTTTTATGGCCTCACAATCGACTACAACAGATTTGGTTTATACTATTCCTTCACTAGGCTTCTACACAACACCTAACACATGAGGATGTTAGGTTTCTTCACAACAACTTCATCAAATCCAATTCCCTACCACCAAAGCTCATTGAAAACATTGAAATGAACTCTACCCTATCCGTTCCATTGATTTTCTATAGGTCTACATCAGTGGAATGGTTGGGACCAAGGAATTTGTAAACAAAACCCTAGATGAGGGTTCTACACCCACTTTAAGAAAAACGCCTATAACTTTCCAATACAATTACTTCAAACCTTCAAACGAAGAGCATTTGATAGTAGACTCACCCCTCTTTTAGATGATCATGATCATGCACAGTAACTCGCTCGTACAGCAGAATAGTACGGCCTGTAGCAGCAGATTTGACAGGAAAATGGGCAGAAAATTGTTGTAACTTCTTTATTATCTCCTCCAATCACTTCAAACTCTTTCTTACATTGCAATGTACCTCTGCAAGGTTTAAAAAGGCCTTCATTCGATCCAAAGAAGGAAGTTTGGGTAGGTTAGATCGATGGGAGGGTGTGAAACTACCCTGCAACCACCGAATAACCAATGTCTGTCATTTTTTGCTCCAAATTACATGAATCAATGGGTGGTTCTTGTGTTTTCAGAGTTTACAAAGTTTCCAAACATTATTACAAAACAAATAAGCCTTTGATAAGGCACTAGACCTCTTGACACATCCATACATGCCTTAGAAAGGCTTACAAACATGAATCTTTATGACTGCCTCAACCATGACATCAACATGATGACTTTTGGACATGGTCCTTATTACAAACATGGGAATGGTCTTCCAAGACCTTATTGCAACATCATGAACAGAAATAAAACATTAACAATGCAAGATAAATGGAGATCTCCTTAGTGCTCATGCACCATAGAGGTGAACAGCAAAATAGAGGATGAAGAGGCAGAAATTTCAGAGGTAGGGGCAGTTTTGGAGGCAGAAATCAGTCCCAAATAAGTCAAGGGGAATCTAGTTCCGAAGAACAAAGTGGAGAATCAGGTTCAAGAGGAGGCTTTAGAGGAAGGAGACCCAATGGAAGGTGTAGATTTGGTGGACTAGGGAGAGGTCGTAATGTCTTCATAGGGAGGTGCTACAATTGCAATCAAGTGGGACATCCAGCCTTCAAATGTCTTGAGAAACAAGCTTCAAGCTCTCATGGTGGAGAGAGAAGGAACCAGTTGATCGAAGAGGAAGATTGCCAAAGTGTTAACTCTCCAATTAGAAATGCAGCCCCAGTCCATGAAGGAGAAAGTATGATGATGAGAAGGACTATGTTGAAGGTGCCCCAAACAAAAGAACCCTCTCAAAGGAAGACATTATTCAGGACAACATGCAAAGCCTATGGTAAGATTTGCAAGGTAATTGTTGATTCAGGTTCAACTAAAAATTTAGTTTCCATTGAGATGGTAGACAAGTTGAAATTGAAAAGACTTCCTCATGTTAGTCCTTATAAAGTGTCATGGTTGAATAAGAGGCAACAAGTTTTGGTAGATGAACAAACTTGGGTAGAGTTTGAGATAGGGGAATATAAGGACAAGATTTTGTGTGATATAATTCCCATGGATGCTTGTCATTTGCTGTTAGGACGTCCATGGCAATATGATGTTCAATCTCAACATGATGGTAAATCTAACTCCATCATAACCAAGATCCATTGCCGGATGAGAATGTGGAGAAGAGTGTTGGGTCAAGAGTCATGATTGTGAGTGGTAAAAAGTTTCTTAACACCCTTAAGGAGGAAGGAACCCAAGGGTATGCTCTGATTTTGAAGCCTAAAAATAGTCCTAATTTGCATGGTCCTAGTGAGGAAGAAGTTCCCAAGGAGGTGCAGCATTTGTTAGAGAAGTATAAGGGGATCATGGTAGAAGAGATGCTTAATGAATTGCCACCTATTAGGGAAATAAGCAATCAAATTGACTTCATACCAGGGTCTACTTTGCCAAACGAAGCAGCCTACAAGATGACACCTTCTCAAAATGAAGAGATTGCCAAGCAAGTGCAAGAGTTGTTGGATAAGGGTTTAGTGAGAAAGAGCCTTAGCCCTTGCGCTGTCCGAACAGTCCTAGCCCCTAAAAAGGATGGTAAATGGAGACTATGTACAGATTCTAGGGCTATTAACAAGATCACCATAAGATATAGGTTCCCTATGCCAAGGATTGAGGATTTAATGGATTGTTTGCGAGGGGCTAGATACTTTTCCAAGATTGATCTTAAGAGTGGGTATCATCAAATTAGGATAAAGCAAGGGGATGAATGGAAGACATCATTCAAAACAAATGAGGGTCTTTATGAGTGGTTGGTGATGCCATTTGGCCTATCCAATGCCCCAAGTACTTTTATGCATCTCATGAATGAAGTGTTGCAAGATTTCATTGGCAAATTTGCTGTGGTGTACCTTGATGACATTCTTGTTTTCAGCAGGACCAAGGAAGAACATTTGCAGCACTTGGATCAAGTTTTGAAGAAATTACATGATGAGCAATTGATGATTAACATGGAGAAGAGTGTCTTCATGAAGGAAGAACTCACCTATCTTGGTTTTTTTATCTCCCAAGGCAATTTGAAGATGGATCCAGCAAAGGTAGAGGTTATTTTGTCATGGCCAACTCCTAAAATAGCAGGTAATGTAAAAAATTTTCATGGTTTGGCAACATTCTATAGGAAGTTTATAAGGGGTTTTAGTCATATTTGTGCACCTATTTTGGATACCATTAAAGGGGGGCAGAAATGTAAGTTTTCTTGGACAAAGGCAGCCAATGATTCTTTTGAAATTCTAAAACAAAAGGCGGCACAACAGCCCATTCTTGTTTTGCCTGATTTTAATAAGTTGTTTGTGGTGGAATGTGATGCTAGTAACCTTGCTATAGGGGTTGTCTTGAGTCAGGAGGGCACACGAGTTGCCTTCTTTAGTGAAAAACTAAATGATGCTAAGAGAAAGTATTCTACTTATGACTCGGAGTTGTATGCAATGGTGCAAGCTTTGAAAAAGTGGAGGCACTATCTTTTGCCTAAGGAGTTTATTATTTAGACTGACAACCATGCACTTAGTTTTCTGAATTCATAGGAGAAACTCAATCACAGGCATATGAAATGGGTTGAACAACTCCAAGTATACATATTTTCTATCAAGCACAAGAAGGGGCAGGCCGATAAAGTGGCAGATGCATTGAGTAGAAGGGTGTGTATGGTGCAAGAAATTCAGTTGCAAAGTGTGGGGATTGATGCTCTCAAACATATGTACCAGGATGATGAAGATTTCAAGGAGGTATATGAAGTTTGTTCACAGTTTTCAGACTCTTATCATTCAGATTTTTCTGAGTTTTTGTTGCAGCAAGGGTTGTTGTTCAAAGGCAGCCAATTATGTGTTCCTAGGTGTTCCACGAGGGAGAACATCATAAAGGAACAGCATTGTGGTGGATTAGGAAGTCACTTTGGGCTGCACAAAATATTGGAACAGGTGAAAAGGTTTTATTTTTGGCCTAAAATACAATCAGATATCAAAAAATTTGTTGAGGGTTGTAGTATTTGTCAAAGAGCAAAAGGAGCATCATCTAATGCTGGTCTATATCAGCCACTTCCTATTCCTCATAGGCCATGGGAGAGTATTAGCATGGATTATGTCTTGGGTCTTCCTAGGACTCAAAGAGGTTTTGATAGCATATTTGTTGTGGTGGATAGATTCAGTAAGATGGCTCATTTCTTGCCATGTAAATGCACTAATGATGCTTCACACATTGCTGGTTTGTTCTTCAAAGAAATTGTTAGAATCCATGGTTTGCCTCTTAACATTGTAACTGACAGGGATCCAAAGTTTGTGGGCCACTTTTAGCGTACTTTGTGGAAGAAGTTGGGCACTCAATTGTCATTCACTTCAGCCTATCACCCTCAGACTGATGGCCAAACTGAGGTAGTGAATAGGTCCTTAGGAAATCTTCTTAGATGTCTTACAAAGCAACATGGAGAGGCATGGGATATGATCATCCCTCAAGCTGAATTTACCTATAATGACTCCACCAATAGAAGCACAGGAAGGAGTCCATTTGAGATTGTCTATGGTGTTCACCCAAGAGGTATTCTTGAATTGAGAGATCTACATGGATTGGAGAAGAAGAGTGCTCAAGGTGAAGACTTTGCATTGGCCATGAAGGACATCCATGATAATGTAAGAGAAACCCTTCAAAGGAATGATGAGAAGTACGAGAAAGACAATGAGAGAAGGAGAGATGGGTAATACAAGGTTGGGGATTTGGTCATGGCACATTTGAAGAAGGAAAGACTTCCAAAGGGGCAGCCAACCAAACTCCTCATGAAGAAGATAGGCCCTTGCCAGATTGTACATAACTTTGGGTGCCTATGAGATTGAGCTTCCTCAAGGCTTGGCCATATCTCCTATCTTTAATGTCTTAGATTTGTTTCCTTTCAGAGGTGGTAATGATGCAGATTCAGAGGCAGATGTGATAGCAGCAGGAGATGAGGAATGGGTTAAGGGTCTTCCACCCAATCAACCCTTGCAATTGGAATGCATCTTCGACACCAAAGTCTTGAAGAAGACTAGAAGGACTTACAAGGAGTACCTTGTCAAATGGAGGGGTCTACCTACTGAAGATGCCACTTGGATGAGTGAAGAAGACATCTTTAAGCACGGGACCACATTTGCTGATCTACTTCCTCAAGAGACTTGAGTTCTTTCCCACCCCAGGAGTATGGTGCAGGAGCACTAAGGAGATCTCCATTTATCTTGCATTGTTAATGTTTGTTTTGCTATTCATGATGTTGCAATAAGGTCTTGGAAGACCATTCCCATGTTTGTAATAAGGACCATGTCCAAAAGTCATCATGTTGATGTCATGGTTGAGGTAGTCATAAAGATTCATGTTTGTAAGCCTTTCTAAGGCTAGGGAGGTGTCAAGAGGTCTAGTGCCTTGTCAAAGGCTTATTTGTTTTGTAATAATGTTTGGAAACTTTGTAAACTCTAAAAACACAAGAACCACCCATTGATTCATGTAATTTGGAAAAGAAAATGATAAAGACATTGGTTATTCAATGGTTGCAGGGTAGTTTCACACCCTCCCATCAATCTAACCTACCCAAACTGCCTTCTTTGGATCGAATGAAGGCCTTTTTAAACCTTGCAAAGGTACATAATGTAAGAAAGAGTTTCAAGTGATTGAAGGAGATAATAAAGAAGTTACAACAATTTTCTGCCCATTTTCCTATCAAATCTGCTGCTACAGGCCGTATTGTCCTGTTGTACGAGCGAGTTACTATGCATGATCATGATCATCTAAAAGAGGGGTGAGTCTACTATCAAATGCTCTTGGTTTGAAGGTTTGAAGTAATTATATTGCAAAGTTATAGGCATTTTTCTTAAAGTGGATGTAGAACCCTCATCTAGGGTTTTGTTTACAAATTCCTTGGTCCCAACCATTCACCTGATGTAGACTTGTAGAAAATCAATGGAATGGATAGGGTAGAGTTCATTTCAATGTTTTCCACAAGCTTTGGTGGTAGGGAATTGGATTTGATGAAGTTGTTGTGAAGAAACCTAACATCCTCATGTGTTAGGTGTTGTGTAGAAGGCTAGTGAAGGAACATTATAAACCAAATCTATTGCATTCGACTGTGAGGCCATACAAACCTTGAAATCCATTGTTTTTCCACCCATGTGAAGTATCCAAATGGTTTAGAGAGTTTGGTGGTTCCATTCAAGAGTACTTGCTTTGTATTTTTGGGCTAATTGGGGCTCTTTGTAGTGGGACAGCCTTATTGAAAGTGGCACATGTTGCAAAACAACCATGGTGAGTCTTAGATATGTTGTAGGGCATCCAAAAGGGTATCTTAGGATAGTCTAATATTTAAATTTGCAGGCCACTAGAAGAAGTTGTTGCTGACTGTTCTCATTTTAAGGGTTACAAGGATCGTAATAAGTGTGTGAAGGAAGTCCTAAACCCAAACTTGTTAAACCTTAGCCAATGGTCTGGATGGGTCCTAGGGTATGCAAAACAAGTCTTTACATGATGGTTACAAAGAAACTAACTGTTGTTCCATTTTTTCATGTTGATCCATGAATTAGGTTCTTGAATGTTTGCAAGAAGGTCTTGTCAAACTGTGGAATCCTCAAACTGTCCTAGGTCCTCTACATCAATATCCTTAGAGTTAGTGGAATGGAAAGAAAAGGTGATAAGTGTTCTCAAGTTCGTGAGGTCCTTTGTTTCTCAGATCCCGTGCTCATATGAGAAAGAAGATGGTACCCTGTACGATCTCAAGGAAGTATAGACAGAATTCTAGACTCTCGTCCGTAGCAGTTTTAATGGTGATCTCAGTGCCGGCAAGATGGATCGTTTTGCCACTATGACAAGAAAGTTTGATAAAGTTGTGGACAGAGTTCATAAATTCCTACAAATGGTTGCAGATGGTGAAGAGATGTTAGAAAATCAGAATATTATCTTGGAAAGCATCAGGGTTTCAGCAAGGATACAGTTACTAGCTTTTTGGAGAATATTGTTTCCCAAAATATCAGTGGATGATGTCACCAACAGGGCAGCAATATAGATAAGGATGGGACTCAAAAAGCAGCATTAACTCAATGCTTTTCGATTTAAAGCATTTGCTTCATTCAAACCTTATCCATCCTTTATATAAAAAAGATCACTTTGTAATAGTTGGAGTTTTCTTTGCTTTAAAGTAGATTGTTTTAAAGCGGGTGTTAGTTGTAATCTTTTCTTAGAATAGAAATAAAGCTTGCAAGTTGGCAAGTTAGTTAGCTAGGATCAAGAAGATTTTAGGGTTCCCTACTCCTTTGATTTATGTATAAATAAGGGCAGCCTTGCCCATTGTTTAGTAACTGTAATTAAGATAGCATAATTTGTTGTGCCTATTCTAGCTTGAAAATTATTATTCAAGTGCTTGTTCACTTCTTGTTATTTGTAATCCTGTGTTTGATCACATATTGTATGCCTGTCCTTGCTGCAATACTGCTGTCCTGGAGTTGTAATAGCTTTTGATATTGAGATAGGAAATCTCACGCTTCATATTTCTCTAATTCTCTGTCTCGTGTTCATCTAGTTAATGTCATTTGTGTTGCTTGCATATTCTTACTTTCAATTTACATCTTAAAGTATAATGAGTCTTCTAATGTGATCTGGAATAAGTTTATTTGAGCTTTTGTGTTAACAAATCATTCCTTGTTTACTTTTGATTCCTAAGCTCTGAATTTACTTAGGTTGTCAAAAGTGTCATTTAGTTTAGGCCTAGCTATAGTTAGAAGTTAAAAAGAAAAACCTCTGCTACACAGCAATAGAGTTTTATAACCTTGTGCTTGCAGTTGAGAATCAAAAAGATAGGCAATTTAGTTTATTTATCTTTTAAGCAATCATCAGCAAAGAGGGAACTTCCCCTCCTAATAGAAGAGTAGTCTATCTATGCATAGCTGTCCATTTCCAACTCGCATTCCAGAGGTGCGAATTAAAATGCCAACACATACAATTGTGGTTTTCTAAAGTCTTTCCATACTCCCTTGGGATCATGTTTACATCAGCTCCTAAGTCAATCATGACCTGTTTTACTTATCTGTGATTGATGTGTGAATCTATCATAATTAGTTTAGTTTTCCACTGTTTTGAGGTCTTTGTCAAGTTTCTGATGTGTGGTCTTGGTGTTGCTTGTTTGTTCCAGTATTTACAAAATTGCTCAAGCTTTTGTACCAAGTTTTGTTGCCCTGCAAAAGTAGCTAGCTCCTTTAATATTGAGGCTTCTTTTCCAAAAAAGTGGGCTTTGCAATTAACCTCTTTCTCTTGTTCTTGGATTATTGTTTGTTTAGTTCCTTCTACGATTTGGTCTTGCTTTTTCTTTGTAGGGTAAAAATCATCTTCATCTTCATTATCTGACTCCTCTATCTATTGTCTCTCTTTTGTGGTGTCTTTACCTCCTTTGGTCATTAGCGTAATATTATCTTCTTTCTATATTCCTAAAAAGCTTTCTGTCTTAATTTCTCCCTCTTCTCCGGGTATTCTTTCTCTAAGGATTCTTCTTCTGGTAAGGTGACTAAGTTTTCAATTTTTTAGGGTGTGTATCCTCCTTGCGGCATCGTCTTGTTCCCTTTGGTGGGTTTTTGGGTACTTTTAACATGATTTTTGCCCCTCTTCCTACATTAGGTCCAGACAACCCGTCACTTTTTTTATTGCAGTGTTACATTTTTAAAGTATTCATATATGCTCTTTCACAAGTAAACAAATTATGGTATGGATTACCGCAAAACCCACAGGCTTTCTTCCTATCTTCTTTGCATTGATTAGCATAGTATCCTAGTTCTCTGCACTTATAACATGTGGCATCTTCTCTTCGCCTCCGATTCCTACCTCTGCCTCTATCATGTCTACCTCAGTAGTTGTTATAACAGTGCTTCTCCTCAACATATGGGTACATGGTATTTGGTGGTGTGGAGCCATATTGTGGTGTGTTTTGAAGTGTATTGATATTTATTTGATTGCGCCAATTTAGTTGTGTATATCCATGGTTCTCGATGTAAAAGGGTCTTTCTGCCAATCCTTTAACATAATCCATTCCACAATCTATGGATTCTTTAGTGTTTTTGTGGTGGTTGCACAAAGTTTCAAGTTCTTCTTTCTCTTTGTGGACTCTGAATAGTAAAGGTCAGTCATCTATCTCATGATTATCCCATTCTCTGCGTATTCCTCAATAAACTATTTGTATTTTCCAGGGAGTTGTCTTGAGATTCACACTTGTCGCGACTCAGTTTTTACCTTTTAATACTAGACATTCATTTCTCAAGTGACCTTCCCTCGAGCAATAAGTACACCATATGTTTGATTTTTGGTGCTGCGGTGGTCTTTGGTTAGGTTCTACTTTGGCTATGATCTCTTTCTTAATATTTAACTATTCTAATTCCAATTTTAACTTTTCTATTTCTTTGTTCTCAATATTCTTGTCTTTTTGTCACCATGTTTGAGCTTCAATTTGGCAAGCTAATGTTACCACATTAAAATATTTCTCAAATGCTCTGCCATCTAATGAAGTTCTAATTGTTGGTTGTAACCCAGATATGAACCATTCAATGTGTTGTTTCTTTGTTAATGGTTCTTCCAACTTCTTGGTGACTTCTTTAAATCAGCGATCATAATCCTTAATAGATTCTCCATCTTGTTGGAACATGTCTCACATCTTACTAACACTTTTCTTAGGGATCTCCAAAGACTAAAAGTTGGACAGGAATTCCCCTTAACTTCTGACCATTCTTTATCATGCTCAAGCTATCTCTTCATGTACCAATTAAGGGCATCATTCTATAATGTTCCCACAAAGTCAAATAACTTTTTCTGGTCTCAGTCTGTACCACTTCTTTGCCATAGTGATTCTAGGACAAATATGTGCTTGATTACTTGTATGGTATCCTTCCCAAAAACTAAAAGTTTCATTGGTGGGTCCATATGGGAAATTGTTTCTCTGACCTCCTTGTGGTGGTGTGTTTGTGCATTGTTTGATGGCTGCCCCTTTTTCTTGTAGGTATTTTGGTTTACTAGTCTTCTAACCTGACCTTTATCTCTTCATAATTGTATATCAAATAAATCTTTTCCTAATATTGTATAACAATCTTGCATAAATTGTTGTTGTGATTCCCTTGCCTCACTAGAATAGTTAGATATATCTGATGGTTAGACTCTTCTTGATTTAAATGGCACTGAGGATGCTTCTTGGTCCAAGGTTTGCACCTCTTCACAAGGACATTTCATTTTAGGAGATATTTTCTTTTTAGTTAATGACATACCATTAGATAATGGTGTTTCCCATCCTTCCCTAATCATCTCAATTGTATCATTAGCTAAGTTGTTGAACATATAATAATTTTCCTTTCCTTCTGCATGATATTCTATCTCTTTTAATTCACAATCCTTTATCATTTTCTCTTTTTGGAGACCCATGCTTCTTCTTACTATCTGATCTAAGTATTCCACATCAAAGTTCAGAGGTTGTATTTTTTTCAAGGGGTTCAGAAAGCCTTCAAATCTCTCATCAACTATGTTTGTAAGATTGGACAAGTCTGGTTGAAGTTGTGGTGTTTGTGTTAGCCTAGGGGATGGTAGAGTTTTTATGTTTTTATGACCTTCTAATGATGCATGAGAAATCAAATACTCCTCAATCTTTCTTTCCAATTCAAAGAGAATTTATGTTCCTTTGTCAAGATGAGTGGTTACATACTCAGATGTATCATTGTTCTTAAGCGGTTTAATTATCTGTCCCTCCGTCTGTAAAACCTCAATATTTTTCTCTATATTTTGTTCAACTACTGCCCTTGTGGCATGCTCATTTGTAATCCATTCCTCTAACCAATGTGGACTCCTATCTTCTTTTGTTTTCATTGTCACAACCCCTCTGGTGTGTTCTATCTCTTCTAGACCCACAACCCTTTTGGCCCACACTCTAATTCAACCTCCCTAGCCTTCCCCATCCTTTTGTGGTGCCTTCCTTGTCTTTCCTGATTTTGTTTTTTTCATTTTTCTTCCATGTTCAATTCCATTGCTAATTCTATGTTTATTTTTAAATTCTTTTAATTTCTTGTTATCTCCTTTTGCCATGGGTGTTAATGATTTTGAATTTCATTAATCCTTTTATGCATCCCATGTTGCTCCTTGCCATCCTACTTCCATTGATCGCATCTTTTAATGGATCCCTTTAGAATCCCCCTTTCCATTCATCATCCCCTAGCTGCCTAACCCTCTCTCATGAGATTAGTATCTAGAGGAATCTACAGCAAGCCATAAAAAAATTATGATTTGTATGTATTTCTTTTCTTAGCAACTTTCTTATTAGCGTAGATAATAATTTTTCGATCTGCTCTATTCCTTATTGTTTGAGCAGGTCCTTGTAATGGAACAAAATGTTGGCAAGGGAAATTGTAGATGCACAGATCGGAGTTTTGAGTCCAGATTTCCTATCTAGTGTATTTATACTCCAATACTACAATATTAGAATAATCAGATGATATGCGGTAAAATATGCAATATTCCAGTAAGAAGATAGAGCAAATTATCAATTAACACATCTTTTAGATACTATAACATCATATAATAGCACGTCAAACACTTGCCGTATATTCTATTCATCAAAAAATAGTTTACATCATTTTATCTTTCATATTTCTTTAGTACAAATATAACTCTTTTTATATACAGTTCATATCCATGTATATCATCCTTATCCTTCTCATCTTTCCTTCTATACTATATATTCTATATAAATATGGTATTACAGGGACATGTCCCTTTTACTCATTATGCCTTTTATCTTGTGTAGAGGTCGGCTTAGAGCTCCGCATTCCTTTGTACTCAGATGCGGTAGTCTGCAGGTGTTTCTGTCACTTTGGCTTTTCACCCTACTAACAAGGATCTTCAACAAAATTTAACTAAGTCTCTCATTAAATGCATGAACTGATTCATTGTTCTTTCTATGATTATTATAAATAGCATCTTGGACTTTCAAACAAGCAAAGTGAGCCTTTTGTTGAGTAATATCTTGCTTAGCTCCTTCAATAACTTGCCAAGTATCCAATTCATGACAAAGATTTGGAGGTTCGCATGACTATGAACATTGACAGGTCATCCTCTCCAGTATAGACGGGGTACTCAAATTCATCATAGTAAGAGGGCAATAGGGAAAATAAAAACACTAATGAAATGGACATCATAACCCCCCACTAGGTACACCCATTTTACAATAAGATTAAAACATATACACATGCACTAATACAACTCAAAAGTACATACAAGAATAAAACATTATCCATGAAGGAATAGGAAGAAAATTTTGCACATTAATATTTTTACTACTCTCTTGGAATGTCCATTTGAAAACATATGACCAACACTTGATAGCAGCAACATACATTCAGGTTTAGGTCAGTAATCACCACCTCAAACATGAGGAAATGTTTTTGAAGAGTATGGTACACCTTCAATGGTAGAATAGGTTGGGTTCATTCCACCACTAACAAACTCCTCAACAACCAAATGGTGTAAAATAGAGTCACACAAAGAAGCGTAATAAATTGACTCAACAATGTCTCAATGATCTAGTTTTTGTGCAATATAACCTTCGGCTTCACAAAAGAAAGTTGGAAGACAAATCAAAGCAGCCTATTGATTTGGATGAGATTGATCCCTATAATAACTGGATTGCACAGGATGATGAGCCCTCCTTGTTTACAAAGGATGACATTGCTGATTTTGAGAGGCAAGCTATGGAGGATGTTGCTGCAGCAGAAGCAGGGGAGATTGGATTGTCATTGGATGGCATTGATATGACAGAGGAGTCATTGCCATCTAGTAGCAAGGTGGATCTAGAATAAGCATAATCTTCTAGGCTAGGCAGTGAGTCACAACCAAGTGCGAGAACCATACCCCTTACCACCCAATATTTAACTAGGTTGGGGAAGAGGAAATTGTAAAAACTTGTAGTGTGTAATTTATGATGATGATTTTCAAAGACAATCATCATAAATTCATAATAGTTATCACTTATCAGTTACCAACTAGCTATTGTATCTGGCTTCACATGATGATGCGATTTTGTAATCCATATGTATTCAAGAATCAAATCAAATCTAATAGAAAACAGTTCCTCATGGTTTCTTATACTCATTTGATATATTTTGTAATTGAATTTTGCAAAAAAAAGTGTTTTTTTAGAAATTTAAGTGTTTTTTTTAAAACTTAAGTATTTTTTGAAGTTGTCGAGTTTTCGCCAACTCAAAAATTTTGGGCTTGTTGAGTACTCTCCGAGTCCAAGTCAGTGAACTATGGTATTAGGTGAACCCTCAAATTTGTGGCACTTAATATTTTCAGTACATATATTTGATATAGATTGGACAAAAAATGAAACTTTATAATATCAGTGCAAAATCGTCACCAATATATTAATCTCAAAAAATTAAGTACTTTGAAAAAAACCGCGCTCAATTTCGAGATGCCGTTTGAAAAATACAATGCTTTTTATTTTTGGCTTTTATAAATTTGCACACAAAATATTTTTTCAAAATTACCCACAAAAAGAAAATTATAGGTGAACCTAGCCTTCTAACCACTCGTTGGAATCAACAGAGTAGAATACAATGATTTTATTTCTGAGGGGGTATTGGCCTCCTGCCAAACCGGACCTCACCCTTGTCTTCATTCGGTGAAGATACAAGGGTTCATTAAAAACCATTAATTCTTCAAATGCCCCAAATTTTAAATGCCCCCCAAGATTTGACACCTTATATTTCTAGTGTATTAGACCAAAAAAACATTGCCTATTCTGACACTAAATTTTTTAAAATGCCTTTGCAGAAAAAATCTTTTAGGGTAAAATATTTGAACCTAAAAAATTAACAAAGCAAAATATCCCACACCCAAAAAGAGGCAGGGGAAAGTTAGGGCAACAGGGGCGAATTAGGGCAAATGCTGCTAAAAGGATGCAGGGGCAGATAAGATGCAGCATACAAGCGCAACCAAAAATGATGAGCAAGGGCTATGCATGGGACAAATCTTCTGAACAGGGGAAGAATTTGCCACAGGTTCACGGATTAGGGTAGGAATATGAGGCCCACAAGTTACAAAAAAAGCCTCAAAAAAATAGAATATGTTACGCCCAAAATGATTGGGGAAAATTTAGGGAAAAAATGCCCAGATCAGAGAAATTGGGCGCCCAAGATGCCAGTCGCGGCCTCTCCGATGTCAAATCTCCATGCCTTAAAGGAATGCGGCCTCACACAAACACCCTTCACTAAAAGAAATCCACACTTCTGTAGATTGTAGATCCCAAACAGAGGATATCGACATGCTTTGCAGATTTTCTAGACCCACGATGCCTTGCAAAGACACAATGCACTACCCAAAGGAAAACTAGTGCTCACGTCTAAGCCTAAATCGTCAACGATGAGGTTTTATGGAGTTCAAACTTACCCTCAATAAATAGGCAATGACCAAGATTTACTGAGATCGGCTCATCTTGGAATAAAGAAACCACGAGGCTAAAAAAATACCCAAACCATAAAGAAGATCTAGAAACCCTTGAACCAAGCGTGTAAATTCGCCCAAAAACACAAAATTTCACCTAAAATCGACTAAGATTTCAAAAAATGTGATCAAACCTCGGGAAACCTTCAATTTGCAAAAAAATTTGCATTTTCACACCAAATATTCCGTATAGCTCTACACATGCATCCAAATTGGCCTGTGGCTTCAAACGAACCAACAAACGAGCTTCAATCCCACTCTGATACCATGTTATAGCAAAGGATTGACTGAGAGAATGTTGATCACAAAATGGAGCAAACAAGAACAAATGACACTGTTATGTCAGAAAATGTCCCCTTGGGGGCTTTTCCCTCTTAAGGTTTAACTCCCGGGTCCTTGGAATGCATTATAAGCATCTTGCATGTTAATTTTGACTTCAGATGAGAAAACTCCTGAGTGTTATGGAAAATAGGACCTAGGGGATGCTACTTTGAGTGTTATGGAAAATAGGATGGTGGACTTGGACGCTAGCACCCTAGTCCTTCCTTATTTTGGGTCAGCCCTAAATTCAAATGTCGGTTTTATAAACGTTACTTAGATCCTATGCCGACATCTCAAGTTTGAATTGCGAAATTCTTAGTGGGAATGTGTGTAGTTGCATATATAAGCATGTTTAGGGTTTTCATTTGCAAACTAGAAGATGATTAACTTTTGGCTAACTTGTGATTTTAGAGCATTCAAGATATTCATTGTTGCAAAGAAGAGCATTGTTATTGTGTTTGTGATTGCAGATTTAGCTTCATCTTCTCATGTGATTGAAGAGCCTTCATTTATGTGAGATCTACACTTTTAACATGATATCTATTTGTGTTTGAATCATTCATCAATTTGTTTTTGCCTCTATCATGTAGGGATACGCACTCTTTATCTGACAATGGTGTTCGAAACACTTGAATGTCTCTTTGGGGCTTGACTGAGGCAAGCCTCTAAACACCACAACCCCCAACCACTCTTCTTGTGATTGTAGGTTACAGGTTTCGCATCTAGACAGAGCGGAGTTGCAGGGAATAGTAAGACAGTGTGCAGATTCTGAATCCCTGAAGAAAGGAATGCTTGGACACGGGTGTTAGTGGCAGTGTCCTAGGAAGTTGCAAACACAGAAACAATTTGGACAGTGATAATTAGCATCCGAAGAGCTTCCCACATCCTAAAAAACATCTAGCCTTGGACTTGGGTGCTAGTGGAGGTGTCCTTCACATCTTCCAGGGCAGAAATAGAAAGTGCAATGATCATCAGTGTCGGGAGGAGATCAGGGTTCCATAGAGAAAACAGTACCTTGGACAGGTGCATTAGTGGTAGTTTCCCTGACTGTTCCGCATTCTGAACATCGAAAAATGGTCAGTTATTAATCTTTGCCCACTACCTTAATCTTCAAGGATTTGTCGTAATTCATCAATTTACTTACTATTTTGCATAATTAGGGTTTTAAAGGTATTTGAGCATTAAATTGAGATATTGATTGATAACATCTGAGTTTCCACATCGTTCCAAGTGACAACCTAACCTATAGGTGAATCCTCTTGCAAAAGTGTGATTCAACTCAGTAGATATGTCCTTGAATGTTTGTAGCGAAAGGAGAATTTAACCCACACATCCTTATCCCCCTTTTTCCTACAAAACATTTTGGTGAACCCATGTTTGTTTGAATTTTGCACTTGCTGAGTGTTGTACTCTAGATTTAAATTCATACATCTTATTGCATTTGAAAAATTACAAAAATTTAAAAAATTTTAAAAAATTGGCATCTTAGGCTTGCATTTTGGCATAATTTGAATTAATTGGCATTTAATTTATTTAATTTATGTTATTTTCATTAAATCTGATTTAAATTACAGAAATTCATCTTATTTTAACCACTTGCATTGCATTTTCATGCTTAAATTGTTAAAAATTGGTTGAAATTGTGCATTTTTCATAAAAAACTAGTTTTGCATTAGCTAGGGTTTGTAGTTTAAATCTTGTTTCAGATTTTACTACCCTTTTCAAACACTCATTTAGGATTGATTTCTAATTGTATTGTTGCATCATAGTTCCTTTTTTGCAAAAATTCATGTCTAGGGTTTGAATACCTTGCATATTCACTAGATTTGGCCTTATTGTCTCTCTAGAAATGCATTATAGGCGTGTTGTGAAGGATATTATTCATAGGTCCACGGGGACGCATCCCCCCCCGAAAACCAGCCGTCCCCGAGACGGGGACATTTCCGGGATGGGTAGACGTCGGGGAAACGCCCCCATGCCATCCCTCCACCATCCCCCTATTTCTCCGTCGTCTCCGAGACATCTCGGCTTGGGGGGACTTCTGGACATCCCCACTAAAATGCATAAAAAAATAGATTTTTTTTTTAAATTAAAAGTAAAACCTAAAACTTTTTGACTATTAAGTTAATTAACATTTGTAGTTGTTTTCATTCTTTTTCACGAGCGTGGAGTTCTCTGAGTTGCATGGGCGAATCAGCAATTGAGTCACTGGTGATTGTTTTTGAAGTGGCGGCCATTTATGCATTGTTTATAGTTTTTTTTGTTTCATTTTTAAAATTTCTAGGCCTGGGCAATTGATGTGAGCCTGTGAGTGTGAGGGTTTTTTTTTTAGAGACTAAATGCCTCAAAGAGATGTCATTGCGTGGGATATAAACCCTCACACTCACAGGCTCACATCAATTGCCCAGGCCTAGAAATTTTAAAAATGAAACAAAAAAAACTATAAACAATGCATAAATGGCCGCCACTGCAAAAACAATCACCAGTGACTCAATTGCTGATTCGCCCCCCCACGCGATGACATCTCTTTAAGGCATTCAGTTTGAAAGTTTCCAAAGCCTTTTCAATAAATCCATTTTGTGCATATCTTGCAATCATTGCAGTCCATGAGACCACATTTCTTTGAGGCATTATGTCAAACAGTTCACATGCCTTGTCTATGCTTCCACATTTTGCATACATGTCTAACAGGGCAATTGCAACTACAACATCTGACAAAATTCCTCTATCCTTTATGTTTTGATGGATGTCCATACCCTATTCCAAAGCTCCCATTTTGATACACACAGGGAGGATGCTGGGCTAGCAAAGGTTGTGGAATTTGGCTTTACAGTTTACACCAACCAATTGCATTTCCTTTAAAATTTTTAAATTTCTAAGGCTTTTTCAACAAATCCATTTTGTGCATATCCTGCAATCATTGTAGTCCATGAGACCACATTTTTTTCAGGCATTCTGTCAAACAGTTCACGTGCCTTGTCTATGCTTCCACATTTTGCATACATGTCTAACAGGGTAGTTGCAACTACAACATCTGAGAAAATATGAATATCTAAAAAAAAATTTAATTTATAAATTATTTTTTCTTGTAACATTGTAGCATGTAGGTGCGATTTTCTAATTTTCATTTTTTTTCTTAACATTGTTTTAACTTTTTTCTTTTGCAGCATCGTCATCATAATGAGTTCACATAGCAAAAGTGACGATGAGGGTAGAGAGGTTGAAGTTCAAAGTGAAAATGAATCTCAATCATCTCAATTTGATGATCCTGATTTTCAAATAGGAGGGGAGGGTGAACGTGCCTCAAATACTCAGTCTCAAACTGACACAAGTTCCGTTGGGAGTAAAACTAAAAATGATAGGTGCCCTTCACAACTCCTTGAAAAATGGGCCAAGGGCCCCTTTGATTCAAAATCACCTTTAAAACAATTTGCATCTAAGATAGCAGCAAACCCTGGGGCAAAGGGGGGCACTAGAAAATGGAAGTGCAACATGTGTGAACTTACATGGTTTGGAAGCATTACAAGAAATAATGCTCACTTTCTTCTTGTTAAAGGCAAAAGTGTAGATGTATGCAGTGTTGTGGAACGTAACTTGAAGTACAGGGCTGAAATTTTAAAATTATGGGGTTGTAATGAGGATGAAGTACCTAGATCTGTTTATGTTGCCACAAAAGAGTAGGGGTGATCAAATTTCTACTTCTACTTTGCAGAGTCAAAGGCCACTAAATCCATTCAATTCAAGTGCAGCAGAGCCTAAGGGGAAACATAAGATGGCATCTTCACAACCATTGGCAGATTTATTTAGTGTGTAAGCAAAGGATGAGGCAGATGATGCCATTGGCAAATTCTTCTTTGCCAATGGCATTCCATTCCATGTGGCTTGCTCTCCTTATTATAAGGAAGCTATGTGAAAGATAATAAGGGCAGGACAATCATATGTGCCACCAGGGGAGACTAAATTGAGGACAACAATCTTGGATCAAAACTATTCCAAGATTAATATTTTGATGGAGAAGATGAAGAGAACCTGGGTCACAAGTGGATGCAACATAGTCATGGATGGGTGGACAGACATTAGGCATCGTCCACTCGTCAATATCATCGTTACATCTACAGCTGGCCCTTGCTTCCTTAGGGCTATTGATTGTTCAGCGCATAGCAAGGATGCCCATTATCAGTTCCAGATCCTCAAGAATGCTATAGAGGAGGTTGGGCCACAAAATATGGTGCAAGTAGTGAAAAATGCGGCCCATGTGTGCAGAGCTGCAGGGAAGTTGATTGAGGCAGCGTATAGACATATTTGGTGGACTCCTTGTTGTGTGCATACTATGAATAATGCACTTAAGGACATGGGTAAAATCAGTTGGATCAAATCAATTGTCAGTGATGCTAGAGATGTGCAAATGTTTATCTGCAACCACCATACTTCACATGCACTTTTCAGGTCCTTCTCCAAGAAGGAATTCCTGAAGCCTATAGAGACTCAGTATGCATCATATTTTATTCTATTGGAGAGGATGCTTGAGTTGCAAGAGGCATTGCAACTAATGGTAATGACAACAGAATGGAACCGATGGCCTGAGTCAAAGACACAGAAGGGATTGAGGGTTAAGGAGGTGGTGACGAATGATGTCTTTTGCGCTGATGCCAAATATATTGTCTCCATCGTTCATCCAGTCTTCACAGTTATTAGATTTGGGGATTCTAATGCACCTTCCCTTGGAGAGGTATATGAACTTGCATTGATTCCATGCTTGATCGAATGAAGGCTATTGTGTGAGAGGACCCCACAATGCAATTCTACACCGAGCATATTCATCCAATTATTCAACGTAGATGGGAGAAACTCAACACTCCCTTACACATGGCTGCCTATGCATTGAACGCAAAGTGGTACATGCATAGGCCCGACAGAATCACACCTATAAAGGATGCTGAGGTGAAGGAAGGATTCATGAAGGCCATTGACAAAATGTATGATCCTATAGAGGCCAGCTTGCTTCGTACTGAGTGGACAAAATTTGCCACTCTTTGGGGATATTCAGAGGCGGCCAAGATAGATTTGGAGACTATGTCACAAGAGGACCCCAAGTTGTGGTGGACTATGCATGAGCCTAGATCTTTGATTACTACTCTAGTCGTTTGTTTGTTGTCCCAGGTATCTAGTTCTTCTGCTGCTGAGAGGAACTGGTCTACTTATAGCTTCATCCACTCCATTAAAGAGGAACAAGCTTACTTCTAGGAGGGGCAGAGAAGCTTGTGGCTGTACATAGTGCCTTGAGTCTCATTGACCGCAACACAACTATATACAAGGAGAGTCCAGCAGCCAGATGGGATGTAGAGCCAGCACAGATAGATGAGGATGCTACACAAACAGGACTGGTTGGTATTGGTTTAGATGAGCTTGAGCATTTGGGGTCCAGTAGTTCCAGTGATGAAGAGATTGACATGGAGCTTGGAGATGATTAGATCATTAGAGGCATCAGACCATTAACCATTTGGCATTTACTATTTACTATTTTGTTTTTGAAGTTTGAACTTTAAACATTGTTGATTATAATTATGAATCATGATTATGAAATTCAAATTATGAAACATCTAGTTCTCATTCCAATGTCTATTAAGTTGCGTATATTTTGATTTTCATTGTTTCAATGTTCACTAGTTCAATGAAATCATTGCAATGCGTTTAAACTCTAAACTTTACTTATTAAGTTATTCCTTAGGCTTCTACAGTTATGCATCTTTTTATAACTAATTTTTCAAGTACTATATGTATTTTAGAGCACCACTCCCCCACCCCCCCCCCACCGTCGTCCCCCTGCCATCCCCCGCCACCCCAAAAATTAGACCCCCCGTCCCCGAAACGCATCCTCTGTCGTCCCCCCATCCCCGTCCCCAAAACTCTATGGAACTATGATATTATTGCTTTATTGGACTAATATTGAGCTTATTATTTTCTGCCCCTCTTAAAATTTTTCACAACAGCTCTTCTTTTAAGCATTTGCATTGAAAAAAGTGAAAAAATAAGCATTTTAGGTGCATAAACAAGCATAATTTGTGTTGTTTCATTGCATTCAATTTAAATACATAAAATCATCAATTGGGCCTTGTTGTGTTGTATTATTTTCCTCCTATCCATTGTGTTTGTTGTAGACTTTGTGTGTCATTGTATCCCTTTCCCTCAAACAAGTGCTTAGGAGTGAAATAGTCATGCATCTTGGGTGTGTTAAGTAGCCTATAACTTTTCATGTCTTGTCTTATTAAATCTTATTGGACATTTATGTTTCAAGACATTTCATTATGGCATCTTCATCTCATTGCTCTTTGGTATCTTTACATGCATATATCAAAAACTTTGAGAATTTTTACAAATTTCTTAATTTGAATCCTCATGTTCTCACTTATATACAAGCTATGTATCACAAGGATATATTTAAATGCTCTTGATTTAAATCCTTGACTATGTATCTAATTTTGACAACTTAACATCTCTCATGAATACATACCCTTCGGTAGTAGAAGATCTAGCAAAACACATTGACAATGATGAGTGTGAAAATTCTTTTAATGCTTTGGAACTAATAGCTAAAATATATGAGGATGATGATGATGATGATTCTGTAAGTTATCCTACTTCTCCTATAGTTGAATGTCCAAGAACCCTAGATGAGAAGACTATGGATAGCTCTATTAATGATACAACACCTAACCTTCCTAACGACACCTTACCTTTCTTTCGTTCCAATGCTCTCCCTGGCCAAGATGAAGCATTAGTGGATGAGAAAAGGTCTCACTCCTTTAGGGATATATGGTGAGCCTAATCAAGAGGAAAACAATGTTAATTCAATCTTCACTAATAGACTTATCCCACCCACTAAGTGGTTCCTAGATAAGTGTAGCAATATTCCTAAGATGGTTGGGCAGGGAGCACCTAATGCACCTTCTTGATTAAAACTGGTTATAACAGTTCAAGAAGATTAAAAACCATCTCGACCACCGGATTACATCCTAATCTATGCAAGACAAATCACTCAAAGAAATCAAGGTGTTCAAAATGTGTCGCAACATCCCATGATTGCTCACACATACAACACCCATACTAACAAGCAAAGAAAGCAAGCACCTCATGTCCCTGTCCTTCTTCCATGTTCTCAACCTATGCTCCCTCCACCACCTCATCTTACTCATAAAAGTGGTCAAGAATACGATCTTGTCGAATAACTTCGTGCTACTCTGGCTAAGATCTCTCTTTGGGATTTAATACAAACGTGACCTATATACCATGGAATGCTCCAAGAAGCTTTACAAAAGGTGATTGTCCCACCTACTGCTAAGCCTAATGACGTAGCAGCTGTATTAGATAGTATGCATACAACAAAAATGGATATTCTCTTTCAACCACATGAATTACCATCAATTGAAGTTCAAAACCAATATGGTCCACTTATAATATTCGCCATGATAAATACAAAGTTGGTAAAGTGAGTTATGATTGACAATGGATCAGATCTTAACGTTTGTGGCATTGACTTACTGCACAAAATCAAGATTGACACATGTTTAATCAAACCAGATATTATTAGCATTTGTTGCTTTGATAACATTGGTAGAACATCAATAGGTACTATAACCTTACCTTTAAAGGTTGGTCCTGTGACTTTATCTACCCTTTTTCATGTTATACTTGGTTCGCTTTCCTATAATATGATTCTCGATAGACCATGGATCCATGCCATGGGGGCAATTCTGTCTACCCTTCATCGATCAATCAAGTTTTTTTATCAAAACAAGATCCACACTGTGAAAGCTGATCCTAAACCAGATAGTCATTTACATATTGAAAAGAAAAAACAATTTAACAATCATACGAATCTAAATAACTTACGAGTAGATTCATCAACACCTCTTGCCATAGATAATATTGTACAAGACTCTAAAACATCGAATGCATATTTTGGTGACGATTGGGGTTCATTATATTTTAATCCTTGCAGTGTAGGGGAATATAAACTTAACAACCCTGACACATCAAAAGTAGCATCGATCTCATCCAAGCAATCTTTCGAAACACCTAAGAAATCTAAAGCCTCCTTGGTAGAAAACAAAGACAATACTAGACATCAAATTTTCACAGTCCATGATAATATGTTCTTGAGAGCTTCAGGATTTAACTATGTGTAAGTTTTTTATCTCAACATTTTAGATCACATTCCGTGATCCATCATCAGGAGAGCTAGAAAAGAGAATGAAAAAATCCTGATGATGGATCACGGAGTGTGATCCGAAACGTTGAGATAAAAAACTTACACAGTTAAATCCTGAAGCTCTCAAGAAAAGACAATACTCTTACTTAAACTACAAATTATAATACCTACGAGGCCTCGCCATCCTCGAAAGAGATGGACTCCCTCTATGGTTGTGGATTTCAGATTTTCTACAAAATAGTGACTATGTAGGTAATGGTTGTGGTGTAAACCAACAAGGAATTAGAGTACCTTTACAAGTTGTTGGAATTAACTACACAGCTGATATTGGATACCGCTCTTTGAAACCCACAAAAGCCTCTCGTCGTCCTAAACTCAATGTTAACACAATATCAACAAGACCAAATCAATATGCGAGATATCCTGAGCTGATAGACAAGAATTGTCCACCAAGAAGTATCCCATTGAATCCAGTAAGTATTTGTCCCTCTTTAAGCCACACTCATTGTAGCACTTATTCTTGTTACTCTCAACGATGGCCTACTCCTAACTATATACATTGTTGGCATTGTGTTATATCAGGTAAGTATTTCTAACCTTTTATGTATGTGTTGTGTTCCCCCTGTGATGTGTTATGTGTTGTTTAGGCCTCCTAGGATGACCCTTGATACTCTTGTAAGGTCAAGGATACTAGAAGACCACCTCTGTTGTGACCATTCTTCTATTTATATCATCATTCTTCTATATTGCCTCTCCTCTATTTTTATTGTTGTGTGTTGTGTCCTAGGGGCATAGCGTTGCGGTTGGTGACGGATGACGAAAAACAAATAAGACTGATACGGACCAAGTGTCCCTTCAACGAGAAATCAAAAAATGGACCTAGTCCATACATGACGACGGGGTTGATATATATATTATCCGATGCTTGGCTAGTAGAATCACTCCGTGTGATATTTTGATGATGTCTTATCGCACTAACAAACCATAACAATATTGTTGCTCCGTGCACTTTGTTTATCTTGGATCTTGCCTTGCTTATACTCAGTTCTAAGATCTCTGCGGTATAGCCCCACGGTTATACTCGGGCTCCAAATCCGTAGTATAACCTTGGCTTTTTTTATGTGATTATGTTTATACATTTCTTTTTGATCATGTGATGCGGTTGTTATCATATGGAAAGATTTCTAACCTCTTCTTGCAGAATATTGTGTGTTTGTGGGAACATTCGACAATCGTAAAGTGCATGTCACTTCTGGGGGCATGGGCTTTGCGAGAACTCTTGTTCCCTTGTGTGTTTTCTCTCTACCTTAACGTGCTTGATATCGATACATGACATCAACCACCATAAGGTGGGGGCATATATAAGGTAAGATGTCTGATGATTTTGGTACTAACGAAGCATGTTTGTAAACCCTCAGTGGAGGCGTGATGTTATATCTTTGAGCGATTGCACATCTTTATTTTTATATTACAATCATTAAGCCCTTTGCAGAGGCAAGATATCGTGCATATCCTTTTATTTTAAGCCCTCTGCGGAGGCGGGGATGGTGTATTTCTCGAGGAGAGTGCACATCCTATCATTTTCTAAAAGTTCTCCGAGCAGGCGGGGTTGGTGTATCCTCTCTTAAGCATGTCTTTAGCGATTGTTGTGGCAAAGTCCAATCGTCAATGTGTGCCTGTAATGTGCCTGAGATGGTGGTGAACCTAGCAATAGGCTCCTTCCATCGCTTGTTTATCGTGTTTTCTCCATGTCTTCCATGTGTGTGTATGGCGTGTTTGTTCAGAAGCATAGTCTCAAGACTGGTGGCGATGAGCTCTTCCTATGCTTTGGGATTTGTATGGCATGTTTGTTCTCAAGTGTAGTCTCAAGACTGGTGGCGATGAGCTCCTCCTACACTCTGAGATTTGTATTGCGTGTCTGTTGCCCCTTATGCAGTCTCAAGACTGGTGGCGATGAGCTCCTGCATTTTGGGTTGTGTTTACTTTTCATGTACTTGTATTTGCATTCATATATATGAGAAAATGAAAAAGAAATAATCACTGCATTCACTATATTCATTGTGTTTTGCGTGTCTTCAATGCTATCTTCTCCGTGTTTTGCATGACTGTAACTGTCTGCTCCATGTTTTGCATACCTGTTACTATCTTCAGTGTGTTTGGTGTGTCTGCACCGTGCTTGGTGTGTTTGTTGTGTTTTGACCGTACTTTAATACATGTATTGTCCTAGCGTTTATACATACATTAAAGTGGGGGCTAAATGTTATGTCAAAAAATGTCCCCTTAGGGGCTTTTCCCTCTTAAGGTTTAGCTCTCGAGTCCTTAGAATTCATTATAAGCATCTTGCATGTTAATTTTGACTTCCGATGAGAAAACCCCTGATTGTTATGGCAAATAGGACCTAGGGGATGCTACTTTGATGAACCCTAACCAAAATTAGGAGGGTGGACTTGGGCGCTAGCACCCTAGTCCTACCCTATTTTGGGTCTGCCCTATTTTGGGTCAGCCCTAAATTCAAATGTCGGTTTTATGACCGTTACTTAAGTCCTATGCCGACATCTCAAGTTTGAATTGTGAAATTCTTAGCGGGAATGTGTGTAGTTGCATATATAAGCATGTTTAGGGTTGTTTGCAAACTAAAAGATGATTATAAACTTTTGACTAACTTATGATTTTAGAGCATTCAAGATATTCATTGTTGCAGAGCAAAGCATTGTTATTGTGTTTGTGATTGCAGATTTAGCTTCATCTTCTTGTGTGATTGAAGAGCCTTCATTTATGTGAGATCTACACTTCTAAGGTGATATCTATTTGTGTTTGAATCATTCATCAATTTGTTTTTGCCGCTATCCCCTGGGGATACACACTCTTTATCTAACAACGGTGTTCGAAAGACATGAATGTCTCTCCAGGGCTTGACTGAGGCAAGCCTCTAAACACTACAACCCCCAACCACTCTTCTTGTGATTGCAAGTTACAAGTTTCGCATCTGGACAGAGTGGAGTTGCAGGAAATAGTAAGACAGTGTGCAGATTCTGAATCCCTGAAGAAAAGGACTACTTGGACAGAGGCGTAAGTGGCAGTGTCCTCCGAAGTTGCAAACATAGAAACAATTTAGACAGTGATAATCAGCATCTGAAGAGCTTCCGACATCCTAAAAAACATCTGGCCTTGGACTTGGGAGCTAGTGGAGGTGTCCTCCGCATCTTTCGGGGCAAAAATGGAAAGTGCAGTGATCATCAGTGTTGGTAGGAGATCAGGATTCCACAGAGAAAATAGTACCTTGGACAGGGGCATTAGTGGTAGTGTCCCTGACTATTTTGCGTTCCAAACTTCAAAAAACAGTCAATTATTAATCTCTACCTACTACCTTAATCTTCAAGGATTTGTTGTAATTCATCAAATTACTTACTATTTTGCATAATTAGGATTTTAAGGGTATTTGAGCATTAAATTGAGGTATTGATTGATAACATCTGAGTTTCCACATTGTTCTAAGTGATAGCCTAACCTATAGGTGAATCCTCTTGCAAAAGTGTGATTCAACTCGATTGATATGTCCTTGAATGTTTGTAGTGAAAGGAGGATTTAACCCACACATCCGTATCCCCCTTTTTCCTACAAAATAGACACGAAAGATGATTAATTAAATAATCACATAATCGATGTGTTCTATAAACAATAAAGCGTACATAAATAGGTGAAGAGGTTGAGTCAACTCAGAAGTCGACTTCAACACTCCACTAGTGGTGGCAAGAATGTTTCCACTAAGTGGCAAGAATGTTTCCACTAAGTGGCAAATGAGTGTCGACATGTATCTTGGATGATTTTGATGGACTCTCCAAGTCGATACATAACCTATCTAAGGTGGCTTAAAGCCATGTGTGAAATATATGTATAATTACTTATTAAATAATAAGTAATAACATTTGTATTTCTACACTAACAGATTTCTAATCTTTAAAGTTCACTGGTTCAACTATTAATCAAAATTCAAGGGAGTGTTGAAGGTTCTTGTTCTTCTGAAAATCCAAACACAAGTTCTTTTAGAACTCCACAAGACCATTTGGCATGCCCTTCATCCTCTCTTAAGAAATTTTTGAAAGGCCCTTTCAACCCCAAAAAACCTTTGTTGCAATTTTTCACCAATTTAAGCACTAATAACGGTAAAAATTCAAGGGGCAGCAAGCATTGGTTGTGTTATGTTTATAAACTAATTATCATGGGAGCTATAGTAGGGTTGGACACCATTTATTGGGCGAGTGAACAAGAGCTTAGAGTTTGTAAAGATATAACGTTTGAACAACAAGTTGAAATGGCAAAGTTGGTTGGGGAGAGTGAAGAAAAAATTACTAGAACTACTAAAAAACATTCATCCAAACCATTGCAATCCATTAATGAGTATTCTAATATATTAGTTGGAGAGGGTTATGATAGATGGAAGAGGAAGTCCACTTCTACTGCAGGTTTGAAAAATACAATGGTAAGGTTAATGAATTTGCAAAAACGTGAGCAAGCCGATGATTTAGTGGCCAATTTTTTTTATGCCCATGTGCCATCCCATTTCATTTGGTAAAGTCTCCTTATTTCAAAGGTATGCTGAGAGATGCAATGGAGAACACAGATTACATACCTCCCTCCTTGATAAACAATATTCGAAGGTGAACTTATTGATGAAGGAGATAAGAAAAAAATGGATTAAGAGTGGTTGTTCCATTGTCATGGATGGGTGGACTGATATTCAACATCAACCACTCATTAATATTGTTGTTACATGTCCTGTTGGTTCATACTTTCTTAGAGCTATTAATTCCTTTGGGAAATGTAAGGATATTGATTACTAGTTTGACCTTTTGAAGGAGGCCATAAAGGAGGTTGGTGTTGTGATGTTCACAACACGCCCCATTTTGCTCCTCGGCAAAATGAGGACCCCTGTTGTTGCTTTGCTTTTGCTTCTGCTTGTGTTTATTCTGTCTGGTGGTAAAGGGAAAAGAGAGTCAGATTTGCAAACATTGTTAAAAATATAGAAAATTGCATTTTTCAGTACCATTGCATAATATGGTTGGATTCCTTGTGAAAAATGAGCCAGGGTTGCTTTTTGAACCATCTAAAAATTCATCATATTTTGCAAGTTATGATCATTTAGGTAAAATGTACTTCAGGTTTTGCATGATAAACAGTCAGTTGTTTGCCTTTTTTCTTGTTGGCATTCGTTTTAAATTTCGAAAAAATTCATACTTAGTGGTTCCGAGTCGTGGGCAATTTTGTCTGGGTTCCACTCTGTATGTTACATTTGATTGTTTTGCCGAAAATACATCGATTCACTTTAATCGCCATTACTTATTCATTGGAGGTGTTTTTTCGCAGGTTTGAACCTACGCGTTGAACCTGCACATTGAACCTTGGTTCGATAGTTCAGGGTTCGGGTTCAAGACAAGGGCTATCGGCATAACAGTTGCCATCGGTGGGACTTTGGAGTGTTCCACCGAAGTGGAATCTCTCGCCGATAAAGCATAAACGAAAGGGAGATCGGCAGGAGTCATGCCGATAGTGGCAGGGTTCAATAGTTCGGCTTCAAAGGCTTTGGTAAGCCTGTGGCCGAAACAATAGTGATCGGCATAACATAGAGCATCAGTCGAGTTTGAATTCATCGTGCCGAAGGGTATGGTCTCGCCGATAGCCAAGGGCTATCGGTATAGTGGTAGTTGTCGGCCAAGTTTTTTGGGCCTTTGCCGATGGGCAAGGTCAGGGCGATGGAAGAAAGGGAGGACTTAGCCGAAATGCGAAGGATGGGAAGATGGATATCGGCGTAGCGTAAGACATCGGTGGTGGTCGAAAATTTTTTGCCGATGGGCAAAGTTGGGCCGATACAAGGAAAGGTAAGGATGTGGAGGTCATCGGCCGAGGTAGAGGCATTGGCGTAGGAAATAAGGAGCTCACCGACAGTGGAATCTCTCGCCGATGAAACAAAGCAAATGCCATCGGAAGGAGGAGTTTGTGAGTTGCCGATGGGCGATCTCACGCCGATGGCGAGCAATGAAAGAGCATTGGTATAAGATAAGACATCAGCGGAGGAAATAAGGAGCCCGCCGATAGTATAATCTCTCCCCGATAAGAAGAAAATGCAAGCCGATAAGGCTATATCGGTAACACTTGCGCCGATAGAGGGAAATAAGAGGCCATTGACCAAGGTATTGTGATCGGCGAAGAAGCTATGGAGTTCGCCGATGGCGAATCTCTCGCCGATGGAACAAAGCAAAGGGGCATCGGTGGAAAGAATATGGAGTTTGCCGATGGTGAATCTCTCGCCGATGAAGAGGAAATAAAGCGCAAGGGGCCATCGTCCTAACAATGAGGATCGGCGAAGATGATTTAGAGTTCGCCGATGGCGAATCTCTCACTGATGAGAAGGAAACGAAGGCCAATATGACATCAGCAACACTCTCGCCAATACAAGGGTATCGGCATAGCCAACGCAATCGGTGAAGGAAATTTTGGGCTTGCCGACAGGCAAACCTCACACCGATGGAGAGCAACGAAGAAGCATCGATGGAAGAGAATGATCGGCGAGGGAATTTTGAGGCTCGCCGATAGTACAGACTTACGCCGATGGAAAGAAATAAGGAGGAAATAACGAGAAAGGCCATTGGCCAAGTAACGAACATCGCCCAAGTATTTTTTGGACACGCCGATGGCGATTATCACGCCGATGGGCGGGAATGGACGAAGCGGTGGGAATTTTAAAACACATTTTTGGCGCCCGTGGCATTTTCCTAGTCAGCGATGGTTGACCCGTTTGGTTTTGGGCAATCTGTATACATTTTGAACGCGTTTTTGAGGGTTTTTGAGCCAGATTTCCACATTTTTGCAGTCACCTTGATTTAAACAGATATTTTGAGTTTCCTGCTGTTTATTTGATAAATGTGATACTTATTGTTTGTCTTGTCTTACAAGCTTACAGTTGAGGAAGCAGCTGGAAATTCAACACAGTGACCTCATGGAAGAAGAAAATCTGATCTCAGGAGCAAGAAGTAAAGATGAAGTGCGAAGAAGTCAAGGCCGACCAAATGAAGGACAAAATTGCAGCTGAAGGTATTACTACAACAGACAAATAGAAGTTATTGCTGAGCTGCCAAAGCTTCTCAGAAGGGGCAATATTTTGCCCAGATTTGACACTGCTCAGAGATATTTTTGAAGAACTAGTTCACCTATATTTATTGCTGTAACCAGGGGTTTGAACCAGGGGTTTAGTTAGTTTTTTTGCTGTAGTGAGGACAATCAGAAAGTCTTTATATTGTGCCTCTCTACACTGTAATATGGGACACAGGGATTTTAGTATTTTGCCAAAATTGTCGAGTCTTTCTGGGCATAGTTTAGTTTAGAGGAGGTCGCCTATTGTCTGCAGTAAGGTGCGCGTGGAATGTCTGGCTTCCTTACTGTATCTGTAAAGCTTGTAAGTTCTCTATAGTTTGATCAATGAAACAAAGAGTCATTCCTACATTGTAAATCATGTATGACTATTTGTTTCTAATACAATAGAATCTGGAGTTCTGCATCTATCTTCTGAGTGTTCTCCTGCTCTTCTTTGTGTTTTGAAATATTATCTTTGAGAGCTTGCAATTTTAAATGTATGTTTGTGAAAATGCTCAGGACTTGCATTTAAGGTTTTTACTATGGATTTGATCAAATTGCTGTAGTATTTACATAGTGCATAACAGAACAATTAGATACTTTGGTAGAGTAAATGAGGTATAGATTAGATCTTTCTAACTTTTTCCAACCCATTTGAAATATTTAGCTGAAAACGTAGAAATTGAAAGGAAGTTGTCTCAAATTTGAAGAAGTATGCATAACAAAGTTAAAAGTAGACAGTTTTCATAAGTGTATGAAGGAGAAAGCTGCAATAATTCAAGAAAACCATCTAAAACTTGCAGTACAGTAACACTTTTATGCAAAGGAATAAAAAGTATTAACATATCTCATGATCTTTTGCATAATCTTAGTCCATTAAACCATAAAGAAACTCTAAACTATGTAAGGCCCCTTGAACATTACAGCTTCACATTGACCAACTGAACTTGACCAACCGAACCATTGTAGACTTGGGATTAGTTGAATCTTAAATGATTCCTTCTTATCTTTCAAGTATAGTTTCAGTTCATTTTATGTGAATTTTAACTTATTGTTATGATTACATCACACCAATCACCAACAGTTTTCTGGCGCTAGAAGGAGGGCCTCCCTGAGTTAGAGTTTATTCCAAACTGGCTAATAACAGTAATAGAGTGACTAGGTCTAGATCCAGTTCAAGGGATATATTTGTGCAACTACCTGATATTAGGCGAGGTAGGAACCCTTTAATTTGGAATCCAAATATATCGCAAGCTGGAAGTTCATCTGGAACGCCTCCTGGGTCACCTTTTAACATCCGTAGTATTGTGAGTCCTGACAGATCACTGTTCAGATCTTTAAATCTTGGTTCAAGCACTTTTGGAGGTCTCAATCCTCCTGTAAATCCTAATCCACCAATCAATCCAGGTATTCCTACAAGTTCAGGTCAAGCTCAAACACCTGCAATGGCTTATTTCGATGTCAATTCTCCCATACTCTTCAATGATTATCATGAGATGCCTAAAAATCCAGAAAACATATGTTCCAAATACCAGTTGCATCAAGACCCAGAAGATCATATTAGAATATTCAAGGAAGCATGTTTTAGAGCTAGGTTAGAGCACGAGGATGTGGTGTGTAGATTGTTTCCCTACACCTTTAATGAACAAGCCTCTAGCTGGTATGTAAATTTGCCCAACGGTTACATTTCTTTCTGGCTGCTTATGGAAGAAGCATTTCTGTCAAGATTTAGGGGACCCATTGACCCTTGTGCTTTGTATCATAAATTGGCTGCTATAAAACGTGGTGAGGGAGAGCTGATTGATAATTTCAACGACAGATTTCAAAAGGCCTATTCTAGGCTGGTAGCCCCTTATACCATAGATGATGATCCCTTGTTGGCTATGTACTATGCTACCTTGGATCCTTTAACTGCCATGTTTGTCAAAAGAAAACCTGACATAGATTCAATATCCAAAGCTAATAAAGAGGCAGTCTCAGTAAACCAAGAGATGAGACATACAACTTATAACCCATTTGTTAATGGAGGAAGTTTTGGGGTGCAGAATCAGGCACAACCATGGAATGGAACCTCTATGCAACACACTCCACTATTAAATCCGGTCCCTTCTTACACACCTGTGTATAGTCCTACCCCAATTCAAACTATAACTCCTTATACGGCTAGCACTTCCAATAACAGTCAAAACAATGGTCAGCCTTTCTTCCAACCTCCTAGGGATATAACTGTGGCAAAAGCACAAGAGGATAGGGAAGAAATCAAAGAGATCACTGCACATTTGAAAAGATTAACCACTGAAGTGACACAACTAAGAAATGAGAACCTCTATGGAAGAGGCAACCAAAACTACAATCAACATCAAAATCACAACCAAGGCCAAAATCAGAATTATAGTTTCAATCAAAATCAGTAGAACAATCAGAACCAAAACTATAATCAGAATCAAGGCCCCAGCCAGGGGCAACCGATGCAAAATAGGGGGCCAGTGACAGATAATAGGATCTGGGGCAATAATAACAGAAATCAGAATCAACCTAGGCCACCCAAGACATGGAACACTGGGCCCAACAATGGTACTCTAGCTTCTCCTTTTGAGAATATAGATAATCATGATGCAAAACAGACAGCTGGCATACAAATGGCCAGTACAACACCCAAAATTTGGTGCAGATTTGACAATACCAATGCCCATGCTGAGCACGACTGTCCACAATTCCACTTAGCAGCCAGCATTTTCAACATAGATGTGCAACCTCCTACCTCTGAATTTCTCATTCCCAAGGGTAATGAGGTAGTACCCTCAGGATATGACACAGCATTAGTCTTAGAAACGTTTACCTTTGCAACTGCAGAAGAGAAAGAGGATGAATTGCTAGAAGATGAACCATACTGTTGTGAGAATCTTTATCCTGAATCGGCCTTTGTGTTAAATGCTTTTCAGTTTCCCTTTGAATCTGAAAATGAGATATTAAATGAAACAGAAGAGGTGCAGGCCTTTCAACAGACAAATAAAAGCCACACTTATAATTTGAGGAACAACCCTAGGCCAGGAGAACCTTTTACACTTCCATTCTTCCGAATAACATCAATACACCCCCAAATCAGAATGCTAGCAACAATCCTGCCATACTTAAAGCTAATCAGCACACAGATAATGGAACAGCAATACAAAAGGATCAACCAAGTAAAACTGAAGCAATAGAGACAACAAGATTAATGAGTTACTTGTCAGAGGAAATAAAGAAAATTAAGGTCAGTATACCTCTGAATGAATTATTGAAGACCCCAGGGATCAGAACTGCTTTTATAAAATCCCTGGATACATCCATGAGCGAGGTGTCTGCTGATATAACTGTTCCTAATAGAGATTCACCACCTAAAGAGAAGAATAGGAAAGTTGAGCAGCCTTCCAATACAAATGTAGTAATACATGCGGATAAGAGGGATACTCCCCCTTTCTTGTTAACTGTTAGATTGTGTGGGAAGAATATACACAATTGCATGGTAGATTCTGGTGCCTTAGCCAATGTAATGCCCTTAGGAATATGTAAAACTCTCAGGCTGACTCCCACCAAATCTGCCAAGGTTGTCACACAACTAGATAAGACTGAGGTTAGCGTGATAGGAGAGCTCATGAACATTCAAATGCAATTAGCTTCAGACCCTAGGGTAAGCCAAATCATTGACATTCAAGTAGTGGATATACCCGTAAATTATGGAATGTTGCTAAGTAGGGATTGGTCCAAGACATTAAATGGATATATGGCCACTGACTTTTCACACATGTGGCTACCTTGGAGAGGCATCCCAAACCAGATCAAAATAGAGGCAGGGCCCAGAATGAAACATATGATAACAAAGTATAATCGAACTAATGAAATATTATATGCTGCTGTTGAACCGGGTGTCTATAGAATTACCAACAATGGGGTACAAATTGAAGAGATCATGATGTTAAACAGTAGAAAGAAATGTGTCAGCAATAGGACAACATTATTCATTGAGTTTGATGGAAATTCCTCAGATGAAGAAAACAATGCAATAGACAAATTTGGTCATGCCATCAGACAAGAGGTGGAAGAATGCGTTAAGCACAATCTGCCGGTCCAATGTAAATTGTACAAAAACATGTGTAGAGTCCATGATAGGCAACATTCTGAGGAAAGTTGTGAAATATGCAAGGACATCATTGAATATGAATACAAAAAATGCATAGAGAGGGTAGAGTTACAAGAGCAAAATGAGAATCCTGATCCAACACAGAAATATGTTCAGGATAATATAGATACCTTCATTCTAGATTTAGGAAAAGAAATAAGACACAAGAGTAGTTGTCTTTCTGAGTTGCAAACTAAAAACACACATATGCAAGTTAACCAAACAGAAAAACACATGAATAAACAGGACAACACCCCACAGGCAATAAAAGAGGCAATGCATGCTAAGATAAAAGGTCAGAAAAGTAAAGATGGCATGTGGACGTTAAAATGTGATGGGTCTAAATCAAAACAGGGCGTAGGTGCAGGTGTTGAACTCATAGATCCTCAGGGTAAATCACATCTGGCAGCATATAGATTACAATTTTCCTGCACTAACAATATTGCTGAATATGAGGCCCTAATTTTAGGACTTGTCATGGCCATCAAGAAAAGGGTGAAAACCATCAGAGTATTTTCAGACTCTGAATTAGTAGTCAGACAAGTGAGGAAACTATATGCCTGCAATTACAAGAAAATGATTAGTTACAGACATAGAGTATGGGGTTTAATAGATTCGTTTGATGCTTTTAACATAGAACACATCCCCAGAGAGCTGAATCACAGGCCAGATGCGCTAGCAGTTGCTGCTAGTACATTAGAACCATTGGCACTGTCAGGATTGAGGTGATTTGCTATTGAGCTAGTTAACGTGCCCAGTATACCAGACAACGTTACACACTTTCAGGTATTTGGAGGGGATCAACAGATTATTGATTTTCTGACTTGTAATGAGGCATTTGAAGCTCAAATCATTGATGAACAGGAAAGGCCTGAAGTAACATGGGACGAAGAGGATATAATCAACTTAAAGAGCAACTTCTTACCAAAAGGAGTAATTGAATTAGAACATATCTTTGATTTCGATGGAGTAATAAGACAAAAGGACTTGCCTAAAATAGAAGGGGGTAAGTGTGATTTACATAACTTAGGGACTGAGCAAAGTCCACAAAATGTACTAATTGGGAAAGCTTGCTCTGAAAAAATTAGAAAGGAGGTTTTAGACATTCTGAAAGACTATAAACACGTCATAGCATGGACTTATGAAGACTTGAAAACATTTGATGAGTCCATTATAACTCACGTAATACCTTTGAGAAAAGAAGTCAAACCATTTAGGCAGAAACAGAGGCCTGTGAATGCCATTCTAGAGCCTCTAATCTTTGAGGAAGTTAAAAAATTGCTGTCTGCTAGAATAATTTTCCCAGTCAAACATTCTGTCTGGGTAGCTAACTTAGTACCAGTAAGGAAGAAAAACGGAGACATCAGGTTATGCGTAGACTTTAGAAATTTAAACAAGGCATCTGAAAAGGATAATTATCCTCTGCCCCCAATAGACGAAGTGCTGCAAGCAGTAAATGGCGCAAGAATGCTGTCTTTTTTAGATGGTTTTTCAGGTTATAACCAGGTCTTAATTGATAGAGAAGATAGATTAAAAACCACTTTCACTTGTAAGTGGGAAAATTATGCGTATAGAAGAATGCCGTTTGGTCTGATCAATGCAGGTGCCACTTTTTAGAGGGCCATGGACATTGCATTCCATGGATTATCAGGTAAGTGCATTGTTGTGTATATGGATGATTTAACTATGTATTCCAAGGATGCATCCACTCACGCTAAAGATCTCAGGAAAGTACTTAAGCGATGTGAAAGGTATGGGATTTCCCTTAATCCTAAGAAATGTATATTTGGCGTAACTGAAGGTAAATTATTAGGCCATGTCATTTCTGAAGGTGGAATTTCAATTGATCCGGATAGAATAGAATCCATAAAAAATTTGCAAATACCAAACAGTAGGAAAGAGTTGAAATCATTTTTTGGCAAAATTAACTTTGTTCGGAAGTTTATAACAGGTTTTGCAGAGATCGTGCAGCCGTTAAATGCCATGTTGAAGAAAGATGCACAGATGGAATGGACGCCAGTGGCCAGAGCCGCGTTTGAAGATATTAAGGAGGCAATTTCTGATGCCCCTGTATTGGCAAGCCCAGACTACACAAGCCCATTTTACATCTACTCCTTTGCATCTTCTCATTCAATCGCGGCTGCCTTGACATAGAAAGGTGAAAACAATGAAGAGAGGCCCATAGCATTTATGAGCGCGCCTCTGAAGGATGCACAGCTGAGGTATCTAGACACCGAGAGGCAAGCATTCGCATTAGTAAAGGCTGTTAAAAAATTTAGACACTACATTCTGTGCAGCCAGGTCAAAGCCATAGTGCCAGACGCAGCAGTAAAGATGTTGCTGATGCAGAACGAGCCTGGAGAAAAAAGAGCCAAGTGGATCACCACGCTGCAAGAATTTGACATAGAAATCATACCTATGAAGCTGGTCAGAGGGCAGGCATTGGTGCAGACGATAGCAAATACAGATCCTGATCTAATAAAACAGCAATACATATTGAATTCCCAGAGCGCATCAGGCTGGTATGATGATTTAAACACCTTCTTGATAGCTGGAAAGTACCCAAACAGGATGAAAGCTTCTCAGAGGAGAGCTCTGAAGATTAAGGCACAAAATTATATGGTGCAAGGAGGTCTTCTAGTCAGGAAGAACCATGATGGAATTTATCTGAGATGCATAAACAGAGTTGAAGCTGATAAAGTGTTGACAGAACTACATGACAAGTACGGAACCGGCCATGGTTCCCATCTAGCCACAACACACAAAATACTAAGGGCGGGCTATTACTGGCCCACGATGTTCAAAGACACTAAGAGTCACATCAGAAGTTGCCACATCTGTCAGACTGCAGCAGACAAAGGGAGAAATCAGGCCAATCCACTACAACCTCTGATTGAATCCAGACCGTTTGCACAGTGGGGCTTGGATTTTATTGGAGTCATCAATCCCCCATCTTCTGCAGGACACAAATTTATACTGACGGTAACAGATTATTGTACAAGGTGGACTGAGGCCACCTGCTGCAAATTTTCCACGAGTGAGTTAGTTATCAAGTTTCTTGAAGAAAACATCATCACTAGGTTTGGAACTCCCTATTCATTGGTATGTGATAATGGCCCTGCTTTCTCTTTTTTAAAGTTTTCTAAATGGGCATTTGAATACGGGATCATTTTAAGGTTTTCTTCGAATTATTACCCTCAAGGTAATGGACTGGCTGAATCAACGAATAAAATTTTATTAGATATAATCAAGAAGTTAATTGCAAAGAGTCCTAGAGAGTGGAATACCCTGTTAAGATATGCATTATGGGTAGATAGGACCAAGTTTAAAACAGCCTTAGGTAGCACACCTTATCATTTAGTTTATGGGACTGATCCCATACTTCCAGTAAATCTGAGAATACCAACCTAGAAGATTGCTAATGAGTATCTAGGCTTTGATAACCATAGGGAAGCCAGAATAGTGCAAATGCTACAACTAGATGAGAAAAGAGGTCAAGCCATCGAGAAGTTTGCCAAACACCAAGCGGTTGTTAAGAGGTGGTTTGATAAAAGGGCAAGAGTCAAAACATTTAGGATATCAGACTTAGTGTTGTGCTGGGACAAAGCACATGAAAAGAAAGGAAGCCATGGAAAATTCGATAAATTATGGCTGGGTCCCTTACAAGTCTCAGAAATAATAGGAGATAACACATTCAGACTTAAGACCTTGACTGGAGAAGATGTGCCATTACCAGTTAATGGCCAGCATTTGAAACACTACTTCCAGGCTTGAGGCATGGGCAGTTCATTTTGCTGTAAAGTGCTGTAAGTAATGTACAGTTCTTTCTCGCTGTTTTCTTTTTGGTTGGCTGTTTGTACAGTTTGTTTTCTGTTTGTTTCTGTTTTCTGTTTCTTTTTGTTTGTTTTGTTTTTGTTTGTACAGTTTTTTCTACTTTTTTTGCTTTTTGTATAGCCTGTTTGTCTGGTTGGTTTTTTTGTCTCCTCAGCAGGGATCTTTGTTTTACTTTAGAGTATTAAGGAGCAAAACTAGCAACCATTCAAAACAGTACAAATTCAAGATATTCAAGTTAACCATTTGCAATTTACACATAACTTGTTACTGTCATGAGTGTAGAGAGTTATTTATCTTCTGAAGTTTTGTATTCAATAAATGTGATTGCGAATTCGAAGCAAGTTTCTCACGATGACACACCTAAAATCCTTGGGTTTGTTGAACCTACCAGTGTAGATATTAGGTGAAAAATCAGAGGTTGCCCTTGCTACCATTACAATTCTCAGCTTAATTTCAGCAAGTGTCCACTCCTTGCATCATGAATTTATAAATTGCTATATCTTGTGAAATCTTTCAAAATCAAAAAATTAGAAAATAAAAGACAAAAGAAAAAAATAAATAAAATGGATTATACTGAAAATCCAGATTAAGCCATCTAAGTAACTCTACCGGGGCTATAAACGCTCGCTGGCAGTGGGGCTCTACTTAGGAGAATTGTAACGATAACCTTGCCGGGGCTATGGATGCTCGCTGGCAGCAAGGCTCTATCCGGTCGGCTATGAGGGAATATCCTCACCTACGTAGGCTAATGTCAGTCACTGGTTTGTTCAACCGATCTTCAAGATGAGGATAATTAATCTCGTGCACACAACTAAACTGAAAATAAAAATTCATGCACCCTTATTGAATACCTTAAGTCTCAAGCTAAATAGTAATTTGCAGGAGGGATAGTTGGAGGTTATGAGTTCATTTCATCTAGTTTTCTTGAACACTCTGAATTTAGTTGTTTTGTTTGGTTGCTAGTTGTTGTGATGTTCACAACACGCCCCATTTTGCTCCTCGGCAAAATGAGGACCCCTGTTGTTGCTTTACTTTTGCTTCCGCTTGTGTTTGTTCTGTCTGGTGGTAAAGGGAAAAGAGAGTCAGATTTGCAAACCTTGTTAAAAATATAGAAAATTGCATTTTTCAGTACCATTGCATAATATGGTTGGATTCCTTGTGAAAAATGAGCCAGGGTTGCTTTTTGAACCATCTTAAAATTCATCATATTTTGCAAGTTATGATCATTTAGGTAAAATGTACTATCAGGTTTTGCATGATAAACAGTCAGTTGTTTGCCTTTTTTCTTGTTGGCATTCGTTTTAAATTTCGAAAAAATTTGTACTTAGTGGTTCCGGGTCGTGGGCAATTTTGTCTGGGTTCCACTCTGTATGTTACATTTGATTGTTTTGCCAAAAATACATCGATTCACTTTAATCGCCATTACTTATTCATTGGAGGTGTTTTTTCGCAGGTTTGAACCTGCGCGTTGAACCTGCGCATTGAACCTTGGTTCGATGGTTCAATGGTTCGGGATTCAAAAGGTTCGGCATGTTCAAAAATATAAACGGGGGGGGGGGGGACTATTATTCTATATTCCAACGTTGAACCATCTGCTTGAACCTTTTTGAAAGGTTCAATGGTTCGAAGTTGGCGGGGTTCATTTTCTTTTAACAATCGCTGTGTATCGTCGAACCGCCCCATTGAACCTTTCGCTTGAACTTTATGGCGGGGTTCAATGGTTCGATGGTTTATTAGTTCAGGGTTCGGGTTCAAGACAAGGGCTATCGGCATAATAGTTGCCATCGGTGGGGCTTTGGAGTGTTCCACCGAAGTGGAATCTCTCGCCGATAAAGCATAAATGAAAGGGAGATCGGCAGGAGTCATGCCGATAGTGGCAGGGTTCAATAGTTTGGGTTCAAAGGCTTTGGTAAGCCTGTGGCCGAAACAATAGTGATTGGCGTAACATAGAGCATCGGTCGAGTTTGAATTCATCGTGCCGAAGGGTATGGTCTCGCCGATAGCCAAGGGCTATCGGTATAGTGGTAGTTGTCGGCCAAGTTTTTTGGGCCTTTGCCGATGGGCAAGGTCAGGGCGATGGAAGAAAGGGAGGACTTAGCCGAAATGCGAAGGATGGGAAGATGGATATCGGGTATCGGCGTAGCGTAAGACATCGGTGGTGGTTGAAAATCCTTTGCCGATGGGCAAAGTTGGGCCGATACAAGGAAAGGTAAGGATGTGGAGGTCATCGGCCCAGGTAGAGGCGTCGGCGGAGGAAATAAGGAGCTCGCCAACAATGGAATCTCTTGCCGATGAAACAAAGCAAATGCTATCGGAAGGAGGAGTTTGTGAGTTGCCGATGGGCGATCTCACGCCGATGGAGAGCAATGAAAGAGCATTGGTATAAGGTAAGACATCGGCGGAGGAAATAAGGAGCCCGCCGATAGTATAATCTCTCCCCGATAAGAAGAAAATGCAAGCCGATAAGGCTATATCGATAAAACTTGCGCCAATAGAGGGAAATAAGAGGCCATCGACCAAGGTATTGTGATCAGCGAAGAAGATATGGAGTTCGCCGATGGCGAATCTCTTGCCGATGGAACAAAGCAAAGGGGCATCGGTGGAAAGAATATGCAGTTTGCCGATGGTGAATCTCTCACCAATGAGGAGGAAATAAAGCGCAAGGGGCCATCGGCCTAACAATGAGGATCGGCAAGGAAGATTTAGAGTTCGCCGATGGCGAATCTCTCACCGATGATAAGGAAACAAAGGCCAATATGACATCAGCAACACTCTCGCCAATACAAGGGTATCGACATAGCCAACGCAATCGGTGAAGGAAATTTTGGGCTTGCCGATAGGCAAACCTCACACCGATGGAGAGCAACGAAGAAGCATCGATGGAAGAGAATGATCGGCGAGGGAATTTTGAGGGTCGCCAATAGTACAGACTTACGCCGATGGAAAGAAATAAGGAGGAAATAACAAGAAAGGCCATCGGCCAAGTAACGAACATCGTCCAAGTATTTTTTGGACACGCCAATGGTGATTATCACGTCGATGGGCGGGAATGGACGAAGCGGTGGGAATTTTAAAACACATTTTTGGCGCCCGTGGCATTTTTCTAGTCAGCAATGGTTGATCCGTTTGGTTTTGGGCAATCTGTATACATTTTGAACGCGTTTTTGAGGGTTTTTGAGCCAGATTTCCACATTTTTGCAGTCACCCTGATTTAAACAGATATTTTGAGTTTCCTGCTGTTTATTTGATAAATGTGATACTTATTGCTTGTCTTGTCTTACAGGCTTGCAGTTGAGGAAGCAGCTAGAAATTCAACACAGTGACCTCATGGAAGAAGAAATCTGATCTCAGGAGCAAGAAGTAAAGATGAAGTGCGAAGAAGTCAAGGCCGACCAAATGAAGGACAAAATTGCAGCTGAAGGTATTACTACAACAGACAAACAGAAGTTATTGCTGAGCTGCCAAAGCTTCTCAGAAGGGGCAATATTTCGCCCAGATTTGACACTGCTCAGAGATATTTTTGAAGAACTGGTTCACCTATATTTATTGCTGTAACCAGGGGTTTGAACCAGGGGTTTAGTTAGTTTTTTTGCTGTAGTGAGGACAATCAGAAAGTCTTTATATTGTGCCTCTCTACACTGTAATATGGGACACAGGGATTTTAGTATTTTGCCAGAATTGTAGAGTCTTTCTGGGCATAGTTTAGTTTAGAGGAGGTCGCCTGTTGTCTGCAGTAAGGTGTGCGTGGAATGTCTGGTTTCCTTACTGTATCTGTAAAGCTTGTAAGTTCTCTGTAGTTTGATCAATGAAACTAAGAGTCATTCCTACATTGTAAATCATGTATGACTATTTGTTTCTAATACAATAGAATCTGGAGTTCTGCATCTATCTTCTGAGTGTTCTCCTGCTCTTCTTTGTGTTTTGAAATATTATCTTTGAGAGCTTGCAATTTTAAATGTATGTTTATGAAAATGCTCAGGACTTGCATTTAAGGTTTTTACTGTGGATTTGATCAAATTGCTGTAGTATTTACATAGTGCATAACAGAACAATTAGATACTTTGGTAGAGTAAATGAGGTATAGATTAGATCTTTCTAACTTTTTCCAACCCATTTGAAATATTTAGCTGAAAACGTAGAAATTGAAAGGAAGTTGTCTCAAATTTGAAGAAGTATGCATAACAAAGTTAAAAGTAGACAGTTTTCATAAGTGTATGAAGGAGAAAGCTGTAATAATTCAAGAAAACCATCTAAAACTTGCAGCACAGTAACACTTTTATGCAAAGGAATGAAAAGTATTAACATATCTCATGATCTTTTGCATAATCTTAGTCCAGTAAACCACAAAGAAACTCTAAACTACGTAAGGCCCCTTGAACATTACAGCTTCACATTGACCAACTGAACTTGACCAACCGAACCATTGTAGACTTGGGATTAGTTGAATCTTAAATGATTCCTTCTTATCTTTCAAGTATAGTTTCAGTTCATTTTATGTGAATTTTAACTTATTGTTATGATTGCATCACACCAATCACCAACAGTTGGGTCTTCTAATGTTGTACAAGTTGTGAGAATTTTCAACTTGTGTTAGTAAGTTAGCTGGTTGACAGGGCTTACAATTTTTTGAACTCCATGATATGTATATACTTCAAATAATGCTCTAAAAGACATTGACAAAATAGATTGACTGATGACAATAATGATCAAAACTAGAGACTTACAGTAACTAGATTTTAAATCATCGGTCCACTGAAATTAAATTGCAAAGTGTCATACTATTTCGGACCCAAGTTCTTTGCCAAATAGACCTAAGTAAGCAAGATAAGCCTATAAGTTATAATTTAAGTCCGTGGTATGAAAGCAGTTTAAAATCTAGATTTCAAATGATTATATGGCATGTTTTGGTTGTCTTTCATGAAAGCCAAAGTATGGCATCAGAGCCGAGAGTGCTTATAAAATTGAATTCACCACACAAGTAAAGTTCAGAGAAAATTTAAAAGCTCGGTGAATTTAAATTCATTTGTGAGATCGTGTCCAAATTCAAAATATGGCTATAACCTTGGAACCAAGAAGTCTTATATAATCCATTTCACTGGGTGATATAAAATCCACAGTGTGAACAATCAGATGTCTGCACGTAATGAAGGTTAGGAGCGAGTCTGCACAATGACGTTTCCCAGAATTTAAAGCCCTAGTAAATTAAGGTAGAAAAAGCTTCTCGCAATATATATGATTCAACATCCACATACTTAACATGTAATTCTCACAAACTTGACTGCCTTGGTCAATTAGATTTAATACTAGCAATCGCACCTTAGTGTGCAATGGGTACACCGAAATAGCATGTAGATAAAAGTAATTAGTGGTTCCTTTATAAATGTATATTGAACATTGAAATTTTTTGAGAAGAGAGCATATAGTTTTGTTTCTAGTGAATGGTTGTTGTCCATCCATCATTTGAATCTACATTAGGAAAGAAATAGAGAAAATTAAATATGTTGACATGCATGCAAGTAAAGTTATTTTTGAATAGTAGTGGGTAAAAGTAGGTATGCAGGTAAAGTTTTTTTTGGTCAATTATTTGCAAGTGATAGTGCCCTTAACTGGTCCTCTTTTTGTTTACCAAGCATGTCGAGCCCATCCAATTGAAATGGTATGCCTAGGTATAGACTTGACAAGACTTGTCATTTATCAGGACCAATCAGGAGTTTCATCATCAGTGTCTGTTAATGGATTTGGAGATGTATGGTGCTAATTCCATGGATGGTAGCTATTTGAAATTCTTTTGCAATGGGATGTATATCTTGTTTTAATGAACCAATATTATTGTGAATGTTTCTAAATGACTCGTATAGTAGCAGTTCACTCGAACAAAATGCTTGAAAAAATTGATCATTTATTGCTGGGATGGTGGTAAAATGAGGGGAGACTTGAATAATCGTTGGTCTTGTGTTATTTCTATTTCTTGGACTTTTGAGATGTTGCAAATGTCCTTTTTTGAGCCACTTCAATAAGTAGCATTGTTTCCAATTGTAATACTTGTGCCATGTATGAATCAATGAAGCTTGGAAATGAGATCTTGCTATTGTAAGATATAGTTACACTTTAGTGTGCAATGGGTACAATAAAGAGGTCTTAAAGGTGAATTATTAGGTCCTAAAGAAACATAAGTGTAGTTTCCAATGGACACATGTCATCTTTGGATTGTTGGCATGAAATGACCAATTGAAAGTCACTCTCTTTTCTTCATCATTGGATCATTGGCATGAAAAGTAGTGGAGCTATACCAAGCTCTATTTTTAACATTGTAAAAGTACCACACCTTGATCTTTAATGTAGGGTTTTCCATTAGAATGCTTGGCTATAGACCCAGGTCTATCACACAATAGAATAATTTTCCATTATGTTTATGCAATTAAGCTTAGTTTTGTAATCCCGTGATAGCTAATGATTCTGTGTTTTAGGAAATGTCTCTTCAATTGTCATGGGTGGTAAAGGTAAAATTTGGAAATAATTATTCATAGGAAGGTTATGCATGTAACCATGTTCTCTAGTTGAAATTGAAAGGTACTTTGAATCAACAAATTTTAGTTCAATAGATCTGTTGGTTTTCAATCCGACTTAATGTTCATTCCTAGCTATCCCTACAATGTAGCCATCAATGATCAACAGGATCTCTGGGCCAACGGCCAACAGTATAGGAGATAGACTCTGTTTTTATCTCCTCTTCTGCTTCAGGCTCTGCAAAACCTAGGGGGGTATTCCCTATTCAACATCCATCAAATATATCTGTGAATGGTGGGATGCTATCATAAAGCAGATGAATCCTCCCTTATGAAGACCAAAACTGTGGGATAAGTGCAAAGGGGCTAGCTTTGGGCTTATGTTCAGTTGTGAATCAGAGGATCTTGGTCCTAAACTACTTCTACGGTCCTAATGGTTGTTTTGGAAGTTTGAGTTTGATTTATGTTTGGATGCAAACCTAGACCTGGTGTGTAACCTCAACACAGAGCTAGATTGGTGCCTATCCAAGGCTTGGAGTCAGTAGACATACACCTGTGAATGATCAGCATGAACACACTAAAACTGGATTTCAAGGGGATGTTGTGGTATCTGCCTTGCAGATACCTCCCAACACAGAGTGTTGAATTATCTCTACTTATGGTATCCCTATTGCAGTATATCTTTCCCAATACTCAATTTGAAAACACTTTAATCTACCCTTTGAGCAGAAGTTGAAAGATCAAGCATTCAATACAGGAATTCTATATTCTAGAATCCCAGACATCCCTTAGATATCTAGATTCAGAAGGACACATGCAATACTGGAGACAGAATAACAAAACACATGCAAATATAGCATTACTCATAAAATCAATCATGAAATCAGCAGATTCATGCATGAGACATACAACAAGAGATACATAAACTCACAAAATCACCTGCATAGAGCAACCAAAACCAGTTGTATCTCATTATAGAGCTAGATATGTCCAGTTTCAACCACAACAAAATGAGAAACACAACCTGCTAAATATAGCAAGGAAGGTCCTCAGCATTAATTACATGGCAGATTTTCAAAATTCGCCAAATACATTCCCTCTGAGGAAAAAGGCCTACAAAGATTAAAAGCAGCAGGGAAAAAAATAGGAGAAGTAAGAAAAGGACAAGGAGCAGATGAGCTCGAGCCTAGTGCCACTATCAGAGAATTTTCTTGCCATAAATCAGGTACATGGTTGTTCAACCCTTCGCCCATGCCTCTGCAAATCACCATTTATGGCTTCAACCACCCGCGTCCTCTCCTGGAAACAATCGCACAACTCATATGGAAATTTCCCGCTCAAAACGTGCCTGAAGACACAAAGGAAACTCATACTCCACCTTTAAAACATGGTCGTCGATCCTTCCATCGCTTGAAAATTGATGGCACCAAATCCATGTTGAAAAGTCACTATCCTGCAAAAATGTGCCACATAGGCACCCTGAAAATGCATGCTTTGCCTTGCCATCGGCGTGACCAAGACCATCGGGAAGACCGTCACATCTGCATGAATCAATATCCCACATTCGTCCTGCAGAGACCATTCTAGCACCTTATAAGCATCGTCATAGACATAATAAGTGTCTAGTGTTTTGACCCAATCGACCCATGAACCATCCGCTAGCAGTCACCAATCCATCTTCCTCCTCCATCGGTGCGACCAAAACCATCGGCCCAACTGAAAACTCACCTGTCGATATCACCCGTCTCACCGACGAAGCCTCCGCACTCCCTTGTCGGCTAGACAAAGACCATCGGAGCAACCTCAAACCCTCTGGCCAACACCACATGTTACACTGATGACACCACAACATAAATCCAACACCATCTACCATCGGCCAGACCTTGATCATCGGTGAAACCCTCGCTGGCTCGCCCGATAGCCTATGTTACACCGATAGTCACCAACCTACCTTCGTCGGTGTGACTAATACCATCGGCAAACCACAAAATTTCCCCGCCGATGACACCATCGGCCAGACCAAATGCGTCGGCGGAGCCTAGAACTCCCCTGCCGATAACAAAAATCACGCCGATGAACATACACAAAAGCTTCAAACCACAATCCATCGGTCGGACACCAACCATCGGCGAACCCTTTGCTAGCTCGCCCGATATGCAATGTTACGCCGATAGCTACTCCATCGGCCAAATCAAAACACTCAGAGTACTCCAAAAATCCTCTGCCGATACCACTACTCTCGCTGACCGCTACACCCCAATCCATCGGCCAGACACCACTTCGTCAGCGAACCTCAAACATGTTCGCCCGACACATAAAGTCACCCCGATGCCTAACTTCATCGGCCAAATACAACGCATTGGAGGAAAATCCTCCAGCCTCGCCGATGCCACATGTTATGCCGATGACACCACAACAGTCGGCGTGACCTGAACCCTCGGAGCAACCTCCGCCAATCTGCCCGATACACTTCATCATGCCGATGACCAACCATCCTTAGAAAACCTCAAACCATCCGCCATCAGTTAGGTCGATGGCACACATTACACCGATGGCATCTCTCCATCGGTAAGACCCAAGCACATCGGTGAATCTCAAAATTCTTTTGCTGATAGCAATACTCCCGCCGATGACCACTTCGAATGACCCTCATCAGCCTAACCATCATCATTGATGGGACACGTAACACTGCTGCCGATGGATAAAGTCTTGGCGATGGAAGAAAATACCACAGTGAAGAACGTGGTCACCAAAACAAAGGTGAACACACACTAATGGAGATGGAAATTTTTGATTTTTGGGAAGGTGCCTGCAAAATTTATGCTTGTAACTTGACTGCTCATGCAGGCACCAACAAGATCATACATAAATAAGGATATGGTTTGTCCATACACCCTTTGGTATACTATACACAGTAAAAGTAAAAGTATGGTGGGCCTTGCTCAAACTCTTTAAGATTCCACTACTGGACCACAAGGTGATTTTTTTTCTAGATCGATACCCTAACAAAATTTTAAAAAAAATAAAAATTAACCTACAAGTATTTGGTATGTGGAAGATTTGTTGTCAAAACAAATCATAATAGCTTTAAGTTCTTTCTTGGCCAATGGGATTTGAATGATCAACAAAAAAATGGGTAAGCTGCAAGCATATAATTTTGATATAGATTATGTTAAAGGAAATAATCTAATACAATAGATAATGCTCTTTCTAGAATGAGAGACATATTATACATTTCTAGACATGAGGCACCTTGCATGAAACACAAAAGTGGAAAGAATAATTGTCTTGATGTCGTGCAATGTAGCCAACATGGCTTCCTTGTAGATTTTGTGTTTACCTTGGTGGATATGGGATTAGTGAGCATCTCTTGATATATATCTTTCTCTCATTCTCTATTTTCCCTATCTCTCTTTGTCACCTCTCTCTCTCTCCCCTCTTACTCTCTCCACTTCTCTGTCCATCTCTCTAACTCTTTCTCCCTCCCTCCCTCTCTCTCTCTATCACTATCTCTCTCTAACTTTCTCTCTATTCTATTATCACAATATTTATGTTTTCAGGATAAAATTCAAAAGGAAAAAAGCATATTTTCAAACTCATTAAGATTCCACTACTAATCTATATCTCTATTTCTCCTTGTCTCTCTATCCCCCCTAGCTCTATCTTGAATTGATTCAGATATCACATTTTTTTATTTCAAAGAAAAAAAGCATATTTTGAAATTGTTTAAGATTCCACTACCAACCCACAAGGTGACTTGGAACTCTAAATCCAACCAATATAGTTATTTTTCAATAATATTTTTTGGTAGGCTCTTAAATTTGGGTGGGGACTTGGCTATGAGAAATAAGGAATTTATAATCTATTGAAGTCCATATTAGTACAAAATGAAGGTTTCATTATTCTATCAAGTTACACTCGAATGCATTGCATGCCTTAGATAATTCACAATCCATAGAAATTCATAGAAAATAGAGGAATGCTTCCCTTCTAGCCCATCCCTTGTGTTCCTATTATTTCCTATCAAATTATTACGGGGGCTTCCACTTATTATCAGATCATATTAACGTACAATTGAATTAATAATTTCATCAAGTCTTTCTTTTTCCTCTCTCTCTCTCTCTATATATATATGCCTCTTTATCTCTGTATATATCTCTTCGTCTCCCTCTTTATATCTCTATTTCTCTGTCTCTGTATCTCCCTAGCTCTATCCCTGTCTCTATCTTGGATTGATTGAGATATCACAATTTGGTTGAAGCCAACCCAACAATCAATTTGATTTGACACAATGATCTCCTCGGGTTGATCGTTCATGATTTTCTAAACTTGGTTCAAAAGTGCGATTATGAAATCTATCCTTTTGCACATTTTCCAATTCACTACACTTTGTGCTTGAACTCCTCTGGAGTTGAGGAAACAATTCGTGAATTAAGAAATTCACATATGGTCAACTAAATTTTTTTATATCACCATTACTCATCTAGTTTTGTACATGCAACACATAATGGATGCAGAGGACCAATGGTGGATGATTCTTGCATCATACCAAGGCTTGACATAATTAATTTATATTGTATTGTACACAACTAAAAATAATAAATATATCTAATAACTAATATATATTGCTTATAATTGTTATGTAATTCCATATATATTTCTTTATCTTTCTCTTTTTTGTTCCTCTCTCTCCTTACTTTGTCCACATGTCTCCCTTTCTTATTCTTCTCTCTCTAATTATTATTATTTTGATTCATAATTATAGTATGGATGTTGCCAATTGTAGACTCATATGGTATTCTAGTAACAAATTCTTTATTTTGTAGTTGTCTACACTTAAATAGATTAGTAATTTCTTATTTTCTCTATCTAATTACTTTTCTCTTTGTCTATCTCTCTTATCTTTTTGTTTCCTCTCTCCTCGCTCTATCCCTCCATCCCCTTTCTCTATTCTTCTCTCTATCTAATTATTATTATTATTTTGATTCTATGTAACAAATTTGTTTGTGCAACCAGCATGGCACTAATTGTAGGTACGGATATTGCCAATTGTAGACTCGTATAGTATTCGAGTAATGAATTCTTTATTTTTTAGTTGTCTACACTAAAATAGATTAGTAATTTCTTATTTTTCATAGTCATGTTCCCGCAAATTGAAGAGGGTAGAAAAAATAAGTATTGCAAACTATGGACATTATTTTGATTATATGATGTTGCCAATTACAATTTGTGGGCTATTAGTTTGATTAGTCATGCTAATCAGGTTTCCTTTTGCAAGGATTAAATGAAAGTTTGTCTTCCAAAGGTTTGTCTGTAGAAAATAAAGATCTAAACTTTTGTTTACGACACCATGTTAAATTTCTCTCTCTCTCTCTCTCTCTCTCTCTCTCTCTCTCTCTCTCTCTCTCTCTCTACCTATCTCCCTCCCCTCTCTTTACTACTCTTTATCTCTAACTCTATCTCTCCTCTCTTCCTCTCTCTCTCTATCCCTCTCTATCTCTCTATGTCTTTATCTCTATTATCACTATATTGATGTGGAAGTGATTTAGAAAAGTAGTGACAAGCTTTTGAAAAGAATGTATAGAACATGTTCAAGCAACGAATAAAACCATTGTATAACAGATTCTTTTAAGTTTGTTGGAAATGACTTGGCCAAAATCTTATCCTCATAAGAAAAATCTAATCATACCATTGTGAAAGCTTGTAAATGCATCTTAGGATCTCCCTCACCATTTTATAATTCAAATCTTGCCACCATAGATACCATACAAAAGGGTTCTATAACAAACTCATAAGCAAGTGGTGTGTGATGTAGGTGATTATATGTAATAGTATCCTTATTGTCATTTACTTGTTTCTTTATAGTAGCCATATCTTGTAACATTATATCCAAGATAGAGGTAGGGCTAATGGTAGAATTAGACATGTGTGAAATAGTCAAGGATGTATAATGAGGATGTGTGGAAATAGGTAACGAACATAGCCATGGAGGGAGGAACCACATTATGAGATGAGGTGAAAATGGGATGATGAGGAGGGCTAATATAAGACAGGTTGGGAAGGAGGGTTAATATGAGACATAGGTTGGGAATGATGGATGGTGTGAGACACATGGGTAGAAGCTATAATGCTAGTAGGTATGTGAATATAAGGATGATATTGTAGGTGGCACATTAGGGGGATGGGATCACTTGAGGTAGGTGTGGAAACAATAGGGGCAAAGCTAGGAGTGGCAATAGGAGTAGTAGTAGCTATAGAACTTGTAGTAGTAGTATGATGAGGCTTGAAAAAAAAGAGGAAGAATGGGATGGACATTATTAGAAGAGACTACCAAAGATCCAATACCAAGTAGAATATATATGCCAAGAGGTGCATTTATTAAAGTTTAGTGCAAAAGGGTGACAAATTGTTTAAGAGATAAGATCTTGTTTGGCAATTTGAGCATCATGGTCATAATTTTGTTGATGATCAAAGTGGTTCTCATTATGAGCATCATAAATATTTCATTTTCATTAGATTGAGTACCCATAGTAGGGTTAAGACAAGCACCCCTTCTCAAAGGAAGATTGGGGTCTTGAGTAGCTCGTGGCATGAAAAAATCAATACCATCACGAGAGGGATAAGGTAATGTAATATAAAATCATTCTTATATTTAAATATCAATAAAATCAACACAATAAATTAGATTTGAAAATGAAACTCCTTTGACTTCCTATTCCTATATAGCCCTTCCTAGAGAAATTTATCCAACACTTTTTACACTTTATTTGTCATGAGCCGAAGAAAATTTTCATAACTCAACTGCATAAAAGGGTGTGGAGCTAGGCCTCACCTGCACCCTAGAAGAATTTATCAAGATTCAAGTGAGTGATGCACATTTTATAAAATTCACCTACATCAACCTCCTTAATACATGTTTTAGATGTCAAGCCCTTCACCACAAAATCAAGGATTACCCACTTATGCCAAAGTTGCAAGTCAAGATGGTGAAGTGTGTTGCTACTCATCCTATGCAAGAATCTAGATGGATGGCACGGTTAAAAAATAGTCATGACCAAACACCCCAAATCTATTAAGCCTCCACCCAAAATGTAATTTGTCCAGAAGAATGAGGTCATTATTCTAGCTAAAATTGACGCAATGGACCTACTCAAGGGTCCTCCTACATGTTTTTGATATTATAAGCGGCAAAAAAGGGTGTCGATCCCATAACAGTTCAGCCAAAAAGGCGCACTAAAGTTCCATGAAACCAAACAGAAGAAACAGAGCTAAACAACCAAAATAGCCAAAAAAACCAAGAGACACCACGAACCGACAACTAACCAACAACAAACAAAAAACCCAAGACAGAAAAGCCTCAACGGCTAATTAAACATCTAGTCCCAATCTTCTGCCAGAAACTGGGAGAGATCACGGTACTCCTTGTGTTGTTTATCCTTCATTCCCTGGCAGGCAAGCTCGACATCTTGGAGGACCGTGAGGGTCATGGCTGATCGGTGCATCACTTTGGCAAAGAACTTGGCCAGAGTCTTGAACTTCCTTTCCAGCGCAGTGATCCTAGTGGCGAGAGTTTTAATTTCCTTATCTTTAGCAACATCCTTGCCCTCCCTCTTCATCTTGCTCGACACCTTCACCGCTTTCTCAGAACTCACAGATTCAGACCCCTTAATCTTGAGCTCGACATTGAGCTCAGGAAAATTATTGGGCCCCTCATCCGCTTCGGCCTCCACATTATCAGTTTTGGTTTCCTTTTTGACACAAAATTCCCCAGCCATATGTTCAACCTCTGGAACAATAGTGTCCATTTTGTTGATTTTGTTATCAGAAATACCATCTCCCTCCAGGTCCGCAGCATCCTCCTCCACCTCAGTGTCCTTTTTGAGAGCAGGACTAGGCTTAGCAGCAAGCCTTGATGACCTCCTGGTCGACGACACCTAGGGCTTGCTTTCCATCAAGGTGAAATCCTCGTCAGCAGTGTTGTCGCTACCACTAATACCTTCCTCAGAGCTAACCTCTTCTACTACCACAGAAACATTCTTGGTCTAATTCTCGTTGTTCGTACCACTTCCTTCCTCCAAACTACCCCTTTTCTTTTTCTGTGGGGTGCCCTGTGCAGAATCACCATGTAAAATCTTTCTTTTAACCGGAGTCTTCGCAGCGGTCAAGGGAGTCTGGTCTCTGGCCTTTGGTTCAGGGATTTTATCGGTGGTGGTTTTTCCTCTTACATGTATATTTAAATTGAATATATATATTTTATATATACAATATATAATATATTTACTTATTAAATTTATTATTATATTTTATATAATGTAAATTATTAAATATATATTTAAAATATTATGATATTATAAAATCATATATTTATATTAGATATATTATATTTTTTAATGTAATTTATATATAAAATCTATATTATATTTAGATTTATTATATTTTATAATATTATCTAAATTAATTTGTAAGAAATCTAACAATTTAAGTGATGTTTCATGTATTATATTATATTATAGATATTATATTTAATAATATTATTTAATTTAACTTGTAAGAAATACAAAGTTATAATGATATGATTTTAAATGTTATTTTTAGTAAATACAAATTATTAAAAAATATAAGTTTTATCCTTAATTTTAATTGTCCAGACATGATGTCTTAGAGGTTACCAAAAATAATTTAAAATAAGACAATTTACCATGATATTAACCACACTTTATATTTATTGGTTATAAATTGTTTATGTCACTTTGTCATTAATTCTTTAGGATTCTCGTATCTTTCTATTTTTCATTTTCCTATATTTTAGGTGGATGAAGTTAAGAAAAACAAATGTCTTTATGCTACTCTTGCATCACAAAACAATGTAGTATATATTGCAAAGAGATATTCATTCTGTGTTTATATAATTGATATCTAAGAAAATATATTTTCTTTTTTAATATGATCAGTTATTGAATATAAAATTAAATATATAATATTTACTGAATGAATTTGATTTAAAATTAAAATATAGTTTAGAAACTATACGATTTGAAGAATAAAGTTAAAGTATATTAAAAGATCATAAATAATAAGAATCTTTTAGTACCGCTGTACTATTGCAATGAGTTCGCACTTATCTAGTTATTAGTCTATTGATTGCAAACCAATCAAAAGATAGGATTATTTTTCTTGTCGAACAAATTTGATTTAAATTTATACTTTTCCTATGTCAACATGATAAATTTTTAACAAAAAATTATTTAGAAATGATTTATCTGTATTGTCATTGGTTAAAAAAAATGACCTCTTCTCTGCGGATTGTCGGATTGTTGAGAGAGTGCAACAAAAAACTATAAATGCGGAGAGAATTTTTCTTTGAGGGGAGCACGTGGCAAGTAAACAAATTATAAACACAAATTTTGTCTCCCACTAGTTAAATCATGCCTAAATGGATGGCGATTAATTTTTTACTTCATTAGCTAAAAGTAATTTAATTTTAATTTAATTTTTAATGTTCTACACATTTTATTTTATGTAATTAGATTATTTTAGGGATTGCAATTTTATTTATTCAAAAGTTAAAAATCTTGGATTTCAATTTTATTTAGTCAAAACTTTAAAATCTATAGGAATTTAATTACATTTATATTTAAATTTTAAGTGAAAATATGAACATTGAATAATACATAGGAAACAACTTTCTATTATATTAAATATAGGCCCTAATAATTTTTTTTATAAAACAATAGTGACAAGAGTTTAAAGACTATTTTGTTACTTTGCTTGTATTTAATTAAATCTTTCCAATGTAAATATTAAATTGAAATTAACAAATTTAATTTATTATTTACAAACCTAAAAACCTAAATCAAAACCTATTCGTAACAAATTGAAAATATTAAAAACCAGTGAACTATTACCGTTCAACTACCCAAACTGCTTTTACCCCAAAATTTTATAAGTACCCTACATTTCCCAAATCAAAATTATGACAAGGACAATCTACCAGGTTTTGGTACATTTATGGAGATATCTAGTTTGCAGGTGTTGCGAAAAAAATTGAATTTTTTTAAAATTGTTTTTAGTTCACGGGCCTTTTAGCCCCTTTGTCCAGTAGTATCATTGTATTTGCTATAACTCTTTTACAGTTCATAGTATATTAAATTAGATTTTATCTATTCCCTTGTGCTCATGCAGGTTTTTCAATTGATTTGGGTTGGTGCAGTGGTTGTTATTTACTTCATTGGCTCAACAATTTCTTGGGAAAAAAATTGAATTTTTTTTAAATTGTTTTTAGTTCACGGGCCTTTTAGCCCCTTTATCCAGCAGTATCATTATCTTTGCTATAACTCTTTTACAGTTTATAGTATATTAAATTAGATTTTATCTATTCCCTTGTGCTCATGCAGGTTTTTCAATTGATTTGGGTTGGTGCAGTGGTTGTTATTTACTTCATTGGCTCAATAATTTCTTGATCATTAAATCTTAAGCCGATAGTCTTTTGTATGTGAACATTATAGTGCTTTGAAAATTTTCTCATGCCTTAAAACAAATTCACTCCAGGTAATGAGCTTGTGCCAAGGAAACTATAAGCAGGTTGTTCTTAACTAGTTATTAATAATTCTTTTTGCAAATGAGAACTGAAATAGTTTTTCTATTTAAAAAATATTTAGCTATTGCTATTGTATAGATGCAAATATTATAACAAATTGAAAATTTAGCTATTGCTATTGTATAGATGCAAATATTAAAACAAATTGAAATATTATAACAAATTGAAAATTTAGCTATTGCTATTGTATAGATGCAAATATTAAAACAAATTGAAATATTATAATAGAAAATTTTTATATTATAAGGGTGATTAATGCACATCCATTACAATAATGGCGGTAATATTACCTTATGAAAAGGGAGTGACAGTTAATATATTATTTTATTTATGTTTAATAATATTTTATAACTATATTTTATTAGGGTTTTATCAAATCAAATATAAAAGGGAAAAATATATATATTTTTAAGATTTTAGGAACATGGCATCACTTCATTTAAATATTTTCCATCACACTATATTTTTATTGTTGAGTAAATAAAATTGAAATCCCTAAAATAAAAGTATTTTTCATGACACTCTAGATTTTTAACTCCTGAGTAAAAAAAATTAAAATCCAAAAAATAACCTAATTTCGTAAAATAAAATAACACTAAAATTTTTCTTATTTATTGATTTCTTTTCACAACTATTTTATAAAAAAATTATTAAGTTTTAAATTTGTTTTATAACTATACTTAGGGTTCTACACATAAATAACCTAATTTCACTAAAATATTTCGATGTCTAATTAAATGGAGCTGAACCACATACTTTTATTAAATGAATGCACCCAAAATTATTACTAAACCACAATATTAGATTAATTAAAATAATTAAAATCATGTTCTCTAAAAGTACTTACTATTATTAATTAAATAAAAAATTGACTAAGATAAAATACTGTAGTGATGTAAATATGAATATGTTATTTTTATTATATTATGTAATTATTCTTCAAACTTACAATATTTTAATGCATTTTAAATTGTAATAGTATTTCAATATTATTACATTTTAATATCTTAGGTAAACATTTCAAATCTATCCACACCCAGCTAGGGTTAGGGTTCTACACATTTTATTTTGTGAAATTAGATTTTATTTTGAGATTTCAATTTTATTTAGTCAAGAGTTAAAAATCTAGGATTTCAATTTTATTTAGTCAAAAATTAAAAATCTACATTATCACAAAAAATATTTTGCCATGTTTTTACATTTTTTATTTTATTCTTCAAACGTACAATATTTTAATGCATTTTAAATTATTTAAAAGTATTAGTATTATTACATTTTAAGGAAATATGTGTTATTTAGACTTTGTAAAAGTTTAGTTTTGTAATTAGGAAATATTTTAGATCTATTTTATTTTTATCAAATTAAATTATTTTTAAGTTTTCAATTTTATTTACCCAAGATATTTCAACACTCTTCAAAAATTAATTTTTCATTTATTGGAATGCAATTTGTCTATACAACCAATACCTACTCAACAAAGAAAATTACAACTAAACAAATACTATATACAACCAATAGCTAATCAACAAAAAAAACAACTAAACAAATATTATAATAACAACACTACAAGGCAGGAACTGGCCACTATGTGGCACTTGTTAAATTTAAGAGAGGAATAAGTTTAGAGTTCAAAAAAAAAATAACGGAAATCTCATTTAAAAGCCCATAGCTCGCAACAGAGGTAGGGTAAACCCATCACTCAATAACTCAAAAAATATACATAAAACCTTTTATATATAATCCAACTATTCATGTATAAAATTAAAATATGAATGTGTATTTAAAATATAAATTTATGAATCAAATATTTTCATACAATGTAATAATGTTGTCCACATTTGAATTTTTAAATCCATAATTTTATGAAATATGGCTATCATTGGAATGTAAAAACTTTAAAATTTTAATATTAAAAAGGAGGATCCCCTAAATATTATTTAAATAATATTTAAATGTAAAATTTGGGAGATTCCCATTCCCCAACACTTAAATTTTATTTCTAAATTATATTGTTCATAAAAAATAAAAATATACCTTTACACAATATAAAAAATAAAAATATACCTTTAATTTTACAAATGGTTGATTATAAATAATTAGAAATCAGTGAGTATTTCAGAATTTTAAAAAATTTGAAGGACAAACAATATATTTTTAATCCTAATAAATAAAACTCATTTTCTTAGAAACAATATAGAGCATCAATTTTGGAAAAAACGGAGCTCTGCGTTCCATGGCTTTTTAGGGTTTTTTTAGGTTTGATTGCTTTTCTGTGACAATGGAGGTTGCTGCCTCGGGCAGTGCCTCTAGGAACCAGAACTTGATCTAGGAGGATCCTTTCAAAGGATGGAAAGGAGTGTTAACAGGGAAGAAGATTTGTTCCCCTAAAGGCGTGTCGGGGCTGCCAGTCAAAAAGGATTCAGCTGAAGGAATGGCTCTGGATATTCCAGACGACTTGGTTGAAGAGATAGTGGCGGCCATGGATCTTGCGCTGGTCGGTAAGTTTTTCTCCCTTCGTCCTAAAATTGAGATGGTTAGGAAGTGGGTGGCCACTCGGTGGAGGATCAAAGGCAGTGTTTCAGTCATTGCTATGGCAAGAGGGTTGTTTCTATTCAAGTTTACGAATAGGGAGGATATGCTAGCTATTCTTGCAGGAGGACCCTGGCTTTATGGTACCCATTTGCTTGCTTTGTGCCCTTGGAAACCTGGGTTTGATCCTAGCACGGACCTCAATAAGTCTGCCCCTGTTTGGGTAAGATTGTCAGGGTTCCCCTTGGAATTCTGGGATGAAAAGATATTTTCTACTATTGGCAATACCTTTGGCTAGTATGTTACTGCAGATCATACCACTCGCATCTAGTCCAGGTGTGTGTATGCTTGGTTTTGTGTCAATGTGGAGATCCACCAAACCCTTCCCATGTCCATAGAGTTAAACTCTAAATATGGGATTTGGACTCAGCCGATTCTCTATGAAAATGCTACTACCTTCTGTCAGATCTGCAAGAAAAAGGGCCATTTAATGACCCACTGTAAGGTGAAGCAAATGGGAGGGAATGCTGACCTTCATAATGAGGTTGCGGAGCACTCATCCAAAGATGTTACCCGTGTTAATCAGGGAATGGGGGGTAATGAGGAAAATGCTATCCTAGAAGATTATACTGAGAAGGATATGGAAAAAGGTTCTCAGAATGTTGTTTCAGATACAGATAACTATCTGGACCAACAGACCAATCTGATTGAGGAGGGTGAAATACACTCCCAATCAGTGGACACTAATGTTGAAGGAGGTGAGGCTTTGGGTGATGATCAGCATGTTCAACCCCCAGAAATAGTTGGCACTGAGGGGGTAGTAACCTCTAGGTCAAAGCAGGATCCTTCCCTTGCCTCAGAAGCAGGAGACCAGCCAGCTAATCCATCATTGACAGTTGAAATAGGACCAAGTGGTAGTGGTAATGACCAGGAGGATTGGATCACCCCTAAGAAAAAGAACCGTAGGGGCAAAAAATCTACGGATGTAGGGACTAACTCCAAACAAGGGAGACTGACCCTCAAAGAAACAAGGCAAAGAGAGATTGCTAGAGAGATTGCCAATGGTAAGCAAAAAACACTAGAGGTCCAATCCCTTAAACCTTTTAAATGAGAATTCTATCTTGGAATTTGAGGGGCTTCTATAGTCCCACCAAACAGTTTGAAGTAAAAAACTGTGTTCTGGATAATAAGTTAGATATTTTGTTACTTCAGGAGGTTAAGATGAATGAGGAGAGCTTTAAGAAGATAGCTGATTATATATGGCCCAAGGCTGCTTTCTGCATTAGCCCAGCTATGGGGGCCTCTGGCGGGATTGTCACTATGTGGAACAATGCTAAACTCCAGGGCTCTCTTGTTGCTTCTAGTAAGCATTTTTTGATTATTAACTTCTCTTTGCCTTCCTTAAATTGGTCCTTAATCAATATTTATGCCCCAAATAATAGAGCTCTGAGGCAAACTTTGTGGACAGATTTGAGTACCACTCTGTCCAATTCCCCGCGATCTAGATGGATGTTGGCTGGTGATTTCAACACTCCCTTATATCCTTCTGAGAAATCTGGGGGGATTCTTGATTATTCTGATAGCATGTTTGACTTTGCAGAATTTATCAATGTTTTTGGTTTGCTGGATGTGGAGCTGCAAAATCAGAACTTTACCTGGTCTAACAGAAGAAGAGGAGATCAAATGATCCAGGTTAAATTAGACAGATTTCTTATTTCTAGCAATTGGGATAATCATCATAATATGAATCTGCAGGCTTTTCCTAGAACCATGTCTAACCACTGCCCTATTTTCCTTAATTGGAAAGATAAGTGCCAATGTGGTCCTTTTCCTTTCCGGTTTGAAGCTATGTGGATTAAACATAGAGATTTTAGAAAATTAGTGGCTCAATGGTGGCAAATTCCCATACAGGGTACTCCTATGTTCAGGTTGGTTAAAAAGCTCCTACACATTAAACAGGAAGTTTATGGGTGGAACAGATATAGTTTTGGTAATGTGTTTTTTCAGAAGAAAAATATATCTGGGAGATTAGCTGATCTCCAACAGTGGATTGCTCAAGAAGATGCTTCAGAAGATATTATTAAGGAGGAGTGCGACGTGATTTTTGACTGGAAGAATCTTATGAGCAGAGAAGAGGTTTTTTAGAAACAAAAGTCTAGGATTCAGTGGCTTAAAGAGGGAGATAGGAATACGGCTTTTTTCCATCTCTCAGCCATGAAACATAGGAAGGCTAACTCCATACCAAAATTATGTTTGGAAAATAGAAATATTATCACTAAGGATAATGAGATTGGAGTCCAAGCTGTGTTATTCTTTCAGAATTTGCTGACTGACCAAGCTAGCAATGATGGGAGTGGAAGGATTATGGACCAGTTCATTGATAAAATCCCCTATTTGATAACTAAGGAAGACAACTTAGAATTGTTAAAACCTATTTCTGAGGAGGAGGTCCGTGCTATCTTATTCTCTATGGGCCCTTTCAAAGCTCCTGGCCTTGATGGCTTCCCTCCCATTTTTTTCAGGAATATTGGGATATTGTGGGGGCGGATCTCACTGCTACTGTTAGAGACCTTTTCAGAACTGGTAAACTTTTAAAGCAGATTAATAATACTTTTATAGTCCTTGTCCCTAAAAAGTTGAAGCCTACTCATCTTTCTGATTTTAGACCCATTAGCTTGTGTAATACCGTCTATAAGCTTTGCACTACAGTGATTGTCATGAGATTTCAACCTTTTTTAGATAAAATTATTTCCCCTTCTCAGAAAGGCTTTGTCCCAGGTTGTCAAATTCTTGATGCTGTGATCTCCACTCATGAAACTATTCATTCCATGGACAAGTGTAGAATCCCTGGTATGGCTCTTAAGTTAGATATCTCTAAATCCTATGATAGGGTCTCATGGACTTTTCTATTTCAAATCATTAGAAAGTTTGGTTTCAATGATAAAATTTCTCTTCTCATTCGGGAGGCTGTTTTCACTGCTAAATTTTTGGTCCTGGTTAATGGGGTCCCTAGGGGTTTTTTCTCTTCCTCGAGGGGAATCAGACAGGGGGATCCCCTTTCTCCTTACTTGTTTATCATGATGGCGGAGGCCCTTGGGAGACATATTCAAGCTAAAATCTCCTCTAAAGAAATTATGGGCATTAAACCTGCTTCCTCCCTTCCCCCTATGTCTGTGCAGCAGTTTGTTGATGATACCATCCTCTTTGGCATCTCTTCTGTGATTGAAGCTCAGAGTTGGAAGAATATTTTAAATGACTATGCCAAAGCTTCTAGCCAAGGCATAAATCTTCAAAAGAGCAATGTGTATTTTTTTAATACTCCTAATGATCTCCGGCGAAAAATTATTGATAATCTTGGCTGTGCTGAAGCTGATCTTCCTGCTATTTATCTTGGCCTCCCTCTTACGGTATGTTGGTAATTTTTCCCAAATCAATAGAGGGTTTGCCAGTTTCAATGCACGGGCAAATTCAGCCAACAGATACGGGAGGTTACGTGAGCTGCCTCCCCTTCACTTCTGGTTCTGCTGCACCAAGGGGGGTATCCCTATAGCTAAAGATTTAACACTTTGACTCACCCAATGACATGAAGATTTAGCTTTGTGATAATAGGCAAAATACTCTCATGTATGGACCAAGATTTGAATGACACATCACAAGTTTAGCAACACTCTTGGACATGTGTGTCTGGTTATGGATGAGAGTATGTAAGGGGTTCCTAATCCTACTCCTACAACTAACAGGTTGAAATTATGGAATGGTTTGAAATTATGGTTTGGATGCAAGATAGGGGTTTTGGATCATAACTACTTCACAAGAACAGACCGGTGCCTATCTCAGGGCAAGGAGTTAACTAGACGTATACATAAGAATGGCTCGCAACTGTAATTCAAGTTTCAAGGGGTCAGATTTGATGCTTTCCTTACAAGCACCACCCAAGAAAAGGTATTTAACTGTCCATACTTATAGACATCTCAAATGACATACAATCTTCTCCATACCTTAACCTAAAACAATTTAATCCACTCCTTGAATGGAAGTTAGAGATTAGGCATGCAATACATAAATCTGTATTCTAGAATTTGAGAAACCCTTAGCAACCAAATTCAGAAGAAGAAATGCATACAACAAGTGGAGACAGACAGCAAAACACGTGCAAGGAGCATTTTTCATATAACATTAACATTGAAACTAAACATATGTGCAAGATACAACTCAGATGCAACACATAAAGTCCACAGAGATACAACAGCTAGGAAAATGCTTTGTATTTCGTTATTTTTCCCCAAAAATTGCCCAAGTCTTCAACAACCAACAAAGAGTGACACCATTTGCCCTTTTATAGCAAGACTGTGTACTCAGCAAAATTTACAAGGCAAGACAAAAATTCGCCAGATACAATGCATGAGAAATGGCGCTCAAAGAACATTCAATGCAACAGATGGGAAACAGAGGACAAAGCAGGTGAGATTGGGATCTGCACCGCCGACCAGGGATTTTCTTCATCAATCAGGTGGTTGAACTTGTCAACTCGACCCATACCTCTTCTGCACAACTGCCATCAATACTTCAGCTACCCGCAGGATACAACAACAGATGCATCTGGAGATTTTTCCACTCAAAAATGGCCGCACACGCTCAAGAAAAGCCATCACTGCAGGTTCAAAACAAGGCTGTCGATCCACTCCTATCGCTGAGATCCACGGCCTCAAAATCACGTTGACCAATTCGCCAGCCAATTAGATCGTGCCATGTAGGCACCTTTTGCTATCGCTGGGTTTTTGCTTCTTCATTTTACCTTTTTCGCCCTGTATATGCATGTTCAAATGCACATACAATCGCCACTGTTCACCTGTCAAAAACCATTCTATATGCAAAAGCAAATGCATATACAACCGTTCATCATACAAGGCAGACCCCAAATTGTTATAGAACAAATTAGAATTTTCAATTGGATCCACCTTGTATCCTCTTTCCTTGCATATTTCCTTGTATATGCGCATATACATTCTCCTTATACATACAAGGCGGATTTCAAATTTTATGAAGCTTGTTGAAGTTACTTTGAAATCCGGCTTGCATCTTAACCCTTGTATCTTTCGAATGTACACTGGCACATACAAGCGCCCAATATACATGCTGCGGACCCCACATTTTATTCATTGCAGTTGATTTCTTCCTCGGGTCTGAAATGTTTGTCTTCTTTTGTATATCAAATTGTATGTGCAAAGATACAAGCGAATGCACATACAACTGGTGGGCCCCATTAATTGTATCTTTGCTGCCTCATATGTTGCCGAATATACAAGTCCCCTTGCATATACCTTTTTATACAACTACGGAATCTGTGACAGAATATTCTAGGAATGCATCTAAATGCAAACATACATTCGCCCCTGCATATACAAACAGGGAATCTTTCCTGGAATATGCCACCCTTGTATGTTTTTCGTTTGTATCTCCAGCACTGTAGCAAATGCATCTGCGCCCTTGTATATTTTTCTTGCACCTTCACATGCAACCCGATATATAAAGCAAGAATATTCCCAGGAATCTGTGAAAGATTCCCCCTTGTATATGCACATTTCAAAGCCTGATATGCATTCAGAAATGCATCTAATTGATTTTTTCAAAGGGCGATAGAGATTTCTGACCTACCAATGCATATTTTACCTGCATGTATATACAAACACCCTTGTATATACAGAGACACTTGCACCTTAACTGATTTTTGCATTTTTCACAACTGTAGAGGCCGAAAGTGTTAGAATTTTTTGGACTTTTGGAAGGGGCCTGCATATACATATTTAGGCACCAACAGGCTCTATCTGAGGACGCATGCCTCTTGCAGGCATGGCGAGAACCTCAGAATCTCTGGTTTTGCAGATTGGGCCTTATCCATTGGGCAACAGAGTCGAACATTGCACCAACCTGCAAAATTATATTTTCAAACACTATTTTTGGCGGCCCTGGGCAGCCAAAAATGAAGAACCAGAACTTTATCCTGTCAAATGCCTAATTCCAAACTGAATAATCCCAACCACAGCTGAAAACATTAAAATAATCTACCCATATGCTAATTCGATCAATTACATGCTTCACCAATTTTATGAATTTGCCACTGTCATTGCAACCTCTGTCACTCTGCATTTCAAAATCAAACATGCAGCCATGCATACTATAAAATCCTTCAACATTAAGCAACATATGCATGTTATAATCTTCAAACAACATATCCTCATATTGCATTTGGCAATATTCATTATCTACTGGCTATTGCATATAACCAAACACATATCCAGCTGATCCAAAAACTGAAAACACTGAGAAAATATGAGACCTTCCATATCATTTATATCACTCATTGACATTGAAAATAAATCTTGATCTACACACCCATTGCCATCACTGCACATGTCTAAAACAACTGATGCAAAGCATTTATCATCCATAGTTTGCAAATTAGTATTATCATTTTCAAACAGAGGGTTAATTCTCCACCAATGAATGTCATAACTCACAACATCAAATGCATCCACAGGCTCATCATAAAGGGGATTCACACTCATTGCAAAAGTCTTTGTTTCTTCTTCATGACAATCTATTTCTTTTTCATTATCAAATCTAAAGTCATAAGAAGAACAAACCTGATCCATGAATTGATCATGGATATCATCTTTATCATCTTTAATCTCTGATTGCCCCACATACAAAATTTCTGCTACTTCAATGCACTCTGAAGTTGAACTATCTACATCATTTTCCAGTCCTCTAATGTTTTCTGATGAAACTGATATTGACTCTTGATCCATATGATCACAACTTTCCACATCTGGATCATTTAAACATGAATGCTCTTTGTTTAGGACTAGCATGCAAATATTACTTAAAAAATTATTATTATCAACTTCATTTGCTGGGCAAAATAGGACATCCTCCTATATAACAGAAACATCATCAACTTGGAATGATGCAAAAATTGGGACAGAAGGGGTGTGAGTACTTTGACATTTATCTCCAACATTTAAACTATATCCCCCATTAACATTTGGGACTACAGGGCAGCAAAAATTTTCAGAGAAATACCCTTTTTGAATCCCATACCTCCAGTTATTTTCAATGTCTATTGCAAACTGTTGTGCCTGATGCAATGTGGTGGGCTCCTTGTCCCTCAATTTATAGCTCATTTTCCTATCAAATGCTCCCAAATAGACAACTAGGCACAGTGCATCATTTGGTCTCATGCATTTTGGAACTCTATTCAATGCCTTCATAAATCTGAGGTTAAAAGCTGGGATCAACTCATCTTCTTCAACATGGATATACATAAAATCATTAATAACTGCATAATCAGAAATTCTTTCACCATATTGATCTAGAAATGCAGATTTAAAATCTTGCCAAGAGCTGACAGAGTAAGCCGGAAGATAGGAGAACCAGTCCCTTGCATCTTTATCTAGAGATTGAACAAATAATCTCATAACTACATCTTCATGGTCAATCTCAAAATCATCTATCACATTTATAAACCGTTGCAAATGTTTCTCAGCTGATTCATCCTTCACACCATTGAATTTGGGCAAATACTTTCTGATTTTAGATGGAAAAACATTTGGGTAGCCACAAATGCCATCAAAATTTATGGGCTTATATCTATCAGTGCTAAAACTTCTTTTTTCACCTGGTTGGGACTGATTATTATACATCATTACATTTGACACCTCACTAGGGTGCATGGGCTGATAATACATCATTATGTTTTTGCAACCCTCTTTTCAACTCAGATTTTCTTTTACAACAATGACCTTAGGCCCTTAAAATACAAACTGCTATTTCAGCTTTCCTAAAGTCCTTCAAATGAGTCTTTTAAACAATATTGCATACTCCTTTGAAATACAAATCAAGTTCTCACGAAAGTATGCAATCTAGTCACCAATATTTCCCCTTTTAACCAGTGCTATTTCACCAAATAGGGAACTTTTAAAGCTTATACAAATACCTGGATATGTTGCAGCAACTGCAAATTTAACACCTTTGGTGTCCTCTTATCAAGTTCTTTCTTATGCAAAGTCACCACCTCCTTAGCAGAGGAATGAGCTTCAAACAAGCTGAAGCTGAGAATTGATTACTTGTCTTTCTAGGTTCTCCCACAGCAGAGCCACACAAATAACTTTTTAGATTTTGCTATAACAAACACCTCCAGGTCTGCCTTTTCAATCTTTTAGACTCACACCTTCATGGATATGACATTGATCTCCCCAGTAGAGTCACCAATTCTGTTGGTGACTCGGATGGGCACACAAATACTATTCTTTTTCATTAAGTCCCCAGCGGAGTCGCCAATTCTATTGGTGACTCAGATGGATAAAATATAACAATTCCTTTTTCATCAATCCCTCCCCAGCGGAGTCGCCAATGCTGTTGGTGACTCGGATGGACTCAAATAAATTATGTTTCCATCAACTCTTCCCTAGTAGAGTCACCAATGCTGTTGGTAATTTTTCCTGAATCAGCAGAGGGTTTGCCAGTTCCAATGCACGGGCAGATTCGGCCAACAGATATGGGAGGTTACGTGAGCTACCTCCCCTTCACTTCTGGTTCTGTTGCACCAAGGGGGGTATCCTTATAGCTAAAGATTTAACACTTTGACTCACCCAATGACATGAAGATTTAGCTTTGTGATAATAGGCAGAATACTCTCATGTATGGACCAAGATTTGAATGACAAATCACAAGTTTAGCAACACTCTTGGATATGTGTGTCTGGTTATGGATGAGAGTATGCAAGGGGTTCCTAATCCTACTCCTACAACTAACATGTTGAAATTATGGAATGGTTTGAAATTATGGTTTGGATGCAAGACAGGGGTTTTGGATCATAACTACTTCACAAGAACAAACCAGTGCCTATCTCAGGGCAAGGAGTCAACTAGACGTATACATAAGAATGGCTTGCAACTGTCATTTAAGTTTCAAGGGGTTAGATTTGATGCTTACCTTACAAGCACCACCCAAGAAAAGGTATTTAACTGTCCATACTTACAGACATCCCAATTGACATACAATCTTCTCCATACCTTGACCTAAAATGATTTAATCCACTCCTTGAATGGAAGTTAGAGATTAGGCATGCAATACATAAATCTGTATTCTAGAATTTGAGAAACCCTTAGCAACCAAATTCAGAAGAAGAAATGCATACAACAAGTGGAGACAGACAGCAAAACACGTGCAAGAAGCATTTTTCATATAACATTAACATTGAAACTGAACATATGTGCAAGATACAACTCAGATGCAACACATAAAGTCCATAGAGATACAATAGCCAGGAAAATGCTCTGTATTTTGTTATTTTTCCCCCAAAATTGCCCAAGTCTTCAACAACCAACAAAGAGTGACACCGTTTGCCCTTTTATAGAAAGACTGTGTACTCAGAAAAATTTACAAGGCAAGACAAAAATTCACCAGATACAATGCATGAGAAATGGCGCTCAAAGAACATTCAATGCAACAGATGGGAAACAGAGGAAAAAGTAGGTGAGATCGGGATCTGTACCGCCACCCAGGGATTTTCTTCATCAATCGGGTGGTTGAACTTGTCAACTTGACCCATACCTCTTCTGCACAACCGCCATCAATACTTCAGCTACCCGCAGGATGCAACAACAGATGCATCTGGAGATTTTCCTGCTCAAAAATGGCTGCACACGCTCAGGAAAAGCCATCGCTGCAAGTTCAAAACAAGGCCGTTGTTCCACTCCTATCGCTAAAATCCACGGCCTCAAAATCATGTTGACCAAGTCGCCAACCGATTAGATCGTGCCACGTAGGCACCTTTTGCTATCGCTAGGTTTTTGCTTCTTCATTTTGCCTTTTTTGCCTTGTATATGCATGTTCAAATGCATATACAATCGCCACTGTTCACCTGTCAAAAACCATTGTATATGCAAAAGCAAATGCATATACAACTGTTCATCATACAAGACGGACCCCAAACTGTTATAGAGCAAATTAGAATTTTCAATCGGGTCCACCTTGTATCCTCTTTCCTTGCATATTTCCTTGTATATGCGCATATACATTCTCCTTATACATACAAGGCGGATTTCAAATTTTATGAAGCTTGCTGAAGTTACTTTGAAATCCGGCTTGCATCTTAACCCTTGTATCTTTCGAATGTACACTGGCACATACAAACGCCCAATATACATGCTGCGGACCCCAAATTTTATTCACTGCAGTTGATTTCTTCCTCGGGTTTGAAATGTTTGTCTTCTTTTGTATATCAAATTGTATGTGCAAACATACAAGCGTATGCACATACAACTGGTGGGCCCCATTAATTGTATCTTTGCTGCCTCATATGTTGCCGAATATAGAAGGCCCCTTGCATATACCTTTTTATACAACTGCGAAATCTGCGACGGAATATTCCAGGAATGCATCTAAACGCATACATGCATTCACCCCTGCATATACAAACAGGGAATCTTTCCTAGAATATGCCACCCTTGTATATTTTTCGTTTGTATCTCCAACACTATAGCAAATGCATCTGCACCCTTGTATATTTTTCTTGCACCTTCACATGCAACCCGATATACAAAGCGGGAATATTCCTAAGAATCTGCGAAAGATTCCCCCTTGTATATGCACATTTCAAAGCCCGATATGCATTCAGAAATGCATCTAATTGATTTTTTCAAAGGGCGATAGAGATTTCTAACCTGCCAATGCATATTTTACCTGCATGTATATACAAACACCCTTGTATATAGAAAGACACTTGCACCTTAACTGATTTTTGCATTTTTCACAACTATAGAGGCCGAAAGTGTTAGAATTTTTTGGACTTTTGGGAAGGGGCCTGCATATACATATTCAGGCACCAACATGGTCAAAGAGGTGTCTCAAGGTTTTTGGAATGGAATCTTGGAAAGAACTCAGAAGAAGCTGATTGGCTGGAAAGGGAAATTCCTCAGTAGTGCGGGCAAATTACAGCTTCTTCGTGCTTCCCTACAAGGTATCGCTGCTTACTTTCTGTCTCTTTTTAAGATACCTAGTTCTTTTGCTGACAAATTGGAACAGATTCAAAGAAAATTCTTATGGACGAGGGTGGAAGACAAACAAAGAATGTCTTTGGTCAGCTGGGAGAAAGTGTCTTCCCAAATCCCATGGTGGTCTCAATATCAGATCTATCCAAAATATGAATAAAGCCCTCCTTTCCAAAATCAACTGGAACTTGATCCATAACCATAAAGATTGGGGGGAAATTATGCAAGCCAAATATCTTCATGGAACTGATTGTTCCAGTTTTCTCCAACAGGGAGGGATACCCCAGGGATCTGTTATCTGGAATAAAATGCTGAAGTCCAAAAGCATTCTTAAACAAGGGCTTAGATGGAAATTGGGGAATGGAACTTTTATTAACTTCTAGAATGATATTTGGATGAAGGATAAGGCTCTTATTACCCAAGGGGATTATGGAGTTATTGCTGGCATTGCTACTCAGTTTTTTGGGGATAAAGTCTGCAATTATATGTATAATAATAATGGTATTAGGAGCTAGAAAAACCTATTGGATTGTTGTGCTCATTGCCCTGATCTCACTCCTAGGTTGCGATCTATTCAACATTTGATGTAGGGGGTCAGAATTCCTCTTTTCCCTCGCGAAGATGAGCAGTATTGGTGGCCGGATAAGCTTGGTCGTTTATCTGTCAAGTCTGCTTACCATCTGTTGGTTCCTGAGGTGCATAGAAATGAGATCTGGAGGAAAGTTTGGAATCATAAACTTTTACCAAAAATCAATATGTTTTGGTGGGCTGTTGTGCATAACAAAATTCTAACCCAAGATAACTTACAGAAGAGGGGTTTTACTCTGGTTAATAGATGCTGTTTGTGCCTTGAAAAGGAGGAAACTGTCTCTCATTTACTTATCCATTGTGATTTTGCCAGAGAAATCTGGAACATAATCTTAAGGAATTTTGGCATTCAGTGGGTTTGTAATTCTGATATTAAGTCATTACCAGTTGGTGTCCTACCTTTTCTCATCCCTGGCTTATTGAGCTATGGAACCAAACTCTGCCCTGCCTTGGTTGGACTTTATGGAAAGAACGTAATCATCAAATTTTTAGGGATACTGCTACGGATGCCTCTCAAGTTCTTCATTCTCTTGTTAAGACCCTCATGGAAAGTGTCACTAATGCCCACATCAGAATTGCGAAGAAACCTCTTTCTCATGAAGAAGAACAAATTGCAGCTAATTGGAAGATCTTAAATCAAATTCCTGCCCATAATAATTCTAAAAAGTTACAGAGGCTTAACACTAGATGGATTCCCCCAAGGCCTGATTGGCTCAAACTGAACTTTGATGGGGCTTCTAAGGCGGATGGCAAGGCTAGTGGTGGAGGGATTATAAGGGATGACAAAGGGTGGATGGTTGATGTCTATGCTGGTAGGTTAGGTTTTCAAAGCAATAATCATGCTGAAGCCACTGCTCTTCTATGGGGGGTTAAGTTGGCTATCTCACTTGGTATTAGACATTTGAATATTCAAGGGGACTCCAAACTGGTTATTGATGCGGTTAACAATATGTCGACTATTGGTGTTAAGCTGAAAGATATTATTGTGGATATTCAGATTCTTCTGCAGAAGATTCCCAGAGTGGATATCTCTCATATTTATAGAGAGGGTAATGGGGTTGCGGATGCCTATGCCGAACTTCGCCAACAATTTTCAAATTGGCGTTGTTGGCGCCAAGTTAATCACATCCCTTTAAACATAAGGGACCTAATTCAAAAAGAGGTGACATGTTGAGGATGAGTCAAAATTTTTGGAGAAACAGCTCACTTCGTTAGCCTTGTTGGAAGATGCTGACATGCATCTTGGAGTACGAGATTTTTCGTACTTACTTGCTTATTGTCACTTCTGCCTTATTACGCCCTCCTGCTAAGGCGAGTTGCTTACCTACTAATTATAGCGTTTGCCAAGAAATCGTGATCGTGCATGGGAAGAGTAGGCGTCATCTTCGTAAGGCAGCTCTCATTAATGATAATGCATGCAGTTTTATTACCATTATCATTATCCTTGGGCAAGCGGTTAATGTTACCCTGTATACGAACTCTATGAAGCTTTGGGGTTTCTGTGCTTTGCTCTGTAAGTCTAACATGGGTGGTGATAGAATCCAAACGGAACCTGTTTCCTGTTGTGAGTTTAAAGACAACCCTGTGGTCTGGCATTATTGTGAGGGTGGTATCAGTCCTTATTTGGAACGGCTCAATGGGTATGATGAAAACATGTCTGAACAGTTTGCTAGGTCTTGGCAAAACTGGCATGTCACTGTGGGGGGAATTGGTTTCGAGATTTCTGAAAGTGTTATTGCTATGGTGTCTGGCATGTCGACACAGGGGATAAAATTGCAGAGGAAAGCCAAAGTGGTGGACCATTCAAACCAAAAGCTTTTCCTTGGGGACGGTGAAGAACTCATTCCTTATCAAGGAGGATTCGAATGCGCTAAGCTGCCTAAACCTTGGGACAGGGTGTGTTTTCTCCTTATGAAGTACTTCACTCTAGAGGGGCGCTTCACCAGGTTCTACAATTATCATCTTCCCCTTCTGAATCACTTTAGATGCAATGCTGATATTAGTTTTCTATTTTATTTATTGTCTTCCCTTGAGCATTCGGTTCTTAGGGTTAGAGCTAAGTTGACCAAGAAACCTTCCAAGAAACCCATTCCCCTGCATCAGGGTCTCATCCTCTACCTTTACAATTTCCACCTTGCCCTGGAGCCTTCTAACCCTATTTAGACTAATAGTGGGGAAATGTCTTCTAACCCTGATGATACTATTGTTTCTGAAGAACCGTGTCCTTCCCCTGTTTCCCCTAAGATGAAAGCGGTTTCTTTTTCTACTACTGAGGAGATTCCCATGGTAACCACTACCAACAGCCCAGTCTCTACTGTTAGTATGAAGAGCAAAAAGAGGAAGATAAAAGATGTCGAAGTAGATTCTGTGGGGGCTGCCGTGGGGACCCCTAAAAATCTTTGCAGTACCCCTGTGGGGCAGGGCAGCAAATCTCATCTATCTGCGAAGAATATTAAGGACAACTTTTCCTCAGGGGTTAGGCAGTCTGGGAGGATTGCTGGAAAACCTGCTCCCAAGGCCAAACCTATTGATTATTCTGAGAGCGCATCTGACGAGTCCACCCAGGGTGAGGCTAAGGTTATGGATGTGTAGGAGATTTCTGAGGATGTTGATGGTAAGCATAGGAATAAAGAGGTGGAGGCTACCGGTGGGGATGCTGGTGATTCTACGAGTAATGCTGGCGAAGCAGGAAAGATGTTCGTGGAGGAAGCCGATGATGAAATGGAGACCGATGCTGGCTATGGGACTGAAATAGCTATTCTGAGGGGTGTTGAGAAGCTAGAACAAACTTTTTCCACTATGCTCAGGTGTACTATTTTACTTAATATTTCTATGCTGGAGGATCTTGGGACTACCTTTGCTGTTGACACTGATGAGAACTCTAAAAAGTTGGATGACTTCATTGAATCCATGGTTAAACAAGGAGAGAATCTTCCTCCTTAGTTCTTGTTTCTTTTATGGTGGTGGTACTCTATTACTTCATATATACTGTCTTTAGTCTGGTGTTGCTGTCTATGTTGTTAATGCTGGGTTAGCAGTTTATGCTGTAACTGTTTTGAGGCTCTTTTGTGCTGATGCCTCTGGGGTTTCTTTTTTCTATTTTGTAAGGGTTCAGCCCCTCGTTTTATCCGCCTTATATTATCAAAAACAACACTTGTTATTGACTTCGCTGAGACCTTTGCACCAGTTGGAAAGATGAACTCCATCCAAGTCACACTTTCTAAATTGCCACAACACATAGTGTGTTGAGAGTTTCATCAATTAGACATTGAAGAGTGATTTTCTTCATGGAGATCATGAGGAGATATATATGGAGAAGCCACAAGGTATTCTACAAGATTCTTCCATCGTTTATAGGCTTAGGAAATTTATTTATAGCTTCAAACAGGTCCCTCAGGCTTGGTACACGAAGATGGATTCGTTCCTTCTCTCAATTGGGTTTTCCAAATGCTATGAGACGATCCAAATGTCTACATCTTATGGCAAGATGATTTTCTCCTACACTTGGTTTTGTATTTGATGACTCACTAATCACAAGGAGCTCTTCGTCCTCTATTATGACAATGAAAATTACCCTTCAAAACATGTCTTCTATGACCAACTTAAGTTTGTTGCATTACTTCTTTGGAATTGAGATATCTCAGTGTTTTTTTGGGATTAGTATTGCACAATCCACATATGCACTTGACTTGCTCTCACAATTCCACATGGCTAACTACGATTCTGCTTTGACTCCATTTTTTTCTAGACTCAAACTTGAGGCATAATGTTCTTCACCATTGGTTGATGCTACTCTATATTGACAACTTGTTTGTAGCCTCATATACTTGACTCGCACATGGCCCAAATTTTCATAATTTATTACAATGGTCTCTCGGTTTATACACGAGCCCCGTGAGCTACACTGGAATGGAGCTAAGTAAATTCTCCATTACATAGAATGGCACTCACAGTTTTGGGATTCATTATGCAACAAGTATTGATACTAACTTGGTTAGGTTTATTGATTTAGACTTGGTAGGTGACTTTGAAGATCACAAATCCACTTTAGGATACAAGTTCTCACTTGATTCAAGCCATATATGTTGCTCGAGCAAGAAGCAACATTCTATTGTTCTATCTTCCATTGAAGCCAAGTATTAGGGGGCTACTAATTTGCCACTAGGGCCATTTGGCTTCAACACATTCTCATAGAGTTTGGTATCTAGCTCTCTTAGTCATCTATAATATTTTTTACAATCAAAGTGCTATTCACATTTTATGGAACCCAGTCCACCATCAATAAACCAAGCACATAGAGGTTCATACACACTATATCAAGGAGCTTATTCATGGGCAGGTCATTAATCAAAGTGCTATTCACATTTTATGGAACCCAGTCCAACATCAATAGACCAAGCACATAGAGGTTCATACACACTATATCAAGGAGCTTATTTGAATGGGCAGGTCATTAATATCTACTAGTACCCAATTACTAAGCAAATCATTGGCATTTTCATCAAACCCTATATAGAAAGCAATTTTCTTCATCTATGAGCTTTATTGGGAGTGCAAAAGGCTACTTCTTGCTGGGGTTTGGGGGGTCTTCTCTCTCTTCATTTGAGGGGCTTTTTATCTAAGGGGAGATTTTATGCATATAGGTACCTATTATGGCTGCACGTGTCGAGACCCATCTCTTCACCCACTTAAGTTGTGCTTAAGGGGGAGTTTTGTAGGTTTTCATTTTGTTTTATTTAGTTGTGGTGTACTATTCCTACACTTAGGTTTATCCTGCATAGGTTATTAGAAGTGGGTCGTGGAGTGACTTTATGGGATCTTTCATAGGAGTTTCTCCTTATTTTGGGATACTCATAAGTTACATTTTCCATCGATCATATTTGCTACCTCACATACTCTATATGTATTCACTCATCTTGCAATGTCTAGATACAATGAACATGTAGATATGGATGACTTCTTAAACAATCGATACTTATTCAAGGGTCTCCACCACCTCACAATGGTTTAGTCTATATTATTTTTTAATTGAAACATTTACTTGAGCTTTAACCTGTTAAAACTTAGGTATGAAAAAAAAAACATATACAGAAACAACTCTATATGTGATAGAAACCATTAATTGAAACATTTACTTGAGCTTTAACCTGTTAAAATTTAGGTATGAAAAAAATAATAATAATATAAACTCTATATGTGATAGAAACCAATCCTTTCTAAACCATAGGAAAGAGGCCATGCCTGCTGGAATTTACGTGGTGATTTACAGCAACTTTCAGCACGTTCATAATATGTCTGAATAATTTCATCCATACCCCTGCCCACACAATTTCATGATCATTTAATATATGCTAAGAAAACAACCAAACATTGCATTATTTAATTTAAGCTACTCTATCCTTGGAGGTCTTTAGAAGTACGTGGGAAGGAGTTGAGAGAATTACCTCCCCCAATTATGTTCATAAGTAATCGCTACCGTATAAGCATGCTGAATAGTGAAGGAGTTGAGAGAATTGATATATGGCCAGGCTTGCAGTAATGTGTTAAGTTTATTAAATATATCTTTAAGTTTCACATATCGCTATGTTAAGTTTATTAAATATATCGCTACGTTTTGGTTTCCCGAGCAATCGTGTAAACCTAAATCGGCGTAAGAAAATCTGTAAAATAATAGCAAGCTAGTGTAATGAAAGGTTTGGGTGAGAGAGTTAAATCAGATAATGAGTCCCACCTGGGGCTTGAAAAATGAAAGAGCTTGCCGGTCTCAGAAAAGATTACAATGCCCACTTGGGCATCGCACAAGACTGATAGCTCCCGCGCCTTGTTTATAAGGCCAGATCGCCTTTTACATAACGTCACAACCCTACTCTTCTTCTCCCCAATTTTCTTTATTTCAATCCTTCCTCGCCCCATCTTTTCCTTTTTCAGTGAGGAGATGCTTCGCCAAAGAAAGAAGGCTGCCCAAAAAAAAAACACAAGCAACTAAACAGCACGACCACCACTTTTGCAGTTTTAAGAGTGCGTAAGGTAGGTGCTCTTTTACACTGGAATTCAATCGTGCTCACCAACGACACTAAATAGCTCTAAATAGGTACATGTGAATGACCAATCAAAACATGAGAATTCAACGGGGAGGACAAAACATTAATAAACTAGTTAAACTTCCCAACTGTAAATTTGCACGATCTTAGTCTTAATAAATACCTAGATGCAGATGACAAATAATTATGCCTAGTGAGCAAAAATGGTCTTAAATGGGTGAACTGGATGCGGGACACGCAAAAGGCGTTAAAGAAAAAGCTGACTCTTCAAATCACATCTTAATTTCGTACGAGATTCTTCAGCGTACCTGCTAAGTTTTTAACCTAGAATCATGGAAAGGGACGGACATATTTTTTCTTTACCGAATTAAGCTTCTAGCTTCTACTGACTCCTGTTGAGAAATTCCATTGTATAACATTTTTTCTTGGCAACCGTCATAAATTAACAGAAACGTGATAAAAAGCGAGCAGCCTATCTTTCGATACTCCGATTTGATGTTTTTGGTAACAGAGATATTCTATCTTAAGTTTCCAGAGGCTACGCTCTGGTTAGAAAAATTAGTGAATAGTAAATACTGAAAATACGCCACACCAAAAACACCATTTTATTATAAATAGAAACTTGTTGCTATCATAGTCTATAATGAAAGCTACCTAATAATAGAAACTTTTTGCCCTGGATTTTCTTGACGCCCATCATTCCTTTTCCTTTGCCAAAGAAAGAAGAATTGTATTTGCAGCTTGAACGAGTATGGAAGGACGACAAGGAATCGGGTAGCGGATCTTTCACAATGGAATTCAATCCTGTTCATAGTCACATCGGAGAAAAGCTGACAACTTGACGCGGAGGACATAAACCTCGGACTAAACGCGCACCGTTTTTCACGCCCTAGGACTAGCTGTTAATAAATTGATACGGATGACGAACACTTGTGCTTGCTGACGAGTTTTGTACGCGCAACAACTTCTTCTCTGCTGCGAAAGGCAAGGTTAAAAAAAAAGCTGATTATTGAAATGAAAGGAAAGATTTTAATCACTCCACGACGCAAAGCACCTATAGGATTAAGTGCACACATGGCCCCTCCTAAAAATAGGGCACTAGAGTCTTATACAGTTTACAATCCCCTGTTGAGATCAGATCTTCCGCAGTGGATTTTGATCAATCATATTCTCTTTTCCCACTCTATCAACCATATGTCAATTTCACATCTAAGATGATGTGAGCTAGCCTTTAATTGGGATATCAACATTTTTGCTTTCCACTTAATATTCGCTCCAATGTAGGCTTTTTCCTCATGGCTAGCTTTTAATTGGGCTATCAACATTTTTGCTTTCCACTTAATATCCACTCCAATGTAGGGTTTTTCCTCATGATCCCACATGGGGTTAAATTCTTTGATATAGTATGTTTTTTTCTGCCCAGTTTATTTTGTCCACATGACTTCCCTAACTTTTTCTCTCACAAACCTTTTTATTTTTTCATTAGTATTTGGACATTCTTATATATTAATGTCTTATTTCTTCATTCATTTGTCATTATGTTTCCATCCATGTGTTATTTTTTCTATTTAGCTCTTCCTCCATAATTACCCTAGGCAAATGATGGTTCTCCATATTTTGAGTCTTCTTTAGGTAACTTAACAGTCGGATTATAGTCAATGCTTCCAAAAGGAAAGTACCAGTTTCAACCAATAAAATATCATACGGAACAACAATCTTAATTTTGAGACTGCTTATGATTACATGTTTCTGGATTCTTTATATATGCCTCCATTTATGATCTGACATGTCGCTACCCCAAATTTCACACCCATTATGAATCACCGAAGTAACAAGCAAACCAAAAAACATTCTCTTGGTTTTCCAATCCCATAATTCCACATTCCTAAATCTATTTTAAAGAGTATAACGCTTTCCAACCCCTTGAATTCGTTTCGCTGTACATGTTTATCAACTAAGCTTGTTGTAGAAATCAAGCCCAAGGTACTTATACTCATGTCCACTACTTCCAACTAGTTACCTTCAAAAAGAAAGTTAATTTGCTTTTTTTTTCGCCGCAATGAGCAGATCATTACTTTGGTTTTGCTAGTGTTCACCTACATCCCGACCTCCTGAAAAAAGGTTCAGAGCACCCTCAAGTGTTCTTTTAGACTATAAGTTGTTTTAGCAATTAATATGAGGTCATCCACATATAAGAGTAACTTTATTACATACTTATCCAGCTAAACTCCCTCCCCACTAGCCTTGTTTATCCACTATTTTAACTTATCAATGTATAGCTGAAACAAAGTTAGGGAAAGCAAGCAACCTTGTTTAACGCCAATATCACTACCAAAGTACTCTGACATTCCATCACTGGCTCTGATTTTAGCCTTGACTTGTTCATAAAGCCTATGGACTGCTGCTCTAAACACATATGGAACTCCAAGGTCCTCCATCTTATTCCAAAGATTGTCATGGGGTACCGTGTCGAAGGCTTTTTTAAAGTCCACAAAGCAAAAAAAAGCCTCGTCACCTTGGGTATTCCATATTTTTTCAATGAAGAACCTAAGGGTAACACCATGATCAATAGTGCAATGTTTCGGTCTAAGGTCACCCTGTCCCCTACTCTTTTTCCCTTTTTTTTTGCCCAACTGCTAATTCTACGTCCAACCATGCTTCCAAAAAGTTTTCCAAGGAGGGGGTTAACCATAATAGTGTAGTAATTTGATGGATTATTGATATCACCGCTTTTATAGAGGGATAACAACACTAATCGTCCAATCTTCTGGAAATCCCTCTTGAATGATGTTATTGAAGATGCACTTCATACGAGGTACAAGGACCTTTATACCCCCTTTTAAATGCCCTACTTGCAACCCATCGATATATTGTGTTTTCCCTTCTGCCAACCTTTTTATGCCCTGATTGATATCTTCAATGGTGAAAAGTTCAGTAGTTGCATCAAGATTACCGAGGGTCTATGTTTATCTTGGCCATGCTCATATAACAACTTTGCATATTCAAGCCATTAGTAACCTGTGATATTATTTTCTATTTTTTTTCTCTTTCGTTGCAATTCCTTCAAAAAGTTTTTGGGGTTGTGTTTTCCAAGGGCAATCAACTCCTCTCTTTTTGTCTTCATACTTTTCTTTTTTACACCGTAACAAATTTTTGTACTCTTTCTTACTTTCTTTGACCATTCCACGTTCTCACATATTTCTTTTTGATATCTTGCACTCATCATTGAACCAAGGATTTGCCAAAAAATCATCTTTTGTTATTCTCTTGGATCTGGCCCTCTTACACCCACTTTCAAATGTCCATGGGGCTAATGGACATTTGAAAGTGTGGGTACATTTTATTGAGATCAACAATTCATTAGTAATTTTGGGCCCAATGAACATTTGAAAGTGTGGGTACATTTTAGCCTGAAAAGTAATAAGAATTGTTTGATTACAAACAAAATCAACGATGAGAAATAAAGATTGATGATATGGCCCTAAAATAATTGAGAATTATGTAATGTTAATGCTGAATCAATTTATATTTGTCTTTATATGTATAAAAATTAGGTGAATTAGATATAATCATGTCTTGAATATTGTGCCAAAATAGTTGAGTTTAAAAATTTTAAAAAATAAATGCTCAGAAAATTTAACTAGGGTAAAAATGTGGCAATTTAGGTTGTCTTACAACTTTTACTATTCACCAAAAGTTGAATCCCCAATTTCAAATATTCATCATTTAACAAAAAATTGCCACTAAAAAAATCACCGACTCCAAGCATGTGAGTTTCACTACAGAGGTTCCTAATGAATGGACTATGTCTTATAGAATCTTTAGAGGATAATTTGGTTTGTTATTGGTAATGAATAGGGTGGTTAGTTCAATTATTATTAATACTTTCATTTAGTTCTCTGAGAACAAAATCTTGATTTCCTTCTTTGGGTGCAAGACTAGGCACACAAGAGATGGTCAAACAACCTCCCTACAGATGTTTGTTGTACTTGTTGTGACCCTTCACAACAAACCCCTATTTTGTTGTCAAAATTGGGGAGCCTGTTTATTTTCTTTACTTTCCACTTATCCTTATGCTTTGACTTCCAAATCAACTTGATTTTGTTTATGTAATTATACTTTGGGTGAGTGAAAATGTCATATTGGGAATGCTTGAAGTGTTAGAATCTGTTGTTTCCTGGAAATCTAAAATTTTGAAGGGTTTTGTTTTTGTTGCTAATTGCAAATCAGAATCCGAACTCTAGCTTGTAACTCCACCCTACATGCAGTCTTTTCCATGCATTTACTTTTTTTACCAGACACTTCATTTTCCCATCGATTGGTCTTCTTTTTGACATTTCATCTACCTTTTTTGAGCCATACAAGTTGGTATTTAGGCAATTTTTCTCTAGGTGGGGCTCGATCACACCTTGGAAGGTTAATTTGTGCAATTTTTTGTTGATTTTTCTCTCTTTTTCCCCTTTTAGGTAGGAATTTGTTGCGAGTTCAAAGTTTTTCTAGGTGATTCGGTGTTGATTTCAAATTTGCATGTTTGAATGTGTTTCTGGATTCAAGGATCTAATGTTTATTTTTCATCCTTAGATCTAGTCCAATGGTATTTGGATCTAGTTTTGGGAAATTTGGTGACTTAGTTCATTCCCAATTGAAACCCTTGTCAAATCGGCACTCTTGAGAGATTTTGCAAAATACAAGTTTTTACATGATGCAAACCAAATCCCAACTCTAGTCAATAATCGCTAGTTCTTTACAATTTGTAAGGTGTCGTAAATTACAATTGGAGTCCCAACTTTTGCTACACTTCGCTCCCCCAAATATTTCTATTATTTGTAGGTTTATTGTAATTACAGTTGGAGTCTAAAGTTCGGTTGAAATCTAAGAACCCATAAGATCTTTGGAATTTACAATTTTTACACACTGTAGTTTGAACCCCATCTCCAACTGATAGTTAAAGTTACTTTGCAATTTGTAAATTATTGTAGATTGCAACTAGACTTCTGAACTCCAAATGCACTTCGAAAGAATATTACCTTTGTGGTTTGTGTGCCAATGCAGACTACAATCTAGGTTCTAGACCTAGTTTACAAGTTGAAAATCTAGGCTCATAGTATAGTTTATATTTTGTAATTTTTTAACAAAGTCTAAAACTCTCATTTAGCTTTAAAAACTCAATATTTTTTAGGGAAAAAGAATTTTAACCATTTTTTTTTTTCATACTAACTTGTTAAAAAAATACAATTAAAAGGTATAAATTTGATTCCTTATTAATTGCATCTTACTTAATGATACAAATACTAAGGTGTGCCTAGTTGTGGCAAGAACTTCAACCTAGGGAATCTCTTCACCAATATAGATGAAATATGAATACAAAGGCATAGTACCACCCTCAAAAATTTTGAACACCTTGTCAAATTAACACTCTTGAGAGGTTTTCAAAAATACAAGTTTTACATGATGCATATCAAATCCCAACTCCAACCGACAATCACTAGTTCTTTGCAATTTGCAAGGTGTTGTAAATTATAGTTGGAGTCCCAACTACGACTTTACTTCACTCCCACAAACATTTCTATTATTTGTAGTTTTGTTGTAAATTTCAATTGAATTCCAAACTTCAGTTGCAATCTAAGAAACCATAAGATCATTGGAATTTTTACACAATGTAAACTGAACCCTAGCTTCAACTGGCAATTGAAGTTGCTTTGTAATTTATAAATTGTTGTAAATTTTGTAATTGGAGTCCGAACTCTAGATGCAATTTGGAAGCATATTACCTTTGTAGTTTGTGATCCAATGCAAACTGCAATCTTGGTTTTGGGCCTAGTTTTCAAGTTGAAATCTAGGCCTGGAGTCTAATTGACATTTTGTAGCTTTTCAACAAAGTCTAAAACTCTCCCATTTGACTTTAAAAACTCAACATTTTTTAAGGAAAAAGAATTTTAACCATTTTTTATCATACTAACTTGTTAAATAGATACAATTTAAAGGTATAAATTTAATTTCTTATTAATTGCATCTTACATAATGATACAAATACTAAGGCATGCCCAGTTGTGGTAGGAACTTCAACATAGGGAATGTCTTCACCATCAAAGATGAAATATGAATACAAAGGCACAGTACCTGTAAGCACAAAAATCATGCACAGCCTCCATGAGGACCCCTATGATGATATATGATCCTTGTCACGTACATGTAAGCGTGAAATAATGTCCTCTAAGCAGAAAACCTCTTGGTGACATGTCTTCTCTTTTGTCTTGTGTTGTTTCCTCTTTGTCGTTTTCCCTCTCTCTTTGTTGTCGATGCTTTTCAACCCTATTCCTAAGCCTTGTATACATCTTGTAGGTGAGTTTTCACCTTTCCCCTATGTTTTTCATTTTCTCCAACCCTAGAAGCCTTCTAGAGGTCCCTCTAGCCATCTCCAACTTTCAGTTTTCAGTTTCACTCAACCAATTCAAATCTCCCCTTATTATTTCCAGATCTCCCGTCGGGAGATCCTACCTTGCAAGTGGAGATTTGGATGTTTGCACATGACTGACTTATTTCCAGATGCAGATCCCCTCCTTTTCATCTCCTCTACCATCTCCTATCATGCATTTTCACCTAGACCCCTTTCTTTTTAGATCTCCTGTCGGGCGACCTACATAAATCAAGATCTCCCCCTGAGCGACCCTCATAAATCAAGATCTCCCCTCGAGCGACCCATGGGCAACCCTACTAGTGAAAGGAGTGACCCATGGGCGACCCTATCGCATTTCTAGCCATAGAAAAACTTAATTTTTTAATTCAAAATAGCTCTATTTTTGCCTATTTTTCTTCCAGTTTGCATGATTTTGACGCCTAATATGGAGTTGACTATTTCATGCACCCACACATGCATAATTAGCTCCATTTGATCTAAAATTAACAACTCATTCTCTCCCATGTATTCTTCTGACTCCATTTCTTCTTCAGTGATAAGCTATCATTGCTTCATCACTCTCTAATCAATTGAGCTCACTAGGTAATCAATCTAGTTTGCTCCCCAATCAATCCTTGTTAACTCTTCAATCAATTGAGTTAACTTCTCAATCAATTCCACCTCTCATCCCTTCTTCTAACCTATAAATACCCCCAAAGGGAGGCAAATTCATTGTGCACACAGCTCTTGCTAAGTTTTTCCCTCACCAATCAGCATTCTCATGCTCTCACAGGACAAAGGTGCCTTTTGTTTGTTCATTTATTCATCAAGCTTTCACACAAAGCTCTTCAAGCATCCTTATGCTGCTTCAATCAAGACATCGCGCTCATCAACAACTCTCATTAAGCTCAGTTTGTAAAGCTTTGAAAGCTTCTTTTGTTTCTTTGTGTTGTCTTGTCGCCAAGAGGTCTTCCCACTACTTCAAGAGGATACAAGGTTGCCATCAAGGATCTCTGAGGGTAGTGGAGGCTCACAAGTCTTCTTTATTTTAGGTTCCTCTATGCTTTTTCTCAATTAGTAGTAATTAAAAAATTGAAATTGCTTTTGGGATTAGTGATTTATTGTTTTTTCCTTGATAGAATAGTCAGATCTAGCATTCTAGAAGTAATTTCCATTCATAGTTTAATTCATTTACTTGTAATTTCCTTTGCTATATTAAATCATATTAAAACATTTGAAAACCCCAAAAACATAGAATAATTGCATTAGGTAAAATTCATTTTAGTTGCATTCATATTTCCTTTCTTAGATTAAAAAGCATCTTTATTTCCAAAAATACCAAAAAAGCACAAAAACAAGTTTTGCATGTCATATAGTTGCATTCATAAAATATAGAAAACAACAAAAATATTAGATAAATCACAAACCCTTGATACCATCACAAGATCTACCACGGTTAACTATTTAAAACCCTTAATACCATCACAAGATCAACAAAAGTCAATGTACAACTAAACCTTAGGTCAACTCAAAACCCTAAGTCAAAATCCGAAGTCTAGTCAAGGTTAGTACACATACACCAATCTCTTGTCTCAGCTCACAAATGTGCCCAGGATTAAGAGGTGAGTGGGTAAGGGCAATCCTTGGCAATATTGAGGAGATCCATCCAAGACCACAACAAGATCCACTTGTCTTACAACAACTAGAGGCATTTCGATAACTTCAAATATAAGGAGCAATCATCCAATGAAATGAAAGGCAACAAGCCATCAACGAAAGTAATAGCTTACCCACACAGAGGTGGAATAGAAAAAACCCTAACAGAAGAAGAGTAACTAATGACCCTTTGGGTCATACGATTATCTCTACAACAACAATCATTGAATGAAACATCTACATTAGCACACAACAACATAGGCCACGGGACGTCTCGACCCCTCTCCGCGAAGTCAACCTCTCCAACGATCCAGACCACCCCCGTGTCTCGCCTCCTCTCGACTGGCTACTTCCATGAGAGCGAGAGTGATGTGGCGGTTTGCCCCATGGCAAGGAGGGAAGGGTCTGTGTGCATGCTAAAATCTGACTCGACATCCCCAGGCAACCAAGGTTACGATTTTGAGTGTACATATTTTGGTGAACCTAACGTGAAGAGAAAAAAAATTTGTTTATGTTTTTCATGTTCCAAATGTGCAGATCACATCACAACTTAAACATTCAAAAAAGTAAAAATCACTAAGCATTTTTACTTTATTCTTCATAGCCGCTCCAGCTTCTGTCGCCTTCGCCATCATTCATTCCATTTTTTCTGTGGTGTCTACGGTACCCCCAAATATGACAAAATCTGACTTAAACTCCCTCATTCGATAGATACGTGCCTCCCCACCCAAATGCACCTATCACAAACTGCTAAGACTATGAAGAGTCAGATTATGAACAAGGTCAAAGAGACCAAAGGGAATCCAGGTGCTCTTTGTCTTTCAAGAATTCAGCTTGGGAACACAATCCGGCCATACCAAATGTGCCACATAAAGCTAGGAGGGTAAGGTCAGAAATACATCAACCTGATCAACCTTCCACAAGCACATCAAGTACTCATCTTGATGAGGAAGTGAAACGATTAGAAAAACACTTGCAAGAGGCAAGAGACGCTCAAGAGGCACTAAGAGTCGCTTTGCAAGAAGAACAAAGAGAAAACTCTACACGAGAAGAAACATACCACCATGAAAATACTCAAAGAGAAAATCCTAGAAATGAGGAAACACCTAAAGCTACCACTACTGTTGACTTAATCACAACTCTAGTGCAAAGGATTAGAACCTTGGAAGTAGAACAATTGCTCCTGAAAGAAGGCAGAAAGCCCATGACAACTTTCAAAATGAACAAGACCACGGGGCATCTCAGAATCCCCCCTATCTCAACTATTATTTGAGAAATGCAAGTAACGATACGTGTTTGAATGGGAACCCTTCTATTCAGAACAATCTTGCAGTGTTGGGAAATCAAACAAATCAGACAATGGGTTATCAAAACCCTCCTACAGGGCTGTTGCTATCAACCCCTCAATCGCAAAGCACCTTTCTCAGAATATATATTGAGTACTTGAAAGAACCTCTCAATCTAAACATAAGGAATGTGCAGTTACCTCAGCCATTGCCTGATCTCTCGAAATTCAAAGGAGAAGGATATCCGAACTCGCATATCAAAGCTTATACCTAGCAATAAGAGAACTCCCTTAGGACGGGGTTGTTGCCAAGATCTTTCCTAAAACTCTCGAAGGAATAGCTCTAGATTGGTACTGTCGCTTGCTAGAGGCTTCATTTCACTCGTTCAGACAACTAGTCAGAGAGTTTGTCATGGCATTTGACATGAACAAACTCATCAAAATAGGGATCAGAGAATTCCTCACCATGAAACAAGAGCCGAATGAATCTGTAGCCCACTCTGTGACCAGATGGAGGCAAGTCCTCTATTCCTCAACAAGTGCCCCAAACATAGACCATTGTGAACTATGTGATCTTTTCTTACATGCCTTGAACAAGGACATGAGAGAAAACGTTCAAAAATTACCATATAGATCCAATGAGGAAGCATTGGAAAGTACTTTAAGGATAGATCAAGCCGCCATTGACAGTGGCAGAAAGGTCTATGGGTCAAACGGAAAGTTAACAAGGGAAGACATAGGGAACAACACCCCTGTCATCAAGATTCTTAAGAACAACAGAAATGCAACCACAGATGTGGTAACAGATCAACCCCCAGTTAAGAAGGTAAGAGACAATTACAACGGGAGAGACTATTATCCTTCTAATGTCAATGTGATTGACTAGCCCACAAATAATGGATACTACCCTAGAGACAATTATCAGCTTTGGAATCGTAATGGAAATGGAAATGATCAAAGGTATGAAAGGCCTCCATATGAGTACAACTAGTTTTATTCTTTTCATAGAACAAGGGGGCATAGCACTGAATCTTGTAGAGAGTATAATAGATTCATAAAGAGATTACCGGAAGATAAACAACGGTTGTTCATAGAAATGTTCTTGAACCTATAGGAAGTCACACCAAATAATAAGGGCACAAGACAAACCCAAGCCCTGATAGCTCTGCAGAACACCAACATGAGAATCTATCAGGATCTATTTCCCGCACATAAGGATTCAGAAACATCCAACCAAAATGAAGTAACCCAAGATAGCAACACTGGCATCCCACCACAACTAGGGCAGAAAGGAGAAGCTAGGATGATGAGATAGGTTGAAAAAATCCATAATGAAGAAGAAGAGGAAGATCTTGAGAATGAACCAAAGGAGGTATATGAGGGTGATGTTTTGGTAGTGAAACCAATACCAACTCCGATGGGACCTTATGAACTTATCGAAGACTCAAAAAAGACATGCTCACATATCATTCATCGACTTACTCAGGAACTCCCCTTCACATCGCTCAGTGCTATTGAAGGCAATAGGGGTGAAGTATCTCAATCAAATTACTCCTCCGCCTAGTGAGAAGATCAACCATGTGGACTATGACATCAACCTACCGAATTCAGAATTCAAGGATCCAGGGTTCTTTTTTGACTTAAAGCAAATGCCTTCCAAGGCCAAGCTAACCAAAAAAGGAGACCCTGCGTTGTACTTACAAGTTTGGATCTATGACACTTGCATCAAATGAACCTTAATTAATGATGGAGCAGCCGTGAACATAGTTCCATTTTCCCTCCTAGAGAGAATGGGTTATGGGCACACAAATATCACCGCTTCACAAGACACCCTGAGTGGGTATGGTAATCTAAAGGCTGCTACGATAGGGAAGATCATGCTTCCTGTGACTCTAGGACCCAAGACTGTCCCAACCACATTTTACGTCATCGACAAGGTCACATGATATAATTTACTCCTTGGAAGACCATGGATCCATAGGATGAAGGTCATGCCATCAACGTTATTTCAAGAAGCTCGATTCCTACATCTGGGGAAGGTATATGTTGTTCAAGGGGATCCAGAACCTTTCAGCATTTTGAAATCAAATACATCAAACAAGTGTATAGACATCCCCATAGATTATGAACTTTCCACCAACAAACTGGTTATCCCTAGTCCTACACCTCAATCAATATGCATCAAGCGAATAGAAACTCCAAAAAAGACTATAAACACCATAGAGATGAAAACTTTAGAAAGTAAGGTGCCATCAAAACAAAAAGAAATTGTTCCCAAGGAAAAGATAGTTAAGATCATGGAATGGATAGAGCAAGATGGACCTCTCTAATTCCCTCTAGAAGTGCTCATGATCAATATTCAACCTACTTACAAGCTCTTCCCTTGCATAGGGGGGAAACTTCATAGAACTTAAGGACTAGTATTTGAAACCACTATGTTAGACTTGAGGAATGTAGACCCGCACCCTTTCTTAGATCCTAAGGAAGACATGACAGAGAGTTACAAAAGTGAATCGTGTGTCCCCAAGACACCAAAAGAAATAGAATCTTATCAGCCTCTCACGCCATTAGAGGATTCATATAGACCATTGACACCGATGGAGGAGGTGGATTATATTGATAATGAATCAATCAATGCAATAGGAATGCTACCTAGGATGTTCATGGTGTCTCAACCACAAGAGAAGCCAACCACCTCTGCCTCGGTGTAATCAAACAAACTTGGCGAGTGGGAAGCACCTTTAGTACAAATTGAGATGGTTTAAAGACTCCCCAATGAAGATGAAGAAAGTAAGGGTATGTTTCATAAGGAGTGGAAAATGAGATTGTCTACAAGCACTGATGATCTTATCATTTTTGAGTTGCTAGGAAGTTACATTGGATATTCCATGGATTTCAGGCCAGAACCAAATGAGAGGACAAGTATAAGCTTTGTCCCTCCTAATGAGCAAAGGGAGCCACAAACTCCCTTCGAATTATTTCAATTCTTACAAAGTATTCAAAATAGACAACATGTGAAAATCTACATGTAGGAATAGTTCAACCTGTTAGCAGAGTTATTAAGATGTGATGGAGTGCTGTATTGGACCCCTTCCCATCAACAAGCCTTTCGGGACTTACTTCATCTCACGTTACCAAGGAAAACCATTGAGTTGGAAATGATAGAATTAGAAAACAAACCCCACATAATAGAACTTGTCCTAAGAAGAGGTAGCACGAAAAACAAAAAGAGAAGACGGAAAAGAACATTTTCAGAGGACTGGAAAGGTCCTTACATGGTTGAAGAAGATGTCAGAAATGGTGCCTATCTCTTGTGCACAATGGAGGGAGAGGAATTTGGTGAAACAGTCAATGTCTTTCACCTCAAGAAATACTATGTCTAAAAAATCAAAAAAATCATAAAACATAAAAATACAAAAAAATTATAAAAAAAAAAAAATGCTAAAAACAATCTATTTCTTGCATTTCAGTATCATTATGTTCATCTTGCATTATAGTGAACGACTTGCTCTTATATTATTTTCACTAAAGTAAGGAGTCTAAGGTTGCCTAGGTATACGTGATCCTTTCAAGACCTAGAGATTGCCCATTTTCACAATCACCATATCCCCTTTTCATTCCCAGTGATTCTAATCAAAGCCTAGGTCTTAGCTTTACACTGATCCCAGTCTTAATGAGCCAAGATGTTAGGTCTAAACAAAGTCAATATTCAAACCTACATTGTTCAAAGGAATCTTACAAGAAGACCTTCCCATTTCTTCCCTAGTAGAAGAGAAGTCCGACTGGATTACAAAACTTTAGGTGGCGCTCAACCCCTTATCTTCCCTGGCCAAAAATGTCAGGAGGATCAAAAATCTGAAGGAAGCAATCTAAAATCTAAGTGAATAAAAAAATGAGTGATCAAAATAAGAGTGTTGAGAAAAGTAAGTATTGAGAGATCAAGTTACTGCATATCCAAAGTTCCAAAAGCATTCATTTCAATAAAGTCAAAAATCCAAAAAAAAAAGAGAAAATCAAGTGAGGAAATACAAAAAAAATGAAAAAGAAAAAAAAGAGAGATACAAAAAAAGAGTGAAAGAGAGAAGATTGTTGAATGTTCGTACTCTTGGGTGGAGATCAGTCTAAGCTCAAAGCCTCAAGGGTGACATTCTAACAGAAAAAATAAAAAGAAAGGCACAAAGCACACACATGCACTAGCTGAGTAAAGCCAATAGTCTAGTAGTCTTTAGGATCATCTTCTATCTAGGGACCCTAGTTCTTTCCCATTTATCCTTTACCCCGGGTCTATCTTGCTTTCCATCTATGATCTAAGTCTAGCGAACATCAATAAACTTTGTTACTTGTCTAAGTTGAAAGCTTGTCAAATTGTCTTATTTGGATAAGGATCAATGTTTAGCCTTTAGCAAAGCCCAAATTCCGAAGCACTCCATTTTCATTCTCGCTCCCCACTTGAGTTCTAAAATCCTATCTCACAGCCTTGAATAGGCCTCTTGTATTAGGACAACTTGCAATCCCCTGGATTGAAAATCGTATTAAAAGAGTAGTCATATTGTTTGTTTCACATTGCATTCATACCAAAATCAGAAAAAGAGTCTCAAAGAAATAAAGTCAATGTCATAACTAGTGACATTCTGTAGAAGTAAATGTTTCATTTAAAGTATCCCTTGTGTTCTTGCATCTACATATCATAAACTGCATCTCATATATATGCCAAAAAAAACTACAAAAACATGTCATCATCATCATATTTACATGGTTAGAGTTGAAGGTCAAAAACATAATGAAAATGTTCTTAAACTTCCAAGGTGCACAAGAGATGAGTACCCATCTGATAGACCAAAACCATAAAAAGATAAACTTTCATAGATATAGTCGAAGTTTACATGTACAAGAGTACCAAAGAGCTAAGACAAAAATGCTCTCAAGGGAAGTAAAGGCTCCCAATGCAAGGGGGCATGATTTCAAAAGGAAAGAAAAGTAAAATCAAGGACGGTTCCCTCCGACGGAACCCTCAGGACTCCTGCTCCTTTGCCTATGTGCACCACTAGTCACTCCATGAGATCTATGGGAGTGAAGCACCCTACTGTGAGCATGTGATTGTGAAGGCCCCACTGTGCTCGCATCTCTCTGTCCAAATCCAAGATGAGCCATCTCATGAAGCACCTGATTCTCAGCCTTAAGGATGAGATTCTCAGCCTTCAAATCTGCACTCGCCTCACATCCATGATATGCAGGAGCAAAACTATCAGTGTGTTGTCTAGCAGCAGGGGACACACCAGGATCAACCAAAAGATTCTCTCGAGACAACCTAGTGAAGGGAGAAGCCAAGCCAACATTAATCTCGTGAACGAAAGCCCTCCACTCTTTAACATTACCTGCGAAATAAACCAAAAAAGTGAAAAATGTGTTAGTTCTTCACGAAAAGAAAGGAAAGAGAAAGGACAAAAGTGTGAAAACAATAAAGCAAACATAGACTTACATGGGTCACCAGGCTGCCAGTCAGGGTCAAGTTACCGCATCACCTCGTCAAAGTGAGGAGGCCCAGGAACCATAGATGGACCCTCTAGGACATCATGAGCATCATCCACATCATTAGCATAATCAGAACCATCATCTTGTGCATCCTTGGGTGGGCCCTCATTTATAGAATCATCCCCATCAGGAATATAGTCCTCATCAGAAGAATCTGAGTCCTCAACCACAATGAGTACTCAGGAAGGAGTCTCTCTCCCTCCTCTCTGTCCTCCTCTCGAAGATATAGGAACTTTGGTAATGAAGACTTCGGCAGTCAAAGGAGTCCAAGTAATTGTCCTCTAATTAACCTTACCCATCTCCTAAACAAATCCATAGCAAGTAGGCACTAGGGGCAAATCCTCAGGAAGATCCTTGCTAAATTGTTGCAAGATGCGCTCAACGTGATGAGCCTCGACTAGACCGTTATGGTCTGAAAGCTCTGATACCCCGCAGTAGTACTCTTTGATCTCACCATCACGAGACCATGATCCTTCCAAATCCACATAAGAATCAAAAATCATGTCCTCATATGTAAGAGTAGCTACAGCCTGCATAGAAGCATCAAAATGACCCACCTGAATCCATCTAGCTACTCTCGAAAGTCGCCTATCAGGAATCAGAACTAGCTTCTGATAAGGCCTAATGTACTTCAAGATCCAAGTCATAATAAAAAAAGAGTGGCTAAAAGCAAGATCCCCTCACCGTGTGATGCGATAGAAATTGCTGTATACCATGGCCAAAATGTTTGGCCCCAAAGCGTAGACTCTACCCTACTCATGGCCTTATATAGTTCGTGCCCAACACCATCTTAAGTGAGTCGAGACCTTGTCTCCAGAAAACCTCGATGCGATCAAGCCAATCAAGAACTTCCTCAAGCAAGGAATGCGAAGTTGTGGCACAAAAGTGAGCTAAACTCTAGTTTGATCCTCAGGATGATTAACCCCCATAAACTATGCCCAAGATGCCTTGTCCTTGAAGGACTCGCTAGCAGGCAGGACGACATGATGTCAATCAAGTGCACTCCCCAATCAATCCTTGTTAACTCTTCAATTAATTGAGTTAACTTCTTAATCAATTCCACCTCTCATGCCTTCTTTTAACCTATAAATACCCCTCCCTCAAGCACAAAGGGAGGCAAATTCATTGTGCACACAACTCTTTCTAAGTTTTTGCTCTCCAATCAGCATTCTCATGCTCACACGAGACGAAGGTGCCTTTTATTTGTTCATTTATTCATCAAGATTTCACATAAATCTCTTCAAGTGTCCTTACGCTGCTTCAATCAAGCCATCGTACTCATCAACAATTCTCATTGAGCTAATTTTGCAAATCTTCTAAAGCTTCTTTTGCTTCTTGGTGTTGTCTTGTCACTAAGAGGTCTTCCCGCTGCTTCAAGAGGATATGAGGTTGCCATCAAAGATCTATGAGGGTAGTGGAGGCTCACAAGTCTTCTTTATTTTAGGTTCCTCTATGCTTTTTTTCAATTGGTAGTAATTAGAAAATTAAAATTGTTCTTGGGATTAGTAATTTATTACTTTTTCCTTGATAGAATAGTTAGATCTAGCATTCTAGAAGTAATTTTCATTCATAGTTTAATTCATTTACTTGCAATTTCCTTTTCTAGATTAAATCATATCAAAACATTTGAAAATCCCAAAAACATAGAATAATTGCATTAGGTAAAATTTATTTTAGTTGCATTCATAGTTCCTTTCTTAGATTAAAAAGCATCTTTATTTCCAAAAATACCAAAAAAGCACAAAAACAAGTTTTACATATCATATAGTTGCATTCATAAAAATATAGAAGAGAACAAAAACATTAGATAAATCACAAACCCTTGATACCATCACAAGGTCAACAAAAGTCAACACACAACTAAACCTTAGGTCAACTCAAAACCCTAAGTCAAAACCCAAAGTCTAGTCAAGGTTAGTCCACATGCACCAATCTCTTGTCTTGGCTCACGAATGTGCCTAGGATTAAGAGGTGAGTGGGTGAGGGCAGTCCTCGGCGAGATTGAGGAGATCCATCTGAGACCACAACAGGATCCATTTGTCTTACAACAACTAGAAGCATTTAGACAACTTCAAATACAACGAGCAATCATCTAACGAATTAAAAGGCAACAAGACATCAATGAAAGTAACAACTTATCCACACAGAGGTGGAATAGTAGAAACCATAACAGAAGAAGAGTAACTAGTGACCCTTCGAGTCATAAGGTTATCTCTACAACAACAATCATTAAACAAAACATCTACATTAGCACACAACAACATAGGCCAAAGGACGTGTTGACCCCTCTCCACAAAGTCCAACTCTCTAACGAGCTAGACCACCCCCGTGTCTCACCTCCTCTTGACTTGCTACTTCCACGAGAGTGAGAGTGACGTGGCGGTTTGCCCCGTGGCAAGGAGGGAAGGGTCCATGTGCGTGCTGAAATTTGACTCGACAGCCCCAAGCAACCGAAGTCGCAATTTTGAGCATACAGTACCACCCTCAAAATTGTTGTTTGATCTTAATAGCATTATATATATATATATATTTTAGGCACACAGGTTTAGAGGAGTTTGAAAAGAGAATAGGGAAAACAAGAAAATGAAATGATGTAAAACATCAAGCTAAGTGGTCTTGTGGAAGAAATATTCTTTCCAATTTCTATTAAATCTCTAAATTTGGTCATGACATGCACCAAATTCTACAACCATAAGGACAAGGTGCTCAGAACTATTAATTAAAAGACAATCATGTAAATCCAACCTCCATATATTGAAGAAATACTAAATCTACTACCAAGGGACACTTTTGTAAAATATCCATGGAATCACCTAGAGAGTATTTTGAGGTTCATGCTGACTAACGTACAAACATCATAAATAAGAATTGGTTGGTTAAACCAAGAGAAACTATTTCCAGGTTACCATGGAAGTTGTTCTAGATTGAATTTCAAGAGGAAATCAATGACATGATTATTCTCTTAAGTCAAGTTGCAAGACTCAATGTTGCAAGGGAATTCCATCGATGGATGTTTTAAGTCATTACCGAGTTCATTTCTGTGAAGGAGTTTATTGATTGAGCAACCCTCATCAATGATAATCTCCACAAGAAATTGTGTGAAGTCATCCAGTCAAAGTAGTTTTATATGACATCATATTTGGTGTATGTCCTGATAAAGAGGCAACAAGTTACTGGACTAGAATAGATTGCCATCATGGGTACTGTTGGGACCTGAAATAATAGCAACACAAAACTCTAAAACATTTCTAAATCACCTAGGACAGGGACTGTTGTCAAGGTGATAGGAAGAGGTTTATCAACAGGTTTTGGGTGATCTTGGCCAACTAACAAGAGTGGGAAGACTCCTCTGGTCTTTAAGCTCATCTTAAACTCTGGAGGGATATTCCAAGGGGTATACCTAAGTAGGTATTGATATCAAACCAGATGAACAACTAAAAATATTAACAACCAAACCCAAATTTCTTTCTTAGCCCCAAATCTGTCACTAAACTAAGAATAGCTGGCTGTTAGAAGACCCCTATATAGATGATAATGGCAATGCTACAGAATGAGGATGCATAAAACTACTACCACTTCTAATGATAAGATGTATTGTTTTGTTTTGAAGATTGGGTGATCTAAGGCTACTTAGACTGGTGCCTATCCATTGGGCTATAGAGTCTAATGTTCAACAGAGGAAAAACAACCACATAAAAATGTATAACTACCTATATGATAAATCAAATGCAATGAAAATCAATACCAAATCACCGAGAATACTTAATAATCGAACACCATACCATGTTCTTCCCTATGCAATATTGAAATGAACACTTACAAAGCTTGAAAATGGATTAAGAACTGTCACATTCATTCAAATCAGAGCTTACATTCATACCACAAAATGTGGCAAGAGCAAAATATAACCACGATTATGGTTTGCTAATAAAAACACCTACAACAATGGAGAAAAACAGTAATTTGATACAAAGATTTGCAAATTCTATCACATACATTTCATGACTATTTCGTGTTAAACAAAGATTGCAAAATATCCTTTCCTGATCTACCTTTTGGAGCTCACAACCTTGCTAAGAGATTACCCAACTGACCAACCCCAATTACAACTCAAACACCTACATATATAGAGTTTCAACTCACTACATTCTCCCAGGCACCACACCCTATCAAGGACTGCACCCACGCTACATTTATTTTAGTTCTAGGCTTGTCAAAAGATTTGCACATTGGAAGAGAAAACCTATTCTCAATTAATTTTGAAAATGCCAGAGGAAGATTGCTTTCACTTTTCCTGTACTTAGAGCAATAAAGAGGGAAGGTTCTAATCCTTTCCCTGCCATCTGCAACATTTGACTTATCTGATTTGTCCTTTGTGCATTGAAGAATTTTACTGTGTCAAACACCTGCATGGCATTGTCCTACAGGCTCATTAAATTATGGGTACAAATTAGCTTGTATATTCCTACAATCATGGCATACTCTTAGGGAATTAGCCTTTTAAAGCAATTACAACACTCCCAATGTGTTGTCCAAATTTTTAGTTTTGAGCCATTTGACTCTTACTGTACCTTGTGCGTGCTAGACACCCTCTCTCGGCCACTGGCTATTTTTAGAAACTTCTTCATCAACTCTTCTACTCATCTTATCAGAAAACTATCACCTTTTCGAACTATGGAAGGCCTCCTCAATTTCTGCCTCTTCTTTGCCTTATCAGAAAAACTTCATCTTTTGAAACTTGGCTCATTTTCTCCTTCAGTCGGCAAACTATGACTTTTCTGAACTAAGCCACCTTTGCCCTTTATCAGCAATTTCTTATTTTTGCGAACTTTTCTTATTCTCCCTTTGGTTGGCAAAAGTGACCCTTTTCGAACTTGAGCCATTTTGCCTTTCATCAACAAATTTACCTTTTGCCGAACTATCTTCTTCCTTCGCCATCGGCAAATTTTATCTTTTACAAACTTGGTCCTATCTTTACTCTTGTTGGTAATTTCCACATTTGTCGAACCATCACCTTCCTTGCCTCTTTTATCAACAATTTCTATCTTTTCAGAACCTTTCTTACTTTTCCTCTCCTTATCACCTTATCGGCAATCTTTCAAAATCTCGAACTGTTTGGCCAGTTCATCTTTTCTTTGTTTTGCTGGTAATTTCTTTGCCGTAATCATTTTTTCTTCTTACTGGCAAACATTCCCTTTTCCAAACTTGCCACTTCCCCTTATTTTTCTCTATTGTCAACAAAAAATGGTCATCACGAACCTTTCACTTTGACTTCACCCTTTCCAGCTTTATCCTATCGGCAATTTTACCCTATTGGCAAACAATGAAAAGTACAAACTTTTAGCAAGTTTGAGACCTCGCCGACTCACCGATAACTCTTCTTTACTTAGCCATTTTCACAAATTTATGCACCTTTTATCTTCCTTATCAATAAATCTAAAAAATTTCAAACTTTCCTTAATCATTTTTCTCCTTATCTTTCTTTATCGACAATTTCCCCTTTTTCTAAACTCTTTATGGCTTAGAAAAATCTTCCACATTTTCTTTATTGGCAAAAATGGCCCACGCTGAACTTTAACTTTTCAAACCTTTGTCCTTATCGGCAAATATTGTTTTTCCCAAACTTTGGGAAAAAGCATTCCATTACCTTATCCTAGTGCTTGACAGGCTCTTCATCTATTGGAAAAATAGACAAAACATGAAATCTTCAAACCATTGTCAGCAAACAGACAGGTTCTTGAACTTAGTTATTCACCGACCAAGCTTTTATCCATTGCCGATGAAGACTTGTTCATTTCTTTGCTTTTGTCAGCAAAGTGACCATCGACCAAACTTTCTATCGGTAAACCTTCAGGTTTTCGAACCAAAACATAATGCCAACTGAATACTTAGAAGCTTTTCTTTATCACCTTGTCGTAGCAGTTCTTTGTCTCCTTCTGCATTGTCGTCGGCTTGTCAGCAAATCAGTGAACATGCGAACTTCTGAACTAGCTCTCTAGTTCAGACTTGCACCAATTCGCCGACCAAAGGTATAAAATGAAAAATTTTCTAAGTGAAAAAAGGGGAAAGACTGGGGAACCTATACTTAGTTATTTTTTGAGGAAAAAGACCCTTGAAAACTATTCCTGATCGGATTTAAACAAGGGGTTTTCAATTGGTAAAGGCATAATATGGGAACTTTAGATTTTTTGGGGCAAAATAGAGCATTTTTGGGAGAAAATTTTTGTAGGTCCCAACAGTGGCTCTGGTTGGGGACATGTGACAAGTAGTGTCACAGTGAGGATTCAGATCTCTAGGTAGACCAAAAAGGCACAAAACACACAGAAACAAAAAAAAAGGGAAAAAACACAAACGTATTTATAGCAAGGCATATATACATGACAAAATATAGTCATAAACATTAGAGCACAAAAGACTATTGATTGTATTCAAAATTTAGGGGAAGTGTTACCTATGAAAAATAATGCTTCAGATGCTGTCCATGAATGGGAAGCTCTAGAAGCACTCCTTCTAAAGTCATCAAATTGTAAACATTGAGCTTCAATTTCTCAACTACTTCATATGGCCCAAGTCATAATGGGTTAAATTTGCCATGTTTCCCCTTATCTTCAGCTTTTGTATCCCAAAGAAGAACCAAGTCACCAACCTGGAAGTCTCTTGTTACAGTATTCTTATCAAATAAGAGCTTCATTTTTTGCTTATGATTCAACATTTTATCATGCGTAGCTATCCTCTATTCTTCTAATTTAGTCAACTGCAATATCCTCTGGGACATTGCTTCATACTAATCCTCTTGTATTTCACACAACAGTTGGTACATTGGTAACTCCATGATGACTAGCATTTTTACCTCTATCCCATACACCAGCTCAAAAGGAATCCTTCCAATAGATATTTTTAAGGTTATCCTGTCAGCCCAAAAAGCATACTTCAATTTATCATCCCATCTCTTTTTAATCTAATCCAGTGTTCTCTTTATGATCTTCATCAAGCTTTTATTACTGAATTCAGCATGTCCATTGCTTTGGGGATGGTAAGGGGATGAATGCACAAACTTTATGCCAAACCTAGAACACATGTCTAGCATTTCTTGAGACCTAAAACACCTGGCATTATCTACCAAAATCCTGGTTGGCACTCCAAATCTAGTGATTATATTACTGACTATGAAGTCAATAACCACTTTGGAAGTTGCATTACGAGTGGGAATTGCTTCTACCCACTTGGTAAAGTAATTAGTAGCCACAAGAATCCACTTAAATCTATTGCTGGACCTCACCTGTATTTCCCCAATAAAATCAATTCCCCACTGCTAAAAAGTGGCATCAACAGCAAGGGGTAGAAGGGATAATGCTCCAGCAAATCTCATCTTGCCAAAATATCATTGGCAAGTATCACATTTCCTTATCTTTTGTGCAACATCTTTGAATAAAGTAGGCCACCAGTACACAGCCCTAAGTATTTTATGGGCAGTGTTTTTAGCTTTGAAATGTCCCCCACAAATACCATGGTGACACTCATTCATCACAGCTTCAACTTGTTCTTGATTCAAACATTTGAGCAATATTCCTTCATGATTTCACCACATGAACTCAATTTGAAAAAGAACATACCTTTGAGATTTCAACTTGAGAGTCCTTTTTTGAATCTCATCCATACATGGTGGACAATCCACGTTTTCAAGATAGAATAAAACATCCTTGTACCATGCATTGTCAGCCAATGAGCCATGGACTATATCTACTTCTTATGTTCTCCTGTCGCTCGTCAGGTGTCAGAAACTCCCGATTCAGACCTGTACACACGAAAGAGGGAAATAGTTGGTGTTGTTTAGGGGCTTGCCTAAGTCAAACCCCATGAATAGTGTTCCCACCTCCACAGTAACAGTGATAAGTGTGATAGAGTGTGCGTTCTCGCGATGAGCAAAGGCAAAACATATAATAAAGATTGTTGCAATTAAATGAAATGGAATAGAGTTACCATGAGCATGAAACCCTAGGTGAAAGCATGTCGCAACATGGATCATCCACAAGGTGTTGAAGGAGGAAGAATCTTCCTTGAAGTCATGCATGGGTTAGTACACACATCAATGATATGCACAAATAAAGAGCTTGTAGATAGATAAAGAGATAGAAATTGCATAGAGAGTCATTAGGAGGGTTATGTGTGTTCAAGCCTTGTATATATATGAATCCTAATTACTTTCTGAGGGTCCAATTGAGTCAAGGCCGACATGATGCATCACCATGGCACATAAGACTGACATACCTTAATTCAATCCTTTTTATTACCTAATTGGTAGGACACTAGCACTTGGGCGCTAGGGTCTTGGCTAATTATCTCTTGAAAGGGTAGGTTTCTCAAGGACTTAGAGAAGATCCTTAATAAAGACCCAAAATTCATAGAACATTAAAGAAAGTGCTAAAACTCATGTGAAATTGTCTAGGGTGACAATTTATGATACTACATTTAGTCCCCACTTTAGTGGGAGTAGGATCTTACACTCTTGCTTGTGCTAAAGTATAAAGAAACCAAAAATCCCTCATAGAATGTCACTAAGTTTGAGAGATGTGCTAGCCCCTAAGCTTAGGATTCTATGAGTCACAAGACACATGGCCTAAATCACACACATATACACATATACATACACTTGAGAATTCCGTGAACATGAGATATGACAAAGCATACACAAAGCATACATAGAGAACACACAAAGCATACATGTAATACATGAATCAAACACGTAATAAATAAAGAAAAACACAATACATGAAGGAAACATAGAGAATACATGTAAAACACACACAAAATACATGCAGAGCACACATGAAGAATTACATGGAAGACAAAAGCATTCAACAATGAAATTAGTAACCCACATGATCCAATGCATCACAAATACATAAGTGTTGGTCATGATGTTAGTCACAAACAAGCATAGAATAAAAGTACACATTAACGTTTATTCATCTTGAAAGATACGATGAATTCAGAGAATTCATGATCCCAAGTCTCCAGTGATTAGGTCTTAATCATCTGATGTTACTTAGAGGTTGATGTGTGTTGCTGTTTCTATTTTGGGGCCTTACGTAAAGTTCATCATCATGACATCATTCCTGCAAAGATTCTTCACAGAGAAGTCATTTTATACAGTAGTTTGATTAAATGATGCAGTTGTACTCAAATATTTGCATGATATTTACCAACTATACATGCTTTGTGTCTAAATATGCTAAAGATATACTATTATCTACGAGATGTCTGCATATTTTGTGTTATTTGCTTGAGATTATCAGTAATTTGCAATTGTGGTGGCGAAATGCTTTGAAATTTAAAAGAAATTGAAAGAAATGCTTCAAATTAATGTTGAACCTTTAGCTCTTGAACCACATGCACATCAGATACACTCATGAAGAGAAGAAAACCAAACCATATGTTCACCGGGATATTCCACAGCTAGATGCAGTTGATGCTAACTTCAAAGGAATTTGTATGAAAGCAACATATGCAAGTAGACATGCACTCCAAGGGACGTAGCAAATCACATCATATATCCAGGATTCACACACTGATTACTCTAGATTTACTATGAATTGTAATCAAACAGTCTTCTCATTCATTAAGTATGCAAAGATATAGATGTATACAAAAAGCTTTGAAATAAGCCCTGAATACTTCAGTAAATAGATTTCAATTAAGTTTCCAATAATAAAAGGAGGCATTCCAGCACCTTTTATAGAACAAGGTGAGGAATCCGTTACAAAAGATCAACGATCTTGATTTGTCTATGAATATCTATGGTCAAGATTAACCTTTGACTATGCCCACCTTACCAAAATGGCACAAGTTGCCAACTGGCAACTAACTGAAAATACTTATTTTCACTAAGTATCCAATGCGGATGTTCACTTTATGCTGCATCATCATCTACTTCATCTGATTCATGTGCCTCATCATCATGTGCATCACTTCCCGAACTTTCATCATCCTGATGATGATGACTTCGCATATGGGGTTGCATGCTGCTCCGGATCTGCTCATATAACTGCACAATTTTATCTATTTCTCTGTCATCCTGAGTCTTTGCTTTGGTGATGGCGTGCTTGTGTGCCTCATATTTGTTCCTACTACTATCCAGTTTATCTTTCCTGCTTTGCAGCGTCTCATTATAATTTTCCATCTTGACCTTAATTCTCATTATTTTATCTATGACTTCTTCTATCAAGTGGACAAGTGGATCATCAGCTACTAATTGGAAATTGCCATGTAAAGCTTTGATGGCAAACTCTTCATCTTGATTTTCTACTTTACCTTCCACTTTTCCTTCTAGTGTTTCTAACATTTCTACCTCAACAGACATTAAATCATGCAACTTCATGCTGATATCTCTCAGTTTATTATTGCATCTTCTGAGCACTCCACATTCAAACTGAATGTCTTTATACCATATATCAATCAACAAGGCAGTATTGTTGTTCAGTACCTGCTTGTTGATAAGCAACTGAGGATTTATCCTTCTTATTTCTCCCAGGAAGTTTAGTATCTTTTCCAATTTGTAGGACTCCTTGCCTGCCTGCATCTGCAATTTATCTACCTTTGACCTGGAGTCACTGAGAGTATTCCACCTCCTCAAAGAGGCCTTTACCACTTCCTCTGCATCATCCAATGTGGATGACATCCATTTCCTTAGTACAGATGCCTCATGTTTCATGAGATCTAGTTTATTTACCTTCTCTTGAGAAATAGCAGTCAATGGGACTGCATGTTCAGTTGAAGTATCTTCAGTATTGGTCAGCCTTCCTATGTAGGCATGCAACTGAGCAATGTGCTCTTTATGTTGCTTATTTTTCTCCTTCTCTCTTTTCACCTTCTGAATTAGAGAATCAATAATATCTTTGCCCTCTTGACCCTCTTGGTCTTCATTGGCAAATCCTAAGTCCACTGTACTGATCTGAAACTCGTCTAAGGTAATTTTACCTTTTTCTTTCTCTACAGTGGGTACTGCAATATGTGCAGTTCTTCTTCCGGTTGTTGGATCTCTTTTGATGGCCAAAGTCATTCTGGCCTTCCTCTTAGGTTTTATTATATTCTCAGAAAATAAGGTAGAAACATCAAATTCTTGAATTTCAAAATCTACCTCTGCATTTACCTCTTTCTCCAACCACGGAGGTACCTGATCATGTTTCTCTGCATCATCATGATGTTCACCTTTATCTTCTATTTCCATCAGCAGATGCGATGGAGAAGGTGATTTCCTTAATTCTTCTTCATGATGCTCGCTTTGATGTTGATCCTGTGGCACATCCTCCTGTTGAGGAACTTCTTTATCTGGAGGAGCATCTTCCTGAGGTGGAGGATCTTGTGATGTATCTATATGTTGATCATGATGATCATGATCCTTTTCTGTCATTACCTCATCCTCCTTTGGCTTTTCTTCCTCTTGTTGCATATCCACCGCACTGGATATTGTGGAATCTTCTTTAGGTGATGGTGCTGGTTCTGTAACCACAATTTGCTCCACACCTATGCTACTTACTTCTTGAACCTTGGCAGCAGGATCTTCTACCACATCCTTCTCATCAACCTGCTTTTCTTGAACCTCTACTATAGCAGGTTCTGCTGATGCATCCTGTGCACTTCGTTGACTTATTTCTGAAGCATGGCCCTCTGGTTCTGCCATCTTCACTTCTTCTGCTGGGTGCCCTTTGTCAAGTGATCCTGCTGGTGGTTCAGGATTCACATCCTGTTTCTCTGTTACTTCTATTACCGCATGATTTGTCACATCTGCAATCAGTGTATCTAACCCCATTTCTTGGGCAATCTGCTCTAGGTTCTTTCCTTTTTCAGTTTCCACTTGCTTTATCTCCTCCAGTATAGTTTGAACGGGTGGAGTCTTGTGAGGGGTCATGTGTGTACCTGCAGCAAGGGTTTCCATCTTTTGTGAAGCCACTTCCTGTACAACTTCATCATCAGACAAATTTATTGTCTCGTCTAGCGAGATGTGACCTTCTGCATGTGTCTGGGAGGTTTCTTTCATCTGCTCTTCTGCGAGCTCGGTCTTAAACTTGATGATGGTAGCAAGTGAAACATTGTGCTGAAGTTCTCTATGCACTTCATTACCTACCCCTTGTAACAATGTAGGGGATTGTCTTATTTCACCTCTCATGGAGGTTCTTGGTCTCTTTGGTGGGGTAGACACCACCACCTGTGGATCTCTCCTCTTCCTTTTAAATAATAAAGGAGCCTCTTCTTCCTCAGCCTCCTCCTCCATAAGGATATCCTCTTCATCTGGTTTTCTTGAGGATTGACCCTCTTCATGGGTCTAAGTAATTCTAGCCTCTGCTGTCTTTCTTTTCTTGGACTTTTGTTTTCTTGTCCTTTGAGGTGATGCGGATCCTGATCCTGATTCTGATCCTGATGTTGTTGCCTCCTCAGCTTTGAACACTGCCCGTTTAATAGCAACCCCTTTGGGTTCATTACCTATTTTCTTGCCCCTTGTGGGTCTTTTGCTCTGTTGTTGTTGTGGAGGGAGTCTATCTCCCTTAGACTTTCTCTTCTCATTGATGAAGTCATCATACTCCCCATCAGGAATCTCTTGCTCCTTCTTCTTGTTGTCCACCGTAATGGCAACACCTTTCTTCTTCAAAGCCTCTATCTATTCATTAACCCAAGCTTGGGTTAGCTGTATGGTCCTGGCAATGAAGGGGTCCAAGGATATGTCCTCTTGTATGGTGAGGTCAGGTGCAGAGATTGTATCATTATATATTTTCTTCTGCTCATACTCATCTGCAATTATCCTGCCATCATCTTTCTTCAATTGTTGGGGAATAGGGATGCAATTAAAGGTTCTGATTTGATTCAGAGTTAGCCTTTGATTTCATCTTCTTGCTTCTACTTCATCTTCACAGTCAGCCCAGAAGTCTTCTAGGTGCCTCTGGTGAATAGGCTTTCCTATTATTTTCTGCATCCTGCCATAAGGATCATATGGTCTTATTAGTAGAAAAGGCTGTAACTTGATTTTATCCAGGGTGACCATCACCTTCTTGATGTTTTCTGAATCTGGGCACATGTACCAGCCAATGGTGACTGGAAACAAAATTGGAGGCAGCTTCTTTGCATCCTTGTATGTTTTTATCATTGTAGAGCTCTGCCTTATGAATTCCATCAGTATCACTGCATCAGTGGGATACCTTGGCAGCATGAGGGGAGGTCTTTCAACACCCTCAATCCTCATGTATGAAAAAGTGGCAAATTGTATATACCAGGCTCCATGCCTGTAAATTATCTCCTAAGCTTCCATGCTCAATCTCTTTGTTCTATCCTCCTCTATTGTTCTGACCAGATGCATAGAGAATGCATCATTTACCAGTTTGTAGTCTTGGAGGTAATTGGGTCTTTGTAGCTGGGGATGATGATCCCAAATGTGCACAGCATTAATTGTGCATGTAAGCTTCCCATCTGTAATTAATGCATCAAATGTGCCTTTGTAAGCACAGGAATAAACAATGTATGATGTCATATAGAAAGCACAATTTGGTTCTCCTAGGTTCATTAGTTGCTCATGTAGAGCATCACTTATTAGTTGGCCCCACAATGGCTTGATATCTGAATATATACACATCATGATCACACCATACATCCAATCCTTAAAACTACTAGCATCAGGCTGGCTTGTCACTCTACTCAGTAGTGCAATCATGTACTGGTACTCCTCACTAAAATCATATTTGAACAAATGCACAGGAAGTTTGGCTGCTGCAGGATATGTGCTGTTCTCAGCCTTCCGTTGGTACATATTCTACCTGGCCTGTTTCTTGTTATTCTCATATTTTTTTTCTAATTTCTTCAGGTCCACACTATTGACCTTCCTGCCCAATGGCAGTCCAAATGTCCGGGAGAGACCCTTGATGGATAGGTCTACATATATTCTCCCATGCTTCATCACCTGCCTGGTCTCTGGATTGTAATTCCTGGCACACTCGATGACCAGCTCCGGAGACTCCATAGAGTACGGGAAACTGGCGGCATTCCAGATCCCGGACATGAATACGGCATCCAGCATAGGACTTCTGTTCTTCTCATCATTTAGCTTAGCTGACCACGGTTCCAAATTGGTACTCCCCTGATGGGTATCTGTAATTGCGCCATATTTGAACAAGGTGCCCCTCTAAGATGAAAACATAGGCTTACTGAATTCAGCCTCACACTTGGCCAACCTCTTGTTAGCCATGGATGCCTATAATTCACAACATCTTGTCTTACAATGGGTTTTCACATGCATGCATATAACAATTATCTTTACTATTCATCATGCCTACTACCTTTATTCAGCATAAGCCCATCATGGGGGTGCATAAACCAGAACCTACAGATCAACAACACCATACCTGACCATTACAGAAACAGCATGATGAGGGTTTCAATTACTTACCTGGTTATGCAAATTTCTTTTTATACCAGTGAACTTCTGAAAGTGCTCTTAATTCAGCTGACGATCACGCACTTCCTCTTGCCTGCAAACTTCGTTCGTCGTTGTATCGCCTGTTTGTGGATATGAAAGCTGGTGCTCTGCAACAGTAATTTCTTCGCAAGGTAAATGTAAAAAGTGACATTAGATTTACGTTTTAACCTTGCAATTAGGGTAAATTTAGGGCATGCCCTGACAGATTAGATTGTATTCGTTGATCCTCTGCACGAAAACTTAGGATTTCGCCAGGTGGTTCATCGAGTTTAATGATCGGTGGGAAATACCTACCACCTCGGCATGTATTTAATGCTAATGGTAGCAATGGGAGCGGGGTGATCTAAACGACAGGATGATATTTGAAAATATCGGGTCATGTTTAGATATCGGGTGATGTTCGCGCCATTAAGTCGTGCTTTAAACGTCGAGAGGATATTTGAAAATATCGGGTTATGTTTCAAAGATGATGATGACCGAAGTCATCCTTTCTCAGAATATCAGGGTGACATCATCCAGATATTCGCTTATTGTATCGGCAAGGCATCATGACGTCATCGTCATGCTATGGGAATAGGATCATGTTTATGAAATATCCTGCCGAGAGGTAAATGTGATGATGATGTCATCGTCATATCATTTCTTCGTTTATCAGACTTGAATGACATCATCAGGATATTTGCTTAGGGGGATATTTCGCGGCCGGAGGATATTAAGAAACATCGGGTTACATTGAGAAATATGATCCTCGCGAAATGCATAAGGCTATTGACAGGTAAATGCCACTGTCACCTAAAATTGACATCCGGATATTTGGACCGCATGAATTATCAGGTGATAAATTAGATCAGGGTGATCTTCTGAAATATGACTGATGTTACAAAATATGATCCTCCCCCCTGGAATTATTAGGTTTGACTTAGACTTTGACCATTCATAAATTTCACGTCCTGATGAATATCAGGGTGATGTAAAAGGCAAACCTGCATGAAATTTAGTGCTCTTTCTAAATATGAGGTTACTGGACTGAAATATGAATTTTGACAAACTGACCTCATGATGATGACCTACCCAGCCTTTCTTGCATGATGATCTGCATGACTTACTTTTACCAAACCACCAAAAAGCACAGAACAAGCCAAGCAAAGGGTTGGGTCCCTGTTTTGCCAAGTCAAAATGGGGCATGTTGTGTAACCACACAACAACTTGCCACCAAAGAAGACAAGCAAATTCCAATGATTCAAGTGATGTGATCATATTTATTCATAGTATTCTAATTCTTTCTAAGCATAAGCATCATGATCTTCTGAATGATAAAATTTCATCATGACAACAATGCTAACAAAGGATCATGTGCGTGCAAATGATTAATTATCCTCATCTTGAAAGCAAGTTGAAAACATAAGTAACTGGTGTTAAACTACATAGTTGGAGATCATCCCTCATACCCAACCTGGATAGAGCCTTACTACCAGCAGGCGTCTATAGCCCAGGTAAGGTTATCTATACAATCTCCCTAAGTAGAACCCCACTGCCAGCAGGCGTCTATAGCCCCGATAGAGTTACTTAGATGGCCTAATTTTATTTCTTTTTTGATTTTCTCTTTAAAATTTGTATCTGATATCATCATGTCGGCTCATTTGTACAAGGTACAGTCACTTGCAGCTTTAGGTTGGAGATTGTATTGGTAGCAAGGGAGTCCCTTTAGATTTTTCACTTAACACCTATACTTGTGGGTTCAACAAACCCAAGGCTTTTAAGTGTTTCATTTTGATTGATTCACTTTGATCAAGAAAAGGCACCCTGATGAAAAGCTATCACAGACCTGATCATGAATACTTCTTAGAATGAATCATAACCTATGTCTAAATCTGATCTCATCACTTGAATCCTAACAATTTAGTTATTTTCTTTGGTGATGAGGTGCATCATCTTGACTAACCAAAACAAGGTCTCAACCAAAACAAAACAAACTATACAAATGTACAATATGATACACATGATTGTCATGAAGTCACTCAGGCCTGGAAATAATGTTTGAGGAATTGTCCATTGACTGGCAATGGGACATCCTCACCTGTTAGGTTCTTAAGCCTATAAGTGCTGTCTCCTAGTATCTCAAAAATTTGAAAGGGACCTATCCATAATCTGCCAAACATACCATGGTCACCTTTCCTCTCATGGGCTTTATCCCACATCAGGACTAAATCAGATATCCTGAAAGCTTTAACTCTTGCTCTCTTGTCAAACCAGTGTTTGACAACAGCCTGATGTTTTGCAAATTGGTCAATTGCTTGACTCTTTTTCTCTTCCAGGTGCATCAGCTGAAGCAACCTGACTTCTTGTCTACTATCAATGCCTAGGTATTCTTGGGGAAACTACAGAGTAGGAATTTTCAAGTTTACAGGGAGGATAGGATCCACCCCATATACCAATTGGAAGGGTGAGTTTCCTAATGCAGTTTTCATTCTAGTTCTGTCTACCCATAAAGCATATTTCAGAAATGATTTCCATTCCCTAGGGTTCTTCTCTATTAATTTTCTTATGATATTCAACAAATTCTTGTTGGTGGATTCTTCTAATCCATTCCCTTGGGGATAGTAGTTGGATGAAAACTTAAGTATGATCCCATGATCAAAATCCCAACTTGACAATTTAGTTGAAGTGAAGGCAGAACCATTATCACTTACCAAAGCATAGGGAGTTCCATACCTGGTAACAATATTGCTCTCCAAAAATTTAATGACATCATCTGCAGTACAAGTTTTGCTGCTAATAGCCTCAGTCCATCTGGTACAATAGTCAGTAATTGTTAGGACATACCTATGGCCTGAGGAGGATGGAGGATTGATTGGTCCTATGAAGTCCATGCCCCACTGTGCAAATGGGCACTCTTCCATCACTAGCTGCAAGGGTTGTGCAACATATTTCTCTATATTGGCAGCAACCTGGCATACATGACAACATTTAACATGATCAACTGTATCTTTAAAAACTGTAGGCCAGTAATATCCTGCTCTGAGGATTGCATGTGTTGTGGCCAAGGCTGACCCATGTGCAGTTCTGAACTTGTCATGTAATTCTGACAAAACCTTATTTGCTTTTGGCTTTTCTAAGCATCTCAAGTATATTCCTTCATAATTCTTCTTGAACAGGGTTCCTCCCTTCATCATATATCTTTGTGACCTTATCTTCAAGGCTCTTCTTTGTGAAGCTTGCAATCTTGGAGGACATCTCCCAGTAATCAGGATGTGTCTGATATCAGCATACCACTCTTTATTGTCCTTCTCATTGATCACATATTGCTGACTTGTGATGTTTGGATCAATTTCAGATATCATCTGGCTCAAAGCCTTTCCTCTTACCAGCTTCATGGGTGTAATTTCCATGTCATACTCTTGTAGTACAGTAATCCACTTGGCTCTTTTCTCACTAGGTTCACTCTGCATGAGCAGCATCTTTACTGCTGCGTCAGGCACTACTGCAATCACTTTGCTTCTCAGTATATAATGCCTAAATTTTTTTACTGCCCTGACCAATGCAAGTGCTTGTCTTTCAACATCTACATATCTCAGTTTAGCATCCTTGAAAGGACAGCTCATGAAGGCTATTGGTTTCTCTTCTTTTTCCTCATTCCTTTGAGTCAACACTGCTGCAAAGGTATGCTCTGAGGCAAATGAATAAATGTAGAAGTCCTCTGTGTAGTCTGGACTGATGAGGACAGGAGCATCTGATATGGCTTTTTTTATGTCTTCAAAAGCAGCTTTAGCTTCTGCTGTCCACTCAATCTTGGCATCTTTTTTCAGCATAGCATTTAGTGGTCTGACTATTTCTGCAAAACCAGTGATGAACTTTCTTAGAAAGTTAATCTTACCAAAGTAAGACTTAAGTTCTTTCTTACTTTCAGGGAGTTGTATTTTCATGATGGACTCGACCCTATTAGGATCAATGATGATCCCATCTTCAGTTATCAAATGGCCTAATAATTTGCCTGTTGTTACCCCAAATATGCATTTCTTGGGGTTCAAGGATATTTCGTATTCTTCACATTTCTTCAGCACATTTCTGAGATCTATTACATGATTTGCTCTTTCTTTGGAGAATACTGTAAGATCATCCATGTAGATGACTATACATTTTCCAATTAGGCCTCTGAAGGCTATGTCCATTGCTCACTGGAATGTTGCTCCAGCGTTTATCAGCCCAAATGGCATACGTCTATATGCAAAGATCCCCCACTTGGTGGTGAAGGCAGTCTTCAGCCTGTCAATCTTATCAACCATCACTTGGTTGTATCCTGAAAAGCCATCCAGGAAGGACATCATTTTGGCTCCATTCACAATCTGCAGAACTTCATCTAATGAGGGCAGAGGATAATTATCCTTTTCTAATGCTCTGTTCAGATTCCTGAAATCTACACATAGCCTAATGTCTCCATTCTTTTTTCTAACTGGCACTAGATTTGCCACCCAAGTGGAGTGCCTCACAGGAAATATGATCCTTGCATTCAAAAGCTTCTTGACTTCTTCAAATATTATAGGTTCTAGTAAAGCATTGACTGGCCTTTGCTTCTGTCTGAAAGGTTTAGCATCTGGCTTGAGAGGTATAGTATGAGTTATGACAGATGTATCATAGGTCTTCAGCTCATCATAAGTCCATGCAATTACATGGATGTAATCCTTAAGGGCCTGAGTTATTCCTTCTAACTCTTCTGGTGTGCAAACCTTACCTATCAAGACATTTCTCTTGTCATCATCCTGTCGAATATTCACTTGTGAATATTGACCTCCATCAGCCTTTGGAAGATCCTTCTGTTTCAGCATATTATCTAAATCAAAAGCTCTTTCTAACTCAATCATACCTTTGGGAATCATGTTGCTAGGCAACTCTAATATTTCATCTTCTTCCCAAACATGATCTTCCACACTATTCTCATCTATGATCTGAGCATCAAATATATCCTTATTAGAGATGAAATCAGGGATGTGCTGGTCATCATCGAAGACCTGAAGATTAGTAACGTTATCAGGTATTGATGGTACAGACACCAGTTCTACTAAAAATCTCTTCAAACCTGAAATAGATAGTGGCTCCAATGTACTGGCAGCCTGGGCAAGTGCATCTGCCTTATGATTCTATTCTCTAGGAACGTGGGTGATGTTAAATGCATCAAAGTATTCAATCAGGTCCCACACTCTATGTCTATAATTTGACAATTTTTTGTAGTTGCAAGAGTAGATTCCTCTTACTTATCTGACAACTAATTCTGAGTCTCCAAAGACATGCAGAATTTTCACTTTCTTCTTGAGGGCAAACAGCATCCCATGAATCAGAGCTTCATACTCTGTCACATTATTAGTACAGGGGAACTGTAATCTGTAGGTAGCTAAGTAGGATTTTCCTGATGGATCAATGAGATCAATCCCTACTCCAGCTCCTTGTTTAGATTTGGATCCATCAAATTTAAGGATCCAGGATTTATCTTCAGCATGAGGCTTGGCTGAACCTTCTCTTTTCTTTGCAGCTCTGGCAGCTGCTCCACCCGATATCCACTTCAGTTTAGGAATTTCAGCCTTCTTAGACTTTATCTTTTCTTCCTTCTGAGAAGCTGATTTCTCCTTTTGTTTTTTATCATCAGGAGGATGATCTTTTGGATCAGGCTCTTTATGTTTCTTTAAAATATGTAGGCACAACGAACAGGTAATTTCTGAGTGAGGTGCCTCATGCAGCCTACACGAACCTTCAGTTAGTGCATCTTGTGGATGTTTCTTTTGTCTTATCATCTTCTTAATTTCTCCTGATAAGAATTCTTCAAATCTGGTCAAGTTACTGCCTCTGTCTTCATCAGACAGTTCATAGTCTGACTCCATCAGAAAATCACTTCTAGGGGTGATCTTTTCTTTTTCCTTAACATTTATCTGATTGTACACCGGAATCTCTTCTATTCTCTGTATATGATCTTCATCGTGATCTATTACCTTTTCTGTGGTTCCTGCAGAAGACAAACAAGAATCAGTATCATCATCATCACCAGATGTAGAACTTACCTCAGAATATGATGATGATGCCTCACTGCATGTCTGCTCCAGCATCATCATGTCTAAGCATGCTTCGCACGTCCTTTCTGAATGTGCTTCATCGTGTAATCTACACCATCCATCAATCAAAATATCATTAGCAGGTAAATTTAACAATTGACAACACTTTACCTGTTTGGACAGATGCATCTCAAAGTCTCTGAAGCGATCCACTTCATTTTCATCCTCAAAATCAGTATCGGGTTCTACAACTGGCACATCCTCCTGATGATCATCATCATCATCATCATGAAAGTCAAGCATCAGGATCTCTTCTATCCTAATAGTCTGTGGTCTAATGGCATAAACTCCAGGCTCAACATCAACATATAGGATCTCATTCGTTTTGTTATACTCGGTTATCATGTGTTTCATTCTGGGTTCAGCATCTATTCTTATCTGGTTTGGTATACCTTTCCAAGGTAACCACATGTGACTGAAGTCAGTGGACATATATCCATTCAAAGTCTTTGACCAGTCCCTGCTAAGCAACATCCCATATGTATCAGGTATGTCAACTACCTAGATATCAATATAATACTGGATCCTGGGATCAGATGCTAGCTGCATGTGTATATGAGTTAGTTCTCCTACTACACTCACCTATGTCTTATCTAATTGTGTCACCTTCTTCAAAGATTTAGCAGGATGCAGTCCTAAGGCATTGCATATGGACAAGGGCATCACATTTGTAGATGCACCCGAATCAACCAGACAGTTGTGTAAATTCTTTCCAAACATCCTTATGGTAAGGAGGAAAGGTGGCGACTCACTCTTATCTCTGTATAATGTCATATGTGAGGTTTCTGCAGCTTGGATAGTAGCCGGCATCTTAGGCTTGATATTATTATCTCTAGCAGCATGATCTTTATTGCTAAGATGACCTGGAGAATGAATGTCCTCTTTAGGAGCAGGATCATCCAGTGACTTCATAAAAGCTTTCTTAATTGCAGGAGTTTTCAACAATTCTAACAAAGATAGGCTGATCTTTATCTTTTTCATCTCATCAGCCAAGTATGAGACCAGTTTGTCAGACTGATGAGGTAAGGCAATAGCCTTTGATGCTATATTCTATGGTGACAAATATTGTGCATTTAGCTTGGGGAATCCCGGATTATTACTAGCTTTGGGATTAGGAGGTGTGTCGAAATTATTTGGAGGTAGAGATGACGTCAATGGACCAGTAGGTCTGTTGGAGCTACTTCTCAAATTATAATTATGCTTACCAGGATATTGCTGTTGGTATGCATGCACCTCCTCATGTTCAGTGGAAGGCTCATTCTCATCCTCAAAAGGGAAGACATAATTTGACTCAAAAGCCATGGCAAATTCTTCACAAGCTTGGGAATAATGCTGGTGGGATGACACAGTCTGTTGATGATGCTGATCAGTATAGCTCTCTAATACAAATGCAGAGTCATATCCACAAGGGACAAGTTCATTTCCCTCTACCTGAGGTGGATTTCCAGAAGTATTAGACACTTCTGTCTAGAAAATACTAGCAGCAATTCTGAATTGTGGATAGTCTAGTTCTGCATGAGCATTTGTATTGTGGATCCTGCACTAGTTGGTGAGGGCTGCCTCAGCAAGAATGACTCTAGTAGTCTGTTTGGCTTCACTAGGTGGCTGACTGTCTAAAGGTGATGGTAATGAGCCATTATTTGGCCTGGAGTTCCATACTCTAGGCTGTCTCTGAGGATTAGTATTATTTCCACCACTATTATTGAAATTATTGTTGTTATTGTATCCCCTGTCAGGATAATTTGGTCTGTCATTGGAATAACCTTTGTTTTGGTTAGGCTGAGAATAAAAGTTTTGATTTCTCAGATGTGTGACCTCTGTAGTGAGTTTTCTTAACTGAGCAGAGATTTCCTTGATTTCTTCCTTCTCTTCTTGAGCTTTGGCCACTACATTTTCAGTTTGAGGCTTGAAGAAAGAGGATCCATGGTTATTGTTGGATAGATCAGCACCCTAAGGTGTTTGAACTTGTGCAGGATATTGTGACGTCTGGCCATTCCCACTAGGAGGTGGCATGATACTTAATGGAGGTACTTGCAAAGGTGCAAGCATGACTATTGGAGGTATCATAACTCCATTGGGATATTGCTGTACCGGATATTGCCAAGCCGGATACGCAGGATATTGTGGGGGATAAGTTGGATACGTGCCAGGCAATGTAGGGAATGCAACATTTGGTGTAGGTGCAGGAACTAACTGCTGATTCACCTTGATAGCTTCTTGAAAAGCTCCTGTCAAGGTAGTAGTCTCAGGATGTGTTCTCCGGATGAACATGGAAGTCAATGGATCCAGAGCTAAGTAATGAATACTCCTAGTAGAAGCATCTGCCACTACATATGGGGCAACTAACTTGGATAACATTTTATGGACCCTGGCATTAAAATTGGCAATAGGTTCATTCTCAAATCTTTTGATTGTAGCAAACATGTGGTAATTCATAGATGGATTAATAGGAACCTTGAACATATCAAGAAAAGCTTTCTCTAAGACAGCCCATGAACCAACAGAGGCTTGACCAAGACTAATAAACCAATTATAAGCCTCTTCCCCGAAGGAAAAAGGAAATAATCTGCATACAATATCTTGATGTTCTATTCTAGCCCTACAACAGGCTTCTTTAAATGTCCTGATATGATCATCAGCATCCTGATAAGGATGATATTTTGGACAAAGCTTGTCCGGATTCTTTGGCAAGTCGTGATATGCAGTGAAGGTCAAAGGTGACTCTGCTGCAAAGAAAGACATTGCAACCAGAGGAGGTTGAGCCTGTGGTATAACCGGCTGAGGTTGGACTAAAGGTGCACCCTGAGGTGGAACAGGAGGTGTCACAGATATCCCAGAAGGTATATGCAAACCAACAGGAGTTACAGGAGGAGGTTCTGGTGAAGTTCCTGATGCACTAGACCCTGGAGTATGATGGATGTCTACAGTTCTAGGTCTGAAACCTCTAACAGGCAATTCTTCAAAGATTCCACTAGGTCTAGACCTGATATTTATCATGTGAGCTAGGATTTCTCAATTTTGAGGCAAATTGGCTGAAACTTTGCAAATATTGGCTGGAACTTTGCAAATATTAGCTGGATTTCACCGGTTGAGGTGATATTTGCAGTCGGATGACTGATCTGACTGGATATTTATGAAATGTTTGCAAAGATAGTGCAAATATGATGTGATAACAGGGTAGGATGACTCTTACCACAAGATATCAAGTTTCTAAGGCAAAAACTCTTCAAAGCTTGAACGGATTTACTTAACATTGGTAGATATTTGTGAATTCATGATGATCTACTATAAAGCTTGCAATATTTATGACTAATTTCAAGAACTTTACACCGAATGAGCACTTACAAGCTTGCTACAGTAAATATTTGAGCAATATTTGAAATTCATGAATGCACTGGGGTTACCTTACTTTCTGCGTCATCAAACCTAAAAATAATGATGATGAACATCCTCTTTTAGATTCAGGCCCTCCTTCTAGCGCCAATTTATGTTGGTCATGATGTTAGTCACAAACAAGCATAGAATAAAAGTACACATTAACCTTTATTCATCTTGAAAGATACGACATGAATTTAGAGAATTCATGATCCCAAGTCTCCGGTGATAGGTCTTAATCGTCTAACGTTACTCAGAGGTTGATGTGTGTTGCTATTTCCATTTTGGGGCCTTACATAAATTTCATCATCATGACATCATTCCTGTAAAGATTCTTCACAGAGAAGTCATTTTATACAGTAGTTTGATTAAATGATGCAGTTGTACTCAAATATTTGCATGATATTTACCAACTATACATGCTTTGTCTCTAAATATGCTAAAGATATACTATTATCTACGAGATGTCTGCATATTTTGTGTTATTTGCTTGAGATTATCAGTTATTTGCAATTGTGGTGGAGAAATGCTCTGAAATTTAAAAGAAATTGAAAGAAATGCTTCAAATTAATGTTGAACCTTTAGCTTTTGAACCATATGCACATTAGATACAGTCATGAAGAGAAGAAAACCAAACCATATGTTCACCAGGATATTCCACAGCTAGATACAGTTGATGCTCACTTCAAAGGAATTTGTATGAAAGCAACATATGCAAGTAGACATGCACTCCAAGGGACGCAACAAATCACAGCATTCATTACTCATTTTTTTGTTTTGTGGACTTTAAATGATGCATCATTTATCAGTTTTGGCCCTAACGAAGTCTATGTGTGATTATAGCTACTGCTTTTGTTCTCCTGTCACTCATTAGGTGTCAGAACTCCCGATTCAGATATGTACACACAAAAGAGGGAAAATGGTTGGTGTTGTTTAGGGGCTTGCCTAAGTCAAACCTCATGAATGTTGTTTCCACCTCCACAATAGTAGTGACAAGTGTGATTGAGTGCTCGTGCTCACAATGAGTAGAGGCAAAACATATAATAAAGATTGTTACATAATCAAATGAAATGGAATAGAGTTACCATGAGCATGAAACCATAGGTGAAAGCATGTCGGAACATGGATCATCCACAAGGTATTGAAGGAGGAAGAATCTTCCTTGAAGACCTGCAAGGGCTAGTACACATAGCAATAATCTACACAAATAGAGAGCTTGTAGATAGATAAAGAGATAGAACACTTGTTAGAGAGAAATTGCATAGAGATTCATTAGGAGGGTTAGGTGTATTCAAGATTTGTATATATTTGAATCCTAATTACTTTGCGAGGGTCCAATTGATTTGAGGATGACATGATGCATCACCTAAGGCACATAAAACCTACATACCATCAATAGACCAAGCACATAGAGGTTCATACACACTATATCAAGGAGCTTATTTGAATGGGCAGGTCATTAATATCTACTAGTACCCAATTACTAAGCAAATCATTGGCATTTTCAGCAAACCCTGTATAGAAAGCAATTTTCTTCATCTATGAGCTTTATTGGGAGTGCAAAAGGCTACTTCTTGCTGGGGTTTGGGGGGTCTTCTCTCTCTTCATTTGAAGGGCTTTTTATCTAAGGGGAGATTTTATGCATATAGGTACCTATTATGGCTGCATGTGTCGAGACCCATCTCTTCACCCACTTAAGTTGTGCTTAAGGGGGAGTTTTGTAGGTTTTCATTTTATTTTATTTAGTTGTGGTGTACTATTCCTACACTTAGGTTTATCCTGCATAGGTTATTAGAAGTGGGTCGTGGAGTGACTTTATGGGATCTTTCATAGGAGTTTCTCCTTATTTTGGGATACTCATAAGTTACATTTTCCATCGATCATATTTGCTACCTCACATACTCTATATGTATTCACTCATCTTGCAATGTCTAGATACAATGAACATGTAGATATGTATAACTTCTTAAACAATCGATACTTATTCAAGGGTCTCCACCACCTCACAATGGTTTATTCTATATTATTTTATAATTGAAACATTTACTTGAGCTTTAACCTGTTAAAACTTAGGTATGAAAAAAAAACATATACAGAAACAACTCTATATGTGATAGAAACCATTAATTGAAACATTTACTTGAGCTTTAACCTGTTAAAATTTAGGTATGAAAAAAAAAAAAAACATATAAACTCTATATGTGATAGAAACCAATCCTTTCTAAACCATAGGAAAGAGGCCATGCCTGCTGGAATTTACGTGGTGATTTACAGCAACTTTCAGCACGTTCATAATATGTCTGAATAATTTCATCCATACCCCTGCCCACACAATCTCATGATCATTTAATATATGCTAAGAAAACAACCAAACATTGCATTATTTAATTTAAGCTACTCTATCCTTGGAGGTCTTTAGAAGTACGTGGGAAGGAGTTGAGAGAATTACCTCCCCCAATTATGTTCATAAGTAATCGCTACCGTATAAGCATGCTGAATAGTGAAGGAGTTGAGAGAATTGATATATGGCCAGGCTTGCAATAATGTGTATATTAAATATATCTTAAGTTTCACATATCGCTATGTTAAGTTTATTAAATATATCGCTACGTTTTGGTTTCCCGAGCAATCGTGTAAACCTAAATCGGCGTAAGAAAATCTGTAAAATAATAGCAAGCTAGTGTAATGAAAGGTTTGGGTGAGAGTTAAATCAGATAATGAGTCCCACCTGGGGCTTGAAAAATGAAAGAGCTTGCCGGTCTCAGAAAAGATTACAATGCCCACTTGGGCATCGCACAAGACTGATAGCTCCCGCGCCTTCTTTTATAAGGCCAGATCGCCAAAGAAAGAAGGCTGCCCAAAAAAAAACACAAGCAACTAAACAGCACGACCACCATATTTGCAGTTTTAAGGAGTGGGTAAGGTAGGTGCTCTTTTACACTGGAATTCAATCGTGCTCACCAACGACACCCAAATAGCTCTAAATAGGTACATGTGAATGACCAATCAAAACATGAGAATTCAACGGGGAGGACAAAACATTAATAAACTCGCTAAACTTCCCAACTGTAAATTTGCACGATCTTAGTCTTAATAAATACCTAGATGCAGATGACAAATAATTATGCCTAGTGAGCAAAAATGGTCTTAAATGGGTGAACTGGATGCGGGACACGCAAAAGGCGTTAAAGAAAAAGCTGATGATTTCAAATCACATCTTAATTTCGTACGAGATTCTTCAGCGTACCTGCTAAGTTTTTAACCTAGAATCATGGAAAGGGACGGACATATTTTTTCTTCACCGAATTAGAGCTTCTAGCTTCTACTGACTCCTGTTGAGAAATTCCATTGTATAACATTTTTACTTGGCAACCGTCATAAATTAACAGAAACGTGATAAAAAGCGAGCAGCCTATCGTTCGATACTCCGATTTGATGTTTTTGGTAACAGAGATATTCTATCTTAAGTTTCCAGAGGCTACGCTCTGGTTAGAAAAATTAGTGAATAGTAAATACTGAAAATACGCCACACCAAAAACACCATTTTATTATAAATAGAAACTTGTTGCTATCATAGTCTATAATGAAAGCTACCTAATAATAGAAACTTTTTGCCCTGGATTTTCTTGACGCCCATCATTCCTTTTCCTTTGCCAAAGAAAGAAGAATTGTATTTGCAGCTTGAACGAGTATGGAAGGACGACAAGGAATCGGGTAGCGGATCTTTCACAATGGAATTCGATCCTGTTCATAGTCACATCTCAGAAAAGCTGACAACTTGACGCGGAGGACATAAACCTCGGACTAAACGCGCACCGTTTTTCACGCCCTAGGACTGGCTGTTAATAAATTGATACGGATGACGAACACTTGTGCTTGCTGACGAGTTTTGTACGCGCAACAACTTCTCTGCTGCGAAAGGCAAGGTTAAAGAAAAAGCTGACTATTGAAATGAAAGGAAAGATTTTAATCATGTCCACGAGGCAAAGCACCTATAGGATTAAGTGCACACATGGCCCCTCCTAAAAATAGGGCACTAGAGTCTTATATAGTTTATAATCCCCTGTTGAGATCAGATCTTCCGCAGTGGATTTTGATCAATCATATTCTCTTTTCCCACTTTATCAACCATATGTCAATTTCACATCTAAGATGATGTGAGCTAGCCTTTAATTGGGCTATCAACATTTTTGCTTTCCACTTAATATTCGCTCCAATGTAGGCTTTTTCCTCATGGCTAGCCTTTAATTGGGCTATCAACATTTTTGCTTTCCACTAAATATCCACTCCAATGTAGGGTTTTTCCTCATGATCCCACATGGGGTTAAATTCTTTGATATAGTAATTTTTTTCTGCCTAGTTTATTTAGTCCACATGACTTCCCTAATTTTTTCTCTCACAAACCTTTTTATTTTTTCATTAGTATTGGACATTCTTATATATTAATGTCTTATTTCTTCATTCATTTGTCATTATGTTTCCATCCATGTGTTATTTTTTCTATTTAGCTCTTCCTCCATAATTACCCTAGGCAAATGATGGTTCTCCATATTTTGAGTCTTCTTTAGGTAACTTAACAGTCGGATTATAGTCAATGCTTCCAAAAGGAAAGTACCTGTTTCAACCAATAAAATATCATACGGAACAACAATCTTAATTTTGAGACTGCTTATGATTAGATGTTTCTGGATTCTTTATATATGCCTCCATTTATGATCTGACATGTTGCTACCCCAAATTTCACACCCATTATGAATCACCGGAGTAACAAGCAAACCAAAAAACATTCTCTTGGTTTTCCAATCCCATAATTCCACATTCCTAAATCTATTTTAAAGAGTATAACGCTTTCCAACCCCTTGAATTCGTTTCGCTGTACATGTTTATCAACTAAGCTTGTTGTAGAAATCAAGCCCAAGGTACGTATACTCATGTCCACTACTTCCAACTAGTCACCTTCAAAAAGAAAGTTAATTTGCTTTTTTTTTTCGCCGCAATGAGTAGATCATTACTTTGGTTTTGCTAGTGTTCACCTAAATCCCGACCTCCTAACAAAAGGTTCCGAGCACCCTCAAGTGTTCTTTTAGACTATAAGTTGTTTTAGCAATTAATATGAGGTCATCCACATAGAAGAGTAACTTTATTACATACTTATACAGCTAAACTCCCTCCCTACTAGCCTTGTTTATCCACTATTTTAACTTATCAATGTATAGCTGAAACAAAGTTAGGGAAAGCAAGCAACCTTATTTAACGCCAATATCACTACCAAAGTACTCTGACATTCCATCACTGGCTCTGATTTTAGCCTTGACTTGTTCATAAAGCCTATGGACTGCTGCTCTAAACACATATGGAACTCCAAGGTCCTCCATCTTATTCCAAGGATTGTCATGGGGTACCGTGTCGAAGGCTTTTTTAAAGTCCACAAAGCAAAAAAAAGCCTCGTCACCTTGGTTGTTCCATATTTTTTCAATGAAGAACCTAAGGGTAACACCATGATCAATAGTGCAATGTTTCGGTCTAAGGTCACCCTGTCCCTTACTCTTTTTCCCTTTTTTTCTGCCCAACTGCTAATTTTACGTTCAACCATGCTTCCAAAAAGTTTTCCAAGGAGGGGGTTAACCATAATAGTGTAGTAATTTGATGGATTATTGATATCACCGCTTTTATAGAGGGATAACAACACTAATCGTCCAATCTTCTGGAAATCCCTCTTGAATGATGTTATTGAAGATGCACTTCATATGAGGTACAAGGACCTTTATACCCCATTTTAAATGCCCTACTTGCAACCCATCGATATATTGTGTTTTCCCTTCTGCCAACCTTTTTATGCCCTGATTGATATCTTCAATGATGAAAAGTTCAGTAGTTGCATCAAGATTACCGAGGGTCTATGTTTATCTTGGCCATGCTCATATAACAACTTTGCATATTCAAGCCATTAGTAACCTGTGATATTGTTTTCTATTTTTTTTCTCTTTTGTTGCAATTCCTTCAAAAAGTTTTTGGGGTTGTGTTTTCCAAGGGCAATCAACTCCTCTCCTTTTGTCTTCATACTTTTCTTTTTTACACCGTAACAAATTTTTGTACTCTTTCTTACTGTCTTTGACCATTCCACATTCTCACATATTTCTTTTTGATATCTTGCACTCATCATTGAACCAAGGATTTGCCAAAAAATCATCTTTTGTTCTTCTCTTGGATCTGGCCCTCTTACACCCACTTTCAAATGTCCATGGGGCTAATGGACATTTGAAAGTGTGGGTACATTTTATTGAGATCAACAATTCATTGGTAATTGGGCCCAATGAACATTTGAAAGTGTGGGTACATTTTAGCCGAAAAAGTAATAAGAATTGTTTGATTACAAACAAAATCAACGATGAGAAATAAAGATTGATGATATGGCCCTAAAATAATTGAGAATTATGTAATGTTAATGCTGAATCAATTTATATTTGTCTTTATATGTATAAAAATTAGGTGAATTAGATATAATCATGTCTTGAATATTGTGCCAAAATAGTTGAGTTTAAAAATTTTAAAAAATAAATGCTCAGAAAATTTAACTAGTGTAAAAATGTGGCGATTTAGGTTGTCTTACAACTTTTACTATTCACCAAAAGTTGAATCCCCAATTTCAAATATTCATCATTTAACAAAAAATTGCCACTAAAAAAATCACCGACTCCAACCATGTGAGTTTCACTGCAGAGGTTCCTAATGAATGGACTATGTCTTATAGAATCTTTAGAGGATAATTTGGTTTGTTCTTGGTCATGAATAGGGTGGTTAGTTCAATTATTATTAATACTTTCATTTAGTTCTCTGAGAACAAAATCTTGATTTCCTTCTTTGGGTGCAAGACTAGGCACACAAGAGATGGTCAAACAACCTCCCTACAGATGTTTGTTGTACTTGTTGTGACCCTTCACAACAAACCCCTATTTTGTTGTCAAAATTGGGGACCCTGTTTATTTTCTTTACTTTCCATTTATCCTTATGCTTTGACTTCCAAATCAACTTGATTTTGTTTATGTAATTATACTTTGGGTGAGTGAAAATGTCATATTGGGAATGCTTGAAGTGTTAGAATTTGTTGTTTCCTGGAAATCTAAAATTTTGAAGGGTTTTGTTTTTGTTGCTAATTGCAAATCAGAATCCGAACTCTAGCTTGTAACTCCACCCTACATGCAGTCTTTTCCATGCATTTACATTTTTTACCAGACACTTCATTTTCCCATCGATTGGTCTTCTTTTTGACATTTCATCTACCTTTTTTGAGCCATACAAGTTGGTATTTAGGCAATTTTTCTCTAGGTGGGCTCGATCTCACCTTGGAAGGTTAATTTGTGCAATTTTTTGTTGATTTTTCTCTCTTTTTCCCCTTTTAGGTAGGAATTTGTTGCGAGTTCAAAGTGTTTCTAGGTGATTCGGTGTTGATTTCAAATTTGCATGTTTGAATGTGTTTCTGGATTCAAGGATCTAATGTTTATTTTTCATCCTTAGATCTAATCCAATGGTATTTGGATCTAGTTTTGGGAAATTTGGTGACTTAGTTCATTCCTAGTTGAAACCCTTGTCAAATTGGCACTCTTGAGAGATTTTGCAAAATACAAGTTTTTACATGATGCAAACCAAATCCCAACTCTAGTCAACAATCGCTAGTTCTTTACAATTCGTAAGGTGTCGTAAATTACAATTGGAGTCCCAACTTTTGCTACACTTCGCTCCCCCAAATATTTCTATTATTTGTAGGTTTATTGTAATTACAATTGGAGTCTAAAGTTCGGTTGAAATCTAAGAACCCATAAGATCTTTGGAATTTACAATTTTTACACACTGTAGTTTGAACCCCATCTCCAACTGATAGTTAAAGTTACTTTGCAATTTGTAAATTATTGTAGATTGCAACTAGACTTCTGAACTCCAAATGCACTTCGAAAGAATATTACCTTTGTGGTTTGTGTGCCAATGCAGACTACAATCTAGGTTCTAGACCTAGTTTACAAGTTGAAAATCTAGGCTCATAGTATAGTTTATATTTTGTAATTTTTTAACAAAGTATAAAACTCTCATTTAGCTTTAAAAACTCAATATTTTTTAGGGAAAAAGAATTTTAACCATTTTTTTTTATCATACTAACTTGTTAAAAAAATACAATTAAAAGGTATAAATTTGATTCCTTATTAATTGCATCTTACTTAATGATACAAATACTAAGGTGTGCCTAGTTGTGGCAAGAACTTCAACCTAGGGAATCTCTTCACCAATATAGATGAAATATGAATACAACGGCATAGTACCACCCTCAAAAATTTTGAACACCTTGTCAAATTAACACTCTTGAGAGGTTTTCAAAAATACAAGTTTTACATGATGCATATCAAATCCCAACTCCAACCGACAATCACTAGTTCTTTGCAATTTGCAAGGTGTTGTAAATTATAGTTGGAGTCCCAACTACAACTTTACTTCGCTCCCACAAACATTTCTGTTATTTGTAGTTTTGTTGTAAATTTCAATTGAATTCCAAACTTCAGTTGCAATCTAAGAAACCATAAGATCATTGGAATTTTTACACACTGTAAACTGAACCCTAGCTTCAACTGGCAATTGAAGTTGCTTTGTAATTTATAAATTGTTGTAAATTTTGTAATTGGAGTCCGAAATCTAGATGCAATTTGGAAGCATATTACCTTTGTAGTTTGTGATCCAATGCAAACTGCAATCTTGGTTTTGGGCCTAGTTTTCAAGTTGCAATCTAGGCCCGGTGTCTAATTGACATTTTGTAGCTTTTCAACAAAGTCTAAAACTCTCCCATTTGACTTTAAAAACTCAACATTTTTTAAGGAAAAAGAATTTTAACCATTTTTTATCATACTAACTTGTTAAATAGATACAATTTAAAGGTATAAATTTAATTCCTTATTAATTGCATCTTACATAATGATACAAATACTAAGGCATGCCTAGTTGTGGTAGGAACTTCAACATAGGGAATGTCTTCACCATCAAAGATGAAATATGAATACAAAGGCACAATACCTGTAAGCACAAAAATCATGCACAGCCTCCATGAGGACCCCTATGATGATATATGATCCTTGTCACGTACATGTAAGTGTGAAATAATGTCCTCTAAGCAGAAAACCTCTTGGTGACATGTCTTCTCTTTTGTCTTGTGTTGTTTCCTCTTTGTCATTTTCCCTCTCTCTTTGTTGTCGATGCTTTTCGACCCTATTCCTAAGCCTTGTATACATCTTGTAGGTGAGTTTTCACCTTTCCCCTATGTTTTTCATTTTCTCCAACCCTAGAAGCCTTCTAGAGGTCCCTCTAGCCATATCCAACTTTCAGTTTTAAGTTTCACTCAACCAATTCAAATCTCCCCTTATTATTTCCAGATCTCCCGTCGGGAGATCCTACCTTGCAAGTGGAGATTTGGATGTTTGCACATGACTAACCTATTTCCAGAGGCAGATCCCCTCCTTTTCATGTCCTCTACCATCTCCTTTCATGCATTTTCACCTAGACCCCTTTCTTTCTAGATCTCCTGTCAGGCGACCTACATAAATCAAGATCTCCCCCTGAGCGACCCTCATAAATCAAGATCTCCCCTCGGGCGACCCATGGGCAACCCTACTGGTGAAAGGAGTGACCCATGGGTGACCCTATCGCATTTCTAGCCATAGAAAAACTTAATTTTTTAATTGAAAATAGCTTTGTTTTTGCCTGTTTTTCTTCCAGTTTGCATGATTTTGACGCCTAATATGGAGTTGACTATTTCATGCACCCACACATGCATAATTAGCTCCATTTGATCTAAAATTAACAACTCATTCTCTCCCATGTATTCTTCTGACTCCATTTCTTCTTCAGTGATAAGCTATCATTGCTTCATCACTCTCTAATCAATTGAGCTCACTAGGTAATCAATCTAGTTCACTCCCCAATCAATCCTTGTTAACTCTTCAATCAATTGAGTTAACTTCTCAATCAATTCCACCTCTTATCCCTTCTTCTAACCTATAAATACCCCCAAAGGGAGGCAAATTCATTGTGCACACAGCTCTTGCTAAGTTTTTTCCTCTTCAATCAGCATTATCATGCTCTCACAAGACAAGGGTGCCTTTTGTTTGTTCATTTATTCATCAATCTTTCACATAAAGCTCTTCAAGCATCCTTATGCTACTTCAATCAAGACATCGCGCTCATCAACAACTCTCATTAAGCTCAGTTTGTAAAGCTTTGAAAGCTTCTTTTGTTTCTGTGTTGTCTTGTCGCCAAGAGGTCTTCCCACTACTTCAAGAGGATACAAGGTTGCCATCAAGGATCTCCGAGGGTAGTGGAGGCTCACAAGTCTTCTTTATTTTAGGTTCCTCTATGCTTTTTCTCAATTAGTAGTAATTAAAAAATTGAAATTGCTCTTGGGATTAGTAATTTATTGTTTTTTCCTTGATAGAATAGTCAGATCTAGCATTCTAGAAGTAATTTCCATTCATAGTTTAATTCATTTACTTGTAATTTCCTTTGCTATATTAAATCATATTAAAACATTTGAAAACCCCAAAAACATAGAATAATTGCATTAGGTAAAATTCATTTTAGTTGCATTCATATTTCCTTTCTTAGATTAAAAAGCATCTTTATTTCCAAAAATACCAAAAAAGCACAAAAACAAGTTTTGCATGTCATATAGTTGCATTCATAAAATATAGAAAACAACAAAAATATTAGATAAATCACAAACCCTTGATACCATCACAAGATCTACCACGGTTAACTATTCAAAACCCTTAATACCATCACAAGATCAACAAAAGTCAATGTACAACTAAACCTTAGGTCAACTCAAAACCCTAAGTCAAAATCCGAAGTCTAGTCAAGGTTAGTACACATACACCAATCTCTTGTCTCAGCTCACAAATGTGCCCAGGATTAAGAGGTGAGTGGGTAAGGGCAATCCTTGGCAATATTGAGGAGATCCATCCGAGACCACAACAAGATCCACTTGTCTTACAACAACTAGAGGCATTTCGATAACTTCAAATATAAGGAGCAATCATCCAATGAAATGAAAGGCAACAAGCCATCAACGAAAGTAATAGCTTACCCACACAGAGGTGGAATAGAAAAAACCCTAACAGAAGAAGAGTAACTAATGACCCTTTGGGTCATACGATTATCTCTACAACAACAATCATTGAATGAAACATCTACATTAGCACACAACAACATAGGCCACGGGACGTCTCGACCCCTCTCCGCGAAGTCAAGCTCTCCAACGATCCAGACCACCCCCGTGTCTCGCCTCCTCTCGACTGGCTACTTCCATGAGAGCGAGAGTGATGTGGCGGTTTGCCCCATGGCAAGGAGGGAAGGGTCTGTGTGCATGCTAAAATCTGACTCGACATCCCCAGGCAACCAAGGTTACGATTTTGAGTGTACATATTTTGGTAAACCTAACGTGAAGAGAAAAAAAATTTGTTTATGTTTTTCATGTTCCAAACGTGCAGATCACATCACAACTTAAACATTCAAAAAAGTAAAAATCACTAAGCATTTTTACTTTATTCTTCATAGCCGCTCCAGCTTCTGTCGCCTTCACCATCATTCATTCCATTTTTTCTGTGGTGTCTACGGTACCCCCAAATATGACAAAATCTGACTTAAACTCCCTCATTCGACAGATACGTGCCTCCCCACCCAAATGCACCTATCACAAACTGCTAAGACTATGAAGAGTCAGATTATGAACAAGGTCAAAGAGACCAAAGGGAATCCAGGTGCTCTTTGTCTTTCAAGAATTCAGCTTGGGAACACAATCCGGCCATACCAAATGTGCCACATAAAGCTAGGAGGGTAAGGTCAGAAATACATCAACCTGATCAACCTTCCACAAGCACATCAAGTACTCATCTTGATGAGGAAGTGAAACGATTAGAAAAACACTTGCAAGAGGCAAGAGACGCTCAAGAGGCACTAAGAGTCGCTTTGCAAGAAGAACAAAGAGAAAACTCTACACGAGAAGAAACATACCACCATGAAAATACTCAAAGAGAAAATCCTAGAAATGAGGAAACACCTAAAGCTACCACTACTGTTGACTTAATCACAACTCTAGTGCAAAGGATTAGAACCTTGGAAGTAGAACAATTGCTCCTGAAAGAAGGCAGAAAGCCCATGACAACTTTCAAAATGAACAAGACCACGGGGCATCTCAGAATCCCCCCTATCTCAACTATTATTTGAGAAATGCAAGTAACGATACGTGTTTGAATGGGAACCCTTCTATTCAGAACAATCCTGCAGTGTTGGGAAATCAAACAAATCAGACAATGGGTTATCAAAACCCTCCTACAGGGCTGTTGCTATCAACCCCTCAATCGCAAAGCACCTTTCTCAGAATATATATTGAGTACTTGAAAGAACCTCTCAATCTAAACATAAGGAATGTGCAGTTACCTCAGCCATTGCCTGATCTCTCGAAATTCAAAGGAGAAGGATATCCGAACTCGCATATCAAAGCTTATACCTAGCAATAAGAGAACTCCCTTAGGACGGGGTTGTTGCCAAGATCTTTCCTAAAACTCTCGAAGGAATAGCTCTAGATTGGTATTGTCGCTTGCTAGAGGCTTCATTTCACTCGTTCAGACAACTAATCAGAGAGTTTGTCATGGCATTTGACATGAACAAACTCATCAAAACAGGGATCAGAGAATTCCTCGCCATGAAACAAGAGCCGAATGAATCTGTAGCCCACTTTGTGACCAGATGAAGGCAAGTCCTCTATTCCTCAACAAGTGCCCCAAACATAGACCATTGTGAACTATGTGATCTTTTCTTACATGCCTTGAACAAGGACATGAGAGAAGACGTTCAAAAATTACCATATAGATCCAATGAGGAAGCATTGGAAAGTACTTTAAGGATAGATCAAGCCGCCATTGACAGTGGCAGAAAGGTCTATGGGTCAAACGGAAAGTTAACAAGGGAAGACACAGGGAACAACACCCTTGTCATCAAGATTCTTAAGAACAATAGAAATGCAACCACAGATGTGGTAACAGATCAACCCCCAGTTAAGAAGGTAAGAGACAATTACAATGGGAGAGACTATTATCCTTCTAATGTCAATGTGATTGACTAGCCCACAAACAATGGATACTACCCTAGAGACAATTATCAGCTTTGGAATCGTAATGGAAATGGAAATGATCAAAGGTATGAAAGGCCTCCATATGAGTACAACTAGTTTTATTCTTTTCATAGAACAAGGGGGCATAGCACTGAATCTTGTAGAGAGTATAATAGATTCATAAAGAGATTACCGGAAGACGAACAACGGTTGTTCATAGAAATGTTCTTGAACTTGTAGGAAGTCACACCAGATAATAAGGGCACAAGACAAAGCCAAGCCCTGATAGCTCCACAGAACACCAACATGAGAATCTATCAGGATCTATTTCCCGCACATAAGGATTCAGAAACATCCAACCAAAATGAAGTAACCCAAGATAGCAACACTGGCATCCCACCACAACTAGGGTAGAAAGGAGAAGCTAGGATGATGAGATAGGTTGAAAAAATACATAATGAAGAAGAAGAGGAAGATCTTGAGAATGAACCAAAGGAGGTATATGAGGGTGATGTTTTGGTAGTGAAACCAATACCAACTCCGATGGGACCTTATGAACTTATCGAAGACTTAAAAAAGACATGCTCACATATCATTCATCGACTTACTCAGGAACTCCCCTTCACATCGCTCAGCGCTATTAAAGGCAATAGGGGTGAAGTATCTCGATCAAATTACTCCTCTGCCTAGTGAGCAGGTCAACCATGTAGACTATGACATCAACCCACCGAATTCAGAATTCAAGGATCCAGGGTTCTTTTTTGACTTAAAGCAAATGCCTTCCAAGGCCAAGCTAACCAAAAAAGGAGACCCTGCGTTGTACTTACAAGTTTGGATCTATGACACTTGCAACAAATGAACCTTAATTAATGATGGAGCAACCGTGAACATAGTTCCATTTTCCCTCCTAGAGAGAATGGGTTATGGGCACACAAATATCACCGCTTCACAAGACACCCTGAGTGGGTATGGTAATCTAAAGGCTGCTACGATAGGGAAGATCATGCTTCCTGTGACTCTAGGACCCAAGACTGTCCCAACCATATTTTACGTCATCGACAAGGTCACATGATATAATTTACTCCTTGGAAGACCATGGATCCATAGGATGAAGGTCATGCCATCAACGTTATTTCAAGAAGCTCGATTCCTACATCTAGGGAAGGTATATGTTGTTCAAGGGGATCCAGAACCTTTCAGCATTTTGAAATCAAATACATCAAACAAGTGTATAGACATCCCCATAGATTATGAACTTTCCACCAACAAACTGGTTATCCCTAGTCCTACCTCAATCAATATGCATCAAGCGAATAGAAACTCCAAAAAAGACTATAAACACCATAGAGATGAAAACTTTAGAAAGTGAGGTGCCATCAAAACAAAAAGAAATTGTTCCCAAGGAAAAGACAGTTAAGATCATGGAATGGATAGAGCAAGATGGACCTCTCCAATTCCCTCTAGAAGTGCTCATGATCAATATTCAACCTACTTACAAGCTCTTCCCTTGCATAGGGGGGAAACTTCATAGAACTTAAGGACTAGTATTTGAAACCACTATGTTAGACTTGAGGAATGCAGACCCGCACCCTTTCTTAGATCCTAAGGAAGACATGACAGAGAGTTACAAAAGTGAATCGTGTGTCCCCAAGACACCAAAAGAAATAGAATCTTATGAGCCTCTCACGCCATTAGAGGATTCATATAGACCATTGACACCCATGGAGGAGGTGGATTATATTGATAATGAATCAATCAACGCAATAGGAATGCTACCTAGGATGTTCATGGTGTCTCAACCACAAGAGAAGCCAACCACCTCTGCCTCGGTGTAATCAAACAAACTTGGCGAGTGGGAAGCACCTTTAGTACAAATTGAGATGGTTTAAAGACTCCCCGATGAAGATGAAGAAAGTAAGGGTATGTTTCATAAGGAGTGGAAAATGAGATTGTCTACAGGCACTGATGATCTTATCATTTTTGAGTTGCTAGGAAGTTACATTGGGTATTCCATGGATTTAAGGCCAGAACCAAATGAGAGGACAAGTATAAGCTTTGTCCCTCCTAATGAGCAAAGGGAGCCACAAACTCCCTTCGAATTATTTCAATTCTTACAAAGTATTCAAGATAGACAACATGTGAAAATCTACATGTAGGAATAGTTCGACCTGTTAGCAGTTATTAAGATGCGATGGAGTGCTGTATTGGACGCCTTCCCATCAACAAGCCTTTCGGGACTTACTTCATCTCACGTTACCAAGGGAAACCATTGAGTTGGAAATGATAGAATTAGAAAACAAACCCTACAGAATAGGAGAACTTGTCCTAAGAAGAGGTAGCATGAAAAACAAAAAGAGAAGATGGAAAAGAACATTTTCAGAGGACTGGAAAGGTCCTTACATGGTTGAAGAAGATGTCAGAAATGGTGCCTATCTCTTGTGCACAATGGAGGGAGAGGAATTTGGTGAAACAGTCAATGTCTTTCACCTCAAGAAATACTATGTCTAAAAAATCAAAAAAATCATAAAACATAAAAATACAAAAAAATTATAAAAATAAAAAAAAAGCTAAAAATAATTTGTTTCTTGCATTTCAGTATCATTATGTTCATCTTGCATTACAGTAAATGACTTGCTCTTATATTATTTTCACTAAAGTAAGGAGTCTAAGGTTGCCTAGGTATACGTGATCCTTTCAAGACCTAGAGATTGCGCATTTTCACAATCACCATATCCCCTTTTCATTCCCAGTGATTCTAATCAAAGCCTAGCTCTTAGCTTTACACTGATCCCAGTCTTAATGAGCCAAGATGTTAGGTCTAAACAAAGTCAATATTCAAACCTACATTTTTCAAAGGAATCTTACAAGAAGACCTTCCCATTTCTTCCCTAGTAGAAGAGAAGTTCGACTGGATTACAAAACTTTAGGTGGCGCTCAACCCCTTATCTTCCCTGGCCAAAAATGTCAGGAGGATCAAAAATTTGAAGGAAGCAATCTAAAATCTGAGTGAATAAAAAAATGAGTGATCAAAATAAGAGTGTTGAGAAAAGTAAGTATTGAGAGATTAAGTTACTGCATATCCAAAGTTCCAAAAGCATTCATTTCAATAAAGTCAAAAATCCAAAAAAAAAAGAGAAAATCAAGTGAGGAAATACAAAAAAAATGAAAAAGAAAAAAAAGAGAGATACAAAAAAAGAGTGAAAGAGAGAAGATTGTTGAATGTTCATACTCTTGGGTGGAGATCAATCTAAGCTCAAAGCCTCAAGGGTGACATTCTAACAGAAAAAATAAAAAGAAAGGCACAAAGCACACACATGCACTAGCTGAGTAAAGCCAAAAGTCTAGTAGTCTTTAGGATCGTCGTCTATCTAGGGACCCTAGTTCTTTCCTATTTATCCTTTACCCCGAGTCTATCTTGCTTTCCATCTATGATCTAAGTCTAGCGAACATCAATAAACTTTGTTACTTGTCTAAGTTGAAAGCTTGTCAAATTGTCTTATTTGGATAAGGATCAATGTTTAGCCTTTAGCAAAGCCCAAATTCCGAAGCACTCCATTTTCATTCTCGCTCCCCACTTGAGTTCTAAAATCCTATCTCACAGCCTTGAATATGCCTCTTGTATTAGGACAACTTGCAATCCCCTGGATTGAAAATCATATTAAAAGAGTAGTCATATTGTTTGTTTCACATTGAATTCATACCAAAATCAGAAAAAGAGTCTCAAAGAAATAAAGTCAATGTCATAACAAGTGACATTCTGTAGAAGTAAATGTTTCATTTAAAGTATCCCTTGTGTTCTTGCATCTACATATCATAAACTGCATCTCATATATATGCCAAAAAAAACTACAAAAACATGTCATCATCATCATATTTACATGGTTAGAGTTGAAGGTCAAAAACATAATGAAAATGTTCTTAAACTTCCAAGGTGCACAAGAGATGAGTACCCATCTGATAGACCAAAACCATAAAAAGATAAACATTCATAGATATAGTCGAAGTTTACATGTACAAGAGTACCAAAGAGCTAAGACAAAAATGCTCTCAAGGGAAGTAAAGGCTCCCAATGCAAGGGGGCATGATTTCAAAAGGAAAGAAAAGTAAAATCAAGGACGGTTCCCTCCGACGGAACCCTCAGGACTCCTGCTCCTTTGCCTATGTGCACCACTAGTCACTCCATGAGATCTATGGGAGTGAAGCACCCTACTGTGAGCATGTGATTGTGAAGGCCCCACTGTGCTCGCATCTCTCTGTCCAAATCCAAGATGAGCCATCTCATGAAGCACCTGATTCTCAGCCTTAAGGATGAGATTCTCAGCCTTCAAATCTGCACTCGCCTGACATCCATGATATGCAGGAGCAAAACTGTCAGTGTGTTGTCTAGCAGCAGGGGACACACTAGGATCAACCAAAAGATTCTCTCGAGACAACCTAGTGAAGGGAGAAGCCAAGCCAACATTAATCTCGCGAACGAAAGCCCTCCACTCTTTAACATTACCTGCGAAATAAACCAAAAAAGTGAAAAATGTGTTAGTTCTTCACGAAAAGAAAGGAAAGAGAAAGGACAAAAGTGTGAAAATAATAAAGCAAACATAGACTTATATGGGTCACCAGGCTGCCAGTCAGGGTCAAGTTACCGCATCACCTCATCAAAGTGAGGAGGCCTAGGATCCACAGATGGACCCTCTAGGACATCATGAGCATCATCCACATTATTAGCATAATCAGAACCATCATCTTGTGCATCCTTGGGTGGGCCCTCATTTATAGAATCATCCCCATTAGGAATATAGTCCTCATCAGAAGAATCTGAGTCCTCAACCACAATGAGTACTCAGGAAGGAGTCTCTCTCCCTCCTCTCTGTCCTCCTCTCGAAGATATAGGAACTTTGGTAATGAAGACTTCGGCAGTCAAAGGAGTCCAAGTAATTGTCCTCTAATTAACCTTACCCATCTCCTAAACAAATCCATAGCAAGTAGGCACTAGGGGCAAATCCTCAGGAAGATCCTTGCTAAATTGTTGCAAGATGCACTCAACGTGATGAGCCTCGACTAGACCATTATGGTCTGAAAGCTCTGATACCCCGCAGTAGTACTCTTTGATCTCACCATCACGTGACCATGATCCTTCCAAATCCACATAAGAATCAAAAATCATGTCCTCATATGTAAGAGTAGCTACAGCCTGCATAGAAGCATCAAAATGACCCACCTGAATCCATCTAGCTGCTCTCGAAAGTCACCTATCAGGAATCAGAACTAGCTTCTGATAAGGCCCAATGTACTTAAAGATCCAAGTCATAATCAAAAAAGAGTGGCTAAAAGCAAGATCCCCTCACCGTGTGATGCGATAGAAATTGCTGTATACCATGGCCAAAATGTCTGGCCCCAAAGCGTAGACTCTACCCTACTCATGGCCTTGTATAATTCATGCCCAACACCATCTTAAGTGAGTCGAGGCCTTGTCTCCAGACAACCTCGATGCGATCAAGCCAATCAAGAACTTCCTCAAGCAAGGAATGCGAAGTTGTGGCACAAAAGTGAGCTAAACTCTAGTTTGATCCTCAGGACGATTAACCCCCATAAACTATGCCCAAGATGCCTTGTCCTTGAAGGACTCGCTAGCAGGCAGGACGACATGATGTCCTCTCACAGGAACTCCAAGTATACGGTAAACATCAAAAAGAGTGATAGTCCACTCTCTTGAAACTTGTGGGAATTTGAAGGTGTTCCTATTCGCATCCCAGTACGTCAAGATATCACAGCAGATGCGTGCCACAAGATGAATAACCGGCACATGACAGACTCTGGCTAAGCCCGCTCTCCTCAGAATGGCACGATCATCATCACTCAGTGAAGCAAACATCTCTGACAGCCACAACTCCTCTCTGCAAGCATTCCATCGAATGCACATGTCCTACAAATCAGAAAAGAGCTTTAGATTAGATCTCGTCAACTCGCAAAAATCCTAAAAATCATAAAACTTGCAGAAAATCTCACTAAAAAGTGTATAAACCATCAAAATTGCAATAAATAGGTAGATACAATAGTCAAATTAGGTCAAAACAGAGCGAAACAAACTTTAGAAAACATCAAATTTCAGACAGAATTCACCCACTAGGGTCGCCCCCCGGGTGACCCAGATGTTAACAGGATCTCCCCCCAGGTGACCCTGTTGTTAGATAGATCTCCCCCCGGGTGACCTACCTGACAAAAGGGGTGACCCTATGTGGAGAGCCCTTGAGAAAAAAGTGCTCTAAAATCCTCATTTTTCAGCGAATTTCAGTAAACGAAAAACCAGACCTACTCTAAACGACAAAACAGAGACAATGTAACAAGAAAAATCACCAAAAATAGACCATTTTAAGCTATTTTTCACAAAATTCAACCTAGGGTTTAGAGAGGAGTTTTTCACTATTTGTGTACTTGATTCTTAGCGGCTGAAGAAGAGGCAGCCATCTTCGCAATCTCCCCAACGATATCTACTCAATGACTGTTCACACGATCAATTATGTCAACGATTCACTTAAATCCCACTAATTTGCTTGCTTTGTTTACCCTTAGCTTAGTTTCTTTTATGCATTCTTAGATTAGTTTTTTGCTTTTATTCATCTTCCATGCATCATTTTGCGTGCATTCATTCCTACAGGTCTCACTGACAAAGGCAAACAACTAATCGAACTCTCATGATCTATGGTAAGTTCGTCATTTCAGCTTTCATTATTCATTTTGATATATTCAGATGTCAGGCTAATGCTAGTTATTGCAGGTACAATTATGGGAAAATCAACAACAGGTAAGGCCTAGTTCGGGAATGGTACCTACCTTTCATGTAGACTATCGCCCTCGAGGGGGCAAATATGTAACCACAAAAATCACGCACAACGTCCACGAGGACCCCTATTATGATATATGATCCTTGTCACATACATGTAAGCGTGAAATAATGTGCTCTAAGCAGCAAACCTATTGGTGACGTGTCTTCTCTTTCATCTTGTGTTGTTTCCTCTTTGTCATTTTCCCTCTCTCTTTGTTGTCAACGCTTTTCGACACTTTTGCAACACTTGTCGATTTGCACTTTCTGAACTTTCGACCCTGTTCCTAAGCCTTATATGCATCTTGTAGGTGAGTTTTCCACTTTCCCCTATGTTTTTCATCTTCTCCACCCCCTAGAAGCCTTCTAGAGCTCCCCCTTAGCCATCTCCAACTTTCGGTTTTTAGTTTCACTCAACCAATCAAAATCTCCCCCTATTATTTCCAGATCTCCCGTTGGGAGATCCTACTTTGCAAGTGGAGATTTGGATTCTTGCATATGACTGACCTATTTCCAAAGGCAGATCCCCTCCTTTTCATCTCCTCTACCATCTCCCATCATGCATTTTCATCCAGATCCCTTTCTTTCTAGATCTCCTGTCGGGCGACCCTCATAAATCAGGATCTCCCCTTGGGTGACCCATGGGCGAGCCTACTGGTGAAAGGGGTGACCCATGGGCAACCCTATTGCATTTCTGGCCACAGAAAAACTTGAGTTTCTAACTCGAAATAGCTTTCTTTTCGCGTGTTTTTCTTCCAATTCTCATGATTTTTGATGCCTAATATGGAGTTGACTATTTCATGCACCCACACATGCATAATTAGCTCCATTTGATCTAAAATTAATAACTCATTCTCTCTCATGCATTCTTCTAATTCCATTTCTTCTTCAGTAATAAGCTATCATTGTTTTATCACTCTCTAATCAATTGAGTTCACTAAGTAATCAATTAAGTGCACTCCCCAATCAATCCTTGTTAACTCTTCAATTAATTGAGTTAACTTCTTAATCAATTCCACCTCTCATGCCTTCTTTTAACCTATAAATACCCCTCTCCCTCAAGCACAAAGGGAGGCAAATTCATTGTGCACACAATTCTTTCTAAGTTTTTGCTCTCCAATCAGCATTCTCATGCTCACACGAGACGAAGGTGCCTTTTATTTGTTCATTTATTCATCAAGATTTCACATAAATCTCTTCAAGTGTCCTTACACTGCTTCAATCAAGCCATCGTACTCATCAACAATTCTCATTGAGCTAATTTTGCAAATCTTCTAAAGCTTCTTTTGCTTCTTGGTGTTGTCTTGTCACTAAGAGGTCTTCCCGCTGCTTCAAGAGGATATGAGGTTGCCATCAAAGATCTATGAGGGTAGTGGAGGCTCACAAGTCTTCTTTATTTTAGGTTCCTCTATTCTTTTTTTCAATTGGTAGTAATTAGAAAATTAAAATTGCTCTTGGGATTAGTAATTTATTACTTTTTCCTTGATAGAATAGTTAGATCTAGCATTCTAGAAGTAATTTTCATTCATAGTTTAATTCATTTACTTGCAATTTCCTTTTCTAGATTAAATCATATCAAAACATTTGAAAATCCCAAAAACATAGAATAATTGCATTAGGTAAAATTTATTTTAGTTGCATTCATAGTTCCTTTCTTAGATTAAAAAGCATCTTTATTTCCAAAAATACCAAAAAAGCACAAAAACAAGTTTTACATGTCATATAGTTGCATTCATAAAAATATAGAAGAGAACAAAAACATTAGATAAATCACAAACCCTTGATACCATCACAAGGTCAACAAAAGTCAACACACAACTAAACCTTAGGTCAACTCAAAACGCTAAGTCAAAACCCAAAGTCTAGTCAAGGTTAGTCCACATGCACCAATCTCTTGTCTCGGCTCACGAATGTGCCTAGGATTAAGAGGTGAGTGGGTGAGGGCAGTCCTCAGCGAGATTGAGGAGATCCATCTGAGACCACAACAGGATCCATTTGTCTTACAACAACTAGAAGCATTTAGACAACTTCAAATACAACGAGCAATCATCTAACGAATTAAAAGGCAACAAGACATCAATGAAAGTAACAACTTATCCACACAGAGGTGGAATAGTAGAAACCATAACAGAAGAGGAGTAACTAGTGACCCTTCGAGTCATACGGTTATCTCTACAACAACAATCATTAAACAAAACATCTACATTAGCACACAACAACATAGGCCAAAGGACATGTTGACCCCTCTCCACAAAGTCCAGCTCTCTAACGAGCTAGACCACCCCCGTGTCCCACCTCCTCTTGACTGTCTACTTCCACGAGAGTGAGAGTGACGTGGCGGTTTGCCCCGTGGCAAGGAGGGAAGGGTCCATGTGCGTGCTAAAATTTGACTCGACAGCCCCAGGCAACCGAAGTCACAATTTTGAGCATACAGTACCACCCTCAAAATTGTTGTTTGATCTTAATAGCATTATATATATATATTTTAGGCACACAGGTTTAGAGGAGTTTGAAAAGAGAATAGGGAAAACAAGAAAATGAAATGATGTAAAACATCAAGCTAAGTGGTCTTGTGGAAGAAATATTCTTTCCAATTTCTATTAAATCTCTAAATTTGGTCATGACATGCACCAAATTCTACAACCATAAGGACAAGGTGCTCAGAACTATTAATTAAAAGACAATCATGTAAATCCAACCTCCATATATTGAAGAAATACTGAATCTACCACCAAGGGACACTTTTGTAAAATATCCATGGAATCACCTAGAGAGTATTTTGAGGTTCATGCTGACTAACGTACAAACATCATAAATAAGAATTGGTTGGTTAAACCAAGAGAAACTATTTCCAGGTTACCATGGAAGTTGTTCTAGATTGAATTTCAAGAGGAAATCAATGACATGATTATTCTCTTAAGTCAAGTTGCAAGACTCAATGTTGCAAGGGAATTCCATCGATGGATGTTTTAAGTCATTACCGAGTTCATTTCTGTGAAGGAGTTTATTGATTGAGCAACCCTCATCAATGATAATCTCCACAAGCAATTGTGTGAAGTCATCGAGTCAAAGTAGTTTTATATGACATCATATTTGGTGTATGTCCTGATAAAGAGGCAACAAGTTACTGGACTAGAATAGATTGCCATCATGGGTACTGTTGGGACCTGAAATAATAGCAACACAAAACTCTAAAACATTTCTAAATCACCTAGGACAGGGACTGTTGTCAAGGTGATAGGAAGAGGTTTATCAACAGGTTTTGGGTGATCTTGGCCAACTAACAAGAGTGGGAAGACTCCTCTGGTCTTTAAGCTCATCTTAAACTCTGGAGGGATATTCCAAGGGGTATACCTAAGTAGGTATTGATATCAAACCAGATGAACAACTAAAAATATTAACAACCAAACCCAAATTTCTTTCTTAGCCCCAAATTTGTCACTAAACTAAGAATAGCTGGCTGTTAGAAGACCCCTATATAGATGATAATGGCAATGCTACAGAATGAGGATGCATAAAACTACTACCACTTCTAATGATAAGATGTATTGCTTTGTTTTGAAGATTGGGTGATCTAAGGCTACTCAGACTGGTGCCTATCCATTGGGCTATAGAGTCTAATGTTCAACAGAGGAAAAACAACCACATAAAAATGTATAATTGCCTATATGATAAATCAAATGCAATGAAAATCAATACCAAATCACCGAGAATACTTAATAATCGAACACCATACCATGTTCTTCCCTATGCAATATTGAAATGAACATTTACAAAGCTTGAAAATGGATTAAGAATTGTCACATTCATTCAAATCAGAGCTTACATTCATACCACAAAATGTTGCAAGAGCAAAATATAACCACGATTATGGTTTGCTAATAAAAACACCTACAACAATGGAGAAAAATAGTAATTTGATACAAAGATTTGCAAATTCTATCACATACATTTCATGACTATTTCGTGTTAAACAAAGACTGCAAAATATCCTTTCCTGATCTACCTTCTGGAGCTCACAACCTTGCTAAGAGATTACCCAACTGACCAACCCCAATTACAACTCAAACACCTACATATATAGAGTTTCAACTCACTGCATTCTCCCAGGCACCGCACCCTGTCAAGGACTGCACCCACGCTACATTTATTTTAGTTCTAGGCTTGTCAAAAGATTTGTACATTGGAAGAGAAAACCCATTCTCAATTAATTCTGAAAATGCCAGAGGAAGATTGCTTTCACTTTTCCTATACTTAGAGCAATAAAGAGGGAAGGTTCTAATCCTTTCCCTGCCATCTGCAACATTTGACTTATTTGATTTGTCCTTTGTGCATTGAAGAATTTTACTATGTCAACCACCTGCATGGCATTGTCCTACAGGCTCATTAAATTATGGGTACAAATTAGCTTGTATATTCCTACAATCATGGCATACTCTCAGGGAATTAGCATTTTAAAGCAATTACAACACTCCCAATGTGTTGTCCAAATTTTTAGTTTTGAGCCATTTGACTCTTACTGTACCTTGTGCGTGCTAGACACCCTCTCTCGGCCACTGGCTATTTTTAGAAACTTCTTCATCAACTCTTCTGCTCGCCTTATCAGAAAACTATCATCTTTTCAAACTATGGAAGGCCTCCTCAATTTCTGCCTCTTCTTTGCCTTATCAGAAAAACTTCATCTTTTGAAACTTGGCTCATTTTCTCCTTCAGTCGGCAAACTATGACTTTTCTGAACTAAGCCACCTTTGCCCTTTATCAGCAATTTCTCATTTTTGCGAACTTTTCTTATTCTCCCTTTGGTTGGCAAAAGTGACCCTTTTCGAACTTGAGCCATTTTGCCTTTCATCAACAAATTTACCTTTTGCCGAACTATCTTCTTCCTTCGCCATCAGCAAATTTTATTTTTTACAAACTTGGTCCTATCTTTACTCTTGTTGGTAATTTCCACATTTGTCGAACCATCACCTTCCTTGCCTCTTTTATCAACAATTTCTATCTTTTCAGAACCTTTCTTACTTTTCCTCTCCTTATCACCTTATCGGCAATCTTTCAAAATCTCAAACTGTTTGGCCAGTTCATCTTTTCTTTGTTTTGCTAGTAATTTCTTTGCCGTAATCATTTTTTCTTCTTATTGGCAAACATTCCCTTTTCCAAACTTGCCACTTCCCCTTCTTTTTCTCTATTGTCAGCAAAAAATGGTCATCACGAACCTTTCACTTTGACTTCACCCTTTCCAGCTTTATCCTATCGGCAATTTTACCCTATTGGCAAACAATGAAAAGTCCAAACTTTTAGCAAGTTTGAGACCTCGCCGACTCACCGATAACTCTTCTTTACTTAGCCATTTTCACCAATTTATGCACCTTTTATTTTCCTTATCAATAAATCTAAAAAATTTCAAACTTTCCTTAATCATTTTTCTCCTTATCTTTCTTTATCGACAATTTCCCCTTTTCTAAACTCTTTATGGCTTAGAAAAATCTTCCACATTTTCTTTATTGGCAAAAATGGCCCACGCTGAACCTTTAACTTTTCAAACCTTTGTCCTTACCGGCAAATATTGTTTTTTCAAACTTTGGGAAAAAGCATTCCATTACCTTATCCTAGTGCTTGACAGGCTCTTCATCTATTGGAAAAATAGACAAAACATGAAATCTTCAAACCATTGTCAGCAAACAGACAGGTTCTTGAACTTAGTTATTCACCGACCAAGCTTTTATCCATTGCCAATGAAGACTTGTTCATTTCTTTGCTTTTGTCAGCAAAGTGACCATCGACCAAACTTTCTATCGGTAAACCTTCAGGTTTTTGAACCAAAACATAATGCCAACTGAATACTTAGAAGCTTTTCTTTATCCCCTTGTCGTAGCATTTCTTTGTCTCCTTCTGCTTTGTCGTCGCCTTGTCAGCAAATCAGTGAACATGCGAACTTCCGAACTAGCTCTCTAGTTTAGACTTTCACCAATTCGTCGACCAAAGGTATAAAATGAAAAAATTTCTAAGTGAAAAAAGGGGAAAGACTGGGGAACCTCTACTTAGTTATTTTTTGAGGAAAAAGACCCTTGAAAACTATTCCTGATCGTATTTAAACAAGGGGTTTTCAATTGGTAAAGGCATAATATGGGAACTTTAGATTTTTTGGGGCAAAATAGAGCATTTTTGGGAGAAAATTTTTGTAGGTCCCAATAGTGGCTCTGGTTGGGGACATGTGACAAGTAGTGTCACAGTGAGGATTTAGATCTCTAGGTAGACCAAAAAGGCACAAAACACACAGAAACAAAAAAAAGGGAAAAAACACAAACGTATTTATAGCAAAGCATATATACATGACAAAATATAGTCATAAACATTAGAGCACAAAAGACTATTGATTGTATTCAAAATTTAGGGGAAGTGTTACCTATGAAAAATAATGCTTCAGATGCTGTCCATGAACGGGAAGCTCTAGAAGCACTCCTTCTAAAGTCATCAAATTGTAAACATTGAGCTTCAATTTCTCAACTACTTCATATGGCCCAAGTCATAATGGGTTAAATTTGCCATGTTTCCCCTTATCTTCAGCTTTTGTATCCCAAAGAAGAACCAAGTCACCAACCTGGAAGTCTCTTGATACAGTATTCTTATCAAATAAGAGCTTCATTTTTTGCTTATGATTCAACATTTTATCATGCGTAGCTATCCTCTATTCTTCTAATTTAGTCAACTACAATATCCTCTGGGACATTGCTTCATACTAATCCTCTTGTATTTCACACAACAGTTGGTACATTCGTAACTCCATGATGACTAGCATTTTTACCTCTATCCCATACACCAGCTCAAAAGGGATCCTTCCAATAGATATTTTTAAGGTTATCCTGTCAGCCCAAAAAGCATACTTCAATTTATCATCCCATCTCTTTTTAATCTAATCCAGTGTTCTCTTTATGATCTTCATCAAGCTTTTACTACTGAATTCAGCATGTCCACTGCTTTGGGGATGGTAAGGGGATGAATGCACAAACTTTATGCCAAACCTAGAACACATGTCTAGCATTTCTTGAGACCTAAAACACCTAGCATTATCTACCAAAATCCTGGTTGGCACTCCAAATCTAGTGATTATATTACTGACTATGAAGTCAATAACCACTTTGGAAGTTGCATTACGAGTGGGAATTGCTTCTACCCACTTGGTAAAGTAATTAGTGGCCACAAGAATCCACTTAAATCTATTGCTGGACCTCACCTGTATTTCCCCAATAAAATCAATTCCCCACTGCTAAAAAGTGGCATCAACAGCAAGGGGTAGAAGTGATAATGCTCCAGCAAATCTCATCTTGCCAAAATATCATTGGCAAGTATCACATTTCCTTATCTTTTGTGCCACATCTTTGAATAAAGTAGGCCACCAGTACCCAGCACTAAGTATTTTATGGGCAGTGTTTTTAGCTTTGAAATGTCCCCCACAAATAGCATGGTGACACTCATTCATCACAGCTTCAACTTGCTCTTGATTCAAACATTTGAGCAATATTCCTTCATGATTTCACCACATGAACTCAATTTGAAAAAGAACATACCTTTGAGATTTCAACTTGAGAGTCCTTTTTTGAATCTCATCCATACATGGTGGACAATCCACGTTTTCAAGATAGAATAAAACATCCTTGTACCATGCATTGTCAGCCAATGAGCCATGGACTATATCTACTTCTTATGTTCTCCTGTCGCTCGTCAGGTGTCAGAAACTCACAATTCAGACCTGTACACACGAAAGAGGGAAATAGTTGGTGTTGTTTAGGGGCTTGCCTAAGTCAAACCCCATGAATGGTGTTCCCACCTCCACAGTAATAGTGATAAGTGTGATAGAGTGTGCGTTCTCGCGATGAGCAAAGGCAAAACATATAATAAAGATTGTTGCAATTAAATGAAATGGAATAGAGTTACAATGAGCATGAAACCCTAGGTGAAAGCATGTCGCAACATGGATCATCCACAAGGTGTTGAAGGAGGAAGAATCTTCCTTGAAGTCATGGATGGGTTAGTACACACATCAATGATATGCACAAATAAAGAGCTTGTAGATAGATAAAGAGATAGAAATTGCATAGAGAGTCATTAGGAGGGTTATGTGTGTTCAAGCCTTGTATATATATGAATCCTAATTACTTTCTAAGGGTCCAATTGAGTCAAGGCCGACATGATGCATCACCATGGCACATAAGACTGACATACCTTAATTCAATCCTTTTTATTACCTAATTGGTAGGACACTAGCACTTGGGTGCTAGGGTCTTGGCTAATTATCTCTTGAAAGGGTAGGTTTCTCAAGGACTTAGAGAAGATCCTTAATCAAGACCCAAAATTCATAGAACATTAAAGAAAGTGCTAAAACTCATGTGAAATTGTCTAGGGTGACAATTTACGATACTAGATTTAGTCCCCACTTTAGTGGGAGTAGGATCTTACACTCTTGCTTGTGCTAAAGTATAAAGAAACCAAAAATCCCTCATAGAATGTCACTAAGTTTGAGAGATGTGCTAGCCCCTAAGCTTAGGATTCTATGAGTCACAAGACACATGGCCTAAATCACACACATATACACATATACATACACTTGAGAATTCCGTGAACATGAGATATGACAAAGCATACACAAAGCATACATAGAGAACACACAAAGCATACATGTAATACATGTATCAAACACGTAATAAACAAAGAAAAACACAATACATGAAGGAAACATAGAGAATACATGTAAAACACACAAAGAATACATGCAGAGCACACATGAAGAATTACATGGAAGACAAAAGCATTCAACAATGAAATCAGTAACCCACATGATCCAATGCATCACAAATACATAAGTGTTGGTCATGATGTTAGTCACAAACAAGCATAGAATAAAAGTACACATTAACCTTTATTCATCTTGAAAGATACGATGAATTCAGAGAATTCATGATCCCAAGTCTCCAGTGATTAGGTCTTAATCATCTGATGTTACTTAGAGGTTGATGTGTGTTGCTGTTTCTATTTTGGGGCCTTACGTAAAGTTCATCATCATGACATCATTCCTACAAAGATTCTTCACACAGAAGTCATTTTATACAGTAGTTTGATTAAATGATGCAGTTGTACTCAAATATTTGCATGATATTTACCAACTATACATGCTTTGTCTCTAAATATGCTAAAGATATACTATTATCTACGAGATGTCTGCATATTTTGTGTTATTTGCTTGAGATTATCAGTTATTTGCAATTGTGGTGGCGAAATGCTTTAAAATTTAAAAGAATTTGAAAGAAATGCTTCAAATTAATGTTGAACCTTTAGCTTTTGAACCACATGCACATCAGATACACTCATGAAGAGAAGAAAACCAAACCATATGTTCACCAGGATATTCCACAGCTAGATGTAGTTGATGCTAACTTCAAAGGAATTTGTATGAAAGCAACATATGCAAGTAGACATGCACTCCAAGGGACGTAGCAAATCACATCATATATCCAGAATTCACACACTGATTACTCCAGATTTACTATGAATTGTAATCAAACAGTCTTCTCATTCATTAAGTATGCAAAGATATAGATGTATACAAAAAGCTTTGAAATAAGCCCTGAATACTTCAGTAAACAGATTTCAATTAAGTTTCCAATAATAAAAAGGAGGCATTCCAGCACCTTTTATACAACAAGGTGAGGAATCCGTTACAAAAGATCAACAATCTTGATTTGTCTATGAATATCTATGGTCAAGATTAACCTTTGACTATGTCCACCTTACGAAAATGGCACAAGTTGCCAACTGGCAACTATCTGAAAATACTTATTTTCACTAAGTATCCGATGCGGATGTTCACTTTATGCTGCATCATCATCTACTTCATCTGATTCATGTGCCTCATCATCATGTGCATCACTTCCTGAACTTTCATCATCCTGATGATGATGACTTCGCATATGGGGTTGCATGCTGCTCCGGATCTGCTCATATAACTGCACAATTTTATCTATTTCTCTGTCATCCTGAGTCTTTGCTTTGGTGATGGTGTGCTTGTGTGCCTCATATTTGTTCCTACTACTATCCAGTTTATCTTTCCTGCTTTGTAGCGTCTCATTATAATTTTCCATCTTGACCTTAATTCTCATTATTTTATCTATGACTTCTTCTGTCAAGTGCACAAGTGGATCATCAGCTACTGATTGGAAGTTGCCATGTAAAGCTTTGATGGCAAACTCTTCATCTTGATTTTCTACTTTACCTTCCACTTTTCCTTCTAGTGTTTCTAACATTTCTACCTCAACAGACATTAAATCATGCAACTTCATGCTGATATCTCTCAGTTTATTATTGCATCTTCTGAGCACTCCACATTCAATCTGAATGTCTTTATACCATATATCAATCAACAAGGCAGTATTGTTGTTCAGTACCTGCTTGTTGATAAGCAACTGAAGATTTATCCTTCTTATTTCTCCCAGGACGTTTAGTACCTTTTCCAATTTGTAGGACTCCTTGCCTGCCTGCATCTGCAATTTATCTACCTTTGACTTGGAGTCACTGAGAGTATTCCACCTCCTCAAAGAGGCCTTTACCACTTCCTCTGCATCATCCAATGTGGATGACATCCATTTCCTTAGTACAAATGCCTCATGTTTCATGAGATCTAGTTTATTTACCTCCTCTTGAGAAATAGCAGTCAATGGGACTGCATGTTCAGTTGAAGTGTCTTCAGTATTGGTCAGCCTTCCTATGTAGGCATGCAACTGAGCAATGTGCTCTTTGTGTTGCTTATTTTTCTCCTTCTCTCTTTTCACCTTCTAAATTAGAGAATCAATAATATCTTTGCCCTCTTGACCCTCTTGGTCTTCATTGGCAAATCCTAAGTCCACTGTGCTGATCTGAAACTCATCTAAGGTAATTTTACCTTTTTCTTTCTCTACAGTGGGTACTGCAATATGTACAGTTCTTCTTCCGGTTGTTGGATCTCTTTTGATGGCCGAAGTCATTCTGGACTTCCTCTTAGGTTTTATTATATTCTCAAAAAATAAGGTAGAAACATCAAATTCTTGAATTTCAAAATCTACCTCTGCATTTACCTCTTTCTCCAACCACGGAGGTACCTGATCATGTTTCTCTACATCATCATGATGTTCACCTTTATCTTCTATTTTCATCAGCAGATGTGATGGAGAAGGTGATTTCCTTAATTCTTCTTCATGATGCTCGCTTTGATGTTGATCCTGTGGCACATCCTCCTGTTGAGGAACTTCTTTATCTGGAGGAGCATCTTCCTGAGGTGGAGGATCTTGTGATGTATCTATATGTTGATCATGATGATCATGATCCTTTTCTGTCATTACCTCATCCTCCTTTGGCTTTTCTTCCTCTTGTTGCATATCCACCGCACTGGATATTGTGGAATCTTCTTTAGGTGATGGTGCTGGTTCTGTAACCACAATTTGCTCCACACCTATGCTACTTACTTCTTGAACCTTGGCAACAGGATCTTCTACCACATCCTTCTCATCAACCTGCTTTTCTTGAACCTCTACTATAGCAGGTTCTGCTGATGCATCCTGTGCACTTCGTTGACTTATTTCTGAAGCATGGCCCTCTGGTTCTGCCATCTTCACTTCTTCTGCTGGGTGCCCTTTGTCAAGTGATCCTGCTGGTGGTTCAGGATTCACATCCTGTTTCTCTGTTACTTCTATTACCGCATGATTTGTCACATCTGCAATCAGTGTATCTAACCCCATTTCTTGGGCAATCTGCTCTAGGTTCTTTCCTTTTTCAGTTTCCACTTGCTTTATCTCCTCCAGTATAGTTTGAACTGGTGGAGTCTTGTGAGGGGTCATGTGTGTACCTGCAGCAAGGGTTTCCATCTTTTGTGAAGCCACTTCCTGTACAACTTCATCATCAGACAAATTTATTGTCTCGTCTAGCGAGATGTGACCTTCTGCATGTGTCTGGGAGGTTTCTTTCATCTGCTCTTCTGCAAGCTCGGTCTTAAACTTGACGATGGTAGCAAGTGAAACATTGTGCTGAAGTTCTCTATGCACTTCACTACCTGCCCCTTGTAACAATGTAGGGGATTGTCTTATTTCACCTCTCATGGAGGTTCTTGGTCTCTTTGGTGGGGTAGACACCACCACCTGTGGATCTCTCCTCTTCCTTTTAAATAATAAAGGAGCCTCTTCTTCCTCAGCCTCCTCCTCCATGAGGATATCCTCTTCATTTGGTCTTCTTAAGGATTGACCCTCTTCATGGGTCTGAGTAATTCTAGCCTCTGCTGTCTTTCTTTTCTTGGACTTTTGTTTTCTTGTCCTTTGAGGTGATGCAGATCCTGATCCTGATCTTGATGCTACTGCCTCCTCAACTTTGAACACTGCCCGTTCAATAGCAACCCCTTTGGGTTCATTACCTATTTTCTTGCCCCTTGTGGGTCTTTTGCTCTGTTGTTGTTGTGGAGGGAGTCTATCTCCCTTAGACTTTCTCTTCTCATTGATGAAGTCATCATACTCCCCATCAGGAATCTCCTGCCCCTTCTTCTTGTTGTCCACCGTAATGGCAACACCTTTCTTCTTCAAAGCCTCTATCTGTTCATCAACCCAAGCTTGGGTTAGCTGTATGGTCCTGGCAATGAAGGGGTCCAAGGATATGTCCTCTTGTATGGTGAGGTCAGGTGCAGAGATTGTATCATTATATATTTTCTTCTGCTCATACTCATCTGCAATTACCCTGCCATCATCTTTCTTCAATTGTTAGGGAATGGGGATGCAATTAAAGGTTCTGATTTGATTCAGAGTTAGCCTTTGATATCGTCTTCTTCTTGCTTCTGCTTCATCTTCACAGTCAGCCCATAAGTCTTCTAGGTGCCTCTGGTGAATAGACTTTCCTATTATTTTCTGCATCCTGCCATAAGGATCATATGGTCTTATTAGTGGAAAACGCTGTAACTTCATTTTATCTAGGGTGACCATCACCTTCTTGATATTTTCTGAATCTGGGCACATGTACCAGCCAATGGTGACTGGAAACAAAATTGGAGGCAGCTTCTTTGCATCCTTGTATGTATTTATCATTGTAGAGCTCTGCCTTATGAATTCCATTAGTATCACTACATCAGTGGGATACCTTGGCAGCATGAGGGGAGGTCTTTCCAAACCCTCAATCCTCATGTATGAAAAAGTGGCAAATTGTATATACCAGGCTCCATGCCTGTAAATTATCTCTTGAGCTTCCATGCTCAATCTCTTTGTTCTATCCTCCTCCATTGTTCTGACCAGATGCATAGAGAATGCATCATTTATCAGTTTGTAGTCTTGGAGGTAACTGGCTCTTTGTAGCTGGGGATGATGATCCCAAATGTGCACAGCATTAATTGTGCCTGTAAGCTTCCCATCTGTAATTAATGCATCAAATGTGCCTTTCTCAGCACAGGAATAAACAATGTATGATGTCATATAGAAAGCACAATTTGGTCCTCCTAGGTTCATCAGCTGCTCATGCAGAGCATCACTTATTAGTTGGCCCCACAATGGCTTGATATCTGAATATATACACATCATGATCACACCATACATCCAATCCTTAAAACTACCAGCATCAGGCTGGCCTGTCACTCTACTCAGTAGTGCAATCATGTACTGGTACTCCTCACTAAAATCATATTTGAACAAATGCACAGGAAGTTTGGCTGCTACAGGATATGTGCTGTTCTCAGCCTTCCATTGGTACATATTCTTCCTGGCCTGTTTCTTGTTATTCTCATATGCTTTTTCTGATTTCTTCAAGTCCACACTATTGACCTTCCTGCCCAATGGCAGTCTAAATGTCCAGGAGAGACCCTTGATGGATAGGTCTGCATATATTCTCCCATGCTTCATCACCTGCCTGGTCTCTAGATTGTAATTCCTGGCACACTCGATGACCAGCTCTGGAGACTCCATAGAATACGAGAAACCGGTGGCATTCCACATCCCGGACACGAATACGGCATCCAGCATAGGGCTTCTGTTCTTCTCATCATTCAGCTTAGCTGACCAGGCTTCCAAATTGGTACTCCCCTAATGGGTATCTGTAATTGTGCCATATTTGAACAAGGCGCTCCTCTGAGATGAAAACATAGGCTTACTGAATTCAGCCTCACACTTGGCCAACCTCTTGTCAGCCATGGATGCCTGCAATTCACAACATCTTGTCTTACAATGGGTTTTCACATGCATGCATATAACAATTATCTTTACTATTCATCATGCCTACTACCTTTTTTCAGCATAAGCCCATCATGGGGGTGCATAAACCAGAACCTACAGATCAACAACACCATACCTGACCATTACAGAAATAGCATGATGAGGGTTTCAATTACTTACCTGGTTATTTAGATTTCTTTTTATACCAGTGAACTTCTGAAAGTGCTCTTAATTCAGCTAACGATCACGCACTTCCTCTTGCCTGCAAACTTCGTTCGTCGTTGTATCGCCTGTTTGCGGATATGAAAGTTGGTGCTTTGCAACAGTAATTTCTTCGCAAGGTAAATGTAAAAAGTGACGTTAGATTTACGTTTTAACCTTGCAATTAGGGTAAATTTAGGGCATGCCCTGACAGATTAGATTGTATTCGTTGATCCTCTGCATGGAAACTCAGGATTTCGCCAGGTGGTTCATCAGGTTTAATGATCGGCAGGAAATACCTACCACCTCGGCATGCATTTAATGCTAATGGCGGCAACGGGAGCAGGCTGATATCTAAACGGCAGGATTATATTTGAAAATATCGGGTCATGTTTAGATATCGGGTGATGTTCACGCCATTAAGTCGTGCTTTAAACGTTGGGAGGATATTTGAAAATATCGAGTTATGTTTCAAAGATGATAATGACTGAAGTCATCCTTTCTCGGAATATCAGGGTGATGTCATCCAGATATTCGATTATTGTATCGGCAAGGCATCATGACGTCATCGTCATGCTATGGGAATAGGATCATGTTTATGAAATGTCCTGTCGAGAGGTAAATGTGATGATGATGTCATCGTCATATCATTTCTTCATTTATCGGACTTGAATGACATCATTAGGATATTTGCTTAGGGGGATATTTCACGGCAGGAGGATATTAAGAAATATCGAGTTACATTGAGAAATATGATCCTCGCGAAATGCATAAGGCTATTGACGAGTAAAGGCTATTGACGGGTAAAGGCCATTGACGAGTAAAATTAACGTCCGGATATTTGGACCGCATGAATTATCGGGTGATAAATTAGATCGGGGTGATCTTCTGAAATATGACTGATGTTACGAAATATGATCCTCCCCCCTGGAATTATCAGGTTTGACTCAGACTTTGACCATTCATAACTTTCACGTCCTGATGAATATCAAGGTGATGTAAAAGGCAAACCTGCATGAAATTTAATGCTATTTATGAATATGAGGTTACTGGATTGAAATATGAATTTTGACAAACTGACCTCATGATGATGACCTACCTAGCCTTTCTTGCATGATGATTTGCATGACTTACTTTTACCAAACCGCCAGAAAGCACAGAACAAGCCAAGCAAAGGGTTGGGTCCCTGTTTTGCCAAGTCAAAATGGGGCGTGTTGTGTAACCACACAACAATAAGTATATAAGAAAAATCTTGATTCAAAAAGGTAAAATAGACCTTAGTCTAAAAGGTTGTCTTTATTACCATGCGTCGTCCCTAAGATGTTACCAAAATTAGAGGAATTCTAAAAAGGAGATAGAGGAATGTAAAGAAGACATGTACAGATAGACAAGGGTGTAATCAATGCGAAAGAAAAAGATAGCATGACATGGACACTAGCTTTCTGTATTGCTAAGGGTCATGAACAATGCCCTCATAGATCATGGACTAGTAAGGATCACTAAATTACTAGGTGACCATGAGTGTTACAATGAAAGGTCGCATGAAGCACAAAGTCTAGCAAGTTGTATTATGCTAGGTGGCTGATGGAAATCAACAAATGGAAACATCACGGGCTAGTAAGGACTACCGAATTACTAGGTGAGTTTCATGTCAAGTGAAGACATCACAGGCTAGTGAGGACCGTCAAATCACTAGGTGAGCTCCATGCCAACCCTATCAGAGACTATAGGCTGGGCAAAGCATGATGTTTGCTAGGTAACTATGGTAAGGTTCTACAAAAATGATCAATAAGTGTTTTGATATAAAGACTAGCCACGTGGTGCATGAACAAAGTAAAATGCGTAGGATAATATAGTCCCCCACCTTAAAGTGATTTCTAACTCTATTAGGGAGCAATTGCCTTTAAGGTAGTAAGAGTGATATATATGTCAAATAGGGATGAGAGCTTCCTGGAAGTACATGTCCAAATGGTATGTTTCTAATAGCTACATCATGAAAGAATTGTGCATGTATGGATGCACGTGTGAATAGAGAACCAATAATGAATCGCTCTTGCCCCCCATAATGTATACGGAAGTCTACCGCAATGTGATGATAGAGGTAGCTCGATGCCATAACAAAGGATACTCTATCATAATGATGTAGAGAAAAGAATGTTTTGTTATGCAAAAATGAAGTGAGTGAGGGTGATCCTCACCATCACTTTTTATTTGAAGAAAGAAGTGGTGCCACGAAACACATGTCACAGAGTTGTTGAATTTTGTCATGCAAGGCTCCACATTCATTAGTAGAATGGCTTGGAAGTTCCTGATGATATATACAAAAAGGGAGTTTTGATTGATTGTCTTGTGGAAACCTTTTGCGTGTCGAAGGAGGAAGAGTGACCAAGCAGTCTTTGAGTGAAATCTTAAAAATATACTCTTATTGAGATAGAAGTTAAGATGTAGGTGGAGTAGGAAGCAACCCTTTTAGTTGGGGAGAAAGGTTTGATTTTTGAAAAGGAGTTGTAGCAACTTTAGAAGATGGCGGCAGGAACGTAGGAGAAGGTTGGAAACCTAAACCTACTTGTGACAAGTACGGTGTTGGTTTCATGGGATCCTTAACGCCTTGTTCCATTCATCCTAAACCATTTCCATTATATCCATGTTTAGAAAGAATTTTGAATTCACACGCATAATGTGTCTCCAAATCAACAAGAAGAGGAGAAGCCACATTACAATCCTTGTTGATATGAGGATTGTGATCATATGTTAAAGAAGTAGAAGGATCATTCTTTTAATCATGGTGAGGAGAGTCAACTTTAGATTTAGCATACCCAAGGGGGTTGAAATCCAAAGAGCCTAAGTCGTCACCAAGACGTGTATTGGAAGAAGAAGGCACATCATCATGGATAGAAGGAGAAGATGTAGATTCAAATTGTTTAGAAGAAATAGGTTGTGTATAATAAATCGAAGATACCTTCGGGATATCAGGTTTAGATTGAAGGATTTTGTACTCTCCAATAAAGGAGGGTGTAAAATATAGTGAACCCCAATCATCACCGAACATACGTTCAAAGGATCAACACTATTCTGGTCATCACTGTTGTTAGTAGTGGAGGATAGTGGGTCAACTTTTGTTGAAGAAAGAACCAAATTATTAAGAGATTCTGAAAGAGGATGTTAATTCCTCACTTCCACTTGCAAGAAAATTTCTAGGTTTGGATAAACATGAACCATATAGAGCTTGTTGTTATGAACAAACTTCATTGTACAGTGAAGAGTAGATAGGATTGCCCCCATGGCATGAATCCACCATCTACAAAGGAGAAGATTGTATGAAAGAGAATTAGGCATGACATGGATAAGTTTAGGCAAGGTCATAGGTCCAAAGTTAACAAGTAGTGTGATTTTACCTAGTGATTGTTTACCAACATTATTGAAGCGACAAATATTAAGTATATCAGGCTTGATAAGAGAGGTGAAGGATGAACAATGCCATAAACATTAATACTTGATTCATTATCAATCATAGTGTGCTTTATTCCAGTTATATTAATGATGACAAATATCATGAGAGGATCATATTATTGTTGTAAGTTTCACGAGAAGATAACTCGCTTTGCTAAAGATGATATCTAAACTCGTCACATGCATACCGTCTAACAAGGCTACGACTTCATTCGGTCTAACAGAAGGTGGAACAACTATCTTCTGTAGAGCCTCCTGGATCATTATGTGGTATGTACAGGTTAAGGTTTGTATTAAATGCCAGAGTGAGATCTTAGTCGAAGTAGTGTGAATCTACTCGACAAGATCATATTCTCTAGTAGTATGTTGAGAAAGATGAGGAGGTGGGGGAGGAAAAGGTTGAAAAGGTGGAAGAGAAGTGGGCACGCTTGGTGCTTTCTTACTTTGCTTGTTATAATGGGTATTGTATGTGTGAGCAATTACATGATAATGAGGTTGTTATGACATATTTTGAACACATTAATTATTTTGAGTAATTTGCTTTGCAGAGTTGAAAATGTAACTAGGAGGTCGAGATGCGTTTGGAACACCTCGAACTATATCACATGTTTAGAGAGAGGAGGTGGATCAGGTGCCTTATGAACAATGATTTTAGGAATATTTTGAACATTATTGCACTTATCCAACATCCCCTTAATGGGTGGGATAAGTCTATTGATGATGATGGAATTTACATTATTATCTTTTTGAGAATTACAAGATATAGGAGAAGGCATGGAAAAAGTATTCTCAACATCTATTCGCAGGGGATTCAATGTGAGGGAAAGCTCTTCATCCACTAATGCTTCATTTCTTGGAGGGAGAGCATTGGAATGAAGAAAGGGTAAGTGATGTTAAGAAACATATTAATGATTTCATCCTCTTTGCGTCGAGATGTCCTCATAATTAGAAGGAATCTCAGGAGAGGGATCAAAAGAATACAATGGCATGGGAAATGCTTTGATTTTACCATATTTCAGGAATGAAACATCAATTTCACTAACCTTTTGAGTAAGGTTGGAAAGTGATGAAAGAAAAGAAGAGGACATGTTTGCATCTAGATGGTTTTGTTTATGCTTTTGCTTTCAAATCTCAAAGAAAAGATAGATGTATGAATGTTCTTTTTCTTCTCATATAAACACAAATGACAAGTATGATATGCTATAGCAATTTGTAATCAAAATTAGTAACTAATTAACATATAAAAGATCTGAAATAAAATGGCAATCATGACCATTAAGTGTAAGACTAGTGGGGTTTACCAAAAAGGTGAGGTTTTTGGTAAGTTCGGTGCAACAATGAAGAAGTATAAATGTAAGATGTGTAAATAGAAATGTTTAATCAATTCAATACTACTTAGATCTGATACAGAAAATCAGAAAGTTGTAAATGTAGGATGTGTCAGGGTCACCAAAATTTACGATAGAAAAGAGAGACCTAATCAATCACAACTAACTAGGTCAATCCTTTCAATCAAACATTGGAACACAAGTCGCCAACAACTTCAAAATAGGATGTTGTCCCTTAGGAAGAGCCTTGCTGGGTTGGGGAGAGATTTGTCCCTTTGTTGTAATAAAAAATATTTAGGCAATTAGGCTAATCTAGGGTTTTAAGTGGCCTAATTGACAAAATGAAGAACTTACAGGGGTTATAGGTTGACTATATAGGAACAAAGGGTAGATCGGGAAGGAATACAGTTGTCAGAGCCTACAGTTGGAAACTAGAATAGATCTGGGAGGACTGGGGCATTGGGCACCCTAGTCCTAGGGTTTTGGCCCTAACGAAGTCTATGTGTGATTATAGCTACTGCTTTTGTTCTCCTGTCATTCATTAGGTGTCAAAAACTCCCGATTCATATATGTACACACAAAAGAGGGAAAATGGTTGGTGTTGTTTAGGGGCTTGCCTAAGTCAAACCTCATGAATGTTGTTTCCACCTCCACAATAGTAGTGACAAGTGTGATTGAGTGCTCGTGCTCACAATGAGTAGAGGCAAAACATATAATAAAGATTGTTACATAATCAAATGAAAAGGAATAGAGTTACCATGAGCATGAAACCATAGGTGAAAGCATGTCGGAACATGGATCATCCACAAGGTATTGAAGGAGGAAGAATCTTCCTTGAAGACCTGCAAGGGCTAGTACACATAGCAATAATCTACACAAATAGAGAGCTTGTAGATAGATAAAGAGATAGAACACTTGTTAGAGAGAAATTGCATAGAGATTCATTAGGAGGGTTAGGTGTATTCAAGATTTGTATATATTTGAATCCTAATTACTTTGCGAGGGTCCAATTGATTTGAGGATGACATGATGCATCACCTAAGGCACATAAAGCCTACATACCATCAATAGACCAAGCACATAGAGGTTCATACACACTATATCAAGGAGCTTATTTGAATGGGTAGGTCATTAATATCTACTAGTACCCAATTACTAAGCAAATCATTGGCATTTTCATCAAACCCTGTATAGAAAGCAATTTTCTTCATCTATGAGCTTTATTGGGAGTGCAAAAGGCTACTTCTTGCTGGGGTTTGGGGGGTCTTTTCTCTCTTCATTTGAGGGGCTTTTTATCTAAGGGGAGATTTTATGCATATAGGTACCTATTATGGCTGCATGTGTCGAGACCCATCTCTTCACCCACTTAAGTTGTGCTTAAGGGGGAGTTTTGTAGGTTTTCATTTTATTTTATTTAGTTGTGGTGTACTATTCCTACACTTAGGTTTATCCTGCATAGGTTATTAGAAGTGGGTCGTGGAGTGACTTTATGGGATCTTTCATAGGAGTTTCTCCTTATTTTGGGATACTCATAAGTTACATTTTCCATCGATCATATTTGCTACCTCACATACTCTATATGTATTCACTCATCTTGCAATGTCTAGATACAATGAACATGTAGATATGGATGACTTCTTAAACAATCGATACTTATTCAAGGGTCTCCACCACCTCACAATGGTTTATTCTATATTATTTTATAATTGAAACATTTACTTGAGCTTTAACCTGTTAAAACTTATGTATGAAAAAAAAAACATATACAGAAACAACTCTATATGTGATAGAAACCATTAATTGAAACATTTACTTGAGTTTTAACCTGTTAAAATTTAGGTATGAAAAAAAAAATATATATATAAACTCTATATGTGATAGAAACCAATCCTTTCTAAACCATGGGAAAGAGGCCATGCCTGCTGGAATTTCCGTGGTGATTTACAGCAACTTTCAGCACGTTCATAATATGTCTGAATAATTTCATCCATACCCCTGCCCACACAATTTCATGATCATTTAATATATGCTAAGAAAACAAACATTGCAATATTTAATTTAAGCTACTCTATCCTTGGAGGTCTTTAGTAGTACGTGGGAAGGAGTTGAGAGAATTACATCCCCCAATTATGTTCATAAGTAATCTCTACCGTATAAGCATGCTGAATAGTGAAGGAGTTGAGAGAATTGATATATGGCCAGGCTTGCAATAATGTGTTAGGTTTATTAAATATATCTTAAGTTTCACATATCGCTATGTTAAGTTTATTAAATATATCGCTACGTTTTGGTTTCCCGAGCAATCGTGTAAACCTAAATCGGCGTAAGAAAATCTGTAAAATAATAGCAAGCTAGTGTAATGAAAGGTTTGGGTGAGAGAGTTAAAGCAGATAATGAGTCCCACCTGGGGCTTGAAAAATGAAAGAGCTTGCCGGTCTCAGAAAAGATTACAATGCCCACTTGGGCATCGCACAAGACTGATAGCTCCCGCGCCTTCTTTTATAAGGCCAGATCGCCAAAGAAAGAAGGCTGCCCAAAAAAAAACACAAGCAACTAAACAGCACGACCACCATATTTGCAGTTTTAAGGAGTGGGTAAGGTAGGTGCTCTTTTACACTGGAATTCAATCGTGCTCACCAACGACACCCAAATAGCTCTAAATAGGTACACGTGAATGACCAATCAAAACATGAGAATTCAACGGGGAGGACAAAACATTAATAAACTCGCTAAACTTCCCAACTGTAAATTTGCACGATCTTAGTCTTAATAAATACCTAGATGCAGATGACAAATAATTATGCCTAGTGAGCAAAAATGGTCTTAAATGGGTGAACTGGATGCGGGACACGCAAAAGGCGTTAAAGAAAAAGCTGATGATTTCAAATCACATCTTAATTTCGTACGAGATTCTTCAGCGTACCTGCTAAGTTTTTAACCTAGAATCATGGAAAGGGACGGACATATTTTTTCTTTACCGAATTAAGCTTCTAGCTTCTACTGACTCCTGTTGAGAAATTCCATTGTATAACATTTTTACTTGGCAACCGTCATAAATTAACAGAAACGTGATAAAAAGCGAGCAGCCTATCGTTCGATACTCCGATTTGATGTTTTTGGTAACAGAGATATTCTATCTTAAGTTTCCAGAGGCTACGCTCTGGTTAGAAAAATTAGTGAATAGTAAATACTGAAAATACGCCACACCAAAAACACCATTTTATTATAAATAGAAACTTGTTGCTATCATAGTCTATAATGAAAGCTACCTAATAATAGAAACTTTTTGCCCTGGATTTTCTTGACGCCCATCATTCCTTTTCCTTTGCCAAAGAAAGAAGAATTGTATTTGCAGCTTGAACGAGTATGGAAGGACGACGAGGAATCGGGTAGCGGATCTTTCACAATGGAATTCAATCCTGTTCATAGTCACATCGCAGAAAAGCTGACAACTTGACGCGGAGGACATAAACCTCGGACTAAACGCGCACCGTTTTTCACGCCCTAGGACTAGCTGTTAATAAATTGATACGGATGACGGACACTTGTGCTTGCTGACGAGTTTTGTACGCGCAACAACTTCTTCTCTGCTGCGAAAGGCAAGGTTAAAAAAAAAGCTGACTATTGAAATGAAAGGAAAGATTTTAATCACTCCACGAGGCAAAGCACCTATAGGATTAAGTGCACACATGGCCCCTCCTAAAAATAGGGCACTAGAGTCTTATATAGTTTACAATCCCCTGTTGAGATCAGATCTTCCGCAGTGGATTTTGATCAATCATATTCTCTTTTCCCACTCTATCAACCATATGTCAATTTCACATCTAAGATGATGTGAGCTAGCCTTTAACTGGACTATCAACATTTTTGCTTTCCACTTTATATCTGCTCCAATGTAGGCTTTTTCCTCATGGCTAGCCTTTAATTGGGCTATTAACATTTTTGCTTTCCACTTAATATCCACTCCAATGTAGGGTTTTTCCTCATGATCCCACGTGGGGTTAAATTCTTTGATATAGTAAGTTTTTTTCCGCCCAGTTTATTTTGTCCACATGACTTCCCTAACTTTTTCTCTCACAAACCTTTTTATTTTCTCATTAGTATTTGGACATTCTTGTATATTAATGTCTAATTTCTTCATCCATTTGTCATTATGTTTCCATCCATGTGTTATTTTTTCTAGTTAGCTCTTCCTCCATAATTACCCTCGGCAAATGATGGTTCTCCATATTTTAAGTCTTCTTTAGGTAACTTAACAGTCGGATTATCGTCGATGCTTCCAAAGGGAAAGTACCTGTTTCAACCAATAAAATATCATACGGAACAACAGTCTTAATTTTGAGACTGCTTATGATTAGATGTTTCTAGATTCTTTATATCTGCCTCCATTTCTAATCTGACATGTTGCTACCCCAAATTTCACACCCATTATGAATCACCGAAGTAACAAGCAAACCAAAAAACATTCTCTTGGTTTTCCAATCCCATAATTCCACATTCCTAAATCTATTTTGAAGAGTATAACGCTTTCCAACCCCTTGAATTCGTTTCGTTGTACATGTTTATCAACTAACTTGTTGTAGAAATCAAGCCCAAGGTACTTATACTCATGTCCACTACTTCCAACTAGTTACCTTCAAAAAGAAAGCTAATTTGCTTTTTTTTTCGCCGCAATGAGCAGATCATTACTTTGGTTTTGCTAGTGTTCACCTACATCTCGACCTCCTAACAAAAGGTTCCGAGCACCCTCAAGTGTTCTCTTAGACTATAAGTTGTTTTAGCAATTAATATGAGGTCATCCACATATAAGAGTAACTTTATTACATACTTATCCAGCTAAACTCCCTCCCCACTAGCCTTGTTTATCCACTATTTTAACTTATCAATGTATAGCTGAAACAAAGTTAGGGAAAGCAAGCAACCTTGTTTAACCCCACTATCACTGCCAAAGTACTCTAACATTCCATCACTGGCTCTGATTTTATCCTTGACTTGTTCATAAAGCCTATGGACTGCTGCTCTAAACACATATGGAACTCCAAGGTCCTCCATCCTATTCAAAAGATTGTCATGGGGTACTGTGTCGAAGGCTTTTTTAAAGTCCACAAAACAAAAAAAAGCCTCGTCACCTTGGGTGTTCCATATTTTTTCAATGAAGAACCTAAGGGTAACACCATGATCAATAGTGCAATGTTTCAGTCTAAAGTCACCCTATCCCTTACTCTTTTTCCCTTTTTTTGCCCAACTGCTAATTCTATGTTCAACCATGCTTCCAAAAAGTTTTCCAATGAGGGGGTTAACCATAATAGTGTAGTAATTTGATGGATTATTGATATCACCGCTTTTGTAGAGGGATAACAACACTAATTGTCCAATCTTCTGGAAATCCCTCTTGAATGATGTTATTGAAGATGCACTTGATACGATGTACAGGGACCTTTATACCCCATTTTAAATGCCCTACTTGCAACCAAGCTTGGAATTTGATGGTCTATTTGACCCTTTTTGGCATTTTAGACTATATTTTACAACCTTCAAATTTATTAGACCGTATAACTTGACTTGCTAAATTTTTACATAACCGTATATATGACACTTCAAATTATTCATAAACTGTAAATTTTATTATAGGGTAATATACTATAAGATTCTTATTTATAATATATATTATTTTATAATAAGTTGTCATAGAAATATAAGTGATGTTTTCTTTTATAATTTTTATCTTGAACATCTTTTAAAATTGATATAGAGATATATATTAAATTAGAATATTTTCAAATAATGTTTATTTTCAATAAATTTTAAAAATCAATTTAGAAATAAATCTTTGCTTTATTTTATTGTTTTTTATTTTTAAAAATCAATTTAGAAACTAATATTTGCTTTGTGGATACTTGTTATTTATTTTTAAAAATCAATTCACAAACAAATATTTGTTTTGTCTATACTTGTTAATATGTTATTCATTGTTTATTATATAAGAAATAAGTACAACTTTACAAATTACAATTACACATATTAAGAAGAGCTGTAATTAAGAGTTGATTTACAAATAGAAGGATAAAAAAGAATTGTTGCTACTTCCTCCATTGTCATTTCATTTGTCAAGGTCACCTTTTTATCAGTGCACTAAGATGCCTACGCTAGAGCCAAATTGGAAATGTTCTTAGCAGTGATACAACTGGACAAGTCAATTCCTAAGCATAGTGTGGCGATTGAAAGTTCTCTCAAAGTTCAAAAGGAGGGTAAGTTGGTTTGTGGAGTGGATGAGTTGCTCTTAAGGTACAACCAATATTGTGTGAAACTTATTTCTTTTAATCTTTTTGAAATTTCGTTTGAATGATTGCAATTTGCAAGTGGGAATTGTATTGGAGTGTTTGCTTCAAGAAAAAAAAATCTTTCATGTTTCTTTTCAATTTATAGTTATTGATTTTTTTAGGACTTCAATTTACACAATAGAAATGAATTTATATGCCTTTATGTCCCTTTTGATAGCATTCAATGTCCACAAAAAAATAAACATTCTACCTTGAAATGACAATAGGTGGCTATAATTTTTTTATGGCATTTTCATCTTTTCAGTTGTTGAAATAGTAGGGAGTTGTTGGTCTTGTTGTTTGTATTTTTTTTGTAACTGTGTTGTTGATTACTGTTTTTTCGCAGTCTTTAGGCTATTTTTTGTAAATTGCATTCTTTTAAAATAAAAAAAATTCACTCGAACATTTTTTTTGACAACTTGTAATTTTCATAAAACGTCAATTGAAAGGTAGTTAATTGACCAAACCGTCATAAAAAATTTATATGACAGGTAGGGGTGACCGTCAAATTCTAGGCTTGCTTGCAACCCATCGATATATTGTGTTTTCCCTCCTACCAACCTGTTTATGCCCTGATTGATGTCTTCAATGGTGAAAAGTTCAGTAGTTGCATCAAAATTACCGAGGGTCTATGTTTATCTTGGCCATGCTCATATAACAACTTTGCATATTCAAGCCATTAGTAACCTGTGATATTGTTTTCTATTTTTTTTCTCTTTTGTTGCAATTCCTTTAAAAAGTTTTTGGGGTTGTGTTTTCCAAGGGCAATCAACTCCTCTCTTTTTGTCTTCATACTTTTCTTTTTTACACCGTAACAAATTTTCATACTCTTTCTTACTTTCTTTGACCATTCCACATTCTCACATATTTCTTTTTGATATCTTGCACTCATCATTGAACGAAGGATTTGCCAAAAAATCATCTTTTGTTCTTCTCTTGGATCTGGCCCTCTTACACCCACTTTCAAATGTCCATGGGGCTAATGGACATTTGAAAGTGTGGGTACATTTTATTGAGATCAATAATTCATTAGTAATTTTGGGCCCAATGAACATTTGAAAGTGTGGGTACATTTTAGCCTGAAAAGCAATAAGAATTGTTTGATTACAAACAAAATCAACGATGAGAAATAAAGATTGATGATATGGCCCTAAAATAATTGAGAATTATGTAATGTTAATGCTGAATCAATTTATATTTGTCTTTATATGTATAAATTAGGTGAATTAGATATAATCATGTCTTGAATATTGTGCCAAAATAGTTGAGTTTAAAAATTTTTAAAAATAAATGCTCAGAAAATTTAACTAGGGTAAAAATGTGGCGATTTAGGTTGTCTTACAACTTTTACCATTCACCAAAAGTTGAATCCCCAATTTCAAATATTCGTCATTTAACAAAAAATTGCCACTATAAAAATTACCAACCCCAAGCATGTGAGTTTCACTGCAGTGGTTCCTAATGAATGGACTATGTCTTATAGAATTTTTAGAGGATAATTTGGTTTGTTCTTGGTCATGAATAGGGTGATTAGTTCCATTATTATTAATACTTTCATTTAGTTCTGTGAGAACACAATCTTGATTTCCTTCTTTGGGTGCAAGACTAGGCACACAAGAGATGGTCAAACAACCTCCCTACAAATGTTTGTTGTACTTGTTTTGACCCTTCACAACAAACCCCTATTTTGTTGTCAAAATTGGGGACCTTGTTTATTTTCTTGACTTTCCACTTATCCTTATGCTTTGATTTCCAAATCAACTTGATTTTGTTTATGTAATTATACTTTGGGTGAGTGAAAATGTCATATTGGGAATCCTTGAAGTGTTAGAATTTGTTGTTTCCTGGAAATCTAAAATTTTGAAGGGTTTTATTTTTGTTGCTAATTGCAAATCAGAATCTAAACTCTAGCTTGCAACTCCACCCTACATGCAGTCTTTTCCATGCATTTACATTTTTTACCGGACACTTCATTTTCCCATCATTTTCCCATCGATTGGTCTTCTTTTTGACATTTCATCTACCTTTTTTGAGCCATACAAGTTGGTATTTAGGCAATTTTTCTCTAGGTGGGCTCGATCTCACCTTGGAAGGTTAATTTGTGCAAATTTTTGTTGATTTTTCTCTCTTTTCCCCTTTTTAGGTAGGAATTTGTTGCAAGTTCAAAGTTTTTCTAGGTGATTCGGTGTTGATTTCAAATTTGCATGTTTGAATGTGTTTCTGGATTCAAGGATCTAATGTCTATTTTTCATCCTTAGATCTAATCCAATGGTATTTGGATCTAGTTTTGGGAAATTTGGTGACTTAGTTCATTTCCAGTTGAAACCCTTGTCAAATCGGCACTCTTGAGGGATTTTGCAAAATACAAGTTTTTACATGATGCAAACCAAATCCCAACTCTAGTCAACAATCGCTAGTTCTTTACAATTTGTAAGGTGTTGTAAATTACAATTGGAGTCCCAAATTTTGCTACATTTCGCTCCCCCAAATATTTCTGTTATTTGTAGGTTTATTGTAATTACAGTTGGAGTCTAAAGTTCGGTTGAAATCTAAGAACCCATAAGATCTTTGGAATTTACAATTTTTACACACTGTAGTCTGAACCCCATCTCCAACTGATAGTTAAAGTTACTTTGCAATTTGTAAATTATTGTAGATTGCAACTAGACTTCTGAACTCTAAATGCACTTCGAAAGAATATTACCTTTGCGGTTTGTGTGCCAATGCAGACTACAATCTAGGTTCTAGACCTAGTTTACAAGTTGCAATGTAGGCTCAGAGTATAGTTTATATTTTGTAATTTTTTAACAAAGTCTAAAACTCTCTCATTTAGCTTTAAGAACTCAACATGTTTTAGGGAAAAAGAATTTTAACCATTTTTTTATCATACTAACTTGTTAAAAAAATACAATTAAAAGGTATAAATTTGATTCCTTATTAATTGCATCTTACTTAATGATACAAATACTAAGGTGTGTCTAGTTGTGGCAAGAACTTCAACCTAGGGAATCTCTTCGCCAATATAGATGAAATATGAATACAAAGGCATAGTACCACCCTCAAAATTTTTGAACACCTTATCAAATTGACACTCTTGAGAGGTTTCCAAAAATACAAGTTTTACATGATGCATATCGAATCCCAACTCCAACCGACAATCACTAGTTCTTTGCAATTTGCAAGGTGTTGTAAATTATAGTTGGAGTCCCAACTACAACTGCACTTCGCTCCCACAAACATTTCTGTTATTTGTAGTCTTGTTGTAAATTTCAATTGAATTCCAAACTTCAGTTGCAATATAAGAAACCATAAGATCATTGGAATTTTTACACAATGTAAACCGAACCCTAGCTTCAACTGGCAATCAAAGTTGCTTTGTAATTTATAAATTGTTGTAAATTTTGTAATTGGAGTCCAAACTCTAGATGCAATTTGGAAGCATATTACCTTTGTAGTTTGTGATCCAATGCAAACTGCAATCTTGGTTTTGGGCCTAGTTTTCAAGTTGCAATCTAGGCCCGAAGTCTAATTGACATTTTATAGCTTTTCAACAAAGTCTAAAACTCTCTCATTTGGCTTTAAAAACTTGACATTTTTTAAGGAAAAAGAATTTTAACCATTTTTTTATCATACTAACTTGTTAAATAGATACAATTTAAAGGTATAAATTTAATTCCTTATTAATTGCATCTTACATAATGATACAAATACTAAGGCATGCCTAGTTGTGGTAGGAACTTCAACATAGGGAATGTCTTCACCATCAAAGATGAAATATGAATACAAAGGCACGGTACTTGTAAGCACAAAAATCACGCACAGCCTCCATGAGGACCCCTATGATGATATATGATCCTTGTCACGTACATGTAAGCATGAAATAATGTCCTCTAAGAAGAAAACCTCTTGGTGACACGTCTTCTCTTTTGTCTTGTGTTGTTTCCTCTTTGTCGTTTTCCCTCTCTCTTTGTTGTCGATGCTTTTTGACCCTATTCCTAAGCCTTGTCTACATCTTATAGGTGAGTTTTCACCTTTCCCCTATGTTTTTCATTTTCTCCAACCCTAGAAGCCTTCTAGAGGTCCCTCTAGCCATCTCCAACTTTTAGTTTTTAGTTTCACTCAACCAATTAAAATCTCCCCTTATTATTTCCAGATCTCCCGCCAGGAGATCCTACTTTGCAAGTGGAGATTTGGATGTTTGCACATGACTGACCTATTTCCGAAGGTAGATCCCCTCCTTTTCATCTCCTCTACCATCTCCTATCATGTATTTTCACCTAGACCCCTTTCTTCCTAGATCTCCTATCGAGCGACCTACATAAATCAAGATCTCCCCTGAGCGACCCTCATAAATCAAGATCTCCCCTCGGGCGACCCATGGACGACCCTGTCGCATTTCTAGCCATAGATAAACTTGATTTTTTAATTCAAAATAGCTTTGTTTTTGCCTGTTTTTCTTCCAGTTTGCATGATTTTGATGCCTAATATGGAGTTGACTATTTTATGCACCCACACATGCATAATTAGCTCCATTTGATCTAAAATTAACAACTCATTATCTCCCATGTATTCTTTTGACTCCATTTCTTCTTCAGTGATAAGCTATCATTGCTTCATCACTCTCTAATCAATTGAGCTCACTAGGTAATCAATCTAGTTCACTCCCCAATCAATCCTTGTTAACTCTTCAATCAATTGAGTTAACTTCTCAATCAATTCCACCTCTCATCCCTTCTTCTAACCTATAAATACCCCCAAAGGGAGGCAAATTCATTGTGCACACAACTCTTGCTAAGTTTTTTCCTCTCCAATCAGCATTCTCATGCTCTCACAGGACAAAGGTACCTTTTGTTTGTTCATTTATTCATCAAGCTTTCACATAAAGCTCTTCAAGCATCCTTATGCTGCTTCAATCAAGACATCGCGCTCATCAACAACTCTAATTAAGCTCAGTTTGTAAAGCTTTTAAAGCTTCTTTTGTTTCTTTGTGTTGTCTTGTCACCAAGAGGTCTTCCCACTACTTCAAGAGGATACAAGGTTGCCATCAAGGATCTCTGAGGATAGTGGAGGCTCACAAGTCTTCTTTATTTTAGGTTCCTCTATGCTTTTTGTCAATTAGTAGTAATTAAAATTTTGAAATTGCTCTTGGGATTAGTAATTTATTATTTTTTCCTTGATAGAATAGTCAAATCTAGCATTCTAAAAGTAATTTCCATTCATAGTTTAATTCATTTACTTGTAATTTCCTTTTCTATATTAAATCATATTAAAACATTTGAAAACCCCAAAAACATAGAATAATTGCATTAGGTAAAATTCATTTTAGTTGCATTCATATTTCCTTTCTTAGATTAAAAAGCATCTTTATTTCCAAAAATACCAAAAAAGCACAAAAACAAGTTTTGCATGTCATATAGTTGCATTCATAAAATATAGAAAAGAACAAAAATATTAGATAAATTGCAAACCCTTGATACCATCACAAGGTCTACCGCGGTCAACTATTCAAAACCCTTAATACCACCACAAGATCAACAAAAGTCAATGTACAACTAAACCTTAGGTTAACTCAAAACCCTAAGTCAAAATTTGAAGTCTAGTTAAGGTTAGTCCACATACACCAATCTCTTGTCTCAGCTCACAAATGTGCCCAAGATTAAGAGGTGAGTGGGTAAGGGCAATCCTTGGAGATGTTGAGGAGATCCATCCAAGACCACAACAAGATCCACTTGTCTTACAACAACTAGAGGCATTTAGATAACTTCAAATATAAGGAGCAATCATCCAATGAAATGAAAGGCAACAAGCCATCAACTAAAGTAATAGCTTACCCACACATAGGTGGAATAGAAAAAACCCTAACAGAAGAAGAGTAACTAGTGACCCTTCGGGTCATACGATTATCTCTACAACAACAATCATTGAATGAAACATCTACATTAGCACACAACAACATAGGCCACGGGACATCTCGGCCCCTCTCCGTGAAGTCCATCTCTCCAACGATCTAGACCACCCCCGTGTCTCGCCTCCTCTCGATTGGCTACTTCCATGAGAGCGAGAGTGACGTGGCGGTTTGCCCCATGGCAAGGAGGGAAGGGTCTGTGTGCATGCTGAAATCTGACTCGACAGCCCTAGGCAACCGAGGTTGCGATTTTGAGTGTACATATTTTGGTGAACCTAACATGAAGAGAAAAAAATTTTGTTTATGTTTTTCATGTTCCAAACGTGCAGATCACATCACAACTTAAACATTCAAAAAAGTAAAAATCACTAAGCATTTTTACTTTAATCTTCATAGCTGCTTCAGCTTCTGTCACCTTCGCCATCATTCATTCCATTTGTTCTGTGGTGTCTACAGTACCCCCAAATATGACAGAATCTAACTTAAACCAAGGGAATATTCCTTCAAGGGAACCAAAACTCCCTCATTCGACAGATACATGCCTCCCCACCTAGATGCACCTATCACAAACTGCTAAGACTACGAAGAGTCAGATTATGAACAAGGTCAAAGAGACCAAAGGGAATCCAGGCGCTCTTTGTCTTTCAAGAATTCAACTTGGGAACACAATCCGGCCATAACAAATGTGCCACATAAAGCTAGGAGGGTAAGGTCAGAAATACATCAACCTGATCAACCTTCCACAAGCACATCCAGTACTCATCTTGATGAGGAGGTGAAATGATTAGAAAAACACTTGCAAGAGGCAAGAGACGCTCAAGAGGCACTAAGAGTCGCCTTGCGAGAAGAACCAAGAGAAAACTCTGCATGAGAAGAAACATACCACCATGAAAATACTCAAAGAGAAAATCCTAGAAATGAGGAAACACCTAAAGCTACCACTACTGCTGACTTAATCGCAACTCTAGTGCAAAGGATTAGAACCTTGGAAGTAGAACAAATTGCTCCTGAAAGAAGGCAGAAAGCCCATGACAACTTTCAAAATGAACAAGACCATGGGGCATCTCAGAATTATTATTCGAGAAATGCAAGTAATGATACGTGTTTGAATGGGAACCCTTCTATTCAGAACAATCCTGCAGTGTTGGGAAATCAAACAAATCAAACAATGGGTTATCAAAACCCTCCTACGGGGCTATTGCTATCAACCCCTCAATCGTAAAGCACCTTTCTGTGAATATATATTGAGTACTTGAAAGAACCTCTCAATCTAAACATAAGGAATGTGTAGTTACCTCAGTCATTGCCTGATCTCTCAAAATTCAAACGAGAATGAGATCCGAACTTGAATATCAAAGCTTATACCATAGCAATAAGAGAACTCCCTTGGGACGGGGTTGTTTCCAAGATCTTTCCTAAAAGTCTTGAAGGAATAGCTCTAGATTGGTACTATCGCTTGCTAGAGGCTTCAATTCACTCGTTCAGACAACTAATCAGAGAGTTTGTCATGGCATTTGACATGAACAAACTCATCAAAATAGGGATCAGAGAATTCCTCACCATGAAACATGAGCTGAATGAATCTGTAGCCCACTTTGTGACCAGATGGAGGCAAGTCCTCTATTCCTCAACAAGTGCCCTAAACATAGACCATCATGAACTATGTGATCTTTTCTGACATGCCTTGAACAAGGACATGAGAGAAGACGTTCAAAAATTACCATATAGATCCAATGAGGAAGCATTGGAAAGTACTATAAGGATAGATCAAGCTGCCATTGACAGTGGCAAAAAGGTCTATGGGTCAAACGGAAAGTTAACAAGGGAAGACACAAGGAACAACACCCATGTCATCAAGATTCTTAAGAACAACATAAATGCAACCACAGATGCGGTAACAGATCAACCCCCAGTCAAGAAGGTAAGAGACAATTACAACGGGAGAGACTATTATCCTTCTAATGTCAATGTGATTGACTGGCCCACAAACAATGGATACTACCCTAGAGATAATTATCAGCTTTGGAATCATAATGGAAATGGAAATGATTGAATGTATGAAAGGCCTCCATATGAGTACAACTCATTTTATTCTTTTCATAGAACAAGGGGGCACAACACTGAATCTTGTAGAGAGTATAATAGATTCATAGAGAGATTATCGGAAGACCAACAATGGTTGTTCATAGAAATGTTCTTGAACCCGTAGGAAGTCACACCAGATAATAAGGGCACAAGACAAACCCAAGCCCTGATAGCTCCATAGAACACCAACATGAGAATCTATCAGGATCTATTTCCCGCACATAAGGATTTAGAAACATCCAACCAAAATGAAGTAAACCAAGATAGCAACACTGGCATCCCACCACAACTAGGGCAGAAAGGAGAAGCTAGGATGATGAGATAGGTTGAAAAAATCCATAATGAAGAAGAAGAGGAAGATCTTGAGAATGAACCAAAGGAGGTATATGAGGGTGATGTTTTGGTAGTGAAACCAATACCAACTTCGATGGGACCTTATGAACTTATCGAAGACTTAAAAAAGACATGCTCACATATCATTCATCGACTTACTCAGGAACTCCCCTTCACATCGCTCAGTGATGTTAAAGGCAATAGGGGTGAAGTATCTCGATCAAATTACTCCTCCGCCTAGTGAGCAGATTAACCATGTGGACTATGACATCAACCCACCAAATTCAGAACTCAAGGATCCAGGGTTCTTTTTCGACTTAAAGCAAATGCCTTCCGAGGCCAAGCTAACCAAAAAAGGAGACCCTGCGTTGTACTTACAAATTTGGATCTATGACACTTGCATCAAATGAACCTTAATTGATGATGGAGCAGCCGTGAACATAGTTCCATTTTCCCTCCTAGAGAGAATGGGTTATGGGCACACAAGTATCACCGCTTCACGAGACACCCTGAGTGGGTATGGTAATCTAAAGGCTGCTACGATAGGGAAGATCATGCTTCCTATGACTCTAGGACCCAAGACTATCCCAACCACATTTTACGTCATTGACAAGGTCACATGATTTAATTTACTCCTCGGAAGACCATGGATCCATAGGATGAAGGTCATGCCATCAACGTTATTTCAAGAAGTTCGATTCCTACATCTGGGGAAGGTATATGTTGTGAAAGGGGATCCAAAACCTTTCAGCATTTTGAAATCAAATACATCAAACGAGTGTATAGACATCCCCATAGATTATGAACTTTCCACCAACAAACTGGTTATCCCTAGTCCTACACCTCAATCAATATGCATCAAGCGAATAGAAACTCCAAAAAAGACTATAAACACCATAGAGATGAAAACTTTAGAAAGTGAGGTGCCGTCAAAACAAAAAGAAATTGTTCCCAAGGAAAAGACAGTTAAGATCATGGAACGGATAGAGCTAGATGGACTTCTCCAATTCCCTCTAGAAGTGCTCATGATCAATATTCAACCTACTTACAAGCTCTTCCCTTGCATAGGGGAGAAACTTTATAAAACTTAAGGACTAGTATTTGAAACCACTATGTTAGACTTGAGGAATGCAGACCCGCACCCTTTCTTAGATCCTAAGGAAGACGTGATAGAGAGTTACCAAAGTGAATCATGTGTCCCCAAGACACCAGAAGAAATAGAATCTTATGAGCCTCTCATGCCATTAGAGGATTCATATAGACCATTGACACCCATGGAGGAGGTGGATTCTATTGATAATCAATCAATCAACGCAATAGGAATGCTACCTAGGATGTTCATGGTGTCTCAACCACAAGAGAAGCCAACCACCTTTGCCTCGGTGTAATCAAACAAACTTGGCGAGTGGGAAGCACCTTTAGTACAAATTGAGATGGTTTAAAGACTCCCCGATGAAGATGAAGAAAGTGAGGGTATGTTTCATAAGGAGTGGAAAATGAGACTATCTATAGGCACTGATGATCTTATCATTTTTGAGTTGCCAGGAAGTTACATTGGGTATTCGATGGATTTAAGGCCAGAACCAAATGAGAGGACAAGTATAAGCTTTGTCCCTCCTAATGAGCAAAGGGAGCCACAAATTCCATTCGAATTATTTCAGTTCTTACAAAGTATTCAAGATAGACATGTGAAAATCTACATGTAGGAACAGTTCAACTTGTTAGCAGAGTTATTAAGATGCGATGGAGTGCTGTATTGGACCCCTTCCCATCAACAAGCCTTTTGGGACTTACTTTGTCTCACGTTACCAAGGGAAACCACTGAGTTGGAAATGATAGAATTAGAAAACAAACCCTACAGAATAGGAGAACTTGTCCTAAGAAGAGGTAGCATGAAAAATAAAAAGAGAAGATGGAAAAAAACATTTTCAGAGGACTGGAAAGGTCCTTACATGGTTAAAGAAGATGTCAGAAATGGTGCCTATCTCTTGTGCACAATGGAGGGAGAGGAATTTGGCGAAACAGTCAATGTCTTTCACCTCAAGAAATACTATGTCTAAAAAACCAAAAAATCATAAAACATAAAAATACAAAAAAATTATAAAAATAAAAAAAATGCCTAAAATAATTTGTTTCTTGCATTTCAGTATCATTCTATTCATCTTGCATTACAGTGAATGACTTGCTCTTATATTATTTTCACTAAAGTAAGGAGTCTAAGGTTGCCTAGGTAAACGTGATCCTTTCAAATCCTAGAGATTGCCCATTTTCACAATCACCATATCCCCTTTTCATTCCCAATTATTCTAATCAAAGCCTAGGTCTTAGCTTTACACTGATCCCAGTCTTAATGAGCCAAGATGTTAGGTCTAAACAAAGTCAATATTCAAACCTACATTGTTCAAAGGAATCTTACAAGAAGACATTCCCATTTCTTCCCTAGTAGAAGAGAAGTCTGACTGGATTACAAAACTTTAGGTGGCGCTCAACCCCTTATCTTCCCTGGCCAAAAATGTCAGGAGGATCAAAAATCTGAAGGAAGCAATCTAAAATCTGAGTGAATAAAAAAATGAGTGATCAAAATAAGAGTGTTGAGAAAAGTAAGTATTGAGAGATCAAGTTACTGCATATCCAAAGTTCTAAAAGCATTCATTTCAATAATGTCAAAAATCCAAAAAAAAAAGAGAAAATCAAGTGAGGAAATACAAAAAAAATGAAAAAGCAAAAAAAGAGATATAAAAAAAGAGTGAAAGAGAGAAGATTGTTGAATGTTTGTACTCTTGGGTGGAGATCAGTCTAAGCTCAAAGCCTCAAGGGTGACATTCTAACAGAAAAAATAAAAAGAAAGGCACAAAGCACACACATGCACTAGTTGAGTAAATCCAAGAGTCTAGTAATCTTTAGGATCATCTTCTATCTAGGGACCCTAGTTCTTTCCCATTTATCCTTTACCCCGGGTCTATCTTGCTTTCCATCTATGATCTAAGTCTAGCGAATATCAATAAACTTTGTTACTTGTCTAAGTTGAAAGCTTGTCAAATTGTCTTATTTGGATAAGGATCAATGTTTAGCCTTTAGCAAAGCCCAAATTCGGAAGCACTCCATTTTCATTCTCGCTCCCCACTTGAGTTCTAAAATCCTATCTCACAGCCTTGAATAGGCCTCTTGTATTAGGACAACTTGCAATCCCCTGGATTGAAAATCATATTAAAAGAGTAGTCATATTGTTTGTTCCACATTGCATTCATACCAAAATTAGAAAAAAGAGTCTCAAAGAAATAAAGTCAATGTCATAACTAGTGACATTCTGTAGAAGTAAATGTTTCATTTAAAGTATCCCTTGTGTTCTTGCATCTACATATCATAAACTGCATCTCATATATATGCCAAAAAAAACTATAAAAACATGTCATCGTCATCATATTTACATGGTTAGAGTTGAAGGTCAAACACATAATGAAAATGTTCTTAAACTTCCAAGGTGCACAAGAGATGAGTACCCATCCGATAGACCAAAACCATAAAAAGATAAACTTTCATAGATATAGCCGAAGTTTACATGTATGAGAGTACTAGAGAGCTAAGACAAAAATGCTCTCAAGGGAAGTAAAGGCTCCCCATGCAAGGGGGCATGATTTCAAAAGGAAAGAAAAGTAAAATCAAGGACGGCTCCCTCCGATGGAACCCTCAGGACCCCTGTTCCTTTGCCTATGTGCACCACTAGTCACTCCATGAGATCTATGGGAGTGAAGCACCCTACTGTGAGCATGTGATTGCAAAGTCCCCGCTGTGCTAGCATCTCTCTATCCAAATCCAAGATGAGCCATCTCATGAAGCACCTGATTCTCAGTCTTAAGGATGAGATTCTTGGCCTTCAAATCTGCACTCGCCTAACATCCATGATATACAGGAGCAAAACTGTCAGTGTGTCGTCTAGCAGCAGGGGGCACACCAGGATCAACCAAAAGATTCTCTTGAGACAACCTAGTGAAGGGAGAAGCCAAGCCAACATTAATCTCGCGAATGAAAGCCCTCCACTCTTTAACATTACCTGTGAAATAAACCAAAAAAGTGAAAAATGTGTTAGTTCTTCACGAAAAGAAAGGAAAGAGAAAGGACAAAAGTGTGAAAACAATAAAGCAAACATAGACTTACATGGGTCACCAGGCTGCCAGTCAGGGTCAAGTTACCACATCACCTCATCAAAGTGAGGAGGCCTAAGAACCACAGATGGACCCTCTAGGACATCATGAGCATCATTTGCATCATTAGCATAATCAGAACCATCATCTTGTGCATCCTCGGGTGGGCCCTCATCTATCGAATCATCCCCATCAGGAATATAGTCCTCATCAGAAGAATCCGAGTCCTCAACCACAATGAGTACGCAGGAAGGAGTCTCTCTCCCTCCCCTTTGTCCTCCTCTCGAAGATATAGGAACTTTGGTAATGAAGACTTCAGGAGTCAAAGGAGTCCAAGTAATTGTCCTCTGATTAACCTTGCCCATCTCCTAAACAAATCTATAGTAAGTAGGCACTAGGGACAAATCCTCAGGAAGATCCTTTCCAAATTGTTGCAAGATGCGCTCAACGTGATGAGCCTCGACCAGACCATTATGGTCTGAAAGCTCTAATACCCTGCAGTAGTACTCTCCGATCTCACCATCACGTGACCATGATCCTTCCAAATCCACATAAGAATCAAAAATCATGTCCTCATATGTAAGAGTAGCTATAGCCTGCATAGAAGCATCAAAGTGACCCACCTGAATCCATCTAGCTGCTCTCGGAAGTCGCCTATCAGGAATCAGAACTAGCTTCTGATAAGGCCTAATGTGCTTAAAGATCCAAGTCATAACCAAAAAAGAGTGGCTAAAAGCAAGATCCCCTCGCCGTGTGATGCGATAGAAATCTCTGTATACCATGGCCAAAATGTCTGGCCCCAAAGCATAGACTCTGCCCTACTCAAGGCCTTGTATAATTCGTGCCCAACACCATCTTAAGGGAGTCGAGGCCTTGTCTCCAGACAACCTCGATGCGATCAAGCCAATCAAGAACTTCCTCAAGCAAGGAATGTGAAGTTATGGCACAAAAGTGAGCTAAACTCCAGTTTGATCCTCAGGATGATTAACCCCCATAAACTGTGCCCAAGATGCCTTGTCCTTGAAGGACTCGCTAGTAGGCAGGACAACATGATGTCCTCTCATAGGAACTCCAAGTATACGGTAAACATCGAAAAGAGTGATAGTCCACTCTCTTGAAAACTGTGGGCATTTGAAGGTGTTCCTATTCACATCCTAGTATGTCAAGATATCACAGTAGATACGTGCCACAAGATGAATAACTGACACATAACAGACTCTGGCTAAGCCCGCTCTCCTCAAAATGGCACGATCATCATCACTTAGTGAAGCAAACATCTTTGATAGCCACAACTCCTCTCTGCAAGCATTCCATCGAATGCGCATGTCCTACAAATCAAAAAAGAGCTTTAGATTAGATCTCGTCAACTCGGAAAAATCCTAAAAATCATAAACTTGCAGAAAATCTCACTAAAAAGTGTATAAACCATCAAAATTGCAATAAATAGGTAGATATAGTAGTCAAATTAGGTCGAAACAGAGTGAAACAAACTTTAGAAAACATCAAATTTTAGACAGAATTCACCCACTAGGGTCACCCCCCGGGTGACCCAGATGTTAACAGGATCTCCCCCCAGGTGACCCTGTTGTTAGGTAGATCTCCCCTCGGGTGACCTGCCTGACAAAAGGGGTGACCCTATGTGGAGAGCCCTCAAGAAAAAAGTGCTCTAAAATCCTCATTTTTCAGCCAATTTCAATAAACGAAAAACTAGACCTACTCTAAATGACAAAACAGAGATAATGCAACAAGAAAAATCACCAAAAACAGACCATTTTAAGATATTTTTCACAAAATTCAACCTAGGGTTTAGAGGGGAGTTTTTCACTATTTGTGTACTTGATTCTCAGTGGCTGAAGAAGAGGCAGCCATCTTCGCGATCTCCCCGACGATATCTACTCAATGACTATTCACACGATCAATTATGTCAACGATTCACTTAAATCCCACTAATTTGCTTGTTTTGTTTACCCTTAGCTTAGTTTCTTTTATGCATTCTTAGATTAGTTTTTTGCTTTTATTCATCTTCCATGCATCATTTTGCGTGCATTCATTCCTACAGGCCTCACCGACAAGGCAAAGAACTAATCGAACTCTCACGATCTATGGTAAGTTCATCATTTTAGCTTTCATTATTCATTTTGATATATTCAGGTGTCAGGCTAATGCTAGTTATTGCAGGTGCAATTATGGGAAAATCAACAATAGGGAAGGCCTAGTTCAGGAACGGTGCCTACCTTTCATGTAGACTATCGTCCCCGAGGGGGCAAATATGTAAGCACAAAAATCACGCATAACGTCCACGAGGACCCCTATTATGATATATGATCCTTGTCACATAAATGTAAGTGTGAAACAATGTGCTCTAAGCAGCAAACATATTGGTGACGTGTCTTCTCTTTCATCTTGTGTTGTTTCCTCTTTGTCATTTTCCCTCTCTCTTTGTTGTCGACGCTTTTCGACACTTTTGCAACACTTGTCGATTTGCACTTTCTGAGCTTTCGACCCTGTTCCTAAGCCTTATATGCATCTTGTAGGTGAGTTTTCCCCTTTCCCCTATGTTTTTCATCTTCTCCACCCCCTAGAAGCCTTCTAGAGCTCCCCCCAGCCATCTCCAACTTTCGATTATTAGTTTCACTCAACCAATCGAAATCTCCCCCTATTATTTCCAAATCTCCCATTGGGAGATCCTACTTTGCAAGTGGATATTTTGATTCTTACATATGACTGACCTATTTCCAAAGGTAGATCCCCTCCTTTTCATCTCCTCTACCATCTCCCATCATGCATTTTCATCCAGACCCCTTTCTTTCTAGATCTCCTGTCGGGTGACCCGCATAAATCAGGATCCATGGGCAAGCCTACTGGTGAAAGGGGTGACCAATGGGCGACCTTGTTGCATTTCTAGCCATAGAAAAACTCGAGTTTCTAACTTGAAATAGCTTTCTTTTCGCCCGTTTTTCTTCCAATTCTCATGATTTTCGATGCCTAATATGGAGTTGACTATTTCATGCACCCACACATGCATAATTAGCTCCATTTGATCTAAAATTAACAACTCATTCTCTCCCATGCATTCTTCTAATTCCATTTCTTCTTCAGTGATAAGCTATCATTGCTTCATCACTCTCTAATCAATTGAGTTCATTGGGTAATCAATCAAGTGCACTCCCCAATCAATCCTTGTTAACTCTTCAATTAATTGAGTTAACTTCTCAATCAATTCCACCTTTCATGCCTTCTTCTAACCTATAAATACCCCCCTCCCTCAAGCATAAAGGGAGGCAAATTCATTGTGCACACAACTCTTTCTAAGTTTTTGCTCTCCAATCAACATTCTCATGCTCACACGGGATGAAGGTGCCTTTTATTTGTTCATTTATTCAACAAGATTTCACATAAATCTCTTCAAGTGTCCTTACGCTGTTTCAATCAAGCCATCGTACTCATCAATAATTCTCATTGAGCTCATTTTGCAAAGCTTCTAAAGCTTCTTTTGCTTCTTTGTGTTGTCTTGTCACCAAGAGGTCTTCCCGTTGCTTCAAGAGGATACGAGGTTGCCATCAAAGATCTCTGAGGGTAGTGGAGGCTCACAAGTCTTCTTTATTTTAGGTTCCTCTATGCTTTTTTTCAATTGGTAGTAATTCAAAAATTAAAATTGCTCTTGGGATTAGTAATTTATTACTTTCTCCTTGATAGAATAGTTAGATCTAGCATTTTAGAAGTAATTTTCATTCATAGTTTAATTCATTTACTTGCAATTTCCTTTTCTAGATTAAATCATATCAAAACATTTGAAAATCCCAAAAACATAGAATAATTGCATTAGGTAAAATTTATTTTAGTTGCATTCATAGTTCCTTTCTTAGATTAAAAAGCATCTTTATTTCCAAAAATACCAAAAAAGCACAAAAACAAGTTTTGCATGTCATATAGTTGCATTCATAAAAATATAGAAGAGAACAAAAACATTAAATAAATCACAAACCCTTGATACCATCACAAGGTCAACAAAAGTCAACACACAACTAAACCTTAGGTCAACTCAAAACCCTAAGTCAAAACCCGAAGTCTAGTCAAGGTTAGTCCACATGCACCAATCTCTTGTCTCGGCTCACGAATGTGCCTAGGATTAAGAGGTGAGTGGGTGAGGGCAGTCCTCGGCGAGATTGAGGAGATCCCTCTGAGACCACAACAGGATCCATTTGTCTTATAACAACTAGAAGCATTTGGACAACTTCAAATACAATGAGCAATCATCTAACGAATTAAAAGGCAACAAGACATCAATGAAAGTAACAACTTACCCACACAGAGGTGGAATAGTAGAAACCATAAGAGAAGAAGAGTAACTAGTGACCCTTCGGGTCATATGGTTATCTCTACAACAACAATCATTGAACAAAACATCTACATTAGCACACAACAACATAGGCCAAAGGACGTGTTGACCCCTCTCCGCGAAGTCCAGCTCTCTAACAAGCCAGACCACCCCCGTGTCTCACCTCCTCTCAACTGGCTACTTCCATGAGAGTGAGAGTGACATGGTGGTTTGCCCCATGGCAAGGAGGGAAGGGTCCATGTGCATGCTGAAATTTGACTCGACAACCCCAGGCAACCGAAGTCGCAATTTTGAGCACACAATACCACCCTCAAAATTGTTGTTTGATCTTAATAGCATTATATATATATATATATATATATATATATATATATATATATATATATATATATATATATATATATATATATATATATATATATATATATTAGGCACACAGGTTTAGAGGAGTTTGAAAAGAGAATAGGGAAAGCAAGAAAATGAAATGATGTAAAACATCAAGCTAAGTGGTCTTGTGGAAGAAAGATTCTTTCCAATTTCTATTGAATCTCCAAATTTGATCATGACATGCACCAAATTCTACAACCATAAGGACAAGGTGCTCAGAACTATTAATTAAAAGACAATCATGTAAATCCAACCTCCATATATTGAAGAAATACTGAATCTACCACCAAGGGACACTTTTGTAAAAATATCCATGGAATCACCTAGAGAGTATTTTGAGGTTCATGTTGACTAACGTACAAACATCATAAATAAGAATTGGTTGGTTAAACCAAGAGAAACTATTTCCAAGTTACCATGGAAGTTGTTCTAGATTGAATTTCAAGAGGAATTCAATGACATGATTATTGTCTTAAGTCAAGTTGCAAGACTCAATGTTGCAAGGGAATTCCATCGATGGATGTTTTAAGTTATTACCAAGTTCATTTCCATGAAGGAGTTTATTGATTGAGCAACCCTCATCAATGATAATCTCCACAAGCAATTGTGCGCTTGTGTGAAGTCATACAGTCAAAGTAGTTTTATATGACATCATATTTGGTGTATGTCCTGATAAAGAGGCAACAAGTTATTGGACTAGAGTAGGTTGCCATCATGGGTACTGTTGGGACCTAAATAACAGCAACACAAAACTCTAGAACATTTCTAAATCACCTAGGACAGGGACTGTTGTCAGGGTGATAGGAAGAGGTTTATCAACAAGTTTTGGGTGATCTTGGCCAACTAACAAGAGTGGGAAGACTCCTCTGGTCTTTAATCTCATCTTAAACTCTGGAGGGATATTCCAAGGGGTATACCTAAGTAGGTATTGATACCAAACTAGATGAACAACTAAAAATATTAACAACCAAACCCAAATTTCTTTCTTAGCCCCAAATCTGTCACTAAACTAAGAATAGCTGGCTGTTAGAAGGCCCCTATATAGATGATAATGGCAATGCTACAAAATGAGGATGCATAAAACTACTACCACTTCTAATGATAAGATGTATTATTTTGTTTTGAAGATTGGGTGATCTAAGGCTACTCAGACTGGTGCCTATCCATTGGGCTATAGAGTCTAATGTTCAACAGAGGAAAAACAACCACACAAAAATGTATAACTGCCTATATGATAAATCAAATGCAATGAAAATCAATACCAAATCACTAAGAATACTTAATAATAAAACACAATACCATGTTCTTCCCTATGCAATATTGAAATGACCATTTACAAAGCTTGAAAATGGATTAAGAACTGTCACATTCATTCAAATCAGACCTTACATTCATACCACAAAATGTGGCAAGAGAAAACTATAACCACGATTATGGTTTGCTAAGAAAAACGCCTACAACAATGGAGAAAAATAGTAATTTGATACAAAGATTTGCAAATTCTATCACATACATTTCATGACTATTTCGTGTTAAACAAAGACTGCAAAATATCCTTTCCTAATCTGCCTTCTGGAGCTCACAACCTTGTTAAGAGATTGCCCAATTGACCAACCCCAATTACAACTCAAACACCTGCATATATAGAGTTTCAACTCACTGCATTCTCCCAGGCACCGCACCCTATCAAGGACTGCACCCACGCTACATTTATTTTAGTTCTAGGCTTGTCAAAAGATTTGCACGTTGGAAGAGAAAACCCATGCTCAATTAATTCTAAAAATGCCAGAGGAAGATTGCTTTCACTTTTCCTGTACTTAGAGCAATAAAGAGGGAAGGTTCTAATCCTTTCCCTGCCATCTGCAACATTTGACTTATCTGATTTGTCCTTTGTGCATTGAAGAATTTTACTGTGTCAATCACCTGCATAGCATTGTCTTGCAGGCTCATTAAATTATGGGTACAAATTAGCTTGTATATTCTTACAATCATGGCATACTCTCAGGGAATTAGCCTTTTAAAGCAATTACAACACTCCCAATGTGTTGTCCAAATTTTTAGTTTTGAGCCATTTGACTCTGACTGTACCCTGTGCATGCTAGACACCCTCTCTCGGCCACTTGCTATTTTTAGAAACTTCTTTATCAACTCTTCTGCTCACCTTATCAGAAAACTATCACCTTTTCGAACTATGGAAGGCCTCCTCAATTTCTGCCTCTTCTTTGCCTTATCAGAAAAACTTCATCTTTTGAAACTTGGCTCATTTTCTCCTTTAGTCGGCAAACTATGACTTTTCTGAACTAAGCCACCTTTGCCCTTTATCAACAATTTCTCATTTTTGCAAACTTTTCTTATTCTCCCTTTGGTTGGGAAAAGTGACCCTTTTCGAACTTGAGCCATTTTGCCTATCATCAACAAATTTACCTTTTGCCAAACTATCTTCTTCCTTCGCCATCGGCAAATTTTATCTTTTACAAACTTGGTCCTATCTTTACTCTTGTTGGTAATTTCCACATTTGCCGAACCATCACCTTCCTTGCCTCTTTTATCAACAATTTCTATCTTTTCAGAACCTTTCTTACTTTTCCTCTCCTTATCGCCTTATCGGCAATCTTTCAAAATCTTGAACTGTTTGGCCAGTTCATCTTTTCTTTGTTTTGCCGATAATTTCTTTGCCTCAATCATTTTTTCTTCTTATTGGCAAACATTCCCTTTTCCAAACTTGCCACTTCCCCTTCTTTTTCTCTATTGTTAGCAAAAAATGGTCATCACGAACCTTTCACTTTGACTTCACCCTTTCCAGCTTTATCCCATCGACAATTTTACCCTATTGGTAAACAATGAAAAGTCCAAACTTTTAGCAAGTTTGAGACCTTTCCGACTCACCGATAACTCTTCTTTACTTAGCCATTTTCACAAATTTATGCACCTTTTATTTTCCTTATCAATAAATCTAAAAAATTTCAAACTTTCCCTAATCATTTTTCTCCTTATCTTTCTTTATCAACAATTTCCCCTTTTTCTAAACTCTTTATGGCTTAGAAAAATCTTCCACATTTGCTTTATTGGCAAAAATGGCCCACGCTGAACCTTTAACTTTTCAAACCTTTGTCCTTATCGACAAATATTATTTTTCCCAAACTTTGGGAAAAAGCATTCCATTACCTTATCCTAGTGCTCAACAGGCTCTTCATCTATTGGAAAAATAGACAAAACATGAAATCTTCAAACCATTGTCAGCAAAGAAAGAGGTTCTTGAACTTAGTTATTCACTGACCAAGCTTTTATCCATTTCTGATGAAGACTTGTTCATTCCTTTGCTTTTGTCAGCAAAGTGACCATCGACTGAACTTTCTATTGGTAAACCTTCAGGTTTTCGAACCAAAACATAATGCCAACCGAATACTTAGAAGCTTTTCTCTATCACCTTGTCGTAACATTTCTTTGTCTCCTTCTGCTTTGTCGTCGCCTTGTCAGCAAATCAGTGAGTTCATGTGAACTTCCGAACTAGCTCTCTAGTTCAGATTTCACCAATTTGCCGACCAAAGGTATAAAATGAAAAAATTTCTAAGTGAAAAAAGGGGAAAGACTAGGGAACCTATACTTAGTTATTTTTTGCGGAAAAAGACCCTTGAAAACTATTCTTGATCGGATTTAAAGAAGGGGTTTTCAATTGGTAAAGGCATAATATGCGAACTTTAGATTTTTTGGGGCAAAATAGAGCATTTTTGGGAGAAAATTTTTGTAGGTCCCAACAGTGGCTTTGGTTGGGGACATGTGACAAGTAGTGTCACAGTGAGGATTCAAATCTCTAGGCAGACCAGAAAGGCACAAAACACATAGAAACACAAAAAAGGGAAAAAACACAAACGTATTTATAGAAAGGCATATATACATGACAAAATACAGTCATAAACATTAGAGCACAAAAGACTATTGATTGTATTCAAAATTTAGGGGAAGTGTTACCTATGAAAAATAATGCTTCAGATGATGTCCATGAACGGGAAGCTCCAGAAGCACTCCTTCTAAAGTCATCAAATGGTAAACATTGAGCTCCAATTTCTTAGCTACTTCATATGGCCCAAGTCATAATGGGTCAAATTTGCCATGTTTCCCCTTATCGTCAGATTTTTCATCCCAAAGAAGAACCAAGTCACCAACCTGGAAGTCTCTTGATACAGTATTCTTATCAAATAAGAGCTTCAGTTTTTGCTTATGAATCAACATTTTATCATGTGTAGCTATCCTCTATTCTTCTAATTTAGTCAACTGCAATATCCTCTGGGACATTGCTTCATACTAATCCTCTTGTATTTCACGCAACAGTTGGTACACTGGTAACTCCATGATGACTAGCATTTTTACCTCTATCCCATACACCAGCTCAAAAGGGCTCCTTCCAATAGATATTTTGAAGGTTATCTTGCTAGCCCAAAGAGCATACTTCAATTTATCATCCCATCTCTTTTTAATCTAATCCAGTGTTCTCTTTATGATCTTCATCAATCTTTTATTACTAAATTCAGCATGTCCATTGCTTTGGGGATGGTAAGGGGATGAATGCACAAGCTTTATGCCAAACCTAGAACACATGTCTAGCATTTCTTGAGACCTAAAACACCTGGCATTATCTACCAAAATCCTGGTTGGTACTCCAAATCTAGTGATTATATTACTGACTATGAAGTCAATAACCACTTTGGAAGTTGCATTACGAGTGGGAATTGCTTCTACCCACTTGGTAAAGTAATTAGTGGCCACAAGAATCCACTTAAATCCATTGCTGGACCTCACCTATATTTCCCCAATAAAATCAATTCCCCACTGCTAAAAAGGTATATCAACAGCAAGGGGTAGAAGGGGTAATGCTCTAGCAAATCTCATCTTGCTAGAAAATCATTCGCAAGTATCACATTTCCTTATCTTTTGTGCCACATCTTTGAATAAAGTAGGCCACCAGTACCTAGCCCTAAGTATTTTATGGGCAGTGCTTTTAGCTTTGAAATGTCCCCCACAAATACCATGGTGACACTCATTCATCACAGCTTCAACTTGCTCTTGATTCAAACATTTGAGCAATATTCCTTCATGATTTCTTCACATGAACTCATTTTGAAAAAGAACATACCTTTGAGATTTCAACTTGAGAGTTCTTTTTTAAATATCTTCCATACATGGTGGACAATCCATGTTTTCAAGATAGAATAAAACATCCTTGTACCATGCATTGTCAGCTAATGAGCCATGGACTGTATCTGCTTCTTATGTTCTCCTGTCGCTCATCAGGTGTCAGAAACTCCTGATTCAGACCTGTACACACGAAAGAGGGAAATAGTTGGTGTTGTTTAGGGGCTTGCCTAAGTCAAACCCCATGAATGGTGTTCCCACCTCCACAGTAATAGTGATAAGTGTGATAGAGTGTGTGTTCTCGCGATGAGCAAAGGTAAAACATATAATAAAGATTGTTGCAATTAAATGAAATGGAATAGAGTTACCATGAGCTTGAAACCCTAGGTGAAAGCATGTCACAACATGGATCATCCACAAGGTGTTGAAGGAGGAAGAATCTTCCTTGAAGTCATGCATGGGTTAGTACACACATCAATGATATGCACAAATAAAGAGCTTGTAGATAGATAAAGAGATAGAAATTGCATAGAGGGTCATTAGGAGGGTTATGTGTGTTCAAGCCTTGTATATATATGAATCCATTACTTTCTGAGGGTCCAATTGAGTCAAGGCTGACATGATGCATCACCAAGGCACATAAGGTTGACATACCTTAATTCAATCCTTGTTATTACCTAATTGGTAGGAAACTAGCACTTGGGCACTAGGGTATTGGCTAATTAGCTCTTGAAAGGGTAGGTTGCTTGGGGACTTAGAGAATATCCTTAATCAAGACCCAAAATTCATAGAACATTAAAGAAAGTGCTAAAACTCGTGTGAAATTGTCTAGGGTGACAATTTACGATACTACATTTAGTCCCCACTTTAGTGGGAGTAGGAACTTACACTCTTGCTCGTGCTAAAGTATGGAGAAACCAAAAATCCCTCATAGAATGTCACTAAGTTTGAGAGATGTGCTAGCCCCTAAGCTTAGGATTCTATGAGTCACAAGACACATGGCCTAAATCACACACATATACACATATACATACACTTGAGAATTCCATGAACATTAGATATGACAAAGCATACACAAAGCATACATAGAGAACACACAAAGCATACATGTAATACATGAATCAAACACGTAATAAACAAAGAAAAACACAATACATGAAGGAAACATAGAGAATACATGCAAAACACACACAGAATACATGCAGAGCACACATGAAGAATTACATGGAAGACAAAAGCATTCAACAATGAAATCAGTAACCCAGATGATCCAATGCATCACAAATACATAAGTACAGAAGAAAAATCTTGATTCAAGAAGGTAAAATAGACCTTAGTCTAAAAGGTTGTCTTTATTACCATGCGTCGTCCCTAAGATGTTACCAAAATTAGAGGAATTCTAAAAAGGAGATAGAGGAATGTAAAGAAGACATGTACAAATAGACAAGGGAGCAATCAATGCGAAATAAAAAGATAACATGACATGGACACTAGCTTTCTCTATTGCTAGGGGTCATGAACAATGCCCTCATGGATCATGGACTAGTAAGGACCACTAAATTACTAGGTGACCATGAGTGTTACAATGAAAGGTCGCATGAAGCACAAAGTCTAGCAAGTTGCATTATGCTAGGTGGTTGATGGACAATCAACAAATGGAAACATCACGGGCTAGTAAGGACTACCGAATTACTAGGTGAGTTTCATGTCAAGTGAAGACATCACAGGCTAGTGAGGACCATCAAATCACTAGGTGAGCTCCATGCCAACCCTATCAGAGACTATAGGCTAGGCAAAGCATGATGTTTGCTAGGTAAATATGGTAAGGTGCTACAAAAATGATCAATAAGTGTTTTGATATCAAGACTAGCCACATGGTGCATGAACAAAGTAAAATGTGTAGGATAATATATTCCCCCACCTTAAAGTGATTTCTAACTCTATCAGGGAGTAATTGCCTTTAAGGTAGTAAGAGTGATATATATGTCAAATAGGGATGAGAGCTTCCTAGAAGTACATGTCCAAATGGTATGTTTCTAATAGCTACATCATGAAAGAATTGTGCATGTATGGATGCACATGTGAATAGAGAACCAAGAATGAATCACTCTTGCCCCCCATAATGTATACAAAAGTCTACCGCAATGTGATGACAGAGGTAGCTTGATGCCATAACAAAGGATACTCCATCATAATGATGTAGAGAAAAGAATGTTTTGTTATGCAAACATGAAGTGAGTGAGGGTGATCCTCACCATCACTTTTTATTTGAAGAAAGAAGTGGTGCCACGAAACACATGTCACAAAGTTGTTAAATTTTGTCATGTAAGGCTCGACATTCATTAGTAGAATGGCTTGGAAGTTCTTGATGATATATGCAAAAAAGGGAGTTTTGATTGATTGTCTTGTGGAAACCTTTTGCGTGTTGAAGGAGGAAGAGTGACCAAGCAGTCTTTGAGTGAAATCAAAAAAATATACTCTTATTGAGATATAAGTTAAGATGTAGGTGGAGTAGGAAGCAACCCTTTCAGTTGGGGAGAAAGGTTTGATTTTTGAAAAGGAGCCGTAGCAACTTTAGAAGATGGCGGCAGGAATGTAGGAGAAGGTTGGAAACCTAAACCTACTTTAGACAAGTGCAGTGTTGGTTTCACGGGATCCTTAACACCTTGTTCCATTCATCCTAAACCATTTCCATTATATCCATGTTTAGAAAGAATTTTGAATCCACACCCATAATGTGTCTCCAAATGAACAAGAAGAGGAGAAGCCACATTACAATCCTTGTTGATATGAGGATTGTGATCATATGTTAAAGAAGTAGAAGGATCATTCTTTTAATCATGGTGAGGAGGGTCAACTTTAGATTTAGCATACCCAAGGGGGTTGAAATCCAAAGAGCCTCAGTCGTCACCAAGACGTGCATTGGAAGAAGAAGGCACATCATCATGGATAGAAGGAGAAGATGTAGATTCAAATTGTTTAGAAGAAATAGGTTGTGTAGAATAAATCGAAGATACCTTCGGGATATCAGGTTTAGATTGAAGGATTTTGTACGCTCCAATAAAGGAGGGTGTAAAATCTAGTGAACCCCAATCATCACCGAACATACGCTCAAAGGATCAACACTATCCTGATCATCACTGTTGTTAGTAGTGGAGGATAGTGGGTCAACTTTTGTTGAAGAAAGAACCAAATTATTAAGAGATTTTGAAAGAGGATGTTGATTCCTTGCTTCCACTTGCAAGAAAATTTATGGGTTTGGATAAACATGAACCATATAGAGCTTGTTGTTATGAACAAATTTCATTGTATAGTGAAGAGTAGATAGGATTGCCCCCATGGCATGAATCCACCATCTACAAAGGAGAAGATTGTATGAAAGAGAATTAGGCATGACATGGATAAGTTTAGGCAAGGTCATAGGTCCAAAGTTAACAAGTAGTGTGATTTTACCTAGTGATTGTTTACCAACATTATTGAAGCCACAAATATTATGTATATCAGGCTTAATAAGAGAGATGAAGGATGAACAATTCCATAAACATTAATACTTGATCCATTATCAATCATAGTGTGCTTTATTCCAATTCTATTAATGATGACAAATATCATGAGAGGATCATATTATTGTTGGAAGTTTCACGAGAAGATAACTCGCTTTGCTAAAGACAATATCTAAACTCGTCACATGCATACCATCTAACAAGGCTACTACTTCATTCAGTCTAACAGAAGGTGGAACAACTATCTTCTGTAGAGCCTCCTGGATCATTATGTGGTATGTACAGGTTTAAGGTTTGTATTAAATGCCAAAGTGATATCTTAGTCGAAGTAGTGTGAATCTACTCGACAAGTCATATTCTCTAGTAGTATGTTGAGAAAGATGAGGAGGTGGGGGAGGAAAAGGTTGAAAAGGTGGAAGAGAAGTGGGCACGCTTGGTGCTTTCCTACTTTGCTTGTTATAATGGGTATTGTATGTGTGAGCGATTGCATGATAATGAGGTTGTTATGACATATTTTGAACACATTAATTATTTTGAGTAATTTGCTTTGCAGAGTTGAAAATGTAACTAGGAGGTAGAGATGCGTTTGGAACACCTCAAACTGTAATCACATGTTTAGAGAGAGGAGGTGGATCAGGTGCCTTATGAACAATGATTTTAGGAATATTTTGAACATTAATGCACTTATCCAACATCCCCTTAATGGGTGGGATAAGTCTATTGATGATGATGGAATTTACATTATTATCTTTTTGAGAATTACAAGATATAGGAGAAGGCATGGAAAAAGTATTCTCAACATCTATTCGCAGGGGATTCAATGTGAGGGAAGGCTCTTCATCCACTAATGCTTCATTTCTTGGAGGGAGAGCATTGGAATGAAGAAAGGGTGAGTGATGTTAAGAAACATATTAATGATTTCATCCTCTTGCGTCGAGATGTCCTCATAATTAGGAGGAATCTTAGGAGAGGGATCAAAAGAATACAATGGCATGGGAAATGCTTTGATTTTACCATATTTTAGGAATGAAACATCAATTTCACCAACCTTTTGAGTAAGGTTGGAAAGTGATGAAAGAAAAGAAGAGGACATGTTTGCATCTAGATGGTTTTGTTTATGCTTTTGCTTTCAAATCTCAAAGAAAAGATAGATGTATGAATGTTCTTTTTCTTCTAATATAAACACAAATGACAAGTATGATATGCTATAGCAATTTGTAATCAAAATTAGTAACTAATTAACATATAAAAGATTTGAAATAAGATGGCAATCATGACCATTAAGTGTAAGACTAGTGGGGTTTACCAAAAAGGTGAGGTTTTTGGTAAGTTCAGTGCAATAATGAAGAAGTATAAATGTAAGATGTGTAAATAGAAATGTTTAATCAATTCAATACTACTTAGATCTGATACAGAAAATCAGAAAGTTGCAAATGTAGGATGTGTCGGGATCACCAAAATTTAGGATAGAAAAGAGAGACCTAATCTATCACAACTAACTAGGTCAATCCTTTCAATCAAACATTGGAACACAAGTCGCCAACAACTTCAAAATAGGATATTGTCCCTTAGGAAGAGCCTTGCTGGGTTGGTGAGAGATTTGTCCCTTTGTTGTAATAAAAAATATTCAGGCAATTAGGCTAATCTAGGGTTTTAAGTGATCTAATTGACAAAATGAAGAACTTACAGGTGTTATAGGTCGACTATACAGGAACAAAGGGCAGATCGGGAAGGAATAGAGTTGTCAGAGCCTACAGTTGGAAACTAGAATAGATCTAGGAGGACTGGGGCATTGGGCACCCTGGTCCTAGGGTTTTGGCCCTAACGAAGTCTATGTGTGATTGTAGCTACTGCTTTTGTTCTCCTGTCGCTCATTAGGTGTCAAAAACTCCCGATTCAGATATGTACACACAAAAGAGGGAAAATGGTTGGTGTTGTTTAGGGGCTTGCCTAAGTCAAACCTCATGAATGTTGTTTCCACCTCCACAATAGCAGTGACAAGTGTGATTGAGTGCTCGTGCTCACAATGAGTAGAGGCAAAACATATAATAAAGATTGTTACATAATCAAATGAAAAGGAATAGAGTTACCATGAGCATGAAACCATAGGTGAAAGCATGTTGGAACATGGATCATCCAGAAGGTATTGAAGGAGGAAGAATCTTCCTTGAAGACCTGCAAGGGCTAGTACACATAGCAATAATCTACACAAATAGAGAGCTTGTAGATAGATAAAGAGATAGAACACTTGTTAGAGAGAAATTGCATAGAGATTCATTAGGAGGGTTAGGTGTATTTAAGATTTGTATATATTTGAATCCTAATTACTTTGCGAAGGTCCAATTGATTTGAGGATGACATGATGCATCACCCAAGGCACATAAAGCCTACATACCTTAATTCAATCCTTTTTAGGACCTAATTGGAAGTACACTAGCACTTGGACACTAGGGTCCTGGCCAATTAGCTCCTGAAAGGGTAGGTTGCATGGGGAATTAGCCAAGATCCTTAATCAAGACCCAAAATTGATACAACATTCAAGAAAGTGCTAAAACTCATGTGAAATTGTCTGGGGTGACAATTTATGACACTACAACTATATACCTATTCAAAAGGTCATTTTGAATGTGTGATAACTTCCACTATTTTTTGCATGTTGTGATCGCAACCATGCATTATGCAATATTTCATTTTTTAGAATCTCTCAATATAAATTATGCTTCATAATATATCTATGGTTATCAGGCTATCAGTTTGATTATGGAATCATTGAGTTGTTATTGTACTTGTGCTCTCTTTTTTAGGTGCAGCTCTCGCAAGATATTAAATATTTTCCAGCATGTTGATATGCTTTGAGTTTGTACCATAGTAACATTCCAACAACTAAATATTGCACTCTCAAGAACATTTGTGTTGTGAACCAACTACCAATCAATCCATAACTTCAATTCCCCTTACATCAACCTCATATGATTTGAGGTCAGCATAAAATGAAATCAGGCATCACGGTAGATCATCTCTAGTGAACTCTATTTCTAAGGATGTTATGCTTAGATAAAAGTCCATAAAATGTATATGCTTCCAGACAAATAGAATGTAACTTTAGACATAATCAATGGCTATGTACTCATTTTCAAATTGCAAATGAGTTGCTAAGGTTTCAAACTTTTGTGCAAATTACATGAATAAATGAGCAAAATGTAGATAGTTTATTTCTAAATTGGAAGTCTATCAAGCAAATTCAAAAGAGGAACTTGCATTCATTCCCATTTATTGGAATTAGGACTCACCACAATACATGACAAGATGCTTCAGTGACCAAGTTGCATAGTAGTTACAAAATATCTAGACAAACTTCCTTCAGTACATTCCACATGCAATTTCATCACACTTGCATATTGGATTTCATGTTAGTAGACATCTAAGAAAAGTTTGTGAGCCTTTTCCATTCACTATTAAATCCCCAATCTCATATACAAAAAATTATTATATACTATGAAAGTTTCTATTTATACTTGCTTAATAGTAGAGGAAGACCCTACAAAGTGTTGAAACCCTAGTGCATTTAGTTATGAGTTTGTAAAGAATCAAGCAATGAGCAATAAAATGGCTAGAGATTAATTTGGTACTAAATCCAAACATAATAAAATGGCTAGAGATTAATTTGGTACTAAATCCAAACATAATAAGTTGCTTGAATCAATGGAAAATTGTCAGTATATCGATGAGGATGTAATTATAGAACTAAGTGTAATGAGATGGTACACAAAAAGAGAGTGGAAGGCGGAATTACTTTTACACCAAACCACCATATTCAACCATTTACATTACACACCCTAAAGTAAATGGTTATGATTTTTAAATAGATAACACATTAAGAGTACTAATTTATAGATGGTGCAATAAGGGCACAGTGCTGATTTGAACACTTTGTTAAACTTGAAGAAGCCTCGATCATCAAGCTAGTGTAATGTAGTTTTATGCTGAGCTATGATGGATAAGGGCATGCCATGTTATAATATGTGTACAAGATGACAGCACATTGTAACATGCATAAGCATATTTTTCCAATAACTCAGACTTGCACAATGTGCGAATGTTATTCTATGCGAGGGTAAATTTGAAGTTTTTATTAACAACATTCTTTGTCATATCTTTGTGCCATTTAGAAGACTATATCGTACATCATGAACAGACCATGAACATTTGTGACAAAAGAAGACAAAGTTCGACCTTCTAAAGAATACACTACACCAAGCCAACAAATAGTGAAGTCTTTAGAATAGAGTGCACAATCAAACAATCCCACAAATAGACTACACAAAGAAAATTGCATAAACTTCAAACATTACAATAAGTCCACGCTAACCTTGTCAAACATAATGAGAGTATGACAAATGCCAAGTCTATCTTTTCACCTGATCATCAGAATAACTTGCTGAATGTACAGTAGATGACTTTGAGCTCCCAAATGAGCCAATAACTTTGTCCAAAGACGTTCTCCTTCAAGGCCAACTTTGACCATCCATCTTGCCCAAGATCCTTAAATGTAGGTACTAACTGGCAATTCTATAAATAATATCATGTAATTTTTTCTAAGGAATTTGCCAAGATGTTTATCTTTCACCATTCAGTACATGATTTTTTTGAGAAGGATAAAATTGACAAGGGGATTTAATTTTTCCCTATATGGAACCATCTAAATTGCCACAAGTGAAGAGCATAACCCAATCCCCAGAAATATTTTGAGAGCCAAACATGCAATAGAGAAAAATCAAAATGAAAGTGATCAACTAGACTGCAAGCATGCCCGACTGAAACTGTAGGTCTATGCGTTGATCTCCTCCCTCTTGGTTGAGGAGATTACTGCCTTAATGCTGAGGAAGTTACCACCTTAACCACATCAGGGGGAGCACATGCGCGTAAAAATAACAAAAGAATAGACTTTATACGTATGAAGCAAGATGGTCTATATGCATTATAGCAGTCAGAGTATCAAACAAAAATGGACATATATATATCCTTGTTAAAACAGAGAGATTGAGATGGAGAAGCCTAAAAGCAGACATTATGTAAAAACACAAGAAACCTAGCATGGCAATACATAATGAGGTCGTTGCCCCCATGCCATCTCAAAAGAGATCATCCTTGTATACTAGAAAATAGATATAGGTATGCTAAAATTAAAATTAATCTAATTCCACAAGCACAAATTTGTGCATTCTTGTACTCTTTACACCTAAAAATTACATTTTAAAATGCAGTTGATATGACATAATAAAAGTTTCATCCATGTAATGACAATTTTATTGCATTACCATTGATAGAACCTCTCTACTCTATCTTTATTGACTTCAACAAATTTCAACAAAATTTTTGAAGAAGTGGAACATTTTACACCACCAAAAATTTAAAAATAGACTTTAATTGTGCACCCAAAGAAGTGTTAGTGTATATATATTTCATATATATTATACACTTAGGCATAAGCCTACTTAGGTGAGCCTTACACAATCTTGACACATGTCAAGGTTGTTAGGCGGTTAGTTGAGGGGTCATCAAGTCTCCCACTAAACTAGCCACTCATGCTAGTTTGTAGGAGTCTTTCACTCAACTAACCTCCACTTTTCACCTATTTGTACTTGTCATTTCGACTACCAATACACTCAAATTCGATGCCAGTTTTTGGGTTTGTTGATCATTTGTTCTTATATGGTACCAGAGCTAATCTCAGCTCGTTTGTTGGCTCAATTTCTAAGGCAAGTCTCTTGCTCAGCATTTGAAGGCACAAGTTTGCAGGTTTGTTCTTCGTTTACTCACGAGGAAGGCATATTGATCACTGCCCCTGCTATTGGAAGCACCTCCAGAGGCCAATCCAACCCTATGATCTCCAAACCGTGAACACCCCTACTTTGAAGGAATGGCCTGAGAAGGAGGAGGACACTCATGATGTTTTTTGTAGACCATCGAAGACCCCCAGTGCAAGGTGTAGAGAACCGACAACCTAGAGACGTAGGCCATACCAGCCCTTGGCTTCCAGCATAGGATGTTGGGGCTTCCAATGTAGGCCCCTGACCTCCTTTCAAACGTCCTCAACTAACTAAAACACACTTTTTTTGTTAGAGCAGAAAATCTCTGCATAAGGGATTTGTGAAGGCTGCAAGGCGATTGAAGAATCGAAACCCGATCTTCCTCAAAGAAGGTGCTGCCTTTTCTCATTGAAGGCGGTGACTTTTTGGCATGTTGAAGGCATAAGCCTACTTCTGTTCAATGGATGAGAGGTGATGGCCTATAGTGTTAAGGAAAGGCATTGACGACTCTTTGATGTGTGTTGAAGGCTCTGTGTATTCTCAAACTCGCCAACACTCTGCCAAACTCTGCCACGCTCCATTCTTATGTAGGTTTTTAGACTGTTCTTTGCCTATTTTTTGGAGGTCTTCTAAGGATGAGAAAGGCAGAAAAATAGCAGACAGAACCTATGCGTGAGAGAGAGAAGGTCAACATCCCTTTTCTTGGCGAATGTGGAGTGTTCGACGTTCTTGGGAAGGCATCTTCTCTTTTGTGGGACACCTCACTCTTGTGACGACCCAAGAATCTGCCCTAGCAAGAAGAATCAACCTCTGTTAGGCCTCCATTCAGCAGAGGGAGCCGTGTCACCTCCCAACCAGCCTGTCCCTCCATCACTTGGTTTCCACTACTATGTATTTGCCCTAATTTGGGCTCCTAAAATTATTTTTTAAACTTTTGTAAGCATTTCAAATTATACTTTTTTTAGTGTTAAAAATAGGCATTTTTTAATTGTCTAAATTACACTATGCAATATAAAAATACAAAATAGGGGGGCATTTTAATTTGGGGATAATTTCCTTGAGAAAAATGCCTTGTGAATATGATTATTGATTTTTAAAACCATGTATCTTCGCCTGTCAAAGACGAAGGGTAAGGCCCGGGTTGGCAGGAGGCCAATTCCCCCTCACGTATAAAACTATTGTAATCTTCTTTCCTTGCCGTCTCCAATGAGTGGTTGGACGACTAGGATTTTCCTCATCCATGGGCATTTTTTTGCTTTTCAATGCAAATGCATTAAACTAGGTCATTTACGGGAAAATAATTCTGTAATAACTTTTGCTTGGTAGTTTGAAATTGAGCACCATTTTTTGCAAAAGTTAATGTTTTTTTTCATTTTCCACACTTTGCTACTACTTGCATTGTAAAACACACTAAGTTATAAAGTGCCAAAACTGGGGGGTCACCTAATCTGGGGGGTTGCCTAATGTGTCGACTTTCTTTTGTCTAAAGGAATTAACTTGTTCTAATCATGGGATATGAAACTCACTCTTCTGTAATCAACCTAAACAAGAGAAACTATAAGTCCTGGTGTGAAGGCATCTTGAGACATCTCAGGTTTCATAATGTCATACCCTATCTGTATGGACTTATCCCTGAACCTAGTCAGCAATCTCAGAAGGCTAAGTGGTTTAATCATCATGATCACATTGCTGGATTAATCAGTTTACATATTCCATATGATGCTTTGTATGCCATCATGGATATTAACTATCCATATGCATTATGGATCAAACTTTGGGAGATATATGGAGACTCCAATGTTTCTCTATTCCCACATGATCCCGCTTTGATCACAACTCACATCCCTAATCATGATACAAAATGTTAGTGTATACCTTTATTCTAAAGCATATACACATTTGCATTTAACCATACTTAGTTATTTATCCACATGTTACTTTGAACATGTCAAAGTAGTTGGTCATTTTTGAGAGGTGTCAACTAGCATCGACACCTCACGCTATGTTTGTGGGAGGTTACTCGCCACAACTCCATGTAGAGGAGTCCTATCCTCGTTTCATGGAGATTCAAGTACCCACACTTGCCTATTTATACTCGCCTCATTTGGTAATACAATCTGGTCGATTTAGTGCAAACTTGTGTGCTTGTTGTTTATTCCATGATCTTGTTTTCTGCATGGTATCAGAGCTTTCTGGAATAGCTTCAATCCGAAGGTTCTCTATTGTGTAACTCACCCCCATTGACGCTGAGCTTCATTCTATGAGTTTTTTGTTTGGTTGGTTTTCTGGTTATTAACTGTGGTCTTTGTTTGCTACGTTGATGATGGGTGAATGCCCTCTGAAGTGCCTACGAAGCATTACGTTGAACACCCTTTGAAGGGCAAGAGAGGAAGGTCTACATAGGTGGGGAGGGCTCAGACCACGGCCTACGCAATAGAAGGCCGAATCTGCACCTATCTATGCATGCAATAGGTGCCTTTACCCCATGACAATGCCCACACAGGGTCGTACACGCCTTCTCCTGTGCTCATGCCTCATGGTGAAGCACCCGAGCACCCTCACATTAGCGCATAGCCATTGAGGAGTCATCAAGTCTCCCACTAAACTAGCCACTCACACTAGTTTGTAGGGAGTTAACTTGATGACCAGTCTTAGTTGTTGAGTCTTTCTCTCAACTACTAACTAACTTTGGTCTCCTATATGTACTCATCTTTTGCATTGTTTATGCATTGCAATTCATAATTGCTTTCACTCCACATTAGTAATCAGCTCATGCTTAGTAGTTTTTGGCTTTTAATACTATTGCTTCATCATATTCCAGAGTCACTTCTTAAAAAGCTTCCAGTGCTTCTTTGCAACAGGACATCAATCTTCCTAGCATTGCTAATTGGGACATATTTCTACCTGACATCACTTGTCTGTTTTTAGAGTCTCACATTGCTAACATGGAAGCACACTTTGAGGACATCGGTCTTCTCTTCGATGATAGCTTCGATGAAGCTACGTCTCCATTATCCTCTTTGGATACTCATGCTCTACATTGTCCTACACATGGTTCTAGATTGTCATCATCCTCATCTATTGGGCATGCACTTGATTTGATTATGGCATCCTTCAGCATCAACATGGGGACACCTGAGCACACTTTGAAGACATCAACATGGGCATAATCATCCTTGGATCAACTTCAACATGATTCAAGATCATACTTACATCTTCTCGCATGGGAAGCTATCCTGCATCTTCATGTGATTTCACTTCTTCCCAAGGGAACGAACATTGTTCGAGGTTCTTGGATCTACATCTGCATCATTTGTTGGCTATCTAGCCTCACTGCAATAGGACATGTATTATGGGGGGGTCTCATAGACCTTCTACCATTTTCTCTCCTATGGGGGGAATAATATATTAAACTCTATGAAAGAAGTAGTACTTCTTCACTTGTATAATTTCTCTCTTATCTCTCTTTTGGAGGGTAGTTTTTTCCCACTAGGTTTTCTACCTTTCTCTATTTCTGAGAGATTGCATTGTACTTGGGTACCTCACCAGGCTTTGTAACTAGGACCCATTTCATTTGTGCCCACCTAAGTTATGCTTAAGGGGGGTGTTATTGTATATATATTTCATATATATTATACACTTAGGCATAAGCCTACTTAGGTGAGCCTTACACAATCTTGACACATGCCAAGGTTGTTGGGTGGTTAAAGTTGTTAGGCGGTTTGTTGAGGGGTCATCAAGTCTCCCACTAAACTAGCCACTTATGCTAGTTTGTGGGAGTCTTTCACTCAACTAACGAACCTCCACTTTTCACCTATTTGTACTCGTCATTTCGACTAGACCAATACACTCAAATTTTATGCTAGTTTTTGGCTTTGTCGATCATTTGTTCTTATAAGAAGTAGGTCATTACCTTTGTTAATGGTGATTGATTCTGAAAACCTCACCTAAAACTCAGATGCTTCATAACTGCTAGAACCCAATGACTAGGGGAGCACTCCAGCCAAAGGAAGAATCATCTTGCCCCTGTGAATAATAAAGGCTCAACAGGCTCACTTGTGCAGACCTAGTAATAAAGGCCCAGTAGAATGACCTCTGTGTACCTAATAAAAAGGCTTACCCATAAAGTGAAGCCTCATTGATTACTACAAGGCAAATATGTTGTCATGTTGATAGAAGTGAATGGGATGAAATGAGTAGATTTTGTTTGTACCCAAAAATGTAGATGTTTGTCGGAGCTGATGATCCCTGTAGCCATTCATCCAAATTGAGGCCACTGTAAGGTTCTTCACCTCCTACATTCCATGTTCCTACAAATACCCTACAACCCAAATAACTTAAAGTTACCTCTTCTTTGTCATGTAGCAAGAAAAATTGTTTGGATTAATAGCTCAAAGTTTTAAAAGATAGTTTTTATAGGCTTTTGTATTTTGGTAGTGGCAACATAGCTTATCAAATCTCAGTTGAATTTAAACTGAATTTAATAGATAACTAATATAATTTAGATCTTGCACATTCGTATCTTGGGATATATATGGCTCCAGTCTTGCCAATGTGACATATGTAGTTTTGGTAAACAAATTTTCTATCATGATTGACAAATGCAGTGAGAAGATGATTATGTAGGGCAACTATGCAAAGGCCAAAAATTTAGACCCAATCTTTGAAATGTAGAAGCCAAAGGGGAAGAAAGAAAACAAGATATAGTTTGACTAGTTAATTTAACAAATTTTAATGAGGGTTGCACAGTTGTATGCCTCTGTGCCCTAACAGGGTCCCTCCATGGCAGCACAGTGCCTTGCCTCCAAAAAAAGTTACAAACTTTAGAATTTAAATGTTGAAATTTTTCTTTGCCCTTTTCCATTGGACAACAGTTTTCCCAATTTTTTTAAATTGAAAATGCGCTGGTTAACTAGGAAAATAGCCATCAATGAATCAAAAATCTAAAACATAGTTTTTTCCATGTAAAAAAAATAGGTGAAAAAGAAAACCTTAAGCTATCTTCAAATATTTTCTTCCTATAGGAAAACCATGGTAAACGAAATGGAGTGAGATGAAAACATAAGTATTCTCCATCGACTACAAAGAGGTTAAAACATCAGAAAATGCAAGGGTATGCACTTTTTCAATGTAAACTATATATTCTTTCAAAAAATTGGTTGTATTTTAAGTCGAAAACTTAATGCACTGAGGAATCACGAACGAAATTAATGAGTGATTTGAAAGCATCAACTTTTCTTTAACGTTGGCTTTCACAGCAGAGAAGAAGTTATTGCTCGTACAAAAATCGTTAGCAAGCACAAGTGTTTGTCATCCGCATCAAATTATTAGGTTACAGTCAGTTGCGCAAATTTTTGGTCAAAAATTGTGCGCGTTCACTCCGTTCTCTATGAATTTAATTTGCACCTTATGTTTGTAAATTTACATCTACCTATTTATAGCTATTTATGTCCTCTTGTTGAGTTGTCAAATTGTCTACGTGTCATTCCTGACGTGATTATGAACAAGATTGAATTCCATTGTAAAGATCATCGACCCACTACCTTGTCATCCTTCCATACTACTTAAATTGCAAATACAATGCTTTTTGGGCAGTCCTCTGTTCCTGCATCTTTTTGGCAAAGCATCACCTCATTGAAAAAGGAAAAGGGTGGGGCGAGGAATGATCGGCATAAAGAAAATTCAGGAGAAAAAGAAAAGGGTCGTAATGGTGAGCTGGACTGAAGAAAAATGTGCAGTTTCTCTGTGTCTTGTGTCCCGTATCCAGTTCACCCATTTATGTACAAGTCAAGGATAAAATCAGACCCAGTGATGGAATGTCAAAGTACTTTGGTAGTGATATTGGCATTAAACAAGGTTGCCTTCTTTCCCCAACTTTGTTTCAATTATACATTGATAAGTTAAAAGAGTGGATAAACAAGGCTAGTGGGGAGGGAGTTTAGTCAGATAAGTATGTAATAAAGTTACTCTTATATGTGAATGACCTCATATTAATTGCTAACACAATTCATAGTCTGAGAGAACACTTGAGGGCACTCGAAACTTTTTGTCAGGAGGTCTGGATGTAGGTGAACACTAGCAAAACCAAAGCAATGATCTTCTCATTGCAGAGAAAAAAGAAGCAAATTAACTTTCTTTTTGAAGGTAACCCATTGGAAGTAGTGGACATGAGTACAAGTACCTCGGGCTTGATTTCCACAACAAGCTTAGTTGGTAAACATGTAGAGCGAAACAAATTCAAGGGGTTGGAAACCGTTATACTCTTCAGAATAGATTTAGGAATGTGGAATTATGGGATTAGAAAACCAAGAAAATGTTTTTTGGTTTACTTGTTACTCCGATGATTCATAATGGGTGTGAAATTTGGAGTAGTAGCATGTCAAATCAGAAATGGAGGCAGATATAAAGAATCTTGAAACATCTAATCATAAGCAGTATCAAAATTAAGACTATTGTTCCGTACGACATTTTATTGGTTGAAATGGGTACTTTCTCTTTGGAAGCATCGACGATGGTCCAACTGTTAAGTCACCTAAAGAAGACTCAAAATATGGAGAACCATCATTGGCCTAGGCTAATTATGGAGGAAGAGCTAACTAGAAAAAAGAACACATGGATGGAACATAATGACAAATGGATGAAGAAATGAGGCATTAATATACAAGAATGTCCAAATACTAAAGAGAAAATAAAAATGTTTGTGAGAGAAAAAGTTAGGAACGTCATGTGCACAAAACAATCTGGGCAGAAAAAGCTTAATATATCAAAGAATTTAACCCCATGTGGGACCATGAGGAAAAATCCTACATTGGAGTGGATATTAAATAGAAGACAAAAATATTGATAGCCCAATTAAAGGCTAGCTGACATCAACTTACTATATCAAAGAATTTAACCCCATTTGGGACCATGAGGAAAAAACCTACATTGGAGCAGATATTAAGTGGAAAACAAAAATGTTGATACCCAATTAAAGACTAGCTCCCATCATCTTCGATGTGAAACTGACATATGGTTGATAGAGTGGGAAAAGAGAATATGTCTATTTTGCAACAAGGGAGTGGTGGACACAAAGTGATAGTGACATCTATACCAGTTATGAAGACGCCTTAAAAGATGACAATTTAAGCACTTTGTTTGAGGAGGCAAAGCTGGGCAAAACTGCAAACTTTTTGATCAAAATCCACGGTTGTTCTTAAAAATATCATCCACTTGAACAGTCAAAGGTTAATTTTGGCCAATAAAAATAGGACAAATATTTACCACTTTTTGTGTGTAAATGAGGTGTAAAATCACTATTGAGTGTTTGACCATTGAAGTGGATGAAATTTAAGTAGAGTGAAAATCCACTGTTGAAGATCTAATCTCAACATGAGATTACTAACTGTATAAGACTTTGTTAACCTATTTTTAAGAGGGACCATGTGCTGCACTTAATCCCATAGTCTGCTTTGGCCTCGTAGACGTCATTAAAATCTTTCATTTCATTTCGATCATCAGCTTTTCTTTTAACGTTGCCTTTTGCAGCAGAGAAGAAGTTGTTGCATGTACAAAACTCATCAGCAAGCACAAGTGTTTGTCATCCCTATCAAGTTGTTGCGCGTTTACTCCGAGGTCTATGTCAGCTTTTTCTGCGATGTGACTATGAGTAGGATTGAATTCCATTGTGAAAGATCAGCTACCCGCTGCCTTGTCGTCCTTCCATACTCGTTAAAACTGCAAATACAATGCTTCTTTCTTTGGCAAAGGAAAAGGAATGATGGGCGTTAAGAAAATTCAGGGCAAAAAGAATAGGGTGGTAGCGGTGAGCTGGACTGAAGATTGCAGTAGCTCTCCGTCTTGTGCGACGCTCTTCCATTTTTCACTGCTTCTAAATCTCTCACCCACAGTATTAGCTTTCATTATAGACTATGATAGCAACAAGTTTCCATTTATAATAAAATGGTGTTTTGTTGATTTTGGTAGCTAGGTCGGATCCCTTCTAGAGACCGACCTAGTCATAAAATGCTGAATGGCCTATTGGCCTTAGCATTTCGAGAACTCAGTTGTATTATCCGATTAAGGAAGGCCCCAATTGGGCGAACTCATTATTCTATGTACCTTGAAATTACAAATAGGTCTAGACCTATTTCAAATGTAACGTATATGTAAATTGGTGCCAAATTGTTTGTGTGATCTCATATAAATGTAAAGTGACTGGTAGTCACAATACATAGCTATCACTCACCGAATTCTTCTCTGCAAAATCTAATCCATCAACGATTTACTTCAAGAATAGTTTAAAGGAGTTCTGCCATTGGTTGAACTGTTCGACAAGTTCAACAGTTCAATCGGTTCACCGGTTAATCGGTTCATTAGTTCAACTGGTTCACCGGTTGATCGGTTCAACCGGTTCATTGGTTCAATCGGTTCATGGGTTTAACCGGTTCATTGGTTCATCAGTTCAACGAGTTCATTGAGCTCCAAAGGTTCAAAGGGTTCAGTGGCTCAAGGAGTGTTGCCGATAGTTGAACCGTTCGATAGGTTCAATGGTTCAACGGTTCAACCGTTTCGCAGGTTCAAAGGTTTGACAGTGCAGGGGTTTCGCCGATTGTTGAACAGGTTCAATGGTTCAACTGGTTCACTGATTTGATGGTGCAATTGTTTCACTGATTTGACGGTTCAACTGGTTCACTGGGTTCGATGATTCAAGAAGTTCAATGGTTCGATAATTGATTTGATTATCTTGCTTTCATCTGTAATCATCAGCGAACTTGTTACTTGGTGTAGCGGATCTGTTTTAGCATGAGCAAGCTTAATCCTAGATCTGCTAAAGATTCAGATAATTTGTATTTTGATGTCTATGTTTTGTGCCCTAGCTGGGCGAAGTTGTAATCTATTTCCGTTGTTAACATAAATCGGATCTGAGATTTTCTTGTTGGGTTTTTCACCTCCAAGAGGGAGGTTTTCCTAGGGTATATGCATGTTATGTGAGCATTTGTGTTTTATTGTTTCTTACTGTCAATCTGAATGTTAAAATTAACATGGTATCAAAGCTAAGTTCGAAATAGAATATTTAGATTTGCAGTAACCAATTATCTACTTCTGATTCTATCACCTCTTCAAGATGGTTCTCATTCTCAGGGTGGAAGATAGATTGGACGGGGCTTCCAATTCACATCGTGGAAAGTCCGCATCATGCTTGCGCTGAATGAAAATGATCTTGCAGGCTTTATGACCAAAGAATCTTCCGAGCCTGAGGCAGAAGGAGAAAAGGCCCAATGGAGGAAGAAAGATCTTCAAGCTCAGAAGATCTTAATTGATTCAGTAAAGGACCACATTGTTCTCATCATCTCCAAGCTGAAGACAGCAAGCACAATGTTCAGAATCTTGGAAGAGATGTATGAAATCAACAACACTAGTCATATTCTAGCTTTGAAGCAACAACTTCATCATATCAAGATGGCTAAAGGTGAATCCGTCATGGCTTACTTCATGAGGATTTCTGAATTGAGAGATCAACTCTCATCTATTGGAAAGACTGTTGATGAAAATGATTTAACTATGCTAGCCCTCAACAGTCTTCCAGCATCTTGGGAATCCTACATTCAAGGAATTAGTGCAAGAGCTGGTCTGCCCAAGTTTGACAGATTAAGAGCTGACTGTATCCAAGAAGAGTCTCGACTAGCTGCTAGAGGAGTTATCAAAAACACTCATGAAGACAATCATGTCCTTGTTGCCCAGTCTTTCAAGAAGAAAGGAGGCTATTGGAAGAAGAACAATTTCAAGAGGAATAGAGATTAAAGGTCTAATCCATCTCATGATTCGAAGAAAAAGAAAAAGGACCTGTCTCACATCAAGTGCTTCAGGTGTGACAAATTCGGTCACTATGCAAGGGACTGTTTATTCCAGCCTAAGCAACAAGGAGCAAACTTAAATGAAGTCTCAAATCAGTCTAATATTGAAGACTTCCTTTTCATTTCTACTCTGTCAAGCAATGTACCCTTAGACAGCGATACTTGGCTGATTGATAGTGGTGCATCTAGACACATCACTGATTATCGAGAGCACCTCTCAGATTTAGTGGAGAAAGAGTCTAATCTTCATGTGGTCATTAGTGATGATGCTTGCTATTCTGTGAGAGGTTTTGGTACTACTTCCCTTAATCTAGATTCTGGAATTTCTCTTCACCTCAGTGATATTTTGTTTGTGCCGGGAATCAAAAGAAACCTTATCTCCATATCAGCACTAGAAGATAAGGGTTATCAGATTGCATTTTCTGAGGGAAGGGTGCTTGCATGGCCTAAGAAGTCCAGCATCAAATCAGATCGTGTCATTGGGAATAGGTATGAGAGCCTATATAAGCTTTCAGCACGTCCAGTTCAAGCTCTCATTCATGAAGCACCTGAGTCAAGTGAGCTATGGCATAGAAGACTTGGACATCTTCATTTCTGAGCCCTACCCACATTTGAGAAGATAGTTAAAGGTATGCCTAAACTTAGTCATATTCATGATAATACATGCAAAGGTTGTGCTATGGGTAAGAACACTAAGAGTCCATTTCATCAAAGTGAAAGTAGGTCTAAAGAGAAATTAGCTCTTGTGCATTCTGATTTATGTGGACCTATGTCTGTTGCTACCCCAAGTGGATTCTTGTATTATGTAATCTTTATAGATGAATACTCTAGGAAAACTTGGATTTACTTTCTAAAATCAAAAGAATCTGATGAAGTCCTAAGTAGATTCAAAGAATTTAGAGCTTTAACTGAAAATCTATCTGGGAAAAGAATTAAAGTTTTAATGTTTGACAATGAAGGTGAATACACCTCGGGTAGCTTTCATGATTTTTGTGTTGAGGCAGGAATCAAGAGGGAGTTTTGTGTTCCCTACAACCCTCAGCAAAATAGGGTTGCAGAAAGGAAGAACAGATCCATTATTGAGGCAGCAAAAGCTATGATTCATGATCAGGATCTGCAGACTTTCCTATGGGCCGAAGCATCTAGGACCACTATCTACATTCAAAATAGATGCCCTCACCGTGTATTGAAAGATATGACTCCAGAAGAAGCATTTTTAGGGATCAAATCTGATATCGGTCACTTGAGGATCTTTGGGAGTCGAGTATATGTCCATGTACCCAAAGAGAAAAGAACCAAGTTGGAACCTTCTGGCAAAAGAGGCACTCTTGTGGGCTACAGCGAAACATCCAAAGCATTTAGAATTTACATTCCAGGTCAGAAGTTTATTGAGGTTAGTAGAGATGTCACTTTTGAAGAAAATATTGCACTCAAAAGATCTAAAGGCTCAAGTATAGAGATTGACAATGAAGTCCATGATAACCCTCAAGACATAGACATTGAACATGATACTGAGATTCAGAGAGTCTACAGAATCTAAAAATCATAATGATCCAAGTGAACCTTTGGATCCTACCGATGGGCCTAGGGACATTACCGTGAGTAAGAAGAGACCTCTCTAGATTCAAGAGGTAGAAAAGTTTGCAGCTCCAAGTGGCACATCCAAAATAAGTAGGAGACCTTAGAAATTCTCCAACTATGTTGCATTGATGTGCAATCTAATTGAGACTGAACCTTCCAGCGTTGAAGAGGCCATGAAACAACAAGCGTGGAAGAATGCTATGGATGAAGAATATCGGTCTATCATCAAGAATGATGTTTGGGATATTGTGCCTAGACCCAAAGGTAAGTCTGTCGTATCTTCCAAATGGTTGTTTAAAATTAAACATGCTGCTGATGGAAGTATTGAGAAATACAAAGCTAGATTTGTGGCTCGTGGCTTCTCTCAGAAAGAAGGCATAGATTATGAGGAAACCTTTGCCCCTATTGCTTGATATACTTCCATCAGGACTATCATTGCTATTACTGCAGCTAAGGGATGGAAGTTGCATCAGATGGATGTAAAGACAACCTTCCTCAATGGTGTTATTGAAGAAGAAGTTTACATTGAGCAACCTGAAGGCTTTGTGATTCATAAGAAAGAATCTCATGTATGTAGATTGAAGAAAGCATTATATGGCCTTAAGCAGGGCCCCCATGCTTGGTATGAAAGAATTGACAAGTACTTGGTAAGCCTAGGATTCTGTAAGAATGATGCTGATCCTAACCTTTACTTCAAGGTATTCAATGGTAGAATGTTGATTTTGGTCTTATATGTTGACGACTTATTCCTAATTGGAGAAAATCATCTCATTCTTAGATTAAGGAAGAATTGACTTCAGAATTTGAAATGAAAGATCTAGGTCTCATGCATTTCTTTCTAAGGTTAGAAGTATTGCAAAGACCCAATGAAATTATTCTAAGCCAAGGAAAATATACCATTGATATTTTGAAGAGATTTGGAATGTTAGATTGTAAACCTATGCCTACTCCTATGGAAACTAACTTAAAGAAGTTGAGTGAATCTGCAGTTAGGTCTGATCTTGTGAATCCCACTGAATGCAGGTAGCTGATTGGATCCTTGATGTATCTAGTTAACACTAGACCTGACATTTGCTATGCAGTGAGTGCCCTCAGCCAGTTCATGTGCGAAGCAAGGTAGATTCATCTTATTGCAGCCAAGCATATCTTGAGATATTTGCGTGGTACAGTTGGATATGGATTGAAGTACTCTTCCAATACAGTCGTTACCTTGGAAGGCTATTCTGATTCTGATTGGGCAAGAAGTGTCAATGATAGAAAGAGCACTTCTGGAGTTTGCTTCAGCTTGGGATCCGCCATGATATCCTGGTGCAGTAGGAAACAGTCTTCAGTAGCATTGAGTACTGCTGAAGCAGAATATATTGTAGCCTGTGTAGCATCTCGAGAAGCAATGTGGCTTCGAAAACTCCTTGCAGGTTTGTTTGGACAACCCTAGGAGCCTACAGTTATTCACAGTGATAACTAGAGCTGTGTGAAGCTCTCTGCTAATCCTGTGTTTCATGATAGATCAAAGCATGTGGAAACTCAATACCACTATATCCGGGATATGGTGCAGAGGAATGCTATTCAGCTAAAGTACATCAGCACTAATGAGCAAACAACAGATGTTCTCACCAAGCCCCTTGCTTGAGTGAAGCTTGCATATTTTCGAGACAAGCTTGGAGTTGTGGAGAATGAAACTCTAGCTAAGAGGGAGTCTCAGCATCAATGATACATTATACTGTATCTTCCACCCTCTGCGAGTAGGCATGGTGGATCCACCCTTTGCAAGTAGGCATGGTGGTAATGCACTCTTTTCTGGGAGAAGTTTGAGGTGAAAGCCCTCTTCCACCCTCTGCGAGTAGGCATGGTGGAGCCACCCTCTGCAAGTAGGTATGCTGGATATCATGGGAGAAATTCCATGATGTGCTTGTTCACCCTCTGGGAGTATCTATGGTAAACGTCATGTGAAGATGACAATAAGCACTTATGTTTTCATCTATGGGAGTAGCCATGGTGGTAGTCACTATGTGACTTGATCCTTATGAAGGAATCCTCCCTAGCTAAGAGGGAGTGTTGACTTTGGTAGCTAGGTCGGATCCCTTCTAGAGACCGACCTAGTCATAAAATGCTGAATGGCCTATCGACCTTAACATTTCGAGAACTCAGTTGTATTATCCGATTAAGGAAGGCCCCAATTGGGCGAGCTCATTATTCTATGTACCTTGAAATTACAAATAGGTCAAGGCCTATTTCAAATGTAACGAATATGTAAATTGGCGCCAAATTGTTTGTGCGATCTCATATAAATGTAAAGTGACTAGTAGTCACAATACACAGCGATCACTCACCGAATTCTGCTCTGCGAAATCTAATCCATCAGCGATTTACTTCAAGAACAGTTCAAAGGGGTTCCACTGTTGGTTGAACTGTTCGACAGGTTCAACAGTTCAATCGGTTCACCGGTTCATCGGTTCATTAGTTCAATCAGTTCACCGGTTCATCGGTTCAACCGGTTCATCGGTTCAACGAGTTCATCGAGCTCCAAAGGTTCAAAGGGTTCAGTGGCTCAAGGAGTGCTGCCGATAGTTGAACCGTTCGATAGGTTCAACGGTTCAACTGTTCCACAGGTTCAAAGGTTCGACAGTGTAGGGGTTACACTGATTGTTGAACTGGTTCAACTGGTTCGACGGTTCAACTGGTTCACTGATTCGATGGTTCAATTGTTTCACTGATTCGACGGTTCAACTGGTTCATTGGGTTTGATGATTCAAGAAGTTCAATGGTTCGATAGTTGAACTTATTACTTGGTGTAGCGGATCTGTTTTAGCATGAGCAAGCTTAATCCTAGATCTGCTAAAGATTCAGATAAGTTGTATTTTGATATCTATGTTTCGTGCCCTAGCTAAGCGAAGTTGTAATCTATTTCCGCTGTTAACATAAATCGGATCTGAGATTTTCTTGCTGGGTTTTTCACCTCCAAGAGGGAGGTTTTCCCAAATATATGCGTGTTATGTGAGCATTTGTGTTTTATTGTTTCTTACTGTCAATCTGAATGTTAAAATTAACATTTTTGGTGTGGCGTATTATCACTATTTACCATTCACTAATTTTTCTAACCAGAGCGTAGCCTCTGGAAACTTGAGATAGAATATCTCTGTTACCAAAAACATCAAATCGGAGTATCGAAAGATAGGCTGCTCGCTTTTTAGTACGTTCCTGCTAATTTATGACGGTTGCCAAGTAAAAATGTTATACAATGGAATTTCTCAACAGTACTCAGTAGAAGCTAGAAGCTCTAATTCAGGAAAGACAAAATATATCTTTCCCTTTCCATGGTTCTAGGTTATACACCTACTTGAAGCTATTTGGCTGTTGTTGGTGAGCACGATTGAATTCCAGTGTAAAAGAGCACCTACCTTATTCCCTCCATACTCCTTAAAAACTGCAAATATGGTGGTCGTGCTGTTTAGCTGCTTATGTTTTTTTTGGCGAAGCATCTCCTCACTGAAAAAGGAAAAGATGGGGCGAGGAAACGAAAACGTAGCGATATATTTAGGTTTACACGATTGCTCGGGAAACCGAAACGTAGCGATATATTTAATAAACTTAACATAGCGATATGTGAAACTTAAGATATATTTATTACGCCCAAGGCGTTCCCTATATCAGATAGACGAGCCAATTTTTCAGATCGACGGCCTGCGCTCCTGCAGAGGCAAGCAAGTAACCGTTCGATCAGACGGGTCTTTTTTCACAATTTTTCATTTTTCGTTCGCCGTTTTTGGTATTCATTCGCCATTTTTTTGTTTTCCTGCAAGATTATGAGAGTTTGAATGATCCGGCCGTCGTCTCTTCGTTTTCCAGTGTTTCTTGTTAGGGTTTTGGCCACACTGGAAACCGTCGGTTTCGGGGTTTTGGCAGGTGTTGGGTAAGTAATGCTGAGCGTAAAAGATGAATGTCGTGAGCCTGCTTAGCTGGCCGTTAATGTGGGTTTTCTGCATTAACTTTGGTAGAACCCACACTTCACACGTGTCTTTATTTTGAATGGCCAGTTTACCGTTCATTTATCCTGTTGCTGTCCAAAGTTTGACGATTGACAGAAATATAGGGAAAACCAGGAACAAAAATCACATATGTGTTCGGGGATGATGGACTGTCACTAGAATTTTTTTTTTCAACGCTGGTGGAATGATATTGAGAGAATCCCAGGGAGCTGTTTTCTTCAGATTATACCTCCACTGTTTACATTAGACTCTTCATTAGTCTTTGAAAATGTTTTGTTTTTTGTTTTTGAGGTGTTGATTAGAGAATCTAGAAGATTTGCAAGGTGAAGTGATTCTTCACCACAAGCTTAAAAAAAATTGTGTCAACACTATTTTCAAACATGCACCAATAATTTCATGCTAAAGTATTTGAAGTCATCCTAATTTTATTTGGAGGTATTATTTTAGAGAATTAAGGAAACTGTCACAAAATGATTCCTTCATAAATCTATGAAAATTTGTGTACTTTTTAAAATGTCTCAATAATTTTGAGGAAAATATTAAGAAATTAAACATATTACTTAAATGTTGTAAAGAGAAATTTATATATCCGTGCTATTTTCCATTTAATTTTGGGTTCATTTTAATGAAATACCTTGATAGAATTATATATTGATAAATGATACAATCTTGTGTAAAGTACTCAAAATATTCAAATTCAAATTCCAAATTTCCCACCCCTTTCACTTGTCGTTATGGGTCAACTAAAAACACGTTTGTGTAATCTTGTATTTAAAGGCATTCGATTGCATTCATTTATCATCCACAAGTATTATCCGAAAATCATCCGCATTCAAGGAAGGAGCATTGTAGGAACACTTCAATTAGAGCATCTGAAAAGAATATAATTTTGCATCACATCATCCTAGACATTTGCACAATTACATGTTGTCTTATTTATCATCCTCAAATATTACTCAAAAATCATCCGCATTCAAGGAAGGAGCATGCTAGTAACTCTTCAATTAAAACATCTGAAAAGAATATAATTTTGCATCGCATCATCCTAGACATTTACACAATTGCATGTTGTCTATCAATCTTTAGCAATAGACATCGTAATTGCATTTAAGGTTAAACATGTTTAAATAGTTAAATACACCATCTTGTTTTCTAGTTGTTTAATGGCTAAATGTGTTTAAGGTGAAGTGGAAAGAAGTTTAATATTTCAAAATGAATTTGTGAAATATATCATTTATAAAATATGAAAATGTTATTATTTTATGCAAAACTACACAATCCTAATAAATGTTAAAAGGAGGGACTCTACATGGCAAGGGGCTAGAGTTTGGCTTGGAACCTTCCATACAATGGACGCTACCACTCTAGCATATAAGATGAGGGATGCCATGGCTTTGCTTATTTTTAATTGTAATCATTTAAATCTTTTCTACCTTGTCGATGTGAAAATCAGGCACATGAGAAGTGGGGGTAAGTGCAAAAAGATGGGGGGCCAAAAAGGGGTCTTAAGTGGCCACTTTTTTTTTTTTTTTTATTGAAATCAGGGAATACTGGCCTTGGATGAGAAATTGAGCATGGTTACACTCAAAATTTGGAGATGCAACCAAAACAATGTTCATAGTGCTCCGAGTCTACTTTCTAAACTATTTTTTTTTTGAAAATGATATAGATTAAGGGGTTCAAAAGAGGGAGCCACAGAAATTGGTGTTGTTTCTGTAAAAAAAACATAACATAGCATGTTTTGTGGCTCCTTCAAAAGGTCAACTTTTTCTGGTATTTTTAAAATCGCTTTAGTGAAAAATTAGCTAATAACATGTAGTTTATGTCTAATTTTTCTGATAATTTTTGATGAATATTTAATTTTTTACTAATTTTCAAAGTGGACACATCCTAAAAAATATAATTTTGGTCGTGCTACCCCTATAAATTTTCAAAACTAATTGAAAATCATTTTATTCTTTTTTTAATATTGGTAGAATGGAGTTTAGTTTCTAAATATATAATTTTTTTAAAATTTCAATGAATAGTTAATTTACAATGAAAAAAAGACCAAACAGTGGTTTTTGCCCAAAAATGGACACACAAACAAAAGAAATTAAAGATGAAAGGCTTAACATTGTTAAAATGTAAAAAAAATCACATCGTCAAATAGCTAAAAGAAAGCCTAACATTACCTAGGTATTCAATTTGTTTGACCTTGAAACACGTGCAAATCTGAGGGTCAGCATGAATAAAATTATGTGAAATTTTGAAGAATATGGAAAAACACGTCTGTAACTGTTCAAAAGGCACTCCAAGCCTTTGGGTTGGAAATCCAAAGCAAATCCCCAAAGCAAGACATAACACGAGCATGCCCGTGTTATAACGCGCCCGCGTTATGTTTTGCTTTGCATTTTTCCTTTTCCGCAAGTCTGTTGTTTGTCATATTTGACATAACGCGAGCACATTATAAGGTGCTCGCGTTATGTTCCCCTTAAAAAAATTTCTATTCAAGTATATTAATCATGTATGTATGCATGTATCTATGTATGCCTATATTTATGTATGTCTAGTGTCGAGGGCAGAGGAGGGTAGAGATGGGAGTGAGCCAGATAGGGGAGGAGAGGGGTGGATAAGGATTGAGTGATTAAGGTTTAAGGTTGAGGGTTGAGCGTTTAGGGATAGGATTTAGAGTTTAGGGATAAGCGATTAGAGTTTAGGACCTTGAGGGATTAGGGTTTAGGGTTGAGGCTTTAGGGATAGCGTTTAGGGTTAAGGGTCAAGGGATTAGGTTTAAGGCAGAGTGTTGAGGGTAGAGGGATTAGGGATAGGGTTTAAGGTTGAAAGTTTAGGGTTTAAGGTATAGTTTAGTAGTTCTTGTGGATAGAGCCAGTAAACAATGGGAGATTATTTGCCTGTTTCATAACAATATACCTTCCCTAAGTGCAGGGTGGACAGCAAGAAATAGAGATGTACCCCAATGCAAATTTTTTCTCATAATGATCATCCTTCTAATTTCAACTGTTAATTACTCACTGTAGATGTACCATACGCAAAGCTTTTCTCATAGGGTTTAAGGTATAGTGTCAAGGGTTGAGGGTTTATTGATAGTGTTTAGGGTTAAGGGTTGAGGGATTAGGTTTTAGGGTTGATGGATTAGGGTTTAAGGTATAGTGTTGAGGGTTGAGGGTTTAGGGATAGGGTTAGTGTTGACAGATTAGGGTTTAGGGTTGACGGATTAACATTTAATGTCGAGGTTAGGGTTAGAGTGTCGAGGGTAGAGGGATTAGGTATAGGGTTTAGGGTTGAAGGTTTAAGGATTGAGGGTTTAAGGCTTAAGATATAGTGTCAAGTGTTGAGGGTGTAGGGATAGGGTTTAAGTTTTAAGGGTTAAGGGATAGGGATTAGGGTTTAAGGTATAGTGTTGAGGTTTGATGGTTTAGGGATAGGGTTTAGGTTTGAGGGATTAGGGTTTAGGGTTGATGAATTAGGGTTTAATGTTGAGGGTTGAGGGTTGAGTGTTGAGGGTTGAGGGTTGAGGTTGAGAGAAAGGGTTAATGGTCAAGGGATTAGGGTTAAATAAGAGTGTCGAGGGTAGAGGGATTAGGGATAGGGTTTAGGGTTGAAGGTTTACTGATTTAGGGTTGAGGCTTTAGGGATGAGGGTTAAGGGATTAGGGTTTAAGATATAGTGTCGAGTGTCGAGCGTGTAGGGATAGGTTTTAGGGTTCAAGTTTAAGGGTTAAGGGTCGAGGGATTAGAGTTAAGGGTTGAGGGATTAGGGTTTGACGTTGAGGGTTGAGTACATTGAGGTTCGAGGGTTAAGGGTTTCGAGATAGGGTTGGAGGGTTTAGGGATAAGGGATTAGGGTTTAAGGTATAGTATCGAGCCCGTTGAAGGTCTAGGAATAGGGATAGCATTTAGGGTTTAGGAATAAGGATAGCATTTAGGGTATAGGGATGACAGATTAGGGTTGAGGGTTGACGGATTAGGGTTGAGGGTTGAGGGATTAGGGTTTAGGGATAGGGTTGAGGGTTGAGGGTTGAGGGATTAGGGTTTAAGGTATAGTGTTGAGGGTTTAGGGTTGAGGGATTAGAGTGAAGGGTTGAGGGATTAAGATTTGACGTTGAGGGTTGAGGCTTTAGGGTTTAGGGATAGGGTTGAGGATCGAGGGATCAGAGTTAAGGGTTGAGGGATTAGGGTTTGACGTTGAGGGTTGAGGGTTGAGGTTCGAGCATCAAGGGTTTAGGGATAGGGTTGAGGGCTGAGGGATTAGGGTTAAAGTAGAGTATGGAGGGTATAAGGATTAGGGATAGGGTTGGAGGGTTTAGAGATAAGGGATTAGGGTTTAAGGTATAGTATCGAGTCAGTTGAGGGTTTAGGAATACGGATAGCATTTAGGGTTTAGGGATGAGGGATTAGAGTTGAGGGATGACGGATTAGGGTTGAGGGATTAGGGTTTAGGGATAAGGTTTAGGGTTGAGAGTTGAGGGATTTGGGTTTAAGGCATAGTGTTGAGGGTTTAGGGATAGGGTTTAAGGTTGAGGGATTAGAGTGAAGGGTTGAGGGATTAGGATTTAACGTTGAGGGTTGAGGCTTGAGGCTTTAGGGTTTAGGGATAGGGTTTAAGGTTGAGGGATTAGAGTGAAGGGTTGAGGGATTAGGATTTGACGTTGAGGGTTGAGGCTTGAGGCTTTAGGGTTTAGGGATAGTGTTGAGGGTCGAAGGATTAGAGTTAAGGGTTGAGGGATTAGGGTTTGACGTTGAGGGTTAAGGTTCGAGGGTCAAGGGTTTAGGGATAGGGTTGAGGGTCGAGGGATTAGGGTTAAAGTAGAGTATGGAGGGTATAAGGATTAGGGATAGGGTTGGAGGGTTTAGGCATAAGGGATTAGGGTTTAAGGTATAGTATTGAGTCAGTTGAGGGTTTAGGAATAGGGATAGCATTTAGGGTTTAGGGATGAGGGATTAGGGTTGAGGGATGAGGGATTAGGGTTGAGGGATAAGGTTTAGGGTTGAGGGTTGAGGGATTAGGGTTTAAGGTATAGTGTTGAGGGTTTAGGGATAGGGTTTAGGGTTGAGGGATTAGAGTGAAGGGTTGAGGGATTAGGATTTGATGTTGAGGGTTGAGGGTTGAGGCTTTAGGGTTTATGGTTTAGGGATAGGGTTAAGGGTCGAGTGATCAGAGTTAAGGGTTGAGGGATTAGGGTTTGACGTTGAGGGTTGAGGGTTGAGGTTCCAGGGTCAATGGTTTAGGGATAGGGTTGAGGGTCGAGGGATTAGGGTTAAAGTAGAGTGTGGAGGGTATAAGGATTAGGGATAGGGTTGGAGGGTTTAGGGATAAGGGATTAGGGTTTAAGGTATAGTATCAATTCGGTTGAGGGTTTAGGAATAGGGATAGCATTTAGGGTTTAGGGATGAGGGATTAGAGTTGAGGGATGACGGATTAGGGTTGAGGGTTGAGGGATTAGGGTTTAGGGATAAGGTTGAGGGTCGAGGGATTAGGGTTAAAGTAGAGTGTGGAGGGTATAAGGATTACGGATATGGTTGGAGGGTTGAGGGATTAGAGTTTAAGGTATAGTGTTGAAGGTTTCTGTTGTCAAATGTAGATTTATGGGTTCGATTATATTGATTGCCTCTCCAGTTTTGGGGTGTGGATGTTTTGGAATCGATCAGGAAGTCTTCAGGAGACTTTGTGGAAGTGGATTGGCAATTGCTTGACAGAACCCCTGCTATTTATGCTTGGATAAGGATTTGTCACAAACTAGAACTTCTGCTTCCAAAGAAGATCTGTCTATCTTCCTCGATGGGCATTTTCTATCAAGAACTTGATTATGAGGGCTTGCCCCTTCATCGTTATGCCTATCATATGGTGAAGCATCTAGCAAGCTCTTGCAGGAAACAGGAAAAGTTCTCCCTCAAAAACCTTGTGGTCATTCAAGTCTGAAGGGGAAGGTTTGGAAAGAGAAATGCACAAGATGTGATCAATCTATAGCAGATGCGCTCGCGTTTTGTCTTGCTATAGAAATGGTAAAAAAGTGTTGACCCCCGTGATCCAGGCCCACATGCTCTGTTTTCATACTGATTCTACGCGTGCTCCGACAAAAAAGAAGTGCTTTCATGCTGTTGGGAAGTTCACATGCACATTTGACACATTGTACCACATTTGCATGATCTTTCCACCACCTTTTCTGCTTTGCCAACTTGAGGAGGAAATAACATAGTTTTCACACCAAGTTTTATATATATCTATTCAAGTTTCAATTTTTGTAGTGTTGCAATGTTAATTGTGATTCAATTTTAGGAATTTAACATTATAGATTGGTTAATAGTATTGTTAGTAATTATATTTGAGTGTTATTCAATTTAACATTGAAAAGGAAGCAAGTGGTGAAAAACTCAAATTGTTGAGGAGTTTGATGCAAGAAGAAAAAAAACGCGACATAATTGGCTACTCTCTCCATTCAAATCTTCATTTTTTAGGTATGTCAAGTCTTTACATGCATGTTCTTTACATTTTCCTTAATTCGGATTGAATTACTTTATCATGCTTTATCATACATGTTTAAAATAGACACATTCCCAATCAAGAAAGCAGCTTACAATCTCACATGATGCCATGTATATTTTCTACACTTGGGCTCTTTAATAATTATGTGTAATAAACAGACCTTAACATACCATGATGTCAAACTATATAAGAATAAATCCTTACAACATAATAAAAATGCAATCCCACTATTATCTTGTATTCATTTCTTAGGAAGTAATATTGGTCTCTTTATCATGCTACAGACAAATTCTCCGTCATGCTGAGGAAACGGTCAAGAATTAAACCAACACAGGAAGAGATAGAAGCTAAGAATGCAAAGAAAGCAGTGGCTATGAGGGAATTTCGTGAGAAGAGGAAATTGGACATGATATATGAAGACATACCAATTGAAGAAGAACCACAACCATCACAAAGAGATATGGTATTGGCGGTACAAAGAGAACGAATGCAAAAACTTCATGCTACGAGAGATTTGAATACCATAGTTGGAGACACGTCCTCTACCGCAAGTCAACATGTATGGACACCATCTACCACATCTCAAGTTGAGAGTACATCATCACTCACATGTGATGAAGGAGGTACGCCATCGTTCCCACCTCAACCTTAAGGTATGTCATATATTCCATCTTCGATCGAAGGTATGCCATCTAGCCCATCTCATTTAAATATTGATGAAATTCCTAATGTTGAGATGAATTTACCTAACTTAACACCACCTAGAATTTTGCATAGAAAGCCAAAGTATTTGATTGAAATTGATGAGAATATTTTGCAGACAATGGAAGGTAAGATTCCAAAACATACTTGTAGAAGATATGCTCATAAGATTTGGAAATTGTTCTTTGAAAAGTTAAATGAGACTGCAAGATGTCAACTATTCATTGAAATGATGCGAAGTATAAAGTATAGGTCCATTATGAAGATTCTTGGGTTGAGAACATCAGATGCTTCAAGTGAAAAATCTATTGTCAAGAATCTAATGAGTGTGTATGAGAGAGTGGGTAACACCTTATGCACAAAAGATAGTAATGGAACACGGCGTGTGATTACATCGACTATAGTAAGTAGTCAAACAGGGAAAGCTCGTCTCATTAGAAAGATGAGTCAAGAATTGAGAATTAATAGGAAAACTTTATCAAGAGCCATTGGAAGACGCCAAAGAATTGAGGACACTAATGCCAATGAATTATGGGTGTTCTTGGAGAGACTACCACGAAAAGATAAACCAATTGTTGAAGCATTGAGATCACTAATTGAAGACTTTTGGAAGAATTACACAAGGGTATCTTCGAATCAAAGGGATGTGGTAAGAAGGAGAATTGATAGTCAGAACCGTGAGCCACATCCAATGCATTTTTTGGATGAGACTCAAACACAGTTTTATGGTAAATTTCTAGAGAAGTATCCTCAAATTAAAATTTGTCAAAGATATTTTGAAATGCTAAAACCTTTCTATGTCAAGATAAATCACACACGCACTACTTGTTGTTGTAGATTACATATTAAATTTTCTAACCATTTTGATGCTTATAGGTCTATATGTTTAGATATGCATACTAACAATGTTTTGCAGGGTTGTGCCATATGTGCCCCACCAATATCTTCAAGAGACTTCATATCAAGAATTTTATGTGAAAGAGAGGAAGGTCAAATATTCTACAAGAAATTATGCTTGGATGGCACATGTCATTGTTGCGGTGGCTTGCAACATTTGCCAATATGTGAACATATGGAAAGAACACATGCGGTTGGAAATGAACTAGTAGAGTTTGGCAAGTATAAAACAGTGGCATACAAAGATGGTAAAAAAGCAAAGAGGTGTGAATTGGTTATTGAAAAGATTCCAGTGTATCAGTTTATGTCTATATTTCGTGACAACATAGTGTATGAGTATGCAAGACATGCCCATAGAGCTCGATGGTTGGACTTGCAATTCAAGTTATGCAAGGACACATTTCCAGTTGGTAGCATTGTTTCAGTTGTTGACTTTGCAGAGAACTACAGTCTACAGCCACAGCGTGAGGTACAATCAGAATATTACAACTCCACACAAGTTTCTATATTTGTGCACATCATATTCATTCATGCAAATGATAGTACAAAGGATGACAAAAATATCATAAGGGAGTATAATTTCTATATTAGTGATGATCACACGCATTCTACGGAGTTCGTACAAGGTTGCTTTCAGGTGTTCTACAATGATTTGGCTAGAAGGGGCATATCGTTCAGTCAGCATATCATATGGTCGGATAACTGTGCATCACAATTCAAGAACTCACAGAATTTCTATTGGCTGAGTAGGAGGCATAATTTTACAGGTATTCAGCATGTGTGGAACTTTTGTGAGGCCGAGCATGGAAAGGGGGAGCATGATGGTGCAGGAGCATGTATCAAAAGAGCCATAGCATGAGAAGAGTTAAAGTATAAAGACAATGCAAAGTTGACAGATGCAAAATCGATTGTCGAGTGGTGTAATGCTTCCATGGGTCCAGGTAATGAAGGTAAGTCTTTAGTTCGTAGATTTTTTTGGTTGATAGATGATACTAACATTGCACCATATGAGGACTGTTGTACACTGATAGGATCAAATGAGATGCACTCTTTCAGAAGCTCAATTGCAGGTTCATGGAGTATCCATACGCGAAAGATGTCATGCTTTTGTTCTTCCTGTACAATTCAAGTCTAGGATGAGTGCGAGTCAAAGGAGTGGGTTAACGAATGGCAGTTAAGTTATCTTAGCCCACTTGACATGTATCGACCCCCGATGGCACTAGAACTAACATAGATGGAATCATCAGTTGACTTTGACCACATATCAGATTTAGTTCAACTAGGTAATATAGGGCATATATATGCATCTAATTTCATCTAGTTCAACTAGGTAATGTCATCTTACTTTGTAGTGTTTTTATAATGTTGACTAATTTCATCTAATTTGCTACACATATCAATGTAGGGCAGATATATGCAGCTATTGCAGATGAAGATAATGAAGAGGGAACATATTATTACTTATGTCATTGTGTTGAGGCCAAAAATAAATTGGAGGCCCCTGTTACAGATGGAGAAAACATCGAATACCCTACAGGCTCAGTGGTTATTACTGGAACATGGCTTAGAAGGTACCCACATAAGAGTGTTAATGTTTGGCTATTCAGGACTTTGACACGCATCAGAAGATTCTTCATTACTCAAACCTTGTTGTGGCATCTAATGTTCATTTGATAAAGTATCGGGGTAGACCTTTGAACAAAATCTTATGGAAGGTGTGTGAGTCTGACCATGAAGCAATACTTGACACAATAAAGAGTAGAGCAGACCTGGATGGTTCATTGGATTAATTTGTAAGTATTCACATTGATTTTGTAAAGTCATGTTACATTGAGTTGTAAGTATGCACATTAATTTGTAAGGTTTGTCTTTTTTTTTATTTCCCCCTGCATTTTTACACATATACACATTTTTACATCATCATGCTATGCATTTTTGGTGTCCTGCTCCTGATGCGACCAAATTGACTGTTCCAACACATTGGGATGGGTACATTTACGCTAAGCATGGTTATTTTTTTCACCCAAACATGTCGAAACAGTCCGAGCTACATTGTACCAATGATATCCCTAAAGAGTGCAAAAAGATAACAATCTTTGACAAGATGTTACTCAAAAATCGTGTCACTTAGAAACATTCCGTCTAAGCTAACGCGATCATGTAGAGTGCCTCTACAATAACCTCTCTCAATTTTTTATATCTCTGAGACATTTGCCTGTGGTGAAAGGTTTTTTGCTACCCCAAAAATTATCATAAGAAGGCAGTGTAAAGTTGCAAAGGGGTGTAACTTTTGTCCTGCTCCTGATGTGACCAAACTGACTATTCCAACGCATCTGGATGAATACATTTATGCTAGGCATGGTCCTATTTTTCACCTAAACATGTCAAAATAGTCTGAGCTACATTGTACCGACGATATCCCTGAAGAGTCCAAAGTGCAAAAAGGCAGCAATCTTTGACGAGATGTTACTCGAAAACTGTGTCACTTAGAAATATTCCATCTGAGGCAACGTGATCACGTAGAGTGTTTCTATAATAACCTCTCTCACTTTTTTATATCTCTGAGACATTTTCTCGTGGTGAAAGGTTTTCTGCTGCCCCAAAAATCATCAGAAGGAGGTAGTGTAAAGTTGCAAAGAGGTGTAACTTTCGTCCTGCTCATGATGTGACCAAATTGACTGTTCCAACGAGTTCGGATGGGTACATTTATGCTAGGCATAGTCTTTTTTTCACCCAAACATGTCAAAATAGTCCGAGCTACATTGTACCGACGATATCCCTGAAGAGTCCAAAGTGCAAAAAGGTAGCAATTTTTGACGATATGTTACTCGAAAACCATGTCACTTAGAAACATTCCATCTAAGGTAACGCGATCATGTAGAGTGCTTCTACAATAACCTCTCTCGGTTTTTTATATCTCTGAGACATTTTCCCGTGGTGAAAGGTTTTCTGCTGCCCCAAAAATCATCAGAAGGAGGCAGTGTAAAGTTGCAAAGGGGTGTAACTTTCATCCTGCTCCATATGTGACCAAACTGACTGTTCCAACGCATCTGGATGGGTACATTTACGCTAGGTATGGTCCTATTTTTCACCCAAACATGTTGAAACAGTCCAAACTACATTGTACCGAGGATATCCCTGAAGAGTCTAAAGTGCAAAAAGGCAGCAATCTTTGACAAGATGTTACTCAAAAACTATGTCACTTAGAAACATTTTGTCTAAGGCAACGCGATCACATAGAGTGCTTCTACAATAACCTCTCTCAGTTTTTTATATCTCTGAGGCATTTGCCCGTGGTGAAAGGTTTTCTGCTGCCCCAAAAATTGTCAGAAGGAGGCAGTGTAAAGTTGCAAAGGGGTGTAACTTTCATCCTGCTCCTGATGTGACCAAATTGACTATTCCAACGTGTCTGGATGGGTACATTTACGCTAGGCATGGTCCTGTTTTTCACCCAAACATGTCGAAATAGTCTGAGCTACATTATACCAATGATATCCCTGAAGAGTCCAAAGTGCAAAAATGAAGCAATCTTTGACGAGATGTTACTTGAAAACTGTGTCACTTAGAAATATTCTGTCTGAGGCAATGCAATCACGTAAAGTGATTCTACAATAACCTCTCTCAATTTTTTATATCTCTAAGGCATTTGCCCCTGGTGAAAGGTTTTTTGCTACCCCAAAAATTGTCAGAAGGAGGCAGTGTATTAAGTCAGGATGAAAGCCGATTCACTCTAGGCACCAATCTCAAGTTGCACAGTCATGAATGGGCGCCTAGAGCAATAAGGTGCTACATCATGGTTCGAGGACCTTGAAATGGCGCCCAAGCATGTAGGAGGAATTTTCAAGGAGCCAGAATGTTTTTGAAACTCTAAGGAACTAGTCCAAAGACTCTATGGCGCCATCTTGATACCATTGAGTCAACTTTGGAACTCAAACATATTGAAACAAGGTCTAGGAAGCTAGGCACCATCTCTTGCCAGTTCAACCTCTCAGATGCGCCAACAATGGAAAGACTCTTAATGAGCACCTAAGTTTGAATTGATCTTGTGATTGAAAGTTTGGTGATGTATTGGTGCAAGATGATCTTCAGTTGAAGCAATCTAAGTTCTAGGAAGGGTTTAGAAGTTATCAACCTCTTCACTATGTTAGGCACACTTTACAAGCTTTCTTACCCAAGAGTTGCACCTCATTAAGACAAGGCGCATCTTAACCTCCGGGAATTTTCCAAAGAAGCGCTTCAGTTTATTAGCACCTTTGGACCTTGTTTTGCATTCTAAAAGAGAAGGCACACTTTGGAGGCATTTCTAACCTAGATTGACGCCTAGGTATAGTCATCTCTCTATAGCATTACAATGTCTTTTAAAATGAAGGACATTTCCTAAGTTAGGGAATTGATCACTGAAGACCTTGGAGTGTTTCAATTACTCTAAGCAAGAAGGCACATTTCCATGGAGTAGCATACTCTAGATAGCACCTAATGCCATCAAGGCGCAATTCCACCCTTAATTTGGTGCCTATCATCAAGAAGGGGCATTGGGCATTCCTTGAACAGTTCTGAGTGTTTGAAGTTCATGAAATCACCAAGGAATGTTGGGCGCCATGTGTATCCTCAACAAGCTTGAGTTTGCGCCTAGACAAGTTGGCGCTTATTCATGTTTTAACTTCCCTCTTGAAGTGCCTAACTTGGTAAAAAGTTATCTTGTTGTTAGTCAAGTGTTTGATGTGTTTTGGAGACTCCAAAAGACTTCCTCTTGCTAGGCGCTCTTCTTGGCAACTACAACCTTCAACTGGCGCCTAGATCCTGAAGAAAAACACTTGCAAGTGTGGGCGCACTTTCCTTGTGATGGAGCATCAAACTAGCGCCTAGAAATCATAATGCATGAAGTGAGTGCCTAGGATCCTATTGGTCCAATAGGTGGTTTTGGGATCCGTGTCAAGTCATTGGATTAGGTTGCCCACTCAAAATGATTTTCATGCACTTAGACTTCAAGGCGCCAAAACTAGTAGGAAAATATTTGGGGGGAAACCACGCTGATAAAAGTTGGGTAAATTTAACCTCTGAGTCTGATTAGGCTCCACATAATAACAATATTTATATCATGTCCCTTTGCTTTATGAAACAAGCAGTATGTGTCAAGTCATAGGGATAACACTATGGTCCTTAGAAATTTCTCTGTGACTTTTGATAAGATTATCTACTATTATGTGGATGCTTGATAGTATTAAAATTATTGGGCATTAAGTTGAGGTGACCATTCTTGTTATGATCATCACTTTTCACAAGGGGTATGTAGTTATCCCATATATCATTACATTATGATTATTTTTCAATATCCTGATGGTGGAAGGATTGTTTTCACTATTATCTCTAGCTTGGGAAGTCATCAACCATCCATTTATTCTGTAAACCCTTTACCCACTACTAATTGTGGCTTGATCAATTCTTAATGCACTTTCTAAATATTCCTCATAAGACTTATAAGGTAACTTCTAAACCTCCTCCCTTGTATCCCTATTTACATAATGCAAAAAGAGGTTATAGATTTCTCTATGGGCCATATTTAGGGCACTAGTTGACAAATAAAGGACTTGCCTCTAACTTCTAAAAATGTACCAATAACTAAACATTTTATTTCATACTTAGGAACTCTCAAATTCTTGCCTTGACCAATTTGTTCATATTGAAAGGTATCACAAAATCACCAATGGGTTGCATGAAGAAATGTATAGAGACCTTTGGAAGGTAATAGTACCAATTTAACATGATTCCTTCAAGGGTCTTGGGAAATATCCTAGCCACAACTATGTCCCAAGGGAAGATCTCTCTTACAGTCTTGGGAAATATCCTAGCCACAACTTTGGATTGAATGAGAATCAACATGCTTTGTCTTGACTAGAATAGTTGGGATGGACAAAAATCTATTGATTCTAGGTTGGGTTGTTAAAGGTCAAGAAGTTTTGGTGTCTAATGCCCTCTAAATCTAAATATTCAAAATCATAGTGGTTCAATAAGTTACAACAAATAGTCAGGTAGACAATAGACTATAAGGAACAAGGACTACACATGAATCCAAAACAACAGCAGTCAATAAGGACATCACAAGTAACTCAACATTACTTCTAGAGGCATTCACAAAAACAAAGGGGAGAACACAACTAGAGAATGCTAGACTGTAGTAGGGATGAGTGTCTGATGCAGAGCACACAGTGGAAGCATAGAATTATCAACTTTTGAACCTTCGAACTCACTATTAGCAAGACAACATACCATCGACGAGCTTAAAATTTCATCAGCTGATAGGCTGATGCCACCATGACTTCGTTTGATTTCACTTCTGACAAACATCCCATCATTGACTCTTATTGGTCAGACAGACCGCTATCGGTGACTTTATATCCTTTCACACCGATGTCTTTGCCACTCCAATACGAGACTCTAAGTCCCTCGCCTATTAGTAGGACTTAATACCATCGGCACACTCAAAAACTCTTCTGCCGACACACCGATCTCACCAATGACAACCTTCGGACCACACCCGTCGGTGAGACTCAAAACATCGGTGAACTCTAATCTCGTTGGGCCGATACACCGATGGATTTCGACTGTCGGTGTGACCCCTTCATCAGCGAAGCTCTCAACTGCTCTTCCGATGCGCCGATGGGATTATCTTCTAATACACCGATGTCTTCGACTTTGAACCACACTCATCGGCAAGACAGCCCACTATCGGTGAAGCCTAACCAAGGTCTATCGATACGCCGATACGACCAACTCTTGACGTCGATACAAGGTTATTTTAAAGGCAAAGGGCGCCTAGGCTTATGGGGATCAATTTGATGTATTTATTGAAAGCTCAAGGTGAATTGATGCTTATTGAAAATGCCACTTAGTCTTTCATTTGCATTCTAGGCGCCATTTCCTATTGACTTATAGACTCCTCCTCATGCTAGGGTGCCATAATGAAGTGGTTTAGACAATAGGTGCGCTTCACTTACTAGAGGCTTGTTCTCCTTCCACCTTAGGTGCACTTTTATGGTGGAACAGATGTCAATGGGCGCCTTGTCTTAAATGAATGCTCTCTCTAAGTTGGGCGCCCTTTTGAGGCTTTATGAGTTGCAAATTGCACCTTAACCCTTCATGCTTGTTGCTCAATGTTTGAATGTTTAAGAAAGTCTCCTTTAGGTGCTCATCTTAATGACTTTTTCTCAAGGCGCAATCATCCTAATGACTTGGATATTCATCCTAGTGTTTCAAGATATCAGGGTACCAGACTTAGTCATTTTTAGGATCTCAAACATAAAGAATAACATGATGATTCATTTTTTTGTATTGCATATAGTTGACATTCTATGCTACTCATAAAGAATATTAATATTTTCTATTCAACATGATGATTCATTTTTTTTTAAATACAATTTTTATCTTTTAGTTCCAAAATGAGGTTTAGGTGATACTTGAATAATAATAGCTAGCTTATTGGATCAACAAACATCCTATGTAATACAGTTGGACTTTAAATATTTGAAGTAGCCATCTACAAATATCCATTCAAACATGGATTTATAATGCAAGTATGGACGCCATCAATAAAAAAGATTTGTAATAACCAAATATCCATATAGGCATACATCAATATTTGTCAATAGAAGTATAACATATATACAAAATAGCCATAGGCTTACAAGAATGCCATATAGGCATACAATGTCAACTATATACAATACAAAATATATGTCCACAAATGCCATATAGGCATACAACAAAGGAACACAATAAAAAGTCATTCACCTCTAGCTGGTGAAGAGAATAGATCACGGGCAGCCTTTGATCTTCTAGGGGATGGAGACGCGCATGTGGGTGGTCTACTACAAACCCGAGGGCTACTCCTATTTAGTTCTTCCTGCATCTTTACCTGTTACAATAAAAAGTATAGACATTAATATATAGAAATTACATGTTATAAAAAATGAAACATTTAACAAAATAATCACTTACTGCTAACATATAATCTGTCTCCTCACTTGCCTAAGTAGCAGGAATAGGCCCTGGTAATGTCATGTCCTATAGAAACCATCCAGATAGAAATTAAACTTCAAATCAATAATCTTTTGATTTTTCAAAAATAGACAACTATAACAATGAATGTAAATTGAAATTTACTAATCTGCCTTATACCCCTGTCAATGCCATGGAGCTATGAGTCACAGAGGCCACACCATGCTCCATTGCCCTCTGGACATGGGGAGGTGTCTCCGCAGCCTGCATCATCTAGAAATAAAACAACATTATTCAATTACGAAAACTATAATAGTGATGCAAATCATGGCTCCTAACATACACACACATTCATCTAAACATGGAAGTACACACAATAAAGCACACAAGTCACATACAAAAATCTAGTAAGTACAATTCATTCATTAAACTATTTATTTTATTACCTCCGTAAAGCTTTGAAGTCCACCACCACTGGCAGGTGTTACCGTGAAATCTACAATATTAACTTATTTAACATCCAAAATTAGATATTAGAATACCATTCATATAACGATACTATTCACATGTAATATTTATAATTGTTTACTAGTTACATACCCCAATAGTAGATGATCTAGTGTAAAATGTAGGTGGCGAACCACTGAAAACTGTATCGACGCTATGACCCTGAAATTTCATTAAAATCATCAATTTAAATTAGTTAATCTTGCATTTCAAAAATGAAATTTAATAAATTAAATTCAATAAACTTGCTAATATTTACCTGAGTATCAAGGCCGAAAGTCTCACTCAGGAGGGCATCTGTCATCACCATCTGCTCAGCTGCAAATGTAGCCTGTGCACCTGCGTCCTGACTATCCATGGGGTCATAACCATAGGCTAACCCGCAAGTCTGACAAGTATGGGGTGGGACCCTACTCCTCGCACTATCTCCCAACCCACTCTATGCTACAAGACCGGCATGCTCTATGATGCTCTGGGTCAAGGCACTAATGGACTTAAGTGTATCGACTTCAACACTCTCCTTCACAATGGAAGGGATAGAAACATGCTCGTGGATTGGTCTGCTGATTACTTGTCTCACTACCTGCTGTGGGTCAAGACGTGCCCCTAGTCTATCTTGTGCTGACCCCCCACCTCTACCCTAAAAGTCCCACATATCAAAATAGTTTGGCACTTTATTGAGGACAAACTCGCAGTAGAGTTTCCTCAAAAAGTATTGCGGGACCTCATTATTATTGCATGGAGGATGGTCAAAAACCATCCACCACCTCTGCCCAAAATTGTCCCTTATCGCTTGGTTATTGCACCAATGGATAGGGAACCTCTTGCATGTAATGGGTGGAGGTTGATTTGTTTGTGGGTTTGTGAAAATCGAACACAAGTCTAATTTTGTGATTTGTAATTTTTTCACATCTTGGTATGACAGCTTGTCTGCATAATAATCTCTAAACTCTCTCCTCTTATCCATCCAACTACTTATTTGCTTGCTAATTGAATCTACATTTGATAACATAGATTCAAGAGATTCAGTAAGCGTGGACCTATGCAAGGTTGAAGTGGAAGGATCTTTCAACCTTGCAATTATATCTTCAATTTCTTTTTTGTTGTTTTCAATTTGCCCCATTATATTTTCTTGTGTTCCAGGGGCATGTCCGAGGAATGGATGGATGGAGGAGGTGCATTAACATTTCCTGACAATTAACGAAATTTACATCAAAATTCAACTCAAACCTACCTATTTAGAAACAAATTCAAACAAAAAAACAAATAAAACTCACTCCTTTGGCGTGCTCGACGTCGTGGAGGCATTTTGGCGACAAATTGGAAAGATTTTTGTGTCGAATTAAGATCTCCAAAACCCAAGCGCGCTTCCTAGGGTTTGCAGGCTGTGGGTATATAGGAAGAAAAAGAAATGGAATGAAGTGAAGTGCTTTTTTTTTAATTTATAGGAAGGAATAACGCGCTCGCGTTATGTATTTTTTTTTTCAAAACTATGAGGCCACTTTTTGGCCCCCCATCTTTTTGCACTTACCCGTGGGTGGACATTTTATTTCAGGTAGGCAACCACGCCCTTTCTTCACTAACAATGAGCATAAGTGAAAACTAGCTTGAGGTCCTACGAGTAGGGGCCATTTGGCTATAAAAAGTTATTTTAAAATTTTAAATAATTGCACTTAGAAAGTAAGAAGTAATTAAATTTTGAAATAGTACTTTACTCTAATTTATATTAATGTTTAGGGAAAACCAAGAGTCTCTAATTTAAAAAAGTTTTAGTATATTCAATAATTTTTATTTTTTCTTATAAATATTAAGTAATCATAACTTAATATTTGTCAATTTAAGTTTTCATAATTAATTTTAACTTTTCAACCATAATAACTAATTTATCTCTTTAATAACTAATATTCATAAAAAATCACATTTATTAAAAAATAAAAAATAAAAAATTTGATAATTATTTTTTTATTTAAATATTAAAATTATAAAAATATATATTAATTAAAAATGATTCGAAGCAAGGGTGAAAAAAGAAATGCGGGTGTTGTGATTTGCTACAGAGGCTAGGGCTTTTCCCGACGAACAAGATATGCAGCGATCAGAAAAGAGATGCGCAGGGGGGATCCATAAGAATGCAAATGGTCCATGGCATGGAGACTGGCCTTTGTTTGGGCCGATGGGGAAGTTTGTAGACCAGACACGAAAAGAAGGCACTGGTGAGATGGCCTCTGCGACTTGACCTCTCCAATGCACCAGGTCTTCCCCTTTTGTCATTTCCGGAGAGGAAATTTGCAGAGAAATGGCTGAGAATGAAGCGTATTTCATGAAGATGGGTCTGGTTGGGAGATTCAGAGGTTTTTGGATGAGTCTCTCTAGGTTGTATCAATGAATTAAAACCACCTGGGACCCCCTTTTGGAAGGGGATACTTAAATATATCCCTATGTGTGAGGGTTTTTTTGGTGGCTTTCGACAATGCTTGGGATAGAAATAAAATTCTTTGTGATTACCAATGGTTTTGTGAGGATTTTCCACTCATACTAAAATTGTGGCACCATTCTTTCAACCCTACCATTGTATCTTTCGATGCGACTCCAATCTGGGTAAGACTCCCAAATCTTCCATTACAATTTTGGTTTGAACCCTATTTTAAAGCAATAGGTAACTCATTAGGGAAATTTTTTGGGGTGGGTATTCTTCCAACTATTTGCACACCACTTACGGCTGCATCCTAGTGGAGATGGATATTACCAAGATCTTCCGACAGATATCTCCCTAAAATTTGCAGACGAGTGTTGGAGCCAGATGTTAGACTATGAGGGTTTACCCTTTTGCTATTGTAGATGCTTCAGTATCGGTCATATTACTGTTCATTGCTCAAAGTGTAAAATGGATAGTTAGGCTACTTGGTGGGAAAACATCTCTCCTCATCATTATTCAGTGATTGGACATGGTGTTGGAGGGTTCTTGGATACTTTCAAGGATAGGGATTTGAAGGCATGAGGGGGGTTTACTCCTTGCTAATAGCCATTGGATCACATCCTTCATGGGTATATGGGTGGATGGACAATATAACGGATGGAGAATAATGGTAGATGGCGTAGGCTTATGATTATGGTTAGGATTGCTTGTGCTAGATGGGGATGAAATTGGATGAGTGGATTTGAATTTTTCTATAGATTTTCTTTTGCTTTTAGATTTGGCAAAGAGTCTTTGGAGAAATTCGTTTAAGGATTCTTTAGTTGATGGATTAGAGCTTGGGAAGTTTGATGCCGGTGTTGGTGTAGAACTAGTATGCTTTGGGATAGGCATTCTATGGGATGGTGATGGAGGACTAGTAGATGAATATCATTTTGTGAAAGACCCGGTTTGTAAATCCACAACTTGTTGTTGTAAAGCCTGGATTTGTTGCATGAGTGCTTCTAATGGATTTGTCACAGCCTTAGCTTTCTTATTTTTAGGAGCTTCAGTTTCATTTGTTTGCCTTGTTTCTCTCAAATTTTCTATGTTAAAATTTTAAGGTAACTTTGCTCCTTGTTGGGCAAGCATAAGGAAGTACTTTTTGGGATCCATTGTGATGACTTTGTCCATTAGTTTTTGAAATTCAGGGTCTTGTTGAGAATTAATAATTTCTTCTTGGATAATGTCCTCTTCCTCATTACTAGAAGTATTGTGGCTACCATGTAGTGAACCCATTTCTTTTCTTCTCTTGAATTGCAATCTAGTTTCAACCATATAAAGATTTGATGTAGGTGGAGTTAAATCTAAGCAGTAATGGGTACCAGGAAATGATTTTGCTCTTCTTTCAAACTGTTGGGAAATGCTTTCTGTTATAGATGCGTAGGTTTATTTGTGCAAAAATAGAGTGTGAATACGTGCTTCTATGGATTGAATGTGTAGTTTTGAATGCATGTTTCTACATTTTAAATGCGCCATTTTATGTATGAGCAGGAATAATACTCAAATGTGAAACAATAAGGTTTGAATGTGCAACAGGATGCAAATGCACTGAAAGATTTGTCAAATGCGTAGGAATATGTCTCAATTGCGTGGTTCTTTACAGAGGTTTTGGTTTTTGGTTTAGTTTCAGTTTGCTCTTCTTTTTACACGTTTTTCTAGAATTTTCCAAGGTTTTTGGTACTGTTTTTCACTCAAGTTATTGCGAGAAAACACAGTAAGCAAGAGGTTGTCATGATCATTTGATTTTATTTTTATTTTATTTTTTGTTTTGACATAATTTTTGATAAATGAAAAACAGGCAAGTACAATCCTAAGGATGGCAAGGACACTATTCATTGAGTTCCAACTTGGATTTACTCCAGCCACTTACATAAAGGCGTGACAGATAGTAACTTGGTAGCACTGACTCCCCTCCATGGCACTCACTTCTCATGCATACCAAGTTACAGTTCCTCTAAAGAGTTGAACTTTTCTACCTCCACACTAAATGAGTGTATGACGTTGGACGGTTCTAGAGGATTATCCTCTTGTGTCAACAAATAGGGGTTTTTGGCTTTCTAAAACAATTGGCTTTTTAGTATGGACATCCATTCAAGTGGTTACATGTGTAGCAATTCACTCCGATAAGGAGGCTTCCCAGTCTGTAGAGGTTAGACTCTATAGCGTTTTGGCGGAAACATTTGTTGGTGTAACACAACAACACTCATTGTTTGCAATTTTCATCACAAACACAATTTATTTATAGCGACTTGTAAGTGGCTTGGCTTTAACCCATTATTGCTTGAGGTCGTCCCGATTGGAAGGACAGAATTCCAAGGGCATGCCTCTTCTAAAAGTTATACAAATAAAATGATTAGTTTGGCATTTTGGTCACCCAAGAGAGGGGAGAACATAGTCCTATCATCATTTCCAAGCATAGAGTACACTGGTTCTTTATCCTTCTAGTTCAAAAAATAAACAAAACTAAGTGTGCTTAGCCTACCAAGCACAATCCATTTGACAAGATAGCAAAAACTTTGAAAAGATGATTCATTTTTATCCCCCTAAACAAGTCTATGTGAAGATTGTTGTTGAAGGATGAAACAAATTACTTTCCTTTAATTTAAGCTAGATGAGAGTTTGTAGTTACCATAGTTGCTTGAAAGATTTGTTCAATTTTATCCACCTAGGTTGGGACTATGTACAAGTTGTATACAACAATACAATTTACTTCCCCCTAATTAGATCTAGATGAAAATTTGCATGAAGATGTCAAATTACTTCCTCCTAATTTAAATCTAGATGAAGCTATGATGCAACTAGATGACTAAACCACCTTCTACACCTGCAAGATCATTGTGTTAAAGGCCTCCATTGATGATTGAAAATACGTTCAATCCAAGTTAGCAACAAAATTTATCAAAAAGACCTCTAAAAATTGACAAATTTCATATGCACAGAAAGAATTATCATATGCAGAGAAAGATGGATCATATGCGTAGAAAGAAGTGTTAGATGCGTAGAAATATGGATCATATGCGTAGAAAGATGGATGCGTAGAAAGAAGTGTCAGATGCGCAGAAAGAAGTGTCAGATGCACAGAAAGATGAGTTTTAAATGCGCAGGATTAGTATTTTCATCATGTATGCGTAGAACTAGAAAATGAATACGTTGGAACGACCTGTCATGCTTGCAACTTGACCAAAAACTCAAAATAGAGATTACAAATGGGGATAGGCCCCACGGTGGACACTAGAAATGTTATAGGAAATATGAACAATTTTAAACAACTAAATATCCAATAACTCAATGGAAATAAGACAAATACAAATAAACAAAAGATATACCTTTGTAGACCAATTTACCTTGTAGCTTCCATTGTTGCCTATCTTTCTTTGATCTTGTTTGATTATGGAGCTCTCAGAAGTTGTACTTCCTTGCTGTTAAGATGACAAAGCTTGAATGACTATGTAGAGGATTATCCAATGCAACTACAATGCAATAACTAATGAAGATGGATGATTGATAATGGAGACATGGTTGTGATTATGATGATAAATGGGATAATGCAAATACAATGAGTGAGTTTTGCCAAAGGCACGCTTGTGGGATTTTAGCAGAGTAAGATTACAAATGCTTGAGTGGATGGATATGAGGGAATGAGGGTTCCTTTTATAGGCTCAAGAGAGACAAAATCTAAGTGTCAATAGATCCATGACTGGAGGAATTACCTGTGAGGTGTACGGTTGAGAAAGCTTGAGGGAATGTGCACCAATCAGAAGAGGACAAGTGTACAAGCTCCTTTCATGAGTTATGGGAGTTAACAGAATAGATTGAAGACTTAACTGAGATGATTGATCAGTTAACTGGGTAGACTGAGGAGTTAACAAAATTGATTGATCTATGAACTCAATTGACTAATTAGTTAGCTGATTTGATTGATGAGTTAACTAATGTTAACTGGAAGATAAATAGGACATGTGGGTGAGGGAATATTAGCTAATTAAATATTAAAATATTTAATTATGTGTGCAATATGGCGAGGTGGAAAATGAGGTGGAAGAATGATGTGGAATTATGAAATTTAGGCCTTGCGATAAAGGAATTTGGGATTAATTAAATAATTTAGGATTATTTAATTATATGAGACATTAGAAGAATAAGGGTAATTAATTAAATAAATTGACTTCATTTAATTATTGGAGGAATGTGAATCATTTTAAAATAAATTAGGATATTTATTTAATTGATAGAGGAATGAGAATAAAATAAATATTGAAATATTTATTTAATTTGACATGAGCCAATATTAGGTGTATACAGTAATGGTTTAGGGGAATGTATAATTGCAGTTGTCTGTTTTCCTTCACCACACTTGTTGGTGTGATTGTAATAGAGATTTGATAATGTGTGACAAGATTTATGTCAATGCATGCTTTGTGTTGAGTCATTTCTTAGTTGCAAATGGGTCATTGTAGCTTGGTTCTAGATAATTAAGTATGTCCAATGTGTGAAATATAATCTAAGGAATGTATGTGAATACATTTTAGTTTTCTGTTGATGTTGGTTCAGTCCTTTCTTCCCTTTTTATTGCTTATGACTCAATTACCCAATAGAATAGGCACCGGTCCATATTGGAGAGGGATCAATCACTCATTTTAAATCAAACAAATCATTCACCTATGGTTTAGGGAAAAAACCCATCTTTCTTGTGCATGTGCATTCGCATAGTTGAATCAGCTATATAGGGGTTTTGTGACAGCCAGTTATTCTTGACTTAGTGATGAATTTTGGAGTCAAGATGATGAGCTGGGTTTGACTGTTCATTTATTTTTAGTTATTCATTTGGTTTGAACTTAATACCTATTCAGGTATATTCTTTTGGAATATCGCTCCAGAGTCTAAGTTGAGCTCGAAGTGTAGAGGAGTTTACCCACTCCTATTAGTTGGCCAAAATTCCCCTCAACTTGTTGATAAACCTCTTCTTATCACCCTAACGACAATCCCTGGCCTAGGTGGTTTAGGAATGTTTTAGAGTTTTGGGTTGAAGTCATTTTAGGTCCCAACATTTTGATGCCATTGTCGGGGATAATTTTACTTTAGCTGTTGCTGGGTTTTAGGCAACTAGAGATATTTTCAGCCCCCTCTAACAGTCAATTGTAATTTTGCATGTGTTTGGGTAAGTTAGCAGCCCATCAACTTACACCAACATTTTAGCATCGTTGCCAAGGAAGTATTTCTAGGTTAGAATCATTTGAAGACTCTGCTGGTGAGTTGAACCCATAATCAATTCATAGCCTTGAAGATCAGTCACGCTTAAAGGGTTTTCCTCATTCAGTGACGTGGCAACTCTGTTGTCAAAGAATAGGAATTTGTTACTATTGTACCTTGGTTGTTGTTGGTGATTTGAATGCTCCATCTCAATATGTAGCAGCTGGTAAATTAAAGGTACATGCTTTTCTTCCTAACCTTTAAAATTTGTTGTTCCTATAATGTCAAAGGAACAAATTTCTATACCTTTGTTTTCTGCCTTACCTTATAGGATGTTTTAGTCATGGCCAATTGGTATGAGCTTGGATACCCTAGGGATGATCTGTTATCTGAATCTTCATATATATCAGACCCTAGGAATTACATTGGAGTGGATTCCCATGACCATCCTAGAAATACATATTTTAGTCATGGCTCTGCATGTTATACGAATTAAAACCTATATGCACCCATGCAAAATTATAGTGACTTAGCAGTTCAGCAGTATGAAATTGAAAATACCAAACAACTGTTGGAGTCATTATTACAGCAAGAAGAAGAAATAGAAAATTAGATTAAGCTGCTAGAGTCTACGATATAGTCCAGTCCCCCTCCTACTTTTCCCATTTTCTCTCTTCCTCGGCCTCCCCTATTATAAATGAAAAAACATCCAAGCAACTGGACCTTTCTTGGGTCAATTATGAGAAGTAGTTCATGCCCAACAAGATCTATTATCAGATGCCATTATTTGATGGGTGTGAAGCTTATGATGGGAAGGCACATATTCTTGCATTTTTAGATTTCATGGACAGGTTCCAATTTGAGCATGAGGATATGTGGATGAGGTTCATTGTCAGATCTCTATGTGGATTGGAAAGGAAATGGCTGGTTAGTTTCCCTGACCAACATTTTGTTTCTTGGGATCAATTGGTGGCTACATTCGAAGATTTTGCAAATAGGCTAGACCTTGTGTTCCTTGCCCAAGAACTAGAAGATATTAGAAGGCATGAATGCAAGTCTAGCATGGAGCTTAGCCACAGATTTGTGGTTGCCCTATCTCACATCCCAGAGAATTTCAAACCTAGCCTTCCTGTTTCTATTGACATGTATCTTAGTGCTTATGGTGTTACCGTAAGCCCAGATTTTATATGGGAAGAGTTCAGTCTAGTGGGTATGCAACATGCATACCTATTCATTGATTATGTTGATAGAGTTAAGAGAGATATGATTGCAAGAACTCTTCCTTAGATGCAAAGATGGCTGATAATGAACAGGTTGTTGTATATAGCAGGGATGTGAATGCTTCATGTGATCTAGACACGATATCAAGTGATGATTATGTGTGTAGAAGGGTAGAAGTGGAAGATGGTGCATCATATGACAACGATGCAAATGATGAGAGCAATGTATGCACCTACCTTTGGCTAGATAGCTCATCAAGTGAAAGTGAAAATGATGAAAATAGTGGTGATTTCTAGCCTAATACTGAGGTATGTGGTTTAGTGAATAATGAGGATGTTGTGTACAGTGATGAACGGTTAGATTGACCAGCTTTTGAAGCTAAGTATGAAATGTGTACACAAAGAAGTGGAATGGATAGTGAGCAAGGAACTTGTTTCTTGTTTGATGTATTGCCCTCTTTTGTTCCTATTTGCGATGAAGTAGTTGATGTTTGCTTGCACGAGGATGATGTAGAGGTGCTTGCACTTGATGATAACTGATCAGAGATAATGGTTACTGCAACCTTGGAGTTTCAATCTGAAGAGCTTACCCTGGATTTTGAAGATGGTGATCATGCAGACGCATATGAGAACCTATTTCTTTGGTGCAAGGTATGTTGTCTTCCTCATGCAGAGTGTGCTTCATCAGAGCCACAAAGAAGTAAAATAAGAATGTATGTGAAAGCAGATATGTGTCATCATTTTGTGTGCAACAGTGAATATGACATAATAAGTTGTCCAAGTGAAAGTGAAACAAATAGACAATTGAAAGAACATGGTTCTTCATTTGAGGTGTCTCATGATATTGATTTATGTGCTGATGTTTTGAATTGCAGCCTGGGTCATGCTTATGATTTAGAGGTTGAAATTTGTAGTAGCACATATGAAAATTTTGTTCAAGAGCTTGATGGAGTTACCAAGGAATATGAATGCTTCCACTTTGATGTGGAAAACTTGTTATCTCTTGAATGTGTTGGTGCTGCAGTAGAGGTTGAGTCCTTTGTGTGGGACATTGATGTGAGTGAGCAGCAAGGTATGTTTATGCCTGAGCTTCAACATGTTGCAGCCCAACTTGAAGATATGACTGAGTTGGAGTCTTTCCAAATTTTTCTACAAGCTGAAGTGCCTTCTCTTATGGATCAACAATGCATTCAGGCACAATTTGCTTTGCCATGTGAATTGGAAGTATTTTCTTTTTCACTCAATTTGCATGAAGGGGTCAGCAGGTATGATATATTGGCACATGATAATGGAGATTTCTTCTCATTTGTTTCTTTTGTTGTTGACTTGAATTTTAGTTCTACACCTCTTGTTGCTGGGAACAAACATGATATGGATGTGAATAGGTAAAGTACCTATCTTTTATGGTTGCCATGTAGTAATGATTTCATTGATAAAGTTGACCTTAGCTCCACAAGCATATGTTGCAGATCAGTACATGTTGGGGACAATTTTCAGTTGTTGTAGTTCGCTGAAATATGTAAATTTGGTTTGAGGGAGATCAACTCTTTCACTCAACTTGTCTTTGATAGAGGCAAGTGGTTTCATCAGTTTTCTATAGGGTTGGCCTATAGTGTCCCAAAATGTTTGATCACAGTGAACTTTCCTTTTGTGCCTTCATGTTCATGACTGTGTGTTTTCTTGTATATATATTTTGTAAATACATTTATGTTGTTCCCCTTGTTCGTTTTTTGTTTTTGGTCTGCCAAGAGGTATTCTAAGATTTTCACTATGCCAAAATTTTCCACACATCCCCAACTAGAGCCGGTGTTGGTTCCCAAATTTACTAGTTCCAAAATGCCTTATTCTACCCCAAAAAATTGAGAAACTCCATCAATTTCCCTCACCTTTGCCATTGAATTTCAAAACCCATCAATTATGTCCAATCTGAGTATTTTACATGGGTTCCATTCCAAAATTTCTAAGTAAATTTCACTTTTTTTCGCTTGTGTTCCATTATGTTTCTCTTCCTTGGAGAAAATTGGCTCATTTGCCTACTTTATCAGTAAATCAACGAATTTGTGAACTGGCAAACTAGTTCGCTAGTTCAAAAATTTACCAATTCATCGACATAGCGGCTGGTGGACGATCCATGTTGTTGAAGGTAGCACAAATAAGTTAAAGGTGCCTTTGTCGATTTCTAGAGTTTACAAACTCGAAAGTTTGCCGATGGCGAACTTCACTGATGGTGAGCTTTGTAGATAGAAGGAAAGACAAAAAAATATTGCAACGAGTGAAAGTTCCTAAGGCATAAAAGAAGATGAAAGCAAAGCTTTGTTGGTGAAATTGGAGGTTCACGAACCTCCAAGCTTGCCAACTAAAGGTTTGGTCGACAGAGGATTCACCGATAGGAGGAAGATGAAGGAAAGAACAAGGGGAAAAGAGCAAAGAAAAGAAAGGTTCAGCAAAATTGAGTTTTGACGATAAAGGCAAAGTGAAAAAGCCAAAGTTCAAGATCGGTCAAGTTTGCCGATAAAGCGAATAAAAAAAAGTTTGACAAAGTTCAGGTTTGTCAACAAAGAAGGAAAAGCAGTGAAAAGTTCATAAAAGGTTAGTTTTGTCGATAGGGAAAACACATGTGCAAAATTGACTAAGGCAAAGGTGGCTCTGTCAGCAAACTGGGGAGTGGTTAAACTTTCCAATAGGTTTGAATATTTTGATATTCTCCGATAAGGTGATGGGGAAAAGAAAAGGAAGAGAGGCACGGTAATAAAAGAGTTCAACAAATTAAAGATTTTCTGACAAAGGGCAAAGGCTTGCTTGGTTCATAAAGGGTTAAAATTCCTGACAAGGGGCAAAATGAAGATGGTTCATGATGAAGGACTTTTGCTGACAAAGAAGAAATGAGGTGGCAGGAGTGAAGTTTGAAAATGGTAACTTCTGTTGACTAAAGGCATAGAAAGCAAACTTCATGAAAAGCAAAAATTGCCGACCAAGGGTGAAGCAAGCCTAGTTCTAAAAAGGCACAATTCACCGACTAAAGGAAAAAGTGATAAAGCAAGCCAAGTTTGCCAAAAAAAAGATTTGCTAATAAGGCATAAAAGAGGCTAAAAATGAAGATGAGAGGAAGATACCCCAAAGTTCAAAAAAGTGAAATTTTGCTGATAAGGCTAAATAGCACCAAGAATGAAGAGAGAGATAAAGGGAAGGAAAATATAGAAGGGGCAGAGGTTCCTGAAAGAGAAAATTCTCTGATAAAAGGGGAAAATAGATTTAAAGGCAGAAAATCAAAAGGAAGATCAAATGTATGTGTAAAGCATGATATAAATGTAATTGTAGTTTAAAATCTTGTGAAGAGCTTTGCACAGGCATTTTTGGCGGATCATATTCCAAGCACCTATTTTCGTGAAAACACACCATGATTGCAGGTGATCAGTCAGTTGTAGGTAGATGAAATAGTAGAGATATTTATTGCAAAAGGACCAGAATTAAATATAGGGATAAAGTATTTTAGTAGGAAAATCTTTCTGCAAGTACTTTCATTCTTTAAGGATGCCAAGGCGTGGGCACCTACAGGGTTCAGAGTTGTCAGGGTGTGGGATTTCCTTCCAAATGTGCAGATTTTCTAACTGCATAATGGGTTGATTTTATTGCAGCATGAGTTTGGCGTGTTGACTAAGTTTCAATGCCCAAGGGCTGCATAGGGGATGATTGCTATATATACATAGTTTTCATATGTTTTCAGGGTTGGTTGTTGAGCCAATTGTCTGATCTGTAGTGCCTCAGGTTAATCTTAGGGCTTCAAATCAAGCCAGTATGGACAGTGAATGCAGAAATGTGTTTTGATGTAGCGTAGGAATGAATTGTAAAGCATATTTTGTGTAGTGGTATGTCTCCATGGCCATTTGTAATGATTCAGGGGAATGTATAATGACATTTGTATGTTTTCCTTCACCACACTTGCTAATGTGATTGTAATAGAGATTTGATAATGTGTGATAGCATTTAAGTCAACACATGCTTTGTGTTGAGTCATTTCTTTGTTGTAAAAGGGTCATTGTAGTTTGGTTCTAGATAATTAAGTATGTTCAATGTGTGAAATGTAATATGAGGAATGTATGTGAATACATTTTAGTTTTTTGTTGATGCTGGTTCAGTCCTTTCTTCCCTTTTTATTGCTTATGACTCAATTGCCTAATAGAGTAGACACCTGCACATATTGGAGAGGGATCAATCACTCATTGTAAATCAAACAAATCATTCACCTATGGTTAGGGGAAAAAATCATTTTTTTTTGTTCATGTACATTTGCATAATTGAATAAGCTATATAGGGGTTTTGTGATAGCCAGTCGTTCTTGACTTAGTGACAACTTTTGGAGTCAAGATGATGAGTTGGGTTTGGCTGTTCATTTATTTTTAGTTGTTCATCTGGTTTGACCTTAATACCTATTCAGGTATACCCCTTTGGAATATCCCTCCAGAGTCTAAGCTGAGATTAAAGTGTAGAGGAGTCTACACACTACTGTTAGTTAGCCAAAATCCCCCTCAACATGTTGATAAACCTCTTCCTATCACCCCAATGATAATCCTTGGCCTAGGTGATTTAGGAATGTTTTAAAGTTTTGGGTTGCAATCATTTTGGGTCCCAATAGATCTTACAATGTAGCATGAAAATTCAACAATACATGTATAATATTGCCAACAAAGGATAATCATAGATAAAAATTGTAAGTTTTCAATGAATCAAACACCAAATCACCTTAGATTTGATTTGTCATCAACTCACAAAAGCACCATATGTCAAAGGGACCAAAAATAGATCAAACTGAAATAAAATGAACAGACCTTAGAATATCATCTTTGAACCTACTCCATTGTGTAGTGGTTAGAAATACCTTTCAAACATCTATAAGAAGTTCAAAATCTGACTTTGTATGCACAAGTTATGCCTCGTCAAAGCTCAAAACACACATTTGGCTTCCAAGTAGTAAAATCTAGTCAAAATGACAAATTCTAGAAAAATCTCTGACACCATAGCAGAGTACACGAAAATAAATTTCCATTGACTATAAGAAGTTGAAAATACAACTCCATATGACAAAGTTATGGCCTCCAATCAAAAGTTACCCAATAAGGCTTAAAGAACAAACCCTAGTGGCCACTGGGTGGCTGGCTGGTGGTTATTTATGGAGGTGACTTTCTACTGGCGGAGGTAGTGGGCTGGGATAACTTTAAGGAACTCCCCCTAAAAAAACCTATAAAATCTTGGTGAATCCTAGCAAAGTGCTATAATTTTCTTGGCGAATCTTTTCTTAAAAAAAAAAACTATTAATTTTCCTGGCCAATCTATGCACAATATTAAAAAAATTGTAAAATTGTGGCGAATCCTAGTGAAAATTCACTAAAAAAAATAAAACCAATGGTGAATCTTAGAAAATAATTACTAAAGAAATTAATTATAATGGCGAATCCTTCCTTCCAAAATTTTCATATTTAGTCAATGCAATCCCCCATATATTCTTTTGTATTTTTTAAAAAAATTTGAAGCAGAGGCCCAGGGGTGGCAGCCATCGACAGGGTCAAGGGGCAACATTCTCGCCATTGATTATCATTTTGATTAGATGGATGCGATGAAATTCTGTGATCCTCTTAACATGTGCCTTTTAAAAGGCTTGCTAGGGCCTGAAATTTGTTTTGGGCCACACGATCATAATCTAATCGTGTGGCCCAAAACAAATTTTGGGCCCCAGCAAGCCTTTTAAAGGCACATGCTAAAAGGGTCTCGAAATTCAACTACAACTGTTTGATTAAAATTATAATCAACGGTAATGAGTCAAAGGCATATTCAAAGCGAAATTAGCCCTAAAGTATAGGATAGTTTATTAATAATTGTGATATTACCCTGAAAGTAATGACAAGAATATAATATTAATGGTGAATCCAATTAAGATTTATAATTATATTAAAAACTATTGGCGAATCAGCTCTAATGACACATAATTTAATTGACAAAACAACTTAATTTATTGGTTTAAAAATAAATCTCAGGCGATTTAATCAAGAAAAAATATTTTTTTATTGTAAAAATCAGTGATTTAGCCCCTCGCTGGTTGCAATATATTTGCCAATTTTGAATTTCCAGATTTGAACTATTCACTAATTGGTGAAGATTTGCCACTAAAAAATCCTTGGTGGTGGGTGTCGGTGGTTAGGCGGTGGTCTTCTGGCAATGTGGCCCACCCACCACTCGCAGGGGCTTAGCCCTTGCAGGCTAGGCGTGACCACCCATTGGGGCTGGGCGCTAGGCTGCAACCCCTTTGGCCCGACGCTAGTTGCCTAGGTGACCAGGGACGTGGGCCCTAGGCCGCCCCGCCTTTGTAATTTTTTTTAAATTATCAAAATTAAACTTTATAAAAAAATAACCTTATAAAATTTAATTTCCTGAATAATTTAAAAAAATTCTGCAGACCTGCGATCATACATGTGTTGACGTAGGTGAGAGCGAATATTCCCTGACAAATGCTAACTATACTGTTGTACGTACATAATTTATTTTCTGAAGATTCCCTGCAAGATTCCCTAGGGCACAAAATAGGGAAAAATAGGGTATCCTAGGCATCATTCACAAGACAGAAATAAAACTAATATACTTAGGCCTTCAACAACCATGCACTATGTATGTTAACACCCCAATTATCTATCACTAAGAATTGAAACATATCGGTTACAGATGACAAGACCTATAGGATCTCTATTGTAAGTAGATGACAAACTATAAATTGCACATGTAACAAAAATATAAAACAAGTTCAAATCCCTTCATATGGATCCCCTTAACATAATTGACTCCATGTGCAAATTGGAGGCCACACAAGAGTGATTCTCTTAATGTTTATCAATTAGAGTTCACTTAAGATTTTAGGCAAAAGTACAATGCTAAATCATGCTAATTGGTAGGGCCTAATCAATAGTAAACTACTAAGGAATAAAGGGAGATGTGATTAAATTGAATTTTTAAAATCATTAATCCATTCTAGATTGGTGCCTATTCAATGGGAAGTAGTGTTGAAGTCAAGAAGATGAAAACGATATCTATATGAATTAACAATGGAACCAAAATTGCAGACATGTACAAATCAAAATATCAAGACACATCACATAAAAGATGTACTTCAAATATACATCTCTAATCAAAGGTATCCCATATGCATAAATGAGAAGGACATTATGAATTTGTTTGCATTAATTTTATAGTGATCTATCACCAACTAATCCCTAGTACTAGAAATCAACAAATGTGATTTGAGAGATTTTGTGGCATGCTCACAAGACCCCCTAAAACACTTCTGTTAGCCATGGAGACATCCAAAATGTGGAGTGGTCCCTACTAGATCACACCTTCCTATGGCCCATACAATGCATTCCTAGGCCTTACAAAATAATGACATACTTTAGTTGATCCCCTAAAACATACTTAGGACTACCCTATAATGAAGTAGCTCCATGACCAGCCTCCTTTACATTAGAAAAATAAGGATATATAGAGCTAGGAAGGAGCCCAATAACATAAAAGATAATGATCCTTGCCAACAATTCAATATTCTACAAGAAATACCAAGTTTCTAATCAAACATTAAACACATTTACAACAACATGACAATTAGATTTGATCATGCATAAAAATAGAAATTGCCTTGGGCTTTGTTTCTTCAAGAATAGAGGAGAGAATTCCTCATTCATGTATATAAACCAAGTGCAAATAAATTTCCCTATCGATTTTGGAACTCATTAAACACAAGAAAGATGGTCCATGCCTCTTTAGTTCTATTTGAGAACACATAACACATGCACTACTCAAATCCATTATTGTCAATAAAACCTTTACACATGCAAATTTGATTTACTTTAGTAGGGAGCCACCATATCATAAACAAGGTATCCAAGACTATCGTCATGAGCATATACCATATCAGAGTTCCATGAACCTCTAAAATATCTTCTAAGGCCCATATTGACCCATATGTGCACATGTCCGCACATCCTTTGTATCACTCTCCATCTATGCACAAAAAATCCTAAATCATGATACTAATCCCTTTTAAAAATCCTCAGGAAAAAATCTTAATTAAACTATTTGAATATGTTGCATATATCAACAACCAACAATAACTGGGCTACACGATCTACAAACAACGTGCAATGACAAAAATAAAGCTGCCCGAAATAAGTTATCCACTGGGACAGGTTTGCCAATTATTGAATTGGAGACCACCACATAGCCCCTTGATTTATAACACTTTCTCACCATTTGAAATATTGTCAAGCTTGCTAAATAAGAACATTGAGCCCACCACCTCACTAGCTCAAAGACACATCATTTACTCATTTGATGCCACACACCATTGGTACCAAATACACATCAAACATTGGTCAAAATGACTAATAGAATTTAATCAAACACTTGCCAGCTATGTAATACATGTCCACCTCACACATTTAGTGTCGTGGAGAAAAATCCTTGCATGCATATAGAAAATAAAGCCTTGATGGCCCCATAGCACCCACCATATAGCCATATGACACACAAACATTTATCCACAAAAGTGGGACCCATTTGTGTTGTCCTCACCACTGCCTCTAGACTAATGAAAAATCTTCACATGTACATAGGCCCATAGAAGCGGTAGCCCTCAGACCAATAAAGTAGCTAAATATCATGCACATAACAAAAGAATGTATGTACAAAGTAGCTAAACATCATGCACATAACAAAAAATTGTATGGACATTGTAAGTGGGGGCAAGATCCTACAATTAGTTCTCAACAATTAAAAAAAGGTACTAAAAACTAATTACTTGCTAGGCTAAGTTTACATGCGAGACTATGAGAATGTGCCACATGGCCACAATGCACAAGATTCAATACAAAGCTACTCCCACTTGTGAGCCTGCCACCAACGTGAGTCTAAAAATATAACATAAGACAACCATCTCATTGCCAATAAACCTACCACCTTGGAAACTATCGATTTGGTAGCCAACGAAGATGATAAAGGCTAGCAAAAAGTGGGGAGATGACCGGATTAGCCCACTCCCTGCTATGAAGACAATGTCTTGCTAGTCAGTAACCTAATCATCCATAGAGCAAAAGGAGCTTGCATAATACTTGATGACCTTCACCAACCAGTCAACAACTAAACATAAACAAAATGCTCAATGAGGTCTAGTTGGGTGATAATCAAGATTCAAGCATGGCTTAGCAAGTAGCAAAGAGTGCAAGGATGACTGATAGAGCCTACTCCCAACTATGAAGCATAGTCCATTGGGATGATTGTAAGTCAAGCCCAAGCGACTATATATGCACTTAAGTTATGTTTGACTACCCATATCAAGTTATTGTAGAAATAGAAAAGGTCTAGGCATAACAATAGGACTTGGGAACATGAACGTAAGGGTTTTAGAAGGCTACCATTACTATAATTTTAGAATTCAGCCAAAACACAAGCGCAAAGAAAATCACATAGGGGGCCATAAAAACACATGCAAACACATCTTAAAGCTCAATAGAGTAATCCAATGGACCCAATTAGATTAATTTGTATTGACTCAAAAATCTATGAGTTTAAGAACCCACACCTCATAGAACATTTTTGGAACAAACTTGTGAGGTTTCTCTTAGATGGCACCATTAGTCACTCTAAACCCAACCATTTCAGCATGAATGATTGAACAGAAAGGTTTGGGTGCCATTATAAACCAAGTTAAACCCCCAAAGGGAGAGGAACCGTAATAGCTTTTGTAATAAATACAAGAAATATTAAAATATCCCGTTGCAATATTTGAAAGTGCTATGATAGGGTTCTTCTTAGCTCTCTCAAAATAATTCTCCTTCGGATTCTTCTTTTAAATCCTTAGTCTCTTGGCTTTGTACACTATATATCATTGGTATGGAATTTAAATTGGTTAATTCTCTTAGCTATGTTGCATCACACACATGCATGCAGGCTAAAGTGATGCTAACTCTTGGAGATACTTCTTGTCATCTTTGTTGTTTCTCACATTCTTTAAGCGGTTTATCATCTTTATTTTGTTAACAATCATGTTCCTCCTTTTCCACCATGGAAGAAACCTTGTGGTTCACAAAATGCATTATACATTTAGTTATATGCTTCATTAAATCATATTAAGACTGGCATTATAGCACTAAAATAACTTTTATGCAACATCAATCATGTAGAAATCAAAGGTGCATATTCATGCTACAATTAACTTTATTGTCATCCATGCTAAAAGTAATTTCAAATTTATAAATATTTTTCTAAATAATAATTCATCTTCCTCTCTTTTATTCTTTGATAATGATTTCTTACCCTCGATATTAACTTCCTTTTTTTTGTTTGCCGTGATGATTAGAGGAGTCATCCTACCACTTTCCATTCTCTTCAAGTATTTGGGTTTCTTGGTTTTTTTATTATTTCTTTCAACACACAGTCACACAATGATCACTTATCTCACTAAATGAAAATGGATAGAGATTCTGAGAATGAAATATTTAATGGTCTCTTTGTTTACAATGGAAATAATGGTTGATCTCATTATAAACCTTCTTATAATTCATGTATGTTCACTTTCATAAGGTTGTTGGGGTTATGATGCTCTACCTTCTTTTTAACCATTCCTCACTCTTAAATATATTTTTAAACCACTACAAAAAAAATATTAAGAATACTAACACATTCTTTAAAAATATTTTGTGAAGATGGTGGCTTATACTCCTTTTTGGGAGATACTTCTGTTCCAATTATCTCATATCATTGTCTAACCTCTTATTTCTTACCAACAATCCTCAAATTTGCATATTGAGGCTTTTTTTTTCTCAACTTCTACATGATTTCCCATCCCTTGGCTATGTTTTTAAATAACCCGACCATTACAATCCAATTTGTCTACAGATTAAAGAATTGTGGTGTGGTGCTTAATTATACTTATCTCACTTATGTTTGAGCATCTTTTGTAGAGGTTAGTCTCCTTTGCTAAGGTAGGTATTTCTTTCCTCTCATCATAATCTAGGATCATTTCCAACATCTCCTCTTTTGCAAACAATATTTTATTATTTAATAAATTAAGTCTATTTTTGGGGATGATTATCCTTAATTTTTCTCCTAATCTTAGATCGGCCTTCTTTGATGAGCATGTTTGACATTTACATGTATTCCTGATGTGTTATACATTGAAGAGGGATGACTAAAAAAAGAATGTAACCCCAAAAAATTTGCCTAACATCTCTTTACCATGCTCATAATTATATCTAAAGTGGTAATTCTCTATGTAATGTATGTATACATTTCAAAGAAAATTGGTCCAACAAATAATTATGCTGGGTGTGTTTTTATTAAACCAAAAATAGGAATACACACTTGGTCTAGCTTAATGTTGTAGTTTGATGAAGTTGATCAGGCTTAATTTTGTTTCCATTGTGCAGTCACCATCTAAGTCAAAAGAGGTTGCAGGATTGATGCACAAGATAGAGGTGACGGAGAAAATGGTTAGGTAAGCTTACATTGGCTGCATGCCTAGTATTTTCTTGGCATCTTTGTAGCTTATTTGATTCGACTTTCATAGAGAAAACAATTTCATTCTACTTTTCCTGTTAGGATTTTAAAGGGAGAGGAACTCTCTTATTTATCTCTTACTGACTTGGACCAACTGGAGTGCAAAGTTCAACTAGCAATGAATAGAATAAGAGTGAGAAAGGTAATTCTTTAAGTTGCATATTGAAAGTTTTTAACAAATATATTTTTGAATAATTTTTATTTAAAATTTAGAATAGTAAATCTTTAAAAATAGGGGCAATAATGTAAAAAGGAATTCTATGTGGTGAGGTTAGGAAAATCAAAATGAAGATAAAACACAAAGAAATGCAATGTAAAACACAATTTATACCTTCAAGATGAAATACCAACTCCTTGCTAAGGTGGAGAGCCTTGCACCCTTAGTCTCTTGCTTTACCCATGGTTTCTTGCAATGTAAAATGCTTTGCTCAAATGCAAATCACTACAAAAACCTAGCTCAATGAGATGAAATTGATGGGGATTTTGGCATAATGACTTTGCTCAAATTGTGGATGATCAAATGGCTTGGATGAGGGTGTATTTATAGGCTTTTTGGAGGGGGATTTGATCTAAAGGTTGAGATTCATTTGGGAGATCAATGGATGAGGATGAATGTGAGGTGGAGGGCTTAGATTCAATCATAAAAAATGGAGGGATGAGAGTAAAGATAAATTTTTAATTTATCTTGGGAAGAGAAGTGAATTAAATGAGGGTATATGAGGTGGATTATATGTTAATTAAAAATTCACATGGGGAAGAGAGGAGGATTAGAAATGAATTAAAAATTTATTTTGGGAAGAGCTACAATTAATGAGTTATGACATGTGTAAGGGGTGTAAGAGGTTATTAATGAGGTTTATGACAAGTGTGTATAAAAAATTGTTTTATGTGGCATAAATATCAAATTTTTATTTGTGGGATGTGGGGAGGAGTGTTAAACAAGGTTTGACCAAACTAATCAAGGTGATTAGTTTAATTAATATGGCTGTAGTAAATTAGTGGATGGGTTAATTAGGGGTTACGATTAATTAATTAATGTTTAATTTAATTAATCCTAGGTCTAGGGTTATGTAGGTTAGACTAGCTAATTAAATAATAGGTATTTAATCAAGTAGGGTATGGATAGGCTGATTAGTAGGTTGAATTAATTAAATAAACATGATTTATTCAATTAATTAGGTTTAATGAAATGGGTGAATTAATCAAATAAATATTTTCATATTTATTTAATTAATTAGGCTAATGTTAGTGAAGGGGTAACTATTGAATTAGATAAATTAATTCAATTTGAAGGGGGGAATGATGAATAGTCAGGTGTTGGAATGAATAATTAATTAAATAAAAATTTAATTAATTAATTGGAAGGGTAATTGGTGATATTAGTGATGTTGGAGGTCGGTTAAGTGGTAAAGACATTTTTATCTATCTACATTTGCCCCTCTTTGACGTGGCATCATGACCTAGCAGGGAAATGGTGTCAAGTCAAAGAAAAATTCCCCAGCTACCGAGAAGGAATGAAATGGATGAGGGATGCCCCCTCAATAGGTTAGGTGAAAAAAATATTTTTTTTGCGGGTGACCTCTCGAATGGAAGAAACGGAGGTGAAAAATGGATAGAGGATGGAAAAAGAAGGTGACAGGAAGAACAACAGGCAAAAAAGGTTATGATTTGCACCCTAGGGAGGAAAAAGTGTATTGGAGGATGACATGGCCTTCTATAAATAGAAAAAGTGGGCCCTAAAGTGCCACATTTGCACTCATTGAGCCACTTGGATGAAGGAGAAGAATAAAGATGATGGCAAACCCACTCTTCCCGCACTTTGAGCACTTGTCTGAGCGAGTCTGTTCCTACGTGAGATCAACAGAGGCTAGTGACCAGGTAGGCCGACCACCCTATCTCTGTCATTTTTTCATTTATCACATTTTTTTCCTTGGGAAGTGTACATTAGGGTTTGGCGTCATCGGGAGACTAATTGGCGTGAAATTGGGCCTGATTAGATCTATTATCTGCAATGGCACCATTCACATAGAGGGAAATGGGAAGTGTTTGGCACCTAATCTAAGAGATTTGGTGCAATGTAGTGGATCAGCACTAAATGCCGACCTGGAGTTTCAGGCATGAATTGGAGTGAAACTAGGGTTTCATAGCACCATTCTCTTAAATGGCGCCATCTACAGACGTGGCGCCATTCTCTCAAATGGCGCCTTTTGAAGGCGTGGCGCCATTCGCTAGAATGACACCTAAAATTGGTTGAGTCGTGGGTGCACATTGTTGTGGCCCTTAGTGGAAGAATAGTGGTGTCTTGAAAGGGGGTGGCGCCTTTTTCTAAAATGGCACAATTTCTAGAGATAGCAGTGCTACCTTAAAGATTGGCGCATTTGCGGGAAATATTGGCACCAAATTAAATTTTAGCTCTAAAATGAAGAAAATTAGTGCGAAGTAGTTGATTTGGGAAAAAAATGTAAGTTGTTTAACTGACATTTGGTGGATGCAGGAGCCAGGAGGGATCATGGGGTCATGGGAGTGACACATTCTCGCAGTGATGCAGCTATTAGATGGGTTTGATGGAGCCACCGGGCTTGACTAGCGAGATTGGGTTTGTTGAGAGTATTAGATATGCCCATCCTGCGAGCACATAGGGCATTGATGATAGCTATTGTAGAGTGATGGCGACCTGAGATGTGTTCCTTTATCCTACTGACAAGGGAGATTACCATCACCCATGAGGATGTTTATCGCATCCTTAATCTATTGATTCATGATGCACGAGTGGTGTACCACACGAGGGGACGAGTAGCCTTCGGCAGAGCATTTGCCCCAGGCTACCCAGAGTTGTCACATGATAGTCAAGAGATGAGTTATGACCAGACTTTGGCAGTGGGTGCAAATCATTTTACCTTGTTTCTTTGTGCATTGATTGGAGGTGTAGTGATGTTGGATCGGCGTGCTCGAGGCTTTCTTGTGGGTTGGGGAGAGATGATCGAGGGGATGGTGCAAGATGAGACAGTCTATGCATGGGGGCCATGCATGTTAGGGAAGTTGTATCATGAGATGCATATTGTAGTATATCACTATGATTTGACATTATCTGGTGGGGTCACATTGGTACATATGTGGGCATTTGAGCACATTGCAATTACTAGGCCACAGGGGGCATATTTTTGACGATAGTTCGAGGCATTTGTGTTCTTATACTGGTAGCCCCTTGAGTACTCTCATGCTGGATGGTTGTGTTATTGGCGACAGGTTCTTGATGATCTTATTCGGATTACATGGCAACCGTATATTGGAGTAGAGTTGTGGCTAGATGATGATGTTCATATGCCTTATACATTCTAGCCACATTATTTGATGGGTCGGGGTGATCACACCATCGACATGTATCTTCCTTCTCAGGTTATGCATTAGTTTGGCTTGCAGTAGGATTTTCCTCAGGGGATGGCAGTATTTGCCCAGACAGGGCGGAATGTGAGATGGCTGCCAGCCATAGCACTACAGGTGGCGATAGTCAATGGGTTAAAGCAAGAAGTTGAGTATACATTTTGCGGAAGTTTTCCATGGATGAAAAATCCTGCTTGGAATGGGAGCCCGAGCCAAAACGGGTGCTTGTTACGAAATGGGTTCCTGTTTACGATCGGGCACCTGAAGCTAAAATGGGCACCCATTATGGAATGGGTACCCATTTTTGAAAACTATAATTTTTTTTAGAAAACAGGCTTGCAACTTCATTTTAACAGCTACAGGCCGTGAAAGACAAGGGAGAACAACACCAAGAATGGGTACCTGCATTGGATGACCCCATTTTCCACCTCCAAAGTGTCCCTGCCTCCTTAGATTGATTAACCAGTGCCCCAGGTTGGTTGCCCATCCATTTCTATGAATTTTCATTGTTTTTTGCTTTGTATTTTTTTGTTTTTGCAATATTAAACTGTATATAATCAACATCAAATGAAAACAAGTAAACCCTAATGACTAAACTATAAAACCCTAATTCATTAACCTAAAACCCTAATTCATAAACTAGGGTTTCATAAATAGTATAACGTAAAACCCTAATTCATAGACACTAAACCCTAATTTATAAACTAGGATTTCATGAACAATAAAACGTAAAACCGTAATTCATAGACACTAAACCCTAATTCATAAACTAGGGTTTCATAAACTAAATTGACCTATTCTTTAAAACCTAAATGACTCATTAAACCTAAACCTAAAACCTAGAAACTTCACTTTGTTATGTTTAAATCTTTAATTTAAACATATGGACATATATATAATATTTGTACAAATAGTAAAGGCCACATGACAATCCCTCCATGAGCTACCTGGTTCGATAGAACTTAGATAGGGTTTCTGTCATATAGGCCTAATAATTAACCTTTAGGAATGATATTTCAAAATCATTTGAAATAGTTTAGGGGAGAGGACCCAGTAGTTGAGCACCCTAACTTCACGCCTCTCAAAATCATATGTGGCAATTTTAAATCACTCTAAAAAATTTGCAGTAGCTTACTTGGCAAGGCCCCTGCTTATAAGGTTTCAAGGTCACATAATCAAATATGATGCCACATCAACACATGTAATGGCACGATTCTTCCAATTTATGACCTCATTCTTCCATGGTGTGTAGTGAATTGTATGATGAAATGTGATGCCATTATTAATAGAAATTTGTTAACACTCAATGAAGATATGCTCACATCCTTTATTATGCTAAAGAACTTCGATTTTAATCCCTTTTCATCCTTTAGTCCTCATCCATTTAGGAGACTATAGTAGATACTATTGTTTGCATTCCATGTATCTCTTCCTCCCTAGTCTACTTCACCAAATTATAAGCAATGATTTGATAGTCTAAGGATAGCATGTCTTTGTCATCTTTATTGACCATTAGACTTGCCACCTTTGTAATCCTAGACCTAGAAGCATACAATCTAATAGACAAAAGAGTTCTAGTCTTCTTAGGCCAAGGAGCTTCAATCATCACCAATATGGAAGACATATCCTTTGAATATTGTTTTATGGTCTACTTTCTTCTTTGAATGTTCACATAAAGCTAGGTTGGAACCAAGAAATTAGATGGATCTATAAGTTTTTTTCATGAGGTGGTGGGAAGGCATGTTCTTCTTGTTTCTCTACTAGATCCAACCTATTAGGCAATTTCTCCATTTCCTCCAGTAACTTCTCCCCTTTTAATTTTATTTCTTCTATGGTGAGAGGATTGATAACATTGGCTTTCTCCTCTTTATCCTTTTCATGGGGAGATCCTTTGACTTTTTCCTTTTCAACTCTAGCCTCTTCTTGGTTATCTCTTGGATGAATTGTTCCTTCATGTTGCTCTTACTCCTTAAGCAAGCTAGTTACTTCACTTTGCTCCTTATCTTTCTTCTCAAACTATTCTTCTATTAAATCCTAAACAACTTTTTCAATGTTGGAGAGGGAGGGTGGAGAGTTAGGAGGGGAAGAGGGAATCAACCTTGGAATAGAGGGGGTTAGAGAAGCTAGTTCTATAGTTCCTTCCTTATTAGGTGAAGGCATAGAAATTGTAATGAATAGGCATGGTTGAAATAATTGGAGGTGTAAGAATGGTTCTAAAAGAATGAGATTGGATAGGAATAGTAGATGTTGAAGCTTTGGGAATAGAGTCTTTCTAGACTGACATCCTAACCTTAGTGGAGATAGGAATAACTGGAAAAAGAATGGGCTGAATGGTTGGATCCTTTTGCATAGGAAGAGAGGATGGGAGTTCAATAGTGGATGGTTTCTAAGGAGGTGGCTTGGTTGTCCCTCTCGTCTTCTTCTTCAAAGGAATTTCTTCGTCCTCTACATCTCCTTATGCTCCAATAGTTTTAAGGTATTATATGTTTTTGTGGCCTTTTGACTAGGAATAAATTTCTTCCATTTAGAGGCCTCCTTAAAATATCAAGACTATTATCCTCAAGAGCATTATCTAGTTTTTCAATATGAAGAATACTTCATGTCTGTTTGATGTTGTGGAACGAAAAGAACTCTAAATTTAATCATCTATTAAGACCTTTAAGATTTTATAGCTTATAGTGGGTAAAGATAAAACTAAGTGCTTTTTGTTGAGTTGTCAAATAGTTCCCCCCAAAAAGGGTGGACCAATAGGTGTGCATTAAGTCATGTTTTGTTGGTGGGCTGATACAACATCATGTATGATTGGTTATTTAGTCATTAAATTTTTAGTAGTTATAGTACAACACTAACAAGCTTAAAGTCAAAACTACTCTACTAAACTTTTAAAAATATTGGGCATTAAATGTACATATATTATCTCACCTATTAGGTCTTTTCCCCTATATCTAGACCTGGAACTAGTTATACATGATATAGGCTTATTCTTCAATATTCATGGCTTTTAATGTTCTTGATGAGTCTTATAGTCCTAATTTAACCATTTGTAAAACTCTTTTCATGAAGCTAAAAACCTACAAATTAGACAGGATAGGACCCTAATATCTTTTTGTAGGCCTAACCTAAATGACTTATTAAACCTAAACCTAAAACTTAGAAGTCATTTTATTATGTTTAAATATTTAATTTAAACATATATCCATATATCTATGACAACTTGATGCTTAACATAGGGGTAAAGGGGACAACAACAATGGAAAAATTTTAAAATAATGTTGAGTGTACATAGGATGGGTTCAAAGATTGAATAAAATGAGACACTTAGGAAGGATAAACATGGATTAGGAACAAAATAGGATTTATGGTAACATGGCTAGATGGAATGATATTTAGGCTATATACAATAAACACATGACATTTAGGGTCTTGTAGGTGTAGTTGTAGCCAACAGGTCGACATGAACTTAGTGACATGTTTAGGAGTTTGAATGTAATACATGAGTGTGGTTGTAAACAACCTAGAGTTGTTATTGAATTTTTTTCTTTAATTGTCTTCTTTTCAAAAACTCAAGGAAACATTTCTAACTAAATTGTCCATTCATTAATCATAACCTCTAGGGTTAGGACTTCTATTGATATTCAGGGTTTGTGGACATGCAATATATTAAGTAACAATAACCTGGCTAGTTAATTATTTTTAGGATTTTGATTTCTACGAACAGTGCACAAATTTATAGGAAACAAAATCAACTTAAATTTTACCAAAATCTAGGGAATGGTAACATGGCCCTAGATGGATTGACATTTAGGCTATACATTAAACTTTTAGGAATGATATATTAACTAAGATCATTTGAAATTGTCTAGACATACATACATACATGTATAGTAAAATAAGATTATAGGACTTGAAAGACAAAATAATGTTGACTATATACTAGGACATAAATTTTTATTCATGTCATGATTCTTAAATGTATAAATTTTGATTTTAAACATTTTTTGACAAGTTTAAATTTTGAGTGCATGTATATGTTAAATTAAACATAAAATTAAATGTTTTAATGTATTGTTTAAACCATGCAAATTTATATAGTTCCAAGTTTTCAATTTATATGTATAGGTATATTTAAACATATGTTGTGCATGCAATTTAATATATATTTTTAATTCCTAATTTGATTTTAATTATTTTTTGTAATTGCAGCTCTACTTGTAGACCTTATTTGTACACATGGCCTATCTAGCCCATGACCCCCATAACCCCCCAGGACCCCCCGCCCCAAACCCCCCTGCCACCACCACCACCACCACCACTGCATGATGAGGCTCATTTGTGAGCAACAATTGATGAAAATATACAAACATTGCAAGAAAAAATTAATATCTTGCAAAGCCAAATCCAACCCCTCCACACATTTCACAGTTTGCATCTATGATGTAAACTATTGTTGATTCAATGAGAGCTATCCACATGGATCTAGACACATGCCACTCATGGCAGGAAGAGAGGAGGCAATATTATGCAGATGGTCTCTCATATAAAGAGATCAATGATTTACATATTACCAAAACTACAATTGCCTCATATTTCATTGATCCCTCCATAGGTGAACAAATACCACTTGTAGACACTAAAGTTTATCCATGTCTTGTCTACACCTAGTCGACATGACCTTGTAATGTTTTTCCCTAGGTCCTAGTCTAATCCAACTTAATCATCTTCCCAATTAGTTAAATAAATCACATTTATTTAATTAGTTCCCCCTTGTCACATGTCTCACATAGTTTAAATTAAATATTTGAATTAAAATCCCTCACCTTTTGTCACAATCAAACAAGTGTCACATGACTACACCCCTTCACATGTCAAACTAATTTAAATAATCTTTTATTTAAATTAGGTCTCATTTATCCTCCATCGCACACTTCTCGCATGACTACACACCCTCTTGAAGTGGGAAACCCTAATAGACCCTAATCAATCTGGACCATTCATATCATTGAAACCCTAATCAATTCTACCCGTTCATTCAAATTTGCCTTTTCTATAAAGGTAGCCTCTCACAATCCATTGATATACAATCTAGCATTGGAGCACCATTATGCTAGTGAAATCTTGAGAAAGCAACAATCCCCCATTATCAACCCTTCAAAATCTTACATTCTCATGTGAGATTGAGAAGAGCCATGGAGGTCAATCAACACTAGTTTGAATATCGGTTTGCATTTGAGTTTATTATTTGCATTTTCATTCTAGTTTGTGCTTCATGGTGCTAGTTAGGGTTTGATTTTATGTAATTTTGATTTCTGCTCTAAATTTTGCCCTAACGACATTTGGTGAACCCGACGTGAATCAATTTTTAATCCACCAATTTTTGTTGAGTTTTTGTAGTTAACTTGCGTAGGTGGCTTTCTGGTCTCAAAAAAACCTCACCGTTGAGTCCGGGAGGGCCTTTCGGTGAAAAATAACATAAAATTTGCTATATTTTTGTGACAGGAAATTTTTGTAATTTTTCAAAATTTTATTTAATTCCCTGTCTGTACCATACAAATCCGTACAGTATGAACAGGTCGTATTGGTTCTACGCAGTGTGCAGGGTGGTCTCTGGTTGCATTTTTGGATTTTGTTTGTTTTCGGGGCTAACATCCTTTTGTGTTGCAGGGTTAATATTGTGTTGTAGGATTTGATATTCGGTTGGAGGTTTTATCTTTTTTGTATTGCAGGGTTTAAGTTTTTTGAAACCCTAACTATCAAAAATCCTTCACTGACCACCTCTACTCAAATAATAGCGCCACCTTAAAACCCTACTCGGCCCTGCAGAAACTCTTTATCCTCCCTGTCGACCTTGCAAAATCCCCGCTCAACCTCCAAACTCCACCCTGTCGCATCTTCTCTGAGTGATCAAAATCTTTGACTGTCCAGTCAAAAGTCTTGAATCCTCTGTCGATATCCTTTAAAACTAGGTTACCGCCAATGAAATTGGTGTCACCTCCTCTGCTCTGTAAACCGCATCTCTTCGGTTGCATATCACTTAGCAACCCACATCCACCTAGTTGACATCTTTGGTGAGTCTATTGACACCTATTAGCAGCTGTCTGCTGGCCTTTGACACTCAGTTGCCACTAGGTTGGGTGGCGCTGCCACTGCCTGTGGTAGTGGATTAGCCTATGGTTGTAGCCCTTCGATGGAGCCCTTCAAAGATTTAGCTACAGGCTCTGATCTCTATTCTGACTACCTCAAACCCTAAACTCTGCGCTAGCTTTCAATCTCTGCTTTGTCATTGCCCCTATTGAAACTATCACCATTAGTCACCTCTTGATCCCTACATTAACCATCAAGACACCCTGCGAAGGGATTATGCACAGTCGACTAGACCTTTACTAAATCACCGTTGACTAAAACCTTGTCACAATCACCATTATTCTTTGAAAACCCTAGACCGTAAGCTCTTTGCCAGTCGACTTCACTCCAAATGCTATCGACATTCCTGCATAAGTCTTTCATTAGCCACCTGATCGAAGCTTTGAAACCACTCCGTCGTGGCTGGATGTCCGCCGACGATCCTTAATAGAGGTTTTGATACTCCTTCATTGCCAGTTACTGCACTTGCACACTACTATCTATATCTAGTTGACTCCATTAAAATGCCAATCACTACCCTAATTTCTTAAACCGTTGGGCCTAGCCATTAAATCCATAACATTCAACATAGTTTTAATCCAAATTGACCAGCATCTCTAATGATACCATCATGCTTTGTCATTTCCATTGATTCATGGGTTTTTAACCCTAATCTTTGACTGCTCGCTGATTGATCATGGTCACATTCATGGTGACTGAAGGGCTGGAGGCTAGCAGTCCTAGCCCTTTCATTTTTTGCATATGTTTCACCCTCGGTCATATGACCAAACGAGGGCTGTGCTGAGAACCCCTAACCATTAGCATAAAACATAAACCACTAGTAAATAAACTATGGCATGTGACCAGAGACCACTATAACCCCCAGCGGTTTACTTTGGTAGTCGGGACTCTACCTTTTTCTTCCATATGCCCTAACTGGGTAGTTTTTTTCAAATTTTCATAACTTTTGCTAAACATATCAAAATTTCACGAAACGAGCGGCGTTGCGGAGCAGGCTCAGCCAATTTTGCAATGGCAAGGTAAATTTTAGGTAATGGCATCTTTTTATTAGTTATTTTTTGGTCAAATTCAAACTCAGTTTCAAACTTTGAATGCTCATAACTTGTGCAAATTTGCTTCATTTTTTGACAAAATATTTTTTCAAACTGCTCAAAATTTCTTGGATTTTCTGATGCCACTATTTATTTTGCTATATCTGATCAAATTTTTCATATTTTTAGCAGATTCCATTTTTTTGACCATTTTGACTTCAAGGTTTGCAAAACAAGGCATTCACTCAGTCTTTCATGCTTTTTGTATTGTCATAGTGATTTGCTGCTACTAATGTCTGATTTGCAGCATGTGGCATTCTCTAGTCAAAGAAATCAAAACTAAAACTACTAACACATTTTGATGCAGGGTTCCTTTCATTTTCATGCGTGTGTTTTGATATCATAGGAATTGTTATCAGAAATTGTGGTTAACAGCATAAAACCATTTATAAACCAATGAACATCAATAGAAATAGTGAATAACAAGATTGAATAAATAAAGAACAAACCTCCCAAACCTTGTTATCCTGTGGCTTCCATTGCTCGCCTAGTCTCGATCGATCTTTTGTGATGAAAGTTGCCCTCAGGAAGCGCACTTCCTTGCTTCATTCTTAAAGATGGTGATGGAGAAATGGCTATGATACTTTATTGCTATGAAGATGAGCTTCAAAGCAATGGTGGTGATCTCAAGCAAATGTATGGTAATGGGGGTGCCAAAGGCGCACTAGTAATTTAGCAGAGTAATTGTACCGAAAGCTTGGATGATAGAAATGGAAGAATAAGGTTCAATTTATAGACTCATGAGAGAGAAGATCAACGGTTGAGAAAGAATGAGAAGATCAACAGTTGAGAATGGTTGAGGAATGTGCGCGAATAGAAAGAGGACAATTATCCAAGCTCCTTGATGCAACAGGGGAGTTAACAGAATAGATTGAAGAGTTAATAGAATATACCAATTAGTTAAGTGAATTGATTGATTAGTGAACTCAAATGACTAATTAGTTAATTGATTTGATTGATGAGTTAACTAATTTGACTGGAGGATAAATAGGACATGTGGGTGAGGGAATATTAGCTAATTAAATATTTAAAATATTTGTGCAACATGGTGCGGTGGAAAAGGTGAGGTGGAAAGGTGAGGTGGATTGGGTGAGGTAGATTTATGGAATTAGGACTTAGGATAGAGGAATTTAGGATTAATTAAATAATTAAGGATTATTTAATTATGTGAGACATTAGAAGAACTTAGGGAATTTAATTAAATAAATTGACTTTTATTTAATTATGGGATATTGAACCAATCAAATAAACTTAGAATATTTATTTAATTGATAGAAGAAATAAGAATTAAGATAAATATTAAAATATTTACTTAATTCGATATAAGCCAATTTTAGGTGTATACATTTTGCTCTTGTTTGAAGCAATGTGTTTTATCATGGTGTTTCAAAGAATAAGAATTTTTCTGACAATAATACATGCCCCAGTTTGTTCCTGGTACAGGTTATGACGATAGGATGCCCCCTCAGGAGATTGGATGGAAAGAAGGCAGAAGGCGTGAGACGGACAATCTCACGATGAAGAAGGTGAAAAACTAGTTAGATGGAAGTAGACAGTTCACAGTTTGGAGAAATGGGAGAAAATAGGATTGGGAAGTAGTCACCGTTGTCACACAGTCAATTATGGTTCACTTGCTATATATAGGAGCTGGGTCCACAAGTCCAATTCATTTGCACACTTGTCCTTTGGTGCTTTGCTTTTGAGAGCTTAGGAGAGCAAAGGAGCTAGAGCAGCTAATAGAGATATGGATATTCCACGCGAGGAGCACCACTTTGAGCAAGTTTGACAGTTTGAGTGGCCAGCAGAGTCAGGACCACCGTTATGTAGCTCGAAAAACTTCACCTAGGGTCATTTATTAGTGCAATAAATGCTAGGGAAAGTTTACTTAGATAGATGTACTGATTTGTAGTTTGGCGCATATGCGCTCTGAAACTGCGCATATACCCAGAAACTACGCATATGACTGATCTAGTGATGCATATGATAAAACTGCGCATATAGGATAGGAATCGACACATATATTTGTAGACTGCGCATGTGACACGAGAAGCTGCACATATGCCAGAATTATGTGATAGGTACTAACACATGCATGGTGAAGCTACACATTTGTTATGAGTCGGCACATTTGCGACCTGGTTCGGCAGATTTGCACTAGGATAGTTAGCTGACATAATGAAATTGATTCAATTGGCATCTTGATCAATGTGTCAATTGATAAGTGATCTCTGAGATTTCCAAAATCTAGTTAGAGATGATACGCTATTTGGATCAATTTGATATGTTAAGTCAGTGATAGGATAGTTTGATTACTTGGTGCAGGTTTGCTTAGATATGGATTTTGTTTGACGCTATGGTTTGCTTGGTTGCAGGAGGATATACATGATGTACTCATGTCATGGGAGCAGTTCCCGCTACCTTTGTTGCAGTGGTACATGCTTACTGAGATGGATCGAGAGGCACTTGGCACGATGGGTCTAGACTATGTATGTTTCATGTCTGAGGTTTGTGCAAACCTCAGTTTGTTGACTGCAGCGGTGGACCTTCCATCTGCTGACTAGGTGTCATGCCCACATTTTCCTTGTGGTCACAACACACATCGCACGTGTCATAGCCACATCTGTCATGTGGTTATGACACGAGATATGAAAAACTTTTCTCACACTGTCCTAAAAACCCCTTTCGCATGCGTACGCATGCTCAACGGTGTTCTCTCATGGCGAAACACTATACTCATCGGCGGAATACAAGTACAATGGCGTGCAACCAGAAGCATATAGATCAACAAGAGGGTCTATACAACGCTGCTAACGTCATTGCAAGAGTGAGATTACCAAAGTTCTTAAATCGAATCCTCGGCAATGTTCGGTAGCAGAATGCCTTACGGCGTTAGTGGGAATTACGCTACACTCATTTACGCCCGTGGTTCGCTGATAGAGGAACCACTCCCCACGACGCCTTGTTCCGACTAAACCGGCTAGTGATCTCCCTATTTAGTCATTTTTCAGCCAGGCACGGTTGTCTGTCTCCTCTCTTGTTCCCTGAAACATACTCCTCCTATGACTTAGCATTTTCAACAAGGCGGTTTGGTTGCCCTCTCTTCCCTTTCCACAAGTTCTTAATTCTGATTATATCTTTATCGCCCTTACCTTAACTATCTCTTAGTTCATTTAGTGTGTTTATATTTCGGTCTCTCTCTCTCTTTCATTTTCTATGCTTTCTTTATGTGCATCCTGACCTTTCTTCATGATTTACGTCAATCAGGGTTATTACTGCAGCTATTGTTGATATTAAACCTAATTTCAGGATGACCTCGGTCACAAAGGCTGGTTTACTATTTCGCTGGACTCGGTCTCCTAATCTTCCCCGATCTAGGTTCCTCCTCTTCGTAAATACTTAGTCAACTTGTTCCTAAGCAAAATTTACAGAAGGGTCCGTCAACTTAGTTCTCTTATCCCGTGTGAGAAAGGTCGCGCATTTTCTCCTCTGTGTTTTCCAATGTTAGTTTTTCCTTCTTCAGAACCTCTTACAGGTTTACATATGAGATCGTTTGCTACAGTTGAGATTAATATGGCCACATGGATTGTTAGTGGTGGCTTCATAAGTTTATTTCCAGTGTTCTTTTGAGCAAAGAGTTGTGTAATTTTCCTCTTCATTTTCTGGGTGATTATTAGTACGTTAACAGTTGAAACTTCCGAGAAACTCTTTCCAGAGTATCACTGAATATTCCTAAACTCTCTTTACATTATAATTTTATTTTCTCTTGTTTAGAATTACTGTTGCTACTGTTACTCTTAATTACGATTCATACACTGATTGTAATTCGTATGACGTTGTCAATAGATGTAGGTGGTTCACCACTTTATAAAACTCTGTTCATGGTAATATATCTTCTTTGGTTGTTGTGTTCAACACTTAATAACATCTACTGTGAGAATATAATTGTTATATATTTTTTTTTTCTCTATATCCATGAGACATAGTTTATAACGATTTTAAACGAGGGCCCAATAAATTGGTTCAAAGATTTACTCCTATGCATATTATATATATATATATATATATATATATATATATATATATATATATATATATATATACATACATACATACATATATATAATATATTTATTTTAATGTCTATATAATGGACAAATTGGTTTCCCACAACTTATATACCTATATCTTTATCTATATATATATATATATACAGATATATAATCATTATTATATTATATCTATATAGCTATATACATAGACATATATAGTATATATATATGCCTATATATATAAAGCTATATAAAAAAAAATTGTATTTATATTACAAATACACCACTCATATGTTAGGGCCCAAGCCCTAACATTCTTTATAGCTTTAGATTCACAGCAGGTGGCGGCCATGGGCGGCGGTGGCCGCAGAGACAGAGGAGCAGGGCCGGTGGTGGCCGCGGAGCGGCGGACAAGACCTGCGGTGGCCGCAGAGCGGCGGACGGATTTCGCAGTGGCCGCAGAGCGGCGGACAAGATCCGCGGGAGGCATAAGGGTTTGGAGGGGGGGAGATGTGGAGTGGGGCGGAGCCCCACCCACATTCCCACGACGTGGGGTGTGGGTGGGGCTCCGCCCCACTCCACACCTCCATATGTAATAACAACTTGCGGTGGGGTTTACTCCCCACTGCCCATATAAAATTTCGACTGTGTTTTTTTTTTAATCCGCGGCTTACATGTTGACAGTCTTTCACCATTCGTTGGTTATTATCAATAATAATATATTAACAAGTATATATATATATATTTATATATATTCATATATAAATATATATATATATATATGTATATATATCAACAATAATATATTTTTATATATATATATATATTTCATATATATATATATATATATCCCCTTTTTTTTATATTGATATATAACAGTTATAATTACTTTCAATTACTCTATTATTTTCTAAAATGATAATTACTCAAAATGAGAAATATATATATATCTCTATATATATATTTATAAATTATTTAGAGAAAAAAAAATACTCTTTATATACTTGTATAATTCCAATTTCTACAATTTCTCAAATTCACTACTCTATGCATTTTCTCCAAATCAACCTATTATAAAGAAATTGTCATAACAATTAGATATATATATATATATATATATATATATATATATATATATATATATATATATATATATATATATATATATATATATATATATATATATATATATATATATATATATATATATATATATATATGCCAATTTCACCAAATGGTAAATAGCTATCCCCTTATTTTAAGTATAAATTTCCATTTTCATAAACATATAAGACTTGTAAATTTACAAACAGATTATATTTACATGCTAGATTTCCTCTAATCCTTCTAAATTAATAGAATCCGTTAAATATGGAGAATAACTCAAATATTTAAAACTGTCTTTTCCATTTTAATATTGAACTATAAAGAAAAATAGCATTTCAACCAGTGAAGCAATTCCAAACTTTCAAATGTAAACAACTCAGATTAATTTGCAAAAACGAACTTTTTTTCTTTTCAGTAATACTTGAAACACAAAAATTGCTATTGAACAAAGATTACAAACATCAACTTAAATTTTAAGCACATTCATATTACAGCTTCTCAATCATGAACACCAACTTCCCAGATATGAACTTTCTCCTCCCAAACAGTAGACAACTGAAAACTATGACAACCAATAAAAGTCCAATAATAACAAGATCAGGGAGGTGATTTTCTTCACTCCCAGAATATCATTAATTTACAACATTAACAAGAGAGGTGTTCTCTCTTCATCTCTATGAAATGAACCAGGCCTAATTCTCATGACAAGAAGATAATCTGTTTCTTCATAAATAGCCAACCAAAAGCTCCAAGAGAAAAACCTGCGTATCAAAGACAAACAAAGAAGAAAATACCACTTGTCTAGCTCTCCTCCCTACCGTAGACCCGCAAGAGGGTCACCCCCGAGCTAGGGAGACCATACTCACACCTGGGTACTCAAACACTCCACTTCACAACAGAAACAACAACAATCCCAAAGCACACATACACCCGTGGCTATTTTACACAATACGGAAACTCAACTACAGTGAGTTTCATAAGGGGCAGGAGAGTGGATACACTCGACTCCAGAGTGTCACCCTGACAGATAAATGAACTCATATAAATTTCTCTTGGTCTCAACCAAGTGTGATCACATTTTGTAAGAAATCTGTATATGACTCTCAAGTCAAAAATACAGTCATAGATACATGCCCTCAAGGCTTTCAACATCCCAAAAGATGGAACAGGTATGCACCCGAGGAGGATCTCTCCTCCCCTACCCCAAACTTGATGAGCATTTCTCCCAAGTGGGAGATGCTCTGTCAAACACCCGACAAGAACCCCACAGAAAACAAATTTAAACACATATTTCACACACATTTCATACACATTTCAGTTCTACCAAAACAAAGGTAAAATTCAGACCAACCTTGCAAAGCCCTCCTGGAATGAAGTTGTTGCAGAGTCCACAGAGTTCACTTCCAAGCTTAGCCACCAACTCCCTCTCTCTTCTCTATCTTCCAAACTAACTTCTCTATTTTTGGTAAGGCCAAAATGAAAGATTTTCCCCAAAATTCAACTAACTCCCTCTCATCCCAAAATTTGAAAATAAATAACCCAAAATTCTCTTTCTTTCTAATTTTGAGAAATGGGGAAGTGACACTTGTCACCTCCTCACCCTTCCCAAAAATCACTATTCTGTCCAGGTGGCTTATGTCACTCTCCATTCCCAAGGGTACTCCTTATTCCTTTCATGTGACTCCACTTTCTCATGGGAAAAATAAAAAAAAGAGTTAAATGGGAACAAGACAGGTGACCCATGCCTCTTTCTCCTTTCTTCACATGGGTGTCCCCATAGTACATGGGGGAATCTTACTAAAGAAGAGGTAACTTTTACTAATGGATGGCATCTCTTATCTAGGGGAAAGTAGAGGGGATGGGTTGAGTGTTGGTACAACCCATCATGTCCCCTCCTACCTCCAATTTTCGCCACTTAACTTCAGGGGAAGGTTAAGTTGACTAGATGGAGGTTACTCAAGGGTTACCCATGCCAAATGGGCCCCTGGACCCATGGGGTAGAACCCAGGGTCAATTTTAACCCATACAAGACACCCCAGGTCAAGGTAAAGCACAAGAAAAAGGGCCTCATAATTTAAATAAAAATAGAAATTTCAAATTCAATCTCTTAACAACACTTACTTATAAAAATAATGTTACATGAGGGTAACCTAACCCACTCGACCATACGAAAGACCACATTTCATCATGACATCAAACACAAAGAGATCTTGGTTCTTCGTGGAACCAGATCGGCTTAACAGGGAATAACAATTAACAAGGTGTGGAATGATCTCCGAAATCTGTGGTTTGATTAGTAGTCCCTGCACACTCAATTACAAGATCAGTAACCACATAAATTCATCATAGCCGAAGCAACTTAAATAACACATGCATTCTCATGCCTTAGTACAATTTAACATAATTAAAAATCATATTACAATTTTCCATCATCCCTAATTCATTTTTCTGAAAAGTAACTTATCCAAACATCACCCAATTAGTTTTTCCGAAAACATAATAAAGTTAAATAGCCTGACAAATTTCGGGAACTGCTATCCCACAAATATGAAAGTAACAATAACAGTACTGTAAATAGTCATAACAACAGTAGTAAAAAGGGCGGTCCTCACACTAGGGAGATGGTTATCACCTTGGAGGACATATATAAGATTCTGCATCTTCCTAGTTAGGGAGAATTGGTAGAGTACAATCCACAACGCGATGTAGGATTGGCAGAGTGTAGACGTGTTTTTGACTACTCAGAGCTTGATGAGTAGGTGATTTGATGGCAGGACATACATGATTGTTTTGACTACTTCTCGGGGATAGTGGTAGGATTGATCAGGGGTGTGGTATGCCCCGATAGGAGATCGCATGGGTTTCTGATTGGCTGGGGGAGGGTTATGGAGAGGATGATTACTGACGGGACTCGATACGCATGGGGTGTGTGCGTGCTTGCACACCTATACAGGGATATGCACTAGGTTATGTATCACAGAGGGGCCAGCTTGTCGGCAAGTGTTTCCCTTTTGCAGTTTTGGTTGTGGGAGCATATAGTGATCACGTGACCGATATGCATCTTTCATAGGCAGAGAGGTGAGCGTTATAGCTATGGATATGTAGGCGTGATTTCCCAGCACAAGCTAGGAAAGCTAGAGTACTGGCGACATGCATTGGATAATGTAGATGCAGTGATCTGGTGCCCTTACATAGATTTTGAGCCTTGGGATGATGAGGATTCTAAGCTCCCGTACTGTTTCCAGACACAGTGGCTCATCAAGAGAACACGATACATACTTGAGCGTTAAATTGTTAGCAGGGTGTAGAGGCAGTTTGGCAGAGTAGAGGGCAGGCCACAGGGGCAGGCTCTATTTGTGAGGACCCATACAAAGAGGCTGATGTGGGGTCCAGTGGCATCTTATGAGGAGGTGCTAGCAGACTTTCAGCAAATCCCTTATGTAGCTTGGCCGATGAGGAGAGAGATAGTAGATGTGGGGATGACTCCAGATTATGAGGAGTGGTTTGCTGCTCATCCATTTCCTAGATATTCAGGACCTGGAGAGCTAGTTCCTCACATAGATGAGGAGGATTTAGATGACGAGGATGGGGCTGGCAGGAGGAGGAGGAGACAGAGGAGGGGTAGAGGGGGTTAGGGAGAGGGAGATGATGGAGGTGACAGAGATGGAGGTTGACAGAGGCAGAGGAGGAGTGTTGGGTAGAGACCTTCTGGTCAGTAGTAGGTTGCGCAGCTACAGGCGGTAGAGTAGGTACAGGTGCAGGCACAGTAGGTGGTACAGTAGAGACAGATACTACCACCACAGTAGGTGGGCCAGCAGCAGGTGCCCCAGTAGTAGGTGCAGGGACAAGGACAGGGTTCCACAGCCTGACTTACAGCAGTAGGCTATTATTGCGCTACAGGGTCAGGTGAGGCAGCTGAGGGCACACCTTAGAGCAATAGAGTCTCAGAGAGATGCAGATGCAAGATGTGTATTGGAGCTCACTAGAGAGTGAGACTAAGCATTGGGGAGGGTGCAGGCCATCAGAGTAGAGAGAGACACAGTAGTGGCAACCCTAGGTACAGATGGTACTACTAGCTTTTTAGTTACATAGGTGTAGCAGGCACATGCACAGCTTGTACATGTACAGGCATAGCTAGCATAGGTACAGGGGTAGCTGACACAAGTACAGGGTGAGCTTGCCAGAGAGTAGGCTCAGACACAGTATTATCGGGGGCTGTACCATGGTGCCATACTAGCAGAGCAGAGGGCACCTAGCTACAAGAGCCAGTCTGTGGCAGGTACACCACAGAGAGCAAAGGGGTCATGGTCAGGAGCCTCTGTGATGGGCCCACAGTGGTTTGGGGCTAGTAGAGGAGGGGACGGAGAGGGCAGTGCTGGGAGTAGTGGCCCACGGCAACAGGGCTAGCCTACAGTTGTACTTGCACCAGACATTGACTTTATGTATACAAGTTTTGATGGGTCAGATAGCCTGATATGTATATACTTGTGTTATTTTGTACTGAGACATGTATCATTATTTTTGAGATGTATACACCTTATGAATTTGACTCAGAGATGGACTGTGATGTTGTACATTTGGACATGTTTTATGTTATATTGATATGATGATGCATCTTATGTGTTCTATATGCAGTTGTTTTATGTTATATGTTATGGATGCATTCTATTTTATGATGTCTATATGAATTGATGCAGATTTAGATGATTTCATGTATGCACCTAATATGCCATATGTGATATGCTTAGCTATATGATGATGCAGTTCATGAGATGATCTATATGTACTTTGTCTATTTTTTTTTCTTTTGAATGATATGCTAATGCAAATTTACCTGGATGACCCGATGTATCTATTATGTATGCAAATGATTTAATAATGTTAATGACTATCTCATGTGATATGATATGTGAATTACATTATGTTTTTTTGCTATGTCCAAAAGTACTCAATTGACACAGAAATGACACAATGATAGACAAAAGACTGACTGATGGAAGAAACTCAAGCTTGTTACTCTGCAGATATGAGATCTTTATTGCATGGGATTCAGATGCTTTGTGGATGCTTTTGGATATGAATGGATGCAAATGGTTTTTGCCATCTTGATATTGTAAGTATTTGAAGTGCTTTGTTTCATCATTGGGCTTTTATTATGTTGTAAGAAAATACAAGCATCTAGGTATAATTAAGCTGAGATGACTTGAGTATTACTTACATGGATTTTGATATAGCAATCTAATACAAGCATCTAGTCAAAATTGAATCTATATGACTTGAGTATTTCTTGCGTTTCAACAGACAAGGGTTGCTCCTTTTCATGTTTAGACCTCTGAAGTCCTCGATGATCTTTTGCTGATCATGTCGTTAGACAAAAGTTGTGACATTACTAGAGATTAATCCACAAACAACAGAAAAAGAAAAGTGATTATGCCCCCATCATAGCATCTCTAGCTTTTGGCATCCTGGAGTAGCATAGAAAGACATAATAACGAAAAATCAAGACTCTCTAACTTAACCCATTTCACAAAATATTCTTGGATTAGATGTGCTTTCTTGCTATAGTATAGATAAAATCATTTTGATATGTTTATGGTCCTTGTTTTGTTTTTCTTTGGATAAGTTGATGTTTTTGCGTCAAGATTTTGGTTTAGAAGTATGCTTTGTTGCGCGTGCGCTTGTCTTAGTGAAAGGTGTCCTCTTAGAATATGTGGCATTCAAGAATCCAATTCTGTAACCAGGTCAAGGACTTGCCCTTAGTCAGACAAAGGATCGACTTATTATGGATGAATTGACAAATAAAGACAAAGAGATGGGCCTTAAAGGATTGACCTAGTGCCTCGGGGGCTCATTGCTAAATGGCCTTTCCTATGTGACGGCACAAAGGCAAAGTAGTTTGGAGTGAACTTGGTGCACCTAAGACCTAGGCGATGGACAAAGATTTGGATGCAGATGGAACAACAGGATGGAGCGAAGGGGTAGCCTCGGGGGCGCATCAGTACAAGATGGCCTTGCCTACGTGATATCTCAGAGGTGACGTAGTTTGACAATGGTGCAATGGATTGTAAGGTATATGATATGATGGACGCAAGTTTGGATGGGCAGAAAGCGAATAAGGATGAGCGAAGAACATGCCATGGTAGGTACCCTAATGTGATCGGATGGAAACTTACTTTTGGAGGTATGAACGAGGAACAAGATTGAAAAAGACGGAGAAGGCGGTTTATCACAAGGAGTGCCTATTTACCAGGTTTTCACCACATGCTTTTATTTGCACGAAAGCTAAAAGTACACATGATGCCTATTTTCTAGGTTTTCACCATGGTACCTATCCAAGGCGCCTGTTTGCCAGGTTTTCACTAGAGGACAATTTTTTGTTGCTTTTCCAAAATTTTTGATTTTTTTGTTATTTTTGCCATGTTTTGATGATTTATTTTTACTCCCTTGCATTGGGGTTTAAGAGTAGAACTTGCGAAGATGTATGCTATTGATGGGATCAGCAAACAGTTCACCTTATGATGTAGCCAATTGATAAGCACCTGACCCATAGGCAGCAACGATAACATAGGGACCCAACCAGTTGGGTTCAAACTTGCCTTTTTTCTCTCTATCTTGCTGATTTCTGGGATTTTCTCTAAGTACCAGGTCACCAACTTGAAATACCCTTGGTTTTACTCTGTGGTTGTAACCTTTGGACATCCTTGTTGATAAGCCTTGAGATGGTTAAAGGCATGTTGCCTTCTCTCTTCTAGCAGCTCTAACTCTTGAAGTCTGGATACTCGGTACTCTTCATCTATTATGAGGCCTTTTAATGATACTCGCAAGGATGGGATCTCAACTTCAATGGGCAAGATGTCTTCATATTTGTAGACTGAGTATGGTGTGGTACCTATGAGTGTGCGGATACTTGTGTGGTAGGTCCACATCGCGGGATTCAATTGGACATGCCAGTCACGACTGGCATCATTGACAGTCTTTTTTAGGATTTTTAAGATGGTTTTATTTGATGCCTCCACCTGGCCGTTTCCTTGGGGGTAATATGGGGTGGAAAAGCGGTGTTGGATATAGAATTTTTCACAGTACTTTGACATCTTGGTTTTTGAATGGTCATCTATTATCAGTGATAATGGATAAAGGGATACCATAGTGACAAATGATATAGTATAGGATAAAGGAGGCAATCTGTTTGCCCATGATATTGGCGAGGAGTACTGCTTCAATCCACTTCGTAAAGTACTCAGTGGCGGTGATTATGAATTCATGGCCACTAGAGGATGGAGGGTGTATTTTTCCCACTAAGTCGAGTCCCCATTGACAGAAAGGCCAAGGAGTCGTTAAAGGCTATAGCTCTTGTGCTGGTGCATGTATCAGGTTCCCATGGACTTGGGACTTCTTGCACTTCTTTACAAACTGATAAGAGTCCTTTTCCATTGTTGGCTAGTAGTATTCCATGTGTATGAGTTTCTTGGCTAGGATAGGACCACTAGAGTGGGTCCCACATATACCGTCGTGCACTTCGCTCAGGGTAGTGTGATGTTTCTCACTATCGAGACACCTAAGGAGAGTACCATCAAGACCGTGTCAATATAAGGTATTGGCGATAATAGCATAATGAGATGCTTGACAAATGAAGGTTCATTTTTTGTTACTTGAGAGATCTGGTGGAAGGATATTGTCTTTGAGATAGGCAAATACTTGTCCATAGAGGGGAGAGTCAGGTCCTAGAATGTGGCAAATGATATGGGATTCAAGAGAGTCATATGCAGGATGAGAGACTGGCTCTACCAAGAACTCATAACATGATTGGTTGTCAGGGATGTCGAGGAGAGAGGGGATCGTTGCCATGGTGTTAGCTGCTTTGTTCTCTATCCTTGGTATTTGTTCAAAAGAAATCTCAACAAAGTATTCCTTGAAGTCATCTACCATTCATTTTTAGAGTATTCACTTCTCATCATTTGTTTGGTTGTCATCATTCACTTGGTTGATAACTAATTGTGAGCCACCATATACTTGAAGCTCTCTGATGTTCCATTCAACCGCCTGCTTGATGCCAATGACCAAGCCTTCATGTTCTGCCACATTGTTGGTACAAGGAAAGAGCAGTCTATACGACTTGGGGATTGTGTTACCATGAGGTGTGACCAACAAGATACCTGCCCCCGATCCATGCTAAGTGTAGGAGCCATCAAAGTATAGTTTCCAAGTTGTCGTTGTTATATGAAAGATGGAGTCATCTGGAAATTTGAAATTCATAGGATTATCATCTGTTATAGGTGCCTCTGCCAGATGATCTACAAGTACTTGACCCTTTATTGCACGCTTGTCTACATATTCAATGTCAAATGCACTGAGAAGCATAGCCCATTTGGACAATCTACCTATAAGAGCAGCTTTATTGAGCAAATATTTGAGTGGATCAATTTTTTCTACTAGCTTGATGGAATGCGATAGCATGTAATGTCTCCATTTTTGTGAAGCGAAGACTACCACGAGGCATGCTCTTTCAATTGGCATGTATTGCAATTCATAGCCAACTAATGTTCTGCTGATGTAATATATTGCTTGTTCTTTCCCTTCATGATTTTGCTGTGCAAGGAGAGCTCCCAACGCTGTTGGTGTGGCAGAGATATAAAGTAACAAAGGTTTACCCTAGATGGGTGGCATCAATACCGATGGGTTCATGAGACACTCTTTCAACTGTTGAAATGCTTGTTCACATGAATCGGTCCATTTGAAAGGAATATTCTTATGTAGGAGGTGCGTGAATGGGTGGCACTTGTTTGCCAATTGAGAAATGAACCTTCTGATAGATTGTAGTTTACCCTGTAAAGACCTTAGTTGACTTATATTTTTGGGTGGTAGCATTTCCATGATAGCCTTCACCTTAGATGGATTTACTTCGATTCCATTTCCTGACATGATGTACCCTAGAAGCTTGCCAGATGTGACTCCGAATACGCATTTCTTTGGATTGAGGCGCACATTGAACTACTCCAATCTTGTGAAGATTTTATCTAACACTGCTAGGTGTCGTTCTCTTGTGAGTGATTTGGCCAATATGTCATCCACATAATCTTCCATTATGGTGTGCATCATGTCGTGAAAGATTGTGGTCATAGCTCTCTGATATGTTGCCCCTGCATTTTTCAATCCAAATGGCATGACACACCAACAATAGGTGCCCCATGGACATGTGAATGCGGTCTTGTGTTGGTCCTCAGGTGGAATTTTGATCTAGTTATATCCCAAGAAACCATCCATTAGTGACAACATAGAGTGTCCTGTTGTGAGATCTACAATGATTTCTATGTTTGGCAGTGGGAAATCATCTTTTGGGCAGGCTTTATTCAGGTCTTTGAATTCGTTACATAGTCAAACTCTCCCATCTGGTTTGGTGACATTCACGATGTTGGAGATCCACTTAGGATAGTCTATTGGTCTGATGAACCCAACATCTAGAAGCTTCTTCAGTTCTTCTTTTACCATGAGGGCAACCTGTAGGTGCATCTTTCTGAGCTTCTGCTTAATAGGTTTAGCTCCTGGAGCTAAGGATAAGTGATGCATTATGAGATTTGGATCTAACCCTGACATATCTGCATATGACCAAGCAAAGTTTATTTGTTTCCTTTTGAAGAATTCAGTGAACTCTAGTTTCTCCTATGTAGTTAAAGATTGTACCATGTGGATCATCCTTGGATTATCACCCATGCTAACGTTGATCTACTCTACTGGTTCTATCAAAATCGACAATCTCTCCTAATGTGTTAGATTGGGGAGAGGGTCAAGCCTTCCATCCTTCGGTGCCTCAGAGAGGTTTTCACCATTGGATATGTCTTTCATATTTTTACTATTTTCATGATCTAATACTGCCACAGAGCGGTTTTCACCATTAGATCTATTTTTCATTTTTATATTTTTGAGACTGAAAGGCTTGAAACTCTCTCTGAAATAGGCCTTGTCATTGAGTTATATGGCATAGCCAGCCCTGTGATCCCCTGAGGGTATATGTTCCCTAAGCTCTAGAAAGTTTATGATGGCTTCATCATTTTGGAAGGTATCTAGCTCGGGGGTAGTATCTTGGAGGTCCCAATCTATGAGTTTCGAATATATCAGTGGTAGAGTGTCATTTGGTTCATATGGTTCTAGGACATTGATGGTCAGGATTGAGGAGTTAAGATGGTCATTATAAGCATTGACAATGCCTGTGATGGTACTCTCCATTAGTTGATCTGTCAAGTTCGGTATCATTCCTTCCTCCCTAATTTCACTATCGTTATTGTGCGGGTCGAACTCTAATGGTCTAGCCCTTGGACTTTGTCCCTCATTAATTGCATGGGTAGGGACATACTCGTGGACCACATCAATATCTTTTTCATCACAAGATAGTTTAGAGAGACTATCCCATTCATACTCATTGGAGTCTATCTCACTCCATCCTTGTAGTTGGTGAATTTGATCTACTATGTTAGTAGTAGATGTTTCTGGTTGTTTGTTTTTATGCTTGTCTGATCCCTTGGTCTTTTCTTTGTCGGTGTAGCCTAGCCCTGTAGTGTCACGAGCTGTTAATGTAAGAGGTTGGATAGGTTTAGTGATACCCTCCTTTCTCAATCCAATGGGTCCATGACCTTCATACCCCATTCTTTGTAGTATTGAGAATCCTTGACCATACTATGCAGTTTGCACTATGGAGTGATGGTCTTGTTGCTGGGATAGATGGTCTTCATCTTTATATAACCATTGTAGAATGTCTTTTTCATCACTCTCATCTTTGAGGCTTCCCCATTTGACGAATGGACCTCTAGTAGTTGCTATTTCTTTGGGCTTTCTCATGGAAGGCTTTCCATAGGATCTGGGGGAGATAGGGAGCTATGATAAACAAAAGGATTATGCAACTGTGTATTCACTTAGGCCCTTATCTTTGACTTTGAAGTTGGTTTGGGGTGCCTTTGATGTGGAAGGGAGTGAAGTTGGGTTGACATGGGATGAATATGAGGTACAGGCATGGTTATGGGGAATCACAACTTTAGGTTTAGAGTGCACGGTATTACAATATTGAAACAAATTAGAATCACCTAGGATGGTGATTTCTTGGCCTTCAAAGGGGAATTTTATACACTGGTGGTAGGTTGAAGGTACTACCTTCATAGCATGTATCCAACGTCTCCCAAGGAGAATGGTATATGCCAGCTCCATATCAAGGACTTGACACACTACATCTTTTACTACAGGTCCCACTCTGATAGGTAAAACAACCACTCCTTTTGACATTCTTTCCTCTTCATCATAAGTTTTGATGGTGACTTTGCTTTTTGGATCAATAGCTTTCTCTAAAAACCCCAATGCAAGGATTAGCTTTATAGTGCAAATATTTAAACCGGCCCCTCCATCAATTAGAACCCTCTCGATTTTGTGTTTGTGGATGAAGGCTTCAATGTGTAGAGAGGCATTATGAGGTTGAGTGGGAAACATATCATCCTTTTTAGTGAATGATAGGGAGTGAGGTGTAGTAATGTTACCTACCATGGTCTGGAATTTCTCTTTGGCAAGGTTTGTTGGCACAGTGGCTTCGGAAAGAGCTTGATCCAGTATGGCTCTGTGAGATGGGGACAAATGCAAAAGTTCCAAGATGGAGATATGTGCAGGAGTTTTGTGGAGTTGATCTAGGCCACTATACTAATTGGACGAAGAGGACGGCTTCGATGGGACCCCTTTAATAGTGACCTTTCCACTGCACGTGGTCACTTTACAATCAGGAGTATTATTTAGGGTATTGATGTGTGACACATTTTTAGAAATGTTGTTAACCACATAGTCAAATCCTACGTTCATATAATTAGCGTTATTATTGCCACTATTGTTTTGTCTGGAACCCCCGCCCTATTCATAATTGGGAAGTTGATCCTTGAATGCCAAGTGATCAGTGTTAGAGGCATGTCCGTTGAGTGATACCTTTTTCTGGTCCAACAAGTCTTGAATGGTATGCTTGAGTGCTATACAATCATTTGTTTTGTGTCCCTTGTTCCGATCAAACTCGCAGAAGTTGTTGTCATTCCACCAAGGAGGTTGAACATTTGGTTCATAATCCCGCATGGTTAGAAGTGTTACGAGTTGACCTGCTAGAAGCTTCCATGGGTTTGTTTCCAATGATTCTCCTAGATGTGTGAATTTTCTCCTAGATTGATATTTTCTAAACCGTGATTCAGTGTTTCATGGTTTGTTTTGTTGGGGATTGTTTTGTGGGCTCGTTAAAGTGAAAATTGGTTGTTTTTGTGCCATAGTTTTGGCATCCACCACCCCATCATTTACAACATTTTTGTTCTTGGTCTAGAAGCGTGGTTTTTTTGTGTTGGTATTTGTACTTGGAGTGTCTTTGTATAGTTTGATTTGTCCTTTCGCTACCAATGCCTTCTCAATGATCAAACCCATCTCAATGACCTTGCTAAAGGAAGAAGGACATTGTATCTAGATTTGGTAGCTAAGGTTAGCGTGGAAGTTATGAGTGAACATTTACAACATTTGTTTTTTAGGTATTTCAGTGGACATTTGCTCGCCAATTGTCTCCATCTTTGTAAGAATGTGGTGAATGATTCTCCACCTTTTTGATTAGTGTTACAAAGATCTAAAATTGAGATGTCATGCTCAATAGTATAGGAGAAGTGTAGGATGAACTTGTCCACAAGTTCGTTGAATGTTCGGATGCTAGGGGGTAGTCTAAAGAACCACTCCAATGCTTGTCCTCCCAAGCTTCTAGGAAATAGTCGCATTAGGTACGTGTCATTGTGGGTGACTTCTATGCATGTTGCACTAAACTCTCTAATGTGGTCTCTTGGATCACCTTTCCCTCGATATTTGTCAAATTTGGGTACCTCAAATTTAGAGTGAAAAGGTATCATGACCAATGATTTATCAAAAGGATATGGTGAAATATCCTCTAGAGAGTAATGTTTTGTTGATGTTCCAGTTTGCATGTTTGTGAACTATTGTTGTAAGGCTTGGATTTATTGTGTTATTAAGCCTAACGTGTTGGTAGAGTCAATGGTTGCTTTCCCTTTGTCTACAGTTCTTTCTTCTTGTGTACTATCCTCAGGGATTCTTTCTTTTTGAGTTTCTCTTAATGCGTTGACATAAAAATCCTTGGGTACTTTTGCTCCTTGGCTAGCTAGGTAAAGAAAGAATCTAGAAGGGTCATGGGTGAGCACCTTATCCATCAGTCGTTGGAATATTCAGTCTTGTTGAGTTTTTAGAAGCTCTTCCTGAGTAATCTCCTCATCACTGTTGTGAGGGGTGGAGATAAATTTTTCAAAGGTGTCTGTCATTTCTAATTGTTTTTGGTGTTGAGATCTTGTTAGGACCATGCAAATGTGAGTTTTGGATTTGGGTGATGTTGAAGTGAAAACTTGTAGTGACAAGGTTTGAACAAGGGAATTCCTAGACCAATTATGTCAAGCAAAACGGTAGATACAAAATGATAGTTGAAGTAAGGATGTTGATATCCGATGACTTGATGTTGACTAGTCTTACACAAGCCCCTAGAGAAGTTCTGAAGGATGATAGACCCTTGATTGTGGAGATTTTCTAAGTTTGTTTGAGATTGAATTGATCTAGAATTTTCTTTTCCCTAACTTGGTTTCGATACCTGGTATGTTTGTTGATTTTGGGAACTTTTGCAAAATGTTATGGAAGTGGACAGAAAAAGGTGCTTGCACGGTAAAAACTAATCTTAGAAATTGGGAAACAATTGAAATGGGTACTCAGAAGTGGTGAAATTATGCTCTCTGTTTTGAATGCGCAGGAATCAAATGCGCAAAAATAGAGGGCAAAAGCACAGCAAGTGGGAATAAAAGTGCAGAATTGGAAAATTTCAAAAGCACAGTAACAGATCTCAGATGGGTCAAAAGTTGGTTTAGAAGTGCAAAAAGTCTAAGCTGATGCGTAGGTTCAGAAGTTAAATGTGCAGTTCTAGCTTTTTGAATGTTTTTGTAAAGTTTTTCAACACATTTTTTAATTTTTTTGGTTTTTTTGGTTGTACGTTGGTCTTTTGATTTTGATTTTATCAATTATAGCAAGAAGACACAGCAAACACATAGAATGATTTCATGTTTTTTTATTTTTTTGAAAATTTTTGGACTCTTTGACTGATAAACAAGTACAATCTTGGGCTGGTAAAGATAGTATTTGTCGAATCCCCTAGCTGTGCATATTCAAAGCGAATAGCTTCAAGATCTTGGTAGCACCAGTTCCTCTCCAGAGCACACACTTCTCACGCATACCAAGATCCAAGTTTCCTAAGGCTTGTACCCCCACCAAACCTTAAGATTGTCCCTGTTATCTATAGTAAGAACCACTTGAATCAGGGCGGCTTCAAAGATCCCACCTTTTGCACCAATAAATAGAAGGATTTTGGTCTACTAAAACAAAGGATATGTAATGAGGGTAGCCGTTCGAGTGGTTACCCATGCGGCAACACTACTCTCCATTATGGAGTCTTCCAGCCTACAAGGGTTACACCTTGGAGGGTTTTGGGGGAGGTTGGCTATCAATGTAACAAAAAATCACTCGTTGTTTGGAGCGTTCACTCCAAACATGATTTATTTTGAGTGGCTTAGCAGGGCTTGGCTTTAGCTTGTTACCACTTAGGGTCATTCCTACTTGGACAGATAGGTATCCAAGAGCAGGCCTCTCTAAAGGTTTAACACATGCGAAATGACACGTCTAGTGTTTTGATCACCCAAGATAGGGGAGAGCATATGCCTAATGTCATTCCAAAGACATAGAAGATAGTGGTTCTTTCAATCCTAATTAAAATGAAAAACAAAACTAGATGCGTTATACTACTCAGACACACAATTTGTTAACTTTGAAGTGATTACAAGATAGCAATGTAGCAAAGATCCAATGATATGCAAGATAGCAATGATTCAGTTACACCCCTCTTAGTTAAAACTACGTGAAATTTGTATGCACATCATTTTTACTTCTTCCTCTAATTAAATCTATGATGAGCTAATAGGTGTAGCTATATGATCTAAACCAGCTGTTATCCCTGCAAGTAGATGAGAAAAGAATCCTGCAAACAAGTGTTAGCGTTAGTGAAAACCACTAGCAAAACTCTAAAATCTTTATTTTAAGACATATGTACAGCTTCAGAGTCTGAATGCACAGAAACAAAACTTAGAAGCACATAAATTTAAAAGCGCAGAAACATAATTTATATGCGTAGGAATAGGTATCATATGTGCAGCTATTTCAGAAGTGCTGAATAGAGGTCAGAAGCACGGAAATAGAGAACATGTGTGCAGTATTATCAGATGCGTCATAAAATCATATGCACCATAACAAAGGTCGTATGCACAGCTTCTAATGATGGATGTGCTGAAATATTGTATGCGTGGAAAGATTGATCAGATGTGCGTCAGGATTGATCAGATGTGCGTCAGGATTGATCAGATGCACAGAAATAACCTGTACGGAACCTATCACTCAAAAACTCAGTTTTGGATTAGATTTGGGGCAAGGGCCCCACGGTGGGTGCCAAAAATGTTATCAAAAATTGTGGTTAACAACATAAAACCATTAATAAACCAATGAACATCAATAGAAATAGTGAATAACAAGATTAAATAAATAAAGCACAAACCTCACAAACCTTGTTATCTTGCGGCTTCCATTGTTCGCCTAGTCTCGATCAATCTTTTGTGATGAAAGTTGCCCTCAGGAAGCACACTTCCTTGCTTTGTTCTTCAAGATGGCAATGGAGAAGTGACTATGATACTTTATTGCTATGAAGATGAGCTTCAAAGCAATGGGTGATCTCAAGCAAATGTATGGTAATGGGGGTGCCAAAGGCGCGCTGGTAATTCGATAGAGTAATTGTACTAAAAGCTTGGATGATAGAAATGGAAGAATAAGGTTCAATTTATAGACTCATGAGAGAGAAGATCAACAGTTGAGAATGGTTGAGGAATGTGCGCGAATAGAAAGAGGACAAGTGTCCAAGCTCCTTGATGCAACAAGGGAGTTAACAGAATAGATTGAAGAGTTAATAGAATAGACAAATCAGTTAAGTGAATTGACTGATTAGTGAACTCAAATGACTAATTAGTTAATTGATTTGATTGATGCATTAACTAATTTGACTGGAGGATAAATAGGACATGTGGGTGACGGAATATTAGCTAATTAAATATTTAAAATATTTAATTACATGTGCAACATGGTGAGGTAGAAAAGGTTAGGTGGAAAGGTGAGGTGGATTTATGGAATTAGGACTTAGGATAGAGGAATTTAGGATTAATTAAATAATTTAGGATTATTTAATTATGTGAGACATTAGAAGAATTTAGGGAATTTAATTAAATAAATTGACTTTTATTTAATTATGGGATAATGAACCAATCAAATAAACTTAGAATATTTATTTAATTGATAGAAGAAATAATAATTAAGATAAATATTAAAATATTTACTTAATTCAACATGAGCCAATTTTAGGTGTATACAGGAACATTTGGTTTTGGTGCACTAAAATGAGCATCATTTTGCTGTTTTCACACATATCTTTAGGGGCTTAAAATAAATCAGTGTATGCTTTGTTTGGTGATTGTGTTGGTGTTTTGAGATGTGTATGCTCTTCCCTCGCATGTTATGTGATCTTGGGAATCAAAAGCATCTCTCAACACTTTCATAATCACACCACACATCTATATTCTAAAGGTCAATGAACATGTGTGAGTGTGGGCAAGTGCATGTGGATGCTCTCTCCTTGCATCTTAATATGAGTCTGCAGATCAAAAACATGTACTTATCTTGCTTTTGTTATCCCTTTAGAGTGGGCCTACTCTTGAGACACATCCTTAAGGAGAACTCATTTGCAACCCCAAGTGGTACTTTCATCCAGTCTACTATACAAATTAGGATATGGTGAAAGCCAAGTCCAAACTGGTATTAGCGCTTACCGTACAGTGCTAGCTCGAAAGGAGGTGTACCTTTGCATATAATAAACTCCTAGTAGGGTTAGTCAAAGCCTTAAGTGGCTTGCTAGATGCTCATAAGGTGCTAGTCCCCTGAATATTCACTATGAACTTTTGTTTAGTGGCCAAAAACCCTCTACTTATTTGACACAGAAGGTCAGAAGATAGACCTCTGGAGCCGTCCCACACTCTCACAATTTAAAGTAGAGATAACAAACTTCTTAAAATCTTAGGTTCTTAAGGAGTTTGAATCTTGGTGTGCCCGAGAAGTGAGTGTTGTGTAAGGGAGAGCCAGTGCCACCAAGCTTTTGGGTTATCCTCTTTAAATAAGTGTGGCTGGAGAAATCCAATTGAGAACTCAACAAGTATTGTCCTTGCCTAGCCTAGGATGGTGCATGTCTACAAGTGTTTGCAAAACATCAAGATGTCATAAAAAATAGCTAATCTAATTGCCATGTGTCTTCTATGATTGAAGTGTGTGCTTGCCTAATCATCACCCCAAACATTCTTGTCCATCCATTCATTCCAAGTCATCATATCCTTATCACCTATCCAAATGACATCAAACCCTAATCATTCCATCACATCCAATTCATATCACATGCACCATTCAACCACATCCTAATCATACCCTAGTCTTCATTCCTAATCATTACACCTCATTCTTATCATGTCTTCATCATCCTATTCATCATTCCATTTCACCCTAATCATACCCTAGTCATCATATCCTCATCATTACACTTCATCTTAACCATATCATATTCATCATATCCTCATCATAATCATATCCTATTCATCATTCCTCATCATTATAGTTCATCCTTGTCATATCCCAATCATCATTCCTTGTCATTCCACATCGTCATCCTCATCTAATCAACATCCTAATCAATCCAAGTCATCTAAACTTGTCATAACCTAATCGCATCCTTATCATACCCTCATCATCCAACCATCATATCCCAATCACCCTTCTTAGCCACATCATATCCAAAACATCCCTAATCATATCCTAATCACATTCTCATAATTGCCAGTCATTACACCTCATCCTTATCATATCTTCATCATATCCTAGTCATCATTCCAAATCATTCCACCATATCCTTATCATAGGATATTAAAAAACCTAATCATTACACATCTCATCCTAATCCACCCTAGTCATCATATCCTCATCATTACACTTCATCTTAACCTTATCCTATTCATCATATCCTAATCATCCTAGTCATCACCCTAATCAATCCAAGTCACCCAATATTGTCATTCCACATCATTCAACCTCATCTTAATCATCATCCTAATAATCCATAATCATTCCATATCATACCCAAGTGATCATAATTAAAACCTTAATCAACCCTAATCACCTCTTTCATCTAATCACATAATCCTAATCCTTCCTAATCAGCATTCCTAATCATTACATCATCATCATCTTCATTCTAATCCAACCAGTCGCATCCTAATCATATCCTCCCATTCATTCCAATCCAATCATTTTGTATCATTCCTGATCACAATACATCACAACCGTAGGGAAAACTTTGAACATGTACTCTCCCTATGAAATCTAATTGCAATGATGTCAAAAAATTATACTCATTACACATTCTACTACATATCTAATTTTATTTTGTTAGGATCCAATTTCATCACAACATTTCATTAGAATTCAGCCTTTGAAATCTATCGAGGACCCTAACAAATAGTCTTCCTAAGGTTGAAACATAGAGAGAAACTGTCAAAGCTTGACTATATCACAATTACAAATCTGTGGACCAAGAGACCTTGACATCTTTTTCAAACCAATGACAACTTGGGCTTAACACTTTAAGGCTAGTTTAAGTCCATCCTTCCAAGTGAATTCTAAAACTCATGGGTTCACTTTAATCAATCATTTCTTACACACCTCAAGGTCTTGATAAATCCAATTTGTACTTTGACAAGGTCATTAGTAGACGAGAGTACCCTCTTGGAGCTAGACTTTTCAAAGACTAATATCATTAGCCTCTATCATAGTCTGGGCCTTATCACCTTGCATCGACATCCCATAACATCCCACAAATCCTACAATTCACAATTCTCATATGATAAAGACACGGTTGCAAAAGGAAGAGAAAGGGAGTAGATTCTCCTAGTCATCCATATAGCGAACACATCAACACAACATTCCTCCCAACACATTGATCCTTGTCATCCAATCAACATCATTCTAATCAATTTTTATCTTACTAATATCTTCATCATTCAACCTTCACATCCTAATCAGCCTTTCTAATCACATCATTCAATCAAATTCATCCTAATCATCTCATCTCTAATCATATCCTACTCATTTCCAAGTCAACCCTAACCATACCCTAATCATCCCTAATCACCCATCTAATCATCCAATTAATCTCTCACTCTATCACATTCCTAATCACTCCTCATCATCATTCATCCTAGTCAAGCACTTGTCAACATGGCTCTAATCCCACAAGATGACATACAACAATATGAAGACATGTGTCATTCCATGGAAATCCTAGAGAACAAGGTTCTAGCACCCTAAGCCTATTCACAAGTCTATCCAAGTACACCTTGGCAACAAAGCAAAGTGCCTTCACATTCCTATGCTATCTTTGACAAGGGAGACATCAACCTAGTCCATGCAAGCCATTCACTATCATTATCACCCTCCAATCCCACTTAACTCCACGCCCTAAGTTTAAACATTCCAAGACTAAACATGTAGAGTCATCCAAATCCACCAAACCATCCAACCCCTTTGACCTTTCATCTAATCAAAGTCTAAACCCTAATCCTACAACACCTTCCATCGCTCTTATCCCTCCGCCATGGGAACTTTTCGCTCCACCTAATGCTAATCACAAGTTTGCATCATCTACCCTCATTGTCCATCCACTATATTGTCTTTCCACACATGCCATTGCAAAGGATATGATCCATTGGTTACTAACAAGGAACAACCTATCCCCATGTCATCCAACACATATGCTTGAGCCTACCAAAGAGTCCTCAAATACCATGTCTATTCCTCCAACTCCATCATGTGGTCTGCAACCTATTGAGCCTACATGTCCTAGTCAAGGTCCATCATGCCCTCGTGTTGTTGATCACAAAGAACATACCAAGCCTCTTCTAGAGCCTTCCACTCCAATTCCAAGTCAAGAGATATGTCAAGGGTATGATCCTAGGCATGAAGAAGCATTAGTCCCTAATTCCAATCAAGATCAAACCCCTTCCATTCCACCCATCCATAACACACTTCATCCTTTCCATGATCAAGCTCCCATCTATGATCAAGATCCTTCTTATGATCAAGAAGACCATGATGATCCTCTTAGCCCACTTTATGCATTCTATGGTCAAGTGCCTATCACTCCACCAATCCATGATCCCACAACTTCCCCTTCCTGTGATGAGACACATGCCTCCCAAGTACACATAGAAGATCAAACAAATCAATTGGATCTAAGTGAACACAATGCTAATCAAGATCCTAATGATCCTTCCATATCCACCATCGATCCCATTTCAAATCCACCATCATATCCACTTGGTCTATCCACTTTCCTCCATGAATGGTCCTCCCTAGGAACACAAAAACCATTGTCTTCTACTTCACCTTCTCTGTCAAATAATGAGCTCGTGTCTAGTGTCCAAACTACACATAGTCCTATCATCGATCACATGCTCCAAAACATGAACTATCATGGTAAAGGCTTAGGCCTTCATGAACAAGGTATTTTGGAGCCTATCGATGTCAAAGTCCCTCCACTCTCATATGGCCTTGTATACACACCCCAAGGAGAACAATCTAAAGATGTTGTCACTTCCTCCATACATCCTAAGTCCACCACTTTCCATTGCACATCCTATCATATTCCCAAAACATACATTGCCATTCCACCTCCCTCATCCTACAAATGTCAAAAGAATGTGACCATACACCTTCCACCATCCAAACTACCTCCACTTCTTCCAACTTTGCATATTCCTCCATCCACTTTACCACTATTGCTTCCAACAACTAATATCCCAATCATCCATAAATACCCTAAATATCCTAGTCATGACCAACAAATGCACATAGTGTCTAAACATAAAGCTTCCACTCATTTCATTCATCGCATGGGATTCAACAATAAAAATTTGGATGCCTCCACCTATCAAGACAAAAATCCTAAGGATCCTAATACCTAATGACATCAATTCCAAAAGCCAAATCAAAATCCATCTAAAAAGGAATCTAAGCCCATACCTCCAAAAGCAAAGTCAAAAACCAAAATGGTATGGGTCCCTAAACAAAAATACAAGTCAAATGAGGCATCCACCTCTCAAAAATCCCAACCATCCTCATCCATTCATAAATGTCATTCCATTCAAAAGCTTCAAATTCCTCCATCCCACAAGTCAAGCAAAAATCATAAAAATACAAAGTACATGTGGGTCCCTAAATGCTCACATCACCCATCTCCTAAGCAAAAATCCCCATTGCTTCCTACACTACCATCCACTCAAAATCTTCCATGTTTAACGCGGTGTGTGCATCTGTTGGTCATGATTCCTTTCCACACTTCCATCTCCCCATCCTTCATCCACTATCCTACATATCTCACCCATCACCTTCCTATGATCCATGCTTTTGCATAAACCTTTCATCCATCCTTCCATAAGTTTTACATAATCCACTATCTTCCCTACATAATCCACATCATAATCCACTTTTGTTTCCTACATAATCCACATCATAATCCACTTTCTTTTCCTACATAATCCACATCATAATCCACTTTTGTTTCCTACATAATCCACTATCGTTCCTTTCACAATTCACTATCTACCTAATCCATTTTCCTCTCATGTAATCCCTTACCAACATCTATGAGCATTTGACATGGTCCATGTGATGACATCTTTTTCCAATGGGACACTATCACCTTTCATGGAACTAGACATTTGAGTCCCTCCTTTCCATATTCCACCTATCTCATTCACAAAAGTCAAAAATTAAAAAAAAAAGTCAAAAAAGTAAAGAGAAATCCCTTCGTCCAATGGTGAAAACATGGTAAATAGGCACCTTGGATAAGTACCATGATGAAAACCTGGCAAACAGGCATCATGTGTAAGCTAATCTTCTATTTTCACTTTACACTTGGGGGCACGTTGTCTCATCCAACCTATCATTTCTTATCTTATCTTATCATGCCATTTCCGCACACCCACATACACATACCTATCCTATTGAAGTCTATTCATCCTCCCCTCCTCCTTGATCTTGATAAAGAAATGGGGGCAACATGTTGAAACATGCTTTTGGTTATCTCTTGATATACCTCCACCCTCTCCAAATAATCCCTCTTATCATCTTATCATCACGAGCTTTTCCATGTAAAATCCTACGTATTGTACTTAGAATGGGGCATGTTATTCCTATGTGACATAGTCTTTGGAGAGCACATCCTTGCTCTCTTACGTGTACATCCATTCCATCCCCTATCGCCCACCCTTTCATCCAATCCCATCCATTATCCTTGCACCTAGACTTGGTTCCCCTTGTCATTGGTACTTAGCACAAAAGGCTACTTAAAGGGTTCATCCATTGCATTCTAAAACATATCAAAATCCAAAAAATCAAAACATATCAAAATCCAAAAAAATATCACAACATTTTCAAAATCCAAAAAAAATTACAACATTTTCAAAAATACAAAAAAAAATCAAAACATTCAAAATCCAAAAAAAAAACATCTTCAAAATACAAAAAAAATCAAAACATGTCAAAATATGAAAAAAATCAAATATTCCAAAAAACTAAAAACATCCAAATATCTCAAAAATTCAAAAAAATCAAAATATTCCCCAAAATCCAAAAAAAAATTCAAATATCCATCACAAAATACAAGCAATAAAATCAATCCAAATCAGTTCATCATTTCTCTAATCAATTCATCCAATCAATTCATATCAAATCATCAATCAAATCATTCCAATTCAATCAATTCCTCAAATCAATCTAACTCATTAATTCAATCATCCTTCAATCAAATCCATCTTCAAATCATTCAAATCTATCAAATCAACTCTTCAATCATTCAATCAATTCTCCCAAATCAATTCATTCAATCAATCACATTCATCCTAATCAAATCAATCATATTCATTCTATCCAATCATCAAATCGCAACATTCCACTCAATCGATTCTTCCAATCCAATCATCCAAATCATTCCTTCAAACCAATTCATCACTTCTTCCAATCAAATCAAATCATTCCAAGAAATAAAATTCAAATGCAAGTAATTATCAATCCAAACCAATCAAGTCAATCAATCTTGTAAAATTATCCAATCACATTCAATGGTCTTGATCCTAATCTTGACGTAAACCAAATCAATCACTTAATCATTTAATCAATCAATGAAAACCTGGTGTTGCTCGCATGGCCAACAACACTAGTGTCAATCAATCAATTGTCTTAGACAGTATGTTTCATTGTCGAAACCAAACTAGGCATCTTAGACGACATGTTTCATTTCCTGAAACCAAACACCTTCAATCAATCACTTAATCATTAGTTTACAGCTTGACATCGACTATACCTTGTTTTTTTTGTATCATTTGTGCATGCATGCTTGCTTGCTTGTGTGTGTTATCATTTTCAACTTGCATTTGTATCTGAATCATTCCCAACCAATATTCATATCTTGTATCTAGACAAGGTTGTATTACACTGGGGCACGAGACACATCGTCACCTTGGTCCTTATACCCTAGTGCATAACGTCTAGTGCTATATCAAACACCATGGTTGCTCACTTTCATTGTAGCATAACATATCCTTCCCTTTCTTCTATCCATTCCTTTATCTTTCATCTTCAACCAATCCCTTTCATTTAGAGAGCCTACCCTTGTTTGTCCAACCAGCCTATCCTCTTGAGGGGGCATCATCATCCTATCTTTCCATCATTATCATTTTCCTGTATCCATACCTTAGCTTCTTTGAAATCATGTTACTCGACATAATTCTCCCCATCTCAAACATCATCTCAAAGAGGGGCAAACTATAGACACTAAAATTTGTCCATGTCTTGTCTCTACACCTAGTCGACATGACCTTGTAATGTTTTGCCCTAGGTCCTAGTCTAATCGAACTTAATCATCTTTCCAATTAATTAAATAAATCACATTTATTTAATTAGTTCCCCCTTGTCACATGTCTTACATAATCCAAATTAAATATTTGAATTAAAATCCCTCACCTTTTATCACAATCAAACAAGTGTCACATGACTACACCCCTTCACATGTCAAACTAATTTAAATAATCTTTTATTTAAATTAGGTCTCATTTATCCTCCATTGCCCACTTGTCGCATGACTACACACCCTCTTGAAGTGGGAAACCCTAATCAACCCTAATCAATCTAGACTGTTCATATCATTGAAACCCTAATCAATCCTACCCATTCATTCAAATTTTCCTTTTCTATAAAGGTAGCCTCTCACAAGCCATTGGCATACAATCTAGCATTGGAGCATCGTTATGCTGTTGAAATCCTGAGCAACCAACAATCCCCCATTATCAACCCTTCGAAATCTTGCATTCTTATGCAAGATTGAGAAGATCCATGGAGGTCAATCAACACTAGTTTGAATATCGGTTTGCATTTGAGTTTATTATTTGCATTTTCATTCTAGTTTGTGCTTCATGGTGCTAGTTAGGGTTTGATTTTATGCAATTTTGATTTCTGCCCTAACGACACCACCAACTAAAAAGAGAATTTTAATCAAATGGTGCACACATTAGTAGATAGCTGATAATTTTTCAACCTCATGCGAATTTTGAGGTTCCCTTTTATTTTTTGAAAAAATTATGGGCGGAGTTTGAGATGGGCAAAAAGCCCAATTATTTTGATATGAGATCATTTCAGGGCATGGGTGGTGGAATGCCACAACATAGACCAGGGTACGTGTCAATCCAAATCAACATTTAGCCCCTGCACCTATTGTCCCTTCTCCACCCTCTGTTCCTGTGCCCTTTCACCAACGGATGATCATCGCAACACTCGGAGTGTTATCGTCGCTCTGAGGAAACTTAACTGACCAAGCTACTTGCTTGGCAGATGAAGTCAATCCTGGGGAGTCTACACAGCCTAGAGGAGCATCTGATGCTGGTCCTGATGCATCACCTAGATTGATGCCATTGCGGTCCACACCGCATTATTGTCAGAATTGTCATAATCCATGTTTTGGTCGTACATCTTGTTCAAAGGAGGATTCCTTTTTGGCTACATTATTTGCTCCTATGGACTCGGTATGTATGCCACATTTAATGAAATTAAAATTAATACAAATTAATATAGATTTGGACAATTATCAATTATCAATCTTTTAAAAAAAATTTAAATATATATTAATAAATATATGTTCATGTTGATTGGTACAAATGACTCCATTAGTTGTTGCCACTTCATCACGATTGGACCATTTAGTGGCAACGATAGTAGAGTTGGGTAGACCTTATACGGTCGAGGTATAAAAATTAGGACCTCTAAAGATTATTTAATTGGATATATCTAATTTAATAATATATAATTTAATATAGAAATGTGACATTTTAATTTAAAGTAGATGGGAGGTCCTGACACTTTTGTGTCAAACCAACCTAGTCATCCAGGACCAGTGGCAACATCATTTATAAAGGAGCCTACTTCATATGCCATGTTTTGTATCTTAAAATTGTACATTTTTAGTTTAAATTTGAATTTCCAGTGTAATTTCATAATTTTAAATTCATGTCTTTAAAGTTGAATTTATACATACATGTACACATATATATGTAGGATGAGATTAGTTTAGGTGCAAGCTCAATTAATCCTATCATTGATGAGACTGCACAGGTGCATGAGTCATCTCTCATATTTCCTGTCCTATAGTTAAATCCTATGTGATTTCAAAGTCTTTTGTATCATTCAACCTTTCATTTTGTATCTATACTCTAGAGCATAGAATTCATGTGTTTTATTGAAATACAGGAATTGGAAACACAGACATTTAATCTATCATCTGAATCGGCATCATCTGTTACATAGGAGCATGGCAAGAGAGATGATGAGCCTGTTGTGGTATGCTTAGGCATTTTGAAGTTAGGATTTAAAAATTTAATTTGATGGTTTGGTTTAAAATATTTGATTTACATTTAAATAGGATGTAGTTTTGACATTAAAATTGATTTGAAGCTTCTTTTTCTTGTACACAACATGAGTTGCCCTCTCAGTCACATGGGACCAAAAGGAGACTTCAAATGGATGATGGATGACCATGATGATGATGTATTAGATTGTTTATTTCATGAGGATTTTATGACTATTTTAGTATTGACTAGAGATATATGTTTTATGACTATTTCACTATTTTTACATGGACTATTATTATGTCAGTATTTATATCTCATAGACTATTTCATCTAGACTATATTTTGCTATTTATTGAATTTCCACTATATGCATCTATATTCAAACTTTAATTTCATATATCTTATATTTAACACTTCAAATTAAATCATTTGTTTAATTACATAAAATTGTAAAATACTAATTCTAATTAGATAAGAGATAAAATTCAATTTATTTAATTTATTAAACATTTATTAGATACAAACTCTAGATTGGGTAGTTATATAGACTAAATGTACCTGCCCTAAATAAATTTAAAAACTAAAATGAAAATTAACTTTCTTGAACTAGAATGAATATGTTTGGATTTACATGAGTCAAATGTTGGGACACTTGTGTTAAATTTTAATTGAGTTAAATATTTAGGAAAATTTTATTGATTAGATTTGTCAATCTAGTAACCATGTTTAATCAATTTATTTTTAAATCTAGATTAAACATTTCATATATCAATACCTTCCCTATAAATTTACGAAAAGAATTTAAAGAAAATTAGAGAAATACCTGTACCCTTTAAATTTACAATTTAAGAAATTTAGAAAATTAGCAAAATTTAAGTCTACCCTAAATTATATCAAAAGAAAAATAGAAAAATTTACATGTAACCTAAATATCAAAAGAAAAATAAACAAATACATGTAACTCTAAATTGTTATATATATAAATTTGATAAACAATACTTGGTTCTATCTACTAAAACTTTTGAGATTTGCTTCTAGAATTTTGTAAAAAAATAAAAATTATAATTTCTAAAAAATATAATAAAATTAGCATTTTATATGTAATTTCATCAAGAGCACTAAATAATATAACTTAATCAATGCATTAGTTGGTTTTTCATAACTTCTATGCACAAGAAAAAGAGCTTCCCTTAGCTTCAAGAAATATAAATATTATATACTGACAAGGCCAACCACGTGAAGGTGGAAGCTCATGTGGCCTCACCTAAGACCTAAGACACATGTATTCTAGTTCTATGTAGGACACCTAAGACACATATCAAGTATAGTATGTATCTAGATAAACTAGTATATTCATATTTTAAAAAATATATCTAGAATACGCCGAGCTATATCTTTTTTCCATAATTTCTTTGATTTTCTTTTGCAATTTCGTTTTTGGTTTTTATTTTTTAAATTTTCCAATTTCTTTTTTGGTTCCATAGTTTTTGTGATTTTCTCTAGCTTTTTCTCCTTCCAATAGTTTCTAATTTCCTTTTTGGTTTTTATTTTTAATTTTTTCCAATTTCTTTTTTTGGTTCCATAGTTTTTGTGATTTAGCTTTTTCTCCTTCAACGGTTTTTAATTTCTTTTTTAGTTTTTTCTTTGATTTTCTTAAGTTTTATTTTTTATTTCCTTTTTGGTATTTTAATTTTTTCTTATAAATTGAGGCAGAAAAATGAGTGCTCTCATCCCCACCCGGATGTGACTATATAACGCCTCTTGGCGTAATTATATATAGATAGTCTTTATACCTTATCGTAGTCTAGACCTAAGTCACCTAGACACCTAGATTATATAGTTATACCTAGTTGACATATAGTGTACCAAAGACACAGGTAGAGACACCTAGACACCTAGATTATAGTTCTACCTAAGATACAGGCTCTAGACACCTATTACACGGTAGACCTAGTTGACATATCTAGTATCTACCTAAGCCATCTAGATTAAATTATACCTTATTCTAGTCTCTAGACAAGTAGTTGATATATAGTATCTACCTAAGACATACCTAGATTCCATATTATATCTCTAGATAGGTAGATGATATATAGTATCTATCTAAGGCACCTAGATTAATTAGATTAAATGTCTTTTTTCTAGTCTCTATCTACCTAGTTGACACATAGAATACCCAAGACACAGGTAGAGACACCTATTATATAGTTAAAACATGTGTTGAGATCATACCTATATAAACAAGAAACAATAGATTTGAAAGGATTCAACACTACATGTGAAATTGCAAGAAACAAATCTAGAGGTTAGGCCACAATGAAATGTATATAAAAATTTAGAAGGTCTCTAGAGATCATTTTATTTAAAGATAGAATTTGTTAAGAAGTTCCATTGAAATTATAATGAAAGGAAAGAACTATTGAAGCATAAATTAAAATAATTAATATTATAAGTCTAGTGAATACCTAAAATAAAGTGTAAGTGAAATTTAACACCTTCTATGTTTCCAGCCTCTGTTATGACTGCAAAAAACATCTCTTGTACCATGCAATGAAATGTAAAAAAGTTAGAATGTGTCATGATCTTTAAGAGAATTACGAATATTAATATGAAGGCTTAAGGGGAGTTAAGAGGATGGCTTAAGGGGAGATGCAATCAATTAGAGGAGATGACAGTTTACCTAACTTATGGAACATAGCTAGGGGATGGCTTAAGGGGAGTTAAGAGGATGGCTTAAAAGGGGAGTTAAGAGGATGGATTAAAGGGAGATGGAATCAACTGTAGTATTTAAATGGTAAGGGTACATGCACTAACTTATATCATTTAGCTAGGGGACAACTTAAGGGGAGTTAAGAGGATGGCTTAAAAGGGGAGTTAAGAGGATGGATTAAAGGGAGATGGAATCAACTATAGTATTTAAATGGTAAGGGTACATGCACTAACTTATATCATTTAGCTAGGGGATGACTTAAGGGGAGTTAAGAGAATGGTCCAATCAACTATAGTATTTTTGGTAAGGGTACACGCACTAACTTATATCATTTAGCTAGGGGATGGCTTAAGGGGAGTTAAGAGAATGTCTTAAGGGGAGATGGTCCAATCAACTATAGTATTTTTGGTAAGGGTACATGCACTAACTTATATCATTTAGCTAGGGGATGGGTTAAAGGGAGTTAAGAGAATGTCTTAAGGGGAGATGGAATCAACTCTAGTATTTTGGTGAGGGTGTGCTAAGCTATATCAATTAACTATATTGAAGTTATTAAACTAAATCCTAAATTTACCTAACTTATTGAACATAGCTAAGGGATGGCTTAAGGGGAGTTAAGAGGATGGCTTAAGGGGAGATGACTTACCTAACTTATGGAACATAGTTAAGGGATGGCTTCAAGGGACTTAAGAGGATGCTTACCTTGGGGAGATGCAATCAATTAGTTAAGTTATCAATCATATTAATCCTAAACTCACATCCTAGACAAAGATTAAAAGTTTAAAAATTTATACATACCTATTAATCATTTAAAACATTTACTCCATTGTATCATCTGCATCCTCTCTTTTTTCTATTGCATCTATGATTGCCTCATGCTCTTCCATAGAAAGTGTCCATAATTCTTTTGTGACATGTCTCCTTTTATATCTCACTAATTGTATATTTGTTCCCACAATCAGATGCAAGTAGTGCAAAATTTTCTTATGCCTTCCATAATCTTCAAATGCAGGTATACCATTCCTCCTTATCAAATATTTACGTAGCCAAGTGCTAGTAACAACCATAGAACCTGTTGGATACTCAAAGTTATCATCATCTACTCTAGGTTATAACAACTTCTATTTTGGCTCAACACACCGAACCAACCAATACTTAGTTTCCTCTTTATTACCCTTTGGTGCAACAACAACATACACATGTCCTGCAAAAACATTTCAAATTCAATAAGTCACAAAAATGTACATACATACATATGTACAATTAAATATATATTTCCCAAAAATGTATTGAAAAGAAATATTGAATGAATGTACCTTCTTGTACGAGGTCTGAAATATGCTCATAGTCATCTGATGCTTGCAAATGATTATCCTCCTCAAATGTTATCTCATTTTGATCATGTGTTTGTAGAGGTGTTAAGGACTTTTGTTACCATTCTTCAACCCAATCTATATTTTCATATGCTTCCCACTCACTTGCGATACAAAACTGACAAAAACATGTGAGCTCCCTAGTCCACAGAGTCCATGTGCTTGCATTTGAACTCTTAAATGAATGCCATTTTGTTGATCCACTAATTGTATCACAATCAAATCGAGGAGGAATGCTTTCTTCTTCAACCAACCAAAAAAACCATTGAACTTTAGAGTTATCACTTGATCCTATAGTAGATTTTGCATTACACCAATCCACAATTACACGTGCATCTTGAAACTTTGCTGCATCATGAAATTTTAGTTGCTCCCTAGCAAAAGCCCTTTTCAAACATGCTCTAGCTCCATCATATTCTCCTTTACCATGTCCACCTTCAAAGAAACTCCAAATATGTTGGAAATTGTTTTCTTTATGGACCCTACTTAACCACAAAAACATTTGAGAACTTTTGAATTGTCTTGTACAATTGTCTGACCATATGAAATATTGTCATCTCGATTTGTCTTTCTTTTAAGTTGTCATTAAATACTTTGAAACAATACTACACAAAATCTGATGAATGTAACCTGTTATCAATCACATAGAAATGGTACTCTCTCAAAATTTTCCTGTCATCTTCTGTACTGTCAACTACATGTCTATATACAATATGAACAAATATGGCCACCTGTATTGAGTTATAATATTGTGATTGAATATCCTCTTGTGGAGCAAGTGTTTAGTTTTCTGCAAAGTCAATCACTGAAAGTATAGTTCTAATTGGAAATGTGTTCTTACATCTACGGAATTGTTCATCAAGCCACCAAGCATATTGAGAATGTTTCACATATTTATACGCAATCTTATTCTTGAACTCTGTGATGAATGCATGTACACTACTTGGTTCTGTGACTAACTCACAATGTTTTCAAGTTTTTCAATCCTTTAATGGGTATTGAACATTGGTGAACCTCTTCACATCCACTAACTGTTGTCCAAAATCATGTGAACTACTTTCATGTATGCATTCTGTTGCAAGTATGAGGTGAACCAGTGTTGTCATTGATGTCAACTTACTCATATTGCATTGATAAGAAGGTTTGGATGAGTTGTGTGCTGTTGTTATTGAGGAAATCAGTCTCCATCCGGAACAGTGAAGAACAGTGAAGAACAGTGATGAGAAGAAGGAAAATGTACTGTATAGGTTGCGAACTAGAGGATGTGGATTAAAGGGTTTGTAGATATGAGTCTTTAGATGCTTCAGCTAAGATTTCAGAGGTCTGCATAAAGATCTGAAGAAGTTGTGGCTGTCTATGTGGAACCGGTTCCGGCAAGTGTTCAGAGGTGACAGAGGATCACAGAAAGGTCCGGTGAGGTCTGGAATTGTATTATCCTAATCTGTGGATTGGAAGGAGAGTTTGGGATGTCCTTGAGATGTGTCATCTCGAGTTGTGTATGATTTTGAGGTCTGGAAGTACCTTTTGCATTATGACAGTGGCGATAGACTGTGTTCTTGAAGTACCGGATGATGAAGAGAAGAATTCTGGTAAGCTGATGAAGTGCAGATGCTTTTGATGATTCAGGGAAGGTTATGATGATCATTGGATCACATCTAGTTCGTGTTGGCAGTCCACATTGAAGTTAGAGTTGGATTTGATGTTATGGCTACTAGTTGTTGGTGTTCTTCCTGTAACAGGCTGACCAGATGTTCTACACGCCTTGCGAATGTTATTGTGATGTTTGCCAACTTAGATGATTGTTCCTAAGTTGATGTCTTGTATAAATAAGTGTTTGAGAATTCATTTTGATGTGTGGATTGTGTGGATGAGTGTGGCATAGCGAAGAGAAGTGTGAAAGGCAGAGCAAGGGTTTTTGGGCTTAAATGGAACTAATCTGGACATGGTCAAGATTTCATTCTCTAGTTCAAGATTGTGATTCTTATCACTCTGTAGACAGTGTGTCTCCTTGCAGGTAGTGTACCTCTTTGTGAGCAGTGTACTCGGGCAGTAAGCCCTAATTGGCATGTGCCATTCATTTTTCTTATTCTTCTAACAGAGAATAATCCTTGGGTTAATCACCCCGTGGTTTTTCCCTTAACCGGGTTTTCCACGTCAAAATCTTGGTGTTCAATGCGTTGATGTTTATCTGCTCTTGTGTTTATGCATTATGCTTTCATGGATGGTTAATTGATATGCTGTTAACTAACAAAGAAGAATCAAGTGTTTGAAGTAAGAGCAAGTTTTTTACAACTGATTCACCCCCCCTCTTAGTTGTATGCCCTAGATCCAACAATTGGTATCAGAGCCAAGTTCCTCTGAAAGGAGCTTAACTACTTGAGGAGATCCAGGATATCGTCATACAAGAAGGATAGTCTGAAGTTCGATGGAACCAACTTCACTCTCTAGAAAGGTCGCATGAAATGTCACTTGGAGTGTATGGGAAAAGCATACTTGGCCATGGTCTCAAAACCATATGTATCTCCATAGGGTGGTCCAACAACTCTGAATGAAATCACAGATGCTGAAAACAATCTGCGGACCAAGGAAGCTCTTCTAAGCGCATTGAATGACTCAGATCTCTCAAATGTTATCAGCCTACCAACTGCATATGAGATCTTGACTAAACTAGAACTTTTGTATGAAGGAGATGAGTTTGTCAAAAGTGCAAGGTTGCAAAGTCTGAAAGGGAAATTTGAAAGATTGAAGATGAGAGAAGATGAAAACATCACTACCTTTATGCCAAGAGTGAATGAGCTGGTATGTGGAATTAGAAATGCTGGTGGAACTCTGGATGAAAATGAGATTGTTTGCAAAATTCTCAGATCCCTTCCTGCTGCCTACAAAATCAAGGTTGCTGCCATTGATGAATTCAGAGCCCACACAACTGTCACAAGAGAACAATTGGCTGGCAAACTAGCTGCATTTGAAATGACTGAGTTTGGAGATGACCCACCCAAGACTGAATCTGCTTTCAAAGCCAGTGCCTATGTGAAAGGCAAACAAAGATTTGATCTGGGAGAAAACTCTTCAAGGAAGATGTCATGGTATGATCAAGCAAGAAGAGACATGGAAGAAGAGGAAGCAGAAATAGCTCAACTTGAAGCCCTCATTGCAAAGAGATTGCCAAGAGGATCTGGTAAGTATGAAGGAAAACTACCCTTTAAGTGATTCAACTGCAATAAGATTGGTCATTTTGCTTTAAGATGTCTGGAAAGATCTGCAAGGTCTAATACTAATAGACAAAGATTTCAAAAGAATTGCTATTATGTTCATGAAGAAGATGACAATGAAAGAGTAACAGATGATGAATCAAAACTAGGAAGCAAATCTGGAAATGAATGGGTGTTTATTGCCATCAAGGAAGAAGATTCAATATCCTCTGAACCTGTCAATCACAAGGTTGTGGAAAAAGCTTTGGCTGCTCAAGTGGAAGAAAAGCATGATTGGGTTATTGACAGTGGATGCTCTCACCATATGACTGGTGACAAGAATAAGCTTTTAGATTTGGAAAGGTATGAAGGAGGAATGGTAAAGTTTGGTGACAATTCTGCTGGCAGAATCAGAGGTAGGGGAACTATTTCCTTTGATGGAAAGAGCAAAATAGGTAATGTACTGTATGTTGAAGGATTGAAGCACAATCTTCTCAGTGTTGGTCAGTTAGTGGACAAAGGCTATGATCTCCAGTTCAAGAATGGAAAATGTAGAATCTTTACAAGCTCCAGAACTGAAATTGCATTCGGTGCTCAAACAAAAGGTAATATCTTTCATCTGGTTGGTTCAAATAAAAGTTGTCTATTTGTTCAAGTTGATCAGAGTTGGTTATGGCATAGAAGAATGTGTCATGTAAATTTTGATAACATCATCAAGATAAGCAGTATTCAGGCTATAAGAGATCTTCCAAAATTGGTGAAACCTACAAATAGTTTGTGCAAAGAATGTCAGCTAGGTAAACAGAGCAGAGTCTCTTTCAAAAGCAAAGATCAGTCCTCTACCGGATTGTTGGAATTAGTACATACTGATCTCTGTGGTTCAACAAGAATCAAGAGTCTGCAAGGTGATAGATATTTCATGTTGCTAATTGATGACCATTCCTAGAAGATGTGGGTTACCTTCCTAAAAGAGAAATCAGAAGCCCTTGAGAAGTTCAAAATCTTCAAAGCTATGGTAGAGAATCAAACCGGATTGAAACTGAAATGTCTAAGGTCTGATAGAGGTGGTGAATTTACATTCGGTGAGTTCATTGACTTTTGTGAGAAGCAGGGTATAAAGAGACAGTTGTCTACTCCTAGGACTCCATAGCAGAATGGAGTAGTTGAGAGAAAGAACCAAACCATTCAGGAAGCTTCCAGGACAATGATGTTGGAAGCAAATGTTCCTCAGATGTTTTGGAAAGAAGCTATCAGCACTGCAGTCTACACTCTCAATCGAGTTCAAATCAGAAACAATACCGGTAAGACTCCCTATGAACTTTGGTTTGGCATCACTCCTACTGTGAGATATTTCAGAGTATTTGGTAGCAAGTGTTATATTAAAAGAGATGAAGATCTAGGAAAGTTTGATGCTAGAAGTGATGAAGGAATTTTCTTGGGGTACTCCACTCAAAGCAAAGCATATCGGTGTTACAATAAGAGACTGAGGAAGATGATAGAAAGTACTAATGTGAAAGTTGATGAAGGAATTGAGAAGCCCTCAATGTTCTATGAATGTGATGAAGATGATCAGAATGATTCTCTAATGTAAGAAGCTCGTTCCTCCTCTGAAATTCAGATCCAGACTGATCCAGTAAATTAGGAAGAAGAAGTTTGTCTGTATGAGCCTGATCAAGAATTAGTAGTGCAAGACACTCCCAAAGTTCCAAGGTATATAACTCTACATCACTCTGAAGATCAAATCATAGGTGACAAAAGTAAAGGGGTACAAACAAGAAGAAGAATTGCTCAAGATTCAAATGAATACTATCTGATTTCAAAGATTGAACCTAAGACAGTAAATGAAGCTTGCAATGATGAAAACTGGACCAAAGCAATGGAGGAAGAATTGATGCAAATTGAGAAAAATCATACTTGGGATCTTGTTCCCAGACCTAGAGACAGGAATGTATTGGAACCAAATGGGTCTTCCGAAACAAACTGAATGAAGCTGGTGAAGTAATCATAAACAAAGCTAGATTGGTCTGCAAAGGCTACTCTCAAATAGAAGGAATTGATTTTGAAGAGACCTTTGCTCTTGTGGCAAGAATTGAAGCAGTCAGATTATTTCTTGCATTTGCTGCCTTCAAAGACTTCAAGGTATATCAGATGGATGTCAAGTCTGCCTTCCTAAATGGTGATCTGGAAGAAGAAGTTTACATTGAACAACCGGATGGATTTCAATTGTCTGATAATGATGATATGGTTTGCAAGTTGAAGAAAGCATTGTATGGATTGAAGCAAGCCCCAAGAGCATGGTATGAAAGGTTGGATAAGCATCTTGTGCAGATTGGATTCAACAAAGGTACTGCGGACAGTAACTTATATTTCAAAATTGATCATGAAAATATTTTGATTGTTGAAGTGTTTGTGGATGATATCATTTTTGGATGAAGAGATAGTATGTGCAAAACTTTTGCAAATCAGATGAAAAGTGAGTTTGAAATGTCTATGCTTGGTGAAATGAATTTCTTCTTGGGTCTGCAAATTACTCAAACAAAGAAAGGGATCTTCATTTCTCAGACCAAATATGTGAAAGAATTGTTGAGGAAATTTGGTATGGAAGATTCAAAGCCAATGAACACTCCTATGGCAACCGGATGTAAGTTGAGCAAAGATGATGACTCTCCAAAGGCAGATCAGACAAAGTATAGATCAATGATTGGTGGATTGTTGTATCTCACTCAGACTAGACCAGATATAATGCAGGCTGTTGGTCTTGTGGCAAGATTCCTGGCTGATCCTAGAGAATCTCATGTTATGGCAATCAAAAGAATTTTTAGGTACTTGAAAGGAACAGTTGAGTATGGTCTATGGTACCCTAGAGATCCGAATTTCTCTCTTCATGCTTACACAAATGCAGATTGGGCAGGAGATGTGGATGACCGGAAGAGCACCAGTGGTGGAGCATTCTTTTTAGGTAAGAGATTGGTTTCTTGGCTAAGCAAGAAACAAGATGAAATATCTCTGTCTACAACTGAAGCAGAATACATTGCAGTAACAGGTAGTTGCACTCAAATCTTATGGATGAAGCAGATGCTAAGAGACATTAAAGTTGTATATGAGGAGCCTATCACAATTTTCTGTGATAATTCAAGTGCAATTAATATTTCTAAGAATCCGGTATTGCATTCTAAGACTAAGCACATATCTATCAAGTTTCACTTTTTGAGAGAACAAGTGAACAAGGAAGAAGTCAGATTGGAGTATGTTCCCTCCAAGGATCAGATTGCAGATATCTTTACTAAACCTCTTCCCAAGGACTCTTTCAAATATCTCCAAGAGAAGTTAGGGGTCATGGCCCCTCCAGTGATGAACTAGGATGCACTGATGTGCATCAGTCTGGTGGATATCATAGTCATATCTTGTGATCCGGATTGATGATGGGGAGCTGTTACTAAGAGGGAGTAGCTGGTATGATTCTGATGTATTAGGATTGCAAGTATGAGCCCTTTGCCATTGATGTCAAAGGGGGAGAGAAGACATGTGAAAAACAAGTGGTTGATGATCAAAGGGGGAGCAGTAAAGGAAGAGAAGACATGTGAAAAGTTGTTGTTGATAGGGGGAGCTATGACAGAAAGGAGAAGTTCTTGTCTTGATGGTTTTTCACATCATATGTTGCCATCAATGACAAAGGGGGAGATTGTTGCAAGTATGAGGTGAACTAGTGTTGTCATTGATGTCAACTTACTCATATTGCATTGATAAGAAGGTTTGGATGAGTTGTGTGCTATTGTTATTGAGGAAATCAGTCTCCATCCGGAACAGTAAAGAACAGTGATGAGAAGAAGGCAAATGTACTGTATAGGTTGCGAACCAGAGGATGTGGATTAAAGGGTTTGTAGATATGAGTCTTTAGATGCTTTAGCTAAGATTTCAGAGGTCTGCATAAAGATCCAAAGAAGTTGTGACTGTCTGTGTGGAACCAGTTTCGGCAAGTGTTTAGAGGTGACAGAGGATCACAGAAAGGTCCGGTGAGGTCCAGAATTGTATTATCCTAATCTGCAGATTGGAAGGAGTGTTTGGGATGTCCTTGAGATGTGTCATCTCAAGTTGTGTATGATTTTGAGGTCTGAAAGTACCTTTTGCATTGTGATAGTGGCGATAGACTGTGTTCTTGAAGTACCGGATGATGAAGAGAAGAATTCCAGTAAGCTGATGAAGTGCGGATGCTTTTGATGATTCAGGGAAGGTTATGATGATCATTGGATCACATCTAGTTCGTGTTGGCAGTCTGCATTGAAGTTAGAGTTGGATTTGATGTTATGGCTACCAGTTGTTGGTGTTCTTCCTGTAACAGGCCGACCGGATGTTCTACACGCCTTGCAAATGTTATTGTGATGTTTGCCGACTTAAATGATTGTTCCTAAGTCGATGTCTTGTATAAATAAGTGTTTAAGAATTCATTTTGATGTGTGGATTGTGTGGATGAGTGTGGCATAGCGAAGAGAAGTGCGAAAGGCGGAGCAAGGGTTTTTGTGCTTAAATGGAACTAATCTGGACATGGTAGAGATGTTATTCTCCAGTTCAAGATTGTGATTCTTATCACTCTGTAGACAGTGTGTCTCCTTGTAGGCAGTGTGCCTCTTTGTGAGCAGTGTGCTCAGGCAGTGAGCCCTAATTGGCATGTGCCATTCATTTTTCTTATTCTTCTAACAGAGAATAATCCTTGGGTTAATCACCCCGTGGTTTTTCCCTTAACCGGGTTTTCCACGTCAAAATCTTGGTGTTCAATGTGTTGATGTTTATCTGCTCTTGTGTTTATGCATTATGCTTTCATGGATGGTTAATTGATATGCTGTTAACTAACAAAGAAGAATCAAGTGTTTGAAGTAAGAGCAAGTTTTTTACAACTGATTCACCCCCCCCCTCTCAGTTGTATGCCCTAGATCCAACACATTCTCCTAACAACGAAAGGTTACCACATCTATTGCATTGTCCACAAACACATGGTTTTGAAAAATAGAATTGCCCATCAGTTGTTTCACAAAGTATACTTGTTATAAAATCCTTAATTATTGTTTGTTGCATATTAATACCACATTCCTGTATAATTTGGTTAGTATGCAATGTACAATGTATATATTGAAAAACATCATAAAAATAATGAAATTGCACAAGTTTTACAAAAACAAGAGATTCCTTGCTTATTAATCTTGACATACCAAGGTTTGCATTTCTCAAATGATCTTTGACTTATACTAAAATTTTCTATAACTAAATCATCTATAAATTTTCTATATAATTATGTTTGAGTCATGTCTAAAAGATGTTTTAGATGAGGATTGCGATTTTTTGACCCCATCCTTAATTTCAAAACATCTCTAGTATTTGATGAAACGCTTGTATTATCATGTCAATATTTTTCAATCAAAGACCTAATTTTATTGTTTAATTTCATATTAGACCTTGGGAGTCTACCTATAAAAGTCCAACATTGGTTGATTGGATCCTATTCAATACTTACTCTTCTCTTTGTTGCTCTTCTTAAAGTTATAGCATGCACATTTAAATATCCACTTGTTTTACATATCATTCTTTTTCTCACAACTGATTTATTAACTAAAGCAGTTGTTATTGCTTGACGTGCTGCATTCTTATCCTTAGATCGACTATTTTTTCCTATAAAACCAATAGTATTAGCAATACTAGACATAACTTGTTCCATTGATTCATCCACCTTTTTGGATTTTATAAAAATGCCTAATTTTTTCATTACTTTTCTCAATTTTGACATTCTCATCAATTGTAATACAAGTTGGCATTGAAATCTAAGAGTTTTTCTATTAAAAAATTGTTTGTACAATCTATTTGCATGTGTTTGAATTTGTCTCCAAGATATCTTACCACGAAGATCTTTCAAAACATTACTTTCAATTTAAAAAAAAAACATTTTCATTTTCATGCATACAAGGGTTTTAATTTTAATTTTTATTGTTTTGTTTGTAGTAGAAGCATTTATCTTATCAATATTATATCCAACTTGCTTTAAATCTTTAATCTCATTATCATTCAACGGATTCGAAGACATACCTAGATTCCTTCTTATATTTGCATTTTCCATGTTCTTGACCTCTTCCACATTTGCATACTCTACATTCACTTCATCCAAATCGATCTCTCCAATATTCTCCTCTTCAATGTTCTCCTCCTCAATGTTCTCCTCTTCAATAGTCATCGAACTAGATGTGACATCATTCTTTATTTTTTAATCCTCTCTTTCCTATCTGTTTGTCGTTTTGCCTCTTTCTCTCGATGCAATTCAATTTCTTCAACTGTGATAACCTTCCTCTTCTTTTTTTGTTGATGTTTATTTCATCCCATGATTACCAAAATGTGTTGGATCCCTTCTTAAAAAATGTATGAAATACAAGTAGAAATAGATCCTTTGTTCAATATGACAGTTGCTTGATATTTGTTTGATCTCTCCAAGAAATTGAATCCTTCTAAAAAATGGATTTCCTACTTCATTCCATTTGGAAATTCTCCTTATGATTGAATCCCTAAAAAAATTGCATAAAATATGTCCTCTTGAGAGCTCAAATTAACACTTTGCATATAAAAAAATTGCAGAATTCGTCGCTGTCGGTGTATTGGTAAAAATGAATGTCTTCAAAAAATTGAATGCCTATAAAAAATAGATTTTCTACTTCATTCCATCTAAAAATTCTCCTTATGATTGAATCCTTGTAAAAATTGCATAAGATATGCCCCATTGAGAGCTCGAATCAACAATTTACACCAAAAAAATTGTAGAATCTGTCACTGTCGGTCGTATTGGTAAAAGGGAATGTTGTAGGGTTTCAGTCGTACTACCAATTTATGAAAAAAAAATAACGGCTAAAATAGAAATAGGTACCCATTCTAAAAAACAAGAAATAGGTACCCATTTTAAAACGGGTACTTGTTCTATAGAAAATAAAAATAAACAGGTACCTGTTTGAAACGGGCACCTGTTACGAACGGGTACCCGTTTAGAAATGTGTACCCATTTCTTATTTTTTCAAATATGACACCCACCAATTTGCATTGGTTTTAGGCTTGGTAAAGGCTTGGAAACCCAAGGCTAAGCCTTGGACCTGCAACTAAGAAGCCATGAAAACAATAGGAGAAAAAACCAATTTCACCACTATGGCTGACAAATTTTTTTTTTTAGAATATTTTAACAAAATTAAAACCCATTGTAGTTCTAAAAGTCTAGTTTTCAATTATGTAATTTTTTTTCTACAGGTACAGTAGCAAGCACAACAACAGGCACCACAGCAGGCATAGATTCCTGTACAACAGGTATAGATAGGATAGTAGGTAGTGAGGCCTAGGCAGCGGGCTCCACAGCAGTAGTAGTAGATACCTATATAGCAGGTACAAATAGGACAGGTGTAGGCACTACGAGTACCCCAATAGTAGGGTCTTAGGCAGAGATGACCTGTCTAGTGGGCACAGGGAGAGGATAGAGGATTGATGCCAACCCCGCGGGCACCCCTACAACAGCAAGGATCGAGGGCCACCTCAACACAGTAGATAGTTGAGCCATAGGTGAGGGAGAGGACATATCAGGAGCATGTTCCAGAGGCTACCATGACATTTCCATGGATTGGCAGGGCAGAGGCCGGTAGCTTAGGAGTAGGGCCAGAGCTAGCTCCGAGAGGATGCACATCACGTAGGTGCACCTGTGCAGATGATGAGGAGGAGGTGGGGACTCTTTGAGGTCAGCTAACGATCTTAGAGGATACAATACAGAGATAGCAGTGGGAGCTTAGGTAGCTTCATGGGGTGGATGCATTATTAGATGGGTCAGATGGGCAGGTTAGTGCACTATAGGTGTAGTTGGCAGAGGCACAGGCTCAGGTGGCTGCCTTGATAGGTGAGCAGGATTCAGAGTGAGCCCTATGGTAGATTGCAGAGGCTAGGGCCCAGCAGGCAGAGGCGCAAATGGTGAGTTTGCAGGGGGTGGTGGCTGGTACTAGCATGGGTTTGGTTTTTACATAGTTTCAAACTCATATTACACAGCTACATGAATAGTTGCAACATGTATAGAGTCAGCTCCTAGAGCAGGGTAGACGGGCTAAGTACTATTATGGAGCATATTGTTTTGTACTACCCAAGGGTCAGCGTATGCCTAGCTATAGCCAGTACAACAGATCTAGGATGTTGGGGTCCCATAGATCCAAGCAGTCTATTAAGTCAGTTTGACAGCCTACGACACCTCCACCAATGGCACCCTAGCAACCATAGAAGACACAATAGCCACTCCCATAGTAGCAGTAGTAGCCACAGCCAGGGTCACCCACAGAGTCAGGTAGGAGATCATCAGCCCAGGGTTGATGTGTTGTCCTATATTGATGTATTTTGGGCCCTTAGAGGTAGTTTTGTATCATGACTTGTATACTGATTTTGAGTGATGTATATTTGACGATGATGATGTGATTTATGATAATATTTGATGATATATGATGATTCATGTTGATGATGTTTATGGCTTGTATATGATGGTTTATGTTATGGATGCACTTATGATGTATGTTTTGATGGTTTATGTATTTGATGATGATGCAGATTATGATATATGTTTTGATGGTTTATGTATTTGATGATGATGTAGATTATGATGTGATGTTATGGTTTATTTATGATAATGATGTGATGGATGATTTATTTATATTGTATTATGTGATGAAATGATCAATGATTACACTAACGGTACTTGTCAGGATGCCTCCCTCATGTCGTCCATATAGCAACCTCTTATTAAAAGTGGTGTAATTTAGATATTAATGGTTGTAAGGACTTTCTGATGTTTATGATATCTATTATAATTCTCTTGGTCTATGGATGGATGTCTTGTTATGATATCATGATCTATCTAGGTGGTACTTATGGTTTCATTATGATGCACTATGTGATGGTGTTCCATGATGTTTATGCTATGGATTAGATGGATATTGATAGATGTTTTTATGTCGTGTTATGGATCATGATGATATATATGTTATGTTTATGATGGTGATGATTTATGCTTTGCTTATGTTTTTTTATGCATTATGATGTGATAATGTTGATGCATGTTATGATTATGGATTATGATGTGGATTAAAATAGATGTAAAATGGTTTTATGGAATGAGAATAAATGCTTAGATTAATAAACATTTATTATGGATGATTAATGTAATGAATGCTCAGGTTACACCTATGTGAGAGCTTGATTTGCGTAATATAACCACTGCTCACTGTTCAATGCTTTTGGGAAAGTTGGGAAGGGAACAAGCAATAGAAATTGTCAGGTGATGTGTTCCCTTTAGAATCTCCATGATGAAATGAGATGATGATGTAATAAGTATGCAATGATAATGAATTAGTGCAATGGTTAATAAAATGAACAAGTCATGATACATGTTATGTGCGTGTTAAACCCTGGGTGATGGGGTTAGGTGGTGAGGAATAGGTTAGGGAGGGGTATGGTTATGGGTTGTTAGGAAAAGGGGATTGTGAGGATGGTTTAGGGAATGCTAGGTCACTAGACACCACATCATTAAGGGGAAGTTTAGGGTTAGGATGATTTAGGTTGGTAGAACAGATTGGTCGGGAGGGAAGGTTATGTTAGGTGGTAGGGGGGTTTAGATGTGGGAGGGTAGATCAAAATTCTAAGCCTAGATAATATGGTTGGATGGGTAGTGAAAGATGATATGAGCTAGGTTCAGTACTTGCATTACCAATATTGAGAGCATTTCTAGATTTATTATAGCAAAGTAGGATACTTTTCACGAAGGTATGAGAGGACCTTGGTCATGATGTTTATCCCACACTTGCATGGACTAGACTCACAAACAATAGGTTGATTTCATGCATGCCCAAGGTAGTATATCCTTGCCTAGATGAGGGAAGGGGACTCATAACATAAGTTCTCATAGTACATAGAAGGTATGAATAACCTAATATGCAAATGGGAAGCAGTATGCTAGAACTGACCCTATCTTCAAGATATGAATACTATTCTTGGAGTAATGAAATCTACCCACAAGCACAACATACAGAAACAATGACCATGTCAATTCCAGGTATTGCCCGCCACTTACCATGATATAATGGGAGCAAGGTAGCTTTGGAAATGACCTAGAACAAGACAAGAAGATAAAAATCAATAATCAAAAGACTAAGCAAAAAAGCACAAATAGCCATTGTATTCTCTTGCCAAGATAAGTGTTGATAGGATGATGGATTATGTCCATTGTAGGAACGATATATCCTAGGATGCAAATTGGTTGGGTTTTGTTGGATAAATTTTGAAAGGTGGGCAAAAGGGATAGGTAGGCCATGTGATGGTTATAGTTGGTATGTTGATTGATAATTTTTGCGTGAGATGTGATGTTTCTGGGGTATGCTTAGCATGTGTATCATTTGTTGAATCTAGCAAGCTCAATAAATAGGGACCATCCAAATGGGTTGGATGGGTGCATCTTATGTACCTAAGTACTGGATACTTCCTTCATATTCCAGACTACCTACATACCCTATTTCCATGGGATCAAGGCACTTTAAAGATGCGGGTGAGATGAATATGTAGTTCTAGTAAGAATTGATGATGTGGGAAAGGTTTTGGGATGGATGTGATGATGATGATGATGTGAGTGTTTTTGTATTTTTATGTTTTTCTAATGTTTTTGGTGTTTTGGGGTTTTATATTGTTTTTGGATTTTTGGATTTTCTAAATTTTCTATTGTTTTTTGATTTTTTGGTTTTTGGCTATACAAAGAGAGCATACAATGATCCTCATTCTATGGATTGGCTTTGGGTGGGAGGATACAGGGTGGGTGAAAGGATTTGATGTTTCAAAATTCCAAGCCATGGGAGTATGTTTGATATGGACATTGTGATGGAAAGAGGACTTATTAGATGGTGGAACCGGCCACTACACATGGCACCTGAGATAGGTTTTCACCATGGTACTTATCCAAGGTGTCATTGAAGTGATTTTCACCATTGGACGACTTTATTGCACTTGGGTTTTTCTTGATTTTTCAATTTTTTTGGATATTTTTTATTTAGTTATTTATTTTTTTTGTATTTTTGCTTTGGGATACTTGATGAATTATGCGTAGAACTTCTTCAAATGTAAAATGTTCATGGGTTCATCCAGAGGCTGGCCCTCAGGTGTTGCAAACTGATATGCCCCTGATCCATAGCTGGTTGTGATAACATATGGTCCCAACCAATTGGGTTCAAATTTTCACTTTTTAGTGCACTCCTGCAATTTTTTCTAATATTCCATGAGGACAGGGTTGCCTACTTCAAATTTGTGGTTCTTTATCTTTTTGTTATAGCTTCTTCATAGGCGGTTTTGGTATGCCTGCAGATGGTTGAGAGTATCCAAGCATTTCTCATCTAATAGTTCTAACTCATGCAGCCTTGTAACTCGATACTCTTCATCAGTGATCATATTCTGTAAAGAAACTCTGAGTGATGGGAGCTTGACCTCAATAGGTAAGACGGCCTCAGAACTGAATACTAGGGAATATGGTGTGGCTCATTAGGTGTGTAGATGCTTGTGTGGTAGACCCATAGGGCAGGATTAAGTTGGAGGTGCCAGTCACAGCCAGCTTCATTAACCGTCTTCTTCAGAATGTGTAGGATGGTTTTTTTAGACACTTTGGCTTGACTATTACCTTGAGGGTAATAGGGTATGGAAAAATGGTGTTGGATCTGGAATTTCTCATAGAGAGTGAGAACTTCCTAGTTTTTAAATAGTTTCCCGTTATCTATGATGATGGAATGGGGGATGCCATATCAACATATTATGTAATGGAGGATAAATTTAGCTATTTGGATGCCTGTGGTGAATGTGAGTGGAATTTCTTCAACCCACTTGGTAAAGTATTCAGTGGCAGTGATAATGAACTTATGACCATTGGATGATGGAGGGTGAATCTTTCCTACAAGGTTGAGTCCCCACTATGAAAAAGGCCATGAGTTGTTATTGGCTACAACTCTTGTGATGGTGCATGGATGATGTCCCCATGTTGTTGACATGGAAAACATTTCTTCACAAACCTATAAGCATCTCACTCCATGGTCGGCCAATAGTATCCTGTTCTCAAGATCTTCTTAGCTAGGGTAGGTCCAATAGAGTGTGCCCCACAAATGCCTTCATGTACCTCTTGTAAGGACACTTTAGCTTCCCTAGAGTCAAGACATTGTAAAAGTGTACCATCAAGAATCCTTTTGTAGAGAGTGTCTCCTATAAGGGTGAAGTAGGAGGCTCGGCGGATGAAGCTTTTATGTTGGGATGATGATAGGTTGGGTGGGATGATGTTGTCATGAAGGTACATGTATGTCTCTTGATACCAGGGAGATAGGGGACCAACAATGTCACACACTAGTTCTGATTGTGGAACATCATAAGCTGGTATGGGGAGTTCTTCAATCAAGAACTCACATTTCTTGCTATCTTTCTTCATGTCCACTAAGAATCCTATCGTGGCCATGGCATCTACTACTTTTTTATTCAACCTTAGAATCTATTCAAAATGGATATCGTCAAAATAATCTTTGAAGTCATCTACCATTCTTTTATAGGGAAAGAGTTTGTCATCTTTTGTTTTGTATTCATTATTCACCTACCAGATGACTAATTGGGAATCTCCATAGACCATCAGCTTCTCGATCTTCCACTGAATCCTCATGCGAAGTCTTGTGATGAGGGCCTCGTATTCTTCTGCATTGTTTGTACACGGAAATGTGATCTTGTATGATTTGGGGATGGTGTCTCCTTGAGGGGTAACAAATAAAATGCCTACCCCCAAGCCTCGATGTGTGTATGACCCATCAAAATACATTCTCCATGATTCTACTGTTGGTGTTACCGTCAATATAGACTCATCCAAAAACTCTGCAAGTGTTGGTTGTTCTGTTGGGATTAGTGTCTCAGCTAATTGATCAACAATTACCTGTCCTTTAATGGCTTTCATCTCTATGTATTCAATATCAAACTCACTCAGGATCATCACCGATTTAGCCATTCTTCCTGTAAGGGCAGCTCTAGTCATCAGATATTTCAGCGGATCAATCTTGGCAATGAGCTTAGTCTTGTGATTAATCATGTAATGTCTCAACTTTTGTGAAATGAAGACAACAGCTAGGCATGCTTGTTCAATTGGAGTATAATTTAGCTCATAGGACACCAAGGTATGGTTGATATAATATATGGCTCTTTCTTTTCCTTGTTCATCATGTTGCACCAATAAGGCCCCTATAACTGTTTCTATTGTTGAAATGTACAAGAGGAGGGGTTCTCCTTGTTTTGGTGGAACAAGGACATGTGGGTTAGCGTGGTATTCTTTCAGTCGCTCAAAAGCATTATGACACTGACTATCCCACACGAAGGTTGTGTTCTTGCAGAGAAGATACTAAAACAATTGGCATTTATCGGCAAGCTATGCTATAAACTGTTGCATGGATTGAAGCTTTCCTTACATAGACTTCATAGCTACTTAAGTGTCTTTAGAGGAGGCATCTCTGTTATAGCTTTGACTTTGGCAAGGTCTATTTCAATTCATCTTCTTGACATGATGTACCCCAGAAGCTTTCCAGGAGTGACCTCGAAGACACATTTCTTTGGATTCAGCTGCACATTATATTGTTCCATCCTGTCAAAGATCTTGGCCAACACGTTCAAGTGTTCTTCTCTAGTTTTAGATTTTCCCAATAGATCATCCACATAGTCTTCCATTATGTTATGGAAGAGATCATGGAAGATGATGATCATTGCTCGTTGATATATCGTACCTACGTTCTTCAAGCCAAAAGGCATCACAACCTAGTAGTATATCCCCCATGGGCATATGAAGGATGTTTTATGTTCATCTTCCTCTACGATCCTAATTTGATTGTACCCTGAGAAACTGTCCATTAGAGACAGCATATCATGACCTGCTGTGAGATCCACTATGATGTCAATGTTTGGTAGCAAAAAGTCATCCTTAGGGCAAGCTTTATTAAGATCTCTAAAATTTGTGTAGCATTAGATGCCCCCAGTAACTTTGGCTATAGGTACAATATTGGATACCCACACGGGGTAATCTATTGGATGGATAAACCCCAAATCTAGGAGTTTCTTAAGCTCTGCTTTGACAAGGAGTGTGATTTGAGGATTCATTTTCCTTAGTTTTTGTTTCACTAGTTTCACATCAGGATGACCGCAAGGCGATGAACAACCAAGGTGGGATCCAGTCCTGACATATCGGCATAGGTCCATGCGAAACTATGGCTCTTTCACTTAAAAAAGGCTAGGAAGTTCTCTTGTTCAGTTGCTGTAAGGGACTCTACTTTGAATGTGATTTTTTATGCCTCTTCTATTCCAAGGTTCATTTTCTATGATGCTTCCACTAGGATGGGTGATCTATCTGGATATACTTCATCTACTTTGGGAAGGCCCATGTTCTCATCTCCTAGCACCTCATGGAGGTTTTCACTAGGTGATACGTCCTTTATTTTGATTTTTTCTTCACTCAAAAGTGCCATGGAGTGGTTTTCACTAGGGGTGTTGTTTTTATCTTTATGTTTTTGTGAGTATGAGCATGGGTGGTCTCTCTAAAGTAGGTAGAAGTGTTGAGTTCCATGATATATCCAGCTTTGTGGTCTCCAAGGGGGAAGTGATCTCTGAGCCCCATCATCTTAGCTATTGCCTCATCATTCTGTGCAACATCAAGGATGGGAGGTCCTTGTTGGTCCTAATCTATAAGCTAGGGGTAAACACAATCTAGGTCATAGGTATCAGATGGAGTGGTGGTTAGGGTATAGATGGTGTATACGGAGTTTTTAAAGAAATCAGTGAAATCACTAAAGGAGTCTTGATGGTCTTCTTTGTTGATGTTATCAACCATAGGGCAGACCATAGCAACCTTACCTTAGATACATTCAAAATTAGTAAGGATGGACTCTAGTTTTCCATACCCTAACCCACGAAGATGCGGGTTTCTGGTTGCTTGGATTGGTTCCACGATTCCCTGCTCATGAAAGCCTATACCACCTTGTGCTTTATAGCCCATGTATTTGACAATTTCTAGGCCCCTTCCATAGATCTCAGTTGGGATGGTAGGGGCTTCTTGTTCTACTTCTTCTTCTCTGTACAACCAAGAGGATATATCTTCAAGCACATCTTGCTCTAGGAGATGCTTCTTTTCAAAGGTGGGTGAGGGTTTGCATTTGACAATCACCATGGAGACTCCTTGCAGTATGCCAAATGTATTAGGAGTAGGCAATGATCCTACACAAAAGGCATTATGTAGCTCATATTCCCCACACCCCATGTCGCTTACCTTGATCTTGACCTCCGGTGGTGTGAAGATTTGTGAAGTGGTAGCAATATTGGAAGGATCGATATAGGAAGCGGATGATGTAGGATTTGCAAGGGAAGTGGGTGTTTTGGTGGCGCTATTGTAGGGACAGAAGGTACGATCGTGTCCTTCCAAGAAACTGTAATATTGGAATGGTTAGGGATCGGCATAGATAGTAACCTCCATGCCATTGTGGGGAAATTTGAAGCACTGATGGAATGTGGATGGGACAGCCTGTATTGCATGGATCCATGGTCAACCGAGGAGAATATTATGAGGAAGGTCAAGATCAAGGACCTGACATTTTGTTTCTAGAATCCTCTCTCCTACTTGGATGGAGAGGTAGATAGTACCCTTAGATATTCTTTCAGTGTCATCATATCCCTTTATTGTTATGCACTCGCTAGCATCCACGACCACATCAGAGTATCCCAAATGTTTTAGAAATTTTAGAGTACACAAGTTTTGGCCAGAGCCACCATCTATTTAGATTCATTTTATAATGTGCTTATGGATCAAAACCTTGATATGTAAAGCTTTGTTATGGGCGGTGTTAGGTGAAGGAAGATGCTTTTCAGAAAATGTGAGGCGATGGGGTGAAGTGATATAGCCTACCATAGCTTGGAATTGGTCAGCATTCAAATCGGTAGGGACTTACATTTCTATCAAGGCTTTTTCAAGGACTTCCTTGTGGGTGGGAGATGTGTGAAGCAACTCAAGGATGGAAATTTGCGCCGGGGTTTTGCCGAGGTGATCTAGGAGATTGTATTTGTGGGTAGATGGTTGGTTGGTGGGTGCAGAAGTAGAAGGTTGGTTAATGGTGGGAGCTCCACATATGGAAACATGGCCGCAATGGGTTGTGATGGTGCATTCAAGTACTTTTGATTGAATGGTGATGGTGTTGATATGTTTAGAGGATTCTTCTATTCGTCCCACGACAGAATTGAAAGAAGCGGGCGGTGGTACAACATTGCAAGTTTGGTTTGATGAGGAGGCTTTTCCTTTGCCATGATCCAGAAGTGTATCTTTGTATGCTCTAAGATTTCTGTTTGGCAATTGTTTAGGGGGCTCATCAATGGTTATGTCACATCTATCAATAAGATCTAGTATACAGTGTTTTAATCTCATGCAGTTAGAGGTTTTGTGCCCATTTATGTGATGGTACTCATGAAAGGTGTTTTCGTCAAACCAAGAGGGTTTGAACTAATTTTCATCATAGGGCCTAATAGGAGGTAACGTGATTAGGTTTTCTTTTACAAGATTATTCAACACATTTTCGATAGGTTCTCCTAAAGGTGTAAACTTGCTCTTAGGGTTGTTATTTTGTTTTAATGGTCCTTTGGGGACATTGATGTTATTCGTGGTGGATGTACTTGGTGGTGGTGGGTTTTGTACATGTTGGATGGCTTTCATATTGGTGATGCCATTGTTAAGAGTGTTTTTGTTTTTACCCCAAAAGTGAGGTTTATCATTTGATTGTGTGTAGTTGTTTGTGTTTGGGGTGTTATTGTTGACCTTGTTGTTGTTGTTGTTGGTTTTGTTGTCATAAAGTTTTATCAAACCCTTGGTGATAAGGGCTCTCTCGATGGTTGTACCCTTGTCGATGACCTCTTCAAAGGTAGATGTGCATTGAATTTGCAAGTGGAATCCCATTTCTTGACTAAGATTAGCCACAAACATGGTGACTAGCTATTTTTCAGGGATAGGCCAAGGGAGTTTGCTTGCTAGACTTCTCCATCTTTGCAAGAAGGTGGCGAAAGATTCTCCATTCTTTTGTATGGTATTGCAAAGATCAGTCATTGATGTTTCATGTTCAAAATTGTAGGAGAAATGGTTTACAAACTTCTCCGTGAGTTCGTGGAGTGTTTTAATACCTGGAGGAAGGTGAGCAAACTATTTGATGGCTTGACCACCGAGGCTTCTGGGGAAAAGTATCATTAGATAGGTGTCATCATATGAGACTTCAAGGCAAGTGATATAAAACTCCCTAACGTGTTCCCTAGGGTCTCCCTTTTCTTTGTACTAGTCAAATTTGGGCGTTTCAAAGTTCTTGGGAACGGGAGGCATGTACAATGCCCTATCAAATGGGTAAAGGGCAAATATCCTCAAAATAATATTGCTTTTGTTTGTTTCTATGTTGCATGTCATCTACCTTTTGGATTAGGGTTTACACAGTGCTTGTTAAATCTTGTGTTGGGGGTGGCTATGGAATGTATGTTTTTTGATTTTGGATGAGTTGTTGGAGGTGAGGCAAAATTTGGTTTTGTGGGATGAGGTTTTGGTTTTAGTTTAGTTGAGTGACGTATTGTTGATAAGCATGAAGTTGTTGTAGAATGTGGGGTGGTATTTTCATGATTTTGATTAGGGTTTGGTTGTGATGTTTGGATGGAGGAGGTAATGGGTGTTTGGGAAATAGGTGGAATTACATATGTGTAATTGGATGATGGATTATTGATGGGAACATTGGAAGTTTTGTGGGGTTGTCTAGAGAATAGTTGGTTCATAAAATCTATGGTGTTAGTGTTAAGCAGAGGCACATTTGTGGAATCACTTGCGTGCACGGGGATGTTGGGAATATTGAGAGTGATTTGTGGGATAGATGTTGTTACATTTGATGTGGTGGTAGAGGTAATAGTGGGGTTATTGATGGTGGAAGTGGTTGTGGATGAGACGTTAGGTGTAGCGGACGTATTTGTGGGATTTGTGGAAATTGTAGATGTAGTGATGTTTGAAGCTTGAGATGTATTAGGGGCGGTATGGGATGTAGAGATTGTGATGAGGTTGTGGGGTTGTTAGAGGTGGATGCATTATGAGGTATGCTAGCACCATTCTTGAGGAGGAACTCAAGATATCTATTAGGATCCGATTTTAGGACTCTATCGAGTATATCCATAGAGTTAGCATCTTGTGTGAAATCTAAGACATCTTGGTCAACATTGTTGGTGTTAGACGGGGGTGCAGGTGGTTGGAAGGGGAAGGGATTTAATATTGCATTGGCATCATATGAGGGTACTTGTTGGACTACGGAAATGTTGTTTTGGTTAGTTTGGGGAATTCCTATGCCAAAGTTGTTTCCAAGGTGGGTCATTTCTTGATTCTTCTTGGCTTGGGATCTTGTTATGGGCATGCAATGGTTGGTGTATCGATTTTGGTTTGGTGGATGAGAATTAAGACCTTAGAGAATTGATTTGATTTATTGGACCCAAGGATATGTGGTGGTGAAAGGGAACAACGATTTAGGTTCAAGAGAATATAATCCCTAAAATCTAAATGTAAGGATAAATGAGGTTATGGTATGATTTTGATTATAGGTTTCAACCTTTAGGGAATAAATCTCAAAAGCTAGCAACCTAAGGGTGATAAATGTCAAGGATATTAATTTTCAAAAATGTTGGACCAAAGGGGTGAAAGATGGAATGGATTAGAAAGATGATTTAGTTAGAAAGATTTTGAGATGGGTTTTTTGGATGATGTCTCAACTAAGGAAAACCTTGGGTGATTTAGATGTTTTAGAGGATAGATTTTGATGATGTTTAGAAGGATGTCCAAATCAAGAAGTTAGCTCAAATAGGTCTAGATTTTTGGATGTTGTAATATGGATGTTTCTTCTTACTCAAGGTAGACTTATGACCTTAAGAAAAAATGGATGATTATTCTACTTGAAGGTAGAATAATGACCAACAAGCAAAATAGGATGTGAAAGGATAAAATATAGATTCAATTTTTAGCTCAAAGGTTGATTTGGGATATGGTTGATTGAGATTTTGATTATGGGATTTTTTTTGGATGTTTTTGATTTAGGATAGATGGATGAAAGTTGGATGGATTTGTTGGATGATGAATTAATGTCCAAAAGTAAAAATAAAATGGATAAGATTATGAAAGGGGATGGATTATGGTTGGGTACAATATCTTGATGTATGAAGAAGAGTCCAGTAGTGAAAATGATTATTCTCTAAGGTCAAAATGGGAATGTGGATGAAAATTTTAGGTCAAAATGGTTATGGGGATGGTTTTGATGGATTTTGGGCAAGGTGGTTGCGGATTATGGATGTGCAGATTTCAAAGGTCCCAAAATAGTTTTCTAGGCACGTGTGCAACCTGATTTGGAAATAGCACTAAAGCCTAAGGATGAGGCACCAAAATAGTGAGTAATGGCACCAGGGATCTGGAAAATGGTGCCAAGGTAGTTTCAGTGAATATTTAGGTGCCGATCAGAAGGATTTTGGTGCCATAATAGGGTAGTGAATGGCAATTTTTTGATAAAATTAGGATTTTGACGTCAACTTTTAGATTTTTGAAGGTCAAATGATTGTGATTATTTGGGAAATGTCAAATGTTTCAACAATGGTTCAACAACTTAGGAATTTTTGTATAATTTCAATGATGTTTTCTTGGCAAGCATGCAAACACTTCCAACAAGAGAACACAATGGCCAAAGGTCTTGTTGTGAAAATGTGGAAATTTATCAAGCACTTGTACAACCTAAGGTGAGGAAAGGACAATATTTGTTGGATTCCCATTGTGGATAAATCTGAGTTGCACTTACTCAGAGCAGATAGCTTAGAAGTTTGGTGGCACTGACTCCCCCTTATACGACACACACTTCTCAGGCACACCAAACTTTGAATTTCTAAAGACCCAAAGATCTCAAGGAATTTGCTATCTCTACTTTGAATTGCGAGAACGTGGGACGACTTCAGATGTTTGACCTCCTGCGCCAACAAATAGAAGGTTTTTGGCTACTAAAACAAAGGTGTTTAGTGGGGGAACATTCAAACGATTGACACATTATGAGCATCTGGTAAACCACTTAAGGTTTTGACTAGTCCTACTAGGAGTATCATATACACAAGGTACAACTTCCTTTCAAACTAGCACTGTAGGGTAAGCACTAACACTAATTCAGACTTGGCTTTCGCCTTATCCTAATTTATATAGCAGACCGAATGAAAGTACCTCTTGGGGTCGCCAATGAGTTCTCCTTACAGATGTGTCTCAAGGGTAGGCCCCTCCTAAGAAAAAGAAGAAAGAGAGTAGAACCATTTCTCTTCACCAAAGATGCTTTTGAAGGCAAGGGGAGAGGATAATTTGATTCTATCCCTTGGGTAACACAAGTGTGCAAGCACACAAGGCATGTCAAACAAGATCTATGTTCTTTTTAAAACCCAAAATGAAGTGTGCTTATGATTGTTTGCAAACAAGGTTAATTTTAATGTACCAAATGTACATGTTGTCTAAGCTACACAAGCAAAGTTCTCTTTAGTGCACCAAAATGAAGTGTTTCTAAGTTTAACAAAACCCTACAAAAAGATGTTAGTAGTCTGATTTTTAGGTCTTGGACAAATGTTATTAACTTGCAAAGCATTGTCAAACACCTACACAGATTCCAAGATTAACACAAAAAAGGTGCCAAAATAGAATAAAAGGGTGCCATAGAATGTAGAAATTGCGCTACAGAAACCAGAAATTGCGCTAGAGACAGAGAAACAACTATTTCTGACTATTACAAAAAATGGTGCTATAGAATATCAAAATGGCGCTAAAGTATCAAAAGGTGCTACCATAAAGGGAAATGGCACAAAAATATGTTTTACCTCAGCTTACCTTGTGTAGTGAGCAGGATGTTGCTGATCTGGGTGAGTTTGGCATCAAAACGACGCAGTGCTTCAAAAGAGGCTTCAAAATAAGTGGTTAATGGCAAATATTGATTCAAAGTGTCATAAAAGGCATCTTATTCTTTGTAAACACCCATTCCAAATACCCAAGAAAGTGTTGTTAAAAGGTCCAAAAGAGTGAGGGTGAAAGATAAAAGAAAGATAAGTGTTTTTTAAAAAACTTGCCATTATCTCCCCTTCTTTCTACGTATTTCCTATCAAAATAGAAATCACCTTATCCTAAAAGCTCTTAAAACATTCAAAAAGCCACTAAAAAGATAAACTATGATATTAACATTAGTGGAAAACATCATGCAAAATAGGTGCCAAAACAGTCTGAAATGGCACCATAGTACGAAGAAATAGCGCCACTGCGGGGAGAAATGGTGCCAAACAAAGAGTCTTTAGCGCTAATACTTGCAAAAGCACGTCCTTCAACACAAAAACTTACACAAAAAGATTAGATTGGACCTTTTGAGTCCCACCAGGCGTGCCAAATGAGGTTAGGAAAATCAAAATGAAGATAAAACACAAAGAAATACAATGTAAAACACAAGTTATACCTTCAAGATGAAATCCCAACTCCTTGCTAAGGTGGAGAGCCTTGTACCCTTAGGCTCTTGTTTTACCCATGGTTTCTTGCAATGTAAAATTCTCTACTCATATGCAAATCACTACAAAAACCTAGCTCAGCAAGATGAAATTGATGGAGATTTTGGCATAATGACTTTGCTCAAATTGTGGATGATCAAATGGCTTGGATGAGGGTGTATTTATAGGCTTTTTGGAGGGGAATTTGATCCAAGGGTTGAGATTCATTTGGGAGATCAATGGATGAGGATGAATGTGAGGTGGAGGGCTTAGATTCAATCATCAAAAATGGAGGGATGAGAATAAAGATGAATTTTTATTTCATCTTGGGAAGAGAAGTGAATTAAATGAGGGTATATGAGGTGGATTAGATGTGAATTAAAAATTCACATGGGGAAGAGAGGAGGATTAGAAATGAATTAAAAATTCATTTTGGGAAGAACCTCAATTAATGAGTTATGACATGTGTAAGGGGTGTAAGAGGTTATTAATGAGGTTTATGACAAGTGTGTATAAAAAATTGTTTTATGTGGCATAAATATCAATTTTTTATTTGTGGGATGTGGGGAGGAGTGTTAAACAAGGTTTGACCAAACTAATCAATGTGATTAGTTTAATTACTATGGCTGTAGTAAATTAGTGGATGGGTTAATTAGGGGTTAGCATTAATTAAATAATGTTTAATTTAACTAATCCTAGGTCTAGGGTCATGTAGGTTAGACTAGTTAATTAAATAATAGGTATTTAATCAACTAGGGTAGGGATAGGCTGATTAGTAGGTTGAATTAATTAAATAAATATGATTTATTCAATTAATTAGGTTTAATGAAATGGGTGAATTAATCAAATAAACATTTTCATATTTATTTAATTAATTGGGCTAATGTTAGTGAAGGGGTAACTATTGAAGTAAATAAATTAATTCAATTTGAAGGGGGAAATGATGAATAGTCAGGTGTTGGAATGAATAATTAATTAAATAAAAATTTAATTAATTAATTGGAAGGATAATTGGTGATATTAGTGATGTCAGAGGTCGATTAAGTGGTAAAGACATTTTGAGGTGTCTATAGTGATAAACATAAAAATTAGGAAAATATTAGAAATACTTCGATCCCATCTACATATTTGTTTTTATAATGTGACACCCCATGTCAATTGTGGCATCTATAACTTCCTTTTTCAGTTTAATTGATTAGTGTTAGACGCTGTGGCAAAACCAACTTGTGGAGGAGCTCCAAAGGAGGGTAAGAGTAATTTAATTTGAGATTATATGTATAAATATTTAATGAACATTCTTATCTAGTTTTTTCTTTGTTAATTCATTGAGTAATGACATTATTATCTATGATCTGACTGTCAACTCTCAACTGACTTATGGTTATAATAACTCAGGGCAATGAGTTACAACAAGAGAATTATATGCAACACAAAATGGTATGTCTAGAAATTTATGTCGTCTAGTATTGTAGATTGTAATTCTATAGAATGTAATTATCTATTTTATAGATGCACGTCTTTTAAGGGAGGACATATGTAAAGAGAATTGACATTGATAATGTTAGAATGCCATCAAGTATAATAGCTATATATCCTTGGCAGGAAAACTATCTGCAACCATTGCAGGGGTAGATTCTATTATTGATCGTTTACTTTCAACCCTTTTTCTTTGTATTTTGGATTTGAAATTGACATTTAGATTGTTTTATTATCACTTGAGAATGAGACTCATCAACGAATTGTGTGACTTGTTTTCAAAAATAACTCATCGACATGTCTACTTGAGTAGGAGTGTTGTCTATCCTCCATAGTGCAAGGATGGCAGTGATACAAACTATTTCTATACCATAACAATGCAGTCATATTTTATTGTAACTATTTGATGCCATAAAGGAAGTAGTTATATATGGTTTCATATTATAGTTAAGAAAATGGTCATGGATGGACATGTCAGTTTATAATTACAAAGGCCCACAAAGTACTTTTAGTGCCCGCCCCATTATTTGAACTTAAAGCTTAATAAGCCTTTAATTTTCTAAGTATTGTCAATGTTGAATGGGTCCACCAAACACTTTTTCTTCTCTAAAATTACCATAGTTCATTATAAAAAATTTATATATCACTCACATAAAGTTCATCCAAACTACTTTTATACCACAACAATTTGGTCATATTTATTGTAATTATAATGTTATAAAGAAATAAGCTTTAGATGGGTTCATGCTATAGTTGAGCGAAATGCTTATAGACATGACACTTTGGATGTAGAATAATATTAAAATTTTAAATAATTACAAGGGATTACAAAGTATAAAACTATTGGGCCTCATTGTTCTAACTATTATCCATGTCAAATATATTATGTTTTTGGTAATATTAAAAAGGATAACAGGGGTCCCTACCCTTACAAAAAGCTATCCTCACTTAATTCCATTTCTTCCCTCCCTTGGAAGCTTCAATGGAGTCAATGGGAGGCATAGTTTTCGAGCTATCCTCATTTAATTCCATGAAAAAATTAGTGCCCTCATAATTAGAACTTTCCTCATTAGAAGAACTTGGTACATCCTCTTCCTCACTAGATAGCACTATGTTTCCTTCTTCAACCAAAGACATGGCCCTAGCTTTAACCTTCTAGTCCAAGAGTCTTGAGGACCTTCTAGCCCCAACAGGGTTGTCACTCACCACATTCTTTCCCTTTTCATTTTTGCTTATAGTTTTCTTCTCCCCCTCTAAAATAAGGTTGGAGGCAAGAACAAAGAATTCATTAGGTTTCTTCTTAGTAAATTTGTCTTCCTTTTTCTCATGAATTTGTAGGGAAGGGACAATCTTTTTCTTCTTCAAACTAGGGCTAGCCTCATCAAGAGCATGTCAGACAATAGGGTTGGGAGAATTACTTAGGCATAAATGGTATAAACAAAATATTAGCCCCCGATGTAAGGGCACCCCAACCTTATTGAATAAAACCTCTTTCATAGAGTTGTTGAGTAATGAGAGTGGGTAGAAAGGAAATCTTATATGGTGATTATGGCATAGGTGGTTCAATACATGGAAATGGTAGGTGAACACACTAGAATTTACTATCCAAAGTAAAATATTTTAGATTCTACCTCATTCCATGTGATAACAAATACCTCTCTTGTGTATCCATTTTGATGTTTGGCAAGATTCTCCTTCTCCTCAAGAAATACATTAATGAACTCCTTATCCTTGTTGCAGAGCATCTTCCTAACCTTCTTGCCATCAATTTTTAGGCTTGTGGCAATTCTTATCAACTCTTTCATGACCTCAAAGTTAATCCCCCCAATTTCAACCTTTCCATCTTTTCAGGTCTATGCAAATTTTATCGACAAGGTGCGATCAAACCCTCTCATGGCATCTCAAATAGATTATGTTGACAATATTTGATTTACTTTTTTAAGGATTATGAATTCATGATTATAAACTTCATCAATGGTAACCATCTTGAGAAATATAAATTTAGGGCTTCATGTATGTTTTGCCTTTGAGTCATACATCTCCTTGCATGTCTTATGCCCTTTTATCTATGTTGTGCTTTAAACCCATGTTCATAGTCTTGTGCAATTGTTGTGTGGCCCTGTGATTCTCATCGAGCTCATAATTTATAATCATGGTTGTCTATCTACTTAAAACACAAACCTGCTTTGGCCTTAGTTGTTTCAATGGTGCCAAGGATTCATATATTCTTCTCACACTTTATAATATTTTCTTATTGTTAATTTCCTATTGTGGGTGTTTTTCAACTTTAGAGTGCTTCATTTACTTGTGTCCATTGGCAATTGGCTCAGTAGCGACTACTCTTCGTAATGGAGAATGGGTTCTATCCATCATACCTTCACTCTCCATTGCTTGCTAAGACTTTATTAGTGCCTAATTAGACCTTTGTTAAGTGATTTGTGCTCTTTTTGGTGTTGACTAATTGGTGGTAATTTCTTTGTTTCAAGTGGAGTCTTCTTCCTGTGTGCTATCAAGTAAGTGACTTAGTGGAGAGTGCTCCTCATTGTGAGAAGTGGGCTTGTTTAGTTGCACCCTCAATATCTGATGGCCTTTATTGTCTCCTCTAAGGTGCTAAATCATCAATACTCATGATGGTAGGTTTGTTAGTAATGAGGTGGTAGTATTGTGGGCTTGTGGGGATTTCACATTAGTCTAGTGGTGATGATGTGCATAGTGTGGGTGGGTCCTAGTATATGTGGACCAATTTTATTATGCCACATGTCAATGTGGCAGGTATGGTAGGGGCCCTTTAAACTTTATAGAACAAGCTATGTGTTGTGGATATGGTGTCCAAACATATGTACAAGTGGCAAGTACCTTATCTATTGGTGTTGGTCCTTTAGACCAATAAGTAATTGTTTTGTGGGTCCATGTGTGTTGGCAAATGGAAGGAGCCACATGTCTCTAGAGTGGCAAGACATGGGCCTAGTATGTTTATGAGGTAGTCCTTTTATTTACATAGGCACATAGGTGATGCATGTGTAGGTGACATGGGATTATTTTTTTGGTGATAACATGTTCAACTAGGTGCTCGTCTTATACAGGGACCTTTTGCTTTCAAGAAATCTATTACTAAATTAGTAGAGAGTGCTCTTTGTAGCAAGGAATGTGTTGAGATAGTCATCCCTTCACTCCCTATAGGCTTGTTGAACTATCAATCTTGTGAGGTCCAACTATGGTAATTATGGATTTTCAATCTAGGGAAAATATTTAAAGGTTTTAACCTTGGTTTGAACTAGTAACTATTTAAAAAAACACCATTTGTTAGGGTTATTTTGTAGAGAGGAAACTATTATAAGGACTTTGTATATAGTTTTCAAAATATTAATGATAACCTTGCAACTTGGTATGGTAATTAGATAACTTAGGTAGTGCATAGATGACATGGGATCCATTTACATAGGTGAATCAAATATTTTTAGTTGTGTTTTATGAGAAAAGGACTTGGGAATGGCTATAAGAGGTGGAAAATTTTTGTAGGGCCTCATTGTTTCTAAGTTCATAACTACATATTCCCAAATCAGTAGTGGTACAAATACTTGATTTAAGAGCCTTGTAGAGTTATTAACTATTTAAAATTATTTCTACTATAGGGTTATGATTGAGTAGGTCTAGATTTTATTTCTTTCATAACTCAAGGAAGATATTTGAGCTTTAAGTGCATAATTTAGTACTTTATAGCATGGGCTACTTGATGTCAAGGCCTATAGGTAACACTTTTCTTAACCAAGTGTTACTTGTGTGTATCTCTTCCTACAACTGAATTTGATGATTGAGTTGATTGGTTATTGTAGTTTTTTGTTTTAAGGTAGTAGGGGAGATGAATTGAATGACTAAGCATTGTAGATTGATACATCTATCATGTGCTCATTGGTTCTTCATGAGGCATCCATTTCCTATGTGTAATGAGAGCTGGTTGGTTTGAGAGTGCCAAAACTTCTTTACAATGCCCTATGTTCTTAGCATAGCCTAGGGTGTCACAACTAAAATTTGAGTTTTAGTTTTAGGTGTAGGTATGTGTTATATGTCTTTAAGAAGGTGTTTTCATGGCATTACCTCTCATTGCCCTAAGCATCTCAGGAACTTATGCATTTTAATAGATATATATTTTTCTCTTATGCTACATTTGATATATATATATATATATATATATATATTTCTTTGGAGCCTTCTTAAGAATCCTTTATTGTAGTATATGGAATGCATGTTTTTCTTTAAGGATTGTTTAAGTATGCTCTATATACTTATTACAAATTTGGAATATATCTAAAACTAATATACAGCCAAGATTATAGAGGTTTCAGATGTAGGCTTGGTTCTCTTTTATTTCTTGTTGAACACACTAGGATACTGAGAGGGGGGGGTGAATCAGTATCCAAACAAAATTCAAATCTTCCAGAGTAGATTAAAACTCAAGCATTACAACATAAACATAAACATGAAAGATCAACACAATGCACATCAACACATAACACTAGATATACATGGAAAACCCAAGAAGGGAAAACCAATGGTGAGGATTAACTCACAATATACGAAGCTCAAAATTACAACTTTGTTTTAGGGCTATAACCCAAGGAAACTAGTATTCCCTACTGACTTTGTTTTAGGGCTACAACCCAAGGAAGCTACTACTCCTTGAAAAAATTGTTTTAGGGTCAATCCCAAGGAAGCTACAACTCCCTACATACTTGGTTTTAGGGTCACTCCCAAGGAAACAACTAATCCTTGAACTGGGAACAAACTTAGAAAAGATTATAGCATGACAATCCTTCTATAGTCTGAGAACTGACATTGAAGCTCACACCTTTGATGATTGCAATTATGATTCTTCTTATGATTGGATCAATTAGGCACACTCTTCACTTCCTTCTTGTCACAAAAATGTCTTTAAGATGAATCAGGACAACCTCTAATACTTCTGCTCTTTCTCCTTCAGTTGCACATCACAATGCATATGATATTCATACTCTGCTCTTCATACCTTTATATTTTTATTTTTCACAATCATACTTTACCTAGATCAACTAGGTTTACAATATATACATGAAATTACATTGATTCCATTACAAATCAGCCAATGCAACAAGAATATTACCTTTTACAAGTCGGCGAGAGATCACAACATGAAACATGCATAGGGCAAGCCCTGTCAAGAACAACACGTTACTCTAGAAGGAAACATATGCCTTGCAGATCCCAATATATGCTTGGTCCATCCTAAACATCCTTCACAGCATCATTCTTCAAGTAATAACATATGCACACTTCAAAAATTTGAATTAGGTTACCCTTAAGCAAGAATACATGAAGCTTGTAGTACAACGATCATTTCAACTTGGTGGTTCTCATTAGAGATTAAACATTGCTTGTTTTTCTTCCAGATGTGTCAGCAAGACCTATACAACATCTCCAAACATTCCTTGAACTCCACATAGCAACAACATTATGGCACATACTTTTAACATTTTTTAGTCGATCAAACAGAGGTATAGGTTGGCAATATCATCATTATTCCAAATGTCAGCCAGTTCTGAAGAGAGCAGAAAAATGCCTTGTAGAGAAACACAAGAACATCAGGACCATCTTCCATTAGTCTATGTACTATTTCATGCCACACTAAGTTGGTGCATATCATTAGCAAATGTCCTGAGAACAATTGGGCATCTGGAACTATCTGTATCACAACTGTCATTTGAAAACTAAGCTTGTAGACCTCCAAAACACCTGAAACTCATGTGGATGCACTCATACACTGTCGTGAACATATCCTCAAAACCGTACAGCCATATATATAACTAAAAATAAATGTGGAGCATTCCAAACAATCTTCAACATCACTTGATTCTTCCAGGGCATAGACCAGAACTATGTCCTTCATAACTTTTACTGCGGAGGGACAAATGATCTCAAACTTTGGATTTAGAACCTTTACCTCATACTGAACTTAACTTCTAAACACTACATGACCACATTTTCAAATGCGGAGGAATGCAGAGCATTTTACCAGATAGTCTTTCAGGCAATACTCTGTGGCATAAACCTTTACCAACTTCTGGAGGTCAAAACCTACTTGTGTTCTTGTGACAGCTCATGCAGACATTGAAACATGCATTTAGTGCTTCTAATTCCCATATTAATATATCTCCTTGATGCTTCTAATTCCCATCTTCATATATCTTCTTGATGCTTATAATTCCCATCTTAATGTGTCTTCATACTCAACTCTGTATTAACCGAGGAATGACATCCAACCATGAACTTCAGAAACCACATTACATCGAACCATGAACTTCAGTAACCACATTATGTCCAACATCAACAATGTATTAGATAGTCCAAAATGAGTGTTGACATTAATGACAACCAAATGCCAACAATCTTCCCCTTTGGCATTGATGGCAACACATACCTACACATTCTCCCCCTTTGACATCAAGGACAAAGGGAAATTACTTCTTCTCCTTATGGCACAAACTCTCCTCCTAGGGTGCACATTTTCTCTTTCTCCCCCTTCTTCAAGGCTTCCTCTATCAGTAACCACAACTACCTACTCCCCCTGAGAGGTAGCCACCTTCAGTCCACAAAAAAGATATAGCATGAACTCCCCCTAGACAGATGCACCACATGCATCTAGCAAGAAGGAGGGGAAATTACCCCTAACCTCTGTCAGAGATCCTCAAAAGTGTCCTTTGCAAGATCCTTTGTGAAAATATCTGCAATTTGATCTTTTGTTGGAACATATTCCAATCTTACTTCCTTATCTGCAACCTTCTCTTTTAAAAAGTGATACCTAATTTCTATATGCTTGGTTCTAGAATGCATCACTGGATTCTTGGAAATATTGATAGCACTTGTATTATCACACAAAATAGGAGTAGGCTCATCATACAGTACCTTGATATTCTTCAGGATTTGTTTCATCCACAATACTTGTGTACAACATGATGCTACTACAATATATTCTACCACTACAGTTGATAATGATCTCCAATCTTGCTTCTTGCTCTACCATGAAACCAATCTACTTCCTAAAAAGAAAGCACCACCACTTGTACTTCTTCTATCATCAACACAACCAACCCAATCAACATCAATGTAGGCAGTCAGATCCCATAAGCCATAATCTGGAGTTCCCTTCAAGTATCTGAATATTCTTTTCACTGCCTTCTCATGTGTTTGCTTGGGATTAGCTTGATATCTAGCAACCAAACATACTGCATGCATGATGTTAGGTCTAGAAGAAGTCAAGTAAAATAATCCTCCAATCTTAGATCTATAGGAGGTCTGATCAACCTCTGGAGACTCATCATCCTTACTCAAGTGATATCCAGTGACCGTGGGAGTACTCACTAGTTTAGAGTCCTCCATACCAAATTTCTTCAACATCTCTTTAACATACTTAGCTTGAGAAATAAAGGTACCATCATCTAGCTGAGCAATTTGAAGTCTAAGGAAGAAAGACATTTTAGCAATCATAGACATCTCAAACTCTTTTTGCATCTCCTATATAAACCTCTTAAACATATCATCATGTCCATCAAAGATAATATCATCAACATATACTGCAACTATCAATATCATATTTCCTTCTTCATTGTTGTAAAGATTGCTATATGTAGTACCTTTCTTGAAGCCTTGCTGAAGTAAGTACTTATTCAACCTAGCATACCAAGTTCCAGGTGCTTGCTTGAGACCATACAAAGCTTTCTTGAGTCTACACACCATGTATGGATCTTAACCATCTGGTTGCTCAATGTAGACTTCCTCCTCTAGATCACCATTCAAAAATGTTGAATTGACATCCATCTGATAAATCTTAAAGTTCTTGTGAGCAACTAGAACAAGAAACATTCTGATTGCCTCCATCTTGGCTACTAGAGCATAGGTCTCCTCAAAGTCAATGCCTTCAACTTGTGAATATCCTTTACACACCAATCTTACTTTGTTCCTCACAACTTCACCTTCTTCATTCAACTTATTCCAGAACACCCACTTTGTTCCTATAACATTCTTATTGGTTGGTTTGGGAACCAATTCCCATGTCTGATTCTTTTCAATCTAATTCAATTCTTCTTCCATTGCCTTTATCCATCCATCATCTTTCCTAGCATCATCAAAGATTTTGGGCTCTACTTTTGATGATAAACACAAATTTACTTACTCATGTGCCTTAGCAAACCTTCTCCTGGTCTGCACACCTTCGTTCTTATCTCCAATGATCTGATCTACTGAATGGTTCTTCTAAACATACTTTGCTGGAGTCTTAGGTATTTGCTTTGATTCTTGTTTCTTTTCTTCTTTCTCTTCTTCTTCTTCATCTTCAATGTATAGAAAGATATTAGATCTAGAGTCCTCTGATTCTTGTGAGATCTGATATAGGTCTTCTTTTACTTTGACATTTGTACTTTCAACCATCTTCCCCAATCTCTCGTTGTAGCATCTATAGGATTTACTTCTTATTGAGTTACCAAGAAAGATCCCTTCATCACTTCTTGAATAAAACTTTCCTAGGTCTTCTTCATCTCTTTTGATATAGCATTTGATGCAAAAGATCTTAAAGCATCTGATAGTAGGAGGTCTTCCATACCATAGCTCATAAGGGGTCTTAGTGCTATTGACCCTTAACTGTACTCTGTTAGGACCAGATAGACAGCAGTGTGAACCACTTCCTTCTAGTACATGTCAGGTAGATCTGCATCCTTCAACATTTCCCTAGCCATCTCTTATACATTCATATTCTTCCTTTCCACTACCCCATTTTGCTGAGGGGTTCTAGGAGTTGATAGATGTCTCCTAATACCGTGATCTTCACAAAACTTATCAAATTCATTTGAAGTAAACTCACCCCCTCTATCAGACCTTAAACATTTAGTCTTAGTATCCATTTCATTCTCAACCATAGCAAGTTGAAAACCTTAAACTTATCAAGGGCATATGATTTTTCTCTTAAGAAAGAAACCCAATTCATTCTAGAATAGTCATCAATAAGTAGCATGAAATACCTTTCACCTTGTTGACTCTTTACTCTTGTAAGACCACATAGGTCAGTGTGAATAAACTCCAATGGCATTGAAGAAAGTACTCCTTGCTCTTGAAATTTGTCTTTGTCTACTTTCCCATTTGAGATTCCTTGCATAGTGTGTTTGTAGGCTTGGTTATCTTGGGCATGTCTCTCACCACATGAGTAGAACTGATCTTTACCATATTATAAAAATTGTTGTGTCTCATTCTTTTGTTCCACAACCAACACTCACTAGATTAAGCCAACAAACATATTCTTACATTTACTTCTTTCAAATGATAGATATCACCATATGACTTGATACCTTTTTTTTTAGTATGAAAAGAGGGGATTAATAATGATGATGATTGTTTTAAGGGTTTGTGTTGATCCTTCTTTCACCACTAAACATTCAAGGACATTCAATTGAGTAAAGAACTCTACTACAGATCTCCTGTCACTTGGAACATAGGGGAAGATTGAAATTGTGTGAATTTGTTGTTCAACTAAGTCTAATTATGCTCAAAACCTTAATTTCATGAAATCGTAAACAAACAGACAAATTACAGAAAATGATCGCACCTAGAGATATCAAATGACAACCAAATACAAACTAGATTTCAAAGTTTAGTGTGTGGAAAAGTCAAGGACTAATGAGTGGGTGCCCTAGTTCAGTGTACCTGCTTTTGTCAGGATCTCTAAAGAATGTCTGTATCTTGTTCCTGCTGTCACAGAGATTTCACCGCTTCAGAATCTGGAGGACTAATGAGTGGGTGCCCAAGTCCAGGCCCTAGTTTTCTTCTCAGATCTGCAATTCTAATAGTCTGCACTACTCTCCTACAACTCCACTTCTTTTGCTTCCACAACCTGTAACCTGCAATCACATAAAAGTGGGTTGGGGGTTGTGGTGTTTAAAGGCTTACCTCGGTCAAGCCCCAGAGAGAGATTCAATTCTTCCAAACACCATTGTTAGATAAAGAGTGTGTATCTCTACAGGATAGAGGCAAAATCTAAATGATAAATGATAGAAAAACACAATTGATATCACCTTGTAGTGTAGATCTCATGGAAGGAAGATGCACTTTCATGCCATGAGGAGATGGAGTCAAATCTGCAATCACAAACATAATAACAACACAAAATACTGCTTTACAACACAATGAATGCCTTGAATCACTTTCACATAAGCTTATAGATTAAAAAAAATGCCATCTAGTTTACAAATGAATCACTAATCATACTTATATATGCAACTACAAACATTCCTGCTAAGAATTTCATAATTCAAACTTGAGATGTCAGAATAGGACCTAATAACGGTCATAAAACTGACACCCAAAAATAGGTCCTGACCTAAAATAGGGCAGGACTAGGGCATAGGTGTCTAAGTCCTCCTCCCTATTTTAGGCATGATTCATGCTAAGCACACCCCCTAAGTCCCATTTTCCATGAAACTTCAGGGTTCTCTCATTGGGAGTCACCATTAACATGCAAGATGACCTAATTGCATTCTAAAGGACCCGGGAGCTAAACCTTAAGAGGAAAAAAGTCCCAAGGGGACATTTTCTGACAACACTTCTACAATAATTTTTCTGGACCCGCCCTTCCTGATTTCACGAACTTTAGCATGAAAGGTAAGATTGTAACCTTTTCTGCACATCTGACTGACACTAAGAAGATCTTATGTTTTAGCCCTTTGACATAGAGGACATCCTTAGTTTTATTCTTCCCATCAATAGTTATAGCACCCTTTCTATAGATTTGTGTTAACTCATCACCACCAAATTTGACATCTCCACCATTCCACTTCTCAAGGCTGATAAACTTCTTCTTATCACCAGTCATATGATTAGAGCAACCACTGTTAATTGCCCACGCTTTGACTCCTTCTCTAGCATGAAAGGCATTCCATAAAACCATTGATCTATCATTGTTTTTGTCATCTTGCAAGGCATCAATCTTTCCAACATCATCCTTTTTGTCACCAACATTCAAGGCCATGAAAAGTGTTCCATCATTTGAATCATCATGATTCTCTTCTTCTGAAGAACAACTGCTCTTTATGGAATACAGGCTTCTTTTGAACTTATCTCTCTTGTTACTACCCCTTGATTCTTTAAAAGGACATTTAGAAGCCAAATAATTAATCTTTCCATAATTGAAACATTTGAAAGGTAACTTACCTCTGTATCTGCTTGTGCCTTCTTTAAGGTTCTTCCAAAATTTGCTTCTACTTCTTCAAGGTCATCATCTTGATCATATGCTTCATCTCCTGTCTTCTTACTTGCTTTGAATGCAGTCTCCTTTGGAATATCAAGTTGTCAAATTCTCTCATTTCTAAGGCTGTGAGAGAGTCAAACAATTGATCTACTATATATATGTATCCAAATCTTGAGTCTCTTCAATAGAAGATACCTTATGACTGTAAGATTTGGGAAGAGTTTGTAAGAGTCAATGTGACTCAGCAAGCTAGGATCACCTGTAATCGAGACAACCTTCCACATAAAGATGACAAGAGAAGATGCTAAAATAATGGAACAAGAACTATACAAAGATCATATGAAGCCATTATGAAATATAATGAGTGAGCCTTGCTTATAAAGGCAAGGTGAGAGCTAGAAGGGTGGAGTGGAAAGTGGAGATATTCCTACAACATGTGTCAATTGGAGGATGATAACTAATTGCACATGTGGAGGATGATAACTAATTGCACATGTGGAGGATAAGACAACTCACTCCAACTATCAACAACTCAACACACAACTAGACTCAACTAGTGACAACTAGAGACATCTAGAAGACTCACTAAGTCAACTTAATATGTGTGAATTATGTATTCACACCAATAGAGTTCTTAGTACCTTCTTCACAATTTCATCTTCTTTGACTTCACCACCAAGATGTGTGATGACATTAACTATTTTATCCACCTAGAGCATATAACTAGCAATGTATTAATCTTCTGTCATCTTCAGGGTCTCAAATTTTCTCTTGAAGATTTGTGTCTTGGCTTGCTTCACTTTACTATCTCCTTCATAAATACTTTCAAGTTTTACCTAGACATCCTTAGAAGATTTGCAACTCACTACCTTTAGAAGTTCTATATCCGCCAGTCCACTCATGATGTTACTCTTTGCCTTGGCATTATTATCATACAACCTAATCTCATCATCATATGTAGGCTTAGAACTAGGAGTAGTATAACCCTTCACAATAGATTTCCATACACCAAACCCTAGAGAAGATAGATAGTTTTCCATCCTTAGATTCCAAAAGGAATAATTTGTTCCATCAAACATAAGTACCTTGTAAGATCCATTAGGAGTCATCCCAGACCTTCCTTAAGTGGTTAAGATTCTTCTGAGTAACTTGGCTCTAATACCAATTGTTGAACACACTAGCATACTGAGAGGGGGGGGGGTGAATCAGTATCCAAACACACTTTAAATCTTTTGGAGCAAATTAAAACTCAAGCATTATAACATCAACATAAACATGAAATATCAACACAATACACATCAACACATAACACTAGATATACATGGAAAACCCAAGAAGGGAAAACCACGGTGAGGATTAACTCACAATATATGAAGCTCAAAATTACAACTTTGTTTTAGGGCTACAACCCAAGGAAGCTAGTACTCCATGAAAACTTTGTTTTAGGGTCACTCCTAAGGAAGCTACAACTCCCTGCATACTTTGTTTCAGGGTCACTCCCAAGGAAGCAACTACTCCCTGAATTGAGAACAAGCTCATAAAATATTACAGCATGACAGTCCTACTATCTGAGAACTGACATTGAAGCTCACACCTTTGATGATTACAATTCTGCTTCTTCTAATGATTAGATCAATTAGGCACACTCTTCACTTCCTTCCTATCACAAAAATGTCTAAAAGATGAATCAGGACAGCATCTAACACTTTTGCTCTTTCTTCTTCAGTCGCACATCACAGTGCATATGATATTCATACTCTTCTCTTCACACCTTCATATTTTCATTTTTCACAATCATACTTCACCTAGATCAACTAGGTTTACAATATATTAATGACATTACATTTATTTCATTACAAGTTGGCCAATATAAATGTTGAAATGCACGAGACAAATAAGAGGGGGGGTGAATCAGTTGTCCCAAAAACTCAAACACTTCTACACTTAAACATTAATCACATGTCCGCACTTATTATGATTAAACAAAGAATACATGAAATTAAAAACTTAAACATAGATGCAACATTAAACACTAGAGACACTAGATTTTTACGTGGAAAACCCCAAGGTGGGGAAAAACCACATAGAGGATTAGCTCTCAAAATATATTGCAATCTTTGAAAAATGATGTTTAGGCTTGGTCACTCCATGGGCCTAGAACATACTGGCTCACTGCCATGAAGTACAACTAGGTCTAGTAGGTTCACTGCCTCAACCCTAAACCTATAAAGTTTACAATAAGGGCTGTTAAAACTTGAGGGTTGTTAAACCCTACTAGCAGCTCACTAGTAGGTTCGCTGCCAAAATCACCATCTTCTTCATATCCGAGATTAATACATTGAAGTACAATAGTTCCTCTGCTCTGCTCTGCCCTGCTCTACCTTATTTGCTAGCCCTTTTCCTAAGTATCTTCTCATTTTCGCACAAAAACATCTTTTTCACGACTCAATTACAAGTATTTATACACTTCATCAACCTTGGAATGATCATCAAGGTTGGCATTAAAATCATCAACCATTGGAACAATCTCCAAGGTCGGTATTACAAACATTTACAAAATAGGTCTAGACCTAATATAAATTATTCTAAGGAATTATAGTATAAATGTATGTGGACCACGCCACGCCATAGCTGGGACTCAAACATGATCTTCCACATGACAACATGCTTTCATAATCTTCAAGGAATCTCCGTAATTACTAGAATTAACCAAGTCGGCTAAGATTGGTTACATGCTAAATTATCTGGGAATATTCTTCAAAAATGATCTCATTTCCTTTATGTGAACCAATGTAAAGGTAGGAACATGATCAGGATGAATCCACAAGCACATTAAAATCATCAGGAGCAACCGTACAAACTCATACCACTTTATTCATGAGATTCTTCACACTGGAGCACATGAACTTCACTGTCTTGAACTATCATAAAAGAAAGATAGCTTGCAGACTACCAAAACATGAACCATTGCAATTTTATGAACTTATCATCATCCTAGACTTCCCTTTAGAACCACAGGGCAAAATACTTTAATGCAGAGGAATGTGGAGCAAAATACTTTCTCCCTGTCACTAGAGAATAATCAGAGAAAGCGGGTTTTACTCTGTGAATGCAACTCTCTCAATTCTTCACACCAGAGGTTCAAACTTAGGATTTAGCATATTTAGACATCCCTTTAAATAACTTCCAATCCATAGACCAAGTTTTTCAAGCAACAAGAAATGCAGAGCAATCTACCAGACTGTTCTTCAACATACAACTCACTGTATATATTGTACTTCACTGTAACTCACTTATTTCTTCTAGAGAGGCTAGTTTTCTCAATATCCTCAACATACAAAGATTCTAAACAAGTAATAGAATAGGACATAGTTGAAACCAATGACAACACTGATTAGGCACATACTTACAACAATCTCCCCCTTTGTTGTTGATGGCAACATATGATGTGAAAAACTGCAACAACCATCAAGACAAGATTCTCCCTCTAGCTCTTTACACATCTACACTCTTGCCTTCTAAGTTTTTCAAATGATTTCTCTCTCCCTTTGACATCAATGGAAAAGGGCACATACTTGCACTCTTCTGCTCTGATTCAATTTCTCTTTTGAACTATCTGACTACTCCCCCTAAGAAGTAGCCCTAAAAGCATCAATCCAGATTTGAAGAAGGAACTCTAAGCACCACTTGACTGATGCACTCTTGTGCATCTTAGTTTAGATCAGGAGGGGTAATAACGCCTAACTTTTCTATGAGATACTCAAAAGTATCCTTAGGTAGAGGTTTGGTGAAAATGTTTGCAATCTGGTCTTTTGTAGATACATATTCCAACTTGACTTCATTCTCTGTCACTTTTTCCCTTAGAAAGTGATATCTTATCAATATGTGCTTTGTCCTTGAATGCATTACTAGATTCTTTGATATGTTTATGGCACTTGTATTGTCACAAAAGATTGTAATTGGATCTTCATACACAACTCTAATGTCCTTCAATGTCTTCTTCATCCACAACACTTGAGTACAACTGCATGTTGCTGTAATGTATTCTACTTCTACAATGGACAGAGATATTGAGTCTTATTTTTTGCTTATCCAAGATACCAACCTTTTTCCCAAAAAGAATGCACCTCCACTTGTACTTTTTCTATCATCTACATCTCTGGCCCAATTTGCATCAGTGTATGTACTGAGAGTGAAATCATTGTCCCTTGGATACCACAAACCATAATCCATTGTGCCTTTCAAATATGTCAAAATTCTTTTGACTGCCATCACATGTGAATCCTTAGGCTTTGCTTGAAATCTTGCCACAAGACAAACTGCATGCATTATGTCAGGTCTGGTTTGAGTTAGATAAAGTAATCCTCTAATCATAGATCTGTACCTTTTCTGATCTGCCATAGGTGAATCATCATTTTTTTCTCAACTTACAACTAGTTATCATGGGAGTATTTACTGGTTTAGAGTCTTCTATTGCAAACTTCTTTAACAACTCTTTCACATACTTAGACTGAGAAATGAAGATACCTTTATTTGATTGATTTATTTGCGGATGTAAAAATAAATTCATCTCACCAAACATGGACATTTCAAATTCACTTTAAATTTCTCCAACAAAAACTGTGCACATACCTTCATTGCATCCAAAGATAATGTCATCAACAAAGACTGCAACAATTAGGATTTGTTCATTATTAATCTTGAAATAGAGATTATTTTCGGTGGTACCCTTGGTGAATCCTAACTGTATCAGATACTTATCCAACCTAGCATACCAGGCCATGGGGGCTTTTTTTAACCCATATAATGCCTTCTTCAATCTGCATACCATGTCACCTTGATGTGATAACTAGAGTCCTTCCAGTTGTTCAATATAGACTTCTTCCAACTCTCCATTCAAGAATGCAGACTTTACATCCATCTGATGTACCTTAAAATCTTTGTAGGCTGCAAATGTCAAAAACATTCTTATAGCTTTAATCCTTGCCACTGGTGTAAATGTTTCCTCAAAATCTATTCCTTCAACTTGAGAGTATCCTTTGCATACCAACCTTGCTTTGTTTCTTACTACTTCACCATTCTCATTCATCTTATTTTTGAAAACCCACTTGGTACCAATTACATTTTTATTTGCTGGTTTGGGAACAAGATCCTAGGTCTGATTCTTCTCTATCTACGTCAATTCTTCTTTCATAACCTTTACCCAATTCTCATTATTACAAGCTTCATTCATAGTCTTAGGTTTAATCTTGGAAATCAGACAGAAATTTACTTGTTCTTCTACAACTCTTCTTCTGGTCAGGATTCCTTTACTATTATCTCTTATGATTTTATCTGCAAATGATTAAGTTTTACATACCTTGGTGTCTTGGTAGCACTTTCCAGAGCTTGATCCTCTTCATTTGAGCTTTCTTCATACTACACCACTTTTGAAACATCCGGTTTATCTAATTCATATCCACTTGATTCTGGAGACCTTTCCTTTCTTTCATCGACTTTGACATTTGCACTCTCAATGATCTTATTCAACTTCTTATTATAACACTGGTAGGCCTTGCTCTTGGTTGAGTAACCAAGAAAGATTCATTCATCACACCTAGCATCAAACTTGCCTAGATCTTCTTCTCTTTTGATATAACATTTGCTACCAAAATCTTTGAGATATTTCACAGTAGGAACTTTACCATACCCCAATTCATAAGGAGTCCTAGAACTGTTACCTTTGACTTGGACTCTATTTAGGATATATACAGCAGTGTGAATTGCCTCTCTCCAATATACTTCTAGAAGATCAGCTTCCTTCATCATGGTTCTAGCAGCTTCTTGAACTGTTGTGTTTTTCCTTTCAATGAATCCATTTTGTTGTGGAGTTCTAGGTGCAGATAACTGTCTCTTTATCCCATGTTCTTTGCAAAAGAAATTGAATTCATTTGATGTGAACTCTCCTCCTCTATCAGACCTTAAACATTTGATCTTCAAATCCATCTTATTTTCAACCATTGCCTTAAATGCCTTGAACTTATCTAGAGCTTCTGATTTTTCTTTCAAAAGGATAACCCAAGTCATTCTAGAATAATCATCAATAAGCAACATGAAATACCTATCTCCTTGTAAACTTCTTACTCTGGTAGGTCCACACAAATCTGTATGCACTAGTTCCAGTAGTCCATCAACTAATTGGTCCTTGCTTTTGAAACTTGTTCTTGTTTGTTTCCCAAATTGACACTCCTTGCAAATAGGACTAGTAGGCTCCACAAGTTTAGGTAAATCTCTAACAGCCTATGCAGTACTTATCTTCATAATGTTATCAAAATTGATGTGACACAATCTTCTATGCCATAGTCAACTTTCATTAGTCTAAGCCAACAAACAATAACTATCAATACCTTTCAAGTGATAGATATTACCTCTCATCTTCTTACCAGTTGCAATGACTATTTTAGAGCTTTCCCTAATCTTGCATCCATTGTCCTTGAAGCTTAAGTCATAACCTTTATCACACATCTGATGCACACTCAAAAGATTGTGCTTTAATCCTTTCACATATAAGACATCTTCAGTATTATGCTTTCCATCAAAAGAAATAGATCCTTTTCCACAAATCTTACTAGCTGTATCATCTCCAAACCTAATGAGTCAACCATCATATCTTTCCAAACTCACAAATTTACTTTTGTCATTAGTCATGTGGTGAGAGTAGCCACTATCAATAACCCATTCATCTTTGTCTTCAACAACCTAAGCAACCAAAGCACTTTCTACTAGTTTTTCTTCCTTCACATAGCTAGCAGGATTAGTAGACACATGTTCTTTAATAGCAATAAACAAGCATTCATTACCAAAAGTACTAACATTATCTGGTTAGCCATTATCTGATACTCCTTCATCATCATCAAAATTTTCAACATAATAACATTTCTTTTGGATCCTAGGCCTGTTCTCATATCTTTTCCTATTTCTTTTAATTCTTTCAGGACATCTGGAAGCAAAGTGGCCTACTTTACAGTAGGAAAAACATTTAAAGGTAATTTACCTTTGAACTTACCAGATCCTCTTTGCAGTTTATCCACAAAGTTGGCTTCAATTTAGTCAAACTCATCATCAAATTCTACCTTGTACTTTTCTGATTTGGAGGTTTTCCCAGAAGTACTACCTTTGAAGGCAGTCTTGACTTTTGGTAGGGCATCACCAAACTCTCTCATCTCAAAGGTAGTAAGCTTACCAAGCAACTCATCTCTGTCAATATCTTTTACTTGCATAAATTCTTCAATTGCATCTACCTTGTGACTATAGGACTTTGGTAGTGATCTGAGAATTTTCATCACAACTTCCTTATCACCGAGAGTACCCCCATACCTTTTATTTTGGTGACAAGTTCATCAACTCTTTGCATAAAGAGTGTTATGTTTTCATCTTCATTCATCTTCAAACTTTCATATTTCACTTTTAGACTTTGTAGCTTGGCCTCCTTCACAAAATCATCTCCCTCATACATATTTTTTAGCTTTTCCCATACCTCATTTGCAGTTTCAAGATGCACAACTTTTGTCAGTACTGAGTCATTCAATGGACTTAATAGAGCATCTTTTTCTTTAACATCCACTTCATATTCTTTGATTTCATCTTCAGTCGTCAAACCATTTTGAGGCAAGGTGTATTTTGTTTCTGCAGCTTTTCGTACTTTGTAACCAAGACAAAGAAGATGACTTTTCATTCATGCCTTCCAAAGAGCATAATTCATCCCATCAAAATGTGGCACTTCCTTCTTATAAGAAATTTTGGATCTTCCTCAAGCTGTTAGACTTTCTTCAGAGGAACCTCACTCTAATACCAATTGTTGAAATGCACTGAACAACTGAGATGTGGGGGTGAATTAGTTGTCCCAAAAACTCAAGAATACATGAAATTAGAAACTTAAACACAGATACAACATTAAACACTAGAGACACCAGATTTTTATGTGGAAAACCCCAAGGTGGGGAAAAACCACGGAGAGGATTAGCTCTCAAAATATATTGCAATCCTTGAAAAATGATGTTCAAGCTTGGTCACTCCACAGGCCTAGAACATACTGACTCACTGCCATGAAGTACAACTAGGTCTAGTAGGCTCACTACCTCAACCCTAAACCTAGAAAGATTACAATAAGGGCTATTAAACCCTAAGGGTTGTTAAACCCTACTAGCGGCTCATTGCCAAAATCACCATCTTCCTCATATCTGAGATTAATACATTGAAGTACAATGGTTTCTCTACTCTGCTCTACCTTGCTCTACCTTATCTGCTCACCCTTTTCCTTATCTTCTCATTTTTGCATAAGGACATCTTTTCCATGACTCAATTACAATTATTTATACACTTCAGCAACCTTGGAATGATCATCAAGGTCGACATTACAATCATCAACCATTGGAACAATCTCCAAGGTTGGTATTACAAACATTTACAAAATAGGTCTTGACCTAATACAAATTATTCTAAGGAATTATAGTATAAATGTATGCAAACCATGCCACACCTTAGATAGGACACAAACATGATATTCCACACCACAACACACTTCCATAATCTTCAAGGGATCTCCACAATTACTAGAATTAACCAAGTCGGCTAAGACTAGTTACACGCTATGTTATCTGGGATTAATCTTCAAACACGATCTCATTTCCTTAATGCAGACTAATGTAAATGTAGGAACATGATCAGGAGGAATCCACAAGCATGTTGAAATCATCCGGAGTAACCACACCAACTTAGACCACTTTATTCATGAGATTCTTCACACCGGAGCACATGAACTTCACTATCTTCAACTGTTATAAAAGAAAGATAGCTTACGGACCACCAAAACATGAACCATTGCAATTGTAGGCACTTATCATCATCCCAGACTTCCCTTTAGAACCATAGAGAAAAACACTTTAATGCAAAGGAATGCAGAGAAAAATACTTTCTCCCTGTCACCAGAGAATAATCAGAGAAAGCAGGTTTTACTTTGTTGAATGCAACTCTCTCAATTCTTCACACCAGAGCTCAAACTTAGGATTTACCATCTTCAAACATCACTTTAAATAACTTCCAATCCATAGACCAAGATCTTCAAGCAACAAGAAATGCAGAGTAATCTACCAGATTGTTCTTTAGCATACAACTCATTGTCTATACTGCACTTCAATGTAACTCACTTGTTTCTTCTGGAGAGGCCAATTTTCTCAATATCCTCAACATAGAAAGCTTCTAAACAAGTAATAAAATAGGACATAGTTGACACCAATGACAACAAATATATGTTGACATCAATGACAACACCGATTAGGCACATACTTGCAACAACAACAAGAATATTATATTTTACAAGTTAGCTAGAGATCACAACATGAAACTTACATAGGGCAAGCCCTATCATGAACAACATGTTACTCTAGAAGGAAACCTACACCTTGTGGATCCAAATACATGCTTGGTCTGGTCCTAAACATCCTTCACATCATCATTCTTCAAGGAATAACATCCGCACATTTCACAAATTTGAATTAGGTCACCCTTAAGCAAGAATACATTAAGCTTGTAGCACAATAGTCATTTCAACTTGGTGGTACTCATGAGAGATTAAACATTGCTTGATCTTCTTCCAGATGAGTCGGCAAGACCTATACAACATCTCCAAACATTGCTTGAACTCTGCATAGCAACAACATTGTGGCATACACCTTTAACATTCTTCAGTCGGCCAGACAAAGGCATAGCCTGGTAATATCATCATTATTCCAGACCTCAGCTAGTTCTGGAGAGAGCAGAAAAATACCTTGTGGAGTAACACAAGAACATTAGGACCATCTTCCATTAGTCTATGTACCATTTCATGCCACACTAAGTTGGTGCATATCATTAGCAAATGTCCTGAGAAGAACTGGGGATCTAGAACTATCTGTATCACAACTGTCATTTGAAAACTAAGCTTGTGAAACTCCAAAACACCTAAAACGCATGTGGATGCACTCACACACTGTTGTGAACATATCCTCAAAACTGTACAGGCATATATATCACTGTGGAGGAATGTGGAGCATTCCGAACAATCTTCAACATCACTTGATTCTACCAGGGAGCAGACTGGAACTCTATCCATAAATTTTACTATGGAGGGACAAATGATCTAAAACTTTGGATTTAGCACCTTTACCTCATACTAAACTTAACTTCTAAACTGCATGACCATATATTCAAATGTAGAGGAATATGGAGCATTTTACCAGATAGTCTTTTAGGCAATTCTCTATGGCATAAACCTTTACCAACTTCTGGAGGTCAAAAGATATTTGTGTTCTTGTGACAACTCATGCAAACATTGAAACACACATTTTAGTGCATCTAATTCCCATATTAATATATCTCCTTGATGCTTCTAATTCCCATTTTAATATGTCTTCTTGATGCTTCTAATCCCCATCTTAATGTGTCTTCATACTCAACTCTGTATTGACCGAGGCATGACATCCAACCATGAATTTCAAAAATCACATTACATCCAACATGACATCCAACCATGAACTTCAGTAACCACATTATATCCAACATCAGCAATGTATCAGACAATCCAAAGTAAGTGTTGACATCAATAACAACCAAATGCCAACATTTATATCATGCTATTAGCTATAAGATTTATATATGCTTGTGTTTTGGACTTGAAACTTGACTCTATCACCTAATATAATTAAGGCATCAATCTCCATTACTCAATTCCTTGACCAAACAAATTCAAATTCTAAGAATGTACAATCTTTTCTCATATTATTTTTTTAGTTTCGCTACAAGTTTTGCATAACTCATTGCTTAAAGCACACAATATCTTATGAGAGGCATTCCTAGAGACATCCTTAGAGGGTTATGCATTGTTTTTAAGTCATAGTCCACACATGATATATATCAATCCACTTAATAGAGGTTTTTAGGTCTCATATCAATTAAATTAGGTAGCAATGTTCAATGACAAATTCTTAGGGCATCTCTACACACATATGTTATGTTTTTTGAGAGATCATTTGTTTTAATTTCATTTATATTTAATTGTCCTATCATAACCTCCAAAAACATCCTCCTAGGTTTCGTGGATTTTAAAGCGAAGAAGAGCTACTCTCTATTACCAACTAGTGCTTAGTTTTCTACATTTTGATCATAAATTTGGTTCATCATCCTAGATAGACTTTAGCCTAGAGGTCTAGGTCTCAAACTCTATTATTTAGGTTTGTGGGTGCAATTTTGAGTGTCAACAAATGTCACCATCACTAAGTAATTATTGACATATATTCTGGTATTCAAGGTGCTAGCCTATGCTGGTGGTGTTCCTTGAAATTTGGTGAAGACTCAACTCAAATTCTATTTGTGTGAAGAGTGGAAACTTTGTATTGAAGAATCTAGTTGAAAGAACCATTTGAAGGTTGAAAATAGAGGGGAGAAGATCTACAAGACTTACTCATGGCATAGAAGATCCCAATGTTCCTACTAAAGGTCAATAAATTATTTGGAAAGTAAAGCAAATGGCTAAGTCTGTTGCTACTTGATGTCAGTACTTTTGTAAGAAACAAACTTATTGTAATTTTTTATGGTATCATGTTATAGTTGAGCCAAATAGTCATGGATAGATATGCCACTTTGGATGTAGAAAAACTATTTAAATTTTAAATAAATAAATATAAGGGCCCAAAAAACACTTTTAGTGCCTACTCAATTGTTTGAACTTAATGCTTAATAAGGTTTATCTTTCTAACTATGATCAATGTCCAATAGGCTCACTAAAACATTTTCTTCTCTAAAACTACCAGATGCCATTACAAAAACTTTATATATTTTACTTACATAAGTTTCATCCAAATTACTTCTATACAACAATAATTTAGTCATATTTATTGTAATTATTGATTCCATAAATGAAGTAGCCTTAAATGGGTTCATTTTATAGTAGAGGAAAACGCTCAGGGATAGCTATGGCAGTTTAGATGTAGAAAAATATTAAAATTTGAAATAATTATAAGAGCCCAAGAAGAATTCAACTGTCATTAGTGCATTCCCCATCATTTGAACTTAATGCTCAATGAGCATCATCTTTCTAATCATTATTAATGTCAAATAGGCTCACTAAACACTTTTTCTTCTATAAAACTACCACAAGCCATAGTAAAAAACTTTATACGTTTCTTCCATAAGATTCATTCAAAACTACTTTTATACCATAAAAATTTGGTCATATTTATTGAAATAATTTATGTCATAAAGGAATTACTGTTAGATGGTTTAATGTTATAGTTGAGTGAAATGCTCATGAATAGATATGCCACTTTGGATGTATAAAAATATTTAAATTATAAATAATTACAAGGGCCTACAAAGCATAGAAGTGTTGTTAGTGTGTGCCCCATCATTTGAACTTAATATGCCTCAACTTCCTAATTATTATCAATTTCAAATAGACTCACCAAACACTTTTTCTTCCCTTAAACTATAGTGTGCCATAAAAAACTTTGTATGTTTTCATGTAAGGTTTATGGTTAATCATTTTCTCTAGGGAGTAGAACAATGGATATCCATTCTACTAAATTTCCCAAGGACTTGAACCTAGAGTCGTCTCTTATGGTGTTATGACTTTGCATATGACATTTATGGTGTTGGGCCTTAGCAAGTGACACAAATTGATCATTGGTGGGCTCTTTGTGAGCCAAGGATTCTCACTAGTGGATTAGTGACAAATTTACAAGGTTAATCATTCTTAAATTTGTGGTTGGAATGAAATGGAATATTTAAATTAAAATTCCTCTTGGTGTTCCATTTGCTAAAAATAAATTTTGTTTGTGTAAACAATAAGGTGATAAATTCTTTATTTTTGTTTACTTTCCTTTAAACAAATAAGGGCCTAACAATGATTAGCTTAGATTTTCTTATTAAAGAGCAAATATAATGTTTTGTACCTCAAGAGGAAGTTTAAAAGTACTACATTGGAAGTTACATGAGATAGGGATCTCGATAAATCCTTACAACCTAACTAAAGGTCATCTTCAATTAAACTAATGGAAAAAGAATGCTTTCTTTTTAACTTTTTTATATTTGTAAAAAAACAAGAGACTAACAAATATTATCTTGTATTTTTTAATTTAACATGTACATCTCTTTTTACACCAAAAAAGTTAAGCCAAGATATATTACATTAGAAGTTACATGATATAGGGGCTTTAAAGTCTTAGGATTGAAGTAAAGCTTATGTCTTCAATCAAAATGATGGAATAAGAATAGAATATGATAGGATAACAAAAATAAACAAATTAACAATTTCATGTGCCACAAGGAGACTAGAGTCTATTATAAATAGAAAATAAGCTCAAAAATCCAAATTGTGGGCAGATGTTGAGTTCAATCACTTGGATTATTTTTGAGTTATTTACAACTTCAAACTAATATTATGGGAACAATTGCAAAAGTTTTGTTAAAATGAAATTTACTAATTAGGTAATTGAAATTATTATTATTTATTATCATTGCAATTGAAAATTATAGTGTTAAGTGAAATCGAACAATTATTGATCTACATGTTATTAAGAAAGCATGCTCACATCCCTAGATTAGCACAATAGTGTGCAACCCCACACATATTTGATTGCTTCATGTGTCACTTGTGTTGTGCCAATAACCATGTCATGCAATTTAGAAGCCCCTCCTTAGCTCATGCACAACCCTTTACATGATGCACCACTCACACAATGTTAAGGATTTGTTAAGTAGGGAAAAGAAAGGGGTTGAATGCAAGCATGTAAGTACACTAGATCAAACCATCTTTTCATTACAACATTCAAGAACAAAACAGAGCTAAGTCACTACAAGATGAAAGAGGACTCAACTACTGATTTTGTACTCTTGTTTGTAGAGGAAAGATGTGATTCAACCAAGCCTTTTATCAAACCCTAGGCCAATCAATGTACTAAACCCTAGAATTGAGATAATTAACTTATAATAGACAAATAACAATGAAAATTCAGGATCTGAAAGTACTAGGATGATCAATGAGATATCCTAACCTGTTCCATGGAAGTTGAAAAGTTAGAAGACTCTGGTGCTAGTGCCTGAGTCTAGAAGTCCCAATATCTAAAATTTCAAAACTGGAAAAATATCATGAATGATGCTTTGATGCTGAATCCAATGTCTGATTTAGGTGGTGGACACTGGTGCTAGTGCCCAAGTCTACTACAGATGAATTTCTGAACTCTTTTTTGGATATTAAATCTTTATCCCTTGCTTAACCTCCCTGCACCTTCACTTCTGCAATCCTTGCACCTGTAACCTACACAGAAGAAGAAAAGGGGTTTGGGGGTTGTGGTATTTAGGGATTTGCCTCAGTCAAATCCTAGGTTAGAATTCAAGCTTTCCTAATATTGTTGTTAGAGAGAGCGTTTCCTTGCTGGAAAGTTCCTAAAAATAATCCAAATGATGATGAAATGAGTCAAACACATTGATAATGTCACCTTGGAGGTGAAGTCTTTAGGAGGATGAAGATTCTTCAACTAATAATGATGTTGATGATGATTCCAAATCTCCAACAAGCACAATACTAACACAAATCTACAACAATAACACAATGAATACCTTGAATGGTCTTTGCTCAATATCATAATCTTGCAACCATCAATGTGTTCAAAAATGAATTCAAAAACTTGTTTATATATGCTTTCCCATTAAACATTTGCAAATTAATTGAAAGAGCCGACAAGGAAGGACCCATTTAAAAGTCCTATGTCGACATCCCTTAAATTATACCCTGACCAATCAGGGTGGACTTGGGCACGAGTGACCAAGTCCCAAGGTACCTTTTTGGTTGGGACCTACACTTTAAATGGGCTCCTAGTTCCCATTTGACATGGGTTTCAAGGGATTTCTCATTGGGATGAATATTTTTCTTATAAAGTGTAAAAACGGGGACCTAGGAGATAAACTAGGAGGTTAAAAGGCACGTGTCCACTTTTTACTCCATAACATTTAGCCCCCACTTTAATGTATGTGCAATACTATGATTCAACACATGCATTAAAGTATGGTTGAAGTATATCAAAACACATCAAACACATCAAACATAAGAATGAAGACACACCCTAAGTTTGAAGGACTATTTCTAGCCCCCAGACTTAGGCAAACATAAGAAAACACTTAACAATAACACAAGAAACAATGAATATAGTAAGGAAGCACACAATACACAGAGCATACAATGAAAGCACACAATACGTAGATAATACATGAACGCGGTCATGTAATACACAAAGAATACATGAAGAGAAGACATGATTAAGCAATTACATATCTATATATATAATGCTCAGTAAAGTAAATAAACCACACCAAAGCACACAAGGCACATACAACATGGGGGGCTCATCGCCACACATCTGTAGACCATGCCACAAACACATAATACATGTAAGGAAGACACGTAAAACACTCAGAAGACACATAGAATACACAAGCACCACATAGCATGTCATCAACACACTATACATCTTATACACGACAAACACAGGTAATAGGAATGATGTAGAGCTAACAACACAAAGGATCACAATCAAACTTCTAAAGAGGAAAAGATATAGGGGATGGTAGGGCAAACAGGGCTTCTAGGCCCTAGTGGACCAAGCTACAACACTTAACCTCAAACAGGTCATGACTGTCCCCTCACTGTTCATTGCTTCAACACTACACAATAACCCCATTTTTGGGTTCATACACATGGGAACCTTCCCAAACTTTTTAGGGACCCTAAAACTTCTATGGTTGACTATCCCAAGCTCACAAAACCACCATAATGCTCTGGAGGTACCTCCTTGTACCACTTCCTTCACAAATTGACCCACTTTCTTGTAGCCCTTGAAAAAGGACTGTCATTCAATAAATTGAGATTTAGATCTCCTAACTAGACTCTCATGGGCATTTTAGATACCCATTATCTTTTTATTTAACATACTTAACATGCACTATAGGTTGTTTTGGAACACAACACTCTAAATTTGACTGTACTGATTCCCAATGAGGCCTAATTAGGTCAGTTTTGCAAAGGGAGTACATACAAACACAAAGATAAACTTCTCACTCTTGTTCTAGAGGATCCACTATGCTGCAAATGGACTGATTTCAAAGGTTTTATGGGTCTATGGCCTTTTAACTTCATTCAATGACCAAATCTTCACTCCACTTAGGTTAGTTTGCCAAATTCATGTCACACATAGGCTCAATGGTTCAAATCTTCACCTTAAACTTGTCCTCTACTCCTGCACACAAAACCCATTAGAAAACTCACCATCCTACACTCATTCCACCCATTTTGGGTTCTAACATAGCAATATGAGTTGGGAAAACAAAAACCTCTCTAAAACCCTCAAAACAAGGGTTTGAGAGTAACTTCACAAAAAGCAACCACAAGATGACTAAACCTCACTGATATTCCCTCCAACTTGGCTCAAATGAAAGGTAATAACATTCCCCTCACCATATTGGTCAATTACACCATTGACTGTACTGTACGGGCAAGTACAGGTTAGAAGAACAACAACAAAATAGTAATAAGACAGGAAAATAGGGCAGTCACAACAAAACATTTGACAAAATCCTTCAATGCAAATGGAAATCCTCCAAAACTGGTTCAAATGAAAGGTTAGACCATTATTCAATTGATTTCAAACATTTTTCTCCTTGAAGGTACTGTACAGCCTCACCCCAAGCGTTGGAATAGTAGATAATACAGAAGAATTAGAAAAATAGGACAGTCAACAACATTTTCTTTATTTCCTCCATTCCAACTTCACAAATCTACAATGCTTCACATGTGAGAGGTCTCTCCCTTATGTCTACCATGAATTTCACTATTAGAAAATCCCCAAATCATGGGAAAAGGCTAAAAAAAGCCTAAAACTGACTGTTTTTCACTAAAAAGGCTAATGACTAAAAGTAGACTGTCACAGTTTTAGTAAACTGTAGACTCACTAAGTTAATTGCCTATTCTAGGCCTCCACTTCCTGATCATGCCTTTAGAAGGCTTTAATACATTATTTTTGAAACTCATTAGTTTTCAAACAACCAAAATTTTAAACAAATGACATAAAAATGTCCTAGGTGCACTGCACCATACACCCATCCTGCAAACTGTCCTCCATTACTTGTCTTTGTCCTCCATGTTTGTCTTTAGTAGGTCCATTTTGTGCTTGATTCTCACTGTCCTTGACATGCTTGCCAACATTACTTGCTTCTTGACCATGTACACTCTTTGTAAATTGTCCCATTCTTGGCCCTCTGACCTTGTCACCTTCATCAACATCCATGCTTCTCTCAACTATATTTCCACTTGTCTTCTCAACTTCTTGTTTACACTACTGTTTGTCTCCATTCTTTCCACTATTCACTATCACATTACCTATTGTAACCTCTATCAGGCCTTTACCCAACTTGTTTACTGTCCTATCAACCTTGTAAACTGCTGCATTAGCTTCACTTGACTGCCTCTTCTCTCTACTCAACACTACAGGGCACATGATTGTCCCTACTAAGATCCCTTCACTCACTTCTTGCCTTTCCACAGGCTCTTCACTCTTGCACTTCATATTTTCACTCACCTCCTTCTTCCACATGAAGACATTCCTCTTCACAACTAGCTGCAAACCATCTTCACACTTGTTCTTTGCTATTTCAACAACTTTATGCCTTGAAAAGGTTGCACACTCCTTGTTTTCACTCTCTTCAAACATCACTGTCTTCTTCTTGCCAAACATAATCATCTTTACTATCATTGACTGCTCCTCTAATGACAGTAGTACAAAAGTCTTCTCATCCTTCTTAATAGTGAAGGTATTGGCTCTTCCATCATAAACTGCAAACCTATCAAATTGCCAGGGTCTTCCAAGTATCACATGACAACAATCCATGGGTAGGATGTCACAAAGTACCCTATCCTCATATGCTCCAATCTTGAACTCTACTAATGCTTGCTCACTCACTAAAATGGACTGATGATCACTTACCCAAGAGACATTGTAAGGTGTGTCCCTGGGTACTCTCTTTAACCTCAGTTTGTCTACCATCTCACTAGACATCATATTGTCAGTACAACTAGAATCTACTATCACTTTACATACCTTGCCTCTGTATTTGCAAGTTGTCCTAAACAGTGCTTTCCTTTGAATCAACTCCTTCTCCTTGGAGGTCTTCAATAGTGCTCTTTCTCTCAGCATCAATGTTTCTCCTGTTTCACCAACACAACTAGTGGGAGTAGAACCACCACATTCTTCTTCTTAGACTAACTGAGTCCTCCTCTCATTCTTCCTTTCACCATCACTTGAAAAAATTTGCTTCTCAGGACACTTGTATGCTGGGTGCCCAAACTCTTGGCAATTGTAACACTTACCTATAAAGGTGTTTGCACTCCTTCCACTACCAAATCTGCCTCTAGAACCTCTGTCTTTGAAATCTGCACTTTGTCCTTGCTTGAAATCTGCACCTTGTCCTTGTGCCTTGCTCATTTCCTCTTGACCCTCATTGACTTGTTTTGTATTAAAAGATCCTCTGCCTCTAGAGGTGCTACCCCTACCTCTAGCTGTCTTGTCTTGTCTCCTTTTCAGCTTCTCTTCCACTCTAACTACCATCTAATAATATTCTTCAACATTCCTTGGATTTGCCAACACTAGTTCATCCTACATGTTAAACCTCAAACCACCAATATACTTAGCAACTTTTTGCACTTCACTTTCATTTTGACCAGACCTTATACTCAACTTATAAAACTCTTCAGTGTATGTCTTAACATCCATTTCCTTTTGTCTTAAACTTTGAAGATTTTTAAACATTTGAACTTCATAATCTTTAGGCAAGAATTTACCTTTAATTTTTGCTACCAGCTTGTCCCATGAAACAATTTTTGTCTTTCCTTGCTTTCTCCTCTCTGTTTGCTAATAATCCCATCATAACAGAGCATGACATATCAGCTTGGTCTTTTCAATCTTCACTTTCTGATCCTCGGGAACTTCTTCACACTCAAAATGGTTGTCTAATGCTGCTATCCAATCTAATAACTCTTCATCACTAAGGCTTCCTCCATACTTTGGCACATATATCTTCATCTTGTGTTTGTCTTCCTTTACTTCTTTTAGCAACCTTACCATCCTCTTACCCTTAGGGTCTAACTCTTCTTCCACATCTTCATACTTAGCTTCCTCTTCTTCCTCAGACTCATTGTCATCACCTAGAGTCACTCCTCTTATCTGATTTTGTTCTAGGGTAGCCATTCTTTCCTTCAGCTCCCTCAACTCTCTAGCCTGCTTCTCCTTCAGTTCATTCATCTCTTGAGCCATGTTTCTTCCTCTTGGAGGCATCTTGACAAACTACCCTTCAACTTAACACTTCATAGACCTACTAACTGTGCTCTGATACCAATTTGATGTAGAGCTAACAACACAAAGGATCACAATCAAACTTCTCAGGAGGAAAATATATAGAGGATGGTAGGGCAAACAGGTCTTCTAGGCCCTAGTGGACCAAGTTGCAAAACTTAACCTCAAACAGGACATGACTGTTCCCTCACTGTTCATTGCTTCAACACTACACAATAACCCCATTTGTGGGTTCATACACATGAGAACCTTGCCAAACTTTGTAGGGACCCTAAATGTTCTATGGTTGACTATCCCAACCTCACAAAACCACCATAATGCTCACCTCCTTGTACCACTTCCTTCACAAACTGACCCACTTCCTTGTAGCCCTTGAAAATGGATTGTCATGCAATAACTTGAGATTTAGATCTCCTAACTAGACTCTCATGGACTTTTTAGATACCCATTATCTTGTTCTTTAACATGCTCAACATGCACTATAGGTTGTTTTGGAACACAAACTCTAAATTTGACTGTACCGATTCCCAATGAGGCCTAATTAGGTCAATTTTGCAAAGGGAGTACATACAAACATAAAGCTAAACTTCTTACTCCTATTCTAGAGGATCCACTATGATGCAAATGGACTTATTTCAAAGTTTTATGGGTCTATGGCCTTTTAACTTCATTCAATGACCAAATCTTCACTCCACTTAGGCTAGTTTGCCAAATTCATGTCACACATAGGCTCAATGGTTCAAATCTTCACCTTAAACTTGTCCTATGATCCTTCACACAAAACCCATTAGAAAACTCACCATCCTAAACTCATTCCACCCATTTTGGGGTTCTAACACAGTAATATGAGTTGGGAAAACAAAAACCTCTCTAAAACCCTTAAAACAAGGGTTTGAGAGCAACTTCACAAAAAGCAACCACAAGATGACTAAACCTCACTGATATTCCCTCCAACTTGGCTCAAATGAAAGGTAAGAACCTTCCCCCGACCATATTGGTCAATTATTCCCTTGACTATACTGTACGGGAAAGTACAGGATAGAAGAACAACAAAAAAATAGTAATAAGACAGGAAAATAGGGTAGTCAAAAGAAAACATTTGACAAAATCCTTCAATGAAAATGAAAATCCTCCAAAATGGTTCAAATGAAAGGTTAGACCATTATTCAACTAATTTCAAAAAAATTCTCCTGAAGGTACTGTACGGCCTCACCCTAAGTGTTGGAATAGCAGATAATACAGAAAAATCAGAAAAATAGGACAGTCAACAACAATTTCTTTATTTCCTCCATTCCAGCTTCACAAATCTACAATGCTTCACATGTGAGAGGTCTCTCCCTTATGTCTACCATGAATTTCACTATTACAAACTCTCCAAATCATGGGAAAAGGCTAAAAAAAAGCCTAAAACTGACTGTTTTTTCACTAAAAAGGCTAATGACTAAAAGTAGACTGTCATAGTTTTAGTAAACTGCAGACTCACTAAGTTAATTACCTATTCTAGGCCTCCACTTCCTGACCATGCCTTTAGAAGGATTTAATACATTATTTTTGAAACTCATTTAGTTTTCAAAGAACCAAAATTTTAAACAAATGACATAAAAATGTCCTAGGTGCACTGCACCAAGGAAGGAGATCGTTGTTGCACTCCACTATCTAAACATGCCAAACACACCTAATGGTTGAGCTATGCTACCACAAACACCAAAGACATGCTTAAGGGTGAATGACTCAAGATCCCACCCTACCTCGTGATGAGGACTTTGTTTAAAAGGATTTGCACTAGCACAAGAGATACACCATACCACCTCGTGATGAGGGCTTTTGCTTAAAGGGATGCACACTAGCTCAAGAGATACACCATTCCACCTAGTGATGAGGGATTTTCCTTAAAAGGATGTGTACTAGATCAAGAGATACACCATCCCACCTCATGATGAGGTATTTCAAACATGCTTTGTCAATGTCAAAAGTAATCAAACAATTACCATTATATATGCCCCCACCTTAAAGTGGTGGATCTCATTTGCCGGTATCAAGCATGTTAAGGTAAAGTAAAAACATGCAAGGGAACAAGAGCTTTCACAAAGCCCATGCCTCAAAGTGACGTGTGCCACGATTGTTGAATGTTCCCACAAACACATTGTTATCATTTGCTAAGATAATAAACAAGATATAAGCTTTGGTTAGAAAATCTTACTCTAAGATAACAACCAAATCAATTCATGAAAGCTATGCAAAAACTATATCACATAGTAGACCAAGGCTACACTTGCAAGTTCAGAATTGAGTATAGCCATAAGGTTATACTGTAGGTATCACATAACTGAGTGTAGTAGCAAGGTGAGACACAAAACAATCCAAAGTGCATAGAAGCAAATTTAGAGTATTGCAAAGGTTTTTTACAACAATTTTTTCAATACGAATCACAACATGGAGTGATTCTACTAGTCAAGCATCGATTATATATATATATGTCAACCCCATCTTCATGCACGGACTAGGTCCATTTTTTCTTTTCTTGCTGAAGGGATAGACGATCTGCATCAGTATTTGTTTGTTTTCATCATCTGCCAACTAGTAGAGTCACTGAAGAATGCAAACAATAAAAAATGAGAAAGGAGACAAGAGTGAATTGGGTCTACAACATGGGAAGATTCCCCCAAGACATCATCCACAACATTATTCTCCCAAGGCACAACACACAATAATAAAGTAGATGAGATGAAAAGTAGAAGAATATAGAGACAAATAGAAGAATGTTCACAATAGGGGCAGTCTCCTTGTAACTTTGACCTTAAAAGAGTATCAAGGGTCACCCAAAGAGACCTAAACAACATATAACATAATACAGGGGAACACAACATAACACATATAATTATATTTATCTAAGAGGAAGCCAAACTTGTGAGCATCTTAGAGAGGTGCTCCATCAAGTGTGGTAAGATGTGTGATGAACTCATACTTGATTGATGTTTGTTTCCAAAATGGCCTTGTGGTGCTAGTTTCTCAAGACCCTTTACATTTAAAATCTTTTGTTGCTTATGAGGAGGGGAATCATTGCCATTTCCTGCCGATGATTGCTGCCTTTTTTTTCCTTCCTTTTTCTTTCTTATTCTACTTTACACGATTAAAGAGCCTTTCACGATGAAATGGAATGCTTCTCATCGGCACCACTTTCTCTTGCTTCAAGTGTTTACATATAAGCTGTCCCAATTGTGTATCTTGTGCATGTTGGTTATCTCTCGATCCATAAAGGGATAACAAAGGAGGAACCTTAGCATAGATACATGTTCCACGTGGGCGAGGGTAAGTCTTCATTTGTTGTCTTATCTACTTCTAACATACCCACTATGCCATTATAGTCAAGATAGTCATCTTCAATCTCCATAGTATTATGTTCCACCATATTATTGTCGCTATGGTTAGGGAAAGGATCAATGAAGATTTCTATGTTTTGATTCAGAGGAGCCACCAACTTATTTCCCTTGTCATTCACATCGGTAACTTGTATCATATTAGAGTTGATTAGGTCTTGAATTTCATGTTTAAGATGCATACATCTTTTGGTATCATGTCCTAGTGAGTAGTGATAGTGACAATAAGCATTAGCATTAAATGAAGGTCCTTGTGGCTTACTACTGTCTAAAGGATGAGCAGGAGGAAGTTTCAAGAGATTGTTGTTCACTACTTGAGTCATTACCAAATGGAGAGAATATGATAATGGAGTAAATTGTCTCTATTCTTGTTTGAATTGAAAAGGTACCCAAGGAGGCTTTGTAATAGCAAACAATCGTGAGTGAAAGTTTTTTGAATGTTACCCATTGATCTTGATGAAATTCCTGTTATTCTTCTTGAATGAATTTTGAGATGAACCAACTACAAATTGATCAACATGAGTTGATGAGGTATTATTCTCATACCGACTAGCTGAAAGTTGGTAATCATAGAGAGCTATGCATAAGTGTTGAAAAGAACTATATTTCATCAACAATATCTTGTTGCATATGTTCAGTTGGAGATTCTTAATGAAAACCTTTTGAAGATCCTCATCTTTAATTAGATATTATATTTGTGAGATGAGACCTTGATATCGACTGATGAACTCTGTTAATTTCTCTTTCGAACCTTGTTTACAATGGACCAAATCAATCAAGGAGACGGTAGGTCCAATGTTTGCTTAGAAGTGTTGCAAGAATTGATCAACTAGTGGTGAGAAGAAATTTATTGAATTACGAGGTAGAGAACAAAACCATTTAAAAGCAGTATGTTTGAGAGATTGAGGAAAGCATTTTGCTAACAATGTCTCATTAAATAAGAAATCACTACACATCACTGTGAATGTTGCCACATGAGTATTGTGATCACCTTTACCACCATACTTTTCAAAGCAAGGGGTCTCAAATTTTTTAGGCATTGGAGTTATTATAATTGCATAGGATAAATGACTACATGCCTGATATGTTGGTAAAGTAGGTTGAGAAGAAGCATTAGTCAAGTTTGTTACTTTTCGCTGCAAGGAAGACATACTCTACAAAAGTTGGTTTAAGAGAGTATCATTAGATGAAGAGGTGGCTTCCATATTTGAGAGAGGTGGATTTGATGCTTTAGTCATGAAATTATAGGGCGATTGATAAGTAGTAGAGGTGATAGGTGGTTGAGAATAGGTATGCATTGGTATGGAGATTTGAGGTGCAGAGTTTTGATAGTTAAATGCAACAACTTTGTAATTGTTTCTGGTTGATGTTCCCATGGTAGTGGTAGCATTATTGATGCAGAGGCATCCACACTAAAACCTTGACATACAGCATGTATGTCTACAACCCATCATCATCATCATATTTTCTGTTAACATTGTCAGCATCATCATATTTTCTCTTGCCGACCGATATCCTCTTGCAGACAAACCTTCGACCTTTCGCCTGTCAGCAGCATCATCATATCCAGCTATCGGCAGCATCATCACATTTGGCAAGCGCAAACATCCTCCTGATGTTCACTGTTCATCTTACCACCAAACGCTTTCTACAGCATCATGATGTTCGACATCATCTTCATCAGCAGGATATAAAATATCAGGTTCCTCCCATATATCCTGATGACGACAACCTCACGCACCTTTCCTTCGATGCTTACGTCACCCTGATATCCGACTTTATCGGGTGATATTTCAAAATGTCCTGATGACGATTATCCTGATGACGATGACGTCATATGCAGTTCCTTCAATATCCTGCTGTCGGCCAAACTTAACATTATCGGCCCGCGATGATTTTATCAACCCGATCGACTAACTCATGCCGATATACTCTTCCTCGGCAACACCTGATGATGATCACCCCGAAATGCATTCACCTTATGCAAACAATTGCATCATGCTCACCTCCATCTACTCAGATGACACCTGAAGTAACTACAGGATATACACAGAAATATCCTGATGATGCCGTTGTGACGAATTTCCAACCTTAGCAAATTTCGATCCGCCGAACCCCCTGAGGTGACCCGATCTGCTTCCTGGACAACTTTCCAGACTCGAACTACCAGCACGACCTAGCACATACCCATGCTAGGGTTCTCAACACCTCTCAACTGCGATCCTGCAAACATACATGTGAACAAACAGAAAATGCGAACTAAATCCTAAACTATTGTACATAGCCATTCCACCGATTCGATGAATCAACCGGTGGAATGGATCAGTGAATCCATGTAACCACCAGAACAGCAACTCGATTACACAATGGAATCCAAATAGAAAATTGACACAAACAGGATCTCTTTATTGATTTCAAAAGATGCAAATACAGTACTCTGTCTCACTCTGAAATCTAACTCCTCAATCTATATCTATCTCTCTATCTGTCCTAAGACCAACCGATCCTACTACATAAATAGGAACTGCTTGCGAGTACTACCACTCGATTCCCAGCGGCTGGGAGCTTCCAAGCGGCTGGGAGGATCCAACTGAAACTAACAAACTATACAGCTGTCATCAGCTGTCATAACAAACTACCTAAAAATAGAAAAGCATGGTCAACTTGGACCTTATTACATGCATTGGTCTTATAAGACCTTCTTGGAAACATTAACAAGACCTATAACAAACTAACTGCCTCATGGAGGCCAGCTGTCAGGTAGGTGCTCCTGCACCAATTACTACAAGCATGTGGATTAGTGGTGATAATTGATAATGTAAGAGTGGATATTCCAATAGTCGGTATAGGTGCCGAGACTGGTGAAGTTATATATACAGGTGTTGACACATTTTCAATGACATTCACATGGCTAGCTACTGGCATAATGTTATGTTCCACTATGTGAGATAATCCACATAGCATATCAACACCTTCTCAACCTTCTTGTAATATCCCTCTTATTCCTTCAACAATAGGTACCATTTCTTGAGCTAGATGTGCATGTTCTACAATTTATTGAAATTCAACTAGTTGTGTGTCCAATTTCTTAATTTGTTCATCAGGCACATGTGAAACTACATCAATAACATCCTCAACATCATGAAATGTTTGTTCTTCCATTGTATTAGTGTTTATGATATCTTGTAGAGATGTTGATTAACCCTTTGTAAAGTGGTTGTATAATGGGTTTTAAGATGTTTGCATATCATCGCTATTGAAAGCACTAGAACCCATTAATCTACGACTTCTTAAAAATATGTTTCTATTAGGGAAGTAGGTTATGTTAGGTCTCAAAAATCTAGGTTGCCAATCCTAAGAGGATGCTAGACTCTATGCTTAGATTTGCAACATTTTTGAACTAACGCGATGCAATCAAACTTTAGGGTTTGATGACTCCTTGCACTTTAGGTCCTGCTACACCTAGGCGGGTGAACCTTGGAAATTAAAGTAGACTAAATGTAAATGTATTGACTAATTAAATGGATCTACCTATAGTGGCAAATGGTGTAGGATAGATGAAAGCTTGCTAATTAATTCTATATGTAATATCTAAGGAATGGTTCGTAGAAATTGTATAAGCAATATCAAGGTGAATTATATGACTATGCTTTAACTAATAAAAGGGTTTTTTAAGTGATAAATTGAAATGAGACCAGTGCCTTGTTGGGTAACAGAGTCAAATGGAAGACTAAGACTAGTGGCTTATAGTTGGCACTAATTCTAACTGTGTGGCACAATACTTTAGTTTATAACTTGTATAAACATGCAAGGAAATGACTGACAAACTCTTCTTAACAATCCAACCAATATAATCAGACCTCCTGTAATTCATGCATTTACAAAGCAAGAGTATACAACTCATGCAAAGTCCTAATCACTCAATGCACAAACTAATAAAACAACCAAAAGGATTAAGGTAGTTATGTGTAATTGCAAAATTTGAAATTTTAATGCAAGAATTCACAATGAAGAAACACTATAACTCAAAATTAGATATGAATGAGTGTTTAAAGAGAGAAGTAAAATAGGAAATAAGATTTTGACTACAAACCCTATCTTTTGCAAAAACCAGGTTATATGAAAAGTGCAAGTTTTTAACAAAACCCTTACAAATGAGATATACACATGCAAGATGTGATATTATGAAGTGATTAATTGCTGCAATTTGTTTCATATATGATGTAAAAATCATAAAATTAAATGTTTCCAATAATATGAAATGAAAATAATGCAAAACTATGCCTTTATGCAAGCCTAGAATGTTTATTTTTTTAATTTTTTTCAAATGTATGCAAGCGTTTTCGAAGTAGAATGACAAGTATGATATGAAATAATGTAAAATATGATTTCAACACTCAGCAAGGTGTAAATTCTTTAAAATACGGGTTCACCAAAATTTTATATAGGGAAAAGAAAGGGGTTGAAGGCAAGCATGTAAGTACACTAGATCAAACCCTCCTTTCAGTACAACATTCAAGGACAAAACTGAGATAAGTCACTACAAGATGAAATAAGACTCAGCTACTGATTTTGTACTCTTATTTGTAGAGGAAAGATGTGATTCAACCAAGCCTTTTATCAAACCCTAGGCCAATCAATGCACTAAACCCTAGAATTGAGATAATCAATTTATAACAAACAAACAACAATGGAAATTCAGGATCTGAAAGTAATAGGATGATCAGTGAGATATCCTAACCTGTTCCATAGAAGATGAAAAGTCTGAAGACTTTGGTGCTAGCACCTGACTCCAGAAAGTCCTGATATCTAAAAGCTCAAAACTAGAGAAATGTCATGAATGATTCTCTGAAGATGATTGCAATGTCTGATTAGGTGGTGGACACTAGTGCTAGTGCCAAGTCTCCTATAGATGAATTTCTGAACTCTAATTTTTGGATCTTGAATATTTATCCCTTGCTCAACCTCCATGTACCTTCACTTCTGCAATCCTTGCACCTTTAACTTGCACATAAGAAGAAAAGGGTTTTGGGGGTTGTGGTGTTTAGGGATTTGCCTCAATCAAATCCTAGGTTAGCATTCAAGCTTTCCCAATACTGTTGTTAGAGAGAGAGCGTGTCCTTGCAGGATAGAGGCTAAAGATAATCCAAATGATGATGAAATGATTCAAACACAATGATAATGTCACCTTGGAGGCGAAGTCCTTAGGAGGATGAAGATTCTTCAACTCATAAGGATGTTGATGATGATTCCAAATCAGCAACAAACACAATACTAGCATAAATCTACAGTAATAACACAATGAATTCTCTTTTCTCTATATCATAACCTTTCTATCATCAACTTGTTTCAAAATGAATTAAAAAACTTGTTTATATATTCTTTCCCATTAAACATTCATAAGTTAAATGAAAGAGCCGACAAGGAAGGACCCATTTGAATGTCCTATACCAACATCCATTAAATTTTACCCTGACCAATCAGGCTAGACTTGGGCATGAGTTCCCAAATCCCAAGGTGCCTTTTTGGTCAGAACCTAAGCATTAAATGTCTCCTAGTTCCCATTTGACATGGGTTTCGGGGGATTTCTCATTGGATGAATATTTTTCTTATAAAGTGTAACACGGGGACCTAGGAGCTAAACTAGGAGGTAAAAAGGAACGTGTCCACTTTTGACTACATAACAAGATCATATTACACAACATTGTTGACTACTCTATTTTTGTTCTACATTATATTTGCATCCTTATGCATTAGCACGTGTAGAGAATGTAGATCACAATATTGCCTAGATATTCAAAGCAATGCATACAATTCCATGTATCTTCTAGAGCTATTTCATGATATGTCATTTATTATCATAGTCTATGATCATATTATAAACCATTGAAAGATGAAAAAATCACACATGGAAGGCCATGAAATTTATATCTATTACATAAATAGATGAACAAACATTTTTACATTAGATTAGAGTAAATACATCACTATACATCTCCCTCAAAAGTATTTCATGTATATAATACACAAATTAATAGTACTCTTGTTCTAGCTTTTGTATTCTTCTATGTCTAATCCTTTATCTCCATATTGCTTTTATCATGCTTACAACACAACTAGGTCCTCATATGGAGCATTGTCCCTTGGATCACTTGGAATCCAAATCAATTGGTTAATTGAAATTACTTTGTTTTTTTATTATGGAACTATTTTATTTGTAATGAGCATATTGATTTTATTCCAAGGATATTTCTAAGCCCATTCTCATGCCTTGACTAAATTATAAAATTATTTTAGAGAGAGAAGACCATTGTAAAACTTGTATACACCTAAAAATGGCTTGAGATAAATTAAATAAATATCTAATATTTATTTTATTCTTATTTCCTCTATCAATAAATAAATATACTAATTTATTTATTTGATTCACATTTATCCTATTCTTCCAATAATTAAATAAAATTTAATTTATTTAATTAAATATCTTATTTCTTCTAAAGTTATCTCTAATTAAATAATCCTAATGATTTAATTATTCTTCTAAGACAAAGTCATATTCCTAAAATCCACATCATTCATCCACATCACCTTACACGTCATTTGACACCTCATCTCCATGTTGCACCATAAATTAAATATTAATAATATTTAATTAAACATTTATCCTCAACACATGTCCTATTTCCTCTCAACCATCCCTACTTTGTAGAAGTTGGTTTCTCCACATCATCATGGTCAAAGTTGACTATGAGACACTTTTCTGATGAGCCCTATATTCCCTCCAACATCCCAACAAACATAGACTCCTTCCATATTTCTCTCATGGTCTTTGTGAGCATCTCACCATGTGGCTCCTTGTCCCATCCATCTTGTCAATGTAGTAGGAACATCCTCCTATATCTCCCCTCATCCAACCAATTCAATATTGACCCTACATGTCATAAGACCAATTCCTCAACCATTAATCTTTTGCATTTTAGATCTAAGCCATCCTTTGCCTATAAAAGGAAGCCTCTCATCCTCATTTTGAACAACACAAGAGAGATAATACTTACATGCTACAAAAATCATATCAAATATCATAAGTGTGCCTTTGGCTTTTAGTTGCATATCATTAGCAATCTCCATTAGCATATCATTAGCATTTCACAATCTCCATTGTTGCATTGTAGTTGCTTCATAGTATCATAGATTCATAGCATTATCTTCATTTCACTATCATCATTAGCTTCATTAGCTTCATACAAATCATTATCATAATTTAGCATTGTAGAATCATTCACTTTGTATAAAATCCACCACAAGTCCATTCATCTTAGAGTCATATTGAAACAAAGAAGTACATTCTAAGAGCATAATTACAATCATCAAAATCAAGATCTCAAGAAGATAGGACACAATGGGACTTGAAGGAGAAATCTGAGTTTGGAAGGTATAAATCATGTTTGTTTCAAATTCTATATTTCTCTATTAGTTTCATTGGTGATTTTTGTTTGAGTAGAAATTTAGAGTAGTGTGGTATCTTAATAAGTTTTTACTGTTGTTCTCCAAATTATCATCACATTTTGGCACCCACCGTGGGGCCTTGCCCCAAATTTAACATAAAAATTTTGGTATTTGTGTGTTTATAGTCGTAACAGAGTGTTCCTGTGCATTTGTGTTCCAGTCTTGTGCATCCGTACTAGAAAATATTGTCTTTCTATGCATTTAACCTCTATTTCTATGCATATGAGCCATGTTTCTATGTATATAATCTTTCTACACATTTGATCCATATTTCTGTGCATTTTCTCTCTGTTTCTGTGCATCTACATATGACACTTTGGGTTTATGTTTAAATTGGACTAATTTGTTTACTAATCCATGGTGCAACTATTTTCAAATGTCCAAGACTATATGCTAAGACTACTAACAGGTGTTTTTGCAAATTTATTTCCTTTCTTAGGACATCATTTTTGCATTCATTCTTGCGTTGCTAATTTACTAGCATCTAGATTAAGTAGGGGAAAGTAATCTTACACACATATTTTGCATATGTTCAATACAATAAAAACATAGTCTAATCTAGGCAGTTAATTTGACATTCCTTTCTTTTCTTTGATCATACTAGTATTTCATCTTGTGTGATTAGCTTATTTGCACTTAGTTTAATCTAGGAGGTTGAATGAACAATTATTTTCCATGTTTGTGAGGTGATAGGTGTATGCTCTCCCCTTGTGAAAAACTTGGGTGATAAAAACCCAGACCCATCTCTTTTTATTTTCTTTTTATCCCCAATAAAATCCTAAGAAAGTATCCTTTCTTGACTTTGTGGATTATGGATATGATCTTTTGGTTTGTTCTTAGAAGGGCCTGCCTTTTGGAATGCATTTTCTCCAAGAGGGGATGACCCTAAGTGAATTTTTATTTTGGACCACTATACAAATTGTTCAAGGCGAAAGCCAAGTCCTAACCAACGTTAACCTTTTCCATACGGTGCCAATTTGAAAGGAGGCATACTAACACTTTTGTGAAAGAAATTTTGCATTTGTGTAAGGTATATTATACTCCCAGTAAAGTTGGTTAAAGCTTTTACTAGCTTGATGGATGCTCACAAGGCTTTGGTCCCCCAAAAAGTAACTAGAAACCTCATAGTTAGTGACTAGCTGATCTACCTCTTAACATTGCAATAATTTTCAGTGCAAGGGTACTTTGCCCCCAAGATACTCACCATATGGCTCCCTTGAAATGAGATAGAAATCCCTAGCTTAGCATAAGCTACTTGTAGCTTCTCGGGGAAAGGGTGATTGGGTCATCCTTCCAGTCTTTGAGGTCCCTATCTGTCCTCTCTTGCAAAGACAAAAAAGTGTACACATCCATAACAGGTGTGATGACATTTGAGTTGACAGAGATTCCAATTGTGGGCTGATGTATTGTAGTGAAGTTGTGTCCTTAGGTATAAAATGTGCTTGATTTGTCTTCAAATTTGTGTTATACCCGTAGAAATTTGGGCTTTTTGTGAGCCTTGAACATACACTCATTGTTACAAACAACCATTGTGTTTACTGTATATTGTGTCTTCTTGTCAAAAATAGAGAAAAATCATCCCAAAAATAGTAGTTTACTTAGGAAAACAAACCAAAAACCAACCAAAATTGATCAAACACAATCACTGGCATAGAGATGCACATACAATCACTGTTTCTGTGCATATAATCATTGTTCCTGTGCATCTGATCTTTCTGTGCATATGCCCTCTATTTCTGAGCCTATAATCACTATTTCTATGCATTTGAAATTGCACATATATCCTCTGTTTCTGCACATATACACACCGTTCCTAAACATTTGATCCTGCACATACATAACAGAGGCTATTTCCAAGGTCTTGAATAAACAAACAAAACATATTTGGATACCCTTTTCCTCATAGATTTCATTTCAGGAGTCATACAAACCATACAAAAAACATCTTGTATCCATTGTAAAACATTCACACTTACCACTCACACATTAGCTTCCCTAAACAAAATCAACAAGATTTTCACAAAGTGCTTTTGAGATCTTATTATTCCAACAAACAATTTAGTTAGTTTCCCTGTATCAGGATTTATCATCCTTTATCTAGGAACTATAGTAAAGATCTTGACAAAGTTAGTCTCCATCATAGTGATAGCTATCATCCCTATTTGACTCACTTTGGATCACCCTTTGATAGCTATTTATCATATCTCAAGATTATTATTTAAACAAGATCAAAACAACACTTTATAATATTACCATCAACACTTCAATCTAGTCATATCATATTTCACACAAACTCACTTCATCAAAACCATCACTTATATGATCTACACATCTTACATTCAACATCATTCATATCAAATTTGTATGGTTGAGACTAGGGATCAAAAGAAAAGACGAGAAGAAATGAGTTCATTCAATGGTAGCCAAGGTCATTCTAGTGATGATGAAGAAGAAATCTCCCAAGAAGAAGTTGTTAAATATCAACAAGACCCAAAGTTTTAAAAACTATTGGACAAAGTCATAGAAATAGATCCACACAAATATTTCCTTATTCTTGCACAACAAGGAGCAAAGTTACCTCATGATTTTGACATTACCAAATTGAGAGAAACAATTCAAACAAATGAAACTGAAGCTCTTAAGAACAAGGAAACTAAGGATGGGACAAGTCCATTAGATGCACTTACTCAACAAATCCAAGCTTTGCAACAACAATTTATAGACTTACAAACTAGATCCTCAACAAAACATTATTCATTAGAGGACATATCTCCCTATCCTTTTGATAAAGGCTTGGTTATGATACCTTTTCCTTCCAATTTCAAAGTACCCAAATTTAACAAGTATAGGGGGAAAAGGTGATCCTCGTGACCATATTAGGGAACTTAGTGCTGCATGTTTAGAAGTTGCTTACAGTGATACATATCTAATGTGACTCTTTCCACATAGCTTAGGAGGTCAAGCCATGGAATGGTTCTCATGTCTACCTCTAGGAATTCGTACATTTAATGAACTAGTAGACAAATTTGTAGCTTTCTCCTATGATATTGAACATGATATATCAATCTTAGATCTTTGAAACAATAAACAAAAGGGTGGAGAATCCTTCACTACTTTCTTACAAAGATGGAGACAACTTGCAAGAAAATGTCCATATCACATCCCCGAAAAATAAATGATAAAAATGGTTGTCCATAATTTAAACACGGAATTAAGCTATCAACTTCAAATCCAATGTCCCACTTATTTAGTAAGGTTATTGAGATGTGATTACTCATTAAAAAGGCATTGATTGCCAAAGGACAAATTAAGATCTATAAGGATGTTACTAGTTCAAACAACAACACTAACAAATTGAGGTTTTGGACAAAGAATAAGAACATTGTGAATGATGGGGTTGTAGATGCCAAATATGTTAAACCAACACAACCCATCTTAAATTTATCAAGTCCTCAAAATAATGCTTCTTCAAACAAACCAACCAATAATGAACCTAGACCCACAAACTTCAATCCTCCCCGCAGAAGATTTCACCATTGGGAGAATCTATTGAATCTACCTTAAGCAAACTTATTACAAATAATCTCATAACGCTTCCTATAGAAAGAGACTATCAACCCAAATTTAAACCCTCATGGTGGAAAGATTCTAATTATTGTGAATTTCATAGAATCAAAGGTCACAAAACAAATGATTGCCAAAGATTGAAAAACACAATTCAAGACTTAATAGACAGAGGAGATATATTGATTGATGGTCATACATCTAATGAAGAACATGTGGCATTTAAGAATCCACTTCCAAATTATGAGAAGGGAAGTCCCTCAAAAACAAACGATAACGGTGGTCATAATGCTAATTACACGAAAGTATCTTATGAGTACACCGTTAATCACATATCTGAATGTGATTCACATGTCAATGTGATTACCATTAAGAACATGCCTAATTGTAATGTTATTACTTGTCAAGGAATGATTACTCTTGAAATAGCTCCACCCAAGTCATCTTCCATATCGAATCAATACAATGTCTTAGACCAACTTAAAAAGACACCAGCACACTTATCCATATTAGAGCTTTTGCGTCTTTCCCCATCTCACAAAGCTATCTTACCCATAAGAGTTGGGCCAATTGAAAAAGATGTGGTTTGTCAAGTCCTGGACATGGATTTAGCCTATAATATTCTCCTTAGATACCCTTAGATTCATGCAATGAAAGCCATACCATCTACTTATCATCAATGCATAAAGTTTCCATATAATGGTCAAGAGATTATAATCCAAGATGATCCCGATCCCTTTCAATATTGCAATACCATAAAACCTAAACTTGAAGTCATTATACCCACTAACCATGTAGCCTCATCATCTACATCCCATTTTGATATAAGCTCATTAGCCTCTACATCTAAATCTACTGAAATGAAAGTCAAGCTCAAGGACAAAGGTGTTGGAGAGTATTCCATTGAATAATCCTTTTGTATCACACAATTACCCCTTTCACCCAAATCCTATGGAAAACCATCCATGTCCAAATAATAGTCATTGAAGCATCTTGAAGGTCCTTTTATCAAATGGGGAAATCTATCAGAAGAAAAAGACATCGTCCAATGGTTATACAAGGAAGAAGAAAGTGTACTCAAGTCACAAGAACAAAAACCACAATTACCAACTAAACAATATGGCATGGGTTTCACTATTATGCAAAGAATGGGATATGATGGTCACAGTCCCATAGGCTTAAGAAAAGAAGGAATTATTGTACTTTTACAACCTTCTTCATTATCGTCCCGAGACACTAAAGGACTAGGTTATAAAGGAGATGTCATAGAAAAGGTTACTACAAATCTAGTGGAGCAAATACATAAATTCTAAGAGGGAAGTGAAACAGATTCTAATGAATAGGAATGAGAAAGTCTTTTTGAGTTATTTTATGAAGATAATCATATTGATGTAGTTCAATCACACAACTCTACCAATACATACCATTAGGGACAAAGTTCAAGGTCTAGACCACTAGAGTTTGATTCACAGAATATCGAGAGTGATTCCTACGAGGAAGGTCGAATACCCCACATGATAGATAATCCTGAGGAGAGTAATGATTTAGACCTTGGAGATACCACCATAAACCTAGATAAATTTTCCATCCTAACCATTATTGCCCTTGATCCAGATCAACCAAATGATCCTCTTCAGTTAGCATATCCCAAAATTATAGATTGGGAACAACAAGAGGCCCCTGAACTAGATACCTTTCAAAATGATGATGCTATTGTCAACTATCTGGGTCTTAGGGATCATCTACCTTCAGGAGATCATAAAGCAGGCTTCAGTATAGAACTTAATAATGTGGCTTATTTTGGAGAGAGTTCCAAGCCTTTTAGTCATAAAAATATAATAATAAAAAGTGGATCTAATGGTGAAAACTGCTCTGTGGCAGTATTAGATCATGAAAAAATAAAATAAAGGACATATCTGATGGTGAAAACCTCTTTAAGGCACCAAAGGATAAAAGGCTTGACACTCTCCCCAACCATATACATCATGAGAGATCTTTAGTCTTAGTAGAACCAGTAGAACCTATGGACATTGGTACAGAAGAGAGCCTGAAGGTAATTCATCTAGCAACATGTTTATCAGAGCAAGAAAAGGAAGACTTCATCAAATTCTTTAAATATAGACAAATTAATTTTTCTTGGTCCTATGTGGATATGCGTGGCCTTGATCTAGATCTCATTGTGCATCATTTATTAGTAGCTCCATGAGTTTAACTAGTGAAACAAAAGTTAAGAAAAATGCATCTGCATATAGCACTTTTAGTCAAAGAAGAGTTGAAGAAGTTGTTGGATGTAGGTTTTATTAGATCAATTGATTATCCTAAGTGGATCTCCAACATTGTTCCTATTTCTAAACTAGACAAGAGAATCAGACTTTGCACAAATTTTAGAGATTTGAATAAAGCATGCCCCAAGGATGATTTTCCTTTACCCAATATAGACATCATTGTAGATCTGGCAACAAGACATACTATGCTATCTCTAATAGATGGATTTTCTAGTTATAATCAGATCAAAATAGCACCAAAAGACCAACACAAAACTACCTTTACATGTCCGTGGGGTACATATTGCTAGAATGCGATGCCATTTGGGTTGAAAAATGCAGGAGCTACCTATCAGAGAGCAATGACCACCATTTTCCATGATATGAATGCACATTATTATGGAAGATTATGTGGAAGACATTATAGGAAAATCACTCACATGGGAAGAACATCTACATGTATTAGATAAAATCTTTAGGCGATTGGAGAAATTCAATGTTTGTTTGAATCCAAAGAAGTGTGTGTTTGCAGTCACATCTGAAAAGCTCTTAGGATACATAGTTTCAACAAATGGAATTGAGGTGGACACTGCAAAAGTGAAAGCTATAATGGAAATGCCACTTAAAAATATCATTCAATTGAGATCATTAGAAGGAAAGTTGCAGTCTATCCGCCAGTTTATCTCACAGTTAGCCAAAAAAAGTCATCCCTTCACTCATTTACTTCACAAGAATATTCCTTTTAGATGGGATGAGAGGTGTGAACATGCTTTTCATGTCTTGGAAGAATATTTGATGAATCCACCAATATTGAAGCCACCAATCCAAGGCAAACCATTGTTGCTTTATATTTCAGCTACAACAACCTCTCTAGGAGCTCTACTGGCACAACAGGATTATGAAGGAAAAGAATGAGCTATTTATTACATCAGTTGGACCTTAGTAGGCTATGTGCTATAATATACACCTATTGAGTGAGCATGTCTTGTTGTAGTCTTTGCATCTCAAAAGCTAAGACATTATATGCTAACTCATTCAATCAAGTTAGTAGCCAAAATAGATTCGTTGAAATATTTACTTAGTAAGGCAGCTCTGATAGGTAGATTGGCAAAGTGGGTTATGATCCTAAGCAAATTTGACATTGAATATGTGGATAGAAAGGCAATGAAAGGACAAGTAATTGCGGATCAGCTAGCAAATGCACCACTGAATGATGAAAATCCATTAATTTTTGAGTTTCCAGATGAGTCCATTTTCAATATAACAACCCAAACATGGAAGCTTTATTTTGATGGATCTTACACACAACATGGATAAGGAGCAAGAATTTTGTTGGTTACACCATAAGGAGATACCATACCAAAATCATATAGAATATTATTTCCTTGTACCAACAAAGTGGCAGAATATGAAGCATTAGTCATTGGTCTCAAGATGGTTGTAGAGTGGAAAGTTCAAGAGCTGTATGTTTATGGAGATTCACTAGTCATCAATCAAGTAAATGATGATTATCAGACTAAGGATGATAAGTTAATACCTTACAAGTGCATGGTAGATGACTTCAAAGAGTACGTTGTCATGATTTATTTTGAACAAATACCTAGATTGGATAATAAAGCTACAGATGCCATGGCAACTATTGACTCACTTCTAGATATACTAGAAAATTAGTCATGTTATGAGTTCTTAGTGGAGCAATTGTTCAATCCTATGTATGATAACCCTAAAACCTGGCTTATATGTCAAATAGTAGGATTTGATTCCCCTTTGTATGGAAATATTTATACCTACCTAAAAGAAAACACATTGCCACCTGGCCTATCAAATAATCAACAAAGAACATTTATTTGTCAAGCTACTCATTATACCATAATTGCCAATACCCTTTATCGATGAGGTCTTGATGGTACTCTCCTTAGGTGTCTAGAGTGTGAGGAATATCAAACTGCCTTAAGGGAAGTTCATGAAGGTACTTATGGAATGCACTCTAGTGGTCCCACCTTGGCAAAGAAACTTATGTGTATGGGATATTACTGGCCAAGTATGGAAACATATTCTTATCATTTTGTCATAAAGTAAAAGAAATGTCAGATCCATGGAAATCTCATACATGCACCGACACAAGAACTACAACCCTTAACTACTCAGCCTTTTTGCCAATGGGGACTTGACCTTGTGGGCAAGATTCATCCCCCTTCATCCAATGGCCACAAATTCATAATAACTGCCACTAAGTATTTCACTAAGTGGATTGAAGCCATACCTTTAATCAATGTCACGGGCAAGTAAATTGTCACATTTGTCGTTATGGAATTCCTCTATCCATTATTACTGATATTTGGAAGACCTTTCAAAAATCAAGATGTCTAAGAGCTCTGTGAAATGGTCAGGCAGATGCGTCTAATAAAACAATTTTGAAAATCTTAAAGAAGACAGTCAATGATGACGGCCGTGATTGGCATGTACAACTAAATCCTGCTTTATGTGCCTAGCGTACCAATATCTACACACCCACAGGTGCAACACCCTAGGCCCTTGTCTATGGCTTAGAAGAAATCTTACCTATTGAGGTCGAGTTACCCTCTCTATGAGTATCATTAAAGGTTTTAGTAACTGATGAAGAGTATTGAGTTTCCAGGCTTCAAGAGTTGGAGTTGTTGGAGGAAAGATGACAAAATGCTTTTAATCACCTCAACGCTTATCAACAATGTATGTCAAGAAGCTACAATCATAGAGTGAAGCCCAGGGTTTTTCAAGTTGGTGATCTAGTTCTGAAGGAAAACCCCAAAATCAACAGGATAGAGAAAAGAAGGGTAAGTTTGAACCAAATTGACTCGGTCCTTATGTAATCATTGCTTCTTATGGATCTGGAGCATATCAATTGGCAACATCAGAAGGTGAACTGTTGGATGATCCTATCAACAATATGCATCTTTGAAAGTTTTACCCTTAGCTTTTCAAAAAACCCCAATGTAAAAAAAAATTAAAAAAAAATGGTGCAATAAAAGCAAATGGTGAAAACCTGGAAATAGGCACTATTTGTGATAAACTAGTCTCCTCCATCTCTTAGGATACAGTTTTCATCCACATTGATCTTTTCTCCCGTATCCATAATACACATAAAAAAACTTATCATGGCTTGTTGCTCACTTTCTTTTACCACCTTACCAAATAAACTGTATCTGCCATATCTGCTAATAAAGTTTTCCATCCAATCCTTCACCGATCCATTCATCCATCATCAGTGTCAATCTACATGGTTGAACTACGTCATATCTGAGCTTTTACATAGGCAAGGCCAACTTTGATGACTCCCTGATGCTTCCCACCTCCTAGGTCATAGGTCACACAAAGTCCGCATGGTCAAACTACGTTGCCTCTACGACTTCATGTAGGCAAGGCCATCATTGATGAGCCCCTTGAGGCACTCTGTTAGTCCCTTAGGGCCCGTCACATTGAAGCTTTCATCCATACCTCTCATCTTATCATAATCTGTTACACTCCATAAAAGGTCAAACTACATTGCCTCTACGACTTTACATAGGCAAGGCCATCATCAATGAGCCCTCGAGGCACTAGGTCAGTCCCTTAGGGCCCATCGCATAGAGTCTCCCATCAGTTCATCCATTTATTTTCATCCATAATAAGTAGGTCCTTTACTTGACTAGGGGAAAAATCCTTGACCTAGTTATAGAAATAGATTCTTAAATGCCACAATCTAGAGGATAACAATCCGAATCGCAATGCTCAACCTGTGGAGGATAGCTCCAATGAAGACACCGAAGATAAAATTCCCCTAAGTGTGAGACTTGGGAATCCAACCACTCTGATGGCCTCTCATCCCACCTCCCCATCTAACCTTCCTATGAGCAGTCCCTCTGGTCCTTTGTCTAGCCTGCCTGTGTTAAAAGCAATCTCTTTTTCAAAAGCTATCTCAAGCAACTGAATTCAAGGACAAACCTCTAAGGCCTCTCAGGACCAGTCTCATGCTATGGTGGCTGAGGGCTTGTGTAACCTGAAAAATAGAAACCCCATGCGGGATAACAAAAAATGTAAGGGAGGGAATCCTGCACAAAACAAAACTGATAAAAAGAGATGTAGTGAAGGGGGTGAGAGGAAAGGTGTTGAAGAGACAAATAAAAAGAAGGGGAATCATGAGAAGGAGGAGGTGATGTTTGTAAAAGAAAAATCTATGGGAAAGGCTGGCTCTATTAGAAGACTGAGCATAAGGAGATCCTCTAGATTGGTGGAAGGTACGCCCCAGGGAATAAATATTCTTGATTATTCCACTGCTTCTGATTGGGAAGACATTGTGTAAGCAGTTGATATTAAGGGAACCAAAACCACCCCTATGCAGGAACAAGAGGGCGTGAGCCACTTTGCTTCAATGAACAACTCATTCTATGAAACTAATAATGAAGATACTGAGGTGCAGGAAACCACTGACAAGGAAGTAATGAGTGCCAGAAGGAATGTGGATAACAAGAAACTGGAAATGGAGCTAGCTAAAGTCAAATCTCGCATGTCTATGATGGAGAACAAAGTCAAGACTCTAGTTAAGCTGGTTTTGAGGTCTTCCCACAAGGATATTGATGCCTTTTCTATTCTGCAGGTGGACTGAAAGAAGACTGTGGATTGTCTGTTGGAGGATCAGGAAAATTTAGTCAATATGATATTTGATGACTGTAAATCTCTTCTTAGCTAGGGGGTTCTTGTTTTATTTTATTAAATACTTGTTTAATGTTTTGTTAGTTTTTGATAAACTGTCAATCAGCTATTAGTCGACTGTTGGTGGCCTTGTGCCTATTCTGTTGCCGTTTGGCTTTTGTTATCAGGTTCTGCTCCCTTACTAGCAGCCTATCTTTATCAAAAACAATAATCTTTTAAACAAAATCTTGACAGAAGAAATCAACCTATACCAGACAAACAACAACTTGCCTAAACTATCAAGATGATTATATCTGTTATGAAAAGAAACCAGATCTATGGCAAGACGATTTAATGGTTGTTATAAGTGTAAGTGTTATGTCTTGATTTTCATTATCATGTTTCCTATGCTATTGAAGGATGTCCAAGACTAGGGGAGCTATGATGGGGCATGATTATTTCATTTGTTTGTGTATATGCCTAAAAAAGACACGACTCAATCTAAATAAATATTGTTAATATTTATTCCATTCTAATTCTTCTATCAATAAATAAATAAACAAATTTATTTATTCGATCCATAAACCTCTAAGTTAATTAAATATCAAAATATTTAATTACCTCTTCTAAAGTCAAAATTAAATAAAATCCTTTATTTAATTAAAGTCTTCCAAAACAATTAAATAATTCTTAATTATTTAATTAAATCAAATTCTTCTTCCAAATTTAAATAAATCAAACAAATTTATTTAAATCCTCTCTATCTCCAAAAATAAAATACAATCAAATATTTTATTTATTCTTCCAAATCATACACAACGATTAAATAAATTTATTTATTTAATTTGCTTTCTTATCTTCAAAATTCTTTCAAATCTTCTAAAAATAAGTCTTCTTCTTCATGCACACAAAATTAAATAATTTATTATTTAATTTCTCTCAAATCATACAAAAGCAAATCTCAAGTTGAGTTAACTGACTCAATCAACCTTGTTTTTATTAATATCTCTTAAATTAGAAAAAAAACTTTCTAATTTATGAAAGACATGTCTTATCTTTAGAAAAGAAAGTAGTTAACTCAAATAAAACAACTTTTAGGTGACACTTGTCTTCTTATATATCGTTGATCTTCTCATTCTATATCGTTGATCTTCTCATTCTTTCTATATTGTTGATCTTCTTTCTCTCAAGTCTATAAATTCAACCCTATTCTTTCATTTCATTCATCCAAGCTTTAAGTAAACTTACTCTGTAGGAATTACAGTGCGCCTTTGGCACCAATTCCTTCATTGCTTTCGATCAACTTGTTACCATACTATCATCATTGTTGTGAAGCTTGTCTTCATGGCGAAACTATCATAGCCGTTCCCAATTGACATCTTGGAATCATAACAAGGAAGTGCACCTTCTGAGGGCCATATTCATACATGCAAGATCGATTGAGATAGGCAACCAATGGAAGCTATGAAGTATTGAGGTTTTACAAAGGTTTTCATCTTTGTTTGTTTGATCTTGATTATTTCCCTTTTCATTGAGCTTTGGGTATTATTGATATATTGATTATTCATGTTTACTCCAATTTTCCCTTAACATTTTTGGCACCCACCATGGGGCCTAGCCCCAATTTAATTCAAAATTAAGTTTTTGTGTGTTAGAATCCATACATAGGACGTTTCTACACATCCATTACGTTTATGCACATATGCTCCATTCTGTTGTGCATATGCTCCATTCTGTTGTGCATATACCCCATTCTGTTGCACATTTGATTTTACCAGATTTGCGCATATGATCCATTCTATTGTACATATGATCCATTATGCTACGTATATGCTCCATTCTATTGTGCATATATCCCATTCTGTGGCACATTTGATTTTACTAGAGTTGCGCATATGATCCATTCTGTTGTGCATATGATCCATTATGTTGTGCATATGCTCCATTTTGTTGCGCATATAGCCCATTCTGTGGCACATTTGATTTTACCAGAGTTGCACATATGATCCATTCTGCTCTGCATATGCTCCATTTTGCTACGCATATACTCCATTTTGTTGCACATTTACTCCATTCTGCTGCGCATCCATTCTGCTAGGTTTTTGAGTTGTTTCTTGAGAAATCTCTAATGCTAACACAATTTGCAAGAATATTCTCTAATCTACTTGCAAGTTAAGGTCTAGTTCAGATAATATAGTTGTATTTGTTAACTCACCTCTTGATTTCTAAAGGAAAGTAAATGGATGCTCATGTAAATCTCACATAGTCTTAACTAGGAAGGTGGTAATTGAATCATTTCTATCTTGCATATCATTGAATCATTGCTATATTGCTATCTCTCAAAAGTTAGACACATTGCTATCTTGGTAAAAAAGAACCATTACTATCTTGTTATCACTTCAAAGTTAACAAATCATTGCTATCTTGGTAAAACTGAACCATTGATATCTTGTTATCACTTCAAAGTTAACAAATCATTGCTATCTCGGTAAAATTGAACCATTTCTATCTTGTTATCACTTCAAAATTAACAAATCTATGTGCTTGCCCAAGTAGATAGCTCATTTAGTTTTTTTCATTTTAACTAGGGGAAAAGAACCACTGTCTTCCATGTTTTGGGAATGATACTAGGCCTATTCTCTCCCCTATATTGGGTGACCAAAATTCCAAACATATCATTTTCGTATGTATTTTTCCTTTAGAGGGGCCTGCTCTTGGATACCGTTCATCCAAGTAGGAATGACCCTAAGTGGTAACAGGCTAGACGCTAAGCCCTACCAATCCACTATAAATAAATTGTGTTTGGAATGAAAGCTTCAAACAACGAGTGTAGTTGTGTTATACCAACAACCAATCTCCCCGAAAACCCTCCAAGGCACAACCCTTGCAGGCTGGGAGACTCCATAATAGAGAGTAGTGTTGTCGCATGTATAACCACTCGAACGGTTGCCTTTATTAAACAACTTTGTCTTAGTGGCCAAAAACCCTATAAGTCAGTGCAGGGAAGGGCGATTATCACCTCCCGAAGATGCTTCACTAGAGATAGTGAGAATTTGGTTTATACTATCCTTTGAAACCTAGGATTGTACTTGCTTTCTTTTAGTCCAAAAAGAGTCAAAAAAATCACAAAAAAATAAAAAACCATAAAAACATTCTTTGTGTTTGCTGTGTCTTCTTGCCATAATTATAGAAAATTAGATCAAAGAGACCATCTTGCAACAAAAGAAACCAAAAACTTCAAAAAAATTGCCAAAAATTTGCAAAAACACTGAAAAAACCAGAGCTGCGCTTTTACAACTTTCTGTTGTGCATTTGTTCTGACTAGCTGCACATTTATACCGACTAGCTGCGCTTATACCACCTATTACTATGCATCTAATTTTTACCAGTATTACGTATTTGTATTGAATTTTTGTGCTTTTATCCTTTTCTACTATGCATCTGTTCCTGCGCATGCATAACAGTGAGTACTTCCACATCTTTTCAGAGAAATTTTTTAGGTTTTCTAGGTACCCATTTCAGTCTTGTGTCAGTTTCTGTTGAAATGACAAACCAATTAGAAGTAATTGCTCAAGAACTCCAATACCTATGAGAGCAATTAGACTTTGATATCTCACCCCAGGATTGTATAGCAATTGCTCAAGAACTCCAAGTGATACAACAAGAAATGACAATCTTACAAGCTGAACGGGCCAGTACTAGGTACACCTCACCCCAAAAGCATACATCCTTTTCTCATCTTCATGATACTCTTGACAAGGCAAGCACCACCTGAAGTTGGATATCATATACCACTCCATCTACTAGTCCTCCTTCACCATCTCCTAGAACACATGGCCCAAAGCATACTAATCCTACCATGGAGAACTCCAAGTCCACTCATCCATTACCTCACTCCTCTACTCATACACCTACCAATGATGTGATCCAAGGGCTACTAGTAGAGAGTCAACCATGTCCACAAATTCTGTTCCTTGACCTTATCAAAGAACCCTCAAGCATGTCCATTACTCTAACCTCATCATGTAACCTACAACCCCTTGAGCATATTGAAGAACCTTCTACCATGCTCCAAAGTCAAGGTCCGTCACACCTTATGTTGTTGACCAAGAGTCTTCTACTTCAACTTCAATTCAAACACATCAAGAGTTATGTCAAGAGCACACTTTAGAACATGTGGAAACATCAACCCCTTGTCTAAATCAAGATCAAAGCACTCCCATCTGACCCTTATGTAACCTTTATATTTTTGATGATCCTATACCTATACATGAGAAAGAAGTCCAATTTCAAACAATGCATAACCTATATCTCTTTTATGATCAAGATACTACCTTTGATGAAGAAGCTATCCATAAGCAACTTGATCCTATACATGAACAAGAGATCAAATTCCAACCTCTCCATGGCCTATATCCTTTCCATGATCAAGATATTATCATTGATGAAGAACATATACAAGAGCACCTTAATTCCATCACGCTAAAGCCTATCTATGATCAAGATCCCATCTATGATCAAGAGCCTATCTATGATCAAGAAGACCATGATGATCCTTTTAGCCCACTTTATGCATTCCATGGTCTTGAGCTTATAACCCCATCTTCTCCTATCCAAGATCCAATGACTTCCAGTTCCCTTGATGAGACACTTGCCTCCCAAGCAAGCATAGAAGATCAAACCAAAAATACTCCTGTGTCATCCATTATCGACCATGTTGTAAATCCCCCACTGTATATCCTTGGTCTTACCACCTTCATTCATGAGTGTTCCTCCTTAGAACACCAGCAACCATTATCCTCTATCCCACCTTCTTCATCCAATAAGGAACTTGTGTCTAGTGTTCCACCTACACATAATCTCACTATCCACCGCATACTCCAACATATGAACTATCAAGGTAAAGGCTTAGGCCTTCATGAACAAGGTATTTTGGAGCCCGTCCATGTCAATGTGTCTCCTCCTTCATATGGCCTTGGATACACACCCCAAGGTGAACAAACTCAAGATATTGGTACTTCTTCCACTCCTTCAAAATACTCCACTTTCCATCAAAAATCCTTTCATATCCCCAAAACATATGTCGCTATTCTACCTTCATCATCCTACACATCCCAAAAGCATGTGACCATACACCTTCCACCATCCAATCTACCTCCGCTAATTCCAACTCCTAACATCCCTCCATGCATTTTACCATCACTTCTTCCAATGCCTTATCCATCCACCAATAAATCCTCTAACAATCCCAATCATGACCAATAGATGCACATGTTGTCTAAACAAAGAGCTTCCACCCACTCCACTTCCACCATCTCAAGAGAATTCACTAGCAAAAATTTGGATGCCTCTAACTATAAAGTCAAAAATCCTAAGAGTCCTCATGACCTAGGATACAAAAGCCAAGAATCAAAGAAACATCATTCTCAAGAGCTACATACACCCACACACCTATATGCCAAACTCAAAAAGGTGTGGGTCCGCATCCAACAAATGATTACCTCTGAAGCTGCACCAAAGCTACATACACCCAAGCCCATACCTTCACAAGTACTATCTACAAGCAAAATGGGTTGGGTACCTAAGTAAAAAGCCCTCAAGTTACATGAGGCATCTACCTCTCAATAATCTCAACCATCCACTTTCTCCCATTCCATCCAAAAGTCTCAAATTCTTCCATCCCACATGACAAGCAAAGTGCAGAAAAATACTCAGTCTATGTGGATCCCTACATGCCTAAGTCATTCATCCACAAGAAAAAGTCTCCATTGCTTCCTACACTACTTTCCCATCACCAACTTCAATGTTTATCACAGTATGTGCAACCTTTGGTCATGATTCCCTTCCTTCCCACAAACATTTTCATATACCTCCATCTCCCCTTCCTTCCACTATTATCCTACATGTCTTCCTCATCCTATTCCTATGGTCCATGCTTTTGCATAAGCCTTCGCTCCATATTTTACATCATCCTCCACTATTGTACCTTCCGTAATCCGCTATCTACCTTTTCCATCTCACTTTCATGCAATCCCCTACCAACGTCTGTGAGAATAGTTGACCTTGTCCATGCAACAACATCCATCTAGCGAGACTATCATCTTTCATGGAACTAGATACTTGAGTCTCTCCCTTCTATATTTGCCTTCTATTCAAAAAAAAAAATCCCTTCATCCAATGGTGAAAATCTGGCAAACAGGTGCCTTGGATAAGTACCATGATGAAAACCTGGCAAACAGGCGTCATGTGTAAGTTGATATTCTACGTCACCTACACTTGGGGGCACCTTTTCTAATCGGCATATCACTCTTCTCCTGTCAGTTCCCTTCCGTACCATTCCCTATCCTATCCATCTATCCATTACATACCTATACTGTCCAGTCTATCTATCCTAATCTTCCCTTCCTTCATTTTTCTTGATCTTGATAAAGATTGGGGGCACAATGTTGACAAATGTTTAGATGGCTCTTGACATATCTTATCCCTCCAAGCCATGCAAATCCTTCATTATCCTCTCTTCCTTTTATCATCATAAGCATTGCCATGAAAAATCCTAAGTATTCTACCTACAATGGGGCATGTTATTCTTATGTGACATAGTCCTTGGAGATCACATCCTTGTTTCCTTCTTTCCACTATTGCCCATCCTCATACCTACCTATTCCATTCTTTATCACCCATACATCTACCTATCTATGGTGTTTCCTTGTCATCAGTATCATCTGATCCATATCTATTCCATATCTGATCCATATCTGTTCCATATCATGTCTTATCTGTTCCATATCGTGTCTTATCTGTTCCATATCTGATCCATATCCATTCCATATCATGTCTTATCTATTCCATATCATGTCTTATTTGTTCCATATCATGTCTTATCTTATCCATATCTATTCCATATCTGATCCATATTTTTTCCATATCATGTCTCATCCAATCCATATCTTAGGTCCACATGGTCTGAGTCACATGAACTATGTTGCCTCTGTGTTGTCACGTAGGCAAGGCCATTATTCAATGTACCCCCGAGGCTCCACTGTCCCATCTATCACATGTCTAGTCCTTCTATCTATCTGAGTCCACACCACTATCTATCACCTAGGTCTTAGGTCCATTAGGGTTCACCCCGAACTACGTTGCCTCTGCGTCGTCACGTAGGCAAGGCCATTTAGGAATGAGCCCCCGAGGCACTAGATCAGTCCCCTAGGGTCTGTCTCACCAATAAGGATTGTGGAATCCTTTCACAAGGAAAGCAAGTGCAAGAAAAACCCTCTTTCAAAGTAGAAATTTTGACACAACACATCAACCTATCCAAAGCAAAGCAAGCAAGTACCTAAAGCACTCTAAATGATTTTACCTAAATTATGGCAAGAAACAAACACATCTAAATGCAAATATGTTTTGTGGATTAGAATCATGGTTACATTACAGAGTCTTGATTTCTGCTATCATGCCTTTCTATGCTACTCGAGGATGCCAAAAGCTAGAGATGCTATGATGGGGGCATGATTCTTTTCTTTGTTTGCTATTTGTGGATTAAACTTTAGTAATGTGACGCCTTGTCTAAAGACATGATTGGCAAAAGATCATCGAGGACATCAAAGGTCTAACATGAAAGGGGGCAATCCTTGTCTGTTGATACACAAGAAGTACTCAGGTCATCTCGGTTCAATTATACCTCGATGTTTGTATTAACTTGCTAAAGTAAAATCCATGTAAGCGATACTCAGGTCATCTCGATTCAATTATACCTAGATGCTTGTGTTAACTTACAACATTTGGAAAAAGTACCAAAAAAAATTGCCCAATGATAAAATAAGTGCTTCAAAATACTTGCACCATCAAGATGTCAAAAACAAAGCATCCATCATACATCTATACATCCGTGTCCCATGCAATAAAAGATCGAAACAATGCAAAGTAGCAATACAAATTGAAGCTTGTGAGTCTTTCTATCAAGTCATTCTTTCAATCAATCTTCTATCTATAAATATGTCATCTCTGTTGATACAATACATTTGGACATCACAAAAACATAGCATATAGTTGCATATCATATCACATGAGATAGTCATTTACATTATTAAATTCGTTGCATACATAATAAATTGCATTTGGTCATCCGTATACATTTTGTAATCATCACATAGTGTCAACAAAAAAATAAAAAACATAGATAAGTGCATCACATAAACTGCATAATCATATAAATACCATTTGCATTTACACATTAGAGGCATATCAAGTAAAACATGTAAGTCTACATTAGGTCATATAGCATCACATAGCATCATATAAAAGTCTACATTAGATAACATCACATAGCATCATATAGACATAGTCAAAATGTGCATCACATGAGTAACATCATACAAATAGAAATGCATCCATAACGCATAAGTGTAGAGAGCATCAAATAGCTGCATCATCATATAAATATTATAAACATGTCCAAGTGTACAATATCAAAAGGTCCATGTCTGAGTCAATGTCATATACAATGTATACATCTCAAAGATAATGATACATGTCTCAAAATACAAAAGTGGTACATGTACGTATCCGGCTATCTGAGCCATAAAAAAGTGGATGTAGGAGCCAAAATCTATGCAAGTGTCTACTAACCCTACTGCTGTGAACCACTACTCCCAGCAGTGTCTCCTGAGTCCCCTCCTCTACTGGCCCTAGATTGTTGTGGGCCCATCACAGAGGCTCCTGACCTTAATCCACCTGCTCTCTGTGAGGCCATGGACTGGCTCCTGTAGCTAGGAGCCCTCTAATCAATTGGAACAACACCATGGTATAAACCCTGATAGTACTGTGTCTGAGCCTAGACTCTGGTAAGCTCACCCTACACCTATGCCAACTGTGCCTATGTCAGTGCTAGCTGTACCTGTACCTATTGTACCTGTCCAACCAAAAAGCTACTAGAAACATCTATCCCAAGGGCTGCCACTGTTGTGTCCCTCTCTACCTGGATAGCTCGTATTCTTGCCTCTGCCATATCTTGCTCTCTAGTGAGCCCTGAGATAACCCCTGTGTCTATCTCTTGCCAAGCCTCGACCATCATAAGTTGTGCCCGCAGCTGCTGAACTTGTCCTCTCAACATAGCAGTGGATCTCTCCTGAACATCTGGTTGTACTAGATCCTGAGAGGCCTGTGCTTGTCTCTGCCCCTGCAGCTAAGGTACCTACTGTTGCGCCACCTGCTATGGTGGCGACATCTGTCCCTGCTAGGTAGCCTGCAGTGCAACCTGTCACTGCACCACCTGCTGAGCATGGGAGGATCCCTCCCTAGCTCTTCTCCTCTACCTAATCCTGTCTCCATCTCCCTCATCTCCCCTGCATCCACCATCTCGCCCGTCTCTCCCTCCTCCTCTCCTCCTCCTCTTGCCAACTTGGCCCTCGTCATCTAAATCTACCTCATCTATATGAGGAACCAGCTCTCCAGGCCCAGAGTATCTCAGAAATGGATGCTATGCAAACCACTCCTCATAGTCCTAAGGCATCCTTGCATCTGTAATCTATCTCCTCATCGTCCAGGCAGCATAAGGAATCTATCAGAACTCTGTCACCGCCTCCTCATAGGATGCCACTAGGCCCCATCTAAATCTCTCTACATGAGTCCATGTAAATAGAGCCTGTCCCTGTGGCATGCCCTGTCTCCTCCCAAACTACCTCTGAACCTAGATGACAATCTGTCTCTCCAAAATATACCGTGTCTGGCCTATCAGCCACTGAGTTTGATAACAATATGGCAGCTCGTCCACCTCGTCATCCTAAGACTCACAGTCTAGATATGGTCGCCAGACGACCACAGCTACCCCATCTAGTGCATGCCTCCAGTACTTGAGCTTCCCCAGTCTATGCTGGGAAATCACTCCTGTGTAGCCGTAGCTATAAGGCTCTCCCCTCTATCTCTGAAAACACATGTCAGTCTAGTGATGGCAATGTGCTCCCATAGCCAAAACTGCAACAGTGAGACACCTGATGATAAACTCGCACCCTTGTGGTATACCACCTGATGCATATCATGGTATAGGTGTGCCAAAGCATAGACACCCCAAGCATAGCAGGTACCCTTTGTGACCATCCTCTCCATGATCCGTCCCCATCCAATCAGGAACCCATGCAATCTCCTATCGAGACATACAACGCCTCCGATCAATCTTGCAACTATCCCAGGGAAATAGTCATAGTAATCGTGTATGTCCTGCTAGGAGATAACCTGCCCTACCAGCTCAGGGTCGTCAAATACCCGCCTGCACTCTACGAGTCCTGCATCCCACTGTGGATCATACTTGACGAGCTCTCCTTGAATCGGTAAGTGGAGTATCCTGTATACGTCCTCTAGAGTCACCGTCATCTTGCCTGTTGGGAAGTGAAAGGCCCCATCCTCACTGTAAAACCTCTCCATTGCTATAGTCAGTAAGCCACGGTTCACTCGAACCTCAGGCATAAAGCACACGTAGTCTAATCCCATCGTGTCGAGCGCGTCTCGATCTATCTTTGTCAATATATGTCACTGCAACATCGGCATGGGAAACTGCTCCCTCAACATCAATGTATCTTGTATATCCTCCTGCAAGCATGCAAAGCAAGGCATCAACTTAAAGCTGCAAGTACCATGCTCAACATATCTATAGAATCATATCAACTAACTTAACATATCAAATTGATCAAAATGAGACACTACATCTCTTGACTAGATTGTTGCAATCTCAGAGATAGCTTATCGATTGATGCATCAAACATGATGCCGATCGAGTTAATTTTGTTAAGTAAACTGGCTATCTATATTATATGCGCTAGAATAGAAGGTACATGCGCCATTTCTTAGGAAATGCACCACTTTTGGCACATGCACATTAACATTTCATGTATGTGCCATCCCATACTGTAAATGCACCACCCAGTTGCATGCACCGTCTCATACCGTAAAAGTGCCACCAAATGATACATGCGCTGACCTTACTCATGCATGCACAACTTTCATGCATGTGCCATTTTATATCCTAGATGCTCCACAAACTGACAAATGCACACTTCCACATGTCATATGCACTGATCTGTGATCTGGCGCATTTGTCTAGCCTAGTTTTGCCTAGCATTTATTACACTCAAAATTGACCCTAGGTGAAATTTTTTGAGATACATACCAGTGGTCCTACCTCTGCTAGCTGGTCAAATCGTCGGACTCACTCAAAGTGGTGCTTCTCGCGTAGAATATCCATCCTAGTGCTTACTTGTCTATGCTCTATGCTCTCCTAAGCTCTCAAAGACAAATCAAACAAAGCCAAGTGTGCAAATGACTTTTCTTGTGGACCCAGCTCCTATATATAGCATGCAAACCCTAAACTAGCTGTGCGGTGACTATGACTACTTCCCGCACCCATTTCTTCCTATTTTCTTCCTGTTTCTCAGAAACACATCTTGTTCTCTTCAAACCTAACAAAGTTTTCCCTTCATCTTCATGAGATTGTCCATCTCTCGTCCTTCTGCCTTCTTCTCGTCTAATCTCCTGAGTGGGCATCCTATCGTCATAACCTATACTAGGGGCAAACTAGGGCATGCATCATTATCAGAAACTTATTTTTTGAAGCAACACCATAAACTGCATTGCATCAAAGAGGGGCAAAATGTATAAGCCTAAAAATGACACGACTCGATCTAAATAAATATTGTTAATATTTATTCCATTCTAATTCTTCTATCAATAAATAAATAAACAAATTTATTTATTCGATCCATATTCCTCTAAGTTAATTAAATATCGAAATATTTAATTACCTCTTCTAAAGTCAAAATTAAATAAAATCCTTTATTTAATTAAAATCTTCCAAAACAATTAAATAATTCTTAATTATTTAATTAAATCAAATTCTTCTTCCAAATTTAAATAAATCAAACAAATTTATTTAAATCCTCTCTATCTCCAAAAATAAAATACAAATAATTTATTATTTAATTTCTCTCAAATCATGCAAAAGCAAATCTCAAGTTGAGTTAACTGACTCAATCAACCTTGTTTTTATCAATATCTCTTAAATTAGAAAAAAACTTTCTAATTTATGAAAGACATGTCTTATCTTTAGAAAAGAAAGTAGTTAACTCAAATAAAATAGCTTTTGGGTGACACTTGTCTTCTTCTTATTCGCGCACATTCTCTCAAGGTTTCTATATCATTGATCTTCTCATTCTTTCTATACCGTTGATCTTCTTTCTCTCAAGTCTATAAATTCAACCCTATTCTTTCATTTCATTCATCCAAGCTTTAAGTAAACTTACTCTGCAGGAATTACAGTGCGCCTTTGGCACCAATTCCTTCATTGCTTGCGATCAACTTGTTACCATACTATCATCATTGTTGTGAAGCTCATCTTCATGGTGAAACTATCATAGCCGTTCCCAATTGACATCTTGGAATCATAGCAAGGAAGTGCACCTTCTGAGGGCCATATTCATACATGCAAGATCGATTGAGATAGGCAACCAACGAAAGCTATGAAGTATTGAGGTTTTGCAAAGGTTTTCATCTTTGTTTGTTTGATCTTGATTATTTCCCTTTTCATTGAGTTTTGGGTATTATTGATATTGATATATTGATTATTCATGTTTACTCCAATTTTCCCTTAACAGTTTGTTGTTTGCGGGTTAATCTTTGGTAATGTGAAGACTTGTCTAACGACATGATTAGCAAAAGATCATCAAGGATGTTATGGGTCTAAGCATGAAATAATACAATCCTTGTCTATTGATACATGCAAGAAATACTTAGGTCATCTCAGTTCAATTATACCTAGATGCTTGTATTAACTTGCTAAATCAAAATCCATGTAAGAGATACTCAGGTCATCTCAGTTTAATTATACCTAGATGCTTGTATTCTCTTGCAACATTTTTAAAAAGCTCAATGATGAAAAAACACTTCAAACATGTATACAAGATGACTAGGTCTCATTTGTGTATATTAAGTTTGCATTTCATTTTATTTATAGGAATTTCATAGTTATCATTTTCCAAGTTATGATTTCATAGTTATCTCTCTTGTGTTTATTCATGGCTTAAGATCCAAGTCATTTCTGTCATTCCTCTAAGTTATTCGTCTATCCAAGTCATTTTCTAATTCTTCCAAGTGATCTTTTATTCATGATTGAGTATAATTGGCATAACAAAAATAAATCATTATCATTGTGCATATCATAGGCATTGCAATCAGAAGGTCATACTATTTAAGTGCATTATCTAAAAAAATATTTAGATCATGATTTCAAAGTAATTCATATAGTGATGTCATATATCAACATAGGTCTCATACATAACATTATCATTAAAATAAAAAACAAAGATAACATTGTCATAGCATAATTTGCATATTATATCATCATAAATAGAAACTTAAAACATCATGTATTGCATTTAGGAATCATCAGAATAGGCATTATATTATCATAAACTATAAACATATAAAGTCATTTCCATAGCATTACTCATAGAAACATGTTATCATAAGAATCATAGAAGCATCATTTATGCATCATAGAATCAACATGGTAGAATCATTATAATAGAGTCATCATCATAAGATCATATAGAAAACACTCATCCATAGAGAACATGCATATAGTCTATCAAACTCATATATATATCATCATCAATAAAATGTCCAAGTATACAATGATTTCATGAATCATAAATCAAGCTATCAAAACAATGTGTATACAAAATAATGATGCAAAATGATATATGTCCTAGTGTCTATGAGGCACTGCTTCCAGAAGGTACTGGATGATGCTACTGAGAACCTGAAGGCCCTATCCTAGGTGGTCCTTGAGGATGTAGTGGTCCCATAACCCCTCCACTCTCTATCTGTGCTCGTCTAGATCTGCCATATGAACTCAAAGCAAAGCTACCTGCTCTCTACTCAGTGGGCACCTCCTTCTCATATAATGATCTCCAGTATAAGATCTCCTATCCTGCATGAACCATCTCTACAATTGTCCACCCACTTAGACCCTAGGCTACAGTTTGCTGAACCTACTGTAGTAGATCCTCTATCCTGGCATATCTTTGAATGGCAGTATCTTGCTCTACTATCACTGCCCCCACTTGTCCCTGCAATTGAGCAACCTACCCCTGCAGCTGAGTAACCTGTCCATATAGTTGAGCCACCTAGGCTTGTAATGCTACCACCTCTCCATCACCTTGAACATGTTCCTATGCCTCATCCTGCACCTATGGCTGAGGCTGTAACTATGGAGGCCTCTACACTCTCCTCCCTCTACCTCTGTCATCCTCATCATCTCCATCCCCTCTATGTCCTCCATCCTCTCCATCACCACCTCTCCCACCTTTGCCACCTCATCGTCGTCTCCTCCTTGGTGGGGCCTCCTCATCCTCCTCATCATCTAGCCTCAGAGCTACTTCTCCAGGTCTTGAATATCTTGGAAAGGGATGCTTTGCAAAGTGTCTAGCATATTCTGTTGTCATCCTTGCATCAATAATGTCACTCCTCATATCCCATGCCTAATATGGAATCTAGAGAAAGTCTACCTATGACTGCTCAAAAGAAGCCACAGGACCCCACACCGAACGCTCCTTGTGCGTCTGAGCAAATACAATAGCACCCTAGGGCATCCCCTGAATCCTGCTAAACTATCAGAACACATGAGAAACAATCTGATGATCAATGATATAGGGAGTCCTCCCAATCAACCATCATGTCTGAAAGGAAAAAATAGTGTTGATATGATTGTTAATCATATTAACAATGATAAAAATTCACAAAGAAAACCTTATGTTCTTGTAAAATACGATGAATTCATGATTCAAAGTCTCCATAGATTAGAACATGATCTTATGATAATCTCTCAGTCAGTTTGGTGTGAATTGCTGTTAAATCCTTTAGGGAACTTACACATGAATTTCAAGATAATTTGTATCCATATGTGTAAATATTCACGCTATTTCACCTTCTCTATATAAATTCTCAACAAACGATGTTAAATCTTACAATCTCTAATCAGAATATGCACATATTCTTTCTAATTTTGATCAATTCTTCTGATCTTCACTCTGGTTAAGATTATTCATGATGATGTGTTTAACTTTGATTAGTTCTTCTAAATTTAGTGATATTTGAACTATTCTTTGCTTAATTCTACTTTTGTGCTTCAAATTATTCTAAATAATGTGCCTATAAGCTAGTTTGTCCATGATCTTTGTCATTATTCTTAAGTATTTGCATGATATTTTCAATTCTACATGTGATTTGTTCAAATATGCATATGATATTCATTTATCTACGGATGTCTACATATTTATGGTGTTCTTCTTATCATGTGTTAATATTTGTAGTTCGATGATGGTGATTTAATCAAATTTAAAGAAATTGAAATGAAATCCTAAAATTATTTGAAGTGAGTGAGTTTCGACAGTTGGTCCATATGCATAATGTAACATTTCATGAAAAGAGATAAAAATCAAACCACATGTTGCCAGGGCATTCCACAACTCCACACAGTTGATCCTAATCTTCTATGGAACAAGACAACAACAATATCCACCAATTGATATGTGCTCCAAGGGATGTAGCAAATCACAATGAAATATCAGGATGACATCCACACAAGATTACTCAGAATTTGCTATTATTTAGTAATCTAGATATCTATTTCATTCAACATTCAAAATTATGCATATATATGATCAGTCTCAAGAAATAATCATGTAGCTTATCAATTCTCTCTCAATTAAGCTCCTAATAATGTACAATATGGCAATCCACCTCCTTTTATAGAACAAGGAGAGGATGTGGTTACAAAAGATCTCAAGATCTAAAGGTCAAGATTAAAAGTGGCACATGATTGCCGGTTGGCAATCAATCTGGTGGTGTACAACTAGCACGCAAGATTATTTTTGAATCGTTGACTTAATCAATAGGATCCCTCTTACTTTGCATTATCATCAAGATCTTCATCAGTAGATGATTCATCTTCTGTTACTCTGTATCTGGTTCCCTGGATGAGCTCGTATGTTTGGATGGCTTTGTCTATTTTTGCTTCATCCACTACTTTGGTCTTCTTAGTTGCATATTCTTGCACCTTCAATTTCTCTTGCAGAGCTATCCACCTGTTTGTCCAACTATACATCTCTTCTTTATATTTTTCTATTTTGGCTTTCATCCTCATAGTCTTATCAATGGTTGCCTCAGAAAAATGCTTAATTGGACCTCTACTACAAGCTTCAAATTATCTCTGAATGCCTTAGTAGAAAAATTCTCATCCTGATTTTCTACTTTTCCTTCAACCTCGCCCTTAAGGGCTTCCAAAATCTCTCTTCTGCTAGAAGGTCATGTATTTTAACACTAACATCTCAACTTTAGCATTGCATCTTTTTAGGATATCTACCTCAAATCTTACATCCTCACACCAACTATATAGTAATGTAAATGTTCAGGGTGTTAAGACATTCTTGGTGATCATGATGTTAGTATCCATTTTCCTCATCTCTTTGAGTATTGCCAGATGTTTGTCACTCTATCAATCTTTGGCTAACTTCTTTCTTCACTTTGTCAGCCTTCCCCTTCAAGTTACTCAACATGTCCCAATTGGACAATGAAATTCTTATTACTTGTTCACCATCAACCAAAAACTTGGTGAACCAACCATCCATTACTTGTGCATGATGTTTTTGCACATCCAAAGTTGTTATCTCTTCTTCTAATATATACGAATGTCAAGGATGCATCCTTTGTAATCTGAATATTGGTTGGTGCTACCAACCCTCTTACAAAAGCCCTTAATTAGGCTACTTGCGCTTTATACATCCTCTTCTTGGCCTTAGCCTTCTTTATTCTAGCCTCCATTGCATTTGTATGATCCCTCAATCCTTGGATCTCTTACTCATCCATGGCATGGCCCAAATCGATGGTAGTTATTTGGAATTCATCAAGCCTTATTTCTCCTTTGGCCTTATCTACTTTTGGCACAACTATTTGAGTTGTTCTTCTTCCTATAGCTACATCTCGTTTTATTGTTGAGACTATCCTTGCCCTCCTCTTCTATTTAGTTGGGTCCAATGTAAACAATGATTTGAAATCAAAGGGCTCAGTCTCCTTTTGTGGATGTTCCACTTCTAATGAAATCCATGAGAATGCAGGTCTGGTTGCTCAATTTGAGCTTCTTGTATCTCTTTATTCTTGTTTGCTTCATCATCACCAATAGGAACTTGTGTATTTGCTTGCTGATTTTCCTCTTGATCCTATTGTGATGTGATGACCTTAGGATTTTCTATTTGTTGGTCTTTATTTTGATCGGTTTGGCCATAATCATGAACCTTTTCTTGCTCTAACAGGGGCTGATCTGGATGTGATATATATATATATATATATAATGTCTCATCTTGAACCTGATTATTCTTGTGAACATCTTGAACTGGTTCTTCTTGCATCTTTTCTTCTTGGGTATTTTCAGGCCCTGGGGTCTGATCTCCTTGTTGAGATTATTGCATTTGTTGCTTTCCATGACCCTCATTAGTTTTACTTTCTGTATCCATAACTAACCCTGACATCGACCCTTGTTTAGGGTTATCCATCAAGATATCCTACTATATCCCTTTAATTAGGTCATCTTTGTTTGTATCATCAACATCTAGGGGGATGTTCTTTTTTGGCTCCTTGTCATTTTTTATAGTCTCTCCTTTTCCTTTCTCGCCACCCATTGGTTGATATGTAAAATTGATTACCTCTGGGCTTGTGATTGCCTCAATCAGGACATTCAGAGGTTTGATTTGCACTTCTAACTCTGAAGTCTTTGCTTTATCAATATTTTTATCCTTCATTTCTATATCCTTACTTCCCCCCTTAGCTTTAGTATGGTGGAGTAATGTTTCAATGGGATGATTAGTCACATCCTTGACTACATCATCATCAGTCAAATCCACTGTAGCACTCAATGGAAGAGGCTTATTCACTTTTTCTCTAACGATTTATTAATGGCTTCTTATGTCATTTTAGACATTACCTTAATGATATCCTCAAGAGGGTCATTATGCTGAAACTCTTTCACAACATTCAAAATAGGACTTGGATACACCTGTGTTGGAACAGGGGATGGAATCACCCCTCTCATGATTGGACCCTGATATTTGGAATGCCTATGGATATTGATTCCCTACAATACATCCAATCCCTTCTCTATAACTATCCCAATTGGACCTTGTTCTTGATCTTCAGGCATCTCCTCCATTGCAGTTGATGTTTGTGGCATTGAAATTGGAATAACCACCAATGGTGTATCCCTAGGAGGTGAGGGTGGTGCATACACTAGTGAAACTCCCTCAGCTGTAGGTTGTTCTGTAGTCCCAGATGAACTGGGTTGTACTCGTTTGGTCTCAAGGATCTGCCTCTTATGCACTAGAAAATCATCGTACCTAGGCTCATCTCTTTCCTTCATTTTCCTTTTCTTATCATAGGTGACCATGACACCTTTTGCTTTCAATTCATTAACCTTCTTAACTACCCAGTTCTTGGTCCTTGCCATGACTTTGGCAGTAAGGACATCAATTGAGGTCTCATCCCCTTGGGTCTAGTCTAGAGGCGCCAATGCTTCATTATAGACCTTGTTGTCTTCATACTCTGGGTCTAGAATATCATCATCATCATTCTTTAGTTGAGGAGGGACCTCTGGCTGTCCAATGGTCCTTATCTGATCTATTGTCAGCCTCTAATATTCTCTTTTCCTCACCTCATGCTCATCATCACAGTTTGCCCAATAATCCTCTAAATGCATGGTGTGTTTGTATTTCTTGTTGAACCTCTTTTCAACCCTATGATAAGGATCATAATCTCAAGCTAATGGCAACAATTGTAAATGTAACTTATTCAAATCTGATTTAGCTTTTTTGGCATTATCCATAGATCCTACCATGAACCAGTTAAGCTCTATAGGGAAATTTCTATACGGTCTTCCTTTCTCTTAGACAATTCAAATATGGGGAGCTATTTTCTCACCATCTCCATCAGGACCATGTTATCTGAAGGATACCTGGGTAGCATAAATGGATTTTTAGTAAATCCCTCCATCCAAATGTAAGAGTAGATCCTGGCTTGCATGAAACAAGAACCATACCCGTTGATCATCTTAGTGGCTCCCACTGAAAATATTTTTTCTCTATCTCCTTTGAGGAGACTAACAATGTGCATTATAAAACAATCATTCACAATCTTATGATGTTGCACAGACTGTGTCCTCTCCAACTGGGGATAATGTTCCCAGGGAGTTTTCTCATGGGCCAATTTGCCCATTTTCCCTATTGTCTACAAGCCATCAAAAGTGCCCTTGGCTACACAGACATATACTAGATATGATGTCATCTTGAATACTTTGTCTTTTAACTTTCTCCATTTTCCATCTAGTTGTACATGGCATCACTAATAATTTTAGCTGACTAGACTTTCTATCTTTGTTCTCCATGACCATCCAAATCAGTCCAAACATCTAGGACTCAAAATTTCCACAGCTTGCCCTCCAACTCATTCTGCTAAGAAATAAAATCATATACTGCACTTCCTCAATAAAATCATATTTATACAAGTGTTGTGGAATCTTAGCCATTGCTTTGGCTTTTTATTTGGATCTCTCCATCTCTGGAAAATCACCTTTCTGCAATCTTTCTGGTTAAGGTCATATTCTTTGGCCAGTGGATCTAGGTCCGGCACATAAATCCCCATAGATGTTGGCAAATTAAATGCCTCATTTATTCCATCTACAAAAAAAAATTGCATATATTCTTCCCTATTTCTCAACCCTCCTTGTGACAACATTATAATTCTGTGTGCACTCAATCACAAGCTCTAGAGCCTCTATAGCATAAGGAAAACTTACCACATAATACATCCCTGAAGTGACTATGTTCTTTAGAATGGGATGGTCCTCTCTACCATTAATTCTAGCTCAGAATACCTCAATATCTATATTACCTAAATGGGTATCCTCTACAAATCTCTATTTATTGTATATGCTGCATGCTTTAGGAAACATGGCCTATTTAAACTCAACATCCCGCTTATCCATACATGGTTGAGACATCTCATCCTGTAATTTCATGGACATGTCTTAACTAGGGCACTATGTAATACTAGGGTTAGCATGTCTAAATCTATGAATTTAATAATCATGGCATTCAATTATACATTAAATCCATATGCAACCCTAAATTCCATCTAATTTCAACATTTTACATACTTTCAACTTAAAATCATGAAATATCATTGTGAAATATCTAGTTAGGGATTGATTCGTACATACCTGGTTTACGAAACCTGGATCAAAAAATACAGATGAATACTGGGATTAAAATCATGTAAATGATCCTTTTGTTTTGTTGCAAGCCCAGTCGCAGGTTCACTGTAGCAGCTTTAATGGAGTTCTCTGGTTCTCTGTGTGAAATACTAGCTCTTAGAATACAATTGTGAGATTACACAAGCAATTTGTCATTTTAATCATGAAAAATCATCATATTACGGAACATTAATTACTCCTGAAAGGATCTAATGATTTCCAGTGAATAAATTGTGAGTAATTGGGACAAGTGGCTATTGGCATGAGTTTAAATTTGAAAAGCCAACAAATTTTATGTGTATTAAATGCAAAAAGGTGCACCATGGTGGAGGAATATTACCTCTATAATATTCATATGGATATATCCATCCGGATATATTTGTATGACATCAACATATGATTCGAGTCAACCACCATTGACCAAAGATTCACTATTGGGCTTCACACTTGTTTTCAATATGCTTGGATATCCACATGGACACATGGCATAATATCATTGGTTTAATTATAGGACCTGGATATTAGGTTAAGTTCTGGACATTAGGAATATCCAGATGATGTCATAGGGACAAAATTCCTTTGTTGTAACATGATATAGTGATGTCATCAAGATGAGGTTATTAGAATAAGGTCCGGACAATAGGAATGTGAAATATCCCTATGGCTTAATATTCTAATGATGTAAGCAAGCTTAGCATTCTTCAAAAAGCCAGGATGTTAAAATATGGCCTGGACATTAACAAAAGTTAATATCCATGTGCTCTAATGTCTGGGTGACATACTCAGGATCAAGAGTCTTTATGAAATCAACATGACATGACGTCGCCTGAATCAGGATATTGGCTTGGATATGGATATTACACTAAGGTCTAGATATTAAGTTAAAATCTAGATCTTAACTTATATCCAGGTGTTTGACGGTTTATTTTCAACTTGACTTAAATTTGACATATGTACATTGACAAATGTCTAGATGTAGAGCGTTACTTAACAATTTTTGGGGATCGGGATATTAAAGTAAGATCTAGATATTAGGATGATATGAATATCCCTATGACCTGTTGACTAAACTTTGACTGGGCATAACTTTCTAATCCTAAGGGATATTGGGGTGCATCAGAAAGCAATCCTACTTAGAATTTTATGCTCTTTCACTTGGCAAGGTTTATGATGGAAAATTCCAACTTTGAAATCTTGATTTGGACATTGGGTCTTGACATGCATAGGATGGGATCTTGACATACATCTACTACTAATTTTTACCATACCTCCCAAAAACAAAGGGAAACAAGCAAGCTAAGTAAAAGAGAAAATTTGGGTCCCTATTTTGTAGGGGAAAAATGGGGCGTGTTGTGTAACCACACAACAACTTGCCACCAAAGAAAACAACTAAAATTCAAATAGTTTAAGGAATGAAGACAAATTAAGACATAATGTTCCAACTTTTTTCACACATAAGAATCCTGACCTTCCTGAATGATATCATGTTCATCAATATAACAATGCAATGAGAAGGAATCAAGTATGTGCATGTGATTCATTTCCTTCATCTTGAAGACAAGTTGAAAACACTAATGATAAGAGTTAAACTACATAGTTTGATTTAACCCTCATAGCCATCCTGGATAGAGCCTTGCTACCAGCAGGCGTCCATAGCCTCAACAGGGTTATCTTTGCAATTCTCCCAAGTAGAGGCCCACTTCCAGACAGGCGTCCATAGCCCCGGTAAAGTTACTTGGATGGCCTAAGTATTTATTTCTTTTGATTTTTAATATATTCTTTTATGTTTTCAATATTCATAAGATATGATCATGTAAGCTCATTTGCAAGGTGTGGACACTTTCTTGCTTAGGTTGAGAATTGCAATGGTAGCAAGGGCAAATCTTTAGTTTTTTCACTTAATACTACACTAGTGACTTTAACAAATCCAAGGTTGTTAGGTGTACTTTGTGAGGATCTCCTTGAACAAAAGAGTTATCACTGATGGAGCTGCTATCACAAGCCTAATCAGAGGTACCTAAACTAACAGGAGCTAAGACCTATGTAAGAATTTGTATTCCTTTCTTGAATTCTAACAATTTCACTAGTTTTCTAAAGTAGAAAGGTGCACTTTCTTGCCTGACCAATACAGGGACTCAACAACAAACAAACAAAGCAAACACACAAAGTAAGCTATACAAAATATATAACATATACATATAATACATGGTTTTGACTTGACCTACCTAGGCTTGAAAGTAGTGTTTAAGGAATTGTCCATTGACTGGCAATGGAACATCCTCACCTGTTAAATTTTTGAGCCTGTAGGTGCTATCACCTAAAATCTCTAATATTTGGAGGGGGTCGATCCATAATTTATCAAACTTTCCATGATCTCTCTTCTTTTTGTGAGATTTATCCCATGATAGGACCAAATCTAATATCCTAAACACTTTTACTTTAGATCTTTTGTCAAACTACTGTTTGAAAATAGCCTGATGCTTGACAAATTGATCAATTGCCCTGTCTTGTTTCTCTTCGAAGTGCAGTAGTTGCAACAACCTGACTTCTTGTTTATTATCAATGCCTAGGTACTCTTGTACAAACTATAATACTGGGATTTTTAGGTTGACAGGGAGGATGGGATCCACCCCATACACCAACTGGTAGGGAGAATTTCTCAAGGCAGTCTTAATTCTTGTCATGTCTACCTAGAGGGCGTACTTAAGCAAAGTGTTCCACTCCCTAGGGTTCTTTTCAATTAACTTTTTGATTATGTTCAATAGATTCTTATTGGTTGATTAAGCTAATCCATTACCCTAGGGGTAGTAATTTGATGAAAACTTTAAAATTATCCCAAGATCAAATGCCCAACTTGAAAATTTAAGAGATGTAAAAGGAGGACTATTGTCACAAACCAGAGCATAAGGGATTCCATACTTGGTGGGATGTTGCTTTTAAGGAACCTGATCACATCATCTTAGGTGCATGTCTTGCTGCTAATGGCTTCCATCCATCTGGTGCAGTAATATGTAATGGTTAGTACATACCTATGTCCTGTGAAGGATGGAGGATTGATAGGCCGATGGAATCCATGCCCCATTGTGCAAATCGGTGCATCTCCATCACAAGTTGTAATGGTTGAGCTACATACTTTTCCTTGTTTGAAGTAGTTTGACATGTATGGAAGAATTTGATGTGCTCGATTGTATCCTTAAAGATAGTTGGCCAATAGTACCTTGTTGGAATTAGACCGGGCAACTGAGAGGGGGGGTGAATCCGTTGCCACACAATATAAACTTTTTCTACTTTTAACCTCCTTTATTATCTTACTACCAGATTAATGATGTAAACAATAAAACATAGATCAACAACATAAGAGTAGAAACATAATCAACACACTTGACACCAAGATTTTGATGTTAAGGGAAAAATGACGGTGGGGGTTAACCCACAAAGATTTGTCCCCTGTTAAAAGTACTTAAAAAAATAGAAGGCACATGCCTTCGGGTGCACTGCCCAGAGCTCACTGCTCAAAGAGGGAGGCTCACTGCTTACATAATTTATTTAGAACATAATGAATTAATTGAGAAATAGCATCTACTTCATGCCTGGTTCAGTTTCAGTAAATGCTCAAAAACTTCTACTTTGCCCCAAATTCTTCTTTACCAACTTCACACTCCATACTGCTCTCGCTCCTTTTCTTCTCTGCTCTGCTTCTGGTGCTTTATTTGAATTTTATCTATTTTTCTCAAGGATGATGTTTAACAATTCTTCAACAAGTATTTATACACTTCATCCATCTGGGAATGATCAACAAGGTTGGCCAAACTTAACACGGATCTTTATACTGTTAGCCAATCATAGCTAAGACTTGAATCTTCCTTTATTAACACACCATGCTTCATAAAGTGATCTTTAGATCATCCACAACATGCTAGGAACATCCAGTTAGCCAAGACTGGGAAGAACAACAACAACCAAGAGGAAAACTTCAATCGCAAGCTCCTTTGTCAATGCGGACCACCAACACAATAGCCACATGATCTAGAGACCACCACAAGCATAATTACGTCAACAGGAATAGCCACACCACTTCGTATCCCCATAATCACTTGCATCTTCACACTGAACCTCAAGAACACAACTACCATGACTGTCATACTAAAAAGATTGATTCGGGACCTCTGAACCATGAGCCACTTAAGTTGAGGTAACACACCAACATCCCAGACATGCCTTCAGATCTACAAATCACAATATGCTCATACCGTACCAATCTGGACCGACTTCTTGCCACTCTGTCATTACAGAACAATTGCATAAACCTGTTCTACTTAGAGGGCCACAACTTCTCCTAATCTTCATGCGGACCTCTCAAATCTCAACTGGAGCAACAATAGACAACCCTATACAAACACTTTAATCTGCATACTCTAATCTTCACCTTACTGGAAATACTAATCACTCCTCTGCACTGTCTTCACTGTTTCTGACAGAATGATATGTTGACATCAATAACAACACATCAGGCACATATTTGCAACATACCCTACCCTCAAGATGGCATGTGTGGTAGCTAGATGTGATCCATGAGATGTACCAAATTTATCATGTAATTCAAGGACTTTGGCAACTTCTTGCTTGTCTAAGCACCTGAGGTATATCCCCTCATAATTTTTCTTGAATAAGACTCCTCCTTTTATCATATATATCTATTCTTTGATCCTTAGAGCTCTTCTTTGGGATGCTTGTATATTGGGTGGACATCTCCCAGTGATCAGGACATGCCTGATATTGGAGTATCGGTCATCATGTGTCTCTACATCTATTGCATATTGTTGGCTTGTTAGATTGGGATCAATTTCAGAAATCATTTGACTAAGGGCTTGTCCCCTGACTAACTTGATAGGAGTTATATCCATATCATACTCTTGTAGTACAACAATCCACTTATCTCTCTTCTCTCCTTGTTCACTTTGCATGAGGATCATCTTCACAGCTGAATTGGGTACTACTGCAATTACTTTGCTTCTCAGGAAATAATGCCAGAACTTCTTTACAACTCTGACTAAGGCAAGACCCTGTCTCTCTACATCCATATAACTAAGTTTGGAATCTCTGAATGGGGAGCTCATGAATGCGATTGGGTTTTCTTCTTTTGCCTCACTCCTTTGAGTTAGGATGGTTGCACATGTGTGTTCTAATGCAAAAGAGTATATGTAGAAATCCCTGGTGTAGTCAAGACTGATTAGGATTGGGGCATCTGTAATGGATTTCTTTATGTCTTCAAATGATGCCCTTGCCTCAAGATTCCATTCGATCTTGGCATCTTTTTTAGCATAGAATTAATAGGTCTCACGATCTCTGTAAACCCAGTAATAAACTTCCTGACGAAATTGATCTTACCAAAGTAAGATTTCAACTCTTTTTTGCTTCTTGGAAGTTGTAACTTCATAATTGAATCGACCCTCGCAAGGTCAATAGTTATCCCATTCTCAGTTATGACATGACCAAGAAGTTTGCCTATGGTCACCCCAAAAATGCACTTCTTTGGGTTGACGGATATGCCATACTGTTCACATTTCATTAATACTTTTCTGAGGTCTTCTATGTGGTCACCTCTCTGCTTTGAAAATACTGTCAGGTCATCCATATATTATGATACATTGACCTACCAGTCCTCTGAATGCTATATCCATAGCTCATGGGAACATTGCTCTAGCATTGATTAAGCCGAAGGGCATGCACCTGTAAGTGAAGATCCCCCACTTAGTGGTGAAAGCTATTTTCAATCTATCTATCTTATCCACCATTACCTGGTTTTATCCTAAAAACCCATCCAGAAAGAACATCATCTGTGCACCATTTACCATCTGGAGAACCTCATCTAGAGAAGGAAAAGGATAATTATCCTTCTTTAATGCTCTATTTAATTTCCTGAAGTCCACACATAGACGCATGTCCCCATTCTTCTTTCTGACAGGAACCAAATTAGCAACCCAGGTTGAGTGCCTAACTAGAAATATGATATGTACAACAAACAATTTCTTGACTTCTTTGAAAATGAGAGGTTCCAGTAGAGCATTTACCGGTCTTTATTTTTGCCTGAAGGGCTTAGCATCAAGCTTTAGGGCAATTGTATGAGTTATAATAGGCATGTCATAAGTTTTTAACTCATCATATGTCCATGCAATGACATGAATATAATATTTTAGGGCCTGGGTTATCCTTGCTCTTTCTTCTTTAGTGCAGACCTTACCTATCAGAACATTCCTTGTATCTTCACCCTGTCTTATGTTGACAGGTGCATATTCCCCTCCATTTGTCTTGGGAAGATCTTTCTGTTTGATCATGTTATCTAGGTCAAAGGCTCTCTCTAGTTCAATCATGCCCTTTGGAATCTTGTTTCTAGGTAGATCCATTATGTCTTCTTCATCCCAGACATGGTCTTCTAGATTCTTCTCATCTACTATCTAGGCTTCGAATATGTCTCTATTGGCAATAAACTCCAGAATGTGTTGATCGTCATCAAACACCTGAAAATTTGTGACATTATCAGGAATAGATGGTGTTGACACCAGCTCTATAGAGAACATCTTCATTCTTGATATGGACAAAGGTTCTAGCATACTAGCAGCCTGTGCTAGTGCATCAACATGATGATTAAGTTCCCTTGGAACATGCATGATATTAAACGCATCAAAGCTTTCTATCAAGTCCTAGACTCTATGTTTGTAACTAGATAGCCTCCTATAGTTGCATGCATAAATGTTTCTAACTTGTTTCACTACTAGTTCTGAGTCTGCATAGAGATGTAGAACCTTCACTTTCTTTTTTAGACCAAATAATAGGCCATCTATCAAGGCTTCATATTCAGCCACATTGTTGGTGCAGGAAAATTGTAGCCTATATGCTACCAAGAATGACTTCCCTTGTGGATTAATGAGGTCCACACCTACTCCAACTCCCTGGTTTAACTTCGAGCCATCAAATCTTAAGATCCATGGTTCTTTTAATGATTTATCAGGACCTTCCCTTTTCTATTTGGCACATGTAGCTGCTCCTACAGATATCCATTTAATCTTTTGTGGTTTATCTTTCACCACATTTGGATGTTTTTGTGGAACTATAACATCCTCCTTTTTCTTTTGAACATCATCATGTTGAGTATCTTCTCTTTTTATTAACTCGATGTCATCATATCCCTTATTAAGTGATATTGCAATTTCTTTTCCTGTATCTTTAGGAATATCTCTAACCTTATGCAATTTATTACTTGAGCACAATTGCTCTTCTTTGTTTAGTATGTGTAGACACAGAGCACAAGTTGTCTCTGAATGGGGAGCCTCATGAAGCCTACACCATCCTTCAATTAATACATGATGTAGTGGAATTCCCTACAAAATGTGTCTCTGAATTTGCTTGGACAAGAATTCCTCAAATTGTGTCAAATGACTCCCTCTATCTTCATTCGACAACTTATAATCAAACTCAATGAGAAAGTCAGTCCTTGGCGTGGTGGTACTTATCCTATCATTGGATCGCATATCATTATGTGCCATCACCTCTTTTGAATTAGTCATCAAGATATTTGTAACTTCTTTTTCATGTCCCTCTGCATCTGAGGAATATAAAAAATGATCCTGATCATTAGCATCAAGTATTTCACTTACCCCTAGCCATGATGATATGTCAGCTCTAATTCAATCATATCCAGACATGCTTCACATGCACTTTCTAAGTGTGCATCCTCATGCAACCTACACCATCCGGTCATCAGGATATCTTCTATGGATGTCCCCATCAATTGACACTTCTAAACTTCCTTGGACAGATACTTCTCAAATTCAAGGAAGTGATCCACCTCATCTTCATTAGTTGAGCTACAATCTGATTCTTTCATCAACCCAGCCTCTGGCATAATTTCTTCCTTGTCACTATATTCTTGCCTATAATAGGACATCATCAACACTTCCTCTATCCTGACTCCCTGAGGTCTCAGTGCATATACCCTTGGCTCAATGTCCACATATAATATTTCATTATTTTGATTATACTCAGTGATCATGTGTTTCATTCAGGGTTCCGCTTCAATTCTGAGTTGATTAGGAATGTCCTTCCATGGCAACCACATATGGGAGAAATTTGTAGCCATGTAACCATTTAGAGTCTTGGACCAATCTTTGCTGAGGAGCATACCATATGTGTCAGGTCTATCCACAACCTGAATATCTATGTAGTATTACACTCTGGGATCTAATGCAAGCTGCATGTGTATGTACGTCAACTCTCCTACCACACTAACCTCTAACTTGTCTAGTTGAGTTACTTTCTTGAGTGATTTTGCTAGATGTAGACCTAATGTTTGACAAATAGACAAGGGCATCACATTGGTAGAGGCACATGAATCTACAAGACAATTGTGTAGGTTCTTACCAAAGATCCTAAGTGTGAGTAAGAAAGGGGGTGCCTCAGATTTATCTTTGTATAGGCTCATCTGTGCTGCATTAGCAATATGAACTGTGGCTTGTATTTTTGGTTTGATAGTATTATCTCTAGGTGCATGATCTCTAGCAGGGATATGACTAGGATTATGACCAGGACCATCTTCCTTAGTCGTAGGTTCATCTAGTGACTTTAGAAAGGCTTTCTTAATGACATGAGTTTTCAATAATTCAGACAAAGACAAAATGATCTTAATCTTCTTCATTTCCTCAACAAGCTAAGCAACAAGTTTGTCAGACTCATGCAACTAATTCATAGCTTTTGTTACTACTGTTTATGGTGTAAAGTACTATGTATTCACCTTAGGAGTTCTAGGATTATTGCTAGCCTTAGGATCTAGAGGCGTGTTGAAATTGTTAGGAGGGATGGATGTAGTCAAAGGACTAGTAGGGTGATTTCTATTGCTCCTAAGGTTATAATTGTGTCTTCCCTAATACTACTGATGATATGCATGAACTTCTTCAGCTTCTTGTTTAGGCTCATTTTCATCCTCAAGGGGAAAAACATAATTTGTTTCAAAGGCCATAGCTGGCTCCTCACATGCCAGGGTATAGTTTTCATGTATTGCAATTATCTGATGATCCTAGTGACCAAAGGAACTTTCAAGCACCATAGGTGACTCATATCCTAAGGGAACAATCTCATTACCCTTAGGAAAAGGTACATCTCCTATAGTGTTTGACACCTCAGCTTGAAATATACTAGCTGCTATTTTGAACTGTGGACAATCCAACTCAGCATGTGCATTTGTATTATGCATCCTGAACCAGTTGGTGAGTGCAACCTCTACCAAATTAACTCTAGTGGTCTACTTAGGTGCAGTAGGGGGATAGTTATCGAGAGGTGATGGCAATGAACCATTGTTTGGCTGGGTGTCCCATACTCTTGGTGGTCTAGGTGCAGTATTATTACTGTTGAAATTTCTGTCATTGTTATATCCACAATCAGGATATCTAGATCTTTCATTATTGTTACCATATCCTCTATTAGGATATACTCTGATTTGCTGGTTCTAAGGATTAGACTGAGCATAAAAGTTTTGAGTTCTCAGATGAGTGACTTCAGTAGTCATCTTTCTTAACTGGGTTGATATCTCCTTAATATCATCTTTTTCTTCATGTACTTTGGCTACTACATTATCCTGATGTGGCTGGAAGAATGAACTACCATTATTGTTTTGTGCAACATCCTGAAGTAGATGTCTAGGATGTGGTATGATCTGACCATTTCCATGAGGTGGCATAATTCTAACTGGAGGTACTTACAATGGATTAGACATTATAGATGGAGGCATCAAAGCTCCACTGACTTGTGGTTGACTAAGATATGTAGGATATCCTAAGTTAGGTGTAAGACCTGGTGTTAATTGTTAGTTAACCTTGACAGCTTCTTCAAAGGCACTTGACAAGGATGTGATGGCAGTGTGTGTCCTAATAAACATAGATGTTAAATGATCCAGAGATGAATAATAAACTAACCTAGCTACCACATCATCAACATTATAAGGAGCTGTTAGTTTAGAATACATCTTCTAGAATCTAGTTTTAAAGTTTGAAATCAACTCTCCTTCAGCTCTTTTAATGGTGGCAAAGAGATGATACATCATGGCTGCATCTATAGGTATTTTGAATATGGTTTTGAAAGTTTTTTCTAGGGTATCCCAAGAGTTAATGGAAGCTTGAGGAAGACTAACAAACCAACCATATGTTTCTTCTCCTAGTGAATAGGGAAATAATCTACATACAACATCCGCATGTTGTATCCTAGCCTTGAAATAGGCCTCCTTGAAGGTTCAAATATGATCATCTGCATCTTGATACGGATGATATTTTGGACAAATCTTGTCTAGATTTTTAGGCAAATCATTATATGCAACAAAATGAAGCGGTGACTCAACAACAAAGAATGACATCGCAACTTGTACTAGAGGTGCTAAGGGAGCTACTGGAGGATTAATGACAATAGGTCTAGGCTAAGGTCTGGGATGACTAGAAGAATGTGGTTTAGGTCTAAATACTGGCAATTCTTCTAAAGGTCCAGAGGATCTTGATCTAGTGTTAGGTCGATGAGCTAGTTCTTCATAGTTTAGAATAGACTTTGGATATTTTGACATAATCTTCACAAATATGTGAATAATTTCCTTGCAAGAATGGATATTTAGCTTAGATGACAAAACATTTGCAAAGAATGCAAATACCGACTCACACATTTGAAATCCAGACAACTGTCTACAAATACCAAGGTGAATGTCCACAAGGATGTGATATTTATGATCAGATTCCTTAAATTTTCAAAGGTTGAGAGAAATTGAATGGAGATGCTTAGTATTCGGAGTATTATTGAGAAATTTGAAAATATTTCCACACAAGATCATGGGAAATGATATCAGGATGACAAATCCTCAAATCAATTTGATCGGCCCTCCTTCTAGTGCCAAAAAATGTTGATACAATTGTTAATCATATTAACAATGATAAAAATTCATAAAGGAAACCTTTATCTTCTTGTAAAATATGACCAATTCAGGATGAATTCATGATTCCATGTCTTCGTAGATTAGAACATGATCTTATGATAATCTCTCAGTCGGTTTGATGTGAATTGCTATTAAATCCTTTAGGGGCCTTATGCATGAATTTCAAGGTAATTTGTATCTAGATGTGTAAATATTCGTGCTATTTCACCTGCTCTATATAAATTCTCAACAAACGATGTCAAATCCCATAATCTCTAATTAGAATATGCACATATTCTTTCTAAGTTTGATCAATTCTTCTGATCTTCACTTTGGTTAAGATTATTCATGATGATGTGTTTAACTTTGATTAGTTCTTCTGAATTTAGTCATATTTGAACTAATATTTTCTTAATTGTACTTTTGCGCTTCAAATTATTCTAAATAATGTGCCAATAAGCTAGTTTGTCCATGATCTTTGTCATTATTCTTAAGTATTTGCATGATATTTTCAATTCTACATGTGATTTGTTCAAATATACATATGATATTCATGTATCTACGGATGTCTGCGTATTTATGGTGTTCTGCTTACCATGTGTCAATATTTGTAGTTTGATGATGGTGATTTAATGAAATATAAAGAATTTGAAATGAAATCCTAAAATTATTTAAAGTGAGTGAGTTTTGACAGTTGGTCCATATGCATAATTTAACATTTCATGAAAAGAGATAAAAATCAAACCATGTGTTGCCAGGTCATTCCATAACTTCACACAGTTGATGCTAATCTTCTATGGAACAAGATGACAACAATATCCACCAATTCATATGCACTCCAAGGGATGCAACAAATCACAATGAAATATCAAGATGACATCCACACAAGATTACTCAGAATTTACGATTATTTAGTAATCTGGGTCTCTATTTCATTCAACATTCAAAAGTATGCATATATATAATCAATCTCAAGAAAGAACCATGTAGCTCATCAATTCTCTCTCCATTAAGCTCCTAATAATGTACAAGATGGCAGTCCACCTCCTTTTATAGAACAAGCAGAGGATGCGGTTACAAAAGATCTCAATATTTAATGGTCAAGATTAAAAGTGGCACATGATTACCAGTTGGCAATCAATTTGGTTGTGTACAGCTGGCACGTAGAAATATTCTGGAATCATTGACTTGGTCAACATGATCCCTCTTACTTTGCATTATCATTAGGCTCTTCATCAGTAGATGATTCATCTTCTGTTACTCTGCATTTGGTTCCCTGGATGAGCTCATATGTATGGATGGCTTTGTCTATTTCTGCTTCATCCACTACTTTGGCCTTCTTGGCTACACATTCTTGCACCTTCAATTGCTCCTATAGAGATATTCACCTATTTGTCTGGCTATCTAGCTCTTCTTTATATTTCTCTATTTTGGCTTTCATCCTCATATCCTTATCAATGGTTGCCTCAGAAAAATGCTTAATTGGATCCTATGCTACAAGCTTGAAATTATCTTTGAATGCCTTAGTAGCAAATCCTCATCTTGATTTTCTACTTTTCCTTCAACCTCACCTTTAAGGGCTTCCAAAATCTCTATCCTAGTAGGTCATGTATTTTAACACTAACATCTGTAACTTTAGCATTGCATCTTTTCAGGATATCTACCTCAAATTTTACATCCTCACACCAACTATCTAGTAATGGCAATGTTTGGGGTGTTAAGACATTCTTGGTCATCATGATGTTAGTATCCATTTTCCTCATCTCTTTGAGTATTTTCATAAGTTTGTTACTCTTTATCAATCTTTCACTAACTTCTTTCTTCACTTTGTTAGCCTTCCCCTTCAAGTTACACAACATGTCCAAATTGGACAATGAAATTCTGATTACTTGTTCACCATCAGCCAAAATCTTGGTGAACCAACCATCCATTACTTGTACATGATTTTTCTACACATCCAAAGAAGCTGTCTCTTCTTGTGATACTAATGTCAAGGATGCATCCTCTATAATCTGAATATTGGTTGGTGCTACTAACCCTCTCACAAAAGCCTATAATTGGGCTACTTGCACTTTATACATCCTCTTCTTGGCCTTAGCCTTCTTTATTCTAGCCTCCACTGCATTTGTATGATCCCTCAATCCTTGGATCTCTTGTTCATCTGTGGCATGGACCAAATCGATGGTAGTTATTTGGAATTCATTAGGGCTTATTTCTCCTTTGGCCTCATCTACTTTTGGCACAATCATTTGAGCTATTCTTCTTCCTGTAGTTGCATCTCATTTTATTGTTGAGACTATCCTTGTCCTCCTCTTCTATTTGGTTGGGTCCAATGTAAACAATGATTTGAAATCAAAGGGCTTGGTCTCCTTTTGTCGATGTTCCACTTTTGATGACATCCATGAGAATGCAGTTGATCCTGACCCTCCTTGGTCTGGCTACTCAATTTGAGCATCTTGTATCTCTTTATTCTTGTTTGCTTCATCATTACCAATAGGAACTTGTGCATTTTCTAGCTGATTTTTCTCCTGATCCTATTGTGATGTGATGACCTTAGGATTTTCTATTTGTTGGTCTTTATTTTGATCAGCCTGGCCATAATCATGAAAATTTTCTTGCTCTGGAAAGGGCTGATCCAGATTTGATATATCTAATGGCTCATCTTGAACTTGATTATCCTTATGCACATCCTAAACTGGTTCTCCTTGCATCACTTCTTCTTGGGTATTTTCAGGCCCCGATGTTTGATCTCCTTGGTGAGATTCTTGCAATTGTTGTTTTCTATCACCCTCATCAGTTTTACTTTCTATATCCATAATTGACCCTGACACTAGCCCTTGTTTAGGGTTATCCATCAAGATATCCTAATGTACCCCTTCAATTAGGTCATCTTTTTTTGTATCATCAACATCCATGGGGATGTTCTCTTTTGGATCCTTGTCATTTTTTATAGTCTCTACTTTTCCTTGATCCCCACCCTTACGTTGATATGTCAAATCGATTACCTCTGGGCTTGTGACTGCCTCAATTAGGACATTTAGAGGTTCCATTTGCACTTCTACCTCTGGAGACTTTGCTTTATCAGTATTTTTATCTTTCATTTATGTATCCTTACTTCCCCCCTCAGCTTTAGTATGGTGGAGTAATGTTTCAATAGGATGAATAGTCGCATCCTTGACTACATCATCATTGGTCAAATTGACTATAGAAATCAATGGAAGAGGCTTATTCACTTCTTTCTATAATGATTTATTAATGGCTTCTTGTGTCATTTCAGACTTTACCTTAATGATATCCTTAGTAGGGACATTATGCTACAACTCTTTCACAACATTCAAAATATGACCCAAATACACTTGTGTTGGAAAAGGGGATGGAATTACCCCTCTCATGATTGGACCTAGATATCTAGAATGCCTATGGATATTGATTCCTTGTAATACATCCAGTCCTTTCTCTATAATGGTCCTAATTGGACCTTGTTCTTGATCTTTAGGCATCTCGTCCATTGCAGCTGATTTCTATGGCATTAAAATTGGAATAGCCACCAGTGGTGTATCCCTAGGAGGTGAGGGTGGTGTATACACCAGTGAAACTCACTCAACTATAGGTTATTCCATAGTCCTAGAAGAACTAGGCTGCACTCATTTGGTGTCAAGGACCCACCTCTTATGCACTAGAAAATCATCATATCTAGGCTCCTCTCTTTCCTTCATTTTACTTTTCTTATCATAGGTGACCACGACACCTTTTGTTTTCAATACACTAACCTTCTTGACTACCCAGTTCTTGGTCCTTGCCATGACTTTGGCAGTAAGGACATCAATTGAGGTCTCACCCCCTTGGGTCTAGTTTAGAGGTACCAATGCTTCATTATACACCTTGTTGTCTTCATACTCTGGGTCCAGAATATCATCATCATCATTCTTGAGCTGAGGAGGGACCTCTGGTTATCCAATGGTCCTTATCCTATCCATTGTCATCCTTTGATATTCTCTTTTCCCCACCTCATGCTCGTCATCACAGTCTACCTAGTAATCCTCTAAATGCATGGTGTGTTTGTATTTCTTGTTGAACCTCTTTTCAACCCTATGATAAGGATCATAATCTCTGGCCAATGGCAACAATTGTAAATGTAACTTCTTCAAATCTGATTCAAGCTTTTTGGTATTATCCATAGATCCTACCATGAACTAGTTAAGCTCTATAAGGAACTTTCTATATGGTTTTCCTTCTGTACTCTTAGACAATTCAAATATGGGGAGCTGTTGTCTCACCATCTCCATCAGGACCACCTTATCTAAAGGATACGTAGGTAGCATAAAGGGATTTCCACTAAACCCCTCCATCTGGATGTAAAAGTAGGTCTTGGCCTATATATCCATCGATCATCTTAGTGTCTCCCACTGAAAATCCTTTTTTCTCTATCTCCTTCCAGAAGCCTAATAATGTGCATTATAAAATGGTCGTTCACAATCTTGTAATGCTACATAGATTGTGTCCTCTTCAACTGGGGATAATGTTCCAAGGGAGTTTTATCATGGGGCAATCAACCCATTTTCCCTATTGTTTGCAAGCCATCAAAAGCGCCCTTGGCTACACAGGCATATACCAGATATGATGTCATCTTGAATACTCTATCTTTTTCCTTTCTCCATTTTACCATCTAGTTATACATGGAATCACTAATAATTTTAGCCCACTAGACCTTTCCATCTTTTTTCTCCATGACCATCTGGATTAGTCTGAACATCTAGGACTCTAAATTTCCATAGCTTGCCTTCCATCTCATTTTGCTAAGCAATAAAATCATACATTGCACTACCTCACTAAAATCATATTTATACAAGTGGTGTGGCATCTTAGCCACTGCTTTGGCTTTGTTATTTGGATCTCTCCATCCCTAGAAAATCACCTTTCTACAATCCTTCTGGTGAAGGTCATGTTCTTTGGCTAGTGCATCTAACTCTGACACATAAACCCCCCTAGATATTGGCAAATTAAATGCCTCAGTTATTCCATCTACATACAAATCTGCATAGATTCTTCCCTGTTTCTCAACCCTCCTTGTGACAACATTATAATTTTGTGTGCATTCAATCACAAGCTCTAGAGCCTCCACAGCATAAGCAAAAATGGCCACATAATACATCCATGAAGTGACTATGTTCTTCAGAACAGGATGGTCCTCTCTACCATTGATTCTAGCTCAAAATACCTTAATATCTATATTATCTGAATGGGTATCCTCTGCAAATCCTTGTTTATTTTATATGCCACATGCTTTAGGAAACATGGCCTATTTAAACTTAGCATTTTGCTTATCCATATGTGGTTGAGACATCTTGTCCTACAATTTCATGGGCATGTCTTAAATAGGGCACTATGTAATACTAGGGTTAGCATGTTTAAATCTAAGAATTCAATAATCATAGCATTCAATTATACATTAAATCGATATGCAACCCTAAATTCCATCTAATTTTAGCATTTTACATGCTTTCCAGCTTAAAATCATGAAATATTGTTGTGAAATATCTAGTTAGGGTTTGATTCGTACATACATCATTTTCTAAACCTGAATTAAAAAAAAGAAGATACTAGGATTAAAATTGTGTAAAGGATCCCTTTATTGTGTTGCAAGTCTGGTCACAGGTTCACTATAGCAGCTTTAATGGAGTTCCCAAGTTTTCTGAGTGAAATTGACGCAGAGCCACAACTGGAAACGTTCAATGGAATGGTGGAATTTGATATTTCTTATTTCATCGACAAGAGTTGTCTAAGTGTCTTACCGATATACCCTATCAGCCTGACAATAACTATCGGCACCTCCTATACATCTCACCCTGATACCCATCTCACCCCGATGAGTATTTCGTTTATGTGCCTATCGGCAAGACTTCGTCTATCGGCTTCTCCAAATTGAGCTATCCCGATGACTATTGTCACGACGATACATAAAAACATTTACCCTCTTATCGACGGTTCCTGTTACCTCCGCTATCGGTCACCCGATGTATCTTTCGACAATGTATAAGCGCGATGTATATTTCCAATATACAAGTGCTAGATACAAACAAAACATACATTCACTGAATATTCCTTCGGATATGCCCTCAATGTATGTTTGACCCGCTGACTACCTTTGTATAAAATCCTTTGTATTGGTGGAATGTATATTTGGACATACAACCGAATATACAATGCCAAAATATGCATTCAACGAATATTCCTCAGAATATCCCTTCCACGATCCGTTGACCTTTGACTTTCTCCTGTACCATCTGAATGTATATTTGCAATATACATTCACCATATGCAAACCATAAAGTGCATTTGATGTATACGCAGAGACATGCAACTGCAGTATACTCACAAAATGTATACCAAAAGATGTATACACAGAACTTGTATGACCCAATGCCCCTCAGCGATATACACAAACTTTGTATATCTTGAATGTATATTTTAATGTACATTTAGAATGTACAACCCCAATATGCAAACAAAAGATACATCTCCCATCTATCCTTGGTGAATGTATCTTTGACTCGCCGTTGACCCGCTTGTATGTTCCAACATACAACAGCGATATGCAAATGATAGATACACACAAAATGATCCTCAGATACAAAAGCGATATACACAAGAAATGTATATTTGAACTACTTCATCTTTGTATCATCAAAACATGCATTTTTAACAAGTTCTAACATCCAAACCGGTTAGCGATATATGCACAGATACAAATGCGATATACACACAGACTGTATGTCGCATACAAACCCTGTATATCCATCAAATGTACATTTTGACAAAACCCTCAAAACTTCACAAATTTCACATAGAAAACACTGCAATCGGGCCGAACCATTTCCTGGGCAACTTTAACTTAGAATTTAACCTTCAAACCCTAGCACATGAGGATGCTAGGATAAATCATAGCATGCTACAAATTGATCCCAAAAACATGAAATGCACAAACATAAAAATAGAAAAGAAAACTAAACTATTGTACATGCCCATTCCATTGATTTAGAGAATCAACTGGTGGAATGGATGAATGAATCCATTTCGCCTGTAAAATCAAAATCAACTACACAGATAGATCAAAGATCAGACAAATGAAACAGTGGGATCTTCTTTATTCCAATAACAAAAATGCATACAAATATCACAGCCCCACTATATCACAATGCTCAGTCTGATCTACAAAACACAATGTCTCTGTTTCTCCTATGCAACTATCTCTCTAAAACAAACTGATCTATGGCATAAATAGCTACTCTTCACGAGTAGTACAGACTCGATTCCCAGTGGCTGGGAAGACATCCATCTCAACAAACTATAACTATCTACACACTATCTGAGATTGATCCAAAACATAAGAATTGGTCTAATGGACCTTATTACATCATAAAGTCAAAACATACTATAATTAGACTTAATCTTTATTTCCAAGGGGTGCTCCTGCACCATACTCCCTAGAAGAAGAAATCTTAAGTCCACTTGAGATGAGAGTATGTAGGTCTGAACCATGTTGGTTGATCTATTCTTCAGTCATCCACACTGCTTCTGAATCAGGTTTTCCCTGCCAAGCCACCAAATATTGCAAATATTGTTTGTTTCGGGTCGTCTTGATCACTCTTGTGTCTAAAATCTTCTGCAATTGTGGTGGATCATGTTTTGGAATGTCATCAACTGCTGTATCCTGTAGTAGTTCCTATTCTTCATCTGGATTATGCTTGTATGGAGTTAAATCACATACATTGAATATAGGTGATAAACCAAGATCATAAGGAAGTTGTATCTCATAAGCATTTGGCCCACATTTCTTCAAAATCTGACATGGTCCAATCTTCCTATGCATGAGTTTGGTATATTTACCTTTAGGAAGTCTTTCCTTTTTCAAATGTACCCATACCAAATCTCAAACATCAAACTGTACATCTTTCTTCTTTCTATCAGCATATTCTTTATACTTCAAGGTAGTGTGTTGTAGCTGGGTCTTTACTTAATCATGAACCTCTTTTATGGCTTTTGCAAAAGCTTCTCCATTTGCACTAACAAAATCTCCTGTAGGTAGATCTCTCAGCTCCAAAATACCTCGTGGATGTAAATCATAGACTATCTGAAAAGGTGATTTCCCTGTGCTTCTATTGACAGTATCATTATAGGAAAATTCTACCTGTGGTAGGATATTATCCCACTTGTCTCCATGCTGTCTTGTCAAACATCTGAACAAATTCCCTAAGGAATGATTTACCACTTCAGTCTGTCCATCCGTTTGAGGATGATATGCGGATGAGAAAGACAAATTTGTTCCAAGCTTCTTCCAAAGAGTTCTCCAGAAATGACCAATAAACTTCACATCCCTATTTGACACTATGCTCAATGGAAATCCATGTATTCTTACTATTTCTTTGAAAAACAAATCTGCAATATAAGAAGCATCAGCAGTGGTTTTGCATGGTAAGAAATGTGACATTTTGTTGAATCTGTCCACTATAACAAAAACACTGTGATATCCCTTTCTTGTCCTTAGTAAACCCAAAACAAAATCCATACTTATGCTTTCCCATGGTCTGGAAGGAATGGGTAATGGCTGATATAAACTTGCATTAGTTGATCTTCCTTTTGCTTTCTGACATATCACATGTGTTTCCACAAATTTTCTGACATCTGATTGTAACTTAGGCCAATAATAATGTCTTCTAACAAGATCAAGAGTCTTGTCTAAACCAAAATGTCCTGCCATAGCTCCACAATGTTTCTCTTTTATGATGTTCAACCTCATAAAACACCTTGGAATACACAACTGTCCACCTTTGAACAACAATCCATCTTGGATCAGAAATTCAAAGAACTCAGCATGATATTTATCTCCAAAAGAAGTACATACCTGATATATCTCTCCAAAATCTTCATCATCATCATACATGGTCTTCAATGAATCAATGCCAACACTTTCCAACTGGATCTGGTTGACCGTTAGAGCTCTCCTGCTCAAGGCATCGACTACCTTATTTCTGACTCCTTTCTTATGCTTCAATGTGAAAGTAAAAGCTTGCAAAGTTTCTACCCATTTCATATGCCTATGATTTAGTTTTTCCTGGCTGTTGATAAAACTTAGAGCCTGATTATCTATGAATACTATGAATTCTTTTGGCATCAAGTAATGCCTCCACTTCTTGAGTGACTAGACTAAAGCATACATTTCCAAATCATATGATGAATACCTCTTTTTAGCATCATTGAGCTTCTCACTAAAAAATGCAATTGGCCTACCTTCTTGGCTAAGTACTGCTCCAATTGCCATGTGACTGGCATCACATTCTACCTAAAATTTTTTGTTAAAATATAGAAGCGCAAGGACTGGCTGTTGTGCCACCTTCTTCTTCAATGTTTCAAAGGAATCATCTGCTTCCTTAGTCCAAGCAAATCTGCACTTTTGTCCTTTTATAGTATCAAGCATGGGTGCACAAATATGACTAAACCCTCTTATAAACTTTCTGTAGAAGGTTGCTAGCCCATGGAAACTTCTGACATCATTCATAGTCCTTGGAGTTGGCCAAGACAATATGGCACTTACCTTCTCCTTATCCATTTGCAACTTTCCTTGTGAAATGACAAAACCCAAATATGTGATCTCCTCCTGCATGAACAAACACTTGTCCAAATTTATCATCAGCTGCTCTTCATGTAACCTCTTGAGAACCAAACCTATATGTCTGAGATGTTCTTCCTTTGTATTGCTGAAAATCAGAATGTCATCTAGATATACTATGACAAACTTTCCCATGAATTCTCTCAAAACCTCATTCATCAATCTCATAAAAGTACTAGGTGCATTAGACAAACCAAAAGGCATAACTTTCCACTCATACAACCCTTCATTGGTTTTGAATGTTGTTTTCCATTCATCTCCTGGCCTAATCCTAATCTGATGATAACCACTCTTCAAGTCTATTTTTGTAAAATACTTAGCACCTCCCAAACAGTCAAGTAAATCCTCTATCCTAGGTATTGGAAACCTATACCTGATTGTTATCTTATTAATAGCCCTGGAATCTATGCAAAGCCTCCAAGTGCCTTCTTTCTTTGGTGCTAGTACAGCTGGTACTGCACATGGGCTTAAACTTTTACCAATCAGACATGTGTCTAACAATTCCTTAATTTGTCTTGCTACTTCTGCATTCTGTTTTGGAGTTAGCTTATATGCTGCTTTGTTTGGAAGTGTAGATCCTAGTATTAGACCTATGCAATGGCTGATATCCCTTACAGGTGGTAGGGATCTTGGCATTCCATTAGAGATGATGCCTTTATACTTATCCAATAACTCTTGGATAGCTGGGTCTATGAACCTCTGCTTCTTCTCTTTCTTAACTCCTTACTGTTGTTCTCTATTCACTGTCAGACATGGAATTAGGGCATATGCAACTGCACCTTCTGCTGCTACTTCTTTCATGAATTGTTTTCCTTCCATCAGCATTACCTTTACTTCTTTTCCCTTTGATTTCTCCTCTTTCTCTGTCAATGGTAGTAACTTTGTCACCGTACCATTCTTGGTGATTGTATAGGTGTTTCTAACACCATCATGGCGTGCCTGCAAGTCATACTGCCATGGTCTTCCAAATAAAAGATGGTAAGCATTCATCTTGGTGATGTCAAACAACAACTTGTCCTTATATGATCCAATCTGAAATTCTACCCAAGCCTGCTCTTCTACAACTGTTTGCTGACCTTGGGTAAGCCATGAGACCTTATATGGGGATGGGTGAGGCAATCTTCTAAGCTTAAGCTTTGTTACCATTTCATCAGATACAAAATTTTCAGTAGAACCAGAATCAATTAAAACTTTACATGCCTTACCTCCTGCCTTGCATGTAGTTCTAAAAAGAGACTTTCTTTGTGGGGGTTCTTTGTCAGGTACCTTCATGGTAGTCATTGTTCTCCTCATCATCAGAGATTCTCCACTTTCTGGATATCCATAATTGTCAGAAGCATTCACACTTTGAAAAGCATTTGAGCTAGTTGCACTTTAGCTATCAAGTTCTTGGATCAGATTCGTTCTCCTTTCTCCTGTTGAACTTGTTTCCTTTTTTGGACATCTACTGGCTATATGGCCTTCTTTATTACAGTTATAACATCTGATAGATCCTCTGCCCTGGGATCTTCCTCTGAAAGGTCTTCTGCCTCTGAAGTTTTCTTGCTGATTGTAACTTCCTCTCTGGTTTTGACTGTTATCTCCCTTGCTGTTGTCATGACTGGATTCTCCCTAATATCCAAATCCATGTCCTCTACCTCTGAAAGGACCTCTTCCACCTCTTTGTTGTTTTCCTCTTCCTCTATTGTTCTGTTCTTATCTTCTCTTTAACTTCTCTTCCACTTTCAATGCCAATTGAAAACATTTCTGAACTATATCTGGGTTATGTAGATTCAAATCTTCCTGAATGTTGAACCTCAATCCATTAAGGTATCTGGCTACCCTTTCTTCCTCACTCTCTTTTGATTTTGTCTTGACTCAAAGTTTCATAAATTCTTCTGTATATGAACTGACATCTAGCTCCTTCTGCTTCATATTTTGTTTCCTCTTATGCAATTGGATGCTGTAATCCAATGGAACATAAGCTTCTTTTACTAAAGCCATCATCTTCTTCCACGTAGCAACTCTACGCTTTCCTTCTTGTACTCTGTCATCTTGGATGAAATTCCACCAAGTTAATGCAGCCTCTTTCATTTTTGATTGGGCTATCTTTACCCTCTGGTGTTCTTGTATCTCCTCTGTCTCAAAGAAATTATTTAAGGAGTCTATCCACTCCATCACCGATTCAGGATCCATCTTTCCTGTAAACACTGGCAAATCTAGTCTCACATCCATGGTTCTCCTCTCCATGGATTTGAGGGCATTAATCAAGGGTCTCTGGTCTGCAGGAATGTCTTCCTCATTCCACCTAGGGATCTCTTCTTCTTCCCTATCTTCTTCTTTACCAGAACCTACTCTGTCCCTCAACTTCTCCAACTCATTTCTCAACACCTGATTCTGAACTTTAACAGCAACGCTCTCAGCAATCTACTTCTTTACCAGAACTGCCAACTCAACATTGGTCATCCCATTAGAATCTCTGATGTTCCTTCTTCATCCGACACCTTACCATCTTCTTATCTTCCCAGAAGATTCTTCCTTTTCTCTGATACCACTATGACGCAGAGCCACAGCCGGAAACGTTCAATGGAATGGTGGAATTTGATATTTCTTATTTCATTGACAAGAGCTGTCTAACTGTCTTACCGATATACCCTATCGGCTTGACAATAACTATCGACACCTCCTATACATCTCACCTCGATACCCATCTCACCCCGATGAGTATTTCGTTTATGTGCCTATCGGCAAGATTTCATCTGTCGGCTTCTCCAAATTGAGCTATCCCGATGACTATTGTCACGACGATACATACAAACATTTACCCTCTTATCACCGGTTCCTGTTACCTCCGCTACCGGTCGCCTGATGTATCTTTTGACAATGTATAAGCGCGATGTATATTTCCAATATACAAGTGCTAGATACAAACAAAACATACATTCATCGAATATTCCTCCAGATATGCCCTTAATGTATGTTTGACCCGCTAACTACCTTTGTATAAAATCCTTTGTATCGGTGGAATGTATATTCGGACATACAACCAAATATACAATGCCAAAATATGCATTCAACGAATATTCCTCAGAATATCCCTTCTAGGATCCGTTGACCTTTGACTTTCTCCTGTACCATCCGAATGTATATTTGCAATATACATTCACCATATGCAAACCATAAAGTGCATTTGATGTATACGCAGAGACATGTAACTGCAGTATACTCATAAAATGTATACCAAAAGATGTATACATAGAACTTGTATGACCTGATGCCCCTCAGCGATATACACAAACTTTGTATATTTTGAATGTATATTTTCAATGTACATTTAGAATGTACAACCCTGATATGCAAACAAATGATACATCTCCCATCTATCCTTGGCCAATGTATCTTTGACTCACCGTTGACCCGCTTGTATGTTCCAACATACAATAGTGATATGTAAATGACAGATACACACAAAATGATCCTTGGATACAAAAGTGATATACAAAGGAAATGTATATCCGAACTACTTCATCTTTGTATCATCAAAACATGCATTTTTAACAAGTTCTAACACCCAAACCAGTTAGTGATATACGTACAGATACAAATGCAATATACACACAGACTGTATGTTGCATACAAACCCTGTTATCTGTCAAATGTACATTTTGACAAAACCCTCAAAACTTCACAAATTTCACACAGAAAACACTGCAATCGGGCCGAACCATTTCCTGGGCAACTTTAACTTAGAATTTAACCTTTAAACCCTAGCACATGAGGATGCTAGGATAAATCATAGCATGCTACAAATCGATCCCAAAAACATGAAATGCACGAACATAAAAATAGAAAAGAAAACTAAACTATTGTACATGCCCATTCCACTGATTCAGAGAATCAACCGGTGGAATGGATGAATGAATCCATTTTGCCTGCAAAATCAAAATCGACTACACAGATAGATCGAAGATCAGACAAATGAAACAACAAGATCTTCTTTATTCCAATAAAAGAAATGCATACAAATATCACAGCCCCATTGTATCACAATGCTCAGTCTAATCTCCAAAACACAATGTCTATGTTTCTCCTATGCAACTATCTCTCTAAAACAAACTGATCTAGGGCATAAATAGCTACTCTTCACAAGTAGTACAGACTCGATTCCCAGCGGCTGGGAGACTTCCAAGTGGTTGGGAAGACAGCTATCTCAACAAACTATAATTGTCTACACACTATCCTAGATTGATCCAAAACATAAGAATTGGTCCAATGGACCTTATTACATCATAAAGTCAAAACATACTATAATTAGACTTAATCTTTATTCCCAAGGGGTGCTCCTGCACCAGAAATACTAGCTCTCGGAATACAATTGTGAGATTACTATTTTGTAGGAAAAAGGGAGGATAATGAATACAAGGGTTAAATCCTCCTTTCTCTACAAACATTTAAGGACATATCAACCAAGTTGAATCACACTTTTGCAAGAGGATTCACCTATAGGTTAGGCTGTCACTTGGAACGATGTGGAAATTCAAAGATTTTTAACTAATATATCAATTTAATACTCAAATACCCTTAAAACCCTAATTATGTAAAACAGTAAGTAAAATGATGAATTACGACAAATGCTTAAAGACCAAGATAGTAGGAAGAGGCTAGTTATTGACTGTTTTTCAAAGTTTAGGATGTGGAATACTCAGGGAAAATATCACTAGCGCCCCTGTCCAAGGTAGTATTTTCTTTCTGGAATCTTGATCTCCTTTTGACACTGATGATCACTGTACTTTCTATTTCTATCTCAGGAAATGTGGAGGACACTACCTCTAGCACCCAAGTCCAAGGCTAGATATTTTTCAGGGTGTCGGAGCTCCTTCATGTGCTGATTATCACTATCACAATGACTTTTGTGTTTGCAACTTTAGAGGACATTGGCATTAGCGCCTAAGTCCAAGAAGTACTTTTCTTCAAAGACCCAGAATTTGCACACTATCTTACTATTCCCTGCAACTCTACTCCGTCAAGATATGACACATGTAACTTGCAATCATAAGGAGAGTGGTTGGGGGTTGTGGTGTTTAGAGGCTTTCCTCAGTCAAGCCCCAGATAGACATTCAAGTCTTCTGAACACCATTGTTAGATAAAAAGTGTGTATCCCTACGGGATAGAGGCAAAATCTAAATGGTAAATGATTGAAAACACAAATAAATGTCACCTCAGAGGTGTAGATCTCACATAGATGAAGATTCTTTAGCACATGAGAAGATGAAGCTAAATCTGCAATCACAAACACAATAACAATGCTTTGTTCTACAACAATGAATATCTTGAATGCTCTAAAATCATATGTTTGCTAAAAGTTCATAATCATCTTCTAGTTTGCAAATGAAACACTAGACATGCTTATATATGCAACTAAACACATTCTCGCTAAGAATTTCATAATTCAAACTTAAGATGTTGGCATGGGACCTAAGTAATGGTCATAAAAATGACATTAAAATTTAGGGCTGACCTAAAATGGGGCAGGACTAGGGTGCTAGTACCCAATTCTACCCTCTCAAATTAGGTTAGGATCTACTTAAATAGCATCCCCTAGGTCCTATTTGCCATAACACTTAGGGGTTTTCTCATCGGGATTCAAAATTAACATGGAAGATTCTTATAATGTATTCTAAGGATTCGGGAGCTAAACCTTAAGAGGGAAAAGTCCCAGGGAGACATTTTTTGAAATAACATTTAGCCCCCACTTTAATGTATGCATGAATGCAAGGCCCATACATGCATTAAAGTACGGTCAAAACATAGCAAACACCCCAGACACTTAGAGCTAATGCATACACAAAGATTGATAATTATTTCTAGCCCCCAGTCTCAGGTAGACATTAGAGAAGACACGTTGTAGACACACCAAAAATAATGAAGATAGTAATAGGCAGGTAAAACACGGGGAAGATAGTAACAATCACACAAGACATGGCCAAGACAACATTGAAGATATGTAAAACATAGTGAATGTAGTGATTTTTTATTTTTTATTTTCATATATATATGAATGCAAATGCAGATACATGGAAAATAAAAATGCAACACACCACCCAAAATGTAGGAGGGGCTTTCACCACACTCTTTTGATTACATATAGGGCAACAGACACACAATACAAATCTCAAAGTGTAGGAGGGGCATTTTGCCACGCTCTTTGGACTACACTTGAGAATAAACATGCCATACAAATCCCAAAGCATAGGAGGGGCATTTCACCACACTTTTTGGACTATACTTGGGAACAAACATGCCATACAGAAAAGAAAACACATGAAGGACACACGGAAGACACGAGTGTCATATAGTATGCCAAAGACATACTATATGTCTAAAACATGGAAAACAAGCCATGGAAGGAGCCTATTTCTAGGTTCAACACCATCTTAGGTACACCTGATGGTTGGGCTTATGCCACAATGACTGCCAAAGACACGCTTAAGGGAGGATAGTCTCAGATTCAACCCTACCTACTCGAAGGACTTTTAGAATAAAAAGGATGTGCACTAGCTCAAGAGATACACCATCCCTGCCTCTGCAGAGGGCTTTCAAAATGCAATCCCACCCCCATCACAGAGATGCCTTACAGTGAAAAGGAAGCATGTGCTCAAAAGCATACAACCCCACCCACGTCATGGAGATGCCTTACAGTGCAAAGGAAGTATATGCCATAGATCAATGTATGCAAACACACTTTATCAATATCAAAATCATCAAACAACTTACCTTATATATGCCCCCACGTTAAGGTGGTTGATATCATGTACCGATATCAAGCACTTTAAGGTAGAGATAAATCACACAAGGGAACAAGAAATTTCACAAAGCCCATGCCCCCAAAGGTGACATGGACTTTATGATCACTGAATGTTCCCACAAACGCACAATGTCCTACAAGAAAGGAGGTTAGAAATATTTCTATAAGATAATAACCACATCACATGATAAAAGCAATGCATGAAAATAATCATATTAAGAGTTGAGGTTACACTACAGATTCAAGATTGAGTATAACCATGGGGCTATACGATAGAGATCTCAGAATTGAATGTAAGCAAGGCAAGATTCAAAGATAAACAAAGTGCATGGAGCAGATGTATTGTTATGGTTTGTTAGTACGATAAGACAACATCAAAATATCACATGGAGTGATTCTACTAGCCAAGTGTTGGATGATATATATCAACCCTATCATCATGTATGGACTAGGTCCATTTTTTCTTACTCGCTGAAGGGACACATGTCCATATTAGTATATGTTTGTTTTTCGTCATTCGCCAGCTAGATAGAACCACTAAAGGAAGGTAAACAATAAATCAAGAGAGGAGAACAAATACCCTAGGGTCATCATGTAGGAAGGTGCCCCCAAGTCACCAACTGCAACGCTATGCCCCTAAGTCACAACACACAACAATGAAAAATAGAGGAGAGGCAATATAGAAGAATGATTATACAAATAGAAGAAGGGTCACAATAGAGGCAGTCTCCCTATATCATTGACCTTACAAGAGTATCAAGGGTCATCCAAGGAGGCTTAAACAACACGTAACACATCATGGGGGAAATCACAACACAGAGGTAAATGGTTAGAAATACTTACCTGATACAACTCAATGCTAACAACATATATATCTAGGAGGAGGCCACCCTTGAGAGAAACTAGAATAGGTACTACAACAAGTATGACAAGTAGGGAGGGAGAAATACACTTATTCACTATCCTCTTAAGAGGTGGAAGAAGTGATTTGTTTTTAGTGTCCTCGACATCCATCCATAAGGGTTTTAATGTGAGAGACCTTTTTTCATTCAATAGTGGTGCATCTTTTGAAGAGAGAGCATAGTAATGAATGGAAGGTAAGGTTTTGTGAGGTTAATTGTTGAAGTTTGTATCTTTAGTGATGTTCAAAGAAGATGCAACCAAAGGAGAGGTAGTCAATGTTTTTAAATCCTTAGTGATATCTAAATGACTTGAATATTCAATCAAAGGAGGGAGATTAAGGGTCTTCTCTTCCTTAGTGATATCTAAGGTGTGTGAATAATCAACTAAAGGAGGAAGAGCGATGGGGTGATCCATAGAGGTTTCATGTTCTATGGTAGGGATAGATTTTGTAATATTATTAAATGACTGCTCATTATCTATCCATGCAATGTTCCTTGTTAGAGTGGGTTCTTCATTCACTAATGCTTCATATTGGCCAGAGAGAGCATTGGAATGGAGAGATGGTGGTGATTCTTCATTCACTAATGCTTCATCTTGGCAAGAGGGAGAATTGGAATGAAGAGATGATGATGTGATGTTAAGGGATAAGTCAATGAATTCATCCTCCTGTGCCAAAGTGTCCTCATAAGTGGGAACAACTTTGGGAGAAAGATCATAAGGTAGAACTAAGTTACCATCACTTGTATTAGAAATAGGAGGCATAGTAGAATGTTCAATAGAGATAAAGTCATCTAGGGATTCATCTAACATATTGAAGTCATCACTACTAAACAATGCAACATATTTATTATTATCTATGAATTTAGTGAGATCATCTAATATCAGAGGATATGTTCCCATGAGATTTGTGAAACTATCAAAATCAGATATATAACAAAGGATTTCATAGGCGGAACACATAGAAATGTCAACATCATAGATATATGCAATTTGTTTTAAGACTTGAGGATATTCATGAATAAATTTGGAAAAATTATCAATGTCTATGATGTATACAAACAAAGCTTCCAAAGATGAATGACAAGAAGTATCCATGATGGTAATTTTAAAGAGATCAAATACACACGAATTTCACCACGATCAACAAGGCAAAAATAAGTGAGACTATTTTGCACCAAAGCACTTGTTTGAGGGAAACAGGTACTAAAAGGCACATGGAGTCCACAAAAAACATAGTGGGTAGGGTTAATGAGTACAACACAACAAGGCCCAATTGATGAGTTTAGAGGTTTTGATCAAAAGATGTGAATGAAGTGTGTAAACAACTAGTGTTGAAATACACACTATGTAATTAAAAAGATGCCAATTTTCACACCATTTAATGAAATAATGCCAAATTTTCAAATGATAATTGAATGAATACTTTAATATGGATGAAATATCTAAAATGAAAGATATTTATGGTGAATGTAATGAAACAACACCAAATTATATTTGCTCATGTGCCTAAAAATGCTCAAATTTTCCATTTTTTTCAAATTTTTCAATGCAAATGACTAAAAGAAGAGGTGTTGTAAGGAAATTGATGAGGGGAAGCCAATAATAACCCTAATACCAGACCAATAATGCAGAAATATCCTTCACAACACACCCTTAATGCAATTCTATATGCAAAATAAGTCAAACTTTAGTGAAAATGCAAGTTTTTTCAAACCCTAGTTGTGAAATTAAGGCATGAATATGTGCAAAATGATATGTAAATGATTTATAATCAGATTTATAATGAAAAAAAACCTAGTTAATAGCTGAAAATTCTTTTCCAATTCTTATAATGCTCAATGCAAGTGCAATTTTAAGGATGATGAATGAAAATGCTAGTTTTTGTTGAAATTATCTAAGTGTAAATGCAAGTTTTTGAAATATGAATGCAAAAACACACAAAAATGCAACACTTAAACATAATCAGATTTGAATGAGTGCCTAACATGAGTAGTAAAATCTAAAACAAGATTTTAACTACAAACCCTAGTTTTTGAAATTACTAGGTTATAAGAAAAATTTAAAATTTCAAGCAAACCCTAGCAATTTTAATATGAAAAATGCAATGTAAAAGATTATAATATGATGAATTTATGTAATTTAAATTAGATCTAATGAGAAAATAGAAATTAAATGCAAATTATTTCAAATTATTTGAAAATGAAAGCCTAAGATGTCAATTTTTTTCAAATTTTTCAAATTTTTCAAATTTTTTGTAAATTTTTGAATGCAATAGGAAAATCATAAATTTAAATGAAAATGAATTTCAAATCTAATGCAAAAATCAGAAATTAAATGAAAATTAATTAAAATTATTTCAAAATGCAAGTCTAAAATGCCAACTTTTTTCAAATTTTTCAACTTTTTTGCAAATTTTCAAATGTAATATGAAAATCATAAATTAAATGAAAATGAATTTCATATATAATACAAAAATCATAAATTTAATGAAATGCAATTAAATTAATAAATTAATGCAAACTATGTCAAAATTCAAAACCCTAGAATGCGATTTTTTGTAAATTTTTCAAAATTTTCAATTTTTTTCTAGATTTTCAAATGCAATATGAAAATGATGAGTTAAATGCATGAAAATCTGAAGTATAACACTCAACAAGGTGAAAATTTCATTAAAAATAGGGGTTCACCAAAATGTTTTGTAGGAAAAGGGGAGGACAATGAATACAAGGGTTAAACCCTCCTTTCTCTACAAACATTCAAGGACATATCAACCGAGTTGAATCACACTTTTGCAAGAGGATTCACCTACAGGTTAGGCTATCACTTGGAACAATGTGGAAATTTAGAGATTGTTAACTAATATATCAATTTAATGCTCAAATACCCTTAAAACCCTAATTATGCAATACAATAAGTAAAATGATGAATTCTGACGAATGCTTAAAGACTAAGATAGTAGGCAGAGGCTAGTTACTGACCATTTTTCAAATCTATTTAAATAGCACCCCGTAGGTCCTATTTGCCATAACACTTAGGGGTTTTCTCATCAGGATTCAAAATTAACATGCAAGATGCTTATCATGCATTCTAAGGACCCGAGAGCTAAACCTTAAGAGGGAAAAGTCTATTGCAAATATGTGCCTGATGTGTTGTCATTGATGTCAACATATCTTTCTATTAGAAATAGTGAAGACAGTGTAGAGGAGTGATCAATATTTCTAGTAAGGTGAAGATCAGAGTTTGCAGATTAAAGGGTTTGTATAGGGTTGTCTATTGTTGCTCCAGTTGAGATTTGAGAGGTCTGCATGAAGATTTGGTGAAGTTATGGCCCTCTGAGTAGAACAGGTTTTTACAGTTGTTCTATGATGATAGAGTGGCAAGAAGTTGGTCCGGTATGAGAATATTGTGATCTGAAGATCTAGAGGCTATAGGAGTCTAGGACAACACTGAGAGGGGGGTGTGAATTAGTGTTGTATTATTTTTACAATTTTCCAAAATTGGCAATGAGGTTTATCAAAATTGAACTAATTACTTGAACAATTAATCAACAAATGATCAATCACATAAATCACATACGGTAAATGAAGCTATGAAAGACATCAAGACATGAGATTATGACACATGAAAATTACAGAGTGGAAAACCCTCCAGGGGTAGAAAAATGACTCAAAATGCCTCACTGGCTTAAGCAAAAACCTCACTGGTTACAATGTTTAGAAGCACCAACTTCAAGGAGCACCAACCCCTAATACATACAAATAGGTCTCACTAACCAGGCAAGCCTCACTGGCTACAAAGAAGCCTCACTGGCAAATGTAAGGTCTCACTAACCTACAAGCCTCACTAGCATACTGTGCCTCACTGGTAAACACAATCACCATTAGAAGAGATAAATAAAATTAGAGGGTTACTCTGTTTCCATTCAATTCATTATTCCATCTCTGCATAATACAAACGCCTTTAATCAAAATAGATTTCTTTGTGTATGTCTTCAAATTGCATCTGATGCTCAATCTACACATTCAATTGTATATTGTCTTCATACTTAGTTTGATTCAATATGTGTCATACAAGTTGTCTTCATATTGGTTCACATCCATTACAATTGTATCAAATTATCTTCATCATTGATCTGCACAACAACCACACACACACACAATGCATCTACAAAACCAATATATATAAGAAATACAAAATGTCCTTTCACATCCTTCACAATCCTCACATTCAACTTTTCTCTTGCAAGGAAAAATAACATGACCTTTCATATCTCTCTTTTCTCTGTATAATCAATTCAAAAATCAATTCATTTTCTTCTACAAAATGATCATCTAAAAAATAAAATAATTCTTGATCTTTCATTGTCTTTTCTTCTCTGCATATACAATTCATTTTTCTCTCTTCTCCAATCTATTCATCTTCCCCATTAATCTCTTTAGTGTTTGATATTCTTAAAAAATATTGTCCCTTGTATAAAGTCTTCATTAAAAAAAATCTTTGTCAAAACTTCAAATCACAAAACCCTTCAACTTCTTCCCACAAAACAAATCTTCATTTCTGCAAAAATATCTTTAAATTATTTTGCATTTTTATATTCCACCTGTAAAATAAAATTTGACTTTTCATTTTTAATACTCTTCATCTCTTTAACAAAAATCTCTCCTCTGACCTCCATGAAGATAAGAAGATAACAAATATCCTTTCAAAAAGAATAATATTCCAATAAAAACATTTGAGTTTTCTCAATAAAAATCTCTTTCCTTAGAAAAAAACTTCTCCTTATTGATCTCTCTGCCATGAGTGGAAAAATAGAAAGAGACTCCACAAAATCTACCTTTTTCACAGATACTAAAATTAGCTTTTTAAAGCTTATCTTCTGAAGTCATAAATCCTATGACATCCTCCTTCAAATGCCACGAGGAAGAGTTAAAATAGGAAGAGTTAAAATAAATAGAATAAAATCAACTTAAAAATAGCTTCTAAGAACAAATCAACTGCAGTCTCCAACAGATGACACTCAATTGCACGTCAATGTGCATACTGGAGGAAAAGGAACAAAGTTTAAATGATGTCCAGTGATATCACTTTGCGCACTGACCACAGTTTTAAAACTGATTGTTGATAAGCCTTTTGCACCCACCGTGTATAATAGGTAACTGATGATATCAGTTTGGCTAGACATAGAGACTAGCAACACCATGGTATTAAACCCTCCACTAGGTCACTTAAGTTGTAGTGACCTTCACTAGGAAGTCAACTTCCTTTTATAAAATAAAGTGCTTATCAATAGTGACAGTTAGAATAGATTTAAACTTAGCTTTTAAACAAAGCTCTTTAAGACCTTGAGATAAAATTGTCTCAATGCCAATGATATCAAGACACTAAATAAGCTCAATGTTATTGCAAACTGAGAACTCCATTCATTGACACCATCATTGTGATCATAACAATCTTCAATCTAATCATAATTTGATAATGTAAAAGCATTGATGCTATATCATGAAACCATCATTACAATGTAACCTTGAGTATGAGTGAACAATCTGCTCCTATCACCCTCTATAATGTGATGATACTATCATGAAATCCTTTATACCATGATACGGTTCGGTAAGCTAAACACCATCCAACATAAATACCTAATCTGCATTGCTCTTGCATTACTAAAGCATGTGAACTTTGTCATACCAAGCCTAATATAACATGAGGATCATTTTGTGAAGAAATCATCCTTATCAACCTATGTCAACCTACAACATCAAGAAATCATCTCCATATGTAACAACCTTGAGGCACATCAACAATAATATATCACCAACAACTTTGTCTTGAGGCATATCTTGAAAGCATAATGTATGATGAGCACAGCCTGAGATCCATTAGAACATACACTATAACACCAACTATAAACAACCCTACAAGAGCATATGAACTATTTATGATGATGACATCCATAACATAATGATCCTGATTGAAGACCACATCTAAATTCAACTCAACCATATGAAGATCATGATGAACACCTGAAACATGACATCTTGTCATATGAAGAGCAAACACAAAAACATAAGAACACATCCTGCCATATGAAGACTCAACACCTTTTTGACATTAATGACAATCAATAACCATCAAAGGCATGTCTAGGATGTTGGTGTGTTCCCTCAACTCGAGTAGTTCGTGGTTTGGAGATTTGTAAGCAATCTTTCTAGTATGACAGTGATGGCAGTGTGTGTTCTTGAGGTTCAGTGTGAAGATATGAGTGATTCTAGTGATGCTAAGTGGTGTGGTTGTTCATGTTGACTTAATTGTGCTTGTGGTGGTCTCTGGATTGTGTGGCTATTATTTTGGTGGTCCACATTGACAAAGGAGCTCGTGATTGAAGGTTTCCTCTTGGTTGTTGTTGTTCTTCCCAGTCTTGGCCGACCAGATGTTCCTAGCGTGTTGTAGATGATCTAAAGATCATTTTATGAAGCATGGCATGTTAATAGAGGAAGATTCAAGTCTCAGTTATGATTGGCCGACAGTGTAAAGATCTGCATTAAGTTTGGCCGACCTTGTTGATCATTCCAAGATGGATGAAGTATATAAATACTTGTTGAAGAGTTGTCAAACATTATCCTTGAGTAAAAATAGATTAAATTTAAATAAAGGATTAGAAGCAGAGTAGAGAAGAAAAGGAGCGAGAGATGTATAGAGTGTGAAGTTAGTAAAGAAGAATCTAGGGAAAAGTAAAAGTTTTTGAGCATTCATTGAAACTGAACCAAGCATGAAGTAGATGCTATTTTTTAGTTAATTCATTCTATTCTAAATAAATTTTGTAGGCAGTGAGCCTCCCTTTTTGAGCAGAGATCTTTGGGCAGTGTGCCTTCTGTTCGTTTTTCTTCTAAATCAGCACTAGGGTTTGCCAGTTCTAATGCACAGGTAGATTCAGCCAACAAAATACAGGAGGTTGCGTGAGCTCCTCCCCTTCACTTCTGGTTCTGCCGCACCAAGGGGGGTGTCCCTATTTGATAAAGATATGACCTTGACTAGCTCAATGACAAGGATTTAGCTTGACAGCAATAGGCAGAATACTCTCATGTATAGACCAAGATTTGTGTAACAAATCAGAAGGTTGGCAACATTCTTGGACACATATGTCTGGTTAGGGATGAGAGCATGCAGGCGTTTTCTACTCCTACTCCTACAACTAACAGGTGGAAGTATGAAATGATTTGAATTGATGTTTGGAGTTATGGGACTTTCTTAGACTCTTTGAACAGACAGATTCCCAAACCAGTGCCTTATCTGGGCAGCAGAGTCAAATCTAAGAATGTAAATGTCTCCCTATGACAACATGAATTCATATCTAGAGGACTCAGGAAGAATGTTACTGCCTAACAGCAACATGTCCAAGAAAGAGTATTGCCTATGATCATACTTGATAGATCCTACGGTGCAATCTATTTTCCTTTGTATCTGATCAAAAGACTATTTAACCACTCCTTGAGCAGACGCAATGAATCAGACACACAGTATGCATATACTGAAAAACTTGGAAGCCCTTGACAACCTTGTTTGAAAAGAAAACAAATGACATACAGGAGACAATTATAAACAATACACACAATAGGTGTTTTGCATTTAAATTCAATCTGCATAGAAAATCATCATACAGAAAATTATCATTTACAAGATAGGATAGACTGATACACCAGACCAAGGACCGAATATGTAATAAAAAATGCCTTTCAAAATGTGAACACCTTATGTTCAGAGTCAGAGTAGAAAGTCCAAAAACATCCAACCTCTGTAGAATGGATTCCCTTTCCAAGGAGCACACAAGCTTCTGGCCACTTACAAACTGATAGACTTCATAAATGTAGAGATCATTCCCCCTAGATTTTCAAAGAAACAATCGGATCCTCATAAATTTCAGTCATTGAAGCCATCAGATTCACCATAAAAGCCAGCGGCGCAAGCAACTTTGACCTCAAGCAAATGAGCAGATGTGACATTCTTTCCATTGCCATGCAGTATGGCTGTCTGACTACAGAATGAGCACACAAAAATGGCGCTAACACTCGGTTATTTCATCGTTCGAACTTAGCCACCAGATCAGGCTCTAGACATGCAAAATCAACAGTCCAAAACCGCTCACATAAGTCACAAATCATGTTGGCATTTTGAAAAGCCCCATCACCAGTGAAAATGCACCACGTGGGAAGTCCTTCATTCCATTGCTGACTTTTCCATTTTTGTGAGATCCATTTATCCCACATTCGCCTATGTAGGGACCCTTTGATCACTTTACAAGCACAGCTGCATGTACACTAGGTGTCGAGCGTTTTGCCCCACTCAACCCACAAACCTTCCGCCAATAGCCTATTGGCCAGGCCCCTCATATCGGCTAATCCAAAATTTCTCCCGCCGATACACATGTCAGCCTGATGAAGTCCCCACATTCCCCTGTCGGCTAGACATATACAATCGGAGTGACAGAAAACTCCATCACCGACCACACAACTCATGCCGATGACACTTCCACCTCCCACCTCCGTTGGTGTGACATACACCATCGACACAATCAAAAACTCCCTCACTGACATCACTTGCCACTCCGATGACCATACCCTTCGGCATGATACCACTTCGTCGGCGCACCCAAAAATTCTCCTATCGATACACCGATCACACCAATGACTACTTCACATCTCCCATTGGCTAGATATTGACCATCAGAGAAAATGAAAACTCCTCCACCGATACACCAAGTCACCCTGATACAGCTCCATCGGCCAGAGCACCCCTGTCAGCCCAACTCTCCACACTTCATCTGATGCAGCAAGTCATCCCGATGGCACTTACAAGCTACATACAGTTGGCGAGACCCCTAGTGTCGGCGAACCCTCTGCTTGTTTACCCGATATGCAATGTTACACCGATGGCTACCTCCATCGGCCAGATCGAACACATCGGAGGATGCAAAATTTCCTTCACCGATAGCAATACTCCCGCCGATGACCACTCTAAACGACCCTCATCGGCCTGACCATCATCATCGATGAGACATGAAACACTGCTGCCAATGGACAAAGTCATGGCGATGGTACAAAAATATCAATTGAAGAACGCGGTCACCAAGACAAAAGTAAACTCACACTGATGGCCATAGAAGTTTTTTGGATTTTTTGGGAAGGTGCCTGCATGAAAAATTGCTCAAAAACTGACAGTCAATTTAGGCACCAACACCTTCTATTTTTCTAAAAGTACTTTTAACAGGGTACAAATCTTTGTGGGTTAACCCCCACTATGGTTTTTTCTTAACCGGGTTTCCACATCAAAATCTTGGTGTCAATTGTGTTGATTATGTTTCTGCTCTTATGTTGTTGATCTATGCTTTAATGTTTACATCATTAATCTGGTAGTAAGATAATAAAGAAGGTTAAAAGCATAAAAAGTTTATATTGTGTGACAACTAATTCACCCCCCCTTTCAATTGTTTGGTCTAATTCTAACAATTAGTATCAGAGCCAGATCCTCTTATAAAAGATTGACTGCTTGAGGAGATCCAAGATGTTGACCTACAAGAACGATAGTTTGAGATTTGATGGAACAAATTATTCTATTTGGAAGAATTGCATGGAGTGCCATTTACAACGCATGGGCGATGCCTATTGGGTGATAACTAGTGTTGAGTGTAAACCTCCGGAGAAAGGTCCTTCAACTCTAGATCAAGTCAAAGATGCTGAAAATAACCTCCGAGCTAGAGAAGCCTTGTTGAGTGCCCTGTCTGATTCTGAAATGACAAATGTCTTTGGTCTAAAAACTACTTATGAAATCTAGAAAAAGTTGGAATATGTGTATGAAGGTGATAAATATGTCAAATGTGCCAAGTTGCAAAGTTTGAGAGGAAAATTTTAAACTATGAGGATGAGCGAAGATGAAAACATCACAATCTACATGCAAAAGATAAATGAACTTGTGTGTGGTATCAGGTGTGCTGGTGGAACTTTGCAAGAATCATAGATTATATCAAAAGTACTCAGATCTTCACTTGATTCATACAAACATAAGGTTGCTGCTATAGAGGAGATCAGGACTATCTCAGATGTTACAAGAGATCATCTGGTTGGCAAAATTTCATCTTTTGAATTAAGTGAGTTTGGTGATTCTCTTCCCAAGTTTGAATATGCATTTAAGGCCAGTATATATGGAAAACAAAGATATGATCTGGGTGAAAGCGCTTCTGCAAGATCAAATAGATTAGTGAAGACAAGGAAGGATCTTGAAGATATTAAACTTGAAACTGCTGATCTTGAAGCTCTTCTCACCAAAAGATTACCAAGAGGATCCGGTAAGTATGAAGGAGCTTGTAATAAGATTGGTCATTTTGCCTCAAGATGTCTAGAGAGGTTTTCAAAACCAAACCCTAATAGAAATCGAAATCAAAACAAATGTTACTATGTCTAAGAAATTGGTGAAGAAGGAGTCACAGATGATGAATCTGATCATGGAGGTTCCCCTGAAAATGATTGGGTGTTCATTGCCATTAAAGAAGAAGATCTGTTGTCTACTGAATTTGCTAGCTATGCAAATATGGAAAGTCCCTTAGTTGCTCAGGTCATTGAGAAAGATGAATGGGTGATTGATAGTGGATGTTCTCATCATATGACTGGAGACAAGAGTAAGTTTGTGAATTTTGAAAATTATGAAGGTGGGCTTGTTAAATTTGGAGATAACTCAGTTGGTAGAATCCATGGAAAAGGATCCATCTCTTTTGATGGTAAGAATAGTACAAATGATGTTCTGTATGTGGAAGGACTGAAACATAATCTTCTCAGTGTTAGACAGTTGGTTGATAAAGGTTATTATCTTCGATTCAAAGATGGAAAGTGCAGAATTTTGGAAAGTTCTAGAACTAAAATTGCATCCGGTACTCAAGCCAAAGGTAACATTTTTCATTTAAGTGGCTCTAGAAAAAAATGTTTGATTGCTCAGATAGATCAAAGTTGGTTATGGCATAGGAGGATGTGTCATGTGAATTTTGATAATATTGTCAAAATAAGTACCACTCAGGTTGTGATAGATCTTCCAAAACTTGTGAAAACTAATAGCATGTGTGGAGAATGTCAATTGGGGAAACAGAGCAAAATTTCATTCAAAAGTAATGAACAAGTCTCAAATGAACAATTGGAACTGGTACATACTAATCTCTGTGGTCCTGCTAGAATTAGGAGTGTGCAAGGAAATAGATATTTTACGTTGCTGATAGATGACTACTCCAGGATGATGTGGGTGACCTTACTGAAACAAAAATCAAAAGCTCTTGAAAAATTTAAGGTGTTCAAAGTGATGGTGGAAAATGAAATTGGTAAAAAATTGAAATGTCTAAGATCTGACATAGGTGGAAAATTTACTTCCCATGAGTTTGATGCTTTCTATGAAAATCATGGCATAGAAAGATAGTTATCTGCTCCTAGGACTCCCCGACAAAATGGAGTTGTGGAAAGAAAGAACCAGACCATTCAAGAAGTTGCCAGGACCATGATGATGGAAACAAACGTTCCTCAAGTTTATTGGAGAGGAGCTATACGTATTGATGTCTACATTCTTAATCGGGTGCAGATCAAAGGTAATTCTGGTAAGACCCCTTATCAACTATGGTTTGGTCATCCTCCTATTGTGAGATATTTCAGAGTTTTTGATAGTAAATGCTATATCAAAAGAGATGAGGATTTAGGCAAATTTGATACAAGAAGTGATGAGGGAATATTTTTGGGATACTCTACTCAAAGTAAGGCTTACCGATGCTTTAACAAGAGGTTGAAAAAGATTGTTGAAAGTGCTAATGTTAGAGTTGATGAGAGCAAGGAATGACATTCTAGGTTCTGTGGATATGATTCAGATGATCAAAATGATAGTCAAAGTCAAAGAAGGTTAGTTCTAACTCTGACTCAGATGCAGATTGATCTAGAAACTCCAGAGACTCAAGGAATTGGTACATATGTTGAGGAACAAGCTCAAGAAACATAAGCCTAAGTAATTCCCAAAACCCCCCAAGTATGTAAGAATGAATCATCCTAAAGATCAAATCATAGGGGATAGAAATAAAGGTGTTCAAACTAGAAAAAGAGTTGTTGAAGATCAAGAAGAGATTTGTTTGATTTCAAGGATTGAACCTATATCAGTTGGTGAAGCCTGCACTGATGAAAATTGGGTAAAATCAATGGAAGAAGAATTAGTGCAAATTGAAAAGAACCACACTTGGGATCTTGTTCCTAGGCTAGAGGACAAAAATGTAATTGAAACCAAATGGGTCTTCTGGAATAAACTAAATGAAGATGGTGAAGTTGTAAGAAACAAAGCAAGGTTGGTATGCAAAGGCTATTCTCAAGTAGAAGGAATTGATTTTGAAGAAACTTTTGCTCCGATGGTCAAATTGTTTCTTGCATTTGCTGTTTTCAAATATTTTAAAGTGTATCAGATGGATGTCAAATTAGCATTCCTGAATGGATATTTGGAGAAAGAAGTCTACATTGAGCAACCAGAAGGATTACAGTTGTCTGATCAGGGTGACATTGTTTGTAGACTGAGAAAAGCCTTGTATGGACTCAAACAAGCTCCAAGAGCCTAGTATGCAAGATTGGATAAATATTTGCTTAAGATAGATTTTAGCAAAGGTACTACTGATAGTAATCTTTACTTCAAGATTAATCATGAGGACATCCTGATTGTTGAGGTCTTTGTTGATGATATCATTTTTGGTGGAAATGAATGTATGTGCAAAGCATTTGCTGACCAAATGAAAAGTGAATTTGAAATGTCTATGTTTGGAGAGATGAATTTCTTCCTAGGTCTGCAAATTGTTCAGTTAAACAAAGGTATATTTATATCTCAGTCCAAGTATGTGAAAGAATTGCTGAAGAAGTTTGGAATGGAAGATTCAAAGCCAGTAGGTACACCTATGGTAACCAGATGCAAGTTAAGTAAAGATGATGATTCATCCAAGGCAAATCAGAAAAGGTATATATCAATTATTGGAGGATTGTTCTATCTGACCCAGACCAGACCTGACATCATGAATGTCGTTGGACTTGTTGCTAGATTTCAATCTAATCCAAAAGAATCCCACATTGTGGCAGTCAAAAGAATTTTTAGATATCTCAAGGGGACAATTGATTATGGATTTTGGTATCCAAAAGACAATGACTTTACTCTTCATGCATATACAGATGCTAATTGGGCAAGAGATGTGGATGATAGAAAAAGTACTAGTGGTGGTGCCTTTTTCTTGGGAAGAAGATTGGTCTCTTGGATGAGCAAAAAGAAAGAGGCAATATCTCGGTCGACTGCAGAAGCAGAATATATATCAGCAACAAATAATTATATTCAAGTTCTGTGGATGAAGCAAATGTTGAAGGACATCAGAGTTGTGTTTGAGAAGCCAGCCACAATCTTTTGTGATAATTCTAGTGCAATAAGTATCTCAAAGAATCCAGTGTTGCATTCAATGATAAAGCATATATCTATCAAGTTTCATTTCTTGAGAGAGAAGGTAAATGAGAATGAAGTCAAGTTGGAGTTTGTGTCATCCAAAGATTAGATTGCAGATATCTCCACTAAGCCTCTTCCCAAGGATACCATTGAATATCTCAGAGAGAAGTTAGGGGTTATTACCCCTCTGAATCAGAACTAAGATGCACTAAGGTGCATCAGTCCGATGGAATTCTCAGTCATATCTTGAGATCTAGATTGATGTTGAGAAAATACTACTCTAAGGAGTAGTCAGTATGTAAATGTTGGAGATCAGTCTGAAATAAAAAGGGGAAGATATGATAGCAAATATGCACCCTTTGCCATTGATGTGAAAGGGGGAGAGAAGTCATGTGAAAAATTTGGAAGTAAGTAGTTGCTGGTGAAAGGGGGAGCAGCGAAGAAAGTGGTTGCAGGTGTGACAAGAGAAAGGGGGAGAAGTTCTTATCTTGATGGTTGAATCAATTTTTCACATCATATGTTGCCATCAACGACAAAGGGGGAGATTGTCGCAAATATATGCCTGATGTGTTGTCATTGATGTCAACATATCTTTTTGTCAGAAATAGTGAAGACAGTATAGAGGAGTGATCACTATTTCCAGTAAAGTGAAGATCAAAGTTTGTAGATTAAAGGGTTTGTATAGGGTTGTCTATTGTTGCTCCAATTGAGATTTGAGAGGTCCGCATGAAGATTTGGCGAAGTTATGGCCCTCTGAGTAGAACAGGTTTCTACAGTTATTTTGTGAAGAAAGAGTGGCAAGAAGTTGGTCCGGTATGAGAATATTGTGATCTGTGGATCTAGAGGCATGTCTGGGATGTTGGTGTGTTCCCTCAACTTGAGAAGTTCATGGTTTAGAGATCCATAAGCAATCTTTCTAGTATCACAGTCATGGTAGTGTATGTTCTTGAGGTTTAGTGTGAAGATGCGAGTGATTCTGGTGATGCGAAATGGTGTGGTTGTTCCTATTGACTTAATTGTGCTTATGGTGGTCTTTGGATTGTGTGGCTATTGTGTTGCTGGTTCACTTTGACAAAGAAGCTCATGATTGAAGGTTTCCTCTTGGTTGTTACTGTTCTTCCCAGTCTTGGCCGACCAAATGTTCCTAGCGTGTTGTAGATAATCTAAAGATCATTTTATGAAGCATGGCATGTTAATAGAGGAAGATTCAAGTCTCATCTATGATTGGCCGATAGTGTAAAGATCCGCGTTAAGTTTGGCCGACCTTGTTGATCATTCCAAGATGGATGAAGTGTATAAATACTTGTTGAAGAGTTGTCAAACATTATCCTTGAGAAAAAAAAAAATTCGAATAAAGGATCAGAAGCAGAGTAGAGAAGAAAAGGAGTGAGAGCAGTATAGAGTGTGAAGTTAGTAAAGAAGAATATGGGGCAAAGTAGAAGTTTTTGAGCATTCATTGAAACTGAACCAGGCATGAAGTAGATGTTATTTTTTAGTTAATTCATTCTGTTCTAAATAACTTTTGTAGGTAGTGAGCTCTGGGCAGTGCACTCGAAAGCATGTTCCTTCTATTTTTCTAAAAGTACTTTTAATAGGGTACAAATCTTTGTGGGTAAACCCCCACCATGGTTTTTCCCTTAATTGGGTTTCCACGTCAAAATCTTGGTGTCAAGTGTGTTGATTATGTTTCTGCTCTTATGTTGTTGATCTATGCTTTAATGTTTACATCATTAATCTGGTAGTAAGATAATAAAGGAGGTTAAAATCATAAAAAGTTTATATTGTGTGACAATTGATTGACCCCTCCCCTCTTAGTTGTCTGGTCCAATTCCAACAAAGTCCCAGGGAGACATTTTCTGACATAACAATTACACAAGCAATTTGTCATTTAAATAATGAAAAATCATCATATTAGGGCACATTAATTACTCCCAGAAGGATCTAATGGGTTCCGACAAAGAAATCATGAGTAATTGGGATAAGTGGTTGTTGGCACAAGTTTGAATTTGAAAATCCAATGGCTTTTATGTGTATTAAATGCAAAAAGGCGCACCATGGCGGAGGAATATTACCTTTATAATATTCATATGGATATATCCGTATGACGTCAGCATATGATTCAGGTGAACCACCATTGACCAAGATTCACTATCGGGATTCACACTTGTTTTCAATAAGCCTGGATATCCACATGGACACGTGGTGTAATATCATTGGTTTAATCATAGGACCCAGATATTAGGTTAAGGTCTAGACATTGGGAATGCAAAATATCTATTCGGTTGAAATATCCAGATGACATCACAGGGACAAAATGTATTTATTGTAACATGATATAGTGATGTCATCAGGACGAGGATATTAGAATAAGGTCTAGATAATAGGAATGCAAAATATCCCTATGGCTTAATATCCTGATGATGTAAGCAAGCTTAGCATTCTTCATAAAGCTGGGATGACATGACATCATCAGGATTAGGATGTTAAAATAAGGTCTGGATATTAACACAAGTTAATGTCCATGCACTCTAATGTATGGGTGACATACTTGGGATCGAGAGTCTTTATGAAATCAACATGACATGACATCACCTAAATCAAGATATTGGCTCAGATATGGATATTACACTAAGGTCTAGATATTAAGTTAACATCCAGATCTTAACTAATATCCAGGTGTTTGACGGTTTATTTTCAACTTGACTTAAATTTGACATCTGCACATTGACAAATGTCCAGATGTAGAGTGTTACTTAACAATTTCTAGGGATCAGGCTATTAAAGTAAGATTTGGATATTAGGATGATATGAATATTCCTATGCCCTATTGACTAAACTTTGACTGGGCATAACTTTCTGGTCTTAAGGGATATTGGGGTGCTTCAAAAAGCAATCCTGCTTAGAATTTTATGCTCTTTCACTTGGTAGGGTTTATGATGGGAAATTCTAACTTTGAAAATTTGATCTGGACATTGGGTCTTAACATGCATAGGATGGGATCCTGACATACATCTACTACTAATTTTTACCATACCACCAAAAAACAAAGGGAAACAAACAAGCCAAACAAAAGTAAAAAGTTAGGTCCCTATTTTGTTGGGGCAAAATGGGGCATGTTGTATAACCACAAAATAGGTAGCTCTGTTGCATCATCCTCCTAGGGCTCGCAATCTAGATATGGATGCCAATCAACTGCATCTGCATTATCCAGCGCATGCCTCTTGTACTCTAGCTATCCCAGCTTGGGTTTGGAAATAGTGCCCTGATAAGCATAGGCATATGGTCACCCCTCACATCTAACCCCTATGCATATAGGCTGTGTCATTGCTATATGTCCCCACACCCCTATCTGTAATAAAGAAACCCTGATAGATAGACTAGTAGTCCCATCATATGTACAAATTGATGTAAGTCATCATATAGGTGAGCTAGTAAGCAGACACCCCCGATGCACATTGGAAATGCAAAATATCTATTCGGTTGAAATATCTGTAATAAAGAAACCTCAGCAGACAGACTAGTAGTCCCATAATATGTACAAATTGATGTAAGTCATGATACAGGTGAGCTAGTAAGCAGACACCCCAATATCCCAATATCCTATATATATGGTGAGCTAGTGATCTATGAGTAGCATGCGGGAGATGGTTTAGATGCCCGTTGTAGGGTATTCGATGATGATGATATAGAGGATGGATATGGTTGATATCCGAACAGACTTGTGTTAATATCTAGACCTTATTTTAACATCCTAATCCTGATGACATCATGTCATCCCAGCTTTATGAAGAATGCTAAGATTGCTTACATCATCAGGATATTAAGCCATAGGGTTATTTCGCATTCCTATTGTCTAGATCTTATTCTAATATCCTCATCCTGATGACATCACTATATCATGTTACAATGAAGGAATTTTGTCCCTATGATGTCATCTAGATATTTCAACCAAATAGGTATTTTGCATTCCTATTTGATGATGATGATATCCATTAGTTGGATGGATATGGTTGATTATTATAAGCCATTGCCATCTATTTTGGCAGGATTGGTTGGAGGTGTGATCTGCTTGATATGAGATCACATGGTTTAGTAGTTGGATGGGGGCAAACTCCAGAGAGGATGGTTTCTGAGGGGACGCATTTTGCTTGGGGTGTCTGCTTACTAGCTCACCTGTATCATGACTTACATCAGTTTGTACATATGATGGGACTGCTAGTCTATCTTTCAAGGTTTCTTTATTATAGATACAGATGTGGGGACATATAGCAATGACACGGCCTATATGCATGGGGGTTAGAGGTGAGAGGTGACCATATGCCTATGCTTATCAGGGTACTATTTCCCAACCCAAGCTGGGAAAGCTGGAGTACTAGAGGTATGCGCTAGATAATGCAAATGCAGTTGATTGGTGTCCATATCTAAATTGTGAGCCCTGGGAGGATGATGCAGTGGAGCTACCTGTTGTGTGGTTACACAACATGCCCCATTTTGTCCCAGCAAAATAGGGACCCAACTTTTTTCTTTTGCTTGGCTTGTTTGTTTCCCTTTGTTTTTTGGCGGTATGGTAAAAATTAGTAGCAGATGTATGTCAAGATCCCATCCTATGCATATCAAGACCCGATGTCCAGATCAAATTTTCAAAGTTAGAATTTCCCATCATAAACCATGCCAAGTGAAAGAGCATAAAATTCTAAGTAGGATTGCTTTTTGAAGCACCCCAATATCCCTTAAGACTAGAAAGTTATGCCCAGTCAAAGTTCAGTCAATAGGTCATAGGGATATTCATATCATCCTAATACCTAGATCTTACTTTAATATCCCGATCCCCAGAAATTGTTAAGTAACACTCTACATCTGAACATTTGTCAATGTGCAGACGTCAAATTTAAGTCAAGTTGAAAATAAACCATCAAACATCTGGATATTAGTTAAGATCTAGATGTTAATTTAATATCCAAACCTTAGTGTAATATCCATATCTGAGCCAATATCTTGATTTAGGTGACGTCATGTCATGTTGATTTCATAAAGACTTGATCCTGAGTACGTCACCCAGACATTAGAGTGCATGGATATTAACTTGTGTTAATATCCAGACCTTATTTTAACATCTTGATCTTGATGACGTCATGTCATCCCAGTTTTATGAAGAATGCTAAGCTTGCTTACATCATCAGGATATTAAGCCATAGGGATATTTCACATTCCTATTGTCTAGACCTTATCTGCATTTTTAAATATACTTTTAGGATGTTTGAGATAGGTTCCAGATCTGTAGGATTTCATATGTAGATTCTAGAATTTTGAGGTTCCACCAGATTTCAAACTTAGCCATTTTTTAGGATTTTCAGGGTTTCAGACTTAGCCAAATCAGGGCTTCAGGATCATGCGATAGGATGAAAGTATATGAACCACTTAATGAAATCTTGTGGAATTTGACATGATTTTGCAACTGTAAGACTTGGAAACTATGAATTTCAACATGAAACATCCTGCAGAAGCAAGTTCAAGGGCAATACCTAGTGACATAGGATTTTTGAGAAAAATGTCGTAACACCCAATTTCAAAGCAGAAGGCAACAAATGGCAATATTTTAAGCACAAGACCACTCAAGACACTTCCAAATCAATCATGAAAGACATCAACTAACTCCACACATGTGAAATACCCAAATCTGTAACAAATCATGCATTTTAAGCACAAATTCACCTTCTCATCATCATAAGCAAGAGAGGTCGAGACTCCAACCCAAAGCAAAAGAGGGGGTCTCTATTTGGCAAAATGGGGTGTGTGTGCAAGGCACAACAACCTCTAGCCATGAATAATGTTGTGCAAGACTCTCAACCATCAAATGCACTTGTTGGTGATGATTGGGGTTCATTGGATTTTAATCCTTACAGTATAGGGGAATATAAAATTAATAGACTTGACACATCAAAAGTGGCATCGATCTCACCTAAACAATCTTTTCAAGTACCTAAGAAACCTAAAATCCCCTTGGTAGAAAATAAAAACAATACCCTCACTTATACTACAAATTATGATACCTACGAGGCCTCACCTTCTTCTAAGGAAGTTGACTCTCTATATGGTCGTGGATTTCAAATTTTGTACAAACATAATGACTATGTAGGTAAAGGATGTGGTGTAAATCAACAAGGAATTAGAGTACCTATAAAATACGCTTGAACACATTACTCAAGTGGCATTGGATATAATCCTTTTAAAGAAAAGAAATCTTCTCGTTGTCGTAAACTTAATGTTAGTTCTAAAAGATCAAAACAACATGAGAGATATCCTAAGTGTGTATGTTCTTAACGATGGTGCTACCAGGTAAGTATTTCTAACCCTTTATTTCTCTCATGATGTGCTTCCCTCGTGATGTGTTATGTGTTGTTTAGGCCTCTTGGGATGACCCTTGATTCTCTTGTAAGGTCTTGGATACCAGGAGACCGCCTCCATTGTGACATTCTTCTATTTGTATCATCATTCTTCTAAATTACCTCTCTCTCTGATTTCATTGTTGTGTGTTGTGTCTTACGGACATAGCATTACGGTTGGTGACACCTGGGGGCACCCTCCTACATGATTGTCCCTAAGACACTTGTTTCTCCTCTCTTATTTATTGTTTCCCTTCCTCTAGTGTTTCCACCTAGTGCGATGATGAAAAACATTTATACTGATGCAGACCTAGTGTCCCTTTTGAGAGAAATAAAAAATGGACTTAGTTCCTAATATGATGATGGGGTTATATATCTTATCCAACACTTGGCTAGTGGAAGCACTTGTGCTTTCTGCGTAGTGATGATTTTGATGGCGTTCTATCTCATACCTCATATTTCATATGGATTGATGTTGTTTATCACGATGTTGTAGACACTAACATGTTTCTTGCAGCGATGTGTTTTTGGGAACATTTGGCGATTGTGAAGTACATGTCACCTTTGGGGGACATGGGCTTGGCAAGAGCTTGTGTTCCCTTGTGTGTTTTCTTCCTACCTTAACATGCTTAATATTGATAGCTGATATATATAAGGTAAGGTGTCTGTTGTAGATGTTAGCAATGTGCTTGTCCTCAGGTATAGGCTAGTATGATGAGTACTTCTTGCATCTTGAGTTTGTTTGCAATCAATCAATCTATCTATTTCATATACCTCCTTTTCACCGTAAGGCATCTTCGTGATGCGGGTGGGGTTGTATACTTTTGAGCTCATACCTTCTTTTCACTGTAAGGCATCTTTGTGACGTGGGTGGGGTGGTATGTCATGCTTCCTTTTCACTATAAGGCATGTTCATGATGTGGGTGGGGTTGCATTTTCAAAAGTCCTCTGCAGAGGCGAGGAGTGGTTCTATGACTAGCTCAACCCTTAAGCATGTCTTCGGTGATTGTTGTGGCAAAGCCCAATTGTTGGTGTGTGCCTGTAATGTACCTGAGATGGTGATGAGCCTAGAAATAGGGAATACACCATCGCTTGTCTGTCGTGTTTTCTCCATGTCTTCAAGTGTGTGTGTTTTGGTGTGCTTGTTTTGTTTGGCGTGTTTGTTGCCCCATATGTAGGTATGCATTTTGGGAGGTTTTGCATGTCTTGCGTGTGTGTTTCCCCATATGTACATAGACCTGCACCTTAGGGTAGTGTATCCTGTATTATGGGAGGTTTGTTTACTTTCTAGTACTTGCATCTACATTTCATTTATATGAGAAAAAGAAAAGAAAAGATATCATTTATGTCTTCCATGCATTAATGTGTCTTCTATGCATTGATTGTCTTCTCCATGTTCTACGTGACTATAATTGTCTTCTCCGTGTTTTGCATGCCTGTTACTATCTTCTATGTGATTGGTGTGTCTTCTCCGTGCTTGGCGTGTTTGCTGTGTTTGTGACCTTACTTTAATGCATGTATTGGCCTCACGTTTATACATACATTAAAGTGGGGGCTAAATCTAATGTCAAAAAATGTCCCCTTAGGGGCTTTTCCCTCATAAGGTTTAGCTCCCAGGTCTTTTGCATGCATTTAGGACATCTTAGTTCATATTTTGGCATCCTGATGGAATGAGACCTAGGTTCCATGGAAAATTGGACCTAGGTGGACCCCTTGAGCTATACCCTGCCCAAAATAGGGGGAGGACTTGGGCACCCGTGCCCTAGTCCTATCCTATTTTGAGGCAGCCCTAATTTCTAAGTGTCAGTTTATGACCGTTACTTGGTCCTTTTGCCAACATGGTTGGTGCAGAGGCACCTACCTAATAGCTGGCCTCCATGAGGCAGTTAGTCTGTTAAGACCAAATGCATGTAATAAGGTCACGCTGATCATGATAAGATCATGCTGACCAGGCTTTACTATTTTTAGATAGTTTGTTAGCACAGCTGTCATGATGTATGATCGGTTGGACCTCCCAGCCGCTTGGAGAGAGTTCCCAGCCGCTTGGAGTCGGGTCAGTAGTACTCGTAGGAAAATCTATTTAAGCAGGCGGATCGGTTGATTGTAGATCATCGATCGATAGTAGTGCATTAAGCAGGGGAGTTCGAGTGTACTGTGTGAGAAACAGTATATTGTATTGCATCTTTGAAATCAATAAAGATCCTGTTTTCATCCTCTTTTGACTTCCATCATCTAATCGATTTGCTGGTTTGGTGACTGTATGGATTCACTGATCCATTCCACCGGTTGATTTATCTGATCGGTGGAATGGTTATGTATAGTAGGGTAGATATTAGTTTGTTTGTTTGCATGCAGGTGTGCAGGATCGCCGTCGAGAGATGTTGAAGACCCTAGCATGGGTATGTGCTAGGTCAAGCTGATAAGTTTGAGTGTGAAGATCACCCTGAGAGTGGATCGGGTCGTCCCTGGAGGATCGGCGAAGTGAAATTTCGCTAAGGGAGGAAGTTTGTTAAAACGGCATCATCAGGATATTTCTGCAAATATCCTGCAGTCAATTCGGACATCGTCATCCGGATAAGTGGAGGAGAGCATGATGCTTTCGAGTGCATGAAGTGCAAGTGCGTCGGGGTGATCATCATCAGGAGGGCCGAGGAGGAGCGTATCGGCATCAGGTTGAAGATCGGGTTGATCGCGGGCCGAAAACACTAAGTTTGGCCAACAGCAGGATATGACGTCATCATCATCATGATATACGTCATCAGGATATTTCAGAACAACAGGATATTGAGAAGCTGCGGGTGACGTCATCGTCATCAGGATCTATGTCATCAGGATATCGGGTGACGTCAGCATCGAGTGAACGGTGCGAGGAGTTAAGGTTTTGTCATCATCAGGATAAATGGAAGGAACCGGATGTTCTTTATCCTGTTGATTATCATGATGTTGAATATCATGATGCTGTTGCTTGTGTCGTCGGCTATCGGAGCATCGAAAGGAAGGTGCTGAAGTGGTCGTCATCAGGATATTTGGAGCAACCGGATATTTGATATCCTGCTGACGAAGGTGGTGTCGAATATCATGATGTTGAAGGTAGTGAAGATGGAGGTTGTCGCTGAAGTGAACAGTGGACGTCAGGAGGATGTTCGCGCTGGTCGAACATGATGATGCTGCCGAATATGATGATGCTGTCGATAATCGAGTAAGGTGATGCTGTTGACAGGCGAAAGTGCGAAGGCTTGTCTGCAGGAGGATATCGGCTGGCAGGTGAAATATGATGATGATGCTGACAGTGTAAAGCAAAATATGATGATGATGGTGAGCTGCAGACGTCCATGCTATGTGTTAATGTTTTAGTGTGGATGCCTCTGCATCATAGTGGTATCAGAGCTCAGCAAAAGGTCTGGGCTGTTGTATGTTGATTCTGTCACCGAAAGGGCAGAGGTAGAGTTGATTGTGTGTTGTGGGTTGAGTGAGAGGTTGACAAAATGCCTCCGAAAGGTAGTGGTACTGCAAGGGAATTGCAGGAAATGAAGGAGAAACATGCTAGAGAGATGAGGAAGATGAAGGAGCTTGCTGAAGCACTTCAAGCCAGGCTGACAGCCCTGGAAAAGAACAAAAAGAGGGAAGTGGCAGACAGTGAGTCTGAAGAAGATGAAGATACTGTTGAAGAGTATGAAGAGGTAGCTGAAGACCTAGATGCTGAAGACCAGAAGTTTGTAAAACTGTTAAAGGCAGTACAGAGTGAAAAACCTAAGGTAAAGGTTGATGTTACCAAGTATACTGGAAGCTTGAATGAAGATGAATTACGGGATTGGATTGCTGCACTGGATAATCACTTTGAATGTGAAGATGTTGCTGAGGATCAGAAGGTGAAGATTGCAAAGACCAAGTTAGGAGGTCATGCTTTGGTATGGTGGGACTATGTACAATCTGAGAGAAGGAAACAAGGGAAGTCAAAGATCACTTCATGGGATAAGATGGTAGCAAGGATCAAAGGTAAATTCTTGCCAAGGGATTATGAAATCCAGATGTTTAAGAAGCTGCAATTTTTAAAGCAGAAGGAAAGGGATGTCAAGGCATATACTGAGGAGTTTTATAAGTTGAGTATGAGATCTGGTCATCATGAGAATGAGGTAGAAAAGGTGGCTAGGTACTTGGCTGGTTTGAGATTTAACATATAGGATGAGTTAGTTTTAGCTAACCCTAAGAATGTGGAGGATTGTTATCAAATGGCAATCAGGATTGAAGAAAAGATGAATAGAGGACATGACAAGTCCATGAGAGGACGAGGAAACCATAGGGGAAGAGGATCAGCCCCTACACAAAAGCAAACCAATGAGGGTCAAGAAGACACTGGTAAAGGACAGGGACAGTCTGATTTCAGGGGTGGATGGAAAGGTAATAGAGGCAGATTTGGAGGTGGTAGAGGTTCTACTACATTTTCAGGAAAATGTTACACCTGTGGTGAGTTTGGTCATCCATCCTTCAAATGTCCAGAAAACAAAGGTTCATCATCCAGAAATGATAGAACTAGTGACAAGAGAGTACAACTTGTACAAGAAGAGACAGTAGAGCAAAGTGCACAGAGTTCAAACACTTATCAAAAGGATAAGGAGGCTGATAATTATGGATATCCAGAGAGTGGAGAATCATTGATGCTAAGGAGAATTAGTTTGCAGGCATCAAAGGATCTGATGCAAAGAAGAGCTCTTTTCAGGACCACATGCAAGAGCAAAGGTAAGGTATGTAAGGTTGTCATTGATACTGGTTCAACAGACAACATGGTATCTCAGGAGATGGTGGATAACTGCATTTGGAAAGGATTCCACATCCACACCCTTACAAGGCATCTTGGGTGAGTGATAGTCAATCACTTTTTGTCTCTGAACAGGCATATGTGGATTTCCAGATTGGAGCATATCATGATAGGATTTTGTGTGACATATTGCCCATGGAATGTTGTCACCTATTGTTGGGTAGACCATGGCAATTTGATAGAAGGGTACTGTATGATGGGTATGCTAATACCTACACCATCAAGAAGGATGGCAAGACTATTAAGTTGATGCCATTGCAGGCAAAAGCTGCAGTACAGAAGGCAGCCCAAGTCATTTTAATGGGAAAGAAGGAATTTGTGTAGATGCCTATAGGAGCAGGCATAAAAGCAGATAAGGATACTGCAGGGACAGAAGTTGTTCAAGACAACAAGCTGAAGAAAGTTTCAGTTGTGACTGACAGAGGTCAGCAGCCGGTGCAGAAACAGGGGTGCAAACAGCAACCAGTTGAGAAGAATGACAAGGATGTTGTCATAGTTGGGACTATTGCTTGTCCTATAACAGTTGACAGGAAGCTAGAGTTGAACATGTCAGAAGTTCAAGAGGCAGTTCAGACAGAGGTTCTGGTCAGGCAACCTGACAAACGCAGGGTATGTGAGAGAAAAGCCTACATTGACAGGTATGAGGATTTACTTGCCAGAAAGCAAGTTACAGTTCAGAAGTCTGGGAGCAGCCAAGAGACAGCAGCAGACAAAGCTGGAACAGGGCAGAACATTGCACAGGCAAAGTGTAAAGTTGGAGGACTTCCATATCCTAACTCATGGGACATGAGTTCTTTTCTGTTGGGGAGTATGGTGCAGAGGCACCTACCTAACAGCTGGCCTCCATGAGGCAGTTAGTCTGTTAAGACCAAATGCATGTAATAAGGTCATGCTGATCATGATAAGATCATGCTGACCAGGCTTTACTATTTTTAGATAGTTTGTTAGCACAGCTGTCATGATGTATGATCGGTTGGACCTCCCAGCCGCTTGGAGAGAGTTCCCAGCCGCTTGGAGTCGGGTCAGTAGTACTCGTAGGAAAATCTATTTAAGCAGGCGGATCGGTTGATTGTAGATCATCGATCGATAGTAGTGCATTAAGTAGGGGAGTTCGAGTGTGCTGTGTGAGAAACAGTATATTGTATTGCATCTTTGAAATCAATAAAGATCCTGTTTTCATCCTCTGTTGACTTCCATCATCTAATCGATTTGCTGGTTTGGTGACTGTATGGATTCACTGATCCATTCCACCGGTTGATTTATCTGATCGGTGGAATGGTTATGTATAGTAGGGTAGATATTAGTTTGTTTGTTTGCATGCAGGTGTGCAGGATCGCCGTCGAGAGATGTTGAAGACCCTAGCATGGGTATGTGCTAGGTCAAGCTGATAAGTTTGAGTGTGAAGATCACCCTAAGAGTGGATCGGGTCGTCCTTGGAGGATCGGCGAAGTGAAATTTCGCTAAGGGAGGAAGTTTGTTAAAACGGCATCATCAGGATATTTCTGCAAATATCCTGCAGTCAGTTCGGACATCGTCATCCGGATAAGTGGAGGAGAGCATGATGCTTTCGAGTGCATGAAGTGCAAGTGCGTCGGGGTGATCATCATCAGGAGGGCCGAGGAGGAGCGTATCGGCATCAGGTTGAAGATCGGGTTGATCGCGGGCTGAAAACACTAAGTTTGGCCAACAACAGGATATGACGTCATCATCATCATGATATACGTCATCAGGATATTTCGGAACAGCAGGATATTGAGAAGCTGCGGGTGACGTCATCGTCATCAGGATCTACGTCATCAGGATATCGGGTGACGTCAGCATCGAGTGAACGGTGCGAGGAGTTAAGGTTTTGTCATCATCAGGATAAATGGAAGGAACCGGATGTTCTTTATCCTGTTGATTATCATGATGTTGAATATCATGATGCTGTTGCTTGTGTCATCGGCTATCGGAGCATCGAAAGGAAGGTGCTGAAGTGGTCGTCATCAGGATATTTGGAGCAACCGGATATTTGATATCCTGCTGACGAAGGTGGTGTCGAATATCATGATGTTGAAGGTAGTGAAGATGGAGGTTGTCGCTGAAGTGAACAGTGGACGTCAGGAGGATGTTCGCGCTGGTCGAACATGATGATGCTGCCGAATATGATGATGCTGTCGATAATCGAGTAAGGTGATGCTGTTGACAGGCGAAAGTGCGAAGGCTTGTCTGCAGGAGGATATCGGCCGGCAAGTGAAATATGATGATGATGCTGACAGTGTAAAGCGAAATATGATGATGATGGTGAGCTGCAGACGTCCATGCTATGTGTTAATGTTTTAGTGTGGATGCCTCTGCATCAATGGTAAGTTTTGATTTTTAAAGTCATGGCGGGAGTGCTTGTAGTTGCATACATAAGCATGCTTAGGCATTCATTTAGAAACTAGATGGCAATTGTGATGTTCAAGTGTTCTCAAGGTGATTCAAGGCTTTCTATTGTGTTGCAAGAGCAGACTTGTGTGTTTTGTGTGTTGATATTTGCAGATTTGAGCATCAATTTCCTCATGGCATGAAGAGCATCTTCCTCCCTTGAGACCTTCACTACAAGGTGACATAATATTGTGTTTTCATCATTGATTCCTTTTGTTTTTGCCTTTGCCTCACAAGGGCACGCACTCTTTATCTGACAACAGTGTTCAGAGACTTAAGTGTCCTCCAGGGCTTGACTGAGGCAAGCCTCTAAACACCACAACCCCCAAACCAAGTCTTGTGATTGCAGGTTATAGGTGTCGTATTTGGGAAAAGTGGAGTTGCAATAAGGATTGGTAGGCATCAAGGATTCAGGATCTGAAGAAAAGTAGGACATAGGAGCACTTCCAAGACTTGGGCGCTTGCTCTAGTGTCCTCTGCATCTGAGTTTTAGGAAACAAAAGTTACAGGGCTAATCAGTTTCAGAAGGAGGTTTGGATTCCGCAAAGAAATAGGTACCTTGGACTTGGGCACCTGCTCCAATGTCCCCAACTATTCTGCTTCAGAACCCCAAAATAGGTATTCTGTAATTTAGTATTTTACTCCTGTCTGCAAGAGCTTTTTCTGTCATTCATCAATTTGTGGTTGTATTTGCATAATTAGCATTTTAATGGTTAATTGGGCATAAGAGAAGGAAAATCAATAATTAAATTCCCTAATCCAAGTTTCCCTACATCTACAAGTGACCTAGGGTATGATAGTGCTCGTCACTCAACCCTAGATCTTTGAATGTATAGTGGAGAGGCAGATTTAAACATCTAAACATTAGAACATTAACAAATCCAATTTTCCCCTAAACAGACATTAGAGCCCAAATTTATTTGCAATGAACATATTAACTTTATTTGTGACATTATAATCTAACTCTATTTATGACATCAAGGGATGAATTTATTTATCATGTTAAGCCTAAAGGTTATTTTATTTTAGGCATTAGGGATTGAATTTATTTGCAAATTTATGGTCGGATTTAATTTTTACATTAATGTAAACAAAATAGTTTTCATCATTAGATAAATTAAAATAATCATTCAAAAGATAGGTGTATTAGAGCTTGGTGAGGAAGATGAATAGTCATCCTATATTTTTCTCTTAGAGCTTCTTCCTTCTCTACAATTAAATCTAATTAGTTATACTTTTTGTTTTGCACTTTTGTTTCTTAGATCTCCTTTATGAATTTGGTGTTTTGTGTGATTTGATTCAAGTTTATTTATTTTAATATCATGCTTGATTTATTGACATTTGGAGCCTAATTTTACATTGTCATATTATCATCTATCTTAATTTCTAATTTAAAATTTAAAACTCATTTTTTGTGTTAGTTGTGGCAGGTATTTACTCGTCATTGAGTTTTGTACACATGAAATTACATAGGGTTTAGCCTATGGTGACTATAGAGGTAGTATTATCTCCCTCCTAGTGCATTTGTCACCTAAGATGTATTTATTGTATCAAGTTGAGCATATCACTTCCCTTGTGCAAGATATGAATTGAATGGAAATTTTTGAAGCCAAAGTAAATGAAATTAATGGAGGGTGTAAATATAGAGTAATGGTTTTATGGGTGACAAGAAATGGGAATAAAACTAAGGCTTGAAGGAGGGAAAAAGACATACATGACTTCTTTACATGCTAATGATTCAACCTAAATACCAAAAAATGCTAAATTTGATTCAAGTTATAGCCATGGAGACAGAATCAATGACTTCTTCAAGGGATGACCCACCAACTGTGGAGGAGATGAGCAAGGAAAGAATCCTTATTCCATAAGATACTTGTTGTTAATCCTAAAATTTCCATGGAAGAGGTAGTTAGGAAGGAAGAAGAACAACTCAAAATTATTGATATTTTTTTGTTTGTCTAGATAACAAAGCTTTACCTTTTAGAAAATTTTTTATGATTGGTTCATGAATATATGGGGGAAGAATGGGATTATACATATCATTTTGTAGATTGGTTCAAAAGAGTTTATTTATTGTTTCTTCAAAAGTATTGACATGAAAATAAGGGTTCTTAGAATGTGGGGAATTCCATGTTTATGGTAGATCCTTGGAATTTGAAAGTCACACCATGTGAGATGTTGGCTAGGTCTATTCTAAGGTGGGTTGAAATAAAGGATACCCCACCTTAATTATGGGCCATTTTTCCACATAATCTAAAATATTTGGGGGAGTTAATGCAAGTTGAAAATATAAGGGCTACTCTACCACATTTTAATGCTAGAGTTTCCCTAGCTATAAACTAAGAAAACCCTATTCCTAAGATAATATGCCTTCAACTTGGAAAAAATATGTAGTATGAGGTTACCCAACTAGGAGGGCTCAATGATTTATTCTTTCGTATGTGTGATGGACATTACAGAAGGGATTTCCATAAGGTTGATAGGAAACCTAATATCCATATAGATGGAAAAAGAACCCAAAATATTGAGGAAAATGTGAAGTTCAATTAGAATCTTGGAAAGGAAAAAAATGGTCATGATGAGATTGTTGGAATGGAAGAAAGACCTTGTAATAATGTTTCCCCTTCCTTTCCTATAGAGAAGACTATTTTTCTTAATGACCCTTCTTTAATAAAAAATGATTATGCAAATTGCATAAGGGGAACTTCATAGTGTTTAATGAAAAAAGAGACACCTAGTCAATCATGTGTTAACTAAGTCAATGTTTTAGATAAAACATTGGAACACAAACATGTTGACATGTGTTTGTTGCAAGTATGTGCCTAATCGGTGTTGTCATTGATGTCAACATATTCTTGTTGTCATTGATGTCAACTGTATCTTATTGTATTACTTGTTTAGAAGACTTTTATTTTGACAATATTGAGAAAATTAGCCTCTCCGGAAGAAACAAGTAAGTTACAGAGAAGTGCAGTATAGATAGTGAGTTATATGTTGAAGAACAGTCTGGTAAACTGCTCTGCATTTATTCCTTCTTGAAGATTGTTGTCTGCAGATTGGAAGTATGTCTAAGGATGCTACATTCTAGGTTTGAACCATCCGCATGAAGATTTGAGTTAGTTGTATTCACCAGAGTGAAATCTATTTTTTTTGTAAGTTCAGTTGAGATAGGAAGATAGTATTTGGCTCTGCATTCCTCTGCAATAAAGTATTTTGCTCTGTGGTCCTAGAGGGAAGTTTGGGACGATGATAAGTACCTACAATTGCAATGGTTCGTGGTTTGGTGGTTCGTAAGCTATCTTTCTTTTATGACAGTTGAAGATAGAGAAGTTCATGTGTTCTGGTGAGAAGATTCCTATGGATAAAGTGGTTAAGGTTTGTGCGATTACTCCTGATGATTATAGCGTGCTTGTGGATGTCTCCTAATAATGTTCTTATCTGGACTTTGGTCTCCATTAAGAAATTGAGATGGTGTGTGAAGATTGTTCCCAGATAACGTAGTGTGTAACCAGTCTTGGCCGACTTGGTTGATACCAGTGATGAAGGAGATCTCTCAAAGATTGTGGAAGTGTATTGTGGCATGGAAGATCGTGTTTGAGTCCTAGCTAAGGCATGACATGATCTACATTTCATTCCCTTTGCATGATATTGCAATAGGTCAAGACCTATTTTGTAAATGTTTGTAATACCGACCTTGAAGATTGTTCCAATGGTTGATGCCGACCTTGATGATCATTCCAAGGTTGATGTAGTGTATAAATACTTGTAGTTGAGTCGTGGAAAATGTGTCCTTGAGAAAAAATGAGAATATATTAAGAGAGGTCCAAAGGTAGAGCAGAGGAGGGGCAGAAGAAAGAAGAGGAAGAAAAGAAAAGAGGAAGAGTAGAGCAGAGGAAAGGTAGAGCAAGGAAATTATTATACTTTAGTTGCAAATAGAGAAAGGTGTTGATCGTGGCAGTGAATAGGGTTTAACAGCCCTCGGGGTTTAACAGCCCTTAGGGTTTAACAACCCTTATTGTAATCTTGCTAGGTTTAGGGTTAACACAGTGAATCTGCTAGACCTAGTTGTTCTTCATGGCAGTAAGCTAGTATGTTTAGGCCCATGGAGTGACCAAGCCTGAACATCATTATTTCAAGATTGCAATATATATTGAGAATGAATCCTCTCCGTGGTTTTTCCCCACCTTGGGGTTTTCCACATAAATATAGTGTCTCTTGTGTTTGATGTTGTATTTGTGGTTAAGTTTCTAATTTCATGCACTCATGGTTAAATCATAATAATTGTGGATAAGTGATGAATGTTTAAATTGCAGAAAGTGTTTAAGTTTTTGTGATAGCTGATTCACCGCCCCTCTCAGTTTTCTGGTGCATATCAACAATTGGAATTAGAGCCAAGTTTATCTGAAGAAAGTTTAATAGCTTGAGGAAGATCCAAAATGTCTTACAAGAAGTGATGTAGAGGCACTTTGACAAGGAGGAAGATAGATGAGTTGACAAGGTTCTATTTCACTCCTAAAGCCCAAAATCAAAGGTCTTTACACAAAAGTGGGAACAGCAGAAAGAAACTCATGGATCATCATGGAAAGGTTGGTTTGGGATGTTAGGTGATCCATTCCATCCATTGGCCAAGGTAGACTAGACTCAGGATTGGTAGTTCCTTCACAAGCCCAAGAAATGGCTTGTAGCCCTAGAAAATGAGGATAGTCCTGATAACTCCTAATACAGACCTTCAAATACAAATCTCAGACAATTAAAAGATACCCTTTATGATCCCCTATCACATATCCAAGGATGGGGTTGGGTTGTTTTGGATGTCATGCCCTAACCAATAGCCCCTCCTAGTATTTTAGAGCCCCAAATAGGCCTAGTTTGTGAAGCAAGTACCCTTGGATGGAGTCTTAGGACTCTCTTGACCACTTAAACATGTCAGGGACCTCCCAAAACCATGGAATTTAGTCTTCATTTTCTGTTATGATCTGCTATCATCAAAATTCATACTACTGTTGCTTCTATCAAACACTTAACACATGGTTTTGCTAAGTCTAATCAATGAAATCCTAATAATAGCAGGTCTCTACCCAAAAGACTCTTGCAACACATTAAAATAGACATCCAAGAACTCATTCCACTAATCATAGAGTTTGGGAGTTAGTGGAATGGAGGGAACATACTGAATTTCTGTTAGAACCCTAGTTAAGGGTTTCTCCGACCACCCTACAGAAAAAGGAGGAATACAATGATATAAAGAAGTGTCAAGAACTCAAAACATACGCATTAGTGAGGTGACTCACCAAGCTTCCATTCCAACATAATCAACAGTCACCTCTCGACCGTACACAGATAGGGTACATGTAGCAATAATAGGAAAACAGTCAAACACAGGCAAAACCTGTTATACTTTATTGATTTCTTCTCCAAAATGCTTCTCCATGACTTCTCCTCTTTACAATGAATAGGGCAGAGCTTTTAAGAAGCCTGCCAACTAGTTTGAATTAGTTTTTGAAGATAGTTAAGGTTGATGGAAGGTCTAATAACCACCAACTATCTCTGCAACTGTCTTATTTTGGGCTGCAGTGACTTGTTTATGCATAACAATGCCTTCAAAATAGATTTACAATGCAAATTAGGCCTTGAACAAGGCATTAGACCCTTTGACATCATTTTGGACTTCTTGACATCATCTTAAACTCCTTACCATGCCTTAACAAGGCTTACAAACATGAAGACTGTCTCTATATGCCTTAAGAAGGCTTTACACATGTGACTGCCTCAACAATATGAGGATAGATATGTGGACATAGTCCTTTTTCCTAATTACAATCATGAATGGTCTTGTAGGACCTTATTGAATCAACAAAAATGAACATCAAACAAAACATGAAGTTGAATGCCTCATGGAGGCCACCTTGTGTTAGGTGCTCCTGCACCATACACCCTAGTGGTGCTCACCTAGGGTTAGGGTTCCAAAATTGAGTTTATAGGCTTTTGTTCTTATCCCCTAAAACCCTTAGTGCCTTAGGTTAAAATTGTTCCTCGACCCACATGCATTGTTTTACCGCCTTTTCCCCATTGCACTTGAGAAAGTGCTAAGTTTTAAATTTTACTCTGTGCATTGTAAAATCTGTCATATGTTTGTATATACAAGTGCAAATGCATGTTGGCGGGCTCCAAAACCTCAGTCGACTTTCAAAAATAGTGAAAAAAAGGAGTTATATGCATTTCTAAATGCATATTGAGTTTGCACATACAAAGGGGAATCAATCGTAGATTCTTGGGAATATTCTGCATTTGTATGCATTTCCAAATGCATATCAGGCTCAAAAAGATGCGTATACATTGGGGGAATCTGTTGTAGATTCTAGGAAGATTCTTTGAATGTATATCAAGTTTGCTTGTATGTGTTTTACTATTTATCCAGATATACAATGCGAAGATACATTGCGGATTTCAAAAGGGTTCAAATCAGGGCTAAAATAGTGGTCGGGTTCGCAGATATGTGCAAGTAGGAGTAAATGTATGTCCAACATACATTGGGTTTATACATTGAACAATGTACAAAGGAACTCGACATGCATTTGCTACAGTGCAAGGGTTCATCGCCAGCACATACAACGAAAAAATGCAAGTGGTCTTGTATGTCGGCAATATATAAAGCAGCAGGAGATACATTTGGTGGGGTCCGCCTCACATGCAAAGGGATTTGTATCTCATATGCAAAGGAAAATGTATATGTGATATACATTCAAAAATGTGCAAGGGCCAATATACAAATGGTGGGGCCCACGGACATATAAGGCGGATTGTATGTTGGTGAGATGCATCGATGCCGATATACAAAAAGGCACATACAAGGTAGGTTACAAAGCTGGGGCCCACTGCTTGTATATTGGTGATTGTATGTTCAAATATACATTCCTAATATGCAAGCTGGAATCTGGAGTGAACATGCAATCCGATCGATAAAGGATAAAATCTGCTGCTTGTATGTATATTTTCACTTGTATGTTGGCGTTGTATATGCCGATATACATTCAAAAGATGCAAGAGTAAGGTGCAAGCCGGATTTGAAAAGTTTCTCAATCTAGCAGATAAGGTGGCTAACATCCACAACTTGCATGTATATTGTGCATTGTATATGCCGATATACAATGTGATGTGCAAGGAGAGATACTACCCAAATTTCAAGGCGTTTCCAATCCACTGTATAAAAATTTGAATTCTGCAAAATGTATATTTTGTTTGTATCTACAAATATACAAAAGGGATGTGCAATAGAAAGTGTACAAGGCGGGACCCGATGCATTTTTTTTTTATAACATTTTAAGGTCCACCTTGTATGTAGCTAGTTGAATGTATATGCATGTGGTTTTGCATATACAAGGAATTCAAGGCATTCATATACAAAGGGCGAAAAGAGGTAAAATGAGAAAGGAAGGGTTGACGATGGATGCACGGGGTGCCTACATGGCACATTCTCATTGGCTATTGACTTTTCAGCAATCTTTTAGGCCGTAGATCTCAGTGATAGGGAGATTGAATCGACGGCTGTGTTTTAAACTGGCAGCAAAGGATTTTCCTATATATCTGCAACTGTGTTTAGGTAGGAAAAAGTCTAGAGGTACGCTGCTACTAAATCTTCTAGCTGCGGGTAGTTGAGGCATTGATGGTTTTATGTAGATGGCTGACTATTGGAGTGACGGGTTACCAACCTAATTTTATGAAGCAAATCTCTGGGTGGCGGCTCAGATCCTGAAACTCACCTGTCCTCTCCTCTATTTTCCTTAGCTGCCTTCAATATTTTGGGCGCCATTCTTGGTGCATTGTATCTGGTAGGACTTTTGACTTGTCATGTAATTAATTTGCTAGATGTACAGTTTGGCTATATAAGGGGCAAACCATGTCATTCATGGCTGTAATCGGATACAATTTCATTGGTGGCTCTGTTCTGGGTATTTTGTGAGTTTATGAGTTGTATGTTGAATGTCTTATGCATAGAATTCATCAGTTTCATGTTGATTTAAATGAGTAATGCTTTATAGAATGTATTTTGTTATTTATCTCCAAACTGAATGTGTTCTTCTTTTGAATCTAAACAGCTAAGGGGTGTTTGGGATTCTAGAATATGGGTTTGCTATATTGAATGCTTAATCTTTTACTTTTGCTCAAGGAGTAGATTAAATGTTTTAGGTTAAGTGTTTGGAAAAATATATTGCAGTAAGGATGTTTGTAAGTAGAAGTAACTGAATACTTTGTCTTAGGTATTGTCTGTAAAGCAGACATTGCAAAATCCCCTTGAAATCTGATTATTGTCTTAAGTCTGTGATAAACACTCACATATATATATCTATTGACTCCGAGCCCTGGATAGGCACCAATCTGGTTTTGTGTTGAGGTTACAACCAAGGTCCTAGTTTTGCTTCCAAATACAAATCAAACTCAAATTTTTAATACAAACCTTTTAGGACATTAGGAGTAGTTTAGGACCGAAATCCTCTATCTCACAACTAAACATAGGCCCAAAGCTAGCCCCTTTGCACTTATCTCACAGTTTTGGTCTGTATAAGAGAGGATTTATCTACTTTGTGTCAACATCCCAGCTAACTTGTAGATGCATTTCATAGATGTTGAACAGGGAATACCCCCCTTGGTCCTGCAAAGCCTAGAGAAGAAGATGAGATATTTATAGAGTCTATCTCCTGTACTATTGGCCCTTGGCCCGGGAATCCTATTGATCAATGATGGCTACTTTTTAGGGATAACTAGGAACAAGCATCCAGTCTGGGAAAAATAACCAATAGATTTGGTGACTCCTCTGGGGAGCTCTTTGTGAAAGAACCCTGATTCTAAAAGAAAACAATTCCTAGTTATAGGTGGCGACTCTGAACCAATCTCCCAACCGGTAAAGTAAAAAATTGTATGCAAGGGAGAAGATCCCTGCATAATCCTCTATTTGAAGAGTTATCCATAAAAATGATGTACAGGAAAAAAGGGACTGTTCAGGCCAGTCAAGATGGTTCTCCCAGAAGTAATGATAATATTTAGGACAATCCAGGATCTTCAGAGCGGACAATACCTTATTTTTTCAAACACTGAGGCTAAAATCTAGAACGTATATGAAAGACAACAGGGTGGTGGATTGAGAATGAGATTAGAGGTGTTTCAAGAACGCCCTTTCCTTGATTCCCCTGATAGATTTGAAGAAGCTGAATCCCCAAGGGATGATAATGATGATTAGAATGTAATGAAGCCATCCTCTTCTATGCCTAGAGAGGAGGAATTAGCTGAAGAAATCAAGAGCCTGAGAGCAGAATTAGAATATTTGTAGGCAGTAAAAATTAGAGATGACATGAGACAGAAAGTGCAGGATCTGAGGACTACTCAGAATGATTCAGTTCCCACCCTTGAGAATATAAATGTGTTGAGGAACCAACACAGAAATGAAGTGCAGGATCAGCATAATGATCAAAGACAGAATGCAAATAATGCTAGAATACCATTAAATAATGTAAGAAATCAGAATGCAAATAGAAATGCCAATGTTAATCAGCCTGGTAGACAACCTATGCAGCTAGACAGATTTAGACAACTAGGCTTTTATGGCATTCCTGGTTACCCCAATCCTATTAACAAACATGTGAGGCTGTAAGTGCCAAAGTTTTCAAGAAATAATACTATGTCAGGAGAAGACCACTTAAAAGCTTTTTAGAATATCATGGACAACTTTGAGGTTGAGCATGAGGATGTTTTTATGAAATTATTTATGCAATCCTTAGTTGATGAGGCTAGAGAATGGTACAAGGGTCTGCTTGACAGGATTATTTCATCATAGGAGGATTTCAAAAGAATTTTCAAAGAACAATATGGTGACAAAATTCATTAATGAATTCACTGGCATTACCAAAGGATCAAATGAACAAGTTGCTAATTTCAATGCTAGATTCACTAAGGTGTTGAACAAATTGCCACATCACCTGAGGCTTAAGGAACCTATGTGCATAGTGTTATACATAAATGCTTTTAATGCCAAAACAGCTTATGGGTTAAGGGATAAAGGTCCTGCTAGCCTCAGAGATGCTTTCAAAATTGCAACAAATATTTAAAATAATAGAAAAGTGTATGGTAAGACAAATAGAAGAGATGATATAAATTTTTTGGAAAATCCAAATACTAAATCTCAAAGTGTTCAAGGAAATGCATCTACTTCTGAGGATAAATTAGATAAATTGACAACTATTGTCAAGGACCTGAGCTATAGAATGGCTAAAAATGAAAAGGGGGTAGGTCCTGACAAGCAGGTTTACCAAAGGCAGGAAAGAAGACCATCATTACATGATATGCCATATAACACTAATTGGCATAATGGTAAACCCATTCTCCCAAACAACAACACAAATCAAAGGACTCAAAGTGTTAAGGAAACACCTGACCCTTTGAAGAAGGTTGTTAATATTGTTAATGACACCCCATGGTGCATAATATGTCAAATGCCTCACTCACAGTCACAATGTATGATTGTTCAGTCTCTATATAATAATGTTGTTGCATGTGATGAATGTAATGAACCACATTGCATGGAAAATGACAATGTCAATATGCTGTCTAAAAATAGGGAGTATCCTTCTCATGATGTTGATGCAAGCACAAATAATGAGATTCAAGTCTGCCAACAGTTTCCCTGTGATGAAGATGATGAAGATAATTATGCTTATGCTCAGGATTCACACATTTTCTTGAATAACTTGAGGAGACCATCTGATGAAGAGATTAGAGCCCTCACAGCTGCAGCAGTGGCTCAAGTCAAAAGCAATTACAATCTCAGGGGTAAAGCCTAGGTAAGTAACTCTCACCAACCAAAGAATACTTTTGTGAATCAACCAGTGCACAGTCATAAAGGGACTGAACCACAAAAGAAGCAATGGAGCAATAATAAACAAAATTTTAAGCAAAAAACAAGTCATGATTCTCAAGGACCAGAAGATAGAATTCCCCAAGTTGAGGATCAAAACAAAAATTTTCGGATCAAAGATGACAATCAGAGAGCCACGAAAATTAAAGCTGGATCATACCAAGATAAAAGTAAAACTGTAGATCAGGCTACAACTGTTATACAAAATTATGCTCCATTTGACATAACTCAGGTCTTGTCCCAGGTAAAGGTTTCTGTTCCATTGATGGAGCTGATGAAAGTTGAAGAATTCAGAAATAAAACATTGTCCCTGATTTCAGGGGTACCCTGCCAAGCCAAGCCTAATGATGAACCTCAGGGTAAGAAAAAAGCTATGTGTATTGATGAGGATGAGACTCCTGAAGTATATTTGGGGATGACCATGAAAAAATTCCCTTCACAGGTTGAACCATTTTATGTCTCCCTTGTCATAAATGGAAAAGTGGTTAGGAATTGTATGCTTGACTCAGGAGCATCAACAAATATCATGCCTCTGGCTATTATGCATCAAGCTAGGTTAAAAATAGATAAGGCATGTGGGAAATGCTATGCCATGGATGCTAGAGAAGTACCAGTCATTGGAATTATGAAAGATGTAGATTTTAGACTAGTAGCATATCCTGAAAAGACCTACAAAATGAATATAACAGTTGTTGATATCAAGCCACAGTATGGTATGCTGTTATCAAGAAGATGGGCAGCATTGATTTGTGGGAGTATGCAATTGGACTTGTCATATGCTAAGATCCCTATGAATGGCAAGGATGTCAAATTAATTAGAGAAGAAAGGTCACTAGAGACAGTTGAGGATCAAGAGTTAGAGGAGCATATGTGTTTTGTGAATACTAACTGTGATAATTTCAGGGTTGTCTCGGATGATCAAGGGGGTAAAGGGAGATATGTTTGTATTCAAGAGCTTGACCAATAGGGTCTATAGACCATGTATTTTGATGGAGCTTGTTCGAAGGAAAGCTCTAGTGCTAGAGTTGTGTTTCTATCTCTAGCTGGTAAGCTTCTAAAATTCTCTTTCTTGTTGAAGTTTGCCTGTACAAATAATATTGCAGAGTATGAGGCTCTGTTATTAGGATTGAATGTTGCTTTGAAACATGGGATCAAGATGCTCAAAGTATTTGGGGATTTAGATTTAGTTGTTTCCCAAGTTAGAGACAAGTATGCATCAAAGAATAAGAGGTTAAAATAGTATAAGCATGCTATTTGGGATACAATTGAATTGTTTGATGCTTTTTCCATAAACTAGATTGAGAGATCAAAAGATGTTAGGGCAGATTTTCTAGCTAATGTAGCCATAAGGCCAGATGATATCACTCTATTAGATGTCACAAATGTCAAAGTCAAACTAAGACCTGCAGTACTAGATAACATATGCAGCTGGCAGGTGTTTGATGATGACAAAGATTTGCTGAGATTTCTACATTGCATTGATGAATATGAGAACTAGGAAGTGGATTTTCAAAACTTTGTAGAAGTTGTGGATGGGAAAGAAACTCTCTTAGGGAAGGAGGTAATTCAACTCAGGACAAATAAAATCCCTAGAGGGTTGGTTGCACTAGAGAGAGCTTTTGACAATAGGGACCAATTTGTTACAAAGGCATCTCCAACAAATAAGAATGACTTGGAGGAGATAAACTTGGGGACATCTCATGCCCCCAAAAGGGTATATATTGGCAAATAGGTCAAGCCACACATTAGAACTATGCTGATTTTATTACTAAGAAAGTATAATTATGTCTTTGCCTGGTCATATGAGGACCTGAAATCTTATAGAGAGGATTTGTTTGAGCATGAAATCCCTTTGAAGCCTGGAGCTAAACCATTTAGACAGAAACAAAGACCTATCAACCCGACTTTAGCTCCAAAAATGCAAGAAGAGCTTATGAAGCTTAGGGAGGCTGGAATAATTATACCTATCAGACACTCAACTTGGGTGCCCAACCTTGTCCCAGTCAGAAAGAAAAATGGTGACATAAGACTTTGTGTGGACTTTATAAATCTAAATGTATCTTCTTTGAAGGACAATTATCCATTGCCAAACATGGAAGTCATGTTGCAAAAGGTGACTGGCTGTGAACTATTATCCATGATGGATGGATTTTCAGGGTACAATCAAGTGAAAGTAAAAGAATCAGAACAGTTCAAGACTACTTTCACCACTCCATGGGGAACCTATGTATATGTGAGAATGCCATTTGGATTAACAAATGCAGGTGCTACATTTCAAAGAGCTATGGATGTTGCTTTCGCAGGATTGATTGACTCAATCCTGGCTGTATATCACGATGACTTAACAGCTTATTCAAAAAGGGAGGAGCAACATTGCATGCACTTAGAGCAGATCTTTATTAGAGCATTGGAATATGGCATCTCACTCAACCCAAAGAAATGTGCTTTTGGGGTAGTGGAAGGAAAATTGCTTGGACACATTGTTTCCAAGGATGGAGTCAGGATTGATCCTGAGAGGGTGGCTGTAATTGAGAAAATTTAGTTCCCTAGATCAGTGAAAGGTATTCGGTCCTTCTTTGGGAAAATTAATTTTGTTAGGAGATTTGTTCCTAACTTTGCAGAGACCACAAAAGATATCTCCAAAATGTTGAAGAAAGGTGCAATTGTCAAATGGGAAGATGAAGCAACTAAGTCATTTCAGAACATCAAAGAGGCTATAAAGATGGCTCTTGTGCTAAAGTCTCCTGATTTTTCTAAGCCATTTCAGCTATTCTCATTTGCTTCTTTCCATACTATTGTTGCATGCTTATTGCAGAAAAATGAAGAAGGTTTTGAACAACCTATAGCTTTCTTTAGCAGGTCATTGCAGGCTATTGAGTTGAAGTATGACATCATGGAGAAGCGAGCATATGCACTGGTTAGAGCAGTCAAAAGTTTCAGGCCATATTTGGTAGGCTCTCAGATAGTTGCATATGTGCCTCATGCAGCAGTCAAAGATATCTTTACTCAGGAGGAGGTAACTGGAAGAAGATGCAGATGGATAAACAAATTTCAAGAGTTCAACATTGAAATACAGATCACAAAATTGGTAAGGGGACAAGGTTTGGTAAAATTGATGACACGGTCAAATCTAGAGGCATGCCAAGTGAATGTAGTGCATACTGAAGTTATAAATATGTCAGAATTTGAATGGTATAAGGACATAGTACATTATTTGTAGAATCTGAATTGTCCTTCCCATCTCAGTGATAATCAAAACAAAACCTTGAAGTTACATGCTATGACATACATCATTGTTTAAGGAGAGTTGTATTGGAAAAATTCTGATGGCGTGCTACTCAGGTGTGTAGATGAAAATCAGGCCAGGGATATTCTAAGTGACATACACAATGGAGTGTGTGGTGGACACTATATTGCCCAGACAACAGCCCACAAAATTCTCAGAGAAGGCTACTGGTGGCCAACTCTCTTCTCAGATGCTCAAAGAATGGTAAGAAACTGTGATCCTTGCCAAAGGTTCTCAGGAAAGATAAAATATGAGGGTGCATTGCCCCTTAGGACTATAACTATAGAAGCTCCATTTCAATAATGGGGAATTGATTTTATAGGGGAAATCTTAGAAAAATCAAGTGGAGGACACAGTTAGATTTTGGTAGCTACTGATTACTTCACTAAATGGATTGAGGCCATTCCAACTAAAAAAGCTACAAGCAAAGTGGTGATGGATTTCATTCTAGAAAATATTGTTATCAGATTTGGAGTACCAGCCAAAGTGGTCACAAATAATGCAATGTACTTCAGGTCTGTTGAATTTATTGATTTTTGCAACAATTATGGAATAAATTTGTTACATGCATCACCATGTCATCCACATGGAAATGGTCAAGCAGAGTCAAGCAACAAAAGCCTCATGAAAATTGTTAAAAGGATGGTAGGTAGAAACAAAAGGGGTTGGGATTCAAAGCTAAAAATGGCATTATGGGCTGATAGAATAACAATGAAGAAAGCAACTGGAAGGTCACCTTTTAAACTAGTGTACGGTGTGACATCTAAATTGCCTGTGAACAACCTCCTACCAGTTTATAAATTCATACAAGAAAATGAAGAGATTGACAACTCAATGACTGAAAGAATAAATCAGCTGGTTGCACTAGATGAAATGAGAAGGGAGGCACAGAAAACAAACATCAAGAGACAGCAAAAGGTAAAATATTTGTTTGATAAAAGGGCTACAGAAAGAAAGTTTCAGATAGGTGATTTGGTCCTTGTATGGAATGCAAGGAACCAGGATAAGGGCAAGCACAGTAAATTTGAGCCCTTATGGGTGGGCCCGTATCAAATCAGCAACACTCATGGAAAGGATTCCTACTTTCTCCAGGCCCTAAGTGGTGAACTATTGGAATTGCCTGTGCATAGTCAGTTCCTAAAACCCTACTTCTCATAAATGCTTATCTTGTGTGCACATTGTAAACTAGATGTAAATATTTTGTACATGCCTTGTATAGTCGGTCATGTTTTGAGCTTGGTGTTTTGTCTGGTCTGCCCTAGAGTAGCTTGGTTCTCGTTACAGTCTTGCATTCGCACGTCCCTAGTCGGAGCCACTGGTGGTGCTCACCTAGGGTTAGGGTTCTGAAATTGAGTTTGCAGGCTTTTGTTCTTATCCCCTAAAACCCTTAGTACCTTAGGTTAAAATTGTTCCTCGACCCACATGCATTGTTTTACTGCCTTTTCCCCATCGCACTCGAGAAAGTACTAAGTTTTAAATTTTGCTCTATGCATTGTAAAATATGTCGTATGTTTGTATATTCAAGTGCAAATGCATGTTGGTAGGCCCCAAAACCTTACTCAGCTTTCAAAAATAGTGAAAAAAAGGAGTTATATGCATTTCTAAATGCATATTGAGTTTGCACATACAAAAGGGAATCAATTACAGATTCCCAGGAATATTCTGTAGTTGTATGCATTTCCAAATGCATATCAGGCTCAAAAAGATGCGTATACATTAGGGGAATCTATTGCAGATTCTAGGAAGATTCTCTGAATGTATATCGAGTTTGCTTGTATGTGTTTTGCTGTTTATCCAGATATACAACGCGAAGATACATTGCAGATTTCAAAAGGGTTCAAATCAGGGCTAAAATAGTGGTCGGATCCGTAGATATGTGCAAGCAGGAGTGAATGTATGTCCAACATACATTAGGTTTATACATTGAAAAATGTACAAAGGAACCTGACATGCATTTGTTATAGTGCAAGGGTTCATCGCCAACACATATAATGAAAAAATACAGGTGGTCTTGTATGTTCAGCAATATACAAAGCAGCAGGAGATACATTTGGTGGGGTCCGCCTCACATACAAAGGGCTTTGTATCTCATATACAAAGGAAAATGTATATGTGATATACACTTGAAAATGTGCAAGGGCCAATATACAAATGGTGGGGCCCGCGGACATACAAGGCGGATTGTATGTTGGTGAGATGCATCGGCGCCGATATACAAAAAGGCACATACAAGGCAGGTTACGAAGCTGGGGCCCACTGCTTGTATATTGGTGATTGTATGTTCAAATATACATTCCTAATATACAAGCCATAATCTGGAGTGAACATGCAATCCAATCGATAAAGGATAAAATCCGTTGTTTGTATGTATATTTTCACTTGTATGTTGGCATTGTATATGCCGATATACATTCAAAAGATGCAAGAGTAAGGTGCAAGCTGGATTTGAAAAGTTTCTCAATCTAGCAGATAAGGTGGCTAACATCCACAACTTGCATGTATATTGTGCATTGTATATGCCGATAAACAATGCGATGTGCAAGGAGAGATACAACCTGAATTTTAAGGCGTTTCCAATCCATTGTATAAAAATTTGAAATCCGCAAAATGTATATTTTGTTTGTATCTGCAAATATACAAAGGGGATGTGCAATAGAAAGTGTACAAGGCGAGACCTGATGCATTTTTATTTTGTTTTATAACATTTTGAGGTCCACCTTGTATGTAGCTAGTTGAATGTATATGCATGTGGTTTTGCATATACAAGGAATTCAAGGCATTCATATACAAAGGGACAAAAGAGGTAAAAGGAGAAAGGAAGGGTTGATGATGGATGCACGGGGTACCTATGTGGCACATTCTCATTGGCTATTGATTTTTCAGCAATCTTTCAGGCCACAAATCTTAGAAATAGGGAGATTGAATCGATGGTCGTGTTTTAAACTGGCAGCAAAGGATTTTCCTTTATATCTATGGCTGCGTTTAGGTGGAAAAAACTCTAAAGGCACGCTGCTGCTAAATCTTCTAGCTGCGGGTAGTTGAGGCATTGATGGTTTTATGCAGATGGCTGACTGTTGGAGTGATGGGTTACCAACCTAATTTCATGAAGCAAATCTCTGGACGACAGCTCAAATCCTGAAACTCACCTACCCTCTCCTCTGTTTTCCCCGGCTGCATTCAATATTTTGGGCACCATTCTTGGTGCATTGTATCTGGTAGGACTTTTGACTTGTCATGTAATTAATTTGCTAGATGTACAGTTTGGCTATATAAGGGACAAACTGTGTCATTCATGGTTGTTGAAAACTGGACAAATTTTGGTGTTGTAATCGGATACAATCTCATTGGTGGCTCTGTTCTGGGTATTTTGTGAGTTTATGAGTTGTATGTTGAATGTCTTATGCATAGAATTCATCAGTTTCATGTTGATTTAAATGAGTAATGCTTTATAGCATGTATTTTGTTATTTGTCTCCAAACTGAATGTGTTCTTCTTCTGAATCTAAATAGCTAAGGGGTGTTTGGGATTTTAGAATATGGGTTTGCTATATTGAATGCTTAATCTTTTACTTCTGCTCAAGGAGTAGATTAAATGTTTTGGGTTAAGTGTTGGGAAAAATATATTTCAGTAAGGATGTTTGTAAGCAGAAGTAACTGAATACTTTGTCTTGGGTATTGTTTGTAAGGCAGACATTGCAAAATCCCCTTGAAATTTGATTATTATCTTAAGTCTATGATAAACACTCACATATATATATCTATTGACTCCAAGCCCTTGATAGGCACCAATCTGGTTTCGTGTTGAGGTTACAACCAAGGTCCTAGTTTTGCTTCCAAATACAAATCAAACTCAAAATTTTAATACAAACCTTTTAGGACATTAGGAGTAGTTTAGGACCGAAATCCTCTGTCTCACAACTGAACATAGGCCCAAAGCTATCCCCTTTGCACTTATCTCATAGTTTTGGTCTACATAAGAGAGGATTTATCTACTTTGTGTCAACATCTTGGCTAACTTGTAGATGCATTTCATAGATGTTGAATAGGGAATACCCCCCTTGATTCTGCAGAGCCCAAAGAAGAAGAGGAGATATTAATAGAGTCTATCTTCTGTACTGTTGGCCCCTGGCCCGGGAATCCTGTTGATCAATGATGGCTACTTTGTAGGGATAACTGGGAACTAGCATCCAGTCTGGGAAAAATAACCAACACACCCCACCTAGAAAAGAACTCATGCCACATGAGTTAATTCTTTGTCTTGCTCCACCTTTATCCTCTACTGCCTCATGGCTTCCCCATGATCTCTGGAATGCAACCTGCTTCCATTGAATAAAAAGCTCATGCCTAGCATTGTAGGCTCTACTCACACCTTGCCATGTGTGAGTACTTGCAGCCAGACCTATGCTTTGCTTGCCATTCTTTCTTAGTATCATCTCTGCCTGAACACCTTCAAAACCTTGGTTGATGCTTCTTGTACTGCTGCTATGGTATAATAAGATTGTCTTTCAACTCTTGTTGGCTCTAGAGGACAAACAAGGGTCCCTACTATGATAGCATCTTCTTCTTTCCAACCACCTTGTGGCTGCTTACAGACTTGCTCTTTGACCTTCTTTTGATCCATCTCAGACATCACCATATGATCTCCATCATTCAAAACTGAAACCACCTTCAAACTTTGATCTTTGGCAACCCCACTCCTTGAGGTATCCTCAACTTTCCTTGTCTCTTCTTCATTGATATTCACAAACTCTTTCTTATCCACCAAGATGACCTTGGCTACCTTCTTTTCTTTAACATCCTCTTACAATGATGTCATCACAAAAGTCCTCCCATCCTTCTCGATGGTGTATGTGTTAGCATATCCATCATATAATGATTGCCTATCAAATTACCATGGCCTACCTAAAAGTAGGTGACAACATTCCATGGGCAAAATATCACATAAAACCCTATCCTTATATTCTCCAATCTGAAAATCAACATATGCTTGTTCATCTACCAAAAGTGATTGACTATCACTTACCCAAGATGCTTTGTAAGGAGTTTGATGAGGAATCCTTTCTAGGTTCAATTTATGCACCATTTCCCTAGACACCATATTATCTGTTGAACTAGAATCTATTACTACCTTGCATATTTTACCTTTGCTTTTGCAATTGGTCCTGAAAAGTGCTCTCCTTTGTGTCATCTCCAAGAGTGTTCTCCTTAGCATCAATGCTTCTCAATCTTGAACTGGGGCTGCACTCCCAATTGGAGAGTTAACACTTTCATCTACCTCCTCTTCTTGCACATATTGAACCCTCTTTTCATCCCTCCTTTCACTACCACCGGATGTAGAACTTTGTTTCATTGGACACTTGTATGCTGTATGACCAATCTCATTACAATGATAACATCTCCCAGTGAAAACATTAGAACCTCTACCTCCACCTCTTGTGCCTCTAAGTCCCCCTCTAAAATTAGAAACTTGGTCCTTATTTATGCTTGTGTCTCCTTGGTTTTCTTGGGTTGGTCTTGTTCCTCTTCCTCTATTTTGTTGCTCACCTTTCCTCTTCAACTTCTCTTCAGCCCTTAATGCTACTTGAAAGCATTTTTCCATGGTTTCAGGGGTTAATAAACTTATCTCATTTTGAATATTAAACCTCAAACCATTTAGATACCTTGCCACTTTAGCTTTTTCATCCTCCATGTACTCACAACGAAGAGTGTATTTGTGAAACTCCTCGGTGTAAGTAGCCACATCCAAATCTCTTTGCTTGAGACTTTGCATCTTCTTATAGATCTACACCTCCTAATCTGATGGAAGGAATTGGGACTTGATTCTCTCTAACATTCTGCTCCATGAAGAGATCATACTCTTCCCATTCTTTACCCTCTCACCTTGGGTGTAATTCCACCATGTAAAGGCAACACCTTTGAGTTTAGTTTTTGCAAACTTAACCCTCTTATTTTTAGGAACTTCTTTGTATTCAAAGTAGTTGTTTAGATCCTTAATCCACTCCATGACTTCATTAGCATTCATCTTCCCTCTAAACTTGGGAATCTCCATCCGAGCCTCCAAAGAATCCTTGCCAATTGCCTTGATGGCTTCAAGGAAATGCTTTTGATCAGCTAGTACCTCTACCTCTTCTTGCTCTTCTTCTTCCTCCTCTTTCTCTTCCTCTTCATCTGAACCTTCATCTATCCTCTTTCCTATCCTCAATGCCTTGAACTCTGCTTGGAGTGCTTCCTTGACTCCACTTTTGATCTTCTCTTCCATCTCCTTGAACTTCTTGACCACTTCGGTGGTCATCCCCTTTGGAGGCATATTTCTAGCCTCTCCTTCACTCTCCTCTGCTAACATATACCAGGCCTTATACCACCAACAACAAAACCTTTTATGGATCTGATACCACTATGATGTAGAGGCACTTTGACAAGGAGGAAGATAGATGAGTTGACAAGGTCCTATTTCACTCCTAAAGCCCAAAATCAAAGGTCTTTACACAAAAGTGGGAACAACAGAAAGAAACTCATGGATCATCATGGAAAGGTTGGTTTGGGATGTTAGTGGATCCATTCCATCCATTGGCCAAGGTAGACTAGACTCAAGATTGGTAGTTCCTTCACAAGCCCAAGAAATGGCTTGTAGCCTTAGAAAATGAGGACAGTCTTGACAACTCCTAATACAGACCTTCAAATACAAATATCAAACAATTAAAAGATACCCTTTATGATCCCCTATCACATATCCAAGGATGGGGTTGGGTTGTTTTGGATGTCATGCCCTAACCAATAGCCCCTCCTAGTGTTTTAGAGCCCCAAATAGGCCTAGTTTGTGAAGCAAGTACCCTTGGATGGAGACTTAGGACTCTCTTGACCACTTAAACATGTCAGGGACCTCCCAAACCATGGAATTTAGTCTTCATTTGTTGTTATGATTGACTATCATCAAAATTCATACTACTGTTGCTTCTATCAAACACTTAGCACATGGTTTTGCTAAGTCTAATCAATGAAATCCTAATAATAACAGGTCTCTACCCAAAACACTCTTGCAACACATTAAAATAGACATACAAGAACTCATTCCACTGATCATAGAGTTTGGGAGTTAGTGGAATGGAGGGAACATACTGAATTTCTATCAAAACCCTAGTTAAGGGTTTCTCTGACCACCCTACAGAAAAAGGAAGAATACGATATAAAGAAGTGTCAAGAACTCAAAACATATGCATTAGAGAGGTGACTTACCAAGCTTCCATTCCAACATAATCAATAGTCACCCCTCAACCATACACAGATAGGGTACATGCAGCAATAACAGGAAAATAGTCAAACACAGGAAGGACTTGTTATACTTTATTGATTTCTTCTCCAAAATGCTTCTCCACAACTTCTCGTCTTTACAATGAATAGAGAAAAGCTTTTAAGAAACCTACCAACTAGTTTGAATTGGTTTTTGTAGATAGTTAAGGTCGATGGAAGGTCTAATAACCACCAACTGTCTCTGCAACTGTCTTATTTTGGGCTGCAGTGACTTGTTTAGGCTTAACAATGCCTTCAAAACAAATTTACAATGCAAATTAGGCCTTGAACAAGGCATTAGACCCTTTGACATCATTTTGGACTTCTTGACATCATCTTAAACTCCTTACCATGCCTTAACAAGGCTTACAAACACAAAGACTGTCTCTATATGCCTTAAGAAGGCTTTACACATGTGACTACCTCAACAATATGAGGATAGATATTTGGACATAGTCCTTTTTCCTCATTACAATCATGAATGGTCTTCTAGGACCTTATTGAATCAACAAAAATGAACATCAAACAAAACATGAAGTTGAATGCCCCATGGAGGCCACCTTGTGTTAGGTGCTCCTGCACCAAGAAGGAAGCGTAGCATTTTGATGGAACAAATTATGTTCTCTAGAAGTCTCAGATGAAAAGCCATCTTCTTTCTCTTGGTTTCAAAGTTTGGAAAGCTGTATAAACATAATACACCATACCTCCAAATGGTCCGACGATTGAAGAAAAAATCAAAGAATATGAAATAGATATCAAGGCAAAGGACACTTTTCTAAGTTCATTAACCGACTCAATATTGACGAAAGTGGTGGATCTGGATACTAGAAATAAGGTATGGGAAAAGTTAAAAAATATGTATGAAGGAGATGATTCTGTGAAGGAAGCCAAGTTATAAAGTCTAAAAGTGAAATATGAAAGCTTGAAGATGAATAATGATGAAAACATATTAGTTTTAATGCAAAGAGTTGATGAAATTGTTACAAGGATAAAAAAATAGGCAGAACTCTTGAAGAAAAGGAAATTATTATGAAAATTCTCATATCTCTGCCCAAGTCCTACTATCACAAGGTAGTTGTGATTGAAGAATTCATGCAAGTAAAAATTGTTAACATGGATCAGTTGCTTGGTAAGCTTACTGCTTTTGAAATGAGGGAGTTAGATGATGCTCTACCAAAAGTTGAGATGACCTTCAAAGCTAGTACTCCTGGAAGTACTTCCAGATCAAAAAGGTATAAGGTAGAATCTGATGATGAGTTAGATTAAACTGAAGCAAACTTTGTGGACCGACTGCAAAGAGGGTCCGATAAGTATAAAGGCAAACTTCCCTTCAAATGTTTTTCATGCGGTAAAGTAAGTCATTTTGCTTCTAGATGTCCTGAAAGAATTGAAAGGATTAGAAGAAGATATGAGAATAGGCCTAGGACCTAAAAGAAGTGTTATTATTGTTGACGAGCAGGATTGCACCTGTTATGCAGAGTTGTGAAACTCAACAATCCTATGTAACATGGGATCAAACTCAGGCTGTGGGTGACCTATGGTGAGCTTGAACCTCCAGATTATGGGCTGGTTCCCTTAAAATATTCTATTGGATCTATGAATTTGATGTGGAAAAGGGTTAAAAAGGTCTCCTAAAAGCACTAATACTATAATGTAAAATATGGTGATGCACCTAAAATTGATTGAAAACTTGGCAATCTAACTCACAATAGATCTCAGAAAATCTATCCACACAAAACCACTTTCAACAATTTGACCACAAAAATAATTCTAAGGGAGGCTGAAAAGGTTTTCTTCTTGAAGGAAAAGGATTTTTCACAACAAAAAAGGAAATTTCTCCAATTACACAACCTAAGACCTGTGATTTTCAAAGTTATCTAACACGTGCAAGAATAAATGAGACAATGATTTTAAAGGTTTTGATGTCTAACACAATAAAATCTCATTAAATCACTTATAAAAGATGCATTAATGGAAAGGTAGATACTTGATCAAGCTAAAAAATAAAGGAAATAATTACATAAAAACAAAGCATAGAACCTGTAACCTGCCGTAATCTCTATAAATCTGCAAAAGTGAGTTGCAAAACCTCTTTCTCTCTCAAAGTGTAAAGAGCAAAAAGACAAGAACCAAAAAAACCTAGGTTTTTCTTACAATATATAGTTTGCTCTCTCTAAGAGGCCTAGAAGGGTCAACTGCAGTCAACTACCTCTAAAAATAATCTCTCCAAATTAATCCACAAGCAAATAATGAAATCCCTATAAATAAGGGTCAAAACTGCTCCAAAATGAGCAAAAATAGCTCCAAACTTCTTCTCTCTATCTATTTGACCCAAGAGTTGACCAAAACCATTCAATTTGTCCTCCAAATCATGAAAAAAGCCCTCAAAGTCTTTAGTTAACTTAACACCTCCATTTTTGCATGATTTTGCATGTGTAGATAATGTGGACCAAGAATAAAGTGTTATGGGAAAATTGGTGTCAATGAATAATCAATGTAATATCAACAATACCCAATAACTCAATGAAATATAGAAACAAAGAAATCAATCAAACAAAGAACTTCAAACCTTTGCAAACCTCTTCACTTCATGGCTTCCATTGGTTGCCTATCTCAAATGATCTTGTGTATGAATATGGCCCTCAGAAGGTGCACTTCCTTGCTATTCCAAGATGTCAAGTGGGAATGGCTATGATAGTTTATTGAAGTGAAGATGAGCTTCACAAAAATGGTAATGATATGGTAACAAGATGATCGCAAGCAAATGGAAATGACTTGGGTGCCAAAGGCACACTGTAATTCTTGTAGAGTAAGGATAGTAAAAGCTTGGATGAATGAAATGGAAGAATTGGGTTCAATTTATAGACTTATGAGAGAGAAGAATAACGGTATAGAAAGAATGAGAAGATCAACAGTATAGAAACCTTGAGAGAATGTGCATGAATAGAAAGGAGACAAGTGTCACACAAAAAGTTTTTTTGTTTGAGTTAACTGCTTTCTTTTATAAAGATAAGATATGATTTCATAAATTAGAAATCTTTTTTTCTAATTTAAGCGATATCGATAAAAATAAGGTTGATTGAGTCAGTTAACTCAACTTGTGATTTTCTTTTGCACGATTTGAGAGAAATTAAATAATAAATTATTTAATTTTGTGTGCATGAAGAAGAAGACTTATTTTTAGAAGATTTGGAAGATACTTTGAGGAATTTAGAAGATAAGAAAGCAAATTAAATAAATAGATTTATTTAATTGTTTGTGCATGATTTGGAAGAATAAATAAAATATTTGATTGTATTTTATTTTTAGAGATTTGAGAGAATTTAAATAAATTTGGAGGAAGAATTGACTTAATTAAATAATTAAGAATTATTTAATTGTTTGGAAGGATTTAAATTAAATAAAGGATTTTATTTAATTTTGACTTTAGAAGAGGTAATTAAATATTTTGATATTTAATTAACTTAGAGGAATATGAATTGAATAAATAAATTTGTTTATTTATTTATTGATAGAGGAATTAGATGGAATAAATATTAAGAATATTTATTTAGGTAGAGTCATGTCATTTGTCATTTTTAAGCGTATACATTTTGCCCCTCTTTGATGCAATGTGTTTTATCACGTTGTTTCAAAGAATAAGAATTTTTGATAACGATACATGCCCCAATTTGCCCCTGATATAGGTTTAATGATGGTAGGATGCCCCCTTGAGAGATTGGATGGGAAGAAGGTAGAAGGATGTGAGATGGACAATCTCAGGATGAAGGAGGAGAAAAACATGTTAGAATGAAGAAAAAAAATATCACAGTTTAAAGAAACGAGAAGAAACGGGCTTGGGAAGTAGTCACGGTCGCCACACAACTAGTTAGGGTTCACTTGCTATATATAGGAGTTCAGTCCACAATCTTAGTCATTTGCACACTTGGATTTTGTTGATAGGTCCTTGAGAGCTTAGGAGAGCAGAGGAGCATAGAGCAGTCAGTATAGAGATGGATATTCCACATGAGGAGCACTGCTTTGAGCGAGTCTGATGGTTCGACCAGCCAGCTGACGCAGGACCACTGGTACGTAGTTCAAAAAAACTCACCTAGGGTCATTTATTAGTGCAATAAATGCTAGGGAAAGTTAGCTAGGATAGATACCCCAATCTATTTTTTGGTGCATATATGCTCCGAAACTGCGGATTTGCGTTATGGAACAGCACATACATAAGTTCTGCGCATATACGTTATGGGTCGGCACATACATTAGGAACTTGTGCATATGGTATGAGAAGCTGCGCTTATGCAAAAGTTGTGCATGGGTGACATGTTTCGGCGCATTCACTATGAAGTTGCGCTTTTGATATGAAGCTACGCTTTTGATATGAAGCTGCGCATTTACTCAATGTTGTGGCGCATCTGCCAAAAGTGGCGCATTTACTATGAAATGGCACATGAACCTTCTGGTTCAGTGCATGTGTATTAGATAGGCATCTTACTTAACGAAATTGACTCGATTAGCATCCTGCTCGATGCATCAATCGATAAACTATCTCTGAGATTGCAAGAATCTAGTCAAGAGATATTTTGTGCTATTTTGATCAATTTTGCCATGCTAAGTAAGTGATATGATGCTTTAGATAGGTTTGAGATGTTTTGCAGATTTGGTTGATACATTGACTTGCTTGGTTGTAGGAGGACATCTAGGATGTGCTTATGTCGTGGGAGTAGTTTCCTTGCCATTGTTGCAATGGTACATGCTCACAGAGATAGATCAAGAGGCTCTCGGTGCTATGGGACTCAATTATGTGTGCTTCATGCCTGAGGTTCATGTGAACATCAATTTGCTGGCTACCACAGTGGAGCGATTCCATAGCGAGGATGGGACCTTTGACCTACCTACTGGTGAGATGGTGATTACCTTAGAGGATGTCTATAGGATTATGCATTTACCGATCCAGGGCGAGCTCGTGGAGTATGAGGCTCAGTGTGATGCCAGATTGGAAGAGTGCAAGTGAGTTTTTGATGACACTGAGCTTGAGGGTCAGGTGATCTCTTGGCAGGATATTAATGATTATTATGACTACTTCCTAGAGATAGTGGCAGGGTTGATCAGGGGTGTTGTCTACCTCGATAGGAGGTCACATGGGTTCCCTATTGGTTGGGGTTGGATTATGGAGAGGATGATCACAGAGGACACCCGTTTTACATGGGGTGTCTGTGTTTTGGCTCACCTATACCATGATATGCATCAGGTGGTATACCACAGGGGTGCTAACTTGTCGGCAAGCATCTCATTACTTTAGTTTTGGCTATGGGAGCATATTGCGATTACTCAGTCGATGTGTGTCGTTTCTAGGTAGAGGGGTGAGCCGTACAGTTATGGATATGCAGGTGTTATTTCCTAGCATAAGATGGGAAAGCTTGAGTACTGGAGACACATGCTGGACAATGTAGATAGAATTGTCTGGCATCCCTATCTAGACTATGAGCCATGGGATGACAAGGATGATGAGCTGCCATACTGCTTTCAGACTTGGTGGCTCATTGGGAGGACACATTTCACCTTAGAGAGGCAGATTGTTAGCTGGGTTCAGCAATAGTTTGGCAGGGTATAGGGTATGCATACCACAGTGGTAGGCCTAGTTTGTGAGGATACATGTAGAGCAATTCAGGTGGGGCACGGTTGCTTCCTATGAGGAGGCTTTAGCAAAGTTCTAGAAGACTCCTTATGTGGCTTGGATGATATGGAAGGAGGTGGTAGATGAGGGGATGACTCTTGACTATGAGGAGTGGTTTGCTGCTCATCTGTTCCTGAGATATTTAGGACTCGGAGAGTTGGTTCCTCACCTAGAAGAGGAGGATTCAGACGATGAGGATGGTGGAGGTAGGAGGAGGAGGAGATGGAGAAGGGATAGAGGAGGACGGGGAGATGGAGATGATGGAGGTGATGGAGGGGGAGGAGGGGATGGTGGAGGAGATGGAGGAGGAGGAGGGGGAGACAGAGGTAGAGGGAGGCAGAGACAGAGGAGGAGAGTTGGGGAGGGATCCTCCCAGTAGCAACAGATAGTGCAGCCACAGGTTGTACCACAGGTGGGACAATAGGTACAGATGTCGGTACCATAGTAGGTGCCTCAGCAGGTAACTCAGCAGCAGGTGCCCCAGGTTTAGATTCCTCAGGTTCAGGTTCCTCAGCCTAATTTACAGCAACAGGCCATCACTACACTGCAGGGTCAGGTGAGATAGCTCAAGGTACATCTCAGAGTGGTAGAGTCCCAGAGAGAGTCAGATGCACGGGTTTTATCCAGGCTCATTTCAGAGCGAGATACAACATTGGTGAGGGTACGGGCCTTGAGATTAGAGAGAGACTCAGCCTTGGCAGCCTTGGATATGGATGGGGCTACTATATTTTTGGTTACACAGGTGCAGCAAGGACATGCCAAGGTACATCAGTTGTAGACACAGATTGCACGTTACAGGGTGAGCTTGCTAGAGCGCAGGCTCAGACATAGTATTAAAGAGGATTGTACCATGGGGCAGTGCCAGCAGATTAGAGGGCACTGAGCTATAGGAGCTAGTCTATAGTAGGCACATCCCAGAGAGCAGGGGATTCATGGACAACAACGTTTGCTATGGGTCCACAGCAGTCGGGAGCCAGTAGAGGTGGAGGTGGAGAGGGAAGTGCTGGGAGTAGTGCCCCATGACAACAGGGTTAGTCATTTCACTTGTACCAATTTTGGTTTATGTATACACTTTTTGACGGCTCAGATAGCCTGATATGTATATACTTGTATCATTTTGTACCGAGACATGTATCATTATTTTTGTGATGTATACACTTTATATGATTGTGACTCAGAGATAGACTTTGATACTATACATTTGGAAATGTTTTATGTGATATTTATATGATGATGCAGTTATATGATCTTTGTATGCAGTTGTTTATGCTATATGTCATGGATACATTCTATCTTATGATGTTTCATATGTGATGCACATGTTTATGATGTCTATATGATGCTATGTGATGCCTTTTATGGATGCACATTATTTTGGATGTCTATATGATCTGATGCAGATTTAGATGATTTTATGTATACACCTAATATGCAAATGTTCTCTATATGATTATGCAGTTTATGAGATGATCTACATGTACTTGTCTATGTTTTTGATTTTTCTGTTGGACACTATGTTATGATGGAAATGTATCTTGATGATCTAATGCACCTATTATGTATGCAAATGATTTAATCATGTTAATGACTATCTCATGTGATATGATATGCAATTTAATGCTATATTTTTCTTATGTCCAAATGTACTCAATCGACACAGAAATGACACCATGATAGATAGAAGACTGACTGATAGAAGAAATGTGAATGAAAAGGTCACAAGCTTTAATTTGTATTGATACTCTACATTTTGGATCTGTTATTGCATGGGATATAGATGTAAATGGATATGATATGGATGCGGATGTTTTGCTATCTTGATATTGCAAGTATTTGAAGTGCTTATTTCATCATTGGGTGATTTTTTGGTACTTTTTCCAAATGTTGTAAGAAAATACAAGCATCTAGGTATAATTGAACCGAGATGACCTGAGTATCGCTTACATGGATTTTGATATAGCAAGTTAATGCAAGCATCTAGGTATAATAAAACTGAGATGACTTGAGTATTTCTTGCGTATCAATAGACAAGGATTGCCACCGTTCATGTTAGACCTTTGAAGTCCTTGATGATCTTTTTCTGATCATGTTGTTAGACAAGGCTTTACATTACTAAAGATTAATCCACAAATAGTAGACAAAGAAAATGATTATGCCCCCATCATAGCATCTCTAGTTTTTGACATCCTCGAGTAGCATAGAAAGACATAATAACAAAAATCAAGACTCTGTAAGTTAACCTGATCACAAATACAAAACATTCTTCCATTTAGATGTGTTTTTCTTTCCATAATTTAGATAGAATCAGTTTGAGTGCGTAGGTACTTGTTTGTTTTGCCTTAGATAGGTTGATACCTTACGTCAAGACTTATGTTTTTGAAAGCGGGTCTTTGCTTGTGCTTGCATGCATGCCTGGTAAAATGGACCCTAAGGGACTGACCTAGTGCCTCGGGGGCTCATTGCTAAATGCCCTTGCCTACGTGACGACGTAGAGGCAACGTAGTTCAGGACTTGGACTCAGATGTGGATGGACTAGAGGATAAAGGACAAGATATGGGATGGACGAGAAGTGGAGCCTCAAGGGCGCATTGATAATGGCCTTGCCTATGTGATGACATAGAGGCAACGTAGTTCAGGGTTGACCCTATGATACTGACGACAAACGCTATGCTAGACTGACACTGTGGATAGGATACTAGATAAGATCTTAGTTGACAAGGCGACAAAAGAGATAGAGTATCAAGCCTTGATAGGTTATCGTTAGGTTTTTATTATGGAACAGATATGGATCAGATGAGACATGATGGAAGGAGGAATGGACATAAGGTGATTGGTTTCCCAAAGGTGGAGAAGGCGGTTTATCACAAGTAATGCCTGTTTACCAAGTTTTCACCACTTGTTTTTTATTTGCACGAAAGCTAAAAGTACACATGACACCTATTTGCTAGGTTTTCACCATGGTACCTATCCAAGGCACCTGTTTGCCAGGTTTTCACTAGAGGATGATTTTTTTGTTTTTTTTCTATTTTTTTAAATTTTTTTGCTTTTTTCTGATTTTTTTATTTTTTATTTTTTTTATTTTTGCCCCCTTACATTGGGGTTCTCTTAGGTATAGAACCAGCAAAGATGCATACTGTTGATTGGGTCATTGAACAACTCACCTTTAAATGTTGCTAACTGATATGCCCCCAATCCATAGGCAACAATGATGACATAACGACCAATCCAGTTGGGTTCGAACTTACCTTTCTTTTCTCGATCCTATTAATTGCGGGGATTTTTCTTAAGTACTAGATCACCAACATTGAAGACCCTTGGACGGACCCTGTGATTGTAGCTTCATGACATTCTTTGTTGATACGCCTTGAGATGGTTAAAGGCCTGTTGGCTTCTCTCTTCCAACAACTCTAACTCTTGCAATCTAGAAACCTTGTAGTCTTCATCAGTGATAAGACCTTTTAACGACACCCTTAGAGATGGTAACTCAAACTCAATGGGCAAAATGGTTTCTGATCCATAGACAAGGGTGTATGGGGTAGTGCCTATGGGAGTGCGTATATTGGTTTGATAGGCCCACAGAGCAGGATTCGATTGTATGTGTCAATCACAACTAGCATCATTGACTATCTTCTTAAGGATTTTCAAGATTGTTTTGTTGGATGCCTCTGCTTGGCCATTGCCTTGTGGATAGTAGGGGGTGGAGAAACGGTGTTGGATTTTGAATTTGTCACAAAGCTCTTGGACATCCTAGTTCTTGAAAGGTCTTCTGTTATCCATGATGATGGATGAGGGAATTCTGTATCTACAAACGAGGTAATTGAGGATGAATGAGGCAATCTATTTGCCTGTGACATTAGTGAGTGGAATGGCTTCAATCCACTTGGTAAAATATTCAGTGACAGTTATTATGAACTTGTGGTTGTTGGATGATGGAGGGTGAATTTTTCCCACAAGGTCGAGTCCCCATTGATAGAAGGGCCAAGGTGTCGTTAAAGGTTAGAGCTCTTAAGCCGGTGCATGGATGAGGTTTCCATGTATTTGACATTGCTTGCACTTCTTCACAAACTGATATGAATCAGTTTCCATGTTTGGCCAATAATATCCCAAACGCATGAGTTTCTTAGCTAAAGAAGGACTGCTAGATTGTGTTCCACAAATTCCTTCATGTACGTCTCGTAAGGCGGTTTGAGATTCTTAATGTTCTAAACATCAGAATAAAGTACCATCCAGACCTCGGTGGTAAAGGGTGTTAGCGATAATGGTGTAATGAGAAGTTTGGCAAATGAAGGTTGGTTAGAGGACAAGTCAAGCAGTAGGGTGTTATCCTTGAGGTAAGTGTAAATCTTACTATACCAAGGTGAATTAGATCTGAGTTTCAGGAAGATCATAAGCTGGTTGCATAATTGACTCTACCAAGAACTCATGCCGTGACTCATTCTCTAGGATCTCAAGGAGCGAGGTAATGGTTGCCATGGCATCTACTACTTTGTTTTCAATGCGAGGTATCTAGTCAAAGGAGATGATCACAAAGTACTCTTTAAAGTCATCAACCATATGCTTGTATGGGATTAACTTGCCATCTTTGGTCTGATAGTCATCATTAACTTGATTGATTACTAGTTGGGAGTCGCCATAGACATGCAGCTCCTTTGTTTTCCATTTTGCTTCCATTTTGAGACCAATGACCAAGGCCTCATACTCTGCTATATTGTTTGTGCATGGGAATAATAGACGATAAGACTTAGGTATGGTATCGCCATGAGGAGTGACCAACAAGATTCCTGCCCCTAATCCCTGATTTGTATAGGATCCACCAAAGTAGAGTTTCCATGAGTGTGTTGTGATACTGAATGTGGATTCATCTGGAAACTCGAATGTCATTAGTGTGGTATCTTGCAATGGTGCTTCTGCTAACTAGTCGGCAATGATCTATCCTTTGATAGCTTTTCTTTCTACATACTCGATGTCATATTCACTTAACAACATTACCCACTTGGCTAGGCGGCCTGTTAGAGCTGCTTTGCTTAATAGGTATTTTAGTGGATCTATCTTTGCGATAAGCTTGACTGAATGTGCTAGCATGTAATGTTGTAGTTTTTGGGAAGCAAAAACCACAGCAAGACATGATCTTTCTATTTGAGAATATTGCAGTTTGTAGCCCACCAATGTACGACTAATGTAGTAGATAGCCCTTTCTTTGCCTTCATGATCATGTTGTGCTAGGAGGGCTCTGAGAGTTGTCTATGTAGCAAATATGTAATGTAATAGTGGCTTGCCTTGTATAGGAGGCTTCAAGATAGGTGGATTCATAAGATACTCCTTTAGTTTGCCAAATGCTTCTTCACACTTATCATCCCATCTAAATGGAATGTTTTTATGTAAGAGATGACTGAAACATTGGCACTTGTCTGCCAGTGGTGAAATGAACCAACAAATTGCCTGTAATTTGCCCTGTAGAGACTACATTTGAGTGATGTTTTTTAGTGGTGGCATTTCCATGATAGCTTTGACTTTGGCAGGATCCACTTCAATCCCATTTGCTGATACAATGAAGCCTAAGAGCTTGTCAGAGGTGACTCCAAACACACATTTCTTTGGGCTCAACCTGACTTTGAAGTGTTCTAGTCTTTGAAAGACCTTCTCTAATACATCAAGGTGGGTTTCCCTTGTTAGTGACTTTGCAAGGATATCATCCACATAGTCCTCCATTGTGACATGCATCATATCATGGAAGATAGTGGTCATAGCACATTGATATGTTGCCCCTGCATTCTTTAACCCAAATGGCATGACGTTCTAGAAGTAGGTGCCCCATGGACAAGTGAAAGCTGTTTTATGTTGGTCTTCTAGTGCTATCTTGATTTGATTGTATCCAGAGAAGCCATCCATAAGAGATAACATGTTATGTCATGCTATCAAGTTAACTATGATATCTATATTAGGTAACAGAAAGTCATCCTTGCGGCAAGCCTTGTTTAGATCTCAGAAATCATTGCACAATCTGACTCTGCCATTAAGTTTGGATATTGGCACTATGTTGGATACCCACTCTAGATAGTCTATTGCCCCGATGAACCCTACATCCAGGAATTTCTTGAGTTCCTCTTTTACTAGTAAGGCAATGTGTGGATGCATCTTCTTGAGCTTCTGCTTGACTGGTTTGACCCCTGGATCTAGTGGAAGATGATGTAGGATCAAATCTGGATCTAAACCATGCATATCTATGTATGACCAAGCAAATTTGACTTGCTTTTTCTTGAAGAATGGTACAAATTTGTTTTTTTCTGGTGGACATAGAGACTTTGCAAAGTGAATGATCTTAGGATTATCCTCTATTCTAATTTTGATAGGTTCTAGAGGTTCCACAACAATCTGAGACTTCTCCTAATACATGTTGGTGGGGAGAGTGTCAAGCCTTGCATCATCTGGTGCCTTAGAGAGGTTTTCACCATTCGATGTGTCCTTTCTTTTTACTATTTTGGGATCTGACACTGCCGCAGAGTGGTTTTCACCATCAGATCTAGTTTTTCTTTTTATGCTTTTGCAACTAGAAGGCTTGGCACCCTCTCTAAAATAAGCCATGGTGTTGAGTTCAATGGAAAAGCTAGCTTTATGATCTCTTGTATGTAGGTGGTCCCTAAGTTCCATGTAGTCAATATAGGCATCATCATTTTGGAACATGTCTAGTTGTGGAGTTCCTTGTAAATCCCAGTCGATAAGTTCAGGATGCACAAGGGGGAGGGGATCGGAAGATAGATCTGATTCATTAGGTGTGATAGTTTGAATGGATACATGGTCAGGATTCAGATTGGTAGGGATAGGATCCAGGATGGTACTTTCCTCCAGATTATTTATTGCGATGGAACTTCAACCTTCCTCAAAAGTCCTACTCTCAAGAGTTGGAGAATCAAACTCTAATGGTCTATGCGTTAACATTTGTCCCTCATGGTAGGGGCTATAGGTTTGAATGGTGTCAATTCCTTTGTCTTCATATGAGTGCTTTGTGAGTTCATCCCACTCATATTTGTTAGAATCTGTGTCACTGTCTTCTTGTAGGGCATGGATCTGTTCCACAAAATAAGCATTTGCCTTAGCTTTGCCTTTGTCCTTGTATCTGAGCCCTTTTGTATTTCTTGCCAATGAGGATGAGAAAGGTTGGATGGGTTCTATAATTCCTTCTTTTCTTAGGCCAATGGGACCTTGTCCTTCATAACCCATTCTGTGTAGGATAGACTCACCATGCCCATAGATTTCCATTGGGAGCTTAGGTGGTTCTTGTTGTGTGTTATATTCTTCTGTGTAGAGCCAATGCAAGACATCTCTTTCCTCACTCTCGTCTGATAGGGTTCTGCATTTTACAAAGGGAGCTGTGGGAGTTTCAGGAGGAGCAGAAGGTTTTAAAATGTACTTAGGTGTAGGTCACCCAAAGGACCTTGGAGATAGAGGCATTTTGGCTAAGTTGAGGTTGTGCTCGATGGAGTATTCCCCTACTCATGTTTCTTTGATTGTGATTTTCTGCTCTTTGGGCTTGGATGAGGACGCTTTGGAGGTAGAATCATGCTGTGAGATGGGGGGTGTAGAAGCTCTATTATTAGAAATGATGCAATCAGGCTTTGAGTGAATATTGTTGCAATGCTGGAAAGGATTGGGGTCACCTTGGATGGTGATCTACTTGCCGTTATGAGGAAATTTGATGCATTAGTGATAGGTAGAAGGCATAGCTTTCATGGCATGAATCCAGGGTCTACCTAGGAGGATATTATAGGCTAGCTCCCTATCTAGGACTTGGCAAACAACGTCCTTTATCATTGGTAAAACTTGTATTGGTAATACCACTATTCCTCTAGTAGTCCTTTCCTCCTCATCATAGGCCTTAATGGTGATCTTTTTCCTAGGATCCACTGCAGTTTCAGAGAACCCCAATGTAAGGACTATCTTGAGCGTGCAAATATTTAAACTAGCTCCTCCATCAATGAGAACGCTTTTGATACGATGTTTATGAATGAAGGTGGCGATATGCAAGGGTGTTTTATGAGGCCAAGACACTGAAAGGTCATCCTGTTCGGTGAATGATATGGTGCTTGAGGAGGTTAGATTACCTACCATGGCTTGAAACTTCTCTTAGGCCAAGTTTGTGGGCACAGTTCTTTCCACTAGGGCTTTATCAAGAATTTCCTTGTGGGAGGGAGACACACGCAACAACTCTAAGATAGATATGTGGGCAGGAGTTTTCCAAAGTTGGTCTATGACATTGTACGTATGGGGGTTAGATGGAGAAGGTGATGACTTTGGAGGAAGCGTGTTCAACGTGACCTTACCATTGTGGGTGATGATGCTGCAATCAGTTTTGTTGGGTCCTAATTTTTGGTTGAATGTGACCACATTGACTTGTGGGATGTGCTCTGATATGCAGTTGACGGTATAATCGAATGGTACACTTGCATAGTTATGATTGTTGTTTTGATTCTACCTATTGTGGTTGTTATTGTTGTTGTTGTTGTTGTTTGGCCTATCGTGGTTGAGGAGTAGATCCTTGTATGCCACATGCATCTTGTTAGAGGTATGTTCTTTAGTGCCTACCTTATTTTGGTCAAGTATGTCTTGAATGACATGTTTGAGACGGATACAGTCATTGATCTTATGGCCTCTTCCTCTATGATATTCGCAGAAATTTGTATCTTTCTAGTAATGAGGTTTTATTTGAGGTTTGTAGTCGCTAGTGGGTGGAAGAGTGATCTCATTGTTGGCTAATAGCTTTCTCAACACAGACTCCTGGGACTCCCCTAGTGGTGTGAATTTTTGTCTAGGATTGGAGGTAAACCATGGCTTTGGCTCACGAGAGAAGGTTTTGTTTAGTTTAGAATTACTTGTGTCTCCTTTGAGAGTGAAGATTGGTTGTTGCTTGGGAGTTGCTACTTTGGCATCAACTACTCCATCATTGACAACATTTTTGTTCTTTGTCCAAAACTTAGACTTGTCCGTGGTGTAGTTAGAGTTAGGGGTGTCCTTGTAAAACTTTATTTGCCCCTTGGCTATCATAGATTTCTTGATAAATAGTCCCATTTCAATGAATTTCATAAATGAGGCAGGGCATTGAATTTGGATTTGGTAACTTAGATCAGGGTTAAGGTTGTGGACAAACATCTCTGTTAATTGCTTCTCAGGCACATCATATGAGCATTTACTCACGAGTTGTCTCCACCTTTGTAAGAAAGAGGCAAAGGATTCACCACCCTTTTGCTTTGTACTGCATAGGTCAAGCATGGAGACTTCATGTTCAATGTTATATGAAAAGTATGTGATGAACTTGTTTACTAACTCATCAAAAGTTTTGATACCCGGGGGAAGTCGTGAGAACCATTCCATGGCTTGACCCCCTAGAGATCTAGGGAATAGTCTCATTAGGAAATTTTCGTTGTGAGCTACTTCTAGGCATGCAGCATTAAATTCCCTAATGTGATCTCTTAGGTCTCCTTTCCCTTTGTATTTGTCAAACTTAGGAACTTTGAACTGAAAGGGGAAGGGTACCATGTTCAAACTTTTGTCAAAGGGATACGGTGCAATGTCTTCCAAGGAATAAGTTTTAGTGGGGGTCCTTTTTTTGAGATCTATCACTTGCTGCTTTAGGCTCTCGATTTATTTATGCAATGTTTCCATAGGTATGTTTGGGTCTATGACTTTCTTTCCTTTGTCTTTGTCACGAGAGCTTTCCTCATTTGTGCTCTTTTTGTGTGTTCTTTCCTCTCCTCGTTCTTTTAATGCATCGACATCAAAGTCGGTGGGGAGTTTAAGTCCTTGGTTTGCAAGATGAAGAAAGTACTTTTGAGGGTCCTCGTTGAGCACTTTGGCTAGCATGAATTGAAATTTCTGATCTTGGAGGGCTCTGTGGTATTGTTCATGGGAGATTTCCTCATCACTGTCGTGAGGGGATACAATGCGGTCAGATGTTCCAGCCATTTCAAGTTATTTTTGGTACTGGGATCTAGTTAAGACCATGTGAGGTGATGTGGGAAGAAGTGCGGAAAAACTAGAGATTTTGGTAAGGTGTTGGTGAAGGTTGGTAAGAAGGGGATACTTGCAGTGATGAGATTCAAACAAGTGACTCTTTTGATCAATGATTCCAAGTAAGTTGGTCGACACAAGACAATAGCCACAAGTAAGGATAGCCGGTACCCATTTACTATGTAGAGACTAGTCTTGCACCAAGACCACTAGTGAAGCTCTGTGACCTACTAGGGTTACTTGAATCTGAAATGATCTGAAAAAGGTCTTGCACTAATCTGATATAGGATACTTTCACTTGTTTGCGGGTTCAAGCCTGGTAGAAGGTGGATGAGACGACTGAAGAAAGAGAGGGTATGCTATGGAAACAGATGAAAAAAGTGACTATAGGGTAGATCTAATTTGAGAAATAGGAACAAGGCTGAAATGTCTATCTAGAAATATCAAAAATTTTCTCCCAAAAGATGTAGAATAGCTCACTATTGTGGATGCGCAGCTATAGAAGTGCTGAAACAGAAGGTATATGCGCAACAAGTTGAGATAAATGCGTAGCTCTGGTAAATGATAAAAGCATAGTAACAGACAACAAATGTGTAGAAGGTTGATGCAAATGTGTCACAGGTCAGCACAGATGCATAGCTTCAAAGGGTATATGAACAGTTCTAGTTTTTTTATTGTCTTCTGCAGTTTTTTGGCATGTTTTTCAGTGTTTTGGTTTCTTGGTTGCAAGTTGGTCTTTTGTTCTGATTTCTCAATTATTGGAAGTAAAACACAGCAAACACAAAGAAGTTTTCATGATTTTTTTTGTTGTTTTTTTTTTGTAATTTTTTGGACTGTTTTTGACTCAAAAGCAAGTACAAATCCTAGGATGGATGAGACAATATAAATTGAATTCTCACTATTTCTAGATGAGGCATCTTTAGGAGGTGATAATTGCCCTTCCTTACACTGACTTATAGGGGTTTTTGGCTACTAAAAACAAAGGATGATTAGTAAGTGCAACTGTTTGAGTGGTTATACATGCAGCAACGCTACTCTCCATTATGGAGTCTCCCAGCCTTCAAGGGTTGCACCTTGGATAGTTTTGGGGGAGGTTAGCTGTCTGTATAACACAACAATACTCGTTGTTTGAAGCTTTCACTCCAAACTCAATTTATTTATAGTGGCTTGGTAGAGCTTGGCTTTAGCTTGTTACCACTTAAGGTCGTTCTCGTTTGGACTAAAGGATATCCAAGGGTAGGCCTCTCTAAAGGTTTAACACATGCGAAAATGATGTGTCTGGCATTTTGGTCACCTAAGATAGGGGAGAGCATAGGCCTAGTATCATTCCCAAAAACACAAAAGATAGTAGTTCTTTTCCCCTAATTAAAATGAAAAAGACTAAATGAGCTAGCTACTTGGGCACACACGCAAGTTGTTAACTTTGAAAGAAAGATAACAATGGTTCAATTTTATCCTCGTAGCATTGTGACTAAATTCAAGTTGTTGATGCAACAAGATTAAATTACAATCCTTCCTAGTTAGATCTAGATGTGATTTTGCATAAACATCTGATTACTATCCTTTAAAAATATGATATGTGTTAACAATGCAACTAGAATGTCTAAACCGGCCCCTAACCTGCAAGTAGATAAGAGAAAAATCCTACGAGAAGTGTCAACATTAGCAAAATCACAAGAAAACCTAAAAAGTCACTATCTGAATCATATGCGCAGGTACAGAGATTAGATGTGTAGAGACAAAGATCATATGTGCAGCTATTACAAAAGCACTGAGACAGAGGTCAAAAGCACGGAAATAGAGAGCATATGCGCCACAATAGAACATAGATGCACAACTTCAAGAGGTAAATGTGCTAAAAGATTAGATGCACCAAAATAGAGCTCAGATGCGCATTAGAATTGATCAGATGCATCGAATCCTCCTATGTATGCACCTTAGCATAAAAAACTCAGCTTTTGGGTTAAATCGGGGCAAGGCCCCACGATGGGCACCAAAAATGTTACCAAAAATATCATCAAAGTATTAAACTCAATCAATAAACCAATAATCTCAATAGAAATTGCAAATAACAAAGATTCAATAACAAAGAACAAACAATGCAAACCTTGTTACTTTGCTGCTTCCATTGTTCGCCTAGTCTCAATCGATACTTGTATGTGAATTGAAGCCCTCAGAAATCATACTTCCTTACTTTGTTTTTCAAGATGACGATGGAGAGATGGCTATGATACTTTTTGTAATGAAGATGAGCTTCAATACAATAAAAGGGTAATCGCAAGCTATGGATGGATTTGGATGCCAAAGGCACACTGTTAATTCTGTAGAGTAACGTTACTAAAAGCATGGATGAATGAAATGGAAGAATTGGGTTCAATTTATAGACTTGTGAGAGAGAAGATCAATGGTATAGAAAGAATGAGAAGATCAATGGTATAGAAACCTTGAGAGAATGTGCGCGAATAGAAAGAAGACAAGTGTCACACAAAAAGTTGTTTTATTTAAGCTAACTGCTTTCTTTTATAAAGATAAGATATGATTTCATAAATTAGAAAGCTTTTTTTCTAATTTAAGAGATATTGATAAAAACAAGGTTGATTGAGTCAGTTAACTCAACTTGTGATTTGCTTTTGCATGATTTGAGAGAAATTAAATAATAAATTATTTAATTTTGTGTGCATGAAGAAGACTTATTTTTAGAAGATTTAGAAGATTATTTGAGGAATTTAAAAGATAAGAAAGCAAATTAAATAAACAGATTTATTTAATTGTTTGTGCATGATTTGGAAGAATAAATAAAATATTTGATTGTATTTTATTTTTAGAGATTTGAGAGAATTTAAATAAATTTGATTGATTTATTTAAATTTGGAGGAAGAATTGACTTAATTAAATAATTAATAATTATTTAATTGTTTGGAAGGATTTAAATTAAATAAAGGATTTTATTTAATTTTGACTTTAGAAGAGGTAATTAAATATTTTGATATTTAATTAACTTAGAGGAATACGAATCGAATAAATAAATTTGTTTATTTATTTATTGATAAATGAATTAGATGGAATAAATATTAAGAATATTTATTTAGATAGAGTCGTGTCATTTTTAGGCATATACATAAAGTAATTATGAGATAATTACTCTATTATGAGTTACATTTTGTTCTATCTCTTTGATTTACAACTTGTGACAAAATAATAAAGTAATTTATAAAAATAGTACTTTATTAATTGTTTACATTTATTTATAGTTGTAAAATCATGCAAAAATGGAAGAAAAATAAAATAACACCTTATCTCTCCTTTTACATTTACACAATTTGCATGATTTCATTAATAATGATGCCAAAAAGAATTAGGTCATCATTAATGAAAAATAAAGAACATACTCTTCTTATGCCTCCCATGCAATTACTTAACTTCATTACATGCAAATAACATCATTCATATCCCTTATCATTTGATTTCACATTGCATTATTACCTTCTGCCTTTATTAGTTTTACTATCATTCCTTAAAATGATTTTCCTTTGTTTGACTTCAAATGGCACAGGTATCTTGAAATGCATAATGCATCTTGACTTTTGACTTGATCCCCATGTGGCATAAGGCACTTCGACTTGATCTTCATGTAGTCGACCATTATGGAAAAAGGGAACAAAGGTATAAGGCCTTACCTTGTTATGATTGTTTACTTTTGACTTTGCAAAAATCAAATGTAAAGGAAATGAAAAGCTCGGCCCACGGGCCCCCCTGTGCATAATCATTAGGCAACAAGACTTAAAAGTCTTGACCACAATATAGATAAGGCAATGATTTTTAATTCTTTGAAGTCAAAAAGAAATCTGAAGAAAAGAAAAGGCACCATTGATCAAAAGAAGATCTAGAACCCTAAAAGTTATCATTTCATTTTGTTATGCCTTTGAACTTTGTCTCTGCCACTTCATGGGCTGACAACTAGAGTTTGATGAACTCATGCTTATCTCTGTAACGTTCAAGCTCACTTCGGTGATTTCTTTGCATTTTCTTCATAAACATGAAAGGTGAGCTCTCTGAGTAAAGATTTAAACCATTTTCTTTGAATTTTTTTGTCACTATGTATTCATCTGGCCACGTCTTGGATAGTTCCTTCTGAGCATTTATGAGTCTTTCATTCTTTTCTCACCATGTTTTCTTTGTATCTCTCCTGGATATCTTGTCAACCTCCTACACTTGAGGGTTTCAAAAGACAAAAAGGCCCACGACTTTTAGCATTTCTTCTTTGTAATAATATAAGGTAAATCTTCATTTGCCTTTACCATTTTCATTTCCTTGGACTATATCTTTGCATCACTGATATGGGTTTAAAGAAAATGAAATGGGTCTTCTTCTTTCATGAAGGAGAGACTTTCTTGGCTATGACCATGCCTATATGTTACTTTCTTTTGACCTCTTTTTTGTAGAATAAAAGAAAATACAAGGGGTTTTAAAATGTATTATGGGTCTTCATTTTAATTGCAGATAGAACTCTTCTTTGTAACGACTATGCCTATATACTCTTTCTTCATCTTCATTCTCTTCTACAGACAAAAACTTACAAGGGTTTTGAAAATATAACATGGGTTTTTGATTTTCCTTGAAGGGATGGCCTTTTTCTGTCACAGCCATGCTATATATTCATCTCTTCAAACTTTATTTCTTTTGCATACCTGAATACATTAGGGTTTGAAAGAAAGTTTGAGGGATTTCATAATTTGAAAGAACAAACAACCTCTCTGGCTCTTTCCTGTCATGGCTATGACTGTATATTTCTGTATCTTCTTTTGTATATCTTCTTCTTTTTAAGGCATAAATACATCTAGGGTTTTTGAAAAATGATGATGGTTTTGACAAGAACACCATGTGTTATACCTCCTTTGCATCTATAACTTATGAAAGAAGAAGAATCCTCTATAAAAATGAAGAAAACCACAGGGGTTTTCAAAAAATGATATAGGTTTGTTTCTTTGAAAGAACTCCATCTTGGTCATAGTCTATAACTCTTTTTTGTATCTGCATTTTTATGTAAAAACCCCATATGGGTTACTCTATATTTGCTTCCTTTTTCACTTCTTTGACTGTAATTTAATATGCAAAAAGATGATAAGGGTTTCAAAAAATGTCACATTCTGTAAGCATTCAGGTGACAAAACTGGTTTTCTCCATTTAAATATGTAAAAACTAAAACATGCAGAACCCCTCATTCTTGTTTATTTCTCCTTCTATATATGATATATGAAAGCAGTTGTATCTCATGGAAACTATGTCTTCTTCTTTTTGCATCTGATACATTTGATGTGGTAATACATTCTTGTAGCTCGATCTTTCTTATCCTTCTGTAAGGCATGATCACTCAGAAACTAATCTTTCTCCTATAGCTATGGCTGTAACTTCAATGCTGTTCATTATTCCTATATGGTTGTTTCACATGCTTTATGTATGAGTGTACTTGTAATTTTACCTTTCTCCTATGTTGTTCCATTCTTTCAAAGTTAAGTCCTATGCTGACTATTTCCTTGTTGCTATAACATGATGAAAGCTTCACAATACTGTAGCATACTTCCTCTTGTCAATGGTGACTGTCCTTCTAGTCCTTTAAGGCTATCATTATGCATTTGTGATATGACTATCACTTCATTTGCAAGTTTGACTATTCCAATGCATAGTATCTCTTGAATAGTGCATTCTATCTATTGTAATCTGATATCCTTCTCAAATGAATAAGAATGAAACATGCTGGGCTCTTCCCTTGTGGGAGCCACATTTTCTCCACATGCTTAAATTTCTTCAAATTAGCAACATTACTTTTCCTATACCTACATAGTGAACAAACAAGTTAGCATTAAAAACATACCTCTTGAAGTTGATTGATCTTTCTCATGATGATCTGGTTTATTGCACATGTCTGATTTTGATACAATCACTTTAGATGAATAATGTTTGCAAGTTTTATATGTCTGTTGATAAAGCATATGAAGAATCTTCATATCCGAAGCTTCGAACGGGCTTTTCTCCAAATTTAAAGGTACACTGTCCTGATCAGGAGCAAAAGATAAAGACATGAAGATCAAGTAGCCAATCAAAAAGATCAACCTATAAAAAGGTAATGATGGTTAGACACTTTCCTCATATGTTCCTTTCTTTCTCTTTTATCCTCAGATGTAGAGCTTGCACCATGTTTGCATTGCTTAGTTTAGTCACTCCCATAGCTTGTGTGGGACACATTTAAACATTTCTTTGAATATGATCAGTTACTTTACCTTATGCAAATGATTTATGTATGTTTTCTTTTTTGAATCAAATGCATAGGATAGAATAACTAAAACTGATATGAAACATATGTTTAAAACATGATATTATTGAGTAAGGAGTACCAAACTTGAATATTAAGTCTTGATAAAAATTGAGAACAGAAGTCTCATTTGCTTCCTTTAATGCAACTGCTTTAGTCCACTTTGTGAAGTAATCTGTTGCAGTCAGTATCCCCTTATGTCAATGTCTAGATGGTGGATTGATTGGATAAGTGAAGTCCAAACCCCACTTGCCAAATGGTTGTTCTACCTGAATTGGATGTAGGGGCATGGCTGCAAGTTTCTGTTTACCTGCAAAAACTAAACATTTTTGTACATTTCTTTACCCAATCATGTGCATCCTTAAACATTTTAGGCCAATAATAACCAACTCTCATAATTTTTAGAGTTGTTGTTCTTGCTACAAAGTGACCTCCAGAAGGTCCATCATGAAACTCTTCTAGAATCTTCTGAATCTGATCTGGTTGTGCACACCTTAGTAAAACACCATTAAAATCTAGATTTTGTATAAAACACCATCTATCACAGCATAAGGAATTTCTTGCAATCTATATTACATTCTTTTTTATCTATCTAGGCCTTGAGGACAATCCCCTGTATGCAGATAATGAATCATTTTCTACACCCAACTTGCAGGTGGATCTAGGACAATAGCTATTTCTACATTCTATAGCACTGTCTCAGCTTCTCCTTCAGGTTTAGTGCTATTTTCTTCATGTTCTGCAAGATTTTCACATATTCCTTTGCCTCGGACCAGTGTTGTAACCTTAATTTGAATATCATATTCCATCACTTTGGTTATCCATCCTACTCTCTTATCATTCAGATCCTTACTAAGAAAGAACTCTTTTACTTTTGGATGGGCAACCATTAGCTGTATTCTATTGTTTGAAAGCATGTGTTCGAACTTTTTTAGGCTTCTTATGAAAGCCAATACATGTTTCTCAACAAAGGAATACCTTACCTCATAATTATGCAGAATTTGGCTGAAGAAAGCCACAGGTTGTTCCATTCCTTCATCATGCTGCTGACAAAGCATAGCTGATATTGTTGGTGTGAACAAGGTTATTTCAGATTGAGTGTAACCTTTGTTGTGTGGATAATTCATATTATTTAACTATTTATTAGTTAAATAATACTCACACACATGTTCACATCTTAAGTTGACTTAGGAAGCATTCTAGTTGTCTTCTAGATGTTTCTAGTTTGTCTAGTTGTTGATAGCTGTTGTTGATAGTTGTCATCTTATCCTATAGTTGTCATATGTCATAGGATTAAGACACTTGTCACATGACTACATCATCTTGTATTTCACCTTGGTCTTTATAACCAAGGCCTCATTGTACATTATGTAATCTAGTATTATTGTATCATGGCAATATAGCATTCTTTTTGCTTTTCTCTCTTGTGTGGAAGGTTATTTGGTTTTGCAGATTTGATCCTGGTGGTTGATTGCTCCGACATGGTATTAGAGCTTTGATCCTGCAAGCCCCTTCTCATTTTTTTTGAGAGATCTTGCCGTCAAACTTTTTGCTAGTGCATCTTGGCTCAAAATGGAATTCACCGTTGAGTTTAGATCACCCAAATTAGTAAGGATCGACTATCCAAAACTTGATTTTGGACATGGGTAATTTTTCAACTTTTTTGGGCTTTTATATGCATTTTTGCGGAAATGTTTTGTCCAAAAGGCAATAGTTTTTTATCAAAGGGCCATTCTGCCCCTTGCATTTTTTGTTTCATCTAGCAGATTAACAGATCAAATTCAATAGTTTTTCTACTATTTGAGGTGATTAGGCCCAGACCTGGTATCTGCAAATCATTTTATTTGCTTCTGTATTACTTTGGCATGTTACGCTTGTGTTCTCTAAGTCTTGTGTATAGTTTTTGATGCAAGCCTGCAAGATATTGGTCAATCATTCAGATCTAGGTCTTAGGACTCAAATTGGTGGCCACGACCCTTTCTTTTGGGCATATAATCTCAGGCCACCAGTAAATCATTGCAAGGTGCTTTCATTTGAATAAGGCGGCCTCTCACGCGAGCCTTATTAACAGCACTGGATACACATTTGGTGTCCTTTGTGTTTTTGATCCTGGCCACAAAGCACTCAGCCATTGTAGATTCGTAGTTGTTTAGATTTTGGTGGCCACCTTGCTTAAAATCAATGCCCACTGCACTAAGTTTGGCACTCGATTCCATGGATTAGACTAAGGATCCTCTTTCTCAGATATGATGTGTATCTACGTCTTCTGATTGATCTCATGCTGATTTGGATGCACATCAGTGTGGCTTCATTAGAGGTAACAAAGATTTCATTATCTGTATTAGGTTGTGACATTTGGATCGAAAGATTTGGCTGCAAACATTACAGTCTCGGTGCATTTATATCTGAAATCTGAAGTTTTTTGAAGCTCTTTTTACGGATTCCCTAGTCATGTTTGGACACAACCTACATTTTTTTTGGGTCAAACTTGCTTGTGGAGCAATTTTACAACTTCACAAAGTATGTGTTTTGGATTATTGTTATCTTACAGATAGCTTTTTAAGCTCAAATATTCATTGTGTGCTCCTTCAAGGCATTAATATGCATTTTTTAGATCCACAGCTTTCCAATCTCATTCTATTGATTGAGATGCCTTTGAAGTTGATGACAAGCATTCTATGTTGAGAGGCTGTTGGATCGGCTTGAGATCATTACTGTTGACAACAAACATTAGATAACATCCTGATTCAAAACAGAGAACCCAGGCGCTCAGATTCATGACTGAGTTGTCATTAGGCAATGGCCTCATTCATGACTGAGTTGTGTGCATTTGACCACATTCCAAGGAAATCAAGCTCCTTTTAGATCCGATCTCACAATCAACGATCCATTTGCCACAAATCTATGGCCCTTCATGCATTAAAATTAGCCTCTTTGCCTCCTTGCAATGTGAGTACTTGAGTTTTGATTTCTCTATTACATTTGTGTAATCTGTTTTGATACACAACAGAGTTATCAAGTCACGGTCAAAGTAAATAATCTTCACTCCATTTATCATCCATGGTGGACATTTTGTGAGGATGACTTTTCCACAAAGTCGTGGGTTTCCTTCTGCTAACATTGGACACGGTCCATTTTTATTGGCTACTTTTCCAAATATTTTTGGTATAAGGCTCACATAGTCATCGAAGGAAAGCCATTCTTCATCTGTGATCTATGTCGAGGACTAGGAGATTGATATTAGGCCGGACATTCAACGATGATTGAGGCCTAGTTTGGTAGGAGGCCATTACCCCCTCACAAACAAATTCACCTCTTTGTTTGCTAGTTCCATTGCCTGATCACGTTGTTGATCTTGTCACATGCAAGCTGGTATTTTTTTGCAAATTTTGACAAAAGAGGGTTTTTTTTTTTGGCCGTATCTTGCAAACTAGGGGATGGATTTTCACGTTCTTATAGTCATCAAAAAGGTGGTTCAACGAATTTCACTGTGGTGCAGGTGATTTTTTTAGATTTTGTCATTTTTTGCCAATTTTTTTCAGCTTGAAGGTACAGTTCATGTTTTTCTTGCAATTGGCATAACTTTTGCATACGACATCAAAATTTGGTGAATTGTTTTTTGAAATTGCTTAGAAAATCCCAAGGAATCTGATTGTAACTTCTGTTTTTTCCCTTGACAAGATTTTTTTGCTCAAAAATTGTAAAAATCACCATGTTTTATAAACAGTTGATTTAAGCTTTTCGATTGTACGAATTCATTCATTGTACTTTATTGGGGGGTTACAATTACATTGCTAATACATTTTTTTTTGTGGGGGGGGATGAAAGGCACGATTTAAGTGCACTTGTGTCTTTGGTTCTTGGTGTTTTTTCTGCTACACATGGCAGAAAGTGTGTCTATAAAACCACTCACTCCACATAATTACCACACATAGAAGTTAAAAATGAAACAACTGCTGCAATCTAAGGGACTTTGGTAAATGCTAGAGAATAATCCACCTGGTTTCACTAAGGAGTTTGAAATATTTTCTTATAAGAACAAAATAAATGAAGCTATGGGAATCATAGGATTGCATATATCAGACAACTTGTTGTTTCATATTGCGAAGTGTAAAACACCTAAGCAAATTTGGGATAAACTTGAAGAATTGTATGGTACCATCAATGAATTCTGAATCTTGCAACTAGAGGCAAAATTGACATCACTCTCTCTAGATAGTTTTCCTATTATCAAAGAGTTTTGGTCCAGGAGCACCTAAGTCATTAGGAGAATTATGGTTAAGTCAATAGGTAAAATTTTGATTTTTGAGAGCCCATCATGGAGCCTAGAGGAAATTTTAGTTTTAAAATATTGTAATAAAGCCCACTAAGGGCATGACCATGTAGTGGTGGTCTTAGAAAATGCAAATTTCCTTTAATAGGTCTGCAGTTTTTCCTAGATTTTAGGACAGTGTTTTTTGTTTTCATTATGGAAGGCTTTATTACCTTTTTTTTTGGGCTTTTCCATGGGGGGTAAGGTATGAAATCATGGATATTTCTTGGTAGATAGATATTATTTATCTCAGACATGTCAAGCAAGAGTGGGTGTAGAAGATTGAAGGAGAAATAATAGAAAAATTCACTGTTTTCTGCATTTTGACTATTTTTTCACTTTTTTTTGTGCTTGGTACTAGACCGTACAGTACAGTCATGGGTCCTAATGCATAAAATCTATGAGTATATCGATTAACCTTTCTTTTGAGTCTAGTTTGCAGTCTTGAAATTCATCTTGAATTATTTTATAAACGTTCTTTGCTGTATTTGCTGCCATACCCTAGTTTTAAAGGTTTTTGGGAAAACGATGTGTTTTCACTCCATTCCTCCTGGGTCATAGGCATAAGATAAGTGGAATGGAATTCATTAGGTAAGTCTTACTTGATTATGTTGTTGCAAGAATAGGGAACTGGTACAGGAGGTCTATTGCAGTAATTAAGGCCTAATATCATCATGTATTAGGCAATTTAAGCATTGGTGGACTTGTGATTTGAAGAGTAGTTGGCCTGGGTTGACCCAAGAAGCCCAAAATCTGTGTAGACAAACCTTTTCTAGCATGATCAATGCTTTGGAATAGAGTGCAAAGTCTAAGAATAAGTTTGGAGCCATTGTGGTGTGTGGAAGAGGCCTAATTAGGCATGTTGCGGTAGGGGACAGTCCTATTTTGAGGCTTGTGTTACAATAGACCACACCTTGTATGTTTGGTATGTTATGTAGCTTCATAATGGGTACTTAAAAAGGTATTTTTTTTGTGGGTTTGTCATGTCTTCTGAAGGTTACGCTTCAAAAACCTCGTTGACAGGGCTACAAGGAAATAGGCTTGCTTGTGAAGAAATCATTGAGTAGTTAAGTGCCTAAGTTTGTTTGTTGGTTTGATGAGTATACACTAGTCATATTAGTGATACCTAAGGTGGTTTGGGGGTTAGATAACCTGCCCTATTATCCCAACCTTGAAATAATGGTTTTGGCCTAGTTTGCAAGCCAAGAGGACTATTTTTATAAAGGGACATTTAAAAGAATATTTTGTTGATTCATTGGGGGTATGTAGGGATCTTAGTCTACTAAGACAAGGTGGTTTTAGGTGTGATAGGAGTGGAGAAGGTGAGTTGGTTCATTTACCCTTATTTGTGTATTTCTCAACCTTTGGGAGTCATGTCATTTGATGAGTCCAACTGTCATTTTGGGTCAGTCAACTTAAGGAGGTTCAAGCCTCATCCCAAGTGTATTTAAGCTACTCTCCATGGTGTCTTGGAGGTTTGGAAATGGGTTCATGTACCTAAACCAAGTGGAGGATCTCAAACCAAGCATTGAAGCATTGAGTGATGAGCAAGCTACCCTGCCATGCATGATCAGCATATAGATCATTTTGTGTACTTTGGTTGTAGTTTCATACTCCCTCATATGAATCCATCCATCCATTGAAGTTAGTTTAATCCTTCTCTTGCCTCTACATAGAGTTTCTCATATCCCTCTGCATCAATTTTCTAGAGAAATTCAAGATGATCTTGTCACAATTGAAAGGATGTGGGCATGATAAAACTAAAAAGGAATGTATCTTCTTGATTTTGTTGAAGTTAAAGGGCCCATTTTAGGTGTTTTCATCTACCTTCTATTCTACTATGGATGCCTTTGGGAAAGACTTTAAGATGCCTATCTTTGAGTTGTTTTGTGAGCGTCTTACTAGGGAGCAAACCAAGTTATTTCAAATGGATGCACTTCCTAGTTCTAAGAGTCAAGCCTTGATGGCCTCATCCTCCAAGGGTAAAGGTAAGAATAAGAAGAAGACCAAGATAGAATCTTCTTTAGGTAGTGAGTCTCCCTTCAAACCAAAGCCAAAGAATGATCAGAAGCCCACTCCTCCACTTAATCCTTCCAAATTTGGTGAGTCTTCCTCCAAGACAAAGAAGAAGAAAGGTGGCACTTGTTCTTTTTGTGGTGTACCAGGTCTTGATGAGTCTCATTGTTTTAAGAGGTTAGAGGCTTTGGACGAAGATATGAAGAAGCACAAAATTTTTGTCTCCAAGCCCTCCTCTACAGGCAAAGGACATGCTCTTTTGGCACATGGCTTGCTTGCATCTTCAGATAGCTGGATACTTGATTCAAGTGCTTCACGTCATATGACCAATTTACTTGATCTACTTGAGACTCTTTTTGATACTAGCACTTCTCATATTGTAGTGGGGAACTCTTCAAATATTTTAGTCATGGGGACAGGGACTATTCAATTGCAAGATGGTTGCATTGAGGATGTTCTTTTTGTTCCTAAGATTTCTACAAATCTTCTCTCCATATATCAGATTTGTCATTTTGGAGATGGGAAGAAAGTTGAGTTCACTCCTCACAATGTGGTTATTAGACAACTACAGGATCCTGAGATAGTTGTTGCTACAGGGAGAGTGGATCATGCATCTCAACTATATAGATTTGATGGATTTGAGTCTTCATTAGGATCATCTCTTATAGCACATGCCGATGCCTTGAGCAAGCTTTGGCATGAGAGGTTTAGACATTTGAATTACAGTTATCTTCAGCAGATGAGTACAAAGAAGTTGGTTGTTGGTCTACCTAAGATTTCTTGTAGAGAGGGAGTTTGTTTGGGTTGTGTACTTGGCAAACATCATCAAGATCCCATTCCTAAGGGTCAGGCTACTCGAGCTTTGACACCCTTGGAGTTGGTTCATCGTGATATCATGTCTTTCCCAACTCCTTCATTTTCAGGGGCCAAGTATGTGCTCACTTTTATTGATGATTTCTCATTATGCACGTGGTTGTACTTTCTTAACTACAAAAATGATGTTTTTGACACATTCAATACTTATAAGGCATTTGTGGAGAAGCAGTCAGGTCTTTCTCTTTGACAGATACACACAGATAATGGGGGGAATATGTGAACCAAGCTTTTTAGGATTTCTGCAGTAAGCATGGAATTCAGCATCAGTTTTCAGTTCCTTACACTCCTTAGTAGAATGGTGTGGCTGAGAGAAAGAACAAGACTTTAAGGGAGATAGCAAATTGCATGATTCAGTCTAGGTCTATGGATCCCACTTTTTGGGCTGAAGTAGTCAATTGCGCCAACTATATTCAAAATTGTATGCCTCACAAGGCATTGCAGCATATGACTCCTAAAAAGGCTTGGTCCCATGTCAAGCCTAATGTATCCTTCTTCATAGTATTCGGTAGTGAGGCTTGGGTATTCATTCCGAATGGTCAGCGTAAGGCTGTGGAGAAGAAGAGTCAACCTTTGATTTTTGTTGGCAATTGTGAGGATGTGAAGGCTTACAAGTTGTTTGATCCTGTCACTTGGGATGTCTACTTTCATAGAGATGTCCATTTTGATGAGTCCTTCACACAAGTGGATTCTTCCTCCACTTCTTCTTCCTCACTACATACTTCGCTTACTTCATCATCACTTGAGGATATTATGCTTCTTCAGGATGATATAGATGAAGGTCCTGCTCCACCACCTCCTCAAGTACCAATTTTGCCCCGATGGGCCCGTACTACTCTTGAGGAGGCTAGTCCTCTTGTTGGTGATCTCACATATACTCATCGCACTCATTCACAGACAACAGGTGTCAGTCTTTTGAGTCATGCCATTTCCACAGATCCTCAGAAGTTTATAGATGCTGCAGGTATTCTAGAGTGGGACAGTGCGATGGTTGAGGAGTATTCTTCTTTAATGAAGAATCATACTTAGGATCTTGTTCCTCTTCCTAAGGGAAGAAAACTAGTTCAGTGCAAGTGGGTGTATCACACCAAATATGCAGTTGATGGTTCTATAGATAAGTACAAGGCTTGTCTTGTTGCTAAGGGGTTTTCTCAAGTTGAGGGTATTGACTACTCTGAGACCTTTTCTCCTGTCACCAAGATGGATTCCATTCATCTTGTACTTTCTCTTGCTACATCTCAAGGATGGTCAGTGTATCAGATGGATGTGAAGAGTGCCTTCTTACATGGTGATCTTCATGAGGAGATTTACATGGAGCAACCTCTAGGTTTTGTGTAGGACTCTTCACTTGTTTGTAGGCTTTGTCATTCATTATATGGTCTCAAACAAGCCCCTAGGGCTTGGTATGAGAAGATGGATAGTTTCCTTCTTTCCTCTGGTTTCACACGATGCCATTTTAACCCTACAATTTACACTCATAGATGTGGAGATGATCTTTTGATCCTTGTGCTTTATGTGGATGATTTGATTCTCACAGGTAGTTCTATCTCCATGATCCAGAGTATTTAGCAAGCATTGATGGAGCGCTTTGATATGACAGATCTTGGTCTTCTGCACTACTTCCTTGGTCTTTAGGTTTGCTAGACTACTGAGGGGATCTTCATTTTTTAGCAGAAGTATACTCTTGATTTGCTTTAGAGATTTGGCATGGCTAATTGTAAGCCTGCCCCTACACCATTTCAATTAGGTGTTGTACTGTCTACTAGTTGCACTACTCCCACAGTTAATGCTACATTGTATTGGCAGTTGGTTGGTAGTCTTTTGTACTTGACACACAGTCATCCTGATATTTCCTTTACAGTTGGACTTGTCTCCAGTTTCTCTCAAGAGCCACATGAGAGTCATTGGAAGGCAGCCAAACGTATCTTGAGGTATCTTCAGGGCACATCACACGTTGGCATTCATTACACATTAGGAGCTTTTTTGATTATGGACTTCACTAACTCATATTGGGCTGGTGATGTTAATGATCAGAAATCCACTTCTGGCTTGGTTTTCTACCTTGGTTTTGGTCTAACTGGATGGTCTTGCAAGAAGCAGATAGCTATTACATTATCAGCGACGGAGGTTGAGTATTGAGGTAAAGTTTTGGCTAGCCAGGAGGTTCTTTGGCTTCGACAATTGATGACTGAGTTTGGATTTCCTCCAGATCATCCCACTACTCTTTGGTGTGATAATCTGAGTGCCATTCACATTTCTCGCAACCTCATGGAGCATCAACATACTAAGCACATCAAGATCCACATGTACTTCATTAGGTAGCTCATCTAGGATGGTGTTCTTAGCTTAGAGTACTTGCCTACCGAGGAGTAGGTTGCAGACATCTTCACTGAACCTTTGGCATCGCCTCGTTATCTTCAGTTGCAATTGATGCTTCGGGTGAAGGAAGTTGTCCTTGGTGGGTCTTCTTGAGTCCTTCTTCCTTCACTTTTTCATGCTTTTTCTTTGCATATTTTTCTCTCTTTTGGAGAGGAGTTTTTTCCCATGAGGTTTTCTCCTTTTCTCCGCTTGTGAGAGACTGTTTGTACATGAGTAACTAACATGGCCTTGTTGCTGAGACCCATCTTTGCATTTGTTTGTTCCTCCCTAAGTTGCACTTAAGGGGGGAGTGTTGGTGTGAATAGGGTTATTTTGTATCTGGTTTAACCTTTGTTGTGTGGATAATTCATATTATTTAACTATTTATTAGTTAAATAATACTCACACACATGTTCACATCTTAAGTTGACTTAGAAAGTGTATACACCTAAAAATGACATGACTCTACCTAAATAAATATTTTAAATATTTATTTCATCTAAATATTCCTCTATTAATAAATAAATAAATCAATTTATTTATTTGATTCATTTTCTCCCATTAATTGAATAAATTATATTTATTTAATTAATTCCATCAATATCAACTTTATTCTTCTAAACAATTAAATAATTTTAATTATTTAATTAAATCATTCATTCTTCCAAATTTAAATAAAATGCAAATTTATTTAAATTAAATATTTTATTTATTCTTCCAAATCATGTGCAAGTAATTAAATAAATTTATTTATTTAATTATGCTTTCTTATCTTCTAGAAAATCTTCTAAAAAAAATTCTTCTTGTCATACAAAAGCAAAAGCTGAGTTAACTGATCAACAAAACTCTTAAATTAGAAAAATATATTCTAATAAAAACTCATCCTCATCAAGAAAGTAGTTAACTCAACAAAGCATTTTTTGAATGACACGTGTCCTTCTATTCGCACACGTTCTCTTGAACATCCTCTTCCATTGATCTTCTTATTTCATCTACACCATTGATCTTCTCTCACACGATCCTATAAATAGCCCTATATCCTTCCATTTCATATCAACAAGCTTTCAAGTAAACTTATGCTGCAGAATCCATAGTGCACCATTGGCACCCCCACTATCACATCCTTCATTATCCATTTCATGTTGTGTTGAAGCTCACCTTCAACACTACAAGTATCCAAGCCATTTCTCCTTTGCCATCTTGAGGAATTAAAGCAAGGAAGCAACCTTCCTGAGGGCTACATTCATCACCGAAGATCAAACAGGAATAGGCAAACAATGGAAATCGTGAGGTAAGAAAGGTTGTAAGTATCACTTCCTTATTTTAAATCTTCTTTACTTGCACATTCCATTGATGTTATTGGGTTTTTGTAATTCATTTTATTATCCCATTTCACCCATTACAGGAAGCATTCTAGTTGTCTTCTAGATGTTTCTAGCTTGTCTAGTTGTTGATAGTTGTCATCTTATCCTATAGTTGTCATGTCATAGGATTAAGACAATTGTCACATGACTACATCATCTTGTATTTCACCTTGGTGTTTATAACCAAGGCCTCATTATACATTATGTAATCTAGTATTCTTGTATCATGGCAATATAGCATTCTTTTTGCTTGTCTCTCTTGTGTGGAAGGTTATTTGGTTTTGTAGATTTGATCCTGGTGGTTGATTGCTCTAATGGATATGGTATCAACACTACCAAATGCATACAAAATAAAATCTTTGTTAAAATTTGGATTGATTAGTGTTGGGGCAGCAGCAACTGCCTCTTTTATTTCTTCAAAACTCTATTTACCTTCCTTTGTCTAGCTGAAAGGAATATTTTTCTTCAACATGGTTGTAAGGGGTTGTAATAATGCTGCTATGTTTGGGATAAACCTCCTTACAAAGTTGATTCTTCCAAGAAAGCTTGGTAAGCCTTTCTTATGGGCAAGAAGTGGTAATGCTAATATTGCAGTAATTCTTTCAGGATCAATTGATATTCCATCTTTTGACACTATGTGTCCTAAAAGTTTTCCTTCATGCACTAAAAAAATACTCTTTTTTGGGTTGAGTGAAACCCCAAACTCTCTGCATCTTTCAAAAATTAGTCTCAAATGATGAAAGTAATCTTCAGTCTTCTTTGAAAACACAGTTACATCATCTAAATACACAAGTACAAATTTATTTATAAGATCTTGAAAGGCCATATCCATTGCTCTCTGGAATGTTGCACCTACATTAGATAATCCAAATGGCATCTTTCTATAGGCCATTGTACCCCATTTGGTAGTGAAAGCAGTCTTATACTGATCTTCCTCTTTCACTAGAATCTGATTATAACCTAAGTAACCATCCAACAAAGAAAATCTTTTTGATCCTGAAACTATTAGAGGAATTATTGTCAATAGTATTAAACTACTAATAATCCAATAATCTTAATGAAATATGATGTAAATCAAATAAACAAAGCAATATTACCTTGAAGACTAATTTACCTCGAACCTTCCATTGTTCACCTTTCTTGCATTGATCTTGTTGATGAATATATCTCTCAAAAGCGTGCTTCCTCGTTGTTTGAAGATGACAATACTTAATGGCTGTATGTTAGATAAAATGCGATGAAGATTACCTATAATGCAACTATTGTGAGAATGAAGGATGGATGATTGAAGCCATGGTTGTATGGATATGAAGATAATGGATATAAAATGCAATGAGCAAGATGGATGTTTTGCCAAAGGCACACTAGAATTTATGTAGAGTAACTTTTCTATAGTTTGTGTGTTGTTGAAATGAGGGAATGAGCTTCTTGTATAGGCGAAGGAGGGGGCAAATCTATGTGTCAAGATCTTAATGGTGGAGACATGGTCTTGTGAGGTGTATGGTGAGGATTGAGTTGGTTGAGATGAGGGAGAGAAAGAGGGAAGATGTTCCTCTCACCTTGACATGGTGGAGAGAAAGGTGTGACATGAGTCCACATGTCACAAGGCTTACAATGACCTAAGAGAGAAGGTCAAACAAGGAATCATGTTTGTAGGGAGGTTGGAAAGATCCTAGGGACTATGGAACAAGTAGCATAAAGTGTCCCTTTGACCATGATGACATGGAGAGACCATCCCCTTTGGAATAGGGATGGTTGGAGGTGGAATAGGCCCATGTGGGTGAGGGAAAATGGACTAATTAAATATTTAAATATTTAAATACATGTGGAAGATGATGAGGTGGACATGTGAGGTGGATTAGATGATGTGGAATAGAGGACTTTTGACTTTGGAATAGGATGATTTGCGATTAAATAATTTGATTATTATTTAATTGAGGAATGACATTAGAAGAATAGGTTTAATTGATCTAATTAAATAAATTGATATTTATTTAATATTTAGATTATTAATGATGAACGTGAATCAAATAAATAAATTGATGAATTTATTAAATGATAGAAGAATGGGAATTAAATAAATAATAAATATTTATTTAATTTGTCTTTGCCATTTTTAGGTGTATATAGAAACAATCTGCAATATTTGCTCCATGGATGGTAAAGGATAATTATCTTTTAAAGATGCTCTATTTAAATCTCAGAAATCAACACATAATCTAATTTCCCCATTCTTTTTCCTAACATGAACCAAATTAGAAACCCAAGAAGTGTGTTTGGTGGGAAAGATTATATTACCTTCAATCAGCTTGTTCAGTTCAGTCTTCATAAGCACTTCCAGCTTTGGATTTAGTGGTCTTTGCTTCTGTCTAACTGGGTTCAAGCTCAATAGTATGTTGAGCCAGGTCAGGGTTGAAGCCCTTTAGATCTCCATACTCCCAGGAAAACACATCACTAAATTCTTGACAAAGCTAAATGAATGCTTGTTGTTCTTGTTTTGTACATACCTTTACAAGCTTGAGCAACTTATCCTTAATGATCTCAAAAGGTTCATAATGTTCCTGTTTCACCAACAAGTTGGCTTTGTCTCTTCTAACCTAATCATCAGTATTAAAGATTGACTCTAAGGTTACCAAACCCTTAGGCAATTTGTTTGACTTTAACAGTAGTATTTGATCATCAAATTGTTGCATTAATTTTTGCTAATTTCCTATAGAAAACTTAGCTTCCTCCATCAGAAAATAAAAAATTTGCTCATCACTGTCAAAGACCTACCAACTTGTATTATTGTCTAGCACTGATGGTCTCACAACAACCTTAACATAAAGAGGAGTATGATCATTTTTTATTTCTACTGGAATATCATACTCAGCTCCAATGGCAGCTAGTTTATTAGCCTGTTTATTATCAGTTCTAGGTACAGATATTAGATTAAATGCATCCAATTCTTCTATCATATCCCAAACTCTGTGTTTATACAATTTCAGCAAATCATTCTTTGTAGCAGCAATATTTTTGACTTTTTTTTACCACTAACTCACTATCCCCAAAAACTTTAATGCATTTAATGCCCCTTTTTCTAGCCCATTCCAATCCATGAACTAAAGCTTCATACTCAGCTGAATTGTTAGAACAGATGAAAGAAAAATGGAATGAAGAATAATACCTTTCACCTATGGGAGAAACTAGAACAGCTCCTCCACTAGCACCAATTTTACTTCTACAACCATCAAAATAAATCTGCCAAACATCATTTCTAGATTCTACAACTTGTTCTCCTTTTAGCAGATTTGGAATAACCGCATCTTTCTCTTGGATCATATACACACCAAGACCTATTTCATCCATCTAATCAAAATGATCTATTTCATGATTTTCTGTTGTCCACTGGTCCAAAACTAAATCAGGTATGCCCTCTAAAGGTGTATTTGGGTCCTGGACAATAGGTAGATCTTCTTGATAAAAAGCTGAAAGATTGGCATTTATTGAACTAGGTGTATATTGTTCAAGGTGGTCAATTGCTAATGGCTCTAATTTTATGGTAACCTTAGTTCCATATCTGGTTCTAAAAAATAGATGGGTCCAATCAAAAGATAAATAACCTCCTAGTTTTGTTGTAAAATCTCTAGATAAACAAATAGCAAAACTAGGTGGTAGATCAATAACATGAATATCCTGATGTATTACAAAATTGGGGCATGCATGTAAGGTAAGACTTAGAATCTTGAATATTCCAACTGTATTGACTTCAGTACATCTAATTGCACAACTCCCCTTACAATAGGCTCGTATTTCAAACTGAGTTTATCAGCTAGCTATTTTGGCATCACTGAGCTACTAGCTCCTGAGTCAATCATACAGTTATGCACTAAATGATCACCAACTATCAAGGTAACATAAAAAGGTGGTGGTTTGACCACTTATTTTGGTTGTTCATTGTTATTTTGTGCTTCATTGGTAAGTATAACCTAAGGCTAAGTTTTTTGAGCTTCACTTGATAAAGACAACTAAGCTAAAGCATCTTGTAACAAATCTTTTTGACCTGGGAGATGCAATGTATCCAATATAAACATGCTAACAGTGGCTTTCTTCATGTGATCAAGAGTATTGAAAGAAGGACCACTAACCTTTTTTTGTAATTTTGGAACAGCAACATCTGATTGTCCTTTGCTTGGCTGAGATTGACCTTCAGACTATCTTTTATTAGCTGTTTGTTGTCCTTTTTGCAGAATATGAACATTCTATGAAGTAGAAGCTTCAGGTTGACTTTGCTGACCTGCAGAAATTAGAATTTTTTCCTTTATCAGTCTACTGTTGCACTTTGTCAGTTTGTTGTTTGTTGTTTGTTGACATCAGTTTTCTATTGCAACTCAATAGCCCTCTTTTTCGACCTGGTATTAGCTACAATATTAGTAAATGATTGTTTCTACCTTGGTAACTAATTTACCCCACAAAAATCATTAACCTGCCAGTTCATTAAAGCAACATCAGGATTATTATAATAAGTTTGAGCATCTAGCTGATCAATACCTTCATTTGCTGCATTTTCAAAAGCAGCATAATTATTCTAAACCATGATTTCTTGATTTACCAAGCAAGTAGCCTAGTTATGAGGCTGGTTACATGGATATCACCATACATAATCTTGAACCATATTATTTTCCATAGGCACAAGCTCTTTTGATGAGCTGACATCATTGGGGTTATACTACTGATTTGGCCTGTTGTTATAATTCTTTCTCTGTCCTTGGTAATCTGTCTAATAAGGAGGCCTATTTGCTTGACATGGGGCTTGGTATGGTCTATTATTCTAATTTTCTTGAATTTTGAGGCTCACTAACTCATTACTTACAGTCTGCCATAACTTTGTCATTTCTTGTTGATTGCCCTTTAACAGTTCTTGTATATTAGAATGTATTGGATCAACATTGTGTTTAACAGTTGTTTGATAGACAAAGGCTGGTATAACAAGAATTGATGCAATAGGAGATACTACTATTGGTATTGAGGGCTGAATATCAAGAAATATGGGCATAGGAGGCCTAGGTGCAATTTTACTAGCTTGTATTAAACTATTTTATGCTCTAATAGAAATATCAAATGTATTTGGTAAAGGAACTCCACCCATTGACTGAATCATGATAGCAATATCACTATTCAATGCTCTTAAATAATATAGAAATGCATACTCAGGTGAAGGCTTTACCATTTTTGGAATTCTATTCCATGTCCTTTGAAATCTGACATTTGCTCTTGTGGAGCCCTTTTGATAGTTGTCATTTGTTCAACTAATGATAAATGATCTGACTTATCTTGAAATTGTCTATTTAAGGCAGCTCCTAACTCATCCCATGTTGCAATAGAATTAACTCTTAAGCCTCTAAACCATGGAAGAGCTTTACCTTTGAAAGATGCTACTAATAGCCTGATTGCTGTATTCTCTTCTATAATATGATAAACAACACACAATGATGGTACATCTCTGATATGTTCTATTGGTGTGGTTCCATCTTCACCGTTGAAACTAGGCAGACTTTTCAATGCAACTACTAGTATTGCATCATGTTGCCTTAGATTTAATGGGATGCCCCCATTAAAGGTAGCAAATGCTTGATTTCTTAGTGGTGGCAGATTTCCTCCTCCTGCTCTAGCTGTTGCCATCTGAATAACTGGTATTTGTATTGGTACTTGTACTCGTACTTGTATTGGTATTTGTACTATAAGTACCTCCTAGAGAACATGCTCTTCTCTTTCAACTTGTAAAATAGGTTCCTCTTCCTCAAGTTCTGAAAAAATAGGTTCCTCTCAGAAGACATGTACTTATTCTCTTGGGCTTGCCAGTGGAGAAATATGAGGTACTGATGATGAACTTGCAAACAAAGGATTTTGATAAGAAGCAAATTCTAGCTGTGTATTTGGTAGATTTGGTACTGCTGTATTTGTTGGTCTTATCACTCTATCTACCTTTGCTCTCATTTTTGGTGGTGATAAACGAATGTGCTTCTTTTCAGGATCCTTATTTGACATTGTTTGATACTTTTTCATAAGCTGCAAGATCTGATTTGTCAAACCAGAAAACAAGAGTCGCTAGGTACTTGAAAATAAACCTCTAGAAGGTTGTAAAATCTATTGGTCATACCAAAACAATAGAAATAATAAGTTCTTTTTGAACTGAAAATCAGTTCAAATATCCCACAGGGCATGCCAAAAATTGTTGACAAGCAGGATTACGCCCGTTATGCAAAGCTATGAAACTCAGCAATCTTGTGTAACATGGGATCAACCTCAAGTTGTGGGTGACCTATGGTGAGATTGAACCTCCAGATTATGGGATGGTTCCCTTAAAATATTCTATTAGATCTATGACTTTGATGTGGAAAAGGGTTAAAAAGGTCTTCTAAAAGCACTAAAATTGTAATGTAAAATATGGTGATGCACCTAAAATTGATTGAAAACTTGGCAATCTAACTCACAATAGATCTCAGAAAATCTATCCACACAAAACCACTTTTAGCAATTTGACCACAAAAATAATTCTAAGGGAGGATAAAAAGATTTTCTTCTTGAAGGAAAAGGATTTTTCACAACAAAAAAGGAAATTTCTCCAATTGCATAGCCTAAGACCTGCAATCTTCAAAGCTAACACATGCAAGAATAAATGAGACAATGATTTTAAAGGTTCTGATGTTAAACACAATAAAATCTCATCAAATCACTTATAAAATCTACATTAATGGAGAAGTAGATACTTGATCAAGCTAAAAAATAAAGTAAATAATTGCATAAAAGCAAAGCATAGAACCTGTAACCTGCTGTAATCTATATAAATCTGTAAAAGTGAGTTACAAAACCTCTTTCTCTCTCAAAGTGTAAAGAGAAAAAAGGCAGGAACTAGAAAAACCTAAATTTTTCTTACATCATATAGTTTTCTCTCTCCAAGAGGCCTAGAAGGGTCAACTGCAGTCAATTACCTCTAAAAATAAGCTCTCCAAATTGATCCATGAGCAAATAATGAAATCCCTAAAAATAAGGGTCAAAACTACCCCAGAATGAGCAAAAATAGCTCCAAACTGCTTCTCTCTATGTGTTTGACCCAAGAGTTCACCAAAACCATCCAATTTGTCCTCCAAATCATGCAAAAAGACCCCAAAGTCTTCAATTAACTTAACTCCTCCATTTTTGCATGATTTTGCATGTGTAAATAATGTGGACCAAGAATAAAGTAATTATGAGATAATTAGTCTATTATGAGTTACATTTTGCTCTATCTCTTTGATTTACAACTTGTGACAAAATAATAAAGTAATTTATAAAAATATTACTTTATTACTTGTTTACATTTATTTATAGTTGTAAAATCATGCAAAAATGGAAGAAAAAGAAAATAACACCTTATCTCTCCTTTTACATTTACACAATTTGCATGATTTCATTAACAATGATGCCAAAAAGAATTAGGTCATCATGGATGAAAAATAAAGAATATACTCTCCTTATGCCTCCCATGCAATTACTTAACTTCATTACGTGCAAATAACATCATGCATATCCCTTATCATTTGATTTCACATTCTATTATTACCTTCTGCCTTTATCACTTTTACTATCATGCCTTAAAATGATTTTCCTTTGTTTGACTTCAAATGACACATGTATCTTGAAATGCATAATGCATCTTGACTTTTGACTTGATCCCCATGTGGCATAAGGCACTTCGACTTGATCTTCATGTAGTCGACCATTATGGAAAAAGGGAACAAAGGTATAAAACCTTACCTTGTTATGATTGTTTACTTTTGACTTTGCAAAAATCAAATGAAAAGGAAATGAAAAGCTTAGCCCACGGGCCCCCCTATGCATAATCATTAGGTAACAAGAGTTAAAAGTCTTGACCATAGTATAGATAAGGCAATGATTTTTAATTCTTTGATGTCAAAAAGAAATCTAAAGAAAAGAAAAGACACCATCGATCAAAAAAAGATCTCAAACCCTAAAAGTTATCATTTCATTTTTTATGCCTTTGAACTTTGTCTCTGCAACTTCATGGGCCGACGGCTAGGGTTTGATGAACTCATGCTTATCTCTAATGCAGGAGCATCTAGTGGTGTAAGGACAATCTTGCATCACCCAAAAAAAGGTGTGTTTCAAAATTTTTGATGTTCTTTCCATTTCTTTTCAAAATTTGTGGTTCTAGTTCCATAATCGCTTGAATAAAGATGTAGAACTTTCAGTTCTTCCAAACTGCTTAAAATAACAACCTGCTATTTTTAGAAAGTTTGCATTTGGGCACGGAATGAAGTGAAATTTTACAGGAAGTTTTATAACTAAAAAATAAGACCTTTGGCAAAGGAATCACACAAAGATCATTTGTGAGCTGAAAGATATTAAAGTTTCTATTTCCTGAAAAACACTTGAAAATTATTCAAACTCAGGTTTGAGGCACTAAACGGCCCCATACTGGCCCAAAAATGGTTGGAATTGACAGAGTAGGTTCTTAGCACATAGAGCATTACGTGAGCTTTCTGACGCATAAAACAGTTTCTCAATCGGACACTCAAATCAAAAGTTATGGCTCCCAGAAGTTGACCTATTTTTGGAGGGAGAAGCAAATTTTGAAATTAGGTTGTTGGCCGCCAAAAAGGCTATTAATAACCATTTTTGGGAACCCTGGGTAGTAGTAGAGTTAAGGGGGGAAGTGTAGAGTCAAGAATAGGTGGGAAAATAGAAACCCTAGCTGATTTGGGGTTACAGAAGGCAGATGATTTTAGAGTCTGGAAATAGGAAGTTGTAATGTGTTGCAGCCTGTGGAGGGTTGATTCCTCTTATTGTATTTGAGCTTCTGTCATGTAATAAGTTGTCCAAAAACAATAAAGAAAGTTCTATTTTTTGTGTGCAATTTCTATTTTTGTGTTTTTATGATTTATCCCCTTCATCAAGTGGTATCTGGGCAAGGGTTCCTGAGTGTGTAGACAGACCACCGACCATGAGGCAGTTTGCACCAGGACCTGAGGTTGTGGGTTTGCTACAGAGATCAAGATGCCTCCACGAAGAAATCGTATTGGGAAGAATGCTTTGATAGAAGCGGGTTTTAGAGCCCTATAAAGGCAAATCGATGTATTGCAAGAGGAGCTACGAAGAGGGTTTGATCTGAGAACAAGAGAAGAAAGTGTAGATGAAGCTAAAGAAGAGCTATCTAAGGAAGAACAAGAAGCTGCAGGAGATCCTGTAGAAGTTAGGTTGTTGAGGGCCATTTCTAAGATTGGAAAGAGGCCCAGGATCAAAGTTTCTACATATTCTGGAGATTTGAATCTAGAACAACTTATTGATTAGATCAATGACATGGAGGAGTATTTTGAGTATGAAGATGTGGAAGACCCAGATCAGGTCAAGTTTGTAAAAATAGAATTGAAGGGTCATGCCAGTATTTGGTGGAAGGAGGTCCAGTTAGAGAGGAATAGAAGAGGAAAAGGAAAGATCACTAGATGGGATTGAATGGTGGAGAAACTGAAGAAGCAGTTCATTCTTGTGGACTATGAGATGGAGTTGTTGAAGAAGTTGCAAGGATTGAAGCAAGGCAACAAGTCTGTTAAGGAGTATACAGAGGAGTTTTATAAAATTACTATCAGGATAGGTCATGTAGAGCCCAACAAGGAGAAGGTAGCCCATTACATTAATGGGTTGAGGCCAAGTATTCAAGAGGAGCTGAGCCTAGTCAGAATGACCACCACAGAAGATGCATAATAGTTTTCCCTGAAGGTGGAAGAGAAGTTGAATAAAAGATTTGATAGCAAGAAAAGGGGAAAAGGTCAAGGTGGAAGGACTGGTGGAAGACCCTATGGGGGGTGAAATGAAGATTCAAAGACAAGTGAAGAAGCTAGCACCAGTCAAATTCAGAGAGGAGATAATGCCTACCGCTCTCATGACTAGAAAAATGGTGAGCAAAGAGGAAGAGGAAGAGGTAGACCTGGGCAAGGACCTGGAAGAGGAGGTTTCAGAGGAACCTGTTTCTAATGTAGAGAAGAAGGGCATCAAGCATACGAGTGCCCGCAACATCAAGGAAGGATGAATAGAAGACCTGAAGGTAATGTACGAGTTGCACATGTAGATGAAGATGCACAGTCTGAGCATTCTGAAGATGCTGAAAGGGGAGAAACCCTAGTGGTCAGAAGAACCTTGTTGAATGAGGAGAAAGAACCAAATCAGAGGAAGAGTTTATTTTGCACAAGGTGCAAATGTGAAGGTAAGTGTTGTGATATTATTATTGATAGTGAAAGCACTGATAATCTTGTTTCAGAGGAGATGGTTGACAAGTTGAAGTTGAGAAGAAGAAAGCATCCACATCCATATCAGATTGCATGGTTGCAAAAGGACCATAGAGCTTTGGTCAATGAGTAGTGTTTAGTGAAGTTCAAGATTGGAGACTACTATGATGAGGTGCTGTGTGATATCATACCAATGGACGCATGTCATATGTTGTTGGGGAGGCTGTGGTAGTATGATAGGAGTGCTGTCCATGATGGCCATGCAAACACATATTCCCTAACAAAAGATGGAGTTCATCATAAATTGAAGCCCTTGAAAGAAGTGGAAGAAAATGTATGTAGTACTGCCAGAATTTTCTTGGTAGATGGTAGAAAATTTTTGGAGGGTATGAAGCATGAGAATCATTGTTTTGCATTGATTCATAAGATTAGTCAAGAGAAATGTGAAGATGTACCAGCAGAAGTTTCAGATATGTTGGAAGAATTTCAAGACATTATCTCTGATAATGTACTAGAAGGTTTACCACCAGTGAGGAAGATAAGTCATCAAATGGATTTGATACTAGGAGCTAGTTTGCCAAATAAGGCCGCCCATAGAATGACTCTAGCAGAGAGTGAAGAGTTAAACAGACAAGTTCAAGAGTTGTTGAGGAAGGGATTGATAAGAGAGAGCCTAAGTCCATGTACGATACCTGCAGTACTAGCACCAAAGAAAGATGGAGAGTGGAGAATGTGTATAGACTCTCGAGCCATCAATAAGATCATATTCAAGTATAGATTTCCATTACCCAGAATGGATAACATAATGGACTGTTTGAGTGGAGCCAAGTACTTCACGAAGATTGACCTAAAGAGTGGGTATCACCAGATCCATATTAGGGAAGGAGATGAGTGGAAGACAACCTTCAAGATAAAGGAAGGTTTGTATGAGTGGTTAGTCATGCCATTTGGGTTAACCAATGCACCGAGCACAATCATGCGGCTCATGAATGAGGTATTGAAAGAATTTTTGGGAAGTTTTGTTATTGTTTATTTGGATGATATTTTGATTTTCAGTAAGACTTGGGATGAGCATTTGATGCATATCAAAAGAGTTTTATAGAAGCTAAGAGAAGAGAAGTTGTTGATTAATTTGAAGAAATGCAGTTTTGCAAAGGAGTTGGTATATCTAGGACTTGTTGTCTTAGAGGAAGGTCTTAAGATGGACCCAAAAAAAGTGAGGGCTATCATTGAATGGCCTACGCTAAGGAGTACAATGGAGGTACGCTCTTTTCCTAGTTTGGCAAGTTTTTATAGAAAGTTTATCAGGAATTTTAGTAGCCTTTGTGCACCTTTAACTGAGACAATGAGAGGGGAGATGGACTAAAGGAGCAGACAAGAGCTTTGATACATTGAAGTAGAAAATCATAGATCAACCTGTTTTGGCACTTCCAGATTTCAATAAGGTATTTTAGGTAGATTGTGATGCTAGTGGTAGTGGTATAGGAGCTATTTTGAGCCAAGAAGGTAAGCCCATTACCTATTTTAGTGAGAAGCTTAATGATGCCAAGAAAAAATATTCTGTTTATGATCAGGAATTTTATGCAATAGTTCAGGCTTTGAAGAAATGGAGACATTATTTGTTGGTGAAAGAGTTTGTTTTATATACTGATCATTAGGATTTGCAGTAGCTTAATAGTCAAGGAAAGTTGAACCAAAGGCATTTAAAATGGGTTGAGTTTTTGCAAAGCTATACTTTTATTTTGAAGCACAGGAGTGGGAAGTCCAACAGAGTTGCAGATGCCTTGAGTAGAACGCAAAATTTGTTGACAGAAATGAAGATAGAGGTTGTTGGGTTCGATGAGTTCAAAAGTTTGTATCCTAAAGATCTAGATTTTGCAGAGGCATGGAAAGCTTGTTTGGAACCTGTTACTTTGGACAGGACAAAATGGTTGGATTTCATAATCCAAGATGGCATGTTGTTTAGAGGATGCCAGTTGTGCATTCTAAGGAGTTCCATGAGAGAGAACCTGATTAAGGAGAAGCATAGTGGAGGATTGGCTGAACACTTTGGTCAAGATAAGACCATTGCTATTGTTGGTGAAAATTATTATTGGCCACAGTTGCAGCAAGATGTGAGGAAATTTGTGCTGAGTTGCAGAGTATGTCAGATGGCAAAAGGAGCAAGTCAGAATATAGGTCTATATCAGCCACTACCTATACTAGAGAAGCTGTGGGATGATATTAGTATGGATTTTGTTCTTGGTTTACCAAGGAAACAAAGAGGACCTGATTCTATTTTTGTGGTGGTGGATAGATTCTTTAAGATGGCACATTTCATTCCTTGTAAGAAGACTAATGATGTTGTCCATATTGCTGAATTATTTTTCAGAGAGGTGGTGAGATTACATGGTCTACCAAAGAGCATAGTTTTAGATTGAGATACCAAGTTTGTTGGTTATTTCTGGAGGACATTGTGGAAGAAGTTGAAGACAGATTTGAAGTTCAGTTATGCACACCATCCACAGACTGATGGACAGACGGAAGTGGTGAGTAGGAGTTTGGGTAATCTGCTATGATGCTTAGTAGGAGATAAGCCCAAGGGATGGGATTTGATTTTACCATAGGCAGGATTTGCTTACAACAATTCTATTACTAGGAGTACTGGTAAATCACCTTTCCAGATTGTATATAGCAATAGTCCAAGAAATGTTTCAGAGTTTAGGAATCTGGACAGAGGAGAAAAGACAAATGTCGAGGTTGAAAACTTTGTAGAACACATGAAGAATTTGCATGAAGAGGTGAAAAAGCACATTAATAAGATGAATATTCAGTACAAGGCTAAGGCAGATCAGAAGAGGAGATATAAGGAATTCCGGGTAGGAGATGAAGTCATGGTTCACTTGAGAAAAGAAAGGTTCTCGATTGGAACATACAATAAGCTAAAAATGAAGAAATTTGGACCATGCAAAATTTTGAAGAAACATGATTCAAGAAATGCATATGAGGTGGAGCTGCCGAGTGAGATCAACATTTCCCCTATTTTTAACATTGCTGATTTATCAGAATATCATGAAGGTGAAACAAAGGATGGACCAATAGAAGAACAATGGAGTATTCTAGCATCTACTTCAATAGAGGAGATAGAAGAGATCTTGGATAGTTGTGTGGGAAGAAGTACTCAGAACAGGCAATATGAAGAATATTTGGTGAAATGGAAAGGAAGGCTTGTTGAATATTCTTCTTGGTTGTCTAAGGCAGAGGTTGACCATTTAGATTTTTCTCACATAAACACCTGAGACATGACAGGGTCACTTCTCAAATTACCCTAGGTGTCTGATGCAGGAGCATCCAGTGGTGTAAGGACAATCTTGCATCACCCAAAAAAAGATGTGTTTCAAAATTATTGATGTTCTTTCCATTTCTTTTAGAAATTTGTGGTTCTAGTTCCATAATCGCTTGAATAATGATGTAGAACTTTTAGTTTTTCCAAACTGCTAAAAATAGCAACCTACTATTTTTAGAAAGTTTACATTTGGGCACAGAATCAAGTGAAATTTTACAGGAAGTTTCATAACTAAAAAATAAGATCTTTGGTGAAGGAATCATGCAAAGATCATTTGCGAGCTAAAAGATATTAAAGTTTCCATTTCCTAAAAAATGCCTGAAAATTATTCAAACTCAGGTTTGAGGCACTAAAAGGCCACGTACGGGCTCAAAAATAGCTAGAACTAGCAAAGCAGGTTCTTAATGCATAGAGCACTCTGTGAACTTTTTGACACAAAACAGTTCGTCAATCGGACACTCGGATCAAAAGTTATGGCTCCCAGAAGTTGACCTATTTTTAGAGGGAGAAGCAAAATTTGAAATTAGGTTGTTGGCCACCAAAAAGGCTATTAATAACTATTTTTGGGAACCCTGGCCAGTAGTAGAGTTAAGGGGGGAAGTGTAGAGTCAAGAATAGGTGGGAAAATAGAAACCCTAGCTGATTTGGGGTTACAGAAGGCAGATGATTCTAGAGTCTGGGAATAGGAAGCTGTAATGTGTTGCAGCCCGTGGAGGGTTGATTCCTCTGATTGTATTTGAGCTTCTGTAATGTAATAAGTTGTCCAAAATCAATAAAGAAAGTTCTATTTTCTATGTGCAATTTCTTTTGTTATGTGTTTTATGATTTACCCCCTTCATCAATCTCTATAACTTTCGAGCTCACTTGTTCGATTTCTTTGCATTTTCTTCATAAACATGAAAGGTGAGCTCTCTGAGTAAAGATTTAAACCATTTTCTTTGATTTTTTTGTCACTGTGTATTCATCTGGCTGTGGCTTGGATAGTTCCTTTTGAGCATTTATGAGTCTTTCATTCATTTCTCATTGTGTTTTCTTTGTATCTTTGTAGGATATCTTGTCAACGTCCTGCATTTGAGGGTTTCAAAAGACAAAAAGGCCCATGACTTGTAGCATTTCTTCTCTACAATAATATAAGGTAAATCTTCATCTTCCTTACCCATTTTCATTTCCTTGGACTGTATCTTTACATCACCATTATGGGTTTAAAGAAAATTAAATGGGTCTTCTTTTTTCTTGAAGGAGAGACTTTCTTGGCTACAACCATGCACGTATGTTACTTTCTTTTGACCTCTTTTTTGCAGAATAAAAGAAAATATGAGGTGTTTCAAAATGTATTATGGGTCTTCATTTTAATTGTAGATAGAATTCTTCTCTACAATGGCTATGCCTGTATACTCTTTCTTCATCCTCATTCTCTTTTATAGACAAAAAATTACAAGGGTTTTGAAAATATAACATGGGTTTTTTATTTTCCTTGAAGGGATGGCCTTTTTCTATCATGGCCATCCTGTATATTCATCTCTTCAAACTTTCTTTCTTCTGCATACCTGAATACATTAGGGTTCAAAAGAAAGTTTGAGGGCTTTCATATTTTGAAAGAACAAACAACCTCTCTGGCTCTTTCCTGTCATGGCCATGACTGTATATTTTTGTATCTTCTTTTGTATATCTTCTTCTTTTTTAGGCATAAATACATCTAGGTTTTTTGAAAAATGATGAGGGTTTTGACAAAACACCATGTGTTATACCTCCTCTACATTTGTAACTTATGAAAGAAGAATAATCCTCTATAAAAATGAAGAAAACCACAGGGGTTTTCATAAAATGATATGGGTTTGTTTCTTTGAAAGAAGAACTCCATCTTGGTCACAGTTTGTAACTCTTTTTTATATCTGCATTTTTATGTAAAAACCACATATGGGTTACTCTGTATTGGCTTCCTTTTTCATTTCTTTGGCTATAATTTCAATATACAAAAAGGTGATAAGGTTTTCAAAAAATGTCTAATTCTATAAGCATTCAGGTGACAAAACTGGTCTTCTCCATTTGAATATGCAAAAAGTAAAACATACATAACCCCTCATTCTTGTTTATTTCTCCTTCTGTATATGATATTTGAAAGCAGTTGTATCTCATGGAAACTATGTCTTCTTCTTTTTGCATCTGATACATTTGATGTGGTAATACATTCTCGTAGCTCTATCTTTCTTATCCTTCTATAAGGCATGGTCACTCAGAAATTGATCTTTCTCCTATAGCTATGACTGTAACTTCATTGTTGTTCATTATTCCTGTACAGTTGTTTCACATGCTTTTTGTGTGACTATACTTGTAATTGTACCTTTCTCCTATGATGTTCCATTCTTTCAAAGTTAACTCCTATGCTGACTATTCCCTTGTTGCTATAACATGATGAAATCTTCACAATACCGCAGTATACTTCCTCTTGTCAATGGTGACTGAACTTTTGGTCCTTTAAGGCTTTCATTATGCATTTGTGATATGACTATCACTTCATTTGCAAGTTTGACTATTCCAATGCATAGTATCTCTTGAATAGTGCATTATGTCTATTGCAATCTGATATCCTTCTCAAGTGAATAAGAAGGAAGCATGCTGGGCGCTACCCTTGTGGGAGCCACATTTTCTCCACATGCTTATATGCCTTCAAATCAGCAACATTATTTTTCCTATACCTGCATAGTGAACAAATAAGTTAGCATTAAAAACATACCTCTTGAAGTTGATTGATCTTTCTCATGATGATCTGATTTATTGCACATGTTTGATTTTGATACAATCACTTTAGATGCATAATGTTTTCCAAGTTTTATATGTCTTTTGATAAAGCATATGAAGAATCTGCATAACTGAAGCTTCTAACGGGGCTTTTCTCCAATTTTGCAGGTACACTGTCCTGATCAAGAGCAAAAGATAAAGACATGAAGATTAAGCAGCCAATCAAGAAGATCAATCTATTAAAAGGCAATGGTGGATATACATTTTCCTCATATGTTCCTTTCTTTCTCTTTTATCCTCAGATGTATAGCTTGCACCATGTTTACATTGCTCAGTTTAGTCACTCCCATGGCTTATGTGGGACACATTTAAACATTTCTTTGAATATGATCAGTTACTTTACCTTATGCAAATGATTTATGTATGTTTACTTTTTTGAATCAAATGCATAGGATATAATAACTAAAACTGATATGAAACATATGTTTAAAACATGATATGAAATGACATCTTTATAAATACCTTTCCTTCACACTGAAATGTGACATTTGAATAATTCAATCATATCATAACTGAAAGATATAACCAGTTAGATACCTCCTATCATTCATTGACTATGTGATCTCTTGTCATCAGATAACTTCACTTGTCAGGATGGTTTGACAATCCTGATTGGACTGTCAGATTATCCTAACAAATGATCTTTGTTGTTCTCTTGCCAAGATGTCATACATTCACTGATTGATCATATACTTAAAAAATTTTCTTTTATCCCTCTTGTGACAGCTGCAATTCAGGCCTAACTAAATTAGGTGTGAACATAATTTAGTAACAATTATGTTGAAGATTTTGATGATGATGAAGGAGTCTTAGATAATGGTGAACCAGATAATGCTAGTTCCTCTGTAAATGAATGCTTGTTCATTTCTATTAAGGAAGATCTTGTGTCTACTAATTCTCCTTGCTGTGTGAAGGAAAAAAAACCAATGGAAAGTGCTTTGGATGCTTAGGTCATTAAGGACAAGGATGAATGGGTTATTGATAGTGGTTGCTCTAACCACATGACTGGTGAAAAAAGTAAGTTTGTAAGTTTGGAAAGATATGATGGTGGACTGGTTAGGTTTGAAGATTATAGAGCTGGTAGGATTTGTGGAAAAGGATCTATTTCTTTTGATGGTAAGCATAATACTAAAGATGTCTTGTATGTGAAAGGATTAAAGCATAATCTTCTAAGTGTGGGTCAAATGTGTGACAAGGGTTGTGACTTAAGCTTCAAGGACAATGGATGCAAGATTAGGGAAAGCTCCGGAACAGTCATTGCAACTGGTAGGAAGACCAAAGGTAATATCTATCACTTGAAGGGAACTGAGAACTATTGTTTTTTTACTCAAATTGATGAGAGTTGGTTATGGCATAGAAGGTTGTGTCACATAAATTTTGATAATATTATGAAGATAAGTACTGCACAGATTGTTAGAGATTTGCCTAAGCTTGTGAAGCCTACTAATTTAGTTTGCAAGGAATGTCAATTTGGGAAATAGACAAGAACAAGTTTCAAAAGCAAGGATCAATCAGTTGGAGGACTACTTGAGCTAGTGCATATAGGTTTGTGTGGACCTACCAGAGTAAGAAGTTTGCAAGGAGACATGTATTTCATGCTGCTCATTGATGATTATTCTAGCATGACTCGGGCCACCTTTTTGAAAGAGAAAGTTGAAACTCTAGATAAGTTCAAGGCATTTAAGGCAATGGTTGAAAATGAGATGGATTTGAAAATCAAATGCTTGAGGTCTGATAGAGGAGGAGAGTTCACATCAAATGAATTCAATTTCTTTTGTGAAGAACATGGAATAAATTAGAGACAGCTATCTGTACCCAGAACTCCACAACAAAATGGAGTTGTTGAAAGGAAAAACAAAATAGTTCAAGAAGCTGCTAGAACCATGATGAAGGAAGCTCATCTTCTAGAAGCATATTGGAGAGAGGCAATTCATGTTGGCAAGAGACACTATGTGGCTTCATTAGTGTTGTCATTGATGGTAACAAAGTCTATCCCACACATTCACAATACATAATATGCCTATATCGGAAGTCAGATTGAAGATTGTTTTGATCCAGTGAACAAGAACAGAGTATGTAACAAGGTCCGACAATCAGGTCTGGATCTCTCAGATGGTGTAACTTAGTAAATTGGGGACTTGGGAAAGTCAAGAGGGGTATCATGACTACTGTACTCCAAAGATTTAGCCTCCGGTGATAAGTCAAGGAAAAGATATGAGGATCTGAGTATTGGGTTCCAGTTAGGTAGAGCAGACAAAGGAATAACTAACCAGCAGAGTATCAGACTTCAATCCAGATGAGTAAATTGTGCTGATCAAGCAATTTGTGGGATCGTGCATTGTTGGTCGACATGATTAATGACTTCTATGTTTATGTTTTTGATACGCATCACAAATCAAGCATGGATTCAGTTGACAGAGTAATTACTTGCAGTGTTCTTGATACCGACTAGCAAGTTGATAAAAATCCTTGATGCGGATATATATACCAGATAGATTTCAGCATGTGAGGTTATAAGTGAATAAGTAAATTATGTTGATCAAGCAATTTGTGGGATCATACATTGTTGGCCGACATGATTAATGACTTCTCTGTCTATGTTTTTGATACGCATCACAAATCAAGCATGGATTCAGTCAACAGAGTAATTACTTGCAGTGTTCTTGATGCCGACTAGGAAGTTGATAAAAATCCTTGATGCAGATATATATACTAGATAGATTTCAGCATGTGAGGTTATAAGTGAATAAGTGAAAAAGTAAAGTGTGAAGAAAAGTAGAGATAATTGTGGGAACAGTAATCCAAGTCTAGTATGTGGCAGAACAATAAAATTGAGTAGAGGAAGGATGAAGTGCATCAGATCAGTATATTGTGCCTAAACTAGAACTAAACTCTTGCATTTGTAGATGCTTCTCATCAGTTCAAACACTTGATTATCTTATGTAAATTCTATAGACAGTGAGTCTCTTGTAGGTAGTGTGCCTCTTGTGAGCAGTGTGCTCAGGCAGTGAGCCCTAATTAGCAAGTGTCATTTTGTACTCCTTTATTCTTTTAACAGAGAATACAATCTTGGGTTAGTCACCCCATGGTTTTTCCCTTAACAGGGTTTTTCACGTAAAAATCCTTGTGTTATGTGTGTTGATTTTATTTCAGTTCTTATGATCACATATGCTTATATGTTTTGATGCTGCACTGATTATTAAGATAACAAAAGAAAAGAAAGTTTAGAAAATTTTGAGATAACTGATTCACCCCCCCTCTCAGTTATTTGCCTTGTTTCCAACAATTGGTATCAAAGCTAAGTACCTCTGAACAAATCCTAACAGCTTGAGGAAGATCTGGGAATCTCAATGGATATATATGGTATGAAGGAACAACTTCAGTCTGCCCTAGATGATCTTGAACAATCCCATTCTGAAGCCAATAATTTGAGAGAAAGACTCAAACAAGTTGATGATTTCATAAATGAGCTAAAAGAAAAACTTAGCATCTCTGTGAAAATGAGAAAGGAACTACTTCAAAAATTAGCCAATCAGAGTGAAGACAATGATACTAATGAAGATCTGAATGAGAAAAATAAGCTATGTGAGAAGCTGTCAAAAGAGGTCATTATGGTAAGGCATGAAATGGAATCAGGGGTTATGAGATTCACCCAAGAAATTGAAGAAAAAAGGAAAATTGAAGATAATCTAAAACAATCCCTCAAGGAGAAGACAGAGGACTACCACAAAATGGACAGAATAATCAAGCATCTTAAATCTGATCTTGAAGAAGCTAGAGATAATGAAGAACAACTTGAGAATCAGATAGACACTCTTAAACAAGATCTTCAAATAGAAAATGAATACAAAGAGAAATTCAAGATAATCTCAGTCCAAAAGGGATATGAGAAAGGTGAAAGCTTTGGATTTGGTTAGAAGAACTTTGGATCAGGAAATCAAAGAAACAGGCCTATAAGACCTTTGGTAAGGCAACCAAATGCTCAAAGATATCCATCCTTCAATGGATACTACTTCAATTGCAACAATTTCGGTCATAAAGCAACTCAGTGCAGAAGGAGAATGAATCAGACTAATCCATCCTTCTCTAGACAATGTTTCAACTACAAAAGGTATGGTCATAAATCTCATGAATGTAGAAATATGCAAATAAACAATTCATTCAATGGTAGATGCTTTGCATGCAATAGAATGGGACATATGGCTAATCAATGCAGATCAAAAGGATATCAATCAAATAAGCAAAGAAATGTTGGCTGTTACAATTGCAATAGATCCAGTCATATTACCAAATTTTGCAGAAGTAGAAATCAGGATAGAAAAGGTCTGGTGCAACATAATCAAAAATAAGATAAGGGCAAAGGTAAAGTGAATGCGGATGAAGTTCAAAAGGAGATGAGCAAGATTTGGGTAAAGAAGAGTACAAAAAATATTGGGGTGTTGATAACTGAGAGGGGGGGTGAATCAGTTATCCTTAATTTGCTTACAATTCAAACACTTAAATCCACTTCTTAATCAATAGCATAGCAATTAATCATTCACGAAAGAATAAGGCATAAACACCAGAGCAGATACACATGAGACACCAAGATTTTGACGTGGAAAACCTAGTTAAGGGAAAAACCACAGGGTGATTAACCCAAGGATTATTCTCTGTTAGAAGAATAAGAAAAATAGATGGCACATGCCAATTAGGGCTCACTACCCGAGAACACTGCTCACAAGGAGGCACACTACCTACAAGAGACACATTGTCTACAAGATAACAAGTATTACAAACTTGAACTAGAGATTGACATATTTACCATACCTGGATCAGTTCCATTTGAGCCCAAAAATGCCTGCTCTGCCTTTTGCACTTCTCTTTGCTATATCACTCTCATCACCACAAGACCCACTTCAAAATGAATTCACAATCCCTTATTTATACAATGCGTCGACTTAGGAACAATCATCTAAGTCGGCAAACATCTACAAGATCATTCGCAAGACGTGTAATACATCCGGTTGGCCTGTCTCAGGAAGAACACCAATATCCGTGGTTATTCTTCAAATGCAAACTCTAACTTCAATGCGGACTACCAATAAGAATTGTACATAATCCAAATATCACCAAAACCTTTCCTGAGTCACCAAGAACATCCGCACTTTATCAGCTTACTGGAATTCTTCTATTCTTCATCCAGAACTTCAAGAACATAGTCTGTCCTCACTGTCATAATGAAAAAGGTTCTTCTGGACCTCCAAATCATTCATAAATCTAGTTGTCACTTCACATTTACTTCTTCAACACTCCTTCCAATCCATAGAATGAGATAATGTAATTCTGGATCTCACCGGACCAATCTGTGACACTCTGTCTCCACTGAACATCTGCCAGAACTGGTTCTACACAAGCAGCCATAACTTCTTCAGATCTTTATGCAGACCTCTGAAATCTTAACTAGAACATCTCAAGACTCATATCTACAAACCCTTTAAACCGTATCCTCTGATCCTCAACCTATTGAGTACTTTTGCCTTCTTCTCATCACTGTTCTTCACTGTTCTTGATGGAGACTAATTTCCTCAATAACCTTAGCACACAGCTCATCCAATCCTTCTTATCAATGCAATATGAGTATGTTGACATCAATGACAACACTGGTTAACCTCATACTTGCAACAATCTCCCCCTTTGTCATTGATGGCAACATATGATGTGAAAAACCATCAAGACAAGAACTTCTCCTTTCTGTCACATCTCCCCCTATTAGCAACAACTCTTCACATGTCTTCTCTTCCTTTATTGCTCCCCCTTTGATCATCAACCACTTGTTTTTCACATGTCTTCTCTCCCCCTTTGACATCAATGGCAAAGGGCTCATACTTGCAATTCTAACACATCATAATCATACCAGCTGCTCCCCCTTAGTAGCAGCTCCCCATCATCAATCCGGATCACAAGATATGACTGTGATATCCATCGGACTAATGCACATCAGTGCATCCTAGTTCATCACCGGAGGGGCCATGACCCCTAACTTCTCCCTGAGATACTCAAAAGAGTCCTTGGGAAGAGGTTTAGTAAAAATATCTGCAAGCTGATCCTTGGAGGGCACATACTCCAATCTGACTTCACCCTTGTTCACTTGTTCTCTCAAAAAGTGAAATTTGATAGATATATGCTTGGTCTTAGAATGCAATACTAGATTCTTAGAAATACTTATTGCACTTGAATTATCACAGAAAATTATGATAGGCTCCTCATATTCTACTTGAATATCTCTTAGCATTTGCTTCATCCACAAAAGTTGAGTGCAACTACCTGCTGCTGCAATGTATTCTGCTTCTGTTGTAGATAGGGATATTGCTTCTTGTTTCTTGCTTAGCCAAGAAACCAACCTTTTTCCCAAAAAGAATGCTCCTCCACTTGTACTCTTTCTATCATCCACATCTCCTACCCAATCTGCATCTGTATATGCCTGAAGAGAAAAATCATGATCTCTGGGATACCTTAGGCCATACTTAATTGTTCCTTTCAAGTACCTAAAAATTCTTTTGATTGCCATGACATGAGATTCTCTGGGATCAGCCTGGAATCTCGCCACAAGACCAACAACCTACATTATATCTAGTCTAGTCTGAGTGAGATACAGTAATCCACCAATCATTGATCTGTACTTTGTCTAATCTGTCTTAGGAGAGTCATCATCTTTGTTCAACTTACATCTAGTAGCCATAGGAGTGTTCATTGGCTTTGAATCTTCCATTCCAAATTTCTTCAATAGTTCTTTCACATATTTTATCTAAGAGATAAAGATTCCTTTCTTTGTTTGGGTAATTTGCAGACCCAAGAAGAAATTTATTTCACCAAGCATTGACATTTCAAACTCACTTTTCATTTGGTTTGCAAAGGTTTTACACATATTGTCTCTTCCTCCAAAGATGATATCATCAACAAATACTTCAACAATCAAGATGTTTTCATGATCAATTTTGAAATATAGGTTACTATCTGCAGTACCTTTGTTGAAACCAATCTTCAAAAGATGTTTGTCCAGCCTCTCATACCATGCTCTTGGGGCTTGCTTTAGACCATACAGTGCCTTCTTTAATTTGCAGACCATATCACCATGCTCAGATAACTAAAATCCATCTGGTTGTTCAATGTACACCTCTTCTTCTAGGTCACCATTCAGGAAAGTAGATTTGACATCCATCTAATACACTTTGAAATCTTTGAAGGCAGCAAATGCAAGAAATAGTCTGACTGCTTCAATTCTTGCCACCGGAGCAAAGGTTTCCTCAAAATCAATCCTTTCTATTTGAGAGTAGCCTTTGCAGACTAGTCTAGCTTTATTTCTGATTACTTCACCAACTTCATTTAGTTTGTTCCAGAAGACCCATTTGGTTCCAATCACATTCTTGTTACTAGGTCTAGAAACAAGAACCCAAGTGTGATTTTTCTCAACTTGCATCAACTCTTCCTCCATTGCTTTGGTCCAATTTTCATCATTGCAGGCTTCATTTATTGTCTTAGGTTCAATCTTTGAGATCGGACAACATTCATCCAGATGTTGAGCAACATTCCTTCTAGTTTGCACACATTTGTTTTTGTCACCTATGATCTGATCTTCAGAGTGGTTCAGTCTTACATACCTTGGAACTTTAGGAGTTTCTTGTACTTCTGCTTCTTGATCAGGCTCATCCAGACCTCTCTCTTCTTCCTGATTTACCAGATCAGTCTGAATCTGACCTTCAGGAGAGGATTGAGTTCCTTGAGTCAGAACACCATTCTGATCATCTTCATCATACTCAAAAAATCTTGAGGGCTTTTCAATACCTTCATCAACCTTCACATTTGTACTTTCTATCATCTTTCTCAGTCTCTTATTGTAACACCGGTATGCTTTGCTTTGAGTGGAGTAACCCAAGAATATTCCTTCATCACTTCTAGCATCAAACTTTCCTAGATCTTCATCTCTTTTAATGTAACATTTGCTACCAAATACTCTGAAATATGTCATAGTAGGAGTGATGCCAAACCAAAGTTCATAGGGAGTCTTACTAGTATTGCTTCTAATTTGAACTCGATTGAGAGTGTAGACTGCAGTGCTGATAGCTTCTCTCCAAAACATCTGAGGAACATTTGTTTCCATCATCATTGTCCTGGATGCTTCCTGGATGGTCCGGTTCTTTCTCTCAACTACTCCATTCTATTGTGGAGTCCTAGGAGCAGACAACTGTCTCTTTATACCATGCTTCTCACAAAAGTCTATGAATTCACCGGATGTGAATTCACCACCTCTATTAGACCTCAGACATTTCAGTTTTAATCCGGTTTGATTCTCTACCATAGCCTTGAAGATTTTGAACTTCTCAAAAGCTTTTGATTTCTCTTTCAGAAAGGTAACCCACATCATCCAGGAATGGTCATCAATTAGTAACATGAAATATCTATCACCTTGCATACTCTTGATTCTTGTCGGACCACATAGATCAGTGTGAACTAATTCCAATAATTTGGTAGAGGACTGATCCTTTCTTTTGAATGAGACTCTGCTTTGTTTACCTAGCTGACATTCTTTGCACAAGCTATTTGTAGGTTTTACCAACTTTGGAAGACCTCTTATAGCCTGAGTATTGCTTATCTTGATGATGTTATCAAAATTTACATGACACATCCTTCTATGCCATAACCAACTCTTATCAACTTGAACAAACAGACAACTTTTATTAGTACCAACTAGATGGAAGATATTACCTTTTGTTTGAGTACCGGATGCAATCTCAATTCTAGAGCTTTCAAAGATCCTGCATCTTCCATTCTTGAACCGGAGATCATAGCCTTCGTCCACCAACTGACCAACACTGAGAAGATTGTGCTTCAATCCTTCAACATACAGTACATTACCGGTTTTGTTCTTTCCATCAAAAGAGATAGTTCCCCTACCTCTGATTCTACCAGCAGAATTGTCACCAAACTTTACCAATCCTCCTTCATACCTTTCCAAATCTAAGAACTTGTTCTTGTCACCTGTCATATGGTGAGAGCATCCACTGTCAATAACCCAATCATTCTTTTCTTCAACTTGGGCAGCCAAAGCTCTTTCTATAACCTTATGATTGATAGATTTAGGGGATATTGGATCTTCTTCCTTGATGGCAATGAACACCCATTTATTTCCAGATTTGTCTCCTATCTCTGATTCATCATCTGTTACTCCTTCATTATCAGCTTCTTCATGAACATAATAGCAATTCTTTTGGAACCTTTGTCTGTTAGAATTTGATCTTGTGGATCTTTCCAGACATCTTGAGGCAAAGTGACCAATCTTATTGTAGTTGAAGCACTTAAAGGGTAATTTTCCTTCATACTTACCAAATCCTCTTGGCAGTCTTTTTGCAATGAGGGCTTCAAGTTGAGCTGTTTCTGCTTCTTCCTCTTCCATGTCTTTTCTTGCTTGATCATACCATGACAGCTTCCTTGAAGAGTTTTCTCTCAGATAAAATCTTTGTTTGCCTTTCACATAGGCACTGGCTTTGAATGCAGATTCAGTCTTGGGGGATCATCTCCAAACTCGGTCATTTCAAATGCAGCCAGTTTGCCAGCCAATTGGTCTCTTGTGGCAGTTGTATGGGCTCTGAATTCATCAATGGTAGCAACCTTGATTTTGTAGGCAACAGGAAGGGATTTGAGAATTTTGCAAACAATCTCATTTTCATCCAAAACTCCACCAGCATTCCTAATTCCACACACCAGCTCATTTACTCTTGGCATAAAGGTAGTGATATTTTCATCATCTCTCATCTTCAATCTTTCAAATTTCCCTTTGAGACTCTGCAACCTTGCATTCTTAACATACTCATCTCCTTCATGCAGAAGTTCTAGTTTAATCCAGATCTCATAGGCAGTTGGTAGGTCAATAACATTTGAGAGCTCTGAGTTAGTTAATGCACTTAGAAGAGCCTCTTTAGTCTGCAGATTGTTTTCAGCATCTGTGATTTCATTTAGAGTAGTCAGACCACCCTGTGGAGGTACATATGGTTTTGTGACCATGGATGAGTAAGCTTTTCCCATGCACTCCAAGTGACATTTCATGCGACCTTTCCAAAGAGAGAAGTTGGTTCCATCAAACTTCAGACTATCCTTCTTGTATGATGACATCTTGGATCTCCTCAAGCGGTTAAGCTCCTTTTAGAGGAACTTGGCTCTGATACCAATTGTTGATAACTGAGAGGGGGGGTGAATCAGTTATCCTTAATTTGCTTACAATTCAAACACTTAAATCCACTTCTTAATCAATAGCATAGCAATTAATCATTCATGGAAGCATAAGGCATAAACACCAGAGTAGATACACATGAGACACCAAGATTTTGATGTGGAAAACCCAGTTAAGGGAAAAACCACGGGGTGATTAACCCAAGGATTATTCTCTGTTAGAAGAATAAGAAAAATAGATGGCACATGCCAATTAGGGCTCACTGCCTGAGCACACTGCTCACAAGGAGGCACACTGCCTACAAGAGACACACTATCTATAAGATAACAAGTATTACAAACTTGAACTAGAGATTGACATCTTTACCATGCCTGGATTAGTTCCATTTGAGCCCAAAAATGCCTGCTCTGCCTTTCACACTTCTCTTCACTATATCACTCTCATCACCACAAGACCCACTTCAAAATGAATTCATAATCCCTTATTTATACAAGGCATCGACTTAGGAACAATCATCTAAGTTGGCAAACATCTACAAGATCATTCGCAAGACGTGTAATACATCTGGTCAGCTTGTCTCAGGAAGAATACCAATATCCATGGTTATTCTTCAAATACAAACTCTAACTTCAATGCGGATCACCAATAAGAATTGTACATGATCCAAATATCACCAAAACCTTTCCTAAGTCACCAAGAACATCCGCACTTTATCAGATTACTAGAATTCTTCTATTCTTCATCCAGAACTTCAAGAACACGGTCTGTCCTCACTGTCATAATGAAAAAGGTTCTTTTAGACCTCCAAATCATTCACAAATCTAGTTGTCACTTCACACTGACTTCTTCAACACTCCTTCCAATCCACAGAATGAGATAATGTAATTTCGGATCTCACCGGACCAATCTGTGACACTCTGTCTCCACTGAACATCTGCCAGTACCGGTTCTACACAAGCAGCCATAACTTCTTTAGATCTTTATGCGGACCTCTGAAATCTTAACTGGAACATCTCAAGACTCATATCTACAAACCCTTTAAACTGCATCCTCTGATCCTCAACCTATTGAGTACTTTTGCCTTCTCATCACTGTTCTTCACTGTTCCTGATGGAGACTAATTTCCTCAATAACCTCAGCACATAGCTCATCCAATCCTTCTTATCAATGCAATATGAGTATGTTGACATCAATGACAACACTGGTTAACCTCATACTTGCAACATGGGGATGGATCCACACCAGAATCCGGTGCTAATATTCCTTCCAGAAACTAAAAGGGTGAGCTCTGGCTCAGGGGGAGTCACAGAGAAAAAGAAATTTCCCAAACCAGTCAACTAGTGCCTAAATTTGGCACATGGAATGCTACGGATTAAAGGGTTCTCAGAAACACATCTACATAATCTTCAATAAAAATATGAAAGATCCACATGGATTTTTGCAAGAGTTTAACCGCTCAAGTTAATCCGGTTCCGACAGCGCTCCGGTAAAGCAGGATTTTCACAAATAGATCTGGTATTCAAAATTGAAATACTTTGATCTTCGGACCCATAGCATGATTGAAGAAAAGAAGATACATTGTCAATCCTCACTGACAATGATTCTAAGTTTAGTACAGTGCTTCAAGAAGATCTCTCTCAAAATAGGGCAACCGAATAACTTAAGTTGTGCATTTATTAAAGGAAATTAGGGTTTGTGCAAGGATAAAAGGGTTCTTCCACTCATTGTTTGCACATTTGCATTCGTGAAGAAGAAAAGAAGAGCTCTACAACAAAGTTTCTATAATTCACTCAAGATCAACTGGAAAATCAAATTCAACTAGCAATTTGTTTCAGCTCCTATTTCAAGCCCTAAAGTGTGAAAAGGTACTTCCATTCTAAAAATCTCTCTTTGAATCTCTTGCAAAATGGCTACTCCAATGGTTGTCAAGATCACTGATAGGCCACGTCCTTAATTCAAGAAACACCCCTATAAATCTCTATAAGTTAAACCTTTAGGTACATTTTCTAGCATTCTGCATGGGGTATTGCATATAGAAGATGTTAGGGTCTATATCCATGCCAACATTGAGGAATTTGGAGACTCAAAATTGATGGACATTTATCACAAACAACTAATAGATGAGAGTTTTGAACTCAAACTTGAATTCAAGGCCTTCCGAGATAAACACTTCAGGCATTGCATACACTTTCCCTATTTTGCAGAAGATGATTGGGTCCGGTATGTCCTAAGTAGGATGCATGATAATTTCATGTGGTTAATGAGACCCTTCAAGATAACTAAAGATGCCATCAGTGCAGTGACTAGACTACATTCTTCCAGTGGGTTACCTGCACTTAAATCTGTCAAGAACCAGACAGTAATTGAAGCCACCAGATCTAAATTTGACAATAGAGACATGACCATAGATGACATCACAAATATAGATGTCAAGTTTGCCTCAATGATAATTGCGTACAAGATCTATCATTCTAGCAAGGAGAATTCTGTGTCTGGGACAACAATCTATGCAGCATATCAGATGTTAAGGGAAGATGCAGATTATGACCTATGTGAACTTCTCCTAAATCAACTGTTAGAAAACCTATAGAAGATCAAAAAGGATAAGAATTCCTTCAAATATGGTTGTCTAATACTGTGTCTGCTCTATTTTTACATGAATGAGCTACCCGGATCAAGTGGTTGGGTTTGGCAAAATGACAAACCGGTTGCAATTCAAATTCAAGATTATATGTATGGACTTGGTGATGCTCAAGCCCAAAATATAGCTCTCTGGGGTTGCTTCAAGAACTTCCAAAGCATGATGCAATCCAGAGAGAGAATACCTCAATCCATAGTTGAGAAATATAAGGACACATTGTGCTTCATGGTTGACATTGACCAATGCCTAATGGAGGTAGTTGAGCCCAGAACTGTGTGGATAATGCCTATGGGATATGAGGTCAATGAAAAAATCTTGGAGCTACATATTCAACACCTGTTAAGCCAGCCTAAGGACCCTAAAGCAGAAAAGTTTGGCAGCTTTCAAGAACTAAGTGTAAAAATACATGTTGCGTTAAGACAACTGGAGATAAAGAGGAAAGTAAGAAGGGAAGTTGAAGAAATTGCCAAAATATTTGGCTTGTCAAAAGAGGTAGTAGATACAAATAGAGAGAAAATGGAGAAGGCTGAGAAAGAGAAACAAGAAGCAAAGAAAGGAGATGTTCTAGTACAAGCCTCCTCCTGGACTAGATCTTTCAAGAGCTCTGCACCTGCCACTCCTAAAATCTCAAGGGCCACCAAACCAGAAGTCAAGACATCTGGAAAAGGAGAAAAGAGGATGAAGACCAAAGCCACAAGGTCATATACAAGCCTTAAAGATGATGAAGAAATAGAATCTGATGAAGAAATCAATAAAATGAAGAAGAAGAAAACATCTGGGGAATTCTCTGCTAGTAAAAAAAAAGAAAAGGCAGAAGAATTTGTTGAAAAGCCCACTCTTTCCATTAATGACATCATCAAGGCAGTTACTATGGATGAGAACCTGTAGCTAGTAACAGAGTTCTATGATGAATACAGTGATACTGACAAGAGGATTTTGGAAGAAGCTACTATCAGGTACCTAAACATTTACAATAAAGCTTTCATTGAAATTATATCATTAATTCCTAAAAGTCTAGAAAAGGTACTTGAACTGAGAAAAAGAGAATGCAAAGGCAAAAGACCTAGAGATTCAGGAACAAATAATGATTCAACTTTATCCTTCTATCACTCCAAAACAAATGAACATGATTTTTAAAGATTGTAAGGATGAGTTCCGGAGTAAGGCAAGAATGAATAAACTTATGCTTAGAGAAACTGACCAAGTAGCAAGTGAGACAAAAGATATCCTCCGGAATGCTTTGAAAAGATTGAATCTTCCTATTATAGAGAAATCAGTTGAAGAACCTTCCACCATGGATGTTGAAGGATTAAATGTAACCAATGAAAAATCTTTTGATGTAGAAGGATCAAAAGAGTTAGATGAAGAGAAGTCTAAGGACTTGGATTCCTCTATTCTAGAAGAGGAAGTTCATGAAGTAGTAAATACAGGTAACATCTCTCCTTCGAATCCCACTGCAGACATTCTAGATTCTAAAGTTGAAGGAGAAGGAAGAAAAGAGGAGAAAGTGAGTCAAGAAGAGGAGGTTAAGGGAAAAGAAGAAGAACAAGCAGAGAAGACTAATGATGACTGTTTTGATATCCCAAAAGAAAAGAAGACTCAATCACTGGCAAGAGACACTGCAGAGGTAGTGAAGAACTTCTTAAAGAAAGAAATGATGGAGATAGATGAACCTGAGCAATTTCAAGGGCCACTAAATTTTGACTCTCTCTCCCCAGTTCAGACAATGAAAATAGCATCTTTTGCTCAAGCCAAAGTAAAAGAAAAACTCCTGAAATCTCACATGGAAGACTATGAACTATTGGAGATTGCATCTGAGATGCTGGAAAAGATCATGCCATCCTTCCAAATGGATACTTCGGCCTCACCATCCGGTAACTTGAAATCTCTGGTAAATTCTGTTAGCACTCATTTTGAATCTTTAGAGAAATTGACAAAAGCAAAGGTTCGGAAGGAGTTTTTAGGAAAAAGATTCACTGAAGTGCAAGGACTAATAACTAATGATAGGAGGACCCTAGACATTGGAATAAAGAGCCTTGAAAATGCTCTTAAAGATGGTGGGGACATATAGAAATTTTGTTTATCTTGGCTCAAAGTAATAGAGGACATTGAGAAGAAAGTGAAAGAACAAGAAGGTAAACTGTCAAGTTTATCTCAAAATTTTGATCCCCTCACTACCTCTTTAATGAATCAAGAATGACAGGCTATTGTTATCATTAATGAAATAAAGAGGATGGACAAAGAAAAGAAGAACATAATAAATAGAATGAGGGAACTCAGAGGTTTAATTATCCCTAAGTTAGAGGCAATGCATGAGGCCTTGACAGATGCTCAAACCACAGCCCAGACCAGTGATTTGGCAGATTTAAGAAAGGCAGAAGCATATGCATTTTTTTGAGTGGTCACATCTCCATTCTGGATAGGATGAAGTAGAGTTGGGCCACAAAGTTTGTACAGTTGAAGGCCACTTTTGCGGATATACTTAAGTATATGTAAGTATAGCATATATATACTTATGCGGCCATGTATAGCATAATTTTTGCAAAATTTTGGTGTGCGAATTCCGCCCTTTTCCATTGATGTCAAAGGGGGAGTGAGGAGTAGTGAAAAATGTGGAATCCAGCTAAGGGGGAGCTCTAGTAAAATAGTGCAAAAGACAGAGCATCAACCAAGGGGGAGTTTACTGCAACACTTAGCCATTTTTCACTAGGTGTTGCCATCAATGCCAAAGGGGGAGATTGTTAGCAAGAGACACTGTGTGGCTTCATTAGTGTTGTCATTGATGGAAACAAAGTCTATCCCACACATCTGCAGTACATAGCATGCCTATACTAGAAGTCAGATTGAAGATTGTTTTGATCCAATGAACAAGAACAGAGTATGTAACAAGGTCTAACAATCAGGTCCGGATCTCTCAGATGCTGTAACTCAGTAAGTTGTGGACTTGGGAAAGTCAAGAGGGGTATCATGACTACTGTACTCCAAAGATTTAGCCTCCGGTGATAAGTCAAGGAAAAGATATGAGGATCTGAGTGTTAAGTTCTAGTCAGGCAGAGCAGAGAGAGGAAGAATTGACTGGAAAAGTATCAGACTTCAATCCGGATGAGTAAATTGTGTTGATCAAGTAATTTGTGGGATCATACATTGTTGGCCGACATGATTAATGACTTCTATGTCTATGTTTTTGATACGCATCACAAATCAAGCATGGATTCAGCTGACAGAGTAATTACTTGCAGTGTTCTTGATGCCAACTAGCAAGTTGATAAAAATCCTTGATGCGGATATGTATACCAGATAGATTTTAGCATGTGAGGTTGTAAGTGAATAAGTGAAAAAGTAAGGTATGAAGAAAAGCATAGATAAGTGTGGGAACAACAATCCAAGTCTGGTATGTGATAGAACAACAACATTGAGTAGAGGAAGGATGAAGTGCATCAGATCAGTATATTGTGCATAAACTGGAACTGAACTCTTGCATTTGTAGATGCTTCTCATCAGGTCAAACACTTGATTATCTTCTGTAAGTTCTATAGACAATGATTCTCTTGTAGGCAGTGCATCTCTTGTGAGTAGTGTGCTCAGGCAGTGAGCCCTAATTGGCAAGTTCTATTTTGTACTCCTTTATTCTTTTAACAGAGAATACAATCTTGGGTTAGTCACCCCGTGGTTTTTCCCTTAACAGGGTTTTCCATGTAAAAATCTTTGTGTTATGTGTGTTGATTTTATTTCAGTTCTTATGATCACATATGCTCATATGTTTTGATGATGCACTAATTATTAAGATAACAAAAGAAAAGAAAGTTAAGGAAATTTTGAGATAACTGATTCACCCCCCCTCTTAGTTAGCTGCCTTGTTTTCAACAATTCATACCATAGTATATATCCTAAACAGAGTTCAAGTAAAAGGTAAGAGTTCAAAAACACCCTATGAATTGTGACATGGTAGAGTTCCTATTGTGAAATATTTCAAAGTTTTTGGTAGCAGATGTTATATCAAAAGAGAAGAAGATTTAGGTAAGTTTGATGCTACATGTGATGAAGGAATCTTCCTTGGTTACTCCACCAAGAGTAAAGCCTACCAGTGTTATAATAAGAGGCTGAATAAGATAACTGAAAGTGCAAATGTTAAAGTTGATGAATGTAAGGAAAGGTCTTCAAAATCAAGTGGATATAAGTCAAATGATCCAAATGTTTCAAAAGTGGTACAGCATGAAGACAACACAGATGAAGAAGATCAAGCTTCGGTAAGTGCTACCAAAACTCCAAGATATGTAAGAATTAGTCATTCTGAAAAATAAAATCATTGGAGATAAGAGCAAAGGGATCTTAACCAGAAGAAAAGCTATAGAAGAACAAGTAAATTTCTATTTGATTTCTAAGATTGAACCTAAAATTGTGGATGAGGCTTGCAAAGATGAGAATTGGATAAAGGCTATGGAAGAAGAATTGATGTAGATAGAGAAGAATCAGACTTGGGATCTTGTTCCCAAATCAATAGACAAAAATGTAATTGGTACAAAGTGGGTCTTCAGAAACAAAATGAATGAGAATGGTGAAATGGTAAGAAACAAAGCAAAGTTGGTATGCAAAGGATATGCTCAAGTTGAAGGAATAGACTTTGAAGAAACTTTTTCTCCAGTAGCAAGGATTGAAGCAATAAGGATGTTTCTAGCTTTTGCTACATACAAAGATTTCAAGTTTTATCAAATGGATGTAAAGTCTACCTTCTTAAATGAAGAGTTGGAAGAGGAAGTCTATATTGAACAACTGGAAGGATTTCAATCATCAGAACAAGGGGACATGGTATACAAATTGAAGAAAACATTGTATGGATTAAAACAAGCTCCTAGGGCATGGTATGCATGGTTGGATAGGTACCTGATATATATTGGCTTTAGTAAAGGCACTACAAACAGTAATCTCTACTTCAATATCAATGATGAACAAACCCTGATTGTTGCAGTTTTTGTTGATGACATTATTTTTGGAGGCAATGATGGTATGTGCTCAGTTTTTGCTGGACAAATGCAAAGTGAATTTGAAATGTCTATGTTTGGAGAGATGAACTTCTTTTTAGGTCTGCAGATAAGTCAATCAGATAAAGGTATCTACATTTCTCAGTCTAAGTATGTGAAAGAGTTGTTAAAGAAATTTGGGATGGAAGACTCTAAACCAGTATGCACACCTATGATAACTAGTTGTAATTTGAGCAAAGATGATAACTCACCCATGGAAGACTAGAAAAAGTATAGATCTATGATTGGAGGATTACATTATCTGACTCAAACGAGACCTGACATAATGCATGCAGTATGTCTTGTGGCAATATTTTAGGTAGAACCCAAGAAATCACATCTGATGGTAGTCAAGAGAATTCTGAGATATTTAAAAGGCACAATAGATTATGGTTTGTGGTACCCCAGGGACAGTGACTTTATTCTTAGTGCATATACTAATGCAGATTGGGTTGGAGATGTGGATGATAGAAAAAGCACAAGTGGAGGTGCATTCTTCTTGGGAAAAAGATTAGTATCTTGGTTGAGCAAGAAACATGATTCAATATCCTTGTCTACTACAAAAGCATAATACATTGCAGCAGCATGTAGTTGCACTCAAGTATTATGGATGAAGCAGAGTTTGAAGGACATCAATGTTGTGTATGAAGAACCTATTGCAATCTTTTGTGATAACACAAGTGCCATAAAAATATCAAAGAACCCAATGATGCATTCAAGGACCAAGCACATATCCATTAGGTATCATTTCCTGATAGAAAAAGTGATAGAGAATGAAGTCAAGTTGGAGTATGTTTCTACCAAGGACCAGGTTGTAGACATTTTTACCAAGCCTTTGCCCAAGGATATTTTCGAGTATCTCAGAGAAAAGTTAGGGGTCATCACCCCTCCTACTCTAAACTAAGATGCACAATGGTGCATCAGTCTAGAGGTGTTCAGAGGTTGGGATTGATGCTTTTTAGGGCTACTTCTAAGGGGGAGTAGTCAGAAAGTTTAGAAGAGAGATTAGATCAGAACAAAAGAGTGCAAGTATGTGCCCTTTGCCATTGATGTCAAAGGGGGAGAGAAGTCATGTGAAAAACTTAGATTGCAAATGTATAAAAGAAAGGGAGAGAATTTTGGAGAAAGAAAAGAAGTGCAGGTGTGTAAAGAGAAAGGGGGAGAATCATGTCTTGATGGCTATTACAGTTTTTCACATCATATGTTGCCATCAATGACAAAGGTGGAGATTGTTGCAAGTATGTGCCTAATCGGTGTTGTCATTGATGTCAACATATTCTTGTTGTCATTAGTGTCAACTGTATCTTATTCTATTACTTCTTTAGAAGACTTTTATGTTGAGAATATTGAGAAAATTAGCCTCTCCGGAAGAAACAAGTAAGTTATAGAGAAGTGCAGTATAGATAGTGAGTTGTATGCTGAAGAACAGTCTAGTAAACTGCTCCGCATTTATTCCTACTTGAAGATCGTGGTTTATAGATTGGAAGTAAGTTAGAAGTATGTCTGAGGATGCTACATTCCAAGTTTGAGCCATCCGCATGAAGATCTAAGTGAGTTGTAGTCACCAGAGTGAAACCTGCTTTTTCTGTATGTTCAGTTGAGACAGGAAGATAGTATTTGGCTCCACATTCCTCCGCAATAAAGTATTTTGCTTTGCAGTTCTAAAGGGAAGTCTGGGATGATGATAAGTGCCTGTAGTTGCAATGGTTAGTGGTTTGGTGGTCTGCAAGCTATCTTTCTTTTATGATAGTGAAAGACATAGAAGTTCATGTGTTTCGTTGAGAATATTCCTATGGATAAAGTGGTTAAGGTTCGTGCAATTGCTCCTGATGATTATAGTGTGCTTGTGGATGTCTCCTAATCATGTTCCTATCTGGACTTTGGTCCGCATTAAGAAATTGACATGGTGTGTGACGATTGTTCCCAGATAACAAAGCATGTAACCAGTCTTAGTTGACCTGGTTGATCCTAGTGATTGCAAAGATCTTTGGAAGATTGTGGAAGCATGTTGTGGCATGGAAGATCATGTTTGAGTCCTAGGTAAGGCATGACATGATCCACATTTCATTCCCTTTACATGATATTGTAATAGGTCAGGACCTATTTTGTAAATGTTTGTAATACCAACCTTGGAGATTGTTCCAATGGTTGATGCCGACCTTGATGATCATTCCAAGGTTGATGTAGTGTATAAATACTTGTAGTTGAGTCATGAAAAAGGCATCCTTGAGAAAAAATGAGAATATATTAAGAAAGGTCCAAAGGCATAGCAGAGGAGGGGAAGAGGAAAGAAGAGGAAGAGAAGAAAAGAGGAAGAGCAGAGCAGAGGAAAGGCAAAGCATGGAAATTATTATACTTTAGTTGCAAATAGAGAAAGGTGTTGATTGTGGTAGTGAATAAGGTTTAACAACCCTTAGGTTTTAACACCCCTTAGGGTTTAGCAACCCTTATTGTAATCTTTCTAGGTTTAGGGTTGAGGTAGTGAGTCTACTAGACCTAGTTGTTCTTCATGGCAGTAAGCCAGTATGTTTAGGCACGTGGACTGACCAAGCCTGAACATCATTATTTCAAGATTGCAATATATATTGAGAGTTAATCCTCTCTGTGGTTTTTCCCCACCTTAGTATTTTCCACATAAATCTGGTGTCTCTTGTGTTTGATGTTGTATTTGTGGTTAAGTTTCTGATTTCATGCACTCATGGTTAAATCATAATAATTGTGGATAAGTGATGAATGTTTAAATTGTAGAAAGTGTTTAAGTTTTTGTGACAACTGTTCCACCCTGCCTCTCAGTTGTCCAACACATATCAACAATGTTGTAGTCACATATACATGTGTTATGTCGTAGAATGTCCCCCTAGGACTTTTACCTCCTAAGTTTTGCTCCCGGTCCCTTGTTTTTGATTTTACATGTTTAATTTAACTCTTGAAGAAAAATCCCCCAGAACCTATGTCAAATGAGACTAAGGGGACCCTGGTGAGCTTAACCAAGCCCTAAAATAGGTCCTTGGGCTTGGACACTCATGCCTAAGCCCTATCCTATTTTGTCGGGGCCTAAATTTTTGATGCAGGGACTTTCGGAGGTCATAACTTTTGACTCGGATGTGGGTTTTCTACGAAATTTTACAAGTAGATGCGATATGAGGTGGCCAGTGTTTTCCCAACCCACCCTGGTCAGTTGAACCTCATCTTGGCACTTTGTTGGGGCTTGAAAATTTCATTTTGGCCCTCAAAATGGCAAATTAGTATTTTTTTCTAGATTTTTAAAAAGTTGCTTTTGTAATAAATTGAAACTTTATGTTTCAAATTTAGAATATTAGTTGGCATTTCGTCCTACCTTAGTTTTAGGAAGATTTTGGGAAAAAACTGGATTCTCAAGATATGATTGTAAAATTACCTAAAATGGCAAAATTGTATTGAGTGTATGTTGTGTGCTGCATCAATTTTAGATGTTAACAAAGTGACCGTTAAAAGGTCTCCCTTGTCAGCATCTCAAGTTTGAATTATGAAATTATAGCAGGAATGCATAGATAAGCATGTTTAGGACTTCATTTGTAAACTAAGAGATGATTATGATATTTTGGTAAACTTATGATCATAGAAAATTCAAGGCATTCACTGTGTTGCAGAGTAGAATATTGTTGTTGTGTTTTGTTATTGCAGATTTGGCTTCATCTTCTCATGTTGTGAAAGATCTTCATCTATTTGCGAGCTACACCTCTGAGCTGATATTTATTTATGTTTCAATCAACCAATTATCAATTTGTTTTTTGTCTCTGTCCTACAAGGACATGCACTCTCTATCTAAAAATGGTGTTGGAAGGCTTGAATGCCATTCTGAGGCTTAACTAAGGTAAGCTCCTAAACACCACAACCCCCCAACCCCTCTCTTGTGATTGCAGGTGACAGGTGTTGAATTCTATGGAGTGGAGTTGCAAAGGAGTGTTGTAGAACATAAGGATCCTAGATCTGATGGAAAAAGGTAGACAAAATCACTAGTAGGGCTTGGGCGCTAGTACTTTTGCCCTCCAGGTTTGTAGAGCTGGAAATCTCCAGAATAGTGACAAGCAATAGAAGAAAAAGTCTGGAAACCCTCAACAAAATACTACCTTGGGCTTGGGCACTAGTCCCTTTGCCCCTGACTTTTCAAGATTCTAAACTTTGAAATATGGTATGCATCTAATCTTCATTTAGTATCTCTAAAACAATGAAGATAAAACATACTAGATTAGATACAAATGAAATGCATTACCTAATCCAAATCTTCAATACCTCAGATAGATGCATGCATGATTGATTGATAGATTGATTGAGAATGAATGTTGATTGCTCATTTTCATAGCATAACAAAAAGATGATAGATGAATGATATAAAGGCTCAATTGGGATTTTGATAGCGTAAAGATACTTGAAACTCAATGCATGAAAATGGCTTGGATGAGGGTTAACTTATAGGCCCAAGGGCTGATGGGATTCGATGGCTAAGATTAAAAGTTAATTGTGTGATGTGTATGGCTAGGATTAAAAGGTGATTTCTTGCTTATGACACACATTAAGTGAATTATGACATGAGGCTAAAATTAGGATGTGAGGGAATAAGTGGGATTCTTTTATTTATTTTGGAGAGAAAGATGCCTATGACACGCAATGAATGGGGCTAAAATAGGATGTGAGTGGGAATCAAATAATTTAAATAATAAAATCATTTAAATTATGAGAGACATTTGTAGGATAAGACTAATTTAAATAATAAATTATTTAAATTAGTTGTGCATGTGAAGAATTGTAGTCATGTGACACATGTTGTAATGTGGTAAAAGAGAGGGATGAGGGATTACTATTTAATTTGAATTATTTTGAGACATGTGAAGGGGAATTAATTCAATAAAGGGGCTTATTTAATTAATTGGAAAGGTGATCAAGGGGAATTTATAAGTGGGATAAGTGGGATAATGTAATGACCTAGGGTAAAATATTACAAGATGTCTTACAAGGTCATGTATGACTAGGTAATGTTATGACATGGACAATTTTGGGTGTCTACATTTTTCCCATCTTTGAGATGATGTTCTAGATGATGAGATTTATGTTGAGTAACATCATTTCAAAGAAGCAAAGGTATGGATGGAGGAAAAAAGATGATACCCCAGCCACTTGAAAAAAAGTGACAAGGGAGATAGATGTAGAAATGGGATGATAGAAGAATATGATGATGTAAAAGATATGAAGAAATGGGATGATGATATAGGATATGATAATGAAGATGTAAAAGATATGATGATGATAATGCCCCATAGAGAGGATAGGCAGGTTGGACAAACACTGGTATGCTCTCGAAATGAATGAAATGATAAAGGATGGATAAGATGAATGATACAAGATATGAAGTGGATGAAAGAGAGGAATGACACGTTATGCTACAATAAATTGAGTAATCATATGTTTGATGTAGCACTAGATGTTATGCACCAAGGTATAAAGAACAAGGTGATGATGTGTCTTGTTCCCTAGCATAATAGAACCTTGTCTGGATACAAGATATGAATATTAGCTGGGAGTGATTCGGATTTGATTCACATGCAAGATCAAAATGATAACACACACAAGAAAGAAAGCAAGCATGCATAAATGATACAAAACAAACAAAGTATTGCCCCTATCAAGCTATAAACCATTGATTAATTGATTGATTGATGATGATGATAGTGTTGTCATTGCAGGGAACGATAAATCCCTAGATCAACACTAGGATGATTGATTGATTGATTAATTGATTGATTGATTAATTGATTGACTGATTAATTAATTGGGTTTACAACAAGGCTAGGATCAAGACCATTCATGCAATTGGATAATTTGGCAAGACTGATTAACTTGGTTGGTATCGTTTTAAAGATTGATTTGCATTTGGATTTATTGCTTGGATTAATTTGATTGATTTGATGATTTGATTGGATGAAAGGATGTGATTAATTGAATAGAAGAATTGATTTGATTGGCATGATTTTAGTTGGAGTGATTTGATTAGAGGATTGATTTAATGATTTAATTTGAGAATTGAATTGTGTGAATTGATTTGACTTGATGATTTTGATAACTGGATTGATGAATTGAATTGAGGAATTTATTTGATTTGATAAGGATGATTAATTGGATTGAGTTTGAAGAATCAATTTGAAGAAGAGGTTTGATTGATTTGATTGGAAGAATTGATTGATTTGAATGATTTGATCAATTTTGATAAATTTTTGACTTGATTGATTTTGATGAGAAGAATTGATTTGGAGAAGGTAGAATTGATGAATTTGGATTCGTGAGATTGGTTTTTTGTTGGATATTCAATTTTTTAGGATTTTTGGAATGTTTTTTTTTTTTTTTTGGATTTTGGAATTTTTTATTTTTTTGGAGTTTTAGAATGTTTTAGTTTTTTTTGGATTTTGGAATATTTGATTTTTTTGGATTTTTTGAATGTTTTGGTTTTTTTTGGTTTTTTTTGGATTTTTGAAATGTTTTGATTTTTTTTAATATTTTTGAAATGTTTTGGGATGGTATCAGATGACAATTTGGGTAGCCTTTGTGCTAGATACCAATGACAAGGGGTAACCAAGTCTAGGTGCAAGGATTAAGGTAGGATTGGATAAATGGATGAAATGGATGTATGTGATAGGATGTAAGATGGAAGACTCATGATAAGAGGATGGATAAAAGGACGGGTGATAGTAAATGAAATGGATGTGTGTATCATAAGAGGGAGAAGATGTGATCTCCAAAGACTATGTCGCATAGGAATAACATGCCCCGTTCTAGGTACAATGTTTAGTGATTTTTCATGACAAAGCCTATGACAATAGGATGGTGATAAGATTGGACTAAAGAGGATGACGTATGTCAAGAGATACCCAAAAACATGTTTCAACATTTTGTCCCTATGTCTTCATCAAGATCAAAAGGAGAAGGGTGGATAAGTGGACTCAATATGATAGGTATGTATGATGGCTAAAGATGGTAGGTAGGATGGAAATGGTATGATATGATAGGTTGGATAGATGAGACATTATGCCCCCAAGTGTAAGTGACATAGAAGATCAACCTACACATGATGCCTATTTGCCAGGTTTTCATCATGGTACTTATCCAAGGCGCCTGTTTACCAGGTTTTCACCATTGGATGAAGGGATTTCTCTTTACTATTTGGATTTTTTTTTGACTTTTTTTATTTTTTTTATTTTTTGGATAGGAGAATGATAGGAGGGACTCAAGTGTCTAGTTCCATGAAAGGTGATAGTCTTGCTAGATGCAAGGACCATGTCAAATGTCATTATGCTCATAGATGTTGGTAAGGGATGACATGAAAGAGGTAGATGGAGTAGGTAGATAATGGATTATGATGTGGATTATGAAGGGAAATAGTGGATTATGATGTGGATTATGTAGGGAAGATGGTGGTTTATGATGTGGATTATATAGGACTTATGCAAAAGATGAATGGGAGGCTTAGCCAAGAGCATGGACCATAGGAAGGTGATGGGTAAAATATGTAGGATAGTGGATGAATGACGTGGAATGGAAAGGAACCATGACCAATGGTCACACACACCATGATAGACATTGAAGCTTTTGATGAGGAGGTGGTGTAGGAAGAAATGGAGATGTTTGCTTAGGAGATGGGTGACGAAGTAGTTTAGGTACCCACATAGACTTAGTATTTTCATGACTTTTATTTTGCTTGTGGGATGGAATATGAGATTCTTGAATGGAGTTGGAATGTGAGTTGGAAGTGGATGGTTGGGATTTTTGAGATGTGGATGCCTTGTTTGACTTGCTTTCCTTTTTCTTAGGGACCCAAACCATTTTATTTTTGGCATTTTCTTTTGGAGGTATGGGCTTATATAGCTTTTTAGATGGATTTTTCTTTGATTCTTTGATTTTGTGTCTGAAGGCATGAGGGCCCTTAGGATTTTTTGCTTTATAGGTAGAGGCATCCAAATTTTTACTTTTGAATCCCATGGGTATGGTGGAATAAGTGGAAGCTTCATGTTTAGACAATGTGTGCATTGATTGGTCATGATTAGGATTTTTAGAAGATTTATGGGTAGGTGGATAATTAGGTGTTGGTAGAAGTGGAGGTAGAGTGGATGGAGGAATGTTAGGAGTTGGAAGGAGTGGAGGTAGAGTGGATGGGGGAATATGTATGGTCACATGCTTTTGACATTTGTAGGATGATGGAGGTGGAATAGCAACATATGTCTTAGGTATATGATAGGCTTCCTGGTGGAAAGTGGTAGATTTAGGATGCATGGAGGAAGTATCGACATCTTTAGATTGTTTACCTTGGGGTGTATATCCAAGGCCATATGAGTGTGGAGGAACTTTGACATGGATGGGATCCAAAATACCTTGTTCATGAAGGCCTAAACCTTTACCTTGGTAGTTCATGTTTTGGAGTATGCGATAGACATTAGGACTAGGTGTGGGCTGGACACTAGATGCAAGTTCCTTATTGGATGGAGAAGATGAGGTGGTAGACAATGGTTGTTGTGTTCCTAGGGAGGAACATTCATGAATTAGGGTGGATAGACCAATAGGATGTGATGGCTTTGAAATATGGTCGATAATGGATGTGGAAGGATCATTAGGATCTTGATCGTGCTCATTAGGATCCAAGGTATTTGTTTGATATTCTATGCTTATGTGTTCTTGGGAGGCATGTGTCTCATCATGATAAGTGAATGTTTGTGCATTAGGGATAGATGTAGGATGGATGGATGGGGTGATAAGCTCTTGACCATGGAATGCATAAAGTTGTCTAAGAGGATCATCATGGTCTTCTTGATCAAAGGTAGGATCTTGATCATAGATAGGATTAAGTGTGTTATGGATGGGCTAGATTTGGATTGCTTTCTCATGGATAGGTATAGGATCAAGTTTCTCATGGATAGCTTTTTTATAGCTAATATCTTAATCATGGAAAAGGTAAATGTTATGGATGGGTCAAATGGAAGGGATTTGATTTTGATTAGAATAAGGGCTTGATGTTTCCACATTATTTAGATTAGACTCTTGACATAGATCTTGGGTTGCTTGAGTGGAAGGGAATGACTCTTGAATAGGATTTTGATCAACAACATTAGGGAATGATGGTGGTCAGCTTTGATATAGAATCATGGAGGGAGACTCTTTAATAGACTCAATGGGTTGTGGATCACATGATGGGGTTGTAGAATTGGACATAGCATTGGGAAGTTATTTGATAGGCTCATGAATGGGTGTTTGACATGAGGGTGTTTTATTCCTTGCTAGTAGCCAATAGATCACATCCTTTGCAAGTGTATGTGTGAATGGACAATATAGGGGATGTACAATAATGGTGGATGTTGTTGTAGGCTTATGATCATGATAAGGTTGAGGGATAATTAGATTGGATGAATTAAGACTAGGTGGGGGGATAATGGAATTTGGCATATTAGGATTTGATATGGATGGAGAAATAGTAGGATTGGATATATTAAGGTTCAGATTAGATGGAGGGATAATAAGGTTGGATGGATTAAAAGGTTGGTGGATCAATGGACTAGGAGTAGGATCACATGGTAGTGTTAGGATAGGACTAGTAAGCTCATGTATTGGCATTTGAGTGGATGGTGATGGGGGATTCTCATAGGATACAAAGCCTAGATCAATATCTCCCTTGTCAATGGTTATTAGGTCTTGTAGCATAGATGGACTTAAGTCTATTAGGTCTTGCTGGAAAAGTGGACTTGGGCTCACTTGATTTATGTACAAAGGGCCACTTGAACTTGCATGTGGTTCTTGTGAGGACACTTGGTTGCCTTGTAGATGGGTTTGGTGGTGTGTTGGAATGTTGGAATGAGGAATTGGATAATCTTGGGGTGGACATTGATAGGTTGATATGGAATTTACATGATAGGTGGATGGATCAGATTGGTATGAAGTTGAGGGGGGTGCCGCATGGGATTGATGTGGAATGTGTTGAGGTTGGAATGGTGTTTGGACTTGTTGTTGTGGTATGATTTGTTGTGGTTGGAATTGTTGAATGGGTTGTTTTTGTTGTTGAAGGTGTTGATGTGATGATGATGGAGGGGTTGCATAAGATAATGATTGTTGAGATATGGATTGATATGGATAAGGGTTGATATTGGAAGGGGTGTGATAAGTTGATAAAGGATTAATGGGACATGTGGATGGATGAAGTTGATATGATGATATAGGGGACACATGGGATTGATGTGGAGAATGTTGATGTTGGTATTGTGGTTGAGTTTGTTGAATTTGGGATTGTTGGTATTGGCTTATGACTTTTTGTTGTGGGAATTGTTGATGTTGTGGTGGCGTAGGGACTTATTCCTTTCTATATAAACATTCAAGTGTATAAAACATTCTTTTGGCACCATAAGGATCATTCTCATAGGTCTTGTTTGGGAATGTCATGTCCATGTTTACAAGTGGTAGATTAGGACATCAAGATATGTAGTGATTAAGATATGATTTGGATATGTAATGGATGAAGTTGATTGGGTAATGATTAGGATGAAGTGATCGAGTGTCTTGGAAAGATGGCTTGGAATGATGATAGACTAGGATGATTAGGATTGGATGATGTGGCTTAGGATGTGTGTTATGACAAGTAGGTTGAAGATGATGTGGCAAGTGTTTATTGGAAGTTTGACTTGGGCAATATCAAACACAAGATCTCACATGTAAATGCATGAACACACACACCAAACACAATGATAAATTTTTCTTTCAAGATTAAATGTTATGATTAAGCACACACTTGAAGAAACAACAACAAGCCTTAATGTTAGTCAAGTGGGTATGGCCAATTAGGTCTTAAGCTAGGTTGCACAAGGTTGACTAGGGAAATGAATTAAAAGAAAAATCTTGCCACACAACTGGGAGAAAGGGGTAACCCACCCTTCACCTTCACTTCACAAAGGTATAAAGTTCTTTGGGGCTTATCCAAGAGTGACAAGATTTACACTTCTAATGAGGATGTCTTTCGATTCACACCTCGGTTGAGGTCGTCCCTTGGAGTGGTGTGTCTCCAAGAAGGCCACATAAGAAGGGTATGGCAAAAGCAAACCAAGTGAAGTGTTTTTGATCTCCAAGGTCACGTTATAGTGTGAGGAGAGAGCATACACATGCACACTTGATTCACACTCACAATTGTTAATTAACCCTTAGAAAATGAAATGTGTGTAAGCAAACAATACAAGCACTTGTTCTTTTTAGATCCCAAAGTCAAATGTGTAGGAAGACACTTGTTCATTTTAGTCCTAAGTTTTGATGTGTGATTACAAACAAGATTGATTTTAGACCCCAAAATCCAAATGTGTGATCAAACAAGTTATTTTTTTAAGCCCCAAATCGAAGTGTGTTGACAAGCAATGATTAGAGATGAAAGATGGAATGTGTGCACCAGATTATTTTCACTTTCCCACTTGATATTGTGATTGATCCAAATGCTGCTCCATCTCCTTTGATGAACCTACAAGCCACAAAATTGACAAATGAACAAGCAAACTTGCATAGAAGACCGTTATGTGAAAAAGATGAAATCTGATAAAATATGATTAAGACAACCTAATATAGTTGAATAGATGGCATAAACATAAAATTCAAAAAATTTCATGCACTTTTTAAAAAAAATCATCAAAATTGTTTTAATTTTGCTCAAGATATGCTTGTTTGAAGTTTAAAATCAAGTTTGACTTTGACTAATAAAAAAACCCTAAAAAATGACATAGTCACCTGATAATTTCTACACCTTTGTGAATTTCATCATATCAACTTTTCGATGAGTCCTTGTTTGCACGATTTGGAGCCCATATGACAAAGTTATGATCAAAAGAAAAAAAATGCCTCCTTTAGGGTTTGAAAGACAAAAGGCAGGCCTAATTGCTAAAAGCTAACTGCTAACAATTTAAAAAAAAAGTGGTCACATGCAATTGTCTTCATCCTGGTGGTTTTCTCTGGTGGCCAGTGTTAGATTGGTATTGAAGGTTAAGTTGGGCCCCTGGTCAGTCATATGACTAGGGGCTAAAATCATCCAAAAAATAAAAGAGATAGAGAGGACTGATAGCCCTCCTTTTCTTGCCATAGTCTCTAATATGACCCCGTGTTGACTGCATGACCACCACTTAAGTTTTTCTGATCGCAAATTATGGCTGTGACTGTGAGGGTTTAAAGTTCTAACCACAGCTAAGGTTGTAAAGCTTTAATGTTGATAGCAGTTGAGGGTCGTCAACTTAACAGAAGGTCAACAAAGATAGACGATTAAAGGCTTTTGGCCAGGTGTTTGGAGGAACAGTCAATGACGAATGGTTAGGGTTTTATGCTATTGAAGGAAAACTATGGCTGTGATGATCTTGGTTGAAGTGTTGAGGGTGACGATCAAATGTGGTTGAGCAGGGTTGACAGACTTAGAGGTGGCATAAGTGGTTGATCAGGGTTTGGAACGATGGCAACCAGTTTTCTACACTGCCTAATAGGTGGCGATAGGGTGAACCTTAGGAGATGACTTAAGACTCTGCAGCGGCGAACAGAGATATGGTGGTGGTCTGATCGATGACCTCCAAAATGGCAACGGGTGTGAAAAAAATAGTGTTGAAAGGAGAATGGAAGACATGGATTATGAGCAACGATAGGTAATAAGCCAAAGTCTATGAAAGATTAGACCTTAATAAGCTACAACTAGATTTTAGGGTTTCAAAGACTGCCAGACCTGTAACACCAATTTTTAAATCTACAACTTACAAATAAAACAAACACCTATGAAATGGAACTAGAGACATAGTTAGTGCAGAAGGGGGTAGATCCGTACGGTACCAATCCGTACTGTACAGATCTGTAACCCTAAAAAAAATTTCAAAAAATTTCAATAAATTTTCCTATCTTCAAACCTTATGAAGTTTATAGTCAAAATTCGTGGAAATGGCCTCTCGGATGCGATGGCAATTTTAGTTTCAACCCAGGAGGTCACCTGCAACAATTTAATTTGAAAACTTGACAAAGTAGGGTTAGAAAAATGCAATTTTTTGCAACAGAAACCTACAAAAAACTATTGATTGGATCCTTGGAGCATGTTCATGTCAGGTTCACCAAAAATGTATATGAAAAATTTGGACAACTACAAGTGATAAAACAATGAAATGTATTACCTAATCCAAATCTTCAATACCTCAAATAGATGCATGCATGATTGATTAAGAGATTGATTGAGAATGGATGTTGATTGCTTATTTTTGTAGCATAACAGAAAGATGAAGATGATAGATGGAAGATGATAGATGAATGATGCAAAGGCTTGATTGGGATTTCGACAATGTAAAGATACTTGAAACTCAATGCATGAAAATGACTTGGATGAGGGTTGATTTATAGGCAAGGGCTGATGGGATTCGATGGCTAAGATTAAAAGTCAATTGTGTGATGTGTATGGTTAGGATTAAAAGGCAATTTAATGCTTATGATGCACATTAAGTGAATTATGACACGAGGCTAAAATTAGGATGTGAGGGAATAAGTAGGATTCTTTTATTTATTTTAGAGAGAAAGATGCCTATGATGCATAATGAATGGGGCTAAAAATAGGATGTGAGTGGGAATCAAATAATTTAAATAATAAAATTATTTAAATTATGAGAGACATGTGTAGGATAAGCCTAACTTAAATAATAAACTATGTAAATTAGGTGTGCATTTGAATAATTGTAGTCATGTGACACATGTTGTAATGTGGTAAAAGTGAGGGATGAGGGATTAATATTTAATTTGAATTGTTTTGAGACATGTGAAGGGGAATTAATTAAATAAAGGGCTTTATTTAATTAATTGGAAAGGTGATCAAGTGGAATTTATAAGTGGGATAAGTGGGATAATGTAATGACCTAGGGTAAAATATTACAAGATGTCTTACAAGGTGATGTATGACTAGGTAATGTTATGACTAGACAATTTTGGGTGTCTACATATATATCTGACGCTTGACTAGTAGAATCACTCCATGTTGTGATTCATGTTATGAAATCTCTTATAACAAACATTTTACAATACTCTCAATCTGCTTCAATACACTTTGGATGGATTTGTATCTCACCTTGTTGTTACACTCAGTTATGAGATATCTGTAGTATAGCCCAATGGCTATACTCAGTTCCGAACCTGTGAGTGTAGCCTTGGTCCTTGATAAATAATTTCATGCATAGATTCTATAAAGTGATTTGGTTGTTCTCTTAGAGAAATATTTTCTAACCAAAGCTTATCTATTGTTAATCATATCAATGTGTTCATGGGAACATTTGGCAATCGTGGCACATGTCACCTTTGGGGGGCATGGGCTTTGCAAAAGATCTTGTTTCCTTGCATGTTCTCACTCTACCTTAATGTGCTTGATACCGGCAAGCGGGATCAACCACCTTAAGGTGGGGGCATATATAATGGTATCTTCTTGATTATTTTGACATTGACAAAGCATGTTTGAAAGCCCTCATCAAGAGGTGGGATGGTGTATGTCTTGAGCTAGTGCACATCATTTTAAAAAGCAATCAAAAATCCCTCATCGCAAGGTGGGATGATGTATCTCTTGAGCTAGTGTGCATCCTTTTATACAAAGCCCTCATCACAAGGCAAGATGGTGTATCTCTTGAGCTAGTGCACATACTTTTATACAAAGTCCTCATTGCGAGACGGGGTTGGATCTTGAGTCATTCACCCTTAAGCATGTCTTTGGCAGTTGTGATAGCGTAGCTCAACCGTTAGGTGTGTTTGGCATGTTTCAGATAGTGGAGTGCAATGACAAGATCCTTCCTATCACTTGTGTTTGCCATGTATAAGACGTATAGTATGTCAATAACATGCTATGCAACGCTCGTGTATTTTGTGTATCTTCCGTGTGTTTTATGTGTCTTCTTTGCATGTCTTGTGTGTTTGTGGCATAATCTAAAGTTGTGTAGCGATGACTCCCTCCCTATGCTGTATGTGTTTTGCGTGTCTTCACATATGTATTTTGATTACTTTAGTTAGCATTATATATATGGATATGTAATTTCTCAATCATGTCTTCTATTCATGTCTTCTTTGTGTATTGCATGAATGTGCTGATGTCTTCTCTATGTATTGTATTCACTGTCTTATGTGAATGTTAAGTATTTTCTTATGTTTGCCTAAGCTTGGGGGCTAGTGATAGTATTCAAACTTAGGGTGTGTTTGGTGTGTTTGATGTACTTTGACCATACTTTAATGCATGTATGGATCGTAATGTCATACATACATTAAAGTGGGGGCTAAATTTTATGGAGTAAAAAGTGGTCACATGCCTTTTTACCTCCTAGCTTAGCTCTTGGTCATATTTGCTTCATTACATTCTAATTAATCATCCTGAAGGAAATTCCCAGACACCCAGGATATTTTGGGACCCTTGGGACCTCCTTTATCTTAACCCTAACCCAATTTAGGCCCTTGCACTTGGGCGCCAACCGCCCAAGTCTCTCCTAATTGGTCAGGGCTAACTTTTGGTATGTCACCTTGGGCCCTTCCAAAATGTTTCTCCTTGTCAGATTTTATGATTTAAATTTGTAAATGTTAGTGGGAAAGCATATATAAGTGAGTTTATGACTTCATTTTACACTTAGATGGATAATGCAAACTTATGATATTGGAGCAAAGAGCATTCAAGGCATTCATTGTGTTATCATTACAGATTTGTGTTTGTATTTGTCTGTTTGTTGTGGATATGGCATCATCATCCATATCCTTGTGAGTTGAAGAGATTTCATCCTCCCAAGGGCTTTACCTCTGAGGTGACATCATTCATATTTGAATCATTTCATCATTTGGATTATCTTTAGCCTCTACTCCGTAAGAGCATGCTCTCTCATTAACAACAGTGTTGGAAGACTTGAATGTCCTTTCAAGGTTTGACTAAGGTAAGCTCCTAAACACCACAACCCCCAAACCCCTCTCTTGTCATGTTGTTGGTAGGTTATAGGTACAGGTTTTGTGAAAAGTAGAGCTATAGTGAAGCAGTGTAAACATTATAGTTTTGGGATCTGAAAATAGTTTTCTCAAACTCCTCTAATTAGACTTGGGTGGTTGGTTCCCTAGTCTACAGGGCCTCAAGCTTCCCGATCTAAGTTTTGAGCATCCTCTGCAACATTTTATCAGTTTTGACCTCTGGCATAATCCAACATCTAGACTTGGGTGGTTGCCAAATTTGTCCTCTGACACCTCTACTTTTGGGAGACAGGTTCTGACATCTTACTGATCCACTTGTTACTTTTGGTTTCTAGATTTCTATTGTTGTTCATTTGTTTCAAGATAATTATCTTCTAACTAGGGTTTCATTCATACTTAGCCTAAGGTTTGATAAAAAGCTTGGTTGAATCTTATCTTTCCTTGACAAACAAGAGCACAAATATTAGTAGTCGAGCCCTCTTCCATCTTGTAGTGGCTTGGCTCAGTCTTTGTCCTTGAATATTAGAGTGAAATGAGGGTTTGATCTAGTGTCATCACACATTCCATCTTCTCTATTTTTACATTTTAACACTTTGACATAAATTTGATCAATTCTTCTGGATTATCTTTAATTGGTTAAACTTTGATCAATTCTTTTCAATTTCATATAAATTTGATGAGTTCTTCTGAATTTAACTCAATTATCTCCACCTGATTAATCAAAATTCACTTAAAGATATTCTTTAAGACATCATATTTATTGTTGTTATTGGTTATTTCATCAAGATTTATCATTATTTACACATCTTTGGGAAACTTTTAGAAATAAAGAGAAAAGATAAATTTGAGAATGGAAGAGTTCTAAGAGTTTAAATTTACAGTGATGTCACACACATATTCAGACAAATTCATGAATTGATACTTCACCAGATGTTCCACAACTACATATAATAGATGCAAATCTTCAAAGGAAGATCGATGACACCAAGAAATGACTCAAATGCACTCCATGGGATGCATCAACTTGATATTTTATTATCCGAAATCAATCAGAAGATTACTTATGATTTACAATGAGGTTGTAATCCATATTATTCAAATTCAATCACATGTACAATATACACAAATGATCGCACTGAATGTGAGATTGAACCATGAGGTAAGTCAAAAAGTTGAAAAAATGCTAACTCAATTCTTAGTGAATTTCATCAATTCAACCCCCCTATTTACAAATGATTCAGATCCTTTTATAAAACAAGGAAATGGATTACATTACCAATGGTCCAGATCAACTCATACAAAACAATGATCAAGATCAAAAGCATGTGAATTCCAATAGATGTTCAAGATGGATGATAGCTAGCATAAAGAATATTCCCCTGCATCTTCAAAGCCTAAGCATCTCTTGGAATATTTCCATGTATCTGGCATTTGAGTATCCTTTGCTCTGCTCTTGGTCAAAATGTATCCCAACTGGATATCCATCCCCATATGCCAACACTTTATTCTGTTGTCTATATGGCCAACCATCTAGATATCCCCTTTGATACACATCTTGTCCAATGATATCCTATCACCTCAAAATGTCCTCTCCAGTACACTACTCGGTATCAAACTTCATGTACTCTTTGACCAAAATGCTGCCAAACTCTTGAATCTTGTATATATCATATGATGCAATTGTTATTCCTATGTCATCCTTATCAAAATTCTACACCTTGACCTTAGCATAGTCTTGCATCTAGAGCTTCTTGCCCAATGATATCCATTTGTTGGTCTAGATATTTGACTTACCCTTAAATGCCTTTATTTTTGTGGATAAATCTATTACCTCATCAATAGTATTTTCTAAAAAATGTATGATCGGGTCTTTCAAAACTGGCCCATATTTGGCCTGGAACTTAGAAATAGAGGCTTTCTCTTCATATGTTTCTTTATTATCCACCATACTCCCAAGAACTTCCTCTAGAATTTCCATCTCATCTGATAGAAGCTCATGTACCGTGGTGCTGATGTCAATAGCTTTGTGCCTGCACCCTTTCAAGACTTTAGCCTTAAACCTCAAGTCCTTCATCCCTATGGCTAGCCTAGGAATGGTCTGGATTGTCATGATGCACCTATTTAATAGCATCTTGTCTACCAACCTTTGTATTACCTTTAACTTGGCAAGGTCTTGATCATGTTGATCCAACCTTGTCATGCACTCTACCTTCAAAGCATATGCCTTATTCTTTAAGAATGTCAAGGTGTCCTAAATTGACAATGTGGTTCAGTTGACCTCCTCCCCATCTTTCAGGAACTTCCAGAATGACCCCTCCATGACCTATGCTTGATGCTTCTTTGCAACCAGATCAGTTATTTGTTCTTGTGTCACAAACACCAAATTGGTTGGGACTTATGTCATTGAAATACCAGGGGTCAATAACCACTTTATTAATGCCTTGAGTTGAGCAATGCACCCTTTAAGCTCCTTCTTCTTTAGCTTATCCTTATAGATCCTAGCTACTGTGGCCTTTGTACATCTTGAGATTTGGACATTTTAGTGTCTGATAAGACCTCTACTTCCGATCCCTCCTCTTCAACTGATTATATTATTGTCTCTATATTTTGTTGCACCTATAGAGTGAATAGTGAGGGCACCTGATTGTTCACCACATCAGTGATGATGTCATCATTTGTCAAGTCCATGACTTGACTTAAGGGCAATTGTAGGCTTTCGGCCCTTGCTTCTTGATGTGCCTTTGCTTCCTTGGCCATCTCTTGCTTTACTTGGATGATTTGCTAGATCTTTTCACCTTTGGGAAGTTCCACCACCTAACTTCCACTTTGATATTGATGAGCCACCACCTTTTGTGCTAAATGGGCTTGTATTGCAACTTATGGTGACAATAATTATGTTTGAGGCTGACTTGATGTGAACATACATTCTCTTGGTATGGGTCCTGATGCATCAAATTGAGTTTTGGTGGGCTTTAAAATGGTACTCCTCATGGGTGTTCCTTTGTTTGGGTGTTTCCATCCCCTGCAATATGTCTATGGAAGGATGATCATCTAGAACTATAACTATTATTAGAATAGCCACTACTGGCTGATCCCTGGGAGGTGATGGTATGGTGGAAATGCTCACACCAATAGCTATTAGAGGCTCCCTAGATGTCGATGCTTCTTCTTGGGCCAACTGGACTTCCATGAATCTCCTCTTAACAGTGAGGAAGTCATCATAGTATGCATTAGTTCTATCCTTCCTCTTTCTCTTCTTGTCATATGTTGAAAGTTGACCTATTTGTTCTTCAAATTAGCTATTTGCTTATCCACCCATATTTGGGTCGCCATCAAGACATTCTGAGAAATGACATCAATTGATGTCTCATCTGGATTGGTCCAGTCCAGCAGGGGCAATGTCTCCTTGTAGACTTGTTTGAGGTCATAGTCAGGATCTAGAATCTAACCATCATTAGTCTCAACTTGTAGGGGCACCTCTGGTATTCTTATTTGATTCAACAATAGATGTTGGAATCCCCCTTCCTCACATCCTCTTCATCATTGTAGTCTGCCCAATAATCTCTAGATATGACACATGATGAAGTTTCTTTTCAATAGAATTCTCCATCATATGATATGGATCGAAAATACTCTATAGTGGAAATAGCTACAGGTTCAACATATGAAGCTTGACTTTTGATAATTTGGAGTCTTTGAATTTTGAACACCAGAACGAACTGATATCCAATGGGAACTTGACTGTTCCTTGCCCATGCTTCACAACATACACCTCAAAGGATGGGATAATATGCCTGGTTATCTCCAAGAGTAAGATTTTATCCGTAGGATATCTGGGCAACATGTAGGGAGAGCCCTCGAACCCTTCTCCAGATGTATGTGAATGTTGTGAACTAGATGAACCAGAACTTGTGAGGTGTGATGACCCTTTGAGTGTCTCTTGACACATGTTTTTCCTAGTCTCCTTCCATCAACCTCACTAACCACATCAAGAAGCAGTTGTTAAGTCTTTGATAATGGGCTATCAACTAGCTTCTCTCTAGTTGGGGATAGTACTACCATACTAACTGCTCACCACCTTTATGCCCTAGTTTACCTATAGTGTGCATACCATTAAACTATGGCCTATAGGCACATGAAAATATCATTTAAGAGGGCATGAAGAACCTCCTTTTCTTCTTATTCTAGCTAACTAGTCTACCATGCATGGAGTCATTGATTAACTATGCCCAATGCACTATGCCACCTTCATCCTTGACCAAACTTATCACTCAATACATCTAGAGCTTAAAGGATCTGATGTTTTCACTCCCAATCATTTGATGGAGCAATGTGATCATATACTGGACCTCCTCACAAAAGTCAAACTTGTAAATATTTTGAGGCATCTTGTAAACTACCTTCAACTTGGTTTCTGCATCCATCCATGAGGTGTGCATCACTTTCTACACTCTGTCATATTGAAATTATATTGCATTGTTAACATGTTGATGTCTATTTCAAACATGTCTTGACTCCTCAGGAGGTTGAATGTTTTAGAGATGCCCTTAGGTGAGAAATCTACATATACCCAACCCTGGTGTTCTACTGTTTGACTTATAGGATTATATTTTTGAGCACATTTTATCACCAATTCCAAGGCATCCATTGCCACGAGGAAGCCTGCTGCATTGAACATCCCACTACTTTTTATGTTCTTGAGTAGGCCACCTGTGTCAGGCACATGGACTTTAGATTTGAATGCATCCATGTGCACATTGCCAATATGTGTATCGGTAACCTAGCTGAACATGCACCAAACTCCTCCAAGGGTTTTATCTGGTGCATCATTGAATTCCTCATTGTGTTGTTTCAACTGGTTCATCATTGTGTCCTACATGATGCAAACACACATAGTTAGTTTTTGCATAGGGGCTTAGAGCCTACAAATTTTTCTTTCTATGCCCTAGTTCACATTTAAATTTGGCAGAAATATACCTATGGGGAAAAATCCCGTGAAATAATATGATGTTTACCATGGTAAGATGAATCAGTTAGTTTACCCTAGGTAAATGAGATTAACCTTTTGTAAAAATAGAAGTCACTATAACCAGCAACAAAGGGAAAATTTGTCATATATGTACCTGTACATTAAATGAGAAATCACGTTTATTATGTTGTTGTAAGGAGGTCCATTTACCTTCAAGTGTTCCATTCACTTAGCCGGTCTTGCAATGCCTATCTTAATTCACCTTCTGCGCTATGCAAATTTGCCTTTAAGATAATTCTCTGTAAATTCATTGTTTGATCTCTTAAGAATTCTTTGTGATTAACAAATCAATCAAAAAATTACTTTTATCTTTCGTGAAATTCGCTAAGTATGAAAATGCATTGAATTCTCAATGTAGTTGGTAAGAAATTACTACCGAAGAGCAGGGAAAAGTGATAACTAGTTTTAGGTTTATATTTTAATTTTAAACTCCAATGGAAAAAATCAATTTGTGGTATGGTAGTTTAATTCAAGAGGACTAGATGGACATCCAAACCTTAGATATCTAGTTTGAAATGTCTGGTGCAAATGTTCAGTCCAGGATGTCTAGTTGACTTTGACTCAAGTCAAGTAAGAAGGCATGATGATCACTCGACTCATCACTATCGCATTCAAACTACATTAACTGGAGTATTGGATGAGTGGATCTTCATATTTAGTTTAGGAAGGTCACGACATTCAGAAATGTCCAGTGCAAAATGTCTTTAAATGTTTATTTTAAGATTCTAGTGCAAATGTTTGATGCAAATGTCCAGTGGGACTTTCACCGACAATGGGCAAGTGCACACACTTATATCATTTTGAATATGACCTGGATGTGGATATAAACATTACAAAATGTTTAGTCCAGTGGAATGTCTTCAGGTCAAGATAAATTTGATGGTCAACATTGGAGATATGGATCTTTTAACAAGTGAATTCAGATACTCATTTTAAGCTAAAAAATTAAAACACATTTAGGGTTGATTTCGGTTCTGGGTGATTTCTCAATGCCTATTTGGAACTCAATATGGATATCTAGACATGATTTGGATATGGACATGGACATTATGATATGCCCAGTACAAAATGTCTACTTGACCAAAAATATTTGATTGACCAGAAATGTCCATGGGCATGACTCACCCATTTTAGTGAATTTTCAAGAAGTTCAAGAGGTGACCTTGGCTAAAATTTTATTCTCTATTCATCTATGTCTTTTTCAGGGGTGACTTAAAATGATGGATTTTACCCCTTTAGCAGCTGGATGCTTTACCATTACCGCCCAACACACACAAGACAAGATGACATGGTAAAATGGGGCATGTTGTGAGACCACACAACTTGCAACCAAAGAAAATAACTAAATTCCAAACAATTTAAAGAAGAGGGAGAAATGCAAGCATAAGATTCCCAACCTTTATCATGTATACTTCATAATTCAGTTAAAGGAAATAAAATTCACCAAAATGACCAGACTTTAGAAGGATTTTAGTGTGTGCATTTGATTCATTCACTTCCTTTGAATAGAAAGAACTAGTAGGTATTTGCATTAGACTACATAGTTTGATTTAACCTCTTAAGCCAAACTTGGATAGAGCCTTGCTGCTAGTCAAACATCTATAGCTCCAACATGGTTATCTCTATAATTCTCCCAAATATTGCTTTACTTCTAGTCAGGCATCCATAGCCCTGGTAGAGTTACTTGGATAACCCTTTTAGAGTCTTAAATCTCATTGATTTTCAATATAATTTTCTTTTCTCTTTTTTTTTGATATATTCTTTCAGCTCATTTGCAAGGTCATAATCCCTGTTGTCGGGTTGAGAATTATAGTGGTAGAAAAGGCAAACCTTTCGATTTTTCACCTAATGAAAACACTACAACCCCCCAGCTGATTCAAAGATTTTAAGATGTATTTGTTTATGTGATTCCTTGAATATCTTTCTTATTGATGGTGAATATGATTTCTAGAAATGAACTAGACCAACTATACTCATGAAGGTCACAAATTATGTGAGAATTTAAACTTCTTCATAAATTTAGGAAATTCTAGTGTTTTCTAGAGATATAACTTTCTCCTCCTACCCTAACAAAATAAGAAACTCAACCAACGAAGAAAAAAAACACACATAAGAAAGAAACAATGCAAGAAAATTGTACACGCAACTTACAAAAATGTACATATATACAAATATTTTGACTCATCTAGGGGATGACCACTAGGCTTGGAAGTAATGTTTTAAGAATTGTCCATTGACTGGCAATGAGACATCATCACCTATTAAGGTATTTATTCTATAGGTACTGTCACCTAGTATTTTTGTGATCTAAAAGGGACCAATCCAAAGTTTATCAAAATTTTCATGGTGTCGCTTCTTCTCATGGGCTTTGTCCTAGGATAAGACAAGATCTGATATTCGAAAGGCCTTGATCTTGGCTCTTTTGTCAAACCAAAGTTTGAATGTAGCTTGATGTTTGGAGAAATGGTCTATGGCTCAATTTCTCTTCTCCTCTAGGTGTAAGAATTGTAGTAATATGACTTCTAGTTTGTCTTCTAGACCTAAATATTCTTGGGCTAACTACTAGATGGGGATCTTTAGATTATAGGTAGGATGGGATCAAATCCATAGACTAACTAATATGGTGAATTCCCTAGAGCTGATTTCACTCTAGTTCAGTCCACCCATAAGGCATACTTCAGTGGGGTATTCCATTCTCTAGGATACTTTTCTACCAACTTCTTGATGGTATCTAATAGGTTTTTATTGGTGGATTCAACAAGGCTATTACCTTGGGAATAATAATTGGAAGAGAACTTTAGGGTAATGTCATATTCAAATGACCAATTAAAAATTTTTAATGAAGCAAAAGCAAGGCCATTATTGCATGCCAATGCATAAGGAATGTTGAATCTGGTGATGATGTTATCTTCCAGGAACTTGATCACAACGTCAATTGTGCACAACTTGTTGTGCATAGCTTTAGTCCACCTAATACAATAGTCAGTAGTGGTTAGGACATACCTATGTCTAGATGATGATGGAGGATTAATCATCCTGATGAAGTCCAATCCCCATTGTGTGAATTGACATATTTCCATTATAGGTTGCAATGGTTGGGCTATATGTCTTCCTCTATTTGCAGCAACTTGGCATATATGAAAATTATTTATGTGTTGCATTATGTCTTTGAATATGGTTGGCCAGTAGTATCCATCTCTCAGAATTCAGTGTGTAGTGGCTAAATGTGACCTGTGGGTCATCCTGAATTTATCATGTAATTCATACAATACCTTATCTGCTTCTTTTTGATTGAGGCATCTCATGTATATGCCTTCATGATTTTCCTTGAAGAGGATTCCTCATTTTGTCATGTATCCTTAAGCTTTAAATCTCAAGTCTCTTCTTTGTGATGCCTTCAAGTGTGAGGGACATCTACCTGTGATCAAGTAATGGGTGATGTTTGAGTACCCATCACTTTGTTCACACGTACTAACTACGTATTGTTGGCTTATCAAACTAGGATCTATTTCAATGATTATTTGCATTAGAGATTGTCATCTAACTAACTTCATCAGGGTAATATCTAGATCATATTCTTATAGAATAGTGATCCATTTAGCTCGTCGTTCCTCTAGTTCATTTTGCATCAAGAGCATCTTAACTGTTGAATCTAGTACTACTACGATCACATGACTTTTCAATATGTAGTGTCTAAACTTATTGACTGCTCTAACTAAGGATAGAGCTTTCCACTCTCCATCTAAGGATTTAAGCTCTGTGTCTTTGAATGGACTACTCATGAATGCAATTGGCTTCTTTTCTTTTACTTCACTCCTCTGTGTCAACACCGCAACACAAATGTGATCAGATGCAAATGAGTATATGTAGAATGATCTAGTATAATCTGGATTGTTTAAGATAGGGGCATTGGAAATGGCCTTCTTGACATCTTTGAATGTGACCTTAGCTTTAGATGTCCACTCTATCCTAGTATCCTTCATTAACATCACATTTAATGGCCTTACTATTTCTACGAAACCAACTATGAACTTCCTTACGAAGTTAATCTTACCAAAATAAGACTTCAATTTTTTCTTACTCCCTAGCAATTGGAGTTTCATGATGCAACTGACCTAATCAGGATCAATGGATATTCCATTTTCTAATATGACATGTCCCAATTAAAAGGAAGCTAGGTGTGCGGAAATCACTTCCTACACTAATCTAATGACGAGAGATGTATGCAAATTCTTTACAACCTTTACAATTACAGTGATGTTAACACAACAACATAGATATTGCAGTAATACACATACACACATAATGTAGATAGAAGAGAGAGACAAGATATAATGTGGGGAAAACCCTTATGAGTGAAAAACCCCACACTCCAAAATCTGCACAATGTATTATCAAAACAACGAATGTTTACAACACACTTGCAATGCAAGTCTTCTCAAGAGTCTTCAATGCTCATATCTGGAGGTATTCCAATAGCATAACAGTACTTGCCAATTACACCATGCATCTCCCATCCAAGCACCTGTTTAAATAGAGTTTACAAAGCAAAAATGGAACCTTCTTGAGATGGGCGTCCATCTTGGCCTCATGACCCAAAAACCATGCCTAAGGACACTTGTCCAAACACTGCAGCATGGTTTTGACACTTGTCATATCACCCCATCCCAAAGTGGGAACCTAGTCCCAAGATAGGCTATGAAAGATGTTCTTACGCACCTTACAATTGTCATAGAATCTGTCATAACTGACAACACTTACAACTGTAAGAGAATCTGTCATACACTAACTAAAAATAACATATTCCTCTTGCAATATGTCATAACCTCCCTTGGGCACCCAAAGATGCCTTCCTCAAAGATGCTATTCGACACATGTCCTCACCTATCATAGGATCTTCTATTTACAACTCTTACACATTATAGAATTTGTCATAACCGTTACATGTCATGATTCCTTACACATTTCTCAAGATGTCGACACATGGCAGAAAACTTCTACCACAATATGGGATGCCTATATCCACATGGAGTGGGTTGACCATCCTAGTCACCTTACAAGTGGAGTGGCAACTCATCGTGCCACTTCACAGTAAATGACAAAATAGGATGTGCAACTTAATTACATCATAGGATAATAAAATAAATACATTACAAATAATAAATACAAGGAATTACCAAGGTTGAGACACCTTAATTCCCAACATTCTCCCAATTGTCAAACACCTTGTAAGAGCTGATAGAAATAACAAGATTTAACTGCTATAGGCCGAGAGGCCCATAGACTCCAAACACCATCTGAAATTCTCTGTGCCCACTAGTTTCATCAATGCATCTACAACATTTTTCAAAGTGCCTACCTTCTCCAATGTTACCTTCCCATCCTCTACCATGTATCGTACAAAATGAAACTGTACATCAATATGCTTTGTTCTAGCATGGAAAGTTGGATTCTTTTCTAAGCAAATTACACTCTAACTATCACAATAGATAGTAATCTGTCCTGCATCAACTCCAATATCTAAACACAATCTCTTAAGACAAATGGCTTCCTTACAAGCATGAGTAGCTATCATGTACTCATTTTCTGTTGTGGATAAAGTGACCAAAGATTGCCGCTTATGCATCCAACTAATTGCACCACTGAACATAATAAACACATAAGCACTAGTGGATCTCCTGCTGTCAATATCACCTGCCCAATCAGAATCTACAAATCCACGAATACTAATAGAATATGGAAGTCCTATAGGATGACCATGGTAACATAGGGAATACTTGGAAGTACCTCGCAAATATCTGAACACTCTCTTCATTGCATCCCAATGTACCCATCCAGAATTAGCCATAAAATGCCTAAGAACTCCCACTGCTTGGACAATGTCTGGTCTAGTATAGACCATAGCATACATCAAGCTGTCAACTACACTAGCATAAGGTACTCTACTCATGTCATTTGTCTCAAAAGGAGACTTTGGACAATCATTAATAGATAACTTTGTCCCCAAAGAAACAGGAACACACAATGGTCTACAATCTACCATGCTGAACCTGTCCAACACAGTCTTCACATACTTACTTTGGCTTAACCAAAGTTTTCTATTTGCTTTGTCTCTTCTGATTTCCATTCCCATAATGTACCTGGTTGCCCCTAAGTTTTTCATCTCAAACTATGCTGACAACTGAGACTTCAAATTAGAAATCATATTCTTACCATTCCCAATTAACAACGTATCATCAACATACAATGCAATAATGAGAATGTGATCATTGTCAAACTTGTAATACACACAATGATCTGATTTCAATCTCAAAAATCCAATGGACAACACAAAGGCATAAAATTTCATATATCACATCCGAGGAGATTGCTTCAAACCATACAAAGACTTCTTTAGCTTGCAAACCAAATTTTCTTTACCTTTTTCTATGTAATGCTCTAGTTGTGACATGTAAATCTCTTCCTCTAAGTCACCATGAAGGAATGATGTCTTCACATTCATCTGTTCCACTTCTAAGTCATAAGCTACTGCAAGAGATAACAGGAACCGAATAGATGTCAGCTTTGCAACGGGAGAGAAAATTTCACCATAATCAATTCCCTCCACTTGTGAGTACCCATTCTCAACCAATCTAGCCTCGTACTTTTCAACACTACCATCTACACTAAATTTCTTCTTGAACACCCATTTACAGCCAATGGGTTTCCATCATTCAGGAAAAGGCACCAAGGCCCAAGTTTTATTCTTCTCCAAAGAAGCCATCTCATCTTCCATGGCCTCCTTTCAAGAACCTGCATCTTTGATGCCCATAACCTCTGTCACAGTTCTAGGCTCATCAGTATTAGTAAGCAAGGCAAAAGCACAACTAGAATAGAGTAGTGAATAACCAAACCTATCAGGTTGCTTCCTTATTCATGTAGACCTCCTCAAAGGTTGAGGTTGAGGTTCTACTTCTTCTTCTGAGCTTTCAGAACTGCTAGAGCTCTCATCATCATCAGGTCTTATAGGGTCTGTCAGTTCAATCTTCTCAGGGGTAGTGGGAAATTGAACCACATGCTCTTTCCTTTCTTTCTCTTCTGGCTATAGAATAACAGAAGAAGGTGTTAGCTCTCTGAAAATAACACTTCTGCTATACAATAGTTTTTAATCCACAGGAACCCAAAGCTTGTATCCTTTCACACCGAGACCATAGCCAATGAAGATACACTTAACAACCTTGTTCTCCAATTTTGACCTCTTCTCCCTAGGCACATGAGCATATGCCTCACAACCAAAAACACGAAGATGTCTTACTGAAGGCTTCTTACCAGACCACACCTCCATGGGTGTCTTACCAACAAGAGCTGATGTAGGGGACCTATTTACTAGGTAGCAAGTAGTGGCAACAACTTCAGCCCAAAACTTCTATTTGAGGCCAGCTCCACTAAGCATACTCCTAGCCTTCTCCATCAGTGTCATGTTCATCCTCTCTGCAACTCTATTTTTCTGCAATGTGTATGGAGTTGTCTTATGTCTTTCAATCCCATGTTCTTTACAAAACTTATCAAATTCTATGGAATAGAACTCACCACCATTGTAAGTTCTCAAACACTTAATCTTTTTACTAGTCTAATTCTCAACGAAAGCTTTAAACTGTTTGAACTAACTAAAGACTTTAGATTTGATTCTGAGAAAATAAATCCATGTCCTTCTACTATAATCATCTATGAAAGATACAAAATATACAGATTTAGAGATTGAAGGAACATTAACTGGACCAAACACAACAGAATGAATACGATCTAATACACCAGAAGACTTATGAGAACTCAAGTAAAACTGAACATAGTTTTGCTTTCCATATATACAATGTTCACGAAAGTCAAAATCGAGATTACAATCATCTAACCCCTCAACAAGGTTTTTATTTTTCAGGGTTCTAAGACCCTTCTCACCAATGTGGCCAAATCTCTTATGCCATAACATTGTCTTCTCAGCAGAAAGCTTGACTTCCAAAGCATGAGCACTCTTAGGTACCCAAAATGCACTACCATAAGAATTTGATACAATAGATCTTTTCACTGCTAGTTCCAATGATGGGGATGAAGTGACTGCAGCTCTGTTCTTTGAGTCAGAAGAACTATTGCATTGTAAAATGCATGCCTCTAGCTGAAATAGAGTACCTCTTTGAGTACCCTTCACAAGCACCATAGCTCCTCTAGTCATCTTGCATCCTTCTTTCGAAAAGACAACCTACACACCTACATGATTCAACTTACTTACAAAAAGTAGGTTCTATGCCAAGCCTAGGATGTACATGACCCCAGAGATCCCCTTCACTCATCCATTAGGGAATTGGATTGTGACTCTTCCACGACCAACAATCTTCAGATGAGAATCATCACCAAGGTACACTCTTCCACCATCAAACTCTTCATACTTTGTAAACCAGTCTCAATGCGAGGTCATGTGGAAAGATGCACCAAAATCAACACATCATCAGATGCATGGGTGGCCAAGGCTGCGATGAAAGCATAACCATCATCTTGTGACTTGTCAGAATATGAATCTATGACATTCTTCTTCTTCTTCTTCTTTTTCTCCTCTTTGAATTTCTTTCAGAAATGTCCAGATTTACCACAATTCCAACAGAGAGCCTTGGACTTTACACGAGATTTAGATCTCCCACAAGATTTGGATCTACCCTTCTCAGCTTTCTTGTCCTTTTTCCCTTTCTCCTTGGGTCTTCCACGAACCGCAAGAGCCTCTTTGGCCGACTCAGATGACTTTCTCCGCATCTCTTTAGATAACAACGAAGACACCACTTCATCCATTTTGAAAGTGGATGTGGTACTCCCAATGGCCATAACAAGATGATCCCATGAATCCAGCAAAGAACAAAGCAAGGTCATACATCGATTCTCCTCCATCTTCACACCAATGGATGTCAACTATGCAACGAGCATGTTAAAAGCATTGAGATGGTTTGCAACGGATCCTCCATCTTCCATCCTTAGAGAATATAGCTTCTTCTGTAGGAATAACTTGTTTACTAGGGATTTGGCCTGATAAACATCACTAAGTTTCTTCCATAGCTCCTTCACGGTCTTCTCCTCATGGACATTTAACAAGATAGAGTTAGCCAAACAGAGTCTCACAAGACCCTTAGCTTTCCAATCCTTGAGATCCCAATCATCTTGCAACATTGCTACTAGTTTTACACTAGAAATTGCTTCCCATAGATCTCAATCAACAAGCATGTCTTCCATCTTAAGTTTCCACAACTCAAAATTTGTGATGTTAAACTTCTCCACCTATACTCTTCCGAATGTGCCTGCCATCTCCTTCCTGCAACAAGATTACAGAATACTCTACACAGACTCCCACTCAATCTAAGATCAGCTCAAAAAACCCCTAACCAACAACTAGGACCAAAGGTGATCAAGATCTGATACCAACTGAAAAGAAGGTTGGTGTGTGGAAATCGCTTCCTACACTAATCTAATGAGGAGAGATGTATGCAAATTATTTACAACCTTTACAATTATAGTGATGTTAACACAACAACAAATATATTACAGCAATACACATACAGACAGAATGTAGATAGAAGAGAGAGAGAGACAAGATATAATGTGGGGAAAACCCTTACGGGTGAAAACTATTACGGGTAAAAACCCCACACTCCAAACCTGCACAATGTATTATCAAAACAAAGAATATTTACAACACACTTGCAATGCAAGTCTTCTCAAGAGTCTTTGACACTTGTATCTGGAGATATTCTAGTAGAATAATAGTACTTGTCAATTACACTATGCATCTCCCATCCAAGTACCTATTTAAATAGAGTTTACAAGGCAAAAATGGAACCTTCTTGAGATGGGCATCCATCTTGGCCTCATGGCCCAAAACCCACGCCTAAGGACACTTGTCTAACACTGCAACATGGTTCTAACACTTCTCATATCACCCCATCCCATAGTGGGTACCTAGTCCCAAGATAGGCTATGACAAATGCTCTTATGCACCTTACAACTGTCAAAGAATCTATCATAACTAACAACACTTACATCTGTAAGAGAATCTATCATACACAGACTAAAAATAGCATATTCCTCTTACAACATGTCATAACCTCCCTTGGATGCCCAAAAATGCCTTCCTTAAAGATGCTCTTCGACACATGTCCTCACTTGTCATAGGATCTTCTATTTACGACACTTACGTGTCATAGAATCTGTCAGAGGAATCTGTCATAACCATTACGTGTCATGATCCCTTACACATTTCTCAAGATGCCGACACATGGAAGAAAAAATCTACCATAATATGGGATGCCTATATCCACATGGAGTGGGTTGACCATCCTATTCACCTTACAAGTGGAGTGACAACTCATTGTGCCACTTCACACTAATGACAAAACAAGATGTGCAACTTAATTACATCATAGGCTAATAAAATAAATACATTAGAAATAATAAATACAAGGAATTACCAAGGTTGAGGCACCTTAATTCCCAACAACAACTAGCCTGTAGTGACTCTAAAGATGCATTTCTTTGGATTAAGAGAAATTCCATATTGTTCACACCTCTGTAATACTTTTCTCAATTCCATGACATGATTGTCTCTATTTTTAGAAAACATAGTGAGGTCATCCATGTAAATGATGATACATTTGCCAACTAATCCTCTAAAGGCTATCTCCATGGTGTGCTAAAATGTCACACCAACGTTAATCAGGCCAATCTTTTGTAGGCAAAAATTCCCCATTTGGTGGTGAAAGCAATTTTCATCCTGTCTATCTTGTCTACCATGACCTAGTTATACCCTACAAATTTGTCTAGAAAGGATATCATATGGGCTCCATTGACCATTTGTAGTACCTCATCCAATGAGGGAAGAGGATAATTATCCTTCTTGGATGGTTTGTTTAAATTGTAGAAGTCTATGCACAATCGAATATCTCCATTTTTCTTCCTGATCGGCACCAGGTTTGTGACCCATGTCAAATCCTTGATAGGAAAGATGATGCATGTTGCCAGTAGTTTTTTGACTTCCTCAAAAATTAGGGGTTCTAGCAAGGCATTAACTACCCATTGTCTCTGCTTGAATGTCTTCACATTTGGTTTCAATGGGATAGTATGTGTGATAATTGAAGTGTCATATGTCTTGAGTTCATCATATGACCAAGAGATCACATATATGCAATCCTTTAGGGATTGGGTGATCCCTTCTCATTCTTCTTGAGTCCAGACCTTTCTCACCAATACTTTCCTAAGTTCTGGACCTTCACTTAAATTTACATGTTAATAAGCACCTCTAACTATTTTAGGAATATCCTTTTGTTTCATCATTTTATCCAGATCAAACAATCTTTCTAGTTTGATCATCCCCTTGAGAATTTTTTTGTCTCGTAAGTCAATGATGGATTCTTCATCCCACTCAGGATCTTCCCAGTATTGTTCTTCAATTACTTATGCTTCAAAGACATCCTGATTAGCAATGGAATCAATGATATGTCTGTCATCATTAAAAACTTGGAAGTTAGTGACGATGTCTGGTATAGAAAGAATAGAGACCAATTCTACAAAAAAACTCTTCAATCCTAACAATATCAGTGGCTCCAAAGTACTATCAGTTGTAGCTAATGCATTTGCTCACTAATTTAATTTCAATGGTACATGGGTGATATTGAAGGCATCAAAGCCTTCGATCAGGTCCCATAATCAATGTCTGTAATTGGACAATCTCTTGTAGTTGCAGGTGTAATGCTTTCTTACTTTCTTAACAATTAATTTAGAATCTTTGAACACATGAAGTATCTTGACTTTCTCCTTTAATGCTAGTAGCAATCCATGGATTAAATCTTTGTACTCTGTGACATTATTAGTGCAGTGAAATTGTAATCTATATACCGCTAGAAAAGACTTATCTTGCAAACTTACCAAGTTAACTCCGACTTCAACACCTTCCTTGGATTTCGATCCAATGAATTTAAATATCCATGGACGATCATTCTTGATGTCCTTTTTAAGACCTTTCTTTCTTTTAACATTCTATGGGGAACTCTTTCCTATGATAAATTTTAATTGATGAGGTTCTAGTTGTTCCTTTATCATTCTGTCTAGAGCAATACATGTACCTAGACCTTTATCTAACCTATCATCTAGCTTGGTGCAAATATACGACTTCACCTTTGTATCCATTTCATCATCTAGACCTTGGGCTCTAATAATTGAACAACATCACTCTAGACTAATTTGGGTATTTCCACTTCATTTCTAGATACATCTAGACCCTTGTCTGATTTAGTATCAGTTCCATTTCAGACATCCGGTCTTGTTCTATCTGAGCTTCTAATCTGCAAAATTTTTGTCACCTTCTGACTTCCATACAAGTCTAGCTTCATTTGTGGATATGTACATTCTTTCTTGTCAACAACTTCCAAGCATATTGCACATGTGGTTTTAAAATGTGAAGGCTAGTGTAGATTACACCATCCTTCCAGCAAGGTTTCTCTCAAGGGCATTTCATGTTGTATGTACCTCTATGTTTCTTCGGACAAGTGTCAAGTTCAAAATCATGTAAGCAACTATCCTCAACATCTTCTGAGTAGTCATAATCTGATTCTATCAAGATGTCAGTTCCTAGTGTAATTTGGCTTACTTCATTACCTTCTTGTGTCTATCTATACATCAATACCTCTTCAACCTGAACATCTGGAGCCATTACACAATACACTCCCGACTCCATTTGTGCATACAACACTTCATTATTTTGGTTATATTCCGTGATCATGTGCTTCATTATAGATTTAGCTTCTATGCGGATTTTGTTTGGAATTCCTCTCCACGGTAACCACATTTGGGATAAATTTGTTGCCATATATCCATTCAAAGTATTTGACCAGTCCTTGCTTAATAACATATCATATGTATCTGGTATGTCAACTACTTGGATATCATTGAAGTGTTATACTTTGGGATCAAAGGCTAATTGCATGTGAATATGAGTTAGTTCACCTATGACATTTACTTCAGACTTATCTAGTTGAGTGACTTTCTTCAAGGACTTACCAGGAGAAAAGCCTATGATTTGGAAAACTAACAAAGGCATGACAATGATGGATGCTCTTGAGTCTACTAGATAATTATATAAGTTCTTACAAAAAAATCTTAAGGTCAATATAAATGGAGGAGACTCTATTTTCTCCTTGTAGACTATAATCTATGCATTGGCAGCATGCTCTTGACCTTTGCTTGGTCTAGGGGGGACATCTTTATTCTAAGGTTCTTTGGTCTGGACATTACTAGGAGTACCTTCCTTTAGTATGGGTTCTTCTAAAGACTTGAGGAAGGCTCTTTTGATGACTAGGGTTTTAAGCAACTCAGACAATGACAAACTTATTTTCATATTCTTAACCTCTTCGGATAAGTAATTGACTAATTTATCTGACTCAGATAATTTAGACATACCTCTAGCTAAAGTGAAAAATGAGCCTACATGTTGTTGATTCACCTTGGGAAGTGGAGGGTTGTTACTTGGTGACACATCTGGAGGTGTTTTGAGGTTATTTTGTGGAATGGAACTTGTAAGGGGTCTTGATGGTTGATTATTGTTGTTGTTCCTTAGGTTATAATTGTGACCTCTTTAAAACTATTGGAAAACATGGGTTTCATCCATTTCTTGTTTTGGCTCATTATCACCTTTGAAAGGGAAAGTATAAGATTTTAGTGCTAGAGTTGACTCTTCACATATGAGAGTATAGTTTTCATGGAGTGTGTTCATTCTCTCTTCTGGAAACATGAAGCTCTCAAGCATCATAGCTGATTCATATCCAAGAGGGATGATCTCATTTCTTTCTAGAACATTTAATTATCTTTTAGTATTACACACTTCTACCTGGAAGATACTTGCAGTAATCCTAAATTATGACCAATCTAGTTCAACATGTGCACTTGTATTATGTATTCTGAACCAATTATTCAGTACAACTTTAGCTAAGTTGACTCTGGTTGTTTGTTTCGACTCTATAGGGGCTAGATTACCAAAAGTGATGTAATACTTCCATTGTTCGACCTAGTGTTCCAGACTCTTTGAGGTCTAGTTACATTGTAACTTCTATTTTGTTGATTGTGATTATTTCTCTAAGCATAGAAGCTTTGAATTCTCATTTGTTTTACCGTGGTCCTTAGTCTCTTTAACTGAGTTGTGATTTATCTTATATCTTCCTTCTATTCCTGAACCTTAGGTACTACATTATCTTGAGTAGGAAAAAAGAAAAAGTTACCATTTCCATTTGGCTGGACCTCGGTAAAAGGTCCAAGATGTAGGACTAGTTGATTGTTCCTTTGTGGCTGGAAATCATTAATCGGTGGAATTGGTAAAGGATTCATCAAAGGAGTATGGCTCATTAGGGCTCCATTAATCTGTTGCATCTAATTAGATACAATGGGATACCCTACACTTTACAGTGGACCATATCCTACTTGTTTCATCTCACTATTTAACTTTATTGCTTCAACATAGACACCTGACAAGGTTTTAATCATAGGATCTACCCTCCTTATGAACATTGTAGTAAAAGGATCTAGTGTGGAGTAATATACTAATAGACCCACAACTTCATTGATATTATAAGGATCAATCAATCTAGAATAGGCTTTCTAGAATCTATCATTGGAGGTTGTTATGAATTGACCTTCTCCTCTCTTAATTTTAGTAAACTAACAATAAATCATTGTTGCATCCACAAGAACTCTAAAACTAGCTAAGTAGGCATGTTCCATTAGTAACCAAGTGGTTATAGAATATTGTGGTAGGTTTACATACTATCCGTAAGCTTCCTCTCCAAGAGTAAACATGAATAGTTAGCATTTGACATCTTCTTGTTGGATTCTTGCTCTAAAGCAAGCCTCCTTAAAGGTCCTAAGATGATCCTCAACATCCTGATGGAAGTGATACTTAGAACATAGTTTGTCTAGATTCTTGGGCATGTCATGGTACATGATGAAACTAATAGTCCATATTCAACATTAAAGAAGGTCATCTAGACTTGTAAAGGAACTATTTGAACAACACGAGTAGGATTTATTACTTGTGAACTAACTGAATGTGCTCTTGGCTTAGGTTGGGTAATTCATTCAATGGACCACTAGATCTAGACCTTGTAATAGGATGATGAGCCAGCTCAAGAGATTAGAGTGAACTTAAAGTTTAGGACAAGATCTTTGTGAAGTCACGTCCAGATAGTATAATACCAAGGATATTTGATGTGATCTTGCTAAAGATGTAGAGTGTTAACAAGATCTTCAAAGAAAAATCAACTCAAGGTCAAAATCAAGCTCTCCTTCTAGCACCAAACTATTGATGTATGTTTTAGTCACATCTACACAGATAGAAATTTACACAATGAAACCCCTATCTATCTTGAAATGCTTCAAGATTTGTAAGGATTTGGAGTCCCAAGTCTCAGGTTGTTAGGTCTTGACTGCTTAGTCTTCACCTAGGGTTTGTTGTGTTTTGTTGTTTCCACTTTGGGGACTTACATGAACCCGATGTGATCCTCCTGATCTAGTCAACCTTTGCAAATATCCTATATATCCTGTATAATCTGCACATATCTTGTGGAAATATTGTAAAATTTACTCATGAATGGTATAGATTTGAGCAAATCCATTTATCTTAAACATAACTTTGATCAATTCTTCTAGATTCCATATAACTTTGACTTGTTCTTCTGAATTTAACTCAATTATCTCCACATGATTCCTCAAAATTCACTTATAGATGTTCTTTAAGACATCATATTTACTACTGTTATTGGTTATTTCATCAAGATTTATCATTATTTGCACTTATTCAATACACTGTTAGAAATAAAGAGAAAAGATAATTTGAGAATGGAAGAGTTCTAAGACTTTAAATTTATAGTGATCTCACACGCATATTCAGACAAATTCATGAATTGAAGTTAAATCTAGCTATACTTCACCAAGTGTTCAACAACTATGTATAACAGATGCAAATATTCAAAGGAAGATAGATGACAACAAGAAATGACTCAAATGCACTCCAAGGGATGCAACAACTTGATATTTCATTACCAGAAATCAATTAGAAGATTACTTATGATTTACAATGAGTTCGTAATCCATATTCTTCAAATTCATTCACATTTATAGTATACACAAATGATCTCATTGAATGTGAGATGGAACCATGAGGTAAGTCAAAAAGTTGCAAAGATGGTAACTTATTGCTTAGCAAATTTCATCAATTCAATTCCCCCTATTTACAAATGATTCGGTTCCTTTTATAAAACAAGGATCTGGAATCAATTACATTACCAATGGTCTAGATCAACGCATACAAAATAATGGTCAAGATCAAAAGCATGTGAATGCCAGTTGGCATTCAAGATGGATGATAGATGGCACAAAGAATATTCCCTTGCATCTTCAAAGCCTGAGCATCTCTTGGAATATTCCCATGTATCTGTCATCTGAGTATCCTTTTCTTTGCACAAGTGGTCAAAATTTATCCCAACTGGATATCCATCCCTAGGTGCTGACGCTTTATTCTACTACCTATATGGCCAACCATCTAGATATCCCCTTTGATATGCATCTTCTCCACTGATATCCTATCACTTTGAAATGTCCTCTCCAATACACTACTTGGTGTTAGACTTTGCATACTCTTTGACCAAAATGCCACCAGACTCTTGAATCTTGTATATATCATATGATGCAATTATTTTTTCTATATCAACCTTATCAAAATTCTAGGCCTTGACCATAGCATATTTTTGCATTTGGAGCTGCTCTCCCAATGATATCCATTTGTTGGTCTAGATATCCAACTTACCCTTATATGCCTTTATTTTTGCAGACAAATCTTTACCTCATCAATAGTATTTTTTGAAAAATGTCTGATCAAGTCTTTAAAAAATGGCCCATATTTGGCCTGGAAATTAGAAATAGAGGCTTGCTCCTAATATGTTTATTTATCATCCACCATACTTTAGAGAACTTCCTCTAGAATTTCCATCTGATTTGATAGAAGCTCATGTGTCATGGTATTGATGTCAATAGCTTTGTGCTTCCACCCTTTCAAGACTTTAGCCTTGAAGTTTAGGTCCTTCATCTGGATGGCTATCCTAGGCATGGTCTAGATTATCATGATGCACCTATTCAATAGCACCTTGTCTGGTAGCCTTTGTATTAACTTCAGCTTGGCAAGGTCCTTCTCATTTTGATCCAAGCTTCTCATGCACTCTGCCTTCAAAGCAGTTGCCTTATTCTTTATGAATGTCAAGGTGTCCCAATTTGACAATGAAGTTCGAATGACCTCCTCCCTATCTTTTAGGAACTTCTGGAACCACCCCTCCATGAACTTTGCTTGATGCTTCTTTACATCTAGATCAATTATCTGTTCTTGTTTCACCAATGCCAAATTAGTTGGGACTTCTGTAATTGAAATAGCTAGGGTGAATAACCCCTTTATGAATTCCTTGAGCTGGGCAATGCGCCCTTTGAGCTCCTTCTTATTCATCTTATCCTTATAGATACTAGCTTCTATGGTCTCTGTGTTGCCCATGAACTCATCTATCTCTTTCTCAATAGTAGCATGTCTGATGTCAAAGAATCCCTGGTTCAAGAGTAATCTTGCATCAACCAAAAACATTTGCATTTTAGTTTGTTTCTTTTCATTTTCCAGTTCAGTTTAGGCAGTTCAGTCAGTAGTAGTTTTTGTATTTTGGTCCACATTCTATGCAGTTGCATTTCAAACCTTGTGAAACTGGACTTAGCATCTTGAGACATTCATGCACATCATATCCAAATCTTAGAGCATTTGGATCAAGTACCAAAAACTTATTGCTATTAGAAGATCGACTGTTTTCTCAAAACAAAGCATATTGACACTCTCAGACAATTAGCTAACACGTAAGACTTGTGGAGCATTTCCTGACTTGTGAAGCCTAATGACACATCATTCGATGATCTATGGTTCATGGCCGACCTTCCCTAAGATCCATACATCATTCCATTCATTTGTGGAGGAATTCTATTCATTTAGGTCCAACCTATCTATGTACACATGTTACAACTGTTCATTGGTGTTTGTAATGATCCTTGGCCGATGTGGAGGAATATTATGTTCTAGAGATGATATAAAATGATGTAATAGATGCCTAGGAAAGTAGTGATCATGGTTGAGAAGATTGATAGTTTGAATTCTTTGCAAAGGAGCTTCAAAGCTATATCTTGTGCATATTTTGATATTCTGTAATCAGGTCTGTGAGCCCTAATTGTAAGCCCTCATGTTGCCGGCCACTTTTTATTTGAATTTTATGATCTACTAAATGATTGAATCTACATTTACCTTATATCTTTGAATTGTTTCCATTTTGTTTACTCTTTCTGCACGGTCTGGATTGTTCTCTTTGAGGACCCTCCTAACTATGACTGCACCAAGTGGTATTAGAAGGAAAGTTTGAATCTTTGGGAGTGAATTGAGGAAAGTGGGCGAAGGAATTCAATAAGATCTTGCTATGGAAAGATTGTCGAATCTGCGGTAGGTTACTTGTGTCGCAACTGATCACCGATTATGAGGTAATTGTCAGCTTGTAGCCTAATCATCGAATTTGAGGTAGTTTGCACTTGATCCTAGGAAGATGCCATCGAGGAGAGTCCCTTCTATTGGAACAATCGCTGGAAGAATGAACGAGATGATGGAAATGATGAAAATAATGAGAATTCAATTGGATACTATCGAGGAAGATAGGCGAAGAGGATTGACACCTAGACCTAATGCTGATAGTGATGATGAAGAAGAATTTCAATTTGTTGATCAAATTGGCGAAACCCTAGGAGGTGAGGAAGAAGAAGATTTAGATCAAGTCAAGATGTTGTGAGCTATTTCAAAGATCAAAAAGAGACTTAGAGTTGATGTACCTAATTACACTAGCAATTTGAATCCCGAAGAGTTGATTGACTGGATAGATGACATGGAAGAATACTTTAAATATGAAGAAGTTGAAGATCTAGAGAAGGTGAAATTTGCAAAGACAAAATTGAAAGGACTTGCTTCTATATGGTGGAAAGAAGTTTAGTTGGATACAAATAGAAGAGGAAAGGAAAAAATTACAAAATGGGATAGGATGGTGACAAAATTGAAGAATTAGTTTATACCTGCTGACTATGAGTTGGAATTGTTAAAGAGATTGCAAAACCTAAAACAAAAGGAGAAATCTATGAAGGAATATACTAAAGAATTTCATAAGATGATCATAAGGACATGACGTAGTGAATCAAGGAAGGAGAAAGTGGCTAGATACATCAATGGACTAAGATTAAACATTGAAGAAGAACTGAGTTTGGTTAGGATGACAACATTGGAGGAAGCATGTCAGTTTGCCCTGAAAGTTGAAGAGAAGTTGAACAAGAGGTGTGATCAAAGACAAAGAGGTAGAGGAGGTAAATTTTAGAGAGGTAGAGCATTTTCTGGAGGAGAAAGACCCTATGCAGAGTAGAATAGACAAGAGAACACATTCAAGGAGGACAGAGGTAACAATACATACGAAAGAGATGACATAAATTTTTACCGCAGAGGAAACACTAGCCCATACCAGAGTGAAGGATATAGAAGAGAAGGAATAGGACCTGATAGGATAACATTTAGAGGAACTTGTTTCAAGTGTGGAGGAGAAGGACATAAAGCATTTGAATGTAATCAAGGAAGTACAAGTAAGAGAACAAAGAACAATGGAAGTGCAGCCTAGGTGGAAGAACCTGTTGGATCACCTAGTTCAGTTGGTAAACTTGAGAAAGGAGAATCACTTGTGATGAGGAGAGCACTATTTCAAGAAGAGACAAATGAGGAACCACCATAAAGGAAAAGCTTATTCAGAACAAGATGCAAATTAGGAGGTAAATGTTGTAAAGTTGTTATTGATAGTGGTAGTTTTGATAACCTAGTTTTAGAGGAGATGGTGACTAAGCTAAAGTTAGAAAGATTGAAACACCCTAAGCCCTATCAAATAGCATGGATTCAAGATGATTATAAGGTACTGGTGAGTGAACAATGTTTGGTGAAATTTCATATTGGATCTTATCATGATGAAGTATTGTGTGATATTATGCCTATGGTTGTTTGTCATATCTTGTTGGGAAGACCTTGGCACTATGATAGGAAAGTTGTACATGATGGTAGAAAGAATAATTACACTATAACATCAAATGGAAAGAGAATTACTTTGATTCCTTTGGAGGATGATCCTAAGGGTGAAGTATGTGGGAATGTTAGAATCAGTTTGGTGGATGGAAGAAAATTTCTAGATAGTTTGAGGCATGATAATATGTGTTATACTTTGATCCCTAAGAAACCTGAAACATTGAAGAAGGATGCTGAAGAATCACAACCGGAGGAGATAATATAGTTGCTAACAGAGTATGAAGACAACATATCAGACAATGTACTTGAAGGATTTCCACCAATAAGGAGTATCAGTCATCACATGGATCTTATATACCTAGAGCAAGTTTGCCTAACAAAGCAGCACATAAAATGACACCAACAGAGAATGAAGAATTACATAGACAGATACAAGAGTTATTGAGGAAAGGTTTGATTAGAGAAAGTTTGAGTCCTTGTGTAGTACCTATAGTGTTAGCACCAAAGAAAGATGGAGAATGGAGAATGTGTATAGACTCTAGAGCAATAAACAAGATCACAGTTAAGTATAGATTTCCTTTACCTAGGATGGATGATATTATGGATTGTTTGAGTGGAGAAAGATATTTCACAAAGATAGACTTCAAGAGTGGATACCATCAGATCAAAATTAGAGAAGGCAATGAATGGAAGATTGCTTTTAAGACAAATGAAGGATTATATGAGTGGTTAGTGATGCCTTTTGGATTGAAAAATGCACCTAGTACTTTCATGAGATTGATGAATGAAGTTTTGAAGAAATTCTTGGGTAAGTTTGTTGTTGTATATATGGATGACATTCTAATTTTTAGTAAGACAAAAGAAGAACATTTGCAGCACCTTAGACAAGTTTTTCAGAGACCGAGAGAAGAGAAATTGTTGATAAACATCAAGAAGTGTAGTTTCATGAAGGAAGAATTGGTTTATTTGGGATTTGCGATTTTTGTGGAAGGATTGAAGATGTACCCTAAGAAAGTAAGAGCAATTGTTGAATGCACAGCACCTTAGACAAGTTTTTTAGAGACTGAGAGAAGAGAAATTGTTGATAAACATCAAGAAGTGTAGTTTCATGAAGGAAGAATTGGTTTATTTGGGATTTGCGATTTCTGTGGAAGGATTGAAGATGGACCCTGAGAAAGTAAGAGCAATTGTTGAATGGCCTACACCAAAGAGCATTGGAGAAGTCAAATCATTTCATGGATTGGCTAGTTTCTACTGGAAGTTCATAAAAAAATTTAGTTTAGTTTGTAACCCTGTGAAAGAGACAATGAGAGGTGATAGGAAAGATTTCAAGTGGACATCAGGAGCAGATAAAAGTTTTGAATTGTTGAAGCAAAAAGTGACAAAGCAACATGTTTTGGCATTACCGGATTTCAATAAGGTATTTCAAGTAGATTGTGATGCAAGTGGAAATGCAATAGAAGCAATATTAAGTCAAGGAGGTAGACCATTAGCATATTTCAGTGAGAAGTTGAATGATGCAAGGAGGCAATATTCAATTTATGACCAAGAGTTCTATACCATAATTCTAGCCTTGAAGAAGTGGAGACATTACTTGTTGCCTAAGGAATTTGTGTTGTATATAGATCATCAAGCTTTTCAATACTTGAATGGTCAAGGAAAGTTGAAGTAGAGACATATGAGATGGGTAGAGTTCATGCAAAGTTATACATTTGTATTGAAGCATAGGAGTGGAAAATCAAATGAAGTTGCAGATGCATTGAGTAGGAGAAGAAACTTGTTGACAGAGATGAGAGTTGAAGTGATAGGTTTTGATGAATCGAAACATATGTATGAGGGAGACACTGATTTTATAAAACCTTGGAAAGCATGTAAGGAACCTATTGTGATAGATAGGAGTAAGTGGTTGGATTATTTCATTCAGGAAGATATGTTGTTCAGAGGAAATCAATTATGCATACCTAGGAGTTCCATGAGAGATAATTTGATCAAAGAAAAGCATAGTGGTGGATTGGCAGGACATTTTAGCATTGACAAGACAATGGCCTTGGTAAGTGAAAACTACTTTTGGCCTCAAATACATAAGGATGTTAGGAAATTTGTGTAGAGTTGTAGAATTTGTCAAGTTGCAAAAGGAAGTAGTCAAAACACTAGATTGTATAAACCTTTGACAGTACCAGAGAGACCTTGGGAAGACATAAGAATTGATTTTGTAATGGGATTGCCTAAGACACATAGAGGACATGATTCAATATTTGTAGTAGTGGACAAATTTTTAAAGATGGTACATTTCATACCGTGTAAGAAGATAATTGATGTAGTGCATGTAGTTGACCTATTTTTCAAGGAGATTGTGAGATTGCATGGATTAACTAAGAGTATAATTTTAGATAGAGATACAAGATTTCTTGGATAATTTTGGAAGACACTTTGGAAGAAGATGAAGATAGATTTGAAGTTTAGTTTAGCATTTCATCCACAAACTGATGGACAGACAAAGGTAGTGAATAGGAGTTTGGGAAACTTGTTGAGATGTTTGGTTGGATAGAAGATAGGAAGTTGAGATTTGATTCTTTCACAAGTTGAGTTTCCATATAATAATTCAATGAATAGGAGTACCAGAAGAACACCTTTTGAGATTGTTACCAGAGTAAACCCTAGAGGAGTTACAGATTTGAGAGATATCAATATATCAAAAAAGAGAAGTGCAGAAGTAGAAGAATATGCAGAACATATGGAGACAATGCATAATCAGGTGAAGAAGCATTTGGAGGATATGAACAACAAATATAAGGAGCAAGCCGATGAGAAGAGAAGACATAAGGAATTTGCAGTTGGAGATGAAGTGATGGTATACTTGAGAAAAGAAAGATTTCTAGTTGGGACATATAACAAGTTGAAGATGAAGAAGTTTGGACCTTGTAGCATACTTAGAAAATTTGATTTAGGAAACACATATCAAGTGGAATTACTGGAGACATTGGGTATATCACCTATTTTCAACATTGCAGACCTATACCAGTATCATGAAGTAGAGTTTAGTGACAACATTGAAGAATACTTGAAGAAACAGTTACCACAACAAGCATCGAAGTAGATTGAAGACATTTTGTACAATAGAGTTGGACACAACACTAGAGGAAGACAATACAAAGAATACCTTGTGAAGTGGAAAGGCAAACCAGAAGAAGATTCGTCATGGATTTCTTAGGCTGAGGTGGACCACCTTAGTTTTCCTTTGCCCCAACAAAGTGAGGGACTCATGTTTTTAATAACCCTGAATGTCTAATATAGGAGCATCCTTGGTTCAAGAGCAATCTTGCATCAACCAAAAACATTTGCATTTCAATTTGTTTCTTTTCATTTTCCAGTTCAGTTCAGGTAGTTCAATCAGTAGCAGTTTCTATATTTTGGTCCACATTCTACCATAGTTGCATTTTAGACCTTACGGAGCTAGACTTAGCATCTTGATATATTCATGCACATCATATCCAAATCTCAGAGCATTTGGATCAAGTACCAAAAAGTTATCGTTATTAGAATATCAATTATTTTCTCAAAATAGAGCATCCTGACACTCTCAGACAATCAGCCAAGGGAGAAGACTAGCGAAGCATTTCCTAACTTGTGAAGCTTAATGACACATCATTCTATGATCTATGGTTCATGTCTGACCTTCCTCAAGATCCGCACATCATTCCATTCATTTACGGAGGAATTCTATTCATTTAGGTCTGACCTATCTGTGTACACACATTACAACTCTTCATTGGAGTTTGTAATGATCCTTGGCCAACATGGAGGAATATTATGTTCTAGAGATGATATAAAATGATGTAATAGATGCCTAGGAAAGTAGTGATCATGATTGAGAAGATTGATAGTTTGAATTCTTTGTGAAGAAGCTTCAAAGCTATATCTTGTACGTATTCTGATATTCTGTAATTAGGCTTGTGAGCCCTAATTGTAAGCCCGCATGTTGCTACTAGCTTTATATTTGAATTCTATGATATACTGAATGACTAAATCTGCATTTGCCTTATATGTTTGAATTGTTTCCATTGTGTTTACTCTTGCTACATGGTGTTTCTCATCCTTAGCCTTGTCAACTGCAGACACAACCAATTGGGCTGTCCTATTTCTAGTTGCATCTCTTTTGATGAATGACATTGGCCTAGCCTTCCTCTTAGGATTTATTTCCTTAGCCGAAAAAAATTCTTTAAATTCAAAAAGAACTAATGAATAGGACATATGATTACTTCTAAAGACAACCATCTCAGAATGTCATGTGTGTTGGTTCCCAAATCAACAAATTGTCAAACCATAAAAGTATGCCAAGATTTATAATCAGGTTCAACAAGTGATCTGGCCAATAAATGAAATTAACTAGGATGGTTAGAATTCCCTGCTCTTTAGGCTCTCCAGTGATTGTTAACTCTCCAGGATTAACTAATGATAATCAAGCAGATTAAAAACCTCATACAAATTTGTAGAGTTTGTGTAGTCACAATTTTGTCAATTAAATCATCCTCTAACAATCTATTTCACACTAGCATGAGAGTTTGAAATAGAAAATAAAAATACAAAACTAACTACTACTCCTATTCCAACTGAAAATTTAAAATGTATGGAAAAGACTTTTACAGGAAATTGTTTTCGAGATAAAATGATCAGTGCCTTTCTTCCACTGGGTAACAGAGTCAAAATATAGATTGGTATGTGTCCTACTAGTTATAACTCAAATTGTTTGGCACTTTGATGTTTATGACTTGCATAAAAGTGCAAGGAAATTAATTAGTAGGCTCTTCTTTTTAATCCAAATGAATCTTCTAGGTTATTGTGACTTATTCAAATGAATTTAATTCTTACTTGAAGAAACCAATCAAATAAACCACACAAAACCTAAATTTGCTTTGATAAACTAGATATATACTTGATACACTGATTTAAATAACAAGGAAAACATCAAATTGTAGACAACTAGATAATTGTTACCAATAACTTCCACAAAACAATTGAAACCACAATTTAGGCACCAAGTTAATGCTTTCTCTTCATTACTTTTCTTTAGAAGGTTCTTACAACGTATAACTTTTCTCCCAAAACCCAATTCCCCTATGAATCTCACTTTTATATCTTATTTATTGTTACATCCCCAATTTATAATTAGACTTAATCATTAACTTTGCATGATAATCAGGAGGATTAATTAGGAATTGGATTATTGATGTTTGTGGAAAATGTCAGATTAATCATTGCTTCTAACTTATGATAGTTAGTTATGAGATTCTAGATTTAAATGATTATTTAATTATTATGATTTATCGATTATATGGTGATGCACTGATCATGACTTTTTGATTGTGAGTTGGATTAGGAAAGTGATCATCTTCCAAAGACGGAAGGAGAGTATCATCCGAGAGGAAGGAATAGATGTTGGGAAACTGGGGTCAACAACCATCTAAGTGTCAGACATTTTATCCTTTAGAACCATGTAAGTTGGTGTAAGTTACGCTTTGTCTTAACCAGTTGATTTTTCCTCTTGTCATGACTTGTCGATTTAGTCATTTCAACAATGTTGTATTGACTCAACTAACGACATTCTCGCAATGCCAAATCAAGTCGAGAGTTGGTCTTATTTTGTTAGAGCATAATCTTATCACTCTTAATAATTTCAATCTAGGATTATAAATCCATCTTTTGGTCTATTAAGTTTTGGATCCCTAGCGAAGAAGGGAGAGCGGTTCTTGATCCCTGAAAAACAATGATATTTTGGTTAATCTAAGTATTCTCATATATCTTGTTCATGTGTGATATAATATTATAATCTAATTATATAACTTGATATTAAATGTCAAGCAATGCTATTGTGTTTACTATTTTTAATATAGATGACATAATAACTAGGGGAGCTTCGAGCTCACCATATTTTGGCAAATGTCATGTTTGAGCAAGTCTTGATCATGGTAGTGGGTTGAGTGGGAGAAACCACTTGCACCACCTTGGTAGAGGGTGGTAGTTCCCACGATAATAGGCATGTGGATTTGGTTGATGAGATAATCCCTAAAATCTTCTTGGGAGGTTAGGATTATCATCTTATGTTTTTCAGGGAAGAGAGAGGGTTGGCTCTGCGTTGGGAAGAGACTTTCAGAACCAGAAAATTAGAGGTTGAATTGATCATAGCTTCATTTTTAGGAACTATATATAGGTAGAATGAATCATATAATCCTGTATTCACTTTGGAATATAAGTTTCATTTTCTTTTGATCTCTTTTAGCATGCAAATCATTTTGAGCCTATGCTCATATTGCTATTGCTATGATGTTTGTATCTTTGACGCATTTTCTTTGGCAGAGGCTTGAGGCCTTACAACCGAGATTATAGTATTTAATGTATACTTGATATAGGGGCTCAAGGCCTTTCAACTGAGCTGTATTACTTTCTTGTGTGTATGAACTCAAGGCCAAAGCCTGAACTATATAATATTAATTTTTTTGCTGTGTATGAGCTCAAGGATGAAGGGCGAGCCATATAATAATACCTTCTTGCTATGTTTAAGCTATATAATCTTTATGGTGACTTCAGTCAAGGCCTTACGGCTGAGCGGTATTGCATGACAAACTTTTTCTGTGTCTAGCTCGAGGTCATGGAGACCAAGCTTCACCACCTTGTATTTCATACCCATGCCTAAGTACATGACCATGAAGGCCTAACTTTGTTACAATGTTTATTATGCTATTTTTTTAGCTCAAGGCCACAAAGGTTGAACTTATTACATGGAAATTCATACCGCAACCGTGGCTCAAAGCCATCTTGGCTCAGCCCATGTTTAAACCATAACATATGAATGTCGAGTAAGAATGTGACATGGATAACATGTGTCATGACTCATATATTGAGTCGAGCCTGAGGTGCTCGCAAGATAAGGTGCCGAGCAATGATGTATATGTAGACACCAAAAATTGGATTGCTCTGCAAACCAATTTCCCGTACCTCTACACTAATCCACTCTCCCCATCTGCATATCCCTGGTGATCAATTAATTCACCTAATTAATCCATTTAATCTTACAACCCTATCCTATCAATTGAATGAATATTCCAAATATATATTTAGTTGTCTCCCATTATCCTCCACTAAACTGAATTTAAAATTTAGTTGTCCCCCACAATCCTCCAATCACTGAATTTAAAATTCAGTTGTCTCCCACTATCCTCCACTCACTGAATTTAAAATTCAGTTGTCCTCCATTATCCTCCACTCTTCCCAAAAATGAATTATTAATTCATCCACTATCCTCCACCCTTCCCAAAATGTGAATTATTAATTCATCCACTAGGAATAAAAGATTCACTTTTATTCCTAGCCCTTGATCCCATCAACTGAATCCTCACCCTCCATCCTCATCTCAAAAATTCTATAAATTGGACCCCTCTCTAAGCCATTGGAGAGAGACCTCTTCATGCATCAGACCTCTGCCAAAATCACTCCACAATCTCCTCATCTCATCAAACCTCTACCAAAATCACTCTAGCCATTCCCCATCTCCATCTCAATCAGGCATCAAACCACTTGTCTCTCATCTACATTGTGTTGTATGCATTGAGCAATCCACATCTTGCATCATTTGGGAAACATCTGAGGAGACTAATTGGGTGCATCTCCTTCTCGTATGGATCTGTCAGTCAGAAGGAAGGTAAAATCGTGTCATTTGCATTTGATTTACATTATAAACTTCGTTTTGATTTCATTGATTACATTTGGCGTGCCCGGTGTCGAATCTAATCATCAATTTATGCAGGTTTTGTTGTCAAAATCTTCTTTTTCTAACAGTTTTTGTGAAGTTTTACAAGTTTTTGGTGATAAACTGTTACAGGTTTTGTCTTGGACAGAAATGGACTGCATTATGGTGATTAGGTCGCTGTTTCTATGAATTTTGACAGTAAACTTGCTTAGGTTTTGTGAAAAAATTTTTTGAAAAAATTTGAATTTTTTTTAGGGTACAGTCCGTACCGTACGGAATTGTACCCCCCAACACGGATTTGTGCGTCATTGTTTCCCTGTCTTTGTTGGTTTTCTGTGTTACAGATATTTCATTTTGCAAGGTTAATATATTGGTTTTGAGGGTCAAAAATTCCAAACCGCCTCCGCAAAACCCGATGGTCGCCACTCCTTATATCTCCCGTCGCCGCCAGTGGTGGTGACCTGCACCTGTCGACACCCTGCAACCACTTATTCTCCACTCCGTCACCGCTACACCTCTAAAATCCACCGCCGTTGCCATACACACTAACCCTAACGCCGACCACTGCCACCCAAGATCTGTCTGCCGCTGCCTGCTAAACCCGTCGACCACCATAGCTCCCCTCTCCTCCCTTCTCCCGTAGCCTTGCCACTCCCTGCGACCCCCCGCGCCACTTCCGCTCTGCCACCTGTGTCGCCACCTAAATGCCACTTGAGCTCCATATCTCCCACCACCCGAGCTCCATATCTCCCCTTCGCCCTGCTAAACCAACACTCCTAGCTCGGCCTCCGCAGACCCCTACCATCCACCACCACTCAAACACCACCAACACCTGCATCTGCCCGAGCTCCCGCTGCCCTCTGTAGATAAACCCAAACCTTAAACCGTTCAAACTTAGTGGATGGAATAAACAGTGAGGTCGTCGATCACATTTTACAACTGTGTCACTCAATCCTCTAGCCGTGGCGGTCAAACAGTCGAGTAGGGGTTTTTCATGTTATTTTTGGTTTTGGTTGGCTCTCGGTCATATGAATGACTGATGGCTCTGCCTTACATTGTCAAATAAACCCTTAATAGTTAGTTAAACCACCAGCAAACTACAAACCGCTACATGTGACCTGACTTTGTAAAACTGCCAACGGTTAACAACAGTCAATTAACCCTTTTGTGCCTCCTACATGCCGAAATCAGCTATTTTTTTTCAAATTTTCACAACTTTTGCAAATGAAGACGAAATTTTGCAAATGAATAGTCATCAGAAAGAGGACTCCAAGCACTTTGCAGTTGTGAGGATTTTATTAGGTGACTATGCCTTTTTCTAGGCTTTTCTCGTAGTCAAAGTCAATCATACCTTTAAACTTCAAATCATCATAACTTGTGCAAATTTGATCGTTTTTCAGTGAATTTTTTTTTCAAATCACATAGAATTTCCTGAATTTTCTATTCATGCAATCTATTTTTCTGTATCAAATCATTTCTTATCATGTTTTATCAGATTATCAATTTTCACATAACAATCTCCTTGGAAGTCTACTTGCTCTGTTTTTAGTTTCGTGACTTGCAGGTGATCATACAGGGCTGGAACAACATCAGGAGCAGCATCTACATCAATTTGGACAGCAATTTTATCAGGTGCATCCATTTTCATCCTTTATCTCTCAATCATTGCTTACAAACACACTTCAGTCTGGGCATAAAACGAACATTGTTTGATCATCACAAATTGAAATTGGGCATAAAATCAACCAGTGTCTTCAATCACACCTTGAAATTGGGCTAAAAAGAACCATTGATTGACGTGTCTTTCACACATTTCATTTTCTAAGGGCAATTAATCAATTGCGAGTGTGAATCAAGTGGGTGTGTGTATGCTCTCTCCTCGCACCGCAAGGTGATCTTGGAGATCAAAAACACCTCACTTGATTCACTTTTGTCAATCCCTTTCCTAGGAGGCCTACTAGGGGATTTCATCACCCCTAGGGACGACCTCATCCGAGGCTGAATTGAAAGACACCCTCTTTGAAATTAGAATCTTGTCACTCTTGGCTAAGCCCCAAAGAACTTTCTACCTTTGGGAAGTGAAGGTGAAGGGTGGGTTACCCCCTTCTCCTGGCTGTGTGACAGGATTTCACTTTCAAATCATTAGTCAACCTCATCTAAACATTGACCAAACCTAACTGGCCATACCCCATCAAACTAGGCATTAGGGCATGTTGATTTGTCTTACACATGTGATTGCTTAATCATTCTCATATTCTTCAAATTCAAAATTCAAATTTGCTTGTGCCTTGTGTGAGTGATTCTTGTTTGTACATGTGATCATTTGCTAAACATTGCCAAACCAAGCTATAAACACCAAACACGTAAACAAATCAATATAAACTTTCATCCTAGTCACCTTCATCCTAATCAACTTCATCCAAACAATCCACATCATCATCAAATCATAACCAAGCACTTGCCAAATAGGACTTAAGACTTAAACACTTGTGTGACATCATGTCAATCTTAGAGAACCTTCAAAAACTCCTTCATATGCTTCGCCACATGCATGCAAGCCAATCACCTTTAGAGCAGCAAACCTTTCAAAGCATTCAAGAACTAATTCAAATATGTCGAACAAACCAATCCTCACACATACAATACCTCTTGGAAGAAATCCAACACCTCTTGGCCACTTGCAAAGTCCAATGACCATCCTATCTAGCACCTATCCCATCATATCTATCCACACATCAAACCAATTATGCATCAACTTATCCCACTTCATATCAACCAAATTCATCCACATGTCATATCAACCCTTTATCAACTTATCACAACCCTTATCTATATCAATCCATAGCACAACAATCATTATCCTATGCAACCCCTCCATCATTATCACATCAACACATTTACCAACATCAACAACAAATCATATCACAACAAGAAGTCCAAACACCATCCCAACCTCAACAAATTCCACAACAACCTTACATGTCATCATCTTCAACTTCATACCAACCTAATTCATCCACCTATCATGTCAATGCCACATCAACCTATCAACCTCCACCTCAACATTATCCAATTCCTCATTCTAACATTCCAACACACCATCAAACCCATCCACAAGGCAACCAAGTGTCACCACGACAAGAACATGTAAGCTCAAATCCACATTGGCAACAAGATCAAATGCCCTCAACTTCATACCAAACCCAAGACCTTTTATCTACATATCCCACCATTTCACTCAACCCCCAAGACTATCAATGGCCTCCACAACAAGTACAAGTGAGCCTAAGTCCACCTTTGCAACAAGAAGCACATGCAAGTCCAAGTGGTCCCTTGTACATAAATCAAATGAGTCCAATTTATCCTAGGCAAGATCTAATAACCTTTGACAAGGGAGATACCAATCTAGAGTGGCCTCCACCATCTAATCCCACACCTATCCTTGAACCCACCCAAGAACCATCACTACCTAATCCTATCACCCACCTATCCAATCCCAATCCTATTTCTACACCATCCACCATCATTATCCATCCATTATATTGTTCTTCCACCCATACACTCATGAAGGATGTCATCCATTGGCTATTAGCAAGGAATCAAACACCCTCATGCAATCCAATATCCATCAAATCTATTGAACAACCCCTATCATAAGTCAAGAACCATCATGTAGCCATGTTCAAGAACACATAAGTCAAACACCTATTGCATCCATCCAAGCACCTATCACATCTATCCAAGTCACTCCCACTTTTATCAAACCACATGAGTTATGTCAAGAATCAAATCCAAAGCATGTTGAAACATCAACCCCTTCTCCTAATCAAGATCTAATCATCCCATCTAATCCCCTCCCTGATCCCCTACCATCTATTGATCACCTTATTCATCCCACATCAACCTCTACCACCCCTTTACCATCCCCCATGAATCCTTTACCTCCATCTACCAATCCCATCCCAAATCCATCCTCTTATTCACTTGGAACAAGCACTTTCATCCATGGTGACTCCCTCATAGGAGGTGAACAACTTCCATCTATCACCTATCTTTCTCTAACAAATAATGGACTCGCGTCTTGTTTCCCAAGCACCAAACATCCCATTGCATGTCGCATGCTCCAACTTATGAACTATCAAGGTAAAGGCTTAGGCCTTCATGAACAAGGCATCTTGGAGCCCATCCACACCACATTCCATCCATCATCGCATGGCCTTAGCTATGCATCCCAAGAAAAACAATCTACACAAGTTGATACCATCCACCCACCTTCCAAATTCCATTCATCCAATCCCAAGCATGGTGCATCTCATCGCACTCCTAAATCATATGTTGCCATCCCTCCTCCATCATCTTATCATTTGCAAAAGCATGTGACCATCCATCTCCCTCCATCAAATTTACCTCCACTCCTACCAACTCCCAACATCCCTATCCACAAATCCACTTTACCTCCTATCCTACCAACACCAAACATCCCTATCCACAAATCCTCTTATCCTCCCATCCTCCCAACTCCTAATATCCCCATCCTCAAATCCCCTTACGCATTTATCCATAAATCCACTTTTTACCCCTCCATCCATAAAACCACTAAAATTCCCAATCAAGACCAACAAAAGCACACATCTTTCAAACATGAAGCTTCCCCCAAATCCATGGGATTCAAAAATTTGAATGCCTCAACTCATAAAGCACAAAAGCCTAAGGATATTATCCCTTCCAATCAAAATGAAAAATCAAAAAGGCTATCCAATCCCACACCATCACACGAAAAAGAAAAAACAAAAATGGTGTGGGTCCCTAAACGAAAAGCACCAAACTCTAATGAGGCATCCACATCCCAATCCACCCCAAAATCCCAAACACCCCGCTCCCCATCTAAAAATCCCCTAAAGTCTAAGTCTATTTGGGTCCCTAAAACCCCAAATCAACCATCCAAATATCCCTAGTACTCCCAATCCCTAGTACTCCCAACTCCACATCCCAAGTACAAGCTTCCAAATACATCACGATGTGTGCAACCACTGGTCTTGGTTCCCCTCCATCACTTGCAATTCCCACATACCTGCATCTTTCCATCTTTCGTTCACTATCCTACATATCTTCCCCATCACATTCCTATGGTCCATGCTTTTGCATAATCCACATCATAATCCATTATCCACCATCCATTCCTTCTTCTCCTATCTTCCAACAATCCATGCAATCATAATTCATAATGTTATCCAACATGGGACCATCTTCTCCTTGCTATGGAAACAGACGCTAAAGTCCCCATTCCATCAAAAAAGCAAAAAAGCAAAAAAATCAAAAAACATCAAAAAAATCAAGAAAATAGTAAAGAGAAAAAATATGTCCAATGGTGAAAACCACTCCTCGTGGCACCTTGGGCAAGTACCATGATGAAAACCCCTTGTGGGCGTCATGTGTAATCCCTTCTCCATCCATTTTGTATCCCTACACTTGGGGGCAAAACCGTATCCTTCATCCACATCCATAATATCCTTTCACATCTCATCCACTGTCTTATCTTTATCCTATCATATTCCTATCCACCATCCCCTATGTATCCTATCATTTCCCATCCATCATATCCATTATATCTTGTTTCAACCATCTCTCACCCTAGATCTTGATAAAGACAAGGGGCAACATATCAACAACATGCTTTGGAGACCTCTTGACATACTTCCTTTGTTAGTATATCCTCCATCCATCTACTACAAAGTCCATCCATTCAAACATGAACCCATCATGTAAAATCTTAAGCATTGGGGCATATGATTCCTTGCAACCTAGCCCTTGGAGAAAATCTTGCAATCCCCCATCCATATATCATGCATACCTATCCTACCCATCATCCTTATATTCCATCTATCTAGCACACATCCCTATCACTTGTCGATTCATATATCATGAATCAGCTATCCAATCCCCCTATCCAACCCCATCACTTTCACCTCTAGACTTGGTGTTCCCTTGTCATTGGTATCTAGTGCAAAGGTTATCCACATGAAATCCAATGCTACCATCTCATAATAAACCATTCCTTTTCAAAAATCAAAAAAATTCAAAAACATAAAAAAATTCAAAAAATCCAAAAAAAATCACAAAAAATCAAAACATCAAAAAACATCACAAAAAGCAAAAAAATCCAAAAACATCAAAAATATAAAAAAATCCCAAATCAATAGAAAACACAAAAAATTCCAAAAGTAATCTATCCATCACACAAAAAAATCAAATTCCATCACACTCTCATCATCATCGCATTTATCATCATCCCACATCATCATCACATCTATCCTCAATAAGCTTACACTAGATCCAAGCATTGCATCACCTATCAAAGCATCATCCCTTATCAAAAATCATCAACTATTAAATCAGCATCAACCATAACTTGTCACCATCATATCTTGAGCCAATCTTACATCAACAAAACATGATCCAATCATCAATCGATTCTTGCCTTAGGATATGTCGTTCCTACGATAGGCAGAATCTATCCAATCATCACAACATCATCAAATCATCTATCAATCCCTGCCTTAGGATATATCTTTCCTACGATAGGCATCATCTATCACATCATCATCCATTTTGGCAAAAGATACAATGGTTACTTGTTTGGTTCGTTGGTCTTTTGGTTTTTGATTTTTATCTTTTGTCCTATTCCAAGATCACATCAAAGCTACCTTGATCTTACTATATCATGGTATGTGGCGAAAACATCTAGAATGGGGCATAGTCTTGCTTTTGTATGCTGTGTGGTGCAGGAGCACCTAGGCTAACCTCCATTTTCTTTGTCTTCAATTTTGGCTTGTACCTGACCTTAGCCAAGTCAGGATGATTGAGTGTTTAATTTGGACCTTAGAAGGTCTTGTTTGTGTGTGGTGAGTTAGTCACTAGGACTAAGGTCATCTTAGTTTATCATTGTTGTTAAATGTTGTTTTTTTTTTTTAGCTTGAGACAGCTTATGTTGGAAGGTCGAGCCTTAAATGTGTTGCAACCACATCCTTGTTGTTATAAGATGCCAAGAGGCAGTTGAGGGAGTTTTGGCTCGGAATCAAGGGGATTGAGATCCTAAGATTTAGGATCATGACATATGATAAGTTGCAAAATGTTGTTGTAAAGTTGCATGACAACATTTGTCAGGTTGCATGCAACTTAGTTGGATTGGATTTCCTAAAAATTAGGAGTATGGGATAGATCAACTTCCCTTAAAATATGGCAAAGGCATCTATGTAGGGGTGGTGGCTCATAGATAGTAGTTAGAGTAGATTGTAATCAAGTTTTGGTTTGAAGGAATAAAAAAAATCCTGCATTTTCTGTGTTTCACCCCAGTATCTTAAAAAAAATAGAGATAACAAAGGCGTTGGATCTAAGTTTACTGAACTTATCCAAGCATTCTTCCATTTGGAAGCAAGTTTATCTGATTTGAGTTAGGTGTTTTGTGTAAATAAGTAGAGTTTAGGCTTTTTATTGTCTCATTCTGAACAGACAGTTTTTCTATGGCTCCCCCATGAAGTCTAACCACGGGGTCTTCTTGAGGAGGGATGGATATGTTAGGGGAGCCAATAGTTTGTATATCTTTAGCAGTAGGAAGTATAGGGAATGGAGCAAGGATTATCAAACTCAAACTCTAAGCGAGCTAGGACAGTCCGGTTAGGAGTTTGAGAGAGAAAAGTGAAGAACATAGGCAGGGGTTACAAGTACTGTACAGAAGGAGCATGGTACCAGGTAGGGTAAAGTAAGATCTTCATATGTTAGAAGGATTGAAACTTCAATCAATCCATTAGAAGTACATTTGAAGGATAAAGCAGAAATACCCTAGGAATTAGGTCAATTAGCCCTTTTACCCTTGATTGTAGGAATCCATTGTATGGAGAAGACAGGGGTCTGACTCCCTGTGAAACATTTAAAGGTTCATAAAGGGTGTCTGGAAGTGAAGTTCATTTGCTAGGTTGTTTGACAAGTTTAAGCAAGAAAAGGGAAAAAGTGACTGGTAAGGGCTACAAGGAGATAGGCCTCACCAAGGCAAAATCTTGGAAACGGGTAGTGTGAAGATAGAATACCATCCAAAATGGATCTATTTGGGTGTGTAATGCATGTTTACAGTACCTCTAGCTCCCCTACAAGCAATTCAAGTTTGATAATGAAGTTGGCACTTAGATCCTTCTAAGTGTAGGAGTTTGACTACAAGTTCTAATGGTGTTAAGTCCTCCAAGGTTATGCACAAGGAGTAAGACTCTTGTAGCAGAGTTGAAACAAGGCTTAGTTGATGATCTAAGTCAAGACAGAACCTAGAAATGGTTAGGTTCTTGAGGGAAGGCAGAGAGAAGTCTTCTAGTAGGTTGGTGCAAGCAAACCCTGGAGCAAACATACACCATATTGGTATCAGAGCCTAGTTTGATCAAGGCTTGTGATTGATGTTGTAGTCCACTGAGTCAGTAGGAGAAAACACACCAGAGGAAAGAACCATGGTGACCAATGCTGAGTTAGCTAAAAAGGTAGAAGAGCAAGAGGAGGACAACCGGCTGCTAAGAGAAAGGTTGTCTCGAATGGAGAAGCTCCTGGATGACGTTCAAGAAATAGCAGACAAAGTGAAGGATAAGATAGAATAGAAGGAAGAGCAAGAAGCCAAGGAAAAAGAAGAGGACTTGGAGGAGGAAGCTCCAAAACTTGACCATGTTCTTGCTGAAGAACCCTTCTTGAAGGCATTGCAGGCCTTAAGTGGCAAAGCTTTGGAAGGAGTACCACTATTCAGTGGACAAATGGACCCTGATTCAGTTGTGGACTGGATTGAGAGTATTGAAAATCACTTTGAATGTGATGGTATAACAGAGGCCCAAAAAGTAAAGGTGGCCAAGTCAAGGTTGAGAGGAGCAGCTCTCACATGGTGGAAATTTGTACAAGCTGAAAGAGAGAAAGAAGGCAAAGGTCCCATAGTTACATGGAGAGGAATGGTAACTAAAATAAGGCAGACCTATCTACCTGATGACTATGAAGTTCAGTTGCATAGGAGAAGACACAATCTTAGGCAAAAAGATATGGATGTCCAAACATACACCGAGGAGTTTCAAAAATTGTGCCTTAGATCAAAGGTGGTTGAAGATGAAAGCATCAAGCTAGCAAGGTACTTAATGTTGTTATATGGAGCCTAATCAGACTCGGAGGTTATATTTACCCCACTTTTATCGGCGCGGTTTCCCCCCAAATTCCTACGGGGTCAAGGGGCAGCGCCCCTTGCGGGGGTTTGGGGGCAGCGCCCCCAAGACGGGGTCAAGGGGCAGTGCCCCTTGCGGGGTCCAGGGGCAGCGCCCCTGGCGCATTCCTTGTCGCGATATAGGGCGAGGTCAAGGGGCAGCGCCTCCGTGGGGGCTCGGGGGCAACGCCCCCGAAACCTCACACAGTTTTTTATTATTTTATAATGCACCGGGAGTTAATTTTTTCATTGACCGACATAAGAAAACCCTATTTTGTAACTGACAAAAAACTTGATAAAAAGCGGCTAAGGGTTAGGGTTTTGATATTGTATTGTAGCATTTTGCAGCGGTATTGAGTTGCAGGGATTGTTGATTGTAATTGGTTTGATTTACTGGATAATAATATTGGACTCTCTGTTTGGTGGATGTAGCCCGAGTTTGGGTGAACCACGTTAAAAATTGTCTCTCGCTATTATTATTTCTGTGTATTTCCATTTCTCTGTTTAATCTTTATTTGCATTTAATTGATATCTTCTGCCGGCTAACCCTAACACTTAAATGGGCTCAAGTGGTCTATCCAAGAAGACATGAGCCTAGTGAACTTCAAAACCATCTGCCAATGCTATCAAATGGCCTTGAAGATAGAGGAGAAAGGCAAAAGGAAGCAAGAGCAAAACCCCAAAAGTAGAGGTAAAGGGAAAGACAACAGAGGACAAAGAGGTGGCTATGGTGGAAGGAGTTCAGAACCAAGGGCCCAAGGAGAAGTCAGATACTCTAAGCAACAAGAAGGAAGCTCTAGTAGAGGTGGTAGAGGAAGAGGCTCCAGCTCTAGAGGAAGAAATGGTGGACAAGGTAGAGGTAACTACTTTAACAACATGAAATGCTATCACTACAATCAATTGGGACACCTGGCCTATAGATGTCCAGAGAAAGGTAGTACTTCTCATGGAGGTGATAAGAGAACTAACCTGGTTCATGATGAGACAGCTGCAGCAGATAAACATCCTGAAGTATCATTGAATTCAGAGGAAGGTGAGAACCTCATGATGAGGAGAACTTTGATCAAGGAGCCAGTGAAAGAAGAACCAAGTCAAAGGAGGTCCCTGTTTAGAATAAAGTGTAAGATGATGGGAAAAGTGTGTAAAGTTATCATTAACTCAGGGTCTACTGACAATATTGTGTCAGAGGAGATAGTCAGCAAGCTAAAGTTGACAAGGATACCCCACAACAATCCTTACAAGGTCACATGGCTCAATAAAGGTCAACATGTCTTGGTGAATGAACAAGCATGGGTGGAGTTCTCAATTGGTAGGTACAAGGACAAAGTTTTGTGTGATGTGTTACCTATGGATGCATGTCACTTGCTCCTAGGTAGACCATGGCAATTTGACTGCCAAGCTGTGCATGATGGAGCAAAGAACTCCTATACTTTCAAGAAAGATAAGGTAACCTTCAAAATTCAGTCTTTGCTAGAAGATACAGAGGTGCAGATAGCAGGTCCTAACTGCTCATGGTTGGTGAAAAAGAGTTCTTCAAAGCCTTGGAAGAAGGAGAAGGAGTTGGCTATGCAATGATGATCAAGCCAAGAGAGTTGAGCAAAGAGAAAGCAGCTGAAAAACCAGAGCTTTCTAAGGAGATACAGAAATTGTTGCAGATCTATGAAGGCATTGTAAGTAGTGGTCAACTAGCAACATTACCCCCTAAGAGAGCCATAAGTCATAGGATAGACTTGATACCAGGGGCTACCCTACCAAACAAAGTAGCCTACAAGATGACTCCTCAACAAAATGAGGAAATAGCTAGGCAAATTCAAGAACTTCTAAACCAAGGTCTAATTAAAAAGAGCATTAGTCCATGTATAGTACCCACTGTCTTAGCACCTAAAAAGGGAGGAGAATGGAGGCTTTGTACTGATTCCAGGGCCATAAATAAGATAACCATCAGGTATAGGTTTCCTATCCCTAGGATTGAAGATCTCATGGATTGTCTAGGTGAAGCTAGGTACTATACCAAGATAGATTTAAAGAGTGGTTATCACCAAATTAGGATAAATGAGGGAGATGAGTGGAAAACAGCTTTCAAAACCAACGAGGGTCTCTATGAGTGGCTAGTTATGCCATTTGGATTGTTTAATGCCACCTCCACATTCATGAGACTCATGAATGAAATCCTCAAAGATTACATTGGCAAATTTGTAGTGGTGTATCTTGATGATATACTAATTTATAGAAAAACAAGAGAAGAGCATCTCCAATAGATAGAGTTGATTTTTAAGAAGCTGCGGGAGGAGAAGTTGAAGATAAATTTGGAAAAGTGTGAGTTCATCAAAATAGAGCTGGTGTACCTTGGATTTGTGCTATCACATGGCAACTTGAAGATGGACAGCAGCAAAGTGGAAGCCATCCTTAATTGGCCTACTCCAAAGACAGCAACAGAGGTAAGAAGCTTCCATGGTCTTGCTCAATACTATAGGAAGTTTATAAGACAGTTTAGTGCTATTTGTGCTCCTATGTTGGATACCATTAAAGGAAGAATGAAGACTAAGTTTGTGTGGAATGAGCAAGCTAACAAAATTTTTGAGTTGCTGAAGGAAAAGATAGCTACCCAACCTGTTTTGGTGTTACCAAGCTTTGAGAAGCTCTTCACCATTGAGTGTGATGCAAGTAATGTGGCTATTGGAGCTGTTTTCAGTCAAGAGAGCAGACCGGTGGCTTTTCATTCAGAGAAGTTAAGTGAAGCCAAGAAGAAGTATTCTTCTTATGACCTTGAGATGTATGCATTGGTCCAGGCTTTAAGAAAATGGAGGCACTACTTGCTTCCCAAGGAATTCATAGTGTATTCAGACAACCAAGCACTCAGTTTCCTGCATTCACAAGAGAAGTTGAGTCACAGACACATGAAATGGGTGGAGTACTTGCAAGCTTACACCTTCAATATCAAGCACAAAAAAGGAGCTCTCAACAAGGTGGCAGATGCCTTTAGCAGAAGAGTCCTCACCATTCAAGAGATTCAGTTGAAGAGCATGGGGATAGATCATTTCAAAGATCTATATGCAGATGATGAAGATTTTGCAGACATCTATAAGGTATGTGCTGAATACAAGAATCACTTTCATAGTAAATATGTTGAAAATACTTTGCAAAGTGAACTTTTGTTTAAAGGGAATCAGCTATGTGTTCCTAGAGGTTCTATTAGGGAGAACTTGATACAAGAAAAGCATAATGGTGCATTGAGTGGTCATTTTGGGATCACCAAGACTCAAGAACTTGTTCAAAGGTTTTACTACTGGCCAAGGATGAACCTAGATGTTAGGAGGTATGTGGAGCGTTGTATGGTGTGTCAAAAGGCCAAGGGCACTTCTTCAAATGCAGGCCTATACCAACCACTACCTATCCCTACTAGGCCATGGGAATGCTTGAGTATGGACTTTGTAGTTGGGTTACCCAAGACAAGGCAAGGCAGGGACAGTGTTTATGTGGTTGTGAATAGATTCAGCAAAATGGCTCACTTTGTGCCATGTAAAACAACCAATGATGCCAGTCATATAGCCTCTCTTTTCTTGAAGGAGATAGTAAGGATTCATGGATTACCAATTAGCATTGTATTAGACAGAGACACTAAGTTCATGAGTCATTTTTGGAAGACTCTTTGGCAAAGATTGGGCACTAATTTATCCTTTGGATCTGCATACCATCCCCAAACTGATGGTCAAACCGAAGTGGTTAATAGAACTCTTGGGAATCTCTTAAGATGCTTGACCAAGGAGTATGTTCAATTATGGGATCAATTGATTGGGCAAGCTGAATATGCCTATAATGATACTATAAATAGATCAACAGGGAAGAGTCCCTTTAAAATTGTCTATGGGCTACATCCTAGAGGAATCTATGAGCTGAGAGAGTTAAGGGATGGAGTCAAAGAAAGTGGATATGCTGATGATTTTGCCTATGCAATGCAGGAGATTCATGATATAGTCAGAAAAACATTGGTAGAAAATACCATGAAGCATAAGACCAAGGTGGATGAGCATAGAAAAGAAGTGCAGTTCCATATTGGAGACTTAGTGATGGTGCATTTAAACAAGTCTAGACTACAGAAAGGAGTCCCTCATAAGTTGCAAATGAAGAGGATAGGTCCCTATCCTATCTTGGAGAAATATGGAAACAATGCTTTCAAGGTGCAGTTACTAGATGACAGTGGACTGTCCCCTGTTTTTAATGTTGCAGATCTAGTCCATTACAAAGGACCACCACCAAACATGGATCAGACCCTCCATGAAGTCATTCAAGATGTGGAAGAACTCAAACTGCCCTCTGCTACAGTCAAACAAGCTGACAGTATACTGGATACTAGGGTCTATAAGAGAACCAGAACCAAGGAGTACAAAGAACATCTGATTAAAAGACATGGTCAACCTGATGCTGATGTAGTGTGGATCAAGGAATCAGAGTTCAAGAAGTTGGGCATTGATCTCAACTTGCTCAATCCAAGGGTGGATTGAAATCTTTTGTTTTGGGGAGGATGGTGCAGGAGCACCTAGGCTAACCTCCATTTTCTTTGTCTTCAATTTTGGCTTGTACCTGACCTTAGCCAAGTCAAGATGATTGAGTGTTTAATTTGGACCTTAGAAGGTCTTGTTTGTGTGTGGTGAGTTAGTCACTAGGACTAAGGTCATCTTAGTTTATCATTGTTGTTAGATGTTGTTCTTTTTTTAGCTTGAGACAGCTTATGTTGGAAGGTTGAGCCTTAAATGTGTTACAACCACATCCTTGTTGTTATAAGATGCCAAGAGGCAGTTGAGGGAGTTTTGGCTCGGAATCAAGGGGATTGAGATCCTAAGATTTAGGATCATGACATATGATAAGTTGCAAAATGCTATTGTAAAGTTGCATGACAACATTTGTCAGGTTGCATGCAACTTAGTTGGATTGGATTTCCTAAAAATCAGGAGTATGGGATAGATCAACTTCCCTTAAAATATGGCAAAGGCATCTATGTAGGGGTGGTGGCTCGTAGATAGCAGTTAGAGTAGATTGTAATCAAGTTTTGGTTTGAAGGACTAAAAAAAATCTTGCATTTTCTATGTTTCACCCGAGTATCTTAAAAAAAATAGAGATAACAAAGGCATTGGATTTGAGTTTACTAAACTTATCCAAGCATTCTTTCATTTGGAAGCAAGTTTATCTGATTTGAGTTAGGTGTTTTGTGTAAATAAGTAGAGTTTAGGCTTCTTATTGTCTCATTCTGAACAGTCAGTTTTTTCTATGGCTCATCCATGAAGTCTAACCACGGGGTCTTCCTGAGGAGGGAAGGATATGTTAGGGGAGCCAATAGTTTGTATATCTTTAGCAGTAGGAAATATAGGGAATGGAGCAAGGATTATCAAACTCAAACTCTAGGCGAGCTAGGACAGTTCGGTTAGGAGTTTGAGAGAGAAAAGTGAAGAACATAGGCAGGGGTTACAAGTACTGTACAGAAGGAGCATGGTACTAGGTAGGGTAAAGTAAGATCTTCATATGTTAGAAGGATTGAAACTTCAATCAATCCATTAGAAGTAGATTTGAAGGATAAAGCAGAAATACCCTAGGAATTAGGTCAATTAGCCCTTTTACCCTTGATTGTAGGAATCCACTGTATGGAGAAGACAAGGGTCTGACTCCCTGTGAAACATTTAAAGGTTCATAAAGGGTGTCTGGAAGTGAAGTTCATTTGCTAGGTTGTTTGACAAGTTTAAGCAAGAAAAGGGAAAAGGTGACTGGTAAGGGCTACAAGGAGATAGGCCTCACCAAGGCAAAATCTTGGAAACGAGTAGTGTAAAGATAGAATACCATCCAAAATGGATTTGTTTGGGTGTGTAATGCATGTTTACAGTACCTCTAGCTCCCCTGCAAGCAATTCAAGTTTGATAATGAAGTTGGCACTTAGATCCTTCTAAGTGTAGGAGTTTGACTACAAGTTCTAATGGTGTTAAGTCCTCCAAGGTTATGCACAAGGAGTAAGACTCTTGTAGCAGAGTTGAAACAAGGCTTAGTTGATGATCTAAGTCAAGACAAGAACCTAGAAATGGTCAGGTTCTTGAGGCAAGGCAGAGAGAAGTCTTCTAGTAGGTTGGTGCAAGCAAACCCTGGAGCAAACATAAACCACTGTGCTTGTGGGTTGGTCTCATTACTCCAAGGTAGTATTCATATCTTGTTGATCATAGGGTTGGTTCTAGCATATTGATCTCCTTATGCATCTAAGGTTCATCATACCTTTTGTGTACTAAGGGCTTATGCTATGAGTCCCCTTCCCTTGTCTAGACAAGGTTGTACTACCTTGGGCATGCATGGGATCATCCCTTTGTCTGCGTGTCTCGTCCATGCAAATGTTGGATAAACATCATCACCCTGGTCTTCTATACCTTGGTGAACATATCCACTTTGCTATATCAAACCTAGGATTGCTCAAGTTTAGTTTCAGCATAATGATCATCCACCAATCATCTCCAAACCTCATCATCCTTTCATCCCACCACTTTTCCTTTGACCAGTTCAACCAATATGTTCCATCCATTTCGAGAGCACAACCGTGTTCTCACAACCTGCCTATCCTTTCAAGGGGGCATCACCCTTACCAATTATCCCCAAACCTTACCCTATTCTTCCAAACCAAAATCTTTTTTCTATCCAATCCATCTCTATGTTCTAACTTCTTTGAAATGATGTTACTTAGTTGCAACACCATCTCAAAGAGGGGCAAATGTAGACACCGAAAATTGGATTGCTCTGCAAACCAATTTCCCGTACCTCTACACTAATCCACTCTTCCCATCTGCATATCCCTGGTGATCAATTAATTCACCTAATTAATCTATTTAATCTTATAACCCTATCCTATCAATTGAATGAATATTCCTAATATTTATTTAGTTGATTTATCCATTTCCCTAATCCCTGTTAATTAGATAAATCCTGCTTATTTGAATTAATCTAGACTTAAGTTAATTAAGATAACACCTAATTAACCCTACTTACCTCATCATCCACTCACTGAATTTAAAATTCAATTGTCTCTCACTATCCTCCACTAAACTGAATTTAAAATTCAGTTGTCCCCCACAATCCTCCAATCACTGAATTTAAAATTCAGTTGTCTCCCACTATCCTCCACTCATTGAATTTAAAATTCAGTTGTCCCCCATTATCCTCCACTCTTCCCAAAAATGAATTATTAATTCATCCACTATCCTCCACCCTTCCCAAAATGTGAATTATTAATTCATCCACTAGGAATAAAAGATTCACTTTTATTCCTAGCCCTTGATCCCATCAACTGAATCCTCACCCTCCATCCTCATCTCAAAAATTCTATAAATTGGACCCCTCTCTAAGCCATTGGAGAGAGACCTCTTCATGCATTAGACCTCTGCCAAAATCACTCCACAATCTCCTCATCTCATCAAACCTCTGCCAAAATCACTCTAGCCATTCCCCATCTCCATCTCAATCAGGCATCAAACCACTTGTCTCTCATCTACATTGTGTTGTATGCATTGAGCAATCCACATCTTGCATCATTTGGGAAACATCTGAGGAGACTAATTGGGTGCATCTCCTTCCCGCATGGATCCGTGAGTAAGAAGGAAGGTAAAATTGTGTTATTTGCATTTGATTTACATTATAACCTTCGTTTTGATTTCAGTGATTATAGTATAATAGTCATATGATGGTTAAAGCCTGTGCAAGTTGAATGTGGTTTAATAAGGCTATTTAGACTACCCATGATTATACCTATTACCTTTGGCTAAGAAGCTAGTATAGTTATTAAAGACCATAGTTATATAATGTGGCAGATTGCATGCTATCCAAGTCATTAGAAATGAATCTATTTTACTAATGATAACTACCCTTTATTTTATTAAGTGTGATTAGTGTTTATTACCTAAGCTCATAAGGGTAATTAGAGCAATCAATCATTGCAAGTCACACTATTTAACTAAGGTAAGGAATGCCTAGAATAGCATGAATATGATTTTATCTTATATGATAGAATGTTGTGAACCATGATATACCTAGACTGGTGAATATGGTTTGATTTGTGTTGTGATTAAAAGTGGAATAAGGTAGCGAGGAGTCACAAGTTCCTCATTACAAAAGTAACCTAATTGGTTGAAACAAACCCAAGATGGGAGTGGATTGTCCTAGTATGGACTACGAATCGAATTGATCTTGCTTACACTAGACCTAGAGTGAAAGGTCAAATTAAACTTATTGTAGGACATGACAACTTATAAGTCAAGTCAGGGTGGTGGACATACGGCAATGTTCATGGTGAAATGTCTATGTATGTGAAACTTTGGCCAAACTAATGCATCTGTCTCTACATGCATTATCAGTCCATAGTGCTCCAGATGGCATAATGGTCTCTAGAAGGGTCATGCATAGTTAGAGGGATTCTATAGTTGCATGACCATGAGACATTATGAAGGACACATGACTAGATACTCAGATGGCTAACCTAATAGTTCCTAATATCTATCCCTTCCGTGAAGGGTTGGGCAACTTCCAAGTAGGAGGATGTGCAGGGGACCGTTAGTCTGTGGTTGGCGGAAAAGCACCTGGATGATGCTCTCCTGCCCAAGCATGAGGCAAGCTGAGGCTTATGAAGATGAATGTCATTTGTTCCAGATATAGTGTTTTCTATTTTATGACTTGATGGTCAATTGTAATGTATAATTTTGATATATATAATGCCTTGAGCATATCTTGTACATGCATAGTGGTAGTTATTCACTAAGGAAATGAATTTGATTATTAAAATCATAAGCTTCATTATATTATGTTTAGAATATCATGCTTAATTGATGAAATGATATTGAAGCATTATTGTTTAACTTGAATTGGTTAATAAGGTGGTTAAAGTTATATCATGATTTAGTTAAATGATTATGTTAAAGTTTGTGTATTATGGAATGAGATGTTACATATGGTATTAGAGCAACTGGGTTCAATACATGGACCTATGAGCTCACTACTTGATGATTATTTGTATCCAACATTAAGTATGCTAATGTTTGGATGTTCTATGCTAGAATGGTAAGAACTAGAACAACACCCTGAATGAAGGTAATTGATAAAGGGAATTACCTTAATTTCTAGAAAGAAAAAGCAAGAGGCTCAAGGATGAATAAACATGAACAGACTGGCTGCCTAGTAGGAGCATTTTTAACTGATGAGGAAACCTTAGCTGATGCAGTGAAATGCATCAAGCAGGAGTTAAGCAAAGCAGAAAGGATGGCTACCCCTAACTCTACTGATGCATCAGTAGGACCCTCTTCCCCTAAAGCACCAGCAGAAGAAAATAAACCTGAGGATTATGATGTACATAAGGAGAGTGTGAAGGGGTACTAATGTGTACCCTCACCTCCTAAGACTGAAAAGAAACTATGAATATGGGAAGTTATCCCAAATTGTAAATTACTTGTAGTAGAAAGGTGTAAATACAATTTTGTAAATTTTGGTGGATTATATGTAATCCAATGGAAACTACAATGCAATGGCAAAATTTTGACAATCTTTCCTTTCTTGTTAAAGATTACATGAATGTGAATAGATTTGTAAAATGAATGAAATAAATGACATGGAAAAACTAATCCGTGATTAACTTGCAAACTTCAGAAAGAAGTAGATTATAGAAAAGGTTCAGATTAGAACCAGAATGGGGAATAGCTAGGATGAAGGAGCACCTTTAGGGCAATCCAAGTCTAAGTTAGACTAGATCTTGACTTTGTTGAAAGAAACAAGGATGAGGGTAGAAACTCTCGAACATGAAGTAAGAGGTTAGTGAGAAGACAGGTGGGATGCTTATGATGGGGGTGATGGTGAGGAATACCATAATGACACCACCCAAAGTGAGCATAGATAAAATAACTCTGCAGCTAGATAGGAAAGGGATAAGAGGAACCTTACAACTATGAAACTGTCTCATGACATGAAAAAGGTCATGCCTCCTAAATTTGACTGACCCGTAAGCAGAGATGCCGCAGAGGCATGGATTATGGAAATGGAGAAGTATTTTGAAATTAGAAACTATAATGAGGTTACTAAAGCTGTGTGGGGAGTATTCCAGCTGGCAGGTGAAGCATCCACATGGTGAATGAATAAAAAGACAAAACTAGGCTTGAGGTCTACAAGCCTTACATGGGACAGGTTAGTAGAACTTTTTAGGCAAAGATGTTTGCCTCAGCTATTCTATGATCAGAAACTTATAGACTTTCAAAATTTGAAATAGGATTATATGTTTGTAAATGAATATTGGGAAAAATTCACCTGACTATTGAAGTTTGTGCCACAGTACCAATAGGATTAGAAATTATGTATTTGAAAGTTTATAATGGGGTTGAATGCACAACTTGGGGGTGAGTTTGATGTTCATGGTCCTACTACTATGGACCAGGTCTATGAGAAGGCTGACAAGTAAGAACAGAAACTGAAGGCTATGTTAGCTTATAGAGAAAGAAATCGAAAGAGATATAATTAGTCTCAATCTTCTCGATCCTCTAAGAAAAAGGGGAAGAAACATGTATATACTGAGAAAAATGACAAAGGGACCAAGAATAAACAAATTGAGTCCGGGGGAGAGAAAAAGGGGAATAATCACTCCAGGAAGAATGGAGACAATTCTAGCAAACCTTACGAGAGGCGAGGACCAGTAGGTGGATGCTACACTTGTGGCGGAGATCACTACGCCAATCAGTGTCCCAACAAAACACAGGGAGCACAACCAAGAGGAAACCTTCTACCTCCTTAGCAAGTGGCGTTCCAATAATATATCCATGTAGCCTTGGACAACCAGCAAGCCAAGCACCAAATAACTCCCCTTGAGACAACATGTACTTTATTTGGAGTTTCGATTTCATTTTTGATTGATACTGGTGCTACAAAATGCTTTATTTCCCCTAACATTATAAATAAAATTCCTAGAAAGGCAGGATTCATGGCAAACACTTGTCTTTAGAATATGCAAATCACACCAAGGCTTAGGTAGAGCAATGATTGTTTGAGGCTAGGGTTGAACTTATGAGCTTTTCCACAGAAGTAAATCTTTATGTAGCCCCACTAGGTTTGTATGATGTTATCCTAGGAATAAATTGGCTATGGAGACATTGAGCCAAAGTGGATTGTTATGCCAAAATAATAGAGTGCCTGGATGATTTAGGAAATAAAGTCTTTCTCCAAGGGAAACGTAGGGAAGTGAAACTAAGGCAAATTTCTGCTTTCCAAATGAAAAGAGCTCAAAGGAAAGGATGTCAGCATTTTGCTGTCAAAATGGAAAAACTAAATGAGACTAGGAAACTTACTTCCAAGATGACTTAATGTTTTATGAATCGTAGAAACTTAATGAAGTTGGGATGAAGGAGTCCATAGGTCAAAAAAGATCAGATATGGATAGGTATCCTTTCCTTAGAGACTTTGAGGACATATTCCTGGATGAGCTATCAGGGTTACCTCCTAAAAGAGCCTTTGATTTCACCATTGATATTATTCCTGGGTTAGAACCTATTTCTAAAGCCCCCTATAGAATGACCACTACAGAACTAATGGAGTTAAAAGATCAACTATAAGAGTTGTTAGATAAAGGGTTGATTAGGCCCAGTGTGTCACCATGGGGAGCACCAGTCATTTTTGTGAAAAAGGAATATGGTATTTTGCGGTTGTGCATAGATTACAACATGTTGAAGAAAGAAATCAATAAGAACAAATACCCTTTACCTTGCATCGATGATCTTTTTTATTAGATGAGGGGTGCAATAGTATTTTCCAAAATTGATCTTCAGTCTAGATATCACCAATTGAGGTTGAAGGATGAGGACATCCATAAGACAACCTTTAGAATGAGGCATGAACATTATGAATTCACTATCCTACCTTTTGGATTAACTAATGCGCCGGCGGCATTTATGAATCTTATGAATACTATGTTTAGAGACTGTCTAGACAAGTTTGTTTTAGTGTTTCTTGATGAGATTTTGATTTATTTCAAGAATGAGGAAGAGCATTTACATCATTTGAGAATTGTTCGTCAAAGGTTGAGAGAGCATAAACTGTACGACAAGCTCTCCAAATATACCTTCTTTCAAAATGAGGTATAATACTTGGGCCACATAATTTCAGCTAAAGGGACAGCTATGGACCGAGCTAAGATTAAGGCTATTTTGGAATGGCCAATACCAAGAAATGTGCATGAGGTCAAAGTTTCATGGGCCTTGCTAGTTATAACAAGAAGTTTGTGAAAAAATTCTCTAAAATTGCATATCCTATAACTTCCTTGCAAAGAAAGGGAAAGAAGTTTGAATGGTCAGAAAAGTACTAGGAGGCCTTTGACCTACTGAAGGAAAAATTGACTTCTGCACCAATTTTGAAAGTACATGACCAGAAGGTTAGTTTGTAGTCATTACCAACGGCTCAAGAGAAGGCTTAGGTTGTGTACTAGTCCATGATGGATAGGTCATCGCCTATGAATTGTGAAAATTGAAAAACTATGAACAAAATTATACCCCACATAATTTAGAACTGGCAGTAATCATCCATGCTCTACAGATGTGGAGACACTACCTACTTGGGAAACCTTTTGAGCTAAAACCTAATCATTAGGGACTCAAATATCTATCCACTAAGCACCATCTTAATGCTTGGAAAAGAAGATGGTTGGAATTCATCTTGGGTTATGATTTTGAGATTAAATACATACAAGGAAAACAAAATCAAGTGGCAGATGCTTTGAGTAGGAGAAGACACATCTCCTCTATGGTCTCCATAGATTCTAATTTTAGGAATCAGGTGTTACAAAAATCTAAGGGAGATGAGTTTTACAAGAAGGTAAAACATGCCCTTGAGGAAAATCTGCAGAACCCTAGATATGAAGGATTCAACCTTGAACCAGATGGGTTATTAAGGTTTAAAGGTAGGATGTACATACCTAACTTAGCAGAGTTAAGGAATACGGTATGGAAGGAGGTCCATTCTGCACCATATTCTGGACATCTTGGAGTAACGAAGTTACTTGCTGATGTGAAACCACTATATTTCTAGAAAGGAATGAAGAGGGATGCTACAAATTTTGTAGCTACATGTATTGAATGCCAGAGGGTGAAGGAGGAACACCATCACCCGAAAGGGCTCTTATATCCTCATGAAATTCCTGAGTGGAAATGGAAAATTATAAGCATAGACTTTGTGCAAGGGCTTCCTATGTCAAGGAACATGCACAATGATATCTTGGTTGTGGTGGATAGACTCACCAAAACCACTCATTTTATACCTAGAAACTTGATGGATGGGGCAATCGTCATTGCTCAAAAATTTGTTCAAGAGATTTTTAGACTGCATGGCATTCTTGAGAAGATTATCTCAGATAGGGATGCATGAATGACATCTAGGTTTTGGCAAACCTTATTCTCTTCACTTGGTACCTAGTTGAACATAAGCTCTACTTATCATCCTAAAATGGATGGACAAATTGAAAGGGTAAACCAAGTGTTAGAGGACTTATTGACAATGTATTGCATGGATTAGCAGTACAAATGGGAGGATTATCTTCCTCTGGTGGAATTCACCTACAGTAATTCCTATCACTCAGTTATTAAGATGGCTCCATTTGAGGCATTATATGGATGTTAGTGTTGAACCCCTATAAGCTGGGATAAGCTAGAAGATAGGCTTAGCCTTGGTCCAGAAATGCTATCAGAGGTGGAAGAGCAAGTCCATCTGATAAAAAGAAGGCTAGCATAAGCCAATGATAGGTAAAAGAGTTATGCGGATGCAAAGTGTATTGAAAGGCATTTCAATATGGGAGATAAAATTCTCCTAAGGGTAAAACCTCAAAAATGTTCCATCAAATTTGGAAAAATGTCCAAACTGGGACCAAGCTATGTGGGCCCTTTCAAAGTTCTTTAGAAAGTCAACCTAGTAGCATACATAATTGCTCTATTGCTAGCACTTTCAATGATGCATAATGTGTTTCATGTTTCATATTTGAAAAAGTTTAATTTTGCTGACAATCAAATTCCTATGCTTGATTGGAATACTCTACAGGTGAATGACCCAGGAGTGGTGGTTATCGAGCCCATCAAGGTGCTCGAAACACATAAGCTACCCTTACGAAACAAAGAAATAACATAGTGCAAGTTCAAGTGGGACCAATATGGAGAAGAAAATGCCACCTGGGAAAACTTTGATGACTTTCATGCTAGATTTCCTCATCTTTTCTAAAACATTTGTTGATTATGCTCTTGAAACATTTTCCTAATATTTTGAATTACTTTTAAGATAATTAATCATCGAGGATGATGATTCTTATGGGGGAGATATGTTAAATCCCTAATTTACAATTAGACTTAATCATTAACTTTGCATGATAATTAGGAGGATTAGTTAGGAATTGGATTATTGATGTTTGTGAAAAATGTCAGATTAATCATTGCTTCTAACTTATGATAGTTAGTAATGAGATTCTAGATTTAAATGATTATTTAATTATTATGATTTATTGATTATATGGTGATGCACTAATCATGACTTTTTGATTGTGAGTTGGATCAGGAAAGTGATCATCTTTCAAAGACAGAAGGAGAGTATCATTCGGGAGGAAGGAATAGATGTTGGGAAATTGGGGTCAACAACCATCTAAGTTTCAGACATTTTATCCTTTAGAACCGTGTAAGTTGGCGTAAGTTACGCTTTGTCTTAACTAGTTGATTTTTCCTCTTTTCATGACTTGTCAATTTAGTCATTTCAACAATGTTGTATTGACTCAAGTAACAATATTCTCACAATGCCAAATCAAGTCGAGAGTTGGTCTTGTTTTGTTAGAGCATAATCTTATCACTCTTAATATTTTCAATTTGGGATTATAAATCCATCTTTTGGTCTGTTAAGTTTTGGATCCCTAGTGAAGAGGGGAGAGTGATGCTTGATCCCTGAATCATAATGATATTTTGGTTAATCTAAGTATTCTCATATATCTAGTTCATGCGTGATATAATATTATAATCTAATTATATAACTTGATATTAAATGTCATGCAATGCTATTGTGTTTACTATTTTTAATATAGATGACATAATAACTAGGGGAGCTTCGAGCTCACCATATTTTGGCAAATGTCATGTTTGAGCAAGTCTTGATCATGGTAGTGGGTTGAGTGGGAGAAACCACTCGCACCACCTTGGTAGAGGGTGGTAGTTCACACGATAATAGGCATGTGGATTTCGTTGATGAGATAATCCCTAAAGTCTTCTTGGGGGGTTAGGATTATCATCTTATGTTTTTCAGGGAAGAGAGAGCGTTGGCTCTGCACTGGGAAGAGACTTTCAAAACCAGAAAAGTAGAGGTCGAATTGATCACAGCTTGATTTTGAGGAACTATATACAGGTAGAATGAATCATATAATCCTTGTATTCACTTTGGAATATAAGTTTCATTTTCTTTTGAGCTCTTTTAGCATGCAAATCATTTGGATCCTACACTCATATTGCTATTGCTATGATGTTTGTATCTTTGACACATTTTCATTGCCAGAGGCTTGAGACCTTACAACCAAGTTGATAGTCTTTAAAGTATACTTGATACAGGGGCTCAAGGGCTTTTGACTGAGCTATATTACTTTCTTACTATGTATGAACTCAAGGCTGAAGCCTAAACTATATGATATTACTTTTTTTACTATGTATGAGCTCAAGTCTGAAGGTCGAGCCATATAATAATACCTTCTTGCTATGTTTAAGCTATATAATCTTTATGGTGACTTCACTCAAGGCCTTATAGCTGAATGGCATTGCATGACAAACTTTTTATGTGTCTAGCTCGAGGTCATGGAGACCGAGCTTCACCACCTTGTATTTCATACCCATGCCTAAGTACATGACCATGAAGGCCGAACTTTGTTACAATGTTTATTATGCTATTTTTTTAGCTCAAGGCCACAAAGGTTGAACTTATTACATGGAAATTCATACTGCAACCATGGCTCAAAGCCATCCCAGATGAGCCCATGTTTAAACTATAAAATATGAATGTTGAGTAATGATGTGACATGGATAACATGTGTCATGACTCGTATATTGAGTCAAGCCTGAGGTGCTTGTGACATAAAGGTGCCGAGCAATGATGTATAATAGTCATATGATGGTTACAGCCTATGCAAGTTGAATGTAGTTTAATAATGGTATTTAGACTACCCATGATTATATCTATTACCTTCGGCTAAGAAGCTAGTATAGTTATTAAAGACCATAGTTATATAATGTGGCAGCTTGCATGCTAGCCAAGTCATTAGAAATGAATTTGTTTTACTAATGATAACTACCCTTTATTTTATTAAGTGTGATTAGTGTTTATTACCTAAACTCATAAGGGTAATTAGAGCAATCAATCATTGCAAGTCACACTATTTAACTAAGGCAAGGAATGCCTAGAATAGCATGAATATGATTTTTATCTTATATGATAGAATGTTGTGAACCATGATATACCTAGACTAGTGAATATGGCTTGATTTGTGTTGTGATTAAAAGTGGAATAAGGTGGTGAGGAGTCACAAGTTCTTCATTACAAAAGTAACCTAATTGGTCGAAACAAACCCAAGATGGGAGTGGATTGTCCTAGTATGGACTACGAATTGAATTGATCTCGCTTACACTAGACCTAGAGTGAAACATCAAATTAAACTTATTGTAGGACATGACAACTTATAAGTTGAGTCAGGGTGGTGGACATATGGCAATGTTCATGGTGAAATGTCTATGTATACGAAACTTTGGCTAAAGTAATGCATCCATCTCTGCATGCATTATCGGTCCATAGTGCTCTAGATGGCATAATGGTCTCCAGAAGGGTCATGCATAGTTAGATGGATTCTATAGTTGCATGACCATGAGATGTTATGTAGGACACAACACCAGATACTCAGATGGCTAACCTAACAGTTCCTAATATCTATCCCTTCCATGAAGGGTCAGGCTACTTCAAAGTAGGAGGATGTGTAGGGGACCACCAGTCTATGGTTGGAGGAAAAGCACCTGGATGATGCTCTCCTTCCCAAGCATGAGGCAAGCCGAGGCTTAAGAAGATGAATGCCATTTGTTCCAGATACAATGTTTTCAATTTTATGACTTGATGGTCAATTGTAATGTATAATTTTGATATATATAATGCCTTGAGCATAACTTGTACATGCATAGTGGTAGTTATTCACTAAGGAAATGTATTTGATTATTAAAATCATAAGCTTCATTATATTATGTTTAGAATATCATGCTTAATTGATGAAATGATATTGAAGCATTATTGTTTAACTTGAATTGGTTAATAAGGTGGTTAAAGTTATATCATGATTTAGTTAAATGATTATGTTAAAGTTTGTGTATTATGGAATGAGATGTTACATATGGTATCAGAGCAATCGGGTTCAATACATGGACCTATGAGCTCACTACTTGATGATTATTTGTATCCAACATTAAGTATGCTAATGTTTGGATGTTCTATGCTAGAATGGTAAGAACTAGAACAACTCCCTGAAAGAAGGTAATGGATAAAGGGAATTACCTTAATCTCTAGAAAGAAAAAGCAAGAGGCTTAAGGATGAAGAAACTTGAATAGACTGGCTGCCTAGTAGGAGCATGGTTAACGGATGTGGAAACCTTAGCTAATGCAGTGAAACACATCAAGGAGTTAAGGAAAACAGAAAGGATGGTTGCCCCTAACTCTACTGATGCATCAGTAGGACCCTCTTCCCCTAAAGCACTAGCTGAGGAAAATAAACCTGAGGATTATGATGTACATAAGGAGAGTGTGAAGGGGTACCAATGTGTACCCTCACCTCCTAAGACTGAAAAGAAACTATGACTATGGGAAGTTATCCCAAATTGTAAATTACTTGCAGTAGCAAGGTGTCAATACAATTTTGTAAATTTTGGTGGATTATATGTAATCTAATGGAAACTGCAATGCAGTGTTAAAATTTTGACAATCTTTCCTTTCTTGTTAAAGATTACATGAATGTGAATGAATTTATAAAATGAATGAAATAAATGACATGGAAAAACTAATCTGTGATCAACCTTAAAACTTCAAAAAGAAGTAGATTATAGAAAAGGTTCAGATTAGAACCAGAATGGGGAATAGCTAGGATGAAGGAGCACCTTTAGGGAAATCTGAGTCTAAGTTAGACTAGATCTTGACTTTGTTGAAAGAAACAAGGACGAGGGTAGAAACTCTTGAATAGGAAGTAAGAGGTTGGTGAGAAGACAGGTGGGATGCTTATGATGGGTGTGATGGTGAGGAATGCCATAATGACACCACCCAAAGTGAGCATGGAGAAAATAACTCCACGGCTAGACAGGAAGGGGACAAGAGGAGCCTTACGGCTATGAAGCTGTCTCATGACATGAAAAAGGTCATACCTCCTAAATTTGACAGATCCGTAAGTAGAGATGCCGCAGAGGCATGGATTACGGAAATGGAGAAGTATTTTGAAATTAGAAACTATAATGAGGTTACTAAAGCTATGTGGGGAGCATTCCAGCTGGTAGGTGAAGCATCCACATGGTGGATGAACAAAAAGATGGAAGTAGGCTTGAGGTCTACGAGCCTTACATGGGGCTGGTTAGTAGAACTTTTTAGGCAAAGATGGTTTCCTCAACTGTTCTATGATCAAAAACTTATAGACTTTCAGAATTTGAAACAGGATGATATGTCTATAAATGAATATTGGGAAAAATTCACCTGACTGTTGAAGTATGTGCTACAATACAAATAGGATGAGAAATTATGTATTCGAAAGTTTATAATGGGGTTGAACGCCCAGATTGGGGGTGAGTTTGATGTTCATGGTCCGACTACTATGGACCAGGTCTACAAGAAGGCCATCAAGTAAGAACAAAAAATGAAGGCTATGTCAGCTTATAGAGAAAGAAATTGAAAGAGATATAATTGGTCTCAATCTTCTCAATCCTCTAAGAAAAAGGGGAAGAAACATGAATATACTGTGAAAAATGACAAAGGGACCAAGAATAAATAAATTGAGTCTAGAGGAAAGAAAAAGGGAAATAATCACTCTAGGAAGAATGGAGACAATTCTAGCAAACCTTACGAGAGGCAAGGACCAGTAGGTGGATGCTACACTTGTGGCGGAGATCACTATGCCAATCAATGTCCCAACAAAACATAGGGAGCACAACCAAGAGGAAACCCTCTACCTCCTCAGCAAGTGGCATTCCAACAACGTATCCATGCAACATTGGACAACCAGCAAGCCAAGTACCAAATAACTTCCGTTGAGACAACATGTACTTTATTTGGAGTTCTGATTTCAATTTTGATTGATACTGGTGCTACAAAATGCTTTATTTCCCCTAAAATTGTAAATTAAATTCCTAGAAAGGTAGGATTCATGGCAAACACTTGGTCTGTAGATTATACAAATCACACCAAGGCTTAGGTAGAGCAATGCCTGTTTGAGGCTAGGGTTGAACTTATGAGCTTTTCCATGGAAGTAAATCTTTATGTAGCCCCACTAGGTTTGTATGATGTTATCCTATGAATAAATTGGCTATGGAGACATCGAGGCAAAGTAAATTATTATGCCAAAACAATAGATTGCCTAGATGATTTAGGAAATAAAGTCTTTCTCCAAGGGAAACCTAGGGAAGTCAAACTAAGGAAAATTTCTACTTTGTAAAAGAAAAGAGCGCAAAGGAAAGGATGTTAGTATTTTGCTGTCAAAATGGAAAAACTAAATGAGACTAGGAAACTTACTTCCAAGATGACTTAATGTTTTATGAATCCCAGAAACTTAATGAAGTTGGGATGAAGAAGTCCATAGGTCAGGATGTTGCAAGTATGAGGTGAACCAGTGTTGTCATTGATGTCAACATACTCATATTGCATTGGTAAGAAGGTTTGGATGAGTTGTGTGCTGTTGTTATTGAGGAAATCAGTCTCCATCTGGAACAGTGAAGAATAGTGAAGAATAGTGAAGAACAATGATGAGAAGAAGGCAAATGTACTGTATAGGTTGAGAACCAGAGGATGCGGATCAAAGGGTTTGTAGATATGAGTCTTGAGATGCTTCAGCTAAGATTTCAGAGGTCCACATGGAGATCTGAAGAAGTTGTGGCTGTCTGTGTGGAACCAATTCCGGCAAGTGTTCAGAAGTGACTGAAGATCACAGAAAGGTCCAGTGAGGTCTGGAATTGTATTATCCTAATCTACGGATTAGAAGGAGTGTTTGGGATGTCCTTGTGATGTGTCATCTTGAGTTGTGTATGATTTGGAGGTCTGGAAGTACCTTTTGCATTGTGACAGTGGCGACAGATTGTGTTCTTGAAGTACCGGAGGATGAAGAGAAGAATTCTGGTAAGTTGATGAAGTGTGGATGTTTTTGATGATTCAGGGAAGGTTATGATGATCATTGGATCATATCTAGTTTGTGTTGGCGGTCCACATTGAAGTGAGAGTTGGATTTGATGTTATGGCTACCAGTTGTTGGTGTTCTTCCTATAACAGGCCGACCGGATGTCGACCGGATGTTCTACACGCCTTGCGGATGTTATTATGATGTTTGCTGACTTAGATGATTGTTCCTAAGTCAATGTCTTGTGTAAATAAGTGTTTGGGAATTCATTTTGAAGTGTGGATTGTGGGGATGAGTGTGGTATAGCAAGAAGTGTGAAAGACAGAGAAAGGGTTTTTGGGCTTAAATGGAACTGATCCGGACATGGTAGAGATGTCATTCTCTAGTTCAAGATTGTGATTCTTATCACTTTGTAGACAGTGTGTCTCCTTGTAGGCAGTGTGCCTCTTTGTGAGCAGTGTGCTTGGGCAGTGAGCCCTAATTGGCATGTGCCATTCATTTTTCTTATTCTTCTAACAGAGAATAATCCTTGGGTTAATCATCCCGTGGTTTTTCCCTTAACCGGGTTTTCCATATCAAAATCTTGGTGTTCAATGTGTTGATGTTTATCTGCTCTTGTGTTTATGCATTATGCTTTCATGGATGGTTAATTGATATGCTTTTAACTAACAAAGAAGAATCATGTGTTAGAAGTAGAGCAAGATTTTATACAACTGATTCACCCCCCCTCTCAGTTGTATGCCCTAGATCCAACACAGGAAAGATCAAATATGGACAGGTATCCTTTCCTTAGAGACTTTGAGGACATATTCCTGGATGAGCTACTGAGGTTACCTCCTAAAAGAGCCTTTGATTTCACCATTGATATTATTCCTGGGTTAGAACCTATTTCTAAATCCCCCTACACAATGACCACTATAGAACTAATGGAGTTAAAAGCTCATCTACAAGAGTTGTTAGATAAAGGGTTGATTAGGCCCAGTGTGTCACCATGGGGAGCGCCAGTCATTTTTGTGAAAAAGGAATATGGTATTTTGCGGTTGTGCATAGATTACATGTTGAAGAAAGAAACCATTAAGAATAAATACCCTTTACCTTGCATCGATGATCTTTTTTATTAGATGAGGGGTGCAATAGTATTTTCCAAAATCAATCTTCAGTCTAGATATCACCAATTGAGGTTGAAGGATGAAGACATCCATAAGACAACCTTTAGAACTGGGTATGAACATTATGAATTCACTATCCCACCTTTTGGATTAACTAATGCGCCGGTGGCATTTATGAATCTTATGAATACTGTGTTTAGAGACTGTCTAGACAAGTTTGTTTTAGTGTTTCTTGATGAGATTTTGATTTATTTCAAGAATGAGGAAGAGCATTTACATCATTTGAGAATTGTTCTTCAAAGGTTGAGAGAGCATAAATTGTATGACAAGCTCTTCAAATATACCTTCTTTCAAAATGAGGTATAATACTTGGGCCACATAATTTCAGCTAAAGGGACAGCTATGGACCGAGCTAAGATTAAGGCTATTTTGGAATGGCTGATACCAAGAAATGTGCACGAGGTCAAAGTTTCATGGGCCTTGCTAGTTATAACAGGAAATTTGTGAAAAACTTCTCTAAAATTGCATATCCTATAACTTCCTTGCAAAGAAAGGGAAAGAAGTTTGAATGGTCAAAAAAGTGCCAGGAGGCCTTTGACCTACTGAAGCAAAAATTGACTTCTGCACCAATTTTGAAAGTACATGACCCAGAAGGTTAGTTTGTAGTCATTACCAATGGCTCAGGAGAAGGCTTAGGTTGTGTACTAGTCTAGGATGGATAGGTCATCGCATATGAATTGTGAAAAATTGAAAAACTATGAACAAAATTATACCCCACATAATTTAGAATTGGCAACAATCATTCATGCTCTATAGATGTGGAGACATTACCTACTTAGGAAACCTTTTGAGCTAAAACCTAATCATCAGGGACTCAAATATCTATTCACTAAGCACCATCTTAATGCTTGGAAAAGAAGATGGAATTCATCTTGGATTATGATTTGAGATTAAATACATACAAGGAAAAGAAAATCAAGTGGCAAATGCTTTGAGTAGGAGAAGACACATCTCCTCTATGGTCTCCATAGATTCTGATTTTAGGAATCAAGTGTTACAATATTCTAAGGGAGATGAGTTTTACGAGCAGGTAAAACATGCCCTTGAGGAAAATCCACAGAACCCTAAATATGAGGGATTCAACCTTGAACCAGATGGGTTATTAAGGTTTAAAGGAAGGATGTATGTACCTAACTTAGCAGAGTTAAGGAATATGGTATGGAAGGAGGTCCATTCTGCACCATATTCTGGACATCTTGGAGTAAGGAAGTTACTTGCTGATGTGAAACCACTATATTTCTGGAAAGAAATGAAGAGGGATGCTACAAATTTTGTAGCTACATGTATTGAATGCCAAAGGGTGAAGGCGGAACACCATCACCCGAAAGGGCTCTTATACCCTCATGAAATTCTTGAGTAAAAATGGAAAATTATAAGCATGGACTTTGTGCAAGGGCTTCCTATGTCAAGGAACATGCACAATGCTATCTTGGTTGTGGTGGATAGACTCACCAAAACCACTCATTTTATACCTAGAAACTTGAGGGATGGGGCACCCGTCATTGCTCAAAAATTTGTTCAAGAGATTTTTAGACTGCATGGCATTCTTGAGAAGATTATCTCAGATAGGGATGCATGAATGACATCTAGGTTTTGGCAAACCTTATTCTCTTCACTTGGTACCTAGTTGAACATAAGCTCTACTTATCATCCTAAAACGGATGGACAAACTGAAGGGGTGAACTAAGTGTTAGAGGACTTATTGACAATGTACTGCATGGATTAGCAGTACAAATGGGAGGATTATCTTCCTCTGGTGGAATTCACCTACAATAATTCCTATCACTCAGTTATTAAGATGGCTCCATTTGAGGCATTATATGGACGTAAGTGTTGAACCCCTATAAACTGGGATAAGCTAGAAGATAGGGTTAGCCTTGGTCTAGAAATGCTATCAGAGGTGGAAGAGCAAGTCCATTTGATAAAAAGAAGGCTAGCAGAAGCCACTGATAGGCAAAAGAGTTATGCAGATGCAAAGTGTATTGAAAGGCATTTCACTGTGGGAGATAAAGTTCTCCTAAGGGTAAAACCTCAGAAAAGTTCCATCAAATTTAGAAAAATGTCCAAACTGGGACCAAGATATGTAGGCCCTTTCAAAGTTCTTGAGGAATTCAACCCAATAGCATACAAAATTGCTCTATTGCTAGCACTTTCAATGATGCATAATGTGTTTCATGTTTCATATTTGAAAAAGTTTAATTTTGTTGACAATCAAATTCCTATGCTTGATTGGAATACTCTACAGGTGAATGACCCAGGAGTGGTGGTTATCGAGCCCATCAAGGTGCTCGAAACACATAAGTTAGGCTTACAAAACAAAGAAATAGCACAGTGCAAGGTCAAGTGGGACCAATATGGAGAGGAAAATGCCACCTGGGAAAACTATGATGACTTTCATGCTAGTTTTCTAAAACATTTGTTGATTATGCTCTTGAAACATTTTCCTAATATGTTGAATTACTTTTAATATAATTAATCATCAGGGATGATGATTCTTATCGGGGGAGATATGTTAAATCCCTAATTTACAATTAGACTTAATCATTAACTTTGCATGATAATCAGGAGGGTTAGTTAGGAATTGGATTATTGATGTTTGTGGAAAATGTTAGATTAATCATTGCTTCTAACTTATGATAGTTAGTTATGAGATTCTAGATTTAAATGATTATTTAATTATTATGATTTATCAATTATATGATGATACACTAATCATGACTTTTTGATTGTGAGTTGGATCAGGAAAGTGATCATCTTCTAGAGACAGAAGGAGAGTATCATCCGAGAGGAGGGAATAGATGTTGGGAAACTGGGGTTGACAACCATCTGAGTTTCAAACATTTTGTCCTTTAGAACCATGTAAGTTGGCATAAGTTGTGCTTTGTGTTAACCACTTGATTTTTTCTCTTGTCATGACTTGTTGATTTAGTCATTTTGACAATGTTGTATTGACTCAACTAACGACATTCTCAGAATGTCAAATCAAGTCAAGAGTTGGTCTTGTTTTGTTAGAGCATAATCTTATCACTTTTAATGTTTTTGATCTTGGATTATAAATCCACCTTTTGGTCTATTAAGTTTCAGATCCTTAGTGAAGAAGGGAAAGCGGTGGTCGATCAACAATATTTTGGTTAATCTAAGTATTCTCATATATCTAGTTGATGCGTGATATAATATTATTATTGGCAGATGGTCAACACTCCCCATGGGATTCGTGACATGAACTAACCTCCTCCCATGGATTCATTAACTTTGGTGCTTGTATCAGAAATTGAAAGGTTGACCTTTTGGTTTAATGGAAATCATGGGCCAACAATTGGTATCAAAGCGAAAGGTCATGGGTTTGAATTCACCAGCGTTATGTTGGCAGATGGCCAATGCTCCCCATGGGATTCTTGACATGGACTAACCACCTCCCATGGATTCATTAGCTCTGGCACTTGTATCCGAAATTGAAAGGTTGACCTTTTGGTTTAACAACAATCATGGGCCAACAATTATAATCTAATTATATAACTTGATACTAAATGTCATGCTATGCTATTATGCTTACTATTTTTAATATAGATGCGATAATAAGTAGGGGAGCTTCGAGCTCACCATATTTTGGCAAATGTCATGTTTGAGCAAGTCTTGATCGTGGTAGTGGGTTGAGTGGGAGAAACCACTCGCACCACCTTGGTAGAGGGTGGCAGTGTTAGATATAGGATAGATAACTGAGAGGGGGGGTGAATCAGTTGTCCAAGACTTTCTTTCAATTAATCACTTAAATCCTTTTCTTAATTCAGCAGCATAATAATATATCAATCATGGAAACATAATGCAATAATTCAAGAGCAAAAACATATTAACACATATGACACGAAGATTGTATTCTCTGTTAAAAGAATAGAAAGAACAAAATGGCACATGCCAATTAGGGCTCACTACTTGAGCACACTGCTCACAAGAGGCCCACTACCTATAGGAGACAAACTGTCTACAGAATAATAAGTATTACATACTTGAACTGAAGAATAGCATCTTCACCATGCTTGAGTCAGTTCCATTTAAGGCCAATATTTCTACTCTGCCTTTCACTCTACTCCTTTCTACCACACTCTCATCTCTACAAGATGCTATTGAAATGACTTTACAACTCCTTATTTATACAAGACATCAACTTAGGGATAATCATCCAAGTCAGCATACATTACAAAGCAAATACTAATTACAAAAGACTTCACGCGGATCAACACACTGTTGGCCACACAGATTTGAGACTTCAATATTCTTTTAGGAACACGCTAATCTTCACAGAACATCTTCAAGATCATCCGTAGGATTTGTAACTCATCTGGTAGGCCTGACTTGGGAAGAACATCATCATCCGGAAGTAATTCTTCAATTATGAGCTCAATCTTCAATGTGGATCATCAACATGAACTGGAAATAATCCAAAGACCTCCACAAGCTTTCCTGAATTACCAAGAACATCCATACTACTTCTGCTTACTGAAATCATTCTCTCCTTCATCTGGACCCTCAAGAACATAGTCTATCATCACCGTCTCATTGGAATAGATGCTTGCGGACCTCTAGACCATGAACCAATTGAGTTGTCAATTCATATTGACTTCATAAACACTCCACCAAATCTGCAGAACAAGATATTCATTGCCAGATCTCACCAGACCTATCTGTGTCACTTTGTCACCTCTCAACATCTGCCAAAACTAGTTTCACTTAAGTGGCCATAACTTCTTTAGATCTTCATGCGGACCTCTAAAATCTTTACTGGGTCATATTAAGACACATATCTACAAACCCTTTGATGTGCATCCTCTGATCTTCATCTTAGTTGGGATCTTTACCTCACTATCTTCACTATTCTTCTTTGTTCCTGATAGGACTAATTTTCTCAATATCCTTAGCATACAACTCATCCAATCCTTATCATCAATGTAATAGGAGTATGTTGACATCAATGACAACACTGGTTAGGCCCATACCTGCAACAATCTCCCCCTTTGTCATTGATGGCAACATATGATGTGAAAAATTGTTTTAACCATCAAGACAAGAACTTCTCCTTACTGACATGACTCCCACTATCAACAACAACCATTCACATGTCTTCTCTTCCTTTCCTGCTCCCCCTTTGATCAGCAATTACTTATTTTTCACATGTCTTCTCTCCCCCTTTGACATCAATGGCAACGGGCACATACTTGCATCAATTCAAAATCATACCAGCTGCCCCCATTAAGTAGCAGCTTCCCAAACATCAATCTGAACCACAAGATATGACTGTGAGATCCACCAGACTGATACACATCAGTGCACCTTAATTCAGAACTGGAGGAGTAATAACCCCTAACTTCTCCCTGAGATACTCAAAAGAGTCCTTAGGTAGAGGTTTAGTAAAGATATCTGCAATCTGATCCTTGGAAGGCACAAACTCCAATCTGACTTCATTCTTGTTCACTTACTCTCTCAAAAAGTGAAACTTGATGGATATATGTTTAGTCTTTGAATGCAACACCAGATTTTTTGATATGTTAATTGCACTTGAATTATCACAGAAGATTGTGATAGGTTCTTCATACTCCACTTTGATATCTCTTAGCATTTGCTTCATCCACAATACTTGAGTGCAACTACCTGCTGCTGCAATATATTCTGCTTCTGCAGTGGATAGAGATATTGCCTCTTGTTTCTTGCTTAGCCAAGAAACCAATCTCTTTCCCAAAAAGAATGCTCCACCACTGGTACTCTTCTGGTCATCCACATCTCCTGCCCAATCCGCATCTGTATATGCATGAAGAGAGAAATCATGATCTCTAGGATACCACAAACCATACTCAACTATCCCTTTTAGATATCTAAAGATCCTCTTGATTGCCATGACATGAGATTCTCTAGGATCAGCTTGGAATCTAGCAACAAGACCAACATCATTCATAATTTTAGGTCTAGTTTGAGTGAGATACAATATTCCTCCAGTCATTAACCTGTACTTTTTCTGATCAGCCTTAGGAGAGTCATCATCTTTGCTCAATTTACATCTAGTTGCCATGGGAGTATTCATTGGTTTTGAATCTTCCATCCTAAATTTCTTCAATAATTCTTTCACATATTTAGTCTGAGAAATGAAGATTCCTTTCTTTGTTTGAATGATTTGTAGACCCAAGAAGAAATTTATTTCCCCAAACATGGACATCTCAAATTCACTTTTCATTTGATTTGCAAAAGTTTTGCACATACTATCTCCTCCTCCAAAAATGATATCATCAACAAACACTTCAACAATCAAGATATTTTCATGATCAATTTTGAAGTAGAAATTACTGTCAGTAGTACCTTTGTTGAAACCAATCATCAGAAGATGCTTATCCAATCTTTCATACCAGGCTCTTGGGGCTTGCTTGAGTCCATATAGTGATTTCTTCAACTTGCAGACCATATCACCATGATCAGACAATTGAAATCCATCCAGTTGCTCAATGTAAACTTCTTCTTCGAAGTCACCATTTAGGAAGGCAGACTTGACATCTTTCTGATACACTTTGAAATCCTTGAAGGCAGCAAAAATAAGAAATAATCTGACTGCTTCAATTCTTGCCACCAGAGCAAATGTTTCTTCAAAATCAACTCCTTCTACTTGGGAGTAACCCTTGTAGACCAATCTGGCTTTGTTTATGACTACTTCACCATCATCATTCAGTTTATTCTGGAAGACCCATTTGGTTCCAATCACATTCTTGTTTTTAGGTCTGGGAATAAGATCCCAAGTGTGATTTTTCTCAATTTGCATCAGCTCTTCCTCCATTGCTTTAGTCCAGTATTCATCATTGCATGCTTCATTCACTGTCTTAGGTTCAATCTTTGAAATCAGACAATACTCTTCTAAATCTTGAGCAATCCTTCTTCTTGTTTGAACACCTTTTCTTTTATCACCTATGATCTGGTCTTCAGAATGATTTAGTTTTACATACCTCAGAATTTTGGGACTTACTTGCACTTCTATTTCTTGCACAGGTTCATTCAAACTTATCTCTTCTTCCTGATTCACCAGATCAGTTTGAATCTAAATTTCAGAAGGGGCTTGGACTCCTTGGATTAAAACATCATTCTGATCATCTTCATCATATTCATAAAACCTTGAGGGTTTTTCAATACCTTCATCAACCTTCACATTTGTACTTTCTATAATCTTTCTCAATCTCTTGTTATAACACCGGTATGCTTTGCTTTGAGTAGAATAACCCAAGAATACTCCTTCATCACTTCTAGCATCAAATTTGCCTAGATCTTCATCTCTTTTAATGTAACATTTGCTACCAAAGACACTGAAGTACTTCATAGTGGGAGTGATGCCAAACCAAAGTTCATAAGGAGTCTTACAAGTATTGCTTCTGATTTGAACTTGATTAAGAGTGTAGACTGTAGTGCTTACAGCTTCTCTCCAGTAGATCTGAGGAACACTTGCTTCCATCATCATGGTTCTAGATGCCACCTAGATGGTCTGGTTCTTTCTCTCCACTACTCCATTCTGCTGTGGTGTCCTTGGAGAAGACAACTGTCTTTTTATCCCATGTTTCTCACAGAATTATATGAACTCACCGGATGTGAATTCTCCACCTCTGTCAAACCTTAGACATTTTATGTTCAATCCGGTTTCATTTTCTACCATAGCCTTGAATATTTTGAATTTCTCAAGGGCCTCAGATTTCTCTTTCAAAAAAGTTATCCACATCATCCTGGAGTGATCATCAATTAATAACATGAAGTATCTATCACCTTGCACACTCCTAATTCTTTCTGGACCACATAGATCAGTATGAACTAAGTCCAATAATCTAGTAGAAGTTTGGTCTTTACTTTTGAATGTGACTTTGCTCTGTTTACCCAATTGACATTCTTTGCACAAACTATTAGTAGGTTTCACCAGTCTTGGAAGATCTCTTACAACTTGAGTGTTGCTTATCTTGATGATATTATCAAAATTCACATGACACATTCTCCTATGCCACAACCACCTCTGATCAATTTGAACAAATAAGCAACTTTTACCAGTACCAACCAAGTGGAAGATATTACCTTTAGTTTGAGTACCGGATGCAATCTCTATTCTGGAACTTTCAAAGATCTTGCATTTTCCATTTTTGAATCAGAGATCATAGCCTTTGTCCACCAATTGTCCAACACTGAGAAGATTGTGCTTCAGGCCTTCAACATATAGTACATTACTGGTTTTGTTCTTTCCATCAAAAGAAATAGTTCCTCTACCTCTAATTCTACCAGTAGAATTATCACCAAATTTTGCCACTTCTTCATACCTTTCCAAATCTATAAACTTGTTTTTGTCACCTGTCATATGGTGGAAGCATCCACTATCAATGACCCAATCATCCTTTTCTTTGACTTGGGCAGAAAGAGCTCTTTCTAAAAATTTATGATTGACAGATTCAGAGGGCATTGGATCTTCTTCCTCGATGGAAATAAACACCCAGTCACTTCTGGATTTGTTTCCTATCTCTGATTCATCATCTATTACTCCTTCATCATCATTATCTTCATGAACATAGTAACATTTCTTTTGGAACCTTGATTTGTTAGGATTTGGCTTTGAAAATATTTCCGAACACCTTGAGGCAAAATGACCAATCTTATTATAGTTAAAACATTTAAAAGTCAATTTCCCCTCATACTTACCAGATCCTCTTGGCAGTCTTTTTACAATAAGGGCTTCAAATTGAGTAGCTTCTACTTCATCTTCTTCCAGGTCTTTTCTTGCTTTTTCATACCATGATAGCTTCTTTGAAGAGTTCTCTCCCAGATCAAATTTTTGTTTTCCTTTTACAGAGGCACTGGCTTTGAATGCAGATTCAGTCTTGGGGGGACATCTCCAAACTCAGTCAATTCAAATGCAGCCAGTTTACCAATCAATTGATCTCTTGTGATACCTAAAAAGGATCTAAATTCTTCAATAGCAGTAACCTTATATTTGGAAGAATCAGGAAGGGATCTGAGAACTTTGCCAACAATCTCATCTTCATCCAAGATTCCACTAGCACATCTAATGCAACAAACAAGCTCATTTACTCTTGGCATAAATGTAGTGATATTTTCATCTTCTCTCATCTTTAGGTTTTCAAATTTTCCTTTCAGACTCTGTAGCTTGGCACATTTAACATACTTGTCTCCTTCATGGAGAAGTTCTAGTTTTTGCCAAATCTTATATGCAATTTTTTTATTAATAACATTTGTCAGCTCTGAATCAGATAAGGCACTTAGAAGGGCTTCTTTAGTCCGCAGATTATTTTCAGCATCTTTGATTTCATCTATGGTACTCGGACCATTTTTTGGAGGAACATACTTCTTTGAAGCCATGATCCAATACTACATTCCCATGCATTGCAAGTAACATTCCATGTGATTTTTTCAAAGAGTGAAATTGGTTCCATCAAACCTCGAACTATCCTTCTTGTAGGACAACATCCTGGATCTCCTCAAGTGGTTAAGCCCTTTTAGAGGAACTTAGCTCTAATACCAATTGTTAGATATAGGATAGACAATTGAGATGGGGGGGAATCAGTTGTCCAAGACTTTCTTTCAATTAATCACTTAAATCCTTTTTTTAATTCAGCAGCATAATAATAAATCAATCATGTAAACATAATGCAATAATTCAAGAGCAAAAACATATTAACACATATGACACCAAGATTTTTAATGTGGAAAACCTGGTTAAGGGAAAAACCATGGAGTGACTAACCCAAGATTGTATTCTCTGTTAAAAGAATAGAAAGAACAAAATGACACATGCCAATTAGGGCTCACTACTTGAGCACACTGCTCACAAGAGGCCCACTACCTATAGGAGACAAACTGTCTACAGAATAATAAGTATTACATACTTGAACTGAAGAATAGCATCTTCACCATGCTTGAGTCAGTTCCATTTAATCCTAATATTTCTACTCCGCCTTTCACTCTTCTCCTTTCTACCACACTCTCATCTCCACAAGATGCTATTGAAATGACTTTACAACTCCTTATTTATACAAGACATCGACTTAGGGATAATCATCCAAGTTGGCATACATTACAGAGAAAATACTAATTACAAAAGACTTCACATGGATCAACACACTATCAGCCACACAGATCTGAGACTTCAATATTCTTTTAGGAACATGCCAATCTTCACAGAACATCTTCAATATCATCCGTAGGATGTGTAACTCATTCGGTCAGCCTGACTTGGGAAGAACATCATCATCCGAAAGTAATTCTTCAATTATGAGCTCAATCTTCAATGCGGATCACCAACATGAACTAGAAACAATCCAAAGACCTCCACAAGCTTTCCTGAATTACCAAGAACATCCATACTACTTCTGCTTACTGAAATCTTTCTCTCCTTCATTTGGAACCTCAAGAACATAGTTTGTCATCACTGTCTCATTGGAATAGATGCTTACGAACCTCTAGACCACAAGCCAATTGAGTTGTCAATTCATATTGACTTCATAAACACTCCACCAAATCCGTTGAACAAGATATTTCATTTTTGGATCTCACCAGACCTATCTGTGTCACTCTGTTACCACTGAACATCTTCTAGAACCGGTTTCACTTAAGTGGCCATAACTTCTTCAGATCTTCATACAAACCTATGAAATCTTTACTAGATCATATTAAGACACATATCTACAAATCCTTTGATGTGCATCCTCTGATCTTCATCTTAGCTGGGATCTTTACCTTACTGTCTTCACTATTCTTCTCTGTTCCTAATAGGACTAATTTTCTCAATATCCTCAGCATACAACTCATCCAATCCTTATCATCAATGTAACAAGAGTATGTTGACATTAGTGACAACACCGGTTAGGCCCATAGGCATGTGGATTTAGTTGATGTGCTAATCCCTAAAGTCTTCTTGGGAGGTTAGGATTATCATCTTATGTTTTTCAAGGAAGAGAGAGGGCTAGTTCTACACTGGGAAGAGACTTTCGGAACTAGAAAAGTAAAGGTCAAATTGATCACAACTTCATTTTGAGGAACTATATACAGGTAGAATGAATGATGTAATCCTTGTATTCACTTTGGAATATAATTTTCATTTTCTTTTGAGCTCTTTTAGCATGCAAATCATTTGGAGCCTATGCTCATATTGCTATTGCTGTGACATCTATATCTTTGACACATTTTCTTTGGCAGAGGCTTCAGGCCTTATAGCCAAGCCAATAGTCTTTAATGTAGACTTGATACGGGGGCTCAAGAACTTTCAACCGAGCTGTATTACTTTCTTGTTGTGTATAAACTCAAGGCCGAAGGCTAAACTATATGATATTACTTTTTTTGATGTGTATGAGCTCAAGGCCGAAGGCCGAGCCATATAATAATACCTTCTTGCTATGTTTAAGCTATATAATTTTTATGGTGACTTTGCTCAAGGCCTTACGGCTGAGCGGTATTGCAGACAAATGTTTTCTATGTCTAGCTCGAGGTCATGGAGACCAAGCTTCACCAACTTGTATTCCATACCCATGCCTAAGCACACGACCATGAAGGCCAAACTTTGTTACAATGTTTATTATTCTATTTTTGTAGCTCAAGGACACGAAGGTCAAACTTATTACATGGATATTCATACTGCAACTATGGCTCAAAGCCATCTCGGCTAAGCCCATGTTTAAACTATAACATATGAATGTCGAGTAATGACGTGACATGGATAACATGTGTCATGACTTGTATATTGGGTCGAGCCTGAGGTGTTCATGGCATAAAGGTGCTAAGCAATGATGTATAATAGTCATTTGATGGTTATAGCTATGCAAGATGAATGTGGTTTAATAAGGTATTTAGACTACCCATTATTATACCTATTACCTTCGGCTAAGAAGCTGGTATAGTTATTAAAGACCATAGTTATATAATGTGGCAGCTTGGATGCTAGCTAAGTCATTAGAAATGAATTTGTTTTACTAATGATAACTACCCTTTATTTTATTAAGTGAGATTAGTGTTTATTACCTAAGCTCATAAGGGTAATTAGAGTCATCAATCATTGCAAGTCACACTATTTAACTAAGGCAAGGAATGCCTAGAATAGCATGATAATGATTTTATCTTATATGATAGAATGTTGTGAAACATGATATACCTAGACTGGTGAATATGGTTTGATTTGTGTTATGATTAAAAGTGGAATAAGGTGACGAGGAGTCACAAGTTCCTCGTTACAAAAGTAACCTAATTGGTCGAAACAAACCCAAGATGGGAGTCGATTGTCCTAGTATGGACTACAAATCGAATTGATCCCACTTACACTAGACCTAGAGTGAAAGGTCAAATTAGACTTACTATAGGACATGATAACTTATAAGTCAAGTTAGGGTGGTGGACATATGACAATGTTCATGGTGAAACGTCTATGTATGTAAAAATTTGGCCAAAGTAATGCATCCTTCTCTACATGAATTGTTAGTCCACAGTGCTCCATTTAGCATAATGGTCTCCAGAAGGGTCATGCATAGTTAGAGGGATTCTATAGTTGCATGACCAAATACTCAGATGGCTAACCTAACGGATCCTTATATCTATCCCTTCCGTGAAGGGTCGGGCCACTTCCACGTAGGAAGATATGTGGGGGACCGCCGGTCTGTGGTTGGTGGAAAAGCACCTAGATGATGCTCTCCTTCCCAAGCATGAGGCAAGCTGAGGCTAATGAAGATGGATGTCATTTGTTGGATAGATACAATGTTTTCTATTTTATGACCTGATGGTCAATTGTAATGTATAATTTTGATATATAATGCCTCGAGCATAACTTGTACATGCATAGTTATAGTTATGCACTAAGGAAATGCATTTGATTATTAAAATCATAAGCTTCATTATATTATGTTTAGAATATCATGCTTAATTGATGAAATGATATTGAATCATTATTGTTTAACTTGAATTGGTTAATTAGGTTGTTAAAGTTATATCATGATTTATTTAATTGATTATGTTAAAGTTTGTGTATTATGGAATGAGATGTTTCATTTATTCTATCGCTCCACACATTTTCATTTCATGGAATGACTTCTCTTATATATTTTGTCTCATCATGAGACACAACCTTTCATACTACTACTACCTCTTTGTTACTTATAACTTAATTTTAATTGAGATTTTGTTTATCTAAACATTGACTTCCATTACATTTACCCAACCCTTCATTTAGAAAATACAATAAAATGTCCCAAAAATAGCTACGCAGTGATTATTGAATTCCTTATCATATTGAGAATCATGCTGAATAATTATATTTCTCCATACTAATGTATGAGGATCATAAATTTGTGTGCTCAACCCATGATCAAGGACTATGTAAAATTTTCCATCAATAAAAATACTGTCACAATGTACTTGCGATTGATCATTGACAGGATAAATATTGTGTCACTTCCTTTGACTACACTATATATCTATCTTGATTGCCTTGCTTGGTGACTAGAGAACTTCCAAAATGTGATCTCTTGGGCCTCTGCTTGTCTCTCTTTGTTTTGTCATAGCTATATACATATTCCTAAGAGATCCACTTGTGATCTCCTCTAGCGATTTCCACCACACGTCTACCGGGCACAGTTGGTTATTATACGCTGCCACAATACTATCTGTTTTGGATTTGCTTTCCACTTCACCTTTTGTTTCTTCTGAATGATTACTATCCTGAATGTTCAAACATCGACCATGATTTCAAGTCTTATATTCACTGTGGGTGAGAGACCTCGAGAAAGGCATTTTTGTGCAAGATGGCATGTTCCATGCATGGAAATCTTCTATACTTCTCTTAGTAGTAGCTTCATTTTTTTCACTTATAGAATTACTACACTTTCTTTCTCACTATGTATTGTATTCATCCCAATAGATCTTTTCCACTCTAAACCTTGTATACTACAGTGCACTGTTTATTAAATTGGTTACATATTGTAAAATAGTTCACTTGCATTGCTTATGCTTCCATGTTTTGTAAGCTCCCAATGCAATACCACACCTATTTTAGGGTTTCTGACCTAGATTTTGTGGAGACGCAGGGAAGTCCTTGAGTCACCTGCTCTTCTGTGCACTCTTTGGAAAATAGAAACCTTTTCCATTAGTCTAATCAACATATTTCAAATCCAACATCATATCTTTTTAATGTCACTTTATATGTATCAACTGCCTGTGAATTGTATTGATCCAGAATTAGTGTCTGATTCAAATGCTTACCCACTTCATTAATAATACAAAATCTATAGGCTAACCCTGCTTCTGGTCTGAATAGTTAAAAGTAAATTCATTTCCATCCATACACTTTAACTCAATAACAATATTGGCATGCAAAAAAGAGACATATTTAATTCAATTAAGCAATAAATCATATTAGGTCTTGATTGGCTCGAACTCCTCTAAAATACATTCGTTGATGCTATTCTTTTGCACAAGATTATATTCATGGAAGCCTTCCATCCAAACCCATTTCAAGACATCTTCCAACATGTTCATTATGCTCTCTTCTACAATATTTTCATTTATGGACTGAAGAGCAATCTACCATAGGTAAAGTAATCCAACAAGATCTAGATCATTTATAATAACATCTTCATGTCTAACTTGTTTCAGCTTCTTATTGCTTAAATTTACTTGAACAAACAATAGTTGGAAAGACCTTTAAGCTATTTGTGACATAGATATTGGACAAATTTTAGTGATCTTTTAGTGAGCAAATTCTCTAATGAATCAATAGATAAAGCATATTTCTCCAAAACTTCAGAAAACCTTTGCAAACCACTCTCTTTGTCAGCAGAACATGTTGGTGTTTCAACTAGACATTTTCATGGCTTTTCAGAGGATTCCCATGGCAATAGAGCATTTACAAACAAGTGAATAGGCTTCAAGTTATGATCCTCTAAAGTAGGCTACTAGGACAGATTTCACAAGTGTATTTCTAAGTGCTTCAATCAATTCCTTTGCCATAGGCACTTTGAATTTTTCCAAAATTTGAAGGTACCAATAGTGGCTTTGACTAGGGATGTATGTCCCTTGCGAACATAGCAAGAATTCAGATCTTTGGTCAAAGTAGACCGAGTGTTTTGTCCATTGGGCAACATAGTCAAACCTCTCCTCTACCTTGAACTGGTATGGTTTGTAAAATCAAACAACAACTGATGGCACAAGGCCACCAAAAAGAAAAGCTTCTATTGCTTCTATCATACACTTGGTTTTCATCACGCTGTACTAGAGCCAATTTGAAAATATTATTGAAATCTGGTTGAGAGAATATGTTGATATCTTTCATCAACCTACTATACTCAATACTGCCAGTGCATTCTCCATTATTATGCATCTAGAAATTAGGCATAATTTGAAAAATTTTATCATCATGTGACAAGAAGAAGTCACAACCACCAAACAAGCTAGACCCATACCCTATGTGATACTTTATTTCATCATACTTGTTATCATTCACCAAATGATGATTCTATAACTAAACATTTTTAGTATCACATGCAACTTGCTCACATAGTTGTGATCTTGAAACTCTCTAATATTCATCTATCAACAAATCTAATATTTATTCACTTCTGAGTGAACTTACTTCCTCATTGACCTCATTGTTGGTACACTCTCTACTTTCATCAGCTTGGAAAGGTATCATCTGATTTTCTTTTATCATTTCATCATGTAATGGGTTTGAACAATTCTAGAATTCATCTTCAGATACACATACCTCTTTACTCACTCCATTGTTGACATATTCTTCTTTCTTACTAGCAAAGCAGGGGAGATCTCTATATGGCATATTATCAACAACTTTCTCATCATTACAATCCTTTTTTAGGGGCATGAGTTGTCCTTCCACAGATTTATCTTCATCTGCATCTAAAAGACTATAGCTGCAACTTTTATCTACACATGGCTCTTCTTCAAGCGGCATTGTGTCATTGTTCTCCCCAGATCCATTAATAGTATCACCATTTTCAGCACCATGATATTTAACATTGTTAGTGTTGCAAGTATGGGCCTAACCGGTGTTGTCATTGATGTCAACATAATCTTGTTGTATTGATGTCAATGATTGGATGAGCTGTGTATTGAGGATATTGAGAAAATTAGTCTTAGAGAAGAACAGTGAAGATAGTGAAGTTCTATGAAGCGAAGATCAAAGAATGCATATCAAAGGGTTTGTAGATATGTGTCTAAAGATGATCCAGTCAAGATTTGAGAGGTCCGTATGAAGATTTGAAGAAGTTATGGCCATATGAGTTAAACTAGTTTTGGCAGCTGTTCAGAGGTGACAGAGTGACACAAATAGGTCTGGTGAGGTTTGGAAATGCAATATCTTGTTCTATAGATTTGGTGGATTGTTTAGGAAGCCAATGTGAATTGACAACTCAATTGGTTCGTGGTCTGGAGGTCTGCAAGCATATATTCTAATGTGACAGTGATGACAGACTGTGTTCTTGAGGTTTTGCATGAAGATACGAATGATTTCAATAAGCAAAAGTGGTGTGGATGTTCGTGGTGATTCATGCAAGATTGTGGGGGTCTCTAGATTGTGTCCAGTTCGTGTTGGTGGTCTGCATTGAAGATTGAGCTTGTAATTGAAGAATTACTTTCAGATGATGACGTTCTTCCTAATCTTGGCCGATCAGATGTTTTACACATCTTGCAGATGATCTTGAAGATGTTTTGCGAAGCATGGCATGTTCCTCAAAGAAGTTTGAAGTCCCAGATATGTGTGGCTGACAGTGTGGTGATACGCATGAAGTTCTTGTAACAAATCAAGTTGTATTTGTGTATTTGCTCTGTAATAAAATAAAGTACGTATTGTGCCAACTTTGATGATTATCCCAAAGTTGATGTCTTGTATAAATAAGAGTTTTGAAGTCATTTCAAAGCATTGTGGTGGAGATGAGAGTGTGGTAGAGAGGAGAAGAGTGAAAGGCAGAGCAGTAGTATTGAGCTTAAATAGAACTGACTCAAGCATGGTGAAGATGTTAATCTCTAGTTCAAGTATCTAATATTTATTATTCTGTAGATAGTGTGTCTCATGTAGGCAGTGGGCCTCTTGTGAGCAGTGTGCTCGGGCAGTGAGCCCTAATTGGCAATTGCCATTTTATTCCTCATATTATTTTAATAGAGAATACATCTTGGGTTAGTCACCCCATGGTTTTTCCCTTAACCGAGTTTTCCACGTTAAAATCTTGGTGTCATATGTGTTAATGTGTTTCTGCTCTTGAATTATTGCATTGTGCTTTCATGATTAAATTATTATTATGCTATTGAAATACAAGAAGGATTTAAGTGTTTAAAGAAAAGAAAGTTTTGAGACAACTGATTCACCCCCCCTTAGTTGTCTATCCTAAAATTAATAGCTAGCATGTTCATATTTGTTCCTCTCTATAACACAAACCAATTCACACAACTGATTGATAGTAGCTAGCTTCAACAACTCAAGCCAACAAACTGAATTAGGCTCATAAATTCTCATGAACAACTCAATGCATATGGATTCATCAGGCCTGAAATTAGCAAGTATTTGCATATAGATATCCAACATTCTTGTGAATAGAACAAATCCAGATTCCCCTTCATCTCTCCTTAGGCCAAAAAATGCATCTAAGGGGGATATAAAATATTCTGATATCATGATGGAACCTTTATTTCTTTCTTGAATATGTAGATACTCATCATTTTTATACTCAAATTGATACATGAATTTACCTTTATTCTTGACTAGAAATGTTGTAGTTCCGAGATGTCTTTGCATTCTTTATTAGGTTCTTCTTAACAAAGTTGCCACCTCTTTTAAAGAGGAATGAATTTTATTTTCTGGGTCTTCTCCAACAACAGAGTCATTCACATATCTCTTCACCACTATTGGAACAAAACTTTATCTAGGTCTAAAACTTCAATATCTGAACCAAATTTTAGATTTACACCCTTTGATTCTTGACTCTCCCCAATGATAATCACTTATCTCCCTAGTAGAGTCACCAATCTATTGGTGGCTTAGCTGGACAAACCTTTACCAGAGACTCCTGGGTAGGATTTGACAATACTTTCACTTCAATTCCCCAGTGGAGTCGCCAATCTATTGGTGGCACAACTAGGCAAGCCTTCTTGAGAATGAGCTATAAGAGTTTTGGTATTTGTAAATAGGGAAATATAATAATTGGTCTATGATTTAGGACAAGACACAATTCTAATTTGTCCCCAGTAGAGTTGCCAATCCGTTGGTTCCCAAATAAATTGATTGTCAAACCCTAAAAGTATGCCAAACTTTATAATCAGGTTCAACAAGTGATCTAGCCAACAAATGGAATTAACTAGGAACATTAGAATTCACTGCTCTTTAGGCTTTGCTATGCCTAAGTGGGTGTACCTTTATCACCAATGATTTTTAACTCTTCGAGATTAACTCATGATAATCAAGCAAATTGAAAACCTCATACAAATTTGTAGAGTTTATGTGGTCACAATTTTGTCAATTAAATCATCCTCTAACAATCTGTTTCACACTGGCATGAGGGTTTGAAATAGACAATAAAAATACAAAACTAACTGCTACTCCTACTCCTAAAACTAAAATTTTAAAATGTATGGAAAAGATTTTTACAAGAAATTTTTTTCGGGATAAAATGATTAGTGCATTTCTTCCACTGGGTAATAGAGTCAAAGTATAGATTGGTATGTGTCCTCCTACTAGTTATAACTCAAATTGTTTGGCACTCTGATGTTTATGACTTGCATAAACGTGCACAGAAATTAATTACCAGGCTCTTCTTTTTAATCCAAATGAATCTTCTAGGTTACTGTGACTTATTATTAATTCTTACTTGAAGAAACCAATCAAATAAACCACAAAAAACATAAATTTGCTTTGATAAACTAGATATATACTTGATACACTAATTTAAATAACAAGGAAAAAATCAAATTGGAGAAAACCAGATAATTGTTACCAATAACTTCAACAAAATAATTGAAATCAGAATTCAGGCACCAAGTTAATTCTTTCTCTTCATTACTTTGCTTCTGAAGGTTCTTACAATGTATATCTTTTCTCCCAAAAACCAATCCCCCCATACATCTCACTTTTATATCTTATTTATTTTATCGCTCCACATACTTTCATTTATGGAATGACTTCTCTTATATATCTTGTCTCATCATGAGACATAACCTTTCATACTACTACTGCCCCTTTGTAACTTATAATTTAATTTTAATTGAGATTATGTTTATGTAAACATCGACTTCCATTACATTTACCCAACCCTTCATTCAATAAATATTAATAAAGTGATTGGTGATATTTACTAACTAATATTAATAACCTAAATTAAATATATCAATACATTAATATTAATAATAGTAAATGAGACCCTTCTATAGACTAACTAATATATATAATATATACTAAATATATCAACTCATAATATATTAATATTAGCTAGGGAGATCATAATAATAATCAACTCATTTAATATATATTGGTTATTTAATTTATTATAATATAGATCTAATAATATAAATATTAATATATTAAGTTAAGGGTGTATTTATATTATTTTAGTATTTTGTTAATTTATTATTTTAATTCTTTAGTTAGTCTATATAACTCTAATAACTTATATTTATTATTAAAAGTATAATATATTAAGAAATAGGTCTACCCTCTGATTTACTTATATTATGATATGTGTGGTAAGAATTATTTTTGAAGTTTATCTTATTTAGGTTTAGGGTTTAGGGTTTAGGTTATTAATATTAATAATATTATTAAAAGTATAATATATTAAGAGTTAGGTCTACCCTCTGATTTGCTTATATTATGATATGTGTAGTAAGAATTATTTTTGAAGTTTATCTTATTTAGGTTTAGCGTTTAGGGTTTAGGTTTATAGAGAAAATACCAAAAATACCAAAAATTACCTCCCTTATTTTGATCGTTATGCTATTCAGTAGAAGACATTATCAGACCCTAGTGACATTTAATTTAGGTTATAAATATCACCTATATATTATATTAAAGTATTAGTGAATAAAATAAAGTACTAATATTAATGTTTTAGCTAGGGTTTAGGGTTTAGGTTATTAATATTAATATTAATATTATTATTAAAAGTATACTATATTAAGAGTTAGGTCTACCCTTTGATTTGCTTATATTATGATATGTGTAGTAAGAATTATTTTTGAAGTTTATCTTATTTAGGTTTAGGGTTTAGGGTTTAGGGTTTAGGTTTATAGAGAAAATACCAAAAATACCAAAAATTACCTCCCTTATTTTGATCGTTATGCTATTCAGTAGAAGACATTATCAGACCCTAGTGACATTTAATTTAGGTTATAAATATCACCTATATATTATATTAAAGTATTAGTGAATAAAATAAAGTACTAATATTAATGTTTTAGCTAGGGTTTAGGGTTTAGGTTATTAATATTAATATTAATATTATTATTAAAAGTATACTATATTAAGAGTTAGGTCTACCCTCTGATTTGCTTATATTATGATATGTGTAGTAAGAATTATTTTTGAAGTTTATCTTATTTAGGTTTAGGGTTTAGGGTTTAGGTTTATAGAGAAAATACCAAAAATACCAAAAATTACCTCCCTTATTTTGATCGTTATGCTATTCAGTAGAAGACATTATCAGACCCTAGTGACATTTAATTTAGGTTATAAATATCACCTATATATTATATTAAAGTATTAGTGAATAAAATAAAGTACTAATATTAATAAATAAAGTGATTGGTGATATTTACTAACTAATATTAATAGTATTATATATTTTAATTTATTTGATTTATAGTATTTATAGTGGATTATTATTAGTTATTTAATATATATTTAGTATATTAAATGAGTTGTTTATTATTATGATCTCCCTAGCTTATATATATATATATATATATATATATATATATATATATATATATATATTGGTTCTTAGGGTCTATATATGTTTATATTATTTTTACTTTAGGTTATATATAATATTAATCTCACTTTAATTATATTTGAACAATAGTTGTTTTAGATGATAGATCATTTTTTAGCAAAGCACGATCATCTGATTCTTCTTTCCATTTTCTGGAATTTAATATTAATTTCTCCTCCTTCAGACTTAGCATTTTCAACCAAGCCCGATCATTTGCCCTCTCTTCCTTTTCTTGGAATTTAATTTGCAATACAACATAGGGTGTAGAATGATCTCATGTATTGCAACTCTGTGTTTAAACATCTATTCAATTCGTATTATACATTATGCATAAATAAATCCCACTTTCCTTGATTAAAATTTCTATTTGAAGTCAAATGTTTTATAGTTTGCCTTCATATGAATAGTGAAAAGTGAATAGTAAAAGTAAATAGTGAATAGTAAAAATGAATAGTGATTAGTGGAAAGTGAATAGTAAACCCTAAACCCTAAACCGTAAACCCTAAACCCTAAACTGTAAACCCTAATATTAATATTATAGTGGTGTATTTATAATTATGATAAATAAACTAGATCAGATATTTATATTAGATTATATATTATTAAGATAACATTACAACATTATAGCATTGCACCAAACACATAGTTGATCTTAGTTCCTCATGGAATTAGATCAGCTCACAAGGGATACAACATAGGGTGTGGAATGATCTCCTGTATTAATATTTTAGCTGTTCTTTCTCTCCTTTAATGGCTTAGAGAAGGGTCTCATTTACTATTATTAATATTAATGTATTGATATATTTAATTTATTTTATTAATATTAGTTAGTAAATATCACCAATCACTTTATTAATATAATATTATTTTATTAGTTTTCCTTCTCCCTAGAAAAAACTCCCTTCTATAGACTAAGTGTGGAGCTCTTCATCAACTACTTCCATAATAGGGCTTGTTAAGGTCCGTATGCAAGGCCCTTATCCTAGTATTTTCTATTAGTTGCTTGATGAATGTTTGATATGCATATGTTGTTTATGTTGTATTTTCTGTTATTGTGGGGAATTTATTGGGTGTTGAAAGAGCTTCTTCCACTTGGAAGACAATGCTCATCATGTGTGGGGAAGGGAAGGTGTGAACCTCCTTGGGTACATTCTTGTTCTTGGAAAATGGAAGCCTTGAGGGCATTTTTATGAATTTTGAGCAAATGGTTATAAGGCTTGAGAGCCTAATTGTGATATCCCTAGGATTTTGATTATTTGGTTGGCTTGAGGCCATGAGAAAAGTTAAAGTTTGTTGGCTTGAGGCCATGACAGAAGTTGTGATAAAATGTTGAGAAGAATGACACCCTTGAGTTGAGTGAGTCTACTTCCCTACCCTCTTTAAACTCACCTTAGTTGAGTTTTTGTGTTGTGAGTAAAACCATGGGTGTTGTGTGTTGTTTGTTTCTAATGTTGAGAAATGGTTTTTGATCTATTCTACCCTGGGTGTGTGGATGATCTACCTAGCTCAGGGGTGACCCTCTTGCGGGTCTATGGTAGGGAGGAGAGCTAGTTGAGTGGTGTATTTTTCTCTTGTTTGTTATGCAAGTTTCTCTTGGAGCTTATTGTGAGGATTGGAGGAGTTTTATTGTTTAGGGAAATGTATCTCTTCTTTACCTGTAAAGAGAGCTTGTTTCTTAAAGTTTCATCCTGGTTGAATTTTCTAGAGGAGAAATTTTCTCCCTCTGAGTTGTAAAAATTGTAATTGGGAGAAGAGAGTTATTCCTCCCTTAATGTGTTGTTAGATATGATTTTATAGTTTATTTCATTTTACCATTGTGGGAAAAGGAAGAAAGAAAATTGTTTGTCTTTAAAAGGACATTAGAATTGTTTACATTTCTTGTATTCCTAATCTGTTAAGTTGAGAGTTAGTTGCTGATTTAAATAGATTTGTATTAATTAAATTCCAAGAAAAGGAAGAGAGGGAAAATGAATGGGCTTGGTTGAAAATGCTAAGTCTGAAGGAGGAGAAATTAATATTAAATTCTAGAAAATGGAAAGAAGAATCAGATGATCGTGCTTTGCTGAAAAATGATCTATCATCTAAAACAACTGTTGTTCAAATATAATTCGTGAGATTAACCTAAGTTAAGGAAACCGCATGTTTCCTTGCGTAGGGTGTGTGCACATGTACTTGGTACCCCGCCAACAACTGTATTGTTTTCGCCTTAAGCGTACGCCGCCGAGCACACCAACGCATGTGAGGTGATTTCTAGGAAAGCGTGGGAAATTTTTTTGATAGTTCATATCATGACCACATGATGCATGTGGACATGACATGCATGAATACATGTTGTGACTGCATGGGAAATGTGGGCATGACATTTGGTATCAGAGTGTAAAGTTTAAACACTGGGCATAATTAGGCACGTTATTATTTCGCAACGTTGATTAATTAGAATCTACCATGTTTTGTAGGATGCCTCCCCAACGTGCTCGACGAGCGCGATCGCTCAACACGACATCCGTTGAGGTGCATAGTGATTCCTCACCTCTTTGATGACTACCAGGAGGAAGTACAGTCTTAGGGGGGGAGGATGTGAGGCCTACCTTTTTCACTTCTGTTCATGAGACTAAGTGTGGAGCTCTTCATCAACTACTTCCATAATAGGGCTTGTTAAGGTCCGTATGCAAGGCCCTTATCTTAGTATTTTCTGTTAGTTGCTTGATGAATGTTTGATATGCATATGTTGTTTATGTTGTATTTTCTGTTATTGTGGGAAATTTATTGGGTGTTGAAAGAGCTTCTTCCACTTGGAAGACAATGCTCATCATGTGTGGGGAAGGGAAGGTGTGAACCTCCTCAAGTACATTCTTGTTCTTGGAAAATGGAAGCCTTGAGGGCATTTTTATGAATTTTGAGCAAATGGTTATAAGGCTTGAGAGCCTAATTGTGATATCCCTGGGATTTTGATTATTTGGTTGGCTTGAGGCCATGAGAAAAGTTAAAGTTTGTTGGCTTGAGGCCATGACAGAAGTTGTGATAAAATGTTGAGAAGAATGACACCCTTGAGTTGAGTGAGTCTACTTCCCTACCCTCTTTAAACTCACCTTAGTTGAGTTTTTGTGTTGTGAGTAAAACCATGGGTGTTGTGTGTTGTTTGTTTCTATTGTTGAGAAGTGGTTTTTTGGTCTATTCTACCCTGGGTGTGTGGATGATCTCCCTAGCTCAGGGGTGACCCTCTTGCGGGTCTATGGTAGGGAGGAGAGCTAGTTGAGTGGTGTATTTTTCTCTTGTTTGTTATACAGGTTTCTCTTGGAGCTTATTGTGAGGATTGGAGGAGTTTTATTGTTTAGGGAAATGTATCTCTTCTTTACTTGTAAAGAGAGCTTGTTTCTTAAAGTTTCATCTTGGTTGAATTTTCTAGAGGAGAGATTTTCTCCCTCTGAGTTGTAAAAATTGTAATTGGGAGAAGAGAGTTATTCCTCCCTTAATGTGTTGTTAGATATGATTTTATAGTTTATTTCATTTTACCATTGTGGGAAAAGGAAGAAAGAAAATTGTGTCTTTAAAAGGACATTAGGATTGTTTACATTTCTTGTATTCCTAATCTGTTAAGTTGAGAGTTAGTCGCTGATAAAAATAAATTTGTATTAATTAAATTCCAAGAAAAGGAAGAGAGGGCAAATGAACGGGCTTGGTTGAAAATGCTAAGTCTAAAGGAGGAGAAATTAATATTAAATTCCAGAAAATGGAAAGAAGAATCAGATGATCGTGCTTTGCTAAAAAATGATCTATCATCTAAAACAACTCTTGTTAAATATAATTTGTGAGATTAACCTAAGTCAGGAAACCACACGTTTCCTTGCGTAGGGTGTGCGCACATGTACTTGGTACCCTACCGACAACTGTATTATTTTTGCCTTAAGCGTGCACCACTGAGGACGCCAACACATGCGAGGTGATTTCTAGGGAAGCGTGGGAAATTTTTTTGATAGTTTGTATCATGACCACATGACGCATGTGGACATGACATGCGTGAATACGTGTTGTGACTGCATGGGAAATGTGGGCATGATAGAGACACAACCTTTCATACTACTACTGCCCCTTTGTAACTTATAATTTAATTTTAATTGAGATTATGTTTATGTAAACATCAACTTCCATTACATTTACCCAACCCTTCATTTAGTAAATGAAATAAAACGTCCCAAAAATAGCTACGCAGTGATTATCGAATTCCTTATCATATTGAGAATCATGCTGAGTAATTATAGTTCTTCATACTAATGTATGAGGATCATAAATTTGTGTGCTTAGCCCATGATCAGGGACTACGTAAAATTTTCCATCAATAAAAGCACCATCACAATGTACTTGCAACCAATCATTGATAGGAGAAAGACTGTGCTACTTCCTTCGACTGCACTATATCTCTATCTTGATTACCTTGCTTGGTGACTGGAGAACTTCCAAATTGTGATCTTTTGGGGCTCTTCTTGTCTCTCTTTGTTTTGTCATAGCTATATACATATTCCTAAGAGATCTACTTGTGATCTCCTCTAGTGATTTCTACCACACGTCTAAGAGCCACAGTCAGTTATTATACACCACCACAATACTATCTCTTTTGGATTTGCTTTCCACTTCACCTTTTGTTTATTCTAAATGATTACTATCCTGAACGTTCAAATATCGACCATGATTTCAATTCTTAACCTCACTGTGGGTGAGAGGCCTCAAGCAAGGCATTTATGTGCAAGATGGCTTGTGCCATGCATGGCAATCTTCTGTACTTCTCTCTATAGCAACTTCAAATTTTTCACTTACAGAATTACTACACTTCCTTTCTCAGTATGTCTTGTATTCATCCCAATAGATCTTTTCCACTGTAAACCTTGTATACTACAATGCACTATTTATTATATTAGTTACATACTATAAAATAGTTCACTTGCATTGTTTACGCTTCCACATTTTGTATGCTTCCAATGCAATATTGTACCTGTTTTAGGGTTTGTGACCTAAAATTTGTGGGGACATGGGGAAGGCCTTGAGTCACCCACTCTCTCATGCACTCTTTGGAAAATAGAAACCTTTGCTATTAGTGTAAACAACATATTTCAAATCCAACATAATACCTTTTTAATGTCACTTTATAAGTATCAACTACGTATGAATCCTACTGATCTAGAATCAGTGTCTAAGTCAGATGCATGCCCACTTCATTAATAATATAGAATCTATGGGCTAACCCTACGTCTGGTCTGAACAGTTAAAAGTAGATTCCTTTCCATCCATACACTTTAACTCAATAACAATATTGGTATGTAAAAAAGAGATAGATTCAATTCAATTAAGTAGTAAATCATATTAGGTCTTGATTAGCTCAAACTCATCCAAAATGCATTCGTTGATGCTATTCTTTTGCACAAGATTATATTCCTACAAGCTTTCCATCGAAAACTATTTCAAGACATCTTCCAAAATGTTCATTATGCTATCTTCTACAATATTTTCATTTCTAGACTAAAGAGCAATCTTCCACAGGTAAGGTAATCCTACAAGATCTAGATCATTTATAATAACATCTTCATGTCGAACCTATTTCAGCTACTTCTTGCTTAAGTTTACTTGAATAAACAATAGTTGGAAAGACCTCCAAGCTGTTTGTGACATAGATACTGGATAGATTTTAGTGATCTTTTTAGAGAGAAAATTCTCTAATGAATCAATAGATAAAGCATGTTTCTCCAAAACCTCAGAAAACCATTGCAAACCACTCTCTTTGTTAGAAGAACATGTTGGTCTTTCAACTAGACATTTTCATAGATTTTTAGAAGATTCCCATGGCAATAGAGCATTTACAGACAAGTAATTTGGAATAAAAGTGAACATGCTTCAAGTTATGATCCTCCAAAGTAGGGTACTAGGACAGATTTTGCAAGTGTATTTCTGAGTGCCACAATCAATTCCTTTACCATAGGCACTTCAAATTTTGCCAAAATTTGAAGGTACGAATAGGGTGCTAGACCTTCTTCACATGTCTATCTAATTTGGACATCTTCTACATGCAGCATTTCTTCCTATTAAAGAGTTATGTTCCAAGATCCTCCTCGGTAGTTTCCTCCTATTCTGGAGAGATAATGTCCACTTGTTGTTGTGCTAGAATTTGATGTGATAGACTTACCTCTAGATGTATTGACACCCTAGTGTCCTTAGTTTGTTTGGGGTGGTCCTCAGGCACATCCTAAGGTCTAGACATTTCAATGTCTAATAAGACCTCTAATTCCAGTCCCTCCTTCTCCTCTTCGACTAATTGTATTATTGTCTCTATAGTTTGTTACACCTACGGAGTGAAGAGTGATAGCACCTGATCGTTCCCCACATTACTAATGACATCGTCATCTGTCAAGTCCACAACTTGACTTAAGGGAAATTGTAGGCTTTCAACCCTTTCTTCTTGATGTGCCTTTGCTTCCTTAGCCATCTCCTACTTTACCTGGATGATTTGCTGGATCTTTTGGTCTTCAGAAAGCTCCACCACCTGTTGCGCCAAATGGGATTGTATTGCAGCTTGTGGTGATGGTAATTCTACTTGAGGTTAACCCAATGTGAACATACATTCTATTGCCATGGGTCCTAATGCCGACTTTGAAATGGCACCCCTCATGGGTGTAGTAGGCATTCTCCTCCTTTGTTTGGGGATTTCAAGACCTACAATATGTCTGTTGAAGGATGCTCCTCTAGAGCTATACTTTTTACTAGAATAGCCGCTATTGGTTGATCCTTGGGAGGCAATGGTATGGTGGTAATGCTCACATTGATAGTTGTTAGAGGTTCTCCAGACATCGATGCTCCTTCTTGGGCCAACTGCACTTCCATGATTCTCCTCTTAACAATGAGGAAGTCATCATTAGTCTACATTAATTCTATCCTTCCTCTTTCTCTTCTTGTCATATGTTAAGATGACCCCTTTGTTCTTCAAATCAGCTATTTGCTTATCCACCCATCTTTGGGTTTCCATCAAGACATTCTAAGAAATGACATCGATTGATGTCTCATCTGGCTTCATCCAGTCCAGTAGGGGTAATGTCTCCTTGTATACTTGTTTGAGGTCGTAGTCAGGATCTATAATCTAACCATCATTAGTTTGTACTTGTGGGGACACCTCTAGTATTCCCAAAGTTCCCATCTGATTCATAGTTAGATGCCAGAATCCCCTCTTCCTCACATCCTCTTCATCATTGTAGTCTACCCAATTATTTTCTAGATGTGGCACATGATGAAGTTTCTTGTCAACATAATTATCCATCCTATGATATGGATCAAAGATCCTCCAGAGTGGAAATGGTTGTAGGTTCAACATCTGAAGCTTAGCTTCTGATACTTTGGAGTCTTTGAATTTTGAACACTAGAACCAGCTAATGTCTAATGGGAACTTGACCGTTCCTTGCCCATGCTTCACAACATATGCCTCAAGGGATGGGATAATCTGTCTAGTTATCTATAGGAGTAAGATTTTATCCATAGGATATCTGGGCAACATGTAGGGAGAGCCCTCAAACCCCAATATCCAGATGCATGTGAATGTTGGGAACTAGATGAACTAGGACCCGTGAGGTGTGATGACCCCTTGAGCATCTCTTTCAACACCCATTTTGCCTAGTCTACTTCCATCAACCTCACTAGCCACATCAAGAAGCATTCATTAACTCTTTGATAATGGGCAATTAACTGGCTTCTCTCTAGTTGGGGATAATACTACCATACTAACTGCTCGCCATCTTTATGCCCCAATTTACCTATGGTGTGCAAGACATCAAACTGTAACCTATAGGTGCATGAATATACAATGTAAGAGGGCATGAATAACATCCTTTTCTTCTTCTACTAGCTGATTAGTCCACTATGCATGGAGTCACTAATTAACTATGCCCAATGCACTACGCCACCTTCATCCTTGACCAACCTTATCACTCCATACATTTAGAGCTCAAAGGATCCAACATTTTCACTCCCAATCATATACTGGACCTCCTCGCAGAAGTCAAACCTATAAATATTTTGAGGCATTTTCAAAACTATCTTCATCGTGGTTACCGCATCCATCCATGAGGTGTGCATCATTTTCCTACACCCTACCACATTGGAATTATATTGCATTTTTAATGTGTTGATGTCTATTTCAAACACATCCTAACTCCTTGAGAGGTTGAATGTTTTAGAGATTCCCTTAGGAGAGAATTTTGCATATACCCAGCCCTAGTGTTCTACCCTCTGGCTTACAAGATTGTATTTTTTGGCACATTGTATCACTAATTCCAGGGAATCCATTTCCATGGGGAAGCCTATTGTATTGAACATCCCACTACTCACTATGTTCTTGAGCAGGTAACCTGCATCAGGTGTTTGGGATCTAGATTTCAATGCATCCATATCCACAATACCAACATGTGTATTGGTAACCTAGGTGAACTTGCACCAACCTCCTCCAAGGGTTTTATCTGGTGCATCCTTAAATTCTTCATCACGTTGTTTCAACTATTTGATCATCATGTCTTGCATGATGCAAACACACATAGTTAGTTCCTGCATAGGGGTTAAGGGCTTGCAAACTTTCTTTTTATACCCTAGTTCACATTTAAATCTGGTAGAAATACACTATGGGGTAAAATCCCATGAATAGCATGAAGTTTGTTGGAGTACAGGACAACACTGAGAGGGGGGGAGTGAATCAGTGTTGTATAAACTTTTACAACTTTTAACTTACAAGAAAAAGAGAAAGGAAGACATCAATGATCTGTTAAACACATATGCACAAGTATGATAATGAAAAGTATGAATCAGGACCTTAAGAACAAATCCTTAGAGCACATGAACACATGAAAACAAACAAGAACCATAACATCTGATTTGATGAGTGGAAAACCCTCAAGGGGAAGAAAAACCACTTTGAAATGCCTCACTGGCTTAATAAAAAAACCTCATTGGTTACAAACAGGTCTCACTGACCATACAAGCCTCACTGGCTACAAAGAGGTCTCGTTGACATACAAAGCCTCACTGGCATACATCTGCCTCACTGACAAAAATGTGGATAGAAGAAAACACTTTAGGGGGTTTCCCTGATTCACTTCTTTACAAAAACTTATGTCTCCTTTTGTATTCACTTGACAAAATTATTTTCATTCATAATATGATCAACCAAGCTTCTGATACACATGACAATCAATCACCTACACATTACATTCTCTGGAATTTACAATGTCTTCCTCTGTTTAAGAATCAACATATACATTTTGTCTTTTGCACTGAAAAATTATCTTCATACCCTAATTCATCTTCAAGCAAAATTCTCTGGCCCTCTGTGTCATTTTTCTCTTCAATAATCACACTCAATTAATGTCTTGAACTCATCATATCTCAGACATCCAAAATCATACACATAATGCACTTGCAAATTTATTATATAAAAATTGAATGTCCTTTCATATTCCTCTCCTCTCTGCATAAATCATCTTCAAAAATCCATTCACCTGCAAAAATAAAATCACACACACACACACACACACAGATATATATATATTCACTTTCCCCTTCTCAAAAACAAATCTTCTATTCCTGCAATAAATACAATCCATCAAAATACACCTACAATGAAATTATTAAAATGAAATGACCTTTCATTTTCTTTTTCTCTTCATATTTCTTCTTTCATAAAAACATCTTCAAAAATAGCTTCCATCATATCACAAAAAAAATCTTCAATCAATTTATAATCACTCTACCCTGATAAGAATAATATTTCTCTAATATTCTTTAATATTCGAATCCTCTTCTCTAAAAAAAATCATCTGCATGTAGAAGAATTCATAAAGACTCATGTGCTTCCATAAAGCATTTAAAAAAATTAATCTTCTCCCCATTATAGAAAAAGAACAAAAAACCCCTCATTAAACTCCATGAGAGGCACACTAGTGGAGTTAAAAAAATAGAAATAATCTCTAAAAAATATCCTTTAAATACACAAAAATCTGCCTTGTCTAACATGCTAAAAATAGCCTCAAAATACATATCCACTACAGTCTACTCATTCTGATGGCCATCTGCATGTCAATGTGCAAGCTCGAGTGAGGGAGATCAAGTTTAAATAACAACCATCGATTTACATATGTGTGCCATTAACAGTTTAAAACCTAGCCTTTGATTCTTTCTTGGCGCCCATGCACTCATGTAGACAACCACTCCTATCGGTAAAAGGAAGAAAGGGCTGGTCACTTTTATGACAAATGAACCCTTGAGAAAGTCACTTTAAGTGACTATTACCTATATCTGCAGGTCAATGTAAAAATAAAACAAAAGTGACTTATTGTTTATGACAGCTAGATATAGTTTATGAACATATGATTTAAAGATAGATTTAGGGTTTTAGACTTTGAAATGCAGCAAACCCTAACAACATGAAGCATCCTATTACTCTAACTTCACATAAATGAATCCTGATCATAAATTACTCTGACTTCCTATATGATATCTCCTAAAAACAGAAGGTAGGAATCATGACATGAAGCATCTAATTGAACCAAGATGAAGACCATTCCATGAGCCATCAACACTATAACTACTGACCATCCCATAACAATAGAAATGACTTTAAAGCCAACTTCTTATGAACTCTATGAACTTCTCAACACTATACCATCTCAACACCATGACAAAGCATCACCTTTGATGCATTTGATAATCCTGTGGTATTGAAGCAACATGAAGGAGATCATCAAGATAGCTACAACATGAACATCCTATAAGTACATGAAGCAATATCATCATGAGAACACCATACTCTCTGTATCAACCTCTGACCAGTATCCAACAATATGCAACATAAAGAACGTAAACCATTACATCAATGATCAACATCCACATTTACCACAACACCAAGTACCTTAGCATCAATACCTTATTTGAACATTGACCCCAAAACCAAATTGAACACTTCTTGTTGATGTTGCAATAACATTGGCATAAGATTGGCATCAAACTTGACTTCAAACAACATCAAATACATCACATTTCCTTGTCAAGCTGACATGAAGCACCTTGATCCTGTATACATGAATTCTTGAACATGATGAACAAAACATCTTGATGTGTAAAGCATCAAGACATATGGACAAATAAGGCATCAATCATAACATAGTGATCCTGATTGAAGGCATAATCATCATCAATATCATCTAAATCTCTTAATTCTTCCATACCAATTCCCTTCAACCCTACCATCAGAGAGGTCTGCAACATTAGAGAACATCATGAGATTTGCATCAACATTATAGGACAATGATCAACATTAGAGGGCAGTGATCAATAGTGAAGAACAACAACTCCATGTGAACATATCTGATATCAACCAGCTTTGCATAAACCAAACATCATCACAATGATCAACCATCAACATATGAGGACCAAACTGAACTACCCACAAAACATCAACCATAAACATGATGAAGACCAAGATCAAATCATTGAAACATGACAACACCAATTACCAACTCCTTGATGTCCCAAGTGCTGCGAAAGTGATCAAACATGTCCTTGATGAACCCAACTCAATGACAACAATGAAGCACGTCAAAGAAGCATGTAAACCTTGCTACACCTTTTGACATCAATGACAACATTCCATCAAAGTTTACCATGGTAAGATGAATCAATTAGTTTACCCTAGGTAAATGAGATTAACCTTTTGTAAAAATATAAGTCACTGTAACCACCAGTAAAGAGAAAATTTGTCATATGCATACCTGTACAAATGGGAAATCACCTTTGTTATATTATGATAAGGAGGTCCATCTACCTCTGAGCATTCCATTAATTCATCTTCTGCGCTCTGCAAATTCATGTTTAAGATAATTCTCTACAAATTTACTTTTTGATATCTTAAGAATGCTTTGTGATTAACAAATCAGTTAAAAAATTGCTTTTATCTTATGTGAAATTTACTAAGTATGAAAATGCATTGAATTCTCATTGTATTTGGTAAGCAATTACTACCCACGAGCATGGAAAAGTGATAGATGGATTTAGGTTTGTATTTTAAATTTAAACTCCAATGACAAAAATCAATTCATGGTATGTGAGTTTAATGTAAGAGGACTGGATGGACATCTAGTTTGAAATGTCTAATACAAATGTCTAGTCCAGGATGTCTAGTTGACTTTGATTGAATTCAGGTAAGAAAGCATGATGATAACTCGGTCAGGTGATGTCATCATTGTCGCAGTCAAACTACATTGACTAGAGTACTGGATGAGTGGATCTTCATATTTAGTTTAGGAAGGTCAGGACATGTAGAAATTCCTAGTGCAAAATGTCCAGTGCAAATGTCCAGTACAAATATCCAGTGGGACGTTGACCTACAATGGGCAAGCACACAGGTTTATATCATTTTGGATAGGACCTAGATGTGGATATGGACATTACGAAATGTCCGTTGTAAAATATCCAGTCAAAAATGTCTAGTCCAGTTGAATGTCTTCAAGTTAGGATAAATTTAATGGCCTACACTAGATATGGATCTTTTAACAAGTCTATTCAGATACCCATTTTAAGCTCAAAAATTAAAAAAGAACACATTTAAGGTTGATTTCAGGTCTGTGTAATTTCTCAATGCCTATTTGGAAATCAATATATATATCTAGACATGATCTAGATATGGACATGGACATTACAAAATGTCTAGTACAAAATGTCCTGTTGACTAGAAATATCTAGCTGACCAGAAATGTCCATGGGCATAACTTGCTCATTTTAGCAAATTTTCAAGAAGTTCAATAGGAAACCCTAGCTAAAATTTTATTCTCTATTCATCTATGGCCTTTTTAGGGGTGACTTCAGATGATGGATTTTACCCCTTTAGCACCTAGATGCTTTACCATTACCACCCAACTGTTGAATACTGAGAGGGGGGAGGTGAATCAGTATTCTTAAAATTAAACAATTAAATGAAATACCAACTTTAATAATCAGAAAGCAAAGTAACCACAGAGACATAAGCCATATAAACATGAAACATAGACACCAAATTTTTACATGGAAAACCTAAGAAAGGGAAAAACCATGGAGAGGATTAGCTCTCAAGATATATGGCAATATTTTACAAATGGTGATGTTCAGGCTTGGTGACTCCACGAGCCTAGAACATTTTGGTTCACTGCCATGAAGTACAACTAGGTCTAGCAGGCTCACTGCCTCAACCCTAAACCTAGAAAGATTACAATGAGGGTTGTTAAACTGTAATGAATGCTCACTACCAGGCTCACTGCCTTAATGAAGATGGCTCACTGCCAAGTACAGGTGAAATCATATAAGAAACATGGATACTGTAAAAGCATCAATCAGTATGCCAAAGTGCAGTCATTTAGTAGATGAATACAGAATCCTAAGTCTTCATCATCACTACTCTTCTATCTCTACTTTGCTATACTACGTTCATATCAATCACATCACATTAACACTATACTTATTCGCCACACACACACCAAACACTAGATTCAATCCCATATATATCCACAACACTTGAGATTTTCAAATTAGGACGGCATACTCAGATGAAGTGTATAGTTAATAAACTTGTAGCTTGTCAATCAAATCCATCCACAAAAACTCCTAGTGGACTCATACAATACTTGAATTGCATTCACATATGTCGGCCTCAACTATAGAACCACTTAGGATAAAGTTCTAATCAATAGAACTTACCGCACATATATCAAACTATCATGTCGGCCTCAAACTCAGACTGCTACTAGTTTAGTTCACCTGTCAGACTACATCTTTTGTTGTTGACCATAGGGCTTGCTCAAAATCATATCAAGGACTTATCAGACATTACCAATCATACCTTTAGAATTACAAAGCAAAACATCCTTTAGCAGAAAAATGTAGACCATTAGAACTCAGATTTTGTCACAGTCAAACTCTGCCAAACACTGTAGTGATACTCAGAAGATTGTAACAATCTTTTCAGTAGACTTTAGAACTTACAACTCTAGATTTGGGTAGTCATGACATGTCTTTTCATTGATTTAGAACCGTAGAACAAACTATGCACTTGCGGAGGAATGCGGACCATTTTACTTTGCACTGTACACTGTCCCTATCTTACTTTTGTTCATCCATACTTAGACAATTTCTCCAAATGACTTTTGGAGGAAGTCATGACTTGAACACTAGAATATATCATCATCAAATAGATATGAGTCATCATACATAAACTGCATTTGCTAGTATTTATCTGTGGAGGCATACTGATTCACTTTCTGTCCCTTACTCTGAATACTATCCATACTTAGTCATTTTGGCCTTCTAGACTTGTGCCTTGAAGCTAGATCAAGTTAGTCTTCCAAAGAGATGTCTTCTTGTCATATTGATGTTCCCTCTTTTCCTTATTTCCATCAATAACAACATTCTAGTCTTCTTCATACCATTGTCTCTTGCTAACAATCTCCTCCTTTGGCATTGATGGCAACACTTAGTGAAAAATGCTTGACTGCCTTGACTTCTCCCCCTATATTTATAAACTCTATATTTCTTCTCCCCCTAATATGTTTGCCCATTTTTCACTGATCTTCTTCTCCCCCTTTGACATCAATGGCAAAGGGTGTGTTCTAGAACCAAAACTTGTCAAAACTGCAAAATTTACTATGTATTCTGCCGCATATTTACAAATACAATCTTCAACTTAATCTTACATATGCTTAAGGATGACATTGAAAATGCTCTTGATCTATGCCAGTTCACCATCCCAGCCCTTTTTAACACTATCCAAAATTTGAATATGTCTACTGAGTAAGAAAACTAGGGTTTCTACGTTTTGTAGATCAGTGGGTACATCAGTTTGTGAAGCTATTTGAGCTTCAGGTGCCAGATTGAACATGAACTCCAAATTGGGACTGATCAGTTCTCTCAACTAACACATTCTTCCTTTTTTCTGATCCCTTTCACTTATTAAACTATTCAAGTCATTTTGAACATTGATGACCTGACTTTCTTTGTCGCTTACTGATTCAGTTACTGGAACAAAAGACTTAGATATGTTCATTAGTTTCTACTCTAAATCTTTGATCTTTTCTTCTATTTTCTTTGCGACTTCTAGCCAAGATAAACAAAATTTGTATATGTCACCAGCTTCTTTAATGGCATTTTGAATGCCTTTTATCCTATTATCTAGCTAGACCTTGGCATTTGCTATCATTTCCTTTAACTCATTTAGTCTTTTCTCATTAAACTCATGTTTAAGTTTTATTTCTGCAAATTTCTCAAAGGATTCAAAATGTTTACTTATAGAGTTTATAAGCCCTTTGAGTTGAATTTCTGATGACATGGAGGTGTCTTTTTGGTATGTTGGCATCAGTTTCTCCAAAATGCTAGATGCCTCACCAATGAGCTCACTATCCTCTATGTGAGACTTCAACATTTCTTCTCTCACTTTTGCCTGACCAATTGATGCTAATCTAAATTTTTGTATAGGAGACATTGTGTCCAAGTTTATTGGACCATGTAGAAACTTAGGCTCATCTAAAACTTTTTTCTCTTTCTCCAACAATTCTTTAATCGATTATGTAGTGTCTCTTGGTGCAGTAGAGAATTCTTCTTTTAAGCTCTGCTCTAGATCATCTAGATCCATGTCCTTATTAGAGTCTTCCTTCTATTCTGGTGAAGGATTCTCTTTAGCTTATTCTTCCTTAGTTCCTTCCTTGTCAATTTTATCCTCAGCTTGATGTTCTGGAGAGGATCTTGTTTCAGCAAGAATTTCTTTCTCCTTAGTCGCTTTGACACCATCTATTTCTTGATCAATATTTACTTCCAGAATAGATGTATCATTTCCAACATCTATTTCTTCATTGTCATAAATGGTAGGAAGATTGAATTCTCTTAATGTGTTCAGAGTGACTTCTTTAGTTTCCTTTACCACTTTTTCAATTTCTCCTAACATTAGAGCATTCATTCTTTTGTTTGACCTGAATTTACTATGAATTGCTTTGGATATTTTTTCTTTTTCTTTTGGAGTGATTTCTGGACATAGTTTTATTAAAAAGTGCTCTCTTAGTTCAACATCCTTTGCCTGAGCCATTTCCTTTCTTGCAGACATTATGCTTGCTAGGCTATGTGGAAGATCATCAATTCTTTCAACTAGGGCCCTGTTGTAGATTTTCATATACTCTACAACAACAGTCTCAATGATTTTCTTGTCCGGATCATTATATTCATCATATAATTGTGTAATAGGATTCAGATTTCCATCCACTGTTATGGCTTTGAGAACATCTTCAATACTTATGGTTGCTTCTTCTGACTAAGGCACATCTTGCTTTTGCCTTTTCCCGGGTTTACCCTTACTAGAGGGTTTCTTTTTACTAGTTCCAGAGGATTTTGTAGCCTCAATTTTCATCTTCTTTACTTCTTCATCTGATTTTGTTCCTTCTTCATCAACTACAATGCTTGCATGCATTCTTTTAGCCTTGGTCTTCTATCTTTTGTGGCTAGAAGTAGGAATTTCCACACCTACAGATGGAGTGGGATCAAAGGTAATATGTGTAGCTTCTTCAGAGGTAGATGCTTAGGTCCTCCTTGATGTTTCAGGTTTTTGTGATTTATCCTTTGATTCTTCTGGAACTTCAACAGATTCACTTTTCTTCTTTTCCCTAGCTTCTCTTTCTGCTTGTCCTTTTTCTCTTGCTTCTTTGATTTGTTCTTTAGAGAAACCATGTTTCAATGCAAATTCTTCTACCTCCTTCCTCACCTTCTTGGAGGTTTTAGGTTGTCTAAGTTCAACATGAAGTTTTAAACATATCTCTTCATAGGTTCCAAACCTTTCTTCTCTGTTGTCCTTAGGTTTGCTTAGCATGTGTTGAGCATAGTTCTCTAATATTTGTCCATCCACTTCATAACCCATTGGCATTATCCAGACTATCCTAGGATCAACAACCTCCATCAAGTATTGGTCTTTTGTAACCATAAAACATATAGTATTCTTATACTTTTCAACAATTTTCTCAAGAATTCTTTCTCTTGAATGCATCATGCTTTGAAAATTCTTAAAGTACCCCCACAGGGATATTTTTTGCTATTCATGGCTTCCAATGCTACTTAAATGATTTCTAATTTGGATAGCTACTAGTTTACTAGTTAACCAGAACAAATTTTTCATTTTTGGCAACTCATTCATAAAATAGAAAAATAGACAGATAATCAGCATACAAAATTTGAAGGGATAATTTTTTCTTTCCTTGATCTTCTTTAGGTTCTCCAGTAGTTAGATACTTAGCAACTCACACAAATTATAATCAGTGTTCTCTTTGACCATTTGATATGCAGTGTATATCATAGTACCGAAGATAGAGTTCTCCCGGTTTGAGAAATAGATCTTGTAACCTATGACCATAGAAGCAAATCTTACTGCATGGTCTGTGATGTCATTTATGGTTAATGCCCTCTTGTCAAATTGGGCTCCAATAGCCTCTGTAATAGTTTGATTCTTCACAGCTTTCACAAATGGTACACCTCTAGTGGAATTCAACCTTGTTATTGTCCTAATCACATCCTTGGTAATTTTGAAGGGCTGCCCTAACCACATGAATTCAACTTAGGATATACCAAACCCATTCATCCTTTGCAAATGTAGGAAACTCTACATATTGGATGAATTTCTTCTCTTCTAATACTTTGTATTCTTTGTTTAGGTCAAACTGATCATTGCTTAAATACTTAAGGTAAAAATATTAGAATTTTTCACCGTTGAGCTCATCTAGGGCAACATGGATATATGCCCTAATGTCTTCCACATACAGAACTTTGTGTGGTATTTTTGAAAATGCACCCATTGGATCAACTTCAGTTGCTTTGAAGGGATGTTTCTTGAATTTGGGTCTTGGTCACTCAGTAATATCAACAACTTGTGGAGCTGCCATTGCAAAGATTCAAATAAAATTCCAACAGTAAATACCTTGATATACCAAATTAGGGTTTTCTTCACTTGGATCACTCTGAGTTCTTTGAATCTCTGTTGACACTTGAAATCTCGCTTCAATTTCTCTTGGATATCTAATAGATTGAATGCAAAGTAAATTAGAAGGCAAATGAGTTTCCTTTTTATCTTCCATACTTGACCTAGTCGTCATAAATGCTCATACTCAAAAGCTTCCTAACTTTTCTCTAATAGATACAATCGATCAAAATTGCTCCGTAATGTGCCGCATTGACATCTTTTCTTTTGATTTTTCTTTTAAGAGATTTGTCACATCAAGTTCCATCACATACCTTTGTGCCAGATTCTAGCACCCACTTTCTGGCTGGGGTTTAGGATTTTCAACACTGCTCCCCCTGAGCTAGAGCTCCCAATTTACCTCCCAAAGGAAGTATCTACATCTGATGCTGGTGCAGATCTATCCTCTTCTTTAATTACTTCTTTCTTGATCTAGATCTTGTCCATTTCCTTCTTGGTTTCAACCGGATTAACCTTTTCTTTTCCCTTATCATTTCTTTGTTTTGTTTTCCTTTCTTCAACATAGTAATTTCTCTTCACATTCTTGCTTTTGCAGAATCTTGCAACATGTCCAAATTTGTTGCAATTGTAGCACACAACATTCCTTTGTTTTTGATTCCTTCTATTGATTGGATTTTATCTACATTAATTAGCCATATGTCCAAATCTATTGCAAGAAAAATATTTTCCATTTAATGATTGACTATTCTTTACATTGTAGGAACCATTCCTTACCAGATTTCTACATTCATTTAATTTGTGACCAACTTTCTTGCAATTGAAGCATTGACCAGAAAGGATGGAACATTCTGATTTACTCTACTCCTGCATTGAGTAGCTTATGACCAAACTTATTGCAATTAAAATAGTGGCCATTGAAACATGGATACCTTTGAGCATTTGGCTGTCTAACCAAAGGTCTTCTAGGTCTTCCTCTTTGATTTCTAAACTGGTTTCCTCTATTTTTCTTTGACTTAGTGTTTGTTTGACCAGATTTTAAACATTCTCCTTTCTCAAATCCCAAACCTTGCTTATCATCAGCACTCCTTTGACTAGAAATCACCTCATCAAGCTTGGCATAACTTAGTTTGAACTTTTCTTCATAGCTCTTGGCTGCATCTAGATCAAATTTTAGAAGTAACACTTCTTTGCCCAATTTCTTCACATTCCTCTGATTTGTCCTTAACAACTTGATTTAGATGCCTTTTAATTTCTTCCTTCTTTTCAACTTCTAGTCTCAACGCATTTAGAAACTCATTGGCTTCATCTAATTGATCATTTAACTCTTTGCTTTTCTCTTTAAACTTCCTAACTTGCTCTCTTAGCTTTAGGATGCATTCATCAGCCTCTTGAACATTTGCTTTTAGATTCTTGATTTCTGCTTCAGATTTTTCAAGATGAATAAGAGCTGCTACAAGTTCCATGTTACTTTCATAATTTCCAAATCTTCTTGCTGCCATGATTACACTGCCCCAGATCTTCCTCAAGCTGTTAGAATTCTTCCAAGGAACTTGGCTCTAATACCAATTGTTGAATACTAAGAGGGGCGGGGGGTGAATCAATATTCTTAAATTTGAACAATTAAACCAAATACCAACTTTAATAATCAGAAAGCAAAGTAACCACAGACATAAGCCATACAAACATGACACATAGACACCAGATTTTTACGTGGAAAACCCAAGAAAGGGAAAAACCATAGAGAGGATTAGCTCTCAATATATATTGCAATCTTTTACAAATGGTGATGTTCAGGCTTGGTCACTCCACGGGCCTAGATCATGCTGGCTCATCGCCATGAAGTACAACTAGGTCTAGTAGCCTCACTACCTCAACCCTAAACCTAGAAAGATTACAATGAGGGTTGTTAAACCCTAATGAATGCTCACTGCTAGGCTCAATGCCTTAATAAAGATGGCTCACTGCCAAGTACAAGTGAAATCATATAAGAAATATGGATACTACAAAAGCATCTATCATTATGCCACAGTGCAATCATTTAGTAGAAGAATACAGAATCTTGAGTCTTCATCATCACTGCTCTTCTATCTCTGCTCTGCTATATTGTGCTCACATCAATCACATCACATCTGCACTATACTTATTTGTCACACACACACTAAACACTAGATTCAATCCCATATATATATCTGCAACACTTGAGATCTTCAAATTAGGTCGGCATACTTAGATGAAGTGTATAGTTAATAAACTTGTAGCTTGTCAGCCAAATCCATCCAAAAAACTCCCAGTGGACTTAAACAATACTTGAATTGCATTCACATATGTCGGCCTCAATTATAGAACCACTTAGGATAAAGTTTTGATCAATAGAACTTACCACACATAGATCAGACTATCATGTCACCCTCAAACTCAGACTGCTATTGATTCAGTTCACCTGTTAGACTACGTCTTTTGCTGTACACCACAGGGCTTGCTCAAAATCATATTAAGCACTCATCAAACATCACCAATCATACCTTCAGAACTACAAAGAAAAACATCCTTTAGCGGCAAAAATGCAGACCATCAGAACTCAAACTCTGTCACAGTCAAACTCTGTCAAACACTGTAGCGATACTCAGAAGCTTGTAACAAGCTTTCTGGTGGACTTTAGAACTTACAACTCTGGATTTAGGTAGTCATGACATGTCTCTTCATTGCCTCAGAACTGTAGAACAAAATATACACTTGCGGAGGAATGCAAACCATTTTACTTTGCATTGTACACTGTCCCTGTCTTACTTCTGTTCATCCGTACTTAGACAATTTCTCCAAATGACTTCTGGAGGAAGTCATGACTTGAACACTGGAATATATCATCATCAAATAGCTATGATTCATCATAATTGAACTATATTTGTCAGTCTTTATTTGCGGAGGCATACTGATTCACTTTTTGTCCCTTACTCTGAATACTATTCATACTTAGTCATTTTGGCCTTCTACACTTGTGCCTTGAAGCCAGATCAAGTTAGTCATATGGAGAGATGTCTTCTTGTCATACTAATGTTCCCTCTTTGACTTGTTTCCATCAATGACAACATTCTATTCTTCTTTATAGCAGTGTCTCTTACCAACACCAACACACACAAGACAAGATGTGATGCAGGAGCATCTATGGTTCAAGAGCAATCTTGCATCAACTAAAAACATTTACATTCTAATTTGTTTGAGTTCAGTTTGTTTCTTTTCATTTCTCAGTTTAGTTCAGGTAGTTTAGTCAAAACAGTTTCAGCTTGTGGTCCGCTATTGGCATTTCACATCTTGCGGATCTAGACTTAGCATCCACATTCCTTCATCTACATCATATCAAGAATTTAGAGCATTTGGATCAGTTATCAGAAAGATATCACTATCAAAACTTGACTATTTCTCAGAGCAGAGCATCCTAATTTTCACTGGCAACCAACTGAAGGAGAAACTTATGGAAGCATTTCCTGATCTTTGGAGCCTAATGACACATCATTCAATGATCTTTGGCTTGTGGCTAACCTTCCTTGGAGATCCGCACTTCATTCCATTCATTTACTAGAATTTTTCTATGTATTTAGGTCCGACCTATTTGTGTTCACACGTTACACTTCTTCTTTGGAATTTATGATCTTCCTTGGCCGACGTGGAGGAATCTATTGATCCTGACTTGATATATATTGATGTAATAGATCCTTAGGAAAGTAGTTATCAAGTTGTAAGCATACGCATAAGTTCATAGTTTAGATTTTTTGCGAAGGAGCTTCAAATCCTTATCTTACGCATGTATGTAATCAGGCCTATGAGCCCTAATTGTAAGCCCGCATGTTGTCAGCTGATCTCTATTTGAATTCTATGATATACTGAATGACTAAATCTGCATTTGTTCTATTTCTTTTAGTTGCTTCCATTGTGTTTACTCTTGTTGCACGGTCTGGATAGTTCATTCTGTCAACCCTCCTACCATGAATGCACCAAGTGGTATCAAAGTGAAAGTTCAACTATTTAGGAACAAATAGAGTGAATTGAGCGAAGTCGGCAAGGGAATTCTGTAAGATCTTGCTATGAACAGATCACTGAATTGAGTCATGTTACTTGTGTTGCAACTAATCACCGATTGTGAGGCAGTTGTCACCTTGTAGTCCGATCACCAAATCTGAGGTAGTTTGCACTTGATCCTAGGAAGAATGTCACCGACAAGGGTTGCTATTGTTGGAACAATGGCTGGTAGAATAGATGAGTTGATGGAGATAATGAAAACAATGTGAATCTAATTAGATGTTGTTGAAGAGGATAGGCAAGGGGGATTGACATCGAGACCTAATGTTGAAAGCGATGATGAGGAAGAATTTCAATCTGTTAAACACACTGGCGAAACCCTAGGAGGTGATGAAGAAGAGTCAAATCAAGTAGAAATGTTGTGAGCTATTTCAAAGATTGGAAAGAGACCTAGAATTGATGTGCCAAATTATACTGGTAATTTGAACCCTGAAGAATTGATTGACTAGATAAATGATATGGAAGAATATTTTGAATATGAGGAAATTGAAGAACTAGAGAAGGTGAAATTTGCAAAGACAAAGTTCAAAGGACATGCTGCTATATGGTGGAAAGAAGTTTAGTTAGAAAGAAATAGAAGAGAAAAGAAAAGATTACAAAGTGAGACCAAATGGTGACAAAATTAAAGAATTAGTTTATACTTGCTGACTATGAGTTGGACCTGTTGAAAAGATTGCAAAACCTAAGACAAAAGGAGAAATCTGTGAAGGAGTACACTGAAGAATTTCATAAAATGATCATAAGAACATGACATAGTGAAGCAAACAAGGAGAAAGTGGCTAGATACATCAATGGACTGAGATTGAACATTCAAGAGGAACTAAGTTTGCTAAGGATGACATCTTTGGAGGAAGCATATCAGTTTGTCCTGAAAGTTGAAGAGAAGCTGATCAAAAGACATGATTAGAGACAAAGAGGCAGAGAAGGTAAATTTCAAAGAGGTAGGACTTATTCTAGAGGAGACATATCATATCTGGAGCAAAACAAGTTTGATATCCCAGTTAGGAAGGATGACAGAGATAACAATGCTTACTGGAGAGATGACATAAATTTTTACTAGAGAGGAAACCCTAGTGCATACTAGAATGAAGGATACAGAAGAGAAGGAAGAGGTTTGGACAAGAGAACATTCAGAGGTACTTGTTTCAAGTGTGGGGGTGAAGGACATAGAGCATTTGAATGTAATCAGGGTAGTACAAGTAAGATGACATAAAATAGAGGAAGAGCAGCCTATGTGGAAGAAGAACATGTTGAATCACCTAGTTCTATCGGTAAACCAGAGAAAGGAGAATCACTTGTGATGAGGAGAGCACTATTTCAAACAAAAATAAATGAGGAACCACTGCAGAGGAAAAGCTTGTTTAAAAATAGATGCAAATCAGGAGGTAAGTGTTGTAAAGTTGTGATTGATAGTGGTAGTTCAAATAACCTAGTTTCAAAGGAGATGGTAACTAAGCTGAAGTTGGAAAGATTGAAACACCCTAAGCCCTACCAGATAGCATGGATTTAGGATGACCATATGGTACTAGTGAGTGAACAATGTTTGGTGAAATTTCGTATTGGATCTTATCATGATGAAGTCTTGTGTGATATTATTCCTATGGATGTTTGTCATATCTTGTTGGGTAGACCTTGGTAGTATGATAGAAAAGATATACATGATGGGAGAAAGAACACATACACTATAACAGCAAATGGAAAGAGAATTACTTCAATTCCTTTAGAAGATGGTCCTAAAGATGTGGTATGTGGAAATGCTAGAATCTATTTGGTAGATAGAAGAAAATTTTTGGATGGTTTGAGACATGAGAATATGTCTTATGCCTTGATCCCTAAGAAGCCTGAAGCATTGAAGAAATAAAATGAACCAGGGGAGATAAGAGAGTTGCTAACAGAGTATGAAGACATGATATCACACAATGTATCTAATGAATTACCACCTATAAGGAGTATCAGTCATCACATGGATCTTATACTGGGAGCAAGTTTGCCTAATAAAGTAGCACACCAAATGACACCGATAGAGAATGAAGAATTGAATAGACAGATACAAGAATTGTTGAAGAAAGGTTTGATCAAAGAAAGCTTGAGTCCTTGTGCAGTACCTGCAGTGCTTGCACCAAAGAAGGATGGATAATGGAGAATGGTACTGATTCCAGAGCAATAAACAAGATCACATTTAAGTATAGATTTCCTTTACCTAGGATGGATGATATCATGGATTGTTTAAGTGGAGCAAAATATTTCAAAAAGATAGATTTGAAAAGTGGATACCATCAGATCAAAATCAGAGAAGGAGATGAATGGAAGACTGCTTTTAAGACAAATGAAGGATTATATGAGTGGTTAGTGATGCCCTTTGGATTGACAAATGCACCGAGTACTTTCATGAGATTGATGAATGAAGTCTTGAAGAAATTCTTGGGTAAGTTTGTTATTGTGTACTTGGATGATATTCTAATTTTTAGTAAGACAAAAGAGGAGCATTTGTGGCATATTAGACAAGTTTTGTAGAGATTGAGAGAAGAGAAATTGCTGATAAACATCAATAAGTGTAGTTTCATGAAGGAAGAGTTGGTATATTTGGGATTTGTGATTTCTATGGAAGGATTGAAGATGGACCCTGAGAAAGTGAAAGTAATTGTTGAATGGCCTACACCGGAGAGCATTGGAGAGGTTAGATCATTTCATGGATTATCTAGTTTCTACTAGAAGTTCATTAGAAATTTCAGTTCAGTTTGTAACCCTATGACAGAAACAATGAGAGGTGACAGAAAGGGTTTTAAGTGAACATTTGCAGTAGATAAAAGTTTTGAATTGTTGAAGTAGAAAGTGACAGAGCAACCTATTTTGGCATTACCAGATTTCAATAAGGTATTTCAAGTTGATTGTGATACAAGTGGGAATGCAATTGGAGTAGTATTAAGTCAAGAAGGTAGACTTGTAGCATATTTCAGTGAGAAGTTGAATGATTTAAGGAAAAGATATTCAATTTATGATCAAGAGTTCTATGCCATAATTCAAGCCTTGAAGAAGTGGAGACATTACTTGTTGCCTACGGAGTTTGTGTTGTATACAGATCATCAATGTTTGCAATATTTGAATAGCCAAGGTAAGTTGAATTAGAGACATATGAGATGGGTAGAGTTCATGCAAAGTTATACTTTTGTGTTGAAGCATAGGAGTAGTAAATCAAACAAAGTTGCTAATGCATTGAGTAGAAGAAGAAACTTGTTGACATAGATGAGATTTGAAGTGTTGGGTTTTGGTGAATTGAAGAACATGTATGAGGGAGATACTGATTTTGTAGAACCTTGGAAAGCATGTAAGGAACCTATTGTGACAGATAGGAGTAAGTGGTTGGACTATTTCATTCAAGAAGATATGTTGTTCAAAGGAAGTTAGTTGTGCATACCTAGAAGTTCAATGAGAGATAATTTGATCAAGGAGAAGCATAGTGGTGGATTGGTAGGACATTTTGGCATTGATAAGATAGTGGCTTTGGTGAGTGAAAACTACTTTTGGCCTCAGATACATATGGATGTTTGAAGACTTGTGCAGAGTTGTAGAGTTTGTCAAGTTGCAAAAGGAGGTAGTCAGAATACTAGATTGTATAAACCTTTGACAGTACTAGAGAGACCTTGGGAAGACATAAGCATGGATTTTGTGTTGGGATTGCCTAAGACACAGAGAGGACATGATTCAATATTTGTAGTAGTTGATAGATTTTCAAAGATGGCTCATTTCATACCTTGTAAGAAGATAACTGATGCAGTGCATGTAGCTGACCTATTTTTCAAGGAGATTGTGAGATTGCATGGATTACTTAAGAGTATAGTTTCAGACAGAGAGACAAAGTTTGTTGGATACTTTTGGAGGACACTTTGGAAGAAGATGAATACAGATTTGAAGTTTAGTTCTACTTTTCATCCATGGACTGATGGACAGACAGAGGTAGTGATAGGAGTTTGGAAAACTTGTTGAGATGTTTGGTTGGAGAGAAAACCAGACGTTTGGATTTGATTCTTTCACAAGCAGAGTTTGCATACAATAATTTAGTAAACAAGAGTACCAAAAGAACACCTTTTGAGATTGTGTCCAGAGTAAACCCTAGAGGAGTTACATAATTGAGAGATATCAGCATGGAAGAGAAGAGGAGTGCAGAAGCAAAAGAATTTGCAAATCACATGAAGACAGTAGATGACGAGGTTAAGAAGCATTTGGAGAATATGACCAATAAGTACAAAGAGAAGGCTGATGAGAAGAGAAGACATAAGGAATTTGAAGTTGGAGATGAAGTGATCATGTACATGATAAAAGAAAGATTTCCAGTTGGGACATATAACAAGTTGAAGATGAAGAAGTTTGGACCTTGTAAGATACTCAGAATATTTGATTCAAGAAATGCATATGAAGTGGAATTACCAGAGACCTTGGGCATATCACCTATTTTCAATATCATGAAGCAGAGTTCAGTGACAGTATTGTTGACCTGTTTTACCTCTGTCCAGAGTTAAATAGTTCACTTTGCATTTTCTTTGAAAATCCTTTAGAAATGGCCATACAAGGTGTAAATCTTCCAAGTACTCATGCATACCTATTTTAAAAATCCCAAGATCTTGCCTAAAGATTCCCTATAAAAAACCCAGAAAAACCCAGATATCTTTTAGCTTCAAGTATTTTCTATCACTGGGATTTCTCATATTTTATAACTTGTATTTGTATGCATACTTATATATACATTCGCCTTTGTACATACAAAGGAATATGCAAAGGCTATATACAAGTTTTTTTCTTGTATATCGGCAATGTACAAAAATATACAAAGGGGTTTGTATGTACAAGAGCAAATATACATTAGCGGGCTTGCAAAATTTCCATTGGCTTCAAAAGAATGGAAAAATTTAGTTGTATGCATTTCTGAATGCATACAGGCTTAGAAGATGCATATACATCGAGGGAATCTATCACAGATTATAGGAATATTCCCTGAATGTATATCGGGTTTCAAATGCATATCGTGTTGTATGTTTGAAACATGCAACAAAAATATACAAGGAAAAGATGCATATCGGGTTATACATTGCAAGGATATTCCACCAAATATTCCCGCTTGCATACGGAGGTTTGTATATTCTTATTGTATATTCGGATATACAACAGGTTTATACAAAGGTGAAACATACAAGGCAGATTGTATGTTAGGAGATGCAAGGGTGAATGTACATTTTCTAATGTACATCGGCGCACATACAAAAGAGAATGTATATTTCGCATTGTATGTTTGCACCTACAATTGAAACATACAAAGAAATATACAAGGCCGAATGTGCAAGAGGTGGGGTCCACAATATACAAGGGCATTTGTATATCAGTAACATACAAAGAAAACATGTAACCACAATATACAAGGGGCCAAACATACAAGCGCACATATACAAAGGCCAATGTATGTCATGAACAGTGCATTATATATGCGGCTTGTATGTTTGCACATACAAGTGGAACATACAAAGGCGATATACAAACCATATTTCAAAGTCTTTCTAGTCTGCTTCATAAAGATTTGATGTCAGTGGCTTGCATGTATATGGTGCTTGTATATGCTGATATACAATGAAAGATACAAAGTAAGGATGCAAGCCAGATTTCAAATGGATATACACTTTGGTTGAATACAGCGTCAGGTCCGTAGCTTGCATGTATATTTGTGGCTTGTATATTGGCATATACAAGTCAAAGGTGCAAAGGAGGTATACAAGGCGGACCTGAATCAAGGATCAAATTCTGGCATATTCAGGCATCGGGTCCAGCTTGTATGTATAAGTGATTTGTATGTTTTCACATACAAAGAGATATACAAGGAGGAATGATACAAGCTAGACCTGACAAGGCAATCAAATGCAGCTAATGGTCATTTTGGGGTCCGTGGCTTGTATGTTTGCATATTCAGAAGAGGAGATACAATTGGTGGGTTCCACCAAAGGCACAAACAGTGGTATGTTTCTTTGTTTGTTTGTTCACTTGTATGTTTCCAACACATACAAAGGCATGATGCATCAGGTAACATACTAGGGTACTTGTATCATATATACAAGTCACAGTTATTAAAGGAATACAAGAGGTGGGGCCCACGCATTGTATGTATACTGCATTGTATATTCATTTATACAATGCAATATACAAGGAAAATGATGCATTGAAAACATGCAGGGGTCTCATATGCAAGACACATTGAAAGGATGCAAGGGGTCCTTACAGGAGGTATTGTATGTATATTGGGAATGTATATTCACATATACAAAGGAAATATACAATGAGAGCATGCATTCACCGATATACAAAGGCCAAAGATGAATTGGTGGGGTCCACTAAAGGCGCAGGTCATTATGTGAGTTTGTTTGTATTTTTGATTGTATGTTTTCACATACATTTGAACATACAAAGGGACATTCAAAGCCTAATATACAAGGTGCCATGCATATACAAAGGAGTTGCAGAGAAGGTTTTGGATGCTGATTCAGGCGACAAATTCAAGCAATATATACACAGATGCAAAGAGATATATATAGGCAGTTGATCGAAACTTTGACCGCCTGTATCTCCTCCATTTTGGCAAATTTTGAAATGCTGCAAGAGACAAAGATGCATATTTTGGTCCCCTCTTTCATTTGGCGGGATTTTTAGAGGTTTTTGTCACATTTATTTTTTAGATCTGGCTTTGCATGTTTTGGGCGACTGGACGTTTCAGCGACTTTTGGGGCAGGATGCAGATATTTTTTTTGCATTCATTTCTGCAGGTAATGGAAGCTGCTCGCATTCATGACCAAAATATCTCCCACTTATGCATTGCTGAAGATCGATGAGTAAGTTGCTTGCATTAAAGATTAAAAATATCTTCTATTTGCCCACTGCCAGATATTTGATGCCATAACTTTTGCAGATGGATAGTCATTCAGGGGCGGATATTTTCTGAGGTAGCTTTTAGAGCAAATTTTGTAACCGACCTAGGTTAGTTTGGAATGCTATATATATGCATTCATGAGATGTAAATAGGGTTGGAAGTTTTTGGGCATTCTGGTCTTTCTGTTTCCAAACAGAGTTTTCATATACTGTAACCTTGCCTTTCATTGGATATATGCAAGTTATTTTACCTCCTTTCCTAATTTTCCAGTTCTGTGTAAATCTGCATGAGGTTTTCTGTGAACATTCTGTTCCTCTCAACCCTATTGCTCCTTACCTCTGCTAGAATCATATAATCTGTGTATGTTTACTTGCTGTATTTGATTATATTGTGCATTTTCTCAGTGTTGTGAAAGTTTATTTTAATCAGTCTGGTGCATCACCCTTTTATGTTTTCAAGTTTTTGTTGTTTCATCTTTCAAGCATTCCTTCTCCCTTTTCCTTCAAAATTTAGTAGTTTTAGGTGATAATTAGGCAAGGAAACCGGCCTTCTCCAGAGGTCTGATCTCTTTTAGGAAAGTCCCACACTTCAAGATCATTCCCATTGTGTGATTGGAATGCTTGGAATCCTTCCAAGCAGGGTGCAATTTCATGTGACAACAAGTACAGTAGAAGACTTGAAGAAGCAGTTACCACAACAAGCACTGAAGCAGATTGAGGACATTTTGGACAGCAGAGTTGGATGCAGCACCAGAGGAAGATAATACAAAGAATATCTTGTGAAGTGGAAAGCCAGACCGGAAGAAGATTCATTATGGATTTCTTAGGCTAAGGTGGACCATCTTGGTTCTCCCCTAGCCCCAGCAAAGTGAGAGACTCACTTTTTCAATAACCCTGGATGTCTGATGCAGGAGCATCCCTAATTCAAGAGTAATCTTGCATCAACCAAAAACATTTGCCTTCTAGTTTGTTTGCAGTTCAGTTTGTTTCTTTTCATTTCCCAGTTCAATCAGAAGCAGTTTTAGCTTGTGGTCCAGTATTGGCATTTCACATCTTGCAGATCTGGACTTAGCATCCACATTCATTCATCTACATCATATCAAGAATTTAGAGCATTTAGATCAGTTACCGGAAAGATATCGCTATCAAAAGTTGACTATTTCTCAGAGCAGAGCATCCTGATATTCACTGGCAACTAGCTGAAGGAGAAACTTGTGGAAGCATTTCCTGATCTTTGGAGACTTGTTGGTAAATAGATTTGTTGCTTTAAAATAATTTTCTTGAGTAACTCCATTCGCCATTGGATTTGCAACAACCTACTCACATTAGTTGAAGAATCGCAGGTCTATGTCAATTCCTCTCTGCGTTTAAAAGGGGCAGCTCCCTCGTATGATAGGGGTATTTGGATTTTCTAGAATTATAAGAATAAAAACAAAGAAATAACAAACAATAATGATGACATAAGAGTTAAACTTATGAATTTAAGTTCCATGCATCCAAGTAGAGATACCAAAACTTGATGTGAAATATCTTTCTCACAATGCAACTTTGAAAGGAAAGCACATGATCATTATTGATGAAACATACGAATACCAATAACTGTATGGGTAAAATGGCTATCAATCAAATGAATTAAATAAGACCCAAACATCAACAGAATAGTGAAAATAAGAAAGATTCAATAAACGAAGCAATGGACAATACAATGCAAACCTCTCCCGTTTCGAAACTTCTGTTGTTTGCCTATTACAACTGTCCTTTTGCAGATGAAGGGAGCCCTCAGAGAGTGCACTCTTTTAGCTGTTCGTAGGAAGTCGATGGTAAATGGCTATGGTGATATGCAATGAAGATGAGCTCCAATACAAGTATGTGATCTCAAGCTTGTGAATGGTCAAAAGGTGCCAAAGGTGCGCTGGTGATATTTCTGCAGAGTAACGATGTCAAAAGCCTAGATGATTAGAATGGAAGAATGAGGTTTCATTTATAGACTTGGAAGAATGGGAATCAACGGTTGAGAGAAGATATGAAGATCAACGACTGAGGATGGTTGAGGGATGTGCAACCAGTAGAAATGTGACAAGTGTCCCAGCTCCATCATGAAAGAGGGGACTTGACAAAACTGATTGGAGAGTTAACTCCATTGACTGAACAGTTAACAGACTTGATTGATCAGTTAGAAGAGTGGATTGTGGAACTGACTGAATCGATTGAGGAATTGACTCAATTGACAGGTTAGTTAACACTTTTGATTGATTAGTTAACTAACCTCTGATTTGAGAAGAAATAGGCCATGTGGGTGAGGGAAAATAAGATAATTAAATATTAAATATATTTAATTACATGTGCAACTTGATGAGGTGGACAAGGTGAGGTGGAAAAGGTGAGGTGGATTTTTGAATTTAGAACTTAGGATAGAGGAATTTGGATTAATTAAATAATTTATGATTATTTAATTGTGTAGGATATTAGAAGAATTTTAATTAAATAAATTGAATTTATTTAATTATGGGACAGTGAATCTATTAAATAAATTTGGAATATTTATTTAATTAATAGAAGAATAGAATAAATATTTAGAATATTTATTTAGGATGAATCGTGTCATTTTTAGGTGTATACATTTTGCCCCTCTTTGATGCAATGCTGTTTATAGCGTTATTTCAAAGAAATCGATAGTCTGAATGATGATACATGCCCCAGTTTGCCCCTGGTACAGGCTTACTGATGATAGGATGCCCCCTCGGGAGATTGGACGGGAAAAGTGCGAAAGAATCAGAGACGGACAATCTCACAAAGACGAAGGGGTTAGGATAAGCAAGAGGAAAAAGGATGCGTTTCAGGGAAATAGGAAGAAAACTGGAGGGAAAACGAGCATGGGAAGTAGTCACAGTCATCACCTAGCCAGAATTAGGGTTTGGGGGCTATAAATAGGAGCTGGGTCCACAAGAATAGTCATTTGTACACTTGTTTGCTCTGGATTGGATTGAGAGAGCTTGGAGCAAACTTGGAGCAGCATGGCAGCCAGAGCAGCAGACATTCCACGCGAGGAGCATCGATTTGAGTGGGTCCATCGATTCGGGCGGCTAGCAGAGGCAGGACCCCTGGTATGTGCTTCAAAAAATTTTCCCTAGGGTCGATTTTAGGTGTCATAAATGCATGTAGAAAATAGGTCAAACGGATGCGCCGAAGTGCAGAACAGCGCATATGCCTCATGAAGCGGTGCTTTTGTCGTTTCGTGGCGCATATGCTGGTTTCGGCGGTGTATGCATGAAAACAGTGCATCTGTGCATTGTAGCTGCGCTTCTGTAATGAGGCTGCGCATGTGTGATTAGCCAGTGCATACGTGTAATGTAGCGGTGCATGTGTTAAGTCGGCGCATATGCGGAATCTAGCGGCGCATTCATAATTTGACGGCGCATATGTCGAGTTCTGCGGCGCATATACGGGAACCGCGCATATGTGCACTGTAGCAGCGCATCTGCATTTAGGCTGCGCATATGCCGATTTTGGCAGTGCATGCATCAAGAAACGGCGCTATTATAAAAAAATGGCACATTTACTACCTGTAGTGGCACATTTGCTTTGGATAGAAAATTACTTAGCTAAATTGATTCGATTGGCATCCTGTTTGATGCGGTAATCGATGAGCTATCTCTGAGATTGCAGGAATCTAGTCAAGAGATGTAGTGTGCTGTTTTGATCAATTTTGAAATGCTAAGTTTAGTTGATATAGTTCAGTAGGTATGTTGAGTATGGTATATGCCGTTTGAGACTGACGCATTGTCTTGCTTGCTTGCAGGAGGATATTCAAGATACACTATAGTCAAGGGAGACGTTTCCCATGCCCCTATTGCAGAGATACATGCTGACAGAGACTAACAGAGTGGCGCTTGGTGCCATGGGTTTAGACTATGTTTGCTTCATGCCCGAGGTGCGGGCGAACCGAGGATTGCTGACGGCTGCTGTGGAGAGATTCCATAGTGAGGACGGGACTTTCCACTTTCCTACGGGAGAGATGACTGTGACGCTGGAGGACGTCTATCGGATACTGCACTTACCTATGGTAGGTGAGTTAGTAGAGTATGATGCACAGCGGGATGTGGGACTCGCTGAGTGCCAGCGAGTGTTCGATGATCCAGAGCTAGTGGGACAGGTCATCCTGTGGCAGGATATATATGATTGCTATGACTACTTCCCGAGGATTGTGGCAGGACTGATTGGGGGCGTTGTATGTCTGGACAGGAGATCGCATGGGTTCCCTATCGGATGGGGTAGGATTATGGAGTGGATGCTGACTGAGGGCACCCGATATGCATGGGGAGTCTGCGTACTAGCCCATTTATACCACGACATGCATCAGGTGGTGTACCACCGTAGCACGAGTCTGTCGGCTAGAGTACTACTACTACAGTTTTAGTTGTGGGAGCACATAGTGGTGACTAGGCTGATATGTGTCTTCGCGAGGCAGCGAGGAGAGCCATACAGTTATGGCTACGCAGGAGTGATTTCCCAGCACAGGCTGGGGAAGCTAGAGTATTGGAGGCATACCTTGGATGGAGTAGATGTGGTTGTCTGGTGACCATATCTAGACTGCGAGCCCTAGGACGACGAGGGAGATGAGCTGCCGTACTGCTTTCAGACTAGGTGGTTGATAGGCTGGACATGGCATATCCTAGAGAGATAGATGGTGGGCTGAGTGTTGAGACAGTTCAGTAGGAGGCAGGGCATGCCACAGGGACAAGCGCACTTTGCACGGACACATGCAAAGAGGGTCCGATGGGGGCTGATGGCTTCATACGAGGAGGCCCTAGCAGAGTTCCAGCAAACTCCTTATGTGGCATGGGATATGAGGAGAGAGATAGCAGACGCAGGGGTGCCGTAGGAGTATGAGGATTGGATCACTACACATCCATTCCTGAGGTATTTAGGACCTGGCATGCTGGTGCCTCGCATTGATGAGGTAGACTCAGAGGAGGAGGGACAGGTTGGCCCAGGTCAGAGGGGAGCTAGAGGAGGACAAGGATGAGGTGGTAGGGCTGGAGAGAGGCTGAGACAGTGGAGGAGGTTAGGGCAAGCTGAGTAGGTAGTGCCAAGATAGGTGGCACAGCAGCAGATACCTCAGCAAGCACAGATGCCGCCACCCCAGCAGGTGCCACAGCAGCAGGTGCCCCAGCCACAGGGGCCAGGTCAGGCAGAGGCAACACAGGGGCTAGTATAGGGAGATGTACATGAGAGGACTATAGCCAGCCTGAGGGGACAGGTGCGAGAGTTGCAGGCATAGCTGAGGAGGGTTGAGAGGAGGCGAGATACGGATGTCGCAGTGATCAGTGGGTTGACTCGCAAGAGAGATATGGCTGATGCACAGTTACGCATTGTCTGTGTAGAGCAGGACACTATTGTGGCTGCCATGGGGATAGATGTAGTGAGCTCCTTTTTGGTTGGGCAGGTGCAGCAGGCACAGGCACAGGTAGGCCAATTGCGGACGCAATTGGCATAGGCACAGATAGAGCTTGCCAGAGCATAGTCACAGGCTCAGTACTACCGAGGTTTATACCACGGTGTAGTGGCATCGAGTCAGAGGGCAGGGAGCTTCAGGAGTCAGTCTGGGTGACTCATAGAGCAGGTCCATCACAGTCAGGGGCATCCGTGATGGGTCCCCAGCAGTCAGGAGCTGGCAGTGGTGGCCCACAGTAGCAGGGATAGACATACCAGATTTTGTATATTTTGGGACATGTATCATCATCCATTTGGATGTATATTGTATATGACACTTTGATTTTTGAGAGAGATGGTGATATTGTACATTGGGACTTCTTTCATATGATAGTATAGATGATGATGCAGCTTTGTGTATCTATTGCACATGTTATGAGATGATGATTTACTTCTATTGTATGATGTGATGCATGTGTAGACTTAGATGATCTATCTGATGCTATATGAGATGCTTTTTGATATGATGCTATATGATGTCTATATGATTTAATGTTTCAAATGAATGCAAGTGTAATATGATTTCTATGTGATGATGCAGCTGTGTGTGTGATGTTATTGGATGTCAATATGATCTAATGTTTCAAATGAATGCAAATGTAATATGATTTCTATGTGATGATGCAGCTTTGTATGTGATGCACTTAGCTATGTTTGCGTGATTTTTTGTGTTTTAAGATACGATATGATGCTGATGTATGGATGACCTAATGCATTGTGTGATGTATTCTACTGACCTAATCATGTTCATGACTAGCTCTACATGTGATATGATATGCTCCTATATGCTTTGTTTTTGTGAGGTCCAAATGTACTCTATCGACACAAGAATGACATGATAGATAGAAGAATGGTTATGATAGAATGACTTAGAAACTTCATTTGATATTGTTACTCTGCATAGATTGGATAATGAGGATTGTATGGGATATGGATGCATGGATGTGTATATGGATACAGGATGGATGTTTTGCTTTTAGAGTGCTTTATTTCATCATTGGGCATTTTGTTTTTGGTACATTTTCTGAGATGTTGTAAGTGAATACAAGCATCTAGGTATAATTGAACCGAGATGACCTGAGTATCACTTACATGGATTGTGATTTAGCAAGTGAATACAAGCATCTAGTCAAAATTGAATCTAGATGACCTGAGTACTTCTTGCATTTCAACAAACAAGGATTGCCCCCGTTCATGTTTAGACCTTTGATGTCCTCGATGATCTTTTGTCGATCATGTCCTTAGACAAGGCTTCACATTACTAAAGTTTAATCCACAAATAGCAAACAAAGAAAATAATCATGCCCCCATCATAGCATCTCTAGCTTTTGGCATCCTTGAGTTGCATAGGAAGGAATGATAGCAAAAAATCAAGACTCTGTAACTTAACCCTAGTTCCAAATCCACAAAATATTCTTGCCATTAGATATGTTTATTTCTTGCTTTAGGTTGAATAAAATCATTTAGAAGACCTTGGGTATTTGCTTTGCTTTGGATAGGTTAAGATACTCACAGTCAAGATTTCTACTTGAGGCGGGGTTCTGCTTGCATTTGCTTGCTTGGTGAGAAGATTGCACAATCCTTATTGGGGAGACGGACCCTAAGGGACTGACCTAGTGCCTTGGGGGCTCATTGCTAAATGGCCTTGCCTACGTGACGATGCAGAGGCAACGTAGTTCGGGGTAAACCCTAATGGACCATGGATGGACTAGAAGAAAGATGACAAGAATGGAGAAAAGAAAAGGGGATGGATGGGACCACGGAAGAAATGGAAGCCTCGGGGGCACATTAGAATAATGGCCTTGCCTACATGACGGTGCAGAGGTAACGTAGTTCACGGACTCGGACCATGGACACTGACAAGAGACCCTATGCTAGGCTCACATTGAGGAGACAGTATGGGACGAAACCTTGGTTGAAAAGGCCACAAGGAGAGTATCAAGCCATGATAGGTAACTGTCAAGTGTTTATTTGTGGGATAGATATGAGGCGAATGGGGCAACACGGAGAAAGAATGGACGCAAGGTGATTGGGTTCTCAAAGATGGAGAAGGCAGTTTATCACAAGTAACACCTATTTACCAGGTTTTCATCACTTGCTTTTATTTGCACGAGAAGCTAGAAAGTAAACATGACGCCTGTTTGCGAGGTTCTCATCATGATACTTATCCAAGGCACCTGTTTGCCAGGTTTTCACCAAAGGACAATTTTTTTGTATGCTTTCTATTTTTTTTTTCTAATTTTTTTGTTTGTATTTTCTCTTTTCAACTTTTTTTTTTGATTTTTCAATTTTTGATATTATTGTGCCCCCTTGCATTGGGGTTCTCCTAGGTATAGAACCGGTGAAGGTGCATGCTGTTGATTGGATCATCAAACAACTCACCCTTTGAAGTGGCTAACTGATATGCCCCCGATCCGTAAGTAGCTACAATCACATAGGGTCCAAGCCAGTTAGGCTCGAACTTACCTTTCTTTGCTCTGTCTTGTTGATTGCGAGGGTTCTCTTTTAGAACTAGGTCCCCCACTTTAAAACATCTTGGGTGAACCTTGTGGTTATAGCTTCATGACATCATCTGTTGATAGGCTTTAAGATGATCAAAGGCTTTCTGGCGCCTCTCTTCTAGCAGCTCTAGTTCTTGTAACCTGGAGACTCTGTATTCTTCATTTGATATGAGACCTTTCAACGACACCCTGAGGGATGGTAGTTCAACCTCAATGGGAAGGATGCCTTCAGAACCATAGACAAGGGCGTAGGGTGTAGCACCTGTGGGAGTGCGTATACTGGTTCTGTAGGCCCACAGAGCGGGATTGAGTTGGACATGCCAATTGCGACCAGCCTCATTGACAGTTTTCTTTAGGATTTTTAGAATGGTTTTATTCGATGCCTCAGCTTGGCCATTACCTTGGGGGTAGTATGGAGTGGAGAAACGATGTTGGATTTTGAAACGCTCACAGAGTTCCTAGACATCCTGATTTTTGAATGGTCTTCCATTATCCGTTATGATGGATGAAGGAATGCCATATTTGCAGATAATGTAATTCAGACTGAAAGAGGAAATTTGTTTTCCTATGACGGTGGTTAGGGGAACGGCTTCAATCCACTTTGTGAAATACTCAGTGGCGGTTATGATGAATTTGTGGCCGTTGGAAGAGGGTGGATGAATTTTTCCCACAAGGTCAAGTCCCCACTGACAAAAGGGCCAGGGTGTCGTTAAAGGCCTCAACTCTTGAGCAGGTGCATGGATCAGGTTCCTGTGTATTTGGCATTGTTTGCACTTTTTGACAAACTGATATGAATCCATTTCCATATTTGGCCAGTAATAACCCAAACGCATGAGTTTCTTGGCTAAGGAAGGGCCACTGGAGTGTGTTCCACATATCCCTTCGTGTATGTCTCACAAGGCAGTTATGGATTCTTCTTGTTCTAAACAGCGGAGTAGAGTACCATCTAGACCACGTCGGTAAAGGCTATCGACTATGATTGTGTAACGAGAGGCTTGTTGGATGAAAGTTCATTTTTGGTTGGAAGAGAGGTCCGGTGGGAGAATATTGTCCTTGAGGTAAGTGTAAGTCTTACCGTACCAAGGTGAATCAGATCCAACTAGGAGACAAATAGAATGGGTTTCAAGGAGATCATAAGCCAGTTGCTGGATGGTTTCCACTAAGAACTCATACCATGACTCATATTTAGGTATTTCTAGAAGAGAGGCTATGGTAGCCATTGCATCTACTGCTTTGTTCTCTATCCTGCGTATTTGCTCAAAGGAGATGGTCCCAAAGTGTTCTTTGAGGTCGTCAACCATCCGTTTGTATGGGATGAGCTTCTCATCTTTGGTTTGATACTCATTGTTGACCTGATTTATGATAAGCTGAGAATCACCATAGACATGTAGTTCTTCGATTTTCCACTCAGTTGCCATTTTAAGACCAATCACCAAGGCTTCATATTCTGCTATGTTGTTTGTGCATGGAAATAACAACCTGTCGGACTTCGGAATTGCGTCACCTTGGGGAGTGATAAACAAGATACCTGCCCCCGATCCATGGTTGGTGTAAGATTCATCAAAGTAGAGTCTCCAAGGAGATGTTGACAGAGTGAATAAAGACTCATCAGGAAACTCAAACTGCATTGGTGAAGTGTCCTGTAATGGTGCCTCGGCCAGTTGGTCAGCGATGATTTGTCCTTTGATGGCTTTTCTGTCCACATATTCTATATCATATTCACTAAGAAGCATAACCCACTTTGCTAGTCGACCTGTGAGAGCTGCTTTGCTGAGAAGATATTTCAGTGGGTCGACTTGGCAATGAGTTTGACAGGATGTGCCAACATGTAATGTCGGAGTTTTTGTGAAGCAAAAACTGCCGCAAGGCATGATCGTTCTACCTGTGAGTATTGTAACTTGTAACCCACTAAGGTTCAATTGATGTAGTATACAGCTCTCTCCTTGTTCTCATAGTCTTGCTGTGCTAGAAGGGCCCTAAGAGTAGTGGGTGTAGCAGATATGTATAGAATTAAAGGTTTTCCTTGGATCGGAGGCATGAGTATAGGAGGATTCATAAGGTACTCCTTTAGCTTGTTGAATGCCTCTTCGCACCACTCATCCCATTTAAATGGAATGTTCTTATGTAGGAGATGGCTGAAAGGTTGGCACTTGTCTGCCAGCTGTGAGATGAACCTGCGGATGGCTTGCAGCTTGCCTTGTAGGGATCTCAACTGAGTTAGAGTCTTGGGCGGTGGCATTTCCATTATAGCTTTGACCTTGGCTGGGTCTACCTCTATTCTGTTTGCTGACATGATGAAGCCTAGCAGCTTGCCTGAAGCTACCCCAAACACACATTTCTTCAGGTTCAGTTTGACTTGGAATTGTTCCAATCTCTGAAAGACTTTTTCTAGGACATCCAGGTGTGAGTCCCTTGTGAGAGATTTTGCTAAGATATCATCAACATAGTCTTCCATAGCTACATGCATCATTTCATGGAATATAGTTGTCATGGCCCGCTGATATGTAGCACCTGCATTTTTCAGCCCAAAAGGCATGACATTCCAGCAAAAGGTACCCCATGGACAAGTGAAAGCTGTTTTGTGTTGATCCTCAGGTGCTATTTTGATTTGGTTATACCCTGAGAATCTATCCATGAGTGATAGCATTGTATGTCCTGCTATTAGATCGACTATGATGTTGATGTTTGGCAATGGAAAGTCATCCTTGCGGCATGCTTTGTTTAAGTCTCGAAAATCATTGCATAGTCGAACCCTGCCATCTAGTTTAGACACTGGCACAATATTAGATATCCATTCTGGGTAATCTATGGCTCTAATGAACCCCACATCTAGCAATTTCTTGAGTTCTTCTTTGACCAAAAGGGCTATATGAGGATGCATCTTTCTCAGCTTCTGCTTTACTGGTTTCACCCCTGGATCCAATGGCAAATGATGTAGAATTAGGTTTGGGTCTAAAACTGGCATGTCGGCATATGACCAAGCAAAGTTGCCTCTCTTCTTCTTAAAGAATGGTACAAACCTAGTTTTCTCTGGTGGTGTGAGAGATTTGGCAAAGTGGATAATCTAGGGCTGCTCTTCGGTTCCAATGTTCACGGGCTCAGTCAGCTCCACCACAATCTGTGACCTTTCCTGATACATATCACTAGGGAGAGTGTCAAGCATTCCATCATTGGGTGCCACAGTTGGGTTTTCACCGTCAAATGCGTCCTTTCTTTTTACTATTTTATGATCTGACACTGCCGCAAGGCAGTTTTCACTATCAGATCCATTTTTGATCTTTATGTTTTTGCAACTGGAAGGCTTGGTACCCTCCTTGAAGTAAGCCACGAAATTTAATTCTATAGCAAAACCAGCTTTATGATCTCCTTTTGGCAAGTGGTCCCTAAGTTCCATATAATCGATGTAAGCATCATCATTCTGGAACATATCTAATTGGGGGGTTCCTTGTAGATCCTAGTTAATAAGCTCAAGGTGTAAGAGGGGAAGGGAGTCAGATGAGAGACCTGATTCATTGATGGTGTGAATAGAAACATTGTGGGCATTGGCGGGGGTAGTGTTCTAGGTGGTACTTTCCTCCAAGTTGTTTATCGCAATGGAATCGAAACTTTCCTCGAAAGTCATAATCTCAGGGGTGGGCAAATCAGACTCCAGTGGTCTGTCCTATTGCATTTGTCCCTCATGGTAGGGGCTAAGAGTTTGGATGGTGTCAACCTCTTTGTCGTCGTAGGAGTGCTCTGTTAGCTCGTCCCACTCATACTCATTTGAATCATCTGAATCTGTGTCACTATCCACTTGGCGTGTTTGGATTATCTCCACAAGGCAGGCATTTTCCTTAGCTTTACCCTTGCCTTTGTACCCTAGGCCAGTTGTGTTTCTAGCCGAAGAGGATGAAGAAGGTTGTATAGGTTCAATGATTCCTTCTTTTCTGAGGCCTATGGGGCCTTGTCCTTCGTACCCCATCCTATGCAAGATAGTCTCACCCCGCCCATAGAGTTCCGTAGGGAGTTTAGGCAGTTCTTGGGGTGTGTTTTCTTCTTCAGCATAAAACCACTGCAGGAGATCTCGCTCCTTTGTCTCATCAGATAAGGTCCCCCATTTTACAAAGGGATTTGCGGGAGCTACAGGAGGAGCAGATGGCTTTGGAAAATGTTTGGGTGGATGTTTGGGTTGGCCAAAAGAGCGAGGAGACAAAGGCATCTTGGCAAGGTTAAGGCTGTGCTCAATGGAGTATTCCCCCATGCCATTTTCTTTTATGGTAAGTTTCAGCGGTTCAGGTCTTGAGGAGGAAGCTTCAGTGGTATGGTCCTGTTGCGGGGTAGGGGAAATGTAGGCTCTATTGTTGGGTATGACACATTCGAATTTTGCACAGAAAGAATTGCAGTGCTGGTAGGGGTCAGCGTCGCCTTGGATGGTGACCTGCTTGCCATTGTGCAGGAACTTAATGCATTGATGGTAGGTCGAGGGGACAACCTTCATGGCATGGATCCATGGTCTCCCTAATAGAATATTATAAGCAAGCTCCCAATCAAGGACTTGGCACACCACATCTTTAATTACCGGTCCCACTTGAATGGGTAGGACAACCATTCCTTTTGTGGTTCTTTCTTCTTCGTCATATGCCTTGATGGTAATTTTCCTCCTCGGATCAACTGCTTGTTCGGAGAACCCCAGTGCAAGGACTAGCTTCAATGTGCAGATATTTAAACCGGCACCCCCATCAATGAGAACCCTTTTGATGCGGTGCTTGTGTATGAATGTGACAATGTGTAGAGGAGTGTTGTGGGGTTGAGATACAGAAAGATCATCTTGCTTAGTAAACGATATGGAATTGGAGGATGTCAAATTGCCTACCATGGTCTGAAACTTTTCTTGGGCCAGATTAGTGGGGACGGTGGTTTCCACTAAGGCTTTCTCAAGAATCTCCTTATGAGAAGGAGATAGATGCAATAGCTCCAATATGGAAATGTGAGCTGGAGTTTTTTGTAACTGGTCGATGACATTGTATTGACGGAAGGTGGATGGAGGTGGTGACAACCTTGGAGGAACAGTATTGAGCGTGACTTTACCACTGCGGGTAATTATACTACAACTAGTTCGATTAGGTCCTGGTTGTTGGTTGGGTGAGATGACATTGACTTGCGGAATATGTTCAGAAATGCAGTTTATGGTGTAGTCAAATGGAACACTTGCATAGTTAGCATTACTCGTCCCACTGTTCTGATTTGGCTGGTTGCGATTATTGTTGTTGTCATTGCTGTTGTTGCCATGGCCATGGTTGTTGTTGTTGTGGCCATTGTTGTTATATGGCCTGTTATGATTCAGAAGTGGATCCTTGTAGGCCACATGAGTTTCATTGGAGGTATGTTGTTGTGTCCCTCCCTGATTCTGATCTAGTATATCTTGAATGACATTTTTGAGGCGAATGCAGTTGTTAGTTGTATGCCCCCTTCCTCGGTGATATTCACAATAGTCTGTGTCCTTCCAGTAGGGAGGTTTGACTATAGGCTCGTAATCGCTTGTTGGCAGTAGAGAAATTTTGTTGTTAGCCAACAACTTCCGTAGCGCAGATTCTTAAGACTCACCTAATGGTGTGAATTTTCTTCTTGGGTTTGAATTGTACCAAGATCTAGGCTCCCGAGAGGGTGGTTTGTTGATTGCACCATTGTTTGTGTCTCCCTTAAGAGTGAATATGGGTTGTTGTTTAGGAGCTGCCACCTTGGCGTCAACTACCCCATCGTTAACCACATTCTTGTTCTTGGTCCAAAACTTTGACTTATCCGTTGTATAATTGGAATTAGGCGTGTCTTTGTAGAGCTTGAGAGTTCCCTTAGTGATCATAGCTTTTTCAATGAATAAGCCCATTTCAATGACTTTGGAGAATGATGTAGGGCATTGTATCTGAATCTGATAGCTAAGATCCATGTTTAGGTTGTGGACAAACATTTCCAATAGTTGCTTCTCAGGTATATCATAAGGACACTTACTAGCTAGATGTCTCCATCATTGTAAGAAGGTGGCAAATGACTCACCACTCTTTTGTTTAGTATTGCATAGATCTAGCATAGATACCTTGTGTTCTATGTTGTAGGAGAAGTGCGTTATGAATTTATTGACAAGTTCATCAAAAGTTTTGATTCCTGGTGGGAGGCGCGAGAACCACTCCATAGCTTGACCACCTAAGGATCTTGGGAACAGTCTCATCAAGTAGGTCTCGTTGTGAGCTACTTCTAAACATGCGGCATTGAATTCCCAGATATGATCCCTAGGGTCCTCCTTCCCTTTGTATTTGTCAAACTTTGGGATTCTGAACTGAAAGGGGAAGGGTTTCATGACCAAACTTTTGTCAAAAGGATATGGAGCTATATCTTCCAAAGAGTATTACTTGGAAATTGTACCGGTCTTAAGGTTGGATATTTCTTGTTTTAGACTTTCAATTTGTTGTCTCACGTCATCCATAGGAGCATTTTGGTCCATAGGTTTCTTTCTTCTATCATTTGCGTGTGGGACTTTGTCATTCGTATCTCTCTCATTTGCATGTGGGACCATGTCATTCATACCCCTCTCATGACCATCACATCTCTGCTCATGATCATTGTCCACATTTTCCATGATGGAGCTTATGTCAAAGTCTGCGGGGAGTTTGACTCTGAGATTAGCAAGATGGTGGAAGTATTTATCGGGGTCTTCAAGGAGCACCCTCTCTACCAGGCATTGGAATTTGCTATCTTGGATGTGCGCTATTAATTCTTCATGAGAAATTTCTTCGTCACCACCACGTGGTGGGGCAAGGTGATCAGATGATTCGGCCATTTCAATTTTCTTTGTACTAGGGTCAAGTAAGAACCATGCAAGGTGGGGTGGGATGAAGTGGACCAGAATTAGAAATTTTGGCGAGGTGCTGACTGAGACTGTTGTGAATGGGATACCTAGGACAAGATTTGGACAAAGGATTCTCTCGCTCAATGACTTCAAGTAAGACGGTTGACACAAGACGTTGGCCGCTAGTAAGGGTAATCGATACCAGTCTTACTGTGTAGGGCTTAGTCGTTCAACAAGACTACTAGCAAAGGTACTGTGACCTACTAGGCTTACGTGAATTCACTAATGACACAAAAAAAAGGGACCTATGTCGAATTGGTATGGGACAAACTGACTTTGGGACAAGAGGGATTTGGACAGAAAGCGAATGGGACGAGTGACGAAAGAGAGAGACTTGGGTGAAATGGATGAAGACTGACTGCAAGGTTGAATCTGACCTCAAAAAGTGAAACTAGGCTGAAATGGGTGCTCTAATCAAGTGAAAATATTTTCTCAAAAGTAGGGCAAATGCTCACTGTCGCATATGCGCAGAAACAGATGCACAGTAGGAATGAACAAATGCGCCGTAAGTCGCAGTAAAAGCGCAACTCTGGTTAAGTACAAATGTGCAACAACAGTGTGTATATGTGCAGCAACAGTATGTATGTGCAGCAAGTCATTACAAAAGCGCAGCAAGTCGCGGTATATGTGCAGCAGAAAAGAGTATATGCGCAGCTCTGATATTTTTGCAAAATTTTTGGATTTTTCTTCTGTTTTTGGTATTTTTGGCTGGATAAGGTCTTCCTGATCTGATATTATGAATTAACAGCAAGAAAACACAGCAAGCAGAAATAATATTTTGTATTTTTCCATTGTTTTTGTAGTTTTCTTGACTATATTTTGGACTAAATTGAACAAAAGCAAGCACAAAAATCCTAGGCGAGAAATGGATTATAAGGGATTTGGGCCACTAGAACAAGAGGTATTTAATGCGGGCAACCATTCAAGTGGTTACACGTGGGGCAGCACTACTCTCCGTTATGGAGTCTCCCAGCCTCAAAGGGTTACGCCTGAGAGGGTTTTGGGGGAGGTTGGCCGTCGGTGTAACATAACAGCACTTGTTGCAGGAAGTTTTCACCTCAAGCACAATTTATTTTAAGTGGCTTGGTAGGGCTTGGCGTTAGCCTGTTACCACTCAGGGTCATTCCCACTTGGACAGGCGTGCATCCAAGGGCAGGCCCCTCCTAAAGGTTAAACAAATAGAATGACAAGTCTGGCACTCTGATCACCCAGAAGAGGGGAGAGCATAAGCCTATTGTCATTCGCAAGCATAGAATACACTGATTAATCCACCCTAGTTAAAAGTAAAAAAAGTTAAATGGGCTAATCTACTCAAACACAGAACTTTGAAGTGATTTCAGCAATATAGCAGTGGTTCAGTTTTAAATCCCAGAAAGTAGTGGTGAGTTTCGTTTTAAATCCACGTAGCACGAGATTGTTAACTTTGAAATTCAGGTCTCACGATATAGCAATGGTTCATTTTAACTTCAAGATCATTGATGAGTTCAATTTTAAACCACGTAGCACGAGATTGTCAACTTTGAAATTTTGGTCTCACGATATAGCAATGGTTCATTTTAATCTCAAAATTAAAGGTGTGTTCAGTTTTAAGCCCAGATAGCAATAACTTGGAAAGTGTTGCAATGCAAGCAAGAAATAAACTAGTTACTTTCTCCCTAATTAGAGCTAGATGAGGATTTGAATGCACATAAATTTTACTTTCCCTCAGAAAATGAAATGTGAACTAATTAGATGCAACTACATGAAACTAAACTCGAACCTATCCTGCAAAACAGCTCTAGCAAACACCTGCAAAAAGGTTAGCGTTAGCAAATTCTCCTAGGAAAGTACTAAAGCCATAGCCTGTTACAAATGCACAGCTTCAGTGATCAGATGTGCAGAAATAATCAACAGAAGCGCAACAATAATGAATGCGCCGTAATACTAAACGTATGCGCAGTTAAAAAGAATAAATGCGCAGTAATAATGTATGCGCAGCAACAGTCTTCAAAAGCGCAGTAAAAAGGAACAGATGTGCAATATAACCAAAAGCACCGTAACAGTGCGCAAAAGTGCCACAAAAATACACAAATGTGTAGAAATGATAAAAGCACCGTAACAGTCCTTATATGCACCGTGGAAATGTTTAAATGCACCGAAGTAGCCTGTGCGTGATTCTGCGTGACCTATACGGAACCTGTCTTCAAAAGAGCTCAGATTTTGATGAGGTAAAGGGGCAAGGGCCCCACGGTGGGCGCCAAAAATGTATGGGTAAAATGGCTATCAATCAAATGAATTAAATAAGACCCAAACATCAATAGAATAGTGAAAATAAGAAAGATTCAATAAACGAAGCAATGGACAATACAATGCAAATCTCTCCCGTTTCAAAACTTCTGTTGTTTGCCTATTACAACCGTCCTTTTGCAGATGAAGGAAGCCCTCAGAGAGTGCACTCTTTTAGCTGTTCATAGGAAGTCGATGGTAAATGGCTATGGTGATATGCAATGAAGATGAGCTCCAATGCAAGTATGTGATCTCAAGCTTGTGAATGGTCAAAAGGTGCCAAAGGCGCGCTGATGATATTTCTGTAGAGTAACGATGTCAAAAGCCTAGATGATTAGAATGGAAGAATGAGGTTTCATTTATAGACTTGGAAGAATGGGAATCAACAGTTGAGAGAAGATATGAAGATCAATGGCTGAGGATGGTTGAGGAATGTGCAACCAGTAGAAATGTGACAAGTGTCCTAGCTGCATCATGAAAGAGGGGACTTAACAAAACTAATTGGAGAGTTAACTCCATTGACTGAATAGTTAACAGACTTGATTGATCAGTTAGAAGAGTGGATTGTGGAACTGACTGAATCGATTGAGGAATTGACTCAATTGACAGGTTAGTTAACACTTTTGATTGATTAGTTAACTAACCTCTGATTTGAGAAGAAATAGGCCATGTGGGTGAGGGAAAATAAGATAATTAAATATTAAATATATTTAATTACATGTGCAACCTAATGAGGTGGACAAGGTGAGGTGGAAAAGGTGAGGTGTAAAGGTGAGGTGGATTTTTGAATTTAGAACTTAGGATAGAGGAATTTGGATTAATTAAATAATTTATGATTATTTAATTGTGTAGGATATTAGAAGAATTTTAATTAAATAAATTGAATTTATTTAATTATGGGATAGTGAATCTATTAAATAAATTTGGATTATTTATTTAATTAATAGAAGAATAGAATAAATATTTAGAATATTTATTTAGGATGAATAGTGTCATTTTTAGGCGTATACAATAACAACACATGAAATTGAGTTGAACACACATTCAAAACATTTCTTTATTGCTTTCAAACTTGAATAACACTATTCGAGTCTTTCATACACTGTCATGTGAAAAAGTGGAACCCCCCCCACTGACTTTCCATCTATTTCGTGATAGATTTCAGGCCTTCAAAAACATGTTTTACCATGCAGGATAGTAATCATATGCAATAAATTTATAGAGGAAAATGATTTTCTTTAAAGGGGTCTCTCTGGTTATTTGGAAGAAGTAAATATCTTCAGAACATCCATGTCTGTGGTGTCTTAACAATTTGTCAGTATTTTCTTAACATGTGGAGTAATATGTTCATGCAAGAATCTTTTATCGTTTACAGTACTTGCAGACACCTTATTCAGAGACTCACACTTGTTAACAGGTTCCTAAAGTGTTTTCAATGAATGCATTTCGTGCACTCGCTGCAATAATTGCATTCTATTAGACCACATTTCTGCATTTTAGAGGCCATTCGGTGCCCGATAGATAGGTATTGTTATGCAGAAGCAACATCCGATTTAAGAGTTATTCATTTGATCTCCCATCTTCCATAAGGACTATTGGATCTCCTCCTAGACCGACATAACCTGTGGGAACCGTCGATGTTGGGAGACTCAACGACTGCTCAGTGGAGAGGTTTACCACTATTGGTTGGAAACTTCCACAACCTGGCTCTTTCTGGATAGACCTAACGGCCTAGAATATTGAACAACCTTTGAGAGAAAAGAATGGAACTCTCCTATAGGATACATTTTGAGCTCAAGAGATTCAAGATTCAATGTATTTCCCACCAGCCATCATACGATGGGGATCCCAGCTTATGTTTCTTCTTTAGACATGAGTCATGAACGTGCTGGCGAAAGATGGCATAAAATGGCCTTTTCTTGAAAATATTGAAAGATCCATTTGATTATTACTTCAAAACTCCATGCAAAGATGATGATGGCGAAGTTTGCATTTCGTCCATTGCTGGGTGCCTTTAATCAACTCCATGCCACAGCAATTTTCCTTTCTAGCGCTCAATGGTGCAACTGGGTGATGCTACAACACTCGTGCTCATGGAAGATTTGATAAATGATGCTATTTGTGACTACAAAGTCTGCTAAGGATAAATTTGATGAAAATGAAGTGGTAGGAGTTCTTAAAATATTTGGCTTCTTATCCCGAAACAATTATTGTGTTTTTTTGCCACCTTTGCGACATGCCGACTTTTGGGCATCGTACAGTTTGAAACAACATTCAAGTTTATTTAAGTCATTTCAAGGCACTCCTTGAACTTTGCAGGAATTGATAACAGTTCTGAAATGAATCATGATGCCCGATGATTAAGAAAATGGCTTGTTTGATCGATGGTGAATGTTAGTTTGATAACGGATTAAACATGTCGATTGATAGATAAGTATAGCCATGGCAATATGTGGCAATGAGTGTGGCCATCATACCATTTACTTCTCCGTGGAAAACTTCTCCAACTTAGTGATTTTATGGTTCACGACCAAGGATGACTCCCGAGATAGTTATTTATGTCTCCCACCGCTTGCATACATATCGTTATTCGAAATCATTTTATGACTGCATGATAGCACATGATAATTTATTGGAAAAAGTTCAAATTTTGGGTAATCACGAAATGGGACAACAACTGGCTCTATCTGGGGACAAGGACCTTGTGGACACAGAATGAACCTAGAATCATTTGGAAATGAACAGTGCCTTAAATCCATTGGGCAAAATAGAGTCAGGAAAGGGAGAGCTTACTGGTATAACTTCAAAAGTGCACAGACAAGCCAAAAATGAAACAAGGAGAGGAACAAAGTAGTAAGAAATGAAACACACCCAAAAATTCCTAATTAACCTACGTACAAAGAGAAAAAGCAATATGTCTCACTGATTGAAATGCTTTAGATGTTGCCCATTGTAGGAAAGGGGCAATGGTGTTCCACCCATGTATGCGAGATAGAAAGAATTCTCTCCACATGCTTCTCTAATCTGAAACGGTCCTCTCCAGAGAGAGTCAAATTTACCATGAAGACCCTTCGGTTCCTTTTTCTTATCCCACAGTAACACAAGGTTGCCAATATTGAATGGTCTTACTTTGGCTTTTTTATCAAATAGTTCTTTCACCCGAGTTTGATGTTCCTTGATCCTATCAAAAACTTCATCTCTTTGCTCTTCTAACTTAGTGAGATAAGCGATCCTTTTCTCGAGTGTGTCTTTGAACTCTTGGTTCTCAAGTATATCTTGTGGTTTTAGCGTAGATAGCTCCAAGGGTATTGGCAATTTGGCTTCTATACCAAAGAGTAGCTCAAATGGTGACAACCCAGTGGCTCTCTTCTTGGTCGTGCGATCAGGCCACAATGTTTCATACAAATGTTTATGCCACTTGTTCTAATTTTCACCAACTAATTTTCGGAGAATGGTGATAATATTCTTATTACTAGCCTCAGCTTGACCATTCCCTTGAGGATAATAATCTGATGTGTGAGAAAGAATGATCCCATATCTATAACAAAAAGATGATATCTCATGAGAAGAGAAGTTAGTGGCATTGTCGGTGATAATCTTATTTGGTACCCCAAATCTCACTAGAATGTTTTGTTTGATAAAATCACAGACCACTTCGAAAGTGGTTTGCTTTACTGGGATAGCCTCAATCCATTTATTAAAATAATCTGTTGCCACAAGAATATGAGTGTGGCCTACGCTGGAGTGCAGATTGATAGGTCCTATAAAATCAAAACCCCATTGCTGGAATGGTTCTTTAATGACCACTGGTTTGAGTGGCATAGCTACAAGTTGTACGTTTCCTTTAAACTGTTGACATGACTCACATTTCTTGACCCATTCATCTGCATCATGGAACATGTCAGGCCAGTAATAGAAATTCCTCAAAATTTTAAACACGGTAACTGAAGAGGAAAAATGTCCCCCACATGCTTCATTGTGGAAATTCTAGAGTAACTCCTTCTGTTGCTCTTTATCTACACATCGCAAGAATGTGCCATCGATCCCTTTCTTATAGAGAATATTACCCCAAATAATATATTTTGCAGCTTTTAACTTGATAGTTCTTTTCTCTTTTGGAGTTAGATGAGCTGGGCATTCTCCATATGTAAGAAAGTATGCTATATTAGAGAACCATTCATCTGTCAATCCTACAAACAACATTTGAGGCAGCTTGGCATTCTTTTATGGAGATTCTCCAACTGTGCCATTTTTGGCTATGAGTTTACATAAGCCTCTTCCTTTTACCAATTTGATTGGCTTAATATCAATATCATATTCTTGAACTTTGGTAATCCAAGAGGCTCTTTTATTGACACCTATTTCTTGCTGAGTAAGTATGGTTTTGATCGAAGTGTCTGATACAAAGACCTTATAATGTGAATTGAGGATATAGAATCTGAAATGCTTTACTGCCTTGACCACTGCATAAGCATGCTTCTCTACCAGAGAATAATTCAACTTATGCTTTTTCATAGGAACACTCATAAATGCAATAGGTGCTTCTATATTATCATCATTTTATTGTGTCAAGATAGCAGATAAAGTATGTTCTGAAGCATAACAATATATAATGAAGTCTTTGGAAAAATCAGGATGAACTAAAACTGGAGCATTTGCAATTGCATTTTTAATGTCTTGGAATTCCCTTTTTCCTTGTTCAGTCTATCTGAAGACCACTTTATCTCTCATCATGTCTACAATGTGGTGAGTTAATTCAGAGAAATCTGGTACAAATCTCCTCAAGAAATTGATTTGGCCAAAGAAGGACCTCACTCCAAGTTTGCTTGATGGTAATGGCAACTTCTGGATAGCTTCAACATGTTCAGGATCAATTCAGATCCCATCTTTAGACATAATGTGCCCTACTAGCTTTCCTTTAGTAACCCCGAATATGGACTTCTTGGGGTTTAGAGAGATTCCTTGCTCACGGAAATGCTGTAGGACTATCTCCAGATGTTGAATATAATCTTCTCTTTTTCTTGAAAAGATAGTGAGATCGTCCAAGTATACTACAATAATCTTGTTTTTCAAATCTCCAAAGGAGAGACCCATAGCATGTTGAAATGTTGCACTGGCATTGATCAACCTGAATGGCATTCGATTGTAAGCCAGGGTTCCCCAAGGCGTTGTAAAAGTAGTTTTATGTTGATCCTCTAGGGCAACTTCTATCTAATTCTACCTGGAAAACCCATCAAGTAATGACATCATTTCAGATCCAGCAATGGTTTGCAAAACATGATCCATCACGGGTAAAGGGTAATTATCTTTTAAGGATGCTTGGTTAAGATTGTGGAAATCAACACAAATACTTATTTCGCCATTCTTTTTCCTCACAGGAACTATATTTGCTACCCAAGTTGAATGATGAATGGGATAAATAATTCTGGCCTTTAACATCTTATCAATCTCTGCAAAGATAGCACCAGCAACTTTAGGATTGAATTACCTCTATTTTTGCCTGAAAGGAGTAGCCCCAGGTTTGAGAGTGATATAATGCTAAAATTGTCCACCCATGAAATTCTTCAAATCATCATAGCACCATGCGAACACATTCTTGTATTTGACCAACAGGGTGATGAGCTTCTTTCTTTCTTCTGGCGAACATGTTTTGCTAATGCAAACAATTTTAGGATCATCTTTAGTGCCTATGTCTACTTTATCATACTGAGAAGGATTGGGATTTTTCTCTTGGGCCATATTCTTCAAATAACAATCGTGCTTATCAAACAGTTTCTCTAGAGTAATCAAACCTTTTGGGATGGTGTTCCCCTTTAATTGCAACACTTCATCTTCTACAGAAGTCTCACTTCCTTCAAATAACAAATTGACAAAAGTACTAGCCTTCTCCAAAAAGGACACGATCTGTTTGTCATCATCAAAAACTTACCAATATTTATCATTATCAGGCATGCTTGGTCGGTTTACTAATTCAATCTTATATTGATCTTTATTGAACTCTGGATGTGGAAGTAAAAGAGCCGCAGAGACTACAAGGCAATCAGCTTTGGAATTAAGAGTTTGAGGAATCGCCTCGATAGAGAAAGCATCAAAGAACTCTATTTGATCCCATTCTAACTTTCGGTATCTTCTCAACTTGGTGGTTTTTGTTTGAAATTGATTTCTTATTTGCTTGATGTCTAATTCTACATCTCCAAGTACTCTCAACATTTTGATTCCTTTGTCTTTGGCAACCTCGAGGCCTAAAAGGAGTGCCTCGTACTCTGCCATATTATTAGTGTTGTCGAAGACCAATTTGAAAGCCACAGGAAATTTCTCCCCTGTAGGTGAAATAAGAATAATTCAATCCCCTAAACCGGAAGAACAACTGTCATCGAATTCCATAGTCCAAAGGCCAGAAGACATGTTAGGAGAGATAACTTCAGTGGTTACTTCTTTTTCCTACATGAGCATATATGTTCCCAGTCCAGTTTCTTCATATAGTATCTTTGCTCTTGGATCATCAAATTTTAGGACTGTATATTTTGCTTTAGGTTCTAGATTTAGCCTAACTTTCTTTCCATGGATTGGGATTAAGGCATGAGACCAATCTAGTTGTATTTCTCCACCTAGGTCTTTACAAAAACTTCTGCTAAGTAGCATGCCATAGCTTGTGGGAATGTCAGCAACTAAGATGGTGAGTTTTAGTTTCTTTTCTGGGAAAGTGGCTAAAGCAACTTGCGTGTCTTTGAGCTAACCTACTAATGGGACTAATTTGGACTCCATTGAGTAGACTTTGCCTGAGGGTTTATTTAATGACAAGCCAAGGTCATGAGCAACCTTAGCGGGCATGACGTTGTTAGAAGCGCCAGAATCTATTGTGCAATTGCTAAGTTTACAACCAGCTATATAGAAAGAAACATAGAATGGGTCAGGCTTATCTGGGAGAACAACATTTACCAATGGGGTACCATTTTGTGGAGATTCACCAAGGAGATCATCATGTGAAAGTTCTTCAGGTTATGAGTCGTTTGACTGTTGATGTACTGAAGAAGAAGGATCTGGTTTTCCTTTAACAATATGTAATTGTTGTCACATGAAATTGTACCCTGCTTGGAAGGATTCCAAGCATTCCAATGACACAATGGGAATGATCTCGAAGTGTGGGACTTTGCTAAAAGAGATCAAACCTTCGGAGAAGGCTGGCTTCCTTGCCTGATTATCACCTAAAACTACTAAATTTTGAAGGGAAAAGAGAGAAGGAATGCTTGAAAGATGAAATAACAAAAACTTGAAAACATAAAAGGGTGATGCACCAGACTAATTAAAAGAAACTTTCACAACACTGAGAAAATGCAAAATATAATCAAATATAACAAGTAAACATACACATATTAGATGATTCTAGCAGAGGTAAGGAGCAATAGGGTTGAGAGGAACAGAATCTTCACAGATAACCTCATGCAGATTCACACAGACTTGGAAAATTAGGAAAGGAGGTAAAATAACTTGCATATATCCAATGAAAGGCAAGGTTACAGTATATGAAAACTCTGTTTGGAAACAGAAAGATGAGAATGCCAAAAAATTTCCAACCTTATTTACATCATAAGCCTCAGCTTATATAGCATTCAATCTAACCTTAGTTGGTTACAAAATTTGCTCAGAGAGATGCCACCAAAAATATCTCTGAAAGGACGTCCCAGCTGCCAGGAGTAATGCGTAAAAGATCTGGAACAGGGGCAGGTGGGGAGATATTCAGAGTCTTTAATGCAAGCAGCTTACTCATCGATCCTTAGCAACGCATATATGAAAATATCTGAAACAAGGCGGTGGAAAGATATTTCTAATCATGAATGCGAGCTGCTTCGTCCTGTGCAGCAATGAATGCAAAAAATATCTGCATCTGCCCCAAAAATGGTCACTGAAAAGTCAACTCGACCAACATGTAGATCCAGGTCCAAAAATGAAAGTGAGAAAAATCCTCCTGAAAACCCTGCCAAATGAAAGAGGAGGCAAAAATAAGCACTTTTGACTCCTACAACATGTGAAATTTCACTAGGATGGAGGAGATACAGGTGGTCAAAGTTTTGGTCAACCACTTGTATATACCGCTTTGCATCTGTGTGTATATCGCTATTTGTAAAACTACATTTGAATGTGCAAAGCGCCTTGTATCGAGCTGACCTTTAGTCGAGCCGCCGATGTATGAAGTCATGCCGAAATTTCCTTTGTATATACTCTGCCTTTGGCGCCTAAATCCTCTTTTGAAGATGCCCTATAGAATATGCATTTGAATCCATTTTTGTATGTTTCTCTTTATGAGGGATATGATGGTGACGTCACCATCATGGATGGGCCTTATTGAAATGTGATAGGATGGCATCATCATCATATCGGGGTGATATGGAAAGATAGGGTGATATTTCAGATATCAGGTGATATTCAGAAGGTAGGGTGATATTCTGGAGATAGGGTGATATTCCAGAGATAGGGTGATATTTTGGAGATCAGGGTGATATTCGGAAGGTAGGGTGATATTTGGAAGGTAGGGTGATATTCAGAAGGTAGGGTGATATTCAGAGATAGGGTGATATTCGGAAGGTAGGGTGATATTCTGGAGATAGGGTGATATTCCAGAGATAGGGTGATATTCCAGAGATCAGGGTGATATTCAGAAGGTAGGGCGATATTCGGAAGGTAGGGTGATATTTAGAGATCGGGTGATATTATGAATATCACCCGACATTTCAGAAGATGACCCCCTTGGAAAAATGACCTGATATTTGGAAGATGACCCCCATGTTCGGAAAATCACCCGATACTTAGAATATCATGATGACATCATCCTCTAAGATCAGGTTTGAACAAATCATGACCATACATAACTCCCTTATTTTAGCAAATTTTAGGGTGATGTAAAAAGCAAACTTGCCTATTTTTTCAAGCTTTATAACATGGTAAGCCTCTTCAAGCAAGCTTCAGAACCTGAGATTTGGTTTCAGACCTCCAGATCACAAATATAGCTTACCATGGGGATATGCACACTAACTAATGTTGTTTAAATTATTTGAGTCCTTCTAGAGGAAAAATATGTCAACAATTTGGTGACTTCTATGGGATGTTTGCTTGCTAAATATTAGATTATTGGCCTTAAACATCCATTGGGCATGGGGTCATACAGAGACCTAGAAATATACAGATATTTTTGACTTTAGCAAATCAGTACTATAATGAAGAACATTGGAAGACCAACCCAAGACAGAAATGTTGAAAGCAACCCCCCCAACTGTGCTAGACAACACTTAGGGAAAGCAAAAGGGATCTAAACTAATGTGCAACAACACTTATTAAAAGCAAGAAATCTAATCTACTGATTTACAAAGCACTTATACCTCAAAACACCTCTTCAAGTGTATCCCATTTACTGCGATAGGCAAATTTTGTCCATCCATAATTGATAACTGAAATGCATTGTGCTCCTTGCATTCAGTAATGAGAAATGGGCCACTCCACATGCTGTCAAACTTGGAATGCTTTCCTGGTCTGCTTTTCAATTCATCCCATTTGAGCACCATATCACCCATTCTAAAATTTCTAGGGGTGGCCTTCTTGTCAAAATTTGTTTTTGTTTGAAGCTGATGATACTCCATAGCTTTCATAGCTTTATCTCTGCTCTCTTCAAGCTCCATAAGCTGAGCATATCTAATAGCCATGGGGCCCTCTGCTTCAAACATTTCCAGTTGATTCATGATGTCTAATGCTGGCAGTTCCATAGACATGGGCAACCTTGCTTCTTTTCTATACACTAGCAAAAATGGGGAATTCCCAATAGACCTTTTAGGAGTTATTCTATCTGCCCATAGAGCAAATTTCAAATTGGTGTGCCAGGTCTTCTGGTTATCTTCCATTGATCTTTTAATAATCCTTATGAGATTTTCATTTGTAGATTCAGCAAAACCATTACCCTGTGGATAATAATTTGATGAAGTATTCAGATAGATCCCACTCTTAACAGCCCAGTCAATTATCTTTAGGCCAACAAAGGCCAAAGCATTGTCAGAGATGATTAACTTAGGCACTCCAAATCTGGATATCAAATCTTGATAAAAATTCAAAATAGTATTTTCATTTGATTCCTTCAGAGCCACTACTTCAGTCCACCTCGTGAAATAATCTGTAGCTGTAAGTATCCATCTATGGCCTGCACTTGATGGTGGGTTAATGGGACCTATGAAGTCAATACCCCATCTCATAAAGGGTTGCTCTACTTGAATTGGCTGAAGAGGTAAGGCTAGCAGCCTTTCCTTGCTCACAAAAATGGCACACTTTATACATTTTCTAGCCCATGCATGGGCATCCTTAAATAAACTGGGCCAGTAGTAGCTAGCTCTCATTATTTTCCACATAGTAGTTCTTGGGGCAAAATGACCCCCTATTGTTCCATCATGAAATGCATGAAGCACCTTGTCAGTCTGATCATCATCAATGCATCTTAACAATACACCATTAAGGTCTTTTCTGAAAAGGGTGGCATTTATTAAAACATATGGAACAAACTGTAGTCTATAATATCTTCTTTTGGTTCTATCTAGACCTACTGGACATTTACCAGTTTGCAAAAATTGAGTCATGTCATTAACCCAACTGGTGCCTACTGCTACTATATCATTGTGATGCTCCTCCTCAATGATCAGAAGCACCTCCTATTCCTTTTCTACCTCATTCTCTGAACTGGTAGCAAGTTGTTCACTGAGTCCTCTACCTCTAACAAGCTTGGTTATCTAGATATCCATGTCATATTCCATGACTTTAGTGATCCAACCAGCCCTTTTCTCATTAACATCTTTACTCAACAGGAACTCCTTCACACTAGGGTGAACCACCATCAAATGTATCTTGTTATTAGAAACAAGATGACAAAATTTCTTGAGGCTCCTTATCACTGCAAGGATGTGCTTTTCAACGAAGCTATACCTCTATTCATACCCCTCTAGCCCTTGACTGAAGAAAGTGATAGGTTGCTCAAAACCTTCACTCTATTGCTGTACTAGAATTGCAGAGATTGTATCCAGGCCGCCATAAGCATACAAGATAAAGTCTTTGGAGAAATCATGATTTACCAACATTGGTGCAGCCGCTATTGCCTCCTTTATAGACTCAAAGCTGAGTTTGGATTCTTTTAGCCAACAAAAAACCATATTCTTCTTTAACATGGATGTCAAAGGCTTCAAAAGATTTGCAATATCAGGGATGAACCTTCATAGAAAATTAATTCTGCCAATAAAGCTTTGAAGTCCCTTCTTATGACTGGGTAAGGGCAGCTCCAAAATAGTCCTTACCCTTTCAGCATCAATGGTAATGCCCTCCTTTGACATGACGTGCCCTAACAGTTTGCCTTCATGCACAACGAATATGCACTTCCTGGGATTGAGAGATATCCTGAATTCCTTGCATCTTTCAAATACTAGCCTCAGATGAGATAAATGCTCAGATGCATTTTTGGAAAAGACTGTTATGTCATCTAGGTACACTAGCACTAGTTTATATAGCAAACCCTTAAAAGCCATATCCATGGCTCTCTGAAAAGTTGAGCCAACATTTGAGAGGCTGAAAGGCATCCTTTTGTAGGCCATGGTACCCCATTTGGTGGTGAAAGCAGTCTTGAACTGATCCTCCTCTTTGACTAACACCTAATTGTATCTAGAATATCCATCCAGCAAGGAAAATCTTTTTGAGCTAGCCACTACTTGTAGAATCTGCTCCATTGAGGGCAATGGGTAGTGATCTTTTAGGGAGGCTCTATTGAGGTCTCTGAAGTCAACACACAACCTAATCTCTCCATTCTTTTTCCTCACAAGAACAAGGTTGGAGACCCAAGAAGTATGTTTGATTGGAAAAATGATCTTCCCCTCAATCAGTTTGGTCAACTCTTTAATCATTAAAGGCTCAAGCTTTAGGTTTAGAGGTCTTTGTTTCTACCTCACAGGTTTAATACCTGGTTCTAGCTCTATGGTGTGTTGGGCAATCTGAGGTCAAATCCCTTCAGGTCTGAATAATCCCAAGCAAACACATCTTCAAACTCCTGACAAAGAGCAATAAAAGCTCTTCTGTCCTTAGTTGAGCAGATTTTACCAATTTTGAGAAGCTTACCTTTGAAAATTTCTAGCTCCTCATAATGCTTTTCTTTTACTTGCATGCTAGTCTTGCTTTTCTTAAGTTGATCATCTATGCTAAAAATAGACACCAAGGTTACCAATCCCTTGGGCAGCTTATTTGTTCTCAACTGAACAATTTGATCATCACCATATTGTTGTTTGAGCTTTTCCTGATTCATCACATAAAATTCATCTTCCTCTAACAAGAAACGCAGGATCTGCTCATCACTTTCAAAAACTTGCCAATGAATGTTATTATCAAGGATAGAGGGCCTATTAACTATTTTTACATGAGGTTGTACCTTCTCCCTTTGAATATCACTGGGGATGTCAAACTAAGCCCCAATTGTAGCTAACCTATCAGCATGAGAGTTCTGATTTCTGTGAATGGAGATCAGATTGAAAGCATCAAATTCTTCAATCATGTCCCACACCCTGTGCTTGTAGCATTTTAGAACATTATTTTTTGTAAGATGCAGTCCTCTTACCTAATTCACAATGAGTTCACTGTCACCATAGACCTGCAAACAACCTATTTTCCTCTTCCTTGCCCACTGCAAACCTTGAATTAATCCTTCATATTCAGCAGTGTTCTTTGTACATGCAAAGGCAAAATGAAAAGAAGAATAATATTTTTCAGCTTGTGGTGACACTAGCATTGCACCACCACCAGATCCATTCTTGTTCCTAGATCCATCAAAATACATTTTCCACACCCCATTTTGCTAATGTGTCTGCTATACTGCATCCTTCACAAGATTTGGTGTTGCTGTTTCATGCTCATGCAGTATGTAAACCCCCATACCAGTTTCTTGGGTGTGTCCTTCAAGATCATCCCCACTATTTTCTAAAGCCCACTCCCTTAAGAGTACCTCTAGTATGCTTTCAGTTTGTAGTTCTTGAGCAGCAACTAATTCAGGGTCATCAGAAATAATGCAATTTGCATTAACAACACTTGGTGTGTAAGGCTCTATGTGATGATTTGAAAGTAACTCAAATTTTAAAGTTACTTTGGTGCCATATCTGGTCCTAAAAAACATGTGGGACCAGTCTGAGGACATATATCCTCCTATCTTGGCTGTAAATTCTCTTGATAAGCACATGGCAAAGTAAGGAGGCAAATCTATAATGAATACCTCTTGTGAAATGGAAACATTCGGATAGGTATGCAGAGTGTGACCTAGGTCTTTTATTACACCCACAATATTAACAGTTGTCCCATCTAATTGGAGTACAACCTTCTCAAGGGGCTGGTACTTGAGCCCTAAATGGTCTACAATCTACTTAGGCATCACAGAACTGCTTGCTCCACTATCCACCATGCAATTATGTACTAATTTGTCTCCAATTATTAATTATACATAAAATGGGAGTGGCTTAGCACTTTTGTTGGGCTATTTGCTATTATCCAAGGATGAATTGGTAAGGATAACCCTATTTGGGTCAATAGCTGTATCATTGGATACTTTCAAATCATATAAGGTAGACTGCAACATCTTCTTTTGGCCAAGGATAGCTAGAGAATCCCACATGGACATTGTCACATTCATCTTCTTCATATTTTCAATAATATTGAAGGGTGGAATGACACTTACCTTCTGATTTGATTTTGTAGCAACAACCTCTGCTTGGAAATGAGGCATCCCCTTTGTTGTTGCTGGGTTAATTCTTTGTAGAATATGGGGAATATGTGATGTAGAAGCACCAACATGTCCTTTCTCTTTATTTGTTGCTTGGACTATCTCATAACCCCTCTTCTTGGCTCTTGTATTTGCTGCAACTGAGGTGTTATCGCTATTTACACCACAAAATTCACCTTCTTGCCAATTTATGAAGGTAGAATCATTCTGAGGTTGCTCTTGTTGTTGTGCAGCTCTATCATTTGGGGCGTTTGGCTATGAGACTGCCACATTTTGCACCATTAAAGCCTAATTTATCACCCCATTCGAGCAGGCTGCTTGACTGTGTGGCTGATTGTATGGATAGCACCACTCATACTCAGCTGCAAGGTTGTTTTGAGTAGAGACAAGGTCTCTAACAACACTCATAGGTGCTGGATTATAAGGCTAAAAAGGCCTTTGATTCACATTTTACCTGGCACCTTGATAGTTGCTTTGATAAGGTGGTCTAGTAGCTTGATAAGGCTAATTTTGGCCTTGATATGTTTGCTGATTTTACCCTTGAGGTTGTGGTTGATAAGGCTGTCTATGCTAGGATTGCTACTTTTTAATGTTTACTAACTTATTCCCAAAGGTTTGCAGGATATTTTCTATTTTCTGTTGGCTATTTTTAATCTCTTTCAACTCTTGAGATGAGCTAGAAGAAGTAGGCTTAGAATTGGCAGTACTTGGTACTACTGCTATAGTAGGTAAAGGGGCAAAACATGGAATTGGTAAGGGCATGGAAGCTTGAATCTCGAGGAAGATGGGTACTGGTGGTCTAGGTGCTATTTTTCTAGCCTGAATCATACTGTTCTCTGCCCTAATGGCTATTTCATAAGCGTCGGGTAGGCTTGTACCTCCTAATGATTGTATCATCACTGAAATATCACTATTTAGGGCTTTCAAAAAATACAAGAATGAATATTTAGTTGGAGGTCTTACCATGGCAGGAATTATGTCCCATGTCTTCTAGAATCTGAAGTTGAAATCCATCATTTGCTCTTGAGGAGCTCTCTTTATTGTAGTCATCTGTTCAACCAATGACAAGTTGTCTAATTTATCTTGAAATTGCTTATTTAACTTATCCCCTAGATCATCCTAGGTTCCTATAGTCTACACTGGTAGGCTCCTAAACCATTGCAATGCCTTCCCTTTGAATGAGGCAGCTAGCAGCCTGATGTCTGCATTCTCCTGAGTGATATGATGTACACCACACAGAGATGCTATGTCTCTAATGTGCTCAATAGGGGTAGTTTGATTCTCCCCTATGAAATAGGGCAAACTCTTCAAAGTTGCCATGGGTATAATATCATGTACTATTAGGTTTAAAGGGCTCCCCCCATCAAAAGTCACGACTGGCTGATTTCTTGCCATCTGAACAGCTGGGGGTAGATTTGCTTGAGTTGCTATAGGGACTACAGAGGCAACTGGTCTGAAATTTGGTGGAGTTGACTTTATCCTTTTAGAAACTAGAGTCTTTACTATAGCTCTACTCTGCCTTCTAGGGGAGACAACTGCAAGAAATCAAATGTACTTGAACTCCTAGTTTGAATCTTTCTCATAAAATGTCACAGAAGCATTGATCTACTTGTCTCTCCTCAGTATGAGTCACCAGATATGTAAATTTTTAACCTCTTACAGGTCTAAAAATCACTGGCTGCACATCAAAACTAGCAATAATGATTATTTATTTGATTGTTGCTCTAAATCTTTGTCCCACCAGGTGTGCCAGAAACTGTTGTCACATGAAATTGCACCCTGCTTGGAAGGATTCCAAGCATTCTAATGACACAATGGGAATGATCTCGAAGTGTGGGACTTTGCTAAAAGAGATCAGACCTCCAGAGAAGGCTGGCTTCCTTGCCTGATTATCACCTAAAACTACTAATTTTTGAAGGGAAAAGAGAGAATGAATGCTTGAAAGATGAAACAACAAAAACTTGAAAACATAAAAGGGTGATGCACCAGACTGATTAAAAGAAACTTTCACAACACTGAGAAAATGCACAATATAATCAGATACAACAAGTAAACATACACATATTAGATGATTCTAGTAGAGGTAAGGAGCAATAGGGTTGAGAGGAACAAAATCTTCACAGATAACCTCATGTAGATTCACACAAACCTGGAAAATCAGGAAAGGAGATAAAATAACTTGCATATATCCAATGAAAGGCAAGGTTATAGTATATGGAAACTCTATTTGGAAACAGAAAGACGAGAATGCCAAAAAATTTCCAACCTTATTTACATCATAAGCCTCAGCTTATATAGCATTCAATCTAACCTAAGTTAGTTACAAAATTTGCTTAGAGAGATGCCACCAAAAATATCTCTGAAAGGACGTCCCAGCTGCCAGGAGTAATGTGTAAAAGATCTAGAATAGGGGCAGGTGGGGAGATATTTAGAGTCTTTAATGTAAGCAGCTTACTCATCTATCCTTAGCAACACATATATGAAAATATCTGAAACAAGGCAGTGGAAAGATATTTTTGATCATGAATATGAGTTGCTTCGTCCTGTACAACAATGAATGCAAAAAATATATGCATCTGCCCCAAAAATGGTCGCTGAAAAGTCAACTCGACCAACATGCAAATCCAGGTCCAAAAATGAAAGTGAGAAAAATCCTCTTGAAAACCTCGCCAAATGAAAGAGGAGGCAAAAATAAGCATTTTTGCCTCCTGCAACAGGTGAAAATTCACTAGGATGGAGGAGATACAGGCAGTCAAAGTTTTGGTCAACTGCCTATATATATCGCTTTGCATCTATGTGTATATCGCTATCTGTAAAACTGCATTTGAATGTACAAAGCGCCTTGCATTAGGCTGTATCAGGCTGATCTTCAGTCGAGCTGCCGATGTATGAAGTCATGCCGAAATTTCCTTTGTATATACTCTGCCTTTGGCGCCTAAATGCTCTTTTGAAGATGCCCTATAGAATATGCATTTGAATCCATTTTTGTATGCTTCTCTTTATGAGGGATATGATGGTGATGTCACCATCATGGACGGGCCTTATTGAAACGTGACAGGATGGCGTCATCATCATATTGGGGTGATATGGAAAGATAGGGTGATATTTCAGATATCAGGTGATATTCAGAAGGTAGGGTGATATTCTGGAGATAGGGTGATATTCTGGAGATAGGGTGATATTCTGAAGATCGGGGTGATATTTGGAAGGTAGGGTGATATTCAGAGATAGGGTGATATTCGGAAGGTAGGGTGATATTCCAGAGATAGGGTGATATTCCAAAGATCAGGGTGATATTCGGAAGGTGGGGTGATATTTAGAAGGTAGGGTGATATTCGGAAGGTAGGGTGATATTTAGAGATCGGGTGATATTACGAATATCACCTGACACTTTAGAAGATGACCCCCCTTGGAAAAATGACCCAATATTTGGAAGATGACCCCCATGTTCGAAAAATCACCCGATACTTAGAATATCATGATGACGCCATCCTGTAAGATCAGGTTTGAACAAATCATGACCATACATAACTCCCTTATTTTAGCGAATTTCAGGGTGATGTAAAAAGCAAACTTGCCTATTTTTTCAAGCTCTATAACATGGTAAGCCTCTTCGGGCAAGCTTCAGAACCTGAGATTTGGTTTCAGACCTCCAAATCACAAATATAGCTTACCATGGGGATATGCACATTGACTGATGCTGTTTGAATTATTTGACTCCTACTAGAGGAAAAATAGGTCAACAGTAATAATCTCTCCAACTGATGAGAATTTGACTTTAAGTAATCAAGTTGAGAAATTTGCACCTTTGTTTTCTTGCAATGCTCTATGAAATCAAATGCATCATCAGGCAAGGGAGATGAATCACCAAGAGGAGAACCTTGTGTGCCTTTATCTTTCATGGCAGTAAGAGGTTGATTCTCCAGAGGGTGTTTTCTTGATAGAATCTTAGGAGTAGTGTTAGAAACTTTATGAGCAAATTTAGCCTTGGCTTTTCCTTCATTCTTCTGATACTGGTTGCTTATAGAAGCATTACAAGAATGATTATTGATATCACTAACCCCTTCTCTTTCATCATCAGATTCCTACTCAAGGAAACTGATTGTGGGTTGTCCATAGGTCTCACTCATCTCGTCTTCTTGAGAGACATATTCTTCTATTTTCTCACTTGATAGATTCATTTGCATGAACCTTACCATTTTAGGACAAATGTTGCCATCATGGTCAGTAGTCAGATGAAAATCACACATAGCTGCAGTTTGTTTCTGACTGGAAGAAGGGTGTTCAATGGCTAGCCTTTATACTGGCGGAGGAAGCCTAGTTGGCTTGTTCTACTGATATGGTACATAATTTCTCTTGGGTATATCTTGATATAGCAGAGGTGGATTATGCGGAAGTTGTTTCTTAAGAAGCAGCAAATCATTGGCTAGCTTCTGAATCATCGGGTCTGTAGTGGATGGATTAGAAGACTGTACTTCCCTTTCTGCAAGTCTTTATTCCATTTTTTGGTAGTCAATAAATCATCTTCAATTTCAATGGCCATGGTTTGTGCAGCTTCTAAATCAGCCACTCGTGCTCTTCTCAAATGAAAACTTATATCTAGAGGTTGTACATTTAGAAAGAAACATTTTTTATTTTGCACAGTTGGTCTTTTAGTATTTTCAATTCTATTCACCAACTTGTTAAAACGGGCTACAAACTCCCACATCGGCTCATGAATCTCTTTCTTTATTTGAGTAAGTTGTGCTAATAATGCATGCTCATCTTCAACACTTTTGAAACAGTCTTCAAACTTTTGGCGCATGGTATCCCATGAGTTTATAGTTTTGGCAGGCAAATGTTGAAACCATTCTGCTGGTCCTTCAGTCAAAGATTCTACAAGCAACCAGATAGAAACATCTTCGTACATAACACCTAGAACACCGCATGTGGCAAAGAAGGCATTAATATGCTCATCTGTAGAAATTTTTCCATCTCCAATGAATTTGGATAAGACTTTTCTGGATCCATGTGGTAAATCATGCAACTAATTATCTAAGGCAAGAGGACCAATAGCTACTCCCCAAGGCACAGGTTGAGCCATTTGTAGTGATGGAGTTAGTTGAAGATTTATGACAATAGGAACTGCAGTCCTGTGCAAGGTCAATGCTTGATAAGTGGAAGAGGAGGCAGAGGTTCTAGTAGGACTTCTTGCAGGTGAAGGAGGTCTACTAAAGGATTTAATATTCCTTCTTGGGGGAATAAAAGATTGAGAAAAATCAAGACTTGCTAGTTTTTCAAAATTAGGATCTAGGATGCCCTTTTCACGGTCTCCTCTGGTATACCTCTTGGTGGCCAGGTTGATTGATTATTTGAACAGGATCCACAGGACGATATTCTTGAATAGGTCGAATAGGTGGACCAACTTGTCTATCTCTTCTAGGAGCTATTTGAATAGGAGCACGTTTGTGTTGATAACTGAGAGGGGGGGTGAATCAGTTATCTTAATAATTTGTCTTTCTTTTCTTCTTTAACAATTAGAGCAATATCAAATCATATCAGCATACATAACCATGGAAGCAAAAATAAACTCAACACACATGACACAATATTTTTGACGTGGAAAACCCTATTAAGGGAAAAAACAACGGGGTGATTAACCCAAGATTATATTCTCTGTTAAAAGAATAAAGTAGTAAAAAATGGCACATGCCAATTAGGGCTCACTGCTCACAAGAGGCTCACTGCCTACAATAGTTTACAAAAGGAAACTAGGTACTTGAACTAATGAGAAGCATCCACATTTGGTTAGGTTCAGTTCCAGTTAAGCTCAATATACTGATCTACTACACTTCATTCTTCTTCTGCCTTAGTGCTGCTATTCTGTCACATATCGAACCTCTATCTCTATTTCCACACTGTTCTTTGCTCTTCTTCACACAACACAACACACCACACACACCTTCATACCAAAATTAATCTAGTATATAGATATCTGTATCAATTATTTCAATCATCTTTCTAGTCGGCATCCGAAAAACTCAAGATATTTCCAAACTTTGGTATGTCGGCTGAATCCATGCTTACTAAGTGATGTGTATCAAAAGGATAGTTATAGAAGTCATCAATCATGTTGGCCAATCATGAATGATACCTCAAGAAACTTGATCATCATCAATATCTCATCCAGATTAAGGTCTAATGCTCTTTCGGTTAGTTCTTCCTCAGTTTACTCTACCAAACAGGAACCCAAGACTTAGGTGCTCATATCTCTTCACTCTTTCATCACCGAAGGCTCAATCCCTGGGATGTATCAGTCATGGTACTCCTCTTGACTTCCCCAAGTCTGCACTTTATTGAGATACTTCCTCTGAGAGATTCGGACTTGATTGTCAGACCTTGTTGCATGCTCTATTCTTGCTCACCAGACCAAAATACTCTTCAATCTGAGTTATGGTATAGACATACCATGTCCTGCAGATGTGTGGGATGAACTTTGTTGCCATCAATGACAATACCCATCAAGCCACACAGTGTCTCTTGCCAACAATCTCCCTCTTTGGCATTGATGGCAACACTTAGTGAAAAATTATTATCACACTACACTCCCCCTTGGTTGATGCTCTGTTCTAATGTACATTTTAGCGGAGCTCCCCCTTAGCTAGATTCCACATTTTTCACTACTACTCACTCCTCCTTTGACATCAATGGCAAAGGGTAGAATTTGCACACCAAAATTCCTAAAAATCCAACTATACTTAGCCCCATAAGTATATATACATGTTATACTTACATATACTGAAGTATATCTACAAAAGTTGTCTTCAACTGGACAAATTCTATTGCCCAACTCTGTTTCATCCTGTCCAAAATTGAGATGTGAACACTAAACAGGAATGGAAAAGCCTCTGCCCTCTTTAGATCTGTCGGATCACTGGTCCGGGCTGTGGTCTGAGCATCCGTTAGGGCCTCATGCATGGCCTCTAATTTAGGGATAATTGTCCCTCTAAGTTCACTTAACCTACTTATTCTATTTTTCTTCTCCTTCTCAAGCTTCTTTATTTCATTTATGACTGCAATAGTCTGACACTCTTGATTTATTAAGGAAGAGGTGAGAGGATCAAAACTTTGAGATAAACTTGATAGTTTTCTCTCTTGTTCTTCCACCTTCTTGGTGATGTCTACTGTTACGGTGGACCAAGATAGACAAAATTTGTATAGATCTCCACCATCTTTAAGAGCATTCTCTAGGCTCTTTATTCCAATATCCAGATTTCTCCTATCATTTGTTATTAGCCCTTGAACTTTAGAGAATCTCTTATCCAAAAACTCCTTCTGGACCTTTGCTTTAGCTGACTTCTCTAAGGAATCAAAATGTGTATTAATAGAATTTACAAGAGATTTTAGATTACCGGATGAGGAGGCCAAAAGATCCTTCTAGAAGGATGGCATGATCTTCTCCAATACACTGGATGCAATTTCTATCAGCTCACTTCCATGTGATACTTCAGAAGTTTTTCTTTTGCCTTCGCTTGAGCAAAGGATGCTATCTTCATTGTTTGAACCGGGGAGAGGGAATCAAAGTTGAATGGTCCTTGAAGTAGCTCCGGTTCATCTAATTCCGTCATTTCTTTTGTCAGAAAGTATTTGACTGCTTCTGCAGTGTCTCTTGCCAGAGACAGTTTTCTTCCCTTCTTCAGCCTCAGAACTGTCTCCTGGAGTCTTCTCTATTTGATCTTCTTCTCTTCCCTTTACCTCTTCTTCTTGACTTAGTTTTTCTTCTATTCTTTCTTCTCCTTTAGGTCCAGAGTCTGCTGGGGAATTCGGATGAGAGATATTTACTTCTTTATGGACTTCCTCTTCCGGAGTAGTGGAATCTAGATCCATAGTTCTTTCCTCACTTGTCTCCTTTGGATCTTCTGCATTTTTCTCAGTAGGTTCATCATCTATGTCCTCTATAATAGGAATATTGAATCTTTTATAGGCATTCTAGAGGATGTCTTCATTCTCTTTAGCCACCTGATCAGTCTCTCCAAGCATAAGCTTATTCATTCAGGCTTTGCTCTGGAACTCATCCTTGCAATCTTTGAAGATCATGCTCATTTGCTTTGGAGTGATGGAGGGATAGAGCTGAATAGCTATATGTTCCCGAATCTCTAGGTCCTTTGCCTTGGCATTGTTCTTTCTTATTTCAAGCTCCTTCTCTAGGCTTTTGGGAATCAAGGAGATGATTTCAATGAATGCTTTGTTGTAGATGTTTAGATACCTGACTGTAGCTTCTTGCAGGATCTTCTAATCAGCTTCACTATAATCATCATAAAATTCAGTCATTGGTTTCAGGTTCCCATCCAAAGTGACTGATTTGATAATATCATCAATGCAGAGAGTAGGCCTTTCAATGAATTCTTCTGCCTCTTCTTCCTTGTTATGACCAGTAGAGGGTTCACTGGATGTTTTCTTCTTCTTCTTCATTTTCCTAATCTCCTCATCAGATTCTATCTCTTCATCATCCTTCTGACTGATGTAAGACCTTGTGGCCTTTGTCTTAGTTCTCTTCTCTCCCTTTCTGGATGTCCTGACTTCCAGTTTTAATGCTTTTTGACTCTTAGAGGTGGCAGGCGCAGAGCTCTTGGAGGATCTGGTCCAGGAGGGGGCTTACACTGGAGCACTTTCTTTTTTAGTTTCTTGCCTTTCTTTCTCTGCCCTTTCCATCTTCTCTATGTTTACATCAAGTGCCTCCTTTGAAATTCCATGCCTCTTGGAAAATTCTTCTACTTCCCTCCTTACTTTTCTCTTAATCTCAAGCTATCTTAGTTCAACATGAACTTTTACACTCAGCTCTTGGTAGGTTCCAAACCTTTCTGCCTTAAGGTCCTTGGGCTGACTCAACAGATGTTGGATATGCAATTCTAGGATTTTCTCATCAACCCGATACCCCATTGGCATGATCCATACTATTCTTGGTTCCTCTACCTCCATTAGGCATTGATCAGTGTCTACCATAAAGTACACTGTATCCTTGTATTTTTCAACTAGAGATTGAGGGATTCTTTCTCTGGCCTGCATCATGCTTTGGAATTTTTTGAAGTAACCCCACAGTGCTATGTTTTATGCCTTGGTATTACCAAGACCATGCAAGTAATCTCTGATTTGAATGGCAACCAGTCTGTCATTTTGCCATACCTAACCACTAGATCTGGGTAGCTCATTCATGTAGTAAAAGAACAGACAGAGTATCAAGCCACCGTATTTGAAAGAATTCTTCTTATCCTTCTTTATCTTCTACAGATTCTCCAAAAGTTGGTTCAGAAGGAGCTCACAAAGATCATAGTCAGTATTCTTTCTTAACATTTCATAAGTAGTGTAAATTGTTGTTCCAGATACATAATTTTCTCTGCTGGAGTGATATATCTTGTAGCCAATTATCATGGAGGCAAACTTGATATCTAGATCTATGATATCCTCAATTGTCATTGCTCTTTTATCAAATTTAGATCTGGTAGCCTCACTCACAGTTTGGTTTTTGACTAATTTGAGAGTAGGTAACCCACCGGATGAGTGCAATCCGGTCACCACCCTAATGGAATCCTTTGTGATCTTAAATGGCCTCATCAACCATATGAAGTTGTCATGCACTCTGCTCAGAATATACCAGACCCATTCATCTTCTGCAAAACAGGGGAAATGAATACATTGTCCAAAATGCTTGTCCCGAATGGCTTTGTACTGAGGTTTGAGTTCAAATGATTCATCTATTAGCTGCTTATGATATATATCCATCAGCTTGGATTCCTTGGATTCCTCAATATTCGCATGAATGTATGCCCTAACGTCTTCAACATGCAAAACCCCATGCAGAATGCTAGAGAATGCGCCTAAAGGATCTACTTCTAGAGATTTATAAGGGTGTTTCTTAAACTTAGGACATAGCCTATAAGTGATTTTGACAACATTCAGAGTAGCCATCTTACAACAGATTTAGAGAGAGATTTACAAGATCGAAAAGTACCTTTTTATGCCTCTAGGGTTCACGAAAAGAGCTGAAAAGATCGCCGGTTGACTTGAATTCTACGATTGATCCTTGAGAGAGATGAAGAAAACTTGTTTGTAGAGCTCTTCTTATCTTTTTCACTAATGCAAATGTGCAAATGATGAGCAAATGAACCCTTTTATCTCTGAGAAAACCCTAATTTCATTTTGTAATAAATGCACAACTTAAGTTATTTCAGTTGCCTTATCATGAGAGATTTTTCTAGATCACTAAGATGTACTTAGAGCCGCTTTTAGTGATGAATTTCAATGTCTCTGCTCTCCTCGAATCATCCCCTTTATCCGCAGATCAAGATGTTTCAGTTTAGAATCACACCGGATCAAACTATGAAAATCCTGCTTTTACCAGAAAACTATCAAACCGAATCAGTCATGGAAAATTAGACTCTTCAAATCTTCTTACAGATCTTCCATATCTTTACCAAGGCTTCTTTAGATATTTCTATGAGAACCGTTTAATCCGCAGCATTCCATGTGCCAAATTTAGGCACCAATTAACTGGCTGGGGGAAAATGTTTTCCTTGAGACTCCCCCTGAGCCAGAGCTCATCTATTTAGTTTCTGGAAGGAATATCAACACCAGATTCTAGTGCGGATCCATCCCTAATATTTTTAGTACTTCTCTTTACCCAAATCTTGTTTATCTTCCTCTGAATTTCATCTGCATTCACTTTTCCTTTTCCTTTGTCTTGATTTTGATTATGATGTATCGGACCCCTTTTATCCTGATTCTTACTTCTGCAGAATTTGGCAATATGACCAGATTTATTGCAATTGTAGAAAACAACATTTCTTTGCAGATTTGACTGATATCCTCTTGATCTGCATTGATTAGCCATATGTCCAATTCTATTGCATGCAAAGCATCTACCATTGAATGAATTGTTTATTTGCATATTTCTACATTCTTGTGATTTGTGACCATACCTTTTACAGTTAAAACACTGTCTAGAGAAGGATGAATTAGTTTGATTCATTCTTCTTCTACACTAATTTGCTTTATGACCAAAGTTATTGCAATTGTGGTAGTATCCATTGAAGGATGGATATCTTTGAGCATTTGGTTGCCTTACCGGAGCTCTTCTAGGCCTGTTCCTTGGATTTCCTGATCCAGAGTTCTTCTGACCAGATCCAGAGCTTTCCCCTTTCTCATACCCCAAGCCTTGCTTGTCATCTACCCTCTTTTGGCTTTCAAGAAGAACTTCAAGTTGAGCAGAGCTTATCTTGAATTTCTCTTTGTATTCATTTGTTGTTTGAAGACCCCTTTTTAAGAGTGTCTATCTAATTCTCAAGTTGTTCTTCATTGTCTCTAGCTTCTTCAAGATTAGATTCCAGGTGCCTGATTATTCTATCCATTTTGTGGCAGTCTTCTAACTTCTCCTTGAGAGATTGTTTTAGATTATCTTCACTTTTTCTTTACTCTTCAATTTCTTGGGTGAATTTCATAACTCCTGATTCCATTTCATGTCTTAGCATAATGACCTCTTTTGATAACTTCTCACATAACTTGGTTTTCTCATTTAGATCTTCATTAGTATCATTGGCTTCATTTTGACTTGCTAATTGTTGAAGAAGTTCCTTTCTTTTCTTCATTGAGATACTTAGTTTTTCTTTGAGTTCATTTATGAAATCATCAGCTTGTTTGAGTCTTTCCCTCAGCTCATTGACTTCAGAGTGAGATTGATCAAGATCATCTAGAGTAGACTCAAGTTGTTCCCTCATACCATACATATCCATTGAGATTCCCAGATCTTCCTCAAGCTGTTAGGCTCTGTCTAGAGGAACTTGGCTCTGATACCAATTGTTGATAACTGAGAGGGGGGTGAATCAATTATCTTAATAATTTGTCTTTCTTTTCTTCTTTAACAATTAGAGCAATATCAAATCATATTAGCATACATAACCATGGAAGAAGAAATAAACTCAACACACATGACATAATATTTTTGACATGAAAAACCCTATTAAGGGAAAAAACCATGGGGTGATTAACACAAGATTGTATTCTCTGTTAAAAGAATAAAGTAGTACAAAATGACACTTTCCAATTAGGGCTCACTGCCTAAGCACATTGCTCACAAGAGGCTCACTACCTACAATTGTTTACAGAAGGAAACTAGGTACTTGAACTGATGAGAAGCATCCACATTTGCTTAAGTTCAATTCCGGTTAAGCTCAATATACTGATCTACTGCACTTCATTCTTCTTCTACCTTAGTGCTGCTATTTTGTCACATACTGGACCTCTATCTCTATTTCCACATTGTTCTCTGCTCTTCTTTACACAACACACCACACACACCTTCATATCAGAATTAATCTAGTATATATATCCGTATCAATGATTTCAATCATCTTTCTAGTCAGCATCCGGAAAACTCAAGATATTTCCAAACTCTGGTATGTTGGCTGAATCCATGCTTACTAAGTGATGCATATCAAAAGGATAGTTATAGAAGTCATCAATCATGTCAGCCAATCATGAATGATACCTCATGAAACTTTATCATCATCAATATCTCATCCGGATTAAGGTTTGATGCTCTGTCGGTCAGTTCTTCCTCAGTCTACTCTGCCAAACAGGAACCCAATACTTAGGTACTCATATCTCTTCACTCTTTCATCATCAGAGGTTCAATCCCTGGGATGTATCAGTCATGGTACTCCTCTTGACTTCCCTAAGTCTGCACTTTACTGAGATACTTCCTCTGAGAGATTTAGACCTGATTGTCGGACCTTGCTGCATGCTCTATTCTTGCTCACTAGACTAAAATACTCTTCAATCTGAGTTCTGATATAGACATACCATGTCCTGCGGATGTGTGGGATGAACTTTGTTGCCATCAATGACAACACTCATGAAGCCACACAGTGTCTCTTTCCAACATTTTGTTAGCTAGTTCCAATTCTTCTTCTGCGATGCCTTGAGCTATTAACCGAGCACAAACACGAATTTCCATTCCTATATCTTCTTCTTCATCAAGTACCACGTCTATTTCTTGATATTGGTGATTTGACCTCCTATATCTCCAAGTTAGTACTTGTAAGTTAGTAATTATATCTTCTTGCTCAAGGTCCAACCAATTAACATTAGGTTGTAAAGCAGGTCCAGCTCTATGTTGCAGAACCATATTTATTGATCAGAAAAATTTTCTTTGAACACATTAAGGCAATTTTTTGAACAAAAGAACTATGTTTGAATGGTATCCCTAGCAGAGTCACCAAACATCTGTTGGTAAATAGATTTGTTACGTTAAAATAATTTTCTTGAGTAACTCCATTCACCCTTGGATTAGCAACAACCTGCTCACAACAGTTGAAGAATCGCAGGTCTATGTCGATTCCTCTCTGCATTTAAGAGGGGTATCTCCCTTGTATGATAGGGGTATTTGGATTTTCTAGAATTATAAGAAAAAAAACAAAGAAATAACAAAAACTAATGATTAAATAAGAGTTAAACTTATGAATTTAAGTTCCATGCATCCAAGTAGAGATACCAAAACTTGATGCAAAATATCTTTCTCACAATGCAACTTTAAAAGGAAAGCACATGATCATTATTGATGAAACATACGAATACCAATAACAACACATGAAATAAAGTTGAACACACATTCAAAATGATTCTTTATTGCTTTCAAACTTGAATAACACTATTCGAATCTTTCATACACTGTCATGTGAAAAAGTGGAACCCCCCCCACTGACTTTCCATCTATTTCATGATAGATTTCAGGCCTTCAAAAACATGTTTTACCGTGTAGGACAGTAACCATATGCAATAAATTTATAGAGGAAAAAGATTTTCTTTAAAGGGGTCTCTCTAGTTATTTGGAAGAAGTAAATATCTTTAGAACATCCATGTCTATGGTGTCTTAACAATTTGTCGGTATTTTCTTGCATGTGGAGTAATATGTTCATGCGAGAATCTTTTATCATTTACAGTACTTGCAGACACCTTATTCAAAGACTCACACTTGTTAACAGGTTGCTAAAGTGTTTTCAATGAATGCATTTCGTGCACTCGCTGCAATAATTGCATTCTGTTAGACCACATTTCTACATTTTAGAGGCCATTCAGTGCCCGATAGATTGGTATTGTTATGCAGAAGTAGCATCTGGTTTAAGAGTTATTCATTTGATCTCCCATCTACCATAAGGACTATTGGATCTCCTCCTAGACCGCCATAACCTATGGGAACCGCCAATGCTGGGAGACTCGACGACTGCTCAATGGTGAGGTTTACCACTATTGATTGGAAACTTCCACAACCTAGCTCTTTCTGGATAGACCTAATAGCCTAGCATATTGAACAATCTTCGAGAGAAAATAATAGAACTCTCCTACATGATACATTTTGAGCTCCAAAGATTCAAGATTCAATGTATTTCCCACCAACCGTCATACAATGGGGATCCCAGCTTATGTTTCTTCTTTCGACATAAGTCATAAACGTGCTAGCGAAAGATGGCAGAAAAATGGCCTTTTCTTGAAAATATTGAAAGATCCATTCGATTATTACTTCAAAACTCCATGCAGAGATGATGATGGTGAAGTTTTCATTTTGTCCATTGCTGGGTACCTTTAATCAACTCCATGCCACAACAGTTTGCCTTTCCAGCGTTCAATGGTGCAACTGGGCGATGCTACAGTACTTGTGCTCATGGAAGATTTGATAAATGATGCTATTTGTGACTACAAAGTCTGCTAAGGATAAATTTGATGAAAATGAAGTGGTAGTTCTTAAAATATATGGCTTCTTATCCCAAAATAGTTATTGTATTTTTCTTCCACCTTCATGACATGCCAACTTTTAGGCATCGTGCAGTTTGAAACAACATTCAAGTTTATTTAAGTCATTTCGATGCACTCCTTGAAACTTTGCGGGAATTGATAACAGTTCTGAAATGAATCATGATGCCCGATGATTAAGAAAATGGCTTGTTTGATCAGTGGTGAACTTTAGTTTGATAATGGATTAAACATGCTGATTGATAGATAAGTATAGCCATGGCAATACGTGGCAATGAGAGTGGCCATCATACCATTTACTTCTCCGCGGAAAACTTCTCCAACTTAGTGAGTTTATGGTTCACGATCGAGGATGACTCCCGAGACAGTTATTTATGTCTCCCAGCGCTTGCATACATATCGTTATTTGAAATCATTTTATGACTGCATGATAGCACATGATAATTTATCAGAAAAAGTTCAAATTTTGGGTAATCACGAAATGGGACAACAAGCCTAATGACACATCATTCAATGATCTTTGGCTCATGGCTGACCTTCCTTTGAGATCGACACTTCATTCCATTCATTTACTGGAAGTGTTCTATGCATTTAGGTCTGACCTATCTGTGTTCACACGTTACACAACTTCTTTGGAATTTGTGATCTTCCTTGGTTGACACAGAGGAATCTATTGATCTGGACTTGATATATATTTATGTAATAGATCCTTAGGAAAGTAGTTATCAAGTTGTAAGCATACGCATAAGTTCATAGTTTAGTTTTTTTTTAAGGAACTTCAAAGCCTTATCTTGCCCATGTATGTAATCAGGCTTGTGAGCCCTAATTGTAAGCCCACATGTTGCCGACCGATCTCTATTTGAATTCTATGATATATTGAATGACTAAATTTGTATTTGTTCTATTTATTTTACTTGTTTCCATTGTGTTTACTCTTGTTGCACGGTCTGGATAGTTCATTCTGTGAACCCTCCTACCGTGACTGCACCAAGATGACACAATGAAAAGAGTTGGGTCCTCATTCTACCAGGGAGAAATGGGGCATGTTGTGAGACCACACAACAAAACTGAGCTTGAATACAATCCTGAAGGAGAGCCAAGCTATATGGGTTCTATTCCTTTGTTTTAATTAGAAATATCAATATGGAATATGTTAGATCTAGGGTTTCTATTATGAAATATGCTAAAACAAGAATTAATTACTTTACAGAACTAAAAAACCAGAAAGCAGGAGTTGAAGTGAGTAGTGCAAGGCTGTCTAGGAATTCTACTAAAAAATAGAGAAGATTTGGGAGGACTATTTCATATAGGCACATGTGTCTTATTGTTTAGGGCCCTCTAAAGGTGGATTCCAAGAGTCAATATTTGTATTTATCAATCTGCTTCCTAATATGATGTACCTATTTATGATCTCCTGTAATCTACAAAAACACAAGAGGGAAAATGGTTTGGGCTATTTTAGGGGATTTCCTTACTCAAACCCCATGAATGGTGTTCCCACCTCCACAACAACCACTTGATGATGATAAAAGAGCGCATGTTCTTGTAGAACAAAGGCAAAATCAATATAAATGAATGCTATAATAAGGTACCTTTATCGTAGCATGAAAACCCTAGTGAGACTTGGTATCACAGTGCAAGATCGCCACAAGGATGATGATGGAGGAAGAAGCTTCCTCTAGAACCTGCAATAATGTTATAAATTTGCAATAGAGAACTTCACATAAATCTACATAACATTCACAATAGAGCTTTGATCACTTGAATATCACTTGAAATCATAATGTTTCTTAACCTTCTTAAATGGAAAAGGTATACTTATTTATATATGCATTTCAATTCACTTTCAGGAAAACCTTTCAAGCAAAAGATGATAAAGTGCATCACCCAAAGCAACAAGGCCGACACCTGAGGCCACACAAACTTTTATTTTTGAAAATATCAAGGACACTAGTGCTTGGGTGCTAGTTTCCAGGTGTTTAGAGTCCTTTCATGGCCTATTGTTAGAGAATAACACCTGGAACTAACATCCACTTTAGAATTTAGTATTTTTTCAATGGAGGTCTACACATCAGTCCACAAGGGTGCTAAACCTAGTGTAAATAACCAATGTCAACAATTTATGACACTACATTTATCCCCCACTTTAGAGTGGGTGTGATCTTATGCTCATACACAATCTAAAGTATGGAGAAAACAAAATCCTTTGCTAGAGTGTCGAAGCCACTATAATAATGCTAAGTTGAGAACTATGAAAGCCCCCAAGCTTAGGATTCTAAAGGTCTATAAAGCTTAGCATGATGAGATTACATACACACCAGATACCAACATAATTCACACATACATGGAGTATTCGCAAAGTATACAACAATGAATACATGTAAAACATGAAGCATACACACAATACACAAAGTAGACGTAAAGTATACATGAAGCAAACACAAAGAATACATGGAAAAAAAAGAGCATGTAAGTTAAATAGTTTATTCATACATGTGAGAAAGGAAAGGTAAACAATCACAAAGAGAACATGATGCACACACTAGCTTGCTATGTCACTAGGGGTCATGTAAAGATGTTCTCATGGATCACGACCTAGTAAGGACCACTAAATTACTAGGTGACCATAAATGTAAAGTCCTATGAAACACATGGGCTAGCAAGTTGAGTTATGCTAGTTGGATCATGGACAAGTAACCAAAGGAAATATCACAGGCTGGTAAGGACTGTCAAATTATTAGGTGAGTTCTATGTCAAGTGAAGACATCATAGGGTAGTGAGGACTGTTGAATCACTAGGTGAGCTCTGCGGCAACCATATCAGAGATTACAGACCAGGCACAACGCGATGTTTGCTGGGTAACTCTAATAAGGTACTACAAAGATGACTAATAAGTATTTCAATGGTAAAACCAACTACGTGGTGCATGAACAAGGTAAAGCACATAACATGATGTATGCCCCCACCTTAAAGTGATCAATAACTCTATTGAGAGCAATTAACTTAAGGTAGAATGAATTATAAATGTAAAAAAAGCACAAGAGCTTTATGGAAGCACATGATTAAATGATGTGTTCTCTCAAAAGATACATCACAACAAGGGGTTGCCCCTAATGCAAGTAAACAACAACGTGCCACATAAATCAAGCAATATAAAAATGAAATAACAAAAAAGGGATCTACTCAACTGGCATTAGTAAATGAATGGTTTATATATAAAGGGAAAATCATTTTTGGAACTATCATCATTTACCATTCAGTGGAACTACAAAGATAGAGGAAGAAATACCACATAAGAAGAAAAGATCACAAGGAGGATGCTAAATCATCCAATGAAATGCAAGTTATGACATATAGAAGAATGAAGATACACAAAGAGGAATGTCATGATAGGTTTGGTCCCTTTGTATCCTTGCACCAACATGAGTGTCAAGGTGTTAGTATGTGGTGATTGATCATGCTACAGGACTACAGGTACATGCAACAAGGTAAATTTTGGTGACTTTGTTAGCCACGGTTTTCCCTAAAAATTGCCCTATATTTAATAAAGATGTTGACAGTTATTTTGGTCATTAGCTGACATGAGAAACTGACTTTTGTAAACCACCAAAAGGCTTGATAAACAAGTGGATGGAGAATGTGAAAGGTCATGGGTCACACATGTGATGCGATTGAGATTGTAATGTATTTCATATAGCATAGCAATGGTTTGAGCTGCAAGGTGATTGGTTGTAATTTTGTTTGATTTACTAGATATTAAATACTAGATGGCTATTTCTATGTACATAGCCCACATTGGGTGAACCACATTAAATTTTTATGTTTAATTGTTTTATTCTTCATTATTATTTCTATGTATATTTAAATCTAGATCATATTTGCTAATTATATTTCTCTGGTCTGCCATTGAAATCCTAACACAAGGGTCATTCAAAGAGAGATTAACAAACAAAATACACATCAAGCAACACAATACATGGATAATATTATGTGCAATAATAACACAAAAGAGAAAGAGAGGCCATACTTTCAAGTTGGCCTAATGTCTATCGTCCTCCTCCCAATCTTTCTCATCATAAAGGGGTAGAGGACGAGATGCGAGAGGGACTATAGAAAGTATGGTTCAAGGTGCTAAATTCATACCTAGTTCACCATTATCTTTTATATCACCATCAAAATAAATTACAATAGGTGAATTAACAAGGGCCACTGTAGGATCTGCAACACTATCATTCACATGAGTAGGAAAAGCATCAATAGATGTATCTTTTGTATCCATAGGTGGCTGACGCTTGTGAGGAGGAAGGTTCTTTTCTCCTGTAGCAAGTTGGCGAGCCAAAGTATGAAGTCACTTCTTATATTCTATTACATTTTAATTTCTCTTTGTTTGATTTTTAACATTTTCTAGGGGAACCATGATGTCTTCCAACATGGGTTCCTTTTCTTCCTTTTCTCGAGGAGCATGAGGAGGAACATAAGGAACTTTTGAAGGCTGGAAGACCATAGGGGAAGGGTCTCTCAAAGAGGCTACTCTTCTCTCTCAACTTGTGGAATAGGTGGGGGTACCGTAGCATTCTTAGGCAATTGAGAAACTATGGGAAAGAGATTCCATGCAACTAATTGCTTTCCACTAGTCTCCAAAGAGGCAAGGGGAACAAAAATAATGCTTGAATTGTGGAGAGGTTTGGATTGTGTTGGGTGTTTGTCTCATAGTCCTAGATAGGATGGAAGAGGTGGAACCACAACATAAATACTAGATGCTCAAGAACTAAGAGGATCCTTCAATTTAGGCTTTGGTTCATTCATCTCCTATGTGGCAGGGGGAACTACTATCGCAGCCATAGAAGATTGAGAGTCTCTAAGTGTACTAAGAGATAATTAGGTAGTTTAATTTGCTTTAAACTTTTGATAAGATAAAAAGAAGAGATCATCATGAGGTTGAATAGAACCCACTGGTTATGGCCAGAAATAATCAAGTGAAAAGTGTCCACAACGGACCAAGGGATAGAATCTATTGTGATGTAAAACATTTACCTATCCTTGGAATGGAAACTTTAAGCATTTATGAACCATGGAGAGAACCAATTTCATGGAGGTGAGTCATGGGTGACCCAACTTCATATTAAATAAGTCCAAAGTAGGAATGATAACAAAAGATACATCCAATGTTCTTGGCCCGACCTTAACAAGAAGAATCAAGGCACTGAGAGTTGGATGGATAGATCCATCATGTGCTCTAATCAAGATTTTAGATATGTCATACTTATCTCAATGTAAATCATGCATAAAGAGGAAATCTTCAATGACCACATTTACCATGCATACAAGATTGATATGTACTCCCCCTATGGGTTTGTCATTAATCCTAGTAGTAATGTAAAGAGGTCCCTTAGGTGCTTTAATGGAAGCATCATGAGGTGTGAAAGATATACCAGGTTCAGGTTCCACTTGTTCTTGATGAGGATGAGCATGTCTACCATAGAAACCAGATTATCAAAACCTTTATTTTGATGAGTAGGTAGTGAATCGATACATGTTTCTATAATGTTTGCTTGATGATGAGATAATGAATTCATATAGATTTGTAAATTTTGATTTGAAGGAGCAAACAACTTATTGCCTTTGTCATTTTCACTAGCTACTTGGATAACATTAAACTCGATGAGGTATTGAACTTCATGTTTAAGATGCATACATTGCCCGGTGTCATGTCCAGGGGTACGATGAAATTGGCAAAAGGTATTTAGGTCAAAAGAAGGTGATTGCATCTTACTAGCATCAATCTATTGAATCAGAGGAAGTTTGATGAGATTATTTTTTAGGAGTTGCAACATTATTAGATGAAGAGACTCTAAGAGTTGTGAAAATTATCACATATTTAGTTTTAACTTATAAGGGTTTAGAGCAGAAGGTGATGTGGCCACAACTTGTGTTTGAATGTTGTTTATATATGATGAATTGATTTTGATGAAGTTTTTGTTTTGCTTTTTGAATGAATGATAATGCGGGGTAGGATATTCAGATTGACCAAGGAAAGCCAATGAGGTAGTACTCTCATAAGTTGACTAACTGACAATTGATAATTGCAAAGAGCGGTGCAAAGATGTGTGAAAGAACTATAACACATCAACAATATCTTATCATGGATGTGAGGTTGTAAGTTTCCAATGAAAACTCTGTATACATCAGCATCTAGAAGCGAATATGGTATTTATGAGAAGAGGGTTTGGTAACGCCCAATGAAATCAACCACTTTCTCCTTCACTCATTTCTTGAAATTAAAAAAATTAATCAAGGAGACTTGAGGTCTAATGTTCATTTGGAAATATTGTAGAAATAGATTAATAAGTTGTTGAAAATAATTGATTGAATTCATAGGTAAAGAACAAAATTAATCCAAGGCCATATCTTTAAGTGACCAAAGAAAGAGCTTATCTAAGATAACATCATCAAAGAGAAAGTTACTACACAAAGATGTAAAGGCCGATACATGGCTATTAGGATCTCCTTTCCCATTATACTTCTCAAAATGAGGGGTTCCAAATCTCTTAGGTATTGGTGTTTTTAGAATGGTAAAGGATAGCAGACTACGTGTGTAGAAAGATGGCATAGAAGGTTGAGATTGAACTTGACTCATACTTACTATGTGTTGTTGTAAGGAACTGACATTCTACAAAAGTTGATTAATTACAAGGTCAAGTGTTGGATTAGCTTGAGATTGGATAGGATTCAAAGGAGCAAAGCTAGGAAGAGGTGATGACATTGCGTGATTGGATTTTTGCTAAGTAAAAGTTAATTGAGGTTGACCAATAATAGATGATGACACATTTGAAATAGCATTATTATATGTAAATGAGACAACACTATTTTGTATAGGATCCCCACTTGATACTCCAAGACTTGTGTTAGCACTACTACGGAGATGTCTAGTGCCGGTGAGAATAGAATAAGTAAATGTTGATATAAAAGATGTCAGTATGGGTAATGACATCTACATCCCTATGTTTTTTGAAAGGACAAAAATTAGTGATTATATCCACACAACTATTTGATGACATAATGTTGTTATCCACTATGTGAGTGAAGTTGCATAAAATCTCTAGACCTTCTTGACCTCTAATCAACAAACTTCTTAGACCTTCAACAAGAGGGAAAACTTCCTTGGCTAAATGTTCTATTCCCACAAATTGTTGAAAATGAGCCAACTCAGTGTCTAGTTTCTAAATTTGTGTTTCAGGGGCATACACCAGAAGTTTGTCTATATCTATAGAGTCATGAGAATTTTGTACTTCAAATATCATTGGTAAAGTACACATGCCATCTAAAGATGATGAACTTCCATGTTCAAGTAAGTTAACAACATCAAATTTTGATGTGGGAACATCTGAGCTATTTAAAGCACTAGAACCCATGATTCTACAACTTCTCCTCACAAGGATGTTAAATTTAGGAAACCTGGTCAAAAAATCATAAAAGACTTCACAAGCTTTATGAAACACAAAATGCACTTATAGAGGAAAGTATTGATAAGATGGAATATGAAAATGATGTGATGGGAGAAAAGGTTTTGCTTTACTTTTCCAGATTAATCAATGTTTCTAAATTATTAACAATATGAACAAATATATGCAATAAATGTCTAATAAATTCAACAACCAATTAAGACAATGAAGATGTATAAATGCTTGTTATCTATTTAAATTATTAACTAATTAGATCTATAACAACAAACAAATCAGATTTGAACAAAGAAGGCTACAAAAGTTCAAAACTCAATCGGTTCACCAAAATGTTTGATGAAAAAGGAGAGACTTAGTCAATCATGTGTTAACTAAGTTGATATTTTAGATCAAACATTAGAACACAAACTGAGCTTGACTACAGTTCTAAAGTAGAGCCAAGCTGCAGGGGTTCTATTCCTTTGTTGTAATTAGAAAGATCAAGATGAAATATGTTAGATCTAGGGTTTCTATGATGAAATATGATAAAATAGAAATTACTTATCTTATAGAATTGAAGACCTAGAAAGCAAGACTTGAAGTGAGTAGTGCAAGGTTGTCAGGGAATTCTACCAAAAATTAAAGAAAATCTAAGAGGACTATTTCACCTAGGTGCAGGTATCCTAGGGTTTAGCGCCCTTCGAAGGTGAATTCCAAGAGACAAGATCTATATTTGTCAATCTGCTTCCTCATCTGATGTACCTATTTTTGATCTTCTATAATTTGTACAAACACAAGAGGGAAATAGTTTGAGCTATTTTAGGGTCTTTCCTTAGTCAAACCTTGTGAATGGTGTTCTCACCTCCACAACAACCAAGATGATGATAAAAGAGCACATGTTCTTATAGAATAGAGGCAAAATCAATATAAATGAATGTTTTAATAAAGTAACTTTATCACAACATGAAAACCCTAGTGAGACTTGGTGTCACAACACAAGATTGCCACAAGGATGATGATGGAGGAAGAAGTTTCCTCTAGAACTTGCAATAATGTTATAAATTTGCAATAGAGAGCTTCACATAAATCTACATAGCATTCACAATAGAGCTTTGATCACTTGAATATCACTTGAAATCCTAATGTTTCTTAACCTTCTTAACTGTAAAAGGTATGCTTGTTTATATATGTATTTCAATTCACTTTCAGGAAAACCTTTTGAGGAAAAGCTGACAAAGTGCATCACTTGAAGAAACAAGGCTGACACCTAAGGCCACACAAACTTTTATTTTTGTAAATATCAAGGACACTAGTGCTTGGGTTCTAGTTTCTAGGTGTTTAGAGTCCTTTCATGGCCTATTGCTAGAGGATAACAATTGGAACTAGCATCTACTTTAGAATCTAGTCTTCTTTCAATGGAGGTATGTACATTAGTCCACAAGGGTGCTAAACCTAGTGTAAATCTCTAATGTCGATAATTTATGACACTACACATAGTATGGGAAATAGAAACAAAATTGGAAATGTTAAAATGGATTGTGCTAAGACTACTATAGAATCCCATGACATCCAAACCTTGTAGTAGATTGAGCACTTTCTATAAGCCAAACAAGGCTAGACAATTTTTGTAGGAGGTACTAAAAGGTAAAAGATGTTACTAGAAACATAGATAAAGACACTTTAGATCCTAAGGATCTTGAAGGGAATAAAAAAGGGGAAAATTTTCTAAATGAGATTGTCAAGGATCTCATGAAATGAAAACCTATTGATTCACCCGAAATAATCCCAAAGGGGGAAAATGGGAAGGAAGAGAAAATCATGGTTACTTTGAAGGATTGCATAAGGGTCCAAATCCCTCCCCTTCACCTTCTACTAAATAAAAATAAATAGTATTAGTTTGAATGTGAGGGGCCTAAAAGCACTAGATAAGAAATATGTTCTAAGATCTCCGTGTAATTCTAAGAATGGTATTTACTTTCTTCTACTTCAGGAAGTGAAAGAGACTAGCTTTAATTCAAAGTGTTGTATGAAATTTGCATGGAAATATTCTAAACCATTTTTTCTAAGCATGATAGAGGGAAAGGTGGGGTTTCTATTCTTGTTGGAAATAAATTGTATTCTCATATCAAAGAGTCTAGTTGTTCGCAATGTAATTAAGCTATATAGGTAACCATTTTCATTAATAATATGAGTTTTCTCATTACTTTTGTATATGCTTCTATTCACTATAAGGGGAGGTGTGAGCTTTGGAGATGGATTGCCACTAACATGCCCAAAGTTTCAAGGATAGTTGGAGGGATTTCAATATTGTAGAGCACAAAGAGGGTAAGGTTGGAGGTAATAACTCGTCATTTAAAGGTAATGAATTATTTATTTGGTACAAATGTAAAATAAAGATGAGTCTAATAGATCATTTATAGAAAATAAAAATATATAATAAGAGTATATGGTATACCTAGTGTAATAACTAAAAAGGCCAAAAAAGGATATATTCTATTCTTGATCTAGGTTTTATATAAATAAGTAGTCATTTAAGCTTTTGATATTAGGACAGTAATTGTGTATGGTACTCCCTCCTACTATGTCTGACCACTATTGTGTAGAGTTCTTAGTCATGTTTTAGGGGGTGCCACTAACAACAAAGAATAAGGAGTATGCAAACTAAATACATATCTTCCACAAGATAGAGATTGCATGGACAATGTGATCACCATTAGGAATATTAATAAAAGCATTTCCCCCTCAAAATAAACAATTTTACTTTGGGAGGGCTTGACCAACAATTGGAAAACATTCTTAATTAGTGAGGGTAAGAAGAAGGCTTTTGATAAGAGGAAGAAAGGTCTTGAATGTGAGATGCATCTGAGAAAATGTGACGAAGAGCTCCAAAATAATCCATGTGGTTTGATCTTTAATAAAACTTGTGGAATGAAAACATGAATGGATATGCTACCTGAACTATATTTCTAAATGGATCAAGTTGAGGGTGAGGATAAACTGGATTGAAGGAGTAGATAAAGGTCACACATATTTTTCAATATGCTAAAAGATTAATTTAATAGAGAGAATTGAGCATATTCATATAAATGGTAGTAGTAAAGGTGATCAAGTAAGAATTAAGAGTGCATTTAATACATTCTGTATGGACATCTTTTCTCTTGAATGCAACAAGGCTAATGAGGAGGCCATAAAATTGTGTAGAAGAAATGTTTTAGTAAAACTGGATAAAGGTGATGATATTTTTCTTGATAAATACCTATTTGAAGAAGAGATATACTTTGATATCATCTCTTTTAAAAATGAAAATCTTTCTAGATGGGATGGTATGCCCATTAATTTATTAAAAAAGAATATTGACTAGATTTTTCTTTATTCGCTTGATGTACATAAAGAGGTTGTCAGATTTGACATGTTGGGAATTGAGATAAAAAGAGGTTTTATTAAGCTTACTCCTAAGGAGGGGGATATAACCTTAATGAAAATTGGAGACCATTAACTCTACTTAATGTCTCATGTATAAAATAATGGCCAAGGCTTTGACAATATCATTACAAGGTATTCTTCTAAAAATGATTTCTCCTACCCAAACAATGTTCATTAAAGGGAGGTATATTCTTTAGAATCTTATTTCTAGTTTGAAATTGCTTGAATGCACTAAAATTTTTGTTTAGAATCTCTATGGTCCTTGATTTTGACAAGGCTTGTGACATAATTGAGTCACCCTTCATCATGATGATGCTTAAAATTATTGGTCTCCTAAATAAATTTTGTAGAATGGTTGAAGTTGTACTCAAGGATGTTGTCGCCTAGGTTGAAATTAATGGTGAATTAATTGTGTGTATATCAAAATGTGGAACAAAACAATGGACAAATGCATATAAACAACTATCCTATTTTACACTAATCTGCACCTTTGATAGAGATAAAGAGAGAAAACTAATGGTGAACAAACTAATGATGCATTCAAGATGAGTGTTTTTTAGGAGTTGGAGTGTTGGTTTCTCAATAAAACCTGTAGCATAACCTTGCTATGATTTAACTTGGACTTGTTGGAAATGGCTTGAGAGATGATGGATTTATAGATTTGGGGTAAGCTTCATGGATGGGGTGGAAGATTTGATCTTATGCAATGGAGGGAGGGGGTTGATCTATTTTCAAGGGAGAATGAGAATATTACAAGTGTAATATTGGGATAGGTGCACATAATTAGGGAAAACATTGGAAGAGATGAAGGGTGGCAATTTTATTATTTGAGTGGAAGTTTGAGATTAAAATAGGTGCCTTTTGGAGCCATGTACAAGGTTGACCTTGAGTATTTTAATCAAAGTGGTGGAAGAATGGGAAAATGATTGATAAGTTGATTAAACTTGGTTTGTTTATTCAACTAATGATGAGAGGGAATTTTTGGATGAATTAAATAAATATTATGTATTTATTTAAGTTATGGGGGAATGTTTGGAGAATGATTGGTTTAATTAAATAAATGTGATTTATTTAATTAAAGTTAGAACTTTAGAAGAAAGGTTAGGTTAGTTAATTTATTAAATTAGTGTAATTTATTTTACCAATATCAAAAGAACAGTTAGATTTATTAATTAAATATAATTTATTTAATTAATGCTAGAAGGGGAGATGTAGGATGAATCTAATGTGTTGATGATAGAAATACGAGAATGTATTTTAGGTATCTACAGTTTTCCACTCTTTGAGACAATGTTATGTAACATCATTTAAAAATTAAAATATAGTGATTTTTAAAGAGACGCCCAAGCCACTCAGAGGAGGAATGAGGAGAGGAATTATGTAGAGATACCACCTTGAGGGAGTAAGAAAGGTGATCGGGCTTGGAATGTCATTTGATAGAAGAAACAAGGTCAAAAGGGGTGAAAATTAGGGCCAGGAGGGAAACATTAGGATGAAAATATGAAGAAAATTCTATAAATAGGAGTTTGGAGGGGTAAAAATTCATTTTTACCTTGCTTGAGAAGAAAAAGGAGCTTTAGAGTTTGGAGGAAGCTAGCAATATGGAGCACATACTAGTTGATCAACATCATAATGAGTTGGTTTGAGAATGTAGGTGATAGTTGATGGGTCAGCCTATGGTAAGGAGAAAATATGCTAGGTCATCCTTGGTATATACACACATGCAAATGATGCACCTATAGGCATGCATAGTGCATGCATACTAAATGACACAAGTGCATAAGAGGGTAGTGTATGCACCTGGGTGGTGCATGTGTAAAAGGACTTCCTTATATGCACTAATGGAGTATACAAATCTAGGTTTAACACATATTCCATAATGGTGTATGGCCATGGAATGGTGGTGCATGCAAAAATTAGTACATGGGGTTTTAGTGTGGCATATGTGTCTATGTGGTGCATGTGCGACTAGGCATGGCATATGTGCTGAATGGTGCATATGTATGAGATGGTGGAACATGAGCATGGAGAGTGCAAGGGGAATTAGGGTTTAGAGAAAAGGAGGGTTTTTGGTTGATCTTGAAAAGAGGTTGACAATCATGCTTGTGTGTGGAGATATTTTTAGTGGTGGTGGCTTAGGGGAGACACTTTGTGGTGCTAGGATTGATGAGGAGATTTGAAGAGGTTGACAAGGGTCTACTAGAGGCAATGAGACTGAGCTACATAGAATAGATGCTAGAGATTAGGGTAGACATGACCATGCTAACAATGCTAACAAAGAGGTGGAATTCAAAGACATCAACCTTCTAGATCCCTATAGGGGAGATGATGGTGATGTTGGAGGATGTTTGGAGGATATTACAAATCCCAATTAATAGAGAGTAGGTGTACTGATAGGAAATAAACATCTAGGCATCATTATGGAGGCTAATAGAGATATGGGGTATACCCCTACATAAGATGTGCCTAGGTATTGAGGCATGTGTGGGTTGAGTGTATAGGGTACCTTTGGTGTTGATGACAATTGTCAACATGTTGCTAGCTAACAAGACTAGTGGATACTTCATGATGGGGTTCGTAGACATGGTGGAAGACATGTTGGAGATAGGGACACTATTTTTTTTGGGATCATGCATGTTAATGCACTTGTATAGAGACTTACAATTGATAGTGTACAAGAGTGGTAAAAGCATTGGTGCTTCAATATTGCTACAAATATGGGCCTAGGATTGTACAAAGATTAACTAGTTAGATGGGGCAAAAGAAACACATGCAATGAATGAGCTACCAATATTTGGTTGGCAGATTGTGTAGGGTGTTGAGTGGAGACACGTGGGAGAGATCAATTATTACATGTGAGCTATTCATGAGCTCATGGATACAAATATCACATGGAGGCCATATAGGGATAGATATGTATGGGGAGTACATCATTGGGTGGCATGATTTTATCTTTTAGAAGTACATACCTAATAAGGTAATGAGGTAGTTCAAGCTACAACAAGATATCCTCACACTTCCATATCTCTAGGCTTAGGTGGTTTGAGAGATTAGGCATTGGGGATCATGGGTAGATAGGAAGGAGGAAACAAACAACTAGGCCATGCTATTATAGGTATATTGGGATGAAAAAAGGATGTAGCAAATGTTGGTATTATGACTAAGTATGATGATTGGTTGGTAGGAATCTGACATTAGTGGTTGTGGATACTGTATATGCCTAAAAATGACACGACTCAGTCTAAATAAATATTCTTAATATTTATTCCATTCTAATTCCTCTATCAATAAATAAATAAACAAATTTATTTATTCGATTCATATTCCTCTAGGTTAATTAAATGTCAAAATATTTAATTGCCTCTTCTATAGTCAAAATTAAATAAAATCCTTTATTTAATTTAATTCTTCCAAAACAATTAAATAATTCTTAATTATTTAATTAAATCAAATTCTTCTTCCAATTTAAATAAATCAATCAAATTTATTTAAATCCTCTCAACTTCTAAAAATAAAATATAATCAAATATTTTATTTATTCTTCCAAATCATGCACAAACAATTAAATAAATTTATTTATTTAATTTGCTTTCTTATCTTCTAAATTCTTCAAAAGTCTTCCAAATCTTCTAAATTCTTCATGCACACAAAATTAAATAATTTATTATTTAATTCCTCTCAAGTTATGCAAAAGAAAACCTCAAGTTGAGTTAACTAACTCAGTCAACCTTGTTTTTATCAAAAAACTCCTAAAATAGAAAAAAACTTTCTATTTTATGACAGCATATCTTATCTTCAATAAATAGAAAAATAGTTAACTCAAAATAGATTTTGTATGACACTTGTCTTCTTTCTACTCACATACATTCTCTCATTCCTTCTATACCATTGATCTTCTTATTCTTTCTCAACCGTTGATCTTCTTTCTCTCAAGTCTATAAATTGAACCCTCTTCTTCTATTTCAATCATCCAAGCTTTCAGTATCGTTACTCTACAGGAATTCCATTTGCTTGTGATCAACTTGTTAACATATCACCATTACCATTGTTGTGAAGCTCATCTTCATTGCAATCAACTATCATGGCCATTCCCACTTGACATCTTGGAATAGAAAGGAAGTGCACCTTCTAAGGGCATATTCATAGACAAGATCATTTGTGATAGGCCACCAATGGAAGCCATGAGGTAAAGAGGTTTGTTGAGGTATTGTTCATTGTTTTAGATCTTATTTATTTCTATATTTCATTGAGTTATGGGTATTATTGATATCATTGATATTTATGCATAATTTCCCTTAACAGATACCATGTTAGCTAGGAGTATGAAAAAATGTGTATTTGCAAGCCACCATTGAGGCAATGTTGGGATCACAAGGTCACTAATAATGAGGGGGATTAGTAGAGGGGGAGCATAGGTAGTCTCAACAACACTAGTAGAAATGGAATCACCAATAGGAGGAGACAAAGGAGGAGAAGATGGGGGAGATGTTAGGGATAGGCTAATCTAGGATGTGGTAACTGAGGTTGAGATTGTAGAGGCTGGGTTATTACGGCCACCATTGATAGGGGATACCTTAGAGACCCTGTGTGTAGAGCTTGCACAAGTATGATGATAGGGGGATGAGGTGACCATAGATAGTGATAACTAGTTGTATTTAGACAAAATTTAGGTGGAGTGGGATGAGGCGGTGGTAGAGAGGGATAGATTATAGGAGGAAAGGGATAGCCTCAGAGTAGAGAGATAGCCTAAGAGAAGAGATGGATAGTCTCTAGATAAAGAGGGATAAACTCTAGGCTAGTTTGGATGTCACTTGAGTATAGTGAGATAAGGGATAGGAGGATGTACAGTAGTTGAGGTAGGAGAGAGATCAAGATAGAGGATTACTAGGCACATAAGGCATGCCACAAGCATTCACCAATATTACCAAGGCTTCTTGAGAGACACAACAGGTATTTCAAGAGGCACAATATTACATGTATTTATATGAGCATGTTGTGTTGGTTTTCAAAATGGAGCCCTCATTTGTGGAGTACTAAAGGGCTCAATTAAGGGATTTGGGGAGATCACAGTTAGTTTATAGGCCACCTTTACCACCACCATCATTGGGAGCATCAATAGGGCCATAAGATGGAGAGGAGGATAGTGGCAGTGATATGTGACTGAACATAGCTATGACATGTTTAGATACACAATGAGGCCATATGCCATTTTATTTTTTTGATATTCTATACATACATTTTATTATTTTTATATACGATATGATGATTTTTGAGCGATTCATGGATTGTGTTGATGTATGGATGTGTAATGGATTATGATGCTTATGTATGGATGTTTTATGATTCATGATTATGGATGAATATTATATGCTTATGGATGCATGTCTTATGATTATGGATAATGCTTGTGGTTGATTTGTATGTAATGATGATGTATAAATAGATGGTTACAAATGTATGCTTTTTATTTATATATTTTTTATTATGGCACATGTGGATGAATGATAAAAATAAATTTTATAAAATGATGTTAGTAAATGATGAAAAGATAGAATAATGAAATGATAGGAGAAGGATATAATAATGGATTTTATGATGAGTGTGTTGAAGTTGGATGCAAGTACATGTTAATGTGTGGTGAACAACCTAGATTTGCAATAGCACTTGATGTCATGCACCAAGATATAATGACCATGGTAACAATATGCTTGTACACAAGGACTAACTCATAAAAAAACTACAAACAAGAGGATGCCCCAACATATCATCAAGGCATGTAAGGACCTTGGTGGGATAGGCGATGGGACAACCAATAAAGGAAGCACTCAAGAAAACAAGAGAATGCCCTGGTATACCTTCGAGATGTGCCATGATATAAGGATCGTGGTGACCATGATTAAGTATGTTGTGTGGGAAACTTACTGGTGTTGTCATTGATGTCAACTCCCATCAGATGGTCCACTTGGTTTCCAAGTGCTTTTGAGAAAATTTGAGGAAAAAGATGTGCAGTGTGACAGAGGTGTGTTCAGTGTTGTGCTCCACATTTCCTTGTAATTGAAGATATGCTTGTAGGGTTTGGAAGTGATGATTAGAGATGTTCAGAGGTGCTATATCCAGAGCTTCAGGATCTGGATCGTGCGAATGTGGAAGATATGTTTTAACATTGTGTTTGCTTGTGTAGAAGACTGTCTAGGAGAAATAAGATTGCTCCGCATTTATCCACATTGTGCTTTCTTGTCTTGCAGTTCTGGGAGAGTGATTATATTATCTATATCTACCTTCTATTGAAGTTTCTAGTGTTGGGATGCTCTACAAGTTTAGTTCTTATGTTGGTGATCAATAATAGTGTGTCTTGATGTGCATAATGAAGACATTCTTTTATTCAGACAATTGCGGCAATGTTGTAGAAGTTTATGATGATGAAGAGTATTCTAGGAAGGTGTGTGAATGCTTTGGAGTGTCTCTCTCTGGTCTGCATGATGTTCTTAAACTTGGAGAAGTGTGAATATGGCCATTAGCTCAGATTTGGCTGACCTGGCTTACTAGCACCATTTGCTAAGGTACCTTGTGGATGGTGGATGTGATAAGCAACTTGATTATACAAATTTAAGTCCTATTTAACCCTTGACATGGTCTATTTTCACTTCTTTCCATCGTGGAAGTGTTTAATGCCGACCTAAGTAATGTTGCATGTGTGTAATGCACATGCTTTATTAGGACTGACCTAATTGAGATAGGTCTTGGTTATTGATGGTATAAATGCAAGATGAAGCTAAATGGAGAAATATAGAGAAGATTATGTAAATGTGAATCAAGGGTAGTGAATTATGTGTGAGCTTAAAAGCCTAACTTTGAAATGTAGTGAGCAAAAGGTGTCTACATTTTAGTGTGCCAGAAGTTGCTAGAGGCAATGAGCCAAAGGTTGCAGATAGCAAAGGGTGTCAGCAGTGGATTTCTCCTATTGTTTTGAGATAGTGAATCTCTCTATAATATATTTCTTTCTTCTCTCTTTTGGGCAGTGAGCCCTTGGCAGTAAGCCTTTCTCTAGTAGTGAGCCTTTCTTCTGGGCAGTGAGCCCTTGGCAGTGATCCTAATGATTTTCGGTGTTGTTATTCATATATATTGTGAGCTAATCCTCATCGTGGTTTTTCCCTTATTAGGTTTTCCACATAAATCTGGTGTTCTTATGGGTTTGGATGTGTTTGCATTGATGCTTCATATGTTTACATTTTGCTAATGCATTATAGGTGGTTGATGTTTTGAGGGTTTAAAGTTTTAACATACAACTAATCCACCCCCCCTCTCAGTTGTTCTATGCATTTCAACAATTGGTATCAGAGCCAAGTTCTCTAAAGAAGCTTAACCACTTGGGGTAGATCCAGATGGCATATAGGAAAGTTATGGAGGTCCCAGTATTTGATGGAACAAATTATCCTTTTTGGAAAACCAGGATGGAAAGCTTTCTTATCTCTCTAGGATATGGTGTATGGAAGATTGTTGACAAAAAGCATACTATACCTAAAGATGGTCCAAAGGATATAGATGGGATTAAAGAATATGAGAACAATGGAAAGGCAAGGAGTGCTCTTCTGAACAATCTCTCTGATTCTGAATTATAGAAGGTGATGAGTTACAAAACTGCTCACGAGATATGGAAGAAGTTGGAAAGCACTTATGAAGGAGATGACAAGCCGTAGATTCTAAATTCCAAGTTTGAATCTCTAAGGATATTGAGAGGATGAAAATATTGCAAGCTACATGTAGAGAGTGGATGAAATTGTCAATTCTATCAATGGTCTTGGTGGAGAGCTAGGGAAAAGGAAGTGGTAAAGAAGGTACTAAGAACTCTTCCTAAATCTAATAGTGCTAAAGTTTCTACTATTGAAGAGACTCAAGATCTAGATAATTATGCTAGGTATAGAATGTTTGGTACTCTAACTACTTTTGAGATAAGAGAATTTGGTCAAGATGATGCAAGAAAAGAAACTGGTTTTAAGGCTAGCAAGATAGAAAAGAATGTTGAATCTGATTCAGATGACTTTGATGAAGTGGAGGTAAATTTTGTGAGTAGGTTGAAAAAGGGCTTTGGAAAATATAGAGGCAAGTTACCTTTCAAATGTTTCAGTCATGGAAAAATAGGTCATTATGCTTCCAAATGCCCAATCAAAATTTCTAATGACAAATACAAGGAGAACAAAGGTACATCATTCAAGAAATGTTATTATGTTAAAGAAGATGACAACATATCTAATGATGAGTCTAACTATCCAAATGATGATGGTAATGAATGCTTGTTCATGGATTTGAATGTTGGAACTAATTCTACTAATCCTAGAAGATGTATGAAGGATATTGCTCTAGAGACATGGCACCACATTGAAGGAGCATTGGTTACTGCTTTCCATGCAAGAGAGGAGGAAGATATCTGGTTAATTGATAGTGGGTGTTCAAATCATATGACAAGTGATAAGAATAAGTTTGTGAAGCTTGAGATGTTTGATGGAGGATTTTTTAATTTTGGAGATGATGCATCTGCCAAGATTTGTGGAAGAGGTTCAATAAGTTTTAATGGCAAGCACAATATAGATGATGCCCTTTATGTCAAGGGCATCTGACACAATCTTCTAAGTGTAGGAAAAATATGCAGCAAAGGATATAATCTTGTTTTTCAGGATGGTGGTTGTGAAATCAGAAAAGAAGACTGGAAATCTAATTGCTACAGGAACAAGGACAAAAGGAAATATATATCAACTCAAAGGTGCTAAAGGTGTGTACCTTATGACTCAAATTAATGAAATTTGGCTATGGCATAGAAGAATGTGTCACCTTAATTTTGATAGTTTAGTGAAGATCAACTCTGCTCAAGATGTGAGGGATTTGCCAAGGATTACAAAGCCCATCAATGCAACTTGCAAGAAATGTCAGATTGGGAAGCAAACAAGGAAGAATTTCAAGATCAAAGAATATTCTACCACCGAACCTCTAAAGTTAGTGCATATAGATCTATACAAACCTACAAGAGTAGGAAGCTTTTAAGGTGGCATGTATTTCATGTTGTTGATTGATGATTTCTCTAGAATGACTTGGGTAACTTTTCTCAAAGAAAAATAAGAAGCTCTAGATAAGTTTAAAGATTTTAAGGCCATAGTTGAAAATAAAATTGATTTGAAAGTCAAGTGCTTGAGGTTTGCAAGAGGTGGTGAGTTCACCTCCAATGAGTTTAATTGCTTTTGTGAAGATCATGGAATAAAAAGGCATTTATCAACACCTAGGACTCTTTAGCAAAATAGAGTTGTGGAAAGAAAGAATAAGATAGTTTAGGAAGTAGTAAGGACAATGATGAAAGAAGAAAATCTACTAAATATCTATTGGAGAGAAGTCATCCACATTGTAGTTTACATACAAAATAAAGTGCAAACCAGGGTCAATAGTTCAAAGACTCCATATGAACTATGGTATGGAAGAAATCCTACTATAAAATACTTTAGAGTGTTTGGAAGTAAATGCTACATTTGGAGAGATGAAGAGAACTTGGGAAAGTTTGATACAAGATCAGATGAAGGAATATTCCTTGGATATTCTACAAAGAGCAAGGCTTACAGGTGCTACAACAAGAGACTGAAGAGATTAGTGGAAAGTGCAAATGTCAAAGTGGATGAAGAACCATACCAAAGATCAGTGCTATTAGAAGGATATGAATCAAATGAGAACCATTGTAGAGAAGTAGAAAGAGAGGAAGAAAAGGAAAAGGAGAAGCCAGTAGATGAAGATGCTTTGGAGAAGATTCCCAAGACTCCCAAGTATGTGTAGAAGAACCATTCTGAAGATCAGATCATTGGAGATAAGAACAAAGGTGTTTTAAAAAGGAGAAGTATTGCTATGGTAGATGAACAGGTAAATCTGTGCTTATTGTCTCAAATAGAACCCAAAATAGTGATTAAAGCATGCAAAAATGAGCACTAGATCAAGGCTATGGAAGAGGAATTGATATAGATTTAGAAGAATCAAACTTGAGAAGTTGTCCCAAGACCAACAGACAAGAATTTGATTGGAACCAAATGGGTCTTCTGGAACAAATTGAATGAGAATGCGGAAGTAGTCAGAAATAAGGCTAGATTGGTGTGTAAAGGCTACTCACAAGTGGAAGGAATAGATTATGAAGAAACATTTGCTCCAGTGGAAAGATTTGAGGCAATCAAATTGTTCTTGGCCTTTGTAGCTCACAAGGACTTCAAAGATTATTAGATGGATGTGAAATTTGCATTCCTAAATGGAGAGTTGGAAAGGGAAGTATATATTGAGCAACCAAAAGGATTTCAGTTAGCAGATGACCCAGATATGCTCTATAGATTGAAGAAGGCATTGTATGGACTCAAACAGGCTCCTAGAGCTTGGTATACAAGGTTGGATAGGTACCTGCTACAAAAAGGATTCAAAAAGGGCACTGTAGATAGCAATCTATACTTCAAAGTTGAAGAAGATCAAATCCTAATTATGGAAGTGTATGTAGATGATATAATCTTTGGAGGAAATGAAGATATGTGTAAGATATTTTCAAAACAAATGCAGAAACAATTTGAAATGTTAATGTGTGGGGAAATGAACTTCTTCCTTGGGTTACAAATCAATCAATCAAAAAAGGGAGTTTTCATTTCACAATCAAAGTATGCTAAAGAAATGTTGAAGAATTTTGGAATGGAAGACTCCAAACCATATGTAATCCCATGACTACTAGTTGTAAGTTAAGCAAAGATGATGAATCTCCTAATGCTGATAAGACCAAGTACAAATCAATGATTGGTGGATTATTATACCCAACTGCTACTAGATCAGATATCATGCATGTAGTTTGTCTTGTGGTTAGATTCCAAGGTGATCCCAGAGAGTCACATGTTGGAGTAGTAAAGAGGATATTCAAATACCTGAAAGGCACTCTGGAGTTTGGCTTATGGTATTCCAAGGATATTAATTTCTCTTTGAGTGCATATACAGATGCAGATTGGGCAAGATGTACAAATGGCAGAAGGAATACAAGTGGTGGTGCTTTCTTTTTGGGAAGAAGACTTGTCTCATGGTTAAGTAAGAAGGACTCAGTGTCATTATCTAGAATATATTGTAGCAGCACCTTACTGCACATAGGTGTTATGGATGAAGCAGACATTGAAGGATATCAAAGTGTCATTTGATGAACCTATTCCTATCTTATGTGATAATACAAGTGCTATCAAAATTTCAAAGAATCTAGTGATGCATTCAAGGACAAAGCATATTTCAATCTAATATCACTTCTTAAGAGAAAAATTTGCAGAGAATGAGGTGAAGTTGGAGTATGTGCCTACCAAGGATCAAGTTGCAGACATGTTTACAAAGGCTCTCCCTAAGGATACTTTTGAGTATCTTCTAAAAAATTTAGGGGTTATTGCCCCTCCTCTTAACTAGATGCATAAGTGTGTACATCTATCCAGGAAGCATTTCAAGATACATTCATGGTCCTAGACTGATGTTGAAGGTTACCCCTCAGGGGGAGTAGGTAGTGATGCTATTGGTTGGTGAAGTCAGATAGAGAATATAATCTTAAGGGGGAGAGTGCAGAAAAAGTGAGAGTAGTAGAGATAGAGTAGATACTTGCTGGTGTTGTTGCCCTTTGCCATTGATGTCATAGGGGGAGAGAGAGTTGAATTGATTGAAAAACCATTATACAGAGAGGTATGGAGAGTAAAAGTTGTTTTTGTCATGGGGAGTATTATTGGTTGAAGAGCTACTGATTGATTGTTTTAGGTCTTGATGGTTTTTCAAAGAGATAGTGTTGCCATTAATGAAAAAGGGGGAGATTGTTGGAAACTTTCTAGTGTTGTCATTGATGTCAACTCTTAGTAGATGGTCCACCTAGTTTCCAAGTTCTTTTGAGAAAATTTGAAGAAAAAGGTGTACAATGTGATAGAGGTGTGTTTAGTGTTGTGCTCTGCATTTCCTCATAGTTGAAGATATTTTTGTGAAGTTTAGAAGTGATGATTAGAGATGTTTAGAGGTGTTCTATCTAGATTTTTAGGATCTAGATCATGCCGATGTGGAAGATGTGTTTTGACAGAGTGTTTACCTGTGTAGAAGACTATTTGGGAGAAATGAGATTGCTCCACATTTCTCTACATTGTGCTCTTCTGTCTTGCAGTTCTAGGAGAGTGCTTATATTATCTACATCCACCTTCTATTGAAGTTTCCAGTGTTGGGATGCTCTACAAGTTTAGTTCTTGCATTGGTGATCAGTAATAGTGTGTCTTGATGTTCATAATAAAGACATTCTTTGATTCAGACATTTGTGGCAGTATTGTAGAAGTTTACGATGATAATGAGTATTTTGGGAAGCTGTGTGAATACTTTGGAGTGTCTCTCTCTAATCCACATGATGTTCTTGAACTTGGAGAAGTGTGAATGTGGCCATTAGCTCAGGTTTGGCCAACCTGGCTTACTAGCGCCATTTGAAGAGGTACCTCATGGCTTGTTGATGTGATAATCAACTTGATGATACAAATTTAAGTCTTTGTTAATCTTTGACATGGTCCACTTTCACTTCTTTCCACCATGGAAATGTTTAGTGCTGAACTAAGTAATGTTGCATGTGTGTAATGCACACACTTCATTAGGACCGACCTAATTGAGATAGGTCTTGGTTATAGATGGTATAAATGCAAGATGAAGTTGAATGGAGAAATGTAAAAAGATGATGCAAATGTGAATCAAGTGTAGTGAATTGTGTGTGAGCTTAAAAGCCTATAACTCTGGAATGCAGTGAGCAGAAGGTGTCTACATTTTAGTGTACCAAAAGTTGCTGGAGGTAGTGAGAAAAAGGTTGTGGATGCCAAAGGGTATCAATGGTGGATTTCTCTTATTTTTTGAGATAGTGAATCTCTCTATAATAGACTTCTTATTTCTTCTCTCTTCTAGGTAGTGAGCCTTTCTTTTGGGCAATGAGCCTATTGATTTTTAGTGTTGTTATTCATATATATTGTGAGCTAATCCTCACCATGGTTTTTCCATTATTGGGTTTTCCACATAAATCTGGTGTTGTTATGTGTTTGGATGTGTTTGCATTGATGCTTCATATATTTACATTCTACTAATGCATTATAAGTGGTTGATGTTTTGAGGGTTTACATTTTTAACATACAACTGATTCACCCTCCCTCTCAGTTGTCCTATGCATTTCAACATGTTGTAGGTCAATAGATAGGAACATAATCAATTTAGTAGAGAAACAACACACATGGGTTTAACCTCTTGCCAAAGTGTTGAAAAGCTCATGATGATGATGTTGATGATGCCTAATGTGGGGAACAATATATCCCACAAAAGAAATTTATAGGAGATTGGAATAGATCTCATGATGGCTAGGGATTTAACTGATGTGCATCAATGGTGCAAGATATATTTCTTTATGGGTGCATTGGGTGGAAGATTTTTGTTGAGCTATTATGCACTTATTTGTGATGTTCACATTTAAAATTCTTTAGGGAGATGTCATAGAAGGGAACACATCAAAATATCATTTTAACATGAAACAAGAAGACTTAAAAAGACATTTTCCAAAGAATGATGCAAGACACTACTCTGAACATGTCACAAAGTCAACAATAGGGAAGGAATGATGGTGATGTGGTGATAGGATGCAAAAATGGGATGGGATGATGCAAAGAGTACTAGGAGATAATTGAATCTAGTTTTTATGCATGGCACCTGAAAGAACATTTTCACCACGGTACTTGTCCAAGGTACCCTAGGAATGGTTTTCACTAAAGGCCAATTTTCTCTTTACTTTTTTGACTTTTTTTATATATTGTTTTTTGTAATTTTTCAATTTTTTAGATTTTCTAATCATGGAACTACTACAAATTAGGTATGAAAGCACTTGAGGTGCACTATGTTCATGGGTTCTTTGGGCTTCTAACCATATGGGGTAGATAATTAATATGGTCTTGATCCATTTTTAGAAATGATAATATAAGGGCCCAACTAATTGGGTTTGAGCTCACCTTTATTTTCAAAGTATTGGTTGGTGATTTGCGTATTTTCTATAAGGACAAGGTCATCGACCTCAAACTCTCGATCCTTGATCGTTTTGTTGTAGCTTCAACAAAGCCAATTTTGAAAGGCCTTCAAATGGTTAAAGACATTGAGGCATATTTCATCAAGTAGTTCAATCTCATGTAGCCATACAACTCTATATTCTTCATCATTGATGAGGTTAGATGTTTGATCTCTATTGGAAAAATGGATTTTTCTTCAAAGACCAAGGAGTATGGGGTAGTGCCTATGGGTATACAAATGCTAGTATGCGTTGGAATAACCCAAGATACTCTGTAACTTGATCTACACTCTCACAATATGGAAATCAACAATATGAGATAAGAAATTGATGATATTGATGATACATAGCATAAATTTAGATTGATCTCAGTTGATAATTTACATAGGATTTCCTTATTATATAGGCATGGATGAAGAAATCCACCTTGCATGTGGATTGACAAGTGCCCCATGATGTGGCACATATAAGAAGACAAGTGTCATATAGGTATTAACCTTTGGATCACTTGGAATATGCAAACCAACAACCTTTGGTGACAAGTGTTCAATGACTACAAATTACCTTTTGAGGTGAGATGGAAAGTCTTCCAACATCAAAAAGTATGCACAAAAGGTTTACCAAACAACTGGTAACCTATAAAGGCCTAAAAGGTTGCACATTCAGTTAGACAAGATGTTGTCTAACCTCATCAACCTAAGTACACTTAAGCTATAGTGAATAGATAAATTATTCACTCTAACACCCCCCTTAAGTGATACTTGGGGAGATCACAAAAGTTCAATAGATACACAGATATGGGTCCCGACTACTGGGCCATGTTAAGTACCTATGTGCAAAGTTTCTCATAAAGTGGAGTAAAGGAGAAAACCCAGTGGGAATAAAAATCCTCTCCAAAAGGAGAAACAAAAATACATGGAAAATAAAACAAGTGAAGGAGGAGGACTTAAATCATGATCCCCCTAGGACAACTTCTTTCACATGTGTACAGTATATTTCTCCAAACTAGGAGATACAGAAAAAGACTTGGAAGCCCTTATAAGATATGTTGTAGCGCTTGTAGATGCTTGACGAAGTACGTTGAAGCTGCTCCGTGAATGTCAAACATTGTTTCTCCCCTTAGGAAGAAAGAGAACTACAATGAATATGTGCCATGAATCTTCCCATGGAAGAAGAAGATGATAAGTCTTTGGATGTTACACAAAATCCAAAGATAAGTATGAAGCCTTCATAAAGTGATGATGGGCCTCTATGATAGTACTGAAATATTCAAAAACTTTCTCCATAAGAACTAATGCCAAGAATGAAGATGTATGCACAATAGCATCTAGATGGATATCATCAAAACTGTCTACCAAATATGCATAGTGAGAATCATCAAACAAACACGAAATGTCTATCAACTAATCATCCCAAAAAATTAGTGTTGGAAGACTGATGGAAGTAGCTTGCTGATGGAAGTATGTGGGAACGAAAGATGTAGGTTCATAAGGAGATGTGATCTTTAAAGAAGAACCAATGTGGAGGAAACAACTCCAAGGTTCAAATATTCATATTGAATCTCCTTATCCGAGTGTAGTGCATGAATATCATCATGCAAGTCTACAATATGTGAAGAACCAAAGCAATAGAAAGAGTATAAGTGGGACCCATGATTTTATTTCCCCATGGCAACAATGTATCTACTCTGCAACTCCCTTATGATCACTAAATTAGGCATCAATTCAACTGCTTGTCCTGTCCCAATATGAGTGATTTGATAAATGGAAAGGAGATTATTCAATAAAGAAGGGACATACAAAACATCATTGATTGTGCCTTCACTAATTTCTATAGTGCCTTTTCCAAATGTTGTCATGTAGGCATTATTTCCCATGAGAATAGGTGGATATGAACCTAGTCAAAGGTGGAAAACATATCTTTGAATTTTCCATGTTATGTGAAGCCCCTAAATTTAGATAGGTCCTTGTTTGTTTTCTTCATCTTAGGAGTTGTATTCTTTTCACCACTAGAAACTAGAGCATGATTTGATGAAGACTTTAGTGTGCCAATTTGAATTAATTTATCTTTCCTTTGTGTTAGAGAAACAACAAACTTAACAAGGGTAGGCATAGTGAAGTGACTTCCTAATGAGCGTTGTGTGGCATAAAAAGTTCAAACAAACACTGAATAATCTAGGCCTAACTTTGATAAGACACTTAGGATCAATTTATCATCTTTTTCAATCTTACAATTCTTCAATTATGACCTTAATGAGTTTAACTTGGTGAAGAAATCTTGAATTATCATAAAATCTTGAGGATTGAGACTTATTAATTCATTCTCCAAATGATAAGCTCTCATTATATCTTGCTTGCCAAAAAATGTTTCTAATGTTGTTAAGACATCATTAGGTGTTTTATAATCATTAACATGAAATAATATGTTTGGATAAATGGCCATACAAATAGTGCATAGGCTTCATCAAGTCAATTAAATACCACTTCCTCTTTTCAAAAGCCACAATATGTTCAGGTTCCAATCTTGTAGCTGCTCTATGTAAACCCTTTTGCTTAAGTTGTAAATCTATTACATGTTTCCATGAATGGTAATTAAAAGGAGTTAATAGTTTAACCATTGCAAGAAAGAAGACAAACCCCCTATAACTATGAAATTTGTCCCCCTGAGTAGGTGACCCCCCCAAATTTTGGTACTTTATAATTTATCACATTTTACAATGTGAATAGGTACAATGTGTGGGAAATATGAAAATATTAACTTTTTCAAAAAATAGTGCTCGATTTAAAGCTACCAAGCAAATTTTATGACACAAAAATGTCCCATAAAATAGGCCTATTTTACTACACTGGCACTAAAATAGAAAAAAATGCCTGTGGTGAGAGAAAACCTAACCTTCCAATGACTCATTTGATTCAAAAAAGAAAGTACAATAAAATGGTTTGACTTAAGAGGGGTATTGGCCTCCCTCCAAACTGGACCTCTCCCTCCATCTTTGATAAGCAAAAAATAAAGGTTTATATAAACTAATATGCTTTTCAAAACAAGGTTTCAAAAAATGGCGAGGATACATATGACTTGTTATAACAAACACTAGCAAAAAGTGCTAGAGGTCACAAAAATGTGACTATGACAATAAATGTCAGTGTAATAACAAATGTTGGTAGTTTGAAATGATAACCACAGTCATAGATTGTTAGTGATAACCAATAATGTAACATAAAATGTTACAATCACTACAAATTGGATAGTGCACATCAAAGTTTATGAAAAACCAAGGCGCATGGTGGATGAGATGGTTATGAAACTACAACCATTGGTGGGAGTTGAACATGCAATGATATTGATGTGATGAAAGTTGACCATTGGCAACTTCTGAAGAATGGAAACCACGAGCTAAATATTGAACACAATGCCTATGTGGTTGACTACAAAACAATGACCATAAACTTGCAGATTGATCTCAAAGGTTTGAAAATTGTAACCAATAGTGAAGAATAAACCACTATTTGTAGATATCACAAGTTGGTGATAGTAATGGCAACCTCAAAGCTTGAGATAGTGATCAATTGCCTTCTTGTTGGCAACTGTTGTAGATGTAGGTGTTGGAACTAGACAACTGAGAGGGGGGGTGAATCAATTGTCCCTTAAAAACTTTGCTACCTTTAACCTTCTTTATTATCTTACTATTAGATTAGTAATGCAAACATTTAAGCATGAATCAACAACATAAGAGCAGAAACATAATCAACACATCTGACACCAAAATTTTGACATGGAAACCCAGTTAAGGGAAAAACCACGGTGGGGGTTAACCCACAAAATGCATACCCTATTAAAAGTACTTAGAAAAATAGAAGGAACATGCCTTTGGGTGCACTTCCCAAAGCTCACTGCTCAAAAGGAGAGGCTCATTGCCTACAAAATTTATTTAGAAAGAATTAACTGAGAAATAGCATCTACTTCATGCCTGATTCAATTTCAATGAATGTTCAAGAACTTTTTCTTTGCCTCAAACTTTCCTTCACACTCTACATTGCTCTCGCTCCTTCCTTCTATACTCTACTCCTGATCCTTCCTTTAGATTTTATCTATTTTTGTACAAGGATACTTTCGATACTTCTTCAATAAGTATTTATATACATCATCAACCTTGGAATGATCAACAAGGTCGGCTAAAATTGACGCGGATCATCACACTGTTAGCCAAATACAACTAAGACTTGAATCTACTTCTACAACCACTCCACGCTTCATAGAAATGTGTTTAAGGCATCCACAACAGGCTAGGAACATCCAGTCGGCCAAGACTGGGAAGAACATTAACCTCAAGAAGAAATCTTCAATCAACAAGCTCAAACTTCAATGTGGACCTCCAACATCATAGATACATGATCCAGAGACCTCCACAAGAACATTGGAATCACCAATAACATTCACTCTAAACCATATTATCAAAAACATTTGAATCTTCCTCCAGAACCTCAAGAACACACTCTGCCATGACTGTCAGACTGGAAGGATAGCTTGCGGACCTCCAAACTATGAACCACTGGAGTTGATGATACATGTTGACTTTCCAAACATGCCTTCAGATTTGTAGATCATAATCTTATATTACCTGAGCAATTCAAACCTCTTTCCTATCACTGTATCTTTCCTGATTATTGTAGGAATTGGTTCTGCTCAGATGGCCATAACTCGTTCAGATATTCATGTGGACTTCTCAAATATTAACTGAGGCAATCTCTGATAATCCTCTACACCACCACATGATTCACATGCATTGATTATCATTAATTTTCTCAATATCCTCAACAGTCTAGTCTTCTATGTAAATAGCACAAACAAGATACAGTTGACGCTAATGGCAACAAGGATATGTTGACATCAATGACAACCCACTTAGGCACATATTTGCAACAATCCCCCCCTTTGTCATTGATGGAAACATATGATGTGAAAAATTGAATCTAACCATCAAGACAAAAACTTCTCCCCCTTTCTCTTCTCACATCTGTAACTACTTTCTTTACTACTCCCCCTTGTATCAGCAACTAGTTTTTCACATGACTTCTCTCCCCCTTTGACATCAATGGAAAAGGGCACATATTTTCTATCTTTTCTCCCTTTTTGCTTTAGACTGATCCCAAATTTTACATATTGACTACTCCCCCTTTGAGTAGTACCTCCTTAATATCAATCTGGATCACAAGATATGGTTGTGAATCCCACCAGATTGATGCACCTTAATGCATCTTAGTTCTGCTCAGGAGGGGTAATAAACGCTAACTTCTCTCTGAGATACTCAAAAGTATCCTTGGGAAGAGGCTTGGTGAAGATGTCTACAATATGATCTTTGGAAGGCACAAACTCCAAATTGAATTCATTCTCATTTACTTTCTCTCTCAACAAATGAAACTTGATAGATATATGCTTTGTCTTTGAATGCAATACCAGATTCTTTGAGATGCTTATTGCACTAGAATTATCATAGAAAATTGTGACTGGCTCCTCAAACATAATTCTGATGTCCTTCAATATTTGTTTCATCCACAAAACCTTACTGCAATTATTTGCTACTGCTATGTACTCTACTTCTGCAATAGACAGAGATATTGCCTCTTGCTTTTTTCTTATCCAAGAGACAAATCTTCTCCCTAAGAAGAATGCACCACCACTAGTACTTTTTCTGTCATCCACATCTCCTACCTAATCAGCATCTATATATGCATGAAGAGTGAAGTTATTGTCCTTTGGATACCACAGTCCATAATCAATTGTCCCCTTGAGATATCTGAAAATTCTTTTGACTGCCATAACATGGGATTCTTTTGGATCAGCTTGAAATCTGGCAACAAGTCAAACTGCATTCATGATATCAGGTCTAGTTTGAGTTAGATAAAGCAGTCCTCCAATCATTGATCTATATCTTTTTTTATTTGCCTTGGGAGAGTCATCATCTTTGCTTAGCTTGCATCCGGTTACCATAGGTGTACCCACTAGCTTTGAGTCTTCCATTCCAAATTTCTTTAGCAATTCTTTTACATACTTGGACTAAGATATGAAGATACCTTTATCTGGTTGAACAATTTGCAGACCTAGGAAGAAATTCATCTCTCTAAACATTGACACCTCAAACTCACTTTTCATCTGATCAGCAAATCCTTTACACATGCATTCATTTCCACCAAAAATGATATAATCAACAAAAACTTCAATAATTAGAATGTCCTCATGGTCAATTTTGAAGTAGAGATTACTTTCAGTAGTACCTTTGCTAAATCTTAGCTTAAGCAAATGCTTATCCAATCTGGCATACCAGGCTCTTGGAGCTTGTTTGATTCCATACAAGGATTTTTTCAATCTACAAACCATATCTCTCTTATCAGACATCTGAAATCCTTCTGGTTGCTCAATGTAGACTTCTTCCTCCAAATCTCCATTCAGAAATGTTGATTTCACATCCATTTGATATACTTTAAAATCTTTCAAGGCAACAAATGCAAGAAATAATCTAACTGCCTCTATCCTTGCCACCGGAGCAAAAGTTTCTTCACAATGACTTCCTTCCACTTGAGAGTAGCCTTTACATACCAACCTTGCCTTATTCCTTACTACCTGACCATCTTCATTCAATTTATTTTAGAAGACCCATTTGGTTCCAATCACATTTTTGTCCTCAGGTCTAGGAACTATATCCCATGTGTGATTCTTTTCAATTTGCATCAATTCCTCTTCCATTGCTTTAACCCAATTTTCATCATTGCAAGCTTCACTTACTGATTTAGGTTCAATCCTTGAAATCAAACAAATCTCTTCTTGATCTTTAGACATTTTTCTCCTAGTTCGAACACCTTTACTCTTATCTCCTATGATCTGGTCTTCAGGATGATTTAACCTTACATACCTCAGAGTTTTGGAAATTGTTTGAGCTTCTATTTCTTGAACTTGTTCCTCATCATCTATGTTAACCTTTGGAGTCACTGGTTCAAACTAAATTTGGGTCTAAACTTGAACTTGGCTTCCTTGATTTTGACTTTCATCATTTAAATCATATCCAGAGTATCTGGAATGTCCTTTGCTTTCATCAACTTTAACATTCGCACTTTCAACAATCTTCTTCAATCTCTTATTGAAGCACTGGTAGGCCTTACTTTGAGTTGAGTATCCCAAAAATATTCCTTCATCACTTCTTACCTCAAACTTACCTAAGTCCTCATCTCTTTTGATATAACATTTACTACTAAAGACTCTGAAGTATCTCACAGTAGAAGAATGACAAAACCAAAGTTCATAAGGAGTCTTACTAGAATGTCCTTTGATCTGCACCTAGTTAAGAGTGTAGACAACAGTACTCATAGCCTCTCTCTAGTAAACTTGAGGAACATTTGTTTCCATCATCATGGTTCTGGCAACTTCTTGAATGGTCTAGTTCTTTCTTTCCACAACTCTGTTTTGCTGAGGAGTCCTAGGAGCAGATAACTGTCTTTTTATTCCATGCTTTTCACAAAAAGCATCAAACTCACCAGAGATAAATTCTCCACCTCTATCAGATCTTAGACACTTTAATTTCCCACCAATCTCATTTTCAACCATCATCTTGAACACCTTAAACTTGTCAAGGGCTTTTGATTTTTCTCTCAAAAAAGTTACCCACATCATCTGGGAGTAGTCATCAATTCGCAACATGAAATATCTGTCTCCTTGCACACTCCTAACTCTAGCAAGACCACAAAGATCAGTGTGTACCAGTTCCAATCTTTCACTTGAACCTTGTTCCTTACTCTTAAAAGAAATTTTGTTTTGCTTGCCCAACTGACATTCTCTACATATGTTATTAGGTTTCACAAGTCTTGGAAGATCTCTTACAACATGAGTGGAACTTATTTTGATAATATTGTCAAAATTCACATGACACATCCTCCTATGCCATAGACAACTTTGATCTATCTGAGCAATCAAACAACTTTTACTAGAACTACTCAAGTGAAAGATGTTACCTCTAGTTTGAGTACCTGATGCAATTTCAGGTCTGGAGCTTTCCAAGATTCTACATTTTCCATCCTTGGACCAAAGATCATAACTCTTGTCAACCAACTGTCCAACACTGAGAAGATTATGTTTTAGTCCTTCCACATACAAAACATCATTCGTGTTGTTCTTGCTATCAAAAGAGATGGATCCTCTGCCACAGATTCTACCAGGTGAGTTGTCTCCAAATTTTACAAGGCTTCCTTCATAGTTTTCAAAGTTCACAAACTTACTCTTGTCACCAGTCATGTGATGAGAGCATCCATTATCAATCACCCATTCATCCCTTTCAATAACCTGAGCAACCAAGGTACTTTCCACATTTTCACAACTAGCAGATTCAGTAGACACCAGATCTTCTTCCTTGATAGTAATAAACACCCAATCATTTTTAGAGGAACCTCCATGATCAGATTCATCATCTGTTACCCCTTCTTCTCCATTTTCTTAGACATAGTAAAATTTCTTTTGACCTTTAAACCTGTTAGGGTTAGGTTTTGAAAACCTTTCTGGACATCTTGAGGCAAAATGACCAATCTTGTTACAAGCAAAGCATTTGAGTGGTAATTTTCATTCATACTTACTGGATCCTCTTGGCATTCTTCTGGAAATAAGAGCTTTAAGGTCTGTTGTTTCTATCTCAACATCTTCAAGATCCTTTCTTGTCTTTGCATGCCTATTTGATCTTGCAGAAGAACTTTCACCCAGATCATATCTTTGTTTTCCATACACACTGGCTTTAAATGCAGATTCTGACTTGGGAAGAGAATCACCAAACTCACTTAATTTGAAAGATGAAATTTTGCCAACGAGATGATCTCTTGTAACCTCTGAGACTATTCTAATTTCTTCTATAGCTGCAACCTTATGTTTGTAAGAATCTGGTAAAGATCTAAGTACTTTTGACACAATTTTTGATTCTTCCAAAAGTCCACCAGCACACCTGATGCCACACACAAGTTCATTTATTTTTTGCATGTAGATTGTGATGTTTTCATCTTCGCTCATCCTCATAGTTTCAAATTTTCCTATCAGACTTTGTAGTTTTGCACATTTGACATATTTGTCACCTTCATATAGATACTTCAACTTTTTCCAGATTTGATAAGCAGTTTTTAGACCAAAGACATTTGTCATTTCTAAATCAGTCAGGGCACTCAACAAGGCTTCTTTAGCTCGAAGATTATTTTCAACATCTTTGACTTGATCAGGAGTTGAAGGACCTTTCTCTGGAGGTTTATACTCAACACTGGTTATTACCCAATAGGCTTCACCCATGCATTGCAAATGGCACTCCATGCGATCTTTCCAAACATAATAATTTGATCCATCAAATCTTGGACTATCCTTCTTGTAGGTCGACATCCTAGATCTCCTCAAGTGGTTAGGCTTTTATGTGAGGATCTGGCTCTAATACCAATTGTTGGAACTAGACAACTGAGAGGGGGGTGAATCAGTTGTCCCTTAAAAACTTTTCTGCCTTTAACCTTCTTTATTATCTTACTATCAGATTAGTAATGCAAACATTTAAGCATGAATCAACAACATAAGAGCAGAAACATAATCAACACATCTGACACCAAGATTTTGATGGGAAACCCGGTTAAGGGAAAAACCATGGTGGGGGTTAACCCACAAAATGCATACCCTATTAAAAGTACTTAGAAAAATAGAAGGCACATGCCTTCGGACACACTGCCTAGAGCTCACTACTCAAAAGGAGAGGCTCGCTGTCTACAGAATTTATTTAGAAAGAATTAACTGAGAAATAACATCTACTTCATGCCTGATTTAGTTTCAATGAATGCTCAAGAACTTTCACTTTGCCTCATAATTTTCTTCACACTGTACACTACTCTCACTCCTTCCTTCTCTGCTCTACTCCTGATCCTTCCTTCAGATTTTATCTATTTTTGTACAAGGATACTTTCGATACTTCTTCAACAAGTATTTATATACTTCATCAACCTTGGAATGATCAACAAGGTTGGCTAAACTTGATGAAGATCATCACACTGTCAGTTAAATACAACTAAGACTTGAATCTGATTCTACAACCACTCCACGCTTCATAGAAATGTGTTTAAGGCATCCGCAATAGGCTAGGAACATCTGATCAGCCAAGACTGGGAAGAACATTAACCTCAAGAAGAAATCTTCAATCAACAAGCTCAAACTTCAATGCAGACCTCCAAAATCGTAGCTACATGATCTAGAGACGTCCACAAGCACATCAGAATCACCAATAACATTCACTCTAAACCATATTATTAGAAACATTTGAATCTTCCTCCGGAACCTCAAGAACACACTCTGCCATGACTGTTAGACTGGAAGGATAGTTTGCGGACCTCCAAACCACGAACCACTAGAGTTGATGATACACACTGACTTCCCAAACATGCCTTTAGATCTGCTGATCATAATCTTATATTACCAGAGTAATCTGGACCTCTTTCCCATCACTCTGTCTTTCCTGATTATTGCAGGAACCGGTTCTGCTCAGATGGCCATAAGTCCTTCAGATCTTCATGCAGACTTCTCAAATCTTAACTAAGGCAATATTTGATAATCCTCTACACCGCCACATGATCTGCATGCATTTATTATCATTAATTTTCTTAATATCCTCAACAGTCTAGTCTTCTATGCAGATAGCATAGACAAGATATAGTTAACACTAATGACAACAAGGATATGTTGACATCAATGACAACCCACTTAGGCACATATCTGCAATAGTACGGGGTGGTGTGGCTGATTTAGAGGCAAAAAAACCCTGTCAAGGGTCATTGAAGAGGTTGTTGAAAGGTCCAAATCACTGGCAATGTGAGCCGATCAAACAGGTCAAATTAAGAGAAGAACTGGATCCACATATAGGAGTACAATTGCAAATATAATCCTGATCAATAACGTGTAAACCATGAACAAAGTTTGAAAGGCAAAAAATAGTCTACCAAACTATGTGCAGAGAAAAAACCTCAACTAAATAGAAGATTGCGACCTTGAAGGTTTAGCAACCTTGGCAGCTTCATGGAAGGTGACCAGTTGGAGAGAACAATGAATGCCAAACAAGAATGCGACCTATAAATTTGTTTACCAGAGGGTGAAGAGGCCTGTGAATGGGCCAAAGAAAAGATTGGACACTGTTGTTGTGGTACTTTCTTTATAGAAGCCTATAGATTTTACCTGAGACTCATGGCCTCTTTTGATAGGCCTACAACCTTTGTTTCAGGCCTGTAGCCTCTTCACAGGCACAACCTCTTGGTACAAGATTGTGGCCTTCTTGCCAGTCTGCTAATTGTGTAAAGGTTGGGAAGGGCGTAAAACCCTTGCAAAAACCTGCAAGGAGCCCTAAAAACTAATAAAAGTCACACACCAACAAGAAAACGTCTCCCTACAACCGAATGACAACAAGATTCAAATACCATGAACTAGAAATCTGGTTGATCCACACCAAATTGCCCACAAACCAGAAAATATTGAAAACAATCTCTAAAACAGAGAACAAAAACACATGCAAATCTTTAATTTGCAATCAAGAGAGACAAAAACTTGCAGGGGTCAAAGTGACCTCTGCAAAAAAATTCAAATTTTTTATAGTTTTATGGTGATATCTATTTCATTCAAGGATGCATCAAAATTTTCCTCACCTCCAGATTCCCTCAAATCGAAGAGCGTGTCTACAAAATGGATTTGATACCATGTTGGCTATTCAGGGATACTCTGCAACTTGATCTACACTCTCACAATATGGAAATCAACAATATGAGATAAGAAATCGATGATATTGATGAACCTAATTGAGCATAAACTTATATTGATCTCACTTGATAATTTACATAGGAATGCCTTATTATATAGGTATGAATGAGGCAATCCACCTTGCATGTGGATTGACAAGTGCCCCATGATGTGGTATATACAAGAAGACAAGTGTCCTATAGGTGTCAACCTTTGGATCACTTGGAATGTGCAAACCAACAACCTTTGGTGACAAGTGTTGGATGACTACAAAGTGCCTTTTGAGGTGAGATGGATAGTCTTCCAACCTCAAAAGGTATGCACATGAGGTTTACCAAACAACTAGGTAACCTCTAAAGGCCTAAAAGTTTGCACATTCAATTAAACAAGATGTTGTATAACCTCATCAACCTAAGTAAACTTAAGCAATAGTGAATAGATAAATTATTCACTGTAATAGTATGATAGGTCCATAGGGTGGGATTGAGTTGGAGATGTTAATCATGGACAACATTATTGACAATATTTTTGAGTATTTTATTGAGGTCTTATTAGATGCTTCTACTTGTTCGTTACCTTGTGGATAATAGGGAGTGGACCAATTGGTGTTTTATGCCGAATTGCTCACATAAGGTGTAGACATCATTATTTTTAAAGGTTTTTCAATTATTGATAATAATAGAAAATGGGATGTCATAACAATAAATGATATGGTTTTGGATGAACTTGGATGTTTGTTGGCCAATGGTTTAAGTGAGCATAATTTCTTTGACCCACTTGGTTAAATACTCACTAGTGGTAATGATGAACTTGTAACCACTGAAGGAGGGTGGGTTTGTTGGAACTTTTTCTAAAAAAATTGATGCATCCTTCTATTTGGTGTTGGTTTCTTAGGTTTCTAGGGTTTTGGCCTCATTTCAAATTGTTAAAACCCTAGGTATAATTGCTTGAAATATTGGTGATATTCTCCTTGGCTCCAAATTATTATATTTTGAAGTTTATCAGTTGTTCCCTAGATTCATTAAAATGTTTTCTCTTGACCTCTTCATGTCCTATCTTATAACTGGCCCCTAGCTTTGTCTATCACTCTTTACCCATTACATGCTTAAGTTGGTTTGGGTTGTGGTCATATTAAGTCTAAGTTCTCTTACTTGCAATCTTGTTCTCTATTCATCCTTGTTGGATGTTCCATTCTGTAAAGTGTTAGTGTAATGTGGGTCTCGGTATCTAGTTGTCACATCCTTTTTTGGCTGGCATTATCTATTGGCATCATACATGGATCTGTTTGCAAGGGATAGTAATATTTGGATAGATGACATGCTCATTAGGGGAAATTTACATAAAAAATGAGCCTCCTAATAAACTCTAAAAAAGCAAACATTATCTCATATAATACAATAATTTAAATATAAATAAATATGAATTACTTAACTAGATGAGTTAAGTGGGGACACATGTTTTTTAAAAGTGGTAACAAATATTTCTATTATAATTTATTAAAAAACTCAAGTTCACTTTTTATTTTAGATTATTTCTTTTCATGATTATTTATTTTATTTAAAAATTCTTAAACTCAAGCTCATTGTTTTTTAAAGTGGTAACGTACATTTCTATTATAATTTATTAAACAACTCAAATTCACTTTTCATTTTAGATTATTTCTTTTCTTGATTATTTATTTTTTATTTAAAAAATATTTTATCTAAAAGTTATATTTAAAAAGCCGCACTTCCTAATTTGAAAACAAACTCTTATAGACTAGTTATAGTGGTTTACTTTTATATTTTTTGAACATGTATATGCTTTTTTGTTTTCTTTCTCTAAAATAAAAATAAAAATTGTTAGCTTTTTTTATCCAATAAATTTTTATCATGAATATTTTTAATTTTATTTTTATTTTTGTGTTTTTAGTTTTCTCTCTCCAAAATTTTTAATTATGAATATTTGTTAGCTTTTATTTTTCTTTTTCTAATATTTTTTTTATTTTTCATTATGCATTGAGTTATTTTGAAGAGAATTTTTATTTAAATTTGTGACAAAAAAAAATATTTTTAAAGAAAGAATTTTTAAGTATATAAAATTCAAATTAGCTTGAAAAAATACTAAAGAAAAAAATTGAATATATATTTAAAATATTCATCTATTTTTATTTTTTATGTATGTTTATTTAAATACACATTTATAAAATTTATAAATAGTGGCAAAGTATAACTTAGATATTTTATTTTATATAAATTATATATATTAAATCAAATTTCATATTATCATTTTATTTTCTCTTGCTTGGAAGTGTTAAAAAATTTAAATCATTTTTTTAAATTAAAAATATATAAATTAAAAATAAAATTAGGAATGGCGAGCGCAGGGGCAACGAGAAAAGAACTACAAAGGATCTCAAGGGTAGACAGTGGGGAGATGGAGCAGACATGGAACGCCCGGAGATGGAGAATACATAAAGGAGAAATCCAGATAAGAGAAACCACATCCTGTAGTTAGTTTTCAAACACAGATGATGGTTTGAAAAATGCGCCTCCATGAGTCAAACTCAGGAGGTGAGATGGAGAGGAGAGTTCGGCAAATGGCTAGGACACAATCAAACAAAAAGAGAGGCATTATTCCTAAACCCTAAGAAGTGATAGTTTGGGAAGAAAGATCAAAGGAGGGAGTATGAGTGGAATGCTTCGCAAAGAAACTTGGGTCGACAAAATCATGGTGGATTTACAAACTTCAGCAATAGGAATGGTGTTGGTAGAAGGTGGTATGGATGGTTTTGGCAAGAAAACAAAGCTAGGGAAGATTCTTCACATAACTAGCGCACTAAAAATCTTCTAGATTGGAAGGCTGGGAGAGTGGAGCGAACAAGTAGGCCTTGGAAAGGGAAAGGAAAATTAACAGAGGAAGATCCCCAGAAATTCAACCCGGTAGAAGCACAAGAAACAACCCAAAACCCTAGAGTCCAAGTGACAAAAATATTTGTATTTATTAAGGGCAGTCGAATGGCACAACCAATTGGAAGGTTGAAAAATGTAGGAATTTTCATTAAGTTGGGTGGTAGCTGGCTGACCCTTGGTAAAATAAAAAATTGGTGCCAAGAAAGATGGGGGGACAAGATTATGGTTCATGCATTGCCAAATGGCTACTTTTTGGTAGAATTCCCCTCCAACTCAAAAAAATGGAAAGCTTTGACTAGTGGACCACATTACATGGATGGCATTGGAGTGTATCTCAAAGATTGGATGCCTAATTTTGATCCATGGAGACATAGAATTAATGCTGGACCAACATGGATATGCTTATACAACCTACCCATAGAATATTGGGAAGAAGGCTTATTAGCAGATATTGGGAAGAGTTTGGGAACCTTCATATTGGTCGATAAAACTATGGAAGATAGATGTTGGGGAACATATGCTAGAATATGTCTAAGCTTGAGGCTAGACACTCCACTCCCTCAAGAGATTGAGATTCAAATAGAATGGGGAAACTGGAGACAAAAAGTTGAAAGGGAAGATCAATTAGTCTTATACCCTAAATGCAAATCTAAAGGCCATGGACAACTAGAATGCTGGATAAAGTAAAGGTTGATAAGGAAAACTAGTATGAAGTGGAGCTAAATTAGAATTTGGAAGACATTGCAAGACCATACCACTCGAGGGAAACTTCTGGGGCACGGGAGAAAATGAAGAACAAGAAAGAATCTATAGAGGATTTGAAGGCCAAGAAGGAAAATTCATTTGAAAGGGCTCCAGAGACAGAGTTGGGACCTTTTGGATTTGAGGTAGGCATTCTGCAAGAAGAAAATTGCATGATGGAAGCTAATAGAGATATGGATGGCATGGGATGCCAAAAGAAGAAGAATAACCAAGATGGAATGGAAGAAGGATGTATAAAAGAGGTCAATAGCCCGAATGAAGAAGACAGGGTTAATAACATAGGGCTGGTAGAAGAACATTTAGCCCTCCCAAAGGTGGAATGCATAATGGTTACTTCCCCGCTTAATTCAATAAAGGATAACCTCAACTAGGAAATAGAAGAAGAAGAAAGTGTGGATATAGATTTGGAAATAGATGAGAGCTTTGAAGACGATCTAGATAACATATTGACATAAAGGAGCATCAAATAAACCCATGTTGAACACCCAAACTACTAAGGGGGGAGGGTGAATTAGTAGTTTACTAAACCTTTTACTTATTGAGATAATAATCCATTTACCATGTTCAAAAATAAAGCAAATTAAACATAGAAGAAGAAAACATAATACATCACACATGAACACCAGGATTTTTACATGGAAAACCCAAAACTGGGAAAAACCATGGTGAGTGTTAGCTCACAATATATTATATAGGAACAATAACGAATTACAATAGAGGCTCACTTCCCAAAAGAAGTGCTCACTACAAGAAGGCTCACTTCCTAGATAAAGAAAGAAGTAAGAAGGGTGGCTCACTGCCAATTTGAATTGCTCTAATTGCATCTACATATGCATGGTCACAGTTCCAATGAAGCTCAAAAATATTGTCTCAAAACTCTTCATCTTTGACTTCCCTGTTTCACTATTCTGCTTCTACATCAAACAAGATCTCTCTTCTTTTGCTCTTGTCACCCTTATGGTTCTTCACAGATCAAATTTACAATCATATTCACACACCACACCATCCAAACACTGAATGTGATAACATATATATATCTATAATATTTGAAATTTACACATTAGTTCGGCATATTAAGATGTAGCATGTAGTCATAACTTATCATACAAAATCATTTACCAAAATACACAGGGGATCAAAAAAATACTTGAATCATATTCACATATGTTGACTCTATCCATATAATCACTTAGGATAAGATTCCAAACAACAAAACTTACCGCACACACATCATACTGTCATGTCGGCCTTAATCACAAATTGTCACTGGGTCATTTCAACTGTTAGGCTACATCTTCCACTACGTACCACAAGACTTTCTCAAATCCATATCAGAGACTCTTCACATATCATAGATCATACCTCTAGAACCGCAAAACAAAATATTCTTTTGTGGTAGAATGTGGACCAAAAGAACACATGCTCTGTCACAATCAAGTTCTGTCAGACCAAGTAGCGATACTTAGGCACCCATAACTATCTTTCCGGTGGAACTCAAAACTTGTAACTCTAGATTTAGATACTTCATACATGTGTTTACAACACATCAAAACCACATAACAAGATATGCAATAGTGGAGGAATGCGGATCAAATCAAATGAGTGTTCTGCTCTGAATCATAATGTATTCTATTCTTCCGGACTTAGTCTGTTTGAGTGTATGCTTCTGGTACTTATCAGGAGCTAAAAACTTGGATATAGCATCATCAAAGGACTACAAAAAACATACCAAAACCACATTATCTAATCTTTAACTATGGACCATTGCCATCCATTATACTGCTACTCTGTCACTGTCTCCTGTATACTACCAACACTTAATAAAAAATGACTAAGTCTTTTTCACCGGACCAAAAACTTTATCTCAACCTTATTCCTTTCCTTGTTGCCATCAATGACAACATATTCAAATATCATGCACAACTATTCACCATCATACAAGCAGTGTCTCTCTCTTAGTGATGTTTTCCAAGTTACCAACAATCTCCCCTTTTGGTATTGATGGAAACACTTGATGTGAAAAATTGTTATACTGCTCCCCCTTACTCTTTACACACTTCTCCCCCTAATCTTCATGATTCTCTTCTTACTTTCCAAGTGTTTTTCACATGTTTCATTCCCCCCCTTTGACATCAATGGAAAAGATGTGTGATACAAAGATATTTAGAGGTTGCCAAATTTTCAAAACTATTTTTCTACTTTCCGCATATATACAAGTGAAATCAAAATGCTTACTGTTGTTCCGGGAGAACATCTTTATAGATTATTTTTAGTTGCACCATTTCTTCATCTAAACTGGTCTTAGCATCACTCAAAACTAGTATGTGCCCATTAATCTGGGACACCAACTCTTCTGCTTTCTTCATTGTAGTAGGGGTTTCAGTGATTTGCCTTGTCTTATCTACTGCTTCTATTAACTTGGTTAGGGATGCAATTTTGAAGCTTTCTACCTCCTGGAGCTGACTCATTCTATGCTTTATGACCTCCCTCTAGGTTTGTAACTTATGTATATTAGAATGAATAATCTCAACTTGTGCCCTCTAATTACCAATAACATCTTTTGTCAGGTCATAAGTTCTAAATATCTTCATTATTTGAGCTTCCCATCTATCTATTTTATCTTTTATGTCCTTAGTCTTGTTCAGCCATGTAAGAAAAAATTGATACAATTCACTAGCTTCTTTAAGGGCTAACTATGCATACTCTACACTTTTATCTAACAAAATTTTATCTTGAAAGGCTTTATCTTTTAGCTCAACTAATCTCTTACTATCTATTTTAGCTCTTACCTTTTTATCAGCAGGTTGTTCAAAGGATTCAAAATGGGAATTCATAGACTCCATAAGCTTTTTCATTTGTATTGCGGGAGTGAGTGTTCTATCTCTTTGAACTCTGGGCATGAACTTCTCAAAAATGTTTATTGCTTCACCAAGTAGCTCACTTTCTTCCATGTGAGACTTTATTATTTCTTCCTAGACAGTTTCTTAGAACATTGTACCCAACTTCAATTTCTATAGGGAAGACATGGTTGCCAAGTTTATATGACCTTGCTGTAGTCTAGATGTGTATGTAATTTGTGCTTCCTTCTGTTTTAACAAAACTTTCCTTAATGCATTAGAGTGTCTCTTTTTATTTCAACTTGAGACATTTCAGTATATTTACTCTCCGGAGGGGGGTTCTTGACTGTGCTCTTGTTCATTTCTTGGTTTTGGAGCATGAATGTCCATCATTTGTTCATTTTCCTCTTCTCTATGCCCCTCTTGTTCCTCAAATGCCTTTTCAACAGATGTCATCTTTGCTTCTTCAGACTTCTTCTCTTCTTCAGTTTCTTTCATGTCTTCATCCTTTCCTAAACGCTCTGGAGGAGTGATTGTGCCTTGATCCATGCTTTGCTCAACATTCACTTCTGGAGAAGCATTAGAAGTTGACAAGATGAGAGACACCATAGACAAAATTATTAGATATTCCATTGTACTACTATTTTGAGACCTATAAGCAATGCCTTAGACTCTACAATATTATTGGTGCATGGAAAACTAAGTCTAAAATCTTTAGGGATAAGATCTCCTTATGGTGTGATGAATAAAATGCGTACCCTAGAGCTATGATTGGTGAAAAATCTATCAAAGTGTAGCTTCTAGGTGGGGGAATCTTCAAGAGTCAAGATGGACTCATCAAGAAAGTGGACATGATCAAGGGGTGAGTGCTAACTAAGGATACCTCAACTAGTTGAATAGCTATGACCTATATTTTATTTTATTTTGTGATCCACATACTGAATGTTGAACTCACTAAGAATCATAATCCATTTAGCCCACATCTTGTTAAGGAAGCTCTAGATAGAAGATACTTAAGTGGGTTGATTTTGGAAATAAGCTTAATGTGATTGTGCATGTAGTGTCTTAGCTTTTGTGAGGCAAAGATAATGGCCCAATAGTTGAGTTCATATGTGGTGCAGGGCACCTAGGAGGACCTTGGTTCCTCAAGTAATTTTGATTTCATTTTTTTTGAAAGTTGTGGTTTTGTTTGTAATAAGGCTTTAGCCATGATTTTATGGTCCCTTTTGTGTGGCCAAGATGATTGAGGTGACCCTATAAACCTCTATCATGCTTAGTCCATCTGGACCCCTGTTGAGCCACTTAGGCCTAGTAGGCCTAATGTTGGTTTTTGAGTTTGTTTGGGTGATTCTAGTGTTTTAACATGTTGTAGGAAGTAGGATGGTGGTTTTTATTCCTTTGGACAAGCATACCCAATCGCCATCCTTGTGAAAAGGCAAAAATACCATAGAGTAAAATGTTGCCAATAGTGTCAATGACACATTGGCCGGTTCCAAACCATTTTTGGTGGTTGAATGTGGTTGAAGAAGTTAGACACTGACTAGGATTAGTTGAAACTCATTGTATTTCACTCTTGTACAGCAGAGAACATATGGTACGGAGTTTTGGGGCATTGAAACCATAGAAAACAGTCAATTTTCCTGCTTTTTCTACTGTGTACGACATGTACAGACTTGTCAGTTATGGAAATGTTATTTTTCTGAAAGTGCTTGGAGTCAGGGTTCATATGAATCTGGTTTGAGGTCTTGAAGTGGTCGGGGTTATAAGATATTCAATTTTCTTTCAAGACTAGTCTAGAAACCCTATTTTTTAGGGTTTGCAACATAAATCTGGCCCTAGAATGCATTCCCACCAGTGAAAATTCATAAAAACTGGTGAAATGCAAGCTAGGGATGTGTATTATAGGATTCCAAAAGCATTTGGCTGGGAGATGCTGTTTTCAAATTTTAAGATGATGCCCTAGGTCAAGTATTTCCTTGTATTTGACCAAATTCATGCTATTTGAGGTTGTAGATGACAGAATCTTGATAGGGTGACTGAATGAATGATGGTTTTGTGTTGTTTGGGTATGGTAGAGTCATTCCAAGTTCCTGCCCCTAATCTATGCACCCAATTTTGAGCACTTGCTTTGTAACCTAGCCCTAAATTGATCAATTAGGCCTAGAGACCTAATGAGTGTTCTGGATTGCTAGAGTAGAGTTGGAACAGGAGACTTGGGAGTTTGATAGGGTTCCATAGAGGGTCTTTAAAACCATCATTTGTTTTCTTGGTCATTTGGAATCTTGTCAAGTTGTGTGAAGAAAACCTAGTTTGGAGGGCTAGTAGCCTTACTAGTGAAGGTATAGGTTGGAGAGTTTTGGGAAGTTGGTGATCAAACCAAGTGTTGGTAAGGTGTTTTCAGACTTGCATGAAGGTGTAGACATAGCCTTGAGAGTTGGACAAGAGCCTAGGTAACAAATCCTTCATATACCCTGGAATGTGCCTTTGATTGTGTTGGATTGAAGAAGTGAAGTGGGTGAGTGGGCTAAGGAGAACAAACTTTCTTTGAGTTGTGCTTCCCTTGTGCCACTCTGCATTAGGTGGTATCAGAGCCATGAAAGAGATGGGAGATAGAGAAGAAGAGGAGGAAATTCCTTCAAAGGTGACCAATGCCGAATTGGCAAAGATAGTGAGAGAGAAAGCAGCCAAGAACAGAAGGATGGAGGCTGAGATAGAAAAGTTGAAGAAAGACAAAGACAAGAAGAAGAAGCCAGAGGTCATCTTGGATTAAGATGAAGAGGACCAAGATGAGAAAGAAGAAGTGCCTATGGAAGAGCCACAAGGAGGCATGTCACAGAGACAATTCCTAGATGCACTTGGAAAGTTGAGTAGGAAGGACACTAAGGTAGACTTACCTATGTTTCTTGGTAAGATGAACCCAGAGGAGTGCCTTGATTGGATTGAGGCAATGGAGAACTATTTTGAATGTGAAGAAGTGGCAGAAAATCAGAAAGTGAGGATTGCCAAATCAAGAATGAAAGGCCTAGCCTTGAGTTGGTGGAATTTTATTCAAAATGAGAGGATAGAAGATGATAGGAATCCTATCTCTACATGGAGGAAGATGGTACTTGAAATCAAGAAGCAATTTGTCCCTGAGGATTATGAAGTCAACTTGAACAAGAAGTTGCACAGCTTGAGACAGAAGGACATGGACGTGAGCACCTACACAGAGGAGTTCCACAAGGTGACATTGAAAGCCAAGATGCCTAAGAATGAAAAACAAAAACTTGCAAGGTATCTCAATGGCCTTAAGTTCTCCATTCAAGATGAACTAACTCTCTTTAACTCGGAGACAGTCCATAAGTGCTTTCAAATGGCACTGATGATTGAGGATAAGCAGAGGAGAAAAGGTGATGCAAATAGTAGCAGCAGAGGCAAAGGAAATCAGAGCTTTAGGGGCAGAGGCAGATTTCAAAATAGAGATTATTTCTCTAGACCCCAAGACAGCAGATCACAAGAAGGCAGCCAAGGGCAGGCCGATAAAAATAGTGCTAATCAGGGTCTGTTTAGAGGGAGAGGAAATGGCAGAGGTAGAAGTGGGGGTAGAGGTCCCAATGTGTTTACTGGAAGGTGTTTCTCTTGTAATCAGATTGGACATCAGTCCTTTAGATGCCCGGAGAAGATGGGAAACATTGCTGCAAATCAGAAAGAAAGAAGAGTGCAACTCCTTCAAGAAGAGGACTGTCAAAGCACCACAAGTTATCAAACAGCCTCTTCCAAGTCTGCAGTACTTGAGAGTGGAGAATGCATCATGTTTAATAGATCCCTCATCATGCTAGCCACCAAGGAGCAGCCCCAAAGGAACAACTTGTTCAGAACCACTTGCAAGGTGAAAGGAAAAGTGTGCAAGGTAATAGTTGATTCAGGTTCTTCTGAAAATTTGGCTTCTAATGAAATAGTGACTAAGTTAGGATTGGAAAGAATGCCTCATCCTAACCCCTATAGAGTCTTTTGGCTAACCAAGGAACAACAAATTATGGTGAAAGAGCAATGTTGGGTTAAATTCAAGATAGGTGAATATCATGATAGGATTCTTTGTGAGATAGTGGATATGGATGCATGCCACCTTCTTATTAGAAGGCCTTGGCAACATGACACAAGTGCCCAACATGATGGTAAGCAAAATGTGATTCATTTGTCCAGGAATGGTGAAAATTTTACAATGACTCCTTTGATTGATGATTGCAAAGAGAAGGTCATTTATAGTTCAGTTATGTTGGTAGGTGAAAAATAGTTTTTGGCTAACCTCAAGGAAGAGAAAGTTCCATGTTTTGCAGTAGTCCTCAAGCCCAAGGATGTGAATCCCAAGAAGGTCAATGTGCAGCAACCTCTTAGGAGGATTGGACCAAAGGAAGTGGAAGAACTGTTGGAAAGGTTTCATGATGTGATAGCCGATGAGAGTAAGGATGCTCTTCCACCAAAGAGGGAGATTAGTCATTGCATTGATCTCATCCCTGGATCCACCCTACCAAACAAAGCAACATACAAGTTGACTCCAGAGCAAAATGCTGAAGTGGCAAGACAAATCTAAGACTTGTTGGAAAGAGGGCATATCAGGAGGAGTATTAGTCCATGTGCAGTACCTGCAGTGCTTGCACCCAAGAAGGAAGGAACATGGAGACTATGCACTGATTCTAGGGCCATCATCAAGATCACTATCAGGTATAGATTTCCAATGCCTAGAATAGAAGATTTAATGGATTGCTTGGGTAGGGCTAAATATTTTACCAAGATGGATCTAAAAAGTGGTTACCACCAAATCAAGATAAGGGAGGGGGATGAGTGGAAAACTGCCTTCAAAACCAATAAAGGACTATTTGAATGGGTTGTCATGCCATTTGGCTTATCAAATGCACCAAGCACCTTCATGAGATTGATGAATGAAGTGCTAAAACCTTTCCTTAACAATTTTATTGTTGTGTATCTGGATGATATATTGGTTTTTAGTGATAGCAAGGAAGACCACATAAGGCATATCCATCAAGTGCTTAGGAGGCTTCAAGAGGAGAAGTTGAGAATCAATCTTGACAAATTTGTCTTCCTACAAGAAGAGTTGATATTCTTGGGGTTTGTCATCTCTAAGGGCAGCCTAAAAATGGATCCAAGCAAAGTGGAAGCCATTCTTAATTGGCCAACACCTACAACAGCCTCGGAGGTAAGGAGTTTCCATGGTTTGTGTAGCTTTTATAGAAAGTTCATTAGAGGATTTAGTGGTATTTGTGCTCCACTTGTTGACACTATAAAAGGAGGCAAGAAATGTGTGTTTGTATGGACAAATGAGGCCAACCAAGCCTTTGAACTGTTAAAGAAAAAAATATCAGAAAAACTAGTCCTAGTGCTACCTAATTTTGACAAGGTCTTTGTGGTAGAGTGTGATGCAAGTAAGAGGGCTGTTGGGGGAGTCCTAAGTCAAGATGGGAGGCCTGTAGCATTCTTTAGTGAGAAGTTAAATGAGGCAAAACAAAACTACTCCACCTATGATCTAGAGTTATATGCCATGGTTCAGTCATTGAGGAAATGGAGACACTACTTATTGCCAAAGGAATTTATAGTTTTTACTGATAACCATGCATTAATTTTCTTGAATAGGTAGCAGAAGTTGAATCACAGACATGTCAAGTGGATGGAGTACATCCAAGCATACACTTTCTCCATAAAACACAAGAAAGGAGTGGCCAATAAGGTGGCCGATGCCTTAAGTAGGAGGAATCTTGTTGTGTAGACCATACAGTTGGAAAGTATAGGTATTCATGCCATCAAAGATCAGTATGCAGCAGATGAAGACTTCAAAGAGCCATACCTATCTTGCAAGGCCATGACAGGAAGTTATAACACTGATTTTTTTTATTTTTTGTTACAAGATGGATATCTTTTCAAGGGTAGCATGTTGTGTATCCCAAGAGGGTCTATTAGAGAGAATATAATCAGGGAAAAGCACTGTGGCAACATGTTAGGACACTTTGGTATCGATAAGACCCTAGAATTGGTGAGGAGATAGTATTTTTGGCCAAAATTGCCAACCGATGTAAGGAAGTTTGTTGAAACTTGTCAAATTTGCCAAAGAGAAAAGGGGCATACATCAAATGCAGGTTTATACACTCCTCTACCTATTCCTTCAAAGCCTTGGGATTCCATAAGCATGTACTTTGTACTTGGTTTGCCTAGGACAAAGAATGGGCATGACAACATTTTTGTGGTTGTAGATAGGTTCTCAAAAATGGCTCACTTCATCCCATGTAGAACCACACATGATGCCTCACACATAGCAGGTCTTTTCTTCAAAGAAATAGTCAGGTTACATGGTTTGCCTTTGTCCATAATCTCAGACAAAGACCCCAAGTTCATAGGACACTTCTGGAGGACACTTTGGAAGAGACTAGGTACAAACTTGTCATTATCATCTGCCTATCACCCTCAGTCTGATGGACAAACAAAGGTGATTAATAGGTCACTTGGCAACCTCCTAAGGTGCCTAACAAAGGAGTAGGGTGCTAGTTGGGATTATATTTTGGCTCAGGCAGAGTTCTCATACAATGACACTGTCAACAGAAGCACCGGCCTGTCTCCTTTCCAAATTGTTTATGGCACTCACCCAAGGGGTATTTTGGAACTTAGGGAGGTTAAAGGACTGGAAAACAACAATGCCTTGGCTGAAGACTTCGTTCAAGTCATGAAAGATGTCCATGAACAAGTACAATAGAAATTACTGTCCACTTCTTAGAAGTACAAACAGTTTGCTGACAGGAAAAGAAGGGATCTGCAGTTCACAGAAGGTGATTTGGTAATGGTCCATCTAAAGAAGGAGAGGCTCCCTATAGGTAAACATACCAAGCTACTCATGAAGAAGACTGGGCCTTGTGAAGTGCTAAAGAAATGTGGAGAAAATGCATATAAAATCAGACTTCTGGATGGCATTGCCTTGTCTCCAATTTTTAATGTTTCAGACCTTTATCCCTATAAAGGATCTGATCCTCAAACTACTGTGGTAGAGGACCAAACTGATCAGACACTCCAAGAACTGATTCATTCATCTCCAAATCAGATTGAGTGCATTTTGGATCAAAGGATTGTAAAACAAACCAGGAGGCACACCTATCATGACTACTTGGTGAAGTGGCTAAACAAACCTCAGGAGGATGCTACTTGGATGAGCAGAGTAGACATTGAGAAGGCAGGTTTCACCTTTGACAACATTCCAACTCAAGAGACTAGAGTTCTGTTTGACAGTGGGTGTATGGTGCAGGCCACCTAGGAGCACCTTAGTTCCTCAAGTCATTTTGATTTCATTTTTTTTGAAAGTTGTGGTTTTGTTTGTAATAAGACTTTAGCCATGATTTTATGGTCCCTTTTGTGTCGTCAAGATGATTGAGGTGACCCTATAAACCTCTATCATGCTTAGTCCATCTGGACCCCTGTTGAGCCACTTAGGCCTAGTAGGCCTAATGTTGGTTTTTGAGTTTGTTTGGGTGATTCTAGTGTTTTAACATGTTGTAGGAAGTAGGATGGTGGTTTTTATTCCTTTGGACAAGCACACCCAATCGCCATCCTTGTGGAAAGGCAAAAATACCATAGAGTAAAATGTTGCCAATAGTATCAATGACACATTGGCCGGTTCCAAACCATTTTTGGTGATTGAATGTGGTTGAAGAAGTTAGACACCAATTGGGATTAGTTGAAACTCATTGTATTTCACTCTTGTATGGCAGAGAACATCTGGTACGGAGTTTTGGGGCATTGAAACCACAGAAAACAGTCAATTTTCCTACTTTTTCTACTGTGTATGGCCTGTACGGATTTGTCAGTTGTGTAAATGTTATTTTTATGAAAGTGCTTGGAGTCAGGGTTCATATGAATCTAGTTTGAGGTCTTGAAGTGGTTGGGGTCATAAGATATTGAATTTTCTTTCAAGACTAGTCTAGAAACCCTGTTTTTTAGGGTTTGCAACATAAATATGGCCCTAGAATGCATTCCCACCGGTGATAGTTCATAAAAATTGGTGAAATGTAGGATAAGGATGTGTATTATAGAATTCCAAAAGCATTTGGCTAGGAGATGCTATTTTCAAATTTTAAGATGATGCCCTAGGTCAAGTATTTCCTTGTATTTGACCAAATTCATGCTATTTGAGGTTGTAGATGACATAATCTTAATAGGGTGACTGAATGAATGATGGTTTTGTGTTGTTTGGGTATGGTAGAGTCATTCCAAGTTCCTACCCCTGATCTATGTACCCAATTTTGAGCACTTACTTTGTGACCTAGCCCTAAATTGATCAATTAGGCCTAGAGACCTAATGAGTGTTCTGGATTGCTGGAGTAGAGTTGGAATAGGAGACTTGGGAGTTTAATAGGGTTCCATAGAGGGTATCTAAAACCATCATTTCTTTTCCTAGTCATTTGGAATTTTGTCAAGTTGTGTGAAGAAAACCTAGTTTGGAGGGCTAGTAGCCTTACTAGTCAAGGTATAGGTTGGAGAGTTTTGGGAAGTTGGTGATCAAACCAAGTGTTGGTAAGGTGTTTTCAGACCTACATGAAGGTGTAGACATAGCCTTGAGAGTTGGACAAGAGCCTAGGTAACAAATCCTTCATAGACCCTGGAATGTGCCTTTGATTGTGTTGGATTGAAGAAGTGAAGTGGGTGAGTGGGCTAAGGAGAACAAACTTTCTCTGAGTTGTGCTTCCCTTGTGCCACTCTGCATCAATATGTGACCAAGGTCTGATTGATATAGTAAAATGCTCTTTCATGGCCCTATTTGTTATGCTGTGATAGAAACACCCCCAACAAAACTATCATAGTAGAGACATATAGGATGAATAATTTATTTGATATAGGTGCCATGAGGACTAGTAGAGTCAAAAGATATTCTTTAAGTAGATCAAAATTCTTCTAATAAGACTCATCCTAGTGGAAACTTATGTTTTCTTGAGGAGATGGTAGAATTATTGACATTTATTAGCTAGCTATGCAACAAACTTGTGGATAGCTTGAAGCTTGCTTTGAAGGCTACAAAGTTGCTTTAGGTTCTTCAATGAAGGCATTTCTATGATTATTGATACTCTGGTGAGATCCACCTATTGATGGGTGTTTTGCACACAACTTAGATAAAATACTAAGTATCTTATCTCTCTTAAAAGGAATCAAATCCCAAAGAAATGTAAAATGACTACCTCAAGGTCTTTACTAGCTAGGTCTTGGCCTTGTGAGATAAAATAGTTGTTTGATGTTCTTCTATTGTTCCAATAAAGGGGCCTTACATAAATGGGATTGTTGTGATGCTCACAACACGCCCCATTTTACTCCTTAGCAAAATGAGGACCCCTGTTGTGGCTGTTGCTTTTGCTTTTTGTGTGTGGGTCTGTTTGGTGGTAAAAGGGAAAAGAAAGTGAAGTTACACACCTTGTTGAAAATAAAGAAAAATAGGCATTGAGTACCAGAGCTGAATATGGGTGAATTCCTTGTCAAAAATGAGTGAGGGTTTCTTTTTGAACCATTTTAAAATTCCCAGTCTTTTACAAGTTATGAGTGTTTTGGTAAAATGTACAATGGGAGGGTTTGTATGTTGCATATACAAAGTCCTTTGTATATTGGGTTGCATATACAAGGTCTTTTGTATACAAGGTTGCTTGCATACAAAGTTCTTTGTATATCGGGTTGCATATACAAGGTCCTTTGTATATAAAGTTGTTTGTATATGCAAAGTCCTTTGTATATCGGGTCTCATATGCAAAGTCACTCATATGCAAGGCTGCTTGTATATCAGGCCGTTTTACAAGTCGCATGTGGGAGTTGTCAGGTTTTGATGTATTTTTATACTTGTGTGCTTTTTGGTAACTTTTTTCTTACATACAAGTCAGGCCCGAAAAGTTCAAAGTTTAAGTGAATAATTGTTTAAATCCATTGAATGCACTTTATGTTTGTATGTTTAAACATGCAAAGTGGATATACAAAGTTATATGCACGCTGCGGAACCGAAAGATTATGAAATGTGGTGAAATTGTTGTATGTTTCGTGTCTTGTATGTTTCGGGTTATACAAGGCTAATATACATACCGTGGATTCGAAAAAGGTATTAAAGTTGATGTAATTGTTGTATGTTCCACACTTTGCATATGTATGTTTCGGTTAAATACATTTCAAGATACATACAAGGTGAAACTCAAGAGAGATTTAAATTCGGTATAATGGATGCATCAGAACTAATGTATATCGGAAGATGCATGTCGATGTATACAGGTCAGACCCGATGGAATTCAGAAGTGAAATGAATAATCATTTAGGTCCGCTGGATGTATATCGGGGTTCGTATGTTTGAGCGAAAGGAAAACATACAAGGGCGATATACATTGCACTTTATGCATGCCGTGGAGCCGAAAGGTAAGTAAACTATGGTTTTTTAAAAGGGTAAATCCAAAAGGTGATACAAGGAACTTTGTATGTATCTGGACTTGTATCTAAAGATTTGATACAAGTGTCATATGCATCACAGGGGATACAAGTAAAAGGTGACGTGGACCCCACTAGTTGCATATCGGTTTGTATAGTTGCAATGTATATCTTCGATATACAAGCTGGAAGATACAAGCCAGACGTGAAAAAGAAATTAAAAATAGAGAGGTCTTTGTATATTTAAGTGCTTGTATGTTCATAACATACATATCCAAGATGTAAAGAAATAAAGGCACCGCGAGGGGTGAAAGGTAAGAGGAGGTCCGCATAAAGTTGTTGTATATGTGCTCATACAAGAAAATATACAATGGCGATATACAAGGATGTACAAAAAAAGTGAAAAAAGGAAAAGAGCTTTAGTTTGATGTCTTGCATAATATGTTTGTATGTTAAAACATACAAAGGGAACATACAAAAAAAATTGTATATGTCTACAAAATTAAACTAACGGTAGACAGCGTAAACACAAAAGTAAAAGGCTGAAATGTTAGCGCATTAATGGTTGTAATTAATGCCCATCTAACATTCTAAAGGAGTGTAAATGGACGAAGGTGGTGGGAGTTTTAAAATCCATTTTTATTGTCTATTTGCAGGTTTGCAGGTATATAGAAAGTGAAACTTAATGGCGATGACATCACAAAGGGCAGATCAGATCACCAAAGAAGTGAAAGGAGATAAGGATGGCGATGAGAAGTAATATGCAGGTGAAACTTAATGGTGATGACATCACAAAGGGCGGATCGGATCACAGAAGAAGCGAAAGATTTAATTTCAGTAAGAAGAGATATGCAGATGGAAAGAAGCAATATTAAAAGGGCAAAGCAACAGAAGATATTTTAATGGTGAAGATATTTTGATGATTGTTAGGGTTTCCAAAGGGCATCCTTACACTATGGGTATGTTGCACAAATATTTTTGGTAGGATTTGTTTTCCACCGTCTGATCCTGCACTTGAGGTATGGAACACCGATTGACTAGGTTTTGGAACTGTATTGGGGATAATCAAATCTATATATTGAGCCCCTTTACTTTGTAATGAGTTACACAGGGACACACGTGGATTTGTAGAATAGAGCTCAAATTTGTAATTTATCTTAGCATTTTGAATAGAGGGACCCTTTAGAATAGAAGGAGGTTGCCTGTGTCTACAATAATGAATGAGTGGTACATCTAGCTTCCTTACTGTATCTGTAAAGCGTTGTAAGTTTTCTGTAAGTTGATTAATGAAGCTAAGAGTCATTCATATATTGTAAATCATTTATGACTGTGTGTTTTGAATACAAATGAATCTAGAATTCTGCATCTATATTCAGAGTGTCTCCTGGCTCTTCTTTGCATTTGAAACAATATTTCTTAAAGCTTGCAATTATGAATGTGTGTTCGTGAAAATACTCAGGGCTTACATTTAATGATTTACTCTATGGATTTGATCAGGTTTATTGTACTTCTTACAACATGCATAACAGAGCATTTAGATCTTGTAGTAGAATGAAGTTTAATTTAGCTTTCTCTAACTTTTCCCAAACCATTTGAAATACTTAGCTTAAACGTAGAAATTTAAAGGAAATTGTCTGATATTTGAAAGAAACATGAACAACTGAGTTGATGTTTGACAGTTTTCATAATATTTGAAAAGAAAAGCTTGTGTTAATATAAATCATATAAAGCTTTGTGATACAGTAGCAAATTTATGCAAAAGAATGAAGAACATGTTGATATTTGTGATAGTTTGCATAATTAGAGTCTAGTAAATCATAAAACACCTTAAATCAAGTAAGGCCCCTTGCATATTACAACTTCACATTAACCTACTAAATTATCCACAAGGTCAAGACCTGACCATCCAGAAACTTGGGATTAAGTAATCTTAATTGATTTCTTCATATCTTTCAAGACTGTTGGTTCATTTTGTGAATTTTAACTTTTGTTATGAATGTGTAAAAACAATCATCAACAGTTTTTGGCGCTAGAAGGAGGGCCTAATTGGAGTTAGGGTTTGTTTTAAGTAAAGCTAGCTCATAACAGTAACAAAGTGACTAGGTCTAGATCTAGTTCAGAAGATATATTTGTGCAATTACCTGATAAAAGGCAAAGTAAGAGTCCTTTGATTTGGAGTCCTAGAATATCACACGCAGGAAGTTCATCTGGAACACCTCCTGGGTCACCTTTTAGCATCCATAACGTTCTGAGTCTTGACAGTTTTTCATTTAGATCTTTAAATCTTGGTCCTAGTCCTCCTAGAGGTCCCAGTCCTCCAAGAGCTCCTAATCCTCCAAGAAATCCTAATCCTCCAAGGAATCCAGGTATTCCTACAGGTCCAAGTCAAGCACAAGTACCTACAATGGCTTACTTTAATGTTGAGTCCCCCATACAGTTCACTGATTATCATGAGATGCCAAAAAATCCTAAAAAGATATGTCCTAAATATCAATTGCATCAGGATCCACAAGATCACATTAGAATATTCAAAGAGGCATGCTATACAGCTAGGTTAGAATATGAAGATGTGTGTAGGTTGTTTCCTTACACCTTCAATGAGCAGGCTTCTAACTGGTATGTTAACTTGCCCAATGGTTATATTTCTTCTTGGGCACTTATGGAAGAAACATTTTTGTCTAGATTTAGAGGTCCAATAGATCCTTCCACCTTATATCATAAATTGGTTACAATTAAGAGAGGTGAAGGAGAGCTGATTGATAATTTTAATGATAGATTTCAAAAGGCTTATTCTAGGTTAGTAGCTCCTTACACAGTAAATGCAGATACATTGTTAGCCATCTATTATGTTGCCTTAGATCCATTAACTACTATGTTTGTCAAAAGAAAGGCTGACATAGATACAATATCCAAAGCTTATAAGGAGGCAGCCTCAGTAAATCAGGAGATGAGACAAACAACTTATAATCCATTTCCTAATGGAGGAAATCTTGGGATACAAAATCAAAAACAACCTTGGAATGGAGTCCCTACACATAACACTCTGTTATTGAATCCAATTCCTACATACACACCTGTGTATAATCCTGCCTCAATCCAGGCCATAACCCCTTATACTGGTAACACTACCAATAATAATCAGAGTAATGGTTAATCTTTCTTCCAACCTCCTCAGGATACATTTGTGGCAAAGGCACCAGAGGAAAGAGAAGAAATCAAAGAAATTACTGCACACTTGAGAAGATTGACTACTAAAATGACACAACTAAGAAATGAAAATTTCTATCGTAGGAACAACCAAGGATACAGTCAAAACCATATCCAAAGCTATAGCCAGAACTACAACCCAAACCATAACTAGAATCACAATCAAAATTATAACCAGGGTCAAAGTTCAAATCAAAACCAGAATTACAATCAGAATCAAAGTCATAATCTAGGACAACTGATGCAAAGTAGAGGACCTGTGGTAGATAACAAGGCCTAGGGTAATAACAACATAAATCAAAATCAGCCAAGGCCACCGAAGACATGGAACACAGGGCCAAATAATGGCACTCTAGGTTCTCCATTTGAGAATCTAGATAATCAAGATACAAAACAAATAGCTGGAATTCAAATGGCTAATGTAGCATTGAAGAATTGGTGCAAAATTCATAATACCAGTGCCCATGCTGAACTAGATTGTCCTCAGTTCCATTTAGCAGCCAATATTTTCAATGTAGATATACAGGCTCCCACTTCTGAGTTTCTCATTCCCAAAGGTAATGAAGTAGTGCCCTTAGGATATGAGACTGCTTTAGTCTTAGAGACTTTTGCCTTCACAACTGGAGAAGAAGAGGATCAATTGTTAGAGGATGAACCTTATTTTTGTGTGAACCTATATCCTAAATCAGCCTTTGTACTAAATGCATTTCAGTTTCCCTTTGAAACTGAAAATGAAGTGTTATATGAAATAGAGGAGGTACAAGCTTTTCAGCAGTCAAACAAAAATCACACCTACAATTTGAGAAATAACACTAGGCCAGGAGGTCCTTTCACTACTTCCACTCCTCCTAACAATTTTAATACTCCCCCAGATCAGAACACTAGTAATAACCCTGCTATATTGAAGGCTATTCATCATGCAAATAGTGGAATAGTAGGACAAAAGGTCCAAACAAGTAAAAGAGAGACAGTAGAAACAATGAGGTTGATGAGTTATTTATTTGAAGAGATAAAGAAAATTAAGGTCAGTATACCTTTGTGTGAACTATTGAAAAGTCTAGGGGTCAGAAATGCTTTCATAAAATCCTTGGATACATCTGTGACAGGTGAGGTTTCTGTTGATATGAGCGTTCCTAGTAGAGATTCACAACCCAAAGAAAAGGGTAAGAAAACTAAGCAACCCTCCAACACTAATGTGGTAATGTATGCAAATAAGAAAGAAGCTCCTCCTTTCTTGTTAACCATTAGAATGTTTGGAAAGAACATAAATAATTGTATGGTAGATTTTGGTGCATCAGCTAATGTAATGCCTTTAGGAATATGCAAAACTTTAGGGTTGACTCCTACCAAATCTGCTAAGGTTGTTACACAATTGGATAAAACTGAGGTTAATGTGATAGGAGAACTGATGAATATTCAAATGCAATTAGCCTCAGATCCTAGGGTAAGTCAGTTTATTGACATTCAGATAGTAGATATACCTATGAATTATGGGATGTTGTTGAGTAGAGACTAGTCTAAAACATTGAATGGATATATGGCCACTAATTTTTCACATATGTGGTTACCTTGGAGAGGTGTTCCAAATCAGACCAGGATAGAAGCTGAACCTAGAATGAAACACATGATTACAAAATACAATAGGACTAGTGAAATATTGTATGCTTCTGTTGAACCTAGTGTTTATAGAATCACTAATAAGGGAGTACAAATTGAAGAAATCTTAATGTTAAATTTTAGAGAAAAACATGTCAGTGAGGAAATAGTATTGTTCATTGAGTCTGATGGAAATTCTTCTGATGAAGAAAACAATGCAATGAATAATTTTGGTCAGACCATTAGACAAGAAATGGAAAGGTGCATTGAACAAAATCTGCCAGTTCAGTGCAAGCTATATAAAAGCATGTGTAGAGTCCATAATAAGCCACATTCTGAAGAGAATTGTGGAATGTGCAAAGATATTATAGAGTATTAATACATAAAGTGCACAAAGGGAGTAGGACTACAAGAAGGGAAGGTTAATCCTAATCAACTAGAGAAATACATTCAGAATAACATAGATGTGTTGATCCCAGATTTAAAAGAAAAAACAAAGGACAAGAGTATTTGTCATTCTGATTTACAAACTAAAAGTATAAATATGCAAGTAGGTCAACATGAATTGCCTATGAATGAACAAGATAGCACCTCACATATGATAGAAAAAGCAAAACATGTCAAAGGAAAGAGTCAAAACAACAAAAATGACATGTGGACACTAAAATGTGATGGATCTAAATCTAAACAGGGTGTAGGTGCAGGTGTGGAGCTTATAGATCCTCATGGTAAGTCATATTTAGCAGCATGTAAGTTACAATTTTCTTGTACTAACAACGTTGCAGAATATGAAGCTTTGATTTATGGACTTGTTATGGCTATTAAGAAAAGGGTAAAAATGATTAGAGTATTTTTAGATTCTGAGTTAGTGGTCAGCCTGGCAAGTAAGGAAATTGTATGCATGCAACTACAAAAAGATGGTTTGTTACAGGCATAGGGCGTGGGATTTGATAGATTCATTTGATGCTTTCAACATAGAACATATCCCTAGAGAATTGAACCATAGACTGGATGCATTAGCAGTTGCTGCTAGCACATTGGAACCCTTAACATTATTAGGCTTAAAATGATTTGTTGTTGAATTAGTGAATGTCCCTAGTATACCAGATAATGTTACCTATTTCTAGGTATTTGAAGGGGATCAGCAAATTGTAGATTTTATAACTTGTAATGAGGTATTTGAAGCTCAAATTATTGATGAATAGGAAAGACCTGATGTGTCTTGGGATGAAGAAGACATAATCAACCTGAAAAGCAATTTCTTACCTAAGGGGGTAATTGAGCTAGAATAGATTTTTGATTTTGATGGGGTAGTAAGACAGAAAGGTTTGCCCAAAACTGAGGGAGGTAAGTGTGATCCATATAACCTTAGAATAGAGCAGAGTCCATAGAATGTACTAATTGGAAAGGATTGCTCTAAAGAATTGAGAAAAGAAATTGTGGATGTTCTGAAAGAGTACAAACATGTCATGGCATGGACATATGAGGATTTGAAGACATATGATACATCCATCATAACTCATGTGATACCTTTAAGACCAGATGTTAAACCATTTAGGCAGAAACAAAGGCCTGTGAATGCCATTTTAGAGCCTTTGATCTTCGAAGAAGTGAAAAAATTGTTGTCTGCCAGAATAATTTTCTCAGTCAGACATTCAACCTGGGTAGCTAATTTAGTACCTGTGAGAAAGAAAAGTGGAAACAATAGGTTATGTGTAGATTTTAGAAATTTGAATAAGGCATCTGAAAAGGATAACTATCCCCTGCCTCCCATAGATGAAGTACTGCAAGCAGTAAATGGGGCTAAGATGATGTCTTTTCTAGATGGATTTTCAGGATATAACTAGGTCTTAGTTGATAAGGAAGACAGGTTGAAGACCACTTTTACTTGCAAATGGAGAAATTATGCATACAGAAGAATGCCTTTTGGTCTAATCAATGCAGGGGCCACTTTTTAGTGAGCCATGGACACAACATTCCATGGATTGTCAAGTAAGTACATTGTAATTTATATGGATGATTTAACTGTTTACTCTGAAGATGCATCCACTCATGCTAAAGATCTGAGAAGAGTACTTAAAAGATGTGAAAGGTACGGGATTTCTCTTAACCCTAAGAAATGTTCATTTGGTGTAACTCAAGGTAAATTATTAGGACATGTCATTTCTAAAAATGGGATATCTATTGATCTTGATAGAATAGAAGGAATAAAGAAATTACAATTACCAAACAGTAAGAAAGAACTAAAGTCATTTTTTGGTAAGATTAATTTTGTCAGGAAATTTATTACAGGGTTTGCAGAAATTGTGCAACCATTTTTTGGTAAGATTAATTTTGTCAGGAAATTTATTATAGGGTTTGCAAAAATTGTGCAACCATTGAATGCCATGTTGAAGAAGGATGCAAAGATAGAATGGACACCAGTAGCTAAAGCTACATTTGAAGATATTAAGGAGGCCATTTCTAATGCTCCTGTGTTGACAAGTCTAGATTATACAAAGCTATTTTACATTTATTCTTTTGCATCTTCACATTCAGTTGCAGTTGCTTTAACACAAAAGGGAGAAGACAACGAAGAAAAACTCATAGCCTTCATGAGTGCACCATTGAAGGATGCATAGCTGAAATATCTTGATACAAGAAAGATAGGCGTTTGCATTAGTAAGAGCAGTAAAAAAGTTTAGACATTATATCTTACACAGTCAGGTTAAAGCCATAGTACCAAATACAGCTGTGAAGATGCTACTGATGTAGAATGAGCCTGGAGAGAAAAGAGCCAAATGGATTACAACATTGCAAGAGTTTGATATGGAAATTATTATTGGCAAGAGACACTATATAGATTCATGAATGTTGTCATTGATGGAAACAAAGGTTATCCCACACATCCGTAATGCATGATAAGTCCTCACCGAAAGTCAGATTGAAGAAGTGTTGAGGTCTGGTAAGCAAGAACAGAGCAGTCAGTAAGGTCCGACAGATAGGTCTGGATCTCTTAGTAGAAGTATCTCAGTGAAGTACAGATTTGGGGAAGTCAAGAGGAGTATCTTGACTGATAGATTCCAAGGTTTGAGTCTTCGGTGTGGAAAGGATAAAGAGATATGAATGCTTGAGTGTTGGGTTCCCAAGTGACAGTGTGAACAGAGGAAGAACTAACTGACAAAACATCAGACATTATTCTGGATGTGTTACTGATGTTGGTAAAAGTTATGACGGCATAAATTATGGTTGGACAACATGATTGATGATTTCCATAAGTATATCCTTGATCCGCATTACATGGTAAGCAAGGATTCAGCCGACAGATCAGAGGTTAGGTAAAATATTGACTATTCTGGGTGCTGACTAGAAAGGTAATGAAATCACTTGTACAGATATATATATACAAGATAGATTTTGTTATGAGAAGTGTTGATGTTGTAAGTGATATGCGAAGGAAAGTAGTAGAGCCGAATAAAAGCAAAAAGGAAGATCCAGTATGTGAAAGAAGAGAAGCATAAAAGAAGAGGAAAGATGAAGTGCAATAGATCAATATACAGAGCCTAACTGGAACTGAACTCTAGCATATGTTGATGCTCCTTATCAGTTCAAGTATTGTATTACACTCTTTATAAATTGTAGACAGTGTGTCTCTTGTAGGCAGTGTGCCTCTTGTGAGCAGTGTGCTCAGGCAGTGAGCCTTAATTGGCAAGTGCCATTTTGTACTTCCATTCTTCTAACAGAGAATACAATCTTGGGTTAATCACCCCATGGTTTTCTCCCTTAACAGGGTTTCCACGTCAAAAATATTGTGTCATGTGTATTTCTATTTCATGGTTATGTTTGCTTGTTTGAATTGATGCTGCACTAATTATTAAGAAAGTTTAGAAAGCTGAAATAATTAAGATAACTGATTCACCCCCCTCTCAGTTATCAACAATTGGTATCAGAGCTAAGTTCCTCATAAACAGAGTCTAACAGCTTGAGGAAGATCTAGGAATCCAAATGGATGCATATGGTTTAAGGGAGCAACTCAAGACTGCCCTTGATGATCTTGAGCAGCCAAACTTTGAAGTCAATGAATTAAAGGAAAGACTCAAACAGGCTGATGATTTCATGAGAGAACTAAAAGACAAATTAAGTCTCTCTATAAAAAAGGGAAAGGAGCTACTTCAGCAATTGGCAAGTCAAGGTGAAGCAAATGATGCAAATGAAGATTTGAAGGAGAAAACCAAGTTATGTTAAAAGTTATCAAAAGAAATCATTATGGTAAGACATGAAATGGAATCAAGAGTTATGAAGTTTACCCAAGAAGTGGAAGAGAAAAGAAAAACTGAAGATAATCTAAGACAATCTCTCAAGGAGAAATCAGAAGATTGCCACAAGATGGATAGAATTATCAGACATCTTGAATCTGATCTTGAAGATGCTAAAGATTATGAAGAAAAACTTGAGGATCAAATTGTCTCTCTCAAAAGGGATCTTCAAACAACAAATGAATATAAAGAGAAATTCAAGATAAGTTCTGCCCAACTTGAAGTTCTTCTTCAAAGCCAAAAGAGGGTAGATGACAAGTGTGGTTTGGGATATGAGAAAGGAGAAAGCTCCAGATCCGGTCAGAAGAATTTTAGATCAAAAAATCTAAGGAACAGGCCTAGAAGTCCTCCAGTAAGGCAGCCTAATGCTCAAAGATATCCATCCTTCAATGGATACTACCACAACTACAATAACTTTGGTCATAAAGCTAATCAGTGCAGAAGAAGAATGAATCAGACTAATACATCCTTCTCCGGATAGTGCTTCAACTACAAAAGGTATGGTCACAAATCTCATGAATGCAGAAATATGCAAATGAATAATTCATTCAATGGTAGATGCTTTGCATGCAATAGAATGGGTCATATGGCTAATCAATGTAGATCAAGAGGATATCAATCAAATATGCAAAGAAATGTTGTTTGCCAAATTTGAAATAGATCCGGTCATATAGCAAAATTCTGTAGAAGCAAGAATTAGGATAAAAGAGGTCTGGTATATTATAATCAGAATCAAGATAAGGGAAAACAAAAAGTAAATGTGGACGAAGTTCAAAGTGAGATGAACAAGATTTGGGTGAAGAAAAGTACAAAGAATGTAGGGGATGGATCCACACTAGACTCTGGTGCTGATATTCCGTCTAGAAATTAAAAAGTGAGCTCTGGCTCAGGGGGAGACACAAAGAAAACCTTATTTCCCTAGCTAGTCAATTGGTGTTGGAACTGGCACAAGGAGAGTTGCGGATTAAAAGGGGTCATACAAGAAACATCTAAAAGGGATATGGTAAAGATTTGAGAGATCCATAAGAAGATTTGAAGAATCTAATCCTACCAGAATTAATCTAGTAAAACAAGTCTTTCGGTAAAAATAGATTCCTTACAAGTTTGGTCTGGTATGATTCAAGCTATGGTGTCTTGATCTGCAAATAGATCAAATGACTAATGAAAGGAAGATAGATTATCACTACTCTCCTAGAATAACTTCAAAATCTGTCTTAGTGATCTAGAAAGGTTTTGTCTCTGAATAAGACAAACAAGGCAAACTGAAATGAATTAGGTTGCGCATTTATTGTAGAATGAAAATTAGGGCTTCTCAGAAATAAAAGAGTTCATTCACTCATCATTTGTACACTCACATTCGAAGAAAAGAGAAAAGGAGCTCTGCAACTACTTCTCCCAAAGATCAAGACGATTCTTCATACAACTTAATCCGGATTTCATCGTGTGTGCCCTAAACAGCGTAAAAGGTATTCTTCGTTCTTGATATCTCTCAGTAATATTCCTTGATGATGGCTACTCTGAATATAGTAAAGATTTCTGATAGACCTCGCCCCATATTTAAGAAGCATCCATACAAATCCTTGGAGGTAGATCCCCTAGGAGCCTTCTCTAGTGTTTCGCATGGTGTTTTGCACATAGAAGATATTAGGGTTTTCATACATGCAAATGTTGAAGAGTTTGGGGAATTCAAACTAAGAGATATCTATCACAAACAATTGATAGACGATGCTTTTGAGCTTAAACCAGAATATAAGGGCATCCAGGAGAAACATTTTGATCAGTTCATTCATTTCCCCTGCTTTGAAGAAGATGAATGGGTCCAATATGTGTTAAGTAGGGTACATGACAACTTTCTATGGCTTAACAGACCTTACAAAATCACCAAGGAAGCAATTAGGGCAGTAACTGGTTTACATTCCTCCAGAGGAATACCTGTCCTCAAATCTATCAAAAACAACATTGTAACTGAGGCCACTAGATCAAAATTTGATAAGAGGGCAATGACCATTGAAGATATTACTAACCCGGATATCAAGTTTGCATCTATGATAATAGGATACAAGATATATCACTCCAGTAGGGAGAATTCAGTATCCAGAACTGCAGTATATACTGCCTATGAGATGCTGAGAAAGAATGCAGAATATGATCTCTGTGAACTTCTTTTGAGCCAATTAATGGAAAACATATAGAAGATCAAAAAGGACAAGAAGTACTCCTTTAAATATGGTGGACTAATATTATGCCTATTTTTCTACTTCATGAATGAGCTAGCCGGATCAAATGGATGGGTATGGCAAAATGACAAACCGGTAGCAATTCAGATCAAAGATTACTTACATGAACTTGGGGATGCTAAAGCAAGAAATATAGCCCTGTGGGGATATTTTAAGAATTTTCAAAACATGATGCAAGCAAGAGAAAGGATTCCCCAGTCTCTTGTTGAGAAATACAAAGACACAATATGTTTTATGGTAGAGACTGATCAGTGCCTAATGGAGGCAATAGAACCAAGAACTGTATGGATCATGCCCATGGGGTATGAAGTTGATGAACAAATTGTGGAGCTGCATGTTTAATACATGCTAAGTTAGCCAAAGGATCCAAAGGCAGAAAGGTTTGGAACCTTTAAGGAGCTGAGTGTAAAGAATCATGTGGAACTCAGACAACTAGAGATCAAGAGGAAGGTAAGAAACGAAGTTGAAGATGTTGCAAAAGGCTTGGGCATATCAAAGGAGGCACTTGATGCCATCAGGGAAAAGATGGAAAGGGCTGAGGAAGAGAAGAAGAAGGCAAAAAAGAAAAATGAGGAAAGGGCTCCGGTAAAACCTTCCACCTAGACCAGATCATCAAAGAGATCTACACCTACCACTGCCAAAGGCTCAAGGACATCAGAACCGGAAGCACAATCATCCGACCAAGGAGAGAAAAGAACAAAGACAAAAGCTACAAGAGCTTATGCCAGTCAAAGGGATGAAGAGGAGACTGAATCTGATGAAGAAATTAGGAAAATGAAGAAAAAGAAGAAAACATCTGGTCAACCCTCTACTGGACAGAAGGAAGAAGAATAGATAGAGGAATATGTTGAAAAACCCACTCTTCACATTGATGACATAATCAAATCAGTCACAGTGGATGGAAATCATCAGCCAATGGTTGAGTTCTATGATGATTATGGTGAAGCAGATCAGAAGATATTGCAAGATGCCACAGTCAGGTACCTAAATATCTACAACAAATCATTCATTGAAATTATATCGCTGATCCCCAAAAGCTTGGAGAAGGAACTAGAAATAAGAAAGAACAATGCCCAAGCCAAAGACCTAGAAATCCAGGAATAGGTAGCAATTTAGCTATATCCTTCAATCGACCCCAAGACAATGAATATGGTATTCAAAGATTGTAAGGATGAGTTTAGAAGCAAAGCAAGGATGAATTAACTTATGCTTGGTGAGACTGACAAGGTAGCAAAGGACATAGAAGAGATCCTCCGGAAGGCCTTCAAAAGATTTAATCTTCCTATTATAGAGGACTTGGGTACTGATCCCTTGACTACAAGTGTTGCAGAAGAATCTACTGAGAAAATGACAGAAGAGGTGGGCCTTGAACAGACTAACATTTCTCCTCCGGTTTCTCCTACAGTCTTCGGATCTAAAGGAGAAGAAAGAATATAGGAGAAATAAGTAGAGGTGAAGGAAAAAGAAGATGATAGTACCAAGGCTGCAGAAGGAGAGAAGACTTCAACAGAGAAAACCACAACTGCTAGTGGTAAGAATGTAAAACGAGAGAAAGCTTCAAGAGACAGCTCTAAGAATGCAGAAGAGAAGAAACATCTGTCTCCGGCAAGAGACACTGCAAAAACTATCCAAGAATTATTGAACAAAGAAACAATGGAGATTGATGAACTGGAGCTTCTACAAGGACCATTTAATTTTGATTCTCTTTCTCCGGTACAGACAATGAAGATTTCTTCATTTGCTAATGCAAAGGTTAAAGAAAAACTCCTAAAGTCTCACATGGAAGACTGTGAGTTGATAGAAGCTGCTTCCGGAGTGCTTGAAAAGATTATGCCATCATTTCAGAAGGATCCCATAGCCTCCACTTCCAGTAATCTCAAAACTCTAGTTAATAGTGTTAGCACACATTTTGATTCTCTAGAGAAGTCAGCTAAAGAAAAGGTCCGGAAGGAGTTTTTGGATAAGAGATTCTCTAAAGTATAGGGCCTGATAACAAATGATAGGAGAGTTATGGATATTGGGTTAAAGAGCTTGGAAAATGCTCTTAAAGATGGCAGAAATATGTACAAATTTTGCTTATCTTGGTCCACAGTGACCAAAGATATTGAGAGGAAAGTAAAAGAACAAGAGGATAAACTATTAAGTCTGTCTCAAAGTTTTGATCCTCTCTCATCCTCCATAGTAAATCAAGAGTGTCAGACTATTGCAATCACAAATGCAATAAAGAATTTTGAGAAGAAAAGGAAGAACATAATTAGCTGGATGGGTGAACTTAGAAGGATCATTATCCCTAAGTTAGAGGCCATGCATGAGGCCTTAAGTAATGCTCAGACTACCACCCGAACCAATGATCTGACAGATCTTAAGAGGGAAGAAGCTTTTGCGTTCTTGTTGAGTGGTCATATTTCAATTTTAGACAAAATGAAGCAAAGTTGGGCTACAGAATTTATTCAATTAAAGACAACTTTTGCAGACATACTTCAGTATATGTAAGTATGCCATATGTATATACTTATGCGGCTAAGTATAGTTGAATTTTTTGAAAGTTTTGATATGCGGACCCTACCCTTTTCCATTGATGTCAAACGGGGAGTGAAGAGCATTGAAAAATAAGGAATCCAACTAAGGGGGAGTTCTGGAAAATGTATATAAAAACAGAGCATTAGCCAAGGGGGAGCATAGTGTAAACACTTAGTCATTTTTCACTAAGTGTTGCTATCAATGCCAAAGGGGGAGATTGTTGGCAAGAGACACTATATGGATTCATGAATGTTGTCATTGATGGCAACAAAGGTTATCCCACACATCTGCAATGCATGATAAGTCATCACTGGAAGTCAGATTGAAGAAGTGTTGAGGTCCAGTAAGCCAGAACAGAGCAGTCAGTAAGTTCTGACAAATAGGTCCGGATCTCTCAGTAGAAGTATCTCAGTGAAGTGTGGATTTGGGGAAGTCAAGAGGAGTATCTTGACTGATAGATTCCAAGGTTTGAGCCTCTGGTGTGGAAAGGATAAAGAGATATGAATGCTTGAGTGTCGGGTTCCCAAGTGACAGTGTGAACAGAGGAAGAACTGACTGACAAAACATCAGACATTATTCCAGATGTGTTACTGATGTTGGTAAAATTTATGAAGGCATAAATTATGGTTGGACGACATGACTGATGATTTCCACAAGTATATCCTTGATCTGCATTACTTGGTAAGCAAGGATTCAGCTGATAGATCAGAGGTTAGGTAAAATATTGACTATTCCGGGTGCTGACTAGAAAGGTAATGAAATCACTTGTGTGGATATATATACAAGATAGATTTAGTTATGAGAAGTGTTGATGTTGTAAGTGATATGTGAAGAAAAGCTGTAGAGTTGAATAAAAGTAGAAAGGAAGATCCAGTATGTGAAAGAAGAGTAGCATAAAAGAAGAGGAAAGATGAAGTGCAGCAGATCAGTATACAGAGCCTAATTGGAACTAAACTCCAGCATATGTTAATGCTCCTTATTAGTTCAAGTATTGTATTACACTCTTTATGAATTGTAGACAGTGTGTCTCTTGTAGGTAGTGTGCCTCTTGTGAGCAGTCTGCTCTGGCAGTGAGCCTTAATTGGCAAGTGCCATTTTGTACTTACATTCTTCTAACAGAGAATACAATCTTGGGTTAATCACCCCGTGGTTTTCTCCCTTAACAGGGTTTCCACATCAAAAATATTGTGTCATGTGTATTTCTATTTCATGGTTATGTTTGCTTGTTTGAATTGATGCTGCACTAATTATTAAGAAAGTTTAGAAAGCTGAAATAATTAAGATAACTGATTCACCCCCCCTCTCAGTTATCAACAATTATTTCGATGAAGTTGGTCAGAGGACAAGCATTAGTACAAACCATAGCAAACACAGATCCAAATTTGGTAAAACAGTAGTATGTGTTGAATTCTAGTGATGCATCACGGTGGTATGATGATTTGAACACTTTTCTAATATCAGGCAAATACCCAAATAAGATGAAATCTTCTCAGAGGAGAGCTTTGAAGATTAAAGCACAGAAGGACATGGTACAAGGAGGTCTTGTATTCAGGAAGAACCATGAAGGAATATATTTAAGATGTTTAAATAGAGTTGAAGCAGATAAGGTGTTGTCATAATTGCGTGATAAGTATGGAACTGCTCATGGTTCCCATTTAGCTACAATATTGAGAGCGGGATACTATTGGCCTACAATGTTTAAGGATACAGAGAGTCATATTCGAAGCTGTCACACTTGTCAAACTACAGCAGACAAGGGAAGGAATTAGGCTAATCCATTACAGTCAGTCATTGAGTCTAGACCATTTGCACAATGGGGCTTAGATTTCATTGGGGTCATAAATCCTCCGTCATCTGCAGGACATAAGTTTATACTGACAGTAACTGACTACTATACAAGGTGGATTGAAGCCACATGTTGCAAGTTCTCTACTACTGAGGTAGTTATCAAGTTCCTTCAAAAAAACATCATAACCAGGTTTGGAACTCCCTATTCGCTGGTATGTGACAATGGCCCTACATTTTCTTCTTTGAAATTTTCCAAATGGGCATTTGAATATGGAATAGTTTTAAAGTTTTCTTTAAATTATTATCCTCGGGGGAATGGGTTAGCTGAGTCCACAAACAAAATTTTATTAGATATAATCAAGAAGCTAACTGAAAAGAATCCTATGGAACACATTGTTGAAATAAGTGTTGTGGGTAGATAGGACTAAGGTTAAGTTAGCCTTAGGCAATGCACCTTATCACATAGTTTATGGGACTGATCCCATACTTCTAGTGAATTTAAGAATACTAGTTTGGAAGTTTGCTAATGAATATTTAGGCTTTTATGATCATAGAGAGGCCAGAATAATACAAATGTTACAATTAGATGAGAAAAGAGGTCAAGCCATTGAGAAATTTGCCAAACATCAAGCAGTAGTCAAAAGATGGTTTCATAAGAGAGCAAGAGTCAAAACATTTAGAATATCAGACTTAGTGCTGTGCTGGGATAAAGCACATGAAAAGAAAGGAAATCATGGAAAATTTGACAAATTATGATTAGGTCCATTACAGGTTGCAGAAATAATTGGAGACAATACTTTCAGGCTCAAGACCTTGACTGGGGAAGATGTGCCATTGCCAGTTAATGGCCAACACTTGAAACATTACTTTCAGGCTTGAGGTGAGAGCAGTTAGTTTCTGTGTATCATAATGTAAATAATCTATAGTTTTGGGTTGTTTTTGTTTGTTTTGTTTTCTTTTCTTTTGTGTTGTTTCTATTTTGTTCTTTTTGTTTTTCTTTTGTTTTGTTGGTTTGTGTGTTGTGTTGCCTTAGCAGGGATCTTTATTTTGATTTAGAGTATGCGAGAGCAGACTGACAACCACTGAAAATAATAGAAAATTCAGGTTAATTATTTGAAATTTATGCATAACTTGTTATGACTGTCATGAATGTAGAAAGTTAGTTGACTTGTGAAATTATGTATTCAATAACTATGGGTTTAGTATTCAAGGGAAGTTTCTCACAATGACACACCTAAAATCCTTGGGTTTGTTGAACTTACCAGTGTAGCTATTAGGTGAAAAATCAGAGGTCACCCTTGCTACCATTACAATTCTCAGCTTAATTTTAGCAAGTGATCATTCCTTGCATCATGAAGTTACAACTGTAATATCTTATGAAATATCTATCAAATACAAATAAATAAATAAATAAAATGGATTTTACTAAAAATCCAAATTAAGCCATCTAAGTAACTCTACCGGGGCTATAGACGCTTGTTGGCAGTGGGGCTCTACTTAGGAGAATTGTAACGATAACCTTGTTGGGGCTATGGATGCCTGCTAGCAGCAAGGCTCTATCCAATTGGCTATGAGGGAATGACATCAACTATGTAGTCTAATATCAGTCACTGGTTTGTTCAACTGATTTTCAAGATGAGGATTATTAATCATGTGCACCCACTTAAACTGAAAAGGGAAATTCATGCACCTTATTGAATACATTAGGTCTCAAGTTAAATGATGATTTGCAGAAAAGATAGTTGGAAATTATGAATTTGTTTCATTTAGTTTTCTTTAATGGTTTTAATTTGATTGTTTTGTTTGGTTGCTAGTTGTTGTGATGCTCACAACACGCCCCATTTTACTCCTTAGCAAAATGAGGACCCCTGTTGTGGCTGTTGCTTTTGCTTTTTGTGTGTGGGTCTGTTTGGTGGTAAAAGGGAAAAGATAGTGAAGTTACAAACCTTGTTGAAAATAAAGAAAAATAGGGATTGAGTACCTGAGCTGAATATGGGTGAATTCCTTGTCAAAAATGAGTGAGGGTTACTTTTTGAACCATTTTAAAATTCCTAGTATTTTGCAGGTTATGAGTGTTTTGGTAAAATGTACAATGGGAGGGTTTGTAAGTTGCATACACAAAGTCCTTTGTATATCAGGTTGCATATACAAGGTCGCTTGCATACAAAGTTCTTTGTATATTGGGTTGCATATACAAGGTCCTTTGTATACAAATTTGTTTGTTTATGCAAAGTCACTCATACGCAAAGTCCTTTGTATATCGGGTCTCATATACAAAGTTGTTTGTATATGCAAAGTCGCTCATATGCAAGGCTGCTTGTATATCAGGCCGTTGTACAAGTCGCATGTGGGAGTTGTTGGGTTTTGATGTATTTTTATACTTGTATACTTTTCGGTAACTTTTTTCTTACATACAAGTCGGGCCCGAAAAGTTCAAAGTTTAAGTGAATAATTGTTTAAATCCATTGAATGCACTTTATGTTTGTATGTTTAAACATGCAAAGTGGATATACAAAGTTATATGCATGTTGCAGAACCGAAAGATTATAAAATGTGGTGAAATTGTTGTATGTTTCGCGTCTTGTATGTTTCGGGTTATACAAGGCTAATATACATACCGTGGATTCGAAAAAGGTATTAAAGTTGATGTAATTGTTGTATGTTTCACACTTTGCATATGTATGTTTCGGTTAAATACATTTCAAGATACATAGAAGGCGGAACTCGGGAGAGATTTAAATCTGGTATAATGGATGCATCAGGACTAATGTATATCGGAAGATGCATGTCGATGTATATAGGCCAGACCCGACGAAATTCAGAGGTGAAATGAATAATCATTTAGGTCCGCTGGATGTATATCGGGGTTTGTATGTTTGAGCGAAAGGAAAACATACAAGGGTGATATACATTGCACTTTATGCATGCCGTAGAGCCGAAGGGTAAGTAAACTATGGTTTTTTAAAAGGGTAAGTCCAAAAGGTGATACAAGGGACTTTGTATATATCTGGACTTGTATCTAAAGATTTGATACAAGTGTCATATGCATCGCAGGGGATACAAGTAAAAGTTGAGGTGGACCCCACTAGTTGCATATTGGTTTGTATAATTACAATGATATCTTCGATATACAAGCTGGACGCGAAAAAGAAATTAAAAATAGAGAGGTCTTTGTATATTTAAGTGCTTGTATGTTCATAACATACATATCCAAGATGCAAAGAAATAAAGGCACCACGAGAGGTGAAAGGTGAGAGGAGGTTCACATAAAGTTGTTGTATATGTGCTCATACAAGAAACTATACAACGATGATATACAAGGATGTACGGAAAAAAGTGAAAAAAGGAAAAGAGCTTTAGTTTGATGTCTTGCATAATATGTTTGTATGTTAAAACATACAAAGGGAACATACAAAAAATATTGTATGTCTGCAAAATTAAACTAATGGTAGAAAGCGCGAACATAGAAGTAAAAGGCCAAACTGTTGGCACATTAATGGCTGTAATTAATGCCCATCTAACATTCTGAAGGAGTGCAAATGGACGAAGGCAACGAGAGTTTTAAAATCCATTTTTATTGTCTGTTTGTAGGTTTGCAGGTATATAGAAGGTGAAACTTAATGGTGATGACATCACAAAGGGCAGATTAGATCACCAAAGAAGCGAAAGGAGATAAGGATGGTGATGAGAAGTAATATGTAGGTGAAACTTAATGGCGATGACATCACAATGGGCAGATCAGATCGTAGAAGAAGCGAAAGATTTGATATCAATAAGAAGAGATATGCAGATGGAAAGAAGCAATATTAAAAGGGCAAAGCAACAAAAGATATTTTAATGGTGAAGATATTTTGATGATTGTTAGGGCTTCCAAAGGGCATCCTTACACTTAGTATGGGTATGCTGCTCAGAGATTTTTGGCAGGATTTGTTTTCCACCATTTGATGCTACACTTGAGGTATGGATCGCCAATTGACTAGGTTTTGGAACCATATTGGGGATAATCAAATCTATATATTGAGCCCCTTTACTTTGTAATGAGTTACATAGGGACACACAGGGATTTGTAGAACAAAGCTCAAAGTTGTAATTTATCTTAGCATTTTGAATAGAGGGACCCTTTAGTTTAGAATAGGAGATCGCCTATGTCTGCAATAAGGAATCCGTGGTACATCTAGCTTCCTTACTGTATCTGTAAAGCGTTGTAAGTTTTCTGTAAGTTGATTAATGAAGCTAAGAGTCATTCATACATTGTAAATCATATATGACTGTGTGTTTTGAATACAAATGAATCTGGAATTTTGCATCTATATTCAGAGTGTCTTCTGGCTCTTCTTTGCATTTGAAACAATATCTCTTAAAGCTTGCAATCTTGAATGTGTGTTCGTGAAAATACTCAAGGCTTACATTTAATGATTTAGTCTATGGATTTGATTAGGTTTACTGTACTTCTTACAACATGCATAACAGAGCATTTAGATCCTGTAGTAGAATGAAGTTTAATTTAGCTTTCTCTAACTTTTCCCAAACCATTTGAAATAATTAGCTTAAACATAGAAATTTAAAGGAAATTGTTTAATATTTGAAAGAAACATGAACAACTGAGTTGATGTTTGACAATTTTCATAATATTTGAAAAGAAAAGCTTTATGATACAGTAGCAAATTTATGCAAAAGAATGAAGAACATGTTGATATTTGTGATAGTTTGCATAAATAGAGTCCAGTAAATCATAAAACACCTTAAATCAAGTAAGGCCCCTTGCATATTATAGCTTCACATTAACCTACTAAATTATCCATAAGGTTAAGACTTGACCATACAAAAACTTGGGATTAAGCAATCTTAAATGATTTCTTCATATCTTTCAAGACAGTTAGGTTCATTTTGTGAATTTTAACTTTTGTTATGAATGTGTAAAAACAATCATCAACAGGGATCAAGAAGATTAAGGTTTTAGAAATGATAAATTCCACTAGTGTACCAACACTGAGTTGTTTTCAAATAGATAGAGCTGAAAACAAAATTTCTTATCATCAAATGAACATGAGGTTGATTCTTAAAATTGATTCTAATTTAAATGTGATTGATTTCAAAATAAAGATCAAAAAGTTGCGCAAGAGAGAAAAGAGTTTAGAATAAAAAACTATAGACATATATAGCCATGAGCTCTTCTTTGAATAGATAGATCCAGAAATAACCAATCTGTGCCTAACTAGATAACCCACAAGGCAATAGAGATAGTGTAATATTCAAAGGTAAATATATGATTTTCAAATTATAAAAATATTTCATTAAAAACCCATATGGAGCAACTTAATCAATTATTCACAATTGAACTCAATAACTATTCAGATTAACCACATAGAGTAACTTACTATCAGCAAATGACTAGTGGTATGAACATGAGATCCATCAAATATTTTAGAATAATCACTCAAAATTGTAAATGAACTCAACTAAATGAAAAGTAATCATTCAAGCAATTTCTTGTACTAACAATCAAGCTCAATTTACCTCAATGATTTCTTGAATTGCAAAGAACCATAGAATGGACTTGCTTGTATTAATCTCAAAATGTTACTAAGTGTCATCAATTCCTAATCAACTATACAAAAGAGATTGATTGCCTATTTATAGATGAGGTAAGAGAAATAGTTTACAATGAATGGTTAGGATTCATCCTTCACCAATGACTCAGATTTGATCACAATTAAATATTTGGGGTAGATACATATTAGTCATCCATCTCTAACTACTTTTTGATGCAATGACCATAATTTTTTCCACTTTAACCTTGTATAAAAGACAAAATACATTTTTTAAGAAAAGAAAAAATATGTTGAAAGGGAGAGTGAGCACATAAGAAAAATAAAACATTTCCTCGGGAAGCAACATCTAACTTGGGATTTGTGAATTGGTTCATCCTGTAACATCAAAAAATGTCCCCTTGGGGACTTTTCCCTCATAAGGTTTAGCTCATGGGTCTCTTACCTGCATTTAGGACATCTTGCATCATATTTTGACATCCCGATGAAATGATCCCTAAGTTTCATGACAAATGGGACCTATAGGGATCCCTTGAACCTAACCCTACCCAAAAAAGGGGGGGAAAGGGACTTGGGCGCCCACGCCCTAGTCCTGCCCTATTTTGGATCAGTCCCAAATTTTGGGTGTCGGCTTGTGACCGTTATTTGGGTCCTATGTCGACACGGTAAGTTTGAATTACAAAATTCTTGGTAGGAGTGTTTGTAGTTGCATATATAAGCATGTTTAGGCATTCATTTGTAAACTAGATTGTTATTGCAAACTTTATGCATTCTAAAGGTGACTCAAGGCATTCATTATGTAGCAAGAGAAGATTTGTGTTGTTTGTGTTTGTATTTGGGTATTTGAGCAACTATTTCCTCATGGCATGAATAGATTCTTCCTCCCCTGAGATCTTCACTACAAGGTGATATCATTTGTGTTTTTGAGCATTTATCATTTGGTTTTTACCTCTACCTCACAAGGGAAAGCACTCTCTATCTGACAATGGTGTTTGGAAGACTTGAATGTCTCTCCACTTGACTGAGGCAAGCCTCTAAACACCACAAGCCCCTCCCAAAGTTTTCATGATTGTAGATTACAGGTTGAGGATATAGGAAAAGTGAAGTTGTAGGAGGGTATCTCAGAGTGTTAGATTTGTAGATCAGAGAAGAAAATAGCTCCCTGGACTAGGGTGCCCACTCATTAGTCCTCGAAGTTCTGCAATGGGAAAATCTCTGATGCAACAGGAACAGGTTATAGATCTTGTTTGCAGATCCTGACAAAAAGCAGGGCCTTGGACTTGGGTGCCCACTCCTTAGTTCCTGACTGTTCCTCTTCCAAACCATGAAAGTAGGTGAACAATTATTTGTCATTTTACATCTTTCTGTAGCATTATTTTCTAATATTTGTCCATTTGCTGTCATATTTGCATAATTGGGGTTTTAAGGTATAATGGAGCATAAGAGAAGATAATTGGTAATCAAATCATAATGATCCAAGCTTCCCTACATCTCATGGTGACCTAGCGTATGATACTACATTGCAACTCAACCCTAGTTCCTTGAATGAAAGGGTGAAAGGAGGATACATAAACAAAACTACCAAAAACTCAACTATCCAAATTTTACCCTTTACACATCCCAAATGACAAGTGTGAATAGGAACCTATGGGTTGGGAACATCATCTTACACTATGATGTGGTCTTTCACTCTCTCTATTCTCTTGTAATCCATTGATGTGTTGAGGGTTGGGTTTAGATATTCTAGAAGTGACTTTCTAGCATAGTTGATTCTAAATTTCTATGTTTCATATGTCCTGGAGAAGATTTTGAAAGAAGATTTTCTTCTAGGTGTTCCTTTGGAAAATGTTTTAATTAATGCTTTAATTTCCATCCTCTTGTTCATTCTATGCACAACAAAAGAATAAGGAAGCATCTGCAATCCTTCTTGCAATACCTACTTTAATTTCTCTTTGAACAACTCTACATATTATTATGTGTCATCTCCAACATAATGCCCTATTATGTTACTTAACAGGTCAAAACAATCACTCTGAATATCCAAAACTTGTGACATGACAAGTCCTAGCTCTTATGCACTCTTGTCTACTATTTCTCTTCTAAACTTCATCAATTCAAACCACATGTGGGGTAGATCTAGGCTTTCATTTGTAAGAATATTCTCTCTCAACAGTACTTCAGGAGACAACTTACACATCATTTCAATTCTTATAAAGATTTATTAGTGATTCTCCTCATCTTCTTTTCAATCTTCCAATGTAGCATCCACTCTAGCCCTTAATTGAGTGAAGTCTCCCATAGCTTGGACTACCTCATCTATGGCTTGGCATTCTTGACCATAGATCTCTTCAAGAGAGATTTTGGTGGTCCTCGCCACATGTGTCATCTTTTCAATCTCATCCACCTCTTGTTGTGACAAAACTATAAGAGAGGCAATACTTTCATCTTCTTGTTGGAGAGGAGCTATGAGATATTTCACATAGCCCTCCAACTTAGCTACCTACTCTTTCATCTCCCTCTTGGTCCTCTCATCTTTGTGAATTTGACTTACCACTATAGACACATCATTTTAAACTTCTTCTATTTCTAGTTCTCTAGTGAAATGGCCAAGATTGATCATGGAGATCTGATAACCTTCATCTTGGAGAGCTCCCTATCATATTTATCAACAATAGTGCAACCATAGATCCTGAAGCATCCGTAGAAATGGAGAATAGAACCCTAGGTTTCTTATTAGTCATAGGTTGATCCAATTTATTGACTAAGATAGAACAATCCAATGATGCAAGATTTATTATAGGTTGTCTTTGATCAATACTTATTTGTATCCACTGAAGAAGTAAAGGATTCTCATTAGTTGTCTCCATTTCTACTAAGGAGGAGGAACTATAATTTTTTGTTCTTCTTGAACTTTGCTTTCTTTCTCACCTTCCAATTGTTAATTCTTTGGATCATGATCTTTATTACTAAGGGAGACTATTTGATGTTTTGTTGGGATTTGTTTAAGTAATGGAATCTCTACTTTCTCATCCTCCTTTTTGAAGATTTGGTTGCTACTCAACTTTATTGCTTGTGGTTCTTCTCAAGCTTGTGGTAGTACACCTTCATTGATATTATCTTTCACTAGTTTAGTGGGAATCTCCTTTCTCATGACAACCTCTTATTCTTCTATTTACTTTCTTACTCTATAAATATTCTCCAGAGTAGGGGGATCAAGTTGTCCTAGGGGTGAACTCAAAGGAGTGTCTAGATTAATACTAGCTTGCTCCAAAATAGCCTTATTTACATATGAGAGGATTGGCTAAAGGAGAAATGGAATAGGGACTATAGGTAGGAGATTAGTATTTGCAGGTGAAGGCATAGTAGAGAGAGGGATGTATTGATGAATAGAAGGGACAATAGATGGGGTGGGAATGGTAGGAGTAATGGTAGAAATGATAGGTGCAGGAGTATGAAGTGGGAGTTGCACTTGTTGTAAGGATGGAGATGGAAGTGGAATAGAGGATGGAGATGGAGGTGAGATGGTAATAGGGATAGAAGGAGTGAGATGAATTTCATAAATTGGGATAGAAGTTTGAATGGAAGGAGAGGGAGGATGGGATAATTGAACAAAGAAAGGTTGTGTAGAAGGAGTTGGAAGTGGAGCAGAGGTAATTGGGACAACCTCACAGATGTTATCCTTTTCTTCTTCTTCCCAGTTAGTTGTACCTCTGGCTCTTTCTCTACACCCTCCTACTTTGGATCCTTTTTTCTCTTATATACATGTGGTTGTGATGTGGGAGGTTTCTTTCTACCTCTCATTCTTAGTGGTATAGCAGAAGAGACTTTCTTTTTCTTCTGTTTTCTCTTAGGTGGAGGAAGTTCTTCTTCTTCTTCTATACTTTCCTCATCTTTTTCAATTTATTTTCCTTTGGTTCTAAAGGCTTCTCCTTCTTGATGAAATTCTTCATCTTGAACAATATCTCTAATTTCTTTCTTCTTCTTCTTCTTTATTTTTTCCTTGGTGTAGGTTAATTCTATTCCTTGAGCAACCAATTCAGCCACCTTCTGGTCTACCCATATCTTTCTATACTTGATATTCCCTCATTAACTCTTCTATGTAAGTAACTTCTTCCTCAACCCAATCAGGTGGAGGAATGAGATCATTAAACAATTTATCATAATCTTCCTTTTGCAAAATCTTCCCATCATCTGAGATTTGGTTAGGTATGGGATGCATGTTGAACATCTTAGTGTGGAAGGCTAACATCCTGGAATATCTTTCACTTCATGTTCATCATGATAATTTTCCTAAAAGTCTTCAAGATGAGGGATATGATAGTATTATTTCCCAACTAGTTTCTCTAACTTGTGATGAGGATCAAAATTTGGTCTTACATTATAGAAATGGAAGTTGTACTTTTTAATCTTTGCATCTGAATCCTTGGTAGAAGGGAAAGGACATGCAAACATACCATCTCCCAATATCAAAGGAAATGGAATCCCAAGTTAATTCTTGTCTATTAAGAGCTACTAGGATTCATAAATTTTCCTTGTAAGATCCAACAAGATGATTTTATTTGAGGGGTACTAGGGGAGTTTGTAGGTAGGGCTTATGAATCCCTCTATTCTGATTACTAAAAATTTGGGAAATTAAATGAACCAACTCCCATACTTCTTCACTAATTCTATTGCTGGCACTGAAAGCCTTTTGTTCAAATCTCCTTCCAACATTATATTAATTTACATGGTGAAGGCATCATCGACTCTCCTATTATTATTGAGAGAAGTTTCCATCTACAATTGGGGGTAGTAGTCATAAACTTTGACTTGGCCCATTCCATTCCCAATTGTTCCATTCCTTGTTAACCCAAGATGGTGAGCATTTCTGGCCAACATGAAAAGCACATAAGAAGTCATGTAGAATTCTCTAGAGACTCCTACTCGAGTGAAATAAATATGTAGGTTATCACTAATAATCTTTTCCCAATGGATAATTTCATTTCCTACCAATACCTCTTCATAAATTTGAAAATCCATTCATAGAAAGTGGAGGTAGTGGATAGGCCCATCACACTACTTACTATAGTCACCAAACCATTGATTTTTATCTTGAAATAACTCTTGTAAAAGGCCTTAGGTAGTTTGGAGATTGTAGGGTTAAAGATCTTCATCCACCTAGAATTGATAACTCTCCTACATTCCTTTGGCCCCTGGTTATAGAATGTCAATCCATCATCCTTAGTTAAGTCAACCATAATAGGGTAGACTACGATACAAAAATCCACTGCCAGAGCTTGAATTGGAAGGTCTTCCAAAATTGTGCCATAATTAGTAGTTATCCTCCTTAAACTAGGATGATAATGGTTGGCACATTCTATTATAATCTCAAGGCATTGGGTAGATGTGGGAAAGCATGTTTCCTAAGCAATATTATTTCTTACCAGCATATTGGCTCTCTTTGTTAGGTTGGGCCCATACATCCTTTGTCTAAAATCCTCCATATCTATATGCCCCAAATTTGTATCTGATACTAAATTCCAAACTAAAGTGATCATGGAGGAGGGAGATACACCTTTGAATTCAAACTTCATGTCCTTAATCCTAGACATCACCATATAAGAAGACAACCATAATGGAATTTCTTTCAAAACCATATTATATTTAGTTATAATGGTTTTGTGGGATTTTCATACTTAGGATGATGTCAATATTTGCAAAAGGTTTTGGTTGATTTACTTTGAGATGATTCAATTATATGCAGTGAAAAAATTCTTCAAACATCATAACTTTATTCACTAGAAAAGGAGAAGCAATCATTGAAATAAAAGAACCTTGTCTACCCATGTGAAGCTTTAATTGTGCTTAGGATAGGATGGAAGCTTCTACAATATCTAACAATATTGAAAATCTCTAGAATTTCATGTTTACCCATAGGTTACAAGTGTTTTGCAAAACAAAAAAGAGGCTAGGAGGGATGTAGGATGCATATAATTTCCAAGGCCCTTTAGGTTTTTACAATTAGGACATAGAGCTCTATGTAGGAAATGGATGTGGGTTAAGAAAGGTAGTTAGGACATTACGGTACATCCATCCTAAAGATAACACCCAATAATTAGAGATTACTACACATTCTACACAAATATGTGGATCTTTCGAATTTGCAAGGAAAAGTAGTGACAATAGATATTTCCATATCCCTTATCGAAATCCATGAAGGTGATGCATAAGTTATTTATGGAAATCAAGTGGGGAATTAGATTTGTGGGAAAAGTTCCAAGGGAAGGATAAACAATATCCACTTTATTTACAAAATTTTGTAGGAAACCCATAGATTCTCTTGCTATGGGAAATCTAAGAGGGTTTAGATTTCGTGGGGGAAGTTTGGTGAAGTGGAAAATTCCACTTCCACTCCTAAATTTCATATAAAATAGATGAAAATATGAATTTGTGGAGAATCAAGTGGGTGGAGGACATAGGGTGAACATGCCATCACCAAAGAAACTGTGGGGATTTGGAGGCCCTAAGTGATTTTAAAATCATCCTACCCTCTATGGAAATTCTTAAAGTAGAAAAGGGGCAAATGCTAGATATTTAGGGGAATTTTAGGGCAAGCATAATCATGATGAAATTTCATAAATAAACTTAGGTGTGGGTTACAACAAAGATACCTAAATTTCCCTAGGTTCATGTCGACAATCTGACTATATTGGATTTACTCATTTTAATAGGGTATTTATCTAGTTCCAATGGTCAAATTTCAAAAGTGTACTAACAAAATGGTAATTTTTTTAAGGCCCTCTAAAATCCCTAGTCATCTTATAACCATGGAGAAGCTATTAGTTCAAAAACCTATCTAGTCAGAAATATGTCAGGAGTGCAGATTTTACCCTAGGTTGGGTTGAAGCCCACCTCTAGTACTTATATTATAGTGAGTGTACATTCAAGATAAGAATAGTTTCTAGATTATTTGTGAAGGTCGCCTCAACTAGAGATTCAAAATTTTCAAATGGAGATATGAGAGTTTTAAGAGTAAATGGTATTGAAATGATAATGAAAATTAGCTTAAATATCTTGTAATCCCCCTTAACTAGTAGCCATAAATGTAGACTAGGTGGCTAGATAGGTAGTGACATAGCCTCTGCATCATGAGTATGTGAAAATACATTTAGACAAAAAATGAGGACCTGCTAGATTGTGAGTAAAACTCCACAGAGTTTAGAAAAAAATGAAATGCACAAGATTTATGAGTTTGTATGACCATATAGGATATTTCAAAAAGAGACATATGTCTGGATGCATCTTAAGACTTTACAAATGAAACAACATCCTAAATTTCCACATTTTAACTCAAAAAACATTTAGGACTAGTTTGCAAGAAAATGGGATCCAGAGGGATTAAACACATTCAGATCTATCTTGAAATTGTACGGTGTGTGTATAAACAAGGTTTTGCAAAGAGGAAGGAGGATCTGGGATTTGTTTGAAAATCTGCATCTTTCTCCTAGTGGAAACTCCACAACTTGCATTAAGGGGGTAAATAGAGGTTCTAACAAAGGAAAACTTGAAAAAGGTCTTCTTAAAGAGGTCAAGATGTTAATAATAAGAAAATAACCCTCGAAAGTATTCTTGAAAATCACTCCTTAAGCTATGATACCTAAAAGATGAGACTTAAAGATAAATAAAAATAAAAGGAGGGGGGTCCACATTTGTCAAATAAAAAAAGGGAATGTGTACAAGGCACAACATCACCTGGACACCGCATCAAGAGATAATGAAGCCCAATAGTTTCCCTAATGTGACCCCAAATACACACTTTAAAATAAGGTGAACCTTGTATTCCCACATCTGTTGGAAGATTGTTAGAGGACACATAATCTTCCATAATGTCATGCAACATGTTGTGGAATTAATTTTAATCTTTACTAGTTACAGGTTATTAGATACACATTAATAGAAAGGTAATAACACATCAAAAACAAGTACAATGCTCACAGCACAAGATATACATGGGGAAAACCCTTTTAGGTAAAAAATCCCACACTCCAAAACCTACACAATGTATTATCAAATCAAAAGATGATTACAACACACTTGCAATGCAAGCTCTTTCAGGAGTACACAAATGCCAATTCTCATTTGTATCCCACGACCTTTCACATTCTTTAGCCACTTATTTATCAAGTTGCTTTGGTAGTTACCCAATGTAAGTTTCTCATGTCGGCCAATAACTAACTACGGACGTCTTTATTAAATATAGGGCACTTTTTTCTTCTGGGGAATTACCCCCGAGCCCTTGGTCGAGGGCACTACCCCTAGCTATCCACATTGGGGGCATTTCCCCCAAGTCCCTACCATGGGCTCCACCCCCTTGCACTCCTCCGTTAATTATTTTAGGGCAAACCATAGCTAACAAAGTCACCAAAATTTATCCTATTGCAAGTACCCACAAAGTGTCAACCCAAGTCAAGATGGGACACCTACCTCCTCATATGAGGAAAAACATTACATAGAAAATTATAATAGTAGGATAGAATAAATAAATACAACATTAGGATCTCTCTCTCTCTCTACCCCACTTTCTATATTTTCCCTCTCTCTAACTCTAACTTTCTCCCCCCGTCTCTCTCTCCCCCTCTGCCTCTCCCTCTTCCACTCTATATATCTATCTAGATCCCTCTCTATCTCTCCCTCTCCCCCTATATGTAGAGAGAGAGATAAAGAGATATAGAGGGAGGGAGGGAGAGATATAAGGATAGAGTTAGAGAGAGGGGGAGGGAAGGATATATATATATATAGAGAGAGAGGGAGATAAAGAGAGGTAGGGGGAGAGGGAGAGATAGAAAGAGATAGAGAGGAAGAGGGAGAGGGGGAGAGAGGGAGAGAGAGATAGAGTTATAGAGAGGAAAAATGTAGTAAGTAGGGTAGATAGAGAGATAGAGAGGGAGAGATAAAGAGAGAGGGGGGAGGGAGATAGAGAGACAAGGAGAAAGAGAGAAATGGAAGGGAGGTAGAGATAGAGAGGTAGAGGGAGATATATAACGAGATAGCGAGAGAGAAAGAAAGAGATGGAGGGGGAGGGAGAGACATATAGAGATAGTGAGAGAGAAATATAAAGAGATAGAGAGAGGTAGAGAATAAGAGAGAGAGAGAGAGATAGATATAGAGATAGAAACAAGGGGAAAGATCTATAGAGGGAGAGAGAGATATAAAGATGAGTAAGAGAGAGGGAGAGAGGGAAGGAAGGAGAGAGATCGCTCGATAGAGAGAGGAAGGGAGGGAGAGATATCTTGATAGAGAGAGAGGGAAAGAGAGAGAGAAATATATAGAGATATAGATCTAGGGAGAAAAAGAGGGAAAGATTAAGAGATAGAGAGCGGGCATGATAGATAGAGATAGAGAGAGAGGGGGTAGAGATAGATATAGAGAGGATAGAGAGATAGAGATGGAGAGGAGGAGAGATGGAAAGATAGAGAGGGAGAGAGGGAGAGAGAGAGAGATAGAGACAAGGGGATAGAAATAGAAAGAGATAGAGGGAGAGATAGAGAGAGAGCTCAATACAGAGAAAGGGAGAGAGAGAGATAAATAGATAGAGACATAGGTATAGATCTAGGGAGAAAATTAGGGAGAGATAAAGATATAGATAGGGTAAGAGAGAGATATAGATAGAGAGAGGGGGTAGAGATAGAGAGAGAATAGAGAGATAGAGAGGGAGAGGGAGAAATGGAGAGATAGAGAGAGGGGAGAGATAGAGAGATAGAGAGGGAAAGGAAAAGGGAGAGGGAGAGATATAGAGACAAGGGGATAGAGACAGAAAGAGATAGAGAGATAGTATTATAGCGATGGAAAGATACAAAGAGATAGAGATGTAGAGTTAGAGAGAGGGAGAATTAGAGAGATATAGAGGGGGAGACATAGAAAGATTTAGGGGGGATAGGAATAAATAGAGAGAGATAGAGAGAGGGAGATATAAAGAGATAGAGAGAGGGGTACATATAGAGATAGAGAAGGAGACATAGAGAGATGGAGAGGGAGAGGGAGAGGTAGAGGGAGAGGGAGAGGGGGGAGAGATAGAAATAGATAGAGAGAGATGGAGATAGAGAGAGGGAGATAGAGAGAGAGAGGGAGAGAGGGGGGAGAGAGGGGGGAGAGATAGAAAGAGATAGCTCGGGGGAGATGGAAAATATAGAAAGTGGGGTAGAGAGAGAGGGAGGATAGATAGATAAAGATATAGAGGGAGAGATAGAGAGAGACATAAGGGGTCCATTTTCCTTTACACTAATGCATGTTGTTGAACCCCTAAATTTGGCTAAGTCTGAAACCCTGAAACCCTGAAAATTTGACTAAGTCTAAAATTTGAGGGATCCTCCAAATTCTAGAATTTACAATTTATTTCATATGGATTTGAAACCACTCTCAAACATCCAGCTAGTATATACATAAAATATAAATTAAAGTATAATAAATGTAAATGGTAAAAGGTAAATACTAACTTATACTTAAATGTTTATTTTATGTATATACCCTTGGTCTCTTCCTAGAGTGAAGGAAGTTCAAGGATTCCCATTTTAACTACTTTAAAACATGAGTGCATTATAATGCACTCGCGCTATGGCTTGGTAGTTACCAATCCTATGCTCAGTAACTACCAAACCATAACACTAGCACATTACGGCTTGTTTTGACCAAAAAGTAGTTTTGGCCAATTTTTAGTCCCCCATATTTTTGCACATGCCCAGTATGAATGAAAATGATAAAGATTACCACAACATGTAAAACCCTAGTTGGAGTAGATAACTCAAGGTCATGCACCAACAAGGAGATAGATAAAGATAGCTTGAACTTCCTTTAAGACCTGTAAATAAGCATTATAACATCCACAAGCATGTAGCAATTCCAAGCATGAAGAGAACTTGAGCATAGGAGATCAATCATGTAAGCAAATCTAATCTTCTCTTCACAAGAAAGTAGTCATCTAGGTGTAAAATCAATAACAAGACTCCTCTATATATACATTTGTACTCACCAACAATGAATAAATTCAAATGGGGAGAACATATAAAAGATAATGAGGTGTTCTAAGCTGAAACCACAAAAATAGGGATAAAGTAACCATCTAGGACTAGGGCACTAAGAACCCTAGTCCTTTAGCCCCATAAACTCTTAGGAGTGTTATTTAAGGTGGGCTTAGATTAGTCCTAAGTTTACTTTGTTAGGTTTATTCATCAGGATCAAGATTTAATCATTTAGTGTTCAAAAAGGTGTTAAAATAGGTCCTGATTAACAAGGGTAAACATTTTACTCCATAACATTTTGCCCCCACTTTAGCATGGGTACAAACTTACATTTGAACTCACACTAAAGTAAGGAGAACATAGATTTCAAACATGAAAGCATAGAAGCCCAAAGAATTCTGCCAAGTTGTGGACTATAGTAGTGCCCAAGCTTAGGATTCTAAGGTTACAAACACATAAGCAAAGATATTTCAAACATGCAAGACATTGTAATATAATTCACACATATGTGGAGTACTACAAGCAGACATAAGGAATACACGTGAGAGACACGTAATACACAAAGGTAATACATTCCATACACAATGCATACACACTTGACACAAAGCATACACATAAGACATAAAGAATACATAGAATACACATGCAAAACATTATGAAGGCACACAAAAGACATGGAATCATTAAGATAATAGAAGCTCAAACAAACAAGGAAACAAGCACACAAGGCACATGACTCTGACACTATCTTGCTTTGTTGCTAGGGGTCATGTGAAGAGAAGTGTTCACATGGATCATGGACTAGTAAGGACATCAAATTACTAGGTGACCATGACAAGTCACACGAAGTGCATGAGATAGCAAACTTCGTTATATTAGGTGGCTCATGGACCAAATGGAAACATCACAGGCTAGTGAGGATTGCTGAGTCACTAGGTGAGTTCCATGTCAACTATAATAAACAAGTATGTAATCAAAAGAGCATAGCGTGATGTATGCCCCCACCTTAAAGTGATTGCGAACTCCTATCACGGAGCAATTGCATTATGGTAGAACAAACTACAAGATAGGCACGAGAGCTTTTCGGAAGCACATGCCCATATGATATTTGTTTCCAAAAGCTACATTGCAACAAGGGGTTTCCCCAAAAAAGGCAAATAGAGGTGATGTTGTGAGCATGATACATAATGGCTTGTGTAGTCATGGTCTGATGCCAAGTATAGAAAGAAGGTGCCACATAAATCAAATCACACAAAAAAGATAACAAGTTAGATTAAATTATAAAGTAATAACACAAAGGGATCTACTTGATTGGTGTCAGTATATGAATGGTTGTATATGGAATTATAAATATTAGGAATTGTCATCATCTACCAATTGGTAGAACTATGGAGACAAAGGAAGAAATATCACATGGAAACAAATATAAAAACCTTGGGTCAACAAGGAAGAACACCAAATCATCCTACACCTTGCATCATCCCCAAAGGAAACAACAATGTGACTTATGAAATATAGAAGAATGATGATACAAATAGAGATAATGTCACAAAGGATTTTGGTCCCTTTGTATCCTTGTACCTACAAGGGTGTCCAAGGTCATCTAAAGAGAGCTTAATGATAACATAAACAACGCATCAAGTGACACATTATGGGGAAAACAATCACATGCACTCATGATACAATAGAAATAGGGTCCACACTTGTAACTTGGCCTAAAGCAAATCGTCCTTCTCCCAATCTTTCTCATCACCATTTTGGGAAGGTGGACAAGTTGCAAGAGGAACTATGGCAAGTGTGGTGTAAGGAACAAGAGCCATACCTATATCACTATTATCTTCAAGTTCTCTATCAGAATATAGCACGATAGGTTCCACTATGGTTTGTGAAGCATTATCTTTCAATAGAGGAGACAACACACTAGTAGATATCTCTTTTGCATCCATCAGTGGTAGATGCTTACAAGGAGGAAGATTCTCCTCTCTTGCAGCAAGGTGATCCATAGCATGATGATGCTTCTTTCATTCTCTTGCAATTTAATTTCACTTAGCTTTGTTTGTGATGTTTGTTAAGGGAACTGTAGTATCTTCCAATGTGGGTTCCTCTTCTTCCTTTGCTTCAAGAACATTAGAAGAAACAAGAGGAACTACTCAAGGTTGAGAGACCATGGGGGAGGGTTCCTCGATGCTCTTCCTTCTCAACTTGTGAAACATGTGGAAGTACTTGAGCATCCACAAGCCGTTGAGAAACCTCAGGAAATAATACATGCACAACTGATTTATTTCCACTAGTGTCCATAGAGGCAGGTTGGACAAAAGTGATATTTTGATTGTGGGGAGGTTTGTTTTGTGCTTGACGGTTTCCTCATTGTCCTTGAAGTGATGGTCAAGGATGAACCTCAGCATATCTACCAAACACTTGAGGATGAGGAAGAATGTTCAATTTGGGATTAACTTCATTCACCACCTATGGGATAGGGGAAATTACTGTCGTGGCCTCAGAAGATTGAGGAGGTTCAGGGACATCAAAAGGAGGTATGTTACTAAGTGACAACCCTACAATTTTCTATGCTGTAATTTTTTTATATGACAAAAAGAATAAATCCTTTCTAGCTCGAGCAACTCCAACTGGTTTAGGCCAGAAGTAGTCAAGTGTAAAGTGTCCATGATGAGCAATGGGCTTGTACCAACTATGATGTACAATGTGGACACGTCCCTCAAATGGAAAATTTAAGCACTTATGAACCATAGAGGGGACTGCCTTCATGGAGTGGAGCCATGGGCGACCTAGCTTCACATGAAATAAGTACGATGTTGGAATGATAATAAAAGTAACATCCAAATATCTTGGCCTGACCTTGACAGTGAGGGTCAAGGAACCAAGAGTTGGAAGAATAGACCTATCATGTGCTCTAATCACTATTTCTAATACATCATAGTTATCACAGTGTAAACCATGCATGTAGAGAAACTCTTTAGTTACTACATTTACCATGCTTATAAGATCTATCATAGACCTCTTATAGGTTTATAGTTGATTTGAATAGTGATGTATAGAGGTCCATCAAGAGATTCAATAGTAGAATCATGAGGAGTAAAGGATATAGTTGGTTTAGGTTCTACCCGCTCTTTATGAGAGCGCATATCCACCATACAAACATCACCTTCATAGTCTTATTCTTTATTATTATAAGTACACAATATTTCTTGAGATGGATCCACAAAAGTATATTCATGATGAGGTAATGGATTTGTATATATTTTTAGGTTTTGATTAGTTGGAGCCATTGATTTATTTCCTTTGTCATTTAAACCAGCAACCTGGATGACGTTGGAATCAATGAGGTCTTGAACATCATGTTTAGGATGAATACATCTTTCAGTGTCATGACCAACAGTGCAGTAAAATTAAAAAAAGGCCTTCGAATAGAAAGAATATGCTTGTATATTACTTGGATCAAGAGGTCGAATGGGTGGAAGCTTGATGAGATTGTTGTTCAATAATTGCATCATTATAGAGTAGAGAGACTCTAATAATAGTGTGAAATGTCTTGTCTTTGGTTTCAATTTATATGGGGCAGGAGTAGAAGGTGATGCAACTGCGACATGTTTTCTTATGTTATTGGCTGAAATTGCATTGGTTTTGATGATATTTTGTTGTTTCTTTTGAATGAATGATTGTGTGAGGCTTTAGACTAACCAACCAGAGCCAATGGGGATTATTCTCATACTAACTAACCCATAGTTGGTAATTGTAAAGAGTTGTGCAAACATGAGTGAAAGATTCATAACGCATGGATAATATTTTATCATGGATGTGAGGTTGTAAGTTTTAAATAAAGATTCTTTGTACATCAACATCTAGAATAGCATATTGAATTTGTGAAAAGAGAGCTTTATAACACCCCATAAAATATGTTACTTTCTCTTTTATTCCTTGTTTGCAACAAACCAAATCGATCAAAAAGACTTGAGGTTAATTTTTTGCTTTAAAGTGTTCGAGGAACTTATTGATTATTTGTGAAAAAGAAGTGATTGAATTAGGAGGCAATGAGAAAAACCAATCCAAGGCCATGTCTTTGAGTGACCTAGGAAAGATTTTTGACAAAATTTCATCTTCAAAGAAGAAATCACTACACATAGTTGTAAAGGTTGCCACATGGTTGTTAGGGTCTCCCTTCCCATTATACTTCTCAAAGTGAGGGGTTTCAAACTTCTCGGACATTTGATCTCTTAAGATAGGATAAGATAAAGGGATACAAAAATAATGTGATGTCATAGAGGGTTTCAAGGGACTTTGGTTTATGTTTTCTAATTTTTGTTGGATGGAGTTCATATTTTGCAAAAGTTGATTGATGACAGGGTCAGAAAGTGAACTAGGTTGAGATTGGTATGAATGAACATGGCTAACCATAGGTTGTGACATTGTATGACTGGTTTTTTGGAAAGTGATATTAGGATTAGTTTTATTTGATGTAGGTGGTGTGACAATAGGTTTAATATTTGGATAATTGAAGGGAGTGATACTATAATGATGAACAAAACTCTCAAGGGATAACCCAACACATGTGGTAACACTATTACTAGGTTGTGTAGTTGTGGTGGTAATAGTAGAAGTGTATGTAGGAATAGGGAGTGTAGGTATAGGTGCCAACATTTGAGTCCCTATTTGATTAGAAGAAGTCACATTAGTGATGATTTTGACACAACTAGATGAAGATAAAATGGTGTTTTGCACTATATGAGCTAGGCCATGTAAGACTTCTAATCTCTCTTGTCCTTCAAGAAATAGAATTTTTAGACTCTCAACAACAGGGATGGCCTCTTCAGCTATATATTCTGAGCTTACAAATTACTAAAAATTAGTTGACTTAGTGTTTAATCTTTGAATTTGAGATTTAGGAACATGAGCCACAAGGTCCTCTATGTTGATGGATTCATGAAAAGTTGATGCTTTTGGGATATGCGAAGTAGGGATATCATGAAGAAGTGATGTGTTGCAAATATGTGCCTAAGCAGTGTTGTCATTGATGTCAACATATCCTTGTTGCCATTGGTGTCAATTGTATCCTATTTTGCTATCTGTATAGAAGTTCAGATTGTTGAGGATATTGAGAAAATTAATGATGATCAATGTATATGGACCATATGGATGTATAGAGGTTTGACTAAAGAAGCTCCAGTTATGATTTGAGAAGTTCGCATCAAGATCTGAGGAAGTTATGGCCATCTGAGTAGAACTGGTTCTTGCAATACTCAGGAGAGACAGAGTGACAGGAAAGAGGTCTGGATTGCTCTGGTAGCGTAAAATGATGATCTGTGGATCTAGAGGCATGTTTGGAAAGTTAGTGTGTATCATTAATACAAGTGGCTCATGGTTTGGAGGTCTTCAAGCAATCTTTCTACTTTGACAGTCATGACAACTACTGTTCTTGAGGTTCCGGATAAAGATGCAAGTGATTTTGATGAGTTGGAGGAGTGTGGATGTTTCTACTAAACTCAATGTGCTTGTAGACATCTCTAGTTCATGTAGCTGTTGTGTTGGAGGTCAGCATTGAAGTTTAAGCTTGTTTTTCAAGATTTTCCTTTTCATTGTTGATGTTCTTCCCAGTCTTGGCCGACCGGATGATCCTAGCATGCTGCAGATAATCTAAGAGAATTTTATGAAGTGTGGCGTGTTTGTAAAGAAAGATTCAAGTCTCAGTTGTGTTTGGCCAACAGTGTAATGATCTGTGTCAAGTCTAGCCGACCTTGTTGATCATTCCAAGGTTGATGAAGCATACAAATACTTGTTGAAGAGTTGTTGAAAATTATCCTTGAATGAAATGAATTAAATTTGAAGAAAGGATCAGAAGCAGAGCAAATAAGAAGAGGAGTGAAAGCAGTATAAAGTGAAGAGTCAGAGAAGAAGAATCTGGATATAGAAGCAGAGGATTTTGTGAGCATTAATGAAACTAAACTAGGCATGAAAAGATGTTAATTATCAGTTAGTTCTTTCTATGTTAAACTCAAATTTTTGTAGGCAGTGTGCCTCTCTTTTGAGCAGTGAGCCCAAAGGCAAGTGCCTTCCCATTCTTTTAAGTACTTTTAAAAGGGTAGGAATCTTGTGGGCTAACACCCACCATGGTTTTGCCCTTAACCAGGTTTCCACGTCAAAAATCTTGGTGTCAAATGTGTTGATTATGTGTTAATGTTAAATGCTTTAATGTTTACATCATTAATCAAATTGCCAATTGTGAAAGAAGATTAAAAGAAAAGAAAAGATTAATTTTGGGGACAACTGATTCACCCCCCCTCTCAGTTGTTTGGGCTAATTCCAACAATTGGTATCAGAGCCAGATCCTCTAAAAGAAGCTTCACCACTTGAGGAGATCTAAGATGTCGAATTATAAGAAGGAAAGTTCAAGATTTGATGGAACAAATTACTCCCTTTGGAAGGTATGCATGCAGTGTCATTTGGAATGTATTAGTAATGACTTTTGGTCGATAACAAAGAACGAGTATAAGATTTCGACGAAAGGCCCTACTACTCTAGATGAACTCAGGGAAGTTGAATGCAATATTTGAGCCAAAGAAGCTTTATTGAGTGTCCTTTCAGATACAGAATTGGAAAATGTCCTGGATTTGAAAACTACCCATGAAATCTAGAAAAAGATGGAAAATCTGTATGAAGGTGACAAATATGTTAAATGTGCCAAGCTACAAAGCCTGAAGGGTAAATATGAAAGATTGGTAATGAGGGAAGATGAAAACATTGCTTCCTACATGCAGAAAGTAAATGAACTTGTGACCGGTATCAGAAATGCAGGTGGAGTATTGGAAGAATCAGAAATTGTTACAAAAGTGCTTAGATCCTTACCTGCAACATACAAGCATAAAACTGCAGCCATTGAAGAAATCAGGACAATAACAACTATGACAAGAGATCAGTTCATTGGTAAGATTTTAGCATTTGAAATGAGTGAGTTTGGTATTTCTCTCCCTAAGTCTGAATCTGCATTCAAGACTAGTGTATATGGAAAGCAAAGATATGATCCGGGTGAAAGTTCTTCAAGAAGATTAAATAGATTTGTGAAGATAAGGAAGGATCTCGAGGATGATAAAATTGATATTGCAGATCTTGAAGCTCTTATTGCCAAAAAAATGCCAAGAGGATCTAGTAAGTATGAAGGAAAGTTGCCATTAAAATATTTTTCTTGTAATAAGATTGGTCATTTTGCCTCAAGGTGTCCAGAGAGGTTTTCAAAACCAAACCCTAATAGATACAAAAGTCAGAAAAATTGCTACTATGTCTAAGAAGCTGGAGAAGGAGTCATAGATGATGAATCTGATCATGGAGAAAGTGATTGGGTGTTCATTGCTATTAAAGAAGAAGATCCAATGTCTAGTGAATCTACTAGCTGCGCAAATGTGGACAGTGCCTTGGCTGCTCAAGTTATTGAAAAGGATGAATGGGTGATTGATAGCGGATGTTCTCATCATATGATTGGTGACAAGAGTAAGTTTGTGAATTTTGAAAAATATGAAGGCAAGCTTGTGAAATTTGGAGACAACTCAACTGGTAGAATCCGTGGCAAGGGATCCATCTCTTTTGATGGTAAGAATTGCACCAATGATGTTCCATATGTGGAAGGCCTTAAACATAATCTTCTCAGTGTTGGATAGTTGGTTGACAAGGGTTATGATCTTTGATTCAAGGATGGAAAATGCAGAATCTTGGAGAGCTTCGGAACTGAAATTGCATCTGGTACTCAAACTAAATTTTATTTAAGCAGTTCTAGCAAAAGTTGTTTGATTGCTCAGACAGATCAAAGTTGGTTATGGCATAGGAGGATATGTCATGTGAATTTTGAAAACATTATCAAAATAAGTTCCACTTAGGCTGTAAGAGATCTTCCAGGACTTGTGAAACCTGATAGCATATGTAGAGAAATTCAATTGGGTAAACAGAACATAATTTCATTCAAAAGCAAGGAACAATCTTCTAGTGGGCGATTGGAATTGGTACATACTGATCTTTGTGGTCCTACTAGAATTAGGAGTGTGCAGGGAGACAAATATTTCATGTTGTTGATTGATGATTACTCCCAGATGATGTGGGTAACTTTCCTAAAAGAAAAATTCGAAGCTCTTGATAAGTTTAAAGTGTTCAAGATGATGGTTGAAAATGAGATTGGTGGGAAACTGAAGTGTCTGAGATCTGACAGAGGTGGAGAATTTACTTCTGGTGAGTTTAATACTTTCTATGAAAGGCATGGAATAAAAAGATAGTTATCTACTCCTAGGACTCCTCAGCAAAATGGAGTTGTGGAAAGGAAGAATCAGACCATTCAAGAAGCTGCCAGGACCATGATGATGGAAACAAATGTTCCTCAAGTTTATTGGAGAGAAGCTGTGAGTACTACTATCTACACTCTCAACCAAGTGCAGATAAAAGGAAATTTTGGTAAGACTCCTTATGAACTATGGTTTGGTCATCCTCTTACTATGAGATATTTCAGAGTTTTTGGTAGTAAATGCTATATCAAAAGAGATGAGGATTTAGGTAAGTTTGATGCAAGAAGTGATGAAGGAATATTTTTGGGATACTCTACTCAAAGTAAGGCTTATTGGTGCTTCAACAAGAGGTTGAAAAAGATTGTTGAAAGTGCTAATGTTAAAGTTGATGAAAGCAAAGAAGGACATTCTAGGTACTGCGGATATGATTCAGATGATCAAGATGAAAGTCAAAGTCAAGGAAGGAAAGTTCAAAAGTAGACTCAGATCTAGATTGATCTGGTAACTCTAGTAACTCAAGAGGTTAGTGCAGATGATGAGGAACAATCTCAAGAAATAGAAGTTCAAACAATTCCCAAAACTCCCAGGTATGTAAGGTTGAATCATCCTGAAGGTTAGATCATAGGAGATAAGAGTAAAGGTGTTCGAACTAGGAGAAAATTTTTTGAAGATCAAGAGGAGATTTGTTTGATTTCAAAGATTGAACCTAAATCAGTAAGTGAAGCTTGCAATGATGAAAATTGGGTTAAAGCAATGGAAGAAGAATTGATGCAAATTGAAAAGAATCACACTTGGGATCTTGTTCCTAGACCTGAGGACAAAAATGTGATTGGAACCAAATGAGTCTTCCAGAATAAACTAAATGAAGATGGTGAGGTTGTAAGAAACAAGGCAAGGTTGGTATGTAAAGGCTATTCTCAAGTGGAAGGAATTGATTTTGAAGAAACTTTTGCTCTGGTGGCAAGGATAGAGGCAGTCAGATTATTTCTTGCTTTTGCTACTTTCAAAGATTTTAAAGTTTATCGGATGGATATAAAATCAACATTCCTAAATGGAGAGTTGGAGGAAGAAGTCTACATTGAACAACCGAAAGGATTTTAGTTGTTTGATTAGAGAGATATGGTTTGCAGACTAAGAAAAGCATTGTATGGACTTAAGCAAGCCCCAAGAGCCTAGTATGCAAGATTGGATAAGCATTTGCTCAAGCTAGGATTTAGCAAAGGTACCGCTGATAGTAATCTATACTTCAAAATTAATCATGAGGACATTCTAATTGTTGAATTCTTTGTTGATGATATCATTTTTGGTGGGAATGAATGTATGTGCAAAGCATTTGCTGATCAAATGAAAAGTGAGTTTGAGATGTCACTATTTGGTGAGATGAATTTCTTCTTAGGTTTGTAAATTGTTCAGTCAGATAAAGGTATCTTCATATCTCAATCCAAGTATGTGAAATAATTATTGAAGAAGTTTGGAATGGAAGATTCAAAGCTAGTAGGTACACCTATGGTAACCAGATACAAGCTAAGCAAAGATGATGACTCCCCCAAGGCAAATCAGAAAAGGTAAGATCAATGATTGGAGGATTACTCTATCTGACTCAGAATAGACCTGACATCATGAATGCAGTTGGACTTCTTGCCAAATTTCAAGCTGATCCAAAAGAATCCCATGTTGTGGTAGTCAAAAGGATTTTCAGATATCTCAAGGGGACAATTAATTATGGACTGTGGTATCCAAAGGACAATGGCTTCACTCTTCATGCATATATAGATAATGATTGGATAGGAGATGTGGATGACAAAAAAAGTACTAGTGGTGGTGCATTCTTCTTGATAATAATATTGGTCTCTTGGATGAGCAAAAAGAAAGAGGCAATATCCCTGTCTACTGCAGAGGCAGAGTATATAGCAATAGCAAATAATTGTTCTTAAGTTTTGTGGATGAAGTAAATGCTCAAGGACATTAGAATTGTATTTGAGGAGCCAGTGACATTTTTCTATGATAATTCAAGTGCTATAAGCATTTCAAAGAATCCAGTATTGTACTCAAAGACAAAGCATATATCTATCAAGTTTCATTTCTTGAGAGAAAGTAAATGAGAATGAAGTCAAGTTGGAGTTTGTGTCTTCCAAAGATCAAATTGTAGATATCTTCACTAAGCCTCTTCCCAAGGATACTTTTGAGTATCTCAGAGAAAAGTTAGGGGTTATTACCCCTCCTAATCAGAACTAAGTTGCACTAAGGTGCATCATTTTGGTGGAATTCACATTCATATCTTGTGATCCGGATTGATGTTAAGGAGTTACTACTCAAGGGGGAGTAGTCAGTATTCAAATTTTGGGATTAGTCTGAAGCAAAAAGGGAGAAAATATGGCAAATATGCGCCCTTTTCCATTGATGTCAAAGGGTGAGAGAAGTCATGTGAAAAACTAGTTGCTGATGTAAGGGGGAGCAGTAAAGAAAGTAATTGTAAAAGTGAGAAGAGAAAGGGGGAGAAGTTATTGTCTTGATGGTTGAATTCAGTTTTTCACATCATATGTTGCCATTAATGACAAAGGGGGAGATTGTTGCAAATATGCGTCTAAGCGTTGTCATTGATGTCAACATATCCTTGTTGCCATTGGTTTCAACTGTATCCTATTTTGCTATCTGTATAGAAGACTGGATTGTTGAGGATATTGAGAAAATTAATGATGATCAATGTATGCAAACCATATGGATGTGTAGAGGTTTGCCTAAAGAAGCTCTAGTTATGATTTGAGAAGTTCGCATCAAGATCTGAGGAAGTTATGGTAATTTGAGTAGAATCGGTTCTTACAATACTCAGGAGAGATAGAGTGATAGAAAAGACGTCCGAATTGCTTCAGTAACATAAAATGATGATCTACGGATCTAGAGGCATGTTTGGAAAGTCAGTGTGTATCATCAATACAAGTGGCTTGGGGTTTGGAAGTCTGCAAGTAATCTTTCTACTTTGACAGTCATGACAAATAGTGTTCTTAAGGTTCCAGATAAAGATGCAAGTGATTCTAATGAGTTAGAGGAGTGCGGATGTTTCTGCTGAACTCAATGTGCTTGTAGAGATCTCTGGTTTATGTAGCTACTATGTTGGAGGTCCATATTGAAGTTTAAGCTCGTTTTTGAAGATTTTGTTTTTCGTTGTTGATGTTCTTCCCAGTCTTGGCCAACTAGATGATCCTAGCGTGTTGCGAATAATCTAAGAGTATTTTATGAAGTGTGGAATGTTTCTAGAGAAAGATTCAAGTCTCAGTTGTGTTTGACTAATAGTGTAATGATTCGCGTCAAGTCTAGCTGACCTTGTTGATCACTCCAAGGTTGATGAAGCATACAAATACTTGTTGAAGAGTTGTTGAAAATGTATATTGAAAAATTTGGATTTGTAAATGGAAATGATCAAACAATTGAAATGCATAACCTAAACCCAAATAATTCAATACCTCGAAGATTCAAGATAAGCTCGATTGATTGATCGCTTTGTTGTGTTGATTGCTCGATTCCGCAGCATAACGTTGATAAGGAGATAGATGATGGATGCAAAGGCTCTGATGATATTTCAACAGCATGTGGATACTTGAGGATCAATGCCCTTTTAGAAAATTTGACAGAATAAGGGTGCTTAAGGCTCAATGCATGCTAATGGCTTGTGAGGGGGTTGATTTATAGGAAAGGCTTGGTTCCAATGGATGGCTAGGATCAATTAGGGCTTTAGGTGAAATGGATGGATAGGATTAAGTTAGGTTTCCTTGCACATTAAGAAATTGTAGTCATATGACATGTGGCAAAGGAGGATGAGGCTTAGGTGTGCTTGTGTAGATAAATACTAAAATTAGGTCCCATTAGTTGTGCATATGAAAGATAAAAGTCGTAACACAACACATGATTGACTAGACAAGTGTTGGAATGTGATGAAAGATAAGTGTTTAATTCAAATAAAATATTTGAATTAGTTGGGATATGAGTTAGAAATTAATTAAATAAATAAGATTTATTTAATTAATTGGATAAATGAATAAGATGGGATAAGATATGGAGGACTTAATTCAAATAAAATATTTGAATTAGTTGGGATAGGAGTTGAAAATTAATTAAATAAATAAGATTTATTTAATTAATTAGAAAGTGGGATTATGCATGTGAAATTAATTAAATAAATAAAATTTATTTAATTAATTGGCTAAGTAGGATAAAGATGGGGATTTTAATTAAATAAATAAAATTTATTTAATTAATTGGCTTAATGGATAAATGGGATTAAGAGTGGGATTTAGGACAAAAATGGCTTATGATGTTTAGGATAATGTTTTAACAAGGTGTTGCAAGACATACACAAAGTTGGGACAATTTTGGGTGTCTACATTTTGCCCCTCTTTGAGATGATGTTCGAGATGATGAGCTTTGTGTCGAGTAACATCATTTCAAAGAAGTTAAGGTATGGATAATTGATAGGGATGTTGACAACGACGACGACGATGATGATAGAAAGGATAGGTTGGTGATGCCCCCTCGAGAGGATAGGTGGGTTGGACAAACACGAGTATGCTCTCGAAAAGAAATGGCTTGGCTACAAAAGAAAGATAAGGGAATGGATAGAAGAAATGGATGATGCATTATGCTGCAATAGAAAGTGAGCAACCAGGATGTTTGATATAGCACTAGACGTTATACACCAAGGTATAAGGACCAAGGTGACGATGTGTCTTGTGCCCTAGCGTAATACAACCTTGTCTAACGTATGAGGAAGAAAACTTAGAGCATTGAAGTCCTAATGCACAAAAGGTATGATATGACCTTAGATGCAAAGGATAGTGCAAAAAGCTATTCCAACATACACAAGATATGAATATTAGCTGGAATGATATAGATGTGATATAAATGCAAGATAAAAAGATAACACACACAAGCAAGCAAGCAAGCACAAATGATTCAAAAACAAACAAGATATTGCCCCTGTCAAGCTGTAAACCAATGATTAATTGCTAATTGTTGATAGTTGAGAGTGTTGTCATTGCAGGGAAAGCTATATCCCTAGATCAACACAAGGTTGTATGCTGAGTTGGTTGGCTAGTTGATTGATTGATTTAGCTTACAACAAGGCTAGGATCAAGACCATGGATTGCGTTTGGATAACTTGGCTTGATTAATTAACATGATTGGTATGGATTAAGGATGGGCTTGCATTTGGATCTTTGTTTGGAATGGTTGGAAGATGATGAAATGTTGATTAGATTGATTTGATGAAGGATGGATGATTTGTGGTGGATTGAGCTTCTTTTGACTTGCTGAAGTGATTGGATTTGTTTTGATGGCTAGATTGATGTGCTTGATTTTATTTGCTTTAGTGTTAATGTTGATGATTGATAGGATTTGTTTTGATGGTTGGCTTGATGTGCTTTGGTTGTGATGTTTGTTGTTGCTGGGTTGATTGTTTTGATGATTGGATTGTTTTGAATGATGATAGTGATGGTGTGATGATTAGAGTGTCGATTCAATCTAAGCATAAGCAAGTGTTCTCAGTATGCTCAAAGGATGTAAAACAAATAAGGTTATTGCCCTTGTCAAGTCATAAACCAATAATTGATTGTTTGATTGATGATGATAGTGTTGTCATTGCAGGGAAAGCTATATCCCTAGATCAACACAAGGATGTGGGAATGCGATATCCCATTGATGATGATTGATTGGGCTCATGACAAGATTAGGATCAAAAACTTGTTGATTTGATTGGATAATGTTCCTTGATTGATTAGCTTGCTTCATATGGATTAATGTGACTTGGATTTAAGATCATTGCTTAGATTGATTTGATTGATATGATTGGAAATGGATTGATTGAAATGGATTGATTGAAATGGATGAATGAATGTTATTGATAATAAGAATTGATGATGATGATGATTTGATTTTGATTGGATGCTAGAGTGGATTGTTTTGGATGATGTGATTGGTTTTATTGCTTGGATTTTTTGTTGGATATTTGATTTTTTTAGATTTTTCGACATATTTTGATTTTTTTTTTAGATTTTTAAATGTTTTGGAACATCAATGGATTTACAATTTGGGTAGCCTTTGTGCTTGATACCAATGACAAGGGAAAACCAAGTCTAGGTGTAAGGATGGATGAATGGGATTAGATGGATAAAAGGATGGGCTCATAGTAAATGGGATGAAAGGCTCATGAGAATTGGATGGATAGATAAGAGGATTGGCCATATAAGGGATGGATGTGTGTCTCATAATAAATGGATAGTTAGCTTATAGTGGAAAGCTTCATGATAAATGGATGGGGATAAGCTATAAGATGGAAAGCTCGTGATAAGGATACACCATAGTGGATGGATCATAAGGGAGCTAGGATGTGATCTCCAAAGGCTATGTTGCATAGGAGGAACTTGCCCCATTCTAGGTGGTAATGCTGAGGATTTTTACATGAAAAAGTTCATGACCATGGGATGACATGATAGGTTTTACATGACAAGGTGTATGATAGGTGGATAATGATAATATGGATTGATGATGAAGGTATGAGGTATACCAAGAGATATCCAAAGCATGTTTCAAGATTTTGCCCCTATGTCTTCATCAAAATCAAAAGGCAGAAGGATGGATGAATGGATAAATAGATTCAATAGGATAGGCTTGTTTATGTAATGGCTAAGGATGGTAGGATGGTAAATGATATAATGGGATAGATAGTTTGGAAATGGATAGGTTGGATGGGACAATATGCCCCCAAGTGTAAGTGACATAGAAGATCAACCTACACATGACGCCTGTTTGCCAGGTTTTCATCATGGTACTTATCCAAGGTGCCTGTTTACCAGGTTTTCACCATTGGATGAAGGGATTTCTCTTTACTATTTTAACTTTTTTCTTTTTCTTTTATTTTCTTTATTTTCCCTTTTTTTTTTTTTTGCTTTTAGATGCGTTGACAATTACACATGGCGCCTGTTTGCCAGGTTTTCACCATGGTAATGGATAGGAGGGACTCAAGTGGCTAGTGCTATGAAGGTTGATAGTGTCCCTTTAGAAATGGATGATGTCTTCACATGGACCATGTCATTATGCTCATAGATGTTGATAGGGGGTTGCATGGATGGGAGATGGAGTAGGTAGATAGTGGATGATGAAATGGATTATGAAAGGTTCATGCAAGGATAGATGGATCGGGATAGTGGACTATGATGTGGATTATGTAGGCTTATGCAAAAGCATGGACCATAGGGATAGCATGGCAGAGATATACAAGATAATGGATGGAAGATGGGTAGATGTAGATATGTGAAGGTGCTGCGGAGTGGAAGGGAATCATGACCAACGGTTGCACACACCATGATAAACATTGAAGCTTTTGATGAGATGGTGGTGTAGGAAGCAATGGAGATGTTTGCTTAGGAGATGGTTGATGAAGTGATTTAGGAACCCACATAGATTTAGTATTTTTAGTGCTTTTGTTTTGCTTGTGGGATTTTTGAAGGGAATGGAAGTTTTGGATGGAAATAGGCTTTTGGATGGAGGTAGGTGATTGAGATTCTTGAGATGTGGAGGAGGATGCCTCATTTGACTTGCTAGCTATTTGCTTAGGAACCCAAACCATTTTGCTTTTGGAGGTAAGGGTTTAGATAGTTGTTTAGATGTGGATGAGGATGCCTCATTCGCTTTGCTAGCTGTTTGCTTAGGAACCCAAACCATTTTGCTTTTGGGCTTTGCTTTTGGAGGTATGGGCTTGGATAGCTTTTTGGATTGCTTTGCTTTGGTTCTTTGCATTGATTTTTCATGTTTGTGCCCTAAGGCATGATAGTCCTTTAGATTTTTGGTAGGACTTTTAGCTTTATAGGTAGAGGCATCAAAATTTTTGCTTTTGAATCCCATGGGGTGGGTGGAGTGGATGGAATGATTGGAAGCTTTATGCTTAAACGATGTGTGCTTTTGTTGGCCATGATTAGGGATGTAAGGATACTTATGAATGATATGTATGTTAGGTGTTGGAAGCAATGGTGGCAAGGTGGATGGAGGGATATTTGGAGTTGGTAAAAGTGGAGGCAAGGTGGATGGCGAAAAGTGTATGGTCACATGCTTTTGACATTTATAGGATGATGGAGATGGAATGGCTACATATGTTTTGGGTATATGATGGGGGGTGTGATGGAAAGTGGTAGGTTTAGGATGCATGAAAGGATTACCAACATCTTGGCCTTGTTTACCTTGGGGTGTGTATCCAAGGCCATATGAGCATGGAGGGATTTTGACATGGTTTGGCTCCAAAATACCTTGTTCATAAAGGCCTAGACCTTTGCCTTGGTAGTTCATGTTTTGGAGTATGCGATGGACAATGGGACTAGGTGCGCTGTGAACATTAGACTTGAGATCATTATTGGATGAAGAAGGTGAAGTGGATAAAGGTCGTTGTTGTCCTAAGGAAGAACATTCATGGACAAAGGTGGTAAAACCAATAGGACATGATGGTGGACTTGAAGTGGAATCGGTGGTCAATGTGAAAGGAGGATCATTAGGATCTTGCTTATGTTCATGTTGATCCAAGTTATTGGTATGATCTTTTATGCTTACTTGGGGGACAAGTGTCTCATCATGACAAGTTGATGTTTGCTCATTATGGATAGGGCTAGATGGTAGATGACTAGGAGCAATGTGGATATCTTGGTCATGGATAGATATAGGATTATGGATAGGATCAAGGTGCTCATGGATAGCTTCTTCATAGGTATCATCTTGATCATAAAGAAGGTAAATGTTATGGATGGGTTGCATGGAAGTGTTTTGATCCTGATTTGGACTAGGGCTTAATGTTTCCACATGCGTAGGATTAAACCTTTGACATACCTTTTGAGTTGCTTGAATGGAAGTGGAAGGCTCTTGGATAGGCTCTTGGTCAATAACATGAGAACATGATGACTCTTGACTTGGATTCATAATAGGAGACTTTTGAATAGGCTTGATGTCTTGTAGGTCACATGATGGGCTTGAAGGGCTAGGTATGTTAATGGAAGGCTCTTGGATAGGCTCAAGGATAGGTGGACCACATGATGGGATTATATGATTGGACATGACCTTTGGAAGTTCTTTGGTAGGCTCATGAATGGGTGTTTGACATGGAGGTAATTTATTCCTAGCTTGTAGCCAATGGATCACATCCTTTGCAAGTGTATGGGTGGATGGGAAATATAATGGATGGATGATAATGGTAGATGGTGCTGGAAGCTTAGGATTATGATTAGGTTGAGGGCTAATTGGATTGGATGATTAGGATTTGAACTAGATGGGGATGATGTGGCACGATTTCCCATTATAGGTGGGTACACCTTGTAAACAATTGAGACAAATATTAGACATTGATTTGTATTATGGCCTTTGGTCCTATGGTATGCACAATAATCATGTTCATCATATGGACTTTCTTCACATGGTTTGACTTTAGGAAGTTCAATGAGTTTTGCTTCAAGCATCCTTTGTAAAACTCTCTCAGCCGCATCCTTTGGTGAACGATTAGAATGATATGGTGAGGAAGGTAATGAGGGGCTTGGTGGTTTGGAAGGTAAAGGGATCAATGGACTATGATTGGGATCACATGGTGGTGTTGAGATAGGACTTGTTGGTTCATGTGTTAGCATGTGATTGGGTGGTGGTGGCCACTCTAGATTGGTATCTCCCTTGTCAAAGGTTATTAGATTTTGCATAGGATAACTTGGGCTTGTTTGATTTATGTACAAGGGGCCATTGGGATTTGGATATGATTCTTGTTGGAAAGGTGGATTTAGATCTATCAATGGTGCTTGGTGATCTTGTTGAAAAGGTGTATTTGGACTTACTTGATTTATGTACAAAGAGCCATTGGGACTTGCATGTTGTTCTTGTGATATCACTTGATTGCCTTGTGGATGGGCTTGGTAGTGCATTAGAATGGTGGTATGAGGGATTGGATAAGCTTGAGGTGGAGGTTGATAGGTTGATGTGGCATTGACTTGGTGGATAGGTGGATTAAGTTGATAGGAAGTGGATGGATATGACATGTGGCTATAAGGTGGATTAGGTTGATAGGAAGTGGCTAAGGATTGTTGTACTTGTCGAGCTTGACTAGTGGCTAAAAGGTGTTGGACTTGGGCTATGGAGTGTTGTAGTTGAGGTGATTGGCTTGCATGGGGTTGAGCTTTTTAGATGAAGAATTGTAATATTTCAATGGCGTCTTGGTTTAGGGGTTGTAATCCTTGATAAAGATTTTGGAGGAATCTTTGGAATTTGATTTCTAGGTCCTCTAGTGTAGACATGTTGTCACCAAGTGTTTGTCTTAAGTCCTTTTAGCAAGTGCTTGCTTAGGGATTTGGATGATGATGTGGAATGTTTAGATGATGTGTTTAGATTGATTTGTTTATGTGTTTGGGTGTTTAGAGCTTGATATGGCAATATTCAAACAAATGATTATGCATATACACACATGAATCACTCACGCAAGACACATAAGCAAGTTGTTGACTTTGAAAATGAAATGTGATGATTATGCAAGCACACATGGAAAACACATCAACAAGCCTAATGTGTAGTCAAGTGGGTATAGCCAATTAGGTCTTAGGCTATCTATTGCACAAGGTTGACTATGGAATTGAAAGTGAAATCCTGCCACACAGCCAGGAGAAAGGGGTAACCCACCCTTCACCTTCACTTCCCAAAGGTATAAAGTTCTTTGGAGCTTAGCCAAGAGTGACAAGATTCCAACTCCCAATGAGGGTGTCTTTCGATTCAGCCTTGATTGAGGTCATCCCTTGGAGTGGTGTGTCTCCAAGCAGGCCTCCTAAGAAGGGTATGACAAAAGCAAACCAAGTGAGCTGTCACTTGATTCACACTCGCAGTTGTTAATTTTCCCTTAGAAACTTGAAATGTGTAACAAACAGTTCAAGCACTTGTTCTTTTTAAACCCAAATCTAAATGTGATGGAAGACAATGGTTTGTTTTAGCCCAATTTTTTGATGTGAATTTGCAAACAATTGTTTATTTTAAATCCCAAATCCAAGTGTGATGACAAACAAGTTGTTTGTTTTATGCCCAAAATCTAAATGTGTGATCAAATAATGATTAGAGATGAGAGATTAGAATGAGTGCACCTCATAAAAATTGCTTTCCAAGTTGCTATTATGATTGATCCAAATGTTGCTCCAGCTCCTTTGATTCACTTACAAGTCACTGCAAAAAATAAAATGTGATTTGGTTTGCTAGATTGGAAGATATGATTTTTTTTCTAAAAGTCGTGCGTCAAAAATTTCTGAAAAATTAGAATCGCAGGGTCAACTTCAAATCACCATAACTCTTTAAATATTGAACCAAATCTTTAATGTAACCACTTTTCGGAAAGCTCTCGAAGTCCTCTTTCCAATGAATCTAAGATCTCCTTTTTACATAACCTGTGTAAAACAAAAAACCCTCTGCAACAGATCTGGTCATAAATTAAAAAAATCAGCAAAAAGTTGCGCGTCAAAAATTTCTGAAAAATTAGAATCGCAGGGTCAACTTCAAATCGTCATAACTCTTTGAATACTGAGCCAAATTTTTAATGTAACCACTTTTCGGAAAGCTCTCGAAGACCTCTTTCCAACGAATCTAAGATCTCTTTTTTCCAGGACCTGTGCAAAACAAAAAACCCTCTGCAACAAATTTGGTCATAAATTAAAAAAATCAGCAAAAAGTCGCGCGTCAAAAATTTCTGAAAAATTAGAATCGTAGGGTCAACTTCAAATCGTCATAACTCTTTGAATACTGAGCCAAATCTTTAATGTAACCACTTTTCGGAAAGCTCTCGAAGTCCTCTTTCCAATGAATCTAAGATCTCCTTTTTACAGGACCTGTGTAAAACAAAAAACCCTCTGCAACAGATCTGGTCATAAATTAAAAAAAAATCAGCAATATAAATATCTTCAACCTACAAATCAAAGTGCATAAACCTGCAAAAATGAATGATTGACGCTCCAAGAAATCTGATCTTCACAAAAACAACTCAAACAAGAGGGTTAATCAGGGATGTGAGTCCCACCGGGCGTGCCAAAATGTATATTGAAAAATTTGGATTTGTAAATGGAAATGATCAAACAATTGAAATGCATAACCTAAACCCAAATAATTCAATACCTCGAAGATTCAAGATGAGCTCGATTGATTGATCGCTTTGTTGTGTTGATTGCTCGATTCCGCAGCATAACGTTGATAAGGAGATAGATGATGGATGCAAAAGCTCTGATGATATTTCAACAGCATGTGGATACTTAAGGATCAATGCCCTTTTAGAAAATTTGACAGAATAAGGGTGCTTAAGGCTCAATGCATGCTAATGGCTTGTGAGGGGGTTGATTTATAGGAAAGGCTTGGTTCCAATGGATGGCTAGGATCAATTAGGGCTTTAGGTGAAATGGATGGATAGGATTAAGTTAGGTTTCCTTGCACATTAAGAAATTGTAGTCATATGACATGTGGCAAAGGAGGATGAGGCTTAGGTGTGCTTGTGTAGATAAATACTAAAATTAGGTCCCATTAGTTGTGCATGTGAAAGATAAAAGTTGTAACACAACACATGATTGACTAGACAAGTGTTGGAATGTGATGAAAGATAAATGTTTAATTCAAATAAAATATTTGAATTAGTTGGGATATGAGTTGGAAATTAATTAAATAAATAAGATTTATTTAATTAATTGGATAAATGAATAGGATGGGATAAGATATGGAGGACTTAATTCAAATAAAATATTTGAATTAGTTGGGATAGGAGTTGAAAATTAATTAAATAAATAAGATTTATTTAATTAATTGGAAAGTGGGATTATGCATGTGAAATTAATTAAATAAATAAAATTTATTTAATTAATTGGCTAAGTAGGATAAAGATGGGGATTTTAATTAAATAAATAAAATTTATTTAATTAATTGGCTTAATGGATAAATGGGATTAAGAGTGGGATTTAGGACAAAAATGGCTTATGATGTTTAGGATAATGTTTTAACAAGGTGTTGCAAGACATACACAAAGTTGGGACAATTTTGGGTGTCTACAGAAAATTATCCTTGAATGAAATGAATTAAATCTAAAGAAAGGATCAGAAGTAGAATAGAGAAGAAGAGGATCGAAAGCAGTATAAAGTGAAGAGTCAGAGAAGAAGAATCTAGATATAGAAGTAGAGGATTTTGTGAGCATTAATGAAACTGAACCAGGCATGAAAAGATACTAATTATCAGTTAGTTCTTTCTATGTTAAATTCAAATTTTTGTAGGCAGTGAGCCTCTCTTTTGAGCAGTGAGCTCTGGGTAGTGAACCTGAAGGCAAGTGTCTTCCCATTCTTTTAAGTACTTTTAACAGGGTACGAATCTTATGGGCTAACACCCACTATGGTTTTTCCCTTAACCAGGTTTCCACGTTAAAAATCTTGGTGTCAAATGTGTTGATTATGTTTCTGTTGGCAAGAGACACATTGGAGCTTCATGATTGTTGTAATTGATGGCAACAAAGTTCATCCCACACATCCGCAGAATATAGTGTGGCTGTACCGGAAGTCAAATTGAAGAGTGTTGTGATCTGGTAAGCAAGAATAGAGTGTTGTGACAAGGTCCGACAGTCAGGGCCAGATCTCTAAGAGGAAGTATCTTTTGAAAGTACAGACTTGGGGAAGTCAAGAGGAATACCTTGACTAATAGATTTCAAGAATTGAGACTTCGATGATGAAAGAGTGAAGAGATATAAGCATTCAAGTATTAGAGTCCTGTTTGGCAGAGCAGACAGAGGAAGAACTTACCGGCAGAACTTCAGACATTATTCCGGATGAGATGTTGATGGTGATCAAGATTCTTAAGGTATCATTCATGATTGGCTAACATGTTAGATAACTCTTATAAGTATCTATTTGATCCGCATCACTTGGTAAGCAAGGATTTAGCCGACAGACTAAAGTTTGGGAAATACGGACTATTCTAGATGCCGACTAGAAAGAGGATGAAATCCTTTGTGCAGATATATATATATACCAAATGTATTTCAATGAGAAGTGAAGCTGGTATGGTGTTGTTATGCGAAGAAAAGTAGTAGAGCAGAAGGAAAGCAGTAAGGAAGGTCTGATATGTGAAAGGATAACAGCATAAAAAAAGAGAAAGGATGAAGTGCAGTAGATCAGTATACTGAGCCTAACCGGAGCTGAACTCCAGCATGTGCGGATGCTTCTCATCAGTTCAAGCATCCTGTTATTCTTCTTACAACTTGTAGACAGTGAGTCTCTTGTAGGCAGTGAGCCTCTTGTGAGCAGTGTGCTCAAGTAGTAAGCCCTAATTGGCAAGTGCCATTTTATAATTCTATTCTTCTAACAGAGAATACAATCTTGAGTTAATCACCCTGTGGTTTTCTCCCTTAACAAGGTTTCCACGTCAAAAATATTGTGTCATGTATATTTCTATTTCATGGTTATGTTTGCTTATTTGAATTAATGTTGCATTAATTATTAAGAAAGTTTAGAAAGCTAAAATAATTAAGATAACTGATTCACCCCCCCTCTCAGTTATCAACAATTGGTATCAGAGCCAAGTTCCTCCAAACAGAGCCTAACAGCTTGAGGAAGATCTAAGAATTAAAATGGATGTATATGGTATGAGGGAGCAACTTCAGTCTGCCCTAGATGATCTTGAGCAATCTAATTCTGAAGTCAATGAACTGAAGGAAGGACTCAAACAAGCTGATGATTTCATAAAAGAACGAAAAGGGAAAGTAAGTCTCTCTATGAAAAAGAGAAAAGATCTACTTCAGCAATTGGCAAGTCAAAGTGAAGCAAATAATACAAATGAAGATCTAAAGGAGAAAACTAAGTTATGTCAAAAGTTATCAAAAGAGATCATTATGGTAAGACATGAAATGGAATCAAGAGTTATGAAATTTATTCAAGAAATTGAAGAGAAAAGAAAAACTGAAGATGATCTAAGACAATCTCTCAAGGAGAAATCAGAAGACTGCCACAAGATGGATAGAATAATTAGACATCTTGAATCTAATCTTGAAGATGCTAAAGAAAATGAAGAAAAACTTGAGGATCAAATTATCTCTCTTAAAAGGGATCTTCAAACAGCAAATGAATATAAAGAGAAATTCAAGATAAGTTCTTCTCAACTTGAAGTTCTTCTTGAAAGCCAAAAGAGGGTAGATGACAAGTGTGGTTTGGGATATGAGAAAGGTGAAAGCTCTAGATCTGGTCAGAAGAAGTTTGGATCAGAAAATTCAAGGAATAGGACTAAAAGACCTCTGGTAAGGAAACCTAATGATCAAAGATATCCATCCTTCAATGGATACTGCCACAATTGTAATAACTTTGGTCACAAAGCTAATCAGTGCAGAAGGAGAATGAATCAGACTAACACATCCTTCTCCAGACAGTGTTTTAATTGCAAAAGGTATGGTCACAAATCTCATGAATGCAGAAATATGCAAATGAACAATTCATTCAATGGTAGATGCTTTGCATGCAATAGAATGGGTCATATGGATAATCAATGTAGATCAAGAGGACATCAATCAAATATGCAAAGAAATGTTTTTTGCCACAATTACAATAGATCCGGTCATGTTGCCAAATTTTGTAGAAGCAAGAATTAGGACAAAAGAGGTCTGGTACATCATAATCAGAATCAAGACAAGGGAAAAGGAAAAGTGAATGCGAATGAAGTCAAAAGTAAGATGAACAAGATTTGGGTGAAGAGAAGTATAGAAAATGTAGGGGATGGATCCGCACTAGAATCTGGTGCTGATATTCCTTCCAGAAATTAAAAGGTGAGCTCTAGCTCAGGGGGAGACACAAAAAAAAAAAATTTCCCCTAGCCAGTTAATTGGTGCCGGAACTGGCACAAGGAGAGTTGCGGATTAAAGGATTCACAAAGGGACATCCAAATAAGGTTTGGTTAAGAGATGAAAGATCCGCAATAAGTTTTGAACAGGTTGAAGACTAATCCGGTTCATCAGTCATCCAGTGAGTAGTAGGTTTTTCACAGTTAAATCTGACATGATTTAAACTATGGAATCTTGATCTGTGGATAGATCAAATGATTAAGGAAAGGAAGATAGATTATCACTATTCTCCAAGAATAACTCTAAGTGTATCTCAATGATCCAGAAAAGATCTGTCTCAGAATAAGATGAATAAGGCAACTAAAATGACTTAGGTTGCGCATTTATTGCAGTATGAAATTAGGGCTTTCCCAGAAATAAAAGAGTTCATTCATTCATCATTTGCACATTTGCACTCAAGAAGAAAAGAAAAGGAGTTCTGCAACAAATTGTCTCAAATTCTCAAAGATTAATCATTGAAGTCGATTCATCTAGCAAATTAATCTGGCCCATTTAGAGAATCCTAGAAATGTAAAAGGTATTTTCCGTTGCTGAATATCTCTTTGTAAATCTTTTGAAAATGGCTACTCCGAATGTGGTGAAGATTTCTGATAGGCCACGTTCTAAATTTAAGAAGCACCCATACAAATCTCTAGAAGTGGATCCCTTAGGTGCTTTTTCCAGCATTTCGCATGGTATTTTGTATGTAGAAGATGTTAGGGTTTACATTCATGCGAACATTGAAGATTTTGGGGAATCCAAGCTGGCAGACATCTATCACAATCATTTAATAGATGATACTTTTGAACTCAAACCACAGTACCAAGCCATCCGGGATAAACATTTTGGTCAGTGCATTCATTTCCCCTATTTTGAGGAGGATGAATGGGTCCAGTATGTGTTGAGCAAAGTACATGATAACTTCTTATGGTTGAATAGACCATTTAAAATCACTAAGGATGTAATTAGGGCAGTAACTAGCTTGCACTCATCCGGAGGGATACCAGTTCTCAAATTTTTCAAAAACCAAATTGTGAGTGAAGCTACCGGATCAAAATTTGATAAGAGAGCAATGACCATAGAAGATATCTCTAATCCAGATATCAAGTTTGCATCTATGATAATTGGTTATAAGATATATCACTCTAGCAGGGAGAATTCAGTACCCAGAACTGCTGTGTATACTACTTATGATATGTTAAGAAAGAATGTAGATTATGACCTCTGTGAACTCCTTCTGAGTCAACTGATGGAAAACTTACATATGATTAAGAAGGACAAGAAGAACTCTTTTAAGTATGGTGGACTAATATTGTGTTTATTTTTCTAGTTAATGAATGAGCTGCTCGGATCCAATGGTTGGGTATGGCAAAATGACAGACCTGTTGCCATCCAAATCAGAGACTACCTGTATGGGCTTGGGAATGCTAAGGCAAGAAATACAGCTCTGTGGGGTTACTTCAAGAACTTTCAAAGTATAGTGCAAGCAAGGGAGAGAATTCCAAAATCTCTAGTTGAAAAGTATAAGGATACAGTTTTCTTTATGGTAGAAACTGATCAGTGCCTAATGGAGGTTGTGGAACCAAGGATAGTCTGGATCATGCCCATGAGGTATGAAGTAGATGAGAAAATTGTTGAGCTACATGTTCAACACATGCTTAGTCAACCCAAAGATCCTAAGGCAGAAAGGTTTGGAACCTTTGAAGAATTAAATATAAAAATCCATGTTGAGCTCAGACAACCAAAGATGAATAGAAAAGTGAGAAAAGAGGTAGAAGAATTTGCCAAGAGGCCTGGAATCTCAAAAGAGGCACTTGATGCACATAGAGAAAAGATGGAAAGGGCAGAGAAAGAGAAGGAAGAAGCAGAAAAGGAAAGTGATCTAGTAGAAGCCCCCTCCCGGACCAGATCCTCTAAGAGGTTTGCACCTACAACTGCTAAGACCTCAAAGGCATAAAAAATGGAAGCAAAATCATCTGGTAAAGCAGAGAAAAGGACTAAGACAAAGGCCACAAGCTCTTATATCAGTCATAAGGATGAAGAAGAGACAGAATCAGATGAGGAGGCAAGGAAAATAAGGAAAAAGAAGAAAGTATCTGGCAAACCCTCTACCAGTGAAGACAAGGAAAAGATGGCAGAAGAGTTTGTTGAAAGGCCCACTCTGTCCATTGATAATGTAGTCAAATCAGTCAGTGTGGATGGGAACTTGAAACCAATGACTGAATTTATGACTACTACAGTGAGGCTGATCAGAAGATCCTACAAGAAGCCACAATCAGGTACCTTAACATTTATAATAAAGCATTCATTGAGATTATATCTTTAATTCTGAAGAGCCTAGAGAAAGAACTAGAAATTAGAAAGAACAATGCCAAGGCCAAGGACCTTGAGATCAGGGAACAAATAGCTATTCAGCTCTATCCCTCAATCACGTAGAAACAAATGAATATGATTTTCAAAGATTGCAAGGATGAGTTTTAGAGCAAAGCTAGAATGAATTAGCTTATGCTTGGAGAAACTGACAAAATAACTAAAGAAACTGAAGAAATCCTCTGGAATGCCTACAAAAGGTTCAACATTCCTATCATAGAGGACATAAGTGATGAGCCCTCTACCATGGATGACAAGGAAGAAACTGTTGGCAAGAGACACTATATGGATTCATGATTGTTGTCATTGATGGCAACAAAGTTCATCCCACACATCCGCAGGACATGGTGTGTCTCTACCAGAAGTCAGAATGAAGATTGTTGAGGTCCGGTAAACAAGAACAGAGCATATGGCAAGGTCTGACAGACAGGTCTAGATCTCTCAAAGGAAGTATCTTGGTGAAGTGCATATTTGTGAAAGTCAAGAGGACTACCTTGAGTAATAGATTCCAAGGATTTAGCCTCTTGTGATGGACAAGGAAAAAGATATGAACAGTTGAGTACCGGATTCCTAAGTGACAGTGTGAACAGAGGAAGAACTGACTGACAGAACATTAGATTGCTTTCCGGATGTGTTTCTGACAGTGGTAAAGGTTATGAAGACATGGATTATGTTTGGCCGACATGATTAATGATTTCTACAAGTGTATTCTTGATCCACATTACTTGATGTGTAAGGATTCAGCTGACAGAACAGAGTTTGTGAGAAGATAGACTGTTCTGGGTGCCGACTAGAAAGATAATGAAATCACTAGTGCAGATATATATAGGATGGATTCAGTTGTGAGAGTGTGTGAAAAAAGGTAGTTGGATATGCGAAAAAGAGCAGAGTAAAGATAAGCAGTAAGAAAGATTCGGTATGTGAAAGGAAAGCATAATAAAGAGAAGAGGAAAGATGAAGTGTAGCAGATCAGTGTACTGAGCCTAAGCGGAACTGAACTCCAGCATATGTGGATGCTTCCAATCAGTTCAAGTATTATATGACATTCTTTTGTAGACAGTGTGTCTCCTTGTAGGCAGTGAGCCTCTTAGTGAGCAGTGTGCTCGGGCAGTGAGCCCTAATTGGCAAGTGCCATTTTGTAATTCCTTATTCTTCTAACAGAGAATAATCTTTGGGTTAATCACCCCGTGGTTTTCTCCCTTAATAGGGTTTCCACGTCAAAAATACTGTGTCATGTGTTTTTCATTTCATAGTAATGTTTGTTTGTTTGATTTAATGCTGCATTGATTAGTAAGAAAGTTTAGAAGGAAGAAATTATTAGGATAACTGATTCACCCCCCCTCTCAGTTATCAACAATTGGTATCAAAGCTAAGTTCCTCCTAATAGAGCCTAATAGCTTGAGGAAGATCTGGGAGTTCAAATGGATGCATATGGTTTAAGGGAGCAACTCAAGACTACCCTTGAGGATCTTGAATAGTCAAACTCTGAAGTCAATGAATTAAAGGAAAGACTCAAACAGGCTGATGAATTCATGAGAGAACTAAAAGACAAATTAAGTCTCTCTATGAAAAAGAGAAAGGAGCTGCTCTAGCAATTGGCAAGACAAAGTGAAGAAAGTAATACAAATGAAGAGCTGACTAAGAAAACCAAGTTATGTGAAAAGTTATCAAAAGAAGTCATTATGGTAAGACATGAAATAGAATTAGGAGTTATAAAGTTTACCCAAGAGATTGAAGAGAAAAGAAAAACTTAAGACAATCTAAGACAATCTCTCAAAGAGAAATTAGAAGATTGCCACCAGATGGATAGGATTATCAGACATCTTGAATCTGATCTTGAAGATGCTAAAGATAATGAATAAAAACTTGAGGATCAAATTGTCTCTCTCAAAAGGGATCTTCAAACAGCAAATGAATATAAAGAGAAATTCAAGATAAGTTCTGCTCAACTTGAAGTTCTTCTTGGAAGTCAAAAGAGGGCAGATGACAAGTGTGGTTTGGGATATGAGAAAGGAGAAAGCTCCGGATCCAGTCAAAAGAATTTTGGATCAGAAAATCCAAGGAATAGGCCTAGAAGACCTCTGGTAAGACTGCCCAATGCTCAAAGATATCCATCCTTCAATGGATACTGCCACAGCTACAATCACTTTGGTCACAAAGCTAATCAGTACAAAAAGAGAATGAATCAGACTAATCCATCCTTCTCCGGACAGTGCTTTAACTGCAAAAGGTATGGACACAAGTCTCATGAATGTAGAAATATGCAAATGAACAAATCATTCAATGGTAGATGCTTTGCATGCAATAGAGTAGGTTATATGGCTAATCAATGCAGATCAAGAGGTCATCAGTCAAATATGTAAAGAAATGTTAGCTGCCAAATCTGTAATAGGTCCGGTCATAATGCAAAAGTCTGCAGAAGTAAGAATCAGGACAAAAGAGGTCCAGTATATAATCAGAATCAAGACAAGGGTAAACAAAAAATGAATGCGGATGAAATTAGGAATGAGATGAACAAGATTTGGGTAAAGAAAAGTTTAGAGAATGTAGAGGTTAGATCCGCACCAGACTCTGGTGCACATATTCCTTCTGAAAATTAAAAGGTGAGCTCTGGGTCAGGGGGAGACACAAAGAAAACCCTGTTCCCCCAGCCAATCAAGTGGTGCCGGATCTGGCACAAGATGTGGAGTAAAGGGTTTGTAGATATGAGTCTTGAGATGATCCAACTAAGATTTCAGAAGTCCGCATGAAGATATGAAGAAGTTGTGATTGATCAAGTAGAACCTGTTCTGGGAGATGCTCCGGAATGACAGAGGATTACAAAAAGGTCTGGAGAGATCTGGAAGTGCATTGTCTTATTCTGTGGATTGGACAGAGTGTTTGGGATGTCCTTGTGATGTGTCATCTTAATTTGTTCATGGTCGGAAGATCCGCATGATGTTCGTAGATCAGGACTGATCTGGTTCTTCAAGTTATTCGAATAAGGCAAACTAGAATAATGTAGGTCGAGCATTTATTGCAATCAGATATTAGGGTTTGCGGAGCAATATAAGGGATTTCTCATAAATCACTTGTTCATTCTGCACTCAAGAAGAAGTGAAAAATGGAGCTCTACAACAAAATTCATCAAGTTCACCGAAGATCACTTGCAGAAGTTATTACATATAGAAATCAATCCAACCACTCCGTGTAACCGAAGGCACATAAGGTATTTTCCATTTTCAATATCTCACTACAAATCTTTTGAAAAATGGCTACTCTGAATATAGTAAAGATCTCAGATAGGCCCCAACCTGAATTTAAGAAACACCCATACAAGTCATTGGAGGTAGATCCCTTAGGAGCATTCTCTAGTGTTCCACATGGCATTTTACACATAGAAGACATTAGGGTTTACATACATGCAAGTATTGAGGAATTTGGGGAATTCAAATTGAGAGATTTCTATCACAAACAACTGATAGACAATGCTTTTGAGCTTAAACCAGAGTATAAGGGTATCTAGAAGAAACATTTTGATCAATTCATTCATTTCCCCTACTTTGAAGAAGATGAATGGGTCCGGTACGTATTGAGTAGAATGCATGACAACTTCCTATGGCTAGATAGACCCTGCAATATCACAAAAGAGGCAATTAGGGAAGTAACTGGTCTATACTCTTCCGGAGGGATACCTATCCTCAAATCCGTCAAAAATAACATTGTAATTGAGGCCACCGGATCAAAATTTGATAAGAGGGCAATGACCATTGAAGATATTTCTGATCCAGATATCAAGTTTGCATCTATGATAATAGGATACAAGATTTATCACTCCAGTAGGGAGAATTCTGTATCCAGAACTACAGTATATACTGCCTATGAGATGCTGAGGAAGAATGTAGATTATGATCCCTGTGAACTTCTTTTAAGCCAATTAATGGAAAATATACAAAAGATCAAAAAGGACAAAAAGAATTCTTTCAAGTATGGTACACTTATATTATGTCTATTTTTCTACTTCATGAATGAGCTGCCCAGATCAAGTGGATGGGTATGGCAGAACGACAGACCTGTAGCAGTCCAGATCAGAGATTATTTACATGGACTTGGGGATGCCAATGCAAGAAATATAGCCCTATGGGGATACTTCAAAAACTTCCAGAGCATGATGCAAGCAAGAGAAAGAATTCCCCAGTCTATTGTTGAAAAATACAAAGACTCAGTCTGCTTTATGGTTGATACTGATTAGTGCCTAATGGAGGCAGTAGAGCCAAGGATAGTTTGGCTCATGCCCATGGGGTATGAGGTTGATGAATAGATTGTGGAACTGCATGTTCAACACATGCTTAGTTAGCCCAAAGATCCAACGACAGAAAGGTTTGGAACCTTTGAGGAGCTGAGTGTGAAGATCCATGTGGAACTCAGAGAACCTGAGATAAAAAGGAAGGTGAGAAAAGAAGTAGAACATATTGCTCAAGGCCTAGGCATCCCAAAGGAGGCACTTGATGCCAACTGGGAAAAGAGGCAAAAGGCTGAGGAAGAGAAGAAAGAGGCAGGAAAGAAAAGCAAGAAAAGTACTCCGGTGGAAACCTCAACCTGGACCAGATTATCAAAAGGATCTACACCTGTCACAACCAAAAGCTCAAAAACATCAAAACTGGAAGGTCAGACATCTGGTAAAGGAGAGAAAAGATCTAAAATAAAAGCCACAAGGGCTTATACAAGTAAGAAAGATGAGGAAACCGAATCAGATGAGGGGGTAAAGGAAATAAAGAACCAGAAGAAGAAAGGATCTAGAAAACCCTCCATAGGCCAAGACAAGGAAGAAAAGGCAGAGGAATTTGTTAAAAAGCCCACCCTGTCTCTAGAGAGTGTAATCAAATCAGTCACTGTGGATGGAAACCTTCAACCAATGGCCGAATTCTATGATGACTACAATGAGGCTGACCAAAAGATCCTGCAAGAAGCCACAATCAAGTATCTGAACATATACAATAAGGCTTTCATTGAGATTATATCTCTAATTCCTAAAAGCCTAGAAAAGGAGTTAGAAATAAGAAAGAACAATGCCCTAGCAAAAGATCTTGAGATCCGGGAGCAGATAGCTATTCAGCTATATCCTCAAATTGATCCCAAGACAATGAACATAATATTCAAAGACTGCAAAGATGAGTTCAGGAGTAAAGCAAGGATGAATCAACTCATGCTTGGTGAGACTGACAAGGTGGCCATGGATACAGAAGAGATCCTCCGGAAGGCCTTCAAAAGGTTTAATCTTCTTGTTGTAGAGGACTTGGGTACTGATCCCTCATCCACAAGTGTTGCAGAAGAAACTTCTGAGAAAGCAACAGAAGAGATGGGCCCTGAACAAACCAACATTTCTCCTCCAGTTTCCCCTACAGTCTCTGGATCCAAAGGAGAAGACACTATACAGGAGAAAGAAGCAGGAGTGAAAGAAAAAGAAGTTGATAGTACCAAGGTTGCGGAGAAAGAGAAGACTCCAACAGAGAAAACCACAACTGATAGTGGTAAGAATGTAGAAGGAGAGAAAACTCCAAAGGACAGCTCCAAGACTGCAGAAGAGAAGAAACATCTGTCTCCAGCAAGAGACACTGCATAAACTATCCAAAAATTTCTGAGCAAAGAAACAATAGAGCTTGATGAACCGGAACTTCTACAAGGTCCATTCAATTTTGATTCCCTCTCTCCAGTACAGACAAGGAAGATAGCTTCATTTGCAAATGCTAAGGCAAATGAAAAACTCCTAAAGTCTCATATGGAAGACTATGAGTTGATAGAAGCTGCTTCTGGAGTGCTCGAAAAGATTATGCCATCGGTCCAGAAAGATCCCACAGCCTCCTCTTCTAGTAATCTCAAAACCTTAGTTAGCAGTGTTAGTACACATTTTGATTCTCTAGAAAAATTAGCTGAAGAAAAGGTCCGGAAGGAGTTTTTGGATAAAAGGTTCTCTGAGGTACAAGGTTTGATCATTAATGATAGGAGAAACATGAACATTGGAATAAAGAGCTTAGAACATGCCCTTAAGGATGGCGGTGAAATATACAAATTTTGTATCTCCTGGTCCAAGGTAACAGTGGATATTGAGAAGAAAATAAAAGAGCAAGAGGACACACTACTAAGCTTATCTCAAAGTTTTGATCCTCTTTCTTCCTCTATAACAAATCAAGAATGTCAGACTATAGCAGTCTTGAGTGAAATCAATAAATTGGAGAAGGAAAAGAAAAATAGAATAAGCAGGTTGAGTGAGCTCAGGGGGTTAATTGTCCCTAAGCTAGAGGCCATGCATGAGGCTATAACAGAAGCTCAAATCACAGCCCAGACAAATGATCCGACAGATCTAAAAAGGGCAGATGCATTTGCATTCCTGTTGAGTGGGCATATCTCAATTTTGGACAAGATGAAACAGAGTTGGGCGACAGAAGTTGTACAGTTGAAGACAACTTTTGCAGACATACTTAAGTATATGTAAGTATGCCATATGTTTATGCGGCTAAGTATAGTAAAATTTTTGAAAATTTTGGTGTGCGGACCCTACCCTTTGCCATTGATGTCAAAGGGGGAGTGAGGAGCAGTGAAAAATGAGGAATCCAACTAAGGGGGAGCTCTGGAAAATGTATATAAAGACAGAGCATCAGCTAAGGGGGAGCTTAGTGTATACACTTAGTCATTTTTCACTAAGTGTTGCCATCAATGCAAGGGGGAGATTGTTGGCAAGAGACACTATATGGATTCATGATTGTTGTCATTGATGGCAACAAAGTTCATCCCACACATCCACAGGACATGGTGTGTCTCTACCGGAAGTCAGAATGAAGATTGTTGAGGTCTGGTAAACAAGAACAGAGCATATGGCAAGGTCCGACAGATAGGTCTGGATCTCTCAAAGGAAGTATCTTGGTGAAGTACGAATTTGGGAAAGTCAAGAGGACTATCTTGAGTAATAGATTCCAAGGATTTAGCCTCCGGTGATGGACAAGGAAAAAGATATGAACAGTTGAGTACCGGATTCCTGAGTGACAGTGTGAATAGAGGAAGAACTGACTGATAGAACATCAGATTGCTTTCCGAATGTGTTTCTGACAGTGGTAAAGGTTATGAAGACATGAATTATATTTGGTTGACATGATTAATGATTTCTACAAGTATATGCTTGATCCACATTACTTGATGTGCAAGGATTCAATTGACAGAACAAAGTTTGTGAGAAGATAGACTGTTCCGGGTGCCAACTAGAAAGATAATGAAATCACTAGTGCAGATATATATAGGATGGATTCAGTTGTGAGAGTGTGTGAAAAAAAGTAGTTGGATATGCGAAAAAGAGCAGAGTAGAGATAAGCAGTAAGAAAGATTCGGTATGTGAAAGGAAAGTAGAATAAAGAGAAGAGGAGAGATGAAGTGCAGCAGATCAATGTACTGAGCCTAATCGGAACTGAACTCCAGCATATGTGGATGCTTCCAATCAGTTCAAGTATTGTATGACATTCTTTTGTAGACAGTGTGTCTCCTTGTAGGCAGTGAGCCTCTTTGTGAGTAGTGTGCTCGGGCAGTGAGCCCTAATTGGCAAGTGCCATTTTGTAGTTCCTTATTCTTCTAACAGAGAATAATCTTTGGGTTAATCATCCTGTGGTTTTCTCCCTTAACAGGGTTTCCACGTCAAAAATACTGTGTCATGTGTTTTTCATTTCATAGTAATGTTTGTTTGTTTGATTTAATGCTGCATTGATTAGTAAGAAAGTTCAGAAGGAAGAAATTATTAGGATAACTAATTCACCCCCCCTCTCAGTTATCAACAGAAACTACTGAGACAGTAGTAGAAGAGGTAAAGGAGATAGGTGAAGAAAAAGGTAAGGACTTAGATTCCTTTGCTTTGGAAGAGGAAGTCCAAGGAGAAGTAAATCCAGACTCTCCAGCAGTCTTCGGATCTAAAGGAGAAGAAAGTATAAAAGAAAAATCCAGTCAAGAAGAACAAGGAAAGGAAAGAGAAGAAGAGTCAAGGACAGAAAAAGCTACAGAAGATAGTGGTAGGAATGCAGAAGGGGAGAAAATCCTGTCACCGGTAAGAGACACAGCAGAAGCAGTCAAAGAATTCCTAACCAAGGAGATGATGGAATTTGATGAAATGGAACTTCTTAAAGGACCATTCAATTTTGACTCCCTCTCCCTGGTTCAAACCATAAAGCTAGCATCCTTTACTTCAGCAAAGGCAAAAGAAAAACTTTTGAAGTCTCACATGGAAGACTGCAAGCTCATAGAAAATGCATCTGGTGTATTCAAAAAGATCATGCCATCTTTTCAGAAAGATCCCTTAGCCTCTTCATCTGGTAATCTCAAATCTCTAGTAAATAGTGTTAGTACACATTTTGAATCTCTAGAGAAATCAGTTGAGGAGAAGGTCCAGAAAAAGTTTTTGGATAAAAGATTCTCAGAGTTATAAGGCTTAATAACAAATGATAGGAGAGTTATGGATATTGGAATAAAGAGCTTGGAAAATGCTCTTAAAGATGGTGGAAATATCTACAAATTTTGTCTATCTTGGCCTAAAGTGACCAAGGACATTGAGAAGAAAGTAAAAGAGCAAGAGGATAAACTGACAAGTTTATCTAAAAATTTTGACCCTCTCTCCTCTTCTATAGTAAATCAAGAATGTCAAACTATTGTAATCATGAATGAGATTAAGAAGCTTGAGAAGGAGAGGAAGAACATATTAAGTAGAATGGGTGAGCTTAGAGGGATGATTATCCCCAAATTAGAGGCCATGCATGAGGCCCTAATAAATGCCCAAACCACAGCCCGGACCAGTGATCCGACAGATCTCAAGAGGCTAGAAGATTTTGCATTCCTATTGAGTGGTCACATCTCAATTTTGGATAGGATGAAGCAGAGTTGGGTGACAAAAGTAGTACAGTTGAAGACAACTTTTGCAGACATACTACAGTATATGTAAGTATAACCTATTTATATACTTATGCGGCTAAGTATAGTTGAACTTTTGGACAATTTTGGTGTGCGGACCCTACCTTTCGCCATTGATGTCAAAGGTGGAGTGAGGAACAGTGAAAAATGTGGAATCCAGCTAAGGGGGAGCTCCAGTAAAGTGTACATTAGAAGAGAGCATCAACCAAGGGGGAGTATAGTATAACACTTAGTCATTTTTCACTGAGTGTTGCCATCAATGCCAAAGGGGGAGATTGTTGGCAAGAGACACATTGGAGCTTCATGATTGTTGTCATTGATGGCAACAAAGTTCATCCCACACATCCGCAGAACATAGTGTGGCTATATCGGAAGTTAGATTGAAGAGTGTTGTGATCCGGTAAGCAAGAACAGAGTGTTGTGATAAGGTCCAATAGTTAGGTCTGGATCTCTAAGAGGAAGTATCTTTGGAAAGTGCAGACTTGGGGAAGTCAAGAGGAATAACTTGACTGATAGATTCCAGGAACTGAGCCTCCGGTGATGAAAGAGTGAAGAGATATAAGCATTCAAGTATTGGGGTCCTGTTTGGCAGAGCAGACAGAGGAAGAACTTACTGGCAGAGCTTCAAACATTATTCTAGATGAGATGTTGATGGTGATCAAGATCCTTAAGGTATCATTCGTGATTGGCTGACCTGTTAGATAACTCTTATAAGTATCTATTTGATCCGCATCACTTGGTAAGCAAGGATTCAGTCGACAGACTAAAGTTTGGGAAATACTGACTATTCCAGATGTCGACTAGAAAGAGGATGAAATCCTTTGTGTGGATATATATATACCAAATGTATTTTGATGAGAAATGAAGTTGGTATGGTGTTGTTATGTGAAGAAAAGCAGCAGAGTAGAAGGAAAGCAGTAAGGAAAGTCTAGTATGTGAAAGGACAACAGCATAAAAGAAGAGAAAGGATGAAGTGCAGTAGATCAGTATACTGAGCCTAACCAGAACTGAACTCCAGCATGTGTGGATGCTTCTCATCAGTTCAAGGATCCTATTATTCTTCTTACAACTTGTAGATAGTGAGTCTCTTGTAGGTAGTGAGCCTCTTGTGAGCAGTGTGCTCAGGCAGTAAGCCCTAATTGGCAAGTGCCATTTTGTAATTCTATTCTTCTAACAGAGAATACAATCTTGGGTTAATCACCCCGTGGTTTTCTCCCTTAATAGGATTTCCACGTCAAAAATATTGTGTCATGTATATTTCCATTTCATGATTATGTTTTCTTATTTGAATTAATGCTGCATTAATTATTAAGAAAGTTCAGAAAGCTAAAATAATTAAGATAACTGATTCACCCCCCCCCTCTCAGTTATCGACAGTTTCTTCTTATGTGTTAATGTTATATGCTTCAATGTTTGCATCATTAATCAAATTTCCAATTGTGTAAGAATTTTAAAAGAAAAGAAATGATTAATTTTGGGGACAACTGATTCACCCCCCCTCTCAGTTGTCCAGGCTAATTCCAACATGATGGGCCTTCTTGTGTGATTGGACTTGCAAATTGGGGTTATGATATGTTGTTATCAGAGCTATTCAAAGCATTAGAACCCATAATTCAAATACTTCTTTGTACAAGAGTGTTAAAATTAGAGAACTCGGTCACAAAACTCAAACTATTTACAAGCCTTAGTGGCACACGAGATGCACACAAAGAAAAGATAAATGATGTGATGAAAGAAGAGGTTGACTTTTTGTTTAAATGAATCGATGTTTTGCACTTTTGATCAAATGTAAATAAATGTGATGAAATAATAGACCCTTGATTAATTTCAACTCTACTCAAAGAAAATTAGGTATCATCCATACTCATCTTCCAATCAAACACTAAATTTAATGCTTTTTTTTCAAAATGTATCAATCCAAAAATTGTTCTTTCTTTCAAATTTCAAAACAAGATGACATATATCATGTATTAGAGAAAAGTAAAAAATTATATTTGAAATGCAAATGTCATCATAAAAATCTAAAACAAGATATTAATCACAAAACCTAGTTTTCAAAATTAACTAGGTTTTCCTAAAAATGCAAGTTTTCTGACAATTCCTAGCAATAAATAGGTTCAGATGCAAAATGAAGCACTATGAAGTGATTAATTGTTGTAATACCAATTATATATAATATAAAAATAAAAAATTTGAATCTTACTATGATGATTTAAACTTATGAAGTGAAAACAAGGTAATATACATGCTTTTCTCTAAGCCTAAAATGCTTGATTTTTTACTTTTCAATGCAAATATACAAGAATGTCTTTTTATTAAATACAAGAGATATGCTATAGAAAATGAAATAAATTTAATCAACTTATCAATGCTACAAATATCTGAAACAACACTAATTTACAAACCCTAGGTTCAATACTAGATAGATTTTCTAACAATGCAAGGTTTTTGTAAACCCTAATGTTGAAACAATGTAAAAATAAGTTATGTAGGTATGAAAAATATTCAATGAATTTAATCCTAATCAAATATAGGGTATAAAACAACTCATATTTGAAGCAAGAAGGATACAAGGGTACAAGATATGTCAGGTTCACCAAAATGTTTAGGGTGGAAAAGAGAGATTTAGCCTAAGAGATTAAACTAGGTCAAACCCTCTTCCATAAACATTGAGACACAAATTAAACTTGGCTTCTACCCATGAAGGAGAGTCAAACTTGTGATAGGTAAAAAAATAGATTAATAAGATCAAGCATAGCCATGAAAACCTAACCCTACCATCATCAAAGAATCTAATCCAAATGAAATCAAAAGCATGCAATTCAAGCACAATATCACCTATATTGTGTGATTCCTTGTTTATGATGTGGATTGTTTCTTCAACAAATGAACAATTATGAAGATAAAAGTTGCCATAATGGATGGATGATAATGATGATAAGCTCAATGGATGCTATGAATACTCAAGTGCTCAATATGCTTAGGATGATAATGTAGATGCTATATGAATGTTGGATTAGGTGTAGTATGGAATGAGAGGATATTTATATAGACTTCAACCAAAATCAATCAACGGTGGAGATTCAGTGGCTATGTGAATGGCTAAGATTAAATGATAGACATAGGTGAATATGAAGATGACAAGTGGAGGGAAGATAAGGCTTATGTGTGATTGTGTACATAAAAAGTACTACATGTGAAAGATATTAAATAAAAGATGTAGTACCATTTATCTTTTTTTAAATAAAAGGGGCACCCATGTCTGCTCATGAGATAAATGACAAGATAAATTAATTAAATAAATAAAATTTATTTAATTAAAAATAGAAGAATGAAGATAATTAAATAATTAAAGATTGTTTAATTATAGCTTAGAGGAAATAGAAGAAATAGCTAATGAATTAATTAAATAAATATAAATTTATTTAATTAGTAGAAGAAATAGATGTGTTAGGGACATTTCTCAAGTGTGTTAGACAAATACAGATGATGGATAATGCAATGTTTGAATACTAATGATAATGAGTCAATTTTGGGTGTCTACATTTTGCCCCTCTTTGATACAATGTTTGTTAGAGTGTTGTGTCAAAGAAGATATGATATTCATTCGATAAACAAGGTTATGCCCCAGTGTAACTGGCAGAGGATGCCCCCTCGAGAGGTAAGCCAGGCTAACCAGGAAGGGCTGGATTGGCTCGTGACAAAAGGAAAAGCTAGGACACAAGGTGGACATGAAGAAAAAGGGGTTGGGTGGGGGAAAAGGGGATGATGCAGAAGAAAAGAGGCTTTAGCATAAAAGAATTAGGGTTTGGATAGGGGCTATAAGTAGGTCCTTTAAGGGCAAATAGGCTCATTTGTGCTCAATTGTATTCAGAAAGCTATAGAGATCTAGAGCTCCTTAGAGTTGGTGTGCGACAAGAGTTGGAGAGCTATCAGGATGGTGATTCGACGTAGAGATCATTGTGCCAAGCGAGTGAGGACACATTGATGACCAGAGGAAGTAGGCGTACCGGTATGTATCGAAACTTTTGCTAAAAGCATGATTTTGATAGGCTAGAAGCGTCATAAATGCACACACATCACCATAAGCGACTAGGTCTTAGGATAGGTAGTTCAGGTTGCTTAGGAAGAGAAACAAGTTGCTTAAGGTAGTTAAGGTCACTTATAGGTGTGGCTTGGTCGCATATGGAAATAACAGGTCACTTTTAGTTAGCTAGACAATAGGCAAAATGTGCATAGAGAGAAGATCAAGTCGCTTATGGGTTAAAAACAAGCGCATATATAGGTTCAACTCGCTTGTAAAGAAAATATGCTCACTTGTAGGATAGAGATCGCTTATAAGAAAAAGGAATAAGCATATAGAAATATAGCTCACACTTGGTCAATAAGCAGTCGCATAGGGAAAGTAGGTCGCATGTGAGAAAAAAATAGGCGCATGTAGAAAAGTAGGTCACATGCAATCAGCAGATAAGTGCATAGGGAAAAATGAGTCGCTTATAGTAGATAGAAGCTGGTATAGCAGTAAATGGTCTAGTTTTAATAGCAGTTGTATGTAGCGGAAGAGATTGACATGATGAATGAAATGATGCAGGATATACTACCACCCTTATTATCACGAGAGCCACATCCTAGGGATTTGCGGTTGGTGAGATTACTGGATGCAGAGGAGTGGCTAGTGTTAGAGATCCTTAGGTTAGAGTATGTATCTAGATTGGAGCCGGTGCAGGCACATCGAGGATTGATGACAGCAATGGTGGAGCGATGGATGAGTGAGCATAGTTCTTTCTTGTTGCCGACAGGAGAGGCTACGATCACACTAGAGGATGTGTTCCAGATTCTACATATTCCTATAGATGGGGACTGAGTAGATTATGATCCTGATATGGGTCTAGTTTCATTCAAGAGATTGTTCGGGACACTGGACATTGGAGCAGAGGGCTCAGAGATTCCTATGGTGAGGATGGAGGAGTTATCTGACAGACAGCAGCAAGTGGTAGTAGCTATTATCAGATGGTTAGTGGGAGACAGACAAGTGAGAGGGTTTCCAGTAGGATGGGGGACAGTGATGGAGGGGATGTTCTCCTATGGTACGAGATATGCATGGGCGGAGTGTGTGCTTGGACAACTCTATCATTTCCTGCATGATTGTGCATATATGTTCAGGGCTAGTATGTCTGCAGGAGTTACAGTTTTGCATGTGTGGGCATATGAGCATATTCTAGTGACGAGACCAGAGGGATGGGTGGTTAGAGCAGCAAGAGAGCCGTATGCTAGGATGTATAGAGGAGCTTTGACATACCGGCAGCGCAGAGGACTAGTGTACTGGTGGAGGATGTTGGATGAGGTAGATATATTTATATGGAGGCCATGGCTGGGATGTGAGAGATGGGATGAAGAGGATACTAAGCTTGTCTATGCTAGGCAGGCGAGATATATTTTTGGACTTGGGATATACATTATAGAGTGCTATTAGCTCGAGAGGGTTTTGAAACAATTTGGGTTACCACAGGCAGTACTAGTTGGGGATGCCATTTTTGGGAGGACTCGACAGGAGGTGTTTGATTGGGGGCCAGAGGTTGTGATTGACACAGTTTTGGTGGAGAGAGAGGGGCTACAGCCAGTTATATGGTAGTGGAGATAGGGTTCTGTAGATCTAGGCACACTACTAGATTATGATGCATACTGGGTGAGAGCGAGACCGACGAGCTGACACGGGTTGGAGAGATAGGGATGGAGAGACTAGTCAGGAGGAGGTGACAACAAGCTCTACTAGTATAGGCTATTGTACCAGCAGCGCCAAGGATACAGATATAGGGACAGGTGTAGGGACAGCCTCAGATACTTGTACAACCTTAGGGACATATATTAGGAGGTGACAATGTTGGGATTCAGCAATTACAGAGGAGGATTAGAGAGGAGAGGAGATGGAGGCAGTGGCCACATATGAGATTGAGGAGAGTGGAGTTGGATAGACACCAGGCGGTGATTGGCTTATGGCATGCTAGGGCTCATGCTCAGACATACCAGGCTCAGTTATAGGTTAGAGTACAGGCTGGGGATGGGCAGGATGATGGTACACTTGCTAGAGTGACATGAGAGAGAGAGAGAGATGCAACTAGGTAGAGCGAGTAGATGATGAGATTAGAGTGAGATACTGCCATACAACAGATGCAGGCGATGAGGGCGAAGAGAGATGGTTTGCGGACAGAGAGAGATATGGCTGTGCAGTAGCTATAGGGGATGACTAGTGAGCGGGATAGAGCAGTGGCTACATTGGATATAGATGGTGCTACAATGTATTTGGCTACATAGGTATAGGCAAAGCTGTGGAGAGTATAGGGTGAGGTGGAGTATTATAGGGGTTTATACTATGCGGTTGTGCCAGCAGAGTAGAGGCAGCCTAGCTTTAGGAGCAGATTAGGAGCATCAGGTTCATGAAGGACAGGTGGATCTCAATCTGTAGCCTCAGTGATGGGGCCACTGAGAGATAGGGGGACAGGTGCAAGACCTAGTGGTGGTGGTAAGGGTGAGGGAGCTGCCAGTAGTCATTAGGGCTACCTTGTTTATGTATATTATGTTGTATCATGATGAGGCCTAGAGCCACTTGTATATACATTCTTTATGGTTCAGCTTGTATATGTATGTAGGTACTTGTATATTGACACATGTATATATATATATATATATATATATATATATGATGGCATATTGCTTATCTACATGATGTTGTAATGGATGCACTATTAGTATTATGATGGTTATGCATGTTGTATTTGTATTTTCATGGATCATGTATGGAAGTTTATGCAAATGATATGAATGGAAATGTATGATAATGCAAATATGTAAATGGTAATGATATGATATGTGATGGACCTCCATATGCCTAACACACTTGTTTTGCAGGATAAGAGATGTGGAAGAAGGACGATGGAAATGATTGATCTTGGTTAAGGACTATATAGATGAATAAGGGGATGAATAGATGGTACAATGGTAGCTTTAAAAGTAATTGCTCAAAATGAAAAGAAATGAAATCCTTATGTTTGATATAGCATGTGGATGTTATGCACCAGGGTATAGAAGACCAAGGTGTTGAGATATCCAATGCAAAACTAACATTCTACAATCTTGTCTGAACACATGAGGTCAAAATGTTGAGCCAACATGCACAAGATATGAATAGCAGGTAGTGTTTCGAGATGGACTTTGATGCTACAAGCAATGGTTTGAGCTTATCTCCACTATGCATAGTGACACCTTGCTGGTTATATGTATGGAGCTAGTCTTGACATAGAATAGTCTCATGTGCATAAGAGACTATTTAGCTTCTCAGATGCTAGAGATATTGATATGTAAGATGCTAATCCCAAAATGTACAAGATACCAATACACTTAGGAAGAGAATAAGATCATCCTGTAGACACGACATACGAAAGCAATAAGACCATGCCCCATTCCTTATTTCATCGCAACATACCAAGATACAGATAGATCGAGGCAATCTTGATGAGTCATAGAAAAGGGACAAAAGATAAAACAAAAGATACTGTCATCATGTTCTCTTGCCAAATTTAGGTTCTCTTAGATGGATTTAGGCTGGGGTCTTGTTAGGAGGAAAGATGCATCCTATTGAAGGCTAAAGATGTTGGTAAAATGCTATAGCAAATGTTGGCTTAAGGCATGCAGATAAATAGCTTTTGGCATATTCTTGATTGGTTAAAGTACTGGAACTTTCAGTATACACATAGTCTGCTTCCTTCTTAAGAAGATGAAGAAGATGGGGTGGATCTTCTGTGCTTGAGTACTGGAAACTTCCTTCATATTCTAGACTACCTACATACCCTGTATCCACATGATCAAAGCACATTTACGATGAAGATGAGACATAACGAATATGTAGTTCTGGGTTTTATTGATGATATGTGTGATGAAAAATAGAAGAATGTGAGATGAAAGATTTAAGGATGATTAGAAGAAAGATGAAAGATGGATGATGAAAGAAGGGGCTATCATTTTTGCCTGAATCAGAGTGCTTCCTTCTCATCTTAGATTGCCTACATACCCTGTATCTACAGGATCAAGGCTTTAATGATAGAGCTGGGATGTAGTTCTTGCTTGTGATATTGAAAGAATCAACTTATTGCTTGGATGTTTGCGTTGGCGATGTTTTTTCTATTTTTGGATGTTAGTTGAGCGTGAATTGATTGCAAAGATACGAATCCTGGTTGCAAATGTTTGCCATGTTTGTCATTGGATGAATGCTATGGTTGAAGTTTGAAATTTTGTTGTGTTGTGAGCTAAAAGTGTTCAATGTGTTATGTGCTAGAGCTAGCAGTATCCACTTCCAAGTAAGGCTCAACAAATGCCCCCAGTATGAAATGAGGTTTATTATGAAGAAGCGACAATGGAGAGTGCATGTGGACAAGATGCTAAGGTGCCAAAAAGATATAGTCATCGTAACAATATCTCAAATAGGATAGCTAGCATTGATAGAGGTGAAGACGGAAAAGCTGTTTATTGCGATGGCATGCAGATTATGGTATGGATTATGTAGGATAAGATGGCAAAGTATGCTAGGAAGAGTGGTGATCAAACAAACTAAGTAGATAATGGAGGCTGGTCACTACACATAGCACTTATTTTCCAGGTTTTCACTATGGTACGTATCCAAGGCGCCTGTTTACCAAGTTTTCACCAGAGGATGGATTATTTATCTTATACTATTTTTTTTTGGTATCCAAAGCACCACAAAATGGTTTTCACTATTGGATTTTTTTATTTTTTTTTAGGATGGGATGACAATTACACATGGTGCCTATTTGCCAGGTTTTCACCATGGTAATGAATAGGAGGGACTCAAGTGTCTAGTTCAATGAATGTTGGTAGTCCCACTAGAGATGAATGTCATCGCATGGACCGTGTTGTTATGCTTCAAGATGTTGGTAAGGGGGTTACATGAAAAGGAGATGGAGTAGGTAGATAGTGGATGGAAGGCTAATGGATTATGTTAGACTTAGGATGAAATGGGAATGATAATGGATTAGGATGGGGATTATGTAAGACTTATACAAAAGCCTAGATGAAAGGCTTATGCAAAAGCATGGACCATAGGAAGGTGATAGGGGAGATGTGTAGGATAATGGATGAAAGATGGAGATATGGAGGTATTTGGGGTGTAATTAGAATGAAAGAAATCATGACCCACGGTTGCACACACCGCTAAACATTAAAGCTTAAGATGGAAAGGTCAGTGTAGGAAATGGAAGAGATGCGTACTTATGAGATGGGTGATGGAGTGATGTAGGAATCCACAGATGCTTAGTATTTTTATGATTTTTACTTTTTTTGTGGGATTTTGAATGGAATGGAATGCTTGGGTGGAAGGGGATGATTGGGATTTTTTGTTTATGATAAGGATGCCTCATTCGGTTGGCTTGCTTGTTTGCTTAGGAACCCAAACCATTTTGAGCATGGGCTCTTCTTGTGGAGTTATAGACTTAGCTAGCTTTTTAGACGTGCTAGGCTTTGATTCTTTGCTTTGATGCCCTAAGGCATGAGAATCTTTAGGATTCTTGGTAGGATTTTTGGCTTTAGAGGTAGAGGCATCCACATTTTTATTTTTGAATCACATGGATATGATGGAAGAGGGGTTGGCGGAATGAATGGAATCTTTATGCTTAGACGGTATGTACATTTGCTGGTCACGATTAGGAACATAATGCTGATGATGGATAAAGGGATAATTAGGCATTGGTAGTAATGGAGCTGAAGAAAATGGAGGGATATTTGGAGTTGGAAGTAGTGGAGGTAAATTGGATGGTGGAAGATGTATGGTCACATGCTTTTGTAGGTTATAGGATGGTGGAAGTGGATGATATGGAAATAAAGTTGATGGTGGGAGTTTAGGAGTTGGAAGAAGTGGAGGTAGATTGGATGGAGGAAGATGTACGGTCACATGCTTATGGGGTTTAGAATGGGGTTTTTGATGGGAAATGGTGGACTTAGGATGGATGGAGGAATTACCAACATCTTTAGCTTGGTTAGGCCGATGTTTGACACTAGGACTAGGAGTGCTTAGAGAACTAGACTTGAGTTCCTCATTAGATGGAGATGAAGGAGTTGTAGAAAGCATGAAGATGGAGGATCCCAGAAAAAGGTTGGTGAGATGAAAGGAGGAGTCGTCGATGGTATCGGAGTTAGAAGTCTCTCTTACCAAAGAAGATCCAGCTTCTGTATCAGAAATGGATGTGGATGAAGATTCTTGCAATGTGTATTCACCAGGACTGTGTTCAGAGTACTTGATATGGAGATCAAAAGTAGCTTTGCTAGATGAAAACTTGAGTAAGTTGGATGGATGTGCATATGAAGTGGATGGATATGCCTTGGTGTTGATAGGAATGTGGTTCAGACTTTGGTATTTAGCTTGAAAGGTACGAAAAAATTCAAATGGATTGGGATCAGCATGGATAGTAATGTCAACACCATTATGTGGAAACTTAAGACATTGATGGTATGTAGAAGGAATTACCTTGAGGGCATGTATCCATGGACGACCAAAGATGATGTTATAAGGAAGGTCAATATCAAGAACCTGACAATGGGTTTCAGTAGTGATCGGCCCAACTTGGATAGGCAAGTAAATAATCCCTTCAGTATCTCTCTTGGCATCATCATATGCTTTGATAGTAATAACCTTGGAGGTGTCAACATCTTTCTCAGAATATCCCAATTGTTTTAATAATTCCAAGGAACATATATTAAGACCAGCTCCACCATCTACCAAGATTCGTTTGATACGGTGTTGTTTAACAAACACTTCTATGTGGAGGGCTTCGTTGTGTGAAGGGTGAATGGAGGGCTAAAGATCTTTATTAGAAAAGGTTAAATGACAAGGGGTTGCAATGCTAGAAACCATAGATTGGAATTGTGTGATATCAATATCGTTAGGCACCGAGGATTCTTGTAAGGATTTGTCAAGGATAGCTTTGTGAGCAAGGGATATGCGAAGCAACTCAAGAATGGATATATGCATAGGTGTTTTGCTAAGGTGATCTAGGATATTATAGTTAGAGAATGGTCGAGGAGGATGGACAGGTACTCCTTGAATGGTAACTCGACCTCTTCGGGTGGTTACAACACAGTTAGGTGCTTTGCCTTGGATAGTAATGGTGGAAATGCAAGCATGGTCAATGTGGCCAATAGTAGATGATTCATAGTTGTACTGAATGGTATTCCCAGAATGAGGGTTACTCGGTTTGTCATGAGATGGAAGTGGATTCTTGAAAGCATCTAGATCATAGTTCAATGTTGGTTGCTTTGCAGGTTGAGTTGTTGAAGGTGTAATTTTGATTAAACCTTGATCGATGCAATATTGGATAACATGCTTTAAGCGCATACAACCATTTGTTTTGTGTCCTTTAACTCTATGGTAATCGCAATACTCATTTTATTTATACCAAGGAGCTTTGAAGAGTGGTTCACCATTGGGTGGTGGATTCGGTAACTAATATTGCCTGCTTGGAGAAGCTTTCAAAAGGCAACTTCCATAGGTTCCGCTAATGGTGTAAATTGTCGGCGAGGATTTGAAGTTTGTCGTTGTCGTGTTCGTTGAAAAGGTTGTGTTGTTGTAGAAGCAGCTTGAATGTTAATGGGAGCTTTCATAGTTTGTATGCTCTTTGTGTCCACAACACCGTCATTGACAACATTCTTATTTTTGTTCCAAAAGCGAGACTTATCATTGGAGTTTTGAGAATAGTCTTTTTTATCGTGAAAGATCTTGATAGTGCCTTTAGTAATTAAAGCTCGTTCAATGATGGTTCCTTTGGAAACAAGTTCATCAAAGGTGCTAGCACTTTGCAATTGTAGTTGGAATGACAGCTCAGGATGAAGATTTTGAACAAAGATATCGAGTTGTTGCTTCTCAGGTATTTCCCATGATAGTTTGCTAGCCATATTACGCCATTGTTGAGTAAATGAAGAAAAGGTTTCACCATTGCGCTGTTTATTGTTGACAAGGTCATTCATTTTTACCTCATGTTCAATGTTAAAAGCAAAGTGTGATCAAAACTTATTTGCTAACTCCACAAAAGACTTAATTCTCAGAGGTAAATGAGAGAACCATTCAAGAGCTTGTCCTGCTAAGCTTCAAGGAAATAGTCTCAAAAGATATGTATCGTCATAAGAAACATCGAGACATGCCACAAAGAATGCTCTAAGATGGTCTTCCAAATTTCCTTTTCCTTTGTACTTGCCAAATTGTGGAATTTCAAAGTGTGGTGGAAAAGGTGTCATATGAAGTGACTTGTCAAACGGATAAGCGCATATGTTTTCTAAGGAAAATGTCTTCTTGCTTTGTCCTACCGCTTGGTTGATCATTTGTTGAACATCCGTTGGAGATAATTGCTATTGTTGCAAAGGGGGTGAAACATGGTATGATGTATATTGAGGTTATTGTTGTGGGATATATGAAGTCATGACCATTTGTTGAGGTTGCGTACTCACAATGTATGTCAAAGGATTGGTATGAGACACATATGTGGTTGAGGAGTGCTATCCTTGAGACACAAGCGGTGGTTGGGTATATTGTGATGAATTAGCACCAAGATTTTGCATCACATGAGAAGTGGAAGATGGATTGACATTAGTTAATGGTTGTGAATTTGGAGTTGGGTTCATGACATGGTAAGTGATGGAAGGATTGGTGGATGCAAAAGAAGGATAGACACTTGGATTTGTATTTTGGACAACATGAGGATTAGTATGTGTCATGTGCTGGGTGACAATAGGCAAACCTTGGGTAGCATAAGATGGATTGATTGTTTGTGAAGGATTGTAAGAAGATGATGTAAGTTGCTCAACATAAGTGACCGTAGTGCTAGGATTGACTTGAGAAACAATAGGCAGGTCACTCATGTCAATAAGACTAACATTGGGATTGTATGATGTATTGGACATATTAGTGGAGATAGTGGAGATAGTGGAGAGTGTATTAGCAGTAGGTATATGAGATGTGGTATCCACATGGGATGTACCAGATTACGATGGCTGTGAATCTTGGACCGTTGGTGTTGTTTGGACAGTTTGGGAAGCTTGCGCACTATGGGATATGGGGATAGCTTGTGATGTTTGGGGCAATTGCACTTGGGCCACATGGACAGCTTGTGTTACTTGAGGCATGGAAATGGTCATGGTAGGAGGAGTATGTTGAGGAACATGGAAAGGTGGAATGTTCAGATTTTGTGAAATGAAAGGGAGCACATTGGTTGGCATTGTCAAAGGTTCTAGAGTGTACTCTAAGCGTGGTGGATCAAATGAAGTAACAATAGGCAGTGAAAGAGATGTGTTGGAAGATGGAGTTTGTGATATGGTATGGGATGGTGTGACTATAGTGGATGGTCCCTTTTCAAAAACAACGGGAGTGTTTGGATCATGCTCTCTAATAGCGGATATGTCAAAATCTCTTGGTAATTTAGCACCCATGCAAGCAAGTTGCAAGAAGTAGCGATTAGGCTCAGATAAGACAAGTCTCTCAACTTGATCCCATACATGTGTATCCTGAAATTCTGATAAGTCTTCTTGGGATTGTTCCTCATAAGTCTCCAAAAATGTTTGAGGTTTCACTTGTTGTGAAGATGACTCTCCAATGGTATATCCATGGGGCATAAACATTTGAGGAGGCATACCGGTCATAAATTGAGTCACGTCTCTAAGAGGTGTTGATCTGGATTGTTTGATCTTAGCTTCCATCTCAGCCTACAATTTGGCTTCCATTTTAGCTCACAATTTGGCTTCCATTTTAGCTCTATATTGACTCCTAGTTTGAGGCATGATGAATGATGGTGAAAACTGAACTTTAGCTTGTCAAGGTTTTGAGACCCAAAAAGATGATGGTTTTCTGATTGTTTGGTTGCTGGTTGTTGGTTGGCTATTTGCTTTGTTGTTGGGTTGACTGTTTTCTTTGTTGTTGGGTTGCTTGGTTTCTTTGATGTTGGTTGGACTTCCCTAGAGAATAGCTCACACACTCAAGGTAAAAGTTGTTTGCTCAGGTTGCTATGTTGCTGATGTTGCTAAAGCTAAAGCCAAGAGATTGTGTTTTGCTGATTGATCGGATTGATTGATTTGATGTTTGGTTTGCTGGTTTGGGATCTCAAGAAGATAAAAAGTAGGAGACAAAGTCTAGGTATCTGCTAATGATCAGAGATAGGTCTGAAAGCTAATGTTGAGGCTGAGCAAGCTAGAATTGTAGTTGATTCAGTTGAGTCACTAAGAGTTACTAGTATTTGACCATAGGTGACAAGTAATAGCTCATATGTGGCTCAGAAAAGGCCAAAAGTGACTGGTAATATCTTAAATGCGATCTTGTTTTGGTTCGGATAACAGGCTACAGTGTTAACTAGAGGCGAGCCAATTTTCCACAGGTGACCAGTATTGACTCAAAAGTGATTTACTATTAATCAGAGGTGACTGACTGTTGTTTAAAAGTGATTTGGTTTATGCAAAAGGTGACTAATTGTTGTTTAAAAGCAATCCGGTTTAGGCAAAAGGTGACTGATTGTTGTTTAAAGGTGATCTAGTTGTCTGTATGCGTCTAGTTTAAGCTCAAAAGTGACTATGTTTGTCAAAAAATATCTCTGATTTGTGTTTTTTAACAAGAAAATAGTAATTGCAATCACTCACACTCACAACAATCACAAACTTGTACAACCTAGGCTAGGGAAGGACTGTATTTGTTGAGTCCCCTGGCCGTGCTTATTCAAAGCAGATAGCTTCAGGATCTTGGTAGCACCGGCTCCTCTCCATGGTACACACTTCTCACGCATACCAAGATCTACATTTCCCAAGGTTTGTCCCCCCACCAAACCTTAGGATTGTCCCTGCTATCTCTTCTAAGAACCACATGAATCGGGGCAGCTTCAAAGGTCCCACCTTTTGCATCAACAAATAGAAAGTTTTTGGCTACTACAAAAAGTTACTAATAAGGGCATCCGTTTAGGTGGCTATACGTGCGGCAGCGCTACTCTCCATTATGGAGTCTCCCAACCTTCAAGGGTTACACCTTGGAGGGTTTTAGGGGAGGTTTGTTGTCAGTATAACACAACAATACCCATTGTTTGTGGCTTTCGACACAAACTCTTTTCTTATATAGTGGTTTGGAAGGACTTAGCTTTAGCCTGTTACTGCTTGGGGCGTATCCCTTCACACTGGGAAGGCAGGCCCTCTAAAGATAATAACAAGTTCTCATACACCCAAGATCCATTTGATACACAAGGGGAGAGGATACTTTTGTTATTAAATTTGGGTTACAATCAAGCACATGCAAGCAATCAAAAAAGATAAATCAAGCACGGAGCAAGCAATGATTTGTTTTAAGCACCAAGCCCAAATGTTCCTAATTTAGTGAAAAACCACAAGTCTTGGACCGATCGAAGCTGCAACAGATATGTTAGTAGTTTGATAACCTCCTTTTCTTAGACAATTGATAAGATGCTGCACAAATAGCCAATTAGTAGCTAAGAAACCCAAACTACAAATGATAAGGACTGAAAACGACACAGTTTACTAGAGGCGATCAACTGTTGATCAAAAGTGAACTGTATTCTGCCACAGGTGAAATGTTACAGATCAGAAGCGATGCCAATAACACCAAATGCGGATTGATAAAACTCACAAGCGATGCGAAAAAGTAAGAAACGACTGGTTACAGGTCATAAGCGACTCAGATTTGCAAGAAAAATATAATGTAACAAAAACCCTAGTTTTGCAATAAATGATTTAGATAGCTAAAGGCGATCACTGTTATATTAAAAGTGATTCAAATAAAGGCATAAGCGATGTAAAATAGATAGGAAGTGACTACTGTTTGCTCATAAGCGATCTAGGAATGCTAAAAGTGGTAGGTTTCAGCTCAGAAGCAATGTGTATATTCAGACATCAACTGGTTTTCACTCAAAAGTGACTGGAATTTGCTGTAAGTGCTCAAAAAATTTGATCTTCATAGAAATGACTTCAAATAGAAAAGTTAATTAAGGATGTGGGTCCCACCGGGTGAGCCAAAATGTGATAGGTAAAAAATTAGGTTAATAAGATCAAGCATAGCCATGAAAACCTAACCCTACCATCATCAAAGAATCTAATCCAAATGAAATCAAAAGCATGCAATTCAAGCACAATATCACCTAGATTGTGCGATTCCTTGTTTATGATGTGTATTGCTTCTTCAACAAATAAACAATTATGAAGATAAAAGCTGCCATAATGGATGGATGATAATGATGATAAGCTCAATGGATGCTATGAATACTCAAGTGCTCAATATGCTCAGGATGATAATGTAGATGCTATATGAATGTTGGACTAGGTGTAGTATCGAATGAGAGGATGTTTATATAGACTTCAACCAAAATCAATCAAACGTGGAGATTTGGTGGCTATGTGAATGGCTAAGATTAAATGATAGACATAGGTGAATGTGAAGATGACAAGTGGAGGGAAGATAAGACTTATGTTTGATTGTGTACATAAAAAGTACTACATGTCAAAGATATTAAATAAAAGATATATACAGTACCATTTATCTTTTTTTAAATGAATGGGGTACACATGTCGGCTCATGAGATAAATGACAAGATAAATTAATTAAATAAATAAAATTTATTTAATTAATTAGAAAGTGGGTTTATGAAATGAATTTTTAATTAAATAAATAAAATTTATTTAATTAAAAATAGAAGAATGAAGATAATTAAATAATTAAAGATTGTTTAATTATAGCTTAGAGGAAATAGAAGAAATAGCTAATGAATTAATTAAATAAATACAAATTTATTTAATTAATAGAAGAAATAGATGTGTTAGGGATATTGCTCAAGTGTGTTAGACAAATACAGATGATTGATAATGCAATGTTTGAATACTAATGATAATGAGTCAATTTTGGTTGTCTACAAAACTACAGGGGTTTTATCCATTTGTTGTATAGAGGAGTGTCAACCAAATTAAACAAAAATTAACCAACCAAACCAGGGAGAAAGATGAAACCCTAGTTGACTAAGATCTACAAATAGATGACCATAAAAAATAAATACAAAGATTCTAAAAGTATAGCAGAGATAAGGAGATAGAGAAGAACCTAGATCCGAGTTCAGGAGCACAAAAGTACCAGAATGTTGGGTGCCCTAGACCCTAATTAGGGTTTTATAGAAACTTTGAGCTTCGCCTGACCTATACCTATAAAACCTTCCTTCTTGACTCTTATCTTATGAAACCTATTACTTCAACCTACACACAAGAAAATATGAAAAGGTTCTACATAGTGTGTTTAGGGGATTGCCTTAGTTAAACCTTGTGTTGGTGTTTCCACCTCCACTGCAACGATGAAATTAGTGATTCAAGATTGCATGCCCTAGGAGGGCAAAGGCAAGATCAACAATATATAATGAAAGTATGAATGAAAATGATAAAGATTACCACAAGATGTAAAACCCTAATTGGAGTAGATAAATCAAGATCATGCACCAATAAGGAGATAGATAAAGATAGCTTGAACTTCCTTCAATACCTGTAAATGAGCATTATAACATCCACAAGCATGTAGCAATTCCAAGCATGAAGAGCACATGAGCATAGGAGATCAATCATGTAAGTAAATCTAATCTTCTCTTCACAATAAAGTAGTCATCTAGGTGTAAAATGAATAACAAAACTCCTTTGTATATGCATTCTTGCTCACCAATGATGAATATGTCATGTCATAAAATGTCCCCCTAGGACTTTTACCGCCTAAGTTTAGCTCCCAGGTCCCTTGTTTTACATCTTGCATGTTCATTTTAACTCCCGAAAGAAAATGGCCTGAAACCCATGTCACATGGGGCCTGAGGGACATTGTTGCACTTGACCCTACCCTAAAATAGGACCTAAGGATATGGGTGCTTACGCCCTTGTCCTGCCCTATTTCAAGTAGGTCCCAAATTTGAATGTCGGTTATGTGACCATTAGATGGTTTTGTTTCCGACAACTTAAGTTTGAATTTCAAAATTTATAGCGGGAATGCATATATAATCATGTTTAGGGTTTCATTTGTAAACTAGAAGATGATTATGAACTTTTGGCGAACTTATGATTTTAGAGCATTCAAGATATTCATTGTTGCAAAGCAGAATATTATTGTTGTGTTTGTGATTATAGATTTAGCTTCATCTTCTCATGTGTTGAAGGATTTTCATCTACATGCAAGCTACACCTCCGAGGTGATATCTATTTGTGTTTGAATCATTTATCAATTTGTTTTTGCCTCTATCCCACAGGGATACACAATCTTTATCTGACAACGGTGTTCAGAAGACTTGAATTTCCTTCCAAGGCTTGACTAAGGAAAGCTCCTAAACACCACAAGCCCCAACCACACTCCTTGTGATTGCAGGTTATGGGTATCAGATTTCACGAAGTGAAGTTGCAGAGGAAGGTTGTAGAAGATAAGGATTCCAGATCCAGTGGAAAGAAGCAACCTGGTGCACTTTCAGGACAAGGGCGCTAGTGGTAGTGTTCTCCAAGGTTACAAACATAGAAATCTTTGTGACAATGATAACTAGCATCTGAAGAAGTCTTGACATCTTGAGGAATATCCTGCCTTGGACTATGGTGCAAGTGATAGTGTCCTCTACATCTTCTGCAACAAAAACAGATAGAACATTGATCATCAGTGTCGTAAGGAGTCTAGAAACCCCTGAAAAAAACACTACATTAGACTAGGACATGAGTGGAAATATCCCTAATTATTCCACATCATGAACTTTGAAAAATGGATAGTAACTAATCTCTGTCTACTATCTTGGTCTGCGAGCATTTGTCGTAATTTATCAGTTTGCATTCGATTTTGCATAATTAGGGTTTTAATCATCTTTGGGATTTAAATTAATACATTAATTGATAGTTTCTAAGTTTCCATAGCGTCACAAGTGACCCTCAACCTGTTGGTGAATCCTCTTGCAAAAGTTGTGATTCAACTCAGTTGAATGTCCTTGAATGTTTGTAGTGAAAGGAGGATTTAACCCATTTATCATCTTCCCCCTTTTCTTATAAAATATTTTGGTGAACCTCTGTTTATTTGAATTTTACACCTTGTTGAGTGTTGTACTTTAGATTTTCATTCATTCATTTAATTTTCATTTTATTGCATTTGAAAATTGAAAATTTTGAAAAAAATTGGCATTTTAGGCTTGCATTTTGACATAATTTAATTAAATTTCATTTAATTTCTAATATTTTCATTAGATCTAATATAAATTACAGAAGTACATCATTTGACAATCATTTGTATTACATTTTCATGCTTAAATTGTTAAAAATTGCTTGAAATTGTGCATTTTTCATAAAACCTAGTCTTTGCATTAGCTAGGGTTTATAGTTAAAATCTTGTTTCAAATTTTACTACTCTTTTAAACACTCAATTAAGACTGATTTCTAATTGTAGTGGCTCATCATACCATCACTTTGTATAATTTCATGCCTTAACTTCACAACTAGGCTTTAAAAACCTTGCATTTTCACTAGATTTTGCCTTCTCATCAATCTAGATTTGCATTATGGGTGTGTTGTGAAGGATATTGCAGCATTATTGGACTAATATTAAGATTATTATTTGCTTCCCCTCATCTATTGCCTTACAACACCTCTTCTTTTAGGCATTTGCATTGAAAAAATGAAAAATCAAGCATTTTAGATCATAAGCATACATTGTTTTGCATACATTTTTTTGCATATATCATGGATTCTTCTCATCATTCATCTTTGGAAGAGTTATTTGAATACATTGTAAATGTTGATAATTTATGCAAATTCACTGATCAATACCCTCAAGTCTTACATCAAATAGCACACATCTATGGCATCGACATGTCCGTAAGCACTGCTTGTGATATTCTTCGATCAATAACCTATTTTGAAAGATTTGTCACTATCGTGGGTATTTTCCTGTCAATCTTGGAAAATCTCACTAATTCTATATCTACAAATAATCAAGAGAAAAGTAGTAGTGAAAATGTCCTTCCTTCCCTCCCTTCATTTCATGATGGCATAATGGACATTCTTACTGAGACCTATGAGACTGATATAGCCCTAGGTGATTCATCTAATAAAAAGACTTTTCCAACATAACCTCACTTGGTGAGGATATTTTGGCACAAGAAGAAGACATCATTGACACATTCCTCAACACCACTCTGCCATCTCTTCTTGCTCTCCTTGGCCAAGATGAAGCATTGGATGATGTAGATTCTCTATGTGAACAACTTCTTTAACCTATTGACACTCAAAATTTACCAACCGATCTTCAAACACTTCTTGACTACATCTTAAACAAAGAAATAGATAACATACTATTACCTAAACAATCACATACCTTGGAAACTACTCAAAATTTTGAAAACATCAACAAACATATATGGACTGAAATGAACATTTTTTGGGCTCCTTCACAACCTCACTCAATTGAAATGGGTATCTTTCCAACTCCTACATTACCCCATTCAATTGACTATGACATTTCTTCTACACCATCATTAATAAATACCTTTCCTGCAATCATCCCCTCACAAATTCATGAAAATGTGGAAGAAAGAAGATGAGACACTAGTACAAAAAGAGCAATATATTACTAATAAAACTAAAAAAAATTGCTTAGAAATGACCAAACATGGTCACGTGACTATTAGTAGTTTATTGTCAGTCATTTATAATATGACCAAATTAATGACTAAACCATTTTTAGTCATTTATTGGTTGTTTTGATTGATTGATTTGGTAGTATATTTAGTCATTGATTTAGTCATTGATTGTTGTAGTCTGGTCACTTATTTAGTCATTTTTTTTCACTGATATATTTAGTCATTGATTGCTGTTAATTGGTCACTTATTTAGTCATTTTTATTCACTGATTTCTATCCATTGGTAGTGTATTTAGTCATTAATTTTAATCATCATTTTGATCAATTTGGGAGTATATTTAGTCATTTTTATTTACCGATTTAACACTAGTCATATATTTAGTCATATTTATTCACTGTTCACTGATTTCTGTCAATTGGTAATATATTTAGTCAATTTAATTATTAATTCACGTCAATTAGTAGTATATTTAGTCATTTTGAAGCTTGCAATCTATGTAGATTTCCATCTAGCATTAATTGTTCACTTCGCACATGTTTTTTTGATTTTATTCATTGAATGCTCTGTAAGAGGAGTGTTGCGAGCTGAGCAATATAATCCACATTTGGATCTCATCTACCTTGGTTTTATTTCCCCACTGGCTTGAATGACTTCAATTCATTCTGTTGGCTCGTGTGATCCTCTTTTTATGCAAGAGATGATGGTATCTATGTCATTAATTATTTTGTTCTTGCCTCTTCATTTTTCTCTTACTATGTATCTGCAATGTCTATCTATCCCCATAATTGTCAACTTCATTTGCTTGTTCAATCGTGGGAACAACCAATGCATGAAAGCATCAACTTAAATTTAATGGCTAGGGCCTTCAAACTGCTCGATGAAGAGCTGGTGGAGAATGCTTTGATAGATGTATGTGATAGAGATTTTCTACTGCAATTCAGGGTATGTTATGCTTTGCATCTGGTATCTCATTTTCTCTCAAATGCAATGGACTTATTCTATCAGGTTGATAAGGTTAAAAGGATAGCATCAATGTTTGTTCATGACTATCTAGTCCCAGATGTCAAGCTATTTGAAGCTTTTGCTACTTATAATCTCCATGATGGGTTAGCCTTGGTAGGGGGACTCTTCCTCTATGAAGATATCAGAATAAACCCAATTTTAACTGTGTTTATCAAGCGATGATTTCAAGTTTTCAATTAGGTAACATAGAACTCTTTAATAATTCACTACGGGTTCACAAATCTGCATTTGGAAGGTCCAAGAGGGAAAGGATAGAGGAAGTATTCAATGCATGGAACTTCTTATCAAATTTCCAACCACTGGTAGTTCCCTTCACCAATGATGACACAGTCATTTCTCAAGAGAATCTAACTAGGGGTTCATGGCTTTAGGGTTGCAGATTTAAATATGGACAACATGTGAACCACTCTTTCTAGTTTAAACTTTTGGCTTCACTATAACTTTGGTTTCCTTTTTGGCCAGAAAGGGCCTTTTAGATATGTAGCTTTGTCCAGGGCTCTTAGTTAAAATGCTTTGTTATGTTATCTTTTTGGCCAGGAAGGGCCTTTTTGTAATCTATAAAAATGTTTTTATTAATATTAATATATTATAATGCTCTAAGCATCCTTATCGATTCAAAAACAAAATGTCAACCCTGGTTCATGTGTTGTCTCAGTAAAGACCTACACCATGAAAGAATCGATTAATTATACATAAATTTCAAATTAAGTTGATGAGAAAAGATCTTTGATATCCAACTAGGAAGCCTTAACATCCAAAAATTACTAACCTGATGTTTCACAACAAGTTTCCCAACTGTGACATCATCTTTACTTAAGAAACTAGATATTGATCCACTACCATATTGGATCTCACAAGATTCTCCTTCACAAACAACAAATGATATATATTAATTGTTTAGCAACTTCCTTAATATCCCCATGTAAGCATACTAAACTAAGTGAAGTTGAGGGTTTGAAGTAGAGTACCATCTTCTTGGCATGTGCTTGAATTTGATGACTTATATCTTGAATGAAAATAGCAAGCTAGCTCCACTATAAAATCATTGTTAATCATTGTTACAAAAATAACCACAAAATCCTCTTTAATTAAAATAATCCTTCTAGATATTTCAAGACAAGATATTTCAGTTAATTTCTAAGAAATCTAATAATTTCACTATCCAAACAGCCATCAATCTATTTGTTGTATATAATTTCCCAGAATTTAGAATTTGAATGTAGGCTGAGTATCCAACACCACTGCTTTTTTAGTTGGATCCTAAAAATGCTACAACTTATGTTCTTCTCTAAAACATTTGTGCAGAAGCGGGAAGGTGTGGTGAGGTTTAAATAGTAAGGAGATTGATGAAAGATAGAGGAATTAAAAAGATACCTACATGTAGTGGGATTAAAGGGCATAAAATGGTACATGCTTTTGTGTAGGAGATAGATCACATCCACAAACATGGGAGAGCTATGCAAAATTGGAGAAATTGGCTTGGCAAATGAAGGCAATAGGGTATTTCTAGATTCAAGACTTTTACTTAATGTTGTGGAATAGAAGAAAAAAGAATCATTTATTTGCCACCATAGTGAAAAGTTAGCACTTGCATTTGGTTTGATAAACATGGCCCCTGGTACAACCATTAGAGTTATTAAGAACCTTCGAGTATGTTATGATTTTCACACTACATCTAAATTCATCTCCAAGATTGTTGCAAGAGAAATTTTTCTGAGAGATTTGAACCATTTCCATCATTTTAAACAGGGACAATGCTCTTGTGGAGAATATTGATGATGCTAAATGAAACAATCTAAAAAATAGGCTTGCACTATAATAATGTGCACTACATTAGATATCCATTAATAACGAAGGGACATCCATCAAAGTATAACAACAAGGATTTTTTTGTCATATGTTGTAGTTACAAGTGCCCTGCTAGACATACATGAAAATGAGGAAGCATAGATAAGGCAAGCGAACTGTTGCCTCAAAGAAATGTGATATCATGGAATGCCATGATTAAAGGATATGTTTAAAATGGGTTTTTTCTGAAAAGTCCTTAGAAAATTTTAAGAAAATGCAACTAGTGGGTGTAAAGCCCAACTCCCCAACCTTTGAAAGCGTCCTTCTTGCCTGTGTGTGAATTGGAGCTTTGGATGAGGATATGAACATCCATCAAAAGCATATTTAGAAGTATATTTTTATCAGATATTGTAGTTGCAAGTTCCACTTTGGATCACCAAAGCCTTCACAAAAATTTCTACACAAAATTCAATAATGAAGAATTTATGCACAAATTCTCTTTTGAATGATGCACAAAGCCTCCATCGCAACATCGTACAATTTGTTGTTGGGCCTTGTGGTGATGCAGGAATCACCCACATCACTGCAAGGCCCATCAATAGTGTGGTGTTGTAGTGGAGGCTTTGCGCATCATTCAAAAGAGAATTTATGCATAAATTCTTCATTATTGAATTTTGTGCAGATGTTTTTGTGAAGGCTTTGGTGATCCGAAGTGGAACTTGCAACATTTCTACTTGAATAAATAGGCAGATAATGTACACCCTCTATTCCACCAGCTCAGCTACCTCCAGATGGACCTATGACAAGTGATTGAAGGAATAAATTATCAAGAATATCATCCTATCTATTGATGATGTTTTTCTAAGCATCAAAAATTTAAACAAACAAACTACAAAGCACACAAGTACATCTCTTAGTTGTACAGACTAGGACAGTCCAACCACCATTATACCACTCAATGAATACTAACCAACTCCTAAGTCATGATCCAGATAACTCCTTTGGCACCTTGTAGGTGGTCCTGCATATGAAAGCTCTGGGTCCTAACAAAAAACCACAAAATCAAGGAGTTCAAACCAAGAATAAATAATATAGGGAAAATAACCTACAATAAAGATACCTTCATACATTTGATAAATCCATAAATCCATGCAAATTTCCTTCCATAAATCCGTCTTAGGGATCCATATTTCTTTTAAAATTATTCCAGGAGTCATTCATAAGTACCCCATACCAAGTCCATGTGAAAGATATTTGTATTTTTGACCATTGATGTGTTTTTGTCTCTCACCACAGTCCCACATGTCACTCGAAAGGTCTTCGTGGGTGTACGGGAACCAAGGATAACAAGGGAGCAGTTATCGCTATCCCATAGCATGAAGAGATTGCACTTGCAGCATTGCGGGATGCAGAGATCGATTACTACAGCCCTGCAGCGGTCTCAAAGCAAAGTGACGGGCTGGTGGTATAAATTTAAGTGGCATATGTTACTTCACCATGGTCCCGTAGCAGTTAAGAGAATAACCGATAGTAATACGGTAAGGAGCAGAGGAAAATAGTACATCGTACCCCCGTGGTAGCCTCAAGTGAGGCTTGCGGTATGGCGATAAGGAGCAGAGGAAAACAATACACCGCACCCCCACGGCGGCCTCAAGTGAGGCTTGCGGTATGCTAGTATAAAGAGTTTAAGTTATGTAAGTGTTGAATACCGCAGCCCTGAGACAGTTTCAATGAAGGAGTATGGTAGTGTGGTGAAAGGCTTCAAGTGATGTTTAGTATACCGCGGTCCCACGATGGTCAAAGAAATAGTTTGTGGTACTAAGGCAGGGAACAAATCATGGTGATATAGTTGAATTTTTGAGACAATATTTCTTAAATGGAGATACAGCAAACTATGAACTTTCTTAGACACAACCAAGCCATGACTTACTCCCTCTACATGTTCCATAGAGTTGTCTTTATGGTAGAGAAAAGTCAAGGGATAGTAGTTTGTAGTCATTACATTTCATGAAGGAGTGTGATTCTAAATAATTTTTGGTGTTGAGATACCCCTACTACCAAGATAAGAATCATGTGAGGATCTACTTTAAGGCAATAAAGAGATACAGAGCTATGCCATGACTTACACCCCCTTGATAGTTGAACAAATATAATTAGAAGCAACAAAATAAGAGATCATTAACCATGCTTAGGCATTCACTTTAATTTTGCATCTATGGCCCATTGGCTCCAATAGTTGCCATCATATCTTGTTTCTATTGTTGATTTTGTGTGTTCCTCAGAGTCATAAAAGCAGACACGACAGGCAACTCCATCATAGGCAATCGATAAAATCATGAGCCCCCAAAGCCAAAGCATTGGAAGGCCTCATTTGGTTCAAAAATGATAGTCATGACTTAGAAAATGACAATAAATAGAATGGTAATAAAATCCTTGGTTGACACTTCACATTGGAAACTCATTTGTTAAAATAAGTCAAAACAGCAGACAATCACTGCTAATCTCATTTTTTCAATGCCTATTGGTATCCTAGATGATATCACCATTAATAGCATTTTGTTTTAGCTTTTGGTATTATCCCATCTCTAGGGTCATATGCATGTCTTAGTAAGATATATCATTTCTCTTTGTCAAGCTATCTTAGTGAAGCCTCACATCGGTTTTTATTTTTTCCTATAATTCTCTTCATTTGTGTAATAATGTTGGCCAAGGTATTGATAATGAAGTTGCCAAAGACATGGTGATATAGTTGAATTTTTGAGACAATATTTCTCATTGGTCTGATCAAATCAAAGAACACCTTTTCTACCTTTTGTCCACTATTATTTTATGAGCTGAGTAATTTCAAATTTGATTGTTGTCATTTGCAATGCATTTCTATTGCATTTCAATCTGAAACGTTTGATCCATTGTTGGATTGTTGTCACCTTTACAGACATAAAAATGTACGTATTCTAATATTTTGAAGTTATGACAAGTTAAAGTGGGTTGTACTCATTTAGCAGTTGGTTGAAATTTAATTTGAATGTACTACTTCTTGATGTTCCCCTTGACTCATTATCATTTTTGTTTATCATCTTGCTTTTTGGCTACCAACAAACATGTGATTCATCTATTGTGATGTCCTATGGATGGTGGCTTTTTCCAAATTATTTTCAAACTATTTTAAGTTCTAGGTGTACACCTTGTGGAGACTTATGGCATATTTCTATGCTTTATTTTTTTTCCAAGGTTACAGTGAGCTGATAAATGCAATTATTCCAAAGGTAGTGGAAATAATTTTGGAACAATTATCTGAGTTCTCTTAATGTCTAGATTTGTGTAATTTTTTATTTTGCAGATTTTTAATAGCCTTCTTTGACGAGTTTGGGAAATTGGTTTCAATTTACAGGGTAAAGCTTCCATCTGGAGCTAAGAAGATTGTGCCAAGTAGTTGCAGAGCCATGATTGGTCAGGTTACTGGTGGTGGAAGGACAAAAAAGCTAGTGCTCAAAGCTGGCAATGCATATCACAAATATAAGGTCAAAAGAAACTGTTGGCCCAAGGTTCGTAGTGTGGCAATGAATCCTGTTAAGCATCCTCATGGTGGTGGTAATCATCAACACATTAGGCATGCTAGTACTATGTGTCGTACAGAGAAGGCTTAGCACATACACGTACTTAATCATAATTAAACAATTATAGAGATCTAATTATTTAAAATGTCATCTTTTAGTTTTTGTTTTTCTTTAGGTTGCTTTGTGTCAATAATTTATGGGGACCAAGTTATAAACTATGTTTCCTATTATTGTTTCTTATCATTAGTGGTTTGCTCTTGATTCAAAATTTTGGGAAAGACTTCAAACTAGGTTGTAATCCTTGATTCCTTGTATTGTTTGAGGTTTATTTTAGGCTGCCATATTAATTGACTTTGTTATTTTTTATTCTTTCTTGAGTGCTTGTTATTTACTTTCAGATCATAGAAATGGCAAAAATATTGATGATTTCTTAGTATTATAAACTATGAACTTTCTGTTTTAAAAAAAAGTAATAATCATCATGCTAAAAGGACATTTTAGTTAGACAATCATCAGGGAGAGAAACATCTGAAAGGGTGACTTCCATATGATTGATCTACAAGCTCGTCACTTAGGCATTTTAAGCCAAGCTAAACCACCTAAGATGACCCCAATTAAGAAAAAGCAAACCCCATTTTAACAACGGAGCATATTGAATACTCTTCAGAACACACCAACACTAGTATTAATAACCAATACTTCAACACAATAATGACTATTCAGGGGACTAAATTGTGATAGGGCTGGCAGAAACTGAAATGGGTATTAAGCAATATAAGATTATTTGTTGTTTTCTTTTAAAAAAGTTTGCAAGGTTGAGGCAGTTCTTCTACAATTAGGTGAAACCCTAATCCCTAATAAGAGTGGGGTATTGTTTGAGTATTAATAGTCAATAGATTGAATTAGATTTTAGTGTCTATATTTATAGCATTTGGCAAATGGGCATAACTGAAACAGAGTACCAAACACAACAAAAAAATATAGTTTAAAAAATGCATGAATACCAAACCTACTAGTAAGGTTCCTCAGTGATTGAATGCAATGCATCTGGCCATGACCTTCTCCAGAAACTCTTCTATCACTTCCAAGAAATCCCCCTGAAATGGGTCTACCCAATACAAAATTTAACAAAATACAATAAATCTAACATATTCAAGTGATTGTGTTCCAATTCATCAATGCAAAAAGAGGGACATCAATGAGCCTTACCTATTTTTGAGTGCGAATTCAACCCCTGTACAATGCGTCCAATGCATGAACAATGTCTTGAGCGTATAGGCAGTCAGGTTTCTTTTGTTTGAATTATTTTTCATGGAAAAAATTTCCCTCTCTAAATTTCCCTCTTTCCAATTCAAAATATTTTTTTAATTTCCCTCTCTTTCTAATTTTTACTTGTGTGACTAATTAGTTAGTCATTTATAGTTGTGTTTTTTACCCACCATCAAATTAGTCAGTTATTTAGTCATTTATAGCTGTGTTGCAAAACATGACTAGAATTTAATCATTTTTAGTTGTTGTGACTAAAAGTTTTAGTCACCTAGTCACTTATTTGCCAAAATTCTACTAGTGAGGTAAATCTTTAACCATCAAAGTAAAGATCAAGATCCAGGATAACCGCTTGTTTAGTTATGCATTCATGTAAGTATTTCTAACCCTTTACCTCTGTGTTGTGTTTCCCCCGTGATTACTTGGATGACCCTTGATAATCTTGTAAGGTTAAGGATACCGGGAGACTGCCTCTGTTGTGACCCTTCTGCTATTTGTATAATAATTCTTCTTTATTACTTCTCCTCTATTTTCATTGTTGTGTGTTGTGTCTTAAGGACATAGAGTTGCGGTTGGTGACCTAGGGGCACTTTCCTACGTGACAACCCTAAGGCACTTGTTCTCCTCTCTTGATTTATTGTTTACCTTCTTCTAGTGGTTCTATCTAGCTGGTAGATGATGAAAAATAAATAATATTGATATGGACCACATGTCCCTTCAGTGAGTAAGTAAAAATTGGACCTAGTCCATACATGATGATGGGGTTGATATATATTATCTGATGCTTGGCTAGTAGAATCACTCTGTGTGATATTTTGATGATGTCTTATATTTTCTAGAAAACCATAACAATATAGCTGCTCCGTGCACTTTGTTTATCTTGGGTCTCATTTTGGTTACACTCAATTATGGGATCTCTGTAGTATAGCCCCATGGTTATACTCAGTTTTTGAATCCGTAGTATAAACTTGGCTCTTAATGTGATTATGTTTATGCATTGCTTTTTATCATGTGATGTGGTTATTATCTTGGAGAAAGATTCCTAACCTCTCTTCTTGCAAGAAATTGTATGTTTGTGGGAACATTCAGTGATTGTAAAGTGCATGTCACCTTTGGGGGCATGGGCTTTGTGAGAGCTCTTGTTCCCTTGTGTGTTTTCTCTCTACCTTAACGTTCTTGATATCGGTACATGACATCAACCACCTTAAGGTGGGGGCATATAAAGGTAAGTTATCTAATGATTTTGATACTAACAACGCGTGTTTGTAAGCCCTCTATGGAGGTGGGATGTTGCTCTTGTAGGAAATTGTGTGTTTGTGGGAACATTTGGCGATCGTAAAGTGCATGTCACCTTTGGGGGCATGGGCTTTGTGAGATCTCTTGTTCCCTTGTGTGTTTTCTCTCTACCTTAACGTGCTTGATATTGGTACATGATATTTGTAGGAGTTCAGGACAACACTGAGAGGGGGGGTGAATCAGTGTTGTATAAATTTTCAAATCTTTTTGCAAACTTTAACTTTCAAGACACAAAGAGAGAAAGATATCATTGATTTGTCAAACACATATGCACATGAATGAGAATGAAGAAAGAGAACAAAACCTCATGAGCAACATACACACATACATAGGAAAACAATATGAGACATAGCACAAATTTGTATGAGTGGAAAACCCTCCAGGGGTAGAAAAACCACTCCAAAACTACCTCACTGGCTTTATCAAAAATCTCACTGATTACAATGTTTAGAAGCACCAACTTCAAGGAGCACCAACCCCTAATACAAAACAAACTGTAAAGTGTACAAGAAGTGATTGCCACTCAATCTAATTTGCACCATTACTCAACATGTCTTCTCTAAATTTGCAATCATATTCAATCCAATCTGCTTATCAATTTCATGATCTCTATATAATCAAATTACCTAATTCACAATACATTCTCAATGTCTTCCTCTGCATTTCATCTCCAATAAAAACAATTCACCTGATTATCTCTGCATACTAATTCACCTGATGCAATCAATTGTCTTTCTGATGATCTTGTCAATCTTTGTATCTGATTTAGTTTATCTCTACACAATTAATTTCATATTATCTTTATGCTTGATTTGATCCTGTCAGTGTCATTCAAGTTGTCTTCAATTGATTTACATCCACTAAATTATTTCATCATTGATCTGCACACTCATTCATTCTCTCAATCTAGAACCTGCAATACCATTAAATATGAAAAGACCTTTCATATTCAACTTTTCACCTTCAAGGAAAAAATATCCTGACCTTTCATATCTCTCTTTTCTCTGTATAAACAATTCATTTTCTTCTACAAAATGATCATCTGAAAAATAAAAAAATTCTAGATCTTTCATTGTCGTTTCTCTTCTGTATATACAATTCATTTTTCTCTCTTGTCCATTCTTCAAAATTTTACTTGCAATAAGAAAATATTCCTCAATCTTTTCATATTCCTCTCTGTATTTTCAATTCTTCAATAACCTCTTCAAATTCAATCTGTAAAAATAACTTTTCAATTTTCTTCTCTGTAAATATTGTCTTCAAAAATAATATATTCATCCAATTTATCAATTTGCACTTTCATCTGCAAGAGAAATAAAATAGTTCTCCAAAAAATCTTTTAATCTTCTCACATAAAAAAAATCTCCTCCTTTAGTGTTTAGAGCCTCAAAAATCTCACCAATAAAAAAAAACTTTCCAAAGCTTTCTTATGAAAACACCACCAAAGTCTTGAAAGAAGATAAAAAAAAATAGAAAAGATCTTCTTTAAAAAGCAACTTTTAGGTCTCTCAAAAATTGTCTTTTGATCGGACTAAAGAAAGCTTAAAAAATCATGTTAACTGCAGTTATAAGCCTTTTGATGTCTCAATGACCATCAAATGTAGGCACAGAAGGAGGAGAACCAAGTTTAAATAACATGCATTGATTTTGACCCACGCGCCCTTTGAAGTTTCAAATAGAGCCATCGATGTGCATTACCCACTCAAACTCATTAAGAGATAACTGGTGTGAATGGTGGATAAGGTGAAAAGGGCTGGTGAATAAACGAGTTGAAACCCTTCAACAATGACTTAAGTTGTTTTTAAAACCTGTCAAGTCAACATAAAAATAGAAATAAAGCTGTGACAGGGAGTCTAGGGTAAAGATGTGCCTCAGAAACTTTTGAAAAGGGTTTAATAAACATTAGAAGATGGATTTAGGAATATATTTAGGACTCTGATCTCCAAGAAAAATATAGACAAGGAAGATTTAGTTGTACCAATAAGACAATCAGAGTAACCATTAATTAGCAAGGTCTTAGAACTCTAAACAAATCAGGAGCTTAGAATGATAAATGAATCACTATATGAATATAGACAAGACCTCTTAAAAAAAACTTTCAATTGACCTTCTTAATACACACCTCTGCCATAAAACATTCTCCTGATACAAGATACTGATTGAACTTCATACAATGAAACTACAAACATTTCAACCTCCATGCAACTACACTTGTTTGTATGAAGATCAACTCACAACTGAAGACTATGCCACTGAATACTGAGATCATACCATATCCAATGTAGATCAATTGCATACCAAACCACTCATGAAACCAGACCTTGATACAGAGTATGCCACACATAATACCAACCTTATTGCAAAGAATGCCAAACAACAAACACCTCAAGAATGCAATCATACACCTAGATATCAAATCATGATGAAGACCACTGTGTTTCACTGAGATCAAATGACCAAGCCACTGCCACTGCATATCTAAGTTTTGTATTCAATGAACCTTATCATTATATTCACAACTCCAACTCCAACTAATATCTGCAACATGATAACAAGCTGTGATATGATAATAGAAAGAACACATCTCTGCATATCTTGTCTTGAGCACAACTTGTGACCTTTAAATTCACATCATGTGACCCCAATTATATGACATCACATTTCCAAGCTTATGATCAATGACATCCTGAAACATGAAGAACTTCTTGCCATCAATAATACATTACATCAAACCAACTCCACATTTCTGTGAACTGCACAACTATCTCCTCCTGAAGTCTTGATGGCAACTTTACATCAACAACTGAACACACTTTTGACATCAATAACAACCTGTCACCATAAATATCAACCACCTTAAGGTGGAGGCATATAAAGGTAATTTGTCTGATGATTTTGATACTAACAAAGTGTGTTTGTAAGCCCTCTATGGAGGTGGGATGTTGTATCTCCGCGCGAGTGCACATCTTTATTTTATATTGCAATTAAAAAGCTCTCTACAGAGGTGGGATATTGTGCATATCCTTTTAGTTTAATCCCTCTGTGGAGGTAGGATATCATGCATATCCTTTTATTTTAAAGCCCTCTACGGAGATGGGGATGGTGTATCTCTTGAGCTAGTGCACATCCTTTTTATTTCAAAAGTCCTCCAAGTAGACGGGGTTGGTGTATCCTCCCTTATGTGTGTCTTTGGTGGTTGTTGTAGTATAAGCCCAACTGTCAAGTGTGCCTGTAATGTGCCTGAGATGGTGGGGGCTTAGCAATAAGTTCCTTCCATTTCCTTGTTTGTCATGTTTTAGATGTATAGTATGTCTTTAACATGCTATACGACACTCGTGTTTTCTGTGTGTCTTCCATGTGTTTGTTCCCAAGTATAGTCCAAAGAGCATGGAGAAATGCCCCTCCTATGCTTTAGGATTTGTATGGCGTGTGTGTACCCAAGTATAGTCTAAAGAGCGTGGTGAAATGCCCCTCCTATGCTTTGTGATTTGTATGGTGTGTTTGTTCTCAGGTGTAGTCCAAAGAGTGTGGTGAAATGCCCAGGCTCCTACACTTTGAGATTTGTATTACATGTTTGTTGCCCCATATGTAGTCCAAAGAGCGTGGCTAAATGCCCCTCCTACATTTTGGGTTGTGTGTTGCATTTTTATTTTCCATGTATTTGCATTCATTCATATATATGAGAAAATGAAAAAGAAATAATCACTGCATTCATTATATTCATTATGTTTTACATGTCTTTGATACTTTCTTCTTCATGTCTTGCATGTCTATTATTGTCTTCTCTGTGTTTTGTGTGCCTGATACTGTCTTCATTGTGTTTGGTGTGTCTGCAGCGTGTTTTCTCTAATGTTTACCTGAGACTGGGGGCTAGAAATATTTCCTTAATCTTTGTGTATGCATTAGCTTCAAGTGATTGGCATGTTTGCTGTGTTTTGACCATACTTTAATGCATGTATGGGCCATGCATTCATACATACATTAAATTGGGGGCTAAATGTTATGTTGTAAAATGTCCCCCTAGGGCTTTTACCTCCTAAGTTTAGCTCCCGAGTCCCTTGTTTTACATCTTACATGTTCATTTTAACTCCTAGAAGAAAATGGCCTGAAACCCATGACACATGGGGCTTGAGGGACATTGTTGCACTTGACCCTACCCTAAAATAGGACTTGAGGACATGGGGGCTCGTGCCCTTGTCCTGCCCTATTTCAAGTAGGTCCCAAATTTGAATGTCGGTTATGTGATCGTTAGAAGTTCCATTGCTGACATATTAAGTTTGAATTTCAATATTTATAGTGAGAATACATATATAAGCATGTTTAGGGTTTCATTTGTAAACTACAAGATGATTATGAACTTTTGGCAAACTTCTGATTTTAGAGCATTGAAGATATTCATTGTTGCAGAGCAGAATATTATTGTTGTGTTTGTGATTGCAGATTTAGCTTTATCTTCTCATGTGTTGAAGGATTTTCATCTACATGTGAGCTACACATCCAAGGTGATATCAATTTGTTTTTGTCTCTATCGCGCAAGGATATGCATTCTTTATCTGACAACAGTATTCGGAAGACTTGAATATCCTTATAGGGCTTGACTAAGGCAAGCTCCTAAACACCACAACCCCCAACCACACTCCTTGTGATTGCAGGTTACAAGTATTAGATTTCATGGAGTGCAGTTGCAGAGGAAGGTTGTAGAAGATAAGGATTCCAGATCTGGTGGAAAGAAGTAGCCTCATGAACTTTCAGGATAAGGGTGCTAGTGGTCGTGTCCTCCAAGGTTGCAAACATAGAAATATTCATGATAGTGATAATTAGCATCTGAAGAAGTCTTGACATCTTTCAAGGAATATCTTACCTTGGATTATAGTGCGAGTGGCAATGTCCTCCGCATCTTCCGTGATAGAAACGAATAGAACAGTGACCATCGGTGTCGTAAGGAGTCCAGAAACCCCTGAAGAAAACACTGCATTGGACTAGGGCACGAGTGGCAATGTCCCTGAGTATTTTGCATCATGAACTTTGAAAAATGGTTAGTAACTAATCTCTATCTACTATCTTAGTCTACGATCATTTGTCGTAATTTATCAGTTTGCTTCCAATTTTGCATAATTAGGGTTTTAAGCATATTTGGGCTTTAAATTAATACATTAATTGATAGTTTCTGAGTTTCCACAGCATTACAAGTGACCCTCAACCTGTAGGTGAATCCTCTTGCAAAAGTTGTGATTCAACTCGGTTGAATGTCCTTGAATGTTTGTAGTGAAAGGAGGATTTAACCCATTTATCATTTTCCCCCTTTTCCTTATAAAATAGAATAAAATCAAATGGGGCTGACATGTAAAAGATAAGGAGGTGTTCTAAGCTGACACCACAAAAATAGGGATAAAGTGACCATCTAGGACTAGGGCACTAGGCGCCCTAGTCCTTTAGCCCCACAAACTTTGTGAGTGTTATTTAATGTGGGCTTAGACCAGTCCTAAGTTTACTTTGTCAGGTTTATTCATCGTGATCAAGATTTAACTGTTTAATGTTCAAAAAGGTGTTAAAATAGGTCTTGATTAACAAGGGTAAACATTTTACTCCATAACATCATAATAAAAATGAGACCAATAAGATAGTAGCAAAAGTCAATATGCTAGAGAATAAAATATTCCCTCTTAGACTTGTATATAGAGAAACTCAAGTTATTAACACATCTTTCAAGGATGAATCTTTGTTATGGCACATGAGGTATGGACATCTAAATTGTTGAGGGATAAAATTAGTTTATTAGAAGAAAGTGGTGAATGGATTACCATTTATTAAATAAGATAATCAAGTTTGTGAAGGATGCATTATTGGTAAGCAACATCAAGATTTCTTTTTGACAAGAAAAGATTGGAGAGCAAAAGTACCACTTGAGTTAGTGCTTGTTGATATCTATGGTCCAATGCAAACCCTTTCTATCAACAAAAGAAAATATTTTCTCATTTTTACTGGTGACTATAGTAGAAGAAATTGATCTTATTTCATTAAAGGAAAATTAAAAGATTTTACAATGTTTCATCAATTAAAAGATAGTGTGCAAAAACAAAGTGGTTGTCCTTTAAAATTATATGTACATATAGGGGGGGGAGAATTTGCTTCAAATAAATTTCAAGAGTTTTGTAAAAAGAGTATAATTCAAAGGTAGCTTACCACAAGATATACCCCTCAATAAAATGGAGTACCTAAACATAAGAACCATACAATTGTAGATATGGTTAGAATCATGCTCAAAGCCAAGGGCTTTCCAAATACTTTTTCGGTTGAAGTGTAGTAGCTACATCTATTTACTTTTTGAATAGATCTCTGACAAAAGTGTAAAAAATATGACACCTTATGCGGCATGGAGTGTAATAAAGCCTAATGTGGCTCATATTAAGGTGTTTGATTGCATTTCTTGTGCTCATAAATGCAAAGAAAAATACAAAAGTTTGATGATAAAAGTGTGAAATGTATTTTCATTGGCTATAGTAGGGAGACCAATTGAACTATAGGTTGTATAATTAGATAATAGAAAGCTTGTTTGTCACTCATGATGTATTTTTTTACTAAAAATGAAGCATGACAATGGAATACAAATTTGCATTAAGAAAAACTAGCTATTCTATAAATAGAACAAGATGTTCCATCTCATTCTATAGGCCCAAGTAATAGCTCAATCTCTACTACAACACCTCCATTAAGTCCAACATATTCTTTAAGAAGTCCTCTTTCAATTTTGAGTCCTTTGTGGAAGGTAAAAACCCTCAAGGAAATTTATGAAGGAACTACTTTTCTTGATTCAACTACTTTGCATTGTAATCTTATATTCAAGTTGAACCAAGACATTTTAAAGATGCAATAAAACATGATGTTTGGATTAAAGTCATGAATGAAGAGAGTGTTGCCATTGAAAGGAATGAAACATGTGAGTTAGTATATTTTCCACTAGAAAAGAAGGTTATTGCGCTAAAGTGGGTCTAAAAAATCAAATATAAAGCTAATGGATCCATTGAAAGATACAAAGTGAGACTAGTGGAAAAAGGTTTCTCATAACAACTAGGTATAGATTATAATGAAACTTATGCTCTTGTTGCTAGGTTGGATGCAATAAGAACTTTTTTGGCATTGGAAAAACAATTTTTGAAAAAAAAAAGGTGCAAAACACCCAGACATAATATACTAAATAAGTAAAAGAATAGTACAATAGTGGCCCCCATAAGACCAATATAGGATGCCATGACCCCAAAACCCTAAAGGGTTATACAATAATCACAGTCATGGTCATCCGTACCCAAAAGGGTCAAAGAAAATTACTCCCAGACAGAAGTCCTGCTGCTGATATGAGCAGCTCCATAATCAAAGTAGTCCTGGAAATAATTTTTTTTTTCCTAGTGCCAAATAAAAAATGAGGTCCGTATACAAAGAAGGGGAGTTCTGCAACCAGTAACCCAAAAAGGTCGTTGAAGGTGATGATGTCAGATCCTCTTGGACAGCGCAGATCAAGAAGCAAATTAAAATTTTTGACAGAGACTGTTGATCCCCATCGGTACTAATAGACGCAATAACAGCCATATGAATTTGAATGGGCCAATAGGGGATAATAACCGTTTGCAATCCCTAACAGCACTAAAGCTTCTACTAGAGCTCCCATGATTTAATGAACCTTGAGAGAGATAGTAACCGTTGTCAGCTCCCATGATTTCATGTGCCATCGATACCTTACAGGAGTGGTGCAACACCAACCTCTCTGAGAAAATAGTGACATTTTGAACCTGCCCCATCATACTCCCAAAAAAACACAAAATAGAAGACGTGCCACTCAAAGCTGGTTGCCTCTTGGGGTCCTCAAAAAATGTCCTCCTTCATGCTCGAATTGGACCCAAAAATTCCCTAGCATTCCAAATAAGGCCACAAGGAATAGAAAGGAGAAGAGGCCGGTGAAAAGAAAAAACAAATTGCCATTAAAACCGACCAAAAGCCAGCTCAATGCCAAAAAGGAATGAATAACAGAAAAAGACTAGAAAACGGAACATGAGGCACCGAAACTAGAAAACAATTTAAGTGGAAATTTTATCAATTTGATGGTAACTCAACTTTTTCGGATGGCTTTTTGAATGAAGAAGTATCTGTAGAAGAACCACTATGTTATGGAGTTTTAAGATAAGAACGAAAAATTTATAGGTTGAAAAAAGGTTCTTTATCGACTCAAGCAAGCATCAAGAGCCTAGTATAGAAGAATAGATGGGTATTTTTAGAAAAGTGGCTTAAGTAAGAGTGAAAGAGAGACCACACTCTATGTCAAATTCAAAGGAACAAATAATTTATTTATAGTATGTCTAGATGTTGATGATTTAATTTACATAAGCAATAGTAAGTCTTAATAGAAAAAATTTAAAATGCCATGAAGAATGAATTTGAAATGACAAGTTTGGGCTCAATGCATTATTTTCTTGGAATAGAAGTAAGATAGATGAATGATGGCATTTTTGTCTCACAAAAAATATACAATTTATTTACTTAAGAAATTCAGAATGAAAATTCTCAAACCAATGAACTCACCTTTGAATATGAATGAAAAGTTAGTCAAGGATGATGGTTCAGAAAAAGTAAATACAACACTATACATGAGTTTGGTTGGCAGCCTTATGTAGCTTACTGCTACTAAACTAGACATCATCTATGTTGTAAGTTTGGCTTCAAGATTTATGGAAAATCCAAGTGAGGTTGATTTATTTCTAGTAAAAAGAATTCTTAGGTATATTTATGGAACAAGCAACTTTGGTATTTTATATACATCAACTAATAATTTAGTATTAGTTAGATATATAGATAGTGATTGGGCTAGATCTAGTATGATCAAAAGTGTACTTTAGGATATGTGTTTATTTTAAGCTAAAGGGAAATCTTTTGGTCTTCAAAATAGTAATCAACTATTTGTTTATCATCAACAAAAGATGGGTATATTACAACAACATTATCAACTTATCAAACAATCTAGTTGAAAAGAATATTGGCAGATCTAAGGCATGAACAACATAGAGCAACAACTATTTACTATGAAAATAATTCAACTATTGCCATTACAAAAGTCTAGTCTTGCACCATTGCACTAAACATATTAATATTAAACATCATCTTATTAGAGATGTATTGAAATTTTGTAAAAATAATGACTAACTTGTTGACATAAATTTTTTGAAAGGTTAAGACAAATGTTAAGTATTACTACTCTAAGCATTAAGAGATAGTTGTAATGACTAATTAGTAACACATGTCCACTTATTCAATCGCCACTACCACATGTTTTACTGCGAATCATATATTCCTTCACCATTTCTCAATACTCGTCTCCACCATATTAGCCACTTATCAATATTTTATGCCACTTGTATCTTCCTCTTTCTTCACCGCAACATACATGTTTAAACTTCAATTTTATTCCTTTTTTTTTTTTTTTTCATTTTTGAATGTTGTGTTGCATTCTAAAAAAGGTTTATTGTCATGTCTTTGGATCTACGGGCATCACTTGTTGGAGTAGCAATACTCTTCTTCTTTTCTCTTTTCTTTTTTTTTTTTGGGCCCAATTTTCAGTGGGAAGCTTCTCTTTTCCAAAGATTGCATATTTAAATATTTATGTATCAAATTCAAACATTAATAAATATAAGAACTATTATGCTAGTGTTGGTATTTTACTATCATAATTATTATTTTTTGTTATTTTTAGTATTTTTCATTTATTTGTCAATATAGGTGCTGCTCTATCATGTTCTTTTTTTCTTTCTATTTTTTCTAATAGGATGGATAATGGGCTATGTTAACTTTTCCTTTTTATTTTAAAACCAACATTTAAGATATGAAATGATTTGTTTTCACAATTTGCTATTCACCCTAAACTCAACATAAATATTCTATAATATCACATAATTTTACTTTTTATAAAATACGTAAATTCAAAAAAAAAAAAAATCCTAATACTAAAATTAAATCTATTTTCCATGCATTCTTTTATTATTCCATAGATTGAATAATTAATCAAAATCAATTGGATTTTTTATTTTCCCACTATATATGTTAGGGTAGTGTCTACAGATAACGAAATAAACTTCTTTAAAATAATATATACTGGTTATTAAAATTCATATCAGAAAAACCAAATGACATGCTCCTAGAGGAACCGGCTTTCCATATTATTTATTCCCAAGAGAAATGCAAAGTTAAACATTAGTCCAAATCAAGAGAATTTTGGTTTTCTTATGTTTTTCTCCCCCAAGATTAGTGTGGAAAGGTTAAATGGATGCATAACAGAAGAATTTCCTCTCCATATTTCTTCTGAAAATATGGAGTAAACTCTTTGTGTAGGATGTATTGCATCCCAAAACAGATGTGTGTCGACATCATTGCAATATAGATCAGGCGGAGTGGTCAGTCCACATGTCACATTGGCTTTGAACAACCCTGATCCGCAACAGGCTGATTTTGTATCTGAAAAACCTACAAATTTAACATAGGCATTCAAATCAGGTATCGAGACACACAAAAAGATTGCTAAATAAGGAGGTTATTGAAGTGGGAATTGGCTTACCAAAGGCTTCGCCATGTTTAATCATGACTGTCAAGTAATGATAAGAATTAAGTAGGATGATATTCACTTCATGTAGTTTTTCATTCAAGTGATCCACAAGATTTTTAAGAGCAGCATTATATTCTAGGGCTACTTTATTTCCAGGTTCTGCACATTCTCCCTGGAATTTAATATAATATTTAAATCTGACAAAAGGAGTACATCCTATAGCAGAAATGTCGAATAAGAGAAATTTTCTTGCTCCAGCACGGTAAAGCCTCTGCCACAAGAAATATATTAGTTTTATAGAAAATGGTAAAGCCCACCAAGTAATTGATCAGATCTGTAACCAATTTTTTTCTGAAACATACTTGTATGTAGAGATCAAGTGCGTTGACAAGTGAAGTGACGAATTTTCCGGTGGTGAGATATAAGTAAGGGCCATTGAAGTAGTCGACAATGTCATTGCCTCCACTGGAAATGCAATATAAAGAATTTCTCAGGCATGACTTCTTAAGTACATGCGTAGAGAATTCTTTGAATTGCGATATCTGATCACTCAATTTAATAATTCTCTGCACCAGTTTACGTTTGTTGAATTGTAGGTCAGAAGACTTTTTGGAAAGAACATAAATATATACTTACATTGTGGTGCATTTGGAAAAATAAAACTAGTTATTAGATACCTTTTGGTAATGTAATGACCCTACTTAGAAAAATCATTCATTTAGTATCTCTTAAACACTTATATTATAATTTAGATTAATTTGTATATTATAATTGAGATATTTTTTTATTAGGAGGATTTGTTGTTAGAGTTGGTGTGATAAGGGTTTGGGAGTCCAAATGTATAAATACTTTTAAATCAAATCTTTCTATAGAATGAAAAAAACTGTATAGTTCATCTAGGTTTTCTTTGGTGAGACTTTAATGTATGGAATACCAATAATAATTAGTTTTGAGTTAGACATAGGTAAAGGTAGTGCCCTTAGTTGATAGTGTAGAAATAATAGAGGGATATAAAAATGTAACAAAAAAGGTAGAGAGGATACCCAATAAAAAGGGGATATTTTAATCATACTATTGTATGATAAGAGAATACCAAAAATATAAATTTTAGGGGTAAAAAAGAAATTATGGGTGTTTAAAAGTACCCTACAAACACACATACTATACTATTGATTTATTAAGTGAATCTATTAGGTAAATTTAACACTCTCTACCATTTTATTTAACTAAAAATAAACAAACATGGTAATTGTTGTTTGATCTATTCCATTAAAATATTTTAAAATAAAAAACCTAGTTGACCATTTGGAATGGGTGGTGAAAGAGTTCCTATGTTATTTGATATTCTGTCATGTAAATATGTGAGCATATGTATAGTTGATTTATAAGATAGTATCAAAAATATATTATTTAGAGAGGTGTTTAGGTAATGAACATTGTGAATTAAGCAATGTGTACGTATATATCTAAAGGGTATTTATTTTATTATATACACTTAAAATTTGTATTTTTCTTTATTTGTTGGGATATATTATATTTATAACTAAATGTGGGATTCAACATTTAATATTTATATATTTTAAATATGTAATATATCTCTTCAAAATTTAAACAAGGATTTTTATTTTTAAAAATCTTTAATATTTTAGAGGATAAAAAATGCATATCTCATCCATTTACCCTCTTGTTTTAGACACACTTTTAGAGTTTTCGTAAATATATTCTCCTAATCCTCAACTTGTTCTATTTTCTCCATAAGATGACCTCATTGTTGAACTATCACCCACATTTAGTATACATCACCTTAGAAAGAAGAGTGGCATTCCCCTTAAGATTTTCCCTTCCTAGACTACACCATAGACATGGTTTGTCCTATGAATAGGCCATAGGCATGGGTTTGTCCTATGAATAAGCCATCCTATGTGGTCCTATCCTCCTTATTCAACATTCTTTTTTTTTTTTCTTTAACTAAATCATTGCTTATTAGCTTTCATGCCAAATACTTTGGGTTGAATATGTAAAATCTTATATTTAAAAACAAGAAAAAATCATCTCAAAGCATCCACCCATAATCATTTCACTACCAGAGACATACATTATCATTACATTAACATATACTACATCAATTTACCATCATAGCACTTGTATGGCATGACCTAGATTATTATACATTTGGCAAACAAAATTAGTTATACGGTTTTGAATTAATGTTGCATCAATCGTTTATCCATGCAAACAAAATTACTTCTGATATATGATATTCAACTCGGTGCTCGCATAAATCTCGAAGGAAAAAACGTTAAACGAAGAACACACCCTATCAGCCCCTGTTGAATCCAGCAATCCACTTCCTCCCGATGCAAAATTAACTCCATGAGAAAAATTTGCCCGTTCATGATATGGAGGCAAGAAAGGGAGCTCCAAGTAAGTAGCTGCAACCACAAACGCATCCCGTGTCAATATGAACGCATTCACTAATTCAACAACTTTATCAGATTGTACCCAGTTCTGTAAGATTAAACTTAGAACATATGCACTTGAAAAGCTCTGGTAATATTCATTTATGGTCACCTATGAAATCGAAAACAGTGCGGCCATTTGTGAAGCGACCCGTTGGGCTGGGGAAGAAGGAGACGCCATATGGTGTAAAGTCGGCCCGAGCGCTACAGTTTGGAATGAAATTGTTTGTTCCTGCATCTCCTAATGAGTCCCCAAACACAAACATTGCTGGCACATGGTTACTCCTTCCTCCTTCCACCACTTGACAAATCAAAGAGCTCATCATCCACCACATCACCATACTCTTAATGATCACTGTGATCTCCATTCTCTCTTAATGTGTGGACACTCGTTGTGTTTGATAGCTAAGATTTTTATAGCGAAAGATTGACTATAACAATAATTATAACATAGGAGCAAAGTTGCTCTTACTATGGAATATAACAACTGGAGAGCAAAGATACTCTCACCTTTTGTTTCGTTCCATAGGATGCTTGCGGATTCTGCGAAGCGACGCTGTTCTCGAAGGTCGAAGCAGACAAAAATAGGCGTCTTTTTGGGTTATGGACATTCGTATAACAACAGAATTGCCTAAAGATGTTTAAATTTCTTGTCAGAACTTTAACGGACGGCGTACCTGCACCCCAAACTCCCTGGAATGAATCTGCACCTTACACCTCTGCAAGTTTGAGCACTCACTTTTGAAAGCATAGATAGCTGAAAACGCCTTGTTTGAACCATTTCATCTCGTAGATGTCATTGAACTTCCATGTCGTGTAACGGGGCAAATCATGCGGAAAAAATGGACGAATGCCTTAGTTGTTAGCGTCTTGATTGCGAAAAATACGAAGATCTCTTATCCGGCCAAAGCTCTGATATTTCATCTTTCTGATTAGGGACGAGATAAACAAGAGAGTTGATACACCTTGGCCGCACTCAGCGACAGCTACATACGCCAAACCAGACGATTTTCTCTGAGGAATTATAAATGCTTAAGGTACAGTTTCTTAATTTCCATGTAAGGGTAAGAATTGTAAATGCTTAAAGGTACAGCTAATTCCCCTGTAAGGGTAGGAATTGTAAATGCTTAAAGGTACAGTTCCCAAATTTCCTTGCTAATGGTTGTGATGGTGAAAATTATACTTCTCTTTTAGGCTTGTTTTAGGTAGGTTATCCTTTATGCACTGATAAATGTTAAAGGGGCATGATTTCTACTAAGAATTGGTACATATTCGATTCATACTCATCTCTTTTTGTACTCATTTCCTAGAGTTAGTTCCACATTTCAATTTCACCCACTTTCTACCTCAAGCTAGATCCACAATTTGTGAAAGCGATCAAGGTCAGTTACTTGATTGTGTAAATGATCCTTAAATTTTTAATTTTCAAATTGAAATTCAAGTCCACTTGTTTTCCCCCCACTTAATTATTATGTATTAACTTGAAGCATGAAATGTTTTGTTTGCACCTTTGGAGTTGTATTTAAAGACTAACCCTAATCCATTTAAATATCTAGTGAATCTATGGAATGATTACCTCTTGCACACATCGAGGAACCTAAAAAAAATCATCTAATGACATTAGCTTTGCATTAAATTCTAGGGAATACTACATGACCACTTGTTGTCTTTGATTATTTTTTTATTTTTTATTTTTTTACAAAAAAGGTGGTAGACCACCCATTCATATATTAATAATAAAGAAGGTTCAAACAAAATGGAGATATAGGCCTGCATACATAAAAGACTTTACATGCATAACCAAGATAAACAAAAGTAAATGCCCTATGATGGCCAACAAATAGATCTAAACATGAATAACAACACCCCAAAAATTAGGCCCTACACCCAACCGCCAACTGCCAAAACACCAACCCCATAGAAAGCCATGAAACAGAAACAAAGAAAACCATAAAGAGCCATCAACATTAGTGTTAAGGGAAAATTGGTGTAAATGAATAATCAATGTATATCAACAATACCCAATAACTCAATGAAATAAGAAACAAAGAAATCAATCAAACAAAGAACTTCAAACCTTTACAAACCTCTTCACTTCATGGCTTCCATTGATTGCCTATCACAAATGATCTTGTCTATGAATATGGCCCTCAGAAGGTGCACTTCCTTGCTATTCCAAGATGTCAAATGGGAATGGCTATGATAGTTTATTGCAATTACGATGAGCTTCACAACAATGGTAATGATATGGTAATGAGTTGATCGCAAAAAAATGGAATGACTTGGGTGCCAAAGGCATGCTGTAATTCCTGCAGAGTAACGATACTAAAAGCTTGGATGAATGAAATGAAAGAATAGGGTTCAATTTATAGACTTATGAGAGAGAAGATCAACAGTATAGAAAGAATGAGAAGATCGGCAGTTGAGAAACCTTGAGAGAATGTGCGCGAATAGAAAGAAGACAAGTGTCACAAAAAAGTTGTTTTGTTTGAGTTAACTGCTTTCTTTTATTGAAGATAACTTTAGATTTCATAAATTAGAAAGCTTTTTTTCTAATTTAAGAGTTGTTGATAAAAACAAGATTGATTGAGTCAGTTAACTCAACTTGTGATTTGCTTTTGCATGATTTGAGAGGAATTAAATAATAAATTATTTAATTATGTGTGCGTGAAGAAGAAGACTTATTTTTAGAAGATTTAGAAGATATTTAAGGAATTAGAAGATAAGAAAGCAAATTAAATAAATAAATTTATTTAATTGTTTGTGCATGATTTGGAAGAATAAAAAATATTTGATTATATTTTATTTTTAGAGATTGAGAGAATTTAAATAAATTTGATTGATTTATTTAAATTTGGAAGAAGAATTTGATTTAATTAAATAATTAAGAATTAATTAATTATTTGGAAGAATTTAATTTAATAAAGGATTTTATTTAATTTTGACTTTAGAAGAGGTAATTAAATATTTTGATATTTAATTAATTTAGAAGAATATGAATTGAATAAATAAATTTGTTTATTTATTTATTGACAGAGGAAATAGAATGAAATAAATATTAAGAATATTTATTTAGACCGAATCGTGTCATTTTTAGGTGTATACAATTAGCACCATCACCAACTACACTCTCCACCTCGTTTGTTGCTCACCTTGAGTTCAAACCCATTCCTGAAGAATTCGTCTGGTCCGCAGGCTCATTCCCTTCTTGCACTTCATCTTCCCCTGTTTTATCCTAGATCTCCCTTGGTAGGTGGAGGGCCCAATCAAGCACATGGACATGCAAGAATCGGATAGAGACAAAGACGTCCTTGATCTGCATTGTCATTTTCTTGGTGAAATGAAAATTGTTCCCCTTCAACACTTTCTCGACACCATTCATACAGCCACAAGCCAGGCCTTGCTGCATGGCCTTGTACACACATTCATTAGATGACAACATTTTGAGGCTGTGAATAGGAAATAAACCTCTAATTAGCACATCTCCTTTCATCATATCATACCCACTCAATCTAGGATTCAACCAATCCACACTATACAGATGGTCATAGATGAGCTGAGTGGCAATAGCATGCATGAATCCTCCATCCTGAATAATATATATTATGTTGGATAGAATATTAGAAACTACCTCTGACCAATTAAGTAGTCTCTCCTCATAACCTAGTATCCACCTATGCCCACAGATGTTGCGCACTGCAAACTGAACCATGGTGCAATCCATGTTGACAAATTGCATCATATCTGTAATATTGATTTTCCCACGAATCTCCACTTCCCATTCCGTGGCAGGAAAGAATAATCTCTGGTTAATCTTGTCGTCCTCCATAGATTTAACCTACAAAGCACAAATGAAAGACAATGTACTATGCCTGTTGATATAGGAAAAGGCATTGCCTCATCTAAAGAGGCCATGGATATAAATATCTAAGATAGCCAAAGAAATTGTACTTCACATCCCAATCTTAGATCTCCATATCAGAATGGATGTAATAGATATCGTAAATGAAGTTTGTCCATAGTCATGACAATTAGAATTATTTTGTAAGCACCTAAAACTTCCATAAATGGCAATCACATTACCATGCCTCTTCCATAAATATACACAGTCCTTATTATGAAACATGGCCAATCTTGGAAATCATTCCCATTTTCATTATTATGAAATAAGGAATAGGCTGCAACCTTCCATCTAACCTGTCCTCCAATGAACACTATCACTAGATCTCCTCTGTATGAAGAATTATGTGATGTGACAAGAAGAGTTGGCCTCTTATTGATATAAGAACCTTATTGTTTGGGCATACATTCATTAATACATGTCCCCATTAATAACCATACACTCCAATCCACAACCCCTAATTAAAAAGAGCCATTTATCTAGTACTGACTATAGATCTGTCGTGGAAAGGCTAAACTACCAATCCATGTGTCAATGAGCCATTTATCCACCAAGATGTCTTGAAGGCCCCTCTATCTTTTCACCTTCATACTACTAGCTCTTTACATGAGCCAGTGAGACCTGGCTTACTTGCCTCACAAAGTCGGATGCTGTACGTACTGAGGACAACTCACAACTTGTTAGTAGGCTCCATGTCATTCCTTATCCAAGGCATCACCTGATTCGATAGATGTGATTGCCCAGGTGGCTCAAATAACTCCATATCATGGCTCTAGTCAATGGCTATGTTTGCTAAACCATCCACTACTCTATTGCCTTCTCGATAATAGTGGGAGATCAAATAATTATCCAACTTTTCAATTAACACCTGAGCTTGTTCGAGGATGTAATTTATTCTCCAATTGTCCAATCTTTTAGCCTTCAATGCTCTTATAATAATCTATGAGTCACCTTCAATCCACAAGCTTTTGACCTTAACCTCTACTGCTAATTGAAGACCATGCACAAGGGCCCAGGCTTTGGCCTCATGATTGGTACCCTGTTGAATTTTAGTTGATTTAGTCACTAAGAGCCTTCCTTCCCAATTCCTAATGGTCTACATCCAGTGCCAGATAGCCCTAGGTTTCCTCTACACGTGCCATCCAAATTTAGTTTAAGGAAGGGCTAATTTGGGGGGATCCATCTGACTTGACTTCTATTCACTACCTTTGTACTTGGCACCGCAGTCACTCGACTAGCTGCTAGCTTCAAATACTCCCAATTCTTGACCATCTCATCATCCCAGCATGACCACTTTGTATTTGCATAATTTGATTTGCTTACCTTGGCATCCACCACCTTTGAAATAGCTTTTTCTAACTTATCACAAACTGACTCGATCGATAAGGCTTCCTTTCTAAGGATTCTGATGTTTAGCTCACGCCATATATGCCATATCATCATGGAAGGGAAAGCATCCCATAAGCATGCATACATTGCTTTGGTGCATATCCTTGGCCATCTTTTAAACATGGATAGCAATGTTTCAGACAAGGGTGTGACCCAATTTAGCTTCATAAGAAGACAATACCAGCATTCTTTGCTGAAGGGACACTGTAATAAAAGGTGGTCCAAGCTCCCTTATAACTCCCCACACAAAACACACTTAAAGTTTGAACCAATACCCAAATTTTGAATTCTTTCTCCTGAAAGAATTTTCTTATGAAGTGCAAGCCATGCAAATGCCCCAACTTTTGGCAGGATAGCATCATTCCAACATAAATTTGCTGGCCAATCCATTTTATTCTTAACAGAAAGACTCCTATATCCTTCCCTAGCTGTATACAAACCTAATTTGGCCATTGTCCATATAAGTTCATCTTCTTGGTTTGAAAGAAATACTACTCTCACCTTGAGAAGCCTTCGTAACAACTCTTTTTTCTCTTGAGGTAAATCACAATCCTCTATATCTCTCCACACTACTTTATGCTTACCCGGCCCATCCTCCAAATAACAATAAATCCTCACCTTGTTGCCCTAATGACCCTTCAAGTAAATCCTAGCTTCCTTAAGTTCATCCCATTCTGAAAGTTTAGGCCATCCGTTCCAAGAGTCATCCCAAATTTTAGCCTTTTCTCCATTGTGAACAACCCAGGATAATTGTGGAAGAATGACCTCCCTACTTTTTACAATGAAATTCCACATCGTTGACCCCCGCGGTGGATTATTTTCTGTGAATATCCTTTCACTCTCCACAAAATCTAGATAATTGAATCTCATTAACATGGCCCATTTTGACTATGCTCTTTTATACATTCCCCAAGCTAATTTTTCTCCAAGAGCTTGATTTTGCAAATCTAAACCTGCTCCCCCAGGATTCTTGGCCTTGTAGATCTTCTCCCATGCCAAGAGGTGAATCTTAATAGTACCTAAAGTTCCTTGCCAAAGGAATTGTCTATAGATTTTCCCTAATTCCAAATTAATCCCTTTTAGAATTTACAAGATAGGAATCATATATATAGGAATTGTTGTCAAATTAGCCTTGATCATAGTTAGTCTTCTATCCAGTGTCAACCAACCACCCTTCCAAGTATGTATTTTCAATTTTAGGTTATGAATTACCTCCTTCCGCAAATCCTCCCTATATCTCCCATTAAATAGTGGAATACCAAGATATTTACCTGGGAGAGATTTAATCTTGAAGTTAAAAATGTTGTTTATTTCACCTTGCCTGCCTATGTCTAAATTGAACATATAGATCATAGATTTGTTATCATTCACTCATTGGATTGAGGCATTACAGTAATATTCAATGACATCTTTGATTACCTTATCTTTTCTCAACGTAGCTTGACCAAATAGGAGTCTATCATCAGCAAAGAGTGCATGTGTGAAAGTTTCTTGCATTCCTTGAAACCTTATGCCTTGCGAAAGTGACCTACTATTTGCTTCCTGAATGGCAAACATCAGTGCTTCAGACATGAGAATGAGTAGGTACAGGGAGATGGGATCCCCTTGTCTTAATTCCCTTGTTGGTTCAAATGGAGTGGTCTCCATCCCATTAATTAGAACACTAACTTTGAAGCATGTCATAAAAGAATAGACCCATTACATCCATGCAATAGAGAAATGTAAATGTTCTAGAACCATCAATAAGAAATCCCAATCCACCCTATCATAGGCTTTCACCATGTCTAATTTGATTACCATACCTGGATCTTTCGCTTCTTTTAATGAATGGAGAATCTCATGAGTGAGGATTGCCCCCTCAGCTGTCTCCTTGCCAGGTACAAACCCTTGCTGCTCTTCAGGAATAATATCTAGAAGAATTGATGCCAATCTCATCGCTACTACTTTGGAAATAATTTTATACACACAATTGCAAAGAGAGATGGGCCTAAAATGTTTGAACTTCAAGGGAGTTTTTACTTTGGGGATGAGCATTAGACATGTCAATTTCATTTATTTAAGGACTTTTTTGAATTTCATCGATTCCTCCACAACAAGGTAGACATCTCTACCCACAATGTCCTAACAATTCTAAAACAATGAACCTATCCATCCATCTGGACCTAAAGCTTTCTCTCTTGACAAAAAAAATGTTGCAGCCTTGACCTCTTCCATTGTGAACTCCTTCGTGATTTCCTTGTTTTGTGCATCAGACACCAACCAAGGAATGTTAAACTTGGTGTCATCCCCTTGACCCTAATTGTCATATTTTAGGAGTAATCTATCAAAGAAAGACCTGGGTTCAATGTTAATCTCATCAATGTCAGTTGACATCATTCCATTAGACTTCACTATATTCCATATCAAATTTGAGGTCTTTCTAATTTTTGTCGAGAGGTCAAAAAGGATGTGTTTCTATCTCCTTCCTTAAGCCAAGTTTCCCTTTATTTAAATTTCCTCCAAAAAACTTCTTTCCTCTTCAGTATTTCTTCCATCTCACTCCTTAATCACTTCTCCAATTGGTAGCATTTTACATCCATCCATATTTGATAACTCTAGACTTCGCAATAAGAAACTCCTATTATATTCTATTCTTTTCCACAAAAATATTCTTGAATTGGCATCTGTTCCATTCCACAATCTTCTTTCTCAAAAATTTGAGTTTTGCAGCAAGCTCCAACATTCGTGAACCTCTCACAAAGGGAGCCTCCTTCCACCATTCTCTCACCAATGGCTTAAAATTTAAACTTTTTTCTCCCATGACCCATCTCCATTCCTATCCTAAGCCTAACAAGGAAGTGGTCCGATCTCGTTAAATCTAGAATATCAACTTCATATTCCAAATTATCACATGTGAAGACATACAATAGAAATAGGAAATCTATCTAGGTGCTCTGCAATCATGAGAAAATCCTTTCTCCTGTTCATCCATGTATATTTACCATTTTTTAGAATGCAACCTAAAATAGTGTTATTCACAATAAAGTCTTTGAAATCCATCTGTGACTTGGAAGGATGGGAGATACCACCCATCTTCTCATTTTCATCCAATACTGCATTAAATCTCCTCCTATGACGACTCTTTTCTTCTTTAACAAAATTAACCATTGACTAATTTGAGACCATACATGTTGTTTTTGAGTCATACCAGAAGGGCCATACCAACAAATCACCCAAAGATCTTTGGAATTAAGACTTCTTGCAAATCTTCCAATTAACTAGTAATCACTTATCCCTACCAACTCCATTTTGGGGAAGTATTTTTTCCATAGGATGGCCAAACCACCGAAGGCTCCATAAAAGGCCAACGTTGCATAATCCCACTTCTTCCATTGTTTAAAAATGATTTCCCCTTCTTCAGCAGATAATTTTGTTTTTTGCAAAAGAACAATGTCACTCTTTTCCTCATCAATCTAGTACTTGATGAAGCGTCTCTTGTTAGGGGCATTAATGCCCCTAACATTCTAGGTAAAGACTCTCATTTCTCCTAAGGAGAGCAATCTTCTCTCTTTTTCTTCATAGCCATATCAAAGGTAGTTTGAATGCCTGTTGCTATCTCTAGTTGAGTTCTTGATTTTCTGTGCCTAGAGCTCTTCCTTACCGAAGCCAGTGTATCCTTTACAACCTTCATCTCCATGACCATTTGAGATATTCCTAACAGGATTCTATCCTTGACCTTGTCATCCTCTAGGAGCACTTCCTTTGCTATCTCATCACATATTTCATTCATGACCTTTGCTAGAGCTTCTTCCAGCAAGGCCTTCATTCTTTCGTTATCTAGAATCAGATCTTTAGAAGAGTCCTTCATATTTGTAGATAGGGGTGTATTGAACCCACCATCTTTCTCATTCCCACCTATTTTTTCTTCTACCAGATCCCACTCCCCAATCATCTTCTCATTACCATTATCCCCATCTACCTACTCTTCTCCTTACTATTGTTGTCTTTGATTATTGCTCAAAGCTAATGACTCGACTTCTTTATAACGTTTGACATAAGGGAGTAATTATCCCTATCATGTGCAAACTATCAATTACATAACTAAGATTTTATGTAGGTTTAGAAGTAGAGGAAAATAGTTTCCAAAGCAAAAATTGTTATATACGAAAGATCATATCCAATTTAATATGGGATTGATTCAACAATTGCATAGAGAAGATCTACATTTGCATAAATGATAAAGAAAAAGAAACAAAAAATTTGTTGGTTCCAATGTATTCATAATTTGATATGTCTTAGTTTTTTATTTCACTTGAATGAATCAATTTGGCATACTCAATAGAGTTATTTTCTACATCAAACTAAGAGATAAGTGTACATTATTTTATTTTTGAATTCTATGTATTTAATGTAATATTTTTACAAGTCTAAGGTTCTATTCCTAGGGTATTTTCTTATCAATAATCATTTAATTGATTTATCCTTAGACTTATGTAAAGAAATGTTCTGGTTCCTTACATTTGGTAAACCTAACTTTACTACACAACCTAGGTTTTTAGCATTAGGGTTTATCCTTCTATTTAAGGTTTTTAGATCTGATTTTCTGATTGCATGTTCTTTTTAATCTCTGATTAGGATATGGATCTACCATTTATTATCTCATTTCTACATTTCAATTAGGTTTTGTATTTGATTCATATTCACCCATGGTTTGGGTTGCATCTTATTGATTGATCATTGTCTATGGACTCTCATAGAACATTAGCATTTGTCCATGCACACCTTATCATTTTTGGTGTAGTTCTTCACTTTATTTCTTTAGATCCTTCAATCCTTGATACATTTAAGTCTTTTTATCATATTGATGGGGATGTACTCACTATGGAGGTATTGTTTATCCATTTTTAGAGAGAGTAGCACCATGTTTCCAGTTATTGTTCCTTTCCTTTTGCAGTGTTGTGCCTTGTATGTATGGAGCTATGTGTTGATTTGGAAGTGGCAGCTACATACTACCTATGATACCTACCCAGAGCTTTCCTGTGGTGGCTAATAACTTATACAATAATCTTAATATTGGTGTGCACCATTTGCACCATGGTTCTATTGATTTGAAACATTGTGCCATGTTTCTTTAGCTAGGTTGAAGAGCTTTATTACTAAATGTTATGTTGGAAAATGTCTCCCTGGGACTTTTCCCTCTTAAGGTTTAGCTCCCGGGTCCTTAGAATGCATTATAAGCATCTTGCATGCTAATTTTGAATCCCGATGACAAAACCCCTAAGTGTTATGGAAAATAGGACCTAGGGGGTGCTATTTAAATAGATCTTGACCCAACTTGGGAGGGTGGACTTGGGTTCTAGCGCCCTAGTCCTACCCCATTTTAGGTCAACCCTAAATTTTAATGTCAGTTTTATGACCGTTACTTAGGTCCTATGCCGACATTTCAAGTTTGAATTATGAAATTCTTAGCAGGAATGTGTGCTTTTGCATATATAAGCATGTTTAATGTTTCATTTGCAAACTAGAAGATGATTATGAACTTTTGGCAAACTTATGATTTTAGAGCATTCAAGATATTCATTGTTGTAGACCAGAGCATTGTTATTGTGTTTGTGATTGCAGATTTAGCTTCATCATCTCATGTGTTGAAGAATCTTCATCTATGTGAGATCTACACCTCCGAGGTGACATTTATTTATGTTTTCAATCATTTATCATTTGGATTTTGCCTCTATCCTGCAGGGATACACACTCTTTATCTAACAATGGTGTTTGGAAGACTTGAATCTCTCCGAGGCTTGATCAAGGCAAGTCTATAAACACCACAATCCCCAACCACTCTCCTTGTAATTACAGGTTACATGTGTCACATCTTGATGGAGTGGAGTTGCAGGGAACAATAAGACAGTGTGCAGGTTCTAGATCCCTGAAGAAAAGGATTGCTTCCAGACATGGGTGTTAGTGGAAGTGTCCTCTGAAGTTGCAAATACAAATATCATTGTGACAGTGATAATTAGCATCTGAAGAGGCTCTGACATGCTAAAAAACATCTGGCCTTGGACTTGGGTGCTACTGGTAGTGTCCTCTGCATCTCTCGGGTAGAAACAAAAAATACAGTGATCATTAGTGTCGAGAGGAGATCAAGATTCTGTAGAGAAAACACCACTTTGGATAGGGGCATTAGTGGTAGTGTCCCTAAGTATTCCAAATCCTAAACTTTGAAAAATGGTTAGTAATTAATCTTTGTCGACTACCTTAGTCTACAAGCATTTGTCGTAATTCATCAATTTGCTTATTGTTTTGCATACTTAGGGTTTAAGGGTATTTGAATATTAAATTGTACATTAGTTGATAACATCTAAGCTTCCACATCGTTCCAAGTGATAGCCTAACCTATAGGTGAATCCTCTTGCAAAAGTGTGATTCAACTCAGTTGATATGTCCTTGAATGTTTGTAGAGAAAGGAGAATTTAACCCTTGTTTTCATTTCCCACTTTATCCTATAAAACATTTTGGTGAACCCATGTTTATTTTAATTTTGTACCTTTCTGACTGGTGTACTCTATATTTGCATTCATTCATCTTATTGCATTTGAAAATTTACAAAAAAATTGAAAAATTTGGAAAATTTAAAAAATTGGCATCTTAGGCTTGCATTTTGGCATAATTTAAATTAATTGGCATTTAATTTATGTTATTTTCATTATTTTAAAAAATTGGCATCTTAGGCTTGCATTTTGGCATAATTTAAATTAATTGGCATTTAATTCCATTTAATTTATGTTATTTTCATTATATCTGATTCAAATTGCAGAAATTCATCTTATTTTAATCATTTGCATTGCATTTTCATACTTAAATTGTTAAAAATTGCTTGAAATTGTGTATTTTTCATAAAAACTTAGTTTTGCATTAGCTAGGGTTTGTAGTTAAAATCTTGTTTCAGATTTTACTACCCTTTTAAAACACTCATTTATGACTGATTTCTAATTGTATTGTTGCATCATATTGTCTTTTTTGCAAAAAATTATGTCTAGGGTTTGAAAACCTTGCATTTTCACTAGATTTGGCCTTATCATCTCTCTAGAATTGCATTATAGGTGTTTTGTGAAGGATATTGTTGCATTGTTGGATTGATATTGATCTTATTATTTTCTTCCCCTCATAAAATTCTTCACAACACCTCTTCTTTTAGTCATTTGCATTGAAGAATTTTATGATCTGATTTTGCATACATTTGAATATATAAACACATGGCTTATAATCGCAACAATAATGCTAGGCTTCCCCCTAGACCTTATTTGAAAAGGAGTCATGAACCTAAAATTACATTTACACCTCATGACAAAACATTCGTAGACAACGAAGGGCTTCTTTACATTACTGTGAAAATAATGGAGATCCTGGTAAATGGTACACTTATAGATCCTAATTGCATGAATAATGTGATAATGGAAGAGTTTCTCCTTGCACATAATTTGACACAAGATTCCCATGAACCTTCAAATATAAGGTTTAAGACACATAATGGAGCTTTAATGCGTATCTTTGGAAAGATAACTTTATTGGTTACAGCTATTGATAAAGCCGTCGATCAAGTATTTGAGGTTATCCCTTTATCTGACCTCTTTCGTGTAAAGTTAGGAGACCCATGGTTAAAAGCTATGAATGTTGCCCCCTCAACTATTCACAATTGCATAAAATTCCCTTTACATGGACAAGTGTGTACTATTCGACATAATACATATCAACCTTTGGCAATGGATAACAACTTTACTCTTGATTACTTTTGGTAGCAACCTGATAGAGACCTTGAGCCACAAAGAGATCACTCTTTCCTACAATATAGACGATACAAAGAAAAACTTATATCTAGAGTGGCCGGGCCTCCTATGCAAACAACAAGAGAGAAAAAACCCGCATTGGAAGAACTTCCTAGAGAACAAAATGACATAAGAATAAACCAAGATTATTAAGACTATGATGAAATAATTGGAATGATAGATGTGGATAAGGAAAAGTTTCATAACTCACCTCATCCACGGAGAGATGGTATCTATGTTGAGGTTCCTCACCCGTTACCCTTTTTATTTTTAGTGCAGGATCATGATGGGCCAAAACACTACCCCTAAGTGGCAATGTAAATGTGAAAAACAGACTTAAGTAACTTCATGTCAAAATTGAATGAGTTATCTACACAATCTAGAAATAAGGTAGTAATAAAAGTTGTAATAAATTGAATGTAGTTTATGAGCTACTACTTTTTTTTGAAAATTTTAAAATTAGTTTGGTGAAAATTGGATATTTCAATGAAGCACTACTAAATTTTTTAGAAAAAACGTAAAAAGTAGGTGTCATTCCAGCCAACCTAAGTATGAGAAAAGATAATATTTTTCCTCCATGATTTGGATTTAAGTAAAGGACACATGAGCGGATGTGACACATATTTTTTAATTTTTTTTAGTAAATAAATAATTATTTATGAATTTTTTACTGTGACTTTTTAAAAATATTAAAATTTAATTTTCCAGCCAACCTAACTTAGTCAAAAATATATGAAACTCAAAAATTTTAAATTTGAATGTATACCCAATAAACCCTATAATGTGACGCATCTTTTGGATTTAAAAAAGCTTTAATATGTTGAAAGTTATGGATGTTTTTCAATATGTATATCTATCAGGAAATTAGACATAGCGTATTTAGAAAATTAATAATAATTACCTATTAAAATTATTATGAGGCATTTATTATATTTTTAGAATCTTAATAGGTTCCTCTATAAACCCTTTTCATTTGATTAAATTTAGTTACAAAAAAATCTGTCAGCCTCAAGGATGAAATTATGGAAAAATTTAGGATAACACTAAATGAGTGGTTTTGCAAGTTTCTTTGGCAAGTTTTGGGACTCCCACTTGCCTAAATATTATGTAATCCTAAGGAATTTTTGGAAAGAATCCATATTTGAGCTATAAATATTAACGTCCTTTCCATCCAAATCTAAATATTAGTCTAAATGTTAGCACTTTTTCATTCAGCAAGTTTTTTCTCTATTGCCACTATTTGGCCCATCATGATCTCGCACTCACCTCTTACAAGGATCGAGAGTGACTCATCAAGAACAAAACACTCATCAAGACAAGTGAGATTTGAACATGGTGCTTCCTTCTTTAACATGCAGCAACCTATGGAAAAACAGGACAACACTTTTGAAAATATAAGCAACAGGATAAAACAAAATAGACAAGCAAGAGAAAGAAGGAGAAGAAGACAATCTTTTGCCTAATGAAATGCACCTCAAGAAGAAAACATTCCACCTAACATTGAATCAAACCAAGATGAACTCAACACTGAACAATTTGAAGATAAGAACAAAAGTTGGGCTAGAGTACCTTATAAACCTCTCTCCTCTAGCATTTGAGATTGGAAAGACAATGACTTACTCAGTGATGACCGCTAGACTGGTTGTTCCTATAGGTAAGTATTTCTAACCCTTTACCTATGTGTTGTGTTTCCCTCGTGATGTGTTATGTGTTGTTTAGGTCCTCCTAGGATGACCCTTGATACTCTTGTAAGGTCAAGGACACCAGGAGACCACCTCTATTGTGACCCTTCTTCTATTTGTATCATCATTCTTCTATATTGCTTCTCCTCTATTTTCATTGTTGTGTGTTGTGTCCTAGGGGCATAGTGTTGTGTTTGGTGACCTGGGGGCACCTTCCTATGTCACAACCCTAAGGCACTTCTTTCTCCTCTTTTGATTTATTGTTTACGTTCTTCTAGTGCTTCTATCTAGCTGGAGCATGACAAAAAAACATATAAGACTGATACAGACCAAGTGTCCCTTTAGCAAGTAAGCAAAAATGGACCTAGTACATACATGACGATGAGGTTAATATATATTATCCAATGCTTCATTTGTAGAATCAATCTGTGTGATATTTTGATGATGTATTATGGCACTAACAAACCATAACAATACATCTGCTCCATGCACTTTGTTTATCTTTGAATCTCACCTTGGTCAAACTCAATTTTGAGATTTCTGTGGTATATCCCCATGGTTATACTTAGATCTTGGACCCGTAGTATAACCTCATCTCTTTATGTGAATGATTACATGCATTGTTGTTTATCATGATTATGTGGTTTCTAACACCTTTTCTTGCAGGAAATTGTGTGTTTGTGGGAACATTTGGTAGGGATGGTGTATCTCTTGAGGTAGTGCACATCCTTTTTATTCTTAAAGTCCTCCAAGAAGGTGGGGTTGTTATATCCTCCCTTAAGCGTGTCTTTGGCGGTTGTTGTGGGGAAGCCCAATTGTTAGGTGTGCATGTAATGTGCCTAAGATGGTGGTGAACCTCGTAATAGGCTACTTCCATCACTTGTTTGTTGTGTTTTCTCTATGTCTTCCATGTGTGTGTGTATGGTGTGTTTATTCCCAAGCATAGTCTAAAGACTAGCAGTGATGAGTCCCTCCTATGCTTTGGGATTTGTATTGCATGTTTGTTCTCAAGTGTAGTCTAAAGACTGGTGGTGATGAGTCCCTCCTACACTCTTAAATTTGTATTGCATGTTTGTTACCCCATATGCAGTCTAAAGACTGGTGGCGATGAGTCCCTCCTACATTTTGGGTTGTGTGTTTACTTTCCATGTACTTGCATTTGCATTCATATATATATGTAAATGAAAAAAAAAGAAATAATCACTGCATTCACTGTATCTATTGTGTTTTACGTGTCTTCAATACTGTCTTCTTTATGTTTTGTGTGAATGTAACTGTCTTCTCTGTGTTTTGTGTGCCTGTTATTGTCTTCATTGTGATTGGTGTGTCTGTAATGTGTTTTCTCTAATGTCTACCGAAGACTGGGGGCTAGAGATGGTTCCTCAATCTTTGTGTATGCATTAGCTCTAAGTGCTTGGCATGTTTGCTATGTTTTGACCTTGCTTTAATGTGTGTATGGGCCTTGCAACATTAAATTTGGGGCTAAATGTTATGTTGGAAAATGTCTCATGGGACTTTTTCCTATTAAGGTTTAGATCTAGGGTTCTTAGAATGCATTATAAGCATCTTGCATGTTAATTTTGAATCTCGATGAGAAAACCCCTAAGTGTTATGAAAAATAGGACCTAGGGGGTGCTATTTAAATAGATATTGACCCAAATTGGGAGGGTGGACTTGGGTTCTAGTGTCCTAGTCCTACCCCATTTTAGGTCAACATTAAATTTTAATGTCAGTTTTATGACCGTTACTTAGGTCCTATGCCGACATCTCAAGTTTGAATCAAGAAATTCTTAGTGGGAATGTGTGTTGTTGCATATATAAGCATGTTTAGTGTTTCATTTGAAAACTAGAAGATGATTATGAACTTTTGGCAAACTTATGATTTTAGAGCATTCAAGATATTCATTGTTGCATAGAAGAGCATTGTTATTGTGTTTGTGATTGCAGATTTAGCTTCATCTTATCATGTGTTGAAGAATCTTTGTCTATGTGAGATCTACACCTCTAAGGTGAAATTTATTTGTGTTTTCAATCATTTATTATTTGGATTTAGCCTCTATCCCATAGGGATACACACTCTTTATCTAACAACGGTGTTCAGAAGACTTGAATGTCTCTCTGGGGCTTGACTGAGGAAAGCCTCTAGACACCACAACCCCCAACCACTCTCCTTGTGATTGCAGGTTATAGATGTCACATCTTGACATAGTGGAGTTGCAGGGAATAGTAAGATAGTGTACATATTCTAGATCCCTGAAGAAAAGGATTGCTTAGACACAGGCATTAGTGGCAGTGTCCTCTAAAGAAAAAAAATCATTATGACAGTGATAATTAACATCTGAAGAGGCCCCAACATCCTAAAAAACATCTAGCCTTGGACTTGGGCGCTAGTGGTAGTGTCCTCCGCATCTCCCGGGGCAGGAATGAAAAATACAATGATCATCAATGTCGGGAGGAGATCAGGATTCTGTTGAGAAAACACCACCTTGGACAAGGGTGTTAGTGTAGTGTCCCTGAGTATTCCGCATCTTAAACTTGGGAAAAATGGTCAGTAATTAATCTCTATCTACTACCTTAGTCTGCAAGCATTTGTCATAATTCATCAATTTGCTTATTGTTTTGCATACTTAGGGTTTTAAGGGTATTTGAATATTAAATTGATACATTAGTTGATAACATCTGAGCTTCCACATCGTTCCAAGTGACAACCTAACCTGTAAGTGAATCCTCTTGCAAAAGTGTGATTCAACTCGGTTGATATGTCCTTGAATGTTTGTAGAGAAAGGAGGATTTAACCCTTGTTTTTATTTCCCCCTTTTTCCTATAAAACACTTAATTAGAGTGGTGTTTGTGATTTTAGAATTATTTTTCCTTGTTTTTGTAATTGTGCACCATTATTTGGCATTGTGTAGGAGTTCAAGAGGCTTGGGAATAGTTATCAAGTATTTCTATGCCATTATTCATGGCTTGTGCTAGAGACTTTATTATTTATGTAGCACATTGGCATTCTTTATTGTGTAGAATCCTTTCATATCTTTGCAATGTTTGTAGGATGCATTGAATATTGTTAATGGTCATTGGAAAGCTAAGATTCATTTTCTATGTGCTTGTGCATCATTGCCATGGCGTGGTAGAAGTTTTGGGACTTGCATAGTGATTCCATATGATATTCAATCAAAGCACCTTCTATCCCTACTACTCCTTCAATCATATGAGTTCCATATATTATTTACAAACTCTTATATTAAGATTAGAACTCATATGACATTGTAATATTTTGGTAGAGCCATGCCATGGATAGGAGCCTTGTAGTTCAAAGTTCCTATATTGTATTTCCTCAAAGAGGGAGGCACCAATGTTGCATACCATTCTCTCCTTCTTCCCAATGGCACGAGCCCACCTTAAATAGTCAATATATTCTACTATCATGCTTTAGTTTTACAAATGCTTTCACATTGAATTGAACTAGTTTTTGGCCCCATTACAATAGATAGAAGTTTAAAATTGGAGTGCAGGAAATGACACTACAATTCTGGTGACTTGTAGGGAAGTGTGCTTGTACACATCAAACCTAGAAGAAAAATTTATCCATTGGGCATCAGAGTCAATAATACCCTGATATGATGAACCTTAGAGAGTAGATAATAATGAATTCAATTGGCATGACATTGTATGATTCCAAATATGAAAATCACTACAACAAGCACTTATGCTCTTAACCCAACTAATACAAACTTGTGTGTATAACTCATGAAAGGTAAAAACTAAAAACCTTGCAATAACTACTAACACTTTGCAACTATTACTAACTAACAACCACTATACTTTGCATCAAACAATTCAACCTTTGTAATTATGCTTTTTTGAAAATAAATGAAACTAAAAACTAATGTTGCAAATAATAAATTATTAAATTGTAGCATCTAAAATCAACCTACCATGTACAAACTAAAAACATGGGTACATGCCCATTCATAGGGATTACAAAATAACTCACTTAATGATGGTGCTCTATGCAATTATCTTTTAAATGACAAGAGACTAGGTAAACTATATAAAGAAACACAAAAAAAACTTATATCTCTTTGTCTCTCTTTGTTCTGGTATCTCCTCTCTCCATCTATGATGCAACTTTCTTTGATGTGTGTTGATCTTCATTTGGCTAGGGGTGGGAGCCTGAAACACCAAGCATTGGGGCATATGCACTTGCTTGCACTTAGAGATTATTGGTAATTTGAAACCATTAGCCACTTCATTTGTATGTTCATCTTCATGTTTGAGATTCAAGAATAATCCAAAATTTATCTTGAAGGAAATGGTACCACCCATGAGAGTCTTGAATATAATTGGGATCAATTCCTAAACAAAGAATTGTGTGTGATTGTTACTCACATGCAGCTCTTCATTACTACAAATGACCTCTCAAATGCTATGGCAAAATGGATTTGAATGCATCTGATAATCTTCTTCAAGGAGAGAATATCCATCCTTGGGAATGAAAAATAGACCAATCTTTCTTTTCAAACCCCCACATACCTCATTTGTGCTCTCTTCACAACTATCTAAAATAGACTTTAAAAAAAGACATGAATGTGGTCTATGTTGCAATCCCCTTCATCAAGATAGTGATATTCTTGTTGGATAATTGAGAAAAAATCTTCAATGTGCTCTTCACAATGCTTGAAATCTCTTCTATGCCTAGATGCACATCATTTTATACAAAATGCACAAGGTCATCAAACTAGTCAACACAACCATTCTTCTATGACAATCTCCTATGAAACTTCTTCTAAATGAGATGTGAAATTTACCTCATTACCTAAGCACTTTTCAGCTTCTAGAACATTTGAAAAGTCATCATTATCAGAATACTACTCATCCTCTTCTTCATTTGATTTTATCTCTAACTAATATTACATAAGCTCTCTATAATTGAAGATTTTTTCCATGCAACCTTTTCATTTCACTCTTATCCATCTCAATGAGAAAACCCATCAAATGAACAAAAATTCATAAGGTTCATTATAGTGCTTTTCTGTATTTTCCACATGTGCATGCCACTCATGATTTACTAAAAACATTGAATTAATAACATTATATTCTTTCATTTATGATGATCTATGAAAGTTGTATTTTGATGGCATTCCCCTTTGATATCCAACTGACAGAACACTTGCTCTCGTACTTTTATTGGATAAAATTTTGTATTTGAAACTATAGTATCTTGAGAAGCACATATTTCATAGTAATTGAACATTTTTTCCCTTAAGAGCTATGGTGCATGATATTTGGATCATCTTGGTATATGTATTGAATTTTTATCTCATTTCAAGCTTGTGATAAAAGACAAATACAAGATTTTTCATTGTAGCCACCTCTTTAGGATCTATAAAATCAATAGGTGGGTTGGGTAGAGAGGTACAAATTTGCATTTGATCAAATGTGATAGCTTAAGAAGGGGTATTCTCTTGATGAATGAATAATTTTATCAGAAAAGGAGGTAATTTGCTAGCTTCTATAAGGGTCATTTCATCTTTAACAACTAGGTCATATGACTAATGCAAGGTTACACCTCCCAGAACTTGTATAATGATAGAAATTTCAAAATCTAAAGCTCTCAAAAATATATAAATGAAAAACCTCGATATGGTCTAACATTAACCAAAAATCTTTTCCATGCCTTATGTAAAAGTTGGTAGAGAATGTTCAATGCCATGCAATATTTGGCTATGGAGGTAGCCACCCAAGATCTAGGAGCTTCAATGAAAGCACAAGAGAGACCCAACATGAAAGAATAATTATATTCTATATCAAAGGATGCAAGTATGCATACAATATGTACATGAATATATAAATTGATTTCAAGAGAAGCCCTTGGTTATATAGGCCAAGGTGAGACATAGGACAACATAAGATTATGATAAGTTTCATAATCATTTTACATGAGACCCAAAAAGATAACTATGCTAAGTGTGCCCTAAGTAAAATTAACTAGACAAGTGTGAATAGGACCTAATATGAAACCAAATAGGCAATATACCCCACTCACACCAACACCCACCCTTAAGTGTAACTTAGAAAGGATCAAAAAAATTCAAATATGGGTCCTAGTTACAAGGCCATGTTAGGTACCCATGTACAAAAGATCTCTTGCAAATGGAGAAAAGGAGAAAAACTCATATGAAAAAAACCTCTCGAAAGGAGAGAAAACATTAAAACAAACATGTACAATTGACGGAAGGAGAACTCAAGAAGAACCCCCAAGCACTAAATCCATCATGAATATACAACCAATATCCCACTTATAAAAGGGAAAGAAAGATAATATGAATCTCTCCCACAAAGAAGTATCTCCTATGCCAATGGTAAATGTCGAAAGAAGAATAACATTGAAGAGAATCTAAAACTGGCAAACAACATTTCTCCCCTTGGGAAGAAACAAATCTAATGGTACCCATGTTACATTTCTCAAGTACACCATCATCTCCAACTACAAATTATGTGTGTCTTCTCTTCTCATCTGCTTGCTCTGTATACTTTCTATTCATTTCTTCTAAATGCTTCTTCACCTGATTATGCACTGTCTCCATCTGTTGTGTAAATTCTTCTACTTCTGCACTTCTCTTATCTACCATATTGACATTTCTTAACTCTACAACTCCTCTAGGGTTTACTCTAGTAACAATCTCAAAAGGTGTTCTTTCGGTACTCCTATTCACTGAATTATTGTATGCAAACTATGCTTGTGAAAGAATCAAATCCCAACTTCCTGCCTTCTCTCCAACCAAACATCTCAACAAATTTCCCAAACTCCTATTCACTACCTCTGTCTATCCATCAGTCTGTGGATGAAATACTAAACCGAACTTCAAATATGTCTTCATCTTCTTCCAAAGTGTCTTCCAAAAGTGTCCAAGAAATCTGGTATCTCTGTCTGAAATTATGCTCTTAGGTAATTTGTACAATATCACAATATCCTTGAAAAATAGGTCAGATGTAGATGCATTGCATCAGTTGTCTTCTTACTATAACATCAGAAAATATCCCCTTGGGGGCTTTTCCCTCATAAGGTTTAGCTCACGGGTCTCTTAGCTACATTTAGGACATATTACATCATATTTCAACATCCCGATTAGAAAACCCCTAAGTGTCTTGGAAAATAGGACCTTGGGGGACCACTTGAGATAAACCCTGCCCAAAATAGGAGGAGGACTTGGGTGCCTGCGCCCTAGTCCTACCCTATTTTGGGGCAGTCCCGATTTTTGGGTGTGATCTTGTGAGCATTATTTGGGTCCTATGCCGACACGGTAAGTTTGAATTACGAAATTCTTGGCGGGAGTGTTTGTAGTTGCATATAAAAGCATGTTTAGGCATTCATTTGTAAAATAGATAATTACTAGCAAGCTATTATGTTCTAAAGGTGATTAAAGGCTTTCATTGTGTTGCAAGAGTAGATTTGTATTGTCTATGTGTTTGTATTTGCAGAATTGAGCAATCATCTCCTCATGGCATGAAAAGCTTCTTCCTTCCATAAGATCTTCACTACAAGGTGACATCATTTGTGTTTTTGAGCATTTACCATTTCATTTTTGCCTCTACCTCACAAGGGCACGCACTCTCTATCTGACAACGGTGTTCGGAAGACTTGAATGTCTCTCCGAGGCTTAACTGAGGCAAGTCTCTAAACACCACAACTCCCTCCCAAAGTTTTCATGATTGCAAGTTACAGGTTGAAGTTACATACAAAGTGAAGTTGCAGGAGGGTACAATAGAGTGTCAAAATTGTAGACCAGAGAAGAAAACAACTCCTTGGACTAGGGTGCCCACTCATTAGTCCTTAAAGTTTCATGACAAGAAAACCTTTGGTATAATAGGAATAGGTTGCAGATCTTGTTTGCAGATCCTAAAAAAAAGCAGGGCATTAGACTTGGGTGCCCACTCTTTAGTCCTTGACTATTCCACTTCTAAACCATAAAAATAGGTGCACAGTTATTTGTTATTTTACATCTTTCTGTAGCAACATTTTTTGATATTTGTCTGTTTGCTGTCTTATTTGCATAATTAGGGTTTTAAGGTATAATTAAGCATAAGAAAAGATAATTGGCAATCAAATCATAAAAATCCAAGTTTCCCTACATCTCACAGTGACTTAGGGTAGGATAGTACATTGCAAATCAACCCTAGGTCCTTGAATGAAACGGTGAAAGGAGGATATACACCAAAACTACCAAAAGCAAAACATCCAAATTCTACCCTTTACATTTTGGTGAACCCATGTTATTGGACTTGTTTTCACCTTTCTGAGTGTTTTTCTTCATATTTACATTAATTTCATTCATGCATATAGCCATTCATCTTATTGCATTGGAAAATTTACAAAAAAATTGAAAAATTGGAAAAATTAGAAAAAAATTGCATTCTAGGGTTTCTATTTTGCATCAATTAATTTGAATTTCATAAAATTTTTTATTTTTGCATTATATCTGATTTGAATTACAGAAAATTACAAAAATTCATTAGTTTGCATTGCATTTTTATCATAAAATTGCTAGGGTTTTGTTGAAAATTGTGAATTTTGCATATAACCTAGTAATTCCAAAATCTAGGGTTTGTAGGTAAAATCTTGTTTCAGATTTGTCTACTGATTTTAGAGGCTCATTCAAATTTCCATTTGGATTTATTCTTGCATTTTAGAACAAATTTGCATTTAGATTTCAAAAATTTGCATTTTTGCATAGAAAATTTCGACAAAAATTAGCATTTCCGTTGACTTTTCATTAGATTTGCACTTGCATTTTGCATGTTAGATCATGGAAACCATTTTAAGATCTAAGAGAATATAATTTTAATCATATATAATCTTTTAAAACATTCATATAGCATTTTACATCAAGATCTCAAACCTAGGGCTTGAAAATCAGTGATTTTCACTAGATTTGGCCTTATCGACTCTCTAAAACTTGCACTATAGGCGTGTTGTAAAGAATATTTTTGCACTAATTTACTGATATTAGGGGTTTTATCTTCTTCCCCTCCTAAAATTCTTTACAACACCTTGTTATTGGCCTCTTGTATTGAAAATTTGGTGAAAATTTGCCTATTTTTGTTAGTTTTGTGCTAGGGTTTGGGCTAGTTTGCACCATATGCATGTTGTGACAAATTTTATGGACTAAGGTGACTCATATCATCAATATTATTTTATTCACCTCCTTAAATTCTTTACAACACCCCTTTGGCTAGGTCTTGGAATTGAAAAATCGTGAAAAATTGCCTATTTTTACTATATTTTCACTAGGGTTTGACCTTGAGTGGCACTATAAGTGTGTTGTGATGGATATTTTGGCATTAGGTAGCTGTTATTACTGATACAATTTTTTTTCCATCATAAATTTCCTCACAACACCCTTTGTAATGCTCTTTTGCATTGAGATTTGGTGAAAACGTCGGATATTTTAGTGCATTTTCACTATATTTTGACTTGTCATCATCTTAGATTTGCATCAAGAGTGTGTTGTGAAGGATCTTATTGCTGTATTAGACTAATATCAAACATATATAATTTTCTGCCCCTAATCAATTTCCTTACAACACCTTTGCTTTCATATATTTGCATTGAAAAAGTACAAAAAATCAAGCATTGTAAGTCATTTTGCATATAACTTTGGATTTGTCTTTTGCATAAAGTTTGAAAGACTCTTAAAATCTAATTCAACACTCATGGCTTCATCTTCTCAATTCTCTTTGGAATCTTTACATACATATATCATAAAATTTGAAAATCTCTACAAATTTCTTAGCATGCATCCTCATGTCATTACCTATATACAAGCTATGTACAACAAGGATATATTTGTGTCCTCTTCCTTCAAAATCCTTGACTATGTATCTAATCTTAACAACTTCATATCTCTCATCAATACATACCCTTGGGTAGAAGAAGAATTGATAAAACACACTTTGAATGAAGAGCCACCACCACTTTATCATTCCAATGCTCTCCCTGGCCAAGAGGAAGCATTAGTGAATGAAGAACTCCCTTTAACAAAGAACATTCCATGGGTAGAGTAGACAATGAGCATTCATTTAACAATAATCAAAATCCTACCCTAGTGCATGAAATCTCCATGGATCATCCTATCAACCTTCTGCCTTTAGTTGATTGTTCACACACCTTGGATTTCACTAAGGAAGAGAAGACCTTTAAGGTCCCTCCTTGGATTTCATGTCATTTGGACATAACTAAAGATGTAGCACTAGTGGATGAGGAGAAGTCTCCCACTTTAAATCCCTCAAGGATGGATGTTGAGATCACTCAAAATAATTTACTTCTCCCACCACCTAAGAGGATAGAGAATATGTGTACTAATGAAATTCAACAAGAACACATTCCACCTAACATTGAGTCAAACCAAGAAGCATTTAAGAATGAACAAAAGAATTGTGATAAAAGTTTAGCAATGGTAACTTATGTTTGTGATTGGGAAGAGAATGATTTGATGGTTGATAACTTCTAGCACGGACCTACATACTGGTAAGTATTTCTAACCCTTTATCTCTCTCGTGATGTGCTTCCCCCGTGATGTGTTGTTTGGGCCTCCTGGGATGACCCTTGATTCTCTTGTAAGGTCTAGGATACCAAGAGACCTCCTCTGTTATGACCTTCTTCTATTTGTATCAACATTCTTCTATATTGTCTCTCTCTCTGATTTCATTGTTGTGTTTTGTGCCTTACGGACATAGCGTTGCGGTTGGTGACTTGGGGGTACCCTCCTATGTGACTGTCCCTAAGACACTTGTTTCTCCTCTCTTATTTATTATTTCCCATCCTCTAGTGTTTCTATCTAGCGGGTGGATGATGAAAAACATTTATACTGATGCAGACCTAGCATCCCTTTCGCGAGAAATCAAAAATTGGACTTAGTTCCTAATATGACGATGGGGTTGTATATCTTATCCGACGCTTGGCTAGTGGAAGCCCTCATGCTTTTTGCATAGTGATTTTGATGATATTTTTATCTCATTTACAAATCATAACAATACTGATGCTCTACGCACTTTGTTTGTCTTTGAATCTAGCCTTAGTGGTACTCGATTCAGAGATCTTCGTGATATAGCCCCACGGTTATCCTGGAACTCTAAATTCATAGTATAACCTTGGCTCTTTATGTGGTTAATCATATGCATTGATGTTATTGTTTATCATGATTATGTAGACACTAACATGTTTCTTATAGGGATGTGTTTGTGGGAACATTTGGTGATCGTAAAGTACATGTCACCTCCGGGGGGTATGGGATTTGCGAAAGTCTATGTTCCCTTGTGTGTTTTCTTCCTACCTTAACATGCTTGATATTGATATCTAATATTGACCACCTTAATGTGGGGGCATATACAAGGTAAGTTGTCTATTGTAGATGTTAGCAATGTGCTTGTCCTCAGGTGTAGTTTAAAGACTTGTGCGATGAGTACATCCTGCACTCTGAGTTTGTTTACAATCAATCAATCAATCAATTGTTTAAGCCCTCTATGGAGGTGGGATATCACATATATCTTTTTTATCTTAAGCCCTCTATGCAGGCAGGGATGGTGTATTTCTTGGAGCAGATTGCACCATCTTGTCATTTTCAAAAGTCCTCTACGAAGGCGGGGAGCAGTTCTGTGACTAACTCAACCCTTAAACGTGTCTTTGGCAATTATTGTGGCAAAGCCCAATCGTCGGTGTGTGCCTATAATGTGCCTGAGATGATGATGAACCTAGAAATAGGAACACTCCATCACTTGTTTGTCGTGTTTTCTTCGTGTCATCAAAGTGTGTGTTTGGCGTGCTTACTTTGTTTGGCATGTTTGTTGCCCCATATGCAGTTTAAAGACCTATGTGATGAGTACATCTTGCATTTTGGGAGTTTTGGTGTGCCTTGCGTGTGTGTTGCCCCATATATACAGTTTAAAGACCTGTGCAATGAGTACATCTTGTATTATGGGAGGTTTGTTTACTTTCATGTACTTGCATATGCATTTCATATATATAAGAAAAAGAAAAAAAAATAAATCATTCCTATCTTCTATGCATTCAATGTATTCTCTGTGTTTTCTGTGACTATAACTGTCTTCTCCGTGTTTTGCGTGCCTATCATTGTCTTCAATGTGTCTGGCATGTCTTCTCCGTGCTTGGCGTGTTTGCTGTGCTTGTTGACCATACTTTAATGCATGTATTGGCCTCACGTTTATACATACATTAAAGTGGGGGCTAAATGTAACATCAAAAAATGTCCTCTTGGGGGCTTTTACTTCATAAGGTTTAGCTCCTCAGTCTCTTAGCTGCATTTAGGACATATTACATCATATTTCAACATCTCGATGAGAAAACCCCTAAGTGTCTTGGCAAATAGGACCTAGGGGGACCACTTGAGATAAACCCTGCCCAAAATAGGGGGGAGGACTTGGGCACATGTGTCCTAGTCCTGCCCTATTTTGGGCAGTTCTAATTTTTGGGTGTCAGCTTGCGACTGTTATTTGGGTCCTATGCTGACACGGTAAGTTTGAATTATGAAATTCTTGGCGAGAGTGTTTGTAGTTGCATATAAAAGTATGTTTAGGCATTCATTTGTAAACTAGATGATTACTAGCAAGATATTGTGTTCTAAAGGTGATTCAAAGCTTTCATTGTGTTGCAAGAGTAGATTTGTGTTGTCTATGTGTTTGTATTTGAAGATTTGAGCTCAATGATCTCCTCATGGAATGAAGAGCTTCTTCCTTCCATGAGATCTTCACTACAAGGTGACATCATTTATGTTTTTGAGCATTTATCATTTAGTTTTTTCCTCTGCCTCAAAAGGGCACGCACTCTCTATCTGGCAACGGTGTTCGGAAGACTTGAATGTCTCTCCAGGGCTTGACTGAGGCAAGTCTCTAAACACCACAACCCCCTCCCAAAGTTTTCATGAGTACAGGTTACAGGTTGAAGCTACAGATAAAGTGAAGTTGCAGGAGGGTATAATAGAGTGTTGGAATTGCAGATCAGAGAAGAAAACTAGTGCAGGGGCACCTAGGACCTAGTTAGAAAATTTTGTATTTTTGGTCTTGAATTTTATATTTTTGGTTTGAATGGGAATTTTAAAGAGAGTTATTTCATTTATTAGTGCAATAAAGCCCACTATGGGCACCTTCATGTAATGGAACTGCAAAATTAGAATGTTCTCTTCTTTATGTTAAAAACTGCCATATTGGACAGAGTTAAGAAAAGGCTAAGTTTAGCCTTATCCCTGATTTTTCTCCACGATGGGAGTAGTGGAAAAAGGGGAATTAATGCAAAAAGAAGTGTTTTTTATGCCTTTGAAGGATTGAGAAAAGGCATAGAGGAGATGGAGGGAGGAAAGATTTTGAAAAGACAATTTTTACCCTATTTCATAAGTTTTCTCTATTTTCATTGCTACACACTACATTTTTTTTATACCTGCAACACAAATAAAGGCTCCTAGGATTCAAAAATAGAAGAATATATGCTCTTAGTTTGATTTTGATGTAGATTGAAAGGAGTTCAAAACAACAAAAGTAGCTTGTAACCGATTTCAAGGAGAATACACTATTTTTTTCATATTTTTGTTGGTGTTATCTTCGTGGTACTTGACCGTACAATGCTATCAAGGATACAAATGTATATGGACGTGTAAAGGATCGAGTTACCTATCAAATAAGCCTAGTTGGAGGATTTAAGAACATAGGAGAAGCACTTTATTATTGTTTTTGTGTAACTAGGTTTGTAAGTAGGGTTTTAAGAGGGTTTAGTAGGGTTTATTAAAATTGATGGTTTCTTGACTTCCCACACTTGCTCCTTAGGTGGAAATAAATGGGATGGGTTTAGTTTATATGTTTATGAATTGGGTTTTGTGCAGAAGCAGGGGTATTGAGCATCAAGGAAATTTTGAGGTAGTGTAGGTCCAATATCTTCATGTATTAGATAGTTTCAAGGTAGGTATAGTAGATTTTGGGTGAAAGAATGGTGTGTGGGGTTGTATAAAGCCTTGAAATCAGATTTGTCCCTCCTAATTAAAACACTCAAACCACTTAGGACAAGAGTTTGCATTGTAGGGCATAGTTTCCATAGGATTGTGGAGTAGGAGGCCTAATTGGGCTTAGGACAGTAGCAACAGTCCTAGTTTGACCCATATGCTGAAAAAAAATCTACCTTTCATGAAAGATATGTTACAGAGGAGCTCAATGGGTACTGGAAAAGTTGATTTGTTCATGGGTTTGCCCTTGTTTATGTGAATTATGCCCTAAAAACCACATTCCAAGGGCTAGTAGCAAGAAGTTGCATTGTGAAGGAATGATTGGTGAACACAACATTTAAGGAGTTTAGTGATTTTTATTAGCATCTCCTAGTCAAATCAGAGTGGTTCAAGGTGTTTGGAAGATTTGGTAAGTGGGCTATGTATTCAAACCATGAAATGGCTCTTTTGCCTACCATGCAAACTATGCATATCAAGAAGACAGTCAGTTATGACCATGACCAATCAATGAACCTTTGAAGACATAAAAAGATACCTCCCCTGCTCTACATCAAATTAGTTTCAGAGTATAGTTTGTAGGTCTATTGTGATTGTGAAGAGTTGAAGGGGTAGTTTGTCAAGATGCCCCCAAGAGGGAGAAACATGGCTCAAGAGATGAATGAGCTGAAGGAAAAACATGCTAGAGAGTTGAGGGAGCTGAAGGAAAGAATGGCTACCCTAGAACAAAATCAGAGAAGAGGAGTGGCTCTATGTGATGAGAATGAATCTGACGAAGAAGAGGAAGCTGAGTATGAAGATGTGGAAGAAGAGTTAGACCCCGAGGATCAAAGGATGGTAAATTTGTTGAAAGCAGTAAAAGAAGACAAGCACAGGATGAAGATAGATGTGCCAAAGTATGGAGGAAGCCTTAGTGATGAAGAGTTGCTAGATTGGATTGCAACATTGGACAACCACTTTGAGTGTGATGAAGTTCTTGAGGAGCAGAAAGTGAAGATTTCAAAGACCAAGCTGATAGGTCATGCTTTGTTATGGTGGGATTATCAGCAAATAGAGAGGAGAAAGCAAGGAAAGGCAAAAATTGTTTCATGGGACAAGATGGTAGCTAAGATCAAAGGTAAGTTCTTGCCTAAAGATTATGAAGTTGAAATGTTTAAAAAGCTTCAAAGTTTAAGACAAAAGGAAATGGATGTTAAGACATACACTAAAGAGTTTTATAAGCCGAGTATAAGGTCTGGTCAAAATGAAAGTGAAGTGCAAAAAGTGGCTAGATATATTGGTGGTTTGAGGTTTAACATGTAAGATGAACTGGTGTTGGAAAATCCAAGGAATGTTGAAGAATATTATCAGATGGCAGTAAGAGTGGAAGAGAAGCTAAAGAGAAGAAAAGACAAGACAGCCAGAGGCAGAGGCAACACCTCTAGAGGTAGAGGATCCTTTCAAAACACAAAGCAAGTCAATGAGAGTCAAGAAGAGTTGAGCAAGGCAGAAGGACAAAGTGTAGATTTCAGAGGCAGAGGTTCTAGAGGTAGATTTGGTGGTGGAAGGAGTGCAAACACTTTTATATGTAAGTGTTACAATTGCCAAGAGTTCGGGCACCCAGCATACAAGTGTCTTGAGAAGAAAAAATTTACAAGTGATGGTGAAAGGAAGAATGAGAGGAGGACTCAGTTAGTCCAAGAAGAAGAATGTGGTGGTTCTACTCCCACTAGTTGTGTTGGTGAGGTAGGAGAAACGTTGATGCTGAGAGAAAGAGCACTATTGAAGACCTCTAAGGAGAAGGAGTTGATTCAGAGGAAAGCACTATTTAGGACAACTTGCAAAAGCAAAGACAAGGTATGTAAAGTGATAGTAGATTCTGGTTGTACTGACAATATGGTGCCTAGTGAGATGGTAGACAAACTGAAATTGCAAAGAGTACCTAGGGACACACATTACAAAGTCTCTTGGGTAAGTGATAATTAGTTCATTTTGGTGACTGAACAAGCATTAGTAGAGTTCAAGATTGGAGCATATGAGGATAGGGTACTTTGTGACATTTTACCTATGGATTGTTGTAATATGATACTTAGAAGACCCTGGCAGTTTGATAGGTTTGTAATTTATGATGGAAAAGCCAACACCTACACCATAAGGAAGGATGAGAAGACTTTTATGTTGATTCCATTGCAAGAAGAAGCCAAGGAGCAATCAAGGACAACAAAGATGATAATGTTTGGTAAGAAGGAGCCAGTGAAGCTTGAGGAGAATGGAACCAAGGAGTATACAACCTTTTCAAGGCATAAAGTTGTTGAGATAGCAAGGAGGAGGAGTGAAGATGATTTGCAGATAGTTGTGAAGAAGAATGTCTTCATGTGGAAGAGGGAGGTGAGTGAAAATGTGTCTTGGTCTGAGATAGAGAAGAGTGAGAGTGAGAAGCTTGAAATGCATGAAGTAATTATGGTTGGGATAGTCAAGTGTCCTATAAAGAGGTAGTTAGATAATGTGAGGACAAAGATTTCTAAAGGTAATAGGACAGAGAACAAGTTGATGGCATGTCTGACAGAGGTTGCAAATGGTGATGGTACAGTTGGTAGTGAAAAGAATGAAGACAAAAAGAGCATGGGGCAGAGGACTATGCAAGAGATGAAAGGTAAAGTGATGACAATTGCTAAGAGGTTGAGAACAGAGGTAAAAGAGAGTGGGATAGCAGAGTTTATTGACAAGAAAGTTGAGAAACATCCCACAGGGTAGATTGTACAGTTGGAGCAAGAATAAGTAATGATGATGGCAAATACACCAAGGACAGTGAAGAATCCAAGTAAAATGAACCTGTTGAAGACAAACATGGAGGAGAGAGACAAGCAATGGCAGACAAATTACAACAAACTTTCCAAGGGACTTGGAAAAAATACAAGTTAGGGTGTATGGTGCAGGGGAACCTAGGACCTAGTAAGAAAATTTTGTATTTTTGGTCTTGAATTTTATATTTTTGGTTTGAATAGGGATTTTAAGGGGATTTATTTTAGTTATTAGTGCAATAAAGCCCACGAGGGGCACCTTCATGTAATGGAACTTCAAAATTAGAATGTTCTCTTCTTTATGTTAAAAACTACCATATTGGACAGAGTTAAGAAAAGGCTAAGTTTAGCCTTATCCTTGATTTTTCTCCACAATGGGAGTAGTGGAAAAGGGGAATTAATGCAAAAAGAAGTGTTTTTATGCCTTTTAAGGATTGAGCAAAGGCATAGAGGAGATGGATGTAGGAGGAAAGATTTTGAAAATACAGTTTTTACCCTATTTCATAAGTTTTCTCTATTTTCATTGCTACAGACTACATTTTTTTTATACCTACAACACAAATCAAGGATCTTAGGATTCGAAAATGGAAGAATATATGCTCTTAGTTTGATTTTGATGCAGATTAAAAGGAGTTCAAAATAGCAAAAGTAGCTTGTAACTGATTTCAAGGAGAATACACTGTTTTTTTCATATTTTTGTTGTTATCTTCATGGTACTTGATTGTACTATGCTGTCAAGGATAAAAATGTATATGGCTGTGTAAAGGATCGAGTTACCTATCAAATAAACCTAGTTGGAGGATTTAAGAACATAGGAGAAGCACTTTATTACTATTTTGTGTAACTAGGTCTGTAAGTAGGGTTTTAAGAGGGTTTAGTAGGGTTTATTAAAATAGATGGTTTCTTGACTTTCCACACTTGCTCCTTAGGTGGAAATAAAGGGGATAGGTTTAGTTTATATGTCTATGAATTGGGTTTTGTGCAGAAGCAGGGGTATGGAGCATCAAGGCAATTTTGAGGTAGTGTAGGTCTAATATCTTCATGTATTAGACAGTTTCAAGGTAGGTATAGTAGATTTTGGGTGAAAGAATTGTGTGTGGGGTTGTATAAAGCCCTGAAATTAGCTTTATACCTCGTAATTGAAACACTCAAACCACTTAGGACAAGAGTTTGCATTGTAGGGCTTAGTTTCCATAGGCTTGTGGAGTAGGAGGCCTAATTGGGCTTAGGACAACAGTAACAGTCCTAGTTTGACCCATATGTTGAAAAACAATCTACCTTGTATGAAATATATGTTATAGAGGAGCTCAATGGGTACTGAGAAAGTTGATTTGTTCATGGTTTTTCCCTTGTTTTTGTAAATTATACCCTAAAAACCACATTCCAAGGGCTAGTAGCAAGAAGTTGCATTGTGAAGGAATGATTGGTGAACAAAGCATTTAGGGAGTTTAGTGAGTTTTATGAGCATCTCCTAGTCAAATCAGAGTGGTTCTAGGTGGTTGGAAGATTTGGCAGGTGGGTTATGTATTCAAACCATGAAATGGCTCTTTTGCCTACCATGCAAGCTATGCATGGCTCTTTCTATAGCAACATTTTCTGATATTCATCTGTTTGCTGTCATATTTGCATAATTAGGGTTTTAAGGTATAATTGAGCATAAGAGAAGATAATTGGCAATCAAATCATAAAAATCCAAGTTTCCCTAAATCTCACAGTGACCTAGGGTAGGATAGTACATTGCAACTCGACCCTAGGTCCATGAATGAAAGGGTGAAAGGAGGATATACACCAAAACTACCAAAAACAAAACATCCAAATTTTACCCTTTACACTTACAAGCTATGAAATGTGCCATCTTTGAAAAAATTTCCACCACTACAATTATTGTATCATGTCCTCTCTGTGTCTTAGGCAACCCCATTACAAAATCCATACTTATGTCTTCTGAAGGTATCTCCGGTATTGTCAAAGGTTTATACAATTTAGTATTCTGACTACTCCCTTTTACAACTTGACAAACTTTGCAACTTTGCACAAATTTCCTGACATCCTTATGTATCTAAGGCCAAAAGTAATGTTCACTCACCAAAGCCACTATTTTATCAATGCCAAAATGTCCTGCCAATCTACCACTGTGTTTCTCCTTGATCAAGTTATCTCTCATTGAACTTCAAGGTATGCATAATTGATTTCCTCTGAACAACATATCTTCTTGAATGAAATAGTCCAATGGTACTTAATTTTGTATGTTACAACATGTTCCTTACATGCTTTCCAAGGTTCTGCAAAATCAAGATCTTCCACATACAGGTTCTTCAATTCATCAAATCCCAATACTTCAACTCTTATCTCTATTAGCAAGTTCCTTCTCCTACTCAATGCATCTGCAACTTTGTTTGATTTTCCACTTCTACGCTTCAACACAAAAGTATAACTTTGCATGAACTCTAGCCATCTCATATGTCTCTGATTCAACTTACCTTGACTGCTCAAATATTGCAAAGCTTGATGATCTGTATACAACACAAATTCCTTAGGCAACAAGTAATGTCTCCACTTCTTCAAGGCTTGAATTATGGCATAGAACTCTTGATCATAGACTGAATATCTTTTCCTTAAATCATTCAACTTCTCATTTAAATATGATACATGTCTACCTTCTTGACTTAATACTGCTCATAGTGCATTCCCACTTGCATCACAATCCACTTGAAATACCTTATTGAAATCTGGTAATGCCAAAATAGGGTGCTTTGTCACTTTTTGCTTCAAAAATTCAAAAGTTTTATCTACTCCCAATGTCCACTTGAAATCTTTTATGTCAACTCTCATTGTCTCTATCATAGGATTACAAACTGAACTGCAATTTTTGATGAACTTTCGATAGAAACTAGCCAATCCATGAAATGGTCTAACTTATCAAATACTCTCTGGTGTAGGCCATTCAACAATTGTTCTTACTTTCTCAGGATCCATCTTCAATCCTTCCGCAGAAATCACAAATCCCAAGTATACCAATTCTTCCTTCATGAAACTACACTTCTTGATATTTATCAACATCTTCTCCTCTCTTAGTCTCTGCAATACTTGTCTAAGGTGCAACAAATGTTCTTCTTTTGTCTTATTGAAAATTAGAATATCATCCAAATATACAATAACAAACTTACCCAATAATTTATTCAAAACTTCATTCATCAATCTCATGAAAGTACTCGATGCATTTGTCAATCCAAAAGGCATCACTAACCACTCATACAATCCTTCATTTGTCTTAAAAGCAATCTTCCATTCATCTCCTTCTCTAATTCTAATTTGATGGTATCCACTCTTCAAGTCTATCTTTTTGAAATATCTTTCTCCACTCAAATAGTCAATGATATCATCCATCCTAGGTAAAGGAAATTATCTATACTTAACTGTGATCTTGTTGAGTGCTCTAGAGTCTATACACATTCTCCATTCTCCATCCTTCTTCAGTGCTAACACAGCAGGCATTGTGTTAGGTCTCAAAAATGCAAGTTACTAATCCTAAGAGGATGCCAGGCTCTATATTTGGATTTGTAACGTTTTTGAACTAACTTGACGAAATCAAACTTTCAGGGTTTGATGATTTCCTACACTTTGGGTCCTGCTACACCTAGGTGGGTGAACCTTGAAATATTAAAGTAGTCTGAGTGTGGATGAATGGACTAACTAGGTCTATCTACAATGGCATAGGATGTAGGATAGATGACAAAGCTGACTAATTAATTCTATATGTAATGTTTAATAAGTGATTGGCAGAAATTGTATAAGCAATATCAAAAGGTTTTAATTAATGAGTTGAGTGAGACCAGTGCCTTGTTGGGTAACAGAGTCAATTTGAAGGACTGAGAACAGTAGTTTCTAAATGGTAATAATTCTAGATATTTGGCACAGTTCTGGTTTATAGCTTGTATAAACGTGCAAATAAATGACTGACAGACTCTTCTTGATAATCCAACCAAATAAAATCAGAGATCTTATAATTCACCAGAAGGTACTTTAATCCTTACTTGAAGGAGCCAAATGAAATGAAAAGACAAGATTACAGATAATATTTTACTGGAGACAGTGTGTCAATCCTAATTATATGGCTCTACTTAGTAATCCCAACTTACTACTTCCAGGTTACTGTGAATAAATCAGAAGGGTTTAATTCCTTAGGATGGATACCAACCGAATTGATCACACAGATACAGCGAATGTGTATTGACAGATTAAATATATACTTGATAGTTTAATCTGAATAACAGGGAAATGCAGAAATGGAGACAGCCACACAATTGAATAATTTCAACAAATAACTGATACCCAAATGGAAATACTGAATCAGAGAACTTCAAATTTCTTCTTTAAAATAAAATATGCAACATGATCATTCTGGAATATTATGTATATGTATATCTAAATATCTTCTACTGCTGATGATTTTTCAGCATAGATTGTTTGAACTTATATAGATATCTTCAAGAAGAGATACAACTCTTCAATAAGTCTCTTGGGATTTTAACAAACAATAATTACATAATCTTAATTAGGCTCTGTTTAGCCATAAATAGACTTTTGTTAGATGATCCAAGTACTCCTGCGCACGGTGAGAATCAGTAAGCTCGACTGCACTCCTGGTGATTATATCGAGGGTGACCATTTCCTCCAGTTGCTTGCAAACTTCTGTAGATACAGAGGCTTTATCTTTTAGAGCTCCTGTGGCTTTGTGCAATATAACTTGACAATCAACAGTCCACTCTTCTTTGCTCTTTACCTCTCCATTATCTTTGAATATCCTGGGCACCCCTGCGTCTGATGCATCAGTCCCTTCCTTAGCATCAGCTTTGAGTTTATCATAATAATTCTGGTGCCTTTTGAGTAATGCTCTTGCATCAGAGATATCTGTGCTATCAGGGGTACCTCTGTTTTGCAACTCGATCACCTTTTCTTGTATCCTCTGATCAAGCCTCTCATGTTCTTTGACTGCTTTATGATTTTCTGAGTAGTTATCCCAAAACTGGTTTAACCACCGTACCATGTTTGCATACCTGCTCTGCAGTATTGTAACAAATGCATCTATTTGAATTTGTTTGGCTTGATCATGGGATATCTCTTGACTACTTTGTGAGCTTTCACCTTGAGTTATTCTCTTCGTAGATTGCCCAAAGGTGCTCTTAACAGCATCCTTCAAGTAGTCATTCTCCTTTGTTAATCTTTCACAATTCAGCTTATAGGCATCCCTTTCCTTGATTAACATCTGAGCTTGTGCTTTATTCAATTTTGCAACATTGATACCAATGTCTGCAGTAATTATGGGGTCAGTCTCACCTGCTCTAAAAGTCATAACATGGCCAAAAGTTTTTTCAGTGTCTATTATGGCCGTCTTCTTATGGGGAGGATACAATGCCCATATCATTAAAGAATTTTCATCATTATTGTATCTTGTTCCCATATAGACTTCATTAACTCCTTCTGGAGTAAGCTTATACTTATCATCAGCATTATTCAAAAAACTATCAAAAACCAGAGCAGAATTTAAATCTAAGCCGGGAAAAATCATAACCCCCGCATCTTTAAGCAGCTGTCTGCCTCTGCTTGGTGTCATGTCCTGCATTTCCTTGTCCACTGTCTCCTTTAACATCTCTAATAACTGTTTTTCATTGTCAGCAGAAACATTATCTACTGACTCTCTAATTTCCTTTCCCTTGTATTTATACAGGAATGATTTAAATTCCTTTGAATGAATGAATGTATCATCTGACACAAAAGAATCATAAGCTTTTTGGCGTGGATCTTCATCAGCAGATCCCTCCTCATCATGTATCACAACTGGAGGCTGATATTGTTGCATTTTTCTTTTAGACATTTCTGTTGTCTTATCTTGTGGCTGTTCAGTCAATTCTTCCTCTTCAGAGGATACCACTTCAACTTCTGCCAACTGCTTTTTCTTTTCATTCAAATCTCTGTTATATTTCTCCACCACCAAATCGACTTCAGCCTCTTCCAAATTTCTAATGACATCTTCATGTGGATAATGTATGTGCATGTATCCACTGAGATTTTGTTTTCTTCTTGCATAGTCAATGAAACCCTCAGGGTCAAACCCTTTCCTCACCTCAGCAGTCACCATGTTATAATGCATTAGTTTATCCAAAATGAGATTGTACCCTTCTTTTGAAACCACAGTAAAATCTCCAAAACACAAAGTACTAGGCATGAATGATTGTTTATCATGCGAACTTAGATGCATGACATTGGAACAATGCATTTGCCTAATTATTTCCAGATATGCAATCCTGTCAGGGACAGTTTTAGGCAATATAAAGGGAGCATCCTCAAAACCATACACTCTGATCATAGTAGCGTCCTCAAAACAATACCAGTCTCCCCAATTATGAGTGACAGCAGGGGGGCCACCAAAATCTTTTGGCCTGAGGAATCTTTTTATTTCATCTGAAATTGAATATTCACAGGGGTGGTTGAAATACCTATACAGCACTTTAACACAATGCTCCTCAAATTGAGCATAGCTGGAGTTAGCATACCTGCTATCCCAGATTCTGGTCCACATTTGTACAGGTATCTTCTCCCCTTTCTTACCTGCAGCTACAACTTGAAGCTCATTTGGCCACAATCCTACTTCCTGGCCGTAGTATAAGACCATATGCATGAGCATCGAGTAATGCTCAAAAGAGCACGCTGGAGCATTGTTTTTCATTGCAGATAGACCAGAGTCTATTCTAGTAGCAACATAGGAGGCATAATCAAACTGTCTGGCATTGTGACATTGAATATCAGAGGTTATGACCATTAGAGGAATAGCCATGAACTCAGGGACCTCTGAGCCAAGGACTTGGCCTACAGAATAGTAAGTATATTGAATGTATGGTTCAAAAATGGATACATGAAAGGGAGGGCCATCATTCTCAGTCAAGGGTATCACTTCTCCTTCAATCCTGGGTCTATGAATGGGTAACCTCCATCCATTGTAGGTTGTATCCATTCTCCAGTATTCTTTATCCAAATATTCATAAACAACAGGGACAGTGCACAAATCATCCAAATCATACACCTCACAAATAGCACTTTTTGATAGGTGTATAATTGGTTCTCCCTGAGGGTTGCAGATAGCTTTCAGGCCTGAATTGTAATGCCTGGCTAATAGTTGCAGGAGTTCTACATTCAAGAATACATTAGGTACAACCAGTTTGCCTAAATTCATGTGCCATGGGTTTGACACAGGGGCATTTCTAAATCTTCTGTTGTAGTGAAACCTGAAGAGTTCATATCCCCTAATTGGGGTCCAAATATCTCCCAGGCGCTTATGTTTGTCTTCCAATTTTTCTACTTCTGCCCTGAGTTGGGCAGACCTCCTGGCCTTGGGAGCTGACCCAGGCAACTGATCAATCAAGTCCTGATTTAGTTTCCTGTCTTTCACTTTTTCTTCAGGGGTTTGATCAGTTTTTTGCTTCTTTGGTTTACTGGTTTCTCCTTGTGATTTTCTTCCTTTTCCTTTCCCCGAAGTTTCCATTTTTTGAAAAATTTGGCAGGAAATTCAAATACAGGTAATATAGTGGTTTGTGTATGTGTACCTGTCGCTCGATGACTGGAATTGGAAGCCTTTGCTTTTGCCCTGAGAATTCTTCTGTATTCTGCTCTCGGACGGTTTTTTTGCAATTATAATGATCGTATGAACTTTGTAGCCGTTTTGTATTAATTATCTGATCAATTCAATGTTCATCGCTGTGAAGTGTCACATCGCCATAACTCTTCCTATCGGCGTGCTTTTTGAAATGTCTGGACGACCTCAACCCTTTTTTATGGCGCGGACGGTCAATCGGCGTGACCCCTCAATTGTATCCCCGATGCCATGTAGTATCATATTTCAAGTGGGTGTGACCATCGGCATGATTTCCTTCATCGCCAAGGGTTTTAGATCTCTCCCCGATATGGCAAGTCCCACCGATATACTTTGCTTATCGGGATGATTGAGACCATCGGGATACTAAAATTATGTCTCCCCGATCTTTATTGTCTTACCGATAGTCTGTTTATGTATGAACTTTTATCTTTATCGGAATGACATTCTCTATCGGGATAGCTTTCTCAAGATACCCCGATCGAAATCATCTCCCCGATGCCCTTTATCACATCCTTCATCGGGCAAAGCTTAGCAAAGTGTCACCAATATCTTTTGATCGCCGTGACTTATGAATCGGCAAGACTTGCTTCTTTTGTTCCGATATGTCAAGCTATCCCGATGAAGATGCATCGCTGTGAGTCTTGCCGATAACTTTCTTATCGCCAGGACTTTTGATCGTCGGAGACTTACTTGTTTTCTATTCCGATGGTTCATTTCTCACCGATGACTATTGCTTTGTTACCCTCGCGTGCTGTTCGGTGAAACTCTTGCCGAAAGTGCTTCATCGGTATGATATATATCGTCGGGGCAACTTCTAAAAGATCATCCGATAGATATTTGTCATACCGATCGGCATGACCACTTGCCTTTCTTGCCGATGTAAAGTCATCGGTGTTGCTTACTCCATCGGTGAGCTCCATGATTCTTCTTCCGATCTCTATTTTCACGCCGATGGTTGTTTTCAAACAATTCGCTGTGTATCGGTGTAAGCCACACGACCTTATGCCGATGGATTGATTTTGATGATTTTTGACACTGTTCATCCCTAGACATTTTATGAGATACAAAAATTTTATATTGTGGTCCTTTTGGGATATTCCTTTAGGGTTTATTCAAATATGATGGAATAAGGGAATAGTAAAATTTTGAAAATTTTACTGTGCTAACAGTGGCTCTGTCTGGGATGAATACTCCCTGTGAGTATACAAGGATCCAAATCTCCTGGGGAAGTAGACCACATCTTTTATTATTTTGGGGTGAGGTTTTATGGAACTGGAAAAAGGAAAGGAACAAATGATGGGGAGCGGGAATGATTCCTAGACTACTGTGCATGGAATAAAATATTTTTGAGAATTATTTGAATGTTGTCCATGCACTGGCAACACTCAATTCTCTTTGTACATGTTTATGAAAAGAACTGCTTCAAGTATTGCCCATGTACTGGCAATTCCTGCTCCTCTCCTGACATATTCTGTACATAGTAAGAATCATCACCTCCCTTGCCAGTGATAACAAAAGGACCCAACCACAGGGCTTCAAATTTTCCATGTTTTCCTTTGTCTTGACATCTTGCATTCCACATTAGTACCAGATCATTAATTTCAAACTTTCTTTCTTTGGCCTTTTTGTCAAAGAGATATTTTACCTGTGATTGTAATTTAATATTCTGTTTCTGAGCCATTCTTCTTGTTTCATCAAGCTCTGCCAATTGTTCCAACCTTTCCTCCATTGGTTCAGGGATATTCAGGTCTTCCTGGAGAATGAATTTGTATATTGGTATAAGATTTTCTAATGGTAATCTTGCTTGGGTTCCATATACCAATTCATAAGGGGATCTCCCAATTGCCCTTTTTATAGTAATCCTGTCAGCCCATACTGCCATTCTTAATTTTGAATCCCAAGCCTTCTTATTTCTATCCAACATTCTTTTTATGATTTTCAACAGACTCTTATTACTTGATTCAGCTTGTCCATTGGCCTGTGGATGGTAAGGAGCAGCATAAGAAACAGTGATACCATATGTGCTGCAAAAACCTTTGAATTCATCAGATCTAAAGCACATCCCATTATCAGTAATCAGTCTTACAGGAGTACCAAATCTGCATATAATGTTATCCATTAGAAAATTTATCACAACTTTACTAGTAGCCTGTCTGGTTGGGATTGCTTCCACCCATTTTGTAAAGTAATCAGTAGCTACTAAAATCCATCGGTGCCCCCCACTTGATTTCTCTGAAATTTCACCTATAAAATCAATACCCCACTGATAAAATGGAGCCTCAACTTGCATAGGTTTTAAAGGTAGTGCTCCATGATACTTTAACTTCCCTGAGAACTTTTGGCATGCTTCACATTTTCTAGTGTACTGGTATGAATCGTTAAAGACTTTAGGCCAATAGTACCCTGCCCTCAAAATTTTGTGGGCTGTAGTTTTTGCTGAGAAATGTCCTCCGCACATGCCTTCATGCAATTCCTTCATAATATGTTTTGATTGATATTCATCCAAACATAATAGTAGAACCCCATCTCTATTTTTCCAATAGAGATCTCCACCAATGAGTACATATTTTGAAGCTTGTAGTTTGAGTGTCCTTCTTTTGTTATCATCATATCCTTCAGGACTCTTCATATGTGTTAGATAATATACTATATCAGTATACCATGGAGTATGTTCAATACTGGTACTTGCATCAATATTACATATATGGGAAGCTTCTAGATTATTTTCAGTCATCAATTTGGCAAGACCCTGTCCTCTTACTAATTTAGTGATTTGGATTTCAATGTCGAATTCCTGAATCCTATTGATCCACCTACATCTCCTACCCGTGACCTCAGTTTGAATCAGTACATCCTTGACTGCAGCATTAGGAACATATGCTATGATTTTAGCCCCTACCAAATATGGTCTAAAGTTTTTTACTGCTTTTACCAATGCATATGCCTGTTTTTCAATAATGTCATACTTCAACTCTGCATTCTGAAGGGACTTGCTAAAGAAAGAGATTGGCTGTTCATATCCATCATTGTTTTTCTGCAACAACACTGCTGCCATTGTATGATAGGAAGCAAATGAAAAAAGTTGGAAAGGTTTGCCGAAGTCAGGGGATATTAAGACTGGAGCTTGTTTGATGGCCTCCTTAATGTTACCAAATGCTTCCATTGCTTCTGTTGTCCATTTCATATCTGAGTTCTTCTTCAGCATTCTTGATATAGGACAAACAATCTCTGCGAAATTTGGTATAAATCTTCTGACAAAATTTATCTGACCAAAAAATGATTGTATAGCTTTTACATTTTTTGGAATAGGGACCTGATCAATTGCCTCCACCCTTTCAGGATCTATTTTAACTCCTTCCTTCGAGACTATATGGCCAAGCAATTTTCCTTCTGTTACTGCAAATTGGCATTTTTTAGGGTTCAATGATATTCCATATTCTAGGGCTTTGACAAATATCTGTTCTAGATGTGTGCAATGATCTTCAGCCTTTTTTGAATATGCTGTTAAATCGTCTTGATAGACTATCATAATCTTATTGATCAATTCAGCAAAAGCTACATCCATCGCTCTTTGAAATGTTGCCCCAGCATTAGTTAATCCAAATGGCATTCTCAAATATACATATGTTCCCCACGGAGTGGTGAATGCGGTCTTGAATTGTTCAGACTCCTTAACCTTTACCTGATTGTAGCCGGAGAAACCATCCATCATGGATAGTAATTCACATCCAGTAACTTTCTGTAATATCGCCTCCATATTGGGAAGAGGATAATTATCTTTGAGAGAAGATTTATTCAGGTTTCTGAAATCCACACACAGTCTAATGTCACCATTCTTTTTCCTGACAGGTACTAAGTTTGAGACCCAGGAAGAATATCTAATAGGCTTGATTATAGCTCCATCCCTTAACTTTGTAAGTTCCTCCAGCATTTTCAGAGCCAATGTAGGATTAATCGGCCTTTGTTTCTGTCTGAATGGTTTTGCATCTGGTTTGAGTGGTATCTCATGTTGAAATAGATCCTCTCTATATGCCTTTAAGTCATCATATGACCAAGCAAACACATGCCTATACTTCCTAAGTAGATTGATAATTCTACTTCTGATGTTCTGGTCAAAATTCCTCCCAATATATACATTTTTTGGGGTTGTCTGAGTCCCCAAGTTCACTTCCTCAAGATTCTCAGGTATCACTGGTGTTTCTTTCTTCTTGTATCTATCATGCCCATCAAATGCTTTTTCTAATGCAATAAGCCCTTTGGGTATCTTATTCGTCTTCAGTTGAACCACTTCTTGGCCAAATAGGGTTTCTTTCCCATCGTGTTCCTCCACAAATGCACTGAAATCAATTTCTTGATTTTCATAATAATCAACACAATGTAAGAAATTGATTATATCAGCATCGTTGTCAAACACCTACCAGTTCTGTATATTATCAGGGATGGTAGGTCTAGTTTTAAATTCTACTTCTGTGATCCCTCCTAATGTTAGATCATCTCTCTTTAATGCTATGTTTGCTAAAAAGTCTGCCATGATGTTTTTAGACCTATCAACCCAGCTGATTGAAAAAGCATCAAATAATTCAACACTATCCCAAACTGCATTTCTGTACTGTCTTAATCTTTTATTCTTAGATAAATATTTTTCTCTTACTTGGGAGATGACCAATTCAGAATCACCATAGACAGCCAACTTTTTTATTTTGTATTTGGTGGCTATGTCTAAGCCAATGAGTAGGGCTTCATACTCAGCTACGTTATTGGTGCATTCAAATGTCAGTAAGAAAGAGTATTTGAATGTTTTACCTCCTGGTGAGATAAAAACTACTCCGGCCCCATTTCCTATCTTGCTGCATGCACCATCGAAATACATTTTCCACAAATCATTTTCCTTTTTCATAGATTCAGTATGTATTGGGTCAATGTTATGCAATTCTGGGGTAGTTTCTCCAACTTTGAAAACCCCTAAATCTGTGTCACAAAAGAAATTCACCTGATGCCGGTCCATTCTTTCTATAATATTGTCATACCTTGGTTCTCTGCACAACTTGATTTCTTTGTCACCTACTGGTATGGTGGCATATGATAGATCTAATTGAACATTGCCTCCTGCCATTGCAGCCCACTGCCTTGATAATAGCATTCCGTAATATGGTGGGATATCAACCACAGTGATGTCAATGTTATATGTTGCCTCAGGATATGAAGCAAGTTTTATTTCTACATCTTTCATAATACCAACTACTGGAATAGATCTGTTATCCATTGCATAACATTGGCCATACGTAGTATCAACCCACATCCCTAATTCTTTCATCACTGCTATAGGCATGATATTCATAGCAGCACCAGAATCAATCATACAATTCCTGACTATTCTATTCTTGATTACTAGTGTAGTATAGAATGGATCTACCTGTGAGGGATTTTTTGTAAGTGTGTCACCAAGGTATACCTCAGGCATCTTAAAATTTTCTTGATGCACATTATTTGTTGTTTTTTCAAACCCTTTGTGTTTTGGATTAGGTGTATCAGAAATCATCTTGACGACTGTACTCCTATATTTATCTATTTTCATCATCTCTAAGAGTGGGACTGATATCTTCACCTGAGACACTGCCTGTGCAATGTCAAAAGAAGGGGTTATGATATGGTCATTCTTTTCTGTTTTTGTATTCTCCTTTTCTATATTTTCTTTCATTTTATTTTTATCCCCCTTTTCTGGTTCTTTAGGTGATGATTTTGTATTATTCCCCTTGTTATTCTGGTCTTTTATGAATACACTCCCAGGAATTCCTTGCCCATCATTTATTGTTCTATTCCTTAAGTTATAAGTGTTTCAAGCTTGAGCCACTGCAGCTACTGTGAGAGCTTCTTTTTCATCCTTAGTAGGTTTTCTCCATTGACCATATGGTTTATTGTCATAAATGTCTTCCTGGTCTGAGAATACTTGCTGTTCTCCCATGTTAACATGATATTTTTGGTTCCCTACATCATACTCATACCCTTCTTCCTCTGAAGAAGAATAATCTTCTGTTACCACACATGGTGTATCCTGCATCATATTAATGGTGTGATTATCTCTATTATAGTTATATAGCATTTCCTCCTGCTGTATTGATTTAGCTACCTCACAGTATTCAGGTGAATGTGGCAAGTTACATACAGAACACCAAGGTTTATTTTCTGCCATATGTGCCATGTTTCTCTTCAATGGATCAGGAGTATCCTTTCCATATGGCTGCTTTCTGTTGTTGTCAATAGGTCTTCCATCCTTCCAATTTGTATTGTAAGGCATATCATGTAACCTGGGTCTATCCTGCCTATGCTGACCCTCTGGTTTAATCTGTTGAGCATTTGGATTCTGAAGACTTCTATGATTTTCCCTTTTACTGACCATTCCTGCAGCTTTTCTATTATTTTCAATAGTTATGGCTATTTTCTGTGCTTCAGCCAACGTTGCAGGACACCGGTTTCTGAGTTCATATCCTGTTTTGGGGTCAAATGCCTTCATATAGATACTCAGTGCTGCCTGGTCAGATAACTTGGCTCCATGCGGTACCTTATTATGCAACTTGGAAAACTTCAGGTTGAAATCGAATACTGATTCATTTTGATACTTCTGTATACTTATTAGTTCATGTAAGGCAAACTCAGGAGCGTATTGGTTACCATACTGATCCTTAAACTGGTTATGGAAATCAGTCATTGAATTGATTGATGCATCGGGCAAGCTATTAAACCAATCTCTGGCATCTTCAGTGAGGGACATCATAAATAACCTCATCCTAATGTCTTCCCAGTCCATACCTATATCCTGTACAAAAGCATTAAAACTTCTGATATGATCTTCTGCAGATACTGCATTGTTTCCAGTAAACTTGGGAACCATGTTTCTCCAAGTACTATCCATAGGATATGGATATAACTGATATCCAGTTAAATCAAATTGACTGCATATATTAGCAAGGTTTTGGGGAGGAAAATTGAGATGTGGTGGATTGGGATAGTAATTATATCCACCTGGTGGCTGATGATATGCATATTGTTGATGTTGGTTCATATGGGGATTTATGTGTTGATTTTGTGGCCTATAATATTGTTGACCAGGGGGTGGGTAATTATTTGTCACATGTAGGGATGCATTACTTATGGGAGGTGGTCTGGGAATTTGGGGAATAGTGTTCTGATGACTTCCAGAAGCATGTGAGTTTTGAGCACTATTTGTATTTTGTTGTGTATTCCTTGAAATATTCCCTCTATGCGGGGGTACATATTTGGGGGGAGCTATTTTGGTTTTATTTCTCCTCTGTTGAATTTCTTGCTGCAATAACTCCTTCTCCTCTTGTATTTTGTACCTTTCGAGTTCTTTCCTGAGCATGAGTATTTCCTGTTTCTCATCACTCATGTCTTGATTATTTATTTCCTGATATTCTGGATTGTCATTTATTCCCTGATTTGACAATTCATATCCTATCTCTTCTCCCTGGTCAAACGAGACCTTGAAATCATGTTCAGCCTGGTTCCTATCAATATCCCTCATGACCTTTGCATCATGATCCCGCTGTTCTTGAGGAGTGGGTCTGTACCTTGCCAAAATATCATCAGTTGCTCCACTGAGGTTCTCGTTTGAATCATGCAAAGGTGTGAATTTATTGTGAATTGCAATATTTTGTTCTGAATCATTCTCCTGGATGTCTAGATTATTATCTTGGTGGGAATATTTTGGATTCACATTTCTTTTGGAAATGTTTCTAAGTGGTGGAGATGACTGCAAGTTTCTGCCTTCCATCTTGGATCTCCTACCATCCATTTGAAATTTTTGTTATGATTGTAACTAGAGTCGCCACCTATTGAATAGGAAAAGTTTATATTTTTATCTGTAAGGTTCTGTGTCACCAGCAGAGTTACCAAAAAGAAATTTTAAATGACTCTATGGAAGAAAGGATTAAATTCTAAGGTCTTATTACTAGTTCCCCAGTAGAGTCGCCAATTTGTTAGGTCTCAAAAATGCAAGTTACTAATCCTAAGAGGATGCCAGGCTCTATATTTGGATTTGTAACGTTTTTGAACTAACTTGACGAAATCAAACTTTCAGGGTTTGATGATTTCCTACACTTTGGGTCCTGCTACACCTAGGTGGGTGAACCTTGAAATATTAAAGCAGTCTGAGTGTGGATGAATGGACTAACTAGGTCTATCTACAATGGCATAGGATGTAGGATAGATGACAAAGCTGACTAATTAATTCTATATGTAATGTTTAATAAGTGATTGGCAGAAATTGTATAAGCAATATCAAAAGGTTTTAATTAATGAGTTGAGTGAGACCAGTGCCTTGTTGGGTAACAGAGTCAATTTGAAGGACTGAGAACAGTAGTTTCTAAATGGTAATAATTCTAGATATTTGGCACAGTTCTGGTTTATAGCTTGTATAAACGTGCAAATAAATGACTGACAGACTCTTCTTGATAATCCAACCAAATAAAATCAGAGATCTTATAATTCACCAGAAGGTACTTTAATCCTTACTTGAAGGAGCCAAATGAAATGAAAAGACAAGATTACAGATAATATTTTACTGGAGACAGTGTGTCAATCCTAATTATATGGCTCTACTTAGTAATCCCAACTTACTACTTCCAGGTTACTGTGAATAAATCAGAAGGGTTTAATTCCTTAGGATGGATACCAACCGAATTGATCACACAGATACAGCGAATGTGTATTGACAGATTAAATATATACTTGATAGTTTAATCTGAATAACAGGGAAATGCAGAAATGGAGACAGCCACACAATTGAATAATTTCAACAAATAACTGATACCCAAATGGAAATACTGAATCAGAGAACTTCAAATTTCTTCTTTAAAATAAAATATGCAACATGATCATTCTGGAATATTATGTATATGTATATCTAAATATCTTCTACTGCTGATGATTTTTCAGCATAGATTGTTTGAACTTATATAGATATCTTCAAGAAGAGATACAACTCTTCAATAAGTCTCTTGGGATTTTAACAAACAATAATTACATAATCTTAATTAGGCTCTGTTTAGCCATAAATAGACTTTTGTTAGATGATCCAAGTACTCCTGCGCACGGTGAGAATCAGTAAGCTCGACTGCACTCCTGGTGATTATATCGAGGGTGACCATTTCCTCCAGTTGCTTGCAAACTTCTGTAGATACAGAGGCTTTATCTTTTAGAGCTCCTGTGGCTTTGTGCAATATAACTTGACAATCAACAGTCCACTCTTCTTTGCTCTTTACCTCTCCATTATCTTTGAATATCCTGGGCACCCCTGCGTCTGATGCATCAGTCCCTTCCTTAGCATCAGCTTTGAGTTTATCATAATAATTCTGGTGCCTTTTGAGTAATGCTCTTGCATCAGAGATATCTGTGCTATCAGGGGTACCTCTGTTTTGCAACTCGATCACCTTTTCTTGTATCCTCTGATCAAGCCTCTCATGTTCTTTGACTGCTTTATGATTTTCCGAGTAGTTATCCCAAAACTGGTTTAACCACCGTACCATGTTTGCATACCTGCTCTGCAGTATTGTAACAAATGCATCTATTTGAATTTGTTTGGCTTGATCATGGGATATCTCTTGACTACTTTGTGAGCTTTCACCTTGAGTTATTCTCTTCGTAGATTGCCCAAAGGTGCTCTTAACAGCATCCTTCAAGTAGTCATTCTCCTTTGTTAATCTTTCACAATTCAGCTTATAGGCATCCCTTTCCTTGATTAACATCTGAGCTTGTGCTTTATTCAATTTTGCAACATTGATACCAATGTCTGCAGTAATTATGGGGTCAGTCTCACCTGCTCTAAAAGTCATAACATGGCCAAAAGTTTTCTCAGTGTCTATTATGGCCGTCTTCTTATGGGGAGGATACAATGCCCATATCATTAAAGAATTTTCATCATTATTGTATCTTGTTCCCATATAGACTTCATTAACTCCTTCTGGAGTAAGCTTATACTTATCATCAGCATTATTCAAAAAACTATCAAAAACCAGAGCAGAATTTAAATCTAAGCCGGGAAAAATCATAACCCCCGCATCTTTAAGCAGCTGTCTGCCTCTGCTTGGTGTCATGTCCTGCATTTCCTTGTCCACTGTCTCCTTTAACATCTCTAATAACTGTTTTTCATTGTCAGCAGAAACATTATCTACTGACTCTCTAATTTCCTTTCCCTTGTATTTATACAGGAATGATTTAAATTCCTTTGAATGAATGAATGTATCATCTGACACAAAAGAATCATAAGCTTTTTGGCGTGGATCTTCATCAGCAGATCCCTCCTCATCATGTATCACAACTGGAGGCTGATATTGTTGCATTTTTCTTTTAGACATTTCTGTTGTCTTATCTTGTGGCTGTTCAGTCAATTCTTCCTCTTCAGAGGATACCACTTCAACTTCTGCCAACTGCTTTTTCTTTTCATTCAAATCTCTGTTATATTTCTCCACCACCAAATCGACTTCAGCCTCTTCCAAATTTCTAATGACATCATCATGTGGATAATGTATGTGCATGTATCCACTGAGATTTTGTTTTCTTCTTGCATAGTCAATGAAACCCTCAGGGTCAAACCCTTTCCTCACCTCAGCAGTCACCATGTTATAATGCATTAGTTTATCCAAAATGAGATTGTACCCTTCTTTTGAAACCACAGTAAAATCTCCAAAACACAAAGTACTAGGCATGAATGATTGTTTATCATGCGAACTTAGATGCATGACATTGGAACAATGCATTTGCCTAATTATTTCCAGATATGCAATCCTGTCAGGGACAGTTTTAGGCAATATAAAGGGAGCATCCTCAAAACCATACACTCTGATCATAGTAGCGTCCTCAAAACAATACCAGTCTCCCCAATTATGAGTGACAGCAGGGGGGCCACCAAAATCTTTTGGCCTGAGGAATCTTTTTATTTCATCTGAAATTGAATATTCACAGGGGTGGTTGAAATACCTATACAGCACTTTAACACAATGCTCCTCAAATTGAGCATAGCTGGAGTTAGCATACCTGCTATCCCAGATTCTGGTCCACATTTGTACAGGTATCTTCTCCCCTTTCTTACCTGCAGCTACAACTTGAAGCTCATTTGGCCACAATCCTACTTCCTGGCCGTAGTATAAGACCATATGCATGAGCATCGAGTAATGCTCAAAAGAGCACGCTGGAGCATTGTTTTTCATTGCAGATAGACCAGAGTCTATTCTAGTAGCAACATAGGAGGCATAATCAAACTGTCTGGCATTGTGACATTGAATATCAGAGGTTATGACCATTAGAGGAATAGCCATGAACTCAGGGACCTCTGAGCCAAGGACTTGGCCTACAGAATAGTAAGTATATTGAATGTATGGTTCAAAAATGGATACATGAAAGGGAGGGCCATCATTCTCAGTCAAGGGTATCACTTCTCCTTCAATCCTGGGTCTATGAATGGGTAACCTCCATCCATTGTAGGTTGTATCCATTCTCCAGTATTCTTTATCCAAATCTTCATAAACAACAGGGACAGTGCACAAATCATCCAAATCATACACCTCACAAATAGCATTTTTTGATAGGTGTATAATTGGTTCTCCCTGAGGGTTGCAGATAGCTTTCAGGCCTGAATTGTAATGCCTGGCTAATAGTTGCAGGAGTTCTACATTCAAGAATACATTAGGTACAACCAGTTTGCCTAAATTCATGTGCCATGGGTTTGACACAGGGGCATTTCTAAATCTTCTGTTGTAGTGAAACCTGAAGAGTTCATATCCCCTAATTGGGGTCCAAATATCTCCCAGGCGCTTATGTTTGTCTTCCAATTTTTCTACTTCTGCCCTGAGTTGGGCAGACCTCCTGGCCTTGGGAGCTGACCCAGGCAACTGATCAATCAAGTCCTGATTTAGTTTCCTGTCTTTCACTTTTTCTTCAGGGGTTTGATTAGTTTTTTGCTTCTTTGGTTTACTGGTTTCTCCTTGTGATTTTCTTCCTTTTCCTTTCCCCGAAGTTTCCATTTTTTGAAAAATTTGGCAGGAAATTCAAATACAGGTAATATAGTGGTTTGTGTATGTGTACCTGTCGCTCGATGACTGGAATTGGAAGCCTTTGCTTTTGCCCTGAGAATTCTTCTGTATTCTGCTCTCGGACGGTTTTTTTGCAATTATAATGATCGTATGAACTTTGTAGCCGTTTTGTATTAATTATCTGATCAATTCAATGTTCATCGCTGTGAAGTGTCACATCGCCATAACTCTTCCTATCGGCGTGCTTTTTGAAATGTCTGGACGACCTCAACCCTTTTTTATGGCGCGGACGGTCAATCGGCGTGACCCCTCAATTGTATCCCCGATGCCATGTAGTATCATATTTCAAGTGGGTGTGACCATCGGCATGATTTCCTTCATCGCCAAGGGTTTTAGATCTCTCCGCGATATGGCAAGTCCCACCGATATACTTTGCTTATCGGGATGATTGAGACCATCGGGATACTAAAATTATGTCTCCCCGATCTTTATTGTCTTACCGATAGTCTGTTTATGTATGAACTTTTATCTTTATCGGAATGACATTCTCTATCGGGATAGCTTTCTCAAGATACCCCGATCGAAATCATCTCCCCGATGCCCCTTATCACATCCTTCATCGGGCAAAGCTTAGCAAAGTGTCACCGATATCTTTTGATCGCCGTGACTTATGAATCGGCAAGACTTGCTTCTTTTGTTCCGATATGTCAAGCTATCCCGATGAAGATGCATCGCTGTGAGTCTTGCCGATAACTTTCTTATCGCCAGGACTTTTGATCGTCGGAGACTTACTTGTTTTCTATTCCGATGGTTCATTTCTCACCGATGACTATTGCTTTGTTACCCTCGCGTGCTGTTCGGTGAAACTCTTGCCGAAAGTGCTTCATCGGTATGATATATATCGTCGGGGCAACTTCTAAAAGATCATCCGATAGATATTTGTCATACCGATCGGCATGACCACTTGCCTTTCTTGCCGATGTAAAGTCATCGGTGTTTCTTACTCCATCGGTGAGCTCCATGATTCTTCTTCCGATCTCTATTTTCACGCCGATGGTTGTTTTCAAACAATTCGCTGTGTATCGGTGTAAGCCACACGACCTTATGCCGATGGATTGATTTTGATGATTTTTGACACTGTTCATCCCTAGACATTTTATGAGATACAAAAATTTTATATTGTGGTCCTTTTGGGATATTCCTTTAGGGTTTATTCAAATATGATGGAATAAGGGAATAGTAAAATTTTGAAAATTTTACTGTGCTAACACATTGCACAAGGACTCAAGCTTTCTCTAATCAAACCTTTCCTCAATAATTCTTGTATCTGTCTATTCAAATCCTCATTCTTTGCTAGTGTCATTCTATGTGTTTCTTTGTTAGGCAAGATAGCTCTAGGTATAAGATCCATGTGATGATTGATACTCCTGATTGGTGGCAATCCTTCAGGTACATTGTCTAAAATGATGTCTTCATACTTTGTCAGCAACTTAGTTATCTCCTCTGTTTGTGATTCTTCAGTCTCCTTCAATGTTTCAGGTTTCTTAGGAATCAAGGCATAACACATATTCTCATGTCTCAAACCATCCATAAATTTTCTTCCATCTACCAAACAGATTCTAGCATTCCCACATACTTCACTCTTAGGATCATCTTCCAAAGGAATCAAAGTATTTCTCTTTCCATTTGATATTATAGTGTATGTATTCTTTTTCCCATCATGTAGAGCTTTTCTATCATACTATCAAGGTCTACCCAACAAGATATGACATACATCCATAGGCATAATATCACACAATACTTCTTCGTGATAATATCCAATATGAAATTTCACAAAACATTGTTCACTCACTAGTACCTTATGATCATCTTGAATCCATGCTATCTGATGGGGTTTAGGGTGTTTCAATATTTCCAGCTTCAGATTAGTCACCATCTCCTCTGAAACTAGCTTATCATAACTACCACTATCTATTACAACTTTACAACATTTACCTCTTGATTTGCATCTGGTTCTGAACAAACTTTTCATCTACAATGGTTCCTCATTTGTCTCCACTTGAAATAGTTCTCTCCTCATCACAATTGATTTTCCTTTCTTAGGTTTACCAACTGAACTAGGTGATCCAACAGGTTCTTCTTCCACATAGGATGCTCTTCCATTGTTCTTTGTTCTCTTTCTTGTACTACTCTGATTACATTTGAATGCTCCATGTCCTTCACCTCGACACTTGAAACAAGTGCCTCTAAATGTTCTCCTATTAGGTCCTCTTCCTTCTCTTCTGTATCCCTCACTCTGGTATGAACTAGGGCTTCCTCTGTGGTAGAAATTTCTATCATCTCTCCGATATGCATTGTTATCTTTGTCCTCCTTCTTGAATGTGTTCTCTTGTCTGTTTTACTCCACATATGATCTCTCTCCTCCAGAAAATGTTCTACCTTTCTGAAATTTACCTCCTCTACCTCTCTGTCTCTGATCATGCCTCTTGTTCAACTTTTCTTCAACTTTCAGGGAAAATGGGTATGCTTCTTCTAGTGTTGTCATCCTCACCAAACTCAATTCTTCTTGAATGTTAAATTTCAGTCCATTGATGTATCTAGCCACTTTCTCTTTGCTTGCTTCACTATGTCCTATCCTTATGATCATTTTATGAAATTCTTTAGTGTACTTCATAGTTTTCTCCTTTTGTCTCAGGTTTTGCAATCTCTTCAACAGTTCCAACTCATAGTCGACATGTACAAATTGATTCTTCAATTTTGTCACTATTCTATCCCACTTTGTAATCTTTTCTTTCCCTCTTCTATTTCTATCCAACTGAACTTCTTTCCACCATATAGCAGCATGTCCTTTCAACTTTGTCTTTGCAAATTTCACCTTCTCCGGATCTCCAACTTCTTCATACTCAAAGTATTCTTCCATGTCATTTATCCACTCAATCAACTCTTCATAATTCAAATTGCCAGTATAGTTTAGTACATCATCTCTAGGTCTTTTTCCAATCTTTGAAATAGATCACAACATCTTGAATTGATCTGATTCTTCTTCTTCATCACCTCCTAGGGTTTCACCAATATGATCAATAGATTGAAATTCCTCTTCATCATCACTTTCAATGTTTAGGTCTAGGTGTCAATCCTCTTTGCCTATCTTCCTCAACAACATCCAATCAAATTCTCATTATTTTCATCATTTCCATCATCTCATCCATCCTACCAGCCATTGTTCCAATAGCAAGGATTCTCCTTAGCAGAATCTTCCTAGGATCAAGTGCAAACTACCTCAATTTGGTGATCAGGATACAAGGTGACAACTACCTCAATATTTGACGATCAGTTGCAACACAAGTAACCTCCCTTAGATTCGGTGATCTATCCACACCAAGATCTTACAGAATTCCTTCACCAACTTCACTCAATTCTCTCCCAAAGATTTGAACTTTCGCTCTGATACCACTTGGTGCAGTCACGGTAGGAGGGTTCAAAGAATGAACTGTCCAGGCCGTACAACTAGAGTAAACACAATGGAAACAACTCAAAGATATAAAGACAATATAGATTTAGTCATTCAGTATATCATAGAATTCAAATACAAATCAGCCAGCAACATGCGGGCTTACAATTAGGGCTCACAAGCCTGCTTACAGATTATCAGAATGTATAAAATATATAGCTTTGAAGCTCCTTCGCAAGAATTCAAAATATGAACTTATGTGAATGATGATAACTATCAAAATTTTCTTTCCTAAGGATCTATTACATCAATATATATCATGTTCGGTACAAAATATTCCTCCGCATTGGCCAAGGAAGATCATAAACTCCAATGAAGAGCTATAACGTGTGTACACGGATAGGTCAAACCTAAATGAATAGAACTCCTCTGCAAATGAATGGAATGAAGCGTGGATCTAAGGGAAGTTCGATCATGAACCAATGAACATTGAATGATGTGTCTTTTAGCTTCGCAAGTCATGAAATGCTCTGCATGTCTTCTCCTTTAGCTGATTATGTGAGACTGTCAGGATGCTCTGTTCTAAGAAAATAGTTGATCTTTTGATAGTAATATCTTACCAGTACCTGATCCAAATGCTTTGAAAATTAGCTATGATGTAGATGAACAGGTCTAGATGTTAAGTCCAACTCCATAAGATCTAAAATGCAACTATGGTAGAATGCGGACCACAATACAAAAACTACTACTGACTAAACTACTTGAATTGAACTGGAAAATGAAAAGAAACAAACTGAAATGCAAATGTTTTTGGTTGATGCAAGATTGCTCTTGAACCAGAGATGCTCCTACATCAACAAAATTAGGAGCTCCATGCCTAATCAAAGAGTGTGAGAATCTAAGACAATATGGAAACTCATGATAAACAATCTTCAAAGATAGAGATGGAGTGATAATAATTGTGTCATAACTATCATCAAAGAGGAAATCGATATCCTCAAGTGTGTCCTCCAAATCTACAAGAGGGGACTCACAAAATAAATTTGCAATACCTATGAAAAAGTCATCCCACAAAGTGAAATCTCAAAGATAATGAACATCCTAGAACTAAAGTATTGGAAGACATAGCAACACTATATTTAGATGGAGGAACAAGTGATGGACATGAGATCTCAATGTGTGTCATTTTACCACATTCATCATCCATGGATGATGTGTCCACACAATATGTTTATGTGTGAATATCTAATATATCTATTTACACTAGAATGGAAGTGGATTCTCAATCAATAAAGGTGAATGATCAACATGTGTCTTTGTAGTAGGATAAGGATAAGAAACCTCATCATCCTCATCATCCAAACATGCAAGGATTTCCAAAGAAGAAAACTCCTTATTTGTATTATAGTCATATGGTATATTGTTTGAATCATAATCAAGAGGTATAAGACAATCTAAAACATGATCATATAGGAATGGCTAAGTATCAGGATCTCCATATATCTCCCAAATCTTGGTCCAAAGAGTGTGTGGGAACTCAATATGTGAGATGGAACACATAGTGTAAAAATCAACATTGCAACCAATCACTCTTTTGATAGAATCACTTTTAGAACTGTAAACAAACTTTATCCAAAAAAGTACCTAGTTGAGGAACAAGCCCATATAGCTGTGGCAAAAGATGGAGCCAATGCAAGTGCTTCAAGAAACCATATCTCCATTTCTTATGGTTCCCTAATCGTAACATGATTACAAAATGATGTGTTACGTTAGAAAATGTCTCCCTAGGATGTTTTTCCTCCTATGTTTAGCTCCCGGGTCCTTTTAGTGTAATCATGCATGTTCATTTTAACTCCTGATCGCAATCCTTGAAAACCCATGTTAAATGGGGCCTAGGGGACTCTTGTGAGCTTAACCCTGACCTAAATAGGGGTTGAGGATTTGGGCTCCCGTACCCTAGTCCTACCCTATTTAGTGGGGTCCCAAGTTTTAAATGTCAGTTATGTGACTGTTAGAAGTGTCTATTGCTAACATCTCAAGTTTGAATTATGAAATTAAAGCGAGAATGTGTTTATTTGCATATATAAGCATGTTTAGGGATTCATTTGTAAACTATAAGATGATTATGAACTTTTGGCGCACTTGTGATTTTAGAGCATTCAAGATATTCATTGTTGCAGAGTAGAATTGTCTTGTTATTGTGTTTTTTATGCAAATTTGGATCTATCTTCTCATGATGTGAAATATTTTCATCTATATGTGAGCTACGCCTTTGAGGTGACATTTATTTGTGTTTTCAATCATTTATCAATTGGTTTTTTCCTCTATCCCACATGGATACACACTCTTTATCTGGCGATGGTGTTCTGAAGACTTGAATGTCTCTCCAGGGCTTGACTGAGGCAAACTTCTAAACACCACAACCCCCAACCCCCTTTTCTGTGATTGCAGGTTACAGGTGGAGAATCAGAAGGAGTGGACTTGCATGGAAATACAATAGAGTGTTAGAATTGTAGATCAAAGAAGAAAAGCAGGACCTAGACTAGGGAGCTCGCTCATTAGTCTCCCAAATCCTAAGACACATAAATCTCGGGAACAATAGATGCAAGTTACAGACAACTTTCAGAGATCTTGATAGAAATTGGTACCTTGGACTTGGGTGCCTACTCATTAGTCCCTGACTTTCCCGCATTTGGAATCATGAAGTTTGGTATGTATTTACTCTAGATCTTCTATCTCTACCTGTGAGCATTTGTCATGTTTCATCCGTTTGTTTACGATTTTACAAAATTAGGGTTTTAAGCAAAATTGGACTTTAATTGATCAATTAATTAGAAAATTATGAGTTTCCTCTTCGTTCTATGGGACGCTAAATTTGTAGCAGATCCCTCTTGCAAAAGGTTGTGGCTTGACTTGATTTATGTCATTAGATGTAAGGTGTGAAAGAAGGATTTAACCTTGAAATTCAAACCCCTATTTTTCCACCAAACATGATGAAATGAAAAATATCAGATTAGCTAAGATAGATCTCTAAATTACATAAACATGAATCCCTCAATAGAAATTAAAACCTCCCAAGATATCTCAATCAAGAAACTAATCAAACCAAATGGAGAATCATAAGATCACCCCCAAATTCACTCAATCTTGAGATCCCCTAGCAATATATGATCTGAGCACTTTATACTTTATGTGATTATAGTTGCCACTTTCTAAATTAGTAAATTGGTCTCAATCTTAGTACATTGCAGATGCCAAACTAGGCCACAAATATGAATGTATAATTTTGAGATATAATTGGATAAATTAGATTACACCAATAAAATTTACACAAAAAATTATGCAATTTCAAATGTATTGTAGAGGACATAGAGAGATCTTCAAGTAGAGGAACCATGTCCCTAGGCTGATAACTTGCAAAACAAGTACATTAGATAATAAAAATCTACAAGACAACAATGTTAGAAATTGAAACCTAACATTCCACCTAACATTGAATCAAACCAAGAAGAGCTTAAGAATGAACAACTTGAAGACAAGAATAAAAGTTGGGCTATGGTACCTTATGTCCCACTTTCTTCTAACATTTAGGAGTGGGAAGATGATGATTTGCTTGTCGACAACCGTTAGTTCGGTTGTGCCTATAGGTAAGTATTTCTAACCCTTTACCTTTGTGTTGCGTTCCACTCGTGATGTGTTATGTGTTGTTTAGGCCTCCTTGGATGACCCTTGATACTCTTGTAAGGTCAAGGATACTAGGAGACCACCTCTATTGTGACCCTTCTTCTATTTGTTTCATCATTCTTCTATCTTACTTCTCCTCTATTTTCATTGTTGTGTGTTGTGTCCTAGGGGCATAATGTTGCAGTTGGTGACCTGGGGGCACCTTCCTACATGACAACCTTAAGGCACTTTTTCTCCTCTCTTGATTTATTGTTAACCTTCTTATAGTGGTTCTATCTAGCTAGCAGATGATGAAAAAAAAAAGACTGATATAGACCATGTGTCCCTTCAGCGAGTAAGCAAAAATGGACCTAGTCCATATATGAAGACGGGGTTGATATATTATCTGACACTTGGCTAGTAGAATCACTCTGTGTGATATTTTGATGTTGTCTTATCATACTAATAAACCATTACAATACATCTACTCCATGCACTTTGTTTATCTTTTAATCTCACCTTGGTTACACTCAATTTTGAGATTTTTGCAGTATAGCCCCACAGTTATACTTAGAATTTGAACTTGTAGTATAGCCTTGACTCTTTATGTGAATGATGTACATGAATTTATTGTGATCATGTGATGTGTTTATTATCTTATAAAAATATTTCTAACCTCTTTTCTTGCAGGAAATTGTGTTTGTGGGAACATTCAGTGATTGTAATGTACATGTCACCTTTGGGGACATGGGCTTTGCGAGAGCTCTTGTTCTCTTGTGTGTTTTCTTCTTCCCTTAACATGCTTGATATCAGTACATGATATCAACCACCTTAAGGTTGGGGCATATAAGGTAAGCTGTCTGATGATTTTGGTACTAACGAACCATGTTTGTAAGTCCTCTACAAAGGCGAGATGTTGTATCTCCAGCGCGAGTGCACATCTTTATTCTATATTGCAATCATTAATCTCTCTATGGAGGATGGATATAATATCTCTTGAGCTAGTGTGTATCCTTTTATTCAAAGCCCTCTGCGTTGGTGGGGATGGTGTATCTCTTGAGCTAGTGCACATCCTTTTTATTCTAAAAGTCCTTCGAGTAAGCGAGGTTGGTGTATCCTCCCTTAAGCTGTCTTTGGTGGTTGTTGTGGCATAAGTTCAACCATTAGGTGTGTAAAATGTGTTTGAGATGGTGGTGAACCTAGCAATAGACTCCTTCCATCGCTTGTTTCCTGTGTTTAAGACGTATAGTATGTCTTTGGCATGCTATACAGTGCTCATGTCTTCCGTGTGTTTTCATCCTTGTGTAGTCTAAAGATGTGTGACGAGATGCCCCTCCTACACTTGGGTTTTGTATGGCATGTTTATTCCCAAGTATAGTCTCAAGAGCGTGGTGAAATGCCCCTCCTATGCTTTGGGATTTGTATGGCATGTTTATTCTCAAGTGTTGTCTTCAAGAGCGTGGCAAAATGCCCCTCCTACATTATGAGATTTGTATTGCATGTCTGATGCCCCATATGTAGTCTAAAGTTGCATGGTGAAATGCCCCTCCCCACATTTTGAGTTGTGTGTTTACTTTCCATGTACTTGCATTTATATTCATATATGAGAAAATGAAAAAGAAATAATCATTGCATTCACTATATTCACTATGTTTCGCATGTCTTTAATGTTGTCTTCTCTGTGCCTTGTGTGCCTGTTACTGTCTTATTCATGTTTTGCATGCCTATCACTATCTTCATTGTGTTTGGCATGTTTGCGGTGTGTTAACTCTAATGTCTACCTGAGACTGGGGGCTAGAAATAGTTCTCAATCTTCATGTATGCATTAGCTCTAAGTGCCTGGCATGTTTGCTGTGTTTGTTGACCGTATTTTAATGCATGTATGGGCCTTGCATTCATGCATACATTAAAGTGGGGGCTAAATGTTATGTCAGAAAATGTCTCCTTAGGACTTTTTCCCTCCTATGTTTAGCTCCCGAGTCCTTTTAGTGTAATCATGCATGTTCATTTTAACTCCCGATGGAAATCTCTAAAAACCCATGTTAAATGGGGCCTAGGGGACTCTTGTGAGCTTAAACCTGACCTAAATAGGGGTTGAGGACTTGGGCACCCACACCCTAGTCCTACCCTATTTAGCGACATCCCAAATTTTAAAAGTCAGTTATGTGACCGTTATAAGTGTCTGTTGCCGACATCTCAAGTTTGAATTATGAAATTAAAGTGGGAATGTGTTTAGTTGCATATATAAGCATGTTTAGGGATTCATTTGTAAACTAGAAGATGATTATGAACTTTTGGCGCACTTGTGATTTTAGAGCATTCAAGATATTCATTGTTGCAAAGTAGAATTGTCTTGTTATTGTGTTTGTTATATAGATTTGGTTTCATCTTCTCATGATGTGAAAGATTTTCATCTATATACGAGTTATACCTCTAAGGTGACATTTATTTGTGTTTTCAATAATTTATCAATTAGTTTTTGCCTCTACCCCATAGGGATATGCACTCTTTATCTAACAATAGTGTTAGAAAGACTTGAATGTCTCTCTGGGGCTTGACCGAGGCAAGCCTCTAAAAACCACAACCCCCAACCCCCTTTTCTTTGATTGTAGGCTACAGGTGCAGAAGCAAAAGGAGTGGAGTTGTAGGGAAATACAACAGAGTGTCAAAATTGCAGATCAAAGAAGAAAAGCAGGACCTAGACTAGGGCGCCTACTCATTAGTCCCCCAGATCCTGAGACACAAAAATCCTTAGAACAACAAAAATAGGTTGCAGACAACTTTCAAAGATCTTGACAGAAACTGGTACCTAGGACTTGGGCGCCCGCTCATTAGTCCCCAACTTTCCCGCATCCAGAATCTTGAAGTTTGGTACATATTTACTCTGGATATTCTATCTCTGTCTGTGAGCATTTGTCATTTTTCATCTGTTTGTTTACAATTTTACAAAATTAGGGTTTTAAGCATAATTGGACTTTAATTGATCAATTAATTAGAAAATTCCAAGTTTCCTCTTCATTCCAAGGGACACTAAATCTATAGCAGAGCCTTCTTGCAAAAGGTTATGGCTTGACTCAATTTATGTCCTTGAATGTAAGGTGTGAAAGTAGGATTTAGCCTTGAAATTGAAACCCCTCTTTTTCCACCAAACATGATGAAATGAAAAATATCATATTAGCTAAGATAGATCTCCAAATTACATAAACATGAAACCCTCAATACAAATTAAAACCTCCCAAGATATCTCAATCAAGAAACTAATCAAACCAAATGGAAAATCCTAAGATCACCCCCAAATTCACTCAATCATGAGATCCCCTACCAATATATGATCTTAGCACTTTATACTTCATGTGATTATAGTTGCCACTTTCTAAATTAGTAAAGTGGTCTCAATCTTAGTACATTGCAGATGCCAAATTAGGCCACAAATATGAATGTATAATTTTGATATATAAATGGATAAATTAGACTACACCAATAAAAATTACACAAAAAATTATGCAGTTCCAAATGCATTGTAGAGGACATAGAGAGATCTTCAAGCAGAGGAACCATGTCCCTAGGTTGATAACTTGTAAAACAAGTACATTAGATAATCAAAATCTACAAGACAATAATGTTAGAAATTGAAACCTACAAAACCACTATGTCAAAACATCTGAAATATATATATATATATATATATATATATATATATATATATATATATATGAAAGCATGAATAACATAGATGCATTAGAAATGCATAAACCTTCATCACACATGTCAAAAAGAAAGAAACAATACATGAACAACACATGGGAAGAAGACACAGTAAATAATAAAAAAAAAATTGGTCAACATGAAAGAGAGCTAAATGCACGAAATTTATTTCAATACTTTGCATCATCCCCAAAATGAAATGAGAACAAGAGAGACAACAAATAGAGGAATTCTTATATGATGAGAAGAATATATTGATTACTTTAAAGAGATAATAGATTGTTGCATATAAAGAGAAAGGGAAGCAACCAATATGAACGAAAATACATGACCGAGTCTCTATCTTGTTCTATCATTAGGAGTCATGAGGAGAGAATGAAATGAAAAGAATTTTGTTAATAAGAATGGCATGACTCAAGGTCTATCTTAGTCTATCACTAGGAGTCATGAAAAGAGATAAACAAAGAGAGAAAGAGCCATGATTTTTTAGCATGTTGTATGTTTCTAGAAAGGATGCCAAGTATGGTTCAAGATCTAGCATTGTGTTGCTAGGAACCATACAATACTTTCATGAATCACAAGCACTAGAAAGATACATTTATAGGTAACTCACTAAAAGTATGAAAAGTAGCCCTATGGAGCACAACAATATAGTATAATTGTTTGCTAGGTGGCTCACATGTAAACACAATATTAGAGATCACATGAACTAATATGGCTAGGTAATCCTGATAAGGGTGGTTAGTCCAAGAAAGTGTCTTTACATGGGACTACAAGCTATTAACATTGTAGGGAGCATGCCAATAATGTGAGAATGGTAGATATATTCCCCTTTAAAATAATTGCATAGAAGAATTGTATGCAATTGATTTTAAGGTAGATGAAAGGGGATAGAGAAGGAAAAATGTCTCTAAGAAGGACAAATGTAGGGCATCTAATTCTCAAATAAGTTATCACTAACCCCTATAATATGGGTGAGGAAAACAAAGATGAATAAGGTTGTGTTGTTACCCCAAAAAAAGAGAAGGTGGTTGCACCTGAAATTACACCACCATGAATGGAAACAAGAAAAGAAGGAATGTTATGTGTGTCACATAAAAGTTATCAACACAATAGAACGATAGTAGAATCAATCAATAATGAAGGTGAAGTGAATGGATGACCTAGCCAAGTGCACCTCACAAGGAGAATAAAAAAAAAATCTCTAGAGGTAGAGTTGTAGCATGAGTGAATATAGAAGTTATATGAGGAATGTCAGTAATAGACTAAAATAACCTCTCATCACAAGAAGGGAGAAGTGTATTAGCTATGATCGTATTTGAGATGAGGGTGCTCTAGAAGGATTCGATCAACTTCAAGAGAAAAGAGAACTAAGTCACAAAGAGAACAAAATTGTGCAAGCAACATAACTTGTTGGATATGTGACAACAAGTTCTCACAAAATAGAGGTAGAAGAAGGTCATCGAAGGGATGGTGACCCCATCGAATAAGAAAGGAAAAGAAATGAGAGTTGAACCCTGGATACTCTCATTAATAGATTTTTTGCATTGTGCCAAGTGTGTAGAAGAGACTCTAGGATCCATGTTTTATTGAAAATTAGATACAAAGGCATGAGCAACACCTGAAAATGAGTATAAGGAACCGAAAAGCAAGGTGTAGAACTAATATAACTCTCAATGTGCTAGGAAATAATTTTTTCAAGACATATCCATCATAGGTATGAGTCATGCATATGGTGGAGAAATGTTTTGCATGGCACAATGGATCACCATGGCCATTGTATTTGTTATAAGTAAGAGTTACGATAGCAACAAGAGAGGGGTATGCATGAATTTGAAAAGACAAAAGAAAGTATTGTGATGTAGACGTTGAAGGTATCTCACAAGAAATCAATGGAAATGCCCTTAGAAAAGAAAATGATGTAGAAGTATTAGTATGTAAATAAGATGGAGAAATATAATGGTTAGGGTCAAGGTGATGTAGTCATGACCAAGGCACCTTATCAGGCAACCCAATCACACAGCCAAATCATCACATAAGTTGAAAGTACTTTTATTAACAACAAAATTAGTAATTACATCAAAAACCTCCTACTCTAGCAATTACAAATTCATCAACTTGTACAATCAGGTATGTGCTTATAGCACACAATCATTTCTCAAATAAATACAAAGATCACCTTCCACCAGTCAAACCCTACTCTTCATTCTTGTATCAAATGGATCCTTCCATTGTATCTGAGGAATCCCAATCTACATCAACAACTTCACCTCTTTTCTGAGAGGAACCTCTAATTAACAACAGACTTACATAAGTTCAGAGAGGAACCCCTTCACCAGGGAAATCACCCCAACAATATACAATGGTTTCCCATTTATACAGAGATTGGAAAGAAACTAAAAAAGTTGATAGTTTCATAACTAAATCCCAATAGTCGCCAAACAATGGAACAGTTAAAGAACTGAATCAACAGGTAACCAAATAACCACTCGACATTCAAATTTACCAAATAGATTAATGATAAAACTATTTGATTACTAAAATAAACACCCACATTTATGAGTCCAATAGGCAATTTATCTCTTCAGGAACCATTTGTGTCTACCTCGACATTCTTTCAAGTTTGATACAATAGTATAAGAATGTTATCGAAAAAAGTGCCACTTCACGAACTGAAGGGGTCACCGATAAATGCTTTATTGGTGAATTAGTTTTTTTTCGAACCATCTCTTTGAACACTTTATCAACAAGAATCTGCTTTCACAAACTTGAGCATATTTCCTTAGTTATTAGTAAAATAGCCATTTCACAAACTAAGACTTGTCAGTACAATCCCTTTATTCACCATGCCCTTTGTTGGAAAAAGTTAACTGTTTTGAACCTTGGAATCAATTTAGAAACCACAAACTAGTTCACAAATAATAAAGGTTGCCGATATAAAGTCTTAAGTCATCAACCCTCTTATCAGTGAAACTTGTCTTTTATGAACTCCTTGTCTTCTTCTCAAAAGCTCCATTCATATGCTTGTCGACATATCGACAACTTTTAGAACCCACGAACTAACCGAACACTTAGAAATTTTTCTTCTATCTACGATATTCCAATCCCACGACCCAAAGAAACCTTGGCTCCATCCTTCAAAATCTCTTATAGGCAAAGTTAATTACTAGCAAACCAAAAGGTTCGCAAACCTGAGCATTTGTAGACAAAGTTCTCAAACTTCAAACTTGGCTGACTTAGGAATTCCTTTCAACAACGTGAAGAATATACAACTTGTACTGAGGCTTAATCAGAGAAATCGTGCATCGGTGAACTAAGACATCGGTGAACTGAAGAGTTTGTAAACTAGGATTTTTTTTGACAAAGCTTCCCTTTGACAAACATGAAAGTACAAACTTTCCTTTATAAACTGTCGACAAACTGTCTGATTGGTAAACTATCTGATCAACAAACTAAATAGTTCATGAACTAGAGAATTAGCTGACTAGCTCTAACTTAGTCAATTTTCATCCAATCTTCACCAAATTGGAATTGGAGATACCCAATTGGCTCTTCTACAGGATGATTTCCTTAACTTAGCTGTATTAATATGAAATTGCCTCTTGAAGCAAAAGACCAAAAACCAACACAAAAGAAGACAAAGCACAACAATAACTTAACTGAAATTGAAACTGAAAACCTGAAATATTTTTGGTTGATGTTGATTGCTCGTGGACCTAGATGCTCCTACATCAGACACATCAGGTAAAACATTTGTGAGCATGATCTCACAAAATGGAGATGAATAGTAGAACTATCCTTCCAGGTTGTAAACAACCTGTAGCGAACTCTGTCACTGAAGTAGGTACCTCAAAAATCATTTTCTTTCACCTCTTCCAACATCTAGCTGGGACAAGTACCATCCACCTCCACCAAGTATGGTTACCATTCCTCTTTCCTCTCATGGACGCATGTCTACCATAAACTAACCTCCTCCTCCAAATTCTACTCCACTCATCACTCCTCATCATCTTACCACTATCCATTTCACTTCCTCTTCTCATGGGATTCCACCCACAATAATCTAACTACCTCCACCAAACTTGTGCTTTTCATTCCATTATATTTGTATGCAAGTTGAAATAATCGACTTTATGGAAATTAAATATTTCCATCTTCACCATCTCAATCATACCTTGTTTCTCTACAATTCTGAATCTCATCATGCATACTTCCTCTACATTTCTATGCTTCTATAGCTCCATCATACCTGTACACACATCAATTTCACAAGTTTTAAGGAAATTAAAATTTCCCAACATTATTTTATCATCTTTTCTCACTTCTTCACCACTGTCAATTTCTATCAGTTGTTTCATGCCTCCCATAAGACATGATCTTACTACAATCTCCCATTCCTCTCTTTCATCTATATCATAATCTTGTATATCTTGTTCCTTCACACATGATTATATCATTTTATCTAGCATTATAATGTCCTTCAAAGGACCACTCATTGTTGCAATTTGTCCTTCTACACTCACCTTCTCTACACAAGTTGCACTCAAATATGTACTAACAAAATCACCCATTCCTCCTTTCATCTCTTCTTCCATGTTCAGAATCTCATATCTATACAATTGAACATTATTTCCTTCATTATATAAATGAAAATTATTAACTTTTACCTCTATTTCCTTCTGCTCATCTGCTATTGTAACAATCCTTCTATGCTCATTCTCTGTTATCTTCCTCTTCATGCTTCTTCTAAAAAATGCTTCTGCTATACTTGAATTCTTTTCGTCTTCATCCTCTTGAATGAGGATTTCTCCTTGAATATCACATACATGACCTTCTACTACATTTTTCTTCATACCTACAAACAAAATAGGATTAGCACAATCATATGATTCATCTTCTCCCACCTGCATCTTCTCTATCACTTTATCATATTCATCTATCATTTGCCTTTCAAATAGGCTATCTATCTTTCTCATCTCCTCTTTCAATAGGAAATCATCTTCATATTCATCTAGTTTATCAAAAATAAGACCTTTAATGACCTCTCTTTTTACTCCATATGTTTCATTTATTTCATTGTTTGCAAACAAATCAACATACAACTGAGCACAAAAATGAAAATTCTGCTCAACTATTTGCCCCTTCACTTCATCCACTTCTATTGTAAGTTCTGCATTTTCTAAATCAGATCCTTTACTCTTTCCTCTTTCTACAATCTATCATTTTGTGGCTTTGTTAATCATCTTTATGGTCTTGTTCTCCTCTTCCTTGTGCTTCTTCATGAAGATTTCTTTCTCTCTTCCTTCAAGGTCACCTACCAACAAATAAATGTTAGACAAAACATGAATTGCAATTTTATCCATTTCTCCTCTCTCTTCAGTCATCAATACATTTTTCCCTTTCTCCTTTCCATTCATTTGGCATTTGACTTCACAATCTCTCCTATCTACAATAGCTTCATTATGTGCAGCCTCTGGTGCTTCCAACTTAAACAAAGTTTTATCTAATGCGTCAAGAGATCTTACAACCTAACCTCCTTCTTTAAATATATCCTTCACAACATTAACAACTGACTTAAACATCAGTTCATCATTTCTTCTATGAACATCCTCTTCTAGGAGGATTTCATTTCCATTTAACTCTTCTATCTCATCACCTTCTTTCAAATCTTCTCATTCCTTAGGATAGCAATCTATCCTTTATGCTTGCCATTCGACATCAATATTTTATTTATCCTTTTCTACTATGTCAATTTAATAACATTCTTCCTCATATCTTCTCTCATCTGTATCATGTGTTTCCTCTCCCATGCTCCATTTCTAATGTAATCACTCTAGCCTAGATTTTTATTAATTCTTTAGACACAAAGTATGCAAACCTTCTTTCTGCCTACTCTTCTGCAAACAAAATTCTCATAGGTCTTTTCATGACCCTTCTACTCCTCCTTTTTGAAGACATCTTCTCAACTACTTCAGTTACAAGATCCCACTTGCAACAAGTTCTACAATCTCTAGGTTATTAACCCTCTACAATCATAGGGCTTTACCTACAACAAAATATTTCTCTATCCTCAATAAAAAAAATACATTTTCTAGTTTCTCATGCCTCCTCTACCCTCTCCAGTTACAAGCTCCTTCTCACACTTACAACAAAATTCTCTAAGACTCAAGTCCTCTGTAGTTACAGGCCTCTTCTCACCTACAACAAATTTCTCAGAGCATCTAGCTCTTTGCAGTTACAAAATCTTCTCTTTTGCAACAAATCACTTAGGGTTTTCTCAAGACACCTCCCATCTTTCAAGATTATAACCTCTTCTCAACTTCTTTTTAAGTGCATTTTTCACCTAGCAGCAATATAAACACCTCTCTTACCTTTCTTAGTGAGTGTTTCCTTTTCTACTTCTATTTTCTTCTCTCTTCAATAAGCCCTTTCTCTAGCTTTTAAATTCCTTCTAGGAAAACAACATTTTGCACAATCTCTACTTCAACACCTGATCTAATACCATTTGATGTAGTCGTGACCAGGGGACCTTATCAGGCAACCCAATCACACAGCCAAATCACCACACAAGTTGAAGTACTTTTATTAACAACAAAATTACTGATTACATCAAAAACCTTCTACTCAAGCAATTACAAATTCATCATCCTATACAATCAGTTATGTTCTTACAGCACAAAATTGTTTCCCAAAGAAATATAAAGATTTCCTTCCACTAGTCAAACCCTATGCTTCATTCCTATATCAAATGGATCCTTCCAATGTATCCGAGGAATCCCAATCTACAGAAACAACTTCACCTCTATTCCGAGAGGAACCTCTAATTAACAATAGACTTTCATAAGTTCAGAGAGGAACCCGTTCACCAGGGAAATCGCCCCAACAGTATATAATGGTTTCCCATTTATACAAAGATTGGAAAGAAACTGAAAATTTGATAGATTCATAATTAAATCCCAATAGTCACCAAGCAGTTGAACAATTAAAGAACTAAATCGATAGGTAACTGTTGTGATGTTCACAACACGCCCCATTATTGATCCTTAGCAAAATGGGGACCCCTGCTGTCGCTTTGCTTTTTGCTTTTGCTTGTGTTTGTCTGCTTTTTGGCGGTTTGGTAAAAATGAGTCAGGTGCATCATCATCATGAAGGTCATCATCCTGAGGTCAATTTGTCAAAGTTCATATTTTGTTTCTGTGACCTCATATTTAGAAAGAGCTTGAAATTCCATGCAGGTTTCCCTTTTACATCACTTGAAAATTCGTCCATATGTGGAAGTTATGCACAGTCAAAGTTTTGGTCAAACCTGATAATCGCAAGTGATCATCATATTTTTATATCCTCAGTCATGTTGTCAAGGTCATCATGATCTTGATCTATCACCTGATAAAATCATGCAGTCGAAATATCCGGACGTCAATCTTAGGTGATAGTGCCCTTTACCCATCAAATGACCTTATGCGCATCGTGAGCATCATGTTTTGAGTGTAACCCAATATTTCATAACAACGAGCATCATGATATTTTTACATCACCTGATATTATAATATCATGCTGATATTATAATATCACCCTGCTTAGAAAATCCACCATCGGCATATTTGCATGCGCATGTCAAAATCCTATCGGAGGGTCATCATCCTGATCTTTCAAGGGAGGGTCATATTTGCTGATATTCGCTAATATGATGATGACGTCATCATATCCTCCTGATCTCCTTTTTTTTTATCATGATGATCACCCTATCTTTTAAGGGGGGGAATGATACTCTCAGCAGCACGATCATATTTTAAATATCACCCTAGCGCTAACCTGATGATGACCTCAACTCATCCTCATGCTCCTAAGGCGGAACATGATGGTTACCTCATCATGATATTCGATGAGGAGGATCATATTCCTAATGTAACCCGATATTTCGTAATGTCCTCCTGCTGAGAAAAAAATGACCTTTTGCAAATATCCTGATGACGTCATCCTAACCTGATAAACGAAGAAGCAAATATTAGGACGACATCATCATCACATTTCCCTTCGGCAGGATATTTTCCAAAACATGATCCGGTTCGCGAATATGATGATGATGTCATATTCTAAGTTCAACAAAAGCCTCGGATATCCTGATGATCATCATCATCCTGATCTTTCGAGAGGGTTACCTTGGCCGCAAAGGGGTCATATTACATTCACCACCTGATCATGCTCCTTAGGTGACCCGATATTACATTTATCCCCTGATCTTAACTAAACATGACGGTGACGTCATCTTTTGCATTTTAATGAAGCCCGGATATGACGATGACATCACCATCATATTCCTTTCCTCAGCAGCAGGATCATATTTCATATCCTCCTATTTTCCTTCGACATGATGATGATGATGATTGTCATTCTTTTCCCTAATATACAGAAGCGAAACATCCTGATGACATCATCTGGACATTTGGAAGGGGGGAGCATCATATTTCCAAAGTATCATGCAGACGAAAGTTTTAAGTCTTGCTATCGGCAGTATGTGAAATTGTCACCCCGAGGGGGGTATCTCTCACCGGTGAGGAAGAATACAAGCCACTAGGGCTATATCAGCATAACTCTCACCGATGGAGGATGAGCGAAATAAAAGGCCATCGGCCAAATAACGAATATCGGCCATACATTTTTTTGGTCACGCCGATGGGCGGGAATGTACGTAGCGGTGGAATTTTAAAACGTTTTTTGGCGCCCGTGGTATTTTCCCGGTCAACGATAGTTGACCCGATGGGTTTTGAGCAGTCTGTATGCGTTTTAAATGCGTTTTAAGAGTATTTTGGACCCGATTTCCACAATTTTGCACAGTCATCTGGATTTAAATGATTATTTTAATTTCCTGCTGTTTATGTGATAAATGTAATACTTATTGCTTGTCTTGTCTTGCAGGCTTGCAGTTGAGGAAGCAGCTGGAAATTCAACACAGTGACCTCATGGAGGAAGGAAATCTGATCTCAGAAGCAGGAAGATAAAGATAAAGTGCGAAGAAGTCAAGGCCATTCAAATAAAGGACAAAGTTGCAGCTGAGGGTATTACTACAACAGACAAACAAAAGTTATTGCCAAGCTGCCGGAACTTCTTAGAAGAGGCAATATTTCGCCCAGATTTGACACTGCTCAGAGATATTTTGAAGAGCTGGTTCACCTGTATTTATTGCTGTAACCAGGGGTTTGAACCAGGGGTTCAGTTAGGTTTCTGCTGTAGTGAGGACAATCAGAATGTCTTTATATTGTGCCTCTCTACACTGTAATACTTTACAACAGGGGCTACAGCAGGGATTTTTTTTCTTTAGAAGCACACAGTGAGTTAGCTTAGCATAGTTTAGAGGTAGAAGAAGGAGGTCGCCTGTTTGTCTGCAGTAAGGTGCGCATGGAATGTCTGGCTGCCTTACTGTATCTGTAAAGCTTGTAAGTTCTCTGTAGTATGATCAATGAAACTAAGAGTCATTCCTACATTGTAAATCATGTATGACTATTCGTTTCTAATACAATAGAATCTGGAGTTCTGCATCTATCTTCTGAGTGTTCTCCTGCTCTTCTTTGTGTTTTGAAATATTTTCTTTGAGAGCTTGCAATTTTAAATGTATGTTTGTGAAAATGCTCAGAACTTGCATTTAAGGTTTTTACTGTGGATTTGATCAAATTACTGTGGTATTTACATAGTGTATAACAGAAACAATTAGATCCTTCGGTAGATTAAATGAGGTATAGATTAGATCTTTCTAACTTTTCCCAACCCATCTGAAATATTTAGCTAAAAACGTAGAAATCTAAAGGAAATTGTCTCAAATTTGAAGAAGCATGCATAACAGAGCTACAAGTAGACAGTTTTCATAAATAGATAAAGGAGAAAGCTGCAATAATTCAAGAAAGCCATCTAAAACTTGCAGCATAGTAACACTTGTATGCAAATAAACAAAATACTTGTTGAAATCTATGATTCTTTTGCATATTCTTAGTCCAGTAAGCCACCAAACAAACCTAAACTACGTAAGGCCCCTTGAACATTACAGCTTCACATTGACCAACTGAACTTGACCAACCGAACCATTGTAGACTTGGGATTAGTTGAATCTCAAATGATTCTGTTGATGATTGTTTTGATGCAATCATAACAATAAGTTAAAATTCACATATAATGAACTGAAACTATACTCATTTTTACCAAACCGCCAGAAAGCAGACAAACACAAGCAGAAGCAAAAAGCAAAGCGACAGTAGGGGTCCCCATTTTGCTAAGGAGCACTAATGGGGCGTGTTGTGAACATCATAGCAGATTCCTTCTTATCTTTCAAGTATAGTTTCAGTTCATTATATGTGAATTTTAACTTATTGTTATGATTGCATCAAAACAATCATCAACAGTTTTCTGGCGCTAGAAGGAGGGCCTGCCTGAATTAGGTTTCATTTCAAGCTGGCTAACGACAGTAATAGAGTGACTAGGTCTAGATCCAGTTCAGGAGATATATTTGTGCAACTACCTGATACAAGGCGAAGCAGAAACCCTTTAATTTGGAATCCAAAGATATCGCAAGCAGGAAGTTCATCTGGAACACCTCCTGAGTCACCTTTTAACATCTGTAGTATTGTAAGTCCTGATAGATCACTGTTCAGATCTTTAAATCTTGGTTCAGGCACTCCTGGAGGTCTCAATCCTCCTGTAAATCCTAATCCACCAATCAATCCAGGTATTCCTGCAAGTTCAAGTCAAGTTCAAACACCTGCAATGGCTTATTTCGATGTCAATTCACCCATACTCTTCAATGATTATCATGAGATGCCCAAAAATCTGGAGAAGATATGTCCCAAATACCAGTTGCATCAGGACCCAGAAGATCATATTAGAATATTTAAGGAAGCATGTTTTAGGGCTATGTTAGAGCACGAGGATGTTGTGTGTAGATTGTTTCCTTACACCTTTAATGAGCAGGCCTCTAGCTGGTACGTAAACTTACCCAATGGTTACATTTCTTCCTGGGCACTTATGGAAGAAGCATTTCTGTCAAGATTTAGAGGACCCATTGACCCTTGCGCTTTGTATCATAAATTGGCTGCTATAAAACGAGGTGAGGGAGAGCTAATTGATAATTTCAATGACAGATTTCAAAAGGCCTATTCTAGGCTGGTACCCCCTTATACCATAGATGATGCTCCCTTGTTGGCTATGTACTATGCTGCCTTGGATCCTTTAACCGCCATGTTTGTCAAAAGAAAACCTGACATAGATTCAATATCCAAAGCCTATAAAGAGGCAGCCTCAATGAACCAAGAAATGAGGCATACAACTTATAGTACATTTGTCAATGGAGGAAATTTTGGGGTGCAGAATCAGGCACACCCATGGAATGGAGTCCCTGTGCAGCACGCTCCACTAGTAAATCCGGTTCCTTCTTACACACCTGTGTATAATCCTACTCCAATCCAAGCTATAACTCCTTACACGGCTAGTACTTCCAATAACAGTCAAAATAATGGTCAGCCTTTCTTCCAACTTCCTAGGGATGTAACTGTGGCAAAAGCACAGGAGGATAGGGAAGAAATCAAAGAAATTACTGCACATTTGAAAAGATTAACGACCGAAGTGACACAGCTAAGAAATGAGAACCTCTATGGAAGAAGCAACCAAAACTACAATCCACATCAAAATCACAACCAAGGCCAAAATCAGAATTATAGTCTCAATCAAAATCAGCAGTACAATCAGAACCAAAACTATAATCAGCATCAAGGCCCCAGTCAGGGGCAACCAATACAAAATAGGGGGCCAGTGATAGATAATAGGACCTGGGGCAATAATAACAGAAATCAGAATCAACCTAGGCCACCCAAGACATGGAACACTGGGCCCAATAATGGTACTCTGGCTTCTCCTTTTGAGAATGCAGATAATCATGGTACAAAACAAACGACTAGCATACAAATGGCCAGTACAGCACCCAAAAATTGGTGCAGATTTCACAATACCAATGCCCATGCTAAGCACGACTATCCACAGTTCCACTTGGCAGCTAGTATTTTCAACATAGATGTACAGCCTCCTACCTCTGAATTTCTCATTCCTAAGGGTAATGAGGTAGTACCCTCAGAATATGACACAGCATTAGTCTTAGAAACGTTTACCTTTGCAACTGCAGAAGAGAGAGGATGAATTGCTAGAGGATGAACCATACTGTTGTGAAAGTCTTTATCCTGAATCAGCCTTTGTGTTAAATGCTTTTCAGTTTCCTTTTGAATCTGAAAATGAGATATTAAATGAAACAGAAGAGGTGCAGGCCTTTCAACAAACAAATAAAAGCCACACCTACAATTTGAGGAACAACCCTAGGCCGGGAGGACCTTTCACCACTTCCACTCCTCCGAATAACATCAATACACCCCCAGATCAGAATGCTAGCAACAATCCTACCATACTTAAAGCTAGTCAGCACACAAATAATGGAACAACAGTGCAAAAGGATCAAACAAGTAAGACAGAAGCAATAGAGACAACAAGATTAATGAATTACTTATCAGAGGAAATAAAGAAAATTAAGGTCAGTATACCTCTAAATGAATTATTGAAGACCCCAGGGATCAGAAATGCTTTTTTAAAATCCCTGGATACATCCATAACAAACAAGGTGTCTGCTGATATAACTGTTCCTAATAGTGATTCACCACCTAAGGAGAAGGGTAAGAAAGTTGAGCAGCCTTCCAATACAAATGTGGTAATACATGCGGATAAGAGGGATACTCAACCTTTCTTGTTAACTGTTAGGTTGGGTGGGAAGAATATACACAATTGCATGGTAGATTCTGGTGCTTCAGCCAATGTAATGCCCTTAGGAATATGTAAAACTCTCGGGCTGACTCCCACCAAATCTGCCAAGGTTGTCACGCAATTAGATAAGACCGAGGTTAACCTGATAGAACTCATGAACATACAAGTGCAATTAGCTTCAGACCCTAGGGTAAGCCAAATCATTGACATTCAAGTAGTGGATATACCCGTAAATTATGGAATGTTGCTAAGTAGGGATTGGTCCAAGACATTAAACGGATATATGGCTACTGACTTTTCACACATGTGGTTACCATGGAGAGGCATCCCAAACCAGATTAGAATAGAGGCAGAGCCCAGAATGAAACATATGATAACAGAGTATAATCGAACTAATGAAATATTATATGCTGCTGTTGAACCAGGTGTCTATAGAATTACCAACAATGGGATGCAGATTGAAGAGATTATGATGTTAAACATTAGAAAAAGGTGTGTCAACAATAGAACGGCACTATTCATCGAGTCTGACGGGAATTCTTCAGATGAAGAAAACAATGCAATAGACAAATTTGGTCATGCCATTAGACGAGAGGTGGAAGAGTGCGTTACACACAATCTCCCAGTCCAATGTAAGTTATATAAAAATAGGTGTAGAGTCCATGATGGGCAACATTCTGAGGAGAATTGTGAAATATGCAAAGACATCATTGAATATGAATACAAAAAGTGCATAGGGAGGGTAGAGTCACAAGAGAAAGATGAGAATCCTGATCCAACACTGAGATATGTTCAGGATAATATAGATGCCTTGATTCCAGATTTAGGAAAAGAAATAGAGGACAAGGGTAGTTATCTTTCTGAGTTGCAAACTAAAAACACACATATGCAAGATAACCAAACGGAAAAACCCATGAATAAACAAGACAACACCCCACAGGCAATAAAAGGGACAAAGTATGCCAAGGTAAAAGATCAGAAAAGTAAAGATGGCATGTGGACGTTAAAATGTGATGGGTCCAAATCAAAGCAGGGCGCAGGTGCGGGTATTGAACTCATAGATCCTCAAGGTAAATCACATTTGGCAGCATATAGATTACAATTTTCCTGCACTAATAATATTGCTGAATATGAGGCCCTAATTTTAGGACTTGTCATGGCCATCAAGAAAGGGGTAAAAACCATCAAAGTATTTTCAGACTCTGAATTAGTAGTCAGACAAGTGAGGAAACTATATGCCTGCAATTATAAGAAAATAATTAGTTACAGACATAGAGTATGGAGTTTAATGGATTCGTTTGATGCTTTTAACATAGAACACATTCCTAGAGAGCTGAACCACAGGCCAGATGCGTTAGCAGTTGCTGCTAGTACATTAGAACCATTAACACTGTCAAGATTAAGACGATTTGCTGTTGAACTAGTTGACGTGCCCAGTATACCAGACAACGTTACACACTTTCAGGTATTTGGAGAGGATCAACAAATTATTAATTTTCTGACTTGTAATGAGGCATTTGAGGCCCAAATCATTGATGAACAAGAAAGGCCTGAAGTAACATGGGACGAAGAAGATATGATCAACTTAAAGAGCAACTTCTTACCAAAAAGAGTAATTGAATTAGAACACATCTTTGACTTCGACGGGGTAATAAGATAGAAAGACTTACCCAAAACAGAAGGGGGTAAGTGTGATTTACATAACTTAGGGACAGAGCTAAATCCACAAAGTGTACTAATTGGGAAGGCTTGCTCTGAGAAAATTAGAAAGGAGGTTCTGGACGTTCTGAAAGAATATAAACATGTCATAGCATGGACTAATGAAGACTTGAAAACATTTGATGAGTCCATCATAACTCACGTAATACCTTTAAGAAAAGAAGTCAAACCATTTAGGTAGAAACATAGGCCTGTAAATGCCATTCTAGAGCCTTTAATTTTTGAGGAAGTTAAAAAATTACTGTCCGCTGAAATAATTTTCCCAGTCAGACATTCTGTCTGGGTAGCTAACTTGGTACCAGTGAGGAAGAAAAACAGAGACATCAGGTTGTGCGTAGACTTTAGAAATTTAAACAAGGCATCTGAAAAGGATAATTATCCTTTGCCCCCAATAGACGAAGTACTGCAAGCAGTAAATGGCGCAAAGATGATGTCTTTTTTAGATGGTTTTTCAGGTTATAATCAGGTCTTAATTGATAGAGAAGATAGACTAAAAACCACCTTCACTTGCAAATGGGGAAATTATGCGTATAGAAGAATGCCTTTTGGTCTGATCAATGCAGGTGCCACTTTTCAGAGGGCCATGGACGTTGCATTCCGTGGATTATCAGGTAAATGCATTGTTGTGTATATGGATGATTTAACTGTGTATTCCAAGGATGCATCCACCCATGCTGAAGACCTCAGAAAAGTACTCAGGCGATGTGAAAGGTATGGGATTTCCCTTAATCCTAAGAAATGTATATTTGGCGTAACTGAAGGTAAATTATTAGGCCATGTCATTTCTGAAAATGGAATTTCAATTGATCCGGATAGAATAGAATCCATAAAAAATTTGCAAATACCAAACAGTAGGAAAGAATTGAAATCATTTTTTGGTAAAATTAACTTTGTTCGGAAGTTTATAACAGGTTTTGCAGAGATCGTGCAGCCGTTGAATGCCATGTTGAAGAAAGATGCACAGATGGAATGGACGCCAGTGGCCAAAGCCGCATTTGAAGATATCAAGGAGGCAATTTCTGATGCTCCTGTATTGGCAAGTCCAGACTACACAAGCCCGTTTTACATCTACTCCTTTGCATCTTCTCATTCTGTCGCGGCTGCCTTGACACAGAAAGGTGAAAATAATGGAGAGAGGCCCATAGCATTTATGAGTGCGCCTCTGAAGGATGCACAGCTGAGATATCTAGATATCGAAAGACAGGCATTCGCATTAGTAAAGGCTGTGAAAAAATTTAGACACTACATTCTGCGCAACCAGATTAAAGCCATAGTACCAGACGCAGCAGTAAAAATGTTGCTAATGCAAAACGAGCCTAGAGAAAAAAGAGCCAAATGGATCACCACACTGCAAGAATTTGACATGGAGATCATTCCCGCAAAGCTGGTCAGAGGGCAGGCGCTGGTGGAGACAATAGAAAACATGGATCCAAATCTGATAAAACAACAATATGTATTGAATTCCTAGGACGCATCAGGCTGGTACGATGATTTAAGCACCTTCCTGATAGCCGGAAAGTACCCAAGCAAGATGAAGGCTTCTCAGAGGAGAGCCTTGAAGATTAAGGCACAAAATTATATGGTGCAAGGAGGTCTTCTATTCAGGAATAACCATGATGGAATTTACCTGAGATGCATAAACAGAACTGAAGCTGATAGAGTGTTGACAGAACTACATGACAAGTACGGAACCGGCCATGGTTCCCATTTAGCTACAACACACAAAATACTGAGGGCGGGCTATTACTGGCCCACTATGTTCAAAGATACTAAGAGTCACATCAGAAGTTGCCACACCTGTCAGACTGCAGCAGACAAAGGGAGGAATCCGGCCAATCCACTGCAACCCGTGATCGAATCCAGACCGTTTGCACAGTGGGGCTTGGATTTTATCGGAGTCATCAATCCCCCATCTTCTGCAGAACACAAATTCATATTGACGGTAACAGACTATTGTACAAGGTGGACTGAGGCAACTTGCTGCAAATTTTCCACAACTGAGGTAGTTATCAAGTTCCTTGAAGAAAACATTATCACCAGGTTTGGAACGCCCTATTCATTGGTATGTGATAACGGCCCTGCTTTCTCTTCTTTAAAATTTTCTAAATGGGCATTTGAATATGGGATTATTCTAAGGTTTTCTTCGAATTATTACCCTCAAGGTAATGGACTGGCTGAATCAACAAACAAAATTTTATTAGACATAATCAAGAGGTTAATTGCCAAAAGTCCTAGAGAGTGGAATACTCTGTTAAGATATGCATTATGGGTAGACAGGACCAAGTTTAAAATAGCTTTAGGTAGCACACCTTATCACTTAGTTTATGGGACTGATCCCATACTTCCGGTTAATCTGAGAATACCAACCTGGAAGTTTGCCAATGAATATCTAGGCTTTGATAACCATAGGGAAGCCAGAATAGTGCAAATGTTACAACTAGAGGAGAAAAGAGGTCAAGCCCTCGAGAAGTTTGCCAAACACCAAGCGGTTGTTAAGAGGTGGTTTGACAAAAGGGCAAGAGTCAAAACATTTAGGATATCAGACTTAGTGTTGTGCTGGGACAAAGCACATGAAAAGAAAGGAAGCCATGGAAAATTCGATAAATTATGGCTAGGTCCATTACAAGTCTCAGAAATAATAGGAGATAACACCTTTAGACTTAAGACCTTGACTGGAGAAGATATGCCATTACCAGTTAATGGCCAGCATTTGAAACACTACTTCCAGGCTTGAGGTAAAAGAGGGGGCAGTTTTTTTTTTTCTTAATGTAAAATGCTGTGGGTAATGTACAGTTCTTCTTTTGCTGTTTTCTTTTGGGTTGGCTGTTTGTATAGTTTGTCTTTTGTTTGTTTTTTGCTTTTTGTTTCTTTCTGTTTGTACAGTTTTTTCTTTTGTTGTGTTGTTTGTACAGCTTTTTTGTTTGGTTTGTTTGTTGTCTCCTCAGCAGGGATCTTTATTTTACTTTAGAGTATTAAGGAGCAAAACTAGCAACCATTCAAAATAGTATAAAATTTAGGATATTCAAGTTAACCATTTGCAATTTATACATAACTTGTTACCGTCATGAATGTAGAGAGTTGTTCATCTTCTGAAGCTTTGTATTCAATAAATGTGATTGAGAATTTGAAGCAAGTTTCTCACGATGACACACCTAAAATCCTTGGGTTTGTTGAACCTACCAGTGTAGATATTAGGTGAAAAATCAGAGGTTACCCTTGCTACCATTACAATTCTCAGCTTAATTTCAGCAAGTGTCCACTCCTTGCATCATGAAGTTACAAATTGTTATATCTCGTGAAATCTTTCAAAATTAGAAAACAAAAAATAAATAAATAAATAAATAAAATGGATTATACTGAAAATCCAGATTAAGCCATCTAAGTAACTCTACCAGGGCTATGGACGCTCGCTGGCAGTGGGGCTCTACTTAGGAGAATTGTAACGATAACCTTGCCGGGGCTATGGACACTCGCTGGCAGCAAGGCTCTATCCGGTCGGCTATGAGGGAATATCCTCACCTACGTAGGCTAATGTCAGTCACTGGTTTGTTCAACCAATCTTCAAGATGAGGATAATTAATCACGTGCACACAACTAAACTGAAAATGGAAATTCATGCATCTTTATTGAATACTTTGAGTCTCAAGCTGAATAGTAATTTGCAGGAAAGATAGTCGGAAGTTATGAGTTCATTTCATCTAGTTTCCTTGAACACTCTGAATTTAGTTGTTTTGTTTTGGTTGCTAGTTGTTGTGATGTTCACAACACGCCCCATTATTGCTCCTTAGCAAAATGGGGACCCCTGCTGTCGCTTTGCTTTTTGCTTCTGCTTGTGTTTGTCTGCTTTCTGGCGGTTTGGTAAAAATGAGTCAGGTGCATCATCATCATGAAGGTCGGGATGAGGTAGGTCATCATCCTGAGGTCAGTTTGTCAAAGTTCATATTTTGTTTCTGTGACCTCATATTTAGAAAGAGCTTGAAATTCCATGCAGGTTTCCCTTTTACATCACTTGAAAATTCGTCTATATGTGGAAGTTATGCACAGTCAAAGTTTTGGTCAAACCTGATAATCGCAAGTGATCATCATATTTTTATATCCTCAGTCATGTTGTCAAGGTCATCATGATCTTGATCTATCACCTGATAAAATCATGCAGTCGAAATATCCGGACGTCAATCTTAGGTGATAGTGCCCTTTACCCGTCAAATGACCTTATGCGCATCGTGAGCATCATGTTTTGAGTGTAACCCAATATTTCATAACAACGAGCATCATGATATTTTTACATCACCTGATATTATAATATCATGCTGATATTATAATATCACCCTGCTTAGAAAATCCACCATCGGCATATTTGCATGCGCATGTCAAAATCCTATCGGAGGGTCATATTTGCTGATATTCGCTAATATGATGATGACGTCATCATATCCTCCTGATCTCCTTTTTTTTTATCATGATGATCACCCTATCTTTTAAGGGGGAAATGATACTCTCAGCAGCACGATCATATTTTAAATATCACCCTAGCGCTAACCTGATGATGACCTCAACTCATCCTCATGCTCCTAAGGCGGAACATGATGGTTACCTCATCATGATATTCGATGAGGAGGATCATATTCCTAATGTAACCCGATATTTCGTAATGTCCTCCTACCAAGAAAAAATGCCCTTTTGCAAATATCCTGATGACGTCATCCTAACCTGATAAACGAAGAAGCAAATATTAGGACGACATCATCATCACATTTCCCTTCGGCAGGATATTTTCCAAAACATGATCTGGTTCGCGAATATGATGATGACGTCATATTCTAAGTTCAACAAAAGCCCCGGATATCTTGATGATCATCATCATCCTGATCTTTTGAGAGGGTTACCTTGGCCGCAAAGGGGTCATATTACATTCACCACCTGATCATGCTCCTTAGGTGACCCGATATTACATTTATCCCCTGATCTTAACTAAACATGACGGTGACGTCATCTTTTGCATTTTAATGAAGCCCGGATATGATGATGACGTCACCATCATATTCCTTTCCTCAGCAGCAGGATCATATTTCATATCCTCCTATTTTCCTTCGACATGATGATGATGATGATTGTCATTCTTTTCCCTAATATACAGAAGCGAAACACCTGATGACATCATCTGGACATTTGGAAGGGGGGAGCATCATATTTTAAAAGTATCATGCAGACGAAAGTTTTAAGTCTTTCTATCGGCAGTATGTGAAATTGTCACCCTGAGGGGGGTATCTCTCACCGATGAGGAAGAATATAAGCCACTAGGGCTATATCAGCATAACTCTCGCCGATGGAGGATGAGCGAAATAAAAGGCCATCGGCCAAATAACGAATATCGGCCATACATTTTTTTGGTCACGCCGATGGGCGGGAATGTACGTAGCGGTGGAATTTTAAAACGTTTTTTGGCGCCCGTGGCATTTTCCCGGTCAACGATAGTTGACCCGATGGGTTTTGAGCAGTCTGTATGCGTTTTAAACGCGTTTTAAGAGTATTTTGGACCTGATTTCCACAATTTTGCATAGTCATCTGGATTTAAACGATTATTTTAATTTCCTGCTGTTTATGTGATAAATGTAATACTTATTGCTTGTCTTGTCTTGTAGGCTTGCAGTTGAGGAAGCAGCTGGAAATTCAACACAGTGACCTCATGGAGGAAGGAAATCTGATCTCAGAAGCAGGAAGATAAAGATAAAGTGTGAAGAAGTCAAGGCCATTCAAATAAAGGACAAAGTTGCAGCTGAGGGTATTACTACAATAGACAAACAAAAGTTATTGCCAAGCTGCTGGAACTTCTTAGAAGGGGCAATATTTCGCCCAGATTTGACACTGCTCAGAGATATTTTGAAGAGCTGGTTCACCTGTATTTATTGCTGTAACCAGGGGTTTGAACTAGGGGTTCAGTTAGGTTTCTGCTGTAGTGAGGACAATCAGAATGTCTTTATATTGTGCCTCTCTACACTATAATACTTTACAACAGGGGCTACAGCAGGGATTTTTTTTCTTTAGAAGCACACAGTGAGTTAGCTTAGCATAGTTTAGAGGTAGAAGAAGGAGGTCACCTGTTTGTCTGCAGTAAGGTGCACGTGGAATGTCTGGCTGCCTTACTGTATCTGTAAAGCTTGTAAGTTCTCTGTAGTATGATCAATGAAACTAAGAGTCATTCCTACATTGTAAATCATGTATGACTATTCGTTTCTAATACAATAGAATCTGGAGTTCTGCATCTATCTTCTGAGTGTTCTCCTGCTCTTCTTTGTGTTTTGAAATATTTTCTTTGAGAGCTTGCAATTTTAAATGTATGTTTGTGAAAATGCTCAGAACTTGTATTTAAGGTTTTTACTGTGGATTTGATCAAATTACTGTGGTATTTACATAGTGTATAACAGAAACAATTAGATCCTTCGGTAGATTAAATGAGGTATAGATTAGATCTTTCTAACTTTTCCCAACCCATCTGAAATATTTAGCTAAAAACGTAGAAATCTAAAGGAAATTGTCTCAAATTTGAAGAAGCATGCATAACAGAGCTATAAATAGACAGTTTTCATAAATAGATAAAGGAGAAAGCTGCAATAATTCAAGAAAGCCATCTAAAACTTGCAGCATAGTAACACTTGTATGCAAATAAACAAAATACTTGTTGAAATCTATGATTCTTTTGCATATTCTTAGTCCAGTAAGCCACCAAACAAACCTAAACTACGTAAGGCCCCTTGAACATTACAGCTTCACATTGATCAACTGAACTTGACCAACCGAACCATTGTAGACTTGGGATTAGTTGAATCTCAAATGATTCCTTCTTATCTTTCAAGTATAGTTTCAGTTCATTATATGTGAATTTTAACTTATTGTTATGATTGCATCAAAACAATCATCAACAGTAGCCAAATAACCACTCAACATTCAGATTTATCAAACAAATTAATGATAACAATATTTGATTACTAAAATAAACACCCACATTTATGAGTCCAATAGGAAATTTATATCTCCAAAAACCATTCATGTTTGCCTTGGTATTCTATCAAGTTTGATACAACAGTATAAGAATGTTATAAAAAAAAGTGCCACTTTGCAAACTGAAGGGGCCACTAATACATGCTTTATCGGTGAATTAGTTCATTTTCAAACCATCTCTTTGAATGCTTTATCGATAAGAATTTGTTTTCACAAACTTGAGCATATTTCCTTCATTATCAAAAAATAGCCATTTCACAAACTAAGACTTGTTAGTACAATCCCTTTAGTCACCATGCCCTTTGTCGACAAAAGTTAACTTTTCTAAACCTTGGAATCGATTTAAAAACCACAAACTAGTTCACAAACAAGAAAGTTTTCTGATATAAAGTCTTGAGTCATCAACCCTCTTTATTAGTGAAACTTGTCTTTTATGAACTCTTTCTCTTCTTCTCGAAAGCTCCATTCATATGCTTGTCAACAAATCGATAACTTTTAGAACCCACGAACTAACTGAAGACTTAGAACTTTTTCTTCTATCTGCGATATTCCAATCCCATGAACCAAAGAAACCTTGGCTCCAAACTTCAAAGCTCTTATTGGTGAAGTTAATTACCGATGAACCAAAAGGTTCACAAACCTGAGCATTTTCCGACAAAGGAACTCAAACTTCATACTTGGCCGAATTAGGACTTCCTTTCAGCAAATTGAAGAATATATGAACTTGTACTGAGGCTTAATCAGAGAAATCACCCATTGATGAACAAAGACATCAGCGAACTGAAGAGTTCACGAACTAGGAGTTTTTCTAACAAAGTTTTCCTTTGACAAACTTAAAAGTGTAGACTTTCCTTTATAAATTGTTGTCGAATTGTCTAATTAGTAAACTATCTAATCAATGAACTGAATAGTTCACAAACTAGAGAATTAACCAGCTGGCTCTAACTTAGTGAATTTTGATCCAATCTTCACCAAATTGGAACTAAAGATACCCAATTGGCTCTTCTACAGGATGATGTCCTTAACTTGGCTGAATTAATATGAAATTCCCTCCTAAAGCAAAAGATCAAAAACTAACACAAAAGAAGACAAAGCACAACAAAAACTGAAACTGAAACTAAACTAAAAACCTGAAATGTTTTTGGTTGATGTTGACTACTCATGGACCCAAATGCTCCTGCATCACAATGTCTAGAAGAGATGTCTTTGATGTAGGAGAAGAAATACTAGATAAAGGATCATACAAATGATGCTCAATATTTATCAAAGGAGGAAGTTTATTCAATGTGACTTTAAGGAGATGATGAATGATAGTAGCATGCTTAATATTGTTCACAAGAGGGAGTCCATTCTCCAAAGAAATAGGAGGAGATGAACAAGAAAAGAGTCCATATTTCCAAGAGAAAGGATTAATAGAATTAAGATCCTCATCATTATTCAAAGAAGAGTCATCTATGGAAATAAAAGAAAGGTTATGAGTAGAAGTTTAGGAACCATGTGGTGAAGAAGTATTGCCAACCACAAGGATAGGATCCTCACAGTTGATGAAGGAAGAGAAAGAGGTCTCCACATCCTTGGTGATGTCTAAGGAGTTTGAACATGCATCCAAAGGAGCAAGAGAAGTCGGAATAGATAATATACCATCACAAACTACATCAATTAATGCTTCATCACTGAGGAGGAGAGCACTAGAATGAAGAGTAGGCAAGGTAATATTAACAAAATGCTCAATAATGTTATCATACCCTAAACTATCTCTAGAAGTAGTAGAAGTTTTAGGAGAGAGATTAAGAGCATAAAGTGGCATAGGAAGAGCTAAGTCACTATTATATGCTAGAAAGTGATGTATGAAAAGAGGATAACATATCCATTGTGAATAATAGAAGGATAAGATTAAGAAATGTGTAAATGAATGCAGCTAAAGGCTACCATTTTTCTCCTTTAAGATGGTGGAATGGGGTTCAGGGTAGTGCCCCAATTTTTTTTGAGGAAATAGTTTTTTCTTTTTGGAATAAAATTGAATGAAAGAAAAAGTTTGTGTTGGAAAAATAGTATCACAAAACTGTAATGAAAAATTTAATCTATTGGTAACTTTCACATTACATTAATGAAACAATGAATGAAATGTGATTGAAAGAAGTGTTGATATGATAAGTTGGATACAAAAATAGAAATTTCAAAAAATAAAGATCTTGGTATCAATATCTAGAAGTTGATGTCTAGGATGCCTACGTGACACTCTATCCTCCATACAACATAATGCATAGAAAAATTTGGTAAACACATATTCTCTCACAAATCTCCTACCTAATTGCACAATAAAAAATAGGGAAAATATGATTAATATTACAAGTGATAACATATGATGTAGGAATAAAAGGAAATGAAAATATCTATGTATTTTAAATAGAAAAAAATGATAAGAAAAGGGAAAGACACTATAAAACCTTCATACGATTGAATGCCTCCTAGATTACACTTGTAACTAAAGAATAAGAAAAGTATTTCAGGCTTCTTGGGAGCTTACCAAGAAGCCCCTATGTTGGTATTTCAACCTCTAGGAACAACCAAGATAAAAAAAAAATGATAAAGAAGTGTGTGCTATTAGCCTAAGTGCATCTAGGAAGTAAGAACAACAACAACAAAATAAATCTTTAAGTATTAATCCCTAGTCTATAGGGAAGAATACCCTAGTGTGTGTATGATAGGATAAAAGGGTGGTGATGAGCACTAAGAGATTTTCTAATAGATAATAGAGATGCAATATAAATACTATAGCAATATTATTATAAAAAAAGATAATATTACTAGCATGTGATAAAGAAGAGAAGAGGTGAGATCTTTGGAGGAGTTAATCGTAATGCCACAACATGAATCCTTGAGAGAGCTTCAAAAATAGTGGATTTAAAATAGCATGGAATCAATAGAAGTTAAGAGAGATTATATTCTAGAAAGAGATAACTTTTTAGATTGCAAGAGAATAGAATGAGATAGATTCCAAGATTATTTTTATATGAGGCTTATGAGGATGTTGAAGGGTTAGTTTTGGATGCTAAAGGCATTTTTGTAATAGATGAGGGTTACAACAAGCAATAGTAGGTAGCTTAACCAGAAGAAATGTTTTAAATTTTTGGAAACTCATCGAATGCTAATGCATAACATGGATGTCTATGCATCGCACTAGTGTCCTAGAGAAATTGCTCAAAATATAGCACACATCATAGGACAATGAGAAGAATTAGAGTCTAAGAAAGAAAGTTTGTAATCTAATGAGGAAAAGGCAAAGGATAGGATAAAATGATCCCTAGAAAATTATAATGGAATGGAAACTAAACCAATCCCAAACTATAGCATGAAATTGCAAGGGTATGCAATTTTCTATGTTATAATTTTAATATTTTTATCAATAAACGAGAATAGTAGCATATGACAAGTCCATTTAAGTGTTGTCACTAATAGATGTTGTCCACAATTCCTTGATAATACCATACCCTACTTTGTAGGTCAATCCACTATAATAATATCCATTATCAATGCTTTCCTATGTTAGGTATTGTTATGGAGTGAAAGGTGACCACATGCCTTTTTACCTCCTAGTTTAGCTCCTAGGTCCTATTTGCTTCTTTATACATTATAATTGATCATCCTGAAGGAAATTCCCTAAGACCCAGGACATTTTGGACCCTTAGGACCTCCTTTATCTGAACCCTGACCCAATTTAGGCCCTTGGACTTGGGCGCCAACTACCCAAGTCTCTCCTAATTAGTCAGGGATAACATTTGGTATGTCGGCTTGGGCCCTTCCAAAATATTTCTCCTTATTGACTCTTGTGATTTAAATTCATAAATTTAGTAGGAAATCATATCTAAGTGAGTTAATGACTTCATTTTACACCTAGATGGATAGCGTGAACTTTGGATATTGGAGAAAAGAGCATTCAAGGCATTCATTGTGTTATTGTTGTAGATTTGTATTTGTATTTGTCTGTTTGTTGCAGATATGGCATCATCATTCATCTCCTTGTGAGTTGAAGAGATTTCATCCTCCAAGGGCTTCACCTCCAAGGTGACATCATTGATATTTGAATCATTTCATCATTTGGATTATCTTTAGCCTCTGCCCTACAAGGGCACGCTCTCTCATTAATAACGGTGTTGGGAAATCTTTAATGCTAACCTAGGAATCATGTATACACATAAACACAAATATACAAATGTATGTATACATGTATAGAGTAAATTATATATGTAGATCTCTCTAGATCTCTATTATATGGGAATTTGCATCAGGTCAAAAATTGTTGAATTAGATATTTACTTGTATGTACCCCATATATTGTTGGTGTAGGTTTGGGACGTGCCTTGATTACAAAGCATGCTCCCCAAATTTGGGGACATTTAAAATATAATTTTTCCTAAACATAAAGCAAAGCAAAAAACACTAAGCAAACCTAGATATGAACAATTTATAGCCATTGAAGAGACATTTTGCATTATTTTCTCTTTATATTTTCAACTACCAATACATTGACTTGGGAAGTAGCTACACATTCAGACACATTTATGCATCTCTCTATGGTTCAATGTTTCATTCAGCCCTCCAATTCTATTTTCTGGGGATGCAGGGGAGAGGGAGTATGTGGAAATCTGAAAAGTGAATTCCTGTAAGCTCCCCTAAAATGAGAGGAATATAAGTTGAATAGGAAATTACCATGGGGAGTACGTGATTAGGCCAGGAGGATGAGAAAAAGGGAAATGCAAAACAAAGTGGTGATTGACAAGTTTTGCACAAGGAATAGCTATATTAGGATATATGAACAATAAAATGCTCTTTTATAGCTATATAAAAATTAAACTTCCAATTAACAAGTAGTGCAACAATTTTTCTTTCATGAATTCACTATGAATTCTAGTTGACCAATAAGCATACCAAAAGATTCTAACTTAGTATGGTGATCCTCAAAACATAAAACCATAAATATGTTAAACAAGACCCGATTTATATCACCAGCATTGAAAATGACCATGTGAGAGGAAGACTCATCTTGAAGGAAGATAAAACTGATGGAAACCATGGTTGGAGGTAGAAGCAGGCCCTAAGTCCATATCAAAGTGTAGGCATTGAAGAATTAACATCATCATTATCACTAAATGATGCAAATAAAATTTGATAATGCCCAATAGAAATTAAGCTTAGATCAGAGGGCCTGGTGTGGCAATCTTGTGGGAGTACAATTAACTTTTCTTGGGAGATTTTATCACAACTACCAAAAATTAGAGAGGAAGTCAGCAATGATCATCTGTTTCGATCTCTTGGAGTATGGATGAGGAGTGAGGAGAAGTTGTATGTTTGTGAATAAGAACATCATATGTACCACTTTAAACAAAAAACATGACATTTTAAACAAAAACCCTTACATTTGGAAGCTTTATAGGGCTTCTCAATATGAGCTCAAAAAACACCAAACTATGGGAAGAAGTCTGCACTGAGTCATACTACATTACTGATATCCTTATGTCCTAAAGTTATACTTGTCGAAGAAGTCCTCTATTCTCCATCAAACGTCTGCAAAAAGGCTCGAGCTTCAAATGCTAATCCTCTTCATACATGGCAAACTCATTCATTAATGAGCATCCAACAAGAGCAAGATGAAGGATTTTTTGTACTAAAGATATCAGTTCGAGTTACATTCCTTTGTGAGGCTTTTGGCTGGGGCTCTCAAACAAATGAAAAGACAGCGGAGGAAATATTTGCATCCTGCCAATAATCTCTCAATTGTAGCAATGGAGAGGAAATGATTAACATCCCACCAATAATTTTTCAATTCAAAGTATTTTTTTAATTACCCACTTTTATTTGTGTGACTAACTATTTAGTCTTTTTTATTTGTATGACTAAATAATTTTTTAGTCAACGACCAAGTTAGTCATGTATTTACTCATTTATAGCTGAGTTGCAAAAAATTAGTAGAATTTAGTCATTTTTAGTTTTTGTGACTAAAAGTTTGTCACGTAGTCATTTATTTGCCAAATTCTACTAGTGGTTGTTTTAAATTCCCAACCTGATCTCAAAAGTGCAAATCTATAGAATAGCCATTTCTAATAATGGATTTCCTCTAGGGATTGGCCAATGAATAAGAAAATTGGATTTGATCCTTTTCCTTTGCACTTTAGGCTCTGCAAGGCTTGGGCGGGTGTACCCTTGATAGTATTTAGACCTTGGATTCCTTACTATTTCTCTCAAAATAATGTCTCTTTAAATAGATATGTTCTCTCTAAAATATACCAAAAAGAATTAATGATATGCTGAAGCAAATGGGGTAGATTCTCATGCTTTTAACATAACTCTCTTGTAGGAGAATATTGGAAATCATTGCTAACCTAATACAAAAATGAAACTATTCTTTGATTTTTTATTATGAATGATCGATTCAAGTTGTATCAGACAACATCTCAATAGGGTCAATGCCTAGTTCCCGGGATATAGGGTCAAGTAGATAGAAAATGAAAACCTACTGTGATCGGTATTTTCTCAACTCATTGTGAATGATACAATAATGCATTACACTATTATACTTCATCAATTTCTAGACTAAGTCTACTTAGTTATCCTTGTAATCATTTACAACATTCAATATTCCCATGAAGCAATTATTTTACTACTTGAGTAAATGCCATAAGATGAATATACATACATAGGAAAGACTCTGATGATGAATAAACTAATCCTTAACCAAATTTTATTCATAAACACAATAAAGCATACATGAGTAGGAGACAGTATAGTCTAAAACTTTAACATTATATTTGTACTTTGAACTAATACTGGTAAACAAAAGCTTTTGCAAATGTATCAAACTTTGCACTAAAATAACACCTAAATTTGGAAAACTAATTCTATTTATATGTATTGTGATACGAAACTTCTCTGAGATCTTTGATTAATCCCCATACTTTAGATTCTATCTAAAAAGTACGTACTAGAACCAATAATTTTGACAAGGCTTGTATTCCTTTTTATAGAAACAAGGGAGTAACAAGCTTCAGGATTAGATGATAGATGTCACAATTTCATTTGATAATTAGTTACAATAGTGGGATGCAAATATAGCAATCTCTTAAATGATAAGAGATGCCTTTGTAACAAATTATCTCCTCCAGCAGGCTGAGATAATTGTCTTGGTCTTTTATGCTTCTTCACTTTTGGTGGGGAGTTAGGCCATGATGCTTATGGGTGGCAGTTTGTTAGATGCCTTTAGAGCTCAGACACCCTTCACAACCATTTACTTGTTCAAATAATGAGCATCCTCTACTCTGCCTCTCCAACCATGTGCACAAAAGTGAGAATACCTACAAGGAACAAATACATAAGGAATCTCTCAAAACCAGAGTCCCCTTCATTATTCCCAGGTCCATTTGCATGGATATGATTCCTCAATCTATGGGGAGAGGTTTCTAACGACCTCAACCACATAGAAACCAAAGGAAACCACACATAGCTTGATCGGGCTATGCCATTATTCTAGCTAGGAAGGTAGTAGCAATAGCCACAAATCTCTCTTCTGTATCCACTTGTTCCATTTAGGAGGACAACACTCCCACAGTTGGAGTTGTTGCTTTGTTAAGACCATTAAACCTGGGGGAGGGGAAGAGATACTAATGATACCTCTCTGCCTAAGATCCTAATCTGGAAACTCATAGAAATAAGGGACTACTAGAGTTTGGAGACTAGGACTCAAAGCCCTCAACCGGATGAAAAGACAAAAAGGAGAAAAGATCACAGGAACTCGAGGGATGCTACTACACTTCCTAAATTTTCCCTGCACCACCTATTCCATAAGAAAATCTTCTAATTTCTTGACTCTATAAGAACAGAGCATTAACCATGAAAATAGAGAAGAAAATCCTACAAAATAGGGGAGCAGAAAGAGCATACTAAACAGATGAGTGTCCATCTTATCTAAACGAAAAGAATGGTTTATGAAATACCACCAATGGCACCCATTTATAGTAAAACTGCAAGCACCTACATACTCTGATAATTCCCTAATCAAGTAACTTCAGTCACTTCCATGACATAATGATCATAAATGCAAATCTTCTGATGATTAACCAATCCTACCAAAGAAGGGAAAAAAGATAGCATTTGGCCATCACATTAATGCCACATAACCCAGAATAACTGAAAACATCAATTCTTGTGATGAAGCCACCAGATTAGTTTTCTTGGTTTCAGTATTTGATTCCATTTCAAGCAATTTACCCTATCAAAATATGCCACTAAGCAAGTGAAAATTCCCCTCATGCCAGGACACAAATCCCCAAGAGTTGATTCCACCATCTTGTCAAATCTCAGGCATGTTTATCCTCTTGTAGTGGCAGTAATGAAGACTTAGCACCTGCTTAGGAAGTCATTTCAGCACTGGTGTATCCTATATTATGTGCCACCACCTCATCTTCAGGATTTGAAAATGGACCATTGATCATTATGAAAGAGGATCCAGATCGACATTGAACACACAGTCAACAAGAGAGGAATTCCTCATCACTTATGTAAAGGAGAATGATCCAATGACAACACTCCATCTAGACCGCCATCTCATCCATACAGTCAAGAAGAAAAGTCAAATAATGCTCATTAGGCTACTTTTTGTGTTTCTGCAGTGGTAAGATTTGGGCAGATATAAAGATATATGGAATGGTGTAAACCATCAGAATGTGTTGTGTGGCATGGAATAGACCCTTGAAAGATAGCCCACGCACCGTAAAAGACCTGCCACATAACCTAGGAGTTGACTCATGCCTCCAACATTTCTTGCTAGAGAACACATGGTGTTTACCCTATGACATTACACTTATGATGTGTGACTGATGCCAAGTGTCACTCTTCCACGCTTTCATGGGCAGATAGTGGGTCCCTTAAGAGAGTTCTGCGGAATGGCGGAAAGCTTGTAAAGTCACCACATGGCTTTCAAGGGACCTGCCAATGGGCCCTGCTGTATAAATGGATCAGGGCTTGACACCTGTCCTTCTTTCGTGCTTCTGCGGCCATTTCTTTATTCCTAGAAAATTTATCTACGAAATGGTAGAACTAACCAAAATGTACCATGTAGTTCTACTCTATGTTAACGGGATGGAATAAAGGGCATGCTCTTAAAACAACACTTGTCTACTAGGGGAAATGGGGTCGTGAAACTTATTAAGGGGTCGACTCAAAAGATAGGCACACGGGAAAAAATTAAGGCACAGGTAGTAGGTGGTAGTAGAGAAGGATGGGGCCAGTAAAGAATGACATTGGATATATCCTTTTACAACTTAAAGAGGTCCCTATGGGCTACAAGCGGTCAACTTCAAATTAGAACAATAAAACTATATTGACGCTTGTACAAAAGCTCTAGGGTTTATCATTTTAGATCCTTAGGAAAATTTTCAATGCTTTGAACATAAAACCCTAGCAAAGGATCCTTAGATAAGGCAAAACATATGAAAAAAATGCAGGGACCTAGAAATTTTTTTAGATTTCCACCATCACCTTCATGATATTTTGTTAAATCAGGAATGTTGAACACAGTGAAGATGTTGAGTCCACTCGACAGCACTACCTCGTATACATTTCGTGAATCATGCTTCTTCAGGATCCTGTATGATCCAAATTTCTTCATCTTCAACTTATTATATGTCCCCATTGGGAACCTTTCTTTCCTTAGGTGAACCAAGACTTCATCTTTAACCTTAAACTCCTTAAATCTTCTCTTTTGATCATCCTTAGCCTTGTACTATGAATTCATGTTATTGATATGCTTTCTTACCACCTCATGCAAGTTCTTTAATTAGGTTCTCTGCAAAGTCTTCAGCCTCAACACTTCTTTTCTCTCCTCTATCCATCTTCCTCAACTCAGAAGCATTTCTTGGACTACTATCATATACAATCTGGAATGGAGATTTACCAGTACTTCTATTGACAGAATTGTTGCATATAAACTCCACCTGTGGTAACATCAAATCCCATCCCTTGGGTTTATCTCCTACCAAGCATCTCAGCAGGTTACCTAAACTCCTATTCACCACCTCTATCTGTCCATTAGTCTGTAGATGATGTGCAAAACTCAAATTCAAATAAATATTCAACTTCTTCCATAAAGTCCTCCAAAAATACCCAACAAACTTGGTATCTCGATCTGAAACTATGCTTTTTGGTAGACCATGTAGTCTTACCACCTCTCTGAAAAATAATTTTGCATGTCATGAACAAAATCACTAGTCTTATGGCATAGAATGAAGTGTGCCATCTTTGAAAACCTATCAACCACCACGAATATGGAGTCATGTCCTCTCTGCATCCTCGGCAAACCAAGAACAAAATCCATGCTAATGTCTTCCCATGGTCTCTCTAGTACACGTAACATTTCATACAACCCTGTATTTGGACTTACCCCTTAGGCCACCTAACATATTATGCAGCATTTCACAAACTTCTTCACATCCTAGTGCAACTGTGGCTAGTAGTAATTCTCACAAACAAGAGAAATGGTCTTATCTCGACCAAAATGTCCTACCAATCTTCCACTATGCTTCTCCTTGATCAGATTATCTCTCATGGAACTCTTGGAATGCACAACTGGCTTCCTCTAAACAACATACTATCTTGGATAATAAAATCTAACCATCTTGTCCTATCCAAAGTAATAGGTTCCAAACAAGCTTTCCAAGCCTCTAAAAAATCTAGATTTTCAGGGTACAAATCCTTGAGTTCATTGAACCCAACAACCTCTATCTTAATCTTTGTCAACAAATTTTGCCTTTTGCTTAAGGCATCTATAACTTTGTTTGATCTTCCACTCCTATGCTTCAAAACAAAAGTATAACTCTACAAAAAGTCAACCCATTTTAAGTGCCTCTGATTTAACTTCCCTTGACTATTAAGCTATTGTAAAGCCTCATGATCAGTATATAAAACAAACTCTTTCAACAACAAATAATGTCTCCATTTCTTCAAATCTTGAACTATAGCATAAAACTCCTGATCATAAACATAATACTTTTTCTTTGCATAATTAATTTTCTCACTAAAATAGGCAATGGGCTTACCTTCTTGATTCAAAATAGCTCCTATAGCACTACCACTAGAATCACAATCTACCTAAAATACCTTATTGAAATCTCGAAGTGCCAAAACAGGTTGCTCTATGACTTTCTACTTCAATGTATTTGTAATATCCCCCATCAAATAGAAAAAAGTTTAAGCATAAAACAAATTAAAGATTTGATTTATCAAAGGCCGACTTCATGATGCAACCGTAACAATTAAGAAGCCAACCTCCATGAAGTAGCACTCCACATATAAGACAAAATAATACAATTAAGAAGACAAGTGATTACATGTTAAAGGAAGCAATCATTTTAAAGTGGTTAATGTTTTATTAATGTGATGCAATTACATGAAGGTATGCGATTAAAGAGATGATGTGGAGTGATTAAAATATGTGGTGTTAAAGTTTATAGGAAGAGGTATTGTTATCCTATTTTACCCCCTTCGCCAAATAGCCTAAAGATCCATGAGATCCTAGTGTTTCCCCTTCTGAGGATACAAGGAAAAACATCAAAAAATGGTTAAGTCCCAAAATCTTGAGTTTTCCTTGTGTTTTCTGTGTTGTTAGAGTTTCGAAGTTCTAAGTTCTGATCTTCAATGATCCATCCTTATCGTCTCCGAACTCCTCTCTGACGCAGAGGCATCCACACTAAAACCTTGACATACAGCATGTATGTCTGCAACCCTTCATCATCATCATATTTTCTCTGCCGACCGATATCCTCCTGCAGACAAACCTTCGAACCTTTCGCCTGTCAGCAGCATCATCATATCCGGCTATCGGCAGCATCATCACATTCGGCAAGCGCAAACATCCTCCTGATGTTCACTGTTCATCTTACCGCCAACCACTATCTTTAGCATCATGATGTTCAACATCATGTTCATCAGCAGGATATAAAATATCCGGTTCCCTCCATATATCCTGATGACGACAACTTCATGCACCTTTCCTTACGTACCTTTCCTTTGATGCTTACGTCACCCCGATATCCTGATGATGATTATCCTGATGACGATGACGTCACATGCAGTTCCCCCAATATCCTGCTGTCGGCCAAACTTAACATTATCGACCCGCGATGGTTTTATCAACCCGATCTTCTACCTTATGCCGATACGCTCCTCCTTGGCAACACCTGATGATGATCACCCCGAAACGCATTCACCTTATGCAAACGATTGCATCATGCTCATCTCCACTTACTCGGATGACGCCCGAAGTAACTGCAGGATATACATAGAAATATCCTGATGATGCCGTTGTGACGGACTTTCCAACCTTAACGGATTCTGATCCGCCGAACCTCCTGAGGTGACCCGATCTACTTTCAGGGCGATCTTCCAGACTCTAACAACCAGCACGACCTAGCACATACCCATGCTAGGGTCCTCAACACCTCTCGACGACGATCCTGCACACCTACATGCAAACAAACACAAAATGTAGACTAAATCCTAAACTACTGTACATGGCCATTCCACCGATTCAACGAATCAACCGGTGGAATGGATCAGCGAATCCATGTAACCACCAAAACAGCAAATCGATTACACAATGGAATCCAAAACAGAGAATGGACACAAACAGGATCTCTTTATTTGATTTCAAAAGATGTAAATACAATGCTCTGTCTCACTCTCTGCGATCTAGCTTCTCAACATCTATATCTAAAATCAACCAATCCTCATGCATAAATAGGATCTCCTGCAAGTACTACCGACCTGACTCCAAGCGGCTGGGAGCTTCCAAGCGGCTGGGAGGATCCAACCGAACATACAGCATAACAGCTGTCCTAACAACCTACCTAAAAATAGTAAAGTATGGTCAACATGACCTTATTACATGCATTGGTCTTATCAGACCTTCTTGGAAACATTAACCAGACCTAAAACAAACTAACTGCCTCATGGAGGCCAGCTGTCAGGTAGGTGCTCCTGCACCATACTCCCCAACAGAAAAGAACTCATGTCCCATGAGTTTGGTTGTGGAAGTCCTCCACCTTTACACTTTGCCTTTGCAGTGTTTTGACCTGTTCCAGCTTTATCCTCTGCTGGCTCTTGGCTGTTCCAAGACTTCTGAACTGTAACTTGCTTTCTTGCAAGTAAATCCTCATGCCTGTCAATGTAGGCCCTTCTCTCACATACCTTGTGTTTGTCAGGTTGTCTGACCAGAACCTCTGTCTGAACTGCCTCTTGAACTTCTGTAATGTTCAACTCTATCTTTCTGTCAACCTTTATAGGACAAACAATAGTCCCAACTATGACAACATCCTTGTCATTCCTCTCAACTGGTTGCTGTTTGCAAACTTGTTTCTGAACCTGCTGCTGACCTCTGTCAGTCACAACCCCTTTCCCTGCAGTGTCCTCAACTGCCTTTATGCCTGCTCCTATAGGCTTCTGCACAAACTCCTTCTTTCCCACTAAAATGATTTGGGCTGCCCCCTGTGCTGTAGCAGCATCTTCCTGCAATGGCATCAACATAATAGTCTGCCCATCTTTCTTGATGGTGTAGGTATTAGCATACCCATCATACAGTACCCTTCTATCAAATTGCCATGGTCTACCCAACAGTAGGTGACAACATTCCATGGGCAAAATGTCACACAAAACTCTATCATGATATGCTCCAATCTGAAAATCAACATATGCCTGTTCATAGACAAAAAGTGATTGACTATCACTCACCCAAGATGCCTTGTAAGGGTGTTGGTGTGGAATCCTTTCCAAATGCAGTTTATCCACCATTTCCTGAGATACCATGTTATTTGTTGAACCAGTATCAATGACAACCTTACATACTTTACCTTTGCTCTTGCATGTGGTCTTGAAAAGAGCTCTTCTTTGCATCATATCCTTTGATGCCTGCAAACTAATTCTCCTTAGCATCAATGCTTCTCCCTCCTCAGGATATCCATAACCGTCAGGAACTCTATCTCCTTGATAAGTGCTTGAACTCTGCACACTTTGCTCTACTTTCTCTTCTTGCACAAGTTGTACTTTCTTGTCACTCGTTCTATCATTTCTGGATGATGAACCCTTGTTTTCTGGACATTTGAAAAATGGATGACCAAACTCACCACAGGTGTAACACTTTCCTGAAAATGTAGTAGAAATTCTACCACTTCCAAATCTGCCTGTATTACCTTTCCATCCACCTCTGAAATCAGACTGTCCCTGTCCTTTACCAGTGTCTTCTTGACCCTCATTGGTTTGCCTTGTTGTAGGGGCTAATCCTCTTCCCCTCATATTGCTGCCTCTTCCTCTCATGGACTTATCTTGTCTCCTATTCATCTTTTCTTCAATCCTGATTGCCATTTGGTAACAATCCTCCTCACTCTTAGGGTTAGCTAAAACTAACTCATCCTGTATGTTCAATCTCAAACCAGCCAAGTACCTAGCCACCTTTTCTACCTCATTCTCATGATGACTAGATCTCATACTCAACTTATAAAACTCCTCAGTATATGCCTTCACATCCATTTCCTTCTGCCTTAAAAATTGCAGCTTCTTAAACATCTAAATCTCATAATCCTTAGGCAAGAATTTACCTTTGATCCTTGCTACCATTTTATCCCATGAAGTGATCTTTGACTTCCCTTGTTTCCTTCTCTCGGATTGTACATAATCCCACCATACCAAAGCATGACCTCCTAACTTGGTCTTTGCAATCTTTACCTTCTGATCCTCAGCAACATCTTCACATTCAAAGTGATTATCAAGTGCAGCAATCCAATCCAGTAACTCATCTTCATTCAAACTTCCATTATACTTGGAAACATCAACCTTTACCTTAGGTTTATCACTCTGCACTGCCTTTAACAGTTTTGCAAATCTCTGGTCTTCAGCATCCAGATCTTCAGCTACCTCTTCATATTCTTCAACAGCATCTTCATCTTCTTCAGACTCACTGTCGTCCACTTCCCTCTTTTTATTCCTTTCTAGGGCTACAAGCCTGGCTTGAAGTGCTTCAGCAAGCTCCTTCATCTTCCTCATCTCTCTGGCATGTTTTTCCTTCATCTCCTGCAATTCCCTTGCAGTACCACTACCTTTCGGAGGCATTTTGTCAACCTCTCACTCCTCTACCTCTGTCCTTTCAGTGACAGAATCAACTCTACCTCTGCCCTTTCGGTGACAGAATCAACACACAACAGCCCAGACCTTTTGCTGAGCTCTGATACCACTATGACGCAGAGGCATCCACACTAAAACCTTGACATACAGCATGTATGTCCGCAACCCTTCATCATCATCATCATATTTCCCTTAACACTGTCAGCATCATCATATTTTCTCTGCCGACCGATATCCTCCTGCAGACAAACCTTCGAACCTTTCGCCTGTCAGCAGCATCATCATATCCGGCTATCGACAGCATCATCACATTCGGCAAGCGCAAACATCCTCCTGATGTTCACTGTTCATCTTACCACCAACCACTATCTTCAGCATCATGATGTTCAACATCGTGTTCATCAGCAGGATATAAAATATCCGGTTCCCTCCATATATCCTGATGATGACAACTTCATGCACCTTTCCTTACGCACCTTTCCTTCGATGCTTACGTCACCCCGATATCCTGATGACGATTATCCTGATGATGATGACGTCACATGCAGTTCCCCCAATATCCTGCTATTGGCCAAACTTAACATTATCGGCCCGCGATGGTTTTATCAACCCGATCTTCTACCTTATGCCGATACGCTCCTCTTCGGCAACACCTGATGATGATCACCCTGAAACGCATTCACCTTATGCAAACGATTGCATCATGCTCATCTCCACTTACTCGGATGACGCCCGAAGTAACTGCAGGATATACACAGAAATATCCTGATGATGCCATTGTGACAGACTTTCCAACCTTAACGGATTCCGATCCGCCGAACCTCCTGAGGTGACCCAATCTACTTTCAGGGTGATCTTCCAGACTCTAACAACCAGCACATACCCATGCTAGGGTCCTCAACACCTCTCGACGACGATCCTGCACACCTGCATGCAAACAAACACAAAATGCAGACTAAATCCTAAACTACTGTACATGGCCATTCCACTGATTCAACGAATCAACCGGTGGAATGGATCAGCGAATCCATGTAACCACCAAAGCAGCAAATCAATTACACAATGGAATCCAAAACAGAGAATGGACACAAACAGGATCTCTTTATTTGATTTCAAAAGATGTAAATACAATGCTCTGTCTCACTCTCTGTGATCTAGCTTCTCAACATCTATATCTAAAATCAACCGATCCTCATGCATAAATAGGATCTCCTGCGAGTACTACCGACCCGACTCCAAGCGGCTGGGAGCTTCCAAGCGGCTGGGAGGATCCAATCGAACATACAACATAACAGCTGTCCTAACAACCTACCTAAAAATAGTAAAGTATGGTCAACATGACCTTATTACATGCATTGGTCTTATCAGACCTTCTTGGAAACATTAACCAGACCTAAAACAAACTAACTGCCTCATGGAGGCCAGCTGTCAGGTAGGTGCCCCTGCACCACTCTCCTTTGCCTTCAAAATTGCCTAAGTGTTCAATGTTTTTCAAAGGTTGGAGTTTGGACCTTCCCTCTTTTCCCTTCCTTTCTTTGGAAGGAGAAGGGTGGAAGGCCCAAGGGCGAAACTCTGATCCTTTGCTTTGTAAAAGTGGCTAAGTGTTTTTGTGTCGGAGTTCAGCTTTTTCCCCTTCCCTCAAGTCCTTTCCTTTTGGAAGACGGAAAGCAAAAAGCCCAAACCCTGACTCCCGATGGCCACATGGCATGATCTTGTGGCATTCTTCCATTCCATCGAGCTCTTTTGGTGGACCCCTTGCCCATTTACGGAACTATGGAATGTTGCCACATGGCAATAGTGTCATGACGGAAGGCAAAGCAGCGAAACTCCACCAAAACTTTTAAAATATGGCTAAGTCCAAATTCTTGTGGGGCTAAGACTTCTTCTCTTCTCCTTTCTCTACAAAGGTGAAGGCCGGAAGGCTCGAAGTCTGAACTCTACTGATTTCAACAATCCAAGGTATACACTAGTGGAGTCAAGGTTTCTCTCCTTCCTCTTCTAGATTGTGAAGGTGATATGGTCGGAGGCCCGAACTTTGAAACTCTGACAACTTCTTTCTTCATGGAGAAAATGTGACGGGACTACTCAGTGACCCTCCTGGTCACTATTAATGCACCTTCAGGGCCTGATTTGGTGTAGGAAATGGTATTCTGTTCTCCCCATGCCACAGTTCCTCATCTGCATTGAATTTCAAGTACTCATGACATGGGCAAACCTCCTATTTTAGAGGGCTTAATGGGTAGATCCATTTGGGCACGCTCCAAGGATGTCAGAATGAGTTTATTGCAACATGGTCAATGTTCCTTCTTGTTGACTTCTCCTTTTCCATGCCATTACTTCTACAATGTGATTTCAAAAGCTATATATGCATGTAATAAGATGTGTTTTGTTGGTTGGTGGTTGTTCTAGACTGTTATGCTATTAATTTTTTTGTTGTCACAAGTCTTGTAATGCGATTGAAAGAACAAGTAGAATCTTATGCATTGTACCTATAGCTAGGCCTTTGATTTCTTCTATCTTGGTTCACCAATGAATGTAATCGATTATTTTGTATCTATTTCTGCTACAAATTGTTCTTCTTTGTAATGGTTATTTGACCTCTATGATCAATATAAACTGAATATTGCCTCTCTCATTGTTCTTGCATTGTGTTTATTTGATAGATCTAAACTATGTTTTATGGATAAAATAGTCTCTTCCATAGTTTTGTCTTTCTACCCTAACCTATGTTCAAACCTGCATGAATCTATGTGATTTCCCTTCAACTTTGATATCATTATTGTGTCATGTCAGTGCAATCTAACACATTAAATCTTGGTGCATCACCTTTTACCTTTCTATTTCCCTCTCTCCCTTTTTCCTGGTGATCATTAGTGTAGGTTTAGTCTATTTCTTTAAGCCTTAAGCTTAGAAAGAGGAACCAACCTTCTCTGGAGGTTTGATCTCAAATTGGCAAGGTCCCACACCTTGAGATCAATCCCATTGTGTCATTAGAATGCTTGGAGGTCTCCAAGTAGGATGCAATTCTAAGTGATAACAGGTATGAATATTAAAAGGGATGCCACCTTTGTGTGAAAATAGGTTTCTTTAGAATAAATCAAAGGATATAAAGTAAAAGAGGTAGATTGGAGTGTAAAAAAATTATGGAATTGGAAATAAGAAAATATATAACTGGGCAGAGATAAATTTGCAAAGGGAAAGAAATAACTTTATAATATACAACAGTTCTCATACAAGGGAATCATTGGCAAAATATTAATATCTTCTGAATATTTTATAGTATTGTTGTGATTGATCAATGCTTAGAGTATATTCCTTTAAAATAAATAGATTATATATGTATTTATGTATGTCTTTATCCTATGATCAATCATATGTAAGGTTGAAGGAAGCAAGTTAGGTGGATGTTGTTTACGGGCCTCTCATGCTAAGCATGCCACTCCAAGGGTGGAATTGTATTAGTTGTACGTTCCTGCCTCTTGGGGCCAAGGGGTGGGTTGTCTAGGACACTCGTGCTCTTGGGCTTAGGTGGGTTGAGTTGTTTACAAGCACCCATTTCAAGGCTTTCCTTTTAATTCAAACTAAGATTGGTTGTTATGATGGATTTAAGGAGTTTCAATCCTAAGAGGGATGGATAAGGTAACATGGATAGGGAAAGCAAATACAAGTTTATCCGCCAAGTATGCCACCTCAAGGGAGGAATTGTCGTAAATTTGGATGTTCCCACCACATGGGCCAAGAGGTGGGTTGTCTTAGTTTGGACACTCATGCTCTTGGGATTGGTATGGATAGCTTTGGGACTTATCATATTCCTCATCCAAACCCTATTATGATTAAGACTTCCACTATGCATTATGGACATTGGTAGTTTATATGGTTTTGAAATAGTTATGTATTTTTGCATAGTTTAAATAGATAAGGCATTTATTAAATATATTCTAATCATATGAATTATATTTCCAATATTATCTAACATGATTGCAGTTCCTAAACTAAGATTTATCTTGATTAAAACATTTAAGTGGTAAGTTGTAACCCTAACTCATTAAACTTGTGATTCTAGGGCAACATTTAGGGCAACCCCAAAAGGGGACATTACAAATGGTATCAGAGCATCCTTCCTATCATCCTATGAATGATAGTTGATGCAATGTATATTCATGTGTATACTTCATGCCTTGCGTACACTCATATGCTTCGTGACTTACATGTATTCAAGTGTATACTTCATGACTTATGTATAGTTAGGTGTATACTTCATGCCTTACATACATTCATGTATTTGCTTTGTGACTTATGTTAATTCAAGTGTATACTTCATGACTTATGTGTATTCATGTGTATACTTCATGACTTATGTATATTCCTGTATATGCTTCATGAATTATATGTATTCATGTGCATACTTTGTGTATTACATGTATTTACGTGTATGCTTCATGCTTTGTGTATTACGTGTATTTATGCATATACTTCATGTATTACGTGTATGCTTCATGCTTCTTGTATTACATGTACTTATGTGGATACTTCTTGTATTACATGTACTTATGTGTATACTTCTTGTATTACGTGTATGCTTCATGCTCCGTATATTTACATGTATGCTTCATGCTTCATGTATTATGTGTATTTATGCGTATACTTTGTGTCTTACGTATACTTCATGTATCATGTGTATTTATGTGTATGGTTCATTCATGTGTACTTATGTTTATACTTCATATATTATGTGTATCTATGTGTATGATTCATACTTCGTGTATCACGTGTACTTATATGCTTCAAGCCTCACATGTATTTATGTGTATACTTCATATATTACGTATGCTCCATGCTTTGTTTCTTAAACATGTATACTTTGTATACCACATATGCTTCATGTATTACATATATCTATGTGTTTGCTTCATGTCTAATGTTTTTTCAACAAGTTTTCTCCATTACTTTATGCTTAAAAATTATGAAAATGCCAAATCTATCAAAGTTTTATTTGTCAAACACTTCTTGGGTTGAGAAGCACTAATAAATTAACTTATGCAATAATGAAGAGTTGTAACTAGTGAAGCGAAAAAGTGTGACTCCCTCAAACTTAAGATATAAAAGGGGAAAACAATTCAATTGAGAAAGACATCCAAAACATCATTGAACAATTCAATTGAGAATAGAACCCTAAGTGATTTTATATGTAAATTAAATTAGGTTCTCAATAATAATGATGATGCAAGAAAGGATGAAACCCCAAATATGAAAAGTGTGACCCTTCAAATGTAAGACTTCCTTAAGAATAAAAAATAAAAGGGGAATCATTTCCTTGTGAATAAACCATCAATATGAAATAAATCTAACAATCAACTCAAAGGTAAAGTATTATTCTTGAAAAATGACAGCCAAGAAGAGTGGTGACTCCTTCAAGAAATAGATATAAAGGATAAATCAATCCATTGACATAAACAATAATCACTCATCTATTCATCAGGAAATCAAGCAATCAAAATATCAAAAGTTTCCCAAGGATGGAACAATCAATCATAACCACTCAACATAGTTGAATCTAATGATGAAAATCCACACATTGTCACGACTTCCTTAAGAATAAAAAATAAAAGGGGAATCATTTCCTTGTGAATAAACCATCAATATGAAATAAATCTAACAATCAACTCAAAGGTAAAGTATTATTCTTGAAAAATGACAGCCAAGAAGAGTGGTGACTCCTTCAAGAAATAGATATAAAGGATAAATCAATCCATTGACATAAACAATAATCACTCATCTATTCATCAGGAAATCAAGCAATCAAAATATCAAAAGTTTCCCAAGGATGGAACAATCAATCATAACCACTCAACATAGTTGAATCTAATGATGAAAATCCACACATTGTCACCACTAGTTGTCACAAAAACTTAGGCATAACTAAAGATACAAAGATGGATTAAGATTATCTTTTAAGTGCACTGAAGTATCATCTTGACCTAGGATGGTCAATCTCTTAAAATCCAAAACAACATTTTGAGAGAATATAATAAAGACAACTCAATTCTTTAGGAACCTACAAATTTAGACTCTTGAAAGATCTTTCAAAAAATGTTGGAAATCTATCATAAGATATATTCATCATGCTTCATGGAGGAGGAACATCATTAAGAATAAATTGTTCTATTAAACAAGATCAAATATACAATCATATGATCTATCCCACACTCATAGAAACAATGGCAATACATGGATCAAACTTGTAACCTACAAAATTGATCTAGTAAACTTATCTTATGAACCAAATTCACTTCTATATTAGCTCATTTCTTCCAAGAGTCTCCTTAAAATTTCTTTTCTTGATCAAAGTAGCTCCACATTCATAAAGATCAAGGACAACAATATTAGGCATGTAGGTACCTTAGATAAATTTGATACAAATCAAACTACAACAAAATTGTTACATAAGCCTATGCTAAGTTATATTATGGACCCATAACCCAAAAATCCTAGGATCAAAAATGAAAGAAAAGATTATGATGACATAGATCATCTACTATCAATATCACCTACCCAGTCTGAATCCATATAACCATGAATATTAAGGGAAATGTCACTTTAGTCAAATTACTATGATAATATAAGGAATACTCTGAGGTACTGTGCAAATATCTAAAGACTCTTTTAACTACATCCAATGAACTCTACCATTATTAGACATATATCTGGAAATAACTCCCACTGCTTGGGCAATGCCTGGTCTAGTACAAACCATAGCATACATCAAACTTCCAACTACACTCTAGTAAGGCACTCTATTCATCTCTTCCATCTCTGATGGAGATGTTGGGCAATTTGAAATAAATAACTTTGTTCCAACTGAAAAGGGAACACACAATGGTCTGCAGTCCTATATGTTAAACCTCTATAAAATTGTATTGACATAATTACTTTGGCCAAGACATAGCTTTTTGGTCACTTTATCTCTTCTAATTTCCATCCCAAGAATGTGTCTAGCTGCACCAAGGTCTTTCATTTCAAATTTAGCAGCAACTTGAGATTTTAGTTCTGAAATCATACCTTTCCCTTTACCAATAAATAACATATCATCAACACATAATGCAATAAACAAGAAATGATCTCATTTAGAATGCTCAAATCCCAAACTCAACACATATGTATCAAGTTTTTGGTACCACATGCTAGGACTTTGTTTTAGGCCATACAAAGATTTCTTCAATTTGCAAAGAAAATTAGCTTTAGCTTTCACCATGTAGTGCTTTGGCTATGTCATATAAATATCATCCTCCAAGTCACCATGAAGGAAAGCAGTTTTCATATCCATTTGCTCAACCTCTAAATCATAAGCAGTAGCAATAGAAAGAAAAAATCTAATGGATGTCATTTTTGCAATAGGAGAAAATATCTCACCATAATCAACACCCTCAACTTGAGAGTAACCTTTTGCAACCAACCTTGCTTCGTAGTTCTCAATACCTCCATCTGAACCAATCTTTTTCTTGAACACCTATTTGCAACCAATAGGTTTTCATCCTTCAGGCAATGGTAAAAGATCACATGTATCATTCTTTTTCAAAGATGTCATTTCTTCATCCATAGCAATCTTCAAGGATTCTACATCATTCATACCTAATGCCTCTTCTACAGATTTGGGTTCATCCATGTTAGTAGTCAAAGCAAAAATACATCTCCAATCCTCAGGTGAATACCTTTTAGGTGGTTGTCTATGCCTTGTAGACCTATGAATAATATGATTTGGAGGTTCTTCCTCCTCTTCTGAAGATTCAGAGCTAGATGAGCTCTCCTCAACTTCTTGTCTATCCATGGGCCTTGATTCAACTTTCTCAGGTGTAGAAGGAAATTGAATCACATCATCCTGTTTACTTTGTTTTGGCTACAATGTAATAGAAGAAGGCTTAGTTTCTCTAAAACTAACACTTCTACTATATATTACCTTATGTGCAATAGGATCCCAAATCTTGTATCCTTTCACACTATAACAATATCTGATGAAGATACATTTCACAACTTTGTTCTCTTCTCCTTTGGTATGCCTCGCAACCAAAAACTCTAAGAGGCCTTAATGAAGGCTTGTGACCTAACCATGCCTCTATAGGTGTCTTATCAACAAGAGTTGATGGAGGAGACATGTTAATCAGGTAACAGGTAGTGGCAACAACTTTTGCCCAAAACCTTTGTTCTAGACTAGCACCACTCAACATACTCCTAGCCTTCTCCATCAGTGTCATGTTCATTCTTTCTGCAACTCCATTCTATTTTAGAGAATACGGAGTTATCTTTTGTCTATGAATACAACAATCTTTACAAAATCTATCAAAATCATTAGAGAAAAATTCATTGTCATTATCAGTCCTCACAATTTATTTTCTTTCCAGTCTGCAACTTAACCATTGCTTTAAATTCTTCAAATCGACTGAAAACTTCATATTTACTCTTTAGAAAGTATGTCCATGTCCTTCTACTATATAGTCATCAATAAATGAAACATAATATGTGGATGTTCCAATTGAAGGAACATCTACAAGACCAAACACATCAGAATGAATAAGATCCAATACACCACAAGATTTATGAGGACTCAAGTATAACTAAACACAGTTTTGTTTTCCATAAATGCAATGATCACATAAATCAAACTCAATATTACAATCAGACAACCCTTTAACAAGGTTTTTATTTTTCAAGGTCCTTAGACCCTTTTCTCCAATGTTACCAAGTCTCTGGTGCCATAAAATAGTTTTCTATGTAGGTAACTTTGATTCAGAAGAAAGAGCACCCTTGGGTACCCAAAAGCCATGACCATCTACTGAAGATGAAACCCTCACCTCTTCCACAAACTTGCTTTTCACATAAGTACTATTGCACTCATAAGTGCATGTATCAATCTTATATAATGTTCCATATCTGACACCTTTAGCAATCACCATAGCACCTCTAACCATCTTACATTCTGCATTAGAAAATACTACCTGCACACATGCATCTATTAGTTTTCTCCTAGATAACAAATTTTGTGCTAATCCAGGGATATGCAACACACCATTAATCCTTTTTATTCTACCATCAGGAAACCTGATTCTAACTTTACCATGGCCAACAATATTTAAATAAGAATCATCACCCAAGTACACCTTACCTCCATCAAATTCTTCATATTAAAAAACCAATCTCTACTAACTTAGGTCATATGGAAAGATGCACCTGAGTCAATTAACCATGCATCATTACATGCACGAGTTTCCAAAGCTACAATGAATGCATCACCATCTTCCTTCTCAGACTCAGAATCAAAATCAAATCTCTTCTTTTTCTTCTTCTTTTCATCTTTGCATTCCTTACAAATATGTCTAGGCTTACCACAATTCCAACAAACAACTTTGGACTTTCTAGGAGATTTGGATTTCCCCTTGGACTTGGATTTATCATGCTTCTCATTCTTCTTGCCTTTTTCCTTAGGTCTTCCATGAACATTTAGGGCCTCCTTAGAACTGATGGATACCTTCCTCCTCATCTCTTTAGAAAGCAAAGAACCCACCACATCTTTAGTCTTCAATATAACAGAAGTACTTCCAATATACATAATAAGAGAATCCCATGAATCAGGCAAAGAACAAAGCAATATATAATTTTTCTCCTCCTCATCCATTTTGACACAAACTGATGCCAATTGAGCCACCAACATATTGAATGCTTCCAGGTGGTCTGTAATTCATCCACTGTCTTCCATTCTCAAGGAATACAATTTCTTCCTCAAGAAAATATTGTTCACTAAAGATTTGGCTTGATACATCTCACCAAGCTTCTTCCATAGTTTTTGTGCAGAGGTCTCTTCATGGACATTGATTAAAACAACGTCATCCAAACACAATCTGATTAGACCCTTGGCTTTATGGTCTATAACATCATATTGAGCATCCAAAGTAGGATCTACAGACCTTCAAACCTTCTCATCAATAGCATCCCATAGATCTAAATTTATTAACAGATCCTCCATCTCTAGCTTCCACATTTCAAAATTATTTCCAAAAAATTTATCCACCTCTATTCTCCCTAATGAACTTGCCATCTAAAAATGACTGCAACAAGATCACAAAGTGTCTTCTGCACAAGCTCCCACTCAAATCTGGATTAGTTCAAAAAACCCAACAACCCACAACTGAAACCAAAGGTGATCAGGCTAGGATACCACTTGCAAGGAAGCAAAGGTAGCGGAACAACTTCCTACACTAATTTTGAGAGGAAGATAATGCAAAACTTTACAGATCTTTAATAGTTACAGAAACTTAAATAGAAATAAACATAGATATCATGCATACCACAACATAGTGATTTACGTGAGGAAAACCCTTTCGAGAGAAAAACCCCACATTCCAAAAGCTGCTCAATATATTATTCAGAAATCACAAAGATTACAATATACTTGCAGAGAAAGCTTCTCACAGGAGTATCACCACTAGAGATCTAGAGACAAAATGACCGCTATAAGACTCTCAGAATGCATCACAATACCGCATCTTTAATACAATGCCCTCATAAAATAGGGTTACCTTATAGGGAAAGACAAGCCAACAAAATATCTACCATCAGATCTAAAACCTAATAATGAACGGTCTAGATTTACAATATATCATTAATTTAATGTATGTCAGTCATGTAACAATTTTTTTTAACGAAAAATGTTAACAAGCATCCCACTCCACTGATGCAGAGGGAGCTACTAATCCCTTTCAAATATACAACAAATACCAACACAAAAGCCTATGCAAGAAGGCTACAAATGAAGTGAAACAACAGAAAATAGAAGAGAAATCTGCAACACTTATTTTATTTCAATAAGAAATTTCATTACATCAACATGAAGCTTCTGAGCTTCCTAGAATCATAAATGCAACACCTGCAAAAAATAATTTTTCAGCATCCTGGACTCATTTCCCAACATCTGGGTCTCTCCTCCATTTTTCTTCTCCCAGCTCCAATAAAAATCCGTCAATTATTCCTTTCACCATGCCCTCATTTTTTAGAATTTTCTAAAATGGTTTCTAGCTTTCGTGTCTCTCCTTCCTAGATTTCCATAACATGTTTAATTTTTTAATTTAGATATGATATGAGAAAGTTATGCTCATTTTACCAAGACTTGGTCTCATAATTACAACCCCCCATCTTGGAGTTACAAATTTTGGAATTAATAAAATAAAATTCTGGGAGTTAGGTCCACCAACCTAGGCCATAAAGACCACTTACAAGATTTCTTACACTATGAAAGTTACAATAATAAGTTCCATTAATTCCATGATTCTTGGCAGCCTCACTTATGACAGAATCAACCCCACTTATGACAAAAAATCAGCCCCCACTAAAATAGAATTTAATGCCTTTGCCTGGGAAAGATATTCTCCACTATTTGTGGCATTTACAAATTACCGAGGCATTTTTTTCACAAAAATTACATTTACCAATATGTCCAAGGAAATTATATTTGTTGCAAATTAAAATATTATTTCCCAAGCCCATAAACCTTATTGAAAACAAACAAACAAAAATTAAAATATTTTTGGTGATGCAAGATTGCTAATTTGCCATGGATGCTCCTGCATCAAACTCCCAGAGAAAAGAAAATTCAAGTCCTCTTGAATGTAAGTCAACTCTTTCTTCCTATTCCTCTAATTCTTCTGCAACTTGTCCTTCATCTTTGCAACTATCCCTGGGTCCTTCCTCTTCTTTTTCTTATGCCATCTCTTATTCAGCATTCTCTCAGCTTCTAGGCTCCAAAATTCTATTTCTTGTGTATATACCTCAGTAATATCATCTATGTCTTCACTGGCAGCATATTCATCTGAAAAGGAAATCATTTCCTTAAGTGTTTTGGCAACATCTTCTTCACCATCATCTTCATACATTGTAGGCACTTCTTCTTGTTCTTTATAACCTGCACATACATAATCCAATGAAATATTAGAAATAAAATATTGAGACCTTGAGGTCTCCTCCTTGGTTCCTTGCACCATGCACTCTACTTCAACCTTGTCCTCCAAGGGTTTCCTTTAATGAACATCTTCTAATTCCTCTATCATAGTTATTAATTGCTTAGGACTTTCATATACAAAGTAGTATTCCTCTTTGTCCAAACTTGTCATCTCCTTCCAAAGGATTTGATCAATCTCTTGCTACTGCACTTCAGGGCTGCATTCAATTTGTCCTACTACTTCAACTTCCTCTTCCATAACTATTATTTGTTTTCTTCTTTGAACTGTCTTCTTAATAGGCCATGATACCTTATTTTTTATTGTCAAGTGCCAACTAAGTGCTCTTTTGGGCAACTACTTCGTCTCATATTCCATCCTTTTGCTCATCTCTTCCATAGCTTGCCTCAGTTCTCTTATCTCTTTCTCAACCTCTATTTGCCTCATATTTTCCTCTTTCCTCTTCCTCTCTTTTTCTTCTTGCTTATTCTTCTGTGAACCCCCAGCCTACAAGTACCTTCTAAACAAATCCATCTTTCCTCTAGCAAGTCTTTCCTTGCTTCTCTTTATCTTTGCCTCACCTAGGTCTCTTCTTTTTTTCTCTACCTAGTCTTTTGGCAACCAGGTTCTCTCTTAAACCTGCACAAACACAAACATACAAACTAAACTCTCACTTTCTCAAACCTTCTGAGCTCTGATACCAAACTGATGTAGAGGGAGCTACTAATCCCTTTCAAATCTGCAACAAATACCAACACAAAAGCCTATTCAAGAAGGCTACAAATGAAGTGAAACAACAGAAAATGGAAGAGAAATTTGCAACACTTATTTTATTTCAATAAGAAATTTCATTACATCAACATGAAGCTTCGGAGCTTCCTAGAATCATACATGCAACACTTGCAAAAAATAATATTTTAGCATCCTAGACTCATTTCCCAACATTTGGGTCTCTCCTTCATTTTGTTTCTCCCATCTCCAATAAAAACCCTTCAATTATTCCTTTCACCATGCCCTCATTTTTTAGAATTTTCTAAAATTCTTTATGGGTTTCGTGCCTCGCCTTCCCAAATTTTTAGAACATGTTTAATTTATTAATTTAGATATGATATGAGAAAGTTATGCTCATTTTATCAAGACTGGGTCTCATAATTACGACCCCCCATCTTGGAGTTACAAATTTTGGAATTAATAAAAAAAAATTTTGGGAGTTAGGTCCACCAACCTGGGCCATAAATACCACTTACAAGATTCCTTACACTATGAAAGTTACAATAATAAGTGTCATTAATTCCATGATTCTTGGCAGCCTCACTTATGACAAAAAATCAGCCCCCACTAAAATAGAATTTAATGCCTTTGCCTAGGAAAGATATTCTCCACTACTTGCGGCATTTACAAATTACCAAGGCATTTTTTTCACAAAAATTACATTTACCAATGTGTCCAAGGAAATTATATTTGTTGCAAATTAAAATATTATTTCCCAAGCCCATAAACCTTATTGAAAACAAACAAACAGAAATTAAAATATTTTTGGTGATGCAAGATTGCTAATTTGCCATGGATGCTCCTGCATCATCCACCCCATGATCCCATTGTATATTACACCTATCAGTGTAACTAGGAAATATATATAAATATATATATCCTATCAACAATAAACCTTATATATTTGCAAGTTTGAGACACATTTTCCCAACAATGGTGAGGAGGGTCAATCTGTGTTTCAATCATTCCATGGAGATTGGAATCTAAAGAGACCACTTCATTACCAAGACATGCATTAGAATCAGATGATTCATTAGGTAGAGATGATAATTTATCAAAAATGGTTGCCATTCTTGTAGGAGAAGGCAGATCATCTATTTTAAAGGTTTCTTCATCATTGAATTTAAGTTTAAACTTTGTAGGAGTATGAGATTGTAGTGATGAAATTGTATTTACCTTCGAGGTCTTAGGGTGTAAGGGTGGGATTTTATATTCACCCACAAAGGAGGGTGTAAAATCCAATGAACCCCAATCATCACCGAAAAATGCATCTGAAGGACCAACACTATCCTAACCAAGATTGTTGTTAGCAGTGGAGGGTAGTGTTGAAGATGGGATCAAACTGTTGCAAGTATGGGCCTAACCGGTGTTGTCATTGATGTCAACATACTCCTATTGCATTGATGTCAAGGATTGGATGAGTTGTATGCTGAGGATATTGAGAAAATTAGTCCTATCAGAAATAGAGAAGATCAATGAAGACAGTGAAGCTCTATGAAGTGAAGATCCCGGCTAGATGAAGATCAGAGAATGTGCATCAAAGGGTTTGTAGATATATGTCTGAAGATGATTCAGTCAAGTTTTGAGAGGTTTGCATGAAAATGTGGAGTTATGACCGTGAGAGTAAAACCGGTTCTAGCAACCATTCAGAGGTGATAGAGTGACACAAATAGGTCCGATGAGATCTGGAAATACAATATCATGTCCTGCGGATATGGTGGCATGTTTGGGAAGCTAATGTGAATTGACAACTCAATTGGTTCGTGGTTTGGAGGTCCACAAGTAATCCTTCTAATGTGACAGTGTTGACTGACTGTGTTCTTGAGGTTCCAGTTGAAGATGCGAATGTTTACAGTAAGCAGAGGTGGTGCAGATGTTCTTGGTGATTCAAGCAAGCTTGTGGGGGTCTCTAGATTGTGTCCAGTTCGTGTTGGCGGTCCGTATTGAAGATTGAGTTCGTAATTGAATATTTACCTTTGGGTGATGGTGTTCTTCCTAGTCTTGGCCGACCAGATGATTTGCATATGTTATGAATGATCTTAAAGATGTTTTGTGAAGCATCGAGTGCTCCTCAAAGAAGATTGAAGTCCCAGTTATGTGTGGCCGACTGTATTGTAATGCACATGAAGTTTTTGTAATAAGTCAAGTTGTATTCTTGTGAGTAGTGTGTTCAGGCAGTGAGCCCTAACTGGCAAGTGCCATTTTATTCATATTATTCTTTTAACAAAGAATACCATCTTGGGTTAGTCACCCTGTGGCTTTTCCCTTAACTAGGTTTTCCACGTTAAATTCTTGGTGTTATATGTCTTGAATTTGTTTCTGCTCTTGAAATTTGCATTATGCTTCCATGATCGAATTAATTGATATGCTGTTAAAATATAAGAAGGTTTAAAGTGAATAAGGAACATGACTTTGTTAGCAACTGATTCACCCCCCCTCTCAGTTGTTTGTCCTAAATCCAACAATTGGTATCAGAGCCAGTTCCTCTAGAAGAAGCTTAACCACTTGAGGAGATCTAGGATGTTGACCTACAAGAAGGACAGTCCAAGGTTTGATGGAACAAACTTCACTGCCTGGAAGAGCCGCATGAAATGTCACTTACAATGCATGGGAGATCAATATTGAAACATAACCTCAACTAAATATGTTCCCCCAAAGAATGATCCAACAACTATAGATGAAGTCAGAGATGTAGACAATAATCTTTGAGCTAAAGAAGCCCTACTGAGTGCCTTGTCTGATTTAGAGCTGACAAATGTTATGGGATTGAAGATTGCTTATGAGATTTGAACAAAGCTGAAAAATTTTTATGAAGGAGACAAATATGTTAAGTGTGCCAAGCTACAAAATTTGAAAGGAAAGTTTGAAAACTTGAAGATGAGTGAAGATGAGAATATCACCTTATATATGTCAAAAGTAAATGAGCTTGTATGTGACATTAGATGTGCTGGTGGAATATTGGATGAAGATGAGATTGTTGCCAAAGTTGTCAGATCTTTACCTTCTGCTTACAAATAGAAAGTTGCCGCCATTGAGGAAATCAGATCTTTAACAACTATTACAAGGGATCAATTAGTTGGTAAGATATCTGTATTTGAGTTGGTTTAGTTTGGTGATGCACTTCCTAAGATTGAATCTGCATTCAAAGCTAGTGCCTCTACAAAGGGCAAATAGAGATATGATCCAAGAGAAAGTTCCTCAAGGAAATCAACTTGGTATGATAAAGCAAGGAAAGATCTGGAAGAGGATGAATTAGAAGCTAAACAACTTGAATCCCTCATTGCAAAGAGACTTCCAAGAGGATCCAGTAAGTATGAAGGAAAATTATCTTTTAAATGCTTTGCCTGCAATAAGATTGGTCATTTTGCCTCAAGATGTCTGGAAAGGTTTTCAAGGCCAAACCCTAATAGATCAAGGTTTCAGAAGAAGTGTTACTATGTTCAAGAAGATGATGATGAAGGAGTGAAAGATGATGAATCTAAGATAGAAAAAAAACCCAGAAGTGATTGGGTGTTTATTGCCATCAAAGAAGAAGATCTAGTGCCTATTGAATTTGCCAATCATAAAATGATAGAAAGTGCTTTGGCTGCTTAGGTTGAAGAAAAAGATTAATGGGTAATTGACAGTGGATGCTCTCACCATATGACTAGCGACAAGAGTAAGTTCTTAAGCTTGGAAAGATATGAAGGTGGAGTAGTAAAGTTTGGAGATAATTCTGCTGGTAGAATTAGAGGTAGAGGAACCATTTCTTTTGATGGAAAGAACAAAACTAGTGATGTTTTGTATGTTGAAGGTCTGAAGCATAATCTTCTTAGTGTTGGACAGTTGGTGGACAAAGGCTATGATCTCTAATTCAAAAATAGAAAATGTAAGATCTATGAAAGCTCTGGAACTGAGATTGCATCCGGTACACATACAAAAGGTAGCATCTTCCAATTGGTTGGTACTGGCAAAAGTTGCTTATTTGTTCAAATTGATTAGAGTTGGTTGTGGCATAGGAGAATGTTTCATGTGAATTTTGATAATATTATCAAGATAAGCAACACTCAGTCTGTAAGAGATCTTCCAAGACTGGCGAAACCTGCTAGCAATTTGTGCAAAGAATGTCGGTTGGGTAAGCAGAGTAAAGTCACGTTCAAAAGTAAGGAACAATCTTCAACCAGATTGTTAGATTTGGTGCACACTGATCTTTGTGGTCCAACAAGAATCAGGAGTCTGCAAGGAGATAGGTATTTCATGTTGCTGATTGATGACCACTCCCGGATGATGTGGGTAACTTTCTTAAAGGAGAAATTTGAACCACTTGAGAAGTTCAGAATATTTAAGGCTATGGTAGAAAATGGAACTGGGATGAACATAAAGTGCCTCAGGTCTGATAGAGGTGGAGAATTCACATCTGGTGAGTTCATTTCATTCTGTGAGAAATATGGGATAAAGAAATAGTTATCTGCTCCAAGGACTCCATAGCAGAATAGAGTAGTAGAAAGAAAGAACATCTAGGAAGCATCTAGGACCATGATGATGGAAGCAAATGTTCCTCAGATCTATTGGAGAGAAGTTGTAAGCATTGTTGTCTATACACTTAATCAGGATCAAATCAGAGGCAATACTAGTAAGACTCCTTATGAACTTTGGTTTGGCATCACTCCTACTGTGAAGCATTTCAGAGTCTTTGGTAGTAAATGCTATATCAAAATAGATGAAAACCTCGGCAAGTTTGTTGCTAGAAGTGATGAAAGAATATTCTTAAGATATTCTACTCAAAGCTGTCATGCCCGTATTTCCCATGCGGTCACGACACACAACACACGTGTCATGTCCACATTCCCCATGTGGTCATGACATGAATTATGAAAAACTTTTCTACCTATCCCTAGGAACCCCCTCGCACGCGTCTGCGTGCTCGGTGGCAATACGCAAAAGGTGTAAATGTGTCAACATAATTCAGGGAGGTGCATTGTATCATGCAGTCCCCTGCATGATGATAGTTGTCTAGGGGGTATGCGACACGAAGTGTGTCACTTTTAGGGTTGGAACGATTTGAATCTGAACCCTAAGCTTCCTAGGTGTGAAGATGATTTTGCCAGCTTCGAAACCTAACCCTAACTTAGGTCAAAATGAACTCGAAATAATGATTAAGAAATAGTGGTGAGATGGATGCATAATTAAAGTGAAATGGTGAAATAAAATTAATAAAATATCATAAAATTAAAACCCTAGAAATCTAGGAAAAATTTGATAGCATAATGCGTTTTCAATAATCAAATAATTTTTTTTAAAAATAAAACTCCAATAAGTAAATAAATAAAATTTTAATTATAAAAAACTCAACTTAAGAACCAATTTAAAAATAATTTAAAATAGCAAAATAAATATCCTACCAAGGTCAAATAAATTGACCTTGCATAAAAAGGTAAAAAAAATTGAAATAAAAATAATAAAATAATAACAAGATGCTAAATTTATTTATTTTTAATTTGAGTCCATTAATAAATATAATTTCGGCATTACATTTATTAACAAACTCAGAATAATAGAGGAGGGAAGAGATTAATACATTCATTCCCGTAAAATAATAGTAAAATTGATAAACAATTAAAAAAATAAAATCATGCAAGGAAAAATAAAAATAAACCTCCCAACTGAAATAAATTAAATCCAAAAGGAATACCCTTCCCAACTTAGCAAAAATTAATCCCCCAAAATAAAATTAATTCACAAGGAAATAAAAAAAACAAAATGCAAATCCCCATATAAAATATAAATCAATTAAATGAGCACAAGAGAAGAATTAAAAGAAGGGCAAAAATAGAAGTTTTAAAATAAGGAAATAAAACAATTCCCTCACAACTCCTCTCAATAAAATATTATTCCAAAATTGAGAAGCCCTAATCTCTAATTTAAAATTGGTTATCTAATAGAAGCCCTAATATGTATTCTATTGTTTTCTCTTGTTTGGTTGCCCTAATCCTCTATCTCATTTTTTTTTCTTATTTTTCTTCCCTGTTTTGTTTTCTTCTTGTGAATGCAGGTTATGGTTTTCTGATAGAGCTTGGCTGCTGTGGAAAGATACCCCACGGAGGTATATTTAATATATTTCTTTTTATCTTCAGGATGGTTTTTATCTCTTTTTTTTATACCAATCTATATTTGTGAGTACATAAAACCCCATTGGTAGGTGAAAGGCAGCAAAGAAGTTGTGGCCATTGCCGCAAGGGTCGCTGTGGAGAGGCAGAGGTTGGGTGCTGGTTCATGGGAGTCCAACGTAGAGGGGTTAGCGAAGCGTAAGGGGCAAAGGTAGCAAAGGGGAAATGCATGGGAGAGGAGGTTTAGGGTGTGGCCACAGAGGAGGGCGGCGAAGGCAGCGCAGTTCGAATGAAGCAACGGTGGGGAGGTTGCTTGTTGTAAGTGGCAATGGTGGGGAGGCCATGTGGGAAGTGGTGGGGGTAGTTACGGCTAAAGGAGGGTGTGGGGAGGAGGCTGCGCCTCCACCCACACCCACTACACAACACTAGAGATCTCAATGGGGAAGGCTGTGGGGGTTGGGATGGGTGCCGCCGCCCATCTCAGTCCCAAAAAAAAAATCTTTTATATATATATATATATTTTTTAAAAGGAAAAACGTTAACAGCAGTTTACACACAGGCTGCCCTTAATTTTGACCTCCATTTTTTTGTAGTATTTAAAAACTCAACTCTAATAAATATGTATTGACTGTTTTATATATATATATATATATAACAACTCAAAATAGGCATATTCTCTATTATTGCATATATATATATACACTTATTTATATATACATTTATATATATGTAAGTGTATATATATATGGTAATATATACAGCAAATAAAATTTGTGTTCCTTATAATTTCAATATACACAGTAAAAAAAAAATAAAAAATAGCAAGCTAGATGTTTAAATAATAAAATAACAAGTATATATATATATATATATATATATATATATATATATATATATATATATATATATATATATATATATATATATATATATATATATATATATATATATATATATATACCTGTATATAGATTTATGTATAAATATATACATATACACTTTGCACTTATTTTCACAAAACAATGGTTTAAAAAAAAATACCAACTTGCAAATTTTAACATAAATAAATCAATAGCACTTCTCCTTTTTTTAAAGCATAATTATTCATGAATAACTCTATTCTTTTTTTTTGAAATAATTCATGTAAGGTAGAATATGCATTTTGATATACATTTTGTTTTCTTTCCAACAACAACTAATATAATGGAACTTTCAATTCAGCAAACAAAAAACAAATCCCAATTCCTCTTTCTTGCAAGAAATAGAAATTTATTTAACAACACTCGTATATTTTTTTTGTAAGGAAAACATGACAGAATTGTATATATAATTTCTCATGCATTTTTCAAACTATAAACTCACAACTTAGGGAATGAACAACATTTTAATTAAAACATAGAGCATGTTTACACTGCAATATTTATCATAGCCAACTCCAAGGGAAAAATAACTAAACAAAAATAAATACAATAGGGCCACAAAGGCCATGGCTCAAACAACCAATAACAAAAGATTATAACAACACAACAATGGACTTCACATCAAGCTCCATTTCTTCATTTAAACACCTGCAAATAAAACACAACAAGAAGGGAAAACCCAACTACTTCGAAATGCCCTCCTCCCTATCGTAGACCTGCAAGAGGGTCACCCCCGAGTTAGGGAGGTAGGGATTCACACGGTTGCAACACACCACAACAAGAATCAAGCAACAACAACACAAAATAAACCCCAAGGATAAACACATAACACAACTCATGAAAATGAGTTTGATGGAGGTAGGGAATGGACCCCTCTACTTCAAAGGCCACACCAAAATACCAAAATACCAATCTCATGGCCTCAAGTCAAAACCTCCAAAATCACAACTCCTCAAATATCTCAAAATAAACTCCCATGGCACTCTTGCCATTCAAATAATCTCCACAACAAGTAAAAATCCCTCAAGGCCATAAATAGCACTAAAATGGGAGTGACCTCAAAGAGTTTCCTTTCCCCTACCCCATACAAGTTGAGCCTTACCTCCAAATGGAGGTGCTCTCACCAAACTCCCATCCCACACAAAAAAAGGAAACAACAAACAATGAAATCCACAACCACATCAATAATAAATAAGCAAGGGTAAAGAAACATAGTCATGAGGCTTACCTTCAAAAGCCCTATAATGGAAGCACGTTTGGTGATGAGCTCCAAGCTTCTCCAAACCTTCTAATCTCTAAAATTCCTCTAACTTTCCAAAAATTTCTCAAAATAGAAAGAAACTCCAAAATGCAAGAACCCCACACTCCTCAACAAGAGGAGGTAATATAGGCCTTCTAAATTGGCCTTGAGGAATGAGGTGACACTTGTCACCTTCTCCTTCCTCCTCCTATGCCACTTGCAAGGGAGAGGAAGTGTGAGGGTGACAAGTGTCATCCTCCAATTCCATCTCAATCCTCACCTTATCCACTTGTGCTCTCACACGTGTGAGAGGACAAGTGGTGAGGTAGCATTCCCATTCAAACCTCCATGAGGATAAGGGATGCCATATGGCATCCTCTTATTCTCTAAGAGAGTCATCTCCCTCCAAGATGCTCTCACACATGTGTGAGAGTCTTGGAGGAAGATCCCACACACTTGGGAGTCTTGGAGACCTCCCAAGTCTTCCTAGGGAAGGGATTCCCAAACTTTGGGAAGGGAGATGAGTCTTTCCCAAAGCATGACTCATCTCCCACCTTATCTAATTCAAATTTCGTCACTTTGACTAAACCTTAGTTTAGAGTGACCAAAAGTGAGTTAATCCAAGGGTTAGTTAGTCAAAATTGACCCTAGACCCATGGGTAACCACCTAGGGTAGATTTTGGGACACTAAGGTTCATCAAGGGGGTCATAAATCCACTTTAAATGGCCTCAAAAATAAAAACAATTACCAAGGGGTATAAGTCAATAAAATTTATACAACACATAATATTAATTAATTAAACAAGGGGATACTAGGCCAAAATGATAAAAATTAAATCAAGCACTTAAATCAACACTCAAGTTCAAACATGATCCTCATCCCTCTTTGGAATAGATCAATTTCATAGGGAATAACATATGTGTGAATTCTACCTCCAATTTCTCATGGCCTGGGAATGTAATCCTGTACATCTCGATCAAGTGTCAATCATATCATGATAAACATAGCCGAAGTAACTAGAATTAAATTCATGCCATTAAATACAACAATAATCATCTATAACATAATTCTGAATTAAACTGCATTTTTCTATCACAAGTCAAATAATCATCATCACATAAATAACTAGAAATCACATCACAAAACATCGTCTAATATATCTCATAGATCGGATCACAAAATAGCCTCAAAATATGATCAAATCAAATCACCATATGTCTAATCAATGTCATATCAAAATCAGGAGATATAATCAAATCTGTATAATGAAACCATAGTCTCTAAAAGTCTAATAATGTCATCAACTGAAATGCCTAATGATTAAAATAAGGAAGGAGAAATAATCGGCCTCACATCCTCCCCCCCTAAGACTAAACTTCCTCCTGGAAGTCATCAAAAAGGTGAGGATAGAGTGCCCTCAAACTAGTTGCGTCCTCCCAAGTTGTTGTGACCTCATCATAATGATCCCACTAGACCCTAACCTGGTCTAGCTCTTGACCTCGAAGGTCCAGCATCTGACGAGCCAATATGCGAATTGGCTCCAAAGCCAATTGCCCGTCTGACTCTACCTGTAGAGCACTCCAGTCCAGTACGTGAGATAAATTAGATATATATCACCTCAATACAAAAATATGAAAGACATCGTGGATACGTGACAGGCTCGGTGGCAAAGTTAGATGATAGGCAACAAGTCCTATCCACTCCAAAATCTCAAAAGGTCCTACAAACCGTGGTGCGAGCTTAGAGCCCTTTCCATAACGAATTGGACTCTTGTGTAGCTGCACTCTAAGGAATACCCTGTCACCCACTAAGAAGCTCTGATTAGTCCTCTTAGCATCGACATACTTCTTCTATCTATCCTATGCCTCCTAAAGTCTCTGCCTAATTAGTGTGACCTGCTGCTCCATATCCTGAACTAACTTTAGACCAATGGCAACCCTGTCCTCTATTCGATCCCAACTTAATGGTGTCCTGCATGGTCTGCCGTATAAAGCCTGGAAAGGAGGCATACCCAACGAGCTGTGATGCCCATTATTGTAGGAAAACTCAACCAGATACAGATACTCCTCCTATCTAGACTGATGGTCCATAACATACATACGAAGCATGTCCTCCAACACCTGATTCACCCGCTCTGTCTGTCCATCTGTCTCGGGATGATAAGCGGAGCTAAAGTTGAGCTGTCTGCCCAATGCCTGCTGCAAGGCTCTCTAAAATGCTGAAGTGAATACAGAATCCCTATCAGAAATGATGCGGTGAGGTACTCCATGTAATCTCACAATATCATCTAAGAATACTCTCACCACTGTTGGCGCATTGTACGTCGTGTGTACAAGTGAGAAATGTGCCACCTTTGGTGCAGGAGCACCCGCACATGATCAGGATATAGGTCCGCATGATGACATACATGATCAGGATATAGGATAGTTATCAGCATGATGACAGGATAGTCTATTTTTAGTATGTTTGACTTTCTCATGTAATAAGGTCCACTGGACCGATGCTATGTATTAGTTCAGCCTAGGAGTATGTGTAGGCAGTTAGAGATCGGGATAAGATAGTCTGAGTTGTCCTCTCTCCCAGCCGCTTGGAAGCTCCCAGCCGCTGGGAAGTGAAGTTGGTAGTACTCGAAGGATTTGTTATATATACCTTCGATCTGTTAGGGTTTAGACACATTGAGTTCATGTTGATAGTTCATATTGATGTTGATAGATGTATTGGTGTTGTGTTGAGTTGAGAGCAGTTCAGACATTGTGAATCTGTATTCAGGACTTTTGAATTTCAATTGAATAAGATCTCATCTTTGCATTATCTGATTGTATCAGTTGCATCTGTGTTGATTTCTTTTCCGTTTGCAAGTAGATGGGTATTTTCAACCCTTCCACCGGTTGATCCTGCAAATCGGTGGAATGGTCCTGTATCATAGTTTAGGTTGCATTTGTGTTTTCTGTTTATGCATTGCATTGTTCAGGAGATCAGTTAGGAGCATGCTGTGAATCAGCCTAGCATCCTCATGTGCTAGGTCTAGAAGATAAGTTGTTAAATTTTGGTTTGAAGGTGATCCGGCCCGGTCGTCACATGATCTTTGTGAAATAGAGTGGTTCGGAGTGTTTACATGCAGTGGAAGGATACACAGGAGTCTGCATGTGCGTTTCTAGTCAGAACGAGCCGCAACATCATCTGCGAATCCATCGCCATCAGGATCGGGTCATGAAGTTGTCGAAGTTTGCATGTTACAGGTGCATCATGATGTTTTGAGTTGGATATATACTCAGTGTATATATTGCAGTCAGGATCATCTCTCGGGGAAGTTCATCATCCGCATATCGCTGACGGATGCGGGTGTGAAAGTTAAGTTTTTTTGGCTAAGTGTTGAAGAGTTCATCAGGATGATGTGTGACGTCATCGTCATCAGGATATTAAGAAATCCCTCAATGCGAGTTTATCCTGTTGTCGCTAAGTGGTTAAGTATCGGCGTAGGCAGGAAGTTGTATGAGCATCATCGGGAGGTTTCGAGGTTTCGAGGAACCGGATGTTTAATATCATGATGCTGTTGCTTGTATCGTCGGGCAGTGGAGCATCGAAGGCAAGTTGTTGAAGTGCAACGTCATCAGGATATTAGAAGCAACCGGATATTTGGATATCCTGCTGAAGAAGGTGATAATGAATATCATGATGATGCCGCTTGTATTTGGCACCCGATGAACAGTGCAACCGGAGGATGTTTGCGCCCGTTGATTATCATGATGATGATGATAGGCGACAGGCGGAGGAGGTAAATAGTAGTCGACAGGAGGATATTTGCGATCATCCGAAATATGATGATGCTGTTGAAATGTGATGATGCTGTTGGTGTCTCTAGGAAATATGATGATGATGTTCAGCCGATAGAGAATTTTATCATGCTGTTTGTATTGTTGGCTACTCCTTCCTGTTAGATAGCTTCCGTTGCGTTCCACTCTGCATCATAGTGGTATCATATTGATGTTGATAGATGTATTGGTGTTGTGTTGAGTTGAGAGCAGTTCAGACATTGTGAATCTGTATTCAGGACTTTTGAATTTCAATTGAATAAGATCTCATCTTTGCATTATCTGATTGTATCAGTTGCATCTGTGTTGATTTCTTTTCCGTTTGCAAGTAGATGGGTATTTTCAACCCTTCCACCGGTTGATCCTGCAAATCAGTGGAATGGTCCTGTATCATAGTTTAGGTTGCATTTGTGTTTTTTGTTTATGCATTGCATTGTTCAGGAGATCAGTTAGGAGCATGCTGTGAATCAGCCTAGCATCCTCATGTGCTAGGTCTAGAAGATAAGTTGTTAAATTTTGGTTTGAAGGTGATCCGGCCCGGTCGTCACATGATCTTTGTGAAATAGAGTGGTTCGGAGTGTTTACATGCAGTGGAAGGATACACAGGAGTCTGCATGTGCGTTTCTAGTCGGAACGAGCCGCAACATCATCTGCGAATCCATCGCCATCAGGATCGGGTCATGAAGTTGTCGAAGTTTGCATGTTGCAGGTGCATCATGATGTTTTGAGTTGGATATATACTCAGTGTATATATCGCAGTCAGGTTCATCTCTCGGGGAAGTTCATCATCCGCATATTGCTGACGGATGCGGGTGTGAAAGTTAAGTTTTTTTGGCTAAGTGTTGAAGAGTTCATCAGGATGATGTGTGACGTCATCGTCATCAGGATATGACGTCATCGTCATCAGGATATTAAGAAATCCCTCAATGCGAGTTTATCCTGTTGTCGCTAAGTGGTTAAGTATCGGCGTAGGCAGGAAGTTGTATGAGCATCATCGGGAGGTTTCGAGGTTTCGAGGAACCGGATGTTTAATATCATGATGCTGTTGCTTGTATCGTCGGGCAGTGGAGCATCGAAGGCAAGTTGTTGAAGTGCAATGTCATCAGGATATTAGAAGCAACCGGATATTTGGATATCCTGCTGAAGAAGGTGATAATGAATATCATGATGATGCCGCTTGTATTTGGCACCCGATGAACAGTGCAACCGGAGGATGTTTGCGCCCGTTGATTATCATGATGATGATGATAGGCGACAGGCGGAGGAGATAAATAGTAGTCGACATGAGCATATTTGCGATCATCCAAAATATGATGATGCTGTTGAAATGTGATGATGCTGTTGGTGTCTCTAGGAAATATGATGATGATGTTCAGCCGATAGAGAATTTTATCATGCTGTTTGTATTGTTGGCTACTCCTTCCTGTTAGATAGCTTCCGTTGCGTTCCACTCTGCATCAACCTTGGTCAACTTGTCGACTGTCACCATGATGGCATCATGGCAATGCAAAGCATAGGAAGACCAACAATAAAATCCATGGAAATGGTGTCCCATTTCCACTCTAGTATCTCATGTGGGTATAAAAGACCCATTGGATGCAGATGCTCGGCCTTGACCCTCTGGCACTCAAGGCATCGAACAACAAACTCTGCAATATCTTGTCTCATACCCGCCCAATGGTATAGCTATCATAGGTCAGCATGCATCTTCTTCACCCCCGGTTGTGCTACATATGGTGCTCTATGAGCCTCTAATAATACTACAATACATAGGTCACCTACGTAGGGTACATAGATGCGTTGTCGATGACGAAGTAACCCATCTGCCTCAAATGAATACCCTACAAACTTGCCCACAAGGGCCCTCTGTGAACTGATCTCCTGCTGCACCTCAGGAAACCACTCATCCTTAGGTAGATGCTGAATAATGTATCCTCTCAAGTCCACACTCAGAGTCAATGTCAAGAGCTCATGGCGCCTCTAACTCAATGCGTCAGCAACCATGTTCTCCTTCCCTTTGATGTAGTGGACATCAAAATCATACTCGCAAAGAAACTCCATCCAACGCCGCTGACGAGAGTTCAGATTTGGCTATGTAAAGATATACTGAAGGCTGTGGTGATCTGAATGGAGCTCAAAGCAATGACCCAATAAGAAATATCTCCAATGAACTAGAGCATGAACCACTGTCGCTAACTCCAAGTCGTGCACGGGGTAGTTCAGCTCATGGGTCTTGAGCTTTTATGACTCATACACGATCGCTCTACCACCCTGCATAAGTATGGCTCCCAATCTCTTAAGTGATTCATCTGTGCAAACCATAAAATCTGTTGCAGGATCAGGAACCGCTAAAATGGGAGTGCTGGTGAGACGCTCCTTAAGGACCCCGAAGGCCCTCTCACACTGCTTAGTCCATAAAAAGCTCTTCCCTTTCCACTGAAGGGAAGTGATGGGGTGCTCTATCTGAGAAAAACCCTCAACAAAGCAACGGTAATAACCAGCTAACCCCATAAAACTCTTGACCTCTATCACACTGGTGGGTACTGGCTAATCTCTGATAGCCCTGATCTTCGATGGATCTACTGAGATTCCATCACCAGATAGGATATGCCCCAGATACTGTACCTCTATCCTGAAAAATGCACACTTCGCCAAGTTCCCATAAAGATTCTACTCCCTCAAACACTATAGAACCTAACGTAGGTGCTCCTCATGCTCCTCCTTGATCCGTGAATAGATCAAAATGTCATCAAGGAAGATAATCATGAACTGATCTAAGTAGGTACGGAACACCCCGTTCATGAGACTCATGAACACTGCAGGGGCGTTCGTCAACCTGAAGGGGACCACAGTGAACTCATAGTGGCCATATTGAGTTCGAAAGGTAGTCTTATGGATGTCCGCCTCTGTGATACATAACTGATGATAACCGAACTTCAGGTCAATCTTAGAGAACACCCTGGCTCCCTGCATCTAATCAAAAAGATCGTCAATCCTGGGCAGAGGATAACGGTTCTTCACCGTCACCTTATTCAACTGCCTATAGTCCATGTACAATCGAAGAGACCCATCCTTCTTCTTCATGAAGATGATAGGAGTGCCCCAAGGTGAAATGCTCAGTCGGATGTGCCCCTTCTCGAGCAAGTCCTCAAGCTATAACTTGAGCTCTGTGAGCTCATGTGTGGTCATCCTGTAGGGTGCACAAGACACTGGCTCAGGACCCGGCACTAAGTCAATGTGAAAGTCTACCTCACGACGGGGTGGCATCCCTGATAAATCTACTGGAAACACATCGGTAAACTCTCTAAGGATGGGATGATCATCCAAAGATGCCTCTGGCTCGTCATCTGATTTGTCACTCACTGTGATGGAAAACATCTAGCATCCCTTCCGCATGCAGCGCTTAAGCTGCTGAGTAGATATCATACGCACTGCTGTGGGCTTCTGCATGCCCACTAGCTCCACTGATGTACCATGGTCATCTAAGCAGCTAATCGCCTTTCAGCGATAATCTAGCTTGGCTCGATGAGCCGCAAGCCAGTCCATACCCAACACCACATAGTAGGATCCTAATGTCATAACTCTAAGGTCACATACTGTGGCAAAGGGTCCCAAAGAAATCTCACAATCATGGACTAAGGCATCTACTATCATCTTGGCCCCTGAGGCCAACTCAACCACCCACCTATCACCCTGCCTAGAGGCCACCATCCTGTAATGCTCCACTAATAATAGAGATATGAAAGAGTCAGTAGCACCAGAATCAAAGAGAATAGAAATGGGGATACCCCTTATCATACCTGACGTCTCAATCACTGACACCTAAAAATCAGCTTGGCGGTTATCAACTACTGTGAATATACGGTGGGACCTACCCACATCTCTAACAGTCTACTTAGATCCACCTGCACGAGGTTGTCCCCCTGCTGTAAAACCCTATGGACACTCTCTGGCTAGGTGTCCTGCTCCACCACAAACATAACATGGGCCCCTAGCCTATACCTATCTAGTCTGAGTTCTACTTGACTACTTCTGTCCTAACCTACCAGTGGATCCCTGTAAGCCCCTATATGACTACTGTGACCTCGCGGGTCCCGCAGGTGGTCCCTGTTGCCTCTGATCTCTGTGTGGGCCCTACTACTACCAACCTATATTATGTCCCCCATGTGCTCTATGTTGTGTCCTAGCTCTCTACTGCTGCTATGGGGGCCTAGGAGGTAAGGGTGTGGACCTATATCCTCCCCTATGAGGAGGCTGTGATGGTCTACGGAAACTCTGTTAATGCTGCTGCTACCCATGATCTTGAAACTGAGGGCGTGAACTCTGCCCACATCCCTAAATCTCCTCAGTGATATATGCCTTCTCAGCAGTATCACTCAAAGTCTGGGGGTCTGCCATGCGAATAGGCCCTGCTATGTTGTGGTTCAGTCCTCTGATAAACTTATGAACCAAGAGTTTCTCGTCATGGAGATACTCCGCATATCGAGACAACTTGGTAAATCTACCCTCATACTAAGCTACTGTAAGTCCTCTCTACTGGAGGTCATGAAAGTTGTCTATGTGACGCTGCCTGTAATGATCTAATAAGTATTGCACATTGAAGCGCTCAATAAAGGTCTCCCACGTGAGAGTGTCTAAAGATAGGTGACGCTTGGACTCCTCAGTGCGCCACTAGGTAGCTACTGCATCTCGCAATAGGTGTACTACTACACAAGCCTTCGTGTTGCCCTCGTAAGGATGCAACACGAAGCATCTATCTAAGCTGATGAGCCAGGCCTCTACCTCAACTCCCTCTGTGGTCCCAATGAAAGTAGGAGGGTTCAGCCTCAACAAGTCCCTAATGGGATCTCCTCTGTCTTTGTGCCCTCTGATAGGCTCATCTATGTAATAGTCATAAGGTCTGTGAATAATGTACTCAACTCGTACTGCCTCATCATGCCTAGCATGACGTGGAGGGCTTCTGCTATGGGCCCTGTCAGCTGAACCAACCTCCTCTGTCGTCATCTCTAGCACCTCAACATATGGCTCCACACGTGGTGCCCCTCGTAGCTCAACGTGGGGCTCCACACGTGGCTCAACACAGGACTCTGTTCATGGCTCTACACATGGCTCCTGGGCTCAACACGTGGCCCTACGCGCGAATCAGCTACAACCGGTGGAAGCCTATCTAAAACTACCTGTAATATCTGTGGCCCAATATTTGGTAGGGCTGGTGGCACCTACGATGCCTATAGGACTGGTTGATCTTGTCTCTCAACTGAAGAGTCATTGTGCACCTCGAGGGGTGGAGTGTGGTGAGACTGCGCCCACCAAACTCGTCGAGGAGGCATCCTACAAAAATGAGGTAACCACAAATTAATCAAAGTTGTGGAAATAATAAAGTGCCCTAAAAAGCCCAGTGTTTAAACTTAGGCTCTGATACCAAATGTCATGCCCACATTTCCCATGTGATCACGACACACAACACACATGTCATGTCCACATTCCCCATGTGGTCATGACACGAATTATAAAAAACTTTTCTACCTATCCCTAGGAACGCCCTCACACGCATATGCGTGCTTGGTGGCAATACACAAAAGGCGTAAACATGTCAACATAATTTGGGGAGGTGCATTGTCCCACATAGTCCCCTGCGTGATGATAGCCATCTAGGGGATATATGACACGAAGTGTGTCACTTTTAGGGTTGGAACGATTTGAATCCGAACCCTAAGCTTCCTAGGTGTGAAGATGATTTCGCCAACTTCGAAACCTAACCCTAACTTAGGTCAAAATGAACTTGAAATAATGATTAAGAAATAGTGGTAAGATGGATGCATGATTAAAGTGAAATGGTGAAATAAAATTAATAAAATATTATAAAATTAAAACCCTAGAAATTTAGGAAAAACTAGACAGCATAACGCGTTTTCAATAATCAAATAAAAAAAATTTAAAATAAAACTCCAATAAGTAAATAAATAAAATTTTAATAATAAAAAACTAAACTTAAGAACCAATTTAAAAACAATTTAAAATAACAAAATAAATATCCTGTCAAGGTCAAATAAATCAACCTTGCATAAAAAGGTAAAAAAAATTTGAAATAAAAATAATAAAATAATAACAAGATGCCAAATTTTTTTTTTTCAAATTTGAGTCCGTTAATAAATATAATTTTGGCATTACATTTATTAACGAACTCAGAATAATAAAGGAGGGAAGAGATTAATACACTCATTCCCGTAAAATAATAGTAAAATTGATAAACAATTAAAAAAATAAAATCACGCAAGGAAAAATAAAAATAAACCTCCCAACTCAAATAAATTAAATCCAAATGAAATACCCTTCCCAACTTAGCAAAAATTAATCCCCCAAAATAAAATTAATTCACAAGGTAATAAAAAAAACAAAATGCAAATCCCCATATAAAATATAAATCAATTAAATGAGCACAAGAGAAGAATTAAAAGAAGGGAAAAAATAAAAGTTTTAAAATAAGGAAATAAAACAATTCCCTCACAACTCCTTTCAATAAAATATTATTCCAAAATTGAGAAGCCCTAATATCTAATTTAAAATTGGTTATCTAATAGAAGCCCTAATATGTATTCTATTGTTTTCTCTTGTTTGGTTGCCCTAATCCTCTATCTCAATTTTTTTTCTTATTTTTCTTCGTTGTTTTGTTTTCTTCTAGTGAATGCAGGTTAGGGTTTTCTGATAGAGCTTGGCTGCCATGTAAAGATACCCCATGGAGGTATATTTAATATATTTCTTTAATCTTTAGTAGGGTTTTTATCTCTTTTTTTATACCAATCTATATCTGTGAGTACACAAAACCCCATTGGCAGGTGAAAGGCAACAAATAAGTTGTGGCCGCTGTCGCAAGGGTCGCTGTGGCGAGGCGGAGGTTGGGTGCTGGTTCATGGGAGTCCAACGCAGAGGGGTTAGGGGAGTGTCAGGGGTGAAGGCAGCAAAGGGGAAACACACGAGAGAGGAAGTTTAGGGTGTGGCCGCAGAGGAGGGTAGTGAAGGCAGCGCACTTCGAATGAAGCAACAGTGGGGAGGTTGCTTGCTGTAAGTGGCAATGGTGGGGAGGCTGCGTGGGAAGCAGTGGGGGTAGTTACGGCTAAGGGAGGGTGTGGGGAGGAGGCTGCGCCTCCACCCACACCCACTACACAACATTAGAGATCTCGGCGAGGAAGGCAGTGGGGGCAGGATGGGTGCCATCGCCCATCTCAGTCCCAAAAAAAATCTTATATATATATATATATATATATATATATATATATATATATATATATATATATATATATATATATATATATTTAAAAGGAAAAACGTTAACAGCGGTTTACACACAGTCTGCTATCAATTTTGACCTCCATTTTTTTTTAGTATTTAAAAACTCAACTCTGATAAATATGTATTGACTGTTACATATATATATATATATATATATATATATATATATATATATATATATATATATATATATATATATATACTGATATATATATACACACACTAATATATATATATATAACAACAACTCAGAATAGGTATATTCTCTATTATTGCATATATATATATACACTTATTTATATATATATACATTTTTATATATATGTAAGTGTATATATATATTTTAATATATACAGCAAATAAAAATTTTGTGTTCCTTATAATTTCAATATACACAGTAAAAAAAAAACAAAAAATAGCAAGTTAGATGTTTAAATAATATAATAAAAAGTATATATATATATATATATATACACACACTCTGCACTTATTTTCACAAAACAATGGTTTAAAACAGAATACCAACTTGCAAATTTTAACATAAATAAATCAATAGCACTTCTTTTTTTTTAAGCATAATTATTCATGAATAACTCTTTTTTTTTCTTTTTAAAGAATTCATATAAGTTAGAATATGCATTTTGATCTACATTTTGTTTTCTTTCCAACAACAACTAATATAATGGAACTTTCAATTCAGCAAACAAAAAACAAATCTCAATTCCTCTTTCTTGCAAGAACTAGAAATTTATTTAACACTCATATATTTTTTTTGTAAGGAAAACATGATAGAATTGTATATATAATTTCTCATTCATTTTTCAAACTATAAACTCACAACTTAGGGAATGAACAACATTTTAATTAAAACATAGAGCATGTTTACATTGCAATATTTATCACAGCGAACTCCAAGGGCAAAATAACTAAACAAAAATAAATACAATAGGGCCACAAAGGCCATGGCTCAAACAGCCAATAATAAAAGATTATAAGAACACAACAATGGACTTCACATCAAGCTTCATTTCTTCATTTAAACACCTACAAATAAAACATAACAAGAAGGGAAAACCCAGCCACTTCGAAATGCCCTCCTCCCTACCGTAGACCTGCAAGAGGGTCACCCCTGAGCTAGGGAGGTAGGGATTCACACGGTTGCAACACACCACAACAAGAACCAAGTAACAACAACACAAAATAAACCCCAAGGATAAACATATAACACAACTCATGAAAATGAGTTTGATGGAGGTAGGGAATGGACCCCTCTACTTCAAATGCCACACCAAAATACCAATCTCATGGCCTCAAGTCAAAACCTCCAAAATCACAACTCCTCAAATATCTCAAAATAAACTCTCATGGCACTCTTGCCATTCAAATAATCTCCACAACAAGTAAAAATCCCTCAAGGCCATAAATAGCACTAAAATGGGAGTGACCTTAAGGAGGTTCCTTTCCCCTACCCCATACAAGTTGAGCCTTACCTCCAAATGGAGGTACTCTCACCAAACTCCCATCCCACACAAAAAAAGAAAACAACAAACAATGAAATCCACAACCACATCAATAATAAATAATCAAGGGTAAAGAAACATAGTCATGAGACTTACCTTCAAAAGCCCTATAATGGAAGCACGTTTGTTGATGAGCTCCAAGCTTATCCAAACCTTCTAATCTCTAAAATTCCTCTAACTTTCCAAAAATTGCTCAAAATAGAAAGAAACTCTAAAATGTAAGAACCCCACACTCCTCAACAAGAGGAGGTAAGATAGGCCTTCTAAATTGGCCTTGAGGAATGAGAAGGTGACACTTGTCACCTTCTCCTTCCTCCTCCTATGCCACTTGCAAGGGAGAGGAAGTGTGAGGGTGACAAGTGTCATCCTCCAATTCTATCTCAATCCTCACCTTATCCACTTGTGCTCTCACACATGTGTGAGGACAAGTGGTGAGGTGGCATTCCCATTCAAACCTCCATGAGGATAAGGGATGCCATATGGCATCCTCTTATTCTCTAAGAGAGTCATCTCCCTCCAAGATGCTCTCACATGTGTGTGAGAGTCTTGGAGGAAGATCCCACACACTTGGGAGTCTTGGAGACCTCCCAAGTCTTCCTAGGGAAGGGATTCCCAAACTTTGGGAAGGGAGATGAGTCTTTCCCAAAGCATGACTCATCTCCCACCTTATCTAATTCAAATTTCGTCACTTTGACTAAACCTTAGTTTAGAGTGACCAAAAGTGAGTTAATCCAAGGGTTAGTTAGTCAAAATTGACCCTAGACCCATGGGTAACCACCTAGGGTAGATTTTGGGACACTAAGGTTCATCAAGGGGGTCATAAATCCACTTTAAATGGCCTCAAAAATAAAAACAATTACCAAGTGGTATAACTCAATAAAATTTATACAACACATAATATTAATTAATTAAACAAGGGGATACTAGGCCAAAATGATAAAAATTAAATCAAGCGCTTAAATCAACACTCAAGTTCAAACGTGATCCTCATCCCTCTTGGGAATGAATTGGTTTCACAGGGAATAACATATGTGTGAATTCTACCTCCAATTTCCCATGGCCTGGGAATGTAATCCCTCACATCTCGATCAAGTGTCAATCATATCATGATAAACATAGCCGAAGCAACTGGAATTAAATTCATGCCATTAAATACAACAATAATCATCTATAACATAATTCCAAATTAAACTGCATTTTTCTATCACAAGTCAAATAATCATCATCACATAAATAACTAGAAATCACATCACAGAACATCATCTAATATATCTCGTATGTCGAATCACAAAATAGCATCAAAATATGATCAAATCGAATCACCATATGTCTAATCAATGTCATATCAAAAATCAGGAGATATATACAAATCTACATAATGAAACCATAGTCTCTAAAAGTCTGATAATGTCATCAATTGAAATGCATAACGATCAAAATAAGGAAGGAAAAATAATCGGCCTCACAAAAGCAAAGCATACCGGTGTTATAACAAGAGATTGAGAAAGATTGTAGAAATTACAAATGTGAATGTTGATGAAGGCATGGAAAGACCCTCAAGGTATTATGAGTATGAAACAGGTGATCAAAATGATGTCTCAGACCAAGAAGAACAAGTCCCAAATCTAGTTCAAATTCAGACTGATCCGGAGAATCCTAAAATACAAGAAGAAGAGACAAGTTTGGATGAACTTGTCCAAGAATTAGAAGTGCAAGAAAATCTCAAAACTCCCCGGTATGTAAGACTGAATCATTCTGAAGATCAAATCATAGGAGATAGAAGCAAAGGTGTTCAAACAAGAAGAAAAATTGCTCAAGATTTAGTGAAGTATTGTTTGGTTTCAAAAATTGAACCAAAATCAGTAAGTGAAGCATGCAATGATGAAAGTTGGGTTAAAGCAATGGAGGAAGAATTGATGCAGATTGAAAACAATCACACTTGGGATCTTGTTCCCAGACCTAAGGACAAAAATGTGATTGGGACTAAGTGGGTCTTTCAGAATAAACTGAATGAAGAAGGTGAAGTAGTAAGAAACAAAGCCAGATTGATCTGTGAGGGTTATTCTCAAGTAGAAGGAATTGACTTTGAATAAACTTTTGCTCCGATGGTAAGAATTGAAGGAGTCAGATTATTTCTTGCCTTTGCTACCTTCAAAGATTTCAAGGTCTATCAGATGGATGTCAAGTCTGCTTTCCTAAATGGCGATTTGGAAGAAGAGGTATACATTAAGCAACCGAATGGATTTTAATTGTTTGATCATGGAGATATGGTCTGCAACTTGAAGAAGGTGTTGTATGGACTCAAACAAGCCCCAAGAGCCTGGTATGAAAGATTGGACAAACATCTTTTGAAGATTGGTTTCAATAAAGGTACTACTGAGAGTAATCTATATTTTAAGCTTGATCATGAAAATATCTTGATTGTTGAAGTATTTGTTGATGATATCATTTTTGGAGGAAAAGATAGTATGTGCAAGACTTTTGTGAATCAAATGCAAAGTGAATTTGAGACGTGTATGTTTGGGGAAATGAATTTCTTCTTGGGTTTGCAAATCACTCAAACAAAGAAAGGAATCTTCATATCACAGACCAAATATGTGAAATAATTGTTAAAAAAATTAGGATGGAAGATTCAAAGGAAATAAATACTCCCATGGCAACTGGATGTAAGATGAGTAAAGATGATGAATCCCTTAAGTCTGATTAGAAAAAATATAGGTCAATGATTGGAGGACTGCTCTACCTTACTCAAACTAGACCTGATATTATGAATGTTGTTGGTCTTGTTTCTAGATTCCAAGTTGATCCTAGATAGTCTCATGTCATGGCAATCAAGAGAATTCTCAGATATCTGAAGGGAACAGTTGAATATAGATTATGGTATCCTAAGGATCATGATTTCTCTCTTCATGCATATACAGATGCTGATTGGGCAGGAGATGTGGATGACCGGAAAAGTACTAGTGGTGGTGCATTCTTTTTGGGAAAAAGATTGGTTTCTTGGCTAAGCAAGAAACAAGAGGCAATATCTCTGTCCACTGCAGAAGCAGAGTATATTGCAGCAACAAGCAGTTGCAATCACGTATTGTGGATGAAGCAAATGCTAAGAGATATCAGAGTGGAGTATGAAGAACCTATCACAATCTTCTATGATAATTCAAGTGCAATAAATATATCAAAAAATCTAGTGTTGCATTCAAAGACAAAACATATATCCATCAAGTTCCACTTTTTGAGAGAGCAGGTGAACAAGAATGAAGTCAGATTAGAATTTGTGCCCTCAAAGGATCAGATTGCAGACATTTTTACTAAACATCTACCTATGGACTCTTTTGAGTATCTTAGGAGAAGTTAGGGGTTATTACCCCTTCGGTTCTGAATTAAGGTGCACTGATGTGCATTAGTCTGGTGGATCCCACAGTCATATCTTGTGATCCAAATTGATGTTAGGAGGCTGCTACTCAAGGGGAGCAGTCTGTATGCTTCTAAAGTATGAGAAGTGGTTGCAAGTATGTGCCCTTTGCCATTGATGTCAAAGGGGGAGAGAATACATGTGAAAAATAAAGTGGTTACTTATCAAAGGGGGAGCAGTAAAGGAAGAGAAGACATGTGAACGGTTGTTTTTGATAGGGGGAGCTATGTCATTAAGTGAGGAGAAGTTCTTGTCTTGATGGTTAAAATAGTTTTTCACATTATATGTTGCCATCAATGACAAAGGCAGAGATTGCTGCAAGTATGGGCCTAACTAGTGTTGTCATTAATGTCAACATACTCCTGTTGCATTGATGTCAAGGATTGGATGAGTTGTATGCTAAGGATTTTGAGAAAATTAGTCCTATCAGAAACAGAGAAGATAGTGAAGACAGTGAAGCTCTATGAAGTGAAGATCCTAGCTAGATGAAGATCAGAGAATGCACATCAAAGGGTTTGTATATATATGTCTGAAGATGATTCAGTCAAGTTTTGAGAGGTTCGCATGAAAATGTGGAGTTATGACCATGAGAGTAAAACTGGTTCTAGCAACCGTTCAGAGGTGACAGAGTGACACAAATAGGTCTGGTGAGGTCTGGAAATACAATATCATGTTCTGCGGATATGGTGGCATGTTTAGGAGGCTAATGTGAATTGAGAACTCAATTAGTTCATGGTTTGGAGGTCCACAAGCAATCCTTCTAATGTGATAGTGTTGACCGATTGTGTTCTTGAGGTTCTAGTTGAAGATGCGAATGATTACAGTAAGAAAAAGTGGTGCGGATGTTTTTGGTGATTCAAGAAAGCTTGTGGGGGTCTCTAGATTGTGTTCAATTCATGTTGGTGGTCTACATTGAAGATTGAGCTTGTAATTGAAGATTTACCTTTGGGTGATGGTGTTCTTCCTAGTCTTGGCCGACCGGATGATTTGAGTATGTTACGGATGATCTTGAAGATGTTTTGTGAAGCATGGCGTGTTCCTCAAAGAAGATTGAAGTCCCAGTTATGTGTGGCTGACTATGTTGTAATGCGCATGAAGTTTTTGTAATAAGTCAAGTTGTATTTTTGTAATTGCTTTGTAATAAAATATGTGTATATTGTGCTGACTTTGATGATCATTCCAAAGTCGATGTCATGTATAAATGAGTTACGAATTCATTTAAAATGTAGAGTTGTGATGAGGAGGAGATAGTAGTGAAGACAAGCGAAAAGTAGAGCAGAGGTATTGAGCTTAAATGGAACTGACTCAAGCATAGTAGAGATGCTAATCTTTAGTTCAAGTATGTAATACTTATATTCTTCAGTAGATAGTGTGTCTCCTATAGGCAGTGGGCCTCTTGTGAGCAGTGTGCTCGTGCAGTGAGCCCTAACTGGCAAGTGTCATTTTATTCATATTATTCTTTTAACAGAGAATACCATCTTGGGTTAGTCACCCTGTGGTTTTTCCCTTAACTGGGTTTTCCACGTTAAATTCTTGGTGTTATATGTGTTGAATTTGTTTTTGCTCTTGAAATTTGCATTATGCTTCCATGATTGAATCAATTGATATGCTGTTAAAATATAAGAAGGTTTAAAGTGAATAAGGAACAGGATTTTGTTAACAACTGATTCACCCCCCCTCTCAGTTGTCTGTCCTAAATCCAACACAAACTACTCAAAGGATTTTGATGTCTCACTTCTATTTTCAAGAAACTATCCAGGGTCAGATCGGTTGCAATGCTATGTACTTTATTTTCAAAGATGAATTTTACTGAATGATGAAGGGTAGATGGAACTACCCCCATGGCATGAATCCATGGTCTACTAAGAAGAAGATTGTATGAGAGTTATTAGGCATGACATGGATAAGGGTAGGCAATGTCTTAGGTCTAGCCTTAAGAGGTAAGGTAATAGTACCTACTGATTGCCTACCAACATTATCAAAGCCACTAATGTTGAGTTTATCATCCGGTTGAATTAAAGATGTATCAATATTGAGTTTATGTAATAAATATATTCCAAAAACATTAAGACCTGATCCACCATCAATCATAGTGCATCTTATCCTCTTTCTAAATTAAAGATCATGAATATCATAAGTGGCTCATTTTGGTTTTGAACTTCTATGGGAGACAACTCATGTTGTTGAAATGATATATCAAATGATGTTGCCTGAATACACTCTAACAAAGATGCTACATCATTTGGTTTACTAGAAGGTGGAACAAATACCTTTTGAAAAGCCTCTTGGAGCATTTTTTGGTATGTAGGTGATGTTTGTATTAAGTCCCATAGAGAGATCTTAGTCCGAGTAGCATGAAACAGCTCGACAAGATCATATTCTTTACCAATATGAGTAGGAAGATGAGGTTCTTGAGGTAGGATAGGTTGAGAAGGTGGAAGAGAAACAGGCACATGCAGTACTTTCTTACTTTGTTTGTTATTACAGGTTTTTTATGTGTGAGCAATCATGTGATTCTATGACACATCTTGAACACCTTGAGTAATTTGTTTTTCATAATTGAGAATATAGCCAGTGAGTCGAGATGGTGTTGGATCACCTTGAACCATAATCACTGATTTGAAGCAAGGAGGCATATTATAAGCCTCATGCACAATTATTTTAGGAACATTAGTACACTTATCCACTATCTCCTTAGCGAGTGGAATAAGTCTATTAATGATGATTGAATTGACATTGTTTTCTTTTTTATTAAGCTCAACATCCATCCCCAAGGGATTTAATGTAAGAGACCTTAACTCGTCCACTAATACTTCATATTTTGAAGGGAGAACATTGGAATTAAGGGAAGGTAAAGTGTAGTTAAGTGAATTGTTGATGATTGTGTCTTAGATGATGCCTAAGGGGTCTGAACATGCAACCAAAGGAGAACTATCCATGGTTTTCACATCCTTAGTGATGTCTAAGCTACTTGGATATTCAACCAAAGGAGGAAGATCAAGGGTATTCACTTCCTTAGTGATATCCAAGGTGCTTGAACATTCAATCAAAGGAGGAAGATCTATATAAATATCATGTATAGGAGAAGAATTATTACCATCACTTTCTTCATGACCATTCATGGAGGTGATTTTATTAAGGTCTTCTAATATTGAAGGATATACATCCATGAGAGTTATGAATCTATCAAAATCAGATATGTAACCAAGGATTTAATGTAAAAATCATTTAAAGGTATCAATATCATACATGGATGTTATATGATCTAAAGCATAAGGATGTAGATTAATGAATTTGTAGAAATTTTCAAAATCCTTGATGTATGCATGCAAAGATACCAAAGAAGAACCATTAGAAGAAGCCATGATGAGATGAATTTTCTATTGTATGAAAATATAAATTCACAATTTATTAACCAAGCACTACCAAAATCTGGATACAAAGTTTGCAATCAAATACCTACAAGTGCAAGAGAAGCGAGGTCTTCCAAAAATTGTGATATTCTTGGTAACCACAAAAACTAATCTTGTAAATGTAGGATGTGTAGTATGTGAAAAATAAGTTCTTAAATAATATATCCAATTGAACACTACAAATATTTACAATGCTTTTCTTTGATAAGGATGCACTAAATGCAAGACTAGCCAGGGTTTTATCATCAAACCCTAGATCTTCAATGCTCACTTCTAGACCACAATTTTTTCGATGCAACCCTAATTTTTTAACATGAATGAAATTTATGAAATGATATAGAAATGCAAGATCATATTTGAAATGTTTACAACAGCAGAAAAATCTGAAACAAGATTTTAATTACAAACCCTAGGTTTTGAATTTGACTAGGTTTTTCAAAAACGCAATCTTTTCAACAAAAACCCTAGCGAAAGAGAGCTTCAAATGCAAGATGCAACACCATGAAATGATTATACACTATAATATAAATAAGATTTGATTCAAAAATTAGATATTTAAACCTTTTTTATGATGATCTATAACATACTCAACGAAAAATAATGCACAAATATGTCTTTTTGCAAACCTAAAATGTTTGATTTTTTCACTTATTTCAATGTAAATACACAAGAAATGTCATAGAAAAGTGAAGATGATAAGGTAAAACAACTTAAATCATTTAAAACAATCTAATAATGCAACAAGATTTATAACAACACGCCAATCTACAAACCCTGGGTTGGAGATTAGCTAGATTTTTTAAAAATGCAAAATTAAGCCATATAAATATGCAAAATGATGAATGAATGGAATCTAATCAGATCTAAGGAAGAAAATAGCTCATATCTGATGCAAGAAGGATGCCAAAGTGCAAGAAATAGGGGTTCACCAAAATGTTTAGTAGAAAAGAGAGACTAGCTCAATAGATCAAACTAGGTCAAACCATCTTCTACAAAACATTGGGGGCACAAACTAAGATTGAATTATACCTTAGAAGGAGAGCCAAACTATAGGGATCCTACCCTTTTGTTGTATAGATCTAAGCAATTAAGCTAGGATCAAGACATGAAACCCTAGTTAACAAAGATCTGAGTGAAACAAATTGTCGGTACTTGAAACCTAGCAACCAAATGGACAACAGAGATCAACAAACAATTCAAAAAAAATTCCAGAGGTTAGAATGCCCAGGAAAAGGGTGCTTGGGTGCCTTGGTCCTAAATTAGGGTTTGTAGAAACTACAAACTCTATCAGGTCTGTACTGGAGCAAGCTTGTTCTTCTTCCTGGATATCACCTTCTGAAGCCTGTCCATCTGACCTGCATACACAAAAAGAGGAAAAAGGTTGGGTGCCATTTAGGAGCTTGCCTCAGTCAAGCCCTGGGAATGGTGTTTCTACCTCCACAATAGCAAATACAATTGATAAAGAGTACATCCTGTTGATAACTGAGAGGGGGGGGGTGAATCAGTTATCCTAATTATTTCCCTTATTGAACTTTCCTTTTAATTGAAGCAGCATAAAATCAAACACAAAACATTAACCATGAAATAAGAAACACATGACACAGTATTTTTGACGTGGAAACCCTGTTAAGGGAGAAAACCACGGGGTGATTAACCCAAGAATTATTCTCTGTTAGAAGAATAGGAAATTACAAAAATGGCACTTGCCAATTAGGGCTCACTGCCCGAGCACACTGCTCACAAGAGGCCCACTGCCTACAAGAAGACACACTGTCTACAAAGTGATGAGAATCACAGTCTTGAACTGATTGGAAGCATCTGCATATGCTGGAGTTCAGTTCCGGTTAGGCTCAGTACACTGATCTGCTGCACTTCATCTTTCCTCTGTTCTTTATTCTGCTATCTTTCACATACCGGATCCTTTTTTCTACCTCTGCTCTTTCTCTGGACTTATTCGCATATCTCTCTACACACGCTTCACACTTCACAACTAAATCCATCCTCTATATATATCCGCACAAGTAATTTCATCACCTTTCTAGTCGGCATCCGGAACAGTCTAGTTTCTTATAAACTTTCATTCTGTCGGCTGAATCCTTCCTCACCAAGCAATGCGGATCAAGCATATACTTGTAGATATCATTAATCATGTCGGCCAAACATGATTCATGCCTTCACAACCTCTGTCATCAACAGTAACACATCCGGAAAGCAGTCTGATACTCTGCCAGTCAGTTCTTCCTCTGTTTTCACTGTCTCTCAGAAATCCGGTACTCAACCATTCATATCTTTTTCCTTGTCCATCACCGGAGGCTAAATCCTTGGAATATACCACTAAAGGTAGTCCTCTTGACTTCCCCAAATCCGCACTGCACCAAGACATTTCCTCTGAGAGGTCCGGACCAATCTGTCGGACCTTGCCACATGCTCTGTTCTTCTTCACCGGACCACAACATTCTTTATTCTGACTTCCGGTAGAGACACATTATGACTTGCGGATATGTGGGATGACCTTTGTTGCCATCAATGACAACAACCATGAATCCATATAGTGTCTCTTGCCAACAATCTCCCCCTTTGGCATTGATGGCAACACTTAGTGAAAAATGACTAAGTGTTTTCACTATGCTCCCCCTTTGCTGATGCTCTGTCTTTATATACAATTTCCGGAACTCCCCCTTAGTTGGATCCCTCATTTTTCACTGCTCCTCACTCCCCCTTTGACATCAATGGCAAAGGGTAGGGTCCGCACACCAAAATTTTCAAAAATTTTCTATATATAGCCGCATATTTACATACTCACATGTACTGAAGAATGTCTGCAAAGGATGTCTACAATTGGATCATTTCTGTAGCCCAACTTTGCTTCATTCTATCCAAAATTGAAATGTGACCACTTAGCAAAAATGCAAACGCTTCTGCCCGCTTGAGATCTGTCGGATCTTTTGTTTGGGCGGTGGTCTGAGCATCACTGATGGCCTCATGCATGGTTTCCAACTTAGGGATTATAATCCTTCTAAGTTCTCCCATCCGGTTGGTGATGTTCTTCCTTTCCTTCTCAAGATTCTTTATTTCGTTCAAGACTGCAATAGTCTGACATTCTTGATTTATTATAGAGGAAGAGAGAGGATCAAAACTTTGAGATAAGCTTTGTAGCTTATCCTGTTCCTCTTTTATTTTCTTGTCAAATGCTGCTGTTGCCTTTGACCAGGATATACAAAATTTATAGATATCACCGCCATCCTTAAGAGCATTCTCTAAGCTCCTTATTCCAATGCTTACAATCTTCCTATCCTTAGAGATTAATTCTAATATTTCTGAAAATCTCTTATCCAAAAATTCCTTCCGGACCTTTTCTTCAGCTGATTTTTCTAGAGAATCAAAATGTGTATCAACACTGCTGACTAAGGTTTTTAGATTACCGGAAGTGGAGGCTGTCGGATCTATTTGGATTGATGGCATGATCTTCACAAGTACTCCGGAGGCAGCCTCTATCAACTCACAGTCTTCCATATGAGACTTCAGGAGCTTTTCATTTGCCTTGGCATTTGCAAATGAAGCTATCTTCATTGTTTGTACTGGAGAGAGAGAGTCAAAATCAAATGGACCTTTTAGAAGCTCCGGTTCATCAATCTCTAGAGTTTCTTTACTCAAAAATTGTTGAACAGTTTGTGCAGTGTCTCTTGCCGGAGACAGATGTTTCTTTTCTTCTGCAGTCTTAGAACTGTCAACCTCTTTGTCTTTCACCACTGCTTCCTTCTCCTGTAGTTGCTCTTCTTCTTTGGATCCGGAGACTGTAGGGGAAACCGGAGGAGAGATGCTAACTTGTTCATGGGCCACTTCTTCTTGAGCAGAGGGTCCCAAGTCCTCACTTGTCTGTTCAGGGCTCACTTCTTCCGGAACAGAAGATTCCAAATCAGCAGCTGTTTCTGCACCTAAGTCCTCTACAACAGGAAGATTGAACCTTTTAAAGGCCTTCCGGAGGATCTCTTCTGTTTCTTGGGCCACTTTGTCAGTCTCACCAAGCATGAGTTGATTCATCCTGGCTTTGCTTCTGAACTCATCTTTACAGTCCTTGAAGATAATGTTCATTGTCTTGGGATCAATTTGAGGATATAGCTGAATAGCTATCTGCTCCCGGATCTCAAGATCTTTAGCATGAGCATTATTCTTTCTTACTTCCATTTCCTTCTCTAGGCTTTTAGGAATGAGAGATATGATCTCAATGAAAGCCTTATTGTATATGTTCAGATATTTAACTGTGGCTTCCTGCAGAGTCTTTTGGTCTGCCTCACTGAAGTCATCATAGGATTCAGTCATTGGTTGAAGGTTTCCATCCACCGTGACCGACTTGATTATGCTCTCTAGAGACAGAGTGGGCTTCTCAACAGATACCTCTGCCATTTCATCCTTGTCTTGGCCTGTGGAGGGCTTACCGGATCCTTTCTTCTTCTGTTTCTTTACTTCTCTTACTCCCTCATCTGATTCTGTTTCCTCTTCATCCTTTTGGCTTCCATAAGCCCTTGTGGCTTTTGTCTTGGATCTCTTACCGGATGCCTGGACTTCCGGTTTTGAACTTTTGGTTGAGGGAGGTGCAAATCTCTTTGTTGATCTGGTCCGGGTGGGAGCTCCAACCGGAGCACTTTCTTTGCTTTTCTCTTCTTCCTCGGCCTTCCTCCTCTTTTCCCGGCTGGCATCAAGTGCCTCCTTTGAGATACCTAGGCCTTGAGCAATGTGCTCTACTTCTTTTCTTACCTTTCTTTTAATCTCAGGTTCCCTGAGTTCTACATGTATTTTTACACTCAGCTCCTCAAAGGTTCCAAACCTTTCTGCCTTAGGATCTTTGGGCTGACTTAGCATGTGTTGAACATGCAGCTCCACTATCTGTTCATCAACTTCATACCCCATGGGCATGATCTAGACAGTCCTTGGCTCCACTGCCTCCATTAGGCACTGATCAGTGTCAACCATAAAGCACACTGAGTCCTTGTATTTCTCAATGAGAGACTGAGGAATTCTCTCTCTTGCTTGCATCATGCTCTGAAAGTTTTTGAAGTATCCCCATAGAGCTGAATTTCTCGCTTTTGCATCCCCAAGTCCATGCAAGTAGTCTCTTATCTGGACTGCAACAGGTTTGTCATTCTGCCATACCCATCCACTTGTTCCGGGTAGCTCATTCATGAAATAGAAGAATAGACATACAATAAGAGTACCATATTTAAAGGAATTCTTCTTATCCTTCTTGATTTTCTGTATGTTTTCCATTAATTGGCTTAGTAGTAGTTCGCAGAGATCATATTCTGCATTCTTTCTTAACATTTCATAAGCAGTGTATATTGCAGTTTCGGATACAGAATTCTCCCTGCTGGAGTGGTAGATCTTGTATCCTATTATCATTGATGCATATTTGATATCCAGATCGGAGATGTCTTCAATGGTCATTGCCCTTTTGTCAAATTTTGATCTGGTGGCCTCAGTTACAATGTTGTTCTTGACAGATTTGAGGATAGGTACTCCTCCGGAGGAGTATAGGCCAGTTACTGCTCTAATTGCCTCTTTTGTGATCTTGCAGGGTCTATCTAGCCATAGAAAGTTGTCATGCATCCTGCTCAGTACATACCGGACCCATTCATCCTCTTCAAAACAGGGGAAATGAATAAATTGCTCAAATTGTTTCTTCTGAATATCCTTATACTCTGGTTTAAGCTCAAAAGCATTGTCAATCAGCTGCTTGTGATAGAGGTCTCTTAATTTGAATTCCCCAAATTCCTCAATGTTTGCATGTATGTAAACCCTAATGTCTTCGGTGTGTAAAACTCCGTGAGGAACACTAGAGAAGGCTCCTAGTGGGTCAACCTCCAATGATTTGTAGGGATGTTTCTTGAATGAGGGGCGAGGTCTATCGGAGATTTTAACTATGTTTGGAGTAGCCATTCTTCAAAGATTTGCAGTGAGGTAATGAAAAACGGAGAATACCTTATGCGCCTTCGGTTTGCACGGAGTGGTTGGATTGATTTCTTTATCCAATAGCTTCGGCAGGAGATCCTTGGTGTGCTTGAAGAACCTTGTTGCAGAGCTCCACTTTTCGCTTCTTCTCGAGTACAGAATGAGCAAATGACCTTTGAGAAATCCCTTAAATTGCTCCGCGAACCCTAATACCTGTCTGCAATAAATGCTTCACCTACATCATTCCGGTTTGCCTTGTCTGGATAGCTTGGAGTATCCTGGATTAGTCCTGATCTGTGGATATCATCCGGATCTTTCAATCATGAATAAATCGAGGTAGCATATTACAAGATCATCTCAAACACTCTGTCCAATCCGCAGAACAAGATAGTGCATTTCCGGATCTTTCCGGACCTTTTTGTAATCCTTTATCATACCGGAGCATCTCCCTGAACAGGTCTTATTTGATCGATCATAGCTTCTTCATAACTCCATGCGGACCTCTGAAAACTTGACTGAAGTATCTCAAGACTCATATCTACAAACCCTTTGATCCGCATCTTGTGCCACATCCGGCACCACTTGTTTGGCTGGGGGAACAAGATTTTCTTTGAGTCTCCCCCTGAGCCTGAGCTTACTTTTTAATTTCCGGAAGAAATATCAGCACCAGAGTCTGGTGCGGATCCAACCTCTACATTCTCTGAACTTTTCTTTACCCAAATCTTGCTCATCTGATTCCTAACCTCATCCGCATTCATCTTTTGTTTACCCTTGTCTTGATTCTGATTATACACCGGACCTCTCTTGTCCTGATTCTTGTTTCTGCAGACTTTAGCATTATGACCGGACCTATTGCAGATTTGGCAAATAACATTTCTTTGCATATTTGACTGATATCCTCTTGATCTGCATTGATTAGCCCTATGACCTATTCTATTGCATGTGAAGCATCTACCTTTGAATAATTTGTTTACTTGCATAATTCTGCATTCATGGGATTTGTGTCCATACCTTTTGCAGTTGAAGCACTGTCCGGAGAAGGATGAATTATTCTGATTCATTCTCATTCTGCACTGATTAGCTTTGTGACCAAAGTGGTTGCAGCTGTGGCAGTATCCATTGAAGGATGGATATCTTTGAGCATTTGGCTGTCTTACCGGAGGTCTTCTAGGCCTGCTCCTTGGATTTTCTGATCCAAGATTCTTCTGACCGGATCCGGAGCTTTCTCCTTTCTCATATCCCAAGCCATACTTGTCATCTGTCCTCTTTTGACTTCCAAGAAGAACTTCAAGTTGAGCAGAACTTATCTTGAATTTCTCTTTATATTCATTTGCTGTTTGAAGGTCTCTTTTGAGAGAGGTAATTTGATCCTCAAGTTTTCCTTCATTATCTTTGGCATCTTCAAGATCAGATTCAAGATGTCTGATAATCCTGTCCATCTGGTGGCATTCTTCTGATTTTTCTTTAAGAGATTGTCTTAGATTGTCTTCAGCCTTTCTTTTTTCTTCAATCTCTTGAGTAAACTTTATAGTTCCTGATTCCATTTCATGTCTTAACATAATGACTTCTTTTGATAACTTTTCACTTAACTTGGTTTGCTCAGTCAATTCTTCATTTGTATTGCTTTCTTCACTTTGTCTTGCCAACTGTTGAAGCAGCTCCTTTCTCTTTTTTATAGAGAGACTTAATTTGTCTTTTAATTCTCTCATGAATTCATCAACCTGTTTGAGTCTTTCCTTTAATTCACTGACTTCAGAATTTGATTGTTCAAGATCCTCAAGGGCAGTCTTGAGTTGCTCCCTTAAACCATATGCATCCATTTGAAATCCCAGATCTTCCTCAAGCTGTTAGGCTCTATTAGGAGGAACTTGGCTCTGATACCAATTGTTGATAACTGAGAGGGGGGGGGGGTGAATCAGTTATCCTAATTATTTCCCTTATTGAACTTTCCTTTTAATTGAAGCAGCATAAAATCAAACACAAAACATTAACCATGAAATAAGAAACACATGACACAGTATTTTTGACGTGGAAACCCTGTTAAGGGAGAAAACCACGGGGTGATTAACCCAAGAATTATTCTCTGTTAGAAGAATAGGAAATTACAAAAATGGCACTTGCCAATTAGGGCTCACTGCCCGAGCACACTGCTCACAAGAGGCCCACTGCCTACAAGAAGACACACTGTCTACAAAGTGATGAGAATCACAGTCTTGAACTGATTGGAAGCATCTGCATATGCTGGAGTTCAGTTCCGGTTAGGCTCAGTACACTGATCTGCTGCACTTCATCTTTCCTCTGTTCTTTATTCTGCTATCTTTCACATACCGGATCCTTTTTGCTACCTCTGCTCTTTCTCTGGACTTATTCGCATATCTCTCTACACACACTTCACACTTCACAACTAAATCCATCCTCTATATATATCCGCACAAGTAATTTCATCACCTTTCTAGTCGGCATCCGGAACAGTCTAGTTTCTTATAAACTTTCATTCTGTCGGCTGAATCCTTCCTCACCAAGCAATGCGGATCAAGCATATACTTGTAAATATCATTAATCATGTCGGCCAAACATGATTCATGCCTTCACAACCTCTGTCATCAACAGTAACACATCCGGAAAGCAGTCTGATACTCTGCCAGTCAGTTCTTCCTCTGTTTTCACTGTCTCTCAGAAATCCGATACTCAACCATTCATATCTTTTTCCTTGTCCATCACCGGAGGCTAAATCCTTGGAATATACCACTAAAGGTAGTCCTCTTGACTTCCCCAAATCCGCACTGCACCAAGACATTTCCTCTGAGAGGTCCGGACCAATCTGTCGGACCTTGCCACATGCTCTGTTCTTCTTCACCGGACCACAACATTCTTTATTCTGACTTCCGGTAGAGACACATTATGACTTGCGGATATGTGGGATGACCTTTGTTGCCATCAATGACAACAACCATGAATCCATATAGTGTCTCTTGCCAACACATCCCCTAGGAGGGCAGAGGCAAATCTGAAGTAGAATGGAATGCTAACACAAAGCACAAAGGAAAGAGGCCACCATGAGAATGGAAACCCTTGTACACTTGTAGATGGCATCACAACTTGACTTAAGAAGTCACTGTAGCCTTCAAGATCTTCACAAGACCTCCAATATGTTAGTGCCACAACAATAATCCACAAAAGAGAAATATAGAGAGCATGAGAAAGAAAGAGAGAATTAAAGAGTGTAGTGTTATGTTGGAAATCGTCCTCCCACATGGAATGGCACATTTTTTCATATGTTAGCTCCTATTCTTTTGTGTTCTTTCACCTTGTTTGTTTCTGGCCTCCCTAGAACCCTAATTGACCTACATCTAACTGAAGAAATGTTGTATTATGAAGCAACTGATGACTAAACTGTAGAATAGACTTTGGATTTTGCACATCTTGGACCTCCTTAAGGTAGACATGAAGGAAAAGTTAGGGCTTGGACACAGGCGCCCGCGCCCCTGTCCTGTCCTATTTTTTTGGGTTTTGAATTTTAGCGGGGTGTTGGCTCCTGCCATACACCTAAGGATTCAGATTTCAAATTTTGGTTTTCGCGTGATGTTAGAATGATATTTTAAATATTTGAATTTCTAATGTTAGGTATTTAAAGAGAATTGAAAATCATTTTATTACACACAATATACATGCAAGCTTACTATGTCAAAACTACCATTTTTTCTATTGAAGATCAACATCTTGTTGAAGCTCTTTGAAGATATTGATATTTGCTATCATGGAGATATTCGATGGAGATTAGGAATCAAGATATTAAGACTATCTTTCTCTTCCTAGGGTTTTGTCAAGACTTTTGTATGATTGGGAGAAGGGTTGAAGCCTCCAACTTGAGCTTGGGAATCCTCTGCGGATATGGCTGCCTCACCTTCTTTTTCTACAAGTCTCCATAGCTCTCATCTCCTTGAGGTGATGTTGTTGAAGTTTCATTGGGTGAAACAATGTGTTGATCTTTCCTTAATTCTTGAGTCATCTATGGTTTTACATTTCAGCATAAACATATGATATATGAGTACACACATCTACAGATCTTTATCATTGGCTATTGTTGAGGTAGAAAAACCAAGGACAAGGCAAGCTTCTATATATACACAACCATCTTTCTCTGCCTTTTGTATGTACAGGTTGTGTCTGAAAAGATCTGGCGAAAAGGAGCGGCAAAAAGTTAGATATTGCAGATACAATAATCACAAAACTTTTGATTTCAGCATCGTGAAATATTCAGGACAAAAGAGCGGGTGCCCTAGTCCAACTAGACATTTAATTTGGGATCTAGAAATCTTTGAAGACCCTCTAATACCTAGTACAACATATTTTAGTCATTAGAAACTTTGTGGACACTAGAGCGAGCACCCATGTCTAAGAGGCCCTCAATTTCTAGGTACAAAATCTCTGTGATCTCTGCTCTATGTTTCTATAATTTGTTGATCAATATCTGTGTCAGAAATCAGTTTGCTATAGAATAATTGATAATTAGGGTTTCATGTTTTGTGAATGTCATAAGCTTGTAAAAACCTAATTAAAGAATCTACTTAGTCATAGCTAGCATAATAAGGATCTAGGAAATCTATAGCTTGATCTACATAATGAGCAAGCTTGGTTCCTACTTCCTTAATGTTTAGTGAGTGAAAGAGGGACTTAGTTTGGTTTATACAAACTATCATTATCCCACTTTTTCCTATAAACATTTTGGTGAACCTGTCATTTAAAAGAATTTGCATCCTTTTAAACATCAAATCTGAGATAGTTTGTTGTCCTAAATAATATTTAGATTGCAAACCCTCTTTTACGAAAAGTGCATGCATTGAATCTTGATTGATATCTTTAGCCTTTCATTAACAGAGTTTGAAATTACAACTTTGCGATTTACATAGTGATATCTTGTTTTATTTTCACAAAGTTTATGCTATATTACATTACATTTAATTGTTGGGTTAATTAGAAGATGTTATAGTGTCAGATTACTTTTTACAAGACTTTCATATGTATGATGATCTGTTTAGTTGTGATAACTTCAATATGTTAGATGAAGCCCTTGAGGACTTTATCTCGATTGAATATTCCACTACAACTCCTAAACCATCATTGTTTCAAAGAATAGTAAATGCAATCTATGTTCCTAAATCTCAAGAAGAACCTGTGAAGCCAAAAATAGTGGCCAACCTATGTTCGGTTGTGGCTCAACCACAATCTAAACTGATGCTCATTGTTAGAGGTCTTTCACCTTCTTCTCGACCCCCTAATTACATCTATAACTCTGCTAAACAAATAACACATCAAAATTCACAACAACCTAGTCACACTATGGTTTCGGGTCATCCCACAATAATGGGTTATACTTTTTGGCCAAACTTGACATTGAAATCAACATTTTGAACTAAATCTTCACTTTCTGACACCCATAGCCACTAAACTGTTAGGAATTTGAAGATGATGCGGACTAGTGATTTATGAGATTTTCTTTGTAGATTCTAAATATATTTTTTGAAAAAAAAATGGAGTTAAATTGTAAAAAGAATTGTGTCTCCTTTGATAACTAGTTTTTAATAGTAAACAACATTTTTTTAAAGTGATGTGCATTCTGTAGCACATAACTTTTTTTTACAAAGGATAAAATTCTGATTCTTTTGAATTTAGATTGGTAACACCAATATATAGGGCATGCATTTGGTTTCATAATGTTTTGTTGAATATTTTTTTAAATTAAGTTTTGAAGTCAAACCAATTACAATTTACACATAGGTGTATTCCATAAAACATAACTTTTTCTATATGTATTGAAATTCAATTTTTTTTTGTTGAAACAAGGACATCAATACCTAGGGCATAGATATTTTCCAGAATTTTTTTTCACTATTTTACTAATTTTCCATGTGTGTAGAACAGAGAACTTGATGTTCGGTGAAAAACCTACATTCACAAGAAATAAAAAATAAATATAGTAATCAAATTAAATATATTTAAAATTATACTTTTTGGAAAGCTTATAATAAGGACTATATACTTACAAAATATAAATTTTAAATGAATTCATTTAATCCCCCAAAAGGTAAATCAAAAGTGGTTTTTTATTAGCATTTTGATAGGTGTAGAGGAGACTCCATTATAGGTATGGTTTAAAACTAGCAGGGTTCTATCCAAGGGGGTTTGAATCTAAGAGGTTTGATCAAACCCTCTTCAATTAAAATCCTTTAAATGGAACCTTTCAAGGCTTAAATAATTATATTTTCTAAAAATATGTGATTTCAGCAAAAATTAGGATGTCCCAAAAAGTGTAACCCTTTATTGTGGTAGCACCCTTTCTCATACATATAATACATAGAATAGCAAACAAAGGAAACAACAATTGAGTATTCTAATATCTTTACTAGCTTCTCAACTGATGCTTCCTCAAGCACCTCGTTTAACACATAAAGTTGGTCAAGATTATGATCTTGTTGAGCAATTTCATGCTACTGCTACTAAGATTTCTCTTTGCTAAGATTTATGTTCTACACACATGGAAGCTTTCCATGTGTGCAGAACAGAAAACTTGATGTTCGGTGAAAAACCTACATTCACAAGAAATAAAAAATAAATATAATAATCAAATTAAATATATTTAAAATTATACTTTTTGGGAAGCTTATAATAAGGACTACATACTTACAAAATATAAATTTTAAATGAATTCATTTGATCCCCCAAAGGGTAAATCAAAAGTGGTTTTTTATCAACATTTTGATCAGTGTAGAGGAGACTCCATTATAGGTATGGTTTTAAACTAGTGGGGTTCTATCCAAGGGGATTTGAATCTAAGGGGTTTGATCACACCCTCATCAATTAAAATCCTTTAAATGGAACCTTTCAAGGCTTAAATAATTATATTTTCTAAAAATATGTGATTTCAACAAAAATTAGGATGTCCCAGAAAGTGTAACCCATTATTGTGGCAGCACCCTTTCTCATACATATAATACATGGAATAACAAACAAAGGAAACAAAAATCAAGTATTCTGATATCTTTACTAGCTTCTCAACCGATTCTTCCTCAAGCACCTCATTTAACACATAAAGTTGGTCAAGATTATGATCTTGTTGAGCAGTTTCATGCTGCTCCTGCTAAGATTTCTCTTTGGGAACTTATACAAACCTTTCCTACATACCATGGAATGCTCCAAGAAGCTTTACAAAAGGTGATTTTACCACCTACTTTCAAGCTGAATGATGTATTAATTCTCTTAGATTGTATGCATGCGACAAAAATAGATGTTCTGTTTAAACAAAATAAGTTGCCTTCTATTGAAGTTCAAAATCGGTATGATCCTTTGATTATCTTCATTACAATAAACAAGAAATTGATCAAGTGAGTTATGATTGATAATGGATTAGCTCTTAATGTTTGTGGTATTAATCTATTACATAAGATTAAGATTGATACTTCTTTGATTAAACCAGATAGACTTAGTATCTGTGGCTTTGATAATGTTGGAAGACAGTCTATTAGCACTATAATTTTACCTATACATGTTGGTCCTATGACTTTATCTACCCTGATTCATGTCATGCCTAGTTCCTTATCATATAATATGATTCTTGGTAGACCTTGGATTCATCCATTGGGGGCAGTTCCATCTACACTTCATTGTTTGATCAAGTTTATTTATAAAGATAAACTTCATACTATTAAGGCTGCTCCTAAACCAAATATTTGGTTACAAATTAAATTACAAAACAAGTTGCTCATCATAAGATTTTAAATAATTTGAAAGTTGATACATCAATTCCTCCTATCATAGAGAATGTTCTACAAAATTCTAAACAATCGAATGCATTCCTTGGTGATGATTGGGGTTCATTAGATTTTACTCCTACTCTATAGGAGAGTATAAACCTAACAACTCTAATCCTTAAGAATCAAATGTTACATCGATTTCATCAAAAGAATCTATGGAGATACCTAAAGAACCTAAGATTTATTTAGTAACAAATGCAGACAATACTTTTACTTACACTACACATTATGAGACCTATGAGGCTCCAACTTCTTCTAGAGATATGGCCTCTATTTATGGTCAAGGATTTCATATTCTCTATAAGTATTGTGACTATGTAAGTAATGGTTGCAGTATTAATCAACAAAGAATTTGAGTACCTATAGAATCTACTTTGTGACATTACTCAAGTGGCATTTGATGTAATCCTTTAAAGGAAACCAAAGCTTGTAGACATCCTAATCTTAATGTGAACACAATATCAACACTCAATTTGATATATCCTAAGATGATTGACACCAATTTTCCTCCAGGAGAGATCCCTTTGGATAGGTTTTCGACAGACGAAGCAATAATTGAATTCTGGAGAGATTATGATAACCTTCCAGGTTATCATCATAAACATGGATTACCATATCATTTAAATAATGATGCATATTTTAGAAAATCCACTTGTTCAATAAACGCTACTCTAAGATATAAGGAAGAAATGGAAGAACTGCCACAATCACCCAACCTCATAGAACCTAGTACTTTACTTAATGGAAATACTGTTGAAGTTTCTATGGACAAACATACTATGGAAAAGGTTATCCCTATAGGTGATTGTTTAAGTACAAAAGAAAAAGAAAATATGACCAAGTTGTTGCATAAATTTTCTGAATTATTTTCTTGGAACTATTCGGATATGCCTGGTATTGATCCTCAAATTGTAACACATAATATTGTATTACATCCTGATGCTAAGTTGTTTAAATAGAAGATCCATAAAATCAATCCTAAGGTTGCATTGTTAGTTAAAGCTAAGATAGAAAAGCTTTTATAAGTCAGGTTTATCCGCCCTATTGATTACTCACCTTAGATTTTGAATATTGTGGTCGTTACTAAACCTGATGGTCGTATTCAGATGTGTATCAACTTTAGGGATTTAAATCTTGCATATTTGGAAGATGATTTCCCTGTTCCAAATATTGATATGATTGTGGACTCAATAGTTGGCCATGAATAACTTTCCTTCATGGATGGTTTTTCAGGATATATAATCAAATTTCCATCAATCCCCTAGATCAATATAAAATAGTTTTTATAACACCTTGGGGTGCATTTTGATGGGTGGTCATGACATTTGGATTAAATAATGCTAGAGCAACTTATCAACAGGCTATGACCCATATTTTTCATGATTACATGCATAACATCTTAGAGGATTACGTCAACGATATCCTGGTGAAATCTATACGTTGCTAGGATCACGTCACAATCCTTCAAATCTTTGAGCAAATAAATAAATACAACATGCACTTAAATCCCCAAAAATGTATCTTTGGATTAGACAATGGAAAATTATTGGGATTTATAGTGTCACATCATGGAATTGAAGTAGAAACAAAGAAAATTGATGCGATCATTAATATACGAGCACCTAAGAACATATCTCAACTTCATAGTTTGCAAGGGAAGATATAGGTCATTCGCTAATTTGTATCACAACGCGTGGATAGGACTCACCCTTTTACTTAGCTGCTGAAGAAGGATTTGAAAATTCAATGGAATTCTGAAGTTATCTAGCCAATCCTCATATTTTACAACCTGCTACCGCTGATAAACTTTTTATTCTTTACACCTCAACATCTAATAATGCTCTTGCAGCGTTATTGGCACAACATGATACTAAAGGCAAAGAATGTGTTGTATATTAAATCAGTCAAACTTCACTCAATTATGAAGTGAGATATACTATTATCAAGAAGTAGTGCCTAACTCTAGTCTTTGAAACACATAAGCTTAGGCATTATCTCTTAAATGTTGAAGTTCATGTCATGGTGAAATTTGATCCTCTGAAACATCTTTTCACTAAAATAGACCTTTCAGGTCGCCTCGCTAAATGGGTTTTGTTATTAAAAGAATTTGATCTCAAATTTGTCTCTCAAAAAGCGATTAAGGGACAAGCATTAACTGATCATTTAGTTGATGCACCTTCAACTTTTTCTATACAAAACTAGGAGGCATTTCCTAATGACCAAATCCTAAGTGTAACTTCAGATGATAAATGGGAATTATATTTCAATGGTTCACGATGTCGAACTAGCTCCGATGCCGGTGTCATAATAATACCTCCTTCAGGTAAGCTGGTTCCTATGTCTTATCGGTTAAACTTCTCATGTACAAATAACTTTTCTAGATATGAAGCTCTCATTGCAGGACTTCGTGCTGCTTTGGCTCTCAACATCAAAAAAATCACTATATACGGTGATTCACAATTAATTGTAGGACAAATAACAAGATCATATCAAGCTAAACAAGATAAGTTATCTCAATATCGTGACTTAGCTCTATCTTAATTAAAATAGTTTACATCATTTTCAATTAATACTATTCCAAGGAAAGATAATCGACACATGGATTGCATGCCAAGCACAACTTCTTTTATATCCCCTGTCGATTCACCTAATGAATATACCTTCATCATCCATAATCTTAAAACTCTGGCACTAGATGAGGTTGTACCTTCGGGCATTAACTTCTATTGTAACACAAATTCTGATGAATGGTTCTCCCATATATTCAATTATTTGCATGATGGCACCATTCCTAACTCAAAATCTAAAAATGCACGAGTTCACCTATGCAAACTTACGGTGTGTTATATCATTCTGTCTAATGTCTTATATAGACGAAGCTATAATGATGTTTTCAGATGTCTTAGTAATCCAAAAATCCTGATAGCTTTAGAAGAAGCTCACTCGGGTGCTTGTGGAGGGAACTTTGGATGAAAATCATTGGTATAAAAGTTATTGTGTATGGGATATTACTGGCAATGCATGGAACAAGATTCCTTCGCACATGTCAAGAATTGTCTGTAATGTCAACAACATAAACATTTAATCCGACTACTTGCCCAGGAACTTCGTGCCCAAGTCTCACCTTGGCCTTTTTCTATTTGGAGCTTAGATCTAATTGGAAAAATCTCTCCACCTTCTTCTCAAAGGCATACTTTCATTATCACCACTACTGATTACTTCACGAACTGGGTTGAAGTTGTTCCAATGTGATCCATGACTGGGGAAGTAATTTGTCATTTTATACAAGATTTGGTATACCTTCCTCCTTAGTTTCTGACAATGGTACACCACTTAAGAACAAGGACATGAAGAAATTTATTGAAAAATATCATATTCAGCATCGCTTCTCTACGCCTTATTATCCTCAATCGAACAACCAAGCAGAAGCTTCAAATAAAATTATTCGACAAATTCTATGGAAAACTATTAATAAACATCAAAAAGACTAGCATACTCAACTCTCATATGTGTTATAGGCTAATAGAACAAGCATTCATATGACTACTAGAAATACACCATATAATCTTGTTTATGACATCAACGCGATAATGCCTCTAGAGTTAGAAATTCCTTCATTGTGAGTTTCCCTAAAGGACATTATTGATGATAACATGAAATGAGAAAAGAGATTACAAGAACTTGAAATGCTTGATGAACAACGTATCAATGCTCTTGAGCACCTTAAAGCCCATCAGAAGAACATCCAGTGATCGTACAGTGAGCATGTTATACATTTTTCATTCAACGTTGGAGATTTGGTACTATATGAGAATCAACATAATATAAATGCACCTCTTGAAGAAAAAGGAAAGTTCAACCCTAATTAGCTTGGACTGTTTTTATTACTGAAGCCTTTGAATCAGGAGAATATAAATTAGCTGATGAACAAGGTACACTACTTAAAGAACTTATTAATGTTGCGCATCTCAAGAAATTATATGTTTAAGATTGTATGTTAGATGTCATATCATAAAGCAAATTAGTTAGATTAGCTTCAATTTTGACAAGATAGAATACTTTTGTCTTAATGTATTTAACATAAAATAATTTTCAGTTAATCATTGTTCTATATTTCTTAAACATGCTTTATTAAGATCGCATTTTGTATTAACGTAATATAGCATAACATTTTACTTATGTGTGAAATTCATTAATCATTGTGGATATTTGTGCTACATATTCTACAAAGAATTGTTTAGTATATGTCACATTAGCATTAAATATGTTTCCATATAGTTCATCACTTGTTGTATTTTATATAAATCACATGTGATAAATCAATAATATTACAAACATCAATAGAAAACATGATGCAGAGGTAAGGGAGACACACAAAAGCAAGGTTTCATTGACCACTTGACTGATCATACATTGTCTTGACTGTCCTCTTATAATACATTGCTTCAAGACTAGGGAAAGATGCCATTTCATGGTTTGAATACATAAGATACCTATCAAACCTCCTAACCACCTTGGACCACACTAAATTGACTAGGAGATACTCACTAAACTCACAAAACAACTCAGCAATTTGTTCTTCCTATCGTTCCTTTGAAAATAATCCTAAATGCTTGTAGCCCTCTAAATGGGACTGTCAGGGCGTAACTTTTTCTATAGGCTTCCATTCAAGATTGTGAGAGGTTTTTTGAGTACCCAATATAAATCTCTAACACATGTCCAACATGCAATATGGACTCCTTTGTAACAAACACCCCAAAACATGACTGGTACAATTTGACAGTAGGCCTAATTAGGCCATATTTGCAAAGAAACTATGAGGTTTTGGACTTCCCAACATCCTAGCTATACTTGAAAGCATTCAATGTGTTGCCAATAGACACAATCCACCATTAGTTTGGTTTGGACCTTCACTTATCTCATAAAACTCAAGCATGCGAAACCAAAACCCTCATTTTCAAAAAAAAAAAGGAAATAACAGCACTAGGGTTGTTCAAAACACCATGAAAACACCTTACTTTGCTCTACCAGTGAAGAAAACATTTGAAAGACATAAAAACCTACCATTTCACTGATTTGTGTAATTTTCCCATGGTCGTGGCACTTAAAAACATGAGATTTCTCCCTAAAACTGTCAAACCCTAGGTTATTGGACTATTCTTAGAAAAATGGGCATAAAATCTACAAACCATGATACCAGACCATAAAATCATATGAAAACGAAAGGTAATTCAATATCCCATCCAAACGTGTATGGTGTAGAGTACCACAAGGCCATACGAGGCCGTACTAGTGTAAGGAACAACAAAAAATACAGTAAAATTGTGAAATACAGAGCTAGAACAACAAAAATGGTCATTTTTATGTTATTTCCATTATCTTAAAACTTCATATCCTTCCTCTATGACCTGTATCTCATATAAAAAGAATGTTTTACAATATATATCTTCATTCCACTTCTCCTCCATCAAGATAACTCAAAAAGAAGGACTAAAAATAGCCTCTCCACTAAGGCTGCTAAAATAGAAAGACTAAACTTAAGTAAAAAATCTTAAAGACCCTAGTCCTATAATGACCCCCACTACAAAAATGCCTCAAATAGGCTTTATTACAACAATAAATGGTCTTTCAAGACCTTATTTTAAGCAAAACTCAAAACTAAATCCTAGACCTTAATAATTGATAACCTTTAACAAATGGTGCTCTTGCACCAAAACATTATATATATAAACATCAGTTTGAATATACATCAGAGTCAACTATCCCGTACATCAAAATGGGATGTCATAGTACACAAGATACATCACATAGTGAAATCTTAGTCACCGGTTCCCTCAGGACCTGGTGGTGTGCATGTGATGAAGGGTTGCCCATGTGTGGCCATGGACCGTGAGTGACGCCTAGAGGCACTTCGCAACCGTAGACCCCTGAGCTCATCTCTCAGACCTAGCACCTCACCCTACAAATTAGTACATGTCTGACCATATTGATCTCACTCTGACTGAGCCCTATCCCTCTCAGCTCTCACCTAACGTAACTCAGGAAGTAAGACCTTAGCCACGGCAGGGTCTCTCTTAAGTGAAGGTACTGTTGCAACCTGATCTTGTAGCACCTGGAGCTCCACCTCCGTGCGCTCTAATATCTAGATAGCCTGATCTAAAGTGGACTCCATGGCCACTTGATATCTCATAAATGGCATAAATATCTCCGCATGCCACCCTGCGGAGTGCTGTGGTGAATATCTCATCCGCACTCATTGATCAGATGCATCATTAGGAACTATCTCTACTATGATGCGACTCACAAAATCATTCCATGGATCGGTACCAACTACAGAAATAAAGACAAAATCGATATCAATATCTCATATATACATCATAAGTAATCATCAAAATAATACACCAACATAATAATGTCTCACCTAGATCTCCATTTCACCAAGATGGATCTCGAACTGCTGCTGGTATAATGAGATCTATAGCTGACTCTAAAGCTGGGGGCATATGACTACTCATTTCCCCCTACTTGAAATGGCTCGATCTCCTAACACTAGTAGGGGCTAGACCATGAGCTCTCGATCGTGACCTCAACTCAGTAACCTCGTCGCTATCTACCTCCTGCTGATCTCGTCATGGTCTCATTCTGAACACATACTGCACCAGGATCTCCTCATCATCACCATCATCCTCATCCTCAACAAGATCATAGTAGCTAGCAAAATCACTAACGTCGTCCTCTACTCATGTGTCACTCTCGTGACTCGCCCATAGTCAAGGATCACCTATGAGGTGACTAAAAGGGAAGATAGGAGTGGGCCGTGTTGTCTGCCACCAGGTCTGATATGCTCAGGTAACACTAACGTCATCTACATTAGATAGCAGCTCTGCATCCTCTATACCATCATCATCACTCATTGCTACATCAACTATCATCGGCCATGGGGCAGAATTTGTGCTGACTGCATTGTGTGCTAAGTGGGCATAGCTTAGGCGTACCCTAGGAACATCTTGTCTACATCCAAACTTTTGTGCTACTATATCAAAGTAAAACTAGACAACTATGTGATCAAGGTAACTAACCATCAACTGATCCCTCTACATCCTAGCTAACTAGCTGCGTTGACCTGTCCAAGGCCTGTGGCCGCGATATGGTCTCCAAACAATATCGCTGCACTCCAACCTTTCAAATATCACTCTCCACTATAAAAGATCAACATGTCTCTAGCATCTGATGAGAAGATAAGCATGTGCACGTGGATATGTTCATGTCGACACTATGGGGAAACATGTAGGCCATGTGCACCTGATATGCTCAAACATCCAAACCTGTAGTAGGGTGCACACCATCAAGCTTTATGTCTCATAATTCACATACCATCCCAAACTGCAGTAGAGGTGCACAAGCATACTGCGCCCCCATGCATACACTGTCCTATGCTACTCCATTGATATGATAGTATGAACAAGGCCCCCGTGAAGGTGAGTGCCTAATCCATCCTATACAACCTCCAAGGCGATAGTAGTGATCATGACCCTCCGTACTAAGGGAATATCAGCACATCCCTACTCTAACAAATGAAGTGTGATGTGTCATCACTCTGCCTGAGTGATGGTATGACCTAAGCAATATAATTATCTCTCTCAAGCGCACTATGTTGAGCAATGCTCTAGGATCCTCATTGTCTCTCCTCAGACAGGCAGTTGCAGGATGTGATAAACATCCTCCAACGTAACTGTCATCTCACATGTGGGTAGATGGAATGTAGATGTATCTGCATCCCACCTCTCCATAAGTGCCATCAACATGCTACAGTGGAATTACATTGTGGACATAATGAGCACCCACCAAAGACCCACAACCTGCAAGAAACCCCTCTCCTTGTCAGACATAGTGCTCACATGGTCTCGAAGTAGAATCATCAGGTGACTACCTGTGTGCTCTCGTATCTTAGGAACATCCTACAGGTCAAAAATTCAAAATTGAATTAGTTCAAATCATCAAATCATCAAACACTATCTAACTGACCATTCTATGCCATGTCCCTAAGGCCCTTGTTCTTCCTGGACTTGGACGCCTTAGGAAGACTTGGGCGCCCCAGGAGGACATAGGTGCCTAGAGAGGACTTGGGTGCCCTGGATGGACTTGGGTGCCCTGGTAGGGTACCCCTGTCCAAAATGGTCTACTTGGCACACAAAACAAGGAAAATAGCAAAAACAAGAAAGCATGATGGCAGAAGTGAAGTTTAAGACCCTACCTTTGCCTCGATACATTGATCTGTGACTTGAGATCAGAGCATCTCTAGTCATGGAAGCTAGTACGGGCGTCGAGTTGGCATGGCTAGTCTCTTTCTCCTCCTTTCCTCTACACAATGAAAATAAGAATGAATGGTGAAAAGTGAAAACTCCTTTTACATATAGTAAATGGATGATAATTCCAATCACTATCTAGGTACAAAATTGAACAATTTTACTCATATGTCTCTATCTTGGGCTATTGAACTCAGATTTTTGTGTCATTTGTTGCATTGGAGACCTAGTTCCACCCTCCATCTAACCCAGTGCCTTGTACTTTGGTGTTGTTTGCAACAATGACCCTCGCAACGCATTTCTCATCAACTTTCCCTAAACTCTACGCGTAGATAACCACCTTGTTTCTCCTTTCCAGACTAAGCATGCAGAAACAAGGGGGACATATATCTCCCTCAATTTCCTCCCTCATCATGTCTCATCACTCAACCCCCTTAGAGTTTATAGATGACTGATTTATGTGTTGGTTGCAGGTTGATTTGATTTTGATTATCTGACAAGTGTTCCTTTGCAGGATGCAGTTCCTAACTTTGTGTCTTGTAGGATTACAAACTGTGGGCTTCTTCCTCTTCCATGACAACACTTTGGTTTCCTCTATATTATCCTTTTGGGTATCCTTTTCATGATTGATGTATTTACTTTCCTTTAGTTGCATATGCACGTAGTGTCATATAACCACTAAAGTGGGGTCTAAATATTATGTCAGAAATTGTCCTCCTCAATGGAATGGCACAATTTTGCATATGTTAGCTCCTATCCTTTGGTGTTCTTTCACCTTGTCTATTTTTGGCCTCCCTAGAACCCTGATTGACCTACATCTAACTGAAGAAATGTCATATTTTCAAGCAACTGACGACTGAACCTAAGAATAGACTTTGGATTTTGGACATCCTGGACCTCCTTAAGGCAGACCTGAAGGCAAAATCAGGGCTTGGACACATGTGTGTGTGCCCCTATCCTGTCCTATTTTTCTGGGTTTTGAATTTTGGTAGGGTGTCAGCTCATGTCGTACACTACGTGATTCTAATTTCAAGTTTTGGTTTTTGCGTGATGTTGGCACATTATTTCAAATATTTGAATCTCTAAGGTTAGGTATTTAAAGAGAATTGAAAATCATTTTATTACACACAATCTACATGCAAGCTTACTATGCCAAAACTCTGCCATTTTTGTTATTGAAGATCAACATCTTATTGAAGCTCTTTGAAGATATTGATATTTGCTATCATGGAGATATTTGATGGAGATTAGGAATTGAGATCTTGAGACTATCTTGCTCTTCCTAGGGTTTTGTCAAGCCTTTTGTATGATCGGGAAAAGGGTTAAAGCCTCTAACTTGAGCTTGGAAATCCTCCATGGATACGACTACCTCACCTTCTTCTACTACAAGTCTTCATAGCTCTCATCTCCTTGAGGTGATGTTGTTTTTGTTTCCTTGAGTGAAGTAATGTATTGATCTTTTCTTGATGCTTGAGTCATCTAGGGTTTTACATTTCTGCATACACATATGATATATGAGCACACACATATGCAGATCTTTATAATTGGCCTTATTGTTGAGGTAGAAATACCAAGGATGGGGCTTGACTGAGGCAAGCTCCTATATATCCACAACCATCTTTCTCCACCTTTTGTATGTGCAGGTCGTGTTCAAAAAGATCTGGCAAAAAGGAGCGGTAGAAAGACAAATATTGCGGATACAGTCACCGCATAATTTTTGATTTTGGCATCACAAAATATTCAAGATAAAAGAGTGGGTGCCTTAGTCCAACTGGACATTTAATTTAGTATCTAGAAATCTATGAAGACCCTCTGATACCTGGTACAACATATTTTAGTCATTAGAAACTTTCTGGACACTAGAGTGGGCACCCGTGTCCAACAGGCCCTCAATTTCTGGGTACAAACTCTCTGTGATCTCTGCTCTGTGTTTCTGTAGTTTGTTGATCAGTATCTATGTCATAAATCAATCTGTTACATCATAATTGATCATTAGGGTTTCATGCTTTGTGAATTCCATAAGCTTGTAAAAACCCAATCAAAGAATCTACTCAGTCACAGCTAGCATAATAAGGATCTAGGAAATCTATAGCTTGATCCTTCATAGTGAGGAAGCTTGGTTCCTACTTCCTTAATGTTTAGTGAGTGAAAGAGGGACTTGATTTGGTTTATACAAACTATCATCATCCCACGTTTTCCTCTAAACATGTAGATATCTTCAAATGAATAGAATAACTTGCTTTTATATGCATTCATGTCAAATTCTTGAGAGTTAAACCATATAAGGCTGACATTAGGAATGCTTTAAAGGGCCTAAGCTGTCAAGACAAATTTTAGGGTAGGGCTAAAGGAGGGACCAGGGTGCTTGGGCGCCCTAGTCCTTTAGCCAGACACCTCTCAAAAAAGGGCACTTAAAGCATGCTTAGCCCTGCCTTACGATTCTTTCCTGGGTTTCGTGCATCAGGATCAAGTATGACATGCTTAATGTTGAAGAAGGTGCTAAAATAGGTCTTAACAAACAGGGGTTAATATTTGAGGCCCATCTAGGAGTTAAACTAAGGGTAAAATGGTGGTGTACACATTTTATGACTCAACACCCCCCAATTTTGGCACTTTATAACTTAGTGCATTTTACAATGCAAGTAGGTCTGATAGATGGGAAATGTGAAAACATTAACTTTTGCAAAAAATGTTGCTCAATTTCGAGCTACTGATCAAAAGTTATAATACAAACAATTTTCCTATAAATGGCTTAATTTATTACATATGCACTAGAAATTAGAAAAAAAATGCCTATAACCTTGAGTGAACCTAGCCTTCCAACTACTCCTTGGAATCGGCAAAAAAAGTAGAATACAATGGTTTTTACTATGAGGGGGAATCGACCTCCTGCCAACCTGGGCCTCACCCTTTGTCTTTGACAAGTGAAAATAAAAAGGTTTAAATAACCATAATTCCTACTCAAAGAAAATTTGCCCCAATTTTTTAATTTCCTACCACTATTTTAACACTAAAAAATATGGCAAGAGAGTGCAGGGGCAGCTAAAAAAATGGCATACATGGGCATTGGAATAGAGATTTGCACTCCACAAACCAATTTCAAACCGATTTGGGGATTTTTCTATTGCTAATGGGTGCCAAACAGTCATGCCTTGGAGGATTCTGGCCGCTTTGGAGGTGATTCTCCCTCCTTTCTTAGTTAAGGCTCCTTTGCATAGGATTTCTAGCTACTTCAGGGTTAATTTGCTCCCTTTCTACTCAACCTGACTTTGGCCTTCCCTCACGTGCTAGGTGCTAGGTGTCTCTATGCAAATGATTCACCTCACTTTTTGGTCTCAAGCCTTTATGCAAGTTTTTGCACCTTGCCTTGTCAATTCAGGCCTATGGGTGCAACATAGGTTTCAGGCATTTTGGCCTTTATTAATGTTGTTGCATAGGATGCAATCCTTGCAATAGGCCACAAGCCTTCATAACCACCTATGGACCTTCTTCCTAGATTGTTTGGGCCTTCACCCAAGGCATCTTCACACAAGCACTAGCTTTCCCTTTCTATGGGTCCAAACCATGACTTGGAATGGCCTTCGCTTGCTAATCTTTGCACACACACAGATTGGCTTCAAGTCAACCTTGGCTCTGCAATTAAACCTTCTTCCACACAATATAGAGAAAAGACACATAGGTTCACAGAGAACTAGAATTTCACTTTGAATGAAAAAAATAATAATCTACAAAGAGATTTGAACCAACATCTGGACACAAAATGGCTCTAATACCATGTTAGAATAGCCAAGGATTCTCTACAACACTTGATATTCACTCTGACAATATGGAAATCGATAAATAGAGATAAGAAATCAATGATATTGATGAACCTAATTTGAGCATAAACATATATTAATATCACTCGATAATTTACATAAGAATGGCTTATTATATAAGCATGGATGAGGTAATCCACCTTGCATGTGGATTGACAAGTACCCCATGATGTGGCACATGCACGTAGACAAGTGTCCTATAGGTGTCAACCTTTGGATCACTTGGAATGTGCAAACCAACAACCATTTGACCAAGTCATCAACCTTGGTGACAAGTGTTGAATGACTACAAAAGTGGCCTTTGAGGTGAGATGGAAAGTCTTCCAACCTCAAAAGGTATGCACATGAGGTTTACCAAACAACTAGGTAAAATCTAATGTATAAAGGGTTGCACATTTAGTTTGGCAAGATGTTGTCTAACCTCATCAACTTAACTACACTTAAGTTATAGTGAATAGATAAATTATTCACTCTAACACTCCCCCTTAAGTGATACTTGGGATATCACAAAAGTGCAAGAGATACATTGATATGGGTCACGGCTACTAGGCCATGTTAGGTACCCATGTACAAAGTTTCTCATAAAGTGGAGTAAAGGAGAAAACCCTGACGAAATAAAACTCCTCTCCAAAAAGAGAAACAAAATGCATGAAAAGAAAACAAGTGAAGAAGGAGGACTTATATCATTACTCCCCTAGGACAACTTCTATCACGTGTGTATAATAAATTTCCCCAAAATAGGAGATACAACGAGAGACTTAGAAGTCCCCCATAAGATATGATGTAGTGCTCATAGATGCTCAATGAAGTATACTGAAGAGCATCCATGAACGTTGAACCATATTTTTTCCCTTAGAAAGAAATCAAACCATAGAAGTATGCAAGTAATCTTCACATTCCTGATAGGAATATACAGGAAGAAGTAGGAATGTCTCTAAATTCTACACATGATTCAAAGACTCAGATGGGGCCCATGATGTCTTCAAAAAATGCTCAAGAATGTCCAATCCAATGCTATCATGTGATGAATATTGATGGAATAAATCAAGTATCATAGAATATTTTGTAACAGGAACCGCAAGAACCATAGATGTATGGTGATAACTAGAACCATAAGAATCTGATACTATCACTATAGAAGCTGATGTAGGCAAAGGAAGAGAATTCATATATGGAGAAGACAAGGTGGATGCAACTTCATCAAAGTTGTCATAAAAAATAAGATTGATGTCCTTAATGTGTGCTTCCATGTCAGCAATGCGGGACTCTACAAACAGACTTGAAATGTCATGTAGATATACATCCCAATCAGTAATGCTAGGAAGACAAATGTGATCATGTTGCAAAGAAGTACTCAAAGCTTGTGAAGAAGAGACAGTAAAATATTATGAAACAATAGTAGGTAGTGGAGGAATGATGATTTCCTTTATATCAACTGGACACTTTGTATCTGAATCATGATGTGAGATGTGAGTTGTGATCATAGCAGGATCATGCGGGAAGGGAGAAACATTGGAGTCTCTATATTGTCCCAAATTTTGATCCATAATGCATGTGGACATTCAATAGCCATGATGACATACAAAGCATCATCTAGTATATGTAAGCTGAGTAATTCAACAATGTGATCATGATTATTAAACCACTTATTCTTCTTATATTGGTTACCTAGTTCAGGGACAAGTCCATATAGATAGGGTATGAGATTGTGGAACCTGAGATGTTTTAGGATACCTTCACATGAAGACTTATAATTTCTCAGTTTTAGGTGGATTAAAGAAGAGTAAATTTGATATCACACGATTACAAATAGGTTAAATCCTTTAGACAATAGAAATCAACACATTAAGAACCCCCTGATTAGGTGACCCCCCAAATTTTGGTACTTTATAACTTGTGTGATTTACAATAAAAATAGGTCTAATGCATGGGAAATGTGAAAAAAATAACTTTTACAAAAAGCGATGCTCAATTTCGAGCTACCAATCAAAAGTTATGACAAAAATAATTTCTTGTAAAATAGGCTTATTTTAATACGCTTGCACTAGAAATTAAAAAAAATGCTTATGGAAAGATAAACCTTGCCTTCCAACTACTCATTGGAATCGACATGGAGTGAAGATTACAATTATTTTATTTGTGAGGGGGAATTAGCCTCCTGCCAACCCGCACCACACCCTTCGTCTTTATCAGGAAAAGATACAAGTGTTTTAAAACCATTAATTCTACAAATGAAAAAATTGCCCTTTGAATTTTCCTCCTAATTTAAAATAAACCCCAAAAATTATGCATTTATATTATCTTAATAAACATAATTTAAATGCTTATTAAAAACAAAATGTAAATGCTATTTTGATGAGCAAAAAATAGGGCTAAAAATGGGCAGATTACAGCAAAAAGAGCCCAAAACATTGTTTGTACAACCAAAATTTAGCTCTACAAGCTGAATTTCTTCCTCTCAAGTCAGTATTAGGTAGCCACGAGTCGATTTGAGGCAGCTACAGGTAAAACAATTCCTTGCACATCAAAAATGCCTTGTCCAGCTCAAAAAACATCTTGCACATACTCAAAAAATGCCTTGCTGGGAGGGTTTCAACCCACAGAGATGTAAAAATGCCTTACTAAGAGGATATTTGAGTTATAAAGATATAAAAATGCCTTGTTGGGAGGAGATTTGACCCACAGAGAGGGAATATGAACCCCTACAAAGTTATGGATGCCCCTTATGTGGCCCGAGTTGCCTCCAAATATGCAAATCATGAACTTCTTATGGGTGCTACTTCATCCTCTTTGCATAGGCTATGGTTCTTTATGTAGGCCGTATGAATTTTCTCATCCTTTGCAACAATACAAATGACCTTTGCACAAAGCAAAATTTTCAAATCAAGTTACTAGAACCAACAATCAAACCAGTACTTGCTCTTCAACCTTTCTGGTTACTAATTTTTGCCTCACCTCTTTATCCCCTCAAAATGGAGAGTGTCTGCAACATGGATCTGATAAGCCAAGGATTCTCTACAATACTTGATATTCACTCTCACAATATGGAAATCGACAAATAGAGATAAGAAATCAATGATATTGATGAACCAAATTTGAGCATAAACATATATTAATCTCACTTGATAATTTACATAAGAATGCCTTATTATATAGGCATGGATGAGGCAATCCACCTTGCATCTAGATTGACAAGTGCCCCATGATATGGCGCATGCACGTAGATAAATATCCTATGTGTGTTGTAACGTCAAAAAATGTCCCCTTAGGGGCTTTTCCCTCAAAAGGTTTAGCTCCTGGGTCTTTTGCATGCATTTAGGACATCTTACTTCATAATTTGGCATCCCGATGGAATGAGCCCTAGGTAACATGACAAATGGGACCTAGGAGGACCCCTTGAGCTGTACCCTACCCAAAATAGGGGGAGGACTTGGTCACCTGCGCCCTAGTCCTACCCTATTTTTGGTCAGCCCTAATTTCTAGGTGTCAGTTTATGACCGTTATTTGGGTCCTTTGCTGACACGGTAAGTTTGAATTACAAAAATCTTCACAGGAGTGTTTGTAGTTGCATATAAAAGCATTTTAGGCATTCATTTTTAAACTAGATGGCAATTGTGATGGTCAAGTATTCTCAAGGTGATTGAAGGCTTTTATTGTGTTGCAAGAGCAAACTTGTGTGGTTTGTGTGTTTGTATTTTTAGATTTGAGCATCCATTTCATCATGGAATGAAGAGAATCTTCCTTCCATGATATCTTCACTACAAGGTGACATTATATTGTGTTTTCATTATCAATTCCTTTGGTTTTTGCCTCTGCCTCACAAGGGTATGCACTCTCTATCTGACAACGGTGTTTAGAGAATTAAGTGTCCTCAGGGGATTGACTGAGGCAAGCCTCTAAACACCACAACCCCCTCCCAAAGTCGTGTGATTATAGGTTACAGGTGTCACATTGGAGAAAAGTGAAGTTGCAGGAAGGGTTGGCAGACATCAAGGATTCAAGATCCGAAGAGAAGTAGGACACCGGAGCATTTCCAGGACTTGGGTGCTCTCACTAGTGTCCTCTGCAGACAAATTTCTAGAAATAGAAGTTATAGTGCTGATCAGTGTCAGAAGGAGGTCCGGATCCCGCAAACAAAACTGGTACCTTGGACTAGGGCACCCGCACCAATGTCCCTGACTGTTCCACCTCATAACCTTGAAAGCAGGTACTCTATGATTTGCTATTTTACTTCTGTTTGCAAGAGCTTTTTCAGTTATTCATTAGTTTATTGCCGTATTTGCATAATTAGTGTTTTAATTGTCAATTGAGCATTAGAGAAAAGAAATTCATAATTAAATTCCCTAATCCAAGTTTCCCTACATCTCACAGCAATCTAGGGTATGATAGTGAATTTCCACTCAACCCTAGATCCTTGAATGTAAATTGGAAAGGAGGATTTAAACATCAAAACATTAACAAATTCAATTTTCCACTAAACATTTTGGTGAACTCGTGTTTTTGGACTTAAATTGCAACTTTTTGAGTGTGTGTCTTCAAATTTGGATTTCATTCATTCATTCATATAGTCTTTCATTTTATTGCATTGAGAAAAATTCAAAAAAATTGCATTGTTGGGCTTACTAAATTGAATCAATTCTTTCTAAATTTTCCTAATTCATGATTTTTACATCAAATCTGATATAAACTACAGAAAAACACAAAACTTCAATAATTTGCATTGCATTTTCATCATTAATTTGCTAGTTTTTTGTGGAAATTTTGACAATTTTGATATAACCTAGTAATTCCAAAATCTAGGGTTAGTAGGCAAAATCTTCTTTCAGATTTTTCTATTGATTTTAGAGGCTCATCCAAAATTTTATTTGTCTATAGTCTTGCATTTTAGTGTAAATTTGCATTTAGATTTAAAATATTTGCATTTTTGCATAGAAAATTTCAACAAAAACTAGCAATTTTCATGCATTTTCATTAGATTTGCATTGGCATTTTGCATATTAAAGATTGAAAATTATTTTCAGATCTAAGAGTAATTCATTTCCATCATAAATCAGACTTCAAAACATTCACATAGTATTTTTTCCCAAGATCTCAAACCTAGGACTTCAAAAACAATGATTTTCACTAAATTTGGCCTTATCGACTCTATAAACTTGCACCATAGGCGTGTTGTGAAACATTATTTTGCATTGATTTTCTGTTATTAGGGAAATCATTTTCTGCCCCTCCTACAAAGCTTCACAACACCCTTTTATCAGGCTCTTGTGGTGAAAATTTGGTGAAAAACTACACATTTTGGTTATTTTTGCCCTAGGGTTTGACCTAGTTTGCACTCCAAGCATGTTGTGATCAATTTTATGGATTGATGTGACTAACATAATTGATATTATTTTCTATACCTCCTAAAATTCCTTACAACACCCCTTTTTCTAGGTCTTGGAATTGAAAAATCGTGAAAAATAACATATCTTTGCTATATTTTCACTAGGGTTTTACCTTAAGTGGCACTAAAAGCATGTTGTGTTGGGAATTTTGACACAAAGTGGCTGTTATTACTGATATTATTTGATTTCCATCATAATTTTCCTCACAACAACCTTTGTTATGCTCTTTTGCATTGAGTTTTGGTGAAAAAAGTGCCTATTTTGACATATTTTCACTATATTTTGACTTGGCATTATCTTGGATTTGCATCAAGAGTGTGTTGAGAGTGATCATATTTCTATTTTGGACTGATATTAGACATATAATTTTCTGCCCTTGGTCAAAATCCTCACAACATTCTTTATTTCATTCATTTACATTGAAAAGAGTACAAAAAACCAAGCATTTAGGTTGTCAATCATATCCTTCTCCTAGGATTTGTTCTCTCAGTTTGTGTGTTGTGTGTTGTATGCTTTTGTATAAGCTTTATGACACGTTGTCCTAAAAACAATATACCTTTGAGAAGAAGTAAAAGGTTAATGTGATCTAGTGCTCTTGAAGAAGTTGGTACTTTGAACACCTTCTTTACAAAGGGAGAAACTCAAATTGTGCATCCTCCAACCACAATGGAAGAACAAAATTTTCATGATGTTGATATAACTATTGAGGCAACAGGATATGTATCTGACGAGTAAATATAAAAATTGGATAAAGAGCTAGCTGAATTTAATCATTTATGGAAAGAGAATAGCTGAAGAAGCTGTCCCTACAATTCATAATATAAGAGAATTGATAAAAGAGGGACAAGATGGTGTAAATGCAATTAGTGGCCTAGCACATATTGTACAAACCAATATCATGCCAGTGACCGAATGTGTGCAAATGATAAATAACACTTTATCACCATCTCATACTCAAGTATCCATACCTATACCAACTACGGTAATATCAACTTTTACATCAACAATCTTAACAACTAATGCAAATGCTTGTAGTAATGCTACCACTGGTATTGGAGTATCTAATGGCACTAATTATAAAGCTATGGGATTTGATTATTAAAATTTGGTTCCTAAAGGGACCTCCTCTATGCATAATTGTTCTCAACCACCTATCTATTCCACTCATTTCCAACCACCTATTACCTACTCACAACCATCTTCCACCTATCACTATGTTCAACCACCATTAACATATTCCCATCCTACACCTATCATATCTGAAGCTCATTCACCTCTTCACTTTGGTTCTAATTCCTCACAACAAACCACATCTCCCAATGATGCCATCCTAAATCAACTTTTACAGGGCATGACTGCTTTGCAACAAAAGGTAACAAACTTAACAAATTCTTTGCAACCTAGTCTACCAACATATCATGCCCATAATCCCCTTTCCTATGCAATCTTGAGAACTCCTATGCCTGAGAAGTTTGAGACCCCCCTCTTTGAAAAATATGGTGGAAAAGGTGATCCTAATATTCATGTGGCAACATTTACAGCTATGTGTAGTGATTTTTATTTTGAAGAGGATTTGTTAGCAAAACTTTTCCCACGATCTCTCAAAGATACTGCTTTAGAATGGTTTTTCTCGTTGCCTCCAAATTCAATACACTCCTTTTCGTAGTTGATTGATCAATTTTTACAACATTTTCAAGCAAATATCGGACCCCAAGTCACCCTTATTGAGTTGGTTCAATGCAAACAAGGTCCCAAAGAAAAGTTGACAAAATTCATTAGTCATTATCAAGGACTTTACGCACAGATTCAGTATCAGAAGAAAGATGAAGATGTTCAAAAGATATTCATTATAGATTTACAACCTAATATTTGTGATAAGATTCTCTTGATGAAATATAACTCCTTTCAATATTTATACACCACCCTTCGTGATTATCAACTTTCATCTAGTCAGTATGAAAACCAAAACTCATCAGCTCAAGATGGTCAATCCATGGGTGGATCAGCACAAAGCAATTTTAAGAGAAACAATAATAGGGGTTTCATCAAGATAAATGGACCAAATATGAATGTGTCTGCTATAAATAATCCAAAGAAACCATCGTCTCAACCAAGAAAGTTTACTTTGATATTTGAATCCTATCATTCTATCATGAACCAAGATGAGTAACAACATTCTAAAGCTTCCCCCAATCAAGCCTATTGATCCTAGTAAACAAGGACCTTACTTCGATGCTAATGCCTTTTGTCATTATCATCGAACACAAGGACATGACACTGAACGATGTACGCGTCTTAAACATGAGATACATGACCTTATTGATTCAAATTCCTTCCAAGTATAAGGTGTGAATGATAATGGAAACAAGTTGGTTGCTCCACCGAATCAGAACTTACAAATCTTCACTAATCCTTTCCCTAAACATACTGAAAACAATATGGTGGAACAAGGTTTAATGGAAGTAGATGAGGATGAGTACTTGGACTATCATAGTATCATGGGAATGATTGAAGTGGATAAGAAACAAGTGGACAATCCACCTCATCCACAAAGAAACATAATTTATGCTTAGGCTCCTCCTACGTTATCCTTAGATGGATCAGGAGATAATCAAAATACATCAGAAAAATAAGAACAAAAACTGATACAAATGAGTAAGATGGTACAGGATGATTTTCGTTACCACTCTAGAAAGATTCAACAATGAAAACTCGCTAAAAATTAGAAAAGAGCAAGATGATAATCAATAGTCATAAATAATAGTCATTCTCCCCCTCATAAGCAAGAAAAAGTCTCATTTAATCAAGGATTTAAGGAACAAGCATCATATGATAACAAACAAAACTTTCATAAGAACCACTCAAATTTTACATTAAATATGATCGAGTACCTCTCCAAGAGGTTCACGAGCTCCAAGATATAATACAAAGGCCCCACAAGTAAGTATCTCCAACCCTTTATCTCTCTCATGATGTGCTTCCCCCGTGATGTGTTATATGTTGTTTAGGCCTCCTGGGATGACTCCTGATTCTCTTGTAAGGTCTAGGATACCAGGAGACTGCCTCTGTTGTGACCTTCTATTTGTATCATCATTCTTCTATATTGCCTCTCTCTTTGATTTTATTGTTGTGTGTTGTGTCTTATGGACAGAGTGCTGTAGTTGGTGACACTGGGGGCACCCTCCTATGTGATTATCCCTAAGACACTTGTTTCTCCTCTCTTATTTATTGTTTCCCTTCCTCTAGTGTTTCCATCTAGTAGGCGGATGATGACAAACATTTATATTGATGTGGACCTAGTGTCCCTTTCGAGAGCAATCAAAAAATAGACTTAGTTCCTAATATGATGATGGGGTTGTATATTTTATCTGATACTTGGCTAGTGGAAGCACTCGTGCTTTCCGCGTAGTGAATTTTATGATGTTTCTATCGCAATTTACAAACCTTAACAATATTGTTGCTCTGTGCACCTTTGTTTGTCTTTGAATCTAGTCTTGGTAGTACTCGATTCGGAGAGCTTCTTGATATAGCCCCAATGTTATCCTCGAACTCTGAATTCATAGTATAACCTTAGCTCTTTGTGTGGATTAATCATATGTATTGATGTTGTTGTTTATCATGATTTTGTAGACACTAACATGTTTCTGGTAGGGATGTGTTTGTGGGAACATTTGGTGATCGTAAAGTACATGTCACCTCTAGGGGGCATGGGCTTTACGAAATTCAGTGTTCCCTTGTGTGTTTTATTCCTACCTTAACGTGCTTGATATTGATAACTGATATCAACCACCTTAAGGTGGGGGCATATATAAGGTAAGCTGTCTATTATAGATGTTAGCAATGTGTTTGACCTCAGGTGCAAAGACCTGCACGATGATTGCATCATACACCCTGAGTTTGTTTGCAATCAATCAATCAATCATGTAAGCCCTCTCTGGAGGAGGGATATCAAGCATATCCTTTTTTTTAAGCCCTCTGTGGAGGCGGGGATGGTTTATTTCTTGGAGTAGATTGCATCATCTTGTCATTTTCAAAAGTCCTCTACGGAGGTAGGGAGCAGTTCTGTGACTAACTCAACCCTTAAGCATGTCTTCAGTGAATGTTATGGCAAAGCCCAATCGTCAGTGTGTGCCTGTAATGTGCTTGAGATGGTGATGAGCCTAGAAATAGGGAACACACCATCGCTTGTCTATCGTGTTTTCTCTGTGTCTTCAAGTGTGTGTGTTTTGGCGTGCTTGTTTTGTTTGGCGTGTTTGTTGCCCCATATGCAGTATAAAGACCAACACCTTCGGGTTGTGCTTCTTGCATTTTGGGAGGTTTTGTGTGTCTTGTGTGTGTTGCCCCATATATACAAAGACCTGTGTGATGAGTGCATCATGTATTATGGGAGGTTTGTTTACTTTCCAATACTTGCATTTGCATTTCATATATATGAGAAAAAGAAAAGAAAAGATATCATTTCTGTCTTCCGTGCATTAATGTGTCTTTTATGCATTAACTGTATTTGCTATGTTCTGCGTGACTGTAACTATATTCTCTGTGTTTTGTGTGCCTATTACTATTTTCTATGTGATTGGCATGTCTTCTCCGTGCTTGATGTGTTTGTTGTGTTTGTGACCTTACTTTAATGCATGTATTGGCCTCACGTTTATACATACATTAAAGTGGGGGCTAAATGTAACGTCAAAAAATATCCCCTTGGGGGCTTTTCCCTCTTAAGGTTTAGCTCTCGAGTCTTTTGCATGCAGTTAGGACATCTTAGTTCATAATTTGGCATCCCGATGGAATGAGCCCTAGGTAACATGACAAATGGGACCTAGGAGGACCCCTTGAGCTGTACCCTGCCCAAAATAGGAGGGGAGGACTTGGGGGCCCACGCCCTAGTCCTACCCTATTTTGGGGCAGCCCCAATTTCTAGGTGTCAGTTTATGACCGTTATTTGGGTCCTTTGCCGACACGGTAAGTTTGAATTATGAAAATCTTGGCGGGAGTGTTTGTAGTTGCATATAAAAGCATGTTTAGGCATTCATTTGTAAACTAGATGGCAATTGTGATGGTTAAGTATTCTCAAGGTGATTCAAGGCTTTCATTGTGTTGCAATAGCAAACTTGTGTGGTTTGTGTGTTTGTATTTGCAGATTTGAGCATCTATTTCATCATGGAATTAAGAGCATCTTCCTCCCATGATATCTTCACTACAAGGTGACATTATATTGTGTTTTCATTATCAATTCCTTTGGTTTTTGCCTCTGCCTCACAAGGGCATGCACTCTCTATCTAAAAATGATGTTCAGAGACTTAAGTCTCCTCCGGGACTTGACTGAGGCAAGCCTCTAAACACCACAATCCCCTCCCAAAGTCTTGTGATTGCAGGTTACAGGTGTCGCATTTGGGAAAAGTGAAGTTGCAGGAAGGGTTGGCAGACATCAAGGATTCAAGATCTGAAGAGAAGCAGGACACCGGAGCATTTCCAGGACTTGGGCGCTTGCACTAGTCTCCTCTGCAAATAAATTTCTGGAAATAGAAGCTACAGTGTTGATCAGTGTCAGAAGGAGGTACGGATTCCACAAAGAAACTAGTACCTTGGACTAGGGCGCCCGCACCAGTGTCCCCAACTATTGTGCCTCGGAACCTTGAAAATGGGTACTCTGTGATTTGTTATTTTACTTCCGTCTAGAAGAGCTTTTTCCATTATTCATCAATTTATTTCCGTATTTGCGTAATTAGGGTTTTAATGGTCAATTAAGCATAAGAGAAGAGAAATTGATAATTAAATTCCCTAATCTAAATTTTCCTACATCTCACAGTGATCTAGGGTATGATAGTGAATTGCCACTCAACCCTAGATCCTTGAATGTAAAGTGGAAAGGAGGATTTAAACATCAAAACATTAACAAATTCAATTTTCCACTAAACAAGTGTCAACCTTTGGATCACTTGGAATGTGCAAACCAACAACCTTTTGACCAAGTCATCAAACTTGGTGACAAGTGTTGAATGACTACAAAAGTGACCTTTGAGGTGAGATGGAAAGTCATCCAACCTCAAAAGGTATGCACATGAGGTTTACCAAATAACTAGGTAACCTCTAAGGTCTAAAAGGTTGCACATTCAATTAGAAAAGATGTTTTTTAACCTCATCAACTTAAGTACACTTAAGCTATAGTGAATAGATAAATTATTCACTCTAAAAAACACCATGATAGATGAATTGGAAAATCATGCCTGTGAACAAAGCGACTTAGAGGTCATTTTGAATGACTTAAATAAATAAAGAAATATTTAGTTGGGATCACTGATCTATAATCCACAGATCTAGTAGATAGATCCTAAGGCATGCTTCATTAGAGATTTTTGCCAGTGTTGTATGTTCCTTAGAGATAGAAATTCCATTTGAGACCTTTGAATGACACACAAAATGACGAAGAGAGGATTGGATGGAGGTGGGAAGGACAAATTCTATGCACAATAATATGAACTCTCTAAATCAAGGATATCGCCGTATGAGATTTTATGAGATTTTCTCAGATGAAATGGTGTTAAAGGGTCCACTCACACCATCATGCATACACTACATCAATATGGAGGTCAGCTACAAATGCAGCTATCTGCAGGAAGACGCAAAGACACAGATCAAACTCCTATTCAATGTAGAAATGGATGGTGTTGTGAAAGGCATTCAACAAGTCATTAGAGTTCAACAATTTTAGGGGGGATCATGTTCATCACAATGTTTCTTATGAGGAATTTCTATCAACGATCATCTTGATTCTCGATAAGAAAAGTTGGGGAACATTGCTGGAAAATACTTTCATCAAGAAGGAAATGAATGACACTAAAGTTGTAAAGTACATAAAGCCATTTCTCTCTTTGACAAGAAGCCAAAGGAAGGTTTGTTGGGGGTTCTTTGACACTAAAGTTGTAAACCTCAACAAAGTTACAACTGAAATGGTGAAGCTCTTTAGAGATGGACTGCAAAGGAACAAAATGGAAACTTTCAATTTTACCTAAGTAATTATGTAAATCTATTATCCCCATCCCATGTAGAACCTACCAGTGAAGTGTCAAATGGTTTAGGCTTCCTCATACATCTCAAGAGGCCTAGTAACTAATGTATATATTGCATGTTTTTTCTTAAGATCCATGTTGTTCGTATTTTCTCTAGTTAATTTTTAATAAAAGGGAGCTACCCCATTGGTAGCAGCTTATCTATCCAAAAAATATCTATATATAAATATAGATATAAACATATACATAGATATATCTCACATATTTAAACAACTAAAATTACAAATAATAATCATTCATATATAATATAAAATATTAAATTTTATTTTCTTAATGTTATGGAGTAAAAAGTGGACACATGCCTTTTTACCTCCTTGTTTAGCTCCTAGGTCCCCGTGATAACATTATACATTCAAAATATTCATCTCGATGCAAAATCCTCTGAAGCCAATGCAAATTGGGAACAAGGAGCCCATACTTTACCTTACCTCAGACCAAAAAGGTGCCTTGGGACTTAGGTGTCAACACCCAAGTCCTCCTTGATTGGTTGAGGCAAATCCAAATGCATGTCGGCATAACACCTTTAAAAGGGTTTCTCCTTATCGGCTCTTTTGGTTAATTTCAAGAATGTTAGTAGAAAAGCATATATAAGTGTGTTTTTGAATTCATTTGTAACCTAGATAGAGATAGCTAACTTGAAGCATTGGAGTAAAGAGCATTCAAAGAATTCATTGTGATTCTAGAGCAAATTTGTATTGTCATTGTGTTGTTGCAAGTTTTGAAGTTATCATTGTTACAGGGAATTTGTGCATGAATATCAATAATATCAATAATGCCCAATAACTCAATGAAATAAGAAACAAATAAGATCAAACAAGCAAAGAACTTGAGCCTTGCAAACCTCGTTACTTTATGGCTTCCATTGGTCACCTATCTCAAATGATCTTGCGTATGAATATGGTCCTCAGAAAGTGCACTTCCTTGCTATTTCCAAGATGTCAAGTGGGAATGGCTATGATAGGTTTGCAATGAAGAGATTCTTAAACACAATCGCAATGATAAAAGGGTGATCGCAAGCTATGGAATGGTTTGGTGCCAAAGGCGCACTATAATTCCTACAGAGTAACTTTACTAAAAGCTTGGATGATAGAAATGGAGGAAAAGGGTTGTACTTATAGACTTGTGAGAGAGAAGATCAACGATATAGAAGACTTGAGAGATGTGTGCGAATAGGAAGATGACAAGTGTCTTGCTCTATTTTGCATGAGAGGAATTAATAAAATAGAAGAATGAGTTAACAGAAGAGATTAATCAATTAATAAAATAGATTAATTAGTTAAGTGATTAGAACTAGAAGATGAAAATTGTATGAGGATGAGAAGATATTTTAGCTCAATTAAATATTTGGAATATTCAATTGCATGTGCATAAGGATTGAATTATATTTAGAGATAACTCAATTTTTAGAAGAAATGGACAACTTAAATAAATATTTGATTTATTTAAATTTAGAGAAGATATTATTGGAAGAAACAATTAAATAATTGGTATTATTTAATTTGTTGGAGCATATTAGAAGAATTTTAGGGATTTTAATTAAATAAATTGATTTTATTTAATTGTTGGAAGGATATGAATCAAATAAATAAATTTGTTTATTTATTTATTGATAGAGGAATTAAATGGAATAAATATTAAGAATATTTATTTGGACAGAGTTGTGTCATTTTTAGGTGTATACAATTTGCCCCTCTTTGATGCAATGTGTTTTATCACGTTGTTTCAAAGAATAGATTTTCTGATAATGATACATGTCTCAGTTTGCCCCTAGTACAGGTTTAACGGTGGTAGGATGCCCTCTTAGAAGATTGGATGGGAAGGAAGGTTTAGAGGATGTGAGATGGACAATCTCATGATGAAGAAGGCTTTAAATAGGTTAGGTTTGAAGAAAAATGAGCCACGGTTCAGAGAAATGGGAGAAAATGGGCTTGGGAAGTAGTCACGGTCGCCACACAGCTAGTTAGGGTTCACTTGCTATATATAGGAGTTGGGTCCACAATCTTAGTCATTTGCACACTTGGCTTTAGTTGATTGGTCCTTCAGAGCTTAGGAGAGTAGAGGAGCTAGTGAAGTCGGTATAGAGATGGATATTCCACATGAGGAGCACCACTTTGAGCATGTTTGACGGTTCAGGCAGCCAGCTAAGGCAGGGCCACCGGTATGTAGTTTGACAAAACTCGCCTAGGGTCATTTATTAGGCTAATCAATGCTAGGGAAAACTTGCTAGGATAGATGTGTTGAATTGTGTTTCGGTGCATATGCACTCCGAAACAGCACATACATTATGATTTCGTGCATTTGAGACATCTAGCTGCGCATTTGATAAAGTTGTGCATATACGATATGAGTCGGCGCATATGCTATGAAAATGTGCATACGCTATGGGAAGCTGTGCATTTACCAGAACTGCGCATATGCAATAAGAAGTGGCACATTCATTGTGAAGTTGTGCATTTTCTATGATTCGGTGCATTTGTGACCTGTTTCAGTGCATTTGCACTAGGATAGTTAGTTTACTTAATGAAATTGACTCAATTGGCATCTTGATCGATGTGTCAATTGATAAGCGATCTCTGAGATTGTTGCAATCTAGTCAAGAGATGATATCTTGTTTTGATCAATCTGATATGTTAAGTAAGTGATAGGATAGTTTGATAGCTTGAGCAGGTTTGCTTAGATTTAGTTATGGTTGATGCTATGATTTTCTTGATTGTAGGAGGACATTCATGATATCCTCATGTCGCGGGAGCAGTTTCCTTTGTCGTTGTTGCAGCGGTATATGCTTATAGAGATAGATCAGGAGGCACTTGATGCTATGGGATTGGACTACATGTGCTTCATGCCTGAGATTTGCACGAACCTCAGTTTGTTGACTGCCGTGGTGGAGCGTTTCCACAGCGAGGATGAGACCTTTCAATTGCCTACTAGTGAGATGGCCATTATGTTAGAGGATTCTTACAAGATCCTGTATATACTGATCTAGGGCAAGCTCGTAAAGTACGAGGCCTAGCGTGATACTAGACTAGTAGAGTGTAGGCATGTTTTTGATGATCCAGAGATAGAGGGTTAGGTTATATCATGGCAGGACATACATGATTACTATGACTACTTCCCAGGGATAGTGGCAGGGTTGATCGGGGGTGTTGTATGCCCTAATAGGAGGTCACACGGGATCCCCACTGGTTGGGGTAGGACTATGGAGAGGACGATCACAGATGGCACTCGCTTTGCATGGGGTGTTTGTGTACTGACTCACTTGTACCACAATATGCATCAGGTGGTCTACCACAGAGGAGATAGTTTGTCAGCAGGCATTTCACTTTTACAGTTCTGGTTATGGGAGCACATTGCTATTACTGGGCCAATATGCATCTTTTCCAGGTAGAGAGGTGAGCCCTACAGTTATGGATATGTAGGTGTTATTTCCCAGCATAAGATGGGAAAGCTTGAGTATTGGAGACATGCGCTGGATAATGTAGATGCAGTTATTTGGTGCCCATATCTAGATTGTGAGCCATGGGATGATGAGGACGATGAGCTCCCTTACTGCTTTCAGACTCGGTGGCTCATTGGGAGGACATGACACATATTGGAGAGGAAGATTGTCAACCAAGTACAGAGACAGTTTGGGAGGGTACAGGGTTGGCCACAGGGTCAAGCAAAGTTTTCCCAGACACACGCAGAGCATTTGAGATGGGGCCCGATTGCATCCTACGATGAAGCTCTAACGGACTTCCAGCAGATTCCTTATGTGGCGTGGCCAATGCGGAGGGAGGTGGTAGATGTGGGGATGACTCCTGACTATGAGGAGTGGTTTGCTACCCACCCATTCCTGAGGTATTTAGGACCGGAAGAGTTGGCTCCTCGCCTAGAGGAGGAATATTCAGATGACGAGGATGGTGGAGGCAGGAGGAGGAGACAGAGGCGGGGGAGAGGAGGACGAGGAGATGGAGATGATGGAGATGACAGAGGTGGGGGAGGGGATGGTGGAGATGGAGGTGGACAGAGACAAAGGAGGAGAGTTGGAGAGGGATCTTCCTAGCAGCAGGTAGCGCAGCAGTAGGTAGCGCAGCAGCAGGCTGCACAGGAGATACAGGTATCAGCATTGCAGCAGGTGCCCCAGCAGGTAGTTCAGTAGCAGGTGCCCTAGTAGCAGGTGCAGGCACAGGCGCATGTTCCTATTGGAATAAGGTGCCATTAACCTTGTAAATTCCAATATTGTATTTTATTCCATTTATTATTTGTTATTTGTAATTACCCATAAGGGAATGAGGTAGTCTCATTGATAGTTGTAATTTCAGAGTTATCGGCAGCAATTACGGAGTGACATTTACTGTTGGCAAATGTAAAAACTCATAGTAAATAATGATAGGTGTTCTCCCTTGAGGAATATACTATTTTGGGCATGTATGACAACTGTCATAATGTTTGGTGAGTGAATCTATGATAGCTGCAAGTTGTCATAAGATTCTGTGATTCTATGACGCATATGACAAATATGTTAGTTGTATATTTGCTATATTTAGCCCAAGGTTCCTATCTTGGAATGATACTCTTTTGCTGGAATCTATGACAGTTATGACACATCATAAGATGTTGTAAGAGGCCAGATTTAGTCTTGGGAGCCTAACATTTGCATGGTTGTTTTTGGACAAGTGTAATATGCTTGTAAGATGGTAATTAATGTTTACAGGTTGGAGAATCTTAGGAGAGATAAGGGGAATGCCTAAGATGAGTTAGAAAATGTTTCTATAAGTATTTTCCATGTATTAGTTGCTGATATACAGATTTTAGGTACTTGGGTGTTGCTGGAATGCTGTCAAATTAAAGACTGGTGGAGAGAGTTGAATTGTTGTATTTTATATCATTTTTAGATTAATACAAACATTGGGCCTCTTTCCTGTGTGGAGTTTTTTACCTAAAAAGGTTTTCTCCATGTTAAACATTGTGTTATGTGTTCATATTTTTGATTTTCCATTTCTGCAAAGCATAGTTTTGTTTTTGTGTTACAACCTCCATTAATAACACACAGTTAAAGATTGCTAAAATATATTGAATCAGATTTCCATTGAAGTAGTGTTGCTTTCATTTCTAACATTTGGTATTAGAGCCTGGCCAACTTTGACTCTTGGGTGGTAGTGTGGAAGCTATAGTTGTAGTGGGAGATTTGGTTGCATTTGTTTTCCAGATCTTGTGTTGTTATTATGGATGCATCCACCGTTGCATCAACCTCTCGATGGGACATTGAGAAGTTTAATGGAATAGGGTATGAGTTGTGGAAGCTGAAAATGGCAAATTTGTTGGAAGAAAGAAACCAATGGTTGGTTGTCCAAAAAGAGAAAAAACTTGATGATGTCTCCCAAGATGAGTGGGATAGACTAGATAAGAAGGCATGGGGAACCATCTGGTTGTGTCTTTCAGACTCTGTCCTATTGAATGTCGCAAAGGAAGAGACTGCACACAAGTTGTGGAAATGGTTGGGTGAGATCTATCAAGCTAAGAGTATGGTAAATAAAATTTATTTAAAAATAAAATTGTTTTCCATGAAAATGCAAGAAGGTGAATTAGTTGTAGAGCATTTAAATTCTTTTAATTTGTTAGTAGGTCAACTTGATTCAGTAGATGTTGAGGTTAGTAAGGAAGATAAATGTATCTTACTTCTTTGTTCTTTACCTGAGTCTTGGGAGAATGTTATCCTTGCTATCACTGCTAACCTTGCGGATCCGAAGTTGGATGCTCTTGTTTCAGTGCTACTATCACAGGAATTCAGGAAGAAGAGTTTAGATAGTTCAGGGGATGCTCTTAGTGTCAGGGTAAGGTCTAAGGAAAGAGAACCTAAAGGAGATTAGAAATGGGCTAAGGACAAGTCCAAGGGTTGGTCTAAGATTCCTGGTAAAAAGAATAGAGTTAAGTGTTGGAACTGCGGTAAAAGGGGACATGTGAAGGAGTGCATAAATCCCAAGAAATAGTGGGAGAGTACTTCAGATAAGTCCTTGAATGTAGGTGAAGATGTTTTACTTTCTCTATGTAATGTTGTTTCTGATGAAAACTAGTTGGTTGACTCAGGATGCTCGTTTCATATGACCCCGCATAAGGAATGGTTCTCCACATATGAAGAATATGATGGAGCTAATATCTACCTTGGTGACAACTCTACATATCTTATTGTCGGGAAAGGAAAGGTATTGTTGTGTTTTAGTGATGGGAGGATTAAAAGCCTCCATGGTGTTTTGCATGTTCCTGGATTAGCTAGAAATCTTATTTTAGTTTTAAAGTTGAATGATTTGGGAATGCATGTGACATTTGACAAGCATGGCTACAGATTGGTGAGAGAGAACTTGGTGGTAGTGAAAGGGAAGAGATTTGAGAACTTGTTTAAGCTTGAAGCCACTACAGTTTGTAATGCCTCCTATGTATCTGAGGCCACTACTGAAAATACATGTATGTTGTGGCACCGTAGATTGGGCCACACAAGTACTAATGTACTAAAAACTATTAAGAATAAAACTTTGTTGGATGGTTTCTCCTATTCTGATGAGCACTTTGGTTTCTGTGAGCATTGTGTATTTGGTAAACAAAATAGAAAATCATTTCCTTTAGGAAGCAATAGAGCAAAAGAGAAGTTAGAAATTATTCATACGGATGTGTTTGGACCTGTGGATAGTGAATCTATCAGAAAATCTCGTTATTTTGTAACCTTCATTGATGATGTATCCGGATTTACATGGATTTATTTTATGAAGCATAAATCTAAAGTTTTCACTAAGTTTAAGGAATTTAAAGTCTTAGTAGAGAACCAATCAGGTTTAAAGATAAAAATATTAAGATCTTATAATGGAGGAGAATATTGTTCTAAGGAATTTGATGAGTTTTGCAAGCATGCAGGTATAATCAAACAAAAGACAACTCTGTATACACCACAACAGAATGGTGTTGCAGAAAGGATGAACAGAACAATTATGGAAAGGGCCAAAAGTATGCTTAGTGATGCACAGTTGGATAAATACTTTTGGGCAAAGGTTGTGTGTACTGCTTGCTACTTGATAAATATATCTCCTTGTAAGGCTCTTGATTCGACACCTTATGAAGTATGGACAGGTAAGAAACCTTTTGTTTCACATTTAAGGGTTTTTGGCTATGAGGCTTTTGTTCATGTGCCTAAGGAAAAGAGATCTAAGTTGGATCCAAAGGCTGAAAAGTGTACATTCATTGGATATGGTGATAATGTCAAAGGTTATAAGCTTTGGAATCCACTAACCTGCAAGATTATCTTTTCTAGAGATGTTATTTTCAGGGAACTTAGAGCTATTTCTGAACCTGAGCAGCCAAAAGAAAAAGATGAAAAGGTAAAGAAGCTGCACTTTGATTTAGAGCAGCAAGATGCACCTCAGGAAGAACATAATGATGGATTGGGGGCTAAAGAAGAAGAAGAAGATTCATGTGGTTCTGATGAAGATGAGTTTGTTGTTACAGAAGAAGTTGTTGCAGATGATCATGCAGAAGAACGAGTAGAGTCTCTTACTCCACCCTTGAGGAGATCCACAAGACAATGGAATCTAGTTGACAGGTATAGCCCACTAGATTTCCATTGTGTATATGTTTTATTGAGTACTAACGATGAACCTAGATCCTACAGGGAAGCTATTTCTGTAGATGATAGTGAGTCTTGGCAATTAGCCATGCAGGAGGAGATGATGGCTTTAGACTCTTGTAACACCTGGGATCTTGTTCATTTTCCCAAAGGAAGAAAGGCCATAGGTCGTAAGTGGGTCTTCATAAAGAAGTTTGGAGCAGACTGGTCATTGGAGAAGTACAAGGCAAGACTGGTAGCCAAGGGCCACTCCCAGAGAGAGGGAGTTGATTTTGGTGAGATATTCTCTCATGTTGCTAAATTGACTTCTATTAGATTTCTCTTATCCATTGCTATAGCTTATGATTGGGAGATTGAGCAAATGGATGGTAAGATTGCATTCTTGCATGAAGATCTTGAAGAAGAAATTTATATGCAATAGCCTACATGTTTTGAGGTAAAAGGAAAAGAACATTGGGTTTGCAGGTTAAAGAGGTCTTTTTATGGTCTAAAGCAGTCCCCCAGAATGTGGTATCAAAAGTTTGATTCATTTGTTTTGAAATTGGGTTTTGTTAGAAGCAAGGAGGATCATTGTGTTTACATTCATTGTGTTGATGATTCTATACTGGTTATTGCTTTGTATGTTGATGAAATGTTGTTTTTCAACAATACTAAGGGTATGGTCAGTGAGCTTAAAGCCCAACTTTCAAGTGCATTTGAGATGAAGGATCTTGGTGCTGTAAGGTATATTTTGGGAATGGAGATCAGGAGGGACAGAGTTAAAAGAAATCTTTGGATGTCACAAAGTAAGTATGTGAATACTATTGTGCAGAGGTTTAGTTTGCAGGACTGTAACCCAGTTAGAGTTCCTTTACCCATTGGTACTAATCTTTCATTAGATATGTGTCCAAAGACTGAGGATGATCTTGAGGATATGTCTAATGTGTCATATGCTAGTGTTGTAGGGAGTTTGATGTATGCAATGGTTTGCACTAGACCAGATATTGCCCAAGCAGTGGGAGTTTTGAGCAGATTTATGTCTAGCCCTAGTAGACAGCATTAGAACTATGTGAAGAGGGTATTTAAATATCTTGTAGGTACTCTTGATCATTGTTTGGTTTATTCTAGTACTAATAATACTAATAAATCTTTAGACATATAGGGTTTTGTTGATGCAAATTGGACAGGTGACTTGGATAGTCGAAGGTCCACTAGTGGCTATGTGTTTACTCTATTTGGAGGTGCGGTGAGTTGGATGAGTAAGAGGCAGCCCACAATTGCTTTGTCCACTATAGAAGCAGAGTATATGGCTGCTACTCATGTCTCTATGGAAGTAGTTAGGTTGAGGAGAATATGTATAGCTATTGGTTTTGAATGCAGGATCATTCAGATTGGTTGTGATAGCCAGAGTGCTATCTGTTTGGCCAAGAATCCCACGTATCATGCTCGGACTAAGCATGTTGATGTATCACTTTGTTCAAGAGTTGGTTGCAAATGGAGAGATTGAGCTAAAGAAGACAGACATTCAGGAGAATGTTGCAGATTCATTGACTAAGCCTGTGAGCATAGAGAAGTTTGTGTTGTATAGAGAGGCCATGGGCCTTGTTTCTAGTGCTTGATTATTTTCATTTATTTTCCTATGGGTTGATTTACAATGTATAATGTCAAGTGGGAGAATGTTGGAATAAGGTGCCATTAACCTTGTAAATTCCAATATTGTATTTTATTCCATTTATTATTTGTTATTTGTAATTACCCATAAGGGAATGAGGTAGTCTCATTGACAGTTGTAATTTTGGAGTTATCGACAACAGTTACAGAGTGACATTTACTGTTGGCAAATGTAAAAACTCATAGTAAATGAGGATAGGTGTGCTCCCTTGAGGAATATACTATTTTTGACATGTATGACAACTATCATAATGTTTGGTGAGTGAATCTATGACTGCTGCAAGTTGTCATAAGATTCTGTGATTCTATGACGGATATGTTAGTTGTATATTTTCTATAATTAGCCCAAGGTTCCTATCTTGGAAAGATACTCTTTTGTTGGAATCTATGACAGTTATGACAGGTCATAAGATGCTGTAAGAGGCCAGATTTAGTCTTGGGAGCCCAACCTTTGCATGGCTATTTTTTGACAAGTGTAAGATGCTTGTAACATGGTAATTAATGTTTACAGGTTGGAGAATCTTAGGAGAGAGAAGGTGAACACCTAAGATGAGTTAGAAAATGTTTCTATAAGTATTTTCCATGTATTATTTGCTGATATATAGATTTTAGGTACTCAGGTGCTGCCAGAATGTTGTCAGATTGAAGAGTGGTGGAGAGAGTTGAAGTGTTGTTGTATTGTAAATCATTTTCAGATCAATACAAACATTGGGCCTCTTTCCTGTGTGGAGTTTTTTACCCGAAAGGGTTTTCTCCATGTTAAACATTATGTTATGTGTTCATATTTTTGATTTTGCATTTCTGTGAAGCATAGTTTTGTTTCTGTGTTACAATCTTCATTAATAACACAATTAAAGATTGCTAAAATTTATATTGAATCAGATTTCCATTGAAGTAGTGTTTCTTTCATTTCTAACAGTTCCCGCCTAGCCTAACTTACAGCAGCAAGCCATTACTACACAGAGGGATCAGGTCAAACAGCTCAGGGAGCGGCTTCGAACAGCAGAGTCTTGGAGGGAGGTAGACGCAGGGATCATATCTGGGCTCACCGTGGAGCGAGATACAACATTGGTGAGGGTGCGGGCTCTTAGAATGGAGAGAGATTTAGCCTTAGCGACCTTGGGTACTGATGGAGCTACCTCATTTTTGGTTACACAAGTGCAGCAGGCTCAGGCACAGCTTGCGCGGATTTAGGCTGGGCTTTCTAAGGCGCAGGCTCAGACTCAGTACTATAGGGGTCTCCACCATGGGGCTGTGCCAGCAGATCAGAGGGCACCCAGCTTTAGAAGCCAGTCAGTAGTTGATACATCTTAGAGGGTAGAGGGTTCACAATTTGCAACATTTGCTTTGGGTCCATAGTAGTCAGGGGTTGGAAAAGGAGGAGGTGGAGAGGACAGTGCAAGGAATAGTGTCCCACAGAAGCAGGGCTAGCCATTACACTTGTACTGTTTTTTGCTTATGTATACACATATTTTTGATGGCTCATGGATAGCCCGATATGTATGCACCTATATCATTTTGTACGGTTACCGAGACATGTATCATTATTTTTGTGATGTATGTATACCTTTTATGACTTGGCTCACAGATGACCTTTGATATTGTAAACTTGGACATATTTATGTTATATTTATATGATGATGCAGCTTATGTTCTACATGCATTATGTGATGTCTAATGTATGCCCCTTACTTTTGATGTCTATATGGATGGACACTTTGTTGTTGATGTCTATATGATAATGCAGTTTATGATTCTACACTATGATGCTTACATATGTTTCTAGGACTCTGATATGATGATGATCTAATGTAGACTTAGATGATTTCTAGTGATCTAATATGCAAATGTGAATGTTATTTATATGATTATGCATTTTTATGAGATGATCTACATGTACTTGTCTATGTTTTTTGTATTTTCTTATGATATTATGTTATGCTTGATACAAATGTATATGGAAGACCTAGTGCACTTATTATGTATGCAAATTATTTAATCATGTTAATGACTATCTCATGTGATATGATATGCAAATTATTCTATGTTTTTGCTATGTCCAAGTGTACTCAATTGACGTAGAAATGACACAATGATAGATAGAAGACTGACTGACAGAAGGTGAATGAAAGGATCACAAGCTTTTAACTGTAGACATTGATACTCTGCATAGAATTTTTTATTGTATGGGATATGGATGCTTTCTGGATGTGAATGGTTTTTCCATCTTGATATTGCAAGTATTTTGAAGTGCTTATTTCATCATTGGGCTTTTTTGTTTTTTTTTGTGTTTTTGAAATGTTGTAAGAAAATACAAGCATTGAGGTATAACTAAACCATGATGACCTGAGTATTTCTTACATGAATTTTTATTTAGTAAGTTAATACAAGCATCTAGGTATAATTGAACTGAGATGATCTGAGTATTTTTTGCGTATCAACAGACAAGGATTACACCTATTTCATGTTTAGTCTTCTGATGTCCTCGATGATCATTTGAGTTGATCATGTCCTTAGACAAGGCTTCACATTACTAAAGATAAACCCACAAGCAACAAAACAAAGAAAAGAATCATGCCCCCATCATAGCATCTCTAGCTTTTGGCATCCTTGAGTAGCATAGGAAACATGATAACAAAAATGAAGCCCTTAAAGACGCAACTAATTGAAACAAAACATTCTTGCATTTAGATGTATCTTTCTTGCCATAATTTAGATTGAATCATTTGGATCACTTTGCTCTTGTTTTTGCTTTGCTTTGGATAGGTTGACGTCTTGTGTCAAAACTTTTGTTTGAAAGGGGGTTTTGGTGCACTTGCTTGCCTGGTGAAAGTCTCTGCAATCCTTATTGGCGAAATGGACCTGTTAGGTCTCAAAAATGTAGGTTACAAATCCTAAGAGGATGCGAGGTTCTATGCTTAGATTTGCAATGTTTTTGAACTAATGAAATATAGTTAACCTATAGGGTTAATGACTCCCTGCACTTCAGGTTCTACTAGACCTAGGCAAGTGAACCTTACTAATGAAGCAGATTAAATGGATGTGTGATTTTGGTTAAGTTCATGGATCTACCCATAGTGGAAAATGGTGTGGAATAGATGAAAGCTTGCTAACTATTTCTACTCCTAATATTAAGATCTGAAATATGATTGTTTGAATAGGATTTTGTGAAACTCAAAAATGAAATGGGTATGACCAATGCCTACTTCTGTTGGGCTAATAGAGTCAAGAGGTGAATGATATATGATTTACTTACTAGCTACAATTTAAATTGCTTGGCACTTGTGATTGCTTGCACCTTGTACAAACGTGCAAGAATGTAACTATCAGACTCTTCTTATCGATCCAAATGATCCTCACCAGGTTGCTATGATTAATTAATAGGAAAGTTTAATCCCTGTTTGAAGGAACTAGTTCACTGAATCACACAGAAGCAGCAAGTGTGCCCTAACAAATCAAATATACTTCTGATTTGAACAACAAAATGGAATCAAACTGGAGACAGTATGATAATTTTATTGATTATAAGGCTCTTCTTTAACTATCCAAGTGATACCTCCAAATTACTGTGATCTATTAAAAGGATATTTAATTCTTTGAAAGAAACCAATTAATGAAACCACACAGGAACAACAAATGTGTTTTGATAAATTGAGTTTCAACACTTCAATTTAAATAATATGAAATCACCAATCTGGACACAGCCAAATAATCAGATATAAACAACAAGCAATTGACACCAATGTTGGATCATTAATTTATGCATTCTTCTCCATTACATAATTTCACAAGATTTTGCAATACATATCATGAGGTTCTGTTGAGGCAACTGGTCAACTGATGATTTCCTAACCTACTACTACTGATGATCCTCTTTGCTTGATAATCCTTTCCCATTTATACAGCACATTTTTAGGTTTGTGACCCTTCATTCGGCATTCTTCTCGGGTGCAACCTTTCATTGTTTTGATTATCTTCAATTACAAAATATTTAATCCGCCTTATTTGTCTTTACATAATAAAGTATTTCTCAATGTTTTAACCTTTACTTCATTTCTCAATTATATTCACCCGTATATGTTTTCATTTTTATTGGGCAAAATTAATTCATTTGAGTGAAAACAATTACTCCTCCTCGGTGAAAAAGTTTTACCAACCTTTGTATGCACTTGGAAAAAGGATTCCCCACTTGGTTAATTTGTTCTGGAAAATATTTTATCTCCAAGTGGAAATTTCCAAATTTGATTATTAAATCTTCATTTGGTAAATTGATTATATCCTTGAGTGAAAATATTTCAACATTGTATCCTTTTTTATCACATTTATTCATCATTAGTAGATTTAATTAACTCTTCCCCAGAAAATCTTCATTTTAATGGGATTATATTTTTCCCATCGGCATATCAGCGGGACTGTGGTTCTTCTTCCATCGATAGCCATCCTCTCCACCGATATCTTATTCACGCCTTTTTCATTACCCCATCAGGCTATCAGGGGGACCAGGAAATCGGTCACTCCGATATAGAAAACTCCCGCCAATTTTAGGGTTTGTTGTGTGTTTTAACCTTTCCCTAGCTGTTTGGCATGGGCATGAGAATGCAGGCTTGAATTGAATAGTTCGGCAACATCACATTTCTTTGGGGCATGCTTTGGAGTATCTTTGCAAAGAAGATGAAGTCCGCGAACTTCCTACACCCTAATCCCCAACTCATCTTCTTCACTAATGACATTAGCATTGAGACTTGAAAAAGTTTGAAGAAGCATGGAATAAATTGTGCTAACTACTGATTTGTTCTGTTACTTCCTTTAGCCACTGCTATTACTCCAATGTAATCACTTTCATTATGTGATTTATCTTTGGCTTCATGGAGGCTTTAGAGAAAGATTCTTTTGTTTGTGAAATGGGCAATGTCTCCTTCTAAATGTGCTTTGTTACAATTGCATGCCCTCATTTCACATTGGTCAATCTATGCTCGTTGCAACTATCTCTTATAAAGATGGTTGTTTTAGAGTTAAATCTTCATTTGATAGCTATGATAGAAACTATAGCAGTGCCTTTGATAGAAATGTCTGTGTCATTATTATATAGCTTGTGCCACCATGTATTCCTACCATCGCGTGTCTATGATTTCAAAGTTGGTGCCACTTTATTTCAACTGATTGAGACTTCATCAAAAGTTTACGTCCCTTTATAGGAAGCTTGCCTTTATCTCTAATATTGACTTTCCTTTCTTGCTTGTGCTATGTCATTAATGGCTTGAGTTTGGTTTGAATAGACTGAGAATCATTGTATAAGGCATGTGCCTGATGATTGACATGACTGTGGTGATGGTGAAGTGGCTGAGCACCTCTTTAAGGCTACGCATTCTCATATTGAGGGCTCCTTGATTATAAGCTTGTTGTGACTCTATAGGCTTCACACATCATAGAATGGTTGCACGCTACTCTCTACTCGTGCCATACTTCATGGATTGCAATATGAACTCTAGAATGTGCTTTAGTTTAGATAATATGCCATCAAAGGAATGGTTGTGTACCTTCTTTGTCAGCTTCATCGAAGAGCTCAGGCACCTTGTTTATGCTTCTAATATTCGCATACATGTCTATCAGGGCAGTTGCAACTGCAATTCCTCCATCCTCTACACCTTGGCAGATGTCCACACCCAGTTCCTACTTTGGCATGGATGGGAGTATGCTGGCAAGGGTTGAAGAGTCTGATTTCACTCCCATTATATGCATTTGATTTAAAGCTTATAGAGCCTTTCCAATGAATATATTTTGTACATATCTTGCAATCACACATCCTGCATGGTGACGCTTTCCTGTTGGTGAAGATACGAACATAATCTTTTAAATAAAGTCTCCACTATAAGTAATTTGGCATCATTGCATTCCTCAAGACCACATTTCTGTAATGTCAAATGATTCAAATGCCTTTTATATGACTAGATTTTGCATTCGTGTCTACCAAGGCGGTTCAAGCTATAACATATGACAAAATCTCCATTTCATTATCCAACATGCTTTCACCAAGAACCTGATGGATTCTCCCAACTCGATCATGATTACATGCTTTCACCTTCCTTTTGATACAATTTTAAAACAACTAGCTCAAGCTTGAAGGATAAAGAATAGGGCAAATTTTGGCTCCAATACTTCACCTCAGGAACATGAGGAACAACATCTTTAGGTTCGGGCATAAATGACTAAAAGAATATCCTTTGTATGGAGCTGTAGTTCTCTTGTAATTTTGTTTGTGATAACAACTGCATCATGTGCTCTCAGCCATGCTCATCAATTCTATCAACTTCGTCAATATTTTTGAATGAAGTAGCATCTGTAAACCCTAATATTTGGGTCATGAAAGTAATTGGAATTATTGGAAGATAAGGGCGGAAGATGCATCTGACAACCTTGCACCTCATTAATTCTCTAGATGAATTGATGAATATGAAATATTGTCGCACTTTCTCTGACATCATATCCATATTATGCAATTCCTTAGTACTTTGATGCGAGTTTGAATTCTATTTTTACATTTCACAAGGAGATCAAGAAGCTCTTTTATATGCACAGTTGCTTTTGCAGAAGTAGGTCATAAGCCTTATAAGTGTAGTATTTCATTTGTTTACAATTTTTGTGAAAGTTGTTGATCCTGATGACTATTCATGTGTTCATCATCAATGTGTGAGAAAGCAACCACAGTACATTCTTTAATCTTGTTCATTTTGTAGATTCCCTTTGTTGTATATGCATATTTTCTTTCTCAGATATCTCTTGCATGTTTTGCCATTGTGTGTATTCTCTTCTAAAAATCCCTGATGCCTGCTGTTAGGATGTGTGCTGGAATTAAATTTTCGTCATGGGATCCTAATTTTTTTGCAAAAAATGGTATGAAATTTTAGGTCCCAACAGGACCCTAAGGGACTGACCTAGTGCCTTGGGGGCTCATTGAAAATGGCCTTGCCTACGTGATGATGCAGAGGCAACGTAGTTTGGGGTGAACCCTAATGGACCTAAGACCTAGGCGATAGGAAACAATGTGGAATTAGATAGATAGAAGGACAAACGACAAGTGATGGAATGGATGAGAAGTGGAGCCTCAGGGGCGCATTGATAATGGCCTTGCTTGCGTGATGACGCAGAGGCAACATAGTTCGGGAAGAACCCTGATACTGACGATGGATGCTAAGATACGCTGACACTATGGATATAGTACTTTGACAATCTTAGACATTAAGGTGACAATGGTTATAGAGTAGAAAGCCATGATAGGTTATCGTTAGGTTTTTACTATGAGCTAGAGATGGATCAGGTGAGGAACAATGGTAGGAGGAATGGACACAAGGTGATTGGTTTCCCAAAGATGGAGGAAGCGATTTATCACAAGTAGCGCTTATTTACCAGGTTTTCACCACTTGTTTTTATTTGCACGAAAGCTAAAAGTAAACATGACATCTGTTTGCCAGGTTGTCACCAAAGGACAATTTTTTTGTTGTTTTTCCACTTTTTGTTTTTTTTTGTTTTTTTCTAATTTATTTTATTTTATTTTATTTTATTTGCTTTTTTGAATTTTTGCCCCCTTACATTGGGGTTCTCTTAGGTATAGAACCAGTGAAGATGCATACTATTGATTGGGTCATCGAATAGCTCACCCTCTGATGTTGCTAACTGATATGCTCTTGATCCATACGCAGCAATTATTACATAAGGACCAAGCCAGTTGGGTTCAAACTTACCTTTTTTTCTCGACCCTACTGATTGCGGGGGTTTTCCTTGAGTACTAGATCACCAATGTTGAAGACCCTTGGGTGGACCCTATGATTGTAGCTTCGTGAAATTCTCTGTTGATAGGCTTTGAGATGATTGAAAGCATTCTATCTCTTCTCCTCTAACAACTCTAACTCTTGCAGTCTAGAAACTCTGTAGTCTTCATCAATGATAAGACCTTTTAATGACACTCTTAAAGATGGTAACTCAACCTCGACGAGAAAAATGGCTTCTAATCCATAGATAAGGGTGTAAGGGGTAGCACATGTGGGAGTACATATACTGGTTCGATAGGCCCACAGAGTGGGATTCAGTTATATGTGCCAATCACGACCGGCTTGGTTGACAGTTTTCTTAAGGATTTTCAAGATTGTTTTGTTGGATGCCTTTGCTTCGCCGTTGCCTTGTGGATAGTAGGGGGTGGAGAAACGGTGTTGGATTTTGAATTTGTCACAAATCTCTCAGACATCCTTGTTCTTGAAAGGTTTTCCATTATCCGTGACTATGGATGAGGGAATTTTGTATCTGTAAATGAGGTAATTTAGGATGAAGGAGGCAATCTGTTTGGCTATGACATTTGTGAGTGGAACAGCTTCAATCCACTTAGTAAAATATACAGTGGTGGTTATTATGAACTTGTGGTTGTTGGATAATGGAGGGTGAATTTTTCCCACAAGGTCGAGTCCCCATTGACAAAAGGGCTAAGGTGTCATTAAAGGTCGTAGCTCTTGACCTGGCGCATGGATGAGGTTACCATGCATCTGGCACTTCTTGCATTTCTTCACAAACTGATATGAATCAGTTTGCATGTTTGGCCAATAGTATCCTAAACGCATGAGTTTCTTAGCTAAAGAAGGACCACTAGAGTGTGTTTTGCAAATTCCTTCATGTACGTCTCGTAAGGCAGTTTGAGATTCTTCACATTCTAAACATCAGAGTAAAGTACCATCCAGACCTCGTTGGTATAAGGTGTCGGTGATAATGGTGTAATGGGAGGTTTGGCAAATGAAGGTTCGGCGTTGGTTGGTAGACAAGTCAAGTGATAGGGTGCTATCCTTGAGGTAAGTGTAAATATTACCATACAAGGGTGAATTAGATCTGACTAAGAGGAAAATGGAGTGTGTTTTAGGGATATCATAAGCTGGTTGCATAACTGACTCTACCAAGAACTCATACCGTGACTCATTCTCTGGGATCTCAAGGAGCGAGGCAAGGTTGCCATGGCATCTGCTGCTTTGTTTTCAATGTGAGGTATCTGCTCAAAGGAGATGATCACAAAGTACTCTTTAAATTCATTGACCATATGCTTTTACAGTATTAACTTGTCATCTTTGGTCTAATAGTCGTCATTGACTTGATTAATCACTAGTTGGGAGTCGCCATAAACATGTAGCTCCTTTACTTTCCATTCTACTACCATTTTGAGACCAATGACCAAGGCCTCATACTCTGCTATATTGTTTGTGCATGGGAATAGCAGATGATAAGACTTAGGTATGGTGTCACCGTGAGGAGTGACCAACAAGATTCTTGCCCCCAATCCATGGTTTCTATAGGATCCATCAAAGTAGAGTTTCCATGAGTGTGTTGTGACACTGAATATGGATTCATCCAGAAATTTGAATGTCATTGGTGTGGTATCCTGCAATGATCGACAATGATTTGATCTTTGATAGCCTTCCTTTCTACATACTTGATGTCATATTCGCTTAATAGCATTACTCATTTGGCTAAGCGGCCTGTTAGAGCTACTTTTCTTAATAGGTATTTTAGTGGATCTATCTTTGTAATAAGCTTGACTTAATGTGCTAGCATGTAATGTCGTAGTTTTTGGGAAGCAAAAACCATAGCAAGACACGATCTTTCTGTTTGGGAATATTGCAGTTCATAGCCTACCAATGTGCGACTGATGTAGTAGATAGCCCTTTTTTTCCTTCATAATCATGTTGTACTAATAGGGCTTCAAGAGCTATTGGCGTAGCAGATACATATAGATACAAAGGCTTTCCTTCGATAGGTGGCATCAGAATAGGTGGATTCATGAGATATTCCTTTATCTTGTGAAATCCTTCCTCACACTTTTCATCCCACCAAAATGGTATGTTTTTGTGTAATAGGTGAGTAAAAGGTTGACACTTGTCTGCCAGTTGTGAGATGAACTGACGAATTGCCTTTAACTTGCCTTGTAGAGACTGCAATTGAGTGATGTTCTTTGGCAGTGGCATTTCCACGATATCTTTGACTTTGGTAGGATCTACTTCGATCCCATTTGCTGATACAATGAAGCCTAAGAGCTTGTTGGAGGTGACTCCAAACACACATTTCTTCGAGTTCAACCTGACTTTGAAGTGTTCTAGTCTCCGAAAGACCTTCTCTAGTACATCTAGGTGGGATTCTTCTATTAGTGACTTTGCAAGGATGTCATCTACATAGTCCTCCATTGTGACATGCATCATATCATGGAAGATAGTGGTCATAGCATGTTGATATGTTGCCCCTGCGTTCTTTAACCCAAATGGCATGACATTCTAGTAGAAGGTGCCCCATGGACAAGTGAAAGTTGTTTTATGTTGGTCTTCTAGTGCTATCCTGATTTGATTGTATCCAGAGAAGCCATCCATAAGAGATAACATGGTATGTCCTATTGTTAAGTCAACTATGATATCAATATTAGGTAACGCAAAGTCATCCTTGCGGCAAGCCTTGTTTAGATCTCAGAAATCATTGTACAATCTGACTCTGCCATCAGGTTTTGATACTGGTACTATGTTGGCTACCCACTATAGAGAGTCAATTGCCCTGATGAACCCTACATCCAGCAGTTTCTTGAGTTCCTCTTTTACTAGTAATGCAATGTGGGGATGCATCTTCCTAAGCTTTTGTTTGACTAGTTTAACTTCTAGATCTAGTGGAAGATGATGTAGGATCAAATATGGATCTAAACCAGGCATATCTGCGTATGACCAAGAAAATTTGACTTGCTTTTTCTTGAAGAATGGTACAAATTTGGAATTTTTTGGTGGAGATAGAGATTTGCAAAGTGAATGATCTTAGGATTGCTCTTTGTTCCAATGTTGACAGGTTCTATAGGTTCCACAATAATCTAAGACTTCTCTTGGTACATGTCATTGGGGAGAGTGTCAAGCCTTCCATCGTCTGGTACCTCAAAGAGGGTTTCACCATCCAATGCGTCCTTTCTTTTTACTATTTTGGGATTTGATATTGTCGCAGAGCAGTTTTCACCATCATATCCAATTTTTAATTTTATGTTTTTGCAACTGGAAGGCTTGCCACCCTCTCCAAAATAAGCCACGGTGTTGAGTTCAATGGCAAAGCTAGCTTTATGATCTCCTATAGGTAGGTGGTCCCTAAGTTCCATGTAGTCAATATAGGCATCATCATTTTGGAACATGTCTAGTTGTGGGGTTCCTCGTAAATCCCAGTCGATAAGTTCAAAATGTACAAGGGGAAGGGGATCGGAGGATAGATCTGATTCATTGGGTGTGATAGTTTGGATGGATACATAAGTAGGGTTCAGATTGATAGGGATAGGATCTAGAATGGTACCTTCCTCAAGATTGTTTATCGTGTTGGAACTCTGACCTTCCTCAAAAGTCATACTCTCAGGAGTTGGCGAATCACACTCTAATGGTCTATGCGTTAGCATTTGTCCCTCATGGTAGGGGCTATAGGTTTGAATGGTGTCAACTCCTTTGTCCTCATAGGAGTGCTCTATGAGTTCCTCCCACTCATATTCATTAGATTCTATGTCACTATCTTCTTGGAAGGTATGGATCTACTCCACAAAACAAGCATTGGTTTTAGCCTTGTCTTTGTCCTTATATCCTAGCCCTCTTGTATTTCTTGCCAATGAGGATGAGAAGGGTTGGATGGGTTCTGTAATTCCTTCTTTTCTTAGGCCAATGGGACCTTGTCCTTCATAAACCATTTTATGTAAGTTAGACTCACCACACCCATAGATTTCCATTGGAATCTTAGCTGGTTCTTGTTGTGTGTTAGCTTCCTCTGTGTAGAGCCATTGCAAGACTTATCTTTCCTCAGTTTCATCTGATAGGGTCCCCCATTTTATAAAGGGAGTTGTGGGAGGTTTAGGAGGAGCAGATGGCTTTGGAAAAGGTGTAGGTCTCCCAAAGTATCTTGGAGATAGAGGCATTTTGGCTAAGTTGAGGCTATGCTCGATGGAGTATTCCCCTACCCTTGTTTCTTTGATTGTGAATTTCTACTCTTTGGGCTTGGACGAGGAAGCTTCGGAAGTAGAATCATGTTGTGAGATGGGGGATGTGGAAGCTCTATTGTTGGGAATGATGTAATTAGGCTTTGAACGGATAGAGTTGCAATGATGAAAAGGATCCAGATCACCTTGGATGGTGATCTGTTTGCCGTTATGAGGAAATTTGATGCATTGGTGGTAGGTAGAAGACAACTTTCATGGCATGAATCCAGGTTCTACCTAGGAGGATGTTATAGGCTAGCTCCCTGTCTAGGACTTGGCAAACAACGTCCTTTATCACTCATCTAATTTTTATCGGTAACACTACTATTCCTTTAGTAGTTCTTTTTTCTTCATCATAGGCCTTAATAGTAATCTTTTTCCTAGGATCCACTACAGCTTCTGATAACCCCAATGTAAGGACTAGCTTGAGTGTGCAAATGTTTAAACTGTCTCCTCCATCAATGAGAACTCTTTTGATACGGTGTTTATGAATGAAGGTGACAATAAGCAAGGGTGTGTTACGAGGCTGGGATATTGATAGGTCATCTTGTTCGGTAAATGATAAGGTATTGGAGGAGGTTAGATGTCCTACCATGGCTTGGAACTTCTCTTGGGCTAGGTTTGTTGGCACAGTTGTTTCGACTAGGGATTTATCAAGAATTTCCTTGTGGGAGGGAGATAGACGCAACAACTCTAAGATGGATATGTGGGCAAGAGTTTTCTGAAGTTGGTCTATGACACTGTACTTATGGGAGTTAGATGGAGAAGGTGATGACCTTGGAGGAAGAGTATTTAATGTGACCTTTGTTGGTAAGAGACACTATGTGGCTTCATAAATGTTGTCATTGATGGTAACAAAGTCTATTCTACACATCTGTAGTATATAATATGTCTATACCAGAAGTCAGAGTGAAGATTGTTATGGTCTGGTGGACAAGAACAGAGTATGCAACATGATTTGACAATCAGGTCCAGATCTCTCAGATGGTGTAACTCAGTAAGCTGCGGAGTTGGACAAGTGAAGAAGGGTATCATGACTATTGTATTCTAGATATTGATGTGTGTGGAAAAGTGGAAAAAAATATAGGAAGAAGTGTGAAAACAAAGATATGAATTCAGAATATGACTGAAGAGTGATATTGATCAGAGGAAGAATGAAATGTGCCAAATCAGTATACAGTGCCTAACTGAAACTAAATTCTTGCATGTATGGATGTTGTTCATCAATTCAAACACCTTGGTATCATCTGTAAGTATTTGTAGACAGTGAGTCTCTTGTAGGCAGTGGGCCTCTTGTGAGCAGTGTGCTCAGGCAGTGAGCCCTATATGGCAAGTGCCATTTTGTAGTCTTCTATTCTTTTAATAGAGAATACAATCTTGGGTTAGTCATCCTGTGGTTTTTCCCTTAACATGGTTTCCACGTAAAAATCCTTGTGTTGTGTGTGTTAATTTCACTTATGTTCTTATAGTTGTTTATGCTTTCATGTTTTGATATATCATTGAATATTGAGATAAGAAAAGAAAGTAAAATTTAAGGATAACTGATTCACCCCCCCTCTCAGCTATCTACCTTGTTTCCAACAATTGGTATCAGAGTTAAGTTCCTCTAAACAAGCCTAACAACTTGAGGAAGATCTGGGAATCTCAATGGATGCATATGGTATGAAAGAACAACTTTAGTCTGCCCTAGATGATCTTGAACAATCCCACTCTAAGGTCAATAATTTGAGAGAAAGACTTAAGGAAGCTGATGATTTCATCAATGAGCTGAAAGAAAAACTTAGTATTTTTGTGAAAAAGAGAAAGGAACTACTCCAGAAATTAGCAAATCAGAATGAAACCAATAATACTATGAGGATTTGAATGAGAAAACTAAGCTATGTGAGAAGCTATCAAAAGAAGTCATTATGATAAGACATGAAATGGGATCAGGGGTTATGAAATTCACCCATGAAATTGAAGAGAAGAGAAAGACTGAAGATAACCTAAAACAATCCCTCAAGGAGAAAATAGAGGACTGCCACAAAATGGACAGAATAATCAGGCATCTTGAATCTGATCTTGAAGAAGCCAGAGACAATGAAAAATAACTTGAGAATCAGATAGACACTCTTAAACAAGATCTTCAATCTACAAATGAATACAAAGAAAAATTCAAGATAAGCTCAGCCCAACTTGAAGTTCTTCTTGCAAGTCAAAGGAGGGTTGATGATAAGCGTGGCTTGGGGTATGAGAAAGGTGAAAGCTTTGGATCTGGTCAAAGGAACTTTGGATCAGGAAGTCAAAGAAACATGCCAAGAAAACCTCCGGTAAGGCAACCAAATGCCTGAAGATATCCATCTTTCAATGGAAATTGCTTCAATTGCAACAAATTCATTCATAAAGAAACTTAGTGTAGGAATAGCATGAATTAGAACAATTCATCCTTCTCTGGTCAATGTTTTAGCTGCAAAAGGTATGGTCACAAATCTCATGAATGCAGAAATATACAAATGATCAATTCTTTCAATGGTAGATGCTTTACATGCAATAGAATGGGGCATATGGTTAATCAGTGTAGATCAAAAGGATATCAACCAAATAAGCAAAGAAATTTTGTGTGTTACAATTGCAATAAATCTGGTCATATAGCCAGATTCTGTAGAAGCAGAAATCATGATGAAAGGGGTCTAGTAAAACATGATCAGAAATAAGATAAAGGGAAAGGTAAAATAAATGCAGATGAAGTTCAAAAGGAGATGAGAAAGATTTGGGTAAAGAAGAGTACAATGAATATTGGAGATGGATCCGCACCGGAATCCAGTGCTGATAATCCTTCTGGAAACTAAACAGTGAGCTCTAGCTTAGGGGGATCTATAGAGAAAATATTTTCCCCCCAGCCAGCCAGTAAGTGCCTGAATTCCACACATTGAGTGAACATCTGATGTTGCAGATTAAAGGGTTCCTATAAAATCCCCCAAAGAACTTTCAGTCAGAATGTGACAGGTCCGCATGAAGTTACACAAGGTTTATGACCACTTGAATAGATCCGGTTCCAGCAACCACCCAGTATTAACAGAGCTATACAAATTGATCCGGTATGATCTGAAAATACAATAGTCTGATTTGTAGCTCCAGAGGAAAGTATTTAAGGCACCTGGGTGTTATCAACACAGTAAGGTACTAGTTTGAAGATCTGCAAGACGATTCATGAAAAGCTCACTTAAGAAGCAGGGTGACCAAATGACTTAAAAGTTTGTGCATTTATTACAAAAGGGAATTAGGTTTTGTGCAAGGATAAAAAGGTTTTTTCACTCATTATTCACACACTTAGACTCACAAAGAAGAAAGAAGAGCTCTGAGAAGAGATCCTACAGGTTACTCAAGTTCAAGCTAAAGAGTGAATTCAAACAGAAAATCGCTCCAACATATGCTTCAAACCCTAAGGCGTGAAAAGGTATTTCCCTTCTGCAAATTCTCTCTAATTTTCTTTGCTAGAATGGCTACTCCAATGGTTGTTAATATCTCTGAAAAGCCAAGACCAAAATTCAAGAAACACCCTTACAAGTCACTAGAAGTTGATCCCTTGGGAGCATTTTCCAATGTTTCGCACAATGTCTTGCATGTAGAAGATATTAGGGTTTATATCCATGCAAACATCGAAGATTTTGGAGACTCAAAATTGTCTGACATCTATTAGAAATAGTTAATAGATGAGAATTTTGAACTCAGACCTGAATTCATGACCCTAAGAGACAAACACTTCGAACATTGCATATATTTTCTGTCTTTTGCAAAAGATGATTGGGTTCAGTATGTTCTAAGTAGGATGCATGATAATTTTATGTGGTTGATGAGGCCATTCAAGATAACCAAAGATGCCATGAAGGCTGTGACTAGACTGCATTCAATTGGTGGGTTACCCGCACTTAAATCTGTAAAGAACCAAATAGTAACTGAAGCCATCGGATCAAAATTTAACAAAATAACAATGACTATAGGTGACATCATGGATCCGGATGCCAAGTTTGCTTCAATGATAATTGGCTACAAAATCTACCACTCAAGTAGGGAAAATTCCATGTCTAGTACAACAATCTATGCTACATATCAGATGCTGAAGGAAGATGCAGATTATGATCTGTGTGTGCTTCTTCTGAGTCATTATGGAAAACTTGTAGAAGATCAAGAAAGACAAGAAAAACTCTTTCAAGTATGGCAGTCTAATATTGTGTTTGTTTTTCTACTATATGAATGAGCTACCTAGATCAAAGGGTTGGGTCTGGCAAAATGATAAACCCGTTGCAATTCAAATTAGAGATTACATGTATGGACTTGGTGATGTTCAAGCCCAAAACTCAGCTCTCTGGGGTTACTTCAAGAATTTCCAAAGCATAATGCATGCCAGAGAGAGAATACCACATTCAATAGTTGAGAAATACAAAGACACAGTCTACTTCATGGTTGACACTGATCAATGCCTAATGGAGGCAGTTGAGCCAAGAACTGTGTGGATAATGCCCATGGGATATGAGGTCGATGAAAACATTTTGGAGGTACATGTTCAACACTTGTTGACCCAACCTAAAGACACTGAAGTAGAAAGGTTTAGCACCTTTAAAGAGCTAAGCATAAAAATACATGTTGAATTAAGGTAGCCTGAGATAAAGAGAAAAGTAAGAAAGGAAGTTGAAGAATTTGCCAAAAGATTTGGCATATCAAAGGAAGCAGTAGATGCAAATAGAGAGAAAATAGAGAAGGTAGAAAAGGAAAGACAAGAAGAAATGAAAGAAAGCATTCTAGTGCAAGCCTCCTCCCAGACTAGATCTTCCAAGAGTTTTGCTCCTGCCACCCCTAAAAGCTCAAAGACTACCAAACTAGAAGTCAAGCCATTCAAGAAAGGAGAAAAGAGAATGAAGACCAAAGCCACAAGGACATATATGAGCCAAAAGGATGATGAAGAGATAGAATCAGATGAGGAAATCAGAAAAATGAAGAAGAAAAGAACGTCTAGGAAGTCATCTGATAGCAGAAATGAGGAAGAGAAAACAAAGGAATTTGTTGAAAAACCCACTCTATCAATTGAAGACATCATCAAAGCCATCACTGTAGATAGAAACCTACAACCAGGGACAAAATTTTATGATGAATACAATGATGTAGATAAGAGAATTCTTGAAGAGGCAACTGTTAGGTATTTGAACATCTACAACAAAGCCTTCAATGAAATAATTTCACTAATTCCTAAAAGCCTAGAAGAAGTACTAGAGCTAAGAAAAGAGAATGCCAAGGCAAAAGACTTGGAGATCTAGGAGTAGATAGTGATACAACTATGTCCTTCTATCACTCTAAAGCAAATGAACATGGTTTTTAAGGACAGTAAAGATGAGTTCCAGAGCAAGGCAAGAATGAATAAGCTCGTGCTTGGAGAAACTGATCAAATAGAAAATAAAACAAAAGAAATTCTTTGGAATGCCTTGAAGAGATTTAATCTTCCTATTGTAGAGGAAATGGATGAAGGGCCTTCTACTATGGATGTTGAAGGATTAAAGGTAATCAATGAAGAATTTTCTGACAAGGATGTCGAAGGATTAAAGAAAATAGATGAAGAGAAATTTGAGGACTTAGACTCCTCTGTTCTGGAAGAGGAAGTTCACAAAGCAGTAAACTCTGGTAATGACTCTCCTCCAGATCCCACAGTTTCCAAGACAAATCCTTCAGGCACTGAAGAAGAAGGAAAAGGAAGAAGAAAACAAAAGGATAATCAAGAGAAAGAGGATAAGGTAAAAGAAGAAGAACAAGCAGAAAAGGTTGGTGATGACTTATCCAAACCAGTCAGTCTTGATATCTCTAAAGGAAAGAAGTCTAAATCACCAGCAATAGACACTGCAGAGACAGTACAGAATTTCTTGGACAAAGAAATGATGGAGCTGGATGAACCTAAGTTGATCCAAGGGCCACTGAATTTGGACTCTCTCTCTAGTTTAGATAATGAAAATAGCATCTTTTGCTCAGGCCAAAGCAAAAGAGAAACTTCTAAAATCACACATGGAGGATAGTGAACTGTTGAATATTACATTCGGTGTACTAGAGAAGATCATGCCTACATATCAAAAGGATGCATCTGCCTCTCCATCTGGTAACTTGAAAAACTTGGTTAATTCTGTCAATTCTCACTTTGAATCTGTAGAAAAATTGGCAGAAACTAAGGTCTGGAAAGAGTTCTTTGGAAAAAGGTTCAGTGAGGTATAAGGACTAATTAACAATGACAGAAGAACCTTAGGCATTGGAATAAAGAGCATTGAAAACGCCCTTAAGGATGCAGGAGATATATATAAATTTTGTTTATCTTGGCCTAAAGTTTCAGAGAACATTGAAAAGAATACGAAAGAACAAGAAGAAAAGTTGTTAAGCCTATCCTAGAATTTTGATCCTCTTACCATCTCTTTGGTAAATCAAGAATGTCAAGCAGTTGTTATCATAAATGAGCTATAGAAACTGGTTAAGGAGAAGAGGAATCCAATGGATAGAATGGGTGAACTTAGGGGAATAATCCTCCCTAAGTTAGAGGTATTGCATGATTCTTTAACAGATGCTCAAAGTACAGCTCGGACCAGCAATCCAACAAATTTGAAGAGGACAGAAGCATATGTGTTTTTGTTAAGTGGACACATCTCCATTTTGGATAGAATGAAGAGGAGTTGGGCCATAGAGATTGTACAGTTCCAGACAATCTTTGCAGATATACTTAAGTATATGTAAGTATAACATATAATTTGTATATACATATGTGGCCATGTATATAATAGTTTTTGCACAATTTTGTATGCGGATTCCACCATTTTCCATTGATGTCAAAGGGGGAGTAAAGAGTATTGAAAAATGAGGAATTCAACAAAGGGGGCACTGGCAAAACATTATAAAGAAATAGAGCACAAGCAAAGGGGGAGTTACTGCTGTAGACACCCAAATTTGTCCCAACTTTGTTCATGTCTAGCAACACCTAGTCAAATACATTATCTTAGACATCATGTAGCATTTTGTCCAAAATCCCACTCTCAATCCCATTTATCGATTAACCAATTAATTACATAAATTTTATTTATTTAATTAAATCCCAACTTAATCCCATCCTTATCCCACTTAGCCAATTAATTAAATAAATTTTATTTATTTAATTAATTTCCACATCATATCCCAATCATATCCTATCCTCATCCCAATTAATTAAATAAATTTTATTTATTTAATTAATTTCCACATCATATCTTATCTCATCCTATTCATTTATCCAATTAATTAAATAAATCTTAATTTATTTAATTAATATCCAGCTCATATCCCAACTAATTCAAATATTTTATTTGAATTAAGTTCTCATCATAATCCGACTTTCCAATTAATTAAATAAATCTTATTTATTTAATTAATTTATCTTATCATTTAGCCGACATGTGTGCCTCTTTCATTTAAAAAAGATAAGTGGTACTACAGCCTTTTATTTAATATCTTTTATATGTAGTACTTTTTATGTACACAAGCACACATGAGCCCTATCCTCCTTGACACTTGTCAAATGACTACAACTCCCTTGAAGAGTGGGATAACCTAATCAATCCTAGCCGTCCACATCAATCATTTAGCTTTTAATCTCAACCATCCATTTAAACCAAGCCTTTTCTATAAATCAAAGCCCTCACAAGCCATTAGCATGCATTGAGCTTCAAGTAACATTATTCTGCCAAATTATCATTAGCATGCATTGATCCTCAAGTATCCACATGCTGTCGAAATATCATTAGAGCCTTTGCATCCTTCAACTATCATCCTCATATCATCTTCATCTTAATGTTATGCTGCAGAAATGAGCACCCAACATTCTTCCAACAATAATCCTTCAAAATCTTGCATGCTCATGCGAGGTGGAGAAGAGCAATGGAGATAAATCAAGCATAGCGTGGAGATCGGTTTGCATTTACATTTGTTATTTGATTTTCATGTTGTCTTGTGCTTCATTGTGCATTGCTAGGGTTTTTATCATTGGTGTTTATTCATTTGCCCTGATTTGCAATTTTACCCTAACTACATTTTGGCACGCCCGGTGGGACTCACGTCCTTGATTAACCTCTCTTCTTTGAGTTGTTTTTATGAAGTTTAGATCTCTTGGAGCGCCAATCTTTCATTCTTGCAAGCTTTTGTAGCAAAAATTTGCATTTTTCTAACCCTAGTTTGCAAAGATTTGGCTAAATATGTATGTAGATGATCTCTTATCCCAAATCTAACTTCACCATTGCGTCCGGGAGGCCGTTTCCATAAACTTTGAGTACAAATTTGCCTAAATTTGATGAAAAATGGAGCGTTTGGTGAAGAAAACAACAACCGGACTGCAACAATGTGCTTCTGGTAATTCAGGTCGCTTATGATCAAACAGCAGTCGCCTGGGCTAAATCAGCTCGCCTTTGGGCAAACAGCAGTCGCTTATGGTCAAATTTGGTTCGCTTTTGAACAAACAGTGCTCGCTTTTGAACAAAAAGAGACCGCATATGGTAAAATTGGTCGCTTATGGTTAACATTTGCCTTCTGTCTCCTGAAACTTTCCAGATCGCTTTTGGGCTAACAGTAATCGCTTTTTCACATATTTTGATCGCTTTTAGTCAGATACTAATCGCTTTTGCTCATATTTTGATCGCTTTTATCTAAATAGTAATCGCTTTTGTCTTTAACCGGATCGCTTTTGGTCTGACAGTGATCGCCTCAGGTATGATACGCATCGCTTTTGTCTCAATACAGCTCGCCTGTGATCTTTAATACTGTTAGCATTTGCTTTTAAACTGCATAGTCGCTTATGACCTAACAGTGATCGCTTATGGTTGCATCGGATCGCTTTTGAATTAACAATAGTCGCTTATAACTTGATCTGTGTCGCTTTTGATTGAACAGTGGTCGCTTTCAAATTGATTTGCATCGCTTATGATCCTACAGAAGCCACGTTGAAACTGATAGGCGTCGCTTATGAACTGACAGTGATCGTCTGTGCAGGGACGAGTTTTGACTGTGTTTTTGCAGATACAGGTCGCTTTTAGCCCGCAATCAGTCGCTTCTGGGTATATCCGCATCGCTTACAAGCTAACAGGAACCGCATCTAGTATTTTTTGTGTCGCATTTGATCTGTAGTATCCCGCCTGTCGCAAAATACAGATCGCCTCTGATCAACAGTATGTCGCATCTGGCAACTGTAACTTGCTTCTGGTAGCTGTCATTGTGCATCTTGGTATTTCTATCATAACTTTCACATACGGAGGTGAAATCACACAAACAAGGACTCGTTGGAAAGCTGGGAGGACAAGCTTCACAACTGTACCACTTTTATCAGGTGACTGTACTATTTTTCAGTCTTTTTTATCAGTCAAAGTTTAGGTTCATTGCAAACTTCATTTGAGCATAACTTGAGCAATTTTGATCGTTTTTCAGCGAAACTTTTTTTTAAATTGCTTAGAATCTCCTGAACTTTCTGTTTATGCAATCTATTTTTCTATATCAGATCATTTTCATCAGAATTTTCAGATTTCATCCTTTTCATGTAATCATCTTCTTTGCAAGTTTACTTGTTTCTTGTTGGAATTGGTGACTTGTAAGGGCATTTGAGGAGCTGAAGCAGCATTGGCATCAACATCTACAGCAAATTGGAAAGCGATTGTATCAGGTGCACTCATTCTAATCTTTCATCTTCTAATCTTGTTTGCAAACACATTTGGACTTTGGGCATAAAACGAACAACTTGTTTGCAATCATACCATTGAAATTGGGCTAAAACGAACCATTGTCTTTCACACATTTGGCTTTGGATTTAAAATGAACAAGTGCTTGAACTGTTTGATCACACATTGAATTTCTAAGGTTAATGAACCCCATGCGAGTGTGACCAAGTAAATGTGTATGCTCTCTCCTCGCGTCCCAACACTAACTTGGAGATCAAAAACATTTACTTGTGTTGCTTTTGTTTAGCCTTAGAGAGGCCTGCCTTGGTATCCACCCCAAGGGAACGACCTCAAGCGGTACTTTCATCCGGTCCGCTATAAAAATCAGAGGATAAGGCGAAAGCTAAGTCTAACCGGTATTAGCGCTCACCATACAGTGCTAACTCGAAAGGAGGTGTACCTTTGTGTATATTAAAACTCCTAGTAGAGTTAGTTAAAGTCTTAAGTGGCTTGCTGGATGCTCGTGGGGTGCCGGTTTCCCGGATTTTTATTAGAACCTCCTTGTGATAGTGGCCTTGCCTTAACTAGGACTTGTTGAAGTGTCTTCACGTGCTTGCTTAACCAACATCACATTATTCCAAACTAATAACTTGCTTATGTGTCTTGCGTGAGTGATTCATGTGTGTATATGCATAATCATTTATTTGAATATTGCCACATCAAGCTCTAAACACCCAAACACATAAAGACAAGTCTTCCTACACATTCTTCCAATAACATTCAAACCCAATCACTTTCATCCCAAACATAGCCAAGTCATCCAAACAAGCCACATCATCATCCATATCCCTAAACAAGCACTTGCTAAAAGGACTTAAGACAAACAATTGGTGACAACATGTCTACACTAGAGGACCTAGAAATCAAATTCCAAAGATTCCTCCAAAATCTTTATCAAGGATCACAACCCCTAAACCAAGACGCCATTGAAATATTACAATTCTTCATCCAAAAAGCTCAACCCCACGTAAGCCAATCACCTCAACTACAACACCTCGTAGCCCAAGTTCAACACCTTTTAGCCACTAGTCAAGCTCAACAAGTACATCAATCCTTAGCCAATCCATACCAACCTAATCCACCTCATAGCCACATGTCATATCCATCCACCTCCTATCAACTTAATCCACCTATCCACCAAGTCAATATCACATCAACATATGAACATCCACCTCAAGCTTATCCAATCCCTCATGCTGACATTCTGATGCACTACCAAGCCCATCCACAAAGTAATCAAGTGATATTACAAGAACAACATGCAAGTCCAAATAGCCCTTTGTACATAAATCAAGCAAGTCCAAGTACACATTTTCAACAAGACCATCAAGCACCATTGATAGACCTAAGTCCACCTTTCCAACAAGAACAATATCTAAATCCCAATGGCCCCTTGTACATAAATCAAACAAGCCCAAGTTATCCTATGCAAGATCCAATAACCTTTGATAAGGGAGATACCAATCTAGAGTGGCCTTCATCATCCAATCACATGCCGACACATGAGCCAACTAATCCTATCCCAACACCACCATGTGATCCTACTCCTAGTCCATTGGTCCATCAATCTTCCAAACCACCAAGCCCTTCATTACCTTCATCACCATGTCATTCTAATCCTTCACCAAAGGAGGCAGCTGAGAGAGTTTTACAAAGGATGCTTGAAACAAAACTCATTGAACTTCCTAAAGTCAAACCATGTGAAGAAAGTCCATATGATGAACATGATTATTGTGCATACCATAGGACCAAAGGCCATGATACAAACCAATGCCCAATATTTCTCTCAATTGTTTACAAGGTGTACCCACCTATAATGGGAAATCATGCCACATCATCACCCCCATCTAGTCCAAATCCTAATCCACCCAATCCAATTAGCTCTCAACCTAATCCTCGTCCTAATCCTAATCCAACACCATCTACCATTATCATCCATCCATTATATTTCCCATCCACCCATACACTTGCAAAGGATGTGATCCATTGGCTACTAGCTAGGAATAGACTACCCCTATGTCAAACACCAATTCATGAGCCTACCAATGAACTTCCAAAGGTCATGTCCAATCCTATAATCTCATCATGTGGTTCACATATCCTTGAGCCTCTTCAAGAGCCTTCCATTAACATGCCTAGCCCTTTAAGCCCATCATATGATCTACAAGCCGACAAGTCTATTCAAGAGTCTTCAACCACAAGCCTAAGTCAAGAGCCATCATGCCTTCATGTTGATAACTATCAAGAGCCTATCAAGTCTACTCAAGAACCTTCCACTTCCATCCAAAGTCAAGAGGTATGTCAAGAGCATAATCTTAAACATGTGAAAATATCAAACCATAGTCTTAATCAAGATCAAAGCATCTCTAAGTTCCACCTATCCATGACCTACTTATGGGTTGCCCTCAAGCTATTGGCCATCACCATGACCTCATTCATGAGCAAATTTATCCCTTTTATAGCCCACTTAATCCTATTTTTACTCATAGTTATGATCAAGGTTCTAGGTAAGATCATGAAAACCATGATGATCCATTTGGCAAAACTTTATCTATCTCATGATCAAGATGATATCTATGATGAAGAACCTATTAAAAAGTACCTTGATCCTATCCATAATCCCATAACCATTCATGAGCAAGATATCCACATTGCTCCTAGTCATCCTCCATCTAGCCCTATCCATAATGAGCAAACATCCACTTGTCATAATGAGACATGTGCCTCTCAAGAACACATAAGCATAGAAGATCAAACAAATAACTTGGATCTTAGTGAACAAGATCCTAATGATCCTCCTTCCACATCCACCATCGATTCCACTTCAAGTCCACCATCATGTCCTAGTGGTCTTACAACCTTTGTCCATGAATGTTCCTCCTTAGGACAACAACAACCTTTGTCCTCTACTTCACCTTCTCCATCCAATAACAAACTCAAGTCTAGTGTTCAAACCTCAGCTAGTCCCATTGTCCATCGGATACTCCAAAACATGAACTACAAAGGTAAAGGTCTAGGCCTTTATGAACAAGGTATTTTGGAGCCAAACCATGTCAAAATCCCTCCATGCTCATATGGCCTTGAATACACACCCCAAGGTAAACAAGGCCAAGATGTTGGTAATCCCTTCATGCATCCTAAACCTACCACTTTCCATCGCAAACCTTATCATATACCCAAGACATATGTAGCCATTCCATCTCCATCATCCTATAAATGTCAAAAGTATGTGACCGTACACCTTCCACCATCCACTTTGCCTCCACTTTTACCAACTCCAAATATCCCTCCATCCACCTTGCCACCATTGCTTCCAACACCTAACATACCTATCATTCATAAGTATCCTTACATCCCTAATCATGGCCAACAAAAGCACACATCGTCTAAGCATAAAGCTTCCAATCATTTCATCCACTCCACCCACCCTATGGGATTCAAAAGCAAAAATTTTGAGGCCTCTACCTATAAAGATAAAAATCCTATCAACAAATATCCTAAAGGTCTTCATACCTTAGGACATAAAGAATCAAAATCAAAGCAAAGTACATTCACAAAGCTATCCAAGCCCATACCTCCAAAAGCAAAGCCCAAAAGCAAAATGGTTTGGGTTCCTAAGCAAATAGCTAGCAAGTCAAATGAGGCATCCTCCTCTACATCTCAAGAATCCCAACCACCTATCTCCATCCAAAAGCCTACTTCCATCCAAAACTTCCATTCCCTTCAAAAATCCCACAAGCAAAGCAAAATCACTAAAAATACTAAATCTATGTGGGTTCCTAAATCACTTCATCAACGATATCCTAAGCAAACATCTCCATTGCTTCCTACACCACCATCTCATCAAAAGCTTCAATGTTTATCATGGTGTGTGCAACCATTGGTCATGGTTCCCTTCCACTCCGCAGCACCTCCACACAACTACATCTCTCCATCTCCCATCCATGCAATCCCTTATCAACATCTATGAGCATAATGACATGGTCCATGCGAAGACATCATCCATCTCTAATGGGACAATATCACCTCTCATAGCACTAGCCACTTGAGTCCCTCCTATCCATTACCATGGTGAAAACCTGGCAAACGGGCGCCATGTGTACTTGTCATCACATCTAAAAGCAAAAAAAAAAAAAAAGAGAAAAAAAAGAAAAAATCAAAAATAGTAAAGAGAAAGCACTTCGTCCAACGGTGAAAACCTGGTAAACAGGCGCCTTGGATAAGTACCATGATGAAAACCTGGCAAACAGGCGTCATGTGTAGGTTGATCTTCTATGTCACTTACACTTGGGGGCACATTGTCTCATCCATCCTATCCATTTCCAAACTATTACCATACCATCCTACCATCCTTAGCCATTACATAAACAAGCCTATCCTATTGAACCCATTTATCCATTCATCCATCCTTCTGCCTTTTGATTTTGATGAAGACATAGGGGCAAAATCTTGAAACATGCTTTGGATATCTCTTGGTATACCTCATACCTTCCTCATCAATCCATATTATCATTATCCACCTATCATACACCTTGTCATGTAAAACCTATCATGTCATCCCATGGTCATGAACTTTGTCATGTAAAATCCTAAGCATTACCACCTAGAATGGGGCAAGTTCTTCCTATGCAACATAGCCTTTGGAGATCACATCCTAGCTCCCTTATGATCCATCCACTATGGTGTATCCTTATCACGAGCTTTCCATCTTATAGCTTATCCCCATCTATTTATCATGAGCTTTCCCTTTTATGGCCTATCCTCTTATCTATCCATCCAACTCTCATGAACCTTCCATCCCGTCCAACTATCATCAGTCTTTCATCTTATCCACTATCATCCATCCTTTTATCCATCCAATCCATTCATCCATCCTTGCACCTAGACTTGGTTTTCTCCCTTGTCATTGGTATCTAGCACAACAGCTACCTAAATTGTAAATCCATTGACATCCCAAAACATTCAAAAACACAAAAAAATCAAAATATCTCAAAAAAACACAAAAAAAAATAAAATATTTCAAAAAATCCAAAAAAATTAAATATCCAATGAAAAATCCAAGCAATAAAACCAATCACATCATCCAAAACAATCCACTCCATCAAAATTTAAATCAAAATCAAATCAGCATCATCATCATGAATTCTTCCTATCAATAACATTCATTCATCCATTTCAATCAATCACCTCTTCCAATCATATCAATCAAATCAATCTAAGCAATGATCTTAAATCCAAGTCACACTAATCTATATCAAGCAAGCCAATCAATCAAGGAACATTATCCAATCAAATCAACAAGTTTTTTATCTGAATCTTGTCATGAGCCCAATCAATCAAATCATCAATCATCATCAATGGGATATAGCGTTCCCACATCCTTGTGTTGATCTAGGGATATAGCTTTCCCCACAATGACAACACTATCTATCATCATCAATCAAACAATCAATCATTGGTTTATGACTTGACAAGGGAAATACCTTGTTTGTTTTACATCCTTTGAGCACACTGAGAACACTTGCTTATGCTTAGATTGAGTGGACACTCTAATCATCACAGCATCACTATCATCATTCAAAACAATCCAATCATCAAAACAATCAACCCAATAACAACAAACATCACAACCAAAGCACATCAAGCCAACTATCAAAACAAATCCTATCAATCATCAACATCAACACCAAAGCACATCAAGCTAGCCATCAAAACAAATCCAGTCACTTCAGCAAATCAAAAGCAACCCAATCCACCACATATCATCTCATCATCAACATTTCATTAATCAATTCAATCCATTTTCATCATCTCATCAATAAAACAATCAGAACTACATCTCATTTCCATCGTTAAGTGCCTTGATCCCATGGATATAGGGTATGTAGGCAGTCTGGAGTACGAAGGAAGTGCCCAGATTCAGGCACAAGCGATTTTCCTCTTTCTTCTCTCATCATTTCTTCTATCATCTATCTTATACATCATCAATAAACAACTTCTTCCAATCAATCTATCATAGCACATCAATCCAATCATCACTTCATCTAATCATCCTTCAATCATCTTCCAATCATTCCAAGCAATGATCCAAATGCAAGCCCATCCTTAAAGCCATACCAATCAAGTTAATCAATCAAGCCAAGTTATCCAAGCTCAATCAATGGTCTTGATCCTAGCCTTGTTGTAAGCCAAAGCAATCAGCCAATTAGCCAACCAACTCAGCAAACAACCTTGTGTTGATCTAGGGATATAGCTTTCCCCGCAATGACAACACTCTCAACTATCATCAACAATCAGCAATCAATCATTGGTTTACAGCTTGACAGGGGCAATACCTTGTTTGTTTTTGAATCATTTGTGCATGCTTGCTTGCTTGCTTGTGTGTGTCATCATTTTTATCTTGCATTTGCATCATCTCGGTATCAATCCAGCTAATATTCATATCTTGTATCCAGACAAGGTTGTATTATGCTGGGGCACGAGACACATCATCACCTTGGTCCTTATACCTTGGTGTATAACGTCTAGTGCTATATCACACATCATGGTTGCTCACTTTCATTGCAGCATAACACATCCTTCATTTCTTCTATCTATCCACTTATCTTTCTTTTACAACCAAGCTATTTCATTTCGAGAGCCTACCCGTGTTTGTCCAACCCGCATATCCTCTCGAGGGGGCATCATCATCCTATCTTTCCATCATCATCATATCCTTACATCATCATCATCATTTTCCTTTATCCATACCTTAACTTCTTTGAAATGATGTTACTCGATACAAAGCTCATCATCTCGAACATCATCTCAAAGAGGGGCAAAATGTAGACACCCAAATTTGTCCCAACTTTGTTCATGTCTAGCAACACCTAGTCAAATACATTATCTTAGACATCATGTAGCATTTTGTCCAAAATCCCACTCTCAATCCCATTTATCGATTAACCAATTAATTACATAAATTTTATTTATTTAATTAAATCCCAACTTAATCCCATCCTTATCCCACTTAGCCAATTAATTAAATAAATTTTATTTATTTAATTAATTTCCACATCATATCCCAATCATATCCTATCCTCATCCCAATTAATTAAATAAATTTTATTTATTTAATTAATTTCCACATCATATCTTATCTCATCCTATTCATTTATCCAATTAATTAAATAAATCTTAATTTATTTAATTAATATCCAGCTCATATCCCAACTAATTCAAATATTTTATTTGAATTAAGTTCTCATCATAATCCGACTTTCCAATTAATTAAATAAATCTTATTTATTTAATTAATTTATCTTATCATTTAGCCGACATGTGTGCCTCTTTCATTTAAAAAAGATAAGTGGTACTACAGCCTTTTATTTAATATCTTTTATATGTAGTACTTTTTATGTACACAAGCACACATGAGCCCTATCCTCCTTGACACTTGTCAAATGACTACAACTCCCTTGAAGAGTGGGATAACCTAATCAATCCTAGCCGTCCACATCAATCATTTAGCTTTTAATCTCAACCATCCATTTAAACCAAGCCTTTTCTATAAATCAAAGCCCTCACAAGCCATTAGCATGCATTGAGCTTCAAGTAACATTATTCTGCCAAATTATCATTAGCATGCATTGATCCTCAAGTATCCACATGCTGTCGAAATATCATTAGAGCCTTTGCATCCTTCAACTATCATCCTCATATCATCTTCATCTTAATGTTATGCTGCAGAAATGAGCACCCAACATTCTTCCAACAATAATCCTTCAAAATCTTGCATGCTCATGCGAGGTGGAGAAGAGCAATGGAGATAAATCAAGCATAGCGTGGAGATCGGTTTGCATTTACATTTGTTATTTGATTTTCATGTTGTCTTGTGCTTCATTGTGCATTGCTAGGGTTTTTATCATTGGTGTTTATTCATTTGCCCTGATTTGCAATTTTACCCTAACTACAACTGCAACACTTAGCCATTTTTCACTAAGTCTTGCCATCAATGTCAAAGGGGGAGATTGTTGGCAAGAGACACTATGTGGCTTCATAAGTATTCTCATTGATGGCAACAAAATCTATTCTACACATCCGCAGTATATAATATGTCTATATCGGAAGTCAAAGTGAAGATTGTTTTGGTCTAGTGGACAAGAACAGAGTATGCAACATGATCCGACAATCAGGTCTGGATCTCTCAGATGGTGTAACTCAGTAAGCTGCAGACTTGGACAAGTCAAGAAGGGTATCATGACTATTGTATTCTAGAGATTTAGCCTCTGGTGATAAAGCATGAAAAAGATATGAGCTTCTGAGTGATGGGTTCCATTCAGACAGAGTAGACAGAGGAAGAACTGACCGACAGAGTACTAGACTTCAATCCGGATGTATGAAATATGTTGATCAGGCAATTTGTGGCATTATACATTATTGGCCAACATGATTAATGACTTCTATATCTAATTTTTTTATGTGCATCATCAACCAAGCAAGGATTTAGCCGACGGAACATAAACTTGCAAATATCTCAAGTGTTCTTGTTGCAGATATATATACTCGATGGATTCAAGCTTGTAGAATATAGATGTGTATGGAAAAGTGGAAGAAAATATAGGAAGAAGTGCAAAAACAAAGATTTGAATTTAGAATATGACTGAAGAGTGATATTGAGCAGAGGAAGAATGAAATGTGCTAGATCAGTATACAGTGCCTAACTGGAACTGAATTCTTGCATTTATGGATGTTGTTCATTAGTTCAAACACCTTGGTATCATCTGTAAGCATTTGTAGACAATGAGTCTCTTGTAGGGAGTGGGCCTCTTATGAGCAGTGTGCTCAGGTAGTGAGCCCTAATTGGCAAGTGCCATTTTGTACTCTTCTATTCTTTTAATAGAGAATACAATCTTGGGTTAGTCACCCTGTGGTTTTTCCCTTAATAGGGTTTCCATGTAAAAATCCTTGTGTTGTGTGTGTTAATTTCACTTATGTTCTTATAGTTGCTTATGCTTTCATGTTTTGATATATCTTTGACTATTGAGATAAGGAAAGAAAGTAAAATTTAAGGATAACTGATTCACCCCCCCTCTTAGTTATCTGCCTTGTTTCCAACAACCTTACCACTATGGGTGATGATGCTGCAATCAGTTTTGTTGGGTCATGACTATTGGTTGAATGTGACCACATTGACTTGTGGGATGTGCTTCGATATGCAGTTGATGATATAATTGAACGGCACATTTGCATAGTTAGCATTGTTGTGTCTGTTGTTTTGATTCTGCCTAGTGTGGTTGTTGTTGTTGTTGTTGTTATTGTTCTTGTTGTTGTTGTATGGTCTGTTGTGGTTGAGGAGTGGATCCTTATATGCCACATGCATCTCATTAAAGGTATGTTCTTTAGTGCCTACCTGATTTTGGTCAAGTATGTCTTGAATAACATTTTTCAGAAGGATACAGTCATTGGTCTTATGGCCTCTTCCTCTATGATATTCATAGAAATTAGTATCTTTCCAATAATGAGGTTTTACTTGAGGTTCATAGTCTCTAGTGGTGGGAAGAGTGATCTCATTGTTGGCTAAAAGCTTTCTTAATGCAGACTCCTGGGATCCCCCTAGTTGTGTGAATTTTTGTCGAGGAACAAAGGTGAACCATTATTTTGGCTCACAAGAGAAGGGTTTTTTTGGTGTAGTAGTGCTTACCTCTCCTTTGAGAGTGAAGATTGGTTGTTGTTTGGGAGTCGCTACTTTGGCATCAACTACTCCATCATTGAGGATATTTTTGTTCTTTGTCCAAAACTTTGACTTGTTTGTGGTATAGTTAGAGTTAGGGGTATTCTTGTACAACTTTATTTGCCCCTTGGCGATCATGGCTTTCTCGATAAATAATCCTATCTCAATGACTTTTGTAAATGAGGTAGGGCATTGAATTTGGATCTGGTAACTTAGATCGGGGTTGAGGTTGTGGACAAACATCTCAGTCATCTACTTCTCAGGCACATGATATGAGCATTTGCTCATGAATTGTCTCCACCTTTGTAAGAAGGCAGCAAAGGATTCGCCACTCTTTTGCTTTGTATTGCATAAGTCAAGCATGGAAGCTTCGTGTTCAATGTTATATGAGAAGTGTGTGACAAACTTGTTTACTAACTCATCAAAAGTTTTGATACTTGGGGGAAGTCATGAGAACCATTCCATGGCTTGTCCACCTAGAGATCTAGGGAATAGTCTCATTAGGAAGGTGTCGTTGTGAGCTACTTCTAGACACGTGGCGCTAAATTCCCTAATGTGATCTCTTGGGTCTCCTTTTCCTTTGTACTTGTCAAATTTTGGTACTTCAAATCTAAAGGGGAAGGGGATCATTTTTAAGATCTTGTCAAAGGGATACGGTGAGATGTCTTCGAAGGAATAATGTTTAGTGGGTGTCCCTATTTGGAGATCTGCCAATTTCTATGTTAGGCCCTCAACTTGTTTCGTTAATGCGTCTAGAGGTGCATTTGAGTCTGTGGCTTTTTTACCTTTATCTAGGCCAATGGTTTTATCTTCACTTGTGTGGTCCTCATGAGTTTCTTCCACTATAGTTTACCTTAATTTGTTGAGATCGAAGTCCAAGGGAGTTTAAGTCCTTGGGTTGTAAGATGCAAAAAGTACTTTTGAGGGTCTTCGTTGAGCACTTTGTCCATCATGCGTTGAAATTTATGGTCTTGGAGGGCTCCTTGGAAGTCGTCATGGGAGATTTCCTCATCACTGTCATGAGGGGATACAATTCTGTCAGATGTTCCAGCCATTTCAAGTTGTTTTTATGTTTGGGATCTAGTTAAGACCATGCAAGGCGAGGTGGAAAGGTGTGGGGTGAAACTAGAGATTTTGGTAAGGTGTTGGTGGAGATTGTTGAGAAGAGGATACTTGTGACGAGATTCGAACAAGGGACTCTTTTGATCAATAATTCCAAGTAAGTTGGCCGATACAAAATGATAGCCACAAGTAAGGATAGTCGATACCCATTTGCTATGTAGAGACTAGTCTTGCACCAAGACCATTAGTGAAGTTCTGAGAGAAAAGGATGATTGATCCTTGATAGTGGAGACTTACTAGGGTTACTTGAATCTGAAATGATCTGAAAAAGGTCTTGCACTAATCTGATATAGATACTTTGACTTGTTTATGGGAAGACGTGGTAAAAGGTGGATGAGACGATCGACGAAAAATAGGGTATGCTATGGAAACAGATGGGAGAAGTGACTACACAGTAATTCTGATCTTCGAAACTGGAACAAGGCTGAAATGGGTACCCAGAAATGCTAAAACTTTTATCTCAAAAGATGCAGAAAAGCTCACTGTCTTGGATGTGCAACTATAGATGCACTGAAACAAAAGGTATATGCGCAGTAAGTCGATGCAAATGCGCAGCTCTGGTAAATGTTAAAAAGCGTAGTAACAGATGACAAATGCACCAAAAGTTGTAGTAAATGCGCAGGAGGTTGACACAGATGTGCAGCTCTGCAGGATAAATGCACAGCTTTGGTTTCTTGACTATTTTTGCAATTTTCTTGGCACGTTTTTCAGTGTTTTTGGTTTCGTTGATGCAAGTTGGTCTTTTTGATTTGATTTCTCAATTATGGCAAGTAAGACACAGCAAACACAAAGAATATTTTCATGATTTTTTATCTTTTTTTTGTAATTTTTTGGACTCTTTTTGACTAAAAAAATAGTACAAATCCTAGGCTGGTAGGGACAATGTAAACTAAATTCTCACTGTTTCCAGTTGAGGCATCTTCGGGAGGTGATAATCACCCTTCCTTGCACCAATTGATAGGGTTTTTTGGCTACTTAAAACAAAGGATTATTAGTAGGTGCAACCGTTCGAGTGGTTATACATGTGGAAGCGCTACTCTCCATTATGGAGTCTCCCAGCCTTCAAGGGTTACGCCTTGGAGGGTTTTGGGGGAGATTGGCTATCGGTATAACTTAACAACACTCATTGTTTGAAGCTTTCGCTCCAAACACAATTTATTTATAGTGGCTAGGTAGAGCTTTGCTTTAGCTTGTTACCACTTAAGGTCATTCCGACTTGGATGGAAGGATATCCAAGGGTAGGCCTCTCTAAAGGAAACACATGTGAAATGATAGGTTTGGCATTTTGGTCACCCAAAAGAGGGGAGAGCATAGGCCTACTATCATTCCAAAAACATGAAAGATAATGGTTCTTTTCCCCTAATTAAAAAATGAAAAAGACTAAATGAGTTATGCTACTTGGGCACACACGTGAGTTGTTAACTTTGAAAGGAGTGAGATAGCAATGGTTCAATTTTATCCTCCTAGCATTGGGACTAAATTCAAGTTGTTGATGCAACAAGATCAAATTACAATCCTCCTAGTTAGAGCTAAATGAGATTTGCATGAACATCCATTTACTTTCCTTGCTAATTAGATCTAGAGATGAGTTAACAAATGCAGCTATATGACTAAACTAGCCCCTAACCTGCAAGTAGATCAGAGAATATTCCTGCGAGAAGTGAGTGTTTAGCAAAATCACAAGGAACAACTAAAAAAGCACTGCCAGAACATATGCGCAGGGACATAGATCATATGCATAGAGATAGAGGTCAGATGCACAGAATTACAAAAGCACAGAAATAGAGCTCATATGTGCAGAGACAGAAGACATGTGCAGAAAGAATATATGTGCCATTTCAGAGCACAGATGCATAGCTTCAGGAGGTATATCTGCTGAAAGATCAGATGCACCAAAACAGAGCTCAGATGCGTGTTAGAATTGATCAGATGCGTAGAATCCTCCTCTATATGGAACCTAACGCACAAAAACTTAGTTTTTTGGGTTAAATTGGGGCAAGACGCCACGGTGGGCACCAAAAATGTTAAGGGAAAATTGTGCATGAATATCAATAATATCAATAATACCTAATAAATCAATGGAATAAGAAACAAAGAAGATCAAACAAACAAAGAACTCAAACCTTGCAAACATCTTTACTTCGTGGCTTACATTGGTTGCTTATCTCAAATGATCTTGCGTATGAATATGGTCCTCAGAAGGTGCACTTCCTTGTTATTTCCAAGATGTCAAGTAGGAATGGCTATGATAGGTTTGTAATGAAGAGATTCTTTAACACAATCACAATGATAAAAGGGTGATCGCAAGCTATGGAATGGTTTGGTGCCAAAGGCGCACTATAATTCCTACAGAGTAACTTTACTAAAAGCTTGGATGATAGATATGGAGGAAAAGGGTTATACTTATAGACTTGTGAGAGAGAAGATCAATGGTATAGAAAGAATAAGAAGATCAATGGTATAGAAGACTTGAGAGATGTGTGTGAATAGGAAGAGGACAAGTGTCTTGCTCTATTTTGTATGAGAGGAATTAATAAAATAGAAGAATGAGTTAACTGAAGAGATTAATCAATTAATAAAATAGATTAATTAGTTAAGTGATTAGAACTAGAAGATGGAAATTGCATGAGGATGAGAAGATATTTTAGCTCAATTAAATATTTGGAATATTCAATTGCATGTGCATAAGGATTGAATTATATTTAGAGACAACTCAATTTTTAGAAGAAATGGACAACTTAAATAAATATTTGATTTATTTAAATTTAGAGAAGATATTATTGGAAGAAACAATTCAATAATTGGTATTATTTAATTTGGAATGATTTTGGAAGAACTAATTAAATAATTGGTATTATTTAATTTGTTGGAGGATATTAGAAGAATTTTAGGGATTTTAATTAAATAAATTGATTTTATTTAATTGTTGGAAGAATATGAATCAAATAAATAAATTTGTTTATTTATTTATTGATAGAGGAATTAAATGGAATAAATATTAAGAATATTTATTTGGACAAAGTTGTGTCATTTTTAGGTGTATACAATCATCTATCTCTCCTTATGAGTTGAAGAGATTTCATACTCCTAAGGGTTTCATCACATAGGTGATATAATTTGTCTTCATCATCATTTGATTTCATCATATTGATTTGTGTTTAGCCTCTACCCTGCAAGGGAATGCTCTCTTTATCAACAGTGTTGGGAAGCTTGAATGTTATCCCAAGATTCGACTGAGGCAAGTCCCTAAACACCATAACCCCCAAACCCCTTTTCTTCTTGTGTGCAGGTTATAGGTGTGAGATCCGGGAAAGTGAAGAAACAAGAAGACTGAGTAAGGAAAATGGTTTCAGGATCTGAAAACATTTCAGGAATATTCCTATATGCCAAACTTGGGTGCCTACAAAATAGTCCTTCTGCCTAAACATACTTTAGATATAGCATCGAGGCAATCTCTGTAACATTTCTCCAATTTGTAGTTTTTGACTTCCAAGACTTGGGCACCCCTGAAATAGTGCTTTGACATTCCATCTTTTGGGACACAGGCTCTAATATCTTCCTGATCACTCTTGTGAAGTTATTTTTTGATTATCTATTGTGCAGCTTTTGTTATAATCAAATCTTTGCAAAGCTAGGGTTTAGTGCATTGATTGACCTAGGGTTTGATAAAAGGCTTGATTAAATCAAATCTTTCCATAGCACTCTTGAGTATAAAATCTATAGCTAAGTCCACCTCCATTTGGTAGTGATTTGGCTCAGTTTTGTCCTTGAATGTTATTGTGGAAGAGGGTTTGATCTAGTGTGCATGCTAGTCTTCTTCATTCTCTTTTTCATACATAACATTTTTGTGAACCCGTAGCTTCAAGCATCTACATCTTACTGAGTGTTAAATTTAGAACTTGCATTGATTCATAACATACTCATCATTACTCATTTGTATAACCTTGAAAAAAGTGAAAAAATTAAGCATTATAGGCTAGAAAAAGGTATAGCTTTTACATTGCTTTCATTGCATATGATAGAAAGATTTAAATTTATAATTTTTACATCATATCTTATCCATATTATAGTATACAATCATTTCATGGTTTTTTACCTTGCATTTGAAGATCTCATTTGCTAGGGTTTGTTGAAAAAGTTGCATCTTTCCTAAAACCTAGTCAATTTCAAAAGCTAGGGTTTTTAGTCAAAATCTTATTTCAGAGTTTGCTGCCATCATAAACATTTCAATTCAGATCTAACATCAATGTATATCATATTTTCATTGTTCATTTAAAAAAATTCCATCATTTCATATCTTGCTTTGAAAATTCATATGTTTGTAATTACACAGTGTGTATTTCAACATAAGAAATTTGACATCTCTTGAACATTTATTTGCAAGAAATCTTAAAATTGTCTATATATTACCTTTTGTGTAGTACTTTTAACATCTTGATCACTCTGTTTGTAGTGATGTTATTGTGTTTTTGTTCTTTGCAAAAAGCTTTGAAAACCTGGTTTCCTCAAACTAGTGCTGTAGTGTACAAAAGTCTCTCATATTGGTGGTGTTATATCATAAAATGTCCCCCTAGGAATTTTACCTCCTAAATTTAGCTCCCGGGTCCCTTAGCTTTAATCATGCATGTTGAAATTATGCTCCTAGGTCCCTATTTTGTCGGGGTCCCAATTTCATATGTCGGCTTATGACTGTTAAAAAGGTTTCTGGGTTGGCCTTGTTAATTTGAATTATGAAATTTTAGCATGAACGCATATATAAACATGTTAAGACTTCATTTAAAAACTAGAAGATGATTTTGAGATTAAGGTGAACTTATGATCATAGAGCATTCAAGGCATTCATTGTGTTGTAGAGTAGAATTGTGTTGTTGTGTTTGTTGTTGTAGATTTGGCTTCATCTTCTCATGGTATGAAAGATCTTCATCTCCTTGAGATCTACACGTACAAAGTGATATCTATTTGTGATTCAATCTATCTACTTTATCATTGTTTTTGCCTCTATCCACCAAGGACATGCACTCTCTATCTAACAATGGTGTTGGAAGGCTTGAACGCTATTTCATGGCTTGACCGAGGCAAGATCCTAAACACCACAACCCCCAACCCCTCTCTTGTGATTGCAGGGGATAGGTGTTAGATCTTGTGGAGTGGAGTTGCAGAGGATTATTACAGAGCACAAGGAATCCAGATCTTAAGAAAAAGGCAAAAAATGTCCCTAAAAGGTCAAGGGCACCTGCTTTTGACCTCCAATTTTGTAGTGTCAGGAATCTCTGAAGTGGTTGCAGTCTATAGCAAAAGATATATGAAAGCCCTCAGAAAAAGTAGCACCTTGGGCTTGGGCGCCCCCTCTTTTAACTCCAAAGTTTCTACCTTTTGAAACCCAAAATATGTTATGTATCTGATCTATATTTAGTGTCCTTCTATGCGGGCTTTTGTTGGGATTCATCCATTTGTTTACAATTTTACATAATTAGGGTTTTGGGCTTAATCAGGCTAAGGTTTAACAAATCAATCAACAAATTCTAAATTTCCTTATCATCTTGAGGGACAAAAAACCTGATAGTTGTGTCCTCTTTCTCAAGTTGTGATTCTACTTAGTTTAATGTATTTGAATGTATGAAGTGAAAGGAGGATCTAACTAAACTGTCAAACAATTAATCAAACCTATCTTCCCTCTTTTCATCCATTACATTTTGGTGAACCTGTGTTTTGCTGAACATTGCATATTGCTGACTATTGTAAATTATATTTGGATTCATACATTTCATTTTCATCATCTTACATTTGAAAATCTTGCATAAAAATTGAAAATTTTGAAAAAACAAGCATCTTAGGCTTGCATTTAAGCATAGTTTGCACTATTTTTAATTCATATCATATAAATCATTTAAATATCTGATATTTACATCAGATCTAAGATAGATTATGGCAATTCATCATTCTATAATCATTTCCCTTGCATTTTCAAACTTTATTTGCTAGGATTTGCTTGAAATTGTGCATTTTTTATATAACCTAGTCTTTGCAAAAGCTAGGGTTTGAGGTTAAAATATTGTTTCAGATTTTACTACTACTTTGAACACTCTTTCAAATCTGATTTTTGACTGTAGTGTTGCTGCATTGTGCATCTTTGCATTTACATTGGCATCTTTAGTACATTTACATTGAAAAAAGTGAAAAAAATGAGCATTCTAGGTACATAAACAAGCAAAGTTTTGCTTAGTTTCATCTCATTTGTCATAAATATCATTCATTTCAGATCTTGCATTCATTTTCAAACATATATTCATTGCTCATCTAAAATTTTGGCATTATTTTACATTCTTTCTTGAAAAATTACATGTTTTTAATTACACATTGTGTATTTCAACGCTAAGGGTTGTGTAAACTTTCTTCAAACAAGTTTTTGAATCACTCATACTGCCTTGTTGTGTTGCATTATTTCATTATACTCACTTTGTTTTTTGTGGACCCTGTGTGTCTTTTAGTACCTGTTTCCCTCAAACAAGGGTGTTCTAGTGTGAAATAATCTCACATCTAAGGCCTCTCATCATAAAAACAAGGTCATGGAGGCATCTTGTTATTCATCTTTGGAAGTGTTATTTGCATACATCATAGATGTTGACAATTTCTATAAATCCACTGATTAGTATCCTCAAGTATTACAACAAATAGCACATATCCATGACATTGGTATTCCCATGAGCTCTACATATGAAATTCTATGTTACATATCTGATTTTGAAAGTTTCACCACTCTCATAGGTATCTACCCTTCAATCTTGGAAAACCTCACTAATTTCATCTCCACGAAAGATATGAAGAGGGCAATGATAAAGACATCCCTCCTTCTCTCCCTACATTTCATGATGACATAATGGACATCATTTCTGAGACTTATGAGACTGACATAGCTAGGGGTGATTCATCTAATAATTTGAAGTCTTCTCCAAACATAACCCCACTTGGTGAGGATATTTTGGCACAAGAAAAAGACATCCTAGAAACATTCATTAACACTACCCTACCATCTCTTCCTACTCTCCCTGTCCAGGATGAAGCATTGGATGATGCAGACTCTCTTTGTGAACAACTTCTTCAACCTATTGACACTGAAAATTCACCAACTGATCTTCAAACACTTCTCAACTACATATTAAACAAAGAAGCTGACTACATACCCTTACTTGAAGACCTGAACACCTTGGAAACTACCAATAATTTGAAAAACATAAAGCAACATATTGTTCCTAATAACCAAGGTATTCCAACACCCTACAAACTAGTTGAATTGGGCATTTTCATGGCTCCTACATCACTCCACTTGATTGACATAGAAACCTATGACATTCCTCCCACAGCATCATTAATAGACAACTTTCCATTAACAACTCCTATGATTACACCTTCACAAACTCAAGAAAGTATGGAAAAAAGAAGAAGAGATAAATCTTTAACCATCAAAGTAAAGATCAGAATCAAAGATAATAGGTAAGTATTTCTAACCTTGGTGACCACCTTTATCGTAGCATAGCTTTCTCATTTATGTGGCCTTCCCTCTTGTGTTGTGTTCTCCTGTAATGTTTTATGTGTTGTTTAGGTCTCTTGGGATGACCCTTGATACTCTTGTAAGGTCAAGGATACTAGGAGACTGCCTCTATTGTAACCATTCTTCTATTTTTTTCATCATTCTTCTATCTTGCTTCTTCTCTATTTTATTGTTGTGTGTCGTTCCTTAGGGGCATAGCATTTCGGTTGATGCCTAGGGGCATCCTCCTACGTGGTGTTCCTAAGGCACTTGTTATCCTCTCTCTCTCTTTTATTGTCTACCTTCTTCAAGTGATTCTACCTAGTTGGCGGATGACAAAAAACAAACAACTAATTGATACAGACCGCGTGTCCCTTCAGCAAGCAAGAAAAAATGGACCTAGTCCATACATGATGATGGGGTTGATTTATATATCTAACACTTGGCTAGTAGAATCACTCTGTGTGATATTTAATGTTGTCTTATCTTTTCTAACAAACCATTGCAATACATCTGCTCCATGCACTTTGTCTTGTCTTGTATCTCACCTTATTGTTACACTCGATTATGAGGTGCCTACAGTATAAGCCCAATGGCTATACTCAAGTTCAAACCAGTATGTGTAGCCTTAGTTTTGTTGATGTGATCTCATATATGATTCATGCATAGCTTTCATGTTGTGATATGGTTGTTATCTTAGAGTAAGATTTTCTAACCATCTTGTTGATTATCTTAGCATATCTTATCAATGTGTTTGTGGGCACATATGACGATTGTAAGCACATGTCACCTTGGGGGCATGGGCTTTACGAGAGCTCTTGTTTCCTTGTGTGTTTTCTCTCTACCTTAATGTGCTTGATATTGGTACACGACATCAACGACCTTAAGGTGGGGGCATATATAAGGTTATCTGTCTAATGATTTTGATACTAACGAAGCATGTTTGTAAGCCCTCTCTATGAGGAGGGATGATGTATCTCCACTGCGAGCAGACATCCTTATATCAATTGCAATCAAAGAATCCCTTTGTGGAGGTGGGATAATGTATCTCTTGAGCTAGTGCATATCCTTTTATTCAAAATACCTTCTACGGAAGGCGGGATGGTGTATCTCTTGAGCTAGTGCACATCATTTTATTTCAAAAGTCCTCCGTGGAGGTGGGGTTGGATCTTGAGACTTTCCTCCCTTAAGCATGTTTTTGGCGGTTCTTTTCATATAAGCCAAACCATAAGGTGTGTCTGTCGTGTGTTTGAGATGGTGGGACTTAGCAATAAGATCCTTCTATCACCTTGTTTGTTGTGTTTAAGACATAGTATGTCTATGGCATGCTATACGGTGCTCATGTCTTTTGTGTGTCTTCTGTGTGTTTTCCCCTTGTGTAGTGTAAAGGGTGTGGCAATGAGTCCCCCCTACACTTGTGTTTTGTATGGCATATTTCCCCCTCATGTAGTGTAAAGGGTGTGGCAATGAGTCCCTCCTACACTTGGGTTTTGTATGACATGTTTTCCCCCTTGTGTAGTGTAAAGGGTGTGGCGATGAGTCCCCCCTACACTTGGATTTTGTACGGTGTGTTCTTCCCCTTTGGTGTAGTGTAAAGGGTTGGCGATGAGTCCCCCTACATCTTGGGTTTTGTTTTATGTGCTCTTTATGTTTCATTGCATATATATGAAAATGTTATGAAAATGCTATATCAATGTATTCATCATGTTTTGTGTGATTGCTCTCATGTATTCATCATGTTTTGTGTGTCTTCAATATTGTCTTCTCCATGTTTTGCATGCTTCTTACTGTCTTCATTGTGTCTGGCATGTCTGTGATGTGTTTTCTAATGCTTACTTGAGACTGGGGCTAGAAATAGTTCCTCAATCTTGGTGTATGCCTTAGCTTCTTGTGCTTGGTGTGTTTGATGTGTCTTTGACCATACTTTAATGCATGTATGGGTTGTAAGATCATACATACATTAAAGTGGGTGCTAAATGTTATGTCATAAAATGTCCCCCTAAGACTTTTACCTCCTAAGTTTAGCTCCTGAGTCCCTTAGCTTTAATCATTCATGTTGAGAATGAATCCCAGAGAAAAATCCCCTGAAACCCATGTCAAATGGGACCTAAGGGTGAACCCTGAGCATAATTTTGACCCAAAATAGGCCCCTGGGCTTGGGTGCCCTAGCCCTACCTTATTTTGTCAGAGTCCCAATTTCATATGTCGGCTTATGACTGTTAAAAAGGTTTCTGGGTTGGCCTTGTTAATTTGAATTATGAAATTTTAGCATGAATGCATATATAAACATGTTTAGGACTTCATTTAAAAACTAGAAGATGATTTTGAGATTAAGGTGAACTTATGATCATAGAGCATTCAAGGCATTCATTGTGTTGCAGAGTAGAATTGTGTTGTTGTGTTTGTTGTTGTAGATTTGGCTTCATCTTCTCATGGCATGAAAGATCTTCATCTCCTTGAGATCTACACCTATGAGGTGATATCTATTTGCGATTCAATCTATCTACTTTATCATTGTTTTTGCCTCTGTCCACCAAGAACATGCACTCTCTATCTAACAACGGTGTTGGAAGGCTTGAACGCCATTTCATGGCTTGACTGAGGCAAGATCCTAAACACCACAACCCCCAACCCCTCTCTTGTAATTGCAAGTGACAGGTGTTAGATCTTGTGGAGTGGAGTTGTAGAGGATCATTACAGAGCACAAGGAATCCAGATCTGAAGAAAAAGGTAGAAAATATCCCTAAAAGGTCAAGGGTGCCCACTCTTTTGACCTCCATTTTTGTAGTGTCAGGAATATCTAAAGTGGTTGCATTCTATAGTAGAAGATATTTGGAATCCCTCAAAAAAAGCAGCACCTTGAGCTTGGGCACCTACTCTTTTGACCCTGAAGTTACCACCTTGCGAAATGTGAAATCTAATATATATCTGATCTGTACTTAGTGTCCTTCTGTGTGATCTTTTGTCAGGATTCATTCATTTGTTTACGATTTTGTATAATTAGGGTTTTGGGCTTAATTGGGCTAAGGTTTAACAAATCAATCAACAAATTCTAAATATCCTTATCATCCTAAGTGATAGCAAACCTGATAGTTGAGTCCTCTTGCTAAAGTTGTGATTCGACTCGGTTTAATGTCCTTAAATGTATGAAGTGAAAGGAGATCTAACTAAACTGTCAAACAATTAATCAAACCCATCTTCCCTCTTTTCATCCATTATAGGTGGTACTTGATAAATGAATAGATCTGAGTATATATTACTCTTCCAAAACATTTCATTATGGCATCTTCCAATTATTCGTCTTTGGTATATTTTCATGCATATATCAAAGATCTTGAAAGTTTTTACAAATTTGTTAATATGTATCCTTATGTTTTGACTCATATACGATCCATGTATGATAGGGATATCTTTAAATGCTCTTCATTTGAAATCCCTGATTATGTATTTGATTTTAATAACTTCATAACTCTCATGAATTAATATCCTTTGATACTAATGGACTTTACTAATTTCATCTCCATGAATTGTCATGAGAAAGATGATGGTGATAATTCTCCTTTTGCTTCTACTACAAGTCATAATGATACATGTAAAGGTGACCTAGCCTTGCTTATTTCACCTTATGATTTTTTATCTCTTTTCCAAAGTTATTCCCACTTGTGAGGACATTTTGGTGCAAGAGGATGAAATCATTGATACATTCCTTAACATTACCTTACCCTCTCTTCATTTCAATGCTCTATATTCAAAATACGAAGCGTTGGTGGATGAAGAAAGGTCTCTCACATTAAATCCTTTAGGGATGGATGCTGAGCTAAATCAAAGTAAAAACAATGTTAATTCAATCATCACTAATAGAATTATTCCACCCACAAAGGGGATAGTGAATAAGTGTACTAATGTTCCTAAAATCATTGTGCATGGGGCACCCAATGTGCCTCCTCGCTTCAAACCGGTGATTACGGTTTAAGGTGCTCCAAGACCACCTTGACCCCCAGGTTACATTCTCAATTTTGCAAAAACAAATTACTCAAGGAAATCAAGTATATCAAAATGTGTCACAACAACCCTACCATAATGTGGTTGCTCACACATACAATATGTGAAATAAAAAACAACAGCTGAACATTCTGATATCTTTACCAACTTATCAACCTATGCTTCCTCAACCACTCCATCTTACTCATAAAGTTTTTCAAGATTATGATCTTGTTGGTAGCTTCTGGCTACTCCTGCTAAGATCTCTCTCTAGGAAATCATACAAACATCACCTACATACCACGAAATGCTCCAGGAAGGTTTACAAAAGGTTATTGTACCACTCGCTATTAAGCCTACTGACGTAGCAGCTTTGTTAGATTCTATGCATGTGACAAAAATAGATATTAAATGTTCCAACAACATGAGTTACCATCAATGGAAGTTCAAAATCAATATGATCCTCTTATAATATTTATCACAATAAACAAAAAGTTGATAAAGCAAGTTATGGTTGACAATGGAACGACTCGTAACGTTTGCGGTATTAATTTGCTACATAAAATCAACATTGATGTACAAATTTAATTAAACCAGATAAACTTAACATTCATGGCTTTGATAATGTTGGTAGACAATCCCTGGGTACCATAACTTTACCTATAAAGGTTGGACCCGTGACTTTATCTACCCTTTTCCATGTCATGCCTGGTGCACTTCCATATAACATCATTCTTGGTAGACCATGGATTCATGTCATGGGGGCAGTTCCGTCTACCCTTCGTCGATCAATAAAGTTTATTTACAAAAATAAACTTCACACCATTGAAGCTGACTCGGAGCCAGAAACTTGTTTACTAATTGAAAGACAAAAACAAGTTATCAATCATAAGACTCTAAATAATTTAAAATTTGATTCACCAATACCTCTTTCCATAAATAATGTTGTGCAAGATTCTAAACCATCATCCAATGCATTTCTTAGTAATGATTGGTTCATTACATTTTACTCCTACCTGTGTGGGGGAATATAAACTCAATAATCCTAAAGCATCAAAAGTTGCCTCGATCTCATCCAAGAAATCTTTGAAAACACCTAAGAAACCTAAAGTTTCTTTAGTGGCAAACAAGGATAATACTCTTACTTACACTACAAGATATGAGACTAATGAGACCCTACCTTCTTCTAAAAAGATGGAGTGTCTCTATGGTCATGGATTTCAAATCCTTTACAAAAATTATGACTATATAGGCAATGGGTGTGGTGTAAACCAACAAGGAATCAAAGTACCTTTGCAAGCTACTACAATTAACTACTCGGCTAGTATTGGATACCATTATTTGAAGCCCACCAAAGCTTATCATCATCCTAAACTTGATGTTAATACAATATCAACGAGTCCAACACTCAATATGATATGTCTTGAGATGATAGACATGGATTTTTTTCCAAGAAATATCCCGTTGAAAAAGGTAATTATTTCTCCCTCATTTAGCCACACTCGATGTAGCACCTATTCCAGTTTCTCTCAAGGGTGACCTCCTCCTAGATATATATATGTTGATAGTGTTGTGTTTTGTTCCCCTATGTAGTGTTAAATGTTGTTTAGGTCTCCTTGGATGACCCTTGATACTCTTGTAAGGTCAAGGATACAAGGAGACCACCTCTGTTGTGATACTTCTTCTATTTGCTTCACTATTCTTATACTCTCTTCTATCTTATTGTAATTGTTGTCTGTGGTGCCTTGGGGACATACTGTTGTGGAGAATGTCTTGGGGGCATTTTCCCACATTGTGAACCTAAGTCACTTTTGTATCCTCTTTCATTTTTCATTTTTTCATTCTTCAGTGGCTCTACTAGCTGGCAGATGAAGAAAACAAATAAATACTGATAAGGATCATGTGTCCCTACAATAAGAATAAAAATGGACCTAGTCCATATATGAAGATGGGGTTGATATGTTAATGGTGCTTGACTAGTAGAATCACCTCGTGTTGTGATGTGATCGTGTATTAAATTGTGAAATTTATTGTAACAAACCTTTGCAATACTCTAAATTTGCTTCTATGCACTTTGGAATGTTTTGTATCTCACCTTGTAGCTACACTCAGTTCTGAGATACCGACAGTATAACCTAATGGCTATACTCAGTTCTGAACTCATAAGTGTAGCCTTGGTCTATTTATGTGGTATGTTACCTTATTTCTATGCATTGGGTAAGTGTACAAAGATGGGGGACCAAAAACTCACCACATGACTTTTTGGTTCCATACAAGTCATAATGTGAATGTGTTATAACACACTTGTGTTATGGCTCAGTATTATCAAGCCTAAAATTGAGCCATAACATGAGTGTGTTATAACGTGCTCACATTTTGCAAAAGAAAAAAACAAAAATCAAAACTCTCTCTCTCTCATCATTCTTCCCATCCAATTAACTTTCATTTTATCTTGTTTCTATTTCATCCTCCCAATTTATATCCTCATCCCTCTTTGCATGTACTAGTTTTCTTGTTTCCATTTGCTTTGTCGATTAGGGAGAGGGAAAGGGAGGAAGAGGGAGAGAGGGGGTAGATGGAGGGGAGAGAGAGGGTAGAGATAGGGAGATAGGGGAGGGAGAGAGAGAGAGAGAGAGAGAGAGAGAGAGAGAGAGTCCTAGTTTTCTTGTTTCCATTTCCTTCATCAATAAGGGAGAGAGAGAGATAGAGGGGAGAGATAGGGAGATAGACAAATGATAGGGGAGAGAGAGGCAAGAGATAGGGAGATAGGGAGAGATAGATAGGTAGAGAGAGAGGAGATAGATAGGGAGAGATAGAGGAGATAGAGGGGAGAAATAGGGAGGTGGAGAGTGAGTGAGATGTCTAGAGAGATAGGGAGAGAGATTGAGAGGTAGAGGGATGATAAAGATAGGGAGATAAGGGAGATATAGGGAGATAGAGGTTTGGAGTTGCTTGGATTTAGGTTTTAGGGATTACGGGTTAGGGTTTAGGGGTTTAGGGAGAGAGAGATATATATTTTTTGACATGCAACCCTAAACTCGAGCAACCTTAAACCCCTAAACCCTAAATAATGTCCCTAAACCCTAAATAATGCTCCTAACCCCTAAACCCTAAACCCTAAACCCAAGAAACCCTAAATCTCTATCTCTCAATCTCTATTGTCCCTCTACCTCTCAATCTCTCTCCCTATGTCTCCGGACATAAAGATTACAGCCGCAACACAACACAAAAAGAAGGTGACACAAGATATACCGTGGGGAAAACCTTTCCAGGTAAAAAACCCCACACTCTAAACCTACACAATGTATTATCAAAAAAACAATAGTTTACAATACACTTGCAATGCAAGTCTTCCAAGAGTTCACAAATGTTGATTTTGGAGTTATTCCGGCAGCATAACAGTACCTAGAAAAACACTATGCAACTACAACTCCAATCTATGCATTTTATAGAGATTACAAGGCATATCTTGAGAGCATCTTGGGATAGGCATTCACCTTGGCCACATGGCCATTTTTAGAATAAAAGGACACTTGTCCTTTCTATCCTTACATCCCTTACATCTATCATACATGGCAGATTTGACTTTCCCAATGTAGAGCGCTCCAGGCTAAAAATAGACTATGACAGATTCTCTTACGCAACTTATAGTTCTATCATAAAATCTGCCCACAATAACAACCTTAAATGTTGTAAGAGAATCCGTCATACAATGCTAAATATAGAATATTCTACTTACAACATGTCATAGCCCAACTTGGGTGCCCAAAGATGCCAATCGACACTTGTCATCACTTGTCATAGGAATCTCGAAACTTGGCCCTTACGTGTCATAGATTATGTCATATGGAATATTGCCTTCCACATACCAAAGATGTCGACACATGGCAAATTAATGCCACCTCAAATGGGATGCCCAAATCCATGTAGGTTTGACTTGACCATCCAAGTCACATTCCAAGTAATCTGACATGTCATCATGCCACCTCACTATGTGACCAAACTAAATGTGCAAATAAAATACAATATTAGGCAATAAATAAATATACAATTAAATTACCAATGCTAGGAAATTACAAAGGTTGAGACACCTTAATTCCCAACAATAAAGAGGAGAGAGAGAGAGAAAGAGAGGATGGTAGGAGGTAAAGAGGGGGAGAGAGAGAGAGAGTAGGAGGTAGAGAGGTGAGAGAGAGAGGAGGGGTGGGAGAGAGAGAGAAAGAATAATAGAGAGAGAGTTAAGGAGGGAGGGAGTGAGATGATCTTCTTTCACCATAACGTGAGTGCATTATAATGCGCTCACATTATTTGAATGCATATAACATGAGCGTGTTATAATGCGCTCATGTTATGCTTTGCTTTGGTAATTTCCAAGCTTTTGGCTTGGATTTGTCTTGGGCTTCCAACCCAAAGGTTTGGACTGTGTTTTGGACGTCCAAAAATGTGTTTTTCCATATTGTAAAAAAAATTACATAATCTAGAGCGTGCTCCCCATCAGGTTTGCACGTGTTTCAATGACAAGTAAAAAAAATACCACCATAATCTTAAGCTCTCTCTTATCTTTCTAACCATATAAGTTTTTCAAGTTTTGAGTATGTTAAAGATTTCATCTTTAATTTCTTTTGTAAGTAGTGTGTGGTATTTTTGACTTTTTTTTAACCGTTCATTAAATTTTCAAATAAATTACATTTTTAGAAACTAGACTCCATTCTAGACGTATTAAAAAAAATGGATTTTAGATTAGTTTTCAAAAAATTTAGGGGGAAGCACGCTCAATTTTCTATTTTTCAGGATGTGTCCACTTTGAAAATTAGTAAAAAATCAATTATTCATGAAAAAATTATCAAAAAAATTAGGGATAAACTACATGGTGTTAGCTAATTTCTCACTGAAGCGATTTTTGAAATACTAAAAAAAGTTAACATTTTAGGGGAAGCACACCAGATGCTATGTTATGTTTTTTTGAAAAAAACATGATGAATTTGTGTCCTCCCCCTTTTAGAACTCCTTAATCTTGACCATTTTTGAAAAAAATAGTAGTTTAGAAACTAGATTCGGAGCACTATGACTCTTGTTTTGTTGTAGATTCAAATTTTGAGTGTAACTATTTTCAATTTCTCATCCAACATCAGTCTTTCCTGATTTCAAAAAAAAGTGGCATCTTAAGACCCCCTTTTGGTCCCCCATTTTGATGATTAGGATTTGATACTAACATGTGTGATTGTTGAGAACATTCGGCGATTGTTAGCACATGTCACTTTGGGGCATGGGCTTTGCAAAATCTCTTGTTCCCTTGTGTGTTTTCAACTTTACCTTAAATGTGATTGATACCAACAAGTGGGATCAACCACTTTAAGGTGGGGGCATATATTGTGGTAAATGCTTGATATTGTAGATATTGTTGATAAAGCATGTTTGTGTATGATTCCTTTTCACCGTAAGGCATCTGCGGATGCAGGTGGGGTTGTATACTTTGTTTTGTTTTGCATATACCTCCTTTTCATTGTAAGGCGTATGTGCGATGCATGTGGGGTTGTATACTTTGTGTATGCTTCATTTTCATTGTAAGGCATCTGTGGATGTAGGTGGACTTGCATTTTGAAAGCCCTTCTGTAGAAGGCAGGATTGTGTCTTCCCTTGAGCGGTTGCACATCCTTTTAAAACTCCTCTGTAGTGGCGGGGTTGGATCTTGAGTTATTCACCCTTAAGCATGTCTTTGGTGGTTGTGGTAGCATAGTTCAATCGTTAGGTATGTTTGGAATGTCTTATATAGTAGAGTGTATTGATGAGCTCCTTCCTCTCACTCGTGTTTGTTGTGTATAAGACATATGGTGTGTCAACGACATACTCTATGGTGCTCATGTATTCTGTGTGTTCTCCGTGTGTTTTCTATGTCTTCCTTGTGTGTCTTACGTGTATTTTAGTGGTGGCGTGTAGCGATGAGCTCCCCCAAGCCGTGTGTTTTGTGTGCCTTTGATGGTGGTGAATAGTGATGAGCTCCCCCCATTGCCTAGTTAGGGTTATATTTATATAATTGTTTAATTGTGTCTTTGAAAGGAAGCAATGTGTGCGGAAAACACTTCCTACACTAATCTAATGAGGGGAGATGTATGCAAATTCTTTTTAAACCTTTATAGTCATAGTGATGTTAACACAACAATAGTGATATTGCAGCAATACACACACGCATAGAATGTAGATAGAAGAGAGAGAGAGAGAGAGAGAGAGAGAGAGAGAGGATATAACTTGGGGAAAACCCTTTCGGAAGAAAAACCCCACACTCTAAAACCTGCACAATGTATTATCAAAACAAAGAATGGTTATAACACAATTGCAATGTAAGTCTCCCAGGAGTCTTTGACACTCATATCTGGAGATATTCTGGTAGGATAATAGTACCTTTCAATAATACTATGCATCTCCCATCCAAGCACCTATTTATATAGAGTTTACCAGGTAAAATAGGAACCTTCTAGAGATGGGCGTCTATCTTGTCCTCATGGCCCAAAACCCACACCTAAGGACACTTGTCCAACATTACAACATGGATTTTACACTTGTCACAACACCTCATCCCAATGTGGGTGCCTAGTCCCAAGATAGGCTATGACAAATGCTCTTACACACCTTACAGCTGTCATAGAATTCGTCATACATGACATCTCTTATGTCTGTAAGAGAATCTATCATAATTGCCTAAAAATAGCATATTCCTCTTACAACATGTCATAACCCACCTTGGGTGCCCAAAGATGCCTTCCTCAAAGATGCCCTTCGACACATGTCTTCACCTGTCATAGAATCTTCTATTCTCAACTCTTACGCGTCATAGAATCTGTCATAACACTTACATGTCATAACTCCTTACATACTACACAAGATGCCAACACATGGAAGAAAATCTCTACTACAATATGGGACACCTATATCCACATGGGATGAGTTGACCATCCTAGTCACATTCCAAGTGGAGTGACAACACATCATGCCACTTCACACTAAATGACAAAATAGGATGTGCAACATAAATTATAACATTGGTAAATAAATAAATACATAAGCAAATAATTAACGCTTGGAATTATCAAGGTTGAGACACCTTAATTCCCAACATTCTCCCACTTTTTGAACACCTTGTAAGAGCCAATAGAAATAATAGGATTTAACTGCTATAGGCCGAGAGGCCCATAAACTCCGAACACCATCTAAACTTGTCTGTGCCCATTGGTTTTGTCAATGCATCTGCAACATTCTTCAAAGTGTATATCTTCTCCAATATCACCTTCCCATCCTCTACCATGTCTCACACAAAATGAAACTATACATCAATATGCTTTGTTCTGGCATGGAAAGTTGGATTCTTTGCTAAGTAAATCGCACTCTGACTGTCACAACAGATAATAATCTGTCTTGCATCAACACCAATATCTGAACACAATCTCTTAAGTCAAATGGCTTCCTTACAAACATGAGTAGCTGCCATATACTCTACTTTTGTCATGGACAAAGTGACCACAGGTTGCCTCTTACTCATCCAACTAATTGCACCACCGAACATAGTAAACACATAAGCACTGGTGGATCTCCTACTGTCAATGTCACCCGCCCAATCAGAGTCCACATATCCACGGATACTCATAAAATGCAAAGGTCCTATAGGATGACCATGATAACATAGGGAATACTCAGAAGTACCCCATAAATATCTAAACACTCTCTTCACTGCATCCCAATGTACCTGTCCAGGATTAGCCATAAATTGACTAAGGACTCCCATTGCCTGGGCAATGTCTAGTCTAGTACAGACCATAGAATACATCAAGCTGGCAACAACAATAGCATAAGGTACTCTTCTCATGTCCTCCACCTCAAAAGGAGATTTTGGACAATCATTAACAGATAACTTGGTCCCCAAAGAAACAAGAACACATAATGGTCTACAATCTGCCATGTGAAATCTCTCTAATAGGGTCTTCACATACTTACTTTAGCTTAACCAAAGTTTTATGTTAGCTCTATCTCTTCTGATTTCTATTCCCAGAATGTACCTGGCTGCCCCTAAGTTTTTCATCTCAAACTGTGCTGACAACTGAGACTTCAAATCAGAAATCATATTTTTACCATTCCCAATTAACAGCATATCATCAACATACAATGCAATAATGAGAATACGATCATTGCCAAATTTGTAATACACACAATGATCTGATTTTGATCTTAGAAATCTAATTGACAACACAAAGGCATCAAATTTTAGGTACCACATCCTAGGAGATTGCTTCAAACCATACAAAGACTTCTTTAACTTGCAAACGAAATTTTTTTTACCTTTTTCTATGTAATGCTCTAGTTGTGACATGTAAATCTCTTCCTCCACGTCACCATGAAGGAATGTTGTCTTTGTTGCAAGTATGAGCCTAACTGGTGTTGTCATTGATGTCAACATACTCCTATTGCATTGATGATAAGGATTGGATGAGCTTTGTGCTGAGGATATTAAGAAAATTAGTCCTAATCAGGAGTAGGGAAGAATAGTGAACACAAAGAGCTAAAGATCCTAAATAAGATGAAGATCAGAGGATACGCTTCAAAGGGTTTGTAGATATGTGTCTTAAGATGATCCAGTAAAGATTTTAGAGGTCCGCAATGAAGATCTGAAGAAGTTATGGCCACTTAAGTAAAACCAGTTCTGGTAGATGTTCAGAGGTGATAGAGTGACACAGATAGGTCTGGTGACATCCAAAAATGCAATATCCTGTTCTACGGATTTGGTGGAGTGTTTAGGGAAATGTGGATTGATAACTCAATTGGTTCATGGTCCGGAGGTCCGCAAGCATCTATTCCAATATGACAGTGATGACAGACTATGTTCTTGAGGTTCTGGATGAAGGAGAGCATGATTTCAATAAGCTTAAGTAGTGTGGATGTTCTTGGTGATTCAGGTAAGCTTGTGGAGGTCTTTGGATTGTGTCCAATTCATGTTAGTGGTCCGCATTGAAGATTGAGCTCACAATTAAAGATCTACTTCCGGATGATGATGTTCTTCTTAAGTCTGGCTGACTGGATGAGTTACACATCCTGCAGATGATCTAGAAGGTGTCCTGTAAAGAATGGCATGTTCCCAAAGAAAGATTGAAGTCTCAGATCTATGTAGCCGACAGTGTGTTGATCTGTGTGAAGTCTTTTTGTAATAAGTCATGTTGTATTTAAGTATGTGCTCTGTAATGTATGCCGACTTGGATGATAATTCCCAAGTCGATGTCTTGTATAAATAAGGAGTTGTAAAGTCATTTCAATAGCATTTGTTTGAGATGAGAGTGTGGTAGGGAGGAAGAAAGTGAAAGGCAGAGCAGAAGTATTGGGCTTAAATGGAATAGACTCAAGCATGGTGAAGATGTTATTCTTCGGTTCAATTATGTGATACTTATTATTCTATAGACAGTGTGTCTCCTGTAGGCAGTGGGCCTCTTGTGAGTAGTGTGCTCAGGCAGTGAGCCCTAATTGGCATGTGCCATTTTGTTCTTTCTATTCTTCTAACAGAGAATACAATCTTGGGTTAGTCACCCCGTGGTTTTTCCCTTAACTGGGTTTTCCACGTCAAAATCTTGGTGTCAATGTGTTAATGTGCTTTTGCTCTTGAATTGTTGCATTACATTTCCATGATTGATTTATTATTATGTTGTTGGATAAGAAAAGAATTTAAAGTGATTAATTGAAAGAAAGTGTCGACAACTGATTCACCCCCCCTCTCAGTTGTCTGTCCTAAATCTAACAATTGGTATTAGAGCTAAGTTCCTCTAAAAGAGCTTAACCGCTTGAGGAGATCCAGGATGTCGTCCTACAAGAAGGATAGTCCGAGGTTTGATGGAACCAATTTCACTCTTTGGAAAAGTCGCATGGAATGTCACTTACAATGTATGGGAATGCAATATTGGATCATGGCTTCAAAGAAGTATACTCCTCCACAGAATGGTCTGAGAACCGTAGATAAAATCAGAGATGCTAAAAGTAATTTGTAGACTAAAGAAGCTCTTCTAAGTGCCTTGTCTGATTCAGAGCTAACAAATGTTATTGACCTATAAATTGCTTTTGAGATTTGGGAAAAACTAGAACTTCTACATGAAGGAGACAAGTATGTTAAATGTGCCAAGCTACAAAGTCTGAAAGGAAAATTTGAAAATCTGAAGATGAGAGAAGATGAAAATATCACTACATTTATGCCAAGAGTAAATGAGCTTGTTTGTCTAATTAGATGTGCTGGTGGAGTCTTGGATGAAGATGAGATTGTTGGCAAAGTTCTCATATCCCTTCTTGATTCTTACAAATACAAGGTTTCTGCTATTGAAGAATTCAGATATCACAAGAGATCAAATGGTTGGAAAATTGGCTGCATTTGAATTGACTGAGTTTGGAGATGCCCCCCAAGACTGAATCTGCATTCAAAGCTAGTGCCTCTGTCAAAGGAAAACAAAAGTTTGATTTAGGAGAGAACTCCTCAAAGAAACTATCATGGTATGAGAAAGTAAGAAAAGACCTGGAAGAAGATGAAGCAGAAGCTGCTCAACTTGAAGCCCTTATTGCAAAAACACTGCCAAGAGGATCCGGTAAGTATGAAGGGAAATTACCTTTTAAATGTTTTAACTGCAACAAGATTGGTCATTTTGCCTCAAGGTGTCCTGAAATATTTTCAAGGCCAGGCCCTAATAGATCAAGGTTCTAGAAGAATTGTTACTATGTTCATGAAGATGATGATAATGAAGGAGTAACAGATGATGAATAAGAAATAGGAAACAAATTCAGAAGTGACTGGGTGTTTATTGCCATCAAGGAAGAAGATCCAATGCCCTCTGAATCTATCAATCATAAAATTGTAGAAAAATCTTTGGCTGCTCAAGTTGAAGAAAAGGATGATTGGGTCATTGATAGTGGATGCTCTCACCATATGACAGGTGACAAAAATAAGTTCATAGATTTGGAAAGGTATGAAGGAGGAGTGGTGAAGTTTGGTGATAATTCTGTTGGCAAAATTAGAGGTAGAGGAACCCATTCTTTTGATGGAAAGAACAAAACCAGTAATGTACTATATTTTGAAGGTCTGAAACACAATCTTCTCAATGTTGGATAGTTAGTGGACAAAGGCTATGATCTCCGATTCAAGAATGGAAAGTGCAAGATCTTTGAAAGTTCTAGAACAGAGATTGCATCCAGTACTCAAACTAAAGGTAATATCTTCCACTTGGTTGGTACTGGTAAAAGTTGCATATTTGTTCAAATTGATCAGAGCTGGTTGTGGCATAGAAGAACGTGTCATGTGAATTTTGATAATATCATCAAGATAAGCAACACTCAGGCTATAAGAGATCTTCCAAGCTTGGTAAAACCTACCAATAGTTTGTACAAGGAATGCCAGTTGGGCAAACAAAGCAGAGTCTCATTCAAAATCAAGGAACAATCCTCTACCGAATTATTGGACTTAGTTCATACTGATCTATGTGGTCCGACAAGAATCAGGAGTGTGCAAGGTGATAGATACTTCATGTTATTAATTGATGACCATTCCCGGATGACGTGGGTAACTTTTCTGAAAGAGAAATTAGAAGCTCTTGAGAAATTCAAAATATTCAAAGCTATGGTAGAGAATGAAACCAGATTAAAATTAAAATGTCTGAGGTCTGATAGAGGTGGATAATTCACATCCGGTGAGTTCATAGAATTCTGTGAGAAACATGGAATAAAAAGACAGTTGTCTGCTCCTAGGACTCCACAGCAAAATGGAGTTGTGGAGAGAAAGAATCAGACCATCTAGGAAGCATCTAGAACCATGATGATGGAAGAAAATGTTCCTCAGATATATTGGAGAGAAGTTGTAAGCACTGTAGTCTATACTCTCAATTGAGTACAAATCAGAAGCAATACCAGTAAGACTCCCTATGAACTTTGGTTTGGCATTACTCCCACTGTGAGATATTTTAGAGTCTTTGGTAGCAAATGTTACATTAAAAGAGATGAAGATCTAGAAAAATTTGATGCTAGAAGTGATGAAGGAATATTCTTGGGTTATTCTACTCAAAGCAAAGCATACCGGTGTTATAACAAGAGATTAAGGAAGATTGTTGAAAGTACAAATGTGAAGGTTGATGAAGGTGTTGAAAAACCCTCAAGGTTTTATGAATATGATGAAGATGATCAAAATGATGTTTTTGCTCAAGAAGTCCAAGCTCCCTCTAAAATTTAGATTCAGACTGATCCGGTAAATCAGGAAGAAGAGATAAGTTTGAATGAACCTGTTCAAGAATTAGAAGTACAAGAAACTCCCAAAGTTCCCAGGTATGTAAGACTGAATCACTCTGAAGATCAGATCATAGGTGATAAAAGCAAAGGTGTACAAACAAGAAGAAGGATTGCTCAAAATTTAAAAGAGTATTGTCTGATTTCAGAGATTGAACCTAAAACAGTGAATGAAGCTTGCAATGATGAAAACTGGACTAAAGCAATGGAGGAAGAGCTTATGCAAATTAAGAAAAATCACACTTGGGATCTTGTTCCCAGATCTAAAAATAATATTGTGATTGGAACCAAATGGGTCTTCCAAAATAAATTAAATGAAGATGGTGAAGTGGTTAGAAACAAAGCCAGATTGGTCTGCAAGGGTTACTCCCAAGTAGAAGGAATTGATTTTGAAGAAGCTTTTGCTCCGGTGGAAAGAATTGAAGCAGACAGACTATTTCTTGCTTTTGCTGCCTTCAAGGATTTCAAAGTATATTAGATGGATGTCAAATCTACCTTTTTGAATGGTGACTTGGAAGAGGAAGTTTACATTGAGCAACCGGATGGATTTCAATTGTCTGATCATGGTGATATGGTCTGCAAATTGAAGAAAGCACTGTATGGACTCAAGCAAGCCCCAAGAGCCTGGTATGAAAGATTAGATAAACATATTTTAAAGATTGGTTTCAACAAAGGTACTACTGACAGTAATTTGTATTTCGAAATTGATCATGAAAATATCTTGATTGTTGAAGTATTTGTTGATGACATCATTCTGGGGGAAGAGATAGTATGTGCAAAACCTTTGCAAATCAAATGAAAAGTGAATTTGAGATGTCCATGTTTGGGGAAATGAATTTCTTCTTGGGTCTGCAAATCACTCAAACAAAGAAAGGAATCTTCATTTCTCAGACCAAATATGTGAAAGAATTGTTGAAGAAATTTGGGATGGAAAACTCAAAACCAATGAATACTCCCATGGCAACCGGATGCAAATTGAGCAAAGATGATGACTCTCCTAAGGTTGATCAGAAAAAGTACAGGTCAATGATTGGAGGATTACTGTATCTCACTCAAACTAGACCTGACATTATGAATGTTGTTGGTCTTTTTGCTAGATTCCAAGCTAATCCTAGAGAATCTCATGTCATGGCAATCAAGAGGATCTTTAGATATCTAAAAGGAACAGTTGAGTATGGTTTGTGGTACCCTAGAGATCATGATCTTTCTCTTCATGCATATACAGATGCAGATTGGGAAGGAGATGTGGATGACCAGAAGAGCACCAGTGGTGGAGCATTCTTTTTAGGGAAGAGATTGGTTTCTTGGCTGAGCAAGAAACAAGAGGCAATATCTTTGTCCACTGCAAAATCAAAATATATTGCAGCAGTAGGTAGCTGCACTCAAGCATTGTGGATGAAGCAAATGCTAAGGGACATCAGAGTGGAGTATAAGGAACCTATCACAATCTTCTGTGATAATTCAAGTGCAATAAACATATCAAAGAATCTGGTGTTGCATTCAAAGACTAAGCACATATCCATCAAGTTTCACTTTTTGAGAGAGCAAGTGAACAAAGATGAAGTCAGATTAGAGTTTGTGCCTTCCAAGGATCATATTGTAGATATTTTTACTAAATCTCTACCTAAGGACTCTTTTGAGTATCTTAGGGAAAAGTTAGGGGTTATTGCCCCTCCGGTTCTGAATTAAGGTGCACTGATGTGCATCAGTCCGGTGGATATCACAGTCATATCTTGTGGTCCGGATTGATGTTTGGGAAGCTAGTACTCAGGGGGAGTAGCTGATATGCTTCTGAAGTAATGCAAGTATGTGCCCTTTGCCATTGATGTCAAAGGGGGAGAGAAGACATGTGAAAAATAAGTGGTTACTGATCAAAGGAGGAGCAGTAAAGGAAGAGAAGACATATGAGTGGTTGTTGTTGATAGGGGGAGTTGTGATAGTATGGAGAAGTTCTTGTCTTGATGGTTAAAACAGTTTTTCACATCATATGTTGCCATCAATGACAAAGGGGGAGATTGTTGCAAGTATGAGCCTAACCGGTGTTGTCATTGATGTCAACATACTCTTGTTGCATTGATGACAAGGATTGGATGAGCTGTGTGCTGAGGATATTGAGAAAATTAGTCCTGATCAGGAGCAGGGAAGAATAGTGAAGACAAAGAGCTAAAGATCCTAAATAAGATGAAGATTAGAGGATACGCTTCAAAGGGTTTGTAGATATGTGTCTTAATATGATCTGGTAAAGATTTCAGAGGTCCACATGAAGATCTGAAGAAGTTATGGCCACTTAATTAAAACTGGTTCTGGCAGATGTTTAGAGGTGACAGAGTGACATAGATAGGTCCGGTGAGATCCAGAAATGCAATATCCTATTCTGCGGATTTGGTGGAGTGTTTAGGAAGCCAATGTGGATTGATAACTCAATTGATTCATGGTCCGAAGGTCCGCAAGCATCTATTCCAATATGATAGTGATGACAGACTGTGTTCTTGAGGTTCTGGATAAAGGAGAGAATGATTTTAGTAGGCATAAGTAGTGTGGATGTTCTTGGTGATTCAGGCAAGCTTGTGGAGGTCTTTGGATTATGTCCGGTTTGTGTTAGTGGTCCGCATTGAAGATTGAGCTCACAATTAAAGATCTACTTCCAGATGATGATGTTCTTCTTAAGTCTGGCTGACCAGATGAGTTACACATCCTGAGGATGATCTGGAAGGTGTCCTGTGAAGAATGGCGTGTTCCCAAAGAAAGATTGAAGTCTTAGATCTATGTAGCCGACAATGTGTTGATCCGCGTGAAGTCTTTTTGTAATAAGTCATGTTGTATTTAAGTATGTGCTCTGTAATGTATGTTGACTTGGCTGATAATTCCCAAGAAAATGTCTTGTATAAATAAGGAGTTGTAAAGTCATTTCAATATCATATGTTTGAGATGAGAGTGTGGTAGGGAGGCGGAAAGTGAAAGGCAGAGTAGAAGTATTGGGCTTAAATGGAACTGACTCAAGCATGGTGAAGATGCTATTCTTCAGTTCAAGTATGTGATACTTATTATTCTGTAGACAGTGTGTCTCTTGTAGGTAGTGGGCCTCTTGTGAGCAGTGTGCTCAGGTAGTGAGCCCTAATTGGCATGTGTCATTTTGTTCTTTCTATTCTTCTAATAGAGAATACAATCTTGGGTTAGTCACCCCATGGTTTTTCCCTTAACCGAGTTTCCCACATCAAAATCTTGGTGTCAATGTGTTAATGTGTTTTTGCTCTTGAATTGTTGCATTACATTTCCATGCTTGATTTATTATTATGTTGTTGGATAAGAAAAGAATTTAAAGTGATTAATTGAAAAAAAGTGTCGACAACTGATTCACCCCCCTCTCAGTTGTCTGTCCTAAATCTAACAGTCTTCACATCCATCTGCTCCACTTCTAAGTCATAATCTGTTGCAAGAGATAACAGGAACTGAATGGATGTCACTTTGCAATGGGAGAGAAAATTTCACCATAATCAATTCCCTCCACTTGTGAATACCCCTTCGCAACCAGTCTAGCCTTGTACTTCTCAACACTACCATCTGCACTGAATTTCTTATTGAACACCCATTTACAACCAACAGGTTTCTGCCCTTTAGGCAAAGGCACCAAGTCCCAAGTTTTGTTTTTCTCCAAAGAAGCCATCTCATCTTCCATGGCCTCCTTCCAGGAACTTGCATCTTTCATGCCCATAGCCTCTGTCACAGTTCTAGGCTCATCAATGTTAGTAATCAAAGAAAAAGCACAACTAGAATCTAGCAATGAATAACCAAACCTATCAGGTTGCTTCCGTGTTCATGTAGACCTCCTCAAAGACTAAGGTTGAGGCTCTGCTTCTTCTTCTAATCTTTTAGAGCTGCTAGAGCTCTTCTCATCATAGGGTCTTTCCGTTTAGTCTTCTCAAGGGTAGAAGGAAACTGAACCACATCCTCTTCCTTTTCTTTCTCTTCTAGTTGTAGAACAACAGGATAAGGTGTTAGCTCTCTAAAAATAACACTTCTACTATACAACACTTTCTCGGCCACAGGATCCCAAAGCTTGTACCCTTTCACACCAACACCATAGCCAATGAAGATACACTTAATAGCCTTGTTCTCAAATTTTGACCTCTTCTCCCTATGCACATGAGCATATGCCTCACAACCAGAAATATGAAGATGTATTAATGAGGGCTTCTTACCAAACCACACCTCCATAGGTATCTTATCAACAAGAACTAATGTAGGAGACCTATTTACCAGGTAGCAAGCAGTGGCTATAGCTTCATCCCAAAACTTTTGTTTGAGGCTAGCATCACTAAGCATACTTGTAGCCCTCTCCATCAACGTCCTATTCATCCTCTCTGCAACTCCATTTTGGTAAGGGGTGTATGGAGTTGTCTTATGTCTTTCAATCCAATGTTCTTTTTTGAACTTATCAAACTTTGTGGAACAAAACTCACCACCATTATTAGTTCTCAATCACTTAATCTTTTTACTAGTTTGATTCTCAACAAAAGCTTTAAACTCTTTGAATCGACTAAAGACTTCAGATTTACTTCTGAGAAAGTAAACACATGTCCTTCTACTGTAGTCATAAATGAATGAAACAAAATATACATATTTAGAGATTGAAGGAACATTCACAAGACCAAACACATCAGAATGAATAAGATCTAACACACCAAAAGACTTATGAGAACTAGAGTAAAACTAAACACGGTTTTGTTTTTCATATATACAATGTTCGCAAAAGTCAAACTCAAGATTACAATCATTTAACCTCTCAACGAGGTTTTTATTTTTTAGGGCTCTAAGACCCTTCTCACCAATGTGGCCAAGTCTCTTATGCCATAACATTATCTTCTCAACTAGAAGTTTCATTTCCAAGGCATGAGCACCCTTGGGTACTCAAAATGCACTGCCATTAGAAGTCGAAGCAATACATTTCTTTACCGTTGGTTCCAATGGTGAAGATGAAGTGATGAAAGCTCTTTTCTTCAAAACAGAAGCACTATTACACTGTGTAGTGCATCCATCCAGCTAAAATAGAGTACCTCTCCGAGTACCCTTCGCAAGCACCATAGCACCTCTAGTCATCTTGCATCCTCCACTAGAGAAGACAACCTGCACACCTGCATCATTCAATTTACTTACAGAAAGTAGGTTCCATCCCAAGCCTAGGATGTGCATAACTTGAGAGATCCCCTTCACTCATCCATCAGGGAATCATATTGAGACTCTTCCGCGGCCAACAATCTTCAGATGAGAGTCGTCACCAAGGTACACTCTTCCACCATTGAACTCTTCATACTTTGCGAACCAGTCTCGATGCAAGGTTATGTGAAAAGAGGCACCAGAATCAATCAGTCACACATCATCAGATGCATGGGTGGCTAAGGCTGCGTTGAAAGCATCACCATCATCTTGTGACATGTCAGAATCTGAATCTGAGACATTCTTTTTCTTTTTCTTCTTTTCCTCTTTGCATTCCTTTCAAAAATGTCTAGATTTACCATAGTTCCAACAAAGAGCCTTGGACATTCTAGGAGATTTAGATCTCCCACGGGATTTGGATCTTCCCTTATCATCTTTCTTGTCCTTCTTTTTCTTCCCTTTCTCCTTGGGTCTTCCACCAACTGCAAGAGCCTCTTTGGCCAACTCAGATGATTTTCTCTACATCTCTTTAGATAACAGTGAAGACACCACTTCATCCATTTTGAAGGTGGATTTGGTACTCCCGATGGCCATTATAAGATGATCCCATGAGTCTGGAAAAGAACAAAGCAAGGTCATACATCGATCCTCCTCCATCTTCACACCAATGTATGTCAACTATGCAACTAGCATGTTAAAGGTATTCAGGTGATCTGCAATGGACCCTCCATCCTCAGAGAATATAGCTTCTTTCTCAGGAATAGCTTGTTCACCAGGGACTTGGCCTGATAAACATCTCCCAACTTCTTCCAAAGTTCTTTTGTGGTCTTCTCCTTATGGACATTTAACAAGACAGAGTCTCACAAGACCCTTAGCCTTCCGCTCCTTGAGATCCCAATAATCTTGAGACATTGCTGCTGGTTTGATACCAAAAATGGTTTCCCATAGGTCTCTATCAACAAGCATGTCTTCCATTTTAAGTTTCCATAACTCAAAATTGGTATCGTTAAACTTCTCCACCTTTACTATTCCAGATGTTCCTACCATATCCTTCCTACAACAAGATTACATAATACTCTGCACAGACTCCCACTCAATCTAAGATCATCTCAAAAAACCCCTACCCAACAACTAGGACCAAAGGTGATCAAGCTCTGATACCAACTGAAAGGAAGCAAGGTGTGTAGAAAATGCTTCCTACACTAATCTAATGAGGGGAGATGTATGCAAATTTTTTTTAAACCTTTACAGTTACAATGATGTTGACACAACAACAGAGATATTGCAGCAATACACACACACATAGAATGTAGACAGAAGAGAGAGAGAGAGAGAGAGAGAGAGAGAGAGAGAGAGAGAGAGAGAGAGATAACGTGGGGAAAACCCTTTCGGGAGAAAAACCCCACACTCCAAAACTTGCACAATGTATTATCAAAACAAAGATTGTTTACAACACACTTGCAATGCAAGTCTTCCAGGAGTCTTTAACACTTGTGTCTGGAGATATTCTACTAGCATAACAGTACCTATCAATAATACTATGCATCTCCCATCCAAGCACATGTTTATATAGAGTTTACAAGGCAAAATAGGAACCTTCTAGAGATGGGCGTCCATCTTGGCCTCATTGCCCAAAACCCACACCTAAGGACACTTGTCCAACATTACAACATGGATTTTACACTTCTCACAACACCCCATCCCAATGTGGGTGCCTAGTCCCAAGATAGGCTATGACAGATGTTCTTACGCACCTTACAACTGTCATAGAATCTATCATACATGACATCTCTTACAACTGTTAGAGAATCTATCATAACTACCTAAAAATAGCATATTTCTCTTACAACATGTCATAACCCACCTTGGGCACCCAAAGATGCCTTCCTCAAATATTCTCTTCGACACATGTCTTCACCTATCATAGAATCTTCTATTCTCGACTCTTACGCGTCATAGAATCTGTCATAGGACTAACGTGTGATAACTCCTTACACACAGTACAAGATGCCAACACATGGCAAAAAACCTCTACCACAATATGGGACGCCTATAGCCACATGGGATGAGTTGACCATCCTAGTCACATTCCAAGTGGAGTGACAACATATCATGCCACTTTACACTAAATGACAAAATAGGATGTGCAACATAAATTACAAAATAGGCAAATAAATAAATACATAATCAAATAATTAATGCTAGGAATTACCAAGGTTGAGACACCTTAATTCCCAATAGTCTTCTCTTCGTGTATGCCTTGTGTATTATGTGATTGTATTCATGTCTTCTCTGTGTATTGCATGCTTTACTATCTTCTCCATTTATTATGTGCTTCCTTATTGTATTCACCATGTTTCGCATGATTGTCAAGTGTTTTCTTATATTTGCCTAAGATTGGGGGCTAGAAATGGTCTTCTGAACTTAGGGTGTGTCTTCACTCTAGTGTTTGATGTATTTGATGTGTTTGATGTGCTTCGATTGTACTTTAATGCATGTACTAATCGTAAGATCATACACACATTAAAGTGGGGACTAAATGTTATGGAGTAAAAGTGGACACATGCCTTTTTACCTCCTTGTTTAGCTCCTAAGTTCCCGTGATAACATTATACATTCAAAATATTCATCTCGATGCAAAATCCCCTGAAACCAATGCAAATTGGGAACAAGGGGCCCATGCTTTACCTTACCCCGGATCAAAAAGGTGCCTTGGGACTTGGGCACCCATGTCCAAGCCATCCCTAATTGGTTGGAGCAAATTCAAATGCATGTTGGCATAAGACCTTTAAAAGGGTTTCTCCTTGTCGGCTCTTTTGGTTAATTTTACGAATGTTAGCGGGAAAGCATATATAATTGTGTTTTTGAATTCATTTGTAACCTAGATAGAGATAGCTAACTTGAAGCATTGGAGTAAAGAGCATTCAAAGCATTGATTGTGATTCTAAAGTAGATTTATATTGTCATTGTGTGTTGTTGTAGGTTATGAAGTTATCATCTATCTCTCCTTATGAACTTTGAAGAGCTTTCATCCTCTTAAGGGTTTCATCACATAGGTGATATCATTTGTGTTCATTATCATTTGATTTCATCATATTGATTTTTGTTTAGCCTCTGCCCTGCAAGGGCACTCTCTTTATCAATGGTGTTGGGAATATTGAATGTTATCCCAAGATTTGACTGAGATAAGTCCCTAGACACCATAACCTCCAAACCCATTTTCTTCTTGTATGTAGGTTACAGGGGCGAGATCCAAGAAAGTGAAGACATAGGAAGACTGAGTAAGGAAAATGGTTTCAGGATCCAACAGCATTCTAGGAATATTCCTCTAGGCCAGACTTGGGCACCTATGAAATAGTCCTTCTGCCTAAATAAACTTCAGATCCGACATCAGGGTAGTCTCTGTAACATTTCTTCAGTTTGTAGTTTCTGATTTCCAGAACTTGGGCGCCCCTGAAATAATCCTCTAACATTCCAGGTTTTGAGACACAAGTTATGATATCATCCTGATCACTCTTGTGAAGTTAGTTTCTGATTATCTACTGTACATCTTTTGTTATAATGAGATCTTTGCAAATCTAGAGTTTAGTGCATTGATTGACCTAGGGTTTGATAAAAGACTTGATTAAATCAGATCTTTCCATAGCACTCCTGAGTAAAAAAATTTGTAGCTAAATTCACCTCCATTTGGTTGTGATTTGGATCAATTTTGTCCTTGAATGTTATTGTGGAAGAGGGTTTGATCTAGTGTGCATGCTAGTCTTCTTCATTCTCTTTTTCATACATAACACTTAATAAAAAAATAATTTAAATGGATCATATGATGTGATTTAAAATTTTTGGATGCGGGATTAGGCCTTGTGACCTCTTGCCTGCAGCAAGATGCTTTAGACAATCAAGCCAAGACCTCTGCCCATGTTTACTATCAGTATAATGTTAGTGCTTTCTTTTTAATTTTTTTCAATAATCTGGATAGTTCTTAAAGAAGAATGATTTTACCAAAACAAACTTGGCAACAGTTGTAAATTCATTTAGCGATGCGTGCTGAGAAAAATTTACTAATCTCTCCCTTGAGGAAAGCAATAGGTAATATCCTATTCTGATTCACATATAATAGGTTTCTTTATTACGCCAAAGGTGTTCCCTCTATGAGGTGAATCGTCCTGGCAAATGAAATCGGTGACTAAGACTCAGGTTGTTATGCAATACAAGATGAAATAAATCTCCACCATTCATTTTTTCACCGTGTTTTTTTTCTCTATTTTCATTTATGTTTTCACGTTGACGGTTTATGGGAATCAAGACTTAGAAACTCCTCGGTTGTTCTGACGCCAGTATCAGAAAAGTCTCCTGTGGTTTAAATATCGATAAACGAGGGAGAGGGGTTTTCCACGTATACGATATAAGATAGATAGATAGTTTTAAGGAAATTGTTGTAAATTGTTATCACTACCTTTTATGTCTTAGGCTTCTAAGCGAGAATTAAAAGATTTTTAATATATGTAGAGTCTGTAAAAATAGAATAGAATATTATATCTAATATAATATATATTAATAAAAACTACTTGATAATATCAAATTTATATTTATAAATATAAAATAATATATATTATTATATTAAATAATATTATATATATCATATATATGATATTTAATATATTATCAATATGAATGCCATAAAATTATAAATTAAAAATATTTATAAAATAATTCATATTATTTGGCCTAATAAAGTTTTAAAATATAAAAAAATCATATTAAAAAATAATTTAATATATAAAATATATAATTTAATATATTGTTTAATATATTTTTAAAAAAATATTATATTAAAAATTTATATTTTCCTACTAGTATTTATTTTTACATATTTATTTCAATTATTGTTAAGGGGAAAAGTGGATAATATCAATAATGAATATCAAACCCAATAACACAATGAAACTTGCAAATAACAAAGCTTTAAAACAAAAGAACAAACCTTGCAACCTTGTTACCTCGTGGCTTCCATTGTGTTGGTGCCTGAATTCACTGTCAGTTAATTTAGCAATTTTCATGCAGGCACCTTCCCAAAAAATCCAAAATTTCCTAAGTGTTGGACCTCCTCAGCATTTTTCAACTGCAGCATCATATTTTCTTCGAGGAGGAGATCATCATCATCATGTTTCCAGACATCACCCTGATGATGCTGATGTCATTCTTATGTCAGGGTGATATCCACTTTTCTGCCTGTCTGCATCATGATATTTCCAAAGGGAGATATCCGCCTATTGGCTTCATGCATTGTCTAGTGCGGGGTGATATTTCCAAATATCAGGTATGATCTAACATCACCCTGATGTTTCTTGGAGCTACAGTGCAGCATGATATTTGTGCATCAGGATGATATTTCCAAATATCTGATCATCTTCCGAATATCATCCTGATGCCGATATGGTGGTGACGTCATCAAGGTCTAGAGGGTCATATTGCTAACACTAGTCACCTTGTGGAGATCCCCCGATGTTGTGAATATGACGATGACGTCATCCAGATATGAGGAGGTGTGCAGTAGGCCGATGTGTGGTGACATCATCAGGACATGATGATGACGTCATCAGGATTTTTGAAGGCATCGGTAAAGGAGTTTTTTGCTGGCCCGATGGTCTATCTATGGCCGATGGAGTGGATTGTAAGGTAGGCATCGGCGAGACAACTGAGGTCGGCGAGAGTTTTTTGGGGTGAGCCGATGGTAGAAGTTTGGCCGATGGGTTTTTGGAGAGAAAGGCATGTGTCGAGCGTGGCAAAAGTGCTCGACACCTATTTTGCTTGCGGCCATGTTTTTAAAGTGCTGAAGTGGTTTTCGCACCTTGCATGTGGGATTAATTTCCCTGCACATTTGAAAACTTCAGTAAAGCACGTTTTGGCGGGAGGTTCTTTTTGAACGCAGCGATGGTTTCCAGGTAGGCCGCGGGTGGTTGAGCCATTAATGGCGACTGTAGCAGGCGTATGGGTGATGGTACAAATGGTGAAGCTGTCTAATTATGAATGAAGACTTCCAGATGGCGGCACAAGGCTCAAGGCTTCCCTTGTCTATTGCAGTAATAACTTCTGAGTGCCATTCTTTCTGATGGATGTATTTGGCGGGATTTTTGGTCAACCATGTAATTATTGCTAGGGGTGCACTTTCTAGCCGATATAGGCAGACTGTGTTACCATTGTTTAGGTGGTTGAAGGCCTGAGGTATTTTTGTGTAAATAATGAAGAACAGGGCATGATCTTAGCTATTTTATCCCATTTTGGAGTTTATGAGTTGCAACATGAGTGTATTTTGCACATATTTTCAGTTTCAGTTTTAATGTTATATGAAAAATGCTTATTGCATGTGTCTATCTGCTTGTCTCCATTTGCTGCATGTTATTCTCCTTCTTTTGAATCTGGTTGCATGTCAGTAGGGATATCTGTAAGTAGAAGCAGTTAGATACCCATTCTTGGGTGATGTTTGTAAGGCAAGCATCAGTCCAACCCCCTGAAACTTGAGTGAAAGTTACAAACCATCTGTTGTATACGTCTAGTTGACTCCTTGCCCAATGGATAGGCACCAGTCTGCTCCTGGATCAGTAGTTATGAGCCAAAACCCCTTGTCTTGCATCCCAGACATTATGTCCGCCCATTTCATCACTTCCACCTGTTAGTTGTAGGATTAGGAGTAGGAAAACCCCTGCATGCTCTCATACCTAACTAGACATTATGTCCAAGAATGTTGCCAACCTTGTGATCTATCATGCAGATCTTGGTCCATACATGAGAGTATTCTGCCTGTTGTTGTCAAGTTAGATCTTTCTATCTTTGAGCTAGTCAAGGTTATATCTTGAGTTATAGGGACACCCCCCTTGGTGCGGCAGAACCAAAAGTGAAGGGGAGGAGCTCACACAACCTCCTGTATTAGTTGGCTGAATCTGCATGTGCATAGGAACTGGCAAACCCTGATGCTGATTCAGAAGAAAAACCAACAAAATGGCGACTCTGCTGGGGATGGACTGATAAAAGAAATGATATATTTGTGACCCATCTGAGTCACCAACAAAATGATGCTCTGCTGGTGGAATGAACCTAGAAAAGTAGCTTTCAGCTATTGAAAATTTTGTCCTCTCTGGAGAGGTGGCGACTCTGCAAAAGATCTAAATGCACATGAAAGATGGATGTATGTGACGTGACAAAAATGTGTTGTTCATATTTCTGCATCTGTATGAGAAAAGGTACCTTGTTCCTTCCCCTTTATATATTTACTATTTTGCTGCATAGGTTAGATGCCAGGGGAGGTTATAGGTCTTAGGCAGACAAAGGATGTCTAAGAGTAAGTTTTTTATGAATCCAAGTATGAATTATCCCGTACTCAGTGGTGAAATGTTGGAGAAAAGAATAGAAGAGATAAAAAATAGGTTGATATTCTTAGAGGCTGAGCAGGCCCGGTTAAAAAGCAATAACCCTGTTATGTCTGCCAGTCAGAAGGCTAAACCTCTTCTCAGCCCTTTTGATCCTTTGTATGACCAACTGGATTTGTCATGGGTTGATTATAAAGTAGAAACTATGCCTGCTAGGATATACTATCAGATGCCTAGATTTGGTGGTCACAGTGTATGTGATGGGAATGCACATATCCAAAATTTTCATGAGTTCATGGGAAAATATTCATTCAGAGATGAGGATATGTGGATGAGGTTTTTTGTTAGGTCCTTTGATGCAAAAGCAAAAGACTGGTATTTGAGCTTTCCAAAGAGATTCTTTGCCTGCTGGGATGAGCTTGTTGACTGTTTCAAAAAAGAATTTGCAAAAGAACCTGCTGATCTTGTTGCAGAATTGATGAAAATCAGAAAACAAGATAAAGAGCTATGTATTGATTTTAGTCAGAGGTTTGCAGTAGCCCTTTCACAGATCCCAGAAGTCTTCAGACCTGATATTTCAGCCTGTGTTGGCATATATTTTGAGGCTTTTGAGGAGGGCTCTAGTGCAATACTGAGGGATTTCAAGGTGACAAGTATGCAGATGGCATACAAGTTCACCGAAAATATAGAAAAATTCAGAAATGGGCGCCTGTTGATATCCCTATCCCTAGGCCTTGGTGTGAATAATAGTTGTGAAGCTGCAAATGACCAAGTAATTAAGGCATCGTGTGAAGATGAAAAGATGAATATTGAACGTGCCAGTGAAAGGACTAGTGAGGATTCCCATTGCAATGATGAGGCATCTGACCATGAAAACAATAACGAGGTTGTGGACAGCAATGAGCAACTTTTGGAATGGACCTGTGGAGATAATTGTGAGTATTGTGCTCAAGATAGAGAGGAAATAAGCATACAGGCTAATACTCCTCCACAGAGGGAATCCATTGGTGATGAAGATGCATGCTCTGCTGCCCATGAACAAATGGCATACTATGATGAAAGTGATGCACCTGGGTCACCCATTTATGACACATATGGTGATGAGGATCTGTCTGAGTATGGTGAGGATCTTGACACTGTTTTTGACTTGGATTCTGTTTCTCATCCTGATGAAAGAGAGAGCAACATACATCAGGTAAGTGATTGTAAAAATGTACCTGATTTGAAAGAGGTGCCGGAGCCTAATCTTTTCCAGCTTGGTGTACCAGATGGTTGTGTGCATGATGTGCACAATTGTGAATTTGAAGGCTTTTCTTTTGAAGTGCCAGCATATGATACAATGAGCCCTGATCTTCCTAGCTGTGTGGTGGACTCTGAATGTTTCTTATTTTCAGTCAGCTAGGAAATCATTTTGTAATGCATAGTGATGATAACCTGTGTTCTATACCATGTGAGTATGCATTGCCTGATACATCCTGCATCCACTTGTTGCCGGATGCTGAAGGTTATCTGCACAGGGATGACAATGACAAGCCAAATCTGAGGGTTGAATGTGCAGATGACAAGGTTTGTTTGTGGGAAGGTCACGACAGTATCTCCAGGCTTGATCCAATGTATGCAGATGAAAACAAAGTGTTTGACAAAGGGAGATACAGGTTTTTCTTTTCTTGGTGGCCTTAGGCCATCAAGTGTGTTTGGTGATGCAGGTCAGTGCAGTATTTGACTCTGTGCCCAATGGATAAGGGACTGGTCTGCATCCCAGAGATATGGGGTTCTCGCTGCAGTCTTGCACCTGCACATCCCCAGACAGAGCCACTGTTGGTGTCTGAATTGACTGTTAGTTAATTTAGCAATTTTCACGCAGGCACCTTCCCAAAAAATCCAAAATTTCCTAAGTGTTGGACCTCCTCAGCATTTTTCAACTGCAGCATCATATTTTCTTCGAGGAGGAGGTCATCATCATCATGTTTCCAGACATCACCCTGATGATGCTAATGTCATTCTTATGTCAGGGTGATATCCACTTTTCTGCCTGTCTGCATCATGATATTTCCAAAGGGAGATATCCGCCTGTTGGCTTCATGCATTGTCTAGTGCGGGGTGATATTTCCAAATATCAGGTATGATCTAACATCACCCTGATGTTTCTTGGAGCTACAGTGCAGCATGATATTTGTGCATCAGGATGATATTTCCAAATATCCGATCATCTTCCGAATATCATCCTAATGCCGATATGGTGGTGACGTCATCAAGGTCTGGAGGGTCATATTGCTAACACTAGTCACCTTGTGGAGATCCCCCGATGTTGCGAATATGACGATGACGTCATCCAGATATGAGGACGTGTGCAGTAGGCCGATGTGTTGTGACATCATCAAGACATGATGATGACATCATCAGGATTTTTGAAGGCATCGGCGAGACCATGGGCATCGGCAAAGGAGTTTTGTGCTGGCCCGATGGTCTATCTCTGGCTGATGGAGTGGATTGTAAGGTAGGCATCGGCGAGACAACTGAGGTCAGCGAGAGTTTTTTGGGGTGAGCCGATGGTAGAAGTTTGGCCGATGGGCTTTTGGAGAGAAAGGCATGTGTCGAGCATGGCAAAAGCGCTCGACACCTATTTTGCTTGCGGCCATGTTTTTAAAGTGCTGAAGTGGTTTTCGCACCTTGCATGTGGGATTAATTTCCCTGCACATTTGAAAACTTCAGTAAAGCACGTTTTGGCGGGAGGTTCTTTTTGAATGCAGCGACGGTTTCCAGGTAGGTTGCGGGTGGTTGAGCCATTAATGGCGACTATAGCAGGCGTATGGGCGATGGTACAAATGGTGAAGCTGTCTAATTATGAATGAAGACTTCTAGATGGCGGCACAAGGCTCGAGGCTTCCCTTGTCTGTTGCAGTAATAACTTCTAAGCGCCATTCTTTCTGATGGATGTATTTGGCGGGATTTTTGGTCAACCATGTAATTATTGCTAGGGGTGCACTTTTTGGCTGATATAGGTAGACTGTGTTACCATTGTTTAGGTGGTTGAAGGCCTGAGGCATTTTTGTGTAAATAATGAAGAACAGGGCATGATCTTGGCTGTTTTATCCCATTTTGGAGTTTATGAGTTGCAACATGAGTGTATTTTGCACATATTTTTAGTTTCAGTGTTAATGTTATATGAAAAATGCTTATTGCATGTGTCTATCTACTTGTCTCCATTTGCTGCATGTTATTCTCCTTCTTTTGAATCTGGTTGCATGTCAGCAGGGATATCTATAAGTAGAAGCAGTTAGATACCCATTCTTGGGTGATGTTTGTAAGGCAAGCATCAGTCCAACCCCCTGAAACTTGAGTGAAAGTTACAAACCATCTGTTGTATACGTCTAGTTGACTCCTTGCCCAATGGATAGGCACCAGTCTGCTCCTGGATCAGTAGTTATGAGCCAAAACCCCTTGTCTTGCATCTCGAACATTATGTCCGCCCATTTCATCACTTCCACCTGTTAGTTGTAGGATTAGGAGTAGGAAAACCCCTGCATGCTCTCATACCTAACTAGACATTATGTCCAAGAATGTTGCCAACCTTGTGATCTATCATGCAGATCTTGGTCCATACATGAGAGTATTCTGCCTGTTGTTGTCAAGTTAGATCTTTCTATCTTTGAGCTAGTCAAGGTTATATCTTGAGTTATAGGGACAACCCCCTTGGTGTGGCAGAACCAGAAGTGAAGGGGAGGAGCTCACGCAACCTCCTGTATTAGTTGGCTGAATCTGCATGTGCATAGGAACTGGCAAATCCTGATGCTGATTCAGAAGAAAAACCAATACATTGTTTGCCTAATCCCAATCGATCTTTATGTGATGAATGAAGCCCTCAGAAATTCACTCCCTTTCTTTGTTCTTCAAGATGACGATGGAGAGATGGCTAGGATACTTCTTGTAATGAAGATAAAGCTTCAATACAACAAAAATGCCGGATATAAGCTATGAGATGGTGTGGGTACCAAAGGCGCATTATGGATTCTGCAGAGTAAGTTTATTTGAAAGCATGGATCCTTGAAATGGAGGAAGAGAGTTCAATTTATAGAGTTGTGAGAGAGAAGATCAACAGTGTAGAAGAAATAAGATCAATGGTGGAGAAGATTTGAGAGAATGTGCGCAAATAGAAAGATGACAAATGTCACACAAAAGTTGCTTTGCTTGAGTTAACTGCTTTCCTGGTAAGGATAAGATTCCTTTCCAAGATAGAATGTTTTTTTTTCTATTTTGAGATTTAAGTGATGAGGATAGTTGATTTTTATAATTTATTAAATCTTCCATTTTGATTCTTTTCTATTTTATGGACAAAGGGGCCCACTTGCACATTTTTAGAAGAAAATGATAAAGATAAGAGCGGATGAAATATAAATTAAATAAATAAAATTTATTTAATTTATGTGCATGATGAATAAATAAATAAAATATTTATTTTTATTTATTTTTAGAAGAAGGATGCAATAATTAAATAATTTAAAATTATTTAATCATTTGATGGAAAATAGAAAAATAAGAAAATTAATTAAATAAATAGAATTTATTTAATTAATTATGGAGAGGGGAAAAAATGAGATTTTTGATATGGAGGGAAGAAGATTTGATTTGATTTTTTGATAAAAAGAGGAAATGAAAGGAGATAAGATAGGATTTAAAAAGATACAAAGAGATTTTATTTTTTGCTTTAAAGGAAATAAATCATAAAAAGATGAGAGGAATAATAGATGAAATATCTAATTAAATAAATTAATTAGATATGCATGAGTTGCAATTTTAGAAAGAAAGCAAGAAGATATTTTTAGGATTTTTTTAATTAAATAAATATTTAATTTATTTAATTAATTTTGGATTGTGATGTGGAAAGATAATTAAAGAAATAAAAAATTATTTAATTATAGGAAAATGGATAAATGACTAATTAAACAATTAAAAATAATTATTTAATTAGAGAGGATTGGACATGAATAAATAAAATTTATTTAATTATAGCAGAAGGGATTATGGGATTGAAAGGGAATAAATGGAATTAGTCAAATAAATAAGATTTATTTAACTAATTAGGTGATGATATGGGTACCTAGGGCAAAACATGCTAATGACAAGGTGTTGGACATTTTTAGGTGTCTACATTTTGCCCCTCTTTGAGATGATGTTCGAGATGATGAAATTCGTGTCGAGTAACATCATTTCAAAGAAGCTAGGGTATGGATAGAGGAAGAAAGATGGTAATGGAAAGATAGGATGAGGATGCCCCCTTAGGAGATTGGACAGGAAGAAGGCAGAAGGGACATGAGATGGACAATCTCACGATGAAGAAGGTGGAAGAATGGGTTGGGGTGAAGAAATGGTTGAATGATACATGATGCAAGATAAAATGATAGCACACACAAGCAAGCAAGCAAGTACAAATGATACAAGAACAAACAAAGTATTGCCCCTATTAAGTGGTAAACCAATAATTAATTGATAACGATAGACGATAGTGTTGTCATTGCGGGGAACGATAGATCCCTAGATCAACACAAAGGATAGTGTTGTCATGGCAGGGAACGATATATCCCTAGAGAAACATAATAGGCGTGGGAAAGATACATCCCACTGATACTTATGACTGATTGAGTTGGTTTACAATCAAACAAGGATCAAGACCACTGATTGTGATTGGATCATTTGACAAGATTGACTTGACTTGATTGGTATGGATTAAGGATAGACTTGCATTTGGATCATTGTGCAAACTAACTGGGCAAAGATGAAAGATACAATGATAGATCAAAACTTGATTTATAGAAGAATGACTCGATTGAAGGGATCACAAGCTTTTATTTGTAAACATTGATACTCTGCAAACAAAATCTTTATTGATGGATGGTATATGGAATGCAATTGGATATGTTATGGATATGGAAATGGAATGTAATTGGATATGGATATGGATATTTATCATCTTGATATTGCAAGTATTTTGAAGTGCTTGTTTCATCATTGGGTGTTTAAAATGTTGTAAGAAAATACAAGTATCTAGGTATAATTAAACTGAGATAACCTGAGCCTCGCTTACATAGATTTTGATTTAGAAAGTTAATACAAGCATCAAGGTATATTTGAACTGAGATGACCTAAGTATTTCTTGTGTATCAATAGACAAGGATTGCCCCCTTTCATGTTAGACCTCTGATGTCCTTGATGATCTTTTGTTGATCATGTCGTTAGACAAGGCTTCACATTACTAAAGATTGATCCACAAACAACAAACAAAGAAAAGAATAATGCCCCCATCATAGCATCTCTATCTTTTGGCATCCTTGAGTAGCATAGGAAACATGATAACAAAAATGAAGACTTTAAGATGCAACTAATAAAAACAAAACATTCTTGCATTAGATGTATCTTTCTTGCCATAATTTAGATAGAATCTGTTGGCAAGAGACACTATATGGATTCATGATTGTTGTCATTGATGGCAATAAAGTTCATCCCACACATACGCAGGACATGGTGTGTCTCTACCGGAAGTTAGAATGAAGAATGTGGTGGTCCAGTAAACAAGAACAGAGCATATGGCAAGGTCTGACAGACAGGTCCGGATCTCTCAGAGGAAGTGTCTTGGTGAAGTGCGGATTTGGGGAAGTAAAGAGTACTACCTTGAGTAATAGATTCCAAGGATTTAGCCTCCAGTGATGGACAAGGAAAAAGATATGAATAGTTGAGTACCGGATTCCTGAGTGATAGTGTGAACAGAGGAAGAACTGACTGACAGAACATCAGACTACTTTCTGGATGCATTTCTGATAGTGGTAAAGGTTATGAAGACATGAATTATGTTTGGCCGACATGATTAATGATTTCTACAAGTATATGCTTGATCCGCATTACTTGATGTGCAAGGATTTGGCCAACAGAACAGAGTTTGTGAGAAGATTGACTGTTCCAGGTGCCGACTAGAAAGATAATGAAATCACTTGTGCGGATATATATATAGGATGGATTTAGTTGTGAGAAGTTGTGTGGTGATATGTGATATGCGAATAAAAGCAGAGTAGAGCAGAAGCAGTAAGGAAGGTCCGGTATGTGAAAGGAAAGCAGCATAAGAAAAGAGGAAAGATGAAGTGCAGCAGATCAGTGTACTGAGCCTAACTGAAACTGAACTCCAACATATGTGGATGCCTCCAATTAGTTCAAGTATTGTATAACACTCTTTTGTAGATAGTGTGTCTCTTGTAGGCAGTGTGCCTCCTTGTGAGCAGTGTGCTTGGGCAGTGAGCCCTAATTGGCAAATGCCATTTTTGTATTTCCTTATTCTTCTAATAGAGAATAATCTTTGGGTTAATCACCCTGTTGTTTTCTCCCTTAATAGGGTTTCCACGTCAAAAATATTGTGTCATGTGTTTTTCCATTTCATGGTAATGTTTGCTTGTTTGAATTAATGTTGCATTGATTAATAAGAAAGTTCAGAAAGAAGAAATAATTAGGATAACTGATTCACCCCCCTCTCAGTTATCAACAATTGGTATTAGAGCTAAGTTCCTCCTAATAGAGCCTAACAACTTGAGGAAGATCTGGGAGTTCAAATGGATGCATATGGTTTAAGAGAGCAACTTAAGACTGCCCTTGATGATCTTGAATAGTCAAACTCTGAAGTCAATGAATTAAAGGAAAGACTCAAACAGGCTGATGGTTTCATGAGAGAACTAAAAGACAAATTAAGTCTCTCTATGAAAAAGAGAAAGGAGCTTCTTCAACAACTGGCAAGACAAGGTGAAGAAAATAATGCAAATGAAGAGCTAACTGAGAAAACCAAGTTATGTGAAAAGTTATCAAAAGAAATCATTATGGTAAGACATGAAATGGAATCAGGAGTTATAAAGTTTACCCAAGAAGTTGAAGAGAAAAGAAAAACTGAAGATAATCTAAGACAATCTCTCAAGGAGAAATTAGAAGATTGCCACTAGATGGATAGAATTATCAGACATCTTGAATCTGATCTTGAAGATGCTAAAGATAATGAAGAAAAACTTGAGGATCAAATTGTCTCTCTAAAAAGGGATCTTCAAACAGCAAATGAGTATAAAGAGAAATTCAAGATAAGTTCTGCTCAACTTGAAGTTCTTCTTGGAAGTCAAAAGAAGGTAGATGACAAGTGTGGTTTGGGATATGAGAAAGGAGAAAGCTTCGGATCCGGTCAGAAGAATTTTGGATTAGAAAATCCAAGGAACGGGCCTAGAAGACATCCGATAAGACAGCCTAATGCTCAAAGATATCCATCCTTCAATGGATACTACCACAGCTGCAATCACTTTGGTCACAAAGCTAATCAGTGTAGAAAGAGAATGAATCAGACTAATTCATCCTTCTCTGGACAGTGTTTTAACTGCAAAAGGTATGGTCACAAGTCTCATTAATGTAGAAATATGCAAATGAACAAATCATTCAATGGTAGATGCTTTGCATGCAATAGAGTAGGTCATATGGCTAATCAATGCAGATCAAGAGGATATCAGTCAAATATGCAAAGAAATGTTGTTTGCCAAATCTATAATAGGTCCGGTCATAATGCAAAAGTCTGTAGAAGCAAGAATCAGGACAAAAGAGGTTCGGTATATCAAGATAAGGGTAAACAAAAGATGAATGCAAATGAAGTTAAAAATGAGATGAGCAAGATTTGGGTGAAGAAAAGTACTGAGAATGTAGAGGTTGGATCCGCACCAGACTCTTGTGCTGATATTCCTTCCGGAAACTAAAAAGTGCTCTGGCTCAGGGGGAGACATAAAGAAAACCTTGTTCGCCCAGCCAGTCAATTGGTGCCGAAACTGGCACAAGAAGAGTTGCGGATTGAAGGAGACATAAGGGATATATTCAAACAAACTGTGGTTAAGATTTGAAAGATCTGCAAGATGTTTAAAGATCAGGGTTGATCCGGTTCTTCAAATCACCTGAATAAGGCAAACCGAAATAATGTAGGTTGAGCATTTATTGCAATCTGATATTAGGGCTTGCGGAGCAATATAAGGGTTTTTCATTAATCACTCGTTCATTCTGCACTCAAGAAGAAACAAAAAGTAGAGCTCTACAACGAAATTCCTCAAGTTCATCGAAGATCACTTGCAGAAGTCATTACTTCCAGAGATCAATCCAACCAACTCCGTGAAACCAATAGGCGCAAAAGGTATTTTCTGTTTTTAAATATCTCACTGCAAATCTCTTGATAATGGGTACTCCAAATATTGTAAAGATTTCTGATAGACCTCACCCTACATTTAAGAAACATCCATACAAATCCTTGGAGGTAGACCCCCTAGGTGCATTTTCCAGTGTTCCGCATGGTGTTTTGCACACCGAAGATATTAGGGTTTATATACATGCAAATGTTGAAGAGTTTGGGGAATTCAAACTAAGAGATATCTATCACAAACAACTGTTAGATGATTCATTTGAGCTCAAACCCCAATACATAGGCTTTCGGAACCAGCACTTTGCACAAGACATACATTTCCCCTGTTTTACGGAGGATGGATGGGTTAGGTACATTTTGAGCAGAATACATGACAATTTCATGTGGTTAAATGGACCATTCAAGATCACTAAATATGCCATCAGGGCAGTTACCGGACTACACTCATCCGATGGGATTCCTGTTCTTAAATCTGTAAAGAACCAAACTGTGAGTGAGGCTACCAGATCTAAGTTTGACAAAAGAGCAATGACAGTAGATGACATCACTAATCTGGATGTCAAGTTTGCTTCTATGATCATTGGATATAAGATATATCATTCTAGCAGAGAAAATTCTGTACCTAGAATTGCCATCTATACCGCTTATGAAATGCTAAGAAAGGATGCAGACTATGATCTTTGTCAACTTCTCTTGAACCAACTCTTGGAGAATCTGCAGAAAATCAAGAAAGATAAAAAGAATTCATTCAAGTATGGTGGATTAATTCTATACTTGTTCTTCTACTTTATGAATGAGCTTCCCAGATCTAGTGGCTGGGTATGGGAGAGTGATAGGCCAGTAGCCATCCAAATCAGAGATTACTTACATGGACTTGGTGATAACAATGCACAAAATACAGCTCTGTGGGGACACTTCAAGAACTTTCAGAACATGATGCAAGCAAGAGAAAGGATTCCCCAGTCTCTTGTTGAGAAATACAAAGACACAGTCTGTTTTATGGTAGAAACTGATCAGTGCCTAATGGAGGTAGTAGAACCAAGGATAGTCTGGATCATGCCCATGGGATATGAAGTTGATGAACAGATTGTGGAGCTGCATGTTCAACACATGTTAAGCCAGCCTAAAGATCCAAAGGCAGAGAGGTTTGGAACATTTGAGGAGCTGAGTGTAAAAATTCATGTGAAACTCAGAGAACCAGAGATGAAAAGAAAGGTGAGAAAAGAAGTAGAACATATTGCCCAAGGTCTTGGCATCTCAAAGGAAGCACTTGATGCCAACCGAGAAAAGAGATAAAAAGCTAAGGAAGAGAAGAAAGAGGCAGAAAAGGGAAGCAAGAAAAGTGCTCCGGTAGAAACTTCCACCCAGACTAGATCATCAAAGAGATCTGCACCTGCCACAGCCAAAAGCTCAAGAACATCAAAACCAAAAGTCCAGCCATCCGGCAAAAGAGAGAAAAGATCAAAGACAAAAGCCACAAGGGCTTATGCAAGTCAAAGAGATGAAGAGGAAACTGAATCAGATGAGGGGGTAAAGGAAATAAAGAAGTAGAAGAAGAAAGGATCTGGTAAACCCTCCACAGGCCAAGACAAGGAAGAAATGGTAGAGGAATTTGTTGAAAAGCCCACCCTGTCTCTAGAAAGTGTAATCAAATTAGTCACTGTGGATGGAAACCTTCAACCAATGGCTAAATTCTATGATGATTACAATGAGGCTGAACAAAAGATCCTGCAGGAAGCTACAGTCAAGTACCTAAACATATATCATAAGGCCTTCATTGAAATTATATCTCTTATTCCCAAGAGCCTTGAAAAGGAGTTAGAAATAAGAAAGAACAATGCCATGGCTAAAGACCTTGAGATCCAGGAACAAATAGCTATTCAGCTATATCCTTCAATCGATCCCAAGACAATGAACATGGTATTCAAGGATTGCAAGGATGAGTTCAGGAGCTGTCATGCCCACATTTTCCATGTGGTCACAACACACATCGCACGTGTAATAGCCACATCTGTCATGTGGTTATGACACGAGATATGAAAAACTTTTCTCACACTGTCCTAAAAACCCCTTCGCATGCGTAAGCATGCTCGGCGGTGTTCTCTCATGGCGAAACACTACAATTTTCGGCAGGATATAAGTACAATTGCGTGCAACCAGACGCAAGCAGACCAACAAGAGGATCTCTACGACGCCGCTAACGTCATTGCAAGAGTGAGATTACCAAAGTTCCTAAATCTAAACCTCGGCAATTTCTGGCAGCATAACGCCTTACGACGTTAGTGGGAATTACGCAGCACTCATTTACGCATGTGGTTCGCTGATAGATTAACAACTTCCCACGACGCCTTGTTCCGACTAAACCGACTAGTGATCTCCCTATTTAGTCAATTTTCAGCAAGACACGGTTGTCTGTCTCCTCTCTTGCTTCCTGAAACATACTCCTCCTACGACTTAGCATTCTCAACGAGGCGGTTTGTTTGCTCTCTCTTCCCTTTTCTCTGGGTCTTAGTTTTGATTGTCTTTTTATCGCACTTACCTTAACTATTTCTCTGATAATTTAGTTTGCTTATATTTCGGTCTCTCTCTCTTTCGTTTTCTATGCTTTCTTTATGTATATCCAGGCCTTTCTTCATGATTTACATCAATCAGGGTTATCACTGCAGCTATTGTTGATATTAAACCTAACTTCCGGATGGTCTAGGTCACATAGGCTGGTTTACTACTTCGCTGGACTCGGTCTCCTAATCTTCTCCGATCTAGGTTCCTCCTCTACGTATGTAAATTTTAGCGGAAGGGTCCATCAACTTAGTTCTCTTATCCCATGTGGGAAATGTCGCGCATTTTCTCCTTTGTGTTTTCCAATGTTAGTTTTTCTTCTTCTGACACTCTTACAGGTTTACTTATATGGACGTTTACTACAGTTGAGATTAAAATGGCCTCACATGGAATGTCTGTGATGGCTTCTTAAGTTTATTTCCAGTGTTTCTTTAAGTAAGGTGGCGTGTAATTTTCCTCTTCATTTTCCTGGTATTGAATCGCGTTGATAGTGGAAACTTTCGAGAAACTCTTTTCGGAGTAATACAGTATATTCCTTTATGCTCTCTTTAATTATCATTTTATTTTCTCTTATTTATATTTACTGTTGTTCTTATTACTAATAATTAATATTACTACTCTTATTGTGAATCATATACCATTGTTAATAGATGTAGGAGGCTCTCCACTTTATAAAACCCTGTTCATGGAAACATAACTTCTTTGGTTGTTGTGTTCAACACTTAAATAAACCTAACTGTGACAATATATTTTGTTTTTAATTAATTTTGCACATCTCCTTGTTATGAATGATAGAGAGGGCCTCATAAAATGGCCCAAGACACCTCTTCTATGTATATATATACCATATATATAAATATATATATGTAATATATATGTAATATATATATACTTATAGAACTATATAACTAACTATATCTATATTTATTTACAATTCCCCTTCAAAACGTAATATATATATATATATATGACATATATATATATATATATATATATATATATATATATATATATATATATATATATATATATATATATATATTTGTTTTGTTATTTAATGAATCAGGCATATATATATATATATGACATTTATTATGCCAACATATATATATATATATATTTGCTTTGTTATTTAAATGATCCATTGCATGTATGTTAGGGCTAAATAGCCCTAACATTTTTTTTTTACTTAACATTTTATGTTTTGTTGTGCAGGGGACTGGCGGCAGGGGTCGGCCGCACAGAGGGACGGAGGCCGCAAGAGACAGCGGCGGCGAAGCGCTGCTGTGGGCGGAGTTAAGAGCTCCACGGGGGTTTAAATGGCAGGGGGATGTGGGGAGGGGCGGAGCCCCACCCACATCCCACGATGTGGGGTGTGGGTGGGGCTCCGCCCCTCCCCACACCTCTGTGTTTAATATATAGGGACTGCAGTGGGGATTACTCCCCACCGCCCAACATACACAAAGCTTCGACTGTGTTTTCAACACAGCGTTCTCAAATGACGCCAGTCTTAAAATGAGATCCGTTTTTATTACATTCGATGATACTAAAACATCAATAATATATATATATTTATTTATTTATTTATTTAAGTCTCTTTAAATCTGTAAATCTTGTTTTTGTTTTACTACACAATTTATTCAGTTACTATTATTCTATTTAAATATATATATATATGTATATATATATATATATATATATATATATGTATATATATATATATGCAAATGTATATATATATTTTATTACCATTCAAATTTGTCCATTACAATTAAATAGTTAGTTTCTCATATTCGGTAAAAAAAAATGGTAATTAAATAACAACTAATATATTTATATATATTTATATATATATATATATTTTTTTTTTATATATAGCGATATATATTCCATTTTCATAAAACATTTAAGTTTCTTAAATTAACGAACAGAAATATATACATGCTAGATTTCCTCTAATCTTTGCAAATTAACTGAAACCACTATATATGAAGAATAAACTTAAACATTTAAAATTGTCTTTTCCATTAGAACAATGAACCATAAAACTAACATTTCAACTAGTTAAGCAATTCCAAACTTTCAATTACGTAAACAAACTCAGATTAGATTGCAAATAAGAGATGAACTCTTCCTTTCATTAACATATTAAACTCTATTTTTAAAAAGGTTTCCAAAACAACATAACTTGAAAACCACATTCATATTCCAGAAAAGATAACTCTTCCACTACATAAAGCAAGAGATTATTTTAAACCCTGGATACAAACAACTAACTTCCCAGATATGAATTTCCTTCTCCCAAACAATATACAACTGATAGCTTGTGACAACCAAGTAAAAGTCCATCAATAACAAGATCAGGGAGGTGATTTCCTTCACTCCCAGGGTAACAATAAATTACAGCAATAACAAGAGAGGTGCTCCCTCCTCAACTCTTATGAAATGACCCAGGCCTAATTCCCATGACAAAGAAGAATAAGTTGTTTCTTCATAAATATCCAACCAGAAGCTCCAAGAGAAAACCTGCGTATCAAAGACAAACAAAGAAGAAAACACCACTCATCTAGCTCTCCTCCCTTCCGTAGACCCACAAGTGGGTCACCCCCGAGCTAAGGAGACCATACTCACACCTAGGTAACTCAAGCACTCCACTTCACAATAGTAACAACAACAATCCCAAAGCACACAAACACCTGTGGGTCATTTACACAACACGGAAACTCAACTACAGTGAGTTTCATAAGGGGCAGGAGAGTGGACACACTCGACTCCAGAGTGTCACCCAGACAGATAAGTTAACCAATACCATTTCTCTTGGTCTCAAACCAAGTTTGATCTCAAATTTTTAAGAAAACTGTATATGACTCTCAAGTCAAAGATACAGACACAGATACATGCCCTCCAGGCTTTCAACATCCCAAAAGATGGAAACAGGTATGCACCCGAGGAGGATCTCTCCTCCCCTACCCCAAACTTGATGAGCATTTCTCCCAAGTGGGAGAAGCTCTGTCAAACAACCCGACAACAAACCCCACAGAAAACAAATCTAAACACAAATTCACACACTTTACATACACATTCAGCTATACGAAACAAGGGTAAAATTTAAACCAACCTTACAAAGCCCTCCTAGAATGAAGCTGTTGCAGAGCCCACTGAGTTCTCTTCCAAACTTAGCCACCAACTCCCTTTCCCCTCTCTCTCCTGCAAGCTGACCTTTCTATTTTTGGTAAGGCAAAAAAATGAAAGTTTCCCCAAAATTCAACTAACTCCCTCCCATCCCAAAAATTGGAAACAAATAACCAAATTCTTTTCAGTTTTGAGGAATGGGGAGGTGACACTTGTCACCTTCTCACTCTCCCCCAAAACCACTATTCTGCCCTGGTGGCTTATGTCACTCACCCTTCCCAAGAGTACTCCTTATTCCTCTCCTCATGTGATTCCTCTTACGCATGGGAGAAATAAAAGGAGTTAATGGGGAAGAAGACAGGTGACCCATGCCCCTTCTTCCCTTCTTCACATGGGTGTCCCCACAGCACATGGGGGAATCTCACTATGGAAGGGGTGACTTTAAGTCAATCCTTCAATAATGGATGGCATCTCTTACCTTGGGGAATGTAGAGGGGATGGGTTGGGTGTTGGTACAACCCATCATGTCCCCTCCTACCTCCAATTTTCGCCATTTAACTTCAGGGGGAAGTTAAGATGACTAGATGGAGGTTACTCAAGGGTTACCCATGCCAAATGGGCCCCTGGACCCATGGGGTATAACCCAGGGTCAACTTTAACCCATACAAGACACCCCTGGTCAAGGTAAAGCACAAGAAAAGGCCTCATAAATTTAAATTAAATAAGGAAATTCAATTTCAATCCTTTTTACAACACAAATTATAAAATAATGTTACATGAGCGTAACCTAACCCACTCAACCATACGAAAGACCACATTACATCATTACATCAAACACAAAGAGATCTTGGTTCCTCGTGGAATCAGATCGGCTTAACAGGGAATAACAAATAACAAGGTGCGGAATGATCTCTGAATTCTGTGGTTCGATTAGTAATTCCTGCACACTAAATTACAAGATCAGTAACCACATAAAATCATCATAGCCGAAGCAACTAAAAACATGCATTATCATGACATAGTACTAATTAACATAAATGAAATCATATTACAATTTTCCATCATCACCTAATTAATGTTTTTCTAAAATGTAAACTTATCCAAACATCACCCAATTAGTTTTTCTGAAATCATAATAAAGTTTAATAGTTTGACAATTCTGGGAACTGCTATCCCACAAATATAAAAATAACAATAACAGTAATGTAAATAGTCATAACAATAGAAGTAAAAAGGGCGGTCCTCACATCCTCTCCCCCTAAGATGGTACTTCCTCCTAGAAGTCACCAAAAAGGTGAGGATAAAGGGTCTTCAGTCTCTCTGCATCTTCCCATGTTGCAGTGACTTCGTCGTATAGGTCCCATTGGACTCTAACCTGGTCCAGCTCTCGACCTCGAAGGGCCAGCGTCTGACGAGCCAATATGCGAATTGGCTCCAACACCAGCTGTCCGTCTGCCTCTACCTGAAGAGCACTCCAATCCAACACGTGAGATAAGTTAGAAATATATTGACGTAAAACTGATACATGAAATACATCGTGGATACGTGACAGGCTAGGTGGCAAGGCTAGACGATAGGCTACTGGTCCTATCCGCTCCAAGATTTCGAAAGGTCCTACAAATCAAGGTGCGAGCTTAGAGCCTTTTCCGTAACAGATTGGACTCTTGTGCGGCCGCACTCTCAAAAATACTCTTTCCCCCACAGAGAAGCTTCGGTCGGTCCTCTTAGCATCGGCATACTTTTTCTGCCTGTCCTGTGCTTCCTGAAGCCTTTGTCTAATCTGTTTGACTTGCAGTTCCATATTCTGAACTATCTCTGGACCGATGATTGTTCTGTCCTCTATCCGATCCCAACTCAAAGGTGTTCTGCATGGTCTGCCATATAACGCCTGGAAAGGAGGCATACCCAACGAGCTGTGATGCCCATTATTGTAGGCAAACTCAACTAGATATAGGTACTCCTCCCATCTAGACTGATGGTCCATCACATACATGCGAAGCATGTCTTCTAACACCTGGTTAACTCTCTCTGTCTATTCGTCGGTTTCCGGATGATATGCTGAACTAAAGTTGAGCTGTGTGCCCAACGCCTGATGTAAGGCTTTTCAGAACGATGAAGTGAATACGGAGTCTCTGTCAGATATAATGCGGCGAGGTACCCCATGAAGTCTAACAATCTGATCAAGAAACACCTTTGCCACTGATGGTGCATTGTATGTTGTGCATATTGGTGAAAAATGCGCCACTTTGGTCAGCTTGTCAACTGTCACCATAATAGCATCATGGCGACATGATGACATAGGTAGACCAATGATAAAATCCATAGAAATGGTGTCCCATTTCCATTCAGGTATATCGTGAGGGTACAACAATCCCGCTGGATGCTGATGTTCAGCCTTGACCCTCTGACATTCCAGGCAACGAGCAACAAATTCGGCAATGTCACGCCTCATCCCAGCCCAATGATAAAGCTGTCGTAAGTCAGCATGCATCTTCTTCACTCCTGGGTGTGCTGCATAGGGTGCTCTATGAGCCTCTGATAGGATTACTGTGCGAAGATTACCCACATGGGGTACATAGATGCGCTGCCGATGTCGAAGCATACCATCAGACTCAAGGGTATATCTTGTAAATTTGCCCTCAAGGGCCTTCTGATTTAGTAATGCTTGCTGCACCTCAAGAAACCATTCGTCCTCCGGTAAATGCTGTAAGATGCGATCTTTCAAGTCCACCTTCAAGGTCAGGGTTAGGATCTCGTGGCGCCTTTGACTCAAAGCATCAGCGACCACGTTCTCCTTCCCTTTGATGTAGTGGACATCGAAGTCGTATTCGCATAGGAATTCCATCCAACGCCGTTGGCAGGCGTTCAAATTGGGCTGTGTAAAAATATACTGCAAACTATGATGGTCCGAATGGAGTTCAAAGCGTCGACCTAGGAGAAAGTGTCTCCAGCGGACCAAAGCATGAACAACTGCTGCGAGCTCTAAGTCGTGAGTAGGATAGTTTAACTCATGTGTCTTTAGTTTCCGCGATTCGTATGTGATCACTCGACCACCCTGCATAAGCACGGCTCCCAAACCTTCTAATGATGCATCTGTACAAACTACAAACTCCGCTGTAGGATCTGGGACCGCTAAAATAGGAGCACTAGTAAGACGCTCCTTGAGGACTCCAAAAGCCTTTTCGCACTGCTCGGTCCAAATGAAACCCTTCCCTTTTCGCTGAAGGGAAGTAATGGGATGTGCTATCCTGGAGAAACCTTCGACAAACCGACGATAATACCCAGCTAACCCCATAAAGCTTCTGACCTCTGTCACGTTAGTGAGTGCCGGCCACTCCTGAATTGCTCTGATTTTAGATGGATCTACGGAGATGCCATCGCCTGATAAAATGTGTCCCAAATACTGCACCTCTGTCCTGAAGAAGGCACACTTCGCCAAGTTGCCATAAAGCTGCTGCTCTCGTAATTGCTGCAAAACTTGACGCAAGTGCTCCACATGCTCCTCCTCAGTCCGTGAATAAATCAAAATGTCATCTAGAAATATGATCACGAACCGATCTAGGTAAGTACGGAACACCCCGTTCATGAGACTCATGAATACTGCAGGAGCGTTCGTCAACCCGAAAGGTACCACTGTGAATTCATAATGGCCATATCTGGTTCGAAAAGCAATTTTATGAATATCCGCCTCCGTGATGCGCAATTGGTGATACCTAGATTTTAGATCAATTTTTGAGAACACTCTGGCTCCCTGCATCTGATCAAAAAGGTCATCAATCCTAGGCAGAGGATAACGGTTCTTCACCGTCACCTTGTTCAACTGCCTGTAGTCCATGCATAATCGAAGAGACCCATCCTTCTTCTTTACGAAGATAACCGGTGCGCCCCATGGTGAAACGCTAGGTCAGATGTGTCCCTTCTCAAGTAATTCCTCTAACTGCAGTTTAAGTTCAGTGAGTTCATGTGTAGTCATCCTATAGGGTGCACGGGATATCGGTTCTGCACCCGGCACCAAGTCGATGTGGAAGTCCACTTCTCTACGTGGAGGCATACCTGGTAATTCTGGCAGAAATACATCGGCAAACTCTCTAAGGACAGGGTGATCATCTAAAGTAGCCTCAGGTTCATCCTCTGCTCTATCACTGACCGTGATGGCAAACATCTGACATCCCTTCCGCGTACAGCGCTTAAGCTGCTGAGCGGATATCATACGAACAGCCGTGGGCTTTTGAATGCCCACTATCTCAACCGACGAACCATGATCGTCTAAACAGCTAATCATCCTCTGGCGACAATCAAGCTTGGCTCTATGTGCCGCAAGCCAATCCATACCCAGAACTACTCCGTAAGATCCTAATGGCATAATCCTAAGGTCACATGTTGTGGTGAATGATCCCAATGTGATCTCACAGTCTTTAACCAAGGTATCTACTGACATCCTGGCCCCTGAGGCCAACTCAACTTCCCACCTAATGTCTTGCCTAGAAGCCACCAGCCTGCAACGTCCACTAACGATGTAAACAAAAAAGAGTCAGTAGCTCCTGAGTCAAAAAGGATCGAAATAGAAAAGTCTCCAATCGTACATGCTGCCTCGATGACAGAAGCCTGGAAATCGGCCTGGCGGTTATCAACCACTGCAAACATGTGGTGGGTTCTGCCCACGTCACCTACGGTCTGCTCAGATCCTCCTGATCGGGGCTGTCCCCCTGCAGTAAATCCCTGCGGGCACTCTCTAGCCAGATGCCCTGCCCCACCACAACATAACATGGTCCTCGAACCTGTAACTGCCCTGACTGTGTTCTGCCCGATTGTTGTTTCCCAGTCCATCCAGTGGATCCCTGTGAGCCTCTATAAGACTGCTGGGACCTCGCGGGTCCTGCTGATGAACCCTGCTGTCTCTGATCTCTGCGTGGACCCTGCTGCTGCCATCCATGGTTCTGTCCTCCCTGTCCCCTCTGTTGAAATTTGGATTTTTGCTGATGTTGCTGCTACTGTGGAGGCCTAGGAGGTAATGATGAAGGATTATATCCGCCTCTCTGTGTTGTGTTTTGAGGCCTTCGAAAGTTTTGCTGTTGTTGGGGATTACGTTCCTGGTACTGCGGGCGTGAATTCTGTCCTCGTCCCTGAATTCCTCTGATATAAGGGCCTTTTCAACAGCCTCGCTCATGGTATGGGGATTTGCCATACGAACTGGTCCTGCTATCCCGTGATTTAGCCCTCTGATGAATTTGTGTATTAAGATTTTCTCGTCATGGAGGTATTCCGCGTAACGAGAAAGCTCTATAAATCGGCTCTCATACTGAGTAATGGTGAGTCCCCTCTGCTGTAAATCATGGAACTCATCGATCCTGCGCTGTCTGTAATGTTCGGACAAATATCGCGCATTGAAGCGCTCAATGAAGATGTCCCATGTGAGTGTATCCACGGATAGTCGGTGCTTGCACTCCTCTGTGCGCCACCAGGTGGCTGCTGCATCCCTAAGAAGATGGACTGCCACTCGTGCTTTCGTGTTGCTCCCATATGATCGCAATGTGAAACACCTGTCTAAGCTAATCAGCCAAGCCTCGGCCACAGCTCCCTCGGTAGCACCTGCGAAAGTGGGTGGGTTGAGCCTCAGTAGATCTCTGATGGGGTCCCCTCTGTCTCTAAGTCTCACAAGTGGCTCTTCCACACCATCCTCATATAATCCATGCTGAACCTGTTCTGCCCTCTGGATCTCATCTCGTCTCAAAAGTCTCAGAGGACTTCTACTCCGTGCTCGGGAGGCTGACCCTACCTCCTCTACTGTTGTATCAGGAATCTCAATGAAGGGCTCCACACGTGGCACCTCTAGTGGATCAACGCGGGGCTCCATACGTGGCTCAATACGTGACTCGGCACGTGGCTCCTCTCGCGGATTAACACGAGGCTCTATTTGTGGCTCAGGAATCACTGGCGGTAACCTGTCTAACATAGACTGTAGTGCCTGTAAGATCTGTGGACCTATATCCAATACTGGTGTCGCCTGTGGTACTAGTGGTGCTTGTGGTACAGGTGGTGTAGGTGGTGCTGCTGTAACTACTGGTGTCGCCTGTGGTACTAGTAGTGCTTGTGGTACAGGTGGTGCAGGTGGTGCTGCTGTAACTACAGGTGCCAGTCCCTCGGCTGAGGAATCGCTGTGCACCTCGACTGACGCTGTGTGGCGTGATCGCGCTCGTCGAACACGTCGGGGAGGCATCCTACAAAACAAGGTAGAAACTAATTAGCCAAGGTTGCGGAATAATAACGTGCCCAAATACGCCCAGTGTTTCAACTTGGCTCTGATACCAAATGTCATGCCCACATTTTCCATGTGGTCACAACAAACATCGCACGTGTCATAGCCACATCTGTCATGTGGTTATGACACGAGATATGAAAAACTTTTCTCACACTGTCCTAAAAACCCCTTCGCATGCGTAAGCATGCTCGGCGGTGTTCTCTCATGGCGAAACACTACAATTTTTGGCAGGATATAAGTACAATTGCGTGCAACCAGACGCAAGCAGACCAACAAGAGGATCTCTACGACGCCACTAACGTCATTGCAAGAGTGAGATTACCAAAGTTCCTAAATCTAAACCTCGGCAATTTCCGGCAGCATAACGCCTTACGGCATTAGTGGGAATTACGCAGCACTCATTTACGCACGTGGTTCGCTGATAGATTAACAACTTCCCACGACGCCTTGTTCCGACTAAACCGACTAGTGATCTCCCTATTTAGTCAATTTTCAGCAAGACACGGTTGTCTGTCTCCTCTCTTGCTTCCTGAAACATACTCCTCCTACGACTTAGCATTCTCAACGAGGCGGTTTGTTTGCTCTCTCTTCCCTTTTCTCTGGGTCTTAATTTTGATTGTCTTTTTATCGCACTTACCTTAACTATTTCTCTGATAATTTAGTTTGCTTATATTTTGGTCTCTCTCTCTTTCGTTTTCTATGCTTTCTTTATGTATATCCGAGCCTTTCTTCATGATTTACATCAATCAGGGTTATCACTGCAGCTATTGTTGATATTAAACCTAACTTCCGGATGGTCTAGGTCACATAGGCTGGTTTACTACTTCGCTGGACTCGGTCTCCTAATCTTCTCCGATCTAGGTTCCTCCTCTACGTATGTAAATTTTAGCGGAAGGGTCCATCAACTTAGTTCTCTTATCCCATGTGGGAAATGTCGCGCATTTTCTCCTTTGTGTTTTCCAATGTTAGTTTTTCTTCTTCTGACACTCTTACAGGTTTACTTATATGGACGTTTACTACAGTTGAGATTAAAATGGCCTCACATGGAATGTCTGTGATGGCTTCTTAAGTTTATTTCCAGTGTTTCTTTAAGTAAGGTGGCGTGTAATTTTCCTCTTCATTTTCCTGGTATTGAATCGCGTTGATAGTGGAAACTTCCGAGAAACTCTTTCCGGAGTAATACAGTATATTCCTTTATGCTCTCTTTAATTATCATTTTATTTTCTCTTATTTATATTTACTGTTGTTATTATTACTAATAATTAATATTAATACTCTTATTGTGAATCGTATACCATTGTTAATAGATGTAGGAGGCTCTCCACTTTATAAAACCCTGTTCATGGAAACATAACTTCTTTGGTTGTTGTGTTCAACACTTAAATAAACCTAACTGTGACAATATATTTTGTTTTTAATTAATTTTGCACATCTCCTTGTTATGAATGATAGAGAGGGCCTCATAAAATGGCCCAAGACACCTCTTCTATGTATATATATACCATATATATAAATATATATATGTAATATATATGTAATATATATATACTTATAGAACTATATAACTAACTATATCTATATTTATTTACAATTCCCCTTCAAAACGTAATATATATATATATATATATATATATATATATGACATATATATATATATATATGACATATATATATATATATATATATATATATATATATATATATATATATATATATTTGTTTTGTTATTTAATGAATCAGGCATATATATATATATGACATTTATTATGCCAACATATATATATATATATATATATATATATATATATATATATTTTTGCTTTGTTATTTAAATGATCCATTGCATGTATGTTAGGGCTAAATAGCCCTAACATTTTTTTTTTACTTAACATTTTATGTTTTGTTGTGCAGGGGACTGGCGGCAGGGGTCGGCCGCACAGAGGGACGGAGGCCGCAAGAGACAGCGGCGGCGAAGCGCTGCTGTGGGCGGAGTTAAGAGCTCCGCGGGGGTTTAAACGGCAGGGGGATGTGGGGAGGGGCGGAGCCCCACCCACATCCCATGATGTGGGGTGTGGGTGGGGCTCCGCCCCTCCCCACACCTCTGTGTTTAATATATAGGGACTGCGGTGGGGATTACTCCCCACCACCCAACATACACAAAGCTTCGACTGTGTTTTCAACACAGCGTTCTCAAATGACGCCAGTCTTAAAATGAGATCCATTTTTATTGCATTCGATGATACTAAAACATCAATAATATATATATATATATATTTATTTATTTATTTAAGTCTCTTTAAATCTGTAAATCTTGTTTTTGTTTTACTACACAATTTATTCAGTTACTATTATTCTATTTAAATATATATATATATATGTATATATATATATGTATATATATATATATATATATTTATATATAGGCAAATGTATATATATATTTTATTACCATTCAAATTTGTCCATTACAATTAAATAGTTAGTTTCTCATATTCGGTAAAAAAAAATGGTAATTAAATAACAACTAATATATTTATATATATATATATTTTTATATATAGCGATATATATTCCATTTTTATAAAACATTTAAGTTTCTTAAATTAACGAACAGAAATATATACATGCTAGATTTCCTCTAATCTTTGCAAATTAACTGAAACCACTATATATGAAGAATAAACTTAAACATTTAAAATTGTCTTTTCCATTAGAACAATGAACCATAAAACTAACATTTCAACTAGTTAAGCAATTCCAAACTTTCAATTACGTAAACAAACTCAAATTAGATTGCAAATAAGAGATGAACTCTTCCTTTCATTAACATATTAAACACTATTTTTAAAAAGGTTTCCAAAACAACATAACTTGAAAACCATATTCATATTCCAGAAAAGATAACTCTTCCACTACATAAAGCAAGAGATTATTTTAAACCCTGGATACAAACAACTAACTTCCCAGATATGAATTTCCTTCTCCCAAACAATATACAACTGATAGCTTGTGACAACCAAGTAAAAGTCCATCAATAACAAGATCAGGGAGGTGATTTCCTTCACTCCCAGGGTAACAATAAATTACAGCAATAACAAGAGAGGTGCTTCCTCCTCAACTCTTATGAAATGACCCAGGCCTAATTCTCATGACAAAGAAGAATAAGTTGTTTCTTCATAAATATCCAACCAGAAGCTCCAAGAGAAAACCTGCGTATCAAAGACAAACAAAGAAGAAAACACCACTCATCTAGCTCTCCTCCCTTCCGTAGACCCGCAAGTGGGTCACCCCCGAGCTAGGGAGACCATACTCACACCTAGGTAACTCAAGCACTCCACTTCACAACAGTAACAACAACAATCCCAAAGCACACAAACACCCGTGGGTCATTTACACAACACGGAAACTCAACTACAGTGAGTTTCATAAGGGGCAGGAGAGTGGACACACTCGACTCCAGAGTGTCACCCAGACAGATAAGTTAACCAATACCATTTCTCTTGGTCTCAAACCAAGTTTGATCTTAAATTTTTAAGAAAACTGTATATGACTCTCAAGTCAAAGATACAGACACAGATACATGCCCTCCAGGCTTTCAACATCCCAAAAGATGGAAACAGGTATGCATCCGAGGAGGATCTCTCCTCCCCTACCCCAAACTTGATGAGCATTTCTCCCAAGTGGGAGAAGCTCTGTCAAACAACCTGACAACAAACCCCACAGAAAACAAATCTAAACACAAATTCACACACTTTACATACACATTCAGCTATACGAAACAAGGGTAAAATTTAAACCAACCTTACAAAGCCCTCCTGGAATGAAGCTGTTGCAGAGCCCATAGTGTTCTCTTCCAAACTTAGCCACCAACTCCCTTTCCCCTCTCTCTCTTGCAAGCTAACCTTTCTATTTTTGGTAAGGCAAAAAAATGAAAGTTTCCCCAAAATTCAACTAACTCCCTCCCATCCCAAAAATTGGAAACAAATAACCAAATTCTTTTCAGTTTTGAGGAATGGGGAGGTGACACTTGTCACCTTCTCACTCTCCCCCAAAACCACTATTCTGCCCTGGTGGCTTATGTCACTCACCCTTCCCAAGAGTACTCCTTATTCCTCTCCTCATGTGATTCCTCTTACGCATGGGAGAAATAAAAGGAGTTAATGGGGAAGAAGACAGGTGACCCATGCCCCTTCTTCCCTTCTTCACATGGGTGTCCCCACAGCACATGGGGGAATCTCACTATGGAAGGGGTGACTTTAAGTCAATCCTTCAATAATGGATGGCATCTCTTACCTTGGGGAATGTAGAGGGGATGGGTTGGGTGTTGGTACAACCCATCATGTCCCCTCCTACCTCCAATTTTCGCCACTTAATTTCAGGGGGAAGTTAAGATGACTAGATGGAGGTTACTCAAGGGTTACCCATGCCAAATGGGCCCCTGGACCCATGGGGTATAACCCAGGGTCAACTTTAACCCATACAAGACACCCCTGGTCAAGGTAAAGCACAAGAAAAGGCCTCATAAATTTAAATTAAATAAGGAAATTCAATTTCAATCCTTTTTACAACACAAATTATAAAATAATGTTACATGAGGGTAACCTAACCCACTCAACCATACGAAAGACCACATTACATCATTACATCAAACACAAAGAGATCTTGGTTCCTCGTGGAATCAGATCGGCTTAACAGGGAATAACAAATAACAAGGTGCGGAATGATCTCCGAATTCTGTGGTTCGATTAGTAATTCCTGCACACTAAATTACAAGATCAGTAACCACATAAAATCATCATAGCCGAAGCAACTAAAAACATGCATTATCATGACATAGTACTAATTAACATAAATGAAATCATATTACAATTTTCCATCATCACCTAATTAATGTTTTTCTGAAATGTAAACTTATCCAAACATCACCCAATTAGTTTTTCCGAAATCATAATAAAGTTTAATAGTTTGACAATTCCGGGAACTGCTATCCCACAAATATAAAAATAACAATAACAGTAATGTAAATAGTCATAACAACAGAAGTAAAAAGGGCGGTCCTCACAGGAGCAAAGCAAGGATGAATCAGCTCATGCTTGGTGAGACTGACAAGGTAGCCAAGGACACTGAAGAGATTCTCTAGAAAGCCTTCAAAAGATTTAATCTTCCTATTATAGAGGACTTTGGTACTGATCCCTCCACCACAAATGTTGCAGAAGAAACTCCTGAGAAAATGTCAAAAGAGGTGGCCCCCGAACAGACTAACATTTCTCCTCCAGTTTCCCCTACAGTCTTCGGATCTAAAGGAGAAGAAAAATCACAGGAGAAAGAAGCAGAGGTAAAAGAAAAAGAAGATGACAGTGCGAAGACCTCAACAGAAAAGATCACAACTGCTAGTGGTGAGAATGTAGGAGGAAAGAAAACTCCAAAGGATAGCTCCAAGGTTGCAAAAGAGAAGAAACATCTGTCTCCAGCAAGAGACACTGCACAAACTGTTCAAGAATTCTTGACAAAAGCCACTATAGAAATTGATGAACTGGACCTACTAAAAGGACCATTAGATTTTGACTCTTTGTCACCGGTGCAAACAATGAAAATAGCCTCATTTGCAAATGAGAAAGTCAAAGAGAAACTACTGAAATCTCACATGGAAGACTGTGAGCTTATGGAGGCAGCATCTGAAGTGCTGGAAAAGATCATGCCATCTTTTCAGAAGGATCCCACAGCCTCCTCTTCCGGTAATCTCAAAACCTTAGTCAGCAGTGTTAGTACACATTTTGATTCTCTAGAAAAATCAGCTGAAAAAAAGGTCCGGAAGGAGTTTTTGGATAAAAGGTTCTCTGAGGTACAGGGTTTGATCATTAATGATAGGAGAAACATGAACATTGGGATAAAGAGCTTAGAAAATGCTCTTAAGGATGGTGGTGAAATATACAAATTTTGTATCTCCTGGTCCAAGGTAATAGTGGAGATTGAGAAGAAAATAAAAGAGCAAGAGGACAAACTACTAAGCTTGTCTCAAAGTTCTGATCCTCTTTCATCCTCCATAATAAATCAAGAATGTCAGACTATTGTAATCACAAATGCAATAAAGAATTTTGAGAAGGAAAGAAAGAACATAATTAACCGGATGGGGGAACTTAGAAGGATTATTATCCCTAAGTTAGAGGCCATGCATGAGGCCATAAGTGAAGCTCAAATCACAGCCCAGACAAATGATTCGACAGATCTAAAAAGGGCAGATGCGTTTGCATTCCTGTTGAGTGGGCATATCTCAATTTTGGATAGGATGAAGCAGAGTTGGGTGACAAAAGTTGTACAGTTGAAGAACACTTTCGCAGACATACTTAAGTATATGTAAGTACAACTTGTATATATATACTTATGCGGCTAAATATAGTTAAATTCTTGAAAATTTTGGTATGCGGACCCTACCCTTTGCCATTGATGTCAAAGGGGGAGTGAGGAGCAATGAAAAATGAGGAATTCAACTAAGGGGGAGCTCCAGAAAATGTACATAAAGACAGAGCATCAGCCAAGGGGGAGCATAGTGTAAACACTTAGTCATTTTTCACTAAGTGTTGCCATCAATGCCAAAGGGGGAGATTGTTGGCAAGAGACACTATATGGATTCATGATTGTTGTCATTGATGGCAACAAAGTTCATCCCACACATCCGCAGGACATGGTGTGTCTCTACCGGAAGTCAGAATGAAGAATGTGGTGGTCCGGTAAACAAGAACAGAGCATATGGCAAGGTCCAACAGACAGGTCCAGATCTCTCAGAGGAAGTATCTTGGTGAAGTGCAGATTTGGGGAAGTAAAGAGTACTACCTTGAGGAATAGATTCCAAGGATTTAGCCTCCGGTGATGGACAAGGAAAAAGATATGAATAGTTGAGTACCGGATTCCTGAGTGACAGTGTGAACAGAGGAAGAACTGACTGACAGAACATCAGACTACTTTCCGGATGCGTTTCTGATAGTGGTAAGGTTATGAAGACATGAATTATGTTTGGCTGACATGATTAATGATTTCTACAAGTATATGCTTGATCCGCATTACTTGATGTGCAAGGATTCAGCCGACAGAACAGAGTTTGTGAGAAGATTGACCGTTCCGGGTGCCGACTAGAAAGATAATGAAATCACTTGTGCGGATATATATATAGGATGGATTTAGTTGTGAGAAGTTGTGTGGTGATATGTGATATGCAAATAAAAGTAGAGTAGAGCAGAAGTAGTAAGGAAGGTCTGGTATGTGAATGGAAAGCAGCATAAGAAAAGAGGAAAGATGAAGTGTAGCAGATCAGTGTACTGAGCCTAACCGGAACTAAACTCCAGCATATGTGGATGCCTCCAATCAATTCAAGTATTGTATAACACTCTTTTGTAGACAGTGTGTCTCTTGTAGGCAGTGTGCCTCCTTGTGAGTAGTGTGCTCAGGCAGTGAGCCCTAATTGGCAAGTGCCATTTTTGTATTTCCTTATTCTTCTAACAGAGAATAATCTTTGGGTTAATCACCCCGTGGTTTTCTCCCTTAACAGGGTTTCCACATCAAAAATACTGTGTCATGTGTTTTTCCATTTCATGGTAATGTTTGCTTGTTTGAATTAATGCTGCATTGATTAATAAGAAAGTTCAGAAAGAAGAAATAATTAGGATAACTGATTCACCCCTCCTCTTAGTTATCAACAGAATCATTTGGATCTGTTTTGCTCTTGTTTTTGCTTTGCTTTGGATAGATTGATGTTTTGCGTCAAAACTTCTATTTGGAAGCATGCTTTGCAGTGCATGCTTGCGTCTGGTGAAAGGTGCCACAATCCTTATTGGGGAAACAGACCCTAAGGGACTGACCTAGTACCTCGGGGGCGCATGGACAATGGCCTTGCCTACGTGACGACGCAGAGGCAATGTAGTTCGGGGTGGAACCTATGATACTGACGGTAGACGCTATGCTAGGCTGATACTGTGGATAGGATACTGGATAAGACCTTACTTGATAAGGCGACAAAAGAGATAGAGTATCAAGCCATGATAGGATAAGATGACATTATGAATAGCCTTAATGCTAGATACTGATGACAAGGAAACACCACGGATAGGCAGATGGATGGGTGATAGTAGATACGGATGGTTAGGTAGAAGGAAACAAGGATGTGATCTCCAAAGGCCATGTCGCATAAGAATAATGTACCCCATTGTAGGTAGAATACTTAGGATTTTTTGTGACAATGCTTATGACGATAGGAGGATGAGAGGATAATGAAGGATTGGCGTGGTTTGGAGGGATAAGGTATGTAAAGAGAAATCTAAAACATTTGTCAACATTGTTCCCCTAGTCTTTATCGAGATCAAAAATAGAGGAAGGGAAGATTAGGATGGATGGATTCGATGGGCTAGGTATGTAATGGATAGAGATAGGAGGATAGGATAGGAAACGATATGGGAGGAAATGGTAGGAGAAAAGTAATATGCCAATGAGACAAGGTGCCCCCAAGTGTAGGTGACGTAGGAGATCAACTTACACATGATGCCTGTTTGCTAGGTTTTCATCATGGTACATATCTAGGGCACTTGTTTACCAGGTTTTCACCATTAGACGAAGGGATTTCTCTTTACTTTTTTTTTTGAATATTTGGATGGGAGAAGGTGGGGTACGGATGAGAGGGACTCCAATGCCTGATTCCATGAAGGTGATAGTCTTAGTAGAGATGGATGTCATCACATGGACCAAGTCAAGTGTTGCTATGCTCATAGATGTTGGTAAGGATCACATGAAAGGAAGACAGAGTATGTATATAGCAGATTATGGAAGGTACAATAGTGAATTATGATGCGGATCATGCAAGACTTATGTAAGGATGGAGGGAAGACTTATGCAAAAGCATAGACCATAGGGATAGGATGGGGAAGATATGTAGGATAATAGTGGAAGAAAGGGGAGATGGAGTTATGTGGAAGTGTCGTGGAATGGAAGGGAACCATGACCAACGGTTGCACACACTGTGATAAACATTAAGCTTATGATGGGAAGGTGGTGTAGGAAGCAATGGAGATTTTTGCTTGGTGGATGAGTGATTTAGGTATTTAGGGACCCACATGGACTTAGTATTTTTCTAATTTTTGCTTGTCATGTGGGATGGAAGGATTTGATACTTTTGGATGGAAAAGGAGAAAGGGGATGGTCAGGATTCTTGATAGGTGGATGCCTCATTTAACTTGATGGCTTTTTTCTTGGGTACCCAAACCATTTTTCTTTTAGACTTTTCTTGTGAAGGTATGGGATTGGGTATATGCAGCCTTTGTGCAGCTTATGAGGTAATTGCTTGATTCTTAGGGACCCACACGTTTTTTAGTTTTGCTTTGAGGTATGTGGGTGTATGTAATGCTTGACATGGATGTTTCTTTGATTCTTGACTTTTGTATCCGCAGGCATGAGGACCTTTTGGATGTTTGACTTTATAGGTATAGGCATCCAATTTTTTGCAGTTGAATTCCCTTGGGATGGTGGAAGTGGAGTTAGTGGAAGCTCTTTGTTTAATCAACTTGGCCATGGTTGGGATTTTTAGATGATTTATGGATGGATGTACAAGGTGTTAGAAGAAGTGATGGTAAAATGCATGGAGGGATGTTAGGAGTTGGAAGTAGCGGAGGTAGATTGGATGGCAGAAGGTGTATGGTCACATGCTTTTGGGACGTATATGATAAGGGAGGTGGAATGGAGACATATGTTTTGGGAATATGATAGGATTTGTGATGGATAGTGGTGGATTTAGAAGGCATGGAGGAAGTACCAACATCTTGAGATTGTTCACCTTGGGGTGTGTATCTAAGGCCATAAGAGGGAGGAGGGACATTGACATGGACGGGCTCCAAAATGCCTTGTTCATGAAGGCCAAGCCTTTACCTTGATAGTTCATATTTTGGAGTATGCGGTGGACAATGGGATTATGGGTGCTTTGGATACTAGATGCGAGCTCTTTATTGGCTGAGGAAGGTGAAGTGGTAGATAACGGTTGGTGTTCTCCTAAGGAAGAACATTCATGCATGAAGGTAGTGAGACCAAGGGGATAGGATAACAGATTTGCAACATGGTCAATAATGGATGGAGGAGGATCGTTAGGATCTTGATTATCATTATGCTTATTAAGATCCAAGTTATTGGTTTGATCATCTATGTGCACTTGGGAGGCAAGTGTCTCATCAAGGGAAGTGGAAGTTGTTGGATCATAGATAGGACTAGGTGGAGAATGGATAGATGGGGTGATAAGCTCATGACCATGGAATGCATAAAGTTGTCTAAGAGGATCATCATGGCATGCTTGATCATAGATAGGATTAAGTGTGATGGGATCAATGTGTTCGTGTATAGCTTCTTCATCAACAATAATATCTTGATCATAGAACAGATATAGGTTATGGATGGGTCAGATTTGGATTTCTTTCTCAAGTATGGGTATAGGATCAAGTTGCTCATGGATAACTTCTTCATAAGTAATATCTTTATCATGGAAAAGATAAATGTTATGGATGGGTTAGATGGGGGTGCTTTGATCTTGATTTAGACAGAGGGTTGATGTTTCCACATGCTCGAAGGTGTACTCTTGACATAGCTATTGATTTTCTTGAATGGAAGTGGAGGTAAAGGACTCTTGGTCAACAACATGAAGGTTTAATGGATCCTGACTTGGACTCGTGGGGGGAAACTCTTTAATAAGCGTGACGAGTTGTGGATTACATGATGGGGTTGGAGGAATGGACATGCTATTGGAAGGATCTTCGGTAAGGTCAAGGACCAAATTTTGGGGACATGGTTGACTCTCTGCTAGTAGCCATTTGATCACATCCTTCGTAGGTGTATGGGTAGATGAATGAGGAAAAGGATGGAGAATAATGGTAGAAGGTTTAGGCCCCTGGTGAAGATTGCTTGTGCTAGAAGGGGATGAATTTGGATGAGTGGATTTTTTTTTCTCCATAGCATTTCTTTTGCTGTTATATTTTGGACAAAGTCTTTGGAGAAGATCATTCAAGGATTCTTTGGTTGGTGGATTAGAGCTCGGGGAACTTGTTGGTGGTGTTGGTGTGGAACTAGTATACTTTGGGATATGTATTCTAGGGGATGGTGAGGGAGGACTAGTAGATGGATTGGTACATGGTTTCCAACTTGAGGTGGTGCTTCCCTTGTCAAGAGTATCATTAAGATGGGTAAAGAATGATCGATCTTGGTGCGAGGCGTAGCTAGTACCAGCATGCTCATGTTTGGAGGAATTTGGTATAGAGAGATAAGTAGATATGCCCTGTGGAAAATACTTTTTTTGGAAGATTCAGCTTCTAAGATTGCTATTAGCTGTTGTAATGCTTGGAGTTTTTGAGCAAATGCTTCAAATTGGTTTGTCATCTCCACATAAACTGACACAAGACCAAATGGGTACCCAGAAAGGTGGAAAAATCTCTTTCAAAAGATGTGAAAAAGCTCACTGTTTTGCATGCACAGAATCAGATGTACTGAAACAGAGGGTATATGCGCAGGAAGTCGGAATAGATGTACAGCATTGGTAAATGGTAAATGCTTAGTAACAGATGATAGATGCGCAGCAGGTCGATGTGTATGTGTAGCCAGTAGATACAAATGCGTAGCTTCAAAGCGTAAATCTGCAGCTCTGGTTTTTGGACTATTTTTGTAAAGTTTCTTGGCACGTTTTGCGGTGTTTTTGGTTTCTTGGCTGAAAGTTGGTCTTTTTGATCTGATTTGTCAATTATGGCAAATAAGACACAACAAACACAGAATTTTTCATGATTTTTTATCTTTTTTTTGTATTTTTGTTCTCTTTTTGACACAAAAACAAGTACAATCCTAGGCTGGTAAAGACAATATTTGTTGGATCCCCTAGTTGTGCATATTCAAAGTGGATAGATTTAGGATCTTGGTAACATTGACTCCCCTCCACAGCACTCACTTCTCACGCATACCAAGATCTAGGTTTCCCAAGGCTCGTACCCCCACCGAACCTTAGGATTGTCCCTGCTATCTCTACTAAGAACCACAAGAATTGGGGTGGCTTCAAAGGTCCCATCTTTTGCGCCAACAAATAGAAGGATTTTGGGGTACTAAAACAATGGATATGTAGTAAGGGCAACCGTTCGAGTGGTTATACGTGCGGCAGTGCTACTCTCTATTATGGAGTCTCCCAGCCTTCAAGGGTTACGCCTTGAAGGGTTTTGGGGGAGGTTGGTTGTCGGTATAACACAACAACACTTGTTGTTTAAAGCTTTTGCTCCAAACATAATTTATTTATAGTGGCTTGGCAGGGCTTGGCTTTAGCCTCTTACCACTTAAGGTCATTCCCACTTGGACGGAAGGATATCCAAGGGTAGGCCCCTCTAAAGGTTTAACACATGGAAAAATGATATGTCTGGCATTTTGGTCACCCAAGATAGGGGAGAGCATAGGCTTGGTATCATTCCCAAAAACATAATAGACAATGGTTCTTTCAATCCTATTTTAAAAGAAAAAAAAAAGACTAGATGTGCTACACTACTTGGGCACACACACAATTTGTTAACTTTGAAGTGATAACAAGATAGCAATGGTTCAATTTTAGCAAGATAGGAATGTGTTAACTTTGAAAGATAGCAATATAGCAATGATCCAATGATAGCAAGATAGCAATGATTCAGTTACAACCCTCCTAGTTAGAACTATATGAGATTTGCATGAACATCCTTTTACTTTCTTTGCTAATTAAATCTATGATGAACTAATAGGTGTAGCTATATGACTAAACTAGCCCCTATGCCTACAAGTAGAGCTGAGAATTTTCTTGTGAGAAACGTTAGCGTTAGCGTTAGCGAAAACCACAAGAAAAACCCGAATGTCACTGTCAAAATCACATGTGCAGCCACAGAGCTTATATGTGCCGTTACAATACACAAATGCACAGAATTACATATGCGCAGAAATAGATCTTAAAAGCGCAGATACAAAAGACACATGCGTAGATTCAGTGAATGCGCCATTGTAGAGGGTAAAAGCATAGCGTCAGGGGGTACATGCGTCAAATCTTTAGATGCACAGAAAGATAGGTCAGATGCGGGTTGTAATTAATCAAATGCACCAAATCCTCCTATGTATGGAACCTATCTCACAAAAACCCAATTTTCAAGGTTAAATTTAGGACAGGGCCCCACGGTGGGTGCCAGAAATGTTAAGGGGAAAAGTGGATAATATCAATAATGAATATCAGACCTAATAACACAATGAAACTTGCAAATAACATAGCTTTAAAACAAAAGAACAAACCCTGCAACCTTGCTACCTCGCGGCTTCCATTGTTCGCGTAATCCCAATCGATCTTTATGTGATGAATGAAGCCCTCAGAAATTCACTTCCTTGCTTTGTTCTTCAAGATGACGATGGAGAGATAGCTAGGATACTTCTTGTAATGAAGATAAAGCTTCAATACAATAAAAATGGCAGATATAAGCTATGAGATGGTGTGGGTGCCAAAGGCGCATTATGGATTCTGCAGAGTAAATTTACTTGAAAGCGTGGATCCTTGAAATGGATGAAGAGGGTTCAATTTATAGACTTGTGAGAGAGAAGATCAACAGTGTAGAAGAAATAAGAAGATCAATGGTGGAGAAGATTTGCTATGAGATGGTATGGGTGCCAAAAGCGCGTTATGGATTCTGCAGAGTAAATTTACTTGAAAGCGTGGATCCTTGAAATGGATGAAGAGGGTTCAATTTATAGACTTGTGAGAGAAAAGATCAACAGTGTAGAAGAAATAAAAAGATCAATGGTGGAGAAGATTTGAGAGAATGTGCGTGAATAGAAAGATGACAAATGTCACACAAAAGTTGCTTTGCTTGAGTTAACTGCTTTCTTGTAAGGATAAGATTCCTTTCCAAGATAGAATATTTTTTTTCTATTTTGAGATTTAAGTGATGAGGATAGTTGATTTTTATAATTTATTAAATCTTCCATTTTGATTCTTTGCTATTTTATGGACAAAGGGGCCCACTTGCACATTTTTAGAAGAAAATGATAAAAATAAGAGTGGATGAAATATAAATAAAATTTATTTAATTTATGTGCAAGATGAATAAATAAATAAAATATTTATTTTTATTTATTTTTAGAAGAAGGATGCAATAATTAAATAATTTAAAATTATTTAATCATTTGATGGAAAATAGAAGAATAAGGAAATTAATTAAATAAATAGAATTTATTTAATTAATTATGGAAAGGGGAAGAAAATGAGATTTTTGATGTGGAGGGAAGAAGATTTGATAAGATAAGATTTGATTTAATTTTTTGATAAAAGAGGAAATGAAAAGAGATAAGATAGGATTTAAAAAGATAAAAAGAGATTTTATTTTTTACTTTAACGGAAATAAATCATAAAAAGATGAGAGGAATAATAGATGAAATAGATATGCATGAGTTGCAATTTTAGAAAGAAAGCAAGAAGATATTTTTAGAATTTTATTAATTAAATAAATATTTAATTTATTTAATTAATTTTGGATTGTGATGTGGAAAGATAATTAAATAAATAAAAATTTATTTAATTATAGGAAAATGGATAAATGACTAATTAAACAATTAAAAATAATTATTTAGTTAGAGAGGATTGGACATGAATAAATAAAATTTATTTAATTATAGAAGAAGGGATTATGGGATTGAAAGGGAATAAATGGAATTAGTCAAATAAATAAGATTTATTTAACTAATTAGGTGATGATATGGGTACCTAGGGCAAAACATGCTAATGACAAGGTGTTGGACATTTTTAGGTGTCTACAATTATATATTATAGTTTTGTTAGATATTTTAAATATGATATAGTAGAGAGAGTAGAAAAAGGAGAGATGGGAATAGAGAAGGATAAAGAGACTAAATAAAATTATCGGGAAATACATAAATTAATAATATTTAAATATTTTTAGATAGAGTTGAGATAAAAATGTGTATTTGATCATATTTAAAATATAATTAAAACAATAATAAAGGATATTTTTGAAGTAGTTAAGATTGTGATATATGATTATTATTTACTTTTTATTTTAAATCTATAACAAACAAATTAAGATGATTGTGCTTTGCCAATTTTTAAAATGTACAAGAATCTATGTTAATGTTTCCACCACATGATGTGGTTCTAATCTTTTTTTCTATAGATTTGGCCCTACTATCTTTAGATTTTTTTACCTACAATCATGTTTTGCATGTACCTATAAATTATAATAATGAAAGACTTGGTGTTGTTGAGAAGCATCATTAGAACTTGATTTGCTTGGTGTTGGAGGTACCTAACTACCCACCTCTCACCTTTTTAAAGTCTTCTGGACTAAATCAATAATTTTGATAAAGTTAGAAGATAATTTTGGAAGAAATAGAAATAAAGAGAGGTATAGAGATAGAGAAATAGAAAGGGAGAGTGAGATAGAGTACATTTTATTGTGAATACCTTCATCGACACAATTTCTAAGCCCTACACATATAAAGGAAACCTTAATTTACATTATCCACATTAGAAAGATTTAAGATTAAATCAAATTTGATTTCTTATGAAATGTTATACTTAAGAAGGCATATAACAATTCCATATTACATAAATTAGGTCTCCATGCTTATTGTCCAAGTGGTACAACTTGTAATGATTTAACTATATATTTAATTTTTATATAAAATCTATATTATAGTTATATGAGAGAAAGATAGAGATGAGTAGAGAGAGAAGGAGAGAGGGGGGGAGAGATCTTTATATAGAGATACAAATAAATAGATATATCTTTATATATATAATGTGAGAAAGAGAGACAAAGAGGGGAGTCAGAGAGTAAAAAAAGATAGATGGATAGAGAGAGGGGAGAGAGAGGGATGGAGAGACAATGTGAGAGAGAGGGGGGGGGGAAGATAGGGAGAGAGATAGAGACAGGGAGATTGATGGAGAGAGGAATAGGGATAAGTGATATAGAGGGAAAGAGAGATAGAGAAAAGAGAGAAAGAGATAGAGGAAGAGTCCTCTAAGAGTGAGAGACACAACGAGGGTAGGAGAGAGAACTAGAGAGGGATGGATATTGATAGAGAGAGAGAGAGAGAGAGATTAGGAGAGAAAGATAGAGATAAGATAGAAAGAGGGAAAGACAGATAGAGACAGGCAGCTCGTTGACTTTCAAATTTAGGCCCTTAAAATTTGAATCCCTTTATTGATTTTTTGAACATTAAATGACCATCAAACACCTTAAACATAATTAAAAATATATTTATTTTTAATAGAGAGAAGAGAGATAGAGTGATAGAGGAGGAAATAATAGTTCAACTCTTTTTGTCATGCAAATTTTCTTTGACAATTGTCAATCTCTAAATTATTCTCTATTCCTCTATCACTCTTTCTCCCTTCTCTAGGTGTTTCTCCCTCCCTCTCTTCCTATAGAGCATAGAATACAGAACATTTCAACATGTGTATTTTAAATAATTGAGATGGTTTACTAGTGAGCTTCAAAGAAAATATTTCTCTTCTCATTGACAAACACTAAATTTGTAAAGGATTAAAATACATAATTACCCAATGCCATCTTTGGCTACGGTTGCATAGCTTTAAAGATAAAATAGTGTGCAATGGGTACGCCAAATTTGGAAGAGTATTGGGATGGTTGACCGTAACCTCAAGTCTCCCTCTCTAGCTATCTATTTCTTTTTGTCACCCACTTCCTCTCTCTAATATTTCTCTCTCCCTATGTTTTTCTCTCTCCTCTCTCTAAGATTTCTCATCTACCTATCTTCTTTTCTCCATCTCTTTCTCTCATCCTCTCTTCACTTTCTTTGTCTCTCTACCTCTCTCTTTTGCTCAGCCCTATAATAATTTAATAGGAAACAATGGTATCTCTCTCTCTCTCTCTCTCTATATATATATATATCTTTTTGTCTTTCTTTCATATCTCTCTTAATCTCTCTCTTAGAATCTATAGAGAGAGAGACGTTTAGAAAAAGAGAGAGAGGAGAGAAAAAAAGTTTAAAAAGGATGGTAAGAAAGAAGGGGGGATAGAGACAAAGGGACATAGAGAGATGAAGATAGAAGTAAAGAGAGATAAAGATAAATGGATAGATAGAGAGGGAAACAAAGAGATAGACAGAGAGATAAAGCCAAAGATAAAGAGAGATAGATATATAGAGAGATCAAGAGGGACAGAGAAAGGAAGAGACATGGTAAGAGTAGAGATAGAGAAAGGAAGAGAGAAAGAGAGAAGGGGAGATAGTGAAACATATATATATATATATATATATATATATATATATATATAGAGAGAGAGAGAGAGAGAGAGAGAGAGAGAGAGGATAACATCTTTTTATTTTGAAGCCTATTTATCTAAAGGGGATCAATATCCTTTCTTTCTCTAGAACTGGGGTGCATAAGTTACTTTGTATCATTTGGACCTTATACCACTCAATTATATTGTATCTAAAAAAAACTATAAAATTATTGTAAGTGGATGAACAACCAATACATGGAATGTGAAGAACATAGATCTAGATTCATGATCTAGAGAGAGAGAGAGAGACTTGAGGTTACGGTCAACCATTCCAATACTCTTCAAAATTTGGCGTACCCGTTGCACACTAAAGTACGATTGCTAATTGTGTATCAGTCTACAGTTTTTAATATCCACTATAGATTAGCTACTTAAGTTGATGACACAGTGGATTCTTAATGCTTATCGATCTAAAGTTTATTTTTTCTGGTTTTCGGAGGCAACGTTTTAGTTAGAAATTTTACCTGAATATGAATTAGTGAATATCGAAAAACACGACACAAAAAACACACCGTTATATTTAATATCAGTAATTACATAAAAAAACGGACGGTCTCCCTTTAGGCCACAAAACTACTCGTTATATACCGAATTCAATCCATGAAACCGTACGTTGCGCTTAATGTGGTGTTAAAGGCTTTTCGCTCATAATCATGTCACCAATGGCACTGCAGATAACATGTCAGCATTGACACCGCAGAAAATATGACAGTTCGATGGTGAGGGCATAAATAGCCAATGACACCGCACAAAAAAGTAATTGTTTGGATGGTGAGGACATAAATAGCTATAACTAGATCCAAATGACAAATAAAAACATGACAAGTAGTTAGGTGTAGACATAAATAGCTATAAGTAGGACGACATGGTCTTTCGTAGTACTAAAATAGCTGAAAGGAATGGTGAGCGTGGTCCCGTCGTACGAGCAAATTCCTGCCGCACAAGGCAACGTTAATGAAAAAGCTGATGATTTCAACACTTTATTTAAATATCATCCACTTTAATGGTTAAATATTAAATGCAATTTTATAGTTTATTCACAACAAAAAGTGGTAAATATTTGTCTTATTTTTATTTGTCCAAATTAACCTTTGATTGTTAAAGTGGATAATATTTAAGAGTAGCCTGATTTCAAAGGCCTTCAGTAACGAAGCTTAAATAACCTAACAGTGAAAGGTGTAGATTCATTCCTGAGAGCTTGGAGTGCATGTACGCCATCCCATACAAGTGTTATTTGAGCCATCTTAGGCCATTCCGATTCAAAATATAATTCTTTTGAATGGAATGATGTACATGTACATGTACTCGAAGCTTTTTGGAATGAATTTTACAACTTACGTGAGTGGGAATTTGAGTTTCTTTAGTGATAGCCATTACATGAAATGACCCCTTAATTAGCTCCAAGAGATCCTTCAGCGTAAAAATCCTTTTAAGCTTAAAATACAATCAATTTTTTTTTGAATGGTTAAATTTTAGGGAATAGCCAAACATAAGAAAGAAAAAAATAAATTAGCAAATTTGTATGTGTCGATAAGAGTGTAATGTGTGCATTTAGGTTGTTAAAAAAGGTCAGGGTTGAGTGCAAATAGAGTTTAGATGTGATGGGTGTTCTTTTTAATTACAAGATATGAATATAGGGGTGAATTAGCACTTCAAAGGTTTAAACAATCAAAGTCATGTTTACAAATGAAAGTGTTCAAGTGAGTGTGAAATGAGAAGGAAAAGGGTCAAGTATGCACTTTTATTTCTATATTTTGCATATGGTGAGTTACAAAAAACTAACTATGCTAAAGTAAATATAAATCATGTTCATTATACCTAATAAAAAGGATTCTTCCACATTTTGCATATCCTACAATCATGGCATTCCATGAGATGACATCTCTTTGAGGCATTATATCAAACAATTTGCATGCCTTGCCTATGCTTCCACATTTTGCATACATGTCTACCAAAGCATTTCCAACTACAACATTTGACAAAACTCCTCTAACCTTTATGCTCTTATGGATACCTATACCCTTTTCCAAAGCTCCCATTTTGGCACAGGTTGGGAGTATGCCGACAAGTTGTAAGTTCCAAAGAGCTTATGGGTTCTAAGATTGCAATTGAACTTTCGACTCCAATTTTGATTAAAAAAAACCTACAAATAATATAAAGATTTGGGGGAGCAAAGTGTAGCAAAAGTTGGGACTCCAATTGCAATTTGCAACACCTTACAAATTGCGAAGAACTAGTGATTAATGACTAGAGTTGGGATTTGCTTTGCATCATGTAAAAACTTAAAGTATTGCAAAATCTCTCGGGAGTGTTGATTTGACAAGGGTTTCAACTAGAAATGAACTAAGTTGAACAATTCTAAAAACTAGATCCAAAAACCATTGGATTAGATCTAAGGATGCAAAAATAAACATTGAGCTCCTTGAATCCCAAAACACATTCAAACATGCATATTTGAAATCAACACCAAATCACCTAGAAAAACTTTGAACTTGCAACAAATTCCTACCTAAAAAGGGGAAAAGAGAAGAAATCAACAAAAAATTGCACAAACTAACCTTCCAAGGCAAGATCGAGCTTGCTTAGAGAAAAAATTCCTTTTAAAACCAACTTCTGTGACTCAAAAAAGGTAGATGAAAGGAAAATAAAATGTTGAATAAAAAATGTAAATGCACAGAAAAGACTGCATGTAGGGTGGAGTTGCAAACCGGAGTCCAAATTCTGATTTGTAATAAATAATAGAAAACAAAACCCTTCAAAATTTTAAATTTTCAGGAAACAATAGATTCTAACAATTCAAGGATTCCCAATATGACATTTTCACTCATCCAAAGTATAATTACACAAACAAAATCAAGTTGATTTGGAAATCAAAGCATATAGATAAGTGGAAAGTTAGAAAATAAATAGGGTCCCCAATTTTGACAACAAAATAGGGGTTTGTTGTGAAGGGTCACAACAAGTACAACAAACAACTGTAGGGAGGTTGTTTGACCATCTCTTGTGTGCTTAGTCTTGCACCAAAAGAATGAAATCAAGATTTTTCTCTAGCAAAACTAAATGAAAGTATTAATAATAATGGAACTAACCACCCTATTCATGACTAAGAACAAAGAAAAATATCCTTTGAAGATGCTATAAGACATAGTCAAATCTCTAGGAACCTTTGCAGTGAAACTCACCTGCTTGGGGTCGGTGATTTTTATAGTAGCAATTTTTTCTCAAATGATGAATAGTTGAAATTGGGGATTCAACTTTTGGTGAATAGTACAAGTTGTAAGGCAACATGAATCGTGACATTTTTACAAAATTTTAGTTTGGTCCTAGTTAAATTTTCTAAGTATTTATTTTATTATTTACTTTTAAACTCAACTATTTTGACACAATATTCAAGACATGATTATATATAATTCACCTAATCTTTATACATTTAAAGATAAATATAACTTGATTCACCATTAATATTACATAATTCTCATTTATTTTAGGGCCATATCATTAATCTTTATTTCTCATCATTGATTTTGTTTGTAATCAGCAGTTCTTATTGCTTTTCAGGAGCTAGAATGTACTCGCACTTTCAAATGTTCATTGGTCCCGAAATTACTTTTGAATTGTTGATCTCAATAAAATGTACCCACACTTTCAAATGTCCATGTGGGTAATGGAGATCAATGGACCAAAAGTAATTCTAGGTCCGTTAGACATTTGAGTGCAGGTACATTTTGACTCCCAGATAATAATAAGAATCATTTGATTAGAGGAGATCAACAGTCCAAAAAGAATTTTAGATCCAATGAATATTTGCAAGTGTTGGAGTAGCCAAGATCAATTTGTAATATCAACACAACCTTTCACAACGCTGAATATGCATAGTGAAAGTCAAATCTATCATACAAATTATCACACCTTTAATCTTATCTAAAGGAAAAAATCATAAATACGATCAAATCCAAAATAAATAATATTCAATAAAATAGATCACATAATGTTCTAAATAGAATAATATAACATAACAAAGTGCTGAATAAATATTGAGTTAGTGAGAAGAAAAAACAACATACATTGAAGACATCCATATAAAAGAGGTTAAAATAGGAGAAAATGCAAGGGCATGAAGCATTTTCAATGTAAACTATATATTTTTTCAAAAAAATTGATTGTATTTTAAGTTGAAAACTTAATATGCTGAGGAATCACAAACGTAATTAAGGTGAGATTTGAAATCAGATCATAATCCAATATAGTGGACTATGTTTTTTGCTCACATAAATGTACCTTGAAGCTGATGGAGTTAGTGGTTGAAGATTTCTCAATAGAGATGAAATCATATCATAATCCAATATATGTAAAGCTAAACATCCACATAAACAAGCAACAGCGGGAACAAGACCACTTCAACCAAAATAAGGCATCTTCACAGGGTAGAATTTTCATGACTCAGGAAAAACAAAAAATCTTCAAAGTTGCCCTCAAACGACTTTTTAGGAAGTATGAGAATAATTAATCTTGCATAGAGAACCACCCTATAAGAAAAAATATATTGATTCCCGTAATGCACAAGGCTCTAAGTGGGTGTAAGAAGGCCAGATCTAAGAGAGCAACAAAAAATATTTTTTTTCAGAAAATCCTTGGTTTGACGATGAGTGCAAGATAGCGAAAAGAAATCTATGAGAATGTGGAATGGTTAGAGAAAGTAAGAAAGAGTACAAAAATTTATTACGGTGTAAAAAGAAAAGTATGTGAACACAAGAAGAGAGGAGTTGATCGCCCTTGGAAAACACAACCCCAAAAACTTTTGGAAGGAACTACAACAAAAGAGAAAAAAAATAGAAAACAATTTCACATGTTATCAATGGCTTGAATATGGAAAGTTGTTATATGAGTGTGACTAGGATAAACATAGACCCCCAGTAATCAATTCAACTACTAAACTTTTCACCAGTGAAGTTATCAACCAGGGAATAAAAAGGTTGGTTAGAGGGAAATCACAATATTTTGATGGGCTACAAGAAAAGAATTTAAAATGGGGTATAGAGGTCCTTGCATCTTGTATCAAGTGTATCTTCAATAATGTTATTCAAGAGGGCTTCTCAGAAGATTGAATGACTAGTGTTGTTATCCCTCTCCAAAAAAATGGTGATATCAATAATCCATCAAATTATTGCACTATTATCCATTAACCTCCTCTTTGGAAAACTTTTTAGAAGCATGGTTGAGCGTAGAATTAGCAGTTGGGTAGAAAAAGAGGGGAAAAGAGCTAAGGGATACGCTGGATTTAGACTGAAACATTCCACTATTAATCATGATGTTATCCTTAGGTTCTTGATTAAAAAATTATGGAACACCCAAGGTGACGAGGCTTTATAATGGCTGCCTTATAGACTTTAAAAAAGACTTTGGCATGGTATCCCACGACAAACTTTGGAATAATATGGAGGATATTGGAGTTCCATATGTGCTTAGAGTAGCACTCCATAGGCTTTATGAACAAGTCAAGGCTAAAATATGAGCCAATGATGGAATGTCAGAGTGCTTTGGCAATGATATTGGTGTTAAACAAGGTTGCTTGCTTTCCCCAACTTTGTTTTGGCTATACGTTGATAAGTTGTAACAGTGGATAAACAAGGCTAGCACAGGTAGGGAGTTTAGTTGGCTAAGTACATAATAAAGTTACTCTTAGATGTAGATGATCTCATATTACTTGATAAAACAACTCATAGCCTTAGAGAACACTTGAGGGTTCTTGAAACCTTTTGTCAGGAGATCGGGATGCAAGGGAACACTAGCAAAACTAAAGCAATAATCTTTTTCATTGTGGAGAAAAAATAAGCAAATTAACTTTCTTTTTAAAGGTAACCCGTTGGAAGTAGTGGATGAGTACAGGTACCTCGGGCTTGATTTCCACAACAAGCTAAGTTGGGAAACATGTAGAGCGAAAAAAATTTAAGAGGGTTGGAAAGTGTTATACTCTCTTCAAAATAGATTTAGTAATGTGGAATTATGGGATTGGAAAACCAAAAGAATGCTTTTTAGTTTTCTTGTTACTCTGGTGATTCATAATGGGTGTGAAATTTGGCACAACAACTTGTTAGATCAAAAATGGAGGCAAGTAGAAAGAATCCAGAAACATCTAATCATAAGCAGTCTCAAAATTAAGATTGTTGTTCTGTACAAGATTTATTGTTTGAAACGGGTACTTTCCCTTTGGAAGCGTCGGTGATGGTTTGACTGTTAAGTTACCTAAAGAAGACTCAAAATATGAAGAACCATCATTGGCCTAAGCTAATTATGGAGGAAGAGATAACTAGAAGAAAGAACACATGGAAGAAATGGGATATTAATATGCAGGAATGTCAAAATACTAATGAGGAAATAAAAAGGTTTGTGAGAGAAAAAATTAGGAATGTCATGTGGACAAAACAAATTGGACGAAAAAAAGCTTACTATATCAAAGAAATTAACCCCACATGGCACCAGGAGGAAAAAGCCTACATTGGAGCGGATATTAAGTTGAAAGCAAAAATGTTGATAGCCTAATTAAGGATTAGCTCAGATCATCTTATATGCGAAACTGACATATGGTTGATACCTAAAGAGGAGTGGGAAAAGAGAATTATGTCTATTTTGCAACAAGGGAGTGGTGGATACAGAGTGGCACTTCATTGACATCCATACCAGTTATGAAGACACCTTGAAAGTTGACAATTTAAGCACCTTATTCAACGAGGCAAGGCTAGGAAAAACTACAAACGTTTTGATCAAAATCCACTACCAAAGATATGATCTTAACAAGAGATTACAAACTGTATGACTTTGGTGTCCTATTTTTAGGAGGGGCTATGTGCTACACTTAGTTCCATAGACTGCTTTGGTCCCTTGGACGTTATTAAAATCTTTCATTTCATTTTGAGTTGGCATGTTGGTGAAAAACTTGCCCTCTTGAAAGAGAGGTCACAAGTTCAAATCCTACAAGGGGTAGGGTATGCATGCCTCATATTAGAAGCACAGTTAGTTGTCTCCTACATACTCAGAGTATGAGGTGGTCTCATATGTTATAAGCCACCTATAGACCCAAAATCAAGTTGCCCGACATTGTAGACTATAAAAAGATCCATTTTCATTTCCATTTCAATCAACATTGCCTTTCACAGCAGAGAAGAAGTTGTTGCGCCTACAAAACTTGTCAACAAGCACAAGTGTTTGGACCATCCATATCAATTATTAATAGTCAGTAGGATTGAATTCCATTGTGAAAGATCACCTACCCACTGTCTTGTCGTCATTCCATACTTAAAATTGCAAATACAATACTTCTCTTCCTGCTTCTTTCTTTCTTTGGCAAAGAATCCCCTCACTATAAAGGGAAAATGATGGGGTGAGGAATGATCGACGTGAACAAAATTCAAGACAAAACAAATAGGGTGGTAGTGCCTTGCAAACAACGACCTGGACTGAAGAAAAAGGCGCATGAGCTCCCCGTCTTGCACGACGCCCAAGTGGGCCTTATCATCTTTTCTGAGACCCGCAAGCTCTTTCATTTTTAAAACCCTAGGTGGGCCACATTATCCGCTTCTAACTCTCTCACCCAAAGCACATACAACACAACATTCATTATATTATTTATAGTGGCTTGCATACAAGTTTCTATTTATTTATTTACTGAGATTGAATAAAATTGTGTTTTTGGTGTGGTGTATTTTCAGCATTCACTAAGTTATGTTTGGTAAAGTTTCTAACTAGAGCATTGTTAGGAAATAAGGTTTACATTTAATAAATTAGTTTTAGATTAAAGTTGTTAGTTTTTGGGAAGTTATTCATGTAGGCGGTTACAAGGGAAAAATAAGTCTTTATAAGCCAACCGGATGGAATGTAAAAAATAAAAGATTATATCAAAATTTCAATTTATTGTTATTAGCATTTACAATGGAAATCTGTAATTTTGTTTTTCAATTTTGTTGCTCTACCTAATTCAACAATGTTATCAGAGCGTCTTTATGATCCTGTGCTGTAAGAGTAGATTTGTTTTGTTGTGTAAGGGCAAATAGATTCTCTCCTTGAGGCGACTCTTTCAAGTTTCCATTGTTGTTGATGAAAGAGGAGATACTACCAAGATCCCATCGCTGTAAATTTCCCTAAACTGTCATGCTTTATTTCATAGATTTTGCCAGGTGTTGAAGGATACAACCATGTCAAATATGATTCCTTCTTGAGTAGTCATTGGTTATTTGCATTGGAAGTGGTGAATGCAAAGGAGTGGTATCTATTCAAAGGCATTGTTGTTTGTTGAGATCCATGCTCAAGTCGTGATATCCCAATTGTTTCTTTTTTTAACTGCCATCCATCGCTTCTAACTACCAACCACAAGTGAATGATAATGCAGAAACTATCAAAATAAGATAACCACAGTGAATGATAATGTAGAACCTATGAGAAAAAGATAACCAAAGTGAATGATAATGCATTACCTATGAGAATAAGATAACCAGACTGAATGATAATGCAGAACCTATGAGAATAAGATATGAGACCACGTCATACTCCGAGTATGTAGGAGGCACCTAACTGTGCTTCTAATATGAGGCATACATACCCTACCCCCTGCAGGATTTGAACTTGTAACCTCTTTCAAGAGGGCAAGTTTTTCACCAACATGCCAACTCAAAATGAAATGAAAGATTTTAATAACGTCTAAGGGGCCAAAGCAGTCTATGGGACTAAGTGTAGCACACAACCCCTCCTAAAAACAGAACACCTTGAAGTCTTATACAATTTGTAATCCCCTGTTAAGATCAGATCTTCGGTAGTGGATTTTGATCAAAAAGTTTGTAGTTTTGCCCAGCCTTGCCTCGTTGAATAAGGTGCTTAAATTGTCAACTTTCAAGGTGTCTTTGCGTTTGTTTTTTTTACTTTGGTCGTTGTAGATTTCCTTGTTCATATCAAGCTTTCGTGTTTTTGAACCCTATGCATTCTGTGTTCATCAACACACTAATTATATGGAAATTAATCTTCTGTTCAAACATCGGTGTCTTTAAAATTGATGTTGTTTTTTATTTCAGGACAGAAAAAATTCTGGGGTTGTTTTTATTTTCATTACAGTAACAAATAATATTGTTTGTTGTTTCCGTGTCCTACAAAAATCTGGGGTTGTTTTTATTTTCATTACATTTCGTTCGCATGACCAAAATTCGATTTTTCCCCCCCTCCCACGTGTCAAATAGCCCCAAATATTAAAAAAAAAATTATATTGTTTATTATTAATTAATTTATTTATCTGAGTAAGTTGCAAAAATTTTTTACTAGTCCACGTGGCACTCCACATGGACCGTGAAAAATTGGATGCTCACGTTCGGGCTCCTCTCCAAATCTAATTCGGCAGCCCTTACGTTGGGTGGGTGGTGTGCACTAAGTTTACATATAATTTCTCTGGTTAAAAACTTAGTAGGTACGCTGAAGAATCTCGGACGAAATTAAGATGTGATGTGAAATCATCAGCTTTTCTTTAACGCCTTTCGCAGCAGACAAGAAGTTATTGCTCGTACAAAACTAGTGAGGAGCTCTATCATGCGCGTGTCCCGCATCCAGTTCACCCATTTAAGACCATTTTCGCTCACTAGGTAATTATTTGTCATCCGCATCTAGGTATTTATTAAGACTGAAGTTCTCCAAATTTACAAGTTGGGAAATTTAGCAGTCGCTCACCCTAACTTAATGCATTTTAAGTTGTTAAATAGGCTGAAATTTTTTGGGTACGTGGTCCACTCCCTTAATTTATTAATATTTAGTCCCCCATGGAATTCTCATGTTTTGATTGGTCATTCACATATACCTATTTAGAGTTATTTGGCTGTCGTTGGTGAGCACGATTGAATTCCAGTGTAAAGAGCACCTACCTTAACCACTCCACTGCCTTGTTGTCCCTACATACTCCTTAAAACTGCAAATATACTCCTTAAGCATCATCTCACTGAAAAAGGAAAAGATGGGGCGAGGAAGGATTGAAGTGAAGAAAATTGCGGAGAAGAAGAGTAGGGTTGTGACGTTATGTAAAAGGCCATCTGGCCTTATAAAGAAGGCGCGTGAGCTATCAGTCTTGTGCGATGCGCAAGTGGGCATTGTAATCTTTTCTGAGACCGGCAAGCTCTTCCATTTTTCCAGCCCCAGGTGGGACTCTTCGTCTGCTTCTAACTCTCTTACCCAAAGCTTTCATTACACTAGATTGCTCACCTATGGAAGGCATTTGACACTTTTGATGTCTTTATTTATTTGAAGATCCATTTAACCAAAAATAATGGTATTTCTCAACAGTACACTGTTTAAGAAAGGAAGAAAAGACGGTAGAGGATAGAAGTCAACAAATCTTTACAATAGAAGTAGTGTATGTAAGATTTCAAATAATAACAGAACAAATAGAAAGTAAAGATAATAGGTAATATTTTTATTTAAATTTTTTTGCTTTGATAAAAATCTTAGTAAAATTCTTTACTATTTCAAAAATTCAATTGTTCTGGAATATAATAATGAATCTTTCTCTTATTTCACCCTTAAACATGTATGAATATAAGTCCGCACATTGAAAGTGATTTTACACCTTGTATGAAATCGCCTCACGTAAACAGCTGGTGAGTTGTAACTCACCGACTGTACGGAGGCGTCGACGAGGAGGGCAATCGACTGCATCTAAGGACTGAAACTGTTCGTCGACTTTCGACTGTTCGTGCCGTACTATCCGTCGACCACTGTATAACTGTCTTCGACTGCTGTACAACATGTCGACCAGTGCACTGACTGGTTAAGACGTTCAGTATGAAATCATATAAAAGATAAGTATGAATTATCTAAAACATGGACGAAAATATATACATAGAAAGTATACAATACTTATTCAACAAAAACAATATATATGACAAATTTGATTTGGCAGTTCTTAAGTTGAGTGGTTGGTAAATATTTTTCACCTAATTCACAACAAAAAGTGGTAAATATTTCTCCTATTTTTATTGACCAATATATCTTTTTGAATAGCCTAAATATTTTATGCTTTTGAAGTTTTTGGAATGATCAAGAATTCATGAAGAATATATGATGTTGATAGAAATTGGTTAAGACTAGGAATGATATATAAACAAATTAATGTTGGAGATAGATTGATTGTTGATGCATGCCTTAAATTGAGTTGGTTAAGTTGAAATTCAGATTGCACCCTTCAAGGATTTTGTGTATAAACGATAATGCCAACCATTCTTAGATGGGTTGGGAAAACCAGATTTTAACTTTCTTTGTAATCAAGTAGTTTTTCTTAGTTTAACTTTGTTTTCTTTTAGTTGGTTCTTCTCCCAGACTGATTTTGGACAGTTTTAAAGATAATATTCTGTAGTTCACTTGAAGTAGGATCAATCAATACGATCGAGTACTTCAATGACATATCTTGAGTCTTGAGAATCTGTGATGTTCTGTATGTTTATTCTACACAAGTTATTTGGTGATTAGATATCTAAGGTTGGACGATTCGTATTCCTTAGAAGATCAACTTCCTTGGGTGTTAATTGTGTGATTGTTGATCATACCTCGGAATGGTTATTTGTTGATTTATCTTCTTATCAGAATCAGATAATTGTGCCAAGATTATCCAGGATTACTCTTTATTCCATGACCTTCCTGATGTTTTGCACTTTTTGCATTATGGTGAGAATAGGAACAATATAACCGTAGTCTACCATTTTTAAGTTTAGTTTGGTAAAGACTTATGCTAAATATTTCGATACTAATTTCATGTCCCCATGCTGCTGTTTAAGCTATTTTTCTGTTTAAATTTAAGCAAATTTAAGTAGTTGGAGTGGGCCCATGAAGATTTAGGAATTGCAAATAAGGTGTAAAAAAAAAGGAGGGGTTGGAAATAAGCAGCCACTGCATAATGAAAAATATGCCATGTGGCTGCATAATTTTCCTTCTCCCCCCCTTTTTTTTTAATTTTCTTCTGAATTAAAATAATTAAAATAACTTATTTTTTATTTTTTAATATAATAAAAACCACAAATTAAGATAACTGCTTAAGATAAACAGGAAAAAAATATTCATAGGGTCACTAGAGCCATAAATATCTCCTAAAAAAATTGAGCAGTGGCTGCTAGCCAAAATAAGCTAAGCAATAGTATGGGGACATGCCCTAAATCCGGCTGAGCTTAAACAGCACACACTAAGCTTTGACTTGCTTAGGTGGCTGGTGGACCCTTTCTCTTACTCTGTTTTGTTAATGTGTCAATAAGAAAAGGGCCCACCAACCACCTAAGCAAGTCAAAGCTTAGTGTGTGCTGTTTAAGCCCAGCGACTAAATCCTTGTTGTAGCTTCTTTACTACACAAATATCTGAGTGAATATGTTAAGCTGTGACAATGAATTCGGTTTTAATCAAATACACTTTTCACTTAGTGGATGATATCATTTAATTTGATCTTTTCTTTTAACTTTGTATCATACTTACCCTTGAAAATAAAATAAAACATTGACCATTGGGTTATCTTGCATGCGAAGACCTAGTAATCTCAAGCCTTGGAGAGAGTTTCATGTCCTTTCAAGAGAAGGGTCACTATTTGCATCTCTTTTAGTTGGTATGTGGTAAAACACCCATCAGAAGAATTAGTGCTGGAAAGAGGGTCGGATCCTAAATTTAGGGAGCCTATCGCAAGGCCAATACCATAAAGAACAAATTTGGAACCATTTCCGCTAGCACGTGGCTCTCCTAGCACTGCTACAGTCCTAATTAACCAAGAAATCTCTTTGTTGACCTTCAGACTGATCCTCAAAATTAGTTTATCAATCCCTTTGTTAATCCGTTAGTTGCACTTCAAACTCAGCTTGTCAATCTATGTATCATACCTTAAATTCCACCTATGGTGGCACCACCACCTCATTGGTTGGGAAGGAGAATTGAGATTAGAGAAGTATTGGGTAATATGGATAATTTAGATATCTACGACACTGTCTAGTTATGTATTTGGATCCAATATTTGGTCTGCTGAAATGATTACACACATTTAGCAATGAAAGGGTGATGCAAATTTAATCTTATTTGAAATCGTCACATGTTATATTTAGATTTACTCTAAATTTATAATTTATCATCTACTTGATTAATCATCATTCTAAATTCTATGTGAAAGTTTTAATAGATATGTTTGCATTTTGATGTAAGGGAATATAATGAGTGATCAACAATCATCTAGTTATGCATGTAAATAAACTTTCTCTATTTTAACAATCTAGTGAACCAAAACGAAGGGAATATTTAGTCAAATTGTTACTATTGGCCCTAGTTACCCCGTAAATTTAGTTACCTCTACATTGGTATCCCGATCCTTGGAGAACCTTGATCTAGAGATTTTTTATAGTCACCATGTTTGTGTGTCTTTTGATCCATTAAAAAAGATGATAGATTGGAGGATATACACAATTAGGAGGAGCCAATAAAGAACCAAGACCTTGTGAGATGTCTCTAGGGACACCCTTCTAGTGTCTTATAGAAGAGATGCACTAATTGACTAGGAGACTCTACTTGAGTAAACATTGCATCAATTGAAGCTTGCCCAATAAGTATAAGATTTTATTTAGCCAAGTATTCTTCATCATTATACTCTTGTGGATTGTTAAAGTGAGTCTCAACATGAGCACCATTGAAGATTTTATTATTGTCAGAATGGGCAGCCATATGAGGGTTTAGATGAGCGCTCCTCAATGAAAGATAGGATCAAAAGTACTTTGTGGCATAAACAATGTCTAGTATAAGAAGGGGTAATCAATCTCAGATTAGAAAATAAAAAATTAGAAGTATATCAAATCTAAAACAAGTGTAAAATGTAAACCTTAAAGCTAATGCAAAGGTGGGTAGGTTGAGTGAGAGATATGATACATGTAAATAAGCATGCTAAACCCTATAATAATGATGTATCAATAAAGGACAAAGATGAAAGGAGGGTCAAATATCATAATAAGATGTGTAATTCTAAAAATTATATATCTAGAAAGCCTACTATCAATGAGAAACCTAAGGGGAAACTAGGTCATGTAAGAATGGATAGGTTCACCAAAATGTAAAGAAAAATAAACTTCTCCTAACCTTAATCTAGGATAATGCAATGAGACACATACACATAAGCATAAATTAACCTAGATTAATAAATAATAGCTGCAAGAGTAATAACTGAGAATTAAATTCTAAACTAGAAAAGTAAATGCAAAGTATATCAAATACTTAGCTCTAGAACTTATAAGAGTTTAGGAATGATTAAGCAAATGCTAGCATCAAATCTAAGTAGTTGATTAGGCAAAGACGCTAAGTACATATAGGTGAACAATGGAAGTTAGTAGTTGAGGAAAAGACTCCTACAAACTAGCGTGAGTGGCTAGTTTAGTGGGAGACTTGATGACCCCTTAATTAACCGCCTAACAACCCTAACTACCAACAACACCTTGACATGTGTCAAGATTGTGTAAGAGCACACTTAAGTAAGCTTATGCCTAAGTGTATAATATATATGAAATATATATACACTAACACCCCCCCTTAAGCATAGCTTAGGTGGGCACAAATGAAATGGGTCCCAGCTACAAAGCCTGATGAGGTACCCATGAACAATGCAAATATGAAATTGGGTCCCAGCAACTAGGCTTGATGAGGTACCCAAGTACAATGCAATCTCTCAGAAATAGAGAAAGGTAGAAAACCCTATGGGAAAAAAACTACCCTCCAAAAGAGAGAAATTATACAAGTGATGTACTACTTCTTTCACTAAGTACAATATGTGATTCCCCCCATAGGAGAGAAAAAGATAGAAGGTCTATGAGACCTCCCCATAATACATGTCCTATTGTAGTGATGTTGAATAGTTGACAAAGGATGCAGATGAAGATCCAAGAATGCCGAACAATGTTCCTTCCCTTGGGAAGAAAAGAAACCATCTGAAGATGCAGGATATCTTCCCATGCGATAAGATGCATGTATGATCGTGAATCATGTTGAAGCTGATCCAAGGATGTGTTGAATATAAGGAATACTGAGAGGGGGGTGAATCAGTATTCCACAAAACTACTTTTTAATTTGTTTATTAATCCAATTTCTGAACTCAATAACATGAAAGAAGCACAAGAACAACAACCATAAAGACATAACACATGAACACTAAGATTTTTATGTGGAAAACCCAAAAAGAGAAAAACCACGGTGAGTGTTAGCTCACAATATATTATGATAGCTCAATACCGGATTACAAAAAGACTCACTGCCCTATGAAGAAATGCTCACTGCACAAAGGCTCACTGCCAAGAGAAAAGAAGAAAGAAGAAGAATTGGCTCACTGCTAGAAGATGAACTATTGTTGATGCATCTACCACATGTTGGATCACAGTTCCATTGAAGGATCAATAAATAGATTCAAATATCTTCATTTGTTTTGCCCTACTTCTCAACTTAACTACATATACTCTATTTTCTGTCCTTGTTCAACTTTTCTGCTCTGCACTCTGCTCACATTACTTCACATATGAATTTGCACATCACACACCACAATCCCACACTCTATCATCAAATTCCATCAAGTATATATATTCGCTACAAGATTTTTCTCATAATTAGGTCAGCAAGCAGAACATAAACCATGTACACAAATACTACATCTTGTCGGCTTGAACTTGTGTACAAACTGCAATGCGGACCAAGCCAATCATACAATGATCTTCCTATAGGTTGGCACAATTCATACAACCACTTATATTTATTCCTTAAACAATATATCTTCTTCACATATGAATCTTTCATGCCTGTCGGCCTATCTCTTAAGAGCACACTTAACTAGTTCAACTGTCACTTCACAACTTTCATTGCGGATCATATACGACTCTAAGAATCACATCCAACACTCATCTTTGACATCTTAACATGTCTTCAGAATTGCAAGACAAAGTATGCAACTGTGGAGGAATGCGAACCCTTTTTCTCTTGCACTGTGCACTGTTCCAGTGTTAACTGTGTTCACCTAGACTTAGCTAAATCATGGTATGTCTTTCAGAGATCTTTAGAACTTGCAATCTTGGATATTTCACCTTTAAGCAACTGTGAACAACATACTTGAACCGCATACCTTGATCATCAACTGCAGAGGAATACCACTTGAGTCTGCTATTAACTCAGTATTGTCAGTACTTAGCCATTCTGCCTCAGTCTTTTGTGTTCGAACTAGATCCTTGTGTGCCGGCTGTTTCCAAGTTGAGTTCCCAATTATCCTTAGCTCCATCATGCTCTGTTTGCCTTGTTGTTATCAGTGACAACATTAGCCAATCAACAGTGTCTCTTGACTATGTTGCCAACAGGATGATGATACCCATGTTAATGCCTTCGAAGAATGCTCAGATGCCCCCATGTCGATGCCGAAGGATTCCATAATTAAATTAGGTGCATGCCTAATAGATGAGGATGATGATGATCCAGAACCATGTTTTGGACAATGTAGAGCATGAATATACTAAGAGGACAATGTTGATGTAGCTTCATTGAAACTATCATCGAAGAGAACACTAATGTCCTCAATGTGTGCTTCCAAGTCAGCAATGTGGGACTCTACAAATAGACAATTGATATCAGATAGAAATCTATCCCAATCAGCAATGCTAGGAAGACTGATATCCTATTGCATAGAAGCACCGGAATCTTTCAAAGAAGCAACTCTCGAATCTGATGAAGCAACAGTATGAGTGATGACTTCTTCAATGTCAATGGAACATTATGTTTTTGTATCATGATTAGGGATGTAAGTTGTGATCAAGGCAAGATCATGTGGGAATGGAGAAACATTGGAGTCTCCATATATCTCCCAAATTTTGATCCATAATGCATGTGGGCAGTCAATATCCATGATGGAATACAAAGCATCATCTAGAATATGTAAATTGATCAATCCAACAATATGATCATGATGATTAAACCACTTAGCCTTCTAAGATTGTTTACTAGGTTAAGGGATAAGTCCATATAGATAGGGTATGGGATTAAGGAACCTAAGATGTTTCAGGATGCCTTCACACCATGACTTATATAGTTTCCCTTGTTTAAGTTGATTACAGAAGAGTGAGATTCATATCCCATGATTTTAGAACAGGGTATTTCTATTAGACAATAGAAATCAACACATTAGGCAACCCAAATTAGATGCGCCCCCCCCCCCGGTGTTTTGGCACTTTATAACTTAGTGTGTTTTACAATGCATGTAGGTCTAATGTGTGGGAAATAAGAAAGAATTAAAACATTTTGCAAAAGACGGAGCTCAATTTCGAGCTACTGAGAAAAAGTTATTACAGAATCAATTTCCCACAAATGACCTAGTTTAATGCATTTGCACTGTAAAGAAAAAAAAAGTCTATGGCAAGAGGTAGCCTAGCCATCCAACCAGTCATTGGAGTCAGCAAGAGATGAATATTACAATGGTCTGATTGTGAGGGGGTATTGGCCTCTTGCCAAATTGGACCTCACCCTTCGTCTTTGTTAGGTGAAAATACAAGGGTTTTTTAAAATCATTATTTCCTCAAAGCAATTTTCTCAAATATTGAATACCCCTTTGTTTATTTTATTTCCCCCCTAATTCTAGCACTTTATATAAGATAGTGCTTTTAAGGCTAAATCGATTTGACTATAAACTGACACTTTATAATTTAGTGCAATATTATGTCAAAATGGATTCGAGGCCAAAAATAAAAACACATATCAAGAAAGAATACCTTTTGTGAAAGAATATTTTGCAAACAAAAGAGATATAAAGGGAAATAACAAGGAGGAACTAGAGGCTGATGTCAAACCTCATGAGTTTGCTTTGCACAGCAGAGAGCGGAACAGGAAGAGCTTAACCAGCCGGTGCGCTGTAAGCGACCGGCTGGTCGACATTTGTACGGCACCCTGTTCCCGTCGAAAACTGGCGTACGGCATGTTGTCTACTGGATCAGGTCGAAAATCCGAATGCAATCATTTGTTAGTTTTTGTCGACTGCTCCCGTCGACTGGCCGACCGTACAGCCGGTGAGTTACAACTCACCGGCTGTTTACGGTGGGCGGAGCACAAATATCGAGAAACTCAACAAGAAACTGACCTTCAAAACAGGAAGCGCAGCATGTTTATCCTCTAAGCCTTCTTTGCACCCATAATAGACAGAGCTTCTGACCTCAAACAGGTCATTTGGACTTCACAAACAGCCGTGAGACTTTGTTGTTGCCTCATGTACAGACTGAGTATAGAGTACATTCAAAGGGAAATGCAAGCAACGTGAGACTTTGTTGTTGCCTCACGCACGGACTGAGTATAGACTTTGTTGTTGACCTTAATATGAGACGTTGTAGCCTGCAAGAAACTGGTCTCGTAGAACTTAGCACTACCAATATGGAAATGTGGAGCTTTCAACGACCAACACGAAGCCATACCATGTAGAACTTAGCACCTGCATACAAGGAAACGGGTAATTTGGTGCATACAAAGCACCTATGTTAGCAGACCGTGGGCCTGTGTAAGCAGGTCGTGACTGTTTAGAAGGCACTACGTGCCTTTAAAACAGGCCGCAGACTTGTTTGTTTTGTCTGCATGCCTTCAAACACATTAGTCTCCAACAACACGTGAGCACAGCTCAGAATGTTCGCCCTCCATTCGCCCTTAATCTTAGTGGATTTCCACTTGTATTCTTCAGAGGTCGGTTGCCTCTCTTTCCAGTCATTGAGCCACCAATATAAACAAAAAACCAGAGAGCTAAATAAAATGATTTCTATTGCAAAGAAGAAAGTTACAGACTTGTTTTTATCTTGAACCGCTCTGATACGGCTTTTCTTAAATGTCATCCACTTCAATATTTAATGGTAAATTCTGGCCAATGAAAAATTTTCCTATATTTAACACTTTTTGTTGTGAATGAAATAGAAAAATGCTATTGGCTGTTTGACCCGTTCAACCCTGAAAGTGGATGACATTTACATAGAGCGCTCTGATACCACATAAGACTTTAGGAATGATTAAGTGAATGCTAGTATCAAATCTGAGTAGTTGATTAGGCAAAGAAGTTGAGTACATATAGGTGAATGGTGGAAGTTAGTAGTTGAGGGAAAGACTCCTACAAACTAGCGTGAGTGGCTAGTTTATTGGGAGACTTGATGACCCCTCAACTAACCACCTAACAACCTTAACCACCCAACAACCTTGACATGTGTCAAGATTGTGTAAGAGCACACCTAACTAGGCTTATGCCTAAGTGTATAATATATATACACTAACAAAACTAATGTGAGTGAGTGAACCTAATGTTGCATTGACTCGTAATCTAATATAAAAAAACATGCTATGGATGTGACCTTTGTTTGGGGTTATGTGTACACCTATAACTTTTAAAAGATGAATCTAGTAGCCTTCATCCAAAATGCAGGGTTTGTGCCTTCTAGTTCATTTTCAGGGTGTGTTTACATAACGAGGATATGGAGCAGCCACATGATATTGCACTAAGTCAAGTACCATGGTATGCAATACTTGATGGAGGAGCCATACAAAGGTGGCTCCAGAGTATTTGGCTTTAAAGTTAGATCCAATGTTCCTATCTCCCGAGTTTCATCTCCAAAGTATTTTCTATGAGTTTTTAGCTTTGGAGTATACTAGCTCCTAAGTTGCTACTTTTTCTAGTTCTAGAGTAGATTGGCTCATGAGCTGCTCTTACAATACTAGCTCTTGAGTTACTACTTGAGAACAACTCTTGAGTTACTACTTTAGAACAACTCCAAATTATATAATGTCAACGCCCAACTGTTTAAGCCTAACTCTCAAGTATTTGATATACCAGTTCTCAATACTTTTGTGGCATGACATTTGGTTTGTGGGCCCCACTTTTATGAAAAGAATAACTCGTAAGATATAAAAGCAAGAAAAAAAGAGGTTTTAAAGGGTTTAATTTTATTATTTTTTTAAAAATTAAAAAATAAAAATATGTGGGGCATAAGGTGGCCGCCCACGCAAAAGGAGGGCGTCACATTTAAAAGTAAAGATTCTTTTTATAAACCATGGAGCTAGGCACCAGGGCCTAAATTTGATGGCTGTATGGCCGTATTTAGACATTTTTGTCATAAAATACAATCAAAATTTTAAAAAGACTGTATCACATGAAAGAAGAAATTTCAGATAGACTGTCAAATTTTATATAGATTTATGATGATATATATATTTGGGTTATATATAATTTTACTTATACTAAGAGATATCATAGTATTTAAGGGCACCTTTGAATAGATAACTGTCATTAAAAAATTGCTTGACAGGCAAGGTCGACGTCAAATTTAAGCTTTGCTAGGTGCCACCATGAGATGTTTTAGAAACTAATGTTTTCTATTAGCAAGTGGGTGATGAAATCTTATCAAAAGGGTCCCACCCAAGGGTGGTGCCACATGAAAATCTCTTATTTTTGGTACCTTAAATCTTTCTAGGAAGGGGGCATGGGAAATGTAGCTATAGGATTTTTTTTTTTGACTTGTGGAGCAAGGTGCCACTTTAAAATAGACCATGTCTTATGCCACGAGTAATTTTTATGAAAAATACAAAGGATGCATGAGAGAAGAGGGGAGGCATTGTATTTTATTTGTGTTAGGTGCTACTTATGGATGGAGAACTTCATTTTTTAAACTATGTCCTCGTAGCAAAGGGCCACGTGATACATGTGATTATTAGCCGATAGGATTTTATATGTGAGCATTATAGTGCTCTGATTCAATGCCCTAAAAAAATTCACGCCAGAAATCTAAACTCGTCGGTTGTTCCTATCGACGTATTCCTTGAACCTCCTATGGGTGTGCAAGTGCTAGTTATTTCAAAATAACTAGCACTTGCACACCCATAGGAGGTTCAAGGAATACGCCGATAGGAACAACCGACGAGTTTATAAAATTTTTCGGCGTGAATTTTTATGGTGTGAGACAATTCCAAATGCTATAATGCTCACATATAAAAGCTTATTGACTAATTATGCATACTTAGGGGAAAAGACTCAATAGGTGAGGTATGTGTGCATTTAAGGTCCAATATTTTTAAAAGTTTAGTACTAGTAGTTATGACTTTAAGGTTGTTAGTCTTTACTATAAGTACTAATAATTGAGTGAAATGTGCCCTTTAGATTTAAAAAGCAACCAATCATGTGATGCCACATCAACCCACCAACAAAACATGACTTAATGCACACCTATTGATCCACCCTTCTTTTGGGGAACTATTTGACACTTCAACAAAAAGCATGTTGATGTGGCATCATATTTGATGATGTGGCCTTGAAACCTTAGTTATAAGAAGGGGCCTTGCTAAGTAAGCTACTGTAAAATTTTTGGAGTGATTCGAAATTGCCACGTATGATTTTGAGAGGTGTGAAGTTAGGGTGCTCAACTACTGGGTCCTCTCCCCTATGGCATATGAAGATTATTCTATGTACATTTGTAGCCAAGTTTCTATGTTTACTACCTGAACCTTATATATAGCACAAAATTATCTATCAAATTTAGGTTTATTTTATTTTTCTTTCAGCTATAGGTTTGATTTGATTTCTTGATTTTGGTGACTACTAAAGGTGGATTTTATGCATGAATGTTTTGTTTTTGTCATTATCAAATGACTCTTGGTTAGATTAAAACCTCGGTATATTTGCCGATAGGCTTTTATATGTGAGCATTATAGTGCTCAGAAATTTTGTCTCACACCGTAAAAAAAATTCACATCAAAATTTTTTCTAAATTTGTCAGTTGTTACTATCGGCATATTCCTTGAACCTCCTATGGGTTCAAGTGCTAGTTTATTTTCTTTGCAGACAATAAAATGGGACATGAAATGGTGTAGTCATGGTAGGAGGGTCCTCAAAGAGAATAGTCTAGACTGTGTAGCTAGAGTAAACACAACAGAAACAACTCGAAGATATGAAACAATTACAGATGCAGTCATTTAGTATATCATAGAATTCATTTAATATAAATTGTTCGGCATCATGCGGGCTTACAATTAGGGCTCATAGGCCTGATTACAAAATATCAGAATATGCACAAGATATAGCTTTGAAGCTCCTTCACAAAGAATTCAAACTCTCAAACTTGTAAACTATGCTAACTATCAATCAGTGCTTTCCTAGGCTTCTATTACATCAATATATATCATCTCTAGAACAAAAGATTCCTTCGCGTCAGCCAAGGATCATTACAAACTCCAATGAAGAGCTGTAATGTGTGTACACGAATAGGTCAAACCTAAATGAATGGAACTCCTCCGCAAATGAATGGGCTAATGTGCGGATCTCAAGGAAGGTCAGCCATGAACCAAACAACATTGAATGATGTGTATTTGAACTTCACAAGTCGTGAAATGCTCCGCAAGTCTTCTCCTTTAGCTGATTATCTGAGACTATCAAAATGCTTTGTTCTAAGAAGATAGTTGATCTTTTGATAGCGATATCTTTCAGGTTCTTGATCCAAATGCTCTGAGTTTTGGATATAATGTGCATGAATGAATCTAGATGCTAAGTCCAGCTCCACAAGATATGAAATATAACTGTGGCAGAATGCAGACCAAAATACAGAAGTTGCTACTGATTGAACTACCTAAACTGAACTAGAAAATGAAAAGAAACAAAAATAAATGCAAAAAAATTGAAATGCAAATGTTTTTGGTTGATGCAAGATTGCTCTTGAACTAGGGATGCTCCTGCATCAGACATCTGAGGTTATTGAAAAAGTGAGTCCCTCACTTTGCTAGGGCTAGAGGAAAACTAAGACGATCCACCTTAGCCTGAGAAATCCATGATGAATCTTCTTCTAATCTGCCTTTCCATTTCACAAGGTATTCTTTGTATTGTCTTCCTCTGGTGATGTATCCAACTCTACTGTCCAAAATGTCTTCAATATGCTCCGGTGTTTATTATGGTAACTGCTTCTTCAAGTCTCCTCAATGCTATCATTGAACTCTACTTCATGATACTGATATAGGTCTACATTGTTGAGAATAGGTGATATACCCAATGTCTCTGATAACTCCACTTCATATGCATTTCCTGAATCAAATTTTTTAAGTATCCTACAAGGTCCAAAATTCTTCATCTTCAACTTGTTATAAGTCCCAACTAGAAATCTTTCTTTTCTCAGGTACACCATCACTTCATCTCCAAATTCAAACTCTTTATGTCTTCTCTTCTCATCTGCCTTCTCTTTATACTTGTTGTTCATCTCCTCCAAACGCTTCTTAACCTGATTATGTATTGTCTCCATGTGTCCTGCAAATTCTTCTGCCTCTGCACTCCTTTTCTCTTCCCTACTGATATCTCTTAGCTCTGTTACTCCTCTAGGGTTTACTCTAGTAATAATCTCAAAAGGTGTTCTTCCGGTACTCCTATTTACTGAATTATTGTATGCAAACTCTACTTGTGAAAGAATCAAATCCCAACTTCATGTCTTCTCCACAACCAAACATCTCAACAAGTTTCCCAAACTCCTATTCACTACCTCTGTTTGTCCATCAGTCTGTGGATTAAATGCTAAACTGAACTTCAAATCTGTCTTCATCTTATTCCAAAGTGTCTTCCAAAATTATCCAAGGAATCTTTTATCTTTGTCTAAAATTATGCTCTTAGGTAATCCATGTAGTCTCACAATCACCTTAAAAAATAGGTCAACTACATGCACTGCATCAGTTGTCTTCTTGCAAGGTATGAAATGTGCCATCTTTGAAAATTTGTCTACTACTACAAATATTGAATCATGTCCTCTCTGTGTCTTAAGCAATCCCATTACAAAATCCATACTTATGTCTTCCCAAGGTCTCTCCAGTACTGTCAACTTAGGTTTATACAATCCAGTAATCTAACTACTTCCTTTTGCAATTTGACAAACTCTACAACTCTACACAAATTTTCTAACATCCTTATGTATCTGAGACCAAAATTAATTTTCACTTACCAAAGCTATTGTCTTATCAATGCCAAAATGTCCTGCTAATCTACCACTATGTTTCTCCTTGATCAAATTGTCTCTCATTGAACTCTTAGGTATGCATAATTGATTTCCTCTAAACAACATTGTTGAGATTAGGGTAGAGAACTAAGAGGGGGGGTGAATCAGTTGTCACAAAAACTTTTATCCTTACTTCAAATAAACTTATTTACCACTTATTAATAGATGAATGATATAACCATGAAAGCATAAATCAACAACACATGAGCAGAAACAAAATCATTACACATAACACCAATATTTTTACGTGGAAACCTGGTTAAGGGAAAAACCATGGTGGGGGTTAACCCACAAGATTTATTCTCTATTAAAAGAATAGAAAATGGGAAGGCACTTGCCTTTGGGTCCAGTTCCCAGAGCTCACTGCTCAAAGAGACTCACTATCTACAAAATGTTTATATGATTAACACAGAAAGATTGAACTGAGAAACAACATCTACCTCATGCAAAGTTTAGTTCCATTAAAGTGTACAATACTTCTGCTCTGCCCCCAAACACTTCTTTACTATCGCCTCATCCTTTACTGCTCTTCCTCTTTTGCTCTTCTTCTTCTCTGCTTTGCCTTTCTTCCTTTCTTAGGATCTTATCATTTTTGCATAAGGATGTGTTTCCACAACTCAACCACACATATTTATATGCTTCATCAATCCTGGAATAAACATCAAGGTCGACACTACAAACATCTGGCTTAATGTGAATCACTATACTATTGGCCAAACATAGCTGGGACCCAAACCTTCCTTGAACAATATGCCACACTTCATAGAACCTTTCTTAGATCATCCACAACATGCACAAAGCATCCAGTTTGCCAAGACTGGAAAGAATAGCAACACCCAAAGACAAATCTTCAACCATGACCTCAATCCTCAATGTAGACCACCAACACAGTAGGCACATGATCCAGAGACCACCACAAGCACAATGAAATCAACAAGAACAACTGTACCACCTCACTTCACCAGAAACACTTGCATCTTCATCCGGGAACTTATTAACTCTCACCAGTGTCATGACTATCACACTAGAAAGATTGCTTGCACACCTCCAAACCATGAGCCTCTTGAGTTGAGAATACACACCGACATCCCAAACACTCCTCTAGATCCGCAGATCATAATATTCCAATGCGAATCAATCCAAACCAATTTTCTGTCACTCTGTCACCTTTAAACAATTGTAAAACCTGGTTCTACACAAATGGCCATAACTTCACAAATTCTTCATGCGGATCCCTCAAATCTTAATTGGAGCAACTTTAGACAATCCTTTACAACACCCTTTGGTCCGAAGACTTTGATCTTCATCTCATTGGGAATGCGGAGCAATCTACTTCGCTAAACTGCACTGTCTTCACTGTCTCTTACAGAGAGATGTGTAACTCACTTGTTTCTTCCGGAGAGACTAATTTTCTCAATATCCTCAACATACAAGTCTTCTAGAATGGGATACAGTTGACATCAATGATAACAAGGATATGTTGACATCAATGACAACATCGATTAGGCACATATTTGCAACAATCTCCCTCTTTGTCATTGATGGCAACATATGATGTGAAAAATATTTCAACCATCAAGACAAGAACTTTTCCCCCTTTCTCTTATCATACCTACAACCATTTTCTTTACTACTCCCCCTTTCACCATCAACTGCTTACTTCCAAGTTTTTCACATGACTTCTCTCCCCCTTTGACATCAATGGAAAAGGGCACATATTTACAATCATCTCTTTCTCTTTTTATTTCTTAATCTAGAATCAGCATATAGACTACTCCCCCTAAGTAGCAACTCCTTAACACTAATCTAGATCACAAGGTATGACTATGAATTCCACCAGACTGATGCACATTCGTGCACCTTAGTTCTAAACAGGAGGGGTAATAACCCCTAGCATCACTCTGAGATACTCAAAAGTATGCTTAGTTAGAGGCTTAGTGAGGATATCTACAATCTGATCCTTTGAAGAGACAAACTCCAATCTGACTTCATTCTCATTTACCTTCTCTCTCAAAAAGTGAAACTTGATGGATATGTGCTTTGTCTTTGAATGCAACATGGGATTTTTTGAAATGTTTATTGCACTTGAATTATCAAAGAAGATTGTAACAGGCTCTTCAAACACAACTCTGATATCCTTCAACATTTTCTTCATCCACAATACTTGAGTATAATTACTTGCTTCTGCTATGTACTCTGCCTCTGCAATAGACAGAGATATTGCCTCCTACTTTTTGCTCAACCAAGAAACCAATCTCTTTCCCAAGAAAAATGCACCTCCACTAGTACTCTTCCTGTCATCCACATCTCCTACCCAATCAGCATTTGTAAATGCATGAAGAGTGAAATCATCACCCTTAGGATACCATAAGCCATAGTCAGATGTTCCCTTCAGATATCTAAAAATTCTTATGACTGCTACAACATGAGATTCTCTAGGATCAACTTGAAATCTAGCAACAAGGCCAACTACATTCATAATATCAGGTCTGGTATGAGTCAAATAAAGAAGTCCTCTAATCATTGATCTATACCTTTTCTGATCTGCCTTAGGGGAATCATCATCTTTACTCAACTTGCATCCTGTTACCATAGGAGTACTCACTGGTTTTAAATCCTCCATTCCAAACTTTTTCAACAACTCTTTCACATACTTAGACTGAGATATGAAGATGCCTTTTTCTGACTAAATGATTTACAGACCTAAAAAAAATTTATTTCACCAAGCATGGACATCTCAAATTCACTTTGCATCTGATCAGCAAATTTTTTACACATACTCTCATTTCCACCAAAGATGATATCATCAACAAATACCTCAACAATCAAGATGTGTTCATGATCAACTTTGAAGTAAAGATTACTGTCAACAGCGCATTTGTTAAAGCCTAACTTTAGCAAATACTTATCTAATCTTGCATACCAGGCTCTTGGGGCTTGTTTAAGTCCATACAATGCTTTCTTTAATTTGCAAACCTTATATTCTTGATCAAACAACTAGAATCCTTCTGATTTCTCAATGTAGACTTCTTCTTGCAACTCTCCATTCAAGAATGTTGACTTGACATCCATCTGGTAGACTTTGAAATCTTTGTAAGTAGCAAAGGCAAGAAATAATCCAACTACTTCAATTCTTGCCACCGAAGCAAAAGTTTCTTCAAAATCAATTTCTTCTACTTGAGAGTAACCTTTGCACACCAATCTTGCTTTCTTTCTTACAACTTCACCATCTTCATTCAATTTATTCCGGAAGACCCATTTAGTTCCAATTACATTTTTGTTTTCAGGTCTAGGAACAAGATCCCAAGTATGATTATTTTCAATTTGCATTAATTCTTCTTGCATTGCTTTTACCCAACTTTCATCATTACAAGCTTCATTCATTGATTTTGGTTCAATCTTTGAAATCAGACAATACTCCTCTTGTTCTTCAGCAATTCTTCTTATAGTTTGAACACCTTTATTTTTATCTCCTATGATATAATTTTCAAAATGATTCAATCTTACGTACCTGGGAGTTTTGGGATTTTCTTCAAATTCTAATTCTTGAACCTGTTCCTCAACATCTGCATTAACTTCTTGAGTCACTGGATTCTCCAGAGTAAACTAAACTTGTTTTCCTTCATTTGGACTTTCATTTTGATCATCTAATTCATATCCACAAAACCTTGAAGGTCTCTCCTTACTTTCATCAACCTTGACATTAACACTTTCAACAATCTTTTTCAATCTCTTGTTAAAGCACCGATATGCCTTGCTTTGATTAGAATAACCCAGAAATATTCCTTCATCACATCTTGCATCAAACTTGCCTAGATCTTCATCTCTTTTGATATAGCATTTACTACCAAAAACTTTGAAATATTTCACAGAAGGAGCATTACCAAACCACAGTTCATAAGGTGTTTTACCAGAATTACTTTGATCTACACTTGGTTAAGAGTGTAGACAACAGTACTTACAGCCTCTCTCCAATAGACATCGAACATTTCCCTCCATCATCATGGTTCTAGCAGCCTCTTGAATAGTCCGGTTCTTCCTTTCTACAACTCCATTCTACTGAGGAGTCCTAGGAGCAAACAACTGTCTTCTTATTCCATTCTTTTCACAAAATGCATTAAACTCACCGGAGGTAAACTCTCCACCACTGTCAGATCTCAGACATTTTATCTTCACACCAATCTCATTCTCCACCCTAGCCTTAAAGACTTTGAATTTGTCAAGAGCCTCTGATTTCTCTCTGAAGAAGGTGACCCACATCATCTGGGAGTGATCATCAATCAACAACATAAAGTATCTGTCTCCTTGCAAACTCCTAACTCTGGCAGGGCCACACAAATAAGTGTGCACAAGTTCCAACAATCCACTTGAAGATTGTTCTTTACTCTTGAATATAGCTCTATTCTATTTTCCCAATTGATATTCCTTACACATGCTATTGGTAGGCTTCACAAGCTTTGGAAGATCTCTTACAGTTTGAGTAGCACTTATCTTGACAATGTCATCAAAGTTTACATGACACATTCTCCTATGCCATAGCCAACTCTGATCAATCTAAGCAATCTAACAAATTTTACCAATACCACTTAAATGAAATATGTTACCTCTAGTCTATGTACTAGATGCAATCTCATTTCCGGAGCTTTCCAAAATTCTACATTTTCCATCCTTGAATTGGAGATCATATCCCTTGTCAACCAACTGTCCAACACTAAGAAGATTATGCTTCAACCCTTCTGCATACAAAACATCATTAGTGTTATTCTTACCATCAAGAGAGATGGATCCTCTACCACAGATTCTACCAACTGAATTGTCTCCAAACTTCACAATTCCACCTTCATACCTTTCCATACAAACTTACTCCTATCACCTGTCATATGATGAGAGCATCCACTGTCAATTACCCATTCATCCTTTTCTTCAACCTAAGCAGCCAAGGCTCTTTCCGCATTCACACAGCTAGCAGATTCAATAGGCACTAGATCTTCTTCTTTGATGGCAATGAACACCTAGTCATTTCCTGAGGTACTTCCCTTATCAGATTCATCATCAGTGACTCCTTCTTCAGTAGCTTCTTGGACATAGTAGTATTCCTTCTGAATCCTAGGTCTATTAGGGGTTGGCTTTGAAACCCTCTCCGGACATCTTGAGGCAAAATGACCAATATTATTGCAAGTAAAACATTTGAAGGACAACTTTCCTTCATACTTACCAAATCCTCTTGGTAGTCTTTTGGCAAAGAGGGCTTCAAGTTCTTCAAGCTCCAATTCATCTTCTTCAAGATCCTTCCTTGCCTTCTCAAATCTGGTTAGTCTTCTTGAAGAGCTTTCACCTGGATCAAATCTTTGCTTTCCAAAAACACTAGCCTTAAATGCAGATTCAGATTTAGGAAGAGAATCACCAAACTCACTCATTTCAAATGCTAAGAGCTTGCCAACCAACTAATCCCTTGTAACAGTTGTCACAGTCCTGATTTCCTCAATAGCAGCAACTCTATGCTTGTATGAAGCAGGTAAGGATCTGAGCACTTTGCCAACAATCTCTGATTCTTCCAGTGTTCCACCAGCACACTTGATACTGTACACAAGTTCATTCACTTTCTGCATGTAGGAAGTGATGTTTTCATCTTCACTCATCCTCAAATTTTCGTACCTACCCTTCAAAGTTTGCAACTTAGCACATTTGACATATTCATCGCCTTCATATAGAGTTTCCAACTTCTTCCAAATTTCATGAGTAGTTTTCAATTCCAAGACATTTGTCATTTCTATATCAGTCAGGGCACTCAGTAAAGCTTCTTTAGCTCGAATGTTGTTTTCAGAATCTTTGAGTTGATCTGGGGTTGAGGGACCTTTCTCCAAAGGATTATACTCATCCTTAGTTATCAACCACTAAGCATCACCCATGCATTGCAAATGGCTCTCCATGCGACTCTTTCAAAGAGAGTAATTTGTTCCATCAAATCTTGGGCTGTCCTTCTTGTAAGTCGACATCCTGGATCTCCTCAAGTGGTCAAGCTTCTTTAGAGGAACTGGCTCTAATACCAATTGTTGAGATTAGGGAAGACAACTGAGAGGGGGGGTGAATCAGTTGTCACAAAAACTTTTATCCTTGCTTCAATTAAACTTCTTTACCACTTATTAATAGATGAATGATATAACTATGAAAGCATGAATCAACAACACATGAGCAGAAACAAAATCATTACACATAACACCAAGATTTTTACGTGGAAACCTGGTTAAGGGAAAAACCACAGTGGGGGTTAACCCACAAGATTTATTCTATGTTAAAAGAATAGAAAATGGGAAGGCACTTGCCTTCGTGCACATTGCCCAGAGCTCACTACTCAAAGAGTCTCACTGTCTACAAAATGTTTATATGATTAACATAGAAAGATTGAACTGAGAAATGACATCTATTTCATTCAAAGTTTAGTTCCATTGAAGCACACAATACTTCTGCTCTGCCCCCAAACACTTCTTCACTATCGCCTCATCCTTTACTGCTCTTCCTCTTTTGCTCTTCTTCTTCTCTACTCTGCCTTTCTTCCTTTCTTAGGATCTTCTCATTTTTGCACAAGGATGTGTTTCCACAACTCAACCACACATTTATATGCTTCATCAATCCTGGAATAAACATCAAGGTCGACACTACAAACATCTAGCTTAATGTGAATCACTATACTATTGGCCAAACATAGCTGGGACCCAAACCTTCCTCGGACAATACGCCACACTTCATAGAACCTTTCTTAGATCATCCACAACATGCACAAAGCATCCGGTCCACCAAGACTGGAAACAATAGCAACACCCAAGGACAAATCTTCAACCATGACCTCAATCCTCAATGCAGACCACCAACACAGTAGGCACACGATCCAGAGACCACCACAAGCACAATGAAATCAACAAGACCAACTATACCACCTCATTTCACCAGAAACACTTGCATCTTCATCCAGGAACTTAAGAACTCTCACTGTCATGACTATCACACTAGAAAGATTGCTTGCACACCTCCAAACCATGAACCTCTTGAGTTGAGGATACACACCGACATCCCAAACACTCCTCTAGATCTGCATATCATAATATTCCAATGCGGATCAATCCAGACCAATGTTTTGTCACTCTGTCACCTTTGAACAATTGCAAAACCTAGTTCTACACAGATGGCCATAAATTCACAAATTCTTCATGCGGATCCCTCAAAGCTTAACTGGAGCAACTTCAAACAATCCTTTACAACACCCTTTGGTCCGCAAACTCTGATCTTCATTTCACTAGGAATGCGGAGCAATCTACTTCACTAAATTGCACTATCTTCACTGTCTCTTATAGAGAGATGTGTAACTCACTTGTTTCTTTTGGAGAGATTAATTTTCTTTGAAGTTCTTATGACTAATTAGTACTATGTTTATCCTTGCATATGTTTACTAGCTTCAAACTAGACTCTGTAACCTAGATTAGATAAGGCACATATCTCCTTGCCTCTTTCTCTATCACTATAATCAAAATCATAAATACATATCATGTAAACCACTTCATAAAAACAATAGAAACACTATTGTATTCAGCTTTACAATCTCTATTTTATTAAAAAATCATACCATTTGAGAGCCCAAAACTAAAAATACATGTGGGTTTACTATATTGGTGTTTCATATTTTTTACTATCATACATGAAGTACTAAGTTAACTATTAAAATGCAAATATCATTAGAGGTACAATTAGTTTTATTATTAGTTGCTTGTATGATAGTCCTTTCATGTTTGAAGAAGTTTCTAAAATTTGAGTTAGCAAGCTTGTACGATAAAGACTAGTGATACCTATTGATGTGGTTTTTGACACACCAACTTGCTTGTAAGTCATGAAACCTATGGGGTGGAATGAAAAAGTTTTCTCGACTTGGAATGTGGCTAGCCTCAAGAGTCTTTCACACATTAATTATGAGTTTTACCAGAATCTCTAGTTGGAGAGAGCTTTGGCTGGTTCGTTCAAGGTGCTACAAAAAATATTAAGAATTATTCATATGAAAAGAGACTCACTTAGTGAAAATAAATAATATTAGCAAGTGCATGTCTTTAATTTCATTCAAAATAATAATGGTAGATGAATAGTCACATACAAATACATCAAGTTCGAAACTTATCATTAAAATCCTAAACTAACACTAGTTTGAAAAATGAAAAAGAGAGAAGGGAAGAGGAAAGAGTTAGAAAATAAAAGATAAATCTAAACTTATCTTCTATTCTTCCATACACCATTCTGTAAATGGACATAAATACCTCTATGATCAATTTTACTAGATCCTTTATCTGCAATCCTAACATGGGATGGTACAATCTCCAAAGGAAAATAGTGTGTAGATTATTGTTGAATTATTATGTTGCACAAATTTATGTTCATTTGACTACATAGAACACCTATGGATAAATTTAGAATTTGAAAATAAAAATGTGAAAAACCATTAAGTATCAAACAAGTTTCTATCTTGTATTCATTTCAAGTTTGTGAATTTCCACCCAAAAAGAAACAAAAAAGCAAAGGAGACATTCTATCTTTGAACCCCCAAAAAGGAGGCCAAAAAATAGAACCATTTACAATGAGCTTTACACAAGTATTTATATCACACTTGAGACCAAGGAAGACGAAGTCTTTCCCTCGAAAAGATAGAAAGGACAAAATACAAGAAAATGTGAAGTCATTTGACTACCCCTTCACATTTAAAATATTGAAACATTTTATACAAAATACAACACATTGAAAATTACATATTTCACATTTAAAACTTCAATCACTCCTATTGAAGATTGCTTTTTGCTGGTATACTTGAAATTTTCTGATTGCATCCTTCACCAACTCAAAACTGGGACCATCAGAGTGCACAAATCTAACACTAGCTTGAATAAAAATCTCTGAAATGAAATGATGTGTTTGCTTATAATCAACCATTTTCTTCTCAAAATCTTCATAGGAAACCCAAATTCTCAAATATGGTATTGAATGATGAATCAAAACTGTGTCCACTAGAGGTGACTCTACTTTCAACATACCATCAAATTGTGTCTTGACATCCTTTATAGATCTCAACTTATTTTGTTCATCATATAGACAACATCCAATCCTATTTGCAAAATCATTAGTTTCTTTCAATGTGTGTTTTATAAGATCATATGATGACAAAAATCTATTCTTATACCCTTGCAAAATTCTGTTTCTAAATTGTAAGATTCAACCCAAGTTTTATATACAAATAAATTCTTTCTATCTAAAATACCGTCATCAATCAAAATTTGAGAATCTTCTTTTGCTAACTCCACAAGATGAGGAAGATATGAACTAATATTACTCATTTTTTATTAAGATTTTCTTACATTATCTTCGTAGCATCTTCTCTTATTGCAAACGTCTCACATTCATCTATCATTTTCTCAACTATTTTATGCCCTAGTGTTAGCAACTTATTGCTCCATGTCCTAGTAACTATAACAATGTTTTTCAGTTCATTGATCGACAGCATCCCTGAACATGTACTTGTTGAAGAAAGGGTTGAAGATGCAACCAAGAGATCAATAATTCCTACTAGATTCTCAATGTGATTAGTCAAATGGGCAACCTTATTTCTTGGTTCTTGCTTTGTCACCTTATCCTTATCCATTTTTTATCATCCATTCCACAAAAGATTTAGCAATTTGTTTACCTTGTTCTTGAGAATTCTTTTCCAATGAAATTGTAGTGACTAAAAAGTCTAATGATTGCAATTGAGTCTCCACTACATCTTTCATGGGGGTAACAATTTGGGCTTGCGAGGATCCTTGTGCATATTTGGTAATGGTAGACTTCACTTTGGATTTCTTAGTAGGGCATGTCCTAGAAATTATGGATAATAAATCAGTAAGGTCATCTGTAGGTGCCTATAATACCTTCTTCTTGATTTGAATAATTTGGTCGAACCATTGAGGAGTATTGTATGCTTGTGTTTACTCTTTAGAGGTTGTTTCACCTTGTGCTTCTTGCTGCATTTATCGTTACATAACTTCTTTTTGGTGAATTTCTTTATCCAATTGTTATTTTTCTTGTTTTTTCTCTTATTGGTCCATTTGTGGTTGCTCATTTTTATTCCAACTTCCTTTTCTTATTCAACTTCTTGCTCAACCTCTTGTTCAATTTTCATATTCTATCACCCTATTTGTTGTTGTTCATCTTGTTGTTGCTCATGACTTCACAATTTTTTTTTCATGAAGGACGATTTGGAGGAGGAGGTGATATAGATGGAGTCCTTTCTGAAGAAGAAGAAGATAATTCACTCTCATAGGCCAAAATTTCCTTAAGAGAAGAAGCAAGAGATAATATTCTATGTTAAGGTCATATTTCTAGAGAATAGATTATTATGGTTTCTTCTTGTTCTTGCATAGTGTTGGAAGAGCTGGCTTACAAGTTCACTAAAGGAGGAGGATGATGGTGTTAGGTTGTCATTGATGTCAAAAGTGTTCAGGAGCATGAGACATCATCTTGCAGATATAGAGAATGGTGTTGCATCATCAGTGTACATCATCTTGTTTATTGTTGATAGGAGCAGGAGCATGAGACATCATCATGAGACATTCATGGTTTACTTGGTTCATACAATCAGTTGGAGAGATGTGTTCTTCACAATGTCATGATTTATCAGTGAACATGACATATTTTTGGTAGGCATGGTCTTCATTATTCATCAGGTTCTTGACAAGGTTAATGATATCAGTTGTTGGTATTCAAAGGTTTGCAATGTGTTGGTTCTTGACAAGGTTGATGATATCAATTGTTGGTATTCAAAGGATCACATGAATACACTTGATGTTTGGTGTTGGTTTATGATTAATCACAGGACTATGATTAATCACAGGACTTGTTTGATCAGGTTTGGCCTTTTGAAGTTGATTGGTTAGTCAAGATACAATTCATATGGTTGAGAGTTGAGGTGTATTTTTCCTCAGATTGTCATGTTGTGTGGATAGTGTTGGTGATATGATGTGTGTTGCATAGAATGTCAAAAGGTTGATAAGGGAGTTCATTGATGATTGATATAGATATTCAAAGTTTGAGTGAAAGCTTGACAAAGTTTCTATGTAGAAGTTTATCAGGACTTTATTGTCATCATCATGTATGTGAGCACATGAAAGATTTGATACTATATGTCATGATGTTACAAGCTGAGTTAGAGGGATCAAGCTCTAGGTCTATTTTCCATTCTTTGCCTCTAAAGACCTATTTTATAATCCTCTCTGCCTGTCAACATAGAAATCACTTTTTAATTTAATTCACTGTTGACCCGTTATACAGGTCAGTCACTTAAAAGTGACTTGTTAAAGGGTTTATGCATCATGCTATCCACCGGCCCCTTGACATTGTTAACTTGGAACACCAGTCATCGAGTGGGAAAGAGACTTTAAAAAATAAACATTGAAATGTTTTAAGACCGATGAAATAGAGGTCTTCATATTACCTAAGGCATTGAATTGCCTTTTTAGAGGAGGAGCTAATTAAAGTTTCTAAAAACCCGATATTTTATGACTTTAAATTTTTTTTAGAAACTTTCTTTAATTTCTAAAGTGGTCGGCCCTATAAAATGGAGTTTTTTTAATTTTAAAAGAAAGCTATTAATTTCTTTCTTTTAAGGTGATAAGTCTTTTTAAAAATTAGAAATTTTTAACTTATCAACTCTAAGAGATGTTTCTAAGGAAATTTTTTTTAAGGCAAATATTGATGAAGAATTGGAGATTTTTTTTCAAAATGAAGAATATCTTGAGACATTGGCTAGGATTTTTTTAAGAAGTTCTTTGCAGAGAAAATGAGATTTATTGAAGATGATAATGTGGATTTGGTTTTTGACAGAGGATAGATTGATTTGCTGTGGGAAGAATTTGAATAGTTTTTGAAGACAAAGATGATTTTGTTTGAGAAGGTGAAAAATATTTATACAGAGGAATATGAAAAATCTTTTGCAGGTGAATCAATTTGTGATGGCTCTTCATTTTTGACATGAAAAATTGAAGCAATCCAGTGATTTTTTTTAATGGATATGAAGGATCATGCAATGAAGATGAAAGTGAATGCACAAAGGAATTTGAAGAGTTATTGTTTTATTTTTGACAGGGGCAAAATGATTAAATTTAATTGAAGTTATTTTTGCAGATATATTTTGTTAAATGTTTTATGCAGGGATAAAAATTGAATACAGAAATTGTTCAAATTGAAATGTGAAAGAATATGAAGGATCATCAAAAGATTGCCGTATATTTTTTAAGATAGAGAAGAGAATATGAAGGGTTATTGAAAGAACGTGGTGATGGGTTGTGAAAGTATATTCAGATTTTATTTAATGATAGTACAGATGTTTTTGAATAGAGAGTTGTGTGGTTTAATAAGATAGATGATGAGATAATGAACTGACAGGGATCAAATACAAATACAGAGATTGACAAGGTGATTAGAAAGACAATATGCAATTGCAATGACAATCAGGTGCATGAATCATGAATTTGATTGATCAAGACATTGAAACTAGTAAGACAGAGATGAAACATACAGAATATGCAGTGTGGTTGAGGGGATCCAGAAAAAGGATTGATTTTGAATAGAATGGCCATTAGACAGATGTATGTTTTGTATTGAATGAAACAGAGTGTCCCTCTGAACTTGTTTATTACTTCCAGTGAAGATTCAGTTTGCCAGTGAGGCCTTGTATTAGCCAGTGAGGCTTGTAGGTCAGTGAGACCTATTTGTTTACCAGTGCTCGGTATATCAGTGTTGGAAGTGGGTGCTTCTGTTTGGTATTGGAGTTGGTGCTCTTAGATACAATTTGTATTGCCAGTGAGGCATGTTTTTCAATTAAGCCAGTGAGGCAATTCTGGAGTGGTTTTTCTACCCCTGGAGGGTTTTCCACTCGTGCAATTCTTGTGTCTTAATCATCTCTCTATGATTGTATGTTTTACTCATGAGTTTTGTTTATGTGTTTGACAAAGTTATGTGCATATGTGTTTGACAATTCAATGATAACTTTCTCACCTTTATGCTCTGCAAGTTAAAGTTTGAAAAAGATTTGAAAATTCACACAACACTCATTCACCCCCCCTCTCAGTGTTGTCCTTGACTCCTACAATTGGTATCAGAGCCTAGGTTCCCTTTTTGAAGTTTAATAGGCTCGGGTAGGTCCTGGTATTGGAGTAAAATGGGGAAGAAGAATAGAATTAAGATCTCAAATAAAGTTGTTGATCAAAAGATGGTAAAACAAGCCTCAATTGTGCCTAGCAGTGAGTTGTTGCATTTGTCACCCTTGATAATTGATACAAAGAATGGTCATGTAGTTGAGAATTTTGATAAATTTAATGAAATAAATGATGTCATTGCTATTGATACTAATGATGAAGATGAACAGGAATTTAATGAAGATATTTGTCAGGTTGATTTTGAAGGAGAGCTTCTATGTGCCCTGGATACAATTAAGCAACTTAGTAAAGAAAACAGGAGATTAAAAGATCATCTTATACAAGAGAAAGAATTCAAGGACAAAGTTGTTTTAGATCTTGAAGAGGCAAGAAACCTGATTGTAGACTTGAAGAATCAAGCAGGTGAATCAGACAAATTGATTGTCAGTTTGAAGACAGAGGTTGAGAAAGCTAAAAAGATAACTGATGAAACAAAATCTGAGTTGGAGGCTAAAAAGGTTGAATGTCAAAAGCTAGAAAAAGAAATAATTTCTTTAAGTAAAGAAATTGAGGATGCTAAGAAGCAATTAGAAAAGAATCTGAAATTTGAAGAGAGCACAAGCAGGTTAAATGAGATGTTGGGAAAAAAAAAACAACATGGGGATACTTTTGGACTTGGTTATGAAAAAGGAGAGTCTTCTAAAGCTAGAGATACTCATAGAAGAAAATTTGATCAGCCTGATGCTCCTGAAAGAAAAGTGAACAATCAAAGAAGAAGTCCTCCTGTTAGACAAGCATACATGTACAGGTATAACCATTTATTTAATGGTTATTGTTATACTTGTAATCAATTTGGACACAAATCAGTTAATTGCAGAAGGAATACTAACATTGTATGTTACAAGTGCAATAATGCTGGTCACATTCAAAGAAACTACAAAATGAATAGAAGGTATGATACTGCTTGGAAGCATAATATAAATACTCAATCATTTGATTATGATTACAGAATAATTTGTTATAATTGCAATTCTCCTGGTCACAAAGCATTTAGTTGCAGAAAAGTATCACCTGATTTGATAGGTTGGAAATGCAAAGAGGCAGAAAAGGTTTGGAGGAAGAAAGCACCTGTGAAAATTTGGAAGCAGAAAGAAGGTAAAGAGAAGTCAAAATCTAAGCTTGTGCATCTTGTACAAGTCATTTCATCTGTTGCATAACATATAACATGAAGTGAGGGGGAGTTGTTCATGTGCTATCAATTGACCCCAAGAAGTTTCAGGAAGGAGATCATTTGAATGGTGATCTTGTCTTGTTTATCATATTTTCCAATCTTGTGAGATAGTTGTTGAAGATGCTGCTAACTAAGTTGATTTTTAGTGTATATTAGTGATGCAGGAAGAGCTTATTAATGCAGTTGGTATGCAAAATTGATGGACTGGATGCTCATATGGAAGTGCTCTTGATGTAATAATCTCACATGGTTCTTTGATATTTTTTCATCAGTAATATGTTTCAGGGTAGTATGTACAAATTGTATGATTCTAGTGGTATCAGGTGTCCATGATCAATGACATGTTCAGTGAATGCAAGGTGTTGATAAGTTGTTAAAGGATTTAATGCTCAAAGAGTTTGGTGATGTTGTGACTTGATCCTATTTTGTGTATTGATGGTTGAGTTGTCATGTTGCTTCAGTAAAGGTGTTCTCAAGGAACTCTCACCTGCATTTGGTTTTGCAAAGTGGTGTTACAGGAAGAGCTTGATGGTGAAGGTTGTGCAATCTTGATGGGCTGATTTGAATGATAAAATCAAGAGGAAGGAGTTCGTTCTTGTTGATTACAGTATGTTTCAGATATGATTATGTATATATCAGTTTTGCTAGAGTGTTGTATATCAAATTTGACAGTATAATATGTGCAGGAACAGCAAGATGGTCTAGAATATGCAGGATGATAGTTCATATCAGGAAATCAGTTTGATGATTATATCTATTACTTTGTTGAGTTATGTTTTATGACATGTACCTTGGAGCTTTTAGGTATGAGCTTCAAGTTATGACAATCCAGAGTCTCTTATGACATTGATGGTGAATCTTATTTTTCTTCAAATCAGAGGCAAGTAAAGGTCTTATCAAAAATAGTCATCTTGGCATCTGTGTGATGAAGGGTCTACATGTTTTTTTTTGCCTACAAAATTGTTCATCAAAGAGTATTGGTATGTTTATGATTTTCTTTGCAAAAGTGTTCAGAAGGTTGACTGTCAGTAAATGGATGGTATACTTCAGGTTGATATGTTGCTTCAGGACTAATTCAGGAAGTGGATAAGTGTTGAGTTGAGTTGAGTTATGTTGGTTAGTCTTGTCAGTGTTTACCAATGATATTTTTGAGTAGTAATTTGTTTGTGATCTTTAATACATGAAAGATCTTGGAGATTTGTTATTTCAGGTCAAAAAGGTTGTTGATTGAAGAAGAACTGTTTGTTTTGAAAGTTTGTGATGTTATCAGGAAGGAGTGTGTCAGTCTTCATTTTCACAGTGTTATTGTCATCAGATGTAAGTTTCATGAAAGACAAATGGCTTCAAAGATTTTGGTAAGTGGTTCAAAGATAACAAAAGTTTATGTTTTCAAAGTTCTCATAGTGCAGGGTGATTGCAATTATCAAGCTATAACATCTTTTCAGTGGAGTTGTTCTCAGGGGGAGATAATAGTCTTTGTCATCCGATGTCAAAAAGGGGGAGAAAGAAAAATATGCATCAGGTGGTTTTGCCATCAATGACAAAGGGGGAGATTGATGGTGTTAGGTTGTCATTGATGTCAAAAGTGTTCAGGAGCATGAGACATCATCTTGCAGATATAGAGAATGGTTTTGCATCATCAGTGTACATCATCTTGTTTGTTGTTGATAGGAGCAGGAGCATGAGACATCATCATGAGACATTCATGGTTTACTTGGTTCATACAATCAGTTGGAGAGATGTGTTCTTCACAATGTCATGATTTATCAGTGAACATGACATATTCTTGGTAGGTATGGTCTTCATTATTCATCAGGTTCTTGACAAGGTTAATGATATCAGTTGTTGGTATTCAAAGGTTTGCAATGTGTTGGTTCTTGACAAGGTTGATGATATCAGTTGTTGGTATTCAAAGGATCACATGAATACACTTGATGTTTGGTGTTGGTTTATGATTAATCACAGGACTATGATTAATCACAAGACTTGTTTGATCAGGTTTGGCCTTTTGAAGTTGATTGGTTAGTCAAGATACAATTCATATGGTTGAGAGTTGAGGTGTATTTTTCCTCAGATTGTCATGTTGTGTGGATAGTGTTGGTGATATGATGTGTGTTGCATAGAATGTCAAAAGGTTGATAAGGGAGTTCATTGATGATTGATATAGATATTCAAAGTTTGAGTGAAAGCTTGACAAAGTTTCTATGTAGAAGTTTATCAGGACTTTATTGTCATCATCATGTATGTGAGCACACGAAAGATTTGATACTATATGTCATGATGTTACAAGCTGAGTTAGAGGGATCAAGCTCTAGGTCTATTTTCCATTCTTTGCCTCTAAAGACCTATTTTATAATCCTCTCTGCCTGTCAACATAGAAATCACTTTTTAATTTAATTCACTGTTGACCCGTTATACAGGTCAGTCACTTAAAAGTGACTTGTTAAAGGGTTTATGCATCATGCTATCCACCGGCCCCTTGACATTGTTAACTTGGAACACTAGTCATCGAGCGGGAAAGAGACTTTAAAAAATAAACATTGAAATGTTTTAAGACCGATGAAATAGAGGTCTTCATATTACCTAAGGCATCGAATTGCCTTTTTAGAGGAGGAGCTAATTAAAGTTTCTAAAAACCCGATATTTTATGACTTTAAATTTTTTTTAGAAACTTTCTTTAATTTCTAAAGTGGTCGGCCCTTTAAAATGGAGTTTTTTTAATTTTAAAAGAAAGCTATTAATTTCTTTCTTTTAAGGTGATAAGTCTTTTTAAAAATTAGAAATTTTTAACTTATCAACTCTAAGAGATGTTTCTAAGGAAATTTTTTTTAAGGCAAATATTGATGAAGAATTGGAGATTTTTTTTCAAAATGAAGAATATCTTGAGACATTGGCTAGGATTTTTTTAAGAAGTTCTTTGTAGAGAAAATGAGATTTATTGAAGATGATAATGTGGATTTGGTTTTTGACAGAGGATAGATTGATTTGCTGTGGGAAGAATTTGAATAGTTTTTGAAGACAAAGATGATTTTGTTTGAGAAGGTGAAAATATTTATACAGAGGAATATGAAAAATCTTTTGCAGGTGAATCAATTTGTGATGGCTCTTCATTTTTGACATGAAAAATTGAAGCAATCCAGTGATTTTTTTTTAATCGATATGAAGGATCATGCAATGAAGATGAAAGTGAATGCACAAAGGAATTTGAAGAGTTATTGTTTTATTTTTGACAGGGGCAAAATGATTAAATTTAATTGAAGTTGTTTTTGCAGATATATTTTGTTAAATGTTTTATGCAGGGATAAAAATTGAATACAGAAATTGTTCAAATTGAAATGTGAAAGAATATGAAGGATCATCAAAAGATTGCCGTATATTTTTTAAGATAGAGAAGAGAATATGAAGGGTTATTGAAAGAACGTGGTGATGGGTTGTGAAAGTATATTCAGATTTTATTTAATGATATTACAGATGTTTTTGAATAGAGAGTTGTGTGGTTTAATAAGATAGATGATGAGATGATGAACTGACAGGGATCAAATACAAATACAGAGATTGACAAGGTGATTAGAAAGACAATATGCAATTGCAATGACAATCAGGTGCATGAATCATGAATTTGATTGATCAAGACATTGAAACTAGTAAGACAGAGATGAAACATACAGAATATGCAGTGTGGTTGAGGGGATCCAGAAAAAGGATTGATTTTGAATAGAATGGCCATTAGACAGATGTATGTTTTGTATTGAATGAAACAGAGTGTCCCTCTGAACTTGTTTATTACTTCCAGTGAAGATTCAGTTTGCCAGTGAGGCCTTGTATTAGCCAGTGAGGCTTGTAGGTCAGTGAGACCTATTTGTTTACCAGTGAGGTATATCAGTGTTGGAAGTGGGTGCTTCTGTTTGGTATTGGAGTTGGTGCTCCATAAGGAGTTGGTGCTCCTAGATACAATTTGTATTGCTAGTGAGGCATGTTTTTCAGTTAAGCCAGTGAGGCAATTCTGGAGTGGTTTTTCTACCCCTGGAGGGTTTTCCACTCGTGCAATTCTTGTGTCTTAATCATCTCTCTATGATTGTATGTTTTACTCATGAGTTTTGTTTATGTGTTTGACAATTCAATGATAACTTTCTCACCTATATGCTCTGCAAGTTAAAGTTTGAAAAAGATTTGAAAATTCACACAACACTGATTCACCCCCCCTCTCAGTGTTGTCCTTGACTCCTACAGAGGAGGTGGTGGTGGAGCATCTAGTAGAGGAACTTTTGGTGTAGGGACTTGGTGTGAGGGAGACTTGGGTGCAATGGAAGATGCTATTTGTGAATCATCTTGAATGAGACTAAGCACTTTGAGTTCTCTAGTAGGCAACCCATATTTAATTTTCATTATGTTTAACCAATCCTTTGTTCTTTTCAAAATCTTTCTAGTCCTTTGCTCCACATTGTTGACCTCTTTCTGTGCCCAATCAATTCTAGCCAAAATTTTCTAGCTCGGCAATTTGCTTTGTCTCATGTGTTGAATACATGTCATTCCCGTAATCTTTAATTACATTTGTTACAATGACTATATAGTAGTATTTTAATTGGAGGTGGTGAGCCTTGTATACTTCCTTCTCCTGACTTCATATCCATCATCACAACTTGCCCAAAAGTCTTCTAATATGCCTTTATTCTTAGAAATTTGTTTCAATTCTTTAATAGTAGTCTTAGGATTGAAACAAGGACTAGCTTCATATAGTTTCAAGATCCATTGGGCTATATTTGTCTCTACAATCTTGGAATCTTGGCTTGTTATACATTGATGTTGATTTATCATAATAGGATATTGAGGTCCCTTCACTTTCTTCTTGGAGCACAACTTATGTACTTTTGAAAGTTGTATGCATAGTTCTAATAACACTAACTTGTTATTGACATACAGAGGCAACTTATATAGAGCCTTGTCAAAAGCCCCAACTCTAATTTAGGAGAAGGTCAGGAACTATATATATCAACAACCATATTTATCAATTTTAGTTCTAGCTTTAGGTGAATTTTTTGCCCAAAATTACCCTCTAACAATCTAATTATACAAAACACAAAGGCATCATTAAATTTTGCAAAATTTTGAGAAGTTTCTTTTATCTCCAACTATGGGTAGTATTCATACACCTTTTGTTGCCTAGCTTGCCTCCTTACGAGGGTATACACTAAATATGAGGTCATATAAAATTTCTTTGATACAACCTTAGTTAATTGGTTATGTAGGGTGTTACTGATCAATATTGCCTAACCAATGTATTATTTCCTAGCCAAAATCTTTGAAATGTATCTATACATCCAAGTTGGTAGCTCCTTTGCATTCTCTTGACTAGTGACTCTACTTAACAAGGTTATGAAGTCATTTACCACCTTTATAAATTCATTTTTGAAAAACTTTTTAGGTAGTCTTGAGAGTGTATCTTTATGCTTTTGAAGCCAATTTTCATTAATTTTCCTATGACATTTACCCAAATCACTAGATCATAATATTCTTAGGGTAATTCCATAGTGATATTTACATGAGAATCCTTGGTTGGTATATCAAAAATCTTCTCGATGTACTATGGTTGGATGAACAATACTGCATTACCCTTGAGAGTTCTAATTTCTCTTGTGGAATGATAAAAATGTTGGGCACAAGTCATAACTAGATCAACAGATTGAAGTGCAATAGGGAAACTAGCTGCTTGCACCAATCCACTAGCTTTTAGATTCTTAACTTTGTTAGACATTTATGCCTCATCCTAGGCCATCCTAGTATGAAATTTCTCTAGGCCTAGACATCCTAGATTTGTATTTGTGATGTTGGCCCAATTTGACATCAACTTAAATGTCGGTACAACGCCTTTGTACTCATACTTCATTTTAGCAAGCGAGGTCATATTTGGTTAGAGTAATCCTGGAAATGATTAACTGAAGTTAATTATCTATTCTACATATTTTACAAATGTCTTTAAATTTTGATCAATTAATCCATAACATGTTTAATAATGTGCAATTATATCAGTTTTATCATTTACCATGCTTAATGTAGACACCTAAAATTGATCGTATCTTTCCTACACCTTTGGCAAGTCATGAATACCCTTTTTACCTACATATCTTCTCCAAATTAATTAAATAATCTAATTATTTAATTAATTTCCCATCTTCACCCATCCAAAACCAAATAAATAATCCTTTCATTTTATCATTTCCTCACCTTTCCATAATCCTCTCACATAAATAAGCCTTTTTATTTATTAAATCCCTAATAACTGCCTAATAATGTCCTAATTGAGACTTAATCCTAATTAGTCTGTAATCCAAAACTACCTCACAACTACCCAACTACCTATCCAACCCTTTAAATAAACATATCTCCCCCCCACTCAAAAGAGGGGGAATCTTATAAGCAAGTACATGCTGTCAAAATATTTCTTCTTCCAATCTTCTCCTATCCAATGAAATCCTTCATCATCATTGGTGATTTCTGATCTTTGAAAGAAACCCACATTCAATCCACGATTGATCAAAGAACAATCAAACAAGGTATTGGGTGCACTTGTTTCGTTATATCTTGTGTGTAAGAATTTGGTTATTGATTTGAGGATTCTTAGATTGTATTGTTTGATCTTCTTATGTTTCCATTAACCAATTTTTGAGCATACATTTTTGGCACACTCGGTGGGACCCCACTTCCCTTCATCTAATCTTTTTTGGGAAGTTTTCCCCTTCTTTTTCATCATTTTTGTGTAGGTTTGTACCTTTTTTGGCAAAACCCTAGTTTTTCAACATTTTATCATATCTTTCAAAATGTTTGGAATTTTTCTACAATATTTTAATAGGTAATTTTTGATCACATGAGGAGGCGTCATAAGAAAAATCAGGTCTTTATCATCCGTTTTGAGTGATTTATCATAATTTTGGGTTTTTTCATAAATCAACAATTTTAGGTTCATATTAGAGAATTTTTTTGATATCTTTACATTTTCAGAATGATCTTGCAATTTTAGTGGGCATTTGTTCTGCATAATTTCATTTTTGAGGTTAAATTGGAGACAAAATAATTAGATCTTTGAAAACTATACTTTTTTTATAAATCCACATTTTTGGGCACATATCAGAGAATTTATTGGGTTTCTTTACATTTTTGGAAAGATCTTAAAAATCTAATTGTGGTTTGTTCTTTGGGATTTTATTTTGGAGGCACAAAACATAACTAAAAAATTGGATCTATGTCGACTATGAAAAATAAAATCTAAAATTTCAATCCTGATGAACATGTCATGTATTGTTTCATTATAGCATTACTTGCTGATCTTTTCAAGGGCTTGATTATTAGGTTTGATAAATTTTTTTCTTGCAGAAAAATCATTCTTCAAATATTATCTTTTCAATCTAACATTTGTTTTTGGAAGCACATTTTTCAAAGCTTATACCTTCTTTGCTTAATGAACTTGATTTTCAACTTTGAAGAATACACCTTATCATCAAATCTTAAGTGAATTCCCATGTGCACTTGAACATAAATTTCTTCGTCCTTAATTTTGTGCTTAAAAAGAATCATTTTTTTCAATCTCACATTTGGATTTGGGCTTAAAATGAATCATTATTTCTAACATCACATTTGATTTTTTTAGGAGGCATAAAAAGAACAAGTGTTTTCTTTGCTTGGTGGATTTGAATTTGATTTTGGGTGTGTATTCTCTTCCCTTGCACTTAGTGTGATCTTGGGAATCAAAAACATCCCTTAGTCCCATTCACTTTCACATCAAACTTTTCATTTTCTAAGGGTTAATAAATCTTGTTTGCATTGAATCAAGTGCATGTGTATGCTCTACTCTCGCACCATCTAGTGATCTTGAGGATCAAAAGAATATCTTGATCCACTTTTGTCACCCTTTATTAGGAGGCCTGCTTGGAGACACACCACTCTAAGGGACGACCACAACTCTAGTGTTCTGACGGAGTATAAAAAGTGGGGAGTGAATCGAAAGACACACCTCTTGGAAGTTGGAATATTGTCATTCGGGCTAAGCCCCCAAGAACTTTATACCTTGGGGAAGTGAAGGTGAAGGGTGGGTTACCCTTTTCTCCCAGCTGTTTGGCATTACTTCATTTTCATTTCACATAATTGGGCCTCAACGTACCTTGTGTATATAGAGGACACCCTTAGAGAACTTGTGCATCCTAGAGTAAGACCTCTTGGCTGCACCCAATTGACTAATGTTAGGTTTGTTGATGTGTCTTCAAGTGTCTTCATAAATCACAATAATCAATTTCAGAAATCAAGTATATCATTGTCTGTTGTGTGTGATCATATGCATGTACATGTGAAATATTTTTTTTGCAAATTGCCTCAATTCAAGCCTCCAACCAATCTAATCCACTCAACCTATTCAAGTCATCCACATCCACTTAATCATCCAATCCAAACTCATTTCTTAATTAACCATTCCATCTTAATCATTCCTCATTATCCTCATCATCATTATTCACCTATCATAATCATCTTTTCAATTCTGATCATCATCCTAATTATCATCCATAACCATCTTAGTCATCAAATCCAATCCATTTCCCACCTAATTCATTTATCGTCATCTTACTTATATTCCCATACTTGAACCAAGTCCAATCCTCATTCGTCAAAATGGTTGTGATCATCAACAAATCTAGGTCAAATCCAAAACCCAAAATCATAATCCGAGGTGGTCCAAAATTCGCTCATAATGATAATGTGAACCTTGTAGATCATGATACATATTTTGATACTCATGAACCATACTTTGACACTTATAGCCCATCAACCTCTTACCGATCATCACCTCATCAATATATCCCCCCATATTTGCTTCCACCAACATCACTATCACCCCAATAATATGATGAAATACAAGATCTTAAACATTTCTGTGATGGTTTTAATCCTACTAGTAAGGCAAAGTTTAGAGATAGTTTCTGTCATGTGTCCTTAGCACATCTCATCATTGGAGATTCTTATGATGATGTCACCTCAACATCACCATCCTATATTCCATCCCCATCAACTTTATACAAACCTTCATCCCGTCATGAGCCTAGAAAATCTAGAATACAAAATCTTACCAATCAATTTTGGGATGTGATTGAAACTTTATGTGAGGAACAACAACAAGCTATCTTCAAACAACAAAAAGAAGAGGAACATATTCAAAAAATAAAACATGCATATGAGAAATTGAGTCCTCTTGATCAAGCTCTACTTTGAGAGAAATGTAGACATCACCCTATAGTACCATTCATCTTTAAAGATTCACAAGCTCATTCTTATCATCCTACCACGTCAACACCCCAACCCTATGAGTCATCTCCATCCACCTCATACAAATCTTCATCACAACCAATCTACCACTCATATCAACCCAACTCATCCATACCCCAAACCTATTCAACAATAACTTTACCTCAAACCTCACAAGTTCAAATTGTTAGTGTAGGAATATTAACACTATTACTTATTACTTAAATAAGTAATTATGTGTATATTCTCCACATGGCTTTAAGCTACCTTAAGTGGTTAGGTGTCTACTTGGAGAGTCTCTCCAAGCCACTTGTCGACACTCTTTCTTCCACCTCTAGTTGAGTATTGAAGTCGACTCCTAAGTCGACTCTTAAGTCGACTCCTCTTCTCTACCCTATATGTACAACTATCTTGTTCATAATCAAATTACTCCAATTTGTAATTAGCAATGCGTTAGTCGATCTTGTTCCTAACATGGTATCAGAGCTATGCTAATTTCTTGCTGGTTCGTTTGGAGGCAAAAATCTCCTATTTGATGATTTTTTTTGGAAAAAATACAATTTTTTTTAGAAATTTGACATTTTGCAAGTTTTCGTTCATATTTTTTTTGTTGAAAATATTTTTTTTTGCAAAATCAACATTTTGCAAGTTGTGAGGTAATTTTTGAAAAACAAAAATTTCAATCTAGTGCTCAATTTTTGGCCTCTCGGCCTTTGTGTCGTTTTTTGGATTGATTCTCTTTTTTTAGAGTATTTCCCATATTTGGGTGATCTATGAAGTTTTCTGGCTCAGAGCTTATGTTTGGCTTGTAAGGGTTTTGACCCAACTTTGGGCCTATTCTTCCATCTAATCGACTTTTGGATCTACTTCATCTGGTTCATGGTCATTCAGTGGTCACCTCGGCTCACTTTTGGCTTCATCGGCTCAAGATTTTAGGCATCATTGATATGCTTTTTTATAGAAGGGTTTCACAATCGGCTCTTGGTCGACTTCTCTTCAAACAATTGTTGAGGGTTTCTTGTACGCCTTAGCCATTGGCAGATTTGGCTTTGTCTTGTGCCATCAATGAAGATAGTTTGCTGCTCTAAATTCAGCTGAGCAACCCCTTCACCAAGTTGTCGTCTCTGAGGATCTGTGTGTCGTTTGAAGACCTCGGTCAGAGTTGAAGATTCATGATCAGAGGTTGTTGTCATGTTTGTAGTCGCCATTGTCAGCCGTGATGCTCTGTAGTGTTCACACTGTTCACATATCAGAGACGGCGTATTGTGGAGGTTAGTGTTTCAAAGTCGGCGCCATTTTGCTCTATTGCAGGAACAAAGCAGTTTGTATTTTCCTTGGTCACGTTTCTAACACAGGTAGTGGTTATTAATGCTTGCCATATTAGTTATTTTAGTTATTTAAATGTTGACATTTGTAGCAATCAATTAATGTTAACTTTAAATGTAACATCAACAACATTGTAACCTTAACATTTTATGCTAACATTTAATGTTAGCCTTGTAAACAGTTAGAGGTTATTGTTAGCATTTAAACTAACTGCTAGCATTTACAATAACTTTAACATTTATTGTTAACCAATAGCAACAAATGTGATAGTTAGTGGTTAGCTAACCACCAAAACTAATATTTTATGCTAGGACAAACCACTAGAAACACATGCTAACCCTTAGAGGTTAGTTAGCTGCTAGAGATACAATTCTATGCTAGAGCTATCATACAGAGAAAGCTGCATTTTCTAAAAAAAATTTGCCTCAGAAGACCTTGTCTTGCAACGGTGTGTGCAAAGAGGGGCTTTTTTTTCTTTATTTTGCTGTAACTTTCGCCCACTGAGGCAAAATTGGGCATGTTTATAGTTGACGTGAAGCTAGTTCAGATGCTGACAAAGCTGCGTCGAGACGATTTGAGAATTGTCCCATTTTTTTCTCAAAAAATTTCCCTTCTTTGTACAACAAATTAAATAACTCAAAAAACAATTGTATGTTTTGATTGGCAACTCAAAATTGAGTGTCGTTTTTTAGAAAGGGAATATTTTTTCGAGAGTAATCCATTGGAAATGATTTTGTACTATCATTATAAAGTGTCTTTTTTCATTCCAATTAGCCTTGTTTAACACACTATCATTATAAAGTGCCAAATTAAGGGTGAGATAAAAATATTGAGTCATAGGGAAGTTTCTCAAACAACAAAATAATATTAGGATAAAAATATTGAATTATGAGGGGGTTCATAGAGTTGTGTCAAGTGCATTTCAAAGTTGCCAAGAGCACTTCCACAGACATATGTCAAGTACACTTCCACCACTACTTCATCATTCTTCAACATTTTTTCCGCATTGTATTGAGCTATGTCAAGTACACTTCCATTGAGATGTGTCAAGAACATTTCTACTACAACATCACTCTCACCTAATGCTACATGTGCATCTAGAGTTGATTCTTCAAGGACTTCCAAAGATTCATCATAGTAGGAGATTGATATCAATTCATTTGCTTCTACAGATTTCAGAGTTGCTTCACAGAAGGCTTCCACAGAATCTTCAAAGCAAGACTTCACAATGGATTTGAATTGTAGCCATATGGAATGCGATTGACATTCCACACATGGATCTTGAAAGTATTGCAAGACTATCACTTTTAGTTGTATTGTGTCAAGTGCACTTCCATCAAGTCGTATCTAGTACACTTTCTTTGTTTCTCTCTTTTGGAGGAAAGTTTTTTTTCTCGTTGGGTTTTCTTTCTTTCTCCACCTTATGAGAGATGCATTTGTACATGGGTACTTGATCAGGCCTAGATGCCGAGACCCATCTTTATTGTTCCCACCTAAGTTGTGCTTAGGGGGGTGTTAGTGTAGGAATATTAACACTATTACTTATTATTTAAATAAGTAATTATCTGTATATTCCCCACATGGCTTTAAGCCACCTTAGGTGGTTAGGTATCTACTTGGAGAGTCCATTACAACTCTCTAAGCCACTTGTCGACACTCTTTCTTCCACCTGTAGTTGAGTGTTGAAGTTGACTCCTAAGTCCACTCAACCTCTCTACCTTATATGTACAACTATTTTGTTCATAATCAAATTACTCCAATATGTGATCAGCAATGCGTTAGTCAATCTTGTTCCTAACACAAAGTCCTACCCATGCTTCATCTTCACACATACCAAATCCCATCACCTCACATCTTCAACTACGAATCCAACAACAACAATCCCTCTTTTAACAACAACAAATCTTACCCTGGCAAAAACCACAACTACAACCTTCATTTAACACACCATCCACCATCCTTTATCCACGCAACAACAACAAATTCCATCTAATCTCAATCCTAATCCATTGGTCCACCAACATTCTAATTCATCAATCCCTGCATTATCTTCACCACCATGTTCCTCCAATCCTCCAGCAACATCCCACTCTCAATGGAATGCAAAAATTCAAGAAATAGAACATGAATATGATAAATGGCATCCCCTTGTTCAAGCACAAATTCAAAAAGAGTATGGTCATCTCCCTATAGTATGTCTTCTCTCTTATCGTCCTACCACATCAACATTCCAATCCCATGAGTCACCCTTGTCATCATGCTAACCTAGTCCCTCCACATCAACTAATCTCATGAATATTCATCAATATCCATCTCAAAATCCTCCACAACATGAGCATGCTAGTACTAGTCACTCCTCGCACCAAGATCAAGAATCCTTAAGCCATCTTAATGCTACCCTTGACAAGGGAAATACCACCTCATGTTTGGAATCATACACCAATCCATCTACTAGTCCCCCTCATCCATCCATCCCTATGGAGCCTCCATCATATAATCCTTACCCCTAAATCCTTATCCATTTCCCAACCTCACTCATACATATCCCCTCACATGAGATTTAATTAATTTTAATTAATTAAATCTTTCCTTATATCCCCTCCCATAAATAATAAAATAAATTAAACAAATTTATTTATTATTTACCTTAAATCTATTCATAAAATTAAAATAAATATTAAATAAAACCTTTTATCGTTCAACCACCCTTTTACCATTGAACCGCTTCACCAAAAAAATGTAAAAACCTACCCAATTATCATTTTGGAGTTATGCTGCAAAAAGACCAACCACATTTAGTGAATTGGGTAACATTTTATTTAATTCTATAGTTTTTATCTTATCTTTTGATGTTGTGTTTGATATAAATTTTAGGGTTTCTTGCAATAGTTTGAAGTCTTTTCATTAAAATTTATATTTTATGCTACACTTAAATTGACCAAATTTTTAGGATTCAAGAGTTAAAACCTTCAAAATGAGTATTTTGATGCTTTGCTATAGCTTGACCTTTGGGCTTGGATTGCATATTGTAATTGGGTTCAAGCTTGGCAAGCAATTAGCAGTTAGTTACAAGGTGCAAGTGAGATGTGGATGTCGATCAAGGTTCGCATGCGGTTTGTAGATTGTAGTAGGTTGCAAATTGTAAAGGCTTTTGGATTTCCAAACTACAACTGGACTTTGACTCTAGTTACAATTTGCAAAAAAGTTGCAAATTGCACATGAGTTGTGAGTGTCAGCTAGAGTTCAGGGCTGATTTGCATCGTGTATGTTTTTGCAAATTACAAAATGTTTTAGAGTCCAATTTGCAATTAGAGTTTGGACTCTGCGTGCAGCTAACAAGAAATTGCAAATTGCATATTCTTTTGGGGATCTGAAGTCATACTTTGGATCTATGGTCCATTTTGCAAGAAGTTACAAATTGAAAAAAGAAATGGGATTTCAAAAACTTGTAGAACAAATTTGATTTCTAAACAAGGTCCGAAATATGGATTTAACTAAGTTTTAAGGGTGCACTAAGTCCGCCATTGAGATGTAGTTTGAATTGAAATTCTTAAGGTATTGGAAAGGCTAAACCCTAGGAATACCCAAAACTAGGGCATGAAAGAGACCAAGGCTGAAGGTTGAGACAACAAATAGGACTCCAAACAAGGAATACCAACAAATTCATCATGAAAAATGAATATAGATGAATGATTCATATTTGGGATGGAGGAAAAACAATAAATTCATTCAAGACTACACATTGCACACCAAAGTTGTAGTCTAAACATGAAAACACTAAACACTAAACAACAAAACCATGAAAACTAGGGGAAGAAATGATAAAAACTTGGAAAAAAAATCAAATCCACCCTCAAATTACCTAGTTGAATTAAAGACCAAGAGCGTAGGCGGAAGCTAAAAGGTTGGGAGAGCTGGAGTGTCAAAATCAAGTAAGGAATGTGAAAAGACAAGGAATTCAAACTAGTTTGAGGTTTTGATCCAACTTGCATGAGTGCCATTAATGGCTCATCTACTAGTTTCAAGGTTTTGATCTAATTGGCACAAGTGCTATTAATGGCTCATTTATCAGGTTCAAAGACCATTGGCGGTTTTCAATGAAAACTACTCTGAGTTTCAGGGATTTGAAGACACCATGCAATAATACTACTCTAGGCTTCAGAGATCCCAAGTAAATTGAAAATTGAATGGTAAGTGGGTTTGGGGGTTCGAAAGGGTTTGCACTTTAGACCATATAACTTTACAAACTCAGAAAAAATTAAACACAAAATTGAATCCCTTAAATACCAATTGGACCCCTTTTAGACATGAAATCTTGACCCTAATCTAGAAAATTGGACATAATAAAAATGAAAGTACAATTGAATCATCAATTAGGCTATATGGGAATGTTATTTCAAAATTCATTAAAAGGGCCCCCAAAAATTTCAAAATTTAGGCACATGTTGTGAAGGGTCAGAGAAACCTTTTCAGGAGCTTTATCTACATAGGGTAAGCTTGGCTTCAAAATTGCTTTTATTTGTTTTTATTTTTATTTGATTTCCCAGAGTAACCTTTGGGATTACCCTTCTAGACTTAGTATAGTCTAAAGAGAAGAACACCAAACTTGCCTTAGGCATTGGCCCCTTTACCATCCCATGTTTGATCATAAGCCTTGCCCATCTATCCTAATTTGACATTCCCAGTCTTAGGAGTTGTGCTTGTGCTTTAGAATGTTAGATTTGTTGTGAAGAGAACCAATCGAGTCCAGGGATCTAGGTCACTTCCATAGACAAAAATTTGTTTTTTGGTCCATAGATTTGATCCTTCTAGTTGTGCACTTTCTCTCTCCAGTTTATTATAACTCTATTTTTCTTAATGGTGACAAGGATTGGTGGTATTTAAAAATACCTTAAGGAGGTTGTGAGATCACTAGGCGATAGGTTATCGTAGATCAACACCTAAGAGACCAATTCTTATAGTTGTGCTAAAGATTGGTAGACAACAAGCAAGTGTGCAAATGTACTAGATGATAATTTTGAAGTAAATGTTGTTCCTTTTAGTTCACCAATTGAATTGTTCCTCTAATAATTATTCCTTGAAAGTGCTATGAATGTGAATGATTATAGGAATATTCTTGATGATAAATGAATGCACACTAAATGCCTTTAAATACAAGTATATAGAAATTAGTCATGCAAATGTGTGTTTAATTAGCTCATAATGATGAGTGAAATGGGCAAGAGTTAGCCAAATCTGAATGGGAATTTTACAAATTTTGGGGTCAAAACAATAGATGAAGGATTGATCTCACACTCATGGGATTGACTCGACAGTGAAACAATAAATTTGGTGTGATGAATTAATTTATGGATATGGAGGGTGTGATAAATGTTAGGTTCTTGGGAAGATGTGCAAAAATAGAGAAGGCATGGTTGGATATGTGGGAATATGTGTAAATGGGGATGGGTAAAGCTATGGGAGTGAGCCCAACTTTGCACAAAATTATATGTCATTTGTCAATATGTAATTGTATTAGGACCTTCTCTCAAAATGGGTACAAAAATAAATTGGTATTGACATAGGTATGCAAATTTCACCATTACATTTCCATGCAATATACATGAAATTAAGACCAAACATGTTAATAACATGGAAAAAGCTCTCCCCTATTCATAGGGTTGGATAAATGAATTCCACAAACAAATCAAGAAAAGATATGAAATGGCAATCACCCCTAAGTAGATGAGCCAAATGAAACTTCGATGGGGCATCTAGAGGTAATTTGGGCTTATCTTGGGCTGGAGGTATCATCACTAACTTAGAAGGGAATTTAATCACAATTACATCAATGAAAATTAAAGAAGGAACAAATAATAAGGCTGAGGCATAGGCACTGATGCTGGGCCTTTGAACATGCTACCAATTTGGATTAAAGAATGTTGAAATTGAAGGTGATTCGATGATCATTATTAACTCAGTTCATATATGAAAATAAATTAAAAAAAATTAGAAAATCAATAACATATTATTGCAGGCCTTGCCATATATCAATTCTCTCAACTCCTTCACTATTCAGCATACTTATAAATAAGCTAATACAGTAGCGATTACTTACCCAACTATGCTATAGATATGGTTGAGGACAAGAAAATTAGCAATTCTGTTAATGATTGGGGAGAATCACATTGCCACATTAAAACTAAACTATAACATCGATGCCACCTATCACGAGGAATGATTGATGGTGTGTATGAGGTACAATGTAATAATATCTTGGCAAAACTGGCTACGGCTAAGATGGAGAAATATCCTCCAACACACAGAAGACAGGAGTAGAAGATTACTATCCCCATTATGAGATGGAATTGTGAGCGAGGAACAATCTCGAAACAATTTGGTTATAAAACACATAACCACCCATCGTTGGATGTAGGAACAAAATGGATACATGTGGTTTCTTAACCAATGATACACACTAGATGGCTTTCTAAGGATTAATCTTGGAACTGCAGCTCAGATTCCAGAAAAGTGTTCAAAATTTGTTCAACCCTATTGTTATACACAATTCAATGGGCCACAGGTATAGGGTATACTTTGATATATCACCCATGTTTGTGGCGAGGAGAAGGAGATGATGCACTCGATGGCTAATGTGATGGTAAATAAACATGTGCTCGACGGTTTAAATGCTACATTCCATATTGTAACCCTAGTCTTAGGACTGCTAATTGGAAATGGTGCACCGTCGACCAATGGTTCAATTACTGTATTATGGAAACCATTCATTTATACCTACAATCCATCAATGGAGACTAGAAGGAGGTGAAAAGCTAAAAAAGAAGTGGACTTTTTGAAGTAGATTGTGAGATTAAGTGATGAGACAGGAATACAGTGGATGATTTCCCTATTTACTGATAACTCTGGGCAAGAGGATAACTAACACACTGGTAATTTCATAGATATTAGGTTGTATAGGTAGGATACCATGCAGTAACTTATGGGCATTTTCTTTATGAGCCCTATAACTGCTGAAATTCTAGAATTTTGTGTTAATCCAGAAATCTAGAAATGTAAAACTTTTATCTTTAAATTATTTTAATGGAAATGGACATGGTCCCCTCAACTACAATTTATCTAGCAAAAGAAAACATGGAAAAAGCTCCAAACAAGTTTAAATCCATAATTGCGCAACGCTGGAGAGTTCCATGGCCTCTTCGTCAGCGGCAAACATCTCTCCTCCACTCCTTTCTGATTCGTCTTCCTTTATTTTCCAATGTACTCATTATTGTTAACGTTGTAATCTAATTTTCAGTTGGAAAATCATCTCAGCATTAGTTGGAAAAAGTCGTTGGTGTTTGCTGCAATTTCATTATGCACAGAAAAACTGAAACCTCATTATAGCGGTGAATTTGTTTAAACCATTCCATAGTGGGCTTCAATTTGCAGACAGTTAGGAATAAGGTATGATGCACATTCATTAACAACTTGCCTCCATAATCTATCAAATTTGTGTTAATAATTTTACATAGTAGGAATACACCCTGATTTTGGAAAAACAGACGCAGTTTCAGTTTACACAATAAGACAAAGATACATGTACAGAAAAGGCTGATGACAATATAGTTGCCTTTGGGATCAGTGGTTATGTCCAGTCTTTTAATGTTAAATGGAATTCACTGGAAGTTGATAGGACCCACCTTTAATGTTAAATGGAATTCACTGGTTTAAGTGCTCAAGATATAGCCACCTACTCATTTAAGTGCTCAAAATATAGAGGTGGAAAGGTGAAAGCATAGGCATGGAAGTGTTCTGCACCTTAGAAAAAAGTTTAGTTTATTTTTAAAGAATTGTAAAAATATACATTGATGCCTTCTCACACTATGATGCTTTTGGAAATTGATGCCAACTAAGTATGGATGAAGTATTGGAGGAAAGCATCAATCATGATCCTTTGACAAGGTTGGTGCAGGTCTGATTTCTTCCATTGTTTAATTAATTTATAAGTTTTTATTTTTTTATTAATAAAAGTTTGATAAGGGAGAGGGGTCAGTAGCCATCCACCCTAACTTCATTTCAACATGTCGCCCCATACATGCGCAACAATGTGCTAGTAACCGCTCGCCATCACCTTTGTGCACTTGTCTTAATTTGATTGGTTAATTTATTGGAGTTATGAACATGTATTGGTGCATTTGTGTTAATTTATTAGGTTTGTATTTTACATGTATTGGTTCTTTTTAAAATTTTAATTGGGGGGTCAAATGCACAAAAACATAGCGGTTATTGGGGCGTGGGCGGCAACTAGCCCCTCTCCCTTATTGTTATTGGGGCTGTGATTTTGTTTCATCTATTGTTTTTTTTTATAAATATAGTATACAATTTCTCTTTATTGATATTAAAGGTGGGTTTTTGAAATATTTGTTACAGGGAAAGAAAACTTGCCAGTGCATTAAGAAGTTGCAGTTTTCATGCTAGGCTTTTGTTTTTTAGCCATTGTATGTAGAGTAATAATCTCTAGTCTATATAAATTTAATCTGCTTCTCTCTCATTGTTGCCACGGAAATAATAGTCTTCTCTGCTTTCTTACAATAATGATTTACTTAATATTTTTTTTAAAGAGTAGTGACAGCTGGGAGCTGCCGCTGCTTACCATTCATAAAAATAGAAAACCCCTAAAATCATTGGGTACTTCTATAAATCAAAAGCCCTCAATTTCCAAAACCCTTAGAAGTTATAAAATTAGTCTTTTTAGATACTCATCTGTGAATGCAAGATCTTTTCAGAAGAAAGGTTGACTTTAAAAGTGTAATTTAGTGTTTCATATCTCTTCTTTATTCCTCTACAAATAACCTATTGGCAAATCGGTTGCACACAAAAACTGTGCAACTGCTAGTTTATAATCTTTGAGATGATATTTTGATTTGGAGGAGTAACTTAGATCATCCAATTTTTATGTTTTAGATATAGTTTTAAATTTTTTTCATTCCATATTTAAACATTTTCAAGCCTTTTTGGATTTGAATTCGTTTTTGAAAATTTTTAGGGGTGATTTGATAGTTTGTTTTTTCATTATTTTAAGGAATCTAAACTAGTTCACGATTTAAGATTTATAATGCATATCCAAACTTAAAATTTTGAGCTATAAGCTGATTTATGAACTTAATTGGAGAGGTAATTCAATTTTTTGATAATATCTTTATCTAATTGTTCATTTCAACTCTAATAAAAATGTGCCACTAAGTAGTGACCCTTTAGTTCTTAGTAAAAACTGTACTTTATTATTTTTAATAAATTTTCATTTTTTATATTAAAAAGTATAAATTTGAAAAAATTGAAGGTAAAATAGAATACACACAGCTTCTTGATACACTCTTTCCTATATATTCTCAATTAAAATAAAATTTTATTCTAGTACATTTAATTTTTTTGAATTTTTTGTTCTAGAAATAATGTATTATCATCTAAAATATCAAATTAAATCAAATCAACTTTTAAGTTTTTTAACATATATTATATTATTATGTGAGCAAGTATGTTATAGTTTTTTCCTATTCCCACGTACTTCTAAAGACCTCCAAGGATAGAGTAGCTTAAATTAAATAATGTTTGTAAATGTATTCTTAGCATATATTAAATGATCATGGAATTGTGTGGGCAGGGGTATGGATGAAATTATTCAGACATATTATGAACGTGTTGAAAGTAGCCGTAAATCACCACATCAATTCCAGGCATGGCCTCTTTCCTATGGTTTAGAAAGGATTGGTTTCTATCTCATATAGAGTTGTTTCTACATATGTTCTTTTTTTCACACCTAAATTTTAACATCTAAATATTATCTATATAAATGGTTACTTAAAGCTCAAGTCAATGTACTAATTATAAAATAAAATAATATAGAATAAATCATTGTGTGGTGGTGGAGACCCTTGAATAAATAGATTGTTTAAGAAGTCATCCATATCTACATGTTCATTGTATCTACATTGCAATTATATAGTAGTTTGTATGAAAGTTATTTTTTTATTATAAAAAAAATTATCTTTGTTAGATTATGTGAAAAGCAATGTAAGGAATAGATGTACAGGAAATTATTTGATAGATGATTTAAAAATTAAAATAAGGGAATAAAGTGTTTCCATGAATGAGAGATAATATGTTAATGCTCACAAGATAATAATGACAAAGAGCAAGATGCATAAAAGGAAGTCTCGCCTTCAAGTAAAACCATGCAAGATGAGTGAATACATATAGAGTACATGCGAGGTGGAAAATATGATCAATAGGAAATGTAACTCCCTAATATCCCAAAATAACGAGTAACTCCTATGAAAGATGCCATAAAACCACTCCATGACCCACTTCTAATAACATATGCAAGCTTAACCTAAGTGTAGGAATAGTACACCACAACTAAATAAAATAAAATGAAAACCTACAAAACTCTGCCTTAAACACAACTTAAGTGGGTAAAGAGATGGGTCTCAACAGATGAAACCATAATAGGTACCTATAGGCATAATAATCTCCCCATAGATAAGAAGCCCCTCAAATGGAGAGAGAAAAGACCCCCGAAAGTAGAGAGAAGAGTGAGGACTAGGTACCCCAACATGAAGTATCCTTTTGCACTTCCAAAAAAGCTCATAGATGAAGAAAATTGCTTTCTATATAGGGTTTGATGAAAATGTCAATTATTTGCTTAGTAATTGGGTACTAGTAGAGATTAATGACATGTCCATGAATAATCTCCTTGATATAGTGCATACGAACCTCTATGTGTTTGGTTTGTTGATGGTGGACCGGGTTCCATAAAATGTGAATAGCACTTTGATTGTTAAAAAATATGATAGATGATTGATAGAACTAGATACCCAACTCTACGAGAATGTGTTGAAGCCAAATGGCCCTAGTGGCTAATTCATAGCCCCCTAATACTTGGCCTCAATGGAAGATAGGACAATAGCATGTTGCTTCTTGCTCAACCAACATATAGGGCTTGAATCAACTAAGAAGTTGTACCCTAAAGTGGACTTGCGATCTTCAAAATCACCTACCAGGTCTAAATCAATATACCTAACCAAGTTAATATCAATACCCGTTGCATAACATGAATCCCAAAACTATGAGTGCCTTCTATGTAATGGAGAATTTACTTAGCTCCATTCCAGTGTAGCTCATGGGGCTTGTGAACTGTAGAGCTAAAACTCTACATTTTGTTTCAGATATATTGTTTTGATATTTCCAGTGACTATATATATTTATGGCTGTGTTTCTCATGCGCGGATCGCACCATGTGTCATTTCCTTTTGGAGAATCAGTTTTTCAGCTGACGTTGCCGCATGTTTCTTCTTTCTTTTCAGTTGCTTGCAGTGGAGTGTGCCATGTGGTGATTTCGGACTTCCATTTTTAAAGTTTCATGCTCTCAGCGGAGTTCGCCATTGTTGATACCGGAAGCAGTTTCTAAAAAGTTTCTTTTTATGCCGCTTGCCTACAGGTGTTGCGTGTGTCATTTTGAGCTTTCAGTGGACGCTGCCGCGTGTAGCTTCTATTATGTGAGACTGGTTAGTACCGGTATGAATATGGTGGGCTCATGGTTTTAAAGACACAGTTTCTTGCTTGTTGCAGAGAGCACCATGTGGCAAAAGTGGAAGAAGGAACTTCTTTTATTTTAATGCTCTCGGGTTGAGGCGTTGTGATTTTCAGTTACATCGGAGCGCGACAAGTGTCAGTTTCTGCACGTTTCCTCAGAGTCTTTTTCATAAGCTATGGTTTTGTTGGATGGCACCGTGTGTCTAATATTTCTTCATGCGGAGGGTGCCACGTGTCCCAGTTTTATTTCTCTAAGTGACAGTGAAGCGACATATACAGTGGGTCCCATATAATTGTGTCAAAGTTTTAAGTCAAGCGGAGAGTACCAGATGTCATAGCGATGAGTTGCTCGGGTATAAATATAAAGTTTTAAGTCAAGCAGAGAGAGACACATATTAGTTCTAGGATCCAGCAGATGGTGACAATTGGTGCTTTTCTGTGTGTCTCAATTTAAAGGTAAAGGAGTTGTTAGTTAAGCGAACAGTATTGCGTGTCACATTTTTGAAGTTTCATGAGCCCGCAGGTGTCGCCATGTGTCTTAACAGAAATGCAGTTGAAGTGCCACATATTTTGTTCCTCAACAAATGAGCACATGGGATAAAACAGTTGCAGATTCAGAAGATCTTAACAGTCGAGGACTTCCAGTTGACTTCAGTTCTATTTTGACGTTGAAGATTTGGGTTGTTGCAGGCAATCTTGGGCCAAGTTTGTGGCTATATCTGCAGTAATTGTAATTGATAGGAATATCTAATTTTTGATAAGTTTTTATCTAGAATTAAGTAGAGAATTTGGAGATTTTGTTGTGACCAGACTATATCATTTGCCTTAATTTTGTTACTTCTGATAAGAAGGTTGACATACCTGTGCATGTTACTATGCCTCTTGTATTTGCTGGAATATTAATGAAAGGAACTCTATGCTGTGCCCTTGCTGATATTATTTGTGTCTTTGCAGAATTTGTCTGAGTGTTAGCCTTTGATCTTATTCATTCACAATCTATTTATATTAATCATGCAATATTTTCTCTTTAATATAGCTATATCTTAAGGATTGGTTCACTGTGCTAGTTGAGGAATACATTTCATTCAGACGCATCACCATAGTGTTAGATTTGGCTTATTGTATCTGTAATCCTATTTATTATTTTTACCCTTTACTCAAAACCCCATTTAAATTGGAAGAGCCAGCTTCTTTAAAATTTGGAGGTTGTTTCAAGTAGCAAGTCCCCCATTCTTGAAACTTCCCATGTTGGTGTTGGAACTTGCGCAATTTTAAGCATCAACAGTTTTTGGCACGCCCGATGGGACCTTTCTTGAAGTCTTGATCAAGAACCTATGAACCAGAGAGTGACAAGAAGTCAGAGCTGTGGACCTACAACAAGAGCTTAGTCTATTGTTAATCAAAGTATTCTATTGCCACCATTAGTTACTACTCTAAGAAGAAGAGTGAATCAAATTGTAGTAACACAAGGAGTAAATATGGGAGCACTTGTAGCCCCAAGGAATTATGCAAATTGGAACACTAGCAGTCCTCTCATTCTTCCAGTACCACTAGCTACTTGGGATCCAATTCCAGCTAATGCTTTAAAGTCTTTATCTAAATTCAGTGGAGAAGATTTCAAGACACCAGGGGAGCATCTTCAAGATGTGTTAGATGTGTGTGTAGTGAATGTTATTACTGTACAGAACGTAGCAATCAGATTGCTAGCAGCTTCTTTCAAAGGGAAGGCTCTGGACTGGTATAGATCTTTGACCCCAAATACAATATCTACCTGGGATCAGCTCGATGATGCTTTCTTTGCAAGATTCAAGGAGAAGGGTGACAAATCTTCACTACTGCAACAACTCATCACCATAAAGAGGGCACCACAAGAAGTTATAACTGATTTCAACACAAGGTTTCAAAAGACCTGGGACAAAATTCCTTCTGTAGCCAAACCACCATCAGGCATGGCAATTGTATTCTACCTCAAAGCTTTCAATTCTAATATATCAGTAATGATTCAGTCCCTGGGAGGTGAGACTCTGCTAGAAGCATATGAGTTGGCTGTTAAGGCTGAAAATAATCTAATAGATGCTGGAAAGTTGCCTCCAAGGCCTTCCATACCTATGTTCCCAGAGATTTCAATTCCCTTGCCACAAGAGGTCCCTAATCCTATAGCTACACCTGTGTCTATGTATACCTTCCCAACAACCCAACAACCTGTTGTGCCAGCACCCTCTACCCCTCCATTCGAAATAGATGATATGAAGAACATTCTTAGAACCTTCTCAAATGAGATTATTAATATTAAAAGGCAACAAAGTTCTTATCCAAAGCCTGCCTATTAAGGTTTCCAAGGAAATAGACCCCCATATCAATCGAATCAGTATCAAGGTCCTTAAAGACCAAATAACCCTCAGCCTTCAAACCAATTGGTCACAGTTCCCACACCTCTACAGACTATCCCTCATAATCCTAATAGAGAAATAGTCCCAGGACAAAATAATTTCGCAGAAGATACCAATGCCTGGTGCTTCCCTTGTAACAATGCTCAAATGCCCAGAGATTGTCCCAGAGGCAACTTGCAACAAAAATAGCAGAACAGAGAAGGGTAGAAGGGCAAGTCATGATGTCTCATGCTCCTCCATACCAGTCACCCGGTGTCCGGAATGCAGCAATGGTGGCTCAAATGCAGGGGATGTCTATTCAGCAAGAAGAAGAAATTTCCCCTGAGCCTGCTTTATTTTCATGGATTGAAGATGAAGATTTAGTGTTCTTAAATGAAGCATCCACTTCCAAGAAACCCTTAGTACAGTCAGATTATTATACTAGATCAAAGAGAAGAATGGTGGAGTAGCCTGAAGCCACAAATAATGAGACTGCTAGAGTTCCTCCTTTCCAGAACCATTATAGTCTAGTTTCAAGGCAAGAAGTGTCACAGCAAGTTCAGAATCAAGCAGTCTCGGCCAGATGCTAGAAAGAACAAGGTATCCTTACTACCCAAAGACACAAACACTGGGACCTATGAATGTGATAGAGTAGTTGAAACAGACCCCAGCGCATGTGTCAATCTGGGATATGCTATCTATTCCTGAGCAAAAGATGTTGTTGCAAGAAGCACTACAGAGCCAGGTGGGCTCTAAATCTGCCAATACTAAGGAAGGAGGTGCTAATAAAGGAAAGGCTCAACATAAAGACACCACCTAGTTGCAGACAATAGCTCTGTTGAACACTGTGCCAGAGGTAGGTAAATCTAAGCCAGATCCATTTTATCTGACTTTAATAGTGGGAAAGAAATTGCTGCACAACTCAATGATAGATTCTAGAGCTAGTACTACAGTTATGCCAAAACAAATAGTAGACGCTTTAAAGATAAAATATGAACCACTTACTAGAGGAGTCATGCATTTAGATGGGAAGCCTGTCCAAACTATAGGAAGGATCAAACAACTCCCATTATAGCTGTATACCTGCCCTAATATAATTGTTAAACATAATGTGGTAGTCATAGATATTCCCCCTCTCTTTGGTTTATGCCTATCTAGAGATTTCATAGCCAAGATAGGAGGATACATGTCACTAGATTGGTCACACCTAATCTTAAGAACCAAGTATGGGACAAAGATGAAGGTATTATCTGAAACTTTGTCTAAGGACCATATCACTAATGAACCAGCCCCAAAGATTGAAGCATCCCATGCCATGATGAACAAGGAGGAGAGAGTCTTTGTTGAAGAACTAGGGGATTGGACTGAGCATGACCAACAAGAAGAAGAAAATAGTCAATTGATGACTGTGATGCAAAGTGATCCTTATGAAAACTATGACTCTACTAGTTTGGGCACTTACGTGATTTTTGAAGAAGACCAGGAAATTCCAAATGTTATGAAAAAAGAAGTATCTAAAAAGGAAGAACCTGAAAGAAACTCTAGAATCTGGACTTTAAATTTTGATGGGGCTAGGAGAAAAAATGGTGCTGGAGCAGGCATTTGCCTCACTGCTCTGAATGGTGAGAAAATTCTTAGAGCTATATGCTTTCAGTTTTCTTGCACTAATAATGATGCTGAGTATGAATCTTTAGTGCATGGTCTTATTATTGCCAAGAAGAGAGGAATCAAGAATTTGGTAGTTAAGGGAGACTCAGAACTAGTGGTAAAACAAATCAGAGAGAAAGTTGTAGCAAAGAATGTAAGAATGAGATCCTACCAACACAGGATTTGGGATCTAATAGATGGTTTTGATGCCTTCAACATTGAAGTCGTCCCTAGAACCCAAAACACTGAGGTAGACAGAATGACACAAATCGGTTCTCAATTTGACCTAGCAAGTGACCTACTTGTTAATAATGAGTCAGTCAAAGTTATAGTAAGGCCAACAATTCCAGACAATGATCAGAATTGGCAGGTTTTTGATAATGATCTTCAAGTACTCTTGTTTCCGCAACAATCAGGAGAGTTTGTTGATCAATTACAGCCCAAGATTGAAGAAGCTTGTGGTGATCAAATTATTCAACTAAAGTCAAATAAACTTCCCAAAGGATTAATCACTCTAGAGAATTTATTTGACCCTGAAGATGTAAGCTTAGACAAAAGGAAGTTTAAGGCAAGTAAAGATGATTATTCTAAAATTCAGGTTAGTGAAGGAAGGAAGCTAAAGATTGGTAATGCTACTACCCAAGAGGAAAAGGACAAGCTGATTTCTTTATGTAACAAGTATGATAGGGTACTTACTTGGACCTATGAAGACCTTCATGGCTGTAATAGAAACATCATCCAACGTACCATAGAGCTTGATGGAGGATCAAAACCAGTCTGACAGAAGCAAAGACCAGTGAATTCTAGAATTGAGCCACTAATGGTGGATGAACTACAAAAGCTTCTAGAATCAAAGATCATTTTTCTAATTAAACATTCAACCTGGGTGTCTAACCTAGTACCTGTAAGAAAAAAAATGGTAACATAAGATTCTGTGTAGATTTCAGAGACTTGAATAAAGCATCATTGGAAGACCACTATCCCCTGCCTTCTATGGAACAGATTTTGCAAACTGTGGTAGGGTCAGAGAGGTTTTCTTTGCTTGATGGTTTCTCAGGGTATAATTAGATTTGGTTTCCAGATGAAGACCAACACAAGACAACATTCACTACTAAGTGGGGAACATTTGCATATGCCAAGATGCATTTTGGTCTCTCAAATGTTGGGGCTACTTTTCAGCGTGCCATGGATGTAGCATTCGGGGAACTTATAAATAAAATTATTTTGATTTATCTGGATGATCTGACCATATTTACCAAGGATGCCAAAGATCATTTTGGGCACCTGGAATCTGTTTTCCAAAAATGTCAGGAGTTTGGTATCTCCTTAAATCCTAAGAAATGTATCTTTGCTGTGCCTCAAGGGAAACTCTTGGGACACATAGTTTCAAAAGATGGGATTTCCATTGACCCAGAGTGCGTCACTGCCATCATGAATTTATCTTTTCCAGTTAACAAAAAGGCAGTTGAATCCTTTATAGGAAAGATTAATTTTGTCAGCCGCTTTATATCTAATTTTGCAGGGCTAATCAGGCCCATTACTTTGTTGCTAAAGAAAAATTTGGTTTTCAAATGGACACCAGAAGGGAGGCAGGCTTTTGAAGAGGTCAAGAAGGCCATTTCAACAACGCCAGTACTAAGAAACCCAAATTTCTCTAAGTCTTTTATAATGTATGTGTATGGAGGCGAATACAATGTTGCCATTGTTCTTACTCAGAAAGATGACAAAGAGGAAGGGGAACACCCAATAGCTTTCTTCTCCAGAACACTAAGGGAGTATGAATCAAGATATAATTTTGTTGAGAAACAAGCCTATGCTATGGTAAAAGCCCTTAAGAAATTTAAACACTTAGTGACAGGGAATATGATTCTGATATTGGTAGCCCACCCTAGTGTAAGGGAATATATCATGGAGGGTGAGATCACTGAAAAAAGGGCCAATTGGATAACCAAGATTTTAGAATATGATGTGGAGGTAAAGCCTACCAAATTGGTTAGAGGTAAAGGATTGTGTCAATATATGACCCAAGACATAGAAAAATCAGTGTCAGAAGAAGCAGAAAATGAAAAGGTGTTCAGACTCCAAGAGATTGACCAAGACTCTTGGGTAAGAGACAGAATACAGTTTATGAGGACTGGTGTTTTCCTAAATGAACTCTCCCCTAATAAGAAAAGATACTATAGGTAGCAAGGAGTTCATTTTGTATTAATTGAGCAAGTCTTATTTAGAAAGAATATTGATGGAATACTCTTAAGATGTATAGAGAAGGATGAGGCTTAAAGAGTATTACATGAGTTTCATCATGGAACCTCAGGGGGTCATTTTTCAGCAAAGACTACTACAATTAAAGTGACACAAGCTAGTTATTTCTGGCCTACACTATTTGCAAATTGCTATCAGATGGTTAAAGAATGTCAAGCTTGCCAGTTCTATACTGGAAAAAGGAGAAATGCAGCATTGCCTTTAAGTCCCATAGTAGTGGATGAACCCTTTGCTCAATGGGATCTAGATTTTATCGGCATGATCAATCCAGTGTCAAATATGGGATACAAGTGGATCCTCACTGCAACAGATTACTTTACAAGGTGGAGTGAAGCAGTGCCACTCAAGGAAGCTACTAAAAAGGTGATCCTAGAGTTTTTAGAAGGTATAACTTCTCGATTTGGTCCTCCCCGTACTATCATATCAGACAATGCTAAGGCATTCTTAGGGACTAGACTGTCTAAGTTTGCTTTAAGAAAAGGGATATATCTAAAAACTTCTAATTACTATCCACAAGGCAATGGTTTGGTAGAATCCGCCAATAAGAACGTCATCAGACTCATAAAAAGGAGAGGAACTAATTATCAGAGAGAATGGCACAAGTTACTTAACACAGCACTACGGGCTGACAGAATCACACCAAAGCAAGTAACTAAAATGTCTCCCTATGAGTTGGTTTATGGAAAACCGGAAGTGATGCCACAAGTATAGGGATTCCTGCCTTACAGTTGTTGAAGCAGTTGGAAATTGAAGGAAATGGTTCAATGCAAGTCAGACTCGCCGAGTTGTTGGAAGTTCAAGAAAAGAGAGAAAAGGCACATGAATCAGTAATGAAGCATCAACAAATGGTTAAGAATTGGTTTGACCAGAAATCTTCCAATCCAAATTTTGAGGTTGGGTCTCTAGTGCTGAAGTGGGATGAAAGAGCTGCCAAACTGGGGCAACACAATAAATTTGAATCATTATGGACAAGTCCTTTTAGGATTCATTCTTGTAAGCAGCAAATTTCATTTGAGTTGGAGACTATGGATGGAGAACCTGAGGAGATTCCGGTAAATGGGATCTTTCTGAAACATTTTACTTAAGTCTGAGACTCACTCTGTATCATAGTTAGTTAGGCACTTTTAATTTCATTTCCCACTTTTGTCTTGCTTTCCCTCTTTTCCCTTTTTAATAAGTGTTTCGGCAACATGTGTCAGTAGCACAGAGGTTCCTTTTCATTAGCAGTTGCATTTACTGAGGTTGTTCAGTAGTTCCTTAATTTCAAGAAAGTACTCATATTTTCGGAAGATCACCACTCTTAGTATGAGTCTGACTCTCCGTCCAATACGGATATCAAAAGATACACTAACTATCTAATGACATTAATGCCATTAATAAGACATGATGTGTCATTTATTGTTTCATAATGCCTCACTGAGCTAAGTTTTATTCCCTCTAAGAGTTACATTTGCTATTGTCATCTTGCATTCCTAATTGCTGTTGCATCCAAGTTTTGTTTCCCGTAAGCATTTCAAGCTAAGTACAGTTTCTTTTACAGTTTTCTCATTTCTGTGTTAAGAGTCCCAAGTTTCTCACAGTAAATACAGAAATGTTAGAGACACAATCACCACAGGAGGGGTTGGGGATCTTTGAAGAATTTGATAAGTTGATGAATAGTAAATCCTATGCTTCTGCACCTGCATAGCCATGGAAAAATTATCCAAGGACAAGGGTCCCAGAAACAGGGGTGAGTGTAGACCCAACTTAGGTAAAGGTTTATGCTAATGGCATTTTTGATACACACATGCGAAAGAATACCAAGAGTCTCCAGGAGGGAGCTCATCAGAGATGCCTCACCCGCGCAGCAAAGGGACAGTGGGAAACCTTCAGGATGAGAATATGGCTGTCCCAGACGGCACAGTTTCTAGTTCCTAATGTTCACCTATGCCTCGAGTTGATCAACTTGTGTGCAGAATTATTTCATCCACCATCCAATTCTATTCAACGTGGCCCATTTATGATTCAAATTACTCCTAAGGCAATTAGGGATATGTTGGCTTTGCAATATGATAAAACAACCACTTTTCCTAATATTGCTAAATTGCAGGGCACATGGGCAAACACCAATAATAAGGTGAAGTTTCTGAATGCTAAAATGTGTCTGGGTGAAGATAATACATAGTTACCTATATTGCCCACTGGTCGTGCTCAATTCAACTCCGATGTCCAAGATGCCCTTGCTATGTTGGCCTTTATCTTTGGTCAGGATGAAGATTCTATAGTACATGATTGGCAGCTTGCAGTAATCTTTAGATTGAAAACTGTGGATAAGTGCTAGGAGTATCAGCTGGATTTTTAGAACAAATCGCAGAAGCCATGATAGACCAACTCACAAATTTCCAGACAAAACATGTTTTTAGGTATTCCGCATATCTGTTCCATTTGATGTTGTATCAAAATTTCAGTCAATACATGTCTCTAAATATGTATGACCCAGAGTTTACTAGTAATAGAACCATTCATGTGTCTGCATGGACTCATGTACTGTCAGATACCTTAGATCCTTACGAATTTTTAGAATATTTTGTTGCTCCTGCTTTTAGTCATTTAAGCCCTGAGCCTGTAGAAAATAGGATGACACAGAGCCTCAGAGGTTTCCTAACCATCATTCAATTCCTTGTGACTTTTTCTTTGGGGCTCACACAACTATAATTAGAGTCCATGGTTTTAGTGGGGAACCTATTTTATTACCAAAGGTCTTGACCCCCAGGGTCACATTTTTAGAAGTAGCTTGTCAAGTGTCTGTTATAGACAATGATTTTGGTCACAAGAAGAAGAAAAACAAGATGTATGATGTCCCCTGGACAAGAGAGAGAATTACGATTGAAGTTAGAGGCACGGAGAATCTCTTGTTGAGAAAATTGGTTGCCTGTGGTTTCTTAATTGTGGAAGATAAATGGAGATATGATCCAGACAATTTCCTAGCTTCCTGGATTATCAACAACAAAGTTTCTGCTAAAGTTGTTCATGAGGGACGCCCATTCTGGGAAGATAGAAGGTCCCTGAGGGAGGATGACCCTGCATATTATGTAGAATTAAGTGACTTACCATATGAGGGGCCCAAGTCTTGGGAAACTTTCTATGTCAAAGAAAGGGAATTTGACCCTAAAATAAAACTGACCCCAGGTTTGAGAAAGACATTGAGAAGTAAAGAATGGAGTATAGAGAAGATTGAGGCTTATTGGAAATATAGGCAAGAAATCTCTAAATTGACTCACACATTTGGAAATGTAGAGACAGATGAGACATGGGAGTCAATTTGGGATGGATGGCATCCATCTCCAGTCTCAAGCCCAGATACTAGCAATATTCCAAGAAAATCACAAGAGGCTGAAGAGGAGACAGAGGATGTTCAAGAAATTTAGGAAATGGGGCAAGCTTCATCTGCAGTACCAAAAGCTCCATGGCCTCCATCTTTAAGCACCCTTGAGAAACAGAAAGAAACTATGTCACCGCCATCTCTCAGGACCCTTATAGCTTTGGCATCTGGGGGTTCCAGAGTGGCACCTTTGAAAAGAACAATAATTGAAGTTGAAGAAGAGGACCCAGAAGAGGCATCAAGTAGGCCTCAGAAGATAAGGAGGTTAATTCTGCCAGAGGAAGAAGAAGAAGAAGCATCCATGCCCCAACAACAACAAGTTCCAACCATATCAATGGTGGATCAAGTACTTCTTCCCTCTTCTCTCCTATCTTTATTTCTTCTTATTTAGGAGTGGCATCCCCAAACACCCAAGTTTCCATGTCTCTTGCCACTTCTATTGTGCCTTCACAAATTTTTACTCCAATTGCCAGTGTACCGGCCATGTCTTCACAGGCCATAACCTTACCATTATTTTCCCCATCCATGCCCAAGCGAGCCTCACCTCAAATTAGCCCTAGCCAACAAATATCTTCTATTCCTTATGGATTGCCTCAGGGTCCTCTTTTTGCTGGAGGATATATTGCATCCCCTCCCACTTTCCAAGCCCAAACAGATACAACAAGAAAGGCCAGAGAAGCTAGAATGGAAAAGAAAAGGAAGAAAGAGAACAAAAGCCCTGTTGTGGCTCATATGAAGTCACTATTTGACCCCATTCAACAATCTTTGACTGCCACGCATCTATATCCCAATGTAGCCAAGCCAAATGAGCAGATGCAGCCTCAAGATTATGCAATGAATGCAGTGGCAATGGACATGTCTCTGTTTAGGCCACAAGACCGAGTAGAGTTAATGAATGAAACTGCTACAACAGTTGCCACTGATTACTTGAAAGTGTCCAAAAGGCTACAGAAAGTTGAAGCTGAGTTGGCATAGGAAAAGGTTAATCGCAGCAATTTGACCTGGGAGATACAATCCAAGATAAATGAAATTGATAACTTGAATAAAGAGTTGCAGTCAACTATTTCTCTACAGATTCATCAAACAACACAATCTCAAGTCTCAGCCTTAAAGACTAAGTTGGCATAGGAAAAAGTTGATGTTGCCACATTAAGGCAGGAGAAAGCCACTACAGAGAAAAGATATGAAGATAAGTTGTCTGAGGCAACACAATTGTAATAAACATTGTTGAAGGAGCAGAATGCAAATTCTGCAGCTCAAGCACAATACATGGTTGAGCAATAGAAGACAAAACAACTAACAATTGAGTTGGCAAACAAGCCACAGAATGCAGGAGTTTTGAATTTGGTCAAGGAGTTATATGTTTTAGTATGGAAAAGAATCTCTAAGGAGATTATATAGCTCAAGCCATCTCTGACCTTTTTATTGAATGCTCAGCAATCGTGTGAAAAGGTGGAATCTTCTGTACATGCCACATTATCTATTGTTTCATTAATAGTTTTTGATTCTCAGTTACTATTACAAAAGTTATATGATACAACTGATGAGACACTATCTGCAGCTGGTATTAATGAGAGAATGATTGCTGCTAAGAAGATGAATGAAGTTTTGAGCTTTAATTCTACTGCAATGAATTGTAAAGAGCTCCTGGATATAGTGAAAGAGAGAGTGAAAAATATGAAGAAGCACATTGAAGATTTGGTGCAATTAGGTCTGCCTTCACCTTTCCCGGATAATAACACAGTATTAATGATACATGAAATAAAGGCTTTGCTTTTGACAAAACAGAATGATCAGACTATTTTTTAGGGTATGAGTGATTCATCTACTGTGGGAGAGGCCGAAGCTGTGTTGGTGCCAATGGCTCGGCTAGAGTTTCAATTGAAAGCTGTGGTTCAAATTTTACAGTCATTCTCTCATAGAAATATTATCAATCTAGATTTTGTTTTTCAAGATTTACAGAGTAGATAAGGGCTGTCAGATTTAGAGTGGTATGTGTACCAGACTACCTTGCAGAATTTATGATTGAAGTTTTTATTGACTGTAGCATCGCATTTTTGTTTCTCTTTTTGGAGTTCTTTCTAAGCAGGCTCAGAAGTCCTAGTGATTGTCACGAACTGTAGAGCTAAAACTCTACATTTTGTCTCAGATACATTGTTTCAATATTTCCAGTGACTATATATATTTGTGGCTATGTGTTTCTTGTGCACAGATCATGCCATGTGTCATTTCCTTTTGGAGCAACAGTTTTTCAGCAGACGCTACTACATGTTTCTTCTTTCTTTCCAGTTACTTGCAGCGGAGTGTGCCATGTGGCAGTTTCGGACTTCCATTTTTGAAGTTTCATGCTCTTAGCAGAGTTCGCCACATGTTGATATCGGAAGTAGTTTCTAAAAAGTTTCCTTTTATGCCACTTGCCTGTGGGTGTTGCCGTGTGTCATTTTGAGCTTTCAGTGGACGTTGCCGCGTGTAGCTTCTTTTATGTGAGACTTGTTAGTACCGGTATGAATATGGTGGGCCCATGGTTTTAAAGACACGGTTTCTTGCTTGCTACGAAGAGCGCCACGTGGCGAAAGTGGAAGAGGGAACTTCTTTTATTTTGATGCTCTTGGGTTGAGGCATTGTGATTTTCAGTTACATCAGAGCGCGACAAGTGTATGTTTCCATGTGTTTCCTCGGAGTCTTTTTCATAAGCTATGGTTTTGCCGGATGGTGCCGTGTGTCTAATATTTCTTCATGCGGAGGGCACCACGTGTCCCAGATTTATTTCTCTGAGCGACAGTGAAGCGACATATACAGTGGGTCCCATATAATTGTGTCTAAGTTTTAAGTCAAGTGGAGAGTGCCAGATGCCATAGCGATGAGTTGCTCGAGTATAAAGATAAAGTTTTAAGTCAAGCGGAGAGAGACACATATCAGTTCCAAGATCCAGTAGATGGCGACAAGTGGCATTTTTCTGTGTGTCTCAATTTGAAGGTAAAGGAGTTGTCAATTAAGCGGACAGTGCCGTGTGTCACATTTTTGGAAGTTTCATGAGCCCGCGGGTGTCGCCATGTGTCTTAATGGAAATGCAGTTGAAGTGCCACATATTTTGTTCCTCAGCCAATGAGCGCACGAGATAAAATAGTTACAGATTCAGAAGATCTTAACGATTGAGGACTTCCAGTTGACTTCAGTTCTATTTTTCCGTTGAAGATTTGGGTTGTTGTGGGCGATCTTGGGCCAAGTTTGTGGCTATATATGGAGTAATTGTAATTGATAGGAATATCTAATTTTTGATAAGTTTTTATCAAGAATTAAGTAGAGAATTCAGAGATTTTGTTGTGACCAGACTATATCATTTGCCTTAATTTTGTTACTTCTGATAAGAAGGTTGATATACCTGTGCATGTTATTGTGCCTCTTGTATTTGCTGGAATATTAATGAAAGGAACTCTATTCTGTGCCCTTGCTGATATTATCTGTGTCTTTGCAGAATTTGTCTAAGTGTTAGCCTTTGATCTTATTCATTCACAATCTGTTTATATTAATCATGCAATACTTGCTCTTTAATATAGCTGTATCTTAAGGATTGGTTCACTTTGCTAGTTAAGGAATACATTTCATTCAAGCGCATTGCCATAGTGTTAGATTTGGCTTATTGTATCTGTAATCCTGTTTATTCTTTTTACCCTTTACTCAAAACCCCATTTAAATTGGAAGAGCTAGCTTCTTTAAAATCTGGAGGTTGTTTCAAGTAGCAAGTTCCCCATTCTTGAAACTTCCCATGTTGGTGTTAGAACCTGCACAATTTTAAGCATCAACATGTACAAACCGAGAGACCCTTGTAGTAGAATATGAAATGTTGGGCCATGTGTGTATGAGGCTACCAACAAGTTGTCAATACAAAGTAGCATCAACCAATGGCGAAGAACACTATCCTCAAGTTTGAGTTCAGAAAAAAAGGGAGTCAGAGTAAGCTTGTAGTTAGCCATGTGGAACTATGAGAGCAAGTCAAGTGCATATGTCAATTGTGCAATACTAATCCCCAAAAAAAGATTGAGATATCTCAATTCCAAAGAAGTAATGCAACAAACTTAAGTTGGTCATAGAAGACATGTTTTGAAAGGTAATTTTCATTGTCATGATAGAGGATGAAGAGCTCCTCGTGATTAGTGAGTCATCAAATAAAAGACAAAGTGTAGGAGAGAATCATCTTGCAACAAGATGTAGACATTTGGATCATCTAATAGCATTTGGAAAACCCAATTGAGAGAAGGAACGAATCCATCTTCATGTATCAAGCCTGAGGGGCCTGTTTGAGGCTATAAAAATATTTCCTAAGCCTATAAACCATTGAAGAGTCTTATAGAAAACCTTGTGGCTTCTCCATATATATCTCCTCCTCATGATCTCCATGAAGAAAATCACTCTTCAATGTCTAATTGATGAACCTCTCAACTATGTGTTGTGGCAATATAAAGTGTGAGTTCGATGGAATTCATCTTTGCAACTAGTGCAAAGGTCTTAGCGAAGTCAATATCAAGTGTTGTTGCTTGCACAACATGCCTATTTTATTTCACGAAAATATGGAACCCTTTTTGACATCTTGTTTGAAATATTTTAATTCCCTGTTTGCCTTGTTCACTTAAGTTCATTTCTATTTAGAATATCTGACAAGTTTTATTAATATCTTACACTTAATGCAAAGATTTCCTTTTACTAGCATGACTTGTTCGATTTCTTAATTCATTACTTTTGAAACCTTAATCGATTTAACTTGATTTCATATTTTGGCTATGATTCCTTTTTTTGAGTGTGTTAGTGTGCCTTAATGATTCTTGGATATATATATTATTTAGCAAAGACTTGTTTCTTCTTGTATATTTTAAGTTTAAAAGTCAAAGTGTTAACCCAAGTCTTGCAAGTCTTAATAACTCGACATTTCATGTTATCTAGAGTTAAAAGGTTCTGTCTGAAAATTTGTTTAAGCCATGCTTCATAAAATCGAGTTGAAGTCCATTCTTAAACATGTTTTATAAATCATCCCACGTCTGCTTTTGGATCAATAAAGTTTCCCAGATCCACCCATAAGTGACCAAGGCAGTCAAGTTTGTGAGAATTACGTGTTATATATTGCGACACTCTTTTTCTACCTTAATTTACTAGGGCTTTAAATTCTGAGAAACGTCATCGTGCGGACTCGCTCCTAACCTTCATTATGTGCAGACTTCTGATTGTTCACACTGGATTTTATATCACCCAGTGAAATGGATTATATAAGACTTCTTGGTTCCAAGGTTGTAGCCATATTTTGAATTTGGACACGATCTCACAAATGAATTTAAATTCACCGAGCTTTTAAATTTTCTGCGAACTGAACTTGTGTGGTGAATTCAGTTTTATAAGCACTCTCGGCTCCAATGCCATACTTTGGCTTTCATGGCCAAAACCAGAAAGACAACCAAAACATTCCATATAATCATTTGAAATCGAGATTTTAAACTGCTTTCATACCACGGCCTTAAATTATTAACTTACAGACTTATCTTGCTTACTTGGGTCTATTTGGCAACGAACTTGGGTCCGAAATAGTATGGCACTTTGGAGTCTGGAAGCGAGGATGCAATTTAATATCAGTGGACTAACGATTTAAAATCTAAGTCTCTAGTTTTGGTCATTATTGTCTTCACGCAATCTATTTTGCCAATGTCTTTCAAAACATTATTTAAAATGGTTGGGCTTAAACAGTACACTCTTAAGTGCTGACCATCTGACGTGGCAAGTGGGCCCTTCAATTTCCATCCGTTCCACTTCCCACTCTCCGTTCCCGTTTTCCATTTCGGTAGTCATGGTTTGGCTCTTCGGCAGTCACGGTTTGGTAAACTTCAATTTTTATTTAGTACAGTCTCCCGCCCAATCAATTTGAAATCGTCTCCTGCCTAGTAGATTAAATGAGTGATGCATTCAAAATGTGGAAGCATAAACAAGGCACGTGAACTGTCTAACCGGATGGTGCACAGAGAAATGTGGTCTCTTCGCCTGCTATGATTGCAGGATATACACAAAACAGGTTTGCCTCGACTATTATGATTGCAAGATATACACAAAACGGGTTTGTTGAAAAGGCTTTAGAAACTTTCAAGCAAATGCAATTGGCCGGTGTAAAGCCAGATTCTGCAACCTTTGCCAACATCCTCCCTGCCTGTACCAAAATGGGAGCTTTAGAACAGGATAAAGGATACAGGAATTTTGTCAGATGTTGTAGTTGTAACTACCTTGGTAGACATGTATGCAACATGTAGGAGCATACATATCATCTCATGGAATCCCATGACTACAGGATATGCACAATGTGTAAGCATAGACAAGGCACATGAGCTATTTGACATAATACCTCAAAGAAACGTGTTCTCATGGAATGCCTTGATTGCAGGGTAGGTATTCACAAAATGGATTTGTTGAAAAGGCTTTAGAAACTTTCAAGTAAATGCAATTGTAGGTGTAAAGTCAGACTCTACAACCTTTGTCAGCATCCTCCCAGCCTATGCCAAATGGGAGCTTTGGAACAAGGTATGGACATCCATCAAAGCATAAAGGATAGAGGAATTTTTCAGATGTTGTAGTTGCAACTGCTCTGGTAGTCATGTATGCAAAATGTGGAAGCATAGACAAGGCATGTGAACTGTTTGACAAACTGCCTCAAAGAAATGTGGTCTCATGGAATGCCATGATTGCAGGAATATGCACAAAATGGATTTGTTGACGAGGCTTTAGAAACTTTCAAGCAAATGAAATTGGCAGTTTTAAAGCCATCATCCTCCCTACCTGTGCCAAAGTGGGAGCTTTGGAACAGGGTATGGACATCCATCGAAGCATAATGGAAGTGATATTCTAGTTGGAAATGCTCCGGTTGACATGTATGGAAAATGTGGAAGCATAGACAAGACACGTGAGTTGTTTGACAAAATGACTCAAAGAAATGTGGTCTCATATTGCAGGATATGCACAAAATAGATTTTGCAAGGATGCTTTCAAAATCTTTGAATTAATGAAGCACTTTAGAACATATCATGACATTATCAGTTTTGCTTGTGTTCTATGTGCATGTAGCCATGCAAGTTTAGTAGATGAGAGTTGTACATACTTCAATCGCACAAGTAACCTTTATTGCATTACACCTACAATTGATCATTATGTGTGCATGGTTGACCTTCTTACTCGTGCTAGCTATCTTCAGGACACCCTAAACTTTATCATTAAGACGACAGTTAAAGTAATGGTGGTTGTGTCGATGTGTTTTCTTGGTGCCTACAAATCACATATGAACATAGGATTATGAGTATTTACAGTGATGTTGCTTTTTTATTTGGATCCTAATGAGATGAGGGTTTCAAGGTGGCTAGGAGAGAGCTAAATAGGACATTTCATAAGTGTTTGGAGTGACAATAGGACTTAAAACTAGAGGCAGGCAAAAGCATGAGGGGAATTTTAGAGAAACACAATGGGAGACATCATAGGTTTGAAATGAATATTATAATTACATTCATAATATGGTCAAATTGACTACTTTATTCACTTGTGGCAAACCTAACAAATGGTAGTAAAGTTAAATTCCATTTGGTAAGATATGAATTGAATAATTTTTCATTAGTCGCATACCTAGCAAATTCTAGTGAAGATTAAATTCCATTTGCCACATCTAATGTTTGTTTACAGTCCTTAAACACAACTACATTAAAAATCTTGAATTCTTGTACTTGATTTGTGACAAATTTTTTTAATGGGGGATTCATTTCAAAATGTCCAAAGACTAATGAGTCATAGCTAACAATTTTTGTTTAGTTGATTTAAAAATGAAATGTTATCATAAGCATACATGTTTGTATGCAATAAAGGCAAGAAAAATAGTTTTCTTGAAAGAATCTAGAATGATGAACTTTAATTCTTCATCTCATGCAAATGCATTTGACAACTTTATGGTTATAAGAGAACATATATTTCTAAGTTATTATAAGTCCTTATAATGAGTGTTTTTAATGTTTACAATAGAAGAGGGAATTTGTTATGAAGTACCTTCTTTTCTTATAAAAGCTAAATCACTTTGTAACTATCATTAATAGTATCACACTTGAAGTCCCAAGGTACATCTAAAATTATAAATCAATATTTTTGTGTATGCATTATAATAGTAGGAAACAATTGAATTGAAGCAACTCCATTGTTATTATAAATAAAAATAATTATAAAATAATCCCATAGATTGCATTTGGTGAAGTGAGGTCCTCAATAAATAAAAGGTGTTATGTTCTTCCTCCTACTGCTTGATACTGCCACATCTACTTGAATTGATTTATTCATAATCCCCAGTGCTAGATGTGTTCTTGACAATTTATTTAGATGGCTTCTTCCTTAGAATTTTCTAGTTCCCATCCCACTTTTTGGTTCCTTTTTTGCACATTCCAATGCTATCCAACTATAAAATTTGTTAGTTTCCTTGGAAACATTCGGTCTCTTATTTCATGCCAAATGATGAGTATTTCTTTTGTAATTGATTTTAGTATTTCATTTTCCATTTTGTTGGGGTCTCTCTCCACCCATCACCCTTGCTCTTTTCCCTCCATCTCAAAGCTTAGCAACTCATATATGAACCGCTCTTTTCCTTCTTTTGTCAACTTCTCTCTTTGTCTTCCTCATGGTTGAAGTTAAACTTGTGAAACCACAATGATAACAATTATTGTCTATTGATACACTATAAAAGACTAACTTTTGAACTTTAGCTTTCTTACTACTTGCATAAATAGAGTAGTTGCATGATCAATCCCTAATCAATCTCAAAATTAAACCTAAAATTTTATCCTTAATGGCCCATTAGGCCCTTTTAAACCATGTAAAAGAATGTGGTCTTACAACATCAATAAATCCCTATGAAAAGTCACCCAAAAATTCTTCTAGATAGACATACTTGGCTTCTTGGGTTAGATAATAACATTGAGCTTAGGCATTCATGTCTAGGTCTAAAAAGGTCCTTATTTTATCTTAATGTAGGGTGACAACTAAGAGATAGGCCTTAAGACAAGATTTAGTTTAGGTTGAAGCATCAAATTTCAACACTCAGTATGGTAACACATGGCCAACTCCAATTTGTACATTCTCGTGTTCATGAAATCCCAAGCATCTTTGATATACTTTAATTATGCTTATGGATGTGAAAGCATTTTATACAACATGGTTTAATCAGGTGTCTAGATCTAAAAATTTAGTGGCCTTAGATTTGATGGCCTAGTGGATGCGAGAGTCATATTAAAGATGACATAATTGTAAGTCGGTTCTAGAATCCTAAGGTTGTATTCTAAAGTTATCTAAAGAGAACACATATCTACTAGGGTTAACTTTGATACAAAGACATGGCATGCACCCAATTGTTAGGTTTCTTGACTCTCAATGTCTTAGGCACAAACATATTATCAATTCTAATTTATTTGGGATCTTGGTTTTGGAACTCAAAGGATTTATCTCTAGAGTTCCATAGACCTAATGCGCATACTAACTTTGACTAATTTGTGCCCTCAAGTTTGAACTTACTAATGATTAGCTTCCAACCCTCATCTATATATGAACACATGTATGTGAAGATTCAAACTACTAGATTAGTGGATATAGATCCAATTGGGCCATCAATGATTAGAAAATCCACTAGTGCTTACCATAAATGTGGGAACTTTATAAATTATGACATGCTTAGGCTCTCAATTCCAAAAGTATTATGACATTATGCATAGTAGCATATCGTGGACACAAGCATCCTTATAAATTTTAACTTATTAGAGCTCTCAATTTCAATCTTGACATGTCATTATATTTAAAATTTCCTACAGATGTGGGTATTTATAAATTTGATTTTACTTGAGATCTCATGTTCGGATTTGACACAATTTTATTCTTAAAGCTTGTAGTAGATGCGATAGTACTTGTAATTTTAACTTAACATAATTTCAATTCTAGTTTTTTATAGGGGAAACATTTAGAGTCCCACTTAGAGGATAGGCACCATCACATGATTAACTTTGGTCAATTAATGACTTAGATTTCACTTGATAGAGTAATGAATGGGGTTTTGTCTCAACTTAGTCTTGAATCTTGCCAATGCTTCTTTCCTCTTGGGGACATGTGTCCATTATAGATTTACCCTTAGAAATCCATGGTCAAGAATTTTCTTGAGAAATTGATGGTCCAGAGTGTTATCCTTGAATTTTGCTGACTCAATTCATGGGATAACCCCTATGAAACTTATCCGTTTCATAGCCCATGATCTCTATGCACACAAAACGCGGCAAAATCGAATTGGCCTTATGCGTAGTAAAACACCTCAAAAATTCCTTTTGAGTGGCATTAGTTTTCCCCCTTTTGAAAAATGCAAAATTAGTTTTTTCATACTTGGCATTTTTCTCTAGCATGTAAAGTCGCAATTTTTTAGCAACATTGCATTTTTGCCTAATATGCAAAGTCGCAGTTTTTTAGTGACTTTGCACTTTTTGAAAGAAAGTCATGTAGTTGCGGAGATTTTTTCTACAACTACATCCCATCCCGACACGTTTGGGCATTAATGGCAATTTCTTATGGGGGTTTATATTTGTCTACCATGTTAAGTTTTTATTTTTACTATTTATCTTTTACTATTTTTCCCCACTATCTTCAAACTCCTCTACTACATCATCTTCATTGTTTCTCGACAGATTTGCAACTCATTGTTCGTGGATTCCCGTTCGCCAATCTTAGGTAGGAGTTTCTGGTTTCTCCATTACATTTCCTCTTTATATTGTTTAGTGTTTACAAAGTTTGTTTTCATTTTTTAATCAAAACCTAGGTTTTGCCCTAAGTTTTAATATGTGAAACGCTTTGTTGAAATCATAGTCAGGGGTGCAAAAGAAATATCAACTCTCAGTGGCTCAAGACTCCCAGGCCTACTATAGCAAGGTAGCCTAAAAATATCTATTGGAGTGAGTTCAACGAAGAGATAGGTGATTTTATTACTCTTAGATAAGCAAAGTCAAAGGATTTCCAACTTCTAATACTTTTCAGGATTGGATGTACCAGTTCATTGCCATCATCAAGAAAGGCAATCAACAGATATACTAGGGTAAGAAAATCAGTGATGCGATTTGCCAACATCTCTCCAAGGTATCTACTTCACTAAAATTCTACATGACATCATATTTGGTATATGCTGCTACTTGCATGAGGGATTTCCCTAGCTTGTCTTCAGTTGGTGATAGAAGACAAGTACTAGTATATGAATACTATCCACAATTGACTCTGAAAGAGAGTCTCAAACATTTCGGAAGGGTCAATGATGCCTTCTTCTACAAGTACATTTGCATGTTTGAAAAGGATCTTAGAAAGAAGAGAGTTTATGACACTGCATGGGAGCAGGTAAAGAGGTTTGGTTGCATATTTCTACAATTTCCAACCTTTACCTATATCAGGGTTGGGTGTTTCAATGGGCACCCCTATATGTTGTCAAGGTATCCAGGAGATAAATTGATACTGATGGAGTTATGAATACATATAATGAATGTGCATAGTAAACAAGTAGAATCCCATAGGCCTGGTTTTAATTTTCCAGTGACCATTGGTCAGTACACAGTATCAACTACCCCAAAGGCCAAGGCAATGGAAACTGAGTTGCAATGGATAACCCTTAAGAGGTACAAGAAACGGAATGATTTTTATTATAGGGGTATGAAAGATAAACTCAAAGGTAACTACACTCATGTACATAAAATTGAAGATATCTTGGTTGAGTGTAGGACTGAAGAAGATGTAAGAAAGCTAGCTTACAGTTGGCTTACCTTATCTAGTAAACCAAAAATTTCAACCTTGCAGATATTCTTTAGGATATGCAGGATGATGATGATATACTGGACCCTATGTATGAGAGCAATAAAATTTCTGATACCCCTCTTACACCAATTCAATGGTCATTGAAGGAGTCCACTTCCATAAGGGACAGGTTTCAAATCACCCTTTCCCACACCAATGTCTGTTTGGAAAGGAAAGGAATAAAGCTAAGGCCATTCAAAATAGGGTCAGAAGAGGAATATGTTGAAGGAGCCTCTGGAAAGAGAGAGGATTTGAGGACTAAGAACAAGGAAGATACTTCTGGTTCTTCACATAAGCTAAAATTTGTTTTCAAGAACAAAGGGGAGAAAGGAAAAGGTAAAGAAAAAGAAGGAACATTTGCTCAAGTAGATGTTGAAGAGAATCCTATTGTAGATGAATCACAAGTCCCTTCTGTCAATTCTTAATTGGAGTCCTCTCAGGTGATATCTCCTACCTCACCTCCTGTGGTTTTAGTAGTGCAATCTCCACCTGTGGTGTCTGCTACCCCTACTATGTCTATTCAAATCGTTCATTCATCTCCTTCACCCATGAGTGAGTCATTGTTTCAAAGTCCTTCTCATGGCAATATGGAGCATATGTTTGGTTCTCTTTCTTCTTTACCTAGTCCAACAGGTTTGCCATCACCAACTAATGATACATTCATTACTACTCAGTTGGACTTTGATAATCTCATGTCTACTTCTGCACCCAAAGTGTCAAGTAATGTGACCCCTACTATTGTGTTAACTCAAGCACCACCAATTGTCACCACCACTTCCATTCCACCTGCTATTCCATCTATCTCACAACCCACTGTTACTATCACCACAATCACTGGCAACAAAAACCAAAGAAGATTCGTCCATTCTTCTCCCTTGGTTAATGTCTCAAAAGCCAAAGAGGAAGAAGCAAGCTGTGTCACCTGATGATTTTGATTTTGACCAACTAGTTCCAACAAAGACTAAATCAGAAAAGAAGGCCAAAATGATATCAAGGGTGATTATTGAATCATCAGGTAACAACTATGCTGAGGTTGTCATGCCTCCAAAGGACAAAAGTATTGAAGAGGTCTAAGTTTCTAATTATGCAATTTCAAGGATAGAGCTTGGTAAGAAGATGCGTGAAAGTGCGAAGGAGGACTTGCAAGCAACGTTGGTCACCTTGCTTGAAAGGTATGACAAAGATCAAGTTGATCAAGGATCAACTTAAGATGTAGGTAGAACAACTAACTTCTGTTCTGCTAAAGATAGCCCAATCTTCCAAGAAAGTAGAACTTGTTAACACGTGTTGATGAAGAAGCCATCCAAAAGACTGAGAAGATTGAAGCTCAGGGTCGGGCAGTCAGTGCCTAGATAGAAAGACTATTGGCCTAAGGGACTCAACTAATATGGTCTCCTATCAAGCTTTACAGTTCAACTTGGGTGAAGTAAAAGCAAAAGTGAACCAAACACTTGATACGCTTTCACAAGGCTTGTAGCTAACGGAGCAAGATATTCATACATATTGGACCCAGCTACGGGAATTCAAGTTGGAATTTCTAGTAGAGCATGGGGTGATCCCTAAAAGAATGATTTTTGTAGAATACATGGAGGCTATGATAAACAAGAAAGAAGTCCTCCAATGTTTGATCAAGGATCTCAAGGAAGCCCTAGATGTGAGCATAGAAAAGGGGTTATATATTTTAGATAATATTGGGGAGCTTCCTTGCCAGATGTTGGATGACAGTCAGAAGACCCTCCATGTGGAAACAATTATCTAGGAATTTACTACACTAGTACACACTGAAATAGGGACAAAAGCTTTCTCACTAGCTTCTATTGATAAGCTAGTGGATTTTCATGTAATTCTAGATAAGTTGCAAAGGATTCTTGATAAACACAAGGACATGCTTGTCACCATAGCGGACTCCATCACAAGAGTCCTTACCATCTCTAGATACACACAGGGACCGGACGATAATGAAGTCCAAGTGACCCTGAAAAGATATGAAGATTTTCTGGAGAAGGATAAAGAGGAAGAAATTCCTGTGTCTTTGGACACTTAGATTATTTTCAAAGCTTTCCTTATGTATTTTTGTTGTATGTAATTGACATCCTATATGTCATTTTGTAATATGTAATTTGCAATTAGGAATAATACAAAGTCCTAAAAAAATCAGACTCAATTTAGACTGAGTCAAAGTAGTTGTAACTTTCCTAATTTTGCTTGTAGCTTCCCTCTATAAATAAGAGGGGGCTCTTTTGTAATCTTTATCTTTTAGTTATTGAAGGGAAATGCTACCGCTTTGAGAAGCATATTGAGACTTTGTGTTCAATTTGTAAATCTTTATTCAATCAATATAAGAAAAGCAAGTGGGCATTCAATCTTTGTGTTGGAACAAATTTGTGGTCTATTGGGAATTTTCTTACGTCTTTTCCATTGCATTTTCTTGTGCATTTGATAGAATCATGGTGTGAATCTACATAATCTAGAAGGTGCTCTAAATCTGATTTTGAAGTCTTTAGGCTGCACTATCATTTCTATATTTGTGTTTTATGTTTGTGATTAGAGGTGACTTGAAAGACTTTGGGCTGCGAGTTATCGTCTATGATTATTTAATCTTCTTTTGGCATACGGTGAAGACTTTGGGCTGCACTCTATTCCATACCTTTTCATTTTCCAATATGCATAAGGAGCAACAAAAGACTTTGAGCTTTTGTGGGTTTCTTGTGGTCGACACACCCTGGTATCATTTTAGTTACTCTTATGTTTAGCTAACCTGGATATCGGTTATTATTGCTCCAATAGACTTTACAACTTAATACCTTAAGACAAATTAATTACAAGTATGTTGATCCTTAACCAAGAATTTGATGATTTCCAACAGCCACCCAATAGTCCTTGATGCTTCCTGCTACACATCTTTGATGGAGTCTTTAAGCAATCTCCACCCATTTTTCCTATAAACATATTGGGGAAACAAAGATCACAAAGTTCATTACAATAGTCAAATATAAGTATAGCTAGAAGAGATAATATTCATTCATCTTTATTGCAACTAGAGTTATTTATGAATGCTTTCTAGATTTAATTGTGTATCTTTTTTCATCGACGTTTCAGATCACACTCAGTGATCCAAAACATCGATGAAAAAAGATACAGTTAGATCCAAAAAGCATTCATAATAACTTTACGTACTATGGAAAACTCATGCCAACTACTAGAGTTATTTATTTTTTCATAGAATGCAAGAACATGTGTTACCAATTTATTATTAGAATGTAGAGGACTTTTCTTGGAGGCCAACCCAAGTATCATGCCTACTTTTCCTCCTATTCACAATTACAATGAGGTATTCAAATTCATAGGGGTTTTGACGAGGTGTGCAGCCATCAGAGGTCTCCAACCCATTTGATTAGTGCAAGACTTCTACCACCTAGGCAATTTTGTAACTAATTTCTAGAATCAATCCAAGAAAACTATGGAATCCACCACTTAGCCAATCTAGGAAAATTATAACATCCACCACTCAACCAATCTAGAACTCAACATCACTAGATTGAACAACTAACACATGCACAAGCATACACACACAAGTCTCTAAACATCGAAGTCACAATTATAGTCAACATAGTTTGGGGGGCTACAACCACTCCAATGGGCCCAAGCACATGTCAACAAGGAAATATAAATTGATTCTTTTAAATAAACAATTAATTCCTTAGTTTGTGCTTCAAATGGCTATTCCTTGTAGTGATTTTGGTTTTTCTTTGCAATGTGATTCTAGTTAGAGCACACACCACTTTAATTTTGATTTGAACATTATTCCAAAAAGTACATTCTATGCATAACTCCTCTTTCATTGCTTGTTTGTGAAAGTCTATATTTAAGATTAGTTAATGTAGAGCTATGCCAAAGTTAATGCACTTAGTTTGTGTACAAATGGGTCATGATTATTCTAAAAATAGAACACAACTAGTTTTTGAAGCACATCAATTATTAGGAAAAGTTCCCATAAATAAATAGTTCACATTTATGGTTTGTTCTCCATTCATTTTTTCTACCACACATAGTAAACAATTTATTTAGATTTAGATGTGGAACATATATTAAATACTATGTTAGAGGTGCTTAGAGATAGTTGTTATGAGGACATGGTCACATCATCTATCCTAATCTACCTGATAGGGCAACATCATGCAACCTATTCTATTTGGCCCAACCTAGTTGTAGTGTCTATCATGCCTTCATCAAGTCTTAGTTCTTATTGAAAAGGTGTTGCATTGAAAAGTGTAACATGAGGCTTGTAAATTTCAAGGCAAGAGAGAAAGATTGAAACTTGTATTGGACATAAGTCAAACACTTGGATAATGATGTATAAGCTTGTAGACATGACATACAAATGATGCAAGATGTAGAGATCTAATGGTTTATGTATGAAGCAAATATGTAGCTTTAGATGCTCTATAACTAGACATGTCCTTAGAGTGATTCTCATAAACACTTGATGTAAATATGTAGCCTTAGATGTGGATATCCGACTCATGGATTGAGCCTATATCCACAAGAATGAATTGATTAGAAACTAATTGTTGGAAGTCACTTGTCTCAATCTTCTAATATGTAAATTTTAGTAAGGACTAGCAATGTTTACAAACACCCTAATCTATTGAATTAAGAGGATCATGTTATCCTTAGTGAGAACCCTAGGATGATTTATTCAATGACTTTAAAACAATGATTAAGGAAAGCAATCAAATGTTCAATGGGCCTAGGATGAGTTCAAAAGCAAACAACTCCAAATTGGTTTCACTTTAATTTATTTGACCAAGATGTTCTTTCACATTCTAGTATGATTTTAAATGAATGAAGGAATGTATTTAAATGCAACAACATAACACATATATCAACACCAATGTGTACTTGGTTAGCTCACAATGAGTAATAGGAGGATTTCACTAGGACTTATTTTGAATTAAAATTTTAAAAGTTTAGTGTTTGGATAATTTGTGATTGTAGAAATGACCTAACCCAAATCTACAACCATGGATTTGATCTAGGGTGGTTTTTTTAAGGCTTTTAGAATACACAAGGTCCAAGTAAAAAGATAACATATAATCAAGATATTTGTTTGACTTCCATTTTTTAAAGAAAAAACTATACAACATTAGGGACAAAATTGTATACTAGTACCACTTATCTACTAGCTTGATAGATGACCAAAATATTAGGGTGTAAGTTAGTCATTGTGGACATACTATGAATATATTGTATGGATTGGTATTACAAATGGGAAGATTGTGTTTCTTTGGTAGATCCCATGTACAATAAAACATATCATTTTAATGTATACATAGGTCCCATTGAATATATTATATATAAAAAATTAAATGTTGCATTTAGTGGTAAAGCACATTAGACTATTTTGTTCCTACTTGAAAAAAAAAATTATGTAACATTTAAATGTGCTAGTTTATTTATAGTTCATATTTGGTCACATGATCTAGTAAATAAGTTGTGTTAAGTTGTGTTATTAGGTATACTATTAATATGGTTATTACACTCAATTGTTGTATAATTTCGTGGGGGCTGATCTTGGAGAACTTGACTACTTGCAACTAAGATCGACAACCATTAAGGTATTTATAAATACCACCATGTTTACAAATGTTTAAGAAACATGGAGAAGTCAAGAGTGAGTAGGTAAACTAAAGATCAAAGATTAGTAGAATGCATAGGACAAGTTCATAGAAGTAGGACAAGTTTACAGTCATAGATTATTCTTAGACCATAAGACTCATCCCTACATAGAATCAAGAGAATATTTTAATCCCATGGTGATTGCCTCTCTATCATCTCCTGTTCCTAACCTTGAATATTATCAAATTTAGATCTTCATAAGTTTTTATGTGCATTCATGAGTTATCAAGCAAAGTAGACTAGTTTTGTATTTACGTTCTTGCACATTTTAATTATTAAGCTCAATATTCAAGTCAACTCAACTCCATAATTAGTCTAGGTTAGCGATGCTTAAATGTGTATGTATTTGATTTGATTATCCTAGACTAAGCTTTAGGAAACCTTGTTTTCTTATACATTTTTATGAACTTAATAAATCCTATAAAACCTATGTAATTTCATGGAAATGGATCAACTTTGGGAGATGATGAGTCACACATGGAAATGGTTTAGATAACTCGTAGCCTTGATAGGATATTAGAATTGAAGTAAAAATGTCTAACCTCAAATTGGTCATAAGGACTTGAAGAATGTATAGAGAAAGAATAGGCCAGGGTCATTTAACCTTGTATCTATGCAAAATCTTGTGTTGTGCTCCTTAAAAAATATGGCCCATGGAATTTATGTGTAGATTTTGGAGCTTCAACTAAACTCACAATCAAGGATAAGTTTCCAATCCCTATGATTGATGAGTTAGATGAATTGCATGAGTCATATTTCTTCTCCAAACTAGATTAATGGTTTACATAGCACTAGATCCATGTTTAAGAAGTGTTCTAGACCATGTTCTGAACTCATGAGGGCCACTCAAGTTCCCAATTATGGATTTTGGCCTCACTAATGCCTTATTTACATTTCAAATTCTCTTAGATCTTTTAACCATTTCTTAGGAAATTCATTATGGTATTTCTTGATGACATCATCATCTACAAAATAAAATTGGATGAGAACCTCATTCACTTGGATCAAGACCTCCAAATTCTTTTAGATAACTAATTAAGCGCAAAAAGTGTTAGGACTAGGTGTTGTAAACCTTGCAAGACCTAGTAACAATTGTGTGTCATTTGTCTTATTCAACGATTGTAAGAAGTCATTGAAAGGGGATTGCAAGTTAGACTAGTCGAGGCGTCTTTAATTGTCTCGCAATTTAGATGTTTGTAAGAGGTGTGTAAGAGACAATATCACACCACCAAGGATCTAACTTGAAAGTTACATATGTTTCCCTTGGTCATAAGGGTCAATGGTCATCATCATGAGTTATAAATTCTAAGTAGGGAGGAGTTAATTTTGGAGAGGGGCACATGTTGGGTTCAAGTTAAACAAGATGGACCAAGATTTGACTCATCGTTTTGAGTCCATGGGTTTGGGGAAATATTTGAGATAATTTATAGGATCTCCTTTTCCTATATACCAAGGGATTGAAGTGGAGATTGTATGTTTGATTTTATGTAGGTTTATGTTGCCAAAATTCTTCCAAAATGCAAAGTGTTGATCTTTAATTATACAATCTCCCAAGCCAACTTATCCAACTTTACATAGATCTCTTGTGTCTATGGTTGCAATTTGCCTCCTACACAAAAAACATGTACCATTTTATGGCCTTAAATCCAACTACATCCAAGGATCTTTTCAATTCTTTTCTCTCATCAATCTCCTTACCATTTGAACCTCACACCACCAAACCACTATAGATGTTTGAGAGAAGAAAATAAGTCACACCATTTTTAGGAACCAAATCAAAAGGCAACGTCATTGTAAATACTCCCAAGCCTATGCTCATATGTGATTTGTAGGCACCAAGAAAACACATCCACACAACCACCACAGGTTTAACTGGCATCTTAATGATACATTTTAGGGTGTACTCAAGATAGCCAACATGGGAAAGAAGGTCAACCATGCACACATAATGATTAATTATAGGTGTAATGCAATAAGCATTATTCTGTGATTGAAGTATGTATAGCCCTCGTCCACTAAACTCTCATGGCTACACACACATAGAACACAAGCAAAGCTTATAATGTCATGATATGTTCCAAAGTGCTATATTAATTCAAAGATTTTGAAAGCATCCTTGTAAAATCCATTTTGTGCATATTCTTGCAATCATAACATTCCTTGAGACCACATTTCTTTGAAGCATTTTGTCAAATAGTTCATGTGCCTTGTCTATGCTTCCACATTTTGCATACATGACTACCAGAGCAGTTACAACTACAACATCTGAAAAAATTCCTCTATCCTTTATGCTTTGATGGATGTCCATACCATGTTCCAAAGCTCCCGTTTGGTACAGGCTGGGAGGATGCTAACAAACGTTGTAGAGTTTGGCTTTACGCCTACAATTGCATTTGCTTGAAAGTTTATAAAGCCTTTTCAACAAATCCATTTTGTGAATACCCTGCAATTGAGGCATTCCATTAGAACACGTTTCTTTGAGGTATTATGTCAAACAACTCATGTGCCTTGTCTATGCTTACACATTTTCCATATCTTGCAGTCATGAGATTCCATGAGATGATATCTATGCTCCTACATTTTGCATACATGTCTACCAGGGTAGTAACAACTACAACATCTTAAAAAATTCCTGTATCCTTTATCCTGTTCTAAAGCTCCCATTTTGTTACAGGTAGGGAGGATGCTGGCAAAGGTTACAGAATCTGGCTTTACACCTGCCAATTACATTTGCTTGAAAGTTTCTAAAGCCTTTTCAACAAACCCATTTTGTGTATATCCTGCAATCATAGCAGTCGAGGCAAACCCGTTTTGTGTTTATCATGCAATTATAGTAGGCGAAGAGACCACATTTCTCTGGGCACCATCCGGTCAGATAGTTCGCGTGCCTTGTTTATGCTTCCACATTTTGAATGCATCGCTCATTTAATCTACTGGGTGGGAGATGATTTCAAATTGATTGGACGGCAGACTGTGCTAAATAAAAATTGAAGTTTACCAAACTGTGACTGCCGAAGCACCAAATTGTGACTGCCGAAATGGAAAATGGGAATGGAGAGTACGAAGTGGAACAGATAGAAATTGAAGGGCCCACGTTGCCATGTCAGACAGCCAGCACTTAGAGTGTGTTGTTTGAGCCCAACCATTTAATATATATATATATATCGTGGAGTTCAAAAAAATTGTAAGTGCTCTCAACCAGCTAGCTTACTAACACAAGTTGAATGTCACAACTTGCACAACATTAGAAGACTTAACCTCCTTTATGGCCTCCTTCAAAAGGCCAAACTAGTAATCAAAATCCTTACATTTCCCAAAGCAATTAATAGCTCTAAGAAAGTATGAACCAATAGGACATGTAACAACAATATTACTGATTGGTTGATGTTGAATATTAGTCCACCCATCCATGACAATGGAACAACCACTCCTAATCCATTTTTGTCTTATCTCCTCCATCAATATGTTCACCTTTGAATATTGTTTATTAAGGAGGGAGGTATGCAATATGTGTTCTTCAAGGGGAATATAAGAGGGTCCAACTTCCATTGCATCTCTCAACATACCTTTGAAATAAGGAAACCCTACCAAATGAAATGGGATGGCATGGGCATAAAAAAACTTGGCCATTGAATCATCAGCTTGTTCACATTTTTACAAATTCATCAACCTTACTGCTGTATTTTTCAAACCTGCAATAGAAGTGGACTTCCTTTTCCATCTATCACAATCCTCTCCAAATGATATATTAGAATACCCATCAATAGATTGCAATGGTTTGGATGAATGTTTCTTAGTAGTTCTAGTAGTTTTTTCTTCACCCCCAACCATCTTTGCCATTTCAACTTGTTGTTCCAACGTTATATCTTTACAAACTCTAATGTCATATCCACTCACCCAATAAATGATGTCCAACCCTACTATAGCTCCATTAATAATTAGTTTTACAAACATTACACAACCAATGCTTGCTGCCCCTTGAATTTTTACCCTTATTACTACTTAAATTGGTGGTAAATTGCAACAAAGGTTTTTTGGAGTTCAAAGGGCCTTTCAAAAATTTCTTAAGAGACGATGAAAGACATGTAAAATGGTCTTGTGGAGTTCTAAAAGAACTTGTGTTTGGATTTTTAGAAGAGTGAGAACCTTCAACACTACCTTGAATTTCCATTATGTTTACTTCTTCACTGCCGATCTCATTCACATTGTCATCACTATTGTGAGTGCTCATTTTTTTATGTCAAAGATGTTTCAAAAGTTTGTAGTGCTATTGAACTATGGTTTTTAAGTTTTTGTGTGATAGTAAAACAATTTAAAAAAAGATTACAAACTCTCTCTAACAGGCTAACTATTATCTAATATGTATTAAAAAAAGGTCAGTCAAATTATAAATGCCTTAATGGTTGAACCAGTGAACTTTAAAGATTAGAATTCCAACTAAATCTCTGTGGATTAAATATGTTGAAAATTTGTTGATACTTGGTGTATACAACTTATAAGTTTACAAATGCAACCTATTGTAGAGAAAGATTACCAATGATAAAATAATGTTGCTACTATTTTGAATGATGCAAGTTTGTTGGAAATCAACTCCTATGGCACTCTATAAACACAAAATCTTGCTTATGCTACTGTAGACAATTGCAGTGATGATTCAATAGAAACAACAATGTATCCTCTAACAATAGCAACAATGTAAAAAAATTTGCAAATTGAAATAATGGGAGAGGCACATTTTGTATTTAATCAGTGATTTTTGTCATTTAGGTTTGAATAAGGGGCATGGAATGGTTTGTGGGACCCCCACGCCCATTTAATTTAATTTTTTGCCAGCCATCAATTTTTTTAAAATATTATAAAAATCAAATTGACGTCGAGGATATTTGGCCATCCTTGGGATGGTCAAGGGATGTCTCAAATGTCCTCAATTGTTGCAGGGAAGGCCAAACATACTCAACACATTTCCTTCAGTTTTGTGCCATTTATTAAATGTTTACACAATTTAGATAATTTTTGGGATGGTTGGGGACATCCCCTACCATCTTATAGTCTTTGAAATGACACTGGGATGGGGATGGAGGTTTGTGGGTCAGGACTATGTCCCCATGGAACACAAATATGTAACCATTACACTTCACTTACATTATTTTGATCTTATTCAAATAAAGAATCACTCAAACCAATTGAGACTAGATATGCTAGCTATTTTATTACTCCAAAGATGTTGGAAGTACATGATGCTCTACAATCCATGATGGTTTGTGGAAAGTGGAAAAAATGGGCTCAATCAAAGAATTCACAAAAAATCATCAAATGTTTGTAGGGCATTATTTTATTAATAATTTCAAAAAAAAGGTTTTTTCTCAATTTTTTCCCTTCACTCGAAGAGTGGCAAAGCAATAATCACCAAATAATGCCATTTACCCAAAAAAAAATGAGATGTTCCCTAGAAAAAACGCGAAAAAAAAAGAAATCGTGTTTAAAGCTATATAATGGAATCAGGTATTTTAAAATATTTTTACTCATTTTTATGTCTAGTTCGTGCTTATAATTTATTACATATTATTAATATACTTTAAATTTATATCATGAATATTTATATTAATAATATTATATTATAATATATAAATATATTATACTGGAAAAAAATATTATAATATATATAATATATTATATTATTAATATTTATATATGATATATTATTATATTGTCAATATTTATTATTATATTATAAATATTCTAATTTTTTAAATCAAATTTAAATAAGGTAAATTTAATAACAAATTTTTTTTCCTTGCCGAACTTCATCAAATTTTATCGTTGCTGGACACGAACTCAAACCTTGTGACATAGATTATAACAAAAGTAGTAATTCTCTATGTACTATCTTTATATATTTCAAAGAAAATTGGTCAAGCAAATAATTATGCTGGGTGTGTGTTTATTAAACCAAAAATAGGAATACACACTTGGCCAGCTTACTGTTGTAGTTTGATGAAGTTGATCATGCTTAATTATGTTGCCATTGTGCAGTCACCATGTAAATCAGAAGAAGTTACAAGATTGATGCATAAGATAGAGGTGACGAAGAAAATGGTTAGGTAAGCTTACATTGGTTGCATGCCTGGTATTTTTTCTTAGCATTTTTGTATCTTATTTGATATGACTTTCATAGAGAAAATAATTTCATTCTACTTTTCCTATTAGGACTTTAAAGGGAGAGGAACTGTCTTCTTTGTCTCTTATTGACTTGGAGCAACTGGAGTGCAAGGTTCAACTAGCAATGAATAGAGTAAGACTGAGAAAGGTAATTCTTTAAGTTGTTGCATATTCAAAATTTTTAAACAAATATATTTTTGGATAATTTTTATTTAAAATTTAGAAGAGTGAATCTTTAAAATTAGGGGCATTAATGTAAAAAGCAATTCTTTGTGATCATAAACATAAAAATTAGGAAAATATTAAAAATACTTTGATCCCGCCAACAAACTTTTTTTTATCATGTACAGCCCATGTCAATTGTGGCATCTTAAATTTCCTTTTTCAGTTTAATTGATTGGTGTTAGACATTGTGGCAGAACCAACTTGTGGAGGAGCTCCAAAGGAGGGTAAGAGCAATATTTAATCAATCTCTAATTTGAGATTATATGTATAAATATTTAATGAACACTCTTATCTAGTTTTTTCTTTGTTAATTCGTTGAGTAATGACATTATTAAATTCTATAATCTGACTCTCAACTCTCAACTGACTTACGGTTGTAATAACTCAGGGCAATGAGTTACAACAAGATAATCATATGCTACACAAAATGGTATGTCCAAAAATTTATGTCATCTATTATTGTAGATTATAATTCTATAGAATGTAATTATCTATTTTATAGATGCAGCTCTTTGAAGGGAGGACATATGTAGAGAGAATTGACATCGATAATGTTGGAATGCCATCAACTACAATAGCTACAAACCCTTGGCAACAAAACTATCTACAAGCACTGCAGGGGTAGATTCTATTCTTCCATTATTTGGAGCTTTAAAAATGTAGTGTTGACTATTTACTTTTAACCCTTTTTCTTGGTATTTTGGCTTTGAAATGGACATTTCTAGATTGTTTTACTATCACTTGAGAATGAGATTCATCAACAAATTGTATGAATTGTTTTCAGAAATTACTCATCAACACATCTACCTGAGCAGGAGTATTGTCTCTCCTCCGTAGTGCGAGGATGGCAGTGATCCAAACTATTTCTATACCATAACAATGTGGTCATATTTTATTGTAACTAGATTTGATGCCATAAAGGAAGTAGTTATAAATGGTTTTATGTTGTAGTTAAGCAAATGGTCATGGATGGACATGTCAGTTTGGATTTCTAAAGAAAAATGTAAATTTCAAATAATTACAAGGGGGGACAAAGTACTTTTAGTTCTTGCCCCATTATTTGAACTTAATGCTTAATAAGCCTTAATTTTCTAGTTATTATCAATGTTCAATGGGTTCACCAAACACTTTTTCTTCTTCTCTAAAATTACCATAGGTCATTATAAGAACTTTATATATTACTCACATAAAGTTCATCCAAACTACTTTTATACCACAACAATTTGGTCATATTTATTGTAATTATAATGTTATAAAGAAATAAGCTTTAGATGGGTTCATGCTATAGTTGAGTGAAATGATTATAGACATGACACTTTGGATGTAGAATAATATTAAAATTTTAAATAATTACAAGGGTTTAAACAAAGTATAAAACCATTGATAGTCTGTGTTTTAGTATTTGGGTTTAATGTTTAATGAGCTTCATCTTTCTAATTATTATCCATGTCAAATAGATTATGTTTTTGGTAATATTAAAAAGGATAACAACGGTCCCTACCCTTACAAAGAGATAAAAGACAAAAGAAGAATGGATTCCAAGGAATCAACATAAACAACTTAAACTAAAAACAAGACAAACAACATAATCAATATGAGCGTCAACAAAACACAAGGAACCAACAACAGGAGCCCAACTAAGCCTTAGGAGATCAGGTCATGCACTAGAGACTAGACATTGCGTCCCTTTCTTCAGAAATTAGAGGAAGCTTAGCAAACAGAGAATCTATGTCAACACTAGTGTCATTAGCTATATTCTTCCCCTTTTTTTAATTTTTTTCTATCTTTTTGCATGAGCTTAAGACTAGTTGTAGTGCATTTGAGAATGTCCTTTCTCAAATTGGTTATGTTGCTTATAGAGTCCTCCAGTGCTCTGTGCTTCCTTTTTATCTTAATCAAACCCTCTTGAAGAACACCAATCATTTTTTCATTGAAGTAGTATATGGTGTAGGGTTCCCATATCTTTTCTTCACACTTTTCTTTACTTTTTTTTTTTCCACTTGGAAGGTAGACTCAAGGATCTCAATATTCTTAATGTAATTATCTTTTCACCTCTTTCTGCCTTCTTATTGTCCACATTCTTCTCTTTGCAAACTAGTTTCTTATCTTTTTTGTTCTGGGTTTTCTTCCCTCCCTTGGAAGCTTCAACAAAGTCCATGGGATGCATAGTCTTGGAGCTATCCTCACTTAATTCCATAGAAAAATCAATGCCCTCATAATCAGAACTTTCCTCATTAGAAGCACTTGGCACATCCTCTTCCTCACTAGATAGCACTATGTTTCCTTCTTCAACCCCTGATGTAGGGGTACCCCAACCTTATTGAATAAAACATCTTTCATAGAGTTGTTTAATGATGAGAGTGGGTAGAAAGGAAAGATTATACATTGATTATGGCATAGGTGATTCAATACAGGTAAATGGTAGGTGAACACACTAGAATCTACCCTCCAAAGTAAAATATTTTAGAATCTGCATCATTCCACGGGCTAGGAAGATCCTCTCTTATGTACCCATTTTGATGTTTGGCAAGCTCCTCCTCCTTAAGAAATGTGTTAATGAACTTCTTATCCTTGTTGTGGAGCATCCTATTAACCTTCTTGCCATCAATTTTTACGCATGTGGCAGCTCTTATCAACTCTTTCATCACCTTGAAGTTAATCTTCCCAATTTCAACCTTGCCATCTTTTTAGTTCTATGCAAATTTTATCAACAGCGTCGGATCAAACCCTCTCATGTCATCTCAAATAGATTGTGTGACACTATTTTGATTTACTTTTTTATAGCTTATGATGCAGAAGCATCCAGAAGAATTCAATACATTTGAGATAGTTGACAGTGAAAATAGAGTATTGAGACTGTGAACTGGGAGATACTGCATTTTACTGCATTTGAGTATAAGAGGTTGTGGAGCTCGACTTAACATCTAGACATAGTCAGTTACAACATATCAATAATTTAGATCATTTGGCTTTGATTCTAGAGAGATAGCGCTATTGGAAGATTGAATGTTTTTGCAGAGCAGAGCTGACAATGTTCAGTAAAGTCTAATTGGCTTGCAGAGCAAATCCATGACTGGTGGAGCTTAAAGGAACATTGTTTGATGAAGTTTAGGACCTGACCAACCTTCTATAAAGATCTGCATGAAGTTCTATGCATTTGCAGAGCAGTGCCTTATGTTTAGGCCCGACCTATTTTGTGTACATGCTTCATAACTAGCCATTGCAATCAGGCCAACTTGATAATGATTTGAAGGCTTGCAGAGGATATAAATAAGAGATAAACAATTCTTTCTAGGTTGTGATTGATGGCATGAAGAGAGGAAGCAAGGTCTTAAGATGTTTTGATCCGAATGAGTAGTAGAACAGAGTAGAAGAAAGCAAAATAGGAAGCAGAATGAGTTGCAGAGCAGAGAATTGAGTTGTAGAAGAAAGAAATCATGGAAGAATATTGTTGTATGAATCTTTTGTAATCCCTGGGTTGCGGCCTATCATCTGTAAAGCCCTTGAGGCATGTGTAATTCAATTTGAAGTTATAATATATGAAGAATGAGCTTTGTGTAGGAGTCCAGGACAACACTGAGAGGGGGGGTGAATCAGTGTTGTATTATTTTTACAATTTTCCAAAATTGACAAATATGATTATCAGAATTAAACTACTATTTACTTGAACAATTAATCAACAAATGATTAATCACATAAAACATATTTAGTAAATGAAGCTATAGAAGACATCGAGACATGAGATTATGACACAAGAAAATTACAGAGTGGAAAACCCTCCAGGGGTAGAAAAACCACTCAAAATGCCTCACTGGCTTAAGTAAAGACCTCACTGGTTACAATGTTTAGAAGCACCAACTTCAAGGAGCACCAACCCCTAACAAATACTCAAAATCAAGAACTCAGAGGGATTCTCTGTTTCGATACAAATCACTTCTTCTTTCACATGTGTCTGTCATATGACCATACTTCTCTCATCATCTGAATTTTCTCTTCAAGAGGATATTCAAAATATATTCAACCCAGAATGCTGATCCACGCAACAACACTGCATACTTTGTATGTTTCATCTTTGTCTATTTATAAAGTTGCATCAATGCACCTAAAAAATTATTGTTAATGAAAAGACTCTTGATGTTCCTCTTCTCTGCAAAATCAAATTCATCTTTTATGACCTTTCATATTTCAATCAATGTCCTGTAGAAGAAAATAAAAACTCTTTTATTTGTATCCTCTTCATATCCACCTGCAAGAAATCCTGAACCAACAAATTACATCTCTATAAAATAAAATCAATTTCATATTTTCTCTATATAACTTTTCATCATCTTGAATATTCTTTTTGTATTCTCCAATCTGCAAAAACTATTTTCCTGCAAGAATAAAAATCTTCATATTAATCTGTGCATAATTACTTCAAAGACTTTTCAATCTTTTCATCTTCTCTCTGACAAAATTTTTTTTTCATCTTCTTCAAATCCTTCATTTTCAACAAGACTCTTCATATTCTCCGAGCATAAATAAAAAGCAATTCAATTTCCTTTTGCAAATATTTATTCATCTTCTTGCAAAAGAAAATAAATAATGTCCACCATAAAAAAAATGTCTTCATTTTTCTTCATTCCCTGTCAGAAATCTATTCTTCAAAAATATATCTTCAAAATGAATTTAATTCATTCAACCCCTGTTCATAAAAAAATTCTTTCCATATTTTTCATATTCAAGCCCAAAAATTTCCTTCATAATGAACTTTGCCTTCACAAAAAATATCTTCAAAAAAATTATATATATCATACTCAAAAAATCCATCTGCAATTTTCTTAACAAGTCATTCTCCTCAGTTTCATAAAAACTTCCCTTAAAAACATATTTATAAATCTCCTCCAATAAAAAATCTTGCCTTTTTAAAACATAAAAAATCTGCCTTTTTTAAAAAACAAAAAAACTCCTTAAAAAGGCTAAATTTTATGTCATAAAAATATGACATAATACCCACCACCAAAAATGGAGATAAATAGGAAAGTTTATAAGATAAAAAATAAATCAAATATCATCTTTTTCGGGCTGCATAAGGAAATAAACTTCCCTCTTCAAAAAATATTCAGTGACTTAACTAAAGATCTTAAAAAGGAACTTTTGGTGCCTATAATAAGATGAACCTATATACTTTTTAGAAATATTTAAGCCTTTTCTAAGAATGGAATTTGTTCATCAAATCACGTTGTGGCTCTATGAACCTATGGTCACTTGAACATTTCAAAAGATCTTTCACATTTATCTCTTTATCTAAACCGGTGGTGTTTAGTAGAAAAGGTAATGAGCTAGTTAAACTCATGACACAAATACCTTCTACTAGGTCAACTTTAGTGATAACAACCTATTACAAATAAAGCTTTATAGATTGCATATTAGGATTTAACCTTAGAGATTAGAAATCCTTTAGGGTTTAGATCTTCAAATTAGAATCAAATCCTTAATGCAAGACTTTATGGACTTTGTGAGAGCTCTATAATTCTCTGCTAGTCTGAAGCAACTCTTCAACAATTTATCAACTTGTCAAACATCCACCAACAGTGACCTCAACTCCAATGAACATCTTATCCTTGTATCAACACAAGCTTTGATCAAGCACCAAATTTAGTAACTTTGAATGAATGGTATCAACATCATTTCTCAACTGCAATATTCAACACATGCATTGTGTCCTTTCCTTAACACCATAATAACAAGATAGACATTAACAACCAATGTGATCATCAATTGATCAATCAAGTCCTACAAACCTATCAATCAATTATGATCGATACCTTCAACCTGTGTCTGTCATAAACATTACACATATTATTCTTACTTATGATGCTTATCAGTCCTTATCCTGAATGAAGACTTTGCACTGTTAGCAAGATAATAAACTCCATCATCAGTATAAGCAATTGAAGAACAACAACACCATTGATGATCGACACATCACATGAAAGGTATATACTAACCAAGCCAACTCAACTAACAACATCCTTATTGAAGGCATAATCAACACTCTTATCCTATCCAAATGAACAACTCCTAATTGAAGTTCCCAACTATGAAAGACATGATCCTGAACAACCTATATACCTCTTATGAAGATGCACACTAACTCAACACCCTCAATACCTCTTTGACATTAATGACAAACTAGCACCATCACTTTGAACGCTGGGTTTTTCCCTATTAGGGTTTTCCCAGGATATATCTTGTGTTTGTGTTCATGAATATCTTTTATCTTTGTGTTGATTAGTTGTTAGCTTCTGTTGCATATCCATTATGATCATGGTGTTAAGTTGATTAGGCTGCAAGGCTGGACAGTCCCTTACTAGACCCTCCTGCCTTGACTGCATCAAGTGGTATCAGAGCTGGTTTCAAATCTACTGGGTTGGTTTCAAATCTGCATGAAGGTTGTGAATTTGTTGGAAAGGAAGATCGTGTTGAAGGAAGTACGAAACCCTAGAGTATACATAAATCATCACCAAAGAAAGATCAAGGCAAGGATTTGGGTAAGCTTTTCAAAATTAAGTTGTTTATTTGATTTGTTGCAATGGGGAAGATTGGAAAGAGGATGAAAAAAGAGAATGAAAACCTAATATGCAAAAAGGATATTTTGGAAGAAGAATTGTGCGAAATCAAGAGGTGTAATTCAGAGTTGATGGAAAGGATGAAAGAACTAGGAGAAGATAAATATGATGCCCTTGGAGAATAATTGAATGATGCAAGAAGAAGGAATGAGGAATTAGAAGTAGAGCTGAAGTTGTTTGACAATATTGAAAAGAGATTTACAGACTTAGAAGAAGGATTCAAGTTGTTTGGGAAGGTGGAAAAGAGGAACAGAGATCTAGTTCATAAAGTTTGGAAGAATTGAAAAAGGGAAATAGTTTGCAGAAGAGTGAAATATCAAGGTTGAAGGAACATGTTAATCAGTTGGAGCAGTCACTAGTAGAATGCAGAAAAGAGAATGAAAGTCTGAGATCTAAACCTAAATTTTGTGATGTTTCTTGTGATACTAATTATTTGTGTGATGATGCAGAAGTTTCTTTAGACAAAGAAATTAAAGATGACAATGTGAAAGAACCTGCAATTGTTGGTGATGGTATTGGTTTTAAAATCATGCAGAGGATGGGATATGAAGGAAAATGATTAGGAAAGCATCAGCAAGGAATTATAGAACCTATTGAACTAGTAATAAGATCAAGAAGTGAAGGCCTTGGATATGACAGAGGTAAGGATGTTATGGAAAATTCAAACAAATCAAATCAGGGGAGAAGAGGTATGTATTGTTCACATTGTAATAGACATGGACATGAAAAGGAGTTGTGTTGGGATCTATACCCTTGTAAGTTTTGTGTATTAAGGAATCATTCTAAGAAGATGTGTTGGAATAAAATGAGGAGGAGAAGATCTATGATAGGTTGTATACAGAAGAATTATAGATGGATTGATGGACATGAATGGAAGCATGTTACTTGTATGTTCAGAGGGAGGAATTGACTGAAGTATTCATGTGTTGGATTAGGATGCAGAGAAAGAAGACCTTATGTAGAGCAGGACAAGGACAATAATTCATTCTACAGAGGGAGAAATGACAGGAGTCACAATTCTTATCACAGTGAAGATTACAAAGGATTTGAGAGAAGACCATTCAGAAGAGGAACTTGTTTTCAAGTTTGGAGGAGAAAAGAATCAAGTAGCGAATCATCTATTACCAAAGAAGCTAATAAAGGAAAAGTAGTAAAGAAGACAGAGACAGCTTGTGTAGATGATGAAGAGCCTGTTAATATAGAGATAATTTATGCAGAAGAAGAAGAGCCTATTGATACAGAGATAGTTTATGCAGAGGAAGAGGAACATTTTGAGACATCAGATTTTATAGAAAAACCAGAAGAAGGAGAAGCATTGATCTTAAGGAGATTTGTGTTATAGGACAGAGGAGAAGTGCAAAAGAAAGTTTGTGTGAGATCTATTAGAAAAGAGAAGTTCATAGAAAGAGGGAATGACAAGATATTCTACTAGAGGAGAAATTTTGTGTACCGGAGTAAAGAAAATGTGGATAAAGAAATAGAGAAAAGTATTGAAGCAGTATATGTAGAGTAGAAAATGTAAGATTTTGAGGTGTGTGAGAGAAATTGTATCCGAGATCAAGATTGGAAAGTGTTGCAGAGAAATTTAGGAAGTGTATTGATTGAATCAGAAAGTAGCTTGATTGTTCCAGAGGATGCATGAATGAATTTGATTGAAACATACATTGATCTTGAGGCAACTTGTAGAGAAGACTTGCTCAGATTGCCGATCTTTGAGGCAGTGCAAGGCTTGCAGGTAGACCGCCGAACCTAGACCATGAAAAGATGATGAACTTGAGGTAGTTTTGCAGGGTGGACTTGAATAGACCACCAACCTTGAGGCAGTTGCAAGTACTTAAAAATGGATTACCGAATCTGGATTACCTTTGAGGCAGTTTTGTAGGGTGGACTTGAACAGACCGCCAACTTTGAGGCAGTTACAAGTACCTGAAGATAGACTGCCGAACCTATTTGATTTTGGCATAATACAAATCAAAGTGAAGAGGCTCACTTTTCAAATAACCCCAAGAGTCTGATGCAGGAGCATCCGAAAGAATTCAAGACAGTTGAGACAGTTGATAGTGAAAACAGAGTATTAAGATAGTGAACTGGGAGATACTGCATTTTACCACATTTGAGTATAAGAGGCTGTTGAGCTGGACTTAACATCTAGACATACTCAGTTACAACATATCAATAATTTAGATCATTTATCTTTGATTTTGGAGAGATATCGCTATAGGAAGATTGACTATTTTTGTAGAGCAGAGCTGACAGTGTTCAGTAAAGTCTAATCGGCTTGCAGAGCAAATCTGTGACTGGTGGAGCTTAAAGGAACATTGTTCAATGAAGTTTAGGACCTGGCCAACCTTCTGTAAAGATCTGCATGAAGTTCTATGCATTTGTGGAGTAGTGCCTTATGTTTAGGCCCGACCTATTTTGCGTACACGTTTCATAACTAGCCGTTGCAATTACGCTGACTTGATAATGATTTGAAGGCTTGCGGAGGATATAAATAAGATATAAAGAGTTCTTTCTAGGCAATGATTGATGGCACAAAGAGAGGAAGTGAGATCTTAAGATGTTTTGATCTGAATGAGTAGCAGAACAAAGTAGAAGAAAGCAGAACATGAAGCATAATGAGTTGCAGAGTAGAGAATTGAGTTGTAGAAGAAAGAAATCATGGAAGAATATTGTTGTATGAATCTTTTGTAATCCCTAGGCTATGGCCTAGAATCTTTAAAGCCCTTGAGGCATGTGTAATTTGATTTGAAGTTATAATATATGAAGAATCAACTTTGAAGGCTGGGTTTTTCCTTGTTAGGGTTCAAGGATATATCTTGTGTTTATGTTCATGAATATATTTTATCTTTCTATTGATTAGTTGTTGGCTTCTGTTGCATATCCATTATGATCATGGTGTTAAGTTGATTAGGCTGCAAGGTTGGACAATCCCTCACCAGACCCTCCTACCTTGACTACATCAGCTTATGGATTCATGATTATAAACCTCATCAATGATAACAAATTTGAGAAATATAAATTTAGGGCTTCATGTATGTTTTTCCTTTGAGTCATATGTCTCCTTGCTTGTCTTAAGCCCTTGTATCTATATTGTGCTTTAAACCCATGTTCTTAGTCTTGTGCAATTGTTGTGTGGCCTTGTGATTCTCATCGAGCTCATAATTTGCAATCATGGTTGTCTATCTATTTAAAACAAAAACCTCCTTTGGCCCTTAGTCATTTCAATGATACCAATGATTCATATTTTCTCCCCACACTTGATAATGTTCTTTTTATTGTTGATTACCTATTGTGAGTGTTTTTCAACTTTAGAGTGCTTCGTTTACTTGTATCCATTGGCAATTGGCTTAGTAGAGACTACTCTTTATAATGGAGAATGGGTTCTATCCATCACACCTTCACTCTCCAGTGCTTTCTAAGACATGATTAGTGCCTAATTAGACCTTTGTTAAGTGTTTTGTGTTCTTTGTGGTGTTGACCAGTTGGTTGTAATTGCTTTGTTTAAGTGGAGTCTTCTTCCTTTGTGTGTTATCAAGTAATTGAATTAGTAGAGAGTGTTCATCATTGTGAGAAGTGCGCTTGTTTAGTTGCACCTTCACTATCTAATGGCCTTTATTGTCTCCTCTAAGGTGCTACATCATCAATAGTCATGATGGTAGGTTTGTTAGTAATGAGGTGGTGGTATTGTGGGCTTGTGGGGATTTCACATTAGTCTAGTGGTGATGATGTGGATAGTGTGGGTGGGTCCTAGTATATGTGGACCAATTTTGTTATGCCACATGTCAATGTGGTAGGTATGGTGGGGGCCCTTTGAACTTTATAGAATAAACTATGCTTGGTGGATAGTGTGGAACATATGTACAAGTGGCAAGTACTTGATCTATTGTTATTGGTCCTTTAGACCAACGAGGAATTATTTTGTGGGTCCATGTGTGTTGGTAAATGGAAGGAGGCCACATGTCTCTAGAGTGGCAAGGCATGGGCCTAGCATGTTTTTGATGTGGGCCTTGTATTTATAGAGGCACATAGGTGATGTATGTGCAAGTGACAACATTATTTTTTTGGTGATAACTTGTTCAACTAGGTGCTCATCTTATGTAGGGAGCTTTTGCCTTTGGGGCAACCTATTATAGAATTAGTGGAGAGTGCTCTTTGTAGCAAGGAATGTTTTGAGCTAGTCATCCCTTCACTCCCTATTGTCTTGTTGAACTATTGATCTTGTGAGGTCCAACTATGGTAATTATGGATTGTCAATCTAGGGCATATATTTAAAGGTTTTAACCATAGTTTGAATCGGTAACTGTTTTAAAAGAACACCATTTGTTAGGAGTCTTTTGTGGAGAGGAAACTATTATAAGGACTGTGGATGAGAAAAGTGCAAATGAAGAACAAATAATGAAGCCAAATAAAACAACACAATTCCCTTCCTATCAAATACAATTCCTCTCCTCAAGGGAGTGGAAAGGAGTAAAACCAAGCTCCAATAGCTATGCTTCCTTGATTTGAATGATATGATCTTATGTGGATTTCTCAATTACTTTAGCATAACCTTGATATGTGTGATAATGGAGGATTTGGATGTGATTTAGTAGCATAAACTTGTAATATGAAGGTCATTATTGATGGTTTAGAAGAGGATTTATTTATAGATTTCCAAAAATGAAGATTAATGGTGGAGAATGGTTGGAGAGATCAATAGTTGAAATTGATTGGGAGGATTCGAATGAATGAGAGAGTGACAAGTGTCCTTGTCCTCTCATGAATAAGGGAAGTTAACAAGTTTGATTGGTAAGTTGACTTAATAGATTGATCTGTTACCTAAATTGTTTGATTAGTCAACTGTTTTGATTGATATGTTAACAAAACTAATTGAGAGTGATGAATGGGAGATGAGAGAGAATCATGGTGAGACAAGAGTGAATACTGGGTGGTGAGATAAAATCATGGTGAAAGGAAATTATGGAGGAAAATTTATGGAAAATTAATTAAATAAATTATTTAATTTTATGTGCACATAGATAATGTTGGAAAATAAATAAAATATTAATTTTATTTATTTATGGAGAGAAAATGGAATTTAATTTGTTTAATTAATTAATATGTGGAGAAAAAGTTAGTTAATTAAATAATTAAGAATTATTTAATTAATATAGAAGAATGAAGTGATTTATTAATAAATGATATAAGATATGGTGAGGAGGTGATATGAAGAATGTGTTGGCCGTTTTTAGGTGTCTACAAGGACTTTGCACATTGTTCTTGAAATCTTAATGGCAACCTTAGAACTTGGTATGGTAATTAGACAACTTAGGTAGTACATAGATTACATGGCATCCATTCACATAGGTGAATCAAATATTTTTGGTTGTGTTTTATGAGCAAAGGACTTGAGAGTGGCTAAATGAGGTAAATCTTTGTAAGGCTTCATTGTTTCTAAGTTCATACCTACATATTCCCAAATCAGTCAAGGTGCAAATAGTTGATTTAAGAGCCAAGTGAAAAGTTGTTGACTGTTTAAAATTCTTTCTACTATAGGGTTATAATTGAGTGGGCCTAGATTTTATTTCTTTCATAACTCAAGGGAGAGATTTGAGCTTTAAGTGCATAATTTAGTACTTTATAGCATAGGCTACTTGATGTCAAGGCCTTTAGGTACCACTTTTCTTAACCAAGTGTTAATTGTGTGTATCTTTTTCCTGCAACTGGATTCGATGATTGAGTTGATTGGTTGTTGTAATTTTTTGTTTAAAGATAGTAGGGGAGATGAATTAAATTACTAATCATTGGAGATTGAGACATCTTTGATGTTCTCATTGGATCTTCATGAGGCATCCATTTCATATATGTGTAATTTCATTATGTGTAGTGAGAGTTGGCTGGTTTGAGACTACGAAAACTTCTTTACAATGTTTTATGTTCTTAGCATAGTCTAGGGTGTCACAACTAAAATTTGAGTTTTGGTTTTAAGTGTAGGTATGTGTTATATGTCTTTGAGAAGGTGTTTTCATGGAATGATCTCTCATTTCAACCTAAGTGTCTCATTAAATTATGCATTTTGATAGATATATATTTTTCTCTTATACTACATTTGCTAGGATTTATCAAGTATGCTCTATATGCTTATTACAAATTTGGAATATATCTAAAACTAATATGCAACCAAGCTTATATAGGTTTCAAATGTAGGCGTGGATCTCTTTTATTAATTTCTATCATGCTATTAGCTATAAGATTTATATATATATGCTTGTGTTTTGGGATTGAAACTTGACTCTATCACCTAATATAATCAAGGCATTGGTCTCCAATACTCGATTTCTCCACCAAACAAATTCGAATTCTAAGAATGTACAATATTTTCTCAGATTAATTTGTTTTAGTTTCTCTACAAGTTTTTCTTAACTCATTGCTTAAACCACACAATGTCTTATGAGAGGCATTGCTAGAGACATCCTTAGAGGGTTATGCATTGTTTTTTAAGTCATAGTCCACACATGGTATATCTAAATCTACTTAAGGGAAGTTTTTAGGTCACATATCAATAAAATTAGGTCGCAATGTTCAATGACAAATTCTTAGGGCATCTCTACACATGGTATGGTTTTTTGAGAGATTATTTGTATTAATTTCATTTATCTTTAATTGTCCTATAATAACCTCCAAAAACACCCTCCTAGGTCTTGTGGATCTTAAAGTGAAGAAGATACGCCCTCTATTATCAATTGGTGCTTAGTTTCCTACATTTTGATCATAAATTTGGTTCATCATCCTAGATAGGCTTTAGCCCATAGGCTAGGTATTGAACCCTATTATTTAGGTTTGTGGGTACAATTTTGAGTGCCAACAAATGTCACCATTACTAAGGAATTATAGACATATATTTTGGTATTCAAGGTGCTAGCCTATGTTGGAGGTGTTCTTTGAAATATGGTGAAGACTTGAGAACTCAAATTCTATTTGTGTAAAGAGTGACATTCTTTGTATTTAAGAATCTAGTTGAAAGAACCATTTAAAGGTTGAAAATAGAGGGGAGAAGATCTGCAAGACTTGTTCATGGCATAGAAGATCCCAATGTGCCTACTAAAGGTCAACAAATTATTTGGAAAGTAAAGAAAATGTTTAAGTATGTTGTTACTTGATGTCAGTACTTTTGCAAGAAAAGAACTTATTGTAATTTTTTCTCATTCCATGTTATATTTGTGCCAAATAGTCATGGATAGATATGCCACTTTGGATGTAGAAAAAACATTTAAATTTCAAATAATTACAAAGGACCACAAAGAACTTTTAGTGCCTAGACCCCATTGTTTGAACTTAATGCTTAATAAGCTTTATCTTTCTAACTATTTTCAATGTCCAATAGGCTCACCAAAAATGTTTTCTTCTCTAAAACTACTAGATGCCAGTATAAAAACTCTATATATGTTACATACATAAGTTTCATCCAAATTACTTATAAACCACAATAATTTGGTCATATTTATTGTAATTATTGATGTCATAAAGGAAGTCATTGTAAATGGGTTCATGTTATAGTTGAGAGAAATTCTCATGGATAGCTATGACACTTTGGATGTAGAAAAATATTGAAATTTTAAATAATTATAAGGGCCCAAAAAGCATTTAACTATCTTTAGTGCTTGCCCCATCATTTGAACTTAATTCTCAATGAGCCTCATCTTTCTAATCATTATCAATGTCAAATAGGCTCACTAAACACTTTTTATTCTCTAAAACTACCACGAGCCATAGTAAAAAACTTTAGATGTTTCTTTCATAAGATTCTTTCAAAACTACTTCTATACCATAGCAATTTGGTCATATTTATTGAAATAATTTATGTCATAAAGGAATTATTGTTAGTTGGTTTCATGTTAACGTTGAGTGAAATGCTCATGAATAGATATGTCACTTTGGATTTGTAAAAATATTTAAATTTCAAACAAGTACAAGGGCCTACAAAGCATAGAAGTGTTGTTAGTATGTGCCCCATCATCTAAACTTAATAAACATGAACTTTCTAATTATTATCAATTTCAAATAGGCTCACCAAACACTTTTCTTCCCTTAAAATATAGTGTGCCATAGAAAAAACTTTGTATGTTTTCAAGTAAGTTTTATGTTTAATCATTCTCTCTTGGGAGTAGACTAATGGATATTCATTCTACTAAATTTATCAAGGACTTGAACCTAGAGTTTTTTTTATGGTGTTATACCTTTGCATATGACATTTATGGTGTTGAACCTTTGCAAGTGACACAAAATAAATCTTGGTGGGCTCTTTGTGATCCAAGGATTCTCATTAGTGGACTAGTGACCAATTGACATGGTTAAGCATTCTTACATTTGTGGTTGGAATGAGATGGAATATTTAAATTAAAATTCCTCTTGGTGTTCTATTTGGTAAAAATAAAATTTATTTGTGTAAGTTCAATAAGGTGATAAGTTCTTTATTTTTGTTTACTATCCTTTGAACAAATAAGGGCCTAACAATGATTAGCTTAGATTTTCTTATTAAAGAGAAAATACATTGATTTTGTATCTCAAGAGAAAGTTTAAAAGTACTATATTGGAAGTTACATGAGATAGGGATCTTGATAAATCCTTACAACTAACTAATGGTCATCTTCAATTGAAATAATGGAAAAAGCATGCTTTCTTTTTAACATTTTTTATATTTGTAAACAAACAAGAGACTGACACAGATTATCTTGTATTTTTAATTTAACATCATGTACATCTCTTTTTACACCAAAAATTTAAGCCAAGAAATATTACATTAGAAGTTACATGATATAGGGGATTTAAAGTCGTAGAACATAACTAAAGCTTATGTCTTCAATAAAAATGATGGAATGAGAAAAGAATATCAATAGATAACAAAAATAAACAAATTAACAAATTCATGTGCCATAAGGAGACTGGAGTCTATTATAAATAGAAAATAAGCACAAAAATCTAAATTGTGGGTAGATGTTGAGTTTGATCACTTGGATTGTCCCTCTAGTTACCAAAATGGTTTTTGAGCTATGCTACAACTTCAAACTAGTATCACATGTAGAGAATGTAGATCATAATATTGCCTAGATATTTAAAGCAATGCATAACAATTCCATGTATCTTCTAGAGAGCTTATTTCATGAGATGACATTTATTAGCATAGTGTGTGATCATATTTGTTAGGAAAGGTGTCTCAACCTTGCAACTACAAAAGGTTTCTATTCTTCCCAATTTTGGTCTTTTTGAATACCATTTATCTTGAAGAATGGTTTAGAACTTTCAAAGTTTCCAAAAGGGGCTAAAAGTGGCAGGGATTACTACATTTAGTAACTCTACATTAGAGCACGGATGGTCCTAGAGTTTTTCCAAAAGGTGAGAAACTGCCAAGTAAACATCTTGGGTGAGTTTTGACTCAAGATCATACCTGGATTACAAGATATTAATGTTTTCATTTTTTAAAACTCCTGAAAAAAGTTTTGAACTCAGATTTGAAGCACTTAGAGGTCCCTAAATTCCTTGAATGTTCTCATAACTAACAAAGTGGGCTATATCTTGATAAATATCTTCACGGGATTTCCAACGCATCAAATAGTTTGTCAATCAAACACCCAAATCAAAAGTCATGGCCTTTGGAAGTTGGACCTCTTATTTTGGGAAATGTGAAAATGTGTTGGATAGTTAAAAGAGCTGTAAAGGGGAGAGTTACACATGTTGGTGTGTGATTTGGCACATCACAAGGTATCTTTGATTTGAGATAATTTGGGTACCACTTTTGGGTGGTTTTGGCTCATGGTTTTGTAATTACCATTGACAGTTTACTGTATTGTATCTCCTATATATCAGGAGCTTGAGATGGAGGTTGTGTGTAAGAGTCTTATAGATGTTGAGTTGCCTCTGGATCTCTAGTTGGTTATACTCCTGTGCAAGATTGCTTTACAACTTTTATATTGTAATCTTCTTGATTCCTGAATAATATATTGGGCAACTTTGGAGTGTGGGGTTTTTCTCCCAAAAGGGTTTCCCCACATAATTACTATGTTGTGGTATGATTTCTATTTGTGTTTATATTTATAATAGTTGTAAAGATCTAAAAAGTTCTGCATATCCCTCCCCTCAAGATTAGTGTAGAAATTTGTTCCGCTACCTTAGCTTCCTTACAAGTGGTATCGAAGATTGATCACCTTTGGTTTCAGTTGTGGGTTGTTGGGTTTTTTGAACTAATCCAGTTTTGAGTGGGAGCTTGTGCAGAAGATACTTTGTGATCTTATTGTAGGGATTTTCAGATGGTGAGTACATCAATGAGAATAGAGGCAGAAATTTTTTTTGGTAATAATTTTGAGATGTGGAAGGTGAAGATAAAGGATCTGTTAATTGATCAAGATCTGTGGGATGCTATTGATGAGAATATTTCAAGGCCCATAGATGCAACTTTGGCTACTGCATATGATGTTATGGATCATAAAGCCAAGGGTCTAATCAAATTGTGCCTAACAAACTCTGTTTTAATCAATGTCCATGAAGAGCCCTCTGCAAAGAAACCATGGAAGAAACTCGGTGAGATATATCAAGAAAAATCTTTAGTGAATAAGATTTTCTTGAGGAAGAAATTGTATTCCTTGAGAATGGAAGAGGGTGGACAAAGTGCAAACCACCTGGAAGCATTCAATATGTTGGTGGCTCAATTGGCATTAGTTGGTGTAAAAATGGATGAGGAAGCGAGATGTCAGATCCTACTTCATTCATTCCCTGATTCATGGGATTCTCTTGTTATGGCAATAGGGAGTACTTCTGTTCTCTTGAAAGTTGAAGATGTTGTGGGTTCTTTGCTTTTTTAAGAAATGAGTAGAAAGGTATCCATTAGTGCCAAAGAAGCCCTAAGTGTTCATGGAAGAACCAAAGAAAAAGGCAAGAAGAGTGAGAAGCGTGACAAATCCAAGTCCAAGGGGAGATCCAAATCTCCTAGAAAGTACAAAGTTATTGTTAGGATTAAGGTTCCATCAACCTTGTAAATCCCATTATTCCTATTATTGTTTGTACATCACCCATAAGGGATGAAAGGTTTAACCAGTAACGATCTTGTTTTAGCCGCATGTTTTTATCCAATACCCAACACTCATTCATCCGCGATAGGGGGTATAGGGGGGCTTTCCCCCTACGAGGGGTCCAAGGAGATCATCCCCCTGGAGGGGGGTCTGGGGGCCATGCACAGATGGATGCACAGTATCATTTTGTTAGAGATATGGTCGAGGATGGCAAGGTACCCTGAAGCTAGTCAAGGTAGAGACTTTGATGAATGTTGCAGATTCATTAACTAAGCATGTGAGCATAGAGAAATTTAGATGGTGTTCAGAGTCTATGGGCATCTCGGCCCCTAGCAATTAAATAATGGTGTTGATACTCCCTTTGCTCTTGCAAGGTGTTTGACAAGTTGGAGAATGTTAGGAAAGGTGTCTCAACCTTGCAACTATAAAAGGCTTTTATTCTTCCCAATTTTGGTCTTTTCGAATACCCTTTATCTTGAAGAATGGTTTAGAAATTTCAAAGTTTCCAAAAGGGGCTAAAAATGGTGGGGCTTACTATTTTTAGTATATCTACATTTGAGCATGGATGGACTCAAAATTTTCCCAAAAGGTACACAGAACTACCAAGTAAACATCTTGGGTGAGTTTAGACTCAAGATCATTACCTAGATTGCAAGATATTAAAGTTTCCATTTTTTGAAACTCCTAGAAAAGGTTTTGAACTCAAATTTGAGGCACTTAGAGGTCCCTAAATGCCTAATTTTTTTCATAATTGACAAAGTGGGTTATATCTTGATAGATCTCTTCATGAGCTTTCCAACGCATCAAACAATTTGTTGATCAGACACCCAGATCAAAAGTCATGGCCTCTAGAAGTTGGACCTCTTGTTTTGGGAAATGTGAAAATGTGTTGGACAATTAAAAGAGATGTAAAGGGGAGAGTTACACATGTTGGTGTGTAATTTGGCACATCACAAGGCATCTTTGGTTGGAGCTAATCTGGGTGCCACTTTTGGGTGGTTTTGGCTCATGGTTTTGTAATTACCATTAGCATTTTACTGTATTGTATCTCCTATATATCAAGGGCTTGAGATGGAGGTTATATGTAAGACTCTTATAGATGTTGAGTTGCCTCTGGATCTCTAGTTGCTTATACTCCTGTGAAAGCTTGCTCTACAAGTATATTGTAATCTTCTTGATTCCTGAATAATATATTGGGCGGCTTTGGAGTGTGGGGGTTTTCTCCCGAAATGGTTTCCCCACGTAATTACTATGTTTTTGATATTGATAAGTTACAAAACCCAAGTGCAGATCCTGATAACAAAAAGCCAACAGGAAGCAAAATGGGCAAAAGCCTCAAATAGCCTCAGAACAACAGACTAACAGCAGTTCAACATAATCACCAAAATAAAGAGTTCAAGAGATTAAAACATAGAGTATAACAAAAACTAACTAAGCATTTCCTTCTAGTCTTCATTGCGTAAATTAACAAGATTTTTCTTGTTGTCCAGCAGAGTCTCCTCACCTTTGTCCTAATCAATATGCATCACCAAAAAAGCAGCAGCCACCCTATGGGAATTCTTCAACTTCAGATTGATCAACCCCTTCACTTTGTTCCCCATCACAGCGAGATGCGCTTTCACCTCAGTTAGCTCCTTCTCCAATCTCTTAGTGTCAGAATCCATTCTGGCACTCATAACCTCTTTGTCAGGTGTTTCTTTGATCTCTATGTCTTCACCATTGGTGTCGTAGAACGAATTGTTCATAGATTCAAAATGGTTGGCGCCTTCTTGTTCCTACATCAGGGTTGACTTCATCTTCTCAACTTCCACTTTTTTCTCCACAACCTCCTGCTTAGAATTGGATGAATAGTCAACAATCTTCACTAACTGGGGTTTGTCCCCAGCCAGTCTAGAGGACCTTCTAATACTTGGTCTCCTATCAGTACCCTGCTTCCCCATGGCCCTTTCCTTCACCACCTTAATCTCCTTTTCTGCCTGCTTCACCTCTCTATCTGGCATTTCCTACACAGGACTATCATCCATCCTACCCTTCTCATCACTTTTGATAGGGGTATTTCCACCACCCTTAAATGGCCCAGGGGTTCCCCTCTTGTGTTTCTTTCTATCAAGTTTAGCTGAGTAACCCTTTAGATTACACAGACCCACTGCAACTTCAGCCCTAGAACCCCAAGGGAACCCTCCCTGCCAACCAGACTAGGGGTCTGCTAAGAACGACTCACAAGAAGGGACATAGACTAGGATTTAGCCTTAGAAGAACTAGGGGCCAGAGTCGAAGAGCTGAAGGGAAAATTGGTGGGAGAATTAGGAGACAAGGGTACATAGGTTTTTTGTCTATTCTGTCTCCTGAGTTTAACACCCAGCAAGACTTTATCCTCTGAATCATCAGTAGACCTATCCTTAACAAGACAGGCAAAAGGGGGTTTGGATGGGTAGAGGGTGACATGAAATTGATAGAGGTAGAAAATAAGCCCCTGGTGTAGAGGCGGATTAGAGACCTCATGGTTATTTTCACTAGACTTCTTAGTTTGCAAAACAGAAGCTTCTAGGCTAGACAACAGAAATGAGGGAAAATTAACTTCAACTTTATGGCAGAAATGGTTCAAGAAGGAAAAATGGTAGTGATAAAACACCTTATATCTCCCTTCTAAGGTAAAATACTTCATAATCAAATAACACACCCAGTTCCAGGGACTTACCAGACTTTTCCTCTTGAAGCCACCTTGCAATCTTACTTGCTTCTCTCCTTGTTTGAAAAACATTTTCAAGCCCTCGTTGTGCTGCACTCTCGTTTACTTCTCTAGTTTGTTACTAGAACAACACAACCCCATATCCTTAGCAATGGTGTCCTCTGAGACCTTGAACTCCACTCCACCCACCTTAACCACCCTGCCACTATCCCAAGAGGCAGCGAACTGAGATGACAAATGCTCATCAAAACCATTTAGGCATTCGATAAACAGCGTCACCCCTCCTTCATAAGTAATACTCCAAACCTGAGCATCCTCCCTAAATTTGTTATAGTTCATAGGTTCAGTCCTCACCTTGTCACCACCCATAGCACTAACTAGCTCAACCCCCAGGCTGAAAGTGCAGATGCAGAACCAAAGAATGAGGTAACCGAAAAGTCTAGAAAGGGTAATAAAAAACATTATTTCTAAATCTTTGCTCATACTCCCAAGCTCATCCTTCACCGCTCTGCATGCGTTTGAGTCATAAATGTCTTCAGAATTTAGTTCGTGTGATCTGTTCCCTGCCATCTTGTCTGGGGGTGGTCAAAAGGACTTGCCACTTCCAACAAAATGCCTATAATGCACCCTTCTGCAGTTGTCATACTCAATGTGGCCATCTAGCTCCCACATCATCATGCAGGGACTAAAGAAGTTTTCGCAATTATTATTAATTCAACTCCTCCCTCGAGGAGAGAGAAAAGGGTAGTACTCCAACATAAATCTTTACTTATAATCATTAATGACAGAGGGTAATTACTATGTTGTTGTATGATTGTTATTTGTGTTTATTTATGTAACTATTGTAAAGATATGAAAAGTTCTGCATATCCCTCCCCTCAAGATTAGTGTAGGAAGTTGTTCCGCTACCTTAGCTTCCTTACAATATTATTAACCATTGAAAGATGAAGCATCACACATGGAAGGTCAACTAGTTCAACTTCTTTAGAAACCTTTGTCTTCTTGATCATTCAAATTATAAATTTACATCTATAACATAAATAGATAAATAAACATTTTTAAAATAGATAAGAGTAAATACATCACTATACATCTCCCTTAGAAGTATGCCATGTATATAATGCACAAATCAAAAGTATTTTTGTTCTAGTTTTTATATTCTTCTATGTCTAATCCTTTGTCTCCATATTGCTTTTGCATGCTTACAATATATCTAGGTCCTCATCTAGAGCATTGTCCTTTGGATTACTTGGAATCCTAATCAATTGGTTAATTTAAATTACTTTGTTTTTTTATTATGGATCTATTTTATTTGTAATGAGCATATTAATTTTATTCCAAGGATATTTCCAAGCCCATTCGTATTCCTTGACTAAATTATAAAATTATTTTAGAGAGATAAGACCATTGCAAAATCAATATGTGAATTTTTCACTTGAAGATGGATAGAGATGAAGTTAAAGTAGGGAAAATGATTAAATGATATTAAGTTCACCTTTATTGTGTCACATAAATAATATTGGAATGACATCTCCTTTAAGTTTTTTTGATTTCAAACTTAAGTGTTCGAGGTTATCTCATCTTTATGTGTGACATTAGAGAACAACTATATTTGCAATGATCTTAACTTTATTTGTGACATTAGCACCTAACTCTATTTATGACATCAAGGGATGAATTTATTTTTCATGTTAATCCTAAATTTTATTTTATTTTAGGCATTAGGGATTGAATTTATTTGCAAATTTATGACTGGATTTATTTTTTAGTAATTTTTTACATTAACATAAACACAATAGTTATCATTGTTAGATGAATTAAAATCATGGTTCATAAGAGAGGTGCTTTAGAGCTTGGTGAGGAAGATGAATAATCATCCTCTATTTTTTCTCTTAGATCTTTTCACTTCTCTACAAATGAATCTAATTAGTTCTGTTTTTTTGTTTTGCAATTTTTGTTCTTAGCTCTCCTTTATAAATTTGGTGTTTTGTGTGATCTGATTCAAGTGTCCTTATTTTAATCTCGTACTTGATTTATTGCCATTTGGAGCCTAATTTTACATTGTCATATTATCATCTATTCAAGGTATCTTTAGACCAGTATCTCCTCTAGATTTCTTGATAACACTCATGCCCATAGACTAGATGATATGGAAAATTTTTAACGACATACTTGTTTCCAACCCTATTTTTCCACAAAGCATATTTGAGTTTGTGTGCCAATCTTTAGGATTTTTTACTATTCTTTTAATAACATCTAAGAGATTTTTGTTCATGGATTCAGATAAGTTGTTACCTTATGGGTAATAATTAGAAGAATATTATAGATAAATCTTACACTCAAATGCCAATTCAATAAATTATAATGAAGAAAAAGCTAGGATATTATCACATACTAGAGCATATGGCATGCCAAATCTGGTAATGATGTATTCTTCTAAGAAATTAATTACCATATCAATGGTGCAATTCTTTAGAGCTTGTGTCTCTTTCCATCTCATACAGTAAGCAATAGTGGTGAGGATAATTTTTTTCTATTGTTGAGATTGGGTTAATAACCCTAATGAAGTCCAACCCCCACTTGGAAAATGTATGATACTCCACTACCAGTTGTAATGATATAAAAAGAATGTTTTCTCTATGAGAAACCACCTAACATATATGACATGTTTGCACATATGCATGTATATCCTTCAAAATGATGGGCCAATAGTATTCAACCCTCAAAATTTTGTGTATTATAGCATCACAAAAGCTATGAATTATCCCAAATTTTCCATGAAACACTTCTAGAACTTTGGTTGCTTCTTGATTTTTTTTAAGAATCTTAGTTAAATCCCATCATGATTCCTCTATACAAGACACTTTCCTTCATCATGAAGTTTGTTGACTTTATCCTCAAATTCATTCTTTGAGTGGAGTTCATATTGCTTGGATACTTTTGATATAAGTATTAAATGATGTCCTCATACCAATCATCTAAAACTATGCTCTACATACTACTAACACACAATATGAGGATTTATCTCACCAATAGTTTTACTTAGCCCTTGTCATGTACTATTTTCATTTGTTGTATTTCAATGTCCAACTCTTGTAATAGCATAGCCCATTTGCATCTTCTTTTTCCCAACTCATTTTGAATCAGTATGTCTTTCATGGCTAGATTTGGAACTATGGTACATACTTTAGTTCTCAATATATAGTGCCTAAATTTTTTAACAACTTTAACTAAAGCAAAGGCTTGTTTATCCATCATTAAATATTTAAATCCCACTTCGTGAAGAGGGAAACTCATAAAGGCTATACACATTTCATCAATTTCATCCTTTTTGTGTAAGTATGTTGGCTATGAAATGCTTAGAAGCAAAACAAAAAAATATAAAATGGAAATTTATAATCAGGGTTGCATAGTATGGGCGCATCCACAATAGCCAGTTTAATTTGATTAAAAGCTCTTATTGCTTCTAAAGTCCACTATTTTTGCATCTTTCTTTAGAATGGAATTTAGAGGTTTGACAATCTCAACAAATCCTAATACAAACTTCTTTACAAAATTAATATTTCCAATGAAATATTTTAATTCATTTTTACTATGAGGAAGAGGGGGTTTCAAAATTGGTTCAATTCTTGGTAGGTCAATTAAAATCCCTTTTTTTGAATCATGTGACTAAGCAATTTTCTTTTAGTTATTTAGTGGAAAAGAGTGATCTAGTCTAAGAGGTTAAACTAGGTCAAAACCCTCTTCCATAAACATTAGGACACAAACCAAGATTGGCTTCTACCTAAGAAGGAGAGCCAAAACTATAGGGGTTTTCCCCTTTTGTTGTATATAGATGAGTCAACCAAATTAAATCGAGATCAAGCAAACAAGATAAGACAAATAACCAAATCCTGGATGACAAAGATCTACTAATAACTAACTGTCCAAAATAGATCTCAGAAAACCAAAAGCACAACAAAGATCAGGGAGTAATTTAGAACCTGGATCTGAGAGTAGAAATGCCAAAGACTAGGGTGCTTGGGTGCCCTAGACCCCAGTTAGGGCTATGCAGAACTTCTAAATTTCACTGGACTTGTACTTGTTTGCTATGCCTTCTTCCTGGAAATTATCTTCAGAAACATGTTTCTCTGACCTATACACAAGAAAAGAGGAAAAGGTTGTGTTGTGTATAAGGGCTTGCCTCAATCAAACCCTATGTTGGTGTTTCCACCTCCACTACAATGATGATTAGATCCAAGAGTGCATACCCTAGGAGGGTAGAGGCCAGATCTGTAATGTATGATCTAAATATGAATAAAAATGATGATGATTACCACAAGAGGTAGAACCTTAATTGATGAAGATAGCTCAAGATCATTTAGCAACAAAGGAGAGTGATGGAGAAGGATTGAAGCTTCCTTCAAGACTTGCAAACAAACTTCAATAACATTCACAAGTAGATAGCACTTCCAAGAATGAAGAACACTTTAGCATAGAGGATCAACACATGAGAGCAAGCTCCAATTTCACATTAGGCAACTTATGATCAACTAGGTGTAAAATGAACTATAAAACTCCTTTATATATGCAATCCCACTCATAAACACTGAATAAAACCAAATGGAGCCAACATATATAAACTAGGGAGGTGTTCTAAGCCAACACCACAAGAGAGGATCTAAAGAGCCCATCTGGGCCCAAGGCACTTGAGCACCCTGGTCTTCTAGCCCAAAAAACTCTGAGGTGTGTCAAATGTCATGGGCTTAGTCTAGTCCTAAGTTTATTCTATCAGGTTTATTCATCAGGATCGACATTTAGTTGTTTTATACTCAAAAAGGTGTTAAAATAGGCCCTGATTAATAAAGGTAACAATTTATGTCCAACTAGGTGCTAAACTAAGTGTAAAATTCTAGTGTACACATTTTACTCTATAACATTTAGCCCCCACTTTAGCATGCATATGAACTTACGTTCAAACTCACACTAAAGGATTGAGAAGACAAATTTCAAACATGTGAACATAGAAGCCCAAAGAATTCTACCAAGTTGTGCACTACAAGTAGCCCACAAGATTAGGATTCTAAGGTGGTAAACACATAAGCAAAAAGATTTTAAACACAGAAGACATTGCAACATTAACTCACACATACATGGAGTACTAAAAGCATTAATAGGAATACACACGGAAGACACACAATACAAAGAGGTAATACATGCCATACATAATGCATACATGCTAGACATGAAGCATACACATAAGACACAAAGCATACACATAAGACATAAAGAATACATAGAAAAAGCACATGACAACATGATGAAGTCACACAAGACACATGGAATCATTTAAGGAAAACATAATGCATCAAATAATATAACAAACAAACAACCAACCATATGAACACACACATAGGAACAAACACACAATGTACATGAACTAATGCTAGCTTGCTCTGTCACTAGGGGTCATGTGGAAAGAAGTGCCACCATGGATCACACACTAGTAAGGACCTCCGAATTACTAGGTGACCATGACGAGTTACATGAAGCACACAGGATAGCCAACTTCATTACACTAGGTGGCTCATGGACCAAAAGAAAGCATCACAAGCTAGTGAGGATTGTTGAATCACTAGGTGAGTTCCATGCCAACAAACAAGTACGTAACGAAAAAGAGAGCATAGTACAATGTATGCCCCCACCTTAAAGTGATTGCTAACTCCTATCAGGGAGAAATTGCTTTAAGGTATAATAAATCACAAGATAGGCACGACAGCTTTCCAGAAGCACATGCCCATAGGATATGTGTTCCCAAAAACTACATCACACAAAGGGGTTGCCCCCACAAAAGGTAAACTAAGGTGATGCTACATGCATGATACACAATGGCTTGTGTAGTCATGGTATGATGTCGAGCATAGTAATAAGGTGCCACATAAATCATAACATAAAGGAAGCAAATGTTGGGAGATGGTCAACACTTCTTGTGGGATTTATGACATGGACTAACTGCGTCCTATGGATTCATTAACTCTGGCACTTATATCAAAAATTAACAAGTCAACCTTTTGGTTTAACAGAAATCGTGGGCCAACAATTGGTATCAGAGCGAAAGGTCACAGGTTTGAATCCCCCTAGGTAATGCTAGGGGGAGTTTGTTGGCAGATGGTTAGTGCTTCCTGTGGGATTTGTGACATGGACTAACCGCCTCCAGTGGATTCATTAACTCTGGTGCTTGTATTAGAAATTGACAGGTCGACCTTTTGGTTTAACGACAATCGTGGGCCAACAACAAATACTAAGTAATAACACAAAGGGATCTACTTAACTGGCGTTAGTATATGAATGGTTGTGCAAATAGGAGAATTTGCAAGACTATATATATGGAACTATCATTATCCACTAGCTAGTAGAACTACAGAGACAAAGGAAGAAGTATCACATGAAATCAAAAAATAAACATCCCTTGGGTTGATAAGGGAGAATGCTGAAACATCCTATGCCTTGCATCGTCCCAAAAGGACACAACAACAATACAAATTACGACATATAGAAGAATGATGACACAAATAGAGAGAATGTCACAACAGATTTTGGTCCCTTTATATCCTTGCACCTACAAGGGTGTCAAGGGTCATCCAAAGAGAGATTAACAACAACAACAATAGCAACAAAATAAATAAAGTATCAAGGAACACAACACAGGGGAAAATAATCACATGCACTTGTAACATAATGAAAATAAGAAGCCTCACTTGTGAGTCATCCTCCTCCCAATCTTCCTCATCATCCATTTGGAAAGGTGGACAAGATGCAAGAGGAACTATAGCATGTGAGGTATAAGGAACAAGAGCCATACCTGTATTATCTTCAGATTCACTATCAGAATGTAGTACAATAAGTTCCATAGCGGCTTGTGAAGCTTCATCTTTCTTTATGGGAGACAAGATAGTAGTAGATGTCTCTTTCACATCTGTTGGTGATAAATGGTTGTGAGGAGGGAGATTCTCCTCTCCTGTAGCAAGGCGAGCCATAGCATGATGACACTTCTTTCTTTCTCTTGCAATCTTATTTCTCGTAGCTTTATTTGTGATGTTTGTGAGGGGAACCATAGTATCTTCCAACATGGGTTCCTTTTCTTCCTTTACATCAAGAACATTAGAAGAAACAGGAGGAACCACCAAAGGCTGGGAGACTATGGGCAAAGGGTTCCTTAATGCAGGCTGCTCTTCTTTCTCAACTTGTGAAACAAGTGGAAGTACATGAGCATCCTCAAGCAGTTGAGAAACCTCAAGAAATAGCACTCCTGCAACCGATTGATTTCCACTAGTCTCCGCAGAGGTAGGTGGTACAAAAGTAACATTGCAATTGTGTGGAGGTCTATTTTGTGCACGAAGGTTGCCTCATTGTCCTTGAAGAGATGGAAAAGTGGGAACCTTAGCATATATACTAGACGCTCAAGGATGGGGAAGAACCTTCAATTCAAGCTTAGCTTCATTCACCACCTGTGGGACAAGAGGAACTACTATTGTAGCTTTAGAAGATTGAAGAGGTGTACGGACATCACAAGGAGGAATATTACTAAGTGATAACTTTGCCATTTTCTTTTCTTTAAACTTTTGATATGATAAGAATAATATATCTTCTCTCTGCTCGAGCGACTCCAAATAGTTGTGGCCAGAAGTAGTAAACTATAAAGTGTCCATTGTGAGCAATAGGTTGGTACTGACTGTGATGTACAGCATGGACACGTCCCTCAAATAGAAACTTTAAGCACTTCTAAACCATAGAGGGCACTGCCTTCATTGAGCAGAGCCATGGGTAGCTAAACTTCACATGAAATAAGTTTGATGTAGGAATGATAATAAAATTAACATCCAAATATCTTGGCCCAACCTTAAATTTAAGAGTTAAGGCACCAAGAGTTTGAAGGATAGACCCATCGTGTGCTCTAATAGCCATCTCTGATACGTTGTATGTATCGCGATGTAAACCATGCATATAGAGAAACTCCTTGGTTACTACATTTACCAGGCATATATGATCTATCATAGCACCTCGAATAGGTTTATCATTGATTCAAATAGTAATGTAAAGAGGCATATCAAGAGTTCCAATAGTAGCATCATGTGGAGTGAAAGATATAGCAGGTTCTGATTCCACTCACTCTTGGTGAGGGCGAGCATCCACCAAGAAAAGTTATCAACAAAATTTGACTCGTGATGAGGTAAAGGATTAGTTAATATTTGGAGATTTTAATTAGGATCCACTATTGATTTATTCCCTTTGTCATTCACACCAACAACCTAGATGACATTGGAGTCGATGAGGTCTTGAACTTCATGTTTAAGACGCATACATCTTTCAGTGTCATGGCCAACATAGTGGTGGGATTGACAAAAGGCCTTCGCATCAAAGGAAGATGATTGCATCTTACTTCGATAAAGAGGTATAATAGGTGGAAGCTTGATGAGATTGCTTTGCAAAAGTTGTGTCATGATAGCATAGAGAGATTTAGATAACAATGTGAAGTTTCTTGTTTTTTGTTTCAATTTATAAGTGGAGGGAGCAGGAGATGGTGCTTCCACCACATATTTTCTTATGTTACTCACTAAAATCTCATTTATCTGGATGAATTTTTTGTTTTGTCTTTTGAAAGAGTGATTGTGAGAGGATTTGAATTGACCAACTAGAGCTAATGAGGGATTATTCTCATACTGACTAATCAAAAGTTGAAAATCACAAAGAGCCATGGAAAGATGAGTAAAAGAATCATATTGCATCAACAATATCTTATCACATATGTGAGTTTGTAAGTTTCCTATAAAGATCCTTTGCACATCAACATCTAGAATAGATGTTAGACTTGTGAGAAAAGGCCTTGATAACAACCCATAAAATCTGTTATTTTTTCTTTCATTTCATGTTTGCAAAGAACCAAGTCTATCAAAGAAACTTGAGGTCCAATGTTTTCTTGAAAATGCCCAAGGAACTTATTGACTAATTGTGAGAAAGAAATTATAGAATTAGGAGGTAGCGACAAAAGCCAATCCAAGGTTGTGCCCATGAGTGACCTAGGAAAGAGTTTTTCCAAGATTGAATCCTCAAAGAAGAAATCACTACACATAGTGGTAAAGACTACCACATGGTTGTTAGGGTCTCCCTTCCCATTATATTTCTCAAAGCAAGGGGTCTCAAACTTCTCAAGCATTGAAGTTCTTAGGATGGAATAGGATAAAGGGATATTGATATAATATTAGGTTTAGGTGGACTATTGCTCATGCTAGCCAATTGTTGTTGGATGGAGGTCATATTTCTCAACAATTGGTTTATGATGGGATTAGAAGCTGAATCAAGTAGAGATTGGAATGAATTGGAAGGACTAGGTGATGGTGTATGAGTAGCCTTTTGGAATGTGATAGGAGGTTTAGATTTAGGTGGAGTGATGTTAGGTATGGAATTTATGTAACTATATGGAATGGTACTATAATGGGTGAACAAGATTCCCAGTGGACAACCCAACACATGTGGTAGCACTATTACTTGGTTGTCTAGTAGTGGTGAGAATAGTAGAAGTATAAGTAGGAATAGGATGTGTTGGTATGGGTGCCGACACTTGAGTGCCTATGTGATTAGAAGAATTGACATTGGTGATGATTTCAATGCAACTAGATGTAAATAGAATGTTGTGCACTATATGTGCAAGGCCATGCAAGACTTCCAACCCTTCTTCATCTTTGAGCAAAAGACTTCGTAGACTCTCAACAACAAGGATGGCCCTCAGCTCTGTGTTCTGAGCTTACAAATTGCTGGAAATTAGCCAACTCAGTGTCTAATCTTTGAATTTGAGCTTCAGTAACATGAGCCACAAGGTCATCAATGTTGACAGATTCATGGAAGTTTCATGCTTTAGGAAAATACGAAGTAGGGATATTAGGAAGAAGTGTTTGACCTTCTTGTGTGATAAGACTAGGAACTTGGGATTCTGATGTGTTGATATCATCATTATGCAAAGCATTAGAACCCATGATTCGAAGACTTCTTCGCACAAGAATGTTAGAATTGGGACACTGGGTCACAAAGCTCATAAAGCATCTACAAGCTTTAGTAACACACAAGATGCACCAATAGAAGAAATGAATGATGAAGAAAAATAAGGATTTGAGTTTTTGTCTAAGTGAAGCAATGTTTTATTCAAATGTAAACAAACATGATGCACACAATATATCCTTGATAAAATTCAACTCTACTCAAATCCACTTAAATATCAACAATGTTAATATTTAAATCAAAACCAAATTTCAATTCTTTTTTTCAAAATGCAACAAACCAAAATTGTTCCTATCTTCAATTTTCAATGCAACATGACAATTGTAATGTTGTAGAACAACGTAAAATCAGATTTGGAATACAAATGATAGCCAAAAAATCTGAAATTAAACTATCAATCATAAATCGTAGATTCCAATATTAACTAGGTTTTCACAAAATGCAACTTTTATAACAATTTCTAGCAATGAGAAGGATTCAAATGCATAATGAAACAATATGAAATGATTAAGTACTATGATACCTGTAATGTAGGAAAAAAGGGGATGATGGGATTTATAGTTGATTGAACTAGATCCTCCTTTCACTACACACATTCAAGGACATTTAACTAAGTTGAATCACAACTTCTACAAGAGGATTCATCTACAAGTTGGTTGTCACTTGGAATGATAGGGAAATTTGGAATTGATTGATTGATGTATTAATTTTAGTCTAATTTAGCTTAAAACCCTAATTAGTCAAAATCGTAAAGAAACAAATGAAACTTGACAAATCCTTCTACAGAAATAGACTAAATATGGATCAGATACATACCAAATTTTGAGTTTTGGAATCCTTAAAAAGTTGAGGGCTAAAGAGCAGGTGGCCAAGCCCAAGGTGCTACTTTTTCAGGGGCTTTGAGATCTTTTCCGGCACTGATTGCAACCACTTCAGAGATTCTCCATGACACAAAACTAAGGGGCAAAAGAGCGGGTGCCCAAGCCCTTCCTGAGCTATTTCCCAACTTTTTCTTTAGATTCTTATTCCTTATGCTCTGCAACTTCTCTCTTCAAGATCCAACACTTGTCACCAGCAATCACAAGAGAGGGGTTGGGGGTCGTGGTGTTTAGGAGCTTACCTCGGTCAAGCCCAGGAATGGCATTCAAACCTTCCAACATTGTTGTTAGATAGAGAGTGTGTGTCCTTGTAGGACAGAGGAAAAAACAAATTGATAAATGATTGATTAAAGCACAAATAGATATCACCTCGAAGGTGTAGCTCTCACGTAGATGAAGATCCTTCACAACATGAGAAGATGAAGCCAAATCTACAATAATAAACACAACAAACACAATTCTGCTCTACCACAATGAATGCCTTGAATGCTCTAAAATCATAAGTTCGCCAAAATATCATAATCATCTTCTAGTTTACAAATGAAGTCCTAAACATGCTTATATATGCATTCCCGCTTTAACTTTGTACATCAAACTTAAGATGTCGGCAAGGAACACCTCTAACAGTAACTTTATTGACATTAAAATTAGGGACCCCGCCAAAATAGGCAAGGGCAAGGGCGTGGGTGCCCTTTTCCTAGGACCTATTTTGGGATAGGGTTAAGCTCTGCAATGTCCCTCATGTCCCATTTGTCATGGGTTTCAGGGTATTTTTTCTCAGGATTCAATTCTAAATGAAAATCAAGGGACTTGGGAACTAAACTTAGGAGGTAAAAGTCCTAGGGGGACATTTTACAACATAACATTTAGCCCCCACTTTAATATATGTATGATCTTACGACCCATACATGCATTAAAGTACAGTCAAAACACAACAAATACGCCAGGCACTTGAAGCTAATGCATACATAAAGATCGAGGAACTATTCATAGCCCCTAGTCTCTAGTAAGCATTAGAGAAAACGCATTACAGGCACATAAAACATGGAGAAGACAATAACAGGCACACAAAACATGGAGAAAACAGTAACAGGAACACAAAACATAGAGAAGATAGCATTGAAGACACATAAAACATGATGAATACAGTGATATAGCATTGATATAGCATTTTCATATTATATTCCTAACATCTTCATATACATACCAAACCCTAAAGGAGAAAACATGCCAAACAAACCTTGAGTGTAGGTGTAGCTTGGCGCTACACACACACGAGAGGGTAAAACATGCCATACAAAGCCCAAGTGGGGCTTAACCACACAATGGGGAAAATACACAGAAGACATGAAATACACGAGTGTTGTATAGCATGTCATAGACATATTATACATCTTAAACATGACAAACAAGGAGATGGAAGGAGCTTATTTCTAATTCCCACCATCTCAAACACACTACAGGTACCCCTGATGGTTAGGCTAATGCCACAACAACCACCAAAGACACTCTTAAGGGAGGATAGTCTCAAGATCCAACCCTACCTCCACAAAGGACTTTTGAAATAAAAGGATGTGCAATAGCTCAAGAGATACACCATCCCGCCTCTAGAGAGGGCTTTTGAATAAAAATGATACGTACTTACTCAAGAAATACATTATCCCACCTCCGTAGAGGGCTTCTTTGATTGTAATATAGATAAAGATGTGTACTCGTGCCGAAGATACAATATCCTGCCTCCGCAGATACAAACACTCTTCATTAGTACCAAAATCATCAGACAACTTACCATTATAGATGCCCCCACCTTAAGGTGGTTGATGTCATGTACCGATATCAAGCATGTTAAGGTAGATAGAAATACACAAGGGAACAAGAGCTTTTGGAAAGCCCATGCCCCCAAAGGTGACATGTGCTTACGGTCACCGAATGTTCCCACAAACACATTTTAATCTAAGCAAAACATGAAAGCTATGCATGAAAATAAAGAAGCCAAGGCTACACATATGGGATCAAATCTAAGTATAGCTGTTGGGCTTATAGTGCAGGCATCTTAGAAGTGAGTGTAACAACAAGGTGAGATACAAAACAATGAAAGTGCATGGAGCAGATGTATTACATATTATGTAATTAGGATTCAAATCTTGTTTTATCATCTTGTGGGAGTTGGCATGGTGATGTGTCATCCTACGTGGAAGGTGACAACATGTAAATTTGTCCTCACATGAGGAGATAGGTGTCCCACTTAGTGATATGAATATTTTTCCATGTGTCGGCATCTTGGATAGTGTGTAAGGGAATATTGACCGAAACAGTCATGACAGATTCCTATGACAAATCTATGACGTGTAAGAGTCGTAAATGGAAGATTCTATGACAGGTGAAGACATGTGTCATAAGGCATCTTGGAAGAAGGCATATTTGGGCACTCCAAGGAGGGTTATGACTTGTTGTAAGAGAATATGTTGTTTTAGCGTATGTATGATAGATTCTCTTATAGTTGTAAGATATGATAGCTATGACGGATTCTATGACAGTCGTAAGTGTCGTAATAGTATCTATCATTGCCCAACTTGGGAATAGGCGACCTCTTTGGGATGGGGTGATATGACAAGTGTCATGAACATCCTACATTGTTGGACAAGTATCCATAGGCATCGATTTTGGGCCATGAGGCCATGTTGGACACCCATCTCAAGATAGAGCCATTTTTGCCTTGTATCTTCTATATAAATAGGTGCTTTTGGAGAGGATATGTATTATGTGATTGACAGGTACTATTATGCTACCAAATCATCTCCAAATGCAAGTGTTGGAGACTCCTACAAGAGAATTGGCTCTGAAACTGTATTGTAACCTTGATTGTTTACTGGAATACATTTGAGCTATGTTTTGGAGTGTGGGGTTTTTCACCCGTAAGGGTTTTCCCCACGTATATCTTGTCTCTCTCTCTTCTATTTTCTTTCTGTGTGTCTGTGTATTGCTGCAATATCTCTATTGTTGGGTTAATAACATTGTAATTGTAAAGGATAAAAAGAATTTGCACTCTTCTCTCCTCATTAGATTAGTGTAGGAAGTGATTTCCTCACACCTAGCTTCCTTTCAGTTGGTATCAGAGCTTGATCAGCTTTGGTCCTAGTTGTAGGGTAGGGGTTTTTTGAGCTAATCTTAGGTTGAGTGGGAACTTTGTGTAGATTATTCTATAATCTTGTTGGACGAAAGAGATGGCAAGCACATCCGGAAGATTAGAGGTGGAGAAATTCAATGGCACAAATTTTAAGTTATGGAAACTTAAGATGGAAGACATGCTTGTTGATCGAGACCTATGGAAAACTATTTCTGGTGTAAAACCAACTGCAATGGCACAAGTTGATTGGGATCTCAAAGATCAAAAGGCTAAGGGTCTCATAAGACTTAGTCTAGCTGATTCTGTCCTATTAAATGTCTATGAGGAGAAGACCACGAAAGATCTTTGGAAGAAATTGGGAGATGTTTATTAGGCCAAATCCCTGGTGAATAAACTTTTTCTAAGAAAGAAGTTGTATTCTCTGAGGATGGAGGATGTAGGATCTATTGTAGATCACCTGAATGCCTTCAACATCTTAATTGCACAATTGACATCCGTTGGTGTGAAGATGGAGGAGGATCATTGTATGACCTTGCTTTGTTCGTTGTTGAACTCGTGGGATCATCTTGTTATGGCTATTGGGAGCACCACATCCACTTTCACAATAGATGAAGTGGGATCTTTGCTGTTAACTGAAGAGATGTGGAGAAAGTCATCTAAGGTAGCCAAAGAGGCTCTTGCAGTTTGTGGAAGACCAAAGGAAAAATGGAAAAAGAAGGACAAGAAAGCTCAGAAGGGCAGATCCAAATCTCATGGGAGATCCAAATCTCCTAGAAAGTCTAAGGCTCTCTGTTGGAACTGTGGAAAAACTAGGCATTTCTGAAAGGAATGCAATGAAGAAAAGAAAAAGAACAAGAAGAATGTCCCAAATTCATATTCTAACAAGTCACAAGATGATGGTGATGCCTTCATCGCAGCCCTGGCCACCCATGCATCTAATGATGTGTGGTTGATTGATTCTGGTACATCATTCCACATGACCTCACATTGAAGTTGGTTCAAGAAGTGTGAAGAGTTCGATGGTGGAAGAGTGTACTGGGTGACAATTCCCATCTAAAGATTGTTGGTCACAGAAGAGTCTCCATCTGATTCCCTGATGGATGAGTGAAGGGGATCACTAGGTTTATGCACATCCCAGGCTTGGGACAAAACCTGCTTTCTATAAGTATGTTGAATGATGCAGGTGTACAGGTTGTCTTTTCGAATGATGGATGCAAGAGGACTAGAGGATCTATGGTGCTTGTGAAGGGTACTCGAAGAGGTACTCTGTTTTAGCTGGAGGCATGCACTTCACAGTGCAATAGTTCTTCTGACTCGAAGAAAAGAGTTGCAGTCACTTCATCCCCACCATCTAAACAAGTAGTGAAGAAATATATTGTAACAAATTTTGATGGTAGTGCATCTTGTGTACCCAAGGGTGCTCATGCTTTGGAAGTTAATCTTCCTACTGAAAAGACTATGTTATGGCATTTGAGATATGGCCACATTGGTGAGAAGGGTCTTAGAACCCTAAAAAATAAAAACCTTGTTGAGGGGTTAAATGATTGTAATCTTGTTTGACTTTTGCGAACATTGGGTATATGGAAAGCAAAATTGTGTTCAGTTTTACTCTAGTTCTCACAAGTCTTTTGGTGTATTGGATCTTATTCATTCTGATGTGTTTGGTCCTGTTAGTGTTCCTTCAATTTCCAAATATGTATACTTTGTATCTTTCATAGATGATTATAGTAGAAGGACATGGATTTATTTTCGCAGAAGCAAGACTGAAGTCTTTAGTCGGTTTAAAGAGTTTAAATCTTTTGTTGAGAATCATAGTAAAAAGATTAAGTGTTTGAGAACTGACAATGGTGGTGAGTTTTGTTCAGCAAAGTTTGATAAGTTCTGTAAAGAGCAAGGGATTGAAAGATATAAGACAACTCCATACACCCCGCAGCAAAATGGAGTTGCAGAGAGGATGAATAGGACACTGATGGAGAGGGCTAAGAGTATGCTTAGTGGAGCAAGCCTCGAACAAAAGTTTTAGGCTGAAGTTGTAACCACTACTTGCTACCTGGTAAATAGGTCTCCTACATCAGCTCTTGTTGGTAAGATACCTATGGAGGTGTGGTCTAGTAAGAAGCCTTCAGTTACACATCTTCATGTTTTTGGTTGTGAGGCATATGCACATGTGCCTAGGGAGAAACGGTCTAAATTAGAGAACAAGGTTGTTAAGTGTATTTTCATTGGCTATGGAGTCGGTGTGAAAGGGTACAAGCTTTGGGATCCTATGGCTAAAAAAGTGTTGTATAGAAGAAGTGTTATCTTCAGAGAGCTAACACTTTCTTTCATTGTTCTACAGCCAGAATAGATAGAAAAGAAAGATGTGGTTCAGTTTCCTTCTACCCTTGAGAAGACTGAACCGACAGATCCTATGAGACCTGATGATGAGGAGAGCTCTAGCAGCTTTGAAAGTTCAGAAGAAGTAGAACCTCAACCTCGGCCATTGAGGAGGTCTACACGAACAAAGAAGCAACCTGATAGGTTTGGTTATTCATTACTTGATTCTAGTTGTGATTTTGCCTTGCTTACTAACACTGATGAGCCTAGCACTATGACAAAGGCTATGGGAATGAAAGATGCAAGTTCTTGGAAGGAGGCCATGGAAGATGAGATGGCTTCTTTAGAAAAGAATAAAACATGGGACTTGGTGCCTTTGTCTGAAGGACAAAAACCTGTTGGATGCAAATGGGTGTTCAAGAAGAAATTTGGTGCAGATGGCAATGTTGAAAAGTACAAGGCTAGACTGGTTGTGAAGGGGTATTCACAAGTGGAGGGAATTGATTATGGTGAAATTTTCTCTCCCGTTACAAAGCTAACATCTATTCGATTCCTGTTGTCTCTTGCAGTAGCTTCTGACTTAGAGGTGGAGTAGATGGATGTGAAGACAACATTCCTTCATGGTGATTTGGAGGAAGAGATTTACATGTCACAGCTAGAGCATTACATAGAGAAAGGTAAAGAAAATTTGGTTTGCAAGTTGAAAAAGTTTTTGTATGGTTTGAAGCAGTCTCCTAGGATGTGGTACTTGAAGTTTGATGCCTTTGTGTTGTCATTTGGATTTCTGAGATCAAAATCAGATCATTGTGTGTATTATAAATTTGACAATGATCACATTCTCATTATTGCATTGTATGTTGATGATATGTTGTTAATTAGGAATGGTAAGAATATGATTTCTGATTTGAAGTCTCAGTTGTTAGCACAGTTTGAGATGAAAAATCTAGGGGCAGCCAGGTACATTCTGGGAATGGAAATCAGAAGAGATAGAGCTAATAGAAAACTTTGGTTAAGCCAGAGTAAGTATGTGAAGACCATGTTGGATAGGTTTAGCATGGCAGATTGTAGACCATTGTGTGTTCCTATTTCATTGGGGACAAAGTTGTCTATTAATGATTATCTAAAATCTCCTAGTGAGGTGGACATGAGCAGAGTACCTTATACTAGTGTTGTTGGCAGTCTGATGTATGCTATGGTCTGCATAAGACCAGACATTGCCCAAGCAGTGGGAGTCCTTAGTCGATTTATGGCTAATCCTGGTCGGGTATATTGGGATACAGTTAAGAGAGTGTTCATATATTTGAGGGGTACTTCTGAGTATTCCATATGTTATCATGGTAATGTTACAAGACCTCCACATTCTATTTGTATTTGTGGATTCATGGATTCTGATTGGGAGGGTGACACTAATAGCAGGAGATCCACCAGTGCCTATGTGTTCACTATGTTCGATAGTGCAATTAGTTAGATGAGTAAGCGACAACCTGTGGTTGCTTTGTCCATGACAGAAGCTAAGTATATGGCAGCAACTCATGCTTGTAAGGAAGCTATTTGGCTTAAGAGATTGTGTTCAGATATTGGTGTTGATGCAGGACATATTACTATTTGTTGTGACAGTCAGAGTGCGATTTGCCTAGCAAAAAATCTAACATTCCATGCCAGAACAAAGCATATTGATGTACAGGTTCACTTCATGCGAGACATGGTAGAGGATGGGAAGGTGAATTTGGAGAAGGTAGATACTTTGAAGAATGTTATGGATGCATTGACGAAACCAGTGGGCACAGAGAAGTTTAGATGGTGTTCGGAGTCTATGGACCTCTCGGCCTATAGCAGTTAAACCCTATTATTTCCATTGGCTCTTACAAGGTGTTTGACAAGTGGGAGAATGTTAGGAATTAAGGTGTCTCAACCTTGGTAATTCCTTATATTATTTCATTGTATTTATTTATTTATTGCATATTATGTAATTAGGATGCAAATCTTGTTTTGTCATCTTGTGGGAGTTGGAACGGTGATGTGTCATCTTATGTGGAAGGTGACAACATGTAAATTTGTCCTCACATGAGGAGATAGGTGTCCCACTTAGTGGTAGGAATATTTTTCCATCTTTTAGCGTCTTGGATAGTGTGTAAGGGAATATTGACCGAAACAGTCATGACAGATTCCTATGACAAATCTATGATGCGTAAGAGTCGTAAATGGAAGATTCTATGACAGGTGAAGACATGTGTCACAAGGGATCTTTGAAGAAGGCATCTTTGGGTGTTCCAAGGAGGGTTATGACATGTTGTAAGAGAAAATACTATTTTTAGCCTATGTATGATAGATTCTCTTACAACTGTAATATATGACAGCTATGATGGATTCTATGACAATCGTAAGTGTCATAAGAGTATATATCATTGCCCAACTTGGGAACAGGCAACCTCTTTGGGATGGGGTGATATGGCAAGTGTCATGAACATCCTACAGTGTTGGACAAGTGTCCATAGGCATGGGTTTTGGGCCATGAGGCCATGTTGGACGTCTATCTCAAGATAGAGCCATTTTTGCCTTGTATCTTCTATATAAACAGGTGCTTTTGGAGAGATGTATTATGTGATTGACAGGTATTGTTATGCTGCCGGATTGTCTCTAGATACAAGTGTCGAAGACTCCTGCAAGAGCATTGGATCTAAAATTGTATTGTAACCTTGATTGTTTACTGGAATACATTTGAGTTGTGTTTTGGAGTGTTGGGTTTTTCACCCGTAAGGGTTTTCCCCATGTATATCTTGTCTCTTTCTCTTCTATCTTATTTATGTGTGTATGTGTATTGCTGCAATATCTCTGTTGTTGGGTTAATAACACTATAACTATAAAGGATTAAAAGAATTTGCACTCTTCTCTCCTCATTAGATTAGTGTAGGAAGTGATTTCCGCACACCTAGCTTCCTTTCATATTGTTATGATTTGTTAGCAAAGATAATTATCCACCGAGTTAGATAGAAACATTAGAAGAAGGTAAACAATAAAATGAGAGAGGAGAACAAGTGCCTTAGGATCGTCACGTAGGAGGATGTCCCAGGTCATCAACCACAATGCTAAGCCCCTAAGGCACGACACACAACAATAAAATAGAGGAGAGGAACAATATAGAAGAATGATGATACAAATAGAAGAATGGTCACAACCTCTGTTGTCTCCTTGTATCCTTGACCTTACAAGAGTATCAAGGGTCATCCAAGGAGACCTAAACAACACATAGCACAACATGGGGAGATCACAACATGAATCTAACAACATATATATCTAGGAGGAGGCCACCCTTGAGAGAAACTAGAATAGGTGATACAACAAGTGTGGCTTAAAGAGGGAGAAATACTTACCTGATTCAAAGGGATATTTCTTGGCAGACAATTCTTGTCTATTAGCCCAAGATATCTCACAATCATTTTAGTCTTGTTGATAGTGCATTAACATTGAGTTTAGGATGGTGAGAGGCCTTGGTGGGCTTCAAAGAACAGTATCCAATACCAGATGTGTAATTAATTCTAGCAACTTGTAAAAGTACTTTGATTCCTTGTTGATTTACACCACATCCATTACCTGCATATGCACAATTTTTGTATAAAATATGAAATCCACGACCATAGAGGGAGTCCATTTCTTTAGAGGATGGAGAGGCTTCGTAGGTGTCATAGTCTGTAGTATAAGTAAGAGTATTGTCTTTGTTTTCGACCAAGGATGTTTTAGTTTTCTTAGATGTTTCAAAAGTTTGTTTGGATGAAATCAACGTGACTTTTGATGTGTCAAAGTTATTAAGTTTATATTCCCCCATATAGGAAGGAGTAAAATCTAATGAACCCCAGTTGTCACCAAAAAGTGCATTTGAAGGTTTAGAGTCTTGCACAACATTATCTATGGCAAGAGACATTGATGAATCCACTTGTAAGTTGTTTAGACTTTGCTAATTGTTAACTTTTTTTTGTGTTTCAATATGTAAACAACTATTTAGTTCAGGATCGACTTCAATGGTGTAGATCTTGTTTTGATAAATAAACTTTATTGATCTATGAAGGGTAGATAGAACTACCCCCATGGCATGGATCCATGGTCTACCAAGGATCATATTATATGAAAGAGAACCAGGCATGACATGAAAAATGGTAGATAAAGTTGCGAGTCCAACCTTTATAGGTAAAGTTATGGTACCCATAGATTTTCTACCAACATTATCAAATCCACGAATGCTAATTATATCTGATTTCATTAAAGATGTTTCAATCTTGATTTTGTGTAGTAAGTCAATGTCATAGACATTAAGAGTCGATCCATTGTCAATCATAACTTGCTTTATCAACTTTTTATCTATCATGGCAAATATTATAAGTGGATCATATTCAGCTTTACTTGGACCAGTATTTCATGTTGTTGAAACAAAATATCTATTTTTGTCGCATGCATATAATCTAACAGAGCTGCTACATCATTTGGCTTAACAACAGGTGGTACAATCACCTTTTGTAAAGCTTCTTGGAGCATTCCATGATATGTAGGTGATGTTTGTATTAAATCCCAAAGAGAGATCTTAGCCAGAGTAGTGCAAAGCTATTCGACAAGATCATATTCTTGATGACTTTTATGAGTAAGATGAGGTGGTGGAGGGAGCATAGGTTGAGAACATGGAAGAGAGACAGACACATGAGGTGCTTTCTTACTTTGCTTGTTATTATTGGTGTTGTATGTGTGAGCAATCACATTGCGATGTGGTTGTTACGACACATTTTGAACACCTTGATTTCTTTGAGTGATTTGTCTTGCATAGTTTAGAATCTAATTCGGGGATCGAGGTGGTTTTAGATCTCCTTGAACCGTAATCACTAGTTTTAAGCAAGAAGGTGCATTAGGTGCCCCTCTCACAACCATCTTAGGAACATTGCTACACTTATCTAGTAACCCCTTAGTAGGTGGAATAAGTCTATTAGTGAAGATTGAATTAACTTTGTTTTCCTCTTGATTATGTCCAACATCTATCCCTAAAGGATTTAATATGAAAGACCTTTTCTCATCCACTAATGCTTCATCTTGGCCAGGGAGAGCATTGGAATGAAAGGAAGGTAAGGTGTTGTTAGGAAGGTTGGTAGTGATTGTATCATTAGTGAGGTCTAAGGGACTTGAATTTACAACCAAAGTAGAGTTATCCATGGTCTTCTCATCTAAGGTTCTTGAACATTCAACTATAGGAGTAGGATAACTTATGGAATCATCATCATCATCATATATTTTAGCTATTAGTGTTACCAAAAATATTGTCAAAGTTATTAAACTCAATCAATAAACCAATAATCTCAATAGAAATTGCAAATAACAAAGATTCAAATAACAAAGAACAAATTATGCAAACCTTGCTACTTTGCTGATTCCATTGTTCACCTAGTCTCAATCGATCTTTGTATGTGAATAGAAGCCCTCAGAAAGCGTACTTTTCAAGATGACGATGAAGAGATGGCTATGATACTTCTTGTAATGAAGATGCGCTTCAATACAATAAAAGGGTGATCACAAGCTATGGATGGATTTGGGTGCCAAAGGTGCGTTATTAATTCTGCAGAGTAATGATACTAAAAGCTTGGATGATTGAAATGGAAGAAGAGGGTTCAATTTATAGACTCACGAGAGAGAAGATCAACGATATATAAAGAATGAGAAGATCAACAGTATAGAAGATTTGAGAGAATGTGCACGAATAGAAAGAAGACAAGTGTCACACAAAAGTTGTTTTGTTTGAGTTAACTGCTTTCTTTTATAAAAATAAGATATGCTTTCATAAATTAGAATGTTTTTTTTCTAATTTAAGAGTTATTGATAAAAACAAAGTTGATTGAGTCAGTTAACTCAACTTGCGATTTGCTTTTTGCATGATTTAAGAGAAATTAAATAATAAATTATTTAACTTTGTGTGCATGAAGAAGAAGACTTATTTTTAGAAGATTTGGAAGATTTTTAGAAGAATTTGAAGATAAGAAAGCATATAAAATAAATAAATTTATTTAATTATTTGTGCATGATTTGGAAGAATAAATAAACTATTTGATTGTATTTTATTTTTAGAGATTGAGAGAATTTAAATAAATTTGATTGATTTATTTAAATTTGGAAGAATGAATTTGACTTAATTAAATAATTAAGAATTATTTAATTGCTTGGGAGAATTTAATTAAATAAAGGATTTTATTTAATGATTGGAAGACATTAGAAGAGGTAATTAAATAATTTGATATTTAATTAACTTAGAGGAATATGAATCAAATAAATAAATAAATTGACTTATTTATTGATAGAGGAATTAGAATGAAATAAATATTAAGAATATTTATTTAGACCAAGTCGTGTCATTTTTAGGCGTATACATTTTGCCCCTCTTTGATGCAATGCAGTTTACAGCGTTGCTTCAAAGAATAAGAATTTTTGATAATGATACATGCCCCAGTTTGCCCCTGGTACAAGTTTAACAATGGTAGGATGCCCCTCGAGAGATTGGATGGGAAGAAGGTAGAAGGATGTGAGATGGACAATCTCACAATGAAGAAGGAGAAATAGGTTAGGTTTGAAGAAAAATAGGTCACGGTTCAAAGAAACGGGAAGAAATGGGCCTGGGAAGTAGTCATGGTCGCCACATAGCTAGTTAGGGTTCACTTGCTATATATAGGAGCTGGGTCCACAAATCTAGTCATTTGCACACTTGGCGTTTGTTGATTGTTCTCTTGAGAGCTTAGGAGAGCATAGGAGAATAGAGAAGTTGGTATAGAGATAGATATTCCATGCGAGGAGCACCGGTTTGAGTGAGTCTGATGGTTCGATCGGCCAGCTGACGCAGGACCACCGGTATGTAGTTCGAAAAAACTCACCTGGGGTCATTTATTAGTGCAATGAATGCTAGGGAAAGTTTAGGTAAATGGATGAGTCATTTCATAGTTCAACGCATATGCCATGCGAAACTGCACTTTTGATATGTTTCGGTGCATGTACGGTATGAATCGACGCATATACAAGTTCTGCGCATGCATGATATAAGTCGGCACATATGTTATGTGACTGCACTTTTAGGATGTCTAGCTGCACATGCATGGAAAGTTGTGCATGTGTTAAGAAACTGTGCACATGCTCAATGTTTCGGTGCATTCATGGAGAAGTTGCGCATTTTCTATGAATCAGCGCATTTGTGACCTATTTCGGTGCATTTGCACTAGGGTAGTTAGTGTACTTAATGAAATTGACTCGATTGGCATCTTGCTTGATGCGTCAATCAATAAGCTATCTCCAAGATTGCAGGAATCTAGTCAAGAGATGTTTATGCTATTGTGATCAATTTTGACATGTTAAGTAAGTGATATGATGCTTTAGATATGACTAAGTAGTTATGCAATTTTGGTTGACACATTGCTTTGCTTGATTGCAGGAGGACATTCGTGATGTACTTATGTCGCTGGAGCAGTTTCCCTTACCATTGTTGCAGTGGTACATGCTCACGGAGATGGATCAAGAGGCTCTTGGCGCTATGGGACTAGATTATGTGTGCTTCATGCCCAAGGTTCGTGCGAACCTTGGTTTGTTGACTACCACTGTGGAGTGATTCCACAGCAAGGATGGGACCTTTCACTTATCGACTGGTGAGATGGCGATTACTCTAGAGGACATCTATAGGATTATGCACTTGCCGATACAAGGTGAGCTTGTAGAGTATGATCTGCAGCGGGATGCAGGATTGGCAAAGTGCAGGCGAGTTTTTGATGACGCAGAGCTTGAGGGTCAGGTGATCTCTTGGCAGGATATTCATGATTACTATGACTACTTCCCAGGGACAGTGGCAGGATTGATCGGGGGTGTTGTTTGCCCTGATAGGAGGTCGCATGGCTTCCCTATTGGTTGGGGTTTAGGACCATGGAGCGGATGGTTACAAAGGGCACCCATTTTGCATGGGGTGTCTGTGTTTTGGTGCACTTATACCATGATATGCATCAGATGGTATACCACAGGGGTGCCAGTTTGTCAGCAGGTACCTCATTACTTCAGTTTTGGCTATGAGAGCATATTACGATTACTCAGCCGATATGTGTCTTTTCCAGGCAGAGGGGTGAGTTGTATAGCTATGGATATGTAGGTGTTATTTCTTAGCACAAGCTTGGAAAGCTTGAGTACTGGAGACACGTGCTAGACAATGTAGATAGAGTTGTCTAGCGTCCCTATCTAGATTGCGAGCCTTAGGATGATGAGGATGACGAGCTGCCTTACTGCTTTCAGAATCGGTGGCTCATTGGGAGGACACGGTTTATTCTAGAGAGGCAGATTGTTAGCAGGGTTCGACGACAGTTTGGCAGGATACCGGGCATGTCATAGGGGCAGGCCCGGTTTGCACGCACACATGCAAAGGGTTCAGATGGGGCACAGTTACTTCTTACAAGGAGGCACTAGCAAAGTTCTAGCAGACTCCTTATGTGGCTTGGCCAATGAGGAGGGAGGTGATAGACACAGGGATGACACCTGATTATGAGGAGTGGTTGGCTGCTCATCCTTTCCCAAGATATTCAGGACCGGGAGAGTTGGTTTCGCGCCTTGATGAGGAGGATTCAGACAATGAGGAGCAGATGAAGGAGGGGAAGACAAGGATGGGGTGATGGAGATGATGGAGGTGATGGAGGAGGAGGAGGAGGTGGTGGTGGAGATGGAGGTGATGGAGGAGGAGGAGAAGGAGATGGAGGTAGAGATAGAGGAGGAGAGCTTGGGAGGGATCCTCCTAGCAGCAGCAGGTAGTGCATCCACAGGTTGTACAGTAGGTACAGATGCCGGCACTAGAGCATGTGCCTTAGCAAGTAGTTCAGCAGCAGGTAGTTCAGCAGCAGGCTACACCATAGCAGGTGCCACAAGTTTAGATTCCTCAGGCTCCTACCCAACCTAAGTTACAACAGCAAGCTATTATTACGCTACAGGGACAGGTGAGGCAGCTCCTAGTGGCAGAGCCCCAGAGAGAGGCAGATGCACAAGTTTTATCTGGACTCACTGCAGAGTGGGATGCAGCATTGGCGAGGGTGCGGTCCTTGAGACTGGAGAGAGACGCGGCCCTAGCCGCCTCAGGCACGAATGGGGCCATTGCATTTTTGGTTACACAGGTGCAACAGGCTCAGGTGCAGAAGGCTCAGGCGCAGCTTGCATAGGTTTAGGCAGAGATTTCTAGGGCGCAGGCCTAGACTTAGTATTACAAAGGACTGTACCATAGGGTTGTGCCAGTGGATCAAAGGGAACCCAGCTTCAGGAACCAATCAGTAGCCGATACATCTCAGAGGGCAGGGGGTTCACAGTCTGCAGATTCGGCGATGGGCCCATAGCAGTCAGGGGCTAGCAAAGGTGGGGATGGAGAGGGTAGTGCTAGGAGCAGTGTCCCATGGTAGTAGGGCTAGCTAACACTACACTTGTACCAATTTTGGCTTTATGTATACACTTTTTGATGGCTCAAATAGCCTGATATGTACATACTTGTATCATTTTGTACCAAGACATGTATCATTATTTTTTTGTGATGTATACCCTTTATATGATTGGACTCAGAGGTAGACTTTGATATGTTGTACATTTGGAAATGTTTGATGTTTATTTATATGATGATGCAGCTATTTATGATCTACATGTAGTTTTTTATGCTATATGTCATGGATGCGTTCTATCTTATGATGTTTCATATGCGATGCACATGTTTATTATGTCTATATGATGTTATGTGATGGATCTATTGGATGCACATTATTATTTTTATGTCTATATGATCTGATGTAAACTTAGATGATTTCATGTATGCACCTAATATGCAAATGTTCTCTATATGATTATGTAGTTTATGTGATGATCTACATGTACTTGTCTATGTTTTTGATTTTTTTCTGTTGACACTATGTTATGATGCAAATGTGTATGGATCATCTTAATGCACTATTATCTATGCAAATGATTTAATCATGTTTAATTACTATCTCATGTGATATGATATGCAAACTATGCTATGTTTTTGTTATGTCCAAATGTACTCAATCGACACAGAAATGACATAATGATAGATAGAAGACTGACTCGGTAGAAGAAATGTGAATGAAAGGATCACAAGATTTTATTTGTAAAACATGGATACTCTGCACTTTTGGATCTTTATTGCATGAGATATGGGTGTAAATGGATACGATATGGATGCGAAATGGTTTTTTTTCCATCTTGATATTGCAAGTATTTTGAAGTGCTTATTTTATCATCAGGCAACTTTTTTGGTACTTTTTCTGAATGTTGTAAGAAAATACAAGCATCTAGGTATAATTGAACTGAGATGACCTGAGTATTTCTTGCATATCAATAGACAAGGATTGCCCCCTTTCATGTTAGACCTCTAAAGTCCTCAATGATCTTTTGCTGATCATGTCATAAGACAAGGCTTCACATTACTAAAGATTAATCCACAAACAGTAAACAAAGAAAATAATCATGCCCCCATCATAGCATCTCTAGTTTTTGGCATCCTCGAGTAGCATAGAAAGATATGATAACAAAAATCAAGACGTTGTAACCTAACCTGATCACAACCATAAAACATTATTGCATTTAGATGTGTGTTTCTTGCCATAATTAGATAGAATCATTTAGAGTGATGTAGGTACTTGTTTGCTTTGCTTTGGAGAGGTTGGTGTCTTGCGCTGAGATTTTTGGTTGAAAGCAGGCTTTTGCTTGTACTTGCATGCATGCCTGGTAAAACGGACCCTAAGGGACTGACCTAGTGCCTCGAGGGAGCATTGCTAAATGGCCTTGCCTACGTGATGACGTAAAGGAAACGTAGTTTAGGGACTTGGACCATGTGGATGGACTAGAGGATAGACAACAAGGAATGGGACGGATGGGAAGTGGAGCGTTGGGGGCGCATTTGATAATGGCCTTGCCTACATGACGACTCAGAGGCAACATAGTTTGGGGTTGACCCTATGATACTGACGACAGACGCTATGCTAGGCTGACACTGTGGATAAGATACTAAATAAGACCTTAGTTGATAAGGCGACAAAACAGATAGAGCATCAAGTCATGATAGGTTATCGTTAGGTTACACAAGGTGTTTTATTATGAAACAGATATGGATCAGATGAGAAATGATTGTAGGAAGAATGGACACAAAGTGATTGGTTTCCCAAAGATGGAGAAGGTGGTTTATCACAAGTAACCCCTGTTTACTAGGTTTTCACCACTTGTTTTTATTTGCACAAAAGATGAAAGTACACATGACACCTGTTTGCTAGGTTTTCACCAGAGGACAATTTTTTTTGTTATTTTTCCACTTTTTCAATTTTTTTCGTATTTTTCTATTTATTTTTTTAATTTTTAATTTTGAATTTTTGTCCCCCTTACATTGGGGTTCTTTTAGGTATAGAACTGGCAAAAATGCATACTGTTGATTGGGTCATCGAACAGTTCACCCTCTAAAGTTGCTAACTGATATACCCCCAATTCATAGGTAGCAATGATGACATAAGGACCAAGCCAGTTGGGTTTGAACTTACCTTTCTTTTCCCGATCCTACTGATTACGGGGATTTTCTTTGAGTGTGAGATCACCAACATTGAATACCCTGGGACGGACCTTGTGATTGTAGCTTTGAGACATTCTCTGTTGATATGCCTTGAGATGGTTAAAGGCCTATTGCCTTCTCTCTTCCAACAGTTCTAACTCTTGCAATCTGGAAACTCTGTAGTCTTCATCAGTGATAAGACCTTTTAACTACACCCTTAAGGATGGTAACTCGACCTCAATGGGAAAAATGGCTTCTGATCCATAGACAAGGGCATAAGGGGTAGCACCTGTGGGAGTGCGTATACTGGTTCAATAGGCCCACAGAGCGGGATTCAGTTGTATGTACCAATCCTGGCCAGCATCGTTGACAGTCTTCTTGAGGATTTTCAAGATTGTTTTATTAGATGCCTCTGCTTGACCAATGCCTTGTGGATAGTAGGGGGTATAGAAACGGTGTTGGATTTTGAATTTGTCACAAAGCTCTTGGACATCCTGATTCTTGAAAGGTCTTCCGTTATCCCTAACAATGGATGAGGAAATTCCATATCTATAGATTAGGTAATTGAGGATGTGTTAGCACAGTAAAAATTTGAAATTTTTACTATCTCCTCAATCCATCATATTTGAATAAATCCTGAAGAATATCCTAAAAAGACCATAATAAAAATTTTATATGTTTCACAAGGTGTCTATGGATGAGCAATGTCAAATTTCTTCCAAGCAAGTCCATCGACAAGAGGTTGTGTTGCTTACGCCGATACATGAGGAATCGTTTGAAAAACAACCATCGGCGTGAGAATAGAGATCGGAAGAAGAATTATGGAAGTCACCGATGGAGTAAGTAACACCGATGACCTTACATCGGCAAGAGAGGCAAGTGGGCATACCGATCGGTATGACAGATATCTATCAGATGATTCTTTAAACGTTGCCCGACGGTATATATCATACTGATGAAGTACTTCGGCAAGAGTTTCACCGAACATCCTGTGGGGGGGTAACAAAACAAATAGCCATCGGCGAGAAGTAAACTATCGGGATAGGAAACAAGTAAGCCTCCGATGATTAGAGTCTTGGCGATAAGAGGGTTTTCGGCGAGACTCACAGCGATACACATCTATCGGGATAACTCGACATATCGGGGCAAAAGAATTAAGTCTTGCCGATTCACAAGTCACGGCAACCAAAAGATGTCGGTGACACTTTGATATACTTTGCCTGATAGAGAATACAAAAGGGCCGTCAGGAGGACGTTTTGGATCGGGATATCTTAAGAAAGTTATCCCGATAGTGTATGTTATTCTGATAAAGATAAAGTTCATGCATGAAGATGACTATCGGTGAGAAGTAAACTATCAGGATAGGAAACAAGTAAGCCTTCGATGATTAGAGTCTTGGCGATAAGAGGGTTTTCGGCGAGACTCACAGCGATACACATACCTATCGGGATAACTCAGTATATCGGGACAAGGGAATTGGGTCTCGCTGATTTACAAGTCACAGCGATCAAAAGGCATCGGTGACACTTTAACATACTCTGTCCGATGAAGGATATGAAAAGGGCCATCGGGGAGATGATTTGGATCGAGATATCTTAAAAAAACTATCCTGATAGAACATGGCATTCCGATAAGAATAAAACTTATACTTGTTGATACTCTAGCGGCGAGACAATAGCAAAGTCATCCCGATCCAAGGTAAAAATGACTATCGGTGAGACAACAAAGATCGGGGGAACACAGTTATACTATCCCGATAGTATTAATCACTCCGATAAAATCATATCGGTGGGACTCGCTATATCGCAGAGAGATCTAAAACCCTTGGCGATGAAGGAAGTCATGCCGATGGTTGCGCCCACTTAAGGTATGACATTACATAGCGTCGGGAAAATAATTGGAGGAAATGGTCACCCTTGATATAATCACCAGGAGCGCAGTTGATCTTACTGATTCTCACCGTGAGTAGGAGTATTTAGATCATCTGGCAAAAGTCTATTTATGGCTAAATAGAGCCTAATTAAGCTTATGAAATTATTGTTTATGTTGGTTAAATTCCCAAGAGACTTATTGAAGAGTTGTATCTCTTCATGAAAATATCTATATAAGTTTAAACAATCGATGCTGAAAAATCATCAGCAGTAGGAGATATTCACATATACATAATATACAATATTCCAAAATGACTATGTTGCATATTTTATTTGAAGAAGAAGTTTGAAGTTCTCTGATTCAGTATTTCTACTTTGGTATCAGTTATTTGTTGAAATTATTCAATTGTGTGGCTGTCTCCATTTCTGCATTTCCCTGTTATTCAGATTAAGATATCAAGTATATATTTAATCTGTCAATACACATTTGCTGTATCTGTGTGATTAATTTGGTTGGTGTCCATCTGAGGAATTAAACCCTTCTGATTTATTCACAGTAGCCTGGAAATAGTAAGTTGGGATTACTAAGTAGAGCCATATAATTAGGATTGCCATTCTGTCTCCAGTAAAATATTATCTGTTAATCTTGTCCATTCATTTCATTTGGTTCCTTCAAGTAAGGATTAAAATACCTTCTGGTGAATTATAAGATATCTGATTTTATTTGGTTGGATTATCAAGAAGAGTCTGTCAGTCATTTACTTGCACGTTTATACAAGCTATAAACCAAAATTGTGCCAAATAACTAGAATTATTACCATTAAGAAACTCCTGGTCTTAGTCCTTCAAATTGACTCTGTTACCCAACAAGGCACTAGTCTCATTCAACTCATTAATTAAAACCTTTTACCTTGATATTGCTTATACAATTTCTGCCAATCACTTATTAAACATTACACATAGAATTGATTAGTCAGCTGTTTCATCTATTCTACATCCTATGCCATTGTAGATAGATATAGTTAGTCCACTCATCCACACTCAGACTGCTTTAATATTTCAAGGTTCACCCACCTAGGTGTAGCAGGACCTAAAGTGTAGGAAATCATCAAACCTTGAAGGTTGATTTCATCAAGTTAGTTCAAAAACGTTGCAAATCCAAGCATAGAGCCTGGCATCCTCTTAGGATTTGCAACCTGCATTTTTACGACCTAACAAAATTGGCGACTCTGCTGGGGAATTAGTAAAAAGACCTTAGAAATTAATCCTTTCTTGCATAGAGTCATTTCAAAATTTTAATTTGGTAACTCTGCTGGTGACAAGAACCCTACAGATAAAAATATAAACTTTTCCTATTCAATAGGTGGCGACTCTAGTTACAATTACAACAAAAATTTCAAATGGATGGTAGGAGATCCAAGATGGAAGGTAGAAATTTGCAGTCATCTCCACCACTTAGAAACATTTCCAAAAGAAATGTGAATCCAAAGTATTCCCACCGAGATAATAATCTAGACATCCAAGAGAATGATTCAGAACAAAATATTGCAATTCACAACAAATTCACACCTCTACATGATTCAAACGAGAACCTCAGTGGAGCAACTGATGATATTTTGGCAAGGTACAGACCCACTCCTCAAGAACAGTGAGATCATGATGCAAAGGTCATGAGGGATATTGATAGGAACCAAGCTGAACATGATCTCAAGATCTCATTTGACCAGGGAGAAGAGATAGAATATGAATTTTCAAATCAGGGAATGAATGACAATCCAGAACATCAGGAAATAAATAATCAAGACATGAGTGATGAGCAATAGGAAATACTCATGCTCAGGAAAGAACTTGAAAGATACAAGATACAAGAGGAGAAGGAGTTGTTGCAGCAAGAAATTCAACAGAGAAAAAATAAAGCCAAAACAGCTCCCCCAAAATATGTACCTCCTCATAGAGGGAATATTTCAAGAAATACACAGCAAAATACAGGTGGTTTTCAAAATTCACATGCTTCTGGAAGTCATCAGAACATTATTCCCCAAAACCCTAGACCACCTCCCATACGTAATACATCTCAACATATGGCAAATAATTACCCACCCCCTGGTCAACAATATTATAGGCCACAAAATCGACACATAAATCCCCATATGAACCAACATCAACAATATGCATATCATCAGCCACCAGGTGGATATAATTATTATCCCAATCCACCACCTCTCAATTTCCCTCCCCAAAACCTTGCTAATATATGCAGTCAATTTGATTTAACTGGATATCAGTTATATCCATATCCTATGGATAGTACTTGGAGAAACATGGTTCCCAAGTTTACTAGAAACAATGCAGTATCTGCAGAAGATCATATCAGAAGTTTTAATGCTTTTGTACAGGATATAGGTATGGATTGGGAAGACATTAGAATGAGGTTATTTATGATGTCCCTCACTGAAGATGCCAGAGATTGGTTTAATAGCTTGCCCGATGCATCAATCAATTCAATAACTGATTTTCATAACCAGTTTAAGGATCAGTATGGTAACCAATACGCTCCTGAGTTTGCACTACATGAACTAATAAGTATACAGAAGTATCAAAATGAATCAGTATTTGATTTCAACCTGAAATTTTCCAAGCTACATAATAAGGTACCACATGGAGCCAAGTTATCTGACCAAGCAACACTGAGTATCTATATGAAAGCATTTGACCCCAAAACAGGATATGAACTCAGAAACCGGTGTCCTGCAACATTGGCCGAAGCACAGAAAGTAGCCATAACTATCAAAAATAATAGGAAGGCTGCAGGAATGGTCAGTAAAAGGGACAATCATAGAAATCTTCAGAATCCAAATGCTCAACAGATTAAACCAGAGGGTCAGCATAGGCATGATAGACCTAGATTACATGATATGCCTTACAATACAAATTGGAAGGATGGAAGACCTATTGACAACAATAGAAAGCAGCCATATGGAAAGGATACTCCTGATCCCTTGAAGAGAAACATGGCACATATGGCAGAAAATAAACCTTGGTGTTTTGTATGTAACTTGCCACATTTGCCTGAATACTGTGAGGTAGCTAAATCAATACAGCAAGAGGAAATGCTATACAACTATAATAGGGATAATCACACCATCAATATGATGCAGGATACGCCATGTGTGGTAACAAAAGATTATTCTTCTTCAGAGGAAGAAGGGTATGAGTTTGATGTAGGGAACCAAAAATATCATGTTAACATGGGAGAACAACAGGTATTCTCAGACCAGGAAGATATTTGTAACAACAAACCATATGGTCAATGGAGAAAACCTACTGAGGATGAAAGAGAAGCTCTCACAGTGGCTGCAGTGGCTCAAGCTCGAAACACTTATAACTTAAGGAATAGAACAACAAATGTTGGGCAAGGAACTCCTGGGAGTGTATTCATAAAAGACCAGAATAACAAAGGGAATATTACAAAATCATCACCTAAAGAACCAGAAAGAGGGGATAAAAATAAAATGAAAGAAAATATAGAAAAAGAAAACACAAAAACAGAAAATAATGACCAGATCATAACCCCTTCTTTTGACATTACACAGGCAGTGTCTCAGGTGAAGATATCAGTCCCACTCCTAGAGATGATGAAAATAGATAAATATAGGAGTACAGTTGTCAAGATGATTTCTGATACACCAAATTCGAAACATAAAGGGTTTGAAAAAACAACAAATAATGTGCATCAAGAAAATTTTAAGATGCCTGAGGTATACCTTGGTGACACACAAAAAATCCCTCACAGGTAGATCCATTCTATACTACACTAGTAATCAAGAACAGAATAGTCAGGAATTGTATGATTGATTCAGGTGCTGCTATGAATATCATGCCTATAGCAGTGATGAAAGAATTGGGGATGTGGGTTGATACTACGTATGGCCAGTGTTATGCAATGGATAACAGATCTATTCCAGTAGTTGGTATTATGAAAGATGTAGAGATAAAACTTGCTTCACATCCTGAAGCAACATATAACATTGACATCACTGTGGTTGATATCCCACCGTATTATGGAATGCTGCTATCAAGACAATGGGCTGCAATGGTAGGAGGCAATGTTCAATTAGATCTATCATATGCCACCATACCAGTAGGTGACAAGGAAATCAAATTGTGTAGAGAGCCAAGGTACGACAATATTATAGAAAGAATGGATCGGCATCAGGTGAATTTCTTTTGTGACATAGATTTAGGAGTTTTCAAAGTTGGAGAAACTACCCCAGAATTGCATAACACTGACCCAATACACACTGAATCTATGAAAGGAGAGAGTGATTTGTGGAAAATGTATTTTGATGGTGCATGCAGCAAGATAGGAAATGGGGCCGGAGTAGTTTTTATCTCACCAGGAGGTAAAACATTCAAATACTCTTTCCTATTGACATTTGAATGCACCAATAATGAAGCTGAATATGAAGCCCTGCTCATTGGCCTAAACATAGCTACCAAATACAAAATAAAAAAGTTGGCTGTCTTCGGTGATTCTGAACTGGTCATCTCCCAAGTAAGAGAAAAATATTTATCTAAAAATAAAAGATTAAGACAGTACAGAAATGCAGTTTGGGACAGTATTGAATTATTTGATGCCTTTTCAATTAGCTAGGTTGATAGGTCTAAAAACATTATGGCAGACTTTTTAGCAAACATTGCATTAAAGAGAGATGATGTTACATTAGGAGGGATCACAGAAGTAGAATTTAAAACTAGACCTACCATCCCTGATAATATACAGAATTGGCAAGTGTTTGATAGCGATGCTGATATAATCAACTTCTTACATTGTGCTGATTATTATGAAAATCAAGAAATTGATTTCAGTGCATTTGTGGAGGAACACAATGGGAAGGAAACCCTTTTTGGCCAAGAAGTGGTCCAACTAAAGACAAATAAGATACCCAAAGGACTTATTGCATTAGAAAAAACATTTGATGACCATGACAGGTATAAAAAGAAAGACACACCAGTGGTACCTAGTAACCTTGAAGAAATCAACTTGGGGACACAAACGACTCCAAAAAATGTATATATTGGAAAAAGTCTTGACCCAAAAATCAGAAGCATACTTATCAACCTGCTCAGGAAGTACAGGCATGTGTTTGCTTGGTCATATGATGACTTAAAAGCATATAGAGAGGATCTATTTCAACATGAGATACCACTGAAGCAAGATGCTAAACCTTTCAGACAGAAGCAGAGACCAATTAATCCTACACTAGCCCCTAAAATGTTAGAGGAACTTACAAAGTTAAGGGATGGAGCTATAATCAAACCTATTAGACACTCTTCCTGGGTTTCAAACTTAGTGTCTGTTAGGAAAAAGAATGGTGACATTAGACTATGTGTGGATTTTAGAAACTTGAATAAATCTTCCCTCAAAGATAATTATCCTCTTCCCAATATGGAGGCAATATTGCAGAAAGTTACTGGGTGTGAGTTGCTATCCATGATGGACGGTTTCTCTGGCTACAATCAAGTAAAAGTTAAGGAGTTTGAACAATTTAAGACGGCATTCACCACTCCGTGGGGAACATATGTGTATTTGAGAATGCCATTTGGATTAACTAATGCTGGAGCAACATTCCAGAGAGCGATGGATGTAGCTTTTGCTGAATTAATCAATAAGATTATGATAGTATATCAAGACGACTTGACAGCATATTCTAAAAAAGCCGAAGATCATTGCACACATTTAGAACAAGTATTTATCAAAGCCCTAGAATATGGGATATCATTGAACCCTAAAAAATGCCATTTTGCAATAACAGAAGGAAAATTGCTTGGTCATATAGTCTCCAAGGAAGGAGTTAAAATAGATCCTGAAAGGGTAAAAGCAATTGATCAAGTCCCTATTCCAAAAAATGTAAAAGCTATACAATCATTCTTTGGTCAGATAAATTTTGTCAGAAGATTTATACCAAATTTCGCAGAAATTGTTTGTCCTATATCGAGAATGCTGAAGAAGAATTCAGAAATGAAGTGGACAACAGAAATAGTGGAAGCATTTGGTAACATTAAGGAGGCTATCAAGCAAGCTCCAGTCTTAATGTCCCCTGACTTTGGTAAACCTTTCCAACTTTTCTCATTTGCTTCCTATCATACAGTAGCAGCAGTGTTGTTACAGAAAAACAATGATGGACATGAACAGCCTATCTCTTTCTTTAGCAAGTCCCTTCAGAATGCAGAGTTGAAGTATGACATTATTGAAAAACAGGCATATGCATTGGTAAAAGCGGTAAAAAATTTTAGACCATATTTGGTAGGGGCTAAAATCATAGCATATGTTCCTAATGCTGCAGTGAAGGATGTACTGATCCAAACTGAGGTCACCGGTAGGAGATGTAGGTGGATCAATAGGATTCAGGAATTCAACATTGAAATCCAAATCACTAAATTAGTCAGAGGACAGGGTCTTGCCAAATTGATGGCCGAAAGTAATCTAGAAGCTTCCCAGATATGTAATGTTGATGCAAGTACCAGCATTGAACACACTCCATGGTATACTGATATAGTATATTATCTAAAACATATGAAGTGTCCTGAAGGATATGATGATAATAGAAGAAGGGCACTCAAACTACAAGCTTCAAAATATGTACTCATTGGTGGGGATCTCTATTGGAAAAACAAAGATGGGGTTCTACTATTATGCTTGGATGAATATCAATCAAAACATATTATGAAGGAGTTACATGAAGGCATGTGCGGAGGTCATTTCTAAGCAAAGACCACAGCACACAAGATCCTGAGGACAGGGTACTATTGGCCTAAAGTCTTTAATGATTCATACCAGTACACTAGAAAGTGTGAAGCATGCCAAAAGTTCTCAGGGAAGTTAAAGTATCAGGGAGCACTACCCTTAAAACCTATGCAGGTTGAGGCTCCATTTTATCAGTGGGGTATTGATTTTATAGGTGAAATTTCAAAAAAATCGAGTGGGGGGCACCGATGGATTTTAGTGGCTACTGATTACTTTACAAAATGGGTGGAAGCAATCCCAACCAAACAGGCTACAAGTAAAGTTGTGATTAATTTTCTAATGGATAACATTATATGCAGATTTGGTACTCCTATAAGATTGATTACAGATAATGGGATGTGTTTTAGATCTGATGAATTCAAGGGTTTTTGCAATACACATGGTATCATTGTTTCTTATGCTGCTCCCTACCATCCACAGGCCAATGGACAAGCTGAATCAAGTAATAAGAGCCTGTTGAAAATTATAAAAAGAATGTTGGATAGAAATAAGAAGGCTTGGGATTCAAAACTAAGAATGGTAGTGTGGGCTGACAGGATTACTATAAAGAAGGCAATTGGGAGATCCCCTTATGAATTGGTATATGGAACACAAGCAAGATTACCATTGGAAAATCTTATACCAGTGTACAAATTCATTCTCCACGAAGATTTGAATGTTCCTGAACCAATGGAGGAAAGGTTGGAACAATTGGCAGAGCTTGATGAAACAAGAAGAGTAGCTCAGAGGCAGAATGTTAAATTACAATCACAGGTAAAATATCTCTTTGACAAGAAGGCCAAAGAAAGAAAGTTTGAGATAAATGATCTGGTATTGATGTGGAATGCAAGATGACAGGACAAAGGAAAACATGGAAAATTTGAAGCCCTGTGGTTGGGTCCTTTTGTTATCACTGGCAAGGGAGGTGAGGATTCTTACTATGTACAAAATATGTCAGGAGAGGAGCAGGAATTGCCTGTACATGGGCAATACTTGAAGCAGTTCTTTTCATAAACATGTACAAAGAGAATTGAGTGTTGCCAGTGCATGGACAACATTCAAATAATTCTCAAAATATCTTATTCCATGCACAGTAGTCTAGGAATCATTCCCGCTCCCCATCATTTGTTACTTTCCTTTTTTCCCATTTCCATAAAAACCTCACCCCAAAATAATAAAATATGTGGTCTACTTCCCCAGGAGATCTGGATCCTTGTTATACTCACAGGGAGTATACATCCCAGACAGAGCCACTGTTAGCACAGTAAAAATTTGAAATTTTTACTATCTCCTCAATCCATCATATTTGAATAAATCCTGAAGAATATCCTAAAAAGACCATAATAAAAATTTTATATGTTTCACAAGGTGTCTATGGATGAGCAATGTCAAATTTCTTCCAAGCAAGTCCATCGGCAAGAGGTTGTGTTGCTTACGCCGATACATGAGGAATCGTTTGAAAAACAACCATCGGCGTGAGAATAGAGATCGGAAGAAGAATTATGGAAGTCACCGATGGAGTAAGTAACACTGATGACCTTACATCGGCAAGAGAGGCAAGTGGTCATACTGATCGGTATGACAGATATCTATCGGATGATTCTTTAAACGTTGCCCCGACGGTATATATCATACCGATGAAGTACTTCGGCAAGAGTTTCACCGAACATCCTACGGGGGGGTAACAAAACAAATAGCCATCGGCGAGAAGTAAACTATCGGGATAGGAAACAAGTAAGCCTCCGATGATTAGAGTCTTGGCGATAAGAGGGTTTTCGGCGAGACTCACAGCGATACACATCTATCGGGATAACTCGACATATCGGTGCAAAAGAATTAAGTCTTGCCGATTCACAAGTCACGGCAACCAAAAGATGTCGGTGACACTTTGATATACTTTACCTGATAGAGAATACAAAAGGGCCGTCGGGAGGACGTTTTGGATCGGGATATCTTAAGAAAGTTATCCCGATAGTGTATGTTATTCCGATAAAGATAAAGTTCATGCATGAAGATGACTATCGGCGAGAAGTAAACTATCGGGATAGGAAACAAGTAAGCCTCCGATGATTAGAGTCTTGGCGATAAGAGGGTTTTCGGAGAGACTCACAGCGATACACATACCTATCGAGATAACTCAGTATATCGGGACAAGGGAATTGGGTCTCGCCGATTTACAAGTCACAGCGATCAAAAGGCATCGGTGACACTTTAACATACTCTGTCCGATGAAGGATATGAAAAGGGCCATCAGGGAGATGATTTGGATCGGGATATCTTGAAAAAACTATCCCGATAGAACATGTCATTCCGATAAGAATAAAACTTATACTTGTTGATACTCTAGCGGCGAGACAATAGCAAAGTCATCCCGATCCAAGGTAAAAATGACTATCGGTGAGACAACAAAGATCGGGGGAACACAGTTATACTATCCCGATAGTATTAATCACTCCGATAAAATCATATCGGTGGGACTTGCTATATCGCAGAGAGATCTAAAACCCTTGGCGATGAAGGAAGTCATGCCGATGGTCGCGCCCACTTAAGGTATGACATTACATAGCGTCGGGAAAATAATTGGAGGAAATGGTCACCCTTGATATAATCACCAGGAGCGCAGTTGATCTTACTAATTCTCACCGTGAGCAGGAGTATTTAGATCATCTGGGAAAAGTCTATTTATGGCTAAATAGAGCCTAATTAAGCTTATGAAATTATTGTTTATGTTGGTTAAATTCCCAAGAGACTTATTGAAGAGTTGTATCTCTTCATGAAAATATCTATATAAGTTTAAACAATCGATGCTGAAAAATCATCAGCAGTAGGAGATATTCACATATACATAATATACAATATTCCAAAATGACTATGTTGCATATTTTATTTGAAGAAGAAGTTTGAAGTTCTCTGATTCAGTATTTCTACTTTGGTATCAGTTATTTGTTGAAATTATTCAATTGTGTGGCTGTCTCCATTTTTGCATTTCCCTGTTATTCAGATTAAGATATCAAGTATATATTTAATCTGTCAATACACATTTGCTGTATCTGTGTGATTAATTTGGTTGGTGTCCATCTGAGGAATTAAACCCTTCTGATTTATTCACAGTAGCCTGGAAATAGTAAGTTGGGATTACTAAGTAGAGCCATATAATTAGGATTGCCATTCTGTCTCCAGTAAAATATTATCTGTTAATCTTGTCCATTCATTTCATTTGGTTCCTTCAAGTAAGGATTAAAATACCTTCTGGTGAATTATAAGATATCTGATTTTATTTGGTTGGATTATCAAGAAGAGTCTGTCAGTCATTTACTTGCACGTTTATACAAGCTATAAACCAAAACTGTGCCAAATAACTAGAATTATTACCATTAAGAAACTCCTGGTCTTAGTCCTTCAAATTGACTCTGTTACCCAACAAGGCACTAGTCTCATTCAACTCATTAATTAAAACCTTTTACCTTGATATTGCTTATACAATTTCTGCCAATCACTTATTAAACATTACACATAGAATTGATTAGTCAGCTGTTTCATCTATTCTACATCCTATGCCATTGTAGATAGATATAGTTAGTCCACTCATCCACACTCAGACTGCTTTAATATTTCAAGGTTCACCCACCTAGGTGTAGCAGGACCTAAAGTGTAGGAAATCATCAAACCTTGAAGGTTGATTTCATCAAGTTAGTTCAAAAACGTTGCAAATCCAAACATAGAGCCTGGCATCCTCTTAGGATTTGCAACCTGCATTTTTACGACCTAACAGGATGAAAGAGGCAATATGTTTGCCTATGACATTGGTGAGTGGAATGGCTTCAATCCACTTGGTAAAATATTTAGTGGCGGTTATTATGAACTTGTGGCCATTGGATGATGGAGGGTGAATTTTACCAACAAGGTCGAGTCCCCATTGACAAAAGGGCCAAGGTATCGTTAAAGGTCGGAGCTCATGAGCTGGTGCATGTATCAGGTTTCCATGTATCTGGCACTGCTTACATTTCTTCACAAACTAATATGAATATGTTTCCATGTTCAGCCAATAGTATCCCAAATGCATGAGTTTCTTAGCTAAAGAAGGACCGCTAGAGTGTGTTTTGCAAATTCCTTTGTGCACGTCTCGTAAGGTGGTTTGAGATTCTTCACGTTCTAAACATCAGAGTAAAGTACCATCCAGAACTCGTCGGTATAAGGTATCAGCGATAATGATGTAACGGGAGGTTTGGCAAATGAAGGTTCAGTGTTGGTTGGTAGACAAGTCAGGTGGTATGGTGTTATCCTTGAGGTAAGTGTAAATCTTACCATACCAAGGTGAATCAGATCCAACTAATAGGCATATGAAGTGTGTTTCAGGAAGATCATAAGCTGGTTGCATAACTAACTCTACCAAGAACTCATAGCATGACTCATTCTCTGGGATCTCGAGGAGCGAGGCAATGGTTGCCATGGCATTTGCTACTTTGTTCTCAATGCGAGGTATCTGCTCAAAGGAGATGATCATTGTAAAGTATTCTTTAAATTCATCTACCATATGCTTGTATGGTATCAACTTGTCATCTTTGGTCTGATAGTCGTCATTGACTTGATTGATTACTAGTTGGGAGTCGCCATAGACATGTAGCTCTTTTATTTTCCATTCTGCTGCCATTTTGAGACCAATGACCAAGGCCTCATACTCTGCTATATTGTTTGTGCATGGGAATAGTAGATGATAAGACTTAGGTATGGTGTCGCCATGAGGAGTGACCAATAGGATTCCTGCCCCCGATCCATGGTTTGTATAGGATCCATCAAAGTAGAGTTTTCATGAGTGTGCTGAGATACTGAATATGGATTCATCTAGAAACTTGAATGTCATTGGTGTGGTATCCTATAATGGTGCTTTTGCTAACTGATCTGCAATGATTTGACCTTTGATAGCCTTCCTTTCTACATACTCGATGTCGTATTCACTTAACAACATTACCCACTTGGCTAGGCGACTTATTAGAGCTGCTTTACTTAATAGGTATTTCAGTGGATCTATCATTGCAATAAGCTTGACTAAATGTGCTAGCATGTAATGTCATAGTTTTTGGGAAGCAAAAACCATAGCAAGACATGATCTTTCTATCTGGGAGTATTGCAATTCATAGCCCACCAATGTGTGACTGATGTAGTAGATAGCCCTTTCTTTGCCTTCATAATCTTGTTGTGCTAATAAGGCTTCGAGAGCTATTGGCATAGCAAATATGTAAAGTAATAGCATCTTTCCTTGGATAGGAGGCATTAATATAGGTGGAATCATAAGATATTCCTTCAATTTGCCAAATTTTTCTTCACACTTCTCATCCCACCTAAATTGAATGTTTTTATGTAAGAGATGACTGAAAGGTTGGCACTTGTCTACCGGTTGTGATATGAATTGATGGATTGCTTGTAACTTGCCCTGTACAGACCACAGTTGAGTGATGTTCTTAGGCGGTGGCATTTCCATGATAGCCTTGACTTTGGCAAGATCTACTTTGATCCCATTTGTTGATACAATGAAGCCTAAGAGCTTGTCGAAGGTGACTCCAAACACACATTTCTTTGGGTTCAACCTAACTTTGAAGTGTTCTAGTCTTTGAAAGACCTTCTCTAGTACATCTAAGTGTGATTCTCTTGCTAGAGACTTTGCAAGGCTGTCATCTACATAGTCCTCCATTGTGACGTGCATCATATCATGGAAGATAGTGGTCATAGCACCTTGATATGTTGCCCCTGCATTCTTTAACACAAATGGCATGACGTTCTAGCAGAAGGTGCCCCATGGACAAGTGAAAGAAGTTTTATGTTGGTCTTCTAGTGCTATCCTGATTTGATTATATCCAGAGAAGCCATCCATGAGAGATAACATGGTATGTCCTATTGTCAAGTCAACTATGATATCAATAGTGGGTAACAGAAAATCATCCTTCCGGCAAGCCTTGTTTAGATCTCAAAAATCATTGCACAATCTGACTCTACCATCAAGTTTGGATACTGGCACTATATTGGATACCCACTTTGGATAGTCTATTGCCCTGATGAACCCTACATCTAACAGCTTCTTGAGTTCCTCTTTTACTAGTAAGGCAATGTGGGGATGCATCTTCCTGAGCTTCTGTTTGACTAGTTTAACCCCCAGATCTAGTGGAAGATGATGTAGAATTAAATATTGATCTAAACCGAGCATATCTGCATATGACCAAGCAAAGTTGACTTGTTTTTTCTTGAAGAATGGTATAAATTTAGTCTTTTCCGGTGGAGATAGAGACTTTACAAAGTGAATGATCTTAGGATTATCCTCTGTTCTGGTGTTGATAGACTCTGTAGGTTCCACAACAATCTAAGACTTCTCCTGGTACATGTTGGTGGCGAGAGTGTCAAGCCTTCCATCGTCTGGCACCTCATAGAGGTTTTCACCATTCAATGTGTCCTTTCTTTTTACTATTTTGGGATCTGACACTGCCGCAAAATGGTTTTCACCATCAAATCCATTTTTTATTTTTATGCTTTTGCGACTGGAAGGCTTGGCACCCTCTCCAAAATAAGCCATGGTGTTGATTTCAATGGCAAAGCTAGCTTTATGATCTCCTATAGGTAGGTGGTCCCTAAGTTCCATGTAGTCAATATAGGTATCATCATTTTGGAACATCTCTAGTTGTGGGGTTCCTTGTAAATCCTAGTCGATAAGTTCAGGATGCACAAGGGGAAGGGGGTCGGAAGATAGATCTGATTCATTGGGTGTGATAGTTTGAATGGATACACAGTCAAGATTTAGATTGGTAGGGATAGGATCCAGGATGGTACTTTCCTCTAGATTTTTTATTGCGATGGAACTATGACCTTCCTCAAAAGTTGTACTCTCAAGAGTTGGCAAATCATACTCTAATGGTCTATGCGTTAGTATTTGTCCCTCACGGTAGGGTCTATAGGTTTGAATGGTGTCAATTCCTTTGTCCTTGTAGGAGTGTTCTGTGAGTTCATCCCATTCATATTCATTGGAATCTATGTCACTGTCCTCTTGAAGGTTGTGGATCATTTCCACAAGACAAGCATTTGCCTTAGCTTTGCCTTTGTCCTTGTATCCTAGCCCTTTTGTAGTTCTTTCTAGTGAGGATGAAGAGGGTTGGATGGGTTCTATTATTCATTCTTTTCTTAGGCCAATGGGACCTTGTCCTTCATAACCCATTCTGTGTAGGATAGACTCACCATGCCCATAGATTTCTGTTGGGAGCTTAGGTGGTTCTTGTTGTGTGTTATCTTCCTCTGTGTAGAGCCATTGCAAGACATCTCTTTCCTCAGTTTCATCTGATAGGGTCTCCCATTTTACAAAGGGAGTTGTGGGAGGTTTGGGAGGAGCAGATGGCTTTGGAAAAGGTGTAGGTCACCCAAAGGATCTTGGAGATAGAGGCATTTTGGCTAAGTTGAGACTGTGCTCGATGGAGTATTCCCCTACCCCTATTTCTTTGATTGTGATTTTCTGCTCTTTGGGCTTGGACAAGGAAGCTTTAGAGGTAGAATCATGCTGTGAGATAGGGGATGTAGAAGCTCTATTATTGGGAATGATGCAATCAGGCTTTGAGCAGATAGTGTTGCAATGCTAAAAAGGATCAAGATCACCCTGGATGGTGATCTATTAGCTATTATGAGGAAATTTGATGCATTGGTGGTAGGTAGAAGGCACAACTTTCATGGCATGAAGCCAGGGTCAACCTGGGAGGATGTTATAGGCTAGCTCCCTATCAAGGACTTGGCAAACAATGTCCTTTATTACTGGTCCAACTTGTATTGGTAACACCAATGTTCCTTTAGTAGTTCTTTCTTCTTCATCATAGGCCTTAATAGTGATCTTTTTCCTAGGATCTATTGCAGTCTTAGAGAACTCCAATGTAAGGACTAGCTTCAGTGTGCAAATATTTAAATTGGATCCTCCATCAATAAGGAATCTTTTGATACGGTGTTTATGAATGAAGGCAACGGTATGCAAGGGTGTGTTATGAGGCTGAGACACTGAAAGGTCATCCTGTTTGGTAAATGAGATGGTACTTAAGGAGGTTAGATTTCCTACCATGGCTTGAAACTTCTCTTGGGCCAGTTTCGTGGGTACTATTATTTCCACTAGGGCTTTATCAAGAATTTCCTTGTGGGAGGGAGACAGATGCAACAACTCTAAGATAGATATGTAGGTAGGAGTTTTCTGAAGTTGGTCTATGACACTGTACGTATGAGAGTTAGACGGAGAAGGTGACGACCTTGGAGGAAGCATGTTTAACATGACCTTACCATTGCGGGTGATGATGCTACAATCAGTTTTGTTGAGTCTTGATTACTGATTGAATGTGACCACATTAACTTGTGGGATGTGCTCTGATATGTAGTTGATGGTATAATCAAACAGTACACTTGCATAGTTAGCATTGTTGTGTCCATTGTTTTGATTCTTCTTGTTGCATTTGTTATTGTTGTTGTTGTTGTTGTTGTTGTTGTTGTTGTTGTTGTTGTTGTTATATGGCCTATCATGGTTGAGGAGCGGATCTTTGTATGCCACATGTGTCTCATTAGAGGTATGTTCTTTAGTGCCTACCTGATTTTGGTCAAGTATGTCTTGAATGACGTGTTTGAGATGGATATAGTCATTGGTCTTATGGCCTCTTCCTCTATGATATTCACAGAAATTAGTATCTTTCCAATAATGAGGTTTTACTTGAGGTTCATAGTCGCTAGACGGTGGAAGAGTGATCTCATTATTGGCTAATAGCTTTCTTAGCGCAGACTCCTGGGACTCCCCTAGTGGTGTGAATTTTCATCTAGGATTGGAGGTGAACCATTGTTTTGGCTCGCGAGAGAAGGTTTTGTTTGGTGTAGCATTGCTTGCTTCTCCTTTGAGAGTGAAGATTGGTTGTTGTTTGGGATCCGCTACTTTGGCATCAACTACTCCATCATTGACGACATATTTGCTCTTTGTCCAAAACTTTGACTTGTCCGTGGTGTAGTTAGAGTTAGGGGTGTCATTGTAAAAATTTATTTGCTCCTTGGCGATCATAGCTTTCTCAATAAATGATCCCATCTCAATGACTTTCGCAAATGAGGTAGGGCATTGAATTTGGATTTGGTAACTTAGATCAGGGTTAAGGTTGTGGACAAACATCTCCGTCAATTGCTTCTCAGGCATGTCATATGAGCATTTTCTTGTGAGTTGTCTCCACCTTTGTAAGAAAGAGGTGAAGGATTCGCCACCCTTTTTCTTTGTATTGCATAGATCAAGCATGGAAACTTCATGTTTAATGTTATATGAGAAGTGTGTGACGAACTTGTTTACTAACTCATCAAAAGTTTTGATACCCAGGGGAAGTCGTGACAACCATTCCATGGCTTGACCACCTAGAGATCTAGGGAATAGTCTCATTAGGAAAGTTTCATTGTGAGCTACTTCTAGGCACGCAGCGTTAAATTCCGTAATGTGATCTCTTGGGTCTCCTTTCCCTTTGTATTTGTCAAACTGAGGAACTTCGAACCGAAAGGGGAAGGGTACCATGTTCAAACTTTTGTCAAAGGGATATGGTGTGATGTCTTCTAATGAATAAGTTTTAGTGGACGTCCCCATTTTGAGATCCACCAATTGTTGTGTTAGGCCCTCGATTTGTTTCCTCAATTCTTCCATAGGTGCATTTGGGTCTGCAATTTTCTTTCCTTTATCCTCACTAGTGTGGTTTTCATGAGTTTCCTCTACGGTCTTTTTCAGTTTGTTGAGATCAAAGTCAGTGTGGAGTTTTAGTCTTAAGTTTGCAAGATGAAGAAAGTACCTTTGAGGGTCCTCTTTGAGCACTTTTTCTAGCATGTGTTGAAATTTCCAATCTTGGAGGGTTCCTTGGTAATCTTCATGAGAGATTTCCTCATGATTGTCATGAGGGGATACAATGCAGTTGGATGTCCTAGCCATTTCAAGTTGTTTTTGGTATTGAGATCTATTTAAGACCATACGACGCAACGTGAGAAGAAGTGGGTTGAAACTACAGACTTTGGTAAGGTGCTAGTGTAGGTTGGTGAGAAGAAGATACTTGCGATGAGATTCAAACAAGGGACTCTTTTGATCAATGATTCCAAGCAAGTTGGTTGACACAAGACGATAGCCACAAGTAAGGATAGCCGGTACCCATTTACTATGTAAAGACTAGTCTTGCACCAAGACCACTAGTGAAGTTCTGTGACCTACTAGGGTTACTTGAATCTGAAATGACCTGGAAAAGATTTTGCACTAATCTGATATAGGAACTTTGACTTGTTTATGGGAAGACCTGGTAGAAGGTGGATGAGACGACTAATGAAAGAGATGGTACGCTATGGAAACGGATGGAAGAGGTGACTGCGCGGTAAATCTGATCTCAGAAACTAGAACAAGGCTAAAATGGGTATCTAGAAATGCTGAAAATTTTCTCTCAAAAGATGCGGAAATGCTCACTCTTGCGGATGCTTAATAATAAATACATTGAAACAGAAGGTAAATGTGCAGAAAGTTGGTATAAATGTGCAGCTCTGGTGAAGGATAAAAGCGTAGTAATAGGCAGCAAATGCATAGAAAGTTGAAGTACATGCGTAGCAGGTCGAGGTATATGCACAACTCTGTAATACAAATGCGCAGCTCTAGTTTTTTTTATTGTTTTTGCAAATTTTTTGATGCATTTTTCAGTGTTTTTGGTTTCTTGGTTGCAAGTTGGTCTTTTGTTCTGATTTCTTAATTTTAGCAAGTAAAACACAGCAAACACAAAGAAGTTTTCATGATTTTTTTGATCTTTTTTTTTGTAATTTTTTGGACTCTTTTTGACTCAAAAGCGAGTACAAATCCTAGGTTGGCTGGGATAATATAAACTGAATTCTCACTATTTCTAGATGAGGCATCTTTGGGAGGTGATAATCGCCCTTCCCTGCACTGGCTTATAGGGGTTTTTGGCTACTAAAAACAAGGGATGATTAGTAAGTGCAACCGTTTGAGTGGTTATACATGTGGCAGCACTACTCTCCGTTATGGAGCCTCCTAGCCTACAAGGGTTGTGCCTTGGAGGGTTTTGGAGGAGGTTGGATGTTAGTATAACACAACTTCACTCATTGTTTGAAGCTTTCACTCCAAACATAATTTATTTATAGTGGCTTGGTAGGGCTTGGCTTTAGTCTGTTACCAATTAAGGTCGTTCCCGCTTGGACAGAAGGATATCCAAGGGCAGGCCTCTCTAAAGGTTTAACACATGCGAAAATGATATGTCTGGCATTTTGGTCACCCAAGATAGGGGAGACCATAGGCCTAGTATCATTCCCAAAAACATAAAAGACAGTGGTCTTTTCCCCTAGTTAAAATGAAAAAGCCTATATGAGCTAGCTACTTGCACACACACACAAGTTGTTTAACTTTGAAAGCAAGATAGCAATGGTTCAATTTTATCCTCCTAGCATTGGGACTAGATTCAATTTGTTGATGCAACAAGATCAAGTTACTCCCTTCCTAGTTAGATCTAGATGTGATTTTGCATGAACATTTGATTACTATCCTTAAAAATACGATGTGTGTTAACAATACAACTAGAATGTCTAAACTAGCCCCTAACCTGCAAGTAGATCAGAGAATTTTCCTACGAAAAGTGTCAATGTTAGCAAAATCACAAGAAAACCTAAAAAGTCACTGTCAGAATCAGATGCGCAGGTATAGAGATTAGATGCACAGAGATAGAGGTCAAATGTGCAGCTATTACAAAAGCGCTAAGACAAAGGTCAAAAGCGTGGAAATAGAGAGCATATGCGTCATTTGGTAGATACACCGTAACAAAACACAGATGTGCAGCCTCAGGAGGTAGATGTGCCAAAAGGGTAGATGCATCATAACAGAGCTCAAATGCACGTTAGAATTGTTCAAATGCATCGAATCCTCCTATGTACAGAACCTTAGCACAAAAAACTCAATTTTTAGGTTAAATCGGGGCAAGGCCCCACGGTGGGTGCCAAAAATGTTACCAGAAATTTTGTCAAAGCTATTAAACTCAATCAATAAACCAATAATCTCAATAGAAATTGCAAATAACAAAGATTCAAATAACAAAGAACAAACTGTGCAAACCTTGCTACTTTGCTGCTTCCATTGTTCACCTAGTCTCAATTGATATTTGTATGTGAATAGAGGCCCTCAGAAAGCGTACTTCCTTACTTTGTTTTTCAAGATGACGATGGAGAGATGGCTATGATACTTCTTGTAATGAAGATGTGCTTCAATACAATAAAAGGGTGATCGCAAGCTATGGATGGATTTGGGTGCTAAAGGCACGTTGTTAATTCTGTAGAGTAACGATACTAAAAGCTTGGATGATTGAAATGGAAGAAGAGGGTTCAATTTATAGACTCACGAGAGAGAAGATGAACGGTATAGAAAGAATGAGAAGATCAACAGTATAGAAGATTGGAGAGAATGTGTGCGAATAGAAAGAAGACAAGTGTCACACAAAAACTATTTTGTTTGAGTTAACTGCTTTCTTTTATAAAGATAAGATATGCTTTCATAAATTAGAATATTTTTTTTCTAATTTAAGAGTTATTGATAAAAACAAGGTTGATTAAGTCAGCTAACTCAATTTGTGATTTGTTTTTTGCATGATTTGAGAGAAATTAAATAATAAATTATTTAACTTTGTGTGCATGAAGAAGAAGACTTATTTTTAGAAGATTTGGAAGATTTTTAGAAGAATTTGAAGATAAGAAAGCAAATTAAATAAATAAAATTATTTAATTACTTGTGCATGATTTGGAAGAATAAATAAACTATTTGATTGTATTTTATTTTTAGAGACTGAGAGAATTTAAATAAATTTGATTGATTTATTTAAATTTGGAAGAATGAATTTGACTTAATTAAATAATTAAGAATTATTTAATTGCTTGGAAGAATTTAATTAAATAAAGGATTTTATTTAATGATTGGAAGACATTAGAAGAGGTAATTAAATAATTTGATATTTACTTAACTTAGAGGAATATGAATCAAATCAATAAATAAATTTATTTATTTATTGATAGAGGAATTAGAATGAAATAAATATTAGACCAAGTCGTGTCATTTTTAGGCGTATACAATTAGTTCCAAGGCATTAATGGAAGAGGAATTTTGACACTCATCTTTCTCATGATGATTTATAGAGATGAATTTGGTTAAATCTTCTAATATCAAATGATATGCTCCTATGAGTGTTGTGAAGCTATCAAAATCATGTAAATAACAAAGTAATTTAAGTTCATGTGTAGAACATTTAGAAATATCAATATCATGTATGAATGCTGTGTTTTAGAACATGCAGGTTCTCATTAGTGAATTTAATTTTTTTTTCAAAATCTAGGATATACTCATGCAAAGATTTCAATGAATATGTCATCATTAAATGTCTTGTATCAACAATATGCAATATGCAAGGTTTTATGATAATGAACACACCCTAGATGTGAGACTATCTCACACCCAAGCACTTGTTTGAGGGAAATGGGTACTAAAGGACACATAAAGTCCACAACAAACAGAGTGGATAGGTGAAAAAATAGTACAACACAATAAGGCCAAGTTTATGTTTTTAAAGATTTTGATCAAAAGATATGAAAAGGTGTGCAAACACATAGTGTTAAAATACACACTATGTAATTAAGATGTACCAATTTTCACCTTTTTTCAATGCAAATGCCTAAAATATGATGAAACTGATGAGGGGCAACAAATTAAAACCTTATTATCAGTCCAATAATGCATCAATATCCTTCACAACATGCAAATCTAGATGAGGGATGAGTTAAAATCTAGTGAAAATGCAAGGATTTTAAACCCTAATAGTGAAATTAAGGCATGAAAATATGCAAAGTGATGTATGAATGAAATATAATCAGATTTATGATGTGAAATAGCTCAGCTCAAATCTAAAAATGATGCCAAAATCCTATAATACTCAATGCAAGTGTGTCATGCCCACATTTCCCATGCGGTAATGACACGCAGCACACATGCCATGTCTACATTTGTCATGTGGTCATGACACGAAATATCAAAAAATTTCCACATATCCCTAGAAACTCCCTCGCACATGTCAACGTGCTCGATGGCATTATGCATAAGGCGTAAACATGTCAATCAAATTCGGGGTAATGCAATCACATGCGTAATTCCCCTGTGTAATGATGGCCGACTAAGGGGGTCAATGCGACGCAAGAAGCATCCCCATTAGGGTTAGGATTGATTGATCAAAACCCTAAGTTTTCCTAAGTGAGTGATAGGATTTCGACATGAGTCAAAATCATAACCCTAATTCTAAAGCATAAAAGAATTAAATAACCACTTAAATAAAATATCTAATTTGTGGAAACATTAAAATATTACTCATCGCAAGGGTTAAATCACCTAAGGAAATTAACCCTAATTCCCAAAAAAATCCAGCAGCATAACACCTCTAGGGCGTGTATGGGAATTATTCTAATAAGAAAATTCTAACCAAAGGTTGGCATAAAAATTGATTAAAATGAAACAATTACTCTAGGGGGAATAATTTTACCGCTCTACAGTTCTCTAATCGATTGACTAGATTAAATAATTAAATTAAAGTTCTACTTTGATTAAATCCAAACATACTAGTAAATTAATTAATTCAATCCTACTAAAATAAAGTTACATTATTAATCCAAAAGTTACAATAATAAATTAAATCCCCAAAAACATCATCAAATCAAAGGTTGTCACACTAATAATTAAATACCCTAATCACACTATTACAAATTTCAATAATCCCCCTAAGAATTAAAAGAAATCCCCTACATACACAATTAAATAAATTCTAGATGACTAAAACCCACTAAATAAAAAATAAAGGATAATCCCCTATCCCTTGAATAAAAAAAACAATAATAGAATTACCAAGACAAGAGAAGAGGGAAAAAATAAAAGAAACTAATTTTAAAATCCAAGCCCTAAAATCTCCCGAATAAAAAAATACTTTCCTTATGAATTTTCAACCCTAACCCTATTTTTGTTTTCTCTCTACTATTATTTTCTATTTTGCTTCCTCATTTCTTTGTTGTTCTCTCTTCTTGTGTTGCAGGTCAAAAAAAAATGGGCAGCCATGGAGGAAGTTTCCACAGAGGTATATACATTGTATATACACATATTAGAAAGCCCCCTTTTTTAGCATATATATATATATATTAGAAAGCCCTCTTTTTTTAGCACATATATATATATATGTGTGTGTGTGTGTGTGTGTGTGTGTGTGTGTGTGTGTGTGTGCTTGTGAATAACCAGAGATGTATATTAGTTGCTGCATCCTATGTATATACGTCGAGAATATATATATATATAAAGATCAAGTTGCAGAGATAAAAAAAGGGCTGAATGGCCATTTGTGGGGCGGCAGACTGAGGGAAACTCGTGTGGGAAGCGAAGCACAGTTCGCAGGTTTGAGAGCTCCGTTGGTTTTTTTTTGTTTGATATATAACAATAAAACAAGAGGGGGGTGTGGGGGGCAGATCCCACCCACTACCCACCGAACGGTGGGTAGTGGGTGGGGTTCGCTCCCCACCCATCACCAAAGCTCCACCAAAAGAAAGCATGGAGGGAAGGATTTGGTGGGGGTTCGAACCCCCCCACCTCCAATGCTTAATTCTTTTTTTTTACATACAAACAACTACTATTTAGTCGACGCTAAATAATATAAATTTAGGTTTTTTCTATATTGTTAATAATAATGAGTGTATATATATATACTCATAGTGATATACACTGTTTACTCAAAAAAAGAACAGTTTCGTTCATTCAGCCAATTATTAAATATTATTTCATGTTTAAAATATAAATATAACTCACAGTTTTCAACAATTAGCTTAATATATATTTTTCCAGCAACAATAATGTATATATAATATAAGTATATATATATATATATTTATATATATAGATTATTCTATATATAGATATATATTTATATATATGTATATTTATACAAATATATACATAAAATATATTCCCAATGACAATATGACCATTTGCCAATGAATTAATAGAATAGGTTAACTAATAACATGAGATATTTCTTCCTTTTGTTTTTTCAATATATATATATATATTTTTTGAAAAGAAAGCAACAACAATATATATTTTTTTTTAAATAAAAATCAGCAACTAACTATTTTTTTTTATCAAAACATTTTCACAATCTCATAAAATAAAACCAGCAACTATATTTCCTTCATTTTCTTAAAAACACATACAAAGAGACCAAAACAAATATATTTTAACAACAAATATGTCAAGGTGATTATTGCTCCTTTTTTTTTTAACTTCTAAAATAGAGTATACATAAAATGTAATCATTTAAACTATACAAATGAAGAGAGGTCTTTCCTCTTTCTTTTGATACAAATTATACAAAAGTCAAACATGGCCAAGACTCTCAATAGCCAAAAGAAAAAAACTACAAATGACCAAACTTTATAGCACTCCCTCCAAGTTCCCAAGCCAACAACCTGCAAGACACAAAACAAAGGAGGGGAAACAAGCCACGCAATACCGATCTCCTCCCTACCATAGACTCACTAATGAGTCACCCCCGAGTTTGAAGGTCATCCACACATAAGGATTCTTCACTCCACAACACAACCAAACACAAACAAATAAAAACATGAAGAACACCCATGGTTTACACAACACAAAACTCATAAAAATGAGTTTGAAGGGGTAGGGGAGTGGACATCACTCAACTCCAAAGGCCACTCCAAAAATCTCTCAAAAAACTCAACACAAACAAGGCCTCAAGCCCAAGTATTTATACCAAGATTCACATATACTTCTCCATGGCTCTCAAGCCATACAAAACACCCATACTCATAATCTTGCCGTCAAGGCCAAAATACCAACACTAGGAGGTGACCTTGAGGAGGTTCACTCCTCCCCCACCCCACACATGTTGAGCATTTTCTCCAAATGGAGAGGCTCTTACAAATACCCTCAAAACCCCACAACAACAAAACACAAAACACACACAAGTAAAGCAAATACATAAAGAAAGGCATCAAGCCTTGAATCCTACCTTGATAAGCCCAACAAGGAAGATAGTTGAAGAAGAGCCCTTCCAACTCCACCTCCAAGTCCTTCCTCCAAAAGTGCCTCCAAAGAATCCTCTAACTCTCTCCCCAAATTCTAAATAAAATGAAAAATGTAGTGAAATCAATAACACTCTCCCTCTCTTCAAGAGGGATTAAAATAGACTCTCTTCATGAGCCTTGAGGAATGAGAAGGTGACACATGTCACCTTCTCCTTCCTCCACAAATCCACTTGCAAACTTCATGGAATGTGGGGGTGACACATGTCACCCTCCCATTCCACCAAGTCTTGCTCCCTCCACTTGTGCTCTCTCACACATGTGTGAGAGAAAGGTGGAGCCCAAAAAGGATGAGGGTACCACAAGTGTCCCAATCCTATCCTCCCATGAAAGCCCACAAAACCCCAAGGTACTCTCACCAATGTGTGAGAGCCTTGGAGTTGGGTCCTCCACAATTAGGGGTCTTGAAGACTCCCCAAGCCTTCAATGCAAGGTATCCCAATGCTTGGAATGAGGTGTGGATAAGGTTGAGTGTTTGACCCAACCTTCCACTCCTTCCCAAACTTCCATTTTCGTCACTTTACTTTAGGGTAAAGTTTAAGTGACCAAATGGGAGTTATCCTAGGGTTAGACAAGCTCAAATGGTCCCTAGACCCAAGGGGTACAACCCAGGGTCACTTTTAACACATTTTGAGCACCTTAGGGTGTATAAAATCACATGAAAAAGGGTCACAAAAATTAAAACAAAAAAATAAAGTCAAATAAACATTACACATTCACAACACTATAATAAAAACAACAAAAAAAGGGTAGACCTAGCCCAAAAGACACCATACACCAACATTACAAAAATGCATCATATATTTACACAATTGATCTTGGTTCCTCTTGGAACTAGATCGGTTTAACACAGGATTTCACAAAATGTGTGGGATAATCTCCGATTATCCATGGCTTGGTTAAAACACCTGCACACTTAAACAAAAGATTAATCCAACATGTATATCATAGCTGAAGCAAGGGAAACATACACTCACACCATCGCATAATCATTTAAAACATCATTAAAATCACATCATAATTATATTCATAATTTACATTTTTATAATCCATCACAAGATAAAAATCACATAATAAATCTATAACAAATCCATAACATAATCTCACAACCAGTATCTCAAATAAAATCATAATGCATATCACATGTCAAATCATCATCAGTAGATAAAAATCAAGATCTAGTCCCATCACCACATACTAAGCATAACTAACCAAAATAAAGAAATATAGTCTAAAAGGTCTGTATATCAGGATCACAATCCCCAAATGTCTAAAATGTCTCCAACAGTAATATGGAATGAGAAAAAATAAGGGAGTGAAATAGTAGGCCTCACAAAGTGCAATTTTAAGGGGAAATGAGTGAATATGCTATTTTTTTGTTGAAATTGACTGTGTAAATGCAAATTTTGAAATGTAAATGCAAAAACACATAAGGATGAAACACTACAAACACAATTAGATTTGAATGAGTGCCAAGGATGAGTAGTAAGATCTGAAACAAGCATTTAACTACAAACCTAGGTTTTGAAATCACTAGGTTATGAGAAAAATCGAAAAACCCTAGCAATTTTAGTATGAAAATGCAATGTAAAGGATTATAGGATGATGAATTTCTAAAATTTATATCAGATCTGATGTAAAAATCATAGATTAGATGAAATGCAATAAGATTGATGCAAACTATGCCCTAGTGCAAGCCTAGGATGCAAATTGTTTTTTAATTTTTTTAGTTTTTTTCAATTTTTTTCAAGATTTATGAATGCAAAATGATGTAAATGATATGTATTATTGCAAATCTAATGTATAACAGTCAGCAAGATGTAATGTTCAGAGAAAATACGGGTTCACCAAAATGTAATGTAGGAAAAAGGGGGATGATGGGATTTATGGGTGATTGAACTAGATCCTCCTTTCACTACACACATTCAATGACATTTAACTGAGTTAAATCACTAATTCTGCAAGAGGATTCATCTACAAGTTGGTTGTCACTTGGAATGATAGGAAAAGTTGGAATTGATTGATTAATGTATTAATTTTAGTTTGACTTAGCTTAAAACCATAATTATGCAAAATCATAAACAAACAAATGAAACCTGATAAATCCTTCTACAGAAATAGACTAAATACAAATCAGATACATACCAGATTTCAAGTTTTGGAATACAGAAAATTCAGGGGCTAAAGAGTGAGCGCCCAAGCCCAAGGTGCTACTTTTTCAGGGGCTTCCGGACCTTTTCCGGCACTGACTGCAACCACTTTAGGGATTCTCCGTGACACAAAATTGAGGGGCAAAAGAGCGGGTGCCAAATCCCTTCCTAAGCTATTTCCCACCTTTTTCTTCAAATCTTGATTCCTTATGCTCTGCAACAATCCTCTGCAACTTCACTCTCTAAGATCTGACATCTGTCGCCTGCAATCACAAGAGAGGGGTTGGCGGTCATGGTGTTTAGGAGCTTGCCTCGATCAAGCCTCGGAATGGCATTCAAGCCTTCCAACACTGTTGTTAGAGAGTGCATGTCCTTGCAGGACAGAGGAAAAAATAAATTGATAAATGATTTGATGAGTGCCAAGTTGCACTCATGAAATACATCTTTTTGCCTCTCTTTTTCTCCTTCCTGAGTCCATCTTTCCTAATGTCTGCACCCAAATAAGCTAGCAAGATCATTCTATTTAATGATTAATTGAGATAGATTACTTAAGATTATAATTTCTGATTGAGTGACTAATGTGCATGGAATTGATGGAAAAATGCATAAACTTCTCTCTTTTTGAATTAACAGGTGTAGATGCCAGGAACAACAATTTTGTGCATCTCTGGAGATAGTCTTCAATGATCTCAAAAGACAATACAAAAGGACCATGACACCTAAAGTTTTGAAGAAATGAGGAATGCCTCTCTGGAGCTCTACGGGAGTCTAGAGTATCTCCGGAGCTGAACAAAGAAGCTACAGATAATCTCTGGAGCTACAAACATATCTCTGAAGCTACAGACATATCTCTGAAGCTACAGACAAGGTTAGATATCTTCGGCGCCTCCTGAGAGCAGGGCATATTTCCAGCATAAGTTGTCGACCAGACACTCTCAACAGTGATCATAATACCCCTCATTTCACTCAAATCATCACCTGAGTGGTGAAGGGTCTTCTTTAGTTAAACTGCTGGAGTTTTATCTTTTTAAATTTTTTGCATGAGTTACGATGGAACTGATTCAATATCCTTATTTTCAGGGTCTCGATGCCTAAATGTATTAAGACTCAAACTTAGACCTCTAAGTGGACTTTTGTTCCACTCAAGTCTACTTTTATTGCATGATTATTTTCTATAGTTAGATAGCTAGTGTAATAAAGAGATGGATGCCATCTCATAGAAGAACTGGTAGATAAGATCAGTGATAAGTCATCACTCACTTTCATATATACTTATAGAAACAGCAGAAGAAATATACAATGATTAAATTATTCTGATTCTCGGTAATCTCAGTTCTGTAATAGCAGTATTTTTCATGAATGCAAAGCGTATGGAATTGGTTTGAATTTAGTTGTGATCTTCTTTTGTGCTGATTTCCTACTACAGCCTTCAGCCCCAAGGCTGTGGAGCAAAGGCCCACTCTCACCACTAAGGCAGGAGGCTAGTATCACTGTTTTATTACTTTAGATTTTTGTTGTGAAAAGTATTTACTGATTTTAATAGATAGATGCATGTTACTATTTTTAAGATTGCTTTAAGTAAATTTCATGTTTAATTCTATCTTCAGCATTCATTCAATTCATTCAGCAAGTAGATAGATTAATCTCTTCAAATTTGTAGAAGCTGCTAGGATTAGCTAGAAACTGGTAACTATAGAATCCCTAGTTGCAGACAGCCAAGGACACAGCCCCTAGATTTTTGACATCTAAAAATAGATTAAATAATGAGGTACAATGACACCTTGTCATTTTTGGCACCATTGCCAGGGATATCTTGTGTTAATTAGGGAAATTGAGTTAAAACTATTTTTAGGATAGATCTGTATGGTTAGAGCTAGAAATTGAAAAGGAAGATATATCAAGCAGACACCCCAACATCAAGCCATAGGGGAAAGCAGTGGGGTGGCACAAAATCTTGTTGAGGAGAGAAACCTAGAACCTACTTTGGAACCTGCACCTCAAAACAACAATCACTTAGATCCTTCAAATATTCCACTTGCCAATTATATCCAAGAATTACAACAAAAGTTTCAGGCCGATCCTTTGATAGAACCTAATTTCCTAGAACCTCAAGTAGAAGAACCAGTATTAAACATGGACAATAATAATAATGAAGAAGAAGAAAATCAAGCTCCAAGAACCTTCTCATATCCTATTGTCTTGGCTGCTGGGGACAATGCTCCTATGAAGAATATCTCACCAGCATACTTGCCAAATTTTAGAGGACTTTCTTCTGAGGATCCAAATTAGTTTTTGTTTGAATTCAAAGTAGTCTGCCAGACTTATGATTATGGATCAGATAACCAAAAACTCAGACTATTCCCTTCAACTCTGAAAGATTCAATGATGAGATGGTTTATGGGTTTACCCCAGAATTCTATCCGTTCTTGGGATCAGATGGAAATAAAGTTTTTGAAAAAATACCAGGATTACTATAGATCCAGTAATAAAAATGAAGAATTGTTTAAAATTAGGCAGGGGGAGGAAGAGACCTTAGAGGACTATGTGGATAGGTTTAATTTTGCCTTGAGAAGGTATGGCAACCCAGTAGATCACTCCTTGGCTAGAACCTTGTTTGTAAAAGGATTGGATAAAGAATCAAAACAAGCACTAGATCTAATGGGAAAATGGAACATCAACAAAATGGAAGTACCTGATATAGAAGAACTCTGCAGGAACTATTCCAGAACCCAAAATGGAGTGAGGTCATCCAAAACTTTTAAAGGGAAGAATGAAATAGGACAGTTGATGGAGGAGATTGCAAATCTAAAAATAGACATTTTGGTCCAATTAAACACCACATTGGATGGGATTCAAGCAAAAACTAGAATAGCTGATCAAAACAGAGCAAATGAACCACTCTCCATCTATTGTCCTAGGTGTAGAAACAAACATCTGTTAAGAGAATGCCCTTTGGACAAATCAGAGATTTGTCAGATCTCTGATAGGGAACATCCTACCAGTCAATGTAGTCAACTTCCAGCCTTGAAAAGATTAAGTAAAAAGAATGCCGTAATAGAAGAGGAGTTGAACTATGTGGGACAAAAATAAACTGGCAATTTTCCTTATAATCAGTATCCAAACCAGCCTTCTTACAGGGGTCCTTCTAATTGGGGAAATAATCAGTGGAATCCAACTTGGCATGGGCCTCAAAATAATCCTCCTTGGGGACAGCAGGATTGGCCAAACTAACATTGGCAAAACCAAAATTGGCAAAATCAGTCTTGAGGAAATCAACAGTGGCCACCATAGTTTGGATCACAAAACATGCAACCTTAATGGGGTTCTCAACAAGGATATAATCAACAATACCAGGGACAACCTAGACATTTCCAACCTCAACAATAAGCTTTACTAACTAGACCCTCCAACACACAAGGTCAATCACAAAATGAACCAGTTAGCCAACCACCTTTACCAACTCAGCCTATACCAAACCCATGGAATAAATAGGGAGTAGCTGTTTACATGACAGAGCAAGAAAATCTGGCTGGATTTAATGCTATATATTCAAATAATCTCCAGCTGCGTCCTAGGAAAGCATTCCCAAGACCATCTCCTCCAACTATAGTTGAAGTAACCAATGATGAGGAACCTAAAAATCCATCCACTCAACCCCCGGAAGAGATTACTAATGAAAAAGTGCTAAAAGAATCATCCTTGGATAACTCTGGAGTTGCTCCTAAAAGACCGAATCCGGAGAACATTCCTAAACACAATTCTGACAAGAGCTTCGGAGATGCTCCAGAGATGGAAAAACTAGCACCATACCCAGAACGGCTTAAACAGAATGTTCCCTAGAAAAAAATCTTACAAAAACAAGTCCAAACCAACCTAGAATTAGAACTTTTACAAGAAATCAAGCAACTAAACATTGAAATTCCTCTTCTCCAGGCAATCAGAGATGTACCAGAACTAAATCAGTTCATTAAATAGTATTGTATCAAAACGCAGGGCAGGAAGAAAAACTTTCCCTCCACAATACAGGTGGAAGGAAAAGTAGTGGATCTATTGATGGGAGAAATTCTCCTCTCAAAATATGGAGACCCTAGAAATCCTGTCATAACTGTTTTCATCTCAGGGGTAGAAATTTCAAATGTTCTGGTTGATCTAGGAGCAGCAATTAATGTGATGACAGTTCATACAATGAACAAACTAGCTCTATTAGGTATCCAATCCACAACTACAATTCTTCAACTTGCTGACCAGTCAGTAGCTGTTCCAAAAGGAGTAATCACTGATGTACCAGTTGTGATAGATTCATGGGAATTTCTAGTGGACTTCCTGGTACTTGAACCTAGAAACCAAAGAAATGCTTATCCACTGATTTTAGGAAGACTATGGCTGGCTACAGTAGCAGCATCTATTGATTGTCAAACTAGAGATATGGTCATTTCTAATGGAATAGATTTGAAGAAAATATCTTTGTATCCTCCAGCTAAACCATCAATACATTATTCAGGAAGAGTATGCGTGGATGAGCCAGAGAACAATGAAAACAGTGCCTCAGTAGCTATGGTAACCATCAAGGAACATCTGGGAGAATTAGAAGAAGAAGTATACTATGATACAATAGAAGACTTCACTCACATCCTAATCAATAAGGATGTGATGGAACTCGCCCAAGATTCTAAGAGAGAACTTCTTACTTTTTCTCATTGTACCCTCTCCAACATCATTCCTTGTGGGGAAACCTTTTACAGATACTTAGCCACTTTCCACATGTTGCTTCCACATTCTTTTCCTCTCAATACCATGACTCCAATGTATGGATTAACTACATCTATGGATCAAATCACAAAACAGGTCATGATTTTACTAGGGAAAACTCTTAATATCAATACTCAGTTAACAGCAAATCAGGAAGAAAAACTTATCCAACTTCTGATTTCCCATTCAACATCTTTTGCTTGGGAATACCAAGATATGAAAGGCATACCTCCTAAGATCTGTACCCATCATATATACACTGAGGATATTAAACATGTCAGACAACCCCAGAGTAGATTGAATCGTGCTTTAAAGGACATTGTCAAAACTGAAATAGAAAAATTACTTCAAGCAGGGTTTATATATCCAATCTCAGACAGTCAATGGCTCTCACCCCTTGTCATAGTGCCTAAAAAGAATGGGAAATGGAGGATGTGTATTGATTATAGAGAACTAAACAAGGCCACAAAAAGTGACTACTTTCCCTTACCATTCATTGACCAAGTTCTGGACAACCTTGCTGGGAGAAAGTATTTTTCTTTTCTAAATGGATTCACTAGGTATAATCAAATTCAAGTAGCACCTGAAGACTAGGACAAAACCACCTTCACATGCTCTTGGGGAACCTTTGCTTGCAAAGTTGTTCCCTTTGGGCTATGCAATGCCCTAGCTACATTTCAGAGACTTGTTTTAGTTATTTTTGCTGAACTTGCTAATGAATGCATGGAGGTCTATATGGATGACTTTACAGTGTATGGGGATAATTTTGAAGAAGCTCTCACAAACCTTGAGAAAGTACTGAAATATTGTGAGAAAAATTAATTATCCCTTAGCCATGAAAAGTGCTTCATGATGGTGGAGGAAAGAATTGTTTTGGGACACCACATTTTAGAGAAAGGGATCAAAGTGGATCAAAAAAAGATAGAGGTGATCACACAGTTTCCTTCACCCAAAATTTAGACAGATGTTAGAAGTTTTCTGGGACATGCAGAATACTATAGGATGTTCATAGAAAATTTCAGCAGAATAGCTGCCCCCCTGTTTACCCTGCTTAACAAAGACATAATTTCTATGGATAGAAGAATATCAATCAACATTTGAAACCTTGAAGGAGAAGCTTACTATCACACCAATTTTCAGAGGACCTAATTGGACTTTACCATTTCACATATAGACTGATGCTTCAAATGAGTCCATTGGGGCAGTTTTAGGACAAAAGGAGGAAGGAGAAAGTATGCATCCCATTTATTACATCAGCAAAAACCTTACCTCTACAGAAAGAAACTACACAACAACTAAAAAAAATTCTTGGCAGTCATCTATGCTATAAACAAATTCAGGCATTATATCACTGAATATAAGATATCTGTACACACTAATCATGCAGCCATCAAGTACCTAATGAATAAACCAGTAGTGGGTGCAAGGATCATCAGGTGATTATTGCTATTGCAGGAATTTGATATTACCATAGTTGATAATCCAGGAAAGTGTAATTTGGTTGCTAATTTTCTGTCAAGATTGCATATAGGAGGAGAAAACCAACCAGTGGAGGACAAGTTCCCAGATGAACATCTTTTTGCTATATCTTCTACTGCACCTTGGTTTGCTGACATAGCTAATCTTTTAGCTACAGGCTTGTATCCATCCCATTTTACTTCAAAACAAAGAAAACGTTTAGTTAAAGAAAGTTTATCTTACAAATGGTTGAATGGTTTACTATTTAAATGTGGTCCTGATTTCATTCTACACAGGTGTTTAAAGGCTGATGAGATTTTTGATGTGTTGAGAGCATGTCATGATAAACCATCTGGTGGCTATTACTCTTTCCACTGGACAGTCCACAAGATCCTTGGAGCTAGTTACTACTAGCCCTCTCTTCATAAAGATACAAAGAAGTATGTGCAGCACTATGACCAGTGCCAAAGGATGGGACAACCAACCTTTACCTGGGAGATGTTACTACATCCTCAAGTCATGATGGAACTGTTTGAGCAGTGGGGTCTAGACTTTGTGGGACAAATTTCACCACCATCATCAGGTAAGGAGTACATTCTAGTATGCACAGACTATGTTACTAAGTGGACTGAGGTTCAAGCATTACAATTTGTAAGAGAAGAAAAAGTTGTTGATTTCCTTTACAATAAGATTTTCTTAAGATTTGGAGCCCCAAGATCAATAGTTTCAGACAGAGGACCTCAATTTACTTCACAAGTAATCAAAGTATTCACAGATTTATATCAAGTCAAGCATAGAAAATCTTCACCTTACCATCCTCAAGCAAATGGACAAGTAGAAGTAACTAATAGGGAACTTAAAAATATTATGACAAGGACAGTAGCAATGAACAGAAAAGATTGGGCTAGCAGATTACCTGAAGCAGTTTGGGCTTACAATACCACTTGGAAGTATACAACAAAGTTCTCACCATATGAATTGGTTTATGGGAAAAAGCCTATATTGTCTATAGAATTCAAACTCCAGACACTTAAAACTGTATTGGATGTTGGTCTACCATTGTCTATAACTCAGCAGAACAAAATTCTTCAACTCAATGAGTTGGATGAAATTCGGACAGAGGCCATTCAGCAAACAGAACTGGTTCAGTATCAGAGGAAGCAATGGCATGACCAACACATCAAGAGGAGGACATTTCAACAAGGTGATTGGGTTCTTCTTTATGATTCTAAATTTGAAGAGTTTAAGGGGAAATTGCAAACTCACTGGATGGGTCCTTACCAAATAAAGGAAGTGTTTGAAAATAGAAAACCAGCAAATGGTTGTCTTTCTCAACCAAGGGAGTTGAAAACCAGTAAATGGCGGTTCTCTTCTTCAGGATAGTTGAAACAATTAAGCTCCGGAGATGATCAGGTGCTGGGAGTTAGTCAAATGCATTACCGGTGCTTCCCAAACTAGGAGCACCTCCGTTGCTCTCCAACTAGGAGCACCTCCGGTGCTCTGTCAATAAAGAAGTCAGTCTCAATAATAAGGGAGGGGACCCACCTCTCTAGGCGGTAAAGTCGACACATCACATGATGAGGTCATCATGACTCATCCTCTACTTTATCACAAAAATAAATTCAAGTAGCACGCATATCAATTATTGGAGTATTCACAAAGCCGGCGCTGACATCACCCGAGGAACGTGGATTCTTGAACCACTCCAAGAAATGATTGCAGGTCGTGTACCAACAGAGTAGTGGACATCATGTCCAGCCACCAAAAGTTGTTCATGCGCCACGACGCATGCAGTCTCCAGCAATGACGTAGCATCTCTACCATGTACATCGCCCTCATCATTAAAACTAATCCAGGTAATTCTATCTTTAATTAATCATTATTAGCAATTGTCTTGTCTTTCTATTTTTGGGTGCTGCCACTATGCCACGTCCTCTTGCCATCATTTTCTTTCCTAAATTCACACATGCCGTCATCTGTGCTGTACTGCCACCTTGCCTCCAGAGTGTCCTGTCATTCTGTCGTATTTATGACTGCCTTGGTACTCTAACTAATCTGCATAAGCCTAAGCTGAAAAACAAAACATTCCTCATTCGAACCTCTGAAGTACCCTAAAGAATAGAGCAACTTGACCAGTCATTCGAAGCCTACAGAGCAAATTGAATAGTCCTTTGGAGTCTACAGAGCAATTTGAATAGTCCTCCGGAGCCTACTGAGATAAGAGGAAAGGATAGACTGTAGATTGAAGAAGTGAGGAATAAGCACATAAGGTGGAATCAATTAAGCAATGGGAGTCAAGAAGAAGTCTGAGCCAGAAAGTGTTGCGGGTCTTCTGCGGGATGCAGTTGCAGCAAACATTCTAAGAACTGTAGAATGGTTAGACTTCCTAGAAAATTTTGAAGGGTTTCAGGAAGATGTGGATGAATTCCTCAAAAATTTAAGGGACAACCAGACAACTGTCAGAGGAGTCCAAATCAATTTCTCCTCAACCACATTTCTAAACTTCCTGAATAAGGTGAGAGGTTTTATCACTTGAAAACCCTATACACTGACTTAATTAAGAATTTCTTTGTTCGTGGTGACCCTGCTATTCAATTGCATTTGAATAAAAATGAAGTCAAAGGAATTCTTAGGTCTACCCTTCCAAACCCTTGGCAGTCTATTGCCACCTGGCTGATGAAATATTTTACTTGTGATAGTCAATTCTCTCTAGTTTTAGGACCAATCATTAAAATACTGATTTATCTAAGACATGGGAATGCACACCTTGAGTTTATCATAAACATTACCAATTTCCTGTATTCTGCCATCAGGGCAACTGTAGATAGATATCAGCAAAATAAGGGTCCCATGAAACATCATGGCCTCATTTTTCTAGTAGTCAAACACCACTTCCTATCTCAGGCCAATGGGGAAGAATTATGGCAAAACTTTCTTGAGCAGAGTCCCCAAGTCAGAGAACTAGAGATGGCATAGCCAGGAGGTGAGAGTTCTCCTACTCACCAAGATGAGGAAACTGAGCCTTCAACCTCCTCCACAGCTGTTCACAGAGGAAAGAAGTCCTCATAGGAGGCAACTTCATTTGTAGCCCCTGTTCCTGACAAACAAAAGAAAGGCAAAGAAATTGCAGAACCTACTCCTAAACAAACCCTATATATGACTCGATCAATTAGGAGAAAGATGACTCTAACTGAGGAATCTTGCCCTAAGGAATTAATAGAGGGAAGGTCAGGGCAGAGAATAGAGGAAACCTGGTGGGCTAAAGAACCATCTCATGATTTAGATGAGATCCCTCTGGTCAGGAAGAGGAAACAAAGAGAAATTTCTCCAGCACCATCTGTTCATCTGGAGTCAAGCCCAATTTCAGAACCATCATGTGCTCCAGAAACAGAAAACATATAGACTCTTACTATTTCCTCATATTCTGAGGATGAGAGACCTACTCCGGAGGCACCTGCCCCACCTTTGCTCCGCAGAAGCAAAAGGAAGAGACAACTCTCACAGGCTGAAAAAGATACTACCCTGCACGCTGAGGTACTCCTGGGTTTGACATGTGAGGATAAGGCTGGGCCTTCATCGGTGCTAGTAGAAGTAGAGGAACCCCAAGAGGATCCTCAGGATAGGCAGTCTGAAGAAGAAGAAACAGGGCAAATGGATACAGTTGGCAGAGCAGGGTAGATGGCCATGGAAAACCTTGATGATCAGCCAACAGCCATAGAAATAGAAGCAGAAGCAGAAACCTACTCTCATCCCTCTGATCAAGAGGATGTAGAAATTTCAAAAGAACAACAATTGATGGAAGAAATTGAAAATTTAAAGAGACTGCTTTGGGGAAAGAATTTGATTATTACTGACCTCAAGAAGGTCAGAGTAGAGGTGGAAATGGAAGGCAAAGTCATTAAAATGGCCTCCCTTTCTTCAGAAATTCTATCCTGTAGGCCTCCAAGTGCCAGCTATTCGATGTTCTTACATGAAAGAGTCCTGCAGAGGAAATTCTCTTTAGTCCTATCTGACCTGGTTGAAGATACAGAGATAGCAGAAGGATTCATGACAACTTATACAAGAAGTAATGATGAGGACAAGAACTTCCTATGTGAATTATACCTACATGGGTTCTATGTTAATGATATAACCTTCTTTCTTAATCATTTTGTGGGGGAATGCTAGCTTAAGGCATTTATGTCCCTAATGAGGAATCACCAAATCTGGAATGAAAGGATGGAAGATCATCTTCAAAAAGATTTAAAAACAAATCTCTTCATCAGGAAGGAATGTCCCAATCCTAATGCTTTCAAGATTCAATTCAGGTCCCTTATCTACCATCCTGATAATAAGAACAAAATTTTTCCATTATACTTGAAAAGTTTGTAGGAATGCTCCATCGATTTTGGTCTTTTTATGATCAATTCAGCAAATCCAGTACTTGTTGTAGCAAAGAAGAGATGGAATATTTTGACTCCGGAGCAGAAACTCAGAGAGGTGGTCACCCCTACAAACTTGAGATTATTCATGAGAAAGGAAAAGTTGATATCCAAACTGATGGATAACCATAAGCAGGAATGGATAGGTGGATGGTTCAGGCCCCCTCTAATAGTTGAACCACTCCCTATCTAGGCTGAATAGATAGAAGATGAGAAGTTGCAGGAATGGATGAAGCAGGTTGATGAATACAGAGGCAATGGTAATATCAATCGCACAACCTGGACCACTTATGCATAGGATTATAGCTTGACTAACAAGTTGCTTCGCCAGAATAAATCCAGAATGTGAGAAGTGGGAGGACCTGCCAAACCTTAGGTATGGGGGGATGCTGAGTGCCAAGTTCCACTCATGAAATACATCTTTTTGCCTCTCTTTTTCTCCTTCCTGAGTCCATCTTTCCTAATGTTTGCACCCAAATAAGCTAGCAAGATCGTTCTATTTAATGATTAATTGAGATAGATTACTTAAGATTATACTTTCTGATTGAGTGACTAATGTGCATGGAATTGATGGAAAAATGCAAAAACTTCTCTCTTTTTGAATCAACAGGTGTAGATGCTAGGAACAACAATTTTGTGCATCTCTGGAGATAGTCTTCAATGATCTCCGGAGACAATACCAAAGTACCATGACACCTAAAGTTTTGAAGAAATGAGGAATGCCTCTCCGGATCTTTGCAGGAGTCTGGAGTATCTCCGGAGCTGAACAAAGAAGCTACAAATAATCTTCGGAGCTACAAACATATCTTCGGAACTACAAACATATCTCTGGAGCTACAGACAGGGTCAGATATCTCCGGTGCCTCCTGAGAGCAGGGCATATTTCTAGCATAAGCTACCGACCAAACACTCTCAGCAGTGATCATAATACCCCTCATTTCACTCAAATCATCACCTGAGTGGTGAAGGGTCATCTTTAGTTAAACTGATGGAGTTTTATCTTTTTAAAGTTTTTGCATGAGTTATGATGGAACTGATTCAATATCCTTATTTTTAGGGCCTCGATGCCCAAATGTATTAAGACTCAAACTTAGACTTCTGAGTGGACTTCTGTTCCACTCAAGTCTACTTTTATTGCATGATTATTTTCTATAGTTAGATAGCTAGTGTAATAAAGAGATGGATGCCATCTCATAGAAGAACTGGTAGATAAGATCAGTGATAAGTCATCACTCACTTTCATATATATTATAGAAATAGTAGAAGAAATATACAATGATTAAATTATTCTGATTCTCGATAATCTCAGTTCTGTAATAGCAGTATTTTTCATGAATGCAAAGCATATGGAATTGGTTTGAATTTAGTTGTGATCTTCTTTTGTGTTGATTTCCTACTGTAGCCTTCAGTCCCAAGGGTATGGAGCAAGGGCCCACTCTCACCACCAAGGCAAGAGGCTAGTATCACTATTTTATTACTTTAGATTTTTGTTGTGAAAAGTATTTACTAATTTTAATAGATAGATGCATGTTACTATTTTTAAGATTGCTTTGAGTAAATTTCCTGTTCAATTCTATCTTCAGCATTCATTCAATTCATTCAGCAAGTAGATAGATTAATCTCTTCAAATTTGTAGAAGCTGTTAGGATTAGCTAGAAACTAGTAACTGTAGAATCCCTAGTTGCAGACAGCCGAGGACACAACCCCTGGATTTTTGACATCTGAAAATAGATTAAATGATGAGGTACAATGACACCTTGTCATGATTGATTGAAGCACAAATAGATTTTACCTCAGAGGTGTATCTCTCAAGTAGATGAAGATCCTTCACAACATGAGAAGATGAAGCCAAATTTGTAATAACAAACACAACAACAACACAATTCTACTCTGCCACAATGAATGCCTTGAATGCTCTAAAATCATAAGTTCACCAAAATATCATAATCATCTTCTAGTTTACAAATGAAGTCCTAAACATGCTTATATATGCATTCCCGCTTTAATTTCTTAATTCAAACTTAAGATCTCAGCAAGGAACACCTCTAACGGTAACTTTAACGACATTAAAATTTTGGACCCCGCCAAAATAGGGCAGGGCAATGGCACAGGTGCCCTTGTCTTGGGACTTATTTTGGGATAGGGTTAAGCTTTGTAATGTCCCTCATGTCCCATTTGTCTTGGGTTTCGGGGCATTTTGTCTCGGGATTCAATTCTAACATGCATAATGAAAATCAAGGGACCCGGGAGCTAAACTTAGGAGGTAAAGTCCTAGGGGGACATTTTATGACATAACAATACCAATCAGATCTAATGCAAAAATTAGAAATTTAATTCATGCTATGATGATCTATCCTTATGAGATTGAAAGAAAGCGACAAATATGTTTTTTTCCAAGTCTAGAATGAAGTTTTTCTTTTCTGAATTTCAACTGCAAGGATGCAAGAATGTTTTAAACACCAAGAATGAAAAGGTAAAATAGATGAAACTATTTTAAAGAAGATAACAATGCAACAAGATCTGAAACAACTCACTAATCTATAAACCCTAGGTTCAAAACTAGCTAGATTTCCTAGAAATGCAAGGTTTTTACAAACCCTAGTTTTGAAACTATGAAAAATTTAACTATGTATGCATGCAAATTGATTATTGAACTCAATCCCATTCAGATCTAGGGTGATAAAAAAAATTCAAATCTGAAATAAGAAGGATGCAAAAGTGCACTAAATGATGGGTTCACCAAAATGTTTAGTGGAAAAGAGTGATCTAGCCTAAGAGGTTAAACTACGTCAAAACCCTCTTCCATAAACATTAGGACACAAACTGTACCCAAGAAGGAGAGCCAAACTATAGTGGTTCTATCCTTTTGTTGTATATAAATGAGTCAACCAAATTCAACCAAGATCAAGTAAACAAGCTATGATAAATGATCAAACCCTAGATGACAAAGATTTGCTAATAACTAACTGTCGAAGATAGATCTCAGAAAACCAAAAGCACAGCAGAGATCAAGGAGTAATTTAGAACTTGGATCTAAGAGTAGAAATTCCAAAGACCAAGGCTCTTGGGAACCCTAGACCATAATTAGGGTTATGCAAAACTTCTAAGTTTCACCGGACTTGAACCTGCCTACTCTACCTTCTTCCTTGAAATTATCTTTAGAAACCTATTTCTCCAACCTGCACACAAGAAAAGAGGAAAAGGTTGTGTTGTGTATAAGGGCTTGCCTTAGTCAAACCCTGTGTTGGTGTTTCCACCTCCACTATAGCAATGATTAGATCCAAGAGTGTGTGCCCTAGGAGGGTAGAGGCTAGATCTAAAATATATGATAGAAATATGAATGAAAATGATGATGATTACCACAAGAGGTAGAACCTTAATTGATGAAGATAACTTAAGGTCATTCACCAACAAAGGAGAGTTATGGAGAAGGCTTAAAACTTCATTCAAGACCTACAAACAAACTTTAATAACATTCACAAGTAGATAGAACTTCCAAGCATGAAAAACACTTTAGCATAGAGGATCAACACATGAGAGCAAGCTCCAATTTTGCATTATCCAACTTATGATCAACTAGGTGTAAAATGAACTATAAAACTCCTTTATATATGCATTCTCTCTCACAAATGATGAATGAAACCAAATGGATCTGACATATACAAACTAGGGAGGTGTTCTAATCCAACACCACAAGAGAGGGTCTAAAGAGCCCATTTGGGGCTAGGGTGCTTAGGTGCCCTAGTCTTTTAGCCCCATAAACTCTGGGGAGTGTCAAATGTCATGGGTTTAGTCCAGTCCTAAGTTTATTCTATCAGGTTTATTCATTGGGATCGAGATTTTATCATTTTATGCTTAAAAAGGTGTTAAAATAGGCCCTGATTAATAAAGGTAACAATTTAGGTCTAATCAGGTGCTAAACTAAGTGTAGAATGCTAGTGTACTCATTTTACTCTATAACATCAATTACCCCAAAGAGACATTTCTTTAGGTTCAAAGATATCCCATGATTTTGACACCTCTAAAGGAATTTCCTCAAGTCTTCAATATGATCACCTTGCTTTTTGGGAAAAACAGTCAGATTGTTAATGTAGATGACTATACATTTCCCAACCAAGTCTTTGAAATCTATGCCCATGGCCCTTTGAAAATTAGTTCCTGCATTGATTAGATCAAGTGGCATTTGCTCATATGTAATGATTACCCATTTTTTGTAAAAATTGTCTTAAATCTATCATGAGGATCCATAATGACTTGATTATGATTTGAGTAATCATCTAAGAATGACATCATTGAAGATCTATTGACCAACTATAAGACTTCATCCAAAGAAGGCAAATGGTAATTGTCCTTTCACAATGCCCTGTTCAAATTTATGAAATCCACAACAAATCTTATTTCTCCATTCTTATTCCTTATAGGAACCAAATTTTCAACCCAAGTAGAATGTCTAATAGGAAAAATGATCCGAGCCAATAAGAGCTTTTGTACTTTTTTAAAAATAAATGGTTCCAATAATGGATTCATTGGCCTTTGCTTTTACATGAATAGTTTTACTCTTGGATAAAGAGGAATCATATGAGTGATTATTGAGGAATTGTAAGCTTTCAAATCTTCATACCCATAAGATATTACCTTTGAAAATTTGGTGATAAGTTGTAGCATCTTGCTCCACTCTTATTTTGTACATTCTTTTCCAATCAGGACTTCTTTTTGTTTTAGCCCATCATCTAAATAATGTGGTTCAACCAAGGAATATTTTAATTTCTTCAAGTCTAGTTTGTATTCCTATTTGTCTATTTCAAATGCTTCTCCAGTGCTATCATTCCCTTTAGGATGGCATTAGTTTTCAGATTTAACACTCCTTCCTCATCCCACTCTGCATCATCCTAGTTTTCTTCATCAATTGTTTGGGTTTTAAAGACATCCAAGTTATTAAATAAATCCAAGATATGCTCATCATTTTCAAAGACCTATAAATTCCTTACATTATCTTAGATTGAAGGAATATACACAATTTCAACTAAAAATTTCTTTAATTTAGAATGTTTTACAAGTTCTAATGTACTTGCAACAACTGCCAAGGCTTCTATAGTACAATTCTTCCTTCATGGGACTACCTTGATATTGAAAGAATCAAAATCTTCTATCATGTTCTATACTCTATTGTAATAGTAAGATAATAACTTATCATCACATATGTATATATTCTAGATTTGTCTAATGATAATCTCTGAGTTTCTAAAAACTAGTATATTCTTTACCTTCTTTTTGATAGCAAGTGAAGCCCATGAATTAATGCCTCATATTTGGCCACATTATGTGAGCAAGTGAATTGTAACCAATATGTTGCTAAAAATGACCTTCCATTTGGATTTACCAATTTGACACTGGCACCACATGCTTTCTCATATTTGGAGCCACTGAATCTCAAAGTCCATAGGTGTTGATCATTTGTCCTCTTTTGTGCTTTGACATCTTGTTCCATCCTTACATCCTCATCATTCACTTCTAAATTATAGACTCCCAAATCTTGTTCCACATAGGCTATTTCGTTGAAATTGTTATATTTAATGATGATATGCTTTAACCTCAGTTCTTTATCAATTTGAATCTGATTATTCACACCTCACCATGGAAACCACATGTGAGTGAATTTAGTGTCCTTATATCCATTGAGGCTCTTTGACCAATCTCTGCTCAATGGCATCCTATTTGTTTCTAGAATATCAACAACTTGCATATCAATATTTTATTGAATTATAGAATCTAAAGCTAGTTGAATAGAAACATTCTTAGCTTCCCTAATCATGTTCACTAGCATCTAATCCAACTACACAACTCTTTTACTAGTTTTCACCAGGGTCATCCTAATATTTTGACACATTAAATATGGCATTACAATGCACCTGAATCAACCAAACAATTATGTAAGTTTTTTCTACAAATTCGAATAGAAAGCAAAAAGGGAGGATTTTCAAGCTTCTCTTTATACATTAAAACATTAACAAAGCTACTTTTCTTTCATCATTTAGACTCAAGGTAGAAAAATAATTAATTACAAATCATGTTGTCCACTAAGTTGAATTGCATCTAACATAGAAATGTTGGACTTTGTTCGTTTAAATCTTCAATCAAGTTATAACTAGATTTTCCTAGTTCAAACAATGTTTCTTCCCTTGAAGGATTCTATGTGTTTTTGGATGAAGATAATGTTAGTTTTAGGACAGACAACGGAGAGGGGGGAGGTGAATCAGTTGTCTCAAAACTTTCTTTTCTTTAAACACTTAAAGCCTTCTTGTATTTCAATAGCATAATAATAATTCAATCATGGAAGCACAATGCAATAATTTGAGAACAGAAACACATTAACACATATGACACCAAGATTTTAATGTGGAAAACCCAGTTAAGGGAAAAACCACGGGGTGACTAACCCAAGATTGTATTCTCTGTTAAAAGAATAAGAGGAACAAAAAGGCACTTGCCAATTAGGGCTCACTGCCCGAGCACACTGCTCACAAGAGTCCCACTGCCTACAGGAGACACACTATCTATAGAATAATAAATATTACATACTTGAACTAGAGATTAGCATCTTCACCATGCTTGAGTCAGTTCCATTTAAGCTCAACACTTCTGCTCTACTTTTCGTTCTTCTTCTCTCTTTCACTTTCTCATCTTCGCATGCATACTTTGAAATGACTTCACAAATCTTATTTATACAAGACATCAACTTTGAGATAATCATCCAAGTCAGCATAATACATACTTTATTTTATTACAGAGCAATTACACTAATACAACTTGACTTATTACAAAACTTCATGCGTATCACCACACTGTCGGCCACACATATCTGGGACTTCAATCTTCATAGAGGAACACGCCATGCTTCGCAGAACATCTTCAAGATCATCCGCAAGATGTGTAAAACATCTGGTCGTCCAAGATTAGGAAGAACATCATCATCCAGAAGTAAATCTTCAATTACGAGCTCAATCTTCAATGCAGACCACCAACACGAACTGGACACAATCTAGAGACCCCCACAAGCTTGTCTGAATCACCAAGAACATCCACACCACTTCTGCTTACTGAAATCATTCGCATCTTCATCTGGAACCTCAAGAACACAGTCTGTCATCACTGTCACATTAGAATAAATGCTTGTGGGCCTCTAGACCACGAACCAATTGAGTTGTCAATTCACATTGGCTTCCTAAACAATCCACCAAATCTGCAGAACAAGATATTGCATTTCTGAACCTGACCAGACCTATTTGTGTCACTCTATCACCTCTGAACATATGCCAGAACCAGTTTTGCTCATATGGCCATAACTTCTCCAAATCTTCATGCGGACCTCTCAAAACTTGACTGGATCATATTTAGACACATATCTGTAAACCCTTTGATGCGCATCCTCTGATCTTCATCTTAGCTGGGATCTTCACTTCATAGAGCTTCATTGTCTTCACTATTCTTCTCTATTTCTGATAGGACTAATTTTCTCAATATCCTCAACACACAGCTCATCCAATCCTTGACATCAATGCAACAAGAGTATGTTGACATCAATGACAACACCAGTTAGGCCCATGCTTGCAACAATCTCCCCCTTTGTCATTGATGGCAACATATGATGTGAAAGATTATTTTAACCATCAAGACAAGAACTTCTCCTCACTAACTAACATAGCTCCCCCTATCAATAGCAATCATTCATATGTCTTCTCTTTCTTTATTGCTCCCCCTTTGATCAGCAACCACTTTTATTTTTCACATGTCTTCTCTCCCCCTTTGACATCAATGGAAAAGGGCACATACTTGCATCAATACTTTAGAATCATACAGACTGCTCCCCCTGAGTAGCAGCTTCCTATCATCAATCCGAACCACAAGATATGACTGTGAGATTCACGGGACTGACGCAGATCAATGCACCTTAATTCATAACCGGAGGGGTAATAACCCCTAACTTCTCCCTGAGATACTCAAAAGAGTCCTTAGTTAGAGGTTTAGTAAAAATGTCTAAAATCTGATCCTTAGAGGGCACAAACTCCAATCTGACTTCATTCTTGTTCACCTACTCTCTTAAAAAGTGAAACTTGATGGATATATGTTTTGTCTTTGAATGCAACACCAATTTTTTTATATATTTATTGCACTTGAGTTATCACAGAAGATTGTGATAGGTTCCTCATACTCCACTCTAATGTCTCTTAGCATTTGCTTCATCCACAATACTTGAGTGAAACTACCTGCTGCTGCAATATATTCTACTTCTGGAGTGGACAGAGATATTGCCTCTTGTTTCTTGCTTAGCCAAGAAACCAATCTTTTCCCCAAATAGAATGCACCACCACCTCTACTCTTCTGGTCATCCACGTCTCCTGCCCAATCCACATCTGTATATGTATGAAGAGAGAAATCATGATCCCTAAGATACCATAAACCATACTCAACTATTCCTTTTAGATATCTGAGAATCCTCTTGATTGCCATGACATGAGATTCTCTAGGATCAGCTTGGAATCTGGAAACAAGACCAACAACATTCATAATGTTAGGTCTAGTTTGAGTAAGATACAGTAGTCCTCCAATCATTAACCTGTACTTTTTTTTATCAGCCTTAGGAGATTCATCATCTTTGCTCAGCTTACATCCGGTTGCCATGAGAGTATTCATTGGTTTTGAATCTTCCATCCCAAATTTCTTCAACAATTCTTTCACATATTTGGTCTATGATATGAAGATTCCTTTCTTTGTTTGAGTGATTTATAGACCCAAGAAGAAATTCATTTCCCCAAACATAGACATCTCAAATTCACTTTTCATTTGATTTGCAAAAATCTTGCACATACTATCTCTTCCTCCAAAAATGATATCATCAACAAATACTTCAACAATCAAAATATTTTCATTATCAATCTTGAAGTACAAGTTACTGTCAGCAGTACCTTTGTTGAAACCAATCTTCAAAAGATGTTTATCCAATCTTTCATACCAGGCCCTTGGGGCTTGTTTGAGTCCATACAGTGCTTTCTTCAACTTGCAGACTATATCACCATGATCAGACAATTGAAATCCATTCGGTTGCTCAATGTATACTTTGATGCAGAGCTCACTACACAAAGACCACAAAGGATCACAACCAACAAAATAGGAGGAAGAGGATACAGAGAATGGTAAGGCAAACAACTCATCTAGGCCTCAGTGGACCAAACAACAACACTTGACTTTAATTTGGACTTGACTGTCCACTCACACTCCATGACTTCAACACAACACAATATCACCATTTATAGGTTCAAACATATGGGGACCTTCCCAAACCTTCTAGCGACCCTAGACTAACTATGTCTAACTGTCCCAAGCTCACAAAACTCACAAAATGCATCGAGGGTACCTCCTTGTACCACTTCCTTCACAAACCCACTCACTTCCTTGTAGCCCTACTTTTAGGTTTGTCATGCAATAACTTTTGTTTCAGACCTCTTCTCCAAACTATCAATGGATTTTTGGCTACCCATTACCTTGTTCTTTAACATATTAAACATGCAACATAGATTGTTTTGGAACACTACATCCAAAACTTGACTATACACTACTATCCCAAGGGCTAATTAGCCCACATTTACAAAGGAAGTACATAAAATCTCAAGCCCACAAACAAAATTTCACTTTGATGAGCCTAAACACATTCTAAATAGACTGATTTCAGAGGTTTTATGGGTCCAAGATCAATTCAACTCATTTGATGATCAAATCTTCACTCCACCAAAGCTAGTTAGCTAAAATAAGGTGCAATAAGGCGTCAAAGGTTCCAAACTTCAACTTGTGCTCATCCCCTACTCCTGCATGCAAGACCCATTAGAAAACCCACCATTCTACACTCATTCCACCAATTTTAGGGTTCTAACACATCAATTTAAGTTGGGAAAACCAAAAACCTCTCTAAAACCCCCAAATCAAGTGTTTGCTGACATGACACAGGTAGTCTTAGAAAAAATGCAATATCTCCTTCTAGAAATTGAATCAAGACCCCAGACTAGAACCATTTGAAAGGTATCTCAATCCTCTTTCCATAAATATATGGTTTTCCCCTATATATGTCCGTACAAAGGTGTGTAATGGCCAGGAACAGGACTGTTGCAGTCAAAAAAATAGAGTTTTGGGCAGCTTTTAGCAAAAGCTTGATAACTTTCACAAAAAAGAACAAAATGACCTCAAACCAATGGCATTGGATATTTATCTCACCCCTCTATCACATCCAATAGGTTTTATGGCATAAATATTCCGTACAAATGCGTGGTACAATCTGCAACAACACCAAAATACAAAAAAAAATAGAATTTGGGACAGCAAAACAGTATTTTTCTCATTTCCTTTTCTTAAACTTAATCAAAAATCACCATACCTCTGACCACACACCTTCTACAATGCCTTTCCCTTATGTTTATCACCTTAATTCTCTATTACATGGATTCCCAACATGGGAAGAGGCTAAAAATAGCCTATAGCTGACTGATTTCTCATAAAAGACTGTTGTTTTCTAAAAAAAACTAACTATCTAATAATAGACTGTCACAAACTGACATGGACTGCACACCACTAAAGGTAATGACTATTTTCCTATCTCCACTCCATATTTATGCCTTTCAAGGCTTTATTACATTTTTTTTTTCCAAAACTTATTTTGCCTTATAACTCTAAAACTTTAAAAAATTGATTAAATGCCTATTCTGGGTGCACTGCACCATACTTCTTCTTCCAAGTCACCATTCAAGAAGGCAGACTTGACATCCATCTGATATACTTTGAAATCCTTGAAGGCAGCAAAAGCAAGAAATAATCTGACTGCTTCAACTCGTACCACCGGAGCAAAGTTTCTTCAAAATCAACTCCTTCTACTTGAGAATAACCCTTTCAAACCAATCTAGCTTTGTTTCTGACTACTTCACCATCTTCATTTAGTTTATTCCGGAAGACCCATTTGGTCCCAATCACATTTTTGTTTTTAGGTCTGGGAACAAGATCCCAAGTGTGATTTTTCTCAATCTACATCAACTCTTCCTCCATTTCTTTGGCCCAACTTTCATCATTGCATGCTTCATTTACTATTTTTGGTTCAATCTTTGAAATCAAACAATACTTTTCTGAATCTTGAGCAATCCTTCTTCTTGTTTGAACACCTTTGCTTTTATCACCTATGATCTAGTCTTCAGAATGATTCAATCTTACATACCTGGGAGTTTTGGGAATTTCTTGTACTTCTATTTCTTGGACAGGTTCATTGAAGCTTCTCTCTTTTTCTTGTATTTCAAGATTCTCCGGATTAGTCTGGATCTGAATTTCAGAAGGGGCTTGAACTTCTTGGACCAAAACATCATTCTGATCATCTTCTTCATATTCATAAAACCTTGAGGGTTTTTCAATGCCTTCATCAACGTCCACATTTGTACTTTCTATAATCTTTCTCAATCTCTTGTTATAACACTAGTATGCTTTGCTTTGAGTAGAATAACCCAAGAATATTCCTTCATCACTTCTAGCCTCAAATTTGCCAAGGTCTTCATCTCTTTTAATGTAACATTTGCTACCAAAGACTGAAATACTTCATAGTGGGAGTGATGCCAAACCAGAGTTCATATGGGGTCTTACCAGTATTGCTTCTGATTTGTACTTGATTAAGAGTATAGATAGTAGTGCTTACAACTTCTCTCCAGTAGATCTGAGGGACATTTGCTTCCATCATCATGGTTCTAGAGGCTTCCTGGATGGTCTAGTTCTTTCTCTCCACTACTCCATTCTGCTGTGGAGTCCTTGGAGTAGATAACTGTCTTTTTATCCCATGTTTCTCATAGAATTCAATGAACTCTCCGGATGTGAATTCTCCACCTCTATCAAACCTAAGACATTTTATTTTTAACCTGGTTTCATTTTCTACCATAGCCTTGAATATTTTAAATTTCTCAAGAGCCTCAGATTTCTCTTTCAGGAAAGTTACCCACATCATCCGGGAATGGTCATCAATTAATAACATGAAATATCTATCACCTTGCAAACTCCTGATTCTTGTTGGTCCACATAGAACAGTATGTACTAAGTCTGATAATCTGGTAGATGATTGTTCCTTACTTTTGAATGTGACTCTGCTCTGCTTACCCAACTAACATTCTTTGCACAAACTGTTAGTAGGTTTCACCAGTCTTGGAAGATCTCTTATAGCCTGAGTGTTGCTTATCTTGATGATATTATCAAAATTTACATGACACATTCTCCTATGCCAGAACCAACTCTGATCAATTTGAACAAATAAACAACTTTTGCTGGTACCAACCTATTGTGATGCTCACAACACACCCCATTTTACTTCTTAGCAAAATGAGGACCCTTGTTGTGGCTGGCTTTTGTTGCTTCTGTGTGTAGGTCTGCTTGGTGGTAAAAGGGAAAAAGGGAAGTGAAAGTTACAAACCTTGGTGAAAATAAAGAAAAAATTAACATTGAGTACTAGGGCAAAGTATGGGTGAATTCCTTGTCAAAAATGAGTAAGGGTTGCTTTTTGAACCATCTTAAAATTCCCTATATTTTGCAAGTTATAAGTATTTTTTGGTAAATGTACAATCAGGAGGTTTGTATGTTGTATATACAAAACTGTTTGTATATACAAAGTCATGGTATACAAGGTCGTTTGTATGTTAGGTCTTTGTGTTAGTCGCAAAAGGGGAAGTCATCAGGTTTATAAATGTATGTGTTACACTTGTATACATCTTGCTAACACTTTATCTTCATATACAAGTCGGGCCCGACAGAGTTAAAGTTGAAATGAATAAACGGTTAAGTCCGCTATGTATGTTGTGTTTGTATATTTGGCAAATGGAAGACATACAAAGTAAAGATGCAAAGCTACATACATAGCGCGGAACTGAAAAAGTATTAAAGTTGATATAGTCATTGTATGTTTCACACTTTGTATATGTATGTTTCAGCTACATACATTTTAAGTTAATACAAGGCGGAACCGAAAAGATCATGAAATAGGGTATAATATTTGTATATTTCATGTTTTGTATGTAATGTTGGAGACATGCATTGCGATATACATACAATGTAGAATTCAAAGAAAGATTAAATCCAATATAATGTATGCATCGAGACTTAAAGTATATTGGAAGATGCATTGCAGTTTATATACATTGCGGAACCGACAGTGAGTAAAATATGGTTTATAAAAGGACAAGTCCGAAAGGTGATACAAAAGGGGTTGTATGCATTTTGGCATGTATCTAAAGTTTTGATACAAGTATTATATGCATCGCGGATACGAGTAAAGGGTAAGGTGGGTCCCATCATTTGCATGTTGGCATTGTATAATTACAATGTATGTTTAAAGATACAAGCTGATATACAAAGGTGAAAGATGCAAAGTGAAGGATGCAAGGCGGAGATACAAGCCGAATGTCAAAAGGAATTAAATAACAAAAAAGTCTTTGTATGTTTGGGCGTTTGTATGTTTATAATATACAATGCAGATATACAAAGAATCAAAAGCATCACAAAGAGAAAAGGTAGAGAAGGGGTTTGCATAAAGGGTTTGTATATGCGCTTATACAAAGGAATATACAAGTACGATATACAAAATGAAAGATACAAAGATGTATGGTAAAATCAAAAAAGGGAAAAAGTGTTAGTTGGTTCTTTGCATAAAATGCTTGTATGTTTAAAGATACAATGAAGACATGCAAAGAAAACATACAATGAAATATACAAAGAAAAGGTATGTATGCAGAATTACACTAATGGTAAAAAGTTCAAAAAACTCAAACACTAAAGTAAAAGGCCAAGGTTGTAGTGCATTAATTGTTGTAATTAATGCAGATCTAACACTCAAGCAAAGTAAAATTTAAAGAGGGTTAGGGTAATTTTAAGGTTATTTCATTTTCAGATATACTGCTAAAAGTTAAAAACTGTAGAAGAAAGAATTGTTGCACTGAATGGAATAGAATTTACCAGAGTGACAGAGTTACAGTAGCTGGACGAGGGTAAAACATAAAAGTAAGTCAATGGTTAAACGGTCATGAAAAACAGGTATTTATCCCAAAACACTGTTTATTTTCAATTGGTAAAATACTGTTGATTTCAGTAATTTTGTTGCAAAATGTAGGAATTTGTTTAATCCTTGTTTTAACTGTTAATTGAATGGGTAGGGATTAGCAAATTTAAAAGTCAAAAGCAAAAAGGGAAAAATGAGTTAGGGTAAAATAGTAAAAGCAAAAATTCATAGTAAAACCCTAGACAAGAAAGTAAAACAAAAGTTAAAAGAAGCATGTTTCTACAGGATGGCCCTAAAATAGAAGAAAGATACAGGGGGTGAGGTAAAAAAAGAAAGGAAACCTCGGAAGGAGATAGAGAAAGAATAATTGCCCGTGCATAGAGGTTATCCATCTCTGATCAGTACGAGTGGAGTGGGCACAGATACAAGCATTGGAAATTATGATGTAGAGGATGTGTTAAAGAAAATTACTGCTACGAATGCTTCACATGATATGAAATGTATCTGGCAGAGTGGACTATACAAAGCTGCAGGTTTCCCACTGGGAATGGAGGCCAGAGATTTGTGTTTAGACTGTGTGACTTTATATGATCTAGCTACAAGGAAGATCATGTTGTATGATAGACTTATTGCTGATTTAACCACAGAAGGCATTGCCAGGACATTTGGGTTGGAAATTAATGAGAAAATGAGAGATATTGATATTGATAATATAATGAAGACTTTCATACAAATGAAAAGGAATGCAAGGGTAAAATATTCCACAGCTGGTATAACCCAGAAAACAAACCCAAGGCTGTAGCTAGGGTACCCAAGAACTTGATGAGGATATACTTCAAAGAAGAAATTTATTTGATGATCACCATGCTAAGAAGGTTAGTTGGACTAAGAGATGGCACCAAATGTGAACCATGGATGTTCACTATTATTGAGTTCATAAGAACAGGGAAAAAAGAGCAAGGGCAAATCCACTAGGCCAAGGCAATAAGCACAGCTATTTGGAAGCAAGCCATGATGAGAAAACAAAAGATGATGCCCTTTTATTTGTCTTCTTATGTGTTATATTCATGTGCTGTAGAGATTAAACCACATATACATGGAATTGAAAGGGTTGGTGCCCTGGGAAATGGTCATGATAAGAAATTAGTATATGAACACTACCCTGACCTACAGGAGGAAAATGCATTGAAGAATTTTGCTTTAGTTAATGATGTCTTTTATACTTACATGGAAAGAGTTTTGAGAGAGGAACCTAACAAAAGATTATCTAAAAGTGCAGAAGATGCAATTGGATTGCATAGTTCTTGGTTTATTCAGTTTAAACATTTTACTTACATAAGGACTGAAGGATTCGAAGGAAAAGCATTTATGCTTCCTAGGTATCCTCCTGATAAGCTGATTGTTTTGGAATTTTCAAGACAGAATTTGAATGTTTTCAGAATGTATAAAAGGAAGTTCAATAATAGAGGAAATGTGAGGTTGCCTTGGGCTATTGGCAGATATTCCTATTATAGTGAAGAAGTTGTAGGGTATTCAGAGAAAGAACTGAGATATTATGGTTTTCAGGTATTTGATCCTTTCCATAAGATCCAGAACTTTGTTGATAAAAAATATAAACACCAGATACATATTGAGGATTTTTGGGCTAATTGTGAAAATGATAGGGAAGTGAGGAAAAGAGCTCATAAAAGATTAACCATTAAGCAAATGAAATCTATAGGTGACATATATGTCCCTCCAGAGGTTCAAGATGATGATAAGTTGTTACATCATAGTTATGCCGAGGCAAGGTTGGCTCCTATTACAGAGCCTGATTGGTTAAAGCCCTGGAATACATCTTTGGATGTATTGTCTGAGCCAGTGATATTATTTTCAAAGACATGGCTAAAAGATAGAATTGAGGAACTTAAGGCTGAAGGAAAAGAGGTAACTTATCTAAAGAAAGGAAGAAAAAGAAAGGCAGAGCCTAGTGAGGATTTGCAATGCTTTTATGAGAAGAAAAGGAAGATTGTAGAGGCCAAGATTATTGAAAAAGATAAAAATGCTACTTTAATAGATTCATATGCATTAGGGATAACAGTAGCAGTGGCATTAGATAATTTTGTAGATGCAAGGTCAATAAGTCATGAAATTAGTGCAAAAGAGGCACAGACTGCTAAGGAAGTAGCAGGACAACAAATTAGAAAGGCAATACCAATAAGTTTGTCAAAAGGTGAAACTTCTAAACCAAGTGGTATAATTGGAGCACAGGAAGTAGGTGAAAAGCTGAGCAATATACTTGGTGCCTCCACATCCTTAGAACAAAGACAGGCATTTGTGCAAGTGAAAACAGAGTTGGCTGGAGAAATGCAGCAAGAGTCAGAAACTCACAAAGCCAAAAAAACTATTGAGACTGTGCACATTGACAGTAGTGACAGTGAAGAAAAAGAAATGTATAAGGGAAAGGAGATTGAAATAGAAGAGGATTCTAATGATTTCTTAAGTGAAGAAGAAGAACCAAGCATTCAAGCTGAAATGGAGATTGAGCAGGGCTCAGAACATGAAGAAGAAAAGGTACAAGAAGAAGCAGGATCAATGGATCCATTTGGTACTTTAGTTCCTCCTGAAATTATCCAAGATGTGCAAGAAGAGGCACATAAGATTGAAGAATCTAAGAAAGAAGAGATACCTGAGGAGATAATTACAGAAACACACGCTTCAGCAAAAGAAGAAACAAAAGAGGACACCTCAGATGTGGATGCTTTAAATATTCTGAATATGTATGGTGAGACATGCGAGGAAGAGAAAAATATAGAAAATATACAAGAACAAGAGAAAGAAGTAAAAGAAGATGATGTAAAGATAAGTTCCCCTGTACACACAGAGCAGGTACAGACAGAAGATACAGACCAAATAGAAGATGAAACCAAGAGGCCTGAAGGTACAAGAGAAACAGAAAAGGTTGATGACAATAAAGTGGATAAACAAATAGAAGATATCAACATGCCAGATGTAGAGCAAGTACATACAGAAGAAGATCAAGGAAAAGAGACATCAAAAGAAGAAGGTCCTAAAGAGGAAATTGATGCTAGATGGGATACTAAAATAGAAGAGGAGGAAAATGAAGGTGAATCAAAAGAACAGCAAAATGATCCCATGGAACAGGAGCCTCCACTTCAGTAGCAAATTCCAGAACAACAACAACAACAAGAATAACAAGAGCAATAGCAGGAACAGCAGCAATAGGAAGAAGTGGAAACAGAGAGACTTCATGAAGAGGTGATTGATGAAGATAAGACTGCAGAAGGTACAAAAGAAATTCTTGCATGGTTAGGAGGAGAAATAAGAAAGAAGGAGAAAGAGGTACAGTTAGTACCAATTGATATTAAGAGTTTGCTAGGTGGTACTACTCCAAGAAAAGAAAAGAGAAGAGCTAGGACAATGTCAGCCATATAGAGAGGTCCAGATGGATCTAGAATGCTAAACCTAGCCATTCCACAAAAAGAAAATCCAAAGGGAGAAATAGCTTTGGAGGAGTATAAGATATTGAATTTGGACCTTGGGCATTCTACAAGAGAACAACACATTAATGAATGGGAAGATATGTATCAAGTGATAGCAGAGATGCTAAGAAAAGATAAAGATAAACAAGATTACTTAAAAGGACACATTGTCCAACTTCAGTAATTCATTAAAGGGATATTTGATCCCAATACTACAGCCCCGGAACTACCTAGTGAGGTAGCAGTTGTATCAAAGGAAGAAATCAGGGACATGAAAAATAAAAGGTTCAAGGCCAATGTTCTCGATGAATGGTTCAAAGATTTTAAATAGGAAGGTGAGCAAATAATAAAGTAGGCTGTGAAAAGTTGGGAAGCAGTGGCAAAAGAAAAGAATAAGTGCAATATACTTGTGCACAATTGTCAATTTAGAAGGGAAGAGTGTAAGGCTGAACTGGCACAGTTGACAGAGATAGAAGAAAGAATAGAAGAGTTGATTAATGAAGGAGTAATTACCCCTTCACTGGAAAATCAAGTGCCACAGTCCAGATTAGAGCTCAAATATGAGGAAGATAACCTCAGAAAATGTACAACAATTGTACAAGATTTAGGGGAGAAAGCAGATGAAATGATAAAGCTACATAAGAAGATAATAGAAAGACTCCTAGAGCATGAATGTATGGAAGTGCCATCATATGGAGAGGAAAGGGCCTTAACAGAGTTTAACGCCATTTGCATACCATGCATAGAGAATCTTGATGCAAATCTCAACAAACAGATGATGGATACATTAGTGGAAGAAAGCGTTAAAATGAAAAAGTATAAGAAAAGAAGAGAAGGCTCAGAGAACAGAGAGAAGAAGTTGAGAGAAGGAGTTGTGATGCAGGAATACATATGGGCAAAGAGTCCAAGAGGGGACCGCACCTTTGTGGAAGTTGTAATCAGTAATTTCAAAACATATTTGAAAGAATGAGATGACAAGGGCAAAAAATGGTTTTGAAAGGAAGTCAAATAAAGAATATCAGCGAGGAAAAGTCAATAAAGAAGGGGAATCTTATTTTTTGAAAGATTCCAACAGCATCCTTTGAGGAGGGAAAGATGCCATTTAGATATTTTGGCAGACGGTTAGAGGCAAAGATACACCGTTGATCAATAATGGAGGGATCTCAACCATAGATTGAAGTTGTAGCCGTAGCAATATGAAGTTCAAAATCTATATAAAGAACTTGGCTACCTGTATATTACTTACACAGGGATTTTTTAAGAATTTAGCTAGCAATTGTAATTTGTTCAAAAACATTGAGTAGAAGGAATATTTTAGTTTAGAGGAGGTCGCCTGTGTCTGCACTAAGGAACGCGTGGAATGTCCAGCTTTCTTATTGTATCTATAAAGCGTTGTAAGTTTTTGTGAATTTGATTAATGAAGCTAAGAGTCATTCATACATTGTAAATCATATATGACTGTGTGTTGAATACAATTGAATTTGGAATTCTATGTCTATTTTCTGAGTGTCTTCTGGCTCTTCTTTGTATTTGAAATAGTTTCTCTTAAAGCTCGCAATCTTGAATGCATGTTCGTGAAAATACTTAGGACATTCACATTTAACGATTTAGTCTACTAATTTAATTGAATTTGTTGTATTTCTTACCACGTGCATAACAGAGCATTTAGATCCTGTACCAGAATGAAGTTTAATTTAGTTTCTTCTAACTTTTCCCAAACAATTTGAAGTACTTAGCTTAAACACAGAAATCTAAAGGAGATTGTCTTACATTTGAAAGAAATAGGAACAATTGAGTTTATATTTGGAAATCTTCATAAATATTTGAAAGGAAAAGCATGTTTTAATATAAATCATTTAAAGCTTTGTGATACAGTAACAGATTCATGCAAAGAGATAGATCATTTGTTGATATTTGCAACAATTTGCATAATTAGACTCCAGTAAATCATCAATCACCTTAAATCACGTAAGGCCCCTTGCATATTACAGCTTCACATTTACCTACTGAATTGTCCAACAGGTCAAGACCTGACCATACAGAAACTTGGGATTAAGTAAATCTTAATTGATTTCTTCATATCTTTCAAGACAGTTAGGTTCATTTTGTGAATTTTAACTTTTGTTATGAATGTGTAAAAACAATCATCAACACAACCAAGTGGAAGATGTTACCTTTTGTTTGAGTACAGAATGCAACCTCTGTTCTAGAACTTTCAAAGATCTTACATTTTCCATTTTTGAATCGAAGATCATAGCCTTTGTCCACCAACTTCCCAACACTGAGAAGATTGTGCTTCAGACCTTCAATATACAGTACATCACTAGTTTTATTCTTTCCATCAAAAGAAATAGTTCCTCTGCCTCTAATTCTGCCAGTAGAATTATCACCAAATTTTACAACTCCTCCTTCATATCTTTCTAGATCTATGAACTTATTTTTGTCACCAATCATATGGTGGAGCATCCACTGTCAATGATCTAATCATCCTTTTCTTCAAGTTGGGCAGCCAGAGCTCTTTCTATCATTTTATGATTGATAGATTCAGTGGGCATTGGATCTTCTTCCTTGATGGCAATAAACACCCAGTCACTTCCAGATTTGTTTCATGTCTCTAATTCATCATCTGTTACTCCTTCATCATCATCATCTTCATGAACATAGTAACATTTCTTTTGGAATCTTGATCTATTTGGATTTGTCCTTGAAAATCTTTCCAGACACCTTGAGGCAAAATGACAAATCTTGTTGCAGTTGAAACATTTGAAGGGCAACTTTCCTTCATACTTACCAGATCCTCTTGGCAGTCTTTTTGCAATAAGGGCTTCAAGTTGAGCAGCTTCTTCTTCATCTTCTTCCAGATCTTTTCTTGCTTTTTCATACCATGATAGTTTCCTTAAGGAGTTCTCTCCTGGATCATACCTTTGTTTGCCTTTTACAGAGGCACTAGCTTTGAATGCAGATTCAGTCTTGGGGGGTGCATCTCCAAACTTGGCCAATTCAAATGCAGCTAATTTTCCAACCAATTGATCTCTTGTGATATTTGATAAAGATCTGAATTCTTCAATAGCAGCAACCTTGTGTTTGTAAGCAGGAGGTAGGGATCTGAGAACTTTGGCAACAATCTCATCTTCATCCAAGATTCCACCAGCACACCTAATGCCACAAACAAGCTCATTTACTTTTGGCATAAATGAAGTGATATTATCATCTTCATTCATCTTCAAGTTTTCAAATTTTCCTTTCAAACTCTGTAGCTTGGCACATTTAACATATTTGTCTCCTTCATGCAGAAGTTCCAGTCTTTCCCAAATCTCATATTTAGTTTTTAAATCTATAACATTTGTCAGCTCTGAATCAGATAAGGCACTTAGTAAGGCTTCTTTAGCCTGAAGATTGTCTTCAACATCTCTGATTTCATCTACAGTTGTCGGACCATTCTTTGGAGGAACATACTTCTTTGAAATTATGGTCCAATATTGCATTCCCATACATTGCAAGTGACATTCCATGTGGCATTTCCAAAGAGTGTAATTAGTTCCATCAAACCTTGGACTATCCTTCTTGTAGGAAGACATCCTGGATCTCCTCAAGCAGTTAAGCTCTTTTCGAGGAACTTAGCTCTGATACCAATTGTTAGTTTTAGGACAGACAACTGAGAGGGGGGTGAATCAGTTGTCTCAAAACTTTCTTTTCTTTAAACAATTAAAGCCTTCTTGTAGTTCAACAACATAATAATAATTCAATCATGGAAGCACAATCCAATAATTTGAGAACAAAAACACATTAACACATATGACACCAAGATTTTAATTGGAAAACCTAGTTAAGGGAAAAAACCACAAGGTGACTAACCCAAGATTATATTCTCTATTAAAAGAATAAGAGGAACAAAATGGCACTTGCCAATTAGGGCTCACTGCCCGAGCACACTGCTCACAAGAGGCCCACTACCTACAGGAGACACACTGTCTACAGAATAATAAATATTACATACTTGAACTGGAGATTAGCATATTCACCATGCTTGAATCAGTTCCATTTAAACTCAACACTTCTACTCTGCTTTTTTCTCTTCTCCTCTCTTTCACTTTCTCATCTTCGCATGCATACTTTGAAATGACTTCACAAATCTTATTTATACAAGACATCAACTTTGGGATAATCATCCAAGTCGGCATAATACATACTTTATTTTATTGCAGAGCAATTACACAAATACAACTTAACTTATTACAAAACTTCATGTGTATCACCACACTATCGGCCACACATATCTGGGACTTCAATCTTCTTAGAGGAACATGCCATGCTTTGCAGAACATCTTCAAGATCATCCACAAGATGTGTAAAACATCCGGTTGGCCAAGATTAGGAAGAACATCATCATCCGGAAGTAAATCTTCAATTACGAGCTCAATCTTCAATGCAGACCGCCAACACGAACTGGACACAATCTAGAGACCCACATAAGCTTTCCTAAATCACCAAGAACATCCACACCACTTCTGCTTACTGAAATCATTCACTTCTTCATCTGGAACCTCAAGAACACAGTCTGTCATCACTGTCACATTAGAATAAATGCTTGCAGACCTCCAAACCAAGAACCAATTGAGTTGTCAATTTGCATTGCCTTCCTAAACAATCCACCAAATCCGCAGAACAAGATATTGCATTTCTGGACCTCACCGGACCTATTTGTGTCACTCTATCACCTCTAAACATCTACTAGAACCAGTTTTGCTCATATGGCCATAACTTCTCCAAATCTTCATGCAGACCTCTCAAAACTTGACTGCATCATATTTAGACACATATCTACAAACTCTTTGATGTGCATCCTCTGATCTTCATCTTAGCTAGGATCTTCACTTCATAGAGCTTCATTGTCTTCACTATTCTTCTCTGTTTCTGATAGGACTAATTTTCTCAATATCCTCAACACACAGCTCATCCAATCCTTGACATCAATGCAATAGGAGTATGTTGACATCAATGACAACACCAGTTAGGCCCATGCTTGCAACAGATAATCCTCCATGCCCCTTGGGAGGATACAAATTATTTCTTGGATTGGGATCAAGGGGTGTATTTGAGTTGCTTCGAGGAATTGATGTGGTGTACAATTTTTTACAATTACTCCTTAGGAAATAAGAACTCTCCTTAATCAGTTGTTCAGCTGTGTTAATACGCACCAAAGTGCCATCAATTCCATTTTCTTCTTGATGGGGAATTTCATACACTTGTAAAGTTAAAGAAGTCCCTGCATTATGGTTTATGTTTGTTGAATTTATTGGGGTAGTCACAACTTCCTTTTTAAACTCACTTTGCATTACTTGGAATGCAATGGAAAATTGATGGCACTCTAATTCCCCATGTTTAGTGGTCTAGTGACTTCTACACAAATGAGGAAGTGTTAAATTTATCATATTGGCCATATCTACTTGATTAGTGCTAGGTTTATTATCTATTACTGTGGGTACACTATTGTTGTTCGATCAAGTGTTCCATAGTTTGTTGGTCCTTTGTAAATTAAACCCTCTACCTTGACCATTGCTATTCATTGATTGATTTTGAAGGATTTGCTGGTGAAGGCAACTCATCTCATTAGCTAACTTCTTTATTAGGCTTTCAAGTTTAACATTATTATTTGTTTCCTGAGTTTGACCTTGTTCAATAGTAGCATATGGAAAAGACTCCTATTCTATAGAAGTAATAAAAATGGAAGGACCAACTTGTTGATTGTTCATATGGGCAATTGAGTTGTGGGCATTGTTAGATGTCATATTGTTAATTGTGTGGTGGCTAAGTTATAAGGATTGTTGGCCAGCACACTCTTGTCAATAAAGGATTGTCCTCGTTAAGGGTTATCTATTGATAAATTTGCATTACTTACATTGTTGCCCATTGTGCGGATGTTGAAGTGCACCTGATTAAATTCATGAGAATTGAATGCCATGTTATATGGAATGTTGGAAACAACATTAGCATTCCAGGAAAGTATTTTTTGTTGATTGCTCATTTGTTTGTATACCAGACCCATAGGCGCTATGTCACCTATTGATTGGGATAATAAACATTTGGAACATGATTTACCACAAGGGTGTTGATGCAAGTCAAGGTTCAGGGGCCTTATCAGGCAGCTAAACCAAGTAGCAAATGATAATATACAACAAAATGAAACAACATGATAAATGAATCTTTATTCATATGTAAAAGAACATTACATTACTACATGAGTACAATTGGCATTACACATGCATTGGCCTTAGCCTTACAAAAAATTCAACATTCAGATCAAATAGATCTTCAATTCCCTATAGTAATTTGGAGAAATCTTATGGAAGCTCTAAAATGTACTATGGAATGTTGGCTGGGAAAAGTCAACCTTCGAGAATCTAACCTTGAAAAATCCCCCCATTTGTAGTACAAAATCCCCTATTTATAGACCCCTAAGGCAACCACCGACTTAATCACATGCATATGACATGTGTCAGATCTTTATTTACCCTTGGGACAATCATACACATGATTAAAATTGAAATTAACATGTTATGGGCATTCCGCGGTGAATTCAAGCTTCACTAGACATGTCTAGTGCGGGAGATATGGTAGTGAAAGGATAAAGCAGGGAAAAAAGCTCCTATAGGACAAGAAAGACTTTAATCCATCACAAGATATTGTCCTACATCTATCAATTTCAGCGCTAAAGATAACCTTAGCCAAAAGCAAGTGAAAGGCAAGTCACAAGACATGCGGGAAAAATGGGCTTTATCAGAAATGTCAGGTGACTAGAGATGTTAGCGCAAATGCCTTCATGACCTCAAAGCAGAAAAGTAAGAATAATGACCTTCACCAGATAGGTGGGGGTTTGAGGCTTCATCGGATATATCTGGTGCCAAGGAAAATCTGCGCAAAGGTCCTTTCATCGGCGTAAAAGGCAAAGCGGGGAAAAACAACTTCACTGGATATGCGGGAGTTTCAGGGCTCACCAGATAAGTCCAGTGTAGGGTGATTCCAGTGCAAAACATCCTTTGACAGACTTAAGGTGGAAAGTAGGTAAAACAAGCATCACGTGACATCTAAGAATGTCGTAAATCTAGTGACAGGAAAAAACTCCATCGAGGCATAACTTCTCAATTTTGATTGGTTTTTCACCAAACTTGAGATGCATATACCCATTCGGGCCTTCTTCAAGATCAACTCATCACTTAGCCAAAATCTTTAAGGAAAATTTTTAGAAATGGATCAATCAACTCTTGCATAAAAACAAAAGGCAAAAAAATAAGCAAGAAAGAAAAACAAATCTTTTTTTGATTGATGAGGATTGCACGTGGACCCGGATGCTCCTGCATAAGACACGCTGGGTAACTGAAATGTTCCATGAGTTGAGAACTCATGAACATTTTGACAAGTCTGGAACTGGAATCCCAAACATGACTAGTTCTACAGCACTCAACCAAGAAGCTTCATTTGCAGCTCTATTCTTCCATAGGACTAGATACTCCATGTAGTCCTTCCCTCTGGTCTTCTTAGCCACTCAAGAATCAATCACCTTATCTACTTCTTCCATCTTCTTTTCAGGTAACTGATCTATCCACACTTGTGCATCAGGTGAATGTGAATATGTACCCCCTTGTAAACTTGTCTCTCCTTCATGGAAATTGTACATATCAACAACATTGAAAATAGGTGATTTTTTTATCCCTGCTGGTAACTCAATCTCATAGGCATTGGATGAGAACTTCCTCAACACCTTGCACAGACCTATCTTCTTGAATTTTAACTTATTGTATGTTCCCTGTGGAAATCTTTCTTTCCTCAAATGTGCCAAAACTAAGTCTCCTAGCTAGAATTCTTTTTCCCTCCTATGCACATCAACATATTCCTTGTACTTGCTAGCACTTTTCTCCAACTTTTCCTTCACCTCCTTGTGAACCTCATGAAGGTATTCTGTAAAATATTTTGCTACAACACTCTTCCTATTCAAATATGCATTATCTCTTATCTCATCAAAACCTCCTGGGTTGTACCTATAAACTATTTAGAATGGAATCCTTCCTGCACTTCTGTTCACTGAATTGTTGGAAGCAAATTCTGCTTGTGCCAAGATAAGATCCCATTGATGTGGTTTATCTCCCACCAAATACCTCAATAAGTTTCCCAAACTTCTATTTACAACCTCAGTTTGTCCATTAGTCTGGGGATGATAGGCTAAACTGAATCCTAATTCAGTGCCCATCTTCTTCCATAATGTACGCCAAAAATGGCCAACAAAATTTGTGTCCCTATCAGAAACTATGCTCTTAGGCAATCCATGCAGCCTGACTACCTCTTTGAAAAATAATGTAGCTATGTGGGATGCATCACTAGTCTTCTGGCATGGTATGAAATGAACCATCTTTGAAAATCTATCCACAACAACAAAAATAGAATCATTACTTCTCTGTGTTTGAGGCAATCCCAAAACAAAATCCATACTTGTATGCTCCCACAGTCTATCTGGTATAGGCAATGGATGATATAATCCTACATTCTATCATGCTCCTTTAGCATGAGTTGGCAAATCCTACAACCTTGTACCAGTCTCTTTGCATCTGCACTCATCCCAGGCCAAAAATAACTTTCACTCAACTATGCTAATGTCTTATCCACTCCAAAATGTCCACTCAAACCTCCACTATATTTTTCTCTGATTAGATTCTCTCTCATTGAACCTCTAGGTATACACAATTTATGTGCTTTGAACAACAAGCCATCTTGAGTGAAATATTCAAACCAAGGCATCCTATCTCCCTCCACTGGACTTCTGCTAATTATCCATGCTTCCCTAAAATTAGGATCATCCAAATACAAATCCTTGATTGCATCAAAGCCAACAACATTGACCCTTAACTCCTTCATCAATAAACATCTTCTCCTAAGTGCATTTGCTACCCTATTTGACTGACCACTCCTATGCTTCAAGATGAAAGAATAACTTTGCAAGAACTCAACCCACTTCATATGTCTCTAGTTTAACTTACCTTGACTATTGATGTACTGCAAGGCATGGTGATCTATATACAACACAAACTTGTTTGATAGCAAGTAATGCCTCCACTTCTTTAAGGCTTGCACTATAGCATAGAACTCTTGGTCATAAACTGAGTATTTCCTCTTTGCTTCATTGAGTTTCTCACTGAAATAGGAAATGGGTCTACCTTCTTGACTTAACACTCCCCCAATTGCACTACCACTAGCATCACAATGTACTTGGAAAACTTTGCCAAAGTCTGGCAATACCAACACTGGCTACTTTGTCACCTTCTTCTTCAACAACTGAAAAATCTTCTCTGCTACAACTGTCCATTGGAACGCTTTCCTAACACCCTTCATTGTCTCGGTGATGTAGGAGTCAAGGACAACACTGAGAGGGGGGTGAATCAGTGTTGTGTGAATTTTCAAATCTTTTTCAAACTTTAACTTGCAGAGCACAAAGGAGAGAAAGCTATCATTGATTTGTCAAACACATATGCACAAAACTAAGAATGAAGAAGGAGAACAAAACCTTATAAGCAACATATTAACATACACACATACAGATGAAAACAATATAACACATAACACAAATTTGCATGAGTGGAAAACCCTCCTGGGGTATAAAAACCACTCCAAAACTGCCTCACTGGCTGATGTAAGTGTCTCACTGACAAATGGTCTTACCGACCTACAAGCCTCACTGGCATACGGTTGTGCCTCACTGGCATTTCTTAATCAATCAGAACTCTAAATCTCATGTGCAAGAAGTGATTGCTGCTCAATCTGATTGGCACCATTCAATTCAACTCATCTGCATCATATATTCCATCATTCAAGTTTTCTGACATTTTATCTTTTAAATCACTTAATTCACCTGATCAGGGAAATATATCTTTTTCACTACAAATTAATGTGCACATTTTTTCTAGATCATTGTCTTCACCATTGCATGTTGATCCGCATAATACCACACACAGTCAATGTACCTGAAAGATCATATATACATATATATATTTTCTTCTCTGCAACATGATTGGCAAGATTATTGAAATTCCTTCTCCTTTAAAACTTTTTCAATATTCAACAACCTGCAAAAAATGACTCTTCATATCCTCTAACATTTCAATCAAGACCTGTAGGAGAAAAAATAAAATCTCTTTAAATATTTAGTCTTTTCATTTCAATCTCCTTCTCTGTAAATTCCTGCATTCAAACTCTTCAATAAATCTTTAATCTTCCTTGATAATAAAATCTTTATCTCCACAAATCTAATCAATGCTCTGTAAAATAAAAGAATCTCTGATAAAATTTTTCATTTTCTTCAATCAAGACTCTTCATATTCTTCATACAAAAATCTCTTCTCTGAAAAAAAACTTCAATGACAATATATCTATCTCAAAAAGAAAATCTCTTCTTTCCTTTTAATCTCCAAAAATCTCTCTAGGTGAAAAAGAGTTTCTAAAAAATTTCTTCATAAAATGTGAACAACTCTCCAAAAACATTTTTAATGTTTTTTTTTTAAAGAACCAAAATAACCGATGCCTTATAAAAAATCTTCATGAAAAATGGGCTCCAAAAACTACATATGACTTACCTATTCGAGCAACTAATGTTTCTTTTGTTTTATATAAAAGCATTTGATGCTTTTATAAGAAACATTCTAAATGCATTAAGGTATATACTTTTTATCACATTTAAACAACCGCCAAACTCTAAACCATATCCATGTATTCTATTTTGTCGCTCAAGATAAGACTGATTTCTCCTTAGACATCGGGCTCCACCTATTCAATAGTCTTCTTTTTAAAACCAAAAAACTTTTAATATTAATCGGGCTCCATATATATGCTGTGCTTAATATTTATTTAAAATGGAAACAAAGATTCCAAATGTCCACTGCGCCCACCATAAATTTAAATATGATCGTTGATTGATAAACTCGCACCCGATGAACTTTCAAACTCATCCTTTGATCTTTTATTAGCACCCGAATGTTTATGTAATGACCGATGCTATCGGTAATTGTGTAAAGGGAGGCCGGTTTCTACATGATGCCAAACCCTTTGTTCTACCACTTAAGTGGCCCCGCGACCTATTCAAAAGGTCAATGTAAAATTAAAACAAAAAGAACACTTTACATGTGATGGGCAGAATATGTAGAGTGACAAAGTCTTTAGGGACTTAGGAACCAACTTAGAAAGATCAAATCTTTAGGAGGTTTTAAATTCTATCAAATATTCCTGAGCACCTTTACCACCACAAATAAACAAGCACCCCAATTGACATTTGATACATAATATGAAACAACATGTATCACTAACAACACCATCTTGTCATCCACTCATGATGGTGAACTCTGCGAGAACCTACTGAAGCAAATGAATCACATCTGACCATAATTAGCATTCTGCCACTGACATTGAACTAGTATGATTATGAAGAGATTAAAGTGGTCTGACTCTAGATAATCAAGGACACATGCCTTGATAATATAAATGAATATCTTGAAGGCAACATATACTAATATGTTCTCATCACACTTTATCAACATGAAGAAGTCCTGAAGACACTGAAGTATAAAGTATTACATTCATCAACATAATATTCTCCAATAAAGAATATACAATTTCTCACCGATATCAAACAATTCCTGATTTCATCAAAAATGAAAATGACCTGTTCTCACAAGCATTATCAACATATAATGTCATAAACAAATACATTATGTTTTGACCCTTGGTGAAGCATGAACACACCTATGAAGCATCAAACTCTTGTACTTACTTCCTGCAAGACCTTTTTGACATCAGTGACAATCTGACACCATCAGGTGATTGGTGCACACTTTCCACTAAAATTTATGATGAACTTCCTATAGAAGCTCGCCAAGCCATGAAAACTTCTGGCCTCAAACATGTTTATGGGTGAAGGCCAATCTAGTATTGCCTTAACCTTCTCCGGATCCATCTTCAATCCTTCTTCAGACACTACGAAATGAAAGGACACAAGGTACATGGAACACACTTCCTACACCAATCTAATGAGGGGAAAAGTATGCAAATTCATTTTAATCTTTACAATTGTAGCAATGTTAAACATATAACATAAGAAATTACAGTAGCAACACAACACATAAGAGATTGACACAAGATGTATCATGGGGAAAACCTTTTCAAGTAAAAACCCCACACTCTAAAACCTGCACAATGTATTATCTGAAACAATAATAATTTACAATACACTTGCAATGCAAGTTCTTCCAAGAGTCTTCAAATGTTGTTTCTGGAGTGATTCTGGTAGCGTAATAGTACCTGTAAAAACACTATGCAAATACAACTCCAAAACAATGCATTTTATAGAGATACAAGGCATATTCTAGAAGCTTCTTGAGATAGGCATCCACTTTGGCCACATGGCCATTATCCCGCATCAAAGGACACTTGTCCAAGATACAAATACATCTCTTACATATGTCATACATGCATATTTGACTTTCCTAACATGGAGTGCTCCAAGGCTAAATATAGACTATGACGGATGCTCTTACGCATCTTACAACTGTCATAAAAAACTGCAACATGACAATCTTAAATGTTGTAAGAGAATCCGTAATACAATGCTAAATATAGCATATTCCTCTTATAACATGTCATAGCCCAACTTGGGAACCCAAAGATGCCTTTCCCTCATGCAAAGATACTCACCGACACTTGTCACCACTTGTCATAGGAATCTCCAAACTTGGCTCTTACGCGTCATAGGTTCTGTCATATGGAATATCCTCTTCCACATACCACAAGGTGCCGACACATGGCATATTAGTGCCACCTCAAATGGGACACCCAAATCTATGTAGGTTTGACTTGACCATCCAAGTCACATTCCAAGTAAGATAACATGTCACCGTGCCACCTCAACTAAGTGACCAAACTGAATGTGCAAGTAAATACAATATTAGGCAATACATAAATATACAATTATAGGAATAATGCTAGGAATTTGCAAAAGTTGAGACACCTTAATTCCTAACATTCTCCCACTTGTTGAACACCTTGCAAGAGCCAAAAGAAATGACAAGATTTAACTGCTAGGGGCCAAGAGGCCCATAGACTTTGAACACCATCTGAACTTCTCTGTGCCCACTGGTTTAGTCAATGCATCTGCAACATTCTTCAAAGTGTCTACTTTTTCCAACATCACCTTCCCATCTTCTATCATATCTTGAACAAAATGAAACTGAACATTAATATGCTTTGTTCTGGCATGGAAGGTAGGATTCTTTGCTAAGCAAATCACACTCTAACTGTCACAACAGATAGTAATTTGTCCTGCATCAAAACCAACATCTGAACAGAACCTCTTAAGCCAAATGGCTTCCTTACAAGCATGAGTTGCTTCCATATACTCTACTTCTATCGTGGACAAAGCAACCATAGGTTGTTGCTTACTCATCCAACTAATAGCACCACCAAACATGGTAAACACATAAGCACTGGCGGATCTCCTGCTATCAATGTCACCTACCCAATCAAAATCCACAAATCCATGAATAATCACAAAATGCTAAGGTCCAGTAGGACAACCATGATAACATAAGGAATACTTGGATGTACCCCTCAAATATCTAAACACTCTCTTCACTGCATCCCAATGTACTCGTCCAGGATTAGCCATAAACTAACTAAGGACTCCCACTGCTTGGGCAATGTCTAGTCTTGTACATACCATAGCATACATTAAGCTACCAGCTGCACTAGCATAAGGTACTATGTTCATATCCTCTATCTCGAAAGGAGACTTTGGACAATCATCTACAAATAACTTTGTCCCCATCGAAACAGAAACAGTCAACGGTCTGCAATCCAATATACTAAATCTCTCTAACACAGTGTTAACATACTTACTTTGGCCTAACCAAAGTTTTCTATTTGTTCTGTCTCTTCGGATCTCCATTCCCAGAATGTACATGGCTGCCCCTAAGTTTTTTCATTTTAAACTGTGCTGACAACTGAGACTTCAAATCAGAAATCATATTCTTATCATTCCTAATCAGCAACATATCATCAACATACAGTGCAATAATGAGAATACAATCATTGTCAAACTTGTAGTACACATAATGATCTAATTTTGATCTTAGAAATCTAATAGACAACACAAAGGCATCAAACTTCAAGTACCACATCCTAGGAGATTGTTTCAATCCATACAAAGTCTTCTTTAACTTGCAAACCTAATTTTATTTACCTTTCACTATGTAGTGCTCTGGTTGTGACATGTAAATTTCTTCCTCCAAGTCACCATGAAGGAAAGTTGTCTTCACATCCATTTGTTCCACTTCTAAATCATAAGCTGCTGCAAGAGATAACAAGAACCGAATAGATGTCAACTTTGCAATGGGAGAGAAAATTTCAACATAATCAATTCCCTCCACTTGTGAATACCCCTTTGCAACCAATCTAGCTTTATACTTCTCAACACTACCATCTACACCAAATTTCTTCTTGAACACCCATTTGCATCCAACAGGTTTTCATCCATCAGGCAAAGGTACCAAGTCCCAAGTTTTATTCTTTTCTAAAGAAGTCATCTCATCTTCCATGGCCTCCTTCTTGGAACCTGCATCTTTCATGCCTATAGCCTCTGTCACAGTTCTAGGCTCATCAGTGTTAGTAAGCAAAGAAAAAGCACAACTAGAATCAAGTAATGTATAACCAAACCTCTTAGGTTGCTTCCTGTTTCATGTGAACCTCCTCACAAGCTGAGGTGGAGGTTCTCCTTCTTCTTCTAAGCTTTCAAAGCTGCTAGAACTCTCCTCATCACCAGGTCCAACAGGGTCTTTCAGTTCAGTCTTCTCATGGATAGTAGGAAATTGAACCACATCCTCTTTCTTTTCTTTGTCTTCTAGCTATAAAACAACAGGAAAAGGTGTTACCTCTTTGAAGATAACACTTCTACTATACAAGACTTTTTTAGCCACAGGATCCCAAAGCTTGTACCCTTTCACACTGACACCATAGCCAATGAAGATACACTTAACTACCTTGTTCTCCAATTTTGACCTCTTCTAATGAAGATACACTTAACTGCCTTGTTCTCCAATTTTGACCTCTTTTCCTTAGGCACATGTACATATGCCTCACAACCAAAAACATGAAGATGTCTCAATGAAGGCTTCTTTCCAGACTACACCTCTATGGGTGTCTTATCAACAAGCACTGAAGTAGGAGATTTGTTAACTAGATAGCAAGCAGTGGCTACAGCTTCAATCCAAAACTTTTGTTCGAGGCTAGCACCACTAAGCATACTCCTAGCCCTCTCCATCAATGTTCTATTCATCCTTTCTGCAACTCTATTTTGTTGTGGGGTCTATGGAGTTGTCTTATGTCTTTCGATCCCATGTTCTTTACAGAACTTGTCGAACTCTGCAGAACAAAACTCACCACCATTATCAGTTCTCAAACACTTAATCTTTTTACCAGTCTAATTTTCTACAAAAGCTTTAAACTCTTTGAACTAACTAAAGACTTTAGATTTGCTTCTGAGAAAATAAATCCATGTCCTCCTACTATAATCATCTATGAATGATACAAAATACAATGATTTGGAAATTAAAGGAACATTTACATGACCAAACACATCAGAATGAATAAGAGCTAACACACCAGAAGACTTATGAGAACTCGAGTGAAACTGAACACGGTTTTGTTTTCCATATACACAATGTTCACAAAAGTCAAACTCAAGATTACAATCATTTAACCCCTCGACGAGGTTTTTATTTTTTAGGGCTCTAAGACCCTTCTCACCAATGTGACCAAGTCTCTTATGCCACAACATTGTCTTTTCAGTAGGAAGTTTCATTTCCAAAGCATGAGCACCCTTAGGTACCCAGAAAGAACTACCATCGGAAGTAGAAGCAAAAGTCTTTTTCACTGTGGGTTCTAATGGTGAGGATGAAGAATCTGAAGGTCTTTTCTTCAAATCAGAAGAACTATTCCACTGAGTAGTGCATGCATCCAACTGAAACAGAGTACCTCTCTGAGTACCCTTAGCAAGCAAGCACTATAGCTCCTCTTGTCATCTTGCATCCTCCACCTGAGAAGAGAACCTACACACCTTTCATGCTAAATCAGAGATGTGCATAACCCCATTGATCCCCTTCACTCATCCATCAAGGAATCGGATCAAGACTCTTCCACACCCAACTACCTTCAGGTGAGAGTCATCACCTAAGTACACCTTCCCACCATCGTATTCTTCATACTTTGTAAACCAACCTTGATGAGAGGTCATATGGAAAGAAGCACTAGAGTCAATCAGCCACACATCTTTTAATGCATGGGTGGCCAAGGCTGCAACAAAAGCATCACCATCATCTTGTGACTTGTTAGAATCAGAATCGGAGTTCTTCTTTTTCTTCTTCTCCTTTTTACACTCCTTTCAGAAGTGCCCAGTTTTTCCACAGTTCCAACACACTGCCTTGGACTTTCCAGGAGATTTGGATCTCCCACAGGATTTGGATTTGCCCTTTTCAACTTTCTTGTCTTTCTTTTTCCCTTTTTCTTTGGGTCTTCCACAAACCGCAAGAGCCTCTTTGGCTGACTCAGATGACTTTGTTCACATCTCTTCAGATAAAAACAAAGACACCACTTCATCCATTTTGAAAGTGGATGTGGTACTCCTGATGGCCATAACAAGATGATCCCACGAGTCCAACAAAGAACAAAGCAAGGTCATGCAACAATCCTCCTCCTCCATTTTCACACCAACAGATGTCAACTATGCAACTAGCATGTTAAAGGCATTTAGATGGTCTGCAACAGATCCTCCATCTTCCATCCTTAGAGAATATAGCTTCTTTCGTAGGAATAACTTGTTTACCAGGGATTTGGCCTGATAAACATCACCAAGTTTCTTCCACAACTCCTTCGTGGTCTTCTCCTCATGGACATTTAACAAGACAGAGTTAGCCAAATAGAGTCCCACAAGACCCTTAGCTTTCTGATCCTTGAGATCCCAATCATCTTGTGGCATTGCTGCTAGTTTTACACCAGAAATAGCTTCCCATAGATCTCTATCAACAAGCATGTCTTCCATTTTAAGTTTCCACAACTCGAAATTGCTGCCATTAAACTTTTCCAATTTGATTCTACTGGATGTGCCTGCCATCTTCTCACTGCAACAAGATCATAGAATACTCTGCACATACTCCCACTCAATCGAAGATTAGCTCAAAAAACCCCTACCTAACAACTAGGATCATAGGTGATCAAGCTCTGATACCAACTAAAAGGAAGCAAGGTACACAGAACACACTTCCTACACCAATCTAATGAAAGGAAAAGTATGTAAATTCATTTTAATCTTTACAATTGCAGAAATATTAAACATATAACATAAGAAATTACAGAAGCAACACAACACATAAGAGATTGACACAAGATGTATCGTGGGGAAAACCTTTTCAGGTAAAAAACCCCACACTCTAAAACCTGCACAATGTATTATCTGAAACAATAACAGTTTACAATACACTTGCAATGCAAGTTCTTCCAAGAGTCTTCAAATGTCATTTTTAGAGTGATTCTGGCAGCATAACAGTACCTGTAAAAACACTATGCAACTACAACTCCAAAACAATGCATTTTATAGAGATACAAGGCATATTCTGGAAGCTTCTTGAGATAGGCGTCCACCTTGGCCACATGGCCATTATCCTGCATCAAAGGACACTTGTCCAAGCTACAAATACATCTGTCATACATGCAGATTTGACTTTCCCAACATGGAGCACTCCAAGGCTAAAAATAGACTATGACGAATGCTCTTACGCATCTTACAACTGTCATAAAAAACTGCAACATGACAATCTTAAATGTTGTAAGAGAATCTGTAATACAATGCTAAATATAGTATATTCCTCTTATAACATGTCATAGCCCAACTTGAGCGCCCAAAGATGCCTTTCCCTCATGCAAAGATACTCACCAACACTTGTCACCACTTGTCATAGGAATCTCCAAACTTGGCTCTTACATGTCATAGATTCTATCATTGGAATATCCTCTTCCACATACCACAAGGTGCCGACACATGGCATATTAGTGCCACCTCAAATTGGACACCCAAATCCATGTAGGTTTGACTTGACCAACCAAGTCACATTCCAAGTAAGATGACATGTCACTGTGCCACCTCAACTAAGTGACCAAACTGAATGTGCAAGTAAATACAATATTAGGCAATAAATAAATATACAATTAATGAATAATGCTAGGAATTTGCAAAGGTTGAGACACCTCAATTCCCAACACAAAACCCAGATATACTAGTTCCTTCTGCATAAAACTACACTTATCCATGTTTACCAGTAACTTTTCTTATTTTAACCTCTGCAAAACTACCCTAAGGTGCAGCAAATGTTCCTCCTTTGTCTTACTAAAAACCAATATGTCATCAAAATAAACGATAAAAAACTTGCCAAGGAAAGGCTTCATTACCTCATTCATCAATCTCATAGAGGTGCTAGGTGTGTTTGTCATCCCAAATGGCATTGCTAACCACTCATACAATCCATCCTTAGCTTTGAATGTTGTCTTCCATTCATCCCCTTCTCTAATTCTGATTTGGTGGTATCCACTCTTCAAATCAATCTTGTTGAAGTACTTTGCTCTACTCAAATAGTCCATCAAGTCATCCGTACAAGGCAATGGAAACCTGTACTTAATGGTTATCTTATTTATAGCCCTTGAATCAATACACATTCACCATTTCCCATCTTTCTTAGGTGCCAGTACTACTAGGTACAGCACATGGACTGAGGCTTTTCCTAATCAGTCCCTTATCCAACAACTCTTGCACTTGTTTATTCACCTCTTCATTTTCCATAGGTGTCAGTCTATATGGTGCCGTGTTTGGTAGGCTTTCTCCCAGTATCAAATCCATGCAATGACTTATACTTCTAGTTGGAGTAAATCCATCAGGTAAGTCCTTCATTAGTATGTCATCAAACTCACTTAGAATTTCTTGGACCTTTGTGGGAACTTTTGCCCCTTTCTCTGTTGTCATAATTTATGCAACTTGAGGTAGGAAGGCATAACATACCTTCTCCTTTCTAATTTCCTTTAGGAACTGTTTTCCACTCACTAGACAAACCCTATTGCTTTTCTCAACCTCTGCATCCTTGTCCTTCAAAGGATTCAACACATACTCAACCCTATCCTGTTGATAACTGAGAGGGGGGGTGAATCAATTATCCAAATTATTTCTTCTTTCTAAACTTTCTTATTAATCAATGCAGCATTAATTCAAACAAGCAAACATAACCATGAGATGGAGATACACATGACACAATATTTTTGACATGGAAACCCTGTTAAGGGAGAAAACCATGAGGTGATTAACCCAAAGATTATTCTCTGTTAGAAGAATAAGGAATTACAAAATGGCACTTGCCAATTAGGGCTCACTGCTCGAGCACACTACTCACAAAGGAGGCACACTGCCTACAAGGAGACACACTGTCTACAAAAGAATGTTATACAATACTTGAACTGATTGGAAGCATCCACATATGCTGGAGTTCAGTTTCGGTTAGGCTTAGTACACTAATCTGCTGCACTTCATCTTTCCTCTTCTCTTATGCTGCTTTCCTTTCACATACCAAACCTTTCTTACTGCTTCTGCTTTGCTCTGCTTTTATTCGCATATCACATATCACCACAACACTTCTCACAACTAAATCCATTATGTATATATATCCGCACAAGTAATTTCATCACCTTTCTAGTCAGCACCCGGAATAGTCAATCTTTTCACTAATTATGATCTGTCGGCTGAATCCTAGCACATCAAGTAATGCGGATCAAGTATATGCTTGTAGAAATCATTAATCATGTTGGCCAAACATGATTCATGCCTTCATAACCTTTAACACCATCAGTAACACATCCGGAAAGTAGTCTGATGTTCTGTCAGTCAGTTCTTCCTCTGTTCACACTATCACTCAGGAATCCGGTACTCAACTATTCATATCTTTTGCCTCATCTATCACCGAAGGCTAAAACCTTGGAATCTATCACTCAAGGTAGTACTCTTTACTTCCCCAAATCTGCACTTTACCAAGATACTTCCTCTGAGAGATCCGGACCTGTCTGTCGGACCTTGCCATATGCTCTGTTCTTGTTTACCGAACCACAACATTCTTCACTCTGACTTCCGGTAGAGACACACCATGTCCTGCGGATGTGTGGGATGAACTTTGTTGCCATCAATGACAACAATCATGAATCCATATAGTGTCTCTTGCCAACAATCTCCCCCTTTGGCATTGACGGCAACACTTAGTGAAAAATGACTAAGTGTTTACACTAGGCTCCCCCTTAGCTAATGCTCTGTCTTTATATATATTTTCCGGAGCTCCCCCTTAGTTGGATTCCTCATTTTTCACTGCTCTTCACTCCCCCTTTGACATCAATGGCAAAGGGTAGGGTCTGCACACCAAAATTTCCAAAAATTTTACTATACTTAGCTGCATAAGTATATATATACAAGTTGTACTTACATATACTTAAGTATATCTGCAAAAGTGTTCTTCAACTGTACAATTTCTGTCACCCAACTCTGCTTCATCCTGTCCAAAATTGAGATATGCCCACTCAACAGGAATGCAAACGCATCTGCCCTTTTTAGATTTTTCAGATCATTGGTCTAGGCTGTAATTTGGGCTTCTGTTATAGCCTCATGCATGGCCTCTAGCTTAGGGACAATTAACCCCCTGAGCTCACTCAACCTGCTTATTCTATTTTTCCTTTCCTTCTCCAATTTCTTGATTTCACTCAAGACTGCAATAGTCTGACATTCTTGATTTGTTATAGAGGAAGAAAGAGGATCAAAACTTTGAGACAAGCTTAGCAGTTTGTCCTCTTGCTCTTTTATTTTCTTCTCAATCTCCATTGTTACCTTTGACCAGGAGATACAAAATTTGTATATTTCACCGCCATCCTTAAGAGCATTTTCTAAGCTCTTTATCCCAATGTTCATGTTTCTCCTATCATTAATGATCAAACCCTGTACCTTGAAGAACCTTTTATCCAAAAACTCCTTCCGAACCTTTTCTTCAGCTGATTTTTCTAGAGAATCAAAATGTGTACTAACACTGCTGACTAAGGTTTTGAGATTACCAGAAGAGGAGGCTGTGGGATCCTTCTGAAAAGATGGCATGATCTTTTCCAGCACTCCGGATGCTACCTCCATAAGCTCCCAGTCTTCCATGTGAGATTTCAGTAGTTTCTCTTTGACTTTCTCATTTGCAAATGAGGCTATTTTCATTGTTTGCACCGATGACAAAAAGTCAAAATCTAATGGTCCTTTTAGTAGGTCTGGTTCATCAATTTCTATAGTGGCTTTTGTCAAGAATTCTTGAACAGTTTGTGCAGTGTCTCTTGCCGGAGACAGATGTTTCTTCTCTTCTGCAATCTTGGAGCTGTCCTTTTGAGTTTTCTCTCCTTTTGCAAGCTTAGCACTGTCATCTTCTTTTTCTTTTACCTCTGCTTCTTTCTCCTGTGATTTTTCTTCTCCTTTAGATCCAGAGACTGTAGGGGAAACCAGAGGAGAAATGTTAGTCTGTTCGAGGCCCACCTCTTCTGACATTTTCTCAGGAGTTTATTCTGCAACATTTGTAGTGGAGGGATCAGTACCCAAGTCCTCTATAATAGGAAGATTAAATCTTTTGAAGGCCTTCCGGAGGATCTCTTCTGTGTCCTTGGCTACCTTGTCAGTTTCACCAAGCATAAGTTGATTCATCCTTGCTTTGCTTCTGAACTCATCCTTACAATCTTTGAATATCATATTCATTGTCTTTGGGTCAATGGAAGGATATAGCCGGATTGCTATTTGTTCTTAGATTTCTAGGTCTTTAGCTTGGGCAGTATTCTTTCTTGATTCTAGTTCCTTCTCCAAGCTTTTAGGGATCAGAGATATAATTTTAATAAATGCTTTGTTGTAAATATTTAGATACCTGACTGTGGCATCTTGTAATATCTTCTGATCTGCTTCACCATAATCATCATAAAACTCAACCATTAGCTGAAGATTTCCATCCACTGTGACTGATTTGATTATGTCATCAATGTGAAGAGTGGGTTTTTCAACATATTCCTCTGCCTTTTCTTCCTTCTGTCCGGTAGAGGGTTGACCGGATGTTTTCTTCTTTTTCTTCATTTTCCTGACTTCTTCATCAGATTCAGTTTCCTCTTCATCTCTTTGACTTGTATAAACCCTTGTGGCTTTTGTCTTTGACCTTTTCTCTCCTTTGTCATATGCTTGGACTTATGGTTTTGAGCTTTTAGCAAGGATAGGTGCTGGTCTCTTTGAAGATTTGGTCTGGGTGGAAGTTTCTACCTGAGCACTTTTCTTGCTTCCTTTTTTTGCTTCTTTCTTCTCCTCATCAGCTTTTTGTCTCTTTTCCTGGTTGGCATCAAGTGCCTCCTTTGAGATCCCAAGGCCTTGTGCAATATGTTCTACTTCTTTTCTCACCTTTCTTTTCATCTCTGGCTCTCTGAGTTCCACATGAATTTTTATACTCAGCTCTTCAAAGGTTCCAAACCTTTCTGCTTTTGGATCCTTAGGCTGACTTAGCATGTGTTGAACATGTAGCTCCACAATTTGTTCATCAACCTCATACCCCATGGGCATGATCCATACAGTTCTTGGTTCTACTGCCTCCATTAGGCACTGATCAGTCTCTACCATAAAGCAAATTGTGTCTTTGTATTTTTCAACAAGAGACTGAGGAATCCATTCTCTTGCTTGCATCATGCTCTGAAAGTTCTTGAAATATCCCCACAGAGCTGTATTTTGTGCTTTGTTGTCACCAAGTCCATGTAGATAATCTCTAATTTGGATAGCTACCGGTCTATCATTCTCCCATACCCAGCCATTAGATCTAGGAAGCTCATTCATAAAGTAAAAGAATAAGCCCAATATTAATCCACCATACTTGAATGAATTCTTTTTGTCTTTCTTGATTTTTTGCAAATTCTCCAAGAGTTGGTTCAAGAGAAGCTAACAAAGATCATAGTCTACATCCTTTCTTAACATTTCATAAGTAGTATAGATGGCAGTTCCAGGTACAAAATTTTCTCTGCTAGAATGATATATCTTATATCCAATTATCATAGATTCAAACTTGACATCTGGATTAGTGATGTCATCTACTGTCATTGCTCTTTTGTCAAACTTAGAACCGGTAGCCTCACTCACAGTTTGGTTCTTTATAGCTTTAAGAACAGGAATCCCACCAGATGAGTGTAGTCCGGTAACTGCCCTGATGGCATCTTTAGTGATCTTGAATGGTCCATTTAACCACATGAAATTGTCATGTATTCTGCTCAAAATGTACCTAACCCATTCATCCTCCGTAAAACAGGGGAAATGTATGTATTGTGCAAAGTGCTTGTTCCGGAGGCCTATGTATTGGGGTTTGAGCTCAAATGAATCATCTAACAGTTGTTTGTGATAGATATCTCTTAGTTTGAATTCCCCAAACTCTTCAACATTTGCATGTATATAAACCCTAATATCTTCGGTGTGTAACACCATGCGGAACGCTGGAAAATGCACCTAGGGGATCTACCTCCAAGGATTTATATGGATGTTTCTTAAATGAGGGCTAAGGTCTATCAGAGATCTTTACTATATTCGGAGTAGCCATCATCAAATAATCTTACTGAAGGATATCAAGAATGATAAATACCTTTTACGTAGATTAGGGCACACGAAGAAATCCGAATAGAGCTGTATGAAGAGTTGCCTTGATCTTTTGGGAGAAGTTGTTTAAAGAGCTCCTTTTCTTTCTTCTTCGCATGTGAGTGTACAAGTGTGTAAATGACAGACAAATGAACTCTTTTATTCCAAGAAGCCCTAATTTTCACCCTGCAATAAATGTGCAACCTAATTCATTCCAGTTTGCCTGGTTTTCCTTGTTCAAGGAAAAAAAATCATCCGGATCATTATGATTCCCTTGTGATTGATGTTAGTGATGAATCATCATATCCACTTGTCCTTCTGATCATCTTATGTATCTGCAGATCAAGCTATATCAATTTGGATTCATACCGGGCCAATCTTGTGAGAAACCTATTTTACCGGAAGACTTGCTTAACCAGACCAATTCTGAAGGAATTGAACTTTTTAAATTTTCTTGCGGATCTCTCAGATCTTTACCTGACCTTCTTTACATGTTTCTCTAGAAACCCTTTGATCCGTAGCTTCTCATGTGCCAATTTCAGGCACCACTTAACTGGCTGGGGGAACAAGGTTTTCTTTGTGTCTCCCCCTAAGCCAAATCTCACCTTTTAATTTTTGGAAGGACTATCAGCACCAGAGTCTGGTGCAGATCCAACCTCTACATTCTCTGAACTTTTCTTCACCCAAATCTTGTTCATCTCATTCCTAACTTCATCTGCATTCACCTTTTGTTTACCCTTATCTTGATTCTGATTACGATATACCGAACCTCTTTTCTCCTAATTCTTGCTTCTACATAATTTTGCAATATGACCGGATCTATTGCAGATTTGGCAAACAACATTTCTTTGTATATTTGATTGAATCCTCTTGATCTGCATTGATTAGCCATATGACCTATTCTATTGCATGTAAAGCATCTACCATTGAATGATTTGTTCATTTGCATATTTCTGCATTCATGAGATTTGTGACCATACCTTTTACAGTTAAAACATTGTCCAGAGAAGAATGAATTTGTCTGATTCATTCTCTTTCTACACTGATTAGATTTGTGACCAAAGTGATTGCAGCTGTGGCAGTATCCATTGAAGGATGGATATCTTTGAGCATTGGGTTGTCTTACCGGAGGTCTTCTAGGCATGTTCCTTGGATTTTCTGATCCAAAATTCTTCTGACCGGATCCGGAGCTTTCTCCTTTCTCATATCCCAAGCCACACTTGTCATCTACCTTCTTTTGACTTTCAAGAAGAACTTCAAGTTGAGCAGAACTTATCTTGAATTTCTCTTTATATTCATTTGCTATTTGAAGATCCCTTTTGAGAGAGACAATTTGATCCTCAAGTTTTTCTTCATTATCTTTATCATCTTCAAGATCAGATTCAAGATGTCTGATAATTCTATCCATCTGGTGGCAATCTTCTGATTTCTCCTTGAGGGATTGTCTTAGATTATCTTCAATTTTTCTTTTCTCTTCAACTTCTTGGGTAAACTTTATAACTCCTGATTCCATTTCATGTCTTACCATAATGATTTCTTTTGATAACTTTTCACATAACTTGGTTTTCTCAGTCAGCTCTTCATTTGCATTACTTTCTTCACCTTGTCTTGCTAATTGCTAAACAGCTCCTTTCTCTTTTTCATAGAGAGACTTAATTTATCTTTTAGTTCTCTCATGAAATCATTAGCCTGTTTGAGTATTTCCTTTAATTCATTGACTTCAGAGTTTGACTGTTCAAGATCCTTAAGGGTAGTCTTGAGTTGCTCCCTTAAACCATATGCATCCCTTTGGACTCCCAGATCTTCCTCAAGCTGTTAGGCTCTGTTGGGAGGAACTTAGCTCTGATACCAATTGTTGATAACTGAGAGGGGGGGTGAATCAGTTATCCAAATTATTTCTTCTTTCTAAACTTTCTTATTAATCAATGCAACATTAATTCAAACAAGAAAACATAACCATGAGATGGAGATACACATGACACAATATTTTTGACATGGAAACCCTGTTAAGGGAGAAAACCACAGGGTGATTAACCCAAAGATTATTCTCTGTTAGAAGAATAAGGAATTACAAAATGGCACTTGCCAATTAGGGATCACTGCCCGAGCACACTGCTCACAAAGGAGGCACACTACCTACAAGGAGACACACTATTTACAAAAGAATGTTATACAATACTTGAACTGATTGGAAGCATCCACATATGCTAGAGTTCAGTTTTGGTTAGGCTCAGTACACTAATCTGCTGCACTTCATCTTTCCTCTTCTCTTATGTTGCTTTCCTTTCACATACCAGACCTTTCTTACTGCTTCTGCTCTGCTCTACTTTTATTCGCATATCACATATCACCACAACACTTCTCACAACTAAATCCATTATGTATATATATCCGCACAAGTAATTTCATCACCTTTCCAGTCGGCACCTGGAATAGTCAATCTTTTCACTAATTCTGATCTGTCGGCTGAATCCTAGCACATCAAGTAATGCGGATCAAGTATATGCTTTTAGAAATCATTAATCATGTCGACCAAACATGATTCATGCCTTCATAACCTTTAACACCATCAATAACACATCCGAAAAGTAGTCTAATGTTCTGTCAGTCAGTTCTTCCTCTGTTCACACTGTCACTCAAGAATCCAGTACTCAACTATTCATATCTTTTACCTCATCTATCACCGGAGCCTAAAACCTTGGAATCTATCACTCAAGGTAGTACTCTTTACTTCCCCAAATCCGTACTTTACCAAGATACTTCCTCTGAGAGATCCAGACCTATCTGTCGGACCTTGCCATATGCTCTGTTCTTGTTTACCGGACCACAACATTCTTCACTCTAACTTCCGGTAGAGACACACCATGTCCTACGGATGTGTGGGATGAACTTTGTTGCCATCAATGACAATAATCATGAATCCATATAGTGTCTCTTGCCAACATATCCTTCTTGGGTTTAATACAATTACTCTTGCCATCATGAATGGCCTACCTGTCATATTGCCAAGGTTTACCCAACAGAAGGTGGCATGCATCCATTGGCATACCATCACACATTATCTCATCTTTGTAATTTCCAATATGAAATTTGACAAGGCATTATTCACTTACCAATAACTGATGTCCCTTTTGTAGCCAAGAGACCTTGTAAGGAGTGGGGTGTTTCAACCTTTTTTAGATTTAGATTCTCCACCATCTCTTCTAACACTAAATTGTCAGTGTTGTCGGTACCCACAATGACCTTGTAGCATTTCCCTCCAGACTTACATCTAGTTCTAAATAGATTCCTTCACTGTGTTGGTTCCTCTTGTACCTTCTCTGGTGTTAGAAGAACTTTCCTCAACATCAAGGATTCTCCATCCTTGGCTTCTTCTCTAAATTTTGGTGCTACACTAGCCACACTCCCTCCTTAGCTTGTATATGAACTCTAGGCTCTTTTCCTTTGCCACTACTTTGTTGTACTTGAGGACATTCAAATGCCCTATGTCCATCTTGTCCACATTTGAAACATGTTCCACTAAATCCTCTTCCTCTTCCTCAATTTCCTTTGCCTCGAGAGTAATCAGCCCTTCCTCTATGTCCATGGGTATTGGTATGAAAAGAACTTATTTCTCCTTGCTTATCCTGAGAACCACGTCAATGATTTGACTGCCCTCTTCCTTTGGAGGGTTTACCTCTTCCCCTAGAGCTATTATGCCTTCTAGAGATCTTTTCTTCTACCTTCAATGTAAATTGATAGGCTTCTTCTATGCTCAAAATTTTGACCATGCTAATTTCATCTTGGATCGAATAATACAAACCATTTACATACCTAGAGATCTTCTCAGTATCATCTTCAATGTGACCAGCCCTGATGTTCAATATGTAAAACTCTTCGGTATAGTCTTGCACATTTTTCTCCCTTTGCTTGAGGTTTTGCAACATATTGAACATGGTGATCTGATGGTCGACAGGCATAAATTTTTCCTTCAACTTTGTTAACATCCTCTCCCGGGTTCTAATCTTTTCCTTTCCTTTTCTTTATCTCTTAACTTGCACATGATCCCACCACAGAGATGCATGTCCTTTCAACTTTGAAGCTACAAGTTTTACCCTCTTAGGGTCTTCAATTGATTCCAACTTGAAATACTTCTCTATCTCTGAAATCCAGTCTATCAACTCATCTAGTTTCAGACTACCACTGTAACTAGGTAACTCCATACGGGGTTTACCAGCAATATTTGTCATTGCAGTCAAAAATCTCCTCTAAAATCTATCTTCTCCTGCTTCTACTTCCTCTTCAGTGACCTCTTCCTCATTATCACTCCCATCTGCTATGGGTACTCATTTGCGTTGTGTTCTCTCCATTGCATCCAGCCTAGCTATGATGCCTCTCAACATCTCTACCAATCCTGCATCTCTAGCTCTTGGAATAGCTCCTCTTCTTCCTCTTGCTCGGTGTGCCATGTCTACAAACCCTCTCCAGTTCCAGGTCTATTCTTCACTCAACCTACAACAATCTCCTTAGGATCTCTTATGTAGCAATCCCACAACCTCAAGGAATGCTAAAACTTGGCTCTGATACCACTTGATGCAGGTCAAGGTTCAGGGGCCTTATCAGGTGGCTAAACCAAGCAGCAACTGACAATACACAACAAAATGAAACAACATGAGAAATGAATCTTTATTCATATGCAAAAGAACATTACATTACTACAAGAGTACAATTGGCATTTCAACATTCAAATCAAACAGATCTTCAATTCCCTGTAGCAATCTAGAGAAATCTTCAAGAAGCTCCAAAATGTACTATGGAATGCCAGCTAGGAGAAGTCAACCTTCGAGAATCTAACCTTGAAAAATCCCCCCATTTGAAGTACGAAATCCCCTATTTATAGATCCCTAAGGCGGCCACCGACTTCATCACATGCATATGACATGTGCTAGATCTTCATTTGCCCTTGGGACAACCGTACACATGATTAAAAGTGAAACTAACGTGTTCATGGATTTTGCGGTGAATTCAAGCTTCACCGGACATGTCTAGTGTGGGAGATATGGTAGTGAAAGGATAAAGCAGGGAAAAAGGATCCTGCTGGACAAGCGAGACTTTAATCCATCACAAGATATTGTCCTACATCTATCAATTTTGGTGCTAAACATAACCTTAGCCAAAAGCAGGCGAAAGGCAAGTCACAAGACATGCAGAAAAAATGGGCTTTACTAGAAATATCAGGTGACCAGGGATATTAGCACAAATGCCTTCACGACCTTAAAGTAGCAAATGTGGGAATAGTGACCTTCACCAGATAAGCGGGGATTTGAGGCTTCACCAGATATATTTGGTGCCAAGGAAAATCTGTGCAAAGGTCCTTTCATCAACGTAAAATGCAAAGCTGACAAAAAAAACTTCACTGGATATGCAAGAGTTTTAGCGCTCACCGGATAAGTCCGGTGTAGGGCGATTCCAATGTAAAACATCCTCCAATGGACTTAAGGCAGAAAGAGGGTAAAACAAGCATCATGTGACATCCAAGAATGTCGCAGATCCAATGATAGGAAAAAACTCTGTCGAGGCATAACTTGCTCAATTTTGATCAGATTTTCACCAAACTTGAGATGCAGACACCCATTCAGGCCTTCTTCAAGATCAGCTCATCACTTGGCCAAAATATTTAAAGGAAATATCTGAAAATGGATCAATCAACTCCTGCAGCAACTCCTACAACAAAATAGAAGGCAAAACAACAAGCAAGAAATAAAAACAAATCTTTTTTTGGTTGATAAAGATTGTACGTGTTGATAACTGAGAGGGGGGGTGAATCAGTTATCTTGATTATTTCATCTTTCTAAACTTTCTTAATAATTAATACAACATCAATTTAAATAAGCAAACATAACCATGAAATGGAAATACACATGACACAATATTTTTGATGTGGAAACCCTATTAGGAGAGAAAACCACGGGGTGATTAACCCAAGAATGTATTCTTTGTTAGAAGAATAGAAATCCAAAATGGCACTTGCCAATTAAGGCTCACTGCCTGAGCTCACTACTCACAAGAGACTCACTGTCTACAAGTAGTAAGAAGAATAATAAGATACTTGAACTAATGAGAAGCATCCACACATGCTGGAGTTTAGTTCCGGTTAGGCTCAGTAAACTGATCTGCTGCACTTCATCCTTCTTCTTCTTTTGTTCTGCTGTCCTTTCACATACCAGACCTTTCTTACTACCTTTTTTTTGCACTTCAGTGTTTCTTCGCACTTCACACACCACACCAGTACACTTTCATCAAAATCCATCTGGTATATATATATATCCGTACAAGGGATTTCATCCTCTTTCGAGTCAGCATCTGGAATAGTCAAAATTTCCCAAACTCTAGTCTGTTGGCTGTATCCTTGCTTACCAAGTGATGCGGATCTAAAAGAAACTTATAGAAGTCATCTAACAAGTCGGCCAATCATGAATGAAACCTTAAGAATCTTTATCACCATCAGTATCTCATCCGGAATAACTTCTGATGCTCTGCCTATCAATTCTTCCTTTGTCTGTTCTACCAAACCAGACCCCAATACTTGAATGCTTATATCTCTTTATTCTTGCATCATCGGAGGCTCAGTTCCTGGAATCTATCAGTCAAGGTGCTCCTCTTGACTTCCCCAAGTCCACACTTTCAAAAGATACTTCTTCTGAGAGATCCGGACCTGACTGTTAGACCTTGCCACATACTCTGTTCTTGCTTACCGGACCACAACACTCTTCAATCTGACTTCCGGTATAGGCACACCATGTCCTGCGGATGTGTGGGATGAACTTTGTTGCCATCAATGACAACAATCATGAAGCTCCAATGTGTCTCTTGCCAATAGTACGTGCACCTGGATGCTCCTACATTAGGTGCCTTGCATGAAAGCCTAGTTTATGAGTAGAATTTGATTAACCATGGCTGGTTTCCCAAATGATGATAATGGAGACAAGTTATAATTTCATGACATCATTTTTTTCTCCACCTTAATATCCCATGTGTATACTTGAGAAACCATTAGAGGGTTGTTTGTAGGCAGTAGATTGGGGATGTTTTGCTTAACAAATATTGAACTCAAAGGATCAAGCTCCTTCACATATGTTTCAACTACCATATTTTTTAGAATATCACATGGAGGAGTCAACCTAGTGTAAATTTTATGGAATCTTACATTAAATTGACTAATAGGCTCATTTGACTACCTTTGGTTGGTGGCAAAGTGATGGTAGAGGACCATTGGGTCAACCAGAACACTAAAGTGATTAACAAAAGTATGTTCAAATTGATTCTAATTATTGATTGATCTATGGGGAAGTCCTAAAAAACATCCATATGCCACCTTATCAATTGTTTATGGAAAGAGGCAGCAAGCCACATCTTCATGTTAAATTTGGGCTCATATAATTACATCTGTAAATGCTCCAATATGCTCTTCTATTGTTCATGATCCCCCATGGGTATACTTAGAGAAAAATTTCTCAAGATTTTTAGGTAGGTCATGAAGAGCACCTACAAATTCTAAGGGGAATTCTCTCCCCCTCTCAACCATGCATGGGTTTTCTTTGGTGCTTGGGTGTGGGTAATGAGTTTGTATAGTTTTTGAGTATGCATGGGGAGATAAGGTAGATGTAACTACAGGGTGGATGGATTGTTTTAATTTGTGAAATATGGATCCTTGTTGGTGTTGAATGTGATAAGGAATCTTGCAAGTCAAGAAAAAAATCCAAATTTAAAAAACCTATGGTAGTTGAGGTTACCACTGATTTCACCTTCTCTTGCTTTGTCCTTTTAGTGTCAGGAAATTTGTGCCACTCTTGTTTCACTTGTCTTAACTTAGACTAGGTTTGAATACTTCTAGATTGTAGTTTTATACCTTCCTTCTAGGTCCAACTCTGTTGATGCATGTTTGGCACACCAACGCATTGGAACAATGTAAGTTCCCTTTCTTGAAAGACTTAACACCCCAAGAGTCTTGTTTTAATTTTCTCAATAAACAAGACCAAAATATCTCAATGAGTGATCTTTAGACTATCTCATTCAAGGGGCTCCAATGGAACTTTCAAGGATTCAAACTTTAGGGGAAAACCAAAAAATCTTGCAAAATCTTGTTTCAATCAAGGTTTTGAATTACAAGGATGATTTCCAATGATAATTTCAGCCACATGCAAATTTTCACACCTTTAATATTTCACACAAACAACAAATTCCAACATTTTTTTACCTCAAAAAATTAAAAAATTCAATAAAGTACCTATAGAATATGAAGAGTCACAATAAAAAAATCCTAGGAAACAAAATATTTTTCTCCTTAAATTTTATGCAACAAATGGTAAAATAATTTCATGAACAATTTTACACATAAGTTATTTGATAAATCTGGAAATTTTAACACATGAATCTTGAAGATGCTTCAAATTTTAACATTCATTTTCCTTTAAATTTTCATCCTTCATACACAAAACTAAAACTAAAACAAGTACAAAGGAAATAAAATCTAAAATTCTCCTAATCTAACCACAATTTTAAAAAGGTAAAAAAGGAGATAGGGGAGAAAAAAAAAGTTAAGAATATCTAACCTTGCAATTCCTATCCTTCATGTGTTGTTTTGTAAATAGATAAATTTGATTAAAACTATTCCTTGTATGACTCATTTCCACAATTACTGCATAGGAAAGTGTGATCTTCTAAGGGATTTTGCACATGTAAGATGAAAATTTGAAACCTAGACACACTAATATTTTTGAGTTACCATGTAGAATACCTCACCATCATCCAAGCATCAATGGCTTGAACACATATCAAACTCATCAATTTATTTCAATTTATTACAAACAAAGAGTTTCCAACCCTCTACAATGAGGATTGCAAATGTATTTATAGGTTTTGAGTGGAAAAATGTGAAAATCCATTCCCTCCAAAACCCACAAAATGACAAGAATATGATAAGACACTTTTGTCTTATAGCACTTTGTCTTATTACAACATTAAATGAAGGAAAAAAATTGATTTTCAAATGAATGTCATCATTAGAACACTCTAGCTAGTTTCTTTTGGCCACTTCACACTCCAACTCTTGTAAGTAGGATGCAAAATTATCTAATGCCACTTTGACTAACAGAGGATCAAGTCCATCAAAATGAGTGAGTTTGATGTCAATTTTCATGAAAACTTCTTGAACCCTTTTTTTAATAGTCTTGAATTCCGTAATCTTGTTCTCAAAATCCTCACAAGTAACTCTTATTTTTAACAAATGGTTGATTAAATTTGTAGAAAAAACTTAGATCCTTAGGAAAATCTCCTCTTACCAATTTCTGGAACTAATATTTTAAAACTTGTAGCATCTAGTCATTTCAATCCTTGTCAAACAAGGAGCATCCCAATTTTATCCAAAAATTCATATATTGCTTCAAACACGCCCTTTACTAGGGATTGTGCCTTCTTGCTTTTATTTTGGCATCCCTTCAGGGTCTTCATTTAAAACTTGTAATCTAACTTCCATTTTGATGCATGTTTGACTATTAATCACTTAGAATGCCCTCATCAACCAAATACTTGAAATCCATGTTAGCCATTTGAGTTATCTAGGGGATGATATTTTTGATAGCCTCAAATTCACTCTTGCATTTAAAGTCTCAATTAATTCCAATTCTTCAGATAATTCCATAGAAATTTCAACTTCTTTCATTATCTTATGCCCTAAAGTCACCAGTTCTACATTCCAAGCATGGATGAATTGCATTGCATTTACCATTCTCTACTAGTTGGTATCTATTTTTCAATACTGAAAATATGTTGTGGAACTATATCCATATAAGATAAACCTATGAGATCACCATATATTGAGTATAGGTTGTTAGATAAATAACCTTGTCTTTTAATTCCTCCTTAGTGACCTTACCTTTGTCCATCTTTTGCATGAGTGAATCTATTGATTATTTGGCAAGCTATTTCTCTTCCTCTTTTGATGGCCTTCCTAAAGCAATTTTAGTGATTGTATAGTTTGAAGGTTACATATCTGTTTTAAGAATACTTGACGGTGGTTTGATGATTTAGGCCTATCCATTTCCATGATTTTTAGTTGTAATGGAAGATCTCGCTCTAGCTATATTTGGAAGACTTTGCTTTGGGAACATGTCATCTAGCTGAGTAAGATCATCCAATTCTAGTTTAACAATCATCTTTCTCTTTTGAATAATTTGATCAAACCATTGAGTATTCATAATTTGTGGTTCTCTTGACTAGATACTTTCTTGAGGTTGTTGTGGTGTTGTTGGAACCTTCAAAATTTTGCAAAATTTGAAGGTCCCATGAAGAAAAGTTAATTCCAACACTCTGGAATACAGTTGTAAGGTGTTAAATGTCACTGCTTTGAGACCTGCAATAGTCATGATTAAAATTCCAGACTAATGATGTGGTGGTACATAAATTATGGTAGAAACTAAAACTGTCTCAATTACATCTTTGGATCCATCAGGGTGTGATAATGGCCTATAAAGTATAAGGTTCATCAAACAGAGGTGAGTTGGGGGTCCTAATTTCAAACATTCTCACCAGCTCAATATCAAAATTAAGTAGTGAACCAGCCTCTCTTCTACATTTGGGATAGAAAATCATGAGGTTCTTTGGTCCCATTCCTTTAGTGATAACCACCAGTCTAAAGAACTTGGTAGAATTGAGATTATTGAAGTCCTCCTGATCTCCCTGTAAAGTGGGCCCGAAAGTTATTATTAATATACATTACCGAGATAAATAAGACCAAGTATTTTACACAGAGGCTTGATCATTTTAGTTTCAAGAAACATGCAAATTCAACATTTCAACAGTGTTATTCTATCAATGATTGGGTGGGGGCACAAGCTTAAGGGCCTATATTTCCGTACTGTGAAAATGAGGGTTACACTGAATGGTTTCCTATGAATAGTGGGTTCATATGGGACATTACACCTCAATTTAGAGCTTTTCTTGTCTTTCTAGAGCACCGTTACTATGGAACATCAATGCCTTATGGTAGCCATGATGTGGCCTACAAAGATGAGGATTCATTAGCTTATCTCATGGCTGAGACAGCAATAGTTGACTTTGCAACATTGATATTAGACCTGAAAGGGAATTTGTCAGCCGAGGCCTCTCCAAAATTGTTTTGTTTGGTGGATCTTATGATGGAATGCCAACTGCTTGGATGCGATTAAAGTGATAGGTGCCTTGTCTTCATGTGCACCAATTCAAAGACATTGTGCCATGTGATACCTTCTATAATATTGTTTCCACTGATTTCAAAAAGTGAGAATTGCTCTAGAGTGATGAAGGACTCATGGAGTTTATTGGAAAGTTATGGTAAAAATGATGAAGGTTTGCATGAGATTAATAAGAAGTTTCACATGTGCCTAGATCTTAATGGTATAGAGGAAATACAAAAATTGGCTAGATTCAGTATATAGCAATCTTACTATGGTATGATGCTTCTTTCCTAATGCCTCTACCTCCATATCCAACAAGAGAGGCTTACACAGAGGTAGTTATGCCTATAAAGTAACATGTTGCCACCTTTTACGTTTGACCTCAAGTCATACACAAAAGATCGTATGAATTCCTTTGGTGTGGAGCCACAGCCTTACTGAATAACAACTCAATTTGGTGGTCACGGTATAAGCATGGTCTCGAAGAACTTTGGTAGCAATATTATGGACTTCAAGATCCTTGGAGTGGTGGAAGTGTTTGAAGGAATATTTCAAGTAGCATTGTTACACTTGTAACAGAGAAAGGTGCCCATCACCTGGATTTGTGTAAGGAAAGAAAAAATGATCCGGTTTGGCTTGTAGAGAGATATGCAAGATGCTTTTAGAAAAAATTGAGGAAAAAGAAAAAATTCACTTGGAAGTAAATTAAGCTCAAATTTGATATTATATCCAAAGGCTAAGAGATTTGGAATGTCTTCGAACTCCTACAAATGTTATAATCATTTGGACAATTGCTCTCCCTTTGAGATTTTATGTTCTTCTGCTAATGACTTTTGGGTTACACTTCTTCCGTTGTGTTGGTAAACAGATTTGTTACTTTTAAATAACCTTCATGAATAATTATGTTTCGCCCTTGAATCAGCAACAACCTACTTACAACAGTTGAAGAATCACATGACTATGTCGATTCCTCTCTGTGTTTGAGAGGGGTAGCTCCCTCGTATGATAGGGGTATATGGATTTTCTGGGATTTTTAAGAACAAATTGAAAACTAATAAAGAAATGAGAAGTAATCTTATTGATTCAAGTTCTACAGATTCAAGTTGAGATACCAAAACTTAACATAATAATCTTTTCCACATGCAAAGTTTAAGGGAAAGCAAATAGTTATCATTGATTAAACATATGAATATCAACAACAACACGTGAAATTGAATTGAACACACATCCAAAATGTTTCTTTATTGCTTTCTTGCTTGAATAATACTATTCAAGTCCTTTACACAATGCCTTGCAAAAAAGTGGAACCTTTTGATTGAATTACAATGTTGTATTTATAGGTGAGGTTAGTAACCACTTAAGGTAACTACCTTAACCACTTTTTGTAACTACTTGGTGTAACTACCTTCATAAGTGCACTAACTTTGAATAACTAACTTTCTTTTGTAAAGATAGTCACTTAAAGTAACTACCTAACTTAGGCACTTAAAATAACTTCCTTGTAAGAAAGAGTTAGGATGAACCTAACTTTACAATTAAAGATAGAAAACTAGACTCAAATAGGAGAAACTCAATCATGAAAATTATTTACAGAACAAGCTAAAATCATGACGCTAGCCATTCCCAATATTCTGGAAAGAATAGAAAGTTTAGTTTCCATGAATTCCTTTCCATATCTATAATGTAGAACTGAAGCCTGCAATAATTCCCAACTGGCAACTATTCTTATGGCTATGAAGTATATAGGTGAGAAATTTCTGTTGGGGATCTCTGCACGATACTTTAGAGAGTAGAAACTGTTGAAGTAAAGACACACCCCAAAGTGCTTGTAAATGAATAAATTATCCTCAAAAGGTATTCTAGGAACAAGATCATTGGAATATACAACTCTAAAATATCTTGGTACAGCCTATTTCACATTCCTATCCATGAATTCTACAAATGCATTATCACCAACTCTGGGTTGTCCAAATGTGTAAATAGCTAACAGTTTTTCCAACAACTTTCTGTCCTCCACAACAAGCATGGCTATAAACAATACAGCCAAGGCTCCTCCTAGACTATGATTTGATGGATGTTCATAGCTCATTTTGGCGCAGATCGGGAAGCTATTTGCAAAGGTTATGGAATTTAGCTTTACACCTAAAAATTGCATTTGCTAGAAAGTTTCAAAATGCCTCTTCAACAAAACCATTTTGTGCATCTCCTGCAATCTTTGCATGCCATGAGACGATGTCTCTTTAAGGCGTGTTGTTATATAGTTTACGTGCCTTGTCTATGCTTTCACATTTTGCATCAATGTCTACCAGGGCACTTTAAATTATAATATCTAACAAAATCCCACTTCCATTATGTTGTGATAAATGTCTCTACCCTGTTTTATGAACATCCCGCCATTATTGCATAGCATGAGGTGTTTTATCAAGGGCTTCCATGCTTTGCCTACCTAACCACGATGGGACTTGCAATTGTAATATTTATCAAAATTTCACATTCGATCATTCATTGATGGATGTCTGTAATTTGTTCCAATGTTCCTGTTTGATGAACTGGTAGAAAGGATGTACCACGTAAGGGTTTATCGGCAGTTTTTCTATGCTTCCATACTTTGCATATATATATCCTCCACGGTGTTGCAACTATAATATATGACAAAACTCCTATTTGCAGTCCTGCTTTGATGGATGCCCAATGTAATTGTTGCAGTATATGAGAAGTTCATGTACCTGGTCTACACTTAGACATCCCTCATACATGGTGTCCAAAACTATAAAATGCAATAAACATTCCTTCCATTGTGTTTTGATGGATGTCGATACTCTTTTCTAACACTTATTGCAAAGAATGCAGGTCTGCAATAATTTAGAGTAGTCTTCATGAGGCTTTGTGTGCAAAAGAATGTGCTACGCCTCCATCAACTGGCTTAAAAGTTTCTAAAGGCTTTATAACAAATCCATTCCATGCATATGCATAGGCACTTGGTTTCTTCGAGTAGTTACAATAACTACTTCTTGATCTTGCCATCGGCAGTTTTAAGTGGTTTTAAAACTTGATGAGATTGCCAATAAGTTTAGTTACATTTTTCATCGGCATTTTAGACGTAGTTTATAACTAAAAATTTGTAGGTTATCCTTCATAATGCCTTCAAAAATATGGGCAGTTTGAAAATGAGGCCAACAACTGGCTCTAACTGGGGACAAGGACCTTGTGGACACAGGATGAACCTAGAATCTCTGAAAATGAATAGTGTTTTATCCATTGGGCTATAGAGTCAGGAGATAACACATTGTGCAAGGAGAGCAAGGAGATTCAAGCAAGACAGAAACAAGAGAAACAATAGAGACAAGACAAAGAACAAAAACTAAACAACAACTGAAACAAGACAGACTCAACAAAAACTCTTAATTAACCTATGCACATGGTAGGTAACTCCTACCTCAAAACTGCTTTAGGATGGTCATGCAAAACCATTAATAGGTTGAGAAAAATAGGCACCTTTGTGGAAAAGTGATATGCATCCATGTAACACCTGAAAGCTTAGTAGGTTGGCAACATTGACAAATGTGAGATGTGGAAGAATTTTGAACAAGCCGAGCAACCATATCTCATCATAAAATTGTGATTCCTCCTGAATCAAATTGGTACCACCTTGAACATTATGGGCAACTTTTGGAATTCTTTCAAGCATACCAATATCCTCTATTTGAAGATCTTTCTGATAGTCTGGTTTGCAACAAATTATTCCATGAATTGGACAACCTTCATACAATTTGCGATGTGAAGAAATCCATGTAGACACACCCATTGAATCATGCTTTTGAATATCAACTTGAGAAACATTTGTGGAAATGCACTCATTCACAAATAAAAGATTAAGGTAGACACCTTGACTATAGAGGGAATCATTGTCTAAATCTTTCAAGCACCAACTTGGGACACAAACATCAAGAGAGTTAAATTTATTGAACTCCTCCATTAGATCATCCATTACCTCATTCCTTGCTTCATTGTTGGCACAATTCCCACAACTATCCTCTGAAATAGGGATGTCTTCTTGATCTAAAGATTTGAAAAGAGGATTTCTTTAAACCTTAGATACTCCATAAGACAAAAATTGCACTTCCAGTGAGACATGGACATTTGTTAATGTATCTACATAGCTTTCAATTTTAACCTACTCAATATTCTTTGGACTCAGTGATTCTTCTCCATGGAACTCTTCATGAAATCTAAAAACTTCATATTCCAATTGCATGTATGATAAAGAGTGAATGCTTGATGATTCATCTTCATTTTGAAGTTGATCTTTAACTTTTGTATCAACTGTACCACTAATTGAGGCTCTATCAATATCTTCAAAGGTAAAGGTCTCCATTTCTGAAGCTAAGGAAGATATTTGCAAAGGCTCACTTATGGTTGCCTCTCCATTGATTATAATAGTACAAAGTTATCCAATAGACATTATATCTCTAATTTCATCAACGGGTCTTTCTACCTCAGCAATTGGTGATGTAGGAATATATTTTCCATATAGAAAGTCATCATCAGAAGTATTGAGACACTAGTTTGGGTCAAAAACTATATCAGATTCTTCTCTTCTTCACCATTTTCTTGAAGCTTGGGCTACATGGGAGTCTTGAAATTATTTGCTTCTCCTTTAAGATCCTTGTTCTCAGGTTCATGGAAGACTTCTTCTTTAACAGGTGATAAAGGAGAGAGGATGACATCTTCTTCACAAAGAAAATCATCATCAGGAGTCTTGAGACACCAATTTGTGATGGAAACTTCATGAAAATGATCTTGTGGTACTACTTCATCAACATTCTTCTCTTGTTCAGATTGCATGCATGTCAAGAGAACACTTTGCAACTCATCTTCGTGATCTTTATTCATCCAAAATTTCTTCCACACTCCCTTGAACATTAATCATGTCAGAGAAATCTTTCTCAGAGGTTGTAGTTGTGGAACCAGAGCAAGTTCTCACAAGAGGGGTGACATTCTTGAAAGAAACTGAGAACATGTCATCATCTAGATAGATTTTTTCTTCATCATTGCATGTTTCCATACAATCTTTTTCTTCTATTTCTATCACTTCTTTTTCTTCTTGCTTTAGTGGAGATGTCCTATTATGAGGAAATGTAATAAATTCTTCTTCTCTAGTACGTGCATGTTCCGATGAGCCTCTTTCAAAAACTTATTTCAATACAGGTTCATTTGTAGGAAAAACTTTTGCCTCTTCATTACTGTCCTCATCATGCAAATGATATATCTCAGCATAATTTATTTTATCTTCTAGTGCATGAATCTCTTCTGATAGGGAGTTTTGATCATGAGCAAGAAAATGAGTTTCCTTCCCATCTTTTTCTTCAATCTTCTGTAATGTTTGAAGAAAAGAAGGATGAATTTGATTAGTAGCAAGTTGCATGCCACCATAGAAACTCTTCAGGAACTCCACTTGCTTAGGGTCATCAAGAACTTGATTTTTTTGACAAGAGGATGTAGAAACAAGATAATCTTCATCATTACTATCACTCTCTGATTCAAGTAACTGCAAGTTGTGTCTCTAGGTCCTTTGATACCAAACCATCTTTCAGGATTCTTCTTTCAGATAGAGATGCCAACTTCTTTTCTGGGGAGATACTTGTATATGCTTGAGGAATCAAAAGGCACCAACGCTTCAGCTTGTTTCCTCAGTAGAGTCACCAAAAATATATTTTGGTAAACAGATTTGTTGCTTTTAAATAACCTTCATGAATAACTATGTTTCGCCCTTGAATCAGCAACAACCTGCTTACAACAGTTAAAGAATCATAGGACTATGTCGATTCCTCTCTGCATTTGAGAGGGGCAGCTCCCTCGTATGATAGGGGTATATGGATTTTCTGGGATTTTTAAGAACAAATTGAAAACTAATAAAGAAATGAGAAGTAATCTTATTGATTCAAGTTCCACACATTCAAGTTGAGATACCAAAACTTAACATGATAATCTTTTCCAAATGCAACGTTTAAGGGAAACCAAATAGTTATCATTGATTAAACATATGAATATCAACACCAACACGTGAAATTGAATTGAACACACATCCAAAATGTTTATTTATTGCTTTCTTGCTTGAATAATACTATTCGAGTCCTTTACACAATGCCTTGCGAAAAAGTAGAACCTTTTGATTGAATTACAATGTTGTATTTATAGGTGAGGTTAGTAACCACTTAAGATACTACCTTAACCACTTTTTGTAACTACTTGGTGTAACTACCTTCATAAGTGCACTAACTTTGAATAACTAACTTTCTTTTGTAAAGATAGTCACTTAAAGTAACTACCTATCTTAGGCACTTAAAATAACTACTTTGTAAGAAAGAGTTAGGATGAACTTAACTTTACAATTAAAGATAGAAAACTAGACTCAAATAGGAGAAACTCAATCATGAAAATTATTTACAAAACAAGCCAAAATCATGACGCTAGCCATTCCCAATATTCTAGAAAGAATAGAAAATTTAGTTTCCATGAATTCCTTTCCATATCTGTAATGTAGAACTGAAGCCTGCAATAATTCCCAAATGGCAACTATTCTTATGGCTATGAAGTATATAGGTGAGAAATTTCTATTGGGGATCTCTGCACGATACTTTAGAGAGTAGAAACTGTTGAAGTAAAGACACACCCCAAAGTGCTTGTACATGAATAAATTATCCTCAAAAGGTATTCTAGGAACAAGGTCACTAGAATATACAACTCTAAAATATCTTGGTACAACCTGTTTCACATTCTTGTCCATGAATTATGCAAATGCATTATCACCAACTCTGGGTTGTCCAAATGTGTAAACAGCTAACAGTTTTTCCAACAACTTTTTCATCCTCCACAACAAGCATGGCTATAAACAATACAGCCAAGGCTCCTCCTAGACTATGATTTGATGGATGTTCATAGCTCATTTTGGCACAGATCGGGAAGCTATTTGCAAAGGTTATGGAATTTAGCTTTACACCTAAAATTGTATTTTCTAGAAAGTTTCAAAATGCCTCTTCAACAAAACCATTTTGTGCATCTCCTGCAATCTTTGCACACCATGAGATGATGTCTCTTTGAGGCGTGTTGTTATGCAGTTTAAGTGCCTTGTCTATGCTTTCACATTTTGCATTGATGTCTACCAGGGCACTTTAAATTATAATATCTGACAAAATCCCACTTCCATTATGTTGTGATAAATGTCTCTACCCTGTTTTATGAACATCCCGCCGTTATTGCATAGCATGAGGTGTTTTGTCAAGGGCTTCAACGCTTTGCCTACTTGACCATGATGGGACTTGCAACTGCAATATTTATCAAAATTTCACATTCGATCATTCGTTGATGGATATATGTAATCTGTTCCCATGTCCCATTTGACCAATTGGTAGAAAGGATGTGGCACGTAAGGGTTTAGTGGTGGTTTTTCTATGCTTCCATACTTTGCATATATATATATATATATATATATATATATATATATATATATATATCCTTCACGGTGTTGCAACTATAATATGTGACAAAACTCCTATTTGCAGTCCTGCTTTGATGGATGCCCAATGTAATTGTTGCAGTATATGAGAAGTTCATGTACCTAGTCTACACTTAGACATCCCTCATACATGGCATTCAAAACTATAAAAATGTGATAAACATTCCTTCCATTGTGTTTTGATGGATGTCGATACTCTTTTCTAACACTTATTGCAAAGAATGCAGGTCTGCAATAATTTAGAGTAGTCTTCACGAGGCTTTGTGTGCAAAAGAATGTACTACACCTCCATCAACTGGATTAAAAGTTTCTAAAGGCTTTATAACAAATCCATTCCACGCATATGTACAAGCACTTAGTTTCTTCGAGTAGTTACAATAACTACTTCTTGATCTTGTCATCGGCAGTTTTAAGTGGTTTTAAAACTCGATGAGATTCCCAATAAGTTCAGTTACATTTTTCATCGGTGTTTTAGACGTAGTTTATAACTAAAAATTTGTAGGTTATCCTTCATAATGCCTTAAAAAATATGGGCACTTTGAAAATGAGGCCAACACGTTTCCAAACATCAAGAGCTCGTGCCTTGACCTAATGTTGCTGAAAGAACTCTTAGAACATCTTGTTCCTTATATCGCGGATTGATGCCAGAATTATGCTGCTTTGAATGTGGCTGAATCTTTGTAGATTCTATGACTGAGGTAGAATGCACTACAGATTCATTTATTCTCATACAGATTCATCATATTTACTACTTGAATCCTCCTCTAGATAAAATACCAGAAGGAAAATGGTACTTCCCATCTTGTAGAAATAGAAAACAAAGAGGAGTAAGAAATCCACAAGAGGTGCACCAAACAAGTCAACCAGTAGGGTGCAACCAAAGAGGAAATCTGAGATGGTAAATCAATTTGTGTCAGCCAATATGCAAGTACCCTTGTAGCCATGTCTACAAATCTAGAAGCTACGAAGTTGAAAAACCCTAAAGTCACATATCAGAGAGACAGGTATGATCAGAGTGGATTCTTCAAATCTCTCTGACTATGTGGGTTACTCCAATAAGGAAGATAGTCCTTTCTGTGATGTCCCTAGAGTTCAAAATGTACGCGGCGTAAAGAGAAGCATCAGAGAGACTCTATAACATAGATATATAAAGATATGGGAGAGAAAAGTGGTGAGATCCGTGGGATAGGCTGAAGCATGAGCTGAAGAAGCTGAGCACAAAGAAGTAAAAAGAAACGAGCTAATGGAAAGAGATCAAGGAGGTTTCAATAGATCGTGTCCTATTATTCTTTTGAAAAACGATAACAAGAAGCTTTCTGCTTGTGGATGGTCCATTATTCTTCTAGTAAGCTAGGTTCGAGCCTTTTGGATTCCACTTGAGGAGCTCAATCAATCGGATTGCGGGAGCAGTGGTGGTTATCAAGTGATGTAGGATTATCATGATTTCCATATGACTTTCCTGAATGCAAAGCATACTATGACAATATGAAGGAAGAAGCTGCAGCATATCAAGAGATGATTACTTGTAGGCCACCTTCTAAAAGACCCCCCTCAATTTTACTTCCTCCACCATGGAATGCTATACAAAGGTATTTAAAAAGAGCATACAATGGGAGAGCTAACCAGCTAGCAGATATTACAAAACAAAAGAGTGGAAAAATAGAATCAGTGATTGTACAGAGATTCCACACAATTGAATCTCCATGAAATAAGCTAAAAACTCTAGAGATTATAAGTAAAGAAGATTTAGGGTAGCCAAGATTTTTCCTCAATATAGGAGACCAAATTTTTTTTTCTGGTCTTATAGCCAGGACATCAAGGACCTTGAAGCAGCATTTGAGTAGAGTTGGCGGTCTTCACCTCCTTCCATTTCCAGACACTCATCGTAGTCAAAATAAAGATTAATCTCACTTAATGGATGAAGGAAGAATTTGCTAGAGATTGAAAGGCATAAATAATATAATTCTTGAACGTGAACCTTGCTTTGTGAAAGTCCTCCTTTATGCCCCAAGAAAAGGTGTTTTTGAGGAAGGTGTTGTTGTATGTGCACCAATTGAGAACGACTTTCCTTGTGGTGTTCCAAATCTTGAGGATGGCAAGGGCTTGACATTCCACCTACTCTGAGGAATATGGATTGTAATCAATAGTGGATAACTAATAAAGAAATGGGGCAAGGTGGAGGCATTGCTTCACAATGTGGGCAAGAAAATCTGCAAATGCCAATAGGTTTTGTGACAATAGGTGCATGTCGCGAAAGTGTTACAGCTTTGGCTATAGCCATGTGTGAAGGGACTATTCTAGGACTAATCAAGAGGAAGAAGCAAACCCATAGTGACTACTTTCAACACCTCAACCATTCCATTTTTAGAATGCATTTGTATCAAACATCAATGATGTAGGCAAGTGAATGTAAGCTGCTGATAAGATTAATTAAAAGGAGAGAAGAGCAACAAAGCAATTCTAAACAATTAGTCTGGTTCAATAAATAGCAAAAGATGTAGTGCTGGAAGTTTGTTTCTATTTAACGAATGAAATGAATGAGTGTAAGAGACTATATAACTGGATATGTGAGGAAACATGTTTATGAAGCTCTGGAACAAATTAGGGCAAAATGATGAAAAACTCATCAGCAAAAGCAAGCTAGTCAAGGCGAAATTTTCAAATCACACCGAGCTCGTGCGTCATGCCAATGGATACCTTTTTGGGGAGAAATGTCATTTCATTGAAAGTGATAAATATTTTAAATATAAGCTACATGTCCAGGATGAAATATTAAAATGAAATATGAGATAATTTCACCAAAGGGGATATAAGTTGGAATATTTTAAGAGGAATTAACCTAATGGGTAAATATTTTTACTTAAAATATGCAAGTATGAGGTCTAGGAGATAAAGAAAGGGTAATTATTTTCACCCAAATGAATATATTTTGATAAATAAAGGTGATAGTACACAAATGTAAATGAGAAATGGGATAAAACACTAAAATATTGAGAAGTATTTTTATCTGGAAAGAGTTAAATTAATCTATTGAAGATGGTTTATTAAATGAAAGAGATACACCGGAGAAGAAGGGCGAGTAAAGGGTCATAACCCTAGAAGATATAATGTATATATGCCAGATAAAATCAAATGGCAAGAATCATTAGTAGTAGTAGGTTAGGAAATCATTAGTGATTGAATAAGTTGATCAGTTGCCTCAACGGAACATTATGCTATGTATTGCAAAATCTTTTGAAATTATATAATGGAGAAGAATGCATGAATTGTTCATCAAACACTGGTGTCAATTGTTTGTTGTTAATATCTGATTATTTGGCTGTCTCCAAATTGGTTCTTTCATATTATTTAAATTGGAGGGTTAGAACTCAATTTTTCAAAACACATTTGTTGTTCTTGTGTGGTTTCATTGATTGGTTTCTCTCAGAGAATTAAATATCCTTTTAATAGATCACAATAATCTGGGAGTATCACTTGGATCATTAAAGAAGAGCCCTATAATCGATAAAATTATCATATTGTCTCCAACTTGATTTTACCTTGTTATTTAAATCTACATTTGATTTGTCAGGGCACATTTGATGCTTTTGTGTGATTCAATTAACTGGTTCCTTCAAAAGGATTAAAATTTCCTATTAATTAATCACAGTAACCTAGTAATAATCATTTGGATCAATAAAGAAGAGTCTGATAGTTACATTCTTGCATGTTTGTACAAAGTATAAACAAACACAAGTGCCAAGCAATTCAAATTGTAGCCAGCAAGTAAGTCACATATCATTTGCCTCTTGACTCCATTAGCCCACAGAAGAAGGCACTGGTCATACCCATTCCATTTTAGAATTTTATAAAATCTTATCCATACATTCACATTTCAAATTTCAGTAGGAGTAGTTAGTAAGCCTTCATCTATTTCACTTCATGCCACTATGGATAGATCCATAAATTCAACTAAGTCACACAACTCTTAATTTGCTTCAGCTATCAAGATCCACCCGCCTAGGTTTAGCAGAACCTAAAGTACAGGGAGTCATCAACCATATAGGTTAACTCCGTTCATTGGTTCAAAAATGTTGCAAGTCTGATCATAGAGCCTGGCATCCTCTTAGGATTTGTAACCTGCATTTTTGAGACCTAACAGATTGGCGACTGCACTGGGGAGTAATCCAGAATCTAGTTAAAGATCATCTCATTATAGAGTCACTGAAGTTTTGAATTCAAACATAAATTGGTAACTCTGCTGCTAACAAGAACCTGAAAAGATAATTTATTCCTCTTATGACAAGAGGTGGTGACTCTGAAAAGGAATTCAATGAAGAATACAAATACAACTTGTAATAACACCATCTTCAGTCAAAATAAATATGACTGAAGAAGAGGAACTCTGGAGTTATTAAGGGAAGAGAAAAAATTGATTCAACAATTGCAGCGATTAAAATCCAAACATGCTTCAAATTCATCACAATATATATCAACATCTAATGAGGATGGGTATAGTGATCCTTTGAATTCACAAGTGTCTCATAATTCAGGCAATGGATATAGTGCATATCATACACAGCAGAACATTTTTTCACAAGCCTCAAATCAAATAAATAATTATTCTGTCTTACCTAATCAAAGACTAGCAACATACCAAGATTATGAATACTATCAGCATGCCGGGTACTATCAATATCAAGCCCCTCATCAGAATAATCAGCAATGACAATCATGTCCATTAATAAAAGGGTTTGTCTGAGACATTGATAAACCATTCAACTTCAATAATATACAAGGATACCCAAATCGTTATCTCGTTGAGCTTAGAGATCATATCCCTAAATTTTATGGAAAGGTACATGAATCAGCTCGAAGGCATGTACAACTATTTTGGGATTTTATTGAGAACTTTCAAATTTATCTAGAAGATATAATTATAAAATTTTTTGCAAGATCATTGAGGGATTATGCAAGAGATTGGTGCATCAACTTACCCAAGCAAAGTGTATCCTCATGGGAAGATTTCAAAAGGCTATTCCTAAGCCAATTTGATTACAGTTATGAAGATCCTACACAAGATCTGGAGCCTCAGCATATTACAATGAACAATGAAGTGGCATATGATACATTAGAAGATGAGAGTAGTCTTCAAAATCTAAATGCTCTTATTGTCCCAATCCACCCACCTCAATACCTAAATCAGCAATTTGAGGAGGAAGAAAATGAATATCTGCATATTCAGGAAAGAGGAAAAACTCTCAGTGAAGAAGAGGTGTGCACATCTAAAAATGATTTTCAGATATATTCAAATCCATTGTATAATGACATGACAGAAGAAAATCAAATGACAATTTTCCAGGGTATGCCGGAACAAGAATTTCATGTGTTCTCAAATCCATGCTATGATGAGGATGGAGCATTTTCAGATCATCAGGATGATATGTTAGCTTGTGAAAGAAATGATTATGCTAAAGAAAATACCATTTATGATTTTAATAATTTTGAGTAATGTGGTGATAGTGAGAGATGTGAAATCAGCAATATGATGGATGAGGAAATATACTCACTCAATAGTGAGCAAATTTCAAATTTACTCACTATAGAATATCAGAAATATACAAACAAGAATGATGCTGAAACTTCATGTCCAGCATGCATTTGCTTTGACAGTGAAAGCACTTTATGTGATAATGATGAGAAAACTCTTCAGGCTGATCGAGATTCTATGTCCATCCCTATTCAAAAGGAGATATATTCCTCAGACCCATGTGTGAAGCATTCAGATAATGGAGTGAGCAGCGTGAATGAGTATAATTATTTTTCTTCCTATACATCTGGAACTTCTTTTTTTAGTTTGCATCAATGGCCATGTGATGGTTCCAAATCTTCTATACAGGCTTGTGATGAAGAGAACAATGAGTGTTCTTATTTTCCAAATCAGCCAGGAGGTCAATTTACAATGCATGTTAGTGAGAAAAATATTGAAAAATGTTGCATTGAAGGTGAATACTCTTCATCTGGAGAGAGTGTATCACATGATGGTGGAAAGTTTCAGATAATGTCTGATTATGAACTGCTAAAAAGGGATATGGGCAAAGCTGAACATAATATTGTTTTGAAATTTTCCAATGCCAGTAGATATAGCAGGGAAAATTGCATGAATATTTTCAAGAGGAGTTTGATGAAGTCACATCAGAATAAGATAAATGACAAAGGCAAAAGGAGGATTTCATTTCTCTGATGGCCTTTAGCCATCATCCATGGTGTGGTTTTTTAAAATCATATCAGTTTAGGGCATAAATAACATTGGACTCTATTGCCCAATGGGGTAGGCACTGGTCTGTTCCCCAGAGATCTGGGATCTTGCTATGCCTACAAGGGGCATACATCCCCAAGCAAGAGCCACTGTTGGAACCTTCAAAATTTTGCAAAATTTGAAGGTCCCATGAAGAAAAGTTAATTCCAACACTCAGAAATATAGTTGTAAGGTGTTAAATGTCACTGCTTTGAGACCTACAATAGTCATGATTAAAATTCTAGAATAATGATGTGGTGGTACATAAATTATGGAAGCAACTAAAACTATCTCAATTACATATTTGGATCCATCAGGGTGTGATAATGGCCAATAAAGTATAAGGTTCATCAAACAAAGGTGAGCTGGGGGTCCTAATTTCAAACATTCTCACCAACTCAATATCAAAATCAAGCAGTGAACCAGCCTCTTCTACATTTGGGATATAAAATCATGAGGTTCTTTGGTCCTATTCCTTCAGTGATATCCACCAGTCTAAAGAACTTGGTAGAATTGAGATTATTGAAGTCCTCTTGATCTACTCGTAAAATGGGCCCGAAAGTTATTATTAATATACATTACCGAGATAAATAAGACCAAGTATTTTACATAGAGGCTTGATCATTTTAGTTTCAAGAAACATCCAAATTCAACATTTCAACAGTGTTAATCTATCAATGATAAGCATTGGGTGAGGGCACAAGATTAAGGGCCTATATTTCTGTACTGTGAAAATGAGGGTTACACTGAATGATTTGCTATGAGTAGTGGGTTCATATGGGACATTACACCTCAGTTTAGAGCTTTTCTTGTCTTTCTAGAGCACCGTTACTATGGAACATCAATGCCTTATGGTAGCCATGATGTGGCCTACAAAGATGAGGATTCATTAGCTTATCTCACAGTTGAGTAGCAATAGTTGACTTTGCAACATTGATATTAGACCTAAAAGGGAATTTGTCAGCCGAGGCCTCTCCAAAATTGTTTTGTTTGGTGGCTCTTATGATGGAATGCCAACTGCTTGGATGTGATTAAAGTGATAGGTACCTTGTCTTCATGTGCACCAATTCGAAGACATTGTGCCACGTGATACCTTCTATAATATTTTTTCCACTAATTTCAAAAAGTGAGAATTGCTCTAGAGTGATGAAGGACTCATGGAGTTTATTGGAAAGTTATGGTAAAAATGATGAAGGTTTGCATGAGATTAATAAGAAGTTTCACATGTACCTGGATCTGAATGGTATAGAGGAAATACAAAAATTGGCTAGATTCAGCATATAGCAATCTTACTATGGTATGATGCTTCTTTCCTAATGCCTCTACCTCCATATCCAATAAGAGAGGCTTACACAGAGGTAGTTATGCCTATAAAGTAACACGTTGCCACCTTTTATGTTTGACCTCGAGTCATACACAAAAGATCGTTCAAATTCCTTTGGTGTGGAGCCACGACCTCACTGGATAACAACTCAATTTGGTGGTCACGATATAAGCAAGGTCTCAAAAAAATTTGGTAGCAATATTATGGGCTTCAGGATCCTTGGAGTGGTGGAAGTGTTTTAAGGAATATTTCAAGCAACATTAATGCACTTGTAAAAGAGAAAGGTGCCCATCACCTGGATTTATGTAAGGAAAGAAAAATTGATCCAGTTTGGCTTATAGAGAGATATGCAAGATGCTTTTAGAAAAAAATGAGGAAAAAGAAAAAATTCAATTGGAAGTAAATTAAGCTCAAATTTGACATTATATCCAAAAGGCTGAGATATTTGGAATGTCTTCGAATTCCTAAAAATGTTATAATCATTTGGACAATTGCTCTCCCTTTGAGATTTTATGTTCTTCTACTAATGACTTTTGGGTTACACTTCTTTCGTTGCTAAACATCAAGAGCTCGTGCCTTGACCTAATGTTGCTGAAAGAACTCTTAGAAAATCTTGTTCCTTATATCGCAGATCGATGCCAGAATTATGTTGCTTTGAATGTGGCTGAATCTTTGTAGATTCTATGACTGGGGTAGGTTGCACTACAGATTCATTTATTCTCATACAGATTCGTCATATTTACTACTTGAATCCTCCTCTAGATAAAATACCAGAAGGAAAATGGTACTTCCCATCTTGTAGAAATAGAAAACAAAGAGGAGCAAGAAATCTGCAAGAGGTGGACCAAACAAGTCAACCAGCTGGGTGCAACCAAAGAGGAAATCTGAGATGGTAAATCAATTTGTGTCAGCCAATATGCAAGTACCCTTGTAGCCATGTCTACAAATCTAAAAGCTATGAAATTGAAAAACCCTAAAGTCACATATCAGAGAGACATGTATGATCAGAGTGGATTATTCAGATCTCTTCGACTATGTGTGTTACTTCGATAAGGAAGACAGTCCTTTCTGTGATGTCCCTAGATTTCAAAATGCACGCTATGTAAAGAGAAGCATCAGAGAGACTCTATAACATAGATATATAAAGATATGGGAGAGAAAAGTGGTGAGATCCATGGGATAGGCTGAAGCATGAGCCGAAGAAGCTGAGCACGAAGAAGTAAAAAGAAACGAGCTAATGGAAATAGATCAAGGAGGTTTCAGCAAATTATGTCCTATTATTCTTTTGAAAAATGATAACAAGAAGCTTTCTACTTGTGGATGGTCCATTATTCTTCTAGTAAGCTGGGATCTATTTTAAATATGTGCTTAAGCAGTGTTTTCATTAATGTCAACATATTCCTGTTGTCATTGGTGTCAACTATATCCTAATTTGCTACCTTTATAGAAGACTGGATTGTTGAGGATATTGATAAAATTAATGAAGATTAATGTATGCAGACCAGATGGCTATGTAGAGGTTTGTCTGAAGAAGATCCAGTTAAGATTTGAGAAGTTCACATTAAGATCTAAAGAATTTATGGCCATCTGAGTAGAACCGGTTCTTGCAATATTCAAAAGAGACATAGTGACAGAAAAAAGGTTCAGATTGTTCTGGATATGTCAAATGATGATCTACGGATCTGGAGGCAGGTTTGGGAAGTCAATGTGTACCATCCATTCAAGTGGTTCATGGTTTGGACGTCCGTAAGCAATCTTTCTAATGTGACAGTCATGGCAGATAGTGTTCTTGAGGTTCTAGAGGAAGATGCAAGTGATTCGGATGATTTGGAGGAGTGCAAATGTTTTTGTTAAATTCAATGTGCTTGTGGAAGTGTCTGGATCGTGTGACTACTATGTTGGAGGTCCGCATTGAAGTTTGATCTTGTCAATGAAGATTTTCTTCTTAGTGTTGTTGTTCTTCCCAGTCTTGGCCGACTGGATGATTCAAGCATGTTGCAGATGATCTAAGAGCAATTCTTTGAAGCGTGGCATGTTGATCAAGGAAGATTTGAGTCCCCATTATGTTTGGTCGACAGCTTAGTGATTCACATTAAGTCAGATGTTTGTAGTGCCAACCTTGATGTTCATTCCAAGGTTGATGAAGTGTATAAATACTTGTTGATGAGTTGTGGAAAATCATCCTTGTGTGAAAACAATATAATCTGAAGAAAGGATCAAAAGGTAGAGCAGAGCAAAGGATAAGTAGAAGAACAAGAGTAGTTTTGATGAAGAGTTAGAGAAGAAGTTTTTGGGGAAAAGCAGAAGTTTTGTGAGCATTCAATGAAACTGAACCAGGCATGAAGTAGATACTATTTCTCAGTTAATTCTTTCTGTTCTAAAATAAATTTTGTAGGCAGTGAGCCTCTCTTTTGAGCAATGAGCTCTGGGTAGTGCGCTTGAAGGCATGTGCCTTCTATTTTTTCTAAAGTACTTTTAATAGGGTACAAATCTTTGTGGGTTAACCCCCACTGTGGTTTTTCCCTTAACCGGGTTTCCACATCAAAATCTTGGTGTCAAGTGTGTTGCTTATGTTTCTGCTCATATGTTGTTGATCCATGCTTTAATGTTTACATCATTAATCTAATAGTAAGTTAATAAAGAAGGTTAAAAGAAGAAAAAGTTTATTTTGTGTGACAACTGATTCACCCCCCCCTCTCAGTTGTCTAGTTAATTCCAACAATTGGTATCAGAGCCATATCCTCTAAAAGAAGCTTGACCACTTGAGGAGATCCAGGATGTCGACCTACAAGAAGGACAGTCTGAGATTTGATGGAACAAATTACTCTATTTGGAAGAGTCGTATGGAGTGCCATTTGCAATACATGGGTGAAGCATATTGGGTGTTAACTAAGGATGAGTATAATCCTTTGAAGAAAGGTCCATCAACCCCAGATGAACTCAAAGATGTTAAAAATAACCTTCGAGCTAAAGAAGCCTTGTTGAGTGCCCTGACTAATTCAGAAATGAGAAATGTCTTTGGACTAAAAACTGCTCACAAAATCTGGAAAACATTGGAGAATTTGTATGAAGGCAATGAATTTGTCAAATGTGCCAAGTTGAAAAGTCTGAGAAGAAAATTTGAAAATCTGAGGATGAGTGAAGATGAAAACATCACAATATACATGCAAAAGCTAAATGAACTTGTGTGTGGTATCAAGTGTGCTGGTGGAACTTTGGAAGAATCAGAGATTGTGGCAAAAGTGCTCAGATCTTTACCTAATTCATAAAAACATAAGGTTGATGCTATAGAGGAGATCAGGACTGTCTCAAAAGTTACAAGAGATCAGCTGGTTGGCAAAATTTTAGCTTTTGAATTAAGTGAATTTGGTGAGTCTCTTCCTAAGTCTGAATCTACATTTAAGGCCAGTGTATATGGAAAACAAAGATAAGATCCAGGTGAAAGCTCTTCAACAAAATCAAATAGATTTGTGAAGGCAAGGAAGGATCTTGAAGATGATGAAATTGAGACTGCAGATCTTGAAGCTCTTATTGCCAAAAGAATGCCAAGAGGATCCGGTAAGTATGAAGGAAAGTTGCCACTCAAATGTTTTGCTTGTAATAAGATTGGTCATTTTGCCTCAAGATGGTCAGAGAGGTTTTCAAAACCAAACCCTAATAGATTTAAAGGTCAGAAGAAATGTTATTATGTCCAAGAAGCTGGAGAAGGAGTAACAGATGATGAATCTGATCATGGATGTTCCACTGAAAATGATTGGGTGTTCATTGCTATCAAAGAAGAAGATCCGGTGTCTATTGAATCTGCTAGCTGTGAAAATATGGAAAGTGCCTTGGCTACTCAGGTTGTTGAAAAGGATGAATGGGTGATTGATAGTGGATGTTCTCATCATATGACTGGTGATAAAATTAAGTTTATAAGCCTTGAAAAATATGAAGGTGGGCTTGTAAGAATAACACCAATGATGTTTTGTATGTGGAAGGACTAAAGCATAATCTTCTCAGTGTTGGATAGTTGGTTGACAAGGGTTATGATCTCTTATTCAAGGATGGCAAATACAGAATCCTAGAAATCTCTAGAACTGAAATTGCATCTAGTACACAAACTAGAGGTAACATCTTTCAATTAAGTAGCTCTGGTAAAAGTTGTTTGATTGCACAGACAGATCAGAGTTGGTTGTGGCATAGAAGAATGTGTTATTTGAATTTTGACAACATTGTCAAGATAAGTTCTACTCAGGCTGTGAGAGATCTCCCAAGACTTGTGAAACCTAATAGCATGTGTAGAGAATGTCAATTGGGTAAACAAAACAATCTTCAAATGGGTGATTGGAACTTGTGCATACTGATCTATGTGGTCCTGCTAGAATTAGGAGTGTGCAAGGAGACAGATATTTCATGTTGCTGATTGATGATTACTTCCAGATGATGTGGGTAACTTTCTTAAAAGAAAAATTAGAAGCTCTTGACAAATTTAAAGTGTTCAAAATTATGGTGGAAAATGAGATTGGTATGAAGATAAAGTGTCTGAGATCTGACAGAGGTGGAGAATTGACCTCCGGTGAGTTTGATAATTTCTGTGAAAGGCATGGAATAAAAAGATAGTTATTTGCTCCTAGGACTCCTCAGCAAAATGGAGTTGTGGAGAGAAAGAACCGAACCATTCAAGAAGCTACCAGGACCATGATGATGGAATCAAATGTTCCACAAATTTATTGGAGAGAAGCTATAAGTACTGTTGTCTACACTCTTAACCAGGTGCAGATCAAAGGCAATTCTGGTAAGACTCCTTATGAACTCTGGTTTGGTCATCCTCCTACTGTAAGATATTTTAGATTTTTTGGTAGTAAGTGCTATATAAAAAGAGATGAGGATCTAGGCAAGTTTGAAGCAAGAAGTGAAGGAATTTTTCTGGGTTACTCTACTCAAAGTAAAGCTTGCCGATGCTTTAACAAGAGGTTGAAAAAGATTGTTGAAAGTGCTAACGTTAGAGTTAATGAGAGCAAAGAAGGAGATGCCAGGTCTTGTGGGTATGATTCAGATGATCAAGATGAAAATCCAAGTCAAGGAAGGGAAGTTCAATCCTAGACTCAGATCCAGATTGATCTGGAAACTCCAGGAACTTGAGAGGATAGTACAGATGTTGAGGAACAAGCTCAAGAAATAGAAGTTCAAGTATTTCCCAAAACTCCCAGGTATGTAAGACTGAATCATCCTGAAGATTAGATCATAGGAGATAAGAGTAAAGGTGTTCGAACTAGGAGAAAAATTTTTGAAGATCAAGAGGAGATTTGTTTGATTTCAAAGATTAAACCTAAATCAATAAGTGAAGCCTACAATGATGAAAACTAGGTAGAAGCAATGGAAGAAGAATTGATGAAAATTGAAAAGAACCACACTTGGGATCTTGTTCCTAGACCTGAGGATAAAAATGTGATTGGAACCAAATGGGTCTTCCAGAATAAACTAAATGAAGATGGTGAAGTTGTAAGAAACAAAGCAAGGTTGGTATGCAAAGGCTATTCTCAAGTGGAAGGAATTGATTTTGAAGAAACTTTTGCTCTGGTGGCAAGAATAGAAGCAGTCAAATTATTTATTGCATTTGCTACTTTCAAATATTTTAAAGTCTATCAGATGGATGTCAAAATAGCATTCCTGAATGGAGAGTTGGAGGAAGAAGTCTACATTGAACAACTGGAAGGTTTTTAGTTGTCTGATCAGAGAAATATGGTCTACAGACTGAAAAAAGCTTTGTATGGACTCAAGCAAGCCCCAAGAGCCTAGTATACAAGATTGGATAAATATTTTCTTAAGATAGGATTTAGCAAAGGTACTACTGATAGTAATCTTTACTTCAAGATTAATCATGAGGACATCCTGATTGTTGAGGTCTTTGTTGATGATATCATTTTTTTTGGAAACGAATGTATGTGCAAAGCATTTGTTGACCAGATGAAAAGTGAATTTGAGATGTCAATGTTTGGTGAGATGAATTTCTTCCTAGGTCTGCAAATTGTTCAGTCAAATAAAGGTATCTTTATATCTTAGTCCAAGTATGTGAAAGAATTGTTGAAGAAGTTTGGAATGGAAGACTCAAAGCCAGTAGCTACACCTATGGTGACCAGATGCAAGTTAAGTAAGGATGATGACTTCCCTAAGGCAAATCAGAAAAGGTATAGATCAATGATTGGAGGATTGCTCTATCTAACTTAGACCAAACCTAACATCATGAATGTAGTTGGACTTGTTGCTAGATTTCAAGCTGATCCAAAAGAATCCCATGTTGTGGTAGTCAAAAGAAGTTTCAGATATCTCAAGGGGACAATTGATCATGGATTGTGGTATCCAAAGGATAATGACTTCACTCTTCATGCATATACAGATGCTGATTGGGCAGGAGATGTGGATGACAGAAAAAGTACTAGTGGTGGTGCATTCTTCTTGGGAAGAAGATTGGTCTCTTGGATGAGCAAAAAGCAAGAGGCAATATCTATGTCTACTACAGAGGCAGAGTATATAGAAGTAGCAAATAATTGTACTCAAGTTATGTGGATGAAGGAAATGTTGAAAGACATCAGAATTGGGTTTGAGGAGCTAGTCACAATCTTCTGTGATAATTCAAGTGCAACAATCATCTCAAAGAATCTGGTGTTGCATTCAAAGACAAAGCATATATTGTTGGCAAGAGACACATTGTAGCTTCATGATTGTTGTCATTGATGGCAACAAAGTTCATCCCACACATCCACAGGACATGGTGTGCCTATACCGGAAGTCAGATTGAAGAGTGTTGTGGTCTGGTAAGCAAGAACAGAGCATGTGGCAAGGTCTGACAGTCAGGTCCAGATCTCTCAGAGGAAGTATCTTAGTAAAGTGTAGACTTGGGGAAGTTAAGAGGTGTACCTTGACTAATACATTCCAGAGATTGAGTCTCCGGTGATGAAAGGGTGAAAAGATATGAGCACCTAAGTGTTAGGCTCCTGTTTGGCAGAGTTGACAAAGGAAGAACTGACCGACAGAGCATCAGACCTTAATCTGGATGAGTTATTGATTGTGATCAAGTTTCTTAAGGTATCATTCATGATTGGCCAACATGATTGATGACTTTTATAAGCATCTCCTTGATACCCATCACCTGATAAGCAAGGATTCAGCTGACAGACCAGAGTTTTGGATAATATAGACTATTTTGGATGCTGACTAGAAAGGTGTTGAAATTATTGGTGTGGATATATATACAAGATGGATTTGGATGCGAAGGGGTATGTTGCGAGTTGTTGAGTGTGAAGAAAAGAAGAGAAGCAGAGTAACAGTAGTAATACAGGTCCGATATGTGACAGGACAGCAACACCAAAGAAGAGGAAGAATGAAGGGTAGTAGATCAGTGTATTGAGCCTAACCGGAACTGAACCTCAGCATGTGTGGATGCTTCTCATCAGTTCAAGTATCTTATTACTTCATACTTTGTAGACAGTGAGTCTCTTGTAGGCAGTGAGCCTCTTGTGAGTAGTGTGCTCGGGTAGTGAGCCCTAATTGGCAAGTGCCATTTTGTATTTCTATTCTTCTAACAGAGAATACATTCTTGGGTTAGTCACCCCATGGTTTTTCCCTTAACAGGGTTTTCCACGTCAAAATCATTGTGTTATGTGTATTGACTTTGTTTATGCTTTCATGATTATGGATGCTTATTTACTTTGATGCTGCACTAATTGTTAAAGAAGAATAAAAAGTTAAATTAATTAAGATAACCAATTCACCCCCCCTCTCAGTTATCAACAATTGGTATCAGAGCTAGGTTCCTCCAAACAGAGCCTAACAGCTTGAGGAAGTTTTGGGAATTCAAATGGATGTGTATGGTATGGAAGAACAACTTCAGTCTGCCCTAGATGATCTTGAGCATTCTAACTCTAAAGTCAATGAATTAAAGGAAAGACTCAAATAGGCTGATGATTTCATAAATGAACTAAAAGGGAAACTGAGTATCTCTATGAAAAAGAGAAAGGATCTGCTTCAATAATTGGCAAGTCAAGGTGAAGCCAATGACACAAATGAAGATTTGAAGGAGAAAACAAAGTTATGTGAAAAGCTATCAAAAGAGGTCATTATGGTAAGACATGAAATGGAATCATGAGTTATGAAATTCACTCAAGAAATTGAAGAGAAAAGAAAAATTGAAGATGATCTAAGACAATCTCTCAAGGAGAAATCAGAAGACTGCCACAAAATGGATAGAATAATTAGGCATCTAGAATCTGATCTTGAAGAAGCTAGAGATAATGAAGAACAACTTGAGAATCAGATTGACACCCTTAAAAGGGAGCTTCAAACAGCAAATGAATACAAAGAGAAATTCAAGATAATCTCTGCTCAACTTGAAGTTCTTCTTCAAAGCCAAAAGAGGGTAGATGACAAGCAAGGCTTGGGATATGAAAAAGGTGAAAGCTCTGGATCCGATCAGAAGAACTCTAGATCAGAAAATCCAAGAAACGGGCCTAGAAGACCTCCGGTAAGGCAACCGAATGCTCAAAGATATCCTTCCTTCAATGGATATTGCCACAATTGCAATAACTTTGGTCATAAAGCAAATCAATGCAGAAGAAGAAAGAATCAGACTAGTTCATCCTTCTCCGGACAGTGTTTCAATTGCAAAAGGTATGGTCACAAAACTCATGAATGCAGAAATATGCAAATGAACAATTCATTCAATGGTAGATGTTTTGCATGCAATAGAATGGGACATATGGCTAATCAATGTAGATCAAGAGGATATCAGTCAAATATGCAAAGAAATGTTGTTTGCTACAATTGCAATAGATTTGGTCATATTGCCAAATTCTGTAGAAGTAAGAATCTGGACAAAAGGGGTTTGGTGCATCATAATCAAAACCAAGACAAAGGAAAAGGAAAAGTGAATGCAGATGAAATTCAAAGGGAGATGAACAAGATTTGGGTGAAGAGAAGTACAGAAAATGTTGGGGATGGATCCACACCAGAATCTGGTGCTGATATTCCTTCCAAAAACTGAATAGATGAGTCCTGGCTCAGGGGGAGTCACAAAGGAAAACTATTTCCCCTAGCCAGTCAATTGGTGCCTGAAATTGGCACATGGCAAGTGGTGGATTGAAAGGCATCTCAGAGAAACATCTAAATAAGTTTTGGTAAAGATATCCGCAAGAAGTTCAGAAGAGGCTAATCTTCTAAAGATTGATCCGGTTTTACAGTCATCCTGTAAGAAGCAGATCTTTGCAGTTAGATCCGGTTTGATTCAAAATTGAGGAATCTTGATCTGCGGATAGATTAAATGATTGAGGAAAGAAAGATAGATTGTCAATAATCACCAAGTATAATTTGAAGCATATCTCAGTGATCCGAAGAAAAAAAAATCTTTCTCAAAACAAGGAGAACAAGGCAACTAGAATGACTTGAGTTGCGCATTTATTGCAATGTGAAATTAGGGTTTGCTCAGTGATAAAAGGGTTCGTTTACTCTTCATTTGTACATTTGGATTAGTGAAATAGACAAGAAGAGCTCTGTAAACAACCTTGCCTCATCTCTCTCAAGGATCAATCACAGAAGTCAAATCATCTGGTGATCTCTTCCGTTCATTCCGTGAATCCTAAAAGGTGTAAGAGGTATTCTCTGTTCTTTCTCTGAATCTTTAAAGATGACTACTCCAAATGTTGTGAAGATTTTTGATAGGCCGCGCCCTAAATTTAAGAAACATCCCTACAAATCTCTAGAAGTGGAACCTTTACGTGCATTTTCCAGCATTCCGCATGGGGTTTTTCATGTTGAAGACATTAGGGCATACATTCATGCAAACATTGAAGAGTTTAGAGAATCCAAGCTATCAGATATCTATCACAATCAGTTAATAGATGACTCCTTTGATCTCAAACCTTAGTATAAGGCTATCCGAGACAAACATTTTGCACAGTACATTCATTTCCCCTATTTTCCAGAAGATGAATGGATCTGGTATGTTCTAAGTAGAATGCATGATAACTTTATATGGTTGATGAGGCCGTTCAAGATAACCAAGGATGCCATTAGGGCAGTAACTGGATTACACTCAACCGGTGGGATTCCTACTCTCAAATATGTCAAAAACCAAATTGTAAGTGAGGCTACCAGATCAAAATTTGATAAAAGAGCTATGACAATTGAGGATATCACAGATCCAGATATCAAGTTTGCATCAATGATAATTGGCTATAAGATATATCACTCTAGCAGGGAGAATTCAGTATCTGGAACTACTGTATATACTGCCTATGAAATGTTAAGGAAGAATGCTGACTATGATCTTTGTGAGCTCCTTCTGAACCAACTTTTGGAAAATCTGTAGAAGATAAAGAAGGACAAGAAGAACTCCTTCAAATACGGTGGCTTGATACTCTGTTTGTTCTTCTACTTCATGAATGAGCTACCCGGATCTAATGGGTGGATATGGCAAAATGACAAACCAGTAGCAATACAAATCAGAGACTATCTGCATGGAATTGGCGATGCCAATGCACAGAATACAGCACTGTGGGGTTATTTCAAAAATTTCCAAAGCATGATGCAGGCTAGAGAAAGAATTCCCCAATCTCTAGTTGAAAAATACAAGGATACAGTGTGCTTTATGGTAGATACTGATCAATGCCTAATGGAGGAAATGGAACCAAGAATAGTATGGATCATGCCCATGGGATATGAAGTGGATGAGAAAATTGTAGAGCTACATGTTCAGCACATGCTAAGTCAGCCCAAGGATCCCAAGGTAGAAAGGTTTGGAACCTTTGAAAAATTGAGTGTAAAGATTCATGTGGAACTAAGACAACCAGAGATGAAGAGAAAAGTGAGAAAAGAAGTAGAGAATGTTGCCAAAAGGTATGGCATCTCAAAAGAGGCACTTGATGCACATAGAGAAAAGATGGAAAGGACAGAAAAAGAAAAGGAAGAGGCAGAAAAAGAAAGTGCTCCGGTAGAAGCCCCCTCCCGGACCAGATCCTCTAAAAGCTCTACATCTACCACTACTAAGAGCTCAAAGGCATCAAAACTGGAAGCAAAATCATCTGGTAAAGGAGAAAAGAGAACTAAGACAAAGGCTACAAGATCATATACAAGCCTCAAAGATGATGAAGAGACAAAATCTGATGAAGAGATCAAGAAGACAAAGAAGAAGAAGAAAGTATCCAGAGAATCCTCTACCGGTCTAGACAAGGAAGAAGAAAAGACAAATAAAAGTGTTGAGAAGCCTCCTCTTGATGATATCATCAAGGTAATTACTATGGATGGAAACCTGAAAACATTAACAGAATTCTATGATGAATGTAGTGAAGCTGACCAAAAGATCCTGCAAGATGCCACAGTCAAGTATCTGAATATCTACAACAAAGCTTTCACCGAAATCATATCCCTAATTCCTAAAAGCCTTGAGAAGGAACTTGAAATCAGAAAGAATAATGCTAAAGCAAAGGATATGGAGATACGGGAATAGATAGCCATTCAGCTCTATCCTTCCATCACTCCTAAGCAAAAGAATATGATCTTCAAAGATTGCAAGGATGAGTTCCAGAGCAAAGCTAGGATGAATCAACTTATGCTTGGAGAAACTGAGAAGGTGGCTAAAGAAACAGAAGACATCCTCTGGAATGCATACAAAAGATTCAATACTCCTATTATAGAGGACTTAGGTGATGATCCCTTGGCCATGGATGACAAAGAAGAATCTACTGAGATAGTGGCAGAAGAGGTAAAGGAGACAGGTGAAGAGAAAGATAAGGACCTGGATTCCTCTATTCTAGAAGAAGAAGTCCAAGAAGAAGAAAATATCTCTCATCCAGATTCCCCAGTAGTCTTCAGATCTAAAGGAGAAGAAAGATTAGAGGAAAAAGAAGAAGTGAAAGAAAGAGTAAAAGAGAAGATCAATCAAGAAGCAGAGGAGAAAGAAAAAGAAGATGATAGTAGTAAGGCTACAAAAGGGGAGAAAATTCTGTCTCTGGCAAGAGACACAGCAGAAGCAGTAAAAGATTTCTTGACCAAAGAAATGATGGAATTTGATGAACCAAAACTTCTTCAAGGATCGTTCAATTTTGACTCCCTCTCCCCGGTTCAAACCATGAAGCTAGCATCCTTTACTTCAGCAAAGGCAAAAGAAAAACTCTTGAAATCTCACATAGAAGATTGTGAGCTAATTGAGATTGCATCCGGTGCATTAGAGAAAATCATGCCATCCTTTCAAAAGGATTCTTCAGCCTCCACATCCAGTAACTTAAAATCTCTTGTCAATTCAATTAGCACACATTTTGATACTTTGGAGAAGTCAGCTGAAGAAAAGGTCTGGAAGGATTTTTTGGGAAAAAGATTCTCCGAAGTGCAGGGTCTAATAAAAAATGATAGGAGAGTTATGGATATTGGAATAAAGAGCTTAGAAAATGCTCTCAAAGATGGCAGAGATATCTATAAATTTTGTTTAACCTGGCCTAAAGTGACCAAGGATATTGAGAAGAAAGTAAAAGAGCAAGAGGATAAACTGCTAAGTTTGTCTCAAAGTTTTGATCCTCTCTCCTCTTCCATAGTAAATCAAGAGTGTCAGACTATTGTAGTCACAAATGCAATAAAGAAACTTGAGAAGGAAAGGAAGAACCTAATAAGCCAGATGGGTGAACTTAGAGGGATCATTATCCCCAAGTTAGAGGCTATGCATGAAGCTCTAACTGATGCTCAAACCACAGCCCAGACCAATGATCCGACAGATCTCAAGAAGTCAGAAGCTTTTGCATTCCTGTTGAGTGGTCACATCTCAATTTTGGACAGGATGAAGTAGAGTTGGGTGACAGAAGTTGTACAGTTGAAAAATACTTTTGCAGACATACTTAAGTATATGTAAGTGCAACTTGTATATATATATATATATTTATGAGGATATGAATAGACTATTTTTGGAAATTTTGGTGTACGGACCCTACCCTTTGCCATTGATGTCAAAGGGGGAGTGAGGAGAAGTGAAAAATGTGGAATCCAGCAAAGGGGGAGCTCTGATAAAGTGTACATTAGAACAGAGCAGCAGCTAAGGGGGAGTGTAGTGTGACACTTAGTCATTTTTCACTAAGTGTTGCCATCAATGCCAAAGGGGGAGATTGTTGGCAAGAGACACATTTTAGCTTCATGATTGTTGTCATTGATGGCAACAAAGTTCACACGTCCGCAGGACATGGTGTGCCTATACCAGAAGTCAGATTGAAGAGTGTTGTGGTCCGGTAAGCAAGAACAGAGCATGTGGCAAGGTCCGATAGTCAGGTCCGGATCTCTCAGAGGAAGTATCTTAGTAAAGTGCAGACTTGGCGAAGTCAAGAGGTGTACCTTGACTGATACATTCCAAAGATTGAGCCTCCGGTGATGAAAGAGTGAAAAGATATGAGCACCTAAGTGTTGGGCTCCTGTTTGGCAGAGTTGACAGAGGAAGAACTGACCGGCAAAGCATCAGACCTTAATCCGGATGAGTTATTGATTGTGATCAAGTTTCTTAAGGTATCATTCATGATTGGCTAACATGATTGATGACTTTTATAAGCATCTCCTTGATACGCATCACCTGATAAGCAAGGATTCAGCTGACAAACCAGAGTTTTGGATAATATAGACTATTCCGGATGCCGACTAGAAAGGTGTTGAAATCATTGGTGTGGATATATATACAAGATGGATTTGGATGCGAAGGGGTGTGTTACGAGTTGTTGAGTGCGAAGAAAAGAAGAGGAGCAGAGTAACAGTAGTAATACAGGTCCGGTATGTGATAGGATAGCAGTACCAAAGAAGAGGAAGAATGAAGTGCAGTAGATCAGTGTATTGAGCCTAACCAGAACTGAACCTCAGCATGTGTGGATGCTTCTCATCAATTCAAGTATCTTATTACTTCATAGTTTGTAGACAGTGAGTCTCTTGTAGGCAATGAGCCTCTTGTGAGTAGTGTGCTCAGGCAATGAGCCCTAATTGGCAAGTGCCATTTTGTATTTCTATTCTTCTAACAGAGAATACATTCTTGGGTTAGTCACCCCGTGGTTTTTCCCTTAATAGGGTTTTCCACGTCAAAATCATTGTGTTATGTGTATTGACTTTGTTTCTGCTTTCATGATTATGGATGCTTATTTACTTTGATGCTGCACTAATTGTTAAAGAAGAACAAAAAGTTAAATTAATTAAGATAACTGATTCACCCCACCCCTCTCAGTTATCAACATATATCTATCAAGTTTCATTTCTTGAGAGAGAAGCTAAATGAGAATGAAGTCAATTTGGAGTTTATGTCTTCAAAAGATTAGATTGTAGATATTTCCACTAAGCCTCTTCCCAAGGATACTTTTGAGTATCTCAGAGAGAAGTTAGGGGTTATTACCCCTCCTGATCAGAACTAAGACGCGCTAAGGTTCATCAGTCTAGTGGAATTCACAGTCATATCTTGTGATCTAGATTGATGTTAAGAAGATACTACTCAGGGGGAGTAGTTAATATGCAAATCTTGGAGATCAGTCTGAAACAAAATGGGGGAGAAAAGATTGCAAATATGTGTCCTTTGCCATTGATGTCAAAGGGGGAGAGAAGTTCATGTGAAAAACTAGTTGCTGATGAAAGGGGGAGCAGTGAAGAAAGTATTTTCAGGAGTGAGAAGAGAAAGGGGGAGAAATTCTTGTCTTCATGGTTGAATTCAATTTTTCACATCATATGTTGCCATCAATGACAAAGGGGGAGATTGCTACAAATATGTGCTTAAGCAGTGTTGTCTTTGATGTCAACATATTCTTGTTGTCATTGGTGTCAACTGTGTCCTAATTTGTTGCCTTTATAGAAGACCGGATTGTTGAGGATATTGAAAAAATTAATGAAGATCAATGTATGCGGACTAGATGGCTATGTAGAGGTTTGTCAGAAGAAGCTCCAGTTAAGATTTGAGAAGTTCACATTAAGATCTGAAGAAGTTATGGCCATCTGAGTAGAACCGGTTCTTACAATATTTAGAAGAGACAAAGTGACAGAAAAGAGGTCCAGATTGTTTCGGATATGTCAAATGATGATCTGCAGATTTGGAGGTAGGTTTGGGAAGTCAGTGTGTATCATCCATTCAAGTGGTTCATGGTTTGGAGGTCCGCAAGCAATCTTTCTAATGTGACAGTCATGGCAGATAGTGTTCTTGAGTTTTCAAAGGAAGATGCAAGTGATTCGGATGATTTGGAGAAGTGTGGATGTTGTTGTTGATTTCAATGTGCTTATGGAAGTCTCTGGATCGTGTGACTGCTATGTTGGAGGTCCGCATTGAAGTGTGCGCTTGTCAATGAAGATTTTTTTGTTAGTGTTGTTGTTCTTCCCAGTCTTGGCCAATTGGATGATTCAAGCGTGTTGTGGATGATCTAAGAGCAATTCTTTGAAGTGTGGTGTGTTGATCAAGGAAGATTTGAGTCCCAGTTATGTTTGGCCAACAGCTTAGTGATTCGTATTAAGTCATATGTTTGTAGTGCTGACCTTGATGTTCATTACAAGGTTGATTAAGTGTATAAATACTTGTTGATGAGTTGTAGAAAATCATCCTTGTGCGAAAACAATATAATTTGAAGAAAGGATCAAAAGTCAGAGCAAAGCAAAGGAGAAGTAGAAGAACAAGAGCTATTTTGATGAAGAGTTAGAGAAGAAGTCTTTGGGGCAAAGTAAAAGTTTCGTGAGCATTCAATGAAACTAAACCAGGAATGAAGTAGATGCTATTTCTCAGTTAATTCTTTCTATTCTAAAATAAATTCTGTAGGCAGTGAGCCTCTTTTTTTAGCAATGAGCTATGGGCAGTGTGCCTGAAGGCATGTACCTTCTATTTTTTCTAAAGTACTTTCAACAGGGTACAAATCTTTGTGGGTTAACCCCCACCATGGTTTTTCCCTTAACCGGGTTTCCACATCAAAATCTTGGTGTCAAGTGTGTTGCTTATGTTTCTGCTCATATGTTGTTGATCCATGCTTTAATGTTTACATCATTAATCTGATAGTAAGTTAATAAAGAAGGTTAAAAATAGAAAAAGTTTATTTTGTGTGATAACTGATTCACCCCCCCGTCTCAATTGTCTGGTCTAATTCCAACAGGTTCGAGCCTTTTGGATTCCACTTGAGGAGCTCGAGCAATCGGATTGCAGAAGTGGCGGTGGTTATCAAGTGATGTAGGATTATCATGATTTCCATATGACTATCCTGAATGCAAAGCATACTATGACAATATGAAGGAAGAAGTCGCAGCATATCAAGAGATGATTACTTGTAGGCCATCTTCTAAAAGACCCCCCTCAATTTTACTTCCTCCACCATAGAATGCTATACAAAGGTATTTAAAAAGAGCATATAATGGGAGAGCTTACCAGCTAGCAGATATTATAGAACAAAAGAGTGGAAAAATAGAATCAGTGATTGTATAGAGATTCCACACAATGGATTCTCCATGAGACAAGCTAAAAACTCCAAAGGTTATAAGTAAAGAAGACTTAGGGTAGCCAAGATTTTTCCTCAATATAGGAGACCAAATTTATTTTTCTTGGCCTTATAGCCAAGACATCAAGGATCTTGAAGCAACATTTGAGTAGAGTTGGCGGTCTTCACCTCCTTCCATTTCCAGACACTCGTCGTAGTCAAAAGAAAGATTAATCTCACTTAATGGATGAAGGAAGAATTTGCTAGAGATTGAAAGGCGTAAACAATATAATTCTTGAACATGAACCTTGCTTTGTGAAAGCCCTCCTTTATGCCCCAGGAAAAGGTGTTTTTAAGGAAGGTGTTTTTGTATGTGCACCAATTGAGAACGACTTTCCTTATGGTGTTCCAAATCTTGAGGATGGCAAGGGCTTGACATTCCACCTACTTTGAGGAATGTAGATTGCAATCAAGAGTGGATAACTAATAAAGAAATGGGGCAAGGTGGAGGCATTGTTTCACAATGTGGGCAAGAAAATTTGTGAATGCCAATAGGTTTTGTGACAATAGGTACATGTCGCGGAAGTGTTACAGCTTTGGCTGTAGCCATGTGTGAAGGGACTATTCTAGGACTAATCAAGAGCAAGAAGCAAACCCACAGTGACTACTTTCAGTACCTCAGCCATTCCATTTTTAGAATGCATTTGTATCAAACATCAATGATGCAGGCAAGTGAATGTAAGCTGCTGATAAGATTAATTGAAAGGAGAGAAGAGCAACAAAGCAATTATAATTAGTCTGGTTTGATAAATAGCAAAAGATGTAGTGCTGGAAGTTTGTTTCTATTTAATGAATGAAATGAATGAGTGTAAGAGACTATATAACTGGATATGTGAGGAAAGACGTTTATGAAGCTCTGGAACAAATTAGGGCAAAACGATGAAAAACTCATCGGCAAAAGCAAGCTAGTTGGAGCAAAATTTTCAAATCACACCGAGCTCGTGCATCATGTCGATGGATGCCTTTTCGGGGAGAAATGTCATTTCATTGAAAGTGATAAATATTTTAAATATAAGCTACATGCCCAAGATGAAATATTAAAATGAAATGTGAGATATTTTCACCAAAGGGGATATAAGGTGGAATATTTTCAAAGGAATTAACCTAATGGGTAAATATTTTTACTTAAAATATGCAAGTATGAGGTCTAAGAGATAAAGAAAGGGTAATTATTTTCACCCAAATGAATATATTTTGATAAATAAAGGTGATAGTACACAAAGGTAAATGAGAAATGGGATAAATAACTAAAATATTGAGAAGTATTTTTATTTGGAAGGAGTTAAATTAATCTATTGAAGATGGTTTATTAAATGAAAGAGATACACCTAAGAAGAAGGGAGAGTAAAGGGTCATAACCCTAGAAGATATAATGTATATATGCCAGATAAAATCAAATGGCAAGAATCATTAGTAGTAGTAGGTTAGGAAATCATCAATGATTGAATAAGTTGATCAGTTACCTCAACAGAACATTATGCTATGTATTGCAAAATCTTTTTAAATTATATAATGGAGAAGAATGCATGAATTGGTGATCCAACACTAGTGTCAATTGTTTGTTATTAATATCTGATTATTTGGCTGTCTCCATATTGGTTCTTTCATATTATTTAAATTGGAGTGTCAGAACTCAATTTTTCAAAACACATTTGTTGTTCTTGTGTGGTTTCATTGATTGGTTTCTCTCAGAGAATTAAATATCCTTTTAATAGATCACAGTAATCTGGGAGAATCACTTGGATCATTAAAGAAGAGCCTTATAATTGATAAAATTATCATACTATCTCCAACTTGATTTTACCTTGTTATTCAAATCTACATTTGATTTGTCAAGGCACATTTTATGCTTTTGTGTGATTCAATTAATTAGTTCCTTCAAAAGAATTAAAATTTCCTATTAATTAATCACAGTAACCTGGTAATAATCATTTGGATCAATAAAGAAGAGTCTGATAGTTACATTCTTGCACGTTTGTACAAAGTATAAACAATCACAAGTGCCAAGCAATTCAAATTGTAGCCAGCAAGTAAGTCACATATCATTCACCTTTTGACTCCATTAGCCCACAAAAGAAGGCACTGGTCATACCCATTCCATTTTAGAATTTTATAAAATCTTATCCATACATTCAGATTTCAAATTTCAGGAGTAGTTAGTAATCCTTCATCTATTTCACTTCATGCAACTGTGGATAGATCCATAAATTCAACTAAGTCATACAACTCTTAATCTGCTTCAGCTATCAAGGTCCACCCGCCTAGGTTTAGCAGAACCTGAAGTGTAGGGAGTCATCAACCATATAGGTTAACTTCGTTCATTGGTTGAAAAATGTTGCAAGTCTGATCATAGAGCCTAGCATCCTCTTAGGATTTGTAACCTACATTTTTGAGACCTAACAAGTGTATTTTGATCACTTGGGAAAAAGGGTTGGGTAAGAATTTTGGAAGGAGGAAACGAATCATTATCAAAAGATACGGGACTATCATTTTTTGAGATTAAGCATGGATTTTCTCTAAAACATACCTTGGAGGGCTAGCAAAAGGAGGGTTCAGGAGTAGAGTGATAAGAGGTGAGTCTTTTGGAAACTAGGACAATGATTTGAAAATTCCTTTAGAAAAAGAAAGCACATGCTCATTGATTTGAGTTAGCTTTGTTTGAATAGTTTGAGCCTCAAAAGGAAAATCTTGAGTCTACCCTTGTTCTTACTAATTCAAGATTGAACACATAAACAATTTTGGAAGGAGGAGATGAAGCATCCATGTCTTGAGTCTACCCTTGTTCTTACTAGTTCAAGATTGAACACACAAACAATTTTGGAAGGAGGAGATGAAGCATTATCAAAATATATGGGGAGTATCATTTTTGGAGATTAAGCAAGGGTTTTCTCTAAAACATACCTTGGAGGGCTAGCAAAAGGAGGCTTCAAGAGTAGATTGATAAGAGGTGATACTTTTGGAAACTAGGACAATGATTTGAAGATTCCTTCAAAAAGGAAAGCACATGCTCATTGATTTGAGTTAGCTTTTCCTGAATAGTCTGAGCCTCGAAAGGAACATCATGGTGGCTAGGAGAAACATCCATATCTTGAGTCTACCCTTGTTCTTAATGGATCAAGATTCAACACACAAACTTCAACTTGGGAGACTTCTTCTTTTGTACTATAGTTACCTCTTCCTCTTCTTGTTTTTGTTCTTCATTAACTATTGATACTACTTTTCCAAGAGATAGTGGATTTCTTCCTTAATTTTTTTCAAATGCTTCCTCAAGCCACTTTTTACTCCTTTTGATCATTGTAGATGTTCTAGATTTTATACTTTTGAACTCTCTTGAAGTCCATTCATGCATTGGAAAAGGTTAATAAAAAATCTTATTTGCTTCATATGAGGGATCTAGTGTTTCATCCTTATCTTGCAATCCTTTGGGTACTTAAGCAATCTGATACATCCTCATTTTCCATGTAGTCATGACCTATTTCAAACCTTTATACCATTAACACAATTTTCTCAGTAGATTTTTAGATTGGGTTTGTGAATAATGGTGGTTTTCAACTCTTCAAAACATTTTGTTGCATTGAAGGAACTCCTTGCTTCACATGGTAAGACAATTTTGTTTCTACATTTTTGTTTACTTGGATGGTTGGACAAGTATATCTCCCAATGTATAAAGAGAAAGAGAGACCCTTTACCTTCTTCTAAGTGCATATCTTATGGACTTCAATGCCTTGTTTGCATGTTTCCAATAAGGCTACCTAGTCACTAATTTATAGGTTGAAAGTTTTAAATGTGCTCTTGAATATCCTACAATCTTGATGTAAGTGAAGGTAGCAAACTGGTAATACCAATTTCCTTAGTTCTAAATTTTCTCCATAGCTTCTGGATAAATTCTTTTTGCCTAATCATTCTCAAGCATCCTTATGATCTAAAATATGAAATCATCATTCACCCTTCTAAAATGTTTGTTGCTTTGTTTTATCTCCAACTGAGGGTAATACTAATACACCATTTATCACCTTGTACCCATAATGCCAACCTACTTTACTCCAACAAATTGTTTCCTCTTTGTCAAGACATACACCAAATATGAAATCATATAAAACTACTTTGACTAGATGACTTCACAATTGCTTGTGGAGATTATCATTGATGAGGGTTGCCCAATCAATAAACTCCTTCCTAAAAATGAACTTGGTGATGAATTAAAAAATCCATCAATGGAATTCCCTTGCAACATCGAGTCTTGCAACTTGACTTAAGAGATTAATCACGCCATTGATTTCCTCTTGAAATTCAATCTGGAACAACTTCATTGGTAACCTCAAAATCGTTTATCTTGGGTTAACCAACCAATTCTTGTTTATGATGTTTGTACATTAGTCAGCATGAACGTCAAAATACTCTCTAGGTGATTCCATGGATATTTTTACAAAAGCATCCCTTGGTGGTAGATTTCATATTTCTTCAATGTATGGAGGTTGAATTTGCATGATTGTCTTTTCATCAATAGTTTTGAGCACCTTGTCCTTATGGTTGTAGAATTTGTTGCATGTCATTACCAAATTTTGAGATTAAATGGAAATTGAAAAGAATATTTTTTCCACAAGACCACTTAGTTTGATGTTTTGCATCATTTTCATTTTCTTACTTTCCTTATCCTTTTTTCAAACTCCTCTAAACCCACATTCCCAAAATCTATATAAAAAATGCTATTCAGATCAAACAACAATTTTGAGGGTGGTACCATGTCTTTGTACTCATATTTCATCTTTGATGGTGAAGACATTCCCTAGGTTGAAGTTCCTCTAACAACTAGACATGCCTTAGTATTTGTATCATTAAGCAATATGCAATTAATAAAGAATTAAATTTATGCCTTTTAACAAGTTAGTATGATAAAAAAAAGGTTAAAATTCTTTTTCCTTAAAAATAATTGAGTTTTTAAAGCCAAATGGGAGAGTTTTAGACTTTGTTGAAAAGTTGTAAAATGTCAACTAGACTCTGGGTCTAGAATTCAGATTGTAGTCTGCATTGGCTCACAAACTACAAAGGTAATATGCTTCCAAACTTTATCTATACTTTAGACTCCAGTTACAATTTACAACAATTTATAAATTGCAATGTAACTTCAATTGCCAGTTGGAGCTAGGGTTCGGTCTATAGTGTGTAAAAATTCCAAATTCCAATGAGCTTATGGGTTCTTAGATTGCAACTATAGTTTGGACTTTGATTGCAATTTACAACAAAACTACAAACAACATAATGATTTGTGGGAGCAAAGTGTAGCCATAGTTGGGACTCCAATTGTAATTTACAACACCTTGCAAATTGTAAAGAACTAGTGATTTTCGGCTGGAATTCAGATTCATTTTGCATAATGTAAAACTTGCATTTTTCAAAACCTCTTAGGAGTTCTAATTCAACAAGGGTTTCAAAAATTTTGAGGGTGGTACCATGCCTTTGTATTCATATTTCATTTTTATTGGTGAAAAGACTCCCTAGGTTGAAGTTCTTGCCACAATTGGACACACCTTAGTATCTGTATGATTAAGTAAGATGTAATTAATAAGGAATCAAATTTATACCTTTTAATTGTATCTATTTAAAAATTTAGTATGATAAAAAAAATGGTTAAAAAAAATTTTCACTAAAAAAACTTGAGTTTTTAAAGCTAAATGGGAGAGTTTCAGACTTTGCTCAAAAGTTGCAAAATACAAAGTAGACTTCAAGCTAGATTGCAATTTGCAAACTAGGTCTAGAACTTAGATTGTAGTCTGCATTGGCTCACAAATCACAAAGGTAATATTATTTTGAATTACATTTGGAGTTCAAACTTTAGTAGCAATTTACAATAGTTTACAAATCACAAAGTAACTTTGACTGCTAGTTGGAGCTAGGGTTCAGACTACAGTGTGTAAAAATTGTAAATTCCAAAGAGCTTATGAGTTATAAGATTGCAATAGAACTTTGGACTCCATTACTAATTACAACAAACCTACAAATAATAGAAAGATTTTGGGGAGCAAAGTGTAGCAAAATTTGGGACTCCAATTATAATTTGCAAGACCTTACAAATTGCAAAGAACTAGTGATTATCGACTAGAGTTGGGATTTGCTTTGCATCATGTAAAAACTTGTATTTTGCAAAATCTCTTGAGAGTGTTGATTTGAAAAGGGTTTAAACTGGAAATGAACTATGTCACCAAATTCCCAAAACTAGATCCAAAAACCATTGGACTAGATCTAAGGATGAAAAATAAACATTAGATCCTTGAATCACATTGAAACATGCAGATTTGAAATCAACACCAAATCACCTAGAAAATCTTTGAACTTGCAACAAATTCTTTCCTAAAAAGGGGTAAAGAGAGAAAAATCAACAAAAAAATTCACAAACTAACCTTTGAAGGCGAAATTGAGCCTGCCTAAACAAAAATTGCCTAAAAATCAACTTGTGTGGCTAAAAAAAGGTAGATGAAATGTTAAAAAGAAGACCAATCGATGGGAAAATAAAGTGTCGGGTAAAAAATGTAAATGCATGGAAAATAGTACATGTAGGGTGGAGTTGCAAACCGGAGTCCGGATTCTGATTTGCAATAAATAATAGAAAACAAAACCCTTCAAAAATATTTTTTTTTAGGAAACAACATACTCTAACACTTCAAGGATTCCCAATATGACATTTTTACTCACCCAAAGTATAATTACACAAAAAAAATCAAGTTGATTTGGAAATCAAAGCATATGGATAAGTGGAAAGTTAAATAAAATAGGGGTTTGTTGTGAAGGGTCACAACAAGTACAACAAACAACTGCAGGGAGGTTGTTTGACCATCTCTTGTGTGCCTAGTCTTTCACCCAAAGAAGGAAATCAAGATTTTGTTCTCACAAAACTAAATGAAAGTATTTATAATAATGGAACTAACCACCCTATCGATGACCAAGAACAAAGAAATTTATCCTCTAAAGATGCTATAAGACATGCTCCAATCTTTAGGAACCTCTGTGCAGTGTAACTCACATGCTTGGGGTCGGTGATTTTTTAGTGACAAAATTTTGTCAAATGACGAATAGTTGAAATTGGAGATTCAACTTTTGGTGAATAGTACAAGCTGTAAGGTGACCTAAATCGCCACATTTTTATGAAATTTTAGTTTGGTCATTGTTAAATTTTCAAAGCATTTATTTTATTAAACTTTTAAACTTAACTATTTAGACACAATATTCAAGACATGATTATATCTAATTCACCTAATGTTTATACATTTAAAGAAAAATATAAATTGAATCACCATTAATATTAAATAATTCTCATTTATTTTAGGGCCATATCATTAATCTTTATTTCTCATCATTGATTTTGTTTGTAATCAAACAGTTCTTATTGCTTTTCAGAAGCTAAAATGTACCCACACTTTTAAATGTTCATTGGACATGAAATTACTTTTGAATTGTTGATCTCAATAAAATGTACCCACACTTTCAAATGTCCATTAGGCCCCATGGACATTTGAAAGTGTTGGTAATGGAGATGAATGGACCAAAAGTAATTCTAGGTCTGATAGACATTTGAGTGCAGGTACATTTTGGCTCCTAGAAAGTGATAAGAATTGTTTGATTAGAGGAGATCAACAGTCCAAAAAGAATTTTAGATCCGATGAACATTTGAAAGTGTTGGAGCAACCAACATCAGCTTGCAATATCAACACAACCTTCCACAAAGCTGAATATGCATAGTGAAAGTCAAATCTATCATACAAATTACCACACCTTTAATCTTATCTAAAGGACAAAATCATAAATACAATCAAATCTAAAATAAATAGATCACATAATGTTCTAAATAGAATAATCTAACATAACAAAGTGCTGAATAAATATTGAGTTAGTGCGAAGAACAACAACATACATTGAAGACATCCATATAAAAGAGGTTAAAATAGGAGAAAATACAAGGGCATCCACTTTTTCAATGTAAACTATATATTCTTTCAAAAAAATTGATTGTGTTTTAAGTTGAAAACTTAATACGCTGAGGAATGGCAAACAAAATTAAGGTCAGATTTGAAATCAGATCATAATCCAATATAGTGGACTATGTTATTTTCTCACAAAATTATACCTCAAATTTGATGGAGTTAATGGTTTCGATGGAGCTTGTTATGCCCTGCATACACACCCCACCTTTTTTTGACTAATTGGGGATCCCCTTTTTGTTCCTTTATTTTCTTCCTTTGGTTCCCTTCTTTTCTTCCTTGTTTTGGTCCTTTGACCATTTTCTAAGTCCAAGATTTACCATTGGTTTTTGTTTAGGCTTTTAAAATTGTGTTTTCTGGCCATTTTTGCCTTTGTGCCTAGAGTTTCTAAACTCCTAGGATCCATGGTTTGGGACCGTTTCCTGACCCACAAATTTGTTTTCTGTCTTTTGTAAATTTTCCGTTGGGACCTCGGGTCCCAATTGAATTTTGGAACCAAGTCCAAAAGTTCAGATTCTCTCTATTCCCTCACTCCTAACCTATCACACTTAATGCAGTACCATTCAAATTAATGGTGAAGGTATTTAATCAATTTTATCGATTATTTTTACCATCTTGCTTTTGATTACACAAATTTCAAATTGTATTCAAGCTCCCAAATTCCCAAAAGCATTTTAAAATGCCAACTTGAAAGAATTTCATCAAGCTGTGGGAGAATTCAATCACGAGAATGAGGGTCAGCTCAGGTTTTCTTCTGCAACTTCTAATTTTTCTTGTTTATTGTTTTCCAGGTAGGGTTTTTACCCTATTTCTTTTTTTATGCTATTTTCCAGTTTGTAAATGTGTGTTTTTTTATTAGCTTCTGTGCTTGTTTGTTTGTATTTCTTGTGTTTGTTAACATCCTGCCCTATTCATGGCCGGGCGTTGTTGTTTTTCCCATCTCGAGTAGGATGTGTTGTCTATTTTGTTTGTTAGGTTAGGGCTTAGGTTAAATTTTAATGTCTTCTAAGTTTAGATTTTCAATTTTGCATTAGGAGTTAATAAAATAGACCAAGTAGATCAGCCCATTTGGAACCTTGTCGGTTGAGTTATTTTGTGCCCTAGATTTTACATTAAAAAATTGGGTTCGTGTCTTTCAGGACTGTTATCCTATTTTGCCTACTAGCCAAATAGCCTAAAGATCCACAAGATCCTAGTATTCTCACCCTTTGAAATGCAAGAGAAAACCACCCAAAATGGCTAAGTCTCAAAATCCTAAGTTTTCCTTGTGTTTTTAGCCTTTCCAGAGTTTCACAATTCAGAGTTCTTCCCTTCGCCCTGCCATTCTAATCAGCTCCAAACTTTGCTTTGTCTCTTTGTATTTGGATAAGTGTTTCAAGTGCTGGACTTTAGGGTTTCTCTCTTCCGCATTCTCTTTTGGAAGGTCGAAGGCTAGAGGTCCGCTTGCTGAAACCTGACAAGTAAAATCTCTATGTATGTCAGAGGTTAGAGTTTAGGCTTCTTGCCTTTCATCTTATTCATAAAAGGTGTAAGGTGGAAGGCCCAATGGCTGACTCCCAATAGGCCACGTGGTGTATTCTGGTTCATTTTCACCATTTTGTAGAGATTATTTTATTAAGGCAAAAGGTGATCATGGAACTGTGAAAACCTGCCAGGTGGCAGTGACGTCATCCTTGGGAAGGAAAGTTCAGGACTCGAGTTCTACTTTTTTCATTCAAAATAGCTCAAAGTATTTTGGGGAGTCAGACTTCGGTCTTTTCTTCTTCCCTCTTCCTTTCTTTTGGAAGGAGGAAGACCAAAGGCCTAAACTCTGAACTCCACTGAACCTGTGCAAAAGCTGCTAAGTCCTCAAACTTGCGGGGCTCAAACTTTCTCTCTTCTTCCTTCTTTGGGAAGGCGTATGACAGAAGGCATGAGGCCCGATCTTAGCCAATTTCATAAAAGTAACTAAGTGTTACGGAGGTAGAGGTCAAGTTCTACTTCTTTTTAAAGAACAATGCAGTAGTGAGGGCCTGACCCTCGAAGCCCGATGATTTCTCTTCTCTTGGACTTCAGAGGTTGAGGTTTCCTCCTTCACCTTTCCAAGCCCGATCGATGGAAGACCGATTGGAGGAAGTTTGATATGTTAGAGCCTGACCTTTTTTCCTTCTAGAGGCATTTTCTACTATTCAAAACGCGATGGGACTACTCAGCAACCCTCCTAGTCACCATTAATGCTTCTTTAGAGCTTGATTTCTTGTAGAAGATGGATTCCTCACTTCCCCATGCTACTATAGTCTCATTTGCATTAAATACTTGTACTCATGGCATGGGTGAACACTTTTCTTCAGCAGATTTCATGAGCAGAGTCATGTGGGTGCGCTCCAAGGACTTTGGAATGAAGTTATTGTAGCATGGGCAACTGTTCTTTCTTGTTGACTTCTCATTTCATGTCCATGGCTGCTACAATACGATGTGTAAAGCTATATATGCATGTAAAAAAGATGTAATTCTATTAGATGTTCTTCTAGGCTGTTACACTGGGTAGATTACTTTTTATTTTTAGACCGTGTAATGCACCTACAGAACCAACTAGATGTGATACATTGTGCTCTTTTTCTGATCCTTTGATGTCTCTAGTGGATTGTTCACCAATGAATGTATGTGGTTATTATGTGTCTACTCTTCTATAATAGATTATCTTCCCTTTGTAATGGCTATTTAGCCTTCATGATTAATACAATCACTGATATTTTGCCTCTCTTATGCTTTTGTTTTGTGTTTACTTGAAACCTATAAGCTTGTTCTATGGATAAAATGGTCCCTCCTATAGTTATAGATTTCTAATTCGAACCTCTGCTAAAGTTGTAAGTCTGTGTGAGTTTCTTTCAGTATTCGAGGTCGTTGTTGTGTTATGTCAGTCCTAGCTAAACACACTAAATCTTGGTGCATCACCTCCCTTTTAATTTTTAGTCTCCTTCTCTCCCTTTTCCCTGGTAATCATTAGTATAGCTTTAGTTGATTACTCTAAACCTTATTTCAGAAAGAGGAACCAACCTTCTTTGGAGGTTTGGTCTCAACTGCAAAGGTCCCACACCTTGAGACCAATCCCATGTTACTCTGAAATTGTTGGAATTGTCAAAGCTCCAACAAAAGGGTGCAATTTCATGTGATAATAGTTTCTGGCACACTCGATGGGACTCTCTTCTTTGAGTAAGAGCTGGACTGAGAAATTTTGGTGCTTTTCTTAGTTCATTCGCTATTGTGGAAGGATTCAACAAGCACCTGGCAACTCTACTGATCTAGTATCCATATCAAGTCAATATTTTATGCCTAGAGTGTAGACCCAGTCTTCTTCTAGAGGTAATTCTCAATTCATTGAACTATCATTTACGTAATCAAGAAGAAGTAGACTATCTAGGTCCCCTATGAAGGAAAATAGGAGCATAGTTCCATCTCCTTCAAGAGCCTAGTCTACTCACCCTCCAGCTAGATTCCAAGTTAGGTTTCAATATTCAAGAAGAAGCCTACGCATACCCAGAATTAACCTGAATACCCCTAACATGGCAAGGAAACTTCCTTTTGTCACATTTAATGGGGTTTGTCCTTTGGACCTAGCCCAGTATGATGATATCCCTACCTTAGCCTTAAAGGCTATCCCATTCTTCAATGGTGAAAACTCCACCACCCCTACCAAGCACATTCAAGATATTGTTAGCTACTGATCTGTCCATAATGTAACTACAGACAATGTGGTAGTAAGATTGCTAGCTTCTTCATTCAAAGGAAAAGTCCTCCAATGGTATAGAGGTCTCCCATCCAATTCCATCCACAACTGGGATGAATTGGGGACAAAATTATGTCATCATTTTGAAGACAAGAGTGACTACCTATCACTGATGAAGAAGCTAGCTACAATCAAGAGAGCCCCCCATGAATATATGGTGGACTTTAATTAGAGATTCCAAAAGACATGGGACAAGATCCCATTATTAGTGAAACCCTCCCCAAACACTGCATTCATTTATTATTTGAAATATTTGAATCCTGACATTGATGTCATGATTTAGTCCATGGGAGGGACTATGCTACTAGATGCATACAACGTAGCTATAAGGGAAGAAAACAACCTAATTCAGGCTGGGAAAATTGCTCCAAGGCCACCAATGCCTTTATTTCTAGAGGCCCCTATTATCCAGCCTATTGTTGCTCCAATTCCTACAACAGTCCACCCCGCTACTCCTCTAATTACACCTACAATTGAGAAAGAGGATGAGAAAGATGCTCTGATCATAAGATTAAGCAATCAATTGGTGTTGGCAAGAAGATAGCTGAAACAACCTAACAGGCCATATCAACCCTCTAACCAGACATATCAGCCATTCAATCAAAATTATTAGCAAGGTAGACCACAATATCAAGGTAATGTGCATAGGCCAAATCAGCCCAGTTACATCACACCTTGAATGATGTACACCCCAATATTGCTAGTACATCTGAGCCTCTTGTGCCCATATAGAATAACTTGGCTCAGGATAATGACTAGTGCTATCCATGTAATCAGCCCCACGATCAAAACTTGTGCCAAAGTGGACAATTCAGTCAGGATTTGACAGTGCAAATCTAGCCAATGAATTCAAAGCAGCAAGTTAGCTCTAGTCAAAAGATTGTGGGAGGGCATGAATAAATGCAAAATAATTCTACTCTAATGAATTGGACACATGATGATTGTTGTGGTGTCAATCAAGGTGTAGGACCAATAGCACACAACACAAGGGCCAAAAGAAGAGCCATTGAGGATGCATCAATACCTACAGCTAGTTAGGCATCTTCCTCTGAGGCATCCCAAATGGCTACAAATGAAGGAGTGGTAGCCAAGACTCCTTCAAAACAAATAGATTAGATTGTTGGTAAGGAAAATTTAGTGCCAGAAAAGCAGCCCCAGACCAATCAACAGTCAAATGGTCACAAAGGTATCCCAAAAAGTTAGTCAGATTCCCTTCAGCATAGTTGATCAGATCAAAAAGACTAACCTAAATGTCACTATGTGGGACACTCTGTTAATCCCAACTCAGAGAGGTTTACTTCAGGAAGCCTTAACAAGCTTCATTTAGCCTGTTGTGGAGACAACAAAAGAAAAGACAGCTACCCCAACAAACCTGTGCCAACCCAAGGAGGAAACCAACAAAAGAAAAACTAGTAAGCCTCCTCCATTCTATTTTTCCCTAATCATTGGTGACAAATTATTACATAATTGTATGATAGATTGTGGGGTGGGTACTTTTGTTATGCCCAAAAACATAGCTGATAGGTTAGGCATTGAATATAAGCCTGTGAATAAGGGGGTAGTGCAATTAGATGGCACTATTGTTAAAAGAGTGGGTGTGATTAAAGATTTGAAACTCACTCTACATGTGTGTCATGGCTGCTCTATTTCACAAAATATCTCAGTCATAGACCTCCCTACATACTTTGACATATGCCTATCTAGGGACTTCACTGCCCAAATAGGTGGGTACCTATCTTCTGATTGGTCCCACATGTTGTTCAGAACTAGATATGGCACTAAGGTGACCATTAAGGCTGAAGCTATTGCTAATGATCATATAGAGCCTTATACACCCATCCCCTTGGACATGAACTACACAATCCATGAGTTGGAGGAGGATGACAACAGTAGGCATGAGGCTGCAACACCAGTGGAGGAAATCCCTGATATATTGTTGGATGAGTGGGTAAATTATTTTCAATTTGATACTCCTGACCATATAGAGGAAATAGGGTTGGGTACTTACTATATCCATGCAGAAGATGCCACCATCCTTAATCTTGAAAAGGAAACATCAGATCCAAAAGGGATATGGCAGATGTATTTTGATGGCTCCAAAAACAAAAATGGAGCAGGTACTGGGGTTGTATTGATTTCACCCTAGGAAGAGAGTTATTTCTCTACATTCAGATTATAGTTTAGTTGTACCAACAATGTGGCTGAGTATGAGGCCTTGATTCAGGGTATATAGTTGGCACAAATGAGAGAAATAAAAGTTTTACAAGCATTTGGTGACAGTGAACATGTTATCCACCAGATCAGATCTCAAAGTACTTCAAAGAATGACTTGCTCAAGTCATATAAGCACAGAGTCTGGGACCTGATTGAAGACTTTGATGCCTTCAATATCTAGGTAGTGCCCAAACAAAGAAACAAAGATGTTGATAGACTGGCTACAGTTGGTGCCCAGTTTGACATTCCTCATAATGTCAAGCAAAATTCAGATCAGCATGTAAAGATTGTTGTCAAACTTGTTATGCCTGACAATGTGATAAGTTAGCAAGTATTTTAAAGTGACCAACAAATTGTGAATTTCTTGCAAGATGAGGCAGAGTTTACTGCTAAAAATCAATCAGTATTGCAAGAGCAATATGGTGACCAGGTGATCAAGCTGAAGACCAATAAGTTGCCCAGATGATTGATCACTTTAGAGAGCATATTTGGTGTTGATGATCAACCTAAGAAGGAGAAAATGAACATGACATTAAAAAAGAAGGACTATGAAGAGGTGGAGATTTCACAGGGCCAATTCCTAAAACATAGCAAGGTATGTGATCAAGCTGAGAGGTAAGGTTTTATTGAACTTTGTAATGAATTTGATGACTTAATAGCCTGAGATTATAGAGATCTGAAATGTTTTGACCCTGGTTTAATCCAACATACCATTGATCTAGACCCCAATGCAAAGCTTGTCCACTAGAAAAAAAGGTTGGTCAATCCGAAAATAGAGCCATTAATGAGAAAAGAGCTATCCTAACTCATAGAGGCTAAAATCATTTATCCCATTAAGCATTCCTCCTGGGTAGCTAACCTTGTTCCAGTTAGGAAGAAAAATGGGGAAATTAGACTGTGTGGACTTTAGAGACCTAAATAAGGCCTCCCTCAAAGACCACTATCCACTCCCTTCCATGGAGCAGATCCTCTAGACAGTAGCAAGAGCTGAAAGATTCTCTCCTAGATGGCTACTCAATCTATAACCAGATTCTTGTAAAAGAGTCGGATCAGTACAAAACAACCTTTACCACCAAGTGGGGTACTTTGGCTTATCAAAAAATGCCATTTGGGTTGACCAATGCTGGGTCAACCTTCCAAAGAGCAATGGATTTGGCCTTCAAAGGCCATATCAATGATATTATTTTAGTGTATCTCGATGATTTGATTGTATATTCCAAGCATGTAATTGACCACCTGGGTCATTTTAGAAAAGTCTTTAAGAGGTGCAGGAAATATGGAATATCATTGAATCCAAAAAATGTTTATTTGCTATCCCAGAAGGTAAATTGCTGGGACATATGGTCTCAAAGGAAGGATTGGCCATTGATTCAGAAAGAATCGGCGCCATTCTAGCTCTTCCCCTTCCCAGTCACAAGAAAGGTCTACAAAGTTTCTTGGGAAAGATCAACTTTGTGAGGAGGTTCATACCTAATTTTGCTTCAATAGCAAAGCCCCACACAACCATGCTGAAGAAGAATGTTGCCTTCACATGGTCAAAAGAAGGTAGGAATAGTTTTGAAGTTGTTAAGCAAACCATTGCATAGGCTCTGATGTTGATAAACCCCAACTATGAGAAGGATTTTATCCTTTATGGCTTTGGAGGCAAAGAGGGCATATCAGCAGTCCTAACGCAACAAAATGAAGAGAAATTGGAACAGCCAATTGCTTTCTTCAGCTAAACTCTCGAAGAATATGATCTGAATTATGATTTTGTTGAGAAGAAGGTATTTGATGTAGTGAAAGCACTTAAAAATTTTAGACATATGCTTTCAAACAACAAAATAGAGTTGGTGGTGAACCACCCTGGCATGAAAGAATTTGTTTTAAGTAGAGATATCAATGAAAAAGGGCTAGGTGGATCACAAAAGTAATGGAATATGATGTCAACATCAACATCACCAAGCTAGTGCAAGGCAAAGGCCTGTGTGAATAGATGGCCATTGATGTTGAAGCCAGAAATGACACTGTGTGTCCAAGGGCAAGCACAACCAACTGATTCCCACACTCCAACTAAATGGTATCATGACATGGTCACATTTCTACAGTCAGGTAGATGCCTAGATGGATTGGATTAGGCCAAAAGAAGGTATTTCTAGCTCTAATCCATTACTTATGTTCTTATTGATGGTGTCTTGTTTAGAAAATACATCAATGGAGTTCTTCTTAGATGTATTGCACAAAATCAGACCTATAGGGTATTAGAAGAATTTCACAATGGTCCTGCTGGTGGCCATTAATCTCCAAGAACAACTGATGTCAAGATCATGTGGGCTAGTTATTATTGGCCCAATTTATTCAAAGATGCCCATAGATGGGTAAGAGGCTGCAAAGAATGTGCATTCTTTGCAGGTAAACAAAGGTTGGCTGCTCTCCCCCTTCATCCAATTCAGACTGATCAGCCATTTGCTCAATGGGGTTTGGACTTCATTGGAATGATTAATCCACATTCCAGTGCTGATCATAAGTGGATTTTAGTAGCCATGGATTATTTTACTAGGTGGATAGAGGAAGTTGCATTAAAGGATGCCACAAAGGCCACCATTCTAGATTTCCTTAAGGGGATAGTCACCAGGTTTGGTGTTCCATTCAGCATTATTTCTGACAATGCCAAAGCCTTTGTAGGCACAAAAATTAGTGAATGGGCACTTAACTATGGAATTTACTTAAAGACATCATCCAACTACTACCCCCAAGGGAATAGCCTGGCTAAATCCACAAACAAAAACCTAATCAGGATCATCAAGAGGATAGTGGATGATAATCAAAGAACTTGGCATTCCAAGTTGAAGACAACTCTCTAGGCTGATAGAATTACTCCCAAGAGGGCCATAGGCAATTCTCCTTTCATGCTTGTTTATGGAAAGGAAGCAAGGCTTCCATGATTATCATTAAAGTTACCTTCCCTTGAGCTGGCACAATAGCTGGAGCTACTAGAAAATGATGCCATAATAGTCAAGTTGGCTGAGTTGATGGAGCTTGAAGAAAAAAGAGACGCTATTATGAATACTCTTGAGGCTAACCAAGATTAGGTCAAAATAACTTTTGATAGAAAATCAATTGATAAAACACTCAGTGAGGGATATTTGGTGTTGAAATGGGATGTAGATAAAGCCAAAGCTGGGAGACACTCAAAATTTGATGCCATGTGGTGTGGCCTGTACATTATTACCAGCTACAAATAGGCCAATGCATTTCAACTTTCCAAGCTAAATGGAGAGGTTTTGCCAATCCCAGTCAATGGGATTTATCTCAAACCTTGCTTTTAGCATGGTGGTGGGATTCTATAAATATGTTAGGTGTTTCCTTTTAATAAGTGCTTTTGCACAGGCATCATTCTCATTAGGAGATTGTTTTCCTTGTTTGTTTTGCCTTTTCTTGTTTCTTGGAGGGTGTGTTCAATTTTGTGTTGGTCTGGCCAACCCCTTTTCTTGTTGCTATGCCCTTTAACTCTGTGTCAATAGATTGATAAGGCCTTTGGATCCCAGTGTTTAGTAGGCAAACACCCCTGCATAGTCACCAAAATGTTATCCTATTTTGCCTATTGGCCAAATAGCATAAAGATCCATGAGATCCTAGTATTCCCACCCTTTGAAATGCAAGAGAAAACCACCCAAAATGGCTAAGTCCCAAAAACCTTTAGTTTTCCTTGTGTTTTTTTTCCTTTTTGGAGTTTCAGAGTTCAAAGTTCTTCCCTTCGCCCTACCATCCTAATCATCTCAAAACTTAGCTTTGTTTCTTTGTATTCGGCTAAGTGTTTCGGACACCGGACTTTAGGCTTTCTCTCTTCCGCATTCTCTTTTGGAAGGATGAAGGATGGAGGTCGGCTTGCCAAAGCCCGACAAGTAAAAGCTCTATGTATGTCAGAGGTCAGAGTTTGAGCTTCTCACCTTCTATCTTCTTCATAAAAGGTGTAAGGTGGAAGGCTTGACGACTGACTACCAATGGGCCACATGGCATATTCTGGTTCATTTCTGCCATTCTAAAGAGATTATTTTATTAAGGCAAAAGGAGACTGTGGAACCGCAGAAAGCTACCAAGTAGTAGTGATGTTATCCTTGGGAAGGAAGGTTTGGGACCTGATTTCCACTTCTTTTCATTCAAAATATCTCAAAGTGTTTCAGGGAGTCAGACTTCGGTCTTTTCTTCTTCCCTCTTCCTTTCTTTTGGAAGGAGGAACGCTGAAGGCCCAAACTCTAAACTCTGTCGACCCTTTGCAAAAGCAACTTAGTCTTCAAACTTGTGGGGCTCAGACTTTCTCTCTTCTTCCTTCTTTGAGAAGGCATACGGTGGAAGGCCTGAGGCCCGATCTCCGCTGATTTCATAAAATTAACTGAGTGTTACGGAGGCAAAGTTCAGGTTCTACTTTCCAAACAACAATGTAGTGGTGAAGGCTTGACCCCCAAAGCCCAATGATTTCTCTTCTCTTAGACTTCAGAGATTGGGGTTTCCTCCTTCACCTTACCAAGCCCAATCAATGGAAGATCGATCAAAGGAAGTCTGATATGTCAAAGACTGACCTTTTTGCCTTCCAGAGGTATTTTCCACTGTTCAAAATGTGATGGGACTGCTCAGCAACCCTCTTGGTTGCCATTAATGCTTCTTCAGAGCCCGATGTCTTGTAGAAGACGGATTCCTCACTTCCCCATGCTATTGTAGCCTCATTTGCATTAAATCCTTATACACGTAGTATGGGTGAACACTCTTCTTTAGTAGATTTCATGGGTAGAGCTATGTGGGTGTGCTCCAAGGACACTGAAATGAAGTTATTACAGCATGGGCAACAGTTCTTTCTTGTTGACTTCTCATTCCATGTCCATGGCTACTACAGTGCGATGTGTAAAGCTATATATGCATGTAAAAGGATGTAATTTTGTTAACTATTCTTCTGGGCTATTACGATGGGCAGATTATTTGTTATTTTCAAACCTTGTAATGCACCTACAGAACCAACTAGATGTGATACATTATGTTCTTCCTGATCCTTTGATGTCTCTAGTTGATTGTTCACCAATGACTATAGGTGGTTATTCTGTGTCTACTCTTCTATAACAGATTATCTTCCCTTTGTAATGGCTATTTAGCCTTCATGATCAATATAATCACTGATATTTTGCCTCTCTTATGATTTTGTTATGTGTTTACTTGAAACCTGTAAGCTTATTCTATGGATAGAATGGTCCCTCTTGTAGTTACAAATTTCTAATTTGAACCTCTGCTAAAGCTGTAAGTCTGTGTGAGTTTCTTTTAGTATTTGAGGTCATTGTTGTGTTATATTAGTTCCAACTAAACACACTAAATCTTGGTGCATTGCCTCCCTTTTGATTTTTAGTCTCCTTCTCTCCCTTTTCCCTAGTGATCATTAGTATAGGTTTAGTTGATTACTCTAAACCTTAAGTTCAAAAAGAGGAACCAACCTTCTCTGGAGATTTGGTCTCAGCTTCAAAAGTCCCACACCTTGAGACCAATCCCATGTTACCCTGAAATTGTTGGAATCGTCAAAGCTCCAATAAAAGGGCACAATTTTAGGTGATAACAAGGACCTTGGTCCCTAAAGGCACTTTTGCAACCACGATGAAGTAGTTTGAATTCCCATTTGAATCTTGACTCCGCTTACCTTAGAAAAAACCTTTGTGTATAAATGTTCCTTCGGGACTTCGGGTCTTGAAGGCACATTTGGAACTTACATCGCAGGGTTAGTTTCCTCTCAGAACCCCACTCTGACCTGTTTCAATAAAAAAACTTAAGTGTCGAAAGTGTTCCTTTAGGATCTCAGGTCCCGAAGGGATTTTGGAACCAATCTCAAAATTTTGGATCTCCCCAAAGTTCTACCTCTTAGAGTGTTTTAACTTAGAAAATATTTTTGAAATATTCCTTCTAGACTTTGAGCCCCAGTAGATCTTTTGAACCATGTTTTGAGATCTGGTTTCTTCTCGGATTCCCAGTTTCCACACAATAGAAGAAACTTAGAAAAAAAGGCGATGTTTCTACAGAACTTGGGGTCTTACAAGAACATTTTGAATTGATCCTAAAGTTCTTAGTTATGTCAAACTCCCACTCTTTGATAAATAAAGAATGATTCATGTGGAATTTCAAATCCTGATAAAACATTTGCATCAGGAACATTCAGCCCAATTCCTTCCGTGATCCTGATTTCTGCCAAGAGAGACCAAACTACAAAGAACCTAGGCTCGAAGGTGAATTCTAACCAAGAACCTATTGGTTCTTGGTTCCAAAATCCTCCTATGGCCTGTAAACCCACCATAGACCAAAATACATGAAATGTGTAGAGTTCAAAGGTTTTTCTTAGAATTTCTTGGGTTTCTTATGTTTGTGCTTTGCATTTTTAGGAGTACTAAATGTTTAAGAAGAAACTATCATATTGAGTAGTGGAGGAGCCAATTTCTGAGGAAAGATCAGTAGATGAAGAGAAAGGGGAAGTAGTTTCTAAAGGAGTGGTGGAGGTCCTGGTAAGAAGAAGAAAGAGAAGAAAAATGAGTTTCTAGAAACTATGAAGTATAAATTTCAAGGGGTGCCAAAAACTTGTCTAAATTCACAAGTGATTTAATGAATATAATAGATATAAACATGGGGCACATAGATTTGGAAAAATTTAAGGCAAATACCTTTAGTGAGGATCCATCTCATATAGCCAAGAAGATAGAAGAATCTAAACTTGCTCATGTGGCATCATTTCCATTTTTTGTCCAATGCCTAGAGTTAATTCTTACCATTACCCAATACTACAACCTTGGTAGCAAAGTATGTTATGACTCTAATGGAAACCTACTTTTGGACCTCACACCTCCAATGGTCAGGATAGCATTTGACTTACCTCTTTATGGGGAATTTAGTTCTTTATTTGTACAGGAAGCTTCTAAGGCCTTTGAGAAAAATAGGACTGACAATTTGAAGCACTTGAATAGACAATGGTTAAGGGTTGAAAAAAAATATGTAACCAAGATCCCTGGGAAGCTCACTAGAGCTAAATTCAAAGGATAAATTGGGGGTATATTAACCTTGTTGAATAGAGCATTTGGAAAGGATGACTCCAAGCCCTATGACACTTAGATGTTTTAATACATCAAAATTATACTGAAAGGAACTATTCATCTTGACTAGGGAGCTAGGGTCTCCGACCAAATTCATGAGTAATTGGTATCTGTAATCAATACTAAGAAATTTTATGTCTTCCTACATTGTATACTTGGTAGCCAAGATAGGAAACTTTCTTGCATTGATTACACATGGGATCAGAGGAGATTTTTTAAGTCAACACAGAATTTTGGTATTTTATCCCCAGTTGGAGCTAAAAGAGGCAGAGAAGCACTTCAAAAGGGTCAGTGATGCCTTCTTGTATGCTATTATTACTTAACTGACTACTGATATTAGGTGTAGAATGTCAGATAGAGCAATGGGATTGGTCAGGGGATGGGGCTAGTAGTACATTTGGTCCACTTATATCTAAATTGCTAAATTTACGAATGCCCCATTCTTGCTACCTAGGTATTATAGTGACAAAATGATTCTTATGGAATTTTACAAGAAAATCGTTGAAGTACATTTGTTGTTAGTAGGCAAGAATAAGTCTAGTATTAAATACCCTTTCACTTTGTGGTTCTATCCTTTTCCAACCTTTCAGGTACCCAAGACATCAACTAAGGAGTTGTAAGCATTGTATTTAAATCAATATACTACTAGGGATGATTTGATCCTACAGGAAGATTAAAGCAAGTATTCCCTACAATGGGATTCCATCATTGACATGCTTTGGAGGAATTTTGGGCCAACTGCAAGGATGACTTTCAAGTCAAGAAAAAGAGTTATTGTAGATTGACAACATTTCAATTAAGGGCATTTGGAATCAGAAATGATATTCCTAAGGAATTGTGTGATGATGGTCATATACTAAACCCTCAGTATGATGTGAAACATGTTGACCAAAAGACATTCGACCAAATTGATTGGTCCTTAAAAGAAGATGTGTCATTGGGATCATTAAGTGCAAAAGTGCTAGATTTCATCACTACATGGCTAGACAAGAGGATTCAAGACCTTGGGTAGGAGTGAAGGATAAAGGTAAGAGGAAAAAGGAAACATCTACCTCTAAGACCGAAACTTACAAAAGGCATAAGATATCTAAAAGGAAAAAGACCTCTGAGAACCCTTCATGTAGAATAAAATGAGAGGGTCAATTGAAACTCCTTCAAAAGAGGAGGTGGCATCATTGTTTGGGGATGCCTTCAAGAAAACCTCCATTACTTACAAGGCTATTGAAGTAGGAATAGTTGATAGGTTAAATGTAGTCTCAATGACTCAAGTTATTCCTCTGGGACAAGCTTTGGGCCAAGTTCCTAGAGAAGGCAAGGAAGTTGTTCCTCAAGAAAATCAACAAACAACAGCTGAGCCTATAGATCAAGCACAAACATAGGTTCCTCCTCCTACTGCAAAAGAGACACAAGTGCCTGAATCAAGAAAATCAAGAAAATCAGTGGAGCAGGAAACCCAAAAAGAAGAATTACTGTCTCAAGGACCAATGATTGATATTTTTGAAGAAGACACTTCCTCACCTTCTGGGCAAGAAGAATAGGTGAAAACTAATAAGGAGACAGGAGATGATGGTGCTCAAGAATAGTTGGATCAACAACATACAAATACTTCTACTTAAGAAGGTGGACAACAAGAATAAAATGTTGCACAAGAAAGTGAGCAACCAGAAGATCAAGCATATCAAGAAGAAGCTTTTTCAGAACAAGAGACTTATGAAGAAGAGCATGAGGAAGATAAGAATGATCAGGTGGATATAAGTCCAGTAGTACAACAAGATGTTCTTTCTCAGTTCCAACTTTCTCAAGGAGAAACCTTTGCAAAAAAAGATGAAACCAATCAAGAGCAATGTCATGAGAAGAAGGATCAAAGGGGTTTAGAAGAACATGAAGAGCTTAAAAGTCAAGAGGATCCAATGGGAAACATCACTGATGACTTTCCACATAAAGACCAAGAGAAAGAGTAGGAGGAAGAACATGTTTTAACATTTGAGGAACACCATGAATTGATTAAAACAATTGAGCAACAAACAAAGGATGTTGATTCGTCCATATTGAACATATCTACTGAAGAAGAAAAGGTTAATCAAGAAGAAGAGTTTTTGCACCAAGAAGAAACAAATGAAGAGGAAAAGAAAAGGTAGGAGGAAATTTTGAACAAGGAAACCCCTGGTAATGAACAAAATAGAGACACAAGTGAAGAGGATAAGTCATTGCAAATAGTTGTAATAGCTTCCACTTGGTTAAAATTGAATTTGGAGAAGAGACAACGGGTATTGGTCAAGCCACTAAGTTTGCAGGACATGATTGTAGAGGTTGAGAAGAGTAGACCAAGGAAGAAATCTAGAACTCTCTCAACCATCAAGATGAATGAACATGGAGAAAGGATTGTTGAAGTTGCCCGTCCTGTTCTGGATAAAGGTGACAGGGATCTTTTTCCCTTTGATTATCAAATAAAAAAGGTCAATATGGGTAAGTAGATCTAGGAGGAGGAAATATAATCTTTAGGCTCAATAGTGGATGTTGTAAAGCCCATAATGCAAAAGGACAATCAGATAAAGTATGAACTCAAGCTGTAACTAACCCAAATGAAGACATTTATCAAAGACCTCTTAACTCCCATATCTCAGCAACAGGATGCTACAACTGAGATTCCAATTTTAATGACAAAGTAGGAGGTCGATGCATTACATGCTATGAAGGAGATATCAACTATAGTAGACAGATGGGTTTCTAACTTTTTGATCGAGGCTAATAAGGATTTTGATATTGGGTATATATATTATGAACAAGCCTATCAATTGGAAAGGCAAGTAAATTCTTTTTTAGATAATATCGAGGAAGAAAAGAAGTTGGCATAGAATCTAAAAAATTTCAAGGAGTTGAAAAGAATGGGCCCAAAAGAGATGGTAAAGGAGGACATTCTTGAAGATGAGCAGATAGATTTTGTCAACAAGACAATAGAAATAATAAATTACAAAATTGAACAATTGTCTGAGTATAGTCCTTCAATGCTAATGATGATCAAAGAATTGTATGAAATCTCTTCCAATTTTAAATTTTCTGTGGGAAATGTAGTTGGTGCAGAACTCCTTTTGGATGATAAGAAAATGTTAGATACTTTGGCTACTACCAAAGCTTCTTTCAAGAAGAAAATGGAAGATATGTTAAAAATCCTAGATGGTTTGGATGAGAATGTATTAGACAGGTATGTGGACACTAAGGTGCATTTCAAGCTCATCTAGGAAAATATATCAAAATTAAGGAAAAAGGTCAGCTATGTGGTCAAAAGGTTTGAGACCTTCAAGTTTAGATTACAATGATTAGATGGACCAGATGAAGATAGAGTGGGAAAATTATTGTCTAATTTTGAAGAGTTCATACAGAATAAAGCCTCCAACAATGCGCCTAGTTGAGAATTCAATTTTTGGCTCATAAAAAATCTTTTGTAAAGATTATTTGATTCTTTATTCATTATAAAAAGGGATCTTCTATTTTATAAAGTGGACTCTACATTCTTTTTGCATGAGGATATCTCTTCATGGAGCATTGGGACTTTTTACATATTGACTTTTAAAATTCAAAGCTCTGAATTTGCATGTAAGTTTGAAATCTTTAAGTAGATTTGCTTTCTTTAGTCGCATGCATGTTTTTTTGAAAAAGAAAAAGATGGGGTGTTGCATGTGCTTTCTTCTAGAAGCAATCATGTTTTCTTTTTGTCTATAAAAGGGAAGGACATATTCCATTCAAAGGGTCCATTGGTTGATGAATAACGTTCTCGGTCCATATAGCATTTCAGTTAGCATAGCATAGTTTTCACAACATTTTAGATTAGAGGAAGAAGTCTTGAGAGTGTAGTTTCTTGCTAGATTTGTATACTTGAATTGAAGAAATCAATACTGTGATGTAGAAAAGAGATCACAAGCCTAAGGAGTTAAGCAATTTCATCCCTCTTCTACAAAACATTGGGGCACAAACCGAGCATGGCTTCTACCCAAGGAGGAGAACCAAACTACAGGTGTTATGCCCTTTTGTTGTATATAGAAAGACTAACCAAGTTCAACCAAAGCCTAACAAGAAAGACAAGACTATGATTAAACCATAAAATGATGAATAACAGACTAATACTAACTACCAGAAACAAACCCCAGAGATCAGACTACACAACAAAGGTAGGGAAGTAGTTCAGAACCTATAGAATATAGCATAATTGACTGGGACAGGGCTGCTTGGGTGCCCTGGACCATTTCTAGGGTTAGGCATAACTTCAAACTTTGTCGGATCTGTATTTGTTTGCATTGTCTTCTCTCTGGAAATCAGCCTCCTCGCTTGTTCTCCTCACCTGCACACACAAAAAGAGGGAAAATGTTGTGAACTGTTTTAATGGTTTTCCTCATTCAAACCTTGTGTTGGTGTTCCCACCTCCACAAGAACGGTTGATAAGATCCAAGGGTGCATGCCCAAGTAGGGCAAAGGCCAAATTTGCAATAATATGATAGATAATGATGATAAATGATGATAATAATAATGAGATGTCCAACCTTAGTTGATGAAGACTTAACACCAACAAAGGAAAGTGATGAAGAGGGCTTCAAACTTCTTTCAAAGACTGCAAACAACTTCAATAGCATTCACAATTAGAACACAATCAAAACATGAAGAATCCTTGAGCATAGAACATCACATGAGAGCAATTTTGCATTCATTCGACTAGATGTAAAATGAACTACAACACTCACTTAAATATGCATTCCCACTTACCTTCAGCAAATAAAACTTTAGGCTGACAAATACTAACTAGAGGAGTGTTCCAAGCTGACACCACGAGTTGGGGCTAAAAATCCCAAGTGGGACTAGGGTGCTTGGGTGCCCTGGACCTTTAGACCATAAGCTTCAAAAAGTATCTTTTAATGGGGGCTTAGTCAGTCCTAAGTTGATTATGTCAGGTTTATTTGTCCGGATTAGGATATTCATCGTTTAGATCTCAAAAAGGTGTAAAAATGGGTCTTAATTAGCAAAGGCAACAAAATAGGTCCAACCTAGGAGCTAAACTAGGTGTAAAATGCTAGTGTACACATTTTACGATGCTACATTTAGCCCCCACTTTAGTTTGGGTATGAACTTACGTTTGAACTCATACTAAAGGGATGAACAAAGCACACAAATATAAAAGACCAAAAACTTCCACCATGTTGTGGACTACAAGTAGCTCCCAAACTTAGGATCCTAAGGTTGGAAGCATATAAGAAAAGAGAAAACACGCAGGACATCGCAACATTAATTGACACATACACAGAGTACTAAAAGCACGCATAGGAATACACGTGGAAGACATGTAATACATGAAGGTAATGCACACTAAACACAAAGCATACACATAAGACACAAAGTATACACATAAGACACAAAGCATACACAAAGAGAACACAATGAATACACATAGAACAAACACACATGACAAATGACTCTGACGCTAGCTTGCTCTGTCACTAGGGGTCATGTGAAGAGGAGTGCCACCATGAATCACACACTAGTAAGGACTGTTGAATTACTAGGTGACCATGCTAAGTCACATGAAGCACACGGGATAGCCAACTACGTTGCACTAGGTGGCTCATGGACCAAAGAGGAAACATCACAACCTAATGAGGACCGCCAAATCACCAGGCAAGTTCCCTACCAACAAGCAAATATACATCCAAAAGAGTGCATAGCACTATGTATGCCCCCACCTTAAAGTGATTGCTAACTTCTATCACAAAGCAATTACCTTAAGGTACAACAAATCACAAACAGGTATGAGAGCTTTCCAGTAGCACATGCCCATAAGGGATGTATTTTCAAAGAACTACATTGCACAAAGGGATTTCCCCCACAAAAGACAAACCAAGGTGATGCTAAAGCATGATACATAATGGCTTGTGTAGTCATGGTATGATGCCAAACATAGAAACAAGGTGCCACATAAGTCAAAATACAAAAGAAAAAACAAGTTATACAAAGTAATAACACAAAGGGATCTACCAACTGGCATCAGTATAGGAATGGTTGTATATAAGAGACGTCCCAAGACCATATATATATATGGAATTGTCATCATCTACCAACTGGTAGAACTATGGAGAAAAAGGAAGAAGTAACACATGAAATCAAAGTAAACATCCCTTGGGTCAACAAGGGAGAATGCCAAAACATTCTACACCTTGCATCATGCCCAAAGGACATGCGACAACAAAACAAGTTATGACATATAGAAGAATGATGATACAAATAGAGAGAATGTCACCACATATTTCGGTCCCTTTGTATCCTTGCATCTACAATGGTGTTAAGGGTCATCCAAAGAGAACTTAAAAACACAACAATAACAACACATAAACACAAATAAAGCATCAAGAAACACATCACGGGGGAAACACAATCACATACATACATAACACAGAAAATAAGGTACCTCTCATATGAGTCAACCTAAAGAAAGTCATCTTCCTCCCAATCTAGTTCCTTATCCATTTGAAAAGGAGGACAAGATGCAAGAGGAACTATAGCACAAGAGGTATAAGGTACACTAGCCATACCTGTATTATCTTCAGAATTTCTATCAGAATGTAGTACAATAGGCTCCATAGCAGCTTTTGAAGCTTCTTCTTTCTTTGCAGGAGACACAAGAGTAGTAGCTGTCTCTTTGGTGTCCATTGGTGATAAACACTTGTGAGGATGGAAATTCTCCTCTTCTATGGCAAGGAGAACCATAGAACGACAACGCTTCTTTCTTTCTCGTGCAATCTTATTACGCTTAGCTTTATTCGTGATGTTCTTGAGAAGAACCATAGTATCTTCCAACGTGAGTTCCTTTTCTTCCTTTGCTTCATGAACATTAGAAGAAATAGGAAAAGCTACCGAAGACTAGGAGACTACGGAAGAAGGCTTCCTCAATGTGGGATGCTCTTCCTTCTCAACTTGTGAGGCATGTGGAAGTACAGTAGCATCCTCAAGTGGTTGAGAAACCTCAGGAAATAAAACCCGTGCAACCGATTGATTACCACTAGTCTCTGGAGAGGTAGGTGGGACAAAAGTTATATTGCGGTTGCGAGGAGGTTTGTTTTGTGCACCAAGGTTGCCTCATTGTCCTTTAAGGGATGGTGGAGGGGGAACCTTGACATATCTACCAGATGCTTGGGGACGGGGAAGAACCTTTGATTCAAGCTTAGCCTCATTCACTACTTGTGGGATAAGAGGAATTACAACCAAAGCCTCATAAGATTGAGGAGGTTTGGGAACATCACCAAGAGGAATATTACTAAGAGATAACTCATCTATATGATGTGCTTTAAATTTTTTATATGACAAGAAGAATAAATCATCTCTCTCTCAAGTGACTCCTACTGGTTGTGGCCACAAGTAGTCGAGTGAAAACACTCCATTTCAAGCAATGGGGCGATACTGACTATGATGTACAACATGCACTCACCCTTAAAATGGAAACTTCAAACACTTATGATACATAGAGGGGATCACTTTCATGGAGCAGAGCCATGGGTAGCCCAAATTCACATCAAATAGATCCAATATAGGAATGCTGACAAAATGAACGTCCAAGGCTCTTGGCCCAACTTTAAATTCAAGAGTTAAAACACCAAGGGTTGGATGGATGGACCCGTCATGTGCTCTAATAGCCACCTCTGATACCTCATATGTATCTCGATGCAAACCATGCATGCAGAGAAACTCTTTAGTTACTACATTCACCATAAATATAGGATCAATTATAGCACCCTGAATAGGTTTATCATTGATTCAAATAGTAATACAAAGAAGTCCATTAGGAGCTTCAATAGTGGCATCATGTGGAGTAAAAGATATACTAGGTTCCACATTTACTCACTCTTTATGAGGGTGAGCATCTACCATGTAGATATCTACATTACAATATTCATTGTGAAGGATATCCACAACATTAGATTCATGATGAGGTAAAGGATCAGTATATATCTGAAGGTTTTGATTAGGAGTTGGGCCACTGATTTATTCCCTTTATCATTAACACTGGAAATCTGGATGACATTGGTATCGATGAGATCTTGAACTTCATGTTTTAGACGCATGTATTTTTCAGTGTCATGACCAATAGAGTAGTGGAATTGAGAAAAATCCTTCATATCATAGGATGTTTATTGCATCCTACTTGGATCGAGAGGTCTAACATGTGGAAGCTTGATGAGATTGTTTTGTAAAATTTGTGTCATGATAGAATGAAGAGATTCAGTTATAGGTGTAAAATTTCTTGTTTTTGGTTTCAAATTATAAGAGGCGAAAGCAAGAGATGACACTACCACCACATGTCTTCTAATGTTATATGGTGAAATTTTGTTTATCTTGATGAAATTCTTGTTTTGTGTTTTAAAAGAATGATTATTAGAGCCTTTGGATTGACCAACTAGAGTTGATGAGGGATTATACTCATACTGACTAACCGAAATTTGATAATCATGAAGAGCCATGCAAAGATGAGTGAATGAATCATACCACATCAACAATATCTTATCATGGATGTGAGGTTGTAATTTCCTATGAAGATTCTTTACACATTAGCATCTAGAATAGAATATTGGATTTGTGAAAAGAGGGCTTGATAACGTCCCATAAAATAAGTTATTTTCTCCTTCATTCCTTGTTTACAATGAACCAAGTCCGTCAAAGAGACTTGAGGTCCAATAAAGTGCTCAAGGAACTTAGTGACTAATTCTGAAAAATGTAGATATAGAGTTAGGAGGAAGCGCGCAAAACCAATCCAAGGTTGTGACCTTGAGTGGCCTAGGAAAGAGTTTTGCTAAGATCGCATCCTCAAAGTAGAAATCATTGCACATAGTGGTAAAAGTTGTCACATGGTTGCTAGGGTCCCCCTTCCCATTATATTTCTCAAAGTGAGAAGTCTCAAACTTCTCAAGCATAGGAGTTCTTAAGATAGAATAAGACAAAGGGCTATGAAGGTAATGTGTCATGATACTAGTTTTAGGTGGGCTATTACTCATGCTCGCCAATTGTTGTTGCATGGAGGTCATGTTTGTTAACAATTGGTTTATGACCGGGTCAGAAGCAGAATTAGGTAGAGATTGAAATAAAGGACTAGGTGATTGTGTATGAGTGGCCTTTTGAAATGTAATAGGTGGTTGAGATGTAGGTGGACTGATATTAGGTGTAGAGTTTGTGTAATTATAAGGAATGGAACCATACTAGCGAAGAGGATTCCCGAAAGGTAACCCAACACATATGGTAGCAATATTACTCAGTTGTGTAGTAGTGGTAAGAATAGTAGATGAATAAGTAAGCATAGGGAGTGAGGGTATGGGTACCGAAACTTGAGTCCCTGTGTGACTGGGAGAAGTTACATTTGTCATAATTTCAGCACAAAGTTAGTTGCTGACATAATGTTTTTATGCACTATGTGAGATAGGCCACGCAAGACTTCTACTCCCTCTTGTCCCTCAAGAAACAATCCTCTAATATTCTCAATGACAGAGACAACCTCCTTAGCTATATGTTCCTTGCTCACAAATTGTTGAAAGTTAGCCAACTCCATGTCTAACTTTTGAATTTAGGCTTCGGGAACATGAGCAATAAGGTCATCAATATCGATGGATTCTTGAGCAATTGATGTTTTAGGGATAAGTGCAGTAAGAAGTTGTGTGACTTGATTAAGCATTTTAGATTTAGATGCATCAACATTAGAACCCATAATTTGAATACTTCTTCTCACAAAGGTATTAGAGTCAAGGCACCAGGTCACAAAGCTCATAAAGTGACTACAAGCTTTAATAACAAACAAGATGCCCAAATAGAATAAATTAATGATGTAACAAGAGAAAGATTTAAGTTTTCTTTTAAGCAAGGCAATAGCATACCACTAATCAAATTCAATTCAAATAAATACAACTGTGCTTAATGCTAAACACAACTTTCAATGCAACGAAATGACAATTATGCAATTTTCAAATCTAGGATGCAATTTTTTTCTTTTTCAATTTTCAAATCCAAAATGTAAAATGATTTAAAAAATAACTAATTAAAGGTACAACAAATGAAAATGGTCTAACCAATGTACCAAGATCTAAACAAATTTCAAATCTAAAAACCCTAGGGTCAAAACTAGCAAGATATTCTATCGGTGCAAGATTTTAACAAACCCTAGGTTGAAATTATGAAAAATTTAACTATGTATGAATGCATAGAAATTAAAGAACACCCTCCCAATTAGATCTAGGGTGATGAACAATTCAGATCTAAAAGCAAAAGGTGTAAGAAACAATGGGTTCACCAAAATGTGATGTAGAAAGGAGATCACAAGCCTAAGGAGTTAAACAAGTTCATCCCCCTTTTACAAAACATTGGGGCACAAACTGAACATGGCTTCTATCCAAGGAGGAGAGCCAAACTACAGGGGTTCTGCCCTTTTTTTGTACATAGAAAGACCAACCAAGTTCAACCAAAGCTTAACAAGCAAGCCAAGACTATGATTAAACCATAAAATGATGAATAATAGACTAATACTGACTACCAAAAACAAACCCCAGAGATCAGACTGCACAACAAAGACAGGGAAGTAGTTCAAAACCTATAGAATTTAGAAGAATTATCTGGGACAAGGGTGCTTGGGCGCCCTAGATCCTTTATAGGGTTAGGCAGAACTTTAAACTTTGTCGAACCTATATCCTTCTACACTGTCTTCTCTCTGGAAATCAGCCTCCCCACCTCTTCTCCTCACCTGTACACACTAAAAGAGGGAAAAGGTTGTGTTGTTTTAAGGGTTTACCTCAGTCAAACCCTGTGTTGGTGTTCCCACCTCCACAACGGCAATTGATAAGATCAAAGAGTGCATGCCCTAGCAGGGCAAAGCCCAGATCTACAACAATATGATAAATAATGATGATAATAATAATGAGATGTCCAACCTTAGTTGATAAAGACTTAGCACCAACAAAGGAGAGTGATGAAGAGGGCTTCAAACTTCTTTCAAAGCCTACAAATAACTTCAATAGCATTCACAAGTAGAAGACAATTCAAACATGAAGAATCCTTGAGCATAGAACATCACATGAGAGCAATTTTGCATTCATTCAGTTAGCTGTAAGATGAACTACAAAACACACTTAAATATGAATTCTCACTTACCTTGAAAAAATAAAACAACTTTAGGCTGACAAATACTAACTAGAGGAGTGTTCCAAGCTAACACCACAAGTTGGAGCTAAAAATCCCAAGTGGGACCAGGGCGCTTGGGCACCCTAGACCTTTAGCCCATAAACTTCACAAAGTGTCTTTTAACAGGGGCTTAGTGTAGTCCTAATTTGATTATGTCAGGTTTATTTATCAAGATTAGGGTATTCATCGCTCAGAGCTCAAAAATGTGTTAAAATAGGTCTTAATTAGCAAAGGCAACAAAATAGGTTCAACCTAGGAGCTAAACTAGTTGTAAAATGCTAGTGTACACATTTTACGACACTATAAATATAAAAGTTAGTTGTTGTCTTTCTAGGTCCATCTTTTTACATTTGGTGTCTTAAACTTGAATCTTTGTTTGATCATTTATTTAAGGGATATTGAATCTGAGCATACATTTTGAAATTGTCTTTAATTTGCGTGTGAAATAGAGTTGTTAAAACACAAAATTTACTTTATTTTAATTGAAATCCTTTGAATTTTACACTGGTAGTATGACTAATGGGGTTTAAAAATTGATCTAAATATTGTAGTTAAATCAATTTCTTTGGGTAAATTTATTAGATGAAGGTTAAAGTAGAAAGTATTGCACTATCTTATTGCATTCTGAAATAATTTATTGATCTTTCTTTATAAGCAGTAGAGTATGTTTAGATTAAATACATAGTTTGACTAATTTGTAAAACCATGCCCCTTGTTAAACAGTCTATATTGAACCCTTTGTTTGCACAACACGGTTGCGACCCAGCTCCCAGGACCTTGGAGATAATTGATTTTACCTATCAATTACCTTTTCAAGAGAGGTAAGTTGAATCTCATCTTACCCGTGTTGCATTGTGTCAATTTGGCCATCAACAGAGCTAAAATCATATCATAATATAATATATGTAAAGCTAGACATCCACATAAACAAGCAATAGGGGGAACGAGACCACTTCAACCAAAGGAAGGCACCTTCACAGGGTAGAATTTTCATGACTTGGGAAATTCGAAAATCTTCAAAGCTATCGTCGAATGACTTTTTAGGGAGTATGGGAATAATTAAGCTTGCATAGAGAACCACCCTATATGCAAAAATATAATGATTCCCCTAATACACAAGGCTCTATGTGGGTGTAAAAGTGCCAGATCGAAGAGAGGAACAAAAATACTTTTTCAAAAAAACCTTGGTTTGATGATGAGTGCAAGATAGCAAAAAGAAGTATGCAAGAATGTAGAATGGTCAAAGAAAGTAAGAAAGAGTACAAAAATTTATTATAGTGTAAAAAAAGAAAAGTATGTGAACACAAGAAGAGAGGAGTTGATCGTCCTTGGAAAACCCAACCCCAAAAACCTTTAGAAGGAACTACAACAAAAGATAATAAATAGAAAAAAATATCATAGGTTATCAATGGCTTGAATATGAAAAGTTTTATATGAGTGTGACCAAGATAAACATAGACCCGTAGTAATCAATGCAACTATTGAACTTTTTACCATTTAAGATATCAATCAAGGCCTAAAAATGTTGGCTAGAAGGAAAGCACAAAATATCAATGCACTACAAGCAGAGCATTTAAAATGGGGCATAGAGGTCCTTGCACCTTGTATCAAGTGCATCTTCAATAACATTATTCAATAGGGCTTCCTGGAAGACTAGATGGCTAGTAGTGTTATCCCTCTCCACAAAAGCGATGATATCAATAATCCATCAAATGACTCCACTATTATGGTTAACCCCCTCTTTGGAAAGAAATTTAGAAGCATGGTTGAACGTAGAATTAGCAATTGGGTATAAAAAGAGGGAAAAAGAGCTAAGGGATATGCTAGCTTTAAATTGAAACATTCCACTATTGATCATGGTGTTATCCTTAGGTTCATGATTGAAAATTATGGAATACCCAAGATGGTGAGGCTTTTTGCTACTTTGTAGACTTTAAAAAAGCCTTCGATACGGTACTGCATGATAAAATTTGAAAAAGGATGGAGGAACTTTGAGTTCTAGATGTGTTTAGAGAAACACTCCATAGCCTTTATGAACAAGTCAAGGCTAAAATTAGAGCTAGTGGTGGAATGTCATAGTGCTTTGGCAATGATATTGGTGTTAAACAAGGTTACCTACTTTCCCCAACTTTGTTTCAGCTATACATTGATAAGTTATAAGAGTGGATAAACAAGGCTAGGGGGGAGGGAGTTTAGTTGGCTAAGTATGTAATAAAGGTACTCTTATATGTGGATGATCTCATATTAATTGCTAAAACAAGTCATAGCCTTAGAGAACACTTGAGGGCACTTGAAATCTATTGTCAAGAGGTCAGGATGTAGGTGAGCACTAGCAAAACCAAAGTAATGATCTTTTTTATTGTGGAGAAGAAAGAAGTAAAGTAACTTTCTTTTTAAGGTAACCCGTTGGAAGTATTGGATGAGTACAAGTACCTCAGGCTTGATTTCCACAACAAGCTCAATTGGGAAACATGTAGAGCGAAAAGAATTCAAGGGGATTAGAAAGTGTTATACTCTCTTCGAAATAGATTTAGTAATGTAGAATTATGGGATTGGAAAACCAAGAAAATGCTTTTTGGTTTGCTTGTTATTCCAGTGATTCATAATGGGTGTGAAATTTGGGGCAACAACATGTTAGATTAGAAATGGAGACAGGTAGAAAGAATCCAGAAACATCTAATCATAAGCAGTTTCAAAATTAAGATTGTTGTTCTATACGAGATTTTATTGGTTGAAATGGGTACTTTCCATTTGGAAGCATCAGTGATGGTTCAACTGTTAAGCTACTTAAAGAAGACTAAAAATATGAAGAACCATCGTTGGCCTAGGCTAATTATGGAGGAACAGCTAACTAGAAGAAACAACACATGGATGAAGAAATGGGACATTAATATGCAAGAATGTCCAAATACTAATGAGGAAATAAAAAGGTTTGTGAAAGAAAAATTAGGAATGTCATGTGGACAAAACAAACTAGATGGAAAAAAGCTTACTAGATATCAAAGAATTTAACCCCACGTGAGACCATGAGGAAAAAGCCTACATTGAAGCAGATATTAAGTTGAAAGCAAAAATTGTTGATAGCCCAATTAAAGACTAGCTCACATCATCTTAGATGTGAAATTGACATATGGTTGATACCTAAAGAGGAGTGGGAAAAGAGCATATGTCTATTTTACAAGAAGAGAGTGGTAGAAACAGAATGGCACTTTGTCAACATTCGTACCAATTATGAAGACACCTTGAAAGTTAACAATTTAAGGCACTTATGGTCCTTCCATACTTAAAACTGCAAATACAATACTTCTCTTCCTGCTTCCTTCTTTCTTTGGCAAAGCGTCACCTCACTATAAAAAGAAAAGGATGGGGCAAGGAATGATCGACTGAAGAAAATTCAGGTTAAAACAAATAGAGTGGTAACGCTTTGCAAACGGCGAGCTGGACTGAAGAAAAAGGCATAGGAGCTCTCCATCTTGTGCGACGCCCAAGTGGGCCTTATCATCTTTTCTAAGACTAGCAAGCTCTTTCAGTTTTCAAACCCTAGGTGGGCCACATTATCTACTTCTGACTCTCTCACCCAAAGCACATACCACACAACTTTCATTATAGTGGCTTGCTATCATACAAGTTTCTATTTATTTATTTATGAGATTGAATAAAATGGTGTTTTTTGGTGTGGCGTATTTTTAGTATTCACTAAGTCATATTCGGTAAATAACTAGAGTGTAGCCTCTAGAAACTTAAGATTTATACACTTAAAAGAATATTTTTGTTACCAAAAATATCAAATCCATTTCAATAGGTCAATTTTGATCAATAAAAGTAGGACAAATATTTATCACTTTTTGTTGTGAATGAAGTGTAAAATTCTTATTAAATGTTTAACCATTGAAATGGATGATATTTAAGTAGAGTGTTAAACCTACATTTAATTCATTTCATGAATCTTTCTTTTTAAGACGTTTCTGCTAATTTATGACGGTTGCAAGTATGTGAAGGTAATAATGTTATATACTTGTTTTAACCAAAAACAATGGAATTTCTCAACAATACTCCGTAGAAGCTAGAAAGGAAAGACAATATATATTGCAAATCTAATTTGGCAGCCCTTACATTGAGTGGGTGGTGTGCACTTACAGTTAAAACCTAGCAGGTACGCTGAAGAATCTCAAAAGAAATTAAGATGTGATTTAAAATCATCAGCTTTTTCTTCAACATCTTTCGCAACAGATAAGAAGTTAGGGGAGAGGAGCTGGAACGTGCACACCTAATTTTCAACGGTCCATGTGGAGTGCCACGTGGACCAGTAAAATAATTTTGTAACTTATTTACATAAATAAATTAATAATAAACCATGTAAAATAGTTTTTTTTTAAATTATGTTTTGACACGTGGGAGGACGAGATTCATCGGTCTGAAAAAATTGCAATTTTGGTCATGCAACCGAAACGTAGGCGGTTGGAGTGCCAGTTGGTGCATGGCACGGCGTCCAAAGTGGAAAGCCCTGCCACATCACTACATGCCACTCCACCACCATAACACTCCACTGCATCACATTAATGTCTCACCGCCCCTTCCAATTCAGTCCGTCACTCCACATTTACTTCACATCCCCTCTTCGTGCTTCCACGGCATCCTGCGTAAATTTCAATAGGACCTCCATTCAATGCTCACAGTGCCTCACACAACTTGCCAACTTCAAAGCCTTTCAATCTACCAAGTTCTCAAATTTTCTCTACTTTTCTGCCAAAAGGTGCTCGGTTCAGCTCTCTACAACTTTCATCCCGTCACCACAACATGCTACGCTCTGACTCCATTGTATACGATTCTTGGCATCGATTATCAAAAGGGAAATGCAGCTCCATCTCCACCATACCTCCTTCCGAGTTCACCAGCGCCATGCAAGTGAAGAATATATCCAACTATTTACATTCTTTTCATTACTTGCAAGCTAGGGTCTCTGCTAAAGGGTTTAATCTGGTTTAAACATAGGTGAGGAAGCTTGAAGGCCTTGGCGTGCTTGTCAACGTTCGCGGGGATATTTCTTTCTACCTAGGTGAGCATGCTCACTAAGGTTGCCATTATTCAGTTTTGTTTTCTTTACTCTATCTTTGCGTTTGTTTTTTTTTACTTTGGTCATTGCAAATTTCCTTGTTCATATCAAGCTTTCATGTTTTTGAATACTATGCATTCTGTGTTCATAAACACACTAGTTATATGGAAATTATTCTTCTGTTCAATCATGAGTGTCTTTAAAATTGATGTTTTTTATTTCAGGACAGAAAAAATTATGGGGTTGTTTTTATTTTCATTACAGTAACAAATAATATTGTTTGTTGTCATTTGGTGTCATACAAAAATCTGGGGTTGTTTTTGTTTTCATTACAGTAACAACTAATATTGTTTGTTATTTCTATGTCCTACAAAAATCTGGGGTTGTTTTTATTTTCATTACAGTAACAAATAATATTGTTTATTGTTTCTGTGTCATAGAAAAATCTAGGGTTGTTTTTATTTTCATTACAGTAACAAATAATATTGTTGCTTGTTTCAATGCCATAGATAAATCTGGGGTTGTTTTTATTTTCATTACAGTAACAAACAATACTGTTGGTTGCTTCAATGTCAGATAAATCTATGGTTGTTTTAATTTTCATTACAATAACAAATACTTTTGTTGCTTGTTTCGATGCCATAGATAAATCTTGGGTTGTTTATTTTTTGATTAGGTTTTCTCTTTTAATTACGGTTTTTTCCACCTTTTTCAAAGGTTATTTCATAGGTTATCACTGTTTATTTGTCATAAATATTTTTCTTTGTCTATATCTCATAAACAATATATTGCAAATATTACAACCATAGGTTAGCATTTGTGTTTCCCTAGGATTTATATTGCAAGTATTACAGTCATAGTTTAGCATTTCTATTTTCCTAGGGTTTATATTACAAATATTGCAGTCATAGATTAGCATTTTTGTTTCCCCAGGATTTATATTGGAAATATTACAGTCATAGTTTAGCATTTTTGTTTTCCTAGGGTTTATATTGCAAATATTACAGTCATACTTTAGCATTTGTGTTTCCCTAGAGTTTATATTGCAAATATTACAGTCATAATTTAACATTTGTGTTTCCCTAGGGTTTATATTGCAAATATTAGTCATAGTTTAGCATTTGTGTTTCCCTAGGGTTTATATTGCAAATATTACATTCATATTTTAGCATTTGTGTTTCATAGGTTCTGCATTATCATTCAAACATATATAAATCTAGGGTTGTTTTAATTTTCATTACAGTAACAAATAATATTGTTGCTTGTTTCAGTGCCATAGATTAATCTTGGGTTGTTTATTTTTCGGTTAGCTTTTCTTTTTTATTTAGGTTTTTCTTTCATCTTTTTCAAAGGTTATTTCATAGGTTATCATTGTTTATTTGTCATAAATCTTTTTCATTGTCTATATCTCATAAACAATATATTGCAAATATTGCAGTCATAGGTTACCATTTGTGTTTCCCTAGGGTTTATATTGCAAATAGTACAGTCATATTTTAGCATTTGTGTTTCATAGGTTCTGCATATCATTCACTCTGGTTATCTTATTCTCATAGGTTCTGCATTATCATTCATTGTCATTTTCTTCAATGCCAGTCATAAATTTGGGGGTTTATATTTTTAAGTTTTTATTAGGTTTTTGTTTCATCTTTTTAATAGGTTATTTCATAGGTTATCACTATTTATTTGTCATAAATGTGGTTCCCTATGGTTTATATTGCAAATATTATAGTCATAGGTTTACATTTTTGTTTCCATAGGGTTTATACTACGAATATTACAGTAATAGTTTACCATTTATGTTTCCCTTGGCTTTAAATTACAGATATTACAGTCATAGTTTAGCATTCTTGTTTCCCTAGGGTTTTTATTTGTTGTCAGTTTTAAATTTATCATAACTACAGATGCAGCGTTACTGTTTTGATTTGTAATGTTTTCTAATCAGATTGCAATTTGTGTTGTATTTATGGTTCTTGTTTCCACCTATGTTCAATTGATAGTTTCTCATTTTGAGTTACTATTTTTTATTGAATTTGTTATCATTCACTCTGGTTATCATATTCTCATAGGTTCTACATTATCAAACAGTTAGGTTTTCTATGTGAGAATTGTTAAACCCTTACTATTTTCCATTCGTAAGCTTTATAATGTTCTTCATTAAGCCATTATACTCATAGGTTAGCAGTTGTGTTTCCCTACGGTTTATATTGCAATCACTACAGTCATAGTTAAACGGTTTATATTGGTTTCTTAGGTGCAATAATTGCATTAATTCAGTAATGCAAGATAGTTTTTTGTGGTGCCTTAGATAAATTAGGGGGTGTCTTCTTTTTCATAGGTTCTGCTTCACCAATATAGTCATGCAACTATTGTATCTTTTTTTGGTGGCTTACATAAATTTTCCATTGGTGCCATAGATTAATTTGGGGGTGTTCTCCTTTCCATAGGTTGTGTTTCATCAATTCAGTCCTCAAACTAATCTACCTTTCTTAGGTGCCATTGAATCATTTGCCACAGTGATACGTCAATCCTCCACAAGTTAGGTAAAAACTCTTCCATAAAAAAGCACTATGAGATCAAACAAAAATTAGATATTAAATGCACATTTAGTCATATATATTTGTCAAGAAACAAGCTAAGGCTGGCAGCCAAACAAGTGTAAGTGTTTTCAAATTGTATCTGACATAGGGGAGAGAAGACAGAACATGTGCACCCAATTTTTGACGGTCTGCGTTCAATGCCATGTGGACCAGTAAAAAAATTGCAACTTATTCAGGGAAGTTTAAACTTAAAACAACATTAACATAGAACTTTGCACCCTTCCCCATAAACATTATAAAGAGAACTGTCGCACCAATCCAGGCATCACTTCCACATTACTCACAACTACACAACTATAAAACAATGTCACCTCAGCACAATTCAAACCCATCTGTCCCATATTTGACCGAAGTGCTAACCCATTACAACAATTTTTCCCACTGTAGCATAACGTAAACAACACAGAAATGCATTGGCCTATCTCATCAGACATGAGACCTACAACATGTATCAACAGGAGTCTCTCCCATCTCGCCAAGTAGGGTGTGCATGTACTGGCTCCTTCCTCTAAAAACCCACCTGCATCTAAAAATACAACCTGGAAGGCTGCCATTAGTCATATAAAAATTTATGGAAACAAATGCAAACAATACACCAAACCAATCAACTCAAGAATTAATGGCCCAAATCAATAAAATCTGCAATTCATATCACTCAAAATTCAAATTTAAAATAGGACAGGGATTTAATTCTCCACACCAAAGAAGCATCAATCAGTGAAATAATTCCCAATTCAAATATCCCTTGAGGTGTTTTCTTCACATTGATGCCAGAATGTGTTGGTTTAAGGTCTCAGCAACATCAATCCCGCCACCACTACATGTTACACTCGGACTCTGGTGTCCCTTCCAGCTTCTTTATATATATGTATATGCATATGTATAAACACATACATAGACAAATACATATGTAGATGCATATGTATAGACACATACATAGAGAAATACATATACATATGTATATACATATACTACTTCCACAACATCCCGCATAAACTTTGAGCCAACTTGCATTCAATGATCCTAGTGCCTTGCACATCTTGCCAACTTTAGAGTCTTTCAATCTACATGAATTCATTCATGGTAACTTTAGAGCCTTTCAATCTACCATCTTCTCGAATATTCTTCACATTGATGCTAGAATGTGTTTGGCGATATTCTCTTATGCATATGTTCTACTTCATCAATTCAGTCCTTCAACTATTTTATTGTTTTTAGGTGCCATTGATTAAATTGGGGGTGTTATCTTTTTTATAGGTTCTGCTACATCAATTCAGTCATGCCATTGATTAATTTGGGGGTGTTGTCTTTTGTATAGGTTTATTATCATCAATCAAGTCCTACAACTATTATATGCTTTTTAGGTGTCATTGATTGATTTGGGGTGTTATCTTTTTTATAGGATCTACTACATCAATTCAGTCATGCAACTATTCTAGCTTTCTTAGGTCCCATTGATTAATTTGGGGGTGTTGTCTTTTGCATAGGTTCATTATCATCAATCAAGTCCTGCAACTATTGTATGCTTCTTAGATGCCATTGATTGATTTGGGGGTGTTATCTTTTTTATAGGTTCTGCTACATCAATTAACTCATGCGACTATTCTAGCTTTCTTAGGTCTCACTGTTTAATTTGGGGCTGTTCTTTTTGCATAGGTTCATTGTCATCAATCAAGTCCTACAACTATTGTATGCTTCTTAGGTGTCATTGATTGATTTGGGGGTGTTACTGTTTTTATAGGTTCTGCTACATCAATTAACTCATGCAACTATTCTAGCTTTCTTCGGTCCCATTGATTAATTTGGGGCTGTTCTTTTTGCATAGGGTCATTATCATCAATCAAGTCCTATAATTATTGTATGTTTCTTAGGTGCCATTGATTGATTTGGGGGTGTTATATTTTTTATAGGTTCTGCTACATCAATTCACTCATGCAACTATTCTAGCTTTTGTAGGTGCCATCGATTAATTCAGGGTTGTTCTCTTTTTCATAGCTTAACCTTCTTCAATTCAATCCTCTAACTATTGTATCTTTTTTAGGTGCCATTGATTCCTTCTTTCTTTTTTATAGGTTCTGCTTCATCAATTCATTCCTGCAAGTATTGTTTGTTCGTCAAATAGCAATAGACCTTGAAAGATGTATATCTGTTCAAGATATACGTGATCTACCGTGGATGTTTTGATCCATGGACATCATGTATATCCTGAACAGATAGTAGTTCTATTCATGTGTTCATCATTGCACATTGATTTTAATATTTGTATGTTGGAAGTTAAAAGTGTTTTTGATGGAGTATAATTTGGCCACCCTTTCACTCCACTACCTTGCATTAATCTCTCATCGCCCCTGCCAATTCTTCTATACAATCCTCTTTAATTATTCAATTGAACAATTACTAAAATCCATTCATCCATGTTACAACCCTAGATTTATCTATGGCACTGAAACAACCAACAATATTATTTGTTACTGTAATAAAAATAAAAACAACCCCAGATTTATCTATGGCATGCATACATTGGACAAATAAACATTATTTATATGTTTGAATAAATATTAATAGAAAAATAAATATGTATAAACATATATATACATATTCATATATATGTATATGTATATATATATGTGTGTGTGTGTGTGTGTGTACATATTTACATGACTGAATAGATGAAGCAAAACCTATAAAAAAGAGAACATCCCCAAATTAATTAGTGGCACCTAAAAAGGATACAATAGTTGCAGGACTGAATTAAAGAACAACAAGAAAATAGATATATGTACATATATGTATATGTATACTTATATGTGTATACATATGCATATATGTATATGTATATTTCTTTGTATACATATATGTATATGTGTATGTCTATGTCTATGTATATACATATACTTACATATGTATAAGTCTATATATGAATATGTATATACATATACATATATATATACTTACATATGTATAAGTCTATGTATATACATATACATATACATATGTTGAGTAAATGTGTCTCAGACTTACAGGCATCGGTAAGAATTGTTCTTTGTCTCAGCCATCGGCAAGAGTCTCAGTGATCACATGAAAGCATTGTTCACAGTGGTTTGTTTCTTGCATCGGTGAGAGATGACCAGAGTCTCACCGATCACATGAAAGTAGTGGGTTGTTCTTTGTATCGGCAAGACAAGCACTTTCGGCCCATCTTTGAGAAGTCACTCCGATGTTAAGTGTCACTCCGATGGAGGTTTGGCATTTGTGAGAGTCATTCCGATGAAGATCAATAGAGGTTGGCGTCGGCATGAGAAACACTGTTGGTCTAAGTTTTGAAAGTTGTTTCGATGGTTTATGTCTTTCCGATGAAGTTTGGACATTGGCAAGAAAAGAACCGTCGGTGCTATTTGGAAAAATCACTCCGGTAGTCTTGGTCACTCTGATGAAGGACATTGGCCAGGGTCTTCCCGATAGTTAGAAATATACCGATTGGTCTTGTCGGCAGCAAAAGTGTCAACGGTTATCATACTTGTGGTCATGTATATAAACTGGGATAGCAACCGTCGATTGGTGCATGTGGGACCATTAAGATCTCATGAATATGAACAGTTGAACGGTTGCCTTTTGTAACTGTTTGGTCTTTTATGGTAGTCGTAGCAAATGTTCTCTTCTGTAATGTGATATATTAAACGCATTGTAACAGAGGGTAAGTGAGTGAAGAGAGGGAGACAGAGAGTTCAGGCTGTTCTGTTCGGTTGGTTATTACAGATAAGAAGAGTAGTCTCGACACTCATGCATGGACAAGTAGTTCTGAATGCTGGATGAGTGTGATACCTAGAACTAAGCAAGACAGATAGAGAGAAGAGGAGTGACTGTCGGATTGTCTCCAGATGGAACAAGATGTTAATCTCCTATAAAGGCTATGAGCCTGTAATTGTATTGTAACTGTTTGGTTGCTGAATAATACAATGGTTATGTGTTTTGGAGTGTGGGGTTTTTTACCTGTAAGGGTTTTCCCCATGTAAATATGTGTTTTGGTTCTGTCTTTCATGTTTAATAATTCTACTGTTGAAACTGGTTAATGTTGCTTGTACTTTCCTCTAAGGGTTAATGTTAGAAATGAACTATGTCTGATTCCACTTTGTGGCATAGTTGTGGGTGTTTTTTAAAGTTACCGAAGACACCACTGTACTTAGATGTTCATTCTAAGTTTCACTCATTTCCTTACAAGTGGTATCAGAGCTTTCTGTTGGGATTTGTTTGTTCCTGGTGTTTCTGGTTCTAGGTATTTCTTCTGTAAAGATTTCTTAGCCTAGAAAGTTTGAGGAAATCAGAAGGAATCGACTGATGATTGATCCTTGTTTGAGTAGAAGCCTTGCAGTTGATCTTGTCTTCATGTTACAGTAGGTGCTTGAAGGATGGTGAAAATGGAGAAACTAGAGCTTTCATATTGAAATGATTTGGTTTGAGGCTCCTAGTTGACAGTGAAATAATCCTGATGCATGGGGTGTGATTCTTTGCCTTGTGGTTGTGCTGCAACAAAGCTTTCATATTGGGTGTATGTGTGAGAGGCTCCCTGATGATATGGAGAAGCTTGGGTTGTTTCTCAACTATGGAGAAATGTGCTTATGTTGGGTGTTTTGTCCTGTTATTGGAAGGCATAACTTTATGTTACCTCGATTGCATGTAGGCTATGGAGTTGATCATTGGATGGTCTAAAAGCTTCTGTAATAGCCTATCTCCCTTGAATGCATGTGCATGTTGGTGGTTGTGGAATTGGCCTACAAGTGGGCCTAAAGTTCTTGAACTGTTGTTTCCTTTAATGGATGCTTTGTACTTGCATGTCTCAGAATAATGTTCCTTGGTTTTGAGGGGTTTCATAGTTTTCCCTAAAATCTATGGTTATGCATATTCATGATGATCCATTTTTCTGGTTTAACCATTATGGTGTTTCTTGATTCATATTCTTGGTCTTCCAGATGTGAAGTGGGCATGGATGTGCATAGGTGTTTTTCAAACACAGTGGTTTTGTAGGTTTTACACGGCCAAGAGAAAAACTTGTGGTTTTGTGAAGCTGCAGTAAAGCTATTTCTAGACCCTGGCTTTTGGGGTGTTGTTGGATGATATAGTTGTAGTTTTTGCATACTTCGTGCATGGTGTGAGGAGGTGAAATGCTTCCTTTGCATGGGAGTGTTGGTATGTGATATGTCACTTAGCAATTCTGTTGAAATGCTTCTGGTTTTCTAGACTATGGTGCACAGGTTGTGGACATGTTTGGAAAATCAGATTTGTATGTAATTTGGTGTTTGAGTCATGTTGTCTACATGATATTTTTTTTATTCCTTGAGATCTCAGTTTTGTAGTTTCTAATGCAATAGTGGGTTTGCATGTTTCAGTATATTGGATCTACGAGTTATGTAGTTTTTTAGGTGTGTACAGCCTATTGATTGCAGTGGGATAACTCAGAAGTGGACGATCTATATCCACAAGATTGATTATGTGATTATGTAGACTTGTTAGTGTTGGTTTTTCTTCTGAATCAGCATTAGGGTTTGCCACTTCTAATGCACAGGCAGATTCAGCCAACTAAATACAGGAGGTTGCGTGAGCTGCCTCCCCTTCACTTCTGGTTCTGCCGCACCAAGGGGGGTATCCCTATAACTCAAGATGTAACCTTGACTAGCTCAAAGATAGAAAGATCTAACTTGACAACAACAGGCAGAATACTCTCATGTATGGACCAAGATCTGTATGATAGATCACAAGGCTGGCAACATTCTTGGACATGATGTCTGGTTGGGTATGAGAGCATGCAGGGGGTTCCTAATCCTACTCCTACAACTAACAGGTGGAAGTATGAAATGGTTTAGTTTGAATTTTGGATGCAAAGCTGGACATGGTGTATAACCTCAACACAGAGCTAGATTGGTGCCTATCCAGGGCTTGGAGTCGGTAGACATACACCTGTGAATGATCAGCATGAATAGCTAAAACTGGATTTCAGGGGGATACACATGATATCTGCCTTACAGATATCTCCCAACAAAGAGTGTTAAGCTGTCTATACTTATGGCATCCCTATTGCAGTAAGAAAGATACATGTAAAACTGGAGACAGAATCGGCATAACACATGCAAACACAGCATTATTCATATAAGATTAACCATGAAATCAGTGGATTCATGCCAAATCGTACAACAGGAGATACATAAACTCACAAGTTTTGCTGCACAGAGCAACCAAAACCAGTTGTATCTTATTACAGAGCCAAAAATGTCCAGTTTTCAACAACCACAAATGAGTAACACTTCCTGCTTGTAACAGCCAGGTAGTGTACCACAGCAATTAATTTCATGGTTGACCAAAAATTCCGCCAGATACACAGTATCAGAAAAATGGCACTCAACGCATTACCAGATTGGCGCCCAAACACGAATGCAGCAGGTAGGGGAGGAGACAGGAAGAAACCTCGAGCCCTGCACCACTGTCCGTCGATGTACACCTTCAATCGGGTACCAGATCCGCCCATACCTCTGCAACCTTCGCCATTAATGGCGCACCAACCCACGGCCTCGGGAAAATGTCAAACAGTCGAACGCAACCACTTCCCGCCAAGATTCATCGTCATGATATTTCAAATATGCAGGATATCAATTATCCCACATGCACCCCGCGATGACCTCTTCAACACTTTATATACTAGGCCACGAGCATATATAATGTCAGTGCTTTTGCTCCTGACGACACTAGTATAAGACTTCATCATCATCCTCCAACAGCATGATATCCTGTCGCTTCAAATATCACCCTGACGTCAGCATCATCACCGCAATATCACCTGCATGATAATCGCCTTCATCCGCACAACCTGATCCATCGGAGGAAGATCCTCCTGCTTAGCCAATACCAAAAGTCTGGCCGATGAACATCCTGATGACGTCACCGTCATATCCTGCTGACGTCATCTGCATATCTGCCTACTGCGCACCTCCTCATATCCGGATGACGTCATCATCATGTTTGCAAATATCGGGGGATCTTCACAAGATGATCAGTGTTAGAAATATGACCCCCCAGACCTTGATGACGTCATCATCATATCGACATCAGGATGATATTCGGAAGATAACCGGATATTTGGAAATATCATCCTGATGCACAAATATCATGCTGCACTGTAGCTCCACTATAAGATCGGGGTGATAGATGAATACGCCAGATATTTGAAAAGATCACCCCCACTAGATAATGCACGAAGCCGACAGGCGGATATCTCCCTTCGGAAATATCATGATGCAGATAGGCAGAGAAATAGATATCACCCTGACATAAGAATGACGTCAACATCATTAGGATGATAAAACAACGAACATGAAGTGATACAACAACATCAGGATGATATTGACTAAGATCATCCTGACGTTCAAAATATGATGACCCCAGTGAATATCAGGTCATACTTAGAACTCTTCAACAACATCATCAGGATGATCATAACCAAGATCACCCGATGATAAAAATATCACCCCGGCGAAATATCATGCAGGCAGAAAATATGATGACCCTCGCAAGCAACACGGCGATAACTGGAAATATGATGATGATGATGACGACCCTTAAGAAAAAACAAGTCAGGTCGAACAACTCAGAGAATAACCCCTTCAGAAGATCGGGGTGACATCATCATCATAAAAGGGCAAGGTGATAATTGGAAAATCACCGGATACTTGAAAAATCACCCCCGCAAGCAAATCAAGGCACACTGTAGCTCATCAGCAGGATCAGGATGATATCCAAACATCACCCGATATTGAAATATGATGATCCTGATGAAAAACAAGTCGACAGAAAACATGATGATGCTGACCTTCATCGAAGCAAACATGATGATGATGACCTCCTCCTCAGGAAAATATGATGCTGCAGCTGAAAAATGCTGAGGAGGTCCAACACTTAGAACATTTTAAGGAAAGTGCCTGCATGAAAATTGCTCAAAAACTGCCAGTCAATTCAGGCACTAACAGTTAGCTGGCCTTGTCTGTGGTCACTTGTGCTTTGGTGTGACTGCTTCAGAATGAGAGGATGGATGTTGTAAAGTACCTGAATAGTCAGTTAAGGGGACTTGTAGCATGTGTATCATGATGTCATGAATAGCTTGGATACACAAGTTTATGTAAGCTATTGACAGTGATAGGGTATTTCCTTGGTTTGGAGATCTTGGTGCCACTTGGTTTTATTGTCACATGGACATGTTAATGTGTGGACCTGGAGGATTTTTAGATTAGGAGAAATTTGGTCATGATGCTTGGAAAGCTCGGTTGTCAAAATTCAGTGGGAGCTTTAGCATTGACTGTGTGTTCATCACTTAGTGGTGAATGATCATGTTGCTGCAGAAGGGTTCTTTTGCATTTGCAGGGGCACTATTTGAGAATGTGTAACATCTTGGAGCCATGGAGGATTCATGAAATCCTTGGCTGAGGTGTTGGTGGTGCTTGACAGGTGATGTTGGTTTAGATTTTGGTTTGTTTCATGTCATGGTATTTTCTTGATTTATGCATTTGAGTTTTGGCATGATACATTGCTCTTAAGACCATGGTTATGTTCACCTGGAGCATGGAATCTCCTAAGGGGGATGGTAAGATCATGATGTCATGATAAGTTCCTAATTTAGATGATTGGAGCTTTGATAGTGGTCTGGTGATTCTCTGTGTGTTGGGTACATTGATCTTTTGCTTGATTACTTCATGTTGGTGTAGTGATGCATTTGGAGTTTAGCATGAAATGATTTTTTGCGGATGCTCATGGGTGCATGGAGAATAAGGTGAGGGTGTAATTCTCTTAAGATAAGAGAAGTGTTGTTGATGGTTACTCTTGATGAAGATTTTAGCAGAAAGTCTACGGAGCCTACACCTTAGTTGGACGTGAGTTCAACAGAGACCTATGAGGAGATTGCTCTCGGAGGAGTCATGATGGCTTGTATATCTTGGAGGAGCATTCTTATCCCCGCTCATGGTCTACTCGGTAGTTTATTACTTGAGAGGTATTGCCCATTATTTCTCTCAGGTGTTTTATGCTTTCTATCATGAGGATTCATTGTGAGAGATGGATAGCATAATTAAGCTCCTTGTGCATTTGAGTTTAAGATATTGTTCATTGATGAGGACTGTTAGGAGATGGTTGTATGGGCTGATTTTTGGAAATGGGAAATGGATTAGTTTGATCTTCTTTGATTTGAGAGGCTTACATCCATGTTAGTTTCATGATTACATATGTTGAATTTGATCTCTTGAGATTGAATGTTTGTTTGGGTGTTGTTATGCTGTTCTCTTTGGGGTTGTGAAGAGGAGATCATACTTGATACAGTTGGCACTTAGAGGTGTATGTAGAAGGATTTTCTACAGGTATATGATGTGCAGTGTTTCTCTCTTTGTTCTGGTTATCTTCCTATTTCACACGACATTGGTTTGAGGTTTTTTTGGAGCTTATTGTGATCACTAGCTTGTGGTCATGTGTTTTTCACTTATGTTCTTGGGGGATGACATGGAGGTTCTGGTATCTCTTTTCTTTTGTTGGGTGTGGAGAATTTGGGAGAGTTCTGGACTGGTGGGAAGAATTATTCTTGCAGGATATTTGTTTACAAGTTTTGCATATCATTATGGATATTCCTTAGTACTACATGATGGTGTTATTACACCTACCATATGGTGCTATTGGTACACTTTGTATGCCATGATCTTTTTTAGATCTGCATTACCCATGTAGTGGGAGTTCTTGGATGTGTTTGGTCTTCTTCGACTAGTTGACACATGGAGCTTGTATTTGCAGTTGATGGGTGCATATGTAGGTGGCATGAGCCTGCTGATGTGAATACCTTCAATGTATGGATGATTGGATGAATTAGCACTTGTTGTGTGTGCTCTTTTCAGTCGTGTGGGTTTTGTTCAGTTGGATGGGAGCAGTCAATTTTTTCTGATCGTGTTTTTCTGATTGTTGTTCTAGCTGATGATCTATCTTGTTTCTAGAGAATGACTTCATGGTTGTGTTTAGGATGAAGCTTTAAAGTTGATAATATTGATGCTTCTATATAGCTTGTGAGCACAGTGAAATGGAGGCAGTGTCTAAGCTGATACAGTGACTTTGAGCTTTGATGGAATCCTGTAAATCCCTCATCAAGTGGGAGAATGTTGAGTAAATGTGTCTCAGATTTACAAGCATCAGCAAGAATTTTTCTTTGTCTCAACCATTAGCAAGAGTCTCAGCGATCACATGAAAGCATTGTTTATAGTGGTTTGTTTCTTACATTGGTGAGAGATGACCGGAGTCTCACCGATCACATGAAAGTAGTGGGTTGTTCTTTGTATCGGCGAGACAAGCACTTTTGGCCCATCTTTGAGAAGTCGCTCTGATGTTAAGTGTCACTCCGATGGAGGTTTGGCATCAGTGAGATTCATTCCGATGAAGATCAATGGAGGTTGGCATCGGCGTGAGAAACACTGTCGGTCTAAGTTTTGAAAGTTGTTCCGATGGTTTATGTCTTTCTGATGAAGTTTGGACATCGGCAAGAAAAGAACCGTCGGCGCTATTTGGAAAAGTCACTTTGGTAGTCTTGGTCACTCCGATGAAGGACATCGGCCAGGGTCTTCCCGATGGTTGTTAGAAATATATCGACTTGTCTTGTCGGCAACAAAAGTGTCGACGGTTATCATAATTGTGGTCGTGTATATAAACTGGGATAGCGACCGTCGACTGGTGCATGTGGGACCATTGAGATCTCACGAATATGAATAGTTAAACGGTTGCCTTTTGTAACTGTTTGGTCTGTTATGGTAGTCGAAGCGAATGTTCTCTTCTGTAATGTGATATATTAAACGCATTGTAACAGAGGGTAAGTGAGTGAAGAGAGGGAGATAGAGAGAGTTCAGATTGATCTGTTCAGTTGGTTATTAGAGACAAGAAGAGTAGTCTCGACACTCATGCATTGACATGTAGTTCTGAATGCTAGATGAGTGTGATACCTAGAACCAAACAAGATAGATGGAGAGAAGAGGAGTGACTGTCGGATTGTCTCCAGATGGAACAAGATGTTAATCTCCTGTAAAGGCTATGAGCCTGTAATTGTATTGTAACTATTTGGTTGCTGAATAATACAATGGTTCTATGTTTTGGAGTGTGGGGTTTTTTACCCGTAAGGGTTTTTCCCATGTAAATCTGTGTTTTGGTTCTATCTTTCATGTTTAATAATTCTACTATTGAAACTGGTTAATGTTGCTTGTACTTTCCTCTAAGGGTTAATGTTGGAAATGAACTATGTTTGATTCCGCTTTGTGGCATAGTTGTGGGTGTTTTTTAAAGTTACCGAAGACACCACTATACTTAGATGTTCATTCTAAGTTTCACTCATTTCCTTACAACATATACTTACATATGTATAAGTCTATGTATATAAATATGTATATACCACATGCATAAACATATACATATATGTATATGTAACAATAAAATGAAGCTTGGAGGGACACTGGAGTCCGAGCGTAGCATGTTGTGGCAGGATGGAAGTTGCAGAGACCTTAACCAAGCACCTTATGGTGGACAAGTTAGGAAAATTTCAGAAGATGGTAAATTGAAAGGCTCTAAAGTTAGCGAGTTGTGCAAGGCTCTGCAAGCATTGAATGGAGGTCCTATCAAAGTTTATGCGGGATGCCGTGGAAGCACGAAGAGGGGACATGTAGTAAATGTGGAGTGAAGGACTAAATTGGAAGGGGTGGTGAGACATTAATGCGATGCAGTGGAATGTTATGGTGGCAGAGTGATTTGTGGTGACATGGCAGGGCTTTCCACTTTGCACATCATGCCACACACCAACTGGCAGTCTAACCGCCTACGTTTCAGTCGCATGGCCAAAATTACATTTTTTTCTAGACCGACGAATCTCGTCCTCCCACGTGTCAAAACATAAAAAAAATTAAAACTATGACTATAATATTTGTAATATAAACCATAGTGAAACACAAATGCTAACCTATGACTGTAATATTTGTAATATAAACCCTAGGGAAACACATTTTTTACAAATAAACAATGAAATAGATTTATGACAAATAAACAGTTATAACCTATGAAATTACCTATGCAAACCTAACTGAATGATAATGCAGAACCTATGAGAATAAGATAACCAGAGTGAATGATAATTTCAAACTGTCAATTGAACATAGGTGGAACAAGAAGCATATATACAACACACATTGCAATTTGATCCAAAAACATTGCAAATCAATACAATAACGTTGCATCTGTAGTTATCATAAATTTCAAACTGTCAATTGAACATAGGTAGAACAAGAAGCATATATACAACACACAATGTAATCTGATTAGAAAACATTGCAAATCAATACAATAATGTTGCATCTATAGTTATTATAAATTTCAAACCGTCAACAAGAAGGGTGCAATTGTAGATATGAAAATTAAAAAATTGTCCAAAACATCAAGTGCATATGAAATCTAAATAAGGTTACATCTAGCTGCTGTGATAGAGAAATGGTGGTTAGCTGCTTAAGGTGCCACTAGCCAAGTTCTCGTCCCCTTCCACTTGATGAGGAGTGTTCCTTACATGACTAGGAGATGGAATGGAAAATTGGGTGCAAGTGACATGTGTTGGGGGAGGTGGTGTAGACATCTGTACATCACGAGTGCCAATGTGATTTGAATATTGAGTGCACCTGAATTTAGATTGGGAGATGGTTGAATAATTCATTACCATGGAGAATTGAGGGATATTGATGTTGAGAATATCACAGAATACTAAATTACTTTGAGACAAGGGATTAGTAGGGGCCCTTAACCGCCTTTCTCTTTGTAAAGCCCTCTGCACGTCCTCAATCTCTTTTTCCTTTTGGTCCTATTCCTTCTGAACCATCTCTAGCGCCTTTTTGGCATCTCTATCCTTCTTCTATTGTATTTTTTGTTGCTCTTTTTCTTTATGTTATATCTCCCTCTCTATTTTGGCTTGCTCCTTCAACTCCTTTGCCACTTTATTTGCTGCCTTTTTTTCCTCATTCTCCTATTTCTTTCAGACTTTTATCTCCTCAATCTCTTTCTTCCTTTACTCTTGCTCCATTAACAACTTCATGTAGTCATCTGTCATCCACAGTTGAGACTATCTGCTCAACTGAATTGCACCACCTTTTTTTTCTTTGACAGATAATGTGCACAGGCAGCTTGAGGAATTTGTTGATGTGTGGAACTATTTCTGTTTGTTCTGTTCGATCCAACTATGACACAATGTTCTCCTTCACTACCTGCAAGTCCTCAGTGAAATCTTGATCACCTCCTAAATCTGAAGTGCAAGAAGGAGCATAGTAATGCAAAACTTTAGATAGCTCAATTATAGGTGGTGGTGATGGGAAAGTAAAAGTATCCTGTGTTTTTGGGACATGCAAATCTATGCCTTGATTCATTGCCCCCTCCACCAACCAGGATGGTGCAATTCATTCCAATGGAAGACCTAAGGTATCATTGAATTGGTCAACAAGGTTATCTGCCATCACTTCTGCAACTAAATCAGCATGACAGCTATCAGGGGACTACTGTGATTCTCTCGCAGTCTGCAATTGTGCTACATCCTCTCTTGACGTAGCAACTCCTGAAAGACTTAGAATGTTTTCCGCTGCAGAAGCATCCTGGTCAACTTGAAATGTGTCACTAGGATGCATGTCTTCCATGAGTGCATTTGGATTGAGTGGCCATATCCCGGTCCTTTTAAATCCTGCCTTGATGTTGTTAATTGTCAAAGCTCTAATGAGTGCTTTGCTGCCTAATATTGCAAGTTATGTCCTCCTCACTTCAATGTTGGGAAATCTTGCCATAAATGTTGCACGTTCTGATTTGAAGTAAGTCTTAAAAGGTGAAAAGACACTCACATCCAACAGCTGTAGCTTATGTGAGGTGTGTGATAGAAATGTTAGTAAATCTACACCCAACGCTCTTGCTTGTTGGATTGTTTCAACTGCTACATGGCTTCCATGCCCGTAAAAAATGAGCAAGTACCTGTTAGTGGGCAACACACCGCTTGGAACTGGGTTCTTGAAGTGGGTCAACCAATCTATGAACAAATTTTTAGTCATTTGTGCATGGGGTTGGGTTGCCATGCAAGCACCTGGTCCACAGTCTACAATGTAGTTATCTATGTTTTGTTTCCCCTTAAACAAGTAAAAGCTTGGAATGCTCTGCCCAGTAGCATTGACACAACATAGAATGGTTATCCATTCACAACTCTTTGGAATAATGTAAGACACATTTTTGCTACCTTTTCTGGCTGGCACTTTCATGGACCCATTTCTGCCTGCCTGGATGCCAGTTTCATTGCAATTCCAAATACGATGAGGACCATATGGCAGTGCTTCATATGTTGCAGACAAAGTATTGTAGAAAGCTTCTACAACAACAGGCCTAAGGTTGAGTGCCCTATCTTTGTCTAGGCCTTCAGCAGTCTACAACGCAATTTTAGGATGTCTATTCTTGAAACCTGTCCACCATGACTTCCCTGGGAACCCATTGGTGAAAGGGTTTGGCCTATTTTGATAGATTTGAGCAACCTATGCCTTAAGATTGACCATCTCAAGACCATGGCCAACCTCAGCGATTTCCTTGCACCATTCGACAATCAAATGTTCTTCTTCGGTAGTGAGGACTATTAGTGGACCTTTCTTGGATGTTGTTGTTAGACCGCCAAGCCATTTGGAAAGTGTGGCTATTGGGATTTTCCACTTTTTGGAAGCTCCCCTTATTGACATGTCATTTTCCTCCATGTCATATAGTGCCCTTTTCATGTCCTCTGAAGACCATAGATGTTGTTTCATTGTTTCCTTCTGTGGTATTCAAGGTGTAGGAACCTCATTCTGCAGTATTCAAGGTGTAGTAACCTCATTCTGTGGTACTCGAGGAGTAGAAATCTCATCTACTATTGCAATAGGATCATCTTATGGGGGAAAAAATAACCTCGTTTGTATGAGGGCAACCTTGTTGTGGCTCTTTTGTTTCTTTTCGTTCCTCTACGGGTCACCACTGCATTTCCCTTTGCCATCTGCATAGAATAAGTACAGTCAAAACTAAGAAGGAAAAAAGCATATATTTACTTGTTGTGACAAAAATATTTTCATATTCAATGACAGTTATGTTTTTGTATGAAGACAGTGATGCTTGAACAAAAGATTAATTAGTTTATGTATGTGTTTTTTCTTTTTAGTTTGTTGCATTAATATTTTGAAATACTATTAAATACTATTTACAGACGTACATTTATTCTGTAGTGAGCAACATAAGGAAAAGAGGAGTGACAAGCACAACATTACACAACTGCTAACCTATGACTGGAAATATAAACCATAGGGGAACAGAATTGTTTAACTATGATTGTAATGGTTGCAATATAAACAGTAGGGTCACATAGTATAAAGCTTATGAATGAAAAATAGTAAAATTTTAACAAATTTTACATCTTTTGTGCATGACGAACTCAAAAAATAGGCATAATTTCATTCACAGGAATTATTAGTATTTAAGAGTGTAAATGATGTAATATTTGGAATGACTGAATTATTGATGAAGCATAACCTTATGAAAAAGATGAAACAAAACCTAATAAAAAGAGAAACCCCCAAATTTATGACTAGGATTGAAGAAAACCTAACTGAATGATAATGCAGAACCTATGAGAATAAGATAACCAGAGTGAATGATAATGCAAAACCTATGAGAATAAGATAACTAGAGTGAATGACAATGCAAAACCTATGAGAATAAGATAACCAAAGTGAATGACAATGCAGAACCTATGAGAATAAGTTAACCAGAGTGAACGATAATGCAAAACCTATGAGAATAAGATAACCAGAGTGAATGATAATGCAGAACCTATGAAAATAAGACAACTAGAGTGAATGATAATGCAAACCCTAGGAGAATAAGAAAACCAGAGTTAATGATAATGTAGAATGTATGAGAATAAGATAACTAGAGTGAATGATAATGCAAAACCTATGAAAATAAGACAACCAGAGTGAATGATAATGCAGACCCTAGGAGAATAAGATAACCAGAGTTAATGATAATGCAGAATGTATGAGAATAAGATAAGCAAAGTGAATGATAATGCAGAACCTTAGGGAAACACAAATGCTAAACTATGACTGTAATATTTGTAATATGGAAGTTGGTGGATAGGTTGGCATTTGTGTTTCAATATAAACCATAGGGAAATACAAATGCCAACCTGTGACTTTCATGGCTATAATGAAGAACAATATAAAATTTACGAATGGAAAAAACTAAGAGGAATACCTAGAACAATATGGATGCTGCTGAACTGGAATCTATGCTTGTCACTCCTCCATTTCTTATGTCGCTCACTGTAGAATAAGTGAATACATCAAGGTTTTCATGGCTATTTGAATTGGGAATTGTTTTACTTTTATTGATGGTTGTTTGGTGTGGCGAATTAAATCCCTATCCTGTTTCAAATTTGAATTCTAGGTGATATGAATTGCAGATTTGATTGATTTGTGCCATTAATTCTTGAGTTGATTGGTTTGGTGTATTGTTTGCATTTGTTTCTATAAAAAAATTTATGAATAATGGCGGCCTTACACCTTAAATTTTTTTATGCAGGTGGGTTTTTAGAGGAAGGAGCCAGTATGTGCACACCCTACTTGGAGAGATGGGAGAGACTCCTGCTAATATGTGTTGTAGGTCTCATGTCTGACAAGATAGGCCAATGCATTGGCATGTTGTTTGGGTTATGCTACGGTGGGAAAAATCATTGTAATGGGTTAGCACTTCGGTCAAATATGGGACAGATGGGTTTGAATTGTGTTGAGGTGACATTGTTCTGTAGTTGTGTAGTTGGGAGTAATGTGGAAGTGATGCCTGGATTGGTGTGACAGTTCTCTTTATAATGTTTATGGGGAAGGGTGCAAAGTTCTATGTTAATGTTGTTTAAGTTTAAAGTTCCTACCATAGGCTGATATGTCAGATACAAGTTGAAAATAAGATAACGTGTTTGGCTACTATATTTTTAATGTTATGTTGACAATATTATACTATAAAATGTTCATTTAATATCTTAGTTATGTTTGAGCTTAAAGTGTTTTTTTATGAAAGAAAAAATGTGTAACTTTGTTGCAAGTATAAGGTAAACCAGTGTTGTCATTGATGTCAACATACTCATATTGCTTTGACAAGAAGGATTCAATGAGCAGTGTGCTGAGGATATTGAGAAAATTAGCCTCAGTCAGGAACAGTAAAGAACAGTGATGAGAAGAAGGCAAATGTACTGTATAGGATGCGAACTGGAGGATGCGGATTAAAGGGTTTATAGATATGGGTCTTGAGATGCTTCAGTTAAGATTTCAGAGGTCCGCATGAAGATCTGAAGGAGTTGTGGCTGTCGGTGTAGAACCGGTTCCGGCAAGTATTTAGAGGTGACAGAGGATCACAAAAGGTCCGGTGAGGTCCGGAACTGTATAATCCTAATCTGCGGATTGGAAGGAGTCTTTGGGATGTCCTTGTGATGTGCCATCTCGAGTTGTGTATGATTTGGAGGTCCGGAAGTACCTCTTGCATTATGACAGTGGCGACAGACAGTATTCTTGAAGTTCCGGATAAGGAGGATAAGAGATTTCAGTAAGTAAAGGAAATACGGACGTACCTGGTCATTCAGGCAGGCTTGTGAAGGTTCCTGGATCATGTTGAGGTCATGTTGTTGGTCCGCATTAACAGTAGAGCCCGGAATTGAAGATATTCTTCCGGATGAAGTTTTTGCTCTGTTTAGCCGACCGGATGAGTTGTTCATCCTGCGAATGTTCTTATGGTGGCCGACCGGATGTGTCATTCATCTTGCGGATATTCTTATGATTGATTGCCGACTTAGATGATTGTTCCTAAGTTGATGTCTTGTATAAATAAAGATTTGTGAGTTCATTTTGAAGTGTGGCTTATGTGGAAAAAGGTGAAGTAGCGAAGAGAAGTGCAGAAGGAAGAGCAAATGTTTCTGGGCTTAATGGAACTGATCCGGACATGGTAAAGATGTCATTCTCTAGTTCAAGACTGTGATTCTTATCACTTTGTAGACAGTGTGTCTCCTTGTAGGCAGTGGGCCTCTTTGTGAGCAGTGTGCTCGGGCAGTGAGCCCTAATTGGCATGTGCCATTTTGTAATTCCTTATTCTTCTAATAGAGAATAATCTTTGGGTTAATCACCCCGTGGTTTTCTCCCTTAACGGTTTCCACGTCAAAATACTGTGTCATGTGTTTCTTATTTCATGATGATATTTGTCTGTTTGATTCAATACTGCTTTGATTAAGAAGAAGGTTCAAAAGAAGAAATAATTAGGATAACTGATTCACCCCCCCCTCTCAGTTATCAACAAACTTATGGGGGACCAGTGCGTACGTGTGGGCCCCAACGTGCGCCGGTCCTATCGCACATTAGGGCCCCCATGCACGTGTTGGCTCCTCTCCCCTATATGAAGTCACTAAGTGCTTTTTAAAAGCACAAGTCACAACTTAAAAGTGATTTAGTGGTTGTGAAGTGCTCACAAAGTGTTGATGAAGACTTAACAATTGGATGTTGAAATTAATTTCAAAAGGACAAGTCACAACTTAAAATTTGTTTAATGGTTGTGAAGTGCCCTGAAAGGGCCGATGACTAAGTAGTTATTATAACTACCTAAACTTTCAAAGAAAATGCAATGGCTAGTTGTGGAGTTAAACTTCACAACCCTCACCACCTTCACCAGCATCTACCCACTCCAAAATAGAAGTTTTGGAATAGGTGATGGCATCCATCAAAGCTTAACGGGATAGAATTTTTGTCAGATGTACAATTGTAGCCACCCTAGTAGACATATATGCATAATGTATGAGCATATGCAAGGTACGTGTGAGAAGTTTGACAGCATGCCTCAAAGAAATGTGGTCTCATGGACTGCCATGATCATTGTATATGTACAAAATGGGTGTGTTGAAAAGACTTTGGAATCCTTCAAGCAAATGGACTTGGCAGGTGTAAAGTAAAACTTACAACCATTACCAGCATCCTCGTGGCCTATGCATAAATGGGAGCTTTGGAACGAGGACTCATTCTTGTGCTTGGGCTTACATTAGTTTGTGAATGCCATAGACCTCTCCCGAATTCATGTGAGCAGTAGTACAAATAAAAACAAAGGAGAATATTATAAAGAATATGGGTCAGCATGCTAGCTATGGATCACACCAAGGACATTTATATGCTATGTGCCATGTGTCGATTAATACTTGTGAAGGGGTGTTTTAGGACTGTATGAAGTTTTCTAATAGACTTGCATGCAAAACATAGAAACATAAACAAGGAGCATGAATTGTTTGACAAAACATCCTAAGATAAGCACTTCAAGGAGAATTTGTCTCATAAAATATAGTCATTGCAAGATATACACAAAATGGATTTTGTTGAAAAGGTTTAAAATCTTTCAAGCAAATGTAAATGACAGAAGAGAAACATATTTTGTTTCACTACAAGAAGACATACATGCAAAATGTGATATCATCCTGGACAAGACATGTGAACTATTTAATAGAATGCCTCAAAGGGTTGTTATCCACAGTGATTATAAGATATATTGATCAGTTGCAAACAGTGAATGAAGATTTAGTAGTCCCACTGATGAAGTCCTTCCAAGATTGAGGGAGCTCTTCTACCAAATAGATTTATACTTCTAAGTTGTTTAAGCATATGGGAAATTAAGAGACATGTATTCATTGATACTCTCATGTTACCTACTGAAGAGTATTATAACAAAACCCTTTTCCAAATTTACTTGCCCAAAAGAGTAGTTATGGATCACTTTCTGAAGGCATGCTTTTGGCTAGAGTCTCTCTATGACCATTTGCTTTGTCAACTTTGGGAAAATCATGTGATATCAAGTTATCAGATAGAGATGTTGTCCTTAGTATTGCACTTGAAAAGACTCCACTTCATACTTTAGCAGAGAGCTCTAAAAGTGAAACTGACACTAATGTTTTGGTTTTCTCAAGAGGTGATGGTGACTTATTGAAAGAATAAATGGAAGTAGTGGTGTTAAGGTGAAGATGTATATCCTTGTAAGTTGGTCACTTGAATAAGAGGTCCCACTTATAACATATGAATTCTAATCTCTTCTTGAAAGGATTGCAATCTAGTATTTCTTCGAGTGGCCATGCCTTCTAAAATACATTTGTTAAGTCGATGCACAAGTTATCACTTGAAAGCGGTTCCTTTGATGCACGACAAAATGTCAAAGGAAGTAAATGAATTACTAAATAGTAGGTTGGAGAATAGGTTGTTAGTAGGAATTGCTTTCATTTGAACAACCATCTAGTTTAGATCCTCAATATGTGAACTTCTGGATTGATGAGGCTTTGATTGAAGAGGATTTTATTTTGAACATCTTATTCCTTCTTTACTATGCACCATTTTGTGTTTGCCTATATGAAATATGCGCCAATTCCTAATATGCAATAAAGAGGATAAGTTTAGATAATTCTTATTGCCAGGAATGTCTTCAGAAAGTATAAGAGATTGAACAAATAGAGATGGAAAAGTAACTCATGCAAAACCCATAACTTGAAAGTTACAAGTTTCTAGTTGCCTTTTTTGTAAAAGTGACTTATGTCACTTATTATAACTAAAAGTTAGAAAATGAACCTTATTTCTGGAAAAGTTATGTAAAACATAACCAAAAATAAGGTTTATTATTTTTAACTGTATTTCAACAAGTAGTTAAGAGGTAGTTACTAGGTACTTACAGAGAGAAAAGCCTATAAATACAAGGCTATTTTGTATTGTAAAGGGGGAACTTTTTAGAGGACTTTTTAGGGGGAAATTTTGCAGGGATTTTGGGCTCACACTTTGTACAGAGGGATTTTTTGAAGTTGTATAATTTCATAAAGATAATAAAGAGAGCATTTGGATCATATGTTCTCAATGTACTTTTGAGTTATTGTTACTGATTTTTCGTATGTCAAATTGGTAATCCCTTTTGTTTTCATGGAAACCATTGTTCATCTATTGAAACATTTATAAGCCATGCAATTGATGTAATGAAACACAATCATATCTTGGTGTCTTGATTTGAATGTGCTGAAGAAACCTATCTCTTCGTGTGTTGAGATTTGTCATCTTTCTTTCATCATCATTGCATATTAAAACATACATTACGAAATTCATCATATAGGTTTAGGAACGTAGTTTCTAACTTTTATGATGAAACCCCTATTAATAAATTTGGGAATTAGGGTTTCTACAAACCAAGCTTTCCTATTAGTTTTTCTTTTTCTACTTTTTGCACTTTTAGGTTAAAAATACACAAAAACCTATTAAAACCCCATCATACAAGAGAGCTGCCCCTCCTAAATGTAGAGGAAAGTTGTCAGTCCAATAACAACTTATCCAACTATTGGAACATTTGTCACTACCCATTGGGTGAGTTACATTCAAATATGCAGTTAGAAAGATTATTACCAACAAGACAGAGCACTAAACTTGAGGTCTGTAGGTGTTTTTGCATTCTACATGACACTATTAAAATCTTATGATGCCAATCCATATGGTCCTCACAGAATATGGAATTGTGATGAAATTGGCATTGAAGTAGGGAGAAATAGAGGCATGCAGGTGTTAGTAGAAAGAGGTAGCCAAAGTGTATTATACATCATACCAAGGAGTAGAGAATGGATTACTATATTGTGTTATGTGAATGGTGTTAGACAAAGCATACTAGGTTTTTATGTGTTCAAGGGTAAAAAGAAACTCAGAAATTATATTACTGGCTATGAACTAGGTGCATGCATGGCTATTCAACCCCATGCATGGATGACAAAAGAATTATTTCTCAAGTGGTTGCACCACTTTGCAATATTAGTTCCAGGTGGTGTCTCCCCAACTAATAGACACTTGCAAATTTTGGATGGCCATGGAAGCCATGTTGCTATAACAACAATCCAAGAGGCAAGGTCATTAGGGATTAACTTGCTAATACTACTAGCTCAAACTTCACACAAACTACAACCAATCAATATTAGCATTTTTTTCATTCAAATCATATTTTAAATCTGAAAGAGCAATGTGGTTAACCAAGTTTCTAAATATTGAAATTAAGAGGGCAGAATTCGTAGTACTTGGTAGAAAATCATTTAAAAAAGCATTGATTGTTGCAAACATCACATATAGATTCAAGAGGACAAGTATATGTCCACTTTACCCCAATGCACTTATGGAGGACATGCATCCTAGTGAGACATTTTAGTTTAGTGCACACAATGACACTTAAATTGCAATGCATAACATTATCAAACTTTTAGGAGTTGATGTCTCAAAAGTAAAAATGGAAAACAACTTGCTATCAAGCCTTGTAGCAGGGGAATTACTTCCTACAACACCTTAACTAGTGGTAGAGGAATATAATGATGCACCTGAAAGTACTTCTTTGGAGGGTAAAGTTTGTGTTAGGATGGAAGAAACTTAGCATGATCAATAAGAAATGGACTTAGTCTTCCCACTCAGCCAAGCCAACCATCATGGTTATTAGAGAGAGCTACAAATTTAGAAATTAACTTACATTCCTAGGAATAAGAAGGCACACTTTCCTTCCCATCTCCACTACCCACATTGAATGTGTCTAAAATGGTACATTACTATGTTGATTGTGGAGGTTGGGATGGTCCAGAGATAATGCTATAGATTTGGGAGAAACTCAAGATAATGAGGAAAATTCTAGTGAGGGTTAACATAGCCATCATGCAAATTTGAATTAGTCATTGGATGCCCAAACTAATTCAAACATCAACCAATTCCTTAAACTACCTATTCACATTGTTAAGGAAAGATCGAGGACTATAGGGGACAATGGAATTTGATTGAGCTGACAATCACAACTCCTAAAAATAGATGATTACATAAACCTTTTGATGGAGTAAGAGAAAAGGAAGAAAGAAATTGAAGAGGTGAAAGTCAAAAAGAGAGAACAAATAGAGGAGAGAAAGGAAACAAGAATTGATGCAAGAGAAATGGAGCAAGCAAAGTTATATAGAAACCTTCAACGACAAGCAAACGAATAAGGAAAATGAACATAAAAAGGAGCAAGAGAGGATCCAAAGGGACAAAGAAAGAAGGGAAAAAGAAATTGAGTTGGAAAGTAGGGCTTTAGATTGGAAAAGGAGTTTAAGAAATCCATTGAATCCTTCACTTGAACAATATACATTGTTTATGGAGATGATGAACGTCCATGTCCCTCACTATTTCACTACAGTGAATTATACAGGTGTTACCCCATCTCATGTAACTAGCACTCCAAATTCACCAAAATGGGAGGACAACATGGGTGGATAACTTTATCAAAAATCCATACAACACCAAGCTCCATGACATCAAATCTCTTATCTTTTCCCCCATGGTTTGAGTGAAACAGGTTGTCTAGTTTTTGGACTCCTATGATGGTACATGAACAAGTTTGATATTGTAGCCTAGGGAGGCATTTTTTGGGATTTTATGAATCAATAATAACTATGTCTAGTTTTTGGGCTATAATGATTGTACACAAATAAGTTAGATATATTATTTTGGATTGTATTGGTTCTATAGTGAATATAAATAGTAGCATTTGAAATGGTTCTATATTTTGGACTATAATGGTTTTTGGATTGTAATGGTTTTTGGATTGTAATGGACTATTTTTGGACAAGAAACTCTTTTTCAAATGTGTGATGAATACAAACAATACCATTTCAGTTTTATGTCTACCATTCATCAGTGGAATGTTTCTTCAAATGTGCAGCTAAAAAAATTGATAATGACGCAAGACAATTGTGAATCCAAAATGCAAAATATATAACGTCTTTGTGTACAATCATAGATGAGGGGCATGATAGTGGTGCACCCTAACTTTCAAGGTTCACATGACCTTTACATTATTTTGTGATTGAGAAGGCATTTCTTCATTTCACTCTTCTATTTGGTTGTAAATGGAAGGTGAGGTATTCATACCTCACTAAGGAAATGACCTGCCTAGGATTTTTAATTTTGCTCCTTTCTTCTCTGTTGTGTATTGTTTAGGCCAATGTTTATTTCTTGTTTATTTCTTTAGAAGTAAATTATACTCAACCACACATGTAGTGAGGTGGATAGTTTTTAAAAATTCCTTTTGAGGGGTGTCTAAGTTAGAATACACATTGAGGACAAGAACAAGTAGACACTCCTTTTTCCCCTCAAATTTAAGGTTGATCGAGGGTGGAGAACGAGGAACCTTAGTGGCATATCATGATGACAAAAGGGCGTGTTCACAATGTCATGTTCACAACATGCAACCCCACACATCTCAATCAAGCAAGTAAATATTAATCTGTTGTTACTCCACACTCTACTCCCATGCCTCCGCATTTACTCACTTTGCTTCTATGGATGTGTGTATGTGATGACATCTAGATATGGAGTTATGGTTCCTTCAATGGTGCAATATGCAACATTAAGCATGAAACACCACTTCACCACCCACCATCGTATTCCCTGATTCTTAGAGAGATTGTTCTTGGAGATGTATTATTCTCCAATTAAGAGGTTTTTGAAACCAAAAATAGATATGGTTTCCAACTGTGCTAACACCAAAAAAGGTGTTAGCATAAATGGTTTCCAACCATGCTAACACCAAAAATAGTGTTAGTAAAAATGGTTTCCAAAGTCAACATGAGAAGTTACTTAATGATCATTAAGGCATAAACTATCATCATGTGAAGAAAGGTTAGCTAAAAGATATATATCTAGAGATTCAACATGAGATGTAGAAGATTGATCATCATGTATGAGAGGGAATATACTATATAAAAAGCATGACTCTGTGGATATAAGATCATCATGACATGTGGAAGAAAGATCATCATGTGATGCATTAATGTCATGAGTAGGTGATGGAGGGAAAACTATCTCATCTATACATGTCCATCCTAAAAGGTGTGTCACAAGGTAGATCTTCACTAGGCATGTACTCATCACCATCACAATTTGTATAATCATAATTAGGCTCATGGATGTTATATAATAAAAGAATAATCTATCAAAATATAAAATATATGTATGAATATCACTTAAGGAGCAAGACTTACTTGAGAAGTGATGAGGTATAATATCCTAGGGTTAGAGGGTGGGATAAAAGATAAATTACAATGAATACCCAATCCCTCAACAAAACATAAAAGTAAATAGAGATCAACCCCTAGACAAATCTAAAAATATATGGAAAATTGGAATTATAACATATTTTAAAGGGTTGATTAGAAACCCTAAAGGTAAGACAAGGTTGTGTATGATTGATCAAGTTCACAAAAAATGTAAACGAAAATAAACATTCCTTAAAGGCATAGTCTACTTTAGTTCAACAAAATGCATACACATAGTACAATTAACCTAAACTAATTAAGGAATGCTAGGTAGAACTAATAATATGATAATTTGTGACAACTATTAATGAAACCTAAATTAAAATATAAAATAATGTACTTAGCTCAATAACCAAAACAAGCCTAAAGAATAATGTGTACATTGAATATGATATACCTCAAAATTAGGAATAGATAATGATAGACTAGTATTCACCACCAAATAATAATTTTCTATTGACTTTGTACAGGACAAATCTAGGGATTAAGGATGAGTCTGTGATTGTGGATCTATCCTATACTTGCAAAATTATACCATGTGATCTATAGACTTCTATTCTTCAATTCACATTATTTTCCTTAGTTTTTTTTACATCTTCTAATAGTTATGGGCTAGTAGTATTTATAAATATCCTAATATGGATATAGGTATGTAATAAGGGGACATGTTCTCAAATAACCCACAAAAATGTACATGAATGATCAAAAATAATAATCTTCAGTCATGCATGTATACTCATACGAATGCTCATGTAGATCTAGATTCATTTAGTGAACCAATTGAAGAGTGTAAAGCAAATGATAATTGAATAATGCTCTCCAAACAAGGATAGTTAAATTGAGAAACTATAATGGTTTCACATTTTAGAAAATGTAGGGTTTTAGATGGAGAAATGGTTTCCAACCCTTCCAACACCATAAATGGTTTTACTAGATGTGGTTTCCAACCCTACTAACACTAAAAAAGGTATTAGAAGATATGGTTTCTGTAGACACCTGAAAATGGTCACAACCACCTTCATCTATCTTCCGCATTCTAAACCTGATAATTCCCACTATTTTGCCCAACACACATGTTAATTAAATAATTTATAATTATTTAATTAACCTTTCCCCCATTGCCAAAATTAATTTCTGCTACTATAGTTCAAAAAATTGAATATTTTTGAAAACTATAGTTCATATACACTCCCAAAAGTTAAATAAATATTCCTATTTATTTAGTTCCCTCTTTTGTGCACTTTTGATTACTTTTAGTAATCATCATTATTTTCCTCTTAATCATGTGCACATGGGTTAATTAAAATTAACTCATAATTACATCTCCCCATGTTTCTAGAAGTCCACGTGTCATTCAATGTACATGCATGTACATGACAAGTGATACTTTGAAAGCATGGGAAAATCTTCCAAAAAGAGTGCATTTGTCCTATTTTCTTCTCATTCACTCCAACTATCACTATTCATAGATTTTTATATTCCATGTTGCACTATTCCTCCACTATTCATTTAATTTTAAATTACACTTGTCCTCTCCTCCAAATTTTAAATTCTTCACAAAATCCAAACCATACCTTCTCATAAATGAAGCCTTACATGTTATGTACACCTACCCAATCTTAGCCATCCATCCATTCAACCATCCAATTTCATCAATTGATCTTCCCTTGAATCTTGGAGCATCCTTCTCATCCAACCTCCTCATGACACTTGTCTAATTTTCCTTGCTTGAGGATCCTCAAGAAATATGAGCCCTTGATCTTCCAATTCAATCCTAGCCCTCTGACCTCACCTTCAAAAATTTATCAATTGAGCCCTCCCTATCCATTTCCAACAAGCAATTAGAATGTAATAAAATTTTGCCTCATTCATCACTCACATTTAGTAACTAGCATATAGTTTAGCAATATCATAGGGCAATCAAGAGAATTGCATAGTGATAGGGTGCAAATTTAGTTAGTGTTGGATTTAGGGCACACAACTGAGAGGGGGGGTGAATCAGTTGTATAAAACTTTCTCCCTTTTATGTACTTAACTCCACATTGTTAATTAGCAGCATAATAGAAGATCAATCATGAAAGCACAATGTAACAAATAAATAGTAGAAACACATCAACACATGAAACACCAAGATTTTGACGTGGAAAACCCGGTTAAGGGAAAAACCACGGGGTGATTAACCCAAGATAATATTCTCTATTAGAAAAATAGAAAGAACAAATGGCACATGCCAATTAGGGCTCACTGCCTGAGCACACTGCTCACAAGAGGCTCACTACCTACAGGAGACACAATGTCTACAAAGGAATAAGTATCACATACTTGAACTAGTAAATAGCATCTTCACTATGCTTGAGTCAATTCCATTTAAACTCAAACCTTCTGCTCTGCCTTTCGCTCTTCTCTTCGCTACCACACGCTCATCTCCATGAATACCTTCTTGAAATGACTTCGCAAACCTTTATTTATACACGACATCAACTTAGGAACAAACATCTAAGTTGGCAAACAACCACAAGAACATTCGCAAGGTGTATAATTCATCCAGTTAGCCAGTCACAGAAAGAACACCTTCATCCGGAAGTATTTCTTCAATTCCAGGCTCCAACTCTAATGCGGACCATCAACACGAACTGAACATAATCCAAGGACCTTCACAAGCTTTCCTGAATCACCAGGAACATCCGCACTTCCTCTACTTACTGAAATCCTTCTCTCCTTCATCTGGAACCTCAAGAACACAGTCTGTCATCACTGTCATAAAGGAATAGGTTCTTCCAGACCTTCAAACCACAAACTGATCTACTTGACACTTCACAAGGATGTCCTCAACACTTCCTCAAATCCGCAGAGTGGGATAATGCATTACCAGACTTTACCGGACCTATTTGTCTCACTTTGTCACCACTGAGCACCTGTCGGAACCGGTTCTACTTGAGTGACCATAACTTCTTCAGATCTTCATGCGGATCCCTGAAAACTTGACTGGAGCATCTCAAGACTTATATCTACAAACCCTTTAAGCCGCATCCTTTGATCCTCAACCTATCTTGGACTTTTACCTTGTTATCATCATTATTCTTCACTGTTCCTGATTGAGACTAATTTTATCAATATCCTCAGCACACAGCTCATCCAATCCTTCTCATTAATTCAACTTGAGTATGTTGACATCAATGACAACACCGGTTAGGCCCATACTTGCAACAATCTCCCCCTTTGTCATTGATGGCAACATATGATGTGAAAAACCATCAAGACAAGAACTTCTCCTTTCTGTCACAGCTCCCCCTAAAAGCAACAACCCTTCACATGTCTTCTCTTCCTTTACTGCTCCCCCTTTGATCATCAACTACTTGTTTTTCACATGTCTTCTCTCCTCCTTTGACATCAATGGCAAAGGGCTCATACTTGCAATTCTAAGACATCAGAATCATACCAGCTACTCCCCCTGAGTAGCAGCTTCCCATCACCAATTTGGATCACAAGATATGACTGTGATATCCACCAGACTAATGCACACCAGTGCATCCTAGTTTATCATTGGAGGGGTAATAACCCCTAACTTCTCCCTGAGATACTCAAAAGATTCCTTGGGAAGAGGTTTAGTAAAGATATCTACAATCTGATCCTTTGAGGGCACAAACTCCAATCTGACCTCATCCTTGTTCACTTGTTCCCTCAGAAAGTGAAATTTGATAGATATATGCTTAGTCTTAGAGTGCAACACCACGTTTTTAGAAATATTTATTACACTTGAATTATGACAGAAAATTGTGATAGGCTCCTCATATTCTACTTTTATATCTCTTAGCATCTGCTTCATCCACAAAACTTGAGTGCAACTACCTGCTGCTGCAATGTATTCTGCTTCAGTTGTAGATAGAGATATTGCCTCTTGTTTCTTGCTTAGCCAAGAAACCAATCTCTTTCCCAAAAAGAATGCTTCACCACTGGTACTCTTTCGGTCATCCACATCTCATGCCCAATCTGCATCTGTATATGCATGAAGAGAGAAATCATGATCTCTAGGATACCACAAACCATACTGAACTGTCCCTTTTAGATATCTAAAAATTCTCTTGATTGCCATGACATGAGATTCTCTGGGGTCAGCCTGGAATCTAGCAACAAGACCAGCAGCCTGCATTATATCTGGTCTAGTTTGAGTGAGATACAACAATCCTCCAATCATTGATCTGTACTTTGTTTGGTCGACCTTAGGAGAGTCATCATCTTTGCTCAACTTGCATCTGGTTGCCATGGGAGTATTCATTGGCTTTGAATCTTCCATCCCAAATTTCCTCAACAATTCTTTCACATATTTGGTCTGAGAAATGAAGATTCCTTTCTTTGTTTAAGTAATTTGCAGACCCAAAAAGAAATTTATTTCACCAAGCATAGACATCTCAAACTCACTTTTAATTTGATTTGAAAAAGTTATACACATACTATCTTTTCCTCCAAAAATGATATCATCAACAAATACTTCAACAATCAAGATGTTCTCATGATCAATTTTGAAATATAAGTTACTGTCAGTAGTACCTTTGTTGAAACCAATCTTCAAAAGATGCTTATCCAATCTTTCATACCAAGCTCTTGGGGCTTGCTTCAATCCATACAGTGCTTTCTTCAACTTGCAAACCATATCATCCTGATTAGACAATTGAAATCCATCCGGTTGCTCAATGTACACTTCTTCTTCCAAATCACTATTTAGGAAGGCAAACTTGACATCTATCTGATATACTTTGAAATCCTTGAAGGCAGCATAGGCAAGAAATAATCTGACTGCTTCAATTCTTGCCACTGGAGCAAAGGTTTCTTCAAAATCAACTCCTTCTATTTGAGAGTAGCCCTTGCAGACTAATTTGGCTTTATTTCTGATTACATCACCAACTTCATTCAGTTTGTTCTAGAAGACCCACTTGGTTCCAATCACATTCTTGTCTCTAGGTCTGGGAACAAGATCCCAAGTGTGATTTTTCTCAATTTGCATCAGCTCTTCTTCCATAGCTTTAGTCCAGTTTTCATCATTGCAAGCTTCATTTATAGTCTTAGGTTCTATCCTAGAAATCAGACAATACTCATCTGAGTCTTGAGCAATTCTTCTTCTTGTTTGCACACCTTGGCTTTTATCACCTATGATCTGATCTTCAGAGTGGTTCAATCTTACATACCTAGGAACTTTGGGAGTTTCTTGCACTTCTAATTCTTCATCAGGTTCATTGTGACTCATCTCTTCTCCTTGAGTTACCGGACCTATTTGATTCTGAGTACCGGAAGGAGTTTGGGCTCCTTGAATTAGAACATCATTCTGATCATCTTCATCATATTCATAAAACCTTGAAGGTCTCTCAATTCCTTCATCAACCTTTACATTTGTACTTTCTATCATCTTTCTGAGTCTCTTATTGTAACACCGGCAAGCTTTGCTTTGAGTGGAGTAACCCAAGAATGTTCATCACTTCTAGCATCAAACTTGCCTAGATCTTCATCTCTTTTAATGTAACATTTGCTACCAAATACTCTGAAATACCTCACAGTAGGAGTGATGCCAAACCAAAGTTCATAAGGAGTCTTACCGGTATTGCTTCTGATTTGAACTCGATTGAGAGTATAGACTGCAGTGCTGACAGCTTCTCTCCAAAACATCTGAGGAACATTTGCTTCCATCACCATTGTCCTGGATGCTTCCTGGATGGTCCAGTTCTTTCTCTCTACTACTCTATTCTACTGTGGAGTCCTAGGAGCAGACAACTGTCTCTTTATACCATGCTTCTCACAAAAATCTATGAACTCACCGGATGTGAATTCACCACCTCTATCAGACCTCAGACATTTCATTTTTAATCCAGTTTGATTCTCAACCATAGCCTTGAAGATTTTGAACTTCTCAAAAGCTTCTGATTTTTCTTTCAGAAAGGTAACCCACATCATCCGGGAATGGTCATCAATCAGTAACATGATATATCTATCACCTTGCATACTCTTGATTCTTGTCGGACCACATAGATCAGTATGAACTAGTTCCAACAATCTGGTAGAGGACTGATCCTTGCTTTTGAATGAGTCTCTCCTCTGTTTACCTAGTTGACATTCTTTGCACAAACTATTTATAGGTTTTGCCAATTTTGGAAGATCTCTTATAGCCTGAGTATTGCTTATCTTGATGATGTTATCAAAATTTACATGACACATCCTTCTATGCCATAACCAACTCTGATCAATTTGAACAAACAGACAACTTTTATTAGTACCAACCAGATAAAAGATATTACCTTTTGTTTGAGTACCAGATGCAATCTCAGTTTCGGAGCTTTCAAGGATCCTACATTTTCCATTCTTGAACCGGAGATCATAACCTTTGCCCACCAACTGTCCAACACTGAGAAGATTATGCTTCAATCCTTCAACATATAGTACATTACCAGTTTTGTTCTTTCCATCAAAAGAAGTAGTTCTCCTACCTCTGATTCTACTAGCAAAATTATCACCAAACTTTACCATTCCTCCTTCATACCTTTCCAAATCTAAGAACTTGTTCTTGTCACCTGTCATATGATGAGAGCATCCACTGTCAATGACCCAATCATCCTTTTCTTCAACTTGGGCAGCCAGAGCTCTTTCTACAACCTTATGATTGACAGATTCAGAGGGCATTGGATCTTCTTCCTTGATGGCAATAAACACCCATTCATTTCTGGATTTGTTTCCTATCTCTGATTCATCATCTATTACTCCTTCATTATCATCTTCTTCATGAACATAATAACAATTATTTTGGAACCTTTGTCTGTTAGAATTTGACCTTGAAAATCTTTCCGAACATTTTGAGGCAAAGTGACCAATCTTATTGCAGTTAAAACACTTAAAGGGTAATTTTCCTTCATACTTACCGGATCCTCTTGGCAGTCTCTTTGCAATGAGGGCTTCAAGTTGAGTTGTTTCTGCTTCTTCTTCTTCCATGTCTTTTCTTGCTTGATAATACCATGACAGTTTCCTTGATGAGTTCTCTCCCGGATCAAATCTTTGTTTACCTTTCACAGAGGCACTGGCTTTGAATGCAAATTCAGTCTTGGGGGGATCATCTCCAAACTCGGCCATTTCAAAAGCAGCCAACTTACCAACCAATTGATCTCTTGTGACTGTTGTGTGAGCTCTGAATTCTTCGATTGCAAAAGCCTTGATTTTATAAGAAGCAGGAAGGGATCTGAGAACTTTGCCAACAATCTCTTCTTCACTTAGGATTCCACCTGCATTTCTAATTCCACAAACCAACTCATTCACTCTTGGCATAAAAGAGGTAATATTTTCATCATCTCTCATCTTTAGTTTTTCAAATTTTCCTTTTAGACTTTGTAACTTTGCACATTTAACAAACTGATCTCCTTCATCCAAAAGTTCCAGTTTCCCCCAAATCTCAAAGGTAGTTGGTAGATCAATAACATTTGAGAGCTCTGAGTCAGATAATGCACTTAGAAGAGCCTCTTTGGTCTGCAGATTGTTTTCAGCATCTGTGATTTCGTTTAGGGTTGTCGGACCACCCTGTGGAGGTATATAAGCTTTTGTAACCATGGACCAATATGCAAAACCCATACACTGTAAGTGACATTTCATGTGACCTTTCCAAAGAGTAAAGTTGGTTCCATCAAACTTCGGACTATCCTTCTTGTATGATGACATCCTGGATCTCCTCAAGCAGTTAAGCTCCTTTTAGAGGAACTTAGCTCTTATACCAATTGTTGGATTTAGGGCACACAACTGAGAGGGGGGGTGAATCAGTTGTATAAAACTTTCTCCCTTTTATGTACTTAACTCCACATTGTTAATTAGCAGCATAATAGAAGATCAATCATGAAAGCACAATGTAACAAATAAATAGTAGAAACACATCAACACATGAAACACCAAGATTTTGACGTGGAAAACCCAGTTAAGGGAAAAACCACGAGGTGATTAACCCAAGATAATATTCTCTATTAGAAAAATAGAAAGAACAAATGGCACATGCCAATTAGGGCTCACTGCCCGAGCACACTACTCACAAGAGGCTCACTGCCTATAGGAGACACACTATCTACAAAGGAATAAGTATCACATACTTGAACTGGTAAATAGCATCTTCACTATGCTTGAGTCAGTTCCATTTAAGCTCAAACCTTCTGCTCTTCTCCTCGCTACCACACACTCATCTCCATGAATACCTTCTTGAAATGACTTCGCAAACCTTTATTTATACATGACATCAACTTCGGAACAAACATCTAAGTCGACAAACAACCACAAGAACATTTGCAAGGTGTATAATTCATCTGGTCGACCAGTCACAGAAAGAACACCTTCATCCGGAAGTATTTCTTCAATTCTAGGCTCCAACTCTAATGCAGACCATCAACATGAACTGAACATAATCCAAGGACCTTCACAAGCTTTCCTGAATCACCAGGAACATCCACACTTCCTCTACTTACCGAAATCCTTCTCTCCATCTGGAACCTCAAGAACACAGTCTGTCATCACTGTCATAAAGGAATAGGTTCTTCCAGACCTTCAAATCACAAACTGATCTACTTGACAATTCACAAGGACGTCCTCAACACTTCCTCAAATCCGTAGAGTGGGATAATGCATTACCGGACCTTACCGGACCTATCTGTCTCACTCTGTCACCACTGAGCACCTGTCAGAACCGGTTCTACTTGAGCGACCATAACTTCTTCAAATCTTCATGCAGATCCCTGAAAACTTGATTGGAGCATCTCAAGACTTATATCTACATACCCTTTAAACTGCATCCTCTGATCCTCAACCTATCTTGGACTTTTACCTTGTTATCATCACTGTTCTTCACTATTCCTGATTGAGACTGATTTTCTCAATATCCTCAGCACATAGCTCATCCAATCCTTCTCATTAATGCAACCTGAGTATGTTGACATCAATGACAACACTGGTTAGGCCCATACTTGCAACAGTTAGTTTGTGTTTTTCTCTTTAGTCTTATCATGAGGTTGCAAGGATTTGTGAATTCAATGGGTTAGGTGCATTCTAGCTTGTTTAATATAGTTCACATTTTTTTGCATACATTTTGGCATGCCCGGTGGGACCATCCACCACCTTAACCTATGTTTTAGCATGTTTTTGTCTTGTTTTTCTTGTGCAGGTTAGAACAACGCCTGATTCTCACCAATTAGCGCCTATCATCCATCTGTCAGTGCCCAAAAGGTATGTTTCGGTGCCTAGTTCTGCTGCTTATTTAGCATACTTCAGCACCAAAATTCTACCTTTTAGCACCCATCTCGCCTATTTCAGTACCCAAGCTCAAGGAGGTATAAAATTATCTATTTCACATTTTTATTGCATCTTTTTGGCTCCATTAAGTTTTGTGTGATTTACTAACCTGTCTAACAACAAAATTGCAAGCCTTTAGCTCTCTATTTTGTAGGTTTTGTCCATTTTGAAAGCCTCCATAATGTACAATATGTTTTAGCGCCCAGCCTACACGCAGTAGTGCCCAACCTTGCCAAATTAGTGCCCAATCTTTGAAGTCACTAAAACTTGAATTTTCATCACCTTAGGAGCTAATTATCAATTTTTTGGTTTTATGATTTGTTAACTCTTCTAACAAAACTTTTGCAGGTATTTTGCTCTCTGTTTTGCAGGATTAAAGTACTTTACAAGCCCTCACTTTGTCTCAACTAGAACAACGTGCAGACATCTTTCAACACCCAAACCTCCAGATTCAGCGCCTAGTTCTGTAGGTATATCATTGTGCTTTAGCACCTGATTTTGTTGGATTAGTGCCTAACCCCTAGATTCAGTGCCTAAACTCTCTGTCTCAGCATCTGCCTTTGTCAATCCCGAGATAGTCTGTTTCAGTACCCTATCTCTGCCTCTCACATTTGCTAAGTTGTTTGCATTTGTTTTGGCCTAATCCATGTGTTTGCAACATTCTCCACTTGTCCAAGACATCATACAAACTACTATCACTTGTGTGCAACCCTACTTGTCAAAGAATCATCTTTTTCTCACTAAATTAGGCAGTAAGTTAAAGTAGTGGGAATGAACTTGTATTCTTTGTCTTAGGGTGTTAGGAGGTGTATGCTCTCCTCTCGCACCATTTGGTGATCTTGGGGATCAAAAACCTACTCTCACTCTCTTTAATTCTTGTTAATCCTAGGATCCTTGATGTGTATGCTCTCCCCTTGCATCTCATGCGATCTTGGGTGACCAAAAGCATCTTGGATTCTTCCCTTTAGGAGGCCTACCTTGGAATTCATCTCCAAGGGGATGACCTCAACTGTGTGTTCCAGCGTGGAATGTAAATATTGTGAGAATCGAAAGACTGACGGAATTCATCTCCAAGGGGATGACCTCAACTACGTGTTCCAGCATGGTATGTAAACATTGTGAGAATCAAAAGACTCACTTCAAAGGAAGGACCCTCTCCCCCCTTGTAAAGACCCCAAGACCCTCAGTCTGCTGAGACTTGTGTTGGTTGGCACTCGGTTGGATAGGGACACCCTCATTCATAGATTTGTCCCCTGTACCTCGCATATATTGGGACACCCTCTAGAAGCTTGTTCATCCCAATTAAGACTTTTGGTTGTCATATTCTTCGGTGCATCACAGTTGCATGGAGGAGAAGAGCTCATGCTTGTACCTTCATTGGTTGAGATAGAATACACTTTGGTCAAGACTTTCGTCTCCAAAGTAAGGGGTATAAGGTGGTACATGACCTTGCCTTCCCTACTTGTCCAAACAATGATAAATGGTATCAAGGGGATGGAAACCGCAATTATCTAAATAGTGGGGGTTGGAGTCGCACCTGAGTGAGTCCGTGAGATATGACACACCTTGTTTGATTAAATACTAGGCTTGTAAATAAGTGTTTGGCATGTCTTCTTGTGATATACCCATATTCGCCATTTGTCATCCATAGAGGTTCATAGCCTCTCGTACACATTTCCTAAAGTGTCAAAGCAGCCATTATGTTTGTTTGATTGAAATATCTTACTAAATCTCAACCTCAAACATTCAAAAATCAAAACAACTCCTATCATCGCCTAATTTTCACCTATCAGCACATATCAACCCTCTGTTAGCACCTATCTGACCTCTGTCAACGTCCTACCTAATTTCTATTAGCACCCAATAGGTCTTTGTTAGTGCCCAGTCAGGTGAATTAGTGCCCATCATCACCTCTATTAGCGCCTAGACCTTCTATCTTATCATCCAGTTTGGAAACTACACAAATTTAAGGAATTTGTCATTTTGTCCATCAATTCGGTTCTCTCACTTCATCTAGTGTCCTTTCGCATCTGAAATCACTTGCATTTTTCACCATTTTTGAGCACCCATGTCTACTTAGACCTTAGCTTGTGATCCAATCATTGTTCCCAAAATCAACCTCCATTATCCTAAATCAAATGAACCTCAATCATCCAAATCAAATCTGTAACATACCTTCTCATAACACCCAAAATTACACACAAGATTTACTAGGAAAGTAAATAAACATGGTAAACATGAGAAATTTTTCTCTTTTTCTTTAAATATATATAACATTTAAGCATAAGTATAAGCAAAAGCATATCATTTCAAAATATTTCATTCTTGAAATTACAACTTATTCAAAGTTAGAATCATAATGAAATCTTTCACTTTTCATTTACAAATATTCTACTCTCGGCAATATAAATAATTTTACATCAATACATAAAGAATATTGCATCTGGAATCTTGACATTTGTAATTCAAGTCTCGGCTAGTCTTCTGCTTCAGAGGGAGAGCATCATCTGAGTGCTTTACCTCCAACCACAGGTCGGCGGTCTCCCGCACACCTTCCTTCTTGGAAGTGGGCCTACCCTTCACAAAGAGTATAGAAATAAGGAACCAATAGGTTTTGCCATCTAAGTTCTAGTGTCGTGTCCTACATAACTCAATTGACCATACAAATCTAGACCCTTCTAGCTAAGTATGATCATTCTAATTGGTCATGCCATTTGGACACTCTGAACTGACTAATGCATGTAGAGAAGGATGCATTATTTTGGCCAAAGTTTCCATATAAATAGATGTTTGCAATAAGCGTAGTCATGAGTTCACACACCTCTAACTCGACTTGAATACTATCTCATCCTACAGTGAATTTATTTTAACTAACACTAGTCATAGGGTAACTTGACTAAGTTTCATCCATAGTCCGCTTGACTTAGAATTTATTTATGAATTCTAGAATACAATACCAATGATTTGGTTTTAAAATAAGGGCTTTGTCTTTCGAGAAGCCTCTCATTGCAATCTTGCAATATTAGATCTATGACTTCCTATCACTCTACACTAAGATTCATAATTTTATATTCTTGGGTTTGATTTCTAATAATGACTTAGCATATAACTTTTATCAAAATCTTCTTATCTCCTCTTAGGTATTGTCTTGGTCTAAGGATTCTCAATTAATCCTTCTCGATTACAAAAACATTAGTTTTAATCGATGACATAACCATAAGGAAAATCTTATGTTTACTAAACATATCTGGGTTATTCTTTAGAGATTTATCTTCTCTAACCCAACATACAAAATAACATTAAGATTTTTTTATTTGTAGGTAAAAAGAATATCATATCATACTATATTAATAACCCTTAGTCTTATTGAGACTATATAGCTCTAAACACTTCCCTTTGTCTCATAAAATAAAGAGTATGGTTTTCTACCTTCTTATAGTAAAACTATAACTAAATTACATAGCATGGGTACCATGAACACAGTTTGATATCAGTAATAGAAGAAGAGTTTAAAGAGAATGATGACATAGGTTTTGAGCTATCAATCCTTTCCATTCACTATCTCTAAACAAGGAAGAGTTATACATCTGTGCACACTATCTTACACTCAAGAATTACACATGCTCAATAAGTATATAACACTAAGGTTATATCGTGGTGTATCAATGATAGTTAATATCATTTAGGTTTACTTATGAAATAAAAGGAAATCTATTGTTAAATCTTTAATGATAGTTGCAAACTAGATTGCACTTAATGGAAAACAAATCTACTAATCATTATTCTTACATCTCAACCATGTACTCTAGTGGCTCGGTTGATACAGATTGATAAAGTATTCATAGTTTCTCTTCAATAAACCATTCTAATACCTCTTGGTCGGCTTAAACATACACAGTTATTTATACACAGCAAGCACTACGTGAATGTTACACAAGTGATACTCAAGTTAAATTTTTCATTTATATCACTAATCATATAGATAATATATAGGAGCACAAGGCAGTTCATTCCTAAGAGTGACAGAGACTTAACCAGTTATCAACCATTAAATTGCACAGAAGTTGATAGGTTATCATCCATTTCAACTCTTAGAGTAGTATAGGATAACAGTCATCCTCGACACCATAATACAGTAGTCATTCGGCCATAAGATAAGTAATAGTGATGTCGGCCTTATGCTATTTGGTTACAGTCATAAGAACATACATAGTGATGCCAACCTTATATAACATCGTCCTTATACAACCAAGTTTCAGCCATTGACACATATAGAATTAATGGCTTAAATAACAAAGATTTAACATTATCTCATACAGAGATATCAACTCAAATATAATAGAGAATTATGTCTTAACACAATAACACTCTAGCTTAATAGTCTGAAGAATTATTCAGGAATCGACTGAATGTAGAACAGACCTATATAGAAGTCGAATGAAATCTTTAAACAATCTTGGTTCCTCTACAACTAGCTCAAACCACACTTCCTAATGAGTTCAATACCTCCCTCTTTCCAAAAATGCTTCCCATTCTTTTTTCTCTAACTCCCCTCAAGAAAGATCCTGCAATTAGAAAAGAAAACCCCCAAACCACTTTTCTCTCCTAAAACTTAGCCAGCTATCAATCTCCATAGGCATGCAATAACAGATATGATGGCATGACTTACCACTCTTCACGAGTGGTGATTTGCTCCTCCTTAATCTTCGAGTTGGTTAAGGAGTTGAGATTCCAATACTAAGAGAGTGGTTTGCAAAGAAAATAAAGAACTCTATCATGTATTCTTTTAAACTGAGAACAATGAAAGAATCTAAACTTTAAACTATAATGGCATAGATAAATATATATATTAAAAGAAACATCATATTATCTATTTATGCAACATACACTCTCATTGCTATAACACTTGACGTGATATAAGATTGGGGTCGAGGTAATCTCCCCCTCTCTATCTCATTTAAACATCAAAATAGACAAAAATAACATGCTATGATCCCCATCGGGAATTCAAAAAATAATATATCTTAACTATTATCAACTATTTCCTATTGATGGTCACATACTGACCTAACTTAGTTTTCAACAAGACTTAAGTTTAATGGACCTTGTCGACAAATCGACAACTGTCGAGTCAAAACCCAATTTCTAACTGAGTCAAACACAACTTACCACTATCAACTAGGTTCACTAGGTTTGAAAAGCACATAACTTAGGTGGCAATAACATGTCCTTTCCAATGTCTATCCACTTCTCTCGGATGATGCTCTCCCTCCCTTTCTCAGAGGTTTGTAATTTGTTTCCTGGTTACAACTCACAGTCACCAAATTGGGATTAGTGTATCATTAGTAAATCCTTAAACATCATAAATAGATAATCTCAATAACATAATCACATTTTAAATTCTATGTATTTAATCATAACTCATGAAATCATTGATTTTTCCTAACATTTTTCTAAACATCAAATCATTAATCCATGCAAGTTTATCCACTAATTACATAAAAGTAAAAAGTAAAGTATAGTCAAATTTTGGGGTGTGACATATCTCCCCCCATAAGATTCATCATCCCCGATGATCCAATGTCTCTAAAAATTATAACATGATAAGGTTTTTGTTCAACTTGAAAAGTTCAGAATAAATGAGGAAATTTCTGGTAAAAATCATGATAATTTTTTCAAGTGGCATTATCTTCTGCATATTGGTCCCACTGGACCTTGAACTGAGTAACTTCTTTATTATGCAAGTAGAGCTTGCGTACTTCGAGCACTTTGATAGGCTCAATCATGACCAACCCTAGGTCCTTCACCTATAAAGCATTCTAATCAAGAATATGATTATGTCCTGCAATGTACTTTTTCAAATATGAAACATGGAAAACATTATGCATCCTAACAAGAGTTGGTGGTAGAGCAATCTTGTAAGCTACTGGGCTGACTTCCTCGAGAACTTTGAAGGGACCCACATATCTAGGAGCTAGTTTGGACGATTTTCCAAACTTAATTGAACTCTTTTGAGGTTTAACTCTTAATTGAACTTTTTCTCCCACTAAGAAATGTCTTGGCATGTGCTTAGCATCAGCATAGCTTTTCTATCTATCATTTAGCTCTGCTAATCTTTTCTTGATCAGCTTAATCTATTCTTCCATTTCTGATAGCATTTCTGGACCAAGGATAATCCTATCTTATATCTTATCCCAGCTTATAGGATTTTGGCACTTTCTTCCATTCAATGCTTCAAATGGAGCCATCTTGATAGCAGAATGATAAGAATTATTATAATAAAATTCTATAAGTAGAAGATAATCCTCCCACTTGTATTGTTGATCCATGCAATACATTCTCAAAAGATCTTCCAAAACTTGGTTTACTCTTTTCGTTTGACCATCTATCTCAGGATGGTAAGTTGAGCTTATGTTCAATTGAGTTCCAAGTGAGGATAATAAGGTTTGCCAAAACCTTGATGTCATGCGTGTGTCCCTATCTGAGATGAGCTTTTCAAGAATACCATGCAACCTAAACACTTCTTGCACAAATTTATGGGCTGTGACTTGTGCTCTATCTATCAAATTTCCAAGTATGAAATGAGCTACCTTGGTGAGTCTATCTACCACTACCAGAATAATATTATGCCTATTTCTAGACATAGGAAGACCTTGTACAAAATCCATACTGATGATCTGCCATTTCCACTCTAGATCTCATGAGGATATAGGAGTCCTATCAGGTGATGATGTTCTACTTTCACCCTTTGGCATTCTAAACATCCTGCTACAAACCTTGCAGCATCCCTCTTCATTCCTTTCCATAAATATAATGGTTTTACATCGGCTAGGAGTTTCGTCACTCCAGGATGTCCTAAATATGGTGCAGAATGAACTTCTTTCCACATGATATTCCTTAACTCCTCAGAGTTTGGAACATACATTCTTCCTCTAAATATTAATAGTCCATCTGGTTCAAAGTAGAATCCATCATACCTTGAATCTTGAGGATTGTCCAAGAGAGCTTGCTTAACTTGCTCATAGTATTCATCTCCCTTGGACTTTTGCAACACCTGATTCTTGAAATCAAAATGAATAGAGATCATCGAGGAGATATGTCTGCTTTGAATTAGGGCACCTGCTACTCGATTTTCCTTGCCTTTAATGTAACTGATCTCAAAATCACATCAAATTTCAACTCTAACCATCTCCTTTGACGTGCATTAATATGTGGTTGGGTAAACAAATATTTTAGACCTTGATGGTATGTCCTTAAATTGAAGGGTTTCCCAAGCAAATAATGTCACCACATTTGTAGTGCATGAATAACTGCTACTAACTTGAGATGATGTGGAGCATAATTCTTCTCATATGTCTTTAGTTTTCTAGACTCATAAGTGATAAATCGCCTTTCTTGCATAAGTACACCGCCTAATCCTTCTCCCAAGGCATCGGTGATGACCACAAACTGACCTTCAGGATTAGGTACTTTTAGAATTGGTGTCATCGTTAACTTCTCTTTTAGTTGATCAAATGCCTCCTGTCATTTTTCTGACCAAACAAACCTTTTGCCTTTCCTTTGTAGAGAAGTAATGGGGTAGGCAATCCTTGAAAACACTAGTAGAAATATGGCAAATAAATGACCAGGTGACTAAAACTCTTAGTCACGTGACCAAACTTTTAGTCACGTGACCAATTTTTTTGCAACACAGCTATAAATGACTAAATAAATGACTAATTTGGTCATCGGTTGAAATGACTAAATAAATGACCAAATAAATGACTAATTTGGTCATCGGGCAAAAAACACAACTAAATAATTGGTCAGACAAACTGGATAGATATTATTATTATATATAATATATATTATATTATATATTATATAATATTATAATATAATATAATATTATATTATATAATATTATAATATTATATTATAATATATTATATTATAATATTATATTTATATTATATTATATTTGATGAAGGGGGTAAATCATAAAACACACAATAACAGAAATTGCACATAGAAAATAGAATGATATTTTTATTAATATGGGCAAAACATTACATTACAGAAGCTCAAATACAATCAGAGGATGAATCCCCTATAGGCTGCAACACATTACAGCGCCCTCTCTCAGGACTCTGGAATCTTCAGCCTTTTGTAATTCTGAAATCAACTAGGGTTTCTAATTTCCCCGCCTTTCTTGACTCTACACCTTCCCCCTTAACTCTACTACCCTAAGGGTTCCCAAAAATGGTTATATATAGCCCTTTTTGGCGACCACCAGCTTAATTTCAAATTTTGCATCTCCCTCCAAAAATAGGTGAACTTCACGGGGCCATAACTTTCGATCCGATTGTTGGATTTTCACCATTTTTGAGCACCCATGTCTACTTAGACCTTAGCTTGTGATCCAATCATTGTTCCCAAAATCAACCTCCATTATCCTAAATCAAATGAACCTCAATCATCCAAATCAAATCTGTAACATGCCTTCTCATAACACCCAAAATTACACACAAGATTTATTAGGAAAGTAAATAAACATGGTAAACATGAGAAATTTTTCTCTTTTTTTTAAAATACATATAACATTTGCATAAGTATAAGCAAAAGCATATTATTTTAGAATATTTCATTCTTGAAATTACAACTTATTCAAAGTTAGAATCATAGTGAAATCTTTCACTTTTCATTTACAAATATTTTGCTCTTAGCAATATAAATAATTTTACATCAATACATAAAGAATACTACATTTAGAATCTTGACATCTGTAATTCAAGTCTCAGCTAGTCTTCTACTTTAGAGGGAGAGCATCATCCGAGTGCTTTACCTCCAACCACAAACTAGTGGTCTCCCACACACCTTCCTTCCTAGAAGTGGCCCTACCCTTCACGAAGAGTATAGAAATAAGGAACCAACAGGTTTTGCCATCTGATTTCTAGTGTCATGTCCTACGTAACTCAAATGACCATACAACTCTAGACCCTTCTAGCTAAGTATGATCATTTTGATTGGTCACGCCATTTGGACACTATGAACTGACTAATGCATGTAAAGACATATGCATTACTTTGGCCAAAGTTTCCATATAAATAGACATTTGCAATAAACATACTTGTGAGTTCACACACCTCTAACTCAACTTGGATACTATCTCATCCTACAGTGAATTTATTTTGACTAACACTAGTCATAGGTTAACTTGATTAAGTTTCACTCATAGTTCACCTGACTTAGAATTTATTCCTAAATTCTAGAATACAATACCAAGGATGGTTTTAAAATAAGGGTTTTATCTTTCGAGAAGCCTCTCATTACAATCTTGCAATATTCGATCTATAACTTCCTGTCACTCTACACTAAGATTCATAAGTTTATATTTTTGGGTTTGATGTCTAATAATGACTTAGCATATAACTTTTATCAAAAGCTTCTTATCTCCTCATAGGTATTCGTCTTGGTCTAAGGATTCTCAATTAATCCTTCTTGACTACAAAAACATTAGTTTTAATCGACGACATAACCATAAGGAAAATCTTACGTTTACTAAACATATATGGGTTATTCTTTAGAGATTTATCTTCTCTAACCTAACATACAAAATATATTTAAGATTTGTGTTATCTGTAGGTAAAAAGATTATCATATCATACTATATTAATAACCCTTAGTCTTATTGAGACTATATAGCTCTAAACACTTCCCTTTTTCTCATAAAATAAACAGTATGGTTTTCTATATTCTTATAGTAAAACTATAACTAAATTACATAGCACGGGTACCATGAACATAGTTTGATATCAGCAATAGAAGAAGAGTTTAAAGAGAATGATGACATAGGTTTCAAGCTATCAATCTTTACCATTCACTATCTCTGAACAAGGAAAAGTTATACATCTGTGCACACTATCTTGCACTCAAGAATTACATGCTCAATAAGTATATAACACTAAGGTTATATCGTGGCATATCAATGATAGTTAATATCATTCAGGTTTACTTATGAAATAAAAGGAAATCTATCGTTAAATCTTTAATGATAGTTGCAAACTAGATTGAACTCAATGGAAAACATCTACTAATCATTATTCTTACATCTCAACCATGTACTCTAGTGGCTCGGTTGATACAGTCTAATAAAGTCTTCATAGTTTCTCTTCGGTATACCATTGTAATACCTCTCGATTGGCTTAAACATACACAGTTTGGCCTGCCTGTTTATACATATCAAGCACTAGGTGAATGTTACACAAGTGATACTTAGGTTAAAGGTTTCATTTATATCACTAATCATATAGATAATATATATGAACACAAGGCAGTTCATTCCTAAGAGCGACATAGACTTAATTAGCTATTGGCCATTAAATTGTACAGAAGTTGATAGGTTATCATCCATTTCAACTCTCAGAGTAGTATGGGATAATAGTCATCCTTGACACCATAATACAGTAGCCATTCAACCATAAGACAAGTAATAGTGATGTTGGCCTTATACTGTTTGGTTACAGTCACAAGAACATACATAGTGATGTTGGCCTTATACAACCAAGTTTATGCCATCGACACATATAGAATTAATGGCTTAAATAACAGAGATTTAAGATTATCTCATATAGAGATATCAACTCAAATATAACACAGAATTTTGTATTAACACAGTAACACTCTAGCTTAATAATCTGAGAGAATTATTTAGGAATTTGAATGTAGAAGGAACCTGTATATAAGTCGAATGAGATCCTTAAATAATCTTGGTTCCTCTACAACCAGCTCAAACCACGCTTCCTGATGAGTTCAATACCTCCCTCTTTCCAAAAATGCTTCCCATTCCTTTTTCTCTAACTCCCCTCAAGAAAGATCTTGTGGTTAGAAAAGAAAACCCCTAGACCAATTTTCTCTCCTAAAATTCAACCAACTATCAATCTCCGCATGCATGCAATAATAGACGTGATGGCACATGACTTACCACTCTTCACGAGTGGTGATGTGCTCCTCCTTAATCTTCAAGTTGGTTAAGGAGTTGAGCTTCCACTACTAAGAGAGTGGTTTGCAAAGAAAATAAAGAACTCTATCATGTATTCTTTTAAACCAAGAACAATGAAAGAGTCTAAACTTTAAACTATAATGGAATAGATAAATATATATATTAAAAGAAACATCATATTATCTATTTATGCAACTTACACTCTCATTGCTATAACACTTGATGTGATATGAGATTGGGGTTGAGGTAATCTCTCCCTCTCAATCTCATTTAAACATCAAAATAGACAAAAATAACCTGCTATGATCCCCATCAGGAATTCAAATAATAAAATATCTTAACTATTATTGACTATTTCCTGTCGATGGTCACATACTGACCTTAGTTTTCAACAAAAAATAAGTTTAATGGACCTTGTCGACAAATCGACAACTGTCAAGTCAAAACCCAATTTCTGACTAAGTGAGTCGAACACAACTTACCACTATCAACTAGGTTCACTAAGTTTGAAAAGAACATAACTTAGGTGGCAATAACCTATCATTTCTAATGTCTATCCACTTCTCTCAAATTATGCTCTCCCTCCCTTTCTTGGAGGTTGGTAATTTGTTCCCTGGTTACAACTCGCAATCACCAAATTGGGATTAGTGTATCATTAGTAAATCCTTAAACATCATAAATAGATAATCTCAATAACATATAATCACATTTTAAATTCTATGTATTTAATCATAACTCATGAAATCATTGATTTTTTCTGACATTTGTCTAAACATCAAATCATTGATCCATCCAAGTTTATCCTCTAATTACATAAAAGTGAAAAGAAAAGTATAGTCAAAATTTAGGTGTTATAAAATCAACCTTCATCAAAATCCAATTATTCAAATCAATCATCGAACAAATCCAACCCAATATTTCTAAAGTTAGGATCTAGTTCATTTCATCCTCTTGTTTATATTAGGCTTAAGAACTTGTCTATCTTAAGTTTAGAATAAACTCAAAATCATCCCACTTGAATATACTGGCTTAGGGGCTTAGACTCTTCCTAATTTGGTGGCCTTCAAGAATCTTGTCTTGCTTGGTGCATCTTGTCTACCCCAAGTGAGACAATCCCATTGTCCCCTTGCTTAGGCACTTTGTCCACCCTAAGTTCATAAGGATAACATTTCAACTACACTCATAAGTGATCTAGATTTGAACTTAGAAAAGTCATCATCCCCAAACATTTGGCCACATCATCTAACTCCAATTAGAGTAATCCTTTTATGCCTCCCATCACACAATCACAAGATAAGAGAAAAATAGATTCTTGATACCAACCCCTCTCTCCACATGGCTCCACCAAAAACAACATGGAGGGATACGTCAACCAACCTGAAATGGGTGAAGCCTCCATACCACAACATATATATTTCACCACATTTGTCAATTTCCTTAATGAGAGAGGATTGCATCACAAATTTGACCAATTCCTTGACAATCATAAGGATGAATTCCTTGAACGCCTCATTGAACATGGAGCACACCTCTCCCACTCATTTACCAAGACAAACTCAAAGAAATCATTCATGACAAGCCACCACCACCTATCCTCGATCAACCATGGGGGCGCGTCCCTAATCCCAATAACCCCGTATATGATAATCCATGGGCTAACTTCACTACAACTACCAACACCATCCATACCCTTGATCAACATATAAAAGGTAATACTATTTCACAACCACAAGCATCAAACCCTCCTTATGGTCTATCATACCATATGTTACCATCCAACTTTCCAACTTCTGCCATGCCCTCCAACAAGAGTACACTTGTCATGCCACCCCCGTCAAATATTCCTCAAAACACTTCCAACACTAACACCATTCCACAAACACTTCCTCCCTTAGTCATCCCACAAAGGATGACTATCACCCAAACAACATTACCCCCTATGGTACCTTCACAGACACCTCTCCAATCACAGGATCCATTCACATTACAACCACACCATCAACCTCAAAATCCTTTGGCTAGCTATACGCATCCCACGTAAACATATCACTCAACCACTCATCAACAACCTCCCCATGTTTCTTCTATGCAACATCAACCTTTCACCCAACACCAACAACCACCCTTCCAATCACAACATGTGTATCACTCCTCTACTCACACCCAACCACAACAACAAACGTATGGATCCCATGTTTAATCACAAGCTATAGGTCTACCTCCATATATCCCACAACAATACACCATCCCACAACAACAATCATCATTCCATCAACAATCGCAACAACCACCACTTCAATCCGCACCACAACCTCCCCTTGCTAATCCTTTCGATCAAGAATGGAAAGAAATGAAGAATGCTCTCAAGAACCTCCAACTAGGGACTCAAAAGAAACATTATAAGTTTTAAGACTTATGTCCCTATCCGTTTGATCGAGACATGATGACCATACCTTTTCCTCAACACTTTGAAGTACCCAAATTTGATAAGTACAAAGGAAAAGGAGATCCCCATGACCACATCAAGGAGTTCTTCATGGCATGCCAAGAAGTGTCCTATGATGATGAATTCCTCCTTCATCTTTTCCCATGAAGCTTAGGAAGCCAAGCCTTAGAATGGTTTATGCATTCTTGCCTTATGGATCCATCTCCACCTTCTCCGACCTATCACCATGCTTGATCTTTGTAATACCAAACAACAAAATGGCAAAATTTTTTCCTCATACTTACAAAGATGGAGATCCCTTGCTAGTAGGCTACCTTGGACAACACCTGAAAAACAACTTGTACATATCTTTATCTAAAACTTAAACCAAGAATGGCCTTCCACTTGCAAGTACATTGTGCATCCACCTTCGATGAAATCATAGAGAAAGGTGTCACCATCGAAAAGGCCCTTATGGAAAAAGGTTTAGTCAAGATCTATAGCAGAAATGACAGCAACAAACCATCTAATAACAAACCTAAATTTTAGGCTAAGAACAAATATGTTGTAGGAGATGGTGCTACCGATTCCAAATTCATTCAAATAGCCACTCCTAAATCTATAGAGGCACACAATGTACAAAATTTTGCAAACAATGTCTCTGTGACATCCACTCCACCAAAATGGAATCCTCCCAACAATCCAAAATGCAAGTACACTCCTTTGGGTAAACCTCTCGAAGCTGTGTTCCAAAAATTAGTCCAAGCCAACATGGTTGAGTTTCCCATGACCAAACCTTTTGATGAAAACCAACCTAAACCTGCATAGTACAAGGAAAGAGTATTGTGACTACCATCATATCAAAGGACACTCCACAGGAAAATGTATGAAATTGAAAAACTATGTCTAAGATCTTGTCAATCGCGGTGATATCCAAGTGGAAGGAAACAACAATACCTCACCTAATGATGGCTTAGGTGTCTACCAAGATCTTCTTCCCAATTGCAATAACCAATCCACATCCAAACCATCATCCTCCAATGCCAATCCCAATAACCAAGCCAACAACATCAACTACAACAATGTTCCACCTCCTTACAATAATGTAGTAGGCCGGATCGATTTCGACTCTACTCGTATCACCACCATTTATTCAAAAGCAATACCCCCGAATGTGTCATTACCACTTGACATGGGCGTGTAACCATTAAGGGACCATCCCCAGCCTCCACCACTACCAATTCTAAGTATAACCTCCTTGACTATCTTGGGAAGACCCCTGCACAAATCTCCATCTTGGAACTCCTTAAGACATCCACCATCCATCGCAAAATCCTTGAAAAGGCTCTCCAAGAGTCCCATGTCCCCACTGACATTCCACCCGCACAATTCCAAAACCTAGTGGCCCAATTGTCCTCATCATACCATCTCACTTTCAACCAATCTGACATGTCGCCTATCAACCCTATCCATAATAAAGCACTCCATATCGAAGTCCAAATCACCAATCACAAAGTCAAGAGGGTCCTCTTGGATAATGGATCTGTTTTGAATAGATGTACATTAAAGTTCATAAAACTTTTGGTGTATTCAACAGCTGATCTAGAACCTTTAGTTATTTCCATCAAAGCATATGATAACATGAAATGAAAATCAAAAGGCACTATATGTCTCCCTATCAAAGTGGGTCCTCTCACACTACCCACTCTATGTCATGTAGTTGATCTTGACCTCCCTTACAATCTTCTCCTTAGCCAACCATGGTTGCATGCCATGCAAGCCGTCCCCTCCACCTATCACCAATGTCTCAAGTTTCCCCATAACTGCATCAAAGTCACTATTCCCGCCGATCAACAACCATTTGAGTCTTGTAAATCTTTGGAGGTTGTCTATGATAGACAATTTCATTGCCCAAGCACCTATGGGGAACACCTCAAAGACCCCTCATCCACACCATCCACCTCATCTAATCCTTCATCCACTCCATCCACCACAACTGATCTATCACATGCCTCCACTTCATCATCTACTCTGATCCCTCAAGTATCCCAAGTCAAGATCATAGACAAAGGGTGTGGTGAATATGAGCTTCATAACACCTTTAAAGTGGGAAAATTGCCTTTGTCTCCTGCTCCCATGGTCATCAGAAAAGAACTCAAGAATAAAAGCGTAAGGTTGATGACAAGATCCCCTTCATGCTAGCACAGGTCTCCCGTGAAGAAGAAGCCATTGAAACATCCTTGAATGATTGGTTATACTGTGATTAGACCCCTCCAGCAAAAGTAGATCTTGAATATTTCAAGGAAAAATATCTTGTACCATTCCAAATATGTACCAAGATGCCCTATCATGGAAAAGGGCTTGGCACCGACGAGCAAGGAACCACATAATCTATCCCGGTTGATCCACCATCTCTGAAGCAATATGCTAAGTATTTTGGTTTAGGATATGCACTGCCCACTATGACAATCTGTGGACCGGCTAAAACTTTGGTAGACGTGGCCGAATCCTCTTCTATTGTTAAGAACATTGCGCTGAGTGTCATCATAGCTTCATGCAAAGATCTTGATATTTCATGCATCTTCCCCAACAATGCCATCTTCCTCATTAATCTTCCTCTCGTCCATCCCGATCTCATTGTCTGGGATTACCAAGGACCACCACCTCTTGATATGTTCCAAAATGATGAGGCTCTCTCTGCATTCCTAGAACATCATGACACTTGACAGTATGACATATGCTTGCATGCTCATGCCTACTTTGGGGAAGAGGAGATCCTTAGTCCAAATAAAAAATAAAAAATAAAAAATTGTCCCCTAGTGAAAACCTCTCTGAGGCGCTATCGGACACAAAAGATAAAAATAAAGACATATCTCCTGGTGAAAACCCCTCTGAGGCCCTAGGACATGAGGATCTCCATCTTCTTCCCATACCTTCCTATTGGTGGGAACGTTCCACCATCTTGATTGAAGGCACACAAGAAATCAACCTCAGCACATAGGAATAGCCTAAGCTCACCCACATTGCAAAAAGTCTTGCTAGCAAAGAAAAATCCAATCTTTCAATTGTGCTCCATGAGGCACCTAATGTCTTGGCTTGGTCCTATGCAAACATGCCAAGGTTAGATCCTTCCTTGGTGGTCCATCATCTTGTGGTACATCTAGAAGCATGACGAGTCAAATACAAACTCCGAAAGATGCATCCTCAAGTTGCCCTTCTCGTCAAAGAAGAATTGCAAAAACTATTGGAAGTTGGATTCATTCACCCTATAGACTACCTTGAATGGGTCTCCAATATTGTTCCAGTCGCTAAAAAACCCTGGGGCATCTGAGTATGTACATATTTTCATGACAAACAAAGCATGTCCAAAGGATGACTTCCCACTTCCTAACATCGACATTGTTGTGGATCTAACGGTTGGACATGAAATGGTCTCCCTCATGGATGGATTCTCTAGGTATAACTAGATCGAGATGCCCCTAAAGATCAACATAAAACAACTTTCACCTGACCCTAGGGTACTTATTGCTAGAAAGTCATACCCTTTGGCCTTAAAAATGCAAGAGCAACTTATCAACGAGCCATGACTACCATTTTCCACGACATGCTACATAAAATCATGGAGGACTATGTAGATGAACTCCTTGGGAAGTCACTAACAAGGGAAGAACATCCTGAAATACTATGACAGATATTTGAACACATTAGAGAATACAAACTTTGTTTTAAGCCTAAGAAATGTGTCTTTGGCATCACATCAGGCAAGCTCTTAGGGTTCATTGTCTCCCACAGGGGTATTGAAGTAGATCTAGCTAAGGTCACTGTTATTACAAAAATGCCACCACTAAAGACTCTCAAGCAACTTCGTAGTCTCCAAGGCAAGCTTCGGGATATTTGAAGGTTCATCACATAACTTGTAGATAAATGCCAACCATTTTCCCACTTACTTCATAAGGAAGTACATTTAAAATTGAAAGGAAGCTAGGTGTGTGGAAATCTCTTCCTAAACTAATCTAATGAAGGAAGAGGTATGCAAATTCTATACAACCTTTACAATTGCAGCAATATGAAACATATATTAGAGATATTACAGCAGCAAACATAAAACAAGAATGTAGACAGAGAGAAGAAAACACAAGATGTATGTGGGGAAAACTATTTTAGGTAAAAAACCCCACACTCTAAAACTTGCACAATGTATTATCTGAAACAATGGGTGTTTACAATACACTTAGAATGCAAGTTCTTACAAGAGTCTTCAAATGTCAATTCTGGAGTTATTCCAGCAGCATAACAATACTTGTAAAAACACTATCCAACTACAACTCCAAACTATGCAATATATAGAGATTACAAGGCAAATATTGGGAGCATCTTGGGATAGGCATCCACCTTGGCCACATGGCCATTAGCACACATCAAATGACACTTGTCCTTGTTGCACATACATCCCTTACATCTGTCATACATGGCAGATTTGACTTTCCCAACATAGGAGTGCTCCATGCTAAAAATAGACTATGACAAATGCTCTTACGCATCTTACAGTTGTCATAGATTTTCCCAAGATGACAACCTTAAATGTTGTAAGAGAATCTGTCATACAATGCTAAATATAGCATATTCCTCTTACAACATGTCATATCCCAACTTGGGTGCCCAAAGATGCCTTTCCCTCATTCAAAGATCCTCGCCGACACTTGTCATCACTTGTCATAGGAATCTCCAAAATTGGCTCTTACGCATCATAGATCCTGACATATGGAATATTGTCTTCCACACACCACAAGATGCCGACACATGGCATATTAGTGCCACCTCAAATGGGACGCCCAAATCCATGTAGGTTTGACTTGACCATCCAAGTCACATTCCAAGTAAGATGACATGTCACCGTGCCACCTCAACTATGTGACCAAACTGAATCTGCAAGTAATTACAACATTAGGCAATAAATTAATATTCAAATAAATAAACAATGCTAGGAGTTTGCAAAGGTTGAGACACCTTAATTCCCAACATTCTCCCACTTGTCGAACACCTTGCAAGAGCCAAAGAAATGACAAGATTTAATTGCTAGGGGCCAAGAGGCCCATAGACTCTGAACACCATCTGAACTTCTCTATGCCCACTGGTTTCATCAATGCATCTGCAACATTCTTTAAAGTGTCTACTTTCTCCAATATCACCTTCCCATCCTCTACCATGTCTCACACAAAATGAAATTGTACATCAATATGCTTTGTTTTGGCATGTAAAGTCAGATTATTTGCTAAGAAAATCGCACTCTGATGGTCACAACAAATAGTAATTTATCCTGCATCAACACCAATATCTGAACACAACCTCTTAAGCCAAATGGCTTCCTTACAAGCATGAGTTGCTGCCATAGACTCAACTTCTGTCGTGGACAAAGCAACCACAGGTTGTTGCTTACTCATCCAACTAATTGCACCACCGAACATAGTAAACACATAAGCACTGATGGATCTCCTGCTGTCAATGTCACCTGCCCAATCAGAATCCACAAATACACGAATACATACAGAATGCGAAGGTCCTGTAGGATGACCATGATAACATAGGGAATACTTGAAAGTACCCCAAAAATATCTAAACACTCGCTTTACTGCATCCCAATGTACCCGTCTAGGATTAGCCATAAACCGACTAAGGGCTCCCATTACTTGGGCAATGTCTGGTCTTGTACAGACCATGGCATACATCAAACTGCCAACAACACTAGCATAAGGTACTCTGCTCATATCCTCTATCTTAGAAGGAGACTTTGGATAATCATTCATAGATAACTTTGTCCCCAATAAAATAGGAACACTCAATGGTCTGCAATCTGCCATGCTGAATCTATCCAACACGGTCTTCACATACTTACTTTGGCTTAACCAAAGTTTTCTATTTGCTCTATCTCTTTTGATTTCCATTCCCAGAATGTACCTGGTTGCCCCTAAGTTTTTCATCTCAAGCTCTGCTAACAACTGAAACTTCAAATCAAAAATCATATTCTTACCATTCCCAATCAACAACATATCATCAACATATAGTGCAATAATGAGAATATGATCATTGTAAAACTTATAATGCACACAATGATCCGATTTCGATCTCAGATATCCAATCAACAACACAAAGGCATCAAATTTCACGTACCACATCCTAGGAGATTGCTTCAAACCATACAATGACTTCTTTAACTTGCAAACCAAATTTTCTTTACCTCTTTCTATGTAATTCTCTGGCTGTGACATATAAATCTCTTCCTCCAAGTCACCATGAAGGAAAGTCGTCTTCATATCCATTTGTTCCACTTCTAGATCATAAGTAGCTGCAAGAGATAACAAGAACCGAATAGATGTCAGTTTTGCAACGAGAGAGAAAATTTCACCATAATCAATTCCCTCCACTTGTGAGTATCCCTTCGCAACCAATCTGGCTTTATACTTTTCAACACTGCCATCTGCACCAAATTTCTTCTTGAAAACCCATTTGCATCCAACAGGTTTTCGACCATCAGGCAAAGGCACCAAGTCCCAAGTTTTATTCTTTTCCAAAAAAGCCATCTCATCTTCCATGGCCTCCTTCCAGGAACCTACATCTTTCATGTCCATAGCCTCTGTCTCAGTTCTAGGCTCATCAGCATTAGTAAGTAAAGCAAAAGCACAACTGGAATCAAGCAATGTATAACCAAACCTCTCAGGTTGCTTCCTGATTCATGTGGACCTCCTCAAAGGCTGAGGTGGAGGTTCTAATTCATCTTCTAAACTTTTAGAGCTGCCAGAGCTCTCCTCATCATCAGGTCCAACAAGGTCATTTGGTTCGGTCTTCTTAGGGGTAGAAGGAAACTAAACCACATCCTCTTTCATTTCTTCCTCTTCTAGCTGTAGAACAGTGGAAGAAGGTGTTAGCTCTCTGAAAATAATGCTTCTTCTATACAACACTTTTTCAGCCATAGGATCTCAAAGCTTGTATCCTTTCACACCAACACCATAGCCAACGAAGATACACTTAACAGCCTTGTTCTCCAATTTTGATCGTTTCTCCCTAGGCACATGTACATATGCCTCACAACAAAAAACACAAAGATGTCTAACTGAAGGCTTCTTACCAGACCACACCTCCATAGGTGTCTTACCAACAAGAGCTGATGTAGGAAACCTGTTTACCAGGTAGCAAGCATTGGCTACAGCTTCAGCCCAAAACTTTTGTTCGAGACTTGCTCCACTAAGTATACTCCTAGCCTTCTCCATCAATGTCCCATTCATCCTCTCTGCAACTCCATTTTGTTGTGGGGTGTATGGAGTTGTCTTATGTATTTCAATCCCTTGCTCTTTACAGAACTTATCAAACTCTGCCGAACAAAACTCACCACCGTTGTCAGTTCTCAAACACTTAATCTTTTTAATAGTCTAATTTTCAGCAAAGGCTTTAAACTCTTTAAACCGACTAAAGACTTCATATTTGCTTCTGAGAAAATAAATCCATGTCCTTCTACTGTAGTCATCTATGAAAGATACAAAATATACAGATTTAGAGATCGAAGGAACATTAACTAGACCAAACACATAAGAATGAATAAGATCCAATACACCAGAAGACTTATGAGAACTCGAGTAAAATTGAACACGGTTTTGCTTTCCATATATACAATGTTCGCAAAAGTCAAACTCGAGATTACAACATTTAACCCCTCAACGAGGTTTTTATTTTTCAAGGTTCTAAGGCCCTTCTCACCAATGTGGCCAAATCTCTTATGCCATAACATTATTTTTTCAGTAGGAAGTTTAACTTCTAGAGCATGAGCACCCTTGGGTACCCAAAATGCACTACCATCAGAATTTGTTACAACAGACTTTTTCACTGTCAGTTCCAATGGTGGGGATGAAGTGACTGCAGCTCTTTTCTTTGAGTCAGAAGAACTATTGCACTGTGAAGTGCATGCCTCCAGCTGAAATAGAGTACCTCTTTGAGTCCTTCTTTCGAAAAGACAACCTGCACACCTGCATCATTCAATTTACTTACAGAAAGTAGGTTCCATGCCAAGCCTGGGATGTGCATAACCCTAGAGATCCCCTTCACTCGACCATCAAGGAATTAGATTGAGACTCTTCCACAACCAACAATCTTCAGATGAGAGTCATCACCCAGGTACACTCTTCCACCATCGAACTCTTCATACTTCGTGAACCAGTCTTGATGCGAGGTCATGTGGAAAGATGCACCAGAATTAATCAACCACACATCATTAGATGCATGGGTGGCCAAGGCTGCAATGAAGGCATCACCATCATCTTGTGACTTGTCAAAATCTGAATCTGGGACATTCTTCTTTTTCTTCTTTTTCTCCTCTTTGTATTCCTTTCAGAAATGCCCAATTTTCCCATAGTTCCAACACATCATCTTGGACTTTCCAGGAGATTTGGATCTCCCATGGTATTTGGATCTACCCTTCTCAACTTTCTTGTCTTTCTTTTTCCCTTTCTCCTTGGGTCTTCCATGAACCGCAAGAGCTTCTTTGGCCAACTTGGATGAGTTTCTCTACGTCTCTTCAGATAACAGTGAAGACACCACATCTTCCATTTTGAAAGTGGATGTGGTACTCTCGATGGCCATAACAAGATGATCCCACAAATCTGGTAAAGAACAAAGTAGGGTCATACACTGATCCTCCTCCTCCATCTTCACACCAACCGATATCAATTGTGCAACCAACATATTGAAGGCATTCATGTGATCAGCAACAGATCCTCCATCTTCCATCCTCAGATAATATAGCTTCTTCCATAGGAACAACTTGTTTACTAGGGATTTAGCCTAATAAACATCACCAAGTTTCTTCCACAGATCCTTCACAGTTTTCTCCTCATGAACATTTAACAAGACAGAATCAGCCAAACAGAGACTCACAAGACCCTTGGCTTTACGATCTTTGAGATCCCAATCATATTGGGACATTGTCGTTGGTTTTACACCAAAAATTACTTCCCATAGGTCTCTATCAATGAGCATATCTTCCATTTTGAGTTTCCACAACTCGAAATTGCTGCCATTAAACTTTTCAACCTCTATTCTTCCGGATGTGCCTACCATCTCCTTCCTGCAACAAGATTTCAGAATACTCTACACATACTCCCACTCAATCTAAGATCAGTATAAAAAACCCCTACCCAGCAGCTAGGACCAAAGCTAGCCAGGCTCTGATACCAACTGAAAGGAAGCCAGGTGTGCAAAAATTGCTTCCTAAACTAATCTAATGAGGGGAGAGGTATGCAAATTCTTTACAATTGCAGAAATATGAAACATATATCAGAGATATTACAACAGCAAACATAAAACAAGAATGTAGATAGAGAGAAGAAGACACAAGATGTACGTGGGGAAAACCTTTCCAAGTAAAAAACCCCACACTCTAAAACCTACACAATGTATTATCTGAAACAATGGGTGTTTACAATACACTTGCAATGCAATTTCTTACAAGAGTCTTCAAATGTCAATTTTGGAGTTATTCCGGCAGCATAATAGTACCTATAAAAACACTATGCAACTACAAATCCAAACTATGCAATATATAGAGATTACAAGGCAAATATTGGGAGCATCTTGGGATAGGCGTCCACCTTGGCCACATGGTCATTATCACACATCAAAGGACACTTGTCCTTGTTGCACATACATCCCTTACATCTATCATACATGGCAGATTTGACTTTCCCAACATAGGAGCGCTCCATGCTAAAAATAGACTATGACAGATGCTCTTACACATCTTACAGTTGTCATAGATTTTCCCAAGATAACAACCTTAAATGTTGTAAGAGAATCCATCATACAATGCTAAATATAGCATATTCCTCTTACAACATGTCATAGACCAACTTGGGTGCCCAAAGATGCCTCTCCCTCATGCAAAGATCCTCACCGACACTTGTCATCACTTGTCATAGGAATCTCCAAACTTGGCTCTTACGCGTCATAGATTTTGTCATATGGAATATTGTCTTCCACACACCACAAGATGCCGACACATGGCATATTAGTGCCACCTCAAATGGGATGCCCAAATCCATGTAGGTTTGACTTGACCATCCAAGTCACATTCCAAGTAAGATGACATGTCACCGTGCCACCTCAACTATGTGACCAAACTAAATGTGTAAGTAATTACAACATTAGGCAATAAATTAATATACAAATAAATAAACAATGCTAGGAATTTGCAAAAGTTGAGACACCTTAATTCCCAACAAAAATGGGATCAAAACTACCAACAAGAATTTGACCGCATCAAGGAGTACATGGCTTTGCCCCCCGTCCTTATGGTACCCATCCCTAGAAAGCCCCTGCTATTGTACATATCAGTAACTTCAGTAGTTCTGGGGCACTTTTAGCACAACATGATGACATCGGCCATGAAAGGGCTATATACTACATCAGTAGGACTCTTTTTAGCTATGAGCTTAACTATACACCTATGGAATGAGCATGTCTAGCTGTCATTTTCTACTCTTAAAATCTATGACACTACATTTTAAATCACTCAAACAAGGTCATCTCAAAAGTTGACCCTCTCAAATACCTACTTTCTAGGACTTTGCTCACTGGAAGAATGGCAAAATGGGTAATGTTACTTAGCAAGTTTGACATTGAGTATGTTGATCGAAAAGAAATTAAAGGACAGGCCATGGCTGACCAGTTAGCTAAAGCACCTCTCACAAATCATCAACCGCTCTCCATTGATTTCCCAAATGAATCCATCTTGGCTACATTAGAATCAACAATCTAGAAATTGTACTTTGATGGATCCTTCACAAATCACGGTTCAGGAGCAGGAATACTCTTGGTCACTCCTCAAGGATTGCCTTCCCTTGCACAAACAATGTGGCCTAATATGAAGCCTTGATCATTGGTCTTAAAATAGTAGCTCAGTGGAACATCTAGCAATTACAGGTCTATGGAGAATCCTAGTTGGTTATCAAACAGGTCAATGGTGAATACCTCGATAAGGACAACAAATTGGTCCCCTATAAATAGATGGTTGATGAATATGAGTTATTCTTCACCTACATTCAATTTGAACAGGTGCCTCGCCTTCATAACAAAACAACTGATGTCATGGCCACAATTGGGTCCCTCCTAGATATGCCTCATGATAGTCACTAGTGTGAGTTTCTTGTGGAACAACTACTCATGCCAACATATCATGTCACCGAATCAGAATTTGTATGTGAGATTGTTGGCCCTGAAAATCCTTGGTACCATGACATTTATGTCTATCTCCAACATCACACCTTCCCCCCCCAATCCTCTTGCAAACAACAATGATCCCTCATTCATTGAGCCTCTCACTACACCATTCTCGCCAAAACCCTTTATCGCTTTAAACGCTATGATGGCACTCTCCTACGATGTTTAAACACAAAAGAAGCTTCCCTCACACAACATGAAGTCCATCCAGGTATCTACAATGCTCATACAAGTGGTATTGTCCTATCTAAAAAACTCTTACGTACATGATATTACTGGCCAACAATGGAGCATGATGCATGTGACTATGTAAAGAAATGTAAGCCTTGTCAGCAGCATAGAGATTTCATACATGCTCCCTCTCAGGCATTGCAACCAATCACTACACCATGACCCTTTTCTTAATGGGGCCTAGATCTCATTGGAAAAATCCACCCACCCTCTTCTGATGGACACAAATTCATCATCACCACCACCGAATACTTTACCAAGTGGGTCGAAGCCATTCCTCTCATTTTTACCACTGGTAATCAGATCGCCAAATTCATCCTTTACCATATCATCTGTCATTATGGTATCCCATCCACCCTTGTCATGGATAATGGTAATCCATTCAAAAATAATGATGTTCATGCCCTTTGTGAACAATTTCATATTCAACATCATTGGTCCACTCCATATAATCCCCAAGGTAACAGCCAAGCCGAGGTAGTAATAAAACCTTACTCAAAATCCTCAAGAAAGTTGTCAATGAAACTAGTCGAGACTAGCACCTCCACATCCACCTCACCCTATGGGCCTACCATACTAGTATCCGCACTCCTACTGGAGCCACTCCATACTCACTTGTCTTTGGAGCATAAGCTATCTTGCCAATTGAGATCAAATTGCCCTCATTGCACATCTCTTTGCGTAATGTCATCATTGAAGAAGATTACCGTGTTGCACACCTCCAAGAGTTAGAGTTACTAGATGAACGATGCCTCAACACCTTGAATCATTTCCAGGCATACCAGAATCACCTTCACAGATCCTACAACAAGAAAATCCATGCTAGAGAATTTGTAGTAGGAGACCTAGTCTTAAAAGAAAATCAAAAGAATCTCTCAGATCGAGACAAGAAAGGGAAATTTGAGCCTAATTGGTTGGCTCCGTATGTCATCATAGCTAAGTATGGTTCATGAGCATATCACCTTTCTACTCTTGAAGGAGAGGAGCTTGAAGAGCCTATGAACATCATCCACCTGAAACAATTCCATAGCTAGACTACTGAATACCCTAAGTCAAAAATACAAAAAAAAATTAAAAAATGTCAACAAATCTAAAAAAGCAAAAAATCAAAAAAGTAAAGAAAAATAATTCATCCTATGGTGAAAACCACTCCTCATGGCGCCTTGGGCAAGTACCATGATGAAAACCTATTTACAGGCATTATGTGTAGTTTCAATTCGGATCCATTATTTATCCATCCCCTCACTATCATTACATCTCATTCACTTCATCCATTACCCATCATTCCAACTACCTGAGCTTTCACCACTCCATCAAGCTAAAGATCCATCATTCCTAAAATATACATCCTCCCATCAGTAACCCATATGTGTCTCACAAGAGACTAAGTAACAGAAAAGTAGAACTCAAAACCCACCATCGATTCACCTACCTTCATCGCCCCCCATTCAGATCCCCCATCTAAGCTTCCATAACACCTCTTGCCTTCCTCACTTTTTAAATAAAGTGAGTAACTGCAAAGCATACAAATCCTACCACCATGTGTCCCTCACCCTCAACCTAGACTACCACATCATCCTACTCTCCCTCAACCCTTAACACACTAGTCCCCCTTGTGATTTATCACATCATGTATTTGCACCTCCAATAAGTCACCCAGTCATTTACCCTACCCTAACTCAACTACCACCCCCTGCCTCCCTCACTTTCTCTTTTTATAGAGTGAGTAACAGAAAAGAAGAACTTCCCCCACAATAACTCCTCTCCTCACTCACCCAAACCTTCCTCATCCACCTCATCTCCCTTCATCCCCCATCACTCGGTCCCTTTCATGGTTTTCATAAACATCACATCTTTGAACCACCAAGTCACCCAGCCAGTTACCCTTCCTCCCTTAGCATCCTCAGTCTCCCTTCATTCCTCATCACCAGGTTCACTTTCATGATTTTTATAGCATCATGTCTTTGCACCGCCAACACATCACCTGGCCAATTCCCATTAATCCCCTTCTCATCACACCCAATCCATCCTCATCCTAACCGTGATTTTAATACATGGTACAGTCTAAAAACTGACACTTCCATCCTCTACCCAACCCTCATCTACCAACATCATACCATCCCTATATCCCCCTTTCATCAAGTCGCCAGACCAACATATCATCACCACCCGCATCTTAATCTGCCTTGAACCCGTGGATATAGGGTATATAGGCAGTCTGGAATATGAAGTATCTAGTATGCAGGTACATAAGATGCCACCCATCCAACCTCACTTGGATGGTCCCTATTCCCCGAGCTTATTGATTACACTTGACCTCGACGTGATACACTCACTATGCATACTATCCAAGCATCAAACTTTCACTCAAATCATCATCTATCATATCAGCTTCAACCACAACTTATGGCCTATATATCTCTTTGCCCATCCTTTGATTTATCCTAATCATCCATCAATTCCTTCCTTATAGATGCATCCTTCCTACAATAGGCAGAATCCTCAATCTACACCCATCTTGGCAAGAGATATAATGGTTGTCTGTTTGGTCAGTTGGTCTTTTGGTTATTGATTTTATCTTTTGTTCTATTCTTGGATTGTTTCAAAACTACCTTGATCTTACTATATCATGGTACATGGTGAAAGATCTAGAATGGGGCATGGTCATTGCTTTCATATGTCGTGCTTGTGGAATGTTCTCATTACTCCAATTTATTATTCATATCTTGTGAATGTAGGGTTGGTTCTCGCATATTAGTTCCCTTTTGCATCTAAGGTTTTGTTATCATTGGGAATTGCACCCGTATGCAAGGCTGGAAAAGCACTGCAATTCCATGTAACATGGGACTAATTTTAGGTTGTGGGTGCCCTATAATGAAATTAGACCTCTAGATTGTGGGTTGGTTCCCTTAAAATATTCTATTGGAATGTATGATTTTTTGTTTTGGAAAGGGTAAGAATGAAACTATAAGGAAATGAAAATTGTGAAAATTTGGTGATGCACCTAAAATGGATAAAAATATGCAATCCGGTTCACAATGTAACTCAGAAATCTGATTCACACAATCCAATCTTGGCACAAATATCACAAAAGTGATTCTAAGGAAGGTTTTGAAAATAGGCTTTCTATGAAGGAAATGGATTTTCTCACAACACAAAAAGATTATTTTCATTAACACAGCCTAAGACCTATAATAACAATATGCTTAATACTCCAAGCAAAAAGTGAGACAATAATTTTAAAGGTTTAACGATTAAACACAGTAAAACTTCATCAAATCACTTTAAACAACTAGCATTAAATGGAAAGATAACTATTTGATTTCAAAAGAACAAAGGAAATATCGCAAAGGAGATAAAAATGGAAACTGTACCCTATTGATCTCTCAATAAATCTATAAAAATTGAGCTACAAAACCTTCTTCTCTCAAAGTGTATAAGAGCAAAAAGGCAAGAACTAGCAAAAACAAGCTTTTGCTTTACAATATATAGGTTTGCTCTCAACAAGAGGCATGCAAAATATGAACTTGCAGCTAACTGCCTCTAAAAATAATCTCTCATGAGAAACCTCCAAAATCCTCAAAAATAGGGGCTCAAACTACCACAAATTGAGCAAAAATAGCTCCAATTTGGGCCTCTCCATATACTTGACCAAAAAGTTGACCAAGAACCCTAAAATTACTCCTCAAATCATGCAAGAACCTCCTAGGTGGTCTAGTTAACTCAACTAATCAATTTGCATGATTTTGCTTTAGCAAAATTGATTGTGAATAAATAATAAAGTAATAAGAATATTTACTTTATTATTGGTTACAACTTGTTCTAATTTTGACTTTGCAACTTGTGAAAAATAATAAAGTAATTTGGAAAATATTACTTCATTATTTATTTACAATTAATATATTTGCAAAATCATGCATGGAAGACTAACTCCTTATTACTCCAATTACATACGCCTAATTTGCATGATTCTTGCAAAAATAGGACTTTAGAGATTAATACAATCCTTATAACTCCTTGTGAGAGAAAAATAACCCTCTTGCATGACAATATGCCCTAGGGAAAAATACACCCTTATCTCTCCAAATACATATGCAAAAACCCTCACTGCCATATACATTCATCATGCAAAATACACCATATTCTCTTTGCCACTTGACTGCCATTTTTACCCCATCCACTTCACATGCAAATATACTCCTCATTGCCATATATATCCATCATGCAAAATTCATAACTTGTTATTCTGCCACCTTGACAACTCCTTGTCTGCCTTAATGCATAAATTAGATCAATATGATACAATACCTCATATCACCTACACTTTATATCTTACCTTTGCATGATTGTTATCCGTGACCTTTGTGAAAAGAAAACAAGGCAATAATGAAGTCCCCCCTCATGGGCCCCTTATGCATTATCGTTAGGAAGGCATCATTTGATATGTTGACACCGGTCGACAATTTGATATAGTCATGATTTGTATCTTTTAGAAGTCAAAAAAGAAGATGGGAAAGAAACTTTGATCAAAACAAGTAAGAACCCTAAACTTGCTGTTCATTTTCACTTCCTCTCTTTGCTGGCCTCTGCTCTGCAACTCCATTGCATTAGGGTTTGATCTCTCTCATCTTTGATTCATTTGTGTCGAACTGCATAGTTTCACTTGCATTTCCTGAGTGAAATGAGGTGGCAGAAACTGGTAAGTGCTATATTTTGTCTTTTGACTGCGTTTTGCACCTTTTTCTGTAGCTTCTTTCACTTTAATGGTCGCGGTCATACTACTCTTCTTCTTATGCAACATTCTTTGACATATTCTTTCTCTCTGTGTGTTATTGCTCTCCGTATATTGGATAAAATGTGAGGAAAAAATGCAAGAAATGATAAAGATCTATCAACAGGAGGCCGCGGCCATTTCAGCTCTTTATCATTGCACAAAGGTAGTTATTCAACACTATCAATATCATTCTTTCATTGAATGTAAGGGAGACAAGAGTCTCAACCTTTCATTATACGAGCATTTTGAAAGTTCTTCTTCTCTGTATGGTCGCGGCCATTTCACTTCTTGTAGTCTATTTTTTTTAACTTCTTAGCATAAAAGATGAAGACTTCTCGACATCATAAATAAGGGTTTCTCTTGAAATGCATACAAATGCCTTCTCTATGCACGGTCACCTGTAAACACATGCTATGAGCCTTCCTTTGACTGCTTTCTATAAAAAGATGAAGGGTTTTTAAAAAAATGACAAGGGTTAGATCAAAATTGCATATACTGTCATTTTGTAGCATGGCCATGATAGAACACATTGTATCATCATTCTTTTCCTGTAATGGCAAAAGATATGTTAGGGTTTCATAAAAACCCATGTGGGTATCTTCAAAAAACCTTCCTTTTGTCACAGCCATGTTATAAGATTTCTCTGTATGCATCATTTGACTGTATGTGGGAGAGCTGTGGCTAGGGTTTCAAAACACCTTTTAACAATTTACACATATTTGAACCATCATTGTAATATTGTGGTACTTTTCTTTCTTCTAGGCATGAATATTTTCATTTCTGCATTTCTCTGTCTTCTAATTTTGGTAAATGTTTGTTATCACTATACTGACCAGAAATGAAAAAGAACCTGTATTTCTCTCAACAGTCACACTATAGAATATACATGGCATATAATGAATCTTTATTGTTTTACCTCATGTATCTGTATTCCTCCTTCTGTAGTATGTTCAGTTTATTTCCCTTCATTCTTTTTTTGTACATGACATATACTTGTCATCACTGTATCATTTTAACAACATGATGTATGATCAATGAACACCTAGCACAGAAATGTGAATGATAATGCTTGATTATCACCAATCAGGGCATTATGTCTTCCTATCTTGATCACCAGTTTTGTTGTTTCTAGATTTTATTTACTCCTTTGTCAGAAGTAGTAATACTTGTACATCATTTCTTAGACTGTAGCATTCATTTTTCTTTGATATACCTTCATTTGCAGTTGTACCAGTTAGATGATCCTTTTTTATGTATCTACTTCAAATGTGATTTGGTGAATGCCTATCCTGTGCTCTTCATGATAAAACCTTGCATACTCCATGATAACCCTTGCATACTGGTTTCTTTGATTATGAACAGCATCTTATCTTCAGATTTCATCCATCCTCATGTATTTGTATGTGTTATCCTCAAATTTAGTTGCGCTCAATTTGTAGGATGACCCCTACAAAACTTGTTTGTTTTGTAGCCTACAACTCTAAACACACAAAATGAGGTGAATCGCATTTACCCTCGTGTGTGGTCTCCTAGCCTTGGAACATCCTTTCGAGCGTCAACTTGTGTCAGTTTCTTGAATTTTGCAAAACAAGTCTAATTGAAAATTTCACTTTTTAGGAGTTAGTAATTTTTTGTCATATGCAATGGTGCGGATTTTTGCCTCCAGTGCATCTTCATATGCACTGGCGGCGATTTTTGCCTCCATTGCATCTTTCTATGCACTGGCGGGGATTTTTGCCTCCATTGCATCTTTATATGCAATGGCGGGGATTTTTGCCTCCATTGCATCTTCATATGCAATGGCGGGGATTTTTGCCTCCATTGCATCTTTATATGCATTGGCGGCGATTTTTGCCTCCATTGCATCTTTATATGCATTGCCGGCGATTTTTGCCTCCATTGCATCTTTATATGCACTGCCGGCGATTTTTGTGACCCATGCATGTTGGTCCCTTTGTCACATGCAAGGGCGGCGACTTTTGCCGCCCGTACATGTTGGTCCCTTTGTCACATGCAAGGGCGGCGATTTTTGCCGCCCGTGCATGTTGGTCCCTTTGTCACATGCAAGGGTGGCGATTTTTGTCACTCATGCACAAAAGTAATTTCCTCCACATGCAAGGGCGACGATTTTTACTACCCGTGCACTCACTCCCTAAAAATTTTCTAACTCTGGGAAATTTTTCAAGTTGTTAACTTTAGTCCGCTTTCACTCAGTTTTTCACTCTAATCGCACTTTAGCCCTTCAAAGCCCATGCAAATGCTCAGTTCTCCCTCGCTACTGCAATTTCCAGTCAAAGAGACCAAAAGTTTCTTTCCACAGATGAAATGATACAGACATTCAATAACATGATCCAAAGGAGTTTGGAGATCAAGCTTTTTCAGTGGCTTCTATGGATAAGTTGTCAGATATATAGTTGACCTTGGGCATTCTCAAGGTAGTTCTAGATAAGCATGAGAAGGCTACTACCTCCATGAAAGATTCAGTAACAAGGACTTGTGTCATTTCTGAGAATACTTCTAGACCAGATAACCTTTAGATGCAAACAATGTGGACAATGTTTGAGGATTTTCTGAAGAAGGATGGGAACAAGAGTTGATGAAAGTGATCATGCCTTAGTTTATTTTTGTATTTTCACATGTACTTTATTTTCAGTTTTGGACATTTTCACATGTACTTTTCCAATATGTAATTACATGTGTAAACAAAGGAAGTCCTAAGTCAAAAAGGACTCTTTTGTTGAATAAGTCAAAGTAGTTATAAGTTTCCTATTTTTGCTCCAAGATCCTCACTATAAATAAAGAGGGCCTCTATTGTAATTTTTATCTTTAATCTTATGCAACGAAGTGCTGCCTAAATTGAGACTCAACTTTGAGACTTTGAGTTCAAATTGTATGATCAATTCCAATCAATAAAGAAGGCAAGTTTTTATATCAAACTTTGTTTTGAATCGAATCTGTATGAGTGAGGATGTACATATGTCATTTTTGTTGATTTCTCTTATTGCTTGATTGGATAAAGTGGTGTTTGGTTATCATGATTAGAGGATGTTCAAGATAAATTATATTAACTTTGTGTTAAATTATTTCTTTGAATCTATGTGTGTTGAAAGCATTTCTTGGTGGAGAATTATAAAGACTTTGAGCTTGTAGTTGTTCACTTTGTATATGAATCGTGTTGAGAACTTGTAGACTTTGTGCTATGATTTTCAATTACATTCGCATGGATCAGTGGTATTATTAGTTGACAGACTTTGTGCTTCAACTGGTGATACGGTTACTTTTAAAATCTTTCTAGGGGTAATTTGAAGACTTTGTGCTTGAGATTATTCACTTGGTTCGTGAATCTTTTTGTGAAGTGAGTTGAAAGACTTTGTGCTTCAACTTACAAGAATATTGGTGATTACTGTTTTGGTTAATATTAGAATTGTAGAAGCATTATTGAATATTACCATGAAACATTGTAAACATCTTTTCTGAAAGAAGAGAAAAGAATGAATGTAACACACACCCTACATGGTTAGAGCTAGCGTAAATAAGTAGTTTAGTTTTGTTTCAATAAACAGTAAGAAGGGAACCTCCCCTTACTGAGAGGAGAGATTTATCTAATCACACTGTGGTTAATATAAGCATTTTTCCGTCAGTGAGTTGACGAAAAAATATTCACCCAACAGTTTTTCACGACTCCGCTGGGGAATGAACGCACAACCAAGAGCCTCTCGCCTTTGGTTGAAGCATTCCAGCCTCATCTTTGTGTAATATATTTTTGTTATATCTACTCTTTTGTTTGTTAAGAGTATGGTTGTCCCAGGTCCATGGGGAAATGTATTTGGGCCTTTGAATTTGACTCAGCCTCTACATGAACTTCCTCGGGGTTCACGTAAGAACTTTCCCAAGTTCTATGGGGATGGTAAACAACATCCAGATGAGCTCATTGTAGCATTCTACATTGCATGTGGTGTTCTCAGAGTTGAGTATGAAGATGTTTCTATAAGACTGTTTGTAGAAACACTCCAAGGTATTGCAACTGATTGGTTCTATCACCTTGCACCTGGAACTGTCACTGGATGGAATACACTTCGAACCTAGTTTGAAGCCAGATTCAAGCCAGCAGAAGATGCTTACGCCTTGTTGGCCCAGCTTACTCAAATGAAAAAGGAATCGCATGAGCCCATGCGTGAGTTTGTAGCAAAGTTCAATAAGCTAAAGAACAGGATCCCAACTGTTGCTCAACCCATAGCTAAGAACCTAAAATGCCTCTTCATCAATTCACTGTTGCCAGAAGTAAGTTTTCTTTTATGAAGAGCAGCACCAGTTGATCTTGCAATTGCTCAAAGTTTAGCAGTTGAAGTGGAGGATGATTTGATCTTGGCAGGAAAGTTGAAGAAGGATTCTATTGGGCCTAATGAGCAGCCCTTTTTGGCTTTACCTTCTACCAGCACCATGGATCCTATGGTGTAAAAGTTGGTTGATGAGCTGTTATCTCTAAAAAAATAGTTGTCACAGAGTTTTTCCATTCCCCTCTATAAGGACATTCTGAGGAAGACATTCCCAAATGCTCCAAATTACCAAGGCAATGCTTCAATGGATCAGAATCAAAACATGTTTCCTCCACCACAAGGAAGACTTGCTTTAGAGGAACCACCTGTGGATGCAGCAATCTTCTATTATGAATTAGAGAAAGACAATCTTCTTCAATCAGAATATGATCAAGGAGAAGATGATGCTAATCTTTTCACGGAAGGTGAGAAGCAATTGGTTGGCGACTCTACCATCAGGTTCCTGAACTTGGAATATGAGATGGGACAAGGAGAAGTTACTTTTGGTGAATCTTATGATGTTCTCACATGGTCACAAAATACATCAAATCATAAAGATGTGGTTGGTGACAAACAAGTAAGTACACCAGATATTCTCACTTCATCCTATGTTCCTAAGACCAGTACCCCCAATGTAAAACCTCAAGATGAGAGTTTTTCATCTTATGTAGCATGTCCATATCAACTTGTTGGTATCACAGATCATGCTAAGGAGACACATATTCAAATGCTTGAGGTAAGAATACCTATTAAGGGTATTATGCAGGAGGTTCATCGTGAAAGGGAGGCCAAGTACACAATGATGAAATCTGAGGATCCAAAAGCTCATATTCTCTTTGAGTTTTCTGATATGTGTACATATTTCTTGACCACTAATGAAAATCCTAAGTTATCAGATAGTGCTTCAATTGAAGGTCTAGAAACAGATGGATCATACTCTTCAAGCGAAGAGACTTTGAATCTGAAAGGAAATATGATTTCCAAAAGACTGGTTTTTCTAGAGAAACCTTTTGATGAGCATGATCGCTTTGTCAAACAATGATGACAGTTGGGACTGAATTCATCAGCAAGAGTGGGACAATTCAATCTGGATGCAGAAGATCCTAGAATGTCAAACACTAGGAAATGTTACTCATTCAATAGTAAAAGAAAAAGAAGTGGAACATCTTTTCTTCTGCCTCATAGCAGACAACATCTGAAGCTATTCTCAAAGTGAAGTGACAGATAAGTTCATGAATTTTTGTACATTTTTTGTGTCTTTTTTCTGTTTTAGTCATTTTTGTGTTTTTGTGTCTTTTTTTTGTGTCACTTGACTCTATAGTCCATTGGATGGATAAAGGCACTTAGAGACTAGAGTTCTTCTCCCTTTGATCATTTCAAAGGATGATCAAAGGAAGTTCCCTAGTTAGAGCCAGCTGTTATCCTCAAATTAAGTTGTGCTCAATTTGTAGGATGACCCCTACAAAACTTGTCTGTTTTGTAGCCTACAACTCTAAACACACAAAATGAGGTGAATCGCATTTGCCCTCGTGCATGGTCTCCTAGCCTTGGAACATCCTTTAGAGCGTCAACTTGTGTTAGTTTCTTGAATTTTGCAAAACAAGTCTAATTGAAAATTTCACTTTTTAGGAGTTAGTAAATTTTTGTCATATGCAATGGTAGGGATTTTTGCCTCCATTGCATCTTTATATGCAATGGCGGTGATTTTTGCCTCCATTGCATCTTTATATGCACTGGCGGTGATTTTTGCCTCCATTGCATCTTTATATGCAATGGTGGGGATTTTTGCTTCCATTGCATCTTCATATGCAATGGCAGGGATTTTTTCCTCCATTGCATCTTCATATGCAATGGCGGTGATTTTTGCCTCCACTGCATCTTTATATGCACTGGCGGTGATTTTTGCCTCCATTGCATCTTTATATGCACTGGCGGTGATTTTTGCATCCATTGTATCTTCATATGCAATGGTGGGGATTTTTGCCTCCATTGCATCTTTATATGCAACGGTGGTGATTTTTGTCTCCATTGCATCTTTATATGCACTGGCGGTGATTTTTATCGCCCGTGCATGTTGGTCCCTTTGTCACATGCAAGGGTGGCAATTTTTGTTGCTCGTGCACAAAAGCATTTTCCTCCACATGCAAGGGTAGTGATTTTTGCTGCCCGTGCACTCACTCCCTGAAAAAATTTTCCAACTCTGGGAAAATTTTCAAGTTGTTAACTTTAGCCCACTTTCACTCAGTTTTTCACTCTAATTGCACTTTAGCCCTTCAAAGCCCATGTAAATGCTTAGTTCTCCCTCACTACTGCAATTTCCAGTCAAAGAGACCAAAAGTTTCTTTCCACAGATGAAATGATACAGACATTCAATAACATGATCCAAAGGAGTTTGGAGATCAAGCTTTTTAAGTGGCTTCTATGGATAAGTTGTCAGATATATAGTTGACCTTGGGCATTCTCAAGGTAGTTCTGGATAAGCATGAGAAGGCTGCTACCTCCATGAAAGATTCAGTAACAAGGACTTGTGTCATTTCTGAGAATACTTTTGGACCGGATAACCTTGAGATGCAAACAATGTGGACAATGTTTGAGGATTTTCTGAAGAAGGATGGGAACGAGAGTTGATGAAAGTGATCATGCCTTAGTTTATTTTTGTATTTTCACATGTACTTTATTTTTAGTTTTGGACATTTTCACATGTACTTTTCCAATATGTAATTACATGTGTAAATAAAGGAAGTCCTAAGTCAAAAAGGACACTTTTGTTGAATAAGTCAAAGTAGTTATAGGTTTCCTATTTTTGCTCCAAGATCCTCACTATAAATAAAGAGGGCCTCTATTGTAATTTTTATCTTTAATCTTATGCAATGAAGTGCTGCCTAAATTGAAACTCAATTTTGAGACTTTGAGTTCAAATTGTGTGATCAATTCCAATCAATAAAGAAGGCAAGTTTTTATATCAAACTTTGTTTTGAATCAAATCTGTATGAGTGAGGATGTACATATGGCACTTTTGTTGATTTCTCTTGTTGATTGATTGGATAAAGTGGTGTTTGGTTATCATGATTGGAGGACGTTCAAGATAAATTATATAAACTTTGAGTTAAATTATTTCTATGAATCTATGTGTGTTGAAAGCATTTCTTGGTGGAGAATTATAAAGAATTTGAGCTTGTAGTTGTTCACTTTGTATATGAATCGTGTTGAGAACTTGTAGACTTTGTGCTATGATTTTCAATTACATTTGCGTGGATCAGTGGTATTGTTAGTTGACAGACTTTGTGCTTCAACTGGTGATACGGTTACTTTTAAAATCTTTCTGGGGATAATTTGAAGACTTTGTGCTTGAGATTATTCACTTGGTTCTTGAATCTTTTTGTGAAGTGAGTTGAAAGACTTTGTGCTTCAACTTACAAGAATATTGGTAATTACTGTTTTGGTTAATATTAGAATTGTAGAAGCATTATTGAATATTACTGTGAAACATTGTAAACATCTTTCATGAAAGAAGAGAAAAGAATGAATGTAACACACACCCTACATGGTTAGAGCTAGTGTAAATAAGTAGTTTTGTTTTGTTTCAATAAACAATAAGAAGGGAACCTCACCTTGCTGAGAGGAGAGATTTATCTCATCACACTATGGTTGATATAACCATTTTGCCATCAGTGAGTTGACGACAAAATATTCACCCAACAGTATGCCATGACTTTTTGTCATCTAGATGCTATGACTACTACTTCAAAATTTTAGGTTGTCCTTCATTTATATACCTACACTTGTCAAAACTGCAACATGATATTTGTTTTGTTCTATGCACGTGATCAGACGAGTCTCTTAATGCATTCTATAACTCATGTGCATAAGTATGTTTCCTGAAAGCACTACTCTGTCACTCTTTTATCATCATTAGATAGTAATGTGAACACTCATATAGTAGTGACTAAAAAGATAAGCATCAGTTTGGTTATGTCATTTACTCTTCTTTAAACATTATATGCATAACAAATAAAGGCTCATGTAGCATGTTCCTTCCATCTGATATGCAATAGAAACCTGCTTTACATATGTGATCATGTCTGCACTTGATGACTGTATTTATCTCTATTCACTCTTCTGTCATTTCCTAAGTCTGGCTTTGAAAATGTGACGTAAAACATGATAGAAAAAATGGTATTCTGATAATGATATGAAAGAGATAAAATACCTTCTATGGCTGCAACTCTGATTTCTGCATTTTGCCAAATTGATTCAGGCATTTTAAGTTAATCTAATTTGCTTCAATCAACTATAATGAATGTCATGATGACATAGCTTTTCTGCAAGTTGATTAAATGATGCATAGTGTAGCTTGAAATGATGCATCCTGTCTTTTTTTATTCTCTTTTTCAAATGAAAAAGAAAACATGTTGGGCTCAAACCCTTGTAGGAGCCACATTTAATCCACATGTTTATTTGTCTTCAAATCAACAACAATACTTGTCCTATACCCGCACAGTGAACAAACAAGTTAGCATAAAAGATACCTGATGGTATTGATTGATCCTTTTCATGATTTTTTTTTGATTTGTAGCACTTATCTGATCTGGTCTTTCATATGCAATGCATGATGTGATAAGTAGATATATCTGTTTGATAAAAGCATATGATAACCTTAAACATTCGGAGTGCTAACAGGGTTGTCCCCAAATTTTTGCAGGTTCAACTAATGATGGGAGCTGAAGATAAAGATTGAAGACTGAAGATCGACATCAACAAAACAACCTTCTTGCTGAAGCAATGATGGATGTTTCATTTTATCATGTGTTTATTTTATTTCTTTTATCATCCAGATGTATAGCTTGCATGTCTGCAATTTCTCAGTCTAGTTACTCCCACAGCTTGTGTGGGACACATTTGAATGCTTATTTTAAACATAATCAGTTAATTTATCCTATGCACTTGATGTATGTGTATTTCATTTTTAATCAATGCATAGAATAAAGTAACAGATATTGAATGTATGTTCAAAACATGACATGAAATAATAGTTCAATACAAATATCTTTCTTTCTTTATTCAAAATATGATTAACTAAATAATCAATTTAACTTATAACTCCTAAAAGATAACACACTATTAAAACAACTGTACTTCATGAACAATTGATACCTTTGTCGTCTGATTCTCTTGTCATGATGACTCATTAGTTTTGATTAGATTGATGAGTTATCCTGTCATCTGAAGTCTGTTTCTGCTCTATTAAGCTGTCAACTTTTCATTTGAATTCATAATTTCAAATTTTTCTTTTATCCCTTCTGAACAATTGCACTTAGGTTGAACTAATTTTAGTGTGAACAAAAAATTAGTAACATGTTCCTTATACCTTTCGTGTACCAAGGGCTTATGCTATGGATCCCCCTCATTTGTCTAGGCAAGATTGTACTATCTTAGGCATGTATGGGATCATCCTATTGTTTGTAGAGTCAAGTCCAATGCATGGGATACCTTGTCTTCTTGGTTCCTCATACTCTGGTGCATAACATCTCATGCTATATCAACATCAGTGCTCATAATTGTTTGCAAAATTTCTAATACATTCCAAACCCCCCCTTTTTCCATACATCCTACATACACATCCCTATTATCATTTCCCATCCCATATGTTGCTCCAAGTTTCATCAGAACAAACTTCATTCCCCCCACCTACCTATTCATTTTGACCATCCATTTCCCCTTCTAGACTACACCCCGTGACCATTTTTAGGCACTTAGTATCATGATCAACAAATCAAACCATCCATCCACAAAATTCTTATTCCCTTTCATTATCCATTCCATTATAATTTATTCATTATCCATTCATTTACATTTCATCATCATTTTTCCATTAATCATTGTCCATTTCATTATCATTTTTTACATTTATCTTTCATGTATCATTATCATCCCTAATATATGTTTATTAATCTAAACATATTTTCATTTTCCATTCCATTACATCTATCATTATCATTCCTAATATATGTCTATTAATCTAAACATATGTTCATTATCCATTTCCATTTCCATTCTCATTTTACATTTATCCATGATATATGTTTATTAATCTAAACATATGTTCCTTATCCATTTCCATTTCCATCCCCATTTTGCATTTGTCGACAATATATGTTTATTAATCTAAACATATGTTCATTATCCATTTTCATTTCCATTCCCATTTTGCATTTGTTCATAATATATGTTTATTAATCTAAACATATGTTCATTATCTATTTCCATTTCCATTCTCATTTTGCATTTTCATAATATATGTTTATTAATCTGAGCATATCTTCATTAATCCCATATCATTTGTCCATTTTTAAACTTATCCATTTTTTCCATTAGTCCATTATCATTAATAGTTGGTTCATTAGTTCATTTCATTATCATAATCCATATCATTAGTCCATTATATCATCAGTCCATTAGGTCATATGAATCACATATTTTCATTACATATCATATACCATTTCATTATCATTTTACATTCACAACATTTAGCCATTTGTTTATCCATCCATTTGCATTGATTTACTCTCATAGTAATATATATACATCATCCATATATCTCATTTCCACTAGTACATTATCCATATTATCCATATCAAACATCCATAAATGCCAAAAATCATGTCATACATACATACATTCATAATCCACATCATAATTCATTTCAACACAAACATATATAAATCATACATCCATCATGATCCATGCCATACATCACCAGATCAAACATCATAAATCATGCCATATACACACATACATAATGTAGACACCTAAATTTGTCCATGTCTTGCAACACCTTGTTAATACATTATTAGAGACATCATATGACATTTTGTCCTAATCCCATTTATCCCACTTTCCAATTAATTGAATAAATCATATTTATTTAATTAATCTCCCTTTCACATGTCCCAAATAATTCAAATAAAATATTTGAATTATTCCCTCGCCTCTCATCACATTCAAACACATGTCACATGTCACTTGCACAACTAATTTAGATAATCTTTTATTTGAATTAGGTCTCCTTTATTCCCCTCCGCACACTTGTCACATGACTACAACTCCTCATGGTGTGGGAAACCCTATTCAATCCTAGTTGTCCACATCATTCAAACCAACTTTCAATCTCAACCATCAGTTCAAATCACTCACTTCCTATAAATCAACCCTGAACCAAGCCATTTGAAAGAATGAGCTTTCAAGTAGCCTTATGCTGTAGAAATGACATTAGAGCATCTCATCATTCATCCTCATGCCATTGTTATGCTACTGAAATAGTGAGCAACCAACATTCAACCTTCAAAATCATGCATATCTATGCAAGATTGAGAAGAGCAATGGAGGCGAGCCAATCTTAGTGTGGAGATTTAGTTTGCATTTGCTTTGTTCTTTTGATTTCCATATTATCTTGTACTTTATTGTGCTTTTTAGGGTTTGATAGTTTGCTTTTTATGATTTAGACCTGATTTTTACCCTAACTACATTTGGTGAACCTGACGTGAAGCTTGTAAATCAAACATTTTTGTTGATTTCTAAAAATTAGTTTTTGCAGGTGACCTCCAAGCCTGAAACAGACCTCACCATTTCGTTTGGGAGGCCTCACAGGCGAAAAATGACATATAACACTTGATTTTTTGTTGCGGGAAAAAATTTGAAATTTATTTTAGTTTGGCCCCTATTGCAAAGTTGTAACGTACGGATCCGTAGGGACCCGTACGGTCCCTGCGTAGGGGCACTGTGTCGGGTTTGCCAAAATTTCATTGTTTGTTTGCATTGCAGAATGTGATTTTTTAACTATGGCAGGTTTAATGAAACTAGGGTTTTGTTGCAGGTTTTAATCCCAAATTGCAGTCACAGGTGTTCACTATGTCGCTATCACTCCTTCACAACTCCTCCCACATTCCAATCGCCACCATTGGCAGTGACGAAAGCCCTGTCACTGCCTGTGTTTCTTTTCCCCATCACCTGGTCACAGTTCTGCTAACCCTAACCTACCTTAAGCCCTAACTGTCGCTTCATATTTTTCCTGTCGTCGCTGCTTTAGGTACTGTCACCTCTACCCGACTACCAAGTCGCCTCCCCTCCATTCACTATTGACCTAAAATCCTAAGCAGTTGTCTGCAAACACTAAACTATCGAAAGATCCTCCCACTCGGCCCTCTACATACTTGTCGGTGCTAAAAAATACCCTAACCGTCACTTGAACTTGGCTTCATCGATTGGTTCCTTAACCTTCATCTCACCGACTGCAAGTCGTCGACCATAGTCCTCCGTGGATGTTACCCTAGCGCTCTCCACCCTAGTGGCTTCAAAATCCTGGTGCCTATAACCTTTAGTCTATCACTTAAATATTTCTCGGCTCGGTCGGCTTTGGCGTAAACTCAATGGTCACAGCCGTGACCGGTGGCAGAAGGGAGGGGGCTTACTTTCTGGCCCCCTTCGTTATTTTCCTTTTTATTTTTGCTCTGGGCTCGCCCACGATCATATGAATGACCGTGGGCTCCGCTGGCCCTTAACCTTCAAACCAAACCACTGGATAACTGCAACTGCACATGTGATCAGCTCTGCCACTAACTGCCAGCAGTTAGGACTTAACTGCCAGGGTTCCATTGTTTGTCCTCAAGCCCTAAAGGGGCAGAGTTTTTCTTTTCCTCATAACTTCATCATACGGGCTCAAAATTTTTCACAAAAAGACTCTTTGGAAAGCTGACTCAGCCAACTTTGTTGTGGCATAGGTTTCATTAGGTGACTATATGATTTTCAACTTTTTTTTCTCAGTCAAATTCAACACTATTTTGCAACTTCAAACGCATATAACTCTTGCAAAATTGATCCATTTCTCGCAATTTTTTTTAAAACTGCATAGAATTTTATCTAGAATCTGTTCATGACATGCATTCTACTATAGCTATTCATCTTGATCAAATTTTATCATATTTCCTCTTTTTCGCATAATACACTTGTTTGCAAGTTTACTCGCTTTCCTCTTGTTTTCATGGCTTCTAGGGGATCATAAAGAGCTGGAACAACATCAATATCAGTCACAGTAGTAGGTTTAAGGATGAAAATTTCTAGGTGCACTCCATTCATCTTTCATCTCTTTTCATTTCTTCATAATCATTGTTTGCAAACACACTTCGATTTGGGCATAAAAAGAACATTTGTTTGCTCTCACATTTGGATTTGGGCTCTAAAACAAACTCTTGTCTTCCATCACACATTCAAATTGGGCATAAAATGAACCAATGTCTTCCATAACACATTCGACTTTGGATTAAAAAGAATAATTGTTTTCATTGCTTGGTGAACTTGAATGTGATCAAAGGTGTGTATGCTCTTCTCATGCGCTTCGTGCGACCTTGAGAATCAAAAACACTTTTCATCCATTCATTTTCACACCACACATTTGGATTTCTTAAAGGGAAATTAACAAGTGCAAGTGTGAATCAAGTGTGTGTGTGTATGCTCTCTCCTCGCATCACAAGGTGATCTTAGAGATCAAAAACACCCACTTGGTTTGCTTTATTCATACTCTTCCTAGGAGGCCTACTTGGAGACACACCACTCCAAGGGATGACCTCAACTCTAGTGTTCCGACGGAGTATAAATAGCGAGGTGTGAATCGAAAGACACCCTCTTTGGAAGTTAAAATCTTGTCACTCTTGGCTGAGCCCCAAAGAACTTTATACCTTTGGGAAGTGAAGTTGAAGGGTGGGTTACCCCTTTCTCCCAATTGTTTGGCACTATTTCTCTTTCATTTCACAGAATTGGGCCCCCCGTAGCTTGAGTATATTGGGGACATCCTTAGTCAACTTGTACATCCTAGAGTAGGACCTAATTGGCCACACCCCACTTGACTAGTCTTAGGATTGTTAATGTGTCTTCTTCAAGTGCTTGCCTAATCATCATCACAACATTTCATTTTCAAAGTCAAACTTGCTTATGTGTCTTGTGTGTGTGATTCATGTGTGTACATGTGTAATCATTTGTTTGCAAATTGCCACATCAAGCTATCAACATAAACACATAAGTACATCATCCTAAACATTGTTTCCAACTCATTCATTCTAAAGACAAGTCATCCTAATCATATCCTATCTATCATCATCCTTCCACATCATCATCCTAATCAATCACTTGCCAAAATGGTCTTGATTCTTAGCAAGCCTAATCCTAATCATAAGCCCAAACTCATACTTAGAGGAGGCCCTCCCTCTAATCCTAATAATGAAACAAATTCAAAACCTAAGCTCATACTTAGAGGAGGCCCTCCCTCTAATCCTAATGATGAGACCAATCATAAGCCCAAAATCATACTTTGAGGAGGCCCTCCTAGTTCCAATAATGACGAGAATCATGATGCATATCTTGAGGAACAAGATGACATGCAAAGAATTAAACACATGTGTGACACCATGCCAACACTAGAAAACAAGGTCCTAGCACCCCAACTACAAGACCTCATCCAAACACTTCACCAAATTCCTCATCCCCTAGACCAAAAAACCATACAAAGACTCCAAGCCATCATCCAACAATTTCAACAAATCTAATCACCTTAAATACAACACCTCCTAGTCAAAGCCCAACAATTCATAGCCACTTGTCAAATTCAACCAACACATTCCACATCAATCCTATGTGTCATCCCCCTCCACTTCACACCAACCTAGTCCATCCATATGTCAATCCAACCTTACATCAACCTACCCCACTTCTTTCCATGTCAATGCCACATCAACATGTCAATTCACTTCACACCAAGAACAGGTGAGCCCAAGTCACCCCTTGAAACAAGATACAAATCCTTTAAGTCTTAATGCCACCTTTGGCAAGGGAAACACCAATCTAGTTCATGCACCCTATAAGTATATTATACCACAATCCAATTGAATGCCTATCCTAAAGCCACCATGTCCTAGTCCTAATCCATTGGTCCCTCCACCTTCTAATCCATCAAACCCTTCATTACCCCCACCATCATCTAATACTCCATCAACTTCACACCCTAAATTCAAGCATTTCAAAAGTAAACCTATGGAGTTACCCAAATCCACCAATCCATTCAATCCATTTGACCCTCCATCCAACCAAAGTCAAAGCCCTAAGTCTAATCCATCCAACACACCTTTTATCCCTCCACCATGGGATCTTTCCCTTCCACCTAATCATAATCCTAAGCATTCAACTTCCACCGCCCATACACCTACAAAGGATGTGATCCAAGGGCTACTAGCAAGGAATCAATCATCGCCATGTCATCAAAGTCTTATCCTTGAGCCTACCAAGGAACCTTCCAACACCATTCCCATTCCTACAACCCCTTCATATAGTCCACAACCCCTTGAACCTATTCAAGAGTCTCCCCCCATGAGTCCAAGTCAACCTCCATCATGCTCCTATGCAACCAACCATCAAGAGCCTTCCACTTCCATTCAAGAAAGTCAAGAGTTATGTCAAGGGCCTAGTCCAAAGCATGTGGAAACATCAAGCCCTCATTATAATCAAGGTCAAATCACTTCCATCCCATGAAGGCCATGATGATCCTCTTAGTCAACTTTATGCATCCTCTTAGTCAACTTTATGCATTCCATGGTCAAGAGCTTATCACTCCACCTAATGATCCACCAACTTCCACTTGTCATGATGAGACACATGCCTCCCAAGCAAACATAGAAGATCAAACCAATAGCTTGGATCTAAATGAACATAATCAAGATCCTAATGATCCTTCCACATCCACTATCGACCCCATTTCAAGTCCACCATCACATCATATTGTTCTATCCACCTTCATTCATGAATGCTCCTCCCTAGGACAACCACAAACCTTATCCACCACCTCACCTTCTCCATCCAATTATGAACTCAAGTCTAGTGTCCAAAACACACCTAGTCCTATAGTCCATTGCATACTCCAAAACATTAATTATCAAGGTAAAGGCTTAGGATTTCATGAACAAGGAATTTTGGAGCCTATACATGTCAAGGACCCTCCATGCTCATATGGCCTTGGATATACACCCCAAGGTAAACAATCTAAAGATGTTGGTACTTCCTCCATTCATCCTAAGTCCACCACTTTCCACCGCAAATCCTATCATACACCCAAAACATATGTTGTCATTCCACCTCCATCATCCTACAAATCGCAAACGCATGTGACCATACACCTTCCACCATCCACTTTACCTCCACTACTTCCAACTCCTAACATCCCTCCATCCACTTTACCTCCACTTCTCCCAACTCCTAATATCCCTATCATCCATAAATCCCCTCCAAATCCTAACCATGACCAATCAATGCACACATCGTCTAAACAAGTAGCTTCCACCAAACCCATGGGATTCAAAAATAAACATTTGGATGCCTCTACTTATAAAGCTAAACATCCTAAGGATCCTCATGCCTTAGGACATAAATGTAAAAATTCAAAGCAAAGTACATTCAAAAAGCTATCCAAGCCCATACCTTCACAAGAGAAGTCAAAAACTAAAATGGTTTGGCTCCCTAAGCAAAAAAGCAAGTCAAATGGAGCACCCTCTTCCATTCAAGAATCCCATTCCATCCAAAAATTTTAAATTCCTTCATCCCACAAGCAATGCAAAAATCATAAAAATTCTAAGTCCATGTGGGTCCCTAAATCCCTAAGTCACCTATCTCCTAAGCAAAAATCACCATTGCTTCCTACACCACCTTCCAATCAAAAGCTTCAACATTTATCACGGTGTGTACAACCATCAGTCATGGTTCCTTTCCATTCCACAACATTTCCACATACCTCCATCTCCCCATCTTTTAGCCATTATCCTACATATTTCACCCATCACCTTCCTATGGTCCATGCTTTTGCATAAGCCTTCCATTCTTTTGCATAAGTCCTCCATAATCCACTATTCTTACCTTACATAATCTGCATCATAATCCACTATCTACCTAATTCATCTCCATCTCATTTTCATGCATTCCCTTACCAACATCGATGAACATAATGACATTTGAAATGGTTCATATGCGGCATCCATCTCTAATGGGACTATCACCTTTCATAGAACTAGACACTTGAGTCCCTCCTATCCATATTCTCCTTCTCCTGTCAAAAAATTAAAAAAAGTAAAAAAAAATCAAAATAGTAAAGAGAAATCCCTTCGTCCAATGGTGAAAACCACCCTTGGTGGCGCCTTGGATAAGTACCATGATGAAAACCTGGCAAACAGGCATCATGTGTAGGTTGATCTTCTATGTCACTTACACTTGAGGACATGTTGTCTCATCCATACCACACTATCATTGTCATCCTATCATTTCCTACCATCCTTATCCATTATACCCACATACCTATCCTATTGAGTCCATCCATCATCCCTTCCTCCTTTTGATCTTGATAAAGACATATGGGCAAAATGTGAACAAATGCTTTGGATATCTTTTGATATACCTCATCCTTTCCAAACCAACCATATCATCGTCCTATTGTCATACGCTTTGTCATGAAAAATCCTAAGTATTACACCTAGAATGGGGCAAGTTATTCCTATGCGACATAGTCTTTGGAGATCACATCCTTGCTCTCTTACGCATACATCCATCCCATTTGCTATTGCCCATCCTTTTATCCATTCATCCAATCCTACCTCCTTGCACCTAGACCTGGTTTTCCCTTGTCATTGGTATCTAGCACAAAGGTATCCAAAATTGTCATCCAATGCCATCCCAAAACATTTCAAAAACTCAAAAAAAAATTCAAAAACATTCAAAAATCAAAAAAAATAAAAAATAGTCAAAATCCAAAAAAAAATCAAAAACATTCAAAAATCCAAAAAAATCAAAACATTCCAAAAATCCCAAAAAATCAAAACATTCCAAAAATCCCAAAAAATCAAAACATTCCAAAAAATACAAAAAAAATCAAACATTTCAAAAATCCAAAAAAATCAAAACATTCAAAATCCAAAAAAATCAAAACATGTCAAAGTCCAAAAAAATCAAAATATTTCAAAAATCCAAAAAAATAAAAAAATTTCAAAATACAAAAAAATTAAATATCAATCAAAACCCAAGCAATAAGATTCATCCAATCCAATTCATCACCACTTATCAAAGAATCAATTCATCCAATCAAACAACTCAATCAAGTACATTCAATAAAATCAATCTCCTCCAATCAATCCCATTCCTCAAATCAAATCATCAAATCACTCTATCAATCCAATTCAATCAAATCAATTCCTCCAAATCTAATCATCAATTCAAATCAATTTATCAATCCATTCTTCAAATCAATTCTTCAAGTCCATTCAAATCAATCAATCCAATCATCAAGTCAAATCAAGTCAATCAATTCCAAACAATGATCCAAATGCAAGTCATCATTTACCCATACTAATCAAGCTAATCAATCTTGCCAAATTATCCAATTGCATCAATGGTCTTGATCCCAATCTTGACATAAACCAAATCATTTAATCAAATCCTGGTGTTGATTCACATGGCCAACAACACTAGTATCAATCAATCAATCAATTGTCTTATACAGGATGTTGCATTGTCAAAACCAAACCAGACGTCTTATACGACATGTTTCATTTCCTAAAACCAAACATCATTATCACAATCATTAATCAACCAATCAAGAATCATTGGTTTACAACTTGATAGGGCAATACCTTGTTGTTTTTGGTATCATTTGTGCATGCTTGCTTGCTTGCTTGTGTGTGCTATCATTTTATCTTGCATTTGCATCAAATCCTTCTCCTTCTAGCTAATATTCATATTTTGTGTATGTTGGAATAGCTTTTTGCATTAACCTTTGCATCTAAGGTCATATCATACCTTTTGTGCATTAGGACTTTAATTCTCTACGTTTACTTCCTCATATGTTAGACAAGGTTGTATTACGTTGGTGCACAAGACACATCGTCACCTTGGTCCTTATACCTTGGTACATAACGTCTAGTGCTATATCAAACTTCATGGTTGCTCATCTTCATTGCAGCATAACGAATCATTCATTTCTTCCATCCATTCCATTATCTTTCTTTCTCGACCAATCCCTTTCATTTTGAGAGCCTACCCGTGTTTGTCCAACCCGCCTAACCTCTCGAGGGGGCATCATCATCCTTTTTCCTCTATCCATACCTTGTCTTCTTTGAAATGATGTTACTTCTCTTAGTCACAACATTCGCAACATCATCTCAAAGAGGGGCAAAATGTAGACACCTAAATTTGTCCATGTCTTGCAACACCTTGTTAATACATTATTAGAGACATCATATGACATTTTGTCCTAATCCCATTTATCCCACTTTCTAATTAATTAAATAAATCATATTTATTTAATTAATCTCCCTTTCACATGTCCTAAATAATTCAAATAAAATATTTGAATTATTCCCTCACCTTTCATCACAGTCAAACACATGTCACATGCACAACTAATTTAAATAATCTTTTATTTGAATTAGGTCTCCTTTATACCCCTCCGCACACTTGTCACATGACTACAACTCCTCATGGAGTGAGAAACCCTATTTGATCCTAGCCGTCCACATCGTTCAAACCAACTTTCAATCTCAATCATCAATTCAAATCACTCACTTCCTATAAATCAACCCTCAACCAAGCCATTTGAAAGAAGGAGCTTTCAAGTAGCCTTATGCTGTCAAAATGACATTAGAGCATCTCATCATTCATTCTCATGCCATTGTTATGTTGCTGAAATAGTGAGCAACCAACATTCAACCTTTGAAATCATGCATACCTATGCAAGATTGAGAAGAGCAATGGAGATGAGCCAAGCTTAGTGTGGAGATTTAGTTTGCATTTGTTTTGTTCTTTCAATTTCTATACTATCTTGTACTTCATTGTGCTTGTTAGTGTTTGATAGTTTGTTGTTTATGATTCAAACCTGATTTTTACCCTAACTACACATAATATTCCTAATCATCTATCCACATCATAATCCAAAGAAACATCCATACACAAAACCATATCATCCATATCCACACCCTATGCATCTATCATAATCCATATCACACATCAAGCATCATGTCATCTTGCATCACACATCATAAATCCAATCATATATCCACAAAACATCCATCATAAATCATATCACCTACATAAAAATCATCCATCATACATAAAAAACATCCATAACCTACATGTCAGTACATCATAAAATACATCATAATTCACATCATAATCCATAAACACAAATAAATAAAGTCCATCCACACAGTCCATCTCATCACGAGTCCCATCTCATATATATATATATATATATATAAACATTGAAAATGATCATGGTGCAAAGTCCTAAGGACTTGTCAAAAATACATATATACAATCAAAATTGGGAGTCTATAGCCCCTAGGTGGAACTGTTTCGCACTAATGCCCTTGACTAGGACAGCCCTGCTCCTCTCTGCAGTGGTGGTTCATGACCTGTTGTTCTGCCTATCCTAGTGTCTCTCCTGGCACTAGTACTTGTGCCTAAAGTGGCTGCTACACTGATCGCTCGGACTACCCCGTCCTTCTCTATCCAGATGCCCCAAATTGACTCCTGTAACTCTCCATCTAGCCTGTCAGCACCAAGTGCTCATATAAAGTCTTGTAATGTTGCGCCTCTTGCCTTGACTCATAGGCCTATTGTTGTACAGAATTGACCATGTCGGCCATCCCTGGACCCAGTGCCTATCACACCTGATTGCACTCCTACTGATATCTCTGTGCATGTACTTGTGCCTATACTAGCTGCACCTACAACTGTACTATTTGGGCCTATAGTTAGGCAATCTGCCCATCACCTTATCCCTATGCTAGCTACCCCTATAGCTATGCTACCTATCCCTACAACTATTGTACCTGTGCCTACAACTATTGTACCAGTCCCTACAGCCTCGTCACCTCTGCTGCTTTATCACCACCCCTGTCTCCCCCAGCTCCTCCATCACTCTCCACCTCCTCCACATCCATCTTTACTATCTCTACATCCTTGTCCTCCTCTCTATCATCTCCATCTCCTCCTACTACCAGTGCCATGACTACTTGGCCTATCGGTGCCATCAATCACACTGCCCTCTCCCATGCCCACCACTGGTCGTATAGCACCGTGGTCCCTGCATCTACCACCTACGCTCTCGCAACCCACGCCCTAGCCTGGAGCCCATCGAACTCCACTATCCCCGATCATGGGTCAGGAGGTGGACCCCACCGTGGCACCTCTGCATGAATCCGTGTGAATACTGCCTCTCCTACGACACATCCTGAGTCAACCTAAACTGTTAGGCCACCTGATCTGGCATGTATTTGTCAATAATAAGCTCTGTGCACCCCATAAGGTACCGTGGCTGTGTAACATATCCTAGTTGTATCGCATCCTCAGACCATGTCTCACACTCCCTCCATGGCCTCCAGATGACTGACTGAATGGCATCGATCCTCCTCCTCCAGTAACTCAAATCCCCCAACCTATGGTGTTGAAGCACCTCGCCATAAGCATAAACATAAGGATGATGACTTGCCTGATCCCTCACTTTCACCAGCCTGGTGATGGTGATATTCTCTCAGGCCCAGATGTGCAGCAACGTCACTCTACACCCTAAGTTGGCAGATCACTAGTACACAACTACATCCATATCGTGGTATAGGTGTTCTAGTATGCACAACCCCCACACAAAGACCACTCCATCTCTAAACATCCTTAGCAACACCATCCCCCACCCCACCAAAAATCCCCTTGACCTCCTGTCAGGTACTAGTGTCCTTGTAATCACTCCTGCCACGAACAGGGGAAGCCTGCACAATCTACCCATCGCCTGGGCATAGATCATCTCTGTCCTCCTTGTGTCGTATGGAACCACCATAGGGACAAACACCTCATCCACAAACTGAGCTCCTCATCGGTGGTTGTACACCACCCTCTCCCCATGTATGGGGATCCGCAGGATCCTCCATATGTCCTTAAGTGTAATAGTCATCTCACTTGTGGGCAACAGGAAAGAACACCTCTGTCTACCATCTCTCCACTAGGGCCATCATTATCACCCTATACGCCCTGATCACTAGCATATCCGTGATAAACCTCAAACCCATCAACCTCAAAACAAATCAATCTATGGTGTCTAACTGATCCCATAGTACTCATGTTGGTGGTTGTTTCTCACACGACTACAACACATCCTCATCATCCTACACATGTGTCTAAAACACTTCATTAGGTCCTCTTTTCATTCTAGGTACTAAACCCTCACACTAAGGCACTAATCTATTTTCGGCGCTAAAATCTTCATTTTAGGTGTTAATCCTCATGTTTGGGCACTAATCGCTAGACCTAGTGCTATTCTGCATTGGGCAATAAATCTACCATTTTCAACACTAAATCATCCCCTCTGGGCGTGAAACCTCAGACTCTAGGCACTAATTGCCAGAGTATGCGTTGATTCTCAACGCTAAAACTATCATTCTTAGTGCTAAACTTTCCAATCTCAGCGCTAAACCATACCCTTCTGCCTTGTCCGCTTGGGTGCTAAACCATGTCGATTGGGCGCTAATTGCCAAACTGGGTGCTAAACCTTGGTCTGGGTGCTAATCCCTTCCATCAAAGCACTAAATGTGCCCCCTAGGCACTAAACCACCTACTCTAGCACCTAACTTCTACCCTCTTCCCCTAGCATTTATTGCATCTAACTACCCCAAAACCCAATCCAGAAAGCATCATTAGGATGCTTACCGGGTCTGTAGTCGCCGCAGGTCACAGATACTCCCTCACCCACTTCGTTCGATGCTCCTCACGTGGAATCCATGCCATCTTGTCTCAAGTCGCTTTCTCTTCTCTAATCAGGGGTTTACACTTAGCAATAAGACAAATGAGGAGAATGACCCCCCCATCCCTTATATGTAGCCCTCAGAACCCTAATTTCTTCCTCTAAACCTTGAATTTCACCCCCTATCTGCATTTTCCTCCCCCAACCCCGTCCTCTACTCCTCATTCATCCTTTGTCTCACTATTCTCTACCCGTCTAGATCTTCTTTCTCTTTCGAGACATCATTGAGAAACATTTTATTTTTTCTGCCAATTTCTCGAGGGGACATCACCTCACTATCCTTTCTTCTCCCGTCAGTCGACCGAGGCATGCACATTATTCAAATATTCTTTGATATCCTGTCAACCCTCGACAATAATGACACCATATCAAAGATGGACAAAATATAGACACCTGAAAATGGTCACAATCACCTTCATCTATCTTCCACATTCTAAACATGATAATTCCCACTATTCCACCCAACACACATGTTAATTAAATAGTTTATAATTATTTAATTAATATTTCCTATCTTTCCCTCATTACCAAAAATCAATTTATGCTACTATAGTTCAAAAAATTAAATATTTTTAAAAACTAGTCATATACACTCCCAAAAGTTAAATAAATATTCATATTTATTTAATTCCCTATTTTGTGCACTTTTGATTACTTTTAGTAATCATCATTATTTTCCTCTTAATCATGTGCACATGGGTTAATTGAAATTAACTCATAAGTACATCTCCTCGTGTTTCTAGAAGTCCACTTGTTATTCAATTTACATGCATGTACATGACAAGTGGTACTTTGGAAGCATGGGCAAATCTTCCAAAAAGATTGCATTTGTCCCATTTTCTTCTCATCCACTCCAAGTGTCACTATTCATAAAATTTTAAATTCCATGTGGCACTATTCCTCCACTATTCATCTAATTTTATATTACACTTGTCATCTCCTCCAAATTTTAAATTCTTCACAAAATCCAAACCATACCTTCTCATAAATGAAGCCTTGCATGTCATACACCTACCCAGTCCTAGTCATCCATCCATTCAACCATCCTCATGACACTTGTCCAATTCTCCTTGCTTGAGGATCCTCAAGCAACATGAGCCCTTGATCTTCCAATTCAATCCTAGCCCTCCGTCCTCACCTCCAAAATCTATAAATTGAGCCCTCCCCATCCATTTCCAACAAGCAATTAGAATGTAATGAAATTATGGCTCATTGAGCACTCACATTTAGTAATTAGCATATAGTTTAGCAATATCATAGGGTAAATCAAGAGAATTGCATAGTGATAGGGTGCAAATTTAGTTAGTTTGTGATGTTCTCTTTAGTCTTATCATGAGGTTGCAAAGATTTGTGAATTGAATGGGTTAGGTGCATTCTAGCTTGTTTAATATAGTTCACATATTTTTGTGTACATTTTCCAACCATGCTAACACTATAAATGATGTTAGTAGAAATGGTTTCCAACACTCCTAACACCATGAATGCATAATGTGAAATAAAGAAAAGGCACAAATTGTAGTAACCATTATTACACTTTACAGATAATCAATAGTAAATAGAACTTTACAAATTTTTCATAAATAATCAAAATTTTGATAACCCATTTCGACAAAATGTGTGAACATAAATTACCAATCGAAAGAACTAAAAATATAAATTTATAACTTAAATTGGAGAGGTCACAATGATGTTCGAACAAAAGATTTTAATTTCCATAATCAATTATTGTGTTAAAAAACATAGAAGACAACAAGAATATCATATAAATCTTCTTGTTGGAGACATTTCAATTTGCATAGGGTTCCATAAATTAGCCAGTGAAAAAATAAAACATTACAAAATAGACCAATTTGTAGGTAAATGAAAATGAAACAACCATTCAATTTAGGTAGAGGCTAATGATAGAGGCTAACAACTATCATCTTTCCAAAAATGGCAAAGAGCCTTAAGCATTCAACTGGACATTTTGGTAATCATTATTGTGCCTTTCAAGATAATCAGAACTGAATGACAATAAAATAAAATAACTACCTTGGTCAATGCATTAGTGAGGTATAAGGACCTCACCTTCCATTTACAACCACGCAAAGGAGTGAAACAAAGAAATTTCTTCTCAAACCTAGTAAACAAGAATGGAACAGTTGCCAAAACAATACACCATAGAGCAAAAACAAGGCACTATGGCTAGTAGAAGGCCATGTGAACCTCGAATGTTAGGGTGCACCACTATTAGGCCCTCTAAACCCCTTAACCATGAAATAAATAGTGAATTATACAAAACACAACAGAAAATAAATGAGTAAAAGAATATAATTGTAGTGGGTCATTGCCTTAGTGAGGTCTGACGACCTGAGATTCCATTAATAGTGATACAAAGGAGTGAAATGTAGAAATACCTTCTAAAACAATAAACACCAAATAATAAATGGGCTAAACAATGCCTTGTTAAAAAAACTAGGTGGGTCATTGCCTTACTAAGGTATGATGACCTCAACTTCCATTTACAATTAGATGGAGGAGTGAAATGAAGAAATGCCTTTTGAAATAATAAACAATGACCAAAAAAATACATGGTAGAAATGAAAGGCACAAAAAAATGGAAAACAATAAGTGGGTCATTTTCCTTAGTGAGGTACAATGACCTCGACTTCCATTTACAACGAGACTTAGGAGTGAAACAAAGAAATATATTCTCAAACAATAAACAATGGCTCAGAGACGGGACACGAAAAAATATCAAATAAATTATCCGAGAAATTTACATATGTGAGGTATGAGGACCTCACCTTCCATTTACAACCATATGGAGGAGTGAAATGAAGAAATACCTTTTAAAACAATAAAAAGGAAATATATAGTAGCCTAAACAACACATGAGAGACAAGAAATAAGTAAACAAGAAAAAAACTAGCTAGTTCATTGCCTTAGTGAGGTATGAAAACCTCACCTTGAAGTCAAAGGCATGTAGATGGGGACCTCCAACATGGGCAACAAGCAAACTTCCACCTCCTCTCATCATTCCCTTCATGTGGGCGTCAAGAACCTCTTTGGTTAATCCCATGGAAGCCATGTCCAAATGAGAGCTCGGAAGTGAACAACTTCTAGTGCCAATGATATGAGTTTTCCAGAAGAAGAGGGTTGGTAGTGAGGTGGTGTTGCATGTTTAATGATGCGTGTTGTAGTATTGAAGGCACCATTGCTTCAAATCTTGGCGCCATCCCATACACACATCGACAAAAGTAGAGGGAGTAAATGCGGAGGTTAGGTAGTAGAGTGTGGTGTGGTGATGTATTAATGTTCACTTGTTTGATTGAGATGTGTGGATTTGCTTGCTATGAACATGACATGGTGAACATGTACTCCGGTCATCATGATTTGCCACCGGGGGTCCTTGTGCTCCACCTTCGGTCAACCTTAAAATCAAGGGAAAAAAAGAGGTGTCTACTTGTCCTTGTCCTCCACATGTATGTTGACTCAAACACCCTTGAAAAGAAAATTTTAATCTGTGCACCTCACTATATGCATGGTTGAGTCAAAAAAATTTGTCTCCGAGTCATGTGGAAGCCTACATGGACCTCAAAAGTTAGGGTGTACCACTATGGGCCCTATCCCCTACCCACAAGGATTATTTCAAGGAGAGAATAGGGGAGCTATAAAAACATGTCTTCCAAGGCATTACTTGGATTTCCCAATTTTTGAAAGACCTAAGTTGTCTTAATAAGATCTTCCTTTTTAACACTGCATTAGGCAAAAGAAAGAAAAATGGCCTAGGAAGATTATAAACCTCTACCTCAATTTTACATTCCTATCTTCCCTAATCTTTAACTTTCTCTTTCATTAGCTATTTGTCCCTACATTTATTTGCCTATGATTGCCCTTTCTTTAAATGCAAAATTTTCTTTTTCGTAGGATGGGGATTGATCTGTACCTCAAGCAATATACTCTCTATGCCCATTATTTTGGGCATTTGTAGAGCTTGCTCTTTCCTTGTCCATTGAAATTTTTGGTCTGGATTGTCCTAGATTTCCTCTTTCCCTTTATTATAAATCTTCAAAATCTTTCTAAAATCTTACTTGTGCATGAAGATCCATTTCTTAACATGCGATTCTTCCATTGAGAAGCCCATGAATTAACATGCAAGTGCCCAAAACCCTTGCCCCAAAATTCAAATTTTCTCCTAGGCACCCCTAGCATGTTTGAGGTTCTTCTATGTTAATTCATAATTTTTAATATCCATCCAATTTCACCATTATAGGTATATAGTTTATGTAAAATTTTCCAATAATATCAAATATTCATCCATTTAAATATATATTTTTAATGATATAAAATAGGGAGAGATAAAAAACAACGCCCTGTTTGTCTCGTGCTATACACCTATTTTTTGCTTGCCAAACATGATTTACCAATACCATACGAAATCATTTATGTTAACGTGAGTTCAGCCGATGTTTCCGAATCTAGTGTAGTACCCTCAACATCTGCATGTTGAAACTGGTCTCACAACAATTCTTTATAGCCCAAAATATGAAGCTTCCATTATTCACTGCAATTGAGCTCGGTTAGAACAGGATTTGTTCTTAAAATGCAGAAGATGAAAGCAGCTGTTAATTATTCATTCTCTGCACAGATCGAGCATAGAATAAATGTTCTAGGGTTAATGCTGAACTTTGTACACGTCATTCTTTGCTGCTGAAGTAGAGAATTTGTGAATCTCTTTAATCAGAGGTATGCTCCACAATATTTATCATAATCATGCCTTACATACAAAACGTTTCCTGTGATTTAATTTCTCAAGATTTTTGAACTTTTGCAGGGCCTTGTTACACGGTGCTACTATAAAGGGCAGTTCTGCAAAAGGTAATATCTGAATGATTTACTCACAGCTTTTTATGTGAAACTCCATTAATTTACTCTGGGAGTCTGCCATTGTAGGTTAGACTTTCTTAGGAGAACTGGGTATTATTTTACTCTGGAAATCTGCCATTGTAAGTAAGGTTTTCTTGGCTGAATTGTGTAACTCTGGAAATCTGCCATTGTAAGTAATATTTTCTTGGGCGAATTGTGTAACTCTGGAAATCTGCCATTGTAAGTAAGGTTTTCTTGGGCGAATTGTGTAATGCATAGGCATGTGAAACTTATTCCTCTCCTTAACCCATTTAATGTTCATTTCGAGGAATAATTTAGAAACCCACTCCAAGGTTGAGCCAAACACTGTGATACTTGATTTTGAATACATCTCTGTCCATAGGCATGTATTGTGGGGTGCAAACTACTTCATTGGATTTGAACTCGTGACGTCTGGCCAGCTACTCCGATCTGTCAGTTAATTGGTAGGCCACGCCTAGATGGCAGCAGTATGTTTCGGCAGTGGTGAAGTACATGCTTTACTCTCTAAGTACAATGTAGTTCTAACCTAGTCCAGGAACAATTTATATGCTTAGCCTGAGTGCTTCATTGATCAAATTTGCTTATTTTTGGACATCAGAGCGAGAGAGAAAGGGGTGGGGGGCTGGTGGATCTTTCTGTTGATGGTGGGTTTTGTTATGTAAATAGGAAACTCTGCATATCGTAGGTGCTCTAGTGTATTGTCAAACTGGAGAAGCCTTTCCGCTAAGAAGCCACAGTCTGACGGGGTTCTATTCCTTAAAGATTCACCCAGGACTTGCATATGGTCTTGTGTTGATGTCGCCACTTAATTATCTGGTCACATGATCATGAGAGAAAATCCAGGTTTTATGATCTGGATTATCATCACGGTGATTGCTTCTGCCTTTACCACTAGACTATGGCCGACTGGACGGATCATACCAAATTATGACTGGATTATTTTCTTTATTGGGAGTTGGAACTTTCCGTTTTAGGTTTTATTTTTCCTCTTAGATACCTTAAGATATAAAATTGTGCCATCAAATATCAAGAATGCAGAATCGAGTATGGTCAGGAAAGAATAGTGATGTTCTTAAAGCAATGCATGAATATGGATAAATCAAGTTTATCTCTTCAGGTTAAAGCTTCTTTCACTCCAGATCCCAATGAATATTTTTTCCTTTGTAAGGAAAACCTGATTTGTTGTTTCGTCTGTCTTTTGCTGTTTTCCCAGCTTCGGGTTTCTTAAGCATGCATGCCAATTATACAAGGAGTTTCCTCATTTTACCTCAGAAATAGTGAGTTAGTAACCCATATAAGCATGTAGTAAGTTTGTTGGCAAATTTACTTTGTCAATTTTAAATGGTTAGAGTATTTTACCTATTCAAGGCATGGAGATTATTTTACGTTATACCTTGAACCCTTTTATAACTTATAAGATTGTATCATCTAGGCATGAAAATGACTCCTAGACCACTGTTATTTCCATAAGAGCTCAAATAAGGTTAGAATTCTGCTATTTGCCGTCTTGATCTTCGGAAGTCATGGCTTAGATAGTTTCTAACATCTTTAAATCTTGCCTTTGGGTGGAAGTAACTTGCCATATCTGCCTCAAGGCTTTTTAATTATCAAAATTTACAATGTTGTGACGAAACTTGATATTAACTTAAGTTTATATCATCTAAGCATGAAAATGATTTCTAGAGCACTGTTATTTCCATATTAGAGCTCAAATAAGGTTAGTTAGAATTCCACCATTTGCTCTCTTGACATTCTGAAGTCATGGCTTAGATAGTTTTTGACGTCTTTAAATCTTGCCTTCGGGTGAAAGTAACTTGCCATTTCTACTGTAAGACTTTTTAAATATCCAAATGTACAATATTGTGACGAAATGTCTTATGAATCTTTTTTAAAGAAAATTTTGGCCTCAATGATTTGAGTGGAGCCAAGCAAATCTGAAGAGGTCTGCAAGCACCAAATACTATAGCCAGCCAAGGTCCCACCCATGCTTAAATCCCTGTAGACTCAAATGATAAGATACAAACCCCACGGTCCAAAATTTTCTTTAAAACTGGAGATCAAGTTATTCAGAAATCAGGAATTGCAAATCCCATCAGAGAAAACAGTCCCTTATCACCAGAAGCATTCTTTATTGAGAGACTTTTAGTGCATAATTGGTACCTTCCAAGTAGCATTCTGACTTATATGCTTGACAATTGACTTAGCAGCCAAAACCATCCAAGGGTTTTTGTTGTACATGCCAGATCAACACTCTCTTTGTTTATAGTTAGAGTACAAAGGCCTGTTGCATATCCTTTTCTTCAGCTTTCCCTGATCCGTAAACTAGAGATGGTCATAACTTATGCCATACACTAGTCATCAACATACAGATTCTTAGTGAAGGATGAACTGCAATCCTAAACAAATCAATAACAAGAACTCAAGGAAATTGAGAGCAATAAACATCACAAATTAGAAGACACATATTTACCCTGGAGAACCCAAATTCCAGAAGAAAACTCCAGCAATTAGTGAAGAAGAACATTCACTTTCCACTATCTTCAATTGAAATCATAATCTTAGGCCTCTTGAGCACACAACCAGCCTGAAATAAACTTATTTCAGTCCCTAAGATCTCTAAAACAACTCTCCTAAGCACTTAGCTCTGTTCTTTTGTCTATGATAGTGTTTTTGAACCTATGAAATATAACTAGAATTCAAACAATTTGACTCAAATCCTTCTCTTTTGCCTCTGTAGGTGTTTACACATGCTAAATAGACTAGAACAGTCACGTCAGAAATCTCAGAAGCCTTTGGAAACTGACTCAAAGAGAAATTCGAAGCATTCTTAGGCATCTTCTGCCATTTTGGTCACATGATGAAACTGCTGCTTGCCTGAAACTGACGGTTTCAGACAGAAGCCTGAAATATTCATATTTCTCTCCAAATTTCGAACTTCTGATGCTTGAAACCTGCTTCATTTGTCTTTTGAGTTGTATTCCATTACTCCAATGAAGTCAACCGATCATTTACTGATGATTATTCCCTGCATATATAGTTCCTAAGGAGCTTCCTAGGCTCTCAAAGATTGTTATTATTGAAGAACCAGTTTGAAGAATAATACATGACTTGCTGCAAAAACTAAACATTGTATAATAAGCTAACTGGCTGACAAGATCTCCCTGTACCTCTTTTCAAGTTTTGCCCTTAATTTTATCTGGCATCCACTCTCACATGTCTTTACTAGAAACATTAACACTGAGGCGATTCTTTAAATACCATACAGTATTTCCATTTGGTTTCCATTTTTAGATGGGATCGAAGTAATGTCAATAATCTGAAATTGTGTCTTGTGCTTGTGGACTTCAGTTTCTTAATCAACATAGAAACAAACATCCAAACAACTCTGTGTTCATGCTGGCTAAGGAGTCAATATTTAAGAGAGTAGACTTATCATAAAAATAGATATTGAGCATTATATGAGCATCATGAAGGGGGATGACCCTAATTTGATTTTGCATCCTAGCTGCCTCAAGCAAATAGTCTAGATCATTCCCAGCTATGGCAAAATTATGAGTGAGAGGGCAACCTTGGTGGTTGATCATCAAAGCTGGATTGAAGATTTAACTTTGATCAATTAAACTCTGAAAGATATCTTCAGCAGAGGGTTTTCGTAGCACATCTTAACTAGGCCCATAGCTATGCCTATGTAACATATCAAGAATAAAGCCCTACTCAATTCTGTCACAGGCCTTTTTTAAATCAATCTTAAGGAGCAAGAGCCTTCTGTCTTATCAATTTGGTCCATTCAGTTGCTACAGAAGATATGGGATTTCTGGCATGAATGTTCCTTTAATAAAACTCTCCACTTAGCTCTTGTGATCCCTGGAGCCAATGCTTCCAATATTTTGGCCAGGACTTCAGCTAAGGCTTAATAAGCCACATTAAGCAAGGTGATCAACTGACATCTATTGACCATATTTATGTGAAGGTGCTTCCCAGATCTTGTTTCAACTTGCAAAAAATGCGGTTATGATGACATTCATCAATTACATCTATGTGAAGGTGCTTCCCAGATTTTGTCTAAATTAGCTAGAAAGGCAGTTATAATCAATATGATCTGGAAAAATTGGTACATTCCATAGTCCATAACTATTCTGGTCATAGAGATCCCTGCGGAAGACCAGCAATGGGGTATGGTGGCATGTGGTATACTATAGCCACCATACCCCATTCTTATAGCTAGCTCTACACATTTGGATCACTTGTGTATGGAAACCCCAAGATGGGTTTGAGATCATTGTCAGCTTCTCTCGTATGGTAGATTGCTATAAAGTCTCTGAAAGCTGGCCTTACTTCTACATCAAAGTTGGATTGTTCATGTGTTCCTCAAACTCTTCAGTTTGATTCAGAAAAGTAGAACCTTCTGTGGATTCCAGTATCACTCTCACCTGAGCGAATATGCCACTATATCAAAAATCATGGTGGAAATGCCTCTGTACATGATCATGTTTTGTGTCATGATGGACATAAGAAAACCCTTACCAGACAAGGCAACTTTCTGGTTTGGAAGCCATGCTTTGGAACAAGCTTTAGATTTTGAGAACATCCCCTTCAGATGCTATATGTCATCACCACTGCCATCTTGCACTTGGTGGTGATATCAGTCCGAAACTCTATTACTTAAGCATTGACCTTCTTTGTTGGCAAGGAGAAGGAGATCATCTTGAATATAGACCATCAATGGTTACAATTCAACAATTGTCAGTCAAAAACCCACAAGCAAACACCCTTAATTTTCCTTCAAATGTTCATTTATTACTTATTACTTATTGGCATTGAGATGTTAACTGCAGCAACTGATTTACTAGCACCATCGATAAAGTGTGCAGTAATTAATAATAATTGGGATTAATTGCTTAATCCTTCTGACCCACAGTAGACCCTTTATCTCAGCTTTGCATTAGCCATTGTCAGTTGGGAGACTTTTCTACATTATAAACTCCAAGATTGAATTTTGTAGAAGCTTAATCTCTTGTGCATAACAGATGATGTTGCTCCAAATCTTTTGTTCAAAGAGACCCATTTCTCCTCATATGGGATGGACCATTTCAAGTATACAAGATTCTTCAACATCTCTAGTGATATTTCTATTGTCCATCCATGTAAAAGAGCATTCAGATTAATTCATGTGCAGGTGTTCTTTGTGTAGTTAGTTCAGACATTCCAATTAGGAGCTTGGCTTGTATAAGATCTTGATTACTGCCACTTCGGTTGCATAAATCTATTTCAGTGGATTTTATGAGCACCTGCCTCTTCATTCCCTATAGCAAGATCATTGATGCACTGTGAAATTGTTCTTTTTAGCACGTTTGGACACACTTAAGTTTCTGCTGCCATCTTGTTGAATAGCGACTACTAAATCCTTAACCACTTTTGACAGTGGTAATGGCAAGTGCATGGTTGCTACATGCAATTTTCTACTTCTTTGAATTGTCAATATGATTGTTAGACTAAAGTAGTAAGCAGGACCCGTGCTCCATGGTTCATGCTTATAGCTTCAGACCAGCTGATAATAGGATAAATGATAAATTTCTACACAACATCTTGAATCATTGTAGTAGGGAAGTATATATCTCCACTTGTCATTTCATTCAAGGCTTGTACCTTTGTTGTGTGTTTTAATGCTATGCACAATATGAACTTCTGATTGTCCTCTTTGTTCCTTGCACATTACATGAAGGAAAGGAGTAAGAGATCATTTTTTGTAGAGAATTTAGCATAGGATACATGCCAAAATCAAGGATATTCTCGGCAAACCCTACACAACATTTTAATCTATACACATCAAAATACGGTGTGCCATCATTTTAGATGAGAGACAAAGATTCAAGAAACAACAGCATGACTAGTTGTAACCTATTAGATACAGTCTGCATATCATTCTGTAGGAAATTGGACTAAATGCCTCTTAGGTTGACCTTTTGGCTAATATACGTATTCACTTGAACATCTGTCACTTACAGAGGAGATAATATATGTGTTTTGTGTCCCAAGGATGTTAGTTGAGATTTCCTGCCTCTATTTCTAGAGGATATGCTATTGGATACTAGGACAGGACCACTGCATGCAAGCAGACTGCAACACGCTTTGTAAGCAGAAGAGGAAGCTTTCCTTTGCAAGTTTAGTGGATCTCTCAATCGATATTGAGCAGCAATATCTCCACCTATAGCAGAAATTGAGCACAATTTGCTTCTTAGCAGGGGGCAAATTAATGGCCAATTTTCAGTTATAGTTCATTATTTTGTATTTTATGTTATGTTTTATAAGATTACATGTTATAATAATATAATTTTTAATACTGTAGTTGATGGTTGGCATTCAAATTTTGTGATTCCTTAGTACTAAATTCCTTCAAGCTACCATGTGTAGTTCAACAATAAGAAATCCAAGAACTTCATTCTTTCTTAACTACACATTCTAAACTTAGAAGGACCTCATTCTTTCTCATGTACACATGCTCTAGATTTTGAATACAACCTTGTATACTGAACAAGCCTTGCATGTCTGTCTGTAGCCCAAAAGTTCTGTTTTTGAATTTGTTGCTTTGTTTCACCTCCAGATTGTACCAATGGTGATGCTACATTGTAAATCTCACTACAGGTTGGTATATATACTTGCATGTCTATCTGTACCCCAAAAGTTCTGTTTTTGAATTTGTTGCTTTGCTTCATGTTGATGATTGTTTTTAGATAGGTCAACAATAGAGTAAAACACTAGAGCATCCCACTCTCTCTTGAATAAAGCTCTTCAAAGGCTGAACTATGTGATCCAGTGAATTAACTCCAAGGTTCCTTATTTATGATTCATGATGGGTTAACTCAGTGATTACATGTGATCTTGCTGATAATCACAAAGGGTCTTACATTAGACTTCTTCATACTTCCTTAGGTTATTCCTCCTTTAGTGTGGATGATGTATCAATAATAAAGAAAAACAAAAGATAAGGTTTAAAGAAACTAATCTAAGGTCAATGAGGTAATGATGATGCGTGAATAGACAAACTCCTTGATAAACCTAACTCCACTTCGCCAAGGATGCCTACAACTACATGAAGTTTGTGCAATCTCCTAAGGTATGCGAATGGTTTTCAAATCATGAATGCTTATACAAGTACCCATTGGATGGCGCAACTCAAACAAGCATCCATAATCGAACTTATGCAAATTAAGCTCAGACTAGCTTTATACAACACTTCACCGGCGATGAATGTTAAAAGCACGAGCTAGGAGTTGATCAAATATCCAGTACAAACATAAATTACATCAAAGAGCTTCTAATCTACTTCTAATCTATTTTGAAACGTCTCTCCACTTTATCAAGATACAGAAAACCATGTTATTTCACAAGATAACACTTCACACCAAATGAGTTCCAATGTCTTTGCATTAATCTTGAGAAATATTTACAACAACTTCAAGTCCTCTCAGAAAATTTTGAGAGTCTCTTCTATTCTACTCTTAAAAAACTAATGACTACTAACTACTACTTTAAATGAGGCAACAAGGCCTTTATATAGAGGTCTAGATGTACAATGAATGGCTTAGATCAATTTAGCTAGCTAAGGGCTCAAATCATGCCACCTCAGTAGGTAGTTACAACTTGCTATTTTTAGTACATGAGAGAGGCAATGAAGGCACGCTTTCCAAGAAGATAAGATGGAATCTTTGGAGCATCTTCCACATGAACGTCCTCTTTGTCTTCTTGCTTGTCGAATGGCATGGCAACTTGTGATTGGCTTGATGATGAGTGTCTTCCACGTAGGTGCCACCTTAGCATATTCCCAAATTGTATCATCTTATGATGTCTTCAATGTGATTGCTTTGATACTTGAATGCTTGGGATGTATCTTGTTGATCTTCTTGTAAACTGGATGTATGATATGTGTTGCTTCATTTGACTAACACTTTGATTCTTTCTTCTTCTTGTAGGTAGGTTGATGTTCTTTGGATGCATCTTCTTGTAGAGTGTAGAGAGTAGATGATGATGATGCTTCCTTCATGACTTGAAGTAGGAGATCTCTTTTAGACTTGAAAAACTTGAAGCTAAATGGATGAAAGCCTTGTCTTGAAGTATAATTCCATGGATGGATGCCTTCAAAGATGATGATGTATACTTGAACTTGATGTAGAGTAGATGATCTCTCACGGACTTGAAGATTCAAGAGGAACTTGAAGCTGAATAGATGAATGCCTTGGAATGTTTGATGATGAAGTGTTCCAACATGATGATCTTAACATGATGCCATTGATGAGGATGAAGACTTGGGTGATGATCTTGAAGTGACCTCTTGGAGCAGCTACATGATGCCTTCTCTTGGAAATGTCCTTTTAACCTCATTCCTTGCTTATCGACAGTTCCAATCACTTGTTCCTTAGATGATTCCTCAGCTCCATCCTTATTGCTGCAACATAAAGAAACAACGTCAAACCCTTTTGATAAACAATTGATTTCATAATACATAAGAATCATTAAAACATGAAAGTAATCATGAAAGTAACCATAACATTCAAACCAAGCATCCCATATGGAAGTGGCGCACTTAAACAAGGATTTGGTTCTCCCTTTGATAGATTTCAAAATGCTGCAATTCGTCCTCACTTAGCAGTGGCTCATTAGATCCTCATTTCATCCTCCTCTTGAAAGGCTTCATAAAACTGAAATTGAGCACTACACCAAGGTGGCGCATTAGATCATGATTTAAATCTCTAGTTAAAACTTCAATTCAGCCACCCAAATATTGGCGCATCAGATCAGAATTTTGGACTTCTCTTAAAATTGGCATCCAAAACACACTCCAAGTGGTGGCGCATTGGATGGAAGTTTGATCTTCTTTAAAATTTTCACAAGATTTATACTTAGACAATCAAATCAAACTTCTTCAATCTTGGCGCATTGGATGGAAGTTTTAAACTCCGGATGAATGATGTCAAAATAAGGCACATTAGATGTGGCGCATCGGATAAGCATTTTGATCTTTGGTTAAAACTCTCTTGAAATTTCACTTTTTGCTTATCACTTGTGGGTGGCGCAGCAGATCAGATTTTTGATCTCTTCTTGAAAGGTGCCAAAACTTGTAACTAAACTTTTCCTTCAAGCGCATGGGTTCATGATTTTGATCTTTCATTGAAAGTTCTTTGAATTTGGATTTTAACCCTCAAAACTAACCCCTCCTCTTTTGGCGCATTGGATAGAAGTTTTGAATCCTCTTGATGTATCACTCAAAAACTCACCTTATCCTCCCCTTAAAAGGGCGCTCTAGATAGCAAATTAGATCCTCGCTTAAAAGTCTTATAAAAATTGAATTGAACTCCACACCCAATGGCGCATTGGATCATCATTTCAATCCTCTCTTGAAAGGTGCCAAAACTTGAATTAGATCTCCTCCACAACTGGCGCATTGGATCAAGATTTCAATCTCCACTTAAAACTTTACTTTCACCTCAACTAAAATGGCGCGTTGGTTGAAGGTTTTGGATCCTTGTCTTAAGAGTTGCAATTCCACACTCCCTTGTCTTGGTCACAAATCTTGATCTCCACTTGAAGGATGCATTTTGACCTTGGGCGCATCGGTTAAGGTTTTTGGACTCCGGTTGAACCTCCTCATAATAAGAGCGCTTTGGTTAAGGTTTTTAGATCCTCATCTCATCATACTTATAAACTTAACTCCATCATCATTGGCGCATTAGTTGAGCATTTTGATGCTTGGACAAAGTACCTCCTAAAATCATCCTTATCTCTTCTTCACAAGGGCGGATTGGTTTGGGCGCATTGGTTGACCATTTTGTGCTCCAGTTGATGATCTCATAAGGGCGCGTTGGTTAGGGCGCAAGAGATCCTCTTCTTAATCTTTCCTTCAAAAAAATCCACCTCTCTTACCCTCCAAAGTGGTGCATTGGTCTAGGCGCGTTGGTTTCATGTTTTGGTTCCTCTTGAAATACCTCACTTCATCTTGCCTTCCTAAATGGCGCATGAGTTGGAGTGCATTGGATGGGTCGCATTGGTTCATGATTTCATGCTCCGGTTGAATGTGGCGCAGTGAACCAAAATTTTGCGCTCTCCTCATGTCTTGTCGCACTGGTTCAAGATTTTGTGTCCTTCTTCAGTAGTTAGCCATTTTTCAGTGCCCTTCAGGGTAAGGTCTATTGAAAAATATATTTAAGTATAAATTGATACTTTAAATATTTTTCAATATACCTTTCAGGATGTTTGAGATAGGTCTCGAATCCGCCGGATTTAACATGCAAAATCTAGAATTTGGAGGATCCGCCAGATTTTAGACTTAGTCAATTTTTCAGGATTTTCAAGATATCAGGCTACCAGACTTAGTCATTTTTAGGATCTCAAACATACATCAGGATTGATCTTAGTGTTCATTATTTGGATGGAATTTGATCAAGACTCTTCATTACTGCAAGTTCATGTTCCAGATGAGACCACCAGTTATAAAGCAAAACCTTCTAGGAGAGACTTATTGTTGGATTGGCAGAGGAAACGAACCTAAGACACCATCCAAAACTAAATGCAAAGCATCAGAGCTCAAAAAAAAGGGGGTCCCCATTTGCAATGGGGCGATGTGTGATTTGGTCACAACACTTCACCTCCAGATTGTATCAATGGTGATGCTACACTGTAAATCTCACTACAGGTTGGCATATATATAAGGCTCCGAGGCAGCTAAACTTATAGCTGAGCAGTACTAGAGGTCATTACTCATAAGCATTTCTTGCATTTGGATTCCATGCATTGTTACAAGTGTAGTCCAACAATATGTGATCCAAGGATTTCATTCTTTCTCATTTACAAATACGCCATATTTTTAATTCAACCTTATATTCTGAGCAAATCTTGCAACTCTGTTTGTACTCTTAAAGTTCTGTTTTTGAATTTCTCACCTGACCCCACCTCTGGATTGTATCAATCATGATACTAGTTGTAAATCTTGTTACAGGTTGGCAAAGTATTTGTGATGTTATAAATATGTATCAGGCTCTGAGGCAGTGAATGTTTCTTACATTCGGATTCCATGGATTGCTAGGCTTTCATTCCTTATTTCACTATGGTCATTGATAAACAAACCTCAATCAATAGTAAGGATACTTTGTGGGTTTAAGATGCCATGTGACTGTTTTTGTAAGATGGGAAAACTATAGCCATAATATTGTCATCTTGGGCTTATTGTGTAGGTTTCATTGGTTCCTATATCTACTGGAATGTTTATATTAGCCACTTCACTGGAAGTTTCTTAGCTTTCCACTCACAGTGGATCTTTTGATTGATGGGAGATTGTTGAAAACTTGTTTTGCAGATGTCTTCACCATTGCCTGAGGGCAAGATAGATGAGAAAGGGGAAGAGAATACGGTACCCTCTAAAGAATTTGAGAGTTTTTGGCATGCAAAAATTCAAACTCTGTGGCAAGAAGCTTCTGTTTATGGAATTGCAGCTGGGTATTGTATTTCTGCTTCTTTGTTATCCATTATCAACAAATGGGCAATTATGAAATTTCCATACCCAGGAGCTTTGACAGCTTTGCAATATTTGACAAGTTTTATGGCAGTCCTTATTCTTGGTCAGCTAAAATATTTGCAACATGATAAACTAGACCTAAAGACAATGTGGAGATTTCTACCTGCCGCTTTAATATTCTATCTGTCTCTATTTACCAATAGCGAGTTGCTGCTTCATGCAAATGTTGACACATTCATTGTCTTTCGTTCTGCTGTTCCTATCTTTGTTGCTATTGGTGAAACTTTGTACTTGAAGCAGCCTTGGCCCACTGTTAAAACATGGAGCTCACTAGCTATTATTTTTGGAGGTGGTGTGCTATATGTTGTAACAGATTATCATTTCACCGTAATGGCATATAGTTGGGCCTTGGCATACTTGGTAAGTATGTCAATAGATTTTGTCTATATAAAACATGTCGTCATGACAATTGGACTGAATACTTGGGGTTTGGTGCTATATAATAACCTGGAAGCGTTTCTTCTCTTCCCGCTGGAGCTGCTTATCATGGGTGAGTTGAAGAAGTTGAAGCATGACAGTTCAGAAGAATCCAATTGGTATTCTTTAGGAGTATTGTTACCAGTTGGGCTTTCCTGTTTGTTTGGATTGTCGATTTCATTTTTTGGATTTTCCTGTCGCAAGAGCATATCTGCTACAGGTTTTACAGTTTTAGGCATTGTGAATAAACTTCTTACTGTTGTAATAAATCTCGTCATATGGGAGAACCATGCAACATTTGTAGGAACAATTGGACTGTTAATATGCATGGTTGGAGGAGTTCTTTATCAACAGTCTACTACTAAGCCTCCCCCTAATGCTTCTGAGCCTCTTGCAAATGAAGAAGAAAAACAGCTGCTAGAGTTGCAATCCTCAGATATAGAGGTTTCTTTAAAAGAGGTGATTTCAATACAACCAAAGTAAGATTGATTGCCTTTTCTGAAGGATTTCCTTCTAAAGTTCTTGCAACTGAATTTTGAAGCTTTTATCTATGTTTGTTCCCATCCAAATATAAACATTGAACTGATTTTTAATTTTTCAACTTGTGTTGAAAATTTGGTGATCATCCTTCACCTATAAATAGGAAAGGCCTTTGAATTCATTATTTAAAATATTTTCTTTCTTCCAGGGTTCCCTAGTTTATCAAAGGGAAAGTTTCCTGAATTAAGAAGTGAAAAATTAATCAAATATACTCAAAAGTACAAATAAGTTAAACTGCTATTTCTCTTGCAAATAATTTCTTACTGCTTATTCAGGGCACTAGTCCCAATTTTGCATGCTCTTCATCGTCCCAAAAGTATTCTGGGAATTGGATTATCTGCACCACTAGATTTTCTGAGGTTAAAATAACAGTAAAGCATTAGCATGTCTTTTAATACAAATATCTGCTTGTTTTCCCTCATTTTCACTGATTCGCAGTACCTAGTATTCTTTTATCTTAAAGCTGTAATCTATAGCAGGTGGAAGAATAAGACTATAAATTATGTTTGGGTGGTGTGCTACAGCAGACTTACTGTTGAATCTGTTTTTATTTTATGTGATGATCTGAGATTAGATGGTTGAACTGTCATTTGTCATGCTTTTTGACAGTATCATTTGGTATACAAATGGAAGGTTAAAAAAGTTGGATAAGTCTGAATTGGAATTGCTTTTCAAGTTTTTGTTGTAGAACTTATACAAAGGTTTTTTGCACTCAAAATAGTGAAATTTGTCAAACCCATTGAGAATTGAGAAACGTTATGCTACACCTCATATTTGAATCTCTAAAAAACATATGCAGTTTGAATATCGGATAATCATATTGGACATAAAAATGATGGCTTTGTTCCTAAATCAGCTAGCTGATGACTAATTTTTTGGTTATCATTTTATATAAGAAACAATATTGGAAATAATTATTGAAACAAGAAGTTTGTTTAGATAAATATGTGGAAGTTTATGTAAGATGTTTGAACTGGCTTGGAACCATCTGCTATATAAATGCTCGTGTTTGAATTTGGAGTGTCATCCAGTATATCCACTTGTTGGAGATGCAAGGTGACTTATGATAGCTGATCTCAGAAGTGAATCATGAGCAAAATGCCCAAGGAGACATGGGCCAAGCACATATACAATTGGGACGGTAAGTATATCCCAAAGTTGTGATACAGTGCATGGCTTCACTGTTCTTTGACCATGTTACTCAATAGCAATGGTTTCTCAGCTCAGAGCTTAATTATTAGGCTTCTTGAATGATGCAGGAACTATCATGATCAAGGGTTTAGGTGTTTCCAATAAACGTCATATTCTTACAAATAAACCCTTGATCATGATAGTTCCTGCATTATTCAAGAAATTGGGAACACCTAAACCCTTGATCATGATAGTTCCTACATCATTCAAGAAATCGGGAACACCTAAACCCTTGATCATGATAGTTCCTGCATCATGAATTATACCTAAACCCTTGATCATGATAGTTCCTGCATCATGAATTATTGAATGATGCAGGAACTATCATGATCAAGGGTTTAGGGGTTTCCAATAAACATCATTTTCTTACAACTAGGATTTTTAATGAAAACATAAATCTGGTTTTGTTCCATAATGAAACTACAAATACTTCCTCATAGCAGCGAAAATTCAATGGTTCACAAGGCTCCAACGGATGGCTTCTTTTCATTGTCGGTTGATAATTATCAGCTTTTTAGGAAATGATGAATGTCGGAGCGAATAAAAAACTTGGGTCTATTAATTTTCACCCTTGGCATTGGATCAATGGTATCAAATAAAATTTTCAGTTGTCTCATAACGTATGGCTTTCCTTTGTTTTTGTATGTTTTCTGACACAAGATTTGTTTTGTATGAAACATGGTCTTGGGGCCCATTGTTTTACTCTTGATTTCAAATGACCCTAGAATACTGTAGACAAAGCAATACTAGGGGGTCTAAGAACAATCACGGGTCCAAAAAATGATTGAAGATGCATTTCACTAAGAAATGTTGGAGATGATTGACCACTTTGCTCAATCGCTTAAGCAATATCCTTGTCTTTCTTAGAGGAATCGTTCAAATCAAAGAAGCCCTATGGAGGGAAACATCATGCAAGGTACAAATTAATCTTAATATTCCTCTTTTTTAGGGCATAATAATCCATGAGAATCAATAAAAATTAAACACCCTTTATGAGTCAATTGGAACAAATCAATAGGAAGCCTCCAATCCTCTTGTATGGTGATGAAATTGTAAGTGAATGCAAGTTGGATCTTTGTAACCATCAATCAGTGGTTACATAATTGCCAATATTTACATTAGCAGTTTTGTAACCACCATGACAGTTGTGTAATTGTTGATTTGTTTGAAGTTGTGATTTTGCCAAAATTGTACAAAAGAAAATACAAACTAGTTAAACCCTGACTATGCACCATGAAGGACAAACTAGCATGAAAATAAAAACAAAGAAAATCAATTGCAAACCGAATCCACGTTAGACTTGATTGATCTCCATGGCTCTTCTCGATCTTGCATGGGAATGCATGATGTTGATGATGATACTGGTAGAAGATTGCTCCCAAATGGCTTGTGAGAGGCCATATTTATAGGTAAGAGTTGATATGATTCAATGGCCAAGATTAGAAGTCAAATGTGTGATGTGTATGGCTAGGATTAAAAGTTGATTTTAGTCCCTATGACGCATATTAAGTGGGTTATGACATGAGGCTAAAAATAGGATAAGAGGAAATAAGTGTGATTCTTTTATTTATCTTGAATAAAAAATGTTTTATGACGCACAAATAAGTGGGGCTAAAAATAGGATTTGAGTGGGAATCTCGTAATTTAAATAATACAATTATTTAAATTATTTGTGTATGAGAAGAGATGTAGTCATGTGACACATGTCATAATGAGGGATTTGATTTAATATTTAATTTAAATTGTTTGTGGGACACATGAAGAGAGATTAATTAAATAAATGAGATTTATTTAATTAATTGGGAAGGTGATTAAGTGGGATAAATGAAATAAGTGGGATAATGTAATGACCTAGGGTAAAATATTACAAGATGTCTTACAAGGTCATGTATTGACTAGGTAATGTTATGACATGGACAATTTTAAGTGTCTACATTTTGCCCCTCTTTGAGATGATGTTCGAGATGATGAAATTTATGATTTATGTCTAGTAACATCATTTCAAAGAAGAAAAGGTGTGGATAGAGGAAAAGGATAATGATAATGATGCCCCCTCGAGAGGATAGTGGTTGGACAAACACGGGTAGACTCTCAAAATGAAAGGGGTTAGTCAAGAAAGAAAGATAAGGGAATAGATAGAGGAAAGGGAAGGATTATGTTATGTTGCAATGAAGGTAAGCAACCATAATGTTTGATATAGCACTAGACGTTATGTACCAAGGTATAAGGACCAAGGTGACGATGCGTCTTGTGCCCCAGCGTAATACAACCTTGTCTAGATGCAAGATATGAACATTAGTTGGGAATGATTCAGATTTGATACAAATGCAAGATAAAATGATAACACACACAAGCAAGCAAGCGTGCACAAATGATTCAAAAACAAACAAGGTATTGCCCCTGTCAAGCTGTAAACCGATGATTGATTGATTGATTGATGATGATTGATTGATTGATAACGTTGTTGATATGGGAATGATTTAACTCGAGAACAACGTGAGGATTGTGTTGTTGATATGGGAATAATATATCCCGAGAACAACACTAGGATTGGGAATGATAAATCCCATTGATGATGATGATGATTGATTGATTGATTTGGTTGACAGCAAGATTAAAACAAAACCAAGGATGCAATTGGATAATTTGATTTGATTGATTGACTTGATTGGTATGGATTTAAAATGATTTGCATTTAAGCTTATTGCTTCGAATGATTGGATGATTGGATTTGAATTGATTGGATTGAGTTGATTAGAAGAAGTGATATGATTTGGAGGATTTTGATTGAATGAGTTGATGTTGATGAAAATTGATTGGAAGAATTGATTAATTTGATTTGTAGGAATAATTTGAAAGATGATGATTGGATTTGAATGAATTGGAAGAATTTGTTTGAATGATGATTTGATAATTGATTTTATTGCTTGGATTTTTGAAATATTTTGATTTTTTTGGATTTTTGGAATATTTAATTTTTTGGATTTTGAAATGTTTCGATATTTTTGGATTTTTGAAAAGTTTTTTTTTTTGTGGTTTTGAAATGTTTTGATTTTTTTTGTGTTTTTGAGAATATTTGATTTTTTTGGTTTTTGAAAATATTTGATTTTTTTTTGGATTTTTGAGAATATTTGATTTTTTTTGTGTTTTTGGGATTTTGGAATGGCATTGGATGACAATTTTGATAGCCTTTATGCTAGATACCAATGACAAGGGAAAACCAAGTCTCAGTGCAAGGAGGTAGGATTGGATGAATGGATAAAAGGACGGGTAAAAGCTCATGATAAGTGGATGGAACAGATGTATGCGTAAGAGGACAAGGATGTGATCCCCAAAGACTGTGGCATAGGAACAACATGCCCCATTTTAGGTGTGATACTTAAGATTTTTCATGACAAAGCTTATGACAATAGGAATGATAAGATGGATTGGTTTGGATAGGATGAGGTATATCAAGAGATGACCAAAACAATTGTCAACATTTTGCCCCATATCTTTATCAAGATCAAAAGGAGGAAGGGAGGATGGATGGATTCAATAAGATAGGTATATGTAGGATAGGATATGGAAATGGTATGATAGGATAAAAACGATAGTGTGGATGAGACAATGTGCCCCCAAGTGTAAGTGACAGAAGATCAACTTACACATGACGCCTGTTTGCCAGGTTTTCATCATGGTACTTATTCAGGGCCCCTGTTTAGCAGGTTTTCATCGTTGGACGAAGGGATTTCTCTTTACTTTTTTTTTTTTAAATTTTTTTTAATTTTGATATTTATTATTTTTTTGACTTTTTCGGATAGGAGAAGGATAGGAGGGACTCAAGTGTCTAGCTCCATGAAAGGTGATAGTCCCGCTAGATGGATGTCATCGCATGAATCATGTCAAATGTCATTATGCTCATAGATGTTGGTAAGAGATGACATGAAAGAGGTAGATGCAGTAGGTAGATAATGGATTATGATTTGGATTATGAAAGGTATATGCCAGGATGGATGGGGGATTGTGGATTATGATGTGGATTATGGATGACTTATCCAAGGATGGATGAAAGACTTATCCAAAAACATGGACCATAGGGAGGTGATGAAGAAGATATGTAGGATAATAGGTGAAAGATGGGGAGATGGAGGTATGTGAAAATGTTGTGGAATGGAAGGAAACCATGACCAACGGTTGCACACACCATGTTAAACATTTAAGCTTTTGATTTGGAGGTGGTGTAGGAAGCAATGGAGATGTTTGCTTAGGAGATGGATGATGTAAGCATTTAGGTACCCGCATAGACTTAGTATTTTTATGATTTTTGTTTTGCTTGTGAGATTTAGGAATTTGAGAATTTTGCATGGAATGGGACTTTTGGATGGAAGAGGATGGTTGGGATTTTTGTGATGTGGATGCCTCATTTGACTTGCTTTCTTTTTACTTAGGTATCCATACCATTTTAGTTTTAGACTTTGCTTGGGAAGGTATGGACTTGGGTAGCCTTTTGGATGGATTTTTGAATATACTTTGCTTTGACTTTTTGAATTGATGTCCTAAGGCATTAGACCCTTAGGATTTTTGGCTTTATGTGTGGAGGCATCCATTTTTTTATTTTTGAATCCCATGGGATGGGTGGAATGAGTGGAAGCTTCATGTTTAGACAATATGTGCATTTGCTGGTCATGATTAAGAATTTGAGGGAATGTGTAAATGGATGGATTTGGCGTTGGGAGAAGTGGTGGTAAAGTAGATGGAGGGATATTAGGAGTTGGAAGTAGTGGAGGTAAATTGGATGGTGGAAGGTGTATGGTCACATGCTTTTGACATTTGTAGGATGATGGAGGTGGAATGGCAACATATGTCTTAGGGGTATGATATGATTTATGATGGAAAGTGGTGGACTTAGGAGGAATGAAAGAAGTACCAACATCTTTAGATTGTTTACCTTGGGGTGTGTATCCAAGGCCATATGAGCGTGGAGGAACTTTGACATGGATGGGCTCCAAAACACCTCGTTCATGAAGGCCTAAGCTTTTGCCTTGATAGTTCATGTTTTGGATTATGCGATGGACTATGGGACTGGGTGTAGTTTGAACATTAGATACGAGTTCCTTATTGTGTGAAGAAGGTGAAGTGGTAGACACTGGGTGTTGTGTTCCTAGGGAGGAACATTCATGAATGAAGGTGGATAGAGCAATAGGATGTGATGGTGGATTTGGAATATGGTCGATAACGGAAGTGGAAGGATAATTAGAATCTTGATCATGCTCATTAGGATCCAAGGTATTTGTTTGATATTCTATGCTTATGTGTTCTTGGGAGGCATGTGTCTCATCATGAGTACAAGTGGATAATGCAGGATCATGGATAGGAATAGGTAGGGGGTGGATAGGAACAATGGAGTTTTTTTGTTCATGAATAGGTGAAGTGATAGGCTTTTGACCATGGAATGCATAGAGTTGGCTAAGAGGGTCATAATGGTCTTCTTGTTCATAAAGGGGATCTTGATCATAGGTTGGAGCTTGATCATGGATAGGATTATGTGTTATGAGTGGGATCATTAGGAGGGCTTTGATCTTTATTTGGATGAGGGGGTAGTGTTTCCTCATGCTTAGGATTAAACTCTTGACATAGCTCTTGGTTTGCTTAAATAGAAGTGGATGATTCTTGGATAGGTTCTTGGTCAACAACATGAGGGCATGATGGACTCATGGGAGAAAAATTTTGAATAGGCTCGATGGGTCGTGGACCACATGATGGGGTTGAAGAAGTGGACATGGCATTCAAAGTTTCTTTAGTAGGTTCATCAATGGGTGCTTGACATGGGGATGGTTTATTCCTTGCTAGTAGTCCTTGAATCACATCCTTTGTAGGTGGAGGGGTGATGGAAGTTGAAGACTCATGATTGGGATTAGGTGGAAGGCCAATTGGATTAGGTGGATTAGGACTAGGAGTAGATAGATCCCATGGTGGAAGGACAAGAGAGGTGTTAGATGGATTAGACTTAGGGCTTGGACTTTGGTTGGATGGAGAGTCAAAGTGATTTAATGGATTGGTGGATTTGGATAACCCCATAGTTTTTCTTTTGCTTTTAGATTTTGCAAAGAATCTTTTGAGAAAATCATTCGAGGATTTGTTGGTTGATGGATTAGAGCTTGAAAGGTTTGATGATGATGTTGATGTAGGACTAGTAGGCTTTGGGATAGGCATTCTATTGGATGGTGGAGGACTAGTAGATGGAGTGGTGTATGATTCCAAATTTAAGGTGGTATTTCCCTTGTCAAGAGTATCATTAAAGGTTGAGGACATTTGATCTTGTTTCAGGGAGCGGCTTAGGTTCACATGTGCTTGTTGTGATGTATATGGATATGAATATTGGTTGGAATGGAAAGAATTGGGATAGGTTGATGTGGCATTGACTTGATAGGTGGGTGGATTTGGTTGGATTTGACAAGTCGCTATGAATTGTTGGGCTTGGGCTAGGAGGTCTTGTATTTGAGGTGATTGGATTTGTTGAAATTTTTGAATGAGGTCTTGGAATCTTTGTATGGTTTGTCGGTCTATGGGTTGAGGAATTTGGTGAAATGTTTGGATAAGGTCTTGGAGTTCTTGTGCTATGATCTTTTGCTCGTGTTGGGAAGGAGTTACACATAGTTGAAGTTTTTGGATTTCAGTTTGTTCCTCTAAGTATGCCTCAAAATCTACAAGATCCTCATCATCACTAGGATCTACAAAGTTCTCATCATCACTAGAAACAAATTTTGGGTCACCTCGGAGTATGTAAGGTTTTGGGTTGTCTTCATGATTAGATGGAGGGGCTCCTCTAAGTGTGACCTTGGGCCTTGGATTAGGATTAGGCTTACTTAGGATTATGACCATTTTGACAAGTGTTGACTAGGATTAAGATGATGATGTGGAATGATGGGATGATTAGGATTGACTTAGGATGAAATTTGATTGGATATGACAATGATGATTGTGTTGGAAAGAAAGTTTAAAATGACTTGTTTATGTGTTTGGTGTTTATAGCTTGATTTGACAATGATCAAACACTGAATTACACATGTACACACATGATTCACTCACGCAAGACACATAAGCCAATTTTGAATTTGAAAAGGAAATGTTGTGATTAAGCAAGCATGTGAAGAAGACACATCAACAAGCCTATAACTAGTCAAGTGGGTTATGGCCAATTAGGTCTTAAGCTAGGTTGCACAAGGTTGACTAAGGAAATGGATTGAAACCGAAATCCTACCACATAGCGGGGAGAAAGGGGTAAGCCACCCTTCACCTTCACTTCCCAAAGGTATAAAGTTCTTTGGGGCTTAGCCAAGAATGACAAGATTCCAACTCCCAAGGAGGGTGTCTTTCGATTCAGCCTCGGTTGAGGTCGTCCCTTGGAGTGGTGTGTCTCCAAGCAGGCCTCCTAAGATAGGGTACAAACAAAAGCAAACCAAGTGAGCTATCACTTGATTCACACTTGCACTTGTTAATTGACCCTTTAGAAAATGAAATGTGAGGAAAATAGTTCAAGTACTAGTTCTTTTTAGATCCAAATCCAAATGTGATGGAAGACACTTGTTGATTTTAACCCAATTTTTGATGTGTGATTGAAGACAAGATTTGTTTTAAGCCCAAAATCTAAATGTGTTTGCAAACAATGATTAAGAGATGAAAGATGGGATGTGTGCACCTAATTGTTTTTGCTTTCCAAGTTGTTGTGACTGATCCAAACGCTGATCTAGCTCCTTTGATGCACCTGCAAAATCAGAAAATGATATTATAATGCAGCCATAAAAAAACTCATCAGTAAAGAAAAATTGTAATTTTAGATACATAGCTGAATTAGATTTGATTATTTCAAGACATTTTTGATCGGAAAATTAAAAAATCAAAGAAGAGACCCCTATTAATTTTTTGAGAGCTTTCTAGAAATGTAAGGAAGTCAAAAAAATTTCCTGTTTTGCGCCCAAAAATGCGGATTTGTGAAAAATCTATAGTCGGCAAAGATTAGATTTTTTCATACATTATATGAACTCAAAATTAAATAAAAATGGCGATAAACACGCGATTTTTTTGATGTAGCCTCCTGAGATGATGTCCAAGCTACTGTGAAAATCTTGTAGCAAAAATCCCAGTCGTTTGAAAGATATGATAAAATCTTTAAAATTGAGGGTTTTGTCCAAAAATGACATAAACCTGCAACAAAAAAATTAATAAAACCTGCAAAAAGCAAGCTCCATCAAAGGATTCATGTCGGGTTCACCAAAATGTAGCTAGGGAAAATCAGATTTAGTGTTAAAAACAATAAACTAACTAAACCCTAACTATGCACCATGAAGGACAAACTAGCATGAAAATAAAAACAAATAAAATCAATTGCAAACCGAATCTACGCTAGACTTGATTGATCTCAATGGCTCTTCTCGATCTTGCATGAGAATACATGATGTCGAAGGGTTGTTGATTGCTCATAGTTGCAGCATAATGATAAGATGAAGATGATAGAAGAAAATAGATAGATGAATATGAGAAGATTAGAAGAATTTTGGCAGAGTGATGATACTGGAAGAAGATCGCTCCCAAATGGCTTGTGAGAGGCCATGTTTATAGGCAAGAGTTGATATGATTCGATGGCCAAGATTAAAAGTCAAATGTGTGATGTGCATAGCTAGGATTAAAAGTTGATTTTAGTGCCTATGACGCACATTAAGTGGGTTATGACATGAGGCTAAAAATAGGATGAGAGGAAATAAGTGGGATTCTTTTATTTATCTTAATAGAAAATGCCTTATGACGCACAAATAAGTGGGGCTAAAAATAAGATTTGAGTGGGAATCTCATAATTTAAATAATAAAATTATTTAAATTATTTGTGCATGAGAAGAGTTGTAGTCATGTGACACATGTCATAATGAGGGATTTGATTTAATATTTAATTTAAATTGTTTGTGGGACATGTGAAGAGGGATTAATTAAATAAATGAGATTTATTTAATTAATTGGGAAGGTGATTAAGTGCGATAAAGGGGATAAGTGGGATAATGTAATGACCTAGGGTAAAATATTACAAGATCTCTTACAAGGTCATGTATCGACTAGGTAATGTTATGACATGAACAATTTTAAGTGTTTACAACCATCAATTAGTGGTTACATAACTGCCAATATTTACATTAGCAGTTTTGTAACCGCCATGACAGTTGTGTAATTGTTGATTTGTTTGAAGTTGTGATTTTGCCAAAATTGTACAAAAGAATAATAATAGAATGACCACGTGTCTCAATTCTTAGATGTTGGGTAGTCTTTTAAAGATTGAAAGGACTCTTCCTAGGCATATATAATGTTTGAAGTTGTGATTTTGCCAAAATTGTACAAAAGAGTAATAATAGAATGACCATGTGTCTCAATTCTTAGATGTTGGGTAGTCTTTTAAAGAATGAAAGGACACTTCCTAGGCATATATAAGACAAGTTTGTAATTGTTAGGCATGAGTATTAGAAGTGACTAAGAGAGTTGGTTGTAGAAGGAAGATAGAAGTGCTCATTATATTTTGTTTTTTTGGCCCAAAACAATAAGTTAGGCAATGCTATTGCCACTTCTAGTTGGTTTTTTGAACATTGGGGTTGTCAAGGTTAGAAAAATTGTGTCCATCATCTTGTGCTTTCTTTTCATTGTTGTTAATAATTATTTATGCTCTTGAAACACTGGTACAAGCATTGTCCCTATTTCATACAACATAATGCACTATTTGTAAGTCTAAGCATTCAAAGCTATTATTTGAAGTAAATTCATGTAGAAAAAAATGTGATTTCACAAATTCTACCAAGCATGCTTGAGAGCTTAGAGATCGAAGTGGTATTAGAGCTTGTTCAAGATAACCTTTTAAGTATTATAGATAGTTGTGAATTGATTTGTTTGACAATGACAAAACAAAAAAAAAGGAAGAAAAGTAGCTACCTCATGATTTTTACAAAGAAGTGGAATCAAGTGAAAATTCTTGCCAAAGTAGTAATTGCTTTAGAGATAAGAATGGGAAAGAATGATGAAGTCCCAAGATACCATTACATAACAACACATGGATATGGTGGTTTATGTGCCAACCAAGAAATTTTGCATATGAGAAGAGCCTCATAAACATGAGAAGCAAGAATTTATGGTTGAAGAGGAGGAGCCTCCAAAAGCTAAGATAAAATCTAGACATGCTTGGTTCTAAGTTGAAACAAAAGTAGAAATATTAACTTTTGAAGGATAAAAAGGGATAAAGCGAATGAAGATTTGTTTGTGTGAATAATGATAGTGAGGCACAAGAGATTTTTTTTGCATGTTTTAAAATCGAAGGACGTGCTCTAATTTGATAGGAAAATTATCTAGCATATTCTAAAAAGGACCCAATTGTAACTAGGTGGGATGAATTTAAAGAATTGTTGCATATGGAATTTTATCCTATTTGGCATAGAACTTATTAGAAAAAAAGTGGCAAGTGTTTCAACAAAAGAAATGGTAAAAATGTCGAATAATCATGAAATTCCATAAACATGTCATGACAACATGCTTGGACTTGGAAAAAGAAGAAAACTTGATCAAATACATGGGATGTCTCCATTCCAGCATAAGGAGACACATAATCTCAAGTAATTCAAAGAACCTTGATGAAGCATGTTTGTAGGCATACTACATTGATGAAGAAAAGGGGCAAGCAGAAGGAGAATCCTCAAAGAAACATCAATCAAAAATCAGCCCAAGAAAGAGTGAAATCAACCATCCAAATCCTACAAGAAAGGTAGTGGAAGGGTAAGAAAAATGTTACTATTCTATGGAAGGATCCAAAGAATCGTTGTAATCATTGTGTTATTCACACAATGTTGGAAGTTGCATCCCAAGAATTGTTCCAAGGAAGACTCTAATAAGACCATGGCATCCTTAAGAGACTAACCAAAGGCGGAGATTGAGGACAATTCCAATGTAGATGAAAATTACGGTTGCACCACTATGAATGCAGTTAGCAAGGAACAAGAAAGAGATGAAATGAGAATATTACTTGAAATCAAGATCCAAATCAAGAAAACAAAGATAAATTATCTTGTTCATTTCAAATGAATTTGTCAAGAATCTTGGTTTGAAAACTTTTTATCTTCATCCATATTCTTTTGGTTGGGTGAAAAGGGGTTTAGAAAATTTAAAAAACTAAGAGATGTAAATTCAAATTTGATGTTGATGCACAATATGTTGGCAAGTTAGAAGCAAATGTGAATTTCCTTGATGCTTTTGATGTGGTGAACTTGTAAGCCCTTACTTGTATCTTGGGATGCTATTTTCCTAGGGAGTGATAACATATATAGATGGGTTGAGGATGGAATTAACTACATCATCAGGACACATTAAATCAAGCTCAAGCTTTCCATGACAAGTGCCAACTAAGAAAAAAGACTTACTGAGGGGATGTTGGTAGGATAGAGTTGACTTTGTAGCAAGACACATCCATCACAAAGATGTTGTACATCCAATCAACCACCAACATGTCCAAAAGACATAACATGTACAAGGGAGACACTCTTTGATATACTTATAAATAGGTATAAGTATAGCCTCAAAAGATGTAAAATATGTAACAACAATGAATAGGAGAGAGTAGAGAAGTGTAATGGAATGTGGGGGAAGATAGAAGAGAATATCTGATGTAATAGAGATATGAAATATTAATGAAATAAGAGATAGAGACTGATCTATCGATAGACATTGTAACAAAGTTGTACATGATGAATATACTATACCACAAGTTGGTCTAACTCATATATAGTGTCTTACCATGTATGATGTGTATGTTAATGAATGTACTTTGTTGATTTTTCACATTATTTCTTGCCACAACCTTTTGTAATCCACCACATAAGCTTTGATCATCTTCTTATCCCTAACACCAAGGTATAAATACAACATTCAAGTAACTTAAGCTCAGATCTCTACTCTATGCCCATTCTTGCCCACATTTTGGTTCCATTGTCAGGATCTTGGTAAACAGATAAAAGAGAGATCTAAACTATAGATATATCATTTACGATAGAAAATAAGTCAACAAGGAAAGATTACAATTAAAAAGAAATAAAATTTTATGATTTACAATAAGATTTTCTAGGTTCTAGCCTCGTGAGAGGGGATTAGACACCTAGGGGATGACAAATGGAAAGGGGGGATCTTGAAGGGATTTCTGAAGAGATGTGACCATTAGAAGAAGGATCAGGATGAGCCATTAGGGATGAATAAAATGATTAATGAAATACTAAATCAGGGAAGAGATTAAATTGGCAATAGAATTGAACATGGAAGAGAAGAAACTAAAACAAATTCAGGAGAGACAAGAGAGATATCACAAAAGAATTGAGAAGGCTAAAGAAGTTGAGGTAGAGCATGCTAAGAGGGCTATTATTGATAATTATATGGAGGAAGAGTTAGAGCATGCCAGGAGGGTTGTTGCTAATGAGATTGGGGAAGATCAAGAGCACACCATAGGGGTTGCTACTGAGATTGTTGAAGATAAAGAAGAAAGAGAAAACCCACCATCTAAATAATTGAGCATAAATGGGTACACCAAGAGGGTTGCAAGTGAACACAAGGATTCCATGGAACTCATTATGACTCTGTAAATAGAGGAACAAGGGACAAATGTACCACTCCATAACAAAGACACATTTGAACAAGTTAATATCCATCTAGATAAAGCAACTAGGATCCTAGAAGGGTTAGCAGAATAAATTAAAGAATATGTGGTCTCTAGAGAGTCACTAGAAGAAGGGCGTAGAAGCAAGAGTGCTCCACCATTTGGAACTTGGTTTGTCTAACCTAAAAATTATAGTTAATGATGGATTTGAGGGATTACTAACCCCTTTAACAAAATTAAAACATCTAGATTTTAGTGCAAAATACATAGATAATGTGGTGAGAAAAAGTGTAGGTTTACAAATAGAGAAAATGATGAAAATTTTGAATTTACAGGAAAGTAAGAACAGTGTGGAAGAAAAAGAAATTGAAAACATATTCAAATACCTTGCCATGGATACTATTGAAACAGTTAATGAAGGTTGGGAGAACCCTATATTAATTGATGAAATGTCATTAACTATCAAAAGGGTATCTCCTAAATTAAAATAGTTGCACGAAGAGGTGAACCCCTTGGACCAAGAGTCGTCTCTCATGCCGATTAAGACAAGAAGAGTTCTTGCAAAAGGTATATATAGTGATTCAACCCAAACAAGAGAAAACCAACAATAAGAATTTGTAAGAAATTGTGTAGAGATATTGGGATTTGATTTAGCAAGAGACAAAGGAAGAAGTAGGAAACTAGTGAGGCAAAAAGACTGTAGTAGAAAATTAGTGAAGAAGAGGAAACATGACAACTCAAAATCAAAAGATAAAATCCTAATGAGGAATAGAGAAGAGCCTTTTCCTAATACCGATAGATCCAAAGAACGAACTTCTAACATGGAACATAATATGAAACTACCTATCTTTGGCAAAGACACTACTGAAGCATCTAAACATATTTTTGTGTTGGAATGCGTGTGGAGAAGGAATAGAACTTTGACCAATCAGGGTAAGCTCTATGATTTTAAGGAACACTGAGAAATGATTCTTTGAAATGGTATATGAAGAAGTGCTCTCAACATGATAAGGAATGATAGGAAATAAAAAAAGAATTCATATCTAACTTTGGATCTCTTGAGGTTCTGTTAAAGAACATAAGTAAAATTAGAGAAATGATACAAGAAGAGGGAGAAACTATTAAGGAATTTGACCACAAATTTAAGGAAGTGGTGAGAAAGATGGAAGAACCCTTGACCAAGAAACAAAGAATTGAGTGGTTTGTATCATGATTGCTACCAAAGATCAAAACTATGTTAGATGGAAGAACCTTTAAAACCTATTCAAGTGTGGTAGAATTAGCATGGAGGGTGGAAGCACAACCTTGGAGAAGGAAGGATAAGGAAACAAAAAATAAGGAATTGGAAAATATGAGATTGAAATTAGAACAATTAAAGATTAAATAGGACATATTGGCTAAAAATGAAAATAGTCTAGCATCATCATCAAATCAGAAGAATAAGATTTGGTGCACTTATTATTCTGAGGAAGGGCACCTAAGGAACGAATGTTTGATGATGAAGGGTGAAAAAAGAGCTATGACACTTAGAGTTGACTTACAATCCACTCCTAGAAAGTTAAAAAGTGTATATTGTGGAATTTGTGGTGAATGGGATGACCATGAGATAGATGATTGTCCGTCTCTTCTATTTAGATTGAGGATGATGAACACAAGCCTTGGTGCAACCACTGGTGCAAAGACAATGATCCTATACATAAAGGGTGGTAAGGACTAGCCGAAAGAGCATTATATGACCTTGGCTATAAACATCCAACATGGAAGAACCAAGACAATATTTTTGCAGTACAACAGACACCACTGCAGATTGTGAATGAACAACCTTCTACTAGCTACCCTCCAAATGATAACAAAAGATATTATAATAATTATAGAGGGTGCAATAGAGGAAGAGGTTGTGGGAAAAGAAGAAGAGAGGAGACCACCTATTATAGATGTGGTCAGATGGGCCATTACATAAATGAATGTCCTGTTATCCTCAAAATTAGCTGTGCTCATTTTGTAGGATGACCCCTACGAAACTTGTCTATTTCGTAGCCTACAACTCTAAGCACGTAAACGAGGTGATTCTCATTCGCCCTCATGCGTGGTCCCCTAGCTCTAGAGAGTTCATTCAAGTTTCATCTCATTGATTTCTCGAGGTTTGTGAAATCATATCAAATGGTAAACAAGTCAAATTTTAAGTTTGATGCTTTTTCAGAGTTAGAGTATTTTTGTTAACATGCATAAGTGACTTTTTTTGCTGCCACTACATGTTGGTCTTTTTGTTACATGCACTAGCCGTGAAAACTATCGCCAATGCATGTTGATGTCTCTAAGTGTAGGGGCGACAAAATTTGCTGCCTAAACAACTATCAGTTCACGTAATGTGTAATTAATGCATGTTTTGTGAAGAATTTATAAGCCTAGGAAAGGTTTTATTTTTATTTTTATTATTTCTTTGAGTATTCTCTTCCCTCTGTGCTCATGAATGTCATGTGCCTCATCAAGATAGCTAAAACGTGTAGTCAAGCGAATCTTGAACGACATCGACCTAGGGTTTGCGTTGATTTGTTGTAAGCTTTCTTTCTATCCATTTTGCTTGAGTTAGGGTTTTTATCTCTTTCTTTGTAAATATGATTAGCTCTCTCTATTCCTATGACTTCATTGGTGCGGTGTTTTTACCAGCTATTTCTTTTGTTTCGGTCTGTTGTTGACGTCGAACCATAGGTCTTGTTCAAGTTTTAGGGTATAGGCGGCAATTTTCACCAATTTTGTTCTTTCCTTAAGAGTTTACCTATTACATTGGCAGTGATTTTCACCGGACTAGCAACCAAAGCAATTTACTTGTCTCATGCATGAGTGGTGAAAATCACCACCAATGTATGACTTTAAGTTATACCCTATGATGCACGAACAACATTATTTACCGCCAATACATGACTTGAAGTTTCTACCTATCGTGTATGAGTGGTAGAAAATGCTGCCCATACATATATGTGTTCCCTATTGTTTTGTGTAAGGGCGGCAGAAAATGCTGCCCATACATATTGATTCCATGCCTGGTCAAGAGCTATGATCCAACAAATAAGTTGCATTATGTACAAAATGATGACAAGGATTCTTTGTTACTTCAGCTCAAGGATGGATTGGGGGAGGACATGGAGGTTGTTTATGTCAAGTGTCTCAATGTGGAAACTGATCCCAAGGAGCAGGATGTGGTGGCTGGTACTTTGCTTGGGAGCTTCAATTGTGTCCCTACCTTTTTTAGCAGTGATCTCAAGAGGAGGTTCTATCATGGTTTCTGCAAGCAGCAATTGTGGCCATTGTTCCATTGCATGTTGCCAATGACGCCTGATCATGGTGGCTGGTTTGACCGTTCCCTGTGGTAGGTGTATGTGTCAGTGAATAAGATCTTTGTTGACAAGGTTATGAAGGTCTTTACTCCTGAAGCAAATTTTGTCTGGATTCATGATTATCATTTGATGCTTCTTCCAACATTTCTCAGAAAGAGGTTCAATAAGATGAAGATAGGATTCTTCCTTCATAGTCCTTTTCTATCATCTGAAATTTACTGCACTCTTCCCATCAGGGAAGAAATTCTCAGGGGTCTGCTCAATGCTGATCTAATTGGCTTTCATACATTTGATTATGCAAGGCACTTTCTATCTTGCTGTAGCAAAATGTTGGGATTGGACTATGAGTCCAAAATAGGGTATATAGGTCTAGAGTATTATGGGCACACCATGGGGATTAAAATTATGTTTGTGGGAATACACATGAGTCAGCTTGAAGCTATTTTGAGGCTTGCTGATAGAGAGTGGTGTATAAGTGAGCTGAAAGCAAAATATGATGGCAAAATTGTGATGCTTGGGGTTGATGATGTGGATATTTTTAAGGGCATTAGCTTGAAGCTTCTGTCAATGGAACAACTTCTGAAGGAGCATGAAGATTTGGTTGGTAAAGTTGTTTTGGTGCAAATTCTCAATCCTGCACATGGACAAGGTAAGGATGTTACTGAGGTGCAGACAAAGACATTGCTCATTGCTCAAAGGATAAATGAAATCTTTGGGAAAGATGGGTACCAGCCTATTGAATTGGTGGAGAGATTTGTTCCTTTATATGAAAGGATTGCATTTTACACTATTGTTGAATCTTGTGTTGTATCGGCAGTTCAAGATGGTATGAATCTTTTTCCTTATGAATACATTGTTTGTCGACAAGGCACATCAGAACTGGATGCCAGCTTTGGACTACCATCTGATACTCCCAAAATAAGTATGTTGGTAGTGTCTGAATTCATTGGTTTTTCACCCTCTTTAAGTTGAGCTATTTGCGTAAATCCATGGAATATTGAAACTTTTGTAGAAGCTATGAATACTGTCATTACAATGCCAGATGCTGAGAATGAAATGAGACATGAAAAACATTTTAGATATGTTAGCACTCATGATGTAGCATTTTGGGCTCAGAGTTGTATAGGAGAAGTGATAAAGAATGCAAAGACTCAGTCACAAAGTGGTCTGAGAAAGATTCCATAATTAGGGCTCTTGATATTTCAAAACATACTTTTGGACCAAACAGTCTTGAGATGCAAACTGTGTTAACAATGTATGATGATTTTCTCAAGAAAGGTGGTGGTGAAAGTTAATCAAGATGTTCATGCCTTAGCCAATTTTTCATATATTTTCACATGCATTTTGTATTTAGTTTTGGACAGGTCAACATGTACTTTTCAAAAATGTAATTACATGTGTGAACAAAGGAAGTCCTAAATCAATAAGGACTCCTTTGTTGAATAAGTCAAAGTAGTTAGACTTTTCCCTAGATTAGCTCTTGGCTCTCACCTATAAATATTAGAGAGCTCTTTTGTAATTTTTTACCTTTAATCTTATGCAACGAAGTGCTGCCCAAATTGAGACTCAACTTTGAGACTTTGTGTTCAAATTGCATGATAAATTCCAATCAATAAAGAATGCAAATTTTGATATCAAACTTTGTGTTGAATCGAATTTGTATGAGTGAGGATGTTCATAGGGCTTTTTTGCTGATTTCTCTTGTTGATTGATTGGATAAAGTGGTGTTTGGTTATTATGATTGGAGGACGTTCAAGATAAGTTATGTAAACTTTGTGCTATATTATTTACTTGAATCTATGTGTGTTGAAAGCGTTTCTCAGTGGAGGATTATAAAGACTTTAAGCTTGTAGTTGTTCACTTTGTATATGAATCGTGTTGAGAACTTGTAGACTTTGGGCTATAATTTTTAATTACATTCGCATGGATTAGTGGTATTGTTAGTTGACAGACTTTGTGCTCCAACTGGTGATACGGTTACTTTTAAAATCTTTCTAGGGATAAGTTGAAGACTTTGTGCTTGAGATTATTCACTTGGTTTGTGAATCTTTTTGTGAAGTGAGTTGAAAGACTTTGTGCTTCAACTTACGTCATTGGTTACTATAAAACTCTCATTGAAGGTAATGAAAAGACTGTCCTTTTGCGTGTCTTCCGGTCTCTTATCACATATTTATACTGTACTCTTTGATTATTCACACATTTAATCAAGAATATTGGTGATTAATGTTTAGGTTAATCTTAGAAGTGTAGAAGCATTATTGAATATTACTATGAAACATTGTAAACATGTTTTCTGAAAGAAGAGAACAGGATGAATGTAACACACCTCCCACATGGTCAGAGCTAGTGTAAATACTTTTAAATTAAAGTAGTTTAATTTTTTTTCAATAAGCAGTAAGGAGCCTCCCCTTGTTGGGAGGAGAGATATTATATCATCATACTGTGGCCGATATCACCATTTTGCCTTCAATTAGTTGAAGACAAAATATTCACCCAACAGTTTTTGGCAACTCTACTAGGGACCGAATTCGTAACCAAGAGCCTCTCACCTTTGGTTGAAGAATACTAGCCTTATCTTTTGTAATATAGTTTTGTTATATCTTCTTTATTGTTTGTTAAGAGTATGGCTATCACAGGTCCATGGGGAAATGCTTTTGGGTTGTTGAATTTGGCTCAGCCTCTACATGAACTACCCAGGGGTTCGCGTGAGAATTTTCCCAAGTTCCACGAGGATGGTAAACAACATCTGAATGAGCACATTGCAGCATTCTACATTGCATGCGGTGTTCTTGGGGTGGAATATGAAGATGTTTCTATGAGACTGTTTGTAGAAACACTCCAAGGTGTTGCAGCTGATTGGTTCTATCACCTTGCACCAGGAATTATCACTGGATGGAATACACTTCAAACCCATTTTGAAGCTAGATTCAAGCCAGCAGAAGATGATTACGTCTTGTTAGCCCAACTTACTCAAATGAAAAAGGAACCGCATGAGCCCATGTGTGAGTTCATGGAAAAGTTTAATAAGATAAAGAACAGGATCCCAACTGTTGCTCAACCCACAACTGAGAACCTAAAATGCTTCTTCATCAATTCACAATTACCGAAAGTAAGTTTTCTTTTGCGAAGAGCAGCACCAGTTGATCTTGCAATTGTTCAAAGTTTGGCAACTGAAGTGGAGGATGATTTGATCTTGGCGGGAAAGTTGAAGAAAGATTCTGTTAGGCCTAGTGGGTAGCCCCCTTTGGATTTACCTTCTACCAGCACCACGGATCCTATGGTGCAAAAGTTGGCTAATGAGCTGTTAGCTCTGAAAAAATAGACATCTCAGATTTTGTCCATTCCCCTGTACAAGGACATACCAAGGAGAACTTTTCCTAATGCTCTAAATTACCAAGGTAATGTTTCAAGGAATCAGAATCAAAACAGGCTTCCTCCACCACAAGGAGGACTTGCTTTGGAAGCACCTTCAGTGAATGCAATAGTGGGCTATTATGAGACGGAGCAAGATAATCTTCTTCAATCAGAAGATGATCAAGAAGATGATGCTAATCTTTTCACGGAAGGTGAAGAGCAATTAGCTGGTGACTCTACCATAGGGTTCCTGAACTTCAAAGTTGAAGTAGGACAAGAAGAAGATGCTTTTGGCGAATCTTTTGATGTTCTTACATGGTCACAGAACCAATTTAACCATCAACATGTGGCTGGTGACCAACAAGTAAGTACATCAGATCCTCTTACTTCATCCCCTGTTCCTAAGACCAGTATCCCCAATGTAAAACCTCAAGATGAGTATTTTCCATCTTCTGTAGCTAGTCCATATCAACTTGTTGGTATCATAGATCATGCTAAGGAGACAAAGATTCAAATGTCGGAGGCAAGAATACCTGTTAAGGGTATTATGTAGAAGGTTCATCTTGAAAGGGAGGCCAAGTACACAGTGACAAAATCTAAGGATCTAAAAGCTCAGATTCTTTTTGAGTCTTCTAGAATGGGTACTTAGTCCTTGATCACTAATGTAGATCTTGAGTCATTGGATAATGCTTCAAATGAAGTTCTAGAAACAGATGAATCATCCTCTTCAAGCGAATAGATTTTGCAGCTAAAAGGAAATGAGATTTCCAAAGGATTGGTTTCTTTGAAGAAACTTTTTGATAAGCACGGTCGCTTCATCAAACGACAATGACAATTGGGACCAAATTCATCAGCAGAAATTTGGCAATTTATTCTGGGTGTGGAAGAAGGTCCCAAAATGGCAAATATTGGGAAATGTTACTCTTTCAATAGTAAAAAAAAAAGAGGAACATCTTTTCTGCTGGCTCACAACAGACAACATATGAATCTTTTCTCAAAGTAAAGCAACAGATAAGTTCGTGAATATGTGTACAGTTTTGAGTCTTTTTCTTTTTAGTCTTTTTGTGTCTTTTGTTGTGTCACCTAACTCTATAGCCCAATGGATGGATGAAGGCACTTAGAGACTGGAGTTCTTATCCCTTTGATCATTTCAAAGGATGACCGAAGGAAGCTCCCCAGTTAGAGCCAGCTGTTATCCTCAAAATTAGCTATGCTCATTTTGTAGGATGACGCCTACGAAACTTATCTGTTTTGTAGCCTACAACTCTAAGCACGCAAAATGAGGTGATTCTCATTCACCCTCGTGCGTGGTCCCCTAGCTCCAGAGATTTCATTCAAGTTTCTTCTCTCATTGATTTCTCGAGGTTTGCAAAATCAGATCAAATGGTAAACAAGTCAAATTTTAAGTTTGATGCTTTTTCAGAGTTAGAGTATTTTTGTTAACATGCACAAGTGGCATTTTTTTCCGCCACTACATGTTGGTCTTTTTGTTACATGCACTAGCGGTGAAAACTGCCACTGATGCATGTTGATGTCTCTAAGTGTAGGGGTGACAAAATTTGCCGCTTGGACAACTGTCAATTCACGTAATGTGTAATTAATGCATGTTTTGTGAAGAATTTATAATCCTAGGAAAGGTTTTATTTTTATTTTTATTATTTCTTTGAGTATTCTCTTCCCTCTATGCTCGTGAATGTCCTGTGCCTATCAAGATATCTAAAACATGTAGTTGAGTGAATCTTGAATGACATCAACCTAGGGTTTGCATTGATTTGTTGTATGCTTTCTTTCTATTCATTTTTCTTGAGTTAGGGTTTTTATCTCTTTCTTTGTAAAAATGATTAGCTCTCCCCGTTCTTTAGACTTCATTGGTGCGGTGTTTTTACTGGGTATTTCTTTTGTTTCAGTTTGTTGTTGACGTCAAACCATAGATCTTGTTCAATTTTTGGGTATAGGCGGCAATTTTTGCCAATTCTGTTCTTTCCTTAAGAGTTTACCTATTACATTGGAGGTGATTTTTACCGGCCTAGCAACCAAAGCAATTTACTTGTCTCATACATGAGCGGTGAAAATCACCACCAATGCATGACTTTAAGTTATACCCTATGATGCACAGGCGGCATTATTTACCGCCAATACATGACTTGAAGTTTCTACCTATTGTGTATGAGTTGTAGAAAATGTCGCCCATACATATGTGTTCCCTATTGTTTTATGTAAGGGCGGTAGAAAATGCCGCCCATACATATTGATTCCATGCCTGGTCAAGAGCTATGATCCAACAAATAAGTTGCATTATGTACAAAATGATGACAAGGATTCTTTGTTACTTCAGCTCAAGGATGGATTGGGGGAGGACGTGGAGGTTATTTATGTCGGGTGTCTCAATGTGGAAATTGATCCCAAGGAGCAGGAGTGGTGGCTGGTACTTTGCTTGGGAGCTTCAATTGTGTCCCTGCCTTTTTTAGTGGTGATCTCAAGAGGAGGTTCTATCATGTTTTCTACAAGCAGCAACTGTGGCCACTATTCCATTGCATGTTGCCAATGACACCTAATCATGGTGGCCGGTTTGACTGTTCCCTGTGGCAGGTGTATGTATCAGTGAATAAGATCTTTGTTGACAAGGTTATTGAGATCTTTAGTCCTGAAGAGGATTCTGTCTGGATTCATGATTATCATTTGATGCTTCTTCCAACATTTCTCAGAAAGAGGTTCAATAAGATGAAGATAGGATTCTTCCTTCACAGTCCTTTTCTATCATCTAAAATTTATCGCACTCTCCCAGTCAAAGAAGAAATTCTCAAGGGTCTACTCAATGCTGATCTAATTGGATTTCATACATTTGATTATGCAAGGCACTTTCTATCCTGCTGTAGCAAAATGCTAGGATTGGACTACGAGTCCAAAAGAGGGTATATAGGTCTAGAGTATTATGGGTGCACCGTGGGGATTAAAATTATGTTTGTGGGAATACACATGAGTCAACTTGAAGTTGTTTTGAGGCTTGCTGATACATAGTGGTGTATAGGTGAGCTGAAAGCATATGATGGCAAAATTTTGCTGCTTGGGGTTGATGATGTGGATATTTTTAAGGGCATTAGCTTGAAGCTTCTGGCAATGGAACAACTTCTGAAGGAGCATGAAGATTTGGTTGGTAAAGTTGTTTTGGTGCAAATTTTCAATCCTGCATGTGGATGAGGTAAGGATGTTACTGAGGTACAGATAGAGACATTGCTCACTGCTCAAAGGATAAATGAAATCTTTGGGAAAGATGGGTACCAGCCTGTTGAATTGGTGGAGAGATTTGTTCCTTTATATGAAAGGATTACATTTTACACTATTGTTGAATGTTGTGTTGTATCGGCAATTCGAGATGGTATGAATTGTTTTCCTTATGAATAAATTGTTTGTTGACAAGGTACATCAGAATTGGATGCCAGCTTTGGAATGCCATCTGATACTCCCAAAAGAAGTATGTTGGTAGTGTCTGAATTCATTGGTTGTTCACCCTCTTTAAGTGGAGCTATTCGCGTAAATCCATGGAATATTGAAGCTTTAGCAGAAGCTATGAATACTGCCATTACAATGCCAGATGCTAAGAAGCAAATGAGACATGAAAAACATTTTAGATATGTTAGCACTCATGATGTAGTATTTTGGGCTCAGAGTTGTAGAGGAGATAGTGATAAATAATGCAAAGACTTAGTCACAGAGTGGTCTGAGAAAGATTCCATCATCAGGGCTCTTGATATTTCAAAACATACTTCTGGACCGAACAGTCTTGAGATGCAAACTGTGTTAACAATGTATGAGGATTTTCTCAAGAAAGATGGTGGTGAAAGTTAATCAAGATGTTCATGCCTTAGCCAATTTTTCATATATTTTTACATGCATTTTGTATTTAGTTTTTGATAGGTCCACATGTACTTTCAAAAATGTAATTACATGTGTAAACAAAGGAAGTCCTAAATCAATAAGGACTCCTTTGTTGAATAAATCAAAGTAGTTAGACTTTTTCCTAGATTAGCTCTTGGCTCTCACCTATAAATATGAGAGAGCTCTTTTGTAATTTTTTACCTTTAATCTTATGCAACGAAGTGCTGCCCAAATTGAGACTCAACTTTGAGACTTTGTGTTCAAATTGCACAATCAATTCCAATCAATAAAGAAGGTGAATTTTGATATCAAACTTTGTGTTGAATTGAATTTGTGTGAGTGAGGATTTTCATAGGGCTTTTTTGCTGATTTCTCTTGGTGATTGATTGGATAACGTGGTGTTTGGTTATTATGATTGGAGGACATTCAAGATAAGTTATATAAACTTTGTGCTATATTATTTACTTGAATCTATGTGTGTTGAAAGTGTTTCTTGGTGGATGATTATAAAGACGATAAGCTTGTAGTTGTTCACTTTGTATATGAATCATGTTGAGAACTTGTAGACTTTGGGCTATAATTTTCAATTACATTCGCGTGGATCAGTGGTATTGTTAGTCGACAGACTTTGTGCTCCAAATGGTGATATGGTTACTTTTAAAATCTTTTTGGGGATAATTTGAAGACTTTGTGCTTGAGATTATTTACTTAGTTCGTGAATCTTTTTGTGAAGTGAGTTGAAAGACTTTGTGCTTCAACTTACATCATTGGTTACTATAAAACTCTCATTAAAGGCAATGAAAAGACTTTGTGCTTTTGTGTGTCTTCCAGTATCTTATCACATATTTATACTAGTACTCTTTGATTATTCACACATTTAATCAAGAATATTGGTGATTACTATTTAGGTTAATATTAGAAGTGTAGAAGCATTATTGAATATTACTGTGAAACATTGTAAACATGTTTTCTGAGAGAAGAGAACAGGATGAATGTAACACACCTCCCACATGGTCAGAGCTAGTGTAAATACTTTTTGCTTAAAGTAGTTTAATTTTGTTTCAATAAGCAGTAAGAAGGGAGCCTCCCCTTGCTGAGAGGAGAGATATTATCTCATCATACTACGGCTGATATCACCATTTTGCCTTCAGTTAGTTGAAGACAAAATATTCACCCAACATGTCCAGAAGAAAAGAAGAAAAATTGTGGATTTTGTGGTGATCCTAATCATGATCTATTCACTTGCACTAGAAATCAATAATATTTTAAGAACACACCAACACAAATGAAAAGTAAACAACTATTTGGACCTAATACAATAAAAGGAGTTAAGCTCGTAATGAGAGCAACCAAACAAAATGCTCAAGGAGCCAGTAGGTGTATGGAAACTAAACTTGATAGGGATACAAGAAGTCGGTTATCACTCATAGAAGAGGAACAACTAGAGAAAGAACACTTAGAGAGAAAGGAAGAACTAAGAAAGAATGTCATTATAAAATATGAAAAGAAAAATAAAGTTGTTGTAATAACCAAGGAGGGAACCAACACTAAAAAGGAAGATCACTAGCTGATAAGCCAGAAGAAGACGAAGAAGAAGAATATTTACCAACAAAATTAAAACATAATAGGATAACTGAAGATATTAGGAAGCTTATTATAGAGTAAAAGAAAGAGAAAGAGTACCACAAGGCCTACTTTTTAGAAAAGGAAAGCCAACTATTGAAGGAATTGGAAAACTTTATAGAAGAAGAAAGTCTTTTAGAAAAATTGAAATAGTTCTCTAAATACTAGAATAAAACTAGAAATACTAATTTAAGACCACAAATCAAAAGTACAAAAAAAAATCCAAGGAAATGGAAAAGGAAACCAATATTGATAGAACTTCTGGTAAACAATAGACACTTCAAAAACATACTAATTGACCTAGGTGCATGTGTCAGCATTATCCCAAACAAAGTTTGGGAGGAATTTAGAAAACCAACACTATATGACACACCTTATAATATTGTCCTTACTAATGGAATTGCAATCAATATAATTGGCACATGGAGAAATGTAGAAGTTAACCTACTAGGGATCAAGAAGAAAATTAACTTTGAAGTAATTAAAATGAAGGAGCCATTTGACACATTTGATATCCTTTTGAATTTAGAATGGTTTGTTAATTGTAAAGGCATAATTGAATCATGTAAAGAAGAATTGTCCTTCAATAAATATAAGATGATACACATTCCTTTCTACACAGATATGAGTAGCATATACATAGAAGAAATAGTGCAAGAAGAAAGTGAAGTAGCTAATAAAGCACTATATTCCATAGGGAGAATTCCCACAAGAGATGCCAATGATGAGCCTAACTCAGAAGGGGAGATTATCTTGAATAGTAGAAATTATAGCACAAATAATAAAGATGTCATGGAAGCTTGGCTTTGGGATGAACTAGAAGGGAGGGATAGAAAAGTAATGGGGTCAGAAGCATATGCAACCTAAGGAGGATTGAGAAAAACTTTGATAATATTACTACAAATAATGAGAAGCTGCCGCAAAATTTAGAAAACCAAATTAAAGATAAGGGAAAACAACCTATCAAAATTTCACATCATTTTAACCATATCTCATGGAGTATCTCACATATTAAGCTTCCACGGTACCCTAGAGTTGGAGACTTGCTAACTTGCATAGAAGGCATGGAGAGAATATCTAAGATTACAAGCACTATAGAATACACTAGTATGCAAAACAATGAGATGGTGGTACACCCACAAGTTGAACATCCCAACTTGGAAAGCCTCTACAATTTTAATAAAAACTAGATATCTACTAGAAGAAGGGGACTAGAAGCTTACATCCAAATACTGTGGTAAAATAGAACTTAAGACACATTTAAAAAATTACATTAGGGAATGGACTAATAAGAAAGAATATGACAACAAACTTTACACTCAATTATTTTATTGGACTTTATCCCCATCACAAAAACTTAGTACATCAACCAAGAGAAGAAAGGAGAAACCAAAGAATGGGATATGATACAAAGTGACTTTTGTAAGGCATTTTCATTCTCTAGCTCCAACAAACTTATACACAATGCATTGTAAAAGATAAAGGAAATAATCTTATCACCAACAAAAGAAGTTAGAAATATATGTGGAAATAAAAGAGATCATACCATTCCACCAAAAGAGAAGGGAATTTGGAAGCTTATAGAGTGGATGGATAAGATAAAAAATCAACCACAAAAGCTATGTTATACCACAAAAAGGATACGACAAGATGAAAATGAGGATGAAGATCCACAAAATTTGGAGGTAGAAGTTGAGGAAGGAGAAAGAGAGATAGCTGTTGCAAGTGTGTTAGAAAATAAGTACTTTAATCAACCTTTAAAGACAAGAGAAGAAAATATAGCAATAGAGGAAAGCCTTAAAATTGCTAAAACTGGAGATGATTGGGACGAGAGGTGGGTAATGCAAGTTGCAGAAGTGATAAAAGAGTATGAAGACCTATTTCCCCACATGTTCATAGATCTAAAAGGAATCAAGGAGGAGGCAAAAGTAATAAAAATTCAATTGAAAGGTGTGAAGCCACAAAGGAAAAGACCCTATAGACTTAATCCTAATGTAAAGACTCAAGTGAAGAATGAACTAGACAAAATGTTGGTTGGCAGTATAATCAAACAATAAAAGATGTGGAATAGATAAGTCCTATGTTTGTACAACATAAGAAAATAGGTGAAATAAGGTATGCATTGACTTTAGGGAACTCACTAAAGCTTGTATGATCCCTTTCCCACTCCATTTACAAAAGAAGTGTTTGAATCAATAGCAGGTAGGGAAGTCTACCCTTTCACAAATGGATTCTTAGGATACCATCAAGTAAAAGGAAGAAGATTTGCCTAAAACTACATTTGCAACTAAACGGGAATCATTCACATATATTGTGATGCCATTTAGCTTAAAGAATGCACCTGTGGTATTTAGTAGTGTTGGTGCCTGATTTGACTCTCGGTTTTGGAACAATTTTCATGCAGGCACCTTCCCTAAATATCCAAAAATTTCCTAAGTGTTGGACCTCCTCAGCATTTTTCAGCTGCAGCATCATATTTTCTTCTGAGGTGGTCAGCATCATCATGATTTTCTATCGACCAGATTTTTCATCAGGATCATCATGTTTCAATATAGGGTGATATTTGGATATCATCCCGATCCTGCAGTAGAGCTACAGTGCACCCTGATATTCTGGCGGGGGGTGACAATTCAAACATCTGGTGATCTTCCAAATATCACCCTACCCCTATATGATGATGATGTCACCCCGATCTTTCGAAGGGGTCATTTTCTAAGTTGTTTAATCCGACCTGATGTTCTTTGAGTTAAAGAGGTCATCATCATCATCATCCGGTCTACAGTGCATCATGATCTTTTGTATGGGAGGTGATATTCTGAAATATCGGGTTATGTTACTAATATCACCCCGGCGCCAATATGGCGATGACGTCATCCGGATATGAGAAGGGCGCGGTATGCAGGCGGGTGATGGAGACATCATCAGGATATGATGATGATGTCATCAAGATTTTTGGAGGCATCGGTGTGACTGTTGAGATCGGCAGGAGGAATTTCATGTTGGCCGATGGTGTTGGTCACACCGATGAAGGGAATGTGGAGTTCGCGGTCGGCGAGACCATAGGCATCGGCAAAGGAGATTTGTGCTTGGCCGATGGTCTATCTCTGGCCGATGGATGGGAGTGTAGTGTGGCGATCGGTGAGACAACTGAGGTCGGCGAGAATTTTTTGGGGTGAGCCGATGGTAGAAGTTTGGCCGATGGGCTTTTGGAGAGAAAGGCGTGTGTCGAGCGTGGCAAAAGTGCTCGATGCTTATTATGCATGTGGCCATGTTTTTGAACTACTAAAGGAGTCTCCGCACCGTGCATGTGGGATTCATGTTCCTGCATAACTTGAACCTTCAGTAAAACGCGTTTTGGCGGGAAATTCCTTTTTGAGTGCTGCGATGGTTTCCAGGTAGGCCGCGGGTGGTTGAGCCATCAATAGCGACTGTAGCAGAGGTATGGGCGATGGTACAAACGGTGAAGCTGTCTAATTATGAATGAAGACTTCCAGATGGCAGCACAGGGCTCGAGGCCTCCCTTGTCTGCTGCAGCAATAACTTCTAAGCGCCATTCCTTCTGAGATCTGTATTTGGCAGGATTTTTGGTCAACCATGTAATTAATGCTAGAGGTACACTTTCTGGCCGATATAGGCATACTGTGTTACCATTGTTTTGGTTGTTGAAGGCCTGGGGCATTTTTGTGTAAATAATGAAGAACAGGGCATGATCTTGGCTGTTTTATCCCATTTTGGAGTTTATGAGTTGCAACATGAGTGTATTTTGCACATATTTTTAGTTTCAGTGTTAATGTTATATGAAAAATGCTTATTGCATGTGTCTATCTACTTGTCTCCATTTGCTGCATGTTATTCTCCTTCTTTTGAATCTGGTTACATGTCAGCAGGGATATATGTAAGTAGAGGCAGTTAGATACCCATTCTTGGGTGATGTTTGTAAGGCAAGAATCAGTCCAACCCCCTAAAACTTGAGTGAAAGTTGCAAACCATCTGTTGTATACATCTAGTTGACTCCTTGCCCAATGGATAGGCACCAGTCTGCTCCTGGATCAGTAGTTATGAGCCAAAACCCCTTGTCTTGCATCCAGGACATTACGTCCACCCATTTCAACACTTCCACCTGTTAGTTATAGGAGTAGGATTAGGAACCTCTGCATGCTCTCATACCCAACTAGACATTATGTCCAAGAACGTTGCCAACCTTGTGATCTATCATGCAGATCTTGGTCCATACATGAGAGTATTCTGCCTGTTGTTGTCAAGTTAGATCTATCTATCTTTGAGCTAGTCAAGGTTACATCTTGAGTTATAGGGATACCCCCCTTGGTGCGGCAGAACCAGAAGTGAAGGGGAGGAGCTCACGCAACCTCCTGTATTAGTTGGCTAAATCTGCCTGTGCATTAGAAGTGGCAAACCCTAATGCTGATTCAGAAGAAAAACCAACAAGTAGGATAATGATCAATGCATTTAAGGACTTTATTCATAATTTCTTGGAAGTATATCTTAATGATTGGACCATATATAGATTAATCAAAAATCATGTCCAAGTACTTCAATTAATGCTAGAGTGATGCATAAGTCTACAGGTTTTACTAAATTTAAAGAAATGTATATTACAGTACCATTTGGTACACTAATGGGACATATCATATGCAAGGAAGGCTTAATGGTTGATCCACTAAAGGTAGAAATAATCTTAAATCTTCACCCCCAAAGATAGTAACTGAAGTAAAAATATTCTTGAGTTACACTAGATATCATAGGAAGTTCATTAAAGGATATGTGGTAGTTGATGGGCCAATAGAAGAACTCTTGAAAAATAAAACAAACAAGACATTCTAGTGGACAAAGCAATGCTAAAAGCATTTGACACACTTAAAAATAAAATAGCAGAGGCACCAATCTTAATATTCCCAAATTGGAACATCCCTTTTCATGTCCATGTAGATGCCTCAAGCACCATGATTGGAGCAATGTTGGTGCAACCAAGAGGAAATAAAGACCATCCAATTGTGTTTCTAGCCACAAAATGTCATAGGTAAAAAGAAACTATACCACAACAGAAAGAGAAGTGTTAGCTATGGTATATGCACTACAAACATTTAGACACTACCTCTTGGCCACCCTATTCATATTCTTCACAAAACATCAGCCACTTAAATACTTAATGAACATACTAGTTATACAAGGAAGAAGTTGCAAATGGTTACTCCTATTCTAGGAATTTGACTTTAAGATCATGGTAAAACCAAGAAAAGCCAATTAAGGATTGGAATATATATTTAGGATTGATACATGAGAATAGCTAGGGCTTGCTGAGGAAGAATTACCTAGCACAAGTTTGTTTAGAATAAATGCGGTACCAGAGGAACTTATAGAAGTTGTAGAGATACTCTTTACAAGACAATTTCTAGAGAACTATTCCAAAAATGAGAGAAATAGACTTTTATGGAAGTCTTTACCATACACATTAATTGAAGGAGAACTACATGTAATAGGAAGGGATGAGATTATAAGAAGAGTTTTTCTAGAAAATGAGAGAGATAACATTTTGCAAGAAGCTCATGAAGGAATATCTAGAGGACATAACTCTAAGAAAGGCATTGTAAGAAAGGTAATGCTGGTAGGATTATTGTGGCCTACATTGTTCAAAGATGCAAACTAGTATGCAAGACATTGTGATGTATGCCAAAGGGTAGGGAAACCTATCACAAGAGATGGAATTCTATTGCAACTAATATTAGTGCAAGCACCATTTGAGAAATGGGCAATTGACTTCAATGGACCCATTGATCCCCCCACCAAAACATAAAAAGAAAGGTTTATCATGATAGGGAGGAATACCTTACGAAATGGGTTGAAGCAGAGGTGACAAAGGATTGTACTACTAATTTTTTTGCAATATTCATTTATTAGAATATCATAACAAGGTTTGGTTGTCCTCTTAGCATAACAAGTGACCAAGAAAAACACTTTGTGAACAAGATAATTGAGGAACTATTGAATAGCTTCATGATCACCCACAATAGAAGTATCCCCTACCACCCTCAATAAAATGGAGCAAGTGAGGCTCTGAATAATATTATAAGCATCACACTTACTAAGATGTGCAATAGTAACATTATAGATTGGGACATCAAAATACCGGTAGTGTTATGGGCCTATAGAACAACCTACAAAAGATTAACCAAACTCTGCCCATTTGAACTAGTATATAGACCCGATGCATCACTACCTATACAATATATTGTACCAAACTTAAGACTAGTGACTACATTACAATTAAATGAGGAAGAACCTTTATAGGAAACACTGCAAGAATTGGATTGGACGAGAAAAGACTTCTAGTAGTGTATCACCAAAGTCTAGAGAAGACGCCAAAAATCATGGCATGATAGGAATTTGTGGCACAAAATATTTCAAATTGGTGACATGGTTATTCTATATGACATAAAATTCAAGAAATAGGGCAAACTAAAGATGTGATGGTTAGGACCATATAAAATTGCAGAAATATCTAAGTTTAGAGTTGTAAAATTAAAAAAATTATAGAATGACATCTTGGTGGATAGTGAATGGTGCCAAATTAAAACATTACTATGAGCACACTTAAGAAATAAAAATTTAAAAAAAAGTGTATTATATGTATAATATTAAAGTGTATAGTATAGTAGCATAACCACCAAGCAAAGTACCTAACAAAAAAGATGGTGCAAAGAAAAGGAGTAGGTAGGCGAAGTAAATGCATGCCTTCTATCAAAAATCTATAAAAGGTGACTCAGTCTAAAGAAAAAATCACTTTTGAAAAATTGCAAAGAGCTTCGCTATGAACCCTACACACAATTGAGTTAGCAATGAGAATTCTTGCATAAGAATATAATCATAGGATGAGATCAAAGCAAAGGAAGTTGAAATAATGGCCATTCCCATTCTCATCGATGCAAGAAATAACTCATGACTGAAGTATAAAAAGTAGCCATTCAAAGCAATGGAGGTGGACACCGAGGGAGTTTTCACTAATGTGTCTGTAGATGTGATCTATGCTAAATATGTAAGAAAATACATTCACATAGTGCTTACTAAAATTGACCATACAACATTTGAGCCATTATATTGAACACTACTGAAACTAGGGAAACAAGAATACCTCGACCAATACAAACAAATCAATACATTTAAGCTTGACAATTGGAAGGATTTTCCATACTTTTTCTTAGAGGAGGGTTGGGTGAAGATCATTTTTAGCAAGATTCATGATGACTACATGTACCTTGACCAACCCTATTGCATCACCAAGGAAGAAATTCATGTTGTAACATGGTTATGGAACAAAGGTAACCTACCATCAAAGAAAAATGTTAGCAACCAAAAGGTGACAAAACTTACAATAGCTACACCAGATGGTAGAAAGAATCATGAACTCAGCGGTCAGACATGCAACTTTGTGCATTGCCCATAAAATTTACTATCCAAATAGGGAAGAGTCTTCCATAGGAAAGGCCATACTCACCACCTATCAAATAATAATGCATGGAAAATATTTTGACTTATGTGAAGTTCTCTGAGAGCATTTGATGGAGAACATAACCCACACCAAAGGGAGCAACTACTACCAATATTTGCATGGTTCCCTAATAATTTTCTTAACTTTTTATTTCATGAAAAGACTTCTTGGATTACAAGAAAATTATGGTCACAAGATACCCTGGTCAATGCATAAATAAATGAACATGTTAAGCACTTCACCAATGCTATATCCTACAACTAGGTATGTTGGGGGTTCTTCAAAAGTTTTTAGATAGAGATGTAGGCAAGGGATCACCTCTCATATGATGTATGTTAGGGGTTCTTTAAAAAAATTTAAAATCTAATCATAGGATGAGAACAAAGCAAAGGAAGTTGAAATATTGACCATCCCCATTCTTGTCGATGCAAGAAACAACCCATGACTGGAGTATATAAAGTAGCCATTCAAAGCAATGGAGGTGGACCCAGAGGGAGATTTCTCTAATGTGTCTGTAGATGTGATATATGCTAAATATGTAAGAAAATACATTCACATAGTGCTTACTGAAATTGACCATACAACATTTGAGCCATTATGTTGCAGACTACTAAAACTAGGGAAACAAGAATACCTCGACCAATACAAACAAATCAATACATTTAAGCTTGACAATTGGAAGGGTTTTCCATACTTTTTCTCAGAAGAGGGTTGGGTGAAGATTATTTTTAGCAAGATTCATGATGACTACATGTACCTTGACCAACCCTATTGCATCACCAAGGAAGCAATTCACGTCATAACATGGTTATGGAACAAAGGTAACCTACCATCAAAGAAAAATGTTAGCAACCAAAAGGTGACAAAACTTATAAGAGCTACACCAGATGGATAAAACCTAGTGGTTGAAAGAATCATGAAATCAGTGGTCAGTTATGTACCTTTGGGCATTGCCCATAAAATTTACTATACAAATAAGGAAGAGTCTTCCACAAGAATGGACATACTCTCTGTCTATCAAATAATAATGCATGAAAAATATTTTGACTTATGTGAAGTCCTTTGGGAGCATTTGATGGAGAACATAACCCACACATAAGAAAGAAACTACTACCAATTCTAGGATGGTTCCCTAATAATTTGATTAGCTTTTTATTTCATGAAATGATTTCTTGGATTTACAAGAAAATTCTAGTCACAAGATACCCTGGTCGATGCACAAATAAATGAACATGTTAAGAACTTCACCAATGCTACCTCCTACAATGAGGTATGTTGGGGGTTCTTCAAAAGTTTTTAGATAGAGATGAAGGCAAGGGATCACGTCCCATATGATGTATGTTAGGGGTTATTTAAAAGTTTTTAGAATCTAATCGTAGGATTAGAAAAAAGCAAAGGAAGTTGAATCAATGGCCATTCCCATTCTTGTCGATGCAAGAAACAACCCATGACTGAAGTATAAAAAGTAGCCATTCAAAGCAATGGAGGTGCACCTAGAGGGAGCTTTCTGTAATGTGTTTATAGATGTGATCTATACTAAATATGTAAGAAAATACATTTCACATAGTGCTTACTGAAATTGACCATACAACATTTGAGCCATTATGTTGCACACTACTGAAACTAGGGAAACAAGAATACCTTAACCAATACAAATAAATCAGTACATTTAAGCTTCTTTCTTAGATGAGGGTTGGGTGAAGATCATTTTTAGCGAGATCCATGATGACTACATGTACCTTAACCAACCCTATTGCATCACCAAGGAAGCAATTCTTGTCGTAACATGGTTATGGAACAAAGGTAATCTGCCATCAAAGAAAAATGTCAACAACCAAATGGTGACAAAACTCACAAGAGCTACACTAGATGGTAGAAACCTAGTTGTAGAAAGAATCATGAACTCAGTAGTTAGATATGCAACTTTGGTCATTGCCCATAAAATTTACTATACAAATAGGGAAGAGTCTTCTATAGGAATGACAATACTCACTGCCTATCAAATAATAATGCATGGAAAATATTTTGACTTATGTGAAGTTCTCTGGGAGCATTTGATGGAGAACATAAGCCGCACCAAAGGGAGCAACTGCTACCAATTATGGCACAGTTCCCTAATAATTTGCTTAGCTTTTTATTTCATGAAAAGACTTATTGGATTTACAAGAAAATTCTGGTCACAAGATACCCTGGTTGATGCACAAATAAATGAACATGTTAATCACTTCACCAAAGCTACCTCCTACAATGATGTATGTTGGGGGTTCTTCAAAAGTTTTTAGATAGAGATGCAAGTAAGGGATCACGTATCATATGATGTATGTTTGGGCTTCTTAAAAAGTTTTTAGAATTTAATTGTAGGCTAAGAACAAAGCAAAGGAAGTTGAAATAATGGTCATTCCTATTCTCTTTGATTCAAGAAACAACCCATGATTGATGTATAAAAAGTAAGCCATTCAAAGCAATGGAGGTGGACCCAGAGGGAGCTTTCTCTAATGTGTCTAGAGATGTGATCTATGCTAAATATGTAAGAAAATACATTCACATAGTGCTTACTGAAATTGACCATACAACATTTGAGCCATTATGTTGCACACTACTAAAACTAGGGCAAAAGGAATACCTCAACCAATACAAACAAGTCAGTACATTTAAGCTTGACAATTGGGAGGATTTTCCATACTTTTTCTCAGAAGAGGGTTGGGTGAAGATCATTTTTAGCAAGATTCATGATGACTACATGTACCATGACCAACCCTATTGCAGCACCAATGAAGCGATTAACATTGTAAAATGGATATGGAACAAAGGTAACCTAGCATCAAAGAAAAATGCCAACAACCAAAAGGTGACAAAAATTACAAGGACTACACCAGATGGAAGAAACCTAGTGGTAGAAAGAATTAGGAACTCAGTGATCATATATGCAACTTTGGGCATTGCACAAAAAATTTACTATATAAATAGGGAAGAGTCTTCCACAGGAATTGCCATACTCATCGCTTATCAAATAATAATGCAAGGAAAATATTTTGACTTGTTCTCTGGGAGCATTTGATGGAGAACATAACCCGCACCAAAGGGAGCAACTGCTACCAATTCTAGCATGGCTCCCTAATAATTTTCTTAGCTTTTTATTTCATGAAAAGACTTCTTGGATTTAAAGGAAAATTTTGGTCACAAGATACCCTGGTCAATGCACAAATAAATGAACATGTTAAGCACTTCACCAATGCTACCTCCTACAACAAGGTATGTTGAGGGTTCTTCAAAAGTTTTTAGATAGAGATGCAAGCAAGGGATCACATCTCATATGATGTATGTTAGGGGTTCTTAAAAAAAATTAGAATCTAATCATAGGATGAGAACAAAGCAAAGGAAGTTGAATAAATGACCATTCCCATTCCCGTCAATCCAAAAAACAACCCACGACTGAAGTATAAAAAGTAGCCATTCAAAGAAATGGAGGTGGACCTAGAGGGAGCTTTCTCTAATGTGTCTGTAGATGTGGTCTATGCTAAATATTTAAGAGAATACATTCACATAGTGCTTACTGAAATTGACCATACAACATTTGAGCCAATATGTTGCACACTACTGAAACTAGGGAAACAAGAATACCTCGACCAGTACAAACAAATCAGTACATTTAAGTTTGACAATTGGAAGGATTTTCCATAATTTTTCTTAGAAGAGAGTTGGGTGAAGATCATTTTTAGCAAGATTCATGATGACCACATGTACCTTGACCAACCCTATTGCATCACCAAGGAAGCAATTCATGTCGTAACATTTTTATGGAACAAAGGTAATTTACAATCAAAGAAAAATGTCAGCAACCAAAAGGTGACAAAACTTACAAGAGCTACACCAGATGGCGAAAGCCTAGTGGTAGAAAGAATCATGAACTCAGTGGTCAGATATGCAACTTTAGGCATTGGCCATAAAATTTACTATACAAATAGGGAAGAGTCTTCCACAGGAATGGTCATACTCACCACCTATCAAATAATAATGCATGGAAATTATTTGACTTATGTGAAGTTCTCTAAGAGCATTTGATGGAGAACATAACCTGCACCAAAGGGAGCAACTGTTACCAATTTTGTTGCTTAGATTTTTATTTCATGAAAAGGCTTCTTGGATTTACAGGAAAATTCTAGTCACAAGATGCCCTGGTTGATGCACAAATAAATGAACATGTTAAGAACTTCACCAATGTTGCCTCCTACAACGAGGTACGTTGGGGGTTGTTCAAAAGTTTTTAGATAGAGATACAGGCAAGGGATCGTATCTCATATGATGTATGTTAGGGGTTCTTCAAAGTTCTTAGAATCTAATCGTAGGATGATAAGAAAGCAAAGGAAGTTGAAATAATGGTCGTTCCCATTCTCATCGATGCAAGAAACTACCCATGACTAGAGTATAAAAAGTAGCCATTCAAAGCAATGGAGGTGGACCCAGAGGGAGCTTTCTCTAATGTGTCTAAAGATGTGATCTATGTTAAATATGTAAGTGTAGAGACTTAAAATTGTCCTAATCACTTCATTCTAATCACTTCATCCTAATCATTCCACATCATCATCCTAGTCCTAGTCAATAGCTTGCCAAAATGGTCTTGATCATTAACAAGCCTAGTTCAAATCCTAAGCCCAAACTCATACTTCGAGGAGGCCCTTCCTCTACTCCTAATGATTGTCCTAATCACTTCATTCTAATCACTTCATCCTAATCATTCCACATCATCATCCTAGTCCTAGTCAATCGCTTGCCAAAATGGTCTTGATCATTAACAAGCCTAGTTCAAATCCTAGACCCAAACTCATACTCTGATGGGGCACTCCTTCAAGTTCTAGTGATGAGACAAGTCTAAAACCCAATCCATCCACATACCAAATCCATCCTATATCAACCTACCCCACTTCTTCTAATGCAAACCAACATCCATATCAATTCACTTCACAACAAGAACATGCAACCCCAAGTCCACCTTTTCAACAAGATAAAGTGCCTTTAAGTCCTCATACTACCTTTGACAAGGGGAACACTAGTCTAGCTTATCCATCCTATAAGTATCTTCTACCATCTAGCCCTCCATCAACTTCACACCCTAAATTCAAACATTACAAAAACAAACCTAAGGGGTCATCTAAAACCACCAATCCATCCAATCCCTTTGACCTTCCATCCAATAAAAGTCAAAATCCTAAGCCTACAACACCTTACACCCCTTTTATTCCTCCACCATGGGATATATCCATTCCTAATCCTAATTCATCCAATCGATAATTAGCCTTCCACCTAATCCTAATCCTAAGCCTACACCTTCCACCATCATTATCCATCCATTATATTGTTCATCCACCCATATCCTTGCGAAGGATGTGATCCATTGACTACTAGCAAGGAATCAACTATGTCAAACACCCATCCTTAATCCTATCAAAGAGCCTTCCAAATCCATCATGTAGTTCACAACATATCAAATCTATCCAAGAGTCTCCCACTTCCACTTCCATTCAAGAAATTCAAGAGCTATGTCAAGAGTCTAATCCTAAGCATGTGGAATCATTAACCCCTCATCCAAATCAAGATCAAAGCACTCCTATTTATGATCAAGCTCCCATCTATGATCAATATCCTATCTATGATCAAGAAAGCCACAATGATCCTCTTAGTCAACTTTATGCATTCCATGGTCAATAGCTTATCACTCCACCCATCCATAATCCCACCACTTCCATTCCTATCCATCTTCCATCTAGCCCCATCCATGATCCACAAATATCCACTTCCTTTGATGAGACACTTGGCTCCCAAGCAAACATAGATAATCAAACCAATAGCTTGGATCTTAGTGAGCATAATGATAGTCAAGATCCTAATGATCCTTATTCATCCACTATCGACCCTATTTCAAATCCACCAACATATCCCCTTGGTCTTACCACCTTTATTCATGAATGTTCTTCCCTAGGAAAGCAACAATCATTATCCACCACCTCACCTTCTCCATCAATTAATGAGCTCAATCCTAATGTTCAAAACACCCCTAGTCCCATTGTCCATTGTATACTCCAAAAAATCACTACCAAGGTAAATACTTAGGCCTTCATGAACAAGGTATTTTGGAGCCTATCCATGTCAAAGTCCCTCCATGCTCATATAGCCTTGGATATACACCCCAAGGAAAACAATATCAAGATGTTAGTACTTCCTCCATGCCTCCTAAATCCACTTCCTTCAATCCCAAATCCCATGCATCTTATCATATCCCTAAAACATATGTTGCTATTCCACCTCCATTATCCTACAAATGCCAAAAGCATGTGACCATACATCTTCCACCATCCACTTTACCTCCACTACTTCCAACTCCTAATATCCTTCCATCCACTCTACCTCCATTACTCCCAACGCCTAATATCCCTATCCTCGAATTCCCTCATCCATTTATCCATAAATCCACTTTTAATCCATCCATCCATAAATCCCCTAAAATTCCTAATCATGACCAATCAATGCACACATCGTCTAAGCAAGAACCTTCCACCAATCTTAAGGGATTCAAACATAAAAATTTAGATGCCTCCTTTCATAAATCCAGAGATCCTAAAAGTCCTCATGCCTTAGAGCACAAATACAAAGAGTCAAAGAAAAATCCATCTAAAAGGCTACATAAGCCCATACCTCCAAAAGAAAAGTCCACAACTAAAATGGTTTGGGTACCTAAGAAAAAACAAAGCAAGTCAAATGAAGCATCCTATTCCATCCAAAAGTTCCAAAAATCCCATTCCATTCAAAAATCTCAAATTCCTTCATCCTACAAGCAAAAAAAAAATCATAAAAATCCTAAGTCTATGTGGGTACCTAAATTCCTACATCTACCATCCCCTAAGCTAACATCCCCATTACTTCCTACACCTCCAAATCAAAAGCTTTAATGTTTATCACGGTATGTGCAACCATTAGCCTTGGTTCCCTTCCATTCCAAAACATTCCCACTTACCTCCATCTCCCCATCCTTCATCCATTATCCTACATACCTTCCCCATCACCTTTCTATGGTCCATGCTTTTGCATAAGCCTTTCATCCATCCTTGTGCATGAATTTCCTCCATAATTTGCATCATAATCCACTATCCTTTCCTCCACAATCCACATCATAATCCACTTTCATTCCCTACATAATCCACATCATATTCCACTATCTACCTACTCCATCTCCCTCTCACACAATCCCCTACCAACATCTATGAGCATAATGACACTTGACATGGTCCATGTGCGACATCCATCTGTAATGGGACTATCACCTTTCATGGAACTAGATGCTTGAGTCCCTCCTTTCCTTATCCACCTATTCCATCCAAATATTAAAAAATAAATAAAAATAGTAAAGAGAAATCCCTTCGTCCACTGGTGAAAACCACCCTTGGTGGCGCCTTGGATAAGTACCATGATGAAAACCTGGCAAACATGCATCATGTGTAGGTTGATCTTTTATGTGGTGTAGTCATGGAGGAGGGTTCACAGAATGAACTATCCAGACCGTGCAGCAAGAGTAAACACAACAGAAACAACTCAAAGAAATGGAACAAATGCAGATTTAGTCATTCAGTATATCATAGAATTCAAATAGAGATCGATCGGCAAAATGCGGGCTTACAATTAGGGCTCACAAGCCTGATTACATACATGCACAAGATAAAGCTTTGAAGCTCCTTCGCTAGAAAAATGAATATGCTATCTATCTAGAACTTAGTAACTTATGAACTACTTTCCTAAGGATCTATTACATCAATATATATCAAGTCCGGATCATAAGATTCCTCCGCGTTGGCCAAGGAAGATTACAAATTCCAATGAAGAGCTGTAACATGTGTACACAGATGTCGGACCTAATTGCATAGAATTCCTCCAGAAAATGAATGGAATGATGTGTGGATCTTCGGGGAAGACCGTCCATGAATTAAAGATCATTGAATGATGTGTCATTAAGCTCCACAGATCGAGAAATGCTTCTGCAAGTTTCTCCTTCAGCTGGTTGTCTGTGATTATCAGGATGCTATGTTCTGAGAAACAGTCAATCTTCTGATAGCGATATCTTTCTGGTAATGATGTGTGGATCTCTAAATTCTGGATATTATGTAGGTGAATGAATGTAGATGCTAAGTCCAGCTCCGCAAGGTCTAAAATGCAACTGGACCAAAATATAGGAACTTCTTTTGACTGAACTGCCTGAACTAAACTAGAAAAGAAACAAACTAAACTGCAAACAAACTGAAATGCAAATGTTTTTGGTTGATGCAAGATTGTTCTTAAACTAGGGATGCTCCTGTATCACTATGTCACTTACACTTGGGGGCATATTATCTCATCCAAACTATCATTTCCATCCTATCATTTTCCATCCTATCTTATCATCCTTATCCATTACACCCACATACATGTACCTATCCTATCGAGTCCATTCATCATCCCTTCCTCCTTTTGATCTTGATAAATGGGGAAAAAATGTTGAACAATGCTTTGAATATCTTTTGATATACCTCATCCTTTGTCATTACCCATTTTTCCATCCTTTCCAAACCAATTCTATCATCATCCTATGGTCATAAGCCTTGTCATGAAAAATCCTAAGTATTACACCTAAAATGGGGCATGTTATTCCTATGTGACATAGTCCTTGGAGATCACATCCTTGCCCTCTTATGCATACATCCATTCCATATACCTTGCTTATCCTTTTACCCATCCCTCTATCATGAAACTTCCATCCCATTGATTATTGCCCACCCCTTTTATCCATTCATTCAATCCTACATTATCCTTGCACCTAGACTTAGTTTTCCCTTGTCATTGGTATCTAGCACAAATGCTACCCAAATTGTAATCCATCGACATTTCAAACATTTCAAAAAACACAAAAAAAATCAAAACATGTCCAAAATCCAAAAAAAATCAAAATATTCAAAAATACAAAAAAAAACAAAACATTCAAAAAACACAAAAAAATCAAATATTTCCAAATATAAAAAAAATCAAACATTTCAAAAATAAATAAAAGATCACATATTCCCAAAATTCAAAAAACCAAAAAAATCAAAACATTCAAAAACACAAAAAACAAAAAAAATCAAAATATGCCCATAAAAATACAAAAAAAATCAAAACATTGCAAAAATGCAAAAAAATCAAAACATTTCAAATATAGAAAAAAAATCAAAATATTCCCAAAAGACAAAAAAATCAAATATCCAACAAAAATCCAAGCAATAAAACCAAATCAATACTTCAAGTCAAATTAATCAAGCCACTTCTTCCAAATCAAATCAATTCTTCTAATCCAATCATCAATTCAATCCACCCAATCAACTCAAATCATCAAAATCAGTCACATTCATCAAATCAATTCTTCAAATCATTCCAATCAAATCAAATCACCCAATTCTTCAATTCAAATCATCTACTCAATTCTTCAATTCAATTCATCAAATCCAATCATCAATTCAATTCACCAAATCCAATCATCAATTCAATTCATCCAATTCAATTCTCAAATCAACTCAAATCATCAAAATCAATCACATTCATCAAATCAATTCTTCAAATCATTCCAATCAAATCAATCTACCAAATCAACTCAGGTCAATCACATCACTCAAATCAATTCATCAATTCAATCCAATCCCTCAAATCAATTCTTCAAACCAATTCTTCAAATCATCCAATCAAACCAATCCAATTCCTCAATTCATCAAATCAAATCACTCAATCAAATTCAATCCAATCATCAATCAATCAAACCAATCCAATCAAATCAATTCATCAATTCAATCAAATCAATTCTTCAAAAGCAATTCATTTCTTCCAATCAATCAATCAATTCAAACCAATCCAATCATCAATTCTTCCAATCAAATCAAGTCAATTCTTCAATTCACTCAATCAAATCAATCATCAAATCATCCAATTAAATCACATCAATTCTTGAAATCAAATCATCAAACAAATTCTTTCAATCCAATCAAATCATTCTATATTAAAATCACATCAATTCATTCCAAATTATCCAATCAACTAATCAATTCTTCAAACCAAATTACTCAATTCAACTCATCAAGTCAAATCAATTCTTCAATCATTCTAATCAATCACTCAAATCAATTCAATCCAAATCAACCAAATCAATCTAAGCAATTATCCAAATGCAAGTTGTAGACACCTAAAATTGACTTGCTCTACAAACCAATTTCCCATATCTCTACACTACTGACTATCCCTCCTATTAATTAAATAAATCCATTTCATTTAATTAATTTATCCCTCATCATCTACCCTTAGCCATTTATCCATCCTTTGTGATCAATTAATTCATTTAATTTATCACTATACCTTATAACTATATCCTCATTGATTAAATAAATATTCTCAATATTTGTTTAGTTAATCTTCCCATTTCCCTTATCCTTGTTAATTAGATAAATCATGCTTATCTAATTAATCTAGCCTATTAATCAATCTATCCCTATCCTAGTTAATTAAATATCAATTATTTAATTAGCTACCTTAGCCTACCTATCCCCTAGACCTAAGTTAATTAAGCTAAACACTTAATTCACCTTGCTTAGCCCATCCTCAAAGGGTCAAATCTCCCTTACAACTCATTTATCACCCTCTTACACATGTAAGTGTACATGTGTCCTTCAACCTTCACATCTCCACATAAAAGTGAATTTTTAATTCACACTCCCCCATGAGTTGAATTTTTAATTCACTTGTCATATCCACTCTTCCCAAAAATAAATTTTTAATTCATTTCTATCCTCCACACCTCTTCCCAATGTGAATTTAAAATTCACAAATAATGAGAGCCCTCTAAATCCATTGACCAAATCTCAACCCTTGATCTCTCTCATCCACTCCCCTTGTGACACTTGTCACAAGGCTATGACTTCAATCCAAACCCTAACTCTTAAGCATTTCTAGCCCTTGATCTCATCTTTTAATCCTCACCCTCCATCCATTTTCCAAAAATCTATAAATGAGACCCTTCTCTAAGCCATTGGGAACAACTTCTTCTTGTATCCTTACCATGCCCAAATTTCTCTCAAATCTCTTCATCATACCATCATAATGCCAAAATCATTCCTCATCCCCATCTCAATCTCCATCTAAATCCAAATCCCTCATCCTATTGTGTTGAATGCATTGAGAAAATCCACATTCCATTCTTCATCTACTTGGGTAAATCTAAGGAGTTTGGGTGCAACTCCTCCCACCCTATCTTGGATTTGTGGGTCACATGTGAAGGTATATCATTTGTTTTTTGCATTTGATTTGTGTTTTCACCTTCAATTTGATTTTCCTAATCACACAAAATCCTTTATCCATACCAATCAAGTCAACAATTTTGTCAAATTATCCAATTACATCAATGGTCTTGATCCTAGCCTTGTTGTAGACCAAATCAATCAATCATTCAACCAATCAATTAATCAAATCCTGGTGTTGATTCACATGGCCAAAAACACTAGTTTTAATTAATCAATCAATCAATTGTCTTATACAAGATGTTACATCGTCGAAACCAGACTGGGCGTCTTATACGGCATGTTTCATTTCCTGAAACTAGACACTAATCATTAATCAATCAATCAATTAATCATTGGTTTACAGCTTGATAGGGGCAATACCTTGTTTATTTTTGTATCATTTGTGCATGCTTGCTTGTGTGTGCTATCATTTTATCTTGCATTTGCTTCGCATCCAAATCATTCTAGCTAATATTCATATCTTGTGTATGTTGGAATAGCTTTTTGCATTATCCTTTGCATCTAAGGTCATATCATACATTTTGTGCATTAGGACTTTAATGCTCTAAGTTTTCTTCCTCGTACGTCTAGACAAGGTTGTATTATGCTAGGTGCACAAGATACATCATCACCTTGGTCCTTATACCTTCGTGCATAACGTCTTGTGCTATATCAAACTTCATAGTTGCTCACCTTCATTGCAGCATAACACATCATTCATTTCTTCTATCCATTCCCTTATCTTTCTTCCTTGACCAATCCATTTCATTTCGAGAGCCTACCCGTGTTCGTCCAACCCGCCTAACCTCTCGAGGGGGCATCATCATCCTATCCTTACATAATCATCCTTTTCCTCTATCCATACTGCATCTTCTTTGAAATGATGTTACTTAGTCACAACATCATCTCAAAGAGGGGCAAAATGTAGACACTTAAAATTGTCCATGTCTTGCAACATCACCTTATCGATACATATCACTAGTACAGAAACGACAATATATGATTAAAAAACTACTAAAAGCTGCTTATAAATGACTAAACATGGTCACGTGACCATTAGTAGTTAATTGCCAGTCATTTATAACGTGGCCGAATTGATGACTAAACCATTTTTAGTCATTTATTTGTTGTTTTGATTGATCGATTTGGTAGTATATTTAATCGTTAATTTAGTCATTGATTGTTGTAAACTGGTAACTTATTTAGTCATTTTTTATTCATTGATATATTTAGTCATTAATTTTAATTATCATTTTGATCAATTTGGTAGTTTATTTAATTGTTTTTGTTCACTGATTTCTGTCAACTGCTAGTATATTGATACATTGTTTATTAATTGCATAATCATTATATTTAGTCATATTTATTCCCTGCTCTGTCAATTGGTAGTATATTTAGTCAATTGGTAGTTTATTTAATTGTTTTTGTTCATTGATTTCTGCCTAAAAGTGTCGGAAATGAGACAATGCTTTTGAGGTTTAAACATAAAACACAGAAAAACATAATCAATCATTCATTTGCACATAATGAAACAGCTATTAAGAAGGCAAAATACTAAAATTTTATTAAGAAAAGGTGTTCTTATAACAGATACAAGACTTACATAGGTGTCTTTGCTTTGAAAAATGTGTTACAAAGTGTTTCTCATGAGTGTTGTGACTGAGAAAAATGAGTTACAAAGTGTGAGGATTGTACCCTCTGCAAAGAAATTTAGGCTTTTTGAGGTATACGACTTACCATTCCAAAACTATGATATCTGCCCTTTTGGTACTGTATGCACAGGTTTCATGAGAGTCTTCATTCATTGAATAGACTTCAATGGAAGTCTGTCCTCTACAATGCATAAACTGCCCCCATGACTGTCCATGCAAACTTTGATTAATAACACTTTTCACATCATGCACTTTGATGGTTTTCACTTGACACTATCATGGTAGCTTCACCCTTTGGCTTTGATCCTTTGTCTTTTCAAGAACCACTGTGGACTATCATCAAAGCTCCTACTCTCCACCTTGTTGGACTGCTCAACACAAGTCTAGTCTATACTCTCACCTTGAAACACTTATCATTTTATGCCAATCAAGATCTCATCAACCTCCTCTGCCACTTATACATTGTAGAAGGCTATCATTTGATATAACTGTTACATAGGTTTTCTCATTAACCTATATGTCACCTTTTCAATGTAAAACCTTCATAACACCAACATGACATAGTTTCATGCATACTATGGCTTGCATGGGGACTTTACACTATCAACTCAGACCACAAGGCTTAAGCATTTTATGATTGTCCTTATCTGTTTACTATGACTGTGATCAAATGTTTTGGCATTATCTTCTTACATTCCTTCAACTGCCTTCATTAACTATCATGCATCCTCAACTATCCTTTTGCTTCTGATCTTTCAAGACACGCCTATGAATTGGCTAACACTATCATCATGATGAGTCACCTTGAAAACTTTGTCTCTGTATCATAGAGACCATACTGCACTCCTTCTGAGCTCTTTGCAACCTCAACCGCAATACTGCATTGGATTTAGGGTTTTTGGCTTGGCTTTCTGCGGGGGTGCGGGACAAGCATTTGACTTACAGCAATGTCATGCCAGTTTTAGAGTGCCTTTGCGGGGATGCGAGAAACTCCTCGAGGCACCTGCTCTTTCTTCTCACGGCCTTCTCCACTCACAATAGCTTATTTGGACTGTGCAGCTGAATACAAAAAAATGCATCTTACAAATTTGCACCTATCATCTGCAGACAAAAATCACAATGCAAGCAGTGCATCAGATTCAGAGGTAATAAATTCAACATGTATTTACACAAGCATGACAAATTCAAAGTGGTATTGTACTCAACATCAGATTCAGAGGTAATAAATTAACATGTATTTACACAAGCCTGAACATCTTCTCCCGATATGTTATAATCTCTTCAATACCAATACTAGGAGAACTAATAGCTCTATGTTGCATGGAGTTCAGACTGACAGTGTAGAACGATGCTGGTGCAGAGCCTTCTATCTGTGTGATAGTATCTGAGTCATCAATGTTACAGTCATGACTGACTGACAGTGTCCTGAACCCTTGGTCAAGGATGAAGACATGGATGTTAAGCGTTCCAACTAAAGCCTCACCCTAGAGTTGTTTTGGTATATATTATCAAGTCTAACAATCAATATTGCATACAATTAAAGTTATAAACAATAGTATCTTTCATCTTGGGTTCGAAACTGCCTCTATTAAGGAGCATAGCACTAGCCATTTTCAAATAAAGCCCATCTGCAACTGGAATATTCTAAATATAGCAGGCAGCTAATGTCTGTATGACAAGGTTTAATCTGCTAGTTATTGGTTGTTTTCTCTCAAGACAAAGATATATGAAGTATTGTATTACCGCTTATATGAATATACAATCATTTCATTTTGATATTTTGAACAAGAATTAGATTAGATTAGCCAAATTCAAAAGCCATTGATCCTGAATATCTCATGGACATTGAAAAAAATGGATGGCCATCACCCATAATTGATATAATTCTATTTACATGTCAAAAACTAACAAGTGGCCAGTCCAATAATGTCAACTCCATATTCTTTAATATTGCTTTCTATGGAACATCCAATTCTACCCATATACCAAGTTCGACACGAGCAATTGATTTTATATATATATATATTACTAAGGTCTAAGATGTGGTAATGCCTATAACTCCGTATGTCCAAAATTTTATAGAGATCACTGTTTTATCCATTAAACCAAATAGTACTTCTATAGAACACTTCAATCTAACTTTCAGAGGAACATCCACTCTAATTAAATCTATAATCTAAAACCTTGAAGGTAGGTCACAGAGCTTCAAAATCAAGAAAGTAAATTCAAGACTAATCATGATAAAAAATGACTTACAATTGGATATTTCAAACAATACAATTGGCAGAATTTTAATCCAATTCCAAAATCTTTCTAGCATCTTTTTACCAGTGTTTGGCCATATGGAGCACTTCACAGGGAAAATTGATGCCATAGAACAGGAAAAGATATTAATAAGGAAAAGATATTAATGTATAGCAATTGGAAAAGTTTAAGGCAGGTTTGACGCCATAAAAAAATAGACAGGGTTGAATTCTTTAGATACCTTTGGAGCTAAAAGTACAATCAAGTAATGTTAGATTTGGCTAGTAAATGATACTAGAATTTTAGAAATTTTTAGAAATAGATTAATGTGAGCTAAAGATGCAAATAAACCAGTATGTGCCCAACATGCACTACATCCAAATTACAGCAAACCAAGAAAATCATAGTCATCTGTCGTTTAAAGTTAGCACCATAAAACCCAAATAAAGATACACCTTATGATCAAAATGCCCTGATCTAGTTTTCTTGCTCACTCCCTCAAGGCATGTTGTCCATGAAACTTTTTTAGTGATCCCTGCAAGGGTAGAAATTTGTAAGAACATGGTGTATTTGGCCTAGTAATTAAATCCTACATATTATTGAACTATTGCAAATACCCTATATGTGGGTTATAATCTACTCTTGAATTAGTTCAAAACAAAAATTATAGAAAAAGAATAACTATTGCAATTTTTCAGTTCTTATTTTGAAGGCCATTCTGGTGGATAGTAAAAGTTGTCTTCTCTGGCAGGAGCAAGAGATGACTATAGACACAAAAACTCCATATATATATATATATATATATAAACCAACACAGATGAGAAGAAAGTTGAATAATTTTCATTGGAAAAGAATATACTATGTGCCAATAATCATCAGTGTTCAAGTCAACACAGTGCTTATGTAACCACCAATCTACAAAGGCCACCCATTCAGAGGCCAATTATTTTTAAAATGTGAACCAGAATTCCTAAGAATGTAAATTGATCCTTACCAAAATAACAATTTATGTGTCTGGTCAAAGATTGCAATGGAAAGAACTAGAAGAAATAAAAAGGACATTGTATAATGATTGATATTAGCCATTATAAAAGTTTGTACTTGAAGAAAGATTAGGAATTGCTATGTATGAGGTGAAGAAACTAGGTTGAATTCGTTCACCATTACCTTTGAAATTCAAACATAAGATGACCTTTCATGAACAAGTATAAGATCTGCTAGAAACTATTAAGTTAGGCTTTGTTGTAATCTGGGTCTACACTGTTTATGGATATATTGTAAAGTTCCACTCTAATTATCTACAATAAACTAACTACACACATTTATTAACAAAAATTGTGGAATAGCTATGAAACTTAGATTGTAGTTTAAGTTGATGTGAAGTCTTCCAAATATATTTGTGATTTTCAAAACAATAATATGGCAATTACTTAGCATTGCAATTTTAATAGAGTATGTCAAGAGTCTAACTACAACTTTGTCCATTCCTCACCAAGCCAACAATGTTGAAAAGTAGCGGCAATATGTTGGATGAATGGAATAAATTGAGCAATGGTAATAAGCCAACAATGTTGAAAAGCAATGGCAATATGTTGGATGAATGGAATAAACTGAGTAGTGGCAATATGTCGAATGAATGGATTAAACTGAGCAGTGGCAATATTTTGGGTGAATGGAGTAAACTATGCAATTGGCAGGTGCAAAGTCAAATTCCATAACCTTTGCCAACATCCTCCTTGCCTGTGCTAAAATAGGCACTTTGGAACGAAGTATGGACATCCATCAAAGCATAATGAAACAAGGATTTTTGTTAGATACTATAGTTGGAAATGCTTTGGTAGAAATGTATGCAGAATGGGGAAGCATAGACAAGGTAGTGAACTGTTTGATAGAATGCCTCAAAGAAATGTAGTCTCATGGAATGTCAGATTGCAGGATATGCACAAAATGCATTATTTAGAATGCTTTACAAACTTTCAAGCAAATGCAAGTGGCCTGAAGATTCCCATGTGGTGTAGTGGAAGCATAGACAACGCACATGAACCGCTATGCAAAATTTTATGAACAATAGAGGTATGAAGACCGCTTCTATTTTTAAGAAGATTTCTCATCTATAATTTGTTGGCAATACTGTACATTTTGCATACATGTTTACCAAGACAGATGCAACTATAACATCTGATAGTTACAAATTTTTCCTCTTTGGAATTGAATTTCAAAGCAGCCATTGATACTAATTCCAATGCTACCAAAATCACTAGATCTACATTGACTGGTTCCTAACAAGTGCAACTATAGATTCAATAAATGGGCGTGTTTTGTATGTAGAGACATGACCTCCAAATATATATTTTTGGTGTACATCATCATCTAGACTTTTATCATCTTTGCTTAATCTAGCAAAGTGTTTTTCACTGTGAGGAATATCTAGTCCCCCATCCAACGCCCCCTAAATACAAATAGCAGCACCATAATTGAGAAAGTAAAATAGGAACAATTATATTTCATTTAGTCCAAATTTAACAATATATATTAAATTAAAATAATCACTTAATCGAGTGCAAAAAGACATAACATACACTTTCAGTTTCTATTAAAAATAAATAAAATACAAATTAAAACTAAATTTCAAGATAAGCATATTTATTAACACAAATACATTCCATACCATTGCCAAAACCATACAGGAAGACAAAATTACAATTCACAATGGTCACGGAAGGATAAGAACCAAATGTTAGAGGGAGAAAAAAATACAAATCAACACAAACAACCAAAAACACTTATGTGACTCAAACAAATTAATAGACTAATTTAGATTTGGAGTTACATAGTTAAAAGTATAGAACCAGTCACAGTCTTAACTTCAAGAACAAGCTACAACATATACAAATTAAATTGAAGTCAATAACAATTAATAGAATGCCTGACTGAGCAGCAACCAGTTCACATTTATGAGATGTAATTCTAAGTAACAAAAATCAATAACTAGCCAACCTTGAGAGCTCCAAAAACTCAGTTTCTAGTAGTTGTCCTGACAAGACCCACATCCAGCATGGCCCTGAATGGCCTCCTAGAGTCACATGGCTCCACACTGTAATCTTCTCCAGTGGCCTGCCAACAATATCAAAACAACAAGCATTTTCATTAAAGTATTGAATTTACCTAAATTGACATAAAGAGGATGGCACATTCCCTACAAAATGTTCAACTAGGGAAGCAGGAAAAAAAATGAAGATGATGTAAAAATAGGGCAATAGAAGGAACTCTAATGTATAGAAGGGAGTCCTACTATAAATACTATAGAAAGGAGTCCTACTATAAATACAACTATAGAAGGGACTCCCACTACAACATCCCCTGTAAAAGAGCATTTGAGTAACCTACATTAAAAAAATTATCAACAAAAACGTAGCATCAAAGCCCCAGGGTACAAGATTCATGGCCAAATCAAAGAATACAATAGTTGATGGATAATATAAATAAACCCCTCAGTAGTCCCTTAGATAACCAATGATAAAATACAAAGATTCAAAAAATTGATGCCAAACAAGTAATATTCATCATGCAACGTTAAATTACAACGTTCAAAAAGTAATGCCAGATGCAAATAAAATTCCTTCACATGACACCCAATATAGAATCTCTAATTTTGAAGCCAGGTGTTTTACATATGTTATTATCAGACTTGCAATTTTAAATTTAACAAGAAAATGCATCAAATAACTCATGCATCACCTCCTCATTGCCAACATATTCATCATCCATCTCCAACTGCTTCAACACCTGACGGGCTAACAAGAGACCAGTATAGTATGTTGCAAAAGCAAACAAGAGATGCATAAATATCCACTATAACAAATAGAAAGAATAGATTGTTTAACTACTTACTACAACATCAACAAGCAGTAGCAACGAAAGATTTAGAAAAAAAATCCAACAGTAAACAAATTATGTAAAGCAATACAAGCCAAATGGGTATAAAATTGTCCAACAAGCAAGGATAGGAGGATAAATTACACATTTCAGTGCATTCAATGTTAAGGTTCACAAAAGTTTGTATAGTCCATATCACTAGATGTGAAGATCCAAAGGTAATTTGTACATTCCAGTGCATTAGATGTGAATGAGCATGTCCAAATAGATGTTTATAAGATGGGAAAATGAGCATCACTGTGACTGAGTAAAATTTGTGGAGCAGACTAGCAAAAAGTACACCCAAGCAAACCAGGAACTAAAGATAAATTACATGTTTGAGTGCACTAGATGTTAAGGTTCAAAGATAAATTGCATATTCCTATAAATTAGATATCCAGGTCCAAAGATAATTTGTAGATTTTAGTGCACCCGATGTGAATGAGCAGTGAGAACAGATGTTTATAAGATGGAAAAATGAGTGTATCATTGTGATTTGAGTAAAAGTTGTGGAGCAGACTTTAAAAAAGTATACCCAGCTTACAAAATTGCACATTTATCAGTCCTTGTGTCAACCCCACAAAACCACTTATTCAAGCATATTTACACCTGTACTCCAATTAATGCATTGTGTAAAGCAATGTACTATAGAAGGGACTCCCACTACAACATCCCCTGTAAAAGAGCATTTGAGTAACCTACATTAAAAAAATTATCAACAAAAACGTAGCATCAAAGCCCCAGGGTACAAGATTCATGGACAAATCAAAGAATACAACAGTTGATGGATAATATAAATAAACCCCTTAATAGTCCCTTAGATAACCAATGGTAAAATACAAAGATTCAAAAAATTGATGCCAAACAAGTAATATTCACCATCCAATGTTAAATTACAACATTCAAAAAGTAATGCCAGATGCAAATAAAATTCCTTCACACGACACCCAATATAGAATCTCTAATTTTGAAGCCAGGTGTTTTACATATGTTATTATCAGACTTGCAATTTTAAATTTAACAAGAAAATGCATCAAATAACTCATGCATCACCTCCTCATTGCCAACATATTCATCATCCATCTCCAACTGCTTCAGCACCTGACGGGCTAACAAGAGACCAGTACAGTATTTTGCAAAAGCAAACAAGAGATGCATAAATATCCACTGTAACAAATAGAAAGAATAGATTGTTTAACTGCTTACTACAACATCAACAAGCAGTAGCAACAAAATATTTAGAAAAAAAATCCAACAGTAAACAAATTATGTAAAGCAATACAAGCCAAATGGGTATAAAACTATCCAGCAAGCAAGGATAGGAGAATAAATTACACATTTTAGTGCATTCAATGTTAAGGTTCACAAAAGTTTGAATAGTCCAGATCACTAGATGTGAAGATCCAAAGGTAATTTGTACATTCCAGTGCATTAGATGTGAATGAGCATGTGCAAATAGATGTTTATAAGATGGGAAAATGAGCATCACTGTGACTGAGTAAAATTTGTGGAGCAGACTAGCAAAAAGTACACCCAAGCAAACCAGGAACTAAAGATAAATTACATGTTTGAGTGCATTAGATGTTAAGGTTCAACGATAAATTGCATATTCCTGTAAATTAGATATCCAGGTCCAAAGATAATTTGTATATTTTAGTGCACCTGATGTGAATGAGCAGTGAGAGCAGATGTTTATAAGATGAAAAAAAGAGCGTATCATTGCGATTTGAGTAAAAGTTGTAGAGCAGACTTAAAAAAAAGTATACCCAGCTTACAAAATTGCACATTTATCAGTCCTTGTGTCAACCCCACAAAAACCACTTATTCAAGTATGTTTACACCTGTACTCCAATTAATGCATTGTGTAAAGCAATGTAAAACGCCACTAAAAATACAAATGTGCATCTCACCAAAAAACTCAATGTGTACTTAGTTAATATTTAGCATTATAGGATAACTTTATACTTTCTTGTAAATTTACAATAGACCAAGAGGGAGATATATTTACCACAAAGAATTGTACAAAAAGGTAGTATTGAAAGTTAAAATTGTGTATAAGCTTTCTATGAACTAATAAGGCATATGTTCTGTTACAAAAAATTAATTTTTCTATTTATATGCAAATTCATTGCTAACTTGCTCTGCTCATTTCAGCAATAAAAAATTTACATATGTTTGTGTTCAAACGTTTATACCATTTTCCCTAAACCAGGTTTTCCCAAAATTTTCTAGTAATTCAGATTTTAGTTTTTATCCATATATCTACTATAACCAAACTGGAGTTGTAATGCAAAGTAGCATTTGAAAGCTTCATGGATCTGTTCAATTATTAGGAGTGGAAACATTAATGTTGTTATGAATCTTCGACTGGAGCTAGCATATTTATTTCATAAACCATTCAAAGTAGCTTGTTTTCTAATAGCTTTGTAATTTCTTTGAATAAGTTTTCTATTGGGTAGTTTTAGCAACTAGTTGGACCCCAAATCATAAAAACTTTGGAATGAAAAAGGAATAGAATTTTGAAGTCGGTCATGGTTTTGTGGATTAAGGAGATTGATTGTTGGGCTTTGACAAAACTAGACATCTAAAATAATGCTCATAAGACTAACTTTTATAATAAACTTTTCCCAACCTAATCTATATATGGCCCAATTTTAAACCAATAAGACAACATTACATGAGTACAATCAAATATAATACAAGTTACTCATCCATTTTTTCTAAATCTCAATTTCCTTCTTTCATTACGAATTCACTATATACATTTTCCCTATACCTGAATCATATATTTCAGACATTTAATCCATAAACATGTTTTTTTTTCAGAAATAGAGTAAGATAATGCAAACTTACTTGTTACTGAGTCTCAACCCATCTATTTCCCCACACTGAGTAGATATCGCTTCATCCTCCTTTTTCCTTGTTAGTGTACCCTTTTATCCATCTGAATCACACAAGTCTTAGACCCATTTACCTGAATCACAAATTTGGCTATACCCATATATCTGAAACACAAAATGGTCCACACCCATTTATCTGAAGCATCACAAAATGGCCCTATACCCATTTATCCAAATCATAAATAACCTACACCTATTAATCTGCATTACATATGACCTATACCCATTTATCTAAATCATATAATGGCTTACACCCATTAATCTGAATCACATATGGCCTATATCCACATCCAAATTACAAAACGGTCTGCACCTATTAATATCAATCACAAAATCAAAATCACAATATTATTTATCTGAATCACATAAGTTCCATACCCATATATCTTCATCACATATTTCCCATACCCATTGATCTAATTTGAATCAGAAAATGGCATATTCCCTTAGCCATTTATCTGAAAGGCGAAATGGCCAACGCCCATTAGCCTGAACCATAAATAAGCTGATATCCATTTATTGAAACCTTATACGACCGAAACTAATTTATCTCAATTGCATGTGGTCGGTATTGATCCCTCGACTTCTACAGAAAACAAAGAGAAAAACCTAGTTTTAGAAAAACAAAAGGGCTGTACCTTGATGTCGTGATCGGCGCCTCCTGTTGTGAGAAACCCCGTGAGATCATGAAAGTCAAGAGTGAGAACGGGCATTGAGTCGTGCCATGTTATCTGCACTGTGCCGCCCTTCATTTTTTTACTTCCACCCAACGGATGAATGAATGGCTTTTACTTCACTTGAGGATCTATTGTCCAACGTTTTGGTGGGAAATCAATTTTATTTATTTATATATAACTTCAAAATATATATATATAAGATAATAAAATACATATAATTCCATTCAAATAGATATATAGATATTTATCGAAATAATCATATATATAAATATATTAATATATATGGATATATATATTTACGGTAACATATATATATATATATATCACTATTTCAATAATCATATTAAATCACATATAATCGTGCGTACTCATTGATTGATGTATATACACAAAGTGTATATATACATGTATATATGTCTTAATTGTCCAATCGACATTCTCATATGCATGGATTATTCGTTCATGAGCATGCGTAGGTACGTAGTCATATTGTCTAATTTTTATTTGTGTGACTAATTATTTAGTTGTGTTGTTTACCTGATGATCAAATTAGTCATTTATAGCTGTGTTGCAAAAAAATAGTAGAATTTAGTCATTTTTAGTTGTCGTGACTAAAAGTTTTAGTCACGTAGTCATTTATTTGCCAAAATTCTACTAGTGCATTAAGTAAGACATCTTGTGTCATTTTGTCCTAGACCCCTTTCATTAGCCAATTAAATAAATAAATCTTATTTATTTAATTAATTTCCCATCCTAATCCAATTTATCCCACTAGCCAATTAATTAAATAAATCCTATTTATTTAATTAATTTTCCACCTTTTCCAACTAATTTAAATAAAATATTTGAATTAGTCCTCACCTTCAACCTCAATCCCACACATGTCCCATACTACATTTTTCATTTAATGCTTTTCACATGTCCAACTAATTTAAATAATTTTTATTTAAATTAGGTCAACCCTATTCTTATCCGCACACTTGTCACATGACTACAACTCCTTGTGGAGTGGGAAACCCTATTCAATCTCAACCATCCACATCCTTCAAACCAACTTTCAATCTTAACCATCAATTCAAATCACTCATTTCCTATAAATCAAGCCTCGCCCAAGCCATTTGGGGGATCCACTTTTAAGTAACATCATGCTATCAACATGAGTCTAGATCCTCTCTTCATTCATCTTCATGCTAATGTTATGCTGCTAAAATAGTGAGCAATCAACATTCATTCTTTGATATTGTGCATTCCTATGCAAGATTGAGAAGAGCAATGGAGGAGAGCCAAGCTTAGTATAGAGATTTGGTTTTGGTTTGCTTTGTTATTTGGGTTTCTATGTCTATCTTGTACTCCATTGTGCTATTAGGGTTTAATGATTGTTGTTTGTGATTCATAGCTCTGATTTTTCCCCTAATACAGTAAGAAAATGCATTCACATAATGCTTACTAAAATTGACCATACAACATTTGAGCCATTATGTTGCACACTACTGAAACTAGGGCAACAAGAATACCTCGACCAATACAAAAAATTAGTACATTTAATCTTGACAATTGGAAGGATTTTCCATACTTTTTCTGAGAAGAGGGTTAGGTGAAGATCATTTTTAGCAAGATTCATGGTGACTACATGTACCTTGACCAACCCTATTGCATCACCAAGGAAGCAACTCACATTGTAACATGGTTATGGAACAAAGGTAACCTACTATCAAAGAAAAATGTCAGCAACCAGAAGGTGACAAAACTTACAAGAGCTACACCAGATGGCAAAAACCTAGTGGTAGAAAGAATCATGAACTCAGCGGTCAGATATGCAACTTTGGACATTGCCCATAAAATTTACTATGCAAATAGGGAAGAGTCTTCAACAAGAATGGCCATACTCACCGCTTATCAAATAATAATGCATGGAAAATATTTTGACTTATGTGAAGTTCTCTAGGAGAATTTGATGGAGAACATAACCCGCACCAAAGGGAGCAACTGCTACCAATTCTGGCATGGTTACCTAATAATTTGCTTAGCTTTTTATTTCATGAAAAGACTTCTTGGATTTGCAGGAAAATTCTAGTCACAAGATACCCTAGTCGATTCACAAATAAATGAACATGTTAATCACTTCACCAATGCTACCTCATACAACGAGGTATGTTGGGGGTTCTTCAAAAGTTTTTAGATAGAGATGTAGGCAAGGGATCATGTCTCATATGATGTGGTAAGAAAGTATTCCAATGACATAAAATGCATAGTGGACAAAGACCATATCTTCATGGAGGCAATGGAACAACACACATCATGGATACCCTAGCGACCATATGGAATTAGTGATTAATTGGTGCACACAAATGCTAGGGAATTGCTAGCCCTACCAAAGGATCCTACAGTAGAGAGATTTGGCACCTACAAAGAATTCATTAATAGACTAACTAAATAGAAGGTGGAAAAATATTTGGAGAAAAATAGGGAGAAGTTACATAAAAAGTGGGGTATACCAAAGGACCTTGCACCACCAAAGGTTACAGAGATATCCAATTATAAACTATTTGTTGAAGTAGGGTCATTGCAAGTGCAACTCTCTGAGCACCTAAAATTAGAGTCTCCAAGGTTTGAGACAAGAGAAGTTCCCAAAAACACAAGCCACTAGGGAAAGAGGAGCTTGAGAAGCGGTCAACACATATCCATATGAGAAGAAAATTGTTAGTTTCATCACCACAAACACAAAGGCATCAAAATCATCGGTGATGGAAGCAAATGATGCTTTGTCACAAATGAGCAGTGAAAAGAAGAAAGAAGCATAGACCTCCTATCCAAACAAAAATAAAAGGGATAAAATAAAATACACTCCTACACAACTATGGGATACAAAGGAGATGAAACAAGGAGATGAGGTGGAAAGGTAAGAAGAGGTAGGGATAGAAAAACCACCTCAACAAAAGAAACCAAAAGGATCCTCACAAAAAGAAGCCACTATAGAGCTTGAAAAGAAAGAAGAAGATGAACCTATGACGGATCTAATAAGATTGTAGAGACCCCTCTTCACACAAGGAATGCCACTTAAAATTGCACAGATGTACACACAAGTAGGTGCAAAAATAAGAAAGTCATTGAGTAGGCAATGCTAGATTATATTTCTATAACACCTCACACTTTGGTAGAAATAATAGAAGGATTCCTAGAGGAATTGGCAATAGTATTAAGGTAGAAAAGAGAAGAGGTAGTGAGGGAAGAAGAAGAAATTTAGAAGGAAGCATTATATGAAATTGTGGTAACATTATCACCAGAAAAGGAGAGACTGAAACAACTACAACATCAAGAACTCAAGTCAAGACATAGTGTGGACACACTCCTTTCATAGGTAGCACAAGGGAGAGAGTTAAGAAAGAAACTATAGAGGCTACTAAAAAAACCTATACCTCATTGCTACAATAAGAGAAGGAGGAAGCATTACATAAAAAAGAAATATCAAAACAAGAAGTATAAGAAGAAGAGAAACAACAAGAGAAGTCGTCACCTAGACAACCACCATCCACTCTCACATCTCCATCATCAGATCCAATACAAAAAATCAAGAAATTATTGATGCAACAAAGGCAACTGCATCCTTTTCCATCTCCAACTTTATAATTTCCTATCACCAATTTATCTCAAATATCTCCACTATATAAATTTCAACTAGGAGACATGTTGCAAACCACTGCAAGGGAGGATTTATTAAAACAATAGGTGGAAATCATGGATAGTGTTGATAATGTTTTGAATACATTATATGCAACATCACCATAAATCATTAGGAACACTTTATCTCGCTTAGAACAACAGTTACAGAAATTCACCAATGATATGTTGCAACATATGTAGAATCAAGAGGATGGAATTAAATAGAAGTTACTAGCAGAGATAAAAAGAAACAAATAGAAGAGATAAGAAAAAGGTGTGCCACCACACACACTAAATTGGAATTCAAAGTGAAAAATAAGTAGAATACAAAACATAAATACACTATATCATTTTTCCTAGGGTGGCCAACTTCTACAAAAGATCTAAAGTTACAATTGGAAAACATAGAAAATCAAAACATGCAAGCATGTACTTCATATGATGCCATAAAGGATCTAGATGGAAGCATTAGAGTTTAGATTGAGACAATTGACAACTAATACCAGCAAGTACAAGATTAGACAGAAGGACTCACAGCACAAATCAAGCAACTCTGAGAAGTAGTTAGCCTTTGACTCACACATGTTATAGGTTTGTTAACAAAAGCCATTATGGGAACCACAACAATTTAGATACCAAATACTTTAGAAGATGGAGAACATACCCTAGTAGCTATCAATGAACAAATACATTTGCTGCAACAAGGGATCATATAGTGGGACAACACATATACCCAGTTGAAGAGAATTTACAAACACATTTTGCCTTGAAGGATAGATGCTTGCTAAATTTTGTGGCAATCAATGTTTTGTAACTTTTTGGAGGATAGAGATTAGATACCTTAAGGACAAGACATCTTTTCAAGGGGGGATGATGTTGGTACGATAGAGCCAACTTTGCAACAAGATACATCCACCACAGAAGATTTGGTACATCAAGCCAACCACCAACACATCCAAAAGACATAACATGTACAAGAGACACACTCTTTGAGATACTTATACTTAGATATAAGTATATCCTCAAAAAATGTAAAATATGTAACAACAACGAATAGGAGAGTGTAGAGAAGTATAATGGAATGTAAGAGAAGATAGAAGAGAATATCTAATGTAATAGAGATATGAAATATTAATGAAATAAGAGATATAGACTGATGTATTGACAAACATTGTAATAGAGTTGTACATGATGAATATAATATACTACAAGTTGGTCTAGCTTATATATACTATGTTATGATGTATGATGTGTATGTTAATGAATGTACTTTGTTAATTTTTCACATTCTTTCTTACCACAACCTTTTGTAATCCACTGCATAAGCTTTGATCCTCTTCTTATCCCTAACACTAGAGTATAAATACAACATTCAAGTAACTTAAGCTTGGATATTTGTTTTGTGCCCATTCTTGCCAACATAGGAAAAGTCATTTTTTGGCTTCTTCTAGAGGATAAAGAATAAGATGCAATAGAAATTAATTCGACAACATGAACAACATCACTAGTCTTATGGCATGGAATGAAGTGTACCATCTTTGAAAACCTATCAACCACCACAAATATGGAGTCATGTCCTCTCTGTGTTCTCGGCAAACCAAGAACAAAATCCATGTTGATGTCTTCCCATGGTCACTCTAGTAGGGGTAACGGTTGATACAACCTTGTATTCTAACTTACCCCTTTGGCCGTCTTACATATTCTGCAGCTCTACACAAATTTCTTCACATCCTAGGATAACTGTGACTAGTAGTAATTCTCACTAACAAGAGAAATGGTCTTACCTTGACCAAAATGTCCTGCCAATCCTCCACTATGCTTCTCCTTGATCAAATTCTCTCTCATGGAACTCCTCAGAATGCACAATTGGTTTCCTCTAAATAACATACCATCTTGGATCATGAAATCTAACCACCTTGTCCTATCCAAAGTAATAGGTTCCAAACAAGCTTTCCAAGCCTCTGCAAAATCTGGATCTTCAGGATACAATTTTTTGAGTTCATTAAACCCAACAACCTCTATCTTCATCTCTATCAACAAATTTTGCCTTCTGTTTAAGGCATTTGCAACCCTGTTTGATCTTCCACTCCTATGATTCAAAACAAAAGTATAACTTTGCAAAAACTCAACCCATTTTAAGTGCCTCTGATTTAACTTCCCTTGACTATTAATATAATGTAAAGCTTGATGATTAGTATATGAAACAAACTCTTTCGACAACAAATAATGTCTCCATTTCTTCAAAGCTTGAACTATAACATAAAACTCCTGATCATAAACAAAATATTTTTCCTTCGCATCATTAAGCTTCTCACTAAAATAGGCAATGGGCATACCTTCTTGACTCAAAACAACCCCTATAGCACTGCCACTAGCATCACAATCTACCTGAAATAACTTATTGAAATCTGGAAGTGCCAAAATAGGTTTCTCTGTGACTTTCTGCTTCAATGTATCAAAACTCTTGGTTGCTCTTGTAGTCCATTTAAACTCTTTTCTATCCCTTCTCATTGTCTCAGTTAGGGGTGCACAAATGTTGGTGCATCCCTGATAAATTTTCTATAAAAACTTGCCAAACCATGAAAAGATCGTACCTCTATAGCACTCCTTGGCATGGGCCATTCAACAATAGCCCTTACTTTTTATGGGTCCATCTTAAGAACCTCAGTTGGGACAATAAATCCCACGTATACCAACTCTTCTTTAGATTAATCAACAACTTCTCCCTTAGCTTCTCTAAAACTCTTCTGATATGCATCAGATTCTCTTCCCAAGTCTTACTGAAAATCAAAATGTCATCTAAACAAACAATAACAAACTTTCCCAAAAACTCTTTCAATACCTCGTTCATAAGCCGCATGAATGTGCTCAGGGCATTAGTTAGCCCAAATGGCATGACTAACCACTCATATAGACCCTTCTTAGTCTTGAAGGTTGACTTCCATTCATCTTCTCTGATTCAGATATGGTGATATCCACTTTTCAAATCAATCTTTGTAAATTACTTATCTCCACTCAAGCAATCCATAATATCATCCATCCTTGGCAATGGAAATATGTACTTGATTGTAATTTTGTTAATGGCTCGGGAACCTGTCACATTCTCCACTCCATCTTTCTTTGGTGCTAGTACTGCAGGTATTGCACATGGACTTAGGCTTTCCCTTATAAATCCTTCAACAACTCATGAACTTGTCTGTTCAACTCATCATTCTCTGCAGGATTCATTCTATGGGCTGCATTATTCGGCAAACTAGCTCCTACTATCAAATCCATTTGGTGACTTATCTTCCTCATCAGTGGTAAACCTTCTAGTACATTATGAGAGATAATGTCATGAAATTCCTCCAACAGAACTGAGACTTCTATGGGTACATCTTCACATTTATCCGGACTGATCTTATGAATCAATGCAAAGCAATGACACTCGTGCTTCATACCATCTAAAAATTTCCTACCATCTACCAAGCAAATTATGGCAGTACTACATACCTTTTCTTCCACCTTCTTCAAGGGCTTCAACTTATGATGAATTCCATTCTTTGTCAGGGAATAGGTGTTTGCATGGCCATCATGGACAACTAATGCAGGAGCATCCGGAAGTCATTCAGTTGAACTAGGTCAGTCGGTGTTGAGCTACAGGGTATAAGAAAGTGACATTAGGGACTATCGCATTTTACTGCAGATGAGTGTACGGTCACATGGTTTGGGGAGTATGTAGAACAAGACATGAGACATAATATTCCCAAGTTTTAGACGTTATGGATCACCGCAAAGATGTATGGGAGCATTTGAGTTAAGACTGTGTAACTGGTTATCAGGGGAGTCATTGGAACCCACCGCATTCTACCACAATTGAATATTTGGTCTTGCGGTTTGGAAGTTAAGTCGAGCAAGTCATGATCTATGTTATACCCAAGTTTGAGGAGATTTGAGTTACTGCAACCATATCTAAAGGCATCAAAGTGAAGACTATGTTACTGGGCTGCATGAAGAATGACTGTATGTAAGTCTGGGAGCTTGTGCCAATAATTTGGGATGGTGCGCCAAGAACTAAGATTGTGCAGGGGTAAATTGGGTCTAGTAGGGCTTATGATATGAAGTGCAGGGTGATATCTCATTCCTACATCCCCGCATATGATTTGGGGCCGACTTGTGTGCACAAGGTTGATTACACGTTTCATGTTACATGTTACATTTAGGCCGACAAAGATGATGTTTAGAAGGCTTGCAGAGGATATATGAAGGATAGAATATTGTTTCAAAGTGTGGGGGAGAGTGCAGTAAGTAGAAGACAGAGTAGAGAATAGAAGAAGATACAAAGCAGAGAATAGAGTAAGGAGAAGAGGGAAGACAGAGGACATGGAAGAATGATGCAAATGTGAGATTGTGTTGTGTTTCTATTAACCTTTTGTAAGCCTGGGATGCAGCATAGCACCTGAAAAGCCCTAGAGGCATATGTAATGAGATTTGGAATTCTAATATAATGAGAAGTGATCTTTTGGAGGTTGGGTTTTTTCCTTTGAGGGTTTTCCCAAGATAAATCTTGTGTCATGTGATTATGAATTTCTCTTATCATTCTACTGTTATTTGTATGTTTATGTTGCATCTTTGTTATGATTATGATGTTGGTTGCTTAAGGCTGCAAGGCTAGATAGTCCTTCATTAGACCCTCCTACCTTGACTGTGTCAAGTGGTATCAAAGCTGGTTGCAAATTTGTGGGAAGATAGAATGTGGAGGAATGTGTGGAACCCTAAAGTACAGTAAGTGCCACCGCAAAAGGAGAGTAACCACCGCAAACAAAGAAGAATCACTGCAGAAGGAAGATCAGAGCAAGGAAGATTAAGGCAAGGAAGATCAAAGAAAGAGGTAAACTTTTCACATTAATTGTTTGTATAATTTGTTTCAATGGGGAAGATTGGAAAAAAGAATGAAGAAAGAAAATGAAAACCTAATGTGCAAGAAAGATATTTTGGAAGATGAATTGTGTGAAATCAAAAGATATAACTCAAAAATGATGGAGAAGATAAGGGAACTAGGAGAAAACAAATATGATGCTCTTGAAAAAGAATTGGAAAATGTCAGAGGGAGAAATGTAGAATTAGAAGAAGAGTTGAAGTTGTTTGAGTATGTCAAAAAGAGTTTTGAAGAATTGGAAGAAGGATTCAAATTGTTTGATAAGATTGAAAAGAGGAACAAAGATCTGGAGGAAAATTTGGAGAAGTTGAAAAAAGAAAACAGTTTACAAAAGAGTGAAATATCTAGATTGAAAGAATAGATTAATTAGCTAGATCAGTCACTTGTAGCATGCAGGGAAGAGAATGAAAGTCTAGGATCTAAGCCTGAACTTTGTAATGTTTCTTGTGATACTAAGGATTTGTGTGATACTGCAGAAGTTTCTTTAGACAAGGAGGGTGAGGTTGAAGATAACAATGTAACTAAATCTGCAATTGTTGGTGATGGTGTTGACAAAGAGAGTTCTCAAAACAATGTTGATTATAAAATCATGAAAAGAATGGGATATGAAAGAAAAAGATTGGGAAAACGTCAGCAAGGAATTAGAGACCCTATTGAGCCCATAGTGAGACCAAGAAATGAGGGCCTTGGATATATCAGAGGTAAGGGGAATAAGGGTACTGTCACAAGTTCAACCAAATCAGCTCAAGGAAGGCAAGGAATGCATTATTCTTATTGTAATAGACATGGACATGGAAATGGAATGTGTTGGGATCTTTACCCTTGTAAAATCTGTGGATTAAGGAATCACTCTGAAAATATGTGTTGGAATAAAATGCGGAGAAGAGAGTCTATGGCAGATTGTATACAGAAGGATTATGGATGGATTGATGGATTAAAATGGAAATATGTTACTTGTATGTTCAAAAGGTTGTATGGACTGAAGTATTCATGTGTGGAAGAGAAATCAAATCAGCTAGCAGGGGAAAGAGAGAATGGATCAAGATGCGGAGAAGGAAGACCACATGCGGAACAAAACAAGGAGAGTAGCTTATATCATTGAGGGAGAAATGACATGAGTTTCTACCACAACAATAGAGGAAGTCATAATTCTTACCGCAATGTTGGATACCGAAGAGATGAAAGAGGATTTGGTAAGAGATCATTCAGAAGAACTTGTTTTCAAGTATGGAGGTGAAAAGCATTGAGCATTGAATGTCACCAAGGGACTATTGATAGGGAAGCAGTAAATAATGCAGAGATAACTTATGTGGAAGAAGAAGAACCTATTGAATCACCAAATTCAGCAGAGAAACCAGAGGAGGGTGAAACATTGATCTTAAGGAGAGTTTTGTTGTAGACTAAAACAACTAAGGAACCTGCACAAGGGACAAGTTTGTGTAAATTAGGAGAAAGGAACATGTGCAAAGCATAACAAGTCAAAATGTGGTAGGGAAAGAACATGTGTGGAGCATAATCGAAAGAAGTCTATACCGCAGTGAAAGAAGGGATGACAAGAAATCACACCGCAATGAAGTATAAGTAAAGAAACAGAGAGAAGTATAGGGGCAATGCATGCGGAGAAAGAACCAGACAAATTCAATGTGTGCGGAGGGAGTTGCAACTAGAACCGGAGGTTAGAAAGTACCGCAGAGAGAATTTAAGGATGTATTGACTAAACTGACAAAGTAAAATGATTTTTCCTGAGTGCTATAGGATGCTGAGGATATCTGACTTTAGTTGAAGAAAAGTATTTGAGGCAGCCTGCAAGTGTTTGTCAACAGAGCGTTGATTGTGAGGCAGTTGCAAACTTGTAGACAGATCACCGACCACCGCAAATGAAGAACTTGAGGCAGCGTGCAAAGAAGACTTTTACAAACCACCGACCAATGAGGTGGTGCAATGATTTGTAAGCAGAGCGCCGAACTTAGATCACCGCAAGTGAGAAAGAACTTGAGGCAGTCTGCAGAGAAGACCTGTACAAACTGTCGACTGTGAGGCAATGTAGTGATTTGTGAACAGATCGCTGAACTTGAGGCAGTTTGCATGGATGACTTGAATACATCACCGACCTCAAGGCAGTTGCAAGTACCTGTGAACAAATCATCGAACATATTCTAATAGGTAGCATTGATTCCAACAGAATTGTCAACAATCAAGAAAGTTAGTAGGGACACCATGAAGATTACCACATTTCACAACAGTTGGTTATGTGATCTCCTAGTTTTGGGAGGAGAATAGGCCAAAGTGAAGAGGCTCACTTTTCAATTAACCCCGAGAGTCTGATGCAGGAGCATCCGGAAGTCATTCAGTTGAACTGGGTCAATCGGTGTTGAGTTGCAGGGTACCAGAAAGTGACATTGGGGACTACCACATTTTACCATAGATGAGTGTATGGTCACACAGTTTGGGGAGTATGTAGAACAAGGTAGGAGACATGATATTCCCAATTTTTAGACGTTATGGATCACCGCAAAGATGTATGGGAACGTTTGAGTTAAGACTGTGTAACTGGTTATCAGGGGAGTCATTGGAACCCACCGTATTCTACCACAATTAGATATTTGGTCTCACGGTTTGGAAGTTAAGTGGAGCAAGTCAAGATCTATGTTATACCTAAGTTTGAGGAGATTTGAGTTATTGCAACCATATCTAGAGGCATCAAAGTCAAGACTATGTTACCGGGTTGCATGAAGAATGACTATAAAAGTTTGGGAGCTTGTGCCAATGATTTGGGATGGTGCACCAAGAACTAAGATTGTGCGGAGGTAAATTGGGTCCAGTAGGGCTTATGATATGAAGTGTAGAGTGATATCTCATTCCTACATCACTGCATATGATTTGGGGCCGACTTGTGTATACAAGGCTGATTACACGTTTCATGTTACACGTTACATTTAGGCCAACAAGGATGATGTTTAGAAGGCTTGCAAAGGATATATATGAAGGATAGATTGTTTCAAAGTGTGGGGGAGAGTGCGGCAAGTAGAGGACAGAGCGGAGAATAAAAGAAGATACAAAGCAGAGAATAGAGTAAGGAGAAGAGGGAAGACAGAGGACATGGAAGAATGATGCAAATGCGAGGTTGTGTTGTGTTTCTATGAACCTTTCGTAAGCCTGGGTTGCGGCCTAGCACCTAAAAAGCCCTAGAGGCATATGTAATGAGATTTGGAATTCTAATATAATGAGAAGTGATCTTTTGGAGGCTAGTTTTTTTTTCCCTTTGAGGGTTTTCCCAAGATAAATCTTGTGTCATGTGAACTTGAGGCAGTTTGCATGGATAACTAGAACAGATCATTGACCTTGAGGCAGTTGCAAGTACCTGTGAATAGATCACTGAACATAGTCTAAGAGGTAGCATTGATTCCGACAGAATTGTCAACAGTCAAGAAAGTTAGCAGGGACATCATGAAGATTACCACATTTCACTGTAGTTGGTTATGTGATCTCGCGGTTTTGGGAGGAGAACAGGCCAAAGTGAAGAGGCTCACTTTTCAATTAACCCCGAGAGTCTGATGCGGGAGCATCCGAAAGTCATTCAGTTGAACTGGGTCAGTCGGTGTTGAGCTGCAAAGTACCAAAAAGTGACATTGGGGACTACGCATTTTACCGCAAATGAGTGTACGATCACACGGTTTGGGGGGTATGTAGAACAAGGCAGGGGACATGATATTCCCAAGTTTTAGATGTTATGGATCACCATAAAGATGTATGGGAACATCTGAGTTAAGACTATGTAACTGGTTATCAAGGGAGTCATTGGAACCCACCGCATTCTACCGTAATTGGATATTTGGTCTCGCAATTTGGAAGTTAAGCAGAGAAAGCAGGATCTATGTTATACCCAAGTTTGAGGAGATTTGAGTTATCGCAACCATATCTAGAGGCATCAAAGTGAAGACTATGTTACCGCGTTGCATGAAGAATGAATGTATAGAAGTCTGGGAGCTTGCGCCGGCGATTTGGGACGGTGCGCCAAGAACTAAGATTGTGCGGAGGTAAATTGGGTCTAGTAGGGCTTATGATATGAAGTGTGAGGTGATATCTCATTCCTACATCATTGCATCTGATTTGGGGCCAACTTGTGTATACAAGGTTGATCACACGTTTCATGTTACACGTTACATTTAGGCCGACATGGATGATGTTTAAAAGGCTTGTGGAGGGTATATATAAAGGATAGAAGATTGTTTCAAAGTGTGGGGAGTGCAGCAAGTAGAGGACACAGAAAAGAATAGAAGAAGATACAGAGCAGATAATAGAGTAAGGAGAAGAGGGGAGATAGAGGACATGGAAGAATGATGCAGATGTGATGTGTTGTGTTTCTATTTGAATGAACCTTTTGTAAGCCTGGGCTTCGACCTAGCACATGAAAAGCCCTAGAGACATGTAATGAGATTTGGAAATCCAATATAATGAGAAGTGATCTTTTGGGGGTTGGGTTTTTCCCTTTGAGGATTTTCCCAAGATAAATCTTGTGTCATGTGATTATGAGTTTCTCTTATCATTCTACTGTTCTCTGTATGTTTCTATTGCATCTTTGTTATGGTCATGATGTTGGTTGCTTAAGGCTGCAAGGATGGATAGTCCTTCATTGGACCTTCCTACCTTGATTGCATCAACAATACGCCTATCATACTGCCACGGCCTTCCTAATAGCATATGACATGCATCCATCGATATGATGTCACACAACACCTCATCATGGTAGTCTCCAGTCTTGAACTTGACTAAACACTGCGCATTGACCAAAGCTCTATGGTCCTTCTGCAACCATGCAATCCGATATGGATGTGAATGCCTTCTCCTTGTCAACTTCAACTTGTTAACCATCTCCTCTAAGACAAGATTGTCATTGCTTCTACTTTCAATGATAATATCACAACACTTACCTTCACACTTGCACCTTGTACGAAATAAACTCTTCCTCTGATTTGGTTCTTTCTGCTCATTTAATAAGGTTCTTCTGACAACTAAGGTTTCTCCCCTTTCAACATCTTCAGAATGCTCAGATTGCGCATCTTCATCTACATGTGCAACTCGTGCATTACCTTCAGGGCTTCTATTTGTCCTTCCTTGATGTTGGGGACACTCGTAGGCTCAATGTCCTCCACATTGGAAATAGGTTCCTCTGAAACCTCCTCTTCCAAGTCCTTGCCCAGGTCTTCCTCTTCCTCTTTGCTCACCATTATTTTGGTCACGAGGGGAGTAGGCATTCTCTCTCTCTGATTTCGATTGGTGCCCGCTTCTTCACTTTTCTTTTAATCTTCATTTCGGCTTCCATAGGATCTTCCACCAGTCCTTCCGCCTTGACATCTTCCTCTTTGTTTGCTTTCGAATCTTTTATTCAACTTCTCTTCCACCTTCAGGGAAACTGGTACGCATCTTCTATGGTGGTCATTCTGACTAGGCTCAGCTCCTATTGAATACTTGGCCTCAACCCATTAATGTAACGGGCTACCTTCTCCTTGTTGGCCTCTGCATGGCCCGTTCTCATAATAATCTTATAAAACTCTTACGTAGACTCCTTAACAGACTTGTTACTTTGTTTCAATCCTTGCAGCTTCTTCAACAACTCCAACTCATAGTCCACAGGAATGAACTGCTTCTTTAGTTTTTCCACCATCCAATCCCATCTGATAATCTTTCATTTTCCTCTTCTATTTCTCTCTAACTGGACCTCCTTCCACCAAATACTGGCATTGGCCCTTCAACTTTATTTTTTGCAAATTTGACCTGTTATGGATCTTCTACATCTTCATTCTCAAAATATTCCTCCTTATCGTTTATCCAATCAATAAGCTCTTCCAGATTCAGATCCCCAGAATAGGTAGAAACTTCAATCCTATGCCTCTTTCCAATCTTTGAAATGGCCCTCAACAACCTAACTTGCGCATGATCTCCAACATCATTTTGTTCTTCCTCAGATAACTCTTCTTCTTCATCTTCTTTGCTTTCTTCTCTTATTCTTGGCTCAAACCCTCGTCGCAGCTCCTTTTGCAATGCATCGATTTGCCTTTGCAGGGCTCTAAAACCCTCTTCTATCAAAGCATTTCTCCCAACACCACCACAGTTCCTTCGTGGAGGCATTTTTGAGTTCTATAGCAAACCCACGAGCTCAGGTCCTGGTGCAAACTGCCTCACAGCCAGCAATCTGTCTACACTCATGAACTACTACTCTGATACCACTTGATGAGGGGGTCAATTCCAAAACACACAATAACACAAATTGCACACAGAAAATAGGAATGTTCTTTTATTGATTTGGACAACACATTATATTATAGAAACTGAAATCAAATCAAAGGATGAATTCTCAACAGGCTGCAACACACTTCCTTTCTCTAGATTCAAGAACCTTCTGCCTTCTGTAGCTTCAAATCAGCTAAGGTTTTTGTTTTCCCTCCTTTTCTTGACTCTCCACTTTCCCCTTTTCTCTACTATCCCAAAGGATTCTAAAAAATGGTCATAAATAGCCCTTTTGGCACCTTCCAGCCAAAATTTTGAAATTTGTAACTCCCTCCAAAAATAGGTCAACTTCTGAAAACCATAACTTTTGATCTAGGCGTCTGATTGAAGAACCATTTGATGCGTTGGAAAGCTCGTGAAGTGCTCAATTTTTCCAACGCATCAAACAATTCTTGACATCTACTACAAAGGAGATAAAAGAGATCTTGGATAGCCATGTGGGAAGAAGTATTCGGAACAAGCAATATGAAGAATATCTGGTGAAGTGGAAGGGAAAGCCTACCGAAAATTATTCCTGGTTGTCTAAGACAGAGGTTGACTGTTTGGGTTTTCCTCAAACACCTGAGATGTGTCAAGATCACTTCTCAAATTACCTTGGGTGTCTGATGCAAGAGCAATCAGTGGTGTAAGGGCAATCATGCATCACCCAAAAAAATGATTTTATTTTCTGTTATTTTCAAATTTTGTATTTTTGGACACCCAATTGCTTGAATAATGATGTAGAACCTTTAGTTTTTCCAACCTACTAAAATAGTCAATTGTTATTTTTAGAATGTTTGCATTTAAGCACGCATGGAAGCGAAAATTTACTAGAGGCTTCAAAATTGAAAAATATGACCTTTGGTGAAGGAATTACCCAAAGATAACTTGTGGGCTAACCTGCATCACTTACAGAGTTTTCATGAACACTTTTGAAACGTCAAGCTCCTCCAATGTATCATTCATGTGTCCAAACAACCACACATCCCATGTCTTGTTTCCCATATGCACTTACATGAGAGCTCAATACAAATGATAGCCAACTCCAAAATGATAGCCAACCTCAACCACTAAACATGTACTTACTTTTATAGAATCAAACTCATACAAAACCAATAATGTTATTAGCAAAACCATGTGAACACAAAACAATTGACCCCAAAATCAAATATTTCCCACAAATATTAAAAACTTGTCATATATTTCCCACAAATAAAATATCTAACCAATGTTACAACTTTACAAATGGACCCAAATAAATATTTAATGTGGCTAAATACATCACTAAAGATGCACCACAAATAAATATTTATTTCACATAATTAAATTAATTCATTCTTGTGTAAGATGTACCAACACCCTTTTCCTAACAACTTTTGCATGTTTTTGACCCATAAATAAAATATCTTTACACACTTTATTAAAAAGTTATTGATTTTAAAAAGAATTAAATAATTGTAATAACATGCAAAGACAACTATAATCTAAAGTGGTCTCCCTTTAATAACACCAAGTACTTCTAAACACACTTGTCCAACTTAATGTGACAATAAGACTATTTCAATTGGTGAAGTAGAATGTCAATCAAGTGCCTCATCCATAGGGTAACAAAGTGAATAAATATTGTATACCATAAGTCTCATCACTACCCAAATCAAATGTGTGAACCAAAATTAATGCCATATGCCTCCTTTGAAACAAAGTCCCATGAGGATGACTCAACCATGATATTGAATGAAAAGGCACTTCCATCTAGGGAACATGTACATGGAGAAGACATGTACTCGAATGTTATTAGGCACCCAAGTTTGAAAAATATAGACCTCAAAGTTATAAAAGACCTATGATTGCCTTGAAATAGATCGATTGAAGGTGTTTCTCTTATTTGGAAAATTTGAGGGTAATATACTCGTAACAATTAGATGGATGTTTGGTAGAGGCTTGGAGCCCTAATCAACAATTAACCATTTGCTAGGAGAATAAGAATTTTTTGGGGGGCACTTCTGTGTTTTTTAGTATAGCATTTAGATCCCATATTCCCACTTTGGGTTTATAGCAAAGTCATTTACTTTGCTGAAGATCACTAACACTCGTATGTGAAAGTGATTTTTTTATGAAAGGGAGAGGCGTTGATCTTATACACCCATCAAGTTGATTGCTTTGCATTCACTTATCATGTGCTCTCTTTTGTGCTTAGTTCTACATCCCTAGTAAGTTGGTTGGTTTGTTTTTCATGGCTCCTAATAGTAAGAGAGAGCAAGGAGCACAAAGATTGTGACATTAGGAGAGGTAGTAAGTCTCAACAAGTATGTTGTAGAATTTATCAAACTTGTTTAGCCTTCCAATTTGGAATGAAAAGGTATAAAAGAAACCCTAGTTTTTTGAAAAGTGTTTAAAGCAAATTATCTAATAAATCTTTGAAAAGGTGATATGTTATTGGGTTTAAAAAAAGCTTCCAAGGAAGAGGCCAAAGAGGATAGGGAAGGAATAATGTTTGAAGATGTGCCCCAACTATAACAAATTTTGTAGAGCTTGACAATGGAAATGACTAGTCTTCAAGCCATTCCTCTCCACTAAACTATGTGGAAAAACTAAGATTATCCATCAGTAAATAAACTATGGTTGTTAGCAAGCAGTGCACCAACACCCATTCAATGTACCATATAGCCAACAAGTGCTACTCTAATAGGGATGAAGGGGCAAAGAGAACGTGTATTACAAATGGGCACCCTTGCAAATTGTAGAGCAAAGAGATGACTCATCTACGGGTCCTAGCAAGATGAAAGCCCCTCTCAAAAAAGAAGCAAAACTTGAGACAAATTCTTGATAAATTCAAGTCTCATGATTAGAAGACACTATAACATCAATTTAACACTTGTTTGAGAGGAAAAATTCAAGAAGTAGCAAGCAATTCCAATGGTGGGAAGAACAAAAATAAGTCTCTATTATGGGGGTGTAAGGAGACGTGTCTGAAACAAATTTTGAATTTGCTCATGGATAAAGGTGTGTTATTACTAATAGATAAATCAATACACATTTAGTCTACCTTTGAGCCGGTGGGTGCAGCTTTATTAGGGATGAGTGGTCAATGAGAACATGTGTGCCCAAATGGTTACAAATTGAAAGATTAGTGATGTGCAAGCTTTGCAAAGAGAAAGAAAGCAACCTAGGAGAAATGAGATTCAAGCCACATCCTTATGAAATTCAAGCCACCTTATTTGAATACCATACAATGTAAATTTAAAACATGTTTGGGAGGGCCAGTCAAAGATAACAAGGGAGCAATGGTGAGTGTCTCAAGAGAGGAAAGAGAGATGATGGAGGCTTCATAATGTGGCTCGTAGGACAAGCCTTCTAATCTCCATTGAAGGGGGATTTAATTGCTTTAGCTAGTACCACACTTTACTGAATGAATGTCTCCAATGTGCTCACACAATTGGGTCCATGGACACCATTTTGGGTTACTATATTTCAGGCTGTAGTGTAGTTTTGTTTTGTCTTTACAAGTTCCATGGGTCAATTCTACTTGACCAAGAAAATAGTTATGTTTTGTCCTTGGTTTAGTCTATTTTTTATAGTAGGGCCTAGCAGTAGTAGCTTTAAGGATGATGTTGACGCCCAAAGTTTCATATATTTTATATTTTTAAGCTTATGTGTGACGCTGGAACTAGAGTAGCTTCCCTAGATTTACAAAGTCAAATTCATATTTAATCTTATTTTATTTCAAAGGGCCGGGTACCCTTGACTAATTCCCATTCATCATCAAAGAAAAGCAGAGGGAGCTAAAAAGGAAGGTGATAGTTCAATAAGGAGAAAGAAAACATCAAGTGCCGAAGATATGAAAGAAAATTTCAAAAGAAAATTGTGGTAACCATATGTGAAAGGTCACGCCAGCACAATGTCTGATAAGGAGGGAAAAAATGTCAAGTATGGAACATATAAAAGAAAATATCAAAGGAAAAAAGTGAAAACCATATGTGAAAGGTCACATCAGCACTATGATGTATTTTAGGGAAATTCAAATCTGATTCAGAAAGATCATTTCATAAGAATCTTGTTCACTATATAGTAGTTATTTCTAATGTTTTCTGAGGAAAGCATTAAACGAAAAAAAATATTATCCATACTAAGTTCTCCTCTGTATTTACATTGATGTCCTTGTCACCATTTTATTTATTAACCTTATCCTAAAGATCTCAGCCCTTCTTGAACTAATCAGCTACGTATACTAACAAAGATGCACATCTGAAAATGAAAGATAAAAACTGATTATCACATGTGATACTTGTTTCTTCAATTTTGTAGAACATCATCTATAAAATTAGTTATTCATTGCTGTTGAAGACAGATCATAAAAACCATATAGTTTGTATGCACAAAATATGTTCGAGTCATTCTCTGGTGCTCTCCTTCAGCCACTTAAGATAATCATTGTTTCCTCCCATAATAGGTAAAGCAATGACTTCGCATACCCTGATAATCATAAACCAAGCTTGCAGTCAGACAATTTTTATGACATGAAAGCTTAGATGTTTCTTGATTTTAAGAGCAATTACACAACCTAATCGGAGAAAAAGAAAAGGTCTTTTCTCTATGAAATGAATGATATGCTTGTAACAATAAGGACAGAATTTCTTCAATTCCAACCAAAGAGATTTTTTTGAGTCATATATCTCGAAATACCCGGTGATTTTTCATCAATGCTATCATGGGTACAACTAGTACATTCCAAAGTAATTTTACTCTTAGATTTCCACCCTTGGCCACAAACTTACTTTGGATATTGTATCCTTTTTTTTTCAATTTGGAAAAAAGAAATCAAACAAATGATGTCAATGTGCAGTTCTAACCTTCATAATTTTCTAGCCAATATTGGAAAATACCTTAAAAATGGACTATTACTCACTCATATGGGTGGTTAGCTTTCACATGTGCTGTCAAAGCTTCTACAAGAGACTGGCGTGTCTTAATAATAAGCATCTCTTCTGAATCTGTCTCTATCTGATAAGTAACAAAAACAACGTGTTTTAGTAACATTGAACATAAACCTTCCCTCACAATACAGAAAAGGAAAATACTAATAGTAGAACACAAGCCTCTGTAACAATCATGGGATGTATGGATCATTTCAACCATTGAATCAACAAGTTTCAGAATTGAGATCCTAATAACTCGACTTCAAATACCATGTCCAAAAACTGCATCTAAAAGCCAATACAGAAAAGAACAATAGTAGAACACAAGCTTCTGTGACAATCATGGGATGTATGGATCAGTTTGACCATTGAGTCAACAAAATTTCAGAACTGAGATCCTAATAACTCGCTTTCAAATACCATTGTCCAAAAACTGCATCTAGTAGTTGGACCATATGAGAATGGCATAGAAAATAGGACTTAGCTCAAAGCATAAGCAAAAATATTGAAAAGATGATACAATACAGAATTTGTGGAAAAACCTATTACAAACGAGTAAGTGACAAATGACACTCCTTTAAGGTTCGGACGAATTGTCAATTGAGTGGCAATGGGAATTTCTGAAAATTTTGTTTCAAGTGATATAAATATCTGGAATTATAAAGAACAGGATATATTCTGTAGGTAACATATTAGGTGAATTTGTCCTCCAGGTCTTAACTTCTCTATTTTTGCTTTAATTCCTTACAAGGGATCAAGTTATAATTTCTAACTTTTGACATCTATAGGTTTATGCAATGGGATTGCAAATTAAAATCTTAAATGGTGCTAAAAGAACTCAACCTTGATGGCAAATTTGTGTCCTAAAAAATTAGCAGTTCATTGTCCAGAATATGGTCATGCAAGAGACTTCAAACTTGATGAAAGGGCAAATGATTTATCAAAAGGAACATTGCTTATTGCAAATTAAACTGCATTGCATAGGCAAAAATATCTGTGTTCCACGGGGACACGTCCCCCCGCCAAAATTAGCCGTCTCCCCGAGGGGGACGTCCCCGGGATGGGGAGACGCCGCCAAAACGCCCCCCCCGCTGCCCCGCCGTCTCCTGAACGCCCCCCCAATTGACGTCCCCCCGAAACAATTTTAATCACTTTTTTTTTAAAAAAATTCATGGAAAACAAAATGTTTTTAATCATATTGAAAACCTAAATTTAATTTAGCCCACAGGGTTTCATATGTGAGCATTATAGTGCTCGGTTTTGTCTCACGCGGCAGTGTTCGAGCGATAATAAAATTTAAAAATTCACACCAGTTCTAAATCCGTCGGTTGTTCCTATCGGCGTATTCCTTGAACCTCCTGCGAAGGGCTTCCAAGTTCCAACTTTCCTCATTCCTGCTGTGCGCGATTCGGGATTCCAGAAGGCCGCGCCGTTTTTAAAAGGTGAGTGTTCACTGTTTTTAAAGTTTTTTTGAGGCGTAAAGCCCTAAACTTAAAGCCACAAAACGGATTTGTTGTATTTAACATGCATTTGCAGTGTGCACAAGCCACAAAACAGATTTGTGGCGACTGAATGCCTTAGGCATTCAGTGAGTCGCCACAAATCCGTTTTGTGGCTTGTGCATATCCTGCTCGATGAATCATGAGACTATCACTAGACATGTATCCAGATTCCAGTATCACAGTATCATGTATACAGTATGCAAAATGCCAAAATGCTACAAACTTACAACTTACAAGTTACAACCTGAACCCAGAACCATTAATATTTATTATTTATTATTTAATAATTTAAAATTTTAATATCATAATCTAAATCAAATGTATGCAAAATGTGGAAGCATAGACAAGGCACGTTGTGAACTGTTTGACAGAATGCAACTGCATATCCTGCAATCATTGCAGTCCATGAGACCACATTTCTTTGAGGCATTCTGTCAAACAGTTCATGTGCCTAAGTGCCTTGTAGTTGTCTATGCTTCCACATTTTGCATACATCAACATATCAGACCTGTTAGAAACTTAGACATGTTTGATGTTAGACATTTTCATTTTTTAAATTTTTAATTTACTAGCACTTGCCCCCATAGGAGGTTCAAGGAATACGCCGATAGGATTCATAGGAATAACGGCGTGAGACAATTCCGAGCACTATGATGCTCACATATAATTTATAAAGCCTATTAGCCATATTTTTAATTTTTCAGTTTCTTAACAACTAACAAGTTAACATTGTAACATTGTTTTAAGTTTTTAACAGTTTAACTTCAAGTTTTCTGTTTTTATTTTTAACTTTTTTTATTTTCTTTTGCAGCATCATCATCATAATGAGTACACACAGCAGAAGTGACGATGATTCTCAATCTGATCATGATCCTGATTTTCAAATAGGAGAGGAGGGTGAAACTGAACATGCCTCAAATACTTAGTCTCAAACTGACACAAGTTCCATTGGGAGTAAAAATAATAGCTGCCCTTCACGACTCCTTGAACGTTGGGCCAAGGGCCCCTTTGATCCAAAATCACCATTAAAGCAATTTGCAACTAAGATGGCAGCAAACACTGGCGTAAAGGGGGGCACTAGAAAATGGAAGTGCAACATATGTGAGCTTACATGGTTTGGAAGCAGCACAAGAATTAATGCTCACTTTCTTCTTGTTCGAGGCAAAGGTGTAGAAGTATGTGGAGTTGTGGAAGGTAACTTGAAGATGAGGGCTGAAATGTTAAAATTATGGGGTTGTAATGAGGATGAAATACCTACTTCTGTTTTATTGCCACAAAGAAGGGGTGATCAGATTTCTAGTACTACTTTGCAGAGTCTAAGGCCACCAAATCCATCTAGTTCAAGTGCAGCAGCGCCTAAGGGGAAACGTAAGATGACTTCTTCACAACCATTGGTAGATTTATTCAATGTGCAAGCAAAGGAAGAGGCAGATGATGCCATTGGCAAATTGTTCTTTGCCAATGGCATTCCATTCCATGTGGCTCGCTCTCCTTATTTTAAGGAAGTTGTGTCAAAGATAATAAGGGCAGGACAATCATATGTGCCACCAGGGGAGACTAAATTGAGGACAACAATCTTGGATCAAAACTATTCCAAGATTAATATTTTGATGGAGAAGATGAAGAGAACCTGGATCACAAGTGGATGCAGCATAGTCATGGATGGGTGGACGGACATTAGGCACCGTCCACTCATCAATATCATCGTTACATCTACAGCGGGCCCTTATTTCCTTAGGGCTATTGATTGTTCAGGGTATAGCAAGGATGCCCATTTTTAGTTCCAGATCCTCAAGGATGCTATAGACGAGGTTGGGCCACAAAATGTGGTGCAGGTAGTGACAGATGCGGCCCATGTGTGCAGAGCTGCAGGGAAGTTGATTGAGGCAGCCTATAGACATATTTGGTGGACTCCTTGTTGTGTGCATGCTATGAATAATGCACTTAAGGACATTGGTAAAATCAGTTGGATCAAATCAATTGTTAGTGATGCTAGAGATGTGCAGATGTTCATTTGCAACCACCATACTTCACATGCACTTTTCAGGTCCTTCTCCAAGAAGGAATTCCTAAAGCCTGTAGAGACTCGGTATGTATCATACTTTATTCTCTTGGAGAGGATGCTTGAGTTGCAAGAGCCATTGCAACTAATGGTAATGACAACAGAATGGAACCAATGGCCTGAGTCGAAGACACAGAAGGGATTGAGGGTTAAGGAGGTGGTGACGAATGATGTCTTTTGGGCTGATGCAAAATATATTGTCTCCATTATTCAGCCAGTCTTCACAGTTATTAGATTTGGGGATTCTAATGCACCTTCCCTTGGAGAGGTATATGAGTGCATTGATTCCATGCTTGATCAAATGAAGTCTATTGTGCGAGAGAAGGACCCCACAATGCAATTCTACACCGAGCATATTCATCCAATCATTCACCGTAGATGGGAGAAGCTCAACACTCCCTTACAGATGGCTGCCTATGCATTGAACCCAAAGTGGTATATATATAGGCCTAGTAGAATCATGCCTATGGAGGATGTTGAGGTGAAGGAAGGGTTCGTGAAGGCCATTGACAAAATGTATGATTCTACAGAGGCCACCTTGCTTCGTACTAAGTGGACAAAATTTGCCACTCTTTGGGGATATTCAGAGGTGGCCAAAACAGATTTGGAGACTATGTCACAGGTGGACCCCAAGTTGTGGTGGACTATGCATGGGCCTAGATCTTTGATTACTACTCTAGCCCTTCGTTTGTTGTCCCAGGTTTCTAGTTCTTCTACTGCTGAGAGGAACTAGTCTACTTATAGCTTCATCCACTCTGTTAAGAGGAACAGGCTTACTTCTAGGAGGGCAGAGAAGCTTGTGGCTGTACATAGTGCCTTGCGTCTCATTGACTGCACCACAACTACATACAAGGAGAGTCCAACAGCTAGATGGGATGTAGAGCCAGAAGAGCCAGCACAGATAGATGAGGATGTTACACAAACAGGGCTGGTTGGTATTGGTTTAGATGAGCTTGAGCATTTGGGGTCTAGCAGTTCCAGTGATGACGACATCGACATGGAGCTTAGGGATGATTAGATCATTGGAGGCACCAGGCCATTAACCATTTTGGCATTTAGTATTACTATTTAGTATTTAGTATTTCAGTATTGTAACTTGTTGAAACTTGGTTGTAATTATGAACAATGATATTATGATTATGAAATTCAAATTATGAAACTTCAAAGTTCAAACATCTAGTTCTCATTCCAATGTCTATTAAATTTAAGTACATTCACATTGTTTCAATGTTCACTAGTTCAATGAATTCATGGCAATGTGTTTAAACACTAAACTTTACTTAGTCCTTAGGCTTCTACAGTTATACATCTTTTTATAACTAATTTTTCAAGTATTATATGTATTTCAGCGCACCGCTCCCCCGCCGCCAACCCCCCGCCGTCCCCCGCCGTCCCCAAATTTAGGCCCCCCGCCACCCCGTCCCCCCGTCCCCGTCCCAGAAACTCCGTGGAACTATGAAAAATATTGAAAAGATGATACTATACAGAATTTGTGGAAAACCTATTACAAATGAGTATGTGACAAATGGCACTCCTTTAAGGTTTGGAAGAATTGTCAATTGAGTTGCAATGGGAATTTCTGAAAATTTTGTTTCAACCGATATAAATATCTGGAATTATAAAGAACAGGATATATTCTATAGGTAACTTAATAGGTGAATTTGTCCACCAGGTCATAACTTCTCTATTCTTGCTTTAATTCCTTATAAGGGATCAAATTATAATTTCTAACTTTTGACATCTAAAGGTTTACGCAATGAGATTGCAAATTAAAATCTTAAATGGTGCTAAAAGAACTCAACCTTGATGGCAAATTTGTGTCCTAAAAAATTAGCAGTTCATTATCCAGAATTTGGTCATGCAAGAGACTTCAAACTTGATGAAAGGGCAAATGATTTATCAAAGGGAACATCACTTATTGCAAATTGAACTGCATTTCCTCAGTGTGACACTTATATGTATATACACCTATCTACATATACATGAATGAGAGAGAGAGAGAGAGAGCATCTTCCCAATGAATGTAAAGATATGTTGAAAGCACATAACCTTACCAAATTCTTTGAATAAATGAATTCCAGTTCTGCATGTGAAGATGTACTTTATGGTCTTTGCTTGATGTAGGAACAGAATAATGATTAATTCAGCAATTGTATATTCAAAATCAATCAGACATGACTTATTCATATCTAACACAAGAATGGTAAGGAGTATTCTAATAAGATATGCAAAAGAGAGATTGGGATCCTCAAAAGCACCTATAACTACTTCTAAATGAGATGAACAACAGATCATAGTCTATGAAGCCAACAATACTAGATGGAAGACCTCTCATAAGTCACTCTATCACATGGTTCTCTGAAGGGCAGTCCATAGGAATGCACTGTTGCCAATACAACTCCAAGCCACAAGTCCTGACTATTGCCAAAAGACTAGTCACATTTACACATGCAAAGCAAATCCCAATTTCCTATAAACCTACGAATGGACTAAAACCAAGACAGTAAATCCTTCCCTCTAAGAATCTTGAAGATAAACAGAAAATTTGCCACCAAGACTAATAACCTTTAAAAAAATACAAAGAAGCCTAACTTCTACTAAATCAACAATGTTAAGCCAAAACAGATTCAGGTGTTTGAGAACATAGAAGCATAAATCGCCAAAAATACGTGATTAATTAGGAAAATCGCCAATAACCCCTGTTGGCAATTTATTCACCCATAAAATCGCGATTTATACGAAAATGGGGGTCAACATTTGTTGACTGATTTTTTACAGTTTAAATGTGTTATAAAATGTGTTTAAATCACGTGCAGAGTTCGTCGATTGTCATTCACAAATTCGAAATCTGTCAAACATAATCAAAAGCCCTGAAAATCGTTAAAACTCGCCTACAAATTTGTCACCGAACCAATTAGGTAACCGACTACTGCTAATTCCAATCCAATCCTGTTAATTCGCCAAAGACTGGGCATAATGGCACAGATATCGATCTGGGTATACATCAAAACCATTAGGTAACACATTATACAATCGGAGATTCTTTAGCAATAAGTTCTTTTCTTGGGCTGTTAAATGTCTTCCAGGGAGACGTAGCACACGTGAATGGTATGGATTGGTGATTTAGGTAGCATTTGTTAAAATTAGGAGTGGGGGGCATGAAATGAAATGAAAGTTTTTATTGACGTCCACGAGACCAAAACAGTCTATGGGACCCACAGTCACAGCAGACCGCACAAAACCCGGAGGAACCAACAAGTGGTCCCCAGCTAAGCCTGGCTGCTGCTCTCAATCTCCTTGCTGATCGCCATCCTTCTTCTATGGATTCTGCCCAGATACTCTGCCATTCTGACTATCCTCATTTCCTCAAACAAGGCAATTAAAGACGCCACCTTTAGAATATCCTTGTATTTGAACCGAATGTCCTCATAAGCTTTGCACTCCATGATGTAGTGTCATTCTGTTTCCACTAATCCTGATGGGCAAAGACGGCAAATCCTATCCGCCCACTCCTCTTTGGGCATCTTCCACCTTCCCGTTTCACACCTAAGATGGTATGAACTAGTTCTAAGCTGAGCCAATAACATTTTAATATTTTATCTTTCCACTTGATATCTGCTCCTATATAGGACTTTTGCTCGTGGTCACAAGTGGGGTTAAAATTTATGACATAATATTCTCTTTTACGCCCGAGTTGTTGACTCCACATGGCAGCATTGACTTTGCCTTTCACATACTTTTTGATTTCCATATTTGTGCTTGGACAATCCTGAATGTTAATGCTCCACTTGTTCAACCATTTGGTATTTTGTTTCATCCATGTATTCTTCCTTCTAGTTAATTTTCCTCCGCTGCAATTCTGGGCCAGCGATGACCCTCCATGTTCTCAACTCTCTAAACAACAAAGCCCATTACTTGAATATTTACCATGATAGTTGTGACGGAAAATAACACATGTTAATATCTTATGAATTGGATTAAATTTAATATAGTTTAACTTCATATTTTTATTTAACTTCTAGGTTTAGGTTTTAAAATTTTCATAAGATTTTAATTTTAATTTAAAATATGAACTTAAAAATGTTTAAAAATTTTATTAAATGTAAATATAAATTTATAATTTTGAATATTAATATTGTATTTTTATTTATTTTATTGATTATCTTATTACATATAAATATGAATTTATTATTTTAAATATTAATATTATATTTTTATTTTTATTTTATTTTATTGATTAGATAATATGATAATTGATAGTTTAAAAGTCTTGTTTAATATCACCATTTGTCATATTTAAATATTTATTTTTAATAAAAATATATAGTTATATTTTTGGAATTTAATTATAATTTTTTTTCCATTTTTTATCAACTCACGAACTTGTTTTCGGAACTTTACCTTTGACTTAGGTTTGTAAAGTATGAAACAAAACCTTGCTTGATTGGCAATGATTTATTTGAACAGGGAAGGTTAGAAGTAGTATTGTTAATAAACAATCATTTAAGTTAATAAGAGAACCATGATAGTGATAGAGAATGATTTTGGATATAACCTATGTCACAAGGTTCACTTAATTTCAAGCAAAAAAATTGAAATCTGATGAAATTCAAGAAAATCTTAAAAAATCGTTCCAAGATATGCAACCATCTAACACGACAACGGATGAATGACTTGGTGTCTATTCACCACACCCTTCGTGTGAAGCTAAAGAAAGTTCAAGGTTAGTGTTTTGAAATACTTGCAAATCGTAATTATAAATTGTAATTGTTGTTTTTTTCACTTTCAAATACCAAAACTAGTTTTTATATGGAAAAAATTACATACCATTGAAGATGACCAGCCAATTGACCTCGACAAGATTGATCCAAATTTTGAGTGGATTGCAAATGATGATGTCCTTGATCCTAAGGATTTTGATATCCTAACACAGTCCAACCTTGATAGTGATCTAATTGAACAACTTAGGAGGGGCTCTCACCTGGGAGCTTCATCATCAAGACCTGCAGCCTTCTAGTGTAGCTCTCTTTGTAGCAGCAAGAGTCATTGGCTACATCTGATTTTTTGGAACTTTGTTGGTTGACTTTATACAAAGTAGATTGTAATTGAAAATTCGCAAACTATTAGCATCTAGTTATTATCTATGCACTATGAAGTAGATTGTAATTTATGCAATGTAATCAGCGATATGAACATAAATGACAAAAATCTATATTCTACAATTGATGGGCTAAACTCAATTTTATTTGCTCTCTATATCTCTATGCTATTGAAATGCCTTTAAATTTCAAAAACAGCGGGTTTTCTCTCTTTTTTTGTGTTTTTTTAATTTTTTTTTAATCAATTTTTCCCCAATTTTTTGAAAAAATCTTGTACTTTTGGTTTGCCAATTTTTTCCCCATAAGATTTTTGCTGCTATGTTCGAGACTTCATCACAGCATTAGTGTGTGAAAATGGATGCCGATAACTTTGGCATTAATGCTTATATGCTAGTTAATGGAAGATATAGGACCCTTTGCAAGACTGATAGCTAGGTTTTTGTGAGAACTTCTTGTGTAGTGAATTTCCACATAAGAACTGTTAAGGGATGTTTTACACACATCACAGGAAGGGAGATAACTCCTCTTGTTTTAGCGCTCTATGAATTCAATACACGAGTTGCTCAGCCACCCTGCTAGGGTTTAATCAAGTAGTACTCAAAGCAATTCAAATATAGAAAACACTTCAAATTTTGAAAAGAAATGCCTCATGTACAACTGATGTACATTTGTACATCATTGTTTAAAAAAAAAGGAAAAGAAACAAAAAATCATAAATGTAATGAAAAACTCAGCTAATAATTAAAATCCTTTCAAAATTTCAAAAATTGCTCTGTTTTAATTTTGATTCCTAAACTAGTTCTACATGTGAATATCAATAAATGAATTGTAAACACACATAGAATGGTGCAGCTCAGACAATAACTAAATTTATCACTACCAAACAACTTTGCTTTAGATGGTAGCGTTTACATTACATGCATCCATGTCAGCAGGCATGTGCAAGTAGAACATAATGTTGAACACACCAAGATACTAAGAGGGGGGGGGGGTTGAATCGGTATTTGAACAAACTTCAAATCCTCCGGAGCAGATTAAAACTTAAGTATTATAGCAGTAACATAAACATGAAAGATCAACACAATGCACATCAACACATAACACCAGATGTACGTGGAAAACCCAGGAAGAGAAAAAACACAGTGAGGATTAACTCACAATATATGAAGCTCAAAATAATAACTTTGTTTTAGGGCTACAACCCAAGGAAGCTACTACTCCTAAAACTTTGCTTTAGGGTCACTCCCAAGGAAGCTACAACTCCTTGCAGACTTTGTTTTAGGGCTACAACCCAAGGAAGCAACTACTCCCTGATCTGAGAACAAACTCAAAAATGATTACAGTATGACAGCCCTTCTACTGCTTGAAAACTGACATTGAAGCTCACACCTTAGATGATTGCAATTCTACTTCTTTTGATGATAGGATCAATTAGGCACACTCTTCACTTTCCTCCTGTAACAAAAATGTCTTCAAGATGAATCAGGACAGCCTCTAACTCTTCTGCGCTTTCTCCTTCAGTCGCACCTCATAATGCATGTAATATTCATACTCTATTTTTAACATATTCACATTTTCATCTTTGCAATCATACCTCACCTAGATGAATTAGGTTTACAATATATACATGACATTACATTGATTTTCATTACAAGTCGGCCAGTGATCACACAACAAGAAACATGCATAGGGCAAGTCCTATCATGAATTACACGCTACTCCAAAAGGGACCACACGCCTTGCGGATTCCAACACATGCTTAGTCCAGTCCTAAGCATTCTTCACAGCATTGTTCTTCGAGGAATCACCTCCGCACACATCGCTCATTTGAAATAGGACGGCCTTAAGCAGGAAGACATAAAATTTGAAGTATAACGATCATCACCCCTCGAAAAACTTGTGTGGTACTGGAAACATAAAAGATCTTCATGAAATTCTTCCAGATGAGTCTTCATGACTCATACAACACCTTCAGATACACCTCTAACTCTGCACAGTAGATACATTGTGCCGCATGCCTTAAAACATGCACACTGAGATCAAACAGTCATCCGAAACACACTGTTATTGAGAAACTGACCTTGTGGAGCACCAAAACACCTAAAACTGCAAGGATGCATGTAATACACACCCCTGAACATGTCCACCAAACCGCATAAGCAATTATGCTCTTTCGGATGAATGCGGAGCATTTCAACAAGCCTTCAACATTACGTTTCTCAGATAGAATACAGACCAGAACTCCACCACTTATAACTTTCACTGCTGAGGGTGTAGAGACCTGAACCTTTGGAAATAGCACCTCCATCAGACACTCAACTTCTGAACCGCAAGATCTTATCTTCAAACACGAAGAAATGTGGAGCCAAACATTGCACTACTGTGGATACCTTCTTTAGGAACAACACTGTCTTCAAACTGTCAACTGCAAAACACTCTTCCGATAGTCCAAACAATATGAAACTTGGAACATACATGCTTTGACACAATATGAGGCTATCTTCCACTCTGCAGAGATACAACATCAAGAACATGAAAATGCGGAGCAATCTCCCAGACAGTCTTCAAAATAGTCTATCTATACCAGAAACTTACATCAACATCCGGAGGCCAAAACTTCTTTATATCAACACACATACTTAATCAATGCAGTCTCTGCTGACTAAGAGCTCTAGGATCATGACATCCAACCATGAACTATATCTTCTCTGTTGGATGGGGACATGACATCCAACCATGAACTTCTAATTCCCATCTTAATATATCTTCTTTGCTGTCACAAGATAAGACATGACATCCAACAATGAACTTCTAATTCCCATCTTAATATATCTTCTTTGTTGTCATAGGATAAGACATGACATCCAACCATGAGCACCATCACACCTCCATGACAGTGTTGACATCAATGACAACCTTAGAAACCATATGTGTAACAATCTCCCCCTTAGGCATTGATGGCAACACACCTGCTCATTCTCCCCCTTTGACATCAAGGACAAAGGGCTACTTCTTCTCCCTTAGGGCATAACTCCTTGCAACAAACAAACTCCCCCTATCATCAGTAACTACTACCTGCTCCCCCTGAGAGGTAGCCACCATCAATCCAGGAAAAAGATATAACATGAACTACTCCCCCTGGACAGATGCACCACTACGCATCTAGCAAGGAGGGGCAATTACCCCTAACCTCTGTCGAAGATCCTCAAAAGTGTCTTTTGCAAGAGCCTTTGTGAAAATATACGCAATCTAATCCTTTGTTGGAACATATTCGAACTTTACTTCCTTATCAGCAACCTTCTCTTTCAAAAAGTGATACCTGATTGCTATATGCTTGGTTCTAGAATGCATCACTGGATTCTTGGAAATATTGATAGCACTTGTATTATCACACGAAATAGGAATAGGCTCATCATACAATACCTTAATGTCCTTCAGGGTTTGCTTCACCCACAACACTTGTGTATAGCAGGATGCTGCTGCAATATACTCTGCTTCTGCAGTTGATAAGGACACTGAATCTTGCTTCTTGCTCTGCCATGAAACCAATTTGCTTCCTAAAAAGAAAGCACCACCACTTGTACTTCTTCTATCAACACAACCAACTCAATCAACATCAGTGTAGGCACTCATATCAAAGTCATTACCTCTTGGATACCATAAGCCATAATCTGGAGTTCCCTTCAAATATCTGAATATCCTTTTCACTGCCTTCTCATGTGTTTGCTTGGGACTGGCTTGATATCTGGCAACCACACATACTACTGCATGCGTAATATCAAGTTTAGAAGCAATCAAGTACAACAATCCTCCAATCATAGATCTATAGGAAGTCTAATCAACCTCCGGAGACTCATCATCCTTGCTCAAATGACATCTAGTGACCATAGGAGTACTCACTGGTTTTGAATCCTCCATACCAAACTTCTTCAACATCTCTCTAACATACTTAGCCTGAGAAATAAAGATACCATCATCTAGCTGAGCAATTTGAAGTCCAAGGAAGAAAGACATTTCACCAATCATAGACATCTCAAACTCTTTTTGCATCTCCTCTGCAAACCTTTTACATATATCATCATTTCCACCAAAGATGATATCATCAACATATACTGCAACTATCAATATCATATCTCCTTCCTTGATGTAAAGATTGCTATCTGTAGTACCTTTCTTGAAGCCTTGCTGAAGTAACTACTTATCCAACCTAGCATACCAAGCTCTAGGTGCTTGCTTGAGACCATACAAAGTCTTTTTGAGTCTGCACACCACATTCGGATCTTCTGATATCTGAAAACCATCTGGTTGCTCATTATAGACTTCTTCCTCTAGATCACCATTCAAAAATGTTGACTTGGCATCCATCTGATAAACTTTGAAGTTCTTGTGAGCAGCAAGGGCAAGAAACATTCTGATTGCCTCCATCCTGGCTACCAGAGCAAAAGTGTCATCAAAATCAATGCCTTCAACTTGAGAGTACCCCTTACACACTAATCTTGTTTTGTTCCTCACAACTTCACCTTCTTCATTCAGCTTGTTCCGGAACACCCACTTTGTTCCTATGACATTCTTATTGGCTAGTCTGGGAACCAATTCCCATGTCTGATTCTTCTCTATCTGATCCAATTCTTCTTCCATTGCTTTTATCCATCCATCATCTTTGCTAGCATCAGCAAAGATTTTGGGTTCTACCTTTGATAATAAACACAAATTCACTTGCTCATATTCTTTTGCAAAACTTCTCCTGGTTAGCACACCTTTATTATTGTCCCCAATGATTTGATCTGCTAAATGGTTCTTCTGAACATGCTTTGTTGGAGTCTTGGGTATCTGCTCTAGTTCTTGTTCCTTTTCCTCTTTCTCCTCTAATTCATCTTCAATGCATGGAAAGATATCAGATCCGGAGTCCTCTAATTCTTGTGAAATCTGATACAAGTCTTCATCTACTTTGACATTTGTGCTTTCAATCATCTTTCCCAATCTCTTGTTGTAGCATCTATAGGCCTTGCTTCTGGTTGAGTAACCAAGAAAGATCCAATCATCACTTCTTGAATCAAACTTTCCTAGGTCTTCTTCATCTCTTCTGATATAGCATTTGCTGCCAAAGATCTTGAAGTATCTGACAATAGGAGGTCTTCCATACCATAGCTCATAAGGGGTCTTAGTGCTATTAACCCTTAACTGTACTCTGTTGTGTTGATGTGTTTTTTATGCACATGCAAACTCAGAATAAAATACCAAGTATTCTATCCTCTCTTGAATAAAGTCTCTCAAAGGCTAAACAATGTGATCCGATGAGACAACTCCAAGGTTCCTGATTCGTGTTTTGCAATAGATAGACTCAGTAGTTGATGTGATTTTGCTGGTAATCACAAAGGAACTTACACTGAATTTACTCCTTACTCCACTCAAATATGTACTTTTTCCTTATGGAATAGAACTATCTCAAACCGAACATGAAAGAAAAGGCAAAAGGAAAGGGTTTAGAAAACTATTCTAAGGACAATGATATAATGAACATGCTACGATAGACAAATTCCTCGTGAAACCAAACTCCGCTTCGCCATGAGAACCAACAACTACACGAAGTCGGTGCAATCTTCTAAGGAAACTCAAGGATTTTCATATTGCAAATCTTCATCCAAACACCCACAGCTGGCGCAACTTGAACAAGTATTCACAATTGAACTAAAGCAAACATGGTTCAAGCGAACTTTGCAAAATGACTTATCATCGACAAATCATGAAAAGTATGAACCGTTAAGGAATTCATCAAATATCTCCACATATAAACATTACATCAATAAACTTCTAATCTAATTCTATTCTACTTGGCAACACATCTCAATCATCTTCGAGAAATAAGAAACTATGCTACGTTCCAAAACAACACAATTGTCACCAAGCTTCAATGAGAAATACATTAATCTTGGAAGTGATTACAACAATTTCATGAGTTCTCTCCAACAACTTAGAAGAGCTTCCTCTACTCTACTCCTACTCTACTTGCCTACAGCAACTCTCTTGATTACAAATGAGGCGAATGAGCCCTTTTATAGTCCTCAAAGTACAATGAAGGGCCAAGATCGATTTGAGCAACCGATGGCCGAGATCTTGCCACATTGGCAGTTAGTTACAACTTGCTATTTTTAGCAAAAAGTAAAAGTTGACACAACTTGTGTACATAAAAATTCAAAAGGCAATGAAGGCACATTTTCCAAGGTGATAAGCATGAAATGGAATCTTTAGAGCATCTTCATGATGAGCGCCCTCTTTAGCCTCTTGCTTGTTGTACATTCGTTGAACTTGGACGAGTGACGTGGCAGGATGGGATTGGCTTGAGGACATGTATGTGCCACCTTAACATTTTCGAGCAAACCGGTTTGATTTTCCTCGTGTTCACATTGCTTGGAATATTTCCTAAATTTTATCATCTTTTATAGAACAATCTTCGAATCTTAAGATTTTCACCTTTGGAACTTTACTTCTTTCGAATTTGCAAACTTGGGAATTTTGAATTTCCTCTTGTTGTTTTCCATGCCTTAGTACTTTGAATGTAATTCATGGCTTTGCTTGATGTACATGCTCATTTCTCATCTTGTGACATTTGTGTAGGAATCCAACACTGGATTATTGAAGTAGAGGAGATGACTTGGGTGTTCCTAGAGTAGACTTCATGATATTTGCTCTTGATCTTTCTGGTGCATGAAATGGAAAGCTCTTGAATTCTGACATGGAAATGATCTTCTGGATGTTCGGATGGTGGAGCATGCAAGATGACATCTCTCACTCCGGCAATGAAGTTCTCCTTTCTGGAGGTAGGATGATGGTGAACTTAATGATGTCTCGATCCTTTGGATGCTCCTCTTCCTTGGATGCATAGCTCGCCTCCGGATTCTCCAATATCTGCAAGATAAAAATTCACAAGTCATAGTACTTGATAATGGAAGCATCATATCAAGTTCATTTACCTTCATGCATGTGAAGAAATTGAAAGATATTCATTGAAATTTCATAACATTCCCACTTCATTTCATGAATTATAACTTTTCAACTTGAACTAGATGGAGGGAAGATAACATTAGACACCAAGAAATCCTTTACTTCTCCATAAACTCGTCTTGAAATCTGCTCTAATCTTGCTGATATCTTCCTTGCTTCACCTTCAAGTCTGCACTTTTTCGCCTTGAAATTTGCTGCTATGCTCCTATGAATTCGCTGTTGTGGAGAATGAATTCGCCCTTCACTCTTTACAATTTCTGCTCTTTTCTTTTAGGAATTAGCCACCTTTCTTCTAGTGAAATTTGTCCTCTTCTAAGGGAATTCGGTTCTGCCTAAATAAAATTTGTTGCTCTGCTCCTATAATCTGCTTTTTTTGTTTTTGGAATTGAATGTGGAAAATGAAGATTTAAACCTGCCTTTATCCTGCCTTTATAGCACTTGCACTTATCTTTCCAGGCAGGTCAGCCTAGTGCAGGTCGGCCTGCTTCTTGCATTGATTTTCTCTTCATTCAAAACTAATTTTTTCTCTACCAGAGCCGACCTATTCCTTCTCCTGGGTGGGTTTTCATTGATTGCAAGGATGATGCCTATGTATGGCGGGATTTCCTTGGGTTGCTGGAATTTGCGCCCTTCCTTGGGCGGATTTTCCTTGAGTGTGTGGATATTCCTCCTTTGCTGGGCGGATTTTCCTTGTGAGCGTGGAATTTCCACCTTTTCTAAGCGCAAATTCCTTGTGTATGAGGAATTTCCGACTTTTCACCTTCAATTTTTTTTTTTTTCCTTAGCGAATTTTCTAACTATTTCAAAGGATTTTACATGAATTTTGATGGATTTGAAGCGATTTTCAAAAGATTGTTGATGATGATACCCCTTAATTTTGGGCGCATTTTCCACATGCAAGTGGAATTTCCACCTTTGAGCGCATTTTCCTCCTGTTGAGGGAATTTCCCTCTGGCTAGGGCGCATATTCCTTGGGTGCAAGGAATTTCCACCATTTTCATTTCGTTATGGCATTTTTCCTAAGGTTTTGTCAATGACTTGTTCAACGATTTCGGAGGATTTTCAAACTTTTACAAGGATCTAACGCTAAATCTTCCTTAAGTGCAATTGATTTCTTCCATGATAATGATTTTCCAAGCCTTTTCCAAATGAAAATCGAATCGACAATTGAACAAAAAAGGCCAAAACTTCCAATTTTCCATCCATTCCTTGCAACAAATTGCGAGATTTTCACAAAAAGAGGGTATCCAGGAAGGGCACAAATTCCATGGCTAAGTGGAATTTTCACTTTTTCTCCCTGTGATCAAGATTTGTGCCAATCCTCTAATGACTTTCCAACGATTTTCAAATTCATTTCAATGGCGAATTCAATGTTTTGGAAGTTGATTTTTTTGATTTTATAAGCCAAAATTGGAACCCTAACTTGAGCGCAATTTCCTTATGAGTATGGATTTTCCACCTTGCTAGGGCGTAAATTCCTCAGAGCCAAGGAATTTCCACTTTTTTGGGCGGAAATTCCATGGGTGCATGGAATTTCCACTTTCCATACTTAGCCAAATTTCCAATTTTCATTCCTCTGTTTCCAGTTTTGACCTGATTGCATCACTCCGGGTCTTATCAGTGTTTTCAATGTATCTTTGTTCATCAATTTGACCCTTCAGTGATTGGTTTCGTGAGAGACTCACTTCCCAATGAAGCCCTGATTGACTACCTGATATTACCCAAGACTTAAAGCTTGACCTAACAACCTATGACGACAGGAAGCAAAAAAAGGGGGGGTCCCCATTTGCAATGGCGCGATGTGTGATTACATCACAACATGTTGGTCAGATAGACAGTAGTGTGAACTACTTCCTTCCAGTACATGTCAGCTAAGTCACAAGATTCGAATTCGAATTCGAATTCGGCACCCATGAAATTCGGAATAAATTCGCCAAGAAAAATCTTGAAAAAAAAATTCATGATTAAATTCGCCTTAGATAAATTTAAATTTTTTAAAATATAAATAATAAATATATTAAATTATATAATATTAAATATATTAACTATTATAAATATTAAATTATATAATATTAAATATATTAAATTTCAATATTTTAAATTTTAAAATATTAAACTTTAACCCATTTGGTTCTAATTAAATATATTAAATATTATTAAAAAATAAAATAAAAACAAACTACAAATAAAGTCCAAAATAATCGAGTCTCTTATCTTGAACTTTAATTACTCGATAGGCTTTTATATGTAAGCATTATAGTGTTCAGGAATTGTCTGGTCGTTTAAAAAATTCACGCAAGGAAATTTTCTAAACTTTGTGATTGTTCCTATCAGCGTATTCCTGGGACCTCCCATGGGTGCAAGTGTTCGATTTCTATTCGATTCAGACACAGAGATGAGACAAGTGTGAAGAAATACCTCCCTGAACTTTGAACGCGTCGGCTTTCTCCCCATGAGAGAAAAAAGAAAAAAAACCCTTAAAAAACATTTTTTTAAAAATATATTTTACCTTTAAAAAGCAGCGCCCTTTACCCGGACGAACTTCCAGCGAATTTCAACGAATTTTTGTAAATGTTTTGAAGTCCGCCGAATTTCAAACCCCATGGCCGAAATTCGGCCAGCCTTGTGACTTAGCATCTCAAATAGATCTGCATCTTTCAACATTGCCCTAGCCATCTCTTGTACAGTCCTATTCTTCCTTTCCACTACCCCATTTTACTGAGGGGTTCTAGGAGCTAACAAATGTCTCCTAATACCATGATCCTCACAAAACTTATCAAATTCATTTGAAGTAAACTCACCTCCTCTATCAGACCTTAAACAATTTGAAAACCTTAAACTTATCAAGGGCATCTGATTTTTCTCTTAAGAAAGTAACCCAAGTCATTCTAGAAAAATCATCAATATGTAACATGAAATACCTTTCAACTTGTTGACTCTTTACTCTTGTAGGGCCACATAGGTCAGTATGGATCAACTCCAATGGCATTGAAGAAGAATAATCCTTGCTCTTGAAACTTGTCTTTGTCTGCTTTCCCATTTGACATTCCTTGCATAATGTATTTGCAAGCTTTGTTATCTTGGGCATATCTCTCACCGCATGAATAGAGCTGATCTTTACCATATTGTCAAAGTTGGTGTGTCCCATTCGCTTGTGCCATAGCCAACACTCACTGGATTGAGCCAATCAGCATGTTCTTCCATTTACCTCCTTCAGATGATAGATATCACCATATGACTTAATGCCTTCTGCAACTAATTTTCTGGACCCTACCTTCCTGATTTCACAATCTTTGGCATGAAAGGTAAGATTGTATCTTTTACTGCACATCTAACTGACACTGAGAAGATTATGCTTTAGTCCATTGACATAGAGAACATCCTCAATCTTGTTCTTCCCATCAATAGTTATAGCACCATTTCCACAGATTTGTGTTGACTCATCACCACCAAACTTAACAGCTCCACCATTCCACTTCTCAAGGCTGATAGACTTCTCCTTGTCACCAGTCATATGATTAGAACAACCACTAACAATTACCCAAGCTTTGGCTTCTTCTCTTGCATGAAAAGCAATCCATACCACCATTGATCTATCATTGTTTTGGTCAACTTGCAAGGTATCAGCCTCTTCACATTTTTCAGTATCATCCTTTTTGTTACCAATATTCAAGGCCATGAAAAGTGTTTCATCATTTGAATTATCATGATCCTCATCTTCTGAAGAACAATTGTTCTCTATGGAATACATGCTCCTTTTGAACTTGTCTCTTGTTACTACCCCTTGATTCTTTAAAAGGACATTTAGAAGCAAAATGTCCAATCTTTCCACAACTGAAACATTTGAAAGATAACTTACCTTTGTATTTGCTTGTGCCTTTCTTCAATGTCCTTACAAAGTTTGCTTCTATCTCATCCAGGTCATCATCTTGATCAACTGCTTCATCTTCTATTTTCTTACTTGCTTTGAATGTTGCTTCCTTCTTTGGAGCACCTTTGTCAAATTCTCTCATTTCAAAGGTTGTGAGAGAGCCAAACAATTGATCTATTGTGTATTTATTCAAATCCTAAGATTCCTCAATGGCAAACACCTTATGACTGTAGGATTTAGGAAGAGATCTCAAAACCTTGTTCACAATTTCATCTTCTTTCACTTCTCCACCAAGACCTCTGATGCCATTGACTATTTCATCCACCCGAAGCATGTAACTAGCAATCTCTTCATCTTCTATCATCCTCAGGGTTTCAAAATTGCTCTTGAAAATTTGCATCTTGGCTTGCTTCACTTTACTGTCTACTTCATAAATGCTTTCAAGTTTATTCCAGACATCCTAAGCAGATGTACAACCCATTACATTCACAAGTTCTGAATTAGCTAGACCACTCATGATAGCATTCTTTGCCTTGGCATTGTTAACATATAAGTTTATAACTTAATCTCATCTGCATTTGTAGGATCATTAGCAGGAACAGTGTAGCCCTTCTTGACTAATTGCCAAATGCCATACCGTAGAGAAGATAGATAGTTTTCCATCCTTAGCTTCCAAAAGGAATAATTTGTTCCATCAAACATAGGTACCTTGAGAGATCCATTATTAGCCATCCCAGACCTTCCTCAAGCGGTTAAGCTTCTTCTGAGTAACTTGGCTCTGATACCAATTGTTGAACACACCAGGATATTGAGAGGGGGGGTGAATCAGTATCTAAACAAACTTCAAATCCTCCGGAGCAGATTAAAACTTAAGCATTACAGCATTAACATAAACATGAAAGATCAACACAATGCACATCAACACATAACACCAGATGTACATGAAAAACCCAAGGGAAAAACCACGGTGAAGATTAACTCACAATATATGAAGCTCAAAATAATAACTTTGTTTTAGGGCTACAACCTAAGGAAGCTACTACTCCCTGTTGACTTTGTTTTAGGGCTACAACCCAAGGAAGCTACTACTCCCTGAAAACTTTGTTTTAGGGTCATTCCCAAAGAAGCTACAACTCCCTGCAGACTTTGTTTTAGGGCTACAACCCAAGGAAGCAACTACTCCCTGATCTGAAAACAAACTCAAAAATGATTACAGTATGACAGTCCTTCTACTGCCTGAAAACTGACATTGAAGCTCACACCTTTGATGATTGCAATTCTACTTCTTCTAATGATTGGATCAATTAGGCACACTCTTCACTTTCCTCTTGTCACAAAATTGTCTTCAAGATGAATCAGGACAGCCTCTAACTCTTTTGCTCTTTCTCTTTCAGTCGCACCTCATAATATATGTAATATTCATACTCTGCTTTTTACATATTCACATTTTCATCTTCGCAATCATACCTCACCTAGACGAATTAGGTTTACAATATATACGTGGCATTACATTGATTTTCATTACAAGTCGGCCAATACTACAAGAATATTACATTTTACAAGTCGGCCAGTGATCACACAACAAGAAACATGCATAGGGCAAGCCCTATCATGAATTACACGCTACTCCGGAAGGGACCACACCCATTGCGGATCCCAACACATGCTTAGTCCGGTCCTAAGCATTCTTCACAGCATTGTTCTTCAAGGAATCACCTCCACACACATCGTTCATTTGAAATAGGACGGCCTTAAGCAGAAAGACATGAAATTTGAAGTATAATGGTCATCACCACTTGAAAACCTTGTGCATTACTGGAAACATAAAAGATCTTCATGAAATTCTTCCAAATGAGTCTTCATGACTCATACAACACCTTGAGATACACCTCTAACTCCACACAACAAATACATTGTGTCGCATGCCTTAAAACATGCACACTGAGATCAAACTGCCATCCAGAACACACTGTAACATGTTGTTATTGAGAAACTGACCTTGCGGAGCACCAAAACACCTAAAACTGCAAGGATGCATGTAATACACATCCCTGAACATGTCCACCAAACCGCATAGGCAATTCTGCTCTTTCGGAGGAATGCGGAGCATTTCAACAAGCCTTCAACATTACTTTTCTCATACAGAATACAGACCAGAACTCCACCACTTATAACTTTCACTGCTGAGGGTATAGAGACCTGAACCTTTGGAAATAGCACCTCCATCAGACACTTAACTTCTAAACCGCAAGATCTTATCTTCAAACGCGGAGAAATGCGGAGCCAAACATTGTAGTATTGTGGATACTTTCTTTAGGAACAACACAGTCTTCAAACTGTCTGTTGTGACCAAATCACACATCACCCCATTGCAAATGGGGACCCCCTTTTTTTTGAGCTCCGATGCTTTGCATGAAGTTCTGACGATGCCTTAGGTTCGTTTCCTCTGTCGATACGGTAATAATTTCCTTGCCTATGATCTTTGGTTCACGATTAAGGGTAGATGAACTTGCAATAATGAATAATTGTGATCAAATCCTATCTAGATATTGAGTTTTGAGGTCAATCCTTCGGAATGTTTGAGACCCTGAAAAGACTAAGCCTGGAGCCTGAAATCCTGAAAATCCTGAAAAATGGCTAAGTCTGAAATCTGGTGAATCCTCCAAATTCTATATTTTGCATCTTAAATCCGGTGGATTCGGGACCTATCTCAAACATCCTGAAAGGTATATTGAAAAATATTTAAAGTATAAGAAATTCTTATACTTAAATATATTTTTTAATATACCTTTACTCGCGCGATCCTGAAAAATGCTTGATTTTTTCAGAGGATTCAAAACACTGATCTAATGCGACTGGATACTTAGGTGGCGCAAATCTGGGCGCAAAATCATGAAGGAGAAGATACTAGAGCCAGAGGATTTGAAGCCTTTATCTAATGCGCCCTTCTACACCTTAGTCCAATGCGAAAATATCAGAGGATTTCAATCTTCTATCTATTGCGCCCAAACCAAAATGTCATTTCGAAGGAGAAAATGGAGATTTCAATGTCTTGATCCAGTGCGAAAATGAAAGGGCAAGTCTTAGAGCGAACCTTGGAGCAAATTTAAATGAAAATGTCAGAGGATTTCCATCCTTGAAGTGATGCGCCACCAAGAAGGAAGAGGGAATGTAAGGATTTTGACTTGAGAAATGTCTAGTTTCAAGAGGATTCCAAAAGAGGAAGCAATGCGCCAAAACTTAAGGATCTTTTCCTTTCAACTAATGCGCTTCACAAGGATTCAACCCAAGTGTTAGCCACTCCACCAAACATGATGCCAGAGGATTCTAAAAGTCTATCCATTGCGCCAATTCTTGGGGATTTTCACTCTTCAACTAATGCGAAATGACAACTTCAAACATGCAAACTACTTCACCAAATGAGAAGTCAGAAGATTCTCTACCCTCCATCTAATGCGCTAGAGGTTAAAAGATTCCAATTCATGAAGTAATGCGCCAATCCGTGATGACTATCTAAGGCCAAGTTTAGAAGACATCTAATGATTGATCTAATGCGACTTCTTGAGGGAGAACTCTACAGGATTTCAGAGCTGTCTCTTACCGAAAACATTATTAGAAGAAGGAACCTTGGAGTTATCTCGTTTGATCACTTAGTTTAGCATCCGAGAGGCTTTGTTCAAGAGAGAGTCAAATACTCAGTATTTCACTCTATTGTTGACTTGTTGAAAAACAACCATCAACATATTTGGCGCTAGAAGGAGGGGCACGAGCTTGGATATTCTTCATTTCAAATAGGGCAACAAGATACTCCGAAGTTGTGGATTGATTTTTTCAGAAAAATCCAAAAAAAGTAGAAAAGTTCAAAATTTCAAAAAAAAAAAAAGCAAAAAAGATCAAAAAATACAAAAAATCAGAATATGGAGTTCTCAACCATGGATTCAGAAGTGGATATGCGGCAAGTTGTTGGGTATGATCCTGCAAGTTCAACTCCAATTGTTCTTCAGTTATGGTGGTCATTGAATGAACGTCTTGGTGGCAAAAGTTTGAAAGATTTCGAGTGCAAATATGGATGTCGTATTCACAATACAAATGAGCATAGAGAAGCAGATTGTATAACATTCTTATCGAGGATGGATCTAGCAGTGCAGAAGAAAATTTCATTCTTACAAGTACATGAGCCAGTAGTGTTTTCAAAGATAGATCCGAATACTCCTGTCGATGGCGAAGCATTCAAGAAGTTGAAAGAGAAAGTCAGGAAAGAATTGAAAAATGACAAGGATTTAAGTGTAGAAGACATATTGCTTTCTAGAAATTGGTGTAGGGTGCATGATACAAATCATTTGGAATACACTTGTGAGAAATGCTGGGAAGCAATTCATCAAGCCATGCAGGAAGTAGAAGCTGGTGTACCTGTTGAGGAAGAAGTCTTCACTGCAGAAAACCTAGATAAGCAGTGTACCAGTGAGAAAGAATATGAATATGAGTTTATCAATCTTGAAGAGATAGAAGCAATTGGACAGAGGTTATCAAGAGTATCAGAGGATTGTAAACAGGGTTTAATAGATGTTAGAGCACTTGAAGCGGCAATTGAGGAAGAAAGAAGTTTGAGCTTGTGGCAGGAACCTGAATTCGATGAAGAAGAGCCAATGAATAAGCAAGAACAATTCGGGTCGACGCTCGACGCTGCCACCATTATACAAGAAGATATCAAGCCAAAGAAGAGAATGACAATTGAAGAACATGCTGCTGTTATAGATGCTGAGATCAAGAGGCTGTTGACACCTTTGCTGGAGATCACGAAGGAGCTGGACGATGAGATCATGCAATATGAAGAAGATGAGAAGTTCATCTATCATCAGTGGCGACCTCCTGACGGGTGCATAGAGTATGATCAAATGCTTGGTAGGCCATGTCTCATTGAAAACGACGAACATCAGGTTGTATCTTTCCCTTCTATTGATTGGAGAAATTTTGAATTTGAACATCATGAACTTCTAATTGATAGCATTGATAGCACTAATAATATTGATAATGATCTTGAGCATATTGCACATGTTGAATATGAATTTGATTACAGAGAATTGGGTAGAACAACCTGCATTTGGATAAATCATGGTCCCGATGAAAATCCTCAATTGATCATAATACCTCCGGAACTCTTTCCTATGTTTAAGGTTTGTCACCTGAAGGGTCATTGGTCTGAGTTCAAAGATGAATTTGCCCGGTTGAGAACTGCCACTATTGCATTGTTACTTCTGTACATATTGAATAATCATGTTAGGACATGTATATACTCTGTGTCCTGGGTTGCATCTCTGTTGCTTGTACATAGCTAGGTTAGAGTAGTTTTCATTTCATGTCGCGTTTTAGAATAAATTTGCTCCTTGATGTCATTTGACTCAAGTCTTGGTTTGTCCTTAGCTTAGTTTTGTTTTCGAGTCGCTTGTTTGTTGTTGTCTTTTCCTTAGCTTAGTTTTTCTTTCATAGATTAGTTGTTTATTGTTGTCGTTTGCTTTCGTAGGTTAGTTGTTTGTTTAGTTTAGTTGTTTTAGTTATGTCGGGTTTCCAATTTGTAAGGAGGTGATGTTATCTTAAACACACTCTAGTTTCAATTCAAAATAACATGTTAGTTCATTTCTTAGACATCCATTCATGAAAGTCTTAGAATTGGAAGACGTTTTTCTTCCAGTTTATCATCTTGTTAGACTTTGAACTTGATTTGGAAGTTAATCATATATTGTGTCTTGACACCATTTTCTTCTGATCATAATGTTTTAAAATGCCAAATCTAAATTTTATGAATTCTTATGTGTTCCGTTGAGAAACTTGGGTCATGACTGATGGATTTCTCGTGGATTCCATCATTAGTATCAGATAGCGTGACTGCTTGCTCCTAGGAGATGAGTCATTTGTTCGGTATTGACTGAAGTATTTTGAGGTTTCTATATCTTACACATCTTAATGATCCCGAAGTTGCTAGGAAAGTCTTTGTTAGTCTGGATCAAGTGAAAATCTCAAGGTAATTCATGTTTCCGCCTCCGCTCCATAATAAGCATTTTTGAATACTTCCATCCGTTCCATTCCACTCATCACCCATTTCAAAGCAATAAAAACCTCCATCCACATTGCATTTTTTCATCCAATAATGAGTTCGAGTCTGATGTCTGAATCATCTATATGGTCCTGTTGTTCGTTACCCACTCCAGAAGGATGAATTGAAGTCCTTATGAATCATTTGGAGTTGTCTATATCTTTTCAAATAACCTCAGCCACTGCATGCAAGGTTAAGATGTTGGTATCCCCATCTATTCCACATTAATCCATCATTTTCCATTATCCACCCATCATATGTTCACCTCGCCTTTGTTAAGCATGTAACTATTCATACCTTCCGTCATCCATCTTACCTCCGCCTTCCTATCATATTATTATACCCTTTATCCCTTCCACCCATCTCCTAATCATGATTGATGAATGTGAGTGTCGTCTGAATAAGAAGCTTGCAATTCCTTCCACCCATTCCCCATATTTCCATAAAATAAATAATTGGATACTTTTGCTTATCAAGCGAAGAGATTCCTGGAAATCCAAAGTCTCTATGCCTCATGATACAAATGCCAGAAATCCTAAACTAGGCATGTTCAAAAGATATTTCATGCTGTACTTTCAAGTCGAGGAATGCTTGAGAAACAAAGTTCTAAGTACTTGTAGCCGAATCCAAAGAGGCTTCCGCATCCAATCATCCATTCATCCCATTTCCATTCAATTCCATTCCAAATTACTTCATCCTGCAAAGTACAATCAAAATAAGCAAATTCCAAGTTCTTGTGGGACGTGAAGTTACTATTTCGTTTATCATCCATTCCCGTTTCCTATATATATTCCCCTTTCCACTTGCAAGCTTCAGGGTTTAGATTGATATGAACGGACGTTGATCGTGATTCCATTCCATTTCACTCTGCTGTTATCATCCATTTCCACTACCTTTCCGTTGTTCAGCATATCCCACCACTTATCTGGTTTATGTCTGAACCTGCTTTCATTTGCCCACCTTATCATAATCCACTTCATAATCCGCCATCATCCAATTTCGTTCCCTTCACCCTATCATGTTATTCTTTCCTGCCAACATTTGTAAGTATCACAACTTGACATGATTTTATGTATAGATCATCGCGTTATCTGCAGAGTCAGACTCTTGAATTCCGTCTATTCGTTACCTCGGTGAAAACCTGGCAAACAGGCGCCGTGTGTAATGGTCATCATTCAAAAAAAAAAACAAAAAAAAAACAAAAAAAAAAAAAAAAAAAAAGTGAAAATAGTAAAGAGAAAAATTTTCGTTCACTGGTGAAAACCCGGCAAACGGGCGCCATGGATAAGTATCTTGGCGAAAACCTGGTAAACAGGCGTCATGATAGAGCCACATTGTTTCATTGCATTTTCATTGTCATTCCATCACCATTCCATTTAATATCATTTACTTGTCATTGCATATTATCATTTGCCCTCTTCATCCATGTATTTATCCATCCATCCGCTTTCATGAATTTACCTAGCTTGAGACAGGTTAGCTTAGTCGACCTTGGTTTCTAAAGGGATGGGAATGAACTCAAGTGCTTGCACTTCAAACCTCAAATATGGATAGTCGCGCTGGCAATTGATTTTGATTCTTTGATCGGGTAGTCGTGTTTATTTGGTCTCGTGTGTGGGTGTACATGGAAATGTTGAAACTTGATTTTTGTTTATCTTTGGAACACTTAAGAAACTGTTTTAATTAAAATCTATCTTTAATCACACATCAAAAGGTGTCTTGTCTTGATCCAATCTATGATTCTTTTCCTTTTCAATTTCGTTGTCTAGCTAGCTGATAGATAGAAGAAAAGTGTCTGAAAGTTTCTGGGTCTGGATTGAGTCTTTGTCTTTGAAATGTTCAGGAACATTTATTCGGGTTGACGCTAGATGTTGTGACCAAATCACACATCGCCCCATTGCAAATGGGGACCCCCTTTTTTTTGAGCTCCGATGCTTTGCATGAAGTTCTGACGATGCCTTAGGTTCGTTTCCTCTGTCGATACGGTAATAATTTCCTTGCCTATGATCTTTGGTTCACGATTAAGGGTAGATGAACTTGCAATAATGAATAATTGTGATCAAATCCTATCTAGATATTGAGTTTTGAGGTCAATCCTTCGGAATGTTTGAGACCCTGAAAAGACTAAGCCTGGAGCCTGAAATCCTGAAAATCCTGAAAAATGGCTAAGTCTGAAATCTGGTGAATCCTCCAAATTCTATATTTTGCATCTTAAATCCGGTGGATTCGGGACCTATCTCAAACATCCTGAAAGGTATATTGAAAAATATTTAAAGTATAAGAAATTCTTATACTTAAATATATTTTTTAATATACCTTTACTCGCGCGATCCTGAAAAATGCTTGATTTTTTCAGAGGATTCAAAACACTGATCTAATGCGACTGGATACTTAGGTGGCGCAAATCTGGGCGCAAAATCATGAAGGAGAAGATACTAGAGCCAGAGGATTTGAAGCCTTTATCTAATGCGCCCTTCTACACCTTAGTCCAATGCGAAAATATCAGAGGATTTCAATCTTCTATCTATTGCGCCCAAACCAAAATGTCATTTCGAAGGAGAAAATGGAGATTTCAATGTCTTGATCCAGTGCGAAAATGAAAGGGCAAGTCTTAGAGCGAACCTTGGAGCAAATTTAAATGAAAATGTCAGAGGATTTCCATCCTTGAAGTGATGCGCCACCAAGAAGGAAGAGGGAATGTAAGGATTTTGACTTGAGAAATGTCTAGTTTCAAGAGGATTCCAAAAGAGGAAGCAATGCGCCAAAACTTAAGGATCTTTTCCTTTCAACTAATGCGCTTCACAAGGATTCAACCCAAGTGTTAGCCACTCCACCAAACATGATGCCAGAGGATTCTAAAAGTCTATCCATTGCGCCAATTCTTGGGGATTTTCACTCTTCAACTAATGCGAAATGACAACTTCAAACATGCAAACTACTTCACCAAATGAGAAGTCAGAAGATTCTCTACCCTCCATCTAATGCGCTAGAGGTTAAAAGATTCCAATTCATGAAGTAATGCGCCAATCCGTGATGACTATCTAAGGCCAAGTTTAGAAGACATCTAATGATTGATCTAATGCGACTTCTTGAGGGAGAACTCTACAGGATTTCAAAAGTTTAACTAGTGCGCTCAAGTGATCTCAAAGATCAAATTCCAAGTACCATCAGACAAAGCACTATTCACAGGATTTGGAAACTTGAACCAATGCGCCTATGGCAAGATCATCCAATATGCAACGCCAAGACAATATGTGATACGTTTTCAAGAGGATTCTAAAAGTCTGACCAATGCGCCATACATCATACATAATCCGCTTCAAGGCAAAGGCTATCCAAATCCATTTAAGTTTGAAGACTTCAACCTAGCCATCCAATGCGCCACTTGAAACATGATCCAATGCGCCAAATGTCTTGAGGATTTAAATCCTCTATCTTATGCGCTATTCCTTTAAGGAATCTAAAACTTCATCTTATGCGAAAATCTTAGAAGATTCTCTACCCTCCATCTAATGCGCTACCTCATTGAGCAAGTAAAACTAAGTGCAATCCAATGCGAAAGAGGAGAAGAGGATTCTACACCTTAATCCCAAGCGTTCAACAAGAAGAAATTGAAAGTGGTATCTAATGCGCCATGTGTGGGGGAGAATGAAGTTTATTTTGAAGAAACCAAATTACCCATCCAACGCGCTATCAACAAGGAGAATCCAAATTGCCTAAGCAATGCGAAAATATCAGAGGATTCTAATCCTCCATCCAATGTGCCATGTTAAAGAGAGAGTAAAGTTTGATTTCGGAGGATTCTAATCCTCCATCTAATGCGCTATCCCTTGAAGCAAGAGAACACTAAGTACTATCTAATGCGAAGCATGAGAGGAAGATCATCAAGAGGTCATCTAGTGCGAAATGCTAAAAGGAATCCAAGCTTTGAGCCAACGGGCCACACATGTTAAATCTAGAGGATTTTGATTCTTGAACCAATGCGAAATTCAACGAGAAGGTTAAACACAAATGCCAAGAAGAATCAAAAAAACTTGATCTAGTGCGAAATACAAGAGGATTCTCTATCTTTGATCTAGTACGCCTAGAAGAAGACAACATCATGCTGATCTAATGCGAAATATAAGAGAAGAGGATTCTACAACATGATCCCATGCGCTTGAGAAGAAGAAAACGCCAACCTACAAGAAGATCGCCAAGCCTTTATCTAATGCGTCCATCAAGAGGGAGTTAGAAACATTTAATGATTGTTGCCTCGGGAAACGTACAAAATGCATTTATTAAATAAAGATCAAATCTAAATTAAATGTTTGTGCACAATAGTAAAGGAGGTCGGCCTAGAGAAAAGGAAAAGTTTTTTAAAGTAAATTATATATATATACTTCATTTCCTTTTTCATTTTTATCATTGTCAAGAGCAGATTTGTTCTCCAAAAAGCAGATTTTTCTTCAAGGAGCAGCAACAAGAAGTTGTTTTACAAGTATAAATTTGATTTTATCAAATTTAAGCAAGTAGTGGATCAAATTGCAAGGTATCCAATTCAAAACAGCTCATCAAGTAAGTCTGATCTGAATATTTCTGATCTGATTTTCTTATTTTTCCTTCATTTAATGCATTAAAATTGTTCAAATATTGGTAAAATTCAAGAAGGATAAGTCGATTTTCATAGATTCCTTGAATCTAGATAGCAATATTTCATAATTATAAAGGAAAATTTCATAATTTAATCCACTAAGGTGGCTGAAGTGAAGATTGTGTTTGCAATTACTTATTCGCGTCAAGTTTGCAGGAATGTCAATGATGCTAAAGAGTCATCAAAGAAGAAGAAGCTGGAACCACCTTCATGCTAGGAGTAAAGTCAACCAATTGTCATCAAGTAGCTGCTCCACCATAAGGAAAGTGTTATCATCAAGTTGGAGCATTTCGTATATTCTACTTCATTCAAGATCATCTTCCAGGAAGCATCATTCTAAGAAATCTACATCACTTCAAGAGGTAGCTGCTCCAAGACGTCACAGCAAAATATATCTCAAGTCCTCTTCATCAATGACATCATGAAAGATCCTACATCAAGTTCCTTCGAGCTTCAAGATCATCCTCAAGGAATCATTTCATCAACTATATCATGATCATCAAGAGCAAGTGTTTGAATCACTTTCACCTTGCGGAGGGAACACTACTCTAAAGGATTATACCTCAAATCTTCTACATCATCGAGTTGGAACACTTCATTGAAACTTCCAAAAGCATTCATCCATCAAACTTCAAGACTCTTCAAATTTTCAAGTCCAAGAGAGATCTCCTACTCTTCATGAAGGAATCAAGTGTCATCATCTACTCTCTAGTCTACATGAAGATACATCGAAGAAGATTCACATCAACCTACCAACAAGAAGAAGAATCATAAAGTTAGTCAAGTGAGGCGACAACTATCATACATCCAGTCAACGAGAAGAATGAACAAGGCAAGATCCACAGGATGTATTCCTAAATATACAAGTTCAAATAATCACATTGAATACATCATTACAAGTTGATACAATTTTCAAAGTATGCTGAGTTGGCACTTATGTGGCGAGTACACATCATTTAATTTTGATTAGCCGCATTATTTAATGCATTAAATGTATCATTTAATAAAAGAAGTCAAAGGGATTCCTATGTGGAGGAATATTTTAAATGCTTTCGCCTTACCTTATCACATTGGAAAACGTGCCTTCATTGCCTCTCTCTTTTCTGCTAAAAATAGCAAGTTGTTGTAACTACCTCTGAGGTGGCACGATCTAGACCCTTGGCTATTGAATTAATCTTAGCCCTTCATTGTATTCTGGATACTATATAAAGGCCTTGTTGCCTCATTTGTAATTCATTAGAAAAATTCATTAGAGATATAGATTAGGTAGTAGATCATTTGTTAGAGATAGAGATCAGATCCTAGGAGTAGAATAAAAGAGACTCTCAAAATTCTCTGAGAGGGCTGGAGATTGTTGTAAATATTTTCAAGATTAATACAAAAGACATTGGAGCTACTTGTTTGGTGTTTAAGTGTTGTCTTGCAAAATAACATGGTTTCTTGTACTTCAATGGAATAGAGAGATGTTTCAAGTAGATTAGCAGTAGATTAGAAGCTCATTGTTGCAATGCATGTTTTATTGGATATTTGATCAACTCCTAGCTCATGCTTTTAACATTCATCGCTGATGAAGTGTTGTGTAAAGCTAGTCTGAGCCATATTTACATAAGTTCGATTATGGATGTTTGTTTGAGCTGCGCCGTTTAATGGGTGCTCATATGAACCTTCATGGTTTGAAAACCTTTCGCGTAACCTTAGGAGATTGCACCAGCTTCATGTAGTTGTAGGCACCCTTGGCGAAGTGAAGTTAGGTTAAATCAGGAGTTTGTCTGTCCAATACATCATCATTGCCTCATTGACCTTAGATTAGCCTCCTAAACCCTTACCCCCTTTTTTCATTTTCTTTATCATAGAAACCTTGTATATACATCATCCACATCAAAGGAGGAATAAGTCGAATGAAAGGAGAAGAGTCTATGTAAGTCCCTTTGTGTTTAACAGCAAAATCATACTTAAATCGCTGAGCTGTCTCTTACCGAAAACATTATTAGAAGAAGGAACCTTGGAGTTATCTCGTTTGATCACTTAGTTTAGCATCCGAGAGGCTTTGTTCAAGAGAGAGTCAAATACTCAGTATTTCACTCTATTGTTGACTTGTTGAAAAACAACCATCAACACTGTCAACTGCAAAACACTCTTCCGGTAGTCCAAACAATATGAAACTTGGAACATACATGCTTTGACACAATATGAGGTTATCTTCCACTTCGCAGAGATACAACATCACGAGCATGAAAATGTGGAGCAATCTCTCAAACAGTCTTCAAAACAGTCTTTCTGTAGCAGAAACTTACATCAACATCCGGAGGCCAAAACTTCTTTGTATCAACACACATACTAAGAGCTTTAGGATCATGACATCCAACCATGAACTATATCTTCTTTGTTGGATGGGGACATGACATCCAACCATGAACTTCTAATTCCCATCTTAATATATCTTCTTTGCTATCACAAGATAAGACATGACATCCAACCATGAACTTCTAATTCCCATCTTAATATATCTTCTTTGTTGTCACAGGATAAGACATGACATCCAACCATGAGCACCATCACACCTCCATGACAGTGTTGACATCAATGACAACCTTAGAAACCATATGTGTAACACATACTAATCTTAGCAGTTTGAGATTGCAGGTACCTTTGAATATTGCCATGTGGGTCTCAAGATCTACAGCGTGAGTCTCTGAATTGGAAAGCTAAAATTTCCTGAGCCCTGACCTGTACAGCTGCACACCTGTGGAATACATGCTGCCCTAAGATGATGGGTAGTATTGGATACACCCTTAGAGACTTAGCCCTTAAAACTCCATCTATTCCATGAGCATACTGATAAAAAAATCCATTACTGTAAATGCTCAAGGACATAATAAGGAAGACGATGAGGCAGAGTCAATGTTCCTTCCACTCGAACTAAAGTAGAAGTTCCCCATAGAAACCAGCTCCCTATCCTTTCAATGTCTTCCTTCAATGCCTCAGGAATCCTAGGCATCTTAGTATCAATGATGGCTGTGTACCAAGGGCAAAAACTAATTGCATATGAGGGGTTAATAAGGATGATACCTGTGACCATATAACCAAGTGCCATAAAGGCATAAACTACATGCACAGCCTTCATAGCAGCATTCCAGTGGGTTAAAAAATTAGTGTTGAGGGGCAAAGGACTGCAAAGAGCATCAATTAAGTAGGAACAAATTAAAATTTCGACCTCTTGAAGCAGCATTGAATTGTTTTTCCAAATTAAGGCAATAATTTCACCCCTGTTAGGAATTACATTATCATTCAACAGAATATCCAATGACAGCAACCACTCCCTATTGATATGTTTGGTATTGGAGGCCCCATACAACCTATTTAGTAAAATCATAGCATCTCTAATCAGGAGGATGGCAATAATTTCACCCCAGTTAGGAATTACATTATCATTCATTGGAATATCCAATAACATCAACCACTCCCTATTGATGTGTTTGGTGTTGGAGGCCCCATACAACCTATTTAGTAAAATCATGGCATCTTTAATCACAAGGACAAAAGTCCTTACCGGATAAGAGAACTTTGACTTCTTCTTAGAGTCTAGATTCTCCGTCCATCTCCATAGCACATGTTGACACCTGATTTGAGATCATCTTATTATGGCTTTGTGTTGTGCTTCTGTTGACCTTCATGTCATATGTCCATGCAATTTATTCCCTGCATTATGTAAATCTCTATGCTTATTGCCTTACTAGATGGTTTTGCCAAGAACGATTCCATAAGATCTAGTGTGCTGATGAGAGGACAATCTAGCAACACAACCATCTTGCCTATGTAAAATTTTATCCTTTGTTGTATTGATCGAGTTTTTGGTTTGCATTCATGCTGGACTAGTTCTAATGTCTGTACAATGTGGCCAAAGAAATTTGCCTTAGTCTACACCCTTTTATTATATTTCATCATTGAATAGTTACCGGCGACTGCATTTCACTTAAGTGATTTGATCCTACTTGTTTGGTGACCACTTACCGGCTCTTTGTGTATTGGCAGACCAGCTTGGCAGGTGTGATGATCATCTCTTGGCATACCAAGAAGTCCCTATCATCAGCATAGTGGCAGTCAATAAATTTTGAATCTAAGGTTACACGATGTTCCATTTGCTGACAGCTTCACACAAAATGGGCATATGTTACATCATACAAAGACACTTAGTAAGACCTAAGGTGGAATGGGCATGTGTTACATCATACAAAGGCACTACCTGTAGAGGATGATTCATGCAATCTAACAAGAGATAGTACCCCATCTCCACTAATGTTTGAAAATAAATAAAATTAACATATAATAGACAACCCTAAGTATGAATCCACTTAAGGATTGGATAATTAAATTATTGATATATGTTGATATTATAAGAAGAATTGATTACTAATGTTCTCTTTTACAAGTTGAAATTATGTGCAAGGTTAAGAAAATTTTGACTTGCTAAAGGGGACATTACATGTTGAGCAAAGTTGAACTTATTGGATAAATGAATTGAGCGGCTCCAACTAAACCACGTGGCATGATCTAGTAAACTCCAATAGAAGTATGAACTTCGGTGGATTGTCCCACCAAGCACTTTGGCTGTCTACCATCACTTGATGCTATAGATCTTTAGGGCAGATGCGTACCAACCATTGATCCTGACCACTGTTTAACAAGTCAGAGTGGTGGAGCAAGGGGATATAAGAACATGTGGCATAGTAAGTTCAATTCCTATTGGTCGAAAGACCAATATGCGAAATCTCTGCAAGGGTTTGTCTATGCGGCAGCAATTGAAGTGCTTCCGCGTGGAATCTAGTGGCAAGTGATGGTGGACCCATTCTTTCTATTCAATGAAGTTCCTTGGCAAGATTTGAAGCGTTATATTGGGCAGTAGATTTGATGTTGCATGGCTCAATCCAATTGATTACAGTAGATCAGAAGACTACGAAGCCACACATTCTGGGCATCCCCTGATCTACCAAAGCCATTGATTTTGAAGGTGCTAGATCTCAACCGTTGATTCCTATGGGTATTTAGTGGCTAAAGTAAAAGCTAAGGATATGCTCAAGGGAATGGAAAGCGGACATGCGACCTGTTCCAATTGATTGTGGTGGATTGCATGATCAAAAAGCAAGCCTTTTTTAGGGCATGCCGATCGCCCACAACTGCCAATCTACAAGGGAGACTAATTTGGGTCATCAATCAAGATTGATGTTCAAAACCTTTAGCCAACAGAATTGCCTCCCAATTCTAAAATGAAATGCAATGATGTATATAATCCGTCAAAGGAACAATTCAACTGCAAATTGAATTGAGAAGGTGAAGGCATTAAATGCCTAGTTGATAAACAATTCTGCAAGGACGGCTGAAGGTGTTGAGGTGACATGATGGCAAATTGAAAAGGTAGATGTGATTTTGGTGTTGAGTTACTACTTGAAGAGATGGCAACTGAGAGCGTTAATAGGAAACTAGCCATGCCCAAACTGTTTGTGGAAAACAAGAAGGAACCTAATTCCTTAGGGTATGGGCTACCTTCCAGCCGTTTAATTTTCATTAGAAATCAAAGGAGTTAAAGTCTTTGCAGACACCATGTGTGTGGATTTGAAGAAGATTTCTCCATGTTTGCAAGAAAATTTGATCCAAGAGAATATCCTACACCGCAAGTGGTATGGACACCATAATAAATTGGGCCCTCCAAACATTGAATGTCCCATGTCAGGCTTGATTGAGTGTGCTACATGGTCTATGGTGGATTTAATGCCTATATGTGCAACAATGCAGATTAAAACAGGTGTAAAATGTGTAGAAGATCTTGGCAAGTTCGTTGGTTGTAAATGCAAACTCTTTCTATGGATTTTCAGGGTAGGTCTTTTGCCAAAAATTGAGAGCTTTTGCTCAATCAGTATAGGGTGTCCTCTGGTTTGTATAGTCGCTGGTTTCAAATGTTTATGTTAAGTCTTAAGCATTGTGTATTTTCATTATCTATGGCTTTTGGGGAAGGTTTTAGAAGCAGTTGTCCTCTCCATGCATGAACCTCTCTATGTTTTAATAAAAAAATTCAGGGGGTGATAGTATTACCTCTGAGGTCACATTTGTTGGCTTGTTACCATTTGTGATTAGTCTTTTGTCATGGCAGTTGTAAAGTCTTTTCATGATAGTATATGGAGTTCTTTGTTCACTCACAGATGGTTAAAGGCTGTTCTATCATGTGATGTCATTTGATTCTTTGATTTGCATGTAAGTGAAATTGTAGCTAAACTGATGGAATCTTGTATGCAGTTCTAGTTCTTCACTCCTAATTGATTCATATTTAGCTTCTTAGGCTCAAACATGCAGATGTGTTTAGCTTTTTTAGGTATTGACTTTGTCACCAATAGAATAAGGCACCATCTCTTTTGGTAATTGATCCTGCCTTACGTTGAATATATTCTCTGTTCTTTGTAAGTCAATTTAGTCAATGTCCTACCAGCCTGCATAAAACTCACTAATATTTACTCCTAATATATATTTTTAGAGCTTGCACTTGTTTAGTTGTCTTCAGACAATTAAGCATGTCTAGGTCTTTAAGGTTATATATGAAGTATTGAGTTGCAAAGGATATTATACTTGGGAATAGATATTTGGTTATACATGTTTAATTGCAATGTAACCTGATAGTAATCTGATATCAAGAGATCTATGGCCAATATAAAGGGGTGCTTAGTGACAAATATTTGGGGTATCGATATGCACAAGGTGTGGCTAAGCTGTGTGACCCATGTGTCTTCATTTCTCTTTAATTGTCCTGTAAAATATCTAGGAATACCCTCATTGGCCTAGCAGAGCTAGAAGTGTAGAAGAGTTGCCCACTCTTGTTAGTTGGCCAAAACCAGCTACAGTTTAATCATGAATCGTACTTGATTGCCTAGTCCGACTTTGTTTCCCCAGAGTTAATTATCAGTGTGTGCCTTCTAGAATTGTAGAGTGCGGGTTTGAGCACCAACAGATGGGCGTCATTGCCAAGGACTACCTTTGCTAGGGTCTGATTCCATATACTCTATGAAGATCTTTTTCAAATTCTCTTCCTAGTGAAGAGTGGCAACTTTGTTGTGTTGAAACCCAATGTAAAGGAATCCTTTGATCAAATCTAGAAGATTGATGGATGAAGATCTACCTTCAGAAAGGATCCTAACTTGAAGCTAGTTCCTGAAGTAGAAGATCCCAACACTCTAATAAGGAAGCCACAAACAACATGGAGAGCTAAGGACTCAATTAAGTCCACTGCTGCCTATTTTCATGAAAATGATGTTGGTACGTTTGAGTGGCAGGACCATGTTGTAGATATTAGAGGGGAGTATGTGTCTGATGATTCAATTAGGAAAACCTTTAAGCCTAATAATAGGACACAACAATTCAGTTATGATTTTCAAAGTTTAATGGCTAGGAGAGATAGGGATAGAGCAAAAATTATTCTAGATATGCCTAAAGTAAATCCTCTTGTAAGAACTTTTGAAATAATTCATCACCCTATATCACCCATTCCCTCCCCTAATGAGCCACAGTAGGAAACATATCTCCTGAATGATGGTGAAGTCCTTGAACCACATCTAGACCAAGAGCTTGCATAGCCAAATACAGAAGACCTTAAGCAAATTGCTCAGTATATTGAACAACAATTAGATTTGCTTGATGACTTGAGAGCTCGGTATGCCCATCAGCGGGCCTTAAATGCCTAGTAGCAAGTTCAAAATGCTCAACAGCAAATATGCAGCCAAGGGTTTTATCAACCTGGAGCAGTTGGCCAAGGACCTCACCCTCAAAGTAACAAAAGACGTCCTCCTCCTAGAAATTATATTCATCAAGGCACCAGCCTTTGAGACCACTCTTGGGAGTTGATAGTATAGGCAGTAGATTTCACTAGAATCCCTAATGTTCCTATCCTTGTGCCTCATGAGATTAGGGGCAAGCTCCCCAAGTTCCAAGGAATTAATGCCATATCAAGTGAAGAAAACTTGAGACTCTTTCTAACAACTTTGATGATTATGAAGTTAAAGATGAAGATGTCAAGATGAAATTATTTGTTGTCTTTAGAAGGTGCTAAAGAATGGTACAGGTGTCTACCTAACCAAAGTGTTACCTCATGGGATGATTTTGGAAGGGCATTCAAAATGCAATATGGAGACAAAGTGGATCCTAGATTCATTATTCATGAGTTTACCACTGTCAAGAAAGGGTTTAATGATTCTATTATTGAATTCAAAAACATATTTATCACAACAACAAGAAAGGTGCCTCATGATTCGAGACCAATGAATCCATATGCTTAGTTTTATACTGTGGTGCTTTTGATTCTAAAACAGGATTCTATTTGAGAGACAAAAACCCTCAAACCCTAAGGAAAGCTTGCGCTTTTCCATAAATATAAAGAAACATTAAGGCCTCAAGTAAACATATTAAAAGGGCTGAGGTGAAAATTTCTCCACCTGAGAAAACTCATCCCAACAAACCTTCCTCTATAGATGGTAAATTGGACAAACTTATGGGTGCTCTAAAAGACTTATCTTATAGAGTGACTAGGAATGAAAAAGGGTTACCACCTTCTGGGTCTGAGAAGTATAATCGTAAGAGACCAGATTTGGCTGATAGACCCTATAATCCAGATAAAAACAAAAGAAGCCAATTCAAGGTGGCAGTAACATAGCACAAAGATGTCCAAATCATGAGCATTATTGTAAAGTAACCCCTAATCCATCGAAAGGGGGGATACATTAATGTGCAAGAAGAATTTCCTTGGTGTGAATCTTGCTACATGCCACAAACTCCTGCCCAATGTGCAATAGCTGCCGCATTACTAGAAAAGGAGGAGTGTAATGAGGTAGAATATAAAGATGAATATGAACCTAAGCAATGCAATGAGGAAGCCTCTGGTTAGGACTATACAAATACAGTGGATCAATATGAGCGTGAGCTTGAATATTTTGACAAGGAGCTTTACAACTGTAATTATGTCAATGCAATAGAGCAATATTTGCTCATCTCAAGGAGATAATGCAACAAAAATATAAGAGAGCAAAGTCTTCTAAGGAAGACAATATAGCATTGGCTGTAGTTGCAGTCACTCAAGTCAAAAGTGACTACAACCTAAGGAATAAACAAGGAATCCCTCCCCTTATTCCTAATTCTGTAACTAAATCACATGGTGCCATTTCTAGTACTAATAAAAGAAAACAAAAGACTAGAAAAGAAGTTGAAGTTGAGATTTCAGCTATGCGAATACCACACAAGAGGAGGGCTCCTATGCAGAACTCTGTTGTACAAAAGTTGTTAATACCTAAGAGCAAAAATGTCACCACACACATGGCTAATGTTGAAGTACCAAAAGGAAATTCCCAAATTTGACAAGGGAATAAGAATCAGATGGATAAAGGATAGATAAACCAAAAGAAACATGAAGGCCCTATTTAGACAAAAAATAATTAGGAGATATCCCAAGGGATAATTCAATATATCCCTAACACCGATGCTGCAATAGTCCCTTCTTCCACTCCACTTCCTAATTACACCATATGTGATATGGCTTATGTTTTAAATTAATTAAAAATACAAGTGTTAGTGGAACTCCTAAGGATCCCAGTGCATAGAAGTAGGATGCTAGCTTATCTAAACAACCTTCTATGTAGAACAACCAATCTCATGAATGCTCATATGACCTTCAAGTCATGATAAATGCAAAGGAAACCCCTGAGATCTTCTTAGGCACACCACTAGTTGAAAGCCAAATGGATGTGGATCCAATTTACACTTCTTTGCTTATAAACAAATGGCTTGTGCATAACTGTATAATAGACTCAAGAGCATCCAGTAATATTATGCCCTTTGAAATAATGAATCAACTAGGTTTGAAAATTTCTTAATCATTTGGGAAATGCTTTGCCATGGATTCTAGCGAAGTGCATGCCATTGGTGTGGTCAATATAATGGAAGTCTAGTTGCCATCTTACCCAAGGAAGGCATTATTAATAAACATTTCAATGCACTAATAATATTGTAGAATTCAAAAACAAAACAAAAAAATTGTTATTAGGCCTAAATGTTGCTCTTTGGCATGCAATAAAATGCATTAACATCTCTAGAGATTCAAAGTTGGTAGTCTCTCAAATCAAAGGTATATACACAGCAAATAACCAAGTATCGAATACCCTAGAGATGTTTGATGCTTTTAGCATCAACTAGGTTAATAGATCTGAAATCACTATTGCGGATGAACTTGTTTCAGCCTCATAGTTTGATAAGTTGGGTTTCCACACTATGCACTTATAGAGTTTTATAGAGTTGAAGTGTTGGCCAGGCCTATAGTCCCAGACAATATTTACAACTAGTAGCCATTTCAGGATGACCAAATTTATAGATTCCTTAACTGGGTGGAAGCATAAAGGTGTGTCTCACTTATGAGCCACTTGCAAATTCACGAAATTAGATTTCATCAAAAACACCACCTTTGAATGAAGGTCTTCTTGCTTCTACATGGGAAGGACCTTTGATTGAAAATCTTTCTGTGTCCACATGGGAAGGACCTTTGATCAAAGGTACCAAAATACTATAAAGGGGTTGGTTGTGCCCAAGCCCACCTCATTCCAGTTTGACTATCAAGGACATTTGATCGAAGGTGCTTGTGTGGCACCTATGTGGCAGTTGATTCCCTCTTAACCATATTTTAGGAATTTGTTGGATAAAAACTATTGATCTAAACCATGTTTTTCACAATCAAATGAATTCATCATGACACGAAATTTTGCACAAATGTAGCCCTCAAAGTAAGCTTTCCAAAAAACCATAGGTTTTAAAATGTTTTATTTTATTGTTGTATTTGTTTTCTATTTTCTAATCAACATAAGTTTGTTACAAAAAATAAAGACCTTTGTTTGATACACATGAAAAAATAGTAAACAATGAAAAAATTAAGAAAAATAAGACCGCCCTTTGTATTGATGTCCTTTCAACAACAATTTTTTTTTAATTGGTAAATATGATCCTAGGGGGAATCGCACCCATTTATTTTAAATCAAAAAACTATCTACATAGGCCTAATATGCCCAAACACAAATCTCAGGAATTACATATTCAAAAATACAACTGGATTATAGCTTACAACACAGTCAAAAAGACCTCTTACGATTGAAATCCAACAAAAAAACTAGACCACCCATTTGTAATGTCCCTTTCCTAAGCAGTTCGGAGATTAGGGTTAGTTTATCAGCGGGTTCCCGTAGACCTAAGTTGCAAGGTTCGCCTGCCAGAGGTGCGGGTGTGGATGCGGTGCGGCTCGGGTGCGGGTGCGGGTGTGGGTACGGGCGGGTGCGGGCAGGGTGCGGTGGAAGGGGGTGGGTGCGTCCCGGACGCACCCGGTTTCGCTGGGTTCGAACCCAGCCTAAAAAAGGAGAACCCACATAGCACCCAGAACGCACCCACGCCCCCATTCATTTTTTTTTCAATTTTTTTCAACTTAAACATCAATTTTATATTTTTTTTAAACATTTTAAAATGCAAATGAAACCCTAAAAAGACATTATAAACACAATTTTGCCATTTTCAACTCATTTCTTTCATTGCAAAACACAAAAACTCTCCATTGTGGCTGAACTCAAAAAAAAATTTGTGGTTGAAGAAAGAAGCTTGAAGATTGAATCCTGAAGGTTGGAAATTCATTGCTCCACCATTCCTACTCATTTCCAAAGGTTTAGAGGCTGCCAAGAAGATCAAAGGAAGAGATTTTTGCAAAGAGGTAGGTTTTCTATTCATTTTTTTTTTGCATTTTTGAACAACAAACAAATTCTTTTCAACTTGTTTTTTTTTAAACTATTTATATGAATCATGAATGTATCACCATGCTTTTGTTTTTGTTTTGATTCTTGAAAGTTTTGAGTTTTCATTGTTTCCATTTTCTTTACAAAACTTATTGCCACATCCACAGGTGACAGGAATCACAATGGCAGTTAGTTCTAGCTCAGTATCACAATCAAAATTCAAAATCGATCCACACTCACCTCTTTGGAGGCATGTTGAAATGATTCAACAACAACCAGGTGATGGGGGTTACCTTTGGAAATGCAATGGTTGTGATGTGCAATATAACAGTTCATATAGTCGGGTGAAAGCCCATTTGTGTAACATCCCTGGGATGGGGATCAAAGCTTGCCCATGAAAGAGTAATAAACCTATACCACGAGAGCAAGTGCTGGCATATATCACAGAGCAAGAAGCAGCAGATGAAGCAGCAAGCCGTAAATCAGTAGCAAACATGTCAAGGAAAAGAGGCAGAAATCAAAGAATGGATCCTCCATCTATTCCTAGTTCCAATGTTGTGATAGAGAGCCACCCATTTTTGGTCACTCGTCAAGAGCAACCCACAAGCACTACAAACAAGAAACCAAAGGGACCTTTGGAAACATCATTTCAAAATGAGGCTTGAGATATTGCTGACCAACATATAGCCAAATGCATTTATGCAAATGGTATGTCATTCAATGTTGTTCGCTCACCATATTGGCAAGAGATGGTGAGAAAAATTAATGAGGCTCCAAAAGGGTATAAGAGCCCAGGTTATGAGAAGGTGTGTGGCACCTTATTGGAGAATGAGGTGAAGAGTATAGAAGATGCATTGAAGCCCTTAAGAGATTCATGGAGTGAGACTGGGGTGTCGATTGTCTCTGATGGATGGAAAGATGCAAGAAATCAGCCTTTGATCAATGTCATTGTAGTGTCCCCTAAAGGGGCAATGTTTTTGAGAGCTGTGGATTGTGAGGGACAGGTGAAGGATGGTGAATTTATTGCTCAGATCCTCATTGCAGCCATTGAGGATGTGGGACCTCGTAATGTTGTTCAAGTGATAACGGACAACGCAAAAAATTGTAGAGCTGCTGGGTTGTTGGTTGAGGAACGATATTCACATATCTTTTGGACACCTTGTGTTGTCCACTCTCTCAATCTAATGCTACAAAAGATTGGAAAAAAAATTGATTGGATTAGAGAGTTGTATGCAGAGGCCGAGGAGATACGAATGTTCGTCACCAACCACCACATGTCCCAAAGCATATTTAGATCATTTTCTACATTGGAGTTGTTGAAGGTAAGTGAAGCAATATATTTTAAAATTTAAATTTTTCATAGTGCTTTAAATTTTTAATTTCACATATTCTATTTCTTCTTAAAAGTTAAAGTTTGTTTTCAATTTTTTAAATGTTTAAATTAAATTTTATTTATTGTACTTTTTATTTTTGATATTTCAATAGGTTGTCGAGACCCATTTTGCCTCAAACACAATTGCCTTGAGACGACTTGTGAAGGTCAAACAGGCTCTTATCAGCATGGTAACAAGCACTACTTGGTCCGTATGGAGGCAAAGCAACACTGAGAGGGCAGCAAATGTTAAGGGGATGATCCTAAATGACTATTGGTGGGATCGTGTGGAGTATCTCCTTAGTTTCACCGAGCCCATTTTGAGCATGATTCGTTAAACAGACATGAACAAGCCTTGCATGGGGGAGATATATGATGGCATTGATTCAATGATAGAGAAGATAAAGAACATCATAAATGAGAAGGAGAAAGATCCTCAAGAAATTCTCTTCAAGCAAGTGCATGAAATTATTGAGGCTAGATGGAACACAATGACAACCCCGCTGCATCTTCTTGCATTTGCATTGACTCCAAAATATTATAGCAGTGAGATTCTTTCGGTGACAAATAGGATTCCCCCATGGAGAGATTTAGAAGTGTCTGATGGGTACAAGGCAGCATTTCGTAAACTCTTCCCTGATCCAGATTTGCATGATATGGTCACTGATGAGTTCACTGATTTTGTATACTCCAATGGTCTAAGCATTGAGGCTCTTCGTGATAGATTCAAGAAAGATGCTCACAATTGGTGGTACTTTCATGGCCAACAATTCCGATGCCTACAGCCTCTTGCAGTCAAAGTTTTATCACAAGTAAGTTTACTAAATTTCTATGTTTTTTATGATTTATAATTTTATCTTAAAGACTTTTAAAAATTTGAAGTTTGAAGTTCCATAATTTTTAATTATTATAAATTTTATAACTTGTAACTTTATAAGTTTTAACTTTGTAAGTTTTTATTTTTAACTCTCTCTCTACTTTGTCGTCATAGGTTGCTAGTTCCTCTACATCTGAGAGGAATTGGAGCACGTACTCTTTTATCCACTCGATAAAGCGCAACCGATTGCACTCCAAAAAGGCGGAGAATTTAGTGTATGTGCATTCCAACTTGCGCCTCCTTTCGCACAAAAAGCAAGACTATAAGGAGGGGGAATCAAAGTTGTGGGATGTGGAGCCAGAGCAAATTGACATGGATGCTTCTACTTCCCAATCCAAACATGTTGCACTTGAGGGATCAGAGAGTGAGCACACTTTTTCAGCGAGTGCCGCGAGTGGCAGTGGTGTTGGTTGTGGTTCTTCGAATGATCCTGTTAATGTCCAAGATGATGATGATGATGTGGGGGATTTAGCAAATCCATATGATGATTGACACTTGTCATTTGACATTGAAACAATGAAAATTGATTGTTGAATATGATATTATTATTTTGAATCTTGTTATTGAACTTGAAGTTCGAGTTTTATGTTTTATGATATTCAAGTTGATGGTGGTTTTGTTGATTATATGATGCTATGTGGTGTTCTACACTTTATTCTTGCAATTCTACACTTAATTCTTGCTTCTATGCTTAATTTTTTTGCATATACATATATTTATATATATATATATATATATATATATATATAAAAATGAATCCAACCCCCAAAAAAAAATTTGGCTGAACCCGCGAACCCGAACCCGCACCAGCACCAGAACCGGCAACTTAGCCGTAGACTAACACGGATGGTTAGGGGACCCATGTTGGGGTTGTTCTTTCTGGTGCAATTTCGAACCCCGTGGCCGAACTTACTATTTTTAGCAGGGGGCTCGGGACTCGGAGCGAGTCAGTGCGAATCAGTTGGACTTCATTAGTTTTCATTTGATCAATCAAGCGGTGCTACGAAATCTTAATTCGAAGGTCAAATGAAATATATTTTAATGTTATATTAATTCCCTAAGTTAAATTAAAGTATTTAACTTAGTGAATTTGAAGGGGGCAAAGTGACTTTATATTAAAGTAGACATGTTTTATGAAATATTTCTAAGTTATAAAGTCACCTAGTTTTGGGCGCCCAAGCAAAGTGAAATAATAAAATATTTTATAATCCCAAAAGTGGGCGTTGGGTTTGGAGGAGAAACAAAAAAGAAAATGAAGGCTCATTTTTATTCATTTCACGAATACAAAAATTTTATGAATCTGAGTTTGGTTCTTGGAGAACAAGGGTTTGCACCAGCATCATTGGAGACAGAAAACTCCTTTGATGAGAGCATCTGCGGGGTTGGAAGACACTCTCAGGATGTTGATGTGAGTGGCTTCATTCAGAGGTCACTATTTGAGCTTCATTGAAGGCATCAAGCATTGTCGTAGAAGATTTTACAAGAAGATATCTGCAGTTTATTGTTTTTGTAATTACAGAGGGTCACCAAGGAATAGATTGCAAGAAATAGATAATATTTTGGTGGAGTTTTGGAGGAGTTTCAGCTTACAAACAGGCCGTACCTGCACTAGACCAGGTCGTACCATATTGTGAAGTATTTGGGCTGTTTTGAGACATATTTCATTGTTTTCTGATCTCAGCTTGGGCGTGGAGTTTGCTGCAACAGAACAGGGATTTCTAAAGACCATTTAGAAGAGTTTGAAGTCCATCCTTAGTGGCTGCAATCACCTACAGGCCATCCCCACTTCCAGCTAGGGCGTGAGCACAGAAGGAAATACAAAGGGGCAGTTTTGAGACTGTTTTGAGGGCAGTTTGCAGCTCTTCCTGAATATATAGAGTCCAACAAAGGACAGCAGATCATTGTACTTTCATTTCTTTAATCCAACATGTTCCTGTCTGCTGTTCTGGACTGATACAACTGGTTTTTCTTTGGACAGCGAAATTGGTATGTTGAAACCCTAGTTATTTTGAGCATATTTCATATGGGTATTGATCTTTAATGCTTTGTAAATTTGTAATACATTTCCATTGAAATAAAACATCTGGGTATTTCTATTTCATGGTATTTTCTAATATATGTACTTGCATGTTTTTTCTATGTCAAAATGCAACAAACACAAAACACATCAGGTATCAGCTAAACCACAGAAAACCCCAGAAACCGAAAAAATTTGATCTTAGATAAGGGTGGGACATTACACCATCCTATCTACTGAATTTGGAAGTATATGTATATCCAAATTACTGATAGAAAATTACAGGCACGAAGATAACACCATCAAAAACTTATCCTTGACACAAATAGAAATTAGAAAATATCACCACTAGTTTTGAGGATGAGAGAGAAACAAAAGACTACAGTCTTAGACAACCCGAGAAAGAACACCACCAAGCAACACAAAGGAGATTAGTTATTGTCACTGGAGTTGTTGATATCAACCACCTCTTGTTGTATCCTAGAAACCACTCTTGCACCACCTTTGATAAAAGCAAGTCTAAAGAGGAAGAAAAACATATGCACAACAATCCTTGCTTTTACCCAGAATCAAGTCGCGGACATCTTTTTCATGATTGGCCAGTGCCAAATTAAAATCATCCAACAAGCCATGAATTATACCTTCCCAAGCCTTCTAGAGAATACAATTAACTGCCTCTGTCTCAGCCAACATCCTAATAGGGAAGACCCTGGCCACATCCCAGGGACCAACTTCACTATCATACACAACCAAAGCCAGATCAAGTTTCTCCACAGGTATGAGATTTTCTTGTACAAACATGTTCACCAGAAATTTAACCAACTCCGCATCCCATAAAAAATCCATTACATTAGACAAGAAAACAGAGACTATCATTGGATAAATTCTTCTGTGGGAATGCCCTTAAAGTTTCTTGTCCAACAATCATTTGAATTGCTTTTTCCACCAATGGAGAATCAATAATGAAAACTTTGCTTAACTTCTCCAATTCATCTCTCTCAATGTTTTGAACCTCCCACTTGCAGGGTGGCAATAGAACTCTTCGATTAGTAAAAAGGAACATGGTGAAAATGCAGATATAAACCCCAAAATGCAGAAAAATTCTAGAAGAGGCAATTTTATAAAGCAGAGATTGTTTACCGCAATATGGTGTGTTTCACAGAATATGAAGTAAACAGAAATAAGGAAGTAGTAGTATAGTGCATCATACGAACATAACAGAATTACTCAGAACGGACCATTGTATTCATCATTGATTCACAGGAAACATTACAATGTTCATGACAGCAACATACATATTTCATCATGACTCCAATGTCTGCATATCAACTATTGTCTAATCACCGATATCTCTGACTACAATGCATTGACGATTAAATACTCATGGCCAAGTTTGGTTGTGATGCCAACCGTTGGTACCGACTCCAAACTACCCAACCCGTCGGTTGGTACCGACAACTAATTACATCTTATTACGTTATTTATTCACTTAACTAATTTGCAATCTACATCTATCCCCCCCTCAAAATTGGTCGTCTTCCAGACGACATTTACATCAAAACAACAAAATTATGACATAAACTCAAAAACATCCTACTAAGAGTGGGGAGGTTGGAAGGACGTCCCTGGATGTACTGAGGAGGTTGGGGTGGCTGATCGCTGTTGTGCCTGTAGCTTCCTTGCTTCCTCGGTCCTTTGCCGCAACTGGTGTTGGGCCACTAGCTCTCCCTCTCTTGCTGCCTTCACCATTGCTTGCACTCATTTCCCGTCAGACTTTCCCAGGCTTCCATTCCTGTATCAGCACTTGATTTTTTCTTCTCCTCCGATGCAATCTTCGGCCTATAGGATGCAATCTTCTTTCCCTTGTCCATTGTGTACCTTTGACTCTATAATCTTTCTAGAGGGCTTTTAACGCAATGTGCTACGACCAATGGTAATGTGCAACATCTACACTTCGTGTCTCCTGGCGAGAATTCGTACGGCCTCAGGAGTGTACGGCCTCACCAATGTACGGCATCGAGGCCTCCGCAATTTCCTCTCAGTAGTACAGCTTCAGGGGGTTTTTAAAGGGGCGAGGGAAAACCACGATGTACGGCCTGGCCGTACATCGTACGGATTTTTTTTTTTTCAAATTTTTTTTTGCCAGGCCGTACGGCCCAGGTCTACATCGTACGACCTGCCTTTTTTTTTTTTCCCGACATTTTTTTTTCATCTTTTGCATGTCGAACTGAATCTGATTTGTCTATTTTTCTCCGACAGGTTCCACGTTCAATCTGCAACTCCGACTAGAATTGTTGTCTTAAAAAAAAAATAAACTATCTGACTTTTGAACATTATTTTTTCTCTGTTGATTGTCACCGATCGCCAAAACATTGCAAGTCGACGGAAATACTCTATCGTCCTTATTCTTTCTGGCCGGTGTTTTCAATGCTGTGTTCCCGTCGTTAGTTTCATCACCCCGATTCACCTTGCTTGTCAATGACTTTTCATACCTGATCACCTTGTCTGGTTCAACTTTATGTGCAAGTGCATCATCTATCTTGGCATCATCCTCTGTATATTCTTTTTGTGCCTCTCTTGGTCGACTTGTCTGTTCTTGGTCCACTATTTGCTATGTTACTTCCGGCTGATTATTACCTTCCTCCCCTTTGTCACTCATTACTGGTTCCCTCTTGCCAAGTGGTCGAGTGTTTGTCAATCCATCAAGTGCTTCATTCGTGAACAATGTTTCACTCGTCAGCCTAGAGTTGCCCAGACTTTCACTCGTGGGCCTAGAGTTGCCCAGACTTTCATTCGTCGGCCGAGAGTTGCCGAGAGTTTCACAGTTGCCGAGTGTTTCACTCTTCGACCGAGTTTTGCCAAGAATTGCACTGCCATGACTTGCATTCCAGGACTTGCACTGTTCATCGGAGAGCTCTTGTCGACTTCTTTTATTGAAATTATATTACATTCCGATTGACAGAACTCGTAATCTTCCATCTGCCAGTGGAAGAGCCCACTAAAGGAATTAGTTTCATCCTCAGAACATTCTTGCAATTTTAATACTCCTTCCTCGTCAGGTTCCATTGGTCCTCTGCCAACTGACTCCCCTCCGTCTGAGTCAAAATCCGATGCTAGTTCCTCACTTACAGCCTGTGTTCTCAGATCTATGACAATCTTCTTGCTTTTATTCTCTATTGACAATGTGTTCTTTTTCCAGTTATGGTTGGCCTTGGCGGCTATCAGCCACCCTCGGTCGAGTAATGCATCATAAGATGCATTTTGTGATGTTATGACTACAAAGTTTAATCGAAAGAGTTGGGTGCCAATCCTTACTTTCTGAGCCATTAGCACTCCCAGCGCTTTAATTCCGTGCTGGTCTGCTCCCAATAACTGGAAATTTTGTGGCCACAGTGTAGGTTTCCCCAAGCACTTCCACGTATCTTCTGTTAGCACATTCACTCCCGATCCACCATCGATTATTGTGTTCATCAGGTGACATCCACCGATTTCCATGTGTACGACAGCTGGATTCTTGCCATTGTTGATGGCCAACAGTCTCGGGTCGACGACTTGTTCTCCTTCCAATGGTGGCTCCACTATGACATCTTCATCCTTTGTTTGCCCGTTTGGTTTCCCTTCCATCGCCTTCGAGATTGCCACCCTCAGTTGTGGCATGCTCTGTACAAGATCCGCTATCTTGACCGATACAGTGGTTTGTAACACCTGATTCACGATACTCTTGTCCGACTCTGGTCGTATGGTAGTTGTTCTTCTGTTCTTTCCTTCCGTTTCCATTGCCATCTCTACTTCTTTCTTAGCCTCCCGAAGTCTCTCCTTCTCGGTTCGGGGATCTGGATACGTCGCTTTTTTCCATTGTGCTCGGGTGACCGCAAGGATCTCTTCATCATTTTCCTTGAAACTGATGAGGTTCACCCCTTTCTGCTTCGGGCAATCTTTTTCTTCGTGATTCCCAGGCCCACACCACTTGCATAGTGCATTTATTTTGTTCTGGTTATTGTTTGGGCATTCCCTTGCAAAGTGTCCCCATTCGTTGCATTGTCGGCACTGTATCATGGGTCGCCCCTTGCTGTCGTACTGCAATCTGTTTTTCGAACTTCTATTACTTTGGTAACCTCCAGGGGATGCATGGCTATTGTACTGGAGCTTTGGTGGTGTGTTCGGTGGTGTTGACGGTTCTCCTTGAGTGAAGAGTACTTGCGTACCCCTTGCTTTCAGATTGTATGGGCATTCCTTGATGGAATGTCCCATCACTTGGCAGATATCACAAAACAATTTTTTCGGACAATTTGCCTTTGTATGACCTTCCCCCTTGCAATCTGTACACCACAGTTCTCTGGCTTCCCTCGTACTCTCCTTGTCGGCCTTCAGTTCTTTCATCATTCTCATCATGTCCTTCCTGAGTGCTTGCACGGTCTTGGACTCACTGTCGATGTTGTCATCCGTACTCTCCTCGTCGTCCGTCTTCCTTTTCCCTCGGAAGGATATTTTATTTTCACTCTCTATATCCATCACTCAATTGTACGCTTCATCGTATGATGACGGAGGCACGACTTTCATTTTCTTTCTCAGCGATGGGCGCATCCCTTCGATGAACCATCGCTTCTTCAGCCCGTCGGTCGGCTGAGTCTCCAGTTTTCCCAACAATTCTTTCAATCTCCGGTTGTAGGTTCGCACGTTCTCGTGCTTCCCTTGCTTCGTACTGTAGATCTCTGCTACAATTTCACTGTCATCCCTCAGAAGTTTGAATTCGTCTTGGAATGCCTTCTTAAGTAATCTCCATGATGCCCTGTGTGCTTGGTCCAACTCTGTGTACCAGTCGATGGCACTATCTCTCAGTGTCGCTGGAAATGCTTTCAGCCAGTAGTCCACATCATCTTGCCCATTGGCTATCCAAATCGTCTCGCACGTCTTGCAGTGTCGTACTGGATCTTCTGACCCATCCCCCGTAAATTTTGGCAGCTTCTGCCTCTCGGCTGGCAGAGTCACCATCCTTCCCCGATGCCCTCCTTGTGTGTTGGACCTGACTAGACTGGTTCTCTCGCAATGTCCCGATGCGTCACTTGCACTCTCGGCCACATTCGAGTCTTCCCCACGTCCTCTGTCAGCGTCCCCTACACCTTGAGTCTCCTCGGGTTCGTTCTGATACTCCCTCTGCCCTGGGGTCTTAGGTTCAAATCCTCCAACTCTCGACCCTTCGTCGTCCGATATGGATAACTCTCCGATGCGGCGTATACTGTTTTCAATTTCTTCTGTCAATTCATTTTCATTCCCTTTTTCTTTATTTGTCAGCAATGTCTTGAAAATTCCTTCGTCGGCATGATGATGTTCATTGACAATTTGTCTCAGTGTTTTCCTTCGTTCTTCTTGTTCCTTTAATCTCAATGATCTTCTTGTTCTTTCCTCTGGTGTTTCATGCCCACTTGGTACTCGATTCTTATCCTTATTGAGTTGTATGGGCATTAATTGCTACTCGGGTGAGGAGATGGTTGACCTCTTGGTCGACGTGCAATTGATCCCAGATGACCGATTGAGGGATCTCTCGTCTGAGAGCCTCTCTCCGCACGTGGTCCTTCAACGAGTTTTCCCACAAACTGCAGAGGTCTTCCGTCAGACGTCTTCACGATCCTCGCTTGCTTGTACTGGCTCTTCGGTCGGCTGCCCCATCACGACGCCATCTTCATTGTGTTTTTCTCAACCCTGGTTACACCCAACGGTTTGCTTGTTTCTGACGATGCCACTTGTCCGATGGTTTTCGACGACTCAACTTGTCATCGACAACCAACTTGTCATCCGATGGTCTCCGACGACTCAACTTGTCATCAACTTGTCATCCGATGGCCTCGGACGACTCAACTTGTCATCAACTTGTCATCCGATGGCCTCGGACGACTCAACTTGTTATCAACTTGTCACCCTCGACCCGTTTTCGAACTGGCAACAACGCCAAATGTTTACAGCAATATGGTGTGTTTCACAGAATATGAAGTAAACAGAAATAAGGAAGTAGTAGTATAGTGCATCATACGAACATAACAAAATTACTCAGAACGGACCATTGTATTCATCATTGATTCATAGGAAACATTACAATGTTCATGACAGCAACATACATATTTCATTATGACTCCAATGTCTGCATATCAACTATTGTCTAATCACCGATATCTCTAACTACAATGCATTGACGATTAAATACTCATGGCCAAGGTTGGTTGTGACGCCAACCGTTGGTACCGACTCCAAACTACCCGACCCATCGGTTGGTACCGACAACTAATTACATCTTATTACGTTATTTATTCACTTAACTAATTTGCTGTCTACAGAGATCACTTCAAGCCGTAACCAAAATTGATGGCCAGGTGACAAATGGCTTGTGTGAGTAATCTCTAAAAATTTGGGAGCAAGAATCATTTTTCACCTTGTCCCTAGGGAACTGTGCCAATTGGGAGGTTCTCATGTGGCTAAGTTAGAGCCCACAATTGCACAAACATTTGGTGCAAACCATTTCCAAACAGCAGAAAAACTGAGGAAGTTATGCCTCGTTGAGCAAGAAAACTAGACCTTGTTTTTGCCTTGTCTGTTTTCCCAATAGGCTACTGTTGCAAATCGGACTACACAGTCTGAACTGCATGCATTTTGAGGTTGCTAGTCTGATCTGCATGCATTTCGAAGTTGCCATCCAAAGTGCAAGAAGGTCGAGGTTCAGGGTTGGTTTGACTATTTGCAAGATCAAACAAACTCCAAAGTCCGAAGATGCAAATGCAATCGGACCCCAAAGCCTGAAATTGCTCTTGGATCGGAGTCTGGAGTTGGTTTGATAGATTGCATGATGCAATATGCAAACGGACTCCAAAGTCCAAAGTGTTGCAAGTATGGGCCTAACCGGTGTTGTCATTGATGTCAACATACTCCTATTGCATTGATGTCAAGGATTGGATGAGTTGTATGCTGAGGATATTGAGAAAATTAGTCCTATCAGGAACAGAAAAGAACAGTGAAGACGGTGAAGTGAAGATCCCAGCTAAGATGAAGATCAAAGGATGCGCATCAAAGGGTTTGTAGATATGTGTCTAAAGGTGATCCAGTAAAGATTTGAGAGGTCCGCATGAAGATTTGAAGAAGTTATGGCCATATAAGTAAAACCGGTTCTAGCAGATGTTCAGAGGTGACAGAGTGACACAAATAGGTCCGGTGAGATCCGGAAATAAAATATCTTATTCTGCGGATTTGGTGGAGTGTTTAGGAAGTCAATAAGAATTGACAACTCAATTGGTTCGTGGTCTGGAGGTCCGCAAGCATCAATTCCAATATGACAGTGATAACAGACTGTGTTCTTGAGGTTTCGGATGAAGGAGAGAATGATTTCAATGAGCAGAAGTAGTGTGGATGTTCTTGGTGATTCAGGCAAGCTTGTAGGGGTCTCTAGATTGTGTCCAGTTCGTGTTGGTGGTCCGCATTGAAGATTGAGCTCGTAATTGAAGAATTACTTCCGGATGATGATGTTCTTCCTAAACTTGGCCAACCGGATGATTTACACATCTTGCGGATGATCTTGAAGATGTTCTGCGAAGCATGGCGTGTTCCTCAAAGAAGATTTAAGTCTCAGATCTGTGTGGCCGACAGTGTGGTGATTCGCATGAAGTCTTTTGTAATAAGTCAAGTTGTATTTGTGTATTTGCTCTGTAAAGTATGCCGACTTTGATGATTATCCCAAAGTCAATGTCTTGTATAAATAAGAGTTGTGAAGTCATTTCAAAAGGATCTTGGCGAAGATGAGGTGTGGTAGAGAGGAGAAGAGCGAAAGGCAGAGTAGAAGTGTTGAGCTTAAATGGAACTGACTCAAGCATGGTGAAGATGCTATTTTTCAGTTCAAGTACATAATATTTATTATTCTGTAGACAGTGTCTCCTGTAGGTAGTGGGCCTCTTGTGAGCAGTGTGCTCGGGCAGTGAGCCCTAATTCGCATGTGCCATCTTGTTCTTATTCTTTTAACAGAGAATACAATCTTGGGTTAGTCACCCCGTGGTTTTTCCCTTAACCGGATTTTCCACGTTAAAATCTTGTTGTCATATGTGTTAATGTGTTTCTGCTCTTGAATTGGTGTATTGTGTTTTCATGATTGATTTATTATTATGCTGCTGAATTACAAGAAGGATTTAAGTGGTTAATAAAAGGAAAGTTTTGGGACAACTGATTCACCCCCCATCCGTCTCAGTTGTCTGTCTTGAAACTAACATAAAGTGCATGGTGCACATCGGACCCCGAAGTCTAAGAGGCTTAATCGTGATGGGTTAGTCGGACTCCGAGGTCCAAAGTGTTGTGATTTGGGCTTGAAGCCCAAGTGGGTACAAGATGCAAATTGCAACCCAAAGATTGAAGTCCGAGTAGGTGCTGCAAGTTGTGAATGTAAACCCAATACCGAAGTCCGAGGTGGTAGTGCCTTGTGCTAAATGTAACTTAGGACCGAAGTCTGAATTGCAACGCTAAGTTGCAAGGCCGAAGGGAAAGTCCGAACTTTTGCAAGTTCTTCGCTGAAGTCCGGATTTTTGGCAGTTTTGACTCTGTTCTTTTCGTATCCCAAGATATCAAAGGGATGGCCTAGTCGGAAGGTTGTAGGGGTTCTCTAGTGGTTTTGAAAAACCGACCCTCAGCCATATCTCGTTTTCAATGTTAACCATGGTGCTTTTAAGTCTTCCACTTGTGTCACCTTGCATTGTGTTTTGGTGTGTGCGCCAAGCATGGCATCACTTGTTGTTATGACACCTTGGGTACGTAAGAATGTAGTGTGGCTTGCTTAATGCCACTTTTGTGTCATGAAAAATTTGTTGGGTCATTTTTTAACCATTGATGTCTTGTGCGTAAGCTTGGGACATTACAATTTCAGTTTGAGCTAATAATTCAAAGACGAGACAAGAGAGTTCAAACTGTACCAATGAAAAGACCAAAGAGCTAGTAATTCAAAGACGATACAAGAGGGTTCAAACTGTACCAAGAAAAGATCAAAGAGGGGTCTAATAAAGATAGGAGTAAAACATAATAAAGACAAATAAAATGGCATACACCATGGCCTAATAAAGACAACCAAGAAACCACAATAATAGAAAAATGGAGGGTGCCTACCTCGGGGGGTTCCAGGTTATCCAAGGAGATACAAAAAGGTAGGGAATTGAATTTGTTAGCAATCTAGGATGGGAGAGGCAATCTAGAATCTTTTTCCTTTTTTTTTAATAATTTGAAAGTATCATATGACTATGGGCACAAGAATAAACTATAAAAAGGAAACCCCTCACACTCCCAATTCTTGTTGTGACATGTTGCCCAAAAATGTTTGTCAATACTTGCATAAAATGTGCTCACATACCTTATCTTGCCACCAGTAAGTTGACTCAATACCTGCACACGAAGAAAGAAGATTCCTATAAATACTATAGCTTCAGATTATAATTCATTTTCATTTCTCACACAAAAAAACATATGCTGATGTGAATTCACAAGAAGTTAATTGTTTTGTGTTTAAAGGTGTTTGCTGCAAGCAACATGGAAAAGTAGTCTCAATATATCATGTCCAAAGATATCAATCAGCTGCTTTACAGATAGACAGAAAAGGAAACATATTAAAGGCAAACTGGTATTAAATATCTGTGTCTACTAAGCAAAATATATGAGATGCCAGATGCTTTCCTAATCTTAAATTTCTTCTGTTAATCCAGAAACAATAGAAAGCCCTAAAGATCCAACTTGAATTAAAGCTTACAAAATGTGATTGTTATATTGGGGAAAGTTCTAAATTAATCAAACCTGGAAGTGTAATCTTAATAGACAAATCTAGGATAATGCTAATGATGTTCAATAGCATAAGCCAAGCCAAGGATGCAACTCCTTCCAAAACATAATTTTCCTGACACTTTAGGTAGGTTCTCTTAATAGAATATTATGCAAGGCAAATTTGACATTTATAGTGGAACTCTGTAAAGTCACAGAGTTTAGCAAGACTATCAATGAAAATGCAATGAGAAATTCAGCAAAGCAGCTGCTAACCAAAACCATAACACTCTTTTAAGAACATATTTTTGAAAAAATAAGATTTGGTTTTTATACCAGGCACTTGATTGACGCAACCTGCAAGCTTTGCCTCAATTATACTTCGAGCCAGCTTCCTACCTGCATATATACAAGTAAATGCATTTCACACAGCTTGCTAAAATAATCATTGTACCTCTGAAATTGATTCTGCATAAAAACACCTTAGTGCATGAATAGTGCAAACTTACAAAGTGTCCTAGTTCTACATACTAGCTTAGATATTTATATTGAATTTGACAGAGCACCTTATATAAAGATAACTACTGCCCCACGTGAAAAGGATATTGACTGAGATCACAATCCCATCATGAGATCCCTTCAATTCAAGGAGTGAAATGCAAATTTTGTCTCCAGCCGTGCATATCTAGCTTTTAATTTTTCAGCAATTGAAATTGCCTGGAAATTAAACTGAAATCCAACTTTTATTTGCTATTAAATTGCAAGAAGGAAAATAGGAAATTCCAGTGTAACACGTGCAAGATGGAAGACCTTATCATTGCAAATTCCACTAAAATGCATTCTGTCATACATGTAAAGTGGCAGTCTAGTCATTCAAGTAACGCCCTTACAATTTAAGAAGGAAAGAGGCACAGATGTGACACATGGTGACACATTAAAGGAAGACACCATCAACTGTTACAAGAATCACAGGGAAATTAGCAGTTGCCAGAATCAGCAGGGCGGCAGAAACAGGAGCTCACATGATTGTAAGGTGCATGATCCAATGGTAAAGTGTAGTGAGTGGGAATGATTTGCATAACTTCTACAACAATCAAGAAAACAATCAGAAATTGCTAAGTCGATGGTGCTAACCAGGTGCCAATGGTGGCAATAATTGCCTGAGGTAGAGAGATGCTAATGGCAAGTTGGTCCAAATTGAAGAGGTGACCACAATCACTATAGTGCAAGTGAAAAAGGACAATACTCTGACCCTGTGATAGAGGCAAAAAAAAAAAATAGAGACAAACTAAGAATTTAAACAGGGTGATAGCAAGCTCTCATTAAAACAGGGTGATAACAACAAAAGTGTTGCAAATGCCTGTGCCGATCCAGATGATTAACCTACTGCAAAGTATTCCAGAATTTTCATGACATACCGGGCAACATGGCCCTGCCCCTTGAACCCTAATTCAAGGGTGCCAAACAAGTGGTGAATATAAAAGCCTTAATGATCAAAGGCGATAAACCTACCATTCTGCATATGGGAAATTTAGAGACAACGTTAACAAATATGATGGTAGCTGAAAGATCAAATATGAATAAACTTCCAAACAAGACTTCAGAACAATTGGGAAAGCCTGCACTGTGGTCATCAACAATTACATTGCAAGAAGAGGATCAAGATTCAATATGGCATTGTACCTCTAGGTGCATTAGCCAGCGTAAGATATTTCAGTTTTAGGACAGCGCAAGATATGACATAGTTTACAATATTGAATCATACAGGCATGGCAAAACCTAAACTACTCCACGGTTAACAAGAGAGATGATTATAATAAAAGGTGTTTGGCCCTTCACCAATTAGACCAGTGCCTACTCCATTGGACAACAAAGTCACATATGAGAGAGGATGGAGACATGCCTGCAAATCAACAATGGAACAAAGCATGCACATGCATACAAACTCATGAAATAAGGAAACCTACAAATGAACATTCTTAGTTATCCCTAACAAATTAGCAATATCCCACATGCAACAAAAGAAGACCATTACAAAAGAATTTGCAATGCTTTAGAATGCATGTCATACATTAATCAAATCTTTTTACAATCATGCCAACAAATGTGGCAAGCGAGAGATAACAACTAGGTTCAAAGTCCCTCCTAGGATACTACAACCTATCACAGAGACATAAATTTATAGAAAACACCTTACTAGACTACTCCTTCCCCTAATCTACAAACATGTTTCACCATTTACAGAGCTGGACATTCATTAATTGATGTAATGTCCCCAATTGGCGCTTAGCCAAGTCGTGAACATTTAACCTATTTCCGAGTTTTCCCATAGGCTAATTGGTGTGCAAGGGAGAACTCCAAAGTTCTTGGAGAGCTTTAATTTGGTCAAATGCAAGTTTGGTTTGTGGCAATGAGCTCAGTTGATCTTGTGGAGTCCTATGACACTTTCAAAAGAGATTTCCGGCTTTCGGTGTGTTCTCCAAACTTCTTGGAGAGAGCGTCTATTTATAGTAAGTCACCCAGTTGTCATCAATCATCATCCCAAACCTTCAGGGTCATGTTGGTATGGTCAAATTTGCAATTCGCTTTATTTTTGGATTTTCCGTAAGTTGGGTGAGTTATTAAGCCATTTAATTAATAAATTCACTTAAGTTATCTAAAGTTGAAAATATTAAAAGATAACTTAAGTGTGATAGCTCATTGGAAAGGTAATTTGATTTATTATTTGATGGGGTGCATAAAAGTGAACACCTAGGCATGGGATAAAGGGAATAATTAAAGTGAGCAAAAAAAAATTATTTACCTTCAAAAAAGAAATATTTCCCAAGCGCCCTAAAAGTGTTTATAAAAGGAGTTTTCAACGCTGATTTGAGAGTTATGCATTTTGGATATGAAATTTGTTCTTCTATGAACGTGAGCCTGTGAGCTTGGTTCTTGTGGGAGATTAACCTCATTATTATCGCTGGTTTCGGAAGTGAAATACCTACCCTATCTGGTTAACAATGATTTCACACAGAAATGGCCTGGAGCTTCAATGGAGTCTTTATGTTGTGGAGTTGAGATAAGTATTTTTGATGTTTTCTAATGAAGATTTTTGGGAGTGCACATTTCCAATAATATTTATGTGTTTATGCTAAGTTTTGGGTGAGTGTGGTGTGAGTTAGAGCAGGCCATACAACAGGGAGGCCGTACTATGCTGGAGGAAGGCGTGAGCCCTAGAAAATTATCTACTGCATATTTCTTTGTCCTGTTTCTTGGAATGGTGGTGCTTGGTCTACTGTAATCTTGGTGCAAAATCTGATAAAAAAAAGGATGACTAGTTTATTTGGTGTGTGCGCAAACATCCATGGCTGGCCGTATAACATGCTTGGAGGGATGAGGGTCTAGCATCCTGGTCGTTGTCTCTTTTGGCTATATTTCTCTTTGTTTGATTGCGTCTAGGACATTCCTTGACTTATGCGTGGGTTTGGTGTTGAGAAAAGTAGTTTATGAAGGGTTTTGAGTGTTTGTGGGGTGTTGGTAGGTGGTTCCAATGAGTGTTGTACCTATGTACCAGCATGGTACAGATCTGATAAATTATTCTGAGCATTAGTTTAATGTTTTCAGTTCGATAGGAGCAGTTTGGTATGAGTTTGAATGTGTTTTTTCAATAATATGCTCAGTTTGGCATTTTGGGGTGTGTTAGCAACAGTTTCAATGTTTTTGGGGGTGTTTTTAGTGATTTATGTGTATGATCAGACTGTTATTCTGTATATCAAACCTGAGTATTGGCTGTGGCAGAGATTTCCAAAGGGATTTTACAGTGTTTGTGGGCTCATCCTATCATCTACTGCACAAGAGCATTCAATGGTTGACATTCTTGTGATATTAGGTGACTTCTAATCCTTCCACGTTCTAATTTTAGGTTACAGCAGTGTTATTTTATTAGAAATCAAACATTAATAAATTATTGCAGCATTCCTTAATGATTGTAGTTCATTTACAGTGTAATGCTTTGTGTTTGTAACCCCTCGAAGGTCATACCCCCAGTGGAACTGCTTATTTCTTGTTCAATTACTCACCCCACTGAACAAGTGGTTTCATTGTAGAGGCTTCCCGCTGAATAAGTGGATGTGCCTATGCTTTATTTCAGTATCCCCCACTAAACAAGTGGTGATTCCCACAATTAAGTGGATGCCCGTTGAATAAGTGGATGCCCACTGAATAAGTGGATGCCCACTGAATAAGTGGATGTTGTTGATTGCTGCAATAGTATTTTAATTGTCTAGTCTGAAACACCCATATGCTCTCACCTTGCCCATGTCGGGAACTAGGTGATCAGAAAGGTGTGGAAGAGTCTATTTGTTGCATTTCAATTCAGCGATGTTTTCCAAAAAAAAAACTAGGGTGCTCATTACAGTGGTATCAGAGCTGGTTTCCCTGCTAGCCTATGTGTTTTGCTAACCCTGCATGCAACAAAAAATTGAAAGAGAAAAGAGATATCAGTAGAGAGAGGAAAGAAAATTGAAATCAGCATCGGGTACAAAGGATTATGTGAAAGAAACTCCAAACATGGCAGAAAGGGACAAGGATGCTTGTCCATCGAATAGTCCAAGAGACAGAATTGAAAGGAGATTTGACACAATGTTTGACATGATGGCACAGCTCGTAAACAAGATGAATCAAAACTTGAACAATATGCAGAGGCCAAATGTCGATGCTAGTTGCTCCCAGAGCAATGGTTCCTGTAGTAACAATGGTGGGGTTGCCAGAACATTGGTGGGGTTGGCTGCTAGGCTCCTTCAACCAGTTTTTACTTGGAGGGAAGAGGCACCTCATGTACAAAATGAACAAGTTGCTTTCACTGATGAAGTTATGTCTTGTTATGATGAGTATAGCACGCTTCTTGATCAAGTTCACCAGATTTTGACCTTTGATCAATTTATGAATCAAAAGAAGAGAAACGGAGGAAGGCAAGATACTAGAGGCAATGACGTTCAAAGGGAGTACCAACAAGCATTAAGCAAAGTTACCCTAGCCCATCTTGACAGAAGTGGAAAGTGTACAGCAAGGGCTTGGGTCCAGAAGTTTGACAACTTTCTTGCATTGAGGCCTATGCCGAAGGATGAGGCTATCAATTTTGCTACATTGCATTTGGATGGGGCAGCCCACAAGTGGTGGTACCACGGATTGGTGACACAAGGTCACAATCTTATCACTAAATACGATGAGTTCACCAATAGACTCATCGATAGATTTGACAAGCAAGATCCAAAACAAAGCTTCAAAGATTTAGCCTAGTTGAAACAAACCAGCACCATTGATGCCTACATCACTGAGTTTCAAAGACTTAGTGTTATGGTTCCTGAAGTATCCGAGAAGAGACTCATCTTCATGTTTGTAGAGGGTCTTTCAGAGCCAATAAGAGGTTGGGTCAAGTCACTTGGCTCACAAACCTTGCAAGAGGCCATTAAGAGAGCTCAGAACATGGAGTTTTCAGCTCCAAAAAGCAAATTTCAGTCTAAGTCATTTCCTCACAAAGATGACAAGAAGCAATTTCAGAAAGAACCAAATCAGCCCAAGAGTCTTCCTTCAAAGATGGATGATGACCTTAGAAATGAGCTAAAGAGGAAAAAGTTATGCTTCACGTGCAAAGAGCCATGGGCCCCAAGCCACAAATGCTTTGAGAAGGGTCAAGTTCATCATTTAGAAGCATATATAACTGTTGAATCTGAATCTGAAAAATCAGAACAGCAAATTGATTCAAAGATGAGTGAGGAAGAAGAAGTTCCAAAAGGGCCAAAAAATAAGAAAGTTGATGATGGTATTTTTGCCCAACTTTCATGCCAGTCGAAGAATGATCCTTTTAGGGTCCGTGGAGTACTGTGTGGGTAGAGAATTGTTGCTCTCATTGATACTGGTGCTACTTACAACTTCGTTGATGGAGGAGTTGTAGCACTAAGAGGCCTTTAGACGGAGGAGTTTGAGGGATTCACTGTTTGGTTGCAGATGGGTTTACTCTTCAATGCACAAGAAGGATTCCAAATTTGAGTCTCCATTTGGGGAATTATTATGTTAAGGACGCTTTTCATGCAGTAAGTATTGGTGATTCTGATATTGTCCTTGGCATTCATTGGCTTAAGTCATTGGGAGAAATTTCTTTGAACCTTCAAACCATGGGACTCAAGTTTCAAAATGATGGCAAATCAGTGGTTTTGAGGGGAATGTCAAATGGTGCATCACATGTTCCCACTGCAAATAGAATGGAAGAGAAAAAAGGATATCTTACAGTTGTGCAAGCCTTGCCAAATAAGCAAAGTAAAGTTTTCAACTGTATATTGTCCAAGAAGCTTCCAAAAATAGATGTTGAGCTTGCTGGAAAAATCAGTACAGCAGCAAAAATGCAAATTCAAAATTTGTTTTGCGTAATGAATGGGTAAGTCAAGGGTCTAATCATGGTTTTCAAACATTTGATAATCCACTCTATGAAATGGGTGCTGACTTGATATATGATAATCCTTTTTTTGAGTGGAATTTGGAGGCATCAATTGTTCATAGATCATTGAATATTAATTTTGACGTGACTAAGTTGCGAGAAGAAGAAGATGAAGTTGTCTCAAATCTCCATTGGAAGCGGGAAGATGAATTCAAAGAGAATGCAATGTTTGATATTGGTTACAAAATTCCTAGTGCCTTGGAGGTCCATTTGTTGGTAGCACTTGGATTAGAAGTGTAAAAGACATTCTTTTTCGAAAAGATATCTTTGGTCTCACTAGAAGGTTTTTAGATGAAGCTCACATGAATAGCAAAGCTACACAGCACAAGCATGGTGGAGTTGCTTCATTACTTCAAATTCATGATAGAGGTCATGTTGTGACCAAATCACACATCACCCCATTAGGAATAGGGACCCCCTTTTCTTTTGAGCTCTGAGCTTTTCAGTGAGTTTCCAATGAGTTTTCAATGAGTTTTGCTGAGATTTTAATGATGTCCTGACTCGTTTTCCTTTGCCGGCTCGGTAACAATTTCCTTGCCTATGATCTTTGGTTCACGATTAAGGATAGATGAACTTGTAATAATGAAAAATTGAGATCAAATCCTATCTAGATATTGAGTTTTGAAGTGAATCCTTCAGAATGTTTGAGACCCTGAAAAGACTAAGACTGGAGCCTGAAATCCTGAAAATCCTGAAAAAATGGCTAAGTCTGAAATCTGGTGAATCCTCCAAATTCTATATTTTGCATCTTAAATCCGGTGGATTCGGGACCTATCTCAAACATCCTGAAAGGTATATTGAAAAATATTTAAAGTATAAGAAATTCAATCTCTAAACTTATACTTAAATATATTTTTCAATATACCTTTACTCGCGCGATCCTGAAAAATACTTGACGAAGTCAGAGGATTCAAAACATTGATCTAATGCGACCAGACACTTAGATGGCGCAAATCTGGGCGCAAAATCACGAAGCAGAAGACACTTGAGCCAGAGGATTTGAAAACTTGATCCAGTGCGCCCATCTAATCCTTCATTCAGTGCGAAAATATCAGAGGATTTGAAAACTCCATCTAGTGCGCCCAGACTAAAAGGTCATTTCGGAGGAAGAGATGAGAATTTCAACACCCTCAACCAATGCGAAAGTGAAAAAGGACAAGTCTAAAGCCAATCTTGGAGCAATTTTTAATGAAAATGTCAGAGGATTTTAGTTCTTGAAGTGATGCGCCACCAAGGAAGAAGAAGGAAATGTGAAATTTTGACTTGACAAATGTTTACAAGTTCAGAGGATTTGAAAATTTGATCCCATGCGCCAACTCCAGAGGATTCTTAAGACCCCATCTAATGCGCCAAGAGTTAGAGGATTCTAATCCTCCATCAAATGCGCCATAAAGGAGAAGAAGATCTCATATTACCTATCAAATGCGCCACCAAGAAGAGAAAGGAAGGTTTGAAGTTTTGACTTAAGAAATGTCTAGAGTTTTAAGAGGATTTCAAAATGCGAAGTAATGCGCCAAAGCCTAAAGGTCTTTTCCTTTGATCTAATGCGCTTTCATCTAAACATTCGACACAAGTGTTAACCCCTTCACCCTTATGAAGTCTAGAGGATTTTAAAACATGAAGCAATGCGACTTCTTGAGAGATAAGTTCAGAGGATTCTAAAACTTGAAGCAATGCGCTCAAAGTGACTCCAAAGATCATTTTTCAAAGCTATCCAATGCGCTAGAGTTCAGGGAATCTCAAGTGTTTAAGTGATGCGCCATCTTAAAGAGGAGAGTGAAGTTTGATGTTGAGGAATCCAAACTAGTGATCTAATGCGACCAAGTTCTAGAGGATTTGCCAAGTCCATCTAATGCGCTTTACATTATGAGGAGATTGCCAATATCCTAGACATCTAATGTTTGGTCTTCAAGGTAAGTTTCAGAGGAATTCAAAACTTGATCTAATGCGCCTATGGCAAGGTCATCCAATATGCAACACCAAGGTAAAGAGAGACACGTTCTTAGAGGATCCTACAAACTTAACCAATGCGCCAAATATCATACATAATCCACTTCAAGACAAAGGCTATCTAAGTTCATTCGAGTTTGAAGACTTCAACAAGCTTAACTAATGCGCCATATCTAAAGGAGGAGGATGAAGTTTCATTTTGAAGATCTCAATATAGTGATCCAATGCGCCAACATTATGAGGTAGTAATCAAGGCTTGTATCTAGAAGATTTTCAAGTGTCATCTAATGCGTCATGAATGAAGTTTATTTTTGAAGAGCTTAAATTGCCTATCCATTGCGCCATTCCTTGAAGATCTCTAATTGCCCAAGCAATGCGCCATATGTGAGGAGAGTCAAGGGTGATGTAGAAGAAGATCATCAAGCCATTATCCATTGCGCCACTCCTTGAAGATCCAAATTGCCTAAAGCAATGCGCCATATCTAAAGAGGATCCCAATCCTTCAACTAGTGCGCCAAAACTTAAGAAGTCTTAGGACATGATCCAATGCGCCATACCAAGAGGAAAGACCCTGAAAGTTCAAATGACTCCATAATTAATGATTTAAACCGCCAAGTGTCAAGAGGATTCCGATCCTTTAACTAATGCGAAATGTGTCAAGGGGAATCCTATGCCTTCATCAAATGCGAAATCACTTGAAGATCCTACCAACTCCATCTAGTGCGACTTACAACAAGAGGATTCTAATCCTTTAACTAATGCGAAACATGAAAGGAGGATCATCAAGGGGTTAACTAGTGCGAAATGCTGAAAGCAAGTGTTAGAAGGAGACTCCATTATCCCATCTAAGGCGAAATGAGAAGAGGAATTACAAACTTCATCTAATGCGAAAATCTTGAGAAGGCCTCGAAGACTTCAACTAATGCGAATTGCTAAGGGGATTCGAATTCTTGATCTAATGCGCTTGAAAGAAGGAGGAAAACGTCCAACAATAAGAAGAAGATTATCAAGTCTTTATCCAATGCGTCCAAAAGAAAGAAATCATAAACATTTAATAGTTGTTGCCTTCGTAAAACGTGAAATTGCATTCATTTAATAAAGATCAAAATTAAATTAAATGTTTGTGCATGAGGTCGGCCTAGGAAGAAGGAAAGTTTTTTAAAGTGAATTATATATATGTGCCTCATTTCTTTTTCATTTGATTTATTTTCAAGAGCAGATTTGTTCTCCAAGAGCAGAATTTTCTTCAAGGAGCAGCCACAAGAAGTTGATTTTAGAAGATAAATCTGATTTTATCAAATTTTGTCAAGTGGGAAATCAAATTGCAAGGTATCAAATACAAAACAGCTCATCAAGTAAGTCTGATCTGAGTTTTTTCTGATCTGATTTTCTTATTTTTCTTTCATTAGATGCCTTGAAATTGTCCAAATATTGATAAAATTCTGGAAGAATAAGTGGATTTTTATGATTTTTTCATAGATTTTCTAAATTTAATAGTAATATTTCATAATTATAGAGGAAAATTTCATAATTTAATCCACTTAAGTTGCTGAAGTAAAATCTAAATTTTATTTGCAATCACTTATTCGCGTCAAGTCTGCAGAATAATGGCAATGACTTCCAAGGAACGACAAGCCAAGATCCGGATGGATGCCAAAGGGAAGATTCCTGAATCAAAGCTCGTCTCAAGGTGGACCAATGTAAGCGATACAAATATGGGAAGCAGCAACTTGGAAGATATCAAGACAGTCCTTGAAGAACCTAACGGAGGAAGCCTCGCTCGAGCCATCATGAGGAGTGGAGCCATTGAAGCTGCTTGTTTTCCGCCAACTTTGCCATGTCCGGAAATGATCATCGAATGTGTCAAAAAGTATGATGTAAATACCAGGCAAATCATAGCCAAGGATGGAACGATACTAGCCTATTTGCAAAGGGAAGCAGTCGAGGAAACTTTCAACATTCCAACCAAAGAGAGGATGATCAGCATCTCAAAACAACAAGGCCAGCAGGAGTATGATGTTGACACCAAGATAAAGTTACAAGAGATCAGGAGAGAGTGGATGGCCAATCCAGCCATGAAGTTCAATATGAATAATCCTCCACAGTTCCATAAGTCAGATTTTCATCCGGAAATTGGATATCTAATCATGTTTTTGAACAGAATGACAGGAATGCCTCAATCTGCTACTTTTCAGCCGTGGATGTACTCTTTCATCAAGTCAGTTCTTAAAGGGAAAATGATTGATTGGGCTGGACTTATCAGTCAAAGTATACATGAGCAGTTCCTCAGTTTTGCTAAAACTAAGACTTGTTATATGAGTTCCTATATAGTGTATCTTCTTGCCAGAAATGAAGTCTACTCAGGTTTAACCAAGAAAGGAGAAGTCGGCATTGGACCTAACAAATACTTGTCACATCAATGTTATCCTCAGTTGCACCTCAAGAGTATTAATCATTATACAAGGTTTAATGATGCATTTGCTATGTTCATAATGAAGAAACTGAGGGGAGAATTTCATAAAAGGTTGTCTAATGCAGCAAGAGAATTCATTTCAGCATATGGACACTGGTATACTCAACATGAAAGGTACACTTACCTAAGGATCCAAGGATTCACATCATATCCATACAGATTGCCAAGGTATCCAACCAACAGGATGGTAATGTTAGAAGTTACAAGACAACTCCTAGAACTCATCAGGTTGCAGAAGTTGAAGAAGAAAGGAGGAATCCAATTTCCACTTCGTCTTGGACAAAATCTGGAATGTCCATCTTTATCAGCAGCTGAGTATTCTGAAATAGAGCTACAGGCCTATCATTTGCAGACTCATGGCACCAAGAGGCCTAACTTTGACCCTTTCCAAGTTTGCTGGAAATACAACAGAGAATTCAAACATATCAAGCAATTGGAAGACCACTGGGCCAGTGCTCAAGATGAAGATGATCTCCGAACTCTTCAAAGTTCGAGACTCGACTGGGATTTAGTCAGAGCCACCAAAGCATTCAGGATTCCAGACCAGTTCACCGAGGATGATACTATGCTAGTAGATGAATTTGACAAGATAAAGGATTTGCCTTACACAATTGATTGGTCAAAGAGAGATGCATCCGAAGAAGATTTGATAAAGCCGGTTTTAGCCATGACACAAGTGTGTATCAATCAACTATTGCAGGAAATGAGTGCTGAAAATCGAGATCTCACCTACAATAAGGTGGATGAAGGAGAACCCAAGCAGCATAGTACACATAGTCAACCACAACACAGTGGGAATGATCAGAGCAATAATTCAGCCAGAAAGAGGAAAAGACCTAGTCAAGATCAAGGGGAATCAAGCCGAAGACCTCAGAAAAAGAGTAATCCATCTACTTCATCTAATCCACAAGAAGGTGTTTCAATTGTTCAAAATCCAATACAAGAGATAGAAGTAATAGAAGAAGTTGCCTTGATTCCATCAGAAGAAATCCAATCAAGCCCCACTGTCATAATAGAAGAGGATGATGATCTTGGTCAGGATGAAATAGGACAAGTTGAATCTGATGAAGAAGTAGCTCGTGTTCAACACAATCAAGCTCATGAACAACGAGATCTTTCTACTTTCCCACCATGGTTGAGACAAAGGATTGAAGAAAGCACAATTGTAGAGACTTATCAGCCTACTGCAGTTGAGGAATTGCTTGTAAATGTACAAAAGAATAATCAGAAGAAGAAAGCAACGATCCTTTCTAAAATCACTCAAGATTCTGCTGGAAACAGAGAGGTCCACATAGCGGTTCCTAGAAGTGATAAGGAGATAGAAAACATGACACCTGAAGATTATAATTTGACTACAATTGGTATAGGTCCAATCACAAGGGAACAAGTCGATGAGGAACTACAAGATGCAGTGAATAATGTAAGAAGTATGTTGAAACAAGAAAGAGAAGCAAGGATGAAAGTTGAACAAGATTTTAGTACATTGAAGCATTACATCCAACAGGTCATGCAACCTATTCAACAGAAGGAAGCTACTGCAATTCCTCCTTCCATTCTTCCACAGGAAACAGTATCCCAAGTTGAGGACATGAGAACTTCATCCCAGATGATGAAGGGATGGATAGAAAAGACAGAAGACAAGGCCTATATTTACCTAGAAGAAATTGTGCAAGTGTATGACAGAGTCATTAAGCTCCAAGGTCGAGTCCAAGCTTTATTGGAAAGTTGTGCTGAGTTCAAACCAATCAAAGAGCAATATATGCCACAACTCAAAAGCTTAATGGAAGCTCCAGTAGAAGATTTAATTCATAATAAGGTGATTGACAGAGATACTCCACATGACTTTGTCACTTGGTATTTCTCCTTTCACAACAAGGGGCAACTAGTTGATAAGATTGAAGTAGATATGTCCAGGATAAGAAGTGTTCTTCTAAGAACAGAAAATCATATATATACTGCTTTGACAAAGATTTGTAATCCTTATGGAAATGTTACCATTGAGAACATGAAGCAACAAGTTAAGGCATTCTACTTTCAATATGATGGACTTGATGAAAGTCAACTAGATAATATATTCACACTTGCATATCGTCTTGGGGAAAATAAGTCTTGGATAAACGACTGGGAGAAGACACTTGGAGTCTATGAGGCAGATGTAGCAGTGGCAGAAGGATCCATTAAGGCAGCGACAAGTGTACCAATGGAAGATATTATTCAAATTGTGTCCAGATTCGTTGTATCTCATAGTACTACTACATAGTACTCGCCTTGATGATGTGGCTTCCTTATCCTCTTGGAAAGCGTGCCTTTGTTCTCTCTTTCATGACTTCTTTCATTTAATATGAGTAACCTCCTGTATTTAATAAAGTTAACCTCATTCATTTAATAAAGTATAGTTTGTTGTAACTACTTGTGATGTGGCTTGATCTGATCCGCTGATTTCGCCGATCAATCTTGACCCTTCTCTCCTTTGAGGACTATAAAAGAGCTCTCATTGCTCTCATTTGTAACGGTTGGAAATTTCGAAATTGTTGTAAGAGCTCTCTGAGATAATAAAAGACTCATTGATTTGGTGATTCTATTTATATTTCTGAGTGTTTGCATGGTTTCAATTTTCACACGAATATTAAGTTAAGTTGCAAGTTTTCTTTTAAGTATAAGTTAGTTAGTGAAAGGTTGTTTTATTGCCTTGTAGTGAAGTCTTTACAATTGAGCGTCAATTTGATCTTTATGCTTGTTGAATTTTCATGAGCATAATTGATTTAAATATCTTGCATACCTTTGAAGATAGCACCTCTCTTGTGTAGTTGTTTCATCTTGGCGAAACAAGATCTGGTTCGACTTCACTTTAAGCAGTAAATGTCCTTCCATTTAGGATTAGATTAGTATTTCTCAACCCTATATCTTTTGCTTTTTTTATCAATCATTTAGATTTAGGATCAGAACGTCCATTGCTAAATCATACGCGTCAGTTGCAGTACTTAGATTCCCTAGTGTTCACTTCCAGAGTCTTTGAAACAACAAGTTGAACAATTGTGTAAGTCCCTTTGTTGATTAACAGCAGAATCATACTTAAATCATTGAGCTGTTTCCTACTGAAATTGAAACATTACTATTAGAAGGAACCTTGGAGTTATCTCGTTTGATCACTTAGTTCAGCATCCGAGAGGCTTTGCTCAAGAGAGAGTTAAATACCTAGTATTTTACTCTATTGTTGACTTGTCGAAAAACAATCATCAACAGGTCACTAACAAAATATGTTGGAAGGTTATGGTGACTAAAGAGATGTTCCTTGGCGGAGAAAAGTTCCAAATTTCAGTTTTAACTCTGCTGTTTTATTGCAGATCAGCCACCTCATACTTTTGTTTGCACTCATTCATGAAGGTTGGCAAAGTATTTCAGTCATGGGATGGAGGGACCTCCTGTTGGAGGAAGTCTTTTCCAACTTCTTCCCAGTTGGTTTTGAGAATTTCAATGCTCATCTTTCATGTTCATGCATAGAAACTTCATTTGTGCAGCTACTGTCATACTTCAAGGGCACTGATTTTAATGAAATCAGGGTATGATCTGCTGTTATTTACCTTGGACAACGACATGTTGATTCAAGTTGGGGTTCCTATCCTTTGAATGGATGTTGGAGAAAGGCTTCAGTGGTGGGAGAGTTATATTTCAGCCTTTCTAACCTCAACTAGGGCATGGATATTTCAGTGGAATGTTTTCAAACATTCCAAGTGTTTGCCAACAACTTTATTTATGAGAATGATAGCATGTGTTGGTGAGTTCATGAAAAGATGTCTTTGAGGGAATGGTGAACTGATGTATGGTTATCTTGACTTTGCAATTGCTTGAGGTCAAGCAATTTGGGGAGGGAGGATTGTAATGTCCCCAATTGGCGCTTAGCCAAGTCGTGAACAATTAACCTATTTCTAAGTTTTCCCGTAGGCTAATTGGTGTGCAAGGGAGAATTCCAAAGTTCTTGGAGAGCTTTGATTTGGTCAAATGTGAGTTTGGTTTGTGGCAATGAGCTCAGTTGATCTTGTAGAGTCCAACGACACTTTCAGAAGAGATTTCCGACTTTCGGTGTGTTCTCCAAACTTCTTGGAGAGAGCGTTTATTTATAGTAAGTCACCCAGTTGGCATCAATCATCATCCCAAACCTTTAGGGTCATGTTGGTATGGTCAAATTTGCAAATCGCTTCATTTTGGGATTTTCCATAAGTTGGGTGAGTTATTAAGCCATTTAATTAATAAATTCAAACTTAAGTTATGTAAAGTTGAAAATATTAAAAGATAACTTAAGTGTGATAGCTCATTGGAAAGGTTATTTGATTTATTATTTGATGGGGTGCATAAAAGTGAACGCCTAGGCATGGGATAAAGGGAATAATTAAAGTGAGCAAAAAAGAAATATTTCCCAAGCGCCCTAAAAGTGCTTATAAAAGGAGTTTTCAACGCTCATTTGAGGGTTATGCATTTTCGATATGAAATTTGTTCTTCTATGAACGTGAGCCTGTGAGCTTGGTTCTTGTGGGGGTTGATTAACCTCATTATCGCTGGTTTTGGTAGTGAAATACCTACCCTAGCTGGTTAAGAGTGATTTCACTTAGAAATCCCCTGGAGCTTCAATGGAATCTTTATGCCGTGGAGTTAAGTATTTTTGATGTTTTCTAATGAAGATTTTTGGGAGTGCACATTTCCAGTAATATTTATGTGTGTTTATGCTAAGTTATGGGTGAGTGTGGTGTGAGTTAGAGCAGACCATACAGCAGGAAGGCCGTACTATGCTGGAGGACACCGTGAGCCCTAGAAAATAATCTACTGCATATTTCTTTGTCCTGTTTCTTGGAATGGTGGCCCCTGGTCTGCTGCAATCTTGGTGCAAAATCTGATAAAAAAAGGATGACTAGTTTATTTGGTGTGAGCGCAAACATCCATGGCTAGCCGTACAACATGCCTGGAGGCGTGAGGGTCTAACATCTTGGTTGTTGTCTCTTTTGGCTCTATTTCTCTTTGTTTGATGGCATCTAGGGCATTCCTTGACTTATGCGTGGGTTTGGTGTTGAGAAAAGTAGTTTATGAAGGGTTTTGAGTGTTTGTGGAGTGTTGTACCTGTGTATCAGCAAGGTACGGATCTGATAAATTATTATGAGCATTAGTTTAATGTTTTCAGTTCAATAGGAGCAGTTTGGTATGAGTTTGAATGTGTTTTTTCAATGATATGCTCAGTGTGGCATTTTGGGGTGTGGTAGCAACAGTTTCAGTGTTTCTAGGGGTGTTTTCAGTGATTTTTGTGTATAATCAGACTATTGTTTTGTAAATCAGACCTGAGTATTGGTTGTGGCAGAGATTTCCAAAGGAATTTTGCAGTGTTCGTGGGCTCATACTATCATCTGCTGCACCAAAGCATTCAATGGTTGACATTCTTGTGATATTGGGTGACTTCTAATCCTTCCATGTTCTGATTTTAGGTTACAGCAGTGTTACTTTATTAGAAATCAAACATTAATAAGTCATTGCAGCATTCCTTAATGATTGTAGTTCATTTACAGTGCAATGCTTTGTGTTTGTGACCCCTGGAAGGTCATACCGCCAGTGGGACTACTTATTTCTTGTTCAATTCCTCACCCCACTGAACAAGTGGTTTCACTATAAAGGCTTCCCGCTGAATAAATGGATGTGCCTATGCTTTCTTTTGTTATCCCCCACTGAACAAGTGGTGATTCCCATGATTAAGTGGATGCCCGTTGAATAAGTGGATGCCCACTAATAAGTGGATGTTGTTGATTGCTGCAATAGTATTTTAATTGTCTAGTCTGAAACACCCATATGCTCTCACCTTGCCCATGTCGAGAACTGGGTGATCAGAAAGGTGTGGAAGAGTCTATTTGTTGCATTGCAATTCAGCAGTGTTGTTTTCAAAAAAAACTAGGGTGCTCATTACATTTGATACCCTAGAACTTGCTTGAGACACTTACAGTCAAAAATTGGCTCAATGACCAACCCTTGTTACATCTTACAAACATGTATATATAACATTACATTCAATTTTGATGCTTGGGTTGGAATACAAGTGTGGTCAGCGAATTTGCAAGTCACTTGTGTCTATTGCATCATCTTCACATGGTTGTGCACTTGAAACCATGCCCCTTGCATCAACAACCATATGCCTTTGTATGCAAACCATGTCTCTAAGGAGTCCACAAGTACTGAGAGGCATTTGAAAGTCTTCCTCTATCTAATCACGTTCATTTAAGACCATTAATGGCATCTTGGATCTTGCAAGGAGGTAGGTAGGGTTTTTTTCTCAAACAACAAGGTTCTAGTAATTTGCATGCCAAAGTGGGAAGAAAGTAAAAAACATCCCAAAAGCTTGAAATCCGAGGGTTCGAGGATTTGAAGGAATGGCATGCTGGGAAGGGAAACTGAAAGGAAGCTAGGTGTGCGGAAATCGCTTCCTACACTAATCTAAAGAGGAGAGAATAGTGCAAATTCATTTTATCCTTTACAATTACAGAATGTTAACAACAACAATGGAGATATTGCAGCTATACACATACACACAGAAATGAGACAGAAGAGAGAGACACAAGATATACGTGGGGAAAACCCTTATCGGGTGAAAAACCCCACACTCCAAAACCTACACAATGTATTATCAAAACTGAAATGGTTTACAATACACTTGCAATGCAAGCTCTTAGGAGTCTTCGACACTCGTATCAGGAGACAAACCGGCAGCATAACAGTACCTGTCAATCATATAATACATCTCCTCTCCAAAGCACCTGTTTATATAGAAAATACAAGGCAAAAATGGCTCTATCTTGAGATGGGCGTCCAACATGGCCTCATGGCCCAAAACCCACGCCTATGGACACTTATCCAACACTGTAGGATGTTCCTGACACTTGTCAAGTCACCCCATCCCAAAGAGGTCGCCTATTCCCAAGTTGGGCAATGACAGATGCTCTTACAACTCTTATAACCGTCATAGAATCCGTCATAGCTGTCATAACTTACACATGTAAAAGAATGTCATAAACAAGCTAAAAATCGCATATTCTCTTACAACATGTCATAACCCTCCTTGGGGCACCCAAAGATGCCTTTTTCAAAGATGCTTCTCGACACATGTCTTCACCTGTCATAGAATCTTCCATTTACAACTCTTACACGTCATAGAACTGTCATAGGAATTTGTCATGACCGTTTTGGTCAATATTCCCTTACACACTATACAAGATGCCGACACATGGCAAAATATTCCTACCACTAAGTGGGACGCCTATCTCCTCATGTGAGGACAAATTTACATGTGGTCATATTCCATGTAGGATGACACATCACCGTGCCAACTCCCACAAGATGACAACATAGGATTTGCATCCTAATTACACAATAGGCAATAAATAAATAAATACAATGAAATAATACAAGGAATTACCAAGGTTGAGACACCGTAATTCCCAACATTCTCCCACTTGTCGAACACCTTGTAAAAGCCAATGGAATTAACAGGATTTAACTGCTATAGGCCGAGAGGCCCGTAGACTCCGAACACCATCTGAACTTCTCTGTGCCCACTGGTTTCGTCAATGCATCTACAACATTTCTCAAAGTGTCTACCTTCTCCAAATTCACCTTCCCATCAATATGCTTTGTTCTAGCATGGAAAGTTGGAATCTTTGCTAGGCAAATCGCACTCTGACTGTCACAACAAATCGTAATCTATCCTGCATCAACACCAATATCTTAACACAATCTCTTAAGCCAAATGGCTTCCTTGCAAGCATGAGTTGCTGCCATATACTCAGCTTCTGTCGTAGACAAGGCAACCACAGGTTGTCACTTACTCATCCAACTAATTGCACCACCAAACATTGTGAACACATATGCACTATTGGATCTCCTACTGTCAATGTCACCCGCCCAATCAAAATCCACAAATCCACGAATACAAACTAAATGCGGAGGTCCTGTAGCATTACCATGATAGCATATGGAATACTCGAAAGTACCCCTCAAATATCTGAACACTCGCTTATCTGCATCCCAATGTACCCGTCATGGATTAGTCATAAATCGACTAACAACTCCCACTGCTTGGGCAATGTCTGGTCTTGTGCAGACCATAGCATACATCAGACTGCCAACAGCACTAGCATAAGGTACTCTACTCATGTCCTCCACCTCACTAGGAGATTTTGGACAATCATTAACAGACAACTTTGTCCCCAATGCAACAGGTACACACAATGGTCTACAATCTGCCATGCTGAACCTATCCAACACGGTCTTCACATACTTACTTTGGCTTAACCAAAGTTTTCTATTAGCTCTGTCTCTTTTGATTTCCATTCCCAAAATGTACCTGGCTGCCCCAAGATTTTTCATCTCAAACTATGCTGACAACTGAGACTTCAAATCAGAGATCATATTCTTACCATTCCCAATCAACAGCATATCGCCAACATACAATGCAATAATGAGAATGCAATCATTGTCAAACTTGTAATACACACAATGATCTGATTTCGGTCTCAGATAACCAATTGACAACACAAAGGCATCAAACTTCAAGTACCACATCCTAGGAGACTACTTCAAACCATACAAAGACTTCTTTAACTTGCAAACCAAATTTTCTTTACCTTTCTCTATGTAATGCTCTAGCTGTGACATGTAAATCTCTTCCTCAAAATCATCATGAAGGAAAGTTGTCTTCATATCCATCTGCTCCAACTCTAAGTCATAAGCAGCTGTAAAAGAGAAAATTTCACCAAAATCAATTCCCTCCACTTGTGAGTACCCCTTCGCAACCAATCTAGCCTTGTACTTTTCAACACTGCCATCTGCACCGAATTTCTTCTTGAACACCCATTTGCATCCAACGAGTTTCCGTCCTTCAGGCAAAGGCACCAAGTCCCATGTTTTATTCTTTTCCAAAGAAGTCATCTCATCTTCCATGGCCTCCTTCCAGAAACCTGCATCTTTCATGCCCATAGCCTCTTTCACAGTTCTAGGCTCATCAGTATTAGTAAGCAAAGCAAAAGCACAACTAGAATCAAGTAATGAAGAACCAAACCTATTAGGTTGCTTTCTTGTTCGTGTAGACCTCCTCAATGGCTGAAGTTGAGGTTCTGCTTCTTCTTCTGAGCTTTCAGAACTGCTAGAGCTCTCCTCATCATCAGGTCTCACAGGATCTGTTAGTTCAGTCTTCTCAGGGGTAAAAGGAAACTGAACCACATCTTTCTTTTATGTCTGTTCTGGCTGTAGAACAACAGAAGAAGGTATTAGCTCTCTGAAGATAACACTTTTGCTATACAACACTTTTTCAGCCACAGGATCCCAAAGCTTGTATCCTTTCACACTGACACCATAGCCAATGAAAATACACTTAACAGCCTTGTTCTCCAATTTAGACTGTTTCTCCCTAGGCACATGTGCATATGCCTCACAACCAAAAACACGAAAATGTCTAACTGAAGGCTTCTTACCAGACCACACCTCCATAGGTGTCTTACCAACAAGAGCGAATGTAGGAGACTTGTTTATCAGGTAGCAAGCAGTGGCTACAACTTCAGCCCAAAACTTTTGTTCAAGGCTTGCTCCACTAAGCATACTCCTAGCCTTCTCTATCAGTGTCTTGTTCATCCTCTTTGCAACTCCATTTTGCTGCGGGGTGTATGGAGTTGTCTTATGTCTTTCAATCCCTTGCTCTTTACAGAACTTCTCGAACTCTGCCGAACAAAACTCACCACCATTATCAGTTCTCAAACACTTAATCTTTTTACTAGTCTGGTTTTCAGCAAAAGCTTTAAACTCTTTAAACCGACTAAAGACTTCAGTCTTGCTTCTGATAAAATGAACCCATGTCTTTCTACTGTAATCATCTATGAAAGATACAAAATATACAGACTTGGAAATCGAAAGAACATTAATAGAACTAAACACATCAGAATGAATAAGATCCAATACACCAGAAGACTTGTGAGAACTAGAGTAAAACTGAACACGGTTTTGCTTTCCATATACACAATGTTCGCAAAAGTTGAACTCGAGATTACAATCATTTAACCCCTCAACAAGGTTTTTATTTTTCAGGGTTCTAAGACTCTTCTCACCAATGTGGCCATATCTCAAATGCCATAACATAGTCTTTTCAGCAAGAAGTTTAACTTCCAAAGCATGTGCACTACCATCAGAATGTGTTACAATAGATTTCTTCACTGCTCGTTCAGATGGTGGGGATGAAGTGACTGCAGCGCTTTTCTTCGAGTCAAAAGAACTATTGCACTGTGAAGTGCACGCCTCCAGCTGAAACAGAGTACCTCTCCGAGTACCCTTTGCAAGCACCATAGATCCTCTAGTCATCTTGCATCCATCCTTCGAAAAGACAACCTGCACACCTACATCATTCAACATACTTACAGAAAGCAGGTTCCGTGCCAAGCCTGGGATGTGCATAACCCCAGTGATCCCCTTCACTCGTCCATCAGGGAATCAGATTGAGACTCTTCCACGACCAACAATCTTCAGATGAGAATCGTCACCCAGGTACACTCTTCCACCATTGAACTCTTCATACTTCGTGAACCAGTTTCAATGTGAGGCCATGTGGAATGATGCACCAGAATCTATCAACCACACATCATCAGATGCATGGGTGGCCAGGGCTACAATGAAGGCATCACCATCATCTTGTGACTTGTTAGAATCTGAATCAGGGGCGTTCTTCTTCTTTTTCTTTTCCTCTTTGCATTCCTTTCCCACAGTTCCAACAGAGAGCCTTGGACTTTCCGAGAGATTTGGATCTGCCCTTTTCACCTTTCTTGTCCTTCTTCCCTTTCTCTTTGGGTCTTCCACGAACCGCAAGAGCATCTTTGGCCGACTCGGATGTCTTTCTCCGCACTTCTTCAAATAACAGCGAAGATACTACATCATCCATCTTGAAGGTGGTGGCAGTGCTTCTGATAGCCAAGACAAGATGATCCCATGAATCTGGCAAAGAACAAAGCAAGGTCATACATCGATCCTCCTCCATTTTCACACCCACGGATGTCAACTGTGCAACAAGCATGTTAAAAGCATTCATATGGTCCGCAACAAATCCTCTGTCTTCCATTTTCAGAGCAAACAACTTCTTTTTCAGAAAGAGCTTGTTCACCAAGGACTTGGATTGACAAACAAATCCCAGCTTCTTCCAAAGATCTTTCACAGTCTTCTCCTCATGGACATTCAATACGACAGAGTCAGCTAAACAAAGTCTTATGAGACCCTTAGCCTTCCGATCTTTGAGGTCCCAATCAGCTTGTGACATTGCCGTAGGTTTTGTGCCATCAACGGTTTCCCATAGGTCACAATCAACAAGTAGGTCTTCCATCTTGAGTTTCCACAACTCGAAATTTGTGCCATTGAACTTCTCCATCTCTACTCTTCCAGATGTGGTTGCCATCTCCTTCCTGCAACAAGATACAGAATACTCTGCACAGACTCCCACTCAACCAAAGATTAGCTCAAAAAACCCCTGCCCAGCAGCTAGAACCAAAACTGGCCAGTCTCTGATACCAACTGAAATGAAGCTAGGTGTGCGGAAATCGCTTCCTACACTAATCTAAAGAGGAGAGAATAGTACAAATTCGTTTTATCCTTTACAATTACAGAATGTTAACAACAATGGAGTTATTGTAGCAATACACATACACACAGAAATGAGACAGAAGAGAGACACAAGATATGCGTGGGGAAAACCCTTATCGAGTGAAAAACCCCACACTCCAAAACCTACACAATGTATTATCAAAACTGAAATGGTTTACAATACACTTGCAATGCAAGCTCTCAGGAGTCTTCGACACTCATATCAGGAGACAAACCGGCAGCATAACATTACCTGTCAATCACATAATACATCTCCTCTCCAAAGCACCTGTTTATATAGAAAATACAAGGCAAAAATGGCTCTATCTTGAGATGGACGTCCAACATGGCCTCATGGCCCAAAACCCACGCCTATGGACACTTGTCCAACACTGTAGGATGTTCTTGACACTTGTCAAGTCACCCCATCCCAAAGAGGTCGCCTATTCCCAAGTTGGGCAATGACAGATGCTCTTACAACTCTTACAACCGTCATAGAATCCGTCATAACTGTCATAACTTACAGCTGTAAGAGAATCTGTCATAAACAGGCTAAAATAGCATATTCTCTTACAACATGTCATAACCCTCCTTGGGGCGCCCAAAGATGCCTTTTTCAAAGATGTTTCTCGACACATGTCTTCACCTGTCATAGAATCTTCCATTTACGACTCTTACGCGTCATAGAAATGTCAATGGAATCTGTCATGAACGTTTCGGTCAATATTCCCTTACATACTATACAAGATGCCAACACATGGCAAAATATTCCTACCACTAAGTGGCACGCCTATCTCCTCATGTGAGGACAAATTTACATGTGGTCATATTCCATGTAGGATGACACATCATCGTGCCAACTCCCACAAGATGACAACATAGGATTTGCATCCTAATTACACAATAGGCAATAAACAAATAAATACAATGAAATAATACAAGGAATTACCAAGGTTGAGACACCTTAATTCCCAACAAAAACCCCAAAATGAAGGGAAAAGAGAAAATGGGACTTCGAAGAAAATGCACGCACAAAAGGGGAACCCCGAAATGGTATGCAAGGAAGGCAAACCCCTATACCCCAAAATGAAGGGAAATGAGAAAAGAGGACTTTGAAGGAAATGAATGCACGGAAGGGGAACCCCAAAATGGTATGCTGGGAAGAGAAACCCCTATACTCCAAAATGAAGGAAAATGGGAAAGGGGGACTTTTAAGGAAATGCATGTATGGACAAAGAACCTCAGAATTTTGCCCAATCTTGGAAATTGATCTGAAAACCTTCACGCTTAGAATTTTTTTGAAATTTAGGCTCATGACAAAAAAATTGAAGAGAGGCAAAGCACAAAAAGACCAAGGGGGCCCATTGAAGAATTCTTTGATCGGTTATCCATGATGGGAAAAGTAAAAGTTTAGTGTCTAGGGTATGAGAAAAAACCCAAAAAACCCAAAAAAAATCTAGACAAAGGAAAAGATTCAAAAGGTTTTAGGGTTTAGGGTTTGGGGGCAAGGTTCAATAGGGTCTAACACGAAGGCCAAGGAAACAAAGAGGACACAAGACTTAAAAAATTTTCGAACATTGGGGCAGGTGCCAACAAGAACCATGACCACTTTCGTGAATAGTCAATGAAGTACATGAACAAAAGCTTTTCAGTCATGAAGAGATTATGTGAGGACTATCAGTGCCAAGCTTAATATGGGTTTTGAAGAAAACACCACAAATGAATGTAGGGGATGTCTGGGACCCTGTTATGAAAACAACCACCTTCAAAAAAATTCTTGAGGACAAAGACTTGTTGCATCAATATATAGGCATCTAAAGGCTATTTGCCCAAGATTTGTTCACAAAGAATCTCACTTATGCTATGCATGTAATTAATTAACAAGGGCACTGCAAGATGAGTTGGCAGTATGCAGAAAAGGTACCAAGTGAGATCAATAAACGAATTGCTTTCAAGGTCAATACAATCAAATGGGTATTCCCCACCATAATAAGCTTGAAGGAGACAACAAAGATACACAACTGTGTAGATTTGACACAACTTTAATGCAGTGACTATCAAAGTTCGATTTCCGATACCCTTGCCAACTCCATCCTAGAGGATATTGTGGAGCATGAAATCTACTCATTCTAGGATGGACTTTTTGGCTTCAACTAGATAAGTGAAGCTTTTGGAGACAAGCTGAAGACTACCTTCATGGTAGAGAACAATACTTATGCGCATAATTTTTACCGTTTGGATTCTGCAACAATCCAGCCATGTTTCAGAGAATAGTCCTACATATCTTTGAGAGGATGAACATAGCAAATTTCAAAAGTGTTTCTGGATGACTTGACCATTTAGAGACTCCAGTCTCACTTGGTGGACTTGGCAGAATATATTAAATTGTACAGACAAGCTAAATTGTCCTTGGAACAGATGAAAGTTGTATCATGATTTTGTACCAAAACAGCATTGAAGATTGACCCAGAAAATATTGATTTAGTAATGGATTGGAAGTACCTCGCATGTCTGAGTAATACAGCCATTTTTTGGGTGATGCATGGCACTATAGGCAATTCATCAAGAATTTCACCCAAGTTTCACACCTCCTGCATACGTTGATCAGAAAGAGTTTTTCCTCTCTTTGACTGTAGAAGAATTAGAACACATTTGATGAGTTGAAGGTCAAGTTGATTGCTGCATCCATCTTCATGTATCAATAATACCCAAGCACAAATGAGCAACCAAAAACTAACAACTAGATTATCATTTCAGTGATTCAAAAGTGCTGCGGAATTAGGGGTCTGTACTAGGAGGACTGCCAATAATGCTATGTACTTACAAAATGACTTATTAAGTGATTGTTGGGTATTCCTCCTTCCAACTCATATATGACCAAGAAGGAGGAGTCATGATAGATATTTTGGTACACCGTCTCAAATATGAAATTGAAATTACACAAGTAAATACTATTGAACTTGAATATATAGGATTAGTGGAAAATTGCACAATGAATGATTTAAGTGATGCGAGGATGGCATAAGTGCTGGAATGACAAGCATTTGAGAAAGTTGCAGTTCAAGGTAGGCACATAAGTGTTGAAGTATAGTGGTTGAGAAGAGACAACTACAAGTTCAAGATGTCATTGCTAGGACTATTTAAAAATTTATAAGGTCCTAGATGATGGCACAATGGAAATGGAGAACAATGACGACAGATCATGCAAGGATTTGATTAATGGAAAAAATGTGAAGCCTTATAGAGTAGGAATGTAACAAATTCAGTCACCAATATCCTTTGCTTAGAAAAGCGAAAACCAGGGCCCATACTGGCAAGATTTACATCGTGGAATAAAGAAGTTCATAATGAGGCACATACGGAGAGTCACAATGAATTTTCCTTAAGTTAAGGGCTCAATTAAAGAAGATGCTAAAGGTAATTTGGGTAGGGAGAAAAACTAAAATCATGTTTAAAACTTATTAAAGACATTTATAGATCATATAACTTCACAAATATATCTATTTGTGAATCAGTATATTGAGAACCAGAAACCCTGTAGGCAAAAATGGCAATCCTAGGGACAAACAATCTTGAAGCTGACGGCACCGGGAAACCATACATTGGCATAAAATTCAAAGTGTTCAAGACTGTGGGAAAGTGTTTCAAGTCAGAGAGGGTACTTTTTGACAAATCTCAGCCCTTGACGAATTTATTGGATGACAATCTGAATGTTAGAGCTGCCAAGCAGCCTCTTGGCAGCTGTTGGAAACCATATGTGAATTAAGATACCACATCGTTAACACCCTTGACTGTATCATCTGGCCAGAAATTGAGGAAAGCACAAAACTTGAGGAATCAAGGCCACAAGGGAAAAATCAAATTTTCAATTAAGTGCAATTTTCAGTGATGTCACACTAATGTTTATTAGTATTTTTCTATGTCGGCCTTATTTTTTTCTATGTTGGCCGTCTTTTGTTAATGCTCATCTATGTCTTGTACCTTGTATATATTGAGCATTTTCGCTCATTTGTAAATGAATCAATTACAACCAATTCATTCTGTATTCTCAAACTCTTTATGGTATCAGAGCCGATCTGAGTCGGTCTCCCTCACGGGAGGGCTCAGGATAGAGAGCTCTTTGTTTTCTGATCATGTTTTCCTCAGCGGCTTTCTTCAGAGTTTCTGGAGATTTTGATCACCGTTCTCCAGTCTGAAATCGTGTTTCGTTGTTTGAAGGTCGTGAATCTTGTTTGGGGCGAGAGTTTCTGGAGTTTCTGGAATGTGTCTTCTGTGATCGCGTTTTATTTATCGACAGATTTGGCCCTTTCATTGGCGTTTAAACTTCCAAATCCTGGATACCCTTTTAGGTCGCGATTTTTGCTGTGGAGGTTTTTTCGTTTTTAAATTCCGACTTTCTCTTTACACGCGATTTTCTGTGTTCTGACGGTTCGCGATTTCCAGCATTGGTCGCGGATCCTTTTTTGGATTCGACTTTCTATGGCTGCCGTTCCTGCTCACAGTTTTTTTTGCAGTGTGGTCGTTCCTGAAGTCGCGATTTTCATCAGAAGACTCTGTGTTTTAGAGGCCGTGTGTTTTTGCAGTCGCGTGTTCGTTTTTTGAAATCGCGTCGAGTTTCTTCTTCGTGTCTGATCGCGTTTTTGGCGTTCTTCATTTGGAGACTCGAGCGCCTCTATTTTTTTGTTGGTTTTCTCTCTAAGCATGTGTTTGGTAGTCGGCTTCACATCTTTCCTGTTGCCGACATCCTTTTGTGATCACGATTTCCTGCTCGCGACCTAGCTCCAGTTTGGTTGCGATTTTTCAGGTGTTTTGTGATCAGCAAACGGCAGCAAGTTTCTTCCTTCGGTGGCTTCTTTTCTTTGGTCACGTAGCGGGTTTTTTGAAGGGACTCGTGATTGCTTTTGGCTACTGTTTCATCGAAGGTCTTTGTGGTCGTCGGTTTGCTTTGGATCTATTTTGGTCGCGATCTATGGCTTCTTCTGTGGCATTTGTATCTTCTGCGAGTTTAGTTTTTGGCTCATGGTTCGCATTTTTTTTTTCTGAAGACACGAATTTGTTCTAGGGTCACGCTTGGAGGTCATCGGCATTTTTTTTTATGGTCGTGATCTCTGCTGGGTTTTTAATAATTTTTTGCCCCTTATTTAAAAAAAAAAAATCTGGCCTTTGGGTTTTTTAATAATTTGTTGTCCCTAAAAAAAAAAAAAAATTCTGCTTCGAGGGTTTTAATGATTTTTCTCCTTAAAAAATTCTGTTTCGTTTTCTGATTTTTTTAAATCATGGGAGGGTTTATAATTTTTTCCTCAAAAATTAAGGGTTTGCTCCTATATGCCCTAGTCAGGGTTTTCGCAGCTCGGGAGGGCTCTCTGGTTTCTGGACAGGTTTTACCGTTTTTTCCTTAAAAACGATGATTTGTATTCTGATCCGTGTCTCGGATTTCGTGTTTGGTTTTGATCGATTTTTTACCTTAAAAATCGTGTCCGGTTTTGATCGATTTTTATCCTCAAAAATCGTGCTTTGTTGCAGTCTGTTTTGGTCGCACCTGGAGTTGCTGGGGCGCACATCTGCACAACTGACTTCTTGCAGTCTGTTTTGGAGTGGATGCTCATCTGCAAAAGTTTGGAGGGTTTGCCGATTTTTCCTCAAAATCGTGGCAGCTGTTCTCGGTGTGTCTCTGGTTACAGGGAGGGACAGTTCTCCAACTTCAGGTTGGACGGTGGTTGTTGTTTTTGGTTATTTCCAGAAGTTCTGCAGTTTCTGGGAGGGTTGGTGGCAGACTCATCTCAAGTGGCAGAGTCAGTGGCAGGCTCCTGTCTTTTGTTGCAGAAGCGTTCTGAGAAGAAGGGGGCATCCTTCTCTGTTATTTCTCTGGGTTGTTGATAGATTGAGCATTAAGGGAGGGTATTAGTATTTTTCTATGTCGGCCTTATTTTTTTCTATGTCGGCCGTCTTTTGTTAATGCTCATCTATGTCTTGTACCTTGTATATATTGAGCATTTTCGCTCATTTGTAAATGAATCAATTACAACCAATTCATTCTGTATTCTCAAACTCTTTAATGTTAACATGTGTATGTAATGTCCCCTTTTTGAGCCAGACTTATGTATGGGTTGAGCTAGAACATTGAAGGATGGAAAACTATAATGTTGGCTCAATATGTGATTTTTATTTGGATTTTGGCTAAGTGTTATATTGTGATATTTTTCATTAAGCCAAAATATTATGATTTTCTAGCCAAGGACGGGAAAAATAAATGTTGGAGATAAAAAAGGTGTAAGGATGGAAAATGCTATCTAATTGCATTTTCAATTATATATTATTTTATATTTTTCCAAACGCCAAAATGAAAGAGAAAAAATAAAAATAATAAAATATTATTATTTTTATGAGATGGGACCCAAATCGACGCCCAAGAGGAGGTAATAAAAAATAATAAAATATATTATTTTATTATGAGGAAAATCGGCGCTCAACAAGGAGAAAAGAAAATAATAAAAAATAGTTTTTTTTTAATGAAGGCGACTTGGGTAGGAGCTAAAAAAAATAATAAAAAATGTTTTATTTACCCAAGGCAAGTTGGCGCTTGAGGAGAAGAAGAAATCATTTAATAAAATATTGTTTTTTTCAATATTGGCATCTAGAGGAGATATTTGGAAAAATAATAAAATATTATTATTTTATTATTTTAAATGTTGGTGGTTTCTCAAGTGCAATTCATTTAAAATTGTGAAGTTGAAAGTTGCAAGAGATTGGTGGAATTGAAATTGTAAAGATTAAATCAGAATGATATATAATTTACAAAAGAGCAATGCTCTTAAATAGAGTTACAAACAGATGTTTCTAAATATACAAAGTATAGATGTTCTAAAAAGATTAAAGCTAATCTAAACAGAATTAGAAACAATCTAATATATTACAATAGATGACCATTAATATAAACTATCTAAATTTATTTTAATACCCCCCTTAATGGTCAATCTATCAACTACACCAAGATGCCCCCTAAATGTGACAAAATTTGCAGGTCACTTGACCATAAAGACAAAGGCAGATTGAGGGCACAAAACCCGAGACAGAGTCAAGAACCCTGACACAAATCCCGAGACAAGAAAACGGAGCACTGCCAAGGAAACCGCTTGACTAAGTGCTTAGCACTTGGTGCTGGGAGCTACCAAAAGGGACCAACAAAATTTCTGCCGAAAAATGACTGCGACCACCAAGTAACACACGACTTTGGGTTTCAAACAAATGAACCCACCGATCAAACTGCCGATAGCAAAGAGACTGTCGACGACACAGTGACTGCCGCTTGCAGATTTGGGTCTGCGAGTCACAATGGATCAGTTTGAAGGAGCCGCCGAGGGCGATGCTTAGGCGCTAGAGGATTCTGGCCGCTTAAGATGCAGACCACGGGCTAAGGGATCTCAGCGAATAAACAACGAGAACCGCCAAAAAGCAAACGCTGCCAAATATCAAACTGTGACGCCAAATATAAATCGACATCCACAGGGGATAGCATTCATCAACAAAAACGGCGACCAAGAACAGAAATCCAACGAAACTCAGCAGAAATCGCGACCAAACCAGATTCCAATCAAAGAGGCACCAACACAGAACTTGTGATCACAATGCGACCCTAAATAAACAAAAATCATGATCTAAAAAGAATCTGCGACCTTCAGGAAGCAACCACAGTTTAAACCGTCAACGAAGGTTTTTAAAAACAGATTGCGAAATCAAATCGCGATCAAAGAAGAAACAGGAGTAGTTGCAAACGACAACCAAGGCATAGGAAATCACGACCGTGGAAGTTAAACCACGAAACCCACCTAAACGTCGATCCTATACCAGAAGTCGCGACCCAAAGAAAAAAACGACCACGAACGGAACCGCGACCAGAAATGAACGAAATGTTAATTCGCGGAAATCTTTAGGACGGCCACAAGGTGTCTACAGAAACCAGACGACCAAGACAGGAGCCTTTATACAGACGGCAACTTCAGATTTTAACGCCAACAAAGATTCTTCAAATCACAGCTAAAAGGAGCCGCGAACAAAAGAATACACGCTAAAAAAAATGCCGATCAAAACAAAAACAGATCTGGATTCTTAGAAAAAACGCCCAAGACAGAAGACACGACCTCAGACTGGAACTAAAATAGAGAGATCGCGACCCAGAAAACAAAAGCTGACGGCCCAAAACGAAAAATCGCCCACGAAAATAGTAAATCGCAACTGCAAAAAACAAACAGGTACGGTCGCCCGTACAACGCCGTATATTCCGCACATTGTACGAAATACGAAGAGCATAGGAAAAAAAAAATCCAAAAAATCGTTTCCGGCTCTGATACCCTGTAAAGATTAAATCAGAATGATATATAATTTACAAAAGAGCAATGCTCTTAAATAGAGTTACAAACAGATGCTTCTAAATATACAAAGTATAGATGTTTCAAAAAAGATTAAAGCTAATCTAAACGGAATTAGAAACAATCTAATATATTACAATAGATGACCATTAATATAAACTATCTAAATTTATTTTAATAGAAATTTCATATTTTTTAGCCAATTTGGACGGCTAGGGTGAGAGGAGCATAAATAGAGGCATTTGGCTTCATTTTGTAACTACTGATTTTTTGGTAAACTTTGCATTTGAGTTGTTCTCTTGGCTGGAATTGCATTTTCAATGGTATCAAGGAGATGATCCCTTGATTTTTAGTGGTTTGGAGATGATCCCTTTCCACATTGTGAGGTGAATTCATGTACAGTTCATCATTGGGCTTCATTGGAGAATTTAATTGATGTTTTGGCTTCATTTTAAGCTAGGGTTTGACAGGGATTTTCATCTACAGCTAGCTATGGAGTTTGATTTGGAGATTTGGCTATGGAATTGATGCATTTTTTATTGTTGATGACTTCTAAGGTGACCGATTTGCATAAGGAGGATTTTTAGAATAATTTTGACATTATATGCTATTCTGATTTTTGTATCAGCACACTGGAAAAATCATATCAGAGTTGTTTGGCATCATATATTGGCATATTTTGAAGGTTTGAGACTAATTATACATTGCTGGGCCAAATCACACTAATTCTTGGCATAGGCGATTGACATTTGTAATCAGTCCATTGAATTGAATAAAGAAGTGAAGTTTAATTCAGGGTATGTTCTTTCATGATTCATATGCTTTGTTTAGCAATCTAATATTAATATTTCATGTTCCAATGTTGCTAGTTGATCCTATGTTTTGAAAATATTGAAAGAATTGTATAAAAGTAAACTCAGAAATTTAGGACAGCGAAAGAAAAGAATCAAAAAAATTTTGTGTAGACAAGTCGGGGTTCTTACAGTGTACAACAGAAATTGCAAAAAAAAAACGAGTTTGAGGTGCAAAAAAAGAGACTAACAACTATAGACACCTAAAAATCACCCACCACCCTAAACCACATCCTATCAACATTCAAACATAACTACCTTTTGTTACAACAAGAATCAATTTGGGTAACATTCATGTTTTATTCAATTTTGTTTGATTTCTTTGCTCTAATTGAGATTGCATTAAGTGTAGGTTAAGGGTTTTTGATACTTGCATTTGAATCCTTTGTTTTGGTCTACATTTTTTATACACATTTTTGGCACGTCTGGTGGGACCTTGTCCCTCTTAACCTTTATTTTTGCAGGTTTTTCTAACCCAACCTTGCAGGTTTTTATTCTTTTGTGGAGAAATTTGAGGGTGAACTTTTACAGAGAGCCACAATTTGGGCAAAGTTGAAAGACAAAACCCTAGTTTTTAAAGATTCACTTATATCTTTCAAACGGTTGTGAATTTTTTTACAAATTTTCTCCTAAAGTTTGAGGATCATCTAAGGAGCCTAAAGTCCAGAAATCAGGTTTATATCATTGATATTGAGTGCGTTATTTCAGTTTTATGATTTTTAAAGATTTGTTCATATCTTTCTAACGGCTAGGAATTTTTCTATAATTTTTTAACTGAAGTTTTAGGATCATCTAAGGAGGCTACTTGTTGTGACCTAATCACACATTGCCCCATTGCAAATGGGGACCCCCTTTTTTTTTGAGCTCTGATGCTTTGCATGAAGTTTTGATGATGTCTTTAGTCTATTGTATGATGAAGTCAGTGGTGTTTGAGTCCTATAGTCCCCTGATGACCTGATCCTAATGTTTGAGATCCTGAAAAATGACTAAGTCTGGTATCCTGATCCTGAAAATCCTGAAAATTGGCTAAGTCTGAAATCTGGTGGATCCTCAAAAATCTAGAATCTACATGTTAAATCCAGTGGATCCGAGACCTATCTCAAACATCCTGAAAGGTATATTGAAAAATATTTAAAGTATAAGAAATTCAATCTCTCAACTTATACTTAAATATACCTTATCCTCTGGGACTTCCACTTCTAGGCACGAATTTACTCCAGGAAGTTAGGCACGTTTTCTCACCTTTGCAAACATCATATTGCGCCTAAGATTGAGACCCAATTATGCGCCTAGAGGAGAACAAGCTTCAAATAGTGGCGCCTTCAGAGGGATTAACATTTTGGTCCTCAACAAGAGTTTTAACTTAGAAAATCTTGCAAGAAAGTACCTCAATGAGTTTAGGCGCATTTTACTATTTGTTAAGACATGATATTGTGCCTTGAGAAAGGATGATAGATGTTATAGAAAGGAAGTGGCGCCTTGAAGAATTGAAACCCCCGAGATAGCTTGCAATTGCCTAAAGTACAAAATTCACTCAATAAAGCTAGGGCACATTTTCCATCTCTTGAGCCTTCTTTGAGCGCCTTAGCATGAAGTGAATGTTCTAAACTATACAAAATTGCGCCTTGGGAGAAGTCATCCTAGAGTCATCCTAGAAGATAGACGCCCATTTCAATTCATTTCACCTTATAAGAGCACCTAGGAGTATGATGGGTTGAAAGAGTTATCTTGAGCTTCCTAAGGAGTTTAGGCGCATTTGTATCATTGGAAAGTCCATATTGGCGGCTAGAGGTAAGCATGCTTGGAGCAAGAACCTTTACGATGCCCTGGATGCATGAGAATTGAAGTAGACATCTATCTAAGACAAGGCGCCATTTCCTACTCAGACCACCTCACTTTGGCGCCCAGATAACAAGTTCACAACCACAAGCATGATAGGCGCAATTTCTTGTTTGTTTCATCTAGTTTTGGCTCCTAGGAATACAGGGTGTTAGAAGTCATCAAACTTAACTTAGTGAAGGTGCTTGAAGTTATAAATACAAGTCCAAGACCTCAAAATAGTCTAGGCGCATTTCTTAGTTCACACCACCTAGATGGGCGCCTAGGAAGAATTTACATGAGATAGCTCTTTTGGGTGGACTCCTGAGAAATAGGATCATTTTATGTCATCTTCCATTGCTTGAACTTGTTGAAATATCAAAAGTTAAGTCAAATTGGCGTTAGGCGCCTATACATATGTGAATCATCATCAAAATAGGCCTAATTATGAAGAAGACCATATCTAGAGATAAGTGCAAATTTGTCTCTCTGTAAACCCAAGATGGCGCCTTGTAAGAAGAGAGCTTAAGAACATGAAATTGGATGGCATTTAAGAGTCAAAATCATCAAAATCCAAAGGAATAGGCCAATTAAGCTAAGGTGCCTTTGCTTGTCACTCCATACCTCCATGAGCGCCTTGGGAAAGATACATGAAAGACATCTTTGAGTGGGCGCCTAAAAGAGAGAAGTCATCCTAAGACCTTCACAAGTGTTTGAAGCATAAAAAGCGGCAAGTATAAAGCTTCATGAGCTAAGGCGCCCTTTCACTTCCATACCAACTAGATTAGCGCCCTAGGGAAGACCACTCAAATCTATGTTTAAAAGTAAGCGCCTTGAGAGGATAGTGTTTATAATCACCTAAATGAGCGTCTAAAGAGGAAATGGTCTCATATGGATATAAATAGGTGTTGAGAGCCTCAAAATGTCAAGAAAATAGCTAAACATAGCTAGGCGCCAATCCATATCTAGATAACTTAGTTTTAGCGCCTTAGCTTAACAAGCGTGATTCCTTGAACCTAAATGGGCACCTAAGGGTAAGTTGTATCTAATGACATCATTAATTGAGCGCCTAGGAGGTATAGAGTTTAACATTGACATGAGGACGAGTGCTTAGTAAAGGAGAGTTTCTCAAACATTTAAACATGTGAATGAAGTCATAGAAATGCACTAAGTCATCTAGGCGCCATTTTCCCCTTGTGTACCCTTACATTTGCGCCTAAGAAGAAGTTGCTTCAGTTCATAAGTTTTTGGAGTGTTTGAGTATTGAGGATCTCTTCGCAATGCTTTGAACCCCTTTGAAGTTGAAGAAGGTATTTACCTGAGTTAAGGCGCAAATTCACACCCCAATCATCATCAAAATGCGCCTTAGGAGAGATCAACATTATTAAGGGAGTCTAGGCGCATTCTTCAACTTGTATAACCTCAAAGTGCGCCTGGCAAGCAAGAATCATCATAAGTCATCCTCAAATGTTTGAAATAGCAATACAAAGTCAAATTGGACTTAGGTGCCTTTTGCTCCTCTTTTCACCTAGATTTGCACCTAGATCTAGAGAAGGATTGAATGCTTAAAACATGCTTCTATGTTATGAAATAAAATGCTTATGAAGTAATTGATGTTGTTCCTTTGTTGGTTTTGTAGGAATATGAAGCGTACACTAAGCTAAGGAGTCATCCAAGGAGTCAAGCATTTAAAGTTAACCTTCATGCAAGGAATAAAGTTAAAGGGGAGGTCATTGTAAGAAGAAACATCATCAAGTTCCATATGCTTCATCATCTACATCATGTCAAGGACACTTCACCCATTAAGATTCAAAGACTCGTCAAGCTTCAAAGTCTCTTTGAGAGGTCATCTACTCTACATCCAAAGAAGGTGCTATCATCTACACTCCAAAGGGCCACTGCAAAGATCATCGTGCAAGAACACTTCATCATCAATGGTATCAATGAAGACATTCATCCATTCAGTTTCAAGTTCCTCCTCAATCTTCAAGTATCAAAGAGTCTCCTATCCTACTTCATGTCATCATCATCATCATCTACTCTTACCTGAAGGAAGCAGCATCATATCTCTACTCTACTCTTCATGAAGAAGCATCGAAGAAGATCAACATCAACCTACCTGCAAGAAGATATGTCACAGTGTTAGATGAATGAGCAACATGTATCATACTCATCCAGTTTACAAGAAGCATGAACAAGGCAAGATCAACAAGATACATTCCCAAGCATACAAGTTCAAGCAATCATATCAAAAACATCACAAGATGATACAATTTGGGAATATGCCCACAGAGCAAAATGAATTAACAGTTGAAATCCACAAGTTTGCTGAGGTGGCACTTACGTGGTGAGTACACATCATCATCTAATTACAATTCGCCACGTCATATGACTACATTCAATGTATCTACAACAAGAGGGAAGCTAAAAGGATGCCTATGTGGAAGATGCTCTAAAAGATTCCATCTTATCCTTATCTTCTTGGAAAACGTGCCTTCATTGCCTCTCATATGGACTAAAAATAGCAAGTTGTTGTAACTACCTACTGAGGTGGCATGATCTAAACCCTTGGCTACGTGAATTCATCTTAGCCATTCGTTGTATTATGGACTATATAAAGGCCTTGTTGCCTCGTTTGTAAAGGTAGTAGACATTAGATTATAGACTAGTAGGAGTAGAATAGAAGAGACTCTCGAAATTTCCTGAGAGGACTTGAAGTTGTTGTAAATATTTCTCAAGATTAATGCAAAGACATTGGAGCTTGTTTGGTGTTAAGTGTTGTCTTGTGGAATCACATGGTTTCTTGTATCTTGAATTGAATAAAGAGATGTTTTTTAGAAGTAGATTAGAAGTTCATTGATGTAATACATGTTGTATTGAATATTTGATCAACTCCTAGCTCATGCTTTTAACATTCATCGCTGGTGAAGTGTTCTGTAAAGCTAGTCTGAGCTTCATCATTTGCTTAAGTTCGATTGTGGATGTTTGTTTGAGCTGTGCCGTTTAATGGGTGTTCATATGAGCTTTCATGATTTGAAAACCTTTCGCGTACCTTAGGAGATTGCACCAACTCCATGTAAGTGTAAGTATCCTTGGCAAAGTGGAGTTAGGTTAATTCAAGAGTTTGTCTATTCGCACATCATCATTCCTTCATTGACCTTAGATTAGCCTTTCTGAACCCTTATCTTTTACTTTTCTTTATTATTGATACATCATCCACACTGAAGGAGGAATAAGCTAAGGAAGTATGAAGAAGTCTAATGTAAGTCCCTTTGTGATTATTAGCAAGATCACACGTAATCACTGAGTTAACCCATCATGAATCATAAATAAGGAACCTTGGAGTTACTTCACTGGATCACATAGTTCAGCGTTTGAAGAGCTTTATTCAAGAGAGAGTGGGATACTCTAGTGTTTTACTCTATTGTTGACTTGTCGAAAAACAATCATCAACACTACTGTCCAAAAATCAGATTCAGATCATTAATATTGAGTGAGTTATGTCAATTTTATGATTTTCATAAATCTGCTTTCTAGGCCACAAATCAACGAATTTTACTGATATCTTTACATTTCTAGAAAGCTCTCCAAAATTTATCTAGGGTATATTCTTTGTACTTTTATTTTTGAGTCCAAAAACATTATAAAATAATCAGATTTAAGTTAACTATGTGGTAAAAATCTGGAAACTACAGTTTCAATGGGCTATTCAATCTTGTGATGAGCATATCTTTTACATATCTCTATTTTGCTGTATCGTAACATTATTTGTTGATTTTTGCAGGGATTTTATTATTATTTTTAATGTATTTCTTGCAGTAAACCGCTTGGCCAAGACTATCTCTAAAACTACTAACTCATTTTGTGTAGCTACATTTATCGAAGACCATCTTTTTACTCACTAGTTTAGTTGCACAATTATTTTATGCTTTAATGGGAATAAACATTGTTTGTTGTGCTTGTGAGGGCTTGTAAGTGTATGCTCTCTCCTCACACCGAAAGGTGATCTTGGAGATCAATAGCACTTTCTAGTTCTTTTCTTTGTATTAATCCCAAAAACTCAATTTGTGTATGCTCTTCCTTCGCGCCAGAAGGATCTTAGGAATCAAAAGCACTTGATCTTCTTTCCCTTTAGCGGGCCTACCCAAAGATTTCATCACCTTGGGGGACGACCTGAACCCCCTTGTTCCGGCCAGGTATACAAATTTGGGATAGAATTGAAAGACTCTCCCATTGGGGGACACTTGTCGCTTTTGGCTAAGCTTGCAAGAAATTTATACCTTGCAAAGTGGAGGAGAGTGGGTTACCCTCTCAAACCAAGCCATTAGACATACCCCTCATTTCATGGACTTGGGTCTCACGTACCAAGTGTATAACGAGGGCATCCCTTAGACACCTATATAGCCTAGATTAGGCGCCCTCCATCCATCTTTTTTTGTGGTGCATCGGTAAGCAGTTAGCCCTGGAAAGTTACTCACACCATGTTTCTAAGTCTGTTGAGATAGAGCTGACTATGGGCAAAGCTTTGTCCTCCATGGTAAGTGGTGCATAGGTGGTACATGACCTTGCATTCCTTAGCTATCCGCAGCTTAGTAGATAACATACTTGTGGGCCCATGAAAACGGATACACCCACCTAAATAAAATAGGTTGTTGATGTGTCTAATGTGTTTTCTTGTGCAAAACTAGTGAATATCCTTACATTTGTCAGCTAAACCAAAGTGTTTGCTTTGTTTGTTGAATCCTCCTGAATCCTTGAACCAATCTTGCAAACAAGTCCTTGAACGTCCAAACCTTAAACTTACAATCAAACCAAAACACCGCACTTTGAAGAGACCATAGATGAATCCTCTTGCAAAAAAGTTGAAATCATTCCAAGCCTATTTGTCTAAGTCATAGTTTCATACCTCATCTTGTGCGGAATCCATTTGCCTAATCATAGTCTCATACCAAGCCTGCCAAGTCCAAATCTGCATCCTAGCTCATAATTGCATCCAAATATTGTGTCATCCTTGATCATTTCCACCATGGACCCTGGTTTGAGAACTTTATCATGCAAGCTAAAACACCTAGCCCTATTACCATCCATGAAGCCAATGCGAAACCCAAAATCACTATCAAGGCAAGCCCTCAACCTATTTATTCATTAGATCAAGTCTTCAATCCAAATCAAATCAACAATCCCTTTGCTGATGATGATGATGATAGTCTTGTAGATCAAGATGAATATCCTTATGACAATAGCTTTGATGATGAGATTATTGCACACAAACTTGCTATAAACTTTCATCCCTCACCCAAAAATATACAAGATCCTTCCAATCAAGAACCAGTTAGCACTAGCCATTATGTCAATCCTATAGACATATCCATTAGTCATCCTTATGATACCTTTGACAAGGGAAGCACTACTTTAGATCAAGGTCCTTATACCCAATCCATATTTCCAACTTCAACCTCATGACCTTGTAGCCTCCAAATCCTATGCAAATTCTCCATCTTCACAATCCTTACATTTGAACTCATTCCATCAATCGGTCCAAACCTCTAAACCACAATCCAAACCCACCACATCCAAATCATCCTTTTCGGATTTACTCCGAGGACTACTAGCAAAGGAACAATATCAAATTAGAAAGCATAAAGCCAATGAGTGTACTTCTCCCAAGTCTATCCGAAAGTTACATAGTGTTATGCCTATCCATCAAATGCCACCATGCAATCAAAAGCCTGACAACATGCCCATCTATTATCAAGTGCCATCATGTAAAGATCTTATCAATCCCCTACATGTTTATCCATCAAACACCATCAAGTAATCCAATGCCTATCAAGCCTATTAAAGAGTCTCTTACCATAAGCTTAAGTCAAAATCCATCATACAACCATGTTGTTGATGATTCAAAACCTATCAAGCCCATCCAAGAAACTTTTGTTTTCATCCAAACTCAAGAGCTATGTCAAGAATCAAATCCAAAGCAAGATCAAATGTACACTCAACCAAGTCAAGATCAAATTATCCAAGATCAAACTAGCCAAGCCACCCCTATCTATGATCAAGAGCACCAAGCCAACCCCGTCATCCAACTTTATGCTATCCATGATCAAGAAATTCAAAATAATCCTATCGACTATCCAACTAGTCCTATTCATCATCCAACAACAATCATTTCCCAAGATGAGACACTTGGTCCCCATGAAAACATAGACAATCAAATAAATGACTTGGATCATATCACACAAAATCCCAATGAGCATAGTAGTCATCAAGATTTTAATCACATTAAGCATGAGGACAAGCAAATCACACCGGATACCATTGGGCATTCAAATGATCAAGGAATGCTAAACATAAACAATGATCAAGGTACAACAAGTGTACACAATGAGCCAGCAAAGGAATCTTATCAAATTGGATCTGCCACCTTCATGAAGTCAAACTCACTCATAGAGGAAACAATAGCAAATTTTGATTGTTATCGGCAACATATCGATGAGCTAGCATCATGTTTCAAGAGCAACAAGTATCCTATTGCAAACAACATATGTAAAAGCATGGATTATAATGGAAAATGATTGGGCCTTCCTAAGCAAGGCATCCTTGAGCCTATCTCAATCCACATCAGTCATGGTCGAGGCATAGAAGATCCATTATCTAAACAATATAATGGTCTTAGTGATACTTCAACAATCACTAAGGCAACCTCATCCAATGAGAGCATTGAGATAGGGACCATTCATAGCCCCTACAATAAGCTTGCTACCAACAATCCTTCCACCTCCACTATCCATACCATTAAATCTTATCTTCCACATCCTCAATCCAATTTGGACCAACAAAATTGGAAAGCATACAAAGCAAAAGCTCCAAGTCAAACATCAAAGGCGAATAAATCCAAAAATAAGGAAAACACATAAAAGCAATATGTATCCCAAAACAAAATGGACCAATCAAATTAGACAAAGCAAAGTATCCAAATCAAGCAAATACTCAAAATCAAAGGATACACCATGCATATAATAGGTGTCCACCGCCTCTTGGATTGTATAAGAATGTTGGTCCTAATCGCCATCCTAATCCCACATCCAAACTGCATAATCCAAAATATAAATTTCAAAATCCACCATCTCAAGTATGGTGAGTCAAAAATTTGCCAACGCAATCTAAATCTCTAACCTCGCCATCTAAACCCAATAAACCTCAATCACCTAAATCCACATCTAACATCCCCCATCCAAATCCAAAATCGCACCTAAAATCAAAAAATTCCACATCCCAAAGCCACTGTATTGTAGCCGCAATGCTTCACTATAAGGGCTATGATGGTTCCCTATCGAAATGTAAACATTCAGACAAGGCCAACTTAGTTATCAATGAGGATCACACCAACATCAATGGATTGTACAAGAGCGCTTTAATCCTGACGAAGCAGTTACTTTAGGCAAGTCACTACTGGCATGTTATGACATTAGCATCTACATCGACTATCTCAAACAAACAGGGACTTGCGAAGATCCTTTGAATATCAAGTTATCAATGCTATCCAATCAGCAAAACAAATCAAAAAGAGCAAAAAGAGCAAAAAGCAAAAAAAACAAAATAGTAAAGAGAAATCATTCGTCCAATGGTGAAAACCATTTTTATGGCGCCTTCGATAAGTACCATGATGAAAACCCATTCATGAGCATCATGTGTAAATCGATTGTCTACATATCTTGCACTTGGATGAGAATGAACTCCTGAAGGGTCAATTTATAGACTTCCAGAAAGGAGGATCGATGGTGGAGATCTGATGACAGATGGACAACTCAGATCGAGTTGGTTGGGTAGTCGGAGGATGGAGGGAGGAGATAAATTGGGATTCTTAATTGATTTATTGATTTTTGGGAGATGGTTATGGAATGGGTGGATGAGAATAAAAGATATTTTAATTTATTTTATTCATTTTCAGGTGTTGCATATGTTGTCATTGGTGTCAAACGAGTGGATGCCAAAGGAGTGGTGATCAAAGGAGGTGTGATGTGAAAGATATGGTGATGAAAGACATGAGTATGCTGTTGGATCAGCATCTGTACACAGTTGTACCTTATCTTCTAAAGTTCATGAACAAATGAAGGTTGTCAACGTATGTTGATTGATGTCTTGCCTTGATAATATGAAGTCATTGTTACATGTATTGCCACTCAGCATTTCATGGGATATGAAGACAATTGTCTAAATCATCAGAAGGTCAAAAGCACAGGGAATTACACTGCAGAAGCACAGGAGATTGTACCGCATTTTACCGCAAATGAAGATATGACCTTGCGGATTGTAGGATAGCTAAATATGGCTATGAGGTATGCATGATCCAAGTTTCAGAGCATAAAAGTTACCGCAGAGTTTTTCAGAGTTAGCAGAGTGAGAACAAGTCATGTACTTGTGAAAGGTCATCAAAGACAAAACTGAAAGGCACTGCATTTCACCGCATCTACATATATGACTTGGCGGTTTGAAGATTAAGTAAAGCAAAGGTACTAGATTGACATACTCAAGGTTCAAAGGATACAAAGTACCGCAAGTGTGTTTTTCGTTGTTCTAAGTTAAGACAGTGTAACTAGATAGTGTAAGGGATACCGGCATCAGTGTTTGATTGCTTGCGCCAGCAAACAGAAGCATGAACTTGTAAGAGGAATGCATGAGAAGGTTTTGCAAGTCATATTGTTTGCGGCTTGATCCGCATGATGATATCTCACTTCTCCAGTACTGGAGCTAAAGCATGAGAGGATAAGTAGCTGCAGAGCCGACATGGTGTGTTTGAGTGATTGCAGCATGTGTGTGGAAGCATGCGCCAGGAGGAAAGGTTGGGAGAAGGTAAAATGGGTCCAATTGATCCTTTGGTATGAACCGCATAATGAGATTTCATTCCTACATTACCACAAATGATTTGGGAGCTGACAAGCAAGGCCAATTACACGTTTCATGTTACACGTTACATTTAGGCCTACAAAGATGATGTTTAGAAGGCTTGCGGAGGATATATATCAAGCATAGAAGATTGTTTCAAAGGGTGTGAGAGTGTGCGAAAAAGATGAATGATCCGGAAATTGAGAAGTAACTCTGGAAGTTATGATGAATGATCCATAACAGAGCTAGTATTGTATTGTGGAGGTGTTTTGAGCCTGGAAAGCAGCAGAGATGTTTGAGCAAAGGTGTTGAAGTCATTGAGAATATGTCAAGGATGTCAAAGCTTTACTAGAATTGATGTTGCGGAGGTTTTTGAGGTATCAGAATCAGTCAAATGATCAAGATGATAGCAGAGAGGATAATGCGGAAGTGTTAAGTCATTGAGAATATGTCAAGGATGTCAAAGCTTTAGCAGAATTGATGTTGCTGACGTTTTTTGAGGTATCAGAATCAGTCAAATGATCAAGATGAGAGCAGAGAGGCTAATGCGGAAGTGTTAAGCTGTTGAGAATATGTCAAGAATGTCAAAGTGTTAACAAATCGATGTTGCGGAGCTAATTGATCTATCAGAATCAGTTGAATGTTTTAGAGCAGAGGTTGGAGCCTCATCTTGTAAGTGTTGTAGCACTTCAGGGAGTTGGTGCCTCCTTTGGGTTGGTGCCCATAAATATTGTATCAGGGAATTGGTGCTTCCTTTGGGTTGGTGCCCATAAACTTTGTAACAGGGAGTTGGTGTTTCCTTTGAGTTGGTGCTCATAAAACAGGGGATTGGTATCTCCTTTGGGTTGGTGCCCATAAAACTCTTTGTAATACTTCATTTTATTTGTGAGGCTAGATTTGGACAGTAGATCCACGCAGTTGGCTCACCGTGGTTTTTCCCATCTTGGGTTTCCACGTAAATCTGGTGTTATATGTGTATGTGCTCATTTGCTTCATGTGGTTTGAATGTTTACATTGATTGCATCTAAAGGAAAAAGAAATTGGATATATACTAATTCACCCCCCCCTTACTATATCTGTGTGTTCAACATCAGGTAGTTATGAGAAGATTTAATTAATTAAATTAATTAAATCATGTGGAAAGGGGTCTAGGACTAGAGAAAATTTTTAGGTTTCTACAACAACCACCTTACTTTAAAAATTTTATTGTAACATCAAGTTTATGTTTATTGCCAGGGTGCCATTAGATTTGTATTGGTTGTTATGCAACCTATTGAAGTTAAAAATTTGGCATATTTTTTGAGGTTTCATGTCCCTACAATACATGTTCAAAGAGCAAGGGAAGAACTATGTAGTATAGATTTTAGGACATACAACAGGGCAAACATCATCAGTAGTTGTCCACTAGCCATCCAGGCGAACTAGTGATTTAGTTAGAGATATATTTCATAGTTATCAGGAGATGGTACAGGTACTAGTAAGCCATTTTCAAAAAAGTTGGAGATGGGTTATATAATCATACAATGGATATGCAACTTTAAAGAATGTAAAGACTATAATGCTTTTTTTTAATAGCCTTTTAAAGTATTTAAATAGATGTCAAGAAAAGGAAAGATTAATTATATTGATATTTGAAAATCGTCATCATGATATAAAAAAATTTAAATCATAATCACATGGAGACGACAGACAAAGACGGGAATGCCATTATTTTAAAAACATGGTACAAGGGTCCTTGGAGATGACTATATTTTCAATCAACTGATAAAACTTCAATGCATGTGCACATGTTAAATCTTATTATAGTTTCTCTTTGTACTAGTACAGTATTACCTCTTTGGTAATTGAAAAGAAAAATTTCTACTACAAAAAATAGAAAATTATGAGTCTTATAATGGATTTCTTTAGTTTTTTTAGCTTTTGTCAACCACATTAGCACTTTAGGAAAACCCGTCATTTTAATTTATATGATATTTTTGAGAAACCCCTATAGGAAGTTTCACAAATTTTAAGGGATGCTTCTAGGAGACGTTTAGAGAAGTAAAGGAACTTCATCTGAAGCCTCCTAATGTCTGGAGATATCCCCATATGGGTCTTCAACACACGGATGCATTTCCAATACGGACAAGTACCAAGGGTCTGTTACCAAAAATATGAAAGATATATTATTGAGATGTTCAGATTCTTACAATGAGAGAGCGAATGCTCTTATATAGAAGATACACGAGACGAAAGCCTGAAAGCTAGCAAAAAGCACTACCTAACAAAGCAATATTGCTAAAGATGGAAAAACCTATCTAAAAGGAGAAAAACAAGGAGCGAACTTAGAAGTAACCATTAATATTATCTTAATAGCCCCCCTTAATGGTTACTGCACTAACTAAAAACAGAGTTGCCCCCCCCCCCCCCCCCCCCCTGAATGGTGACAACCGAAAAGGAGAAAGACTGGTCACAAGCAACTAAAATATCAGGCAGAAGAGATGGCCTAGAAGGCATAGAAAGCAGACTCCTTCTGCTCAATATGCTCTGCGACATGTGCTGATGGTGTTGATGCTTCAGACTTGGACTGTTCAGTAGCCAAGCGTTTCCGGCAATCCTTTTTCATATGGCCAAACTTGTGGCAGTAATTGCACTAGATGTACTTCTTGGAAGGGTCATGTGACTGACCCTGACTGAATGGCTGAGAGGGCTGATTGAAGCCCTGATTCTGTTGAAAGGACTTGGCAGTAAATGCCTGTTCCAAGGAGGAGGAAGTAGCACTGCTACCGAACTGTTGTTTCCATCGATCCTGCTGCAAAAGTTTGTTGCATAGATCTGAAAACTTCAAAGAAACATTAGTTGAAGTAATGTTAAGAGTTTCGATAAAGTGCTCGTAAGCAGATGGTAGGCTTTTCAAAGTGATGACTACCATATCTTCCTCGTCCGTGTCTCGACCAATTGCCGTCAACTGATCACGAATGTCCTTGATTTTAGTGAGATGCTCCTGTAGAGACATTTGTTCATCCATCATGATCGAGAAGAGCATGTTCTTTAAAAAGAATGCAGGGCTCTTGTCAGACATTTCATGAAGATCCTTCAACAGATCCCAAATTTCTTTTGCAAATTTCCCAGACGGAACCTGAGCCAGCTAATCATCGGTCACGGATAACTTGATAAGCATCACCACTTCACGATTTTGCTCATTGTACTTTTCCTGATCTTTACCCGGCAGTTGAGGACGTGTAGTTTTCCCCAAAACTAGCTGGTCAAGACGCCGATATTTGAAGATAATCATCATCCGCTGCTTCCAAGTGTTGTAATTCTTGCCGTTAAATTTCTGACTGCTCTCCAACAGAATGTTGGTCAAAGATGCCATACTTCACGTTTCTCCGAGACACGAAAAGAAACGAATTATAAGTGGATGGCACAAATACTGAAGCAGACAGACGGCACTGAGAGGGAAAATAGAACTGAGTCATAGATTACGGAGCACAGATTCTGAAAACACGGAATAAAGTTGAGATATAGAAACAGAGGCACGGATCTCAAGATAAATTCGAATCACGGATTTCAAGGTACTGATCTCGAGAGTATGGAATGCAGGAGCTCATATCAGTTGAACACGGATTTCAAGAAAAGATACCGAGACTGCGGAAATCATGATTACAGATATCAAGACTAAAAGCAAATTATATCTGCTTTGTGATGATAGAGTCGATCCCGGCCTAGGGATTTGGAGTTGCTAGTCGCTAGCTGATGCATGAGAGACCACAGACTGCTTGATCCAAGGCGCACAACACAATAATTTTAAATAACTCCCGATCGAAGACTTGTGGATGGCAAGAGGAAACCCATACAGAACCCCAAATAAAAGAGACCCCAGATTTTTGTAGCAGACAACAGAAACCCACAAAAACAGGAGGCAACGGCAACCACAGATTTAAAGGAGCAACTAAATCCTTCGAATCAGCTTAGAATCGAGTGACATCTCACATGCTGATGGAGAAGCTTCAAATCACGACCTTGCAGATATATACAGATATGGCTCAATCTACAAATCGTGAGTAGAAGAGAAAAAAAAAACGCAGCACATAGAAAAATCCGTAGATTTTCACTCCGCCAATCACAAAAATCAGTGAACAGAGATAAACCGCTGGTACAGATCAACAACGTCAAAAGAAGGATTCGCGGCCATGAAGGAGGAGGATTCAAAAGCCCTTCGAAACACGGAAACGTCGATCATAAGAGAAACAAAAATATGTCACTAAAAATCATGAGGAAGGAATAAACGACGCCGCCAGTTTGCCGATACAAAACCAGAGAGAATGCAGAGGAACCTTAAGAAATTGCGAATGATCTTTGGAATTGTAGAAATGCCCTTGAACCGACGTCAAAGAACAAGCGGGAAGAGAAATATACGACCCACGAACAAACTTTCAATGGCGAACAGCAAAGAACCCATAAGATCGAACTAATCGGGTTCGAACGTGGCTCTTGATACCATGTTACCAAAAATATGAAAGATATATTATTGAAGATGTTCAGATTCTTACAATGAGAGAGCGAATGCTCTTATATAGAAGATACAAGAGACGAAAGCTAGCAAAAAGCACTACCTAACAAAGCAATATTGCTAAAGACGGAAAAACGTATCTAAAAGGAGAAAAACAAGGAGCGAACTTAGAAGTAACCATTAATATTATCTTAATACAGTCAAAGTGCAAGTTTCCTGGAAACTATGATATATTTTCAAGCCAAAACAAGACTAGTTTGTAATGTCCCCATTTCCGGCATGATCACCTAACAAGAGTCTGGGTTAGCCTATCCTCATTCTCGTAGGCTAATTCATCAAACAAGGGAATAATTTGGTTGAGCTTTGGTGGAAAATGGCTTGGAGAAGATAACGTTGTTCAGAAGCTTGGAGAATGGAAAGTTGATTTATGAGGCTCAGCTAATTTTCCTAGCATTGGCGAAGTTGGAAAATGAATTTATGTATTTTTACATTAATTATCAAAAAGACAAAAATAATAAAATAATTGCTTTTGAAATTGGGCAACCCATTTGGAGAATAAAATAATATTATTTTATTTGATGTCTAGCGCCACATTGAAGAAAAATAATTAAATAATAATATTTTATTATTATTTAATTGGAGCGCTCATGATTGTGGAAAATATAAATAAAATATTATTTTCTTTTGGAGCGCTCAACTTGGAGAAAAGGAAAAATAAAATAATAATAAATTATTTGAATTTGGGTGGCCTCATTGGGAGAAAAGAAAATAAATAAAATATCGGTTTTTGGCCGACTTGGAGGGAAAAGATAATTCAAATCTTTAAAGAAAATAATTCAATGATGTCTAGCGCCACATTGAAGAAAAATAATTAAATAATAATATTTTATTATTATTTAATTGGAGCGCTCATGATTGTGGAAAATATAAATAATATATTATTTTCTTTTGGAACGCTCAACTTGGAGAAAAGGAAAAATAAAATAATAATAAATTATTTGAATTTGGGTGGCCTCATTGGGAGAAAAGAAAATAAATAAAATATCAGTTTTTGGCCGACTTGGAGGGAAAAGATAATTCAAATCTTTAATTTGAATTTGTCGGCCTATCTCGGAGGAAAAAGAAGATCCAAGTATAAAAGAAGGTTGACGGAGCTTCATTTGGCATCGCGAACTTTTGGTAACTTTGGCATTTTGCTTGGCAATTGTATTGCAAGACTTTCCAAGGATGAAAACCCTTGTGGAAGGAGGTGTATTGGACGAAAACCCAATTACATCTTGGAGGTGGATTCATACGGAGTTCACATTTGCGCTTCATTGGAGTATTCAAAGATTGATTGAGCATTCAAGAGATATCTTTCATTGCAGATTTGAGTTACATTGTTGAAGATCTTTGGCATCATTGAGAAGCATCATCATTGAAGACTTTTTCATGAGCTAGGAGTGATCGCCATTCATAGAAGAACCTTGAGCGCCATTGTAAAGGAGGTCATGGCTGTTTGGTTTGCATATTCCGTGAAGACTTGTTGCAGATTTGTCAGATCAGCAAGCTTTAACAGCCATAAACCCTAGTCGCTGCCCACCTTGGTGATAGTTATCCTTGCCTTTGGAGCGATTACACTTTGGAGGAAATCGCCACTGTTGTTGGGACTGCATTTGATTATTTGGTGTCTCATTAATCATCATCAAAAAGGTCAATCTGCATGAGGACTGAATTGAGGATCTCACAAGTGGTGATCTGCATTTATTGTTGTCTATTCACCATCGTAGGAGCAGCGACCAGCATTTGAGGAAGAGCGCTCAGCACTTGTGAAGGAGTGATCAGCATTAGAGGTCCTTTGTCATCATTGTGAAGGCCGATCAGATCTCAGAGAGGTTCGCCCACTTGTATTAGCATTGGACAACCAATTGGTATGTGATATTCATCATTCATCTCTGCATTTGTAAAAGCAGCCTATTGGTGTATGTTGGCTATGAAAGAGCCTTGCAAATTGATTTAATTGTGCCATTGATCAATCTGATTTTATAGCGGCAGTATTCTGATTTCATTTGTCATCATTTTTGGCTATCAACCAAGTGTGGATTTGTGTAATTCAACTAGGGTTGTTTGTACACTTTGGGCATATTGATTATGATATATTTTGCATGTAAAGTGGATGTGTTGATGATGTTTTTGTGACAACACAACAATAGAATAAAATGTTGAGTATCTTATCCTCTCTTGATCAAAGCTTCTTGAATGCTGAATTATATGATCAAACAAGAACGCTCCAAGGTTCCTTTGATGTCAGGTCTTGACTTATACGTGGATAGACTCAGTGAATGGATGTGATCTTGCTGGTAATTACAAAGGGACTTACGCTGAATTCCTCCTTCATGAACATGAATGTAATTCCTTGTTCCTTGGATGTGAATGAATGGAACTTTCTTAATCAAACATAAAAGAAATATCAAAAGATAAGGGTTTAGAGAAATCTAATCTAAGGTCAATGAGGCAATGATGTTGCATGCATAGACAAACTCCTTAATAAACCTAACTCCACTTCGCCAAGAATGCCTACAACTACATGGAGTAGGTGCAATCTCCTAAGGTTAGCGAATGGTTTTCAAATCATGAAAGCTCATATAAGCACCCATTGGACGGCACAACTCAAACAAGCATTCACAATCGAACTTAAACAAATTATGATGAAGCTCAGACTAGCTTTACACAACACTCCACCAACGATGGATGTCAAAAGCATGAGCTAAGAGTTGATCAAATATTTAATACATGTATCACATCAATGAACTACTACTTTACTTCTAATCTACTTAGAAACATCTCTCCATTTCATCAAAATACAAGAAACCATGTTATTCCACAAGACAACACTTAGCACCAAGCGAGCTCCAATGTCTTTGCATTAATCTTGAGAAATATTTACAACAATTTTCAAGCACTCTCAGAGAATTTCGAGTCTCTTCCTACTCTACTCCTCTACTCTACTAGGTACTAACTAACTGAGAACTCACTATTACAAATGAGGCAACAAGGCCTTTATATAGAGTTCCAGAATTACAATGAATGGCTTGGATTAATTCAAGTAGCCAAAGGCCCAAATCATGCCATCTCAGTAATTAGTTACAACAACTTGCTATTTTTAGTACATAAGAGAGGCAATGAAGGCATGTTTTTCAAGAAGATAAAGATGAAATGGAATCTTTAGAGCATCTTCCACATGGGCGTCCTCTTTGGCTTCTTGCTTGTTGTAAATACATTGAATGTAGTCAGGCGATGTGGCAACATTTGATTGGTGAGGATGATGCGCATGCCACGTAGGTGCCATCTCAACAACTCTTATGGATTCCAACAGTTAATTCAATTTGCTTTTTGAAATATTCCCAAATTGCATCATTTGTGTGATGTCTTCGAATGTGACCGCTTTGATGAACTTGAATGTTTGGGATGTATCCTTGTTGATTTCGCCTTATTCTTTTGTAAGTCGGATGTGTATGATACATGTTGCTCATTTGCCTAACTCTGTGATACTTCTTCTCTTGGCAGGATATACGTCTTCATTGGATACTTCTTCATGGAGAGTAGAGTAGATGATGGTGCGTCTTTCATAACACAGAGTAGGAGACTTCTCTCGAAGACTTGAAAATTCAGGAAGAGTTCGAGGTTCGATGGATGGATGTCTTCTCTTAATGCAGATGATGATGAAGTGTTCCGATATGATGTTCTTGAAGTACACCCTTGGAGTGGTAACGTGATGTCACCTCTGCAGTGACTGCCTCCTATCCTCATTTCTCACTTGAAAGTGATTCCAAGCGCCTTGCTCCTTGATTGACTTCTCAATTCCATCCACGCTCCTGCAACAAAAAGAAAGCAACGTATTAAACTATTGATAAACACAAAGGAATCACTTTGAACATTCAATAGCCTTTCCAAGTCTAAGCGCACATCTAGGTCTGTGGAGATACAAAAGTGCGCCTAGCATCAAATGGCCTTATATTCATCATTTTTATGATCTCAAACAATTAAAGATGTCTTAAAACAATTCTCCCTCCCAAGCGCTCACTTAGTGATGTGAATACATGCATTCTTATTGAGGCGCAGATTTAGGTTTATACAGAGGCCAAAGTGCGCCTAAGTTAATGCATTTGGTGACTTCAAATTCATGTGGGTGCTTAAAGTTGCTTAGTTTTAACCAAGTAAGGTCTCTCCAACACCGATTCAAGCCTTTACATTTGAGGCACACATTGATGGTTGAACAAGTGGAAAAATGCGCCTTGCATACTAGGGCTTACTTTTTTGGTATCCTAATGGTTTCAAATTCATGCTTAAATACTCAGGCAACTCTCCATTACTAGGCGCCAAAATGATGTTCTATAAGTGACAAAGTGCGTCTAGCCTTCATAAAGCAATCTTAGGTCAGTTTGAACCCTCAGTAGTTCTCCAAACGCCTATTTGTCAATGCCAGTGATGATTGAACAAGTCTTAACTCAAGGCGCATATTTAGGTCTCTACAAGTCAAGAAATGCGCCTAACACCTGAAGATGGATTTCATTTCAACTTAAATGGTTTTAAGCTAGTTCATAGATGTCTAGATGATTCTTGCCTCAAGGTAACATCAAATTTGATGGTCTCAAGCCTCCCCTTACCAAGGCGCACTTTGATGATTCTCCAAGTGTGAGTTTGCGCCTAGGAATAGACAGATGTTCACTTCAACTTCTATTGATTCAAAACATGATGTAGACTCAAGGAGAAGTTCCAAACACCTAGATATCCTCAAAGCTCATGAAATCAATCATATTTTGACTTAGGTGCAAAAATAGGGTTCCGCAGGGGTTGAAATGCGCCTTAGGTTGGGAGAATGAATTTTGGACTTTGAGCAATCGAGGGTGTCTCTGGGAGGTTTAACTCTTCAAGGTGCAAGCTTTTCTATAACTTAGAACATCTTCCTCTCAAGGCACAAATTTGTGGCTCAACAAGTGATAAAGTGCGCCTAGACTCCCTGAAGCAATTTTGACCAAGTTTAAGCCTTAAATAGGTCTCCAAACACCAACTTATTATTTGTCAATGATGATTTCACAGGCTCCTACCTTAGGCCCACATTTGAGGTTGTGCAGAGGGTAAAATGCGCCTTGCCTTCTCTTGGTGATTTTCAAAATTTTCTAAGTTTTAAACACCTCATGTTGATCTTAGGCGCAAGATTGGGTCTTTGAATGATGTTTTTCCTCCACTAATCTTAGGCGCACTTTTAGGGTTCTTCAAGTGCAAATTGGCGCCTAGGTAACTTAGTCCATTTTCCTGCAAAATTTTCAATATCTAAGGCATTTTGAAAGTTAAAGCATCAATCTCATGCAGGATTCCACCTTAGGTGCACATTTGGGTTTCTAGATGTGTGAAATTTCCTTCAACAAGCCTAGGCGCATTTTGGAGGTCCTATAGATGGAGATTTGCGCCTAGAGTCCTCAAGGTATTTTCATGCAAGATTTTCTAAGTTTAAACCATTTTAAAGGTCAAAACATCATTTTCTATCAAGGTTTCAGGGTTTAAGACTAGTTATAATGGAGGCGCACATTCATGGTTCCACAGGAGCAAATTGGCGCCTTGGGTTATTAAGCCACTTCTTGCAATATTTCCTAAGTCTAAGTCACTTTGAGGGTCAGGATATCAACTTCTATCAAGGCGCCAAGGTTTAATGTTGCATTGAGCTTGTCATGATAGAAACCTCCTTCCAGATCACCGCCAGACTCCATCATAAAAAGTCCTAAGACATCATCCAAGACCGAAGGCAAAACATCGGAGCTCAAAAAAGGGGGTCCCCATTTGCAATGGGGCGATGTGTGATTAGGTCACAACAGGATGAAATAAATATATGTTCAGATATGAGATAACAATTATCAGAATTCAGTCCTAGGGTTTCAAGTTTGAAATTTGAAATTCAGAAATTTTAGCCAAAACCCTAGTTCGGGACATTACAATGGTGTCAGAGCTTGGATCCTGCCAGCCTGGAGGGTTTGGGAAGTGATGGAAGTTAAGTCTTATCCAATAGCATTCTTGAGTATAAGATTCGAAGTTAAATCCTCCTACACTTGGATGTGATTTGACTCAATTCTATCCTTGCATGTTATGTGGAAAAGGATTTGACCTATCTTTATGCAGTTGTGAATCATGGGTTCCAAAGTTGATGAGGATATATTGGTTGCTTATGAAAGGTACCTTACACTTCCGCAAGAAGTTAGAAATGATCTCTCCTTCAGTTGCTACTTGGAATGTTGGTCGGACAGAAAGAAGCAAAAACAAGAACAAAGACCTAAGAAGCATCATGAGAGTCCAAGTGTTGAAGACATCATGAACAATTTTACCCAAATAAGGCGAGATCTTATGCAGTCACAACGGAGTTTAGCCCATAGCTTGCAGCAGTATGAAGACTCCCTATCAAGACATTCTAAGCACTACTCATCCACATCTACAAATGAATTATCCAGAAATCTCTATGATGAATTTGACAAGGGTAATGATTGGGAGAATGGTAAATCAGCAATCATTGATCAGCCTATAGGTGAACAAGGTTCTAGAACAACCATGGAAGAAAAGCATGTTGAAATTGTCCAAGAGGTAAAAGAAGTGTTTCCTTGTAATCAGCCACATGAAGACATGGGTTCTACCAACGTGAAATAACCCACCCTGTTCTGTGTTTAGTTTTTCTAATCTGGGTCTGATTTTTTCTCACTGTTTGAAGGGTTTTTTGTAGTTAAGTTGTAACCTGCTTTCGTTTTGGTGTTCTTCCCATAACATAACAAACATGCATACATATATTTTGCAAATAACGAAAACAAGAGATACCCAGATGTTCTATTGCAATGGAAATGTGCTAAATAACCATAACATCAAATACCCATATGAAGAAATGTCAAAAATATCAAAAATATCAGAGCTCCTCGAATTGCAGTATGTCACTTGCAATGTGGTCTCTAATACCCCTCTGCAATTATGGTGTCAATAAACTGAAGATAACTCCTTATAAATCCTTCCGCAACTGGTCTCCAAACTCTCAAACTGCATGAAAATGAAGCACAAATACAGCCACTGAGTATAGCTGCTCAAAAGCACCCTTGGGTGGTCTCTCACACCTATGGAATGCTGCTACTAATGGAGGTTTCCGTCTCCAAAAGCCATGGATGGTTTCTTCAAACCCTTGTTCTCTTTTGCAGAGCAAAATATCATAGCAATGTAATTGTCGTGAATGAATCCTTCTCTTCATTTTTGGCTTTTATATTTCCGTCCAAGAGGGTCGACCACATAAGGAGAAATAAACATTATAAATTCACTTTATTTTTCCCTCAGCGGCGTCCAAGTCCCAACATGGGACTTTTATTTACAATTTATATTTTTTCTTAGTCACTAACATTAGCATTATAAAGTCCAAATATTAAATATACAATATTAACTTACGGACTTTAAAATGAATGGCCAAATGAACTCAGAATCCAATGAGCTATAGACCGTTAGAAAGGTCTATCCGAAACGCTCCACCTCCAATCTTGAATTTCCCCAAATGGTCAAAACCCTAACTTACTAAAAATAGTAAGTTCTAGCCAAAAGTGTCCAAAACCATCCGACAAACACTCCAAGAGTTCCCTAACCATGCTGGTTAGTCTATAGGAACCAAGTATAGACTAACACCGTCTAGGAAAGGGGACATTACACGATGGTCCATTTCTAGAGTATAATGTTACCGCCATAGAAGCAGAAATCGCCAAAAAATCGCGATTTTTTGTAAAAATCGCGAATCGCCAGGTTAGGCGATTTTTTACCCTAAAAAATCCCTATTTTTTGTATAAATCGCAGGCGTCTAGGGTTTTTTGAATGATTAGCGGGCGTCTAGGGTTTTTTGTATTGATTTCGCCTGCTGTTCTATATTTTTATCCCGTAATTCCGCCGGTATTTAAACGATCTGAGACTGTTCTCACATGATTTTTTAGGGCAAGAACAACCGACGAGTTTAGAAAATTTTCCGGCATGAATTTTATTATGGCGTGCAACAATTTTTCGAGCATTATAATTCTCTCAAATAGAAGTTCGAAATTTTTCCGACGTGAATTTCATTACGGTGCGAGACAAATTTTCGAGCACTATAATGCTCTCCCAACAAGTTTCGAAATTTTTCCGGCGTGAATTTTATTACGGCGTGAGACAGATTTTCGAGCACTGTAATGCGCTCCCGACGAGTTCAAAATTTTTCCGGCGTGAATTTTATTACGGCGTGAGACAAATTTTCGAGACCTGTAATGCTCTTGTTCCGGCATGAATTTTATTACGGCGTGAGGCAAATTTTCGGGCACTGTAATGCTCTCGTTCGAGAGCATTACAGTGCCCGAAAATTTGCCTCACGCCGTAATAAAATTCACGCCGGAAAAATTTCGAAACTCGTCGGTTGTTAAAACTCATATGATTTATTAAATATATTATATATTATAAGTATTTATTATTTTATTTATAATATTTATGTTATTAAGTATATATATTATAATAATATAATATTATATATTATATTATTAATATTTATTAAAATATAATAATATATTCTGATATTTATATATTATATTATTAGTAATTATATATTATAATATTAAAATATAATATTTATTATTTTATTATAATATTAATATCATTAATATATAATATTATTTGAATTTATTATTCTATTATAATATTTATAATATTATAATATAATATTTATACAATTAATCTACATTTTTCTACATTAATATATTATAACAATATAATATTATATATATTATAATATTAATATTTATTATAAATATCATAATATATTATAAATATTATTATATTTAATATTATATTATTAATAATTATATATTATATTATTAAAATATAATATTTATTATTCTATTATAAAATTTATATCATTTAAAAAATAACAGGGTTTGGTATTTTTCTATGTTTTTTGGGAGATCCAATTTTTTCGCGATTTTTTCCCGATTTTTTCACGATTTTTTGAAAAAATCTTATACTTTTGATTTACCGATTTTTTTCCCAAACGATTTTTGCTTCCTTGGTTACCGCACTATCTTTACATCAAAGTGGCAAGGAAGGTGATGAGCAAATTAACTTGGGTACGTTGGATCAAACCCCTTTTACATGGCATGATGGAAATATTCAATTTAGGATTGAGGAAGATGATGTAGAAGGCTGCGTGGAAAAGAACATTATTTCAGATTTGAAGGAAGACCTAACCCATCAAGAAGACTTCAAGGAGATTGTGGGATATGATGCAGCCCTAGGTTCAAAACAGAAATTTGATGAAGAAGGTGACAAATCAGAAAAACAATCATCTATGGCCGTCACACCTATGAGGTGGTTTTCACATGAAAATGCAAATTTCAGTTTTGGGATGGACGAAACAACTTTTGGAACAGTAAATGAGGGTATGCATGTGTAATGTCCCCTTTTGTAAATGCCCGGGTATGCATGTGTAATGTCCCCTTTTGTAAATGCCCTGGTTTTTGCCCTAACATCACAATTCCAAACAAAGCAAGAAATGAAATAGAGTTAGTGATATCATTTACCAATTTAAATTGTTGAACAAGATAGATCCTGGCTGAGACCCTACAATCATGTTAGATAATCATTGAAAGCATAATCCATAAAATAGATCTTTCCTGCTAGGGTTAGGAACATTATCTTAATCATATGATATACCTGATTCATTAATGGAGTCCAACCAAAAAAAAGGTTTAGGATAAGGGGGTATGATAGGGTGCCTGAAGTGATCCTCTACCCTAGGCCCAGGAGCGGATATACCATCCCTCTTGGCCTCATGTGGCCCTTTGCCATCCATATGAGGGGGTGTACCTAGTGAAGAATCCTATAGCCGTTCCCCCTCATCTTACCAACCTTTTTCTCCTCCTTATGATTGGGGCTCCTTAATCCAATAGCCAAACCTAAGGAGGCATCATATGGTGCCTGAAGCAATCCTCTACCCTAGGCCCAAGAGCGGATATACCATCCCTCTTGGCCTCATGTGGCCTTCTGCCATCCATATGAGGGGGTGTACCTAGTGAGGAATCTTATAGCCATTCCCCCTCATCTTACCACCCTTGGTTGCTTGATGAGAATTAAATACATCCAAATTCATAACAATAAATATATCATTAGACACAACAATCATGATAGAGCATAACATAAGACTGCTATATTCTAAGATGCAAATATATTCTCCAATGTTGACTTCTTCCCTTGTCTACTGAGTGCAGTTAAGCTGATTTGATTGATTCAATAATAGAACAATAGAATGATAGAATAATAGAAGGATAGAATAGTCGAATGATAGAAGAATAGAAGAATAGAATGATCGAAAGAATGATAGAATTATAGAGTGATAGAAGAGTAGAATGATAGAATGAAGAATTATATAATAGAATGATGGAATAATAGAATGATAGAATAGGATGATATAATGATAGAAGAATAGAATGAAGGATGAATAATAGAATGATAGATTGATAGAATAGAATGATATAATGATAGAGGAATAGAATGACAGAATGATATAATAATTGAATAATAGAAAGATGGAATAATAGATTAAATAGAATGTGAGGAGGATAGAGTTATAGTATGATAGAATGACGGCAATAAATAATTCTCTCCTGCTATCAATTATGACATATATACTCCTTTGCTGATCTGTTCTTTTAACTCAGAAATATATTTCTTCCAATTGCTTTTCTGCTGTATGAAGTTCTCTTTCTTCTTTATCATCTCACACTCTTTCTTAATTTATAGCTTCTCAAGCTAGCGTCTATGGTGAATGGTTATGTCTCTTTCTAAATGAGATAACCCCTAGTTAATATGCACCTCCTCATAACAGATCGCTGCCCCTTCATAACATTTATCAAATCACACAACTTCTAAAATTAAGCACTGCCTTTTTTATTTCATACAAATCGCTGCACACTTTTTTCTTAATCACATCTCTTGATAACATTTATATTATCCTTAGCGTATTCTTTCAAGGGGAGTCAACCACTTTTTGTGAGTAATATAAACTTTAATCTCATCATTTGATTGGCACTTTATGGGAGGTTGGCCACTTAACCAAAATCTTGAGTCGGCCAACATATGAGTCTTTTAATCTTTTGAGTCGGCCATGTTTTGGTAATTTCATTTATTAATTTGTATTTCTATATAGCACCAATGGCGCCAAGACGTATGAGTCGGCCCCTTAGAGAATTTAAATAATATTTAATCTCCTTTTGGTGCCAAGGTATATCTAACTTGTCTTCTATTTATTAGTAGCTGCTTAGTCGGCCAGCATAAAAGAAAAAATGGAACATTTCATGGGACATGACAGCATGAAAGGATGGTCATGAGGCAAAGCTACATACAAGGTATGTCATTCCATAGTAAGTGCGACGATCCTTGTTTCATGCACATGATCACATTTGATGACTTCCTATTGAAGTTGTATGAGAACCACTTGATCGAAGAGCTGATCATAAAGACTAAGGGCTGGCCTAGTAAGAGGATCCTACAGTTTGATAATGTATGGTTTGTCATAGACATAACACCTTGGAGTTGGTTTGAAATTATGGGACTCGCATACAAGAATGAACCAATGATGTTGAGGGCTAGTGATAACAATGCAACACCTAAAGAAGATGAAGTTGTACTCGCATTTTTTCAGCGGGATGAGGATTCACTTCTTGCATCAGCCAATGAGGAGTACATGTGTCTTCCTAATGACCACAAGGAAGAAGGGCTTGCCGTCACAGAATGTACCAAATCAGAAATGATTGATCAATCTTATGACAGTGGTGTTGTCCATCATAATGAAGACAGATAAGAAATGTTGCATGAAGATTTTGAGTCTCATAAGTCACATCACTTGGAAGGACAATTGAAGGTGAATGATAGTCAGACTGTGGCAGCCCTAACTCACTTCGATGATATCCATAAGATGATGACATATTTGTGTTGGAAGGCACTAACGGATCATGAAGGTTTTGAAGGAGGTATATCTCTTGATGACTTGCACAAACTCAAAGAGGCTTTGGTGGTAGTGAAGTCAAACTACTTACACTTACTTGCTGATAGAGATCATCTCCTCACACTTGGTGAGATATACTCGGATGCTTTGAGAAGAAAAGAAGATGAGGTGGACAAGCTCACTCTTGAGCTTAAGGATACAGTGGATTCATTGAAAAGCACTCAAAGGACTCTTCAAGAATTAGAAGAGCATGAGGATAAGCTCTATTGGAAGATGAAAACGAGCGGAGACATGGAGGAAGAACATAGAGGATCCAATGATGAAGTCATGAAGATAAAAGAGATCTATACACATGAAGATTTAGCTTGCAACCATGGGACAGAAGTTATGGCACATAACACACTTGATTTTCCATGGGATACATCCCTTGGACCAGCACTAATTGATGAGCACTCATCCATGGAAGAAGAAGAGGTAAGGATTGACTTTCTGGGTAACAGCAGTCCCCTACCTTCACAAAATCATGACATGGCAGCCAAAAGGATAGAGGTCTGATTCAGATTAGAGGCAAGTGATTTTCAATTAGAACCACCTTTTGGATCTGCACTTGTAAGAGAACATGAAGCCAAGGAAGAGGACGTGATTGAGGAGCTAGAGGACGGCATGAAAAGATTTGCCAGCAGGTCTGATTTTCTGAGTCATGACAGCGGTCCTATTCCTTCATTCATAACAGCCACTTCACATAAAGAGAATGAGGTAGAAGAATCTTCCAAGGTTGGCACTCGCGATTTGGGTGTGAAGCAAAAGGTATTGAAGTTTCAAGCCACAAGAAATCTGAATTTGTTCATCATACCTTGGCGGATGTCAAGAGAACTCAAGACTTGTGTGACGGATGGCTACAAAGAACAAAGGAGGCTAAGATGTTGGCGGCCCAAGCAAAACAGCACTTTCAAGAGGTCAAGGAACGTTGTAACCAGCTAGATCAAGCAAAGAGGCAAAGGGAGTCACACCTTAGATCTCTATTTTTTCCAAGGGAAGAATGCGTAGTGGTGGAGCACGCAAAGGAGAAGTCCCTTGAGGAGAGCAAGCAAGAAGGGTATGCAGATTTGAATGAAGACACTATGGAAAGGTATGATAGCTGTTCTGATTTTCTGATTCGGAACAACGGTCTTTGGGATTTGCATAATCCTACTCGTGAGGATGATAGTAAGAAGTTTTCTTCTATTGTTGGCACTCAATTGGGAGACAAACATGAGGTCTTATTTGTGTGTCCAAGACACAAGAGGACCAAGTTAGTCCAGCATGTCATGGCAGAGGCAAAGATGATTCAGAACATGTGGCATATGAGGAATGAGCCTTGTATGGTGGCCAAGCAAGTGGAGCAATCAGGTTTGAAGTATGATTCAAAATTCTTTGTTTGTTCACATCGGCATTTGGTGTCACTTCTTTGGGAGAGCCATTTGAATAGTCATATCATACACTTGGATGGCATTAGGGAGCATACACTGTGTGGATCAACCACTAGTGTTATGACTACATATGTAGATGTTGATATGGGAGATACAGATTTGGGTTGGTCTTTGATCATTCATAAAGCACTTGAGGAGTTTGCTTGTGATGAGTCTCATCTTGTCAATGACTCTTTGGTAGAGTATGTAGTTGCTCTATTTCAAAGATTTGTGATGCGTGCCATGGAGGCACTTGCATGTGATTGGCATATTTTGGAGATGCAGTTAGCTCATAAGCCTAGGTATGGAGGTATTGCTAGGATTTGTGATCTTGAGGTAGTAATGTTTGCATTGCAGTTGGACTATGGTGTTGGGCGTGGAGGTGAGCATGTTTGCATTGGTGTTCCTGCCCTAGTTCGTGAGAATCTACTCCCTGCATTGCTAGGAGATGGTTGTTTTAGTATATGGAACATGGGTTTCTTGCACAACTTTTGGAGGACAGCAGTTGTTCGGAAGTTTGGAGGAGAGTTGCATCATCCCCTCATCATTGGAGACTGGCATAGGGTTGATACTCTATCATCCTATGACCATGGCGGTGTTAATTGCATCCACATGAGTCTGATCTTCAGTCATGAGGTTGCTGTTTTGTTCTACATCAGCAACCTAGGAGGAGCGATAATACACTTTCTTGCACCTATGTTGGGTCTAATCTTCAGTCATGAGGATGCATGTTTGCTATTGCTTGAGGACAAGCAATCCCAGGAAGGGAGGACTGTAATGTCACCATTTCCGGCATGATCACCTAACAAGAGTTTGGGTTAGCCTATCCTCATTCCCGTAGGCTAATTCATTAGAGCTTTAGTGGAAAATGGCTTGGAGAAGATAACATTGTTCAGAAGCTTGGAGAATGGAAAGTTGATTTATAAGGCTCAGCTAATTTTCCTAGTATTGGCGAAGTTGGAAAATGAATTAATGTATTTTTACATTAATTATCAAAAAGACAAAAATAATAAAATAATTGCTTTTGAAATTGGGCAACCCATTTGGAGAATAAAATAATATTTTTTTATTTGATGTCTAGCACCACATTGGAGAAAAATAATTAAATAATAATTGGAGCGCTCATGATTGTGGAAAAAATAAATAAAATATTATTTTCTTTTGGAGCGCTCAACTTGGAGAAAAGGAAAAATAAATAATAATAAATTATTTGAATTTGGGTGGCCTCATTGGGAGAAAAGAAAATAAATAAAATATCGGTTTTTGGCCGACTTGGAAGGAAAAGATAATTCAAATCTTTAATTTGAATTTGTCGGCCTATCTCGGAGGAAAAAGAAGATCCAAGTATAAAAGAAGGTTGACAGAGCTTCATTTGGCATCGCGAACTTTTGGTAACTTTGGCATTTTGCTTGGCAATTGTATTGTAAGACTTTCCAAAGACGAAAACCCTTGTGGAAGGAGTTGTATTGGACGAAACCCAATTACATCTTGGAGGTGGATACATACGGAGCTCACATTTGCGCTTCATTGGAGTATTCAAAGATTGATTGAGCATTCAAGAGATATCTTTCATTGCAGATTTGAGTTACATTGTTGAAGATCTTTGGCATCATTGAGAAGCATCATCATTGAAGACCTTTTCATGAGGTAGGAGTGATCGCCATTCATAGAAGAACCTTGAGCGCCATTGTAAAGGAGGTCGTGGCTGTTTGGTTTGCATATTCCGTGAAGACTTGTTGCAGATTTGTCAGATTAGCAAGCATTGACAGCCATAAACCCTAGTCGCCGCCCACCTTGGTGATAGTTATCCTTGCCTTTGGAAAGATTACACTTTGGAGGAAATCGCCATTGTTGTTGGGACTGCATTTTGATTATTTGGTGTCTCATTAATCATCATCAAAAAGGTTGACTGTAATGTCCCCTTTCCGGATTGCCCTAAATCTTGCCCTAGAATTATCAGTTAGGGTTACACTTACCAATTAAATGTTGTAAGCAAGATAAATCAGGTAGTTATTTCTTCGTTATGCTCTTGAATATAAATCCCGCAATCATCACATAGAAAACACAAGTGCATATATATATACATATAAACTAATGCCATTGTTAGGGTTGGCTAAACGTATAATAAACTCAGAATGCAACTCCAATATTACTATTACTATCAAACATATTTAGAGCATAGGGATAGGGACCTGATAGGTTTGACCAAGCCAACCCATACTAAGCCCAAGAGCGGAACTTTGGCCCTCTTGGCTTTGGTGGCAGGACTTAGACATCCACCAAAGTGGGCTACTTAGTAGTGTGCTTGTCTTGCTTCCCTATCCATGCCTTATCCCTTACAGTTAATAACTCATCATGGTAGGAATGGTATGGGAATCGTAGTGGGGTTCTCGGATTATCCAATCTAAGCCCAAGAGTGGAACTTTGACCCTCTTGGCCTTGGTAGCAGGGCTTTCACATCCATCCAAGGTGGGGTACTTAGATGGAAACCTTATACCCTCTTATCTACGTCTCCTTCCTTTCCTCCATGATGATGTTCAATGTTTATTTACATCTAAAATACATTAAAGGAGATTATTCTATCAGCCATACAAAACAAATCATGAAGATGATATCACAATATACATGATCATATGTACACAACACATTATATTCCTATATAGATCCTACCACACATTTATTAACTTACAAATCTACAATCACAAGCTAGCTTATGCAAATAGAGATTCTATGGTATGCTCACTGATCTGTTTCTCTTCCTCCTTCAAATCTGCATACCTCTCTTTCAAATCTGCATGCTCTAAATCTGTTGGTGTATATATATATATAATTTATTCTTCTTTCCATACTTCAAGTGCAGATTCGTATATCAGAAATATACATATATGTATTCAATCCCCAGATATAATCTTACTTCCTATATTTCTTTCCTCCTCCTTACCTTCCTTTTATTCATTCCTCAAGAGATATGTCTCTGAATGGATGTGTCTTTTGATGAACACAACTCTTAATATCAGACCTTTTCTAAATTAATTGTTGCATTAAAGAATGATTGCTTCCCTTTTTATTAAGGATCGCTGCTCTTAAGTCAGATATTTTCCAACTTATCTTTATGCATAAATTGCACTGTCTCCAATTATACCTCTTGTAGCATATCTCTGATCGTATACCTCTTCTTTTGTTTAGCCGCTGTCTTTCATTAACACAAATCGTTTGCTCTTCCTTAATCGCTGCATAATACATATGACTATATTCGCTGCCTTATCACAATCGATTAATCTTAGCATATATGAATTGATACCATATTAATCGCAGCCCAATAATAAAGGTCGGCTAGCATTTAAAGAGTCGGCTTTAATATTAAGAATATTTATATTAGTATAATAATAATACTTAAATTATTATTTATATATTAATATTTATATTTATATTAGTATTTAAATTTTATATTTATATTTATTTATAAATATAATATATTAAAATAAATATATTATATTTAATTATATTATTTAATATTATTTATTAAATATATATATATTCATAATATATCTTTATTGCAATTATCTCTATCACTTAGTTTGACTAAACACCATGTTTATGGAAGCAACTTCACCATCTTCTATCGTGATGTTTAAATCTTTAATTTAAACAATGCCTTAATATCAGGACATCACATCGATCTGCATGAGGACTGAATTGAGGATCTCACAAGTGGCGACCTGCATTTATTGTTGTCTATTCACCATCATAGGAGCAGCAACCAGCATTTGAGGAAGAGCGCTCAGCACTTGTGAAGGAGCGATCAGCATTAGCGGTCCTTTGGCATCATTGTGAAGGCCGATCAGATCGAGGAGAGGTACGCCCACTTGTATTAGCATTTGACAACCAATTGGTATGTGATATTCATCATTCATCTCTGCATTTGTAAAAGCAGCCTATTGGTGTATGTTGGCTATAAAAGAGCCTTGCAAATTGATGTAATTGTGCCATTGATCAATCTGACTTTATAGCGGCAGTATTCTGATTTCATTTGTCATCATTTTTGGCTATCAACCTAGTGTGGATTTGTGTAATTCAACTAGGGTTGATTGTACACTTTTGGGCATATTGATTATGATATATTTTGCATGTTAAGTGGATGAAATAGGTATATGCTCAGATCTGAGATAACAAAAATCAGAATTCAGTCCTAGGGTTTCAAGTTTGAAATTTGAAATTCAGAAATTTTAGCCAAAACCCTAGTTCGGGACATTACATAGTTAAACCAGCATAAACTAAGAGATGGAGAGTTCTTGAGATAAAAGAATGAGTATGAGACATTTCATTAATTAGAAAGTTCATCCAAGCTACACTATAGAATCATAGATTATCTTCCCACTAGATCACATGTCCTCTATAAACTTAATTGAGGCATGGCAATTGCACATTCCAAACATGGGTAGCGCTCAGGCTACAATGATGTCCTTTAATACAACAGCAAGATCATTGAACATCAGAAATTATAGTTTAGAAGTAAATGTGTTACATATTTTGTAGGGTAATAAATACCTTGTTCTTTGTTTGGTACAGTTACAAAAACAGCAACACTAGGCACGGTGCTAGAAGTGTCAGCCATTGCTTGAGAGTGAATGCCTTGTACGTTTGACCAGCAGGAGGAGTTTGACCTGTCCAAGGCCCATGCAAAACAATTGGTCATTTTCAAAAAGTAAATAATAAATATCAATGGAACCTCTACATCTAAATATAGCAATAAAAATATAAATCCCACATTTTCAAAAGCATAGAGAAGGGATGAGGCTTTTGCTTTATTTCCATGCATAGCAAACACAAAAAAAAAGACAGTCAAATAGAGTGAAGCTTAAATTCGAAGGCATTTCATACAGCAACAAAATGTCAGTCATATCCACTTGATGCCATGTTGAGAATTCAAACAAACAAGATCCAACTCAAATTCAACAATATTTTACTATGGAAATTAAAGGCTAGTTATTTCTATTGTATGTTACTATGTCATGCAGCTATGCCATTGGGCCATAAACAGTAAACCTGTTATGATCATCCCACTCCGGATGTCTGCACACAACAGGAAAAAAAAAATCATTACCCCCAAAAGCTAATAAATATATCAAAAGAAATCTCAAAAACACCATAAAGTTCTAGCGCCCAAAAAAGACCATCGTGAAACCACTTCCAAAGATGGGTATCCTTGGCATTCATAGCCCCACAGGCATCACTAACTTGTCTTCCCACTAGGAATTTACAAACAAACTCGAAACAACACCACCAATACCATAACAAGATTTCAAGACAAACTTAGTTCCGAAGGACCCTTTTATTAAAATTAAATAGCAAAGGATATCCCAGGAGGACTCCCATCTTATAGCTAAATCATGATTGAACTATGGTTATCACGTAACTTAGACAAACCCTTATCTCATATGCATGTATTTAGGGTCATAAATCAGAATATGCATTAGAAAGAAAGGTGCCAAATTAATAAATTATCCTTAGGCTTACAGAGATCAAAAAGGAGTCTTAAATGATGCATTAAATCATAGATTCGTAGGGTTATGAGATGGACCCAAAAGTCAGACAGCCATTCAAAGGACAAAGGGAAGGAAACATTTTCCTTCCCTCCAAAAGCCAGGAGATACAAGAGGAGTTTCATGTACTCCAGGTTTGACCTCGCCAATCTACCATTGTTACCTTTAACACAACTGAAAACATCAGGAACAATAGTTCTCACGGTATACCTAACAAAGAGCTTATGGTGAAAACAACTAACTGCATGGCTGTGGAAATTGGATTTCCTCCTCAATAAACACTTTTCACCAGTGATAATAAAACGAGTCCTGGTAATAGCAGGTTTGGTGCCAGATGGATGTTGGAGGGTGTTATAAGAGCGGTCATACAGGCATTCAGAAAGATGCTGAGATCAAGACTGCTCGTGATCTGCTGGAATGGATCCAAGTGCTTGACTACAAGTATTTGCTGGACTGCAGAAATGCTGATCACAAAACCTGCGGGCATGTAAGTTTAATATTTATTATTCCAGTAGTTTTTATTTTGTGCTAGATTAGTAGCAGAAATAGCACTCCTTTTTATAATTATCTTACCAATACACTTTAGAGTTCGGCATATAGGAATCGTTATGGCCTTCATGGGGTCTTTTACAGCCCATCTGAATTCATAATTTGGCCAGGACTGAAAATGTTGCATGTCTCAGGAAACCCTCCAAATCCAAGAGCCAAAACTCTATGCTATATGGTTTATAATTTAGTGGAATATATCTAGTTTTTAACTTCTTTAATTTTTTTTTTTGTTGTTGCCAGACTCATGCAACCATTTTAAGAAAAACAATAGGAACAGAAACAGTTTTCATCCCAAGAGTTAATGCATCAAAAAAAAAATTTCCTTGAGGATGTAAATTTTCTAGCTTTAAACTACAGTGGTATATCCTTTATACAGTCCAAGGGTTAATAAACCCTAAGAGTGTCTCGTAATTCTCACATTTCTGCTATTATATGAATGTATGGATAGTAATCTAAAAGCATAAAGAGGTCCTGTACAGCCAGAACTTGACAAGGGAGGAAACCCAATAATTCCAAGAATACCCAAAAGCCAGGCAGAACAGAAATGGGACAGTTATAAACATACCTTTGAATGAGAACATGAACCTGTAGTGGAAAAATTGCACTCCAATTCGAAACTTGGTTTTATGTTCAGGATTGCCAATAAGCCCACGAGCAAAAGCCAGGCATATACAAAGACAGAGCCTGCCAAAAATATAGAAAGCAAAGCCCTGTGTGTAAATTAAATCAACTAAGCCCACAGATTAAATTGTAGGTTTTGGTGAGCCTGTGATAAACTTTATTTGTCTAAGATACAGTTAATTCTTCCCTGTAAGTCTGCTCATATCAGGCATGATGCAATTCAACACACTATGTGACATACTCAACAGTAGAGATCTTGATGACTTGCCCTTGTGCTCAACTAGCCAGTGGGGAGTCCTTGATTTGGGAACCTATCAAGGCGAAATAATCAGGCATTATGAAGAAGCAGGGTTGGTTTGGATTGTCACAGAGTGGGTAGCAGGTTCTTTGGATGTTCCAAATAACAAAATTATGGATTCAATGCAAGGAGTCATTGGGTTCACAAAAACATTACACACACTCCACACTTCAAGAATATCAACACAAGATGGGACAAGTTCATGAGGTTGTATCCAAATGTAACTTGCTCTGAAAACATCGGCATAGTTGGAGCCTACGCTTACGATTCTCTTTGGGTAATTGCTAAAGCTATTGATGATCTGTTTAGAATCAACAAACTTACTGAATTGGAATTTAGTCTTCTAGGAAGTTTTCAATAGATGCCTATGTTTTTCAGGAAGGGAATGCCCTGTTTCAGAAAGCAGCTAACAGCAATTTCGAGGGAACTACTGGGAACATAACATTCAGCAAAAGTGGGCTTCTTGAAATTCATTCATGTGACATTGTTAATGTCGTCAACAGGGTAATCAAAGTTGTAGGATCGTGGATGAAGGAAGAGTTCAAATTGAAAGGAGGAGTAGAGATTATGCGTCCAAGTGGATCTTCAATACCACCTTCTGATTTCAGGAAGTTTTATAGTGGGAATAACCCCCAATGTCATGTTTCATGGATTTATACACATCATAAACAATAGCAAAATGTATAGATGTATTTAAGAGAGCTCTGGAAAAGCTTCATTGTCATTTTGACTATAAAATTCAGATTTCTGACAAGAGCAACAAAAATCCAGACTACAATGACCTCGTTGACCAGGTTGCAAATAAGACATTTGATGCAGTTGTAGTTGATATCACAATACTCTCAAGCCACAGTGCAAAGGTAGATTTTACACAGCCATATACTGATACAGGACTGGTAATTATGGGCCTTCATGAAACCGTTTACATTATTCATGTGGTTGACTGCAGCATCATTTGTTGTTCTTACTGCTTTTCTTCTTTGGCTATTGGAGTGGGACGAGAACGTTGATTTCACAGGAGAGCCTGCCAAGCAAATGGAGATATCTCTCTGGTTTTTATTTTCAACAATTGTATTTGCTCACCAAGAGAAGGTTATGACATCTCTTGGTAAAGTAATTTTGATAATCTGGCTGTTTATAGTGTTGATCTTAAATTCAAGCTATACAGCTACTGTCCCCAACAATACAAGATATAGATATATAGAGAACAAGGCTCCGGCCTATGTTGAAGCAGCCACTCAGCAAAGCAAAACAAAAGGGGCGCAGCCTTTGTGCAAATGTGGAGACTCAGCACATGGCTCAACATATCAAATAAAAGGCAATCACTTCCAAAAGCATAAAGTGCAGATACATTCCAGAGAGTCTTCCATAGAACTTGAAGTGCCCTGCGCCGTCCCTTAAATGTTGGTGACAGAAATTCCACAAGTTTCAAACCAAATGCAGCTCACAGGCATGTAAAATGCTAGACACACGGCCACTGTAGATCTCTAAGATCTAACAGCTCGCAGATGCCGGCAAAGATTTTCAAAGCTTTAAGGGCAAGGAAGATCTGCAAACCATTGATCTCCCAAGATCAACGGCCAGCTAGACATTTTATATGTTCTTGGGGCTTGGGACCCACAACTATGAAGGCTTTGGGATTAATAAATAATTAAATGGAGCCCCTCTCTTTACATTGATATTACTTAAAATTGCAACCCCCGTTCATGGGGTGAGCAGAATTAACTCTCCTTCCAATCATAGAGTAGGAATCAGTTGGACCTCCCCTCTAACAGGCTGGCTAAAAATGAGCTTTGATGAGGCAGTAAGGAGGAATCCAGGCTCATTCGGAGCAAGGTTGCATTATCAGAGACAACAAAGGAAAACTCAAGGCGGCTTCAAAGAAGTTGAAGAAGAGCACCAACAATAAAGCGGAAGCACAAGCATTCCTTCTTGGCCTTCACGTATGTAAAAACTTTGGTGTGTGTAATGTGCAGGTGGAAGGAGACTCTATGATCATCACTAATGCCATTCACAACAGGGGCTCTCCAAATTGGAAAATTAACAATATTCTACAGAAGGCCAGGCCTATTTGTGATTCTTTCATGGCTTTCTCAATACAGCATGTTTACAGAGAAATCAATAAGGAAGTGGACTTCCTTGCAAATTATGCCATTGAAAAGGACTAAGAATGCATAATTAGCAAGCAAGCAAACGCATGGGAATCTTTTGATTCAATTTTCAAATTAAAATTCAATATTGAAGCATCACCCATCAATCATCTATACAGCCCGTGGGAAGAATTGTAAAAGATCTGACCACACATTCAATATAATGAGTGAACAAAGACCGATGGATCGAGAAATATGCGAGTGTGATGGAAGCATAAAGGAAAATGATGTGGAAGTACAACGATGGGGTTGGCATTAATGTGCGAAATCTATCGAAGCCATTTAATAAATTGATGACGAAGTAATTGAAAGGCATTTCATCTCTTCCTTGCTCTCCGCCTCAAAGATAGAGTGGATTATACAAGATAGGTACCAGTGTGAGATTGGTTAGCAAAGAAATGCCAGACCGCATTTTTTTGGGTGGCATATCAGATTTGAGACTAAGAAAGGTATTCAAGAAAAATCATGAATAGTAATCTATGCTATTCGAATGGCTTTGGGGGCAGAATTTCTGCTGAGCAGTTACTGAGTGAATTCTGACATTGCTTAGATGTTTATTGCCATTTTACTGAATTTAAATGTGGAAAAAAAGACTATCACCACAATGGGAAAAACCCTTATCAAACTGGCCTGGTTGGGAGGCTCAAGCAGACTCTGGTGGAAGCGATCGTTAACCACAATTTCAACTCTCCAAACATTGCCTTGCTAATCAATGAGGACGCAATTGCTGGTCCATGGGTACCATTCATTCTTGGTTCCAGCAATAGAGTAGTGGAGGAAAGGCATAAGCAGACAAGGTTGGCAGTGAATTTCTTAAAGAATGTAACAAGGATGGTCCCAATGGGTGTTGTTGATTGGAGCTTCACCCTCACTGAAGAGGCCAACAACAGTGGTAAATAGTTTTATCATGCTAGTAGCCGATAGATATAAAGGATATTGCAATAGATATGGTTTTGGTTTATCAAGTGATAGTGCTGGATATAGTCAATTATATCTCCTGTGGCCTTAGCTATTTTGTATAAGCTGGTTCCTCTATTTTATGAGGGTTTTTGTAAATGCTGCATGCCTATTATGTGGCTGCATACATACTTGTAATGCAAAGGGAGTGGCCCCCAAAACCACAATTAATCTACCAAAAAATATATATATTTGAATGGAGCCTGTGCAAATATTTTAATTAAAGTCTTCACGATATTTAAAAGAAGAAAAGCCCTCATGGAAATAGAACGGAGCCTAAGTTAATATTTTGATTAAAGCTTCATTATAACTAGGTTAATGCAAGGGTAGTGGCCGCATCATCAAAGGAAAAGTATATTGGTTTGTTTTCATAAGAAAGTCACGGCCTTTCTTCATTATTCAGAACCCAGTGACCATGGATACTTTTAATCCACCACCAGCTAGCAAAATCCTTCAATGTCGAAGAGGCTTGTCAGTTCATAAGGGAGTGTGAGCCATTGATCTTGAGATCAACAACCTACAGCGCTTTAAAAGTTTTTGTGAAGAAAGTTACCAAGCTAGAGAGCCACTGGTTGGCATTGGTGACATGGAAAAAAATTGGCGCCCGCAGTCTATGTGGCAAGCTGCAATCTTGATTAGGCTTGGCTTTTGATCATAAGTGAGGCCCGTGATATTAATGTATTTGTCATTTGACATTAATATTAGAATTACTTTAAATCAAAGGCAAGCTGCAATGGAAAGATTATTTATTTTAGAACAGGAATATTTGTGCCCTAAGACAAAGAAATCCTTGCATGGAGTTAAAAATTAAAGTGAAAAGAGTCTGCACATAAGATCATTTAAAATCTTGCCCTAAAATATATTATTGCAAAAGAGAGCTTATGCGAGATAATTTAAAGTTGATATTAAATATGAACCGTGAAGTTATGTTTGAACAGGAAAAATAAAAGGAAACAGCCTGCATGGATAAGGAAAAAATTTTAGGGTTTTTGGCAGTGAGCAAAAGAGCTGCATGCACACAACCTTTGCAGCAACAGTGTCAGGGAACTCGGGGCATTCAATTTGGAGCCACCCATTTATTATTGCATATCAAATCCCTTCTCAGGCAATTAATAATGGCCAGCATATCAGCAGTGATGGACAATTTCAAGCATTTATGTTTGCAGGCAATGGTGGCACCGTTATTGGCAAGCATATTGGGCAAATCTTCTCATGCAAGATTTGTTGCAAGTCATGGATATTTATTGCTTCACTTTTTCCAACTCCTTCTACCTCTCTCTTCTTCTATTCTCTCTTCCGGGTTATATTGTGTTGAGTTCCATTGGAATGGGGAGAGGGATTTTCTAGGCAAAGCTCTGCCCTTTTTGTAAGAGATTTTTGCAGATTTAAACTTGTGGGCAGATATCTTATGTTATTTTCAAACCTCTGATAGCTTGTGTGATTGTGTATTTTCTCTTAACTGATGTATTTGCTTACCAGTGTGTCATTTCTCATAAATAAAATGCTTTGCGCTCTATTCATGGTTTTGCTGGAAAATCTCCTCTCTACTTTTACATTTGCATTCAGGTATCTTTGGTTTATGTGTCTGGGATTTGCTGATCTCTTGTGAGCAACTGCTCACCTTTTGTATGCAAATGATCATGCAAATATTTTTCCTTGCCTTTCATCGCTACAAATGTGTCTTCTCCATCTCCAGCAATTATTAGACATGTGTTTGTAATTCTTATGCAACTAGAAAGGCTTTCTTAATCTTGGCGCATCACCCATATTCGAATTTTTTTCAAGTATTTATCCCTTTTCTCTGTAGGTGAATTAGGAAGAGCTCATTGAAAATCTTACAAGGAGCCGACCTTTAAAACCCTGGAAGTCGTTCTGTGAATTAAATCCCGCATTCACAGAACTTTCTATTGTTGCACTCTCTGCGTGGCATGAGTATAGGGCACATTTGGAATAGCAACATCTGAGTGATAATACAACCCATTGAAATACAAGAAAGATGTTTATATGAATCCCTAGAAACATAACTGCCATATTTACATAAACTCATGGAAGTTTTTACTGTCATAACTACACGATCGCCATACTATGTTAGCCCATAGTAAAGTGAGAACACACAAGTAACTTAAAAACTCATCGATGACACAAAATATTTCTACCCAGCGAAACATGGGGGCAATGATTGCAATGGAGCTCGCCCCCAAGTAGAAAGCATTCCCTGAATTGTGAGATAGAAACTCTCCGTCCCTGCAACGGAAATCAGTTTACTGCAGATTACCGTGATTATTAAGTCCAACCTACCCCTTGCAGCCAAAATTACAACCATATGTGTAATGCTCATGTTCTAACTAATATTGCTACATCTTCCTCCTAAACAGTATTCACACATTCATGCACAGTAAAAATATCGAATGAAAAACACAGAAAAAAGATTTCAGGAAGAAGAAGCAGGAAGAAATCAAATGGGAATTAGGCGCCAATATTGAAACAGCCTCGTTTGGCTACAGATTTTTCTAGTGATACATAGAAGCTGCCACACTATATCATATATGTGAATAGGTTTAATCTGTGTATTTCAAATTTAGAACAAATTGAAATGCCGATTAAAAATAAACAAACATAGAGAATACGGCCATTAGAAAGCCCACCTGGGTAGTAACTGAAGAGCAAAATGACGAAGAGGAGGCGAACTTCTCGTCTTGCTAAGCGCACACAAATAATGGGGTGAGGAGATAATTGGAATAGTGATACCTCGTAAGGCCATGAGTGACGATGAATTCTATTCTCCCGGCATTAATTCCCTTGGAATAGTGGGAAACATTCGCAATTACTTTTTCCTTTGGGGGTGGGATTCGCCGGGAATAAATTTGATGGATGTATGGCTGTATTTATGGATTTTTGTCATAAAATATAATTAGTATTTGAAGGTGTTATCAAATGATTCATGATTCATATGTATAAACATTCATTCTTGTGGTATTTGGTTTATAGGATTATAACTAGCAATCTCACTCTAGTGTGCAATGGGTATACGGAGGAATGTTGAAGAGAGTTTAAAATTGCATGGTAAGAAAAATATTAATGAACATTAAAATTATCCACAACACTAAAAATAAATTGTAGCACTCAATTGGAATGTGAAGTGCAAGCATTGAAAGGGAGGCACGGGTTTTAGAACCCACTTTAATATCATGAGCTCCATAAATCTAAGTGCAAGTATAAAGGAACATTATGTAGCATTCAAGCATCATTTAAACAACTTAGTAATGATTGCTAAATTGTAGCGCAACAATATGAGCCTTTAAATATAACAAGTAGATAAACCATTACACAACATTAGAATAGGCAGAGTGTAAGCATGAATATTAAAGGACATGGGAATTGAAGCCAATTAAACATTATGCACCATTTTGAAACATGTGTTGGAAAAATATCAATGCGTAAAGCATTGCAAAACTAGCATGGCCATTATAAATTTGGATGGTGTATAAAAAAATCCTAATACAACTCAGCATGGTACCAGAATTAAAGAAGAATTTTGATCCTCTATTTCCCTCATTTCTATGAGTCAAAACAAAAGTCTTGGCATTGATGGGTTGCCTATGGAGTTTTACCAAACCATGTGGCCTCACCTACAAGATGATTTCTACCTTATGTAATTGGAAGCTCTTAATAAAGGTTCACTAGGATCAAACATAAGCAAAGGCCTAATTAAACTTCTTCCTGAAGGGAAGAATGAAGAAACTTTATCTGGTTGGCGCCCTATCACTCTTCTAAACACTTCCTACATGATCATTGTCAAAGCTCTCACTTTACGAATTAAGCCAGTTGTTCAAGATTGTTAGGCCTGAGCAAATGGGCTTTATTGGAGGTAGATATATCTTAGATAATTTGATCCTTGCTTGGGAGACCTGTGAATGGGCCCAACGATCAGGGCAAGATTCTCTGCTGGTCAAACTTGACTTTGATAAGGCTTTTGACAAGCTGCAATGGCATTTTATTCTCAAAATGTTGCAATGGCTTGGTTTTGGACTACAAATTTATGCCCACATTCAAATGCTCTTTAAAGATGCAAATGCTCAAGTGGTGGTAAATAAATCATTATCTGATTCCTTCCCTTTGTAGAGTTCTATCAAACAAGGTTGCCCTTTATCCATGTTCCTATATGCTCTTATTGCAAATGCTATGGGATACATGTTACACAGGCTAATCAACATGGTCTTATTCAAGGTATTTCCATTTCACAAAATGTTGTGGTCATTAACTCTCATTTTGTTGATGACAGACTCCTTTTTCTACACAACTCTAAAATGAGCTAAATAATACTCTGGAGATTATGAATCTTTATTGTTAAATTTGTAGATCAAAATTGGCTCATCACAAAACAAAATTCTTATTGATGCAAGTCAGTCCCATTCCACATTGGATTCCCCAAGGTTGGAAGGAAATTAAACATGGTGAAATTACATGTTATTGAAAAATGGGATGGCAGCCCAGGTTTCACTGATCCTAAGATTCAAGGAACATGTCTAGTGGCCAAATGGATTATCAGAGCTATTCAAGGAGATGAACCCTGGAAAATATTATTAAGATATAGATTTGCAACTGCTCAAGTGAAAGGGAAATGGCAGAATGTTCATTGGCTGGACAAAATTCTCTTTGCCCCAAACTTTCAAATTAAAGCATCTCCTCCTATGCAATCCATTTGAAAGGCTTGGCAGAGGGTTTGTCATTTTCTGTAGTGGAGAGACTCTTTGCAACATGGATTTAGTTTTTCTTCTTCCTCCATTTGGTGGAATAGACATGTCCAATTTCAAGGGAATCCATTAGCCATTTCTTTCCCTAAACCTACTATTTTTTAATTATGATAAGATATTAAACAGTTCAAGGATTTATGGGATTTTGCCTCTATGCAATGGCTTTCATGGCAAGAAAACAAAGAGCAATTTGGGCTTAATAAAAAATATCAACACATTGTACGGTAATAGCTTGCATTAAACTTTTTACGCCAATAGCTTGCAATTTCCTCAAAGATTGGCACTAGTTTTTTTCCCATCACTTCACATTCTTCCCCCTTAAACAAGTGTATTATCATCTCCTTCCTACCTTCAGATTATCCCCCTGTCTCAACAAAAAATGGAATTGTAGATTATCCCCCTTCAAATGTTGTCATTAAACTTTGTACACCAATAGCTTGCAATTTCCTCAAAGATTGGTGTTGGTTTTCTTCCCATCACTTCACTTTCTTCCCCCTTAAATAAGTGTATTATCATCTCCTTCCTACCTTCAGATGATCCCCCCGTCTCAACAAAAAATGGAATTGTAGATTCTCTTATAAACTCTTCAAATATGGAAGTCTAAGGAAAATGTTGATACTCAAATGCTGGCCTGGAAACTCTTGCATTATAAACTCCTTGTTGGAGAAAGAATTCATTTTTCCCATCTAGCCTATCAAGTGTTGTGTCTATCAGGAAAAAGAAAGTATTAAACATATCTTTTAGGATTATATTAGCTAAGAATCTTTGGCATGTTGTGTTTAGAAATATTCCTTATCTGTTTAATCATTAATTGAAATGGAAAGAGGCTCTACTTGGGGTTGGATTGGCAAAAAAATAATTGTTGACTCTGTCAAACATGTTGTCCTGTTACATATCTGGAAAGTCAAATGTTCAGCTATTCTCTATAAGGCTAGCATTCACCTGGTGACTGAAACTGCCAAACTTTACTCTAGTATTTTCTTTCAAATTGTTGCTATAGGTACATAGTTGCAAGTTTCATCAAGAAACAATCATCTTCTCACTCTCCAAATGGAAAGGATCAAGTCACAATTCAAAAAGCTTCAAGTTGTAGGGGTTAAAAATTAATATTTTCATGCTCTCGTTGTTTTTAGTGGTCGTACCTCTTGTAGACAGCAAAATAGTTTAAGTAAACAAATGATGTAATTAGTTGTCGGTACCAATCGACAGGTCGGGTAGTTTGGAGTCGGTACCAACGGTTGGCATCACAACCAACCTTGGCCATGAGTATTTAAGTCGTCAATACATAGTAGTCAGATATTGGTGATTTTGACAATAGTTGATATGCAGACATTGGAGTCATAATGAAATATGTATGTTGCTATCATGAACATTGTAATGTTTCCTGTGAATCAATGATGAATACAATGGTCCATTCTGAGTAATTCTGTTATGTTCGTATGATGCACTATACTACTACTTTTTATTTCTATTTACCTCATATTCTGTGAAACACACCTTATTACGATAAACATTTGGTGTCGTTGCCAGTTCAAAAATGGGTCAAGGGTGACAAGTCGATGACAAGTTGAGTCGTCCGAGGCCATCGGATGACAAGTTGATGACAAGTTGAGTCCTCAAAGACCATCGGATGACAAGTTGGTTGTCGATGACAAGTTGAGTCGTCGGAAACCATCGGACAAGTGGCATCGTCAAAAACAAGTAAACCGTCAGGTGTAACCAGGGTCAAGAAAAACACAATGAAGATGGTGTCGTGATGGGGCAGCCGACCGAAGAGCTAGTACAAGCAAACGAGGATCGTGAAGACGCTCTGACAGAAGACCTCTACAGTTTGTGGGAAAACTCGTTGAAGGACCACGTACGGAGGGAGGCTCTCAAACGAGAGATCCCTCAGTCAGTCATCTGGGATCAATTGTACGTCGACCAAGAGGTCAACCATCTCCTCACCCAAGTAGCAATTAATGCCCATACAACTCAATAAGGATAAGAACCGAGTACCAAGTGGGCATGAAACACCAAAGGAAAGAACACGAAGATCATTGAGATTAAAGGAACAAAAGAACGAAGGAAAACACTAAGACAAATTGTCAATGAACATCATCATGCCGACGAAGGAATTTTCAAGACACCGCTGACAAATAAAGAAAAAGGGAATGAAAATGAATTGATAGAAGAAATTGAAAATAGCATACGCCAAATTGGAGAGTTATCCATATCGGACGACGAAGGGCCGAGAGTTGGAAGATCTGAGCCTAAGACCCCAGGGCAAAGGGAGTATCAGAACAAACCTGAGGAGACTCAAGGTGTAGAGGATGCGGGGAAGACTCGAACATGGCTAAGAGTGCAAGTGACACACTAGGATGTTGCGAGAGAACCAGTCCAGTTAGGTCCAGCGCACAAGGAGGGCATCGGGGAAGGATGGTGACTCCACCAGCCGAGAGGCAGAAGCTACCAAAATTTACGGGGGATGGATCAGAAGATCTAGTATGACCCTGTAAGAAGTGCGAGATGATTTGGATAGCCAATGGGCAAGATGATGTGGACTACTGGCTGAAAGCATTTCCAGTGACACTAAGAGATAGTGCCATCGACTGGTACACAGAGTTAGACCAAGCACATAGGGCATCATGGAGATTACTTAAGAAGGCATTCCAAGACGAATTCAAACTTCTGAGGGATGACAGTGAAATTGTAGTGGAGATCTACAGTACGAAGCAAGGGAAGCACGAGAACGTGAGAACCTACAACCAAAGACTGAAAGAATTGTTGGGAAAACTGGAGACTCAGCCAGCCAACGAGCTAAAGAAGCGATGGTTCATCGAAGGGTTGCGCCCATCGTTGAGAAAGAAAATAAAAGTCGTGCCTCCGTCATCATACGATGAAGTGTATAATCGAGCGATGGATATAGAGAGTGAAAATAAAATATCCTTCCGAGGGAAAAGGAAGACGGACAACGAGGAGAGTACGAATGACAACAACGACAGTGAGTCCAAGACCATGCAAGCACTCAGGAAGGACATGATCAGAATGATGAAAGAACTGAAGGCCAACAAGGAGAGTACGAGGGAAGCCAGAGAACTGTGGTGTACAAATTGCAAGGGGGAAGGTCATACAAAGGCAAATTGTCTGAAAAAATTGTTTTGTGATATCTGCGAAGTGATGGGACATTCCATCAAGGAATGCCCATACAATCTGAAAGCAAGGGGTACGTAAGTACTCTTCACTCAAGGAGAACCGTCAACACCACCGAACACACCACCAAAGCCCCAATACAATAGCCATGCATCCCCTGGAGGTTACTAAAGCACTAGAAGTTCGAGAAACAGATTGCAGTACGACAGCAAGGGGTGACCCATGATACAGTGCCGACAATGCAACGAATGGGGACACTTTGCAAGGGAATGCCCAAACAATAACTAGAACAAAATAAATGCATTATGCAAGTGGTGTGGGCCATGAGTATTTAAGTCATCAATACATAGTAGTCAGATATCGATGATTTTGACAATAGTTGATATGCAGACATTGGAGTCATAATGAAATATGTATGTTGCTGTCATGAACATTGTAATGTTTCCTGTGAATCAATGATGAATACAATGGTCCATTCTGAGTAATTATGTTATGTTTGTATGATGCACTATACTACTACTTCTTATTTCTGTTTACTTCATATTCTGTGAAACACACCATATTACGGTAAACACCTCTCAGTTTCTTCAATGTTATACTGCTATTTGCTCTTCTTGGAGGACAGTTTTCAATGATTTATGATGGTAACATTTTGGTAGTTTCATCGTTGTTCTTCTTTGTTTCCTTCTTCATTCAACACTGTATGATCATTTGGTCTTAGCTAGAATGCTTCTTTTGACCTTTTTCGGGACAAGTTTGATGGATGATTCTACTATTCCATGGCCAACTTTTGGTTCCTTAGTGAAGCCATTATAAAGGAAGAACTACAAAAAAAGGATTTGGAAGTTCTGCCTTCCTCAATTTGTTTCTTGTCAAAAAATGTAGCAATGGGAGGCAGCAAACTGAGATGTTAATCTATTCTAGAGTATTTTTTTGAGGCCTATCTATAGATGCTTATGCTTTCCTGGTATTATTGGAGGTCTATACCTATGTAATTTGTTGCTATTGTAATGTGCTCTTTGGTAGCTATTTTGTTTCAGCTTTTGTTCCAACTGTATTTGGAAGTTGTTTATTCTTTGTAGTTGTATGTTGCCTTCTTTAAACTTTGATTCAATACAAAAAAAAACTCAGCATGGCACCAATGATCTCAATGATCTGCATGTATAAACAATGCAAAACCATGTGTAAACATTGTGCAATCCTTGGCAACTAGTAGGAGATAACAATGTATACCTGATAAAATGAATGATGACAACTATATCAAAATGGTGTGACCTTAAGCAAGGTAAGTAGAGATTGATGCTATAATAAAATAATATGTTAAGTTCTTAGATAGAGGCCATGATATTAAGGTCACATGAAAATTCCATAGTATGTGCAATGATTTGAATGATAGTGTGTTCATACCATTAAATTTTAATTGATTGCAACTTAAAGGATGAAGGAAGGGTGAAGAGCATCATACATAATGCAGTTATGAAGGGTGAATCTGCTTAGAAATTTAGGGAGTACATCTATTGATTTTTTTTGTTAGTGTGGTCATATAAAGCATGTACAACCTTGTAAAGCATAGTTCATTATTTAAATAAAGGGCAGACATAATAAAACACAACTTGACATGGTCCAGACACTATCCATGGTGCAACATCTACAAATCAATCAATAACCAACAACAAAGTAAAATATATAATGGCAATTGATAATTTCTAAAGAGAATGTTATACATAAGCAATGTAATTTTTTAAAGCCAATTGTATGCAAGAATAGCCAAATTTTCTTTAGAAGGAAAGAAGTGTAATCAATTTAATAATTCCTTAAAGAAGTGACAGTTTTTTCTTTGGCTCTTTGTAGTGAATAACAAATATTTCTATAGGAAAATAAAGCTACCAAATAATAAAATAAATGGATAGCAAATAAACTTGATGGATAATTTTTCCTTCATTCACAAATGGTTTGAATATATTTATCAAACCAGATATAAAATATATTCAAATTAGATGAATATGTTTCAAGTTTCCATTCTCCCCCACCTAGCCACACTCTCCATCCAAATCATGCAAGGTAATTTAAATGATATGTGTTAGGATCTATGACAATTGCATGTGTTTGCTTAACGATTACAACGATTAATTTGAAGGTCTTAAAAACATAATTGAAATGCTTAAATAAACACAACAATAATAAAGTGATGAACTAAACAAAAGAGAGATAGAAGAGAGAAGACAAAACACGAGTTGAACGGAGTTTGCCAATATGGCTACGTCTCCGGGTCCCTCTCCAACAGAGTGATTGATCCTTGATTATGCTCCAAAACTAGTTACAAGGCTTGAACTGAACAAAGTGTCGAGTCTCCTAGATTGCAAGAGTTACAAAGTCTGTCTCCTTCTAGTGCAACAGAATGACGCTCCTCCGATGTACAGAGATGAACACTCAAATTCTCCAAAATAATTCTCTCATTACTCACCACTTACCCCCATTCCTAAGCTACTTCCCCTTTTTATACATCAAATTACCCAATATGGTTAATAACCATATGATTTACAAAATCTATCTCCCATTTACCACAAAAATCTTCATAATCCCCCCTTAAAATATCATTAAAATCCTAACCCCTTTAAGTTTAATGGCTCTTGTAATTTTGAGCCTTACAAAATAATCTGTTAATAATCTTTGTAAATCAATTTAATATCTTTTACCTATTATCTAAGCCCTTATTAAATCTTTCATCGGGCTAGTAAAGGGGTTTACCCTTCAATTAGAGGGGTTAATATTAAAAATTTAAAATAACCGGCTTAAAATATTCTTTAAATAAAACCGGCCCCGAAATATTAGCAAATCGTCTGCATAGCGCAACGGTAGGACCGATGATTGATAGAGAGAGGGTCGGGAGTTCGAAAGTCCTGGACTCCAAAATAGTGTGTTGTACTCTATAAAAGAAATCGACACCTATTTATAGCAAGCGTTACTACGCGGCGTATTGATGAAGTATACTTTCTGGAGGATGGACGTTGCGGGGTCGAATCCCCCAACCCATAATTTAGCAGATCGTTCAAACCGCCCTAATGAGATAGGGGTGCCACGTGGCACCAACTCATTCGCAGACAAAGACACCTTATTGACCTGGAAGACATGTGTCACTTGACGATTGGTCCAACTCATGCACAGTTAGTATCTATATGATGACTCATTTGCCACGTGTCAGAGCCTAGTTTGTCCATGTCATCATCTGTACTGTACAACCTGCTTCGTCAGCATGTTGACATCATCATTGTACTGCGCAATCAACATAGTCAACCCTCAACTTTGACCGGTAGCTTTGATTCGGGGAAACAGTTAAAAATGTAATAAAAGAAGCAATTTTATCATTTTGATAATAAAGCAGAAGCAATTTTTATAAAAATAGTAATAAAAGAATATGAAAAAGTATATTTGTGGAAATTGATATGGATTAAAAAATTTGAAGTCCAGATATTTAGTATTTCATTATTGCATTTGAAGAAACATGGCTAGATTTGGTCATTCCTATCAATTTCTTGTATTGTCGAATCAGAAAAGGCCAAAAAGAAAATGGGTACTGGTGCAAGAGAGCTCTACCCTCTTGACAAAAATATAATGACAAACACACACAAATTCATATATCAAATACACATTGACATGGGCAATACTCTACCCCAAAACCATACAGGGTTGTAGCAAAAGAATTTGATTTTGTTGAATCTGTGACCAAAATTACAAAACAAGGTCTTCAAATAACCTTTCTTAGCTCACGCATATCTGCATACTTCAACTTTCAATTTGGATCTTCATTCCCACTCTTGTGCTCCTCCCCTGGGACCCATCCTCTGCACAAATCTACAATAAAGTACTAAATATATACCTTCATGAGGCATCAAAATTCTAGAGCATTTCCCCTTTCTCTATGGTGCTTCTTCTCATCTCTCCATCTGGCACTATTCTTCTCCTTTCTTTACTCTATCTCCTTCCCACTCAAGCGTTGTCAATCATCTATGGCAGTTAATTTGTTTATATACCTCTCAGAAGTATTGATTTTTCCTTTGAACCATCTGCTCTATTTCTTCTAATACTATACTAAAAAAAAATTATTTTCAAAGCCTCTACGAGGCATTCAAATCACATAAATTATTTGTCTTTAACAGACCGACTCCTATGTCTTGCTTTCCTGTTTGCCTTCTATTGGTAGCTTTTGGCGTTGAATTTTCCTTCACTGTATGCCTCTCTCTAACCTATTTTGGCACCTCTTCAAAAACCACTCGCACTTTTCTTTTCCTTTGGTGGTTTCCTCTATTTTTTAGGTGCTTCAATTTATTTTCTACTTCTCTTCTAGCAACCACACCATCAATTCCTATTCACTGCATTTTATTTTCTTCTTGGGCAGCTTACTCTTGTTTTTTTTCTCTCTCTATGGCCAAACCCCTTCTATCTGCAATGTTTTTCCTTTTTATTTAGAACCATTAAGATTATGCTTCCTCTTCCCCTTGGCACCCTTCTATGCTCCTTCCCATTCTAGTTATTTTCATTTTAAAAATGAATTCACAGTGAACTTCAATTCCTTCTTTCATAGGCAGTGAACCTCTTTTCTTCTCCTAGCAGCATTCCTATCAATTCTTTCTTCCTCCCAAAGAGGTCGACTCCCTTTCCCTCTCTTCTAGTTATTGATCCTCCCTTTACTTTTTGCTATGTGTTTTTAATAATCCAGCATGCTAAGTCCGTTTTGACTTCATAAGGGGGCGACAAACCAAAACACTTTTAGTTTATTATGATTTTATTCCCTATAATGCTACCGCACACTATCTTCAAGTATTTACATATAGAGCATAAGGAATACAAACCGTCATTCATGTTATTAATTGAAATTACTTTGGCTAAGTCTCTCCAACCAATGCCAATTTGACACGCCACGCCTTAAGGAAATTTGCCTCCACACACCTCAATTGGGCTCATTTTGTCACAAAATGCATTGTTTGTTATCCATGTTACCTATAATATTTGTTTGGATGCATATGTTCCATGAACAAGAACTCCATTCGGAGTTATCTCCTCTTCAAGGTGCATATGGTGTCTCGTGCGTAAGCTTAAACATTCACAACAAATGATCAATTTGATCACTTTACATCCAACTTTCCAAACACTCTTCACATATGATAAACCAAAACAATGTTTGTGAAAAACCATTAAATTGAACTTCGAGTAATAGTTGCAACCTCGCAACTTCAACCTCCACATCAAAACCCCTTCACAAAGCTGCTCAACCCAACTGAAAAAAACCTATGATAAAATGGTGACAATGTGCGAATCAGGATTGAGTGTCAAAGCTGAAAACCAACAACTACCATAACTTTTTCCCAGGAGCTCAAAATCTCATGAAAACTTGCAGAGATGTGTAGCTCAACATCCCTAAGACTTCCACCAAGTCGTTCTTCCTCAAACCTCGCAGATTTAAAAATTTTAAAACTTCACCAAATTGTCAACAGAAGTCGCAAAACAATTAATTCTCCAAAATCGTAAGGCATATGACTACGAAACCTTCGTCATCAAATCCAAGTTGGAGTCAGCAATCTATCTGTAAGAGGGTTTTTCAAGAAAACTCATCAATTTTCTCGAAACAATTGTTTCAGCAAAAATTGCCTATGATGCGCTGAAGCCAAAGTATAGTCAAAATTAAAAACTTGCAAATTCTGACATGCCACCCATTCCAATAGCCAAGAGATGTCAAATGAAAACCAAAACACACCAAAAATGAAACCCAAACCTCAAATCTATTTTTGGTTGATGTTGATTGCCAGTCCGCCCAGATGCTCCTGCATCATGTACCCATAAACGATTGGCAATTCTAATCAAACCAGTATATTGATGGTTTAAAAAATAATCTAAAACTTAAAATGCATGGTGAAAAATACTAATGTAAATTCCATGAGTATGGAACAATGTGATATGATATAATGAGTTGCAATGGAGTGGTAGAGTGAGTAATAATGGAATGCCCATATTATAGCCAAACACAATGTTATTTTTTTTGAATTGTAATGGGAAAAGAACAAATGGAGGGAACCAACCTTATTTTGTTGTATTCTTGTTCATGTAGTCAAGAGTTTGCATCCAAGAACATTGTCAAGTTTTCCTCTTCTTGTTTCCGGAGAGCAACATATGGGTTATGTTGCATGCGTGCATATCTTTGGAATGTGAAGGTTGGGCAAATGCGAAGGCATGCAAGATTGCAGACTCTCGAAACAACTATGAGTGTCAACCCCTGAATATCAATGTTGTCAATGTCAATTGTTGCCCTTTAAAGTGTAAGGCCTTGTGATTTGCGTATTGTTAAGGCCCATGCCATTTTCAGTGGGATTTGGCGATGGCCACTATGACTTAGCAGTGTAATAAGCACATTTCTTGCATTGTTGTGATTCCAAACTAGGCCAATGTAAGGTTTAAATTAAACAACATATAAGGTCCAATTTGAGGCAATTTCTCACCATTGTTGTATACGATTGCTTTAACTTGTCCCAGTGTACCATTCACAAGGGCTGCTTGCACCCACAAATTAGAACATAGCATAACTTCTTGGCTAATACCCAAGAGGATCTTAGTTTCAAGTTGTTCATCATCTAGATTTGGGCATGTTACCCCTTTAGTTGTTATGCATTGGACAGGGCAATTGGCATTGCTAAAGATTGCAACATATGTTTATTATGTAGTGATATCAACTCATTTATTACAAACAAATGTATGGAGGATAGAAAATTTGATTGCTCAGTAGAGGTGAGTGAAGAACTTGAGTGTGACATTAGAACATGCCAATCTACAATTGTAGGCTCTACATTTCTTATATTTGAGAGAAGTGAACGGAAAGCAACTTATCTAGGCTCCTCACCGATTCAACAAAATATTTTGGTCAATGTAATTACCGTGGTGAAGCTTTGCCATAGTGTTCTGCCATAGGAATTTGAAGCATACACGGGGATGTCCTTGGCTGGTGATAGCTGGCCAAGGTCACCAAAGAGCATGTTTAAGTGTCCCCCAAATGGGATATGATTCTAGGCAGGGAATCCCTCACGCAACCTGATGTCAATTCGTTGTAGCAACTTTGGGCCAATGAAGCTCATTTTGTTTATCAGAACGTAATAAATGAAATACATGCTTTCTTGGAATGTAGAAATCACCTGCTCTTGTAGAGGGTTCACTTATCTGATTGTATTCGAAGGGCGAAATGAATTATCGATGCCCATATGTTGAAATCCGCAACACCAGTTGGTGCGAGAAGTAGCAATGGTGATTGGCCATGTGGGGTTGCACTAATGAGTGTGGATTTGATGCTTGTGATCAAATTTGACTTTCTAGTCCCTACAATCCCTTGAATGAAGATTTTAGTGGTGGTTGCAAACTAATGGCAAAGACATGTGACACAATAATATCGTATGTTTTTTGCTATTGGATAGATAGGTTACTTTGTGCATCTTCATTAAGAACATGTTGGACTTGAAATGTTGGGTGGTTGGAGTCAATGAAATCAATAGCTATCACTTTTAGTAGCTGGTTGAAGGTTGGAGTTGCCCAATCATGGTTGAGGTCAATGCCACGTTGCCCAAGCATGTCAAGGCCATCTAATTAAAATAATAGGCCTGGGTGCAGGCCTGACAAGACTTACCATCCATCAAGACTATTATCTTGCACCTCATATCCCTCACCTAAAGGATTGTCATCATTAGTGTCTGGTAGTGGATCTACTAGTGTGTGATGCAAATACCATGGATGGTAGTTGCATAAGAATCATTCCCAATTTGCTATAATTTGTAGTTCTAATGCACCAATATCATTGTGGATGCTATGAAATGGGTGGTACAATAGTATTTCACTCCAACATAATGCCTCAAAACACTTGTCATCTTTTGCTAGGATGGTTGTAAAGTGAGGGAGACCCGAACAATGGTTGGTGTGGATCACTCTCTCTATTTATTGTTCTTTCGTGATGCTTTGAAGGTCCATTTTTGAGTAACTTCAATGAGCGACATTGTTTCGAGGTGTACCTTAGTACAAAGCTTTCTCTTTTGTAAGGGAGAAAGAAGAAAATAATCAAATTTTTCTTAAAAAGATTAAAAAGAAGGTGAACATAATAAAAATATATTGATAGTCTCTTTAGTTTTCAAGGAAATTAAAATAACACATGGTACATTGATTCAAAGAGATAAAAGATAATATAGATCAGTTGAACAACATTGTAAAACCAACATTTGGTATCAAAGATTTGTTTGGATTGATCCCATGAAGAAAGGGATACATTTCTATTTGAAATAAAATTTGAAAATCAGAAGTCATGGGCAACACCTTGACAATTGGGATTGAGAAGTCTAGTAGGTAAATCTTTGAGTTATGGAAATTGAAGGTTGAAGATCTTTTAGTGGAGGCATATTAATGGCATAATAATTATTGCACTTAATTTTCTACCATCAACAATGGATCAAGATGAATGGGACAAGTTGGATAGAAAAGATAGATCTACTATTAGGTTATGTCTTTCTAATTCACTCCCAATGAATGTTTTAGTTCAAAACATTGCTAAGAGTTTATGAAATAAAATTATTGCATTATATCACACTAAGTGTCTTGTAAATAAGTTATTTTTGGAAAGAAAATTGTATTCATTAAAGATACATGAAGAAGACTTTGTAACCAAACATTTAAATGTTTTTCATCTAGTAGTGAGTCAATTAGCTTCCATAGATGTAAAAATGGAAGAAGAGAAAAAATGCATCAATTTGATTTGTTCATTATAGGATACCATCTTTCTGTTTTGAATCCTATCTATGTAAAGGGGATCAATATCCTTTCTTTGTTCTCTAGAACTAGGGGTGTAGAAGTTTATTTGGATCATTTGGGTATACCATTGAAATATGTTGTATTTGCAAAAAAAATGTAAAGAAAACAAGCTTATCCTTAAAATTTGGGTAGAAAAAACACATAAAAAGGGTAAATTGGTTGAGGTGAAATATGTGCACAATTTGACAAAAGAAAGACTTGATGAAATGATTAATTCAATTGGAGGTTTTTATATGATAATAGGTGGAAGTCCGTATAATAATTTGAAAAAAAACAATAGGAACACAAGGGATGGGCTAGAGGGGAAGCATTCCACTATTTTATATGATTTCTATGGATTGTGAATTATGTAAGGCATGCATTGCATTCAAGTGTAACTTGACAGAATAATGAAACCTTCATTTTGTACTAATTTAGAATTCAATAGATTATAAATTCATTTTTCATAGCCAAGTTGCCATCCAAATTGAAGAGGCTACTAAAACAAGTATTAAAAATTATGGACATTATTATTATTTTGATTCTATGTAGCAAATTTGTTTGCACAATCAACATGGGACTAATTGCAAGTATGTATGTTGTCAATTGTAGACCTGTATTAATAGTATTTTGATTATACAGAGCAAATTTATTTGCACAATCAACATGGGACTAATTTTAGGCTTGGATGTTGCCAATTACAACCCTAGGGTTGTTAGTTCGATTAGTCATGCTAACCATGGTTTCTTTTTAAAAGGATTGAATGAAAACCTAAAGGATGTGTAATAAATCAAATTTGATAAAAGAAAACACTTAGATTTAGAAAAGAACTTCTATGAAACCCATCAAGAGAAACCATCTCTCTCTCTCTCTATATCTCTTTCTCTCTTTCTCTTCATCTTTATCTTTCTATCTCTCTCTGTCTCTTTGTCTCCCTCTCTATCTATCAATTTCTCTTTATCTCTCTCTGTAATATCCTGAATGGAATATTATATGATCTATCTAATCAAATTTAATTCACTTTAACAAATTTCAACAGTTAACTCCAGAAACCAAAAAATTCAAAATTGGATATTATTGTTGATGTACAAGAATTATGTGTGCATAAGTTATGGATATGAGAGCTATTGTAACGTATAACAAATATGCCAGGTCTTGGCCCTACAGAAGCATAGTGTATGTTTGAGCTTGATACTAATATAATTTTGCGATGGTAGAAATGAGATGTTTTGTACTAAGATGAAATGTTCACAATTTTTAACATGTTTAATTCTATTTTATCAATGTCTCGACAAATTGTATTGGAAGAAGTATTATTTGTTGCATTAATTAAAAAACTTAGCAAGTTCTCTATAGTAGTTTTTTGGTTGTTCTCTTGCTTATATATAGAGGCCTTGAGATGGAAATTATATGTCCATATCTTGTATGGTTTCCTCTTCAATTGAGAGTGATGATCTCTTGTGCAACTCAGAGCTTGAAATTATACTGCAACATATACTTGTTGATTTATAGTGGTTTGCACTTTTTTGGAATATAATATCCCTCATTTTGACCTCTTATAGTTTCTTGGTTATTCTAGTAATTTTCCCTATTCCATTGTAATTTAGATATGGATTTTTGACATTAGATTAATTATACTATATGAAACAATAAATTTGTGTTCATTCCTTGTGTCGATGATCCACATTTAAGTGTATTGGACACGTATAATTTTGCCTCAAGATTTTTCTAAATGAGTATATATTACGTTATATTTATATTTAGTAATGTACATTACATAGAATACAATTACTTCTCTTAATTCGAACACTTCTTATTCTCAAAATGGTCTTCATTTTTTGTTAAAATCTATATTGTTATTATATATACATTATATACAATTTAAATTATTAAATATATTTAAACTATGATATAGTATAATATAAATGTATATTTAAATATTTTGTTAATTCAATTATATATTTATTTTATATATAAAATCTATACTATAATTATATTTTAAGTAATATGAATTATTAAATATAAATATAATATAACAATGCATTTTATTATTATATTATATTCTAAAAAAAAATATAATATACAATCATAAATATAAATATAATTATATATATAATTTATACTATAATTTTTTTTTTTTGAAAAAGTGGTAAAACCACTAAAATTATATTAATTATATAATAAGATTTACAAAATGCCAGATTCAAGAAGGCATACCGGCAGGAAAGAATCGGCAAAGAAAACCTCCGATTGTAGCCCTTTTTAGACAATTACAAAATAAATCAACTCAAAAGGATGAGTCAATCCAAAAAAAGTCTATGACTCAAAACCTTACAGGATTAATTCTATGTTAAAATAGCAAAATTACAAACTAAACACCTGATAATAACATCGAATATCAAAACTAAAACTTTCTGCTAACACAAAAATTAGAGTCCCCCTGCAATTCTTCACCATCAAAACCCTGCAGATCACGAACCACTGCTTCTGCTAGCTGAGGAGGAGGAGGTGGATGAGGAGGAACATAATACAACAGAAAATTCAAAGCATTAAAAATGTCTGTAGCAACGTCTACCAATTGATTCCCCAATTCTCGCCTGTGACAGTGAATGGAATTCTGGAAGGACACGACACAGTTGTTTTGGATGCCATGCATAAATGCATTGAAAAGGTAGTGAAGTTCAAAGCAGCGGAAGAGATTCCTGCGATCAAGCAAACCTCCCACAAGAGCAGTACCCGAATGCAAATCATAATCCTCTAAGGCATCATTAAAAGTGTCTACTGAAAAATGAACATTTTGAACAAACATAATACCTAAATTCCTTACCCTATCACCGCTTTGCACAAGGTCCATAACATTAGAAAGAAAAAGAGATACTGCTTCAGGCAGACAAAAAGACCTAGGAGAGTGTAAAACATGTAATCCACAAACCTGAGTGACAACTCTTTCTACTGCATCTTCATAAATCTTAAAGACTTCCTACATAGAATTCGGGTTAAGAAAACCAAGAGAGGGCCGCTCCTAATTCCGAATAGGCAAAAGAATTCTATTGTTTCGTTGAGCAGAACCCATGCTAGAGTTCAATGGTAGAGATCATTAAAATTTTCCAAATGAAAGATAGAACTAAACAAAAGCAAGATTTACAACAGATTGTAAATGTCATAACAATCAAAAAGAATATAGAGGTGAATAACATCGAAAACGATGAATGAAATCATTCCTGTCAGATATACCACTGTGCGAGAATTGCCATCATGTACCTAAGTAAAACATCGAGGTACTACACACCAGATGAAATTATCCTCTAGCCACTAAACAACGTCAGTTGTCAGAACGGAAGCTACCACTCAAAAAAGATGGATGTAGCTTTTAATGAACAAAAATCCGCTAAAAATCTATAACAAATGCTAACCAAATTAAGTATGAGTATCCTTAACCATGATGTTACTAACTCTGAGGATAAGCAAAAAGGAGTTAGAATCCCATTCCTTAGAAGATTCGTTAATGCCAAAAAAAAAATTTAGCCAAGAAGTCCGCTAATAGGTTGCCTTCTCTGTATGTATGAACTATTTTAAAAGATTGGAAGTGATCAAGTAGATTTCTTCCAAACTTTAAAATATAATCAATTTTCCAACTGGGAGAAGAATTACTAGAAAAAGCTCTAATAATATTTAATAAATCCCCTTCCACTATAATGTTTGTAATACCACATTTTTAAGCTAAGTTTAAACCAGCTATTAAAGCCAATGCCTCTGCCTCATTGTTTGTGCATATACCAAGCTTAACTGACAAAGCTCTAAGGACTAAACCATTATGATCTCTCAAAACACAACCAGCACTAGAGTTACCAGGATTACCTTTGCTCGCACCGTCAAAGTTTAGCTTTATAAAAGATTCAGGCGGTGGAATCCATTTGATAAAGGATCTATCAATCTTGACGTTAACACTAAAACAATTTGAATTAGGCAAATTTAATAACTTCCAACTTTTTAACATCAAATCATCCCAAGACGTAAAAACTAAAGAACCTTCCTTTCTTGAAAATAGTGAAGTTGAAACTACTTCTGAAATTATTTTCTCAATTTTTCCAATAACTACATTAAAGGGATTGCTAATTTTTTTAAATATTCTACAATTTCTTTCTAGCCATAGTGACCAAATAACAATACTTGGCGAGACCAACCATAATGCAGAAAAGGTAGAATTTGTGAAAAAAATAGGCCAGCTTTGAAAAACTTGAAGAAGAGAAAAAGGAAGGGAGCCTTGCCAAATCAATTTTGAGAGAAGTCAATTCCAAACTTGTGAAGAAAAGTTACAATTCAGCAGTAAATGATCCACTGTTTCCTCCACTTTAGAACAGAAAGGACATAAGAAAGGGTTAGCAACCCCAAGCTTAACTAACCTATCACTAGTAAGGATTCTATAATTCAGAGCTAACCAGGCAAAAGCTCCTGCTTTTCGCAGGCAAGGACCACTCCAACAAAGCTTATATGGCCAATTAATAGTTGAATTAGAATCCTTACTAATGATACTTAGATATCCTTGCTTAACCGTATAACGCCCAGACTTTGAGGGGACCCAAATAAGTTTATCCTTTTCTCCTGAAATAAAAATTTTTCTGTCATGCAAAATATTCTTAAGCAAAACCTTCTGTTCTTGGGGAATTGGAATATCATCAAAATTTCTCCACTTGACTTTATTAATTTCTGAATTATAGTCAATTTCAATATAGTCTTTAACTTTTATTCCCCAAGCTTGGCACATAATTAATTTAATCTCCTAAAGTCCTTCTATTTTAGACAAAGGTGGATGATTATTCCAAGAATCATCCCAAAAGAGCACAGAATTACCATCATGAATAACCCAAGATAAAAAAGGGGAAATCACCTCTCTACATTTTATCAAAAAGTTCCAAATATGAGAACCCTCCTTTGGATTAAGAATAGTAAAGATTCTTTCAGGAGAGAATGAATCTAAATATTTAGCAAACATTAACTTTCCCCATTTGGATTATGACTTTTCATATAAATTCCAGACCAATTTGGCTCCAAGAGCTTTATTTTATGTTTCAATGTTATGAATCCCAGTTCCTCCTATCTTTTTCGGAATACTAATTTTGTCCCAAGAGATTAGAGGGATCTTTCTCCCATTCAGATTAGAGCCATTCCATAAAAAATTTCTCAAAATACTCACAAGGCAAGAGAGGATAGACTTGGGAACCATAAGCATAGAAAGCATATAAACAGGCATTGCTGAAAGGATTGTTTTAATCATAAGAATTTTTCCCGCCAATGTTAACCATTTACCTTTCCAAGAAGAGATTTTAGCTTTTATACTTGTGATAAGTTTATCCCAAAACATGTTTTTAATTGACCCCAAAAAAAGAGTACTTCCCAAATATATTGAAGGGAGAACATCCACTTGAAAACCCAGAAATTTAGCAATCCTTTGTTGCACCAAAGGAGAAGAAAAAAAAAAAAAATTAGACTTGTTCTGATTTACTTTCTGGCTTGAAACTAAACAATATTTAGAAATAACATCCTTCAAAATTTTAGCTTCTAACATCACAGGCTGCCCAAATAATAATGTATCATCTGCAAACAAAGCATGAGTAATAGCAAAAGGAACTCTAGGAATTTTAATCCCCTTCCAATTACCCAGTGAATTTTGCCTCATAATTAACCTACTCAAACCTTCAGCCATTAATATAAAGAGGAAAGGAGACAAAGGATCACCTTGCCTTATCCCTTGAGAGGACCTAAAAAATTTAGATTGAGAACCATTAATCAGAACTAAAAAGCTTACACTAGTAATACAAGATGAAATCCATTTACACCGTTTAGGAGAGAATCCAAATTTAAGGAGAACTTGAAACAAAAAATCCTAAGATACTCTATCATATGCTTTTAACATATCCAACTTAACCAACATAGCAGGAAGTTTATGTTGATGAATTGAATGTAAAACCTCACGGGCTACCAGAGCAGCTTCAGATGTTTCCTTGTCTGGAACAAAACCTCCTTGTTCATCAGATACGATTTTTGGAATAAAAATAGCAAGTCTTAAAATAATTGCTTTGGAAATGATTTTATACAATGTATTACAAAGAGAAATGGGTTTGAAATCAGCAAAGGAGGAGGGAGAAGCAACTTTAGGAATCAAAGCAATGAAGGTAGAATTAATCTCTTTCAAAACAGTTCTATTTCTACGAGTTTCTTCTACTGCCAGCCATACATCCTTACCTACAAATTCCCAACACTTTTGAAAGAAAAGAGGGGTAAAGCCATCTGGGCCAGGAGATTTGTCTGGATCTAAGGAAAAAACTACTACCTTAATTTCTTCTAATGTAAAATGTTTCATCAATTCCAAATTATCTTCCCGTAAAATCAGAGTAGGAATATGATTTATAACTTCTCGCATAGTCGAAGTGGAGACCGTACTATTTTCTTTTGAAAGGAGCTTCTGAAAAAAATTAACTCCTTCTTTTTGAATAAAAACATTATCTTGCAAAATATTCCCCATAGAGTCTTTAATTGCATAAATAGAATTCTTGTGTCTTCTTACCATAGCCGATACATGAAAAAAATTTGTATTTTGGTCTCCTTCCCTCAACCACATCTCCCTTGATTTCTGCCTCCAAAACATTTCTTCCTGGGCTAAAACTTCCTCTAAATTAGATTGAAGGGCTTTTACACATTCAAAGGATGCAATATCCATGCCATTTTTTATAATGGTTTCATTCATCTATTCTAGTTGAGATTGTAATGCTACTTTTTGAGAAAAAATGTTACCAAATGAAAATTTATTCCATTCCTTAAATTTACCCCTTATAAATTTCAACTTTTCATTTAGCCAAAACATGTGAGAACCTTTCACAAAAGGAGCATTCTTCCACCAAGATTCCAGTAAGGGTAAGAAATTTTTATCTCTAAACCACATAGCTTGAAACTTAAAAGAAGATCTATATTTCTTTCTAATCCTATCCAAATCCAAGTGAAGGAAAATGGGAAAGTGATCTAATGCAGAGAAAGGAAGAACAAAGGTACCAGAAATTTTAGAGTCAAGACACCATTCAGAAGAAAACAAAAACCTATCCAACCTTTCTGCAATATTTAGAAAACCCTTTCTCCTATTTGACCAAGTGAAGCTCCTGTTCAATAAAGGACTATCAACTAAAGCATTATCTAAGATAAAATCAGTAAAATCATCATTACCCTCTATGGAGGGCAAATACCTCCCAACTTCTCTGATAAACAAGCGATCACATTAAAATCTCCCCCTAAGATAACTTTTTCTCCAGATAGTTTTTCTAAAAGTGCTGTTAAAATATCCCAACACCTTTTTTTGTCACAAGTCGAGGTTGGTCCATAAATATTAAATAACCAAAAGTTTAACGATGGGGAAGTTATTTTAACCAGTAATTTTTTTTGAGTAGAACAAATTAAATCTGCATCACAGCTTTTACTGTCCCAAAGAATAACTAGGCCTCCTAATGCCCCCTGAGAAGGAGAATAATGAAAATTCCATTTGAACCAGTTTGGAAAGATAATATCAGCTTGAGATTGGGATAATTTTGATTCCTGAAGCAAAACAAAGTCCATACCTGAGGAATCTAACTGATGCTTAATCAAGCGTCTTTTGTTAGGGGCATTCATGCCCCTAACATTCCAAGATAGGATCTTCACTGTTCTCGGGGAGAGTTTCTCACTCTCCCCAAACTCAAACAGGTTTCAAGGGTAGCTTGCAACCTAGCCTTAATTTCTTCTTGAGTTTTGAATGATTTAGGTTTACGTCCTCTTTTGGAGGGAGAAATAGAACTAGATTTGGTAGGAGAATCCTGACTTAAGGACTGAGAAATAGACATTTTTGTAGCAAAATCAAAAACCTCACTATCAATTCCATCTCCTATCGAAACTTTCCAATCTAATTTCCCTAGGTTTAATTGGTTATAATTATTAATATATTATATTTTAAATAATATAAATTATTAAATATAAATATAATATAATAATATATAATAAGATATATTTTATTATTATATTATATTGTAAAATTTTTTAGTATAATAACAAAATCGTACTATGTTAACACATACCTCTAACACTATTGATAATTTAATTAGATGTAATTTGAAATTTTATTATGAATTAAAAAAAAAAGACATTGAAATGTGATGTTTACGAATGACCCAAATAATTTTAATAAAAAAGAAAAGACAACTCTTGTGAACTCCCATTGCGTTTCACTTTCGTATTCTTTTATTCCTCTCATCTTAAACGTAATTTCCAACGTATGACTACGGTAGAAACATAATGAATGACAATTATTGACGGTGATCATGAATGGCAAATGTCTGTAGCAAAAGACCCGCTCAAAAAATTCAAAATCCAACGGAAAAACAATGGAAAGGAGGAAAAATGCGACGACCCAGTGAAAACGTGTGTAGACACTTAAATTTGACTTGTTCCAGGCTTTCATCTACCATAATTCACTTTAATTAAATAATTCTTAATTATTTGATTAAGTTCATCTATCGATCACCATCAATTTATCCTCCATGTTAATTAAATAACTCCAATTATTTAATTAAATCATTTTTATTTCTCTAAATTAATTAAATAATCCAAGTTATTTAATTAAATCATTATTTTTCCAATTTAAATAAATAAAGTCAAAATTATTTATTTAAATATTTAAATTTCCATCCACTTTAAATAAATTCAAAAATATTTATAATCTATTTCCTCCAAATTGAATTAAAATTAATATTAATTCAATTATCCCATGTGCACATGAAATTAAATAATTATTTATTTATTTAATTTCTAATTTATCCTCGCCCTCCATAATTTCCTCCAATCAAAATCAGTTAACAGATCAATCAAAAGAGTTGACTCATCAATCAATTCAGTCAACTCTTTAATCTAATTTGTTAACAAGCCAATCAACTTAGTCATCTGATCAATCGGCTCAATCAACTCTCCAATCAATTCTGTTAACTCCCTTGATCGATGAAGGATCCTGGACACTTGGTCTTCTCTGATTCGCACACATTCTCTCAACCATTCTCAACCATTGATCTTTCTGATCATCCTCAACCATAGATTTGTTGTCTCACATGTCTATAAATTAAGCCTCTTTCTCCATTTCTGATCATCTTTCATTTTAGTAAACTTATGCTGTCATTTTCATTCCTTGGGAGATCAATATTTACGTTATTAGCAAATAGAGCAATCAACATAACAAAGAGCAAGGAGCAATCAATTGAGTTTGGGTGCAACTTCAATTCGCTCGATCAGTGTAGGCAATTAGTTTGTGTGAATCAGAGGTAAATTATACTTATTTGGTTTATCATTCGTTTATGTTTGCATTGCATTTTCACCTATCACATTTTGGCACGCTCGATGATCTAACCCCTCTTGTTTGTGAGCATTTATTAAGGTTTTTGTTGCAGATTCAGGTGTTTTTGGACAAAATTTTAGGAATCAACTTTCACAAACAGACTCCTATGTGAAAATTGACCTCACCATTGCGTCCCAGAGGCCTTGCAGGTAAAAATCGACATATAACACCCTCATTTTTGTTACTGATTTTTTTTAAAAAAAAATTTGGCCTAATTTACACAAACTAACCTTCCAATTTTATTTTTTTTAAAATTAAAAACAAAAACAAAACATACTTTAGCATTTTTTGTTTTGTTAGGCATATATTTTTAAAAAAAACTAAACAACAAAATACAATAGCATTTTCAAACTTTTAAATAATTTTTTTTTGTAAGGGCTTTGACCCTGGTTTTGGCTGACCCCAGCCCATCCGCACACCCTACAACCCCACCCATCCCCTGTGCACCCTTCAACCCTACCTTGATCACCTCGGTGACCCCTATTTAGACCCCTCCCTACGCCCACGAACCCCTCCCCAATCCATCCCCCTCTCCCCATACACCCCCCATCCCCCCTCTGCACCTACGCAGTCCCTTCGACCCCTGCTAAACAAACCCCACATCCTCATAGACGCCCCCGCCACCCCTTTCATAGTCCTCCCTCAACCTACCGCCTATCGTACCACCCTGATCCACAACCCTGCGCTCAGCTCCGCCCTTCCTGCGTCTGCCATTTCCCTGCAACTGCAAACACACACCCAACCAAATCCAAAAACAAATAAAATAATAATAAATCAAAGAGCAAAATAAATACATAAAAAACAAACACAAACAATAAAGCAAAACCCTAAAGTTCCAACTTTATGTTTTAAAGGTTTAAATTTTAAATTTTTTTAAATTTTTTTTAGGCCCTCAGCCCCTGGTCACATGGAGGACCAGGGACCTGTTTAAAAACTTTAACAACAAACTTAACCGCCAGCAGCCAAACTGTCCATGTGACCACAATGTTTACTAACCGCTAGCTGTTAGTTGACTGTTAGGCTTGCTCCTACATACCCAAATAGGCTCTTTTTTTCTTTTTAGCATAACATTTTGCAGATATATCAGATTTTCACAAAACTAGTTGCATTGGAAAGATGGTTTGCTCAACTTCATAGAGGTATAGGTATCTTCAGCCCATTTGGTCAACTTTATCAGGTATTATCAGTCAAACCTCCCCTTTGTTTGGAATCTTCAAATCGCTATAACTTTTGTATTTCTTAATGAAATTTCGTGATTTTTTTTTTGAAATTGCATAGAATTTTGTGTAGAATCTGGTCATGCCATCTATTTTTCTGTAATTAATCATATTTATTAGAAATTTTCTAGATTACTCATTTTTCACCTCATAACTAGGTTTGCAAGTTTCTTGATTCTTTTTTGTTTTGGTGGAATGCAGGTGGGCATGAGGAGTTGCCTCCTATCGTTTGATGAAGAAGCAAATAAAATTAAGACTACTAATGTGATTTGATGCAAGACGTATGCCAAAGACAAAATCTTGATTATCACTAAGTCTTAGGATTCACACTTCATTTTTGCTTAAGGGAATTAACATGTATGTGTAATCTGGATTATCACAAATTCTTAGGATTCACACTTCATTTTTTGCTTAAGGGAATTTACATGTATGTGTAATCTAGATTAACACTAATTCTTAGGATTCACACTTCATTTTGCTTAAGGGAATGGACATGTATGTGTAATGTTGATTATTACTAAATCTTAGAACTCACATTTTAATTTTGCTTAAGGGAATTTACGTGTGTCTTCCGTGTTTAGAATTTCTTAAATGTGTATGCTCTTCCTTCGCATGACAACGTGATCCTAGGAATCAAAAACATTTAAGTTATTCATTTAATTGCTTTCCATGTATTCTACCATCCTTTAGAAGGGCCTGCTTTTGGATTGCACTTCATCCAAAAGGGATGACCCTAAGCGGATCTTTCCTTTGGACCGCTATATAAATTGGTTGAAGCGAAAGCCAAGATTTAACCAGTGTTAGCCTTGCCTTATGGTGCCAAATCAAAAAGAGACGTACCAACACTTTGTGAAAACAATTTTTACATTGTGTGAGGTATATGAGACTCTTAGTAGAATTGGTTAAAGCTTTTAGTAGCTTGATGGATGCTCGCAAGGCGTTGGTCCCCTGAAGTAACTAGCACCCTTGTAGTTAGTGTCCACCCAAATCACCTTCAAATGTTGCGGTAACTTTCAGTGCAAGGGTATGACGCCCCCAAGATTACTCACCATAAGGCTCCCTTGAGATGAGACAGAAATCCCCGGTATAGAATAAGATACTTGTAGCTTTTCGGGGAGAGGGTGATTGGGTCATCCTTCCATTCTAGGAGGCCCCTACCTATCATCTCTCACAAAGACGAAAAAATGTACACACCCACTCTAGGTGTGATGACATTTGAGTTGACAGAGATTCCAAGTTGTGAGCTGATATTATCGCAGTGAAGCCTTGTCTTTAGGGATAAAGAGTGCTTGGTGTGTATTCAATTGTGTTTATACTTGTGAAAACTTGGGCTTTTAGGAGCCTCGAACATACACATTGTTGTTGACAACTGTAAGTGTGTCTATTGCTTATTGTGTTTTTCTTGCCCAAGAGCAAACCAAATCAAAAAATCCAAAAAACATAGTGATTAGAACTTTCCTTTTCCTTGTCATAAAATAAAAAATCCAACAAAAACATAGTGCTTAAACTTTCCCTTATTGCATTTTCCTTGTCCAAATAAAAAAATCCCAAAAACATAGTGATAAGAACTTTCCCTTTCTTGCTTTTTCCTTGTCAAAATAGAAAAATCCCAAAAACATAGTGATTAGAACTTTCCTTTTCCTTGTCAAAAAATCAAAAAATCCCAAAAACATAGTGTAAACTTTACCTTCTTGCATCTTCCTTTTGTCAAAAAAAAAAAAAAACAAACAACATCACCCCATCTTCATCCACAATCATTTCCAAAACCATCCCAACGCATCAAATCAATCCATTAACTTGGTTATCTAATCCCAAGATCTAGATCATACAATCTCCTAATTTGTCTTCTCGACCAATTAGTATCAAACCAACTAGTGAACAGACCTACCTTCAAAAGGGGATCTCCTTTTAAGAATTGACAAATTCACTATAGCCTTATCTTGTCTCACTTTGAAGTCATTAGTCTACTTCGGAGTAGATAATCACAAAAGCCAAAATCTGTTGATCTAGATTTTATAACTTCTAACCAAGCCAGTCATTCACCTAAATCACATGCCTATCACTCAATCAAAACAAAACACTAACATGGAAAACATTCCAAATCCGCACCAAGTCAATCTGCCACAAGGCAATTCTGAGGTGCCTACCTCCGAAGAACTTATTGATGCATCAAAGTTTACCATGGGCATGGACTCTAGCATATTTGTTGCTACAGGGTATACTACAGGTGTTTCTTCATCCCAAAATCTCACTCAACAAACAACTGAAGAATCCCCCGAACTAGATGATGACCTAGAAGAGCCTGCGATCTTGGAGAAAATTGGTAAAATGTTGGAGGCAAATCGTGATCATTACTTCCACCTACTTGCTCAAAAAGGAGCTAAGTTGCCTTGCGATTTTGATACTTCACAAATCTGAGAAAAATATATTTTTGGTGAAGGTCGTCCATCTTCATTTCCCATAACATCTACCTTATCACCTTCTTTGCCAAATGATGATCTTCCATTCACAAACCTATTAACAAAACACCAATGGAACCACACCTAAAGCCATCATACATAGGTGTCCAACACCAATCTCATACTTCAAATCAACCGTCTTCTTCAAGACCAACCAACCCCTCTACCAAATCACTAAAATGACCTTCTTCTAGTCCAAGCAATCCTGTTATTAAATCACAAAAACCACCTTCCTCAAACATCACAAACAATCCATCTACTTATCCATCACAACCAACATCTTCTTCTATCTCACACAATACCTCCATTAATCCACAACAAACATCTTCATATATTCCCAACAATGCTTGTGCAAATCCTCCACAAGTATCTCACGCTCACTCTTCCACAGCCAACGTACGCATTAATCCAGTCCAAAACTACCAACAACCACCATCCAATTTTCAACAACCACCATCTAACTACCAACAACCACCATCCAACTATCAACAGCCCCCATCTAATTACCAACAACCACCATCTAATTACCAACAACCCCCGTCTAATTACCAACAACCACCATCCAATTATCAACAACCACCATCCCACTTTCACCAACCATCATCCAACTTTCAACAACCACCATCCAACTATTAGCAACCACCATCCAACTATCAACAACCACCTTCTTCCACCATACAACAATATTATACACCACTGCTGCCACTATCCAGGATGGAACTCAAAATCTAAACAATGGAAAAATAACTTTCTGATCTTACACTCGGAAGCATCAAAAAACCTTTCTCATTTGAGGAAGTTTGTCCTTATCCGTTTGATCGAACTATGCCAATGCTCCCTTTTCCTCCACACTTCAAAATACTAAAATTTGATAAGTATAAAGGAAAAAGTGACCCACGAGAACATTTGTGAGAATTCCATATGGCTTGTTTAGAGGTGGCCCATGACGATACATATCTCTTATGCCTCTTCCCCCGCAACCTTGGAGGGCAAGCCATGGATTAGTTTTCATGATTGCCTCTAAGTATTAAATCCTTTAGTGATCTTGCCGAGATGTTTGTTAACCATTTCTCATTTAACATTGAACAAGAAGTCTCCATGATAGACTTATGTAACAAACAAAGAAATGGAGAAATATTCACCTCGTTCTTGCAACGGTGGAGGAACACGGCCAGTGAATGCCCTTGGCAAATACCTGAAAAACAAAAGGTCAACATATTTGTCCAAAACTTGAACTAAGAACTTGTCTTTCAACTACAAATGCACTATGCTAGCTCCTTTGAGGAAGTCATTTCAAAAGGAGCCAACATAGAAAAGGCCTTTATCACTAAAGGATTGGTGAAAATCTTCAAAGGGACAAAAGACAACACTCCATCAAATGACAAGCCCCGCTTTTGGGCTAAAAACAAAAATGTTTTCAGAGATGGTGTTGTGGATGCCAAACACGTTCAAAAGTCCAAACACCTCTTAACCTCCAAACACTACAAAAGGACAATTCCACCCTTTTCAGGGACAATCCCAAAATAGACTTTGCAACCAAACGCAGATTCACTCCCTTAGGGGAGCCCATCGAAAATGTCCTCAAGAAATTGATACAAAATGGCTTAATCATGTTACTAGAAGCCAGACAATACGAAGAACCAACTTTTAAACCTGCGTGGTACAAGGACAATGAATACTGCGAATTCCACACATGAAAGGACATAAAATGTTGGGATGTATGAAATTGAAAACCCTCATCCAAAATCTCATTGATCACGGAGAAGTTGTCATTGATGGCGCTCCTCCAACAAAAACAAATAAAGACCTTGGTATTTATGACGACCCATTCCCTCCTCACAGAACAGGAAATAATGCCAACAATAAAGGTAAAGGTGTAAATAACTTGTTAGGAGTATATGATTCAGTTGATGGTCATTTTAGCAAAAGTACAATATCCACTCTTACCATCAAAGTGAAAGCTCCTGACTGTGTTGTAACCACTTGTCGAGGTTGTGTTACCCTTCGTGGGGCAACCTCACACAATCAACCCGCTTTAGAGTATAATCTACTTGATCACTTGGGTAAAACGCCATCCCTCATCTCCATTCTCGATCTCCTCCACACTTTGCCTGAGCATAGGGACATCCTTGAAAAGGTCCTCAAAGAGTCAACTGTCCTAAAAAACAATGACATTGTCCAATTCAAAGCCATGATAGGACATATCGCCTCTCCACATCATTTAGTCTTCATAGAGCAAGATATTCCTTTCCAAAATGCATATCATAATGAAGCCTTACACATTGAAGTGTACATCCACCAGCGTAAAGTCAAGTGTGTCCTTATAGATTGTAGTGCTGGTCTCAATATCTATTCTTTAAAGTTGTTAAAACAATTGGGATAATTTGTTGATGCTATTGACTCTTCTAAAATCATGACAATCAAGGCTTGTGATGACGCTGAAAGGGAATATGAAGGAGTCATTCATTTACCTATCAAAGTGGGGCCTACCTTAGTGGAAACTCGATGTCAGGTATTGGACCTTTTCCTCCCCTACAACATCATCTTTGGTCTCCCATGGATTCATACCATGCAGGCTATACCTCAACCTATCACCAATGTTTGAAATTCCCCTACAATGGTACGGAAGTTACCATTCCCAGAGATCTAAATCCTTTCGAATTCTGCCGCACCATGCAAGGTAGACACCTAAATTCAAACCAAGTACCAAAAAATGAAGCTGCTCATCCTTCATCCTCATATGTCTATCCATCCACTTTATCTACCAAATCTCCTAAGAAAGACATACTCGAGGTCAAGGTTCAATACAAGAATGTAGGGTTTGGAGAGTATGACTTGTAGAACTCTTATTGTGTAGGGAACTTGCCCTTATCACCGAAATCTTATGGTAAACCTCCTAGGGTGAAAGCAAGCAAGAAGAAGGCCATCAAACCTATACCCCCAACTGTATTCTTCTATGAACGCAACCTAGAAGATGAGCACATTGAGGACATATCCTCTTGGCTTTTCCAAGATGAGAAGGAACCAATTATCCTACTTGTGGACAAGTACAACAATGGTCATCACATTGTAAAGAATATGGGCTATAAAGGACAAGGAGGACTTGGTCTCCATGAGTAAGGAACTATAGAACCCATATCTGTCACCCGGAAGTATAATAAACATGGTTTGGGATTCAGAAAGGAGGTACCTAACTCCCCCGATATACAGTTTATACTTAATTAAGTGGCAAAAGCTTGGCCCACAGAGGAGACTTCTATGGAGGATACCATTGATGATTCCCACCTTCACCTCACTAATTTATTTTAGGAATCATCTATCTTCATGATCTCATCCGTTTCCCTTACCTCTATGACCAAAACACAAACTGTTTCCCTTGTATATCTAGACATAATCGATTGGGACCAACAAGCGGCCCCTGTCCTAGACACTTTTAAAAATGATGAAGCACTTGCAGAATTTCTAGGACTTCGAAATGGTATACCCCATGGTGACCATAAAGCAGGTTTTGTCATGGATCTCTCTCCTATTGCATGTTTCAAGGAGAATGTCAAATCTTTCAGTCGCAAAAATATGAATAAAATAAATCAATCCTTAGGTGAAAACCTCTTTGAGGCACCTTCTGATCTCAAAACAGTAAAAAGAAAGGACACATCTGATGGTGAAAACCTCTATGAGGCACCCAAGGATGAAAGATTTGACCTTCTCCCACCATCGAAATATCAGGAGAAGTCTCCTTTATTGGTGAAGAAATCTCAGAAAATAAATCTTGGCACAGTCCAAAATCCAAAGATTACCTTCTTAGCAGCTTCTTTGTCTCAGTAGGAAAATAAAGACTTCACAATGTTCTTTCAGCAAAGGGTAATTAACTTTACATGGACTTATGCTGACATGCCAGGATTGGATCTTGCATTTGTAGTCCACCATCTATTAGTTGCACTAGGAGCTAAACCAGTCAAGCAAAAATTGCGCAAGATGCACCCATAGATTGCTTTATTGGTCAAAGTTGAGCTTGAAAAGATGCTCGATGCCAAATTCATACGTCCTGTGGATTATACTGAGTGGGTTTTGAATCTAGTATCCATTTCCAAGCTGAATGGGGGCATTCGCATTTGTGAAGACTTCAGAGACTTGAATAAAGCCTGTCCCAAGGATGATTTTCCATTGCCCAACATTGACATCATCGTGGACTTAAGGACAGGCCATGAAATGCTTATCCTCATGGATGGTTTTTCTGGATACAACCAAATCATGATTGCACCTGAGGACCAATATAAAACGGCTTTCACATGTCCTTGGGGCAACTACTGTTGGCAAGTCATGCCTTTTAGCCTCAAAAATGCTGGCGCTACTTACCAAAGAGTGATGATGGTAATCTTTCATGATTTTTTTCATACTATTATAGAAGATTATGTCGATGAACTCCTAGGTAAAATCTACAAGGGCAGATCACTTGAAAGTGTTGGAGCAGATATTTGATCAGTTAGAGCAATATCAACCATGGCTAAATCCAAAGAAGTGTGTCTTTGGTGTAATATATGGCAAGCTATTGGGCTACATTGTATCTCAATGAGGCATTGAGGGCTACATTGTATTTCAAAGCTATTGTTGAAATGTCTCCTCTGAGTAACCTTAAACAATTAAGATGTCTTCAAGGCAAGCTACAGTCCATTAGGCAGTTCATCTCACAATTGGCAGACAAATGTCAACCCTTCTCGCACTTACTCCACAAGGATGTCTCATTCAAATGGAATAATAAGTGCCAAGATGCCTTTGAATAGCTAAAAACTTATCTTGCTTCACCACCAATGTTAATGCCTCCAATAATAGGGAAACCGCTCTTGCTTTACATCTTTACTACATCAACAACCTTGGGGGCACTTCTTGCACAAAACGATGACTCAGGTAAGAAATAAGCAATTTACTACATCAGTCACACTCTAGTAGGATATGAGCTCAACTATACCCCTATGGAAAGACCCTGTTTAGCAGTAGTTTTCGCTTCCCAAAAGTTGCGGCACTATATGTTGAACCAGCATACAAATCTTATTATATACACCTAAAAATGACATGACTCTATCTAAATAAATATTTTAAATATTTATTTCATCTTAATATTCCTCTATCAATAAATAAATAAATCAATTTATTTATTTGATTCATTTTCCTCCCATTAATTGAATAAATTACATTTATTTAATTAATTTCATCAATATCAACTTTATTCTTCTAAACAATTAAATAATTTTAATTATTTAATTAAATCATTCATTCTTCCACATTTAAATAAAATGAAATTTATTTAAATTAAATCTCAAACTTCAAAAATAAAATATAATCAAATATTTTATTTATTCCTCTAAATCTTGCACAAATAATTAAATAAATTTATTTGTTTAATTTGCTTTCTTATCTTCCAAATCTTCTAAAAATAAATTTTCCTTGTCATGCAAAAGAAAAAGCTGAGTTAACTGATTTAAAGCAACATTGTTTTTATCAACAAACTCTTAAATTAGAAAAATATATTCTAATTTAAGAAATAAAAGCTCATCCTCATCAAGAAAGCAGTTAACTCAATAAAGCATCCTTTTGAATGACACGTCTTCTTCCTATTCGCGCACGTTCTCTCAAACATCCTCTACCATTGATCTTCTTATTTCTTCTACACCGTTGATCTTCTCTCACACAAGTCTATAAATACTCCTCTATTCTTCCATTTCATATAACGAAGCTTTCAAGTAAGATTACTCTGTCGAATCCATAGCGTGCCATTGGCACCCCTACTCTTGCATCATTCACTATTCATCCTATATTGTGTTGAATCTCATCTTCAACACAACAAGTATCCGAGCCATTTCTCCTTTGTCATCTTGAGGAATCAAAGCAAGGAAGCAAGCTTCTTGAGGGCTATATTCATCACCAAAGATCAAACGAGAATAGGCGAACAATGGAAGCTACCAGGTAACAAAGCACTGTAAGTTGTTTATTTGGTTTTATTCTTTGTTGCTTGCATATTTCATTGAAGTTATTGGGTTTTATATTCATTTAATTATTATCCCATTTTACCCGTAACATTTATGGCACCCACCGTGGGGCCTCTGCCCCAAATCTAACCAAAAATTGAGTTCTTGAGTGACAGGTTCTGTACAGACTCCGTACAGTCTTCAAACAGGTTCATTCAGCACATCTGATTGATCCCGCGATGCATCTGATCATTGTTCTAGCGCATGCAACCTTTCAGCGCATACATCATCCAAGGCTGCACATATACCACCTGTTCTGGCACATATGATTTTATTGCGCATCTGTCTTCATATCCTGCGCATCTGACATCTGTTCCAGTGCTTTTGACTGTTCTGCGCATACATTCTTTCTCTCTGCGCTTATGACCCATTCTCCCGCGCATTTGTAATTGTTGCGCTTTTGAGTATTGTTTCTGCGCATTTAGTCTCTTAAGTTGCGCATATGATTTCAGGAGTCATCTAGGGATTTCTTGCAAGTTTTCTAGCGCTAACATTTTTTTTGTAGGATTGATTCTATGATTTTCATGCAGGGTTAAGAGCTGGATAGTTTCATTTTCCTTAAAACACACATCATAGATTAACTAGGAGGAAAAGTAAAAATATGTGTGCATGCAAATCTCACATAGTTCTTAACTAGAAGGGTAGTAAATGAACATCATTGCTATCTTTGCATTATTGCTATCTCTTTTAGTTTAGAACATTGCTATCTTGCAAAAGGAAAGAACCATTGCTATCTTTAATCACTTCAAAGATAACAACTATGTGAGTGCCCAAGTAGATTAATGCATATAGTTTTTCTCATTTTAAATAGGATTGGATAAACCACTGTTTACTGTGTCTGCTGAGTGACCATAGGCTTATGCTCTCCCCTTTACTGGGTGACCAGAATGCTAGACTTGTCATTCTTTGTGTATAACCTTTAGAGGGGCCTACCCTTGGATGCCCGCCTATCCAAGTGGGAACAATCCTAAGTGGTAACAGGTTAAAGCCAAGCCCTACTGTTCCACTATAAATAAATTGTGCTTGAGGTGAAAGCTTCCTGCAACGAGTGCCGCTGTGTTACACTGACAGCCAACCTCCCCCAAAACCCTCCAAGGTGTAACCCTTGTAGGCTAGAGACTCCATAACGGAGAGTAGTGCTGCCGCACATGTAACCACTTGAACGGTTGCCCTGACTATTTAGCCATTGTCTAGTTTACCAAAATCCTCTATTTGTTGGCGCAAAAGGTGGGACCTTTGAAGCGGCCCCGATTCATGTGATTCTTAGTAGAGGTAGCAGGGACAATCCTAAGGTTCGGTGGGGGGACGAGCCTAAGGAAACCCAGATCTGGTATGCATGAGAAGTGCGTGTCATGGAGGGGAGCCGGTGCTATCAGATCCTGGAGCTACACGCTTTGAATATGCACAACTAGGGGACTCAACAAATACTATCTTTTCTAGCCTAGGTTGTAATTGTTCTTGTGTCAAAAAGTCCACAAAAATACAAAAAAAAATAAAAGATAAAAAAATATGAAAACTTCTATGCACTTGCTGTGTCTTTATCTTCCATAATTGAAAGTAAAAAAGAGACCAAGTTTTCAACCAAAAATAGAAATTTTAAAAAAACGTGCCAAAAAACTCTGTAAAACAAACTGATAAACCAGAACTGCACATCCACTGCAACCTTCTGCACTTGCTGTGTCTTTATCTTCCATAATTGAAAGTAAAAAAGAGACCAAGTTTTCAACCAAAAATAGAAATTTTAAAAAAATGTGCCAAAAAACTCTGTAAAACAAACTGAAAAACCAGAACTGCACATCCACTGCAACCTTCTGCACATCCATTTTGACCTATTGCGCATTTGATTACTATTGCTGCTCATATAAAATTTGCCAAATCTGCGCATGTTCTTTGACCTGCGGCACTTTCACCTTCTGTTCTGGCACATTTACTTCTGCACATCTATTCCAGAGAGCTATTTTGTACTTCCTTGGAGAAAATTTTTCAACTTTTCAAGAACCCATTTCAAACTTGTCTCAGTTTTCCCAAGATCTGATTAAAATCGTGCAAGTCAACCATCTCATTCTTTTTCCGCACCGTAGCTACTTTTTCCACGCTCGCATCATTCCAAAACTTCGCAAAACTCTTCCAAAAATCAAGCAAGATATCCAAAAACTAGGTTAGTACCAAGCTATTCTTGATCGCATCAAACCTCAAACAAACCTAGTGAGTCTCCACTATCAAGGATCAATCATCATTTTCTCTCAGAACTCCACTAGTGGCTTGTGCAAAACTAGTCTACATCAAGTAACCAGATTTCTATCATCCTTACTTTTGACTATCATTTTGTTACAACCAACTTGTTTGACACCAATAGATCTAAGGAAAACCTTGTTCAAACCTTGGTACATTCTATCACTTCTTGTTCAAATCTTTCAAACTCACTCCATCCCGTCTCAAGTCACCTTGCATGGTCTTAACGAGGTCCCAAAAACAAAAGCAAATTGAAATGGCTTTGAAAACTATTCCATCCTCTCACGACAGTGATGAGGAAATTTCTCTGGAAGAGATTCTCCAAACTCAGCAAAACTGAAGGTTTCAACGCATAATGGACAAGGTACTTGCTCAAGACCCTACTAGATTCTTTCTTCACTTAGCACAACTAGGAGTCAAGCTTCCTAATGATTTCGATGTGGAAGCATTAAAAGAACCCGAGGAAGAAAGAAACCCTGAGGGAAGCACATGAGAGGAAATAATCACAGACAAAAGCAAAAGTAACCATTGATTCTATGAACGCCCTAAGCTTAATGACCCAACAAATCCAAGCTTTACAATAACAATTCAAAGACATAAACAGGAACATCAACTAAGCATTATTCCCTAGAGGATATTTCACCATATCCTTTTGATAGGACCTTGATCATGATACCTTTCCCCTCTAAACTTGAGGTGCCAAAATTTGATAAATATCAAGGAAAGGGTGATCCAAGGGACAACATTAGGGAATTTAATGCTGCGTGTCTTGAAGTCGCCCACAATGATACTTATCTTATGCGATTGTTTCCAAGAAGCTTAGGAGGATAAGCCATGGAGTGGTTCTCTAGACTACCACCCGACATTAGAACCTTTAATGAACTTGTGGACAAATTTGTCACACACTTCTCCTACAATATTGAGCATGACACCTCAATCTTAGATCTTTGTAACACCAAGCAAAAAGGTGGAGAATTTTTCGCCGCCTTCCTACAAAGATGGAGACAATTGGCAAGTAAGTGCCCACATCAAATGCTAGAAAAAAAAATGCTGGAAATGTTTGTCCATAACTTACAAATTGACCTAAGCTATCAGATACAAATCCAATGTCCTACTTCCTTTAGTAAGGTCATTGAGATGGGTCTAATCATCGAAAAGGCTTTAATCGCAAAAGGTCAAATAAAGCTTTATAAGGACACTCCTAGTACCAATACCAACGTAGATAAACCAAGATTCTAGACAAAGAACAAAAACACTGTGAATGATGGGGTGGTGGATGCGAAGAATGCGGCACCAAAACAACCCATCTTCAACTCATCGAACCTGCAAAACAACCCCCTACAAAATAAACCAAGAAACACTAAATCACGGTTTACAAGCTTTCAACCTAGGAGAAAATTTACACCTTTGGGAGAACCATTGGAAACTGCCCTACGTAAGTTAATCACAAGTAAGATCATAACACTTCCAACAGCATGGGAATATGAACCAAAAATCAAACCTTCTTGGTGGAATGACAATGATTTCTGTGAGTACCACCGAAACAAGGGGCACAAAACCAATGACTACATTGCACTCAAGCACACCATCCAAGATTTGATAGAGAAAAACAAAGTATCACTTGATAGACATACCTCTAATAATGATCACCGGGCATTCAAGGATCCACTTCCCAACTATGAGCAGGGAGGGTCTTCCAACCAAAACAATGGTGGAACTAACAACACCAATTACACAAACATGTCCTTTGACTATGTTGTTAACCACATCTCAGAAAGTGATCCACGCGTCAATGTGATCACTATAAAAAAAGACTCAGATTGTAATGCTACCACCCACAGTAATAGAGTCACTCTTAGAGGAGCCCCAGCCTCTCCGGCTAATCAGTACAGTATCCTGGATCAACTCCATAAGACACTCGCACATATCTCCATCCTGGAACTTCTGCGTCTATCCTCGTCCCATAGGGCCATACTTGACAAAGCTCTGTCAAAAGCCTCCGTTCCAACGAACCTTGTTGAAGAACAGTTTCAAACCATGGTAGGTCACATTACCTCACCTCACTCCCTATCATTCACTGAAAAGGATGATATGTCAATTACCCAACCTCATAACACGTCTCTTCATATTGAAGCCTTCATCTACAAACACAAGATAAAAAGGGTTCTAATCTATGGAGGAGCCAGTTTGAATATTTGCACCTTGAAGCTAATCCTTGCATTGGGGTTTGCGAAGAAAGCTATTGATCCAAAAAGGAAATCACTATCAAAGCCTATGATGAGGAGGAGAGAACTTCCAAGGGAACTATTATTTTACCAATCAGAGTGGAACCTGTAGTAAAAGATGTGGCATGCCAAGTACTCGACATGGAGCTAGCATATAACATTCTTCTTGGGAGACCATGGATACATGCTCTGAAAGTAGTGCCGTCTACATACCACCAATGTATCAAATTCCCCTATGAAGGCCAAGAGATCACCATCCAAGGTGACCCCAATCCATTTCAATATTGCAACTCCATTCACTCTAAACCTGAAGTTGTGATTCCTCATAACCGTGCTTCTGCTTCATCTTCATCCTGAGTTGACCCAGCTTCACTCGCTTCCACATCAAAAGCTTCCAAGCCTGACTTCAGACTCAACGATAAGGGCCTGGGTGAGTACACAATCGCCCAATCCTTTTTCTTAGCACAACTCCCTCTATCTCCCAAATCATATGGAAGGCCTTCCATGAGCAAATCCAAGACATTCAAAACTACCAAAGGTCTGTTTATCAAATGGGGAAGCCTTGAAGATGAGAGTGATGAAAGAGATATCCTTCAATGATTATATAAGGATGAAGTCAGTCTATCAACACAACAAGACCATCACTCCATGATACAAACTGAGCAATATGGTCAAGGATTCCAAATGCTACAAAGAATGGGGTATGAAGGACATGGTCCACTCGATTCAAGAAAAGATGGTATCACTGAACCCATCCAACCTCATACCTTGACAGCCCGAGACACTACAGGGCTAGGTTACACTGGCATAAAAAGAACCAACATAGCAAATTAGCATAAAGGCAAACAACCAAAAACATCTGCTACTAATCTGGTTGATCAAATTCACCAACTACAAATGGGGAGTGAGACTGACTCCAATGAATATGAGTGGGATAGTCTCTCAGAGCTATCTTGTGAGTCCTAAAAAGATATCGATGTTGTCCATGAGTATGACCCAACCCATGCAACTGAGGGACAAGGTCCAAGGGCTAGACTGCTAGAGTCTGATTCACATAATACCGATAGTGAAAATCATGAGGAAAGAATGATACCCCCCTTGACAGATCAGCTAATGGAGAGTACCATCGCAGGCATTGTCCGTGTTTATAATGACCACCATAATACCTTTATCTTGACCATCAATACCATCAAACCAGACCAACCCAATGACCCCTTACCATTGTTGCACCCTGAACTCATAGATTGGCACTTACAAGACACTACCCCTGAGCTTGATACCTTTCAGAACGATGAAGCCATCATAGACTATCTTGAGCTTAGAGATCATATACCCGCAGGGGACCACAGAGCTGGCTATGGCATAGAACTCAATGACAAGGCCTATTTTAAAGAGAGTGCCAAGCCTTTTAGTCTCAAAAATGTCAAAATGAAAGAAAGATCTAATGGTGAAAACCGCTCTACGACAGTGTTAGATCATGAAAAAAGTAAAAATATAGACATATCCAACGGTGAAAACCTCTCTGAGGCACCGAAGGATGGAAGGCGTGACCCTCTACCCAATCTCACACATTATGAGAGATCTTCAATCTTGATAGAACCAGCAAAACTGATCAATGTTAGCATAGGTGACAGTCCTAGAATGATTCACATGGCACAGTCTTTAACCGCACAAGAAAAGCCAGCGTTCACTGAATTCTTCAAAAGAAAACAAATCAACTTTGCGTGGACATATGCGGATATGCTAGGGCTAGATCCAAATCTCATAATGCATCACTTATCCTTAGCTCTAGGAGCTAAGCCAGTAAAGCAAAAACTTGGAAAGATGCACCCACATGTGGCCCTCATGGTGAAAGAAGAGCTGAAGAAACTGTTAGATGTCAGATTCATCAGACCAATAGACTATCTTGAGTGGATTTCAAACATAGTACCAGTTGCCAAACCGAATGGCAGAGTCTGAATATGTAATGACTTCAGGGACCTGAACAAAGCCTGTCCAAAAGATGATTTCCCCTGCCAAACATTGACATTATAGTAGATCTCACGGCAGGACACACCATGCTATCACTAATGGATGGTTTCTCTGGATACAACCAGATCAAAATTGCACCTGAAGACCAACACAAGATTACGTTCACATGTCCATGGGGCACCTATTGTTGGTGTGTCATGCCATTTGGTTTGAAAAATGTCGGTGCAACATATCAGAGAGCTATGACCACAATCTTCCACGACATGATGCACACTATAATGGAAGATTATGTTGATGACATCTTGGCAAAATCACTCACAAGAGAAGGATACCTGGCAGTACTGGACAAAATCTTCACAAGACTGGAATAGTTTAATGTGCGCCTCAATCTGAAGAAGTGCGTGTTTGGAGTTACATCAGGCAAGCTACTTGGATACATAGTGTCCGCTAATGGAATCAAAGTCAACCCAGCTAAAGTAAAGGCCATCATGGAAATGTCGCCTCCTAAAAATCTCACTCAACTAAGGTCTCTACATGGAAAGGTGGAATCTATCAAAAGATTCATTTCTCAATTGGCAGACAAGTGCCACCTGTTTTCCCACCTCCTACATAAGAATGTCCCTTTCAAATAGAATGATTCATGTGAACAGGCATTTCAACAACTAAAAGAATATCTCATGAAACCACCTGTATTGATGCCACCGATTCAGGGTAAACCTTTGCTACTGTATATCTCAGGCACACCAACAGCTCTGGGAGCTCTCCTCGCACAACAAAATTATGAAGGGAAAGAACAAGTGATCTACTATATCAGCTGAACACTTGTTGGGTATGAACTGCAATACACACCAATTGAAAGAGCATGTCTCGTTGTGGTTTTCGCCTCACAAAAGTGGAGACATTACATGTTGTCACATTCTATCAAACTAGTAGCAAAGATCGATCCACTCAAGTACTTACTCAACAAAGCAGCCCTAACAGGTAGAAACTCCAAATGGGTCATGCTTCTTAGCGAGTTCGACATCGAATATGTAGACAGGAAGGCAATAAAAGGTCAAGTACTTGCAGATCAACTGGCAGATGCACCTCTAACAGATGATAGCCCTTTGAGCTTTGAATTTCTAGATGAATCTATCTTTCACATAACCATAGCAACCTGGAAAATGTACTTCGATGGTTCATACACTCAGCATGGGTCGGAAGCAGGTATCTTGTTGATCACCCCTAATGGCGATACTATTCCTAAATCATACAGATTACTCTTCCCTACACTAACAACATGGCATAATATGAAGCCCTAGTCATTGGCATCAAGCTAGCAGTTGAATGGAATATCAAAGAACTTCAGGTGTATGGCGACTCACAGCTGGTCATAAATCAAGTAAATGATGACTACCAGACAAAGGATGAGAAATTAATCCCTTACAAATGGATGGTAGATGACTTCAAGGAATACATTGTCAAGATCTCTTTTGAGTAGATACCAAGGATTGAGAACAAAGCTGCAAATGCCATGGCAATGATTGCATCTCTCCTCGATATTCCAAATAATCAATCACGTTATGAGTTCTTGGTAGAGCCAGCATCCCGTCTTGCATATGACACCCCATAATCCCATATCATTTGCCACATTGTCGGAACAAATTCCCCCCTTTATGGAAAAATATTTGCCTATCTTAAAGATAATACCCTCCGACCTGATCTCTCCAGTAACCAAAAATGAACCTTCATCCATCAGGCATCCCAGTATGCCATTGTCGCCAATACCCTTTATTGCCGAGGTCTCGATGGTACTCTCCTTAGATGTCTCGATAGTGAGGAATATCAAACCGCCCTAAATGAAGTGCACGACGGTATATGTGGGACCCACTCTAGTGGCCCTACCCTAGCCAAGAAACTCATACGCATGGGATATTACTAGCCAACTATGGAATAAGATTCCTATCATTTTGTAAAGAAGTGCAAGAAGTGCCAAATCCACAGGAACCTGATACATGCACCCACACAGGAGCTACAACCATTAATGACTCCTTAGCCTTTCTGTCAGTGGGGACCCAACTTAGTGGGCAAGATCCACCCTCCTTCATCCAGCGGCCATAAAGTCATAATCACCGCCACTGAGTACTTTACTAAATGGATTGAAGCCGTGCCTTTAGCCAATATCACAGGCAAGCAGATTGCCTCCTTTATCTTGAACTATATCATTTGTCGCTATGGTATCCCTTCATCCATTATCAGGGATAATGGATGACCATTCAAAAATCAAGATGTCAAGGAACTATGCAACAAATTCCATATCCAGCACCATTTTTCTACCCCCTATTACCCCCAAGGCAATGGCCAGGTAGAGGCATCAAATAAAACTATTTTGAAAATCCTAAAAAAGACTGTCAATGATGTCGACCGTGATTGGCATATCTAATTAAATCTAGCGCTATGGGCCTATCGCACAAGTATCCGCATAACCACAGGTGCAACACCATACTCCTTGGTCTATGGATCTGAAGCCATCTTGCCCATTGAAGTTGAGATCCCATCCTTGCGAGTTTCGTTAAAAGGTCTCATATCTGATGAAGAGTATAGAGTGTCTAGACTTTAAGAATTAGAGTCACTCGAAGAGAGAAGGCAATAGGCCTTTAACCACCTAAAATCTTATCAACAATAGATGTCCAGAAGCTACAACCATAGGGTAAAGCCCCGAGTATTCCAAGTTGGTGATCTAGTCCTCAAAGAAAATCCTAGAAATCAGCAAGATCGAGAGAAGAAAGGCAAATTTGAACCCAACTGGCTGGGTCCCTATGTCATCATTGCGGCCTATGGGTCAGAAGCATATCAATTGGCTACATCTGAAGGTGAACTATTTGATGATCCTATCAACAACATGCATCTTTGCAAGTTCTATACCTAAACCCCAATGCAAGGGAGTCCTTAAAAATTCAAAAAAATAAAAAAAATGGAAACATAACAAAAAAAATTATCCTTTGGTGAAAACCTGGCAAACAGGCACCTGGGATAGATACCATGATGAAAACCTGGCAAACAGGCGTCATGCGTATTTTTAGCTATTTGTGCAAATAAAAGCAAGTGTTAAAAACCTGATAAACAAGCGCTATTTGCGACAAACTGCTTCCTCCATCTGTTGTGGCCTCATTTCTCTTGTGTCCATCATATCATTCATCTTGAACCAATCCTTGAGCCATTATTGAAGTACGTCGCCTCTGAGTTATCACGTAGGCAAGGCCATTCTCAATGCGGCCCCCGAGGCTTCGTTCCCCTTCTTTCCTATCCATTCCGTCAAGTGGCGCCTGTCCTGCTATCCATACCAATGATGCATCTTTGCCATCACCTAGGTCCTAGGACCATCAGGGTCACTCCAAACTACATTGTCTCTGCATCATCACGTAGGCAAGGCCATTTAGCAATGAGCCACCGAGGCACTAGGTCAGTCCCTTAGGGTCCGTCTCTCCATATCTGTTTGTCATGTCACCCATAATAAATCAATCCTTTGTCTAAACTAGGGGCAACTCCTCGACCTAGTTGCGGATTTGGATTCTTGAATGCCACATGTTCTAAGAGGATACCAATAAGTATTGTGATACCTTTCACTAGACAAGCGTGTGAAGCAAAGCAAGCTTCCCAAAATGAAAACCTTGACACAAAAGCATCAACCTGTCCAAAACAAACATATACTGAAACACTCAGACTAATTCTATATCAATTATGGCAAGAAAACACATCTAATGCAATAATGTTTTGTGAACAGGTTAACTTACAAGGTCTTGGATTTTTGTCATTATGTCTTTCTATGCTACTCAAGGATGCCAAAAGCCAAAAATGTTATGACGAGGGCATAATCTTTTTCTTTGTCTGCTGTTTGTGGATTAAACTTTAGTAATGTGATGACTTTTATCTAACAACATGATCAACAAAAGATCATCGAGGACTTCGGAGGTCTAAACATGAAAAGGGGCAATCCTTGTCTGTTGCAACACAAGAGGTACTTAGGTCATCTAGATTCAAGTTTGACTAGATGCTTGCATCAACTTGCTATATCAAAATCCATGTAAGGAATACTCAAGTAATCTCGGTTTAATTATACCTAGATGCTTGTATTTTCTTACAATATTTCAAAAAAAGAAAAGAAACAAAAAGCGCCCAATGATGAAAGCAAAATACTTGCGCTCTAATGATGACAAAATATCCACATCCATCCCATATCCAAAAATCCATATCATCCATGCAATAAGAAAATCATGTAAAGTATTAAATGAAAGCCCGTATTCCTTTCATTTCTTTTCTTCCACCTATCTATATCATCTCTGTGTCGATTGAGTACATTTGGACATACCAAAAACATAGCATAGATTGCATATCATATCACATGAGACAGTCATTCACATGATTAATCATTGGCATACATAATAAGTGCATCCGGTCATCCGTATACATTTGCATCCGTATATCATATCAAAAAATCAAAAAAATAGACAAATACATATAGAACTGCATAATCATATGAATAACATTCACATTTGCATTTTGCATATTAGATCATCATCATCCATCTAAGACTGCATTAACATCACATAATCAAAATATGCATCACATGTGCAAAGAATCATAAGATAGATTGCATCCATATCATATAAACATAGAACAAGAGCATGTAGAACATCAATAGCGGCATCATCATATAAGCATAAAACATGTCCAAATGTACAATATATCAAAATATCTGTCCATCTCTCGGAGTCATGTCATGAACTGTATACAAAGTACAAAAAGATACTGATACATGTCTCGGGGTAAAATAATACAAATATATACATATCAGGCTATCTGAGCCATAAAAAATGTGTGTACATCAAGCCAAAAATTGGTACAAGTGTCAAAAACTAGCTAGCCCTACTGTCGTGGAGCACTGCTCCCTGCACTACCCTCTCCTCTGTCACCCCCCGACTACTGGGGGCCTCTCACTGATGCTCCAGATCGAGATCCACTTGCCCTTTGTGAGGCCACAGACTGACTCCTATAGCTAGGTGCACGCTAGTCCGCCGGCACTACCCCGTGATATAATCCTCTGTAATACTGAGTCTGAGCCTGCGCTTTGGCAAGCTCACCCTGTACCTGTGCCAATTGTGTCTATACCTGTGCAAGCTGTGTCTGTGCCTACTGCACCTGTGTAACTAGAAATCTCGAAGTACTAGCTGTACCCAGGGCTGCTACTGCTGCATCTCTCTCTACTCCGATCGTCCGCACCTCGCTAGGGCTAAGTCTCGCTCTCTTGAGATCTCTAATATGCGTCCTGCATCTACCTCTCTCCAAGACTCCACTGCTCTAAGGTGGGCCCTCAGCTGCCTCACCTGACCCTATAATGCAATAATGGCCTGCTGCTGTGCCACCTACTGTGGTGGCGGCATCTGTCTCTGCTGTGCCACCTATTGTGCTGGCACTTGCACCTACCCTACAGCCTGCGGCTGCACAACCTGGTGCATATCCCTGTACCACTGTGCTAGCACGCACACACCCCATGAGTATCGAGTCCCATCGATCATCATGCTCTCCATCACCCTCCCCTAGACAATTGGTAACCCATGTGATCTCCTATCGGGGCATACTACGCCGTCGATCAAACCTGCCACTATCCCCGAGAAGTAGTGATAACAGTCATGAATGTCCTACCATGAAATCACCTACTCAACTAGCTCTGGGTCATAAAAAACACGTCTGCACTTGGCCAATCCCGCATCATGCTGTGGATCGTACTCTACCAACTCTCCCTGAATAGGGAGGTACAGAATCCTATACATGTCCTCTAGAGTGATCGCCATCTCCCTGATCGGTAGATGGAACGTCCCATCCTCGTTGTGGAATTGGTCCACCACTGCGGTCAACAAACCGCGGTTTGCGCGAACCTCGGGCATGAAATAAATATAGTGCAGACCCATTGCGCTAAGAGCCTCGCGGTCCATCTCTGTCAGCATATACCGTTGCAACAGCGGTAGAGGAAACTGCTCTCATGACATCAGAGTATCACGTATGTCTTCCTGCAACCAAGCAAAGCATATCGTCAAAGAAACCCATATCCACGCAAACCTACTCAAAGCAATCAAACTATCCTATCACTGACTTAACATGTCGAAATTAATCAAAACAGCATATCATCTCTTGACTAGATTCTTGGCAATCTTGGAGATCGCTTATCAATTGACGCATCCATCAAGGTGCTAATTGGGTTAATTTCATTAAGTCAACTGACTATCCTAGTGCAAATGCACTGAACTAGGTGGCAAATGCACCGATTCATATCCAATGTGCCGCTTCACCGTAAATGCGCCGATCCTTGACGTATATGCATCATTCTGGCATATGCACCACTTGTTGTGTCACATGCGTAGTTCCACAGTGGATGCGCCAATTCCTAGCCTATATGCGCACATTTATCATATGCGTCGTAAGATTACTCAGATGCGTAGTTTACCGGCATATGCGCCATTTCAGGGAGCATATGTGCTGAACTGTAGTTCAGCGCATCTATCCTAGCTATTTTTTCTAAGCATTTATTGGCCTAATAAATGACTTTTAGCGAGTTTTGTCAAACTACATACTGGTGGTCCTACCTCGGGTGGCCGATTGAACCGTCGAACTCGCTCAAAACGGTGCTCCTCGCACGGAATATCCATATCTCTGTCGACTTCTCGAGCACCTCTGCTCTCCTAAAGCTCTCAAAGACAGATCAACTAAGGACAAATGTGCAAATGAATAAGACTTGTGGACCCAGCTCCTATATATAGCAAGTGAACCATAGCTGATTGTGTGCCAACTGTGACTACTTCCCATACCTGTTCCTCCAAACCATGTCCTATTTTTCTCCATCCTAACCTGCTTTCTACCTTCTTCTTTGTGAGATTGTCCATCTCACACTTTCTGCCTTCTTCTCGTCCAATCTCCCAAGGGGGCATCCTGTTGTTAAACTTGTACCAGGGGCAAACTGGGGCATGTATCATTGTTGAAAATTCTTATTCTTCAAACAACGTGATAAAACACATTGCATCAAAGAGGGGCAAAATGTATACACCTAAAAATGACATGACTCTATCTAAATAAATATTTTAAATATTTATTTCATCTTAATATTCCTCTATCAATAAATAAATAAATCAATTTATTTATTTGATTCATTTTCCTCCCATTAATTGAATAAATTACATTTATTTAATTAATTTCATCAATATCAACTTTATTCTTCTAAACAATTAAATAATTTTAATTATTTAATTAAATCATTCATTTTTCCATATTTAAATAAAATGCAAATTCATTTAAATTAAATCTCAAACTCCAAAAATAAAATATAATCAAATATTTTATTTATTCCTCTAAATCTTGGAGAAATAATTAAATAAATTTATTTATTTAATTTGATTTCTTATCTTCTAAATCTTCTAAACATAAATCTTCCTTGTCATGCAAAAGCAAAAGCTGAGTTAACTGATTTAAAGCAACTTTGTTTTTATCAACAAACTCTTAAATTAGAAAAATATATTCTAATTTAAGAAATAAAAGCTCGTCCTCATCAAGAAAGCAGTTAACTCAACAAAGCATCCTTTTGAATGACACATGTCTTCTTCCTATTCGCGCACGTTCTCTCAAACATCCTCTACCATTGATCTTCTTATTTCTTCTACACCGTTGATCTTCTCTCACACAAGTCTATAAATACTCCTCTATTCTTCCATTTCATATAATGAAGCTTTCAAGTAAGATTACTCTGTCGAATCCATAGCACGCCATTGGCACCCCTACTCTTGCATCATTCACTATTCATCCTATATTGTGTTGAAGCTCATCTTCAACACAACAAGTATCTGAGCCATTTCTCCTTTGTCATCTTAAGGAATCAAAGCAAGGAAGCAAGCTTCCTGAGGGCTATATTCATCACCAAAGATCAAATGAGACTAGGCGAACAATGGAAGCTGCCAGGTAACAAAGCACTGTAAGTTGTTTATTTGGTTTTATTCTTTGTTGCTTGCATATTTCATTGAAGTTATTGGGTTTTATATTCATTTAATTATTATCCCATTTTACCCGTAACACTTATATCCAAGGTCGATCCTTTGAAATACTTGCTTTCCAAAGAAACTCTTACGGGACACCTAGCGAAATGGGTAATGATCTTAACTGAGTTTGCATCGATTATGTGGATCGAAAGGCTATCAAAGGGCAAGTAATTACAGACCAACTAGCTGAGGTGCCATTAATAGATACACACCCCATGCTATCTGAGTTTCCAGATGAAGGGATCTTCAACCTTTCTACATCAGTCGAATGGAAACTATACTTTGACGGATCATACACTCAGCATGGTTCTAGAGTAGGGATTCTCTTCATCACCCCACAAGGTGATTGTATCCCTAAATCATATCGGCTTGCTTTCCCATGTACCAACAACATAGCCGAGTATGAAGTATTGTTAACAGGTCTCCGAATGGCTATCCAGTGGAACATCAAATAGCTTCAAGTCTACGGAGATTCTCAACTTGTCATTCATCAAGTCATAGATGAATATTAAACTAAGGATGACAAGTTGATGCCCTACAAAAAGATGGTGGATAACTATAAGCAACAATTTTGCAGTCTTTCCTTTGATCATATCCCAAGAGTTAACAACAAGGTTGCTAATGCAATGGAAACTATCTGGTCTCTTTTAAGCATGCCAACCAACATACAAAGCTGTGAGTTCTTGGTAGAACAACTACTGATACCATCAGTTGATATTCTGCAAACCAAAATTATCTGTGGGCTTGTTGGTCCCAACTCAACGTGGTATGAGGATATATACAACTACCTTCATAACGATACCCTCCCATCCAATCTAACATCAACACAAAAGAAAACCTTCATTCGTCGAGCCTCCCATTTCACCATCTTAGGAGATACACTATACTGGAGGAGTCTTGATGGTATCCTCCTTAGATGTTTAAACTCAGAAGAAGCTGAAACCGCTTTAAGAGATATACACAAGGGTATTTGTGGAGCATATAACACTGGTCCAAACCTAGCAAAGAAGTTACTCAAAACATGATATTTCTGGCCCACAATGGAACAAGATGCCAATTAGTTTGCCAAAAAGTGTCTTCAGTGTCAACAACATGGAGATTTGATTCATGCACCTTCTCATCAACTGTAACCAGTGACCACTCCGTGGCCATTTTCACAATGGGGTCTTGACCTTGTAGGAAAGATACATCCCTCCTCTTCCAACGACCATAAATTTATAATTACCGCCACTGAGTATTTTACAAAGTGGGTGGAAGCTATTCCCATGACCTACATAACTGGCAAGCAAATTACTAAATTTATCTTGAACTATATCATTTGCCGGTATGGTATCCCCATGGCTATAGTAATCGATAATGGTAAACCATTTAAAAATCAAGACGTTCGTGCCTTATGCATGCAATATCATATCCAACATCAGTTTTCTACGCCGTACTATCCCCAAAGCAACGACCAAGCTGAGGCTTCAAACAAAACAATCCTCAAAATACTCAAAAAGACAATCAATGAAGTTGGTTGTGATTGGAATCTCCAGCTTAATCCTGCTCTTTGGGCCTATGGAACAAGTATCCAAACCCCAACTGGAGCCACACCCTATGCTTTGGTATATGGATTTGAAGTCATTTTGCCTATAGAGGTTGAGATCCCATCACTCTGTATCTCCCTGCAGCATCTGATAGACGAAGAAGAGTATAAAGTATCCAGGCTACATGAATTAGAGCTTCTAGATGAAAGATGCCTTGCAACATTAAATCATCTTTAGGTCTACCAGAACCGACTACGCTATAGCTACAACAAGAAAATAAAAGAAAGGTAGTTCCAAGTAGGTGATCTAGTCCTGAAGGAAAATTAGAGAAACTTGCAAGATAGAGAAAACAAAGGTAAATTTGAACCTAACTGGTTGGGCCCTTTCATCATCACAGAAGCATATGGATCAGGGGCATACTCCCTAGCAACACCTGAAGGAATTCCTCTTGATTCAAACCCATCAATAGTGTTCATCTCAAGAAATTCTATGCCTGATCCTTGGGGAATATCTTAGCACAAAATAACAAAAAAATCAAAAAAGTCAAAAAGATAACAAAAAAATAAAAAAAGTCAAAAAGATAATAAAAAAATTTAAAAAAAGAAAAATAACAAAAAAATGTTCATCCTCTGGTGAAACCCTGGTAAACAGGTGCCTTGGATAAGTACCATAGTGAAAACCTGGCAAACAGGCGCTATGTGTAGGGGTCAGCACTACCATCTATTCATTCTCTTCCCATCCATCTATCTCATTTCTTTAATAAAACCCATCCATCCATAATAAAACTTGTTGACCTTCACAAACCCATTTGTCTATCTATCATGGCTTAGGAATTGGTTAGAGTCAAGCGTTATAACCATGTATCATCCATTGTCAGTTTCATCCATAGTCAATTTCACTCATAGTCAGTCCATCCATGGTCAGTCATCTTTATCCATAATAAAACCCTTTACTGGAATAGGGGCAAGTTTCCTTAACCTAAGGCTAGGAATGGATCCTCTTTTAAATCAAGGGCAGTTTTCACACTTTCCCTCATCATTCAAAAACCATAATCATTTATCGACAATATCCATCAACACTCTCATTATCCATCCTCACTTTCATCACACCTCATTAATTGACACATTCATCACACCACCCAGAACTACATATCATCATCATCATCATCGTAATATGCCTTGATCACGTGGATACAGGGTATGTAGGTAGTCTGGAATACGAAGGACGTAACCAATACTCAGGCACATATGATTCACCCCATCCTCCATCTCAACCCATAATAAATTCATCTTTGTCACTTCATCCATTTACCACAATCCATACTCCATCTTACCACTTACCACCTAGACACGACTAACTCAAGCAAAAGCGAACTATGCATCCTGGTGGAAGTTTAAAAGTGCTTATCGAATCTGAAACAAAAAGACTACTCCTAAAATAGCAATATGTCACCGCATACCATTTGCCTATATCTAGGTATATCCATACATCTTGGATCCAAAGCCTTTAACAGATACATCTTTCCTACGATAAGGCATCAAATCTTTCTGGAATACCCTCTTTGGCAAGAAAACATGTTCGTTGTCTATTGGTTTTATCAGTTGGTTATTTTTTGCTTTTTGATTTATCTTATGTCCCTTTTAAAATACACATTCAATACTACCTTGATCTTTCTATATCTTAGTATGTCGCGATGATGTATAAATTGGGGCATAGTCATTGCTTTCGTATGTTGTGTTTGAGGGATGATTTTATTCTCCTATTAGGTCTAATATCTATCTTGTGTGTGATGGGATTAGCATCTTGCATATTAATATCTTTTACATCTAAGACTCTGCAAAGACCTTCTTTATATTAAGACTATTCTACGCTAAGACTATTTTCCATGCACTTATCTGACAAGGTTCTATTATACCTAGTAGTAATAAACTCAAACCGTTTGTTTGCAAAGTCAACTGTCTTATGCATTGGATACATGGTCACCCTGGTTCTTATACCTTGGTGCATAATATCCTTATGCTATATCAAAATAAAGGATTGCTCTATTATACATATTAGTGTAAATTCTCCCATTCAATTATTTATTATATCCTCATCATTTGACTATCATTTGTCCATAATCTATCCTTTTATCTTCTCCATTTTTCTCTATGTTGTTCTCCATCTTCTATCTCACAATTTTATTCATATCCATTCATTTCGAGAGTACACCCATATTCTTCCAATTCGTCTGTCCTCTCGAGGGGGCATCATTCAACCTATTAATTAATTTACTAGGTACTTCTTCTACCCGACTAGGGCATCATCATTTCTAATCCAACCAATTTCTTCTAAACCAATATCTTCTTCTATCCAACATAGCACTATGTTTTAAACTTCTTTGAAATGATGTTACTTCACAACACCGTCTCAAATAGGGGCAAAATGTAGACACCTAAATTTGATCTGTTCCCAAATTAGGCTTTCATCTAGACCATAATTCACTTTAATTAAATAATTCTTAATTATTTGATTAAGTTCATCTATCGATCACCATCAATTTATCCTCCATGTTAATTAAATAACCTTGATTATTTAATTGAGTCAATTTTATCCTCCATGTTAATTAAATAATTCCAATTATTTAATTAAATCATTTTTATTCCTCTAAATTAATTAAATAATCCAATTTATTTAATTAAATCATTATTCTTCCAATTTAAATAAATAAAGTCAAAATTATTTATTTAAATATTCAAATCTCCTTCCACTTTAAATAAATTCAAAAATATTTATTTAAATAATCTATTTCCTCCAAACTGAATTAAAATTAATATTTAATTCAATTATCCCATGTGCACATGAAATTAAATAATTATTTATTTAATTTCCCATTTATCCTCACCCTCCATAATTTCCTCCAATCAAAATCAGTTAACAGGTCAATCAAAAGAGTTGACTCATCAATCAATTCAGTCAACTCTTCAATCGAATCTGTTAACAAGCCATTCAACCTAGTCATCTGATCAATCAGCTCAATCAACTCTCTAATCAATTCTGTTAACTCCCTTGATCCATGAAGAAGCCTGGACACTTGTCCTTCTCTAATTTGCACACATTCTCTCAACCATCCTCAACCATTGATCTTTCTGATCATCCTCAACCGTAGCTCTGTTGTCTCACATTTCTATAAATTGAGCCTCTTTCTCCATTTCTGATCATCTCTCATTTTAGTAAACTTATGCTATCATTTTTATTCCTTGGGAGATCAATATTTACGTTATTAGCAAATAGAGCAATCCACATAACAAAGAGCAAGGACCAATCAATTGAGTTTGGGAGCAACTTCAATTCACTCAATCAGTGTAGGCAATTTGTTTGTGCGAATCAGAGGTAAATTGTACTTATTTGGTTTATCATTCATTTATGTTTGCATTGCATTTTCATCTATCACAACGCACACTGAAAATCCAACAACGGACAACAATTCAATCATCTTGCACACCTATTGCTCCACACCTATCGTTGGTCCGCCAAGGCAGGTATCTCTTTTCCAAAGGGAATGCCTTCGACGTAATTATAAATATTTGTGTCTATCAGCTATTTGATAGCATCTTTAGGTGTTTTTACTAGTTTTCAAGAATCACAAGTGTAATAATTTAAGATATTTTCAATGATTCCATAAGAAAGAAGTGACTAAAAAAGTAAATTATATTTATTAACACTAATGATCATTTTCAAAGATACTCGTGAGACAAACATGTATACTTCTTGAATGCATTTGAATGTTTAATGTTTGTTTATTGTCACAATCCTTTTTTGTACAAAATTAGGATATGTTATAATTAGTATGAACACTTGATAAGTAAATGTTGACCAACACATTTAAATAACAAGCATTACATACATTATACAACATGAAAATATATGAATGTTATGATCCTACCCTATAGTAAATCATATTAACAAAGCATTTTAGAGCTAATTTTGTAAACATAATGTCATATTAATTTTTCTAAAAAATTACATAATCACGATAACATGCACAAAATTGAAAGATTTTTTTTGTTTTAAGTACAAAGACTACCACATTATTTTAATAGCACGGTGTTGATTTATCACAACTAATCATAAGCAAAACAAACATGTATTAGATATTTCCCTTAAAAGTCAGCTTAGAGATAAAAACCATAACATATGTTCTTCATTTTTATTGTTTCTATCTTAGAGTATTGTTTAAATGAGAATGATGCTTATATTCTCAAAGACTTTGAGAGATAGCAATGGATGTTAAACTAATCCTTTCTACATCATCACTATCTATTGCGAACCTTTCTAACATTAGCCCTTACAATTTGTGTAAGGTTAAATTCCATGCTATTTGGATAAAAATATGTGTACAATAGCCTCTTGTAACAAGCAAAATGTGGACAAACCTTGAGTTATTAACATCCCAAGGCACAACCACATAAATATCAAACTCCACAATCACACACAATGACAACTCTAGCAATCAAATACCTTGATGATAGACTATATTATGTATAGTACCCAATGCTCCATTAACTAAGCCAACATCCATCAACAAAATTCACACCAACATTATGCAACTACCAACACACATTAGAACCACTCTATCTAAATGATCATCATTTGCATAATGTGATTCTATATGTAGGGTATATACATGTAGAGGAAAACTAATGAATTGTAGACTTAAACAAAATTCAGGGGTAAACCTATCTGAACAGTCCACTCTATCATTGCATTCCTACATTGAATTATCGACCAAGGAGCGTGAGCTTATGATGATGCCCACACTATGTATGCCTTCAAGACTCATTTCTATCCTAAACTAACTCATACAGACTTATTCTAATTAACCTAATTTACTGAAATTCACAGAAATATAAAAACAACAAAAATAGTTTAAAATCTAGTTGCTACGGGTTCCTTCAGCATAAGCTGAAGATAACTATATACAATAGAGAATTACATAATTAACTCAAAATACACAGAATGATAAAAGAATTGATACTAACCTCCAGAGGACTTCAAATATGCACTCTATTCATGAATCACAACTACTAGAAATAAAAATCAAGATATCTTACTCATTCCACAATGCAACTTTATAAAATAACATGAAACAATTTTAACTAGAGATGCATAAATAAATAAGGATATATACGAAGTGAGGGTTAGTACCTTGAGTGGCTAGCTCAGGGAACTATCTCACTTAATTTGGAAACTAAATCTACTTCAGATTCTCATAACACATAGTTGTATTCACTTCATATCAGAGCAAAATCTTCTTAGATTGTATTTAATAAAACATGTCTATATCTTCCAACATAAAAACAGAGTAATCGTTGAGCAACTGCAAAAATAAAGTAACTTGGGAAGAAAATCTCTAACTTACCATCGAACTCATCCCTCCTAACTTATACGGAAACGGGAGAGTACAATGTAACTACCAACTAACTTGATCATCAATTCATCCCTAGATATCAGCATATAGGTTTGAGATCAATTTATTATTCTAATTGAAACAAAGGAAGCAGAGTCCTGCTCAAACAGAAATTTCTACACAATAGCTCATGAATGAAAACACATAAGTTGTGATTAGAATCATAGAACAAGTCTTCTTCTTCTCTTGTATTTATTCCTCCATGATGATCACGTTTAGCTTCAGTTGGCGCTTAACTGTGACTTCCTTCAATGCTCTGTCTTGCAATGTGCTATGAATTCTCCTCTCCTTAACGCTACCAACTTGCTGCTGCACAGGGTTAATCCATAAAACATATGCATACAAAATAGGCTTCATAATTAATCTACAAAATCTCGTTTATATACATACATACATACATACATACATACTTATGTCTAACTCATGCAATTGACAAATATTATCACCATGTTTCATATTGGCAGATTCAGGTTCAAGGTTTGCATAATATATATAAAAGACAACATATTATGGTAGTAATGTCTTAGAAAAGTATCTGAAATATCATAGGTATAAAGTCTGGAAGCATAAGAAATAGCATAAAAGAAGTCAACATTTGAACCCATGATTTCCCCCAACTTAGACTTTTGCTTGTCCTCAAGCAAAATATTCGATAAAACGTCTAGGGGAAAAGGTTATAATACAAAGTTATCTGCCTTAGATCCATATCTTCTCTGACCCCCTTTCCCTGTTTGAGATAGAATCCATTGTAGCATGCAATTTTCTCCAACCTGATTAATTCAGCACGCCTGCACTCATCACCTCTTCCTCCTACCCAATGTGGCACTGGATAAAGAAGAATAGGAGGGTGATAAGTAAGGGGTATCCATTCCACTCCTTTTTGCTCTGAGATTTGAATATACCTGTGTAACCTCTCAAACATATTCATATAGTTGTGGAGAGAATGAGGTTCTTTCTTCTGCAATTCTGGGGTCAAACTATCCCATCTATTCTACACATACCTCTTACAATTCTAAATGATAGATACTGCCAACCGATGTATTCTTCTATAATCCCTGAGTCTTAAATCCATAATTACCTTACTTGGAACCTTATGGGAAAGTAGTGTTAGCCATTGGGTCAAGATTACTTCGGGATCTAATACTTCTTTCCTAATCTGCAGTGGCACTTTCTTTTCCTGTTCCTCATATCTATCCATTAGCTCCCCTCTAAGCTACTCATTTCTGAGGTAAGACATCAGTGCTCTGACTTGAAGATCACCAGCATAGATCAAGGGGTTCCACTCCGTATCTTCTTCCATCAAATAATTGTGCAAACAATATTCCCACAACTGATCTTGTTCTTCCAAACTAACTCTTTAAAATAACTAGAAAAAATCATGACTTGAATAGATAGAAATAAACTGATCATTGATGAATCTATTGAATTGAAAACTAAGAAACTTTTCTTTGAGAAATAAGACATAAACTTTTGGTGGAGGTCTGCATTCTATGATTTGAATTGCCCTGTCAACTACCTCTGTTAGCTTCCCTTCCAACCTTTTTAACTCAACATTTTTACTTTCTACCGATGCATTAAGAATTTGCTTCTCCTTCTCCCACTTTTCTTTTTCTTGCTTGAATTCATCATTGAACTTCATCAATTCAAAACCCATAGATAAAACAGTGAGGCATGTTGGAGGTCTTATTACAGGAGGCTGCAGGATTGGAGCTTCTTTTTCCTCAATTTCCATATTATTCTCAATCACTTATGCTAAGAGATCCATGTTAGAGCCGTGACCATATGTCTGAATTTTCTCTTCCAATTCTTTTATTCTTATCTCTTTCTCCCTATCCTTTTCCTCATACTATTTCACTTGTTCTTCTAATTGTTTAATTCTATTAAGGGATTCCTAAAGTTCTTGCCTCATATTTCTATCTTCTATGAACTCTTTTTCTTGTTCAACATCAAAACCTTCATCCTTATTTTCAGTAACATTAAAAATTTCTCTAACAGGGCTGTCGAGAACTGTTTTTCCCATTTTTCTTGCAATGAAAATATCCTCTGAACCAGAACTAGAGGATGAAGAAACATACCTTCTACGTTTGGTAGGTATACTGGCATCAGTAGGAGAATTCCCAGGGACATTTCCTTCCTTCTCTGAAGCTGTGTCCAACAATATTGGATCTTGCTTCTACTGTGCTTCCTCCTTTTCTGCTTCCCCTTGTCCCTCATCAACTCTTTTTCCTACATTCTATCTCATCAGCCTCCCTGAACGCCTAGGTGTGACAGTTCTGGCTTATCCTCACTTTTTCTTTTTTTTTGACTTCTCTTCTTCCTTTCCCCTGTACCCTTCTCTTTCTCAATGCCCTTATGCTTCTCTACATTCTTCTTACTCTTCTTCTTCTTAGAAGAAGTAGAAGCATCACTTCTCATAGTTCCCCTCATGGGTTTAGGGTTAGGAATTGAGGTTTCTTCTACTGTCACCGGCCTAGTTTCTAGAGGAATTTCCTCCTGCAGTTCTTCTCATTTAGGCTCAACTTCAGGTTCAACCTCTGGTTCAACATTAGGTTCATCTTCTAGTTCTAGCTCCTATCGAGGCTCATCTACTTCCTACAATTCAAAAATATCCTTGCATTGTTTAAAAGCATCCCAGCTAATCTGTGGGTGCTGGATTCTCAAACTTCTTTTAACCGGTAGAGATACCAAACAATGATGAGACAATGTAGTCTTTGTTTGTCTTTTCTGATACTTAAATGCCATTCTCTTCAACATATTGTATAGATAATTGGGAACATTAACCAGTTTGTCATGGTGCAGGTGATTCAACAATTTAAAGTGTGCAGTATACAACAAGTTATGTCTACCATCACAAGTGATATATTTGATAATATACGAAGCACATTTCCCCCAGAAGAAAGGAAGGGATAATCTTTTTGTACCTTGTGTGGTCCAATCCAAGTTCTCACCATGTTTGCAAAATTCCTCCCTCGTCGTTGCTGCAATAGCACGGGCTGGATACTCAGACCCTGTTCGTGGTAATCCGGTGACTTGGGCAATAGCTGTTTTAGAGGCATCCATAATTAATCCCCTCACTATCGCTTCGTCATACTATAGAGTTGTTGCAAAATCCCTTACCATATCATTGTCATACTCCGTTAACTTCAGAAAATAGTCTAACCACCCCACTCTAGTAAAGAGCAGGAGAACCAATACATCTTCCAATATCTCCTTATGCACCGATGGTTCTCTTCTGATTACATCTCCCCCCATTGCACCTATATTTTGCACTCTTATCACTTCTCAATTTGGCCTAATTTTGCCTAATTTCAATTTTACCACCTCAGAAAATTGCCTGTTAATACTTTCACCCCCCAACTATAGCTTTTAGAGTGCTTTGTTAGTAAAAATTTGAAATTTAGCTCACTCATAGGGAAATAACAAGCTCACAATTCCGGGCAGATTGACTATCATGGAAAAGGGCATAGGAAAACCTTGACAACAGCTTAAATAAAATTTGATTGATGGTAAAAAAAAAGGACCATATACCCCTCCTCCAACTGAAAGGTGAAGTGACCACACTTCACGAATGAATGTCCAGCGATGAAAGAGTAATGATTACATGAAAAGGGTGATATATTGCTGCATGCATGAGATAAACACTTAGTAATAATTAATAAAAATAGAAACTTTGAAGATAATCATTAAAAGGTTACCTTATGTGCATTGATTATGAAGAGCATGGAGCAGATCGCCTTGGAAAAAGAGATCAGTACGTTGGCACGAGTAGAGTGATATGCATAGAGTAGATGGGAGGGTGGCGGGTATGTTGAAATTTATTCGAGTTGACAGACCGTAAAAGTTGATGTAATAGCCGGTTAATACAATTTGAACAAACATGCCGCAACTATTGGATTATGGAAGGTGACTGAAGCACGTGGAGCAGTAAGGAAATGCACGTGAAAAAGAATAAAATGTGTGCCAAATGGTTAAAAATCTCCACAGACACTTATTGCGATAGGCACTCGCAGCATAGGTCTTGACTGAATATGTTTAGAAATAGGAAACCAGGGCCCAACTGCGACAGGTCCCTATGATATGTGAAAAATAGGTCCCTTAGAAATTGACAGTGGTCATCATGTACAATGTGTTGTGTGTGCATTTGATTTTAAAGCAAAGAAAATTATGTTTCAACAACAGGGGTTGAGTATTGCAACTCAACCTCCACATCACTGGACAATGTTGGTGGATCAATATCTGAAGGTGTATCATTTGGTGTCGCATCATCGTCATCAAGAGTATCAGGAGGACCATACTGAGCAGCTAGAGAAACAGGAAAGTCATCCTTCTAAAGTGGCTTTTTATATAGTTTTAGCATGTGCCCATTTACTAGTAGTGAAAACCGAACTGCATCAATAGTCTGCAATTGAACTGCACCATTAGGAAAGACTTGCTTGATCTCATATGGGCCTAACCAATGTGATCGAAGCTTGCCCTTGAAGTCCTTGTATCTTGAATCATAAAGGAGCGCCCAATCACCTACAGTGAATTCCTTTGTCTTGATGTACTTGTCATGCCATTTTGCTCTTTGTTTCTTTATGACCTCTATGTGATGAATGACCTCCAATCAGATTTCATCCAAAGCATTCAAATGTTGTAGCTAGTCTTGTTGTGCTGTGGTCAAATCCATTCCTAGTTCCACTGCTATCCTCAGGGTTTTGTGTTCAAATTCTATAGGCATGACACTTGTCTTGCCATAGACCAACTCATAAGGTGTAAACCCTGTAGTTGTCTTCCAGGTTGTTTTGTATGCCCAAACAGCTTCAGGGAGCCTAGAAACCCAATCTCTTATGTGAAGCTGCACTGTCTTTGTCAATATGTTCTTAATCTCCCTATTTGTGACTTCTACCTGACCATTGGTTTGAGGATGGTAGGGAGTGGATTTCTTATGTTTGATCTGATATTCCTCAACCAATTTGGTGATTAAATCAGATATAAATTGTGGTCCTTGGTCAGTTACTATCTCCCTTGGAACACCATACCTAGTGAAGATGTCTTCATACGGGAATTTTGCCACATTGCCATCTTTGGCAAACTGTAATACCTTCACTTCAACCCATTTAGTTAAGTAATCAGTACATACCAGGATATATTCTTTGTTATTGGATGTAGGAGATATAGAACCTGTAAAATCCAATCCCCACTTGTCAAAAGGAGCCAATGAGATCTGTGGCTGCAAGGGCATCTCATCACTTCTTGTAGGCCTCCCCATTCTTTGACATCTATCACAACTACTAGTGTACTTGACAGCATCTTTATGGAGTGTTGGCCAGTAATACCCTATTGTTAGTATCTTGAAGGCTGTCCTCTTGGCTACAAAATGTCCCCCACAAGGTTCATCATGGCAGGCCTTCATTATATCAAACACTTCATCCTCCCTGATACATCTTCTCATAATATTTTCTGGGCAAGTGTAAAATAGGAATCCAGAAATCCAAGAGTAAGAAAAACATTTGTGAACTAGTTGCCTCTTCTCCCTTGGAGAGAAGTATCCTGGAATCTGCCCTGTAACCAAATAATTGGCTATATCTGCATACCATGGAGTGTGTATAGTGAGAGCAAATAAATGTTCATCAAGAAAAGAATCATCAACCACTCCTTCTGAAGATTGTGTAGGTAGTCTAGACAGAATATCAACTACATTGGCCTTGCCTAGTTTGTCAACAATTGTAATATCAAACTCCTATAACAACAATAATCATCTTACAAGTCTGCCACCCACTATTGGCTTGTTCATCAAATATCTGATTGCTGTATGATCAGTATGTATGAATACTTTGTAACCAGTTATGTAGTGCATGAATTTGTTAATTGCATAAACAACTGCCAACATCTCTTTCTCTGTCACAATGTAATTTAACTCAACTCATTGCAAATTTTTACTTACATAGTATATGGCATATTCTTTGGTTCCTTCCTGTTGGCCTAGGACTGCCCCAATGACAAAATCTGATGCATCTGTATGGATGTGAAAAGGTAGTGACCAATTCAGACCTCTGAGAACAGGGGCTTGTGTTAATGATGTTTTTAGCTTTTCAAAAAAATCTGACAATCTAATGTCCATTCAAATTCACTATCTTTGGTCAACAGAGTAAACAGAGGTGCAACAATCTTGCTAAAATCCTGAATGAATCTCCTGGAATATCCTGCATGGCCCAGGAAGCTCCTTACATCCTTTTGTCTTTGTGGAATAGACAGGGTAGATATGATCTCAATCTTCTTTGGGTCAACTTGGATGCCTGCACTTGAGATGAAATGTCCCAAGGCCATTCTGGTGTAGGAGCACCAAGGCTCAATGCAGCCGTACATAGTTTTTTGGTTTGTCAATTTTGAGTTTGCAGCGTGTAGTTTTGCCTTAGGAGTTTTTCTAGTTTCTAAAAATGCATTGGCGGGAGAAGAATTTTGTTTTTGATCGACCTTTGAGCCAAGTGAAAATTCAAGTCAAAGAATGTATGTTTGAAGGTGTTCGGCATTTGTTCAACGATTGAACCGCGCCGTTGAACCCAATGGTTGAACCTTGCCGTTGAACCTCTTCATTGAACCCTGCGGTTGAACCTCGCGCCAAGGTTCAAAGGTTCAACAGTCTTATAATTCTGCTTTGTAAAGAATGGAATCATTGGTCATTTTGTTCAACGGTTGAACCATGCCGTTGAACCTCTTCGTTGAACCCCGCGATTGAACTTCGCTGTTGAAGTTCAATGGTTCAACAGTTCATCGTTTTGGAATGGTGAAGTGGGTCCATCAGAGTGAGATGCATATCGGGAGGAGATTTTAAGGTTAGGCCGAAGACACAGGTCTGGCCAATGGTTCTAACCATCGGGAAGATAATGGATATCGGCAAGCAAGGAGAACGTTCCACCGACGGAGGTAGGTCTGACCGATCGGAGTGATGGAGATCAAGGTTTCACCGATGGGGGAAAGTTTGGTGTTTTATTTTGGTGTAAAGTCATCGGCAAAATGGATGGTCATCGGAAGGGGAGAATTAAGTCGCGCCGATAGTAAAGTCTGGCCGATGAGCGAAGCTAAAGTCTAGCATTGGATGTTAGTTATCGATGTGACCAAGCGTATCAGAAGGAGGGAGTAATGTGTGACCGATAATGCATGTTTTACTGATGGAGGTCAAATGGAGTCAAGGGCGCTATCGGCCAATGAAGATAAAGACTCACCGACAGGGTAGGGTCTTGCCGATGGGAAAGCATATGTATGTTTCGGTGAGACATCTCTTTTATCTTGCCGATAATGGCGAAAAAGGTGTTAGGGACACGTCAATATGAGACTGGTCTGCGGTAAGACTTATGAAAGACTTCCCGATGATCATTATCTTGCCGATAGCACAGAGTTGAACCAGGGCAGTTGGAATATGAACCGGTCTGGTAACTGAACCGTCCTGTAACGGACATGGAATACTTATAAAATGTAGCATTCTTTCTATAAGCGAGTTTAGCAGAAGAATCGAAGAAGGGAATTTTGTTGTGTGAAGCAATTTTGATGTAAAAGAGTTTTGACTAAAAATCAAATACAGCAGTTCGACCAATTTGTGTATCTCTGTTCTGTTTTCAATTTACTATTCTGAAGTAGATTAGTCATTTCTTTCTGCAAATTTGTCTCTTTTGCAAACCATGACTCTACATTGATGTTCCTCGAGTTCCTCTGTACAGTATGGAGGTCATCAAGCAGAGCCATGCCTTTTGTTTGTTTTTCTTTTGTGAGGTGGTCGGATTGTCGACTAGAGGCCATGCATGCTTGTTCTAGGCGAGCTCAGTAAGGAGTTCGGCTAGATAAACAAGTAGGAAAATAGACTTGCAGGGGTGGGAAATAGAGAGAAAGAAAGTGAGCACCAAGCAGTCCAGACCCTTGAACAGAGTGAGAAGGGTGGACAACGGGCTCAGAAAGTTATGTGCCATTGAGGCAGCATCTTGGAAGCAGTGAGGACAAGGTATGTGTCCCACACCAAGTAGAGAAATAGATTTTTCCATCTCTGCAAAGAGTTGAGGATTTTAGCTGACATTTTTGTGTAGAAAGATGTCTGTTAGCACTTTGAATTGGTAGGAAGGCTAGAGTTGTCAAACAGTCTTGTACACCTATAGGATGCAGAGCAGGTAGTCTAGAGTCCTCCCTATCAAATTGGTATCAGAGCAGTAAGATTTGGGTTATTCCTAGATAGGAATAGAAGAGTTGTATGTCATCATTGAGTTCAAGTGAGTCTGTAAGTTCATCCAAGAAAATGGTGACTAATGCAGAGTTAGCAAAGAAGGTTAAGGATCAAGAAGAGGAGAATAGACTCCTACAAGAAAGACTAGCAGAAATGGAAAGTAAGCTAGCTGTAATGTTGCAAAAGACTGAAGAAGTCAGCCAGAGGGTTAGATATTCTGAGGATAAGGAGAAAGGTGTGTCTATAGAAGATGAAGAGCCCACACCTGATCCTAAGTTGGAAGAAGAACCATTCTTGAAAGCTTTGAAAGCAATGAGTGGTAAAACATTGGAAGGAGTACCACTTTTCAGTGGGAAAATGGACCTAGATTTGGTCATGGAATGGATAGAAGGACTTGAAAATCACTTTGAATGTGATGGTGTAAGCGAGGCACAGAAAGTAAAGGTGGCCAAATCCAGACTCAGGGGAGCTGCCTTAACCTGGTGGAAATTTGTGCAGATTGAGAGAGCAAAAGAAGATAAGAAGCCCATAGCTACTTGGAAGGGAATGGTAGCTAAAATCAAAGAAGCATATATGCCAGAAGATTATGAAATACAGCTGCACAGGAAGAGATAGAATTTGAGACAGAAGGAATTAGATGTCAGTGCATACACTGAATAATTCCAAAAGCTATGCTTAAGGTCCAAAGTAATGGAGGATGAAAGCATAAAGGTAGCAAGGTACCTTAACAGTCTGAAGTGGAATATACAAGAAGAAATCAATTTGTTGTGTCCTACAACAGTGCACAAATGCTATCAGCTGGCACTGAAAGTGGAGGAAAAGAATAAGAGGAAACAAGACTCAAATAGCAGAGGAAGAGGAAGAGGCAGAGATAACAAAGGACACAGAGGAGGTTTTGGTGGAAGGAATGCTGACAATAGATCCCAAGCAGAATCCAAACTCACAGAGCAGAGTGGGGAGTCGAGTGGTAGAGGAAATCACAGAGGAAGAGGATCTAACAGAGGAAGGTCAGGAGGATCAGGCAGAGGATCCTATTTCACCAACATGAAGTGTTACAATTGTGGCAATCTAGGTCATCCAGCGTATAGGTGCCTAGAAAAGGCCACATCCTCTTCTCAAGGAGGTGATAAGAGAAATCACTATGTCCAAGATAATGCATCCAACAGCCAGTCACCTGAGGTTAGCCTGAACTCAGAAGATGGAGAGAACCTGATGATAAAGAGAACCTTGATGAATGAACCAGTAAAGTCTGAACCAAGCCAGAGGAGAGCACTATTCAGAATCAAGTGCAAGATTTTGAATAAGGTATGTAAAATTATCATAGACTCAGGATCTACTGATAATATTATTTCTGATGAGGCAGTTAAGAAACTGAATTTGAAAAGAATAACTCATGCAAACCCATATAGAGTCACATGGTTGAATAAGGGTCAACATGTGGTAGTGAATGAACAAAGTTGGGTAGAGTTTAGTATAGGTAGCTATAAGGATAAGGTATTGTGTGATATACTACCCATGGATGCATGCCATCTCTTATTGGGTAGACCATGGCAGTATGACCGAAAGGCAGTACATGATGGTGAGAAGAATGCCTACTCTTTTCAGAAAGATGGTGTCACCTATAAGATTCAGTCATTGGAGGATGAAGATGCAGTTCAGACAAAGAGTCCTAATATCTTGGTTGTGAGTGGAAAAGAGTTTTTGAGTACTCTTAAGGAGGATGGTATTGGTTATGCCATCATAGTAAAACCAAAAGAAGGACAACAGGATAAGAAGACAGAGATTCCCAAAGAAGTGCAGCCTATACTGGAGAAGTATAAAGGTATAATCAGTGATGGTACACCAGCCACATTGCCTCCACAGAGAGCAATAAGCCATCAGATAGACCTGATTCTAGGAGCATCTTTGCCAAACAAGGCACCTTACAAGATGACTCCAGATCAGCACAAAGAGATTTCTAGGCAAGTGCAGGAGTTGCTAGATCAAGGATTGATTAGGAAGAGTATTAGTCCTTGTGCAGTGCCCACAGTGTTGGCACCAAAGAAAGGAGGATCATGGAGATTGTGCACAGATGCCAGAGCCATAAACAAGATAACTATAAGGTATAGATTCCCAATTCCCAGAATTGAAGATCTCATGGACTGTATTGGAAAAGCAAAGTATTTCACCAAGATAGACCTGAAGAGTGGTTACCACCAAATAAGAATCAAGGAAGGAGATGAGTGGAAGACAGCCTTCAAGACCACAGAAGGACTGTATGAATGGCTTGTTATGCCATTTGGTCTATCAAATGCACCCAGCACCTTTATGAGGCTCATGAATGAAGTCCTAAAGGATTACATTGGTAAATTTCTTGTTGTTTTTCTAGATGATATTTTAATTTTTAGTCAGACCAAGGAAGAACATCTAGAACATGTAAATACTGTTTTGCAAAAATTACATGATGAACAACTAACCATCAATCTGGAGAAGTGTGAATTCATGAAGCAGGAATTGGTATACCTTGGTTTTGTGGTGTCCCAGGGAGAGTTGAAGATGGACAAGTCCAAAGTAGAAGCCATATTGAGCTGGCCTACTCCCAGAGCAGCCACAGAGGTAAGAAGTTTCCATGGCTTAGCCCAATTTTACAGAAAGTTTATCAGAAATTTCAGTGGAATATGTGCACCCATGTTGGATACAATCAAGGGTGGAATGAAAACAAAATTTAGATGGACACCAGCTGTAGACAGAAGTTTTGAAAGGTTGAAGAAAGAGGTAGCAACACAACCTGTTTTGTTGTTGCCCAGTTTTGATAAGCTATTTACTATTGAACGTGATGCAAGTAATATAGCTGTAGGAGCAGTGCTAAATCAGGAAAATAGACCTGTAGCCTTTTTCAGTGAGAGGCTGAATGAAGCAAACAGTAAGTACTCTTCGTATGACTTAGAGTTGTATGCTCTAGTCCAAGCATTGAGGAAGTGGAGACATTATCTCCTGCCTAAAGAATTTGTTATCTACACAGATAACCAAGCTCTGAGTTTTCTAAACTCACAGGATAAGTTAAGCAGCAAACATATCAAATGGATGGAGTACCTGCAATCTTATACCTTTACAATTAAGCATAAGAAGGGGCAGCTGAACAGAGTTGCAAATGCTTTGAGCAGAAGGTTGCTCACAGTGCAGGAAGTGCAATTGAAGAGCATTGGGGTTGAAGACTTCAAGAATCTCTATAGAGATGATGAAGATTTTGCTGAAGCATACAAGGTATGTCAGGATTTTGAGAATCACTTTCACAGTGAATTTGCAGATTTCACCTTACAGCAGGGATTGCTATTCAAAGGTGGACAATTATGTGTGCCAAGAGGATCTATGAGAAAAAATCTCATACAGGAGAAGCATAATGGCAGTCTGAGTGGCCATTTTGGTCTGAACAAAATACTAGAGCTAGTCCAAAGGTTCTATTATTGGCCAAGGATGCACAGAGACATCAGAAGGTATGTAGAGCAGTGTATCGTATGTCAGAAGGCCAAGGGAACCACTTCAAATGCAGGACTGTACCAACCCTTACCCATTCCTTCCAGGCCATGGGAATGTGTAAGTATGGATTTTGTAGTTGGTTTGCCTAAGACTAAGACTAGTTATGATAGCATATATGTAGTTGTGGACAGGTTTAGCAAGATGAGTCATTTCATTCCCTGTAAAGTGACTCATGATGCCAGTCATATAGCACACTTGTTTTTCAGAGAAGTGATAAGGATTCATGGACTACCAGCAAATATTGTGTCTGACAGAGATGCTAAATTCATGGGGCATTTCTGGAAAACATTGTGGCAGAGATTGGGAACCAATTTGTCTTTCAGTTCAGCATATCACCCACAGATAGATGGTCAGACAGAGGTGGTAAACAGGACATTGGGCAACCTATTAAGGTGTATAACCAAAGAATATGGACAGAGTTGGGATCTTGTCATTCATCAGGCAGAATTTGCTTATAATGACAGTGTGAATAGGACTATTGGTAAGAGTCCATTCGAAATAGCCTATGGAATGCATCCCAGAGGTGTATGTGAGCTTAGGAATATGGGAAACATGGAGAACATAAGTGGACATGCAGAGGATCTTGCACAATCCATGAAAGAAGTGCATGAGCAGGTGAAGAAAACTTTGACAGAGAACACACAGAAGATCAAGGACAGAGTAGTGCCCACAGAAGGGATATTCAGTTTGAGGTTAGTGATCTGGTTATGGTGCATTTGAACAAGGCCAGAATGCAGAAAGGAATGCCAACCAAACTGCAAATGAGGAGAATTGGTCCTTGCAGAATCCTGAACAAGTATGGAAATAATGCCTACAGAATTGAATTGCCAGAAGATTTGGCAATCTCACCAGTATTTAATGTCCAAGACCTAGTGCAATACAGGGGTCCCCAGTCAGCAGCAAATGGATCCATTTCAGAGAAAGAACAAACAACAATAGATGTGACTTTGCCACTACAACCCAAACTACAGGCAGAAAGAATACTGGATTCAAGAGTATAGAAGCAAACCAGACATGGTGTCTACATGGAGCATTTGGTCAAATGGAAGTAGTTGCCTGAAGTAGAAGCTACCTAGGTTGCAGAGTCAGAATTTAAAAAGAGGGGCATTGATTTTGCCTCATTGTCACCAGAGGTGACTTAGCTTCTTTCCGCATAGGGGGAGTATGGTGCAGGAGCACCAAGGCTCAATGCAGCCGTACATAGTTTTTTGGTTTGTCAATTTTGAGTTTGCAGCGTGTAGTTTTACCTTAGGAGTTTTTCTAGTTTCTGAAAATGCATTGGCAGGAGAAGCATTTTGTTTTTGATCGGCCTTTGAGCCAAGTGAAAATTCAAGTCAAAGAATGTATGTTTGAAGGTGTTCAGCATTTGTTCAACGGTTGAACCGCGTCGTTGAACCTCTTGGTTGAACCCAACGGTTAAACCTCTTCGTTGAACCCCGCGGTTGAACCTTGTGCCAAGGTTCAAAGGTTCAACAGTCTTATAATTCTGCTTTGTAAAGAATGGAATCGTTGGTCATTTTGTTCAACGGTTGAACCGCGCCGTTGAACCTCTTCGTTGAACCCTGCGATTGAACTTCGCTGTTGAAGTTCAATGGTTCAACAGTTCATCATTTTGGAATAGTGAAGTGGGTCCATCGGAGTGAGATGCATATCAGGAGGAGATTTTAAGGTTAGGCCGAAGACACAGGTCTGGCTGATGGTTCTAACCATCGGGAAGATAATGGATATCGGCAAGCAAGGAGAACGTTCCACCGACGGAGGTAGGTCTGACCGATCGGAGTGATGTAGATCAAGGTTTCACCGATGGGGGAAAGTCTGGTGTTTTATTTTGGTGTAAAGTCATCGGCAAAATGGATGGTCATCGGAAGGGGAGAATTAAGTCACGTCGATAGTAAAGTTTGGCCGATGAGCAAAGCCAAAGTCTAGCATTGGATGTTAGTTATCGATGTGACCAAGCGTATCAGAAGGAGGGAGTAATGTGTGACTGATAATGCATGTTTTACCGATGGAGGTCAAATGGAGTCAAGGGCGGTATTGGCCAAACAAATGCTATCGGCCAATGAAGATAAAGACTCACCGACAGGGTAGGGTCTTGCCGATGGGAAAGCATATGTATGTTTCGGTGAGACATCTCTTTTATCTTGCCGATAATGGCGAAAAAGGTGTCAGGGACACGTCAGTATGAGACTGGTCCGCGGTAAGACTTATGAAAGACTTCCCGATGACCGTTATCTTGCCGATAGCACAAAGTTGAACCAGGGCAGTTGGAATATGAACCGGTCTGGTAACTGAACCGTCCTGTAATGGACATGGAATACTTATAAAATGTAGCATTCTTTCTGTAAGCGAGTTTAGCAGAAGAATCGAAGAAGGGAATTTTGTTGTGTGAAGCAATTTTGATGTAAAAGAGTTTTGACTAAAAATCAAATACAGCAGTTCGACCAATTTGTGTATCTCTATTCTGTTTTCAATTTACTATTCTGAAGTAGATTAGTCATTTCTTTTTGCAAATTTGTCTCTTTTGCAAACCATGACTCTGCATTAATGTTCCTCGAGTTCCTCTGTACAGTATGGAGGTCATCAAGCAGAGCCATGCCTTTTGTTTGTTTTTCTTTTGTGAGGTGGTCAGATTGTCGACTAGAGGCCATGCATGCTTGTTCTAGGCGAGCTCAGTAAGGAGTTTGGCTAGATAAACAAGTAGGAAAATAGACTTGCACGGGTGGGAAATAGAGAGAAAGAAAGTGAGCACCAAGCAGTCCAGACCCTTGAACAGAGTGAGAAGGGTGGACAACGGGCTCAAAAAGTTATGTGCCATTGAGGCAGCATCTTGGAAGCAGTGAGAACATGGTATGTGTCCCACACCAAGTAGAGAAATAGATTTTTCCATCTCTGCAAAGAGTTGAGGATTTTAGCTGACATTTTTGTGTAGAAAGATGTCTGTTAGCACTTTGAATTGGTAGGAAGGCTAGAGTTGTCAAATAGTCTTGTACACCTATAGGATGCAGAGCAGGCAGTCTAGAGTCCTCCCTATCACATTCCCTATGTCATCATAAAAAAACACTTTTCATTACTCAAAAAGAGGTTGTGCTCTGTGCATCTTTTCAACACTTTCTCCAAATTATGTAAGGCTTCATGATATGTGTCACCATATGTGGTGAAGTCATCCATATAAATCTCCATGCTGTCATGGGCAAAATCAGTGAAAATACTGAGGACTGCTTGTTGAAATGTAGCTGGAGTGTTGCACAAACCAAAGGGTAAGACAGAGTATGCATATGTCCCCCAAGGGCAAGTAAATGTTGTCTTATCCTGGTCCTCTAGAGCAAACTTAATCTGGTTATAGCCACTAAAACCGTCAAGAAAGGAAAAATATTTCTTACCTACTAAAGAGTCAAGAACTTGGTCAATAAAAGGCAATGGAAAGTGATCCTTCCTGGTAGCAGTATTTAGTTCCCTGCAATCAACACAAACTCTCCATTTGCCACCTTTCTTGGGTACTATGACCAATGGTGAAACCCAATCATTATCTGAAACAGGGTATATAAAGCCTGCATCCATAAGCTTTTGAAGCTCAGCTTTCACAATCTCTCTAAGGGTAGGGTTCATGCGCTTCTGCTGCTGCCTGATGGGTCTATATCAATCATCAATATATATTTTATGCATACATAAGGCAGGATCAATGCCTTTCATGTCACTGTAATCCTAGGCGAATGCTGCTGAGTGTGTATGCAATATTTCATGCAGGGATTGTTGCTGTTCATCAGTCAATGTATTGTTAATATTCAACATCTTACCTGGCTTGATTTCTACTTGTTTGGATAGTTCTTGCATGGAGGACAAATCAAGGTTGGGTAATACTGGTAAGAATTGCTAGGGTAATAAAGCATGAAATATTTGGGATACCTCCTCTGAGGAACTACTGGGTATTATGCTGCTCAAAGGGTCTTGCAAGCAAGATAGGCAGTCTTGCTGCTATGGGTGCCTCCCACAATTATTTTGTATAACGTGAGCAATTAATTTATCTTCATCTGGAATATTCAATAAAGGGCTGCATTCAATAGTCATCAGAGTTTGCAAAGAATAGGCGTCCTCATCCTCTAGGCTAGGCCAAATGGTCTGCTCGAACTCATGGTATGGGTGGGCTGGAGGATATAAAACCAATTTCTTCGTCACAGTCCCATTGGAGATGATCATGTTACCAGACCTGCAACCTATAAATGCATCAATAGTGGAAAGCAATGGTCTACCTAGTATAAGAGGATAACCAACAAGATTAACCTTTGGCTGCAATACTATAAAATGAGCAGGGCATTCCCAAGAATCTAATGCAATAACCAAATCTTCTATGACTCCTTCAGGTTTGACTGTAGACCTATCAGCTAATTGCAAGACTATCTGAGTAGGCCTAAGGTTGTTCAATTGGAGTGTCTGCATTGTCTCCTTGGTCATGACCTTAGTTGCAGTACCTAAATCTATCAAAGTATTCTTAATCAGAGTCCCATTGATCTTGACATCCACCATTGGACTACCTGGATCTGTATATTTGGTAACAATTATATTACCCAACATGATATCAATAAGATTACCTAAAACATGCACTGTCTAAGGGTCTATTCTCTTCCTTCTTGGCTTCTTTATGCAAAGATCCCTAATAGTTTTGGTGTAGATAGGAATATCCTTGATGGCTTGGATTAAGAGAATCTTGATGCTTATATCTTTCATCTGGCTGAGAAGGATAGTATCAGTTTGGGCTGTTTGCTTCTGCATGGCCAAGCGCTCAGGGAAAGGAGGAGGCTTTTGTTGTAAGGTAGTTTGGGCATCTTGGGTTGATTCAAGTTCCAAAGGTGGTTTATTTGAGGCTTCTTTAATGGGTTCTTCATCTTCAAGCTCTATAATTTAGGGAGATGAAAGCCCTGCAAGTTGCTTCCTTGATATGAGATGAACATTACTCACTTGCACCCCATAGGTGGGATATTGCATTACCTCGTTAGTATAAGCCTACTGAATAGGCTTTTTGTTAGGGTTAGGTGCAGGTAGGGCATGGATTTGGGTAGGTCTAGGAGGTGGATTTTGAGGTGTTGATGGTGGCATTATGGTTGGTTGCTGTGGTTGAGATGGAATCATAGGTTGCTGAAATTGTGCATTTTGCTACCATTGTTGCTGCTGAGTAGGCCACTAGGGGTTATAGTTGGGACCTTGGAAATTTTGTTGAGGCCATGGATTTGGTTGTTGTTGGTTCCAACTAGCTTGTGGAGTAGGCCATTGTGGGTTTTGCCACGCATTTGGGTTACCAGGCCATTGTTGAGTATTCCAAGCAGAGAAATTCTGGCTAGCAGTAGGAAATGGAGAATTAAAATTAAGTGGATCAGAGGGCATACCTTGCCTTTGTTGCCAAGGTCTCTTTTGAGATATGAAGAACAGTTGTCCATATTCTCCTTCAAATGGCTACAATTCTGGCCTTTCAATCTTTTCTTGCTGGATACTGGCCACCCTTTTGCATTTACAATTGGCCTTCCTCTATCTACAGCTAGGGAAGTATTTAGTAAGCATTGCATCTGCCTCTTCTTATTTCTTCTTGATATGAAGAGTGTCCAGCTGTGTAGCCATATGACTAATAATGTCCTCCTTCATGTTGGTCAGCAGGTTACTAAGCTCCACTCTTGAAACTCCATTAGTTGCCTTGCCTGTGATGGCTGCTCTTTCTCCCCTTGGTTTTCTAGAAAAGGTTCTAGAATAATTTCTGCACGCTCTGCAGACACCTTCAAAGGGAAGTTGAGATATATCCCCCGTTCCAATGAGATTGAGGGCATCTATGTAGTCATCATTAACTCCCCTCAAAAAGACCAGCTTCAGTGATTCTTCAGACAATCTATTTTGAGGGTTTTTATTCAAGGCAAACTGGAATCTTTCAACATAGTCTTCTAGTGGTTCATCCTCTTTCTGTGACATCCTAAAGATGTCATCTCTCCTCCTATCATGTCCTTTGCAATAGTATTTATATTTTGCCAGGAACTTTGTCTTCATGGTATCCTAGTCTGGAATGACATCTTTCCCCAACCCCATAAACCATCTTAAAGCAACGTCTTTTAGTGTGGCAGGGAACAACTTGAGTCTATAAGGATTAGTGGTGTAGTCATAACTCCTACACAAGACATCAAACTCAAACAGGAAAGTGTCAGGATCTTCAGTCACCAAGCCATAGAAAATAGGCAATGCAGAAGGTGGTATATTTTTTAGCATGATCTGGTTCAGGAAATACGATACCTTGAGTGGCTGATTCCATCATATACGGATTAACCTCGAGGGAATGGTCCAGTCTGCTTCTTGACTCCGCCTATAGAGGAGTTTATCCATTCGTGATCCGACTGAAGCATGCATGGCGATACCACACTCAATTAATGGCTTGGGTTCAAAGGATGGAGATCGTGTCGTGATTCTTCCATTATATACGGATCAACCGAACCTGAGGGAATGGCTTGGGTTCAACAACAACTATAGGGGGGGCGGGTCATTCATGTATAGCTGTGGAGGAAGCTGATGGAGATGTAGACAGTGTTGATGAAGATGTAAGAGGAAACTCTTCTTCAACACTTTCTACTGTGTAGTTGATAAAGTTAGCTGTGTCCTCATTATCCTGAGAAGTCGAAGGGAGGAATTTACCTCCATGTTCTCTCTACCTTTGCATACAGTAATTTGAGCTTTTATGTTTCAGCGGTCCTACACAATGTTAGTAGAATATCTGGTGTTTCCTGAAAAGTGAATTTATTAAGTCTAATGTTGTAAGCATAATTTAAACTATGAAAGCATATAAAAACTAATGAGACTATGAAGATAGCACCATCCCTGGCAACGATGCCAAAAATGTAGAGGAAAGACTTAAACAAAATTCAGGGGTAAACCTATCTGAACAGTCCACTCTATCATTGCATTCCTACATTGAATTATTGACCAAGGAGCATAAGCTTATGATGATGCCCGCACTATGTGTGCCTTCAAGACTCATTTCTACCCTAAACTAACTCTTACAGATTTATTTTAATTAATCTAATTTACTGAAATTCACAGAAATGTAAAAACAACAAAAACAATTTAAAATCCAATTGCTATGGGTACCTTCAGCATAAGTTGAAGATAACTATATTCAACAGAGAGTTATAGAATTAACTCAAAATACACAGAATGATAAAAGAATTGACACTAACCTTAGGAGGACTTCAAATATGCACTCTATTCATGAATCACAACTACCAGAAATAGCAATCAAGATATCTTACTCATTCCACAATGCAACATTATAAAATAACATGAAACAATTTTAACTAGAGATGCATAAATAAATAAGGAAATATACAAAGTGAGCATTAGTACCTTGAGTGGCCAGCTCAGGGAACTATCTCAATTAATCTGGAAACTAAATCTACTTCAGATTCTCATAACACATAGTTGTATTCACTTCATATTAGAGCAAAGTCTTCTTAGATTGTATTTAATAAAACATGTCTGTATCTTCCAACATAAAAATAGAGTAGCCGTTGAGTAACTGTAAAAATAAAGTAACTTGGGAAGAAAATCTCTAACTTACCATCGAACTCATCCCTCCTAACTTATACAGAAATGGGAGAGTATGATGTAACTACCAACTAACTTGATCATCAATTCATCCCTAGATATCAGGGTATAGGTTTGAGATCAATTTATTATTCTAACTAAAACAAAGGAAGCAGAGTCCCGCTCAAACAAAAATTCTTACACAATAGCTCATGAATGAAAACACATAAGATGTGGTTAGAATCCTAGAACAAGTCTTCTTCTTCTCTTGTATTTATTCCTCCATGATGATCACGTTCAGCTTCAGTTGGTGCTTAACTGTGACTTCCTTCAATGCTCTGTCTTGCAATGTGCTACGAATTCTCCTCTCCTTAACACTACCAACTTGCTGTTGCATAGGGTTAATCCATAAAACATATGCATACAAAATAGGCTTCATAATTAATCTACAAAATCCCATTTATATACATACATACTTATGTCTAACTCATGCAATTGACAAATATTATCACCATGTTTCATATTGGCAGATTAGGTTCAAGGTTTGCAGAATATATATAAAAGACAACATATTATGGTAGTAATGTCTTAGAAAAGTATATGAAATATCATAGGTATAAAGTCTGGAAGCATAAGAAATAGCATAAAAGAAGTCAACATTTGAACCCATCAATACATACATGTTATGCACAACTAATGTGGTAAAAAAAGTGCAATCACTCACCATGCAACTTCCACTATACTAATTAAAATATAAACATTGAGAACATGGTAGTTCTCCTACTAACATAAAAAATAGTCTTATCCTAAAGTATTAAAGGACACAATACAATATAAATAATGAATTACATATACCTCATAATAAAATTAAGAATTCATTCTAAAAAAATGTAGGCATGTCACAATAATTCCTAATTGTTTACTAAAAACTATAAGAACATATCTCCAACTATTTATGGGGATGATTATGAATGTAATATCAATTAAGAAAAATAATTTATTTCCTTTTTGATAAAAAAACAATATACAAGAAAGGTAAAATACACATAAAAATCAGTAACAATAATAGAGAGTATTTATGTTTTCAAACAAAATAAAGACTTTGTCTTTTAATAGTGAAATTTGTATACCCATGGCCTTTCTCATTTAGTTGTGTGCCCATTTTGAGAGAATGGCTTAATACATTTGCATATTGACAAATGGTACAATCTTATGTTAAGTCAAGGTCCTTTCCCCATACCATTACTTATACACATTCCTACACATTTATCCTCCACCTTATCCATATATAAGTGTATTTTAATATATTCACCCAAACTATGCATTTGTTATGCCTATTCATGCACCCATCCTTGTACATTTGTTATCTGCATGGATTTTGTTAGGATTAAGGTGCCATCTACCTTGCAATCCTATGTATATTTTATGTGTTTCCAACACTATTGGAAAGTGTCCTTGGATGTCTAGGGTGTAACTGGAGAAATTAATTTATAATTTATACTCCCTAAATTCTTGGCATTATTTGTCATGTGCATTCATAAGGAGGTGGAGCACTTCGGTGGCGGTTATATTTGACTTTGGACTCATTTAAGGCATATTCCCAATTCTAGGCACTAGGATTGAGGAGTGGAGAATCTTGTTATGACAGATGAGACCCACATGAGTTGGATTATTTATTTTGGAGCAATACACTTGAGGATGTGGGAGTTATTAGTCAAAGACGCCTTTGTGGTTACATTTTCTATTTGGGGACTCATTGATTAAGCCCATGTGAAGTTATTGATTATTTATTATTTTTGAAACATGCTCTCCAAGTTGGGCATGGGATTTTTATAGCATACCATGGTTTTGGTACCTATTATTTTAGTAAAACCATTTATGGTTTTGGCCTCTTCCTTGCCTATATATTAGAGGTATGAGATAATGGATTTTAGAGTATTATTTTACAAGTACATAGTTACTGTCAAAATGTTGGTAGAGTTCAATGTTAGTGTGTTGATATTATATCATGTACATTGAAGATTAATGCATACTTGTCCTCTTTCTCTGGTGGAGTTTTTTCTCTAAAGGGTTTCTCCATGTAAATCCTGTGTTATTATGGTTTGTTGATTTTATTTCTCATTTATTGATTTATGTATTTACACATAATCTTTATGGCAATCTCATAAAAAGGAACAAATTTTAGTTTTACATACACTTTGTAGAAGATTTTATTGTAGTAGTTTCAACTTGTTTCTCAATATTTGGTATCAGAGTTAACGGTTCTGCATAGAGCGGGAAACATCTCTATTAAGTATTGAAGGTTTTTTTTGCTACAATGGGAGCTTTTACATTGTGTGGTCTTGCAAATTTGTGAAGAGATTGAAAACCATGGCCTCTACTTCTCATGTAGATATTGAGAAATTCAATTGTACTAAATATGAGATGTGGAAGCTTAAGATGGAAGATCTTTTGGAAGAAAGAAATTAATGGGTGCCAGTTGTAAAAGACAAGAATCCAGATACAATGCGTAATGAAGATTGGAGAAAGGTAGACAAGAAGGCACAAGGAACCATTTGGTTGTGTCTTGCAGATTCTGACCTCTTGAATGTCTCTGAGGAGGAAATAACATACAAGCTATGGAAGAGGATAGGTGATATTTATCAAATTAATAGTCTAACCAATAAATTGTATCTCAAAAAATGGTTATATTTTTTGAAAATGAAAGATGGTGATTCAAATGTAAATCATTTGAATGCTTTTAATTTGATTTTGAGTTCGAAGATGAAAAAGAGTGGAAATAACAAGAACATAAAATAACTCAAAAACAAAAGAGATTTTTATACCTTGAAAAGCTTCCAATCTCCCTCACTCCTTGATAAGGTTGAGGAAGTGCAGCCAAGCTTCCTAGTTTTACCCAAATGAGATTGAATGTATGTGGAATGCTCTAAAACTAACACAATTTTGGCATAACCTAGCTATGGAGATATGGATTGAGGAATTATTTTGGCATGATAAACTTGCTTCAAACTTGGATGTCAAAATGGTTTGTGGAGGTTTGTATTTATAGGCAAATTGGAGGGGATTTGGATCCAACGGTGGAGATTGAAAGTTGAGATCACTGGTGGAGATGAGAGGATGAGATGGAGGGTTGAGATTGCATCAACAACATTGGATGGTTGTGATTAAATGTGAATTTTTAATTCTCCTTGGGAAGGACTTAGCATTAATTAGGATTAAGACAAGTGATGGAATAAAAAATTATTTTGTGTGGGAGGAGGTGGAATTAAAAATTCCATTTTATTGGTGAATGCATGAGTCACGTGACACATGTGTTTATTTGGCAAACACATGTGTGAGCTCTTTGCATGAAAAAGAGCTCTAACATGAAAGAGGAAATATGAATTGGAAGGGTCATGTGACACATTTAAATAAAAAAATTCTTTTTATTCATATGGTGTGGGAATGGGTGTTAAGCATGCTTTGACCAAGTTAATCAAGGGATTAACTTAATTAATGTGGCTAGGGAAAATTAGTGAATGGGTTAATGAAGGGTTAAAATAAGGATTTATTTAATTAATTTAGGTCTAGGGGTCATGTAGGCTAGGGTAGCTAATTAAATAATTAGTATTTATTCAATTAGGTTAAGTTAGGTTGTAGGGTTTGGTAGATTAATTAAATAAGCATGATTTATTTAATTAATCAGGATTAGGAAGGTGGATAAATTAACCAAATAAATATAAAAAATATTTATTTAATTAATTTTGGATGAAGTTATAAGGTCTAGTGATGAATTAATTAAATTAATTCTTAACTAAGGATGGATTAAGGATAAATGCTTAAGGGTGAATGGTTAGGGACGACTTTGTTAGTGTGAATAGGGATATTACCTAGCTAGTTTTTTCCTTTGTTGTGTGGATAATTCATATTATTTAACTATTTATTAGTTAAATAATATTCAAACACATATTCACATGTTAAGTTGACTTAGTAAGCCTTCTAGATTTTTTCTAGTTGTTGATAGTTGTTGATAGTTGTCATATCCTACACATCAACTAGTTGGCATCTTGACCTCTAGTTGTCACATGTAATAGGAATGTGACACTTGTCACTTGACTACAACTTCTTATCTCACAACCTTGCCTTTATAAACAAGGTATGTCTCTTCATTTTGTAAGGTTGGAGCTATAGTTCTCTCTTAATGCTATTATGCCATTGGAGTATTTACATTTTTCTCTCATAGTATTGTTATGCTATTCATTTCTTTTGCATTATAGTTTATTGATTATAACTCTTTCAATTTAATTCTGGGTTATCATTCTTTTGAAGATTCTAACATGGTATCAAAGCAATTTTTGGAATAATAGATTCATATGTCAAGAGATTTTTGGGGCTGCTAAGCTTTGCTTGCAGGTTTCCTAAAAACCTAGTATGCTCTTCTCTTGCATCTTTGGATGATCTTGAGAATCAGAAAAGTTTGATGGAAATTTTATTTTAACCTTGTGGTTCATTACTTGTATCTTCTCAATATGGTTGGTTGCAACTTTCTAGCTATCCTGACAGTGTTTTTAGTTGTTCCATTGTGTCCAGAACAATCAAGAAAGTCAGATTTGACTTTTGTTTTGCCTAAATTAGAGATATGAAAGTGAAGTTGTGAACAAGAGTTTCAAGCCTAGATCCGATAAACAACTTTTTTTGGGGCATTTTCAGGCCAAACGGACATTAGCAGTGTGTTCAGAGGGCCCAAAAACCCTAAGAACGACTGTAAATTTGTCCAAATCAGGCTCAAGCAAATCTGAGGCAAAAATTTTTTACCTGGAGGAGTCGTGCGACCCCGGCGCAAGTGTACAATTAGCAGGTTTAGATTTTTTTTGAAAAAAAAAAATTACAGCACCGAAGCACGTTTGTATAAAAAAATCGCATAGAAAAAAAATTAAATCTTTTTAAGGGGCACGAAGGGGGGAATAGGTCACAGGCCCTCAGGCCCTGCCCTATGCCTACGGGGTGGGGGGTACCCAATGGGTACCGCCCTGCCACGACTTTAATCTATGGCAGGTATGGTCCCTTTGGGCCTGCCCTGCGTGTAGGGAAGTGGGGTGGTTAAAACCCCCTCACTATCATATATAGATTTTACATAATTTCTCAGATCTGTAGAAAAGTGTACGACCTATGAGCTAAATTTTTTATAAAAAGAAAAATATTTTATTAATATCTGCAAACATTTAGCCTGCATTCTAATTTTTTTATATAAATTTTTTTCTCATATCTGCAATAGCAATGTTGAGCCTGTGTGCCGGTTTTAGCAAACTATAACTACATTTAGTTGTTCCGCCACATTTGGTGGCCTTTTTGGTGGAACCTTCAAACTTGGCAGAGATTCAAATTTAGTTGGTTGGGATCTACATTTAGTAGGATTGCTAAATTTGGCAGCAGTTCCACCAAATTTGGTAGGTAATTTTTTTTCTTTTTGCTACCCCTCTCCGTTAGCAGGTGTGATTTTGAAGGCAGATTTCAAAGGCTTGTAAATTGTTCATATCAACTCCTTTTTTAGAGTAATTTTTTTAATTTGGGATATTTTTTTGTGCTCTTCTTGGTGGTGCAATTGGATTATGGTTTCAATGGCTGGACTTTTTAGAATTTGTAGATTCTCATAGGTGATGTTACATAGTTCTCATTTTGGGAACTTCAAAGACTCATAACTTTTGCATACAACCTCAGATTGAGGTGATTATTTTTTTGAAAGTGAATGATTTTTTGAGTACTATGTAGTAGTGTTGTTTTCAATACTTGGTTGTATTCCAAAATTGTACTTTGAGCATACACACATTTGATTGAGAATTTGTAAAGCATTGAGATCAAGTCCACTAAGCATTTTTTGCTATTGACAATTGTACTCACACTAAATATAAAGTGCCAAATCATATTTGTTTTGGGGGTTTCTTTATTGAGTGAAAAAAGGGGGGTTAGATTGTGTGTGCCTTCTTTGAGTTCCTGCATTCTCAATCTCTTTTCTGCACTAAAATGGATCTAAATACAGTTCCAATACTCACTCCATACAACTAATTTGATTGGAAATCTAAAATGAGGAATGGGTTGCATAGAGTAATAATGGGGCTTGAATCTAAACCTACTATAAATGTAGAAAAGGCTAAATGGTTTAATAAGTTGGATGAAGCTTTTGGAATCTTGTGTATGTTTGTATCTCCAGATTTCCTTTTTCATATTGAATCTCTTTCTACACCAAATGAAGTATGGACCACTTTGGATAAAATCTTTGGTAAATAGGATGAAATGAGGGGACATCTACTAGAGAATGAGCTCATAGGGTTAAGTCCTACCAATTTTGATATTATTCAGGACTTCTTCACAAAACTTAAGGCCATAAGATTGCAGTTGAAACAGTGTGGGATTGAGAAGAAAGACCCACAAGTATTCTTTCCAAGCTAGGTCCAAACTATTATGTGTTTGTTTCTACATTTCATTCCACTAAAAGTGCCTTATGAACCAATTATACAATGTCTTCTCTTGGTGATTTTGTAAATGACCTCACAAGGGAGCAAGATAATTTGATTCAAATGGGTACAATCAAGCCTTCTAAGTCTCATGCCTTGGCTGTAAATCATGGCACTAAAGATTAGAAGGGGAGTGGCAAACAAAATAAGAAACAACAGAATTAAGGAGAGAAGAAACAAGATCAGAATAAAGTTATTTCTAAAGCAGCTACTGAGGCCTCTTCTTCAAAAGGTGATAAGCCTAAGAAGGAGAAGGTGAAGTGTTCCTATTGTAAGAAAATAGGACATGATGAACATAAATGTTTGAAGAAACAGATTGATCACTTGACAAATATCTTTAAAAGAGCAATCTTAAGGTATCTGATTCAGTCAAACAAAGTTCATCACAAGAATCTTCAAAGGACATAGGAAAAAGTAAGGAGAAAGGAAAGGGTAAGGCTCTTGTTGTTGTTGCTTCACAACCAAATTCTTGGATAATTGACTTGGGTGCTTTGCATCACATGGCCTCATCACAAGACAATTTTGTCTCCTTGGAGTCATGTTTGATGCCATCTATTCTATTGGGTGACGAATCACTTGTTAAGGTGCATGGGAGAAGGTCTGTTGATGTGGATGAAGGAATATTTCAAGATGTTCTTTGTCTTCCATCATTATCAACTAATCTTCTATCGGTCTGTCAAATCACTCATAGTGGCTCTGGCAAGCGGGTTGAGTTCACTCCAGACATAGTGGTAATCAGTGAGATGAATAGTAGGTCTTCAGTTGTCATGGGGAAGGCTGATCATAGTCTAGGCTATATCACTTTTCTCACTTTGTTCCTAATTCTGCTTCACGTGCTTTTCTCACTCACTCATATAAGGTGAGTTGTTTGTGGCATCAATGCTTTGGCTACCTGAACTACTACTACTTGAAGCAGCTCAGTCAATAGGACATGGTCACAAGGTTGCCTTCTATTTAGTTTTCTAATGGAGTTTGCCAAGGTTGCATTCTTGGTAAGCATCTTGAAGAAAATTTGATAAAGGCAAAGCATGGAGGGCCACACTATTGAGTTTGTAGAGCAGCAAACTGAAAAACAATATTCAAGATTCACATTGTAAATGATAACAAAATAAAATGGAATTTCATTATAATCTTTCGTTTCAATTTTGCATTCCATATAATGGCTTATAAAGCCTTATTTTTCTCATGTAAAACTGCCTACGGGAATAACTTCCTGAAAACTAACTAATCTAAAAGTAATTTATTAAATGTAAACCTTATTTCCTAACAACCCCTCTTTAAGGTTTACATTACAAAAGGAAAAAAACAAAAGAAATACTGTATCACTATCAACCTAAACTCCTCATGTCTAGGTAAATATTTGATTAACCACTTCTGCATCAGCCTAAACTCCTCTATCTAGGCAAATGTCCAACTCTGCATCAACCCAAACTCCACTGTCTAAGCAAATTTCCAACTATGCATCGACCCAAACTCCACTGTCTAGGTAGATGACCAGCTCTGCAACAACATAAACTTAGACTTCTTTGTCTAAGTAAATGATAAAACCACTCCATCAACATCAACCTAAACTTCTCTATCTAGGTAAATGTTTGATTATACAACTCCAACTCATCAACCTGTGAAGTGAGACACACTCAACTGTCCACAACACAAACCAACTTTATGAAGTGAGACACACTCAACTGTCCACAGACACCACACACAAACAACAATAGATTTGTGGCAAACCAACAAACCATTGTCCCATCCCCCCTCACTCTTGAAGAGACTAGAGATAAACACTGGTTCTTCTCATGCAATGAATCATCCCTAAGCGAAAAGCTAGCTCGGGATGATGAAGATCCTCCTACCTCTGATACCTCCATCCTCCAATAAAATTTTGTTACACTTTATTTACTTGATGCCACATGTGAACCTCTAAAAGCTCTATTAGGTGTAACATGCATGGCCTCGAGAATACAAACAATATTTGATACAAGTGTGGTCATATTAAAAGACAAGAAACTGGATGCCGGATTCAACAATAATGCACCCTTACAAAAACATCCTTATTTCTCCTTACAAAAACATCTTGTCTACCAAAATACAATATTTGAAAATGCAACCAAAAATATGATCAATGATTTTCAATGACTACACAAATAACTATCTCCAAATCATAAATCCCTAATCACACAAAGTCTCCATAAAGTAACAACAATCAAAATTAACAAAATAGCCCAATATATATTTGAACACCTTACGCTTGGGATTTCTTTATTTCAAGGCTCCCTGTAGATTTCAACGCAACAATGCTGAATAGGAAACTGCACCTTACAAGTCTGCCTTCCACAGCGACCTGGTGGTAAGCATCGTCTTGAGGATAAAGAGGGAGGGATCGACCCGACTGCTCATTAAAACCTCTAACAACGCCTTAAAAAAATGGAATTATTTATTTATTTATTCTAAACTCTTGCTGGAATCTACAACTCCTTCAAAAATCTCATTTCCAAAATTGAATTTATTAATGTTCTAGATTTTAGATGTTTAAATCCGCCTCTCCACTATACATTCAAGGATCTAGGGTTGAGTGACAAACACTATCGTACCCTAGGTCGCTTGCAAATGTAGGGAAACTTGGATTAGGGAATTTAATTATCAATTTTTCTTCTTTTATGCCCAATTAACTATTAAAACCCTAATTATGCAAATACGACAACAAATTGATGAATAACAGAAAAAGCTCTTACAGACAGGAGTAAAATACCAAATCACAGAGTACCTATTTTCGGGGTTCTGAGGCAGAACAGTCGGGGACACTGGAGTAGGCACCCAAGTCCAAGGTACCAGTTTCTTCGCAGGATCCGGACCTCCTTCTGACACTGATCAGCCCTGTAACTTCTATTTCCTGAAACTTGGATGCAGAGGACACTAGAGCGAGTGCCCAAGTCTTGGAAGTGCTCCTGTGTCTTGCTTTTTTGCAGATCCTGAATCCTTTATGCCTGCCAATCCTTCCTACAACTCCACTTGTCTCAAATACGACACCTGTAACCTACAATCACAAGACGTGGTTTGGGGGTTGTGGTGTTTAGAGGCTTGCCTCAGTCAAGCCCCGGAGGACACTTATGTCTCTGAATACCGTTGTTAGCTAAAGAGTGCATGCCCTTGTGAGGCAGAGGCAAAAACCAAAGGAATCAATGATGAAAACACAATGTTATGTCACCTTGTAGTGAAGCTCTCATGGGAGGAAGATGCTCTTCATTCCATGAGGAAATTGATGCTCAAATCTGCAAATATCAACACACAAAACACACAAGTCTGCTCTTGCAACATAATGAAAGCCTTGAATCACCTTGAGAACACTTGAACATCACAATTGCCATCTAATTGAAATCTAGTTTACAAATGAATGCCTAAACATGCTTTTATATGCCACTACAAGCACTCCCGCCAAGATTTCAAAAATCAAAACTTATTGTGTCGGCAAAAGGACCAAATAACGGTCATAAACCAACACTTAAATTTTGGGCCTGACCCCAAATAGGGCAGGACTAGGGCGCGGGCACCCAAGTCCTCCCCCCTTATTTTGGGTAGGGTTAAGGTCAAGGGGTCCTCCTAGGTCCACTTTGCCATGAAACCTAGGCCTCATTCCATCGGGATGCCAAAATATGAACTAAGATGTCCTAAATGCATGCAAAAGACCTGAGAGCTAAACCTTATGAGGGAAAAGCCCTCAAGAGGACATTTTCTGATGTTACACAGGGTTACTCCTTTTCAAGCTTGAACTAGTCAGAAACCCTTAGTTAAGAACTTTTAGGTGTTTGGTTCTCTTGCATGGGCCCACATTCCAGCAGAGAAATGAAAGGCTATGGATTCATAGAGTAGGCCTTGCATATTTGTTGGGCATCCAGAGTGTGTCAAAGGCTATAGGCTTCTTCATCCCACTACTCATGAAATATTCATCAAGAGGAGTGTTCAGTTTGAGGAGGATGTTTCCAATTCTCCTCCTATCACTTCATCAAGTATATTCCTTTCACAACCCAAGTATGCACTTGACATGCTCTCTAGATTTCGCATGGCTGATTGTAAGCCTGCACCGATTCCATTTCTGTCAGGAGCCAAACTTGAGGCTAAGTGCTCTTCACCTTTGGTGGATGGCACTTTATTCCTACAGCTTGTTGGAAGTTTCATCTATTTGACTCATACGAGGCCAGACATTTCATATGCCATGGGCATGGTCTCTTGGTTCATGCAGGAGCCACATGACTTGCATTGGAAGGCAGCTAAGTAGATTCTTCACTATGTATGGAGCACTCATAGTTTTGGGATTCATTATGCAGTGGGCATGGATATTGACTTGGTGGGACACATAGATTCATATTGGGTAGGCGATTCTCAAGATCACAAGTCTACTTTAGGGTATTGCTTCTCTCTTGGTTCCGATCTAGTTTCTTGGTCGAGCAAGAAGTAGTCTGCTATTGCTCTTTCATCTATGGAGGCTGAGTATCGAGGAGTAGTTAATGCTACTACTGAAGCTATTTGGCTTCAAAATATTCTCACTGAGTTTGGTATTCCCTTCTGGAAGCCTACAATCATAATTTGTGACAACCAAAGTGCGATTCAGATATCTCGCAATCCGGTCCATCATTAGCAGAACAAACACATTGAGATTCACATGCACTTCATTTGAGAGTTGATTCATGAGCAAATCATTGATCTCAGGTATTGTTCAACATCAGAGTAGATCGATAACATCTTCACCAAACCTTTCACTGAGAGCAAGTTCCTTCATCTGCGAGCTTTGTTGGGGTGTGGTAGGTGTCCACTTTAGGGGGGTCTTTTAGTCCTTCTCTTTACTCTCTCTCTTTTGGGGAGGAGTTTTTCCCACTGGGTTTTCTCCTTTTCTCCATTTGTGAAAGATTTTTTTTGTACATGGGTACCTAACATGGCCTTGTAGCCGGGACCCATTCTTGCATTTTGCATTTTGGATTTTAGTCATCTTCTCCCTAAGTTGCACTTAAGGGGGGGTGTTAGTGTGAAAAGGGATATTACCTAGCTAGATTTTTCCTTTATTGTGTGGATAATTCATATTATTTAACTATTTATTAGGTAAATAATATTCACACACATATTCACATGTTAAGTTGACTTATTGAGCCTTCTAGATTTTTTCTAGTTATTGATAGTTGTTGATAGTCATCTTATAGTTGTCATATCCTACACATCAACTAGTTGGCATCTTGACCTCTATTTGTCACATGTAATAGGAATATGACACTTATCACATGACTATAACTTCTTATCTCTCAACCTTGTCTTTATAAACAAGGTATGTCTTTTCATTTTGTAAGGTTGAAGCTATAGTTCTCTCTTAATGCTATTATGCCATTGGAGCTTTTACATTATTCTCTCATAGTACTATTATGTTGCTCATTTCTTTTGCATTATAGTTTATTGATTCTAACTCTTTCAATTTGATTCTAGGTTATCATTCTTTTCAAGATTCTAACAGGCTTAGGGCTAACTAATTAAATAATTATGATTTTTATTTAATTAATTGGTGAAGGGATTAAGTTGGTGATGCAAGGATGCAGGAAGATGGTTAACGGGGTCAAGACATTTTTAGGTGTCTACATTTTTCCCCTCTTTGATGTGGCGTTATGACCGAGTAGGGAAATAGTGTCAGGTCAAAGAATTTTTCCCCAGTTGAATAGTGGTGAAAAGGAGATTCATGATGAAAAATGGGGTTGATAGAAAGAAAAATAGAGAAAAAAGGTTAAGATTTGTGGCCTGGGGAGAGGAAATGGTGAATTAGGGCTGACATGGCACCTATAGATAGGTAAAAGTGGGCCCAACATGCCATATTTGCACACCTTTGCTGACTAGACTTGAGAGATTTTGAGAGAAGAGTGAGAGAGTGATGGCACAACCGGCATTCCCATGGCACCTACATCGATCGAAGAGGGTACGAGAGTATCATCAGATGGAGGAGACTAGACCACGGGTATGTTGCCTAACCCTAGTTTGTGTTTTTTCAAGATTTGGGTCAGTTAGGGGGTCAAGCAAGCAGTAGGTTAGTTATTTTAGCGCCATCGCGTAGCACCATAGGGGTAGTTTAGCACCAAAAGGCTAGGGGGTCAACAAGGTGGTTTAGCACTATTTGTTAGCAGTTTAGTGCTATCAAGTGGTTTAGCACCAAGCTTTAGGGGGTTTTTAGCGCTTTAGCACAAATCCCTGTGGATTAGTGCAATCCTTTGGATTAGTGCAATAAGTGGTATAGATTAGCGCTAACGGCTAGTTTAGTGCCAAATTCTAGGGTTTTTTAGTCAGCAAGGCAATTAGTGACTTTAGTTGGTGGATTAGGGCTATCGAGTAGATTAGTTCCATTGGTCAAGGGATTAGTGCCATCCACTGAATTGACACCTTTAGTAGAGGGATTAGCACTATTATCTGATTTAGCATGTTTGGTGAATGGTTTAGCGCCTTAGCATTGTTTTGCAAAAAGGGATTGACTTGGGTGATTTTTGGAATGTAGGTTGAGTGGACAGAGATTCAATTGTGAGAGAGATGAGTTCTAGTAGTTATGGCATGCAAGAAGAGGCTAACACCCACAGAGAAAATTTAGTTACATGTGATCGGGTTGAGTTACATATCAGTGATGCCCCGGTTGAAGGCTCACCAAGCAATGATGATGACGCTCGTGGAGAGGTGGTGGAGTGAGATGTGCATGTTCTTGTTACTGACAAGGGAGATTACAATCACCCTTGAGGACGTGTTGAGGATCCTTTGGATGCTGATTGTTAGTGAGCAGGTGGTATATGATCTTGCAACAGGTGTAACATCATTAGATCGGGTGTTTGCTCCTGGGCAGGTGACCTATACCCAAGATGGATGGGAGATGAGGTGGGACCACCGTCACATCAGATGTTTGAGTGCTTACACAGTGTACTTATGTAGTTTAGTAGGGGGATCCTAATGCCTAATTGATGTTCATGAGGATTCCTGATTGGCTGGGGGATGTGATTGAGCTGATGGTGATGCAGGGTACCGTGTATGCTTGGGGTCCATGCCTGCTGACCCAACTCTATCATGATATGTGTAGACACCTAAATTTGATCATATCTTTCCTATACCTTTAGAAGGCCTTGAATACCCCTTTTACCTACATATCTTCTCCAAATTAATTAAATAATCTAATTATTTAATTAATTTCTCCTCTTCACCCATTCAAAACCAAATAAATAATCCTTTCATTTTATCATTTCCTCACCTTTCCATAATCCTCTCACATAAATAAGCCTTTTTATTTATTAAATCCCTCATAAATCCCCAATAATGTCCTAATTGAGACTTAATCCTAATTACTCCCTAATCCAAAACTACCTCACAACTACCCAACTACCTATCCAACCCTTTAAATAAACGTATCTCCCCCCACTCAAAGGGAGGAATTCTCTAAGCAAGTACATGCTGTCAAAATATTTATTCTTCCAATCTTCTCCTATCCAACTAAATCCTTCCTCATCATTGGTTATTGCTGATCTTTGAAGGAAGCCGACATTCAATCCACGATCGATCGAAGAACCATCAAACAAGGTATTGGGTGCACTTGTTTCGTTCTATCGTGTGTAAGAATTCAGTTATTGATTTGAGGATTTTTAGGTTGTCTTGTTTGAATCTTCTTATGTTTCCATTAACTAATTTTTGAGCATACATTCTGGCACACCCAATGGGACCCCACTTCCCTTCATCTAATCTTTTTTTGGGAAGTTTTCCCCTTCCTTTTCATCATTTTTGTGTAGGTTTGTGCCTTTTTTGGGTAAAAACCCTAGTTTTTCAAGATTTTATCATATCTTTCAAATGAATTGGAATTTCCCTACAAGATTTTAATAGGTGTTTGGTGAACACTTGAGGAGGCTGCAGAAGAAAAATTAGTTCTGTATCATCCGTTTTGAGTGATTTATCACAATTTTGAGTTTTTTTCATAAATTAGCGATTCTGGGTTCATATAAGCAAATTTTTTTGATATATTTATAGTTTTAGAAATCTCTTGCAATTTTAGTGGGGGTTTGTTCTTTATGATTTCATTTTTGAGGTTAAATTGGGGGAAAAATAATAAGATCTTTGCAAACTATATGTTTTTCATAAATCCGTATTTCTAGGCACATATCAGAGAATTTTTTAGATTTCTTTACATTTTTGGAAATATATTGAAAACTTAATAGGGGTCTATTCTTTGGGATTTTATTTTGGAGGCACAAAACATAACTAAAAAATCAGATCAATGTTGACTATGAAAATAAAATTTGAAATTTCAATCCTGATGAACATGTCATGTATCATTTCATTATAGCATTACTTGCTAATCTTTTAAAGGGCTTGATTATCAGGTTTGATACATGTTTTTCTTGCAGCAAACTCATTCTTCAAATATTATCTTTTCAATCTAACATTTGTTTTTTGGAAGCACCTTTTTCAAAGCTTAAACCTTCTTTGCTTGATGAACTTGATTTGCAACTTTGAAGAATACACCTTATCATTAGATCTTAAGCAAATTCCTAGGTACACTTGAACATAAATTTCTTCATCCTTGATCAAAATCATTGTTTTCAATCTCACATTTGGATTTGGGCTTAAAATGAATCATTGTTTCCAACATCACATTTGATTTTTTTGGGGCATAAAAAGAACAAGTGTTTTATTTGCTTGGTGGATTTGAATTTGGGTGTGTATGCTCTTCCCTTGCACTTAGTGTGATCTTGGGAATTAAAAACATCCCTTAGTCCTATTCACTTTCACATCACACTTTTCATTTTCTAAAGGTTAATAAATCTTGTTTGTGTGAACCAAGTGCATGTGTATGCTCTCCTCTCGTACCATCTGGTGATCTTGAGGATCAAAAGCATCTCTTGATCCACTTTTGTCACCCTTTATTAAGAGGTCTACTTGGAGACACACCACTCCAAGGGACGACCTCAAATCTAGTGTTTTGATGGAGTATAAAAAGTGGGGGAGTAATTCGAAAGACACACCTCTTAGAAGTTGGAATCTTGTCATTCAGACTAAGCCCCCAAGAACTTTATACCTTGGGGAAGTGAAGGTGAAGGGTGGGTTACCCTCTTCTCTTAGCTGTTTGGCATTAATTCACTTTCATTTCATGGAATTGGGCCTTAATGTACCTTGTGTATATACGCCCTTAGAGAGCTTGTGCATCCTAGATTAAGACCTATTGGCTACACCCAATTGACTAATGTTAAGCTTGTTGATGTGTCTTCAATTATCTTCATAAATCACAACAATCAATTTCAGAAATCAAGTATATCATTATCACTTGTGTGTGATCATATGCATGTACATGTGAAATATTTTTTTTTCCAATTGCCTCAATTCAAGCCTCCAACCAATCTAATCTACTCAACCTATTCATGTCATCCACATCCGCTTAATCATCCAATCCAACCTCATTTCATTATTAACCATTCCATCTTAATCATTCCTCATTATCCTCATCATCATTATTCACCTATCATAATCATCTTTTCAATTCTAATCATTATCCTAATTATCATCCATAACCATCTTAGTCATCAAATCTAATCCTTTTCCCACCTAATTCATTTGTCATCATCTTACTCTTATTCTCATCCTTGAACCAAGTCCAATCCTCATTCGTCAAAATGGTTGTGATCATCAACAAATCTATGTTAAATCCAAAACCCAAAATCACAATCCAAGGTGGTCCAAAAATTTCTCCTAATGATGATGAGAACCTTGTAGATCATGACGCATATTTTGATACTCATGAACCATACTTTGACACTTATATCCCATCAACCTCTTACCGATCACCATCAACATCATCATCTTATATGCCATCCCCATCAACTTCATACAAACCTTCATCCCATAATGAACCCCTTTACATAGAAGTTAATATCAAAAGGTTTTTAGTCAAAAGGGTCCTAATAGATTGTGGCTCAAGGTTGAACTTGTGCACTCTAAGGTGTGTTAAACAATTGGGATACTCCACTGCAGATATTGAAAAATACCATTTCATCACTGTTAAAACCTATGATGAAACTGAAAGGAGATATGAAGGTACTATTTGATTGCCTGTCAAATTAGGTCCAGCACTAGTGGAAATCACTTGTCAAGTCCTAGACCTCAATCTCCCATATAATATCCTCCTAGGATGCCCATGGATTCGTGCCATGAGGGTTATTCCTTCCTCCTATAACAGATGCATCAAATTTCCATTTAATGACCAAGAGGTTACCATTTATGCCGACCCAAATCCTTTTGAATATTGCACAATTGAATGCCTACCCCAAACCTATTCAACAATAACTTTACCTCAAACCTCACAAGTTCAAATTCCTACCCATGCTTCGTCTTCGCATATACCAAATCCCTTCACCTCATCTTCAACAACAAATCCAACAAAAGCAAGCCCTCCTTAAACAACAACAAATCTTAGCCTAAAAACCACAACTACAACCTTCATTTAACACATCATCCACCACACCTTTATCTACACAATAAAAACAAATTCCATCTAATCCTGATCCTAATCCATTGGTCCACCAACCTTCTAATTCATCAATCCCTTCATTACCTTCACCACCATGTTCCTCCAATCCTCCACCAACATCCCACTCTCAATGGGATGTAAACATTCAAGAAATAGAACATGAATATGAGAAATGGCCTCCCCTTGTTAAAGTATAAATTCAAAAATAGTATGGTCATCTCCCTCATGAGTCACCCCCATCATCATGTCAACCTAGTCCCTCCACATCAACCAATCTCATGAATATTCCTCAATATCCATCTCAAAATCCTCCACAACATGAGCATGCTAGTACTAGTCACTCCTCGGACCAAGATCAAGAATCCTTAAGCCATATTAATGCTACCTTTGACAAGGGAAATACAATCTCAAGTTTGGAATCATACACCAATCCATCTACTAGTCCCCCTCATCCATCCATCCCTATGGAGCCTCCATCATATAATCCTTCCAAACTTGCAAATCCTAATCTATTAAGCCAATCTCCAACTCACTTAAAGTCTAAACCATCAAATCTTCCACCTAAGTCCAATCCTATTATTCATCCACCTAATCCCAATCATAAGCTTACAACTTCCACCCTCATTATCCATCCATTATATTGTCCATCCACATATACACTTATGAATGATGTGATCCAATGGATATTAGCAAGGAATCAACTATGTCATCAAACACTTATCCTTGAGCATATCAAAGAGTCTTCCAACACCATGTCTATTCCTTCAAATACACTATGTAATCCACAACCCATCGAGCCTATTGAAGATTCTCCCCACATGAGTCCAAGGCAAGGTCCATTAAATTCTCATGTTGTTGAGCATCTAGAACCTATCAAGCCTCTCCAAGAGTCTCCCACTTCCACTTCCATTAAACCACAAGAGCTATGTCAAGAGTCTAATCTTAAGCATGTGGAAATATTAGCCCCTAATATAAATCAAGATCAAATCCCTTCCATTCAACCCATCCACAACCTATACCTTATTTATGATCAAGATATTATCTATGATGATGAGCCTATCCATGAGCAAAATGATCCCATCCATAGCACACTTAATCCTATTTATGATCAAGCTCCCATAAATGATCAAGATCCTATCTATGATCAAGAAAACCATGATGATCCTCTTAGTCAATGTTATGCATTCCATGGTCAAAATCTTATCAATCCACCTATCCATAATCCTATAACCATCCATGAGAAAGATATCCAAACTACTCCTATCCATCCTCCATCTAGCCCTATCCATGATCCAACAACATCTCTTCCCTTGATGAGACACTTGGCTCCCAAGTAAGCATAGATGATCAAACAAATGGCTTGGATCTTCATGTACATAATGAGCATAATCAAGATCCTAATGATCTTTTGTCATCCACTATTGACCATATTGCAAATCCACCATCATATTCTATTGGTCTTACTACCTTCATTCATGAATGTTCTTCCCTAGGAGAGCAATAACCATTATCTACCACCTCACCTTCTCCATCCAATAATGAGCTCAAGTCTAGTGTCCAAAACACACATAGTCCCATTGTCCATTGCATACTCCAAAAAATGAACTATCAAGGTAAAGGCTTTGGCCTTCATGAACAAGGTATTTTGGAGCCTATTCATGTCAAAGTACCTCCATGATCATATGGTCTTGGATATACACCCCAAGGAAAACAATCTCAAGATGTTAGTAATACCTCGATGCCTCCTAAATCCACATCCTTCCACCCCAAATCCCATGCATCCTATCATACTCCCAAAACATATGTTTCCATCCATGTGACCACCCATATCCCTCCATCCACTTTACCTCCACTTCTTCCAACTCCTAATATTCCCATCCTCAAATCCCCTTATCACTTTAGCCACAAATCTATTAATCCCTCCATCCATATATCCCGTTCCCATAAATCCCCTACAATTCCTAATCATGATAAAAAAATGCACACATCAACTAAACATGAAGCTATCACAAAAACAACCTTGGTATTCAAAAATAAAAAATTAGATGCCTCCACCCATAAAGCAAAAAATCCTAATGATCCTCATGCCACCAATGCAAAGAATCAAAGCAAAATCAAAACTCAAAAAGGCTACCCAAGTCCACATCTCAAAAAGACAATTTCAAAATCAAAATGCTTTGGGTCCACAAGCAAAAAGCACCTAATTCAAATGGAACATCCACAATCCTAAAATCCCAAACATCCCACTCCCCATCACAAAATCTTAAAATTCATAAGTCTATTTGAGTCCCTAAAGTCCTAAATAGGCAATCCCCTAAGAGAACATTTCCATTACTCCCAAATCCCCCTCCCAATGAAAAGATTCAAAATCCAATTTGGTGTGTGCAAAAGTTGGTCCTGGTTCCCTTCCACTCCACAACATTCCCACATACCTCCATCTCCCCATCTTCTATCTACTATCCCACTTATTTCTTCCATCATATCCCTATGGTCCATGCTTTTTCATAAGTCCTATCTATCTCTTTATCTCCATCCTAATCCACTATCCTTCCATCCTAATCCCCATCATAATCCACTATCCATGATCCATACATAATCCACTATCCATCCATCCATCACATACTATCTCCTTACTCTATTTCCCTCTCATGCAATCCTCTACCAACAACTATGAGCATAATACCACTTGAAATGGTCTATGAGTGACTTATATGGGACATTACCACCTTTCTATGGGAACAAAATCTTGAGTCCCTACCTATTCCATCCAACTATCCCCTACCAAGAAAAAGCAAAAAAAAGAATACAAAAAAAAATGAAAAAGAAAATAAAATAAAAAGAAACAAAAAAAACGATAAAAAAAAACAAAAATTAAAACAGTAAAGATAAATCCTTTGTCCAATGGTGAAAACCATTTTTATGGTGCCTTGGATAAGTACCATGATAAAAACCTAGCAAATAGACATCATGTGTAAGTGATTATCTATGTGATTTACACCTGGGGGCATGCTGTCTCATCTATCCCATCCTATCTATCTCACCTATCCCATCTCATATCTTATCCTATCATTTTCCATGCTATCTTGCCATCCTTACCTATCATATCCATCATACCTTCCTCATTGCACCATCCATCTTCCCTTCCTCCTTTTGACCTTGATGAGGGTAGGGGAAAAATGTTGAAAAATGCTTTTGACAACTCTTGTCATATTCCAAATTCCACCCATCCATTTCTAAGAATATCCTCCATACATCCATCTACTACTAAGTCCATTCATCCTTTCCAAATATTATTCCCATCATTCATCCTAATAAACATCACCTTGCCAAATCCTAAGGCATAATATCTAGAGTGGAGGCATGCTATTCCTATGCGACATAGTCCTTGGAGATCACATCTTAGGCTCCCTCCATCCATCTATCATATATCTCCCAGTCATTATCTTTCTATCACCAATCCTTGTATCCATCCATACTCCTACCTTTATCCTATTGTCCATCCTTTTATCCATCCAAACCCTACATTTATCCTATCACTCATCCTTTTTATCCACCCATCCAATCCTACATTTATCCTATCACCAATCTTTTTAGTCCATATAGTCTTACTTTCATCCTATCACCCATCCTCTTATCCATCCATCCAATCCTAAATTTATCTTATCACAAATCCTTTTATCTGTCTTATCCATTATTGCTCATCCTTGCATCCTATCTTCATCCTTGCCTTTTGCCTTGGTTTTCCGTTGTCATTGGTATCTATCCAAAGGCTATCCAAGCACAATCAAATGCTAAACATCCAAAACAAATCAAATATTTAACAAAAATCCACCAAATCAAATCAATTCATTGAAATCAGATCAAATCAATCCAAAAAATAAATCTAAATGCAATATATCCTTATTCCATACTAATCTAACCAAATTATCCAATCACATCCATGGTCTTGATCCTAGCCTTGTTGTAATCCTGATCAATCAATCAATCAATCATCATCATCAATAGGATATATCGTTCCCATATCCTTGTGTTGATCTATGGATATATCGTTCCTTGCAATGTCAACACTATCTTAATGCTTTTGTTGATCTAGGGATATATCGTTCCTCACAATGACAACACTATCCAACCCAATCAATCAATCCAATCGATCATCAGTTTTCAGCTAGATAGGGGCAATCACCTTGTTTGTTTTTGAATCATTTGTGCATGCTTGCTTGCTGGATTGTGTGTGTTATCATTTTATCTTGCATTTCATCACATCTTGCATATGCTCCAACTAATATTCATATCTTGTGTGTGTTGGAATAGATTTTAGCATACCAATCATCCTTTGCATCTAAGGTTATTTCATACCTTTTGTGCACTTCGACTTAAATGCTCTAAGTTTCCTTTTCCATACATCTAGACAAGGTTGTATTATGCTGGGGCATCCCTTTTTGCACATGACACATTGTCACCCTGGTCTTTATACCTTGGTGTATAATGTCCAGTGCTACATCAAATTAGGATTGCCTTCTACAACTTATCAACAATAACCAATATCCCTTATCCTCATTCATATCTATATCCTACCCATATCCTCCCAAAACCACCCATTACCCATCTTATTAGGACATTATTTTCCATGTATCCCTCTTTCATCCGCTCTCCATTTCTTTCGAGATTTTTTTAATGAATTTTTTGCCAAAAAAAATTCTCAAGGGGGCATCCATCCATCCATAATCCTCTTTCCACCACTTGTAGGCCAGTTGGGGCATATTATTTTTTTATCTTTGACACATTGTTATCCTAGCCGGAACATCGTATCAAAGAGGGGCAAAATGTAGACACCTAAAATTGACCATATCTTTCCTACACCTTTGGCAGGTTTTGAATACCCTTTTTACCTACATATCTTCTCCAAATTAATTAAATAATCTAATTATTTAATTAATTTCTCCTCTTTACCCATTCAAAACCAAATAAATAATCCTTTCATTTTATCATTTCCTCACCTTTCTATAATGCTCTCACATAAATAAGCCCTTTTATTTATTAAATCCCTCATAAATCCCTAATAATTGCCTAATATTGTCCTAATCGAGACTTAATCCTAATTACTCCCTAATCCAAAACTACCTCACAACTATCCAACTACCTATCCAACCCTTTAAATAAACCTATCTTCCCCCACTCAAAGGGAGCAATCCTCTAAGAAAATACATGCTGTCAAAATATTTCGTCTTCCAATCTTCTCCTATCCAACTAAATCCTTCCTCATCATTGGTTATTGATGATCTTTGAAGGCAACCCACATTCAATCCATGATCGATTGAAGAACCATCAAACAAGGTATTGGGTGCACTTGTTTCATTCTATCCTATGTGTAAGAATTTGGTTATTGATTTGAGGATTCTTAGGTTGTAATGTTTGAATCTTCTTATGTTTCCATTAGCTGATTTTTGAGCATACAATATGCATATGGTCGTGTACAGGAGGGGAGCGAGCTTGGGTGTTGGAGTCACATTGCTTCATGTTTGGGCATGGGAGCATATAGCCATTACAAGGCTCATATGCCCTCATGCTAGGCCATAGTTTTAGCCATGGGTTATGGCTTACATCGGTGCTCTTCAGCATCGAAAGCTGGGGAGCATGCGATACTGGAGGAGGCGGTTTGATGATATGGACACAGTGACATAGCAGCCCTACATGGGTATGGAGCCATGGTTTGATGATGACTGTCTAATGCTATTCACTCGTTAGCCTCGGTACCTCATAGGGAGGACCATGCATATTATAAACTGGTATATCCCCTCCTAAGTGTTACAACAGTTTGGAGAGGTGCAAGACCTACCTTAGGTTACTATAATTTTTGCTCAGGTGCGGGCAGACTACCCACATTGGCCGTTGATGATGGACACATAGTTGGTACTACTTCATTTGGTAGGGTTACAGGCACAAGGATGGGCTTGGGGTGGTGGGGTGGCAAATGCAAAAACTACACTTGTATATGATGCTTGGTGGAGGTAGGTGAGTCTGGTATGGCTGACACTTCTAGATGCGGATCCTGATGAGGAGGAGGAGGGGGAGGGTGAGGAGGAGGGGGAGGATGAGGTTTGGGAGGAGTATGTGGTGGAGGATATAGAGGAGGAGGAGGAGGAGGATAGGAGAGACAGGGATCATGGGAGGGGTGGGGATGATGGGAGAGATAGAGGTATACAGGTTTTAGCTGAGGCAGCAGTGGGGCAGGTGGGTTTAGCAGGTGTAGGGCCTTTTGATACAACTCCTGATCCTTCTACGTCTAGTTGATGCAAAGTTTGTCAAAGGAGGGTGGACGAGGAGGAGGATATGGGTATACTGTAGGCTCGTATGGCGAGCTTGGAGGACCAGGTGGTACAATAACAACAAGAGCTAGCTTCAGTCACAACAGAGCGAGATAACACTCATACTGAGGCTTAGAGGTTATAGGGGCTGATAGATGGAGGAGCTATAGGAGGAGGTGATGGAGGGCAGCAGGTGCAGATCCTATAGGCACAGGTTGGGCAGTTGCAAAGCCAACTGTAGGCTTAGATTGTATAGTTGCAGGGCCAGGTTACACAGTGGCAGAGTCAGGCTCAATTCTATCAGTGTGAGCAAGATGAGGCATGAATGGTGATGGGTGTAGGGCTTGGTGATGTGCTAGGTAGGCTTCAGCAGTAGGCCTATGAGTCTGGTAGAGAGGCCCAACATTATCGCACCCTGTATGAGCCGATGGTTCCTGTAGGGTAGTGTGAGAACTATAGGAGCCAGCCTGGGGCTACCACATCATACAGATCAGGGCATTCTCAGTGTTTCGTACATCAACCATCTCAGCAGCATCATCCACCTCAGCAACAAGAGCCACCTATGGGACCACCTCCTCCATGGCCTACAGGATCTATAGTGCCACAGAGGTCCCCTCCTGGTTCTCCTAGTCCATATGTGCAGGAGAGTTCTACTCATGGCTTGTGAGCTTATGTATGCCTTTGGGCTTTGATTATATTTTGGCCTTATTTGCATTTTGTATCATGACTTTGATGTACTGGATATTATGTATTTGAGATGATGATTTTTGGCAGAGATACTATATGGAAGTGTTATGGTTTTTATGTGATGTTATGATGATGCATTATGGATGTTTTTATGATATGATGTTTATGATTATGATTATGCATTATGGATGTATGGATGCACATATATTTATGATTATGCATATGGATGTATGATGTTTATGGATGCACTTGATTGATGTTGTATGTTTTATTATGGATATGTATGTATATGGATGTTTTATGGTTTTTTATGGCTTATGATGTGGATTATGATGTGATGTTTATGCATTGATGTGATATTTATGGATGACTATGGTGAATGGATATATTCTTAGATAAACATATATTATGGATGGGTTAATGAAATGCAAATGGAATATATGCTTAGATTAATAAACATATATTATGGATGGATTAATAAAATGCAAATGGAATATATGCTTAGATTAATAAACATATATTATGGATGGATTAATAAAATGCAAATGGAATATATGCTTAGATTAATAAACATATATTATGGATGGATTAATGAAATGCAAATGGAATATATGCTTAGATTAATAAACATATATTATGTATGGATGAATGAAATGCAAAGTGTAGTGATATGGTAAATGGATGATGATTAATGCAATGATAGATGGATAATGATTATGATGTGGGTTATGTTCTAATGATGATGTTATGTATGCAGGGTGGAATATGTTGGTCATGATACATGCAATGCTTAGAGCTATGGTGGGGAGTTGAAGGGAGGGGGATCCTGGGTTAGTGGATGGTTAGGAGGGGTTTGAGATAGATTGGGGATGGTGTATCCTCAGTCACTTAATACACATTGTTAGAGAGGCATTTTTGGGTTGGGTAGGGAATGGGATGAAGTTGGTTAGGATTTGGTAGGATAGGATGGTTAGGGGGTGGGAGGAGTTTGTTAGGAAGGGGGGATGGGAGGAATAGTTATGTCTTTTTCTTCATTAATGCTAAGCCACGATGAGATGATCACATGGTTTGATGGAGGGGGGATGTGTGTAGATTAGGGATGATGGGTTGGGGTAAGAATTGTGTTGATGTTTTGAGAGAAACCCTAGATTTATAATAGTAAAGGGGATATTTTCACCAAGGTATGAAAGACCAAGGTGATGATGTATATTTGTCCTTTGCATGGACTAGATCCACAAACAATAGGATGATCCCATGTATGCCCAAGATAGTACAATCTTGTCTAGACGAGGGAAGGGGACTCATAACATAAGTACTTAGTACACAAAAGGTATGAGGAACCTTTAGATACAAAAGGAAGACAATATACTAGAACCGACCCTATGTTTTCACAAGATATGAATATACTAGAACCAACCCACAAGCACAACATACAAAAACAGTGACCATCCCCATTCTAGATGTTTTTCACCACATACCATGATATAGTGAGATCAAGGTAGTTTTGAAATGATCCTTGGAATGAGACCAAATCAATAATCAAAAAGATCAATTGACCAAACAAACAATCATTGTATCTCTTGCCAAGATAAGTGTTGATTTGATTGATTCTTCCTATTGTAGGAATGATATATCCATTAAGGTAGGGATCAATTGGATGATAAGGATAAAATTTGAAAGATGGGCAAAAAGATAGACACCATATGTCATGGTTGAAGTTGGTTTGATGATTGATGATTTTTGCTTGAAGGGATAACACTTTTGATAATATGTTTAGCAAGTGTATTGTGTTTGGATCAAGTGTAAGCTCAGGGAATAGGGACCATCCAAGAAGGTTGGATGGGTGCATCTTAAATACGTATGTACTGTATACGTCCTTCATATTCCAGACTGCCTACATACCCTGTATCCACAGGACATTAAGATGCGGGTGGTGATGATGTGTAGTTTTTGATTTGTGGTGATGATATGGGATGGTTTGGATGTAGGATGGGATGTTTTGATGATGATGTTTATTTTGGAATGGATGTTTTTTGGATTTTGTGGATATTTTGATTTTTTGGATTTTCTAGGTTTTTTTATTTTTTTGGGATTTTTTGATTTTGTGATGTTTTTGGATTTTTCTGGTTTTTTGTTGTACAAGGAGGGCGTACAAGGATCGACTTATCCAATAATTTTCCTTGGGTGGGTGATGAAGGGATGGGATGGGTGACGCTGAAGGTTTGTTATTCCAAGCCATGGGATGAAAGTGATATGGATGAAGGCGAGGACTTATTAGATGGTTGAACCGACCACTACACATGGCACTTGAGATAGGTTTTCACCATGGTACTTATCCAAGGCATCAATGAAGTGATTTTCACCATTGGACAACTTTACTGCACTTGGTTTTTCTTGATTTTTTTATTTTCTTTTCGATTGGGATATCTTGATGGGTTAAGTGTAAAAATTCTTCGGGTGCATGATATTCAGCAGCTCATCTAGAGGTTGCCCCTCAGGTGTTGTAAGCTGACATGCTTCTGATCCAAAGCTAGCTATTATGACATAGGGTCCCAACCAATTAGGTTTGAACTTTCCCTTCTTGTGACTCTCTTGTAGATTTCTCTAATTTTCCATAAGGACTAGATCACCTATCTCAAACTGGAAGGTCTTGATCTTCTTGTTATAGCTTTTGCAGAGGTGATTCTGGTAAGCCTATAGGTGATTTAGAGCATTCTCAGTGCTTCTCATCCTGGAGTTTTAGCTCACTTATTCGTGCAACCTAATAATCCTCCTCATCAATGAGATTTTGCAGTGAGATTCTAAGAGAGGGGAGTTCGACCTCGATGGGGAGGATGGCTTCAGAACTAAATACCAAGGAATATGGTGTGGCTCTTGTGGGGGTACGGATGCTTATGTGATAGGCCCAAAGGGTGGGGTTAAGCTATAGGTGCCAATCACGACCAACTTCATTTACCATCTTCTTCAGAATTCAGAGGATGGTTTTATTTGAAGCTTCGGCTTGACCATTACCTTGTGGGTAATTTGGAGTGGAGAAATGATGTTGGATGTGGAATTTATGACAAAGGGTACATACTTCTTGATTTTTAAATGGTTTCCCATTATCAGTTATGATGGTAAGGGGGATGCCATAATGGGATATGATGCAGTGGAGGATGAATTTGGCGATTTGGATACTAGTGGTGTAAGTGAGTGGAATGGTTTCTACCCACTTAGTAAAGTATTCTGTAGCAGTGATAATGAACTTGTGTCCATTAGATGATTGCAGGTGGATTTTTCCAATGAGGTCAAGCCCCCACTGTGAAAAGGGCCATGGAGTTGTGATAGGCTACAATTCTTGTGATGGAGCATGGATGAGATCTCCATGTTGCTGACAAGGAAGGCACTTCTTCACAAATTGGTTGGCATCATTCTCCATGGTCAGTCAATAATACCCTATTATGAGAATCTTCTTTGCAAGGGTAGGTCCACTAGAGTGTGCCCCACAGATACCTTCATGTACCTTTTGTAAGGTTGTGTCAGCTTCTTGAGAATCGAGACACCTTAGAAAGGTACCATCAAGACTCTTTCAGTATAATGTGTCATCGATGAGGGTGAAACGAGAGGTTCAACGGATGAATGATCAGTGTTGGTTGGATGAGAGGTTAGGTGGGATGATGTTGTCTTGGAGATATTGGTAAATATCTTGATACCACGGGGATAGGGGACCAACAATGTCACACACTAATTTAGATTGTGGAAAATCATAAGTTGGCACCTGTAGCTCTTCGATGACGAATTCACATTTCTAGCTATTTTTCTGCATGTCAACCAAAGATCCTATTGTAGCCATAGTGTCTGTTGCTTTGTTGTTTAATCTTGGGACCTGCTATTAGTCTCCTACAATGATTTAACAACTAAGCCCATAGAGCTGTGACTCAGAGATTGGACATCTAACTTGAATAGCTGTCCTAATCACTATGAAGATGCATTTAACTTGTCAACCCAGGGACATGAACTTGAAATAGGTCAGCACGGTATGTGCACTAGGAACTTCCAAAGTAGCCACATTCATTCTACAGCTAAGAAAGACATAATGCTGAAAATGAACTGCTTGGAAAGAAATAACATAAATGCTGAATATCAACCAACAACTATGCTAAGCTGAAGTGCATGACAGAAATTGAAGTTCTGGGCAAACAAACAGGAAACTACTCTATCTGCTTCGACTGCAGGAACAGACACAGAATGGAATTCTAGTGGCTACAGGAACATTCAATGCTAGATTTAACTAACTTCTTAACATAAAATACAACTAAACTAAAGGATGGAATGCTCACCAAGTGGGCCCCCTTAGATGAGTATTGCTTAAGACAAATGTAAACTCAGAGATGTGAACTTATAACTTCATTTTATTCATTGGAAAATGCGAGTACAACTAAATGACTTAACTGCATTGCTAAAAAACTTAATAATGCAAGTACAACCTCAGATTAATCAACCCCTCAGAAGGAGCATCTGAGTCTTATTTATAGAAAGAAAACTACAAAACCAACTACCTAGCAAGGTGGTCAACTCCAACAGAATAAGAGGACGCCACTTTAGGGAAAGCATATAAAGTGGAGAGGAGGTTATGCATGCATGTAATCTGGTCAAGCAAGTCACTTCAATGCAGATCTAGCACAACAATAACTCCTAAATTTTCTCAACAAGTAATTAAGACTAGTTACAAGGGAGTTATCTTCCCTCCATTTGACATTTGAACGACCACCTAGTTTGACTTTGATGGTGAGTAACCAATTGGCAGAGTCTTCCTTGACTTTATGGTTGCTAATTATATTTGCATAACAATATTAGTATGCACAATAATTGCATATCTGCAACTATCTTAGAGTAACATTCATTAACCACATGTAAAATTAACATAGATAGTTCATATAGCATGTCAATGTCATTAAAGATTATAGGAAATAACCTATGCCCAACATCTTATGATTTTGAGGAAATGTCATGAAAAGATCAAGATCTAAGTACCAAAGTCCATGATAACTATAGAAAATTTGGATAATAAAGTCTAACAAAATTGAGTCATAAACTAGACTCATCACTCTCCCCAACCTAAGACTTTGCTTGTCCTCCAACAGAGGAAGGGTTGTTCTTCTGTTTGGTCAATGCCTTGAAATTAGCAACTGCTAGCTGTCCTATATCAGTTTTTGTAGTGCGTGAGTTAGGATCCCAATAGAACCCTTGCTGTCTATCCAATCTGTTCCATCTCTACCTCTCTTCAGCAATATCATACTGGTAAAACCTATAATTTGGCATAGGCCACAATAGGATAGGTGGTTGGAAAATTAAGGGAAGCCAGAATTGTCCCTTTGTCCTCCTAATCTGTATATATCTATCCACTCTTTTACTTGCTGCAACATAGTTCTGTAGAGAGTGAGGCTCTGCTTGTTTTAGCTCATTAGACAAACTGTTCCACCTTTGTGTCAAATGTCCCTTTACAGATTCTCCAATAGTGTTCGCAACCTTCTCATATTCTCTGTAAGCTGCTTCTCTCACAGGCAGGATTCTGTTGCCATAGCTTGGTCTATAAAGCATTCCATGCCAATAATTGAAAATACTTCATGGATTTCTAGATTCAGCTCTGATGGACAGGGGAGTGCTGAATTTTGTTTGCTTATAATCCCTGAACTATTGTCCCCAACTAATCTCATTTTGTATCTAGGACATAAATGCCCTCAATTGAATATCCCCAACATACAACAAGGGATTCCACTCATGATCTTGGGACACAGCATAACTATGTAAATAGAATTCACACAACAAATTCTTCATTTTAGGAGGAGCAATCCAATAAGCATTGAAAAATTCAAGAGGAGACTCAATGGAAGGATTTAAACCTGAAACAACCCTTTCTATTTTAAAAGAAAGATACTTTTCCTTTAAATACAGAGCATAGACCCTTGGAGGAGTCCTACACTCTAATACCCGAGGCACTAAGGCTGCCATATTATCCACTCTCTCCTTTAAAGTTGCAATTTCTGCATTCTTATCTTCAAGTTCTTCATCTTTCTTTTGAATTTCATTCTTCAGCCCGTGCTTCTCCTTTTTCCATTCTTCCTGTCTCCTCTGCATTTCATTCCATATATTCATAGCTAGCATATGCATTGAAAAATCAGAGGGCCTGTGTATTCCTACCAATAGCTTTCCTAGCACTGATGGTTGCTCTTCATATAGCACTAACTACATGGTTTCTGAATGTTTAGCCAATTCGGGCCACAGGGCTTTTTGCTGCAGGAACTCCTAATTATCTTCATGTCCCTGACTCTTAATTTGTTTAGTGGTGGCAACAAGGTCTGCCAATGTTACATTTGTTGCTTCCTCAAATATATCCTTTTCTCCAACGTTCTCATGCCCCGTTGGAGCCTCAATATCTTCTGGTGACGTTCCTTTAGCCCTAGGGCTTCTTTGTGGAGGCACACCAAAGGCTGACTCAACAGGTCTTGATTTCCTAGGAGGGCTCTCATGTTTTTCTTCGGCTGTAGGAAGAACAGTGTCAACCTTCCGTTTCTTAGAACTTGGCACTCCCTTTCCTACAGTTTGCTTTTTAGCTTTACCCTTTCTTATTTCTACCTTTTTCTTCCGTGCTCTAGTTCAAATTAGGTTTCTCAGAGGAACATCATCATCAGAATCTGTAGAAGAACTCACTTTGTCTGAATGCTCTACCTCAAAAAAACTAATCTCAATAGCTTATTTTACTGCAGGAGGGTTTGCACTACAAGTTGAGGTTCTCAGACTAGCTTCAACAAAACTCACTCTTCTCCTAGTCCTACGAGGTTGAGGCACAACCATAGGTCACAAATGCCTTGGTCTAATTTGGTCAATATTTAAGAATTCTTCCCAAGTCATATCAGACACATCATGTAGAGACTTTTCAACTAACAATTTGATCAAACAATGGTGGGAAATAGAATTAGCCCTACCTTTTTGGGTCTCAGCCGCCATGATTGAGAGAAGGTGGTATAACAAGTTTGACAAATTCATTCTTCTCCCATGCCTCATATGATTCAACAATTTGAAATGCACAGAATGAAGATTTGATTGATGACCTTCACAAGTAATGTACCTCACAACATGAACAACTACTTGCTTCCATGGCTCAGGCAGAGAGGTTCTCTTGGCTCCCTATTTGTCTATAGTTATTGGAGGGTCACCAGGTTCTATAAATTTGGCCCTAGCTGACCTGGCATCTCTGGTAACAGGGTAATTCTCACCATCAACAGGTAACCCTGTAACTTCTGCAATTCTTTCTTCAGTAGCCAACACCTCTAACCCTTTTACCGTGGCCTTTCCTTCAGACAATGTCTGGGCAAATTCCAATGCAACATTTTCATTAAAACCATTCATCTTTAAGAAATAATCTAACCAACCATAATTTCTAAACTCAGCTTGGCTGGGTGCATCCTGTAGTAATACGTCATGAACCATGGGTTCATTTCGAATTAATCCACCTCCCATTGTTTTAGCTGTCTGAAAACAATCACTCTGCAAAGTTTTTCTTTTTGCAATTTTTTTTTGAAAAACTGAACTTCACCTTCCTGCAACCCTGTTAAATTTTCAATCACTAATGTCATCTAAATTTTCCTTATTTGGGAACACAAGATTATGACAAGAGTAGTACAGGCAGTAAGGAGTAATCAATGAAGGCTATCACCTCACACTTGCGAGCTGTCATCTCACTTAGAATTCAAATCATTCAATTTTAAATTTTGCTGACATGCTGGCGTAAATCACATGGACTGACATGTGGACATGGTATTCAAACTCCCTCCCCAACCTAAATTTGAGCATGTGTCCATGCATGTGGAATGGTGATGCGTGACTGGACGGGGTAGGGAATAATTACATACTATGGAGAACATCGACATCAATTTACAATAATTAAATGAATGTACTAAAAGATAATATACCTTGATGTGCGGAAGATCAGTTACAAAAATTATGGAGAAAGTATCGGTCACCTTTTAAGAATTTGATTGAGCAATGAATGAAAGTAGAGTGGAAGAAAGTGAGGTGGGATGAAGTGAGATCATGGCAACATAATGGAAGAGAGAATGATGGATATGGAGGTGGATGGGTGAATGAATGAAGAAGTGGACCCCCACAAAAGTGGAAGTCTTTATTATGACAAGTGTCATACCTCGGTTAGCTAGAAGGAGGGACACTAGGTCCACTACCTTTGGCTACAGGAAGTTTAGGAGTTGCATGTTGATTGAATTGTTGCAGGAACTCTTCCTTCAAAGTTGGCTTGTGATACAACCTGAGGCGATGACCATTGACTGGTAGCTTAAATCTGACAGTGTCAATGGTGGTAAGTTGAACAACACCATTGGAGAAAACTTCAACAACCTCATATGGTCCTAGCCACCTTGTCTACAATTTTCCTACATTATCCTGATACCTTGAGTTGTAGAGCAATGCCCAGTCACCTGGCTGGAATTTCTTAACTTTGATGAATTTGTCATGCCACTTTATTCTCTGATTCTGCACCATCTCTGTGTGATGTAAGGCTACTTTCCTCATCTCATCCAAAGCATTGAGCTGCATCTGTCCTTTTGTGCTTCAGAGATATCTATCCCCAAGTCTATTACAGTTCGAAGAGTCTTATGTTCAAATTCAATAGGCATCATAGCTGTTTTTCCGTATAGTAACTCAAAAGGGGTGAAGCCTGTGGTTGTTTTCTAGGTTGTCCTATACGCCTAGACAACATTTGGCAGCCTATTTACCCAATCCTTTCTATGAACAACCACAATTTTGGTCAGAATGGCTTCAATTTCCTTGTTAGTCACCTCAGCTTGGCCATTGGCCTATGGGTGATAAGGAGTAGATTTCTTGTGCATTATGTTGTACTCATTGACTAGTGCTGCAACTAGGGTTGAGGTGAATTGAGCTCCTTGATCAGTCACTAACTCTCTGGGGACTCCATACCATGTGAAAATGTCCTCATAAAGAAATTCTGCAACCTTGTTATCTCTTACATGCTTCATGGCCTTAACTTCTACCCATTTGGTTACATAATCAGTGCATACTAAGATATAGGATTTACCATTGGATGGAGGATCAATGGGTCCTACAAAATCTAATCCCCACTTATCAAATGGAGTAATCACAAGCTGAGGGTAAAGGGGCATCTCATTAGATTTGGTTGGCCATCCCATCCTCTGGCATCTGTCACATTTCTTTGTATATCTCCCTGCATCCTTGTGGAGTGTGGGCCAGTAATAACCTGTATTCAAAATCTTCATTGCTATCCTTTTTGCTGCAAAATACCCTCCACATGGTTCATTGTGGCATGCATGCAAAATGTCATATGTTTCATCTTCCCTCACACATCTCCTCATGAAATTGTCTAGTCCAGTGTAGAACAAACATCCAGCAATCCATGAAAAAGGAAAAGACTTTTCAATAAGCACCCTTCTCTCCTTTAGAGAGAAATGAGGAGGGACTCTTCCTGTGACCAGATAATTGGCTGTGTCAGCATCCCAGGGTGTTTTCACAGTGATTGAAAACAAATGTTCATCATGGAAAAAGTCATCAATGGCCTAGTTGTCCACTGATGTAGTCAGCCTTGAAAGAAAGCCTGCAACAACATTGGCCTTCCCTGACTTATCCACAATAGTGATGTCAAATTCTTGCATTAGCAACACCCATCTTGCTAATCTACCTGATATTAAAGGTTTGTTCATAAGATACCTAATGGCTGCATGATCTGTGTGCACAAAGATTTGATAGCCCGTTATGTAGTGCCTAAATTTGTTGAGTACATAGATTACTGCCAGCATTTCCTTCTCTGTTATTGTATAATTAAACTCAGCTCCCTGTAAGTTTTTGCTGACAAAATAAATAGCATGTTCAATGGTTCCTTCTTTCTGCCCTAAGACTATTCCTATGGCATAATTTGATGCATCAGTATGAATGTGGAAGGGAAGCTCCCAATTGGGCCCTTTAAGTACAGGAGCATGAGTTAATGTTGCCTTTAAATTAGAAAATGCTTTGTTACAGTCTTCATTCCACTGAAATTCAACATCCTTCGCGAGAAGAGTATACAATGGGGCAGCCATTTTGCTGAAATCTTTGATGAAACGTCTATAGTACCTTGCATGACCCAAGAAGCTTCTGACATCTTTTTGCTTTGTAGGAATGGGCAGATTGATGACGACTTCAATTTTTACTGGGTCTACCTGGATTCCTTTTGAAGAGATATAGTGGCCAAGTACTACTCCTTCCTGCATCATCATGAAGCACTTTGTACTATTCAGGGACAAATTGTGGTCTTCACATCTCTCCAACACCTTCCCTAAGTTTACTAATGCCTCTTCAAAAGTAGCACCATAAGTAGTGAAATTGTCAATATGGATTTCCATGCAATCATGTGAGATATCTAAAAATATGCTAAAACTGCCCTTTGGAAAGTTGCAGGTGTATTGCATAAGCCAAATGGAAGCACTGAGTAGGCATATGTCCCCCAAGGATAGGTAAATGTTGTTTTCTCTTGATCCTCTGGTGCAATTTGTATCTGATTGTAACCGCTGAACCCATCCAAAAAGGAAAAGTACTCCTTTCCTGCAAGTGAGTCCAATACCTGGTCTATGAAAGGAAGGGGAAAATGATCCTTTTTGGTGGTAGAGTTTAATTATCTGTAATCAATACAGACTCTCCATTTCCCTCCCTTTTTGGGCACGAGAACCAAAGGAGACACGCACTGGCTATCTGAGATTGGGTAGATAAATCCTGCATCTAATAGCTTCTGTAATTCTTCTTTGACAATTTCTCTTAATGCAAGGTTGATTCTCCTTTATGGGAGTCTTACTGGTGTACAATCTTCCTTTATGTAAATCCTATGGGTGCATAATGTGGGATCTCGTCCTTTCATGTCATGGTAATTCCATGCAAAGGCATTCTTGTGTTTCTTTAACAAATTTGTCAAAGACAACTGCTGTTCTTGAGTCAATTTGCTATTAATATTCAGATATCTTTCTTCTGAAATCTCCACTTGAGTTGTTAAGTCTACCATAGTTGCTTCACTAATGATTGGTACCTTAATTTCTTGTGGAAGCAATGTATGAGACATACCTGTTGCTGCAGGAAAGGTGGGAATAAGTATCTTCACTAGATCAACAGAATGAGAGGATGATGCTTCCTCTACTTCACAATGATTCTGAATTATGTTAGACAACACCTCCTCTTCCTCTTGAAGCTGTATGAAAGAACTTCTGCCTAACATCATAAGCTGTTCCATAGAATTAGCTTCCTTTGCCTCTTCACCAACATGTGGCCAAACAGGATTATCCATATCATGAGATGGCTGTGCAGGTGGGTAAAGAACAAGTTTTTTAGTGCTTCTCCCATCAAAGATGGCCATGTCTCCTGACCGACATCAAATATAAGCATCAGTTGTAGCTAACCACGGCCTTCCCAGAATGATGGGGTATCCTCCCAATGTGGCTTTAGGAGAAAGTATCATAAAATTTGCTGGATATTCCCATGAGTCCAGGGATACCACAAGGTCCTCTACTATCCTATCAGGTTTAATAGTAGAACTATCAGCAAGCTGCAGGACAGTAGGAGTAGGTCTCATGTTTGAAATATTTAGTTGCTGCAGGATATTCTTGGTCATTACATTTACGGCTGCTCCAAGATCAATCAGAGCACTTTTGATTTGGATCCCATTTATAACAACTCCTACCACATGACTCCCTGGGTCATTATATTTGGGAACATTCACTTTCCCAAGCATGATGTCAGCCAACTATCCCACCACATGAACCATAGTGGGGTCTTTTCTTTTTCTACCTGGCTTCTTAAGGCATGCTTCCTTGATTGCTTTTCCATATATAGGAACATATTTTATGGCCTGAAATAGAGGGATCTTGACACATACATGTTTCAACTGCTCTAGAATGTCAAAGGTGGGTTCCTCTTTCTCTTCCTTTTGTTTCATAGTTTCCAACCTTTGTGGAAATGGTGGTTCTTGGGCAGTCTGCTTGACTGGTACTGGTTCAGGATTTTCAGGTGCATTTGGCTGAATGGGGGCATTTAAAGGCTCCTCTTCCTCCTCAGGAAGCTCAGTAATGATGGGTCTAGAAGGAGTTGCCAAGGTAGTTCCTGAACGCAAGTGGAGATCACTTACATTCACAGCATATGCAGGGAATTGATTTGGATCAGCAGAGTATACTGGCTGATGCTGTGGTCTATTATTTGGGTTAGGTGAGGGCTGGGCTGGTAACTGAGTAGGTTTAGGTGGATTTGAATTGGAACTAGCATGTGGAGGCATTATAGCAGGCTACTGGGGCTGAGAAGGTGGCTGTATATAATTAGTTGTCTGGTTTGGCCATTGCTGTCCTCCCCTCCATTGAGATGTTTGATGCCAGTTTCCTGGAGGTGACTGCCAATTCCCCTGAGGTTGTTGCCATTGGGGTGCATAGTTTTGGTAATTTTGCCAAGTATTTGGGGGGTTGTTCCAAGGTTGAGGTGAATACCCTCCATAGTGATGCAGAGGCATCCACACTAAAACCTTAACACACAGCATGGATGTCCGCAACCCTTCATCATCATCATCATATTTTTGTTAACACTGTCAGCATCATCATATTTACTCTCGCCGACCGATATCCTCCTGCAGACAAGCCTTCGCCCTTTCGCATGTCAGCAGCATCATCATATCCGACTATCGGCAGCATCAGCATATTCGGCAAGCGCGAACATCCTCCTGACGTTCACTGTTCACCTTACCGACAAACTCTACCTTCACTATCTTCAGCATCATGATGTTCAACATCATGTTAGTCAGCAGGATATAGAACATCCGGTTCCTTCCATATATCCTGATGATGATACTCTACTGCACGCACCTTTCCTCCGATGCTTACGTCACCCCAATATCCTGATAACGATTATCCTGATGACGATGATGTCACAAGCAGCTCCTCAATATCCTGCTGTCCCGCAATATCCTGATGACGTATATCCTGATGATGATGACGTCATATCCTGCTGTTGGCCAAACTTAACTTTTTCGGCCCGCGATCAACCCGATCTTCTACCTTATGCCGATACGCTCCTCCTCGGCAACTCCTGATGATGATCACCCCGATGCACATTCACTTTATGCAACCAACCGCATCATACTCATCTCCATCGACTCGGATGATGATGCCCGAAGCGACTGCAGGATATACGCAGAAATATCCTGATGATGCCGTTGTAACGAATTTTCGAACCTTAGCGGATTTTCACCGTTCTGATCCGCCGAACCTCCTAGGATGACCCGATCCACCTTCAGGGTGATCTTCCAAACCCTAACTATCAGCTCGACCTAGCACATACCCATGCTAGGGTCCTCAACATCTCTTGACGGCGATCCTACACACCTGCATGCAAACAGAAAGCAAACTAAAACCTAACCTACTGTACATAACCATTCCACCGATTCGACGAATCAACCGGTGGAATGGATCAGCGTATCCATGGAACCACCCAAAACAGCAAATCGATCACACAGTGGAGACCAAACAGAAAATGAACACCTGTGGTGAGTTTGGGCATCCATCTTTCAAATGTCCAGACACTGGTAAAGGACAGGGACAGTCTGATTTCAGAGGTGGATGGAAAGGTAATAGAGGTAGATTTGGAAGTGGTAGAGGTTCTACTGCATTTTCAGGAAAATGTTACACCTGTGGTGAGTTTGGGCATCCATCTTTCAAATGTCCAGAAAGCAAAGGTTCATCATCCAGAAATGATAGAACAAATGACAAGAGAGTACAACTTGTGCAAGAAGAGAAAGTAGAGCAAAGTGTGCAGAGTTCAAACACTTATCAAAGAGATAGGGAGCCTAACAATTATGCATATCCTGAGGAGGGAGAAGCATTGATGCTTAGGAGAATTAGTTTGCAGGCATCAAAGGATCTGATGCAAAGAAGAGCTCTTTTCAAGACCACATGCAAGAGCAAAGGTAAAGTATGTAAGGTTGTCATTGATACTGGTTCAACAGACAACATGGTATCTCAGGAAATGGTGGATAAACTGAATTTGGAAAGGATTCCACACCAACACCCTTACAAGGCATCTTGGGTGAGTGATAGTCAATCACTTTTTGTCTATGAACAGGCATATGTGGATTTTCAGATTGGGGCATATCATGATAGAGTTTTGTGTGACATTTTGCCCATGGAATGTTGTAACCTACTGTTGGGTAGACCATGGCAATTTGATAGGAGGGTACTGTATGATGGGTATGCTAATACCTACACCATCAAGAAAGATGGGAAGACTATTAAGTTGATGCCATTGCAGGCAGATGCTGCAGTACAGGGGGCAGCCAAAATCATTTTAGTGGGAAAGAAGGAGTTTGTGTAGATGCCTATAGGAGCAGGCATAAAGGCAGTTGAGGACACTGCAGGGACAGGAGTTGTTAAGGACAACAGGTTGAAGGAAGTTTTAGTTTTGACTGACAGAGGTCAGCAGCAGGTGCAGAAACAGGTTTGCAAACAGCAACCAGTTGAGAGGAATGACAAGGATGTTGTCATAGTTGGGACTATTGTTTGTCCTATAAAGGTTGAACGGAAGATAGGATTGAACATTGCAGAAGTTCAAGAGGCAGTTCAGACAGAGGTTCTGGTCAGACAACTTGACAAACCCAGGGTATGTGAGAGAAAGGCCTACATTGACAGGCATGAGGATTTACTTGCCAGAAAGCAAGTTACAGTTCAGAAGTCTTGGAGCAGCCAAGAGCCAGCAGAGGACAAAGCTGGAACAGGTCAGAACACTGACATGACAAAGTTTAAAGGTGGAGGACTTCCACAACCCAAACTCATGGGACATGAGTTCTTTTCTGTTGGGGAGTATGGTGCAAGAGCACCTACCTGACAGCTGGCCTCCATGAGGCAGTTAGTTAATTTGAGTCTTGTTAATGTTTCCAAGAAGGTCTGATAAGACCAAATGCATGTAATAAGGTCATGCTGACCATACTAAGATCATGCTGACCATGCTTTGCTATTTTTAGATAGTTTGTTAGGACAGTTGTCATGCTGTAGGTCTGGTTGGATCTCCCAGCCGCCTGGAGAGATTTCCCAGCCACTTGGAGTCGAGTGGTAGTACTCGCAGGAAAACCTATTTATGCATGAGGATCGGTTGGTATTGCATATCATCGATCAGACTTTGCGAGAGAGAGACAGAGTATTGTAATAGCATCTTTTGAAATCGAATAAGAGATCCTGTTGTGTTCATTTTCTGTTTGGTCTCCACTGTGTGATCGATTTGCTGTTTTGGGTGGTTTCATGGATACGCTGATCCATTCCACCGGTTGATTCGTCGAATCGGTGGAATGGTTATGTACAGTAGGTTAGGTTTTAGTTTGCTTTCTATTTGCATGCAGGTGTGCAAGATCACCGTCAAGAGATGTTGAGGACCCTAGCATGGGTATGTGCTAGGTCGAGCTGATAGTTAGGGTTTGGAAGATCACCCTGAAGGTGGATCGGGTCATCCTAGGAGGTTCGGCGGATCAGAACGGTGAAAATCTGCTAAGGTTCAAAAATTCGTTACAACGGCATCATCAGGATATTTCTGCGTATATCCTGCAGTCGCTTCGGGCATCGTCATCCGGGTCGGTGGAGATGAGTATGATGCGGTTGGTTGCATAAAGTGAATGTGCGTCGGGGTGATCATCATCAGGAGTTGCCAAGGAGGAGCGTATCGGCATAAGGTAGAAGATCGGGTTGATCACGGGCCGAAAAAGTTAAGTTTGGCCAACAGCAGGATATGACGTCATCATCATCAGGATATATGTCATCAGGATATTGCGGGACAGCAGGATATTGAGGAGCTACTTGTGACGTCATCGTTATCAGGATAATCGTCATCAGGATATTGGGGTGACGTAAGCATCGGAGGAAAGGTGCGTGCAGTAGAGTATCATCATCAGGATATATGGAGGGAACCGGATGTTCTATATCCTGTTGACTAACATGATGTTGAACATCATGATGCTGAAGATAGTGAAGGTAGAGTTTGTCGGTAAGGTGAACAGTGAACGTCAGGAGGATGTTCGCGCTTGCTGAATATGCTGATGCTGCCGATAGTTGGATATGATGATGCTGCTGACATGCGAAAGGGCGAAGGCTTGTCTGCAGGAGGATATCGGTCGGCGAGAGTAAATATGATGATGCTGACAGTGTTAACAAAAATATGATGATGATGATGAAGGGTTGCGGACATCCATGCTGTGTGTTAAGGTTTTAGTGTGGATGCCTCTGCATCACATAGTTAGATGGAGATGGCTGTTGCCATTGGTTACCAGATGCATAAGTATTAAAATATAGTCTAGCAAATGATAATGGATCTGGTGACATACCTTGTCTTGGAGCCCATGGCCTCCTTTGTGCAACATAGTAGACTTGATCTTCTTCAACTTGGATTGGATTGAACTCAGGTGGAATCTACTTACTATCAATGTTAGCTACCATCTTGCATCTGCAGTCCCTCTTCTTTTGTCTGTAATGAGGACAATATTCTACCAACATTGCCTCGGCCTCTTCATGCTTCTTCTTTGCCTGAAGTGTGTCCATCTAGGTGGCCATATTATTTATAATATCTTGCTTAAAATCAGACAACAAGTGACTTATCTCCATCCTTGAAACTCCATTGGTAGAGGTTTTGCCCATAAGGGAATGGTAACCTCTTCCTTTGTTCATGGCTGCTCTAGAATAATTCTAGCACAACTTCTTAATATCCTCCCAAGACACTTGGGTAATATCCCCTCCTCCCATTAAATCCAAGGCATCTGTACAATGCTCACTTATTCCTCTAAGGAAGAGTAGTTTCTGTGACTCCTCATTGAGTGTATGATGGGGAGATTTTTGTAAATAAAATAGGAACCTTGAGATGTAATCCTCCAAACTTTCATCCTCTTTCTATTGCATTCTAAAAATATCATTTCCTCTCATATCTCCACCCCTACAGTAGTTTTTATACTTCTCAAGAAATTTCTCTTTCATCTCATCCCAAGTATTGACAATATCACTACCTAGACCCATAAACCACCTTAATGCAACATCTTTCATGGTAGTAGGAAACAACTTAAGCCTATGAGCATCAGTAGTGTAGTCATAGCTTCTACAGAGGATATAAAATTTGAACAAGAAGGTGTCTGGGTCCTCTATTGCAAGTCCATAGAACTTGGGGAGAGCTGAAGCAGGGATGTTTTTGAGATTATCCACTTCATTTTGATGAGCAATAGGAAATGGAAAGGTTGGTTGATTGGGTACATTTGGGGCAGCAATAGCTGCTTGGCTTATTACCAAGGCAAATAGATTATCAATCAAGTTTTGGGCAGCTTGTTCTTCAGAGGATATTTCAGAACTATTCAAATCAGGCAATGCATCAAGAAAAGGATTCACTTCTGCTTCTTCTGTTGGGTAATTTGGATCATTAGGAATGAATCTTCCTAAAGCATCTCTTCTTCTGCCTCTATGCATGCAATATACTTAGTATCAGCCACCTCACACAATTAATGTTTTGAATGGATTGTGGATCCTTACTTCCTAAATAAAGGATATACTAAGAGTGCACTTTCAAAAATACTTCTGCAAGAAATAATACTAAAGATGAGTCCAAAGATCTTCCTAGTTTGACACCATCTCCGGCAATGGCACCAAAAATGTTGGTCTCCTACAATGATTTAACAACTAAGCCCATAGAGATGTGACTCAGAGATTGGACATCTAACCTGAATAACTGTCTTAATCACTATGAAGATGCATTTAACTTGTCAACCCAGGGACGTGAACTTGAAATGGGTCAGCATGGTATGTGCACTAGGAACTTCCAAAGTAGCCACATTCATTCTACAGCTAAGAAAGACATAATGCTGAAAATGAACTGCTTGGAAAGAACTAACATAAATGTTGAATATCAACCAACTATGCTAAGCTGAAGTGCATGACAAAAATTGAAGTTCTGGGCAAACAAACAGGAAACTACTCTATCTACTTTGGCTGTAGGAACAGACACAATGAAATTCTAGTGGCTACAGGAACATTCAATGCCAGATTTAACTAACTGCTTAATAGGAAATACAACGAAACTAAAGGATGGAATGCTCACCAAGTGGGCCCCCTTGGATGAGTATTGCTTAAGACAAATGTAAACTCAAAGATGTGAACTTATAACTTCATTTTATTCATTAGAAAACATGAGTACAATTGAATGACTTAACTGTATTGCTAAAAAACTTAATAATAGAAGTACAACCTCAGATTAATCAACCCCTCAGAAGGAGCATTTGAGTCTTATTTATAGAAAGAAAACTACAAAACCAACTACCTAGCAAGGCAGTCAACTCCAATAGAATAGAAGGATGCCACTTTAGGGAAAGCATAGAAAGTGGAGAGGAGGTTATGCATGCGTGGAATCTGGTCAAGCAAGTTGCTTCAACGTAGATCTAGCACAACAATAACTCCTAAATTTTCTCAACAAGTAATTAAGACCAGTTACAAGGCAGTTATCTTCCCTCCATTTGACATTTGAACGACCACCTAGTTTGACTTTGATGACGAGTAACCAACTGGCAGAATCTTCTTCGACTTTATGGCTGCTAATTATATCTACATAACAATATTAGTACACACAATAATTGCATATCTGCAACTATCTTAGAGTAACATTCATTAACCACATGTAAAATTAACATAGATAGTTCATATAACATGTCAATGTCATTAAAGATTATAGGAAATAACCTATGCCCAACATCTTATGATTTTGAGGAAATGTCATGAAAAGATCAAGATCTAAGTACCAAAGTCCATGATAACTATAACAAATAGATAATTAAGTCTAACAAATTTGAGTCATAAAATAGACTCATCACCTGCTCAAAGTGGATTTCATGGAAGTACTCTTTGAAGTCATCTACCATCTATTTACAGGGCAGGAGCTTATCATCTTTTGTTTTGTACTCATTGTTGACATGTTTGATGACTAGTTGGGAATCACCGTAGACCATTAGCTTCTCAATTTTCCATTGGATTGCCATTCAGAGTCCTGTGACAAGGGCCTCATACTCTGCCACGTTGTTGGTGCATGGAAATGTTATTTTGTAGGATTTTGGTATGCAATCTCTTTGAGGGTTTACGAAGAGGATTCCTACCCCCGAGCCTCAATGTGTGTAGGATCTGTCAAAATACATCTTCCATTCTGTTGTAGGTGCCACTGCGAGGATTGGCTCATCCATAAATTATGAAAGGAGTGGATACTCTGTAGGGATAGGTGCATCAACTAGCTGATCTGCAATGACTTGTCCTTTAATGGCTGTTGACTTTTTCCCAGACTGGATGCTTATTCCCAGATATCCCTACAAGGTAGCCATCAGTGATCAACAGGAGCTCTGGGCCAGGGGGTCAACAGTATAGGAGATAGACTCTATATTTTATCTCCTCTTCTTCTTCAGGCTCTGCAAGACCTAGGGGGGTATTCCCTACTCAACATCCATGAGGATATGCATGCAAGGCTGGGATGTTGACAGAAGGCAGATGAGTCCTCCTGTATGTAGACCAAAACTGAAAGATAAGGGCAAAGGGGCTAGCTTTGGGCCTATTTGCAGTTGTAGACAGAGGACTGAGGATCCTAAACTAACTCTAAAGTCCTAATGTTGGTTTTAGATTTTGCTTTGGAGTTTAAGTGTGGATGCAAAGCTGGATATGGTTATAACACAAAGCAAAGCATGATTGGTGCCTATCCAGGGCCTGGAGTCAATAGACATACACCTGTGAATGATCAGCATAAACAACTAAAACTGGATTTCAAGGGGATATATGTGATACCTGCCTTACAGGCATCTCCCAATACAAAGTGTTAGGTTATCTCTACTTATGGTATCCCTACTGCAGTATATCCCTCCCAATGTTCAACCTGAAAACAGTTTAATCTATCCCTTGAATAGAAGTTAAAAGATCAGACATTCAACACAGGAATTCTATGCTCTAGAATCTAAACATTACCAAACATCCAGATTCAGAAGAAGGATACATGCAATACTGGAGACAGAATTAACACAACACATGCCAAACAGCATTTCTCATATAAGTTTAATCATGAAATCAGTGGGTTCATGCCAAAAACAAACAACAAGAGATACATAAACTCACAGGTAAGCTGTACAGAGCAACCAGATCAGCTTGTCATGCATTACAGAGCCAAAATCATCAACTTTCAACAACAACAAATGAACAACACAACCTGCTTATATCAACCAGGTAGGTGCTCAGAAATTAATTACAATGTTGACCAAAATTTCGCCAGATACACAGTATCATGAAAATGGCGCTCAAACGCAACCGGATTGGCGCCCAAACTTGAATGCAGTAGGTAGGGGAGGAGACAGGAAGATTTCTCGAGCCCTGTGCTCCTGCCCGCTGATTGACACCTCTAGTCGGGTACAAGATCGACCCACGCCATCGCCCATACCCCTGCAACAATCGCCATTAATGGCGCACCAACCCGCAGCCTTGGGAAAATCATCAAACAGACCATCGCAAGCTTTTCCCGCCGAGACTCATCATCATGATATTTCGAATATGCAGGATCACATTATCCCACATGCACCCCGCAGCAACCTCCTTTGCACTTTATATACTAGGTCATGAGCATATATCATGTCGGTACTTTTGCTCCCGACGACACTAGTATAAACTTCATCATCATCATCCTCCAGCAGCATGATATCCTGTTGTTCGAAATATCACCCTGACGTCATCATGATATTTGAAATATTTCCTTCATGATAATCGGCACAACCTGATCCTTCGGAGGAACATCCTCCTGCTGAGCTTATAACAAAAGTCTGGCCAATGAACATCCTGATGACGTCATCATCATATTTGTAAATATCAGGAGGTCTCTTCAAGATGATCAGTGTTAAAAATATGACCCCCGCGGACCTTGATGACGTCATCATCATATTCACATCATCATGATATTCGGAAGACAACCGGATATTTGGAAATATCCTCCTGATGTTCAAATATCAGGTTGCACTGTAGCTCCTCTATAAGATCGGGGCGAAAACTGAATATGATGATGCTGCTTGAAAAGATCACCCTCAATAGATAACACACGAAACTAGCAGGCGGATATCTCCTTGATATCAACATCATCATGATGTTCGAACAAACCTATATCCGGATGATATGAAAATATCACCCCCTCCTTCGCGAATATCATGATGCAGATAGGCAGAAAGAAAAATATCACCCTGATATACGGATGACGTCAGCATCATCAGGATGAGAAACAAAGAACAGGAAGTAACACAACATCATCAGGATGATATTGACTAAGATCATCCTGACGTTCCAAAATATGATGACCCTAGTGAATATCGGGTCGCAATTACAACTCTTCAACAACATCATCAGGATGATGTTAACCAAGATCACCCGATGATAAAAATATCACCCTGGCGAAATATCATGAAGGCAGAAAATATGATGACCTCCACAAGCAGCAGGATAATAACTGGAAATATGATGATGATGAACACGACCCTTAGGAAAAAACAAGTTAGGTCGAGCAATTCAAAGAATAAGCAACATCATCATCATGCTTGCGCAAGGTGATAAATGGAAGATCACCAGAGACTTTGAAACATCACCCTCGCAAGCAGATGCGGGTGCACTGTAGCTCGGCAGCATCATCATGATAAAAACCAAACATCACCCGACAGTTGAAATATGATGATGACGTTGAAAAACAAGTCGACGAGGATCATGATGATGCAGATCATCATCGAAGACAAGATGATGATGATGACCTCCTCCTCAGGAAAACATGATGCTGCAGTTAAAAAATGCCGAGGAGGTCCAACACTTAGAAAAAATGGGCAAGAAGATAAAGGCTTCAAATGAAGAAACCTCCTGATCATGATAAATCAACCCCTGGTCAAAATGAGTGTCAACAGTGGCTCCGAATGGGGACGTGCAGGTGAAAACCTGCAGCGAGAACCAGATCTCCGGGCAGACCTGACAAAAAGCCAAAAAACGCGAGCTGTACAAGGCATTTACACTACATACATATTTTACAAATGTGCACAGCAACCAGTCATTATGCAAAATAGAACTTAAGGAATTGGCCATGCACAGGCAATTCCAGAATTTCACCATCTAGGGCCTGGAGGAAATAAGAATCCTCCCCATGAGTATTGCAAACCTGATATGGGCCCATCCATAAGGGTTGAAACTTACCATGTTTACCCTTTTCCTGATCTTTAGCATTCCAAATGAGCACCAGATCATTTACTTGAAACTTCCTTTTTGTAGCTCTCCTGTCAAACTGATATTTCACATCCTGTTGTCTTTTGAGATTGATCTGGTGGGCTCTCCTCCTGTCTTCATCCAATGCAACCAGCTGATTCACTCTTTCTGTCATGGGATCTTCAATGTCCTCATCATTTTCCTGAATGAACCTGTAAACTGGTAGGAGATTGTTTATGGGCAGTCTAGCTGATGCACCATATACTAGCTCAAAAGGTGACTTCCCAATAGCCCTTTTCACAGTCACTCTGTCAGCCCATACTGCTAAACTCAACTTTGAGTCCCAAGCTCTCTTGTTCTTGTCCAGTATCCTCTTGACAATTTTCATGATGCTCCTATTGCTTGATTCTGCTTGACCATTTCCTTGTGGGTGATATGGTGATGTATATGACAGGCTTATCCCATACCTGTTGCAAAAATCAACAAACTCACCTGATCTGAAGCACATAGCATTATCAATGATTATTTTAGATGGTACTCCAAACCTGATGATGATGTTCTCTAGTATGAAGTCTGTCACCACCTTACTTGTAGCTCTTTTAGTTGGAATGGCCTCAATCCATTTGGTAAAGTAGTCAGTTGCCACCAAAATCCAACTGTGTCCCCCACTTGATTTGTCTGCAATTTCCCCTATAAAATCAATTCCCCATTGCTGGAATGGAGCATCCACAGGTGCAGTTCTGAGGGGTAAAGCACCATGATATTTCAGCTTTCCTGAGAATCTCTGGCAAGGGTCACATTTTCTTACTAACCTCTGTGCATCTGAAAAGAGAGTGGGCCACCAATATCCTGCCCTGAGAATTTTATGAGCTGTTGTTTGGGCAGTATAATGGCCACCACACAATCCTTTATGCATGTCAATCAAAATATTGTTAGCCATATTCTTATCCACACATCTCAGCAGCACACCATCAGGATTTTTCCAGTACAACTCACCTTGAACAATGACATACCTGATTGCATGTAGCTTCAGAGTCCTCTTTTGATTGTCACTGAAATGGGAAGGACAATTTAGATTTTGCAAATAATAGACAATATCCTTATACCATTCAGATCCTGATACACTTACATTCTCATCTTGGACTGCATTAACTTGGCATGCTTCCAAGTTTGACTGTGCCATCATCTTGGCTAATCCTTGTCCCCTTATCAATTTAGTAACTTGTATGTCTATGTTGAATTCCTGCAGTTTGTTTATCCATCTGCACCTTCTTCCAGTCACCTCCTGCTGAGTGAATATGTCTTTGACTGCAGCATGAGGTACATATGCAATTATATGTGACCCTACCAAGTATGGTCTGAAACTTTTGATGGCTCTAACAAGTGCATATGCCTGCTTCTCCATAATATCATACTTCAATTTAGAGGCCTGCAGGGACACACTGAAGAAAGCAATGGGCTGTTCAAAACCCTCTTCATTTTTTTGTAACAAACATGCAGCTACAGTATGAAAGGAAGCAAATGAGAACACCTGGAATGGCCTAGAAAAATCAGGAGATTTAAGAACAGGAGCCATCTTTATTGCCTCTTTGATATTCTGAAATGATTCTGTTGCTTCCCTTTCCCAGTTGACAGTTGCATCCTTCTTCATCATCTTGGAGATGTTCCTTGTGATCTCTGCAAAGTTGGGAACAAATCTTCTGACAAAGTTTACCTGTCCAAAGAAGGACTGAACTCCTTTCACAGTTTTTGGCATTTGGATCCTGTCAATGGCTGCCACTCTGTCTGGATCTATCCTGACTCCATCTTTGGAAACAATGTGTCCCAGAAGTTTTCCTTCAACTACTCCAAAGGCACACTTCTTTGGGTTTAAAGAAATACCATATTCTAGTGCTCTTATAAAAATCTGCTCCAGATGCAAACAGTGCTGCTCTTCTTTTTTTGAGTAGGCAGTCAGGTCATCCTGATATACTGCCAGGATTGAATCAATCAGCCCTGCAAAAGCAACATCCATTGCTCTCTGAAATGTAGCACCTGCATTTGTTAGTCCAAATGGCATTCTAACATACACATATGTCCCCCATGGAGTGGTAAAGGCAGTCTTATACTATTCTGATTCTTTTACCTTCACCTGGTTATATCCTGAAAATCCATCCATCATGGATAGGAGTTCACAACCAGTCACTCTCTGCAACATAGCTTCCATATTAGGCAATGGATAGTTATCCTTCAAAGAGGATACATTCAAGTTCCTGAAATCAACACACAACCTAATATCACCATTCTTTTTCCTGACTGGGACAAGGTTAGACACCCAAGTTGAATGTCTGATGGGCACAATTATTCCAGCATCCCTGAGCCTTCTGAGTTCTTCCTGCATCTTAGGAGCTAAGGTAGGATTTATAGGCCTTTGCCTCTGTCTAAATGGCTTAGCTTCAGGCTTCAGTGGGATCTCATGCTGGAATAAGTCTTCTCTATAAGCTTTTAGGTCCTCATATGACCAAGCAAAAACATGTTTATACCTTTTTAGCAATGCAATCAGCATACTTCTTATGTGTGGTTTGAGCTGTTTGCCAATATATACTTTCTGAGGGGCCTGAGATGTCCCCAAATTTATTTCTTCTAAATCCTCCTTATTTGTGGGGGATGTCTTTGTGACCATTTTGTCTCTACTGTCAAAGGCTCTTTCCAAAGCCACTAACCCTCTAGGGATCTTGTTAGTCTTCAACTGGATGATCTCCTTTCCTACAAGAGTCTCTTTTCCATTTACAGTCTCTACAAAAGCTTGGAAATCAATCTGTTGGTTCTCATACTCATCTATGCAGTGCAAAAATTTCAGCAAATCCCTATCATCATTAAAAACTTGCCAACTGCATATGTTTTCTGGTATGGCAGGCCTAATTTTAACTTCTATATCTGTGACACCTGACAGAGTGATGTCATCTGGCCTTATTGCAACATTGGCTAAGAAATCAGCCATAACATTTTTTGACCTTTCTACCCAGCCAATTGAAAATGCATCAAATAACTCAATAGTATCCCAAACAGCATGCTTGTATTGTTTCAGTCTTTTATTCTTTGCAGCATACTTATTTCTGATTTGGGATACAATCAGCTCAGAGTCTCCAAATACTCTTAACATTTTAATTCCATGTTTGAGAGCAATATTCAGGCCTAAAAGTAAAGCCTCATATTCTGCAATATTATTTGTGCAATCAAACCTCAGCAAGAAAGAGGATTTGAGGAGCTTACCAGTTGGAGACAGGAAAACAACTCCAGCTCCAGAGCCTTCTTTTGCACAAGCTCCATCAAAAAACATGGTCCATAACCCTTGCTGATCTAGCTCTCCAACACAGGCATTTTTCTTTTTGTCTTCTGCATCATCTGAGACAACCCTGAAGTTATCACAGTCAGTGTCCACAAAGCATACCTGTTCATTTGCTTCTTGGTCTTCCACTGTCTCTGATGATCTCTGCTCTCTGATTAACTTGACATCCCTGCCATTCATTGGAATCATGGCATATGACAGGTCCAGCTGCATACTTCCACCTATTAGTGCTGCCCATCTTCTTGACAGCAGCATACCATACTGTGGCTTGATGTCAACCACTGTTATATTCATCTTATATTTCTTTTCAGGAAATGCTGCCAGTTTGAAATCCACATCCTTCATGATTCCAATAACTGGTACCTCTCTGGCATCCATTGCATAGCATTTTCCACATGCCTTGTCAATTTTTAATCCTGTTTGTTGCATGATAGCCAAAGGCATGACATTTGTGGATGCTCCAGAGTCAAGCATACAATTTCTAATTATTTTACCATTTATAACCAGGGAAACATAAAATGGTTCCACCTGTGAAGGACACTTTGTCATGGTCATTCCTAAATAGACTTCAGGAGTCTCATCCTCTTCGTTGCACATGACCTGTTTCTCACCCTGGGTCTGATCATTTTGCTTGGCTTGAAAAGGTACCCCTGAGATTAGGGATATTGTTCTATTCTTGATCTCTTCCACTTTCATGAGTTCCATAAGTGGAACAGAGACCTTTACCTGAGTGAGGATCTGGGCTATATCAAATGGAGCACAGTTTTGTACAGCAGTTGTAGCTTGCTCCACAATCTTGCTTTTATCCTGAGCTGACTTAGCTTTCATTCTCATAGTTCCCTGATAATCATTCCTGTCTTGGGAACCTCTACTTTGATCTTCAGCCTGAGGGGTTTTGTTTTCTGGTCCTTGGAAATCATGACCTGTTCTGTATCTAAAGTTTTGCTTGTTATTTACCCACTGCCTTTTTTGTGGTTCAGTTCCTTTATGACCATGCATCTGCTGACCTGCAGAAATATCTTCTGGCTGATGTGGGCTGCCAACCTGATTTTTACCTCTGAGATTATAGTTGCTCTTGACCTGAGCAACTACTGCAGCTGTGAAGGCTCTGATTTCCTCATCAGAAGGTCGGTGTAAGCTACTCAGAAAATTGTGTGAGTTCTGAGCATACACATAATTATCCTCATGATCTTCATCATATGGGGACTGTTGGCAGGCCTGAACCTGATCATCTGTCTTCTCATCAGCATCATATAGAGTATATCCATTACCTATGGACATCATGTTAACATCATCATCCTGCACATGATGTGGCTCATTGCACTCATTACAAGATGTAGCATTATCATACAAAGATTGGGCAATCATGCACTGTGACTGTGAATGTGGCATCTGACAGATTATACACCACGGAGCATCATCAGCAATATTTATAGTTTTCTTCAGGGGATCAGGAGTTTCCTTGGCATGTTGAGCCCTCTGATTTGTGTTGTTACGTGGATATACAGGCTTACCATCATGCCAACTGGTGTTATAAGGCATATCATGTAATGATGGCCTCTTTTCCTGTCTTTGATAGACTTGCCTATCAGGACCCATCCCTTTTTCACTTCTAGCTAATCTATAGCTCAGGTCCTTAACAACATTTGCCAGTTTGTCTATCTTATCTTCAGGAGCAGATGTACTACCTTGAGTGTTCTGAGGCTTATTTGGATTCTGCAGAATTTTTACATCATCCCTTCTATTTGTCTTGCCTGATGCTTTCCTATTGTTTTCAATATTCACTGCAATCCTGAAAGCATCCCTGAGAGTGGCAGGACCTTTATCTCTCAGTCCATATGCAGTCTTTGCATCAAAGGCATTGATGTACAAAATTATGCACATTGGTTCATTTGGCCTCATGTGATGTGGCAGTTTGTTCAACACTTTAGTAAATCTTGCATTAAAGTCTGCAACCTGTTCATTTGACCCTTTGGTGATACTGGTGAACTCATTTACAAAGAAGCTAGGGTCAGTTTTATCACCATATTGCTCCTTGAATATCCTCTTAAAATCATCCCATGATGATATGCTCCGGTCAGGCAGATTCCTGTACCATTCTCTTGCCTCATCTATTAAGGATTGCATGAATGACTTCATGAAAACATCCTCATGCTCAACCTCAAAATTATCCATGACATTTTGAAAGGCCTTTAGGTGATCTTCTCCTGACACTGTATTGTTTCCTGAAAACTTAGGCACTTGCAGCCTCAGATGCTTATCAATGGGGTTAGGATACCCAGGAATACCATCAAACACCAGCTGCCTGAATCTATCTAGCTGCATAGGCTGTCTGTTTGGCTGATTAACATTAACATTTCTGTTTGCATTTTGGTTTCCTGCATGGTTCAGTGGTATCCTAGCATCATTCACATTTTGTCTGTCATCATGATGCTGATGATGCACTTCATATCTTTGCTGATGTCTTTGCATATTCGCATTTTCTAAGGTAGGAACTGATTTATTTTGGGCAGTTCTCAAGGCTTGCACTTTCTGCTGTATATCATCTCTGATTTTCATGGCTTGTAAGTATTCTAGTTCTGCTCTTAGGCTTTTGATTTCTTCAGCCAATTGCTCATCCTTAGGTCTGGAGGTAGATGGTCTCATGCCATTTGGGTCATCATCTTCATCATCCCTCAGAGACTCTGCCTCTTCAAACCTTTCACTTGGGTCTAGAAAAGGGCGTTCTTGGAACACCTCTGACCTCATTCTCATACTACCACCCTGTTGCCTCTCATATGCACCTTGGATATCAGCTTCTGCAATTGAAAAATAAGGAGCATGCTGTCCTGATGGCCTAGGGTTATCTTGTACATCATCACTTTTTCTGGGGGAGCTCTCATGACTAGCTGAGACAGTTCCCTTTCTTCTATACATCATTCTTTTTGTTAATGGTAACTCTTCAAATAGAGGATTTTGTTGGGATCTTCTCCCCTGCATATAATTTTACTTTGACCGGTTGGGAGATTACTTCGGAGTCGCCACCTATTGCTAGGAACTGTTTTCTTCTGAAAACCAGGGTTCTTCCACAAGGTTCCCCAGTGGGGTAGATTACTATTGCTGACTCAGATGGGTCACATATATATCACTGGAGATGATTAGATAACACTTTTACTTCTCACTCCCCAGCAGAGTCGCCAATTTCTGTTGACTTTTTCCCAGACTGGATGCTTATTCCCAGATATCCCTACAAGGTAGCCATCAGTGATCAACAGGAGCTCTGGGCCAGGGGGTCAACAGTATAGGAGATAGACTCTATATTTTATCTCCTCTTCTTCTTCAGGCTCTGCAAGACCTAGGGGGGTATTCCCTACTCAACATCCATGAGGATATGCATGCAAGGCTGGGATGTTGACAGAAGGCAGATGAGTCCTCCTGTATGTAGACCAAAACTGAAAGATAAGGGCAAAGGGGCTAGCTTTGGGCCTATTTGCAGTTGTAGACAGAGGACTGAGGATCCTAAACTAACTCTAAAGTCCTAATGTTGGTTTTAGATTTTGCTTTGGAGTTTAAGTGTGGATGCAAAGCTGGATATGGTTATAACACAAAGCAAAGCATGATTGGTGCCTATCCAGGGCCTGGAGTCAATAGACATACACCTGTGAATGATCAGCATAAACAACTAAAACTGGATTTCAAGGGGATATATGTGATACCTGCCTTACAGGCATCTCCCAATACAAAGTGTTAGGTTATCTCTACTTATGGTATCCCTACTGCAGTATATCCCTCCCAATGTTCAACCTGAAAACAGTTTAATCTATCCCTTGAATAGAAGTTAAAAGATCAGACATTCAACACAGGAATTCTATGCTCTAGAATCTAAACATTACCAAACATCCAGATTCAGAAGAAGGATACATGCAATACTGGAGACAGAATTAACACAACACATGCCAAACAGCATTTCTCATATAAGTTTAATCATGAAATCAGTGGGTTCATGCCAAAAACAAACAACAAGAGATACATAAACTCACAGGTAAGCTGTACAGAGCAACCAGATCAGCTTGTCATGCATTACAGAGCCAAAATCATCAACTTTCAACAACAACAAATGAACAACACAACCTGCTTATATCAGCCAGGTAGGTGCTCAGAAATTAATTACAATGTTGACCAAAATTTCGCCAGATACACAGTATCATGAAAATGGTGCTCAAACGCAACCGGATTGGCACCCAAACTTGAATGCAGCAGGTAGGGGAGGAGACAGGAAGATTTCTCGAGCCCTGTGCTCCTGCCCGCTGATTGACACCTCTAGTCGGGTACAAGATCGACCCACGCCATCGCCCATACCCCTGCAACAATCGCCATTAATGGCGCACCAACCCGCAGCCTTGGGAAAATCATCAAACAGACCATCGCAAGCTTTTCCCGCCGAGACTCATCATCATGATATTTCGAATATGCAGGATCACATTATCCCACATGCACCCCGCAGCAACCTCCTTTGCACTTTATATACTAGGTCATGAGCATATATCATGTCGGTACTTTTGCTCCCGACGACACTAGTATAAACTTCATCATCATCATCCTCCAGCAGCATGATATCCTGTTGTTCGAAATATCACCCTGACGTCATCATGATATTTGAAATATTTCCTTCATGATAATCGGCACAACCTGATCCTTCGGAGGAACATCCTCCTGCTGAGCTTATAACAAAAGTCTGGCCAATGAACATCCTGATGACGTCATCATCATATTTGTAAATATCAGGAGGTCTCTTCAAGATGATCAGTGTTAAAAATATGACCCCCGCGGACCTTGATGACGTCATCATCATATTCACATCATCATGATATTCGGAAGACAACCGGATATTTGGAAATATCCTCCTGATGTTCAAATATCAGGTTGCACTGTAGCTCCTCTATAAGATCGGGGCGAAAACTGAATATGATGATGCTGCTTGAAAAGATCACCCTCAATAGATAACACACGAAACTAGCAGGCGGATATCTCCTTGATATCAACATCATCATGATGTTCGAACAAACATATATCCGGATGATATGAAAATATCACCCCCTCCTTCGCGAATATCATGATGCAGATAGGCAGAAAGAAAAATATCACCCTGATATACGGATGACGTCAGCATCATCAGGATGAGAAACAAAGAACAGGAAGTAACACAACATCATCAGGATGATATTGACTAAGATCATCCTGACGTTCCAAAATATGATGACCCTAGTGAATATCGGGTCGCAATTACAACTCTTCAACAACATCATCAGGATGATGTTAACCAAGATCACCCGATGATAAAAATATCACCCTGGCGAAATATCATGAAGGCAGAAAATATGATGACCTCCACAAGCAGCAGGATAATAACTGGAAATATGATGATGATGAACACGACCCTTAGGAAAAAACAAGTTAGGTCGAGCAATTCAAAGAATAAGCAACATCATCATCATGCTCGCGCAAGGTGATAAATGGAAGATCACCGGAGACTTTGAAACATCACCCTCGCAAGCAGATGCGGGTGCACTGTAGCTCGGCAGCATCATCATGATAAAAACCAAACATCACCCGACAGTTGAAATATGATGATGACGTTGAAAAACAAGTCGACGAGGATCATGATGATGCAGATCATCATCGAAGACAAGATGATGATGATGACCTCCTCCTCAGGAAAACATGATGCTGCAGTTAAAAAATGCTGAGGAGGTCCAACACTTAGAAAAAATGGGCAAGAAGATAAAGGCTTCAAATGAAGAAACCTCCTGATCATGATAAATCAACCCCTGGTCAAAATGAGTGTCAACAGTGGCCTTCCTTTTTGTATACTCTATATCAAACTCACTTAAGATCATGACCCACTTAGCCAATCCTGTAAGAGCTGCACGAGACACCAAGTACTTTAGTGGATCAATTTTTTCTATGAGCTTCGTCTTGTGATTGAGCATGTTGTGTCTTAGTTTCTGAGATGTGAAGACAACTACCAGGCATGCTCATTCAATAAGGGTGTAGTTGAGCTCATATGCCACTAACGTACGACTGACGTAGTAAATGACTCTTTCTTTCCCTTGATCATCGTGTTGTGCTAACAAGGCCCCTATCATTATTTCTGTTGTCAAGATATAGAGTAGTAGGGGTTGTCCTTGTTTTGGTAGAATTAGGACTGGAGGCGTAGTGAGATATTCTTTCAGCTATTTGAAGGCCTTTTGACAATTTTCATCCCATATGAATGCTATGTTTTTATGGAGGAGATGCTAAAAGGGTTGGCACTTGTCAGCTAGTTGGGCTATGAAGCATCTTATTGATTGAAGATTTCCCTGAAGGCTACGCAGCTGCTTGAGATTCTTAGGTGGAGGTATTTCAACTATTGCTTTCACTTTGGTGAGGTCCACTTCTATGCCTCGTCTTGATACAATATAGCCTAAGAGCTTTCCGGAGGTGACTCCAAAGACACATTTATTAGGATTGAGCCTCACTTTGTATTTTTGTAGCTGATCCAATATCTTAGCCAACACTTGCAAATGTTCATCTCTTGTTTGGATTTTCCCAATAGGTCGTCAACATAATCTTCCATGATGCTATGCAAAAGGTCATGGAATATTACAGTCATAACTCTTTGATAGGTAGCTCCTGTATTCTTGAGGCCAAAGGGTATGACAACTTAGCAGTATGTTTCCCATGGACATATCAATGTCATCTTGTGTTGGTCTTTTTCGATGATTCTAATTTGATTATAACTAGAAAATCCATCCATAAGTGATAGCATTTTGTGCCCTGCTGTGAGATCGACAATGATGTCGATGTTTGGGAGAGGAAAGTCATCTTTATGGCATGCTTTGTTGAGGTCCTTGAAGTTCATGCACACGTGGATGCCCCAAGTCACTTTTGCTACATGCACAATGTTCGATACCCACACATGATAGTCAATTGGACAGATGAATCCTACATCTAGGAGTTTTTTGAGTTCTTCTTTGATGAGTAGTGCCACTTGTGGATTCATTTTCCTTAGTTTTTGCTTTACTGGTTTTGCATCAAGATGAATGGCAAGATGATGGACCACTAGTGCAGGGTCCAACCTTGGCATATTAGTATATGTCCATGCAAAGTTGTGACTTCTTTGTTTGAAGAAGGCCAAGAAAGCTTCTTGTTCTATGGATGCAAGGGAAGCAGCCCGAAAGGTGATCTTTGGTGACTCCTCAATGCCAAGGTTCATTTCTTGTGATTCCTCTACAAGGATTGGTGACCTTTCTTGATATTGTTGAAGGCACAAGGCAACTGAGAGGGGGGTGAATTCGTTGTATCAAAAACCTTAACTTCTTTAAATAAAATCACGTTCACATTCACTTACTTTAAATCCTTATTCTATTATGAAGATTAAACATGAAGAGTGGAATCAAAACATAAATGCATCAACACCATACACACATGAACACCAGATTTTTACATGGAAAACCCTAAAAAGGAAAAACCACGGTGAGTGTTAGCTCACAATATAATGTAGTAACAATACCAAATAACAAAAGAGGCTCACTACCAAAGGGCTCATTGCCCAGGGCTCACTTCCCAAATGAAAGGCTCACTGCCAAGGGTGACTTACTGCCAGGGGTGGCTCACTACCATGAACTGATATAGTGGCATCTATAACATGCCTGAGTTTAGTTCCATTGAAGCGCAATATATCTCCTCTGCTTTGCTCTGCTTTTACACTTCACACTTTATCTTCACATCTTCACACTCTCTCACCTCACTCACGAATTCATTACATATATTTATATCAATCATCAACTTTGGAATGTACATCAAGGTTGGCATTACATTCTACAACCATTGGAACTATCTCCAAGGTCGGCATACATACATAAATCAAATTAGGACTAGACCTAAACAAACTTATAGAGCAAATGAATGAAAGAGGAACACTTCATGGCTTAGCTCAAACCCAAATTCATCTTTACACACTTGGACACGCTTCTACAATCTACAAATCATCTCCGCAACAAGTGTAACTAACCAGGTTGGACAAAACTAGTGTACACATCAAGAACACTTAGATACATGCTTCCACAAACTTCATTATAGCTTGTAGATCAAGCACACACCTTCAATACATTCTAGAGACATCCACAAACAACATAGGATCACTTGGGATTTGACAAATCCAACCGTAACAGATCTCACTTGAAGACAACATATATCATTTGAAGACACATCACATACTGCTTCTCAACAGACATTGTTAGACTCTACTAATCAATAACTTGCTTTTTGGAGAACCAAATCACAAATCCTTTGGAATGAAGATAACTAAGGACCTTATAAGATGCAAGACCAAAATCCAACCTACAGGGAAATGCGGAGCAAAATACTATCTCCCTGTCACTCTGCAAACATTGTCAGGCACAGTCTTCAAACTGGTGAGTAGAACTTATTCTACACAGTGATCCGGACCACCAAATTCTAGATTTAGCATCTTCAAATACTTCTCTAAATTATATCCAAATCTCATACTCTGGTCTTTGACACAGAGAAAATGCAGAGAAAAATAATCAGACAGTGTTCTTAACATGACAATTCAATCAATCAACAAACAACAATATCAGAAGATACAGTTGGCACCAATGACAACACAAACATATTGACATCAATGACAACACCAGTTAGCACATACTTGCAACAATCTCTCCCTTTGTCATTGATGGCAACATATGATGTGAAAAACTGAATAACATGTTTCTTCATCAAGACAATTATGCATCAAGACTCCCCCTTTCTTTTTACACTTCTGAACTCTTTCTCCCCTTGAGTTTTCACATGATCTTTCTCCCCCTTTGACATTAATGGAAAAGGGCATCATATTTCTTCTACTGTACATACTTGCACACTACTACTCTGATCAGTCTGAAATCATTCTTTTACTCCCCTGATTGCAACAATCATCCCAAACCACTACCTGCTCACCTTGAGAGGTAGCATCCAACATCAATCCAAAAAGGAGAAATGTACTTTGAGGTACTCTGGACTGATGCATCTTCTTATGCATCTAGTTCAAGGAAGGAGGGGCAACAACCCCTAACTTCTCCTGGAGATACTAAAATGTATCCTTTGGAAGGGCCTTAGTGAATATATCAGAAACTTGATCTTTTGTAGGTACATACTCAAGCTTCACTTCATTCTTTGCAACTTTCTCCCTCAAAAAGTGATAATTGAAATGTGCTTTGTCTTTGAATGCATCACTGGGTTCTTTGAAATATTTATGGCACTTGTGTTATCAGAAAGAATAGGGATTGGCTCATCATACTCAACTTTGATATCTTTCAAGGTCTATTTCATCCATAGCACCTGAGTACAATATGCTACTGCAAGAATATATTCTGCCTCTGTAGTAGACAAGAAAATTGATTCTTATTTCTTGCTAAACCAAGACACTTTCCTGTCTCTAAGGAAGAATGCACCTCCACTTGTCCTTTTTCTTTCATCAACACATCCCGCCCAATCTGCATCTGTATAGGCACTTAAGGAAAAATCATTGTTCTTGGGATACCACAAGCCATGATCAGGAGTGCCCTTCAAATACTTGAATATCCTCTTTACTGCCACAACATGTGATTCTCTAGGATCTGATTGAAATCTGGCCACAAGACAGAATGCATGCATGATATCCGGTCTAGTAGCAGTCAGATAAAATGGTCCTCCAATCATTGATCTATATTTTCTCTGATCAGTCTTAGGAGATTCATCATTCTTGCTTAACTTACAACCAGTAATCATAGGAGTACTTACCAGTTTAGAGTCCTCCATTCCAAACTTCTTCAACAATTCCCTAACATACTTGGATTGAGAAATGAAAATACCTTTATCAGTCTGATTGATTTGTAGTCCGAGGAAGAAGTTAATTTCACCACATAGACATCTCAAACTATTTTTGCATCTCATCTGCAAACTTCTTACACATACCTTCATTTCCATCGAATATAATGTCATCAACATAGACTTCAACAATTAGGATTTGATCTCCACTTATCTTGGTGTATAAATTACTATCTGTAAACCCTTTACTGAATCCTTTCTACAACAAGTACTTAACCTATCTTGCATACCGAGATCTGGGAGCTTGCTTCAATCCATACAATGCCTTCTTCAACTTACATACCATGTCTGGTTTATCTGATAGCTGAAACCCATTTGGTTGCTCTATGTAGGCTTCTTCTAACTGACCATTCAGGAAAGCAGACTTCACATTCATATGGTATACCTTGAAATTTTTATGTGTTGCAAATGCCAAGAATAGTTTGGTAGCTTGCAATCTTTCCACTGGAGCAAAGGTCTCTTCATAGTCTATTCATTCCACTTGTGAGTAGCTTTTGCACACAAGTCTTTCCTTATTTCTCACAACTTCTCCAACTTCATTCAGTTTGTTCTGGAATACCCATTTTGTTCCAATCACATTCTTGCCTGCAGGCCTAGGGACAAGTTCCCAGGTCTTGTTCTTTTCAATCTGCATTAGTTCTTCTTCCATTGCTTTGACCTAATGTTCATCATTGCATGCTTCATATACTATTTTAGGTTCCACCTTTGAGAGTAAACAGAGGTTTACTTGTTCTTTTGTAGCTCTACTTCTTATCAACACACCTTTCCTTTTGTCACTAATAATTTGATCTTTAGAGTGATCTCTTTGCACATATCTGGGGGTTTTAGGAATTCTTTCCAGAGCTTCAGCTTGAACTTCTTCTTCTTCAGGAGCAACTTGCACTTTAGTCTGAACTTCCTTTTCTCTGTCTTTTTCAACCTTTTTTGTATCAGCAGATCCATCTGACTCATATCCATTTGGTTGAATATCTTCATCTACCTTTACATTTTCAATTTCAATGATATTTCTCAGTCTTTTTTTATAGCACTGGTAAGCCTTACTCTTAGTAGAGCACCCAAAATCTAGCATCAAAATTTCCTAGTTCTTCATCTCTTTTGATGTAGCATTTGCTTCCAAAAACTTTAAAGTATTTGACAGTAAGAGTTTTACCATACCACAACTCATAAGGTGTCTTTGTTTCTTTTGCTCTGATTTGCACTCTATTCTGAATGTAGACATCAGTGTGTATTGCTTCTTTCCAATATACTTCCGGTAGGTTTGCTTCCTTGATCATTGTTTTGGCAGCTTTTTGAATAGTTCTATTCTTCCTTTCAACCACTCCATTTTGTTGAGGAGTTCGGGGGCAAAAAAATGTCTCTTTATTCCATGTTCTTCACAAAAAGCATTGAACTCACTTGAAGTAAACTCACCACCTCTGTCAGACCTTAAGCATTTGATTCTCAAATCCAACTCATTTTCAACCATAGCTTTGAATGCCTTTAAGTTATCTAGTGCTTCTGCTTTTTCTCTAAGGAAAGTAACCCAAGTCATTCTTGAAAAATCATCAATAAGAAGCATGAAATACCTTTCACATTGTAGACTTCTTGTTCTTGTAGGACCACATAGGTCTGTATGCACCAACTCCAGCAAACTGGTAGAGGATTGTTCTTTGCTTTTGAAAGTAGTCTTTGCCATCTTCCCAAACTGACATTCTTTGCATATAACATTTGCAGGCTTCACAATCTTAGGAAGGTCTCTTACAGCTTGAACAATGCTTATTCTCACCAAATTATTAAAATCAATGTGACACATTCTTCTATGCCATAGCCAACTTTCATCTATTTTAGCCAACAAACAACAATTTTCAGTAGCTTTCAAGTGATAGACATTACCATGAGTCTTCTTACCAGTAGAAATTAAGGTTCTGGAGCTTTTCCTTATCTCACATCCATTGTCCTTGAACACAAGATTATACCCTTTGTCACAGATTTGTCCAACACTTAGAAGATTATGCTTTAAGCCCTTGACATAAAGAACATCATCTGTATTATGCTTGCCATCAAAAGTAATTGATCCTTTTCCACAAATCTTACCAGCTGCATCATCACCAAACCTAACAAGTCCTCCATCATACTTTTTGAACTTAACAAACTTACTCTTGTCTCTTGTCATGTGATTTGAACATCTGTTGTCAATGATCCATTCATCTTCCTTTTCAGTATGAAATGCAGACAACTCTCCTAGGCTTTCTTACTTCACACAACTTGCAAGATTAGCAGAAACAAGTTCTTCTCTAAGTGCAATAAACAAGCATTCACTACTATTACCATCATTAGAATCAGGCTCATCATCAGTTACACCATCATCATCTCTAACATAGTAACTCTTTCTTACCATTTTTCCTTTACTTTCATTGTTTTTGATCTTCAAAGCTCTGTCAGGACATCTTGAAGCATAGTGACCAATTTTACCACAGTTGAAACATTTGAAAGGTAAATTACCTTTGAACTTTCCTCTGCTACCTCTTTTTATTCTTCTTGCAAATTTGGCCTCAAGCTCTTCAAAATCTTCTTCATTTGATTCCACAACATATTTGTCTGATCTAGCAGTCTTTTCTTCCTTGGCCTTAAAGGCAGTCTTTGTTTTCACAGGGCCATCAGTAGTACCAAATTCTATCATCTCAAAAGCATTCAGTTTACCAAGTAATTGATCTTTTGTAAGCTTGCCCATATCAAACAATTCTTCAATGGCAGATACCTTGTGACTATAAGATTTGGTAAGAGTTCTAAGTGTCTTAACTACAACATCCCCATCTTCTAACTTTCCACCAAGACCCTTGATGCTGCTGATAACTTCATGAATCTTCTATATGTAATTTGTTATGTTCTCATCCTCAGACATTCACATGGTTTCATATGTGGTCTTCAAATTATGTAACTTAGCCTTCTTGATAGATTCATTACCTTCATAAATGTTTTTCAATTTGTCCCAGATCTCATGAGCAGTCTTCAAATCCACAACTTTCGCCATTTTAGTGTTAGACAAAGCATTTAATAGAGCATTTTTAGCTTTGTGATTAGTCTCATAATTATTAATCTCTTCATCAGTCTTTGGACCATGTTCAAGTTTTGTGTATTTATCTTTAACCATTGTCCAAACATTATAACCAATAGAAATAAGATAACTTTGCATTCATACCTTCCAGTAGGCATAGTCAGATCCATCAAACTGAGGAATGTGTTTCTTGTGTGCCATCCTGGATCTACCTTAAGCTGTTAGGCTTTCTTCCAAGGAACCTCATTTTGATACCAATTGTTGAAGGCATAAGACAACCTAGAGAGGGGGTGAATCAGTTTTATCAAAAACCTTAACTTCTTTAAACAAAATCACATTCACATTCACTTACTTTAACTCCTTATTCTATTAGGAAGATTAAACATGAAGAGTAGAATCAAAACATAAACACATCAACACCATACACACATGAACACCCAATTTTTATGTGGAAAACCCTGAAAGGGAAAAACCACGGTGAGTGTTAGCTCACAATATAATGTAGTAACAATACTGAATAACAAAAGACGCTCACTGCCCAGGGCTCAATGCCCAAATGAAAGGCTCACTTCCAAAGGGTGGTTCCTTACCAAGGGTGGCTCATTGCTAGTGGTGGCTCACTACTAGGGGTGGCCCACTTCTAGGGGTGGCTCACTTCCATGAACTGATATAGTGGCATCTACAACATACCTGAGCTCAGTTCCATTAAAGCACAATATATCTCCTCTGCTCTGCTCTGCTTTTACACTTCACACTTTATCTTCACATCTTTGCACTCTCTCACCTCACTTACAAATTCATTACATATATTTATACCAATAATCAACCTTGGAATGTACATCAAGGTCGGCATTACATTCTACAACCATTGGAACTATCTCCAAGGTCGGTATACATACATAAATCAAATTAGGACTAGACCTAAACAAACTTGCAAAGCAAATGAATGAAAGAGGAACACTTCATGGCTTATCTCAGACCCAAGTTCATCTTCACACGCTTGGACATGATTCTACAATCTACGAATCACCTCTGCAACAAGTGTAACTAACCAGGTCAGCCATAACTAGTGTACACATCAAGAACACTTAGATACATGCTTCCATGAACTTCATTATAGATTGAGGATCAAGCACATGCCTTACATCCACAAACAACATAGAATCACTTGGGAGTTGATGAATCCAACCGCAACAGATCTCACTTGAAGATAACAGATATCACTTGAAGACACATCACAGACTGCTTCTCAACAAACACTGTCAGACTTTGCTAATCAATAACTTGCTTTCCAGAGCACTAAATCACAAATCATTTGGAATTAAGATAGCTAAGGTCCTTATAATCTTAGGTCCAGAACTGCAAGACCAAAATCCAACCTGCAGAGAAATGCAAAGCAAAATACTATCTCCTTGTCACTCTGCAAACATTGCTAGGCACAGTCTTCAAACTAGTGAATAGAACTTTTTCTGCACAATGATCCGGACCACCAAATTCTGGATTTAACATCTTCATACACTTCTCTAAATTATATCCAAATCTCATACTCCAATCTTTAACACAAAGAAAATGTGGAGCAAAATACTCAGACAGTATTCTTAACATGACAATTCAATCAATCAACAAAAAACAATATCAAAAGATATAGTTGGCACCAATGACAACACAAACATGTTGACATCAATGACAACACTAGTTAGCACATATTTGCAATAGATATAGTTCTGAGACCTCGAGGAGATCCATTCTCTCATCTCCTAGAGCCTCAGGGAGGTTTTCACTAGGAATACGTCCTTTATTTTGTTTTTTTCTACATCCAAAAGCGCCACGGAGTAGTTTTCACTTGATGATGTCTTTTTTGTTTCTATAGTTTTACGACTGAGAGATATGGATGTCTCCCCAAAGTATGTAGATGTGTTTAGTTCCATGATGTAGCCATCTTTATGATCTCCAAGGGGTAAGTGGTCTTTAACCCCATTAGTTCGGCTATATTGCTTCATTGTTTTGTGCGACATCAAGGACCAGAGGTCCTTGTTGGTCCCAATCAACTAGTTGTAGATAGACGAGAGGTAGATCATTAGATGGTGATGGTGTGGTTGATAGGTTGTAAATGGTGCATATGAAGGATTCAAATAATTCGGTGAAATCAGCGAAAGAGTCTTGATAATCCTCTTCATTAATGTGGTTGATTACGGGAAAAGCTCTTGCAACCTCACTTAAGATTAATTTAATATCTATGGAGGTAGGCTCTTATTTTCCATACCCTAATCCTTGAAGGTAGGGATTTCTTTTTGGTTGGATTAGTTCTAGGATCCCTTTCTCATGAAGGCCCATACCACCTTGTCCTTGATAGCCCATGTGTTTGACAATTTCTAGACCCTTGCCATAGTTTTCGATGGGTAGGATAGGAGCTGCTGGTTCTTCTTCTTCATCTTTGTAGAGCCATGATGACATGTCTTCAAGGACATCTTGTTCCATAAAGTGTTTTTTTTCAAAGATGGGAGATAAGTTACGTTTGATGATCACTGTAGAGATTTCTTTAGGTGCACCAAAGTTATTGGGGGATGGTGGAAGTTTCTCTACACAAAAGGTGTCATGTAGGTTGTACTCTCCACATCCTAGGTCACTTGCTTTGATCATGATCTTAGGAATGGGTGATGGTGGTGATGTGGATGTGATATTGGAGGGGTTGATGTAATTAGTGGATGGTTTTGGTTGGGAAGCAAATGGTTTGATGACATTGTTGTAGGGGCATAATTTCTTATCATGTCCTTCCAAGAAAGTGCAATATTGAAAAGGACGTGGGTTGGCATAGATTGTGACTTCCATGCCATTGTATGTGAACTTAAGGCATTGATGGAATGTGGATGGAATGGCCTGCATGGCATGGATCCATGGGTAGCCGAGGAGGATATTGCAAGGGAGATCAAGATCAAGCACTTGACATTTAGTCTCCAAATTTTTTTGTCCAACTTGGATAGGAAGCTTGATCGTTCCTTAGGATAGATTCTCAGTGTCATCATATCCTTTGATAGTGATGATCTTGCTTGAGTCTACAACCACATCGGAATATCCCAATTGTTTTATTAATTTAAGAGTGTAAAGGTTTAGGCTAGAGCCACCATCTATTAAGACTCTTTTAATGGTATGTTTGTGGATATGTACTTCGATGTGGAGAGCTTCATTATGGTATGTACTTGTGGCAGGAAGGTCTTGCTCTGAAAAGGTGAGATGATGTGGTGATGAGATGTGTCCCACCATGGCTTGGAATTTATCAACATTCAAGTCAATAGGGACACGAGTCTCCATCAAGGCTTTGTCAAGGACTTCCTTGTGGAGAGGGGATGTGCAAAGAAACTCTAGGATAGAGATTTGAGTGGGGATCTTCCCAAGGTGCTCAAGAAAATTGTACCTGTTAGTGGGTGGGTGGCTTGTGGGTGTGGATGTGGAAGGTTGATTGTTGGTGGTTGGAGCTCCTCTAATAGAGATGCCACCGCAACAGATAGTAACAATGCAATTAGAAGTTTTGGCTCTAATGGTGATGGTAGCTATGCAATTAAAGGATTCTTCTATGCGATCCACAATGAAGTCGAAAGAAGAGGGCGGGGGGACAAAGTTATAGGCTTGATTAGATGAAGATGATTTAACTTTGTTGTGATCAAGGAGGGGATCCTTATATGCTCCTAAATTTTCATTAGGTGATAGTTTAGGTGGTTCATCAATGGTGGTATCACCATGATCGACAAGGTCTTGAATACAATTCTTTAACCTCATACAATCAGATGTTTTGTGTCCCTTGACGCGATGATATTCACAATATGCATTTTCATTAAACTAAGATGGTTTAAATTGGTTGTCATCATATGGTCTAATGGCAGGTAATTTAATGAGGTCAGCCTTCAAAAGGTTTCTCAAGATGTTTTCTATGGGTTCACCCAAAGGTGTAAATCTTCGTTTTGGTGCATTAGATTGTCTTGGAGGCCCTTTTGGAATGATAATGTTATTATTGCTTGTTGATGGGTTGGATGGTGTGGGATTTTATACATTTTGAACATTCTTAATATTGGTGACACCATCGTTAAGGGTGTTTTTGCTCTTTCCCCAAAAGTGGGGTTTCTCGTTGGTGTTAGTGTTGTTCGTATTGGTGTTGTTATTGTTGCTATTGACTTTGTTGTTGGTTTTTTTGTTGTCATTTTCTCAGTAAATTTTGATAGCTCCCTTGGCTATGAGAGCTATTTAGATTGTGGTTCCTTTAACAATGACCTCTTCAAAGGTGGATGCACATTGGATTTGTAGGTGGAATCCCATCTCTTGGTTAAGGTTGGTCACAAACATAGTGACCAATTGTTTTTCGGGGGTGGGCCATGGGAGCTTCCTTTCTAAGCTTCTCCATCGTTGCAAGAAGGCGGCGAAGGATTCCCCATTTCATTGTTTAGTGTTGCAAAGGTCTGTTATGGACACTTTGTGTTCAAAGTTGTAAGAGAAGTGTTTGACAAACTTCTCTGTAAGGTCGTGGAATGTTTTGATATCGAGGGGAAGGTGGGCAAACCATTTGGTGGCTTGGCCTCCTAAGCTTCAGGGGAAGAGTCTCATTAGATATGTATCATCCTATGAGACTTCTAAGAAAGCTATGTAGAATTCCCTAAGGTGTTTCCTAGGGTCCCCTTTCCCTTTGTATTTGTCAAATTTGGGCGTTTCAAAATTTTTAGGGAAAAGGGGCATGGGGGTGGTGCGATCAAATGGATATGGGCAAATGTATTAAAATGAATATTGTTTTCTCTAATGTCCATGCTGTATGTCCTCAACTTTTTGGATTAATGTTTGGACAATGCTTAATAAATCTTGGGTAGGTGGTGGTTGTGGTACGTTTGATTGTTGTTGTTGGATTAAATGTTGGAGAAAGTTGGGGATTTGTTGTTGATGTTGTTGGTAGGCTATGAGTTGTTGTAGGATATGTGGCAGAATTTGTTGTTGTTGATTTTGATTTTTTTGTATGGTTTGGGTGGCATTTTGTATGGAGGATGATGTAATAGGTGTTTTTGAAATGGAAGGTTGCAAAACGGGGGGTTGTGTGCATGTGAAGTTGGATGTTTGTGAAGGATTGTTGCATGGGCTATTGTTAGGGATGTTGGATATATTGTAAGGTGGTTGTGAGAATAGTTGTGTCATAAAGGCATGTTGTTGGCGTCAAATTGAGGTACACTTGTGGAAGCACTTGTGTACATTGTGTTGTTAGGGATGTTAAGGGTGATTTGAGGGGTAGATGTAGTTATGGTTGATGTTGATGTGGAGGTAGGGATTGATGTGATTGATGTGGTGGTGTTAGATGACGAAGGTTGAAATGTGTTAGGGATGTTTTTTGAGGAGGATGGTTGTGACATGGTAGGTACCTTAGCACCATTTTAGATCAAGAATTCAAGATGTTTATTAGGGTCTAACTTTAGGATGCGGTCTAATAAATCTATTGAATCGACATCTTGCATAAAGTCTACTACATCTTGATCGACATTGTTGGTGTTAGATAGTGGTTCTATTTTTTGGGTTCCCCAAGGGTTTATCATAGCATTGGTGTTAAAAGATGTTTGTTATTAGACTATTGAAACATTGTTTTGATTGGTACGACACATTCCCCATGGCATATTTTGGTCCATTTCCTTGTTCTTCCTATCTTGGGATCTTGTTTGTGGCATACAATGAAAGGGTATGGATTGGTTCGATTTGGTGATGTTAAAGTGGATGAAGGTTATGACCTTAAAGATTGATTTGCAAAAGATTTTGGACCAAAGATAAATGGATGAATGGATGAATTGGTGACAAGGTATGAGAATGATTTTGGATGAGTGATTAAGGGATTGGATATTTTGGATGCTTTGAAGATGTTTTTGAGATGGATGGATAAATTTGGATGATAAATGATCATGGATAATTTGGATACTTTGGATAATGATTTTGGATGAGTGATGTGAGGGATACTTTGGATAAGTTTGATGATATTTGATAAGGATAACCAAATAAAAAGAGGGCTAGAAGTAAATCTAGATATTATGTGTATCAAAGAGATTTTCCTCTATTTACTTAAGGTAGCTTAAGACACTTAAGCAAAAAGGGGAAGGGGATTATTTTACTTGGGGTAGATAAGACCTCCAAGGAAAATAGGGAACCTTAGAATTCACTAACTTAGGAGTATTCTAGGCTCCTAAGCCAATTATCCTAAGGTTGATAAGGCTAATTTATAAAATAACTTAAGGTAGACAAATGCCTAAGCTTTCCATAAATTAGGGGTGGAGGATGAGATCTAGATATAGATTTGCACAAAGTTGACTTGAGGGATGGTTTTGGATATTGGTTTGATTTGATTTGGATAGAATAATGTTGATTGATGTTGGATGATGATTGGATTAGGGTTGGGACAATTTGGATTAGTGTTGGTCTAAGGTTTGGTTGATGTTGGAAATGTTGACTTGGATGGAATGGAAGTGAAAGGTTTGAATAATGGTTGATTTGGATTGAAGTGGATGAAATGAGTGCAAAGGTCCAAATTGACAATCAAAATGTTTCTCTAAGGTCAAATGGGTAGCTGGGGGATAATGGACTTGGACTATGTTTTGGATAAGGTGACAAATCTGTTGAATTTGGATGGAATTGAGGTGAGATGTTAAGATAATGGTTGATTTGGAATGGATGGGCTAAGGTCAAAGGTCCAAAGTGAAGATCAAAATAATTTTCTCTAAGGTCAAATGGGATGATCAAAATTTGACAAAGGATGGACTTAGGTAGATGATTAAATGATTTCGAGATGCTTTTGATGGATTGCCACATCACAAGGATGATAAAATTTTTGGTAGGAAGATCAACTATAGGTCAATGATTTTTGGACATGGAGAAAAATGGTGCTAAATGCTGGCCCAATGGCGCTAATAGAGTAACTATAAGTGCAGAAGCGTGGACTGAAGGCACTTACAAAGGGTATAATGGGGCTAACAGTTGGGAAGAAGGCATTGACAGGGGTTCCAATAGCACTAAACAGAGGACTGGTAGTGCTTTTTGTCTATTCAAAGGTTGAGGTTGATTGATTTTGATGAAAATTTTGAATCTTTTGGATTCAAAGGTTCTTGGTAAGCATCAAATTAAGCAAGAAAACACAATGGCTTGACTTAAAAGGTGGACATGGATAGTTGGCTTGTGCGGGTTTCAACAAATAAGACACACCATTCAAATGAACATCCTAGAAATTAGTCAAGTGGGAGTGTCATATCTTGTGGATCTCACAAAATGGCCATGGGTCGATCTTAACTCAAAAGTGAACCAAGATCCCCACCCCCATTAATACCATAGCACTATATCTTGGATAGATAGGGAAAATAAGGTCATGGAGCACCTTACCCCCTTACCTTGGAGACTTTCATCTTGCCCAAAGTAGACCCTATCTCAAGTATAGCGGTATGGTGAGCGTCTTCCCCTCCTACTACAATGGTGCACCACAAGATATGACGACCAAAAGGTCTTAAGATAGGATAGTACAAGATTCTAGGGAGTCCTCTATATACACAAGGTACATGAAGCCCAAACCATGAACACTAGTCCATTGAAGGGATGTGACACCAAGCGGTTAAGAAAGCACCACTTCACCTTGTGTCTGGAATCACTTGGGGCCCCAAGGTTGTCCCAATGACAATGTAACTAGATTGGGGTACAAGTTTCTTTCTCCCCCTTTGATATACCCTGCCAGTACAAGTGGTTGAGGTCATCCCTTGGGGTGATGAAATCCCCAAGTAGGCCTCCTAAGAAGAAATTATCCCTTGCTTTTGATCACCCAAGAGCACACTAGGTGCGAGGGGAGAGCATACACAATAAAGATAACCCCTTCAAGATACACTTAAAACAAAAAAAGTGTTTGCAAGTAGACTGTTGATCCCCAAGATCACCCTAAGGTGCGAGGGGAGAGAAAACGTCTACAAGAAAACAAGACATGTCAAACAAAGTTAATTCCCAACTAAGCTAACTTTAGTGCAACTCAGATCTAGTGATAAAAAGACAACTTGGACAAGTGAATCTGCACCAAATTAATTAGTAGTCTGATAAAAAGATCTTGGACAAACGTTCTTAACATCTGCACAAACAAGTTAGATCCCTGCACAGACATGCAAACCTTGTTAGAAAAATTGCTCTAAAATAGAGACCATAGCACTGACAGACAGACCAATAGTGCTAAATAGACAACATATAGCCTTAAAACAAAGACAAATAATGCTAAAACAGAGCCTAATAGTGCTAATAGAGACACCAATTGTGCTAACACAATAAGAAGAAAAAAATTATACCTCCGTCACTGGTCATAGAAATTGATGGTGCAATTTTGGGCCCTGATGGCACTAATTAGATAGAAAATGAGTAACCTTCACAAAAACAAAGACTTCTTTGCACAAAATGATGAAATAAAGTGTTAGAGGACCTGCAAGGTTACTCTAATGGGTTAAACAACAGATTGTCACTCAAAATAGAGCTAATATTGTTATATATGCAAGATGAAAACCAACCTAGGCACTCTTTCTAAAACATGTTAAGAAAGTGATAATAGAGTACCCTAAGGCCTAGGAATCCTGTCAAAATAGAAAGCCCCAATCTTGTAGACAATGATTAGCACAAAAAACCAGAGACCAAAGTGTTAGTGAGGTAAAAAATTTGAAACTGTCATGTAAAATAACACTGAAATAGACACTAATAACATTGAAACAGGCGCTGATAGCACTGACAGAGTGATAGATGGCACTAATATAGACTCTGATGGCGCTAAAACAATGATTGATGGCACTAAACATAGAGAAAATGGTGCGACTGTGAGAACATATTGTGCTAAACCTGACCTACATGTCAAAATCTTAAAAAAAAACTCATACAAATGTTAGATTTAGGACCAGGGGTCCCACCGGGCATGCCAAATGAAGATGAAAAAGAGTGGAAACAACAAAAACATGAAAGAACTCAAAAATAAAAGAGATTTTTATACCTTCAAATGCTTCCAATCTCCTTCACTCCTTGATAAGGTTGAGAAAGTGTACCCAAGCTTCCTAGCTTTACCAAAATGAGATTGAATATATGTGGAATGCTCTCAAACTAACATAATTTTGGCATAATCTAGCTATGGAAATATGGATTGAGGAATGATTTTGGCATGATAAACTTGCTTCAAAATTGGATGTCAAAATGGCTTGTGGAGGCTTGTATTTATAAGAAAATTGGAGGGGATTTGGATCCAAGGGTGGAGATTCAAAGTTTATATCATGGTGGAGATGAGAAGATGAGATGGAGGGTTGAGATTGCATCAACAACATTGGATGGTTTTGATTAAAAGTGAATTTTTAATTTTCCTTGGGAAGGGCTTAGCATTAATTAGGATTAAGATAAGTGATGGAATAAAAAATTATTTTGTGTGGGAGGAGGTGGAATTAAAAATTCCATTTTATTGGTGAATGTGTGAGTCATGTGACACATATGTTTATTTGGCAAACACATGTATGAACTTTTTGCATGAAAAAGAGCTCTAACATGAAAGAGGAAAGATGAGTTGGAAGGGTCATGTGACCCATTTGAATACATTTTTTTATTCAAATGGTGTGGGAATGGGTGTTAAGCATGCTTTGACCAAGTTAATCAAGGGATTAACTTAATTAATGTGGCTGGAGAAAATTAGTGAATGGGTTAATGAGGGGTTAAAATAAGGATTTATTTAATTAATTTAGGTCTAGGTGCCATGTGGGTTAGGGTAGCTAATTAAATAATTAGTATTTATTCAATTAGGCTAAGTTTAGGCTATAGGGTAGGTAGATTAATTAAATAAGCATGATTTATTTAATTAATCAGGATTAGGAAGGTGGATAAATTAACCAAATAAATATAAAAAATATTTATTTAATTAATTTTAGATGAAGTTATAAGGTCTAGTGATGAATTAATTAAATTAATTCATTACTAAGGATGGATTAGGGATAAATGGCTAAGGGTGAATGGTTAGGGACGACTTAGGGTTAATTAATTAAATAATTATGATTTTTATTTAATTAATTGGTGAAGGGATTAAGTTGGTGATGCAAGGATGCATGAAGATGGTTAATGAGGTCGAGACATTTTTAGGTGTCAACAGAGTCAACTTGCTTCAGTAGATGTGAAATTAGAAGAGGAAGATAATGCATTTTACTACTTTTATCTTTGCTCAAATTTTGAGAGAATTTAATTATTGCCATTAGTGGCAGTGCTGCAGAGCCCAAAATGGATAGTCTCGTTGCTATTAAGCTTTCAAAGAAGATGAGAAGAAAATCCATGAATAATGATTCAAAGGATGTCTTGCATGTTCAGGGAAGGCCCGAGGAAAAAAGGAATGTATAAGGGGGATAAAATGAAAGATAGATCCAAATTAAAAGGACAGTTAAAAAACCCAAGGAAGAGCAAAGTAAAGTGTTGTAACTGCAGGAAGAGAGGGCATGCCAGGAAGGAATGTAGAAAGAATAACAAATCCTTTGATTCCTCTATAGAGAAATCTTCTGATGATAGTGAAAATGATGCTTTATTTATTTTTGCTAACATTATTAGTGATGATGCTTGGCTCATTGATTCAAGTTGCTCCTACCATATGACTCCCAAAAAGGAGGGGTTTCTCTTAGTGACAATAGTACTAAGTAGATATTTGGGAAAGGAAAGGTATAGTTGTGCTTTAGTGATGGAAGAGTGAAAACCATTATGTCTAATGTTTTGCATATTCCAAGAGTTGTGAGATATTTACTTTTAGTATCCAAGTTGAATGGTTATGGTATGCCTGTGACATTTGGCAAGTCTACTTGTAGGTTGGTGAAAGAGAACTTGGTGGTAGCTAGAGGATCTCAGATTGGGACTTGTTTACGTTGAATGTCTCCACATTTTATAACTTTGCCAATGTAACTGGCAAACTGAAAATGCATGTATGTTTGGCACCAACATTTGGGTCACATAACTAAAAAGTTCTTAAGATCATCATTTTTTTAATTAAAAGTGTAGAACACCTACAAGTATTATATTTATAATAACTAGATTACATATATAGAGTTTGAAGCATACATAGCAGCTACAGATATTATAGAGCTAGCTAAAAAGATAAGATAAGATAATGATTACATAATTGGACAAAAAGATAAAGCCAAAAAAATGAGATATTGAGCTTAAATACTTCCAGAAGAGCTCATATTATCAGTATCCAAAGGTAGAGTGTGACCAGAAGAAGGAGGAGCATTATGTGTTTGGTAAACATAATATATCATCTTTTCTTGTTGGAAGTTATAGGGAAAAGAGTTTATTTAAAGTCATTCATTCGAATGTGTTTGGTCCAATGGATGTGGGTTCTATGGGAAAATCTCATTATTATGTCTCATTCATTGATGATGCTTCTAAATACACATGGATTTATTTTATGCATGCTAAATTTGAAGTTTTCACCAAGTTTAAGGAATTTAAGGCCTTAGTTGAAAAGCAAATAGATTATAAATGTTACGTCAGAAAATGTCTCCCTAGGACTTTTTCCCTCGTATGTTTAGCTCCCGGGTCCTTAGAATTAATCATGCATGTTTATTTTTACTCTCGATGGAAAATACCTGAAAACCCATGTCAAAATGGACCTAGAGGACTCTTGTGAGCTTAACCCTGACCTAAAGAGGGGCTAAGGACTTGGGCACCCACGCCCTAGTCCTGCCCTATTTAGCGGGGTCCCAAATTTTAAATGTCAGTTATGTGACTGTTAGAAGTGTCCGTTGCTGACATCTCATGCTTGAATTACGAAATTAAAGAAGGAATGTGTTTAGTTACATATATAATCATGTTTAGGGATTCATTCGTAAACTAGAAGATGATTGTGAACTTTTGGCGCACTTATGATTTGAGAGCATTCAAAGTATTCATTGTTGCAAAGCAGACTTGTCTTGTTATTATGTTTGTTATGCAGATTTGGCTTCTTCTCATGATGTGAAAGATTTTCATCTATATGTGAGTTACACCCCCGAGGTGACATTTGTTTGTGTTTTCAATCATTTATCAATTGGTTTTTGTCTCTATCCTGCAGGGATATGTTCTCTCTATCTGACAACGGTGTTTGGAAGACTTGAATGTCCTTCTGGGGCTTGACTAAGGCAAGCTCCTAGACACCATAACCCCCAACCCCATTTTCTGTGATTGCAGGTTACAGGCGCAGAAAGCGGAAGAAGTGGAGTTGCAGGGAGGCATACTAAAGTGTCAGAATTACAGATCTGATAAAAAAACTAGGACCTAGACTCAGGCTCCTGCACCAGTGTCCTCCGGATCCTGAGACACAAAAATATCTGGAATAGCAGAAACATGTTACAGATAACTTTTAGAGATCCTGAAAGAAAATGATAGCTTGGACTTGGGCGCGTGCTCTGTAGTCCCTAACTTTTCTGTATCCAGAATCTCAAAGTTTGGTATGTATTTACTCTGAATATTATATCTTTGTTTGCGAGTATTTGTCGTGTTTCATCTGTTTATTTATGATTTTATGAAATTAGGGTTTTAAGCATAATCAGGCTTTAATTAATCAATTAATCAACAAATTCTAAGTTTCCTCTTTGTTCCAAGTGACACTAAACCTGTAGCAGAGCCCTCTTGTAAAGATTCTGTCTTGACTCGGTTTATGTCCTTGAATGTAAGGTGTGAAAGGAGGATTTAACCTACATATTCATTGAAATTGAAAACCCCTCTTTTTTCCACTAAACATTTTGGTGAACCCATGTTTTATTTGAATTTTGCACCTTGCCGAGTGTTGTACTTTAGATTTGCATTAATTTCATTCATCATTTTCATATTGCATTTGAAAATTTACAAGAAAATTTGAAAAATTTGAAAAAATTGGCATTTTAGGCTTGCATTTTGACATAGTTTGAATTAATTTTCATTGCATTTCATTTAATTTCTGATTTTTAAATTAGATCTGATATAAATTATAGAAATTCATCATATTATAATCCTTTGCATTGCATTTTTCATATTAAAATTGCTAGGGTTTGCTTGAAAATTTGAATTTTTCTTATAACCTAGTGATTTCAAAAACTAGGGTTTGTAGTTAAAATCTTGTTTCAGATTTTACTAATCTTAGGCACTCATTAAAATCTTATTTTGTATGTAGTGTTGCATTTTAGTGTGTTTTTGCATTCATATTTCAAAAAATTGCATTTACACATAGATCATTTCAACAAAAACTAGCATTTTTCATTCATCATCCTTAAAAATTGTGCTTGCATTGAGCATTGTAGGACTTTAAAAGCATTTTAAGATCTAATATGAATTATTTTGCATAAAAAATCTGATTATAATTCATTTACATATCATTTTGTACATATTCATGTCTTAAATTCACAACTAGGGTTTAAAGAACTTGCATTTTCACTAGATTTTGCCTTGTCATCTATCTAGAGCTGCATTATAGGTATGTTGTGAAGGATATTTGTTAATTATTGGACTGATATTAGGGTTATTATTCACTTCCCCTCATAAATTTCTTTACAACACCCTATCTTTTAGTCATTTGCATTGAAAAAAATTGAAAAAAGTGGAAAATTTGAACATTTTTAGGCACATAAGCAAACATAAATTAGTGTTGTTTCATTACATTGACCCTAAATCTCTTTAATTTTAGATATTTCATTCATATTAAAGAATTCATTCCATTATCATTTGACAATTGGGCTTTATTTCATTAAATTGTGTGAAAATTGGCATCTTTTTAATTACACAATGTGTATTTCAACACTAGCTATTCACACACTTCATTCACATCCTTTGATGAAAACCTCTAAAATAATCAATTGGGCCTTGTTGTGTTTTACTCTTTCCTCCTACCCACTATGTTTATTGTGGACTCCGTGTGTCTTTTAGTACCCGTTTCCCTCAAACAAGTGCTTTGGTGTGAAATAGTCTCACTTATTTTGCCTTGTTGATCATTGTGAAATTCATGTATATTTGAGCTCTTTCAAATTAGAATCATGGATACTTATTTTTATTCATCTTTGGAAGCTTTGTTTTCATACATCATGGATATTGATAATTTTTCCAAATTTACTCATGAATATCCTCAAGTCTTGAAACAAATAGCATGCATATATGATGTTGATATTTCTATGTGTTCCACATATGAAATTCTCTGCTATATATCTAATTTTGATAGCTTCACAAATATCATGGGAATATATCCTCCAATATTAAATGATATCACTAAATTTATAGCCAATAATACATTTAGTAGTGATGACTTTAATATGTTAGATGAAAGCTTAGATGACTTTATCTCTATTGAACATTCCACTATGACTCCTATTGCTAAAACATGTGATGGTAACTTAGTTCTACCTTATGATCTCTCTCCCAAAGTTGTTCCCACTTATGAGGACACTTTGGTGTAAGAGGATGAATTCATTGACATATCCCTTAACATCACATCATCATCTCTTCATTCCAATGCTCTCTCTGGCCAAGATGAAGCATTAGTGAATGAAGAACCCCCTCTAACAAAGAACATTCCATGTATAGATAATGAGCATTCATTCAACAATATTACAAACTCTATCCCTACCATAGAACATGAAACCTCTATTGATCATCCCCTCGCCATTCCTCCTTTAGTTGATTATTCACATACCTTGGATATCACTAAGGAAGGGAAGACCCTTAATCTCCCTCCTTTGGTTGAATATTCAAGTCATTTGGATATCACTAGGGATATAAAAAATTTAACTACCTCTCCTTTGGTTGCATATTCTTTGAGCATCACTAAAGATACAAACATTAATAATTACCCTCATAACACCCTACCTTCCCCTCATTCCTATTCTCTCTCTTCAAAAGATGCAACACTAATAGATGAGGAAAGGTCTTTCACATTAAATTCCTTATGAATGGATGTTGAGATCACTCAAAACAAATCACTTCTTCCACCTCCTAAGAGGATAGTGAATAAGTGTATTTCTTCCTCCCTAAGCCACACTCATTGTAGCACCTATTATAATTTCTCTCAAGGGTGGCCTCCTCCTAGATATATATGTTGTTAGCATTGTGTTGTATCAGGTAAGTATTTCTAACCCTTTACCTATGTGTTGTGTTTCCCTCGTGATGTGTTATGTGTTGTTTAGGCCTCCTTGGATGACCCTTGATACTCTTGTAAGGTCAAGGATACTGAGAGACCGCCTCTGTTGTGACCCTTTTTCTATTTGTATCATCATTCTTCTATCTTGCTTCTCCTCTATTTTCATTATTGTGTGTTGTGTCCTAGGGGCTTAGCATTGTAGTTGGTGACCTGGGGGCACCCTCCTACGTGACGACCCTAAGGCACTTGTTTCTCCTCTCTTTATTTATTGTTTACCTTCTTCTAGTGGTTCTATCTAGCTAGTGGATGATGAAAAATAAATAATACTGATACGAACCACATGTCCCTTCAACGAGTAAGCAAAAATGGACCTAGTCCTTATATGCCGATGGGGTTGATATATATTATCCAACGCTTGGCTAGTAGAATCACTCCGTGTGATATTTTGATGTTGTCTTATCATACTAACAAATCATAACAATACATCTGCTCCATGCACTTTATTTATCTTTAAATCTCACCTTGGTTACCCTCAGTTTTGAGATTTCTACAACATAGCCCCACGGTTATTCTCAGATTTTGAGTCTGTAGTATAGCCTCAACTCTTTATGTGAATGATTACATGCATTTCTTTTATCATGTGATGTGGTTATTATCTTAGAGAAAGATTTCTAACCTCTCTTCTTGCAGGAAATTTTGTGTTTGTGGGAACATTCGACGATCGTAAAGTACATGTCACCTCTAGGGGCATGGGCTTTGTGAAAGCTCTTGTTCCCTTGTGTGTTTTCTCTCTACCTTAATGTGCTTGATATCGGTACATGATATCAACCATCTTAAGGTGGGGGCATATATAAGGTAAGCTGCTTGATGATTTTGGTACTAACGAAGCGTGTTTGTAAGCCTTCTACAGAGGTAGGATGTTGTATCTCTACGCAAGTGCACATCTTTATTTTATATTACAATGAGAAATCCCTCTATGGAGGTGGGACATTGTGCATATCCTTTTATTTTAATCCCTCTGCGGAGGCAGGGATGGTGTATCTCTTGAGCTAGTGTACATTCTTTTTATTCTAAAAGTGCTCTGAGTAGGCGGGGTTGGTGTATCCTTCCTTAAGCGTGTCTTTGATGGTTGTTGTGGCATAATCCCAACCGTTAGGTGTGCTTGTAATGTGCCTGAGATGGTGGTGAACCTAGCAATAGGATCCTTCATTCACTTGTTTGCCGTGTTTTAGATGTATAGTATGTCTTTGGCATACTATAAGATGCTTGTGTCTTCTGTGTGTTTTTCCCCTTGTGTAGTCTAAAGACGTGTGGCAATGAGTCCCTCCTACACTTAGGTTTTGTATGGCATGTTTGTTCCCAAGCATAGTCTAAAGACATGTGGTGATGAGTCCCTCTTATGGTTTGGGATTTGTATGGCGTGTTTGTTCTCAAGTGTAGTCTAAAGACATGTGGCGATGAGTCCCTCCTACACTCTGAGATTTGTATTGCGTGTTTGTTGCCCAATATGTAGTTTCAAGACATGTGGCGAAATGCCCCTCCTACATTTTGGGTTGTGTGTTTACTTTCCATGTACTTGCATTTGCATTCATATATATGAAAATGAAAAAGAAATAATCATTGCATTCACTATATTCACTATGTTTTACGTGTCTTCAATACTCTCTTCTTCGTGTTTTGCGTGACTATTACTGTCTTCTCCATGTTTTGTGTGCCTGTTACTATCTTCATTGTGTTTGGCATTTCTGTGATGTGTCTTCTCTAATGTCTACTGAGACTGGGGGCTAGAAATAGTTCTCAATCTTTGTGTATACATTAGCTCCAAGTGCCTGGTGTGTTTGCTATGTTTGTTGACCGTACTTTAATGCATTTATGGGCCTTGCGTTCATGCATACATTAAAGTGGGGGCTAAATGTTACGTCAGAAAATGTCTCCCTAGGACTTTTTCCCTCCTATGTTTAGCTCCTAGGTCCTTAGAATTAATCATGCATGCTTATTTTTACTCCCAATGGAAAATCCCTGAAAACCCATGTCAAAATGGACCTAGGGGACTCTTGTGAGCTTAACCCTGACCTAAATAGGGGCTGAGGACTTGGGTGCCCATGCCCTAGTCCTGCCCTATTTAGTGGGGTCCCAAATTTTAAATGTCAGTTATGTGACCGTTAGAAGTGTCCATTGCCGACATCGCAAGTTTGAATTATGAAATTAAAGCTGGAATGTGTTTAGTTGCATATATAAGCATGTTTAGGGATTCATTTGTAAACTAGAAGATGATTATGAACTTTTGGTGCACTTATGATTTGAGAGCATTTAAAGTATTCATTGTTGTAGAGCAGAATTGTCTTGTTATTGTGTTTGTTATGCAGATTTGGCTTCATCTTCTCATGATGTGAAATATTTTCATCTATATGCGAGCTACTCCCCCGAGGTGACATTTGTTTGTGTTTTCAATCATTTATCAATTGGTTTTTGCCTCTATCCCATAGGGATATGTACTCTCTATCTGACAATGGTGTTTGGAAGACTTGAATGTCCTTCCAAGGATTGACCGAGGCAAGCTCCTAGACACCACAACCCCCAACCCCCTTTTCTGTGATTGTAGGTTACAGGTGCAGAAAGTAGAAGAAGTAGAGTTGCAGGGAGGCATAATAGAGTGTCAGAATTACAGATTTGAGAAGAAAACCAGGACCTTGACTCGGGTTCCCACACCAGTGTCCTTTGAATCCCAAGACACAGAAATCTCTGGAACAACAGAAACAGGTTACAGATAACTTTCAGAGATCCTGACAGAAAATAGTAGCTTGGACTTGGGCACCCACTCATTAGTCCCCAAATTTCCCACATCTAGAATCTCAAAGTTTGGTATGTATTTATTCTGAATATTATATCTTTGTCTATGAGTATTTGTTGTGTTTCATCCGTTTATTTACGATTTTATGAAATAAGGGTTTTAAGCATAATCAGGCTTTAATTAATCAATTAATCAACAAATTCTAAATTTCCTCTTCGTTCCAAGTGACACTAAACCTGTAGCAGAGCCCTCTTGTAAAGATTGTGGCTTGACTCAATTTATGTCCTTGAATGTAAGGTGTGAAAGGAGGATTTAACCTACATATTCATTGAAATTGAAAACCCCTCTTTTTTCCACTAAACAATAAAATAAAGGCGTTGAGATCTAATAATGGTGGTGAATATTGCTCCAAGGGATTTTATGAGTTTTGTAGGCATGCATGCAATGTTTGATAAAAGATCACACCTTACACACCCTAACAAAATGGGGTTGAAAAAAGAATGAACCGAACCTTAATTGAAAGGGCTATAAGTATGTTGAGTGGCATGTAATTGGATTGGTGCTTTTGGGTTGAGGTTATAAGTACTACTTGTTATTTCATTAATAGATCTCCTTGTTCAACTCTTGTTGACAAAACTCCTTATGAAGTGTGGATAGATAAGAAGCATTCAATTTCACATTTAAGGATATTTGGTTGTGAGGCTTATGTTCATGTGCCTTAGGAAAAGTGATCTAAACTAGATCCAAAAACTTATAAATGCATCTTCATAGGTTATGGTGAGAATGTTAAAGGTTATAAGCTTTGGCATCCTCTAACCCATTCAGTGATTTTTTCTAGAGATGTGATTTTTAGGGAGTTTAGAGCTTATTCAAGTGTCGAACAACCAAAGGAAAAAGATGGAACAAAAATATTGCATTTTGAGACTAAGGTCAAGAAGCAAGAAGATGCACATGTGGAAAAATAGATAGATAGATTAGAATATGGAGAGGAATAAGAGGATTTAGATGAGAGTTTAGCTAAGGATGTGTAGAATAAGCATACAAAATACTAGGTAGAGCCCCTTACTCCTACCTTGAGGAGATCCACGAGATAACAAAATCTAGTTGATAGGTATAGCCCATCAGATTTATATTGTGTATTTGGTTTATTGAGTATTGATGATGAACCTAGATCTTTTAGGGAGGCTCTCTCTTCAAAGGATTGTGAGTGTTGAATGCAACCCATGTAGGAGGAGATGATGGCCTTAGATAGTTGTGACACCTCAGATCCTATTAGTTTGCCCATGGGAAGAAATCCCATTGGTTGAAAGTGAGTGTATAAAAAGAAAATTAGTGTAAGTGGTTAGTTAGAGTGATACAAGGCCAAACTGGTGGCCAAGGGCTACTCCCAAAGAGAGGGAGTCAATTTTAGTTAAGTTTTCTCTCTTATTGCTAAGTTAACTTATATTATATTCATATTATCTATTGATATAGCTTGTTATTTTTTGATTGAGAAAATGGATGTTAAAACTACTTTCTTGCATGGAGAGCCTGAAGAGGAGATTTATATGTGACAATTTGACAGCTTTGTTGTGAAGGGGAAGGAACACTTGATTTGTAGATTAAAATGATCATTATATGGTCTAAAATAGTCACCCAAGATATGGTACCAAAAGTTTGATGCTTTCAAAATGAGTTTAAATTTTGTTAGGAGGAAAGAGGATCGTTGTGTTTATGTTAAAATTATTGATGATCATATTCTAATCATTGTCTTGTATGTGGATGATATGTTGTTTATGGGTAACAACAAGGTGATGATTAGGGAGCTCAAAACTCATCTTTTAGGCACATTTGGTATGAAGGACTTGGGGGCTAAAAATTTATTCTTGGGATGGAGATCAAAAGGGATTGGGTATACATAAAGCTTTGGTTAAGTCAGAGTAAGTATGTTGCTACTATTTTATAGTGGTTTAGTATGCATGATTGTAAACCAGTGAGTATTCCATTTCTTGTTGGTACTAAGATTGCTTTAGATATGTGTCGTAAATAGGATGATGATTTTGAGGATATATCTAACATGTCTTATGCTAGTGTTGTTGGTAGCCTAATATATGCAATGATTTGCTCTAGACTAGATATTGTCCAAGCAATGGGAGTTTTGAGCAAGTTTATGTTTAACCACGGTAAGGAGCATTAGAATTATGTTAAGAGGGTTTTTAGATATTTGTGTGGGAATTTTGATTATTGTTTGTATTATCATGTTACTAATGATGTGGATAATTCATTGGACATATAGGGCTTTGTGGATGCAAATTGGGCAGAAGACTTGGATAGTCAAAGGTCCATTTGTGGCTACGTGTTTTCTCTATTTGGTGGTGCAGTGAGTTGGATGAGTAAAAGGCAACCCATAGTTTATTTGTCCACTATCAAAGAAAAGTATATGGCTTCTATCCATGCCTCTAAGGAGGCAGTTTGGTTACAAAGACTTCGTACATGTATTGGTTTTGATTCCAAGGTTGTTAGAATTGGTTGTGATAGTCAGAGCACTATTTGTTCGGCCAGGAATATTGTATCATGCTCATACTAAGCATGTTGATGTTTAGTATCACTTTGTGTAAGAGATGGTAGAGAATGGTAAGGTATTGTTATAGAATGTTGACACTTCGGATAATGTTACAGACTCCCTCACGAAGCTAGTGACCATGAATAAGTTCTCTTGGTGCAAGAAGGCCATGAGCCTTGATTCTTATGATTAATTTCATTTATATTTCCTATGAATATATTTGCAATGTATAATGTCAAGTGGGAGAATTCTAGGATTAATGTGCCATTTACCTTGCAATCCTGTGTATATTTTATGTGTCTCCAACACTCTTGGAAAGTGTCCTTGGATGCCTAGGGTGTAATTGGAGAAATTAATTTGTGATTTATATTCCCTAGATTCTTGGCATTAGTTGTCATATGCATTCATGAAAGAGGTGGAGTACTACTATGGCAGTTATATTTGACTTCATACTCATTTAAGGCATATTCCCAATTCTAGGCACTAGGATTGAGGAGTGGAGAATCTTGTTATTATAGATGGGATGCACTTGAGTTGGCTTCTCTATTTTGGAGCACTACACTTGAGGATGCGGGAGTTATTAGTCAAAGACGCCTTTGCGATTACATTTTCTATTTGGGGACTCATTGGTTGAGCCCATGTGAAGTCATTGATTATTTACTATTCTTGGAAGATGCTCTCCCACTTGGGCATAGGGTTTTTGCAGCATACCATGGTTTTGGTACCTGTTATTTTGGTAAAACCATTTGTTGTTTTGGCCTCTAATTTATATAGGCCAACTATGTGTGTAGAGAGTATGATGTATCTAGTAAGTGATCTTTGATTCTAAACCATTATTATAAATTCTAATAGCTCAACCAACTATATGAAGTAGAGTATGTTGTATCTAGTAAGTGAATTTTGGTTATGAATCTTTGTTTTCATAAGTTTTATTTCGCTACAAATTACAAATAATTTGTCCCTTAGTACTAAGGATTTGGTTTTGGATAGGAGTTGTTGCACACTGTGCAATATGAAGGTTTGGAACTTTTTAGTTTTATTGTTTTTCTACTTCAATTTAGAGGCCAGAAGGGATTAATTAATAGACCTTACCATCTCTCCTCTAATCCATTTTATTATGCTAATTTTTTAAGCTAGTTTGGTTTAACTCATTTTCGAAGGCCATGATTTTATAGAGATTAGATTTACTAGAATTTGGATTCATTACTACATGTTTAAGCTCTAGAAAAGGGAAGGTTTATCTTCCTTAGTAACAAATTTTAGAATTAACTAAATGAATCATCACTTTCTCTATCCCTAGCTATCATCTTGTTTTGGTAGAGTCTAATATAGTTAGACTAATTAGCCTCCTTTATGCCCTTGAACTATGATATATCTATTCCCCAACTAGATCATAAAGACATTATTTTTTCTATTTTTGTATTTGATATGTCCATAAAAAAATGTCTATCAAGTATCTGTGTGTGTATGTTGACATATATGTATGTGTATGTATGTTTATATGTATACATGTATATATGTTTATATGTATACATGTATATATGTTTATATGTATATATGTATATACATAGATACACTGTATATATGTTTATACATATAAAAATATATACATGTATACACATACATAATGGATTGCAAATTAATCAACTTAAGGATAGGAAAAGAATGCAATGACTGTAAAAAGTAGAAGAAAGTTTAAAAGTTTAAGAGAAAGAAATATGGTCTAAAAGAAATTATTTTTTAAAAGAGGTTAATAATAATAAAAAAATCAGAATAAGAAAAAAAACTACTAGTAAACTATCATTGCATATACATACACATATATGTATATATGTGTAGACACCTAAAATTCACCATTGCATCCTAACTAAATTCCTATCATCAGTCCCCTATCAATTCATGCACAAATTAATTAAATCAACTATTTAATTAATTAGGTTATTCTTTTCCCATCAACTAATTAAATAAATTTTATTTAATTAGTCTAATCCTAACATTGGTTAATTAAATTTAACTAACTAAGCTAATTTCCTAATGTTAGTTAATTAAATAAATCATGTAAATCTACATCATCAATCCTAAGTCAAAACCAATCTTCAATCCTAGCCATTCACTTAACCAATGTAATCTGCACCCTCCATTTCACATGTGATTTTCACACATGTGTGAGATTAATCACATATCACAATCACACATCCCTAGGTTTCTCACACATGTGTGAGAGCTTACACAAGGTTCCTAAAAGGTACCTTTTAATCCTCACCCTCCATCTTTTCCTAGAAAATCCTATCCATCCAAATCTTCTCAATCCAAACCCTCATCATGTGCATCAATCACCAAGTGCCACTTGGTGGCTTTTCATGCAACCTAAAATCTCAATCAACCTCATCCATTGATCTCTTAATCAATCCTAACCATTGATCCTCCCACCCAAAAATTTATAAATCCAACATTCCTCAAGCCTGTTTTAATCAAGAAAGTGGAAGCAAAGGCATACTGCAAGAATCTTGAGCAACCACATCAACACCAACATCAATATTAATCAAGGAGCACATCAACACTAATCAAGGTTTGCATTTGAAATCATTTATTTGAGTTTCATACTTGTTTGCACTCCTTATTTTCTCTAATCTTGAGTTGAGTTAAATGTGAAATGAGAATCTTGAATTAGTGCTAGGTTCTTTATTGTTATTGCCACTCCCTTGCTTCCAACTGAAAGGAAGCTAGGTGTGTAGAAATCACTTCCTACAATAATCTAACGAGGAGAGATGAGTGCAAATTCTATTTAATCTTTACAGTTACAGCTATGTTAACCCACTAACAGAGATATTGTAGCAAACACATACACAAGAATGTAAGACAGAAGAAGGGAGACACAAGATATATGCGGGGAAAACCCTTACTGGTGAAAAACCCCACACTCCAAAACATATCTCAAATGTATTCCATAAACAATGAAGGTTACAATATAGTCATAGAGCCAATGCTCTTACAGGAGTCTTTGACACTCGTATCTAGAGATGATCCAGTAGCATAACAGTACCTGTCAATCACATAATGCATCACCTCTCCAAAGCACCTATTTATAAAGAAAATACAAGGAAAAAATGGCTCCACATTGAGATGGGTGTCCAACATGGCCTCATGGCCCAAAACCCACGCCTATTCCTGACACTTGTCAAGTCACCCCATCCCAAGGAGGTCGCCTATTTCCAAAATGGGATATGACAGATGCTCTTACGACTCTTACAACCGTCATAGAATCTGTCATAGCTGTCATAACTTACAGCTGTAAGAGAATCTGTCATACATAGGCTATAAATAGCATATTCTCTTACAATATGTCATAGTCCACCTTGGGGCACCCAAAGATGCCTTTTTCAAAGATGCTTCTTGACACATGTCCATACCTATCATAGGATCTTCTATTTCTGATTCTTACATGTCATAACTTTGTCATAGGAATCTGTCATGACCATTTCGGTCAATATTCCCTTACACACATTCCAAGATGCCGACACATGGCAAAATATTCCTACCACTAAGTGGGATGCCTATCTCCTCATGTGAGGACAAAATTTATATGTGGTCATATGCCATGTAGGATGACACATCACCGTGCCAACTCCCACAAGATGACAACATAGGATTTGCATCCTAATTATACAATAGGCAATAAATAAATAAATACAATGAAATAATATAAGGAATTACCAAGGTTGAGACACCTTAATTCCCAACATTCTCCCACTTGTCGAACACCTTGTAAGAGCCAATAGAATTAATAGGATTTAACTGCTATAGGCTGAGAGGCCCATAGACTTCGAACACCATTTAAACTTCTCTGTGCCCATTGGTTTTGTCAATGCATCTGCAACATTCTTCAAAGTATCTACCTTCTCCAAATTTACCTTCCCATCCTCTACCATGTCTTGCATGAAGTGAAACCGTACATCAATATGCTTTGTTATGGCATGGAAAGTTGGATTCTTCGCAAGGCAAATCACACTCTGACTGTCACAACAAATCGCAATCTGTTCTGCATCAACACCAATATCTGAACATAATCTCTTAAGCCAAATGGCTTCCTTGCAAGCATGAGTTGCTGCCATGTACTTAGCTTCTGTCATGGACAAAGCAACCACAGGTTGTTTCTTACTCATCCAACTAATTACACCACCAAACATAGCGAACACACAGGCACTAGTGGATCTCCTGCTGTCAATGTCACTTGCCCAATTAGAATTCACAAATCCACGAATACAAACAAAATGCGGAGGTCCTGCAACATTACTATGATAGCATATGGAATACTCAGAAGTACCTCTCAAATATTTGAACACTCGCTTAACTGCATCCTAATGTACCTGTCAAGGATTAGCCATAAATCGACTAAGGACTCCCACTGCTTGGGCAATGTCTGGTCTTGTGTAGACCATAGCATACATCAAACTGCCAATAACACTAGCATAAGGTACTCTGCTCATGTCCTCCACTTCACTAGGAGATTTTGGACAATAATTAATAGACAACTTTGTCCCCAAAGAAATAGGAACACACAATGGTCTACAATCTTCCATGCTGAACCTATCTAACATGGTCTTCACATACTTACTCTGGTTTAAACAAAGTTTTCTGTTAGCTCTGTCTCTTCTGATTTCCATTCCCATAATGTACCTGGATGCCCCAAGATTTTTCATCTCAAATTATGCTGACAACTGAGACTTCAAATCAGAAATCATATTCTTACCATTCCCAATCAACAACATATCATCAACATATAATGCAATAATGAGAATGCGATCATTGTCAAACTTGTAATACACACAATGATCTGATTTTGATCTCAAATATCCAATAGACAACACAAAGGCATCAAACTTCAAGTACCACATCCTAGGAGACTGTTTCAAACCATACAAAGACTTCTTTAACTTGCAAACCAAATTTTCTTTACCTTTCTCTATGTAATGCTTTGGCTGTGACATGTAGATTTCTTCCTCCAAATCACCATGAAGGAAAGTTGTCTTCACATCCATTTGTTCTACCTCTAAGTCATAAGCAGCTGCAAGAGATAACAAAAATCGAATGGATGTCAGCTTTGCAACGGGAGAGAAATTTCACCATAATCAATTCCCTCCACTTGTGAGTACCCCTTTGCAACCAATCTAGCCTTGTACGTTTCAACACTGCCATCTGCACCAAATTTCTTCTTGAACACCCATTTGCATCCAACAGGGTTCCATCCTTTAGGCAAAGGCACCAAGTCCCATGTTTTATTCTTCTCCAAAGAAGCCATCTCATCTTCCATGGCCTCCTTTCAGGAACCTGCATCTTTCATGCCCATAGCCTCTTTCACAGTTCTAGGCTCATCAGTGTTAGTAAGTAAAGAAAAAGCAAAACTAGAATCAAGTAATGAACATCCAAACCTATCAGGTTGTTTTCTTGTTCGTGTAGACCTCCTCAATGGCTAAGGTTGAGGTTTTGCTTCTTCTTCTAAGATTTTAGAGCTGCTAGAGCTCTCCTCATCATCAGGTCTCATAGGGTCTGTTGGTTCAGTCTTCTCAAGGGTAGAAGGAAACTAAACCACATCTTCTTTCTTTTCTGTCTTTTTGGTTGTAGAACAAGGGAAGAAGGTGTTAGCTCTCTAAAGATAACACTTCTGCTATACAACACTTTTTTAGCCATAGGATCCCAAAGCTTGTATCCTTTCACACAGACACCATAGCCAATGAAAATACATTTAACAACCTTGTTTTCTAATTTAGACCGTTTCTCCCTAGGGACATGTGCATATGCCTCACAACCAAAAACATGAAGATGCCTAACTAAAGGCTTCTTACCAGATCACACCTCCATGGGTGTCTTTCCAACAAGGGCTAATGTAGGAGACCTGTTTACCAAGTAGCAAGCAATGGCTATAGCTTCAGCCCAAAACTTTTGTTCGAGGCTTGCTCCACTAAGCATACTCCTAGCCTTCTCCATTAGTGTCTTGTTCATCCTCTCTGCAACTCTATTGTTCTGCGGGGTGTATGGAGTTGTCTTATGTCTTTCAATCCCTTTCTCTTTACAGAACTTATCAAACTCTACTGAACAAAACTCACCATTATTGTCAGTTCTCAAACACTTAATCTTTTTACTAGTCTAATTTTTAGCAAAGGGTTTAAACTCCTTAAACTGACTAAAGACTTCAGTCTTGCTTCTGATAAAATAAACCCATGTCCTTCTACTGTAATCATCTATGAAAGATACAAAATATACAGATTTGGAAATTGAAGGAACATTAATAGGACCAAACACATCAGAATGAATAAGATCCAACACACTAGAAGACTTGTGAGAACTAGAGTAAAACTAAACACGGTTTTGTTTTCCATATACACAATGTTCGCAAAAGTCGAACTCGAGATTACAATCATTTAACCTGTCAATGAGGTTTTTATTTTTCAGCATTCTAAGACCCTTCTCACCAATATGGCCATATCTCAAATGCCATAACATAGCCTTTTCAGCAAGAAGCTTAGCTTCCATAGCATGTGCACTACCATCAGAACTAGTTACAACATATTTCTTCACTGATCATTCAGATGGTGGGGATGAAGTGATTGGAGCTCTTTTCTTCGAGTCAGAAGAACTATTACACTATGAAGTGCATGCCTCCATTTGAAATAGAGTACCTCTCCAAGTACCCTTCACAAGCACCATAGATCCTCTAGTCATCTTGCATCCATCCTTCGAAAAGACAACCTGCACTCCTGCAATATTCAACATACTTACAAAAACCAGGTTCCGTGCTAGGACTAGGATGTGCATAACCCCAGTGATCCCCTTCACTCATCCATTAGGGAATCGGATTGAGACTCTTACACGACCAACAATATTTAGATGAGAGTCATCACCCAGGTACACTCTTCCACTATCGAACTCTTCATACTTCATGAACTAGCTTCGATGCGAGGTCATGTGGAATGATGGACCAGAATCAATCAACCACACATCATCAGATGCATGGGTGCCTAGGGCTGCGATGAAGGCATCACCATCATCTTGTGACTTGTCAGAATTTGAATCAGGGGTGGTCTTCTTTTTCTTTTTATTTTCTTCTTTGCATTCATTTTGGAAATGCCCCAATTTGCCACAGTTCCAACAGAGAGCCTTGGACTTTTCAGGGGATTTGGATCTCCCACAGGATTTGGATCTACCCTTTTCACCTTTCTTGTCCTTCTTCTTCCCTTTCTCTTTGGGTCTTCCAGGAACTACAAGAGCCTCTTTGGCCGACTTAGATGTCTTCCTCCGCATTTCTTCAGATAACAGTGAAGACATCACATCTTCCCTCTTGAAGGTGGTAGTGTGCTTCTAATGGCCATGACAAGATGATTCCATGAATCTGGCAAAGAACAAAGTAGAGTCATACATCGATCCTCCTCCTCCATTTTCACACCCACAGATGTCAACTATGCAACGATCATGTTGAAATCATTCATATGGTCCACAACAAATCCTCTGTCTTCCATCTTCAGAGTGAACAACTTATTTTTCAGAAAAAGCTTGTTCACCAAGGACTTGACTTGATAAACATCACCCTACTTCTTCCAAAGGTCTTTCGTGCTCTTCTCCTCATGGACATTCAACAGGAGAGAGTCTTATGAGACCCTTAACCTTTCGATCTTTGAGGTCCCAATCTGCTTGTGACATTGCTGTAGGTTTTACACCAGATACAGTTTCCCATAGGTCACGATCAACAAGTAGGTCTTCCATCTTGAGTTTCCACAACTCAAAATTAGTGCCATTAAATTTCTCCACCTCAAATCTTCCAGATTTGGTTGCCATCTCCTTGTTGCAACAAGATACAAAATACTCTGCACAAAACTCCCACTCAACCTAAGATTATCTCAAAAAACCCCTACCCAACAGCTAGAACCAAAACTGGCCAGGCTTTGATACCAATTGAAAGGAAGCTAGGTGTGCAGAAATCGCTTCCTACAATAATCTAATGAGGAGAGATGAGTGCAAATTCTATTTAATCTTTACAGTTACAGCTATGTTAACCCACTAACAAAGATATTGCAGCAAACACATACACAAGAATGTAAGATAGAAGAAGAGAGACACAAGATACGTGGGGAAAACCCTTATGGGTGAAAAACCCCACACTCCAAAACATAGCTCAAATGTATTCCATAAACAATGAAGGTTACAATATAGTCATAGAGCCAATGCTCTTGCAAGAGTGTTCGACACTCGTATCTAGCAGCATAACAGTACCTGTCAATCACATAATGCATCACCTCTCCAAAGCACCTGTTTATAAAGAAAATACAAGGCAAAAATGGCTCCACATTGAGATGGGCGTCCAACATGGCCTCATGGCCCAAAACCCATGCCTATGGACACTTGTCCAACACTGTAGGATGTTCCTAACACTTGTCAAGTCACCACCCCATCCCAAGGAGGTCACCTATTTCCAAAATGGGCTATGACAAATGCTCTTACGACTCTTACAACCATCATATAATCTATCATAGCTATCATAACTTATAGCTGTAGGAGAATCTGTCATACATAGGCTATAAATAGCATATTCTCTTACAACATGTCATAGTCCACCTTGGGGCCCAAATATGCCTTTTTCAAAGATGCTTCTCGACACATGTTCATACCTATCATAGGATCTTCTATTTTTGACTCTTATATGTCATAACTTTGTCATAGGAATCTGTCATGACTGTTTCGGTCAATATTCCCTTACACACATTCCAAGATGCCAACACATGGCAAAATATTCCTACCACTAAGTGGGACGCCTATCTCCTTATGTGAGGACAAAATTTACATGTGGTCATATGCCATGTAGGATGACACATCACCGTGCCAACTCCCACAAGATGACAACATAGGATTTGCATCCTAATTATACAATAGGCAATAAATAAATAAATACAATGAAATAATACAAGGAATTACCAAGGTTGAGACACCTTAATTCCCAACACCAACGACAAGGGCATCCTACCACTAATCTCACCTTTCCAAAAACCTCTATATTTTATTTTCTTTGAAATGTTGTTACTTCTCTTAGTCGCAGGACCATCTCAAAGAGAGGCAAAATGTAGACACCTAAAATTCACCATCACAATGTAACTAAATTCCTATCATTAACCCCCTATCCATTCCTATGTTCATTAATTAAATAAATATATTAATTAATTTGGTTATCCCTTTCCCATCAACTAATTAAATAAATTTTATTTAATTAGTCTATCCTAACGTTAGTTAATTAAATTTAACTAAGCTAATGTCCTAACATTAGTTAATTAAATAAATCATTTTATTTAATTAGCTAAGCGAAATCCATATTAGATGATGAGTGGACAGGTGGCTGGGATTCGGAGGATGGATGTGATGGCTATTCTCATGGTTCTTTATGGCTGGGTTAAGACGGCGACTAGCGTCGTCTATCTTGACACGAGGTGGTGGCTAAATACTCCCCCCGATGAGTTGTATCTTGGTGGCAATCTTAAGGTGTTTCAAAATAATAATTACACTGCCATCATTACTACTACGCAGCAATATTGCCATTTTAATGGTTTCTTTCCTAATTTCAAGTTTTTCGCTTGCGATCATTTCCATTTTGAATGAATTCAGTCTAGTTGCTTTAGCTATTCACAGACTGGTAAGATGGGAGGGGACATAGTGAAAATTGAACCTAGCTTGATTGAGGAATTTAAGCAAGATCCTCTTGTTTGGCATATAATCCAAGAGGGAGAGGTAGTGTCTTATCTTGAAGGAATGGCGGGTCATGACGAAAACCTGTCACGGCAGTTTGTGGAGACTTGGGATGAGGAAACCAGGGAGGTCATAATTGGGAAGATTGAATTCCAAGTGTTTGAAGAGGTCATTGGACAAGCCACTGGTTTACCCACAAGAGGCAAAAAGCATTCAAGGAGAAGCAGAGTTGCCGACCCTGAGCACATGAATCTCTTCTTTCGGGAGGGCGAAGCTCCTATGAAACTTCATGGAGGGTTCGAGAGGCAGGAATTGCCAGAGCCATGGGGGCAAATCTACCTCAAGATAATGAAGTTTTTCACACTGTAAGGAATGTTTTGGGTATATTATCACTATCACTTTGCCCTGTTAAATCATTTCAGGAATAAGGTTGAGATTAGCTTCCCCTTCTTTTTACTTCCTTTTCTAGAAAATTCTATTAAGTCTATTAGGCAGCTTAGGGATAGGAATGCCAATCACCCTCTCATTCCAATTCATCAAGGCCTTATTTTGAGGTTGTATCACTTTCATCTTGCTTTATGTCCACCTAAACAAATTCAAGTCAAGATCCTTGAGGACCCACAGCCGGGTACTTGTCACGGGGGTAAGGGCAAAGTGAAAATTAGCATAGGGACCCCTTTAATTAAAGGTGGCCCCAGTGTGGTGGAAGGGAATCCATTCGAGGCCCTTGTTTATATTAAAAATAAGAAACAGAAACACATCACCCTGATGCAGGAAAGGAAGATAGGCAAAAGAGACAGGGTGGTGGAAATGGAGGGTACCCTAAAGAAAATGTAGAAGGAAAGGAAGGGTGATGTCATGGAGGATACTCCTATGAAAATTGTGGAGCTGGATACTATTTTGGAAACTAAGGGTAATAGCGAAGGTGGAGAGACTGCTCTTCTGAGCATTCGCTGGTCCAAAAGGATTGCTGGAAAACCACTGGTTAATTCTTCAGGGTGGAGGGTTTTGAGGAGTCTAAGTTTGTGGAAGAGACAGTGGAAGAAGGTGGGGAGGAAACCCCTACAGAATCTGTGCATGAGGTCGAGGGCACTAGTCACTTTGCCTCGATGAATGAAAGCAGCTCTAAAGGCCAGGAGGACTTTGCTAAGGCTACTGTTGGAAAGGACACTGTGGGGGAGGCCGTTGATCAAGTCAATAAGGGGAATTGTGTTCTATGTGTCAAACATGCGGAGGATATCCAAAACCTCCAGAAAAGAATGAATTGTATACAAAAGAAATGGAAGGTTATGGTAGAATTTGTGGCCAAAGCTTTGCATCAGGATGCTTCCATCTTTGTTACGATGAAGGATCTAGATGACAAGGTCAAACAAGTCGGCATCGACAGCTTGGGCAACTATAAGGAGATGGTGGAGTTCCTGGTCAAGTTTGGGGTGACTAATAGCCCATAGTTTCCTGTTTCTTCTATTTTTTGTTGTTTCCATTGTCTTGTTGGTTTTTGATTAGTTGTTTTGGTCTGCTATTTCTGTGTTGACAATCTACTGTTTCTAGAATGTTAAAGGCCTAATGCCCTAGGGGCTGTTTTGTTAAAGGGATCTAGACCCTTGTTTCCAGCTGAACTAATAAAAAACTAAGCTAAATCCATATCATCAATCCTAAGTCAAAACTAATTTTTAATCCTATACATTCAATTAACCAATGTAATATCCACCGTCCATTTCACACATGACTCTCACACATGTGTGAGATTAATCACATCTCATAATCACACTTCCCTATGTTTCTCACACATGTGTGAGAAGTCCTACTTGTCTTAATCACGCATACCCATGTGTTCTTCTCACACGTGTGAGAGCTTGCACAAGGTTCCAAAAAGTACCTTCTAATCTTCACCCTCCATCTTTTCCTAGAAAATCCCATCCATCCAAATCTCCTCAATCCAAACCCTCATCATGTGTATCAAACACTAAGTGCCACTTGGTGGCTTCTCATGTACCCTAATCTCTCAATCAACCTCATCCATTGATCCTCATCAAAAATCTATAAATCCAACATCCCTCAAGCCATTTTCAATGAATTAAGTGGAGAGCAAAGGTATGCTGAAAGTTTGAGCAACCACATTCAACACCATCTTCATCAACACACCATCACTTGAAGCACATCAACACATCAAATGGAAGGTATAATACTCTTATTTTGATTTTACATAGGCTAGCTTGTTTTCCATTTTATGTGTTGAAATACACCGGACAACTGAGAGGGGGGAGTGAATCAACTATCACAAAAACTTAACCACTTCTGCACTTAAACATTAACCACTTGTCCATAGTTATTATGATTAAATAATGAATGCATGAAATCAGAAACTTAAACACAGTTGCAACATCAAACACAAGAGGCACCAGATTTTTATGTGGAAAATTGTGTTAAGGGAAAAACCACGAAGAGGATTAGCTCTTAATATATATTGCAATATTTGAATAATGATGTTCAGGATTGGTCACTCCACGGGCCTAGAACATGTTGGCTCACTGCCGTGAAGTACAACTAGGTCTAACAGGCTCACTGCCTCAACCCTAAACCTAGTAAGATTACAATGAGGGCTGCTAAACCCTACTAGTGGCTCACTGCCAAGATCAATATCTTCTTCATGTTTGAGATCAATACATTGTAGTAAAATAATTCCTCTGCTTTACTCTGCCTTCACACCCTTTTCCTTATCTTCGCATTTTCCACAAGGATACTTTTCATGACTCAATTACAATTATTTATACACTAAATCAACCTTGGCATGATCATCAAGGTCGGCATTACAATCATCAACCTTTGGAACAATCCCCAAGGTCGGCATTACAAACATTTACAAAATAGGTCTTGACCTAATACAAGATTATGCTAAGGAATTGTAGTATAGATGTGTATAGATCACACCACGCTTTAGCTGGGACTCAAACACGATCTTCCACACCACAACACGCTCCTATAATCTTCAAGGTACCTTCGTAATCACTAGAATTAACCAAGTCAGCTAAGATTGGTTACATGCTATGTTATCTAGGAATAATCTTCAAACACGATCTCAATTCCTTAATGCAGACCAATGTAAAGGTAGGAACATGATCAAGAGGCATCGACAAGCACATTGAAATCACCAGGAGCAACCGCACAAACTCAAACCACTTTGTTCATGAGATTCTTCACACCGGAGCACATGAACTTCACTGTCTTCAACTGTCATAAAAGAAAGATAGATTGCGGACCACCAAAACATGAACCATTGCAATTGTAAGCACTTATAATCATCCTAGACTTCCCTCTAGAACCGCAGAACAGAATACTTCAATGCGGAGGAATGCAGAGCAAAATACTTTCTCTCTGGCACTAGTGAATAATTAGAAAAAAAAATAGGTTTTACTCTGGTGAATGTAACTCACTCAATTCTTCACACCAGAGGCTCATACTCAGGATTTAGCATTTTCAGACATGCCTCTAAATAACTTCCAATCCGCAGACCAAGATCTTTAATCAACAAGAAATGCGGAGCAATCTTCTGGACTGTTCTTTAGTATGCAACTTACTGTCTTCACTGCAATTCACTGCAACTCACTATTTCTTTCAGAGAAGCAAATTTTCTCAATATCCTCAACATATAAAGCTTCTAAACAAATAACAAAATAGGATACTGTTGACACCAATGACAACAAAGATATGTTGACATCAATGACAACACGGATTAGGCACATACTTGCAACATTATGCTCTAGTCCTTATTTTGTGTGAGTTTAAAATATGAAGTATCCCTTGTCATCTTTGTTTCCATTTTGAATTCTAACCCATACATTACATTTGGCACACCCGATAAAGTTAGAAAGCAAGGCAATTTTTTTATAGAAAAATCACCTTCTTTTAAAATTCAACTTTCCTTATTTATTACAAAATAACTAAAAAAAGTATAGTTAAAATTTTTCATTTTTATTGCTTTTATTTTCCTTTCCTTTCCAAAAATTTCCAAATAAAAAAATAATAATATACATTTTTATACAACATATGGTTTAATTTTTATTTCTTTACAAAACCAAAATTAAATCCTAAACACATAATGCATCAAAATAAAGTTTAAATATTTTATATTCAAAATTTTAAAACCATGCATGAGCTAAAAGTCCACACTGGCCACACAATCCCGCACGTAAGCCTAATCCTAGAACATTAACCCCTGCATTGTAGACCCTATCCCCTATGGACAACTTATCCACCTTGATCTTTGGACACCCTAACCTAATACCTAGCCTAAACCATCCTCACTCCCATCCCAGGCTGACCGTCCCTGCCCTTGTCCTAGACCCCTCTACAGATCTCCCATTGTGCCCCTTCACTTCTCCCTATCGCTACTCCACTCCCTTTGTGCCACGCCATGCCACCCATCCCTTTCATTGCCCCTACTCCTACATGCCACTACATTACTAAACCCTTTTTCTACTCCTCCATCCTACCACCACACACCCACCTTTGCCCATCCCTTTGCTATTGCTAAATTCCTTTGCTTGGCCACACTGCTCGGGCTCCTCCACCTACAACACCATCCCTCTTGCCCATCTCTACCCTTGCTATGCCACCACTTGTGCTCAACCATCCACCACCACTCTACACCCCACTTCCCTAAGCGATGTGACATGTCTGCCACCCACCTATTCACCTCCATATCTGCCTTATTATCTATGGACATCTTGTCTGGTCTCCTGTCTTGGTCCTTGTCTTGTATGCATGGTGAACATCCTATCCACCCAGGCCCTAGGGGCCCATTTTTTTTAGAAAACCCCTTTCACTCAAACAACCATAACTTTTACCTAAGTATTTATGTTTTTGTATTTTATAGGTAACAAAAAGATGACTCCACCACCTTCACTGTGGACTAGGCCAATTTTCCCCATTCTACCATACATACTAGATATCTCGAATTGAATCATGATTTTATAGATTTTTCTTGTAATGTGTGCTACTAACATTTTGATTGTAGCACTTTTCGCATGTCAAAGACATTTTGATCACACTACTAACCTTGTAGCAAACTTTCTAAATAATTATTTTACCCACTAATCTAGTTGCACACTTTTCATGCTTAATGGTAAATGAACATTTATGTGCTTTGCTTGTGTGAGCATTGAGGTGTGTATTCTCTCCCCTCGCACAAAAAGGTGATCTTTGGGATCAAAAACATCTCCTTGTACACTTTTTTCATTTTAATCCCAAGAAGCAAAGTTGTGTATGCTCTTCCCTCACACCACAAGGTGATCTTGGGAATCAAAAGCACTTAAGATTTTCTCATAGCAGGCTTTCCTAAGGATTTCATTACCTTGAGGGATAACCTTAACCATGCATTCTAATGGGATGTAAAAAGGGGGGAGATTGAAAGATGTACCTCAAAGGAGTCCATCACCGGGTCTAGCTTAGCCTTGTTGCCCCTTCTCATAAGGAGATAAGGAGAAGTGGTAAAGGGACTTGTCCCATGACCACATGCTTGTAGATGGGACTCTTGTTCATGTATTTCAGCCTCTCATACCCTTAGGTATATTGAGGACATCCACTAGAGCACTTGTATAGCCTATATAGGACCTATCAACCATAAATATTTGTAGTGCATTAGTTAGTGGTTAGTGCCAGTAAGTTACTCACCCTATGCCCCTAGAACTAGGTTTGTAGGTTTTGTATGCTCTCCTCTTGTGCCATTATGCAAGTTTGAGTGATAAAAATGGTTAGTGCCTATCATGGGCCCTACATTCCATGACTAGACAAGGCATTAATGGTAAGCCTACAAGTGTATATAATCCCACTTGAATAATCTAGGGTATTAATGTGCTTGGCGTGTTTTCATTTGTGTGAAACCCATGCATTATCCCTTCAAATCCAAAATCAAAATCTTGAAAAATCCAAAAGTCCCCTCAAGTTAAAGATTGAAACCCCTCAAAATCCCAATCTTGAATCAAATCCCTACACGCTCATCTCACAGGACATCCATTCATCCAAATCCGAATCAAGTCAAGCCCAATCTAATCCATAATCCATTCAATCCTAATCAAATCCACATCACAAATTGACTCAATCTTAATCAAATCCCATCCCAACTCTAATAATCTCAAAATCCAATCACCAAATCATCTCAGCCTAATCCAATTCAAATTCCACATCAAAAATCAACTTAATCTTAATCAAATCCCAATCCCAACTCCAATCATCCTAATCCTAATCAAATCCTTCCCACCCCATCAAACATCAAACCCACTAACATCAAGGGTCATTGACCTTATCCCTCAAATCCTAAATCCTAAGTCAAGCATCCTCCCAAACCATAATCCATCACCCACCAAGTACTCCTTGAAATCAAAAAGCCAAATCCATCAATCATCCCCATCAACTCTTATCAGATCAATCAATCATCCACACTCAAAACCCAAATCCAACCCATTACCCAAATCAAAATAAACTCAATCCTTATCCCATTCAAACCCTCTTCAAATAATCCCAAATCCAAACCTATTTAATCCTAATCCAATCCAATCTCAGTCCAATCATCTCTAGATCAAATCATCCACACCCAAAATCAAATCCAAAATCCCAAATCTTTCAAACTCAAGGCCAATCTTAAGGTCCAAGCCTTCAAAATCTAAAACCATCACCTAAGAATCATCAACTCATCTAACACCAAATCCAAAATCAACTCAATCACAATCCAATCCCAATCAATCAAATAAATCCTAATCCTAATCCACTCCAATCCCAATCTTAATCACACTGCTCATCACTTCATCTAATCCAAAATCAACTCAATCACAATCCAAACCCCATCAAGTTTAATCCAATCCAAATTTTTAAAATAAAATCTTAATCAAACCCAAATCCATTCATACAAACCCTAATCCCCACCAATCCCAATCTAATCCCAATCTAATCCCAATATTAATCAAACCCCCTCAACAAAAACCAAAATCCTCTCAAGTCCAATCCTAATCCAAATCACACCATCATCCAATCAATCACCTAATCCAAGGTCTTACAATCTATCCCACTTCAAATCAAAACTCAACCCAATAATCTAAATCCAAATTCATATATCATCCAATCAAATCCTTAATCCAAATCCCATCTAAATATTGTCAAAATCAAAATCCAACCAATTACCTAATCCTAATACAAAACCACGTCTAATCCCCAATTCATATTGAATCAACTCCACTCCAATACAAATTGTTAATCACATATCAATCAATTTTCATCCAACCAATCCTAATCAAATCCAATCCCAAATCAAATCATCTTGCATCCTAATCTCATCCTAATCAATCCCACCAAACCTTACTCAACCCTTCATCCAAAGTCCATCATCCTTCGATAAACCCAAATAAACAATCAAAATCTTAAAATCCTCAGTCACAAAATCATCCATTATAAAATCACAATTATTTAAGGACCTAAATCCATTCAACCCCATCAACTATCAATTCAACCATCATCCAGGCTCCTTGACCTAATCCCTCAAATCCTAAATCCTAAGTCAAGCATCATTAGACATCGAAATCCATCACCCATAAATCAAATCTCAATCCAACTTAACAATCATCAACCAATCAAACATCAAAGGGTCATTTCCCTAATCCAAATCCAACCAGGCATCAAGTGTCACATATCCTTGACCTTGATAAATCCAACCAAGCATCAAGTGTCATGCATCCTTGACCTTGAATAGTCCAAACATCAATTTACCTAATCCCTCCTATTTTTTTTGATATTAAAGCAAATCTTAAGGTCCAAGCCTTAGCATTCTAAATCCATCAAATCCATCCATCATACCACATCATCAAATCTCATCAAAAATTCTCATCAAAATCATGAATCCATTTTATTTTAATGAGTCCCCTCCTCAAAACCAATATCAACATCCCTTTTATAATGAGGATGATGAGGATAGTCTTGTTGATTGAGATGAATATCCCATTGATCCCCTTGATGAGATTATTGCAATCAAGCTTTATATAAGCTATACTTTCCAAATCATGCATAATCAAGATCCTTTTGACCAAGAACTAGCTAGCACTAGCTATCCTACACATCCTAAACACATCTATTTGTCATCCCCATGGTACCTTTGATAAGGGAAACACCACTCTAGCCTCCACCTCCTATCCAAATCCTTTATCCTTACAATCCCACTCATCCCATCAATCCAACCATCAATCAATTCAAACATCCAATCCACAATCTACTCCTACCACATCTAAGTTATCCTTTATAAAATTTCTCCAAGGACTCCTAGAAAAGGATCTTAAGAAAAATCATAAAAACAACATTATGGAGTCATGCTAGCCTAGTAACCCAATGCTATCCAAGTGCGTCGTTGATGATGTCATCCTCCATGCAACACCTAACCCAATACCCATCAAATCCACAATTCATAAACATAAAAAATCCCTTATCCATTTATTGCACAACTAGAGGATTCCTCCTGTGCACTAACCAAAGCTAAATGCCACTCCTCCATGACATCATCCAAACAAATCTAGCTATGTCAAGAGTTTGTTCCAAAGCATACCCAAACATCTCCCCAATCCAATCAAGATCCAAGAACGCCATCTAACCCCTTTCACGATCCCCTACTATCCCTTATTGACCCCATCCCCAAACCATCACCCTATCACTTTGGTCACATTACCTTTATCTGTGGTGGTTCTCTCACAATAGAAACACAAATTACATCCACCACCAATCCCTCCCCACCTAACATTAGATTCACATCTTGTTACTAAAAAATAAGCATCCCAAATTGCAAACCAAATGCTGCAAAACATAAAATATCAAGGCAAAGGATTAGGACTTCATGAGCAAGGAATCTTGGAGCTCGTACATATCAAAGAAAATCCACAATTGTAGGACCTTGTCTAATCTCAAGGAAAATAATCTAAAATAGTTGGTACCACCTTTGTGCCCTCTAAGGAAGCTTCTTATAACCTTAAAACTAGTGCATCCCACCACTCCCACAAAAAGTTTGCTACCATCCCCCCTCCATTCACCTATAATCCTTTCATTGACACTCCCATCCCTATCACCACCCTTAACCACCCATCACCTATTTAATCCCTAATCAAGACCAACACATGCACACATCATTGGACCTATTCCAAAATGATAAAGCCATCACAAAACCCATGGGATTCCAAGATAATATATCCTCATATGAAGCAAAGGATCCATAAAAATCTAAGGACTGTCATGCCATAAAGCATCTATATGCAAAATCAAATCAAAATAGATCCAAAAGGCCACCTAAACCCACAAATCAAAAAGGAAGAAAAAATAAGTTAGGTCCCCAAATAAAAAGAAGCAATGAATATAAGAGAAGCATCCCAATTTGCATCTCCAAAATTACAATCCCCTCCCATCTCCAAATCCCACACTCCATCAACAAATACCAAATCCTATACTCCATCCACAAATCCCAAATCCTGTACCCCACCAAGAAATCCCACATCCCAACATCCCCATCCTCAACATCCCAAGTTCAATTGGGTCCCTAAATCCCAAAATTAGCAATTCCAAAATCCCCCATCCTAATCCCAACATCAGTAATCCACCAATCCCCTATCTCGATCCCATAAACAAACATCCAAACATCCAACCATCTCTATGCATCCCAAATCACCATCATCTAAAATCCCATCTCAAAATCAAAAGCTTCAAACTACAACATGGTGCATATAAATGTTGGTCTTGGTTCCCCTTGACTCAAGGGATTCTCTCACACCTCCATTACCCAATCCTATCATAACCAAAACCATTACCCAACATATACCCACCATCGTATCCCTTTAATCCACACTTTTGCTTAATCCCATCCATCCTCCATCCACCCTTCCTTCCATCCCATTAGCCTTGGCAGTATCCTCTACACATCAAAGCTATGATGGTACCATGTTTATACTTTGGAGAAGCCCACTTAGCGATCAACAAGGTTTCTACCAACATCTAAACATGATGACAACCAACATGGTCCATGTGAAGTAGTTATTTAGCATGAGATACTATCAACTCATCATGGAAATGGATGCTTGAATCCGAATCCATCCATCCATCCTAATCCTAAACCGAATCCAAATCCACCCATCCCATATCCAAATCCATCCATCCACACCATTCCAAAAATTATTGCTATGTGATATAGTCCTTGGAGATCCCATCCAGAAACCTCCCATCACATCCACTATCCACAATCCCTCAATCATCCTATCCAATCCTCAATTCATCCTTAGATATAGGCTTGGTTTTTCCTTGTCATTGGTTCCAAGCAAAAGGATACCCAAATGCAATCTAATACAATGATCCCAAGAAATCCCATAACAGTCCATCCTAGTGCAAGAAATCCTAATTCGTTTAAATCTTGCCAAGCAATCTATGCCAATCATCCAAGCGCATCCATCGGTCTTGTTCCCAATCTGGTTGCAAGCCTTAATCATCTCTAATGAAATCGTCATCAGGATATATCCGTGTGAGAAAAATTGGAATTATCAAGATCAAGCAATATAACTAAAAACCCAATCCTACAACCTTCAAAGAATATATCAAAGATAATAACAATAATTCAAAACTAAAGAATATTATCATCCGTGATTGTATTTATCCCTTGGTTTTATGTGGATTACTCTTTACTATGCATAACCATGGTTGCAACAAGTGAGGATAGGTGGATGATGTGCTCAAAAGTATGTAATGTGCTCAATGATGTGATAGCTCAAAGCACTCTAAGAATGCCCAAAGCTTAATGATCGTGGAGGGTTTGTGAAGAGATGAATGGGGGTATATAGATTTCAGGGAAGATCGATCAACGGTGGAGGAAATTCAATGATATCAACAGATGAGATGAGTTGAGAAGACATGAAGGAATGTGCACACAACATGTGTCTATGAATAAAGTTGTTCTATTGATTTAATTGCTTTCATGACTAAAGATAAGATTGATTTCATAAAAATAGAATGCTTTTCCTATTTTATGAATTGATTGATAAAAAAGAATGTTTTAAAGCCAATTAAATCAACTTTTATTTTGCTTTTGAATAAAATTAAATAATAAAATTATTTAATTTGTGTGCATGTAGGAAAAAGATATTTTTAGAAGATTTGAAAGATAAAAACAAATTAAATAAATAAATCTATTTAATTTATTTTGCATGATGGAAGAAAATAAGATAATAAATAAAATATTGATTTTATTTATTTAGAAGATATTGGAGAAGTCAATTTAAATAAATTGGAATAATTTATTTAAATTTAGAACAATAATTAACTAATTAAATAATTAAAATTATTTAATTATTTGTGGATAAGATGAATTAGGACGATGAATTAATTAAATAATTAATTTATTTAATTAATGGAGGAATAGAAGAATAAGTGGTGAATTTGATGAATGTAATGAAATTAATTAAATAAATAGAATTTATTCAATTAATGTTGGATTTAGGGGAATTAGAAGAAAGGATAAAATTAATTAAATAATTAGATTATTTAATTAACTTTGGAATGCAAGTGTGTTAGATGAATTTGATGTATGCAAGGTGAATAATGCCAAGGTCATTTTTAGGTGTCTACATTTTGCCCCTCTTTGAGACAATGCGCTTCAAAGCGTTGTTTCAAAGACAATACTGATGATGGTGTGATTTTACAGCTATGCCCTAGTATAACTGGTGTATGATGCTCCCTCGAGAGGAAAACCAGGAAAATGGTAGAAAGACTAGGTTGAATCGCGACAAGAAGGACAAGATATCAATGTGACATAAAAAGGCTAAGCAGGGCTAGATTGGAAGTTGGAGGTTGACACGATGAAGAAATAGGGCTGACACGAAGAAAAACTGGTAAATGGGAAGGAAGAGTTAGGATTGGAGGTCTATAAGTAGGGCCCAAGGGGTCACTTTCAACTCATTTGTATCCTCAGACTTTAGAAATCCTTGTCTTCTAGTGCTTAGGAGTTTTTAGAGCTTTAGAGTAGACATTCAAAGTAGAGATGGCGGGTATTCCACTTCACGAGCACCGAGGCAAGCGTGTCAGGACCTACAGATGACCAGTGGGGGCTCCAGCACTGGTATGTAGTTCAAAACTTGACTTTAGGTGCATTTATTAGGCTCATTAATGAGATTAGGAAAATAGTGTGACCAAAAGCGATTCAAGATAAAAAATGCGCTTATGGCTAGTTTTGATGCACCTTTGCAAAAAGGCTCACTTATGGTTGACACAACTGTGCCTTTGGCAATAATGTGTCACTTTTGGTTAAAAATAAAGTTTTTAGGATGTGAGTCACCTTTGGTCTAAAAATGTGCCTCTAACACGTAGAAATGCGCCTTTACAAAAAGTCATCGCAATTGGTCAACAGTGATGCGCCTTTGAAAAAGGTGGCACTTTTGGTCATGAGAATAAAAACCAAGTCACTTTTGGCTTATAGTGATGCACATTTGGCAGGCAGAAATGCACCTTAGGTAGATAGTAACACACTTTTGGATGAGTCAGTGGAATATTAGGTGTTACAAGTTTTCTTGTTTGGATGCAGGTTGTTTTATCACCATTGATATCTAGGGAACGATACCCGTGTGATATAGATCTAGTGGCAGAGTTGAATGATGAGGAGCATATTTTTATAGAGGTCATGGGTTATGGTTTGCAACCCACATTACTCCAGTTCATGCACACTTGTCATTGATGGCATTAGTGGAGCAGTGGCATAGTGAGCACAACTCTTTTCATTTATTGACAGGAGAGGCCACCATCACTTTGGAGGATGTCTAGCGCATACTGCGGATTGTGATCTGCGGAGCCCGTGTGGACTATGACATAGAGTAGGGTGAGCTTGCATTGAGGAGGTTATTCATGACCCCTGATTTGGGTATAGAGGACCATGAGATTGGGATGTGGCAGATGAGGAGACTGTGTGACAAGATCCAGTGGGTAGTTATTGCAGTGATTGGGGGAGTGCTAGTTCTTGACAAGTGCGCTCGTGGTTTCTTGATTGGATGGGGCCCCATATTAGAGGGGATGTTCACTTATGGCACTAGATATGCATGGGGGGCTTGTGTTATGGGCCAACTTTATCATGATTTACACGATGTCACTTATAGATTTGGGATGAGTCTTTCGACAGGTGTGATCTTGCTGCATGTTTAGGCTTGGGAGCACATTGGTGTTACCAGGCCGATCTCCCCACGATAGAGAGTAATGGGACAACCATTTTTTCATCTTTATGATGGGTATTTGACACAGAGACAACTAGATGCTTTGATGTATTGGAGATGATAACTAGATGAGTTGGACACATTCATTTGGAGGCCCTGGCGAGATTGTGAGAGATGTGAGGATGATGTTGAGCAGCTGGTGTATTGCCGATAGGGTAGGTATCTTTTTGGTAGGACTATCTATGTGATCAAGAGTTACCTTCCTGAGAGGGTATTGAGATAATTTGGATTGCCACGGCCAAATCCAGTGGGTGATGCTATATTTGCATGCACACAGAGGGAGATCAGGGCATGGGGGCCAGAGATAGTTGTAGGCACAACTTTAGTAGAGTTAAGAGAAATTGCCCCAGTGGCATGGCAATGGATCTTGGGTGAGGTGGATGTAGGCACCATGCCTGAGTATGATGCATACTGGTTGTAACACAGGCCCATGTGGTTGACTATACCAGGTGCTGTTGGAGAGATAACAACTAGGGGTCATGCACCTTGGAGGGTATGAAGGTAGAGATGGGTATAGGTGGAGACTGCTAAGCAGGATCCAACACAAGATACACCCTAGGGTTCAGGATAGCAGGATGTGCAGATGGGGAAGGATGCCAGATAGATAGCACCACAGGGAGAGATAAATCTAGAGCGCCTCTAGAGGCTACTACAGGTAGAGATTGCATGTCGTAACCACATAGAGTTGTGGTATGGGTGGATGAGGCAGGCAAGAGACGCCGTGAGGCTAGAGATGCGATATGCATAGGTGCAGTTGCAGGGACAGGGAGCAGATGATGGGGCAGTAGCTCAGTTGACTGCATAGTGAGATGTTGCTGTGTAGGTGACACAAAGAGTTGACGTATCCTTGTCGAGGATGACGATTGAGAGAGATACTACTTGAGTTGGACTAGGTATAGACCAGGCCAGTGTTATACTGGTGGGAGAGTTGACACATGTTCAGGGAGAGTTGAACATTACCATATGCGAGGCCGAGTACTATAAAGGGCTCTACTATGCTGTAGTACCTGCCAAGCAACAATAGACTACTTTTAAAGAGAGAAGTAGATCAGAGGCATCCTCCTTAAGAAGATCAGGTCATTCAGAACACTTTGTCATGGGCCCTCCAGCTACACCATCAGGAGGGCCACCACCTAGTATAGGTAGGGCTCAGGAATAGCACTCCACAGGGAGTTCTGGCCACACTCGGTGATAGACACAACTATTATAATCTATATGATGTATCATTTTGTATCATGGATGTATCTATTGAGACTATGATGCCTACGGGCTTTTGATGTATATTTGGATGGCTCTTTGATAGCCTTGCTATACTATATTGATCCATGATTTTTGATATATATGATGAGACACTTATATTTTGATGACCCATATGAGAGGTACATGATGTGCTATTGATGTTCTATTGATGAGTTATGATATCATGCTTAGGGATGTGTATACTTATGGTGATGACATGATGTTTTGCTTACATATGCTATCGATGAATATGGATGTTTATATGCTTAGGATTATGTATATATTCTTATAAATGTTATGGGATGGATGACATATACTAGGATGATGGACTTATGTTATGGTGTATGGTTCTATGGATGATGTTTTATGCTTATAGATGTATGGATGTAATGACATGTACTATGATCCTGGATTTATATGATGTATATAATCTAGATGATTATGATGTCTAACATGCATGGTGTTTGTAGAATTTGAAGAAGATGAAGGTGATATTAGCCTGGATAGAGGAAATGATGATGCTAGAGTATAGGAAATGATGATGCTAGAGTAGAGAAAATATTAATTGATCGATTTGTATGAAAGCTATAGTTTTATTAGGATATATGGATAGATGGATGGATGGATAATTGTTGCAATGGTTATGCCTTAAATATATAAAGAGAAATCCTTATTTTTGATATAGCATATGGATATTATGCACTAGGGTATATAAGACCAAGGTGACGATGTATCCAATGCATAGGACGCTGACTCTTGAAACAAATGGTTTGAACATATATCTACTAGACATAATAGAACCTTGTTTGGATATGTGAATAGAAAATAATCTTAGCGTAGAATAATATTAATACACATAAGGCCTTTTAGGACCTTGGATACAAAAGTTATTGATATGCAAGATGCTAATTCCAACACTGACAAGATAACTATTAGCCATAGTAATATAATAAGAACATCCCACAAACACAACATACGAAAGTAAATGACTATGCCCCAATCCATGTTGTATCACGACATACCAAGATATAGAAAGATCAAGGTAATCTTGAGTAGGTATTAGAAAGGAACAAAAGATAAACCAAAAGAAATTGACCAACTGATAAAACAAATAACACAACCATCATATTCTCTTGCCAAAGAGGGTGCTCAAGATAGATTAAGCCTTATTCTAGGAAAGATGTATCCATTAAAGTCTTTTGTTGTTTGGATAGATGGATTGTAGTAGATGTGGCAAGCAGTATGCAGACAAGTGGCATTACTCTAGGAGTAGTCTTTTGCTTCTGACTTGATAAGTACTTGGGCTTTTAAAGGATGCATAGTTCATTTTTTGCTTGAGTTATTCAAGTCAAGGTGGTAGGTGAATGGGATGGATGAAGTGAGAGCTTGAAATTTATTATGGATTGGGATGGAATGGTTGTATCGCATGTGCCTAAGTACTGGATACTTCCTTCGTATTCCATACTGCCTACATACCCTATATCCACGGGATCAAGGCACATTACGATGATGATGATGATGATATGTAGTTCTAGTTGGTGTTGATGATGTGGGATGATTTAGGATGATGAGTTGATGATTGTTTTTGGGTTTTTGTGGTTTTTCTACTATTTTTGGGATGTTATGGATATTTTGATTTTTTTTGGATTTTCTAAACGTTTTTGTATTTTGACGATGTTTTGTTGTACAAGGATCCATTCCTAGAGCTAGGTTAAGGAAACATGCCCCCATTCAGGTAGAAGTTTTATTATGGAGAACAATGGATGAACTGACCATGAATGATACTAATGGATGACAACTTACACCGACAATTTCCAAGCCATGATAGATGGGAAAGTGGAAATGTATAGGTCAATAGTTTTATTATGGATGAATGGGAATTTATGGAATGAGATGGAATTATATGGATGTAAGACTTATAAGATGGTGGGTGCTAACTCTACACATAGTGCCTATTTTCGAGGTTTTCACTATGGTACTTATCCAAGGTGCCTGTTTACTAGGTTTTTGCTAGAGGATGGATTATTGTATTTTTTGTTTTGTCTATTTTTTCTATTTTTTTGGATTCTTCTATTTTTTTAATTTTTTGTATTTTTCTAGGGATACTCTGAGGATCAAGCATAGAACTTCTTAAGATGAACACTATTGATGGGTTCATCTAGAGGAATTTCTTCAGGTGTTGACAAAGTGTAAGCTCCTGATCCATAAATTGCCATGACAAGAAAAGAACCCAACCAATTAGGCTCAAACTTGCCCTTCTTGTCTTGATCTTGCTGGTTTCTCTAATTTTCCTTAAGTACAAGATCACCTACTTGAAACCTTATTTCCTTGATCTTCTTGTTATAGTTATGACGAAGGCGATTTTGATATACTTGAAGATGATTAAGTGTTGTGAGACACCTTTCATCCAGTAACTCTAGCTCATGCATCCTAGAAATTATGTACTCCTCTTCATCTATAAGATGCTGCATAGATACTCTAAGAGATGGGATCTCGACCTCAATAGGTAAAATGACCTTGGTGCCATAAACTAAAGCATACGGGGTAGCACTAGTTGGAGTTATGATACTAGTGCGGTAGGCCCATAAGGTGTAATTGAGCTGTAAATACCAATCACGACCAACTTCATTGACTATTTTCTTTAGGATTTTTAATATGGTTTTGTTTGAAGCCTCAGCTTGGCCGTTACTCTATGGATAGTATGGGGTAGAGAAGTGGTGTTGGATATGGTATTGGGTGCACAAGGCATGGACATCTTGGTTTTTGAATGGTTTACCATTATCAGTGACTATAACTTGGGGAATACCATACTGACAAATGATATAGTTCAAGATAAACTTGGATATTTGTTTTCAAGTGATATAGGTCATGGGAATAGCTTCTACCCACTTTGTGAAGTACTCAGTGGCAGTAATGATAAACTTATGGCCATTGGAGGAAGATGGATGGATTTTGCCTACGAGGTCAAGTCCCCACTGTGAAAACAACCATGGAGTAGTAACATGTTGCAGCTGATGTGCTGGTGCATGAATGAGGTCTCCATGTTGTTGGAACTATAAACATTTCTTGGCAAATTGATATGCATCTTGTTCCATAGTAGACCAGTAGTATCCGATACAGAGCAACTTCTTAGCTAGGTTAGGACCAGTGGAATGTGATCCATAGACACCTTCGTGTATGTCTCGTAAAGCAATGTTGGCTTCTTCCAAGTTAAGACATCTAAGGAGGATACCATTGAGACTCCTTCTATATAGTGTGTCACCAAGGATAGTAAAATGAGAGGCTCGACGGATGAAGGTTTTGTGTTGGGTAGATGTAAGGTTTGATGGGAAAGTGTTATCATGGAGATAGTTGTAGATATCTTGGTACCAAGGTGAATTGGGACCAACAAGTTCGTAAATAATTTCTATAGGTGGAACATCAACAACTGGTATTAACAATTGCTCAACCAAGAATTCACAACACTGAGTGTTGGAAGGCATATCCAAGAGGGATCCAATAGTAGCCATAGCATTAACTGCCTTGTTATTCAATCTATAGATTTTCTCAAAAGAGATGGTAGAAAAGTGTTGCTTGTAGTCATCAACCATTCTTTTGTAGGGCATCAACTTGTCACCTTTTGTTTGGTACACTCATATGTGACTTGTCTAATGACTAGTTGAGAATCTCCATAAACTTGTAATTATTTTATGTTGGACATTGAATAGCTATGAGAAGACCTGTAAGAAAAGAATCATACTTAGCAATATTGTTGGTACAACGAAAAGATAGCTGATATAACTTTGGAATGCAATCACCTTATAGTGTGATAAAAAGGATGTCAGCTCCTGAGTCATGTTGGGTATAGGAACCACCAAAGTATAGCTTCCATTCAACCAAGGTAGAAAGATTGAAGATCCCTTCATCTGGAAAGTCAGAAAACATAGGATTTGTCTTTGTCATAGGAGCTTCTACTAGTTGATCTGCGATTACTTGTCCTTTGATAGCCTTTCGATCAACATACTCTATATCAAACTCACTCAGAATCATGATCACTTAGCTAGTCTACCTATAAGAGCTGCTTTGGAGAGAAGGTATTTCAAAGGATCTATCTTTGATATAAGTTTGGTTTGTTGGTTTAACATATAGTGTCACAACTTTTGTGAAGCAAACTCTACTGCTAGACATGCTTGCTCCATGGGCGTATAATTAAGCTCATATCCAACCAAGGTGTGACTGATATAATAAATAGTTTGTTCTTTTTTGGAATCATCATGTTGTGCTAGGAGAGCACCTAATGCTGTTGATGTGGTAGAGATATATAATAACAAAGTTCTATCTGAAACTGGTGGCACCAAAATTGGAGGTGTAGCTAGATATTCCTTGAGTTGATCAAATGCTTGTTGACACTTACTATCTCATTTGAATGATACATCCTTTCAGAGCAAGTGTAGAAATGGTTGACATTTATTTGCTAGCTGTGATATGAACCATCTATTGGACTGCAATTTCCCTTGAAGACTTTTGAGTTGTTTGAGATTAGAAGGTGGAGACATCTCAACTATAGATTTGACTTTAGCGGGGTCTACTTCAATTCCTCTACGAGATACAATGTACCCTTCCCCAAAGTAACACCAAGATACATTTCTTAGGATTGAGTCTGACTTGATACTACTCTAATCTGTCAAATATTTTCCCAAGAACCTGTAAGTGACTTGTCCTAGTAACTAATTTACCCAATAGGTCATCCACATAGTCTTCCATAATGGTATGAAAAAGGTCATGAAATATCACTGTCATAGCTCTCTGATATGTGACTCCTGCATTACTTAGACCAAAAGGCATGACTTGCCAACAATAGGTACCCCAAGGATAGGTAAAAGTTGTTTTATGTTGGTCTTCTGGTGCTATGATAATCTAATTATATCCAGAGAAACCATCCATTAGGGAAAGCATCTCATGACCTGCTGTCAAATCTACAATGATGTCTATATTTTGCAATGGAAAGTCATTTTTAGGACAAGCTTTGTTTAAATCTCTGAAGTCTGTACAAATGTGGATGCTCCCAGTGACTTTGGAAATAGGTACCAAGTTTGAAACCTACTTTGGATAATCAATAGGGTGTATGAACTTCACATCTAGCAATTTCTGAAGCTCTTCTTTTACCAATAGTGCTATTTGTGGATACATCTTACAAAGATTTTGTTTGACTAGCTTGGCATTTGGAAATACTGCTAAATGATGAACCATTAGTGAAGAATCCAACCTAGGCATGTCTGCATATGACCAAGCGAAGTTGACTATCCTTTTCATGAATAATTTTGTGAAATCTTTCCTCTCCTATTCTGAAAGAGAATCTACTAGAAATGTGGACTTGGGGTTCTGAGTTGTGCCTAGATTCATCTCTTGTGATTTTTCAATCAATAGTGAAGACTTTTCTTGATACTTTGTAGGTAAGGGAAGGTCAAATCCTCCATCCTCAGGTTCCTCAGAGAGGTTTTTACCCTTGGATACATCCTTTATTTTTACTTTTTATAATTAGAAGGTGCCACATTGTGGTTTTCATCTGGGGATCTATTTATTTTATTTTTCACTTTTGTGACTAGAGGATTTGGCATTTTCACCAAAGTATGCTCCTTGATCTAAGTCCATGACAAACCCAGCTTTATGATCACCAAGTGGTATACCATCCCGGAGTCCCATGAATTCTGCAATAGCCTCATCATTTTGAAAGATGACAAGAACAAGGGCTTCTTGTTGGTCTCAATCAATAAGGTTAGAGTATATGAGTGGGAGGTTTCGAGTTTGATGCAGGAGCATCCGAAAGAATTCAAGATAGTTGAGACAGTTGACAATTAAGTTGCAGATTGTAGAGAGAACGACCTTAGGGAATTCCACGTTTTACCACATTTGAGAATTAGAGGCTACAGAGCTGGACTTAACATCTAGACTTAGTAATCTATGACATATCTAAAATTTAGATCATTTGGCTTTGATTCTGGAGAGATATCACTATCAGAAGTTTGCCTATTTTTGCATGTTTGATAGAGCAAAGTCGATTGTGTTCAGTGGAGTCTAAATCAGCTTGCGGAGCAAATTCGTGACTTGCAGAGGAAAAAGGAACATTATGCAATGTAGTATAAAACCTAGATGACCTTCATGGAGATCCGTATGAAGTTTTATGTACCTATAGAGTAATGCCTTATGTTTAGGCCCGACCTATTTTGTGTACGTTACCCTAACTAGCCGTTGCAATTAGGCTAACTTGATAATGATTTGAAAGCTTGTGGAGGATATAAATAAGAGCTAAAGAATTGTTTCTAAGCAGTGATCAAGAGCACGAAGATAAGGAGCAAGATCTTAAGTTTTTTTGATCCGAATGAGTAGCAGAATAGAGTAGAAGGCAGAGGAGGAAGTAGAAGAAGTTGCAGGGTAAAGAATTGAGGAGCAGATGAAGGAACTCATGGAAGGATATTGTTGTATGAATCTTTTGTAATCCTTGGGCTGTGACCTAGCATCTGTAAAGCCCTTGAGGCATGTGTAATTCAATTTGAAGTTATAATAAAAGAGGGATGAGCTTTGAAGGTTGGGTTTTTCCCTGTTAGGGTTTTCCCAAGATAAATCTTGTGTTATGTGTTCATGAATATCTTTATCTTTCTGTTGATTAGCTGTTAGCTTCCATTGCATATCCATTATGATCATGGTGTTAATTAATTAAGGATGCAAGGTTGGACAGTCCCTCACCAGACCCTCCTATTCAAATCTGTTGGGCTAGTTGCGAATCTGATAGTGTTATGCGAAACCCTAGAAGTAACAAGTGTCATTGCAGAAGAGAGATCAAGGCAAGAACAATTTGGTAATCTTTTCAAATTAAGTTGTTTATCTAATTTGTTTCAGATGGGGAAGATTGGAAAAAGGATGAAGAAAGAAAATGAAACCCTAATGTGCGAAAAGGACATTTTAGAAGAAAAATTGTCTGAAATCAAGAAGTGTAATTCAGAATTGTTGGAGAAGATGAAAGATCTAGGAGTAGACAAGTTTGATGCCCTTGAAGAAGAACTAAAAAATGTAAAAAGAAGAAATGAAGACCTAGAAGCAGAGCTGAAACTGTTTGAGGATGTTGAAAAGAAATTTGCAGAACTAGAAGAAGGATTTAAGTTGTTTTATAAGGTTGAACAGAGGGACAGAGATCTAGAAGATAGTTTGGAAGAATTTAAAAAGGAGTATTGTTTGCAAAAAAGTGAAATATCAGAATTAAAAGAGTAGAAAGATCAGTTAGAACAGTCACTTGTAGCATGTAGAGAAGAGAATGAAAATCTGAAATCTAAGCCTGAATTTTGTGATGTTTCTTGTGATACTAATAATTTGTGTGATGATGCAAAAGTTTCTTTAGACAATGAAATTAAAGATGATAGTGTGACAAAACCTAGAGTTGTTTGTGATGGTATTGGTTTCAAAATCATGCAAAGAATGGGATATGAAGGACAAAGATTGGGAAAACATCAACAAGGAATTATAGAACCTATTGAACCAGTAATAATATCAAGAAGTGAAATCCTTGGATATGATAGAGGTAAGGATGTTATTGCAAGTTCAAACAAATCAAATTAGGGAAGAAGAGGTATGTATTGTTCACATCGTAATAGACATGGGCATGAAAAGGAAATGTGTTGTGATCTATACCCTTGTAAGTTTTGTGGATTAAGGAATCATTCTGAAAGGATGTGTTGGGATAAAATGAGGAGGAGAAAACCTATGGCAGGTTGTATATAGAAGAATTATGGATGGATTGATGGATAGGAATGGAAACATGTTGCTTCTATGTTTAGAGGGAGGTATAGACTGAAATATTCATGTGTTGGAGAAAGAAGACCTTATGCGGAACAGAGAAAGGACAATAATTCATTCTATAGAGGGAGAAATGACAGGAGTCATAATTCTTATCACAGTGAAGGATACAGAAGAGATGAAAGAGGATTTGATAGAAGACCATTTAGAGGAACCTATTTTCAAGTTTGGAGGAGGAAAGAATCAAGCAGTGAAAGTCAACAAGAGCCTATTACCAAAGAAGTTAATAATACAGAGACAGTTTATGTAGAAGAAGAAGAGCCTATTGATACAAAGGTAGTTTATGTAGAGGAAGAGGAACCTTTTGAGACATCAGATTTGATAGAGAAACTAGAAGAAGGCACGAAGCATTAATCTTGAGAAGAATTTTGTTATAGACTAATCCCCTGAAACAGTGCAAGAGAAAGTTTGTGCAAGATCATAAGAGGAAGCAGTGCAAGATAAAGTTGTGTGAACAAATGTGAATCATAGAAGAGAAGATCATGTGGCAGAGAAAGAGGGAATGACAAGATATTCTACCAGTGGAGAAAGTTTGTGTACCAGAGTAAAGCAAATGTGGATAATGAAACAGAGAAAAGTATTGAAGCAGTATATGCAGAGCAGAAAATGTAAGATTCTGAGGTGTGTGAGAGAAATTGTATCTGAGATCAGGATTGGAAAGTGTTGTAGGGAAGTTCAAGAAGTGTATTGATTGGATTAGAAAGTAACTTGATTGTTCCAGAGGATGCATGAATGAATTTGATCGAAACAAACATTGATCTTGAGGCAACTTGTAGAGAAGACTTGCTCAGATCGCTGATCATTGAGGCAGTGCAAGGCTTGCATGTAGACTTCTGAACCTAGACCATGAAAAGATGATGAACCTGAGGTAGTTTTATAGGGTGGACTTGAATAGATTGCTGACCTTGAGGCAGTTGCAAGTACCTGAAAATAGATCGCTAAATCTAGATTACTTTTGAGGCAGTTTTGCAGTGTGGACTTGCACAGATCGCCGACCTTGAGGCAGTTGCAAGTACCTGTGAACAAATCATCATACTTATTAGATTTTGACATAATACAGACCAAAGTGAAGAGGCTCACTTTTCAAATAACCCCGAGAGTCTGATGCAGGAGCATCTAGAAGAATTCAAGACAATTGAGATAGTTGACAGTAAAATTACAGATTACAGAGAGAGCAACCTTGGAGAATTCTACGTTTTACCGCATTTGAGAATTAGAGGTTGCAGAGCTAGACTTAATATCTAGACTTAGTAATCTACGACATATCCAAAATTTAGATCATTTGGCTTGGATTCTGGAGAGATATCGCTATTAGAAGTTTGCCTATTTTTGCATGTTTGATAGAGCAGAGCCGACTGTGTTCAATGGAGTCTAAATCAGCTTGCGGAGCAAATTCGTGACTTGTGGAGCAAAAAGGAACATTATGCAATGTAGTATAGGACCTATCCAACCTTCATGAAGATCCACGCAAAGTTCTATGTACCTACAGAGCAATGCCTTATGTTTAGGCCCGACCTATTTTGTGTACACGTTACCCTAACTAGCCGTTGCAATTAGGCCGACTTGATAATGATTTGAAAGCTTGCAGAGGATATAAATAAGAGATAAAGGATTGTTTCTAAGTAGTGATCAATAGTACAAAGATAAGGAGCAAGATCTTAAGTTATTTTGACCTGAATGAGTAGCAGAATAGAGTAGAAGGTAGAGTAGGAAGCAAAAGAAGTTGCAAGGTAAAGAATTGAGGAGAAGATGAAGGAACTCATGGAAGGATATTGTTGTATGAATCTTTTGTAATCCCTAGGCGGCAGCCTAGCATCTATAAAGCCCTTGAGGCATGTGTAATTCAATTTGAAGTTATAATATAAGAGGGATGAGCTTTGAAGGCTGGGTTTTTCCCTGTTAGGGTTTTCCCAGGATAAATCTTGTGTTATGTGTTCATGAATATCTTTATCTTTCTGTTGATTAGAGGTTAGCTTCCATTGCATATCCATTATGATCATGGTGTTAATTAATTAAGGCTGCAAGGTTGGACAGTCCCTCATCGGACCCTCCTACCTTGACTGCATCAAGGAAGGAACTCATGGAAGGATATTGTTGTATGAATCTTTTGTAATCCCTGGGCTATGGCCTAGCATCTGTAAAGCCCTAGAGGCATGTGTAATTCTATTTGAAGTTATAATATAAGAGGGATGGGCTTTGAAGGCTAGGTTTTTCCCTGTTAGGGTTTTTCGAGGATAAATCTTGTGTAATGTGTTCATGAATATCTTTATCTTTCTATTGATTAGCTATTAGCTTCCGTTGCATATCTATTATGATCATTGTGTTAATTAGTTAAGGCTGCAAGGTTGGACAGTCCCTCACCGGACCCTCCTACCTTGACTGCATCAAAGTTTTAGTGTTGGATGTGAGGGATATGGAGGATATCATGAATATTGAGGTCTCTTGGAATAAGTTAGTGAGGTGTAAGGAAGAGTCATTGATAGTATCCTCATTAGAAATCGTAACCGTGGGATAAGCCTTCGCTACCTGGTTGAGGATAAAATTGATGTTTGAGGAACGTGGTACCTCCTTACCATATCCTAAACCATACTTGTTGTTTTTCTAAGTCACAATGATAGGTTCTAAATTCCCTTGTCCATCCATGCCAAGACCACCATGACCTTTGTAACCCATGTTCTTTATAATTTAGAGACCTTTGCTATATTATTCAATAGGTAGTATGACTAGATCTATTTCATCTTGGATAAGCCAAGAGGAGATGTCATCAAGACATTCATCTTATAACAACCCCCATTAAATGAATATTGTTGGATTTGCTTGCAGGGTTACCTTTTTACTTGCTTTTTCTACAGGTGGTTGTCCATATGATTTAGGTGATAAAGGCATTCTTCCCACACAACATGATTTTTGAAGGTTAGACTCACTAAGCCTTGTCTCTTTGTATTGGACATTTATCTTAGGAATGGAGGTATCAGTTGAGGATTTAATCAAGGTTTCTGGATCAATATATGAAGGAGATGGTGGAGCTTCAATGTTATTTGGGATTTGGTTGGTACTCTGATATCGCACTTGCATGGCGTGAGAAAAATCAAAAGGATTTGGGTCTTCAAAGATAGTAATTTCAATACCATTGAAAGGAAATTTGAGGCATTGATGGTATGTGGAAGGAATGGCTTGCATGGTATGGATCCATGGGCGACCTAGGATGATGTTCTAAGGTAGTTCAATGTCCAGTACTTGGCAACAAGTTTCAAATATAGCAGGACCAACCTGAATAGGCAAATGGATCACACCTTCTGACCGATGTTCTACATCATCATAAGCTTTAATAGTGATAGATTGTTTAGGATCAATAACATCCTTAGAGTATCCCAGTTGTCTTAGCAGTTTTAGAGAACAAATGTTCAAGCCAACACCACTATCTATAAGAATATGTTTGATCTTGCGTTGGTGGATGAACACTTCAATATGGAGGGCATCACTGTGGCAAGGGTTTTGAGATGGAAGATCATTTTCAGTAAAGGTCACATGGTATGGTGAGGTAATATCACCTATCATGGCTTGGAATTCTATGACATCAATGTGGTTTGGAATAGACGACTCTTGGAAGACTTTTTCAAGTGCTGCTCTATGTGTGGGTGATGATATGAGGAGATCTAAAATGGATATTGTGTGTTGGGGTCTTTTGTAGATGGTCTAGTCTATCATACTTAAGAGTGTGTATGTATATTAAGTGTTTCCCCATGTAGGGTGACACGAGCATGACAACACAGTCAGGGGTTTTAGCGTTGATGGATAGAGTTGACACAAAACTTTCTTCAAGACGACCTATAATGGAATGATTGGAAGTCCAAGAATTATTGACATTCTTACCTTTGTCGACATTATTTCCTTGACCAAGTGAAGGGAGTGGATCCTTATAGGCATCAAGGTCTTTGTTTGTGGTTTGTTTTGGAGAATCATCAGCAATGACTTCTCCTCTATCTATGAGATTTTGGATGAGATTTTTCAATTTCATGCATCCAGGGGTTTTGTGCCCTTTGACTCTATGGTACTCACAATATTCATTGTCTTTGTACCAAGTGGGTTTGAATTAAGGTTCATCATATGGACGTAGTTTTGGTAACAAGATTAGGCCATTTTGAACAAGTTTCTTTAGGATTGTTTTGATAGGTTCTCCCAAAGGAGTGAATTTCTGACTAGGTAGAAAATCTTATTTTGGTTGCTCCACTAGCATAAAACCACCCACCTTGACCTGTTGGCATCATTGGTTAGGTCCCACGGGGTGATGAACGCAAAATATGGCTCTTGGCACCTTTACACTACATGTCACTGAGGCATTTTGCAAGAATGCATCCGCCATTAGCACGGTCAAATGATGTTGAGTTGGTCAAAACTGAGAGAGGTTATTGTGGAGGGGCCTGACATCCAGTTGTAGGTATAAACAAATCATTCTTAGGTGCCACAAAGTGTGAGAACTACTCCGTCAAAGTTTGGCAATTTTTTGCTCTTAGGTCTCTTAAGAGACTTTACCGGTACACTGTAGCCTGATTCAATTGGGACACTTGGGGAATGATATAGGGCCTCCAATAGCATAATCCCACTCACTTCAACCTGTCAAAACCATTGTTTAGGTCCCATGGGGTGAAGAACGCAAAATATGGCTCTTGGCACCTTTACACTACATGTCACAAAGGCATTTTTTAAGAATGCATCCACCGTTGGCACAGTCAAACGATATTGAGTTGGTCAAAACTGAGAGAGGTTATTGTGAAGGGGCTTGACATCTAGTTTTATCTCAAAATAGATCATTCGTAGGTGCCACAAAGTGTGATAACTACTCCGTCGAAGTTTGACAATTTTTGGCTCTTAGGTCTTTTAAGAGACTTTGCCGATACACTGTAGCCTGATTCGATCGGGACACATGGGGAATGAAAAAAGATCTCCACTAGCATAAACCCACCCACCTTGACCTATCAGCACTGTTGATTAGGTCCCACAGGGTGAGGAACACAAAATATGGCTCTTGGCACCTTTACACTACATGTCACCAAGGCATTTTGCAAGAATGTATCCGCCGTTGGCACGGTTAAACGATGTTGAGTTGGTCAAAATTGAGAGAGGTTATTGTGGAGGGGCTTGACATATAGCTACAGGTCTAAATGGATCATTCATAGGTGCCATGAAGTGCGATAACTACTCCCTCAAAGTCTAGAAATTTTTTGCTCTTAGGTCTCTTAAGAGACTTTGTTAGTACACTATAGCCTAATTCGATCGAGACACTTGGGGAACGAAACAGGGCCTCCACTAGCATAAACCCACCCACCTCAACCTTTTTATGCCATTGGTTAGGTGTCATAGGGTGAAGAACACAAAATATGGCTCTTGGCACCTTTACATTACATGTCACTGAGGCATTTTGCAAGAATGCATCCGCCGTTGGCACGGTCAAACATTGTTGAGTTGGTCAAAACAAAGAGAGGTTATTGTGAAGGGGATTGGTATCTAGCTGTAGGTTTAAACTAATCATTTTTAGGTGCCACAAAGTGTGAGAACTACTCTATCAAAGTCTGGTAATTTTTGGTAGTTAGGTCTCTTAAGAGACTTTGCCGGTACACTGTAGCCTGATTCGATTGGGACACATGGAGAATAAAATAGGGCCTTCACTAGCATAAAACCACCCACCCTAACCTATTAGTATCATTGGTTAGGTCCCATGGGTTAAGAACACAAAATATGGCTCTTGGCACCTTTACAAGTTACATGAGGCATTTTACAAGAATGCATCTGCCATTGGCACGGTCAAAAAATGTTGAGTTGGTAAAAAATGAGAGAGGTTATTGTGGATGGCCCTAACATCTCTCTGTAGGTCTAAACAAATCATTTGCAGGTGCCACAAAGTGTGAGAACTACTCCGTCAAAGTCTGTCAATTTTTTTCTCTTAGGTCTCTTAAGAGACTTTGTCGGTACACCGTAGCCCGATTCGATCGAGACACATGGGGAACAAAACATGGCCTCCACTTGCATAAAAACACCCACCCCAACCTATCAACATCATTGGTTAGGTCCCACAGGGTGAAGAATACAAAATATGGCTCTTGGCATCTTTACACTACATGTCACAGAGTCATTTTCAAGAATGCATTTGTCGTTGGCACAATCAAACGATGTTGAGTTGGTCAAAACCGAGAGAGGTTATTGTGGAGGGGCCTAAAATATAGTTATAGGTCCAAATAGATCATTTGTAGGTGCCACAAAGTGTGAGAAATACTCTGTCAAAGTCTGACAATTTTTGGCTCTTAGGTCTCTTAAGAGACTTTGCCAGTACACTGTAGCCCGATTCGATCGAGACACCTAGGGAACAAAATGGGGCCTCCACTAGCATAAACCCACCCACCCCAACCTGTCAGCACCATCGATTAGGTCCCATAGGATGAAGAATGCAAAATATGGCTCTTGGTACCTTTACACTACATGTCACTGAGGCATTTTGCAAGAATGCATCCGCTATTAGCATGGTCAAACGATGTTGAGTTGGTCAAAACTGAGAGAGGTTATTGTGGAGGGGCCTGACATCTAGTTGTAGGTCCAACTAGATCATTCTTAGGTGCCACAAAGTGCAAGAACTACTCAGTCAAATTCTAGATTTTTTTTGCTCTTAGGTCTTTTAAGAGACTTTGTTGGTACACTGTAGCCCGATTCGATCAAGACACAAGGGGAATGAAACAGGGCCTCCACTAGCATAAACCCACCCACCTCGACCTGTCGGCACCATTAGTTAGGTCCCACGGGGTGAAGAACACAAAATATGGCTCTTGGCACCTTTACACTACATGTCACTAAGGCATTTTGCAAGAAAGAATCCGCCGTTGACACGGTCAAATGATGTTGATTTGGTCAAAACCGAGAGAGGCTATGTGGAGGGACTTGATATCTAGCTATAGGTCCAAATGAGTCATTCGTAGGTGCCATGAAGTGCAAGAACTACTCCATCAAAGTTTGGCAATTTTTTGCTCTTAGGTCTCTTAAGAGACTTTGCTGGTACACTGTAGCCTGATTCGACTGGGAAACCTAGGGAACGAAACAAGGCCTCCACTAGCATAAACCCACACACTTTGACTTGTTGGCACTATCAGTTAGGTCTAAATGCGAATCATGCCAAATGCATCTCTCTCCCTATGTAGTCATCTTCGTCGTCTGCAAGGGCAAAATGTTCACTCCCCCACAAACATTAGAATGCACCGAGGGCACAAATCATTCTGGTCTTTCCATAACTCATCTAGGTGTGAGGAAAATGAGGATATGCAAAGTATGTAGACCATATAGAAGGTGAAATGAGGATTTCAAACCATGGCAAATGTACATCTCTCTCTCCCTATGTGTCTCTCTCTTCCTCTCTACCTAATTCTACTCTTACCATATCCCATATGGAAGGTGAAATGAGGGTATACTAGACCTATAGACGATGAAATGATAATAGGAAAATCATGTTAAACATATAGAAGGTGAAATGAGCTTAATAAAATAATGTCAAACATATAGAAGGTGAAATGAGGATACATTATACATGTAGAAAGTGAAACAAGGATACGTTATACATATAGAAGGTGGAATGAGGATACATTATACATATAGAAGGTGAAATGAGGATAAGTGAATCATGTCAAACATGTGGACCTATGAAATGAGGAAATGCAAATCATGGACACCATATAGAAGGTGAAATTAGGATAAGCGATTCATGTCAAATATGTGGACCTATGAAATGAGGATATGCAAAGAATGAAGACCATATAGAAGGTGAAATTAGGATAAGTGAATCATGTCAAACATGTGGACCTATGAAATGAGGATATGCAAAGCATGGAGACCATATAGAAGGTGAATCATGCCAAATGTGTCTCTCTCCCTACATGGAGACGTATAGACCGTGAAATGAGGATATGATATTGAAACATGGAGTATATATGATATTGAAACATACTTCCATTTAAGATCTACACCTATTTATATTTCCAAATGCAATGGCTGTTGAATTTGGGTTGTGGATGACATTTCTTTGCATAAACTAGATAACGAAATGGGTAAACACACAAACATGTCTTTGCTCATTAATACAAAAATAACTATCTTGCATTGAATGAAAAACACCACAGGTTTTGTCATTTTTAACACGTATATTGCATGTTTAACATGTAAGATGAGAAATTATCAATGATTATCATATCAAATCTAGTAGTTTCTATATCAAATGTAGTGTTCTAAGAAAATCTAACATGTCAAAGCTAGTGTTCTTGAATGAACAAAGCTCACATGTCAAATGTTCTAAGAAAATCCTATATCTAACTAAAACTACAATCACATGGAAATTAAGATCAATTTATTTATTGACGTATGAAACTACATATATCATCTTTCTACCAAGAAAAACAACCATATATAACAAGAAATTAATCTATAACATGTTATTGATCATAACTCAACCATTGTAAACTAATTATACATTAAACTTTTAAGTTTCAAAGTAGGAATACATGCACATAAGGAATTTAAATTAAATTGTATATCAAGGTGTATATATATATTAAAATCTAGTCCATAATGGTAGACATATACAAAAATTTGGCAAATATGCCAACTCAAAACATTTTTTACAAAATGTGGCATATGCCATGTCTCAAAATCTATATACAATCTATATGCCGAATAGCTACATCAAATACTAAAGGTCCACTTGACCGTATATCTTTGGTGAATCCTCAATTTGTGATGGATCCTCAAAAAGTGTCCTCTTCATGCCATGATGTCTAGTGGTTGATGGATGCAAAGTTGACTGCATTAACAAGTCAAACCACAAATTTGATTAATCTCTTCAATGGTAAATATAAATAAGTTAGAGTTAGTAAATAGAATCTTATCTACTATAATTTAGAACTTTCATTTATTAACATACATCTAAATCACTACAATCAACTATAAGACCTCTATAAACTCAGTTATTTAGAAAAATTCAACTCAATTACCTTGATTCTTTCTTGTCGTTCAAACAATCATTCTGCAAATGATTTTCTCTTAAGACGATCAGGTGTCCTACTGAAGAGTAATGACAAAGGTGGCACATCACTCACTTTCTCAAGAAACTGTAAAAGTAAAGTAACATTGAAATAAATTAATATATAATTATTAAACAAAAAAGGAAATGCATACATAAAAAAGGTTAGATGTTTTACACATAAACAATCTAGACTGCACTAAACAAAAACTTATCTACTAGAAAACAAGCACATACCACCATTGAGGCCTCCTGCATCAATTGAGAAGGACTCATCATGGATGAACCAACTAATATCTCTTGTATGAAAAATGACAAGAATGTAAGACTTTATATATACAAATAATCACGATATTTTATAAATTAATAGATCAATTTAAGCAAAACAAAGAAAAAATGCTCACTAGCATTAGGGAGAGGAGCTATTAGTCATTAGGGTAACTTTGCAACCATGTAGTAGTTAAATGGAATATTGTGGGACCTCTCTTTTTTTAGAAATGTGATATAGACTCATATCTATTTGCAACTAAGGATTAGAGGTATGACTCATCATGCAACTCTCCACATTTGCAATTTAATAATGATGATGATGGAAATGAGCCAATTAAAGTTGTAGTTGAGGATGATGCAGGGTCACAAATGCATAGAGATTATTGGTAGAAGATGTGTCCCCACTATTATATCCATTATATGCAGGTAGAGGAGTGGGTTCAAGAGGATCAAAAGGAGGAGGAGGATTAGAAGATGTGTCCCCACTATTATATGTGCTTGATCATGTTATGATTTTTGTTATGTTGATGACATTTGGTATTGGACACTATGATATGTATGGTTAGTCTTCATATTTATTGGTTTATGGCATGGGCATCTATATGATCTATATTTTTTTATGGAATTTTAGTTTCCTTGTATGTTTATGTGTTTTTTATATGTTGATGTGTGTATGTAAATGATATAGCATCAATTTATCAATACACATAATTATCTTGGCAATCAATGAACATTGTATGTCATAATGGAATCCTCATAAGATGAATTAATCAATGCACTAAAATGAATCACATAATCAAATTAGTTTCAAATCAATTGGAAAATCTGTATGAATATTTAAACGAATAATTGATGTGTTAGTGTTAGGTGAATATTTTGTTATCAACTAACTGATGACAAAATGGTTATATCAACCACAGTATGATAAGATAAATCTCTCCTCTTAGAAAGGGGAGGCTCCCTTCTTATTGTTGACTAAGATCAACCAGTAATTAACTATGCTTATTTACACTAAAACTATCCATGGGGTGTTTCCATATCATCTAATTCTCTTATTTCAGAATAGATGTTCTCTTTCAAACTTACAACAACAATCCTGTGATGCTTACAACATGTAATAAACTACAAACTACTAACTGGAGCAATAATAACCGATATCCAATTAAGTTACATAAAAGAATAACTGAAATGATACCAACAAGTGTTAACACCAAGAAACCCACAAAAGCACAAAGTCTTTTGTTGCTTCTTACATCAATTCGAAATGAAAGAGTATGGAATATGATGCAACCCAAAGTCTTCACTGTATGCCACAATAAGATCAAACAACCTTAGACATTAACTTGCAGCTCAAAGTCTTCAAGTTACTTTCCAATCACAAACATAAACACAATTCCAAAGACGATATCTCAGCTCAAAGACTACAAAATCAGATTTAGAGCACCTTCTAAGATATTTGATTCCACGCTACAATTCAATCACGTACATAAGAGAATGTATTAGAATAGACTTAAGAACAATTCTAATATACCACAAACTTGATCCGAGACAAAGATTGGATGCCAACTTGCTTTCTTTATATTGATTGAAAAATGATTTACAATATGAACTCAAAGTTTCAATTTGCTCTTCAAAATGGCAGAGCTTCGCTTCAATAGATAAAAGATAATATTTACAAAAGAGCCCCTCTTTATTTATAGGGAGAGGGTATGAGCAAAAATAGGAAATCTATAACTACTTTGAATTATTCAAAAATAAAGTCTGATTTGAGTTGGGACTCTGTTCTTCACCTACATGTAATTGCAGATTACAAAAAGACATGTAGAATGTCATTTACAAATTACAAATTACATAATAAAAGCATAGAAAAATGACTAAGTGTCTGGAGACATAGGAATTTATTCCTCTTTATCCTTCTCTAGAAAATCTTCATATCTTTTCATGGCGGCCTGCACTCCATTATTGTTAGGTCCTGGTGTATGCTTGGAGATGGTTAGTACTCTAGTGATGGAGTCTGTTAGGGTGACAGGCCCACTCTTGTGCTTATTCAGAATCTTTTGTAATCTATCCAGAATCATCTGAAACTCCACCAACTTGTCAATAGAAGCCAAGGAAAAAGCTTCTATCTCTACCTCTATATGTATCAAGATGGTAAATTCTTGGATGACTATATCAACAAGGAATGTTTGTTGATCATCATCTAACACATGACAAGGAAGTTTAAAAAGCTTATCTGAAACATTAAAACCTTTGTCTATGCCCTTTTCCAAATCATCCTTTAAATCTTTGATCAGGTTCTCGATAACATCTTTCTTGTTGATCATTTCTTCTCTATATTGAACATACATTTTCCTTTTGGGGATCACCCCATGTTCGACTAGCACTTCCATCTTGAAGTCTCGCAGCTTGTTCCATGCTTTGAGATCTTGTTCTATCAGTTGCATATCTTGATAAAGTATCTCAAGTGTTTGGTCAACTTCTTTCTTTACTTCTCCTAGATTGATGTAAAGTTTAATTGAAAACTTTATCAACTAAGTACCTTGGGCTAATATTCTTTCAATCTAGGCATTGATTGCCTGACTTCGAGCACCAATCTTTTCAACCTTTTGAATGGCTTCATCATTAACATTCACCTCAACAAGTTCTACCTACTCTGATGATTGGGCTATCTTGAGTAGCATAGATGTTAGTTGTTCTACTTGTGCCTTGAGTTGATCTTTGATCACCTTGTCTCTATCATACCTCTTGAGCAACGCAACCAATGTTGCTTGCAAATCCTCCTTGGCACTTTCATGCGTTTGCTTGTCAAGTTCTATCCTTGAGATAGTGTATTTTGAAGCTTGAACTTCACTGATGTTTTTGTTCGATGGAGACACAACTACCTCAACATATTTGTTTCTAGAAGGGCCAACAAGCACTCTAGACAAGGTTTTGGCCTTATTAGTTGCTTTAGGCTTTGCTGGGACTAATTGGCCAAAGTCGAACTCATCAGGGGAAACTACTTGCTTTTTTCTTTTTGGATTTTGTGACACTAGCCAAGGGGGAAGAATGAAAGAACCACCCCTGTCTCTGTCACCAGATTTTGAGAGGATGGGGTAGGTCCTATGGTTTGTGAAATAGGTGGAATGAAAGTATCTTGTATTGATGTAGACACAAGTGGGGTCGAAGTGACAATGGGTGAAGTCTGAGTTTGAACAATAGTAGGATTGACATCAATTGACACTTTAGACATGGAGGCAAACATAAACTTATCAAATTCTGATTGTGTCAGTGGGTCAATCATAGATGAGGGTACATCTAATAAACTAGGAAAAGAGGAAAGAGAGCCAAACACATCTTCTTTGTTGCCTTGAAGGATTCCAAACAAAGGTTTATTTGTATGTGTAGATGGGGATGAATGAATGGAATGCACATATATAGATGGTGTGGCATAAATAGTGGAAATAGTGGGCAAAGGTTGGGCACTTGAAGACACAATAGGAACATGAGTTTGCACTTCAGAAATTGCAGGAGGAGAAGGGGGAGGTGTTACCTGTGTTGACTCCGGTTGAGAAGTAACAGGAGGTTCCTGTAACTCCTCAGCAACAATATCTTCTTGTTCAACATCTACCTGAGTAGATTTTCCCTCTTTTTCTTTCCTTTTGCCCTTATCTCCTTTTTTAGTGAAGATATACCTTGGTTTCTTACTAGTACTAGGAGTGTCTTCTTTGTTCTTTGTTCTCATCTCTTCTCTCCTACTAGAAGGTCCTTCGGTATGTTCTTCTTCTAAACCTGTTTTGAAGGGCTTTATCTTTATCCCTTTCTTCTGTAACCAAACATTTGTATTTGCAAGAATGGGTTGAAACCTTTCTCTTACTGAAGTCATATCCTTATGTGACCACTTAATTGGTAGAAGAGGAGTATCAACAATCTTATTCCCTACATTTGCAGCACCAAACTATGTCATTTTCCTCTTGCTTGTCCTCTGGGATATCATCCAGATCAGAGTTCCTAACCTATTCCAAGGTAAGATGACTAAAATCTAGCTTCCTTACATCCTCATAATTTCTGCATTCTGCCCATATGTCCTCAATCTTATGAACATGAGTATAATTACCTTTCAACTTATCTTTCATACCTTGGTAATCAAAGTCATTTCTTTTCTTGTACTTTTTCATTGTCACCCACTACATCTCAATCTCCATTGCTTTGGCTTTTGGAGTTGTAGAAATCAAATACCTACCTGTAGAAACTAGAAACTTGAACCCAACTCTATGGGCTTATGCTTGTTTGCTATGCACATTCATGATCTGTCTGCATAAATCCATCAATATCAACTTATCACCTGGATATCTTGGTAACATATATGGCTGCCCATTGAAACAACCAACTCTGATATAGGTAAAGGTAGGAAATTTGTTGCAGAGCGTCACGCAGTGGAAACACACACACTAAAAATGTTAATTCTATCAATATCGGCAAGAGATCTCAAAAGTCTCACTGAACCTCTTGCACTCTTTTCTTGTCGGCCTGACTTACCTTGTCGGCCTCACTATCTACTATCTTCCCGATGGTTTCCTTCACATCGATACCTTCCCATGCATCAGCCAAACATTATACCATCAGCTTCCTTTTCAAATGTCCTTCTAAATTGCCTTGTCTTCCCGACATCCCCTTGATACATCTAAATCTGCACATACATTACTTGACCTACCGTGTCGGTTCCTTCCACTGTTTCTGTCGGTCAACAATTGTATCAAAAATAAATGTATGTCTCGACATACAAATGAAATATACAAACAGAATATACAAAATGCGACTTCCTATTGCCAGTTCTCTGCCCCGCTATCACTGGTCGTTCCTTGTATCTACATACAAACATCCTTCCAATATACAAACTATCTACCACCTCGGCCGGTCACCCTTTGTATCATATGCAATGTATATTTTCATTGTGTTGGTTATTTTCCCAGACTGGATGCATATTCCCAGTAATCCCTACAAAATAGCCATCATTGATCAACAGGATTCCCGGGCCAGGGGCCAACAGTATAGGAGATAGACTCTATAAATATCTCCTCTTCTTCTTTAGGCTCTACAGAACCAAGGGTGGTATTCCCTATTCAACATCTATAAAATGCATCTATGTATTTGCTGGGATGTTGACACAAAGCAGATAAATCCTCTATTAAGCAAACCAAAATTGTGAGATAAGTGCAAACGGGCTAGCTTTGGGCCTATGTTCAGTTGTAGGTAGAGGATTTTGGATCCTAAAACTACTTCTAATGTCCTAAAGGTTTGTTTACGAAGTTTGAGTTTGATTTATATTTGGATGCAAAACTAGGACCTAGAGTGTAACCTCAATGCAAGGCCAGATTGGTGCCTATCCAGGGCTCTGAGTCAGTAGACATACACATGTGAATGGTCATCATAAACATATATCAAAGACTGGGTATCAAAGGGTTTTATTATATCTGCCTTACATATATCTCCCAAAATAGAGTGTTTAGTCATTCATACTTAAAGGAATCCCCGCTGCAACATATTTTCTTAATGATTAATCTAAAACTTTTAATTTGTCCCTTGAACAAAGGTAGGAGATTAAACATTCAATACATAAAACCCATATTCCTAAATCATAAATAACCATTAGTTATTTAGACTCAAAAGAAAATACAGCCACAACTTGGAGACAAATGATTAAACACATGCAATCAGTGCATTTCTCATATAAAACAGCATGAAACTAGTTAAATTATGCATGAAACACACAACATGAGACTCATAAACTCATAGAACTTTTAGGACAAGGCCACCAACTAAGTTGTATTGCATCATAGAGCCAGAAGTTTGTCCAGTTTTCAACAACCAACAAGTAACACAGTTTGGCTTTTTATACCAAGACTGTGTACCCAACAAAATTTATTACAAGGCAAATAAAAAATCTACCAGATTCAATGCGTTAGGAATGGTGCTCAAAAACATTCAATGCTGTGGGGAGACAGAGAGGAATGAGTAGATGGAATCGGGATCCGTGCCGCCGTTTAAGGACATTCATCTTCAAACAGGTTGTTGACCCGTCCATCACCGACCCATACCACTGCAACCTTGCCATTAACACTTCAACTACTCACAGCCTCTCTGAAATGTAGCAACAGTGTACCACTGAGAATTTCCTGCTCAAAAACAGCCGCACCTGCTCAGGAAAAATCCATTGCTGCAGGCTCAAAACAAGGCCGTTGATCAAAGAATTCATCGCTGGGATCAACGGTAGCAAAACATGCATAAAGAGTCACCAGCCAATGATATCGTGCCATGTAGGCACCTTAATTTTCTATTGCTGGCCTTTCACACCTTTATTTTTCCCTTTTCTCCTTGTATATGCATGCCCAAAAGCATATACAAACACCTTATACACAAGTCAGACCTCAAATTTTATTAGAACAATTTGAGAATCGGTTCAAATCCAATTTGTATCCCTTTTACCGCACATTGGCTTGTATATCAGCATATACAAGTGCTTTATACAACCCATGGATGCCAAATTTCATTCACTGCACCTTATTCCTTCATCGCGTCCGGATTGCATGTCTCTCCTTTTGCATATCTTCGAATGTATAACTGCATATACATTCGCCTCATACATACAAGGCGGATTTCAAATTTTAATGAGGCACTTGAAGTTGTTTTGAAATCCAGCTTGTATCTAGCCTTTGTACCTTCGCAATGTATATCGGCACATACAAGTGCCCAATATACATGCAGTGGACCCGAAATATTATTAACTTCATCTGATTTATCCCTTGGGTCCGGAATATATGTCCTCTTTTTGTATATTGGCCTGTATATGCAAACATACAAATCCCCTAACATACAAGCAAGGAATCTTTTAGGATATGCGATATAGATTCCCTCTTGTATGTCGCCAATGTATGTCAAACATACATTCAACCTTGTATCTGCCTCTCCTGTATGCCGAATATACAAACCTGTTTGTATATGTTTGCGGGCCCTACCACATGTATCTCCCGCTGCTTTGTATGTTGCCAAATATACAAGGCCCCATGTATCTTTTCATTGTATGTGCCGGCGATGAACCTTTACACTGTAGCAGATGTATATTGGGCCCCCTTGTATATTTTTCATTGCATAAGACCCGATGTATATTGACATACATTTATTCCTGCACATACAAACATAGGATCTTCTACAGAATATTCCCTCAATGTATCTTCCACCTTGAACCGGATATGCAATTGAAAATGCATACAAGTGCAGAATATTCTCGGGAGTCTTGCGAAAGATTCCACTAATGTATATGCAACCCAATATACATTAAAACATGCATATAACTCAAATTTTCAACATTTTATGGAAGTCGATTAAGATTTCACAAGCCTGCCAACATGCAACTTGCATTTGCATATACAAGACTTAACATTTTTCATGAGTGCAATAGGAAAAGGCGGTAAAACAGTCCATGCAGATGGAGGAACAATTTAAACCAGGGCACTAAGGGTTTGAAGAATCACACACAGGAATCTACAAACTTGAATCAAAACCCAAATCCTAGGTGAACACCACCAGTGGCTCCGACTGGGGACGTGCAGATTGCAACGAGAACCAAGCAACTCTGGGGCAGACCAGACAAAACCCAAAACTCAAAACACGACCGACTATACAGGGCATGTACAAAATATTTACATTTAGTTTACAATGTGTACAGAAGATAACCCTTATAAGAAGTAAAGCTTCAGGAACTGAACGTGCACTGGCAATTCCAACAATTCACCACTTAGGGCTTGGAGAAAGTAAGAATCTCCTCCATGAATGCCACTGATTTGATACGGGCCCACCCAAAAGGGCTCAAATTTACCATGTTTTCCCTTATCCTGGTTCCTTGCATTCCATACAAGAACCAAATCACCTCTCTGAAACTTTCTTTCTGTAGTTCTCTTATCAAACAGATATTTTACCCTTTCCTGTCTTTTGATGTTTGTTTTTTGTGCCTCCCTTCTCACTTCATCTAGTGCAACCAGCTGATTGATTCTTTCAGTCATTGGATCTCCGATCTCCTCCATGTTTTCTTGTATGAATTTGTAAATTGGAAAAAAGTTGTTTACAGGCAATTTAGCCACTACACCATATACCAATTCAAAAGGAGATCTTCCAGTTGCTTTCTTGATTGTTATTCTGTCAGCCCACAGTGCCATTTTCAGCTTTGAATCCCAAGCCCTTTTGTTTTTACCTACCATTCTATTTACAATCTTCATGAGGCTTTTGTTGCTCAACTCAACCTGACCGTTTCCATGTGGGTGATATGGTGATGCATGTAACAAATTAATTCCATAATTACTGCAAAAATCAGTAAATTCACCAGACCTGAAGCACATAGCATTATCTGTGACTAATTTTACCGGTACTCCAAATCTAATAATAATATTTTCCAGAATAAAATCCATCACCACTTTGCTGGTATCTCTTTTGGTCGGGATGGCCTCGATCCATTTGGTGAAATAATCAGTGGCAACCAGAATCCAATTGTGCCCTCCACTTGATTTTTCTGAGATTTCCCCTATAAAATCAACTCCCCATTGCTGAAATGGAGCTTCTACAGTTATAGTCTTAAGGGGCAATGCACCTCTATATTTTAGCCTTCCTAAGAACCTTTGGCAAGGATCACACCTTACCATTCTATGTGCATCTGAGAAAAGAGTTGGCCACCAGTAGCCTGCTCTAAGAATTTTGTGGGATGTTGTCTGGGCAGTATAATGTCCACCACATACTCCACCCTGCATGTCACTGAGAATATCCTTGGCTTGATTTTCATCGACACACCTAAGTAATACACCATCAGGATTTATCCAATACAACTTTCCTTGAACAATGATGTATTTAATAGCCTATAGCTTCAAAGTCCTTTTCTGACTATCACTGAAGTGGGAAGGACAGTTAAAATTCTACAAATAATGTACTACATCTTTATACCATTCAGAATCTGACATGTTTATATCTTCATTATGTACCACATTCACTTGGCATGCCTCTAGGTTTGACTGTGTCATCAATTTTGCCAAACCTTGTCCTCTTACCAACTTTGTGATTTGTATTTCAATGTTGAACTCCTGCAGTTTGTTTATCCACCTGCATCTTCTTCCAGTTACCTCCTGCTGAGTAAATATATCTTTGACGGCTGCATGAGGCACATATGCAATTACTTGTGAGCCTACCAAATAGGGCCTGAAGCTCTTGACTGCTCTGACTAATGCATACGCCTGCTTCTCCATTATATCATACTTTAATTTAGCAGCCTGCAATGACCTACTAAAGAAAGCTATAGGCTGTTCAAACCCTTCTTCACGTTTTTTGCAATAGGCATGCAACAACAGTATGGAAAGAAGCAAATGAAAACAATTGAAATGGCCTAGAAAAATCTAGAGATTTTAAAATAGGAGCCATCTTTATTTTCTCCTTTATGTCTCGAAATGATTTGGTTGCTTCATCTTCCCATTTGACAATTGCATTTTTCTTTAGCATTTTAGAGATCTCCTTGGTGGTCTCTGCAAAATTAGGAACAAATCTCCTAACAAAATTAATCTATCCAAAGAAGGACTGAACACCTTTTACTATTTTTGGGATCTAAATTTTGTCAATCACAGCCACCCTTTTAGGATCAATCCTGACTCCATCCTTGGAAACAATGTGTCCAAGCACTTTTCCTTCTACAACCCCAAAGGCACATTTCTTTGGGTTAAGTGAGATGCCATACTCTAATGCTCTAATAAAAATTTGTTCTAAATGCAAACAGTGCTGTTCTTCTTTCTTTAAAAACGCAGTTAAGTCATCTTGATACACAGCCAAGATTGAATCAATCAATCTTGCAAAAGTAAAATCCATTGCCCTTTGAAATGTGGCACCTACATTTGTCAGTCTAAATGGCATCCTAACATATACATATGTTCCCCATGGAGTAGTGAAAGCAGTCTTGAACTGTTCTGACTCCTTCACTTTCACTTGATTGTATCTTGAGAATCCATCCATCATAGATAGAAGCTCACAGCCAGTCACCTTCTGCAACATGGCCTCCATGTTTGGCAATGGATAATTGTCTTTCAAAGAAGACACATTTAAATTTCTAAAATCCACACAAAGTCTCATGTCACCATTCTTTTTTCTGACTGGGACAAGGTTAGACACCCAAGTTGAATGTCTGATAGGCATGATTATTCCAGCCTCCCTAAGCTTCATGAGTTCTTCCTGCATTTTAGGAGCTACAGTTGGGTTGATAGGCCTTTGCTTTTGTCTAAATGGTTTAGCTTCAGGCTTCAATGGGATCTCATGCTGGAATAGATCTTCTCTATAATCTTTAAGGTCCTCATATGACCAAGCAAAAACATGTTTATACTTTCTCAATAATGCAATCAACATAGATCTAATATGTGGTTTGAGCTGTTTGCCAATGTATACCCTTTTGGGAGCATGAGATGTCCCCAAATTTATCTCTTCTAAATCATTCTTGTTTGTTGGAGATAACTTTGTAGCGAGTTTGTCCCTATTGTCAAAAGCTCTCTTTAAAGCTACCAGCCCTCTAGGGATTTTGTTTGTCTTTAGCTGAATTACTTCCTTCCCTAAGAGAGTTTCTTTCCCATCTACCACCTCTACAAAATTCTAAAAATCCATTTCCTGGTTCTCATATTCATCAATACAATGCAGAAATCTCAGTAAATCTTTATCATCATCAAATACTTGCCAGCTACATACATTACCTGGCACTGTAGGTCTCAGCTTGACCTCAATGTTTGTTACATCTAACAGAGTTATATCATTTGGCCTTACAGCTACATTAGCTAGAAAATCTACCCTGACATTTTTTGCTCTTTCTATCCAATTTATTGAGAAAGCATCAAACAATTCGATTGTATCCCAAACAACATGCTTATATTGTTTTAACCTCTTATTCTTTGATGTATACTTATCTCTAACTTGGGAAACCATAAGCTCTGAATCACCAAACACCTTGAGCATCTTAATTCCATGCCTCAAAGCGACATTCAATCCTAATAATAGAGCCTCATACTTTGCAATATTATTTGTACAGGCAAACTTCAACAAGAAAGAGAATTTTAGAAGTTTACCAGATGGAGACAGAAATACAATCCCAACACTAGAGCCTTCCTTTGAACAAGCTCCATCAAAATACATGGTCCAGAGGCCCTGTTGATTAGACTTTTGAATGTGCATGTCTCCCTCTTTACCTTCTTTAACATTTGAGACAACTCTGAAATTATCACAGTCGGTGTTCACAAAGCATATCTATTCCTCTGATTCTTGATTCTCCATTGTCTCTGATTTTCTTTCCTCCCTGATCAGTTTGACATTCCTACCATTCATAGGGATCATAGCGTATGACAGATCTAATTACATACTTCCACCAATCAACGCTGCCCACCTTCTTGACAGCAACATGCCATATTGTGGCTTCATATCAACAACTGTTATGTTCATTTTGTAGGTCTTTTCAGGATATGCTGCCAGTCTGAAATCGATATCTTTCATAATTCCAATGATAGGTACCTCCCTAGCATCCATTGCATAGCACTTCCCGCATGCCTTATCTATCTTTAACCCAGCTTGCTGCATGATGGCCAAAGGCATGATGTTCGTTGATGCTCCTGAGTCGAGCATACAGTTTCTAATTATTCTTCCATTTATGACAAGGGAGACATAAAATGGTTCCACTTGTGAAGGGCACTTTGTCATGGTCATCCCCAAATACACTTCAGGAACCTCATCTTCTTCAATGCACAGGGCCTGTTTCTTGGCCTGAGGTTCATCATTCTGCTTGGCTTGACAGGGTACACCTGAAATCAGGGATACTGCTTTATTTTTAAATTCTTCTACTTTCATCAGTTCCATCAGTGGAATAGAGACTTTTATCTACAATAATACCTGAGTCATTTCAAATGGAGCATAATTTTGTATGACAGTTGTAGCTTGCTCCACCATTTTACCTTTATCCTGGGATGATCCAGCCTTAGTTTTTATGGCTTCTTGACTGTCATTCTTGTTTTGAGAAGCTTTATTTTGATTCTCAACCTGGGGAATTCTACTTTCTGGTCCTAGAGGATCATGACCTATTTTTTGCTTAAAGTTTTGCTTATTATTGTTCCATTGTTTCTTATATGGTTCAATCCCCTTATGATTTTGCACTGGTTGGCCCACAAAAGTATTCTCTGGTTGAGGTGAGTTGCTTTCCTGAGCCTTACCTCTAAGGTTGTAATTACTTTTCACTTGAGCTACTACTGCAGCTGTGAGGGCTCTAATTTCTTCATCAGAAGGTCTCCTCAAACTATTTAGAAAATTGTGTGAATCCTGAGCATAAGTGTAGCTATCTTCCTCATCTTCGTCATAAGGAAACCACTGATAGACCTGCATCTCATCATTCACATCTGCATCAACATCATGAGAGGAGTATCCTCTGTTTGTAGATAGCATATTGACATTATCATCTTCCATGCAGTGCGGCTCATTGCATTCATCACAGGCAACAACTTTATTATATAGAGACTGAGCAATCATACATTGTGACTATGAATGAGGCATTTGGCAGATTATACACCATGGGGTGTCATTAACAATATTTATAGCTTTCTTCAAAGGATCAGGAGTTTCCTTTGTATTTTGAGCTCTTGGATTTGTATTGCTATGCGGGAGGACGGGTTTACCATCACGCCAATTAGTATGATACGACATATCATGTAATGATGGTCTTCTTTCTTGCCTTTGGTAAACTAGCCTGTCAGGACCTATCCCCTTTTCATTTTTAGCTATTCTATAACTCAGGTCCTTAACAACATTTGTTAATTTATCTATTTTATCTTCATAAGTAGATGCACTACTTTGACTATTCTGAGATTTATTATTTGGATTTTGCAGAATTTTCACATCATCTCTTCTGTTTGTCTTACCAGACGCTTTTCTGTTATTTTCAATATTTGTTGCAATTTTGAAGGCATCTCTGAGGCTGTGAGGTCCCTTGTCTCTTAATCCATAAGCTGTCTTGGCATCAAAAGCATTTATGTACAACACTATGCACATAGGTTCATTAGGCCTCAAGTCCTGTGGCAATTTGTTCAATACCTTCATGAATCTAGCATTGAAATCAACAACTTGTTCATTCGATCCTTTGGCAATGCCAGTAAATTCATTAATGAAGAAACTAGGATCAGTTTTGTCACCATATTGTTCCTTGAATATTCTCCTAAATTCATCCCATGATGAAATGCTTCTGTCAGGCAGACTTTTGTACCACTCCTTGGCTTCATCAACTAAGGATTGCATGAATGATTTCATGAAAACATCCTCATGCTCAACCTCAAAGTTGTCCATGATATTCTGAAAAGCTTTTAAATGGTCTTCACCTGACACAGTATTATTTCCTAAAAACTTAGGCACTTGCAGCCTCACATGTTTGTCAATAGGATTTGGATAATCAGGAATGCCATCAAAAACTAGTTGTCTGAATCTATCCAGCTGCATTGGTTGTCTACCAAATTGGTTAGCATTGGCATTTCTATTTGCATTCTAATTTCTTAGATTATTTAATGGAGCTCTTATGTTATTTGCATTCTATCTTTGATCATTACGTTGATCATGGACCTCATTCCTTTGCTGATTTCTCTGCACATTTGTGTTTTCAAGGGTAGGAATTGAATCATTCTGAGCAACTCTCAGGGCTTGTACTTTCTATCTCATGTCATCTCTAATTTTCACTGCTTGCAGATATTCTAATTCTGCCCTTAAGCTCTTAATTTCATCCGCTAGTTCCTCCTCTCTAGGCATAGAAGAGGATGGTTTTATCACATTCTGATCATCATTATCATCATCCCTTAGGGATTCAGCTTCTTCAAATCTGTCAGGGGAGTCGTGGAAAGGGCATTCCTAAAACACTTCTGACCTTATTCTCAATCCACCACCTTGCTGTCTCTCATACACATTCTGAATTTCAGCCTCAGTGTTTGAAAAAAAAGGTATTGTCTACTCTGAAGATCCTGGATTGTCCTGAATAAATTCATTTTTCTTGGGGCTAGGAGAACCATCTTGACTGGCTCGAGCAATCCCCTTTTTCCTATACATCATTTTTGTGGGTAACTCTTCAAACAGAGTATTACGCTGGGATCTTCTCCCTTGCATACAAATTTTTACTTTACCGGTTGGGAGATTGGTTCGGAGTCGCCACCTATTACTAGGAATTATTTTCTTTTAAAATTAGGGTTCTTTCACAAAGTATTCCCCAACGGAGTCGCCAAAATTTGTTGGTTATTTTCCCAGACTGGATGCTTATTCCTAGTAATCCCTACAAAATAGCCATCATTGATCAACAGGATTCCCGGGCCAGGGGCCAACAGTATAGGAGATAGACTCTATAAATATCTCCTCTTCTTCTTTAGGCTCTGCAGAACCAAGGGGGGTATTCCCTATTCAACTTCTATAAAATGCATCTATGTATTTGCTGGGATGTTGACACAAAGCAGATAAATCCTCTATTAAGCAGATCAAAACTGTGAGATAAGTGCAAACGGGCTAGCTTTGGGCCTATGTTCAGTTGTAGACAGAGGATTTTGGATCCTAAAACTACTTCTAATGTCCTAAAGGTTTGTTTATGAAGTTTGAGTTTGATTTATATTTGGATGCAAAACTAGGACCTGGAGTGTAACCTCAATGCAAGGCTAGATTGGTGCCTATCCAGGGCTCCGAGTCAGTAGACATACACATGTGAATGATCAGCATAAACATATATCAAAGACTGGGTATCAAGGGGTTTTATTATATCTGCCTTACAGATATCTCCCAAAACAGAGTGTTTAGTCATTCATACTTAAAGGAATCCCTGCTGCAACATATTTTCTTAATGATTAATCTGAAACTTTTAATTTATCCCTTGAACAAAGGTAGGAGATTAAACATTCAATATAGAAAACCCATATTCCTAAATCATAAATAACCATTAGTTATTTAGACTCAAAAGAAAATACAGCCACAACTTGGAGACAAATGATTAAACACATGCAATCAATGCATTTCTCATATAAAACAACATGAAACCAGTTAAATTATGCATGAAACACACAACATGAGACTCATAAACTCATAGAACTTTCAGGACAGGGCCACCAACTAAGTTGTATTGCATCACAGAGCCAGAAGTTTGTCCAGTTTTCAACAACCAACAAGTAACACAGTTTGGCTTTTTATACCAAGACTGTGTACCTGGCAAAATTTATTACAAGGCAAATAAAAAATCTGCCAGATTCAATGCATTAGGAATGGCGCTCAAAAACATTCAACGCTGTGGGGAGACAGAGAGGAATGAGCAGATGGAATCAGGATCCGCGCCGCCGTTCAAGGACATTCATCTTCAAATGGGTTGTTGACCCGTCCATCACCGACCCATACCACTGCAACCTTGCCATTAACGCTTCAGCTACCCACAGCCTCTCTGAAATGTAGCAACGGTGTACCACTGAGAATTTCCCGCTCAAAAACAGCCACACCTGCTCAGGAAAAATCCATTGCTGCAGACTCAAAACAAGGCCGTCGATCAAAAAATTCATCGCTGGGATCAACGGTCGCAAAACATGCATAAAGAGTCACCAACCAATGATATCGTGCCATGTAGGCACCTTAATTTTCTATCGCTGGCCTTTCACACCTTTATTTTGCCCTTTTCGCCTTGTATATGCATGCCCAAAAGCATATACAAACACCTTATACACTAGTCAGACCTCAAATTTTATTAGAACAATTTGAGAATCGGTTCAAATCCGGCTTGTATCCCTTTTACCGCACATCGGCTTCTATATCAGCATATACAAGTGCTTTATACAACCCATGGATGCTAAATTTCATTCATTGCACCTTATTCCTTCATCGCGTCTGGATTGCATGTCTCTCCTTTTGCATATCTTCGAATGTATAACAGCATATACATTCGCCTCATACATACAAGGTGGATTTCAAATTTTAATGAGGCACTCGAAGTTGTTTTGAAATCTGGCTTGTATCTAGCCTTTATACCTTTGCAATGTATATTGGCACATACAAGTGCCCAATATACATGCAGCGGACCCGAAATATTATTAACTTCATCTGATTTATCCCTCGGGTCCGGAATGTATGTCCTCTTTTTGTATATCGGCCTGTATATGCAAACATACAAATCCCCTAACATACAAGCAAGGAATCTTTTAGGATATGCGATATAGATTCCCTCTTGTATGTCGCCAATGTATGTCAAACATACATTCAACCTTGTATCTGCCTCTCCTGTATGCCAAATATACAAACCTGTTTGTATATGCCCGCGGGCCCTACCACATGTATCTCCCGCTGCTTTGTATGTTGCCGAATATACAAGGCCCCATGTATCTTTTCATTGTATGTGCCGGCGATGAACCTTTACACTGTAGTAAATGTATATTGGGCCCCCTTGTATACTTTTCATTGCATAAGAACCGATGTATATTGACATACATTTATTCCTGCACATACAAACACAGGATCTTCTACAGAATATTCCCTCAATGTATCTTCCACCTTGAACCCGATATGCAATTGAAAATGCAAACAAGTGCAGAATATTCCTGGGAGTCTTGCGAAAGATTCCACTAATGTATATGCAACCCGATATACATTAAAACATACATATAACTCAAATTTTCAACATTTTATGGAAGCCGATTAAGATTTCACAAGCCTGCCAACATGTAACTTGCATTTGCATATACAAGACTTAACATTTTTCATGAGTGCAACAGGAAAAGGCGGTAAAACACTCCATGCAGATGGAGGAACAATTTAAACCAGGGCACTAAGGGTTTGAAGAAACACACACAGGAATCTACAAACTCGAATCAAAACCCAAATCCCATGTGAACACCACCACGTTGTATCTTCACAACATATAACAACGATATGCAATTGCAGTATACACACAAACTGACACTTACATACAATAGCAATATACTCACAAACTGTCTCCAACATAAAATGGATGTATACACAGCAAATGTATCTTTTCAGACAATTTTGACAGACACAGGAATTGTCTGCCGATACATTTTGGCGATATACACAGACAATGGATTTTCACATACAATTTTAGGATACACACGAAATGTACCCAAGTACATTAGCAATATACACAGAAATTGTATATTCAGTGAATGATCATGAACTTAACCTGAATGGACTCTTACACTTGCATTTTATCACAGGATATACACAAGGTGATACTAAGATGTGACAACGATATACACAGGGAATGTACCTTCCTACATTTGCGATATATACAAGAATTGTATATTCAACAAACAACACAAACTTGACCCAAATAGACTTTTATACATACCATTCTTCATCGCATATACACAGGGGTAGCTCGCAGGTGAATGCGATATATTCACAGACTGTCCCCGCATACAATTGATGTATATACATCAAATGTATATTTGAATTTCCCACTGAATAACTTCCTCTACAATGGATTTTGCAATTTCTATTCTGTCATGCCCATGAATAAAAGGAAAACAAATAGAAAACTACTGTACACAATCCATTCCACTGATTTCACAAAAATCCACCTGTGGAATGGGTTTAACCGTGCATCGCGGCAACAGAGGAACTAAATTAAATACAACACTTCTATACAGATAATACACAGAACAATACAATATACAGGGAATTTACACAAAACCCAGAATTTGTAACACACTTGACAGAATTACTATTTCTTCATTTCAACTTTTCTGAACATATACTAATTACAGAGATTTCTCCAATTGATAATTCTGAAGGTCGAAGAACTCTCTACTCCTCGACCACTTTCCCTGTTTTGTTACAGACCCCCCTCTCCTCTGTTTTCAAGATTTTTCTTAAAACAAGATTATAACAAAAAGCCCTAATTAATCAAACGACACCTATTTTGCATAAGACAACAAAACACCTCCTAATATGACACCTTGGTTTAATCCTTTTCATAATTCGATGTCTAAATTCTCATGGTGGGGTCATGTTTACAAACATGAAATGTTAACACAAATACTACAGATAATCAAAAAAATGTATACAACATATTAAAGCCTTATTCTTCTCCCTATTAAGCATATTTATCTTGTTGAAGGGGTGCTCCTGCACCAAAATTGTAGAAAAATACATCCAAACCTCTTTACTTGCTCCCAAGATTCATCAGAGAATATTTTTTGCTCAAGATCCTTCTCAAGCATGCAAATGTAATTGTAGAAGAAGGCATCATTTACCCTCCTAAAATGCTTGATGCTTCCTTTCAGTGTCAACTGAGGGTAGTACTCATCTACTGAAATGTTTCTCCTGTCACCTTCTAAAGTCAAATTAGGAAAGTGCTTCATTGAAGCAACAACATACACTAAGTATGAAGTCATATAAAATTTTAGTGATGTAGACACTCTAGAAAGTTTCTCACAAATTGAGTCATTGATTTGTTTTCCCCAAAATATATTTTGGTTACCCTTATTAATGACATAGATATACTGATACATCCATTCTTGACAAGTGTTGGATATAGGAAGCCTTTTCACTTTGCTTAAAAGGGTAATAAGATCACCCACCTCCTTAATGAACTCACTCCGATGAATGTTCTTTGGCCATCTTGCAATTGTGGGTCTAGGAGTCTTGAGCCACCGGGTGTTGATGACTTTCCTACATTTATCTAAATGTTTATCATAGTAATCTCATGCGTATTCTATGGTGAGATTAGCATAATCATCAGTGTCAGGGCACATGAAGACCTTATCAAAGAATTTTGCATCCAACTTTATCACTATTTTACCCTCTGCATCTGATATGCTTTTTCTTTCCTTGTCAAACTTAGCTTCCATGGCCAACACGAACTCTAGATTCTGAGCTGACATTGGGAAGGTAGAAACCAAATGAATGCTACTGTCGAGGATGGTTGGCATATGTGCAGAGACAGGTTGTTTATTCACTCTTTCCAGAAATTCTGTCATGTCCACATGCCCAATCCGTGTCCTTAATGCCATCCACATTAGACTTCATGGAAGTCATCGAGATGATTCCTTGATACTTGTACTTCATATTTTTCTTCTTCAGAGAAGGATCAGACATTTGGCAGTAGACTGCAAAAAATGATTTTCAGAAATATTTCCAGAGTTAAAAAAAACTCAAGTATTTAGCTTCGTGCAATTGTGGAGAAATTCTGCACTTCTACACTTCAAGACAGTGTTTGGTGTAAAGTGGGAAAAATTCTCCACTTTTACACTTAGAATGTTTTTGGGTGCAGTTTAGAGAAAATTCTCTGAACTACACTTAATTGTAGATCACAAGATGAAAAGGTGCACTTCAAAGAAAATTCTCTGAAGTGCATTGGGGTAAGACTTTATGGTGCACTTTAAAGAATTTTCTCTGAAGTGCACTGAGGCACAATATTATTCATACTTAACATATTTCGGTATAAAATAGGACAAGGTTTTGTGCGGGGTTTATTCTCTGTACAACACCTCGAAATGAAAGGTGTTGTGCGGAGAATAAACCCTGCACAACACTTTGTTTAAAAAGGTGTAAGTTAAGGCTTTGGATGTTGATCAGGTGTTGTGCAAAGTTTATTCTCTGCACAACACCTTTATAACAAAGGGTGTTGTGTGGAGAATAAACTCTGCACAACACTTTTATCATAGGTTGTGTTTTAGTACGATGGTGTTGTGTGGAGAAATTTCTCCACACCACACCTTAACACAGGGTGTTGTGCGGAGAAATTTCTCTGCACAACACTCCTTTTAGGAAAGGGTAGTGCATAAGAAGTGTTGTTTAGAGTTTTATCTCTGAACAACACTCAATCTCAAAAGATTGTGTTGTTTAGAGATAAAACTTCAAACAACACAATGTGTATAGGGCCGACGATAGGAATCGAAAACAAAAACTAGGGTTTACTGACATACCATGACAGAAATAAAAATGCCACGACACAACAGATCCTTACAACAAAATGAAAATATAAACTTTAAAAAGATCTAGGGTTTCCATAAATACAAAAGAAAATAACACTTTAAAGTAAAACAAAAAATGATGTAAACAAAGATGCAACAGAGGTCGACATACCCGCAATCGTGAGTCAAAAACATCAATGGCAAAATTCACAAATCTAGGTTGATTGAGAATCATAGGGAACAAAGGAGGTAGGATGCATGTAGATGAGGCAAACAATAAGAAAAAAATAGTAAAAACAAAAGAAAAGGGAGTAAAAACTATAAGAACCCCCTCCCCCCGATATTAATGGATATTAATGACTGTGTGTAGGATAGGGAGTGTAGTTGCGGAGAATTTCTCTGCAACTACATGACAGGTGTAGTTGCAAAAAAATTCTCCACAACTACACTCACATAACAAAAAATTGCATAAGTGCAAAATTTCTGCACATTTACAGTTAAGGGAAAAAAGACTAAGTCTTTAAATAGCAAACACTTGCAATTTTTTTCAAAACACAAATGATGACCCAAATCAAGATGATTTCTCAAGGGGTCGAACCACACATGAGATGACTTAAATTCATCTCGATTTGCATGCTTAGAGGATATGGCCTACAAAATAGACAAGTTTCGTAGGGGTTGTCCCACGAATTGAGCAAGCAAAATTCAAGGATAATAGTTGGCTCTAACTGGGGAGCTTCCTTTGATCATCCTTTGAAATGATCAAAGGGAGCATAATACCAGAACTCTAAGTGCCTTCATGCAACCATTGGGCTATAGAGTCAAGTGAAAAACACCACATAAGACGACAAAAATGAAAAGACCACAAAACTATACATATTGTACAAACTTATCTATCGCTTCACTAAGTGAACAACTTCAGATGTTGTCCACTGTGAGGCAACAGAAAAGGTGTTCCATCTTGATATGCCAGAAGAAACCTATTTTCACCACATAATTGGTGAATCACGAAAGGGCCTCTCCACAAAGAATCAAAATTTCCATGCATCCCCTTCGACTCTCTTCTCTTGTCCCATAACAAAACTTGATCTCTGATTTGGAAATCTTGGGATTTCACTTTCTTGTCAAAGAGCTTCTTTACTTGACTTTGGTGCTCTACAATGTGATCTACCACCTTCACGCATTGTTCCTCAAGTTCAACAAGAAACATAACACGCTTGTCAATAGAACTATCAAAAGTTTCATCCTCAATTGCCTTAGCCAACTTCAGAGTAGACAACTCCAATGTGATAGGTATCTCGACATTCAAACCATACATGAGATGAAATGGAGAAATGCCAATTGCCCATTTAGGAGTGATATGATCCACCCACAACGCATCATACAATGCCTTGTGCTAGGATCTCTAATTTTTATCAACCAACTTCCTGATTATGGCAACCATGTTTGCATTTTTTGATTCAACTTGACCATTCCCTTGGGGGTAATAGTCAGAAGAATGTGCAAGGATGATCCCATACTCAAAACCAAACTTTGTTATCTCATGAGATGAAAAATCAGAAGCATTATCTGCTACTATCTTGTTAGGCACCCCAAACCTTGAGATAATATTTTCTTTGAGGAAATTGCAAACTGCTTCTGAAGTAGCATGCTTTATAGGAATGACTTCAACCCACTTGGTGAAATAATCAGTTGCTATGAGAACATAACTATGTACTGCACTTGATTATGGATTCATTGCATCGATGAAATTAATACCCCATTGTTGAAAGGGTTCCTCAATCACCACCGGCTTGAGGGTTAGAGATGCCAACTTGGGTTTCCCCACAAACTGCTGACACAATTCACACTTATGCAACCAGTTGTAGGCATCCTAAAAAAGTGTGGGCCAGTAGTACCTTGCTCTCAAAATTTTATGAGCTGTAACTGGAGTTAAAAAATGTCCTCCGCATGCTAATCTGTGAAAAGATTCCAATAGCTTACCTTGTTGTGCTTTGTCTACACATTGTAGAAAAATCCCATTAATGCTCCTTTTGTACAAACCATTGTCTCAAAGAACAAAGTTTGTGGCTTTGAGTTTGACTGTCCTTTTCTCCTTATATGAAAAATGCTTGGTACACTCACCATATGTGAGGAAGTTTGCAATGTTTGAATACCACTCGTCCGTTGTGCTCACGAATAGGACTATGGGAAGTAACTCGGCATTTGCTTCCTCATCATCAGATATCTCTTCTGGTGTGTTGTCAGTGATCAACTGACACAAACCTTTCCCATGAACTAGATTTGTTGGTCTAATCTCCATGTCATACATACTCTTGGATTTTAGCAATCCAATTACCTCTTTTACTCCCAAATTCCTACTGGGTCAAGATGGACTTGACTGTTGAATTAGGCACCAATGCAATAGTATGAGAGTTAAGAATATAATACTTGAAATGCCTAACTGCTTTTACCACAACATAAGCATGTTTCTCCATTGGTGAGTACTTAAGCTCATGAGTTTTCAAAGGAAAACTCATGAAGGCTATTGGAGATTCAATCTAATCCTTGTTCTACTACACTAGGATGGCGGATAGAGTATGCTCTAAAGCATAGCTGTACATGATAAAGTCTTTGGTGTAGTCTGGACATACTAAGACCGGAGCATGCACAATCACCCCTTTTATATCATGGAAAGCAACTTTCCCTTCCACACTCCATTGGAAAGTGGATTTTCCCTTCATCATATCCACAATATGAAGAGTCTTCTCTGCACAGAATTTAGAACAAATTTTCACAGGAAGTTTACCTTCCAAAGAAGGAATGTATTGCTATCTTACTTGAAGGCAGGGTAAGAATCCGGATGGATTTGACCCACTCAAGGTCAATCTTGGTACCTTCCTTAGACACGATGTGCCCAAGAAGCTTCCCTTTTGTAACCCCAAAAATAGATTTCTTGGGATTGAGTGAAATACCATGCTGGCAGCACCTTTCCAGCACTTGCCACAAATGATGACAATTATCTTGACGATTCTTAGAAAAGATAGTCAAATCATCAAGGTAAACTATAATAAAATTACCCATCTCATCACGGAAAGCAAGGTCCATCACCCTTTGAAAAGTGGCACCTGCGTTAATCAACCCAAAAGGCATTCTACGATATGCAAAAGTACCCCATGGAGTAGTGAAGGCGGTCTTGTGCTGATCTTCTTCACTAACTTCCACTTGATTGCATCCTGAGAAGCCATCTAACATAGACAACATTTCTGAACCTGTCATCGTTTGTAAAACTTGATCCATTACCAGCAGTGTTTAATTATCTTTCAGTGATGACTGATTCAGATTACGAAAATCTACACAAATGTGGATTTCCCCATTCTTCTTTCTTACTGGAAAAATATTAGCTATCCATGTGGAATGATGGATAGGAAAAATAATTCTAGCATTCAACATTTTTTGAATCTCAACAAGAATGGTACCTAAGATTTTTAGGTTGTACTACCTTTGTTTCTGCTTGTGAGGCAAGGAACCTGACTTGAGAGGAATCTCATGTTGAACTTCTTTTGGACAAAAAGACTTCAAGTCATCATATGAATAAGCTAGTACATTAATGTACTGCTGCAAAAGTGTCACAAACTTTTTCCTTTACTCCAATGTGCAATATTTCCCAATATTCACCATTTTGGGATCACCTTCTATACCTAAATTGATTTATTCAACATCTGTTGATGAATTTGATCTAGACTGTTGTTGATGTTTGATATAGCGATCATGCTTATCAAAAAGTTTTTCTAGAGAGACCAACCCTTTGGGAATCTTATTCCCTTTCAACTGTAAGAATTCTTCACTAGTTTCTTGATTCACTTCGGAGATGAACTCCCAAGGAGAATCACTCCCTTCAAAGTACAACTCATTGAAATTTTCTGACTTCTCCAAAAAGGTGATAATTTAGTTATCATCATTGAATATTTTCCAATGGTTGGAATTGTCAGGAACACTAGGTCAAAAAACTAACTCGATCGTATACTTACTCCCCTTGAAATCCTTATGCAGAACCATGAGTATAGTTGATATAGCCAAAGAATCTGCCTTGTCATTGTATTCCCTTGGGACTGCAGAGATGTTAAAGGTATCAAAATATTCTACGCAATCCCAGACACGATTACGGTAATGCCTCAATCTTTCATTCTTTGACTGGTATAGATTTCTTACCTGACAAACAATCAATTCGGCATCACCTTGTGCATGAAGATTCTTTATTCCTTTCTTGTGTACAACATCCATTCCTAATAGCAAAGCTTCATACTCATCAGTGTTTTTAGTGTTGTCAAACTGCAACTTGAAAGAAAAGGGGAAGATATTTCCTTCTGGGGATATGAGAACTATTCCCACTCTAGATCTAGTGGAAGAACAACTAACATCGAATTCCAAAGTCCAAACATAATTTGAACTTCCTACCTTGGTAGTTTTGAAATCTGGGATCTCTTCACTTGAAGAGGATGAATCTTCAGTTACTTGACCTTCATTTGAATCATCACCCGATGACTTTGAATCCTCATCAATTGTTAAGAAATAAGTGCCCATACTGGAAGACTCAAAAAGAATATGAGCTTTTGGATCCTTAGATTTTGTCATGGTGTACTTGGCCTCCCTTTTAGGATGAAGTTTCTACATGACACCTTTGATGGGTATTTTAGCCTCTGACCAATCCATGTTGATCTCACCACCAACATCTTTGTAAAATTTTCACCCCAAAAGCATACCATATGAAGCTGGGACATCTGCTACAAGAACTGTCATTTTGGTCCTCTTCTCAGAAAAAGTAGCAAATGCAAACTAAGAGTCCTTGATTTGCCCTATGAGGGGCTCTTGCTTAGTTTCCATGGAGAAACAATGGCCAAAAGTCTTTGTCAAAGTTAATCCTAAAGAATTAGCTACTTTGGCAGGCATCACATTATTGGAGGCACCTGAATCAATGACGCAGTTACTCAGTTTATGACCATTGACAAGTAAGGAAATATAGAAGGGATCTATTTTCCCAGGAGCAGATGAACGAGTTGCAACAAGTTTTCTTTGTGCAGGCCTTGGTTTAGGAGTGATAGACACATTTTTGGAAGAGTCTTGACCAGAATGGGCTCCTTTGCTTTTGACAAACTTGGCCAATCTCTCAAATTGTTCGGGGTTATCTTGAAGATGCTCAACCTATGATATTTGGATTTTAGTCTTCTTAGCATGGTCTATAATATCAAGATCTTGGTAAGGATTTTCTAAAGAAGACAAAGGATTTTCACTTTGGGGTTTTGGATTTGATGCACTAGGTCTAGATACATAAGGATAAGTAGGAGGATTTGGTGTACTTACTTGTTTGATTCCCACTATGTCCTTTGGTTGAACTGGTAAAGGAGTTCCCTTTTTGGCAATTGTGATTACCGGACATGGATCATCCTTTGACTTAGATCTATCAACATCCTGTGGATGATTTAGTTGACTTTGAGAGCAAGTGAAAACAACTTAAGACTCACCATATGCATTTTCTTCTTGTTCAACCTCTTCTTCGTAATTCAAAAACCTGATGTTAGAGTCACTAGCTATCTCTACTTCATCCTCCATGAAGAGATTAGCACCATCTTCTAAAACATATTATGATTGTCGAAGATCATCTTGTTTAGTTTCATAAAAACCCATCATTGCATTTACAGGTGGTGCCTCCAACGCAAGCCTTCCTTGTGGTGGGGGAAGTCTATTCTAGTTTTGATTCCTTGCAGCATTGTTTGGATAGTTAGAAGCATTTGGGCAGGTTCTCCTTAGAATGTCCTTGTAGGAAGGAATAGACAAACTCTGAGACATCTACTTCTTAAGGGATAGCAACTCATTAGCTAGCTTCTGCACCATAGGATTTGTGTTGCTAGTAGAGGGTGAGGTCAAAGAGGGCTGTCCCCTAGACCTATTCGAATCTTTCCTCAATTTTCTCGCGAGTAGTAAATCATCCTCCACCTTAGTAGCCAAAATTTGAGCAGTTGCAAGATCAGTTGGGGCTGCTCTTTGAAGAAGAAAATGCACCTCAGGTAATTGAGTGTTGATAAAGAAACACTTCAAGTTTTCAGTTGTGGGCTGAGCAACAGCTAGGATTCTGTTCGTCAGCTTATTAAACTTGGCCACGAACTCATGCATGGGCTCGTGGGGTTCTTTTTTCATTTGAGTGAGCTGGGCCAACAAAGCATGAGTATCTTCTACTAGTTTGAACCTCTCTTCAAATTTGGTTTGAAGTGTATCCCAACTAGTAATACTTCCTATTGAAAGATGATAAAACCAATCAACAACCACTCCTTAGAGTGTTTCTACAAACAACCTCATAGACACATATTCATGTTCTACTCCAAGGACTCCGCATGCAATGTAAAATGTGGCAATGTACTCATCTAGATGTTGTTTGCCATTCCCATAGAACTTGGGAAAGTTATTTAGTGAACCTCGAGGAAGCTCGTGTGATGGCGGCGCCAAATTCAATGGCCCAAAAGCATTTCCCCATGGACCATGAGCAACCATTCTACCGAGGTTGAAAGGTGGAATAATAAACCTTTGTAGTGGTGTAATAGGTAGAACCTACAAGCACTGGAATCTTCACTTGGTATAGGAGACCTTGCGTTGGTAGGAGGAAAGTGCCTTGTACGCTGAAGAGGTGTCCTTGTACGTGCAGGCAAAAGATCAAAGATATGCTTTTAAAATAATTCAAATGTAGGATCTATGAGTCCTTGAGCTCTTCTTCCACGAGTATAACTTTGTTCTACCAGATTGCAAACTTGACAAAAAGATAGATCAACAACAACAAAAAATAATTACAGACAATGAGGTACTAGTGTACTTCAACTAAATGTGTGAGGCTATTGGTTGCGTGTTCAGTAGTCTCGAGTAGAGTCGCCAAAAAATTGTTAGTTGAATATTTTGTTATCAACTAACTGATGACAAAATGGAACTATATCAACCATAGTATTATGAGATAAATCTCTCCTCTCAGAAAGGGGAGGCTCCTTCTTATTGCTAACTAAGATCAACCAGTAATTAACTATGCTTATTTACACTAAAACTATCCAAGGGGTGTTTCCATATCATCTAATTCTCTTATTTTAGAATAGATATTCTCTTTCAAACTTATAACAACAATCCCATGATGCTTACATGTAATAAACTACAAACTACTAACTAGAGAAATAATAACCGATATCCAATTAAGTTATACAAAAGAATAACATAAATGACACCAACAAGTGTTACCACCAAGAAACCAACAAAAGCATAAAGTTTTTTGTTGCTTCTTATGTCAATTGGAAATGAAAGAGTATGCAATATGATGCAGCCCAAAGTCTTCACCATATGCCACAATTAGATCAAACGACCTTAGACAATAACTTGCAGCTCAAAGTCTTCAAGTTACTTTCCAATCACAAACATAAACACAATTCCAAAGATGATATCACAGCTCAAAGACTAAAAAATCAAATTCAGAGCACCTTCTAATATATTTGATTCCACGCTACAATTCAATCACGTACACAAGAGAATGCAATAGGAAAGACTTAAGAACAATCCCAATGCAATACAAGCTTAATACAAGATAAAGATTGGATGCCAACTTGCTTTCTTTATATTGATTGAAAAATGATTTACAATATGAACTCAAAGTTTCAATTTGCTCTTCAAAATGGCAGCAGTTTGCTTCAATAGATAAAAGATAATATTTACAAAAGAGCCCCTTTTTATTTATAGGGAGAGGCTACGAGAAAAAAATAGGAAATCTATAACTACTTTGAATTATTCAAAAATAGGAAATTTCTCCACACAACACTCCTTTTAGGAAGGGGTAGTGCATAAGAAGTGTTGTTTGGCATTTTATCTCTAAACAACACTTGATCTCAAAAGATTATGTTGTTCAGAGATAAAACTTTGAACAACACAGTGTGTAGGGCCGATGACAGGAATAAAAAATAAAAACTAGGGTTTATTGACATACCACGCCAGAAATAAAAATGACATGACACAACAGATCCTTAACGAAATGAAAACTATAAACTTTAAAAAGATATAGGGTTTCCATAAATACGAAACAAAATAACACTTTAAACTAAAATGAAAAATGAAGTAAACACAAATGCAATAGAGGTCGACCTACCTAAAATCGTGAGTTGAAAACACTGATGGTGAAATTCACAAATCTGGGTCGATTGAGCATCACAGGGCACATAGGAGGTAGGAGGCATGTAGACGAGGCAAAAAGTAAGAAAACAATAGTAAAAACAAAAGAAAAGGGAGTAAAAACTATAAGAACCCCCCGACATTAATGGATATTAATGACTGCGCGTGTAGGATAGGGAGTGTAGTTGTGAAGAATTTCTCCACAACTACACAACAGGTGTAGTTGCAAAAAAAGTCTCCACAACTACACTCACATAACACAAAAATGCATAAGTGCAGAATTTCTGCACATTTACACTTAAGGGAAAAAAGACTAAGTCTTTAAAAAGAAAACACTTGCAAATTTTTTCAAAACACAAATGATGACCCAAATCAAGATGATTTCTCAAGGGGTCAAACCATGCACAAGATGACTTAAATTCATCTTGATTGCATGCTTAGAGGATGTAGGCTATGAAACATACAAGTTTTGTAGGGGTTATCCCACGAATTGAGCAAACGAGATTCAAGGATAACAGTTAGTAAAGCTCAAATCTATATTATGAATAATGGATAATACATGTTTCTTTCTTTCTTTCTGATTTTCATTCTTTTAACCATTATTTAATATGATCAAACATGTGAAAAACACTATGATTCTCTATATTATTAATTATCTAAATGACTATAATCAAATATGTAAGTTTTCTAAATGATCAATTAAAGTATGTAGTTCAATCGAATTACCTCCACCCTTTGTTGCCTTTCAGAAAGCCGTTCTGCGAATGATGGTCCCTTGGGTCAATCATGTTGGCAACATTGTCAAGAGACACTGCTGATATGATTGTGATGTGGTGTTGTCATTGATGGAAACGGTTAGATATGATTGGGAATAGACCTTGAGATAAGTTTTGTATAGTCTTTTTGGTCTGAGAAGAATGACTTAGTCAAATTGACAAAGTGTTGGCAACTTACTGAGTTAGCGGCAGAGAGTTGGTTGGTATTCCTCCGCAGATGCAGATCCTGGTATGCAGTTCTGGTATGTTGCACTTAGTTGTATGATGATGCTATATTCCAAGTTTCATGTCCTAGCAATCTCTAAAAGCTACACTTTGAATTGCTTAAGTTTGGGTTGACAAAGTTCAGTCATGAACAGTGTAGAATACCTGAGTATTTTAGTCCACATTTCTCCACTATTGGTTGTTTCGATTTGTGATTTAGAGGTGTTGTAAACACATGTTAGGAGTATGCAATTCCAAATTTAGGGAGTCTGAACTTTACCGAATGTTCGTCTACAAGTGTCTAAGTATCGACATTCAGGTTGACAGTATTTCATAGTGACAGAGACAGTAGTTCAGAGATCTAAATTTTGATGCATAAGAATATCTTGTCTTGTAGTTTTAAAGGTATGATATGTGGTGTGTAAAAAGTGTTTGATATGATTTTAGAAGCATCTTGTGGTCCGTAGTAAAATTTGTTGTCTGACAGAGGAAGTAAACCAGTGGTATTAGCCAACATAATAGTATGATGTGTGTGTGGTAAGTTTTTGTTGAAATGCACAGGACAAAACTGAGAGGGGGGGTGAATCAGTTGTCTTCAAAACTTTGACAACTTAAGAACATTAACACATCAAACACTTGTTCACTGTTATTTAGATTTGATCATGAAAGCATGAAATAAGAAACTCAACATAACAACATCATCAATACATGAGACACCATGATTTTTACGTGGAAAACCCTAAAAAGGAAAAACCACAGTGGGTGTTATCCCACATAAATATATAAGTTATAACTATACCAAAAAATAGAGGCTCACTGCCAAGATTGGTGAACTGATTTGATAGCATCTACTCAATGCCTGGGTTTAGTTCCATTGAAGCATAGTATATCTCCTCTGCTCTGCTCTTTCACACCTTCACACTTATCTTTTCATTTTCACACTTAGATACCTTTTTTGCAACCACATTACATGCTTTTATATAATTCATCAACCTTGGAATGTACATCAAGCTCGGCATTACATTCATCAACCATTGGAACAATCTCCAAGGTTGGCATTACAAACATACATAGAAATAGGTTTGGACCTAAACAAGATTAGCTAAGAAAAAGATGTAAAGATGTATGTTGATCATGCCATGCCTTAGCTAGGACTCAAACACAATCTTCCATGCCACTACATGCTTCTACAATCTTTGATGCATCTCCGCAAGTAGTGAAAACAACCAAGTCGGCCAAGACTAGTGTCAACACTAAGTCTTCTAAGAACAATCTTCATCCACGATCCCAATTTCTCTTTACAGACCAATCCAAAGGTAGGAACATGATCAAGAGACATCCACAAGCTCATCGCAATAACTAGGAACAACCGCACGATCTCTAACCACTATGTCAAGAAGATTCTTGACATCGGAGCACAAGAACAACATTGTCAGCTACTGTCATAAAGAAAGAATAGCTTGTGGACCACCAAATCATGATCCATTTGAGTTGAAGACACTTAACATCATTTTAGACTAAACTCATGAACCGTAGATCATAATACTTCAATGCGGAGGAATGTGGAGCAAAATACATTCTCCCTGTCACCAGTGAATACTCAGAAAGATTAGTTTTCACTCTAGTGAACATAACTCACTCAAATCTTCATACTAGAGGATCAAACTTGAAAAATAGCATCTTTAAACATGCATATAAATAACTTCCAATCTACAGACAAGGATATTCATTCTACAAGAAATGCGGAGCAATCTACTGAACTGTTCTGCTATAATCAAAGATACTTTTCTATATATTGTTTCTACCAAAGAAGCAAATTTTCTTCAAAGCACTTGGAAACTCAATCTCAGGATCACTTACTCATTATATCCAACATTACATAGGCAAGTACAAAGCATCTAACAACCATCAAAATAAGAGCATAGTTGACACCAATGACAACACTGATATGTTGACATCAATGACAACATCAGTTAGACACATACTTGCAATAATCTCCCGCTTAGTCATTGATGGCAACATATGATGTGAAAAACTGTAATGACTATCAAGACACAATACTCCCTATTTCTCTTTACACATCCGCACTCTTACTTCTCTAAGTTTTTCACATGATTTCTCTCTCCCTTTGACATCAATGGAAAAGGGCACATACTTGCATGTTGCTGCTCTGATCCACTGAACTTTCTCTGTTATCAACACTTTCTATATCAGGAACATCTAGCTACTCCCCCTGAGAGGTAGCCCTCAAAACATCAATCTAGATCAAAGAATGAGACTTTGAGCACCATTGGATTGATGAATTCCTATGCATCTTAGTTCAAAGCAGGAGGGGTAATGACCCTACCTTTTTTCTGAGATACTCAAAAGAATCCTTAGGCAGAGGCTTAGTGAAAATATTTGCAATCTAATCCTTTGTGGACACATATTCCATCTTTACTTCATTCTCTGTCACCTTTTCTCCCAAAAAGTGATACCTTATAGATATATGCTTTGTTATTAAGTGCATCACTAAGTTCTTTGAAATGTTTATAATACTTGTATTGTCATAGAACATTGCAACTGGATCTTCATACACAACTCTTTTGTCCTTCAAAGTCTACTTCATCCATAACAGTTGAGTACAAAAACATGCTGCTGCAATATACTCTGCTTCTGCAGTTGACAAAGAGATTGAATCTTGATTCTTGCTCAACCATGAAACCAATCTATTACCCAAGAAGAAAGTGCCTCCACTTGTACTTTTTCTGTCATCAACATCTCTGGCCCAATCTGCATCTATGTAAGCACTGAGAGTGAAATTATTATCCTTTGGATACCATAAGCCATGATCTGGTGTGCCTTTTAAATACCTCAATATTCTTTTAACTATCATCACATGTGACTCTCTTGGATCAGCTTGAAGTCTTGTAACAAGACAAACTACATGCATTATATTAGGTCTGGTTTGAGTTAGATAAAGCAATCCTCCAATCATGGATCTGTACCTTTTCTGATCAGTCATGGGAGTACATATCAGTTTAGAGTCTTCCATCCCAAACTTCTTCAACAACTCTTTCACATACTTGGACTGAGATATGAAAATTCCTTTATCTGATTGATTAATTTGAAGACCTAAAAATAAATTCATTTCACCAAACATAGACATCTCAAACTAATTTTGCATTTCACCTGCAAACTTCATGCACATGCCTTCATTGCCTCCAAAGATTATGTCTTCAACAAAGACACAACAATCAGGATTTAGTTATCATTGATTTTGAAATACAAGTTGTCAGCAGTACCTTTACTTAATCCTAATTGCAACAAATACTTGTCTAGCCTTGCATACCAGGCTCTGGGGGCTTGCTTCAGTCCATACAAGGCTTTATTTAATCTGCACACTGTATCACCTTGACATCCTTCCAATTGATCAATGTAGACCTCTTCTTCTAACTCACCATTTAAGAATGTAGACTTAACATCCATTTGATACACTTTGAAGTCTTTGAATGCCGCAAATGCCAAAAACATTCTAATTACTTCAATTCTTGGCATAGGAGCATAGGTCTCTTCAAAATCTATTCCTTCAACCTGAGAGTATCCTTTGTATACCAATCTTGCTTTGTTCCTTACTACTTCACCATTCTCATTCATCTTGTTTCTGAAAACCCATTTGGTGCCAATCACATTTTTATCAGCAGGTCTAGGAAATAGTTCCCAAGTTTGATTCTTTTCTATCTACATCAGCTCCTCTTCCATAGCTTTTACCCAATTTTCATCATTGCAGGCTTCATTCACAGTTTTAGGTTCAACTTTTGAAAGCAGACAATAATTCACCTATTCTTCTGTAGCTCTTTTCCTTGTCAATACCCCTTTTCTTTTGTCTCTTATAATCTAATCTTTAGAATGATTAATTCTTACATACCTAGGAGTCTTGGCAGCGCTTTTTGGAGCCTTTTCTTCTTCATCTTGACTGTCTTCTTGATCAACTTTTTCTTCATTTATTATAGTAGCAGGTTCATCTAATTCATAGCCACTCAGATCTGAAATTCTTCCTTTGTCTTCATCAACCTTCACATTAGCACTCTTAATTATTTTCTTGAATCTCTTATTGTAGCACCGGTAGGCCTTACTCTTGGTAGAGTATCCAAGGAAGATTCCTTCATCACACCTAGCATCAAATTTGCCTAGATCTTCTTCTCTTCTGATATAACATTTGCTACCAAGAACTTTGAAATATCTCACTGTAGGAGCTCTTCCATACCATAATTCATAAGGAGTTTTAGCACTGTTACCTTTAACTTGAACTCTGTTTAGGATGTACACAACAGTATGTATGGCTTTTCTCCAGTATACTTTTGGTAAGTTAGCTTCCTTCAACATAGTCCTAGTAGCCTCTTGAACATACCTGTTTTTCCTTTCAACAACTCCATTCTGCTGAGGAGTTCTAGGTGCAGACAATTGTCTTTTTATCCCTTGTTCTTCAAAGAAAATATTAAATTCATTTGATGTCAACTCACCTCCTCTATTAGACCTCAAGCATTTGATCTTCAGCTCTAACTCATTTTCAACCATTGCCTTGAAAACTTTGAACTTGTCAAGGGCTTCAGATTTTTCTTTTAGAAAGGTAACCCAAGTCATTCTAGAATAGTCATCAATAAGCAACATAAAATACCTATCACCTTGCAGACTTCTTGTTGTTGTGGGACCACATAAATCTATATGTACTAGCTCTAGTAATCCAACAGAGAATTATTCTTTGCTTTTGAAACTTGTTTTTGTTTGCTTCCCAAATTAACACTCCTTGCAAATGGTGTTGGCTGGCTTCACAAGTTTAGGCAGATCTCTTACAGCCTATGCAAAGCTTATCTTCACCAAATTGTCAAAGTTGATATGACACATCCTTCTATGCCACAACCAACTCTCATCTATTTGAGCCAATAGATAGTAATTATTAGTTCCTTTTAATTGGTAAATGTTACCTATGGTCTTCTTACCGGTAGCAATCACTGTTCTGGAGCTTTCCATAATCTTGCACCCATTGTCTTTAAATCTCAGATCATAAACTTTGTCACACATTTGACCAACACTCAACATATTATGCTTCAAACCCTTCACATATAGGACATTATCAGTGTTGTACTTTCCATAAAAAAGAGATAGATCCTTTCCCACAAATCTTATCAGCTGCATTATCTCCAAACCTAACCAATCCTCCATCATACTTTTCCAAATTAACAAACTTAATTTTGTACCGGTCATGTGATGTGAGCATCCACTATCAATAATCCATTCCATCCTTATCTTTTTCAACCTGAACAACCAAAGCACTTTCTTCCACTAGTTTTTCTTCCTTCACACAACTAGCAGGATTAGTAGACAGAGGTTTTTCTTTAATTGCAATAAACAAGCACTCATTTGTACTAGCACTAGTATCATCATATTCATCATCTGTCACACCTTCATCATCAAGATCTCTAACATAGTAGCATTTCTTTGGAATCCTAGGTCTATTCTCAAATCTTTTTCTATTCCTTTCAATTCTTTCAGGACATCTAGAAGCATAGTGACCAACCTTACCACATGTAAAACATTTGAAAGGTAATTTGCTTTTGAACTTACCAGAACCTCTTTGTAGTCTGTCAACAAAGTTTGCTTCAATTTCATCGAGCTCATCATTAGGTTCCACCTTGTACTTTTCATCTATGGAGATCTTCTCAGAAGTACTTACTTTGAAAGTAGTCTCAATCTTTGGTAGAGCATTACCAAGTTCTCTCATCTCAAAGGCTGTAAGGTTTCCTAGCAATTGATCCTTGGTGACCTCTTTCACAGTTATTACTTCTTCAATTGCATCTACTTTGTGACTGTAGGATTTAGGTAATTACCTAAGAATTTTCATCACAACTTCCTTTTCCTCAATAGTTCCTCCCATAAATTTGATTCCAATGACAAGTTCTTCAATATTTTGCATGTAGGATGTTATGTTTTCATCTTCCCCCATCTTTAAACCTTCATATTTAGCTTTTAGTCCCTACAACTTGGCACTCTTTACAAATTTATCTCCTTCATACAAATTTTCCAACTTTTCCCAGACTTCTTGAGCAGTTTCATAATCCATGACCTTTATCAAGTTAGAGTTAGTCAGTGCACTTAACAGAGCATCTCTAGCTTTTATATTTAACTCATATTCTTTGATTTCATCTTCAGTTGTTAGACCATTCTGAGGCATGGTATATTTGGTCTCTGTCACTTTCCATACTCTATAACCAATACAAAGCAAATGGCTTTTCATGCGTATCTTCTAGGTCGCATATTTCGTTCCATCAAACTGCAGAACTTCCTTCTTATAAGACATTCTGGATCTGCCTCAAGCTATTAAACTTACCTTCGAGGAACCTTGCTCTGATACCAATTGTTGAAATGCACCGAACAATTGAGAGGGGGGTAAAATCAGTTATCTTCAAAACTTTGATCACTTAAGAACATTAACACATCAAACATTTGTTCACTGTTATTCAAATTTGATCATGAAAGCATGAAATAAGAAACTCAACATAACAACATCATCAACAAATGAGACATCAGGATTTTTACGTGGAAAACCCTAAAAGTGAAAAACCACAGTGGGTGTTAGCCCACAGAAATATGTAAGTTATAACAATAGTGAAAAATAGAGGCTCATTGCCTTAGGGCTCACTACCCAATATGCTCACTGCCAAGATCGGCTCACTGCCAAGAGGTGTCTCACTGCCAAGGGGTGGCTCACTGCTAAGATTGGTGAATTGATTTGATAGCATCTACTCCATGCCTGGGTTCAATTCCATTGAAGCACATTATATCTCCTTTGCTCTGCTCTTTCACACCTTCGCACTTATCTTTCCATTTTCACACTTGGATACCTTTTTTGCAACCACATTACATGCTTTTATAAAATTTATCAACCTTGGAATGTACATCAAGGTTGGCATTACATTCATCAACCATTGGAACAATCTCCAATGTCGGCATTACAAACATGCATAGAAATAGGTCTAGACCTAAACAAGATTAGTTAAGGAAAATATGTAAAGATGTATGTTGATCATGCCATGCCTTAGCTGGGACTCAAACACAATCTTCCACACCACTACACGCTTCTACAATCTTCGATGCTTCTCCGCAAGTAGTGAAAACAACCAAGTCAGCCAAGACTGGTGTCAACACTAAGTCTTCTAAGAACAATCTTCATCCACGATCCCAATTTCTCTTTGCGGACCAATCCAAAGGTAAGAACATGATCAAGAGACATCCACAAGCTCATTGTAATCACCAGGAACAACCGCACGATCTCTAACCACTTTGTCAAGAAGATTCTTCACATCAGAGTACAAGAACAACACTGTCAGCTACTGTCATAAAGAAACAATAGCTTGCAGACCACCAAATCATGAGCCAGTGGAGTTGAAGGTACTTAACATCATTTCAGACTTAACTCATGAACTGCAGATCATAATACTTCAATGCGGAGCAAAATACATTCTCCATGTCACTAGTGAATACTTAGAAAAAACTATTTTCACTCTAGTGAACATAACTCACTCAAATCTTCATATCGGAGGCTCAAAATTGAAACATAGCATCTTTAGACATGCATCTAAATAACTTCCAATCCACAGACAAGGATATTCATTCTACAAGAAATGTGGAGCAATCTACTGAACTGTTCTGTTGTAATCAAAGATACTCTTCTATATATTGTTTCTACCGGAGAAGCAAATTTTCTCAAAAGCACTTGGAAATTCAATCTCAGGATCACTTACTCATTATATCCAACATTACATAGGCAAGTACAAAGCATCTAACAAGCATCAAAACAAGAGCACAATTAACACCAATGACAACACTGATATGTTGACATCAATGACAACACTAGTTAGGCACATACTTGCAACAATTTTGGTGTTTGAAACTTAATCCTAAGTGGTGAAATAGTTAAGGCTGACATGTGTGAATGTGTTTCAAATATTGTTTGGGTTCACCATAGATTTTGGAGAATAAATTTGGCCGACATGCATGACTACATGGTACACTTTATTAGGCTGACCTAATATGAAAATTTTGTTTGTTGCGGATATATATATGGGATTGAATTTAGTGTTTGAGAAGAGATGTGCAAATGTGAATAGAAAAGTAGGTGATGAAAAGTAGAAGAAGAGAGATCTTGTCTAATGTAAATGTAGAACAGTGAAACAAAGCAGTCAAAATGAAAAGTTTTGAGACAATATTTTGAGCATACATTGAAGATGCATTCATGCATGTGTAGATGCAATCTAAGCAGTTCATTTTGGTAGTGAGCCATCTCCTTCTTTATTTCTTTCTCTAGACGGTGAGCCTTTATTGTAATTCGATATTGATCCATCATAATGTATTGTGAGCTAACACTCATCGTGGTATTCCCAGTTTTTGGTTTTCCATGTAAAAATCGTGGTGTTCATGTGTGATGGATTTTGGTTGTTTGTTCTATGTATAATTTTCTTTGTTATTGCATGCGATAAAAGGATTATTAGTTCAATAAGTAAGAAGTTTAATAAAGTACAGATTCACCCTTCCTCTCAGTGCTTTTGGTGTTCAACAATTGTTATCAGAGCTTGGTTCCTTGGAAGAAGTCTAATAGCTTGAGGAAGATCTTGGAAAGTAAGCACATGGAAGGAAGAAGGTTTGCTACTCCTCCTAAAGAAATTAATTCATTTGAAACCACAGAAGAAGGATGCTTGCTTGTTAATGAAGATGAATTAAGGGTTGCCCTTGAAGACCTTGAAAAGGTTGAATTAGAAAACAAGGATATGAAAGATAATGTCAAGGAAGCAAATGAGTGTATCAAGAAATTGAGGGAGCAAGTCAAGAGATTCAAAGAAAAATACAAGGAGGTTAGTGAACAATTGATATATGTAGAAGACAACTTGAGTAATTTGAAAGTGGAAGTTGTAAAAAGAGCAAAAGCAGAAGAAGATCTAAATCAGTTGGTGAAAAGCAAAACTGAAGAATGCACAAAGCTTGAAAAGGAAGTTGGGAACTTGAAGTCTGATTTGGAAAAAGCAAAAAGTTATGAAGAAAAATTTAAGATAAGCTCTGTACAACTTGATGAGATGATTGCAAGCCAGAAGAGTCCTAATGACAAAGAAGGTTTGGGATTTGAGAAAGGTGAAAGCTCCAAAACTGGTCAAGAAAAGAATGTTGGGATCAAAAGGAACAAAGGAAAATAGATTTAAAATCAAAGGAATAGACTTAGAAGAATACCGGTCAGGCAACCAAATGCTCAAAGGTACCCTTCTTTCAATGGTTATTCTAATACATGCAATAAATTTGGTCATAAGGCTACTCAGTGTAGGAGCAGAGTAAATCAAAATGTTCCATCATTCTTCGGTCAGTGTTTTACTTACAACAAAGTAGGTCACAAAGCTAATGATTGTAGAAGTCAGATAAGGAATGGTTATAATAATAGAAGGAACACTTAGACCTTCAAAGATAACTGCTTTATATGTAAGAGGCTTGGTCATAGAGCTAGTGAATGCAGAAGTCAGATTAGGAACAATTATAACAATGGAAAGAATGTTCAATCTTTTAGTGGGAATTGTTTCACATGCAATATGTTGACTTTTTCCCAGACTGGATGCTTATTCCTAGATTTCCCTACAAGGTAGCCATCAGTGATCGACAGGATCTCTGGGCCAGGGGGTCAACAGTATAGGAGATAGACTCTATATTTTATCTCCTCTTCTTCTTCAGGCTCTGCAAGACCTAGGGGGGTATTCCCTACTCAACATCCATGAGGATATGCATACAAGGCTGGGATGCTGACAGAAAGCAGATAGTCCTCCTGTAAGTAGACCAAAACTGAATGATAAGAGCAAAGGGGCTAGCTTTGGGCCTATTAGCAGTTGTAGACAGAGGACTGAGGATCCTAAACTAATTCTAATGTCCTAATGTTGGTTTTAGATTTTGCTTTGGAGTTTAAGTGTGGATGCAAAGCTGGATATGGTTATAACACAAAACAAAGCATGATTGGTGCCTATCCAGGGCTTGGAGTCAGTAGACATACACCTGTGAATGATCAGCATGAACAACTAAAACTGGATTTCAAGGGGATATGTGTGATACCTGCCTTACAGGCATCTCCCAATACAAAGTGTTAGGTTATCTCTACTTATGGTATCCCTACTGCAGTATACTCTTCCCAATGTTCAACCTGAAAACAGTTTAATCTACCCCTTGAGTAGAAGTTAGAAGATCAGACAGTCAGCATAGGAATTCTATGCTCTAGAATCTGAACATTACCAAACATCCAAATTCAGAAGAAGAGTACATGCAATACTGGAGACAGAATTAACACAACACATGCCAAACAGCATTTCTCATATAAGTTTAATCATGAAATCAGTGGGTTCATGCCAAAAACAAACAACAAGAGATACATAAACTCACAGGTAAGCTGTACAGAGCAACCAGATCAGCTTGTTATGTATTACAGAGCCCAAATCATCAACTTTCAACAACCTTTCAAATGAGCAACACCACCTGCTTATAACAGCCAGGTAGGTGTTCAGCAATTAATTACATGGTTGACCAAAATTTCGCCAGATACACAGTATCATGAAAATGGCGCTCAAACACAACCAGATTGGCGCCCAAACTTGAATGCAGCAGGTAGGAGAGGAGACAAGAAGATTTCTCGAGCCCTGCGCCCCTGTCCGCTGATTGACACCTTCAGTCGGGTACAAGATCGACCCACGCCATCGCCCATACCTCTGCAACAATCACCATTAATGGCGCACCAACCCGCAGCCTTGGGAAGATCATCAAATCTGCAATCGCAACCATTTCCCGCCGAGACTCATCATCATGATATTTGAAAGTGCAGGATATCAATATCCCACATGCACCCCGCGATGACCTCAATTACACTTTATATACTAGGTCATGAGCATATATCATGTCGGTGCTTTTGCTCCTGACGACACTAGTATAGACTTCATCATCATCATCCTCCAGCAGCATGATATCCTGTTGTTCGAAATATCACCCTGACGTCATCATGATATTGCAATACAAACTGCATGATATTCGCCTTCACCCGCACAACCGGATCCTTCGGAGGAACATCCTCCTGCTGAGCTTATAACAAAAGTCTGGCCGATGAACATCCTGATGATGTCATCATCATATCCTGCTGACGTCATCATCATATCTGCCTACTGCGCACCTCCTCATATCCGGATGACGTCATCATCATGTTTACAAATATCAGGGGATCATCACAAGATGATCAGTGTTAGAAATATGACCCCCGCAGACCTTGATGACGTCATCATCATATTAACATCATCATGATATTCGGCAGACAACCGGATATTTGGAAATATCCTCCTAACGTTCAAACATCAGGTTGCACTGTAGCTCCTCTGTAAGATCGGGGCGATAACTGAATATGATGATGCTGCTTGAAAAGATCACCCCCAGTAGATAATGCGCGAAGCCGGCAGGCGGATATCTCCTTGATATCAGCATCATCATGATGCTCGAGCAAACATATATCCGGGTGATAAGAAAATATCACCCCCTCCTTCGGAAATATCATGATGCAGATAGGCAGAAAGAAAAATATCACCCTGATATAAGGATGACGTCAGCATCATCAGGATGAGAAACAAAGAACAAGAAGTGATACAACATCATCAGGATGATATTGACTAAGATCATCCTGACGTTCCAAAATATGATGACCCTAGTGAATATCGGGTCGCACTTAGAACTCTTCGACCACATCATCAGGATGATGTTAACCAAGATCACCCGATGATAAAAATATCACCCCGGCGAAATATCATGAAGGCAGAAAATATGATGACCTCCACAAGCAGCAGGATGATAACTGGAAATATCATGATGATGACGACCCTTAAGAAAAAACAAGTTAGGTCGAACACTTAGAGAATAACCCCTTCAATATATCGGGGCAACATCATCATCATGTTTGAACAAGGTGATATTCAGAAGATCACCGGATACTTGAAAAGATCACCCCCGCAAGCAACTGAGGGCGCACTGTAGCTCACCAGTATCATCAGGATAATAAGCAAACATCACCCGACAATTGAAATATGATGATGACGATGAGAAAAACAAGTCGATGAAGAACATGCTGATGAAGATCATCATCGAAGACAAGATGATGATGACGACCTCCTCCTCAGAAAAATATGATGCTGCAGCTGAAAAATGCTGAGGAGGTCCAACACTTAGAAAGATTGGGCAAGAAGATGAAGGCTTCAGATGAAGAAACCTCCTGATCATGACAAATCAGCCCCAGGTCAAAATAAGTGCTAACAGTGGCTCCGAATGGGGACGTGCAGGTGAAAACCTGCAGCGAGAACCAGATCTCCGGGCAGACCTGACAAAAAGCAAAAAATGCGAGCTGAACAAGGCATTTACACTACATACATGTTTTACAAATTTGCACAGCAACCAGATATTCATGCAAAATAGAACTTAAGGAATTGGCCATGCACAGGCAATTCCAGAATTTCACCATCTAGGGCCTGGAGGAAATAAGAGTCCTCCCCATGAGTATTGCAAACCTGATATGGGCCCATCCATAAGGGCTGAAAATTACCATGTTTACCCTTTTCCTGATCTTTAGCATTCCAAATAAGCACCAGATCATTAACTTGAAACTTCCTTTTTGTAGTTCTCCTGTCAAACTGATATTTCATATCCTGTTGTCTCTTGAGATTGATCTGGTGGGCTCTCCTTCTGTCTTCATCCAATGCAACCAGCTGATTCACTCTTTCTGTCATGGGATCTTCAATGTCCTCATCATTTTCCTGAATGAATCTGTAAACTGGTAGGAGATTGTTTATGGGCAGTCTAGTTGATGTACCATATACCAGCTCAAAAGGTGACTTCCCAATAGCCCTTTTCACTGTCACTCTGTCAGCCCATACTGCTAAGTTCAACTTTGAGTCCCAAGCTCTCTTGTTCTTATCCAGTATCCTCTTGATAATTTTCATGATGCTCTCATTACTTGATTCTGCTTGACCATTTCCTTGTGGGTGATATGGTGATGTATATGACAGGCTTATCCCATATTTGTTGCAAAAATCAACAAACTCACCTGATCTGAAGCACATAGCATTATCAGTGATAATCTTAAATGGTACTCCAAACCTGATGATGATGTTCTCTAGTATGAAGTCTGTCACCACCTTACTTGTAGCTCTTTTAGTTGAAATGGCCTCAATCCATTTGGTAAAGTAGTCAGTTGCCACCAAAATCCAACTGTGTCCCCCACTTGATTTGTCTGCAATTTCCCCTATAAAGTCAATTCCCCATTGCTGGAATGGAGCATCCACAGGTACAGTTCTGAGGGGCAAAGCACCATTATGTTTTAGCTTTCCTGAGAATCTCTGGCAAGGGTCACATTTTCTTACTAACCTCTGTGCATCTGAAAAGAGAGTGGGCCACCAATATCCTGCCCTGAGAATTTTATGAGCTGTTGTTTGGGCAGTATAATGGCCACCACACAATCCTTTATGCATGTCAATCAAAATATTGTTAGCCATGTTCTCATCCACACATCTCAGCAGTACACCATCAGGATTTTTCCAGTACAGCTCACCTTTAATAATGACATACCTGATTGCATGTAGCTTCAGAGTCCTCTTTTGATTGTCACTGAAATGGGAAGGACAATTCAGATTTTGCAAATAATAGACAATATCCTTGTACCATTCAGATCCTGATACACTTACATTCTCATCTTGGACTGCATTAACTTGGCATGCTTCCAAGTTTGACTGTGCCATCATCTTGGCTAGTCCTTGTCCCCTTATCAACTTAGTAACTTGTATGTCTATGTTGAATTCCTGCAGTTTGTTTATCCATCTGCACCTTCTTCCAGTCACCTCCTGCTGAGTGAATATGTCTTTGACTGCAGCATGAGGCACATATGCAATTATATATGACCCTACCAAGTAAGGTCTGAAACTTTTGATGGCTCTGACCAGTGCATATGCCTGCTTTTCCATAATGTCATACTTCAACTCAGAGGCCTGCAGGGACATACTGAAGAAGGCGATGGGCTGTTCAAAACCATCTTCATTTTTCTGCAACAAACATGCAGCAACAGTATGAAAGGAAGCAAATGAGAACACTTGGAATGGCCTAGAAAAATCAGGAGATTTAAGAACAGGGGCCATCTTGATTGCCTCTTTGATATTCTGAAATGATTCTGTTGCTTCCCTTTCCCAGTTGACAGTTGCATCCTTCTTCATCATCTTGGAAATGTTCCTTGTGATCTCTGCAAAGTTGGGAACAAATCTTCTAACAAAGTTTATCTGTCCAAAGAAGGACTGAACTCCTTTCACAGTTTTTGGCATTTGAATCCTGTCAATAGCTGCCACTCTCTCTGGATCTATCCTGACTCCATCCTTGGAAACAATATGTCCCAGAAGCTTTCCTTCAACTACTCCAAAGGCACACTTCTTTGGGTTTAAAGAAATACCATATTCTAGTGCTCTTATGAAGATCTGCTCCAGATGCATACAATGCTGCTCCTCTTTCTTTGAGTAGGCAGTCAGGTCATCCTAATATACTGCCAGGATTGAATCAATCAGCCCTGCAAAAGCAACATCCATTGCTCTTTGAAATGTAGCACCTGCATTTGTTAGTCCAAATGGCATTCTAACATACACATATGTTCCCCATGGAGTGGTAAAGGCAGTCTTATACTGTTCTGATTCTTTTACCTTTACCTGATTATATCCTGAAAATCCATCCATCATGGATAAGAGTTCACAACCAGTCACTCTCTGCAACATAGCCTCCATATTAGGTAGTGGATAGTTATCCTTCAAAGAGGATACATTCAAGTTCCTGAAATCAACACACAACCTAATATCACCATTCTTTTTCCTGACTGGGACAAGGTTAGACACCCAAGTTGAATGTCTGATTGGCACAATTATTCCAGCCTCCCTGAGCCTTTTGAGTTCTTCTTGCATCTTGGGAGCTAAGGTAGGATTTATTGGCCTTTGCCTTTGTCTAAATGGCTTAGCTTCAGGCTTCAATGGGATCTCATGCTGGAATAAGTCTTCCCTATAAGCTTTTAGGTCCTCATATGACCAAGCAAAAACATGTTTATACTTTTTTAGCAATGCAATCAGCATACTTCTTATGTGTGGTTTGAGCTGTTTACCAATATATACTTTCTGAGGGGCCTGAGATGTCCCCAAATTTATTTCTTCTAAATCCTCCTTATTTGTGGGGGATGTCCTTGTGACCATTTTGTCTCTACTGTCAAAGGCTCTTTCCAAAGCCACTAACCCTCTAGGGATCTTGTTAGTCTTCAACTGAATGATCTCTTTCCCCACAAGGGTCTCTTTTCCATCTACAGTTTCTACAAAAGCTTGGAAATCAATCTGTTGGTTCTCATAATCATCTATGTAGTGCAAAAATTTCAGCAAATCCCTATCATCATTAAAAACTTGCCAACTGCATATATTTTCTGGTATGGCAGGCCTAATTTTAACCTCTACATCTGTGACACCTGACAGAGTGATGTCATCTGGCCTTATTGCAATATTGGCTAAGAAATCAGCCATAACATTTTTTGACCTTTCTACCCAGCCAATTGAAAATGCATCAAAAAGTTCAATAGTATCCCAAACAGCATGCTTGTATTGCTTCAGTCTTTTATTTTTTGCAGCATACTTATTTCTGATTTGGGATACAATCAGCTCAGAGTCTCCAAATACTCTTAACATCTTAATCCCATGTTTGAGAGCAATATTCAGGCCTAAGAGTAAAGCCTCATATTCTGCAATATTGTTTGTGCAATCAAACCTCAGCAAGAAAGAGAATTTGAGGAGCTTACCAGTTGGAGACAGGAAGACAACTCCAGCTCCAGAGCCTTCTTTTGCACAAGCTCCATCAAAAAACATGGTCCATAACCCTTGCTGATCCAGTTCTTCAATGCAGACATTTTTCTTTTTATCTTCTGCATCATCTGAGACAACCTTGAAGTTGTCACAGTCAGTGTCTACAAAGCATATCTGTTCATTTGCTTCCTGGTCTTCCACTGTCTCTGATGATCTTTGCTCTCTAATTAGCTTGACATCCCTGCCATTCATTGGAATCATGGCATATGACAGGTCCAGCTGCATACTTCCACCAATTAGTGCTGCCCATCTTCTTGACAGCAGCATACCATACTGTGGCTTGATGTCAACCACTGTTATATTCATCTTATATTTCTTTTCAGGAAATGCTGCCAGTTTGAAATCCACATCCTTCATGATTCCAATAACTGGTACCTCTCTGGCATCCATAGCATAACACTTCCCACATGCCTTGTCAATTTTTAATCCAGTTTGCTGCATGATAGCCAAAGGCATAACATTTGTGGATGCTCCAGAGTCAAGCATACAATTTCTAATTATTTTTCCATTTATGACCAGGGAAACATAAAATGGTTCCACCTGTGAAGGACACTTTGTCATGGTCATTCCTAAATAGACTTCAGGAGTCTCATCTTCTTCATTGCACATGACTTGTTTCTCACCCTGGGTCTGATCATTTTGCTTAGCTTGAAAAGGTACCCCTGAGATTAGGGATATTGTCCTATTCTTGATCTCTTCCACTTTCATGAGTTCCATAAGTGGAACAGAGACCTTTACCTGAGAGAGGATCTGGGCTATATCAAATGGAGCACAGTTTTGTACAGCAGTTGTGGCTTGCTCCATAATCTTGCTTTTATCCTGAGCTGATTTAGTTTTCACTTTCATAGTTCCCTGATCATCATTCTTGTCTTGGGAACCTCTACTTTGATCTTCAGCCTGAGGGATTTTGTGTTCTGGTCCTTGAGATTCAGGACCTGCTCTGTATCTAAAGTTCTGTTTGTTATTTACCCACTGCCTCTTATGTGGTTCAGTTCCTCTATGACCATGCATCAGCTGACCTGCAGAAATATCCTCTGGCTGATGTGGGCTGCCAACCTGATTTTTACCTCTGAGATTGTAGTTGCTCTTGACCTGAGCAACTGCTGCAGCTGTGAAGGCTCTAATTTCCTCATCAGAAGGTCGTTGTAGATTACTCAGAAAATTGTGTGAGTTCTGAGCATACACATAGTTGTCCTCATCATCTTCATCACATGGGGACTGTTGGCAGGCCTGAAGTTGATGATCTGTCTTCTCATCAGCATCATAAAGAGTAAATCCATTGCCTATGGACATCATGTTAACATCATCATCCTGCACATGATGTGGCTCATTGCATTCATTACAGGATGTAGCATTATCATACAAGGATTGGGCAATCATGCACTGTGACTGTGAATGTGGCATCTGACAAATTATACACCACGGAGCATCATCAGCAATATTTATAGTTTTCTTTAGGGGATCAGGAGTTTCCTTGGCATGTTGAGCCCTCTGATTTGTGTTGTTACGTTGGAATACAGGCTTACCATCATGCCAATTGGTGTTATAAGGCATATCATGTAATGATGGCCTCTTTTCCTGCCTTTGATAGACTTGCCTATCAGGACCCATCCCTTTTTCACTTCTAGCTAATCTATAGCTCAGGTCCTTAACAACATTTGCCAGTTTGTCTATCTTATCTTCAGGAGCAGATGTACTACCTTGAGTGTTCTGAGGCTTGTTTGGGTTCTGAAGAATTTTTACATCATCCCTTCTATTTGTCTTGCCTGATGCTTTCCTATTGTTTTCAATATTTACTGCAATTCTGAAAGCATCCCTGAGAGTGGCAGGACCTTTATCTCTCAGTCCATATGCAGTCTTTGCATCAAAGGCATTGATGTACAAAATTATGCACATTGGTTCATTTGGCCTCATATGATGTGGCAGTTTGTTCAACACTTTAGTAAATCTTGCATTAAAGTCTGCAACCTGCTCATTTGACCCTTTTGTGATACTGGTGAACTCATTTACAAAGAAGCTAGGGTCAGTTTTATCACCATATTGCTCCTTGAACATCCTCTTAAAATCATCCCATAATGATATGCTCCGGTCAGGCAGATTCCCGTACCATTCTCTTGCCTCATCTATTAAGGATTGCATGAATGACTTCATGAAAACATCCTCATGCTCAACCTCAAAATTATCCATGACATTTTGGAAGGCCTTTAGATGATCTTCTCCTGACACTGTATTGTTTCCTGAAAACTTAGGCACTTGTAGCCTCAGATGCTTATCAATGGGGTTAGGATACCCAGGAATACCATCAAACACCAGCTGCCTGAATCTATCTAGCTGCATGGGCTGTCTGTTTGGCTGATTAACATTAACATTTCTGTTTGCATTCTGGTTTCCTGCATGGTTCAGTGGTATCGTAGCATCATTCACATTTTGTCTGTCATCATGATGCTGATGTTGCATTTCATATCTTTGCTGATGTCTTTGCATATTTGCATTCTCTAGAGTAGGAACTGAATTATTTTGGGCAGTTCTCAAGGCTTGCACTTTCTGCTGTATATCATCTCTGATTTTCATGGCTTGTAGGTATTCTAATTCTGCTCTTAGACTTTTGATTTCTTCAGCCAACTGTTCATCCTTAGGTCTGGATGTAGATGGTCTCATACCATTTGGGTCATCATCTTCATCATCCCTTAGAGACTCTGCCTCTTCAAACCTTTCACTTGGGTCTAGAAAAGGGCGTTCTTGGAACACCTCTGACCTCATTCTCATACTACCACCCTGTTGCCTCTCATATGCACCTTGGATATCAGCTTCTGCACTTGAAAAATAAGGAGCATGCTGTCCTGATGGCCTAGGGTTATCTTGTACCTCATCACTTTTTCTGGGGGAGCTCTCATGACTAGCTGAGACAGTTCCCTTTCTTCTATACATCATTCTTTTTGTTAATGGTAACTCTTCAAATAGAGGATTTTGTTGGGATCTTCTCCCCTGCATATAAATTTACCTTGACCGGTTGGGAGATTGCTTCGGAGTCGCCACCTATTTCTAGGAACTGTTTTCTTCTGAAAACCAGGGTTCTTTCACAAGGTTCCCCAGCGGAGTCGCCAATTTCTGTTGACTTTTTCCCAGACTGGATGCTTATTCCCAGATTTCCCTACAAGGTAGCCATCAGTGATCGACAGGATCTCTGGGCCAGGGGGTCAACAGTATAGGAGATAGACTCTATATTTTATCTCCTCTTCTTCTTCAGGCTTTGCAAGACCTAGGGGGGTATTCCCTACTCAACATCCATGAGGATATGCATACAAGGCTGGGATGCTGACAGAAAGTAGATAGTCCTCCTGTAAGTAGACCAAAACTGAATGATAAGAGCAAAGGGGATAGCTTTGGGCCTATTAGCAGTTGTAGACAGAGGACTGAGGATCCTAAACTAATTCTAATGTCCTAATGTTGGTTTTAGATTTTGCTTTGGAGTTTAAGTGTGGATGCAAAGCTGGATATGGTTATAACACAAAACAAAGCATGATTGGTGCCTATCCAGGGCCTGGAGTCAGTAGACATACACCTGTGAATGATCAGCATGAACAACTAAAACTGGATTTCAAGGGGATATGTGTGATACCTGCCTTACAGGCATCTCCCAATACAAAGTGTTAGGTTATCTCTACTTATGGTATCCCTACTGCAGTATACTCTTCCCAATGTTCAACCTGAAAACAGTTTAATCTACCCCTTGAGTAGAAGTTAGAAGATCAGACAGTCAGCATAGGAATTCTATGCTCTAGAATCTGAACATTACCAAACATCCAGATTCAGAAGAAGAGTACATGCAATACTGGAGACAGAATTAACACAACACATGCCAAACAACATTTCTCATATAAGTTTAATCATGAAATCAGTGGGTTCATGCCAAAAACAAACAACAAGAGATACATAAACTCACAGGTAAGCTGTACAGAGCAACCAGATCAGCTTGTTATGTATTACAGAGCCCAAATCATCAACTTTCAACAACCTTTCAAATGAGCAACACCACCTGCTTATAACAGCCAGGTAGGTGTTCAGCAATTAATTACATGGTTGACCAAAATTTCGCCAGATACACAGTATCATGAAAATGGCGCTCAAACACAACCAGATTGGCGCCCAAACTTGAATGCAGCAGGTAGGAGAGGAGACAAGAAGATTTCTCGAGCCCTGCGCCCCTGTCCGCTGATTGACACCTTCAGTCGGGTACAAGATCGACCCACGCCATCGCCCATACCTCTGCAACAATCGCCATTAATGGCGCACCAACCCGCGGCCTTGGGAAGATCATCAAATCTGCAATCGCAACCATTTCCCGCCGAGACTCATCATCATGATATTTGAAAGTGCAGGATATCAATATCCCACATGCACCCCGCGATGACCTCAATTACACTTTATATACTAGGTCATGAGCATATATCATGTCGGTGCTTTTGCTCCTGACGACACTAGTATAGACTTCATCATCATCATCCTCCAGCAGCATGATATCCTGTTGTTCGAAATATCACCCTGACGTCATCATGATATTGCAATACAAACTGCATGATATTCGCCTTCACCCGCACAACCGGATCCTTCGGAGGAACATCCTCCTGCTGAGCTTATAACAAAAGTCTGGCCGATGAACATCCTGATGACGTCATCATCATATCCTGCTGACGTCATCATCATATCTGCCGACTGCGCACCTCCTCATATCCGGATGACGTCATCATCATGTTTACAAATATCAGGGGATCATCACAAGATGATCAGTGTTAGAAATATGACCCCCGCGGACCTTGATGACGTCATCATCATATTAACATCATCATGATATTCGGCAGACAACCAGATATTTGGAAATATCCTCCTAACGTTCAAACATCAGGTTGCACTGTAGCTCCTCTGTAAGATCGGGGCGATAACTGAATATGATGATGCTGCTTGAAAAGATCACCCCCAGTAGATAATGCGCGAAGCCGGCAGGCGGATATCTCCTTGATATCAGCATCATCATGATGCTCGAGCAAACATATATCCGGGTGATATGAAAATATCACCCCCTCCTTCGGAAATATCATGATGCAGATAGGCAGAAAGAAAAATATCACCCTGATATAAGGATGACGTCAGCATCATCAGGATGAGAAACAAAGAACAAGAAGTGATACAACATCATCAGGATGATATTGACTAAGATCATCCTGACGTTCCAAAATATGATGACCCTAGTGAATATCGGGTCGCACTTAGAACTCTTCGACCACATCATCAGGATGATGTTAACCAAGATCACCCGATGATAAAAATATCACCCCGGCGAAATATCATGAAGGCAGAAAATATGATGACCTCCACAAGCAGCAGGATGATAACTGGAAATATCATGATGATGACGACCCTTAAGAAAAAACAAGTTAGGTCGAACACTTAGAGAATAACCCCTTCAATATATCGGGGCAACATCATCATCATGTTTGAACAAGGTGATATTCGGAAGATCACCGGATACTTGAAAAGATCACCCCCGCAAGCAACTGAGGGCGCACTGTAGCTCACCAGTATCATCAGGATAATAAGCAAACATCACCCGACAGTTGAAATATGATGATGACGATGAGAAAAACAAGTCAACGAAGAACATGCTGATGAAGATCATCATCGAAGACAAGATGATGATGACGACCTCCTCCTCAGAAAAATATGATGCTGCAGCTGAAAAACGCTGAGGAGGTCCAACACTTAGAAAGATTGGGCAAGAAGATGAAGGCTTCAGATGAAGAAACCTCCTGATCATGACAAATCAGCCCCAGGTCAAAATAAGTGCTAACACAATAGATATGGTCACAAGGCTAACCAATGCAGATTAAGGATGAATGAAAGGAACAATGGACAGAGAAATGTTGTATGTTTCAATTGCAATAGGCTTGGACACTTTGCAAGATTCTGCAGAAGCATGAAAGTGAAGAAGGATAATCAGGTTGAAATAAAGAAACTGGTACAAAAGGCAGATCTAGTAGAAATCAAGAAAGAGATGAATAAAATATGGGTTAAGAAGGAGGTACATGAGATCAAGGATGGATTCGCACTAGTCACTAGTGTAGACACTTCCTTTGGGAAGTAAATTGGGAGCTCTGGCTCAGGGGGAGCTTTAATGAAAAATCTTGATCCCCTAGCCAGATAGTTGGTGTTGAGATCTAGCACGAGGATATGAGTTAAAGAGAAATTTGATGAATCTTTTGAAGAAGTTAACGGTAGAAAAAGATCTAATGCGGTGCATTGTGGAACAATCTAGATCAATTATGCTTGACAATGAAGTGTTTGACAGCTTTTTGGAAGTTGGCATTTATTGCGATTAGGTTTTGATGAATAAAGGATAAAAGTCTCGCATTTGAAGGAATAATCACTTTGCATTCAAGTTTTCAAGTATTCAAGAAGATCTGAAGCGAGACCCTGAGCAATTTCAGTGATTTCCAGTAATTCAAAGCGAAGAAACCCTAATCCGGCGAAAAGAGGTATTTACAGTTGAAACTTCTTTGTGAAATTGTTTAAATTGTTGAAGAAAAATGTTAATCCCACAAGTAATAGAGATCATAGAAAGGCCCCATCCAAAATTTAAGAAACACCCTTTCAAATCAATGGATGTTGACCCTAATGGTGCATTTTCGGAAGTGCCATATGGCATAATGCATGAGGAAGACATTAGGGCATACATTCATGTTGCCCTAGAAGAACATGGTGATAGAAAACTTGTGGATCTATACTTGAAACATCTGAGTGATGATAAATTTGAATTGAAGGAAGAATATAAGGCATTGGCGGAGAAGAAATTCATACAATATCTACACTTTCCAACATTTGCTGAGGACGCATGGGTCCAGTATGTGCTTAGCAGGATTCATGATGAGTTTTTGTGGCTTGAAACCCCCTTCATGGTCACAAAGGAAGAAATAAGGGCTGTAACTAGATTGAACTCCATTGAAACTGTTGTGAAAAATAACACTGTAATAGAGGCTACCGGTGCTCAATTTGACAAAAGGGCATTGACAATAAACTCTGTTGAAGACCATGCAGTGATATTTGAATCAATGGTGGTCGGGTATAAAGTGTACTTCACCAACCGCAAGAACTCAATCTTTAGTACCACCATCTACATTGCATATGAGATGGTCAAGAAGAACATTGACTATGACCTCTGTGAGTTGCTTTGACAATAGTTGATGGAGAACCTGAAGAAGACCAAAGACTCAAAATATCCTTTTAAATATGGTACGTTGATTATTTGCCTATTCTTCTATTTTTTGAAAAAACTGTCCGAAATGAAGAATTTGGGTTGGTTGGATAGCAAACTTGTTGCAATACAAATTAGGAATCATCTGAACAACATAGGCAGTCATGATACACAAAATGCAGCCCTATGGGGCTACTTCAAAAACTTTCAAAAGGCCATGCAATCTAGGGCAAGGATACCCAGATCAATAGTGGAAAAGTACAAGGATGATATATGTTTTATTGTGAATACAGATCAGTGTATGATGGTAGCAGTAGAGCCAAGGACAATATGGGTTCCTCCTTTGGGGTATGAAGTAACTAAGGATGTGTTGATTGGATCGGCTAAGCTCATGTTGAGCAAGCCCAAGGACAAAACTGAGGAAAGATTTGGAACTTATGAGGAAATTTTAGTCAAGGTACATGTTGAATTGAGGAAGCCTGAATCTATAAAGAAGGCTAGGAAAATGGCAGAGGAATATGCCCAGAGCAAGGGGTTTACCAAAGAACAAATTGTAGAAGCAAGAGCAAGGTCAGAAGCAGAAAAGGCTACTAAAGAAAAGGAGCAAGATGAATTGGAAAAGGCTTCGGAAGAGCCTGAGAAGAAATCTGAGAAGCTTGCAGTACCTAAGAGAAGAACAAGAGGCTCAACCTCTATTGAAATAGCAGCTAAGTCCTCCGATCATACTCCTTCAGTGAGTGTCGAAGCACCTACAAAGAAATCCACTGACAAAGGGCATAAAAGAAAGAAAACTAAGGGTAAAATGATGTATGTTAGTGTTGGAGTTGATGAAGAGGAGACTAAAACAAATGAAGAAGTAGAGATAATAAAGGCTAAGGCTGGTCAAGTCTCAGGGAGTAAATAGGAGAAGCCCTTCGGTAAGGGCAAAAGCAAGAAGAAGCCAAAGAAATTAGAGCCAAAAGAAGCAGAGGCCACAATAACTTTAGAAGATACCTTAAATGCTATGGCATCTCATGGTAATCTAAAGCCAATAGCAGACCTATATGATGAGTATAATGATGCGGACAAAGGCATCATTGAAACTGTAGTGGTTATATTTTTGGAGATCAACAAAGCTCTTCTTGAGGTCATTACTGATCTACCAGATAGCTTGGCCAGTGTTATGTCTGCTAGAAAGGAAACATCAATGGCCAAAGATTCAAAGTTAAGATAATATGCATTAATAAAGTTGTGTCTGGATGTAATTGTTGAAGAGAAAACCAAGGTCACCAAGGTGCTTCGGGGAAAGTTTGAGATACAGAAGAGGACCAACACTCTGATGTCCAGAGACAGAGAAATTGGTAAAAGAAATAGAGGAAATAACTCTTGATGTCTTAAGAGAGTTCAACATCCCAACAATTCATGATAAGGAAGGACCAAAAGTTGGTGATGATACCTCTCTTCTAGAAATCAGCACAAAACAAGGCCTGTAACAAACAAAGACAATTCCTCTAGAAATCTCAGGAAGAGATGAAGAAATGAAAGAGAAAGAAGAGGATAATGCTCCAGAGAATGTTGAAGCCCCTCCAGAGTAGAATGTAACCGTTGATCAAGGAAATCAGGGTGATATAGAAGGACAGACTGATGAACAAGCTAAGGTTAGTCCTCCTCCAGAGCATAGAACTAATGAGCAAGAAGCCATGGATCAAGATCCTCCGGAGAAGACTGAAGAAGAAGAAGAGTCTCATGACATGGTAAGAGACACTGCTGTAGCTACACAAGATTTAGTTGATTCAGTGAGAGAATTCCTGGAGAGGCAGCATGAAGCTCAGAGTTTGGATACACCTGAGTTGCTGCAAGGACCAATTAACTTAGCCTCCATGTCCCCTCGACAAAAATTTAAATTAGGGATAATTTTCCAAGCTAAGGCTCAAGAAGAAATTTTGAAGTTTCATATTCAAGATACTGAGCTTATTGGTGAGGCGTATGTAGTTTTAGAAAAGTTGATGCCTGGACTGCAGAAGGACACATCTTTAGCCCCTACTGAACAACTCAAAAAGATAATAAGCTCTGTAAGTACACATTTTGAGTCCCTTGAAAAGGCTACAAAAAAGAAAGTAAGGTAAGAGATTGATGCTAAAAGGTTAGTAGAGTTAAATAATAAAGCTTCTCAAGATAAAGTCTTGTTAGATAAAAGTATAGAGTATGCACAAATGACAATTAAGGAAGCTAGTGAAATATACCAACATTGTTTTACTTGGCTGGATAAAACAAAGGACATAAAGGAGAAAATAAATGGGCTGGAAGATAAGATCATGAGGATATCTATGAGTTATGATTCGGTAAAGGATGTCATTGGAACTCAATGAGTTGAAGTATAAACAGTTCACTCTACTATTCATAAACTGCAAACTCAAAGAGAGGTTATAAAACACAGAATGGGCTAGCTCAGGGAGATGGTGAGCTTCAAAATTGCATCAATAGCCAGACTAGTAGTTGTTGCAGAGAAAACAAAGCAAATCATTGAAGTCCCTGCTACTCTAAAGAAGGCAGAAGATATGGTGTCCCAAATCAATGGACACATCTTAGTTTTGAGTGATGTCAAAATTTGGTGGGATCAAGATGTAGCTCAACTAAGGCAACTTTATTTTGACATTCTCCCAGCAAAACTGTAAGAATTTTTGTTCTTTACTTCACTTGTAAATATACTGATAGTAGAAAAACAGTTTTGAAGTTTTGGTCACTTGTACATACATTTGTATCATATACCTTTGCCATTGATGTCAAAGGGGGAGAAGAAGAACCAGTAAAAAATAGCTAAATATCTTAGGGGGAGTTAAAAAATAGGGTGTACATAGTAAGGGGGAGTAGTATGAATATTTTTCACTAAGTGTTGCCATCAATGGCAAAGGGGGAGATTGTTGCCAACATAGTCAAGAGACACTACTGATATGATTGTGATGTGGTGTTGTCATTGATGGCAATAGTCATATATGATTGGGAACAGATCTTGAGACAAGTTTTGTACAGTCTTTTTGGTCTGGGAAGAATGACTTAGTCAAATTGACTAAGTGTTGGTAGCTTACTGAGTTAGCGACATAGAGTTGGTTGGTATTCCTTTGCAGATGCAAATTCTAGTATGCGGTTCTGGTATGTTGCACTTAGTTGTATGATGATACTATATTCCATTTTTCATGTCCTAGCAATCTCTGGAAGCTACACTTTGAATTGCTTAAGTCTAGGTTGATAAAGTTCAGTCATGAATAGTGCAGAATACCTGAGTATTTTAGTCCGCATTTCTCCACTATTGGTTGTTTTGATTTGCGGTTTGGAGGTGTTATAAACACATGTTAGGAGTATCTAATTCCAGATTTGGGGACTCTGAACTTTACCAGATGATCGTCTACAAGTGTCTAAGTATCAACATTCAGGTTGATAGTATTTCACAGTGATAGAGACAATAGTTCAGAGATCCGCATTTTGTTGCATAAGAATATTTTGTCTTGTGGTTCTAAAGGTATGATCTGTGGTGTGTAAAAAGTGTATGATATGATTTTGGAAGCATCTTGTGGTCTACAATAAAATTTGTTGTCTAACAGAGGAAGTAAACCAGTGGTATTAGCCGACATAATAGTATGATGTGTGTGCGGTAAGTTTTGGTGTTTAAAACTTAATCCTAAGTGGTGAAACAGTTAAGGCTGACATGTGTGAAGGTGTTTCAAATATTTTTTGGGTCTGCCATAGATTTTGGAGAATAAATTTGGCTGACATGCATGACTACACAGTACACTTTATTAGGCCGACCTAATATGAAAATTTTGTTTGTTGCGGATATATATATGGGATTGAATTCGGTGTTTGAGAAGAGGTGTATGAATGTGAATCTGTTTAGAATGTGAACAACAGAGTAGGTGACAAAAAGCAAAAGAAGAGAGATCTTGTCTAATGTAAAGGCAGAGCAGTCAAAATGAAAAGTTTTGAGACAGTATTTTGAGCATACATTGAAGCTGCATTCATGCATGTGTAGATGCAATCTAAGCAGTTCATTTTGGCAGTGAGCCATCTCCTTCTTTCTTTCTTTCTCTAGGAAGTGAGCCTCCTTGCAGTGAGAACTTCTTTTGGGTAGTGAGCCCTAACGTAGTGAGCCTTTATTGTAATTCGATATTGATCCTTCATAATATATTATGAGATAACACTCACCGTGGTTTTTCCCAGTTTTGGGTTTTCCACGTAAAAATCCTAGTGTTCATGTGTGATGGATTTTGGTTGTTTGTTCTATGTTTAATTTACTTTGTTATTGCATGTGGTAAAAGGATTATTAGTTCAATAAGTAAGAAGTTTAATAAAGTACTGATTCACCCTCCCTCTCAGTACTTTAGGTGTTCAACAGATCAGGAGTTCAACTAAAGACTATTGGCAAAGATGTGACATCGTTCACATTTTGGATTGACTATAGAAGTAAAGTAACATCAACATATAAATTAATATATAATTACTCGCAAAGAATTAAATGCATACAATAGAAAAAGTTGATGTGTAGAAAAAATTATACTGTCAAGTCCAATCCAAATTGGATGGCAGAAAGAGTTCCATGATTAACTTTTGTCAACTCCTCCTCTGTCATCAACTATTATCCCCCTTAGATACATTAGTACTAATATTTGTTTATATTCTTCAAATGGAATACACCATGAAATTTAACTTTAAATTTTACCTCTATAAAAGATTGGCCATGCTCTTCTCCTTCTCTACCCACTGATTCTTGTGCTTCTGCTCTTGTCCCTGACCCCTCAACTTGAGTTCTGGACTTCGCTGCCTCATATCGTGAAGGGAAATCATACTCTAAAGTGTTCAGGGGTGGCTCGTGCTACTCTCCATAAGAGGACCTAAGCAAAACTGATTACAAAAATACAATGATGGGGCACACAAACATGTGTGGACAAGGAGGGTCTAGTAATATTGGGTGATCTAATATCACCGCCAACATCATGTGGGTGTGCAAACTGAGGGGTCTGCGTAATCAGGTGCTTGATCAAAGAGTGTATGGCAATGAGGCCCTACTGTGTTGCATTTTCAACAATGTCTGGGTGTTGAATTGGAGGTGGAGAAGGGATAGCAAGAGGGGAATAAAAGGACCTTGCACTTGTCTCATTGCCCCAGGTCTATCTTGTGGCATTCCCTTACCTACTCCTTGGAACTCTCTAAAATCAAAATAATTCACATGGTGACCTATTACAAACTCTGCATATAGTTTACGAAGGAAATACAAAGGTACATATAAATTGTTGTTGGGTGGTTTATCAAAAACCATCCACCAACTATCCCAAAAATTCTGACTAATACCCTCATGTGTACACCATTTGATTGAATACTTAGGCTTACGAACATCAACATGCAATTCAGTTTTAGGATTGACAAAATATTGGGCTAACATAGCTTTGGTAATGTCTAACTCTTTCACTTGATCATATGATAAACAATCGGCATATTCCACCTTCTTGGTTTCTCGCCATTGCCTAAATGATTCATGTTAGCTTGTGAGGGTTCGAACATAAGTAATAATCCCCTCTAAATTTGATGTTATTAAAGACAATCAAGGGTGGCGGTGATACATTTCTACAATCCTACTTATTTGATCAATATTTCTTTCAATTTTCTCTTAGATTGTTGGATGGGGAGGGTTTGGTGGGGGAGGGTTTGGGTTTTCATGTTGTTCATCCATTTTACCTATTTAAAATATAAAACATACCCATTTAGGATAGAAAACAAAAAAAATCACTTGAATTTACAAAATGAACAAAAAAAAACAAGAATCATACTTACCTAGATTGGGTATTCGTTCTTGTAAACTATGATATCTATTTTTTAGGAGGTATGTGTTTTGCAAGGCTCCGTGGGTTTGCAAAACGTAGCCTCTATTTTGAGTTTTTATTGTCTCCAAAATGGATATTTGTTTTGGGACCCACAAAATGGATATCCATGCCTAAGAAAGTCAAACTTCTCCAATTCGTGACTTTGGCTAAGTAAAGACACGATTTTTTTTCCTATTGCCACTATTTGGCCCACGATGATCTTGCACTCACCCAACATTTGGTACATCACCTTCCATTAGGTTTTAGACTTCTTTTATGTCATTTCCTACCCTTTTCCTTTGAGAACAGTAGTAGAATAGATTAGTTTTTAGGTAATCCATCAAGGGAACCATCCCTCTATGGAGATTTGTCTCACTTCTGCAGGTCCCACATTGATTGACATTTCAATGTTTCACTAAATAGCTTGAGAGCTTCTCTCTCAAGCCAGGATGCAAATTCAGATTGACAACATGTATTCTAGAGGAGGCATGGACATGTAAAAAGGTAAAGTACTCATTTGTGAAGACTTTAGGTTGTGAAGCATTTGTCCATATTGATATAGAAAATAGAACAAAGCTTGAGGCAAAATCCAAGACCTGTACTTTTGTTGGATATGGAGTTAATGATTTTGGTTATCACTTATTGGATTATGAAAATCATAAAATCATGAGTAGAGATGTGATATTCAATGAGAAGGTCATGTACAAAGATCAGTTGCAGGGAAAGAAATAGGAAAAGGCAAACACAAAATATATGGTGCTTGATGAAATCATAGAAAATGAAGTTCCATAGGTGCCAGAAAATCAAAATGTTCAACAACAAGAACAACATCAAGTACCTCAAACTCCTACAAGTGTTGCTAGAAGATCTACCTGGTTAAGTAGACCCCCTGAACGATACTCTCCTTCAGTGTATTATGTATTGTTGACTGATTTTGGTGAACTAGAAAGTTATGAAGAAACAATGTAGGTAGAAACCAAAAAGAAGTGGGAGCAAGGCATGAAAGAGGATATGGAGTCTTTGATACAAAACCAAACTTGGGACTTGATTTAGTTGCCTGCAGGAAAAAAGAGCATTGTAGAGTAAATGGGTTTACAGGATGAAGGAAGAAAATGGAGGAACAAAGAGGTACAAGGCAAGACTTGTTGTAAAGTGATTTGCACAAAAGAAAGGTATAGACTTTGATGAAATATTTTCTCCTGTTGTTAAAATGACTTCAATTAGAATTATTTTAAGTCTAGTGGTAGTAGAAGATTTGCATCTTGAATAGTTAGATGTAAAGACAACTTTTCTCCATGGGGATTTGGAGGAAGAGATTTATATGCAGCAACCATAGGGGTATGAGGTCAAAGGGAAGGAGAATTTAGTATGTAGGTTGAAGAAGAGCTTGTATGACCTAAAGCAAGCTCCAAGGCAGTGGTATTTGAAATTTGACAAGTTTATGACAAAACAAGGTTATAGTAGATGTCATTCTGAACACTGTGTTTATTTTAAGAGACTAGATAATGGTAGCTATATTATCTTGTCATTGTATGTAGATGACATGCTTGTTGCAGGATCTAACATGCATGATATAAATGTGCTCAAAAGAAAATTAGCTAATTCATTTGCAATGAATGATTTGGGTGTTGCAAAGCAAATCCTTGGTATGAGAATAACAAGAGACAAGAAAAATCATAAATTAACATTGCCTCAAAGTGAGTACATAGAGAAGGTGTTGAAAAGATTTCAAATGCAGGATGCCAAATTAGTTAGTACACCTTTTCCTAGCCATTTCAAACTGATTGAGGAGATATCTCCCACGATACAGGAGGAGATAGACTACATGTCCAAGGTTCCATACTCATCAGTAGTTGGTAGCTTGATGTATGCAATGGTGTGTACAAGGCCGAATATTGCACATGTAGTGGGAGTTGTGAGCAGGTATAGATTGGAACACAGTAAAGTGGGTTCTCAGGTATTTGAGAGGTACTACTACTTAGGCATTATGTTTTTGCGGTTCAAACTCTACTCTACATGGATATGTTGATTCAAATCGAGTAGGTGATCTAGATAGCAGGAGGAGCACCACAGGGTATGTTTTTATTGTAGGTGGAACAACAGTAAGTTGGATTTTGAGATTGCAAAAGGTTGTTGCACTCCCAACAACAAAAGCAGAGTATGTCACTGCTATAGAGGCCAGTAAAGAGATGATTTGGTCACAAAGGTTTATGGAGGAATTGGGAAAGAAGCATGAGAATAACAGGTTGTACAGTGATAGCCAGAGTGCCATTCATCTTGCAAAGAACTCAACCCTTCATTCTAAGACTAAACATATACAACTCGGGTACCATTTCATACGATTAGTTTTGGAAGATGGATAGTTGAAGCTGGAAAAGATATACACTAGCCAAAATCCTGTAGACATGTTAATGAAGGCAGTAAGTTGGGAGAAATTAGTTTCAGTTGGCCTTCAAGTCTGATGGTGAAGATGAGAAACTTTCCAAGTCCAAATTTGGAGCCTAGTGTAGTGGGTGCAGTAGCGATGGAGTTGGTGTAATCAGTCTCCAAGTGGGAGATTGTTGGTAATCGACCTTGATCTTGTTAAAGGTCTATTTTTTAGTTTTTTCACAGCCACGTTTGGAGCCCATTTCATTTTGGGGGGAGTGAAGGGGGGTTTACCCCCCCTTCAGGGTCCGGGGGGGCTATCCCCTAAACGTGGGTAGCACCCCTGAAGCCAAATTTTAGATACTTATTTAAATTGTAAAATGTTATAATTTCATAGAAAATCTGGACTATTCATCATTAGGTCACAGATCTGATGGTAGAAGTTATGTTGGCATTTTTTTTCCTAGAAGGCAACCCTCTTTACGCGAGGGCATTGTATGATGACTGTGTATTGTGAGAGCAGACTAAGAGTGAAGAGGAAGTTGTAGCGGATGTGCTGTAGGTTGTATCCCTTACGGAATAAAGGAAGGACTAGCCCATATTGGGGTGAACCACATATATTTGTGTCTCCCTATGTTTATATTTTATTTCTACATTCATTTTATTATATATTGTTATGTGATCCTATTCCTCACATGTTGTACTATTCTCTATTATTAATAAAAAATTTAATAAAAATATTCATAAAAAATATTAAAAACCAGAAACAATACTTAAAAATGCTATTGAAATTTAATAACTGATAAACATAAATATTCAATATATGATTTAAGTTTTGACAAGGTGAAAAAAGAGATGAAAATTACTAAGGAAGCAATATCAAGAATATATTTAAAAGAAAACATAAACCAGAGTTTCATATTTTATGATATAAAAAATTTCAAAGATTCATATCAGTTCCTAAACCTATCATGCACACAAGCTTTGAAGAAATTCAAATGGTTCATTGGACGAACTCAAAACGTCAAACTCACCCCCAAAATAACCAGTTCATGCATTCACAAAAGGCATGCCGCCGTTTGTTTTATACCCTAATTTTCAACGCACTTCAAATTGATTTGCTGTAGAATTTGATAGAAAAGGATTGACATAGAAAACACGTTCTCTCTTTTTGGCGTAAGCTCACTCTTGAACACTTTTTCCACACCTGTCCTTGACTCTTGTCATAACGGACAAGCCGAAAAGTTTTGACATTCACACACAAATCTCTATTACTAGCCTTACTAGCCTGGATTCCATGAATCTGAGATCAAGCTAAGTTCTGCCTAGCAATGGTTTCCTCCATGTTGAAGATAATTTTTCTAATGCTTGTGATTCTCTGGGCACAAGGTTGGTATTATTATTATTTTGTCAAGTCTGATATTCAGATGGCCTAATCTATCAATTGCACACAAAATTAAATATATGCAACTGTCTTCCTTGGGTTTAATATGTCCTTTTTTAAAATCTCCGTCCTAATAATGCAGGTGAATGTTCTGCTCATGTAGCTCAAGGCCCAAGTTATCAGGTATTTGATTCTTAATGAGGAAAACCAATAACCTCAACCTTACTTTGTGGTTTAGAACTTCATTAAAATTTTGTGACACTGTTAAACTCTTTGTAGGCACTTATGGATACAAATGCAGAGGGGGAGTTATTTGAACCTGCAGAAAAACAAGATATCCAAATGATGATGTTGATAGATGAGAAAGAGAGGAGAAGAAATCTGGGGAGCTTTCAAATATGTTCAGTGTGTACTTGCTGTGGAGGCTCTAAGAAAAAGTGTGTCTCCTCTCCTTGCTGCTATACAATTGTTTGTAACATACCCAATAAGCCATTTGGCTTCTGTTTATTCACACCCAAAGCCTGTAATTGCCTTGGATGCCATCTTTGACATTACATTGTTTGCCTAACTACTATAAGTGAATCCACTTTTCTCATGCAAGAACCTTATGACCAGTATGCTGAAATTGAACATACAAACTTCATCATTTATATATTTCAATGTCAACCCAGTTTTCCTGTTTCTTAAACTTTAAAGCGGCTGATGGTAGTATATTTGTTTAGGGCCCTTAGTTTACAGTTTGTATAATGGCAGTTGAAAGCTATAAGATAGTCAGCCATTACTGAGAGCCCCTTATGCTCTCAAATCTCAGCCCTGTGGGACTATGGCCTGTAGGCCCACTGGAATAGCTTATCAGTCATGCATTAAAAAAAAACTGAAATGAAAATTTCAGACAGCTGGGCCCCAAAAAATATTTTTCACTTAACCCCCCTGGTAGTCTGGAGGGCCCAATAGTTGAGCAGGTTCAATACAGGGTAGTTGCACCTAAAACAATCCTTATTAGATGTAATTTATATAAATAAAAATGATTTTAGAATTAAATTATTTGAGAAAATAATAAACAATGTGATGATATGTATAGGAGTAAAGTTTAAATAGTTTGTATATTGTTTGTTATTATTTGGAATTCAAGTTTTTTTTTTTTAATTTTGAAAATAATAAATAATGTCTTCATATTTACTTTTAGGTATATATAAGTATATTAAAGACATGACTTAATGCATAAACTATGAAGTGTAAAGGAAAATAACAAGATGTGTGTACGTATAGAATGGCCTATTGGCCAAATTAAAAAAAAAAAATAGTTTGGTCAATAGGTTACTCCACTTTTTTATAATTCTCATAAAAGTTAGTTTTTTGCCTCTAATAAAAATAGAAAATTTTTTAAAATAAAAAAATTTACTTTATAAATACCATGAGTCAAGGGAAAATAGTTAGTTAATAATCTTCATGTAAATATAACTACAATAACTATTCATTGCTATTGTTGAGAGCAATTATTTACCATGATTTATCTTAAAAATAACCATTTACATACCATAATTTAATATTGTAATTATTTTGATAAGAGAAGGTGGCTTAAAATAAAATATTTATTTTGAGTATTTTGGTAGAGAAGGTAGTTAATAGTTAATCTAGTTTTTATATTGATTGTTTTTAAAATAAAATATTTATTTTACAAATCTCATGAAGCATGAATATATCAATTCTTATTGTTGAGATGTTTACCATGATTCACCTAACAAACTTGAGAACTAAAGGTAATTTAAACTAAAATATTTATTTTACTAATTATTTTGGTAAAACAAGGTAGCTAATAATGAATCTATTTTTAATATTGATTTTCTAAATATTATGCACAATAAATGTTTGTGAGCTGTGAAATGCTTTATATAATCATTCTATATGTTTGATCTATAACTTGCTTAAATAAATGTTTGTGATGAGTGAAAGTTGATAGAGTGTTTTGTAGAGGTAGTTTAGAGTAGAAAGTTAGCAATTTGAGTGTGGGAGTAATGGATAAGAATAGGTAGATAATGATTAACCATTTACTTAATGCTCTTGTGAACATACAAAAGTGAACTATAAAAGAGTAAATTGAACTAAATTAACTTACTCTATTCACTATCATAAATCACCTCTAGATTATATAAAGAAGACCATGAAACAAAGATGAAAACACAAACAAAAGTTCTTGCTAAAGTCTCCTTGATGCACCAAGCATGTGGTGGATATGTCCAAGGATGATATGGGGAGAATTTGGGATGTTTAAGTGCTCAAACTAGGAGCATAACTTTGCATACAAGAGATGTGTTCAAATGGATTAGAGAGTGTTCAATTTATAGATTTTTGGGAGGATGGATGGAGGGCTAGGATCAATTTGGAAGATCAAGGACTCTCATTGCTTGAGAGGATTGGAGGCATGGGAACTCTCCAAGTGCCATGCTTTGGATGGTGGTCAAAGAGGCTCCCAAGATTCAAGGGGAATCAAGGGTGTAAATTTTACATTGGAGGAAGTGGATGATGGAGATGAAAAAGTGATTTCTTATGGTATGTGTACCCCTTTAGGGACTTGTGCATATAATGTCTTGATTAATCATACTTAGGCATGTGCAAATGATTAATGATGATAAATGATGTGATTTGGTCAATTAATGAAACGTGTGCAAAATAAAGAACTAAATAAATATGTAAATTCATTTAATTTTTGGATGGGGTGGGATAAGCTTAGATAAATAAATTTTTGCATTTATTTATCTAAGGTTGGACTATAGAAGAAGATTAATTAATTGAATGAATAATCTAGACTTCTTCAATTAATTGGGGGTAAATAGTGATGAATAGTAATTTTATTAATTAACTAATAAAAAATATTTAATTGATGTTGGAAGCAAAATTGGACAATTAATCATCTAAATATGATTTATTCAATTAATTTTAGAAGAAATAGTGGGAGATGACTTGGTTAGAGATGAAATGATGATGAGATGATTCCAAGTGTCTACATTTTGCCCCTCTTTGAAATGAGATTAAAATAACATCATTTCAAAGAAAAATAAAATATATCACTTTTGATGAGAAAGGGGTGACAAGATGCCCCAATTGATTGAAGAAAATGAGGAATTGTTATGATGAGATGATGCCCCCTTGAGAGGTCAGGTGGGCAAAGAAGAGCGTGAATGAGCTCTTGAAATATGAAAATGATAGAAAAATTGAATAGAGGAAAATAGAAGAAAAATGGATTAGTTATGTGAAAATAAGTGAAGGGAGGGTGAAAATTATGGCTTGGTGGGTGTATAAATAGGGGTTGGGGGATGAATAGTTCATTTTCATCCTCAAGTTTAGAAGAATTAGAGTGGAGCAGAGAAGGAGCATAGAGAAAAATGTAGAATGTATAAGTGTATACCTATTAGATAGAGTGAGTGAGGGAGTACAAGCGATAACAACATGGGGTGCAGTGGTATGTAGGCTATTGATCCTCTTAGTCATTAATATAAGGCATTTATTACTAGTTAGGGGAAGGAAAAAGATGTCAAAAGAATAGATTAGTGCACGTGTGGGGTGAACGAGCATGAGCATGGGGTAAACAAGTGTGGGCATGAGATAAACAAGTGTAGACATGAGATAAAAAAGCATCTATGTAGGATGGGCACATGCACATGGGAATCAATGCCTCTATTGAAAAACAAAGTACTCCCGTGGATAAGCACCAGTGTCAGGGATGAGCACCTTCGTTAAAAAATAGAGCACTTGCAAAGACAAGTGCTTGGGTGGATGGATAAGTGCCTTCATTAAAAACAAAGACCTGCATGTGTATAAGCACTTATGTCATCGATGGGTGCATGCATAGAAAAATAAAGCACCAGAGTTTGGATAGGAAGAATAAATGATTTTAGCAAAGGATGACATGGTTTCTAGCTAGATATAGAAGTGATTAGACCTTATAGGGATGCAGGAGTGAAGTTTGACAGTGATAGATTTGATGGAGGATGAGTGGGGATTTGGCACATGGTTGTGATGCCATGCCTTAAGGCACATAGGGCCATTTTGACATTGTTGGCTGAGAGGTGGCACTTGGAGACGAGCATCTTTCATCTCCCAATAGGGGAGATTATAGTTACGCTTGAGGGTGTGTGGATGCTTCTATGATTACTGATTAGGGGTCATAAGGTCTACTATAGAGAGAGGCATGATGTGTTGGCTTTGCAAAGGCTATTTGGAAAGTCAAATTTGTTGAGGGATGACATGAGGATGGATTTGGATGCCCGCATCAGGATGGTTGATGGCATCCCTCTAGTGATGGTGACCATTGTCAGTGTCTTATTGTTGCCTGACAAGACTAGTCACTTCTTTCCTATTAGATTAGCACACTATAGAAAACATGTTCACTGGGGAGGAGGTGTTTGCATGGGGACACTGTGTGTTGGTGATGTTGTATAGGGATTTGCACTTGATTACTTATAGGGATGGGTGCATATTGGTGCATGTGATGCTACTATAGGTATGGTCTTGGGAGCACATCACAGTGCTCAGGCTCATTGGAGGTAGGAATTGATGAGAGTAGCGGAATCCATATGCATTCTATTAGAGAGGGAAAAGGAGGTATTCTCATGTGGGTGACCTAGGCTACTAGTGATAAGTGTTGGATGATTTGTAGTTCATTAAATGGAGGCCATACTTGGATTGCAAGGTGTAGTGGCATGATGATGATAAGACTTATTCATTCTTTTTGAGGCTACAATGGATCATTGGATAGAGGTCACATCATTGAGTGGTATAGACCAGAAAGAGTGTTGAGGTAGTTCTGGATGTGGTAGGGGATCCCAGCAGAGGATGTGCATGTGTTTGCATGACTAGCATGGGAGAAGCAAATAGACTAAGGGTGATGGGTGGATTAGCAATATGCATGGATAGACTAGGCACATGTGATTCCATAGGGATTGTTGCTGAGGTAGGATGTTATAGGCATAGGTGTTATTAGAGATTATCAACTATGGTGGGCTTAGAGACAACTGGTCAGGTTGACGAGGCCATTCCTGGTGCAAGCATAAGGGGCAATTTATAGAGCTATGAGGATAGCATGTAGGTAGTGGACTATTGCAAGGAGGATGGGATAGTAGGGAGGTTAGCCTATAGGGGTAGGATAAGGAGGTGCATGGTAAGTGTGGAGGGTATTTCTAGGATGGGCAGGACACCAAGCATAGAGGGTGCCACAATAGGTGCCATAGCAGGTGTAGGCCATAACAAGATCCATAATAGCCACAAGAGTAGGTATAATAGGATGAGGGCCATGATGCAAAGGCCATGGAGGTGGATGTGGAGGATGCACAAGGATAGGGTGTAGAGGGAGGTTCACTAGGGCAGAGATAGGGGACTCTGGATAGACAAGATGATGCAACAAACCTCCATGAGTGATCAACCACTAGAGAGTGAGAGCCAATATATCTTGAGAGATACTAGTTACAAGTGCAGAGAGACACCCTTCAAGCGAGACTAGAGAGTCTCTAGGTTAGGTTAGATAATGTGAGGGTGGAGCTAGATAACATGATTGTAGAGCAAGACAATCTATAATCAGAGAGGGATATGGGGATGGGAGATGAGGACAAAGCCACACTATAGATGAGGCTAGAGAGAATGGAGGCTAGACTAGAGATGATGTCAGGGGACATGGATAGGTCTAGTTAGCTTATGATGGTATGTAGGTGTAAGTGTAGAGATCTTAGGTCGATACACAAAGGCTCTAGTAGGAGTAGGATTAGGTGAGAGTAGCACTGAATGGGGTAGGGCTATCTTAGATTGTGGTAGATGTGTAGAGGGTAGCAGTAGAGGTGGGGAAGACAAGTAGGGACATGATGTACTATCACTCCCTTTATGAGCAAGCAGTACTGCCAAATTAGAGAGTTCCCTCCTATGTAGAGCATACATAGAGTAGATCAACGAGCTTTAGGAGATTAGGGAGGTCGGTATTAGTGGGGATGTAACTACCACTTCCACCACCTCAGGGAGGAGCACCTTCAGGGTCACATGGAGACAGTGCTAGCCAAGCTTAACATATATTTGCATATATTAAATTTTGATCATGATGTACATTTATATTGTATTATTTTGATGATGTACATTCATTTTTGATGACACTACGCTCTATAGAGATTCATGTACTTGCCCCATTTTTGATGATATATAGGGATGTGATGAGATAATTATACCATTATGTGTTTTGTGATTTATATGATGATGATGCATTTTATGATGTGATTCAATTATGCATGTGGGATGGATTTTTATGTGATGTGTGAATGCATGTGATGATAGAATTGATGTGATGGTGATACAATGTTATGAAATCTATGCAATTTGATTTGATGTATTATGGTATGGTTGAGGGTTTTTCCATTGGGATTGATATATAAAATACGATGGAGCTAGATGCATTGTGGTGATGTATGTATAATGTTGTGTAATGATGATTTTTATTTGATGTTGTTCTATGTATAATGTTGGGTATAGTGATGATTTTTATTTGATGTTGATGTATGTATAATGTTAAGACCTATAATGATTTTTATTTTATGTTGATGCATGTATAATGTTGAGTATAATGATGGTTTTTATTTGATGTTGATGTATGCATATTGATTGCAATCTATTTGGATTTTGATTTATGTATTGTGGGATAATTTAGATTATTTTATCATGATACGGTGGATGTATGTATTATGTGATGTAGAGCATATGAGTACAATGGTGTTTTATTGATGGTGTGATGTATGTATGATGATGTATGATATGTGATTATATGTGATAAATGTAGATGGATAAATGCTTATATATGATAAATGTAACTGATAAATGCTTATATATGATAAATGTAAATGGATAAATGCTTATGTATTGGATTTTGTTTTGGTCATGGTATAACTGTGTTGGAAGAAAATGATGAGAATGATAGATAGAAATGATGATGTAATGGATGACTGAATGATCATAAAACTAACCAATTAAATAATTAACCAACTAAATCACTTGCACCTATCAAACTATGATTAATCAAGGTAAAACAAACAAAATTACACAATGGATAATGGATAGGTGAATGATTAGTGTGTTCTTGAATGCATGTATTATGTTGAAATGTAGTGAGAACTTATTTTAATATAGCATGAGATATTATGCACCATGCTATAAAGACTGAGGTGACAATGTATCTCTTGCATAGGATTGACTTGTAAACAACATACAAAAGCATGCCCCAACAAAACTCAAGGGATTTGATGTCCTTGGTGGGTATTGTACTAGGACAGCTAAGCAAACATGTTATACAAAATAATAAGACCATGCCCCAGTAAACACCACTCGAGATGCACCATGATATGAATGATCATGGTGACCTTGAGGAGGTATTTTAAGAGAAAAAATATAAACAAAGATAAAAAAAGTAACAATCGACTAACATAGAACAATCTCATCTTTTGCCAAAGTGTTGATAATGATGGGATGGGATTGATGATGCTTGATGTGGGGAATTATCTATCTCGTGAAGGTAAAGGATGGAGAGATTGGTATCTTCACAATGGTAAAATGATGGGACGGGTAGATGTTATCAAAGTTTCAAGTGGATCTTTGCTTAGACATTTGTAAGTTGAAGGTCTTGTGTGTAAATCCTATGGGTATATAATCATACAACTGGCAAGTGCATGAAGCTAAATAATAGGAAGGGAATACATCCAAGACATAGAACAATCAATAGGGAGGATGCCAGGATCTTGGTCCTAAGCAAGAGACAATCTGCTACCCCCGGTGTAGGTTAGGGGTAATAGCAAACTATTAATGGTGGCATATATCAAAAAGAACTTCTGGAAATTGGAAGATGGAAGTACATGAATTTATTTTGTGGAGGTAGATGAGGGAGTTATGATGGCATGTTATATAAGTCTCTTCTATAAGAGGGAGTGGAAGCATAGAGTGGGTTAGATGGATGAGATACGTGATAGATGAAATGTGTCCTATAAAATAATTGAGGCGAATAGATGGGTGGAATGGATATATTGAGGGTTGTTGCGATGACGGGAGGGGTTAATCAATTCATAATGGAATGGATTAAATGAGAGACATGGGTGGGTGTAATGGGTGTGTGTGTGTGCTATCGACTATACTTAGGGTATTTTTATTTATGAAAGCCAAGAAGGGTAGGAAGTGTAATTGTGAAAGCCTTTGTAGAAGAGAGGACACATTTTTTAATATTGAATTAAGTAGCATGAGGGGGGCATTGGGAGGTTTAGGAAGTGATGGAGGTGTGCTGGGATAAGTGTTGACAAAGAGTGTGTTTATGGAAATGAGAGGTAGGTGAGTAAAGTGAGTTGGAAAGATGGTAGGTGATAAGCAAACTTTTCATCCCAAGGATTCAAACTACCTAATAAAATAGTTTAGGATGTGAGGGTGTTATGCAATTATCCATAATCTCATGAACCTTTTATTGACAAGTTTAAGCATATGGAATTACAATACTACTGTAACAATAAATGATAAGGATTATTGATGTTCCTAATTACAGTTTTTTGATTGCTCAGATCACACAAGGCACAGAGTAAGAGCATACGACTGTGTTATGGAGGACTTAGAATTCATAAATCTTCTCCCAACTCTGAATACCAAACAAAAGGCATATCTAGGGATATATAGATTTGGACATGAACTTTTTACCTTAAGTTGTTTAATCAATCTTTGTAATCTGACCATAAGAATTGGACACCCGGCTAGGCAACTACTGCACTAAGTGAGTAGGCATCTATAAAGTAGTCTAAGGTAAACACTAAACTTAGTGGATGACAAAGAGAATCACTTTTTGGACTATTGTATAGTGAGAACAATCTACTTAATACCTATAAGCGGCTACAAGGATCTTGCTTTTTGAGACAAGGTTGCGTCCTGTTGTCAGATCATAATGTAGCTGACATCATGACATAGACAAACCCATGTGCTAGTTATCACCAAGATTAGATGGAGGTAACAAAGTATCTGGAATTGGTGCAAAAGAATTTTCCATGTCATCTTGTCGTGCTAAAAAAGTATATACAATTTATGTTATTTCTTTAGGCCTAGCAATGTCAATCTCTACTCTAACTGCTAACAAAGCTAGCTAGAGAGCAGGTTCCATGTCATCAATAACTGCCTTAGCAAACCATTGTTGAGCTAAAGGATAATATTCAATCCTAGGCAGATAGTATCTTTGAGGATTGACTAAATAACCAATCATTCCTTGAGAAATAGCCCATGCAAGATTTCCATGATTGTACTCAAATAATTCTCTCATATCTACTGCAATAATTGGATCAAAAATATCAGCATAATCTTTGAATTCTATTTGGAGGAAGTGATGCTATTGACGAATCCATATTTAGCACATTTGAGCAAATTCTTTTTATTTCTAATGTTCCAACCCATTGGTAGAAATGAAATAATACATATATCAAATGAAATAATACATATATCAAATGAAAAACTGTTCCTGATTAAATAAGAAATTGGGGATTCTTCTAATCCAAAATGTTCAAGAAACCTCATCTAATCTTCTGGTTCATAAGAACCTGTATCATAATGTTTTGCTATTAAGTTTCTAAGATCCTGCAACCATTTGTTGAGATAATAGACTTGAATAATTGTCTCAATGATGTTTGGAGGTAACTGAGAGACCAATATTTTATTTTAGTACTCATTTGTGATTTCATACTTGTCTAGCCCATTGATCCTGATAAATGTTTCTTTTGGCTCTATAAAGATTGAAGCCATTTCTCTTGTTAACACATCAGCCAGAGGGTTATTTTCACCTTTTATCCATTCAATGTTGAAATCATAGCCAAGAATTCAAAATACCAATGAGCAATTCTACCTTGAGAAATATCTTTGTTGGGCTTTAAGTAAACTCCTCATAGCTTGATTGTCAGTTCTAACAAAAAAAAATTCATGTTTTAGGAAAATATTAAATTTTTCAATACCTTTCTTTACTGCAAGGATTTACTTTTCATATATGTGGTATCCACATTCAGTGTTGGAGAATGTGCTTGATCTATATCCATAGATATGCTGAGCAAGACTGAAAACTTCCTGTATCAGGGCTGCAGACCATGTGTCATATGAAGTATCTGTATATAGAAACAATGGAAAACTTGGTTTTGGAATGTGCAAAGAAGGAAGATGTTGACATCTCTCTTTGATATGGATGACAACTTGTGTGTGTTCATCAGTCCATTCAACATCATTTTTCTTGAGCTGACCTTAGAGAATTTTTTGATCCTAGGCTAATCCTTTATAAAAGGAGTAATGTAGTTGATACATCCAAGGAATCTTTGAAGTTGCTTTTTATTATCTAGGATGTCTGGAAATTCATTGATTCTTTGCAATATATGAGGTTACAATTTTATTTCTCCTTCTGAAAGAACCAATCCCAAGAAATCTATCTCACTCTTACCTATTGCCATCTTTTATGCTGATAAGAAAATCCCATGCTGCTTGATTGCTAAGAAGAGATTCTACAAGTGTGTGAGATGTATTTGTGCATTGTCAAAAAGAACAATTATATCATCTATATAAACAACACAATAATCTTTTAGATGTCACAAGGCTTGATCCATTCACCTTTAGAAATAGGATGGAGTTGTTTTCAAGCCAAAAGGTATGACATTCCATTCATACAAACCTTGAGGGACTGAAAAGGTAGTTTTATATCTATCTTCTTGTTTCACCTTGACTTGCTAGAAACTAGATTTACAATCAAACTTAGAGAATATGTGTTTTGATGCAACTCTTCTGATGAGATCGGTGTTGAATGGAATAGGATAATTTAATGGTAATATGATATCATTAAGAGGCTTATAATAAATGCAAAACCTTTTCTTACCTCTTTCTCTTTCTTCTCTCTTATTGACAAGAAATGCTAGACATGAGAATGGGCTCTTGCTTTCTCTGATAAAATTTCCTTCAATCAAATCTTGTAGATTCTCATCAATTTCTTTAACCTCAGATGAGCTCATCAAATATGTTGGCTCATATGGTATTACAGAATGACAATTGGTCTTTAGCTGAATTTCACATTCTTCATGATCTTGAGATCAAAATTGGAGTGGATTGAGACTACAACATTCTTTCTCAAAAATTTCTCTTCCTTGTTCGAAGATGTTATCAGGTTGTTGTGCTTGTAGGTTAACTTTATCCTTATGTTGGTTGACCTCTTTCCCGTGTTCTTTTTTGATTGACTTTTTCTTATTGTCAAACTTGTAATTAACAATTTTTAATACAGAAATCTTCAACTGACCATCTTCATGTCTGAGAGACTTCATGTTTCTTTAAAACGAATGGCTCATACTTGGTGAGGAAGAGATAAACTAAAAGAACATCTCCATCTAAAGCATTATATTCAATAAAGTCTGTTATAAAAGTCTTTCCCATGATTTCAATGTGAACATCCAGAGCATACCTACCCATCCATATTTTTTCTCCATTAATGGCATAACCATTCAAAATGTCTGGTTTGGGTTTCCAAAATTTTGGAGGAATAACATTAGTCTTTGCAAAAATTCTGGATGAACTAGAATCTAGGAATGCATCCATAGGGATTTTCTTGAATTCTTTAAAACAAAGATTAATTCTGATATATGCACTATTGTTGGCCAGATATAGAGCACAATATCTTTCTTTACTTTGAGTGTTCTGGATGTCTTCTGATTCACTAGATGAGCTTTGCAATCTTTTTTTTTAAAATAAGACTTCATGAATTTCCCCCACTGAAGCATTGAGATTCCTAATCTCCTTCTGTTGGTGTTTTACTAAACAAGAAAATTCTGCAACACCATTGAGAAGCATATCAAGTTTTTTGCAAATAACCAGATTCTTGTGAGAGACATATTTAGCCTGTAGGTCTTATCTATTTTTGCCAGGGAGGGACAATGTAGTCATGATGAGGCTTGGTTTTATGAGAGGAATTGGGCTTGTATCTAGAATTCTTTTTGATTTCTTTTTGAATGGTGTCTTTCACTTATTGCAATTCCTTCATCTTCTGGAGATGTTGTTTGACTATAGTTATTCTTTCATCTCTAGACCCAACATTTCTATAAGGGTCTTTAGATTTTTCCATATCAAGTTTAAGTTGTACATCTTGGAGAGACTTTTGTAGTAATGTAACTACAAAAGTTTCTTCATCAACATAGTCATCACTTACAACTTCTGTTTCAGAGGAAGAAGATGCATAATATATCTTCTTATGTTTATGCTTCATCATAGCAGAGGTTTTAGGAATTGCTTCTAAAAGCTCATAGAATTGAAATTGATCTAACTGTCTATATGCATCCTGGGAATTGAGAATTTTCCATTCTTGGTCTTGGTCTTGCCGTTGGAATAAGGCATAGACTTTTGTTTTAGGATTTAATTTTCTAGGATAGTTACTAGCATAATGAGGTCCTTTGCAAATGAAACATTTTATTGGCCCTTTACCTCTTCTATCCTTTTTCTTTAGAATGAACTGTGGAGGATGTCTCCTTTTGAAGCTAGACTTGTGAACATGAGTGAATCTATATTTATTTTTGTAGCCATGTTTTCTTCTCCTGAAGAGGCACTCACTGTCATAATGAGCATCTTTGGAAGGGTATTTGCTACATTTCTTGCAACTGTAATGTTTTCCACAAGATTTTCTTTTGAATTGTCTGATGCTTGCAAAATCTTTGAGCTGATTGATTAGTGGAAGATTATAATATTCTTTTAGATTGCAAGAAGAATTATATTCTTCTTTATTGGCATTCAAAGACCCCAAAAGACACTGTTTATCTAGCTTGTAGCCAATGAGAGTTTTAATCTCAGCAAAAGTACATTTATCTACTGAGGATTTCTTTTTATCTATGATGTAGTCTTCAACCCAATGACCTAACCCACATGGAAGAGAATTTAAGTAAAACATTTTTGTAGATAGGTCATTATACTTTCTTGCTGTAATCATGTAATTCTCAAATGTTAGGTTGTATTCATGGAATTTAGCTAAATTTTTCAATTTCATGGTAAATAGCATCTTTTCAACTTTAATTACCTCATTTTTCCTATCACCATAGAAAAAACCAATTAGCATAATTTTGAGCTGCTGGAAACCAGTAGCCGAGATATCATTACGACCCATATCAACTTCTTTGACAATGAAATTGTTCTCATCTATTTGGGTAGTAGGACTTGAGTCAGGTAGTGAATTCCACCAATGTCTTAATTTACTAGACATCAATCCTACTGCATATAAAAATTTTCCTGCCTCTATCCAATTTGCTCCTCTGGTGTCATAATTTTTTTCTAAAGTATCTGCCCAAGTACATATTGTGTCATATGGATCTACAATTTTATCAATGTTGAGTATATAACCTAAAGTAGCATAAGATCTAAGCTCTTCTGGCTTAGGATTTTCACTAATAGGTTCTTTCATTTCAACATCATACTCTACTTTAACCATTTTATAGTTTTCCCATGGCTCTTCTTTTTTGATGTGGGAAAAATCCATATCTATTTCAGAATCATCAGATTTTTTATGTCATAAAATGTCCCCCTAGGAATTTTTTTTAGCTCCTAGGTCCATTAGATTTAAACATGCATGTTAAAAATGAATCTTGGAGCAAAATCCCCCGAAACCCATGTCAAATGGGCCCTAGGGGTGTATCCTAAACCTTAATCAAGTCCCAAAATAGGACCCTAGACTTGGGCGCTCGTGCCCTAGTCCAGACCTATTTTGTTGGGATCCAAATTTTAAATGTCCACAAAGTAACTGTTAAAAGGTTTCCCTTTGTCGGCCTATTCAATTTGAATTACAAATATTAGTAGGAATACATATATACACATGTTTAGGACTTCATTTTAACTAGAGATGGATAATACAAACTTGTGATCTTGTGCTAAGGATATTCAAGGCTTTCATTATGTTGCAGAGTAGTATTGTGTTGTGTTTGTACTTTTTTTGTTGCAGATTTGTCTTCATCAATCCATCTCCTCATGGAGTGAAAGATCTTCATCTCCCCGTGAGAGCCTCACCTCTGAGGTGACATCTATTTTGTGTTTCAATAAATTTATCATATCATTTGCCTTTGCCTCTGTCCACCAAGGACACACACTCTCTCTAACAATGGTGTTGGAAGGCTTGAATGCCATTCTGGGGCTTGACCGAGGCAAGATCCTAAACACCACAACCCCCAACCCCTCTCTTGTGATTGCAGGTTACAGGTGTCAGATCTTGCGGACATGAGTTGCAAGAGACCAGAGCAGAGCATAAAGACCCTAGATATGAAGAAAATGATAGAAAACATCCCTAATTGGACATAGGGGCTTGCTCTTTTGTCCACCAGTTTGGCAGTGTTAGGAATCTTTGAGTAGGTTACAGTCTGAAGCATATTTTGATCCAAAGCCCTAAGAAAAAGTACCACATTAGACAAGGGTGCCCATTCTTTTGTCCCCAAACTTTCCTCTTTCCAAATTTTGAAATCTAGTATGTATCTAATCTGCATTTAGTGCCTTCCTGTGTGAGCATTTATCGGGTTTTGTCTGTTTGTTTATGATTTTGCATAATTAGGGTTTTAGGCCTAATCGGATTAGGGTTTTAACAAAACATCAGTCTATTCTATCTTTCCAATCATCTCATATTGACATTAGACCTATAGCTGAGTCCTCTATCACAGTTGTGACTTAGCTTAATCTATGTCCTTGAATGTATGTGTGAAAGAAGGGTTGATTGAATCTAATTAACATACAATTTCATCATCCCCATTTTCATACATAACATTTTGATGAACCTATGTTTTATTGAACATTGCATCTTGCTAAGTGTTGTAAATCAGATTTGCATTCATACATATCATATTCATCATTCTACATTCAAAAATCTTGCATAAATTTGAAAAAAATGAAAAAATTAAGCATCGTAGGCTTGCATTAAGGCATAGTTTGCACTATTTTCATTGCATTTCAGCTAAATCATTTAAATTTATGATATTTATATCAGATCCAAGATAAATTACAGAAATTCATCATTCTATAATCATTTACCTTGCATTTACATGCTTTATTTGCTAGGGCTTACTTGAAATTTTGTATTTTTCTCATAACCTAGTAATTCCAAAAGCTAGGGTTTGTAGTTAAAATCTTGTTTTAGATTTTGCTACTCATTTAAAACAATATTTAAAATCTATGTTGGACTTTAGTGTTTCATCATTGTGTGTTTTTGCATCTACATTTCAAAATTTGCATTTACACATTGTGTATTTCAACAAAAATTAGCATATTCATTCATTTTTCATTAATTTTCACTTTGCATTGAGCATTGTAAGATTTTGGCATCATTTTAAAATCTGATCTGAGTTATTTTACACAGAAAATCTGATTAGATTCCATTCATTCATCATTTTGCATAGTTTCATGGCATGATTTCACTATTAGGGTTTCAAAAATCCTTGCATTTTACTACATTTTAGCCAATCTTTTATCTAGCATTGCAAGATTGGTGTGTTGTAATAAATTTTTCTGCATTATTGGACTGATTAAAAGGTTTTAATTTTCTGTCCCTCATCATCCTCTTTGTTTCATTACATATTTTGTGCATTTGCATTGAAACAAGTGAAAAAAATGAACATTTTAGGTACATAAACAATCATAAATTGGTGTTGTTTCATTACATTCATTCTAAATATCTTGCATTCATATTTAAGTGTATATTTATTTTTTATTTGAAAATTTTGCATAATTTCGTATAATTTCATATATATTTATTTGTTTATATTCCCTTGCACAGTAAGGAGTAAAATCTAATGAACCCTAATCATCACCAAGAAGTGCATTTGATGATTTAAAATCTTGCACAACATTATCTGTGGCAAGAGGTATTGATGAATCAACTTGTAAATTGTTTAGACTCATATGATTGCTAACATGCTTTCATGTTTCAATATGTAAACAATTATTTGGGTCAGGATCGGCTTCAATAGTGTGGAGCTTGTTTTCATAAATAAACTTTATTGATTGATGAAGGGTAGATGGAACTGCCCCCATGGCATGAATCCATGATCTACCAAGAATCATATTATACGAAATCGATCTGGGCATGACATGAAAAAGGGTAGATAATGTCATGGGTCTCACCTTTATAGGTAAAGTTACAGTACCCATGGATTTTCTACCAACATTATCAAAGCCATAAATGCTAATCCTATTTGGTTTGATTAAAGAAGTGTCGATCTTGATTCTGTGTAGTAAGTCCATGCCACAAACATTAAGAGTAGATCCATTGTTAATCATAACTCTCTTTATCAACTTTTTATTTACCGTGACAAAGATTATAAGAGGATCATATTGGTTTTGAACTTCAGCTGATGGTAATTCATGTGGTTGAAATAGAATATCTATTTTTGTTGCATACATAGAATCTAATAGAGCTTCTACATTGTTTAGCTTAACAACAGGTGGTACAATCACCTTTTGTAAAGCTTCTTGGAGCATTTCGTGGTATGTAAGTGATGTTTGTATGAGTTCCCAAAGAGAGATCTTAGCAGGAGTAGCACGAAGTTGCTCAACAAGATCATAATCTTCACCACCTTTATGAGTAAGACAAGGCGGTGGAGGGAGCATAGGTTGAGAAGCTGGGAGAGAGACAGGCATATGTGGTGCTTGCTTACTTTGCTTGTTATTATGGGTGTTGTATGTGTGTGCAATAATGTGATGCTGCGACACATTTTGAATACCTTGATTTCTTTGAGTGATTTGTCATGCCACGCTTAGAATGTAACCCAGGGGTCGAGGTGGTTTTGGATAACCTTGAACTGTAATCACTAGTTTTAAGTAAGAAGGTACACTAGGTGCCCCATTCACATTGAGTTTAGGAATATTTGTATACTTATTCACTATCCCCTTAGTAGGCTGAAGAAATCTATTAGCGATGATTGAATTAACATTGTTTTTACTATGATTAAACTCGACATCCATCCCTAAAGGATTTAGTGTGAGGGACCTTTCTTCATCCGCCAATGCTTCATCTTGGCCAGGGAGAGCATTGGAATGAAAGGAAGGTAAGGTGTTGTTGAGGGAATTGTCGATGATTGTATCTTTAGTGGTGTCCAAGGGTTCTGAATATGCAACCAAAGGAGAACTATTCACATCTTTAGTGATGTCTGAAGTGCTTAAACATTCAACTAAAGGAGGAATAGGGTGAATCATAGAATAATCATCATCGTCATATACTTTAGATATTAGGTCCAATGCATTATCATGATTTATAGAACTCTCACAATCCTTTTTCTCATGAGTGTTCATGGATATGAATTTAGTTAGATTTTTTGATATTGAAGGATGCTCACCCATCATAGTGATGAATCTATGAAAATCAAGATCCTTGATATATGCGTGCAAAGATACCAAAGAAAAATGACATGAAGGTTCCATATTAAAATGTCTTGACACATCAATGCCCAATAAAATCTAGTAAGACAAGACATGTAAAGTTTTATGATACTTAATACACCCTAGATGTGAGACTATTTCGCATCCAAACACTTGTTTGAGGGAAATAGGTACTAAAAGACACACAAAGTCCACAACAAACATAATGGATAAGAGGAAAGAGTGCTACACAACAAGGCAAGGTTGATGATTTTAAAGGTTTTGATCAAAAAGATGTGAAAAAGGTGTAAAACTCTGATACATCAAAAGTTGCATCGATCTCTTCCAAGCAATCTTTGGAAACACCTAAGAAACCCAAAGTCTCCTTGGTAGAAAACAAAGACAACACTCTTACTTATACTATAGAATATGAGACTTATGAGGCCTCAAAATATTCTAAAGAGATGGACTCCCTCTATGGTCGTGGATTTCAAATTTTGTACAAAAATTGTGACTACGTAGGCAATGGTTGTGGTGTAAATCAACAAGGAATAAAAGTACCTTTACAAGTTTTTGGAATTAATTACATAGTCGGTATTGGATGCTGCTCTTTGAAGCCCACCAAAGCCTCTCATCGTCCTAAACTTAATGCTAATACAATATCAACAAGACCAAAACGACAGGTGAGATATCCTGAGATGATAGACAAGAATTGTCCACCGGGAAATATCCCATTGAATCAGGTAAGTATTTCTCCCTCTTTAAGCCACACTTGTTGTATCAACTATTGTAGTTTCTCTCAAGGGTGGTCTCCTCCTAAATATATATGTTGTTAGATTTGTACTGTATTCCTCCGTGTTGTGCTATATGTTGTTTAGGTCTCTTTGGATGACCCTTGATACTCTTGTAAGACCAGGGATACAAGGAGACCACCTTTGTTGTGACCATTCTTCTATTTGTATAATCATTCTTCTATTGTTCCTCTCCTCTATTTTATTGATGTGTGTCGTGCCATAGCATTGTGGAGGGTGTTTTGGGGGCATCCTCCTATGTGATGTTCCTAAGGCACTTGTTCTCTTCTCTCATTTTATTGTTTACCTTCTTCAGTGATCCTACCTAGTTGGTGGATGATGAAAAACAAATAAATACTAATAAGGACCAAGTGTCCCTTCAGCAAGCAAGAAAAAAAATGGACCTAATCCATACATGACGACAGGATTGATATATACATTTATCCTATGCTTGACTAGTAGAATCACTCTGTGTGATGTATCATCTTATGGCATTTCTTGTGAGTAACATTTTACAATCCACTCAATCTTCTCTTGCACACTTTGATTGGTATCTCACCTTGTTGCTACACTCAGTTCTGAGGTATTTGTAGTACAACCCAATGGTTATACTCAACTTTCAAACTTGTCAGTATAGCCTTGGTCCTTGATGTAATTGTTTCATTAATAGCTTTTATGAATTGAATTGGTTATCATCTTAGAGTAAGATTTTTAACCTCTCTTGTTTGTGGGAACATTCAACAATCGTAAGCACATGTCACCTTGGGAGCATGGGCTTTGTGGAAGCTCTTGTTTCCTTGCATGTTTTCTCTCTACCTTAATGTGCTTGATAACAGTACACGACATCAACCACCTTAAGGTGGGGGCACATATAATGATATCTATTTGATGATTTTGGTACTAAATGATGGGCTACAGAATTAGTCTATTTTATATTACTTTTTATACTCCAAAAAATTCTTTCATGGCATCCTTTAAGACATTTATGCATGTTTGCACTATGATATGTTGACCTTCTTTATACTTCTAAGACCTGAACTTATAGTATTAATGTGGAGTGTGATGATCATATTATCTAATGAATGAATTAGATATAGATATGTATAAAAGTATAAATAAGATGTTTTTATGGTTAGTCATGGAGAATGCTAGTGGTATATGCTTTTGGAAACTAATTCTATATGCAGAATTGGACGTGTCATGATGAGATCGAGAATTTATAGCAGGTTGCAACAAAGGAGTTAATAGAAGTATGAGTTTCAATGCTAAGAATACAGAGACAATTGAAGACAATTATGGAGCATCATGGATAGTAATAAATTAAGGAGTGGATTTGTTTCAACTATGGTTATGGATGTTGTTCATGCATCAGACTTCTAATTTGATTTGAATTCTTCTTCTTATAGTCAGTTAGAATAAGAATGTGAACTTGACTCTACGACCTAGTAGCTAGGCATGGTAAATGATTAGAGTCAGTCAATTAATAAATAAGGCTCTCTCTCCATTTTGTATAGTAAGGGGGAAGATGAGATATATAAGGTAGTAGAGTCAAGTTGTTAGCAATTCAGATCAATTTAGTTTGATTCAGTTATCATTCCCTTTTCTATGTGCAAAGACTCAAGCATGTTACATTTATGGAATACAATCTGGATATGACAGAAAAGAGATTTCATTGTTGAACACTTTGATATGAATTGATTGTGTATGGAATAGGTTGAGCTTTGATATGTGTTACAAAGATACGTAGAATCCAGATTAGATTTGCTTTCAGTTAAGGAAGACAGTCTCTTGAGCTGGCCACTCAAGCTACTGATTCTCTCCTTGTTTATTTCATTTTAGTTAATGTTGGTTTATTAGTTTTCTATTAAAACGTAAATTGAATTCAAGTTGGTATTATGTTTTGATCAAATAGATATAGTTCATGAACAATTGCATATTAGTGTCTTCACAAATCCTCTGGAGGTCAGCAGTTAGTCATTTCATTCTTGACAATTCAATTAAGTTAATTCTACAAGTTTCCCTATTGTAATACTTATCTATAGACCTTGTTGTAGGTACCCGTAGCAACTAGGATTTATGGTTGTTTTCATTGTTTTATAATTATGTCAATTCTAGCAAGATAGATTTGTTTGTTTAAAGTTAAGATAGAATAGTTGGGAACCATATGAGCCTTGAAGGCATATACTTTGCAAGTACCATCATAAGCTTACGCTCCTTGGTCGATAATTCAATGTAGGAATGCATAGTGTTAGAGTGGACTATTCAGATAGGTTTTCCCCTGAATTAGTTAAGTCTACAACACATTAGTTTTCCTCTACATTTTTGGCACCGTTGCCAGGGATGGTCCTAACTTCTTAGGCACATTTTTGGTTTTTCTTTACATGTTTTCATAGTTTAATTGTTTTCATGTATTAGAGTTGATCAAAACACCTTTCAGAAAACACCAAGAATTCTATTAACATTGTGTAGGGTTGCTAAAACATAAAAGCTAAATATACTGTATGCGGAGGTAGAGAGACGTTCGAGGAAGGTTCCTCCCATCAACTTCTCAAAACACCGAGGGTACAGCTGATTTTAACAACTACACAATAGGAAGTTGTGAAGGAGAGTTTCCTTTTACATCTTCATCAACACCCCCTACATCTCCATCAGCTTCCTCTACTGCCACAGAGGGAACTTTCAGAACAATGGCAGAAGTAGTAGAGGATCCTCCAGGACAAGCTACATTTGAATTCCCTATACCAGACCTAGCACGGGCAGCTACCTTGAAAAATATACCACCATCTTCTTTGCCTATTTTCTATGGTTTGGTGACTGAAGATCCTGACACTTTCCTGTTCAAGTTTGACATTCTGTGTAGGGGTTATGATTATACCACTGATCCTTACAGACTCAAGTTGTTCCCTGCTACCCTAAAAGATGTTGCTTTAAGGTGGTTTATGGGACTTGGGAAAGATGCCATCCTAAATTGGGATACCATGAAGACAAAGTTCTTGACAAAATACAAAGACTAATGTAGAGGACATGACAGGAGAAGAGATGACATCTTTAGGATGTCACGAAAGCAGGACGAGCCATTATAAGACTATGTGGAAAGATTCCAATTTGCCTTGAAGAAAAACCCTCAAAATAAATTGTCTGAAGAATCATTGAAGCTAGTCTTTTTAAGAAGGGTTAATGATGATTGCATGGATGCCCTAAATCTCATTGGGACAGGGGATATCTCCCAATTACCCTTTGAAGATATTTGTACAGCTTGCAAGAACTACTCCAAGACTTTTTCTAGAAAACCCAGAAGAGAAAGAATAGCTATTGTAGGCAAGTCAGTCAATGGAGTGTCTCAAGTGGAAATTAGTAACCTGTTGACCAATATGAAAGAAGATATCATTAGCCATATGGCTACATAGTTGGACACCCTCCAAATTAAAAAGAAACAAGAAGAGGCAGATGCAATGCTCACTGAATACTGCCCAAGCTGTAGACAAAGGAAGGCCAACTATAAATGCAAAAGGGTAGCCAATATCTAGCAAGAGAAGATTGAAAGGCCAGAACTGCAACCATTTGAAGGAGATGATGGGCAACTATTATTTATTTCTCAAAGAAGACCATGGCAGCAAAGACAAGGTATGCCCCATGATCCACTTAATTATAATTCATCTTTTCCTGCTGCCAATCAAAATTTTTCTGCTTGGAATAACCAGCCTTGGTCTGCTAATCCAAATGCTTGGCAAAGCCCACCATGGTCTACTCCACAGGCAGGGTGGAACCAACAGCAACAATGGCCTCAACAGACTTTCCAAGGCCCTACCTATTATCCCCAGTGGCCTACTCAACAACAACAATGGTAACCTCAATAGAACAAGGGCCAACCATGGCAGCCAAACTCCCAATATCAGCAACCCTTGCTTCCACCTCAGCCACAGCCACAGCAACAAGCCATCATGCCTCCACCAGCACCTCCAAATCACTCTCCTAGACCTTCCCAAATTCCTGCCCAACCTGCACCTAACCCTAACAACAAGCCTGTTCAACAGGCCTATACTAATGAAGTGATGCAGTACCCCACCTATGGAGTTGAGGTAAGTAATGTTCACCTCAGATCAGGGAAACACCTTGCAGGTCCTTCATCTCCCCAAATCACAGAGTTGGAGGATGGAGAACCCATGGAGGAAGCCTTAGATGAATCACCCTTGGAACTTGAACTAGTTCAGGAACCTCAACCTATATCAAACCCTAAGCCTCCTTTTCCTGAGCACTTGGATATCCAAAAATAGCCAGAACAACCCACCAATGACCTTATAGGACAGTTGCAAGATATAAATATAAAGATACCCTTGATTCAGGCCATCAAAGAAATTCCTATCTAAACTAAGACAATCAGGGATCTCTGTATCAAGACGCCAGGAAGAAAAAGAGTTGACCCAAAAATAGTCCATGTCTTAGGCAACCTTGCAGACATCATGATGGGAAATATCACTGTTCCTAAGTATACTGATCCAAGAAGTCCAGTGATCGATGTCAAGATCAATGGAGCCCTAATCAAGAATACCTTAATAGACTTGGGTGCAACAATCAATGTCATGACTAAGGACACAATGCAAATGTTGCAATTAACCAATCTTAGACTGTTTTGCAATTGGCTGATAGGTCAACAATAAAACCTAAAGGTATCATTGAAGACTTAATCATTGCATTAGATTCCTGGGAATATCTTGCTAACTTCATTGTATTGCAACCTAAAGTAAATCTTGCTGGTTACCCTCTTATACTAGGTAGACCATGGCTTGCTACAGTTGATGCATTTATAGGTTGCTGGTCAGGAAACATGATTATATCTAATGGAACCATTACCATGAAATTGGTGTTGTATCAACCAACCCAATCGTACCATGAATTGGAGCAAACTATTTGGCCCACTCTAGAAGAAGAGGATAGTTATTCTTTGCAAACCCTAATGACCATTGAATGTAGTCCTTTGTTGGATATCCAAGATGAAGAGGAGTTACTAACACACATTCTCCAAAATGATTGTGGGAGGCACCCACAACAGCAAGACTGCCTGTCCTGTCTGCAGGATCCGCTGAGCAGTATAAAACCTAGCAGCACCACCGAAGAAATTTCTCAATTGTTTCATGCCTTACTACCCCAGTAGCATCTACCAATCTTTCCTAGCCTTGATGTGTCTTCCATTCAACCAATGACTAAACCATTAGAGATACAGCCTGGAAAGATATTGACTATCACTAATGCCTTGACTAAAGAACAGGAGCAATCCCTTCAAAATGTCCTACATTCCAATTCAACAACTTTTGCATGGGATTGTAGTGATATGAAAGGCATTGACCCAAATCTATGCATGCACAAGATCTATATGGATGCTAATTTTTGACCTATCAGACAACAACAAAGACGTATGAACCCTGCTCTAAGGGACATAGTCAAAGCTGAACTTCAAAAGCTTCTAGATACAGGTTTTATTTACCCCATTTCGGACAGTGAATGGGTTTCACCATTAGTGATAGTTCCTAAAAAGGGTGGCAAGTGGAGAGTTTGTGTTGACTACAGAGAACTCAACACGGCCACCAGAAAAGATCACTTTCCATTGCCCTTTATTGACCAAGTCATAGATTCTTTGGCAGGAAAGAACTACTTCTCATTTCTTGATGACTTTAGCGGATATAATCAGATAAAGATTGCTCCAGAGGATCAGTATAAAACCACCTTTACCTGCCCCTGGGGGACCTATGCATACTTTGTTTTGCCATTTGGACTGTGCAATGCTCCAGCTACTTTTCAACGAGCAGTCCTTAGTATTTTTTCTGATTTTGCTCATGATAGCATGGAGATTTATATGGATGACTTCACCACATATGGTGAAACATTTGATGAGGTTTTGCAGAATCTTGAAAAAGTTTTGAAAAGATGCACATAGCACAATTTGTCCTTAAGTAATGAAAAGTGTTTTATGATGATGACTGAAGGAGTGGTGTTGGGACATTTCATTTCATCTACAGGTATCTAGGTCGACCCAAAGAAGATAGAAATAATCTCCACACTGCCTATTCCACAAAAAATGAAGGATGTTAGAAGTTTCCTTGGGCATGCAGGTTATTATAGAAGGTTTATCCAAGATTTTAGCAAAATTACTGCTCCCTTGTTTGCACTTCTATCTAAGGATATTGAATTTTCTTGGACACCTGAATGTCAACATTCTTTTGAAAAATTGAAAGCAGCTCTGACACAAGCCCCAATCTTGAGAGGTCCAAATTGGAAATTGCCCTTTCATATTCACACCGATGCCTCAGAATTTGTAATTGGGATAGTGTTAGGCCAGCAAGAAGGCAACAAGGAATATGCAATTTATTACATCAGTAAAAACTTGCAAGGGGCTGAGCTAAACTACACAGTGACAGAGAAAGAAATGTTGGCAATTATTTATGCCATCAACAAGTTCAGACACTACATAACCGGCTACAAATTATTCATTCATACTGATCACACAGCCATCAAATATTTGATGAACAAACCAATAGTGGGTGGTAGGCTGGTTAGATGGTTATTATTATTTCAAGAATTTGATATCATAATTGTTGACAAGCCCAATAAGGCTAATGTAGTTGCTGACTTTTTATCTAGATTACCCACTCAATCCTTAGATGGTGTGGTTGATGATTCCTTTCTTGATGAACATCTATTTTCTCTCACTATCCACACACCATGGTATGCAGACATAGCAAATTACTTGGTTACAGAGCATATTCCAGGATATTGTTCACCAAGAGAACGGAGACAACTTGTTCACAAATGCTTTCCCTACTCCTGGATTTCAGGTTTTCTCTTCTATATTGGACTAGACAACATCATGAGAAGATGCATCAGAGAAGATGAAGTGTTTGATATCATGAAGTCTTGTCATGATGAACCATGTGGGGGACACTTTGTAGCAAAAAGAATAGCCTTCAAAATTTTGACAACAGGGTATTATTGGCCAACACTTCACAAGGATGCTATCAAATATACCAGAGCCTATGATAGGTGTCAAAGAATGGGAAAACCAACTAAAAGTGATGAAATTCCATTGCAACCACAAATTTCATTAGCTCCTTTTGACAAGTGGGAACTGGATTTTGTTGGTCCTATTTCTCCAACCTCCAACAATAAGGAGTATATTCTGGTATGTACTGATTACCTTACAAAATGGGTTGAGGTCAAAGCATTGCAGTTTGCAAGAGATGGTAATGTAGCTAAATTCTTATATGAAGACATTTTCACCAGTTATGGTGTGCCAAGGGAAATAGTAACAGACCAAGGTCCTCAGTTTACCTTAGATCTAATTACAAAGCTAGTGGAGGAATATCAAATAAGGCATAAAAAGTCTACCCCTTATCATCCTTAAGCCAATGGACAGGTTGAGGTAACCAACTGAGAACTAGAAAAAATCCTGACCAAGACAGTACAACTCCATAGGCGAGATTGGGTTACTAGGTTGCCAGAGGCTATTTGGGCCTATAGAACCACCTGGAAAACCACTACAGGGTTTACCCCATATGAATTGGTTTATGGGAAAATAGCAGTCCTCCCAATTGAATTTGAACATAAGACACTAAGGATAGCTGTTGAGCTTGGGATGGATTTGACAGCAGCACAACAAGATAAGATTCAACATCTTAATGCTCTGGATGAAATTAGGCTTGAGGCACTACACCATACTGAAGTTATCTAGAAACAGAGGGTCAAATGGCATGACAGTCAAATCAAGAACAAAGCATTTACAACTGGTGATTGGGCACTTTTATATGACTCTAGGTATAAAGACTTCAAGGGCAAGCTCCAATCCAGGTGGCTTGGACCTTATGAAATCATGCAAGTTTTCCCAAATGGAGCAGTTCAGTTGCAAACTATAGATGAGGTCCAATTTTCACTCTTGGTCAATGGACATCGGCTAAAGTTGTATAAGAGGCCATTGCAGAAGGAAGACTTCATTGTTTCCTTAGCTACTACATATGGTGCCTCTGGTACTCTTGTTGAGAATACTATGACACCAGTTGATGCAGTGTCAGAGGATGACCCACATGGCCTGACTAGTGATGCAGAGGTTGAGTTGGACTACTCAACCCCTGTAGCTGAGGCATAATCTCTTTTGCTTTCCAAACACATGCACACACCACACCACATGCACACACAACACCTTTACCATGATAGTTACATCTTTTAGTTGGGACTTGTTTACATCTTTAAGCTGGGACCTGTTTACATCTTTCAGCTGGGACCTGTTTACAAATTTTAGCTGGGACCTGTTGCTTCTACACTTGTTCTGATCACCATCAAAATCTGCACTTTGGAACAATGCTGCAAGCACTTATAGCAACTGCAGATGTATTCCATGCAATGCCTTGTACATCCACTCAATCCGTACACTACGCCTTGCTTCATCACCGTGCTTGTACCTCACGCGCCGAAATTCAAGCAATTCCATCACATCACCAATGCTGACGTGCCACCTCATCACTCAGCCGCATGCATGACCTTGTAGTTCCAGCAGATTAATTGCATTATACACAATATCTCCTTTTGAGGTGTGCTCCCACATTTCTTTCTGAGGTATTGTTCCTGAGGTAACTTTTCATGATTGCCATTAAATTTCTTTATATGCATTTATCATTATCCTTATTTACTTCATGCATGTAATAATATTTCATACCATTCCAATTAATAATTACAACTTCCTACCACTTCCTTTGCCATGTGAGTGAGGTCACTTCACATTCAGTTGGGGGGAAGGGTTGTCATTCTTGATTTTTCAACTTTTCGACTGGTTTTCAAATGAGTTTTCATCCTTGTGTACTATGTAAATAACCAGTGAGAGTTACCTTCCTAATGTCTTTTCTTTTGCTTAAGTCAAATCGAGTTAACCCCGAGTAGTAAGAGGAATTACAGAGCAGTATAAGAATTGGGGTTAAGTCTAACAAGGTGGCATAGTGGAATTATACATAAGATTATAGACATGGGAGGTGACTTAGTAAGGAGAGAGCCATCTGTGCACAAAGAGATTCTTGAAGATGTGCTAGTTTTACCGCTTTTCACCAGAGTAGGATGGCTCGAGTACTTCTTAAAATTGACAGAGTATGACAATGATATGGCCACAAAATTTGCAGTTACATTGCAAAGTGATGAAGCAGTAGTGAAAGGGTTAACGGTTGATGCTTCTGAGATAGCTATAGCCCAAGTGACTGGACTGCCACGCATTGGGTCAGAATACCTAGCCCGAGTTGATGTAGTTGCTGCCAGAGAAGGATTCTGCGAGTGAGGCGAGAATTTAGACTCAACAGATCAAGGTACAAAATGCCTATCTGTGCCATTTTCTGGGGCAAATATGCTACCTACATTATCAGGTATTCAACTTGTGATGGGAGGTATAATATGTTGTACACTGTGCATTTTAAATTATTGAACCATCTTCGTCATGAGAAATTGGTGAATGTTCTGAACTACCTCTATAGCCTCCTAAAGAGAATGGCTTCAGAATACCAAAGAAAGCCAGCAGACACTTCGGTGTCTCATCATTATCTAATTGCATTACTAGTTAAGAGGAGTTTGCGGATACAATACCCACAAATTGATTGGGAGGCCTTTAAGGATTGTGTTGATATTTCTACCTTGTTGGAGCAACCTCATGAGGAGGATGAGGAACCCCCATACAATGCTAAACCCGAAGATGAACCTGTTCATGAAGAACCGAAGGAGGAAAATGTCCCTGAAAATAGACCTAAAGAAATAGGGGAACCTTCATTCTCTCATTTTGAACTTGTGACTCCAAATCCTGTAGGAAAGAAGAAAAAGAAGAAGGAAGGAAAATATGTCAGCAAAGAAAAGACAAAAAGGAAAAAGAAGGAGAAAAATGTCACTACAGGGGAAGCAAAGGAAAGACAAAAGAGGAAAGGTAAAAAGAAGATGAAAAAGTCTATTGAACAAGAAACCACTACTCCGAGGAGATCAGGCAGATTGAGGAAACAGACGTCTGAAGAAAAGATTGAAGAATAGAGACAAGATTATGAGGAAAAGGGAAATACTCTTGTGAATGTTCCTATTGACATACTTGAAGATGATATCTCTACAATTAAGGATAATATGAATGCTTCTTCAAAGAAAAAAGGTATGTTCCTTCTTCTGACTCTAACTCAGAGGACCCATTTATTGCCAAAAAGATGAGAAAAGCAACCCCTGGTAGCCCTGTTAAAGAAATTTTTAATGCTTTTGATAACAACGATAGTGGTATTATAAATTTTGAGCAAAGGAATGAATTGTTAGAAGAAAGAGACCTTCGGAAAGAACTTCAGGAGGCATTGGACATAATCAAAACCCTAGAGGATTAGGTAAAGACATATGAAGAGAAGGAGACATAAAAAGAAAAGAAGATAGATGAATTAGAGGAGAGGATTCAGACACAAAATCGAGGGTCTAAATTGGATTTGTTAGCACAATTGGCTGTTAGCAATATCATCTCAGATGAGGAGAAGGAACCCCCTCCATCATTTCCTAAGGTAAGAACTCCAGCATGCCATACTACTATTTCATTAGGTTTTGAGTTGCTGAACGTTACTAGTAGGTCAAAACAAGATACAGAGAATTGGGATAAAGAAAGGAAAAATTTAAAAGAAATAATTGAGAATCAGAATCTTGAAATTAAGAAGTTAGAGGAAAAGATGGCAGGTATAATTGACAGGGCCATGGAAATCATTGAATGCAGACCACCTTCAAGGGTTTATGCATTATTTTTAAAGGAGAAATTTCTTAGTTTTGAATTCAATAGATTTGTTAATGATCAACCAGCTCTGCAGTCTAGACATAGTTTCTTCAGTTATTTTCAAAAGGTTAGTATAGAACAACAAGATCAACTATGTGAGTTTTGTTTGCACAATTACCTATTAGAGGAAGATACAGAGTGGAATCTGTCTATAAATGTTGGAGATTTGCAGCTGAGAGCAATAATATCATACCTAAATAATGAAAAGTTGAGAGGAGAATTGATGGATATGTATGAAGAATATGAGAAGAAGGTATCACTACCAATCAGACAAGAAGCTCTTAATCCTGAAGATATCCTCATAAAATGGTACAGACTTCTCTCGCATAAGGGCCCATGCAAAATCATTATGGACCTAAGAATAAGGGATCACAGAAGGGTACAGAGAATGATGGGATCCATTTTACAAGGTTGTGTTAGATATGTGCAAAGCAGATGGAACCGTTTGACACCTACTCTTCAATGGAAAGAACCTCATTCCTTGCATAACTTTATGAACATGTATGAAAGATTGCACAAGTACATTCAAATTTTAGAGAATCAAGGTGTGGCATGGTTACCACTTACCTACCATCCACCTCTACTCTTATATCCATTTCCACACTGGACAGGTGAAAAGGGAGAGGAATGCAGGACTACAGAAGCTATCAGACTACAAAGGCTTTCATGCTACAATGGGTTCTATCTGAAGCAGGGTGAGGGTGTCAGGGTAGTTATGGATTTGAGGCAAATAGTTTTACATTATAATTCATTTCCCTAGGTATCTGTTTGAGTAATTTTGCTTGAGGGCAAGCAAAAGGTTAGTTGGGGGGAAAAGATGGGCTGCAAAATTAGTCTCTTTTATGTTACTTTTTATACTCCAAAAACTTCTTTCATGGCATCCTTTAAGACATTTATCCATGTTTGCACTATGATATGTTGACCTTCTTTATACTTCTAAGACCTGAAATTATAGTATTAATGTGGAATGTGATGATCATATTACCTAATGAATGAATTAGATATAGATATGTATAAAAGTATAAATAAGATGTTTTTATGGTTAGTCATGGAGAATGCTTGTGGTATATGATTTTAGAAATTAATTTTATATGCAGAATTGGATGTGTCACGATGAGATCGAGCATTTGTAGCAGGTTGCAGACAAAGGAGTTAATAGAAGTATGAGTTTCAACGCTAAGAATGCAGAGATAGCTGAAGACAATTATGGAGCATCATGGATAGTAATAAATTAAGGAGTGGATTTGTTTCAAATATAGTTATGGACGTTGTTCATGGATCAGACTTCTAATTTGATTTGAATTCTTCTTCTTATAGTCAGTTAGAATAAGAATGTGATCTTGACTCCATGACCTAGTATCTAGGTGCGGTAAATGATCAGAGTCAGTTAATTAATAAATAAGGCCCTCTCTCCATTTTGTATAGTAAGGGGGAAGATGAGATATATAAGGTAGTAGAGTCAAGTTGTTAGTAGTTTAGTTCAATTCAGTTCGATTAAGTTATCATTCCCTTTTCTATGTGCAAAGACTCAAGCATGTTACATTTATAGAATACAATTTGGATATGACAGAAAAGAGATTTCGTTGTCGAACACTTTGATATGAGTTGATTGTGTATGGAATAGGTTAAGCTTTGATATGTGTTATAGAGATACGTAGAATCTAGATTAGATTTGCTTTCAGTTAAGGAAGACAATCTCTTGAACTGGCCACTCAAGGTACTGATTCTCTCCTTGTTTATTTCATTTCAATTAATGTTGGTTTATTAGTTTTCTATTAAAACATAAATTGAATTCAAGTTGGTATTATGTTTTGATCAAATAGATATATTTCATGAACAATTGCATATTAGTGTCTTCAAAAGAGGTCAGTAGTTAGTCATTTCATTCTTGACAATTCAATTAAGTTAATTCTACAAGTTTCCTTGTTGTAATGGTTATCTACGACCTTGTTGTAGGTACCCGTAGCAACTAGGATTTATGGTTGTTTTCATTGTTTTATAATTCTGTCAATTCTAGCAAGATAGATTTGTTTTTTTAAAGTTAAGATAGAATAGATGGGAACCATATGAGCCTTGAAGGCATATACTTTGCAAGTACCATCATAAGCTTACGCTCCTTGGTCGATAATTCAATGTCGGAATGCATAGTGATAGAGTGGATTGTTCAGATAGGTTTTCACCTGAATTAGTTAAGTCTGCAACACATTAGTTTTCCTCTACACTAACAAAGTGTGTTTGTAAGCCCTCCCCGTGATACGAGATATCATATCCTTTTATTAAAGAAGCCCTCTATGCGAGGCAGGATAACGTATCTCTTGAGCTAGTGCGTATCCTTTTATACAAAATCCCTCATTGCGAGGTGGGATAACGTATCTCTTGAGCTAGTGCATATCCTTTTATACAAAATCCCTCATCACGAGGTGGGATGGTGTATCTCTTGAGCTAGTGCACATCCTTTTATCACAAAAGTCCTCCGCGGAGGTGTGGTTGGATCTTGAGACTATTCCCCCTTAAGCATGTTTTTGACGGTTGTTGTGGCATAAGCCCAACCATCAGGTGTGTTTGCAACATGTTTGAGATGGTGGGACTTAGCAATTGTTTAGTGGAAAATTAGATTTGTTAATGTTTTAGTGTTTTGATGTTTGATTCTGCCTTTCCACTTTACATTCAAGGATCTAGTGTCGAGTGGCAATTCACTATCATACCTTAGATCACTGTGAGATGTAGGGAAACTTGGATTAGGGAATTAATTATCAATTTCTCTTCTCTTATGATCAATTGACCATTAAAACCCTAATTATGCAAATACGACAATAAACTGACGAATAACAGAAAAAGCTCTTGCAGACGGAAGTAAAATATCAAATCACAGAGTACCTATTTTTGGGGTTCCGAGGCGGAACAGTCGGGGACACTGGAGCAGGTGCCCAAGTCCAAGGTACCAGTTTATTTATGGGATACTGACCTCCTTCTGACACTGATCAGCATTGTAACTCCTATTTCTAGAAATTCAGCTATGGAGGACACTAAAGTGAGTGCCCATGTCCTGGAAATGCTCCGGTGTCCTGCTTCTCTTTGGATCCAGAATCTTTGATTTCTGCAAATCCTTCCTACAACTTCACTTTTCCCAAATGCGACACCTATAACCTGCAATCACAAGACTTTGGGAGGGGGTTGTGGTGTTTAGAGGATTGCCTCAGTCAAGCCTCGGATGACACTTACATCTTCGAACATCGTTGTCAGATAGAGAGTGCATGCCCTTGTGAGGCAGAGGCAAAAACCAAAGGAAATGATGATGAAAACACAATATAATGTCACCTTGTAGTGAAGCTCTCATGGGAGGAAGATGCTCTTCATTCCATGAGGAAATTGATACTTAAATCTATAAATACAAACACATAAACCACACAAGTCTACTCTTGCCACACAATGAAAGCCTTGAATCACCTTGAGAGCATAATAACTTGCTAGTAATCATCTAATAATGCTCTAGTTTACAAATGAATGCCTAAACATGCTTTTATATGCAACTACAAACACTCCCACCAAGATTTTCGTAATTCAAACTTACCGTGTTAGCAAAGGACCCAAATAATGGTCATAAACCAACACCCAGAAATTGGGGCTACCCCAAAATAGGGCAGGACTAGGGCATAGGAGCCCAAGTCCTCCCCCCTATTTTGGGCAGGGTACAGTTAAAGGGGTCCTCCTAGGTCCTATTTGTCATGTTACTTAGGGCTCCTTCCATCGGGATGCCAAATTATGAACTAAGATGTCCTAAATGCATGCGAAAGACCCAAGAGCTAAACCTTATGAGGGAAAAGCCCCCAAGGGGACATTTTCTGACGTTACATTTAGCCTCTACTTTAATGTATGTATAAACGCGAGGCCAATACATGCATTAAAGTAAGGTCACAAACACAACAAACACATCAAGCACAGAGAAGACATGCCAATCACATAGAAAACAGTAACAGACACGCAAAGCACGGAGAAGATAGTTACAGTCACGCAGAACATGGAGAATACAATCAATGCATATAAGACACATTAATGCATGGAAGATAGAAATGATATCTTTTCTTTTCTTTTTCTCATATATATGAAATGCAAATGCAAGTACTGGAAAGTAAACAAACCTCCCATAATACATGATGCACTCATCACGCAGGTCTTTGTATATATGGGGCAACACACACGCAAGACACACAAAACATCCCAAAATGCAGGAAGCACAACCCTAAGTCACCAATCTTTATTCTGCATATGGGGCAACAAACACGCTAAACAAAGCAAGCACTCCAAAACACACACACTTGAAGACACATAAAACACAGCAGACAAGCGATGGTGTGTTCCCTATTTCTAGGCTCAACACCATCTCAGACACATTATAGGCACACACCGATGATTGGGCTTCGCCACAACAATCGCCGAAGACATGCTTAAGGGTTGAGTTAGTCATAGAACTGCTCCTCACCTCCACAGAGGACTTTTGAAAATGACAGGATGATGCAATCTATTCCAAGAAATACACCATCCCCACCTCCATAGAGGGCTTAAGAAAAATGATATGCTTGATATCTCACCTTCGCAAAGGGCTTACATGATTGATTGATTGATTGCAAACAAACTCAAGATGCATGATGCACTCATTGCATAGGTCTTTGCACCTGAGGACAAACACATTGCTAACATCTACAACAAACAACTTACCTTATATATGCCCCCACCTTAAGGTGGTTGATATCAGGTATCGATATTGAGCATGTTAAGGTAGGAATAAAACACACAAGGGAACATCGACTTTGGCAAAGCCCATGCCCCTTGGAGGTGACATGTACTTTACAATCGTTGAATGTTCCCACAAACACATCCCTGCAAGAAACATGTTAGTGTCTACAACATTATGATAAACAACAACATCAATGGATATGATTAACCACACAAAGAGCCAAGGTTATACAATGAATCTGGAGTTTGAGGATAACCGTGGGGCTATATCACGAAGCTCTCTGAATTGAGTACTGCCAAGGCCAGATTCAAAGACAAACAAAGGTGCATGGAGCAACAGTATTGTTAAGGTTTGTAAATGAGATAGAAACATCATAAAAATTCACTACACAGAAAGCACGAGTGCTTCCACTAGCCAAGCATCAGATAAAATATACAACCCCATCGTCATATTAGGAACTAAGTCCAATTTTTGATTGCTCTCGAAAGGGACACTAGGTCCGCATCAGTATAAATGTTTGTCATCATCCACCCGCTAGGTGGAAACACTAGAGGAAGAGAAATAATAAATAAGAGAGGAGAAACAAGTGTCTTAGGGACAGTCATGTAGGAGGGTGCCCCCAAGTCACCAACTACAATGCTATGTCCGTAAGACACAACACACAACAATGAAATCAGAGAGAGGCAATTTTAGAAGAATGATGATACAAATAGAAGAAGGTCACAACAAGGGTGGTCTCCTGGTATCTTAGACCTTACGGGAGAATTAGTTGTCATCCCAGGAGGCCTAAAAAACACATAACACATCATGGAGGAAGCACATCATGAGAGAGATAAAGGGTTAGAGATACTTACCTATAGGGCCTTGCTAGGCTAGTTGTTATCGCGAATCTTGATCTTTATCTTAATGGTTAAGGCATTATCACTTCTTCTCTCTTCCATATGTTCATGAGTTTGTGAGGGTAACCATGTAGGAAAGGTTTCTCTTAATGATGGTTGAGAGGGGATGTTGCCATTGTCTATGTCAACTATAGGAGCATTTGAAATGCCATTTAAATGAGCTTGTGGAGGCATCCGAAAGATACCCATTTCAGTCCCTACATAGGGTGTTGGAATGGGTTGAGTCAGAGGGATAGCTTGTTCTTCCATAGCATGTAGGGTTTCATTTCTTTCCAAAGTATGTGACAGTTCATGATCTATTTTCTTGTTTAGAATGTAATTGAGAAGTTCTTGAACATCAAGTGGTAAATTATTATTAAATTTAAGCAAATGGTCACAAAGAGAATTTGCATCATCCAAAGCTTCATCCTGTTTAGGGAGAGCAGGAAGGGATGGCAAAGTAGAGTGAGGAATGTATCAATGATATCTTTTTCTTGTGCCAATATATCCTCACCAAGTGGGGTTATGTTGGGACAAGTCTCTTTGTTTGGTAGATCACCCGTTGCTATTTCATTCTCATAGGTCTCATAAAGGATTTGCATTATATCATCATGAAACAAAGGGAGAGTGGGAGTAAAGTTGTCACCACTACTTTCTCCATGATTGTTTTCAGCTATAAAACTTTTTAGATTCTCCATGATTGAAGGGAAAACATCTACAGTCTCGAGAAAGTTATCAAAATGGGGTATTGATCGAAGAATATCACATGTAGTACTATTGGTTATGTCAATGGCATAGATGTATGTGATTTGATGCAAGACTTGAGGATATTTGTTGGTGAATTTGAAAAAATTATCATAGTTCACAATGTACTCATATAAGTCTTCTAAAGATGTACCCTTAGGAGACTCCATGAATGCAAAAATATATGCAAGAATGCTTGATTTTTGTACTTTTTTCAATGCAAATGAATGAAACAAAGGGTGTTGTAAGGATTTTGATGAAGGGAAGCAAATTATATGTCTAATATCAGTCCAAAACAGCAATATGATCCTTCTCAACACACTCTTGATGCAAATCCAAGATAATGCCAAGTTAAACTATAGTGAAAATATGTTGAAATAGGCAATTTTTAACCAAAATTCAAATGCAAAAGAGCATAACAAAGGGTGTTGTGAGGAAAATGATGATGGATAGAAAATAATATCACTAAGAATAGCCACTTGGTGCCAAAATACCCAACACAACGCTTTTAGTGCCACTTAAGGTAAAACCCTAGTGAAATTATAGCAAAATATGCAATTTTTCTATGGTTTTTCAATTCCAGGACCTAGAAAAAGAGGTGTTGTAATGAATTTTAGGAGGTACAGAAAATAAAATCAATAATATCAGTCACCTCAATCCATAAAATTGATCACAACACACTTGGAGTGCAAATTAGGTCAAACCCTAGGGCAAAAATAGTCAAAATGTGTAGTTTTTCACCTAATTTTCAATACAAGAGCCCGTTAACAGGGTATTGTGAAGATTTTTAGGAGGGTCAAAAAATTATTACCCTTGTAACAGAAAATTAATGCAAAAATACTTTTCACAACACTCCTATGGTGCAAGTTTATAGAGTCGATAAGGCCAAATTTAGTGAAAATTGTTGTTTTTGAAGCCCTAGGTTTGAGATCTTGGAAAAAATGCTATGTGAATGTTTTGAAGTATGATTTATGATGGAAATGAATTAATCTCAGATCTGAAAATAATTTTCAAGCTCTAATATGCAAAATGCCAATGCAAATCTAATGAAAATGCATGAAAATTGCTAGTTTTTGTTGAAATTTTCTATGCAAAAATGCAAATATTTCGAATCTAAATGAAAATTTAAACTAAAATGAAAGACTACAGCAAAATGAAAATTTGAATGAGCCTCTAAAATCAGTAGAAAAATCTGAAAGAAGATTTTGCCTACTAACCCTAGATTTTGGAATTACTAGGTTATATGAAAATTGTCAAAATTTCTACAAAAGCCTAGCAAATTAATGATGAAAATGCAATGAAAATGATTGAATTTTTGTATTTTTCTGTAGTTTATATCAGATCTGATGCAAAAATCATGAATTAGGAAAATTTAGAAAGAATTGATGCAATTTAGTACGTCAAACAACACAATTTTTTTGAATTTTTCAAATTTTCTAATTTTTTTAAATTTTTCTTAATGCAATAAAATGAAAGACTATATGAATGAATGAAATCAATCCAATTCTGAAGACACACACTCAGAAAGTTGCAATTTAAGTCCAAAAACACAGGTTCACCAAAATGTTTACTGGAAAATTGGATTTGTTAATGTTTTAGTGTTTTGATGTTTGAATCCAGCTTTCCACTTTACATTCAAGGATCTAGGGTTGAGTGGCAATTCACTATCATACCCTAGGTCAATATGAGATGTAGGGAAACTTGGATTAGGGAATTAATTATCAATTTCTCTTCTCTTATGCTCAATTGATCATTAAAACCTTAATTATGCAAATATGGCAATAAACTGACGAATAACGGAAAAAGCTCTTGCAGACAGAAGTAAAATATCAAATCACAGAGTGCCTATTTTTGGGGTTCTAAGGCAGAACAGTTGGGGACACTGGAGTGGGCACCCAAGTTCAAGGTACCAGTTTCTTTGCGAGATCATGACCTCCTTCCGACACTGATCAACACTGTAACTCCTATTTCTAGAAATTTAGCTGTGGAGGACACTAGAGCAAGCGCCCAAGTCTTGGAAATGCTCTGGTGTCCTTCTTCTCTTTGGATCCAGAATCTTTGATGTATGCTAATCCTTCCTACAACTTCACTTTTCCCAAATGCAACACCTGTAACCTGCAATCACAAGACTTTGGGAGGGGGTTGTGGTGTTTAGAGGTTTGCCTCAGTTAAGCTCTGGAGGACACTTAAGTCTCCAAACATCATTGTCAGATAGAGAGTGCATGCCCTTGTGAGGCAGAGGCAAAAACCAAAGGAAATGATGATGAAAACACAATATAATGTCACCTTGTAGTGAAGCTCTCATGGGAGGAAGATGCTCTTCATTCCATGAGAAAATTGATGCTCAAATCTGCAAATACAAACACATAAACCACACAAGTCTGCTCTTGCAACATAATGGAAGCCTTGAATCAACTTGAGAACACAATAGCTTGCTAGTAATCATCTAATAATGCTCTAGTTTACAAATGAATGCCTAAAAATACTTTTATATGCAACTACAAACACTCCCATGAAGATTTTTGTAATTCAAACTTACCATGTTGGCAAAGGACCCAAATAACGGTCATAAACCAACAGCTAGAAATTGGGGCTGCCCCAAAATAGGGTAGGACTAGGGCGCGGGCACCCAAGTCCTTCCCCCCTATTTTGGGCAGGGTACATCTCAAGGGGTCCTCCTAGGTCCCATTTGTCATGTTACCTAGGGCTCATTCCATTAGGATGCCAAATTATGAACTAAGATGTCCTAAATGGATGCGAAAGACCCAGGAGCTAAACCTTATGAGGGAAAAGCCCCCAAGGGGACATTTTCTGATGTTACAGCAATAAGCTCCTTCCATCGCCTGTGTTTTTCATATTTAAGATGTATAGTATGTCTTTGGCATGTTGTACGACGCTCGTGTATTCCGCGTGTCTTCCATGTGTTTTCCCCCTTATGTGGTTAACACCCACTTGGGCTTTGTATGGCATGTTTTCCCCTCTTGTGTGTGTAGCAATGAGCTCCACCTACACTTGAGGTTTGTTTGGCGTGTTTTCCCCCCTTGTGTGGTCTCCACCCACACTTGGGGTTTTATGTTGCAATTTTATTTCCATGCATATGCATATGAATATGTTATGAAAATGTTATATCAATGTATTCATCATGTTTTATGTGACTTCTCTCATGTCTTCATCATGTATTGTGTGTTTTCAATACTATCTTCTCCATATTTTGTGTGCTTGTTACTATATTCTTCATGTTTTGTGTGTCTGCAGTGTGTTTTCTAGTGCTTACCTGAGATTGGGGGCTATAAATAGTTCTTCAATCTTTGTGTATGCCTTAGCTTCAAGTGCCTGGCGTGTTTGATGTGTTTTTGACCATACTTTAATGCATGTATGGGTCATAAGATCATACATACATTAAAGTGGGGGCTAAATGTTATGTCATAAAATGTCCCCCTAGGACTTTTGTTTAGCTCCTAAGTCCTTTAGATTTCATCATGCATTTTAAAAATGAATCCAAGAGCAAAATCCCCTGAAACCCATGTAAAATGGGGCCTAGGGATGTATCCTATACCTTAATCAAGTCCCAAAATAGGACCCTAGACTTGGGCGCCTGTACCCTAGTTCAAACTTATTTTGTCGGGACCAAAATTTTAAATGTCCACAAAGTGACTGTTAAAAGGTTTCCCTTTGTCGGGCTATTCAATTTGAATTACGAATGTTAGCGAGAATACATATATAAACATGTTTAGGACTTCATTTTAACTAGAGATGGATAATGCAAACTTGTGATCTTGTGCTAAGGATATTCAAGGCTTTCATTGTGTTGCAGAGCAGTATTGTGTTGTGTTTGTACTTGTTTGTTGTAGATTTGTCTTCATCAATCCATTTCCTCATGGTGTGAAAGATCTTCATCTCCCCATGAGAGCTTCACCTTCGAGGTGACATCTATTTTGTGTTTTAATCAATTTATCATATCATTTTCTTTTGTCTCTATCCACCAAGGATAGAGAATCTCTCTAACAACAGTGTTGGAAGGCTTGAATGCCATTCTAGGGCTTGACCGAGGCAAGCTCCTAAACACCACAACTCCCAACCCCTCTCTTGTGATTGCAAGTTATAGGTGTCAGATCTTACAGAGAGGAGTTGCAAGAGACTAGAGAAGACCGTAAAGATCCCAGATTTGAAGAAAATGATAGAAAACATCCCTAATTGGACACATGCACCTGCTCTTTTGTCCTCCAGTTTGGCAGTGTTAGGAACCTCTGAGTAGGTTACAGTCTGAAGCATATTTTGATCCAAAGCCCTCTGAAAAAGTACCACATCGGACAAGGGTGCATACTCTTTTGTCCCTAAAGTTTCTTCTTTCCAGAATCTGAGATCTAGTATCTATCTAATCTACATTTAGTGCCTTCCTGTGTGAGCATTTGTCGGGTTTTGTCTGTTTGTTTACGATTTTGCATAATTAGGGTTTTAGGCCTAATTGGATTAGGGTTTTGACAAAACATCAATCTATTCTCTTTCCAATCATCTCATAGTGACATCGGACCTGTAGCTAAGTCCTCTATCACAATTGTGACTTAGCTCGATCTATGTCCTTAAATGTATGTGTGAAAGAAGGGTTTGATTGAATCTAATTAAAACATAATTTCATCATCCCCATTTTCATACATAACAAGAATTATCAAAATAACTTAAATCTACAGAATGATCCTCCCATCCTCCTCCTTCTTCTGGTTTTGATTCTTGGTTTGCGGATCCAAATTATTTCATGTACATAGGATCTACAACTTCATCTACCATATATATTTCTTGTAACCAATCTCTTTCTGTAACTTGGAGACTATGTTCTTTGATTTTTGGCATGATTGGTGCAGGGGTTACCTTGCTTGTAGATGAAGTAGGTTCATCAAGTTCTTCATAGAAGAGACCTTTTCTTCTTTGCACAGTTAAGTGCCTTTCTTTCTTAGGAGGATCTACAACTATTTTCTTTGGTAGATCATCTTCAGAATTATCATGTCCTACCTGAGAGACTCTGGTCTTTTTGACATAAGACCCGATTTTGTCTTTTTTTCTAGATATTGATTCTAACAACACTTTGTTTTCTATAGCTTCAATTTCTCTCTTTCTGTTTGAGTTGATTTGATTGTCAAATACTTGAGTAATATATGACTTAGACTTAATATGTCTTGTATTTATTGAAGCTACATAAGTGTTGATACTTCGGACTTGGTAAGTAAGTCCTACAGTGTCATTCATGATAGACAAAGAATGTTTTTCTAATCTGGCAACTGACTGATCTATTTTATATATAGATTACTCTAAAACATAAATCCTGGAAGAACTACTACTACTAAGATACATAGAGTTTTTTTAAGATTTACAGCCATATCATCAATATTCTCCTAAGCGGACATAAGCCATTGAGCTTTAGAATTTTTTTGTTTAGTGCCAATATCTGTGTGCAACCTTCACTCATATCTACCCCACAAAATTTTTCCTTGATTGACTATTGTGAATGACTCAGGTGTTGGCCATCTTCCAGGTTCATATCCCATTACTTATTCTAGTTTTACTTTTCCTAATTCCACTTGGTACTTAACCCTTTTTTCTGTCCCATACCTAGGAAGTGATTCTCTCACCATGCAAGCATGTTCATCCATCTTGTAGATTCTTATCCCCTTTTGTTTCTTTTCTTCTTCTTTAGCTGCTAAGGCCAACCTTTGGCTGACCTGGCGAACCAATTTATCCATAATCTCAGGATTGTTACTGAGGCTAGTCATGGTTGCAAAGGAAGACCTAGAGGGATAATGATTTATAGATGGTTGTCTAAATATTGGGTAGTGGCTAGAAGAAGTGGATGCTTCTTCAGGATTGTAATCAATATATGGTTTATTATTAGAATGAGGGATATGAAGACTCATGAAATAGCTTCTGAATGATAAATTTACATTTCTTGTTATGGTCTTGAAGATTATTTTGATTTTCTTTTAACACAAGGTTGCCGATCTTAAATTCTTGAGCCCTAATTTTTTTTATTGTAGCTTATTTAGAGATGATTCTAATAAGCTTGTAGGTGATTCAATGTGTTGAGGCATCGTTCATCAAGTAATTAAAGTTTATGGAGGTATGCAACCTGATACTCCTCATCATCAATAAGATCATGCAATGAGACGCACAAGGATGGCATTTTGATCTCTATTGGAAAGATGGATTTGCCACCAAATACTAGGGAATATGGAGTGGTGCTGGTAGGTGTACGAATGATAGTGTAGTAGGCCCATAGGGTAGGATTAAGATGGAGATGAAAATCATGACCAACATTATTGACAATCTTCTTTAGGATTTTTAGTCAGATCTTATTTGTTTCCTCTTCTTGACTGTTGCTTTAGGGATCATATGTAGTGGACCAACAGTGTTGGATGTGGAAGAGCTTGCAAAGAGTGTGAACTTCACAATATTTGGAGGATTTTCCATTGTTTGTGATAATGGCAGATGAGATGCCATAGCGGGAGATGATGAATTTATATATTGTTTGGGATGTGAAAAGAGGGGTTGAATTGATGTTTTGATGTTTTATTGTTGGTGAGTTTAGATCCTCCTTTCACAACAAACATTCAAGGACATATCAACCGAGTTAAACCTCAATTTGTGCAACAGGATTCACCTACAGGTTGGGCTGTCACTTGGAACAATGTGGAAACTCAAAAATTGCTAACTAATGCCTTGATGTATTCCTCAAATATGTAAGAAACCTTAATTATGCAAAACAGTGATCAAATTGATAGATTCAGACAAATGCTTGTAGACTGAGATAGAAGATAGAGATTAATAACTAACCATTTTTTGAAGTTCAGGATTCAAAATATTAGAGGACAATGCCTCAGGTGCCCAAGTCCAATGTATTTTTTTCTTCGTGAAATATAGAACTCCTTACGGTACTGATGATCACTGTTCCGTCTATTTCTGTCACGGGATATGCGGAGGACACTGTGACTAGTCCCTGTGTCCATGGTAGGTTGATCTTTGGGATATTAGGGCTTCTTCAGATGTAGAATATCACTGTCACATAGATTCCAGTGTCTAAAACTCTAGAGGACATTTCCCTAGGCACCCATGTCCCGAAATTGCTCCGTTCTGCTTCTTTCTTTCGGATCCTGAATCCTTGTCGTCTACAACCTTCCTCTGCAACTCCACTTCGTGAAACTTGGTACCTGTAACCTATAATCACAAAGGAGTGTGGTTGGGGGTTTTTAGTGTTTAGAGGCTTGCCTCAGTCAACCCCAGAGAGACATTCAAGTCTTCTGAACACCGTTGTCAGATAAGAGTGTGTATCCCTGTGGAATAGAGGCAAAATCCAAATGATAAATGATTCAAACATAAACAAATGTCACCTCAGAGGTGTAGCTCTCACATAGATGAAGATCCTTCATGCACATGAGAAGATGAAGCTAAATCTACAATCACAAACACAATAACAATGCTCTGCTATGCAACAATGAATATCTTGAAATCACAAGTTAGCCAAAAGTTCACAATCATCTTCTAGTTTACAAATGAAAACCTAAACATGCTTATATATGCAACAACACACATTCTTGCCAAGAATTTCATAATTCAAACTCAAGGTTTCGGCATAGGGCCTAACAACGGTCATATAACCAACACTTAGATTTAGGTCTTGACCCAAAATAGGGTAGGACTAGGGCACGAACGACCAAGTACTCCCTCCCTATTTTAGGTAGGTTTTAACATTATAGCACCCCCTAGGTCCTATTTGCCATAACACTTAGGGTTTTTCTCATCGGGACTCAAAATTAACATGCAATATGATCTAAATGCATTCTAAAGGGCCTGGGAGCTAAACCTTAAGAGGGAAAAGCCCCCAAGGGGACATTTTCTGACATAACATTTATCCCCCACTTTAATGTATGCATGAATGCAAGGTCAATACATGCATTAAAGTACGGTCAAAAGACACAGCAAACATGCCAAGAACAGTGCATACATGCCAAACACATTGAAGACAGTAACAGGAACACAAAACATGGAGAAGACAGTTACAGTCACGCAAGACATGGAGAAGACAGTATTGAAGACATGCAAAACACAGTGAATGCAATGATTATTTCTTTTTCATTTTCTCATATATATGAATGCGAATGCAAGTACATGGAAAGTAAACACAACCCAAAATGCAGGAGGAGCTCATCATGACCAGTCTTTAGATTGCATAAAGGGCAATAGAGATGCAATACAAATATCAAAGTGTAGGAGGAGCTCATCACCACTCATCTTTAGACTACACTTGAGAACAAACACACCATACAAATCCCAAAGCATAGGAGGAGCTCATTGCCACTGGTCTTTAGACTATGCTTGGGAACAAACATGCCATACACACACACATGGAAAACAGGTGATGGAAGGAGCCTATTTCTAGGTTTGCCACCATCTCAGGCACATTACATGCACACACTGATGGTTGGGCTTTGCCACAACAACCGCCAAAGACATGCTTAAGGGAGGATACACCAACCCTACCTGCTCGGAGGACTTTTAGAAATGACAGGATGTGCACTCTCCTCAAGAAATACACCATCCCTGCCTCTGCAGAGGGCTTAGAATAAAAAGGATATGCATGATATCCCACCTCTGTAGAGGGCTTAATGATTGCAATATAAAATAAAGATGTGCACTCGCTTGGAGATACAACATACCACCTTCACAAAGGGCTTACAAACATGCTTTGTTAGTACCAAAATCATCAGACAACTTACCTTATATGCCCCCACCTTAAGGTGGTTGATATCATGTACCGATATCAAGCATGTTAAGGTAGATAGAAAACACACAAGGGAACACAAGCTCTCACAAAGCCCATGGCCCCAGAGGTGACCTGTACTTTACGATCGCCAAATGTTCCCACAAACACATAATTTCCTACAAGAAAAGAGGCTAGAAATCTTTCCATAAGATAATAACCACATCACATAATCAAAATAATGCATAAACATAATCACGTTAAAAAGCCAAGGTTATACTACGGATTCGGAACCCAAGTATAACCATGGGGCTATATCATAGAGATCTCGGAACTGAGTATAAGCAAGGTGAGACCCAAGATAAATAAAGTGCACAAAGCAACAGTATTGTTATGGTTTGTTAGTGCGATAAGACAACATCAAAATATCACACAGAGTGATTCTACTAGCCAAGTGTTAGATAATATATATCAACCCCATCGTCATGTATGGACTAGGTCCATTTTTGCTTACTCGCTGAAGGGACACATGGTTAGTATCAGTATTATTTGTTTTTCATCATCTGCCAGTTAGGTAGAACCACTAGAAGAAGGTAAACAATAAATCAAGAGAGGAGAACAAGTGCCTTAGGGACAATCACATACCCCAAGTCACCAACTGCAATGCTATGTCCGTAAGACACAACACACAAAAATAAAAATAGAGGAGAGTCAATATAGAAGAATGATGATACAAACAGAAGAAGGGTCACAAAAGAGGCGGTCTCTCGGTATCCTTGACCTTATAAGAGAATCAAGGGTCATCCTAGTAGGCCTAAACAACACATAACACATCACGGGGGAATCACATCACAAAGGTAAAGGGTTAGAAATACTTACCTGCAGGGACAACCGAACTAGCGGTTGTTGATGGGAAAATCATCGTCTTCCCACTCTCGAATGTTAGAGGAAAGTGGGACATAAGGGACAAGTGCCCAACTCTTATCATTATCTTTAAGTTCATCTTCATTAAGCTCTTCATTGTTTGTTTCAATGTAAGGTTGAACATTTTCTTGTTGAGTTGCATTTTGTTGGGAAAAAGCTTGTCTTCTCTTCCTCCTTTCCCTTGCTTGTTTATTCCTTCTTGTCTTACTGTTTATCTCTTCAAAGGGTTACTAAATTATGTTCACACCTAATTTAGCAAGGCTTGAGTTATAGTTGTCACAAGAGGGATAAAATAAATTTTTTAAGTGTATGATCAATCAGTTGAATGCATGATATATGAGCAAGAGAAAAACAAAACATCATTTGTCAAGATAATCTGACAGTCTTGTTGTGATGTTCACAACACACCCCATTTTACTCCTTAGCAAAACGAGGACCCCTGCTGTGGCTTTTTTTTGCTTTTTGCTTGTGTGTGTCGTTTTGCTTGGTGGTAAAGGGAAAAAGGGGTTAAAATTGCAAACCTTTTTAAAAATGGAGAATAAATACATTTTAGTGTTAGTGCATAGTATGGTTGGATTCCTTGTCAAAAATGAGCTAGGGTTGCTTTTTGAACCATGTTAAAATTTGCCATATTTTGCAAGTTATGAGCATTTTGGTAAAATGTACAAGTGAAGGGTTTGCTGTTTGTACATACAAGTCTCTTTGTATATCAGGTTGCATATACAAGGCCCTTTGTATGCGAGTTCACTTGTATACAAAGACCTTCGTATATTGCTTTCCATATACAAAGTCATTTGTATATGCAAAGGGTCATTTTATACTTGGTCGCATGAGTAGTCGGGTTCATATACAAAGTCAATTGTATGTCTTTTTGCCTTGTAAGCATTTGTTAATATTATATGCATACATACAAGGTGGATCTGAAATGGTTAAGAGTTGAAATGAATAAACGTTTAAATCCATTGCATGTATCTCACGTTTGTATGTTTGGCAGGTCGTAACATACAATGCATTTATACAAGGGCCAGAACTGAAAAGTTATTAAGCAATGTTAATTCATTGTATATTTACACATACATTTGCAATGTGCAGGCCGCGGACCCGAAGGATTATGAAAAGGAGTTAAATGGTTGTATGTTTTTCGCTTGTATATTGCAACATACAAACAAAATATACAAGCCAAGATACATGCAACGTTCATATGCATCACACGGACCCGAAGGGAGTATTAAAAGTGGTTAATACCTTGTATGTTTCCACAATGCATATTTTGTAACATACAAGGCAGATATACATTACTTTATACATTGCTCGGAACTAACATTTTTATGAAACAGGATTAATTTAATGTATATCGGGCTTGTATATTCTTATATTCAAGGCCGACATACATTGAACTTATACAAGAGCCGGAATCCAAATAAAATAGAATCTGATTAATGCTTGTATCAAGCCCAAAATGTATGTCTAAAGATACAATGGAAATATACATACTGTAGACGCGACGGAAAGTTAAAAGAGGTTAATTCATTGTATGTTCGCGCTTTGTATATTTCGATACATACAAGCCAAGATGCATCACAAAATGTACAGGCCGCGGAATTGAAAAGATTGAAATCCGATTGAATCAATGTATCACATCCACAATGTATATCGATATACATTGCTCAGCATACAACGAAATATACATTGCGGAACTCAGATGCAAATTAAAAGTGGTTAAATGCTTGTATCACGTCTAGCTTGTATATTGGATATACAAAGATTTAAACAAGGAAAATGAGCGAGAAAGTGAAGCAATAGGAATTTTGAAGCTTCTTTGGGTTCCCGATGCATGTTTCTAGTCAACGATGGTTGACTCGACTGGTTTTAACGCTGTATATGCATTTTTGATGCCCGTTTTCCATCGTTTTTGAGCTTGATGGCTGTGTTTGTGCATTTGGAGCCTGTTTTAATGCGAATGTTCATTTTTCCTACTGATTTATTAAATGATGGTGCTGATTCCTGCTTGTTTATTGCAGATTGTTGGAGTAGCTAGGAAGAAGCAGAGTTGCTGACACGGTAATGGCGTGTAGGTGAACGCAAAGGCAGGGTTTTAAATGACGATGACGTCCCAAGTGGCAGGCCAGATCCTGAGAAGCCAAACACACCAGAAGGGGATGAAGCTTTCAATGCAGGGGAGTTTGCAGTTGGAAACATTATTGAAGGAGCGGCGCCCTGTCTGGGTGTGCTGCTCAAATTCTTGGCGGGATTCATTTCTCATCGTTGGATGCTGCATTTCAAGATGCTGACCATTGATCTCCTAGGGTTTTTGAGCGCTAGATTGGGGAAAAACCAAAGATATATATATTAAGCCCCTGTACTGTACTAAGGAGGAGGAGGTCAATAATACACAAAAAAATTAGACCTGTAATAGTTTTAGGAGAGATCAGATTACTGAGACTAGTGAGGACTGGATTGTTAAAATAATCAAGGTCCCTTCCTTAGATCATTGTAAATGTACCTATTTTATGAACATACTGTATGGAGATGAAGTTTCAAACTATACCTTGATTATAAACCTTAAGTAGTCTTCAAGTTGATTTCTGGATATGTACTGGTGAATGCTGTGTTCTATAGAAGCGCTTTCATTTCATTGCATGTTGTTGTCAACTTTTCCCCTGAAGATTTGCACTGAATCATGCGGATTTGTGGACTGTCCTAGTGAAGTATGATTTTAGTTTTCTTCTCTCCATTGCTGTATGGGAACATGTATGTGGATCAATGATCTCAGTCAAGTAATTTTAGGAATCTCACTCTCTAACCCTTTTTCTCATTTTAATTTCATTAAAATCACTTTCATAACTACACATTATGATAAATCAGAAGTAGAACAGAAAAATATGCTGACATCCTGAAGACAACTGAATATCATTAGCATATTTTGAGCTAAGTGCATGTAGTATTGAAAATGTCATGCATAGAATCACAAATAAGGGTAGAACTCATGCAAATGTCAACTTAGACACATCATTTGGAGATATATGCTGTGTAGAGTAACTTCCCTATTAGCATAGTTGCAGAAACAGAATCTACTAATCTACATAAGGCCCCAAAATGGAAAACAACAATACACATCAACCACATAGTAACATTAGCAGATTATGAACTAATCAACAGTGACTTGGGATCATGAATTCTTGTAATTCATCATATCTTTCAGGATAAACAAGAGTTATTGTGTGACTTTTGTTTTGTGTGCTTGGTTGTGACTGACATCACGAACCAATCAACAAGTCTAATCAGAACTGTCAAACCATCCCGACAAGTGAGGTTTTATCTAATGACAAGAGATCAGACATTCAATGAAAGACAGGTATATAACTAGTTTTATCTTTTAGTTATGATGTGGTTGAATTAATCAAATATCACAATTCAGTGTGAAGGAAACTTATTTACAAACTGTCATTTCATTATCATGTTTTAAACATATGTTTCAAATCAAATTTAGTTGTTGTATCCTATGCATTTGATTTAGAAAGAAAACATACATAAATCATGTGCATAAGGTAAAATAACTGATCATATTTAAGAGAATGTTTAAATGTGTCCCACACAAGCCATGGGAGTGACTAAACTGAGCCAATGCAAACATTGTGCAAGCTATACATATGTGGATAAAGGAAAATAAAAAGAACACATGAGGAAAATGGATATCCATCATTGCCTTATCAAAGGTTGATTCTCCTGTCTGGCAGCTTGATCTTCATGTCTTCATCTTATGCTCCTGATCAGGCTAGTGGACCTGCAAAATTAGAGAAAAGTCATGTTAGAAGCTCCAGATATGCAAATTCATCATATGTTTTATCAGCAGACATATTAAACTTGCAAACATTATGCATTAATGTGAATGGATCAAAATTAGACATGTGCAATAAATCAGATCATCATGATAAAGATCAATCAACTTCCAAAAGGTAGGTTTTATGCTAACTTGTTTGTTCATTGTGTTGGTATAGGAAAAGTAATGTTGCTGATTTTAAGACATTAAAGCATGTGGAGAAAATGTGGCTCCCACAAGGGTAGAGCCCAACATGCTCCCTTCTTATTCACCTAAGAAGGACATCAGATTGCAATAAACAAAGTACACTATTCAAGAGATGTTATGCATTAGAACAATCAACATAGCAGATATAGTGAAGTCATCATAAGAGAAATGAAGAGGAGTAGTTGCTCCTATAAACTATGATCACTCCAAAAAGAACTTATCAAAATCAGATAACTATGTTTTGCTTCATCATATACATGCTGTAAAAATGAACAATGTTTCCATTCAAGAGAGATCAATATGCAAAGATAGAAGTACAATGATCAAAGAAATGGAGTACAGTCATGAAAGGTATTTTTCTTTCTTTCTGCTGTGATTGAAATATCTTTTTTGCTGTCCATATGTATCTCATAGATATGACAACCATTTAATGGCTAACCATCATTATAAGTTACCATTAGATGTCATAAAGTGCATAAAATGCAATTGGAATAGCAATGTAACAATTGTAAAATCAACTGAGTGATGAGTTAAAACCAAGACTACCATGATAGAAAAGTATAGAAGCAGTCTTATAGATAGTGACCACATGAGGAACATGAGCTACAAGAGTCATATGTATGAGCAGGAGTGACAAACAAATTACATCATGTATTGATGTCCCGGGTGTTATGTTATTGTTATCAAGAGCAAGCCATGTTCATATGAGATACATCAACAAGAGGAGAGATATAGTTACAGTTGTAAAGATGGAACAACATATACATGGAACAGTCATGTAAAAATACAGCCATGAATAATAAAGCTACAGGAGATATCATATGCAAGGAGCAATTTAGAATGTTCATGCCATACAGAGGGAGAAGAAACATAAACATTGGAGTTTACTGCTACATCAGATGTATCAGATGCAAAGAAGAAGAGAATACAGTGTTCACAAGATGCCATTTCTTTCATAGATCAAGATACCGAAGGAGATACATCTGTAAACAAAGAATGAGGAGTTTTGTGTGTCTTTATTTTCCGCATATGCAAAATGATGATACCCAGTTTGTATTGTCACCAGAATATAACATTTTTTGCAAACCCTTATCACTTTTTTGCATAATGAAACCACAAATACAAAAGATAGAGTATTTGAACCCTAGGGTTTGATACCACTCAAAAAGTTATAAAGAACTGCCGCAGTCAAAGCAAGGTAAAAAGAAGCTCTCAACATAGAATAAAACCCATATGGGTTTATATACAAAAACTGTAGATACAGAATAAGGATAAGCTGAATTTTCAAACAAAAGAATACACCCAGAAAAATATACCATTCATGGCAACTTCTGCTAGTAGATTTACAGGAAATATATGCACATAAAAAAGAAGAGCTATAGGCCGTAGCCAAAAGAGGGTGTTCCCTTTGAGAAAATGTAAACCCATATAAACATTTTTCAAACCCTTGTGTTTTTCTTCAAATCTGTAGAGGTTTTGTTTCTTACTTTTGCCAAATGAACCATAATATTCTTTTGAAGGAGAACAAGCTACATTGTTTTTGTGGGTTGTTTTATTTCTACAAGAAACGAGGAAAAGAAAATGTAACAATCATGGTCGTGACCAGGAAGAACTTTTTCTTCAATGAAATTGCAAACCCACAATATATTTTTTCAAACGCTTGTGTTTTCGGGTTTGCAGAAGAAAGAAATCAACAAAAGAAAATGTAATAGTCATGACCGTAGCTAGGAAGGAGTTTTCCTTCAAAAATATCACATACCCATGTCATTTCTTCAAAACCCTTATAAGAGTAAAGTATACAGTCAAAAGAAATCCGAATGGTGAAGTAAGATGGAACATTACCTTATGTTCTTTGTAGAAAGAAGAAGCTACGAGTCATGCCCATGTATTTTGAAACCCTTAAAAATGCATGGAGATAGTCACCAAAATGGAGAAATGCAGAGAACAAAGAAATCACAGTAAGAAGAAGGAGACCAGAATTATAAAATGCTTAGAGAAAACCATATGGCCATGGCTCAAGTTAAGAAATCAGACAAGAAACTTAGTAAAAAGTCTTCAAAATCAACACAGAGTAGCTCACCTTTCATTCTTATGCCAAATGTAGAGGAAATCCATCAAGAAGGCCACCAAGAGTTGCAGAGAAAAGCAAGAGAAAACCATGTCAAACCCTAGCCGAGCATGGAGTCGGCAAAGTGAACCCAGTGAATAGCAAAATGAAAATGATGGAGTTTAGGGTTCGCAATCTCTTTTTGGTCGACAGTTGTTCCTATTTTCCCACTTTTCTTTTGACTTTATAGAACAAAAATCATTACCTTATCTCATGTCTTGGTTAAGACTTGTTAAGTCTTAGAACCTAATTATAATGCTACAGGGGCTCATGAGGCCGAGTATCAATTATTCCCTTTGTTAATGTTTACAAAGTCAAATATGATAATCATGCAAAGGTAAGACTTTAAGCCTTTTTCCCTTTTTCCTTCATGAAGATCGACAATAAGAAGACAAGGTAATGATAAATGTTGGAGCATGTGATAGAATATGAAGTCAAAGATTATATGCATGCATTTACATTGGGAAAGGATGAAGATTGTTACTTTTTGCATGAAGTAATAAAGTATATGAAGCTCAAATACATGGTGAAAGGTATGATAGATGGATGATGCATGGAGTGATAAGGTGGTATATTTTTATACCTTGTATACATGTATATGATGTATGATGTAAGACAATGGAGATATAAGGATTTTTTGTATGCAAATCATGAAAATGAATTGGTGCATGGTATGTGAGTTAATATGCATGGGAGTTATAAGGTTGTAATAGATGCATTTATTATCTAATAATGCATAATGTAATTTTGCATAAGATGATCTATGTGATTGCATGGGAGACATAAGGAGGAGAATATTTTTATCTTTTGCATGCATGATGACCTAGTTTTCTTGGCATCATTGTTAATGCAATTATGCAAATTATGTAAATCAAAAGGGAGAGATAAGGTGTTGATTTATTTTCATCCATTCTTACACGTTTTTACAACTCATTATAAATGTAAACAAATAATAAAGTAATATTTTATAAATTACTTTATTATTTTGACACAAGTTGTAAAATCATAGAGATAAGGCAAAGTGTAACTCATAATAGAGTAATTATCTCAAAATTACTTTATTCCTTGCCCACATCATTTGCAATGCAAAAACATGCAAAATTGGAGGAGTTGAGTTAACTGAAGACTTTGGAGTCCTTTTGTATGATTTGGAGGACAAATTGGAGAGTCTTGGTCAACTTTTTGGTCAAAACACATAGAGAGGATCGGTTTGGCGCTATTTTTGCTCATTTTGGGATAGTTTTGTCCTTTATTTTTAGGGATTTCCTTGTTTGCTCATGAATCAACTTGGAGAGCTTATTTTTAGAGAGAGATGACTACAGTTGACTTTTTCTAGGTCTCTTGTAGAGAGCTTATTATATATTATATGAAAAACTTAGATTTTTCTAGTTCTTGCCTTTTTGCTCTTTACACTTTGAGAGAGAAAGAAGGTTTTGTAACTCATTATTATAGATTTATAGAGATTACAACACGTTATAGGTTCTATACTTTGTCTTTATGCAATCATTTCCTTTATTTTTTAGTTGAATCAAGTGTCTACCTTTCCATTAATACAACTTTGTGAATGATTTGATGAGATTTTACTATGTTTTAATATGAGAAGCTTTAAAATCATTGTCTCATTTGTACTTGCATGTGTTAGATAGCTTTGAAAATCATAGGTCTTAGGCTGTGCAATTGGAGAAATTTCCTTTTTGTTGTGAAAATCCCCTTTTCCTTCAAGAAGAAAATCTTTTCCAGCCTCCCTTAGAATTATTTATGTGATCAAATTGCCAAAAGTGGTTTGTGTGGATAGATTTTCTAAAATCGATTGTGAGTTAGATTGTTAGTTTTTCATCAATTTTAGGTGCATCACCATATTTTATATTACAGTTTTAGTGTTTTAGTAGCCCTTTTAACCCTTTTCCACATCAAAGTCATAGATCCAATTGAATATTTTAAGGAAACCAACCCATAATCTAGAGGTTCAAGCTTGCCATAGGTCACCCACAGCTTGAGTTTGATCCCATGTTACATAAGATTGCTGAGTTTCATAGCTCTACGTAACAGGTGCAATCCTGCTCATCATCAGTTTTTGGCATGCTCGGTGGGACTTTGAACCGATTCTTAGTTTAAAAAGGACTTATTATTGCTATTGTTTTGGTATGACCAGCATATTTTTTAGCCTTTCAGAGGTTTATTTTCATGTACCTAGCGACTCTTATTTTCCGGTTTGATAGATCAGATCTTTTCAGCCTTTTGAGGCAAGAATTCAACATATCTGGCGACTCTGAGAATATATTAGCTGGTTTCAGCAGCCCAGTAATCTACAAGGAATCAGGTTGGTGCCATCTTTTAATGTTTATGTTTTGACGGTCATATGATTCAGAATTTTCATGTAAAATGTCTAGAGATTGTAGCAATTAGCGACTCTTATTTTCTGGTTTGATAGATCAGATCTTTTCAGCCTTTTGAGGCAAGAATTCAACATATCTGGCGACTCTGAGAATATATTAGCTGGTTTCAGTAGCCCAGTAATCTACAAGGAATCAGGTTGGTGCCATCTTTTAATGTTCATGTTTTGACGGTCATATGATTCAAAATTTTCATGTAAAATGTCTAGAGATTGCAGCAATTATGGGTATTCTCCACCATATCATGAAAATCCAAGCTCTTGGTCCCCAAACAATCATTTTCCTCATTATATCCAACAGTACCAGCTTTCTAGCTAGCCATATTAGATTGAGAATGTTGTTGATTTTGTCCCAAACAGCCATGCAACAACAGTATATCAGCATGCATAGTACTCTTACCTCCCACCCACCCTAGTTTAGCCTTGTTGGAAGCCTATACATAAACCAAATCATCTTTAAGAGTATGCAAAGGAGGAGATTGCAATCATAAAGAGTATGTCGCTTGATCTCAATAACAGATTGCTAGAAATCAAGAAGTAGTAAGGGTATGAGTAGCAACAGGAAGAGATGGCTTATCAGGCCTATCTCTATGAGCAAGACTTCTGATGTAGAGAAGACAAGATGAAGAGGATCTTACAAGGGAGGTTGCAACCAAAGAAGCACAAATAAAACACTTGCTTACACAAATATGAAGGTAAGAGATCCAAGCAGCTCATTTCATTTTAGATCAGCCTGTTCAAAATGAGGTTAGTAGGTATCAAATCCCAAGTTTCAGAAGTGTTGATTTTTCTCAAGAACCTGTTTACATTCAAAATCAATCCATTAATCCTTAGTGTCAATCATATCAAATACCTAAACCAAGTCATCACAGTTTTGAACAACCATGGAAGCCTTCTTGGACCAAACATCCTGATTATAAAATGCCAAATCTTGTTAAAGCTACCTCTCCCATACCAATCCAAAATCAAGAAAGGAAAGAGGTAGTCAAATCTGGGCCTATCAAGATTCCAAGTTTCAGTTTTTACTGTGTCCCCAACTGAAAATGAACATAATGCATGTGTTGAAGAATTTGATTCCCGTTTGATACCAAATCCTTTACATTTTGAATCATTTGAAAAGTTCTCTAATGTTGTTCACAAGATAAATGAAAGTAGGATACAAAGATTGGAAGGGTAAAATCTTCAATTGCAAAGATAGGTAGCCCACATTCTGAGGGAGAATAAACTAGACAAAGAAGAGGATTTGGTTTCTTTGTTTGATCAACTGCCTTCTTTTGTTGATTATGATGAAGACATCATATAAGTACCCAAATTGCCAACTGATTTGAGACAACCAGATGATATTGTAGAACATGATGTACTCCTGGTCCATAAGGACAAGGATGAGGTTGAGGCCTTAGTTCAACTAGAAGAGCAAAAGGACAGTCCCATTTTTGAGGCTAACAATCTTGTTTTGCATGAAAATAGGATTAACTACCAGGCTGAATATGAAACTAAATCAAATGACATTCTTCGTGAAAATAAAATAGCTTATTTGTTTTCAGAGCAGCCAAGTGAACTAATTGAAGATATTCAATCTTTTCAAGATAACTCTATCTCTGATTATCAAGACCCTGATTGTTTAGCTTGCAGGGAGCTTGCCAATCTGCTTTTGGAGGATGGACAGTGCTTGGTTGAACTAACATCAGTGTCTAGTTTTGCACAATAAAGTGATGAAATTCATCAAGATTCAGTGCAAGATTATCAGTTAGATGAGAGCATGTTTTCAGGTATCATAGAGGATTTTTGTTCTAACATTGATAATGATCTGATACCATGTGAATCAACAGTAGGTGATCAACAAGATCAGGTCAAAGAGGCAAGCTTTCCTTCATTTCATTCATGTGGGCTAACTCTTTCAAATCAAGTTGAAATTGAAAGTGAAAATAGGACAGTAGATCTAAATCAAGACATCAGGAGTATTAACCAAAAGTTCATAATTGCAAAAGGGTGTTCCATCAAAGATTTAGTATATAAAGAGCTAAATAAGGAGACATTGGTTACTGGTATACCCAAAGAGGAGACTTCAGCCTCAGAACAACAGAATGAGATCATTTATTCACCTTATAACAATAGTATTTGTGATCAGGTTCAGATGGTAAATGAGTTTGTTTTCATTTTTTAGAGAGTTTTGCAACATCCTGCAGAGTATCTTTTTATGAATCACATCTTGTCAGTAGCAAATCACCTTGCAAAACATCCTTTCTTAATCAGAAAGGGGAGTTATTTTACAAAGTCAGTTAATGGATTTGTTTAACCAGTAACAATGGCTGGTTAGAGTAGGGTAGAGTAGAATTTTAGTTCAGTATTTCATTTTCCAAGAAGTGCAAATGCACATTTTGTTGGCCATGTCTTAAACAAGTCAGAATAGTTTCAATTTTAGTTTTGTTTTGCTATTGTAGTTTTCTATCAGTTTGAGTTGCAAGAGGTTTTTCAAAGTTTTAGGTAGAAAAAAGACTCATATGCCCAATGGAATTGCAAGGCTACTGGTTCTATTTTGTTTAGCAGGCAAACACCCCTGAGAGGTCACCAAAAGTGTTACTAAATTATGTTCACACCTAATTTAGCAAGGCCTGAGTTGCAGTTGTCACAAGAGGGATAAAAGAAATTTTTAAAGTGTATGATCAATCAATCGAATGTATGATATATTAGCAAGAGAACATCAAAACCTCATTTGTTAGGATAATGTGACAGTCCAATCAGAACTGTCAAACCATCCTGACAAGTGAGGTTTTATCTAATGACAAGAGATCATCCATTCAATGAAAGATAGGTATCTAACTGGTTTTATCTTTCAGTTATGATGTGGTTGAATTATTCAAATATCACAATTCAGTGTGAAGGAAAGGTATTTGCAAACTATCATTTCATTGTCATGTTTTAAACATATGTTTCAAATTAGATTCAACTGTTCTATCCTATGCATTTGATTCAGAAAGCAAACATACATAAATCATGTGCATAAGGTAAAATAACTGATCATATTTAAGAGAATGTTTAAATGTGTCCCACACAAGCCGTGGGAGTGACTAAACTGAGCCAATGCAAACATTGTGCAAGCTATACATATGTGGATAAAGGAAAAGAAAAAGAACACATGAGGAAAATGGATATCCATCATTGCTTTATCAAAGGTTGATTCTCTTGTCTGGCAGCTTGATCTTTATGTCTTCATCTTATGCTCTTGATCAGGATAGTGGACCTGCAAAATTGGAGAAAAGTCCTATTAGAATCTTCGGATATGCAAATTCATCATATGCTTTATCAGTAGACATATAAAACTTGCAAACAATATGCATTAATGTGAATGGATCAAAATCAAACATGTGCAATAAATCAGATCATCATGATAAAGATCAATCAACTTTCAAAAAGTATGTTTTATGCTAACTTGTTTGTTCACTGTGCAGGTATAGGAAAAGTAATGTTGTTGATTTGAAGACATTAAAGCATGTGGAGAAATGTGGCTCCCACAAGGGTAGAACCCAGCATGCTCCCTTCTTATTCACCTAAGAAGGACATCATATTGCAATAAATAGAGTACACTGTTCAAGAGATGTTATGCATTGGAACAATCAACATAGCAGATAGAGTGAAGTCATCATAAGAGAAATGAAGAGGAGAATTTGCTCCTATAAACTATTATCACTCCAAAAAGAACTTATTAAAATTAGATAACTATGTTTTGCTTCATCATATACATGCCGTAGAAATGAACAATGTTTCCATTCAGGAGAGATCAATATGCAAAGACAGAAGTACAATGATCAAAGAAATGGAGTACATTCATGAAAGGTATTTTTCTTTCTTTCTGTTGTGATTGAAATATCTTTTTTTTCTGTCCATATGTATCTCATAGATATGATAGCTATTTAATGGATAACCATCATTATAAGTTACCATTAGATGTCGTAAAGTGCATAAGATGCAATTGGAACAGCAATGTAACAATTGTAAAATCAACTGAGTGATGAGTTAAAACCAAGACTATCATGATAGAAAAGTATAAAACAGTCTTATCTAGTGACCACATGAGGAACAGGAGCTACAAGAGTTATATGTATGAGCAGGAGTGACAAACAAATTACATCATGTATTGCTGTCCCGGTGTTATATTATTGTTATCAAGAGAAAGCCATGTTCATATGAGATACATCAACACGAGGAGAGATACAGTTACTGTATATGCCTAAAAATGACACGACTCTGTCCGAATAAGTATTCTTAATATTTATTTAAGTCAAATTCCTCTATCAATAAATAAATAAACAAATTTATTTATTTGATTCATATTCTCCGAACAATTAAATAAAATCAATTTATTTAATTAAATTTTTAAATTCTTCTAATTCCTCCAACAAATTAAATAATGTCAATTATTTAATTAGTTCTCCCAAATTTATTCTAAATTAAATAATACCAATTATTTAATTGTTTCTTCCAATAATATCTTCTCTAAATTTAAATAAATCAAATATTTATTTAAGTTGTCTATTTCTTCTAAATTGAGTTATCACTAACTATAATTCAATCCTTGTGCACATGCAATTGAATATTCCAAATATTTAATTGAGCTAAAATATCTTCTCATCCTCATGCAATTTCCATCTTTTAGTTCTATTCTCTTAAATGATTGATCTATTCTTTTAATTGATTAATCTCTTCAGTTAACTCATTCTTCTATTTTATTAATTCCTTTCATGCAAAATATAGCAAGACACATGCCTTCTTATTTGCGCACATTCCTCTCAAGTATTCTATACCGTTGATCTTCTTTCTCCCAAGTCTATAAATTGAACCCTCCTCTTCCATTTCATTCATCCAAGCTTTAAGTAAACTTACTCTGCAGGAATTACAGCACGCCTTTGGCACCAATTCCTTCATTGCTTGCGATCAAACTTGTTACTACACACCAGTATCATTGTTGTGAAGCTCATCTTCATGGCGAAACTATCATAGCCATTCCCATTGAACATCTTGGAATCATAGCAAGGAAGTGCACCCTCTGAGGGCCATATTCATAGACAAGATCATTTGTGATAGGCGATCAATGGAAGTTGAGAATTAAAGGAGGTTTGCTTTGTATTGTTCATTGTTTGATTGATCTATTTTGTTCATTATTTCATTGAGTTTTGGGTATCATTGATATTGATATATTGATTATTCATGTTTACTCCAATTTTCCCTTAACATTTTTGGCACCCACTGTGGGGCCTAACCCCAATTTAACTTCAAAATTGAGTTTTTGTGTGTTAGAATCTGTACACAGGACGTTTCTGCACATATGCTCCATTCTGCTATGCATATGCTCCATTTTGTTGTGCATATACCCCATTTTGTTGCGCATTTGATTTTACCAGAGTTGTGCATATGATCCATTCTGCTACGCATATGATCCATTCTGTTGCACATATACCCCATTCTGTGGCGCATTTGATTTTACCAGAGTTATGCATATGATCCATTCTTCTGCGCATATGCTCCATTCTGCTATGCATATACTCCATTCTACTATGCATTTACCCCATTCTGCTGCGCATTTACCCCATTCTGCTGCGCATCCATTCTGCTAGGTTTTTGAGTTATTTCTTGAGAAATCTCTAATGCTAACACAATTTGCAGGAATATTCTCTGATCTACTTGTAGGTTAGGGGCTGGTTTAGATCATATAGTTGCATTTGTTAACTCACTTCTTGATTTCTAAAAGAAAGTAAAAGGATGTTCATGCAAATCTTACGTAGTCTTAACTAGGAGGGTGGTTATTGAATAATTGCTATCTTGCATATCATTGAATCATTGCTATATTGCTATCTTTCAGAGTTGGACACATTGCTAGCTGGATAAAATTGGACATTGCTATCTTGCTATCACTTCAAAGTTAACAAATCACTACTATCTGGGTAAAAGTGAACACATCATTGCTATCTGGGTAAAATTGAACCATTGGTATCTTGTTATCACTTCAAAGTTAACAAATCACTGCTATCTAGGTAAAATTGAACACATCATTGCTATCTGGGTAAAATTGAACCATTGCTATCTTTTTATCACTTCAAAGTTAACAAATTTCTGTGCTTGCCCAAGTAGATAGCTCATTTAGTCTTTTCTTTTTAACTAGGGGAAAAAGAACCACTATCTTCCGTGTTTTGGGAATGATACCAGGCCTATGCTCTCCCCTATCTTGGGTGACCAAAATGCCAGACATATCATTCTCGCATGTGTTTTTCCTTTAGAGGTGCCTACTCTTGGATACTGTTCATCCAAGTAGGAACAACCCTAAGTGGTAACAGGCTAAATGCCAAGCCCTACCAATCCACTATAAATAAATTGTGTTTGGAGTGAAAGCTTCAAACAACGAGTGCAGTTGTGTTATACCGACAGCCAACCTCCCCTAAAACCCTCCAAGGTGCAACCCTTGCAGGTTGGGAGACTCCATAACAGAGTAGTGTTGCTGCATGTATAACCACTTGAACGGTTGCCTTCATTAAACACCTTTGTTCTAGTGACCAAAAACCCCTATAATCCATTTCAAACTTGGGATTGTGCTTGCTTTTCCTTTTAGTCCAAAAAGAGTCAAAAATCACAAAAAAGTAAAAAAAAAACATAAAAACCTTTTGTGTTTGCTGTGTCTTCTTGCCATAATTAAAGAAAAATTAGATCAAAGAGACCATCTTGCAACCAAGAAAACCAAAAAGTACTGAAAAATGTGTCAAACTTTGCAAAAACACTCAAAAAGACCAGAGCTGTGCATTTATCTTATGAAGCTGCACTTTTGTTTTGACCTGCTACGCATTTGCTGTGACTTCTTGTGCATATATCACATGTTGTTACGCATCTACTTTTACCAGTACTACGCATTCATAATGACTTGCTGTGCTTATACCCTCTACTTCTGCACTTCTTTTTCTACGTGTTTGTGACAGTGAGCATCTACACCTCTTTTGCAAGAAAATTTTCCACCTTTCTGAGTACCCATTTCAGTCTTGTGTCAGTTTCTGTGGAGATGACAACTGAATTAGAAGAACTAGCTCAAGAACTCAAATACCTAAAATTGCAAATAATCTTAGACACCTCACCCCAAGGTCGTATAGCAATTTCTCAGTAACTCCAAGTCATACAACAACACTTTACAATCTTACAAGCTGAGCAGGCCAATACGAGCTACACCTCACCCCAAAGTCATACATTCTTGTCCAGTCTTAATGATACTCTTGACAAGGCAAACACCACCTCAAGTGGGAAATCATATACCACTCCGTCTACTAGTCCTCCTGCACCGTCTTCTAAGATACATATCCCAAAGCATACCAGTCTTACACCAACATTGCCAACGAGTTCCCCAAGCCCTAAATGGACAACCAAAAAAGCCTCGGATGACTTTTGGGAAAGATGTTTTCCAGATTTACACAACAAAAGAAAAGCTAGGGAGAGCTCCAAATCCACTCATCCATTACCTCATGTGCATCCACCCATACACCTACAAAGGATGTGATCCAAGGGCTATTAGCAGAGAGTCAACCATGTCCCCAAATTCTCGTCCTTGACCTTATCAAAGAGTTTTCAAGTATGTCCCTTGCACGAAACTCATCATATACTCGGCAACCCCTTAAGCATATTGAAAAACCTCCTACTATGAACCAAAGTCAAAGTCTGTCGTACCTTCATGTTGTTGACCAGGATCCTATCATAAAGGCCTCTACCTCCACTTCAATTCAAGAACACCAAGCATTATGTCAAGAGCACACTTTAGAGCATGTGCAAACATCAACCCCTTGTCTAAATCAAGATCAAAGCACTCCCATCTGACCCATACATAACCTCTATCTTTTCGATGATCCTATACCTATACATGAGCAAGAAATTCAATCTCAAACCATTCATAACCTATATCTTTTCCATGATCAAGATACTACCTTTGATGAAGAAGCTATCCATGAGCAACTTGATCCTATACATGAGCCAGAAATCCAATGTCAACTTCTCCATAACCTTTATCCTTTCTGTGATCAGGATATTATCATTGATGAAGAACATATGCAAGAGCACTTTAATCCCATCAGACTAAATCCTATCTATGATCAAGATCCCACCTACGATCAAGAGTCTATCTATGATCAAGCAGACCATGATGATCCTCTTAGCCCACTTTATGCGTTCCATGGTCCCGAGCTTATAACCCCATCTAATCCATCCAAGATCCAACAACTTCCTCTTCCTTTGATGAGACACTTGCCTCACAAGCAAGCGTAGAAGATCGAATCAATAATACTCCTTCGCCATCCATCATCGACCATGCTGCAAATCCCTCACCATATATCCTTGGTCTTACCACCTTCATTCATGAGTGTTCCTCCTTAGAACACCAACAACCATTATCCTCTATCTCACCTTCTTCATCCAATAAGGAATTCGAGTCTAATGTTCCACCTATACATAATCCAGCTGTCCACTGCATGCTCCAACATATGAACTATCAAGGTAAAGGCTTAGGCCTTTGTGAACAAGGTATCTTTGAGCCAGTCCATGTCAATGTTCATCCTCCTTCATATGGCCTTGGATACACACCCCAAGGTGAACAATCTCAAGATGTTGGTACTTCCTCCACTCCTTCAAAATACTCCACTTTCCATCAAAAATCCTTTCATATCCCCAAAACATATGTCGCCATTCCGCCTCCATCATCCTACACATCCCAAAAGCATGTGACCATACACCTTCCACCATCCAATCTACCTCCACTACTTCCAACTCCTAACATCACTCCATGCATTTTACCACCACTTCTTCCAATTCCTTATCCATCCACCAATAAATCTTCTAACAATCCCAATCATGACCAACAGATGCACATGTTGTCTAAACAAAGAACTTCCTCAAACTCCACATCCACCATCTCAAGAGAATTCAACCATAAAAATCTGGATGCCTCTCCCTATCAAGTCAAAAATCCTAAGAGTCCTCATGACCTAGGATACAAAAGCCAAGAATCAAAGAAGCATCCTTCTCAAGAGCTGCATACACCCACACACCTATATGCCAAACTGAAAAAGGTGTGGGTCTGCATCAAACAAATGATTACCTTCGAAGCTGCACAAAAACTGCATACACCTGAGCCCATACCTTCACAGGTACTATCTAAAAGCAAAATGGCTTAGGTACCTAAGCAAAAAGCCATCAAGTCAAATGAGGCATCCACCTCTCAAGAATCCCAACCATCCACTTTCTCCCATTTCATCCAAAAGTCTCAAATTCCTCCATCCCAAATGACAAGCAAAGCTCATAAAAATACTTAGTCTATGTGGATCTCTACATGCCTAAGTTATTCATCCACAAGCAAAAGTCTTTGTTGCTTCCTACACTACTTTCCCATCACTAGCTTCAATGTTTATCACGGTATGTGCAACCGTTGGTCATGATTCCCTTCCATCCCACAACATTTTCATATACCTCCATCTCCCCTTGCTTCCACTATTACCCTACATATCTTCCCCATCCTACTCCTGTGGTCCATGCTTTTGTATAAGCCTTCCCTCCATATTCTGCATCATCATCCACTATCTCACCCTTCCATAAACCATTATCTACTATTCTCCATCTCACTTTCATGCAATCCCCTACCAACGTCTATGAGAACACTTGACCTTGTCCATGTGACAACATCCATCTAGCGGGACTATCACATCTTAGGGAACTAGATACTTAAGTTTTTCCTTGTCCATATCCACCTTCTCCCATCCAACTATTTAAAAAAAAATAATAATAATAATAAAAAAAGTAAAGAAAAATCCCTTCGTCCAATGGTGAAAATCTGGCAAATAGGCGCCTTGGATAAGTACCATGATGAAAACCTGGCAAACAGGCGTCATGTGTAAGTTGATCTTCTATGTCACCTACACTTGGGGGCACCTTGTCTCATCGACATATCACTCTTTTTCCAATCCTATCCTTCTAGCCATTACCTCTCTATACTACCCAGTCTATCCATCCTAATCTTCCTTTCCTCTATTCTTTGGTCCTGATAAAGATTGGGGGCAAAATGTTGACAAATGTTTTAGATATCTCTTGACATACCTTATCCCTCTAAACCAAACACTGTCCTTCGTTACCTTGTCATCCTACTATTGTCATAAGAGTTGCCATGAAAATTCCTAAGTATTCTACCTACAGTGGGGTATGCTATTCCTATGCGACTTAGGCCTTGGAGATCACATCCTTGGTTCCTTCTACCTAACCATTCGTATCCACTGTAACCCATCCCTCTGCCTATCTGTGGTGTTTCCTTGTCATCAGTGTCTAGCATTAAGGCTATCCATAAATGTCATCTTATCCTATCATGGCTTGATACTCTATCTCTTATGTTGCCTTATCAACTAAGGTCTTATCCAGTATCCTATCCACAGTGTCAGCCTAGCATAGCATCTATCATTAGTGTCACAGGGTTCTCCCCGAACTATGTTGCCTCTACGTTGTCACGTAGGCAAGGCCATTTTTAATGTACCCCCGAGGCTCCACCTTTCCATCCATCCCATATCTTGTCATCCTTCCTCTAGTTCATCCATGGTCCAAGTCCCCGAACTACGTTGCCTCTGCATCATCATGTAGGTAAGGCCATTTAGCAATGAGCCCCTGAGGCACTAGGTCAGTCCTGTCTTGATCCTTGTCTGGTCGTAAACCAACTCGATCAGTTAATCAATCAATTGTCATATACAGGATGTAACATTGTCGAAATCAGACCAATGCACGCGTCTTACATGACATGTTTCATTTCCTAAAACCAGACACTATCCTTCGTGTTTTCTCTAGGGATCCATCGTTCCCCGCCATGACAACATACCTACTGTGTTGGTCTAGGGATATATTGTTCCCCACCATGCCAACACTATCATATATCGTTATCAGTATATCATTGGTTTACCGCTTGATAGGAGCAATACCTTGTTTGTTCTTGTATCATTTGTGCATACTTGCTTGCTTGCTTGTGTGTATTATCATTCTATCTTACATCATGTATCATTCAGCTCTTTCTTCAACAAATTTCTTCAACCCTAACCTAGTTCTCCCTTCTTCTTTGTGAGATTGTCCGTCTCTCATCCTTCTGCCTTCTTCCCGTCTAATCTCCTGAGGGGGTATCCTACCGTTGTTAAACCTGTACCAGGGGAAAACTGGGGCATGTATAATTATTCAAACAATCGATTTCTTTGAAGCAACACCATAAACTGCATTGCATCAAAGAGGGGCAAAATGTATACGCCTAAAAATGACATGACTCTGTCTGAATAAGTATTCTTAATATTTATTTAAGTCAAATTCCTCTATCAAAAAATAAATAAACAAATTTATTTATTTGATTCATATTCTCCCAACAATTAAATAAAATCAATTTATTTAATTAAATTCCTAAAATCTTCTAATTCCTCCAACAAATTAAATAATATCAATTATTTAATTAGTTGTCCCAAATTCATTCTAAATTAAATAATACCAATTATTTAATTGTTTCTTCCAATAATATCTTCTCTAAATTTAAATAAATCAAATATTTATTTAAGTTGTCCATTTCTTCTAAATTGAGTTATCACTAAATATAATTCAATCCTTGTGCACATGCAATTGAATGATCCAAAATGATGCATGGAGTGATAAGGTGGTATATTTTTATACCTTGTATACATGTACATGATGTATGATGTAAGGCAATGGAGATATAAGGATTTTTTGTATGCAAATCATGAAAATGAATTGGTGCATGGTATGTGAGTTAATATGCATGGGAGTTATAAGGTTGTAATAGATGCATTTATTATTTAATAATGCATAATGTAATTTTGCATAAGATGATCTATGTGATTGCATGGGAGACATAAGGAGGAGAATATTTTTATCTTTTGCATGCATGATGACCTAGTTTTCTTGGCATCATTGTTAATGCAATTATGCAAATTATGTAAATCAAAAGGGAGAGATTGTTGATTTCTTTTTATCCATTCTTGCATGTTTTTACAACTCATTATAAATGTAAACAAATAATAAAGTAATATTTTATAAATTACTTTATTATTTTGACACAAGTTGTAAAATCATAGAGATAAGGCAAAGTGTAACTCATAATAGAGTAATTATCTTAAAATTACTTTATTCCTTGCCCACATCATTTGCAATGCAAAAACATGCATAATTGGAGGAGTTGAGTTAACTGAAGACTTTGGAGTCCTTTTGCATGATTTGGAGGACAAATTGGAGAGTTTTGGTCAACTTTTTGGTCAAAACACATAGAGAGGATCAGTTTGGAGCTATTTTTGCTCATTTTGGGACAGTTTTGGCACTTATTTTCAAGGATTTCCTTGTTTGCTCGTGAATCAACTTAGAGAGCTTATTTTTAGAGAGAGATGACTGCAGTTGACTTTTTCTAGGTCTCTTGTAGAGAGCTTATTATATATTGTTTGAAAAACTTAGGTTTTTCTACTTCTTGCCTTTTTGCTCTTTACACTTTGAGAGAGAAAGAAGGTTTTGTAACTCATTATTGCAGATTTATAGAGATTACAACAGGTTACATGTTCTATACTTTATCTTTATGCAATTATTTCCTTTATTTTTTAGCTGAATCAAGTGTACCTTTCCATTAATACAACTGTGTGAATGATTTGATGAGATTTTACTGTGTTTTAATATCAGAACCTTTAAAATCATTGTCTCATTTGTACTTGCATGTGTTAGATAGCTTTGAAAATCACAGGTCTTAGGCTGTGCAATTGGAGAAATTTCCTTTTTGTTGTGAAAACCCCCTTTTCCTTTAAGAAGAAAATCTTTTCCATCCTCCCTTAGAATTATTTATGTGACCAAATTGCCAAAAGTGGTTTGTGTGGATAGATTTTTTGAAATCTATTGTGAGTTAGATTGTTAGTTTTTCATCAATTTTAGGTGCATCACCATATTTTATATTACAGTTTTAGTGTTTTAGTAGCCCTTTTAACCCTTTTCCACATCAAAGTCATAGATCCAATTGAATATTTTAAGGGAACCAGCCCATAATCTGGAGGTTTAAGCTCCCCATAGGTCACCCAAAGCCTAAGTTTGATCCCATGTTACACATGATTGCTAAGTTTCACAGCTCTGCATAACGGGTGCAATCCTTCTCGTCAATAGTTAGGTTGAACATTTTCTTGTTGAGTTGCATTTAGTTGGGCAAAAGCTTGTCTTCTCTTCCTCCTTTCTCTTGCTTGTTTATTCCTTCTTGTCTTATTGTTTATCTCTTCAAAGGCAATGTTATGTTTTTCCATAGGAGTTTGCACATTAGAGGAGGAAGCACCATGTTCAAATCTCATTGGTCTCGATGAAATGTTTTGTTGTCGATGAACACCTCCCGATCCTTGTAAGGATGACGAGGGAGGAACCTCAGCATAAATACCATTTTTTTTATGGACGAGGTGAGTTATCAAACTTTTCCTTATCCACTTCTATCATGCCAATTATTTCATCATAATCATAAAAATCTTGTTTTATTCTTATTTTATTTTGTCATTTTCCTTTTGCTCTAACGGGATTTTCAAATGCATGTTGTTCTTCCCTTATTGTTTGTAAAGGAGGCCTGGCCACTCTAGCTAGTTGTTTTGCTTTGTATTGTCTATATTCTAGGGAAGATTGGTCTCTTCATGGCTCAGGGTCTCTATCAGGTTGTGGCCAAAAGTAATCAAGAATGAAGTTCTCGTCCTTAGCCAGAGGTTTATACGAATTATGATGGATAGTACATATTTCTCCATGCAAAGGGAATTTTGTGCATTTGTGAATAGTTGAGGGGATGACATTCATAGCCTTAAGCCATGTATGTCCTATATTTACATGAAAGAGGTTGGATAAGGGGATAACATCAAATAATTAATCCACAGCTTTATCATATATTGATGACCAATAAGGTTATCTTCCCAAATGTATTCATCAAACCTCCATTATGAAATTTAATTCTCAAATACGATGGTTCATAAGAATCTTGTATTAAATCATGTTTAAGAAGGAACTCTTTCATAACCACATTAGTCATGCAATTAGGGTCTATAAGTGCTAAAAGGAAGCAAGGTACACGGAACACACTTCCTACACCAATCTAATGAGGGGAAAAGTATGCAAATTCATTTTAATCCTTACAATTGCAGCAATGTTAAACATATGACATAAGAAATTACAGCAACAACACAACACATAAGAGATTGACATAAGATGTATCGTGGGGAAAACCTTTTCAGGTAAAAAACCCAACACTCTAAAACCTGCACAATGTATTATCTGAAACAATAACAGTTTACAATACACTTGCAATGCAAGTTCTTCCAAGAGTCTTCAAATGTCATTTCTAGAGTGATTCCGGTAGCATAACAGTACCTGTAAAAACACTATGCAATTACAACTCCAAAACAATGCATTTTATAGAGATATAAGGCATATTCTGGAAGCTTCTTGAGATAGGTGTCCACCTTGGCCACATGGCCATTATTCTACATCAAAGGACACTTGTCCAAGATGCAAATACATCTCTTACATCTGTCATACATGCAGATTTGACTTTCCCAACATGGAGCGCTCCAAGGCTAAAAATAGACTATGACAGATGCTTTTACGCATCTTACAACTATCATAAAAATCTGCAACATGACAATCTTAAATGTTGTAAGAGAATCAGTCATATAATGCTAAATATAGCATATTCCTCTTACAACATGTCACAGCCCAACTTGGGTGCCCAAAGATGCCTTTCCCTCATGCAAAGATACTCACCGACACTTGTCACCACTTGTCATAGGAATCTCCAAACTTGGCTCTTACGTGTCATAGATTATGTCATATGGAATATCCTCTTCCACATACCACAAGATGCTGACACATGGCATATTAGTGCCACATCAAATGGGATGCCCAAATCCATGTAGGTTTGACTTGAGCATCCAAGTCACATTCCAAGTAAGATGACAAGTCACCATGCCACCTCAACTAAGTGACCAAATTGAATGTGCAAGTAAATACAATATTAGGCAATAAATAAATATACAATTAAATAAATAATGCTAAGAATTTGCAAAGGTTGAGACACCTTAATTCCCAACATTCTCCCACTTGTCGAACACCTTGTAAGAGCCAAAAGAAATGACAAGATTTAACTGCTAGGGGCCAAGAGGCCCATAGACTTCGACCACCATCTGAACTTCTTTGTACCCATTGGTTTTGTCAATGCATCTAAAACATTCTTCAAAGTGTATACCTTATCCAATATCACCTTCCCATCTTATACCATATCTTGAACAAAATGAAACTAAACATCAATATGCTTTGTTCTGGCATGGAAAGTGTTAGGTCTCAAAAATACAGGTTGCTAATCCTAAGAGGATGTCAGGCTCTATGCTTAGATTTGCAACATTTTTGAACTAACGTGACGGAGTTAACCTATAGGGTTTGATGACTCCCTACACTTTAGGCACTACTATACCTAGGCGGGTGAACCTTGAAAATTAAAGCAGATCAAGTGTAAGTGTTTTGACTAAGTTATTGGATCTACCTACAGTGGCAAATGCTGTAGAATAGATGAAAGCTTGCTAACTAATCCTATATCTAGTATTTGATGGATGATTGGTATAAATTGTATAAGCAATATCAAGGTAAATCTTACAACTATGCTTAACTAATAAATGGCTTTTGGTCAAAACTAAATAATGAATTGAAATAAGACCAGTGCCTTGTTGGGTAAACAGAGTCAAATGGAAGACAAAGACCAGTGGCTTATAGTGGGCAGTAAATCTAACTGTTTGGCACAATACTTTAGTTTATAACTTGTATAAACATGCAAGGAAATGACTGACAGACTCTTCTTAATAATCCAATAGATAAAATCAGATTTCTTGTTATTCACCAGGGGGAATTTTAATCCTTTCTTGAAGGAACCAATTGAATGAAATATACAAGAACAACAGACAATATCAACTTGGAGATAGAATGACGATCCTAATTATATGGTTCTTCTTAATAATCCAAATCAACACTTCCAGATTAATGTGACTAACCAGAAGGATTTTAATTCCTTTTATGGAAACCATTTAATCCAATCACACAAATACAACAAATGTGCATTGATAAATTAAATATATACTTGATATATTAATTTGAATAACAAGGAAATATGAAATTGGAGACAACCAAATAACTGAATAACTTCAACAAACAATTGATGCCAGTATAAATCCACATAATCATAGATCTTCTATTAACTTCTTAAATGTAAAACTTGCAACATGGTCTTTAAAACATTGTAAGCTTCATATATTATTTCCTACTGCTGATGATAATTCAACATCATATGTTCAACTTATATAGAAATACTTATGAAGAGACATAACTCTTCAAAATGTCTTTTGGGAATAAAAATGATTAGCGCAACAATAAACAAAGGAAATGATCCTAAACCCTACTGAGCCATGAATATATCTGAGCAATGTGATCCAGGTATTCTTGGTTGCGATGTGTATTAGTAAACTCAATAGCGTTTCTTGTGATCACATCCATCGTTACCATCTTCTCTAGATGCTTGCAGGCTTCCCGAGATGTAAAGTCTTTGTCCTTGGGAGCTCCTAAGGCTTCATGCAATATCACTTGACAGTCTTTACTCCATTCATCTTTGCTCTTCAGTTCTTTATCATTTCTGAACAACATGGGTACTCCTGCCTTTGAAGCCTCAATACATTCTTTGGCATCATTCTTAAGCTGGTCATACTATTTCTAGTGCTGCTCAATCAAGTCTTTTGCACTGGAAGTACCTGTAGTGTCAGAAACATCCTTACTCTATGTCTCATGGAGTTTCTCCTGTAGCCTATTGTTGAGCCTCTCATGCTCTTGGATCACTTTATAGTTTTTAGAATAAATATCCCAAAATTAGTTCATCCAATGCATCATATTAACATTCCTATTCTAGAGCACTGTTGCAAGTGTGTCAATATGGACCTGAGCTATCTGATCAATAGATTGTGATTGGGTGCTTTGTGAGTTCTCTCCCTGAGTTAACCTTTTCACTAACCCTCCGAAGGTATTCTTAACAGTATCTTTCAAGAAATCATTTTCTTTCGTTAATCATTCACAATTCAGTTTATATGCATCTCGTTCTTTGATCAGCATCTGAGCTTGTGCTTTGTTCAATTTTGCAACATTTATGCCAATTTCTATAGTAATTAAGGGGTCAGTTTCCGCTGCCTTCAAATTCATGACATGCCCAAAAGCCTTTTCAGTATCTATAATTGTTGTCTTCTTATGAGTCAGGTACAAGGCCCATATCATTAGTGAATTTTTGTCATTGTTATATTTGGTGCCCATATACACTTCTATGACACTCTTAGGAGTGAGCTTATATTTGTCATCAGTATTATGCAAAAAACTATCAAACACCAAAGTAGAATTTAAAGCAAGTCCAGGAAATATCATAACGCCTGCTTCTCTGTGCAGCTGTCTACCCTTACTAGGAGTCATAGCTTTCAATTCATTGTCCATCGTTGTTTTAAACATATCAATTAATTGTCTTTCATTGATGGCCGAGACATCATCAACTGATTCCCTGATCTCTTTACCCTTGCATTTATATAAAAATGATTTAAACTCTTTAGAATGAATAAATTGATCATTTGAAATAAAAGAATCATATGCTAATTGTCTAGGATCCTCATTAGCAGGCCCCTCCTCATCATGTTCTATACCAGTAGACTGATAGTGTTGCATTTTTCATTTGGACATTCTGGTTGTTTGTTGATGTGGCTCTTCTTCTTCTACAGATCCCTCATCACCAGAGGACAACAACTCTATTTCTACAAGTTGTCTCCTCTTCTCATCTGATTCTCTATTATACTTTTCAATTACTAATTCAACTTCAGCTTCTTCCATATTCCTAATAACATCATCGTGTGGATATGGGACATGTGCATATCCACTGAGGTTTTGTTTTCTCCTTGCAAAATCAATAAAACCTTTGGGATCAAATCCCTTTCTTGTCTCTGCACATCTCATGTTATAATGCATTAATTTGTCCATGATGGGGTCATAACCTTCTCTAGACACCACGGTAAAATATCCAAATCACAAAGTACTAGGCATGAAGGATTGTTTGTCATAGGCACTCAAATGCATCACATTAGAACAGTTCATTTGCTTGACTATCTCTAAGTAGGCAATTCTATTAGGAACGGTCTTAGGCAATATAAACGGGGTGTCCTCAAAACCATAAATTCTGACCATGGTTGCATCCTCAAAACAATACCAATCTCCCTAGTTTTGGGTGACGGTAGGAGGACCACCAAAATCTTTGGGTCTGAGAAACCTCTTTACTTTAGTTGACAGTGAATATTCACAAGGATGATTGAAATATCTATACAATACTTTTACACAGTTTTCTTTAAAATGAATGTAACTAGAATGGGCAAACCTACTGTCTCATATCCTCGTCCACATTTGCACATGTGACTTTTGTCCCCTCTAGTCCATTTGAACAATTTTGAATTCACTTGGCTGTAATCCCATTTCCTGGCCATAATAAAGCACCATGTGCATGAGGAGTGAGTAGTGATCAAAAGAGATCGATGTGGCGTTGTTCTTGATTGCAGTCAAACCAGAATCAATTCTTCCAAAAACATAGGTAGCATAGTCAAACTACCTGGTGTTGTGGCACTGAATATCTGTGGCTATCACCATCAAAGGAATTTTCATAAAATTAGGAACCTCTGACCCTAGGACTTGGCCCAAGGATAATATGTGTATTGTATGTATGGTTCAAACAATGACACATGGAATGGAGGTCCATCATTATCATTAAGAGGCACCATTTCTCCTTCTGCCCTAGGCCTGTGAATAGGTAATCTCCATCCATTATAGGTGGTGTCCAAATCTTCATAAACTATGGGAACAATACACAAATCATCTAAGTCAAATACTTCACAAATGGCATTCTTAGACAAATGTATAACAGGTTCCCCTTGCGGGTTGCATATGGCCTTGAGGCTTGCATTATACTACTTAGCCAGGAGTTTGAGGAGTTTTGCATTCAGAAACACATCAGGAATGACCAATTTACCCAAATTCAAGTGCCATGGATTAGACACTGGGGCATTCTTGAATCTTCTATTGTAATGGAATTTGAACAGTTCATACCCTCTTATTGGTGTCCACATGTTTCCAAGGTATTTGCATTTGTCTTCTAATTTCTCTACCTCTTCCCTAAGTTGTGCAGACCTTCAAGCTTTAGGGGTTGATCTAGGCAACTGGTCAATTAAGTCCTGATTCAATTTCCTGTCTTTTATTTTCTCATCAAGGCTTTTGTCAATTTTTTGTTTCTTAGGTTTACTAGTCTCACCCTGTTGTTTTCTGCCCTTTCCTTTCACTGGAGTCTCCATTACAATTATGGATGGCAAATTCAAAATGTAGTCTATCACACAGAGGCTTTTGAGTATGTACCTATTATGTGATGATTGGACTCCTCTATCCTTTCCTTTGACTTCTCGTTTATGCGCTCCTCTAAGACAATTTGTTTGAATCTAATTGCAGTGATTTCAAATGGATCTTCAAAGGATTTCTTCCTTGTCTGCAATTAATTGTTCCAGTGTATTAATTTTCGTGATCGTTGTGAGATGTCACATCATCATAACTCCCTTCATCGGTATGAGTTTTGTAATGTCAGGGCAATTTAATATCTTCTTATGGCGCGAACATTTGCATGTGGATCAATTGCTGTGACCCTTGATTTGTCTCCTCGATGTCATCTTTCATATATGAGTTTTTATAGGCAAGATATTCCAAGATCTACCCGATATAGAAATGAGCATGGCTATCGTCGGTCTGACTTACGTTATCGCCGTGGGAATAACATCTTACTCTGATATCTCAAGTGTCTTCGATATGAATATAGGCAAGAGTCTTATCGATAAGTGCAGCTACTATTATTATCAGAGCAACATAGGACATCGGGATGACTTATTTCAAACTACCTGATCATGGTTGTTTCCTCAATACCCCTTTTATATCCTTCATCATAGTGATCATTCACAATATGTCACCGACATCTTTATTGTTGTGACCATCATTTCGGGAAGACTTGTAAACTTCGTTCTGACTTGTTTACCTTCGCCGATGGTTCTTATCCTCCATACATATCGGCGTGACTTATGCCGAAACAATTCCTTTGGTTGCTGAGACATCAACGTGTCAGAGACACTCTAATTCTTCTCCCAGATGTGTATTTCTTTCCGATGTGCCACTAGCTCTGTCCGTCCCACGGGCTATTCGGTGAGAGTCTTATCGAATTCCTTCATCGGTATGATTTATATTGTCAGGAGGGTTTTCAAAGTATTCCCTGATAGTGTTTTCTTATGCTAATAGTCCTTGTTACTGATTAACTCGATGTGATTGGGATTCTTCTCTCTAATGAAAGGTCATCAGTGTCACTTTCTTCATCGGTGATTCTTGAAATCTTCTCTCCGACCATTATTCTCATGCCGATACTCATTTTATCCCGTCCCATATAGAGCATAGACTGGCATAAGGAAACTGAGGTCTTGCCAAAATTAAGGAACTAAGGCCCCTTATCGTATATGGTGTGATGGGTTAGACAAATGTTTGTGGTAAATATCGTGTGATCCTATAGAATCCATCCATTGCTATTATGATTTTGGGCACATGATTTTCTGATTTGGTTGGACATGGGGTGGGTAGAAATATAGGAAAATTAAAAAAAATTTCCTGTCCCAATAGTGGCTTTGTCTGGGATGTATACCCCTTGCGGGTATAACAAGAATTCAGATCTCTTGGGAAGCAGACCATTTTTTTTATCCTATACTACTGTACATGGAAAAGTCTTTGTTATTGTCGAGAGATTCATAGGACTGTCCATGTACTGGAAGATCCTAATCTCTTTTGATCATCCTAAACTACTGTGCATGGAATAAGAGTATCTTGAGAATTATTTAAGAGTTGTCCATGCATTGGCAACACTTATTTCTCTTTGTGCATGATTCTGATATTTTTATGAAAAGAAAGGTTTCAGAAACTGTCCATGCACTGGTAGCTCCTGCTCTTCTCCAGACATATTTTACAGGTAGTAAGAATCATCTCCCCCTTTACCAGTGACAACAAAGAGACCTAACAACAAGGCTTCAAACTTTCCATGCTTTCCCTTTTCTTGACATATGGCATTCCACATCAATACCAAATCATTCATTTTAAATTTCCTGTCCTTGGCCTTTTTGTCAAAAAGATATTTCACTTGTGATTGCAATTTGATGTTCTATTTTTGAGCCAATCTCCTTGTCTCATCAAGTTCCACAAGATGTTCTCATCTCTCCTCCAGTGGTTCAGGGACATTTAAATCCTCTTGAATAACAAATTTGTACATTGGTAAAATATTTTCTAATGGCATCCTTGCTTGTGTTCCATACACTAGTGTTGGATCTAGGGCATACAACTGAGAGGGGGGGGTGAATCAGTTGTATATAAAACTTGCTCTTACTTCAAACACTTGATTCTTCTTTATTAGTTAATAGCATATCAATTAACCATCCATGAAAGCATAATGCATAAACACAAGAGCAGATAAACATCAACACATTGAACACCAAGTTTTTGACGTGGAAAACCCGGTTAAGGGAAAAACCACGGGGTGATTAACCCAAGGATTATTCTCTATTAGAAGAATAAGAAAAATGAATGGCACATGCCAATTAGGGCTCACTGCCCGAGCACACTGCTCACAAAGAGGCACACTGCCTACAAGGAGACACACTATCTATAGAGTGATAGGAATCACAATCTTGAACTGGAGAATGACATCTCTACCATGTCCGGATCAGTTCCATTTAAGCCCAAAAACCCTTGCTCTGCCTTTCGCACTTCTCTTCGCTATACCACACTCATCCCCACAATACACACCTCAAAATGAATTCTCAAACACTTATTTATACAAGACATCGACTTAGGAACAATCATCTAAGTCGACAAACATCACAATAACATTCGCAAGGCGTGTAGAACATCCGGTCGACATCCGGTCGGCCTGTTATAGGAAGAACACCAATAACTGGTAGCCATAACATCAAATCCAACTCTAACTTCAATGCGGACCACCAAAATGAACTAGATATGATCCAATGATCATCATAACCTTCCCTGAATCATCAAAAACATCTGCACTTCATCAGCTTACCAGAATTCTTCTCTTCATCATCCGGTATTTCAAGAACACAGTCTGTCGCCACTGTCATAATGCAAAAGGTACTTTCAGACCTCAAAATCATACACAACTTGAGATGACACATCACAAGGACATCCCAAACACTCCTTCCAATCCGTAGATTAGGATAATACAATTCTGGAGCTCACCGGACCTTTCTGTGATCCTCTGTCACCTCTGGGCACTTGCCGGAACCAGTTCCACATAGACAACCATAACTTCTTCAGATCTTCATGCGGACCTCTGAAATCTTAACTGAAGCATGTCAAGACTCATATCTACAAACTCTTTAATCCACATTCTCTGGTTCGCAACCTATATAGTACATTTGCCTTCTTCTCATCACTGTTCTTCACTGTTCCGGATGGGGACTGATTTCCTCAATAACAACAGCACACAACTCATCCAAACCTTCTTACCAATGCAATATGAGTATGTTAACATCAATGACAACATTGGTTCACCTCATACTTGCAACAATCTCCCCCTTTGTCATTGATGGCAACATATGATGTGAAAAACCATCAAGACAAGAACTTCTCCTTTCTGTCACAACTCGCCCTATCAGCAACATGTCTTCTCCTCCTTTACTGCCCCTTTTGATCATTAGCCACTTGTTTTTCACATGTCTTCTCTCCCCCTTTGACATCAATGGCAAAGGGCTCATACTTGCAATTCTAATACATCAGAATCATACCAGCTGCTCCCCCTTAGTAGCAGCTCCCCATCATCAATCCGGATCACAAGATATGACTGTGATATCCACCGGACTGATGCACATCAGTGCATCCTAGTTCATCACCGGAGGGGCCATGAGCCCTAACTTCTCCCAGAGATATTTGAAAGAGTCCTTGGGAAGAGGTTTAGTAAAGATATCTGCAATCTGATCCTTGGAGGGAACATACTCTAATCTGACTTCTTCCTTGTTCACTTATTCTCTCAAAAAGTGAAACTTGATAGATATGTGCTTAGTCTTAGAATGCAATACCGGATTCTTAGAAATATTAATTACACTTGAATTATCATAGAAAATTGTGATAGGCTCCTCATATTCAACTTTAATATCTCTTAGCATCTGCTTCATCCATAAGATTTGAGTGCAACTACCTGCTGCTGCAATGTATTCTGCTTCAGTTGTAGACAAAGATATTGCATCTTGTTTCTTGCTTAGCCAAGAAACCAATCTCTTCCCCAAAAAGAATGCTCCACCACTGGTGCTCTTCCGGTCATCCACATCTCCTGCCCAATCTGCATCTGTGTAAGCATGAAGAGAGAAATCTGGATCTCTAGGGTACCATAGACCATACTCAACTGTTCCTTTCAAGTACCTAAAAATTCTTTTGATTGCCATAACATGAGATTCTCTAGGATCAGCCTGGAATTTTGCCACAAGAACAACAACCTGCATTATATCTAGTCTAGTCTGAGTGAGATACAACAATCCACCAATCATTGATCTATACTTTGTTTGATCTGCCTTTGGAGAGTCATCATCTTTGCTCAACTTACATCCGATTGCCATAGGAGTGTTCATTGGCTTTGAATCTTCCATACCAAATTTCCTCAACAATTCTTTCACATATTTGGTTTGAGAAATGAAATCCCTTTCTTTGTTTGAGTAATTTGTAGACCCAAGAAGAAATTTATTTCACCAAGCATAGACATTTCAAACTCACTTTTCATCTGATTTGCAAAAGTTTTGCACATACTATCTCTTCCTCCAAAAATGATATCATCCACAAACACTTCAACAATCAAAATGTTTTCATGATCAATTTTGAAATATAAGTTACTGTCAGCAATACCTTTGTTGAATCCAATCTGCACAAGATGCTTATCCAACCTTTCATACCATGCTCTTGGGGCTTGCTTCAGTCCATACAAAGCTTTCTTCAACTTGCAGACCATATCATCATTATCAAATAATTGAAATCCATCCAGTTGTTCAATGTAAACTTCTTCTTCTAGATCACTATTTAGGAAGGTAGACTTGACATCCATCTGATATACCTTGAAGTCTTTGAAGGTAGCAAATACAAGAAATAATCTGACTGCTTCAATTCTTGCCACAGGAGCAAAGGTCTCTTCAAAATCAATTCCTTCTATTTGAGAGTAGCCTTTGCAGACCAATCTAGCTTTGTTTCTGATTACTTCACCAGCTTCATTTAGTTTGTTCCGGAAGACCCATTTGGTTCCAATCACATTCCTGTCTCTAGGTCTGGGAACAAGATCCCAAGTACAATTTTTCTTAATTTGCATCAATTCTTCCTCCATTGCTTTGGTCCAATTTTCATCATTGCAAGCTTCATTTACTGTCTTAGGTTTAATCTTTGAAATAAGACAGTATTCATTTGAATCTTGAGCAATTCTTCTTCTTGTTTGTACCCCTTTACTTTTGTCACCTATGATCTGATCTTTAGAGTGATTTAGAGTTACATACCTTGGAACTTTGGGAGTTTCTTGCACTACTAATTCTTGATCAGGCTCATTCAGACAAACTTCTTCTTCCTGATTTACCGGATCAGTCTGGATCTGAATTTCAGAGGAGGAAGGAGCTCCTTGCACTAGAGGATCATTCTGATCATCTTCATCACATTCATAGAACCTTGAGGGCTTCTCAATTCCTTCATCAACTTTTACATTAGTACTTTCTATCATCTTCCTCAGTCTCTTATTGTAACACCGGTATGCTTTGCTTTGAGTGGAGTAACCCAAGAAAATTCCTTCATCACTTCTAGCATCAAACTTTCCTAGATCTTCATCTCTTTTAATATAACACTTGCTGCCAAATACTCTGAAATATCTCACAGTAGGAGTGATGCCAAACCAAAGTTCATAGGGGGTCTTACCGGTATTATTTCTGATTTGAACTCAGTTGAGAGTGTAGACTGTAGTGCTGATAGCTTCTTTCCAAAACATCTGAGGAACATTTGCTTCCAACATCATTGTTCTGGCAGCTTCCTGGATGGTCCGGTTCTTTCTCTCAACTACTCCATTCTGCTGTGGAGTCCTAGGAGCAAACAACTGTCTCCTTATACCCTGTTTCTCACAAAAGTCAATGAACTCACCAGATGTAAATTCACCACCTCTATCAGACCTTAGACACTTCAGTTTTAATCCAGTTTGATTCTCTACCATAGCTTTGAAGATTTTGAACTTCTCAAGGGCTTCTGATTTCTCTTTTAGGAAGGTAACCCACATCATCCGGGAATGGTCATCAATTAGCAACATGAAATATCTATCACCTTGCAGACTCTTGATTCTTGTCGGATCACAGAGATCAGTATGTACTAATTCCAACAATCCAGTAGAGGACTGATCTTTGCTTTTGAAAAAGACTCTGCTCTGTTTACCTAGCCAACATTCTTTGCACAAACTATTTGTAGGTTTCACCAATTTTGGAAGATCTCTTACAACATGAATATTGCTTATCTTGATGATGTTATCAAAATTTACATGACACATTCTTCTATGCCATAACCAACTTTGATCAACTTGAACAAATAGACAACTTTTATTTGAACCAACCAGATGAAAGATATTACCTTTTGTTTGAGCACCAGATGCAATTTCAGTTTTGGAGCTTGTAAAGATTCTGCATTTTCCATTCTTGAACCAGAGATCATAGCCTTTGTCCATAATTGACCAACATTGAGAAGATTGTGCTTCAATCCTTCAACATATAGTACATTACCTATTTTGCTCTTTCCATCAAAGGAAATAGTTCCCCTACCTCTGATTCTGCCAGCAAAATTGTCACCAAACTTTACCATTCCTCCTTCATACCTTTCCAAATCTAAGAACTTATTCTTGTCACCAGTCATATGGTGAGAGCATCCACTATCAATAACCCAATCATCCTTTTCTTTTACTTGAGCAGCCAAAGCTCTTTCCACAACCTTGTGATTGACAGATTCAGAGGATATTGAATCTTCTTCCTTGATGGCAATAAACACCCATTCATTTCTGGATTTGCTTCCTAGTTCTAATTCATCATTTGTTACTCCTTCATTGTAATCTTCTTCATGAACATAATAGCAGTTCTTTTGAAACCTTTGTCTGTCAGTATTAGACCTTGCAGATCTTTCCAGACATCTTGAAGAAAAATGACCAATCTTATTGCAGTTGAAACACTTAAAGGGTAGTTTTCCTTCATACTTACCGGATCCTCTTGGCAGTCTCTTTGCAATGAGGGCTTCAAGTTGAGCTGTTTCTGCTTCCTCTTCTTCCATGTCTCTTCTTGCTTGATCATACCATGACATCTTCCTTGAAGAGTTTTCTCCCGGATCAAATCTTTGTTTGCCTTTCACATAGGTACTGGCTTTGAAAGCAGATTTAGTCTTGGGTGGATCATCTCCAAACTTGGTCATTTCAAATGCAGCTAGTTTGGCAGCCAATTGTTCTCTTGTGACAGTTGTGTGGGCTCTGAATTCATCAATGGCAGCAACCTTGATTTTGTAGGCAACAGGAAGGGATCTGAGAATTTTGCAAACAATCTCATTTTCATCTAGAGTTCCACCAGCATTTCTAATTCCACATACCAACTCATTCACTCTTGGCATAAAGGTAGTGATGTTTTCATCTTCTCTCATCTTCAATCTTTCAAATTTCCCTTTCAGACTTTGCAACCTTGCACTTTTGACAAACTCATCTCCTTCATACAGAAGTTCCAGTTTAGTCAAGATCTCATATGCAGTTGGTAGGTAGATAACATTTGAGAGATCTGAGTCATTCAATGCACTTAGAAGAGCTTCCTTAGTCCACAGATTGTTTTCAGCATCTGTGATTTCATTCAGAGTTGTCAGACCACCCTGTGGAGGTACATATGGTTTTGAGACCATGGCCAAGTATGCTTTTCCCATACACTCCAAGTGACATTTCATGCGACCTTTCCAGAGAGTGAAGCTAGTTCCATCGAACTTCAGACTCTCCTTCTTGTATGACGACATCCTGGATCTCCTCAAGCGGTTAAGCTCCTTTCAGAGGAACTTGGCTCTGATACCAATTGTTGGATCTAGGGCATACAACTGAGAGGGGGGGGGTGAATCAGTTGTATATAAAACTTGCTCTTACTTCAAACACTTGATTCTTCTTTGTTAGTTAATAGCATATCAATTAACCATCCATGAAAGCATAATGCATAAACACAAGAGCAGAGAAACATCAACACATTGAACACCAAGATTTTGACGTGGAAAACCCAGTTAAGGGAAAAACCACGGGGTGATTAACCCAAGGATTATTCTCTATTAGAAGAATAAGAAAAATGAATGGCACATGCCAATTAGGGCTCACTGCCTAAGCACACTGCTCACAAAGAGGCACACTGCCTACAAGGAGACACACTGTCTATAGAGTGATAAGAATCACAATCTTGAACTAGAGAATGACATCTCTACCATGTCTGGATCAGTTCCATTTAAGCCCAAAAACCCTTGCTCTGCCTTTTGCTCTTCTCTTCGCTATACCACACTCATCCCCACAATACACACCTCAAAATAAATTCTCAAACACTTATTTATACAAGACATCGACTTAGGAACAATCATCTAAGTTGGCAAACATCACAATAACATTCGCAAGGCATGTAGAACATCCGGTTGGCTTGTTACAGGAAGAACACCAACAACTGGTAGCCATAACATCAAATCCAACTCTAACTTCAATGCGGACCGCCAACATGAACTAGATATGATCCAATGATCATCATAACCTTCCCTGAATCATCAAAAACATCCGCACTTCATCAGCTTACTAGAATTCTTCTCTTCATCATCCAGTATTTCAAGAACACAGTCTGTCGCCACTGTCATAATGTAAAAGGTACTTCCGGACCTCAAAATCATACACAACTTGAGATGACACATCACAAGGACATCCCAAACACTCCTTCCAATCCGCAGACTAGGATAATACAATTCCAGACCTCACCGGACCTTTCTGTGATCCTCTGTCACCTCTGGGCACTTGCCGGAACCGGTTCCACACAGATAGCCATAACTTCTTCAGATCTTCATGCGGACCTCTGAAATCTTAATTGAAGCATTTCAAGACTCATATCTACAAACCCTTTAATCTGTATCCTCTGGTTCGCAACCTATACAGTACATTTGCCTTCTTCTCATCACTGTTCTTCACTGTTCTGGATGGGGACTGATTTCCTCAATAACAACAGCACACAACTCATCCAAACCTTCTTACCAATGCAATATGAGTATGTTGACATCAATGACAACACTGGTTCACCTCATACTTGCAATAACCAGTTCAAAAGGAGATCTCCCAATTGCTCTCTTCACAGTAATCCTATCAGCCCACACAGCCATTCTCAAATTTGAATCCCATGCCTTCTTGTTTCCCTCCAGCATTCTCTTTATAATTTTTAGAAGATTTTTGTTGCTGGATTCTACCTGCCCGTTTGCTTGTGGCTGATAAGGGGCAGCATAGGACACAATAATGCCATGTGTATTACAGAAATTTTTGAACTCATCAGACCTAAAACACATTCCATTGTCTGTAATTAACCTCACTGGAGTGCCAAATCTGAATATAATATTCTCCATCAAAAAATTGATCACCACCTTGCTTGTTGCTTGTTTAGTTGGGATTGCTTCCACCCATTTTGTGAAGTAATTTGTTGCCACTAAAATCCATTTGTGTCCTCCACTTGATTTTTCTACAATTTCTCCTATGAAGTCAATGCCCCACTGATAGAATGGAGCCTCCACCTACATGGGTTTCAAGGGTAGTGCTCCTTGATATTTTAATTTTCCTAAAAATTTCTGACATGCTTCACATTTTCTCGTGTAATGATATGAATCATTAAAAACTCTAGGCCAATAGTATCAGCCCTTAGGATCTTGTGGGCTATAGTCTTTGCTGAGAAATGCCCTCCACACATACTTTCATGTAACTCTTTCATGACATGTTTTGACAGATGTTCACCTAGGCATAGTAGTAGAATACCATCCCTATTCTTCCAGTAAAGATCTCCATCAATAAATACATATTTTGAGGCTTTTAATTTAAGTGTCCTTCTCTTGTTATCATCATACCCTTCAGGACATTTCATGTGCTTTAGATAATATATGATGTCAGTATACCATGGAGTATGCTCAATGCTAGAACTTGTGTTATTAACATCATTAGCACTACATATCTGAGAAGCCTCGAGATTATTTTCAGCCATTAATCTAGCAAGACCTTGTCCTCTCACTAGTTTGGTGATCTAGATTTCAATATTGAACTCCTGAATTCTATTGATCCATCTACATCTTCTGCCTGTAACCTCAGTTTGGACCAATACATTGTTTACTACAACATTAGGCACATATGCTATTATTTTAGCTCCCACCAAGTATGGGCTAAAAGCTTTAATTGCCTTCACCAATGCATATGCCTGTTTCTCAACTATGTCATATTTTAATTCTGCATTTTGAAGAGATTTGCTAAAAAATGAAATGGGTTGTTCATGCCCCTCATTATTTTTCTGTAATAGTACTACTGCAACTGTATGATATGAGGCAAATGAGAATAGTTGGAATGGCTTACTGAAATCAGGGGATATCAAAATTGGGGCTTCTTTGATTACCTTCTTAATGGTGGCAAATGCTTCTGCTGTTTCTGTTGTGCACTTCACTTCTGAATTCTTCTTCAACATTCTTGATATGGGACTAACAATTTCTGCAAAATTTGATATGAACCTCCTGACAAAGTTGATTTGGCCAAAGAATGACTGTATAGCTTTTACATTCTTAGGAATGGGAACTTGGTCAATGGCATTTGCTCTTTCAGGATCTATTCTTACTCCATCTTTTGAGACTATGTGACCAAGCAACTTGCCCTTTATTACTGTGAAATGGCACTTCTTAGGATTCAACAAAATTCCATATTCTAAGGCTCTAATAAAAATTTGCTCTAAATATGTACAATGATCCTCAGCACTTTTGGAATATGCTGTCATGTCATCCTGATATACTATCATGATTTTATTAATCAATTATGCAAAAGCCACATCCATTGCTCTTTGGAATGTTGCTCCAGCATTCGCAAGTCCAAATGGCATCCTTAAATATACATACGCTCCCCATGGTGTGGTGAATGCACTCTTATATTTCTCTGATTCTTTGACTTTCACTTGATTATATCCTGAGAAACCATCCATCATTAACAATAGTTCACATCTGGTAACCCTTTGCAGTATTGCTTCCATATTAGGAAGGGGATAGTTGTCCTTAAGAGAAGATTTGTTTAGATTCCTGAAGTCCACACATAATCTAATATCATCATTTTTCTTTCTAATAGGCACCAAATTAGAAACCCAATAAGAATGCCTAATGGGTTTAATGATAGCTCCATCTCTTAGTTTTGTGAGTTCTTCAAGCATCTTAGGGGCCAATGTAGGATTGATAGGCCTCTATTTTTACCTGAATGGTTTAGCATCCAGTTTTAATGGTATTTCATGCTGAAAAAGATCCTCCCTATATGCTTTTAAATCATCATATGACCATGCTGTATACGCCTAAAAATGACACGATTCAGTCTAGATAAATATTCTTAATATTTATTCCTTTCTAATTCCTCTATCAGTAAATAAATAACCAAATTTATTTATTTGATTCATATCCTTCCAACAATTAAATAAAATCTTTATTTAATTCAATTCTTCCCAAACAATTAAATAATTCTTAATTATTTAATTAAATCAAATCAAATTTATTCAAATCCTTTCAATCTCCAAAAATAAAATATAATCAAATATTTTATTTATTCTTCCAAAATCATGCACAACAATTAAATAAATTTATTTATTTAATTTGCTTTCTTATCTTCTAAATTAAATAATTCCAATTATTTAACTATTTCTTCCAATAATATCTTCTCTAAATTTAAATAAATTGATTATTTATTTAAGTTGTCTTTTTCTTCTAAATTGAGTTATCTCTATCAATAATTCAATCTTTGTGCACATGCAATTAAATATTCCTAATATTTAATAAAGCAAAATATCTTCTTATTCTCATGCAAATCCCTTCTTGTTTTAAATCACTTAACTAATTATTATATTCTTTTAATTGCTTTAACTCATTCTTCTATTCTTAGCAAATCCTCTTATGCAAAAGAAAGCAAGACACATGTCTTTTTCTTATTCGTTGCACGTTCCTCAACCATTCTCAATCAACAATCTTCGTAGTCTCTCTATACCGTTGATCTTCATTCTCTCAAGTCTATAAATTAAACCTTATTCTTCCATTTTATTCATCCAAGCTATCGTTACTCTGCAGGAATTACAATGCGCCTTTGGCACCAATTCCTTCATTGCTTGTGATCACACTTGTTACTACGCACCACTATCATCGTTGTGAAGCTCCTCTTCATGATGGTATTATCATAGCCATTCCCAATTGACATTCTTGAAGCATAGCAAGGAAGTGCACTTTCTGAAGGCCCTATTTCATACATGCAAGATCAATTGTGATAGGTGATCAATGGAAGATTCAAATTAAGGAGGTTAGCTTTGTTGTTTGTTCATTGTTTATTGAATCTCTTTTGTTCACCATTTCATTGCGTTTTGGGTATTTTGATATTGATTATATTGATTATTCATTTAGATCCAATTTTCCCTTAACATTTTTGGCACCCACTGTGGGGCCTAGCCCCAAATTTAACCTAAAAACTAAGTTTTTGTGTTTTTAGAAGCCGTACACAGGAGGAAATAGTACATTTGATACATCCTAACACACATCTATTACCTATCACGGCGGATACATTTTTGCATCACATACAGTCTTTGTTCTGGTGCATCTGTTACCTGTCACGGCGCATACGTTCCTGCAGCGCATACAGACACTATTCCAGTGCATTTACTACTTGTCACAACGCATACATCAGATCAGTGCATATACTCTATTTTGCAACACTTTTGACCTCTGTCTTAGCGCATATGTATTGCGGCGCTTCTGTTCACTATTTCTGTGCATTCAGTGGCTGTAGCAGCGCATCTATTTTTGGCAATGATTTTAAGGTTTTTCTTGAAGATTTTTACTAACGCTGACATCTTTGCAGGGACTCTCTTGATCTGTTTTGTAGGCTAGGTACTGGTTTAGATTCATATAGTTGCACTTGTTAGCTCACACTTCAATTTCTAATGGGAAAGTAAAATGGATGCTCATACAAATCTCACATAGTTTAACTAGGAAAGTGGTAATTGAATCATTGCTATCTTGCATATCATTGAATCATTTCTATTGCTATCTTTTCAAAGTTAACAATCCACTGCTATCTGGATAAAATTGAACTCATCATTGCTATCTAGGTAAAACTGAACCATTGCTATCTTGATCGACCATCACTTCAAAGTTAACAACTCGTGCTACGTGGATAAAATTGAACTCATTATTGCTATCTAGGTAAAACTGAACCATTGCTATCTTGATTGACCATCACTTCAAAGTTAACAACTCGTGCTATGTGGATAAAATTGAAATCATAATTGCTATCTTGGTTAAAATTGGACCATTGGTATCTTGCTATCACTTCAAAGTTCTATGCTTGCCCAAGTAGATAGCTCATCTAGTTTTTCTCATTTTAACTAGGGGAAAGAACCACTGTATTCTGTGTTTTGGGAATGATACCAGGCCTATGCTCCCCCCTATCTTGGGTGACCAATGTTGGCAAGAGACACTATATGGATTCATGATTGTTGTCATTTATGGCAACAAAGTTCATCCCACACATCCGCAGGACATGGTGTGTCTCTACCGGAAGTCAGAGTGAAGAATGTTGTGGTCCGGTAAACAAGAATAGAGCATGTGGCAAGGTCTGACAAACAGGTCCGGATCTCTCAGAGGAAGTATCTTGGTAAAGTGCAGATTTGGGGAAGTAAAGAGTACTACCTTGAGTGATAGATTCCAAGGTTTTAGCCTCCGGTGATAGATGAGGAAAAAGATATGAATAGTTGAGTACCGGATTCCTAAGTGACAGTATGAACAGAGGAAGAACTGACTGACAGAACATCAGACTATTTTCCGAATGTGTTACTGATGGTGTTAAAGGTTATGAAGGCATGAATCATTTTTGGCCAACATGATTAATGATTTCTACAAGTATATACTTGATCCGCATTACTTGATGTTTAAGGATTCAGCCGACAGAACAGAGTTTGTGAGAAGATTGACTATTCTGGGTGCCGACTAGAAAGATAATGAAATCACTTGTGCAGATATATATATATATAGGATGGATTTAGTTGTGAGATGTGTTGTGGTGATATGTGATATGTGAAGAAAAGCAGAGCAGAGCAGAAGCAGTAAGGAAGGTCCGGTATGTGAAAGGAAAGCAGCATAAGAGAAGAGGAAAGATGAAGTACAGCAGATCAGTGTACTGAGCTGATGCAGAGGATAAAGAACAACACAACTCCTTATAGCATATTTCATATCAAAGGGTTTCAATCAACTCACTTTACAAGTTTATCACTCTTTGAGGCAACTCTTCCTTCATAAATCCCAAGAAGGACTAGTAACCTACAAACGGAGAACAGTCCCAATAAATTTCTGTATAAACATCCAAATGCAAATATTAGACATGTATTGGATACCCATTATGCCTCCCCACAGCATACTCTAAGATGGGTATAGGTTACTTTGGAAAATGTGCTCTAAAAATGGACTGGTAATTCTGCTACAAGGGTTCAAACTCAGAAATGTCACTGTGAAATGCCACGAATAGTCATACATAACTTCCACACAACGCAAAATGAGGTCAATCGCTTCAGTTAAATTGTAGATAACATAGTTACAAATATTTTCTCCAAGTTACATAAAGATCCAACGGTGGAAACAAAAGTTATGGCATTTTTCCCAAAACAGGTTACTCTAAATCAGGGTTTGACAGTCTACACGAAAAATGCAATATCTTGAGAAAAATGAAACCAAAATACATGCAACCAAAAGGAAATGGAGGGTGATTGATAGGACTATCACTTAAAATCAATTTGGGACCAGTCCTTGTCTGTATAGGTCCGTACAACTATAGGAAACAGTCAATTTCTGTTGAAATACATGAAAATAGTGTTTTCTCTATTGATCAAAACCTACTAATCAACCACCCACACCTTATTTGGATGTTACAAGGCCTTAATAAAGGCATTCCTCATTTGTCTCTTCAGTTTCCACTTCCTTCCAATGAATTGGAACAAGGTGACCCTTCACCTTCCTCATTTTACATTTTTGAAAGATACATTTTTAGGGATTTTCCATTTTGTATGACAACTTGTCATAAGACTTAAACATTAGACCCCTCCTAGGATCTTAACACATGAAAGATGACTTAATGGACCTCAATACAATATTAAATCATTACAAATTTAACCAAAAATTAAAGATTTGTCTAGGACAAATTTGATTTGCCAAGGTGCTCCTGCACCATACTCCTCAGCATGAAGAAAACTCTTGTCCCAAGAGTTGTGTGGTCTGCTTCAAATGACTTTTGCCTCTTTATGTCTTCAACCCTAACTTGATGCCTCCTCTACTTCCTTTTTACTTTCCAACTGTGACTCCTATTAATGGAGTTTGACTGGCTGCCTCCAAGGTGCATCAGAAGTCCACTCCTTCCTACTACAACAACACTTTTGTCCCTCACCTGGGAGTCCTCTCTTGCCTCTCTCCCCAAGACTGTTGGCGACAACCAATGGACCATCTTCTTTGGCCCTCTTGACAGACCTTCCTGTCTGCCTACAACAGTGAGTGAACTTGCACCTGCAACCATAAAACTTCTCAACAAGAATCAGATAGCAAAAACCAATGCTCATCCCGAACTCCTAGTGTAGATTGCCTCCTTCGGCGCTCTATCTACATGCTCAGAATCTTCTGATCTCTGATACCAATTTGATGTAGAGGATAAAGAACAACACAACTCCTTATAGCATATTTCATATCAAAGGGTTTCAATCAACTCACTTTACAAGTTTATCACTCTTTGAGGCAACTCTTCCTTCATAAATCCCAAGAAGGACTAGTAACCTACAAACAGAGAACAGTCCCAATAACTTTCTGTATAAACATCCAAATGAAAATCTTAGACATGTATTGGATACCCATTATTCCTCCCCATAGCATACTCTAAGATGGGTATAGGTTACTTTGGAAAATGTGCTCTAAAAATGGACTGGTAATTCTGCTAGAAGGGTTCAAACTCAGAAATGTCACTGTGAAATGCCACGAACAGTCATACATAACTTCCACACAACACAAAATGAGGTCAATCACTTTGGTAAGATTGTAGATAACATAGTTACAAATATTTTCTCTAAGTTATATAAAGATCCAACGGTGGAAACAAAAGTTATGGCATTTTTCCCAAAATAGGTTACTCTAAATCAGGGTTTGACAGTCTACACGAAAAATGCAATATCTTGAGCAAAATGAAACCAAAATACATGAAACCAAAAGGAAATGGAGGGTGATTGATAGAACTATCACTTAAAACTAATTTGGGACTAGTCCTTGTCCGTACAGGTCGGTACAACTATAGGAAACAGTCAATTTCTGTTGAAACACATGAAAATAGTGTTTTCTCTATTGATCAAAACCTACTAATCAACCACCCACACCTTATTTGGATGTTACAAGGCCTTAATAAAGGCATTCCTCATTTGTCTCTTTAGTTTCCACTTCCTTCCAATGAATTGGAACAAGGTGACCCTTCACCTTCCTCATTTTACATTTTTGAAAGATACATTTTTAGGGATTTTCCATTTTGTATGACAACTTGTCATAAGACTTAAACATTAGACCCCTCCTAGGATCTTAACACATGAAAGATGACTTGATGGACCTCAATACAATATTAAATCATTACAAATTTAACCAAAAATTAAAGATTTGTCTAGGACAATTTTGATTTGCCAAGGTGCTCCTGCACCATGTGTTACTGATGGTGTTAAAGGTTATGAAGGCATGAATCATGTTTGGCCAACATGATTAATGATTTCTACAAGTATATACTTGATCCGCATTACTTGATGTGTAAGGATTCAGCCGACAGAACAAAGTTTGTGAGAAGATTGACTATTCTGGGTGCCGACTGGAAAGATAATGAAATCACTTGTGCGGATATATATAGGATGGATTTAGTTGTGAGATGTGTTGTGGTGATATGTGATATGCGAAGAAAAGCAGAGCAGAGAAGAAGCAGTAAGGAAGGTCTGGTATGTGAAAGGAAAGTAGCATAAGAGAAGAGGAAAGATGAAGTACAGCAGATCAGTGTACTGAGCCTAACCAGAACTGAACTCCAGCATATGTGGATGCTTCCAATCAGTTCAAGTATTGTATAACATTCTTTTGTAGACAGTGTGTCTCCTTGTAGGCAGTGTGCCTCCTTTGTGAGTAGTGTGCTTGGGCAGTGAGCCCTAATTGGCAAGTGCCATTTTGTATTTCCTTATTCTTCTAATAGAGAATAATCTTTGGGTTAATCACCTCGTGGTTTTCTCCCTTAATAGGGTTTCCACATCAAAAATACTGTGTCATGTGTTTTTCCATTTCATGATAATGTTTGCTTATTTGAATTAATGTTGCATTGATTAATAAGAAAGTTCAGAAAGAAGAAATAATTAGGATAACTGATTCACCCCCCCCCTCTCAGTTATCAGCCAAGTTCCTCCTAACAGAGCCTAATAGCTTGAGGAAGATCTGGGAGCTCAAATGGATGCATATGGTTTAAGAGAGCAACTCAAGACTGCCCTTGATGATCTTGAACAGTCAATGAATTAAAGGAAAGACTCAAATAGGCTGATGATTTCATGAGAGAACTAAAAGATAAATTAAGTCTCTCTATGAAAAAGAGAAAGGAGCTGCTTCAGCAATTGGCAAGACAAGGTGAAGAAAATAATGCAAATGAAGAGCTGACTGAGAAAACCAAGTTATGTGAAAAGTTATCAAAAGAAGTCAATGAATTAAAGGAAAGACTCAAACAGGCTGATGATTTCATGAGAGAACTAAAAGATAAATTAAGTCTCTCTATGAAAAAGAGAAAGGAGCTGCTTCAGCAATTGGCAAGACAAGGTGAAGAAAATAATGCAAATGAAGAGTTGACTGAGAAAACCAAGTTATGTGAAAAGTTATCAAAAGAAGTCAATGAATTAAAGGAAAGACTCAAACAGGCTGATGATTTCATGAGAGAACTAAAAGATAAATTAAGTCTCTCTATGAAAAAGAGAAAGGAGCTGCTTCAGCAATTGGCAAGACAAGGTGAAGAAAATAATGCAAATGAAGAGCTGGCTGAGAAAACCAAGTTATGTGAAAAGTTATCAAAAGAAGTCATTATGGTAAGACATGAAATGGAATCAGGAGTTATTAAGTTTACTCAAGAGATTGAAGAGAAAAGAAAAACTGAAGACAATCTAAGACAATCTCTCAAAGAGAAATTAGAAGATTGCCACCAGATGGATAGAATTATCAGACATCTTGAATTTGATCTTGAAGATGCTAAAGATAATGAAGAAAAACTTCAGGATCAAATTGTCTCTCTCAAAAGGGATCTTCAAACAACAAATGAGTATAAAGAAAAATTTAAGATAAGTTCTGCTCAACTTGAAGTTCTTCTTAGAAGTCAAAAGAAGGTAGATGACAAATGTGGTTTGGGATATGAGAAAGGAGAAAGCTCCGGATCCGGTCAGAAAAATTTTGGATCAGAAAATTTAAGGAATAGGCCTAGAAGACCTTCGGTAAGATAGCCCAATGCTCAAAGATATCCATCCTTCAATGGATACTGCCACAACTGCAATCACTTTGGTCACAAAGCTAATCAGTGCAGAAAGAGAATGAATCAGACTAATTCATCCTTCTCCGGACAGTGTTTTAACTGCAAAAGGTATGGTCACAAGTCTCATGAATGCAGAAATATGCAAATGAACAAATCATTCAATGGTAGATGCTTTGCATGCAATAGAGTAGGTCATATGGCTAATTAATGCAGATCAAGAGGATATCAGTCAAATATGCAAAGAAATGTTGTTTGCCAAATTTGTAATAGGTCCGGTCATAATGCAAAATTTTGTAGAAGCAAGAATCAGGAGAAAAGAGGTTTGGTATATCATAATCAGAATCAAGATAAGGGTAAACAAAAGGTGAATGCGGATAAAGTTAGGAATGAGATGAACAAGATTTGGGTGAAGAAAAGTTTAGAGAATGTAGAGGTTGGATCCGCACCAGACTCTGGTGCTGATATTCCTTCCAAAAACTAAAAGTTGAGCTCTGGCTCAGGGGGAGACACAAAGAAAACCTTGTTCCCCCAGCGAGTTAAGTGGTGTCTGAAATTGGCACATGAGAAGCTGCGGATCAAAGGGTTTGTAGAGAAATATGTAAAGAAGGTCAGGTAAAGATCTGAGAGATCCGCAAGAAAATTTAAAAAGTTTAAATCCTTCAGAATTCGTCTGGTTAAGCAAGTCTTCCGGTAAAACAGGTTTCTCACAAGATTGGCCCGGTATGAATCTAAATTGATACAGCTTGATCTGCGGATACATAAGATGATCAGAAGGACAAGTGGATATGATGATTCATCACTAACATCGATCACAAGGGAATCATAATGATCCAGATGAGTTTCTTCCTCCTTAAACAAGGAAAACTAGGCAAACCAGAATAATGTAGGTCGAGCATTTATTGCAATCTGATATTAGGGCTCACGAAGCAATATAAGGGTTTTTCATTAATCACTCATTCATTTTGCACTCAAGAAGAAACGAAAAGCAGAGCTCTGCAACAAAATTCCTCAAGTTCATCGAAGATCACTTGTAGAAGTCATTACTTCTAGAGATCAATTCAACCTACTCCGTGAAACTGATAGACGCAAAAGGTATTTTTCGTTTTCAAATATCTCACTACAAATCTCTTGATAATGGGTACTCTGAATATTGTAAAGATTTTTGATAGACCTCGCCCTACATTTAAGAAACATCCATACAAATCCTTGGAGGTAGACCCCCTAGATGCATTTTCCAGTGTTCCGCATGGCGTTTTGCACACTGAAGATATTAGGGTTTATATACATGCAAACATTGAAGAGTTTGGGGAATTCAAACTAAGAGACTTATACCACAAGCAGTTAATAGATGATTCTTTTGAGATCAAACCTCAGTATAAGAGCATCCGGGAAAAACACTTTGATCAGTTCATTCATTTCCCCTACTTTGAAGAAGATGAATGGGTCCGGTATGTTTTAAGTATGGTGCATGATAACTTCCTATGGCTAAATAGACCTTGCAAGATCACCAAGGAAGCCATTAGGGCAGTAACTAGTTTACATTCCTTCGGAGGAATTCCTGTCCTCAAATCTGTCAAAAACAACATTGTCACAGAGGCCACCGGATCAAAATTTGATAAGATAGCAATGACCATTGAAGATATTACTGACCCGGATATCAAGTATGCATCTATGATAATAGGATACAAGATATATCATTCCAGTAGGGAGAATTTAGTATCTAGAATTGCAGTATACACGGCCTATGAGATGCTAAGAAAGAATGCAGATTATGATCTCTGTGAACTCCTCTTGAGCCAATTAATGGAAAACATACAGAAGATCAAGAAGGACAAAAAGAACTCCTTTAAATATGGAGGACTGATACTATGTTTGTTCTTCTATTTCATGAATGAGCTTCCCGGATCAAATGGATGGGCATGGGAAAATGACAAACTGGTAGCTATCCAGATCAGAGATTACTTGCATGAACTTGGAGATGCAAAGGCAAGAAAGACAGCTCTGTGGGGTTACTTCAAGCAATTCCCAAATACAATGCAAATCAGAGAAAGGATCCCCAAATCAGTAGTTGAAAAATACAAGGATACAATGTGCTTCATGGTAGACACTGATCAATGTCTTATGGAGGCAGTAGAACCAAGGACAGTCTGGATCATGCCCATGGGGTATGAAGCTGATGAACAGATTGTGGAGCTGCATGTTCAACACATGCTAAGCTAGCCTAAAGATCCAGAGGCAGAGAGGTTTGGAACCTTTGAGGAGCTGAGTGTAAAGATCCATGTGGAACTCAGAGAACCAGAGATGAAAAGGAAGGTGAGAAAAGAAGTAGAACATATTGCACAAGGCCTTGGGATCTCAAAGGAGGCACTTGATGCCAACCGGGAAAAGAGACAAAAAGCTGATGAGGAGAAGAAAGAGGCAGAAAAAGGAAGCAAGAAAAGTACTCCGATAGAAACTTCCACCCAGACCAGATCTTCAAAGAGACCAGCACCTGTCACAGCTAAAAGCTCAAAACTGGAAGTCCAGGCATCCGGTAAAAGAGAGAAAAGATCCAAGACAAAAGCCACAAGGGCTTATGCAAGTCAAAAAGATGAAGAAGAAACTAAATCAGACGAGGGGGTAAAGGAAATAAAGAAGCAGAAGAAGAAAGGATCCGGTAAGTCCTCCACAGGCCAAGACAAGGAAGAAATGGTAGAGGAATTTGTTGAAAAGCCCACCCTGTCTCTAGAAAGTGTAATCAAATCAGTCACTGTGGATGGAAACCTTCAACCAATGGCTGAATTTTATGATGATTACAATGAGGCTGACCAAAAGATTCTGCAGGAAGCTATAGTCAAGTACCTGAACATATATAATAAGGCCTTCATTGAAATTATATCTCTTATTCCCAAGAGCCTTAAAAAGGAGTTAGAAATAAGAAAGAACAATGCCCTGGCAAAAGACCTTGAGATCTGGGAACAGATAGCTATTCAGCTATATCCTTCAATTGATCCTAAGACAATGAACATGGTATTCAAAGACTGCAAGGATGAATTCAGGAGCAAAGCAAGGATGAATCAGCTTATGCTTGGTGAGACCGACAAGGTAGCCAAGGACACTGAAGAGATTCTCTGGAAAACCTTCAAAAGATTTAATCTTCCTATCATAGAGGACTTGGGTACTGACCCCTCCACTACAAATGTTGCAGAAGAAACTCCTAAGAAAATATCAGAAGAGGTGGGCCCTGAACAGACTAACATTTCTCCTCCGGTTTCCCCTACAGTCTCTGGATCTAAAGGAGAAGAAAAATCACAGGAGAAAGAAGCAGAGGTAAAAGAAAAAGAAGATGACAGTGCTAAGCTTGCAGAAGGAGAGAAAACTCAAAAGGACAGCTCCAAGATTGCAGAAGAGAAGAAACATCTGTTTCTGGCAAGAGACACTACACAAACTGTTCAAGAATTCTTGACAAAAGCCACTATAGAAATTGATGAACCAGACCTACTAAAAGGACCATTAGATTTTGACTCTTTGTCACCGGTGCAAACAATGAAAATAACCTCATTTGCAAATGAGAAAGTCAAAGAGAAACTACTGAAATCTCACATGGAAGATTGTGAGCTTATGGAGGTAGCATCCGGAGTGCTAGAAAAGATCATGCCATCTTTTCAGAAGGATCCCACAACCTCCTCTTTCGGTAATCTTAAAACCTTAGTTAGCAGTGTTAGTACACAATTTGATTCTCTAGAAAAATCAGCTAAAGAAAAGGTCCAGAAGGAGTTTTTGGATAAAAGGTTCTCCAAGGTACAGGGTTTGATCATTAATGATAGGAGAAACATGAACATTGGGATAAAGAGCTTAGAAAATGCTCTTAAGGATGGCGGTGAAATATACAAATTTTGTATCTCCTAGTCCAAGGTAACAGTGGCTATTGAGAAGAAAATAAAAGAGCAAGAGGACACACTACTAAGCTTGTCTCAAAGTTTTGATCCTCTTTCTTCCTCTATAACAAATCAAGAATGTCAGACTATTGCAGTCTTGAGTGAAATCAAGAAATTGGAGAAGGAAAAATAGAATATGTAGGTTGAGTGAGCTCAGTGGGTTAATTGTCCCTAAGCTAGAGGCCATGCATGAGGCCATAACAGAAGCTCAAATCATAGCCCAGACAAATGATTTGACAGATCTAAAAAGGACAGATGCATTTGCATTCCTGTTGAGTGGGCATATCTCAATTTTGGATAGGATGAAGCAGAGTTGGGTGACAAAAGTTGTACAGTTGAAGACAACTTTTGCAGACATACTTAAGTATATGTAAGTATGCCATATGTATATACTTATGCGGCTAAGTATAGTAAAATTTTTGAAAATTTTGGTGTGCAGACCCTACCCTTTGCCATTGATGTCAAAGGGGGAGTGAAGAGCAGTCAAAAATGAGGAATCCAACTAAGGGGGAGCTCCGAAAAATATATATAAAGACAGAGCATCAGCCAAGGGGGAGCATAGTGTATACACTTAGTCATTTTTCACTAAGTGTTGCCATCAATGCCAAAGGGGGAGATTGTTGGCAAGAGAAACTATATGGATTCATGATTGTTGTCATTGATGGCAACAAAGTTCATCCCACACATCTGCAGGACATGGTGTGTCTCTATCGGAAGTCAGAGTGAAGAATGTTGTGGTCCGATAAATAAGAACAGAGCATGTGGCAAGGTCCGACAGACAGGTCCGGATCTCTCAGAGGAAGTATCTTGGTAAAGTGTGGATTTGGGGAAGTAAAGAGTACTACCTTGAGTGATAGATTCCAAGGTTTTAGCCTCCGGTGATAGATGAGGAAAAAGATATGAATAGTTGAGTACCGGATTCCTGAGTGACAATATGAATAGAGGAAGAAATGACTGACAGAACATCAGACTATTTTCCGGATGTGTTACTGATGGTGTTAAAGGTTATGAAGGCATGAATCATGTTTGGCCAACATGATTAATGATTTGTACAAGTATATACTTGATCTGCATTACTTGATGTGTAAGGATTCAGCCGACAGAACAGAGTTTGTGAGAAGATTGACTGTTCCGGGTGTCGACTAGAAAGATAATGAAATCACTTGTGCGGATATATATATAGGATGGATTTAGTTGTGAGATGTGTTGTGGTGATATGTGATATGCAAAGAAAAGCAGAGCAGAGCAGAAGCAGTAAGGAAGGTCTGGTATGTGAAAGGAAAGCAGCATAAGAGAAGAGGAAAGATGAAGTGCAGCAGATCAGTGTATTGAGCCTAACCGGAACTGAACTCCAGCATATGTGGATGCTTCCAATCAGTTCAAGTATTGTATAACATTCTTTTGTAGACAGTGTGTCTCCTTGTAGGCAGTGTGCCTCCTTTGTGAGTAGTGTGCTCGGGCAGTGAGCCCTAATTGGCAAGTGCCATTTTGTATTTCTTTATTCTTCTAACAGAGAATAATATTTGGGTTAATCACCCCGTGGTTTTCTCCCTTAACAGGGTTTCCACATCAAAAATACTATGTCATGTGTTTTTCCATTTCATGATAATATTTGCTTATTTGAATTAATGTTGCATTGATTAATAAGAAAGTTTAGAAAGAAGAAATAATTAGGATAACTGATTCACCCCCCCCTCTCAGTTATTAACAACCAAATGATAGACATATCATTTTCACATGTGTTTTTCATTTAGAGGGGCATGCTCTTGGATACTGTTCATCCAAGTAGGAATGACCCTAAGTGGTAACATGGTAGACACCAAGCCCTTCCAAGCCACTATAAATAAATTGTGTTTGGAGTGAAAGCTTCAAACGATGAGTGAAGCTGTGTTATACCGACAACCAACGTCCCCCAAAACCCTCCAAGGCACAACCCTTGCAGGCTGGGAGACTCCATAATGGAGAGTAGTGTTGCCGTATGTATAACCACTCAAACGGTTGCCTTCATTAAACACCTTTGTTCTAGTGGCCAAAAAACCCTTGTAATCCATTTGAAGCCTAGGGTTTGTACTTGTTTTTCCTTTTAGTCCAAAAAGAGTAAAAAAATCACAAAAAAATAAAAAACATAAAGCCGTGTCTTCTTACCATAAATTTAGAAAATCAGATCAAAAAGACCTTGCAACCAAAGTACCAAAAACATCAGAAAATTTTCAAAAAATTGCAAAAAAATATTGAGAAAGCTAGAGCAGTGCATCTGTCCTCTATTGCTATGCATTTGTACCGACTTATGGCGCATCTGTTCTGACCTACAACACTTTTACTGTCTGTTGCAATGCATTTACTTTTTACTAGAGTGGCACATATATCCTGACTTACAACGCATTTACCAGTTTCCGTAGCACATCTGTTCCAGTGCATGCGTGACAGTGAGCACTTACACAATCTTTGAGAGAAAATTTTTATCATTTCTGGGTACCCATTTCAGTCTAGTTTCAGGTTCAGAGATCAGATCTTACCTTGCAGTCTTCTTTCCATCCATTTCGAGTCAAAATCTCTCTTTTGTTAGTCATCCCATTCACCTTCTATCGAGTCTTCCTAGTCCAAGGTCAAAAGTACCCCATATCAGGTCAGCGTAGGCCCCTTTTTCATCACTTTGGATTCAAGTAACCCTAGTAGGTCACAAGACTTCGCTGGCGGTCTTGGTGCACGACTAGTCCCTACACAGTAAGACAGGTATCAAGTAACCTTACTAGTGGCTACCGTCTTGTATCGGCCATCTTACTTGGAATCATTGATCGAGAAAGTCTCTTGTCTAAATCTTGTCATAAGTATCCTATTCTCAGCAGTCTCCATTGACATCTCACCAAAATCTCTAGTTTCATTCCACCTCATCTCTTGTCACCTTGCATGGTTCTTACTAGATCTCAATACCAAAAGCAACTTGAAATGGCCGAATCATCCAACCACATCATCACACCTCATGATAGTGATGAGGAGATCTCTAACAAAGATTATCAAGGAAGCCTCCAAGATTACAAATTCCAATGCTTGTTAGAGAAAGTGATGCAGAGTGGCAGCAGAAACGAGTAGACAACAGTGATCGGCAAGACCCGAACTATGTTTTGGTGATAACTTTCCTATCGGCCAAACAGACTACTGTCGGGTTACTTCCTGTTTCTCAGATCGATCTCTCTATTCTCCTCGATGACCGTGGCTTCCAGTGACTTGACCACAATGGTTAATCACCTTCATCGGGTTGACTTCCTCCTTCGCTGTGACTCTGATCCCCTCATCCGACGACTCAAATCTCACCGATCTCTGCGTATCAGTTAGTTGCCTATCGGCAACACCTTATACATCGGTCGATCCACCAGAAGTCTCCCCGAAGTTTTCTTCACGTTGATGAAAAGTTTGACATTGGTTGCCTTCGGCAACACCCAGACTATCAGACAACGAGAAATATCTTTGGCTGATATACTCTGGCACCCCGATGACCCTTCAACCAATCTTCGTCGGCCAGACTCTCCGCTTTGGTAAGACTCCGGTTCATGGTCCCGATGGTTCAACTCCTTCCGATGAGCTTTCTATAGGCGGGACTCTAACGGTCGCTGTGACTTCTTCGGCTTCCCCCGATAAGGTTCCTCACACCGATACCCTTTATTGGCGATACTCCGAGGATGTCCCACCGATCAGCGAAACCATCTACCGTCGGCTGAGTGTATTTTCCTTAGCCTGATATTGTTACTCTCACCGATGCGAACCAACAATGGTATGTGTCTCTGACACTATACCAATCTTCGGCAAGATGGAAAGTATTTCACGCTGATGCCAGATTCATCGGTTAGACATAGTCTATCAGGTGGTCTTCAAAAAGTCACCCTGATACTCTGTGTTATGCCGATGGATGCCAAACTACTCAATGACGCCGAACCAGAATTCCCTTCGACAGAACAATGGAATTTGGCTGATTCATATATCAAACCCTCGACCACTTGTATCAATCCGATCCCCAAATGACACCATTCACCTTACATCAATTTCCCGACTAGCCACATGAAGATGTCTAGTCGAACCTAACTGAGTTCTCTAGCTTCCTGGGCAAGAATGTGGAAACAACAGACCTGAAAAGTCTTTCCCCCATCACACTGATACTACACAGGGCTTTAGTGGACAGAGGAAAGAGTCTCCATGTATGAATCAAACCCTAATTCCTAGGTTACAAACCAGCCTCTATGGAACCGTTGGTTTTACACCATCTGCACACTACAGGGACACTATGGATTGACAAATAGCATCCAGTTAGGGCTTCGATATACAAGATCAGGATAAAGACATCAAATCACCAAGAACACCGAAGAAAAATCAACACAGATCATACCCAGAACTCTCTTTATTCATTTATCCAATATTTGTTGTAATACACACACTTCTCTGCCCCGTGTGACATACAACCTGCCTCTAAAGAAGATGTAGAGACAGCAGTTATTTCCCTCCAACCGTGCAAACTGATTTTCAAATCAGTTAGCCGTTGGGTTACCCTTCATACAAGAAAAACCACATGTTTGCCTTGCACAATTACATCCATGGGACCAAATTGATCCTTATTACAAAATGAAATGGCTTAAGAGCCTTATGAGACAACAAAAGAAAAGATGACCCTGCACTATAGAGAATGTGCTCCTGCACCATACTCCCCCGGCAGGAAAAACTCAAGTCCCTTGAGTTGCTAACTGCTGAAGTGTCATCCCATGCTTTAGAATATCTGCTTCACTCATCCAGGTTGCCTCTGAATCAGGAAGATCCTGCCACTTGACCAAGTAGTCTTTGTATACACCCTTTCTTGTCTTCTTGACAATTTTGGAATCCAAAATGCATTCCAACTGCAAAGGCTTACTTGGAGGTAAATTTCTGATCCAGTCTTCATCTTCAATCATAGCATCTGATCCATCTTCAGCATGCGATGGAGGTCTGAAAGGAAATAGGTCTATAACATCGAAAATGGGAGAGATACCAAGGCTAGATGGTAATTCTATCTCGTATGCATTTGGACCAAATTTATGCACTACCTTACATGGTCCTATCTTCTTCATCAATAATTTGGTTGGTTGCCCCTTAGGCAACCTTTCCTTTCTGAGGTAGGCCATCACCAAATCTCCTACCTTGAACTGTACCTCCCTTCACTTCAAATCTGCCCTATCCTTGTACTTGGAGACAATTTTCTCCAACTGAAGCTTGACCTGATCATGTACTGTTTTCATGGTAGCAGTAAAGTCTTCTCCTAGAGCACTCCTTTTATCCCATCCTTGAAGGTCTTTGAGTTCAAGTGGTCCTCTTGGGTGGAAACCATAAACTATTTCAAAGGGGCTTTTCCCAGTACTTCGATTCCTTGAATCATTATAAGCATATTCAGCTTGATTGATCACTAAATCCCATGCCAATCCATGCTGTTTGGTAAGGCATCTCAAAAGGTTTCCCAAGGACCTATTAACAACCTCAGTCTGACCATCAGTCTAGGGATGGTAGGCTGATGAAAAAGACAACTGTGTACCCAATTTTCTCCATAGGGTCCTCCAAAAATGACCAACAAATTTGGATTCTCTATCAGTAACAATTGAAAGGGGTAAACCATGAATTCTGACCACCTCTCTAAAAAAGAGACCAGCAATATGAGATGCATCATTTGTGCATTTGCATGGCACAAAATGAGCCATCTTACTGAATCTATCCACAATGACAAAAACACTGTCTACACCCCTTGTGGTCTTAGGAAGACCAAGCACAAAGTCCATACTAATGCTTTCCCAAGGTCTGTTGGGAATGGGAAGTGGTTGGTACAAACCAGCATTAGAAGACATACCTTTGGCCTTTTGACATATGGTACAGCTTGCAACATATCTCCTCACATCTGTCTGTACCTTTGGCCAATAGTAGAACCTGGTGACTTGTTCCAAAGTCTTGTCCAACCCAAAATGTCCTCCTAAGGTTCCATTGTGCTTCTCCCTGATGATATTGTACCTCATTGAACATTTAGGAACACACAACAAACTGCCTTTAAATAGAAGCCCTGCTTGCAACACAAAATCAGAATACTCACCATGAAAAGTGTTAGCCAAACTTGCACACACTTCATAGGCAGCCTTGAAATCTGCATCATCCTTGTACAACTCCTTCAGACATTCTAGACCCATATGTTCCATTTGTACTTCCTGTATGACCAGTATCCTTCTGCTCAAAGCATCTGCCACTTTGTTGGCAACACCTTTCTTATGCTTAATAGTGAAGGTATAGGCCTGCAATTGTTCCATCCACTTGACGTGCCTATAAATCAACTTTTCTTGACTATTTAGGAAGCTAAGAGCATGGTTGTCGGTAAAAATAATGAACTCTTTTGGCAGTAAATAATCTCTCCATTTTTTCAGAGCTTGCACCATTGCATACAGCTCTAGGTCATAGGTAGAATACCTCTGTTTGGCCTCATTCAGTTTCTCTGAAAAGAATGCTACTGGATGTCCTTCCTGACTGATAACAACACCTATAGCCTACTGGCTTGCATCACATTCCACAACAAAAACTTTGTCAAAATCAGGGAGTACCAATGTAGGTAACTCAGCCACTTTCTTTTTCAACAGTTCAAAACTATCATCTGCTTGTTTTGTCCATTGAAATTTACACTTCACTCCACCCTTGATGGTATTGAGAATAGGAGCAATTATGTGACTGAACCCTTTAATGAACTTCCTGTAAAAAGTTGCCAAACCATGGAAACTTCTTACATCTCCCACTGTCTTAGGAGTAGGCCAATTGAGAATAGCCTCAACCTTTGTAGGATCCATTTTCAAACAACCATTGGATATCACAAAGCCAAGATACACTAGTTCAGTTTTCATAAAATCACATTTATCCAAGTTGATCATCAACTTACTCTCATGCAATTTCTTCAACACCTGTCCAAGATGCTTCACATGCTCCTCTTTGGTCCTGCTGAAAATCAATATGTCATCAAGATAAACAATAACAAATTTTCCAATAAATTCTACAAGTACCTCATTTATCAACCACATGAATGTGCTTGGAGCATTACTAAGTCCAAATGGCATGACAAGCCACTCATAGAGACCTTCATTTGTTTTGAAGGTAGTTTGCCATTCATCTCCTTGCCTTATTCTGATCTGGTGATAACTAGATTTCAAATCAATCTTGGAATAGTAACATGAACCACCAAGATAGTCCAACAGATCCTCAATTCTTGGCATAGGAAATCTATACCTTATGGTGATATTATTGATAGCCCTTGAATCTGTGCATAATCTCCATTTGCCATCCTTCTTAGGAGCAAGTACACTAGGGACTGCACATGGACTGAGACTTTTCCTAATCAAACCTTTCTCCAAGAGTTCTTGAATCTGTCTACCTACTTCTTCATTCTGCTGTGGTGTCAACTTGTAGGCAGCTTTATTGGGTAATGTGGCTCCAGGAATCAAGTCAATCTGATGACTTATGTCCCTCATAGGTGGTAAGGAATTAGGAGTATCCTCTACCACAAGATCTTGGTATTTATCCAGTAATTGTTGCACTTCCAATGGAATCTCCTTCTGCTGCTTGCTTTGCTGATTTGATACAGGCTTCATCATCAATGCATACCCTTGGGTATCCTCCTCCTTCATGAGTTGTAGGAACTCTTTTCCACTCACTAACATGACACTGTTGTCATTGTTCTTCTCTCCAACCTGCTCTGGTAAGGGATCCATCTGAAATTTCTTACCATTCTTGGTGATCATATATGTATTCTTTTCACCATCATGCTGTGCCTTCACATCATACTGCCAAGGTCGTCCAAGAAGAAGGTGACAAGCATCCATAGGAATAATTTCACATAGCACCTTATCCCTATAATCACCTAGTTCAAACTCTACCCAAGTTTGTTCTTCCACCAAATAGTTCTGATTCTTATTCAACCAAGATATTTTGTGAGGGTTAAGATGGGGTAATCTTTTCAGTTTACACTTTTCTACCATTTCAGTAGACACTACATTTTCAGTAGAACCTGAATCAACAATGATTTTACAGAGCTTACCATATGCTATTCCTTGGGTTCTGAAGAGATTCTTCCTTTGTGGAGGCTCCTACTTCAATGGCATCTTCACGAGGGTTCTCTTAATCATCATGTTCTCTCCTTCAAGTACCGGTGTAGCACTACCAATTAGTGAGTTTACACTCTGACAATCATCCTCCTGCAATAGTTGGTTCCTTCTCCCACCATCATGAGAGCTAGGTGCCTTCTCAGGGCACTTACTTGCAGTATGGCTTACTTGATTGCAGTTGTATCATCTTCCAGTGAAGACTCCACGTCCTCTGCCTGCACCACCACCTCTGCTTCTGCCATTGGGTCTTCTCCAACCTCTGAAGCCACCACCATTTTGTTCTGTATCAGAACGTGATTCTTGTTGACTTGAACTTTCACCTTTGTTTGGCTGTCCTCTACCAAAATTACCTCTTCCTCTGTTATGTTGATCACCTCTCCTTTTCAGCTTATCCTCTGCCCTAGAGGCTAACTGAAAACATTCATCCACAGTCTTGGGAACCACCATACTGAACTCATCCTGTATGTTGTACCTCAGACCATCCAGGTATCTGGCCACCATCTCTTTCTCTTCTTCTCTGTGATTGGCTCTCATACTCAATCTATGGAATTCTTCAGTGTATGTAGCCACATCCATATCTTTCTGCCTAAGATGGTTAAACTTTCTGATGGTCTGTAGATCATAGTCACATGGTAAACATTTGGATCTCAACATGGCCACCATTCTACTCTATTTGGTGATTGGACTCTTTCTAACCTTCTCCCTTTCACATTGGGTGTAGTTCCACCAAACCAATGCAGAACCTCTCAGTCTGGTTTTTGCAAATTTTACTTTCTTACTGTCACTATACTCCTTGAAGTCAAAGTAATTACTTATGGCTTCAATCCAGTCCACAAGAGTATCTCCATCCAGTTTCCCATTGAACGTGGGAACATCCATTTTCAGATCACCACTATCTCCATGACCCTTGAGTGTGTTCAGGAATGCCTTTTGATCAGCAGACATACCTTCTCCTTGAGGATTCTCCTCTGTCTCTCCTTCTTCGTCCTCCTCTGACTCAGAAGTGCTTCCATCCTTTTCTTTGGATCTTTCTTCCTTCAGTCTCTCTTCGAGCATTTCTTCCACCATCTTCTGGATGGATGCTTTACTCATCGTCTTGGGAGGCATTGTGCTAGCCTCTGTTTCTATCTCCAATTCTTCGTCTGACATACATGGCTGTGATTCAGAATATTGGCTCTGATACCATGTTGAGACATGGATCAGCTAGGACTCAAACCTAGGACCTTCCATACGCTGTTGGAGTGCTCTACCACTGAGCTACTGGCCCCTCTTGGACCAGAACATCATCGGTCCGGGTGTGGCTTATTTCCAACACCAACACCCCCCCTTAAGCCATACCTCTCATGTGATTGGGGCTCCTAGCCTGGGCCTGGCTCTGATACCATGTTTGATGCAGAGTGGTAGCAGAAACGAGCAGACAACAGTGATCAGCAAGACTCGAACTATGTTTTGACGATAACTTTCCTATCGGCCAAACAGACTACTATCAGGTTACTTCCTGTTTCTCAGACCGATCTCTCTATTCTCCTCGATGACCGTGGCTTCCAGTGACTTGACCATAATGGTTAATCACCTTCATCGGGTTGACTTCCTCCTTCGCTGTGACTCTGATCCCCTCGTTCGACAACTCAAATCTCACTGATCTCTGCGTATCGGTTAGTTGCCTATCGGCAACACCTTATACATCGGTCGATCCACCAGAAGTCTCCCTGAAGTTTTCTTCACGCCGATGAAAAGTTTGACATTGGTTGCCTTCGGCAACACCCAGACTATCGAACAATGAGAAATATCTTTGGTCGATATACTCCGGCACCCCGATGACCCTTCAACCAATCTTCGTCGGCCGGACTCTCCGCTTCGGTAAGACTCTGGTTCGTGGTCCTGATGGTTCAACTCCTTCCGATGAGATTTCTATCGGCGGGACTCTAACGGTTGCTATGACTTCTTCGGCTTCCCCCGACAAGGTTCCTCACACCGATACCCTTTATCGGGGATACTCTGAGGATGTCCCATCGATTGGCGAAACCATCTACCGTCGGCTGAGTGTATTTTCCTTAGCCCGATATCGTTACTCTCACTGATGCGAACAAACAATGGTATGTGTCTCTGACACTATACCAGTCTTTGGCAAGATGGAAAGTATTTCACGCCGATGCCGGATTCATCGGTTAGACATAGTCTATCGGGTGGTCTTCAAAAAGTCGCCCCGATACTCTGTGTTACGCCGATGGATGCCAAACTACTCAATGACGCTGAACCAGAATTCCCTTTGACAGAACAATGGAATTTGGCCGATTCATATATCAAACCCTCGACCACTTGTATCAATCTGATCCCCAAATGACACCATTCACCTTACATCAATTTCCCAACTAGCCACATGAAGATGTCTAGTCAAACCTAACTAAGTTCTCTAGCTTCCTAGGCAAGAATGTGGAAACAACAGACCTGAAAAGTCTTTCCCCCATCACATTGATACTACACAGGGCTTCAGTGGATAGAGGAAAGAGTCTCCATGTATGAATCAAACCCTAATTCCTAGGTTACAAACCAGCCTTTGTGGAACTGTTGGTCTTACACCATCTGCACACTACAGGGACACTATGGATTGACAGATAGCATCCAGTTAGGGCTTCGATATACAAGATCAGGATAAAGATATCAAATCACCAAGAACACCCAAGAAAAATCAACACAGATCATACCCAGAACTCTCTTTATTCATTTATCCAATATTTGTTGTAATACACACACTTCTCTGCCCCGTGTGACATACAACCTGCCTCTAAAGAAGATGTAGAGACGGCAGTTATTTCCCTCCAACTATGCAAACTAATTTTCAAATCAGTTAGCCGTTGGGTTACCCTTCATACAAGCAAAACCACATGTTTGCCTTGCACAATTACATCCATGGGACCAAATTGATCCTTATTACAAAATGAAATGGCTTAAGAGCCTTATGAGACAACAAAAGAAAAAATGACCCTGCACTACAGAGAATGTGCTTCTACACCAGAAAGTGCTCCATGATGATCCTCACAAATATTTTTATTATCTTGCAAATCTTGGAATTAAACTCCCCGTAGATTTTGATATAAGTACAATCCAAGAAACTGTGGAGAATAATCATGAAGAAAGGGGAAAGAAAGCCATAGACCCAAATGCAGAGGATAATAATGAAAAAGGAAAGAAAGCCATAGACACAAGTGCTCCTATTGAAGAAATGAGGAAACAACTCGAGGGTCTAAAGCAACAAATGTCAGATCTCAAGACGGGTACAAACACTAAAACCTATTCTTTGGAGGATATTGCACCGTACCCCTTTGTTAAAAGTTTGAACATGACACCATTTCCCTTTTGATTTGAAGTTCCTAAGTTTGATAAGTACAAAGGGAAAGGGGACCCTAGAGATCACATTAGGGAATTCAGCGTAGCATGCATGGAAGTAGCTCACAATGAGACTTACTTAATGAGACTATTCCCTAGGTCTCTAGGTAGTCAAGCCATGGAGTGGTTCTCACGGCTCCCACCAGGCATAATATCTTTTGATGAGTTAGTCAACAAATTCATCATGCACTTCTCTTACAATATTGAACATGAAGTCTCCATGCTAGACCTATGCAACACCAAGCAAAAGAGTGGCAAATCATTCGCCACCTTCCACAACTAGCAAGCAAGTGCTCATATGATGTACCAGAGAAACAATTAATGGAGATGTTTGTCCATAACCTCAACTCCTATCTTAGCTATCAAATACAAATCCAATGCCCTACTTCATTTTCAAAGGTCATTGATATGGGATTGTTCATCGAAAAAGCTATGATCGCCAGGGGGCAAATCAAGTTATACAATGACACACCTACGTCTAATTATACGACTAGCAAATCAAAGTTTTGGACTAAAAACAAAAATGTCGTCAACGATGGAGCAGTTGATGCTAAGGTGGCAGCTCCTAAGCAACAATTGATATTTACTCTCAAAGGAGAAGCAAGCAATGTTACACCCAACAAAACATTCTCTCGGGAGCCAAGACCATGGTTCAACTCAAATCCAAGGTGAAAGTTCACACCGCTAGGTGAGTCCCAAGAATCCGCATTAAGGAAGCTATTGGCTAACAATGAAATCTCTCTACCGCCAACAAGTGATTACAAACCATAAATCAAACCTCACTATTGGAAAGACACTGACTATTGTGAGTATCATAGAGGAAGGGGACATACAACCAACAATTGTATCCATCTCAAACATGTTATTCAAGATGTGCTTGATCAAAATCAAGGAGGAAACCAACAACATACCTCCAATGAGACACATGTGGCTTACATGGATCCACTTCTCAATCATGATAGGCTGTACAACAACAATAACAACAACATCAACAACAATAGCAACAACAACAACAACCGCAATAGGCAAAATCAGAATAGTGGGAATAGTAATGCCAACTACGCAAGTGTGCCATTCGACTATACCATCAATTGCATAACAAAGCACATACCACAAATCAATGTGGTCACGTCCAACCAACAATCAGAGCCTAATCTCAATGATTGTAGTATTATTACCCATAGTGGTAAAGTCACGTTGAATACTGTCCCTCCAAGGTCGTCACCTTCTTAGTCCAACTTCCATCAGTATAGTGTCATAGACCAACTTCGGAAGACTCTAGCCCACATTTCTAACTTAGAGTTGTTGCGTCTATCTCCTTCCCACAAGGAGATTCTCAATAAAGCCTTAGTGGAAACCATAGTCCCCACTAACTTGGCCCAAGAGATGTTTCAGGCCATGGTAGGTAATCTGACCTCCTCAAGTACCATATCATTTACCAAACAAGATGACCTCTCAGTGTCTCAACCCCATAACACCATGCTTCACATTGTCACCTTCATCCACAAGCACCGCATCAAGAGGGTTCTCATTGATGGGGGAGCCGGTTTAAATATTTGCACGCTAAAGCTAGTCCTTACATTAGGGTTCTCTAAAAATGCAGTTGATCCTAGGAAGAAAATTACTATCAAAGCCTATGATGAAGAGGAGAGAACTACCAAAGGAACAGTGGTGTTACCCATACAAGTGGGACCAATAATAAAAGATGTGTGCCAAGTCCTAGATAGGGAGCTCACCTACAATATTTTGCTAGGTAGACCATGGATTCATGCCATGAAAGCTGTTCCCTCTACCTATCACCAATGCATAAAATTCCTACATAATGGCAAGCAGGTCACCATCCAAGGCAACCTGACCCCTTCCAACATTGCAACTCTGTCCTTTCAAAACCCAATTGCATGATACCAAACAATAGAGCATCTACATCCCCTACCCCGCAGCATGATTCTACCTCTAAAGCTTCCTCATCAAGGACCAAAGAGAAGAAAATTACCATCAAAGAAAAAGGAGTAGGGGAATACTCCATAGAGCACAGCCTCAATCTAGACAAGATGCCTTTATCTCCTAGATCCTTTGGTTGACCTAAGCATTTTCCAAAGCCATCTACTCCTATACCTCCCACAACTCCCTTTGTAAAATGGGGGACCTTATCAGATGAAATAGAGGAAAGAGATGTCCTACAATGGCTTTATACTGAAGAAGAAGAGAACATACAACAAGAACCACCTAGGCTTCCAATATAAATCTATGGGCGAGGTGAATCTATCCTACATAGAATGGGTTACGAAGGACAAGGCCCCATCGGCCTAAGAAGAGAAGGAATCATAGAACCCATTCAACCTTATTCATCCTCATAGGCTAGAAATACAAAGGGTCTAGGATATAAGGATAAGGGCAAAGCTAAAGAAAATGCTTGTCTAGTGGAAATGATCCATACACTTCAAGTGGACAGTGACATAGATTCCAATGAATATGAGTGGGATGAGCTGACAGAGCACTCCTATGATGACAAAGAGGTCGATACCATTCAAACTTATAGCCCCTACTGTGAGGGACAAATGCTACCAAATAGGCCATTAGAGTCTGATTTGCCTATCTTTGAGAGTATGACTTTCGAGGAAGGTTTGAGTTCTATCGCAATAAACAACTTGGAGGAAAGTACCATCCCGAACACTCCCCCTCCCAATACTCCTAGTATATCCATTCAAACTATCAATGAATTAGATCTATCCTCTGACTCCCTCCCCCTTGTGCATCCTGAGCTTATTGACTAGGATCTACGAGGAACCCCTCAACTAGATAAGTTCCAAAATGATGATGCCTATATTGACTACATGGAACTTAGGGACCACCTACCCAAAGGGGATCATAAGGCTAGTTTCTCTATTGAACTTAATACCGTGGCTTATTTCAGAGAGGGTGCCAAGCCTTCCAGTCGCAAAAATATCAAAATAAAAACCGGATCTAATGGTGAAAATTGCTTTGCGGCAGTGTCAAATCCCAAAACAGTAAAAAGAAAGGATGCATCCGCAAGTGAAAACCCAACTGTGGCACCTGATGATGGAAGGATTGACACTCTCCCTGATGACATGCACCAGGAGAAGTCTCAGATTGTTGTGGAACCCATAGAGCTTGTTAACATTGGAACAGAGGAATAGCCTAAGATCATTCACTTTGCTAAGTCTCTAACCCCACCAGAGAAGACTAAGTTTGTACCATTCTTCAAGATAAAGCAAGTCAATTTTGCTTGGTCATACGCAGATATGCCAGGGTTAGATCTAGATTTGATTCTACATCATCTTCCATTAGATCCAGGAGTGAAACCAGTGAAACAAAAGCTTAGAAAGATGCATCCACACATAGCACTGCTTGTAAAAGAAGAACTCAAGAAACTACTGGATGTAGGGTTCATCAGAGCTATAGACTATCTGGAATGGGTCTCCAACATAGTACCAGTGTCCAAACCTGATGGCCGATTTAGACTATGCAATGACTTTAGAGATCTAAACAAAGCTTGCCGCAAGGATGATTTTTTGTTGCCAAATATAGATATCATAGTCGACTTAATAGCAGGGCATACCATGTTATCTCTCATGGATGGCTTCTCAGGATATAATCAGATCAGGATAGCACCAGAAGACCAGCATAAGACAACTTTTACTTGTCCATGGGGCACTTTCTGTTGGAATGTCATGCCATTTGGGCTAAAGAACGCAGGAGCCACATATCAACGTGCTATGACCACTATATTTCATGATATGATGCACGTCACCATGGAAGATTATGTAGATGATATCCTAGAAAAGTTACTCACAAGAGAATCACACTTGGATGTGTTAGAGAAAGTATTTCAGAGATTAGAGCAATTCAAAGTCAGGTTGAACCCAAAGAAGTGTGTGTTTGGAGTCACCTCAGGCAAACTCCTAGGTTTTATTGTATCAGCAAATGGAATAGAAGCGGACCCCGCCAAAGTCAAGGCTATTATGGACATGCCACCACCCAAGACTCTTACTCAACTAAGATCTCTACAAGGTAAGCTACAAGCAATCCGTAGATTCATATCACAACTGGCAGACAAGTGTCAACCATTCAGTCATCTCCTGCACAAGAGTATTCCATTCAGATGGGATGAGAAGTGTGAAGAGGCATTCAACAAACTAAAAGAATATCTTATGAATCTACCTATTCTCATGCCTCCTATCTAAGGGAAACCATTGATACTCTACATATCTGCTACACCTACAACTCTTGGGGCTCTCCTAGCACAACAAGATTATGAGAATAAAGAAAGAGTTGTCTACTATATTAGTCGCACATTGGTGGGATATGAGTTGCAATACTCTCAGACAGAAAGATCATGTCTTGCGGTAGTTTTTGCTTCCCCAAAACTCTAACATTATATGCTTGCACATCCAGTCAAACTTATTGCAAAAATAGATCCACCTACTAAGCAAAACAACTCATACAGGTTGCCTAGCCAGATGGGTAATGCTCCTAAGTGAATACGACATTGAGTATGTAGACAGAAAAGCTATCAAAGGACAAGTCATTGCTGACCAGCTAGTGGATGCACCACTACAGGACACCACACCAATGTAATTTGAGTTTCTGGATGAATCTTTACTCAATATCTCAACACATTCCTAGAAACTATACTTTGATGGGTCCTACACAAACCATGGATCAGGGGCAGGTATCTTGTTTGTAACTCCTCATGGTGACACCATACTGAAGTCTTACCGTCTGTTATTTCCATGCACCAATAACATAGAAGAATATGAAGCCTTAGTCATTGGCCTCAAGATGGCAATAGATTGGAAAATCAAAGAGCTACATGTCTACGGTGATTCTCAACTAGTAATCAATCAGGTCAACGATGACTACCAAACCAAAGATGAGAAGCTTGTCCCATACAAGCAGATGGTAGATGACTTTAATGAGTAATTTGTGATTATATCTTTTGAGCAGATACCTCGCATTGAGAACAAAGCAGTAGATGCCATGGCAACCATTGCCTTTCTTGAGATACCAGAGAATGAGTCACGGTACGAGTTCTTAGTGGAAACAATTCTGCAATTAGCTTATGATCTTCTTGAGACCCATTCCATATGCCTTTTAGTTGGATCTGATTCACCTTGGTTTGGTAAAGTTTACACTTACCTCAAGAACAACACCCTCCCACTTGACTTATCTTCAAACCAACGACGAACCTTTATACACCAAACCTCTCGCTATACCATTATTGCCAACACCTTATACTGACGTGGTCTAGATGGTACTTTACTCTGTTGTTTAGAATGAGAAGAATCCCTAACCACCTTACAAGACGTACACGAAGGGATTTGCAGAACACACTCTAGTGGTCCTTCCTTAGCTAAGAAACTCATGCGTTTGGGTTATTACTGGCCGAACATGGAAACGGATTCATATCAGTTTGTGAAGAAGTGCAAGCAGTACCAAATACATGGGAACCTGATACATGCACCAGCTCAAGAGTTGAGACCTTTAATGACACCTTGGCCCTTTTGCCAATGGGGACTTGACCTTGTGGGAAAGATCCATCCACCCTCATCCAAAAGCCATAAATTCATCATAACTGCCACTGAGTACTTTACCAAGTGGATTGAAACCATCCCCCTCACCACCGTCACAGGTAAACAAATCTCTTCATTTATCCTGAATTACCTCATTTACAGATACAAAATTCTCTCATCCATTATCACAGATAACGGAAGACCCTTCAAAAACTAGGATGTCCAAGAACTCTATGACCGATTCAACATCCAACACCATTTCTCCACACCCTATTACCCCCAAGGCAACGGTCAAGCTGAAGCATCCAACAAGACCATCTTGAAACTCCTCAAGAAGACAGTCAACGATGTTGGCTGTGATTGGCACATCCAACTTAATCTCACTCTGTGGGCCTACAGAACCAATATACGCACTCCCACAGGTGCTACCCCTTACGCCCTTGTCTATGGCTCAAAAGCTATCCTCCCCATTGAGGTCAAATTACCATCTCTCAGGGTGTCGTTAAAAGGTCTCATATCAGATGAAGAATATAGAGTCTCCAGATTGCAAGAACTAGAGTTGCTAGAGGAAAGGAGATAGAAAGCCTTTGACCATCTCAAAGCATATCAACAGATGATGTCACGAAGCTATAACCACAGAGTTTGTCCAAGAATCTGTAAGGTTGGAGATCTAGTACTTAAAGAGAATCTCCACAATCAACAAGATAGGGAAAAGAAAGGCAAATTTGAACCCAATTGGCTTGGGCCTTATGTGATCGTAGCTGCTTATGGATTGGGGGCATATCAGTTAGCAACATCAGAGGGCGAGCTGTTAGATGACCCAATCAACAACATGCATCTTCGCCGGTTCTATACCTTGGAGAACTCCAATGTAAGGGGGGCATAAAATACAAAAAAATCAAAAAATAAAATAAAAAAATGCAAAAAAAAAATTAGAAAAGTACAAAAAAATTGTCCTTTGGTGAAAACCTATCAAACAGGTGCCTTGGATAGGTATCATGATGAAAACTTGGCAAACAGGCGTCATGTTTACTTTCTGGCTTTTCGTGCAAATAAAAGCAAGTGGTGAAAACTTGGTAAACAAGCGTTACTTGTGATAAACTACTTCCTCCATCTTTGGGAAACCAATCACCTTGTGTCCATTCTTCCTCGTGTCCCATTCGACCTATATTTGTTCCATAATAAAAAACCTAACGATAACCTATCATGTCTTGATACTCTATCTCTTTGTTGCCTTGTCAACCAAGGTCTTATCCCATATCCTATCCATAGTGTCAACCTAGCATAGTGTCTCTCGTTAGTATCCATGGTCCAAGTCCATGAACTACGTTGCCTCTGCGTCATCACGTAGGCAAGGCCATTTCTCAAATGCGCCCCCGAGGCTCCCACAGTCCCATCCATCCCATTTCTTGTCGTCTTTCTTCTAGTCCATCCATGGTCTATTAGGGTTTAGCTTGAACTACGTTGCCTCTGTGTCGTCACGTAGGCAATGCCATTTAGCAATGAGCCCCCGAGGCACTAGGTTAGTCCCTTAGGGTCCGTCTCACCAATAAAGATTGTGGAATCTTCTCACCAGGCAAGCAAGTGCAAGCAAAGCCCACTTTCAAGCAAAAATCCTAACGTAGGACATTAACCTATCCAAAGCAAAGCAAACAAACTCCTACGGTCTTCTAAATGATTTTACCCAAATTATGGCAAGAAACAAACACATCTAAATGCAAAAATGTTTTGTGGATTAGAAATGTGGTTAAAATACAGAGTCTTGATTTTTGCTATCATGCCTTTCTATGCTACTCAAGGATGCCAAAAGCTAGAGATGCTATGATGGGAACATGATTATTTTCTTTGTTTGTTGTTTGTGGATTAAACTTTAGTAATGTGAAGCCTTGTCTAAAGACATGATCGGAAAAAGATCATCGAGGACATCAAAGGTCTAACATGAATGGGGGCAATCCTTGACTATTGATACGCAAGAAATACTCAGGTCATCTCGGTTCAATTATACCTAGATGCTTGTATTAACTTGCTAAATCAAAATCCGTGTAAACAATACTCAGGTCATCTCGGTTCAATTATACCTAGATGCTTGTATTAACTTACAACATTCAGAAAAAATACCAAAAAAAAAAATGCCCAATGATGAAATAAGCACTTCAAAATACTTGCATCATCAAGATATCAAAATCAAAGCATCCATTATGCATCCATCTATACATCCATACATCCATATCCCATGCAATAAAAGATCCAAACAATGCAGAGTAACAATACAAAATCAAAGCTTGTGAGTCTTTCTATCGAGTCATTCTTTCCAATAAATCTTCTATCTATCATTCTGTCATTTTTGTGTCGATAGAGTACATTTGGACATCACAAAAACATAACAGATAGGTGCATATCATATCATATGAGATAGTCATTTACATGATTAAATAAGTTGCATACATAGTAAGTGCATTAGGTCGTCCATATACAGTTTGTTGCAATCATCATATAGTGTGAAATAGAAAAAAATCAAAAAACATAGAACAGTGCATCACATAAATTGCATAATCATATAGATACCATTTGCACTCACACACATTAGAGACATATCAAGTTAATAGCATCTAAGTCTGCATTAGGTCATATAGCATCACATAGCATCATATGAGAAATCTGCATTAGATAACATCATATAGCATTAAGTAAACATCTAAGTCTACATCAGATAAATGTATACATCGCATCATACAATAGAAATGCATCATAACTCATACATATAGAGAGCAACAAAATAGCTGCATCATCATATAAATATCAAAAACATGTCCAAATGTACAATATCAAAGTGGTCTATCTTTGAGTCAATGGCATATACAATAAACACATCCCAAAGATGGTGATCCTTGTCTCAAAATGCAAAAAGGTACATAGGATCCAAAATCTGCAAGTCTTTGCTATCCCTGTTGCTGTGGACCACTACTACCAGCAGTGTCTCCTCCTCCTCCTCTGCTGGCCTCAGACTGCTGCGGGCCCATCACGGAGGCTCCTGACCTTGATCCACCTGCTCTCTGGGGATCCATAGACTGGCTCCTGTAGCTCGAAGCCCTCTGACTAGTTGGCACGACACCATGGTATAAACCCTAATAATATTGTGCCCGAGCTTGCGTTCTGGCAAGCTCACCCTGTACCTGCACTAGCTGTGTCTGTGCCTATGCTCGGTGCACCTGCCCAACCAAAAAGCTTCTCATCACATCTGTTCCCAGGGTTGCCACTGCAGTATCTTGCTCTACTTGGATAACTCGTATCTGCGTGTCCGCCATATCTCTCTCTCTAGTGAGCCCTGCAATGACCTCTACATTTGTCTCTCACTGGGCATCAACCCTCCTGAGCTATGCCCGTAGCTGCCTAACCTCTCCCCTCAAAGTAGCTATAGTCCTCTCCTGGACGTCTGACTGTGTTGGACACTGCTGTGCTTGTGCCTCTCCTTGTCCTTGTGGCTGAGGTCCTTGCTACTATGCCACCTACCAAGGTGGCGGCATCTGTACTTGTGGTGCCTACTGTGCGACCTACGGTGGCACTACCTATTGGGCATGGGAAGGTCCCTCCCCGCCTCTCCTCCTCTGTCTGGGTCGGCCTCCATCATCTCCATCATCTCTCCCATCTCTACCGCCTCCTCGTCCTCCTCTCCCCCTCCTCCTCCTCTAGCCAACCTGGCCCTTGTCATCTGAGTCCACCTCATCTATCTAAGGCACTAGCACCCCTGACCCTAAGTAGCTCAGAAATGGGTGGGCAGTGAACCAATCCTTGTAATCCTGTGTAATCCCAGCGTTTTCTATCTCCCTCCTCATATCCCAGGCAACATATGGTGTCTATCAAAACTCAGCCAATACCTCCTCATACGATGCCATTGGTCCCCATATGAGCCTCTCGGCATGAGTCCTAGAAATTAAGCCTTCCCCTATGGCATGCCTTGCCTCCTCCCAAACTGTCTCTATAACTCGGCTAGTAATCTATCTCTCTAGAATAAATCACGTCCATCCTATCAACCACCATGACTGATAGCAATAAGGTAGCTCATCTGTCTCATCCTCCCATGGCTCACAGTCTAGATATGGTCGCCACTTGACCACATCTACTCCATCCAAAGCATGCCGCCAGTACTCCAGCTTCCCCAGCCTATGCTGGGAAATCACTCCTGCATAGCCATAGCTATATGGCTCTCCTCTTTGTCTGTCAAACACACATATCGGCCTCGTGATCTCTATGTGCTCCCATAGCCAAAACTATAGCAAAGACACACCTACAGATAGGCTCGTACTCCTGTGATATACCACTTGATGCATGTCATGGTATAGGTGCACTAGCACGTAGACACCCCAAGCATACCGGGTGCCCTCTGTCACCATCCTCTCCATGATCCAACCCCATCCAATGGGGAACCCGTGTGATCTCCTATCAGGGAAAACAATGCCTCCGATCAGTCTTGCTACAATCACTGGGAAGTAGTCGTAATAGTCATAAATATCCTGCCAAGGGATGACCTGCCCGACCAGCTCGGGGTCATCAAACACTCACCTGCACTTAGCAAGTACCGCATCCCTCTGTGGATCGTACTCCACAAGCTCTCCCTGAATAGGCAAATGGAGGATCTTGTACACGTCCTCCAAAGTAACAGTCATCTCACCAATAGGGAAGTGGAAAGTCTCGTCCTTGCTATGGAAACTCTCCACTGCAGCAGTCAGCAACCCGCAGTTCACCTGAACCTCAGGCATGAAGCAAATATAATCAAGTCCCATCGCGCCGAGTGCCTCCCTATGCATCTCAGTCAGTATGTATCTCTGCAACATAGGCATAGGGAACTGCTCCCTAGATTGAAGCGTATCTCGTATATCCTCCTGCAAGCACGCAAAGCAAGGCGTCAACCTAAAGCTGCAAGTACCATACTCAAAATATCTATAGAACCATATCAACTAACTTAGCATTTCAAATTGATCAAAACAGCACACTACATCTCTTGACTAGATTCCTGCAATCTCAGAGATAGCTTATTGATTGACGTGTCAAATAGGATGCCAATCGAATCAATTTCGCTAAGTAATCTACTTATCTATATCATATGCGCCATAATAGGTGGTAAATGCACCATTTTTTAACAAATGCGCCATTTCTTGACACATGCACCACTTCTGGAAAAAGCACTACAAGAATTCATGCATGCACCATCCTATGCTGCAAAAGCGCTGCCATGTCGCATGCGCCGCTACATACTGTAAAAGCGCGCAGAATCATGCATGTGCCGCCTAAACCTATACATGCTTTCACATATGTGCCACTTTTTATCATACATGAGCTGCAGAACTATGCATGCGTAGTTTCGCGTGGCATATGCGCCACACTATGTTTCAGTGCTTTTGTCTATCCTAATTTTCTCCTAGCATTTATTGCTATCAAACTTGACCCTAGGGGAAATTTTTCAAGATACATATCGGGGGTCCTGCCTCTGCTGGCTGGTCGAATCAACAGACACGCTCGAATCAATGCTCCTCACGTGGAATGTCCATCATCGTACTAATTGCTCTATGCTCTATGCTTCTCTAAGCCCTCCAAAGCGAATCAAGCTAAGACAAGTGTGCAAATGAATTGCATTGTGGACCCAGCTCCTATATATAGCATGCAAACCCTAATCTGGCTAGGTGGTGACTACGACTACTTCCCGTACCCATTTCTTCCATTTTTCTTCCTGTTTCTCAGAAACGTGTCCTGTTTTATTCAAACCTAACCAAGTTCTCCCTTCATCTTCATGAGATTGTCCATCTCTTGTCCTTCTGCCTTCTTCCCATCCAATCTCTCTAGGGCGCATCCTATTGTCATAACCTGTACTAGGGGCAAACTGGGGCATGTATCATTATCAGACTATCTATTCTTTGAAGCAATGCTGTAAACTGCATTGCATCAAAGAGGGGTAAAATGTATACGCCTAAAAATGACATGATTTAATCTAGATAAATATTTTTAATATTTATTCCCTTCTAATTCCTCTATCAATAAATAAATAACCAAATTTATTTATTTGATTCATATTCTTCCAACAATTAAATAAAATCTTTATTTAATTCAATTCTTCCCAAATAATTAAATAATTCTTAATTATTTAATTAAATCAAATCATTCTTCCAAATTTGAATAAATCAAATCAAATTTATTTAAATCCTTTTAATCTCCAAAAATAAAATATAATTAAATATTTTATTTATTCTTCCAAAATCATGCACAACAATTAAATAAATTTATTTATTTAATTTGCTTTCTTATCTTTTAAATTAAATAATTCTAATTATTTAATTATTTCTTCCAATAATATCTTCTCTAAATTTAAATAAATCAATTATTTATTTAAGTTGTCTTTTTCTTCTAAATTGAGTTATCTCTAAATATAATTCAATCTTTGTGCACATGCACTTAAATATTCCTAATATTTAATAAAGCAAAATATCTTCTTATTCTCATGCAAATCCCTTCTTGTTTTAAATCACTTAACTGATTATTATATTCTTTTAATTGCTTTAACTCATTCTTCTATTCTTAGGAAATCCTCTCATGCAAAAGAAAGCAAGACACATGTCTTTTTCTTATTCATTGCATGATCCTCAACCATTCTCAATCGTCGATCTTCTCAGTCTCTCTATACCGTTGATCTTCATTCTCTCAAGTCTATAAGTTGAACCTTATTCTTCCATTTCATTCATCCAAGCTTTAAGTATCGTTACTCTGCAGGAATTAGAATGCGCCTTTGGCACCAATTCCTTCATTGCTTGTGATCACACTCGTTACTACGCACCACTATCATCGTTGTGAAGCTCCTCTTCATGGTGGTATTATCATAGCTGTTCCCAATTGACATTCTTGAAGCATAGCAAGGAAGTGCACTCTCTGAGGGCCCTATTTCATACATGCAAGATTGATTGTGATAGGCGATCAATGGAAGCTTCAAATTAAGGAGGTTTGCTTTGTTGTTTGTTCATTGTTTATTGAATCTCTTTTGTTCACCATTTCATTGAGTTTTGGGTAATTTGATATTGATTATATTGATTATTCATTTAGATCCAATTTTCCCTTAACACATGCAAATACATGTCTATATTTCCTGAGTAAATTGATGAGCATGCTCCTGATTTTGGGACTGAGATTCTTCCCAATGTATACATTCTTTAGGGCTGTCTGTGTCCCCAAATTAATCTCTTCAAGGTCATTCTGTACTACTGGTGTGTCTTTCATTTTAAATATATCGCATCCATCAAATGCCTTTTCCAACGCTATAAGTCCCTTAGGTATTTTGTTTGTTTTTAACTGAACTATCTCTTGACCAAAAAGAGTTTCTTTTCTATCATGTTCTTCTACAAATGCATTAAAATCAATCTCTTGGTTTTCATAATGATCAACACAATGCAGGAAATTGATTATATTAGTATCATTATCAAACACTTGCCAGTTATGTACATTATCTAGGATAGTGGGTCTGGTTTTGAATTCAACTTCTATAATACCTCCTAATGTGATATCATCCCTTTTTAATGCGATATTTGCTAGAAAATCTACCATAATATTTTTTGATCTATCAATCCAGTTGATTGAGAAGGCATCAAACAACTCAATATCATCCCAGACAACATTTCTATATTGTTTCAACCTCTTGTTTTTTGACAAGTATTTACCTCACTTGGGAAGTAACCAATTCTGAATCACCGTATACAACCAACTTTTTTATCTTATGCTTGGTGGCTATATTCAAACCAATGAGCAAAGCCTCGTATTCTGCTACATTGTTTGTGCATTCAAATGTCAGTACAAAGGAGTATTTGAAAGTTTTACCTACTGGTGAGATAAATAATACTCCGGCCCCATTTCCCATTTTGCTACATGCACCATCAAAATACATCTTCCACACATCATTCTCCTCTTTCTTAGATTCAACATGTATCGGATCAGTATTCTGCAATTCTGGTTCACTTGTTTCAACCTTGAAGGCTCCCAAATTTGTATCACAAAATAAGTTGATTTGATTTTGATCCAAGCGTTCTATGATGTTCTCATATCTTGGCTCCCTACACAACTTGATCTCTTTGCCTCCCACTGGTATTGTGGCATATGATAAATCTAATTGGACATTCCCTACTACCATTGTAGTCCATTGTCTTAATAAGAGCATTCCATAATATGGTGGAATATCAACCACGGTGATATCAATGTTATAGGTTGCTTCAGGGTATGAAGCAAGTTTTATTTCCACATCCCTCATAATGCCCACGACTGGGATGGATCTATTATCCATTACATAACACCTACCAAATGTAGTGTCAACCCACATTCCTAGTTCTTTCATGACTGCTATTGGCATGATATTCATGGCCGCGCCTGAATCAATCATGCAATTCCTTACTATCCTATTTTTGATTAATAAGGTAGTGTAGAAAGGGTCCACCTGTGAGGGATTCTTTGTCAAGGTATCACCTAGGTATACTTTAGGAATTTGGAATGTTTCTTGGTGAACATTGTTTGTTCTATTCTTTGATTCTTTATATTTTTGATTTGGTATATCTGAAATCAATTTAACTACTGTATTTCTGTATTTGTCTATCTTCATCATTTCCAAAAGTGGTACTGATATCTTTACCTGAGATGTTGCATGAGCAATGTCAAATGAATGGGCCATAGTTTGATCATTCCTTTCTGTCTTTATATGTTCTTTTTCTTGATTTTTTGATTTATCTTTCATTTTATTTTTATCAATTTTTTCTGGTTCTCTGAATGATGACTTTGCATTATTCTTTTTGTAATTTTGATCTTTTATAAAGATACTCCTAGGTGTTCCTTGTTCAACATTTACTATCCTGTTCCTTAAGTTATAGGCATTTTTAGCTTGAGCTACTACAGCTATTGTAAGAGCTTCTCTTTCATTTTCAGTGGGATTTCTCCACTGATCATATGGTGAATTGCTATAATAGGTAGGTTCCTTGTAACCATCCTTCTGATCTGAGAATACTTCTTGTTTTCCCATATTGATATGATGTTTCTAGTTTCCCACATCATATTCATATCCCTCTTCCTCTATAGAAGAATAGTCTTCATTCAACAAATATGGTGTATCTTGCATCATGTTTATTGTGTGATTGTCTTTGTTATAATTGTATAATGTTTCTTCTTATTGTACTATTTTAGCCACCACACAGTATTCAGGTGAGTGTGGTAAATTGCACACCAAACACCAAGGTTTATCTTCTACCATATGTGCCCCATTGCTTTTTAGAGGGTCAGGAGTATCTTTACCATAATGTTGCTTTCTGTTGCTTTCAATGGGTCTCCCATCTTTCCAATTTGTATTATATGGCATATCATGCAACCTGGGCCTTTCATGTCTATGCTGACCTTCTTTCTTAGTTTGCTGAATGTTTGGGCTTTGAGGAGTTCTAGGATTATCTCTTTTGCTAACCATACCTGTAGCTTTCCTATTGTTCTCAATAGTTAACGCCACTTTCTATGCTTCAGCTAGGGTCATAGGGCACCAATTTCTAAGTTTGTACCCAGTCTTGGGATCAAATGCTTTCAAATAAATGCTCAATGCTGCTGGATTAGTTAGTTTAGACCCATGTGGTATTTTGTTGTGTAACTTGGAAAATTTCAGATTGAAATCATATATTGACTCATTCTGGTATTTTTGGATGCTTATAAATTCATGGAATGCAAACTTAGGGGCATACTGATTGCCATACTGCTCCTTAAATTGATTATGGAAATCTGTTATTGAACTGATTGAAGCATCAGGTAAGCTATTGAACCAGTCTCTTGCATCTTCAGTCAGAGACATCATGAATAACCTCATTTTAACATCTTCATAGTCCATACTGATATCTTGTATAAAAGCATTGAAGATTATGATGTGATCCTTAGCTGATACTGTACTGTTTCTAGTGAACTTGGGGACTATATTTCTCCAATTACTGTCCATAGGGTATGGATACAATTGATATCTAGTCAGATCAAATAGGCCACATATGTTTGTGAGGTTTTGAGGTGGAAAATTCATGGGTGGCAGGTTAGGATAGTAATTATATCCACCTGGATGCTGATGATAAGCATGTTGCTATTGTGGGTTTATGTGGGGATTTATATAAGGATTTTGTGGTCTATAATACTGTTGGCTAGGGGGTGGGTATGGATTAGCCATATGTTGAGAGGTGTTGTGCATGGGAGGTGGTCTAGGATTTTTAGGAAGGGTATTTTGATGACTTCCGAATGCTTGTGAATTGGAAACACCACCTGTATTTTGGTGCAGGGTTTGTTGTGGATTCCTCAAAATATTTCCTCTATGTGGAGGTACATATTTTGGGGCAGCTATTTTAGTCCTATTCCTTATATGTTGAATTTCTTGTTTTAACAACCTCTCAGTTTCCTCTATCTTGATCATTTCAAGTTCTTCCTAGAGCTTAAACACATCCTGCTGTGCTTCATCCATACTTCATATATTCTTTGGATTTTCATTCACTTCTTGATTTGAGAATCCATTTTTTACCTCCTCTCCCTGTTGTAATGACATTTTATAATCATATTCAGCTTACCTTTGATCAATTTCCTTCATGGCTCGTGCTTCACACTCAAGCTGTTCTTGAGGACCAGGTCTGTATTTTGCCAATATATCATTAGTTACCCTGTTGAAATTTTCATTTGATTCATGCAGAGGGGTAAAACTATTGTGAGTTGTGAGAGTTTGTTCCATATTATCCTCTTGAGCCTCCTGATTATTATTCTAATGAAAATAATTTGATGCTCCATTTCTCTTGGGGATGGTTCTAATTGGTGGAGATGATTGCAATTTCTTCCCTTCCATCTTGGATCTTCTACCATCCATTTGGTACTAACTTTATGTTATAACAGGTTGTAGAGTCGCCACCTATTTTGTAAATAGGAAAAAGTTTATAATTTATCTTTCCAGATTCTTCTTGCCAGCAGAGTTACCAAATTGTATTTTTGAAATTTCTGACTCTATAAAAGAATGCTTTCTTACTAAGGTCCTTTATTTGGTTCCCTAGTAGAGTCACCAATTTGTTAGGTATCAAAAATGCAGGTTGCTAATCCTAAGAGGATGCCAGGCTCTATGCTTAGATTTGCAACGTTTTTGAACTAATGCGACGGAGTTAACCTATAGGGTTTGATGACTCCCTGTACTTTAGGCACTGCTATACCTAGGCAGGTGAACCTTGAAAATTAAAGCAGATCAAGTGTAACTGTTTTGACTAAGTTATTGGATCTACCTATAGTGGCAAATGGTGTAGAATAAATGAAAGCTTGCTAACTAATCCTATATCTAGTATCTGATGGATGATTGGTATAAATTATATAAGCAATATCAAGGTAAATCTTACAACTATGCTTAACTAATAAATGGATTTTGGTCGAAACTAAATAATGAATTGAAATAAGACCAGTGCCTTGTTGGGTAAACAAAGTCAAATGGAAGACAAAGACTAGTGGCTTATAGTGGGAAGTAACTCTAACTATTTGGCACAATACTTTAGTTTATAACTTGTATAAACATGTGGGGAAATGACTGACAGACTCTTCTTAATAATCCAATAGATAAAATCAGATTTCTTGTTATTCAACAGGAGGAATTTTAATCCTTTCTTGAAGGAACCAATTGAATGAAATATACAAGAACAACAGACAATATCAACTTGGAGATAGAATGACGATCCTAATTATATGGTTCTTCTTAATAATCCAAATCAACACTTCCAGATTACTGTGACTGACCAGAAGAATTTTAATTCCTTTTATGGAAACCAATTAATCCAATCACACAAATACATCAAATGTGCATTGACAAATTAAATATATTCTTGATATATTAATTTGAATAACAAGAAAATATGAAACTGGAGACAACCAAATAACTGAATAACTTTAACAAACAATTGATGCCGGTATAAATCCACAGAATCAGAGATCTTCTATTAACTTCTTAAATGTAAAACTTGCAACATGGTCTTTAAAACATTGTAAGCTTCATATATTATTTCCTACTGCTGATGATAATTCAGCATCATATGTTCAACTTATATAGAAATACTTATGAAGAGACATAACTCTTCAAAATGTCTTTTGGGAATAAAAATGATTAGCACAACAATAAACAAAGGAAATGATCCTAAACCCTGTTGAGCCATAAATATATCTGAGCAATGTGATCTAGGTATTCTTGGCTGCGATGTGTATCAATAAACTCAATAGCGTTTCTTGTGATCACATCCATCGTTACCATCTTCTCTAGATGCTTGCAGGCTTCCCCAAATGTAGAGTCTTTGTCCTTGAGAGCTCCTAAGGTTTCATGCAATATCACTTGACAGTCTTTACTCCATTCATCTTTGCTCTTCAGTTCTTTATCATTTCTGAGCAACATGGGTACTCCTGCCTTTGAAGCCTCAATACATTCTTTGGCATTGTTCTTAAGCTGGTCATAATATTTATGGTACCGCTCAATCAGGTCTTTTACACTGGGAGTACCTGTAGTGTTAGAAACATCCTTACTCTGTGTCTCATGGAGTTTCTCCTATAGCTTGCTGTTGAGCCTCTCATGCTCTTGGATCACTTTATAGTTTTTAGAATAAATATCCCAAAATTGGTTCATCCAATGCATCATGTTAACATGCCTATTCTGGACCTGAGCTATCTGATCAATAGATCGTGATTGGGCGCTTTGTGAGCTCTCTCCTTGAGTTAGCCTTTTCACTGACCCTCCAAAGGTATTCTTAACAGTATCTTTCAAGAAATCATTTTCTTTTGTTAATCTTTCACAACTCAGTTTATATGCATCCCGTTCTTTGATCAGCATCTGAGCTTGTTCTTTGTTTAATTTTGCAACATTTATGCCAATTCCTGCAGTAATCAAGGGGTCAGTTTCCCCTGCCTTCAAAGTCAGGACATGCCCAAAAGCCTTTTCAGTATCTATAATGGTTGTCTTCTTATGAGGTGGGTATAAGGCCCATATCATTAGTGAATTTTCATCATTGTTATATTTGGTGCCCATATACACTTCTGTGACACCCTCAGGAGTGAGCTTATATTTGTCATCAGTATTATGCAAAAAACTATCAAACACCAAAGCAGAATTTAAATCAAGTCCATGAAATATCATAACGCCTACTTCTTTGAGTAGTTGTCTATGCTTATTAGGAGTCATAGCTTTCAATTCATTGTCCATCGTTGTTTTCAACATATCAATTAATTGTTTTTCATTGATGGCTGAGACATCATCAACTGATTCCCTAATCTCTTTACCCTTGCATTTATATAAAAATGATTTAAACTCTTTAGAATGAATAAATTGATCATTTGAAATAAAAGAATCATATGCTAATTGTCTGGGATCCTCATCAGCATGCCCCTCCTCATCATGTTCTATACCAGGAGACTGATAGTGTTGCATTTTTCATTTGGACATTCTAGTTGTCTGTTGATGTGGCTCTTCTTCTTCTACAGATCCCTCATCACCAGAGGACAACAACTCTATTTCTGCAAGCTGTCTCCTCTTCTCATCTAATTCTCTATTATACTTTTCAATTACTAATTCAACTTTAGCTTCTTCCATATTCCTAATAACATCATCATGTGGATATGGGACATGTGCATATCCACTGAGGTTTTATTTTCTCCTTGCAAAATCAATAAAACCCTTGGGATCAAATCCCTTTCTTGTCTCTGCACATCTCATGTTATAATGCATTAATTTGTCCATGATGAGGCCATAACCTTCTCTAGACACCATAGTAAAATCTCCAAAGCACAAAGTACTAGGCATGAAGGATTGTTTGTCATAGGCAATCAAATGCATTACATTAGAATAGTTCATTTGCCTAACTATCTCGAAGTAGGCAATTCTGTCAGGAACGGTCTTGGGCAATATAAACGGGATGTTCTCAAAACCATAAATACTGACCATGGTTGCATCCTCAAAACAATACCAATCTCCCCAGTTGTGGGTGACGGTAGGAGGACCACCAAAATATTTGGGTCTGAGAAACCTCTTTATTTCAGTTGACAATGAATATTCACAAGGATGATTGAAATATCTATACAATACTTTTACACAGTTTTCTTCAAAATGAATGTAACTAGAATGGGTAAACTTGCTGTCCCATATCCTCGTCCACATTTGCACACGTGACTTTTGTCCCCTCTGGTCTATTTGAACAATTTTGAATTCACTTGGCCATAATCCCATTTCTTGGCCATAATAAAGCACCATGTGCATGAGGAGTGAGTAGTGTTCAAAAGAGACTGATGGGGCGTTATTCTGGATTGCAGTCAAACCAGAATCAATTCTTCCAAAAACATAGGCAGCATAGTCAAACTACCTGGCATTGTGGCACTGGATATCTGTGGCTATCACCATCAAAGGAATTGTCATAAAATTAGGAACCTCTAACCCTAGGACTTGGCCCACGGAATAATATGTGTATCGTACGTATGGTTCAAATAATGACACATAGAATGGAGGTCCATCATTATCATTAAGAGGCACCATTTCTCCTTCTACCCTAGGCCTGTGAATAGGTAATGTCCATCCATTATAGGTGGTGTCCATCCTCCAATATTCTTTGTCCAAATCTTCATAAACTATGGGAACAGTACACAAATCATCTAAGTCAAATACTTCACAAATGGCATTCTTAGACAAATGTATAATGGGTTCCCCTTGCGGGTTGCATATGGCCTTGAGGCTTGGATTATACTGCTTAGCCAGGAGTTTGAGGAGTTTTGCATTCAGAAACACATCAGGAACGACCAATTTGCCCAAATTCAAGTGCCATGGATTAGACACTGGGGCATTCCCGAATCTTCTATTGTAATGGAATTTGAACAGTTCATACCCTCTTATTGGTGTCCACACGTTTCCAAGGTATTTGCATTTGTCTTCTAATTTCTCTACCTCTGCTCTAAGTTGTGCAGACCTTCGGGCTTTAGGGGTTGATCCAAGCAACTGGTCAATTAAGTCCTAATTCAATTTCCTATCTTTTATTTTCTCATCAGGGCTTTTGTCAATTTTTTGTTTCTTGGGTTTACTAGTCTCACCCTGATGTTTTCTGCCCTTTACTTTCACGGGAGTCTCCATTACAATTATGGATGGAAAATTCAAAATGTAGTCTATCACACAGAGGCTTTTGAGTATGTACATATTATGTGATGATTGGACTCCTCTATCCTTTCCTCTGACTTCTCGTTTATGCACTCCTCTCAGACAATTCGTTTGAATCTAATTGCAGTGATTTCAAATAGCTCTTCAAAGGATTTCTTCCTTGTCTGCAATTAATTGTTCCAGTGTATTAATTTTTGTGATCATTGTGAGATGTTACATCGTCATAACTCCCTTCATCAGTATGAGTTTTGTAATGTCAGGGTGATTTAATATCTTCTTATGGCACAAACATTTGCATGTGGATCAATCATTGTGACCCGTCATTTGTCTCTTCGATGTCATCTTTCATATATGAGTTTGTATCGGCAAGATATTCCAAGATCTACTCGATATAGAAATGAGCATGGCTATCATCAGTCTGACTTATGTTATCGTCGTGGGAATAACATCTTACTCTGATATCTCAAGTGTCTCCGATATGAATATCGGCAAGAGTCTTATCGATAAGTGTGGCTACTATTATTATCGGAGCAACATAGGACATCGGGATGACTTATTTCAAACTACCTGATCATGCTTGTTTTCCCGATACCCCTTTTATATCCTTCATCGGAGTGATCATTCACAATATGTCACCGACATCTCTATCATTGTGACCATCAGTTTGGCAAGACTTGTAAACTTCATTCTGACTTGTTCACCTTTGCCAATGGTTCTTATCCTCCATACATATCGGCGTGACTTATGCCAAAACAATCCCTTTGGTCGCTGAGACATCAACATGTCAAAGATACTCTAATTCTTCTCCCTGATGTGTATTTATTTCCTATGTGCCACTAGCTCTGTCTGTCCCATGGGCTATTCAGTGAGAGTCTTTTCGAATTCCTTCATTGGTATGATTTATGCTATCAGGGGGGTTTTTGGAGTATTCTCCGATAGTGTTTTCTTATACTGATAGTCCTTGTTACTGATTAACTCAGCCTGACTGGGATTCTTCTCTTTGATGAAAGGTCATCGGTGTCACTTTCTTCATCGACGATTCTTGAAATCTTCTCTCCAACCATTATTCTCAAGCTGATACTCATTTTAGCCCATCCCATATAGAGCATAGATCGGCATAAGGAAACTAAGGTCTTGCCGAATTAAGGAACTAAGGCCCCTTATTGTATATGGTGTGATGGGTGAGACAAATGTTTGTTGTAAAGATCATGTGATCCTATAGAATCCTTCCACTGCTATTATGATTTTGGGCACATGATTTTTTGATTTGGTTGGACATGGGGTGGGAGGAATATAGGAAAATTTCAAAATTTTCCTATCCCAATAGAAAGTAGGATTCTTTGCTAGGCAAATCGTACTTTGACTATCACAACATATAGTAATCTTTCCTGCATCAACACCAATATTTGAACACAACCTCTTAAGCCAAATAGATTCCTTACAAGCATGAGTTTCTTCCATGTACTCTGCTTCTATCATGGACAAAGCAACCACAACTTGTCTCTTACTCATCCAACTAATAGCACCACCAAACATGGTAAACACATAAGCACTGGTGGATCTCCTGTTCTTAATGTCACCTGCCCAATCAGAATCCACAAATCCATGAATACTCACAGAACATAGAGGTCCAATAGGATAACCATGATAACATAGAGAATACTCAGAAGTACCCCTCAAATATCTGAACACTCTCTTCACTGCACCCCAATGTACCCATCCAGGATTAGCCATAAACCGACTAAGGACTCCCACTGCTTGGGCAATGTATGGTCTTGTACAGACCATAGCATACATCAAGCTACCAACTGCACTAGCATAAGGTACTCTGCTCATATCCTCTGTCTCAGAAGGAGACTTTGGGTAATCATTCACAGATAACTTTGTCCCCAATGAAATAGGAACACACAATGGTCTGTAATTTGCCATGTTGAATCTATCCAACACAGTCTTCACATACTTACTCTGGCTTAACCAAAGTTTTTTGTTTGCTCTATCTCTTCAGATCTCTATTCCCAGAATGTACCTGGCTGCCCCTCAATTTTTCATTTCAAATTGTACTGACAACTGAGACTTCAAATCAGAAATCATATTCTTACCATTCCCAATTAGCAACATATCATCAAGATATAGTGCAATAATGAGAATACAATCATTGTCAAACTTGTAATACACACAATGATCTAATTTTGATCTCAGAAATCCAATAGACAACACAAAGGCATCAAACTTCAAGTACCACATCCTAGGAGATTGTTTCAATCTATACAAAGACTTCTTTAACTTGCAAACCAAATTTTCTTTACCTTTCACTATGTAGTGCTCTGGCTATGACATGTAGATTTCTTCCTCCAAGTCACCATGAAGGAAAGCTATCTTCACATCCATTTGTTCCACTTCTAAATAATAAGTTGCTACAAGAAATAACAGGAACCAAATAGATGTCAGATTTGCAATGGGAGAGAAAATTTCATCGTAATCAATTCCCTCCACTTGTGAATACCCCTTCACAACCAATCTAGCTTTATACTTCTCAACACTTCCATCTACACCAAATTTCTTCTTGAACACCCATTTGCATCCAACAGGTTTCTGTCAATCAAGCAAAGGCACTAAGTCCCACATTTTATTCTTTTCCAAAGAAGCCATCTCATCTTCCATGGCCTCCTTCCAAGAACCTGCATCTTCCATGCCCATAGCCTCTGTCACAGTTCTAGGCTCATCAATGTTAGTAAGAAAAGTGAAAGCACAATTAGAATCAAACAATGTATAACCAAACCTCTCAGGTTGCTCCCTGTTTCGTCTGGACCTCCTCAAAGGCTAAGGTGGAGGTTCTATGTCTTCTTTTGAACTTTCAGAGCTGCTAGAGCTCTCCTCATCGTTAGGTCCAACAGGGTCTTTCAGTTTAGTCTTCTCGGAGGTAGAAGGAAACTGAACCACATCCTCTTTCTTTTCCTTTTCTTTTGGCTGTAGAACAACAAGAGAAGGTGTTAGCTCTATGAAGATAACACTTTTGCTATACAACACTTTTTCAGCCATAGGATCGCAAAGCTTGTACCCTTTCACACTGACACCATAGCCAATGAAGATACACTTAACTGCCTTTTTCTCCAATTTTGACCTCTTCTCCTTAGGCACATGTGCATATGCCTCACAACCAAAAAAACAAAGATGTCTCAACGAGGACTTCTTACCAGACCACACCTCCATGGGTGTCTTATCAATGAGCATTGAGGTAGGAGACTTGTTAACTAGGTAGCAAGCAGTGGCTATAGCTTCAACCCAAAACTTTTGTTCGAGGCTAGCATCACTAAGCATACTCCTAGCCCTCTCCATCAATGTTTTGTTCATCCTCTTTGCAACTCCATTTTGTTGCGGGGTATAAGGAGTTGTGTTATGTCTTTCAATGTTCTTTACATAACTTATCAAACTCTATGGAACAAAACTCACCACCATTATTAGTTCTCAAACACTTAATCTTTTTACCAGTTTGTTTCTTTACAAAGCTGTAAACTCTTTGAACTGACTAAAGACTTTAGATTTTCTTCTGAGAAAATAAACCCATTTCCTCCTACTATAATCATCAATGAATGATACAAAATATACAGATTTAGAGATCAAAGGGGCATTCATAGGACCAAACACATCAGAATGAATAAGATCCAAAACACCAGAAGACTTGTGAGAACTAGAGTAAAACTGAACATGGTTTTGTTTTCCATATATACAATGTTTGCAAAAGTCAAACTTGAGATTACAATCATTTAACCCCTCAACGATGTTTTTATTTTTCAGGGCTTTAAGACCCTTCTCACCAATGTGACCAAGTCTCTTATGCCACAACATTGTCTTTTCATCAGGAAGTTTCATTTCCAAAGCATGAGCACCCTTAGGTACCTAGAAAGCACTACCATTGGAAGTAGAAGCAATAGTATTTTTCACTGTAGGTTCCAATGGTGAGGATGAAGAATCTGAAGGTCTTTTCTTTGAAACAGAAGAACTATTGCACTAAGTAGTGCATGCATCCAGCTGAAATAGAGTACCTCTCCGAGTGCCCTTAGCAAGCACCATAGCTCCTCTTGTCATCTTGCATCCTCCACCTGAGAAGACAAATTACACACCTGCATCATTCAATTTACTTATAGAGAGTAGGTTTCATGCTAAACTAGGGATGTGCATAACCCCATTGATCCCCTTCACTCATCCATCAGGGAATCAGGTCAAGACTCTTCCACACCCAACTATCTTCAGGTGAGAGTCATCACCCAGGTACACCTTCCCACCATTATATTCTTCTTACTTTTCAAACCAACCTCGATGAGAGGTCATGTGGAAAGAAGCACCAGAGTCAATTAGCCACACATCTTCAGATGCATGGGTGGCCAAGGCTGCAACAAAAGCATCACCATCATCTTCTGACTTGTTAGAATCGGAATCAGGGTTCTTCTTTTTCTTCTTCTCCTCTTTGTACTCCTTTCAGAAGTGCCTAGTTTTTCCATAGTTCCAACACACTACCTTGGACTTTCCAGGAGATTTGGATCTCCCATGGGATTTGGATTTGCCCTTTTCAGCTTTCTTGTCTTTATTTTTCACTTTTTCTTTGGTTCTTCCACAAACCACAAGAGCCTCTTTGGCTGACTCAGATGACTTTCTCTACATCTCTTTAGATAACAGTGAAGACACCACTTCATCCATTTTGAAAGTGGATGTGGTACTCCTGATGGCCATAACAAGATGATCCCACAAGTCTGGCAAAGAACAAAGCAAGGTCATGCAATGATCCTCCTCCATCTTCACACCAACGGATGTCAACTATGCAACTACCATGTTAAAAGCATTCAGATGGTCTGCAACGGATCCTCCATCTTCCATCCTTAGAGAATATACCTTCTTCTGTAGGAATAACTTGTTTACCAGGGATTTGGCCTGATAAACATCACCAAGTTTCTTCCATAGCTCCTTCGCGGTCTTCTCCTCATGGACATTTAACAAGACAGAGTCAGGCAAATAGAGTTTCACAAGACCCTTAGCTTTCTAGTCCTTGAGATCCCAATCATCTTGTGACATTGCCGCTAGTTTTACATCGGAAATATCTTCCCATAGATCTCTGTCAACAAGCATGTGTTCCATTTTTAGTTTCCACAACTCGAAATTGCTGCCATTGAACTTTTCCAACTCTATTCTATTGGATGTGACTGCCATCTTCTTGCTGCAACAAGATCACAGAATACTCTGCATAGACTCCCACTCAATTAGAGATTAGCTCAAAAAACCCCTACCCAACAACTAGGATCACAGGTGATCAAGCTCTGATACCAATTGAAAGGAAGCAAGGTACATGCAACACACTTCCTACACCAATCTGAGGGGAAAAGTATGCAAATTCGTTTTAATCCTTACAATTGCAGCAATGTTAAACATATAACATAAGAAATTACAGCAACAACACAAGACATAAGAGATTGACATAAGATGTATCATGGGGAAAACATTTTCAGGTAAAAAACCCCGCACTCTAAAACTTGCACAATGTATTATCTGAAACAATAATAGTTTACAATACACTTGCAATGCAAATTCTTCCAAGAGTCTTCAAATGTCATTTCTGGAGTGATTCCGGCAGCATAATAGTACCTGTAAAAACACTATGCAACTACAACTCCAAAACAATGCATTTTATAGAGATACATGGCATATTCTAGAAGCTTCTTGAGATAGTGTTGTGTGGTTACACAACACGCCCCATTTTGACTTGGCAAAACAGGGACCCAACTTGTGCTTGGCTTTTTGTGCTTTCTGGCGATTTGGTAAAAGTAAGTCATGCAGATCATCATGCAAGAAAGGCTGGGTAGGTCATCATCATGAGGTTAGTTTGTCAAAATTCATATTTCAGTACAGTAACCTCATATTCAGAAAGAGCATCAAATTTCATGCAGGTTTGCCTTTTACATCACCTTGATATTCATCAGGATGTGAAAGTTATGAATGGTCAAAGTGTGAGTCAAACCTGATATTTCCAGGGGGAGGATCATATTTTGTAACATCAATCATATTTCAGAAGATCACCTCGATCTAATTTATCACCTGATAATTCATGCGATCCAAATATTCAGACGTCAATTTTAGGTGACAGTGGCCTTTACCCGTCAATAGCCTTATGCATTTCGTGAGGATCATATTTTTCAATGTAACCCGATATTTCTTAATATCCTCCTGCCACGAAATATCCCCCTAAGCCAATATCCTGATGATGTCATTCAAGTCTGATAAATGAAGAAACGATATGATGATGACATCATCATCACATTTACCTCTCGGCAGGATATTTCATAAACATGATCCTGTTCCCATAACATGACGATGACGTCACCCCGATATTCTGAGAAAGATGACTTTGGTCATCATCATCTTTGAAACATACCCGATATTTTCAAATATCCTCCTGACATTTAAAGCACGACCTAATGGCGCGAACATCACCCGATATCTAAACATAACCCGATATTTTCAAATATCACCTGCTGTTTAGATATCACCCCGCTCCCATTGCCGCCATTAACATTAAATGCACGCTGAGGTGGTAGGTATTTCTCGCCGATCATTAAACCCGATGAACCACCTGGTGAAATCCTGACTTTTCGTGCAGAAAATCAACGAATAGGATCTAATCTGTCAGGATTTGCCCTAAATTTACCCTAATTGCAAGGTTAAAAGGTAATTCAACCGCCATTTTTACACTTACCTTGCGACAGAATTACTTTTACAGAGCACCAGCTTCCATATCCTCAAACAGGCGATAGTTAGACGAACCGAGCTTATAAATAGGAAGAAGTACGTGATCGTCAGCTGAATTAAAAGCACTTTCAGAAGTCCACTGGTATAAAAGAAATCTGCATAACCAGGTAAGTAATTGAAACCCTCATCATGCTATTTTTGTAATGGTCACGTATGATGTTGTTAATCTAAGGTTCTAGTTTATGCACCCCCATGATGGGCTTATGCTGAATAAATGTAGTAGGCATGATGAATATTAAAGATAAATTGCTATGTGCATGCATGTGAGAACCCATTGTAAGACAAGATTTTGTTAATTGCAAGCATCCATGGCTGATAAGAGGTTGGCTAAGTGTGAGGCTGAATTTAGTAAGCCTATGTTTTCATCTCAGAGGGGTGTCCTGTCCAAATATGGCGCGATTATAGATACCCATCAGGGGAATACCAATTTGGAGGCCTGGTCAGTTAAGCTGAATGATGAAAAGAATAGAAGTCCTGTACTGGATGCTGTATTCATATCCGGGATGTGGAATGCTGCCGATTTCCCGTACTCCATGGAGTCTTTGGAGCTAGTTATCGAGTGTGCCAGGAATTACAATCCAGAGACCCGGCAGGTGATGAAGCATGGGAGGATATATGCAGACCTATCCATCAAGGGTCTCTCCCGGACATTTGGATTGCCATTAGGCAGGAAGGTCAACAGTGTGGACCTAAAGAAATCAGAGAGAGAATATGAGAATAACAAGAAACAAGCCAGGAAGAATATGTACCAATGGAAGGCTGAGAACAACACATATCCTGCAACCGCCAAACTTCCTATGCATTTAATCAAGTATGATTTTAGTGAGGAGTACCAGTACATGATTGCACTATTGAGTAGAGTCATAGGCCAGCCTGATGCTGGTAGTTTTAAGGCTTGGATGTATGGTGTGATCATGATGTGTATATATTCAGATATCAAGCCATTGTGGGGCCAACTAATAAGTGATGCTCTGCATGAGCAGCTGATGAACCTAGGAGGTCCAAATTGTGCTTTCTATATGGCATCATACATTGTTTATTCCTGTGCTTATAAAGGCACATTTGATGCATTAGTTACAGATGGAAAGCTTACAGGCACAATTAATGCTATACATATTTGGGATCATCATCCCCAGCTGCAAAGAGCCAATTACCTCCAAGACTACAAACTGGTAAATGATGCATTCTCTATGCATCTGGTCAGAACCATGGAGGAGGATAGAACAAAGAGATTGAGCATGGAAGCTCATGAGATAATTTACAAGCATGGAGCCTGGTATATACAATTTGCCACATTTTCATACATGAGGATTGAAGGTTTTGAAGGACCTCCCCTCATGCTGCCAAGGTATCCCACTAATGCAGTGATACTTATGGAGTTCATAAGGCAGAGCTCCACAATGTTAAAAACATACAAGGATGCAAAGAAGCTGCCTCCAATTTTGTTTCCAGTCACCATTGGCTAGTACATGTGCCCAGATTCAGAGAACATCAAGAAGGTGATGGTCAACTTGGATAAAATGAAGTTACAGCCTTTTCCACTAATAAGACCATATGATCCTTATGGCAGGATGCAGAAAATAATAGGAAGGCCTATTCACCAAAGGCACCTAGAAGACTTCTGGGCTGACTGTGAAGATGAAGCAGAAGTAAGAAGAAGAAGATATCAAAGGCTAACATTGAATCAAATCAAAACCTTTGATTGCATCCCCATCCCCCAACAATTGAAGAAAGATGATGGCAGGATAATTGTAGATGAGTATGAGCAGAAGAAAATATATAATGATACCATCTCTGCACCTGACCTCACCATACAAGAGGACATATCCTTGGACCCCTTCATTGCCAGGACCATACAGCTAACCCAAGCCTGGGTTGATGAACAGATAGAGGCGTTGAAGAAGAAAGGTGTTGCCATTACTGTGGACAACAAAAAGAAGGTGTAGGATATTAGTGATTGGGAGTATGATGACTTCATAAATGAGAAAAGAAAGTCTAAGGGAGATAGACTCCCTCCACAACAACAACAGAGCAAAAGACCCCCAAGGGGAAAGAAAATAGATAATGAACACAAAGGGGTTACTATTGAATGGGTAGTGTTCATAGCTAAGGAGGCAACAGCATCAGGATCAAGATCCGCATCACCTCAAAGGACAAGAAAACAAAAGTCCAAGAAAAGAAAGACAACAGAGGCTAAAATTACTGAGACCCATGAAGAGGGTCAATCCTCAAGAAAACCAGATGAAGAGGATATCCTCATGGAGGAGGAGCCAGAGGAAGAAGAGGCTCCTTTGTTATTTAAAAGGAAGCAAAGAGATCCACAGGTGGTGGTGTCTACCCCACCAAAGAGACCAAGAACCTCCATGAGAGGTGAAATAAGACAATCCCCTACATTGTTACAAGGGGCAGGTAGTGAAGTGCATAGGGAACTTCAGCACAATGTCCCACTTCCTACCATCGTCAAGTTCAAGACCGAGCTCGCAGAAGAGCAGATAAAAGAAACCTCCCAGACACATGCAGAAGGTCACATCTCACTGGAGGAGACAATAAATTTGTCTGATGATGAGGTTGTGCAGGAAGTGGCTTCACAAAAGATGGAAACCCTTGCTGCAGGTACACACATGACCCCTCACAAGACTCCAACAGTGCAAACAATACTGGAGGAGATGAAGCAAGTGGAAGCTGAAAAAGAAAAGAGCCCAGAGCAGATAGCCCAAGAAATGGGGTTAGATACACTGATTGCAGAGGTGACAAATCCTACGGTGATAGACGTAACAGAGAAATAGGATGTGAATCCTGAACATCCAGCAGGATCACCTGACAAAGGGCAAGCTGCAGAAGAAGTGAAGATGGCGGAACCAGAAGGCCATACTTCAGAGATAAGTCAACAGGATACATCAACGGAACCTGCTATAGTGGAGGTTCAAGAAAAGAAAGCTGATGAGAAAGATGTGGTAGAAGATTATGCTGCCAAAGTTTAGGAAGAAAGTAGCACAGGTGCAGAAGAGATAATGGCTTCAGAACAAATGCCAGCACCTAAAGAGACTTCCCAAGTATCCACGAATGAGAATGTTCCTCAACAAGAAGAAAAGTTGAAAGTGGATGAGGTAATGACAGAAAAGGATCATGATCATCATGATCAACATATAGATACATCACAAGATCCTCCACCTCAGGAAGATGCTCCTCCGGAGAAAGAAGTTCCTCAACGGGAGGATGTGCCACAGGATCAACATCAAAGCAAGCATCATGAAGAAGAATTAAGGAAATCACCTTCTCCATCACATCAGCTTATAGAATCAGGAGATAAAGGTGAACAACATCATGATGATGGAGAGAAATATGATCAGGTACCTCTGTGGTTGGAGGAAGAGGTAAATGCAGAGGTAGAATTTGAAATTCAAGAATTTGATGTATCTACCTTATTTACTAAGGATATAATAAAACCTAAGAGGAAGGCCAGAATGACTTCAGCCATCAAAAGAGATCCAACAACTGGGAGAAGGACTGCACAGATTGCAGTACCCACTGTAGAGAAAGAAAAAGATAAAATTACCTTAGATGAGTTTCAGATCAGCATAGTGGACTTAGGATTTGCCAATGTAGACCAAGAAGGTCAAGAGGGCAAAGATATTATTGATTCTTTAATTCAGAAGGTGAAAAGAGAGAAAGAGAAAAATAAGCAACACAAAGAGCACATTGCTCAGTTGCATGCCTACATCGGAAGGCTGACCAATACTGAAGATACTTCAACTGAACATGCAGTCTCATTGACTGCTATTTCTCAAGAGGAGGTAAATAAACTAGATCTCATGAAACATGAGGCATCTGTGCTACGGAAATGGATGTTATCCACATTGGATAATGTGGAGGAAGTGGTAAAGGCCTCTTTGAAGAGGTGGAATACTCTCAGTGACTCCAGGTCAAGAGTAGATAAATTACAGATGTAGACAGGTAAAAGGTCTTACAAATTGGAAAAAGTACAGGACATCCTGGGAGAAATAAGGAGGATAAATCCTTAGTTGTTTATCAACAAGCAGGTGCTAAACAATAATACTGCATTGTTGATTGATATATGGTATAAGGACATTCAGTTTGAATGTGGAGTACTCATAAGATGCAATAATAAACTAAGAGATATCAGCATGAAGTTGCATGACTTAATGTCTGTTGAGGTAGAAATGTTGGAAACACTGGAAGGAAAAGTGGAGGGGAAAGTAGAAAATCAAGATGAGGAGTTTGCCATCAAAGCTCTACACGGCAACTTCCAATCAGTAGCTGATGATCCACTTGTCCACTTGACAGAAGAAGTCATAGATAAAATAATGAGAATCAAAGTCAAGATGGAGAATTACAATGAGACGCTGCAAAACAGGAAAGATAAACTGGACAGCAGTAGGAACAAATATGAGGCACACAAGCATGCCATCACCAAAGCAAAGACTCAGGATGGCGGAGAAATAGATAAAATTATGCAGTTATATGAGCAGATCCAGAGTAGCATGCAGCCTCATATGCAAAGTCATCATCATCAGGATGATGAAAGTTTAGGAAGTGATGCACATGATGATGAGGCACATGAATTAGATGAGGGAGAATTTGATGCAGCATAAAGTGAATATCAGCATCAGATACTTAGTGAAAATAAGTATTTTCAAATAGTTGCTAGCTGGCAACTTGTGCCATTTTGATAAGGTTGACATAGTCAAAGGGAAATCTTGACCGTAGATATTAATGGACAAATCAAGATCATTGATCTTTTGTAACGGATTCCTCACCTTGTTCTATAAAAGGTGTTGGAATGCCTCTTTTCTATTATTCAAAACTTAATTGAAATCTATTTACTGAAGTATTCAGGGCTTATTTCAAAGCTTTTTGTATACATCTATATCTTGGCATACTTAATGAATGAGAAGACTGTTTGATTACAATTCATAGTAAATCTTGAGTAATCAGTGTGTGAATTCTGGATATATGCTATGATTTGCTGCGTCCCTTGGAGTGCATGTCTACTTGCATATGTTGCTTTCATACAAATTCCTTTGAAGTTAGCATCAACTGTATCTAGCTGTGGAATGTCCTGGTGAACATATGGTTTGGTTTTCTTCTCTTCATGACTATATCTGATGTGCATGTGGTTCAAAAGCTAAAGGTTCAACATTGATTTGAAGCATTTCTTTCAATTTCTTTTAAATTTCAGAGCATTTCATCACCACAATTGCAAATAACTGATAATCTCAAGCAAATAACACAAAATATGTAGATATCCCGTAGATAATAGTATATCTTTAGCATATTTAGAGACAAAGCATGTATAATTGGTAAATATCATGGAAATATTTGAGTACCAATGTATCATTTAATCAAACTACTATATAAAATGACTTCTCTGTGAAGAATCTTTGCAGAAATGATGTCATGATGATGAACTTTACGTAAGGCCCCAAAATGGAAACAACAACACACATCAACCTCTGAGTAATGTCAGACGATTAAGACCTAATCACCAGAGACTTGGGATCATGAATTCTCTGAATTCATCGTATCTTTCAAGATGAATAAAGGTTAATGTGTACTTTTATTCTATGCTTATTTGTGACTAACATCATGACAAACATAAAATGGTGCTAGAAGGAGGGCTTTATCTAAAAGAGGATGCTCATCATCATTATTTTCAGATTTGATGATACAGAGAGTAAGGTAACCCCAGTGCATTCATGAATTTCAAATATTGCTCAAATATTTACTGTAGCAAGCTTGTAAGTGCTCATTCTATGTAAAGTTCCTGAAATTAGCCATAAATATTGCAAGCTTTATAGTAGATCATCATGAATTCACAAATATCAGCCAATGTTAAGTAAATCCGTTCAAACTTTGAAGAGTTTTGGCCTTAGAAGCCTGATATCTTGTGGTAAGAGTCATCCTACCTTGTTATCACCTCATATTTGCATTATCTTTGCAAATATTTCATAAATATCCAGTCAGATCAGTCATCCGAACGCAAATATCACCTCAACCGGTGAAATCTAGCCAATATTTGCAAAGTTCCAGCCAATTTACCTCAAAATCAAGAAATCCTGGCTCACAGGATAAATACCAGGTCTAGACCTAGTGGAATCTTTGAAGAATTGCCTGTTAGAGGTTTCAGACCTATAATTGTAGACATCCATCATACTCCAGGGTCTAGTTCATCAGGAGCTTCACCAGAACCTCCTCCTGTAACTCCTGTTGGTTTGCAAATACCTTTTGGGATATCTGTGACACCTCCTGTTCAACCTCAGGGTGCACCTTTAGTCCAACCTCAACCAGTTATACCTCAGGCTCAACCTCCTCCGGTTGCAATGTCTTTCTTTGCAGCAGAGTCACCTTTGACCTTCAACGCATATCATGAGTTGCCAAAGAAGCTGGATAAACTTTGTCCAAAATATCATCATTATCAAGATGCTGATGATCATATCAGGACATTTAAAGAACCCTACTGTAGGGCTAGAATAGAGCATCAAGATGTTGTATGCAGATTATTTCCTTTTTCCTTAGGAGAAGAGGCTTATAATTGGTTTATTAGTCTTGGTCAAGCTTCTGTTGGTTCATGGGCTATCTTAGAGAAAGCTTTTACTGATAGGTTCAAGGTTCCTATTGATCCATCTATGAATTACCACATGTTTGCTACAATCAAAAGATTCGAGGGTGAACCTATTGCCAATTTTAATGCTTGGTTCCAGAAAATGTTATCCAAGTTAGTTTCCCCATATGTAGTGGCGGATGCTTCTGCTAGGAGTATTTATTACTCAGCTCTAGATCCATTGCCTTCCATGTTCATCAGGAGAACACATCCTAAGATTACTACCTTGATAGGAGCTTTTCAAGAAGCTATCAAGGTGAATCAACAGTTAGTTCCTGCTCCAACACCAAATGTTGCATTCCCTACATTGCCTGCCACGTATCCAACTTATCCCCCACAATATCCTGCATATCCGGCTCAGCAATATTTGGTACAGCAATATCCCAATGGAGTTATGATACCTCCAGCAGTCATGCCTACACCTTTGCAAGTACCTCCATTAAGTATCATGCCACCTCCTAATGGGAATGGCTAGACGTCACAATATCCTGCACAAGCTCAGACACCTCAGGGTGCTGATCTGTCCAACAATAACCATGGATCCTCTTTCTTCAAGCCTCAAACTGAAAATATAGTGGCTAAAGTTCAAGAAGAGAAGGAAGAAATCAAGGAAATCTTTGCTCAGTTAAGAAAACTCACTACAGAGGTCACACATCTCAGAAATCAGAATTTTTATTCTCAGCCTAACCAAAACAGAGGTTATTCCAATGACAGACCAAATTATCCTGACAGGGGATACAATAACAACAGTAATTTCAATAATAGTGGTGGAAGTAACAATAATCCTCCCAGACAGCCTAGAGTATGGAACTCCAGGCCAAATAATGGCTCATTGCCATCACCTTTAGATAATCAGCCACCTGGTGAAGCCATACAGACTACTAGAGTCAATCTTGCTAAGGCAGCCCTCACCAACTGGTGTAGGATCCACAATACAAATGCTCATGCAGAGCTAGACTGTCCACAATTCAGAATTGCTGCTAGTATTTTCTAGACAAAAGTATCTAATACTTCTAGAAATCCACCTCAGGTAGAGGGAAATGAACTTGTCCCTTGTGGATATGACTCTGCATTTGTATTAGAGAGTTACAATGATTACCATCATCAGCGGACTGTGTCATCCCACCAGCATTATTCTCAGGCTTGTGAAGAATCTGCCATGGCCTTTGAGTCAAATTATGTCTTCCCCTTTGAGGATGAGAATGAGCCTTCCATTGAACATGAGGAGGTGCATGCATACCAGCAGCAATATCCTGGTAAGCATAATTATAATTTGAGAAGTAGCTCCAACAGACCTACTGGTCCACTGACGTCATCTCTACCTCCAAATAATTTCAACACACCTCCTGATCCCAAAGCTAGTAATAATCCGGGATTCCCCAAAGTAAATGCACAATATCTGTCACCCTAGAATACAGCATCAAAGGTTGTTGCCTTACCTCATGAGTCTGACAAATTGGTCACATACTTGGCTGATGAAATGAAAAAGAGAAAGATTAGCCTGTCTTTGTCAGAGTTATTGAAAACTCCTGCAATCAAAAAAGCTTTTATGAAGTCACTAGATGATCCTGCTCCTAAAGAGGACATTCATTCTCCAGGTCATCTTAGCAATAAAGATCATGCTGCTAGAGATAATAATATCAAGCCTAAGATGCCAGCTACTATCCAAGCTGCAGAAACCTCACATATGACATTATACAGAGATAAGAGTGAGTCACCACCTTTCCTCCTTACCATAAGGATGTTTGGAAAGAATTTACACAACTGTTTGGTAGATTCGGGTGCATCTACAAATGTGATGCCCTTATCCATATGCAATGCTTTAGGACTACATCCTGCTAAATCCCTAAAGAAGGTGACATAGTTAGATAAGACAGAGGTGAGTGTAGTAGGAGAATTGACTCACATACACATGCAACTAGCATTTGATCCCAGGATCCAGTATTATATTGATATCCAGGTAGTTGACATACCCGATACATATGGGATGTTGCTTAGCAGAGACTGGTCAAAGACTTTGAATGGATATATGTTCACTAACTTCAGTCACATGTGGTTACCTTGGAAAGGTATACCAAACCAGATAAGAATAGATGCTGAACCCAAAATGAAGCACATGATAACCGAGTATAACAAAACGAATGAGATCATGTATGTAAACGTTGAACCGGGAGTTTATGCCATTAGACCACAGACTATCAAGATAGAAGAAATCCTAATGCTTGACTTTCATCATCATCATGATGATGATGATCGTCAAGAGGATGTGCCAGTTGTAGAACCCGATACTGATTTTGAGAATGAAAATGAAAGAAATCGTTTCAGAGACTTTAAGATGCATCTGTCCAAACAGGTAAAACGTTGTCAATTGTTAAATATACCTGCTAATGATATTTTGATTGATGGATGGTGCAGATTACACGATGAAGTGCATTCAGAAAAGACGTGCGAAACATGCTTAGACATGATGATGCTGGAGCAGCATGCAGTAAAGCATCATCATCATATTCAGAGGTAAGTTCTACATCTGGTGATGATGATGATACTGATTCTTGTTTGTCTTCTGCAGGAACCACAGAAAAGGTAATAGATCATGATGAAGATCATGTATAGAGAATAGAAGAGATTCTGGTGTACAATCAGATAAATGTTAAGGAAAAAGAAAAGATCACCCCCGGAAGTGATTGTCTGATGGAGTTAGAATATGAACTATCTGATGAAGACAGAGGCAGTAACCTAACCAGGTTTGAAGAGTTCTTATCAGGAGAAATTAAGAAGATGATAAGACAAAAAAAACATCCACAAGATGCACTAGATGAAGGTTGGTGTAGGTTGCATGAGGCACCTCATTCGGAGACCGCCTGTTCGCTGTGCCTACATATTTTAAAGAAACATATAGAGCTTGATCCAAAAGATCATCCTCCTGATGATGGAAAACAAAAAGAAAAATCAGCTTCTCAGAAAGAAGGAAAGATGAAGTCTAAGAAGGCTGACATTTCTAAGTTAAAATGGATATCAGGTGAAGCAGCTGCCAGAGCTGCAAAGAAAAGAGAAGGTTCAGCCAAGCCTCATGCTGAAGATAAATCTTGATCCTTAGATTTGATGGATCCAAATCCAAACAAGGAGCTGGAGTAGGGATTGATCTCATTGACCCATTAGGAAAATCCTACTTAGCTGCCTATAGATTACAGTTCCCCTGTACTAATAATGTGATAGAGTATGAAGCTCTGATTCATGGGATGCTGTTTACTCTCAAAAAGAAAGTGAAAATTCTGCATGTCTTTGGAAACTCAGAATTAGTTGTCAGACAAGTAAGAGGAATCTACTCTTGCAATTATAAAAGATTGTCAAATTATAGACACAGAGTGTGGGATTTGATTGAAGACTTTGATGCATTTAACATCACCCACATCCCTAGAGAACAGAATCATAGGGCAGATGCACTTGCCCAGGCTGCCAGTACACTGGAGCCACTATCTATATCAGGTTTGAAGAGATTTTTAGTAGAGCTGGTATCTATAGCATCGGTACCTGATAATGTTACCAACCTGCAGGTCTTTGATGATGACCAACACATTCTTGATTTCATCTCTAATAAGGATATATTTGATGCTCAGATCATAGATGAGAACAGTGTGGAAGATCATGTTTGGGAAGAAGATGAAATATTAGAGTTGCCTAGTAATAGGATTCCCAAAGGTATGATAGAATTAGAAAGAGCTTTTGATTTAGATAATATGCTGAAACAGAAGGATCTTCCAAAGGCTGATGGAGGTCAATATTCACAAGTGAATATTGGACAGGATGATGACAAGAGAAATGTCTTGATAGGTAAGGTTTGCACACCAGAAGAGTTAGAAGGAATAACTCAAGCCCTTAAGGACTACATCCATGTAATTGCATGGACTTATGATGAGCTGAAGACCTATGATACATCTGTCATAACTCAAACTATACCTCTCAAGCCAGATGCTAAACCTTTCAGACAGAAGCAAAGGCCAGTCAATGCTTTTCTGGAACCTATAATATTTGAAGAAGTCAAGAAGCTTTTGAATGCCAGGATAATATTTCCTGTGAGGCACTCCACTTGGGTGGCAAATCTAGTGCCAGTTAGAAAGAAGAATGGAGACATCAGGCTATGTGTAGATTTTAGGAATCTAAACAGAGCATCAGAAAAGGATAATTATCCTCTGCCCTCATTAGATGAAGTTCTGTAGATTGTGAATGGAGCCAAAATGATGTCCTTCCTGGATGGCTTTTTAGGATACAACCAAGTGATGGTTGATAAGATTGACAGGCTGAAGACTGCCTTCACCACAAAGTGGGGGATCTTTGCATATAGACGTATGCCATTCAGGCTGATAAATGCAGGAGCAACATTCTAGCGAGCAATGGACATAGCCTTCAGAGGCTTAATTGGAAAGTGTATAGTCATCTATATGGATGACCTCACAGTATTCTCCAAAGAAAGAACAAATCATGTAACAGATCTTAGAAATGTGCTGAAGAAATGTGAAGAGTACGGAATATCCTTGAACCCCAAGAAATGCATATTCAGGGTAACAACAGGCAAATTATTAGGCCACCTGATCACAGAAGATGGAATCATCATTGATCTTGACAAGGTCGAGTCCATCATGAAAATACAACTCCTTGGAAGTAAGAAAGAACTCAAGTCTTACTTTGGGAAGATTAACTTTGTAAGAAAGTTCATCACTGGTTTTGCAGAAATAGTCAGACCACTAAATGCTATGCTGAAAAAAGATGCCAAGATTGAGTGGACAGCAGAAGCTAAAGCTGCTTTTGATGACATAAAGAAAGCCATATTAGATGCTCTTGTCCTCATTAGTCCAGACTACACAAGGGACTTCTACATTTATTCATTTTCCTCAGAGCATACCTCTGCAGCAGTGTTGACTCAAAGGAATGAAGAAAAAGAGGAGAAACCAATAGCCTTCATGAGTTGTCCTTTCAAGGATGCTGAGCTGAGATATGTGGATGTTGAAAGACAAGCACTTGCATTGGTCAGGGCAGTAAAGAAATTCAGGCATTATATACTAAGAAGCAAAGTGATTGCAGTAGTGCCTGATGCAACAGTGAAGATGCTGCTCATGCAGAGTGAGCTTGGTGAGAAAAGAGCCAAGTGGATTACTGTATTATAGGAGTATGACATGGAAATTACACCTATGAAGCTGGTAAGAGGACAGGCTTTGAGCCAGATGATATCTGAAATTGATCCAAACATCACAAGTCAGCAATATGTGATCAATGAGAAGGACAATAAAGAGTGGTATGCAGATATCAGGCACATCCTGATTACTGGGAGATGTCCTCCAAGACTGCAAGCTTCACAAAGAAGAGCCTTGAAGATAAGGTCACAAAGATATATGATGAAGGGAGGAACCCTGTTCAAGAAGAATTATGAAGGAATATACCTGAGATGCTTAGAAAAGCTAGAAGCAAATAAGGTTTTGTCAGAATTACATGACAAGTTCGAAACTGCACATGGATCAGCCTTGGCCACAACACATGCAATCCTCAGAGCAGGATATTATTGGCCCACAGTTTTTAAAGATACAGCTGATCATGTTAAATATTGTCATGTATGTCAGGTTGTTGCCAACAGAGAGAAATATGCTGCACAACCCTTACAGCCAGTGATGGAAGAGCGCCCATTTGCACAGTGGGGCATGGACTTCATAGGACCAATCAATCCTCCATCATCATCAGGCCATAGGTATGTCTTAATAATTACTGACTATTGTACCAGATGGACTGAAGTTGTTAGCAGCAAAACTTGTACTGCAGATGATGTCATTAAATTTCTGGAGAGCAACATTGTTACCAGGTATGGAACTCCTTATGCTTTGGTAAGTGATAATGGTTCTGCCTTCACTTCAACTAAATTGTCAAGTTGGGCTTTTGATCATGGGATCATACTTAAGTTTTCATCCAACTACTATCCCCAAGGGAATGGATTAGCATAGTCCACCAACAAGAATTTGCTGAATATCATAAGAAAATTAATAGAGAAGAATCCTAGGGAATGGAACTCATTTCTGAAATATGCCTTATGGGTAGACAGAACTAGAATGAAAACTGCATTAGGAAACTCACCCTTCCAATTGGTATATGGGGTGGATCCTATCCTCCTTGTAAAGTTGAAAATTCCTACTCTGCAGTTTGCCCAAGAATACCTAGGCATTGATAATAGACAAGAGGTCAGGTTGCTTCAGCTGATGCACCTGGAAGAAAAAAGGAGTCAAGCAATTGACCAATTTGCAAAACATCAGGCTGTTGTCAAACATTGGTTTGACAGGAGAGCCAAAATCAAAGCCTTCAGGATATCTGATTTAGTCCTGATGTGGGATAAAGCCCATGAGAGGAAAGGTGACCATGGCAAATTTGACAGATTATGGATAGGTCCCTTTCAAATTTTTGAGATACTAGGAGACAACACTTATAGGCTTAAGAACCTGACAGGTGAGGATGTCCCATTGCCAGTCAATGGACAATTCCTCAAACATTATTTCCAAGCCTGAGTGACTTCATGACAGTCATGTGTATCATATTGTACATTTGTATAGTTGTTTGTACAGTTTGTTTTGTTTTTGTTTTCTTTGTTTTGTTTGTTGAGACCTTGTTCTGGTTAGTCAAGATGATGCACCTCATCACCACAGAAAATAACTAAATTGTTAGGATTCAAGTGATGAGATCAGATTTAGATATAGGTTATGATTTATTCTAAGAAGTATTCATGATCAGGTCTGTGATAGCTTTTCATCAGGGTGCCTTTTCTTGATCAAAGTGAATCAATCACAATGAAACACTTAAAGGCCTTGGGTTTGTTGAACACACAAGTATAGGTGTTAAGTGAAAAATCTAAAGGGACTCCCTTGCTACCAATACAATCTCCAACCTAAAGCTGCAAGTGACTATACCTTGTACAAATGAGCTGACATGATGATTATCATATTCAAATTTTAAAGAGAAAATTAGAAAAGAAATAAAATTAGGCCATCTAAGTAACTCTACCAGGGCTATAGACACCTGCTGGCAGTGGGGCTCTACTTAGGGAGATTGTATAGATAACCTTGCCAGGGCTATAGACGCCTGCTGGCAGCAAGGCTCTATCCAGGTTGGCTATGAGGGATGATCTCCAACTATGTAGTTTAACACCAGTTACTTATGTTTTCAACTTGCTTTCAAGATGAGGATAATTAATCATTTGCACACACATGATCCTTTGTTAGCATTGTTGTCATGATGAAATTTTATCATCCAGAAGATCATGATGCTTATGCTTAGAAAGAATTAGAATACTATGAATAAATATGATCACATCACTTGAATCGTTGGAATTTGTTTGTTTTCTTTGGTGGCAAGTTGTTTTGTGGTTACACAACACACCCCATTTTGACTTGGCAAAACAGGGACCCAACTTGTTCTTGGCTTTTTGTGCTTTCTGGCAGTTTAGTAAAAGTAAGTCATGCAGATCATCATGCAAGAAAGGCTGGGTAGGTCATCATCATGAGGTCAGTTTATCAAAATTCATATTTCAGTACAGTAACCTCATATTCAGAAAGAGCATCAAATTTCATGCAGGTTTGCCTTTTACATCACCTTGATATTCATTAGGATGTGAAAGTTATGAATGGTCAAAGTGTGAGTCAAACCTGATATTTCCAGGGGGAGGATCATATTTCGTAACATCAGTCATATTTCAGAAGATCACCCCGATCTAATTAATCACTCGATAATTCATGTGATCCAAATATCTGGACGTCAATTTTAGGTGATAGTGGCCTTTACCCGTCAATAGCCTTATGCATTTCGCGAGGATCATATTTTTCAATGTAACCTGATATTTCTTAATATCCTCCTGTCACGAAATATCCCCCTAAGACAATATCCTGATGATGTCATTCAAGTCCGATAAACAAAGAAACAATATGACAATGACATCATCATCACATTTACCTCTCAGCAGGATATTTCATAAACATGATCCTGTTCCCATAATATGACAATGACGTCATGATGCCTTGCCGATACAATATGCGAATATCTAGATGACGTCACCTTGATATTCTGAGAAAGATGACTTCGGTCATCATCATCTTTGAAACATACCCGATATTTTCAAATATCCTCCTAACGTTTAAAGCACGAACTAATGGCGCGAACATCACCCGATATCTAAACATAACCCGATATTTTCAAATATCATCCTGCCATTTAGATATCACCCCGCTCCCGTTGCCACCATTAACAGTAAATGCACGCCGAGGTGGTAGGTATTTCCCGCCGATCATTAAACCCGATGAACCACCTGTGAAATCCTGACTTTCCGTGCAGAAAATCAACGAATAGGATCTAATCTGTCAGGATTTGCCCTAAATTTACCCTAATTGCAAGGTTAAAAGGTAATTCAACCGCCATTTTTACACTTACCTTGTGACAGAATTACTTTTATAGAGCACCAGCTTCCATATCCTCAAACAGGCGATAGTTAGACGAACCGAGCTTATAAACAGGAAGAAGTATGTGATCGTCAGCTAAATTAAAAGCACTTTCAGAAGTCCACTGGTATAAAAGAAATCTGCATAACCAGGTAAGTAATTGAAACCCTCATCATGCTATTTCTGTAATGGTCAGGTATGATGTTGTTAATCTGAGGTTCTGGTTTATGCACCCCCATGATGGGCTTATGCTGAATAAATGTAGTAGGCATGATGAATATTAAAGATAAATTGCTATGTGCATGCATGTGAGAACCCATTGTAAGTCAAGATTTTGTTAATTGCAGGCATCCATGGTTGATAAGAGGTTGGCTAAGTGTGAGGCTGAATTCAGTAAGCCTATGTTTTCATCTCAGAGGGGCATCCTGTTCAAATATGGCGCGATTACAGATACCCATCAGGGGAATACCAATTTGGAGGCCTGGTCAGTTAAGCTAAATGATGAAAAGAACAAAAATCTTGTGCTGGATGCTGTATTTGTATCCGGGATGTGGAATGCTGCTAGTTTCCTGTACTCCATGGAGTCTCCAAAGCTGGTTATCGAGTGTGCCAGGAATTACAATCCAGAGACCCGGCAGGTGATGAAGCATGGGAGGATATATGCAGACCTATCCATCAAGGGTCTCTCCCGGACATTTGGACTACCATTAGGCAGGAAGGTCAACAGTGTGGACCTGAAGAAATCAGAGAGAGAATATGACAATAACAAGAAACAAGCCAGGAAGAATATGTACCAATGGAAGGCTGAGAACAACACATATCTTGCAGCTGCCAAACTTCCTGTGCATTTATTCAAGTATGATTTTAGTGAGGAGTACCAGTACATGATTGCACTATTGAGTAGAGTCACAGGCCAGCCTGATGCTGGTAGTTTTAGGGATTGGAAGATGAAGCAGAAGTAAGAAGAAGAAGATATCAAAGGCTAACATTGAATCAAATCAAAACCTTTGATTGCATCCCCATCCCCCAACAATTGAAGAAAGATGATGGCAGGATAATTACAGATAAGTATGAGCAGAAGAAAATATATAATGATACCATCTCTGCACCTGACCTCACCATACAAGAGGACATATCCTTGGACCCCTTCATTGCCAGGACCATACAGCTAACCCAAGCCTAGGTTGATGAACAGATAGAGGCGTTGAAGAAGAAAGGTGTTGCCATTACTGTGGACAACAAAAAGAAGGGGCAGGATATTCTTGATGGGGAGTATGATGACTTCATAAATGAGAAAAGAAAGTCTAAGGGAGATAGACTCCCTCCACAACAACAACAGAGCAAAAGACCCCCAAGGGGAAAGAAAATAGATAATGAACCCAAAGGGGTTACTATTGAACAGACAGTGTTCATAGCTGAGGAGGCAGCAGCATTAGGATCAGGATCCGCATCACCTCAAAGGACAAGAAAACAAAAGTCCAAGAAAAGAAAGACAACAAAGGTTGGAATTACTGAGACCCATGAAGAGGGTCAATCCTCAAGAAAACCAGATGAAGAGGATATCCTCATGGAGGAGGAGCTAGAGGAAGAAGAGGCTCCTTTGTTATTTAAAAGGAAGCGAAGAGATCCACAGGTGGTGGTGTCTACCCCACCGAAGAGACCAAGAACCTCCATGAGAGGTGAAATAAGACAATCCCCTACATTGTTACAAGGGGCAGGTAGTGAAGTGCATAGGGAACTTCAGCACAATGTCCCACTTCCTACCATCGTCAAGTTCAAGACCGAGCTCGCAGAAGAGCAGATAAAAGAAACCTCCCAGACACATGTAGAAGGTCACATCTCACTGGAGGAGATAATAAATTTGTCTGATGATGAGGTTGTGCAGGAAGTGGCTTCACAAAAGATGGAAACCCTTGCTGCAGGTACACACATGACCCCTCACAAGACTCCAATAGTGCAAACAATACTGGAGGAGATGAAGCAAGTGGAAGCTGAAAAAGAAAAGAGCCCAGAGTAGATAGCCCAAGAAATGGGGTTAGATACACTGATTGCAGGGGTGACAAATCCTGCGGTGATAGATGTAACAGAGAAACAGGATGTGAATCCTGAACATCTAGCAGGATCACCTAAAAAAGGGAAACCTGTAGAAGAAGTGAAGATGGCGGAACCAGAAGGCCATACTTCAGAGATAAGTCAACAGGATACATCAGTGGAACCTGCTATAGTGGAGGTTCAAGAAAAGAAAGCTGATGAGAAAGATGTGGTAGAAGATTATGCTGCCAAAGTTCAGGAAGAAAGTAGCACAGGTGCAGAAGAGATAATGGCTTCAGAACAAACGCCAGCACCTAAAGAGACTTCCCAAGTATCCACGACTGAGAATGTTCCTCAACAAGAAGAAAAGTTGAAAGTGGATGAGGTAATGATAGAAAAGGATCATGATCATCATGATCGACATATAGATACATCACAAGATCCTCCACCTCAGGAAGATGCTCCTCCGGAGAAAGAAGTTCCTCAACGGGAGGATGTGCCACAGGATCAACATCAAAGCGAGCATCATGAAGAAGAATTAAGGAAATCACCTTCTCCATCACATCAGCTGACAGAATCAGGAGATAAAGGTGAACAACATCATGATGATGGAGAGAAATATGATCAGGTACCTCCATGGTTGGAGGAAGAGGTAAATGCAGAGGTAGAATTTGAAATTCAAGAATTTGATGTATCTACCTTATTTACTGAGGACATAATAAAACCTAAGAGGAAGGCCAGAATGACTTCGGCCATCAAAAGAGATCCAACAACTGGGAGAAGGACTGCACAGATTGCAGTACCCACTGTAGAGAAAGAAAAAGGTAAAATTACCTTAGATGAGTTTCAGATCAGTACAGTGGACTTAGGATTTGCCAATGTAGACCAAGAAGGTCAAGAGGGCAAAGATATTATTGATTCTTTAATTCAGAAGGTGAAAAGAGAGAAAGAGAAAAATAAGCAACACAAAGAGCACATTGCTCAGTTGCATGCCTACATAGGAAGGCTGACCAATACTGAAGATACTTCAACTGAACATGCAGTCCCATTGACTGCTATTTCTCAAGAGGAGGTAAATAAACTAGATCTCATGAAACATGAGGCATTTGTACTATGGAAATGGATGTTACCCACATTGGATAATGCAGAGGAAGTGGTAGAGGCCTCTTTGAAGAGGTGGAATACTCTCAGTGACTCCAGGTCAAGAGTAGATAAATTGTAGATGCAGATAGGTAAAAGGTCTTACAAATTGGAAAAAGTACAGGACATCCTGGGAGAAATAAGGAGGATAAATCCTCAGTTGCTTATCAACAAGTAGGTGTTGAACAATAATACTACCTTGTTGATTGATATATGGTATAAGGACATTCAGTTTGAATGTGGAGTACTCAGAAGATGCAATAATAAACTGAGAGATATCAGCATGAAGTTGCATGACTTAATGTCTGTTGAGGTAGAAATGTTGGAAACACTAGAAGGAAAAGTGGAGGGGAAAGTAGAAAATCAAGATGAGGAGTTTGCCATCAAAGCTCTACACGGCAACTTCCAATCAGTAGCTAATGATCCACTTGTCCACTTGACAGAAGAAGTCATAGATAAAATAATGAGAATCAAAGTCAAGATGGAGAATTACAATGAGATGCTGCAAAACAGGAAAGATAAACTGGATAGTGGTAGGAACAAATACGAGGCACACAAGCACGCCATCACCAAAGCAAAGACTCAGGATGGCAGAGAAATAGATAAAATTGTGCAGTTATATGAGCAGATCCGGAGTAGCATGCAGCCCCATATGTGAAGTCATCATCATCAGGATGATGAAAGTTCAGGAAATGATGCACATGATGATGAGGCACATGAATCAGATGAGGGAGAATCTGATGCAGCATAAAGTGAATATCAGCATTGGATACTTAGTGAAAATAAGTATTTTCAGATAGTTGCCAGCTGGCAACTTGTGCCATTTTGATAAGGTTGACATAGTCGAAGGGAAATCTTGACCATAGATATTAATGGACAAATCAAGATCATTGATCTTTTGTAACGGATTCCTCACCTTGTTCTATAAAAGGTGTTGGAATGCCTCTTTTCTATTATTCAAAACTTAATTAAAATCTGTTTGCTGAAGTATTTAGGGCTTATTTCAAAGCTTTTTATATACATCTATATCTTGGCATACTTAATGAATGAGAAGACTGTTTGATTACAACTCATAGTAAATCTTGAGTAATCAGTGTGTGAATTCTGGATATATGCTATGATTTGCTGCGTCCCTTGGAGTGCATGTCTACTTGCATATGTTGCTTTCATACAAGTTCCTTTGAAGTTAGCATCAACTGTATCTAGCTGTGGAATGTCCTGGTGAACATATGGTTTGGTTTTCTTCTCTTCATGACTATATCTGATGTGCATGTGGTTCAAAAGGTAAAGGTTCAACATTGATTTGAAGCATTTCTTTCAATTTCTTTTAAATTTCAGAGCATTTCGTCACCACAATTGCAAATAACTGATAATCTCAAGCAAATAACACAAAATATGCAGATATCCCATAGATAATAGTATATCTTTAGCATATTTAGAGACATAGCATGTATAATTGGTAAATATCATGCAAATATTTGAGTACCACTGCATCATTTAATCAAACTATTATATAAAATGACTTCTCTGTGAAGAATCTTTTCAGAAATGATGTCATGATGATGAAATTTACGTAAGGCCCCAAAATGGAAACAGCAACACACATCAACCTCTGAGTAATGTTAGACGATTAAGACCTAATCACTGGAGACTTGGGATCATGAATTCTCTGAATTCATCGTATCTTTCAAGATGAATAAAGGTTAATGTGTACTTTTATTCTATGCTTGTTTGTGACTAACATCATGACAAACAGATAGGCATCCACCTTGGCCACATGCTCATTATCCTGCATGAAAGGACACTTGTCCAAGCTGCAAATACATCTCTTACATCTATCATACATGCATATTTGACTTTCCCAACATGGAGCACTCCAAGGCTAAAAATAGACTATGACGGATGCTATTACGCATCTTACAACTGTCATAAAAATCTGCGACATGACAATCTTAAATGTTGTAAGAGAATCTGTCATAAAATGCTAAATATAGCATATTCCTCTTACAACATGTCATAGCCCAACTTGGGTGCCCAAAGATGCCTTTCCCTCATGCAAAGATACTCACCGACACTTGTCACTACTTGTCATAGAAATCTTCAAACTTGGCTCTTACGCGTATAGATTCTGTCATATGGAATATCCTCTTCCACATACCACAATATGCCGACACATGGCATATTAGTGCCACCTCAAATGGGATGCCCAAATCCATGTAGGTTTGACTTGACCATCCAAGTCACATTCCAAGTAAGATGACAAGTCACCATGCCACCTCAACTAAGTGACCAAACTGAATGTGCAAGTAAATACAATATTAGGCAATAAATAAATATACAATTAAATAAATAATGCTAGGAATTTGCAAAGGTTGAGACACCTTAATTCCCAACAAGTGTTCCATGCACATGTTTTTTCATTATGTACATTGTAATGTAAAGAGGCCCTTCAATATCTACCATTGCTTTATCATGAGGTGTGAATGTTATTTCAATTTTAGGAGTTCTTTTCAAATAAGGCCTAGGAGAAAACCTAGGATTATTGTTGTATTGAGAAGCCATGTATATGTTTTCAAATGAATGCCAAATCAGATTTTAAAGATTTTCAACACTTATGCAAGAAACAAGTGCAAAAGTATGTATGAATTTGACCTAAAATGCATGATTTTTCAACTTTTTTCAATGCAAATGAGTGAAATAAAAGGTGTTGTAAGGAAATTGATGAGAGGCAGAAAATAATATGCCTAATAACAGTCCAATGATGCAGCAATGTCCTTCACAACATGCCTTTGATACAATTCTATATGCAAAATAAGCCAAATCTAGCGAAAATTCAAGATTTCAAACCCTAGATGTGAAATTTGAATGCAAAAATGTAATATGATGAAACACTACAGTTAGAAATCAGTCCTAAATGAGTGTTTTAAAACATTAGTAAAATTTGAAACAAGATTTTAACTATAAACCCTAGCTAATGCAAAAACTAGGTTATATGAAAAATGCACAATTTCAAGCAATTTTTAACAATTTAAGCATGAAAATGCAATGCAAATGAATAATTAATGATGAATTTCTATAATTTAAATAATATCTCATGAAAATAACAGAAATTGAATGGAATTAAATGCAAATTAATTCAAATTATTTGAAAATGCAAGCCTAAAATGCTAATTTTTTCAAAATTTTCAATTTTTTTTTGTAATTTTTCAAATGCAATAAGATAAATGAATGAAAATATATCACACAACACTCAGCAAGGTGTAAAAATTCCAAAACATGAGTTCACCAAAATGTTTAGGATGTGAAAAGAGGGGTTGAATTGATGTTTTGATGTTTTAGTGTTGGTGGGTTTAGATCCTCCTTTCACAACAAACATTCAAAGACATATCAACTGAGTTGAACCTTAATATGTGCAAGAGGATTCACCTAGAGGTTGGGCTATCACTTGGAACAATGTGGAAAATCATAAATTGCTAACTAATGCCTTAATGTATTCCTCAAATATGTAAGAAACTCTAATTATGCAAAACAGTGATCAAATTGATAGATTCAGACAAATGCTTGTAGACTGAGATAGAAGATAGAGATTAATAAGTGACCATTTTTTGAACTTCAGGATTCAAAATATTCGAGGATAATGCCCCAAGTGCCCAAGTCCAAGGTATTGTTTTCTTCACAGAATGCAAAGTCCTTACGATACTGATGATCACTGTTCCGTCTGTTTCTGTCACGGGATATGCGAAGGACATTGTGACTAGTCCCTGTGTCCAAGGCAAGTTGATCTTTAGGATATCAGGGCTTCTTCAGATGTAGAATATCACTGTCACAAAGATTCCAGTGTTTGAAACTCCAAAGGACATTGCCCTAGGCTTCCACGTCTTGAAAATGCTTCGTTTTGCTTCTTTCTTTTAGATCTTGAATCCTTGTCATCTACAACCTTCCTTTACAACTCCACTCTGCAAAACTTGGTACCTGTAACCTACAATCACAAAGGAGTGTGGTTGGGGGTTGTGGTGTTTAGAGGCTTGCCTCAGTCAAGCCCCGAAGAGATATTCAAGTCTTCCGAACATCGTTGTCAGATAAGAGTGCATATCCTTGCGGGATATAGGCAAAATCCAAATAATAAATGATTCAAACATAAACAAATGTCAGCTCAGAGGTGTAGCTCTCACATAGATGAAGATCCTTCATGCACATGAGAAGATGAAGCTAAATTTGCAATCACAAACACAATAACAATGCTTTGCTCTGCAACAATGAATATCTTGAAATCACAAGTTCGCCAAAAGTTCACAATCATCTTCTAGTTTACAAATGAAAACCTAAACATGCTTATATATGCAACAACACACATTCCCGCCAAGAATTTCATAATTAAAACTTAAGGTGTCAGCATATGGCCTAACAACGATCATACAACCAACACTTAGATTTAGGGCCTGACCCAAAATAGGGCAGGACTAGGGCGCAAGCGCCCAAGTCCTCCCTCCCTATTTTAGGCAAGGCTTAACATTATAGCATCCCCTAGGTCCTATTTACCATAATACTTAGGGGTTTTCTCATCGGGATTCAAAATTAACATGCAATATGATCTAAATGCATTCTAAAGGACTCAGGAGCTAAACCTTAAGACAGACATCACCTAAGGGGACATTTTCTGACATAACAGATATTTTTTATTATTTGTGACAACTAGGCATGCCCATTCCATTGGTGTTTCCCTCAATTTACTAAAATTTACCAATTAATTGCTTTTCACACAAATGCAATATTTCTAAATTCAATTAACTTAACTAAATCAATACTTCCCTTTTTCATTATTCTAGAAGCATCAAATAATTTAAATAAAACCATTTAATTATTTTGCACATACCAAGCAGATGCACAAACATCAATAAATAGGGTCATCAAAGAAAGATGCATTTACATGTCTAGCACTTAGGAGATATAGAATCGTGATTGATTCAAATATTGGTTTCATGGGTTTCAATGTCACATGTCCTATTAATCTACATTGAGTAGGATGGCTTTATGGAATCAAACAATTATACCCACAAAAGTCATAGGGTCACTAACTTGACCACAAGGACTAGGTAAAATGAGATGGTTAAGTGAAATCCATGTTCTCTTCCACATGTTTTTTGGTCAAACAACTGCCATTTTCCTACAACTCAATTAAACATTACATGCGTCTTCCCAATATGTAACAATAACCAAAGTAACTAGGATTGATTAGGATTGACAAACTATAGAAGAAATGGTGGGTGATGGCAAAATTTGTGGCTAAGGCTCTCCACCATGCAGCGTCTGTGTTCTCGACTATTAAAGAATTTGATGATAAGGTCAAAGGTATTGGGGTGGATAGTTTGGGTGACTACAAAGACATGGTTAAATTCATGTCTAAGTATGAGATTTCTGATAATCCCTAGTTGCTCTGTTGGTCTCTAGTTTTTTGTTATTTTTTATTAGTGTACATTTTTTGTTGCTGTTTATGTGTTGTTAATGTTCTGTCTTTGACTCGTTTAAGGTCTGGTTTTACCCTGTGGGCTACTTTGTAAAGGGTTCTGGACCCTCTTCTCCAGCTAAACTAATAAAAAACAATAGCCAAAGTGAATGGTAAAATTACCCAATGTTATAAGATTCACATTTAATAATGACACTTCAAGTAATTCATCTATCTAAATGACATTAGAATACACAATCAAATACTATTTAGTATGATTTAATCATCTATGTATAGGACAAAAAATGGTTGACATAGGTAGGCATTACACCTCATTGGTGCATGTGGCAAAATAGTTAGTTGATAGCATTAAATTACTACCCATGTGCAAAGATGGTAGATATCCATGAAGAGAAGGATTTTATTTAAGGTGGGACATATAGTATTTGCCTATGGCTACACCATAACCTTTAATATGGTCATTAGAAGTCCTCTTTCCTTCGTCAAGACACAATGTTGAAGCTTTTAGGACATCCATCTCTTAATTTAACACTGTAGCAACATAGTTTCTTAAATTTTTTGGCATACTAATTATCTTCTTCAAGGGTATGCATACCAAACCTTAGCTTGTGAATAATCTCATGGTACACCATACTTGAATGTTCTTCCTATTCAATCTTCATTCCAAAATCAAAGTATCTAGTCAAGGGAAGAGGAGCTTTTAGGATAGCAAGAAAGTTTTATGACAATAGGAGGAGGTTTTCATAGTAGATCTACACATTATCCTCTCTTTTGTAGTAAAATTTCACCTTAGGCCATGATGGACTCATGTAGCCCTCTGATAACATCCTTTAAGGAAATCAAGCATGTTTTCTTTTGTCATATAACTCTGCAATCATAACACACATGTAGAAATATCAAATTTTCTCAAAGAAATTTTTATTTTAAATACAGTTTATTTGTAGAAATAGGAACAACATTTCAAACCCTTAGAGTCATCAACATTATCATAAATTCTTGTCACAATATGTTTTTAATTAAATCTTATAATTATCCTTATGTCCAAAAAGATCTTCACTCATACTTAAGACTACAAGGAATTTCAAACTTTAAGACCTAATTCAATGCCAATCAAGTATGTATAACAAACCAACAAATGCAAGAAACAAGTATTAATTCACTTAATCCATTTTAGTGTTTGGATTTCTCCCTTTTTTTATTCATTGTGGCCAAATTTGATGTTGTCATTGGTAACCTCATCAAATTTTCCAATTTACCTCATGGGTACTTTCAAGGATCCTGAAATAGGTGTTCTTTGTGTTCTAAACAAGTCGTATCTATTTTTGTATCCACACCTATAGCCTAGGGTTACATGCCATCATGGTATTTTCCATCATCCTCTTTCTGGTCAGATCAATAAGCTTGTAGATGCAAATTTTATTTTTGGGTTTAACCATAGTTCATCTCAAAGTGGATCATTTTTAGTATGACATTTACACTCTATAACCAAAACCACTTTACCTAATGTATCTCATGTGACATATAGTTCTAAAACAATCTCCAAAGTGAACCCTTTGTTGTCCTCCCAAGATTATTGTCCAATAGTAAAAGTCTTCCTTCTCTACATGATATGTGCATGAACTTGGTGTTCCTTAGTTCTTCATTTTTAGGTAATCCTTTTCTTGGTGTACTATTAGTATCAAAAACATCCCTTGATAATTCCATCACATGTTCCATCTCCATATTGGGCTGCATTCCCTTTGAGATCATCAATTGCCCAAATCCTTGGTCATAATCTAGATCTCATAGGCTTTCCTTCCATATCATGTCACCATGCTAGGATAGAGCACTCACTCATATAAAGAGATGTCTTTCGTGAATGTAAGAGGATGTTTATGTATCAAACTAGTTCACCCTTATGTCATTCATGATAGTAATTGTCCTAATAAGTTTTCATAATCAACATGGACCTACCTCCTATAGCAATATTTTAAAGAAGGAAGTCATGTTCTTCAAATAAGAAATATGGCCAAATCATGTTTCTCTCTCTGATTTATAGGTTTTATTCACTTGGGAAACATTAAAGACATTGCCATGCTAAAATATAATGAAACAAATGATCTTCTCAAATAGATTCACATGTTCCTACAAAGACTTGCTTCATCATCCCATGCTCAAATCTCTTATTCCCACATAGATCCATCTCTTGGTATTGGCAGTGACAATAGTAAGCCCCTTTATAGCGATATCTATAAAATCCATTCACGGGAAAAATTTAGTTTATTTCATATATATATATATTCAAGGACTTTTGAGTTTATTTTTATGTCAAAAAAGAGTCTTGAATGAAACTTGACAAGATCAAGAGGGTCAAAAGTTATAGACTCTAATTCTTTAAGCTTCCAAATGCATCTAAAGTTAATTAAATTTGACCTCTAAGATCTAGGGATCTTTAGGTAGTAGGTGTATTAATTTGAAAAGATCTCCTATGGTTTCATACCTCTATTATCTATCTTCCAACTTGAATCCTTATGTCCTACCCCCATATTCTTTTTCATGATGCTTACATAGTATCACAATATCCACAAAATTATCTTATACCTTTATTATTTTAGAAATTTACTCATGATATCTATGTGCATCTCTCTCCCTAAAGTTTAGCATCATAACCTTCATAATTTATTCTTAAGGGCACCTAACCCTATTTATTAATTGTGATGTTTCATTTTGAAATAATTATTTGGATAATTTAATATTGTATAGAAAAGAAAATTATGCATTGTCTTTAAGTGCTACCTTATTTACATATTTTATAAAGTTTTCTTTAAATTCTATTTTTGAACCAAGAAGTGGTCGTTTCTTATTTTTAAGGAAATTATGTTTTTAGAAATTGGGTGTAGGCATAGAAAGAGTCATATGGAACAGTTTTAAAAAGATGAAGAAATGTATGAAGGAAGGGGAGGAATGCAAAAAGGAGCAATGGCTATAGAATTGAGGAATCTCTGTGGTGTGCACTCTAATCCTTACTAGGATACAAGTACTTCATATGGGTGCTTAATTCTGGTATTGTCTTGACTAGTTATTATGCTTCTCAATTCTTTCTATATGTTTTGGAAATCTGCATATATAACCCTATTGCATGTGAAGATTAGGGTGTGTATGCATTACGTAGTAAGTGCATATTTCATGGTTTGAGACTGTTTTCAAAGGATCTATTTACCCTGTGAATATTTTAGTTTTGGGTGCTTATCTATGTAGGTTCTGCTACACAACATCGAATAAAATTCCCCTTTTTCAGTTATGCTTGATTGAATATGTTTTCTTGCTGTTTGTAGATCATGCATGAATATAGGTGTTGGTGTATCCCAAAAATCCTGCATGAATTTTTGTTCCTCTCAAACATCTAAACAGGGGTGCAATGGGGATTTTCGGCCCTCACTTGTCGATTGCTTTTGCTTGAGAAGTTTTCCTTTTTTCGTTCTACTTTGTAAATATTGCGCAGTTGCAATTTATATATCGATAATTTAAGTTATTATTTACTGCAATGTGATTTGTACCTATGATTGATGCTTAACTAAATAACTTTTTCTTGATTACATCCTGTCATCATGGAATTACATGAGGTTCTTTTCTTTAGATAGGTTATTAAACAGATTACTTGTATTTTTGGTCATCGAATATGCACCTCCCCTTTTGGCTCTACATTTGCCTATTGCTTTTTATTTTACTTTAATCACGCATAGGCTGGAGAACACTAGATTAGGTTATGGAATTCGTCTTAGCACCTCAGAATGAATTTGCCTAAATATTTCTTAAGCCTTTTTAACAAATCTGATCTATGCATTAAAAAAAACATGCACTTGATAGTTCTTACGCCTCTGTTGCAAATCGATTTTGTGCTTTATCCAACAATTCATCTTTCCATAAGAAAGTCTCTTGAGGCATTACGTCAAACAATCTACTTTACTTATCTTTATTACCTTTTTGTTTAAACCTATGATTATACTTCTTAAGGCACTTTGACACAGACAAAGTTTGAGGAATTTGGCTTTACATCTACCTATTATTTTTCTTGAAAGTTTCTAAAAACCATTTTGTATATATTTTGCAATCATTACATTCCATGAGATTGTTAAGGATTAAGATTGTCTAGAAAATGATAGAATGTTTCTAGAGCCTTCCACAAACTAAAACATTTCTGGAGCTGTTCTAGAAAAGAATATTCTAAGATATGTTCTAGAAAAGAACATTCCAAATTTAAGAGTTTTCTAGAAAGTTAGAAGCTCCCAGGCTTCAAAGGTTCTATAGCTATATATATGTGATTGGAGAGAGCTGTTGGGTATAGCCTTTGGATGGTTGCTAGATACAGCATCTGGATAGCTGGTAAACACAGCATCTGGATAGCTGCTAGACATGGTATTTGGATGTAATGAATGTTAGATGAATATAATTTGCCGGGTTATTCAACTATGTTTTGCCCTGCCTCTTTTCTGTTTGCTGTTGTTATGTTTTGCCCTGTCTTTTGGTGTTTATTGGGCCTGTTCTTACAGAGATGACATCTCTTTGAGGCATTCTATCAAACAGTTCATGTGCCTTGTCTATGCCTCCACATTTCACATAGATGTCTACCAAAGCATTTATTCGTTTTCTCTTTTTCCTGCGCTGACAATGGTTTTGAAATTTGGCTTTATACCTATCGATTTCATTGCTTGGAAGTTACTGAAGTCTTTTCAACAAATCCATTTTTGCACCTATCCTGCAATCCTTGAATTCTTTGAGATGCCTTCTCTTGAGGCAATCGGCTTTTCAGTTCGTGTATTTATCTGAGCCACTCTTATATCTTCTTACCTGCTGAAATTGCAATTGTTTTAGCCTTTCAATGATTCTTATGTGTAGACTCTTTGAGACTGCAGATTTGCAATTTAGATTGTTTTATTTAGCATCACCTATGATCTCTATTAGAACTTCGTTCTATTTTAGAATGATGGAAATGGTTCACATCCCTCTCAGCAACATCTTTTGCATTAAAGAGTTAAGTCACTGTCTAATGAAGGAAATAATTCACATCTCTCACTACAATCTCTTCAATACCCTCTGTTTATTTCTTTTGTGAACTTTATGTTGCCTTGTTTGGATAGTTATGCCTCTTTATCCATCTTTGAGTTTGGTTTAAATCATGGACCTTGTATATAATGCTTCCTCTTTTGCTTGATGGTACCTTAATAGAATCCTTCTATGGTAAGAGCCACGGTATTAATGCTTCTTGTAGAGTCAAGTTTATATACTTCTTTGGTCAATTTGCAATATAGATCAATGCATACTATTCTCACTGAGTTGTAGTTTTTTTTATATACCTCTGTTTGCTTTTAAAGGTCAATGAACCTTGTTACTTTTTGGGCCACAATATTGTTTTTCTTTTAGGGTCGATTCATATTAAATTCAGGTAGAATCATATTTGTATTTACTTTAATGTGAATATTCTTTGAGAACTTGTATCTCTTTTAAAAGAGGAGAGTAATTTGTTTAATATTCTAAGGACATCATGGTAATCTTTGGATAAATTAATGTTTAGTTCCTGAGAGATAATTATTAAATGCATGATGTTATGGTATTTAATGTGAGTCTTTTATTATATGCTTATAATGGGTAAGTGCAAGAAGATGGGGGGCCAAAAAGGGGTCTTAAGTGGCCATTTTTTTTGAAATCAGGAAATGTTGGCCTTGGATGAGAAATTGAGCTTAGTTACACTCAAAATTAGGAGATGCAACCAAAACAATATTCGTAGTGCTCCGAGTCTACTTTCTAAACTACTATTTTTTTAAAAAATGGCATAGATTAAGGAGTTCAAAAGAGGGAGCCATAGAAATTGGTGTTGTTTCTGTCAAAAAAACATAACATAGCATGTTTTGTGGCTCCCTCAAAAGGTCAACTTTTTTTTGGTATTTTTAAAATCGCTTCAGTGAGAAATTAGATAATAGCATGTAGTTTTTGCCTGATTTTTCTGATTATTTTTTGATGAATATTTGATTTTTTACTAATTTTCAAAGTGGACACATCCTAAAAAATAGAATTTTGGCCGTGCTACCCCTATAAATTTTGAAAACTAATAGAAAATCATTTTTTTCTTTTTTTAATATGTGTAGAATGGAGTCTAGTTTCTAAATATGTATTTTTTTTTTAAATTTCAATGAATAGTTAATTTACACTGAAAAAAAGACCAAACAGTGGTTTTTGCCTAAAAACAGACACGCAAACAAAAGAAATTAAAGACGAAAGGCTTAACTTTGTTAAAATGTGAAAAAAATCACATCGTCAAATAGCTAAGAGAAACCCTAACATTACCTAGGTGTTCGATTTGTTCGACCTTGAAACATGTGCAAATCTGAGGGTTAGCGCGAACAAAATTATGTGAAATCTTGAAGAATATAGAAAAACACGTCTGTGGATGTTGAAAAGGCACTCCAAGCCTTTGGGTTGGAAATCCAAAGCAAATCCCAAGCCCAAGGCTTGGGATTCCCAAAGCAAAACATAACGCGAGCGTGTTATAACGCGCTCATGTTATTGTTTGCTCTGCATTTTCCCTTTTCCACAAAAGTTTGTGTTGTTTGTCATGTTTTACATAACGCGCTCTTGTTATGTTCCCCTTGAATTTTTTATGTTCAAGGTTATTAATCATGTATGTATGTATGTATGCCTATATGTATGTATGTATAGTGTCAAGGGTAGAGGAGGGTAGAGATGGGAGTGAGCCAAATAGGGGAGGAGAGGGGTGGATAAGGGTTGAGTGTTAAGGTTTAAGGTTGAGGGTTGAGGGTTTAGGGATAGGATTTAGAGTTTACGGATAAGGGATTAGAGTTTAGGACCTTGAGGGATTAGGGTTTAGGGTTGAGGCTTTAGGGATAGTGTTTAGGGTTAAGGGTTGAGGGATTAGGGTTAAGGTAGAGTGTTGAGGGTAGAGGGATTAGGGATAGGGTTTAGGGTTGAAGGTTTAACGATTGAGGGTTGAGGCTTTAGGGTTGAGGGTTAAGGGATTGGGGTTTAAAATATAGTGTTGAGCGTCGAGGGTTTATGGATAGGTTTTAGGGTTTAATTTTTAAGAGTTAAGGGTTGAGGGATAGGGTTTAGGGTTTAGGGATAAGGGATTAGGGTTTAAGGTATAGTGTCAAGGGTTGAGGGTTTAGGAATAGGGATAGTGTTTAGGGTTTAGGGATGACGGATTAGGGTTAAGGGTTGAGGGATTAGGTTTTAGGGTTGATGGATTAGGGTTTAAGGTATAGTGTTGAGGGTTGAGGGTTTAGGGATAGGTTTAGGGTTGACAAATTAGCATTTAATGTCAAGGTTAGGGTTAGAGTGTCGAGGGTAGAGGGATTAGGGATAGGGTTTAGGGTTGAAGGTTTAAGGATTGAGGGTTGAGGCTTTAGGGATGAGGGTTTAAGGCTTAAGATATAGTGTCAAGTGTTGAGGGTGTAGGGATAGGGTTTAAGTTTTAAGGATTAAGGGTTGAGGGATAGGGATTAGGGTTTAAGGTATAGTGTTGAGGGTTGATGGTTTAGGGATAGGGTTTAGGTTTGAGGGATTAGGGTTTAGGGTTGATGAATTAGGGTTTAATGTCGAGAGTTGAGGGTTTAGGGATAAGGTTGATGGTCAAGGGATTAGGGTTAAAGAAGAGTGTCGAAGGTAGAGGGACTAGGGATAGGGTTTAGGGTTTAAGGTTTAAGGATTTAGGGTTGAGGCTTTAGGGATGAGGGTTAAGGGATTAGGGTTTAAGATATAGTGTCGAGTGTCGAGCATGTAGGGATAGGTTTTAGGGTTCAAGTTTTAAGGGTTAAGGGTCGAGGGATCAAAGTTAAGGGTTGAGGGATTAGGGTTTGACGTCGAGGGTATAAGGTTGAGGGATAGAGTTTAGGGTTTAGGGATAAGGGATTAGGGTTTAAGGTATAGTGTCGAGGGTTGAGGGTTTATTGATAGTGTTTAGGGTTGAGGGTTAAGGGATTAGGTTTTAGGGTTGATGGATTAGGGTTTAAGGTATAGTGTTGAGGGTTGAGGGTTTAGGGATAAGGTTTAGGGTTGACGGATTAGGGTTTAGGGTTGACGGATTAGCGTTTAATGTCGAGGTTAGGGTTAGAGTGTCAAGGGTAGAGGGATTAGGGATAGGGTTTAGGGTTGAAGGTTTAAGGATTGAGGGTTGAGGCTTTAGAGATGAGGGTTTAAGGCTTAAGATATAGTGTCAAGTGTTGAGGGTGCAGGGATAGGGTTTAAGTTTTAAGGGTTAAGGGTTGAGGGATAGGGATTAGGATTTAAGATTTAGTATCGAGCTCATTGAGGGTTTAGGAATAGGGATAGTGTTTAGGGTTTAAGGATAGGGTTTAGGGTTAAGGGATTAGAGTTAAGGGTTGAGGGATTAGGATTTGACATTGAGGGTTGAGGCTCGAGGCTTTAGGGTTTAGGGTTTAGGGATAGGGTTGAGGGTCGAGGGATCAGAATTAAGGGTTGAGGGATTAGGGTTTGATGTTGAGGGTTGAGTACATTGAGGTTCGAGGGTTGAGGGATTAGGGTTAAAGTAGAGTGTCAAGGGTATAAGGATTAGGGATAGGGCTAGAGGGTTTAGGGATAAGGGATTAGGGTTTAAGGTATAGTATCGAGCCCATTGAACGTTTAGGAATAGGGATAGTGTTTCGGGTTTAGGGATAAGAGATTAGAGTTGAGGGATGACAGATTAGGGTTGAGGGTTAAGGGTTGAGGGATAAGGCTTTAGGGATAAGGTTTAGGGTTGAGGGTTAAGGGATTAGGGTTTAAGGTAGAGTGTTGAGGGTTTAGGGATAGGGTTTAGGGTTGAGGGATTAGAGTGAAGGGTTGAGGGATTAGGATTTGACATTGAGGGTTGAGGCTTGAGGCTTTAGGGTTTAGGGTTTAGGGATAGGGTTGAGGGTCGAGGGATTAGAGTTAAGGGTTGAGGGATTAGGGTTTGACGTTGAGGGTTGAGGGTTGAGGTTTGAGGGTCGAGGGTTTAGGGATAGGGTTGAGGGTCGAGGGATTAGGGTTAAAGTAGAGTGTCAAGGGTATAAGGATTAGGGATAGGGTTGGAGGGTTTAGGGATAAGGGATTAGGGCTTAAGGTATAGTATCGAGCTTGTTGAGGGTTTAGGAATAGGGATAGTGTTTAGGGTTTAGGGATAAGAGATTAGAGTTGAGGGATGATGGATTAGGGTTGAGGGTTAAGGGTTGAGGGATAAGGGTTTAGGGATAAGGTTTAGGGTTAAGGGTTGAGGGATTAGGGTTTAAGGTATAGTGTTGAGGGTTTAGGGATAGGGTTTAGGGTTGAAGGATTAGAGTGAAGGGTTGAGGGATTAGGATTTGATGTTGAGGGTTGAGGCTTTAGGGTTTAGGGTTTAGGGATAGGGTTGAGGGTCGAGGGATTAGAGTTAAGGGTTGAGGGATTAGGGTTTGACATTAAGGGTTGAGGTTCGAGGGTCGAGGGTTTAGGGATAGGGTTGAGGGTCAAGCGATTAGGGTTAAAGTAGAGTGTCGAGGGTATAAGGATTAGGGATAGGGTTGGAGGTTTTAGGGATAAGGGATTAGGGTTTAAGGTATAGTATCAAGCCCATTGATGGTTTAGGAATAGGGATAGTGTTTAGGGTTTAGGGATAAGAGATTAGAGTTGAGGGATTAGAGTTAAGGGTTAAGGGATTAGGATTTGATGTTGAGGGTTGAGGGTCGAGGCTTTAGGGTTTAGGGTTTAGGGATAGGGTTGAGGGTTGAGGGATCAAAATTAAGGGTTGAGGGATTAGGGTTTGATGTTGAGGGTTGAGTACATTGAGGTTCGAGGGTTGAGGGATTAGGGTTAAAGTAGAGTGTCGAGGGTATAAGGATTAGGGATAGGGTTGGAGGGTTTAGGGATAAGGGATTAGGGTTTAAGGTATAGTATTAAGCCCGTTGAGGGTTTAGGAATAGGGATAGTGTTTAGGGTTTAGGGATGAGGGATTAGGGTTTAGGGATAAGGTTTAGGGTTGAGGTAGACAAGGAGTGCTGAGAGACATAGAGAAGGGAGAGGTAGAGAGGTGAGGGGGAGAGATAAGTGAGATATGGAACATGAGATAATGGAACTAGAGGTGAGATATTGTAAAGGTGCTATCAAAGGTGAGGTGAGATAGGCACAAATATTTATGGATCAATCTATAGCAAGACAAAATGCAAGCGCATTATAACGCGCTCACATTTTGTCCTTCTATAGATTGATCCATAAATATTTGTGCCTGTCGAAGGTGAGATAGGCACAAATATTTATGGATCAATCTATAGCAGGACAAAACGTGAGCACGTTATAATGCATTGGCATTTTGTCCTTCTATAGAAATGGTAAAAAAGTGGTGACCCCCATGTTCCAGGCCCACATGCTCTGTTTTCATGCTGATTATGCACGTGCTCCGATAAAAAAGAAGTGCTTTCATGTTGTTGGGAAGTTCACATGCACATTTTACACATTCTACCACCTTTGCATGATCTTTCCACCACCTTTTCTGCTTTGCCAACTTGAGAAGGAGCAAATAACATAGTTTTCACACCAAGTTTGATATATATCTATTCAATTTTCAATTTTTGTAGTGTTGCAATGTTAATTGTGATTCAATTTTAGGAGTTTAACATTATAGATTGGTTAATAGTATTGTTGTTAGTAATTATATTTGAGTGTTATTCAATTTAACATTGAAAAGGAAGCAAGTGGTGAAAAACTCAAATTGTTGAGGAGTTTGATGCAAGAAGAAAAAAACACTACATAATTAGGTACTCTCTCCATTCGAATCTTCATTTTTTAGGAATGTCAAGTCTTTACATGCATGTTCTTTATATTTTCCTTAATTCTATTTGAATTACTTTATCATGCTTTATCATACATGTTTAAAATAGACACATTCCCAATCAAGAAAGCAGCCTACAATCTCACATGATGCCATGTATATTTTCTACACTTGGGCTCTTTAATAATTATGTGTAATAAACAGACCTTAACAGACCTTCACATAATGATTTGTATGCACATATCTTGGGCTAGGACATTCCTTATGCACCTATTCATGATGATTTGTACATGCACATGACACAACAATTGTTGTCTATTCCTTCACAAGCCACCCAAATCCTAGTATCCCTAGTACCAACAAAACACCTTCTCAATTCCAAATCCTAGTGGTCCTAGTAACAACAAACATGTCAAATTGGGTCTGCCTCAACCTTTTCAAGCATGAAGTCCCATGTACTCTTTTCATGGCTGTAATAATTTTCTTTGAATGCTTTGTACCTATTTTGGTTGAGTGACATTTACTCTTTTACATGATGATTGTATGTACATTTACTATGAAGGGTTGAATGGCATATATTTTAGTTATTTGTATGGATTCATTTCTTAGGAACTAATATTGGTCTCTTTATCATACTACAGACAAATTCTCTATCATGCCGAGGAAACGATCAAGAATTAAACCAACACAGGAAGAGATAGAAGCTAAGAATGCAAAGAAAGCAGTGGTTATGAGGGAACTTCATGAGAAGAGGAAATTGGACACGATAAATGAAGACATGACAATTGAAGAGGAACCACAACCATCACAAAGAGATATGGTATTAGCAGCACAAAGAGAACAAATGCAAAAACTTTGTGCTACGAGAGATTTGAATACCATAGTTGGAGACACGTCCTCTACCGCAAGTCAACATGTAGGGACACCATCTACCACATCTCAAGTTGAGAGTACATCATCACCCACATGTGATGAAGGAGGTACGCCATCATTCCCACCTCAACCTCAAGGTACGCCATCTATTCCATCTTCGATCAAAGGTATGCCATAAAGCCCATCTCATATAAATATTTATGAAATTCCTAATGTTGAGATGAATTTATCTAACTTAACACCATCTAGAATTTTGCATAGAAAGCCAAAGTATTTGATTGATATTGATGAGAATATTTTTCAGCCAATGGAAGGTAAGATTCCAAAACACACTTGTAGAAGATATGCTCATAAGATTTGGAGATTGTTCTTTGAAAAGTTAAATGAGACTGCAAGATGTCAACTATTCTTTGAAATGATGCGAAGTATAAAGTATAGGTCCATCATGAAGATTCTCGGGTTGACAATATTAGAGGCTTCAAGTGAAAAATCTATTGTCAAGAATCTAATGAGTACATATGAGAGTGTGGGTAACAAGAGATAGTAATGCAACACGGCGTGTGATTATATTGACTATAGTAAGTAGTCAAACGAGGAAAGCTTGTCTCATTAGAAAGACGAGTCAAGAATTGAGAATTAATAGGAAAACTTTATCAAGAGCCGTTAGAAGATGACAAAGAATTAAGGACACTAATGCCAATGAATTATGGGCGTTCTCGGGGAGACTACCACAAAAAGATAAACCAATTGTTGAAGCATTGAGATCACTAATTGAAGACTTTTGGAAGAATTACACAAGGGTATCTCTGAATCAAAGGGATGTGGTAAGAAGGAGAATCGGTAGTCAGAACTATGAGCCACATCCAAAGCATTTTTTGGATGAGACTCAAACATAGTTTTATGGTAAATTTCTAGAGAAGTATCCTCAAATTAAAATTTGTCAAAGATATTTTGAAATGCTAAAATGTTTCTATGTCAAGATAAATCACACATGCACTACTTGTTGTTGTAGATTACATATTGATTTTCTAACCATTTTGATGTTTATAGGTCTATATGTTTAGATATGCATACTACTAATGATTTGCAGGGTTGTGCCATACATGCCCCACCAACATCTTCAAGAGACTTCATATCAAGAGTTTTATGTGAAAGAGAGGAAGGTCAAATATTCTACAAGAAATTATGCTTGGATGGCACATGTCATCGTTGCAATGGCTTGCAACATTTGCCAATATGTGAACATATGGAAAGAACACATGCGGTTGGAAATGAACTAGTAGAGTTTGGCAAGTATAAAATAGTGGCATACAATACAAAAGATGGTAAAGAAGCAAAGAGGTGTGAATTGGTTATTGAAAAAATTTCAGTGTATCATTTTATGCCTATATTTCATGATAGCATCGTGTATGAGTATGCAAGACATGCCCATAGAGCTCGATGGTTGGACTTGCAATTCAAGTTATGCAAGGACACATTTTCGGTTGGTAGCATTGTTTCAGTCGTCAACTTTGCAGAGAACTATAGTCTACAGCCACAGCGTGAGGTGCAATCACAATATTACAACTCCACATAGGTTTCTATATTTGTGCACATTATATTCATCCATGTGAATGATAGTATAGATGATGACAGAAAGATCATAAGGGAGTATAATTTCTATATTAGTGATGATCGCACGCATTCTACGGAGTTCATGCAAGGTTGCTTTTAGGTGTTCTACAATGATTTGGCTAGAAAGGGCATATCGTTTAGTCAGCATATCATATGGTCAAATAACTGTGCATCACAATTCAAGAACTCACAAAATTTCTATTGGCTGAGCAGGAGGCATAATTTTACAAGTATTTAGCATATGTGGAACTTTTGTGAGGTCGGGCATGGAAAGGGGAAGCATGATGGTGCAGGAGCATGTATCAAAATAGCCATAGCACGAGAAGAGTTAAAGTATAAAGACAATGCAAAGTTGACAGATGCAAAATTGATTGTTGAGTGGTGTAATGCTTCCATGGGTCCAAGTAATGAAGGTAAGTCTTCAGTTCGTAGATTTTTTTGGTTGATAGATGATACTAACATTGCACCATATGAGGACTGTTGTACACTGACAGGATCAAATGAGATACACTCTTTCAAAAGCTCAATTGCAGGTTCATGGAGTATCCATATGCAAAAGATGACATGCTTTTGTTCTTCCTGTACAATTCAAGCCTGGGATGAGTGCGAGTCAAAGGAGTGGGTTGACGAATGCAAGTTAAGTTATCTTAGCCCACTTGACATGTATCGACCCCTGATGGCACTGGAACTAACACAGATGGAATCATTAGTTGACTTTGACCACATATCAAATCTAATTCAACCAGGTAATATATCTATTTGCATAGTTTTTGAAATTCCTAATGTCATCTTACTTTGTAGTGTTTTTGTAATGTTGACTAATTTCATCTAATTTGCTACACATATCAATGTAGGGCACGTATATGCAGTTATTGCAGATAAAGATAATGAAGAGGGAACATATTATTACTTATGTCATTGTGTTGAGGCCAAAAAGAAATTGGAGGCCCCAGTTAAAGATGGAGAAAACATCGAATACCCTATAGGCTCAGTGGTTATTACTGGAACATGGCTTAGAAGGTACCCACATAAGAGTGTTACTGTTTGGCTGTTTCAGGACTTTGACATGCATCAGAAGATTCTTCATTACTCGAACCTTGTTGTGGCATCCAAGGTTCATTTGATATAGTATCGGGGTAGACCTTTGAACAAAATCTTGTGGAAGGTGCGTGAATCTGACCATGAAGCAATACTTGACACAATAAAGAGTAGAGCAGACCCGGATGGTTCATTGGATTAATTTGTAAGTATTCACATTGATTTTGTAAAGTCATGTTACATTGAGTTGTAAGTATGCACATTAATTTGTAAGGTTTGTCTTTTTTTTATTTCCTACTACACTTTTACACATACACACATTTTTACATCATGTTATGCTTCATGGGGTTAGACCTAGGTTGTCATGCCTCCAAGAGGGGTCAAATAATAAAATTTTGTTTTGATTGAGTCAATTGTATGTAATAAGGTCTTCTACGACCATTTCATTTCTTTTTAAGTCACTTTGAGTCATTTGGGGTCAGTTTGAGTCTTTGAGTCCTGTTGCAAAAAAATGTCAATGTTGTCAAGTTGCACAAAGCAACTTTTGCATTTTTGGTGTCCTGCTCTGGATGCGACCAAACTAACAGTTCCAACGCATCTGGATGGGTACGTTTAGGCTAGGCATGGTCATGTTTTCCACCCAAACATGTCGAAACAGTCTGAGCTACATTGTACCGATGATATCCTTGAAGAGTCCAAAGTGCAAAAAGGCAACAATCTTTGACGAGATGTTACTCGAAAACCATGTCACTTAGAAACATTCTGTCTAAGGAAAAATGATCATGTAGAGTACCTCTACAATAACCTCTCTCAGTTTTTTATATCTCTAAGGCATTTGCCCATGGTGAAAGGTTTTTTGCTGCCCCAAAAATTGTTAGAAGGAGACAGTGTAAAGTTGCAAAGGAGTGTAACTTTTGTCCTGCTCCTGATGCGACCAAACTGACTATTCCAACACGTCCAGATGGGTACATTTACACTAGGCATGGTCCTATTTTTCACCCAAACATGTCAAAACAGTCAGAGGTACATTGTACGGATGATATCCTTGAAGAGTCCAAAGTGTAAAAATGCAGCAATATTTGACGAGATGTTACTCAAAAATTGTGTCACTTAGAAACATTCCGTCTAAGGTAACATGATCATGTAGAGTGCCTCTACAATAACCTCTCTCAATTTTTTATATCTCTGAGGCATTTTCCCGTGGTGAAAGGTTTTCTGCTGCCTCAAAAATTGTCAGGAGGTAGTGTAAATTTGCAAAGGGGTGTAACTTTCATCCTGCTCCTGATGCGACCAAACTGACTATTCCAACGCATTTGGATGGGTACATTTACACTAGGCATGGTCTTTTTTTTCATCCAAACATGTAAAAACAGTCCGAGCTACATTGTGCCGACGATATCCTTGAAGAGTCCAAAGTGCAAAAAGGCAGCAATCTTTGATGAGATGTTACTAAAAAACCGTGTCACTTAGAAACATTTCGTCTGAGACAACACGATCATGTAGAGTGCCTCTACAATAAAATCTTTTGATTTTTTATATCTCTGAGACATTTGCCCATGGTGAAAGGTTTTCTGCTGCCCCAAAAATCGTCAGAAGGAGGCAGTGTAAAGTTGCAAAGGGGTGTAACTTTTGTCCTGCTCCTGATGCGACCAAACTGATAGTTCTAACGCATCTGTATGGGTACGTTTAGGCTAGGAATGGTCTTGTCTTTCACCCAAACATGTCGAAACAGTCCGAGCTACATTGTACCGATGATATCCCTGAAGAGTCCAAAGTGCAAAAAGGCAACAATCTTTGACGAGATGTTACTCGAAAATTGTGTCACTTAGAAACATTTTGTTTGAGGCAACACGATCACATAGAGTGCCTCTACAATAACTTCTCTCAGTTGTTTATATCTCTGAGGCATTTGCCCGTGGTGAAAGGTTTTCTGCTGCCCCAAAAATTGACAGAAGGAGGTAGTGTAAAGCTGCAATGGGGTGTAACTTTCGTCCTGCTCCTAATGCGACCAAACTGATAGTTCCAACACATCCAGATGGGTATGTTTAGGCTAGGCATGGTCCTTTTTTTACCCAAACATGTCGAAACAGTTCGAGTACATTATACCGACGATATCCTTGAAGAGTCCAAAGTGCAAAAAGGCAGCAATCTTTGACGAGCTGTTACTCGAAAACCGTGTCACTTAGAAACATTCCGTGTGAGGCAAAATGATCATGTAGATTGCCTCTACAATAACCTCTCTCAGTTTTTATATCTTTGAGGCATTTGCCCGTGGTGAAAGACTTTCTGTTGCCCCAAAAATCGTCAGAAGGAGGCACTGTAAAGTTGCAAAGGGGTGTAACTTTCATCCTGCTCCACAGCACAAGTTTTAAGTTGATTTCCTCCAAGGCGCCAATGTGAGGTTGTTTTGATGGCAAAGGGCGCCTTGATTCACGATGTTGAATCTCCTTCCTCCTAGGCGCCAAAATGGATAGTTTAGACAAGAAAAGGTGTCGTAGTATACTTAGCTCATTTCTTGGCAATTTGATGGCTTCAATCACTTGTCCAAACCTATAGGAGACCATTTTACACTTAGGCACTAGATCTTAGGATTTAGAACATCTTCCTTCAAGGCACCAAAATGAGGTTATTTAGACACAAAAGTGCGCCTCCATACAAGATGCTTATTCTCCTTCCACTTATGCGCTCATTCATAATGATCCAAGTGACAATAGGCGCCTAGACTTCCTTTGGTAAGATTTAGTCATTTTGAAGGTTCTAACACTAGGCGCTACAGTTGGAAGTGATTTGAAGTTCATTTTCCTGTAAGTGCCCAAAATGGATGGTGGAGACAAGAAAGGGTGCCTAGGCTTCTTTTGACAATTTTCAAAGTCTTCCTAAGTTATATTATGTTATATTGACCCTTAGGTGCAAATGGATGATCTAGGATGACTCTAGGGGCATATCCAAGGTGATATCTTTCTAGGTGCAATCTTCACTAAGTTTAGACTTCACTTTACATTAAGGCGCCAAAATGGATAGTTTAGAGAGAGGCAAAAATGCACCTAGAGGTATGATGCTCAGTTTGATGTGTTTGATCAACTTTGATAATCAAGATGAATTGCCTCCCTTAAGGCGCCCTCCTTTATACTTTGAAACATCCTTTCAATATCAAGGCACAATTTTGAGGTTGTTTGGATGATGAAAGGCGCCTTGAGTTCTAGGCAGAGTTTTGAGGTTGTGTAAGTAGAGAAATGCGCCTAAGGTCTTAAAGCAAATTTGAGCCTAAAACTAAAAAATCCTCGAGGTATGACTTATGGAAGCCTATAGCCCCAATGTTATGTTGCATACTAAAATTAGGTAAGACTCAATGTAATCTCATAACCTCGCCTTATATGCAAGAGGAATTACATTTAATAACCACAATGGTCATCAGGTGCTCATAAGCATATGATTTTGACTATCTTATTCAAAACAACAAACATATTCTTTGCATCCCAATATGGTATAATAAAAAGAAATTAAGAAATATTTTCAATTGACCAACTCATAAAGAATATGGATCAGCATACTCATTTGAATATTTTCAATTGAGCAACTCATAAAGAATATTAATATTTTCTATTCAACATGATGATTCATTTTTTTTTAAATACAACTTTTATCTTTTTGTTCCAAAATGAGGTTTAGGTGATACTTGAATAACAATAGCTAGCTTATTGGATCAACAAACATCCTATGTAATACAATTGGACTTTAAATATTTGAAGTAGCCATCTACAAATATCCATTCAAATGTGGATTTATAATGCAAGTATGGACGCCATCAATAAAAAAGATTTGTATTAACCAAATATCCATATAGGCATACATCAATATATGTCGATATAAGTATAACATATATACAAAATAGCCATATAGGCTTACAAGAATGTCATATAGGCATACAATGTCAACTATATGCAGTACAAAATATATATCCACAAATACCATATAGGCATACAACAAAGGAACACAATAAAAAGTCATTCCCCTCTGGCTGGTGAAAAGAATAGATCACGGGCAGCTTTTGATCTTCTAGGGGATGGAGACGCGCATGTGGGTGGTCTACTACGAACCCAAGGGCTGCTCCTCCTATTTAGTTCTTCCTGCATCTTTAGTTGTTACAATAAAAAGTATAGACATTAATATATAGAAATTACATGTTATAAAAAATGAAACATTTAACAAAATAATCACTTTCCGCTACCATAGAATCTGTCTCCTCACTTGCCTCAGTAGCAGGAATAGGCCATGGTGATGTCATGTCCTATAGAAACCATCCAGATAGAAATTAAGCTTCAAATCAATAATCTTTTGATTTTTCAAAAATAAACAACTATAACAATGAATGTCAATTGAAATTTACTAATCTGCCTCATACCCCTGTCAATGCCATGGAGCTATGAATCACAGAGGTCACACCATGCTCCATTGCCCTATGAACATCGGGAGGTGTCTCCACGGCCTGCATCATCTGGAAATAAAACAACATTATTCAATTATGAAAACTATAATAGTGATGCAAATCATGGCTCCTAACATACACACATGTTTATCTAAACATGGAAGTACACACAATAAAGCACATAAGTCACATACAAAAATCTAGTAAGTACAATTCATTCATTAAACTATTTATTTTATTACCTCCGTTAAGCTTTGAAGTCCACCACCCCTGGCAGGTGTTGCCATGAAATCTCTAATATTAACCTATTCAATATCCAAAATCAGATATTAGAATACCATTCATATAACGATGCTATTCACATGTAATATTTATAATTGTTTACTAGTTACATACCCTGACAGTAGATGATCTAGTGTAATATGCAGGTGGAGAACCACTGAAAATTGCATCAACACTATGACCCTGAAATTTTATTAAAATTATCAAACTAAATTAGTTAATCTTGCATTTCAAAAATAAAATTTAATAAATTAAATTCAATAAACTTGCTAATATTTACCTGAGTATCAAGGCTGAAAGTCTCACTCATGAGGGTATCTGTCATCACCATCTGCTCAGCTGCAGATGTAGCCTATGCACCTACATCCTGACTATCCATGGGGTCATAACCATAGGCTGACCCGCAAGTCTGACAAGCATGGGGTGGGACCCTACTCCTCGCACTATCTCCCAACCCACTCTGTGCTGTAGGACTGGCATGCTCTATGATGCTCTGGGTCAAGGCATTAATGGACTGAAGTGTATCGACCTCAACACTCTCCTTCACAATGGAAGGGATAGAAACATGCTCATGGGCTAGTCTGCTAATTACTCATCTCACTGCCCGCTGTGGGTCAACACGTGCCCCTGGTCTATCTTGTGCTGACCCCCCACCTCTACTCTAGAAGTCCCGCATATCAAGATAGTTTGACGCTTTATTGAGGACAAACTCGCAGTAGAGTTTCCTCAAAAAGTATTGTGGGACCTCATTATTATTGCATGGAGGATGGTCAAAAACCATCCACCACCTCTGCCCAAAATTGTCCCTTATCACTTGGTTGTTGCACCAATGGATAGGGAACCTCTTGCATGTAATGGGTGGAGGTTGATTTGTTTGTGGGTTTGTGAAAATCAAACACAAGTCTAATTTTGTAATTTGTAATTTTTTCACATCTTGGTATGACAGCTTGTCTGCATACTAGTCTCTAAACTCTCTCCTTTTATCCATTCAACTAGATATTTGCTTGCTAATTGAACCTACATTTGATAACATAGATTCAAGAGATTCAGCAAGCATGGACCTATGCAAGGTTGAAGTGGAAGGATCTTTCAACCTTGCAATTATATCTTCAATTTCTTTTTTGTTGTTTTCAATTTGCCCCATCATATTTTCTTGTGTTCTAGGGGCATGTTGAGGAATGGATGGAGGAGGTTGTTGTTCTGCAGGTATTTCCTCCTCAGGATTTTGTGGATTTTGAGGAGGAGGAGGAGGAGGTGCATTAACATTTCCTGACAATTAACAAAATATACATCAAAAATCAACTCAAACCTACCTATTTAGAAATAAATTCAAACAAAAAAAAAAAAAAACTCACTCCTTTGGCATGCTCGACATCGTGGCGGCATTTTGGCGACTAATCGATAAGGTTTTGGTGTTGAATTGACTTTTCCAAAACACGAGTGCGCTTCATAAGGTTTGTAGGCCACGGGGATAGAGGAGAAAAAAGAAATGAAATGAGATGAAAATCTTTTTTTATAAATTTATAATAGGTCATAACGCACTCGCCTTATAATGCGAGCACATTATGGTTTGGTTTTGATGAGCCTTAGGCTCGTCATTACCAAACCATAACGTGAGCGCGTTATAATGTGCTCGCGTTATGAATTAATTTTTTTTGAAATCAATTTGGCCACTTTTTGGCCCCCCATCTTTTTGCACTTACCCTAGTTAATAAGGATAAATATTTAATGAATGATTTGTCTCTCTATTTACTTTTTACTTAGTCAAGGTAAATAGGGGTGTCTACTTTATGGGAAAGTAGTTTTGAGTTATTAAGAAATAATATTAGATATTGATTCATAAGCTATCTAAAGCTTCTTGTGGAGGAAAATGGTTAGATTGTTTGGCATAGTTGTAACCTCCTTTTAGTAACCCCTTGGGCTCATTGCATTTAATGTTCTCTTGTTAATATAATGGTTCCAATGATTGAATTAGGTGATAGTCTATGTTTTCTAAGTATTTTATATAGATTCTATTGCTTTTGAAATGATTGATTTCTTTTGATTAGAAAATGGAATAATGTTTTATTGCTTGAGTAACTTCTTATGATATTTTTGTTTAGGATCAAATTCTCTAGTTATTAGATTATCATTGGAGACTATATCCTTTAGTGTTTTGAAATCTAAAAGTTATAATCATTTAGTATGAATAATTCTTACTCATTAGAATAACTTAAGTCTTGATCATAGTAATCTATCTTATTGAATGATCAGTGATGTTCTTTGGAGATAGATTAAAAGTTAGAAAATATTTAAGCAATTTCCTTTAGATGATGTAATCTATCTTAGACCTTCTTATTTATTAATTTTATTATGTCAAAGTATTAGTTAGATAAGTTCCATGGAGGGAATAATAGAATTATGTTAATCAATTTGTATTACACTATGCTTAGCAAGGAGGAACTATGGAATTATGATTAGGACTTTATGCTTTTCACCTAAGACATAAACAATACGGTTAGTAATCTTGTAGGAATTTGTTCAATACCTTTAAAAAGTTATAAATTTTGGATCATCTTTTAGATTTAATTTATAATTATGGTCAAAATATGACTTTAGGATACTTGTTGTAATTATGGTCAATCTATTTATTTTATGATCTCAACTTGAGAGAGTTTTCTCTAAGTCGATTTGCTTTGTCTCGATTTAATGGGTGGTAATAGTCATCTTGTTAAGAATGAGTAGAGTTAAGTATTAATGTATTTCTAGTATTTTGTTACTTAGGTTTCAATCAATATATTAGTGTGTTTATGATCTTGACAAAGAATCGAAAGTGTATCTTTAGCCTTCATCTAAGCTTTAAATTTAACTTTAATAAAAGAGCTAGGCTTATTATATTTTTTAAGTTAGATTGCATAGAGAATTACAATTCATAAACCATTTATTCCTCTTATTTTGTGTAAAGTGTTAATGATATTTTCTAAAATATATGCTCAGTACATAATATTATGATGTTTTGGTATTATTATTAAGTAACTCTTTTATTTTGGAACCTTCTAATTGAACTTTTGTCAAGATTAGACATTCTGTCGTATATTCACAGTATATGTAAAGAATAAAATGTCTTTCTAATCTTTTCTTACTTGCATGTTTAGTTAAACATAGTAGAGATTTGTATACTAGTCTGGAAAAGATCATTAAAGACTATAAGAATGTTGTGAGATAGGTAAACCTTAATCTTCTATTATCTTCGAGGATGTATCGAAATGTGAATGTGCATCTAAGATGGAGAAGATGTTGAAAACACATGAATAACATTTTTAAAGTTTTGAATTTTTATGATACTATCTTATGGATTCATGTCCTGAACTATGAAGTCTCTGCACTACACATACGTAGGCAAGGCTATCATAAGCCCCTAAGATATTAGGTCGGCCCCTTAGGGCCTTAGTCTCTTTATCTTGTGTAAATTGATATCTCTTTTGTGTATTTAATGACTTTGCGAAACTAATGTTTACATTTAGTGTGCATATTCAGGAAACTGAAGCTAAGAAAGTATTTTCCACGTTGTGAAAGGATAATCATATGACATCTTTTGTATATGTGTATAATTGTATAAGAAATGTTATATCTTAAATCTTCATTTACGATGAATAAAATAAAACTTACGTTTAATAGGTAGTTTGTTAAGTTAGATTTCAATGAATTTCCTCCTGTCATCATATTTATTTCATTATTTCTTACTAAATTAATTATCTATTGTCATTTATTGATATTTTTCATGGGTAGGCATTACATATTCACATTGATAATAAGTCCAACACCTACATTGCTCTAGCCTCATTCTTAGCACTAACCTACATACACAAGACCAAAATAAAAATAACATCAAAGTTCATGAAATAACAATGAAAATGTCTCCCTAATGCTATAATAACAAATCACAAGAAGTAAAAAGACTCCTTTAGATCACTCTTCATATATATGGGATAGATCAATGTTATTATACACATTCATGTCCTTGCAAAATTAATTTCTTCATTAGTTTTAATTATATACATGGACTATATTTCCTTAAGCCTCTCTAGGTCTCTCAAGTGAATTATCCATGGGTACATCTCTTCTTTGCTTGTTCAAATTGGATCTACATATGTTTCTTTGTAAAAAATCATGTAGTTTTATAAATGCATGGATTCTAATCTCAAATCATGTCTCAAGAGTGTTTTTTCTCTAAATGTAAACCTATGTGAAGAGGTAGGGTTCTTAATAGTACATTCTTTGTGCACAGGTCACTTCATCCACAATCAAACCATGGCTTCCAACATTAAAATGCTCTTTTAGCATGTGTGCTAGGTGAGTAAATCATGATAACTATGTGTATGCAGACCTAGGATCCATTTAGGAAGGATACCATGTGTCTAGACAAGCCACAAAGGAATTATAGTGGTGTTGATAAACCTTAAGGATATGTGTGAGGAGTGCAAATAGGTATAAAGGGAAATTGAAAAGTTTGGGATAGGTGTAAAAATCATCATACACAAAGAACTATGCTTGCCATTTTTAGGATAAGTAATGACAAATTAAAAGCTAAGTACCAATCCTTCATTGGATGGTGTGTAGAGATAGGCAATAGATAATGATAAGAATACAACCTAAATATGGCCATTTAGCTTCCTACCAAGGAAAATTCAAAAAATCAATGTGCGTGTTCACAAGACTTGTAATGGTTTTAAGGGAATACAAAAGCTTAGATATAGAATTTGGGCATTCTAAAGGCTTTTCTAAATGCAACTTAACTATGGTGGGGCCCAATATGATAAAAATGAAAGCTTACACCCTATTCACATGTGATAAATACTTTGAATTGAGACTTGTGGACTAAACCAAAGACCTTGAAAGTCACCCAAAATGAAAGGAAGCAAGATACACGGAATAGCTTCCTACACCAAACTAATGAGGGGAGAGTTAGGCAAATTTTTAATCCTTTATAGTTATAGCTATGTGTTATACATTAAAAGTATTAACAAATCAAATGTTGATTACAATTTTGATAGCATTTCGATACCTGCAAATGAACCATACATCTAATACTCCAAGCACCTGTATTTATTGAGTTTTAAGGCCAACATGGGAAGCTTCTAGAGGTGGCGTCCAACTTGGCCTCATAGTCATTTTCCAATGCCTTAGGACACTTGTTCAACATGCATTCAACCTCCTTACATCCATCATAACCTGTATGTTTGACTTTCCCAAGATGGAGCGCTCCAACCAAGAATAGACTATGACAAATGCTCTTACACATCTTATAGCTATCATAGAATCCATCATACATGTCAGCACTTACAGCTGTAACAGAATCTATCATAACTGACTAATAATAGCGTATTCCTCTTACAACATGTCATAGTCAAACCTAGGCACCCAAAGATGCCTTCCTCACATGCAAAGATGCTTTATGACACTTGTCTTCACCTATCATAGGAATCTCTATTTCTAGCTCTTACATGTCATAGATTCTATCATACGTCATAACCTCTTACACAAGCCACAAGATGCTGACACATGGCATATTAGTGCTCCCTCAAATGGGACCCCTACATTCTCATGAGTTGACTTGTCCAGCCAAGTCACATTACAAGTGGAATGACATGTCACTATGCCATCTCACACTAAATGACAAAACAAGATGTGCAAACTTAAATACAACACAGGCAAAATGATCAAATATTAAATGATAGGAATTGCAAGGTTGAGACACCTTAATTCCCAACACTAAATGGATTCCTAGGCCTATCTAATGTTGTCTATTTAATTCTAAGGACCTTAGGATCTATGCACACTAATGTAATACATTTCCACTCATGTAGAGGGGAGGGTTAAATCACCTCTAATGACCTATAGAAAGGTGTGCATAACAAGAATAATTGATTTGAAACACCTCTTGTGATGTACAACTCAACCCCAAAATCAAATGTGATAAAGTAGGATGTAATCATGACCAAGACTAGGACTACCTAAGGAGATTTATAAAGTAATAGAAATTGGTGCACAATTAATATCAAGATTCTCTAATAAGGGAAGACCCAAAAAATTAAAGAGAAAATGCAACTAGGACCCCACAAAATCAAACTCACTAGAAAGGATAAGACTGATGCCAACAAACGAAGGTCACCAAACTCAAAGGTCATACCACCTGTATCACTAAGAAATTCATGTAAAAAAGGTGGTGGGACCCTACCCCCAAATCAAATCCTAACAACTCTAGAGCTATACCCCTTGTAAAACCAATCGGACGCCAACTAATTGACCTCTAAGACCAAACCAAAACTTGAAAACTAATATCATGCAAACAAGTCAACTAAAGACCAAAAAAGTCCTAATCCAATACATCAAAAAGGGGATCCACATTTTTTCTTAGGTAAATGGGGCATGTTTCATGAGAAAAAATACCTATTTTTCTCTTCCTTTGGTTGTACTTGATCAAACTTAACTCTAAGTTCCCTAAAAATCACATCTCTATAATATACCATTTTCAAGGTTAGAGGATTAAAAATCTTGTAACCTTAACATTATCACCATATCTAATTAAAATATATTTTTCGTCCTTGGAATCCAACTTTGACCATTTTTATTTAAGCATATGAATGAAATCCTCACACTAAAAACTCTAATTTGTGAAACAAAGGGTTTTTTACTTTTCCACACTCCATATGGCATTTTATCGGCTAGAGTAGAACACACTGATCTACTCATCAAATAAAAAGTAGTACTTATAGCCTTAGACTAAAAAAATTGATCCAATTAAGCACTGCTTAACATACTTCTAGTTTTTTCCATTAATGTCATGTTCATCCTCTTTGTAGTGTCATTTTGATGTGGTGTATACAAAGTTGTTTTCTATCTCTTAATATCTACATGTCTAAAAAATCCTCAAATTCTCTAGAACAATATTACCCTCTATTGTCTAACCTTAATACTTTTTTTTTCTAATCCATCTAATTTTCAACAAGGACTTTAAAATCTTGAAACTTTCTAAAAACTTGAGACTTATGCCTCAAAAAATAAATCCAAGTATAACCTAAGTAGTCATTTATAAAGGAAACATAATAATGGGATTTACCAATTAAAGCAACATCTACATGACCAAAAACATCACTATGAACAAGTGTTATGTCATAAATTGTGCTCCTTGGTTGTGTAAGCACAATTTCACTATGTTTAGCACCTCCCTTTAGTGATCCCAAGCCTAGTTTATTTTTAGGTCTATCCTAAAGTCCTGATTCAACCCCGATTCTATGAAATGTCGTGATTTTGGTTAAAGTTTCATCATAACCCAAAAACTAATTTGAAATTTGGAGTTAGCACCACATTAAATGCAGGCTTGTACCTAAATTTGCCCCAAGGGCCTAGGGTGCCTAGCACCCTGGTCCCTCTCATGTTTTTAGGGAGGCAAATTGGGTCTACAAGTTGACTTTTATGTTGGTTAGGTCGATCCTAAACTCAAATTTTCTTTTTCACACATATTTTCAGCTCTTTAATTCAAATTACTCATTTCTTAAGCCTTGTATAAAAGCAAGTAACCTCTTCATTATTGTAGGTTTCTATTTGATCAAGTTGAGTTCATCTTTTCTCTTGGAAAGATTTGTATGAAGGCTAAGAAGTGATATCTTGAGTCTATCTCATTTGTTCCTAGGTTGAAGCACTTTGCATGGCTGGGAGAAGGGTTGGAACCACCAACTTGAGATTGGTTTAAGTACCCTCCAAGGGTATGGTTGCATCACCTTCTTATTCAACAAACCTTCAGTGAATCTTTATCCATGAGGTGAAGTGAGCTTCCTTGAGTAAAGCATTCTTTTGTATCATTCCACCCTATTTTCTTGATTCATCTAGGGTTAGGGTTTGATATATTTGATTAGATTGTGCATGTTACTACTCACACTTAGGGTTTTTGAGCACACACAACATCTTGTTCTAATCTTGGCTATTCATGAGGTAGGAATACCAAAATGGGGGCTTGACTAAGGCAAGCTCCTATATAACCACAACCATTTTTCCCTTCTTTTGTGTGTGTAGGTTAAAGTTACAGGTTTTGCAAGTACATGTTGGGTGAAGTTTAGACTTTCTACAAAACCCTAATTAGGGTCTAGGGTGCCCAACACCCTAGTACCTCTAACATTTTGACTCTAAGTTTTTGCTCTACTCTGTTCCCCATCTCTGTTGTGCATTCTAATTTTCTATTTCTATTTTTGACAATCATCTGTAGCTCAATCTTGCTCATTTAGGGTTTGATATTTTTCCCTAGTTTGCTTGGTTGAATTTGGTTGACTTCTCCTTTATACAACAAAGAGGCAAAACCCCTGTAGTTTGGCTCTCCCTCAAGGGTAGAAGCCAAGCTCAGTTTGTGTCTCAATGTTAATGGAAAAGGGTTTGACCTAGTTTGACCTTTTAAGCTAGATATCTCTTTTCCACATAACAACAACCTCCAATAATCATTTTGCACAAGTGTTACCAAAATTAAACTTAAATCTACTTTATTTTCCAAACACATAGTGCTTACAAAAACCAAAATCTATAGAATAGATAGATGAATCATCCACCATATTTTTATTAAGTCCTTAAGCCCCTTTTCACCAATGTTGTGTCACAATATATATGAACCAAAATTCCCAATTACATAGGTAGAGTTACAATACATAGATGCTTCAAGCTTAAACAAAGTACCACATTAAGATCCCCTGGGTAGCACTAGATTCCCTCTATCCAACTTGCAACCACTCCTTTCAAATATGACATGCACTCCACATCATTGATATTAGAAATTAAAAGTAAATTTTGTGTTAATCCTAGAAGGTGCAACACGTCTATGAGAGATTTTACTCTCTCATAACTGAACACAAGTTTTACCTTCATTTTGCTAATGATCTAATATGAACTACTATCACTAAGGAACACCTCACCACCATCATATGATCTATAAGAAGAGAACCACTCCTTGTGAGGAATCATGTGATATGTGACACCTAAATCAATCAACTATGAGTCATCACTAGAAATCTTAGTAGAAATGAATAAAGCACCACTTTCATCATTAGAGGAATCTTTAGAAAACTTCATCTTGTTTCTACATTCCTTCTTTACATGGCCTCACTTATTACAATTCAAATATTTCACTTTACTCTTACCAAGGGTTTTAAACTATTCTTTTGACTTGGATATCTCCTTATCACCCTTTTTCTTACCACCTTTTTCCTTGGGTCTACCTTGAACATATAGTACTTTCTTAGAACCCTCATTCATGGATTTCCTCTTTATTTCTTCATTGAGAAAAGTAGCAACAAGGGCATCCATATTGGGCTTTGCAGTACCGCCATTGATTACAACTATAAGATTCTCCCAAGATTTAGGTAAAGAATAAAGCAATAAAAAACAATTATCCTCATCATCAAGCTTAAGATCTATACTTCCTAGTTGACTCAAAAGATTAAAATAATTTAAATGTTTAATTACCGAGTCTCCTTTCTTCATTTCAAGGAATAAAGTTTCTATTCCAAATACAAATTATTTGCTAGACTCTTCATTTGAGATATTTCACACATCCTTAGAGAGATATGACTATATTGTTCATTGAGCCTTCCTATGGAGCTTCTTCTAGTCTTCATCTAATACAATAGTAGGCTTCTCTTTATCTATCACAACTCTCCATTAATCTCTTTACTCCAAGAGATCCTCCATTTTTAGTTTCCACAAATCATAACCAACATCATTGAACTTCTCAATCTCCAAATAGGATGTGTTTTCCATGTCTTATCTAACCACACTTGGATCTACACAACCACTAAAATAAATACTCCCACTGCAACCACAAAAAACCCATAACACTACAAGAAAGACATCCATCTCTAAAATTAAGGCATAGCTTTGATACCAAATGTTGAATACAAGGTGAATGACATAATGAGAATATTAAAAAAATATTGATTCAACATGATTAAGTATATGATTAAACCAATAAGATAACAAAAGAGGAGCAAAAATAAAAATTCATACCATATGAACACCAAATATATGTCGAGAAACCCTTGTGGGAAAAAGACTCTACCACCAATGAGACCCAAGATTGTATTAATCACAACGAACATATATACCAATACAACCAATGTATCCCTTTGATTAGTAATCTAGTAGCATAAGAGTACCTACAAAAGAAGCTTACAAAACTATATCCCATGCCTCCAATATATATAAAAGTTAGAAACAAGAAACCACCTGAGTGGTACCCCAAAACTATGAGTCAAAATCATGAGCCATAGAAAAAAAACCAACAACCCCATAGTCATGGTCAAGTAACCTAGAATAGTAAGTAGCTTCTCTTACACCTCTTACATATCTTACCTATCTTACGTGTCATAGATTTTGTCGTAATAGTCAAATTGGATGTTCTCCCAAATCTATGTGCTCTATGAGGGTATTTAATGCATTTGGCATAACCACCAAATTGGGAAGATGCTTTATAACTTCCAATTTTGACATTTTCAATGCACCCTCCCTATTCAGTGCCTTCTTATGCAATATCCCAAGTATCCTAGAGAATAACTAATATCCCCACCCTCATATAGGTGTCCCACTTTTCCCACTCCATGATGTTTGGAGATCATACATTACTTATCATCTATATAATTAAATACAATTTACAAGACTTAGGATTTACAAGGTGAATGACACACCTAATCTTAACATAAGGCACATTCATCGACCAATCTTTGGCATAGAAGATTTGATCATCTTAGTTTTAGCTATCTTCTTGTCTTGAGTAAATGACACATGGTGTGAGGACTTCCTCCATGAAGAAAATAGTACTTTGCTCTAACTATCTTGTTGGGAAATGTTGCCAGGTTAGGAACCAAAAATAGAATAACAATCAATGGATGAAACAACCAACTAGTTTGTTAAATTAAAAACATTCTAACTTGGTTAAAAATTTCACATAATTTTTTAATTTATGTTTTATCTAAATACTTGGGCAAAAATTAGCCATGCAACTCTTCTTTCCATATGGGACAAGCAAAAAAGTTGCTCTGACTAGAGACTTGACTCATCAAGACAATTCATGTTGTAAGTCATCTTGAGAGATTACATTTCCCTACTAGAAATGCATTGAGGTTGATGTCTATCAAGATATATATAAATTTAGGTTCACAACCCACCTTAGAATATGGCTCAAATCCTTGAGGATGCAAATAGTTCAATCAAAATAGTATTAGAGAATTTAGATATATCTTTATTGTTCTTTAATTCCTTTTTCTTTGTAGTAACACAAGTTGAACAATCCAACTAAATGGACTCACCAAATATGCACATAAAATCTTAAGTCTAGGAACCTCCTATATTTACCCAAACTATCTACATACACATATTCATGGGATAAATGAGTTAAATATGTAGTTCTGGTTCTTTTTCTAGGTTAAGTGACTATAGCGGGTACACAACCCTTTCCAGGACCATATTTCCCCATACAATTTCCAGTCAACTACTACCCACTTGGATAGAGCAACGAGATCCAAAGAATGCTTGGTTCTCTCCCAAGACTTGGTTTAGATATTTTTATGGTTACTAAATCTCATTCTATTGTGAGTTTAAAATTTATAGTTTAAGTATAATTCATATAAATCAAAAAGTAGAGAATAGAGGACTAGTTCAAGTAAGATCTCTCACTACACTCAAATCTTAGAAAGAAGTAAAAAGATAAATAAAAATGTCCTTATTCCTCTCTGACAATTTATAGGGACAAATCCATAGACTCCGTTGTTGTAGTTTTGTTAGGTGCTAAATTCAATAGTTCAATCATGATGACTTGACTGTTAAATGTGAACTAGAGGCATTGTGTATACTGTGATTTATTTTAATTGGAAAGAATTATTTTGATTATTGAATTTCTAACTATAAAATTGACTATTACTATAATGGTTAAAATTCCCTCCAATAAAATAATATCATGAAACATACATCAATGCACTCGATAAGAAATTTGTCTACACATCAAATCATTCATATTATAGTTTTCTTTTATAAATTCCTCAAAAATTGTCTAAAAGTATAAACCAAAATGTAACATCAGTTAAAATACCACATTGGGCACGTAACCCAAATATTTATGTTATTCAAACAAGTTTTCAAGAAACATCACAAAATTTAATAATTAAATCCATTATATTCATATTTAACTAACTATTTAGTCAAGACAACCTTTACACGTTAACCAAGATCAGTTCAATATTCCAAAAAACAATGTTAACTTATAATGCATTCTTAGCCTATAGTTTACTAGCCTCATAAATCTAGATGTCTACAAAAAATCAAAGTCATAATTGTAATAGTTGTTATTCCTTCATAAGCCAAATGACTAGTTGGGTCTTACTAGAAAAGAAGAATATTCAATTATCATAGTTTTTAGGATACTCAAAACCCCTAATTTTAGGGCCCAGTTCATAGTAATACTAACAACAAGTTAAATCTCATCTCTAGGAATAATACTCATACTACACTTGGTCATCCCAAATACCACATAATACCTAACCCATGTACACGTATACTACAGGATAACCTTTAATCCACTGGATTAAAAAAATTGAGCACAAGAGTAGAATGGTGAAATGAGTTCTAGAAAATAATATATTACTACTATTAATAATTGATATCTTTCATGCCTTCCTAATCTTCTATACCTAACAACTTTATACAAGTCACCATATAATCATATCATTATATAGGGCTTAAATTTGGTAGTCCACCTTGCCTATCAAGAAATTTTTTTCCTACAGTTTAGTCTTCATTATTGCCTTTGGCATGAAAATTATTATTTTTAATGCAAGTCAAATTTTATATAAGAAATATAAAAAAAAAAAACAAGCATCAGTTTTAGTCACTTCCTTATTTTCTTTTCAATCACTAATATGCACTACAAAAATGCATTCTTTGCAATTCTCCTTCAATGCAAAACTAAAGCATTCCAGGTTCGTCAATGCAAAAAATTAATCATTTGATGTGTTGAAAAAGTTTGGAATGAATATAAAATATTTTATTAAAAAAACTCAGAGTATTGAGAATTTTTTTTAAAAAGTCTAAAAATTTGGGATTTTTTTAAAATAATAAAAATTTCTATTAAAAAATAGAAAAAGTTTCTATTGAAGAATTTAAAAATAAAAGGAATGTATATTTATATATATTCAGATTTTCATATTAATTGTTTTTTCTTCAGTTTCTAAAATAAATTACATCTCAAATATTTATTTTAACCATATTTTACAATTAAAATATTTAAATACAACTATACAACTGTCAAATTTAAGCCCTGATACCATAACTTCACCAACTACTATCTAGAGAATGTAGAAGTATCTTAATAGTTAAATATAGGATGATGCTATGAATCAAACTCCATATTCAATCATTCTTACCTTGAACTTATGTCATAATGCATTCATATAGCACCATAGGCTTGAAAAAATCATTATGTAGCAAGGTAAGTATACCAAATTTCAAGAAATAGATAGCAAATTTTATATCCTACCTATAGAGAATGTAGTACATAACTGGAATGTATGATCCTAAATCAAAAGTTTCCATTATTTCTACTTAGCAATAAGGAGCTAAATAATCATAAATCCATTGTTTGAAATATAAATGGAAAGCCTAGCTTATGTCTCTATTCAACATAACAAAGGGTTTTTAGCCATATTTCATCACATAGAAGTATACATATAATTTGCTAACTTAAAATTATTCAAAGGGACTCATCCATAAAAGAATGCAAATTAATATTAATATTGTAGAATTTTTAGTTGGAAATTGACTAACAAATAAATAATTCAAACAATAGTGTCTAATTAGGGAATAACTCCAAAATAAATAATAAAAAAATATTTTTCATATATTCTAGTCCTATGCATAGCTACATTTTATTAATGGAAAAACAATACAAAATTTTACCAATTGCCATGGATGCCACATAAGTAAACACATGGATGCCACATAAGTAAACATGTATGAAAAATGTGGAAGTAAGGACAAGACACGCATTGTTGATCAAATTCATTAAATAACCAAGAACCGCATGAACCACTTTTAATGAAATCAACCAGTCCAACCATTCTTGAAAACAAACATGGTAACATATACATAAAGATGGGTATCATTTTTGTATGGTTTATATGATTGATTCTAGATAATGTGGCTGTGACTAAACTATCATTGAACAAGCCACAAAAATTAATTGACAAAATAACCTCATTGAACATAAGAATGAGTGTGAACTTAAGTAGTCTTGTCACTTCTTCGAGCCAAAGCAAGATAGGCATAAAGCCATTTTACATGACCTTGGTTGCGTTTCTATTCCTTTTATTTAGATTAATGAAATCCCTGGGTGAATAAGGAATTTTGGGAATGGTCTATGGACAGAGGTATGTTGTTAGATAAGGTTATTGTGACTATTTTTAGTAGTTGTGCATGCAAATAAGGCACATGAACCATTTGACAGAATGCCTCAAAGAGTCATGGTATAAGATCTAAGTGGTTATAATCTTCACAATACGAAGACATATCAGCCTCGTATACATTGAATTACTCTGATGGAAGAAATATTTTGGTGGTGTCTGTTGTATCCCATGCTGCAGATTGGCTACTCAAAGGAGAATGATGAATTAAATGGACTCCGCTCCTTTCCTAAAGAGACTTAAGCACAACTACTACATTTTTATTAAAATAAGTTTTGTTTTTTGTACAACTGATAAGAAACTTTGGCATAGGGATTGTCACGCCCTCACCTCTACTCAGTACTTTTCATGGAGTCATAAATTAGAATATATAAAAACCAAAGCATAACTTCCTCAAACTTAAAATCCATATGAACAGGCCATGACCAGGATACTTTATGATGTTACTCATGGAGAAACAAAGATGAACAATAGAAAAGGAGAGACGTACTGTTTAGAAATAAATGACTATTTTTCTATTGTACATTAAAAAAACATTGAAAGTCATACAAAATGCTAATAAGACTTGGGAATTGGATCATAAAGTTTTTTATTTTTTATTTTTTTTATTTTATATGAAAATACTTCATATTTAATACACCTTCACAAAAAAGAATTGAGCGATCACATGGGCAGAGCCCAGAAATAAACTATGAAACAATAAACAGCACAAGACTTCTTTCCACAGTGGAAAAGGAAGCAAACAAAAACTTGAAACACTAGAAATAATTGAAATAGAAAGAGAATGAACTATTATGCAAATCTCATATATTTGTTTTTATTTTTTTCTCAAAATATTACATGGTATGCCAAGACGGCCGGATAAACACAAAATGGATTTGATGATAAGACTTAGGAAACTTTTCTAAGTGATTGTAATAAGTGTAAAGCCAAATTCCATAGTGATGAGAAACATCCTTCCTTTTGGCATGCAAATAGGGTATGCTCACTAAAAAGATTTTCATATGATTATCAAGCAAATGCAATTAGTAGGCATACAATGTTTCCCAAGAAACCAGTTAGTATGATGACAGTGTTTTTAATTTTTAACCATGGAAACAAACTTTATATATACATATAAGATATTGTTGAATGTTGTTAAATCAAATTGAGCTCATGTAAATGCTAATAATTCTACCGAGTTTCCAATAGTATTGAGTACATACCTTTTATTACGTAAGCCTCCACCATTCATAAGGTTGTTATTGTGTGAATCGGCCATTCTTAAATATCATCCACTTCAATTGTCAAAGGTTAATTTTGGCCAATAAAAATAGGACAAATATTTCCCATATTTTATTGTTAATGAAGTGTAAAATCACTATTGATTGTTTGACCATTGAAATGGACAATGTTTAAGTAGAGGGGTGTGAGCCACACATATAGTAAAGTATGCAACCCCAAATAACTCATAAACCTTTCTGTAATCATCTACAGACCTTGCTGATTTTTGGATGGCCACGATTTCCAAGAGAATAGAAGATTTGATTCACAAAGGGGTTAAGATGGTCATTCAGTTGAGGATATGTAAACACCTTTCTTCAATCTTAAATTTGGGAATGTATGGATTCCTTCTGAATTTGTAAAAGAAATAAGGATCTGCGCAGGACATTCTTGTGAGTTTTCCTCTTTCCACTTGAAACCATGGCTGGGAATCCTTTCAACAGAATGATTAAGTTGAATATGCATGCAAGAATCTGTGGCCCAAAAGCTTCTCATCTTACAAAACAAACACACAGAAACCCCACAACTAAGCTAACCCACTGTAAACCTCCAGCCATCACCAGAATAACACAAACACTTATAAAGTTATAGCCCTCAAAATAATGAACTTCTAACTACTCAGCAACAATATTCAGATGGAGAAAAAAAAGCCTTTTCTCAATTTTTTTAAATATTTGAACACTTAGTTTTTATTTCTTTTAAAGCCTCTCTCCACCACATTTTCTCCAACATCCATTCTTCAAGGCTATTATTCTTTTTCTTCTAATTTTACATTTACATTTTCTACACCATCCATTCTTAAGGCTATTATTCCTTTTCTTCTAATTTTACGTTTACATCCAGTTGCACCCTACTTTATTTAATTGAGTTTTACTTAATTCCCTCATTTTACTCAAACTAACTCCTTATTCTCTAGATGACTCACTCACTCCCTTAATTATCTCAAATTCCCCTCTTGTTCCAATTACTTTATTACTTTATTCCAATTCAGTTAACATGAACTCAACTAACTATACAAGGATACAAAGAAATTTTATTTGGATTTAGAATTTATATGGACTATTTTTATAAGACCGTGCCAAGCCACTTGATTTTCTTCTTCACATCCTCTGTATAGTTCCATCTAACATGAAAAATATTTATTTGGGAAAAGAGAATATATCTCAAGCAGTTATGGGTCTAGGGAACATAGAGATCAAGATATGATATGATTGCAGTGTCTTATTTTTTTGATCGGGAATCTATGTCAACCCTGCACACTTAGCAGAGCTGGGAGGTATAGATATTGGTAAATATGTTGCAGGTGCGATTCAATCTTAGCATAGAGTCTGGAAAATTTTGTGCCCATATTTATTCTTCTCGTACAGTGGTGATGGCTATTTGGAAAACTTTAATTATAATATGTAAATGAGAATTTAAGCTTGAAAATATTAAAAACCAATTGAAACAGAATACTGTTGAGACAGACCTGAGTAAAAATGTGGAAAGCCTCTGCTTGCTCATTCGCACTCTCCTTCAACGCATCTCAAATCTTAATTTGATATGCTCATGAGTTAATTTAAAGAGACTATGCTGCCAGACCTTCAAACGTAAAGATTTCACTCATAACTGCCCAAGTTTTGATATGCTCACATGAGTTAATTTAAAGAGACTATGCTGCCAGACTTTTCATATTGTTCAAACTAATAAAGATTTCACTCAAAACTGTCCAAATTTTTCTATATCTCTATCCATTTGGCTTCCAGAATTTATTTATTTACACATTTTATGATTTTTGTTTAGTGGTTAGGGGAATCTGAATGTTTGAGGTCTTTGCTGCCATGTAAGAAGCTGTATCTTATTTATTCATTTGATTATTTATTTATTTATTTATGTTTCAAAATAAAATTTTATAGTTAATTTATTTTAATTTAGACTATGAAAGAGAATTTAATTTAAAATTTCATTTACTATTGTTGTTAAATTTATTATTATTATTTTAATCACTTGCTCACTATCCAATAAACTTATATGTAACTTATTTTAAATTTTAACTATGAAATAGATTTTAAAATTTCCTTCACTCAATTATTTTTCTAATCTAATTATTATTTTGCAAAATTGACTAGATAAAATTATGGATTTGAGGAGGGTCGTGAATAGGTGAAAATTATGATCAAGACTAGATGAAGTCCACCATGCTTCTACTATGCTACTTTAAAATCAATAATGGGTCTATAATATTCAACTTAATATTATCCTTCTAAACCATGAGTAAGTTGAAATCAACATCTTGGCAAGATAATATGTACAAGTACTCAACATTCTATGTATAAGAGCACCTACATCCAAGAGCTTTCTACCATAAAGAATCATTATTATTAATTCATTATACAAGGTAACATATATTTATATATTGCCTAGATCCATCAGATAACATAATTAGTAAAAACAACACACTTGGGAACCTAAGTCATTCACCCAAGACAACCTATTTCACTAATCAATGTTTCTTTTCACATGTCAGTAGGTACAATTTACTATACATGATCATGTCATCATGCATATCATATACTGCACAAAGTTCATGCATATCATATACTACACAAAGTGCATGCACTACATAACACTTCACATGTAGCATGATCAACACATATTCACAATGGCACAATGTAGGATTTACCACTCACAATCTTTCCAAGTTGTGCCAATGTTTCAAGCAATTTAATACATATGCTAAGCATGCAAACCTTTTTCAAATTCACAATATACAAGGTCTATAAGAATAATATAGAGTGTTTCTCTTATACATTGCATGCTACATGAACAACATGCAACCTTTTTCACCATTCAACATGCATAAATCAACAATAAGGTATACCTTAATCTATTTATAATTCATAATAAGTGTCTCCATAGAAGCACTATGAGGTAACTTATCCTAAGAAATCATGACAACAAGATGGGGTCAATCATTTACTGAAACATAGTTAATGCTTTCTTCAAGCACACATGTGCATTAAGAATACCACCAAGGAAAGGTGTATTAATGATAGTTATAGAAATAAATAAGATGTGGGGTAACACACTCTAGGTCCTATCCTATGAGAAGGGTTAGGAACCTAGGGGTTGATAAATGGAATGGGAGGGGAATCTTGAAAAGGATCATGAAGAGATGTGACCAATAAAGTTAGGTCTAGATTGAGCCGATAGGGATGAATAAAAGGATTAATATAATTCCAAATAAAACACTTATGGCAAAAGGAGACAACAAAAAATTGAGAATTTTTTAAGGAGATTGAAATGGCTTATGAGATGCATATGGAAGAAGAAAAAAGGTTGAAGCAAACCTAATAAAGATAGGAAAGATATTGTAGAAGAATGAAGAAGGCCAGAGAAGCCACAATTGAGTGCGCTAGGAGGGCTACTACTAAAAGTGATGAGGACCCACCAATAGAGGGACAAATAGCTACTATGCCAATTAAAACAATGAGATATCTAAGAAAATAACCACATAAAAATTGTAGAAGAAAATTTGATTAAATTACTAGATAAAATAAGAGAATATGATGAATTTAAGGAATCATTGGAGAAAGGGCTTATAAGCCATAGTGCTCAACCAAAGCATAGAAGTAGTGGTGCTATACAAATTGAAGCTTTGACTCCAAGGCATAGAAGTAGTGATGCTTCACAAATCGAATTCTTAACTAGAAATCCATATTTTGAATTAGGTTTGTCTAACATCAAGGCCATAATTAATAAGCAATTTGAGGGTTTGTTAACCCTAATTTCAAAACTAGAACCTCTAAATTTGAGCAAAAAATATCTAGATAACATATTAAGTAAAAATGTATGCTTACAAAAAGAAAAAATAATGAAAATTTAGAATTTCAAGAAAGGAATGTGAAAAAAGAGGATATAAGGGAAATGTGTAACAAGTTAGCCATGGACACAATTGAAGAAGGATGAGAGAACCCTACATTATTTAAGTAAATGTCATTAACTAATGACAAATTACCAAAAGTTGTATCTCTTAAGATGAAAGGACACCTTGAAGAGGTGAACCCCCCAAACCAAGAGTCACCTCCTATGCCAAATAACTTAAGAAGGCTATCTAAAGAACAAATAAGTAGTGGATCCTTGCTGAGACTAGAAAGTGTGAGATAAAGAAGAGATTGTGTGAAGAATTTTGAAGAGATATTGGGTATTGAGTACTTTGAGATTCAACTTCCTAGAGATAAAGGTAGAAGAGAAAGATTAGTAAAATAAAAAGAAAGTAAAACAAGGCCAAAAATAATGTGAAAAGAAGAGCACAAGAGAACTAAGAAAGAAAAATAAGTTAGGAGTAAGGACAAGTCCCAAACTACAAAAAGATAAATCAAATACACCTTCAACTCCTATAAGAATGGATGCAATTAAGACTAATTAAGCTTCCTATGTTCAGTAAGGACAGCAAAGATGCAAGTGAGCATCTATTCATCTTACAATCTCATTGGAACAAAGATGGCATAGATGAGGACTAGAATCAGTTATATGAATTTGTAGAAACACTTAGAGATGAAGATATGAAATGGTCTATCAAGGTGTACCCAAAACATGACAAGAAATGAGAAGAAATAAGTGATCTATTTTGATAAACTTTTATTCACCTAATGCTCCAAATAAAAGTGTCAGAACAATGAGAGAAATGATAGAAGGAAAGAATGAATTAATTAAAGAATTGTTGGGAATTAAGGTGTCTCAACCTTTTCAAGTTCCTAATGTTGTATTTATTTATTCAACACTATGTTGTAGGATCCCATAGTCGGTACCTATATTTAATAAAGGCATTGGCAGTTATTTTGTTATTGGCCGACATGGATAAACCAACATTGGATAATCGACAAAGAGGCGCAATAAATAAGCGGCTAGAGAATGTGAAAGGTCATGGGATGCAAATGAGAATTGATAGTGTGTACTCCTGAAAGAACTTGCATTGCAAGTGTGTTGTAATCATCTTTTACCTGGAGTGGGGTTTTTTACCTGAAAGGGTTTTCCCCACGTATATCTTGTGTTGTGAATTTTGTATTTGAATTTGGATGTTGTTATTACCTTTCTGTTAATGTGCATCTAATAACCTGTAACTGTAAAACTTATAATTTGCATAAATCTTTCTTCAGTAGATCAGTGTAGGAAGCATTTCTGCATACCTTGCTTCCTTTCAGTTGGTATCAAAGCCTGATCACCTTTGGTTCTAGTTGTTGGGTAGAGGGTTTTTTGAGCTGATCTTTGTTTGTGTCACGTCTCAGACTTTTATACCTTGTTGAATGGATAAATGCATGAATTATTGAACTATAGTTGATGTTAAAAATGCAATAATTATATGGTTGATTTAAATTTTGTTGCCTCGGCTATATTTTTGGCTAACTTATTGATGGTTTTATGAGTTTGAGTTATGTAGCTTTGTCGATGACAAGAGCATGGTTCAGGTAGGGGGGTCCTAGCTTCGTGGCAACAGATGTCAGGTTTTAACTAGAATTTCCACACACTCACGTAGCTTGCTTTATCTTGCATTGCATTGCATGTTTGACTCTTTGAACGTCGTATTATGTACTATTTTAATGAGGGTTTGTTGGCTTGATGAATCATCTTATATTATCAAATCTCTTTTGTTGATATTAGTGTAATTAAGTTTTGTTCTTCGTTCATATCTATCACTTAACCGTATAAGCTTTCATACTCGCAATACCTATTTTACAGAGAAAAGAAGTTAGTATTGTGGGTTAAATAAGTTAAAAGTATGCAATAATAATAAATGTATTATTATCTTTACTATCATTAGAATATATTCTTTGGTGGTAAATTGTATAAATAATTAAATATAAAATTATTTAAATAAGTTTATTAAGCATATGCTAAAATAAAACTAAATTAGGAATAGACTAAAAATATTCTTTATCTTACCTTACCCTTATTCTTTTTTTTTGAAATAAGAGAAAAACCATGTTAACCTCTTAAAAAAAGAGATATTTACCTTCTCTATTTAGAGAGGAAGATATATAAGAGTAGATCAGGTAAGGAAGGGGGGGTGAGGTTTTGTATTGTGAGAAAAATTAGGCATGCAATTAAAAATATCGGCGGTAATCTAAGAAATTGCATGTAAAGAAATCAAGGAGAGGTAGAGTTTTTTTTTAGGTTTTGATTTGGAAATATATAGGGGAGAAAAGTTTGGTAAGGGGATGACAGCCGTAGAAGGACGCTTGAAGGGAAAGGAGTTACAATGAAGGCCAAGAGAAGAATTCATCTGGCAGAATTAGGTAGACTCTGAGCAAGCTAATAGTGTATCTACATTGTTTTACTTTATGATATGATTGTGTGATGGTTGTATTAATATGGATTTAGTTTTTGTTTTCAAACTCTTATAAAAACTACCGTAACCTGTTAATGAACGCATGTTTTTGCCGTCCTCTGAGAGTTGAGAGTCATTTTTTCTGAGTGTTGAAAGACATTATCTTTGTGAAGAAAGTCGTTATCGTTAATAGAATGTCGATCTCTGAATAGGGTTGCCGTCTCCTTGTGAATAAACTCATATTCTGTTTAGTAAAGCCATTTATCTATTTAGTAAATCCGTTGATGTTATAGTGAATGTTGTTTTCTAGTTTTGGTATGCCATTCACTATTTTCTTTTGTATACCGTTAGCTGTGGAACATTAAACATTCTTTGTATCATTTAAAACAATCTCTGAGTTAAATTAAAAAAAACCTTCCCTGTAATATCTATGCCAAATCGATCCTTATCATATGGTGTTTTCCTGTGTAATATATGCCTGTCAACGTATAGTAGATGTCGTTCACAGCAATTATATGCCATTTTCTGTCAAATGAATGCCATTTATAGTTTTGTATGCCGATCTCTGGCTATTATAAATGTCATTTTCTGTATTTATATGTCGATCTCCATTTATTGTATATGCCATTCATTGTAGTTGTATGCCGATCTCTGGTTGTTATAAATGTCGTTTGCTGTATTTATATGCCGATCTCTGTTTATTGTATATGCCATTTGCTGTATTTGTATGCCGATCACCATCTTCCAAATGTCAATCTTTATCTTTCAAATGTTGATCTCTATCCTTCCAATGCTGATTGCCATTTATTGAAGCCGATTACAGTACTTTGGTTGCCGTTTACCAATTGTTTTGATATCTATTTTGATGACATCATGTAAATCGGTCATCTCTTTAAGAGATCTGCCTCCTCTGTCAAAACCAATTTCTGTATCATGAAACCGTTTACCGTATAAATATGCCATTCAATGGTTAATATATGTCTTTAACTGAATAACTATGTCGATCTCAGTTTGATGTTAAATGATCTCAGTTTAATATAATCATGGCTGTTTATTAAAATGTTCTCTGTGTAATAATAGACATTCTCTGTACGATTTAAAAACATCCTCAGTGATTTTAAAACATTTTTTGTGTAGAATAAATCGTTTTATGTATGATGTAAATCTAGAAAATTGAATGGATCAAATCTAATCATATCTACAATTTCACTAAATTGTTTGACCATTGAAGTGGATGATATTTAAAAGAAATAGTGATATAATCTGAAATTAGATAACTAAATATGTTTGAATCACTCCAGCTATTTTCATAAGGAAAAATGATACAATTAAACAAATGAACTAAATCTTTTTTTTTTGTGAAGAAAGATCTTACAAACACATATAGACGTTTTAATGAAGCATATTGAAATATAAACATTTCTTATTTATACCAATTTCTTACTCGAAGATAGACAAGTAGGAAAACCTTTCTTATTCCTTATCATTGCAAAAATCATTGTTCAAGAGATTTAAGTCATTATAGTGGTAATTAATAACTTTTGGAATTAAATAGACCAAGGAAGTTATACCTAAAAGAATCAATTTTTTTTTTGTTTTTCTCTTATACTTATTGTTATCTCCCAGATTTGCACCCTTGCATGCAGTTGAGAAACCTCAGCAATTTAGAGTAACATGGGAATGATCTCTAAGTGTGGGACTTTGTTAAATGAGATCAGACCTCTGGAGAAGGCCGGCTTCCTTAACTGGTTATCACCTAAAACTACTAAATATTAAGAGGAAAAGGGAGAAGGAATGCTTTAAAATGAAGGATGAAACAAAAAGCTTGAAAACAAAGGGTGATTCACCAAGTTTAATAAAAGAACCGTCACAGTACTGAGAAAATACACAGCATAACCAAATATATCAAACAGACATACATAGAGTCAACTGATCCTAGCAAAGGTGAGAAACCAGATGATTGAAAGGAACAATATGTTCACAGGCAAACATATGCAGATTCACACTAAACTAAAATTTAGTCCAAAGAGGCAAAATAACTTGTATATATTTAATGGGAAGGCAAAGTTACAGTAGCAGAAAGCTCTGTTTGGAAACTGAAAAGCCTCAATGCACAAAAAATTTTGAACCTTATTTACATCATTCGAATGCATATATATAGCATCCAAACTGATCTAGGTCAGTTACAAAAATCGCTCCATGAGCTGTATCAAAAAAAAAATCTCTTGAAGGGACGTCCACCTACATCAGTTATGGTGTGGAAAAATCTGGAACAGGGGTAGATGGGAGATATTCTAAGTCTTCAATGCAAGCTACTGCATCATCAATTTGCATCCCTGAAACAGTGGAAGATATTTGTGCATTGAATGCGAGCAGCTTCCGTGTCTATCTTCAACCATGAATGTATGCAGCATGTGAAACAAGGCGGTGAAAGATATTTTCTGATCATTGAATGCGAGCTACTTCCTCTTTGTGCAGCAATGAACGCAAGAAATATCTGCATCTGCCCAAAATGGTCGCTAAAACGTCCCTTCGCCCAAAACATGCAAATCCATATCTGAAATTGAAATTGAGAATATTCCCCTGAAATCCCCGCCAAATGAAAGAGGAGACAAAAACATGCATCTTTGCCTTTTGCAACATTAGAAATTTGCTAAAATGGAGGAGATACAGGCGGTCAAAGTTTTGGTCAACTGCCTGTATATATCGCTTTGCATCTGTGTATTATTCAGCATCTGAATTGGCCTTTGGATATGCATAGCACTTTGTATGTCCGCCTTGTATGTGCAAATGTATGTGTTAATGTACAATGTGTAGAGATACAATTGCAACATACAATTGCGGGCCTTTTACCTTTGTATCAACTTTTGCATATATGCCCCCTGACACATGGCACCGCCTGATTCGTCACTGAGTTGGTCTAAGAAGCATCACTGAAAAAAATTACATCCTCTTCCTTGTATCTTTTCTTTGCATATCGCATTGTATATACAAACATACAATCGCAAATATACAAACCATATGGAACTCAAAAGATTATGAAGCAAGCTTGAAATTACCATCGGGTCTGGTTTGCATGTACCTTCTTTGTATGTTGGGCATATACAATGTACATAACATGCAAGCCGGACGTTAGCCACTTTATCAATCGGATTGGGAGAAAATTGAAATTTGGGCCTTGTATCTTCATTCTTTGTATATCGGCATATACAAACGCCATATACATGCAAGCCGCGGACCCCAAAAGATCATTAACTGTATTTGAGTTCCCAGTTGGGTCTGCCTTGTATGTTTTCCCCCTTGTATATAACCAATGTATATCGCATATACAATGCGAACATACAAGCAAAATATACATACAAACTGCAAAATTCTGCCCTTTATCAACTGGAATGTATGCTCCTTTCAGATCTGGCTTGTATATTAGGAATGCATATTTGATTGTATGTGCAAACATACAATCGCAAATATACAAGCAGTGGGCCCCACCCTTTGCATCTCCTCCTTGTATGTCTGGCGAAAGTCCCTTTGTATATTCTGCCGATGTACATTGCAAATGTACATCGGCCTTTGTATGTCAACCCTGCCTGCGACCTTCTTTGCATATCGGCAATGTACATTCATTCTTGCATGTGATCTTTTGCATGTTGACTTAGCACAAGACTCTTGCATCTTTGACTTGTATGTGCGAACATACAATCACATATATACAAGCCACTGTTCCGATATACATTGGCCTTTGAATGTTCCGCCTTTGTATGTGGCGAATGTATACTTCACTTGCATCTCGCACATACAAACCCTTTTCACTGTAGTGAATGCACGTCGGCCTCTTTGTATATGCACCTTGTACATTTTCAATGTATGTCAGACATACATTTGCCTTTGTATCTTTGCGGCATACATTGTCCCCTGCATATTTTGCTTGTATGCCGCCAATGCATCTTTTCCTTTGCATGTTCCTCCTGTATGTAGCCGTTGCATGTCTAAACATACAACACAAATATACATGCAAACCATCTCATATAAGCAGGGAATATTCTCAGAATCTGCGATAGATTCCTTAATGCATATACAAACTCGATATGCAAAGCAAAAAGCATACAACCAATTTTTTACTATTTTTGAAGGTCGATTGAGATTTTTGACGCACCAATGTACATCAACACTTGTATGTCAACCTTGCATGTTTGCTGATTGCATCTTCTTACATTGTATATTGCACTTGTACATATAAACATACAATGGCGAATGTATATCCAAATATACATTCAAAAATGCATTCAAAATACTTAAGCATGAAACTGAGAAATATCTGTGATGGGGAACGTTTGAAGACAAAAGATTTCTGGGTTTTTTGCAAGGAATCTTTAGGCAAGATTTTAGGAAATTTGGCAAGGTAGAGCATGAGTAATTGAAGAATTTACGCCTTGTATGGTCATTTTCTAAAATATTTTGAAGGAAAATACAAGGCGAACTATTTGGCTCTGGACAGAGGAAAATAGGTCAACAATTTGGCGATCTCTATGGGATGTTTGCCTGCTAAACAATTAGATTAGTGGCCTTAAACATCCATTGGGCATGGAGTCATACAAAGGTTGATAAAATAACTTGACAAACAATTCTGACTTTAGTAACTCAGCATATTAGCAGTGAAGGACATTGAAGACCAAACCAAGACAAAATGCTGAAGGCAAACCCTCCGACTGTGCTAGACAACACTTAGGGAAATCAAACAAAAGGGATCTAAACTATTGTGCAGCAGCACTTATTGAAAAACATGAAACCTAATCAACTAATTTATAAGGCACTCATACCTCCAAACACCTCTTTAGGTGTATCCCATTGACTGGGATAGGCAAATTTTGTCCATCCATATTTGATAAATGAAATGCATTGTGCTCCTTGCATTCAGTAATGAGAAATGGGCCACTCCACATGTTGTCAAACTTGGAGTGCTTTCCTAGTCTGCTTTTCAACTCATCCCATTTGAGCACCATCTCACCCTCCCTAAAGATTCTGGGGGTTGCTTTTTGATCAAAATTTCTTTTGGTCTAAAGCTGATGATACTCCATAGTTTTCATAGCCTTGTCTCTGATTTCTTCAAGCTCCATAAGTTGAGTATATCTGACATCCATGGGATCCTCTTCTTCAAACATCTCCTGCTAATTCATGATATCAAGTGTTGGCAGCTCCATAGATATAGGCAATCTTGCCTCTTTCCCATAAACTAACATATATGGGGAGTTCCCAATAGACCTTTTGGGAGTTATTTTGTCTGCCCATAAGGCATATTTTAGAATAGTGTGTCAGGTCCTCTAGTTGTCCTCCATTGATCTTTTAATAATCCTTATGAGATTTTTATTTGTAGATTCAGCCAAACCATTACCCTGTGGGTAATAAATTGAAGAAGTGTTCAGATAGATCACATTCTTAATAGCCTAGTCAGTTATCCACAATCCAACAAAGGCTAAAGCATTGTCTAAGATAATTGAATCAGGCACCCCAAATTTGGATACCAAGTCATCATAGAAGCTCAAAACAACATTCTCATTGGATTCTTTCAGAGACACTACCTCAGTCCACCTTGTGAAATAATCTATAGCTGTAAGTATCCACCTGTGGCCTGTACTTGATGGTGGGTTAATGGGACCTATAAAGTCAATGCCCCATCTCATGAAGGGCTGTTCTACTTGAATTGGCTGCAGAGGTAAAGCTGGCAACCTTTCTTTGCTTGCAAAATTGGCACATTTTATACATTTTCTATCCCACGCATGGGCATCCTTAAATAAGCTGGGCCAGTAATATCTAGCTCTCATTATTTTCCAAGCAGTAGTCTTTGGGGCAAAATGACCCCCTACTGTTCCATCATGAAATTCATGTAGCACTTTGTCAGTCTGACCATTATCAATGCATCTTAACAATACACCATTAAAGTCTTTTCTGAAAAGGGTGTTGTTTATTAAAACATATGGAATGGACTGTAGTCTAAAGTACCTCCTCTTGGTTCTATCTAAACCTGCTGGACATTTACCAGTTTACAAAAATTGAGTCATGTTATTAACCCAACTTGTGTCCACTGCTGCTGTATCATCCTAAGGTGCATCTTCAATGGTCAGAAACACCTCTTCTTCTTTGTCTACTTCTTTTTCAGAACTGGTAGCGAGTTGTTCACTGAGTCCTTTGCCTCTAACAAGCTTGGTTATTTGGATATCCATGTCATATTCCATGACTTTGGTGATCCAACCAGCCCTTTTCTCATTAACATCTTTACTTAACAGGAACTCTTTCACGCTAGGGTGAGCCACCATCAAATGTATCTTATTATTAGAAATAAGATGTCTCTACTTCTTGAGGCCCCTTATCACTACAAGGACATGTTTTTTGATGAAGCTATACCTTTGCTCATACTCCTCTAGCCCCTGACTAAAGAAAGCAATTGGCTGTTCAAAGCCGTCGCTCTGCTGCTGTACCAGAATTGTAGAAATTGTGTCAAGACCGCCATAAGCATACAAGATGAAATCTTTAGAGAAGTCAGGATTTACCAAGGTTGGCGCAACCAATAATGCCTCCTTTATGGACTCAAAGATGAGTTTGGCCTCCTTTGTCCAATCAAAAACTGTATTCTTCTTTAACATGGACGTCAAAGGCTTCAATAGATTTACAATATTGGGTATAAATCTTCGTAGAAAATTAATTCTGCCAATAAAACTTTGTAGCTCCTTCTTGTGACTGGGTAAAGGCAACTCCAAAATAGCCCTTACTCTTTCTGCATCAATGGTAATGCCCTCCTTCGACACAACATGCCCTAACAGCTTGCCTTCATGCACAGCGAAAATACATTTCTTGGGATTGAGAGATATCCCAAACTCTTTGCATCTCTCAAATACCTGCCTCGAGTGGGACATATGTTTAGATGCATTCTTAGAAAAAATTGTTATGTCATCTAAGTACACAAGCACTAGTTTATATAGCAAACCCTTAAAAGCCATATCCATAGCTCTCTGAAAAGTAGAGCTAGTATTTGAGAGACCAAAAGGCATTCTCTTGTAGGTCATGGTGCCCCATTTGGTAGTAAAAGCGGTTTTAAATTGATCTTCCTCCTTGACTAACACTTGATTATAGCCAGAATATCCGTCAAGCAAGGAGAATCTTTTAGAACCAGCCATTACTTGCAGAATTTGCTCCATTGAGGGCAATGGGTAGTGGTCTTTTAGGGAGGCTCTATTGAGGTCTCTGAAGTCGACACACAGTCTAATCTCCCCATTCTTTTTTCTGACAGGGACAAGGTTAGAGACCCAAGAAGTATGCTTGATCGAGAAAATGATCTTTCCCTCAATCAGTTTGGTTAGTTCTTTAATCATTAGAGGCTCAAGCTTTGGATTTAAAGGTCTTTGCTTCTGCCTCATAGGTTTAGTACCTGGTTCTAACTCTATGGTATGCTGGGCAATATGAGGGTCAAACCCTTTTAGGTCTGAATAATCCCAAGCAAACACATCTTCAAACTCTTGACAAAGAGCAATAAAAGCCCTCCTATCTTGAGGTGAACAAATTTTGCCAATTTTGAGAAGCTTACCCTTAAAAATTTCTAGCTCTTTGTAATGTTCCTCTTTGACCTGCATGCTGGTTTTACTCTTCTTTAGCTAATCATCGGTCCCAAAAATGGATTCCAAGGTTACCAATCCTTTGGGCAGTTTGTTTGTCCTTAATTGAATAACTTGACCATCCTCATATTGTTGTTTGAGTTTATCCTGATTCATCATGGAAAACTCATCCTCCTCTAACAGGAAACGCAGGATATGCTCATCACTCTCAAAAACTCACTAATATATATTATTGTCAGGTATAGAGGGCCTATCAACTATTTTTACATGAGGTTGCACCTTTTCTCTTTGAATATCACTGGGGATGTCAAATTGGGCCCAATTGCAGCTAACCTATCTGCATGATAGTTCTAATTTCTTGGAATAGAGATCAGATTGAAAGCATCAAACTCTTCAATCATATCCCATACCCTATGCTTGTAGCATTTCAAAACATCATTTTTTGTAACATGCAGCCCTCTCACCTGATTGACAATGAGTTCACTATCACCATAGACCTGCAAACAACCAATTTTCCTCTTTCTTGCCCACTGCAAACCTTGAATCAATCCTTCATATTCAGCAGTGTTATTTGTACATGAAAAGGCAAAACAGAAAGCAGAATAATATCTTTCACCTTGTGGAGACACAAGCATTGCACCACCACCAAATCCATTCTTGTTCCTAAAGCCATCAAAGTACATTTTCCATACCTCACTTTGTTGTTCTGTATCCTTTATCAAGCTTGGAATTGTTGTTTCAGGCTCATGCAGTATGTAAACTCCCATACTAGTTTCTTGGATGTGTCCTTCAAGATCATCAGCAACATTTTGCGAAGCCCACTCCCTTAACAGCACTTCTGGTATACTTTCAGCTTGTAGCTCTTGAGCAGCAACAAGTTCAGGATCATCAGAAATAATGCAATTTGCATTAACAACACTTGGTGTGTAAGGCTCTATGTGATGATTTGAAAGCAATTCAGATTTTAGGGTTACTTTTGTGCCATATCTGGTCCTAAAAAACATGTGGGACCAATCCAAGGATAAATATCCTCCTATCTTGGCTGTGAACTCTCTTGACAAGCACATGGCAAAATAAGGAGGCAAATCTATGATGAACACCTCCTGAGAAATGGAAACATTTGGGCAAGTGTGCAGAGTGAGACCTAGGTCTTTGATCACACCCACAGTATTAATAGCGGTGCCATCTAGTTGAAGCACACCTTTCTCAAGGGGCTGGTATTTCAACCCCAATTGATTTGCAATTTATTTTGGCATCACAGAACTACTTGCACCACTATCCACCATGCAGTTATGTACTATCTTGTCTCCCACTATTAAAGACACATAAAATGGAAGTGGTTTAGCACTTTTGTTTGGCTGTTTATTGTTGTCTTGGGGTGAATTGGTAAGGACAGCTCTAGTTGGGTCAACAGTTACATCATTGGGCACTTTTAAATCAGACAAGGCAGATTGCAATATGTCTTTTTGGCTTGAGATGGCTAAAGAATCCCACATAGACATTATCACATTCATCTTCTTCATATTTTCAATAATATTGAAAGGTGGAGTGACATGTACCTTCTGATATGATTTTGCAGCAGTAATATCAGCCTGTAAATGAGGCATTTCCCTTGTTGTTGCTGAAGTGTTTCTTTGTAAAATATGAGGAACATGGGATGTAGAAGCATCAACATGTCCTTTTCCTTTATTTGCTGTTTGTTCTACCTCATAACCCCTCTTCTTGGCTCTTGTGTTGGCTACAACCAGAGTATTATCGCTGTTTACAGCATAGAATTCACCTTCTTGCCAATTTATGAAGGCAGAATCATTTTGAGGCTCGTCCTACTGTTGCACAGCCCCATCATGAGGTGGATTTGGATGAGAGACTGCAACATTCTGTACCATCAGAGCCTGATTTATAACCCCATTCGAGCAGGCTGCCTGATTGTGTGGCTGATTACATGGAAAACACCATTCATATTCAGCTGCAAGGTTATTCTGAACAGGAACAAGGTCCTTGATAGCATTAATGGGCACTGGATTGTAAGGCTAAAAAGGCCTCTGATTCACATTCTACCTGGTACCCTAATAATTGCTTTGATAAGGTGGCCTGTAGCTTGATATGGTTGGTTTTGCCCTTGATAAGGGTGATTTTTTCCTTGACTGGGTTGTTGATAGGGCTGTCTATTCTGGGACTGTTGCTTTTTGATGTTTACTAACTCATTCCCAAAGGTTTGCAGGATATTTTCTATTTTTTGTTGGCTATTTTTAATATCTTTTAACTCTTGTGATGAGCTAGAAGCAGCATTTTCAGAATTGGCAGTACTTGGTAATGCTACAGTAGTAGGTAAAGGGGCAAAATATGGAATTGGTAAGGGCATTGAAGCTTGAATCTTGGGGAAGATGGGCATTGGTGGTCTAGGTGCTATTTTTCTAGCCTGAATCAGGCTATTCTCTGCTCTAATAGCTATTTCATATGCATCAGGTAAACTAGTACCTCCTAATGATTGTATCATCACTGCAATATCACTATTTAGGGCTTTCAAAAAATACAGAAAAGCATATTCAGCTGGAGACCTTACCATGGCAGGAATTCTGTCCCATGTCTTCTGGAATATGAAGTTGAAATCCATCATTTTCTCCTGGGGAGCTCTCTTTATTGTAGTCATTTGTTCGACCAATGACAAGTTGTCTGATTTATCTTGAAACTGCTTATTTAACTTATCACCTAGATCATCCCAGGTTGTAATGGTTTGTACTGGTAAACTCCTAAACCATTGTAATGCTTTTCCCTTGAAAGAGGCAACCAGCAGCCTGATGGCTACATTTTCTTGGGTTATATGATGAACTCCACATAAAGAAGCTACGTCTCTAATGTGCTTAATAGGGGTAGTTTGATTCTCCCCTGTGAAATAGGGCAGACTCTTCAAAGCTGCCATGGGTATAACATCATGTACTGTTAAATTTAATGGGTTGCCCCCATCAAAAGCCACAAATGGCTGATTTCTTGCCATTGGAATGACTAGAGGTAGGATTGCTTGAGCTGGTACAGGAACTATAGGTGCAACTGGCCTAAAATTTGGTGGAGTTGATTGTATTCTTTTAGAAACTGGAGTCCTTACCACAACCCTGCTCTATCTTCTGGGTGGAGACAGCTGCAAGTAATCAAATGTACTTGAACTCCTAGTTTGAATCTTTCTCATAAAATGTCACAACATAACTGATTTGCTTGTCTCTCCTCAGTCTGAGTCGCCAGATATGCAAGTTTTAACCTCTTACAGGTCTGAAAATCGCTGGCTGCACATCAAAACCAGCAATAAGAGATAGTATTTGATTGTTGCTCTAACTCTCCATCCCACCAGGCATGTCAAAGTTGTTATCTCCCAGATTTGCACCCTTGCATGCAGTTGTGAAACCTCAGCAATCTAGAGTAACATGGGAATGATCTCTAAGTGTGGGACTTTGCTAAATGAGATTAGACCTCCGGAGAAGGCCAGCTTCCTTAACTGGTTATCACCTAAAACTACTAAATCTTAAGAGGAAAAGGGAGAAGGAATGCTTTAAAATGAAGGATGAAACAAAAAGCTTGAAAATGAAGGGTGATTCACCAAGTTTAATAAAAGAACCCTCACAGTACTGAGAAAATGCACAGCATAACCAAATATAGCAAGCAGACATACATAGATTCAACTGATCCTAGCAAAGGTGAGAAACTAGATGATTGAAAGGAATAATACGTTCACAGGCAAACATATGCAGATTCACACTAAACTAAAATTCAGTCCAAAGAGGCAAAATAACTTGTATATATTTAATGGGAAGGCAAAGTTACAGTAGCAGAAAACTCTATTTGGAAACAGAAAAGCCTCAATGCTCAAAAAATTTCCAACCTTATTTACATCATTCAAATGCATATATATAGCATCCAAACTGATCTAGGTCGGTTACAAAAATTGCTCCATGAGCTGTATCAAAAAAAAAATCTCCTGAAGGGACGTCCACCTGCATCAGTTATGGTGTGGAAAAATCTAGAACATGGGCAGATGGGAGATATTCTAAGTCTTCAATGCAAGTTGTTGCATCATCAATTTGCATCCCTGAAACAGTGGAAGATATTTGGGCATTGAATGCGAGCAGCTTTCGTGTCTATCTTCAACCATGAATGTATGCAGCATCTGAAACAAGGTGCTGGAAAGATATTTTATGATCATTGAATGTGAGCTGCTTCCTCTTTGTGTAGCAATGAACGTAAGAAATATCTGCATCTGCCCAAAATGGTCACTGAAATGTCCCTTTGCCCAAAACATGCAAATCCAGATCTAAAATTAAAAAGTGAGAATATTCCCCTGAAATCCCTGCCAAATGAAAGAGGAGACAAAAACATGCGTCTTTGCCTTTTGCATCATGTGGAAATTTGCTAAAATAGAGAAGATACGGGTGGTCAAAGTTTCAGTCAACTGCCTGTATATATCGCTTTGCATCTATGTATATATCGCTTTGCATCTATGTATTATTTGGCATCTGAATCGGCCTTTGGATATGCATAGCGCTTTGTATGTCCGCCTTGTATGTGCAAATGTATGTGTAAATGTACAATGTGTAGAGATACAATTGCAACATACAATCGCGGGCCTTTTTACCTTTGTATCAACTTTTGCATATATGCCCCCTGACACGTGGCACCGCCTGATTCATCGCTAAGCTGGTCTGAGAAGCATCGCTAAAAAAAATGCATCCTCTTCCTTGCATCTTTTCTTTGCATATTGCATTGTATATACAAACATACAATCGTAAATATACAAACCATATGGAACTCAAAAGATTATGAAGCAAGTTTGAAATTACCATCGGGTCCGGTTTGCATGTACCTTCTTTGTATGTTGGGCATATACAATGTACATAACATGCAAGCCGGACGTCAGCCACTTTATCAATTGGATTGGAAGAAAATTGAAATCCGGGCCTTGTATCTTCATTCTTTGTATATCGGCATATACAAACGCCATATACATGCAAGCCGCGGATCCCAAAAGATCATTAACTGTATTTGAGTTCCCAGTTGGGTCCGCCTTGTATGTTTTCCCCCTTGTATATAACCAATGTATGGTGCATATACAATGCGAACATACAAGCAAAATATACATACAAACTACGGAATTCTGCCCTTTATCAACCAGAATGTATGCTCCTTTCAGATCCGACTTGTATATTAGGAATGCATATTTGATTGTATGTGCAAACATAAAATCGCAAATATACAAGCGGTGGGCCCCACCCTTTGCATCTCCTCCTTGTATGTCTGGCGAAAGTCCCTTTGTATATTCTGTCGATGTACATTGCAAATGTACATCAGCCTTTGTATGTCAACCCTGCCTGCGACCACCTTTGCATATCGGCAATGTACATTCATTCTTGCATGTGATCTTTTGCATGTTGACTTAGCACAAGACTCTTGCATCTTTGACTTGTATGTGCGAACATACAATCGCATATATACAAGCCACTCTTTTGATATACATTGGCCTTTGAATGTTCCGCCTTTGTATGTGGCGAATGTATACTTCACTTGCATCTCGCACATACAAACCCTTTTCACTGTAGTGAATGCATGTCGGCCTCTTTGTATATGCGCCTTGTACATTCCCAATGTATGTCGGACATACATTTGCCTTTGTATCTTTGCGGCATACATTGTCCCCTGCATATTTTGCTTGTATGCCGCCAATGCATCTTTTCCTTTGCATGTTCCTCCTGTATGTAGTCGTTGCATGTCTAAACATACAACACAAATATACATGCAAACCATCTCATACAAGCAGGGAATATTCTCAGAATCTGCGATAGATTCCTTAATGCATATACAAACTCGATATGCAAAGCGAAAAGCATACAACCAATTTTTTACTATTTTTGAAGGCCGACTGAGATTTTTGACCCGCCAATGTACATCAGCACTTGTATGTCAACCTTGCATGTTTGCCAATTGCATCTTCTTACATTGTATATTGCACTTGTACATATAAACATACAATGGCAAATGTATATCCAAATATACATTCAAAATACTTAAGCATGAAACTGAGAAATATCTGCGATGGGGAATGTTTGAAGACAAAAGATTTCTGGGTTTTTTTGGGTTTTTTGCAAGGAATCTTTAGGCAAGCGTTTAGGAAATTTGGCGAGGCAGAGCATGAGTAATTGAAGAATTTACGCCTTGTATGGTCATTTTCTAAAATATTTTGAAGGAAAATACAAGGCGAACTATTTGGCTCTGGACAGAGGAAAATAGGTCAACACTTATGTTTGCTCAAATAGAGTTTATTTTCTTCCCATTGATTTCTGTCATGTTTGAGAAATGAATGAAATCACTTCGTTGTCTTCTTGGAAATTTCTGACAAAATGAAGATTACTATACTTGGACTGAGTTTGTTTACTTTGTTTTTTCTTAATTTTGTCACTTGGATAAATTATTGGAAAGATTGTCTTCTGGGACGTGTGTCGAATATGGGATAACAGGGGAGTAAGTTTTCTTCTTCAAAAACTTACCTACCATTACATCGGTTAAAATGCTTTGGCCAAAGCGATTGGAGTGTTGAAACAAACACATACACCATTGAAAAAGATGGATAATTGCCTAGTTTTATGTTATATTATCCCTGCCATATCCTATTGATGTAATTCTGCATTCATGATAGTAGTGCATGTAGATTGATAGGCACACACCAGATTCCACCCTGCACTTTTTTACATGTTTCTAGGCTCTTCGAGGAGGGTCGGGTATTCCTCAGTTTGAGGGATTTTGAGGAAGCGCAATTCTTCATGGTTGGGCGTAAAAGCGCCTGAACCATGTTCTTGTCCTTCGATGCAACAGATGGCTAGATGGTCGATGGTAGTCGAGGACTATTCTTTGGATATGATATTGATCAACTTGTACTTCTACTATTTCAAGATTTGTAAGGCTTGATGCCATCATTGAAAATTTGTAATATTTTTTAATGACATACTCTGTAATAGACTTCAAATGTATCTATGTGTGTAGTAATCATGATTGCACTTTAAACTAATGATTTGTCTAGAAATATCATACTTACTTTTTGACTGAATGAAAATGGAAATTAGTTTACTTTACTTTGATTTACTGCAGGAATTATGTTTAATTCTAAAGATGAATGCATGTTGGAAATTTTGAGTTCTCTACATTTGGTATCAGAGAGATGGTTCTACCCTAGGCTTATGGAACCATTACACTAAAGTTGTAAACTCTTGCAGATAGTTCATCATGAACACTAGGAACTCTAGACGTAGGGCAGCAACCCTAGGCTCTGGCAGTAACCCCGATATTGGAAATAATGAAGAAGCCAATGTTGGCACTGATGCAGGAGGGGCTAATGCCAGAAACAATGAGGGAAATAGAAATGAGGCAAATAATAATAATAATGATGGACAAAATAACCAACTGACTCAAATCCTAGCTCTTCTGACTCAGCAAGGAACTCTCTTGACTCAGCAGGGAACCCGAATGAACACCATGGAATAGGAAATCAGAGGGAATAATAATGAGGAAAGGAGAGAAGAAAACTGAGGTCCTGAGGGTGAAGTGAATGGAAACAACAGAAACAAGATTGCTGAAGAATTAGGAAAGGATCTCAAAAAGGTTACACCTCCTAAATTTGATGGTAAGACTATAGGTGATGGAGTAGAAGCATGGATTATTGACATGGGAAAATACTTTGATCTATGTGATTTGTCTGTTGAAACTAAAGCTATATGGGGATCTTATCAGCTTACTAGGGAAGCAGCTACTTGGTGGGACAACGAGAAAGCTGAAAAGAAACTGCTTCTAGGAGAAGTCACATGGGATCATTTTCTTGAGCTCTTCAGGAAGAGGTGGTTACCACAACTCTATTTTGACAAGAAAATGAAAGAATTTCAAAATCTCACTCAGGGAGGTATGACCATGACTTAGTATTGGGAGAAATTCTCTCACCTATTAAAATATGTTCCACAGTATCAGCTTGATGAAAGGTTTAGGATTCGCAAATTCATCTTGGGCTTAAGGCTACATATTGGATCAGACGTTGACATGCATAATCCATTAACCATGGATGAAGTGTTCAAAAAGGCTACCAAACAGGAACAAAAACTGCAGCAGATCTCAAATTATTGTAAGAGTCGGGATATGAAGAATGGGAATAAAAGGTATCAGAATGACAGTAGCAACCAAGGAAATAGTAAGCGCTAGATAAGGAATCTTAAGAAAGGCAATAACTACCAAGAAAAGAACAATGGAAACCAAGGTGGAAATAACAATAAGAGAGGTAGTTATGGCAACAATGGTAACAATAATCGGAGAGACAATCTAGCTAGACACAGAGGACCCAGAGATGGATGTTATAATTGTGGAGGAGAGCACTATGCTAGTGCATGTCCCCGTCAAGTAGAGAATCAGAGAGATGGAAATCGACAGAGAGCTCTTCAACACCAAATTCGTGTAGCTATAGACCACCGTCAAGCGGATTTCCAAGCTACACCCATTCAGATGTCTGGTAAGCTCTTTGGCCTTCCAATTTCTATTTTAATTGATACAGGAGCTACAAAATGTTTTGTTGATCCAAAAGTTGTAGCTAAGTTAACTGTTAAACCTGGACACATGGAAAATTCGTGGATGGTGCAGTATGGTAACAATGCAGAGAGAAGAGTAGATTCATGTCTTGTATGCAGTGAAATAGATCTCCCTACTTTCCAAACACAAGTCAATTTTTATGTTGCACCTCTAGGATCTTATGATGTGATTCTAGGAATCTATTGGTTGTCAGAACATAAGTCTTTAGTAGATTGCGAAGAGAAAGTAGTGAAATGCCTTGACGACTTTGGGAACCAGGTAGAAATTCATGGATCAAGAACACCCCTTAAGCTAAGACATATATCAGCCATGCAATTGAAAAAGGCTAAGAGAAAGGGTTGTTCTATCTATGCAGTGAAGATAAGAGATCTAGATAATTAGGAACCATCTTTTGACAGATATCCTATACTTAGAGAATTCAAAGATGTCTTTCCTGATGAGTTGACTGAACTACTGCCTAAAAGAGAATTTGATTTCTCTATAGATCTAATGCCAGGAGCAGAACCACGGTCTAAAGCACCTTACAGGATGACAACAACAGAACTATATGAACTTATGGCATAAGTAGAGGAATTGTTAAAACAGGGGTTTATCAGGCCTAGTGTGTCACCTTGGGGCACACCAGTCATCTTCGTAAAGAAGAAGGATGGAACATTGTGGTTGTGCATTGATTACAAAATGCTCAACAAGGCAACTATTAAGAACAAATATCTGCTTCCAAGGATTGATGAATTGTTTGACCAAATGAAAGGTGCAAAGGTATTCTCTAAAATAGAACTTAGATCTGGTTATCATCAGTTACGGATTAAGGACGAGGATATTTCTAAAACTACATTTAGAACACGATATGGTCACTATGAATTCACTGTAGTACCATTCGAGTTAACTAATGCACCAGCAGCATTCATGAACTTGATGAACAATGTGTTCAGGGATTGTCTTGATGAGTTTGTCCTGGTCTTTCTAGATGACATTCTAATTTATTCTAAGTAATTAGAGGAGCATGAAAGACACTTGAGAATAGTCTTGCAGCGTTTGAGGGAAAGAAAACTTTTTGGAAAGTTATCTAAGTGCACATTCTACCAGAGTAAAGTGCACTATCTTGGCCACGTAATTTTAGCAGACGGGATAGCAGTAGATCCTAAAAAGATCAAGGCAATAATGGAATGGCCCACACCATAGATTGTGACTGAGGTTAGAAGCTTTATGGGGCTGGCAGGATATTACAGGAAATTTGTAGAAGGATTCTTGACAGTTGCAGCACCCATAACCTCGTTGCAAAAGAAAGGTAAGAAGTTCGAATGGATGGATAAATGTGAACAATCTTTTCAGTTGTTGAAAGAAAGACTCACATCAGCACCTATTTTGACCATACCTGATCCTAATGGTCATTTCATAGTGATTACAGATGCTTCTGGTGAAGGTGTAGGAGGAGTGTTGATGTAGAAAGGAAAAGTAGTGGCATATGAATCAAGGAAATTGAAACAACATAAGTTAAATTATGCACCTCATGATCTCGAGTTGTCTGCCATTGTTCACACACTTCAAATGTGGAGGAACTATCTCTTGGGTAAGCCTTTTGAGCTTAAGATAGATCATTTAGGGCTCAAATATATCTTCACCCAACCTAATCTCAATGTTCAATAGAGAAGGTGGTTAGAATTCCTTAGCGAATATGATTTTGGAATCGAGTACATAAAAGGTAAAGAGAACAGGGTTGCAGATGCTCTTAGCAGAAGATGACATTTGTCAGCCATGGTGACTTCCAGATCTAATCTGAGACAATAGGTAATCTAGAACTTGCAAGGAGATGAGCACTATGAAAGGGTAAAACAAGCATTAGAAGCAAACCCCACAGATCATCGATTTGATGGATATGCGATAGAATCAGACGGGCTTCTGAGATATCATGGGAGAATGTATATTCCGGATTCAGGTGAATTGAGAAAGTTAGTTCTCAAGGAGATTCACAATGCTCCATATTCTGGACACCCAGGTGTGACCAAGACAATGGAAGGATTGAAGCCATTGTACTTTTGGCCTAAGCTTAAGAAGGATGTGACAGAATTTGTCACTCGATGTTTAGAGTGTCAACGTGTTAAGGCAGAACATGTCCATCCTGTAGGATTGCTTTATCCACATAGCGTACCTAAGTACAAGTGGCAGGTGATTAGCATGGACTTTATTCAAGGATTGCCCATGTCGAAGAATTAGCATGATGTCATCTTAGTGGCGGTTGACAAAATAACGAAAGTGGCTCATTTCATTCCCAGAAATCTCTCAGATGGGTCACTGACGTTAGCGAAGAAGTTTGTCCTAGAGATCTTTCGACTACATGGAGTGCCAAAGATGATTATTTCAAATCGTGACACTCGCATGACCTCTAGGTTCTGGACCACACTTAATGCAGCATTGGGGACTAAGTTGAACTTTAGTACAGCTTACCACCCTGAAACAGATGGTCAGACAGAGAGAGTCAACCAAGTAGTGAAGGATCTTCTGAGGATGTACTGTATGGACCAGCAGTACAAATGGGAGGAATATCTACCTTTGGTAGAGTTTGCATATAATAATTCCTACCATGCATCATTGGGTATGGCACCGTTTGAGGCTCTATATGGGCGTAGGTGTAGAACTCCAATCAGTTGGGATAGGGTAGAAGATCGAATAGTAGTTGGACCTGACATGTTGAAGGAAATGGAAGATTAGATGAGGCTAATCAAAGAAAAATTGAAACAAGCCTCAAATAGATAGAAGAGTTATGCAGATAAGAACAGGACTTTTAGGCAATTCTTCGTGGGTGACAAAGTGTTTTTAAAGGTCAAGCCACATAAGAGTTTGATTTCGTTTGGCAAGGCATCCAAACTAGCTCCAAGATTTGTAGGACCTTTCGACGTTCTTGAAGTGATCAATCCAGTTGCATACAGACTTGCACTACTGCCAGCTCTCGCCAAGATCCATAATGTTTTTCATGTGTCATTGCTCAAACCTTATCATCCTAATGTTTTGCATATTCTTGATTGGCGTGCTCTGCAGGTACAGGATCCAGGAGTGGTGCTATTGGAGCCCATTCGAGTCTTGGAGAAGTGCAATGTTAAGTTGTGTAATCAAGACATAGTGCAGTATAAGGTCCAATGGGACCAGTATTCAGTGGACAATGCCACTTGGGAGGATGCTTCTGATATTGATAAATCTTTTCCGCATTTGGGAAATTAGAATAGATGTTTTATTTTATGCATATTCAGATACTTTGATACTCAGATGATGATACATTATTGTTTTGATTTTATTTTTTTACGTGATGTAATAAGACATCGAGACAATGTCTCTTCCAACTGGGGAAGGATATCACGTCTCAGACTTTTATACTTTGTTGAATGGATAAATGCGTGAATTATTGAACTATAGTTGACGTTAAAAATGCAATAATTATATGGTTGATTTAAATTTTGTTGCCTCGGCTATATTTTTGGCTAACTTATTGATGGTTTTATGAGTTTGAGTTTTGTAGCTTTGTCGACGACAAGAGCATGGTTCAGGTAGGGGGGTCCTAGCTTCATGGCAACAGATGTTGGGTTTTATCTGGAATTTCCACACACTCACATAGCTTGCTTTATCTTGCATTGCATTTCATGTTTCACTCTTTGAACGTCGTATTACATACTATTTTAATGAGGGTTTGCTGGCTTGATGACTCATCTTATATTATCTAATCTCTTTTGTTGATATTGGCGTAATTAAGTTTTGTTCTTCATTCAAATTTGTCGCTTAACCGTATAAGCTTTCATACTTGCAATACCTGTTTTACAGAGAAAAGAAGTTAGTATTGTGGGTTAAATAAGTTAAAAATATGCAATAATAATAAATGTATTATTATCTTTACTATCATTAGAATATATTCTTTGGTGGTAAATTGTATAAATAATTAAATATAAAATTATTTAAATAAGTTTATTAAGTATATGCTAAAATAAAACTAAATTAGGAATAGACTAAAAATATTCTTTATCTTACCAAGTACCCTTATTCTTTTTTTTGAAATAGAAGAAAAGCCACGTTAACCTATATAAAAAAGAGATATTTACCTTCTCTATTTAGAGAGGAAGATATATAAGAGTAGATCAGGTAAGGAAGGGGGGGACGAGGTTTTGCATTATGAGAAAAATTAGGCATGCAATTAAAAATATCAGTGGTAATCTAAGAAATTGTATGTAAAGAAATCAAGGAAATGTGGAGTTTTTTTTTAGGTTTTGATTTGGAAATATATAGGGGAGAAAAGTTTGGTAAGGGGATGACAGTCGTAGAAGGATGCTTAAAGGGAAAGGAGTTACAGTGAAGGCCAAGAGAAGAATTTGTCTAGCAGAATTAGGTAGACTTTGAGCAAGCTAATAGTGTATCTACATTGTTTTACTTTATGATATGATTGTGTGACAGTTGTGTTAATATGGATTTAGTTTTTGTTTTCAAACTCTTATAAAAACTACCATAACCTATTAATGAACGCCTGTTTTTGCCGTCCTCTGACAGTTGAGAGTCATTTTTTATGAGTGTTGAAAGACATTATCTTTGTGAAGAAAGTCGTTATCGTTAATACAATGTCAATCTCTGAATAGGATTGTCATCTCCTTGTGAACAAACTCATATTCTATTTAGTAAATCCATTTATCTGTTTAGTAAAGCCGTTGATGTTATAGTGAATGATGTTTGCTAGTTTTGGTATGCCATTCACTAATTTCTCTTGTATACCATTAGCTGTGGAACATTAAACATTCTTTGTATCATTTAAAACAATCTCTGAGTTAAATTAAAAAAAACCTTCCCCGTAATATCTATGCCAAATCAATCCTTATCATATGGTGTTTTCCTGTGTAATATATGCCTATCAACGTATAGTAGATGTCGTTCACAATAATTATATGCCATTTTCTGTCAAATGAATGTCGTTTATAGTTTTGTATGCCGATCTCTGGCTATTATAAATGTCGTTTGTTGTATTTATATGCCGATCTCCGTTTATTGTATATGCCATTTGCTGTATTTGTATGCCGATCTCTGGTTATTATAAATGTCATTTGTTGTACTTATATGCTGATCTCTGTTTATTGTATATGCCATTCACTGTATTTGTATGCCGATCACCATCTTCCAAATGTCAATCTTTATCTTTCAAATGCTGATCTCTTTCCTTCCAATGTTGATTGCTATTTATTGAAGCTGATTACAGTACTTTGATTGCTGTTTACCAATTGTTGTGATATCCATTTTGATGACATCATGTAAATCGGTCATCTCTTTAAGAGATCAGCCTCCTCTGTCAAAACCAATTTCTGTATCATGAAACCATTTACCGTATAAATATGCCATTCAATGGTTAATATATGTCTTTAAGTGAATAATTATGTCGATCTCAATTTGATGTTAAACGATCTCAGTTTAATATAATCATGGCTATATAATAAAATGTTCTCTACGTAATAATAGACATTCTCTATACGATTTAAAAACATCCTCAGTGATTTTAAAACATTTTCTGTGTAGAATAAATTGTTCTTTGTATGATGTAAATCTAGAAAAGTGAATGGATCAAATCTAATCGTATCTACAATTTCATTGAATTGTTTGACCATTGAAGTGGATGATATTTAAAAGAAATAGTGATATAATCTGAAATTAGATAACTAAATATGTTTGAATCAATTTAGTTGTTTTCATAAGGAAAAATGATACAATTAAACAAATGAACCGAATCACTTTTTTTGTGCAGAAAGATCTTACAAACACATATAGATGTTTTAATGAAGCATATTGAAATATAAACATTTCTTTGTAGAATAAATTGTTCTTTGTATGATGTAAATCTAGAAAAGCGAATGGATCAAATCTAATTGTATCTACAATTTCATTGAATTGTTTGACCATTGAAGTGGATGATATTTAAAAGAAATAGTGATATAATCTGAAATTAGATAACTAAATATGTTTGAATCAATTTAGTTGTTTTCATAAGGAAAAATGATACAATTAAACAAATGAACCGAATCACTTTTTTTGTGCAGAAAGATCTTACAAACACATATAGATGTTTTAATGAAGCATATTGAAATATAAACATTTCTTTGTAGAATAAATTGTTCTTTGTATGATGTAAATCTAGAAAAGCGAATGGATCAAATCTAATTGTATCTACAATTTCATTGAATTGTTTGACCATTGAAGTGGATGATATTTAAAAGAAATAGTGATATAATCTAAAATTAGATAACTAAATATGTTTGAATCAATTTAGTTGTTTTCATAAGGAAAAATGATACAATTAAACAAATGAACCGAATCACTTTTTTTGTGCAGAAAGATCTTACAAACACATAAAGATCTTACTTATACCAATTTCTTACTCAAAGATAGACAAGTAGGAAAACCTTTCTTATTCCTTATCATTGCAAAAATCATTGTTCAAGAGATTTAAGTCATTATAGCGGTAATTAATAACTTTTGGAATTGAATAGACCATGGAAGTTATACCTAAAAGAATCAATTTTTTTTTTGTTTTTCTCTTATACTTATGTTTGCTCAAATAGAGTTTATTTTCTTCCCATTGATTTGTGTCATGTTTAAGAAATGAATGAAATCACTTTGTTGTCTTCTTGGAAATTTCTGACAAAATGAAGATTACTATACTTGGAGTGAGTTTGTTTACTTTGTTTTTTCTTAATTTCCTCACTTGGATAAATTATTGGAAAGATTGTCTTTCGGGACGAGTGTCAACTATGGGATAACAGGGAGTAAGTTTTCTTCTTCAAAAACTTATCTACCGTTACATCGATTAAAATGCTTTGGCCAAAGCGATTGGAGTGTTGAAATAAACACATACACCATTGAAAAAGATGGATAATTGCCTAGTTTTATGTTATATTTTCCTTGCCATATCCTATTGATGTGATTCTGCATTCATGATAGTTGTGCATGTAGATTGATAGGCACACACCAGATTCCACCCTGCACTTGTTTACATGTTGCTAGGCTCTTCGAGTAGGGTCGGCTATTCCTCAGTTTGAGGGATTCCGGGGAAGCGCAATGCTTCGTGGTTGGGCGGAAAAGCCCCTGAACCATGTTCTTGTCCTTCGATGCAGTAGATGGTCAGATGGTCGATGGCGGTTGAGGACTATTCTTTGGATATGATATTGATCAACTTGTACTTCTACTGTTTCAAGATTTGTAAGGCTTGATGCCATCATTGAAAATTTGTAATATTGTCTAATGACATACTTTGTAATTGACTTCAGATGTATCGATGTGTGTTGTAATCATGATTGCACTTTAAACTAATGATTTGTCTAGAAATATCATACTTACTTTTTGACTGAATGAAATTGGAAATTAGTTTACTTTACTTTGATTTACTGCAGTAATTATGTTTAATTCTAAAGATGAGTGCATGTTGGAAAATTTGATTTCTCTACAGTTTGAGTGGGAGCTTGTGCATAGGATTTTGAAATCTTTGTTGCAGGAAAGAGATGGTGAGCACATCTAGGAGGTTTAAGATAGAGAAGTTTAATGGAGGCAACTTTGAGTTGTGGAAACTCAAGATGGAGGACTTATTGGTGGATAGAGATCTATGGCTTGTAGTATCTGGAACGATGTCATCAGGCATGAAATAAGAAGATTGGGATATGATGGATCAGAAGGCTAAGGGTCTGATAAGACTCTATTTGGTTGATTCAGTGCTCCTGAATATCCATGAAGAGAAGATTGCAAAAGATCTTTGGAAGAAACTTGGAGATGTTTATCAGGCTAAATCCCTGGTGAACAAGTTATTCCTATGAAATAAATTATATTCTCTAAGGATGGGAGATGGAGGATCTGTTGTTGATCACCTAAATACATTCAATATGCTTGTTTCCCAGTTGACCTCTATTGGTGTGAAGATGGAGGAGGAGGATCGATGTATGACATTACTATGTTCCTTACCAGATTCATGGGACCACCTTGTATGGCCATTGGGAGTACCACTACCACCTTCAAGATGAATGAAGTAGTTTCTTTGTTGTTGTTTGAAGAGATGCGTAGAAAATATTCCAAGTCAGCTAAGGAGGCTCTTGCAGTTCGTGGTAGATCTAAAGAGAAAGGGAAGAAAAAGGATAAGAAGAAAGAAGAAAAAGGAAGATCCAAATCCGTTGGGAGATCCAATTCTCTTGGAAAGTCTAAGGTTGTATGTTGGAACTGCAGCAAACCTAGTTACTTCCATAAGGAGTGAAAGGAAGAGAAGAAGAAAAAGAAGAAGAACTATGATTTAGATTCTGACAAGTCCTCTTAGGATGAAGGAGAAGCATTTTTCATTGCCTTGGCAACACATGCATCTGAATATGTGTGGCTTATTGACTTTGGTGCACCTTTTCACATGACCTCTCATCGGGGTTGGTTTTCAAAGTATGAAGAATATGATGGTGGGAAGCTGTACTTGGCTGATGACTCTCACCTGAAGATTGTTGGCTATGGAAGAGTCTTGATTCGTTTCCCTGATGGACGAGTGAAGTGGATCAATGGTGTTTTGCATATCCCTAGTTTGGCACGGAACCTATTATCTGTAAGTAAATTGAATGATGTGGGTGTGTAGGTTGTTTTCTCGAATGGAGGATGTAAGATGACTAGAGGATCTATGGTACTAGCTAAGGGTGTTTGGATTGACACTCTGTTTCAGCTTGATGCATGTGCAGTATAGTGTAATAGTGCCTTTGTTTCAAAGAAGAGAACTTCAGAGTCTTCATCCTCACCATTAGAACTAGCAATGAAGAGGACTGTTGCATCTACTTTTGATGGTCATTCTTTCTGGGTACCTAAGGGTGCTCATTCTATGGATTAAGTGATAAACCAATGATTAAGTGATTGATTGATTATGATAATGATGGTAATGATGTCTAGTTTCAAGAACGAAACATGTCGTATAAGACGCCTGGTCTAGTTTCGACAATGCAACATCTTGTATAAGACAATGAATATGATTGATTGATAAGTTGATACTAGTGTTGTTGGCCATGCGAGCAACACCAGGATTTGATTGATGATTGATTGATTTAGTGTTGTCATTGCGGGGAACAATATATCCCTAGATCTGTTGCAAGTATGTGCCTAATCGATGTTGTCATTGATGTCAATTGTGCTCTTGTTTTGTTGCTTTCTTGTAATGAGTTAGATGATTTGTATTTGCCTATGTAAGTGTTAGAAAGCCTGATATTGAGGATATTGAGAAAATTTGCTCCTCTGGTAGAAATAGTGTGTTGCAAAGTATCTTTGTCTGCAAAAGAATAGTCAAACAAATAGCTCCGTATTTCCTATAGATTAAATATCTTTGTCAATGGATTGTAAGTTATTTTGAGGCTTGTGTGAAGATGTTATGTATTTTGAGCCTCCAGTATGAAGATTTGAGTGAGCTATGTTTACTAGAGTGAAAACTACATTTTCTGTATGTTTGGTGGTGATAGGAAGAAAGTATTATGCTCCACATTGAAGTATTTTTGTCTGCGGTTCTAGAGTTAAGTCTAAGCTAATGTTATGCACCTTCAACCCCAATGGATCATGATTTGGTGGTGCACAAATGATCTTTTCCTTATGACAGTAGCTACTAGTGGTGTTTATGTGCTCCAGTTTGAAGAATCTTCTTGACAGAGTGGTTAGAAGTTGTGAGGTTGTTCCTGATGATTTCAATGTACTTGTGGATGTCTCTTGATCGTGTTCCTACCCTTGGATTGGTCCGCAAAGAGAAATTTGGATCGTGGATGAAGAATGTTCTTAGTAGACCTAGTGTTCTCACTAGACTTGGCCAACTTGGTTGATTCCACTATTTGTGGAGATGCCTTGAAGATTGTAGAAGCGTGTCATGGCATGAAGGATTGCATTTGAGTCCCAGCTAAGGTGTGGCATGATCAGCATACATTTTCCCCTTAGCTAATTTTTGTATTAGGTCCAGACCTATTTCTGCGTATGTTTTGTAATGCCAACCTTGGAGATTGTTCCAATGGTTGATGAATGTATTGCCGACCTTGATGTACATTCCAAGGTTGATGACTTGTATAAAGACTTGTAATGTAATTGCGAAAAATGTATGAGTGTGCAAAAATGAGAAGATAAGTGTGAAGAGTAAGAAGAGCAGAGAAAAGGAAGAATATTACTCTTCAATGGAACTGAACTCAGGCGTAGAGTAGATGCTATCAAATCAGTTCAAAAATCTTTGGCAGTGAGCCACCCCTTGGCAGTGAGTCGATCTTTGCAGTGAGCATTTTGGACAGTGAACCCCATAGGCAGTGAACCTCTATTTTTTGGTATTGTTATAACTTATATATTTCTATGGGCTAACACCCACCGTGGTTTTTTCCCTTATAGGGTTTTCTACATAAAAATATAGTGTCTCCTGTGTTGAATGTGTGATTGTGATTAAGACTATGGTTTCATGCTTTCATGGTTAAATCTGATTATCAGTAATTAAGTAGTTGATGGTTTGATATTTATATGAAGTTCAATTTTTGGGACAATTGATTCACCCCCCCCTCTTAGTTGTCCTGTGCATTTCAATAATTGGTATCAGAGCCAGTTCCTTAGAAGAAAGCCTAACAACTTGAGGAAGATCCAGGATGTCTTTTAAAAAGGAAGCTCCACAGTTTGATGGGACAAATTATGCTCTTTGGAATGTACGAATGAAAATCCATTTCCTTTGTCTTGGTTATAAAGTGTGGAAATCTGTAGAGACAAAATATACCATGCCTCCAAATGGTTTGACAACTGAAGATGAAATCAAAGAATATGAGCTGAATATAAAAGCTAGAGATGCCATGTTAAGTGCTTTGACTGACACTGAGTTGATAAAAGTCATGGATCTAGAATCTGCAAATGAAGTTTGGGAAAATTTGAAAATCCTTTATGAAGGAGATGATTCTATAAAAGAAGCCAAGATATAAGGCCTGAAAGCAAAATATGAGGGTTTAAAGATGAATGAAGATGAAAACATAATATCCTTCATGTAAAGGGTTGATGAACTTGTTAATGGAATAAAAGGTATGCGAGGAACTATTGGTGATAAGGAAGTTGTGATGAAAATTCTTAGATCACTACCAAAGTCCTATAGTCACAAGGTAGCTGCAATTGAAGAAGTAATGACTATAAAACCTGTTGACAGAGATCAATTACTTGGAAAGCTTACAGCCTTTGAGATGAGAGAGTTTGGTGATGCTCTGCCGAAAGTTGAGACTACTTTCAAAGCCAATACTTCTAAAAAGATCTCTAGAGATGAAAAATACAAAGTGGAGCCTATTGATGACTTTGATGAAATTGAAGCTAACTTTGTGACAGATTGCAAAGAGTTTCCAGTAAGTTCAAAGGAAAACCTTTCAAATGTTTTTCATGTGGTAAAGTAGGTCATTATGCTTCCAGATGTCCTAAAAGAATGGAAAGGAATAGAAAAAGATTTGAGAATAGGCCTAGAGCTCCAAAGAAATGCTACTATGTTAGAGATCTTGATGATGAAGGTGTGACTGATGATGAATCTGATGATGCTAGTACTAGTGCAAATGAATGCTTGTTTATTGCTATTAACGAAGAACCTGTGTCTACTAATCCTGCTAGCCATGTGAAGGAAGAAATACCAGTGGAAGAAAGTGCTTTGGTTGTTCAGGTTGAGAAAGATAAGGATGAATGGGTTATTGATAGTGGATGTTCACATCACATGACTGGTGACAAACGTAAGTTTGTTAGTTTGGAAAATTATGATGGTGGACTGGTTAGGTTTGGAGATGATACAGCTAGTAAGATTTGTGGAAAAGGATTTATTTCTTTTGATGGTAAGCACAATATTGATTATGTTCTGTATGTAAAGGGTTTAAAGAACAATCTTTTGAGTGTTGGCCAGATGTGTGGCAAAGGTTATGATCTGAGATTCAAGGACAGTGAATGCAAGATCATGGAAAGCTCTAGAATAGTGATTGCTACTAGTAAAAAGACCAGAGGTAATGTTTATCATTTGAAAGGAACTAATGATTATTGCTTATTGGCTTAGACTGATGAGAGTTGGTTGTGGCATAGAAGGATGTGTCATATCAATTTTGACAACTTGTTAAAGATAAGTTTTGTTTAGGCTATAAGAGATTTGCCTAAGCTTATGAAGCCTGCCAACATCATTTGCAAAGAATGTCAATTTGGGAAACAAACAAGAACAAGTTTCAAAAGTAAAGAACAATTCTTTGTTGGATTGTTGGCGCTGGGTCATACAGATCTATGTGGTCCCACAAGAACAAGAAGTCTGCAAGGAGACAGGTATTTCATGTTGCTTATTGATGATTACTCCAGGATGATTTGGGTAACTTTTCTAAAAGACAAATTAGAAGCCCTAGACAAGTTCAAAGCCTTTAAGGCAATGGTTGAGAATGAGTTAGAGTTTAAGATTAAATGCTTGAGATCTAATAGAGGAGTTGAGTTCACATCAAATGAATTCAATATTTTCTTTGAAGAACAAGGGATAAAAAGGCAATTGTCTGTACCTAGGACTCCTCAGCAGAATGGAGTTGTTGAAAGAAAAAATAGGACAGTTCAAGAGGCTGTTGGAACTATGTTGAAGGAAGCTGGCCTACCAGAAGCATACTGGAGAGGAGCCATACATACTATTGTGTACATCCTAAATATGGTTCAGGTAAAAGGTAACAGTGTTAAAACTCCCTATGAATTGTGGTATGGAAGAATTCCTACAGTAAGATATTTCAAAGTTTTTGGTAGTAAATGTTATATCAGAAGAGAAGAAGATCTAGGCAAGTTTGATGCTAGGTGTAATGAATGAATCTTTCTTGGATACTGTATCAAGAGTAAGGTCTATCGGTGCTACAATAAGAGATTGAAGAAGATCATTGAAAGTGCTAATGTGAAGGTTGATGAAGACAGGGGAAGAATATCATACATGAGTGACTATGAATCAGATGAACCTACTATTATAACAAGTGAAGAAAAAGTTGAACAAGAAGACAGTCAAGATGAAGAAGAAAAGGCTCCGAAAAATACTGCTAAGATTCCCAAGTATGTAACAATAAATCATTCTGAAGATCAAACTATAGGAGACAAAAGCAAAGGGGTATTGACAAGAAAAAGAACTGTAGAAGAACAAGTGAATTACTATTTACTTTTAAAAGTTGAACCTAAAACTATGAATGAAGCTTGCAATGATGAAAATTGGGTAAAAGTTATGGAAGAGGAGTTGACATGGATAGAAAAGAATCAAACTTGGGAACTGGTTCCTAGACCTGCTAATAAGAATGTGATTGGCATAAAATGGGTTTTCAAAAACAAGATGAATGAGAATGGAGTAGTAAGGAACAAAGCAAGATTGGTATGGAAAGGATACTCTCAAGTTGAAGGGATAGATTTTGAGGAGACCTATGCTCCTGTGGCAAGAATTGAAGCAATTAGAATGTTTTTGGCATTTGCAGCATTCAAAGATTTCAAAGTGTATCAGATGGATGTTAAGTCTGCATTCTTGAATGGTGAATTGGAAGAAGAGGTCTACATTGAACAATCAGAAGGATTTCAACTATCAAAACAAGATGATATGGTGTGCAGATTGAAGAAGGCCTTGTATGGACTGAAACAAGCCCCCAGAGCCTAGTATGCATGGTTAGACAAATATTTGTTGCAATTAGGGTTTAGTAAAGGTATTGTTGACAACAATTTGTATTTCAAGATCAATGATAATTAGATCTTGATTGTTGTAATCTTTGTTAATGATATTATCTTTAGAGGAAATGAAGGTATGTGCATGAAATTTGCAGGAGAAATGCAAAATGAGTTTGAGATGTCTATGTTTGGTAAAATAAATTTCTTTCTGGGTTTGCAAATTAATCAATTAGATAAAGGAATCTTCATATCTCAGTCTAAGTATGTGAAAGAGTTGTTAAAGAAGTTTGGGATGGAAGACTCTAAACTGGTATGTACTCCCATGGTGACTAGATGCAAGGTGAGCAAAACTAATGAATCACCCAAGACTGATCAGAAAAAGTATAGATCCATGATTGCAAGGATTGCTTTACTAACTCAAACCAGACCTGATATTATTCATGCAGTTTTTCTTGTTGCAAGATTTCAAGAAAATCCAAGAGAATCACATGTGATGGCAATAAAGAGAATCTTGAAGTATTTAAAAGGCACACTGGATCATGGCTTATGGTATCTAAAGGATAATGATTTCACTCTCATTGCTTATACAGATGTTGATTGGGCCGGAGATGTTGATGACAGGAAGAGTACAAGTGGAGGCACTTTCTTTTTGGGTAACAGATTGGTTTCATGGCTGAGCAAGAAACAAGATTCAATCTCTTTGTCAACTGTAGAAGTAGAGTATATTGTAATAGCATGTTGTTGTACTCAAGTGTTATGGATGAAGCAGACTTTGAAGGACATAAGAGTTGTGTATGAAGATCCAATTGCAATCTTCTGTGACAATACAAGTGCTATAAATATTTCAAAGAATCCAGTGATGTACTCAAGAATAAAGCATATATCTATAAGGTATCATTTTATGAGAGAAAAGGTGACAGAGAATGAAGTAAAGTTGGAATATGTGTCCATAAAGGATCAAATTGCAGATATCTTCACCAAGTCTCTGCCTAAGGATACTTTTGAGTATCTCAGAGAAAAGTTAGGGGTCATTACCCCTCCTGCCTTAAACTAAGATGCATGGGAATGCATCAGTCCAGTGGTGTCCAAAGTCTCAATCTTTGATCTAGATTAGTGCTTTGTGAGCTACCTCTCAAGGGGAGTAGCTCAATGTTACCGGTATGAGTTCCTGATAAAAAAGTATTGATAACAAAGAAAGTTTAGTTGGATTAGAACATCAGAATACAAGTATGTGCCCTTTGCCATTGATGTCAAAGGGGGAGAAAAATCATGTGAAAAAATTAGAAAAGAAAGGGTGTAGATGTGTAAAGAGAAATGGGGATAATCTTGTCTTGATGGTCTTTATAGTTTTTCACATCATATGTTGCCATCAATGACAAAGGGGGAGATTGTTGCAAGTAAGTGCTTAATCGGTGTTGTCATTGATGTCAACATATCAGTGTTGTCATTGATGTCAACTATCCTCTTGTTTTTTTGCTTTCTTGTAATGAGTTAGATGATTAGTATTTGCCTATGTAAGTGTTGGAAAGTTTGATATTAAGGATATTGAGAAAATTTGCTCCTCCGGTAGAAACAGTGTGTTGCAGAGTATCTTTGTCTGCAAAAGAATAGTCAAACAAATAGCTCCACATTTCCTAGAGATTAAATATCTTTGTCTGCAGATTGGTTTTGAGGCTTGTCTGAAGATGCTATGTTCCAAGTTTGAGCCTCCGATATGAATATCTGAGTGAGCTATGTTCACCAGAGTGAAAACTGCTTTTTCTATATGTTTGGTGGTGACAGGAAGAAAGTATTATGCTCCGCATTGAAGTATTTTTGTCTGTGGTTCTAGAGTTAAGTCTAAGCTGATGTTATGTGCCTTCAACTCCAATGGCTCGTGATTTAGTGGTCCACAAGGAATCTTTTCCTTATGACAGTAGCTAGTAGTGGTGTTTATGTGCTCTAGTTTGAAGAATCTTCTTGACAAAGTGGTTAGAAGTTGTGCGGTTGTTCCTGATGATTTTAATGTGCTTGTGGATGTCTCCTGATCGTGTTCCTACCCTTGGACTGGTCCGCAAAGAGAAATTTGGATCGTGGATGAAGAATGTTTTTAGTAGACCTAGTGTTCTCACCAGTCTTGGCTGACTTGGTTGATTTCACTATTTGCGGAGATGCCTTGAAGATTGTAGAAGCGTGACGTGGCATGAAGGATTGAGTTTGAGTCCCAGCTAAGGCATGGCGTGATCAACATACATCTTTCCCTTAGCTAATTTTTGTATTAGGTCCAAACCTATTTCTATGTATGTTTTGTAATGCTGACTTTGGAGATTGTTCCAACAGTTGATGAATGTATTGCCGAACTTGATGTACATTCCAAGGTTGATGACTTGTATAAAGACTTGTAATGTAATTGTGAAAAATATATGAGTGTGCAAAAATGAGAAGATAAGTGTGAAGAGTAAGAAGAGCAGAGCAGAGGAAGAATATTGTGCTTCAATGGAAAACAACTGAACTCAAGCATAGAGTAGATGCTATCAAATCAGTTCAAAAATCTTTGGCAGTGAGCCACCCCTTGGCAGTGAGCCGATCTTTGCAGTGAGCATTTTGGGCAGTGAGCCTCTATTTTTTGGTATTGTTATAACTTATATATTTCTGTGGGCTAACACCCACTGTGGTCTTTTCCTTTATAGGGTTTTCCATGTAAAAAATTGGTGTCTCCTGTGTGATTGTGATTAAGTCTATGGTTTCATGCTTTCATGGTTAAATCTAATTATCAGTAATTAAGTAGTTGATGGTTTGATATTTATATGAAGTTAAGTTTTTGGGACAACTGATTCACCCCCCCTCTCAGTTGTCCTATGCATTTCAACAAGATCAACACAAGGATGTGGGAATGATATACCCCATTGATTATGATGATGACTGATTGATTGATTTGGTTAACATCAAGATTGGAACAAAACCAAGGATGTGAATGGATGATGTGTGTCGATTGGTTTGACTAGATTAGTATGGATTAGGGATTGAATTGCATTTAGATCATGGCTTGGATTGGTTTGATTGATTTTGATTGGATTGAATAATGATGATGAATTGAATTGATTAGAAGAAGTGATTTGATAAAGATTGTTTTGATTGATTGGAAGAATTGATTTGATTGGTTGAATTGAAAGGAATAATTTTGATTTGAAGAAATAATTTGATGATTGGGTTGATTTTATTGCTTGGATTTTTGGAATGTTTTAATTTTTTTGGATTTTTGGAAATGTTTTGATTTTTTTGGATTTTTTGGAATGTTTTGATTTTTTTTGTGTTTTTGAGATATTTGATTTTTTGGATTTTTGGAATATTTAATTTTTTTGGATTTTGAAATGTTTTGATTTTTTTGGAGTTTTGGAAATGTTTTAAGATGGCATTGGATGACAATTTAGGTAGCCTTTATGCTAGATACCAATGCCAAGGGAAAACCAAGTCTAGGTGTAAGGATAGTGTAGGATTGGATAAATGAATGGGTGATAGTAAATGAAGTGGATGTATGCATGATAGATAGATGGATTATGCATCATAAGGGGGGAAGGATGTGATCTCCAAAGACTATGTTGCATAGAAATTTAACATGCCCCATTCTAGTTAGGATTTGACATGACAAATCTTATGACGAGAGGATGATGATATGATGGATTGGTTTGGATAGGATGAGGTATATCAAAAGATATCCAAAGCATGTTTCAACATTTTGCCCCCTATCTTTATCAAGACCAAAGGAAGTGTTGGTGACTTAGATGGGCAAGAATTCACTCTTTTACTTCAACTCCCCGGCAGAGTCGCCACTTTGTTGGTGTTTTTTCCTGAATCAACAAAGGGTTTGCCAGTTCCAATGCACAGGTAGATTCGGCCAACAAATACAGGAGGTTGCGTGAGTTGCCTCTCCTTCACTTCTGGTTCTACCGCACTAAGGGGGGTATCCCTATAGCTAAAGATTTAACTTTGACTCACCCAACAGAAAGATTTAGCCATTTAGTCACAGGTAGAATACTCTCATTTTAAGACCAAGATTTGTGTGATAAATCACAAGGTTGGCAGTGTTCTTGGACATATCTAACTGGTTAGGAATGAGAGTATGCAGGGGTCCTATTTCTACTCCTACAAACTAACAGGTTGGAATTATGAAATGATTTGTATTTATGTTTTGGATGCAAGACAGGGGAGTTTTGGATCATAACTACTACACAAGGGTAGACTAGTGCCTATCTCAGGGCAAGGAGTCAACTAGACATATAGAAAATGAATGATTTGCACTGGCATTCAAGTTTCAAGGAGCTGGATAGGTATCTGCCTTACAAACACCACCCAAGAATGAGTATTTAGCTATCTCTACATACAAACATCCCTGCTGCCATACAATCTTCTTCATACTTAACCTAAAATAGTTTAATCCACTCCTTGAATGGAGGTCAAAAGTTAAGCATGCAATATAGAAATCTATATCCTAGAATCTAAGTAACCCTTAGCAACCAGATTCAAAAGAAGGGATGCATACAACAAATGGAGACAAACAGCTAAACACATGCAAAGAAGTATTTTTCATATAAACACAACATGAAACTGAACAGATATGTAACCTACATTCAAATGCAACTCATAAACTCACAAAAAGAGATAGAACAACCAAGAAATGCTCTATTTTTTGTTATTTCTCCAAAAAAATTGCCCAAGTCTTCTCCCTCCAGAAATGAGTAACACAATTTGCTTATATAGCAAGAATGTGTACTCAGCAATCAAGTACATTGGTCATCTCAGAATTCTGCCAGATATAGTGCACCATCAGAATGGCACCTAAAACATTCAATGCTCCAGGCAGAAAAAGAAGGAAAAACAGGTGAAATCGGGGAATGTGCAGTCGACTGGAGATTTTCCCATTAAAAATGGTAGGTGGCCCGTCATTCATCGACCATGCCTCTGCAATTCTGCCATTAATGGCCAACCTACCCACGGCTTCTGGAAATGCAGTATTTGTGTGCTCTAAAGTTTCTTCCATTTGGAATGCAACTACGAACACAAAAATTCCTCTTTTGAACATTTTGAACAATGACCATTGATTCATTTCCTCCCGCCGAGATCTGCGGCTTCAATTTGATCAGGCAATCCAGTCACCAGCTTTGAAAAGTCATCAACCAATGAAACGTGCCATGCAGGTGTCTTTTTTCTCCTTTGACTTTTCACAGCATGAAGATACCTTTTACCTTTTTAACCCATTTTGCCTTTTCTGCCTTCAAATCTTTGTATATGTAGTTGTATATACATACAATTGACTTGGACATGTGGCAGCCAGCCATTGGATCACCATCGCTGTGCACTTACACCTTCATCACCGATCCATTGCATCTTTTTTTTGCATCTGTGGTTGTATATGAGATTGTATGCACATACAATCGCCATGCATACAAGGGCGGACCCCAAATCTTTATAAAACAAATTAAAATTGCAATTAAGTCTAGCTTGCATCTTACTTCCTTTGTATATCGCCTTGTATATTGCACATACAATGTGCAATATGCAACCTGCAGACCCCAGCCACTTATCTGCCACAACAAACTTTCCTTCACGTCCAGGATTGTATGTGCGCTTTGTATCTTGCATTGTATATGCACATACATACAATCGTGGGCCATACAACTACATGGGCCCCACCATGCTCTTGAAGAATGTTGACTTTGACCGCTCCTACCTTGTATGTTTCTTTGTATCTGCTCTTTGTATGTCTGATTGTGTATTGGGAACATACAATCCCAATATACAACTGCAGATCTCACCCATCTCACAAATATTGTTAACTCCTTGGCCGCGTCCACCCTTTGCACATCGCCTTGTATATGTAGTTGCATGTCGCAGATACATACAATGCAAGATACAAAGAAAATCTCTTTGACTTTTCAACTCTGCACTTGTATGCACCTGCCAAGCCCGATTTGATAAACTTTGAAGTCCGGGATTGTACATTCTACTTTGTATGTCATATTGTATATCGAACATACATATAATCCCCCTTGTACACCTATGGGCCTGACAACTATTTTCAACCCGATTTGAATCCTTTTTTGAAATCCGGCGTTGTATCTTGCCCATTGTATATCAAATATACAACAACATATACATACAATACTTTTGATACAACTGCGGAATATACCAGGAATCTGCCATGTACAACCACATTTCCATGCCTAGAAATGTGTTTAAATGCCACATACAAACCCGATATGCATACAAAGATGCATACAACTATTTTTTTCCATTCTGAAGCCGATTGAACATTTTTTCAGGTCTGCCAATGTACATATGCACTTGTACATTGATACAATGGCCATATACAAAGAACAATACATACAATTTAACTGTGCAGGAGGACGAGGGACTTAGAATTTTTTGGATTTTTCATGAAAGGCCTGCGAATTCAACTACTCGAAACCCAAACTTGTAGCAGGCACCAACAAGAAGAAGGAAGGATGAATGGATTCAATATGATAAGTATATGGGTATGATGGCCAAGGATGGTAAGATGGTAAGGCAAGATAGGATATTGTATGGAAATGGTATGATAGGATAGAAATGATAGGTTGGATGAGACAATGTGCTCCTAAGTGTAAGTGACATAGGAGATCAACATACACATGACGCCTGTTTGCCAGGTTTTCATCATGGTACTTATCCAAGGTGCCACCAAGGGTGGTTTTCACCATTGGGCGAAGGGATTTCTCTTTACTATTTTGATTTATTTTTTTAAAATATTTTTTTTGGGGACCTTTTTCCATTTTTTTGTATTTTTTCAAGACCTTTTTAGAATATTTGGATGGGAGAAGGGGAATATGGATAGGAGGGACTCAAGTGTCTAGTTCCATGAAAGGTGATTGTGTCCCATTGGAGATGGATGTCATCGCATGGACCATGTCAAGTCATTATGCTCATAGGTGTTGGTAAGGGATTGCATGAGAGGAAGAGGGATTAGGTAGATAGTGGATTATGATGTGGATTATGTAGGGAAGATAGTGGATTATGATGTGGATTATGTAGGGAATGAAAGGATAATGCAAAAGGATGGATGAAAGACTTATCCAAAAGCATGGACCATAGGGAGGTGATGGGTGAAATATGTAAGATAATGGATGAGGAATGTGGAGATGGAGGAATGTGGAAATGTTGTGGAATGGAAGGGAACCATGACCAATGGTTGCACACACCATGATAAACATTGAAGCTTTTGATTTGGAGGTGGTGTAGGAAGCAATAGAGATGTTTTCTTAGGAGATGGTTGACGAAGTGCTTTAGGTACCCACATAGACTTAGTATTTTTATGATTTTTGTTTTTCTTGTGGGCTTTAGGAATTTGAAACTTTTGAATGGAGTAGGATTTTTGGATGGAAGAGGACGGTTGGGATTTTTGAGATGTGGATGCCTCATTTGACTTGCTTTCTTTTTGCTTAGGTACCCATACCATTTTAGTTTTAGACTTTGCTTGTGAAGGTATGGGCTTGGGTAGCCTTTTAGATGGATTTTTGAATGTGCTTTGCTTTGACTTTAGGACCCTTAGGATTTTTGGCTTTATAGGTAGAGGCATCCAAAGTTTTATTTTTTAATCCCATGGGATGGGTGGAGGCTTTATGTTTAGATGATGTGTGCATTGATTGGCCATGATTAGGAATTTGAGGGAATGTGTAAATGGATGGATTTGGCATTGGGAGAAGTGGTGGTAAAGTAGATGTCCAAGAGTTATTAGGAGTTGGAAGAAGTGGGGGTAGATTGGAAGGTGGAAGGTGTATGGTCACATGCTTTTGACATTTGTAAGATGATGGAGGTGGAATGGCAACGTATGTTTTGGCGGTATGATAAGATTTGTGATGGAAAGTGGTGGACTTAGGAGGAATGAAGGAATTGCCAACATCTTTTGATTGTTTACCTTGGGGTGTATATCCAAGGCCATATGAGCGTGGAGGGACATTGACATGGATGGGCTCCAAAATTCGTTGTTCGTTAAGGCCTAACCCTTTACCTTGATAATTAATGTTTTGGAGCATGGGGTGGACAATGGGACTAGGTGTAGTTTGAAAATTAGACACGAGTTCCTTATTGGGTGAAGAAGGTGAAGTGGTGGATAAAGGTTGTTGTGTTCCTAGGGAGGAACATTCATGAATGAATGTGGAAAGACCAATAGGAGATGTTGGATTTGAATCATGGTCGATAGTGGATGGGGAACGATCATTGGGATCTTTATTATCATTATGTTCATTTAGATCCAAGTTATTTGTTTGATCTTCTATGTTTGCTTGGGAGGCAAGTGTCTTATTATGGGAAGTGGAAGTTGGTGGATCATGGGTAGGTGGAGTGATAAGCTCTTTACCATGGAATGCATAGAGTTGGCTAAGAGGGTCATCATGGTCTTCTTGATCATAAGTAGGATCTTGATCATACATGAGAGCTTGATCATGGATAGGATTAATGTTGTGGATAGGTTGAATGGAAGTGATTTGATCTTGATTAGAATTAGGGCTAGATGTTTCTTCATGCTTAGGGTTAGGCACTTGACATAACTCTTGATTTGCTTGAATGGAAGTGGATGACTCTTGGATAGACTCTTGGTCAAAAATATGAGAGGGTAATGACTCATGGGAGGAAAATTTTCAATAGGCTCGAGGGGTTGTGGACCACATGATGGGGTTGAAGAAGTGGACATGGAATTCAAAGGTTCTTTGGTAGGCTCATCAATGTGTGCTTGACATGGGGATGGTCTATTCCGTGCTAGTAGTCTTTGGAGAAAATCTTCAAAGGATTCTTTGGTTGATGGATTAGAGCTTGGGAAGTTTGGTGGTGGTGTTGGTGCAAGACTGATAGGCTTTGGGATAGGCATTCTATTGGATGATGATGGAGGACTAGTAGATGGATTGGTGTATGATTCCAAACTTGAGACAGTATTTCCCTTATTAAGAGTAGCATTAAGATGGCCTAAGGATTTGTAATCTTGGTATGAGGAGTGACTAGTACTAGCATGTTCATGTTGTGGAAGATTTGGAGATGGATATTGCATGAGTTGTTGGATTTCAACCAGGAGTTGTATTTGTGGTGATTGGTTTTGTTGAAGTGGTTGGATGATGGTTTGTAATCGTTGTATGATTTGTTGATTTAGGGGTTGTTCTAGTTGGTAGAAGGTTTGGGTGATGTCTTGTAGTTCTTGTGTTAGGATCTTTTGCTCTAGTGTTGGGATGGAGTTACACATAGATTGAAGTCTTTGGATTTCAGCTTGTTCCTCCAAGTATGCCTCAAAATCTACAAGATCCTCATCATCATTAGGAATGAACTTTGGGTTGCCTTGGAGGATATATGGTTTTGGATTTGGCCTAGATTTGTTGATGATCATGACCATTTTGACAAATGAGGATTGGACTAGGTTTAATGATGGTAATATCAGTAATATGAGTAAGGTTGGAATGTTATAGATTCCAGGTGTGGTGTTTGGTTGAGATTGACAATGTTTGTTTTTGAACACACACACAAAACATAGCAGACAAAATGTTTTGGATGACTCTGATATAAAATCAGAGTAAAAGTCTGAATGGGGGTCTAGATTAGCCCCTAAATTTTTCACTGGTCTCAACAAATTTGAAAACACTCATAAGCATGCACAACTTAGGCTGGAAAGAGGATACTACTTGTTGAGTCCCTACTTGGATTACTCCATATACTGAGACAAGGTGGATAGCTAGAGATATTGGTGACACTGGCTCCCCCACCATGGCACAGGCACACCAAATATGTTGCCCCAAAGATTTGGAGATCTTATGAATTGAGGGATTTTCTATCTCTACCCTGAATAGTACATAAAGGGCGGCTTCAGAGGTCTGACCTCATGCACCAGCAAGCAAAAAATGTTTTTGGCCTCTACAATAAATGGTTTTTAGTCAGTGTTTCAGGATAATATGGTGTCTATACATGTGGCGGTTTGCTCATTTAAGAGGTCTCCCAACCCTCAAAAAGTGTTTTCACGCATCTCATGGATACTGAGGGAGACTTCCGTCGGTATAGAACAGCGGCACCAAGTGATTGATGACTTTTGTCACAACCACAATTATTTATATAGAGGACCAAAACAAAAGTACCACTTGGGTCGTTCCCTCTCACAAATTGGGAGGCAGGCCCTGTAAGGGATTAAAAACATAAAAGAGATGGGTCTGGCTTCTAATCACTGAGTTTGCACAAGGTGAGAGCATACACCTACCACCTTACAAGCACAACAAACAGTGATTAATTAACCCCCTAGTTAATCTATGTGCAAACAGACATTTGAAAAACATATCTAATCAATGAAAGCCCTGCAAAACAACCATTAGTAGTTTGAACTTCCAGTCTTCGACAGATGCAATAAATGCAATCAAAGTGTTAGCACAAAACCAAATCCCTAAAAAAATCAGAAAATAATGTTATAATGTAGCCATAAAAAGATAAGCTCATCAGAAGATTGCTATTTCAGATACATATTTTTTTAGATAGTGAAATAGATTTGATCATTTTGAAATGTTTTTGACCTGAAAATTAAAAACTTAGAGAAGAGACCCCTGCTAATTTTTTGAGTTCTTTCTAGAAATGTAAAGAAGTTAGAAAAATTCCATGTTTTAGGCCCAGAAATGTGGATTTGTGAAATACTTACATCAGACAAAGATCTGATTGTTTTGCACTGTATTTGACCTCTAAATTAAATTTGTAAAACACAAACCCCCATTATAATTTCAATAGATTTCTAGAAATGTAAGAATTTCTAAAAAAATCACCAGTTTGAGCCCAAAAACTTGATTTTATGAAAAAATATAAAATCATGATAACTCCTACAAAAACAATGATAAACATGTGATTTTTCTGTTGTAGCTTCTTGAGATGATGTACAATCTTCTGTAAAACTCTTATAGAAAAATTCGCAGCCATTTGAAAGATATGATGAAATCTTTAAAACCTAGGGTTTTGTCCAAAAATGAGATAAACCTGCAACAAAAAAATTAATAAAACCTACAAAAAGCAAGCTAGATCAAAGGATTCACGTCAGGTTCACCATTTTGTAGTTAGGGAAAATTAGATTTAGTGTCAAACATAACAAACTAACTACACCCTAACAAGCACCATAAATCACAAACTAGCATGAAAATGAAAACATGAATGTAAAGCAAACCGATCTTCAAGCTAGGTTTGATTTATCTCCATGGCTCTTCTCGATCTTGCATAAGAATGTAGGATGTTGAAGGATTATTAATTGTTCATTTTTGCAGAATAACAGAGCTCAAGCGTTGTATGAAAATAACTTGTGTGAGTGAGTGAGTGAGTCACTGAGAGAGAATCAGTGAGGGTTTGGAATGGAAAATGAAGTTTGATTTATAGAGGGGAAGGGAATCAAATGAATGGCTAATTGAAATCCAATTGTGTGATGTGGATGGCTAAGATTAAAAGGAAATTGTAGTGCTTATGACACACATTAAATGGGTATGACAGGAGACCAAAATTAGGAGAATAGTGGGAATAAATGGGATTTTTTATTTATTTTGGAGAAGTGTTGCTTATGACGCACAATGAATGAGGATAAAAATAGGGATGTGAGTGGGAATAAGTAATTTAAATAATAAAATTAATTAAATCATGAGAGACAAGTGGCATTTAAATAAATATTTAATTTATTTAAATTGTATGATGGAGGAAAAATGAGATTAATAAATAAGATTTATTTAATTTGGTGCAAATGGAGGGAAAATGGAATTAAATAAATAAGATTTATTTAATTTGATGTAAGAGAAGGATTAGTTAAATAAATACAATTTATTTAACTAATGAGAGTGATGGAAGGGGTCATTAAGGGGACTTAGAAGAAAATATGTCGAAATGTAATGTCATAAGATATAGTCAATTTTAGGTGTCTACAATTTCTACCACTTGTTACCTAGTTAACAGGTCTCCTACATCAGTACTTGTTGATAAGACACCTATGGAGGTGTGGTCTAGTAAAAAGCCTTCATTAAGACACATTCGAGTATTTGGTTGTGAGGCATATGCACATGTGCCTAAGGAGAAGAGGTCTAAGTTGGAGAACAAGGCTATGAAGTGTATCTTTATCGATTATGGCATCGGTGTGAAGGGTACAAGCTTTGGGATCTAGTGGCTGAGAGAATTTTGTATAGCAGAAGTGTGATCTTCAAAGAGCTCAGTCCTTCTTCTATTGTCCTACAGTTGTTAAAGAAAGAAGAAGAGAAAGAGGATGTGGTTCAACTTCCTTCCACCCCTGAGAAAGTTGAACTGAAGACATCTTTTGGACCTAATGATGTGGAGAACTCTGGTAGCTCTGAACATTTAGAAGAAGATGAAGAACCTCAACCTCAATCTTTGAGGAGGTCCAAACAGATAAGGTGGAAACCTGATAGGTTTGGTTATTCATTGCATGATTCCAGTTGTATTTTTGCTTTGAATTATAACACTGATGAGCCTAGTGTTGGGAATTAAGGTGTCTCAACCTTTGCAAGTTCCTAGCATTTATTATTTAATTGTATATTTATTTTTGCCTATTATTGTAATTTGTATGCAAATCTTATTTTGTCACTTTGTGGGAGTTGGCATGGTGATGTGTCATCCTACATGGAAGGTGACTAAATGTATTTTTTGTCCTCATATGAGGAGATAGGCATCCCACTTTGTGGTAGAAGACTTTTGCCATGTGTCGACATCTTTTGGGTGTTGTAAGAGGTTTATGACGCGTAAGAGTTATGATAGATTCCTATGACAGGTGAAGACAAGTGTCAGAAAGCATCATGCATGGAGAAAGTAGGCACCCAAGTTTGACTATGATAGGTTGTAATAGAATCTACTATTAATAGTTAGTTATGACTAATTCTCTTATAGCTGTAAGAGTTGTCATATATGACGAATTTTATGACATTGTAAGAACACCTGTCATACCTTAATTGGGCAAATTCGGGGCGCCCAAGTTGGGGGGTTGTAAGGGATGAAATAGAATCTCTTACAAGTGTCACACACATGTTTTATGGCCTTGGAAATTGGGCCACATGGATTTGGACGAGTTCCTTGTGTGACTTGCTCTAGAAGCTACCTCCATTCATACTACTTCTCTATATATACAGATGCTTAGAGTTGGAGATGTATGGTTCATTTGTAGGTATCGTTATGCTACCAGAATTACTCTAGATTTGACATTGTGACAACTCCTGGAAGAACTTGCATTGCAAGTGTGTTGTAATCTCCTTTAGATTTTATAATACATTGTGTAGGTTTTGGAGTGTGGGGTTTTTCACCTGAAAGGGTTTTCCCTGCATATATCTTGTGTCATTGCATTTATACTTGCTTGTGAATGTATGTTAATCTCTCTGTTAATGTGAAACATAACTATAACTATAAAGATCGAAGAAAAATTTGCACTATTTTCCCTCAATAGATTGGTATAGGAAGTTGTTTCCACTTACCTTGCTTCCTTTCACCTAGGACTGTAAGCGAGGCTATGGGTATGAGTGATGTAGATTCCTAGAAAGAGGCCATGGAAGAAGAGATGGCTTCCTTGGAGAAAAACAATACTCGGGATCTTGTGCCCTTTCTTGATGGACATAAACATGTTGGATGCAAATGGGTGTTCAAGAAGAAATTTGGTTCATATGGTAGTGTTGAGAAGTACAAGGCAAGGTTGGTTATGAAGGGTTATTCTAGGTTGAGGGAATAGATTATGGTGAGATTTTCTCTCTTGTTGCAAAGTTGACATCTATCAAATTCTTGTTATCACTTGCTGTAGTATACGATTTAGAAGTTAAAAAGATGGATGTGAAGACAACTTTCCTTCATGGTGACTTGGAGGAATGAATCTATATGTCACATCTAGAGCACTACGTGGTAAAAGGTAAAGAAAATTTGGTTTTCAAGTTGAAAAGTCTCTGTATGGGTTGAAGCAATCTCATAGGATGTGATACTAGAAATTTTATGCCTTTGTGTTGAGTTTGGGATTTCTGAGATCGAAATCAGATCATTTTGTTTATTATAAAATAGATAATTATTACATTCTCATTATTGCATCATATGTTGATGATATGTTGTTCATTGGGAATGGTAAAAGTTTGATTTTTGATTTGAAGTCTCAGTTGTCAGCATAGTTTGAGATGAAAGATCTAGGGGCAGCCAGGTACATTCTAGGAATGAAAATCAAAAGTGATAGAGCTAACAAAAAACTTTGGTTAGGCTAGAGTAAGTATGTGAGCACTGTGTTGGAGAGATTCAGCATGGCATATCGTAGAGCATTGACTATTCCTGTTATGATGGGGACAAAGTTATCTATTGCAGATTGTCAAAAGTCTCCTTTAGAGATGGAGGATATGAGCAGAGTTCCTTATACTAGTGCAGTTGGCAGTTTGATGTATGCTATGGTCTGTACAAGACCAGACATTGCCCAAGTAGTAGGAGTCCTTAGTCAATTTATGGCTAATCCTGGATGGGTACATTGGGATGCGGTGAAGAGAGTGTTCAAATATATGTGGGGTACTTTTGAGTATTCCATATGTTATCATGGTTATCCTACAAGGGATTGACATTCACTTTGTATTCGAGGATTTTTGGATCCAGATTGGGAAGGTGATATTGATAGCAGGAGATCCACCAGTTCTTATGTGTTCACTATGTTTGGTGGTGCTATTAGTTGGATGAGTAAGTAGCAACCTATGGTCGCTTTGTCCACTACTGAAGAAGAGTACATGGTAGCAACTCATGCTTGTAAAGAAGCCATTTGGCTTAAGAGATTGTGTTCTAATGTTGGGTTTGATGCAGGGAAGATTACCATTTGTAGTGACAGTCAGAGTGCCATATGTTTGGCAAAGAATCCTACTTTCCACGTGAGGACTAAGCATATTGATGTCCAGTACCATTTTGTTCGTGACATGGTAGAGGATGGGAAGGTGAATTTGGAGAAAGTTGACACTTTGATGAATGTTGCAGATGGCTTGATAAAACCTATGAGAACGAAGAAGTTCAGATGGTGTTTAGAGTCTATGGGCCTCTCGGCCCCCAACAGTTAAATTATGTCATTCTATTTGCTCTTGAAAGGTGTTCGACAAGTGGGAGAATGTTGGGAATTAAGGTGTCTCAACCTTTTCAAGTTCCTAATGTTGTATTTATTTATTCAGCACTATGTTGTAGGATCCCATAGTTAGCACCTATATTTAATAAAGGTGTCGGCAGTTATTTTGTTATTGGATGACATGGATAAATTGACATTGGATAACCGACAAAGAGGCTTAATAAATAAGAGGCTAGAGAATGTGAAAGGTCACAAGATGTGAATGAGAATCGACAGTGTGTACTCCTAAAAGAACTTCCATTGCAAGTGTGTTGTAATCATCTTTTGATTTGATAATACATTGTGTAGGTTTTGGAGTGTGGGGTTTTTTACCTAAAAGGGGTTTCCCCATGTGTATCTTGTGTTGTGAGTTTTGTATTTGCATTTGGATGTTGTTATTACCTTTTTGTTAATGTGCATTTAATAACCTGTAACTGTAAAAGTTAAAATTTGCATAAATCTTTCCTTAGTAGATTAGTGTAAGAAGCATTTCCAAATACCTTGCTTCCTTTCAAGAATATGACCAACATTTCAAAAGTTTGGTCTACAGGTTAGAAGAACCTCTAATAGAGAAATGGAGGATAGAATGGTTTGTATCTAGTTTGAAACTATAAATTAGAGTTGTGGTAGATGGAAAAGTATTCACCATATATAATGAAGTGGTAGAGATAGCAACTAGAATGGAAGCCCAATCTTGGAGAAATGACTCTTGTAAGAGTGAGGAAATAGAGAAGTTAAAAAATTAGAAAAATTAAAATTAAAATAGGAAATTTTGGAAAAAGGTGAGAAGAGTGAGACTTCTCCCTTAGCCAAAAGGACTGATATATGGTGTAAACATTGTAGTAGAGAAGGAAACATAAGAAATGAATGTACAATGATAGTAGGTACAAATAGAGTATCTACACTCAGGGTAGTATTTAAAAAATCGCCATGAAGAATAGTACTTGCTTCTATTGTGGAATATGCAAATAATGGGATAAACATGTAATAGATAACTATCCCATATTATTGGAAGAAGGCTATGAACCATTGGTTAGAGGAATGAATACGGAGGAATCGTCCATCGTTAGAGGAATGGCCAAGGAACAAGGCTTAGCCACTGCTACATTAATGGCCACACAACATATGGCTACTTGGAATTGGCATGGAGGAGAAACCAAAGATAAATCAATAATGTTGTAACATTGGAAAATGTCCCCTTGGGGGCTTTTCCCTCATAAGGTTTAGCTCCCAGGTCTTTTGCATGCATTTAGGACATCTTAATTCATAATTTGGCATCCCGATGGAATGAGCCCTAGGTAACATGACAAATGGGACCTAGTAAGACCCCTTGAGTTGTACCCTACCCAAAATTGGGGGGAAGGACTTGGGCGCCCGAACCCTAGTCCTGCCTTATTTTGGGGTAGCCCCAATTTTTGGGTGTCAGTTTGTGACCGTTCCTTGGGTCCTATGCCGACACGGTAAGTTTGAATTTACAAAATCTTGGCGGGAGTGATTGTAGTTGCATATAAAAATATGTTTAGGCATTCATTTATAAACTAGATGATTCCTAGTAAGCTATTATGTTCTCAAGGTGATTCAAGGCTTTCATTGTGTTGCAAGAGCAGAATTGTGTTGTCTATGTGTTTGTGTTTGTAGATTTGAGCATCCATTTCATCGTGGAATGAAGGACATCTTCCTCCCATGAGATCTTCACTACAAGGTGACATTATATTGTGTTTTCATCATCATTTCCTTTAATTTTTGCCTCTGCCTCACAAGGGCATGCACTCTCTATCTGACAATGGTGTTCGAAGACTTAAGTGTCCTCTAGGGCTTGACTGAGGCAAGCCTCTAAACACCACAACCCCCTCCAAAGTCTTGTGATTCTAGGTTATAGGTGTCGCATTTGGGAAAATTAAAGTTGCAGGAAGGATCAGCAGACATCAAAGATTCAGGATCTGAAGAGAAGCAGGACACCAAAGCATTTCTAGGACTTGGGCGCTCGCTCTAGTGTCCTCCACAACTAAATTTTTGGAAATAGGAGTTAGAGTGCTGATTAGTGTCAGGAGGTCAGGATCCCACAAAGAAACTGGCGCCTTGGAGTTGGGCGCCCGCTCCGGTGTCCCCGATTGTTCCACCTCAAAACCCTAAAAATAAGTACTCTGTGATTTAATATTTTACTCCCGTCTGCAAGAGCTTTTTCTGTTATTCGTCAGTTTATTACCGTATTTGCATAATTAGGGTTTTAATGGTCAATTAAGCATAAGACAAGAGAAATTGATAATTAAATTCCCTAATCCAAGTTTTCCTACATCTCACAGCAATCTAGGGTATGATAGTGAATTGCCACTCGACCCTAGATCCTTGAATGTATAGGGTGAAAGGAGGATTCAAACATTTAAACACTAAACATTAAACGAATCAAATTTTACCCTAAACATTTTGGTGAACCCGTGTTTTTGGACTTAAATTGCAACTTGTTGAGTGTGTGTCTTTAGATTTGGATTGATTTCATCCATTCATATAGTCATTCATTTTATTGCATTGAGAAAAATTCAAAAAAATTGAAAAATTTGGAAAATTCAAAAAAATTGCATTGTTTGGCTTACTAAATTGCATCAATTCTTTCTAAATTTTCCCATTTCATGATTTTTGCATCAGATCTGATATAAACTATAGAAAAACACAAAAAAACAATAATTTGAATTGCATTTTCATCATTAATTTGCTAGGCTTTTGTAGAAATTTTTGACAATTTTCATATAACCTAGTAATTGCAAAATCTAGGGTTAGTAGGAAAAATATTCTTTCAGATTTTTCTACTGATTTTAAAAGCTCATTCAAATTAAAATTTGTTTGTAGTCTTGCATTTTAGTGTAAATTTGCATTTAGATTTAAAATATTTGCATTTTTGCATAGAAAAATTCAACAAAAACTAGCAATTTTCATGCATTTTCATTAGATTTTCATTAGCATTTTGCATATCAGAGCTTGAAAATTATTTTTAGATCTGAGAGTAAATAATTTTAATCATAAATCAGACCTCAAAGCATTCACATAGCACTTTTTCCTAAGATCTCAAACCTAGGGCTTCAAAAACAACGATTTTCACTAAAATTGGCCTTATCGACTCTATAAACTTGCACCATAGGCGTGTTGTGAAAAGTATTTTTTTACTAATTTAATGTTATCAAGGTAATAATTTTCTTCCCTTTATAAAAATCTTCACAACACCCTTTTAACGGGCTCTTGTATTGAAAATTCAATGAAAAACTACACATTTTGACTATTTTTGCCCTAGGGTTTGACCTAGTTTGCACTCCAAGCATGTTGTGATCAATTTTATGGATTGAGGTAGCTGATACCATTAATTTTATTTGCTGCACCTCCTGAAATTCATTACAACACCCCTTTTTATAGGTCTTGGAGTTGAAAAACCGTGAAAAATAGCCTATTTTTGCTATATTTTCACTAGGGTTTTACCTTAAGTGGCACTAAAAGCATGTTGTGTTGGGTATTTCAGAACCAAGTGGCTTTTATTACTGATATTATTTTCTTTCCATCATCATTTTCCTCACAACACCCTTTTTTATTCTCTTTTGCATTAAGTTTTGGTGAAAAAAGTGTCTATTTTGACATATTTTCACTATAGTTGACTTGGCATTATCTTGGATTTGCATCAAGAGTGTGTTGGGAGTGATCATATTTCTGTTTTGGACTGATATAAGGCATATAATTTTATTCCCTATATCAAAATCCTTACAACATCCTTTCCTTCATTCATTTGCATTGAAAAGAGTACAAAAATCAAGCATTTGAGGCTATTTTGGGGTATATCGCTTTGCACTTATCTTTGACATACTTTTGGAAAAAATTTCAAATCTGATTTGAGCATAAAAATATGGCCTCTAATCACAAAAACAATAATAGGTTCCCTCCTATACCTTACATGAAAATAAAAGCACCTGAACCTGAAATTGTCTTTACACCTCATGATAGAACAATTGGAGATTCTGATGGACCTCTTTACATCACTGTGAAAATAATGGGAAACCCCGTGGATGGAACTCTTATTGATCCTAATTGCATGACTAATGTTTCCACTGAGGAGTTCATCTTTTCACATCAATTAATGCAAGTTTCTTATGACCCCTCGAACATGATGATTAAGACACACAAGGGAACCTTTGTCAAGCCTTTGGGTAAGATATCATTGTTGGTAACTATATTTGAGAAACATGTTGAGCAATGGTTTGATGTTACCCATGCTTCTGATACCTTTGAAATCAAGCTTGGAATCCCTTGGTTAAAGGTTATGAAAGTTGTCCCTTCAACTATCTATAAATGTGTAAAATTTCCTTTGAACGGACAAGTGCATGTCATTCCCCGAAATACATACAAGCCTTTAAGTATACAACAACATTTTACATTGGATTACTTTTGCAACAAAACTAACAACAAACTAGAACTACGAACAAACTTTACATTTTTTATCTATAGAAACTACAAAGAAAAATTGTTACATCCAGTTCCTAGTCCTTCTTTACAAGAAATGACAAAAGATAAACAACTCACATGTGAAGAGAACTTTAGACCGAAAGGACAAGGACCCTATGCTGAGGTTCCTCCCCTGAAATCATTAAAAGGATCAGCAGGTCATTGTCAACAACAAAACATTCCACCGCAACAAATGAGGTTTGATCTTGGTGCTTCATCTTCTAATTTGCAAAAACCTATGAAAGAGCAAGGCCCTGTCTTACAAGAGATAAGTGGTCGAAGAAAGAGAAATAGAAAAGCAAGAGAAAGAAGAAAAAGAAGACAAGAATATGCCATAAACCTTGCCTCTCAACAAGAAAACATTGATCCTAAGATTCAACCAAACAATAACGATCCTAATGATGAACAACATGATGAATAAGACATGAATTTGGCTATGGTACCTTATGTCCCACTTTCCTCCAACATTAGGGAGTGGGAAGATGACGACGATGATTTGCTTATAGACAACTTCTAGCCCGAAAGGGGCCCTACAGGTAAGTATCTCTAACCCTTTATCTCTCTCGTGATGTGCTTCCCCCATGATGTGTTATGTGTTGTTTAGGCCTCTTGGGATGACCCCTGATTCTCTTGTAAGGTCTGGGATACCAGGAGACCGCCTCTGTTGTGACCTTCTTCTATTTGTATCATCATTCTTCTATAGTGTCTCTCTCTGATTTCATTATTGTGTGTTGTGTCTTATGGACATAGCATTGCGGTTGGTGACTTGGGGGCACCCTCCTACGTGACTGTCCCTAAGACACTTGTTTCTCCTCTCTTATTTATTGTTTCCCTTCCTCTAGTGTTTCCATCTAGCGGGCGGATGACGACAAACATTTATACTGATGCAGACCTAGTGTCCCTTTGAGAGAAATCAAAAAATGGACTTAGTTCCTAATATGATGATGGGGTTGTATATCTTATCTGACACTTGGATAGTGGAAGCACTCATGCTTTCCACATAGTGAATTTCATGATGTTACTATCACATTTACAAACCCTAACAATACTGATGCTCTATGCACCTTTGTTTGTCTTTGAATCTAGCCTTGGCGGTACTTGATTTAGAGAGCTTCATGATATAGCCCCATGGTTATCCTTGAACTTTGAATTTGTTATATAACCTTGGCTCTTTGTGTGGTTAATCATATGCATTGATGTTGTTGTTTATCATGATGTTGTAGACATTAACATGTTTCTTGCAGGGATGTGTTTGTGGGAACATTTGGCGATCGTAAAATACATGTCACCTCTAGGGGGCATGGGCTTTGCAAAAGTCAGTGTTCCCTTGTGTGTTTTCTTCCTACCTTAACATGCTTGATATCGATAACTGATACAACCACCTTAAGGTGGGGGCATATATAAGGTAAGTTGTCTATTGTAGATGTTAGCAATGTGTTTGATCTTAGGTGCAAAGACCTGTGCGATGAGTGCATCATGCATCCTGAGTTTGTTTGCAATCAATCAATCAATCATGTAAGCCCTCTACGGAGGCGGGATATCATGTATATCCTTTTTATCTTAAGCCCTCTGCGGAGGTGGGGATGGTGTATTTCTCGGAGTAGATTACATCATCCTGTTATTTTCAAAAGTCCTCTACGAAGGCAGGGAGCGGTTTTGTGACTAACTCAACCCTTAAGCATGTCTTCGGCGATTGTTGTGGTGAAGCCCAATTGTCGGTGTGTGTCTGTAATGTGCCTGAGATGGTATTGGACCTAGAAATAGGTACACTCCATCGCTTGTCTGTCATGTTTTTCCATGTCTTCAAGTGTGTGTTTTAGCATGCTTTCTTTGTTTGGCGTGTTTGTTGCCCCATATGCAGTATAAAGATCGGTGCCTTAGGGTTGTGCTTCTTACATTTTTGGGAGGTTTTGCATGTCTTGCTTGTGTGTTACCCCATATATACAAAGACCTGCGCGATAAGTGCATCATGTATTATGGGAGGTTTGTTTACTTTCCAGTACTTGCATCTGCATTTCATATATATGAGAAAAAGAAAAGAAAAGAAATCATGCATGTCTTCCATGCATTAATGTGTCTTCTATGCATTGACTATCTTCTATGTGTTCTGTGTGACTGTAACTGTGTTCTCCGTGTTTTGCGAGCCTGTTACTATTTTCTATGTGATTGGCATGTCTTCTCTGTGCTTGATGTGTTTGTTGTGTTTGTGACCTTACTTTAATGCATGTATTGGCCTTGCGTTTATACATACATTAAAGTGGGGGCTAAATGTAACGTCGAAAAATGTCCCCTTGGGGGCTTTTCCCTCATAAGGTTTAGCTCTCGGGTCTTTTGCATGCATTTAGGACATCTTAGTTCATAATTTGTCATCCCTATGGAATGAGCCCTAGGTAACATGACAAATGGGACCTAGTAGGACCCCTTGAGTTGTACCCTACCCAAAATAAGGGGGAGGACTTGGGCGCCCATGCCCTAGTCCTGCCCTATTTTGGGGTAGCCCCAATTTTTGGGTGTCAGTTTGTGACCGTTACTTGGGTCCTATGCTGACACGGTAAGTTTGAATTTATGAAATCTTGGCGAGAGTGCTTGTAGTTGCATATAAAAGCATGTTTAGGCATTCATTTAGAAACTAGATGATTACTAGCAAGCTATTGTGTTCTCAAGGTGATTCAAGGCTTTCATTGTGTTGCAAGAGCAGAATTGTGTTGTCTATGTGTTTGTGTTTGCATATTTGAGCATCCATTTCATCATGGAATGAAGGACATCTTCCTCCCATGAGATCTTCACTACAAGGTGACATTATATTGTGTTTTCATCATCATTTCCTCTGGTTTTTGCCTCTGCCTCACAAGGGCACACACTCTCTATCTGACAACGGTGTTCAGAGGCTTAAGTGTCCTCTGAGGCTTGACTGAGGCAAGCCTCTAAACACCACAACCCCCTCCCAAAGTCTTGTGATTGTAGGTTACAAGTGTCGCATTTGGGAAAAGTAAAGTTGCATGAGGGATCAACAGACATCAAGGATTCAGGATCTAAAGAGAAGCAGGACACCAAAGCATTTCTAAGACTTGGGCACTCACTCTAGTGTCCTCCGCAACTAAATTTCTGGAAATAGGAGTTACAATGTTGATCAGTGTCAGAAGGAGGTCAGGATCCCACAAAGAAACTGGCACCTTGGACTTGGGCATCTGCTCCAGTGTCTCCAACTGTTCTGCCTCGAAACCCCAAAAATAGGTACTCTGTGATTTAATATTTTACTCTCATCTGCAAGAGCTTTTTCTATTATTCATCAGTTTATTACCGTATTTACATAATTAGGGTTTTAATGGTCAATTGAGCATAAGAGAAGAGAAATTGATAATTAAATTCCCTAATCCAAGTTTCCCTACATCTCACAGCAACCTAGGGTATGATAGTGAATTGCCACTCGACCCTAGATCCTTGAATGTATAGGGTGAAAGGAGGATTCAAACATCTAAACACTAAAAACTAAACAATCCCAATTTTACCCTAAACAAATGTGAACCATGTGGTACCCAAATATAAAACAAGGAGCCTTCTACTAGCTATAACAATGATTTTTCTTAGGGATATGGTAGAGGAGTCTACCACAAAAATTATAAAGGTGGCCAAGGTAGAGGAGGAAGTCAAAGACTGACCTACTATTATTGTAGTAAAGCAAGCCATTATGGAAACAAATGTAGGAGTAGGAAGAAAGAAGAAAAATCAAGTTGTGAATTTATGGTGATAACCCACATGAATCATTCAATTGCCTCAAATCCACATAGTTTTATAAGAATGGATCGATATATAGTGTGATGTAGGAAAAACTACTCTTCAACTCAACGTGTCAATCAAGGGAGCTTTCCACTAACATTACATTAGGGTTCTATTAACAAAATCTATGTCTATACTACCTTATGTTTATGATTACAATGCTAGAAAATTAATAACAATAAGTAGAATTTTAAGAAATAAAGTATAGAAATGAAAAGACAAAACGATAAGGAACTTAGCACTAGGCAGACAGACTCACTATCTAGGATGACAACACACAATGTGGATGTCTATGCGTCATGTTGTAGTTTATACAACACTGAAATCCAAAGTTCCATACTTGTACAACTTTGCATGAGTTTCAATGAGTTCCTGTTGACAACAGATGCTATAATCAATACACAAAATCTGAAAGATAATGGAAATAGATAGAAATGAAATCAAAATGCAGGAAGCAAAAAGAAAGGGAAAAGAACATGTGCAAACACTCGTGCGTTTGCAATCTTCTTCGCACAACCTGTAACCTACAGAACATAGAAAAGAGGGTTGGGTTGTATAGAGGTTTTCTTTAGTCAAACCCCATTTTTGTTATTTCTACCTCAACGACAACCAGAGATTGATATGTTATTAAATAGTGTCTTCTCTTGAATTCTAAGTACATCTAGAATTGTGGTGAGAAGTGACAAAATGAGATTTAATAAGATAATATAAGTGAAATACAATTAGTCTATGCAAGTACTTGTGACATGTAATGATTAGTCTAAACATGAGCAAGATAATAGAGCAATGGAGAATGTTTATTTTAGTAGAGGTTAGTTGTGAGAGAAGATCAATTCATATATTCGGCAGAGCTTTTCTACGAAAGAAAATCCCTTCCTTGAATGATAACTCAAAGGGGTTTTTATAGAAGATGAAGGAGGGAAAAAAGCTAGGAAAAGAGCCATTTGGGTGTGGATAGACATGCAGGAAATCTCAGAATGTTGCGCAAGCAAAAACACACCTTCCAAAATGGTTGACAAACTGAAAGAAACTATTAGGATGCCAATGTTTTGTGTAGACGTATGTTCCTAAGGCTCTTGTTTGTGGAACTTCAGTTTCTAGAAGGTCTAGATCACTTGGGGCATTGCTAGGGTTAAGGCACTTTTATGGTTTTTGGCCAAGAGAAGAAGAGATCAACATAGAGATTGGGAGGCATCTATGCAAACTGAAATCAAGGTTAAGATAGGGGACTCTAAAGCGAGTACCAAACATAATGTGAAATTGTGAGCGAGCACAATCTACAATGTTACATTTTGCCCCCACTTTAGCGGGCGTATGACACTACGTGCATATACATGCTAAAGTATAGGGAAAAAAGTACTAAAAGTAAATAATCATGAAAAGGATACCCAAAAGGATACTGTAGAGTCCATGCAAGAGCTCTTCAAGCAAAGGAATAAGCCCCCAGGTTGAGAACCTACAAAACAAATACATTAGACAACAAAAACCTGCAAGACAATTGTGTTAGAAGGTGTAAACCTACAAAACCACTATGTCAAAACATGACAAACATATACATATAAACATAAACATCACATACATAGAGAAGAGAAACACACAACAAGCAAAGAAAAATTTTGAGTCAGCAAAGTGAATGAAACTTCAATGTAAAAAGTTGTCTCAATACCATGAGTTATCCCCAAAATATAATAAAAATAAAGAAAACCACAAATAGAGGAATTCTTAAATGGAGAGAGTGAATATAATGAGTCAATCGATTGTTTCAAGGAGAGAAGACATATAGATAGATAGGGATAAATCAATACGGACGAAGGAGAGAGTACATGACTTTAGATACTAGCTTGCTTTGTCACTAGGGGTCATGCAAATAATAATGTTGTCATGGATCATGGACTAGCAAGCTGCATTATGCTAGGTGATCATATGCTACCAATGCCTTGGGGAGCATATAGAAAACTAATGCCTCAAGGAGTGTATCAAAAATCAATGTTGTAGTGAGCATATCAAACACCAATGCCTCAGGGGGCGAATGCTTCAGGGAGCATTAGATAAACAACGCCACAGGAGAGAAAATTAATATGCAACACCCCAGGGGGTGAATTGACAAGCTACACCTCGGGGGTGAATTGATAAGCTACACCTCGGGGGGTGTGAAAACAATGGTGCATGTATAGATGCACATGCAAGGAGAATATATGCCCCCCTTAAAATATTAGCATGTATACTATGCAAATATTTTAAGGTAAAGAAAAGGGGAAGAAAGAGGAGAGGGATCCTAATAAAGAATGCACACCCCTAGAATGAGTTGTCACTGCCCCAGAATATAGGTGAGGATAACCATGAAAATGAATATTGTGTTGTTACCAAAGATGAAATATGGTTGCACTTGACATTGTACCACCATGAATGGCAATGACCTAACAAAGAAAGCTATAGGTGCTACATAGTGGGTATAAACACAATAGTCTCATGAGAAAATAGAGGAAGAGCCATGAACCAGATAAAGGTCAATCTCAATATCGCTTGTCATCTGTAGAGGAGAGATAGGTGCTTCATTAGCCAGAAGAGTGAGAGAACCTGTGTCAAGAAGATGTTGAATTTTGTCCCTCAAGGCTTGACATTCACTGGTGGAATGGCCAAGTACTTGATGATATGCACAGAAAGGAAGTGTTGATTGAGTATGCTTATGAAACTTTTTGCATGTAGGAGGAGGAAGAGTGATCAAGCAGGCTTTGAGAAGCCACAACAAGATATGATCTTGTTTATATAGAAGAGATGGAGTAGGAAGCAACCCTTTTTGTTGTGGAGAAAGGTTGATTTCTAAAAAGAAGAAGCCATAGAGACCTCAGACAATGGAGGAGGGGATGTAGGCAGAGGAGAAGGCTAGAAACCTAAACCCATTGTAGAAGGTAAGTGCAGTGTAAGTTCCACAAGGACCTTAACTCCTTGTTCCATGCGACCTAGACCATTTCCATTGTATCCATGCTTAGAAAGAATTTTATATCCGAGCCCGTAATGTGTCTCCAAATCAGAAAGAGGAGGAGAATCAACATCACTAGCCTTGTTGAAATGAGAAGTGTATGCACATGTTGATTGAGAAGCAATAACAAAATTTACATGAGAAGAGGGATCAATTCTAATACTAGAATGCAAATCCTTGTTGAACTTGTGAATGTTTGAGTGAGAAGAGTCAACTTCATATTCAGTAAGCCCACAGAGGGTGAAGTCTAAGGAGCCCCAATCATCACCAAGACATGGATTAGATGAGGAAGGCACATCATCATCAATAGAGGGTGTTGATGGTGTTTGATAATTTGTTGTAGATGGTATAAAATTATGAAGAGAATAAAGAGTAGGCTTCTCATGACCCAATTCAACCTGTTGATAGTATTAAAAAGGGTTTGGATTAACACTTACCTTATGTAATTTACCATTATGAATAAATTTAAAAGGTTGATGAAGGGTAGATGGAACTACACCCATGGCATGAATCCATAGTCTACCGAGAAGAAGATTATAAGAAAGAATCTCCTGCATGACATGAAATTCAGTAGGTAATGTAACAGGACCTAACGTAATAGGCAACATGATAGTGGCTAAAGTCAGGAGAGCCACATTATCAAAACCTTTGATGGATAGATTTGAAGGAGAAATAGAAGAAGCATCAATTTCAAGATGATTAAGGAGGTCTAAATTGTAGATGTTAAGAGCGGAACCACTATCAATAAGGGTTCGCTTGATCCCAGTCAAGTTTATAGCTACAATAATCATAAGAGCATCATTTTGTTTCTAAACTTTAGAGAAATGAAAATGGATATCAAGAGAGTTAAATTGAAAACCTTTAAGAATAGCAGCCACATCTGTGGGCTTCACAAAAGATTAGATAGATATCTTATGCAAGGCTTGTTGGAGGGCACTATGATGAGAAGGTGAAACTTGCATCAAGTCCCAAAGAGAGATCTTAGCTTGTGTAGCTTGGAGTTGTTTAACAAGATCATACTCTTTGGAACTCTCTGTAGAAAGATGAGGAGGTGGTGGAAGGATATGATTTGGAGGAGGAAGGAAAACAAGGACAAGAGTAGCCTTTTTGTTTTCTAAAGTATTATACATATGGGCTACTGCATGGTAGTGAGGAGCCATAGGCACGTTTTGAGTTATAGACTTAGCCACTTCTAACTAGTGATTCAAAGGTTGAGGACTTTTTAGTAATACCTCAAATAATGATAAATGGACGAGAGAGCGGAGGCGGATCAAGTGCCCTATACACAATGATTTTAGGAACAGAAGAAAGATTTTGAACATTAATGCACTTATCCAACATCCCCTTAGTAGGTGGGATAAGTCCAATAATAATTATTGAATTAACATTATTATCTTCTTGAGAAATGCATGATGTAAGAGAAGAAATAGAAGTATGCTCAACATCTATCCACAGGGGATTCAATGTGAGGTGAGGCTCTTCATCTACTAATGCTTTGTCTCTAGAAGGGAGAGCATTGAAATCAAGAGAGTGATGCTCATCATCTACAAATGCTTCATCTCTAGAAGGGATCGGAGAGCATTGAAATGAAGAGAAGGTAGAGTAATATTAAGAAAAGTATCACTGATTTCATCCTCTTGCACCAAAATGTCCTCACCGATAAGAGGGATTTTAGGAGAGGGAACAAAAGAATAGAGTGACATAGGAAGAGCTAAGTCACCATCGTATGCATTGAATGGAACATCACTTTCACTAACCCTTTGAGCAAAGTAGGAAAGTGATGTAAGAAGAGAAGAGAACATGCTAATTTAGAAAGATACAAGGAGATAATTAAGAAAGGTATTACCCAATCTTGCCAAAGGAAAAAAAATTCAAGAAAGAAAAAATTTCTTGATTTTATTTTGAAAGAAAAATGCATGAAAAAGAAGGAGCTTTAAGTTCAATATGTTAGGTTCACCACAATGTGATGTAGGAAAAACTACTCTTCAACTGAATGTTTCAATCAAGGGAGATTTCCACCAATATTACATTAGGGTTCTATTAACAAAATCTATGTCTACAGAACCACTTTATGTTTATGATTACAATGCTAGAAAATGAATAACAATTTAAGTAGAATTTTAAGAAATGAAGTACATAAATGAAAAGACAATATGATAAGGAACTTGACACCTGGAGGACAACCTCACTATCTAGGATGTCAATGTGCAGTACAAATGTTTGTGTGTCACATTGTAGTTTGTATGACGCTGAAATCCAAAGTTTCATACTTGTACAGCTTCGCACGAGTTTTAATGATTTCGTGTTGACAACGGATGCTATAATCAATACACAAAATTTGAAAGATAACAGAAATGGATAAAAATGAAATCAAAATGCTCAGGGAAGTGACAAGAAAGGGAAAAAAATGTGCAAACACTCATGCATTTGCAATTTTCTTCCCACAACCTGTAACCTATAGAACCCCATTTTTGCTATTTCTACCTCAACAACAGCCAAAGATTGATTTGTTGATAAATAGTGTGCGCTCTTGAATTCTAAGTACATCTAGAATTTTGGCGATAAGTGACAAAATGAGATTTGATAACATAATATAAGTGAAATACAATTAATCTATGCAAGTAAGTGGCATGCAATGATTAGTCTAAGCATGAGCAAGATAATAGAGCAATGGAGAGTGTTGATTTTAGTAGAGGTTCACTGTGAGAGAAGATCAATTCATAAATTTTGCAAAGCTTCGCTATGAAATAAAATCCATTCCTTGAATGATAACTCAAAGGGTTTTTAATAGTAGAGGAGAGAAAAAAGCTAGGAAAATAGTCGTTTGGGCGTGGATAGACATGTAGGAAAGCTTGGAAGGCCACACAAGAAAAATGCACCTTCCAAAATGGTTGACAAACTAAAAGACACTATCAGGATGCCAATGATTTATGCATACGTCCATGCCTAGTGCTCCTGACTATGCAACTTTAGTTTCTAGAAGGTCTAGATCACTTGGGGCATTGCCATGGTTAAGGCACTTTTACGGTTTTTTACTAGGAGAAGCAGAAAGGGGTCAACATAGATATTGGGAGGCATTTATGTAGACTAAAAGCAAGGTTAAGGGAGGGGACACTAAAGTGAGTACCAAACATAACCTAAAATTGTGAGTAAGCACAATTTATGACGTTACATCGAGAACAAGTGAAGAACTACCAGTCCTAATGCACTACATGATGCTAGAATATTAATGAAAATGCCAAAGAAAGAAGGATAAAGTGTTAGGATATGTAAGAAAATGGATACAAAATCTAAATACGAAGTGGTAGAAACTTCTATAATAGAAGAGGAATTATTAGAAAAAGAATATAAACAAAGAGAAAAAAGGAAAGAAGCTATTGAGAAATTTAAGAAAAAAGAGAATAGAGCTACAATAATAACCTACTGATGGATAAACAAAAATAAAAAGAAGCAAGTAGTAGAAGAAGTAGATGAAAGTGAAGTGTTGACGAGCAGGATTGCACCCGTTATGCAGAGCTGTGAAACTCAGCAATCCTGTGTAACATGGGATCAAACTCAGGCTATGGGTGACCTATGGCGAGCTTGAACCTCCAGATTATGGGTTGGTTCCCTTAAAATATTCAATTGGATCTATGACTTTGATGTGGAAAAAGGTTAAAAAGGGCTACTGAAATACTAAAACTGTAATATAAAATATGGTGATGCACCTAAAAATTGATTGGAAAACTTGGCAAAATAACTCACAATAGATTTCAGAAAATCTATCCACACAAACCACTTTCAGCAATTTGACCACAAAAATAATTCTAAGGGAGGCTGAAAAGATTTTCTTCTTGAAGGAAAAGGATTTTTCACAACAAAAAGGAAATTTCTCCAATTGCACAGCCTAAGACCTCTGATTTTCAAAGCTATCTAACACATGCAAGAATAAATGAGACAATGATTTTAAAGGTTTTGATGTTCAAACACAATAAAATCTCATCAAATCATTCACAAAAGATGAATTAATGGAAAGGTAGACACTTGATTCAACTAAAAAATAAAGGAACAATTGCATAAAAGACAAAGTATAGAACCTACAACCTACTGTAATCTCTGTAAATATGTAATAATGAGTTACAAAACCTTATTTCTCTCTCAAAGTGTAAAGAGCAAAAAGGGCAACATCTAGAAAAATATAAGTTTTTCATACAATATATAATCTGCTCTCTCCAAGAGACCTAGAAAGGTCAACTACAGTCAACTACCTCTAAAAACAATCTCTCCAAATTGATCCATGAGCAAACAAAGAAATCCCTAAAAATAAGGGCCAAAACTGTCCCAAAATGAACAAAAATAGCTCCAAACTGATCCTCTCTATGTGTTTGACCAAAAAGTTGACCAAAACTCTCCAATTTTGTCCTCCAAACCATGCAAAAGGACTCCAAAGTCTTCAGTTAACTCACTTCCTCCAATTTTACATGATTTTGAATTGCAAATGATGTGGGCAAGGAATAAAGTAATTTTGAGATAATTACTCTATTATGAGTTACACTTTGCCTTATCTCTATGATTTTTACAACTTGTGACAAAATAATAAAGTAATTTATAAAATATTACTTTATTACTTGTTTACATTTATTTTCAGTTGTAAAAACATGGAAGAATGGATGAAAAAAAATCAACACCTTATCTCTCCATGCAACTTACATCATACATCATGCACATGTATACAACCTTATAACTCCATGCAAGAAAGAAAAAAAATACATCATGCATCATATATGCATACAAGGTATAAAAATATACCACCTTATCACTCCATGCATTATGCATATTATTATCATATTTACCCAAGGTAAATACATGCATACTAAACCACATGCCTATGCATCTTTGACTTCACATTGCATTATTATGCTCCAACCCTTATTATTACCTTGTCCATTCACCACCTTTGTTATCATTTGACTTCACATTGCATTTACCTTATCACTTGCCTTTACCCTTCATATATGTCTCCATACTTTCGAGTTATTCCCTTTGTTGACTTTAAAAACATAAGTCCTTTGCAAAAAAAATGCATAAGGCACTCAGCCCTATCTCCATGCAGTCGATCATCATGGAAGGGAAAGGAAGAAAGGCCTAAGGCCTTACCCTTGCGTGATTTATCATATTTGACTTTTGCAAAGAACAATAACAGGAAATAATTCAAAAGTATCTCTAGCCTCACGGGCCCCTGTGGCTTTATCATTAGGTCTTAAGACTTAACAAGTCTTGACCACGACAATGAGATAAGGTAATGATTTTTATTTTAGAAGTCAAAAGAAAATGGGGAAAAATGAAAGCAATGTCGACCAAAAAGGAGATTGCAAACCCTAAACTCATCATTTTGATGCTTGTCATTCACTTGAGCTCTCTCTCTGCCAACTCCATGCTCGGCTAGGGTTTGATGGTGTTCTCTTGCTTTTCTCTGCAACTCTTTTTTCTATGTTAATTTTAAAGACTTTTACTTGGATTTCCTTGACTGGTTCTTCATCAGGCCGCAGCCATATGATCATTTCTGAGTCTTCTTTAAGTTTTGCACTTCATTTTCTTACTATTATTTCCTGGTTTCTCTGTATTCATTCTTTGTTGGCGTCGTTCTCCTGCACTTTTGAGGGTTAAAAAATACACAAGCACGGCCTGTAGCTTCTTCTCTCTGCAAAAACACAAGGTGAGGTCTCATTCTACCTTCACACTTGGACTTCTTTTGACTGTATGCTTTATTCTAATAAGGGTTTTAATAAAAAGATATGGGTATGTGGCTTCTTTGAAAAATAAGTCTCCGATTTACAGCCACGACCCCTGCATCTTCTTTTCTTGATTTTATTCTTCTACAGACATGAATACACAAGGGTTTGAAAAATATGTTATGGGTTTACAATTTCTTTGAAGAAAAACCCCTCCTCCAGTCACGGCCATGGTATACTCCTTTTGTATCTTGATTTCTTTGAGAAAGAAAAAGAACCCATGAAACCGTGTAGCATGTGTCATTTTTGAAAGGTTGCTCTGGTTCATTTGGTAAAAAGAAGAAACACACCCTCTATAAATATGAAGAAAACCCACAAGGGTTTAAAAAAAAAGATATGGGTTTAGTAAATTTATTGCAGAAATCTCCTCTCGGCCACAACCTGTAGCTCTTCTTTGTTCCGTACATATATTTCCTGTAACTATGCTATCAAATGTATTTCTGAGTGTACTCTTTTGTTTTAAAAGTTCGGCTTCTCCTTATTCTTTGTCTGCAATTTTGTATGAAAACCCCATATGGGTTTTACCTGTGTTGAAAGTTTCTTTTTACTCTCTCTGGTTGTGATTTCATTATGCCAAAAAATTATAAGGGTTTGCAAAACTGTTATATTCTGGTGACAATACAAACAGGGTATCATTATTTTGTATATGCAGAAAAATAAAGACACAAAAAGCCCCTTATTCTTTGTTTACATATATCTCTCATTTTGTATCTTGATGTATGAAAGAAATGATATCTTGTGAACAGTGTATATTTTTCTTCTTTGCATTTGATACATTTGAAGTAGCAGTATACTCTAATGTTTATGCTTCTTCTCCTTCATACTAGCTGTTCATTACTCTTCTTTGTACTTCTTCAAATGAATATGGCTTATAATGTCATGATAACAACATATGATGGCAATATATGATGTCCTTGCTCTTGTTTATTCAATTCCATAGCATGTCTATTCATTTCTATTTGTATGGTTGTACCTATTCATGATATAGGACTGCCACATCACACCTTATTGAAAACAAGAATGGAATAGTACCTTGTATTTTTGCATGTGTCTTGGTACTTGGTCATGAAAACTGTTCATTCTTTAATACACTTGCTGCTCCTCTTTTCTACAACTATAAATATATCTCTCCTTTTGTTGATGTATCTCATATGAACATGGTTTGCTCTTGATAACAATAACATATCACAGGGATAGTAATATATGATGTAATTTGTTTGTCACTCTTCCACATACATATGATCTTTGTAGCTCTTGTTCTTCGTGTGGTCACTTGATAAGACTGCATCTATACCTTTCTACCATCACAATCTTGGTTTTAACTCATCACTCAGTCGATTTTACAATTGGTACATTGTTGTTCCAATTGCATCTTATGCACTTTATGACATTTAATGGTAACTTATAATGATGGTTATCCATTAAATGGTTGTCATATTTATGAGATACAGATGGACAACAAAAAGATATTTCAATCACAATAGAAAGAAAGAAAAAAAAAAACTTTCATGACTGTACTCCAATTCTTTGATCATTGTACTTATGTCCTTGCATATTGACATCTCTTGAATGAAATCACTGCTCATTCTGTAGCATGTGTATGATGAAGCATTTTGAACATGATTATCTAATTTTGACAAGTTCTTTTCTGAAGTGAGCATAGTTTATAGGATCAACTGCTCCTCTTCACTTCTCTTATGATGACTTCACTCCATTTGATGTGTTGACTATTCCATGCATTATATGATAGAGCACTCTCTTTATTACAATCTGATATCCTTCTTGAATAAATAAGAAGGAAGCATGCTGGGCTCTACCCTTGTGGGAGCCCATTTTCTCCACATGCTTTAATGTCTTCAAGTCAGCAACATTACTTTTCCTATACCTACACAGTGAACAAACAAGTTAGCATGAAAACATACCTTTGTAAAGTTGATTGATCTTTCTCATGATGATCTAATTCATTAGACCTGTCTGATCTTGATCCATTCACATTAATGCATAATGTTTGCAAGTTTTATATGTCTATTGATAAAGCATATGATGAATCTGCATATCCAGAGCTTCTAACATGGCTTTTCTCCAATTTTGCAGGTCCACTATCCTGATCAGGAGCATAAGATGAAGACATGAAGATCAAACTTCCAGACATGAGAATCAACCTTCGATAAGGCAATGATGGATATCCATTTTCCTCATGTGTTCTTTTTCTTTTCCTTTATCCATAGATGTATAGCTTGCACAATGTTTGCATTGGCTCAGTATAGTCACTCCCACGGCTTGTGTGGGACACATTTAAACATTTTCTTAAATATGATCAGTTATTTTACCTTATGCACATGATTTATGTATGTTTGCTTTCTGAATCAAATGCATAGGATAGAACAACTAAATCTAATTTGAAACATATGTTTAAAACATGATAATGAAATGAAAGTTTATAAATACCTTTCCTTCACACTGAATTGTGATATTTGAATAATTCAACCACATCATAATTGAAAGGTAAAACCAGTTAGATACCTATCTTTCATTGAATGTCTGATCTCTTGTCAAGATATCATGCATTCAATTGATTGATCATACACTTAAAAAAAATTCTTTTATCCCTTTTGTGACAACTACAACACAGACCTTGCTAAATTAGGTGTGAACATAATTTAGTAACATGAAGAAGAAAGTGAATACCCCAATAAAGGTGACCATGAAATAGTAGTTAGGAAATCAAAAAAACTAATAGAACAATTACAAAAACAAGAAGAAAATAAGAGAGGACATTTCTTAAAAAAAGAGGCCCAAAATTTGAAGGAGATGGATAACTTAATAGAAGAAAAAAACTTGCTTGAAAAATTTAAGCAATTTTCTATACATTGGAATAAAAAGGGCATACATCAAAGAAGACCTCAAATCATATCCTTGGAAAAAACCCAAAAGAAGTGGAAAAACAACCAGTTTTATTGGACATAAAAGTAAATGATAAAATGATCAAAAAAGCTTTGTTGGACCTAGAAGCATATATCAATATTATGCCTAAATAGATTTGGGAAGTGTTTGGTAGACCAAGACTACATGAAACACCATATAATATTTCTTTAGCAAATGAAAGCCTTATATGTTCCATAGGAACATGGAGAAATGTACAAGTAGATTTCAAGGGCATGAAGTCATAAGTGGACACTGAAGTTATATATATGTAAAAAGGATTCCAAGAAGCCTTCAACATCATATTAGATATTGAATCCAGTTTGTGGATAACAATGGTATATTTAATGTAAATAAGGAAGAGTTAATACTACAAAGGAATGTAAGAATAGTACATATGCCATTGAATAAAGGAATGGAAGGCAGATATGTAGAGGAAAGATACTTTGAGGATGAAGAGGAAAATAAGGATGAAAGCAATAAAACATTCTATATAATTGGCACAATACCTAGGAAAGAAGGGGATGGAGAACCCAATTCTGAAGGTGAAATATTAATAGATAATAATAATTCTTCAACTAATATAGATAATGTCACAGAAGTCTAGGCATGGGAAGAACCAGAAAAGTATAAAAATAAAATCTTAGGACTTAGGAAAGTCTTTATGGTTTGAAAAGTTCCTAAAACTACACAAATTAGTATTGCAAAGATGTCCATAGGAAATATGAAGAATAAAAATAGTATTGCAAATAAGAAACTAAAGCACATTCAAACAAGAATATCACATGCTAAGTTACCATATTATTCTGGAGTAATAGATTTGTTGAAATATCTCTAAGAAATGGAAAGAAAGTTTACAAATGAAGAATTTAGAATAGAATCTCTAGATAAAACTGGTGTTAAGCACCATAAAATGGTGGAACACTCACAAATTGAATATACCTACTTGGAAAGATTTAACAATTTTAATCAAGAACATGAACCTAGAAGAAGGAAATATTGATGGGATAATTGAATATGATGGAAACATAAACCCAAAAGACTATCATATCCCTTTTTTCGGAATGGTCACCATTGGGAGATTGTTGCACTTTCCTAGTAGACTTCGAGGTACCGGGAGAGGTTGGACTCCACCAAAGATGTCATTCCTTCACTTTTGGATGCCTTCACCTAATTATTTGGCCTTGGGTGAATAACTTATGGCATGATGATCATGGACACATGAGCACCTTACATGGATTGAGGCATTTCCAATAATTAATTAATTATTATTATTAGCGCTTGAGGAGATAGTTGAAAAGAATAAAATAATAATTAATTGATGTTTCTTGGCACCCTCCCTTAAGCAAGGGATGTTCTAGATAGGTTGGCCCTCTAGGAGGGAAAAGTTGAAATTCAAAATTAGTACTCAAGCCTAGGTCGACCAAGAGGGAAAGGTGATAAGTATATATATATCCAATCATTTGGCATTCCAAAATCATCATCAAATCATTCTTTCATTACATCTTGGAGAGCAATCTCAAACAGAGCTTGGGATGAAAACCTCAAGTCTTCTAAGGGAAGTTGGATGAAAACCTAGCTTCTCATTGTGAGGGTTCCGTAACGGGAATCCATTGGAGCATTCAACCTTATTTTAGCATATTCGGATTAGCTACAAGTGCATATTCAAGGGCAAGATCATCCTTCATCTTGGGTGCCTCATCTTAGGAGCTGGGCAAATTGAGTTAGGGCAGATTTTTAGTAGATGTCATCAGATTTCAGGCCTACTAGGGTTTCTACAGTGGCTGCTTTGCTATAGCAGACCTGCACCAAGCTTGGAGAGGTACTTTTAGGTCAAACTATGCCTTGGAACATGGGTGACTAGCCCCTACATGTAGAGCTTGTAATGTGGATCACTTTGTTATGATTTGTAATACAATTTGGTATCATTTACATATACATAATCACAAACATATACTCAAACTATTACAACATATTTCATGCTTGTCATTTCATGATTGCTAGCTTCATGTTCATGTGAGATTTATGTTCTATTTGCCCTCCATTGAGAAGCGAACCTATTCTTTTGATGATAAATATGAGTTTGGTGCATAAAGATATTGTTTTCCAAGTCTGATTTCTAGAAGCTAGGGTTAGGGTAGAATTGTCTAAGTGCAGAAATACAATCCAGAACTAGGGTTTGGTGTAATATCTATTTGGGATATTACAAGTGGTATCAGAGCCATGATCCTTCCAGCCTGAGGGTTTGATCATTCATCATGGAAGAAGAAAGATCATTGCTTGAATCCATTAGACAAAGTCAAGTGAAATTGAAGGAGGAGCTGGAATGATGGATGTATGAACTCGAGGCTACTCAAATCATTGAAGAATATAATGCCTTATCACTTGGTTTCAGGTTAGCTATTCCTTTTGCATTTTATTTAAAGGTTCTTGAAGATGGAAATCTAGAAAAGAAGGGTCTATATGATTACATCAAAAAACTGAGAAAAGAGAGAAAAATTAGAAGCTTCCATGAAAGCCAAGGTAGAAAAGAAAGAAGATTTGCGGCCTACAAATGATCATGAGGAGAATATAAACCAATCCATGCATGTTGAAGATCGAGCCCCAAGCCCTAAAGAGGACAAAGCCAACAATGTACTTCAGCCCTATAAAGGAGAATCACCTAATGAGGACTACATAAGTTTCCATGAAGACTACAAGGTTGAAGAAGAGGTCACCATGGAAGAAGGACTACTTATTGATGACTTGTATCATGAGCATATGGGAGAAGGAACATCATACATGGCAAATGGAAAACACCTAAGACATCAAGATGACTACACGATTGAAGAAGTTGCCACCATGGAGATTGTCAAACCGACCATATGGGATCAGCTACAAGAAGGTATGAATTCATTTGATGTTCCTTTGGTTGAGCCTAGCATTGTTTCATTACCTTTGCATCACATGGAATCAAATGGTGGTCATAAGGACAATTCAAAAAATTCAATGGGAAGTAATCAAAGTGGATTGGATAAGATTGATTCGACATTGCAAGATAAAGAGATCATAGCGGTGCACACATCTTCTAGATCATCCATTAAGGAAGATCATGAGGTAGAAGATTCTACCTACTACTTTGATGGAGATCCTTTGATAGAGCATAATGAAGACTTAGCTTTTACACTTGGGCATCATGAAGAAGTTAATTCATGGAACCATGATCGGGCTATGTTATATAATAACCTTGGGCCACATCACTTGGAGGAGCAATTGAAGATCGAAGGGAAGGATGAACACTTTGAAGATGACCTCTACCTCACTCAGTTTCAAGAGTTTCAAAAGGTTGTGGTTATGATAAAAGATAACTACTTCCATCCACCTACGGATAGTGATCATCTCTTCAAGATGTGCAAGATATATGTAAGTGCCTTGAGAAGGGAGGAAGATAGATACACATCAGAAATTTAGACTTCTATGGATGCCACACTCAAGGAAGAACAATGCAACATGGAGGAAGAGCTTGAGGCACCCTGTGAAGAGATCATCGAAGGGATAGACACACATTCAACTTGCAGCCATGGGACTGAGCTTGTGACACATGGTATACTTGATTTTCCATCGAAGACATCATATGGATCTGCCCTAGTTGATGATCACTCACCCATGAGGAAAGAGAAGGCTAAGGTCTACAAGGACGTCGCTCAACGACATGATGTAAGGTCTAATTTTTGGATATATAACAGTAGTCCTTTACTTTCAGAATATCAAGACATGGCAGAGGTACAATTCATAATTAAGGCAAGTAAGTTTCACATAGAACTCCTTCTTGGATCTGCAATTGTGAGAGGACACATGGCAAAGGTAGAAGAGGTGATTAAGGAGCTAGAGGAAAGTTGGACAAGGTATGCTAATAGGTTTGATTTTCTGATGTATGGCAGTAGTCCTTACTATGTTATGGCAGCCAAAGGGATCAACCTTGAGGCTTGTGATTTGTATGGAGAAATTCATGTTGGATCTACCTTGGATGGAGAGTATGCAACAATGATGGAGGAGAGGTTTGAGAAGGATAAGGGCACTATAAAAAGGTATGACAACAACTTTGATTTTCTAATTTGGGACAACAATCTTTCACTCTTGCATACTCATATATTGATGGCCCTTACACATGAGAATGAGTTTGGGAAGAGCCCTCCTATCATTGGCTTTCATTTTGAACCTAAGAGAACCAAGTTAGTTCAGCATGACATGTGGCATGAGTCTTGTATGGAGGCCAAGCAAATGGAGCAATCAGATTTGAGTGTTGTGACTTTTGAGGAAGGCCTGCATGATGCAGCCTTGGATGAGACTTTGGCCCTTCATGAAGCATTTGATGAGTTTGTTCGTGATGAGCTCCATCATGTTGATGACTCTTGGGGTGAGTATGTAGCTGTCTTATTTTGTATTCCTTCCATGTAGACTGTTTCTTTTGTGGGGCATACTATGGAGATGTAGTTGAGCTATGACACGAGGTATGGAGGTGTAGCTATGATGTTTGGTTTGGAGTTGCTAATGCATATGTTTCAGCTGGAATATGGAAGAAAATATGTAGATCTTGATACTCCAACCTTAGTCTGTGAGGATCCCTTCCATACTTTTCTAGGAGATGGTTGTTCTACTTCATGGCACATAGATTTTTGGCAAACAATAGTTGCTTGGGAGCTTGGTAGAGTTTTTAAGACTGGACTTAGTGGATCAACCACTAATATGTGGGCTTCATCCAAAGAGGGAGTCATAAGGGATGATTCTTGGATCATTCATGGAGGAGGTACATAGTTGAGTGATACCATGGTACAAATCCAACTTTATTTGGTGGTACTTGATGCTGCCCTATGCTTGACACTTGCATTAGAGGAGTAAACTTCAGAGGTATGGATAATTCTTGAACTGATGTATGATATTGTTTCCATGGAGGAGTTAGGGTTTGTCATACAGTTGGCATGTGACATTGGAGTTGGAGATATGCATGATTCCACTTACATCCTTGCCCTAGCACATGATATTACCTTGCATATTTATATGGTAGATGCTATTACATGGTGTATGGATTCCATATTAATAACACTTGTTTGGGCGTTATGTCACTTCTTCACGACTAGAGGATGGCATTTGAATGACACCTTATCATTCTATGCCATTGGAAGATCTGTTGCTAGCCATTTGGAGATTGTTTTCAGACTAAAGCTAGCTGCCTTGGTTCACACCAGCCACCTTAGAGGACATGATCCACACTTCTAGGCACCTGTGTTGAGGATTTGTCACATTGATGAGAGGTTGATTGATGGTTGGATTGATGATAATGTTGTGAGGTGTCTTCTTCTCTTCATGTTTGAAGGGTGTAGTAGTAGGATGATTTGGGACCCAGGAGGAGACATGATGGATACATTATCTCATTGGAATGTTGATGAGTTGTCCCACATTTCTAATGAACATATCAAAGTGGCACAGCGGAGCTTTGGAGACTTGTGGATATGCTTCGAGGCATGCATCTTTCATCACATGCTCTTCGAGACTTCAAGTTGGACCTACCATTGTATCTCTGGAGGTGGCACTGTGGGAGCATTAGAGGTCATAATGTTTGTGGTTGCAAGCATTCTGGGAGGATGTAACCAATAGGAGGAGTTTGTATGGTCGTCGGGCATGTGAGCAGATGGAGATACATGTCATTCGACACTATCTCATAGCATACACACTTGTCATTGCTTGAGGACAAGCAATTTCGAGAAGGGAGGATTTGTCATATCCCTTTTTTCAGAATGGTCACCATCGGGAGATTGTTGCACTTTCCTAGCAGACTTCAAGGTACTGGGAGAGATTGGACTCCACCGAAGATGTCATTCCTTCACTTTTGGATGCCTTCACCTAATTATTTGGCCTTGGGTGAATAACTTATGGCATGATGATCATGGACACATGAGCACCTTACATGGATTGAGACATTTCCAATAATTAATTAATTATTATTATTGGTGCTTGAGGAGATAGTTGAAAAGAATAAAATAATAATCAATTGATGTTTCTTAGCACCCTCCCTTAAGCAAGGGATGTTCTAGATAGGTTGGCCCTCTAGGAGGGAAAAGTTGAAATTCAAAATTGGTACTCAAGACTAGGTTGGCCAAGAGGGAAAGGTGAGAAGTTTTGTGTATATATATCCAATCATTTGGCATTCCAAAATCATCATCAAATCATTCTTTCATTACATCTTGGAGAGCAATCTCAAATAGATCTTGGGATAAAAACCTCAAGTCTTCTAAGTGAAGTTGGACGAAAACCTAGCTTCTCATTGTGAGGGTTTTGTGACAGGAATCTATTAGAGCATTCAACCTTATTTTAGTAGATTCGGATCAGCTACAAGTGCATATTCAAGGGCAAGATCATCCTTCATCTTGGGCACCTCATCTTAGGAGCTAGGAGAATTGATTTAGGGCAGATTTTCAGTGGATATCATCAAATTTCAGGTCTGCTAGGGTTTCTATAGTGGCTGCTCTACTACAGTAAACTTGTGCCAAGCTTGGAGAGGTAATTTTGGGTCAAACTATGCCTTGGAACATGGGCGACTAGCCCCTACATGTAGTGCTTGTAATGTGGATCACTTTGTTATGATTTGTAATGCAATTTGGTATCATTTCCATATACATAATCAGACATATACTTAGACTGTTACAATAGATTTAATGCTTGTCATTTCATGATTGCTATCTTCATGTTCATGTGAGATTTATGTTCTATTTTCCCTCCATTATGAAGCGAACCTATTCTTTTGATGATAAATATGAGTTTGGTGCATAAAGACATTGTTTTCCAAGTTTGATTTCCAGTAGCTAGGGTTAGGGTAGAATTGTCTAAGTGCAGAAATACAGTCCAAAACTAGGGTTTGGTGTAGTATCCATTTGGACTATTACAAAGACCATATAGAGATTTATGAATACTTATGAGATGAAATAGGAGAAATTGATGGAAGGTTGATAATTGTATATGCTATATTTTGGAAAGTAAATAAGAACATTTAATAATCTTAATCCAATACCTTCATAACACAAGAGATAATCAAAATGTGCAAGAAACCCAAAGTAAACAACATATAAGTTACCACAAGAAATAATTATCCCTTGGTGTGTTGAGATGTGGATTGCTCAAGAGACTCATGATCAAAGAGGAAATAAATCGAGAAGATAAGATAGGATTTGAAAAGATAGAAAGGATTTGATTTTAGTTTTAAAAAGGAAATAAATCCTGAAAAAAGATGAGAGGATAATTGATGAATTTATTTAATTAATTAGACACACATTAGTTCAATTTTGGAAAGAAATCGAGAAGAAGATGTGATTTGAATTAATTAAATAAATATTTAATTTATTTAATTAATATTGGATTTTTTATTAATTAATTAAATAATTATAAATTATTTAATTAATATTAGAAAAGACTAAGGGATTAATTAAATAATTGTAAATTATTTAATTAATGCTAGGAAGATAGGGAAAATTTGTTGCAAGTATGAGGTGAGCCATTGTTGTCATTGATGTCAACATACTCATATTGCATTGACAAGAAGGATTTGATGAGCTGTGTGCTGAGGATATTGAGAAAATTAGCCTCAGTCAGGAACAGTGAAGAACAGTGATGAGAAGAAGGTAAATGTACTGTATAGGATGAGAACCGGAGGATGCGGATTAAAGGGTTAGTAGATATGAGTCTTGAGATGCTACAATTAAGATTTCAGAGGTCCGCATGAAGATCTGAAGGAGTTGTGGCTGCCGGTATAGAACCGGGTCCGGCAAGTATCCAGAGGTGACAGAGGATCACAAAAAGGTCCGGTGAGGTCCGGAATTGTATCATCCTAATCTGCGGATTGGACGGAGTGTTTGGGATGTCCTTGTGATGTGTCATCCTGATTTGTGTATGATTTGGAGGTCCGGAAGTACCTCTTGCATTATGACAGTGGCGACAGACTGTGTTCTTGAAGTTCCGGATGAGGAAGACAAGAGATCCCAGTAAGTAGAGGAAGTGCGGATGTATCCGGACATTCAGACAGGCTTGTGAAGATTCTTGAATCATGTTTAGGTTATGTTGTTGGTCCGCATTGATGGTAGAGCCCGGAATTGAAGTTATTCTTCCGGATGAAGTTCTTGCTCTGTGTAGCCGACCGGATGAGTTGTTCATCCTGCGAATGTTCTTGTGATGGCCGACCGGATGTGTTATTCATCTTGCAGATACTCCTATGGTTGTTTGTCGACTTAGATGTTTGTTCCTAAGTCGATGTCTTGTATAAATAACGGTTTGTGAGTTCATTTCAAGGTGTGGTGTGTGGATGAGTGTGGCATAGCGAAGAAACGTGCGAAAGGCAGAGCAGAGATTGTTGGGCTTAATTGGAACTGATCCGGACATGATAGAGATGTCATTCTCCAGTTCAAGACTGTGATTTTTATCACTTTGTAGACAGTGTGTCTCCTTGTAGGCAGTGGGCCTCTTTGTGAGCAGTGTGCTCGGGCAGTGAGCCCTTATTGGCATGTGCCATTCATTTTTCTTTATTCTTCTAACAGAGAATAATTCTTGGGTTAATCACCCCGTGGTTTTTCCCTTAACCGGGTTTTCCACGTCAAAATCTTGGTGTTCAATGTGTTGATGCTTATCTGCTCTTGTGTTTATGTATTATGCTTCCATGAATGATTATATGATATGCTGCTAACTAACAACAGAGAATTAAGTGTTTGAATGAGAAGAAGTTGTATACAACTGATTCACCCCCCCCCTCTCAGTTGTATGCCCTAGATCCAACAATTGGTATCAGAGCTAAGTTCCTCAGATAGGAGCTTAACCGCTTGAGGAGATCCAGGATGTCGTCATACAAGAAGGATAGTCTGAAGTTTGATGGAACCAACTTCACTCTCTGGAAAGGTCGCATGAAGTGTCACTTGGAATGTATGGGAAAAGCATACTTGGCTATGATTTCAAAACCATATGTACCTCCACAAGGTGGTCCGACAACTCTGAATGAAATCACAGAAGCTGAAAACAATCTGCGGACCAAGGAAGCTCTTCTAAGCGCATTGAATGACTCAGATCTCTCGAATGTCATTGACCTACCAACTGCATATGAGATCCTAACTAAACTGGAACTTCTGTATGAAGGAGATGAGTTTGTCAAAAGTGCAAGGTTGCAAAGTCTGAAAGGGAAATTTGAAAGATTGAAAATGAGAGATGATGAAAACATCACTACCTTTATGCCAAGAGTAAATGAGCTGGTATGTGGAATCAGAAATGCTAGTGGAACTTTAGATGAAAATGAGATTGTCTGCAAAATCCTAAGATCCCTTCCTGCTGCCTACAAAATCAAAGTTGCTGCCATTGATGAATTCAGAGCCCACACAACTGTCACAAGAGAACAACTGGCTGGCAAACTAGCTGCATTTGAAATGACCGAATTTGGAGATGATCCTCCCAAGACTGAATCTGCTTTCAAAGCCAGTGCCTATGTGAAAGGCAAACAGAGATTTGATCCGGGTGAAAACTCATCAAGGAAAATGTCATGGTATGATCAAGCAAGAAGAGACATGGAAGAAGAAGAAGCAGAAACAGCTCAACTTGAAGCCCTCATTGCAAAGAGACTGCCAAGAGGATCCGGTAAGTATGAAGGAAAACTACCCTTTAAGTGTTTCAACTGCAATAAGATTGGTCATTTTGCCTCAAGATGTCCGGAGAGATCTGCAAGATCTAATACTCACAGACAAAGGTTTCAAAAGAATTGCTATTATGTTCATGAAGAAGATGACAATGAAGGAGTAACAGATGATGAATCAGAACTAGGAAGCAAATCCGGAAATGAGTGGGTGTTTATAGCCATCAAGGAAGAAGATTCAATACTCTCTGAATCTGTCAATCACAAAGTTGTTGAAAAAGCCTTGGCTGCTCAAGTGGAAGAAAAGGATGATTGGGTTATTGACAGTGGATGTTCTCACCATATGACTGGTGACAAGAATAAGTTCTTAGATTTGGAAAGATATGAAGGAGGAATGGTAAAGTTTGGTGACAATTCTGCTGGCAGAATCAGAGGTAGGGGAACTATTTCCTTTGATGGTAAGAGCAAAACAGGAAATGTACTGTATGTTGAAGGGTTGAAGCACAATCTTCTCAGTGTTGGTCAGTTAGTGGACAAAGGCTATGATCTCCGGTTCAAGAATGGAAAATGCAAAATCTTTACAAGCTCTGGAACTGAAATTGCATCCGGTACTCAGACAAAAGGTAATATCTTTCATCTGGTTGGTTCAAATAAAAGTTGTTTGTTTGTTCAAATTGATCAGAGTTGGTTATGGCATAGAAGAATGTGTCATGTAAATTTTGATAACATCATCAAGATAAGCAACACTCAGGCTGTGAGAGATCTTCCAAAATTGATGAAACCTACAAATAGTGTGTGTAAAGAATGTCAGTTAGGTAAACAAAGCAGAGTCTCCTTCAAAAGCAAAGATCAGTCTTCTACCGGATTGTTGGAATTAGTACATACTGATCTATGTGGTCCGACAAGAATCAAGAGTCTGCAAGGTGATAGATATTTCATGTTGTTAATTGATGATCATTCCCGGATGATGTGGGTTACCTTTCTAAAAGAAAAATCAGAAGCTTTTGAGAAGTTCAAAATCTTCAAAGCTATGGTAGAGAATCAAACCAGATTGAAACTAAAGTGTCTAAGGTCTGATAGAGGTGGTGAATTTACATCTGGTGAATTCATTGACTTTTGTGAGAAACAGGGTATAAGGAGACAGTTGTCTGCTCCTAAGACTCCACAGCAGAATGGAGTAGTTGAGAGAAAGAACCGGACCATCCAGGAAGCTGCTAGGACAATGATGTTGGAAGCAAATGTTCCTCAAATGTTTTGGAAAGAAGCTATCAGCACTGCAGTCTACACTCTCAATCGAGTTCAAATCAGAAACAACACCGGTAAGACCCCCTATGAACTCTGGTTTGGCATCACTCCTACTGTGAAATATTTCAGAGTATTTGGTAGCAAGTGTTATATTAAAAGAGATGAAGATCTAGGAAAGTTTGATGCTAGAAGTGATGAAGGAATTTTCTTGGGCTACTCCACTCAAAGCAAAGCATACCGGTGTTACAATAAGAGATTGAGGAAGATGATAGAAAGCACCAATGTGAAAGTTGATGAAGGAATTGAGAAACCTTCAAGATTTTATGAGCTTGATGAAGATGACCAAGACAGTGTTCAAGGAACTCAATCCTCTCCGGTGAGACAGAGTCAGCCTGATCTGGTAAATCAGGAAGAAGAGATAGGTTTGAATGAGCCTGATCAAGAAACAGCAGTGCTGGATACTCCCAAAATTCCAAGGTATGTAAGACTGAACCACTCTGAAGATCAGATCATAGGTGACAGAAGCAAAGGTGTACAAACTAGAAGGAATATTGCTCAAAATCAGAATGAATGTTGTCTGATTTCAAAGGTTGAACCTAAAACAATAGATGAAGCCTGCAATGATGAAAACTGGACCAAAGCAATGGAAGATGAATTGATGCAAATTGAGAAAAATCATACTTGGGATCTTGTTCCCAGACCTAGAGACAGGAATGTAATTGGAACCAAGTGGGTCTTCCGGAACAAACTAAATGAAGCTGGTGAAGTAATCAGAAACAAAGCTAGATTGGTCTGCAAAGGCTACTCTCAAATAGAAGGAATTGACTTTGAAGAGACTTTTGCTCCGGTGGCAAGAATTGAAGCAGTCAGATTACTTCTTGCATTTGCTGCCTTCAAAGACTTCAAGGTATATCAGATGGATGTCAAGTCTGCCTTTCTAAATGGTGATCTAGAAGAAGAAGTCTACATTGAACAACCGGATGGATTTCAACTGTCTGATAATAATGATATGGTCTGCAAGTTGAAGAAAGCTTTGTATGGATTGAAGCAAGCCCCAAGAGCATGGTATGAAAGGTTGGATAAGCATCTTGTGCAGATTGGATTCAACAAAGGTACTGCTGACAGTAACTTATATTTCAAAATTGATCATGAAAACATTCTGATTGTTGAAGTGTTTGTGGATGATATCATTTTTGGAGGAAGAGATAGTATGTGCAAAACTTTTGCTAATCAGATGAAAAGTGAGTTTGAAATGTCTATGCTTGGTGAAATGAATTTCTTCTTGGGACTGCAAATTACTCAAACAAAAGAAGGGATCTTCATTTCTCAGACCAAATATGTGAAAGAATTGTTAAGGAAATTTGGTATGGAAGACTCAAAGCCAATGAACACTCCTATGGCAACCGGATGTAAGTTAATCAAAGATGATGATTCTCCAAAGGCAGATCAGACAAAGTATAGATCAATGATTGGTGGATTGTTGTATCTCACTCAAACTAGACCAGATATAATGCAGGCTGTTGGTCTTGTGGCAAGATTCCAGGCTGATCCTAGAGAATCTCATGTTATGGCAATCAAAAGAATTTTTAGATACTTGAAAGGAACAGCTGAGTATGGTCTATGGTACCCTAGAGATCCGGATTTCTCTCTTCATGCTTACACAGATGCAGATTGGGCAGGAGATGTGGATGATCGGAAAAGCACTAGTGGTGGAGCATTCTTTTTGGGGAAGAGATTGGTTTCTTGGCTAAGCAAGAAACAAGATGCAATATCTCTGTCTACAACTGAAGCAGAATACATTGCTGCAGCAGGTAGTTGCACTCAAATCTTATGGATGAAGCAGATGCTAAGAGACATCAAAGTTGAATATGAGGAGCCTATCACAATTTTCTGTGATAATTCAAGTGCAATTAATATTTCCAAGAATCCGGTATTGCATTCTAAGACTAAGCACATATCTATCAAATTTCACTTTTTGAGAGAACAAGTAAACAAGGAAGAAGTCAGATTGGAGTATGTTCCCTCCAAGGATCAGATTGCAGATATCTTTACAAAACCTCTTCCCAAGGACTCTTTTGAATATCTCCGAGAGAAGTTAGGGGTCATGGCCCCTCCGGTGATGAACTAAGATGCACTGATGTGCATCAGTCCGGTGGCTATCACAGTCATATCTTGTGATCCGGACTAATGGGGAGCTGCAACTAAGGGGGAGCAGCTAGTATGATTCTGATGTATGAGAATTGCAAGTATGAGCCCTTTGCCATTGATGTCAAAGGGGGAGAGAAGACATGTGAAAAACAAGTGGTTGATGATCAAAGGGGGAGCAGTAAAGGAAGAGAAGACATATGAAAAGTTGAAGTTCTTGTCTTAATGGTTTTTCACATCATATGTTGCCATCAATGACAAAGGGGGAGATTGTTGCAAGTATGAGGTGAGCCATTGTTGTCATTGATGTCAACATACTCATATTGCATTGACAAGAAGGATTTGATGAGCTGTGTGCTGAGGATATTGAGAAAATTAGCCTCAGTCAGGAACAGTGAAGAACAGTGATGAGAAGGTAAATGTACTATATAGGATGAGAACCAGAGGATGCGGATTAAAGGGTTAGTAGATATGAGTCTTGAGATGCTACAGTTAAGATTTTAGAGGTCCGCATGAAGATCTGAAGGAGTTGTGGCTGCCGGTATAGAACCGGGTCTGGCAAGTATCCAGAGGTGACAGAGGATCACAAAAAGGTCCGGTGAGGTCCGGAATTGTATCATCCTAATCTGCGGATTGGACGGAGTGTTTGGGATGTCCTTGTGATGTGTCATCCTGATTTGTGTATGATTTGGAGGTCCGGAAGTACCTCTTGCATTATGACAGTGGCGACAGACTGTGTTCTTGAAGTTCCGGATGAGGAAGACAAGAGATCCCAGTAAGTAGAGGAAGTGCGGATGTATCCGGACATTCAGACAGGCTTGTGAAGATTCTTGAATCATGTTTAGGTTATGTTGTTGGTCCGCATTGATGGTAGAGCCCGGAATTGAAGTTATTCTTCCGGATGAAGTTCTTGCTCTATGTAGCCGACCGGATGAGTTGTTCATCCTGCGAATGTTCTTGTGATGGCCGACCGGATGTGTTATTCATCTTGCGGATACTCCTATGGTTGTTTGCCGACTTAGATGTTTGTTCCTAAGTTGATGTCTTGTATAAATAACAGTTTGTGAGTTCATTTCAAGGTGTGGTGTGTGGATGAGTGTGGCATAGCGAAGAAACGTGCGAAAGGCAGAGCAGAGATTGTTGGGCTTAATTGGAACTAATCCGGACATGATAGAGATGTCATTCTCCAGTTCAAGACTGTGATTTTTATCACTTTGTAGACAGTGTGTCTCCTTGTAGGCAGTGGGCCTCTTTGTGAGCAGTGTGCTCGGGCAGTGAGCCCTTATTGGCATGTGCCATTCATTTTTCTTTATTCTTCTAACAGAGAATAATTCTTGGGTTAATCACCCCGTGGTTTTTCCCTTAACCGGGTTTTCCACGTCAAAATCTTGGTGTTCAATGTGTTGATGCTTATCTGCTCTTGTGTTTATGTATTATGCTTCCATGAATGATTATATGATATGCTGCTAACTAACAACAGAGAATTAAGTGTTTGAATGAGAAGAAGTTGTATACAACTGATTCACCCCCCCCCTCTCAGTTGTATGCCCTAGATCCAACAAAATTAACTTAATTAAATAATTAATAATTATTTAATTAGTGTGGAAGAATAATAATTTTGATAAAGATGGATGAATTTAATTAAATAATTAAAATTATTTAATTAATGTGAAAGTATAGAAGATGGATAATTAAGCTAGGAAGTAAGGTGAATTTTAGGTGTCTACATTTTGCCCCTCTTTGACATGGTGTTGCGAAGTAACATCATTTCAAAGAAGTTTAAAACATAGTGTTGTGTTAGATAGAAGAAAACTTTGGTAAATAGAAGAATATGATTGGAAGAAAATGATTGGATTAGATGATGGTGATTCTCCTGTCACTCAAAGTGAGGATGAGAAGGAAAGATAATGGTAAGTTAATGAATAAGATGAATGATGACGCCCCCTTGAGAGGGTAGGTGGGTTCAAGGAACACATATGCGCTCTCGAAATAAAAGTAGAGGAATTTGTTAAGTGATAGAGAGATTTTAGAAGAAGATGAAAAAGTCAGATTAGAGATGGAAGAATGATGAGAGAAGAATGGATTCATTGATGTAGGATGATAGAAGAATAGAAGAATTGATCAAATTGTGAAATCTATAAGTATTTATTAGGATGAATGGGTGAGATGGATGGAATGATTTGCTTCAGGTTATGCTTGAAAAATATAAAGAGCAATCCTTATTTTGATATAGCATATGGATGTTATGCACCAGAGTATATAAGACCAAGGTGACAATGTATCCAATGCATAGGACGTTGACTTTGCAAACAAAGGGTTTGTAGTTATTCATACTAGACATAATAGAACCTTGTTGGAAATGTGAATGGATAATAGTCTTAGCGTAGAATGATCCTAGTGCACAAAGGCCCATTTGCATGACCTTTAGATGCCAAGGCTATTGATGTGAAAGATGCTATTTTAACACATACAAGATAAATATTAGCCGTAGTAGGATAATAAGAACATCCCTCAAACACAGCATACGAAAGCAATGACAATGCCCCAGTCTATACTTATCATAACATACCAAGATATAGAAAGATCAATGTAGTTTTAATTAGGTATTAGAAAGGAACATAAAGATAAACCAAAAGAAGTCGACCAACTGACAAAGCAAAAACATAACCATCATATCTATTGCCAAAGAGGGTGCTCATAGTGGATAAGGCCTTATTGTAGGAATGATACATCTGTTAAAGGCTTTGGATTAGGATAATGGATTTAACAAAATAGGAAAGCGGTATGTGAGCGAGTGCACTACTTCAAGAGGAGTCTTTTGCTTCTAATTTGGTGAATATTTAAACTTTAAAAAATGCATAGTTTGTTTTCTGCTTGGTAGACCGTGGATTCAGGCCATGGGGGTAGTCCTATCTACTATTCATCATTCAATAAAATTCGGATTTTAAAACAAACCCTATACAATTAAAGTTGATTCGACTCTAGAAAATTGCTTGCAAACAAAAGCGAGACATCAAACTCCTTTAAGTAGTTTGATCCCTTATTTAACACTACCCTTTGCTGCTAACAATAGTATTGGTCAAGATAGTGTCAATCCTTCGAATGAATTTTACGGTGATGATTGGGGTTCATTATATTTTACACCCTCCTTTGTGGGTGAATATAAAGTCTCACCCTCACACCCAAAAATCTTGAAGGTAAATGAAATTTCTTCAACACAATTTTCTACTCCTAAAAAACTTAAACTCAAGAGTAATGGTGATGGAACTTTTGATATTGATGATGATCCACCTTCTTCAATAGAAATGGCGGCCATTTGTGATAAAGTATCATCTCAAGCTAATGAATCATCTTCTCCTAATGCATGTCTTGGTAATGACGAGGTCCCTTTAGATTTCAAACCCCATGGGTTTGTTGAAACAAAGGTTGACCCTCCTCACCATAATAAAAAGTATGATCCTTTGACTTCTTTAACACATGATAACAATTATCATTTCAACAAAGCTAGTCATATGACCTCTCCTCTTCCTGCAGACTTGGAGAAGTGTTATGGGCATGGATTCAAAATGATTTCAAAACAAGGATACAATGGAAATGGGTTAGGATGCAATAACAAGGAATCAAAGAACCCGTGGAACCAACACCGCACTTGTCTAAAGTAGGTTTAGGTTTATGACCTTCTCCTACGTTCTCTCCACCATGTTCACAACAAAAAGGGTTGCTTCCTACTCCACCTATATCTTCTCTTCCTTCTCAACAAGAGTGTATGTTACCGAGTCTACTCAAAGACCGCCTAATCACTCTTCCTTCTCTAACACACAAAAAGGTTCAACAAAATAATCATTCAACACATTATTGTGCATATCATTGAGCACTTGGCCATTCCACTAAGGAATGTTGAGTCTTGGGTGATAAAATTCAACAACTTCGAACAAGGTATGGCTCTAGCACTCTTCACCATGCTTGAAGTAGCCCCTAGAACAGCTTTTCCTCCACCCATTTTATAATAAGCAAGTTGGGGGAAGATGATTTGTTATGGGATGACTCACAAGTGTGGTCCCTCCTTCTCATTTGTGTTATCCTTGTACGTATTGTTATCCCCATATTGTGATGTTTTTTGATGGTTAGTTCTCCCTTGGCACCCTTGTTAGCACAAAGGTACAAGGTGAAAGAATGCATTGTGTCATTCCTCTATATGTATCTTCATTCTTCTATATGTTGTAATGTAGAATTTCCTTATTTTTCTTTTGGATGACTTAGCATCCTTTCATGATGATTCAATTTATGTGTACTCTAATCTCATGTGATCTTTCTTCTGTTGTCTTCATATTTATGTGACACCTTGTTGCAATGCCCAGTGTCATACCATAACCACACAAGCCATTGTGTATCATGGCTGCAAGCATCGCCTTGGTTTGCTCATCTTGGGGGCAACCCCTAGTTGCGATGTAGCTTTTGGATAACACAAGTCATTTGGGCATGTGCTTTTAGAAAGCTCTTGTGCTTGTTTTTATATGTCTTCCTTATTTTACCTTAAAGGAAATTGCTCCATGATGGAATTAGCAATCACTTTAAGGTGGGGGCATATATCATGCTATGAGCCTTACTCTCATCTTTCTATGGCAATCTTGGAAACAAGATCTTGAGTCTATCTTGTTCTCCCAAGTTGAATCTCCTTGCATGTTTGGGAGAAGGGTTGCGCCACCAACTAGAGTTTGGTAGTAAGGTCACTTCACCTTCTTAATCTACAAGATTTCATGTAAAACCCTCTTACAGGAGGTCGATTGTGTTTCCCTTGAGTGGACACACTTCTCTAGACGTAGATTATGTGTTTGATGTGTTTGTACCCTCATGTTCTCCTTATTTATAACTAACCCCTCTTAGCATTCTTCTTATTGCATCTTGGGGAATGATGCATGGTGATTGAGACAACCTTTTAGATTGAGGTCTCTTTTGTCATGTTGACTCAAGGTCTTTTGTTACATGCTTCTTGTGATTGATGTGCAGTGCGTGTATTCTCCTTGCATATATTCCTATTCTCTATGTATTCATCATGACTCATGCATGCTTCGCATGTATGTCTTCCTTATGTATATCTCTTGAGTGCTTTGCATGTATTCCATGTGTATTTCGTGTATGCTTTGTGTCAAGCATGTATGCATTGTGTATGGTGTGTATTACCATTGTGTATTATGTGTCTCTTGTGTGTATTCCTATATATGCTTGTAGTACTCCACATATGTTTGAATTATGTTACAATGTCTTATGTGTTTGCAACCTTAGAATCCTAAGATTGAGGCTACTATAGTCCTCAACTTGGTGGAATTCTTTGGGATTCTATGTTTTTGTGTTTGAAATTTGTCTTCACCTTACTTTAATTTGAGTTCAAATGTAAGTTCATCCCCATGCTAAAGTGGGGGCTAAATGTTATGTCATAAAATGAGTCCTCTTGTTAATTAGGACCCATTTAGCTCCCTTTTGAACATTAAACGATTAAATCTCAATCCTGATAAATAAAGCCCAAAAAAATAAATTTAGGATTGGTCTAAGCCCACTTAAATGGATACTCTTTGGAGTTTGTGGGGCTAAAGGAAAAAGGCGCCTGAGCGCCCTTGTCCCAGATGTTAGCCCCGGGCCTATTTTGTGGTGTCGGCTTAGAACACCTCCTTACCTTTAGCATGTCAACCCCATTTGGTTTTATTCATTGTTGGTGAGCAGGAATGCATATATAAGCAAGTTAGTTTATTCATTTGAACATCTAAGAAATCTAGGCATACTCTCTCTCTCTCTCTCTCTCTCTCTCTCTCTCTCTCTCTCTCTCTCTTCTTCTCTCTCATGCTCTCTATTCTTCTCTAAAGCTCTCTATGGTGGATTATTGTTGTTGCACTAACTTCTTATAGGTCTTGTGAAAATCTTTCTACTCCTTTGGGCTATATCAACTTCTTGATTCAAGTTGTGACACCTCTTCAAGCATGCTAGGGTTTTCATGCTCATGGTGACTCCTTTCCTTCATTCTTTGTTCTAGCATTCTATTCTACTTCAGATTTTCCTCTGCCCTCCTAGGGCACACACTCTTTGAGATCTCATCATTTCTATTATGTAGGTGGAAACACCATTCACAAAGCTTGACTTAGGAAAGCTCATAAATAGCACCCAACCATTTTCCTTCTTGTGTGTGTGTGTAGGTAGCATCTGAAAGAATCTATAGAAAACAAGTTACAGGAAGTAGGAACACAGAAGAGTGAAGACACAAGAAACTTAACATTCTGCAAAACCTTAATTAGGGTCTAGGGAGCCCAAGAACCCTGGTCCTTCTGGGAACCCAAATCCGGATCTAGGTTCTACTCCACCCTTTAATCCTCACTGTGGTGTTAGATTTCTGATATCTATTTCTGACAGTCGTATTTTCATAGATATTGCTTAACTAGGGTTTCTACTTTGCCCTAGCCTAATTGGTTGGATTGGGTTGATTCTCCTCTATACAACAAAGGCACAAAACCCCTGTAGTTTGGCTCTCCTTCTTGGGTAGAAGTCAAGATCAGTTTATGTTCCAATGTTAATAGAAGAGGGTTTGACCTAGTTTAACCTTTTAGGCTAGGTCTCTCTTTTCTATTCAATAAATACAACTAATCATGGTCCTGGACTGTGATAGCTAGATCCCTCAAGACCTAGTGGTGTCTGAGTAATGGATAGATGTCTATGTGAGGCTATAGACCGCAAGTGGGTCCTAGAATCACTCTGTGTTTGCGAGCCCCTAAGATCACCTCTAAGCTCTCCCACCTCCATCCTAGAATTTGTATACATCTGTTGTAGCCGAACCCTCTCGACTCGCAGATGATCAATCTTTGCCTGCAAATAACTCACAAGAGCATGACTTGCCCTAGGTGTTGATGTCACTCTAGCCTGTCACTCTAGCCTAATCTAGCTATATCTAAAGAGCATCTTGTGCCACCTTGGCATTAGACGCTCTCTCGATCACTTGGTCTCTCTCAATGATTCTCTTCTCATAGGCCGCTCTTAGCTGTACAACAGGCTCAAATATCTCTGTATTCCATCCTACACTATGTCATGACCTATAATTGGTCCACACTGGTTGCTCGATCTGCATGGTAGGAACTATCTCTACTATGACCCGACCCATAAAGTTGAGCCATCCCTATGTATCAACTAAAAAATAGAAACAAATATAGTATCAAAACTCAAATCATACACATCAAAATCAATAAAAGTTCAACATCCATATATTAGAAAAAATCAATAAACTAATTCATCACTTAGATCTCCAACTCGCCAGTAGGGATCTACTGGAGGGGTGACTACCTCTGAATCTGCAGTCACTTGCACTATTAAGGGCATTATAGTGGCATCCCCACCCATCTCCCCGTGTTCATGCTGACTCTGCACCCTACTAGTGGTAGGTAGTGGTCGTAATGCACAAGGTCAAGCCTTGGGGCCTCTCCTCCATTGCATCTCCACTCACCTCTCCCTAGCGTCATCTCCCCCTCATTGTCAATGCTTCCTAATCCTCCTCACATCCATCATCATCTATCTTCTCCCCTCTTGAATCATCTCCTTAATGCCCCCAAGGCTTAGGATCACCTATGGGGTAATCTGTGGAAAACACAGGGGCAGGATGAGAAGTGCTCCACCATGTGAAGTATGCTATGCTAACACCCACGTCATCAGCATCGGACATGGGAGCTACATCCTCCTCATCATCATCAGGGTCGCTCAAAGCGACATCTATCGTGGTAGGCTGAGCCTCATCGCACTGCAAGCCAAGCACACTTAAGTTGGCTGAGGTGCAGGAACGCTCCACACATGACCGAATTTCCTCGTCACTTGATCATAATAGAAAGGCACAATGATGTGATCAAGTTGACTTGATCACATCATCAACTCACTAGATATCCATAGACTGTAGTCTATCGAACCTCACTCTCCAAAATAATTTATCACCACTTTGCCACAATCTCCTCAGTGTGTATACATGTGCCCGTGGATAGGAATAGGCATGCTCTATTGGGAAGCTCACTGAACACGTGCATGTAACATGTTCAAATGCCCACACCTGAAGAAGCATGTAATCCATCAAGCTACGTGCCTCATAATGCACATAGTGTCCTAAATCATAGTACAAATGAGTGAGCATACTCCGTCCCCATGCATATATAGTCATGATCTTCCATCACACTAATAATATGAACAAGGCCCCCATGAAGATGTGTGCCTTGTCCATCCTGTGTAACAATAAGAGCGATGGTAGCGATCAAGATGCGATGGACAACTGGTACAACCATGGAACCCTGCTCTAACCATGACATTCTAATGTGTGTGGATGTCTCGAGGGCACGATATGGAAAAGAAAATATAGCTGGCCTACCTTGACATACTCATAGGATCGATGCTGAATGATCCTCATGATCTCACCTCACACGGGTAATTGTAGAATCTAGTACACATCCTCCAATGTGACCGTCATCTCTCTTGTTGAAAGACAAAAGGTAGAGGTATCTGCATCCCATAGCTCCATGAGCACCATCAACATTGTATGATGATACCTAACGGTAGGCATTGTGTAAACCCACCATAAACCAACATCCCTGAGAAGCACCCTGTCTGTAGCAGACAGCGTCTCGGCATGACTACATAAGATTGTGTACATGTTCCTGCCTACATGCTCGTGTATCACTAGGGGCACCTAAAATCACATCAAATCAAATTATGTTACTGCAACATCATCAAAGATAAATATCAACATAAAAAATTGGCTAGTTTCCCCTAGACACCAATGCCCAGAAAGTACACTAGTACCTAGGAAGGATAGTAGTACCCTGATGAGGCCTAGTTTGACACATAAATTGGCAAAAAAATCAATAGAAACTAAATACAAAGTAAATATTCTAATCTCACCTCATTCTTCTACATGTCTTGCGTTATGCGATCCCTTAGTGCATCTAGCCTAGGTGGTCGATATGTCTATTGATGTGAGATGAATACTACTGTAAGCCTCTCAAGATTCTCCAAGTTTCTCCAAAAGTGATGTGGTGAAATGAATGGTAGGAAAAAGAATCCCTTTTACTATTTATAGTAAAATGATTGAAATCCTTCTTGTTATTTAGGGTCGAAAGCTGAAGTTCTCAATCAATCTTAATTCAATCATTCATAAAATAGGCTAACAAACTCAAATTTCTGTGTCATTTATTGTGTCAGACTCTTGGTTCTACCCTCTCTTCACTCATATGCTTTGCATTATGATGTTATTTCATTAAATGACCCTATCAAAGGCATATTCATCAAGCTTCCCTAGAAAGTCGAAGTGGAAAGATCACCGCCTTGTTTCTACATCCTAAGAAGCAAGTAGAAACATGTGGCATATATCTACTTATGAGTTTTCACTATGATCATGTCTCATCTCATTCCCCTTTAGAATTTTTGGACTAACATTTTCATATGCTTGTTTGTAGGATGATTTCACTTTTCTAACAAGGTGTTACTGCACGATGCGGTCCCTAACATTGTGGTTTTGCAGGATCATAGACTAGGGGCTTCCCGCTTCACTCCCTTGTTTGGCAACGATCTGTGTTCTCTATAGTATCCTTTTGGGTATCCTTTTTATGATTGTAGTACTTACTTTTCTGTACTTTAGCTTGCATATGCACACAGTGTCAAACGCCCACTAAAGTGGGAGCTAAATGTAGTGTCGTGCTCCTTGATAGTACAAGCACAATTTCACTCTCTACTTAGCACCCGCCTTTGTATCCGCTCCATTAGTCTATTTTTAGGATCATTTTCTAGCCTTGGCCTTACCCTCGACTTGAGAGAAGTGCTTCACTTTCCTAAACCTTTCCTAAACCCTCCTAAACCTTCCTAAATCTTCCTAAGCCTTACTAAACTATTACTGTTAACCGAATACCGAAACATAGGGAAATGTTTAGATCTTGATAATGTTCTGAAGCAATGCTAACTTGCTGGAAGGATTTATCCAAAACCCTAGCACCCAAGTGCTAGTGTCCTCCCGTGTCTTACAGAGTTTTAAATCCTTTGACAATGTGGGCCTTATCTTGGGTGGCGTGACCTTGATTTCAACATTTCGGTCCCACACTTTGTTAGCCTCTAATATTAATATTTTTTCCCTCCTAAGGCCTCATATTTAAACACAATACTTTGAAAAGGCTTTAGAACTCTAGAACTTTTGGCTACCTTTATGTTATTGCATACTTGTGAAGTATTGCAGGATATTTACTGTTGAAATACTAATATTGCATGCTCTTGGAAAGGATTTTTGCAGATTTCGAAGCAAGATATTGAGTTTATCTTGTTCTCCTAGGTTGAAGCTCCTTGCATGTTTGGGAGAAGGGTTGGAACCACCAACTTGAGATTGGCTTGAGTACCTACATCACCGTGATTGGGTATGGTTGTAATGCCTTCTTATTCTACAGACTTTAATTAGTCCACCTTCCTAGAGTTGAAGGTTAGTGTTTCCTTGAGTGAGACACTCTTCTTGAGTTGATCATTCTATATTCTTGAGTCATATAGGATTAGGGTTTTGTGATAAATCCTTTTGGTTTGTTTCTCATTTACAATCTTAGATGCACATAAGATTAGGAGCACACACTCTTAGATCTTCTCTGAGCTGGCTATCCATGAAGTAGGAATACCAAAATGTGGGTTTGACTGAGGCAAACTCCTATATAGCCACAACCCTTCTACCTTGTGTTGTTTTGTAGGTTAGCGACGATCAGAAATAGGTATCACAAATAAGAGAGAAGACGGGTGATCACAAATCCTGACACTTAGAAACCACTTCTGAAGGACCCTAAAGACCAGGACTGCAATGCCCAAGCGCCATTGTCCTTTCCAGTTTGGCCCAAATCTCTATGACAGGTTCTAGTCTGTATTTTATTTATTATTCTTCTTTAGTTTCTTGTCTTCTATAACTGTACTATGTGTTTTAGATTAGATTCTTCACTTTAGTATATTGTTGCACGATATAATCAAAACTTTAGTGATCAATCCTCATCCATACGACAAAGGGACAGAACCCCTATAGCTTGGTTCTCTTTTTAGGACTATATCCAAGCTTAGTTTATGTTCCAATGTTTATGTGGAGGAAGGTTGGCCTAGTTTTTGGTGTATTAGACTAGATCTTCTTTTTTACATATAACAAGATCTACAAGTGTGCCTCCATTTGTGCCTTCATGATGTAGAGAGGGAATACTAATTTACCAATTGATGCAACAATGAGATAGTAATCCATTAAAATCTGCAACACAACACTTCACAAGCCTCTAAAAGCAAGCTGAAAATAAAATGGAACAACAAATAGAAGAAGAGAAATCTGCACAATAATATTTATTCAAATCTGAAAATGCATTAAAAAATAAGGAATCTTGTGAGCTTCTGAGAACTACACATCCAACACCTGCAACAAATAATTTTCTCCACCTCTAGACTCCTTCCCCAACATCTGGGCCTCTCCTCAATTTTCTTCTCCCAGCTCCAATAAAAACCCGTCACTTATTCCTTTCACCACACCCTCCTTTTTCAGAATTTTCTAAAACGGTTTCTGGGTTTTGTGTCTCTCCTTCCTATATTTCTATAACATTTTAAAATTATTAATTTTGATAAGATATGAGAAAGTTATGCTCATTTTACCAAGACTGGGTCTCATAATTTTGACCCAGACATGCAATGACATGCAAATTTTTGTGGCCCACATGGAACCACCTCTTGAAAATCCACACCCTTCTTGAAGGTTATAATTTGAAAATAATAAATATAAAATCTTGTGCAATCCACCTTCACATGGACACCTAGCATTTGCCCAATCAATTTTGGGTTGTTATGACAACTTATAGATTCCTTACAACTATGACGGTTACAATAATAGATGCCATTAATTCCAAGATTCTTGGCAGCCCCACTTATGACAAAATTAGTCAAATCCCACCCAAATTACATTTACTATTGCACCCAATGGAAAATACATTTGTTGCAAATAAAAAATATATAATTTTCTCAAAGCCCCAACATTATTGAAAAACCAAACTGAAAAGTAAAATATTTTTTTGGTGACACAGGATTGCCTATACACCTTGGATGCTCCTACATCAGACTCCCAGAGAAAAGAGAATTCAAGTCCCATTGAATGTTGGTTGCTCCTTCTTCTTGGTCTTCCAATTCTTCTGTAATTTATCCTTCATCTTTCTAACTGTCCCTGAGTCCTTCTTCCTCTTCTTTTTCTTATACCATCTCCTATTCAGCATCCTCTCAACTTTCAAGTTCCAAAATTCCATATTCACCATTACCACAAGCTACATAATACCGTTGCAAATCTGCATATACCTCATAAACAAACAAATCTGCAACATCTTCATTAGCAGCCTTATTATCAACAGCAACTTGATCATCAACATGCCTTTCCACTTGCTCATCTTGAACATCAAACTCAAATAACTGAAAATGACATGGAGACTCATCCACAACTATGTTTACCATGTCTTCTTCAATGCTTGATGTCAAAACAATCATAGATGTACTCACCATTTCATTGCTTACTTTTTCCTGTGTCTGAGATTGCTTTTGTTCTTCCTCTATTGCTATTGTCCTTGCTTGTCTTCTTCTTCTTTAGAAAATTTTCTTGATGGGCCATGTAACCTTCCTCTTCACTGATAAGTATTAGCTTTGCAACTATTGAACTATTCTTTCCATATCTTTTTTCATCTCTTCCGCAACTTGCCTTAGTTCTCTTGTCTCTTTCTCAACCTCTATTTGCCTCATCTTTTCCTCTTTCCTCTTCCTCTCTTTTTCTTCTTACTTCTTCTTTTGTGAACCTCCATCCTGCAAATACCTTCTAAAAAAATCCATCTCCTCTTCAAGCAAGTCCCTTTAACCTTGTTTCCTCTTGTCTTTGCCTCACCTAGGTCTCTTCTTTTTCTCTATACCTAATCTTTTGGAAACCAGGTTCTCTCCTCAACCTGTACAAACACAAACACACAAACACCAAACTCTCTTGCCCAGACCTTCTGAGCTCTGATACCAATTGATGCAGAGAGGGAATACTAATTTACCAATTGATGCAACAATGAGATACTAATCCATTAAAATTTGCAACACAACACTTCACAAGCCTTTGAAAGCAAGCTGAAAATAAAATGGAACAACAAATAAAAGAAGAGAAATCTACACAATAATATTTATTCAAATTTGGCCAATGATGGCATGGTTCGGTGGTTAAGTCGCTTAGGATGTAGTGGCGGCCACCAGAGTTCAAACGCCCGCTGGGCCAACGAGCTCGCAAGGCTTTACGCCTTCGCTGGGCCAATGAGCTCGCGGGTTTGAAGTGTTCTTCCTAGGAGATGAGGTCCCCCAGTTGTGGCCTCACCAGTTCATTGCTCCGGGCAAAAGCATTCGCGTGGAGCCAGAGGGCGTGTCGCACCAGCGTTGCCGGTCACGTTAAAAAGTTTACCAGGCGCATTTTAAAAAAAAAAAAAAAAAAAATTATTCAAATTTGAAAATGCATTACAAAATAAGGAAGCTTGTGAGCTTCTGAGAATTACACATCCAACACCTGCAACAAATAATTTTCTCCACCTCTAGACTCCTTCCCCAACATCTGGATCCCTCCTCAATTTTCTTCTCCCAGCTCTAGTAAAAACCCGTCACTTATTCCTTTCACCGTGCCCTCATTTTTTAGAATTTTCTAAAATGGTTTCTATCTTTCGTGCCTCTCCTTCCCAGATTTTCAGAACATTTTAAATTTCTTAATTTTGATAATATATGAGAAAGTTATGCCCATTTTACCGAGACTAGGTCTCATAATTTCGACCCAGACATGCAACAACATGCAAATTTTTGTGGCCCACATGGAACCACCTCTTGAAAATCCACACCCTTCTTGGAGGTTATAATTTGAAAATAATAAAGATAAAATATTGTGCAATCCACCTTCACATGGACACCTAGCATTTGCCCAATCAATTTTGGGTTGTTATGAAAACTTATAGATTCCTTACAACTATGATGGTTACAATAATAGATGCCATTAATTCCAAGATTCTTGGCAGCCCCACTTATGACAAAATCAGTCAAATCCCACCAAAATTACATTTACTATTGCACCCAAGGGAAATTACATTTGTTGCAAATAAAAAAATATATAATTTTCTCAAATCCCCAACATTATTGAAAAACCAAACTAAAAAGTAAAATATTTTTTTGGTGACACAGGATTGCCTATACACCTTGGATGCTCCTGCATCACTTCATCATCCATATTTTTAGGTTCATAATCCTCTGTAACCATCTATGGCTTGGGTTCTTCAAGATTTAACTCATTTTCATATATTACCTTATTGTAATAGACTTGGCCTTTGCCAAGGCATCTATGACCAAGTTCCCATGGTCTTTGCAAGAAAAATAAGGTTTCTAATTTCTAAGTTCATTTTTAGTGGAGTCATTTATTTTCTTTGTGATGGATGGTTGAGGTATGGTCTTCTATGAAAATTTATGTCACCCCCCTTTCTAAAAATTCCCTTTTTGTAATACAAAAGTAGGTGCCTTAGATTGATATGGAAATTTTCTCTTTAGCACAAATTGTTGAACACACTAAGATGCTGAGAGGGGGGGGGGTGAATCAGCATATACGAAAACTTAACTACTTTATTTGCAAAACAATTAAAATAACTTAGAGAACAGAAAGTAAAACATGTACCACATTAATCAACACATTGACACCAGGATTTTTACGTGGAAAACCTAAAAATAGGAAAACCATGGTGAGTGCTAGCTCACAATATAATGCTCACTGCTATAAAAGTTTACAACATTTTTTTAGGGTTACAACCCAAGGAAGCTACTACTCCCTGAAGAAATCTCACTAGATAAAGGATTACAATGATAACATAACTACGAACTACTATGAAGGAAGTGTCTGACTTATGTTGATGTTGCAGTCCTCTTTTCTGCACAATCACTCCATCATACTGACTCTTCACACTTCATACTTCTCATTCTGCTCTATCACATTCATACTCACTCATACACTCCACAAATGAATTTTTTCTTCTATATATCTCCTCCGCAACATCTCAAAACATTGATTAGGTCGACACCAAAAAGACCTTTAGATGAAACGTGTAATATAGTATAGGTGGGCATAGAGCAAACACATATTGCAGAAAAATGACGTGTGGATTACAACACTTCATAACATGATCCAAGAAACATCACTACACATCCTCCAATGCCAAAACAACTAATCAAGATCCACCACATATGAAGGAAACTAGATTGTCAGCCTAAACAATAGTACCACTTCTAACTGACCATCTTCACATCATTAGGGAGAAGCCAAAAACATTATGAGGACCAATATTTCAACCATGTATCTTCTCAACACTATCCATACACCATTCTCCTGAAGTATCTAATTAATATATGCATCCGTAAAACAAGAAACATGTTGAACTAATGAAAACAGAGCATTCCAGACAGACTGTGATATTCCAAGACTTAGGATTTTGCATTGTGGTACACCAAAACATCTAAAACTCTTAGAGATGAAATTATGCACTATTATGAACACTTTCCTAGATCCACACAACCTCATCTATCACTTTCAGAGAAAATCAGAGACTTAACTCAGGTATACTGTAATCCAAAGGATAGTCATATACAACTCTTTACTAACTGACTTGAGTACCTTATGCAGTACAGGAAATAAGAGAGAATTGCACGCAGTTCAAACTTGAGCTATTGTGAAGTATGTAGAGTCTCCACAAACACTCATATAGCTGATCTATACCTTCTCCATCTTCCACAAGTACTCAACTGTGTGTTCTATAGAATACTTCTGCATCTGGAACTATCTGTATTACTTTTGTCATTCGAAAGCTGACCTTGCGGACCATAAGAACTCCTAATACTGTAAGTAAGCATGCATTACACATATCTGAACATATTTCCAAAACCACATGGGCACAACTTCTCTTCCGAAGGAATGCAAAGCATTTCAACATGTCTCCATCATTGCTTTACACTGTCAAATCACAGTCCGCAACTCTACCACTTATAACTTTCTTTGATGGTGTAATAAGCTGAAATCTTGGATATAACACATTCATATTGTTGGAAAGAGACACACTGTAGCTTCATGATTGTTGTCATTGATGGCAACAAAGTTCATCCCACACATCTGCAGGACATGGTGTGCCTATACCAGAAGTCAGATTGAAGAGTGTTGTGGTCCGATAAGCAAGAACAGAGTATGTGGCAAGGTCTGACAGTCAGGTCTAGATCGCTCAGAAGAAGTATCTTTGGAAAGTGCAGACTTGGGGTAGTCAAGAGGAGCACCTTTACTGATAGATTCTAGGAATTAAGCCTCCGGTGATGAAAGAGTAAAGAGATATGAGCATTCAAGTATTGGGGTCCTGTTTGGCAGAGCAGACAGAGGAAGAACTGACCGGCAGAGCATCAGACATTATTCTGGATGAGATGTTGATGGTGATCAAGATTCTTAAGATACCATTGTTGATTGGCCAACTTGTTAGATGACTTTTATAAGTATCTCTTTGATTTGCATCACTTGGTAAGAAAGGATTTAGCCGACAGACCAAAGTTTGGGAAATACTGACTATTCTGGATGCCGACTAGAAAGAGGATGAAATCCCTTGTGCGGATATATATACCAAATAGATTTTGATGAGAAGGTGTGTGTTGTGAAATGTGAAGAGCGAAGAAAAACAGAAGAGTAGTGTGAAAGCAGAAAGGAAGGTCCGGTATGTGAAAGGACAACAGTACAAAAGAAGAGGAAGGATGAAGTGCAGCAAATTAGTTTACTGAGCCTAACTGAAACTAAACTCCAGCATATGTGGATGCTTCTCATCAGTTCGAAGATCTTGTTATTCTTCTTACAACTTGTAGACAATGAGTCTCTTGTAGGCAGTGAGCCTCTTGTGAGCAGTGTGCTCGGGTAGTAAGCCCTAATTGGCAAGTGTCATTTTGTATTTATATTCTTCTAACAGAGAATACAATCTTGGGTTAATCACCCCGTGGTTTTCTCCCCTAACATGGTTTCCACGTCAAAAATATTGTGTCATGTGTATTTCCCTTTCATGGTTATGTTTGCTTATTTATATTGATACTACATTAATTATAAAGAAAGTTCAGAAAGCTAAAATAATTAAGATAACTGATTCACCCCCTCCCCCTCTCATTTATCAACAATTGGTATCAGAGCCAAGTTCCTCCCAACAGAGCCTAATAGCTTGAGGAAGATCTGGGAATTCAAATGGATGTGTATGGTATGAGGGAGCAACTTAAGTCTGCCCTAGATGATCTTGAGCAGTCAAATTCTGAAGTCAATGAATTAAAGGAAAGACTCAAACAGGCTGATGATTTCATAAATGAATTAAAAGAGAAACTGAGTCTCTCTATGAAAAAGAGAAAGGAACTACTTCAGCAACTGGCAAGTCAAGGTGAAGCCAATGATACAAATGGAGATCTGAAGAAGAAAACCAAGTTATGTGAAAAGTTATCAAAAGAGATCATTATGGTAAGACATGAAATGGAATCAGGAGTTCTGAAGTTTACCCAAGAAATTGAAGAGAAAAGAAAAACTGAAGATGATCTAAGACAATCTCTCAAGGAGAAATCAGAAGACTGCCACAAGATGGATAGAATAATCAGACATCTTGAATCTAACCTTGAAGATGCTAAAGATAATGAAGAAAAACTTGAGGATCAAATTATCTCTCTTAAAAGGGATCTTCAAACAACAAATGAATATAAAGAGAAATTCAAGATAAGTTCTGCTCAACTTGAAGTTCTTCTTGAAAGCCAAAAGAGAGTAGATGACAAGTGTGGTTTGGCATATGAGAGAGGAGAAAGCTCTGGATCCGGTCAAAAAAAGTTTGGATCAGAAAATTCAAGGAATAGGCCTAGAAGACCTCTGGTAAGGCAACCTAATGCTTAAAGATATCCATCCTTCAATGGATACTGCCACAACTGCAATAACTTTGGTCACAAAGCTAATCAGTGCAGAAGGAGAATGAATCAGACTAACACATCCTTCTCCGGACAGTGTTTTAACTGCAAAAGGTATGGTCACAAATCTCATGAATGCAGAAATAGGCAAATGAACAATTCATTCAATGGTAGATGCTTTAAATGTAATAGAATGGGTCATATGGCTTATCAATGTAGATCAAGAGGACATCAATCAAATATGCCAAGAAATGTTGTTTGCCACAATTGCAATAGATCTGGTCATTTGGCCAAATTCTATAGAAGCAAGATTCAGGACAAAAGAGATCCAACACATCATAATCAGAATCAAGACAAGGGAAAAGGAAAAGTGAATGCGGATGAAGTTAAAAGTGAGATGAACAAGATTTGGGTGAAAAGAAGTACAGAAAATGTAGGGAATGGATCCGTACCAGAATCTGGTGCTAATATTCCTTCCAGAAACTAAAAAGTGAGCTCTGGCTCAGGGGGAGACACAAGGAAAAACATTTTCCCCCAGCCAGTTAATTGGTGCTGGAATTGGTACAAGGAGAGTTGCGGATCAAAAGGTTCGTAAGAGAAACATGTAAATAAACTGTGGTTAAAATATGGAAGATCCACAAGATGTTTAGAACAAGATTGATCCGGTTCATCAAGTCATTCAAATAAGGAAAATAAGGAAAACTGGAATGACTTAAGTTGAGCATTTATTGCAACTTGGTTTTAGGGTTTGCAGAATAATATAGGGGTTTTCCTATCAAACACTTGTTCATTTTGCATTTGGGAAGAAGCGAAAAAGAGCTCTGCAACAAATCTCCTGAAGCCCATCAAAGGTTATCTGCAGAAGTTGATTCATCCAGCGAATCAATCCAGATCTCTTCACAAACCCTAGACACGCAAAAGGTACTTTCTGTTATTGAATATTTCTCTATAAATCTTTTTGAAGATGGCTACACTGAATGTTGTAAAGATCACTGAGAGGCCACGCCCTAAATTCAAGAAACATCCTTATAAATCCCTAGAAGTTGATCCCCTAGGCACCTTTTCAAGTACTCCACATGGAGTTTTGCATGTAGAAGATGTTAGGGCATATATTCATGCGAATATTGAAGAATTTGGGGAATCTAAGTTGGTTGATATCTATCACAAGCATTTGATAGATGACTCATTTGAACTCAAAACTTAGTATAAAGCTATCCGGGACAAACATTTTGCATAGTGCATTCATTTCCCCTATTTTCTAGAAGATGAATGGGTCTGATATATCTTGAGTAGAATGCATGACAACTTCATGTGGTTGCATAGGCCGTCTAAGATCACTAAGGATGCCATTAGGGCAGTAATTGGATTACACTCAACCGGTGAAGTACCTACACTCAAATCTATCAAAAACCAAATTGTCAGTGAGGCTAACGAATCGAAGTTTGATAAAAGAGCTATGACTATTAAGGATATCACAGATCTGGATATCAAGTTTGCATCAATGATAATTGGATATAAGATATATCACTCCAGCAGGGAGAATTCAGTTTCTGGAACTGCTATATATACTGATAAGTAGGAGGTATTTTTCGCAGGATGTCAAATCATGATATTTTATTTCAGGGTTTAACTGCGTAGTTTTTGAGTCAAACACATGGCCCATATTTCATGAGTAGTGGTTCACATGAACCCATCTCTCATGTTAATGAATGGTCCACTTAGCACTCATTACATCTAGGTGATGCACACAGGGGTGATGCATCGGGACTTCCCGGGAGGTCACCCATCCCAGTACTACTCCGACTCAAGTGCGCTTAACCATGGAGTTTCCCCCAAGATCAAGCCCACTTAGCTTGCTACCCCATTTTCAAAACCTTCAACAAGTGTTGTGCCTTATGAACCATTCATTATAGAGCCCCTTTAGCTCATCAATTGATAAGTAGGAGGTATTTTTCGCAGGATGTCAAATCATGATATTTTATTTCAGGGTTTAACTGCGTAGTTTTTGAGTCAAACACATGACCCATATTTCATGAGTAGTGGTTCACATGAACCCATCTCTCATGTTAATGAATGGTCCACTTAGCACTCATTGCATCTAGGTGATGCACACAGGGGTGAAGCATCGGGACTTCCCGGGAGGTCACCCATCCCAATACTACTCCGACTCAAGTGCGCTTAACCATGGAGTTTCCCCCAAGATCAAGCCCACTTAGCTTGCTACCCCATTTGCATATTTTATTTCAGGGTTTAACTGTGTAGTTTTTGAGTCAAACACATGACCCATATTTCATGAGTAGTGGTTCACATGAACCCATCTCTCATGTTAATGAATGGTCCACTTAGCACTCATTGCATCTAGGTGATGCACACAGGGGTGAAGCATCGGGACTTCCTGGGAGGTCACCCATCCTAGTACTACTTCGACTCAAGCGCGCTTAACCATGGAGTTTCCCCCAAGATCAAGCCCACTTAGCTTGCTACCCCATTTGCAAAACCTTCAGCAAGTGTTGTGCCTTATGAACCATTCATTATAGAGCCCCTTTAGCTCATCAATTGATAAGTAGGAGGTATTTTTCGCAGGATGTCAAATCATGATATTTTATTTCAGGGTTTAACTGCGTAGTTTTTGAGTCAAACACATGACCCATATTTCATGAGTAGTGGTTCACATGAACCCATCTCTCATGTTAATGAATGGTCCACTTAGCACTCATTGCATCTAGGTTAAGCGCGCTTGAGTCGGAGTAGTACTAGGATGGGTGACCTCCTGGGAAGTCCTGATGCTTCACCCCTGTGTGCATCACCTAGATGCAATGAGTGCTAAGTGGACCATTCATTAACATGAGAGATGGGTTCATGTGAACCACTACTCATGAAATATGGGTCATGTGTTTGACTCAAAAACTACGCAGTTAAACCCTGAAATAAAATATCATGATTTGACATCCTGCGAAAAATACCTCCTACTTATCAATTGATGAGCTAAAGGGGCTCTATAATGAATGGTTCATAAGGCACAACACTTGCTGAAGGTTTTGCAAATGGGGTAGCAAGCTAAGTGGGCTTGATCTTGGGGGAAACTCCATGGTTAAGCGAACTTGAATCGGAGTAGTACTGGGATGGGTGACCTCCCGGGAAGTCCCGATGCTTCACCCTTGTGTGCATCACCTAGATGCAATGAGTGCTAAGTGGACCATTCATTAACATGAGAGATGGGTTCATGTGAACCACTACTCATGAAATATGGGTCATGTGTTTGACTCAAAAACTACGCAGTTAAACCCTGAAATAAAATATCATGCTATATATACTGCTTATGAAATGTTGAGGAAGAATGCAGACTATGATCTTTGTGAGCTCCTTCTGAACCAACTCTTGGAGAATCTACAGAAGATAAAGAAGGATAAGAAGAACTCTTTCAAATACGGTGGTTTGATACTCTGTCTATTCTTTTATTACATGAATGAGCTTCCCGGATCCAGTGGTTGGGTATGGCAGAATGATAGACCAGTAGCCATTTAGATCAGAGATTATATACATGGGCTTGGTGATGCCAAGGCACAGAATACAGCTCTCTGGGGCTACTTCAAGAATTTTCAGAGCATGATGCAAGCAAGAGAGAGAATCCCCCAATCTGTAGTTGAAAAATATAAAGATACAATATGCTTTATGGTAGAAACTGATCAGTGCCTAATGGAGGCAGTGGAACCAAGAACAGTGTGGATCATGCCTATGGGGTATGAAGTGGATGAGAAAATTGTGGAGCTACATGTTCAGCACATGCTATGTCAGCCCAAGGATCCTAAAGTAGAAAGGTTTGGAACCTTTGAAGAATTAAGTGTGAAAATCCATGTGGAGTTAAGACAACCGGAGATAAAGAGAAAGGTGAGAAAAGAAGTAGAGAATGTTGCCAAAAGATTTGGCATATCAAAAGCACTTGATGCTAACAGGGAGAAGAGGGAAAGAGCAGAGAAAGACAAGGAAGGTGTTGAAAAGGAAAGTGGTCTGGTAGAAGCCCCCACCCGGACAAGATCCTCTAAGAGGTCCGCTCCTACCACTGACAAGAGCTCAAAGACATCAAAACCGGAAGCAAAATCATCTGGTAAAGCAGAGAAAAGAACCAAGACAAAGGCCACAAGGTCTTATATCAGTCAAAAAGATGAAGAAGAGACAAAATCTGATGAAGAGATCAAGAAGATGAAGAAGAAGAAGAAAGTACCTGGTGAAGATAAGGAGGTAGAGGCAAAAGAGTTTGTTGAAAGGCCCACTCTGTCCCTAGATGATGTAGTCAAAGCTGTTACTATGGATGGGAACCTGCAACCAATAACAGAATTCTATGATGCATCTAATGATGCAGATAGAAAAATCTTGGAGGAAGCCACAGTTAAGTACTTGAACATATACAATAAAGCTTTTATTGAAATAATTTCTCTAATTCCTAAAAGTTTAGAAAAGGAACTTGAAATGAGGAAAGAAAATGCTAAGGCTAAGGACTTAGAGATTAGAGAATAGATAGCTATTCTGCTCTACCCTTCAATTACTCCAAAACAAATGGATATGATCTTCAAAGATTGCAAGGATGAGTTCCAGAGTAAGGCTAGAATGAATCAGCTCATGCTTGGAGAAACTGATAAAGTGGCAAAAGAAATAGAAGAAATCCTGCAGAATGCCTATAAAAGATTCAATATTCTTGTTATAGAGGATTTAGGTAATGATCCCTTGGGAATAGATAACAAAGAAGAATCTACTGAGACGGTAGCAAAAGAGGTAAAGGAAAAGGATTCCTCTATTCCAGAAGAGGAAGTTCAAGGAGAAGTAAATCCGGATTCCCCAGCAGTCTTCGGATCTAAAGGAGAAGTAAGAATAGAGGAGAAAGTAGAAGAAGTGAAGGAAAAAGAAAAAGGTCAGACAGAAAAGACCACAAATGACAGTGCTAAGGCTGTAGAAGGGAAGAAAACCCTGTCACCGGCAAGAGATACAGCAGATGCAGTCAAAGATTTCTTGACCAAGGAGTTGTTGGAATTTGATGAACCAGAGTTGCTTCAAGGTCCATTCAATTTTGATTCCCTCTCTCCGATGCAAACCATGAAGCTAGCATCCTTCACCCAAGCAAAGGCAAAAGAAAAAATTCTGAAATCTCACTTGGTAGACTGTGAGCTCATAGAAGCTGCATCTGGTGTTTTAGAGAAGATTATGCCTTCCTTCCAAAAGGACTCTTCGGCCTCCACATCCGGTAATCTCAAAACTCTTGTTAATTCTGTTAGCACTCACTTTGAGTCATTGGAAAAGTCAACTGAGGCAAAAGTCCAGAAAGAGTTTTTGGACAAAAGATTCTCCGAAGTACAGGGTCTAATAACGAATGATAGGAGAACTATGGATATTGGAATAAAGAGCTTGGAAAATGCTCTTAAAGATGGCGGAGATATCTATAAATTTTGTTTATCCTAGCCTAAAGTGACCAAGGATATTGAGAAGAAAGTAAAGGAACAAGAGGATAAACTGTCAAGCCTCTCTCAGAATTTTGATCCTCTCACTGTATCCATAGTAAACTAGGAATGTCAAAATATTGTAGTCATGAATGACATTAAGAAACTTGAAAAGGAGAGGAAGAACATAATAAATAGGATGGGTGAGCTTAGAGGGATGATTATCCCCAAATTAGAGGCCATGCATGAGGCCCTCATAGATGCTCAGACCACAGCCCAGACCAGTGATTCGACGATCTCAAGAGGGCAGAAGCTTTTGCATTCTTGTTGAGTGGTCACATCTCAATTTTGGATAGGATGAAGCAGAGTTGGGCGACAGAAGTTCTACAGTTGAAGACAACTTTTGCAGACATATTACAGTATATGTAAGTATAACCTGTTTATATACTTATGTGGCTAAGTATAGTTGAGTTTTTGGGCAATTTTGGTGTGCGGACCCTACCCTTTGCCATTGATGTCAAAGGGGGAGTGAGGAACAGTGAAAAATGTGGAATCCAGCCAAGGGGGAGCTTCGGTAAAATGTACATTAGAAGAGAGCATCAACCAAGGGGGAGTATAGTATAACACTTAGTCATTTTTCACTAAGTGTTGCCATCAATGCCAAAGGGGGAGATTGTTGGCAAGAGACACACTGTAGCTTCATGATTGTTGTCATTGATGGCAACAAAGTTCATCCCACACATTCGTAGGACATGGTGTGCCTATACTAGAAGTCAGATTGAAGAGTGTTGTGGTCCGGTAAGCAAGAACAGAGTATGTGGCAAGGTCTGACAGCCAGGTCCGGATCTCTCAGAGGAAGTATCTTTGGAAAGTGCGGACTTGGGGAAGTTAAGAGGAGAACCTTTACTGATAGATTCTAGGAATTAAGCCTCTGGTGATGAAAGAGTAAAGAGATATGAGCATTCAAGTATTGGGGTCCTGTTTGGCAGAGTAGACAGAGGAAGAACTGACCGGCAGAGCATCAGACATTATTCCGAATGAGATGTTGATGGTGATCAAGATTCTTAAGGTATCATTGTTGATTGGCCGACTTGTTAAATGACTTCTATAAGTATCTCTTTGATCCACATCACTTGGTAAGCAAGGATTTAGCCGATAGACCAAAGTTTGGGAAATACTGACTATTCCGGATGCCGACTAGAAAGAGGATGAAATCCCTTGTGCGGATATATATACCAAATAGATTTCGATGAGAAGGTGTGTGTTGTGAAATGTGAAGTGTGAAGAAAAGTAGAAGAGTAGTGTGAAAGTAGAAAGGAAGGCCCAGTATGTGAAAGGACAACAGTACAAAAAGAAGAGGAAGGATGAAGTGCAGCAGATCAGTTTATTGAGCCTAACCGGAACTGAACTCCAGCATATGTGGATGCTTCTCATCAGTTCGAAGATCTTGTTATTCTTCTTACAACTTGTAGACAGTGAGTCTCTTGTAGGCAGTGAACCTCTTGTGAGCAGTGTGCTCAGGCAGTAAGCCCTAATTGGCAAGTGCCATTTTGTATTTCTATTCTTCTAACAGAGAATACAATCTTGGGTTAATCACCCCATGGTTTTCTCCCTTAACAGGGTTTCCACGTCAAAAATATTATGTCATGTGTATTTCCCTTTCATGGTTATGTTTGCTTATTTGAATTGATACTACATTAATCATAAAGAAAGTTCAGAAAGCTGAAATAATTAAGATAACTGATTCACCCCCCCTCTCAGTTATCAACACATATGTCAATCAACTTATCTTCTAAACTACAAGATTAAATCTTGCTTTGCGGAGGACTGTGGACCAAAATACTGTAACTCTGCCTTAGGATATACATTGTGAAAGCCTTAGCCAAACTTCTGTAACTTTTCTCTAAATGTGGTACACCATAATGGTAGACTATTAATGTAGGCATGCTGGAAACATGTTAGAACATATGTACTCACCTCTACATCATACTTAGACCTCAGGCTGATCATCATTCTTTCTAATATACTTAGACATTTTTCCTTCATCTACTAGGTCTTCCGAACTGACTTGCCTTAACATGTTGATGTTATGTCTCTAACTGAGTCAAACCGTCTCTCTCAAATCTTCCACTATCCATTAGCTTCATTATCTCTGACCTTAGGTTGACACATATAGAGTTGATATCAATGACAACACATATTGCCCACAATCTCCCCCTTTGTCATTGATGGCAACACCCAAATATGTGTACAAACACTTCTTCTTAGATGCATATTCCCCTCTCTCCTCCTTTGACATCAAGGACAAAGGGCCTAACATCTTATATCATCCCAAAACTATATAAACTCCCCCTTACTATATGATTTCTACAAACACAACCCCCCCTAAGATGAAAATTCCTCAAAAATAGATGCTATGTACATAGTATGACACTACTGTCCTCTGCAAGTCTATATACATCCAAAAATTTCTTATCTACAATACTCTTGCAACTCATTTAGAAGGTAGAATCACTTTGTAGATTACCTTGAGTTGTGTAAGAGTAGATACCCAAATTTCTTTCTCTAAGGTAAGAATGTGATTTTGACATTCAAATTGCATACATAAGTCCTCAGCCTCATCTATGTTGCTTGGTGTTTTCATCTTCTGCTCAATCTTCTCACCTTCACCTAGAAACCTTGATAGTGAAGCAAGTCTCAAACTTACTGCTTCTCTCAGCTGACCAAACTGCTTCTTTATCTATTCTCTTTGGTCCTATATTTGTGACATCTATGCATGAAGGTTTTCAACTTGTGCCCTAGTTGCTCCATTCTTGTCTTTTGATAATTCATATACTTCGACCAATTTGGAGATTTGTGACTCAATGGAGTCAATCTTAGCTTTGATGTTCTTGGTGGAATTAGGCCATTTCAAGAAAAAACAAGTATAAACCAGTGGCTTCATCAATGCATCCCTTAAACATCTTTATATTTTCCTGTAGTTTATTAAGTGCATTGGCACATTTGTCAGACATCTCAAACAACTTTTTATCGTTCATCTTCCTTAATGCCTCTTGTTCTACTTTTTTCTCAACTCGAGAAGAATGATCCTTTAGGGAATCCTTAATAGCTTCAACTTTTTCTCCGAGGCTAGAGAGGAGTCAATGATTACCTCTGGTAATCCTTCCTAAATTAGCTTCACTGCATCTTCAACTAAACTAGTTTTCTTTAAGTTTTCTTGCAGGAACTCCTTTCCTGCAGAAGCATGCAGGATGTCTCCAAGTTGTTGTTTGTGAAGGTGTGAAATGTTTGCCAAATCAACTTGCCCTTCAAGAGTGGAAATTTTTAGAAGTTGTGGTGTGATAATAGGTTGAAATTCCATCTATGAATCTAATAGGTCTTTGAATGAGTCTGACTCTGAAGAAGAGTCCTTAACTTCCTCATCTTGCTTCTCCTTAGTTTTATCTTGATCCTATTCATCTTGTTTCTTCTCACTCTTCTTTGATTCATCTTGAACTTTCTCTTCTTGTTCCAGCTCAGGGTTATCCTCTTTTCTTTGCTCATCTTTCCCTATATTCTCCAGAGGAGGGTTGTCATGTTTTCCACTGGAATCAGTGTTCTCTAGAGAGGGTGTACTTACTTTATGTTGACCCTCTGTATTTTGTGTCTTAGTATTCTCTGGAGGGGATATATTTATTTCACCTTGATCTTATGAGTTTTGTGCTTTTGTGTTTTCTGGAGGAACAGTCTCCTTATCTTTCTTAGTCATGTCTCCTTTATCCACTTTGTCATCAAAGGTTGACAAATCTATATCCTGAAGAAGTACATCTGGTATATCTAGAGGAACTTTTTCCTCAGCTATCACCTTAGCATTCTTCATTTCCTCAAGAATTTTTGCAGTTTTCTCTTATGTTTCCTTCTCCACTCTCTCTATTTCTTCCTTGTCTTTTCCCATCAAAATATTTATTCTCCTTTTTGTTCTGAATTTATTTTCTTATTTCTGAGATATCTTGATCTTTTCTTCATCAGTGATGGATGGACCAACCTTTTCAATTGCATGTTTTCTCATCTCAGCCTCTTTTCCCATAGCTTCATTTCTTTTGTTGGTGAGTAGGTCTACAAGGCTTATAGAAAGTTGGTCAATGAACTCAATTAGGGCCACATTGAAGGCCATCATGTACCTGATTATTGCTTCTTCAATTGTAGCTTTGTCATTGTCAGGCATCTCATCATACAGATCTGCAACTCCCTTCAGAGCACCATGATGTGCAATAGCATTCACAGTGGCCTCAAGTTGTAGAGGCACATAATCAAATTTTTCTTGAGTAGCCCTTTTAGTTTTCTTTGATTTTCCTTTTCCCTTTCCTTTTGAAGCTTCTTCTTTTTCCTCTTCTTCTCTTGCTCTTTTCTTTCTACTCTCAAGCATATCAGATTCATCTTCTTCTTCTTCATCTTCTATGTTCACCAGATTCATCTTTCCTCTCTTTGCTTGAACCTTAGGTCTATGTTTCTTTTTCTTTGTAGTCTTGGTTTGTACCAAAACTTCAGTAGCAATACTTCTTTTGCTAGAAGGTGTAGGAGTAGGTCTGAAGGATTTTGAAAAGGTAGCAATAGCAGGGACAAATCTACTTGTCCTTCTAGGAGTTTGTGAGGCAGAGATGGTTGGATGTTCTTCTACTGAGCCCTTAGGAGTATCAAGCATCTCTTCTAACTTTGGTTTCATATTTTTGTCTTCTCTTCTACCTCATTCCTTATTGTTTTATTTGTTATTTTATCATATGTCCCAAATCTCTCAGCTGCAGGATCCTTGGGCTTGCTAAGCAACATATTAGTATATCCAACCAAATCATATTTAGACACCTCATAAGGCAAGGTGGTTATCCAGAAAGTTCTTGGTTCTACTACCTCCATATAGTAATTGTCTTTGTCCACCATAAAAGTTATATCATTCTTGTATTTTTCTACTACTTTTCTTGGTATCCTTTCCCTCATTTGCATGTCATTTTGAAATGTTTTGAAAAATCCCCAAAACAATGTGTCACAATTTTTATGATCAAGAAAACTACACATATAGTCCTTGATTTGATGAGCAACAGGGGTATCTACTTTCCAAACCATATTCTTCATTGCAGGTAATTCCCTCAAAAAATAGAACATAAGGCAAATAATTAAAGAACCATATTGGAATTTGTACCCTGTCTCCTTGGTTCTCTTCAAATTGTCCAACAATTGCTGCCACAAGAGCTCGTAGAGATCACAGTCCTTCCCTTCTTTCACCATCTAATAAGCAGTGTAAATGGTGGTGGTAGTAGCAAACCCCTCTTTATTTGTGTAGTACACTTTGTAAGCAATGCCCATAGTGGCATACCGGACCCCTAGATCAGTGATATCATCCACTATTAGGGTTCTCTTATCAAATTTCACTCCGGTAAGTCTCATCACCTCGTCATTCTTCACAGCTTTCAATGCAGGCACTAGTCTGGAGGAGCACAACTCGGTCACATCCCTGATGGCTTCCTTAGTGATCATATAAGGTTGATCAAGGAAAAATAAATCCTCATAAATTCAACTTAAGGCAATCTTGACCCAATATTCCTCATACCAGAAATTAGGGAAACCCTTCAAACTATCTAATCATTTTGCTGCAACATTTGCGAACTCTAGCTTCAATTGAAAATCATCACCTAGTAGATGATCATTCCTGAATTGTTCCAACTTTAGGTGATCATACTCATCTAGCTGTGAGTGGATGTATATCAGGACATCCTCTGTATGCAACACATTAGAAGGAATGCGAGAAAAAGCTCCATCCTTATCAATCTTAGTGGATTTGTATGGGTGTTTCTTGAATTTTGGTCTTGGTCTCTCCACAACATCAACTACTACTAGTGTTTCCATAATATTTCTTTTAGAAAACTAGGGTTTAACAGGCAAATTTGAAGAATACCTGATAATGCAGTCATTAGGTTTTATACACAAGCTCTGTTGAGGATCTTCTTCACTTCTTTGCTCTTTTACACACTTGAATTCATTCAAATGAGATCAAATTTGATCAAATATCAACTAAATAGACTTCTCACCAACCTTGGTTTCTCTGCATTGATTGCATTTCTCTGTGCTTGACCTAATCAACTTTTTACTATGAAAAGATCTATGATCACTCAATAATCCTCCACAAAAAGTCCATTTGCTCTAAAAATTTGATCAAACATCATTATAGCATCAACCAAAACATATCCATATCACTTTTAGCCATCATGCTGAGGAATTCAACATCTTATGCATTTAGGGGTTTGAAAATGTTTGCATTTGTAACTCCCCTTGAACCCATACTTCCTCCTTTTAGTTTTCAAAGGATCCATCTGTACCAGGAAGAGGTGCAGATCCTTCTTTTACTTCATTTTCTTCCTTCTTCCTCCATGTCATGTTCATTTCCTTCTTTCTCTAAGGAATATCAACCTTCTTTTGAGGAGCAGAGGACCTTACACTCTTTCCCCATTAGAACCTTGCAACGTGTCCTAATTTATTGCAATTGTAGCATGTGGTATTGGACTATGGAGCATAACCACCTCTTCTCACATTAGATCTACAATTAGTAGCCTTATGACCATACTTGTTGCATGTGTAGTAGTAACCATAAAATAATTGAGGAGTCCTAACGTTGTTCTTGTTCATGAAACCATTTCTCATCACTTTGCTTTTGTAATAATTAGCCTTATGACCAACTTTGTTGCAAGCACAACATTGACCATGAGATGAATGAGAGTTTACAACATTGTACCTTGGAGGCATAAATGAATTTTGATTTATCTTGCTTCTACATTCAATAGCCTCGTTACCAAACTTATTACAAGCATAGCCATTACCTTTAAAAGCTTGAGAGTACCTAGTAGGAGCAGTTTGTTTAGGAGCAGGCTTTCTAAAATTCTTATTATTATTATTTCTGTCTCTGGACATGAATGAATTCATCTTCTTTTGCATCTTCAGAGGTATTCTTCTTAGGATCTTCAGTACAGGTCTTTTCTTCCTTTGTTTCAGACTTTCCTTCTGCTTTGAAGTTACCATACAAGTTTGTAGATGCATTAATTATTGTAAGGAAGCTAAGCTAGCGGAATAACTTCCTACACTAATCTTGAGAGGAGGATAATGCAAAACTTTACAGATCTTTAATAGTTATAGAAACTTAAACAAAATAAAACATAGATATCATGCATACCACAACATAGTGATTTACGTGGGGAAAACCTTTTCGGGAGAAAAACCCCACACTCCAAAAGCTACCCAATATATTATTCAAAAATCACAAAGATTACAATATACTTGCAGAGAAAGATTTTCACATGAGTATCACCACCAGAGATCTAGAGACAACATGACCACTATCAGACTCTTAGAATACATCACGATACCGCTGTCGTAATACTACGCCCTCATAAAATAGGGTTACCTTCTAGGGCAAGACAAGCCAACAAAATACCATCAGATCTAAAACCTAATAATGAATGGTCCATATTTAAAATATATCATTAATTTAATGTATGTCATCCATTTAACAGTTTTTGTTAACAAAAAAATGTTAACACGCATCCCACTCCACCCTATGCTCCCATTGTATATTACACCTATCGGTGTAACTAGGAAATATATATATCCTATCAACAATAAACCTTATATAATTGCAAGGTTGAGACACATTTTACCAACAAATCTCCCACTTGTTGAACACCTTGCAAGAGTAACGGGAGGGAGTAAACATTGTCTCATAATTGCTAGGGGACAAAAGGCCCATAGTCTCTTAACAACATCTGAAATTTTTGGTGCTCACAGGTTTAGTTAAAGAATCAAAAACATTCATCAAAGTCTCTACCTTAACCAGCTTCACCCTGCCATCTTTGACCATATCTCTAACAAAATGATATTGTACATCAATGTGCTTGGTCCTAGCATGAAATGTCAGGTTCTTAGCTAGCCAGATCATGCTCTGACTGTCGCAATAAATTGTCACTGCACCTTATTTTATTCCAATATCTGAACAAAGTCTCTTAATCCAAATGGCTTCTTTGCAAGCATGAGTAGCTGCCATATACTCAGCTTCGGTAGTGGACAAAGAAATCACAACCTATCGCTTACTCATCCAACTAATTGCACCACCAAATAAAGTAAACACATAAGCACTGGTGGATCATCTACTATCAATATCACCTGCCTAGTCTGAATCTACATAACCATGAATATCAAGGGAAATATATTCTTTAGTCAAATTACTATGATAACACAAGGATTACTCTGAGGTACTACGCAAATATCTAAAGACTCTTTTAACTGCATCCCAATGAACTCTACCAAGATTAGACATATATTTGGAAAGAACTCCCATTGTTTGGGCAATGTCTAGTCTAGTACAAACCATAGCATACATCAAACTTCCAATTGCACGCTGGTAAGGCACTCTGCTCATCTCTTCCATCTCTGATGGAGATGTTAGACAATCTGAAATAGAGAAATTTGTTCCAACTACAAAGGGAACACACAATGGTCTATAGTCCTACATGTTAAACCTCTATAAAATTGAATTGACATACTTACTTTGGCCAAGACATAGCTTTCTGTTTACTCTATCTCTTCTAATTTTCATCCCAAGAATGTGTCTAGCTGCACCAAGGTCTTTCATTTCAAATTTAGCAGTAAGTTGAGATTTCAGTTCTAAAATCATACCTTTCCCTTTACCAATAAATAACATATCATCAACATATAATGCAATAAATAGGAAATGATCACCATCAATTTTATAATAAACATAATGATTTAATTTAGAATGCTCAAATCCCAAACTCAACACATATGTATCAAATTTTTGGTATCACATTCTAGGCCTTTGTTTTAGGCCATACAAATATTTCTTCAATTTGCAAACCAAATTACCTTTACCTTTCACCACGTAGTGCTCTGGCTATGTCATATAAATATCTTCCTCCAAGTCACCATAAAGGAAATTAGTTTTCACATCCATTTGGTCAACCTCTAAATCATAAGCAACAACAATAGAAAGCAAAAGTCTAATGGATGTATCTCACCATAATCAACACCCTCAACTTGAGAGTAACCTTTTGCAACCAACCTTGCTTTGTACTTCTCAATACCTCCATCTGAACCAATCTTTTTCTTGAACACCCATTTGCAACCAACAGGTTTTCATCCTTCAGGCAATGGTACAAGATCTCATGTATCATTCTTTTTCAAAGATGTCATTTCTTCATCCATAGCAATCTTCCAAGATTCTGCATCATTCATACCTAATACCTCTTCTAGAGATCTAGGTTCATCCATGTTAGTATTCAAGGAAAAAATACATCTCCAATCATCAGGTGAATACCTTTCAAGTGCTTGTCTATGCCTTGTAGACCTATGAACAAGCTGAGTTGGAGGTTCTTCCTCCTCTTTTGAAGATTCAAAGCTAGATGAGCTCTCCTCAACTTCTTGTCTATCCATGGGTTTCGATTCAACTTTCTTAGGTGTAGAAGGAAATTGAATCACATCTTCCTGTTTACTTTTTTTTGGCTGCAATGTAACAAAAGAAGGCTTAGTTTCTCTAAAAATAACACTTCTACTATATATTACCTTCTGTGCAACAGGATTCCAAAGCTTTTATCATTTCACACCATAACTATATCCGATGTACATTTCACAACCTTGTTCTCCAACTTTGTTCACTTCTCCTTTGGCACATGTGCATATGCCTCGTAACCAAAAAAATTAAGATGTTTTAATGAAGGATTGTAACCCGACCATACCTCTACAGGCGTCTTATCAACAAGAGATGATGTAGGAGACCTGCTAATCAGGTAACAGATAGTGGCAATAGCTTCAGCCCAAAACCTTTGTTCTAGATCAGCACCACTCAACTACTCCTAGCCTTCTCCATCAGTGTCTTGTTCATTCTTTCTGCAACTCCATTTTGTTGTGGAGAATACGAAATTGTCTTTTGTCTATGAATACCACAATATTTACAAAATCATTAGAGAAAAATTAACCACCATTATCAATCCTCAAACATTTTATTTTCTTTCTAGTCTGCAACTCAACCATTTCTTTACATTCTTTAAATCGACTGAAAACTTCAGATTTACTCTTTAGAAAGTATACCCATGTCCTTCTACTATAGTCATCAATAAATGAAACATACTATGTGGATTTTCCAATTGAAGGAACGTCTACAGGACCAAACACATTAGAATGAATAAGATCCAATACACCACAAGATTTATGAGAACTTGAGTAAAATTGAACGCGGTTTTGTTTTCCATAAATGCAATGCTCACAGAAATCAAACTCAAGATTACAATCAGACAACCCTTCAACAAGGTTTTTATTTTTCAAGGTCCTTAGACCCTTTTCTCCAATGTGGCCAACTCTTTGGTGCCATAACATAGTTTTCTCTACAAATAACTTTGTTTCAGAAGAAAGAGCACCCTTGGGTACACAAAAGCCATGACCATCTGTTGAAGATGAAACCCTCACCTCTTTGCATAGACTTACTTTTCACAGAAGTACTATTGCACTCAACAGTGCATGCATCAAGACTATATAATGTGCCATATCTAACACCTCCATCAATCACCATAGCACCTCTAACCATCTTGCATCCTGCATCAGAAAATACTACCTATACACTTGCATCTATGAGTTTACTCACAGGTAACAAATTTTGTGCTAATCTAGGGATATGCAACACACCATTAATCCTTTTTATTCTACCATCAGGAAACCTGATTCTAACTTTACCATAGCTAACAATATTTAAATAAGAATCATCACCCAAGTACACCTTACCTCCATCAAATTCTTCATATTCAAAAAACCAATCTCTATTAAAGGTCATATGGAAAGATGCACCTGAGTCAATTAACCATGCATCATTACCTACACAAGTTGCCAAAGCTGCAATGAATGCATCACCATCTTCCTTCTCAGACTCAGAATTAGAATCAAATCTCTTCTTCTTCTTCTTTTCTTCTTTGCATTTCTTATGAATATGTCAAGGCTTACTGCAGTTCCAACAAACAACTTTGGACTTTCCAGGAGATTTGGATCTCCCCTTGGACTTGGATTTATCATGCTTCTCATTCTTCTTGCCTTTTTCCTTAGGTCTTCCATGAACATTTAGGGCCTCCTTGGCACTGATGGATAGCATCCTCCTCATCTCTTCAGAAAGCAAAGAACCCACCACATCTTTAGTCTTCAATATAACAGAAGTACTCCCAATAGCCATAACAAGAGAATCCCATGAATCAGGCAAAGAACAAAGCAATATCTGACATTTCTCCTCCTCATCCATTTTGACACTAATTGATGCCAATCACCAACATATTGAATGCTTCCAGTTGGTCTGTAATTCATCCATCCTCTTCCATTCTCAAGGAATACAATTTCTTCCTCAAGAAAATCTTGTTAACTAAAGATTTGTCTTGATACGTCTCACCAAGCTTCTTCCATAGTTTTTGTGCAGAGGTCTCTTTATGGACATTGATTAAAATAGAGTCTGCCAAACACAATCTGATTAGACCCTTATCTTTATGATCCATAACATCATATTAAGCAACCAAAGTAGGATTTGTAGGCCTTGAAACCTTCTCATCAATAACATCCCACAGATCTTGATCTATCAATACATCCTCCATCTTCAACTTCCACATTTCAAAATTATTTCTAGAAAATTTATCCACCTCTATTCTCCCTGATGAACTTGTCATCTGAAAATTCTTGCAACAAGATCACAAAGTGTCTTCTACACAAGCTCCGACTCAAATCTGGATTAGTTCAAAAAACCCAACAACCCATAACTGAAACCAAAGGTGATCATGCTCTAATACCACATGTAAGGAAGCTAAGGTAGCGAAACAACTTCCTACACTAATATTGAGAGGATGATAATGCAAAACTTTACAGATCCTTAATAGTCACAGAAACTTAAACAAAAATAAACATAGATATCATGCATACCACAACACAGTGATTGGCATGGGGAAAACCCTTTTGGGAGAAAAACCCCACACTCCAAAAGCTGCCCAATATATTATGCATCACAAAGATTACAATATACTTGCAGAGAAAGCTTCTCACAGGAGTATCACCACCAGAGATCCAGAGACAACACAACTGCTATCAAACTCTCAGAATACATCACAATACCACAGCCGTAATACAATGCCCTCATAAAATAGGGTTACCTTTCTAGGGCAAGACAAGACAACAAAATATCTACCATCAGATCTAAAACCTAATAATGAACGGTCTAGATTTACAATGTGTCATTAATTTAATGTATGTCAGCCATTTAACAGTTTTTGTTAACAAGAATATGTTAACACACATCCCACTCCACCCATGCTCCCATTGTATATTACACCTATCGATGTAACTAGGAAATATATATAAATGTATATATATTATCAACAATAAACCTTATATAATTGTAAGGTTGAGACATATTTTCCCAACATTTATAGGACTTTTCCCCTTTTCAAAACCAAGGCCAGATTATTCTTTTGATGGATTTTGAGAGTTGATCAGTTCATCAAGAATCTCATTATCTCCTTTTAGTTTTGACCCCTTGTCAATCTGTTCTTTTTCTTTTTCCAGTTCTTTTCTCAGAGTGACAACTTCTTCCTCAAGTTTTGAACATTCAACAGTTGTCTCATTGAGCTTGATATTTAGGCAATCTTCAATCCTCTTGCCTTCTTCAACCATGATTTTCAAATAAGAGATCATATCTTCTACCTCCTTGAGTTTAATGTCACATCCTTTATCTCCTTCTATTTGAGCTTCCAGTTTACCAATTTCTTCTTTTGATTCTTTAGCTCTTGTCTTCAATTTCACAATTGTCTCCTTTGATTTTTCAAGCATGTCGTCATATTCTTGGTTTAGTTCCCTTGCTTCATCCAAATCCTTAAGGGCTGACTGAAGTTCTCCTTCAAGGTCAACTTCATCTAGGTTGAGATCCCAACCTTTAGGTTCCATTTCTTCTAGATCTAGTTTTGAAGTAAATTATTAGACATATCTTCAAATTCCATGTGTTCAATTGCAGAATCTACCTCAGCTTGTTAGGATTCTCAAAGGTACTTGGCTTTGATACCAATTGTTGAACACACTAAGATGTTGAGAGGGGGGGTGAATCAGCATATACAAAAACATAACTACTTTATTTGCAGAATAATTCAAATTACTTAGAGAATAGGAAGTAAAACATGCACCACATTAATTAACACATTGACACCAGGATTTTTACATGGAAAATCCAAATATGGGAAAAACCACGGTGAGTGTTAGCTCACAATATAATGCTCACTACTATAAAAGTTTACAACATTGTTTTAGGGCTACAACCCAAGGAAGCTACTACTCTGAAGAAAGCTCGTTGGAATAAATGATTACAATGATAACATAACTATGAATTGCTATGAAGGAAGCATCTAACTTATGCTGATGTTGTAGTCCTCTTTTATGCACAATCACTCCATCATACCGACTCTGCACACTTCATACTTCTCATTCTACTCTATCGCATTCACACTCACTCATACACTCTACAAATGAATTTGTTTTTCTATATATATCCTCTACAACATCTTAAAACATTGATTAGGTCAACACCAAAAGACCTTTAGATGAAACATGTAATACAGTATAGGTCAGCACAGAGAAAACACATATTGCAGAGAAAATGAGTTGTGGATTACAACACTTCATAATAGGATCCAAGAAACATCACTACACATCCTCCAATGAAAAACAACTAATCAGGATGCACCGCATATGAAGGAAACTAGATTGTCGGCCCAAACAATAGTACCACTGCTAACTGACCATCTTCACATCACAGGGGAGAAGCCAAAAACATTATGCGGACCAAGATTTCAACCATGTATCTTTTCAACACTATCCATACACCATTCTACTGAAGTATATAATCAATGTATGTATCTGCAAAATGAGAAACATGTTGAACTGATGAAAACATAGCATTCTAGATAGACTGTGATATTCCAAGACTTAGGATTTTGCATTGCGGTACACCAAAACATCTAAAAATCTTAGAGATGAACTTATGCACTATTATGAACACATTCCCAGATCCACACAACCTCATCTATCACTTCCGAAGAAAATTAGAGACCTAACTTAGGTATACTGTAATCCGGAGGATAGTCATATACAACTCTTTACCAAATGACTTGATACCTTATGCAGTACAGGAAATAAGAGAGAATTGCATGCGGTTCAAACCTGAGATATTGTAAAGGATGTAGAGTCTCTACAGACACTCATATAGTTGATCTATACCTTCTTCATCTTCTGCAAGTACTCAACCGTGTGTTCTATAGAATACTTCTGCATTCGGAACTGTCTGTATTACTTCTGTCATTTGAAAGCTGAACTTGTAGACCATAAGAACTCCTGATATTGTAAGGAAGCATGCATTACACATCTCTAAACATATTCCCAAAACCGTATGGGTACAACTTCTCTTCCGGATGAATGCAGATCATTCCAACAGGTGTCCATCTTTGCTTTACACTGTCAAATCATAGTCTGAAACTCTACCACTTATAACTTTCTCTGCTGAAGGTGTAATGAGCTAAAATATTGGATATAGCATGTTCATATGTCAATCAACTTATCTTCTGAACTACAAGACTAAATATTTCTCTACGAATGAATGCAGACCAAAATATTGTAACTCTACCTTAGGATATACACTGTGAAAGCCTTAGCCAAACTTCTGTAACTTTTCTCTAAGTGCAGTACACTAGAATGGTAGGATATTAATGTAGGCACACTGGAAACATGTTAGAACATGTGTACTCACCTCCACATCATACGTAGACCTCAGTTTGATCATCATTCTTTCTCATACTTAGGCAGTTTTCCTTCATCTGCTAGGTCTTCTGGATTGACCTGCCTTAACATGCTGACCTTGTGTCTTTGACTAAGTCAAACCGTCTCTATCAAATCTTCCACTGTCCATCAACTTCATTATCTTTGACCTCAGGTTGACACATATAGATTTGACATCAATGACAACACATATTGCCAACACAAATGGCTCAAGTGCTAGAGCTCTTTTGATGGATTCTTGTAGAGTAGAGGGTGCAAAAGCCTTAACAAACCCTCAACAAAGAGAAAAGTGATTCTCTTTTCTAAAATATTTGATACCATTACTACAACATGCTAAAATTATTCAACATAGGATTCCACTGAGTTCCATTGTCTGATTCTTGCAAGCTCTTTGAAATATTCATCTTCCTCTTTCCATTCAAAGTGGTCCAGAATCCTTTGACTGAATTCATCAAAAATTTGTACAAGGCTATGTCCTTGTGTGATTAACCTATTGTGCCACCCATCATAAGCAATATCTTCTAAGTGTAATGTGGCAAACAGTATGGCATCTTCCTCCTCCATAGGGATGAGAGTGAAATGAGATTGTAATTTTTGTAACTAGGCACGAGCAAAATTTTTATTGCTACCATCAAATGTAGGGGCATTTAGCTTACCAACCTTTTATTTGTGATTAAGGTAAGAAGCAAACTAGGGTGTTGATCCCTTTGTTGATAACTGAGAGGGGGGGTGAATCAGTTATCTTAATTTATTTGACTTTCTTTTCTTCTTTAACAATTAGTGCAATATCAAATCATATAAGCATACATAACCATGGAAGCAGAAATAAACTCAACACACATGACACAATATTTTTGACATGGAAAACCCTGTTAAGGGAAAAAACCATGGGGTGATTAACCCAAGATTATATTCTCTGTTAAAAGAATAAGGTATTACAAAATAGCACTTGCCAATTAGGGCTCACTGCCCGAGCACACTGCTCACAAGAGGCTCACTGCCTACAATGGTTTATAGAAGGAAACTAGGTACTTAAACTGATGAGAAGCATCCACATATGCTTAGGTTCAGTTTCGGTTAAGCTCAATATACTGATCTACTGCACTTCATTCTTCCTCTACCTTAGTGCTGCTATTTTGTCACATACCGAACCTCTATTCCTATTTCCACACTGTTCTCTGCTTTTCTTCGCACAACACAACACACCACACACACCTTCATACCAAAATCAATCTGGTATATATATCTGCATCAATGATTTCAATCATCTTTCCAGTTGGCATCCAGAAAACTCAAGATATTTCCAAACTCTGGTCTGTCGGTTGAATCCATGCTTACTAAGTGATGTGTATCAAAAAGATAGTTATAGAAGTCATCAATCATGTCGGCCAATCATGAATGATACCTCAAGAAACTTGATCATCATCAATATCTCATCCGGATTAAGGTCTGATGCTCTGCCGGTTAGTTCTTCCTCAATCTACTCTACCAAACAGGAACCCAATACTTAGGTGCTTATATCTCTTCACTCTTTCATCACCGGAGGCTCAATCCCTGGAATGTATTAGTCATGGTACTCCTCTTGACTTCCCCAAGTCCGCACTTTACTGAGATACTTCCTCTGAGAGATCCAGACCTGATTGTCAGACCTTGTTGCATGCTCTGTTCTTGCTCACCGGACCAAGATACTCTTCAATCTGACTTCCAGTATAGACATACCATGTCTTGCGGATGGGTGGGATGGACTTTGTTGCCATCAATGACAATACTCATGAAGTCACACAGTGTCTCTTGCCAACAATCTCCCCCTTTGGCATTGATGGCAACACTTAGTGAAAAATGACTAAGTGTCACACTACACTCCCCCTTGGCTGATGCTCTATTCTAATGTACACTTTTTCAGAGCTCCCCCTTAGCTAGATTCCACATTTTTCACTACTACTCACTCCCCCTTTGACATCAATGGTAAAGGGTAGAATCTGCACACAAAAATTCCCAAAAATCAACTATACTTAGCCGCATAAGTATATATACATGTTATACTTATATATACTGAAGTATATCTGCAAAAATTGTCTTCAACTGGACAAATTCTATTGCCCAACTCTGCTTCATCATGTCCAAAATTGAGATGTGACCACTCGATAGGAATGCAAAATCTTCTGCCCTCTTTAGATCTGTCGGATCACTGGTCCAGGTTGTGGTCTGAGCATCAGTTAGAGCCTCATGCATGACCTCTAACTTAGGGATAATGATCCCTCTAAGTTCACCCATCCTACTTATTATATTCTTCCTTTCCTTTTCAAGTTTCTTTAGTTCATTTAGAATGGCAATAGTCTGACATTCTTGGTTGTTATGGATGTGGTGAGAGGGTCAAAATTTTGAGATAAACTTGACAGTTTACCCTCTTGTTCTTTCACTTTCTTCTCAATATCCTGTCACTTTAGACTAGGATAGACAAAATTTATACATTTCTCCGCCATCTTTAAGAGCATTTTCTAAGCTCTTTATCCCAATATCCATATTTCTCTATCATTTGTTATTAGCCCTTGTACTTCGGAGAATCTTTTTCCCAAAAACTCCTTCCAGACTTTTTCTTCAGCTGACTTCTCTAAGGAATCAAAATGTGTATTAACAGAATTTACAAGAGATTTCAGATTACCAGATGAAGAAGTTGAAATATCCTTCTGGAAGGATGGCATGATCTTCTCCAATACACTAGATGCAATTTCTATCAGCTCGTAGTCTTCCATGTGAGACTTCAAAAGTTTTTCTTTTGCCTTTGCTTGAGCAAAGGATGCTATCTTCATTGTCTGAACTGGGGAGAGGGAATCAAAGTTGAATGGTCCTTGAAGTAGCTCCGGTTCATCTAATTTTGTCATTTCTTTTGTCAGAAAGTCTTTGACTACTTCTACAGTGTCTCTTACTGGAGACAGAGTTTTCTTCCCTTCTTCAGCCTCAGAACTGTCTCCTAGAGTCTTCTCTGTTTGATCTTCTTCTCTTCCTTTTACCTCTTCTTCTTGACTTATTTTCTCCTCTATTCTTTCTTCTCCTTTAGATCCAGAGTCTGCTGGGGAATCCAGATGAGAGATATTTACTTCTTCATGGACTTCCTCTTCTGGAGTAGAGGAATCCAGATCCTTAGTTTTCTCCTCACCTATCTCCTTTGATTCTTCTGCAGTTTTCTTTGTAGGATTTTCCTTTGATGCACTTAGTCCTTCATCATCCATGACAGAAGGTTCATCACCTAAGTCCTCTAAAACATGAATATTGAATCTTTTAAAAGCATTCCAGAAGATATCTTCTGTTTCTTTTGCCACTTTGTCAGTTTCTCCAAACATAAGCTGGTTCATTCTGGCTTTGCTCCGGAACTCATCCTTGCAATATTTGAAGACCATGTTCATTTTCTTAGGAGTGATGGAAGGATAGAGCTAAATGGCTATCTGTTCCCAGATCTCCATGTTCTTTGCCTTAGTATTGTTCTTTCTTATTTCAAGTTCTTTTTCTAGGCTTTTGGGAATTAAGGAGATGATTTCAATGAATGCTTTGTTATAGATGTTTAGATACCTAACTGTGGCTTCTTGCAGGATCTTCTGATCAACTTCACTATAATCATCATAAAATTCAGTCATTAGTTTCAAGTTCCCATCCACAGTGACTGATTTGATGATATCATCAATGCAGAGAGTAGGCCTTTCAACGAATTCTTCTGCCTCTTTTTCCTTGTTATGACCGGTAGAAGGTTCACCGGATGTTTTCTTCTTCTTCTTCATTTTCTTGATCTCCTCATCAGATTTTGTTTCTTCATCATCCTTCTGACTTGTATAGGACCTTGTTGCCTTTTTCTTTGTTCTCTTCTCTCCCTTTCTGGATGTTTGGGCTTCCAGTTTTGATGCCTTTTGGCTCTTAGAGGTGGCAGGTGCAAAGCTTTTGGAGGATCTGGTCCAGGAGGGGGCTTGCACCGGAGCACTTTCTTTTTCTATTTCTTGCCTTTCTTTCTCTGCCCTTTCCATCTTCTCTCTGTTGGCATCGAGTGCCTCCTTTGATATTCCATGCCTCTTGGCGAATTCTTCTACTTCCCTTCTCACTTTTCTCTTGATCTCAGGCTGTCTTAATTCAACATGAACTTTTACACTCAACTCTTGGAACGTTCCAAACCTTTCTACCTTAGGGTCCTTAGGCTGACTTAGTAGGTGTTGGATATGCAGTTCCAAAATTTTCTCATCCACCTCATAGCCCATTAGCATGATCCACACTGTTCTTGGTTCCACTGCCTCCATTAGGTATTGATCAGTGTCTACCATGAAGCACACTGTATCCTTGTATTTTTTAATTAGGGATTGGGGGATTCTCTCTCTGGCCTGCATCATGCCTTGGAAGTAAGCAGTGCCAACAGGGGTGGGAGGGAGGAGATAGTTGTGGGAGATTGATATCCAGGGCCAAATGTAGATGCAAATTAAGTAGCTTCGGGGTGGGTGGGAGGACTCAAATTGCAAGGGCCCTATCTTCCTTAGTTGGCACCTGCGGCAGGGGCAAAGTTGGTTACATATCCAATTCTAGTTTCAGTTTATCCAGCATTAGCCAAAGCAGCATCCCAACTATAGTCGCATCCTCACAAGTTTGAGAGCCAGAACTATACGCGGATACAGATCCACCAGTGCAAGCATCTCTTCCTATCCCAGCTTCTTTCCTCGTATCCCTTATAGATGGAAATCCTCCAGATCGCCATGCATGTAATCTTTGATTTGAATGGCAACCAGTCTATCATTTTGCCATATCCAGCCACTAGTTCCGGGTAGCTCATTCATATAGTAGAAGAATAGGCAAAGTATCAAGCCACCATACTTCAATGAATTCTTTTTATCCTTCTTTATTTTCTGCATATCCTCTAACAGTTGATTCAAGAGAAGCTCACAAAGATCATAGTCAGCATTTTCTCTTAGCATCTGATAAGCAGTGTAAATTGTAGTTCTGGGTACTGAATTTTCCCTGCTGGAGTGATATATCTTGTAACTAATTATCATGGAGGCAAACTTGATATCTGGATCAGTGATATCTTCTATTGTCATTGCTCTCTTCTCAAATTTTGATCCAGTAGCCTCACTCACAATTTGGTTTTTGACCGATTTGAGAATATGTAACCCACCGGATGAGTGCAATCTAGTTATTGCCCTAATTGCATCCTTGGTTATCTTGAATGGCCTCATCAACCACATAAAGTTGTCATGCATTTTTCTCAGAACATACCGGACCCAATCATCTTTAGCAAAATAGGGGAAATGAATGCAATGTCCAAATGCTTATGCCGGATGGCCTTGTATTGAGGTTTGAGTTCAAATGATTCATCTATCAGTTCCTTGTGGTAGATATCTATCAGCTTGGATTTCCCAAATTCTTCAATGTTTACGTGTATGTAAACCCTAACATCTTCTACATGTAGGACTCCATACGGAATGCTAGAAAATGCACCTAGGGGATCAACTTCTAGGGATTTATAAGGATGTTTTTTGAATTTTAGGTGCGGTCTATTAGTGATTTTCACAACATTCAGAGTAGCTAGCTTTCAAAGATTCAGAGAGAGATAATCAAGAGCGGAAAATACCTTTTATGCTTCTAGGGTTCACGATATGAGCCGGATCGAATTGCTGGATGAATCAACTTCTGCGGTTTATCTTTGAGAGGTTTGAGATAATTTTGTTGCAAAGCTCCTTCTGTCTTCTTCTCGAATGTAAATGTGTAAATGTTCAATAAGAGAACCCTTATATTTTTGCGCAAACCCTAATTTCATATTGCAATAAATGCGCAACTTAAGTCATTCTGGTTGCCTTGTTCTCCTTGTTCTAAGAAAGATCTTTTCTGGATCACTGAGATGCACTTAGAGTTATTCTCGGTGATTATTGACAATCTATCTTCCTTTCTCCAATCATTTCATCTATCCGCAGATCAAGATTCCTCAATTTTGAATCATACCGGATCTAACTATGAGAATCCTACTTCTTACCGGATGACTGTTAAACCAGATCAATCTTAGAAGATTAACCTTTTCTAAACTTCTTGCAAATCTTCCATATCTTTACCAAGGCTTATTTAGATGTTTCTCTGAGAACCCTTTAATCCGCAACTTTCCATGTATCAATTTCAGGCACCAATTAACTGGCTAGAGGAATTTATTTTTCTTTTAGACTCCCCCTGAGCCAGAGCTCATCTTATTTAGTTTCCAGAAGGAATATCAGCACCAGATTCTGGTGCGGATCCATTCCCAACATTTTCTGTACTTCTCTTTACCCAAATCTTGTTCATCTCCCTTTGAATTTCATCTGCATTCACTTTTCCTTTTCCTTTGTCTTGATTTTGATTATGATGTACCGGACCCCTTTTATCCTGATTCTTACTTCTGTAGAATTTGGCAATATGACTGGATCTATTGCAATTGTAGCAAACAACATTTCTTTACAGATTTGACTGATATCCTCTTGATCTGCATTGATTAGCCATATGTCCCATTCTATTGCATGCAAAGCATATACCATTGAATGAATTGTTCATTTGCATATTTCTACATTCTTGAGATTTGCGACCATACCTTTTGCAATTGAAACACTGTCCGGAGAAGGATGAATTAGTTTGATTCATTCTTCTTCTACACTGATTTGCTTTATGACCAAAGTTATTGCAATTGTGGCAGTATCCATTGAAGGATGGATATCTTTGAGCATTTGGTTGCCTTACCGGAGGTCTTCTAGGCCTGTTCCTTGGATTTCCTGATCCAGAGTTCTTATGACTAGATCCGGAGCTTTCTCCTTTTTCATACCCCAAGCCTTGCTTGTCATCTACCCTCTTTTGGCTTTCAAGAAGAACTTCAAGTTGAGCAGAGCTTATCTTGAATTTCTCTTTGTATTCATTTGTTGTTTGAAGATCCCTTTTAAGAGTGTCTATTTGATTCTCAAGTTGTTCTTCATTGTCTCTAGCTTCTTCAAGATCAGATTCCAGATGCCTGATTATTCTATCCATTTTGTGGCAGTCTTCTAACTTCTCCTTGAAAGATTGTTTTAGATTATCTTCACTTTTTCTTCTCTTCAATTTCTTGGGTGAATTTCATAACTCCTGATTCTATTTCATGTCTTACCATAATGACCTCTTTTGATAACTTCTCACATAACTTGGTTTTCTCATTCAAATCTTTATTAGTATCATTGGCTTTATTTTAACTTTGCTAATTGTTGAAGTTCCTTTCTTTTCTTCATTGAGATACTTAGTTTTTCTTTGAGTTCATTTATGAAATCATCAGCTTGTTTGAGTCTTTCCCTCAAGTCATTGACTTCAGAGTGAGATTGATCAAGATCATCTAGGGCAGACTAAATTTGTTCCCTCATACCATACATATCCATTGAGATTCCCAGATCTTCCTCAAGCTATTAGGCTCTATTAGAAGGAACTTGGCTTTGATACCAATTGTTGATAACTGAGAGGGGGGGTGAATCAGTTATCTTAATTTATTTGACTTTCTTTTCTTCTTTAACAATTAGTGCAATATCGAATCATATAAGCATACATAACCATGGAAGCAGAAATAAACTCAACACACATGACACAATATTTTTGACATGGAAAACCCTATTAAGGGAAAAAACCATGGGGTGATTAACCCAAGATTATATTCTCTGTTAAAAGAATAAGGTATTACAAAATGGCACTTGCCAATTAGGGCTCACTGCCTGAGCACACTACTCACAAGAGGCTCACTGCCTACAATGGTTTATAGAAGGAAACTAGGTACTTGAACTGATGAGAAGCATCCACATATGCTTAGGTTTAGTTCTGGTTAAGCTCAATATACTGATCTACTGCACTTCATTCTTCCTCTACCTTAGTGCTGCAGTTTTGTCACATACCGGACCTCTATTTCTATTTCCACATTGTTCTCTACTTTTCTTCGCACAAAACAACACACCACACACACCTTCATACCGAAATCAATCTAGTATATATATCCACATCAATGATTTCAATCATCTTTCCAGTTGGCATCCAGAAAACTCAAGATATTTCCAAACTCTGGTCTGTCGGTTGAATCCATGCTTACTAAGTGATGTGTATCAAAAAGATAGTTATAGAATTCATCAATCATGTCAGCCAATCATGAATGATACCTCAAGAAACTTGATCATCATCAATATCTCATCCGGATTAAGGTCCGATGCTCTGCCGGTCAGTTCTTCCTCAGTCTACTCTGCCAAACAGGAACCCAATACTTAGGTGCTCATATCTCTTCACTCTTTCATCACCGAAGGCTTAATCCCTGGAATGTATCAGTCATGGTACTCCTCTTGACTTCCCCAAGTCTGCACTTTACTGAGATACTTCCTTTGAGAGATCCGGACCTGATTGTCGAGCCTTACTGCATGCTTTGTTCTTGCTCACCGGACCAAGATACTCTTCAATTTGACTTCCGGTATAGACATACCATGTCCTGCGGATGTGTGGGATGGACTTTGTTGCCATCAATGACAACATTCATGAAACCATGCCATGTCTCTTGCCAACACCCTTTAACAAAAATCCAAAATGGCAAGCAAAACAAGCCATGAACATGCCACGAACAGTAAACTAACAGTAGTAATACATATTATAGTCTAGAGTTATATGCATAAACCATAACCAAAAACTAGTAACATAGCATAAAGAAAACCTAAGAGAACAACTGACTCTAGTCATCTTTGAGGAATCCATACATTTCCTCATAATTAACAAAGGTATTAACATCAAGACCATGTCTCTTAGTTTCAAAATCCTGCAGCATTGCCAGCATTGTTGTGGACCTATGCATCACCTTCAAGCTCAAAGAAGCTATCACCTTCAACTTCCCTTCTAGGGACACCACCCTTGACCTCAACTCAGCAATCTCACTAGTGACCTGATCACATTTCATGTACTCCTTCTGCACAGGAGCAGTCTCCTTCTCCATCTTGGCCTCTTCAAGATCCTTCTCAGTCTTAGCATCATCTAACTCAGAAAGAAGTATTAAATTCCTCAAACAAACTAGCCCCATATTGGCACTCCTCTACCTCTAGGGTGAGCACCACCTTTTGATTCTCCACCTCTTCCTCCTGAAAAGAGTCGTTGGATTCCTCCACAATTTTGATTTTAGGCGTTTGAATACCAGCAAGTCTGTTTGGCCATCTAATGCTTGGCTTCCTAGCAGTAACATCATCAGACTTCACCATCTTACCACTAGTGTCTTTGTCCATCTCCTTCTCCATAACCTTAACCTCCGTGTCAACTATAGAAGCCACCTTATCACACTTGGGTTTCTCTTTAGGTCCAAGCACCACAGTTCCCACAAACTTGCACTCCTCCTCCTTGTCCTAAACTGGTTCACCCTTAGGCTTCTTAGCCTTGGACTTCCTCATAGGATCCGCCAGGCTTCACTTCACCGATGACTTCTTATGTTCTTGGGAAGGAGTCAGGCTATTTTTTAGATTACAGAGCCCCACAGTCACCTCTTTTTGAGAAGAGGATCCAAGGGTACAACCAGAGGAAATAATATTGGAGGGAGGGGAGGGATTTAAACTAGTTTCCTCAGTTTGGCCTTCGATACATCCTTAGTAGGGGAGTTTTTCATAGTAGACATTTTATTTCTCTATTTAGGGCGAGGAGAGGGGGACCCAACAACAACAAGGAAATTTTTACCCACGAGAGACCCAACAACAGCAAGGGACTTCTACTCGAGGGGGACCCAACAACAACAAGGAGATTATATTTAGAAGAAGACCCTCCCTTAACAGGTGAATATGGAGCCTTTCCCTCTAAACCCATCGTAGGAGAGTCTTCCACCTGACATGATTTTATGGGTTTTGGGGGACAAAGGGTAAAATGGAATTGATAAAGGTGGAGGATTAAACCTTGATGTAGGGGAACAACTATAACATTGGGATTTTAGCATAATCATCCTTAGCAACTTTGACCGAGGACTCTAAAGATGATAGAAGGTAAAAAGGAAAGCTAATAATCACCTTATGTCTAAAATAATTTAGAAGGGTGAAGTGGTGATGGTAAAAACATTTATATCGGCCTTCCAGAGTGACATATTTCATCAACACAAAACATACCTTGTCCCAAGGAGAAACCATCTCATCCCTTTCGAAACCCCCTGTAGCTTTGTTTCTTCAATTTCTTACCCTTGCACAACATTCTGGTAGCTTGAGCTATGATTTCCTCACCAAATTCAAATTGAACACCTCCCACTTGCACCATTCGTGTCTCCCACGACATTGCAAACTGGATTGAAAGATTTTCATCATACCTGTTTAAAAATTCCAGGAAAGGGGTAAACCCCCAATAGAAAATACTCCATAGAATTTCATCAGCCCTGAACTCATCACAAGGCTTGGGTTCCATTCTAACCCTATCTTCCCCCATGATCAAATTTCTCGAGCAGAGGATGCTAATCAAAAGGTGGTCAAACTGTAATAGTATGAAACAATGGCAAAAGATAAGACCTCTCTCTTTTCCAACCCTTCACTTCAAATGATTCAATATGTAGTTATGATATCTACACCAAAATTGGGGGAAGATGCTAGAATCAACCTCGCAACCCCCTTCACATCCTATGTAATAATTACCATAATTACTACTTCCATCTGGATGGTGATCATTGGAAAGAAACACCGCCAAGATTTGAAAAAAATATGATGACCCCATCATCCATTACCATGTAAGCACAAGGAGATAGCAGGAGTGAACATGACCATCCCCCATCCTAATCAACATCTTTCACGTTATCCAACTCCACTGAGGCTCTACGAAATGTTCATGAAGATGTCGTCATCACCCTGTCTAATCAAAACCACATAACCATCCCCTTGAGGAAGCCGATTACCAAAGCAAACTCTCAAGTGAGTATAAAGAATATATAGTAAAATATATTCAAACTTAGCATTGTCCAAATAGACCCAAGCCTTAAGAAGGGAGAGGTTGTGCCTCAATATGTAGGCAGTCTTTAATATTACTAGGGAGATTATTTATGTCCCTCCAACATCTTTTAGAATTAAGATTAATTCCAAAATTGGTCATAGCATTAGCAACACCATTACCCTCTCTATAAATGTGCTTTAGTTCAAATTTGTCCAGCCCCATGAGGAGGCATTTTATGTCATGTATGACATCATCTATCTTCCATCCCACCCCGGCTTTACCAAGAACAACATCAATGATGAGATTCGAGTCTCCTTCTATTTGCAAGTTTTTAACACCTATGGAGAGGGAAATTTTAATACCCCATAATAAGGCCATAGCTTCAGCCACATTGTTGGAGTTTATCCCTAACCCACCAACATAAGCAGCAACTAGTTCACCTTTATAGGATCTCAAAACCCCCCACCACTAGCGGCTCTAGGGTTTTCCTTATCATTTTTGTTGCCATGTGAGATTCTTGCATTAGTAATTTTCTATCCAAGGTTGTCTAAATAACTCACAAATAAAACTATATTTTTTGAAATCTTTATATATTTACCTTGATATTCTTGAAAAAAATGTCAATCTCCTCTACGAGAGGGGCCTCTAGTTCTTTCTCCTCTTTTTCCTATTTTTTCAAGAACATAGGCTTAGATGGCTTTAGTATGGAATTAACCATGTAGACCGGTCAATTGTAGATGTACTCCCTTCTCCTAGAGATACTTTGGGAGGATTTGGGTTATAGAATTTTTGGAGAGCATCATTTATGCCATGAGGTATGCTCTATCTTATCCTTAATTAATTTGAATCAAAGTCTCATAGAAGAAATATTCTCTTTCTTCATCTGTTAACTTATGCTTTCCTCTTCCTCCTTCTACATATCTTCTCTTTTATCAAGATTGTGTGCTTGTAATTTCCTTTGTTCTCTTCTCTAATACCTAATTTCTCTTTCATTGGGAATCATCAACAATTTTATGAACCCTACAAGCTAGCAAGATCAAAGCTCAGATACCATTGTAATGACCCAATAATATATTTTTGCAAGTAATATCATATCTGAAGTATACAAAAAATAAAACATAAAATACACTAAAAGAACCTCTACCCAATTCACATGTTAAAGATTGCAACATAAAATACTCATTTTACAATTAACTATGTCACAGAAGCAATCAATGTTTGCGCACACGAAACAAACTTCACCAAAACACTAGAGTTGATTTATATTGATAGAATGTATAGAAAAAACATTTTCATAAATAAAAATAACAATACAATTGATATTCAGATATGCAAACAAAACTCTGTATGTTGGAGCTCCTTCCTTCACAAATCCTACAAACAAACTACTGAAAACTATGTTGGAATCCAAATAATCCTTGAAGTGTAGATTACAACCCCTGTTTGAGATTTCTCTCAAGAAACCAAAGGGGGTTCATCTTCTAATTTTAGCAGGTTTACTCCTCATATTGATGAATGAACACAAGTGCTCAAACATTTTTTTTAGAGTTTTGGTATATAAAGAATGAGATACTAAAATGAAGAAATTGCTTGCATTTTATAGATGTTGAAGGTCCAACTTGGACACCCAAACTTCAACACCCCTCATTTCTAGAAAATAATAATTAATATTATTTTTAATATTCTCTTTTAAAAAGTGCCCACCAAAAGATAAGTCATAACCTCTATTTGATACCTAGCTAGAAATAGACAATAATTCCTCCATAAAAGCTTGTCATAGAATATGCTAAAATTAGTGGGAGTTACACAAGGCCCATAAAGAATCCCATGCCTCATTGGAAGTTGAAATAGATAACCAGATGAGGACATACTTGCTAGAAATTTAAACAAGATGTAGAAAAATATTTATTTTAGGTACCCCAACTTGATGAGGTTCTAACTCCTAGCTCGGTGGGTGAAAATCAAACTTATTTGGTGCATTAGAAATTTCTCCAAAAAACCTATGCTAAAAAAAGAAAATCCTAATTTAGGACAAACTAGGCCCCATAAATGCTTTGAAGACCTCTAAAAATGTAATTTACAAAAATGTAGAAAATACTCCAAAAAAAATATTAAATTAAAATTATTTCCAAGTTGTCACTGATATTTTGGAACTCTAAATTAAATTATTTGATTTAGGGGACATTACATGTAAGGTTTAGGTTATGTGTCAAATTTAAGTAGAAACTATGCCACTTATACACTTGTCATTGTATAAAAAATAATTAAGTGAGAGTGTGCCCAAAATGAATGAGAAAATTGTAAGGTATGCAATTTTCACTAATACATTTCCCCCCACTTTAAATTACATATGACTATTGCGAGGATGTATGTCAAAGTTGAATCAAGTAGGCAACATGAAAGTAATTGTATTCAAACACATAAAAAAGATACATATAATGTTGTGAACATTATTTTAGTACTTGCTCCCTTGTAATGAGTGCTCCATCTTGGAAACTTGTAAAAAAAATAAAAATTCAATGAGTAGCATTAAATATGTATTTAAAACAAGAATATAATGTCTACAACCAAAAGAAAAAGGAAAAGAGAAGAGATATTCTGCTTGTGGTGGAACAAGGACTACCTAGGGGCAACAAAGATAGTGTGTAGTAATATCTAAATATGACATAGGATCATAAGGTAGTCATTGCAACCATACTCAAGAAAAGAGTGTTTGTGACCTTGTATGCCCCCTTCAATTAGTTGGATGCAAAGAATGTGATTGATTTGGTGGAGAGTAGAAACTATATGTAAAATGATGCAAACCTTGGAAACTTCAATAATCATATAAGAATGTAAAGGTAGCATCATGTGAAACTGTAAGAAGATGTTAAGATATACTCATGAAAGCACATATAATGGATAGGAAACAAGATTCCCTCAATGTTGCCCCCAATTACAACTATGAAGCAAGTGAAAGTATCCATCAATGCTAGATAAGGATCCTGTAAGCACAAACAAATGTGAGATATCATCATGATAAACATTAGGAGGAAGTATAATCATCATAAAACATGGTTGCATAAGAACAATCATTATTAGCATAACATGAGCAAATAGAGTTAACATAAATCATATGAAGTAAGTGTGGTAGTCATGGAAGATCTTGTAATCATCACAACAAAAGATCTACATAACTATGAAGTTATCTGTGCAATTGTAGATTTGACCCAAGCCCACAAATCTAAAATATAACATGTGGATATGATCTCTACTAAACTTTGATATCTACTTTTTGGTTGGCCTTGATGCATGTGAATTGTTTTAGCTAATTGGTGACGCTTAGGAATGTAACTTTTGGGAGTTTTCTAAACAAGGATTAATTCTAATTTGGTCAAACAATTGGATGGATTGATTTAATGACTAGGAACAAAGATCGAAGACAACATGCAGTGATGTAGAGAATGCCCTAGATGCTAATGCAAGTAGGTAATGCAATAATGAATTTTTTGATTATGTGAATGAGTATTTCAAATGTGTGCAAGATGTCTAGGTATCAGGTGATCCAATGTGTAAAATTGAATTAGGGTTAGCCCTTAAATACAACTCCAAAGGTGGCAAGTGAAATGTTTCACACTTTGAGTCGACACATAAAAGCTACTAGGACAGGTTGGGTCTGCCCCAAATTTAAATTTGAAATTTAAACGCTCTAGGTTCATTTATGAAAATTGTGAATGTGAACCTAGACAAGAAAAGGAAAAAATGAGGATGAAATTGGTTCCTGGGAATGCGTATAAATGAAACCAAGTAAGATTTAGATTATATACCAACTTTTAGCAGAAGTCACTCCACTTATACACTTGTCATTGCATAAAAGATAATTGAATCAAAATGAACCCAAAATGAAAGGGAAAAGTGCAAGGTATGCAATTTTCACCATTAGAACCATCAAAAGACCTAGCCCACATTGTCCCCTAGAACCATTTAAAGCACCATTTAAGCCAATCATTAGGTGTTTAAGGATAATAATAGGCTACATAATAGAACTCTTTCTCAAATATTTGATGAAAGCTTGTTCCTTAGTACTATCCTTGGTTAAGGAAAGCTTGTTCCTATGGACGAGGGAGGATTTTCCCTGAGTTACATTTAGAAACTAAATCAAGCACCATATTTATTCTTTCAAGTTTCACTAATTAAACATGACAAAAATAGTTCTTATGACATAAACATATCCATTAAAAAGAGAAAATAAAAACATAATATACACCATATTCACACCTAAAAAAAGTGGGAAGTTACATCATCCACCTAGAAATTTGACCATTAGAAAGAAAGGAGCCCACAAAGAAAGAAAAGGAAGTGTAGTGGGAAATTACCTAATCGAGCACCAGTTCAACCTCTTTTGATGGAGTATAATTAACATTCACGTGTGGTCACATGTGACGCTTGACCGAACAAAGAAAGAAGAATGAAAGCGGCGGGCCCACAGGAAAAGGGTCCCACCGGCTGTTGCCGGTCGAGGTGTGGACATGACCGATTGTGCTCAATCTACACGCTAATTTCCATGATTAGTTTAACGGCCGTATTATTAGGATTATGTTGGGATGCGTGCAGGCGAGGGCGGGACCCACGCGAGGGAAAGATGAGACGTGTCAGCACGAGACGCTCTGCGCATGCGAAAGGCACTCTCATGCTCTTTTGTTTTTTCGCAATGTTTTCCTTGTACGTTTGGACTGCGCGTGCAGGCGGTGGGTCCCACCGCCCACGCATGCACGTGCCACGTGCGACCTTTCACACCACATTATCCCGTATGCAATTTTTCTCATCACACTCCAAGGTTTTCTGTTTTCTACTGGATAGGTACTCAATGCGTTTTTAACATTTGTTGTCTGCAATTTTTGGTGAAAAAAGTTTGGGTGGTTTTCTGTCACTGTTAATGAAGCTAAGTTTTTTTGAAAGGGCATAATTGGGTTATATAGATATTGATGTCTTTGTTCGTACGTTGGGTATATTATATTAGAAATCTTCTTTCGTTAAGCTGTCATGATTAGGGGATCTATTCCATCAAAATCACTTAGGGATCGAACTTGACCTTCACCGTACCTCTGGGAATTTTGTATCTTGATGGATGGTGTGATGTATCACCATCCTAACCAATTGGACTACAATCCAATGGATAGAATATTGTTTTCAAATAATGTTGTAGAGGAAAATAACACACCCTTTGTATAAGTATCTAAAGGTGGAATAAATTATACATGATTTAACCCTTTAGATGTTTTAAGAGCCAGTAAATGAATCAATTGATGTAAACTAACGTAGAACATAAATAATCATGTGTGAAATTGAAATGAGCAGGATTAGGGTTTAGTGTACCTTGAAAGGAACTTTACCCAATTGCATGTTATGATAGAGTTGAATTTTAAAATTTGAGACTAGATTACTGATCAAAGAGCTAAGGCAAATGAATCCTACGAATTTGAGTGTCGGGGATAGAATCACACTAGAGATTTTGTCTTACAAATATGTGATCTTGTCATGTAGACCTTCAACCCTATTTAGAACAAAAGTGGGCCTTTAGTACCTACAAAGAATGTTCATCTAGTGGTATTTGAAGTATGGAAGCATCGAGTGGTGCTAAAGAACACTGTGGAACTTGCTATGCAAGGACTGAAGTTTAGGATTTCCTTACACCTTAGTCAAGCCCCATAAGTGAATTAACATTAAAAGTAAAATAGATGATTGAAGTAGCAATAAATTTGATACATGGATGACAATGAATGTTATTGAGTGACTATTGATTACTAATGTGAGTTGAACTGTGATTTTGTCAGAGTATCCTTTGAATGTATGTCTTAACAATGGATGTTAATTAATATCTTGTAGATAGATCTTGAGAGTTGTTGATGTAGGACTAATGTACCTACAAAATTATAGAGACACATATGTAGATGGACTATTCTGTCAATGTGATGTGATGATTTGTTAAAATCACCTATGATGATGTCTTCAAACACACAACCCTAGATGAATAAATTTAAAAATTTGGCCCCCATGCTGACGAGTAATGGTCAAATCCTAGAAATGTTAGTCGTAGAATGTTGTGTTTGAGTTTTAAATTTTGGGGACATAATCACAATTACAATCTTGTCAAGGATGAGTGAGATTAACATGGTTTTGAGTAGGGAAATTTAGCATGTTTCAGTGACATATCAAGTCTTGGGTTTGTGAGTGCACCAAAATATTCAAATCATGTGCTAGAATCATGTATCCAAGATATCAACCTAAAGTGGTATAAAACTAGAGGGAAAAAGTGTTAGGGTATGCACTTTTCTACTCTATATCCCCCCCACTTTAGTATGTGTGCAAAACTATGTAAACATACATGCCAAAGTAGAAGTACATAGAAAAAACAAACTATGATAAAAAAAAAAATAGGATTAATCTTTTTTATTTAGAGAAATTGAGCCACTAAACTAAATGAGTGTCACCTGTAAAATTTGTGCATGAACTTAAAATAGAATTAGTAGATAACATGCCCCTCAATTTGTGTGTACCATGAAGGAGTGCACATAAAGCAAGGAGAGATGCAAAACTAGTAACAAAAAATAGAGTATGATCATGTAAACTTTAAATTGTAATTTTGAAAACTTGATTATGAAAAGTGAATAATGTAGGGTTGAGTACAGAATGCATACCTAGAAAGTATATTTACTTGTGTGTTGAAGAGTGTGTTAAAAAGACACCCCCACTATTTTGCCTCTAAGAAGAGAAAACATGAACATGTAGCTCTTGCTAAAACAAATAACACCTTGGCCCCCAAATGGCAACATCAAGTGAAAGCATGCAACATAGAAAAACATAATTAAGAATCAATGTCCATGAGGTCAAAAAGATGTTTCATGAAAATCCAATGTGATGTAGGAGCATCTTAGGGTTGACCAATCTTGCACCACCCAAAAACATGTTTTTTGGTTTTCCTTGTGTTCTCTCTGTGTTTTATAGAATTTTTATAGGGGGATTTGAGTAGATAAGAGTGATGGAGAATATGATCAATCATCAAAGCTTGAATAACCACATGAAGATGAGTCCATAGAGGAAGGACAAAAGATATTTCTTTCACCATCTCAAAGATTGGAAGAGATATAATGTTGGAAGTTCCAAGCTATACTAGGAATATGAACCCATAAGAACTAGTAGTCGTAGATTGGATAACTAAAATGGAGGAGTATTTTGATTTTAAAGGGATCAAAGATTTAGAAAGAGTGAAGGTGACACAAAATAAGTTGAAGGGTATTATTGATGTACTATGGTGAAAATATTTGTAGATCAAAAGAAACCAAAAGGAAAGGCACAAATCACTAGTTGGATTAGGGTGCTAGTTAAGATCAAGGGAAGATTTCCTCCCATGGATTACCAAATCTTGGTATCGAAAAAGTTACAGAATCTAAGACAAAGGGAGATGTCAATAAAATCTCTTATACTATAGAATTTTACAAGCTAACCATAAGATTTAGTTATAGTGAAGTTAATCAAGAAAAGGTAGATAGATATATTAATGGTCTAAGATTTAGTATTGAAGAGGATCTAACTATGTTAAGCATGCATACATTAGAGGAGGCATATTAGTTTTCTGAGAAGGTGGAAGAGAATTTGTATAAGACACCTAGGGAAAGACCTAAAGAAGAATGTGCAGGAAGAAATAGAGGGTCATCTGTTGCAAATAGAGGAAGTTACCTATTTGGAGGAAAGTCAATCCTATAAGAGTAGGTATAGAATGCTCTATACCATGCAAGATTTGGCTATGGAGGTAGCCACCCAAGATATAGGAGCTTCAATGAAAGCACAAGAGAGACCCAACATGAAAGAATAATTCTATCCTATCAAAGGATGCAAATATGCATACAATATGTACATCAATATACATATGCATTAATATTACAATGAGAAGCCCTTGGTTATATAGGCTAAGGTGAGACATAGGAAAACATAAGATTATGACTAGTGTCTTAATCTTATGACTTGAGACACAAAAAGATAACTATCCTAAGTGTGCCCTAAGTATGTGTTAGGAATGTTCCTGAAAGTTTCTTTGATTCATCCTTTAGCATTTTAATGTTAACATTGTGCTAGGGTTTATCCCTAATTATGTCCAAAACCTTATGTTTCGAAGTCTTTTGCCTTAGTTGAAACTATTGTTCTATTTAATCGTTGACCGGTCTGATTTGTTAGAATTCACTTAAGTTGTTTGTCGAGTCCTTATTGCTATTTGTTTACCGGCCCCTTCAATTAGGTTACCTATTGTCGCCAGTCGCCATAAAATTTAATTACCTCAAATTCTATATTTTAATCTTTTAGCAAGTTCTAAGTTAGCCCTCCACGTGGTCACATATTATTGCACGCATACGTTTAGTGTAGTGCATATTTTGTTGTCCTATCATTTTGAGTTTATGAATTTGCGCAATTGTGACACATGTAAAGATGGTTGCTAGTTGTTCTTCATGGTTTATTTATAAGCAGTCCCTACCAAGTGGCGACATCTTATTATAGCGTTGTGCTTCTTCACATCACAATCTCAAGATGTGGGCCCACTTTAGCATTTGTGATGCACAAAGCCTTGCCACAAAACCTTAGCTTTATGAGTTGTAACCAATGTGGCCTATTTTCATTACATCACGTAGAACTATACGCATCACAAACTCAAAAAAGTTTTCATTCCTAAGGTTACGATGTGCGATATCTGGCCACAAAGATTTTATTGTGTGACATGGAGTACATGTGGCCGATGCTTATTGCATCGCATAGTTTTAATGCATCACATGCTTCAGAATTCACTCCTTTGTATGGATGCAATGTGTGATGGGTGTTTTGAAAATGGAAGTAGGTCGCAGCTCAGGTCCATGTTGTCAAAATGTTATTGGGCCATGTATGAGTTGTTAAGTGGATTGACATGGTACTACTTGAGGTAAAATTTGACAACTGTCAAACATCATTTTGAATGGTTCGTAGGTTTTATGGATGCCGTTGATCTTACTCATAAATCGATGACCAGAATTCAAAGTTTTACAAAAGGCAATGGTTGCGCCACCCAAGATCTGAAGCACGTCTAAGCATTAATTAGGGCAGGTGGTTGGGTCATATGTATAGCGAATTTCCATTCCAAGGAAGTATTTTCACGCGATTGCCCTAGTTGCAAACAAAGAATTGTGTGAGCATTCATTGACGATGATTGATACCCTCAACAGAGAATTATGTGGAGAATAGATGGAATTGGTGTTGTCAAGTGTGCCAAAAGGTACATGCTCTGTGACTCTCTGAGTTTCATATTTTAAAATGGGTTGGGGTTTCTTTTTTGAATTAGATGTATACAGTTAGGCTAGGGTTATTTCAATTGGATTGAGTATAATCAGGTAGGGTTTTTATTGTGAAAGGAATTCCTAAATATTATTAGCTGTTAAAATTCTATTACGCTACAAGAATTGTAATTGTCACCATGAGTCAAAGACCAACTCGGTCTGGTAGGACAAAAAGGGGCTTAGACCAAGATATCCTCAACTTATTGCCTGACTCTTCGAAGAAGGGTAAGCAAGCCTAGGGTGCTGGCATTATTTTTCGGAGGTTGACAGATATAACAGAAGATGTTAGAGACCCTACTATCCCTATCACTAGCTAGGAATTGGTTGAGCATTGCCATAAATCTGCTCTACAGTATAATTTGATTTCAAATATATGATGTTCTGATGTAGGAAAATTGGCTATCCCCAATGTGTTCATAAGCACTGACCTGATATACGCCATCAGTAAAGAGTACGACCCAAATGCTAGACAACTAAAAATGTCAGGGGGTAAGGTGTTTCTTACATTGGATCAAAATTTGATTGGTGAGGTCTTTGATCTGAACCCCCGAGAAGATGTCAAAATTGATCTTAATGAGTTATGCCATGAATACAAAGGAGACAAAAGAAGCTATAGGGTAAATTGGTTGGAATAGCATAGAATTGGTGAAAAGTATGAAGACAAAAAGATCCATTTGAGTGAAAATGAAACATTTGATTTGGACACATTTAAGGATTACTTCAAGCTCACTTATATGGCACTGTGTCAAGCATTAGGAGTGGATTATAAGGTGCAAATACCTATTGATATGATGATGTTGGCTACAGACATTCAACATCAACATCTAAATAGGTTGTTTGATTTTGCCTCCTAATTGTAGAGGAGATTCATAAGCAACTAGTATCTCTTAAGACTAAAAATAGAACCTCATATTTCAAATGGTATTGGATATTGTGCCATATCTTGTTATACAAAGGGAATGATATATGATGCCTTGATTTGGGAGTGAAACTAACAAGGCTAGATGGCTCACCTATGCCAATTCAAGTTAGGACACACATATGGGACTCCCATTATCTTGCATTAAATTATCATGTTTTTGAGCAAGATTTTGTGCATTAGGTGTTGGCCCTATTGGGATATCATAGGGATAGGTTATCCCCTACCTTCAAGAAGTTCCTGAGGCAATTGTAGTTTGATTCAAGAAAGAACTGCGATCACAATTTTGGGGATTGGTTCTTCCATAAGGAGTATACAATAATCAAGATTTATGGGGATGAGGTGGAGCAACACATTCTCCCTATTGTTGTGCCAGATAGGATAGCTTTCCTTGAAGCATTATGATAACTAAATGAATCTAATAAGCTACATCTGAGGAATCAAAAGAAAGGATCATTTCTCCCATCCAATGTTAGATTTTTTGATTTCATAATCACTGCCAAAGCAGCTCTTGACCTTCTAGAAGCTAAATTGATGGATTATAGGATGAGATCAAGTGAAAAAATAAGATATGACCCTGAGCATTACATCAATAAAACTAGAAAGTTAGTGGGAAGATCAGGATATGACCACTAGTTTGTTATTGAAGATGATTTGATTAGGAATTGTTGGACCAAGGATGATATTGTTTCAATAAGGGAGTGTTGGGCACAAATTTGCACTTGTGAGGATAAAAGGAAGAAGTTGAATCCTACTTACAAGGGGGCATTGAATAGCATAAGTGATCCTATCATTAGAATGGAAGAGTTGCTCAAACATGTTGATACCATAGGGATCATGCCTCCTAATGTTGATAGAATTGTGGTGCCTAAGGAGAAGATAGGAGAGGTTAGGCCGACATCTCCCCATGCCCTAGTTGCAAGTGTTTTGCTAGTGGTAGAAGGGCATGACCCTATCAAAGTTAAATAGCAAGGAATTTTCCATCCCTTAGTGGATTATGATAGGACAAAATGTACTAGGGAGAACCAAGTTGAGTAGATCAAGAGATATTGAAGAGCATTGATTCCCCCCAGAGGCTCGTTGAGAATGTATCCCTTTTGAGAGGACATTGCTAAATTTATCAAAAGGGGACAAGGTTGTCCAAGATGTTAGTGTTACACCCCATGTGTTTCTATCTACTTACTATTTACCTAGATTAGTTAATTTGTTTGGAAAGTGAGTGATTATGGATTTCTACATCTATATATGTGTTTTTATCCATAGGTTGGATATTTTGTGAAAATTGAAGTAATTATGAATCTTTGCATCTATGTGTGTTATCTATCTTGAATGCAATATGATGAGAAAAATAATAATGCAATGTCTTGTATTAAATGCGGTTATTGTTAATTAATGATGATATTTTGATCAGCTAACTACTATGATCTAAGTGGATGCAGGAACAGGGTGCTCCTCTAGAAGGGAGGGGAAGTATCACTCAGGAGAAGGACTTGGTCTGATAACCTTAGTAAAACCTATATTGAGCAATCACACACTCACAACCCTATCTTGACCTAGGTTATGTCAAGTCAGTTGGGTAGCAGTAAGTAATCTATGTTATGAATCTTGATTGCATTTTGGATGATCATGTGAGAACTGTGATTTAATCTCCATGTTGATAAGTTTTCGATTGCATGGACAAAGTTTTATCGTGAAATAATTTTATCTTATGCATGTGTTTATGTGGTTGTCATTCATGTCACCAATGTATGTGTGGTTTTTATTCATTTCTGTTCATTTGTGTGGTTTCTGTTAATATGTGGTTCATGAGTTTATTTGGTTTTGAGTGAAGTCGATATACCTATTTAGCATATATATATATGATAGCTATTGCTATTATATATATATAGTTATTTATGATTTGTGAGATACTGATGAATTGATGAGAATGTAATCATGTCTATGTGGATTTCATGGCGATAAATGAGTTTATGAATAATATGTTATAAGTGATTTTATTTACTATTTATGATATATATATATATATATTATATTCTTATGTTTTTAAAATAAGCAATTATAATTCTTTTGGAAAAATGATATTGTTTTACTAAATATCTTATATTTGATATATATAAAGGTTATAAAGTTAAAAAGGTACGTAGCCCATAAAAAGGGGAACAAATTTATTAAAGCTTATAAAGTTTTAAAAGAAGGCATGTTTAAAAATGGGATAAGCACTCCATAGAGGTCGCGGTCTATGTGTAGGAGTCGCCACCCACGATGCACGATGGATATTTCTTACTAAGCACGTAGCCCCCCTTAAGCCTTTTAAGTTTCATATGTAAAAGTTGAATATCCTTATATGGCACACGGGCCCTTAAGACATTGGTAGCAGTGCATAAAGCGCATACCATGGGAGCATGCAGTAAGGCCGTTAGGAGGCCAAAGTGTTAGGCGATCGTGCCTTATCCTTAAGCCTATGCAAGCACTTAGGATATGGACTGTTAATGTTTTTACTTTATAATTTATACACTTTTTTATTTTTGGAAAGTTATAGCCCGTGGGAAATGAAACTAATTTCAGATTTTTGTTAAGCATGTCATCATTGTGTCAACATTTTTGAGTTGGTTGCAAAATAAAAGGAAATGTGGCAGATTTCTTTGCTTGTTTTTAGCTAGACCACTCCTTAGTTTTTCATATAAAAGGGGGTGCTCTCCCTCACTTTTACATGCACATTTTTCAAATCAAGAGCCTTCTCTTTTCAAATTTTGAGTTTTGTGTTAGTGTCGAGAGTTTGTCTTTTTTCTTTTGTAAGTTGTTTTATTTGGAGGAGTGATCTAGAGTGTTGGAAGGACTTAAGCAAAAGAGTCTTTGATTCATTTGGAGCTATATTATCAGGCATGGGGTTTTTCTCCTTCTCTATATTTTCTTGTTTTCAAAACATTATGTGTTGTATTGTTTTAAGTGATTGCATTGTTGAATTATCGATGTGAATGTCTATTGATTTTATATATATATAGAAAGCAAATTTGTATTGTGAATATGAGATAATTTCTGTGGTTGGGATTTTACTTAGATAGAATTGTGAATCAATCATTGATTGATGTTTGTATAGGAAAATTGTATAAGGGGAAAGATAGTGAAAATAGGTTTCAAATGGTATTATTTTAATATATGTATCCTAGTAAAGCATGTAATAGGTTAACCTTTGGATATGTGATCCATGGAAGAGGTAGATAACCTAGTATAGAGATTGTTGTCTTTCCCAATCAAGATAGAAGGGTGGGTGAATATGAGACGAAGAAAACTTTAGCCGAAGTGGTGTAAATAGCCAACGTTTACACTATCTAGATTCACTGTGTTCCAGGTTTGCATTACTAAGTAGGGATGTCATATTTTGATGGTTGTAGCCATAGTATGATAGTACTAGTTAATGTAGGACACAACACTTGCTCAAATTAGGCTTAATTTTGGGGTTACCATACCAATGCCTTTATCGAAGGGTAGGGCCATTTACCAGTTTGGTAAATGTGTGGGGGATCATAGTTAGTCCATGGTTGGAGGTAAATCGCTTGAGTGATGCTTCCCCTCATGCAGTTGGTGGCTGGGAATATTGAATATAGACAAGTATACAATCATATGTATCTCTATTTTTCAATTAGCTCTTGAAGATTGTATGTATCTATGTCAAGAAAAGTTATAATGAGATATATTCAATTCTTTAATTGAGAAAAGGAAATTTGATTTATGCAATGGAAGTTTGGAATGTGTTTCAAATGTGCATTTTTCAAATAAAAGAAAGGAAAAACTTTATTACTCATGTATTGGATTCATGATTTATTTACTCTTAGGTTAAAACTTAATTGTTTTTACTTGGTAGAACAAGTGGCATGTTACACGTGGTATCAGAGATACAGGTTCAACTCTGGAACCTATGTGCTCACTATGCTATGAGAGTCTAAAATTGAATCTGGTTTTATGCAAGATAGCATAGTAGACTAACCAAGAAAATTGTCAAAAGGACTATTATTCTACACTTACCAAGCCAGTGGTTAGGAGAGAACCAACTGAGGAATTGAGGAATCCATGAGTCAATTTAACTCTATTGAGGATGTAGAACAAAAAGATTCTAAGACTTGGATTAAAAAGGTAAAACCTTGATCAAATGTTATTAGACTAAGAGCTCAGGAAGAGCAGTGTCTATATGAATTCAAGATCACTTTTATATCTCGAGAACTTAAGGATGGGAAGATCCTAAAATAATCAACCAGGAGCAGAAGAAACTGAGTTTGGAAGATTTTAGAAATTGTATCAAATGATACGTAGATAAATTGGGTTCTTGTCTAACCCTAGAATGAATTGGAATGAGTCAAGAGAGATAAAAGGATTAACAAAAGACAAGTAGTGATGTATTGGCATAAAATGCTTGGGAAAATAGTACAAGACTTGGAAATGCTTTTTAACTTTTAAGATTTATGAGAAAACCAAATTTCCATATACAAAGAATTATGCATAAATGAAGGAGGATAAGAGTTCCTTACAAATTCATGGAGCCTATTTGGAAAAGGTGACAATGTGTAGTTGAGGACATAAATGAAGGGGATCCTCTCGGGTGACATTTTGATGAAAAGATTGGGATTAGTATCATTCTTTTGTTAAGAGTCTGCATGAAGTTGTAAGATAATTCGTAACAGTTGCAAGGAGAAGTTATTAGTTATTTTCATAGCATTTTGGACAAAAGTTGAGAGCTATGTATTTTGTCTCTTGGTGGAGATAAAAAGTATAATTGCAATGATGAATGTGATCATTACCAAGATATTTAGACAAGTTTGATTAACTAAACTATTCTGGGAGGTAGGGAATAGAGTTTTCTAAACGGACGAAAGAAGTATGTGCTCCAACTGAAGTTCATGCACATTGTTGTATCACCATCTTAGAATATCGTCTAGGTGATGAGCAATAGATATTCCATGAGGTAAGTGTGGATGTGTTTTAATCTTTTAATTTTTTTGAGTATAGTGAAAGTCTTAAGGGACTTATTTATTTATTGTACTAGTAGCATGGTCTCTAATCCACTGTAAGTTTGGAAAAATCAAGTGCAAAACAATAATCTACTCCCTTGTTAGTGACTCAGTTAGTCGCATAGTGCATAGTCAGTGTATCTCTTGATTTTGACACTTATTGAATTTTTGGTAAAATTGCTTTTTAAATACTTGCAAGAATTTTTTTCATTATTTTATTCCTTTATTCTAGAATGGTCTAGCCACCAAATTTTGAAGGTTATTTATTTATGACTAGTTAGTCAAAATTTGATTTATTGAGGTCAAACTTTTGACTTATTGTTGAAAATGAAATTTCTTATTCTTTGATATTGATTATTGAGGTGGCTATACTAGAATATTTTTGATTGTTTTGTGCAATGTTCGCCTCTATCATGTCTTGGATGGGCCTTTGATGGATTGTGTAAGGGAGTAAATTGTAGAAAATGCACTTGGTATATTCCTAACTCTACAAATTTTAGGAACCTTGTGAGGTAGGAAATTCTTTCTTAATCATAATTGGATCATCTAGGAGTAACTAAATTCCTAGTCGATGTGAAATCTCTTTATTTTTGAAAGAGAATGAAGAGTGATAGCAAGTTGTCTAGAATGTGAGAGAGTCAAGGATGATTAAAAGCACCTAGTAGGGAATTGGTATCTATACGATATTCCAAAAGTGGAAGTGGCAGATCATTAGCCTAAACTTTGTAAAGTCTTTAGCGTTAGAAGCTTAGCTTTTTATAACTTGAATTATCACTCTTAGGAAAGCTGTCAACTTTAACTGTTTGCTTTTGGTCTCTCCAACCAAATCAGAAGCCTTACCACTTTCTAAGGATATGTTCTCAGAGTATAGTGTGAGCTCCGCCATGCTATTTAGGAATCTGTATGTTCCTCCTTTGGCAAAAGTAATTGTAATTTATTTAAGTCATGATTTGAAGGAATATGTTTCCTAAAATTATCTATCTGAGGATAAAGTTGAGGGTTATTACCCATTCAAGGATAATCATGGACTAGAATCTGAGGGATATACTCCACTCAGTTGTAGTTGAGAGGGTATTCAAATCCTTTTGATATAAAGGAAAGAAAAGTGTTTTATCAAAAGCTTATGTATATGAAATCTTTCTTGGGAAAAAGTTTTGAATAAAGAATGGGAGATTCTATTTGGAAATGTTAAATGTTTTTTTAGAACATTGGATAACATTTGTAGAATTTAAATCTTTATGGAAACCCACAGGGTGAACTATCTTGTTAAGATGGTTAGAACAAGAATTAACTTTGTAGGGAAGCAAAGAAGTATGATAAGGAGTTGAGAGAATGGGTACTAAGTTAGATCAAATCCTTGTAATGTTGATAGAAACAAGAGAGAGAGAGTGGGAGTATTAGAGCAAGAAAATGTTAAAGCAGAAAAAGAAGTACCTAACAAGGAAAAGTTTCTAGTAATGAATGAAGGAGAAAATTCTCAAGCTAGTAAACATGGGGGATGAAAGATCTCAATCTCAATCAGGTTCTGAGAGGATTAAGAAGAGGAGAATGGCAAAAGAATTATTCCAAGACATGAGAAAATTTACTCCTCTAAAGTTCAAAGGTAGTACCAGATGTCCCAAGTGAAGGTGGAGTATTAAAATGGGAAGGGCAAGTCATAGCCTATAAATCAAGAAGCAAAAACCTTATGAACAAAAATATGCTTCGTAAGATTTGGAGTTAGCAATAGTTGTTCATGCATTACAGATAAAGAGACACTATCTGTTGGGAAAACCTTTTGAATTGAAAATAGACCATCATGGTTTAAAGTATTTATTTATTCAACCCAATCTAGATGCAAGGCAAAGGAGGTGGTTAGAACTGATATCGGATTTAGATTTCAACATTAACTATGTCAAGGGAAATGAGAATAGGGTTGCCAATGCTTTAAGTTGAGGAAGGAATATATCTTCATTGCTAACTATCCAAATTGACTTTAGAAGCTAAGCATTGAAGGGATCCAAGAGTGATGAGTTCCATGAACAAGTTACGAAAGTACTCGCGGATAATTTGCAAGATAAAAGGTATGAAGGATTTTTGCTTTGAACCCAATGGGTTATTGAAGAATAAAGGAAGAATTTATGTACCTTATTATGGTGAATTAAGGAATTTGGTATGGGAGGAAGTACCTAATGCCTCATATTTAGGACATCCTCTTGTCACTAAGATGTTAGTGAATGTAAATCCGTTATATGTTTGGAAGGGAATGAAAGGGGATGCCACAAGATTTGTGGCAAGTTGTTTAAAATGTTAAATAATAAAGGTAACACCTTTTATATCGAAGAATTTATCTAGTGGAGCATGGTGTTAGCTCTTAAAATTGTGTAGGAAGTGTTTAGTTTACATAGAGATCTTGAGGAGAATATCTTGGATAGAAATGCGCATGTGACAACAAGGTTTGGGTAACCTAATGTAAGTATAACTTATCATTTAGAGAATAGATGGTTAAACTGTGAGAGTTAACCAAGTTTTGGAAGAATTGTTTGAATATATTGTATGGATCAACATTATAAGTGAGGAAGAATATCTACCACTGGTGGGTTTTGATTAAAAAAATTCTTATCTTTTTGCTTGAAACATTGGACAGAAGATGTCAAACTCCTATAAGCTGGGTAAACTAGAAGATAGGATTAGCATTAGTCCAGAAATGTTGTCAAAAATGGATGAACAGATCATGTTGATCAGAAAAGATCGGCAGAGAACCAATAAGGAATAGAGAAGTTACGCTGATGCTAAGTATATACAGAGACAATTCTCGATTAAAGAATAAAAGTTCTTTTGAGGGTCTAACCCCAGAAAAGTTTCATTATGTTTGAAATGTATTCAAACCAGCTCCTAGATATAAAGAGCTCTTCAAAATTCTCAAAGTTATCAAATCAATTGATTGCAGAATCATTTTGATAATAGCTATTGCCAGGAGGCACAATGCTCTTAATGATTCAAATTTGATATATTTATATATTTAACTGATGATTATGTTGCAAGTATGAGCCTAACCGATGTTGTCATTGATGTCAACATACTCCTATTGCATTGATGTCAAGGATTGGATGAGTTGTATGTTGAGGATATTGAGAAAATTAGTCCTATCAGGAATAGAGAAGAATAGTGAAGACAGTAAGGTAAAGATCTCAGCTAAGATGAAGATTAGAGGATGCACATCAAAGTGTTTGTAGATATGTGTCTTAAGATGATCCAGTAAAGATTTGAGAGGTCCGCATGAAGATCTGAAGAAGTTATGGCCACTTGAGTAAAATCAGTCCTGGCTGATGTTTAGAGGTGACAGAGTGACACAGATAGGTTCGGTGAGATCTGGAAATGCAATATCTTGTTCTGTAGACTTGGTGGAGTGTTTAGGAAGTCAATGTGAATTGACAACTCAATTGGTTTCATGGTCTGGAGGTCCGTAAGCATCTATTCCAATATGACAGTGATGACAGACTGTGTTCTTGAGGTTTCGGATGAAGGAGAGAAAGATTTCAGTAAGTAGAAGTAGTGTGGATGTTCTTGGTGATTCAGGCAAGCTTGTGGAGGTCTTTGGATTGTGTCCAGTTTGTGTTGGTAGTCCACATTGAAGACTGAGCTCGTAATTGAAGAATTACTTCCGGATGATGATGTTCTTCCTAAGTTTGGCCAATCGGATGAGTTACATAACTTGCGGATGATCTTGAAGATGTTCTGCAAAGCATGGCATGTTCCTTAAAGAAGATTGAAGTCCTAGATCTATGTGGCTGACCGTGTGATGATCTGCATGAAGTCTTTTGTAATTAGTCAAGTTGTATTTTCTCTGTAAAGTATGCCGACTTGGATGATTATCCCAAAGTCAATGTCTTGTATAAATAAGAAGTTGTGAAGTCATTTCAAAAGTATCTTGGTGGAGATGAGAGTGTGGTAGAGAGGAGCAGAGCAAAAGGCAGAGTAGAAGTATTGAGCTTAAATGGAACTGACTCAAGCATGGTGAAGATTCTATTCTTCAGTTCAAGTATGTAATATTTATTATTTTGTAGACAGTGTGTCTCCTGTAGGCAGTGGGCCTTTTGTGAGCAGTGTGCTCGGGTAGTGAGTCCTAATTGGCATGTGCCATTTTGTTCTTATTCTTTTAACAGAGAATACAATCTTGGGTTAGTCACCCCATGGTTTTTCCCTTAACCGAGTTTTCCACGTTAAAATCTTGGTGTCATATGTGTTAATGTGTTTCTGCTCTTGAATTGTTGCATTATGTTTCCATGATTGATTTATTATTATGCTTCTGAATTACAAAGATGATTTAAGTGATTAATAGGAAGAAAGTTTTGGGAGAACTGATTCACCCCCCCTCTCAGTTGTCTGTCTTGAATCTAACAGATTATTATATTCATAGAATGTTTTACAAGTACAGAACCTAGGAATGGTTTTGATCAAGCTTTTGAAAAGCTTGGAGTTTGCAAGCTTTGCTTGCATAATAGAAAGGTTATGTAGTATAAGATCCAATGGGATCGGTATGTAGAAGATTCTGCCACTTGGGAAGATTATGTTGAGATGAAGAAGAAGTTTCCTCAAGTTGTTCTAGATTTTGAAAGTTCTTGAAAATAATATGTTTTGTGTTATGATACTCTTTATGTTCTATTTATATTATGATAATACTTGATACTTAAAAATCATTGGGGATGATGATTCACAAGGGGGGAAGTATGTTACACCCCTTGTGTTTCTATCTACTTATTATTTTACCTAGATTGGTTAATTTGTTTGGAAAGGGAGTGATTATGGATTTCTACATCTATATATGTGTTTTTAACCATAGGTTGGATATTTTGTGAAAATTGAAGTAATTATGAATCTTTGCATCTATATGTGTTATCTATCTTGAATGCAATATGATGAGAAAAATAATAATGCAATGTCTTGTATTAAATATGGTTATTATTAATTAATGATGTTATTTTGTTCAGCTAACTACTATGATCTAAGTGGATGTAGGAACAGGTTGCTCCTCCGGAAGGGAGGGGAAGTATCACTCAGGAGAAGGACTTGGTCTGGTAACCTTAGTAACCTATATTAAGCAATCACACACTCACAACCCTATCTTGACCTAGGTTATGTCGAGTCAGTTGGGTAGCGGTAAGTGATCTATGTTATGAATCTTGATTGCATTTTGGATGATCATGTGAGAACTGTGATTTAATCTGCATGTTGATAAGTTTTCGATTGCATAGACAAAGTTTTATTGTGAAATAATTTTATGTTATGCATGTGTTTATGTGGTTGTCATTCATGTCACCAATGTATGTGTGGTTTCCGGTCTTTTGTGTTGTCAGTATGTGGGTCATGAGTTTATTTGGTTTTGAGTGAAGTTGATATACCTATTTATGCATATATATATGATAGCTATTGCTATTATAAACATATAGATATATATACATGTGTATATATAGTTATTTATGATTTGTGAGATATTGATGAATTGGTGAGAACGTAATTATGTCTATGTGGATTTCATGGCAATAAATGAGTTTATGAACAATATGTTATAAGTGATTTAATTTACAATATATATATATATATATATATATATATATATATATATATATATATATAATATTATTATATTCTTATGGTTTTAAAATAAGCAACTATAATTCTGTTGGAAAAATGATATTGTTTTACTAAATATCTTATATTTGATATATATAAAGGTTATAAAGTTAAAAAGGTACGTAGCCCATAAAAAGGGGAAGAAATTTATTAAAGCTTATAAAGTTTTAAAAGAAGGCATGTTTAAAAGTGGGATAAGCGCTCCATAGAGGTCATGGTCTATGTGTAGGAGTCGCCACCCATGATGCACGATGGGCATTTCTTACTAAGCACACAGACCCCCCTTAAGCCTTTTAAGTTTCATATGTAAAAGTTGAATATCCTTATATGGCACGCGGGCCCTTAAGACATTGGTGGCAGTGCATAAAGCGCATACCATGGGAGCATGTGGTAAGGTTGTTAGGAGGCCAAAGTGTTAGGTGATCGTGCCTTATCCTTAAATCTATTCAAGTGCTTAGGATATGGACAATTAATGTTTTTACTTTATAATTTATAACAAACTCTTTTATTTTTGGAAAGTTAGAGCCCATGGGAAATGAAACTAATTTTAGATTTTTGTTAAGCATGTCATCATTGTGTTGACATTTTTGAGTTGGTTGCAAAATAAAAGGAAAGGTGGCAGATTTCTTTGCTTGTTTTTAGCTAGACCACTCCTTAGTTTTTTTGTATAAAAGGGGGTGCTCTCCCTCACTTTTACATGCACATTTTTCAAATCAAGAGCCTTCTCTTTTCAAATTTTGAGTTTAGAGTTTGTCTTTTTGCTTTTGTAAGTTGTTTTATTTGGAGGAGCGATCTAGAGTGTTGGAAGGGCTCAAGCAAAAGAGTCTTTGATTCATTTGGAGCTATATTATCAGGCATGGGGTTTTTCTCCTTCTCTATATTTTCTTGTTTTCAAAACATTATGTGTTGTATTGTTTTAAGTGATTGCATTGTTGAATTATCAATGTGAATGTCTATTGATTATATATATATATAGAAAGAAAATTTGTATTGTGAATATGAGATAATTTCTATGGTTGGGATTTTACCTAGATAGAATTGTGAATCAATCATTGATTGATGTTTGTATAGGAAAATTGTATAAGGGGAAAGATAGTGAAAATAGGTTTCAAGTGGTATTACTTCAATATATGTATCCTAGTAAAGCATGTAATAGGTTAACCTTTGGATATGTGATCCATGGAAGAGGTGGATAACCTAGTATAGAGATTGTTGTCTTTCCCAATCAAGATAGAAGGGTGGGTGAATATGAGACGAAGAAAACTTTGGCCAAAGTGGTGTAAATAGCCAACGTTTACACTATCTAGATTCACTGTGTTCCAGGTTTGCATTACTAAGTAGGGATGTCATATTTTGATGGTTGTAGCCATAGTATGATAGTACTAGTTAATGTAGGACACAACACCTGCTCAAATTAGGCTTAATTTTAGGGTTACCATACCAATCCCTTCATAGAAGGGTAGGGCCGTTTACCGGTTTGGTAAATGTGTGGGGTACCGTAGTTAGTCCGTGGTTGGAGGTAAATCACTTGATTGATGCTTCTCCTCATGTAGTTGGTGGCTGGTAATATTGAAGACAAACAGGTATACAATCATATGTATCTCTATTTTTCAGTTAGCTCTTGAAGCTTGTATGTATCTATGTCAAGAAAAGTTATAATGAGAAATATTCAATTCTTTAATTGAGAAAAGGAAATTTGATTTATGCAATGGAAGTTTGGAATGTGTTTCAAATGTGTATTTTTCAAATAAAAGAAAGGAAAATTTTTATTACTCATGTATTGGATTCATGATTTATTTACTCTTGGGTTAAAACTTAGTTGTTTTTACTTGGTAGAACAAGTGGCATGTTACAGTTAGAGCTTTATCCTATGAACAGTTTCTTTTTGATGATTCATTCATCAAAACTAAAGATTTCAAAATATTGTTGGTCAAGGGCAAAGTGAATGCTAATTTGTAGATGAAGAGGGATGTGGCTCGACAAGTGCACAAAGATAGTGAAGGAGTAGCCATCAATAGAATTCAAAAGAAAATAGAGTATGATATGTCGAAGATGGTGATGAGACTTTAATTTGTTCTAATTTCCCTGTTTTAGTTTATACTTCTCAAAGACATTTTCAAACATTATCCATGCTTTATGATTACAGTTTAAGACTTGAAAGAATTAAGAATGGTATATAATATGTTGATGGATGATTATGTGTGTGTTAATAATTGTTTATAGAATATGATAGTAATTTCTGTTAATTATGGTAGTTTATGATGTGTAAATTCTATATGGAGAAACTAACCCCTATGCAGAAAGGAAGAAGTTACCCATAGCAAAGGTCGTTTGCCAACCCACGACAAAGGTGTTTATCTACAGTTGAGAACGCAACAGCCCGTGACCAAAGGAGAGAGAACCCGAACTAAGTGGGCATGGTTTAACCATAACTCATTCCAATCCTCAAAATTTTTATCATCAGTAGTTAAGATAGTCAAAGAGACTAAGAGGAATTCAAATCGTGGTTTGTGATTAATCCAATGATGCTCTGTTCCATGTGTTCTCATTTATTTCTGCCCTACTTATAGTGAATAAGAAGAATCATAGTAGGACTGTGATATCTAGATTATCTTTATAATAGTCAGTTTCCTACTTTTGTTTTGATTAGACTAGGAATAAGTCCTCTTCTTGTGTTTGTGGGAAGAGTTGACACATGTGTAGGATAGAAGTTGTTTAGAAATTCAAAATAATTAGGAGATTCAGATCATGTCTATAAATGATAGATTCTGTATATGATAGAGATCTAGAAAAAGAGAGAATTTTGTTTTCTACTATGGTTAGTTATTTCATAAGCAGTTACCTAGGATAGTTGAACAAGTTTGTGTTTAAAGCTTCATTGAATAAGTGTTTGTTATTCCTTAACAAAACTACCTACCTATATCAACTGTTCTTCACTAGAGTTTACAAAATAGAATTTGTTTTCTTTCCTGTAGTTTTTTTCTATGCACAACCTCTAGGATAAATTCATAAATCCTTGACTGTACATATAGTATAGGTGCCATCCAAGAAGAATATGATTCCCTAGTTTGACATATTTAAATGTAACACATTATAGCCATTAGGTTGCTTGATAAATGATCTACTGGTCCGTTGAGTTGAGTGCATGCCCCTTTTGCATCAATTTATTGGTTAATAATGGAGTTAGACATTTTTGGTGCCATTGTTGGGGATGGTGCTAAGGTTTAGAATTTCTGAGTTCTTTTTATTTTTTTATATTATTTTCTTAGTATACATGATTTCTTTTCTTCATCAATTAGGACTATTAAACTATTCAATATATTTCCAAACCATCCACTAACATTGTGAAGAGAAGGGCTATTAGCTCAGGCACTATTGCATGTGGCGGTAGAGAGATGCCTTAGGGAGATTTCTTCCATCAACTTGGACTCATGAAGAAATAAAAGAGGAGGAAGACGAAGTTGAAGTACTGCTCACACCGGAGGACATTGTAGACTTGGAAGACATCGCCACTTGGAATCTTGACATGATGGCAGAAGAAGTAGCAAAGAATCCAACTAAGCCAGTTAAATTTGCATTTCCTATCATGGACCAAGAACGAGCCAATACCTTGAAGAATATACCTCCTTAGGCTCTGCCCAACTTCCACAGGTTGATTACTGAAGACCTTGATACATTCCTGTTTGAGTTTGATGTCCTTTGTAGAAGCTAAAACTACACTACCGATGCATATCAACTAAAACTCTTTCCGACCATGCTCAAGGATGCTACCTTGCGATGGTTCATGGGACTGGGCTGAAATGTAGTAGCAAACTGGGATACCATGAAAGAGAAATTTCTACAGAAATACCAGGACTATTGTCATGGCAGGGATATGAAGGGGGATGACATCTTTAGAATGTCACAAAAAGAGAATGAACCCCTTGAAGATTATGTGGAGAGGTTTCAATTCTGCCACAAAAAGTCACGCCAAAATCAACTCTCTACAAAGTCACTCAAATTGGTATTCTTGCAAGGTGTGAATGAGGATTGTATGGATGCATTGAACTTGATTGGAGCAAGGGATATCTCTCAACTTGGATTTGATGAAATCTTTGAAATCTGTAGGAATTACTCATGCTTAACCTTGAAGAAAAATAGAGGCTTTAGAGCTTTGACTTCTACAAAAACATCTACAAGAGTCTCTAGGTTGGAGCTCAACAATCTTCTGTCAAATATGAAGGAGTACATCATCAGTCATATGGAAACTCAATTAGATAGACTACACATAAAGAACAAGCAAGAGGTAGTAGAAGAAACTTTGGTAAAATATTGTCCACATTGTCGACAAAAGAAGGTCAACTGTAAATGCAAGTGTATTGCTAGCATCTCTAAAGAAAAACTTGAGAAGCAACACTTTCAAGCCTTGGAGGATGAGGAAGGTCAGGTGTTCTATATTGCACAATGTAATCCTTGGTAGTAGAGACAAGGTATGCCTTTGGTGCAGGAGCTCCCAGTTTTAGTCATTTTTGGCTATATCTTGTTTTGTGTCTTGTTATTTTGGTTTTCTCTAAGGCTTTGGAAGCCAGTCTCATGTTTTGTAATAAGGACTTAGTTCATTTTTGATTAAATAGTCCAATGGAGTCTTAACAAGGTCTATTTTCAATGTTTTTCATTTTAGAAATATGTGGTTTCTTGAAAGAATGTAAACTCCAACGTTTTCTCTACCCTTGGAGGGTAGTTGTACGGTTGGAGGAGGTGAAGTAACTATGCCAAAACCTTCTATAAGGAAGTGAATGTATGACATGCCAAAATAGAATGAAAAGAGAGGAGTTTTAGAAGAAAAAAATAGTTTTTTTTTGCTTTTTGTGAAGATAGTCGTATAGTACGGCCTGGTACGGACAGTACAGGAACTGAGGTTTGAGAAATATGTTAGGGTTTTGAGATACCTTCCATTTTCATATATTTAGAGCCTTTGAAACATTTTTTGCTATTTGTTTCAATCCATTTTGTGCAAACTGGTTTAAACCCTCCATAGCTAGGGTTTTGGGACAAGATGAACCATTTTTCCTCTATCCTCTGAAAGTTATCATCCATTTTCGGTAGGATGGAGGAAGGTAGATTAGAGTTTATGTTTTTTGTTGTTTGGCAGGTTACACTCCTCTCCCAAAGGTGTTTGGTATGAATCTAGCTAGTCTTCATAGTGACTAGTTGAGATATTAATGGTGGACAGCAGCATGAATGCAAAGACAGTCAAGTATTTTACCAAATGCATGGTGGAATTTGTGTTTGCAGGTGATGACAGTCCTGTGTAAGTGTTTGTGTACTCTTAAACAAACAAGCTTGATGCATTTCCTTCATATAGTCTCAAACTAGGCCTATTTTCTAGGAAATAGACAGTCTGCTTTCCTAACCACCTGTAGCAGAGTATGGACCATGCATGTTGGTGGATGGTTACATGTTCTTAATGGGTATTAGAATATGCATTTGGTCTTGGTAGTCATTTGAAGTTCTAAACAATTATCCTTGTGTTAATCATTCTTTTGGGCTACAAGGAATGAGCCACTTTAGAACACTGTCATAGGACAGTCATATGGTAACTTGTTGACCACTATCCTGTAGGGTACTGAATGTAGTTGTTGGGTCAGAGACCTCATATTGGTCATGTCCTTGCTAAGTGTATGCTGAGTGTGGTGTGATGATCCAGGTTGGTAGAGGTGTTAGTAGTAGAATGTTGTCCTTGAAGGTAAATGTGTTGGTTGATTGGGTTGAGCAGTGACCCCCCAAAAGAGAGTTGAGTAGCCTAACTGATTGGACACTAGAGTGTGGTCCTAGGTTAAGTCAATCTCTTGTGTAGCCTTGTGTAGGCCTATAATCACTTCACCTTTGGAAACCTTGAGAAGGAAGTTTTGAAATCTAGGTTCATTGTGTGAACATCATCAACTACTACCTATACCTCTACATCAGCCTTAAGACCCCTTGTCCAATAATGCTTCATTTCTAGGATCTGCTTCAAACATTCCTAACTGGTATAATACACCCTGGTATAACATGTCACAACAATATTGGGAAACCATGCCACCTAACTGGAACCAATAATAGGGGATTTGGCCATAACAACAATTCCAACCCCCAAATTACAACCAACAGTGGCAGTCCAATCAAAACCCATGGCCACAACAGTGGCATGGAAAACAGCCATGGAAAAACTCAAATGCACATTACTCGCAACCACAACAATTCTTACCACAACAAACTATTGGATTTGATAATTAACTCAATCCACAAAGATCACCTGCAAAACCTAAGATTTACCTTCCACAAGAGAAAAAAGCAAAGAGAAATAATTTGCACAATATTGGATGAATTAATGAAATGGATTGAGAATTACATGTGACAACTTGCTTTTATATTTGCAAGTTAAATAAAATCATAATATGACTTAATAATAATCTAAGACTAAACAAAGCCCTAAGTAAACTTATTAAAGTTTAATTAAATATTTAATTACACCAACACCCCCATAAGTGCAACTTAGGGAGAAATGAAAAGCATGCAATTAATGTAAGAATGGGTCCTAGCTACAAGGCCATGTTAGGTACCCATGAACAACAAGAATCTCTCATAAAGTGGAGAGAAAGGAGAAAAACTTAGTGGGAGAAAACTCCTCTCCAAAAGAGAGAAAAAACAAGTACATGAACATGTGATGGAAGAAGGACTAATAATAACAAGGCTGACATTAGGAGTGTTTTAAAGGACCTAAGCCGACAAGGTCACTTTTTAGGGCATGGCTAAAGGAGGGCCCAAGGTGCTTGGGTGCCCTAGTCCTTTAGCCACTTACCTCCTGAAAAAGGGCATTTAGAGTATTCTTTTCCCCACCTTATTGTTCTTTTCTAATTTTCTTGCATCAGGATCAAGTATTACACGCTTAATGCTCAAAAAGATGCTAAAATAGGTCCTAATAAACAAGTGTAAATATTTGAGGCCCATCTAGGAGCTAAACTAAAGGTAAAATGGTGGCATGCACATTTTACGACTCAACATTTATCCCTCACTTTAGTGTGGGTACGAACTTACATTTGAACTCATACTAAAGGATGGAGAAGACATAGTTCAAACACAACATAGAAACCAAAGAATGACACTAAAATTGAAGGGTGGCCAAGCCCCCAGGTGTAGGATTCTAGGAGTCTATGATGATTGGCATACACATAAGACATGTAACATAATTCATTCACACACATGAAGCACTTAGAAGACGCAAGATAAAATAAGGCATACATCTAAAAAATAACAACACATACACACAATACACAAAGCATACACATAAAAGGCACAAGGTATACATAGAATACACACGAAATACATGTGAGAATATGAATATACATAATGCAAAAGACCTCGAGTCAACACAACAAAAGTGACCTTGGTCTAAGTGATGTCTCGATCACCATGCATCATTCCCCAAGATGTAATAAAGAAGAGGAATCCTTAAGGGGTTAGTTAGAAAAGAGAAGAAGCATAGGAGAAGTACAAACACATCATACACATAATATATCTAAAGAGAAGTTCTTCCACTTAAGGGAATACACCAAGATACCTCTCGTGAGAGGAATTATGTGAAGCCTTGTAGAATAAGAAGGCGAAGAGACCTTACTACCAAACTCAAGTTGGCGAACCCTTCTCCCAAACATGCAAGGAGTTTCAACTCAGGAGAACAAGATGGCTCAAGATCTTGTTTCCAAGCTTCAATCGAGGATAACAAGATAGACTCAAGATCTTATTTCCAAGCTTTTCATAATCCTTTCCAAGAGAGAGTAGTAACCAAGATAATCAACAAGTGTTTAGATAGTAAGGCACATAGTGTTGCAAGTATGTGCAGTTGCTGCAATTAGTGTTGTCATTGATGTCAACATGTTAATCTGGCATTGTCATTAGTGTCAACTAGTTTAGCAGAGATAAGGTTAAAAGTTGTAGTGTTGTCAATGTTGGCTTCAGAGAGTAAAGATATAGTGGTTTGAAGAATAGCAAAGCCAGTAACATCATAGGACATAGATAGTGACAACAAAGGATAATGGTACAATAATCCAGAAAGTGTTAACCAGACATAAGGAGACAATTGTGCAAAATAGTTTGATTGGTAATTTTGCAAGAGGGTTTGATCCTCTTCCTTACAAGATGACTTTATCCTCCATAGAAGACTATTGTGCAAGAAGATTTAATCTAGTAAGGAGATATGTTATGAAATTTGGCTAAGTGTCAATCTGGTAAAACTAAGCTACAGAGTTCTGATAATTTGGTCCGCATCAGTCTGCTATTGAAGATCTTTCTCTGTGGTTCTAGCATATGGTTATTGGTCATTGGATACATCTAAATCCATAATTTTGTTTACTAATGATCTTCGATGTGAAAGATGTGAACAACAAAAGTCTGACCTAATAGAGTATAGTTGTTTCTAGTACAGAGTATGTAAGTAAATAGATCCGCATTTATCCAACATGAAATATTTTTCTTTGTGGTCGTAATGTGTTTCTATTGAATATTCAGAGAGTCCAAATCCAAAGTTTAAGGTCCTGAAGCCCTCTAGGATGAAAGTTAGAAGTGACAGAGTATCACACTTTGTATTGATAGTGTATTAATAGTGCCAGTCACACAGTGAGACACTTCATATTTTACCGCAAGTACATGGTTTGCTGTGCGAATTTGAGGATAAGTTTATGAATGTCTATAACATGTATATTCCAAGTTTTAGGTGATTTAGAAATCCACATATTGATTTATGAACTGACAGATAGCTCATACTGTTATTGCCTTACCAGTGAAGCTGGCCAGAAGGTGTTGATGTTGTGTGGAGCTATGAAATGGATAAAGTGTTGTCATGAGAGTTTCTATAGGTTGTGCCAACCTATGTAAGTTTGCTATATGCTTTGGTTCTTTCCGCAAAGTAGTTTTGATTGAGTTATGGGCCAACAGGACAAGGAGTCATACAATGCATGTATTAGGCTGACCTAATTGATGTTGTGAAAGAAGAGGATATATATGAAGGATTGTTTTTGGTGTTTTAAATTATGGATGGGATAAGTGTGATTCGAATGATGCGAAAATAGCCTATAGATGCAAATTGAGTGAATGCAGAGAAGAGCAATTAGGTAATTCAAAATAGTGTGTAGAGTATTGCATTTGTACTTTGAGCTTCATTAGAATTGTACTCCATGCATATGTTAGATGCAATTGTAAACAATTCAATCCTAGTAGTGAGCCACCCATTCTCTTCCATCTCTTTCTTTCAGGATAGTGAGTCCTTTGATAGTGAGCCACCTGCAGTGAGCATTCTTGGATAGTGAGTCAACCAATTGTATCAACCTTAACTAGTTGCTTTATTATAATATATTGTGAGCTAATCCACACCGTGGTTTTTCCCTTTTTGGGTTTTCCACGTAAAAATCCTGGTGTTTATGTGTTATGAATTGTGGTTGTATGTCTTATGCTTATTTTCCTTCACTGCAATTGAATATGCTAAATGGATTAAAATATTTGATGTGTAAATGGTTTAAGAGAATACTAATTCACCCCCCTCTCAATATTCTGGGTGTTCAACAATTGGTATTAGAGCCAAGTCCTTTGGAAGAAGCCTAATCGCTCAAGGAAGATCTTGGAAATCGAACACATGGGTGCTAGAAGATTACCTATTCCTCTGAAAGAGATTCTTGCTGCTAAATACATTAGAGAAGACTACATACTTGACAAAGATGGAGAACTTAATGCTGCTCTTGAAGATCTTGAAAGAACTGAAGGTGAAATCAAAGACCTGAAGGAAAATGTTAGAGAAGCAGATGAATGCATCAGAAAATTGAGAGAGCAAGTCAAAAAGTTTAAAAAAAGGCATAAGGAAGTTAGTTAACAATTGAAGCATGCAAATGAATCTATCAATGGTCTGAAAGTACAAGTTGAGGAGAAGACAAGAATTGAGGAATGTCTGAATATGATGATGAAAGGCAAATCAGAAGAATGCTCAAGACTTGAACAAGTAGTTTTAAATCTAAGATCAGATTTGAAGAAGGCAAGGATTCATGAAGACAAATTCAAGATGAGCTCTGCAAAGCTTGATGAAATGATTGCAAATCAGAAAGGTCTAAATGATAAAGAGGGTTTAGGGTTTGAAAAAGGTGAAAGCTCAAAATTAGGTCAGACATCAAAAGCTGAAAACAAGAACAATGGCAAGCAGTTCTAGAATCAAAGGAAAAATAGAAGATCACTGGTCAAGCAACCAAATGCTCAAAGGTACCAATCTTTTAATGGTTTTTGTCATTCTTGAAATAAGTATGGACACAAGGCAATAGTATGTAAAAGCAGAATAAATCAAAATATACCACCTTTCTCTGGTCAATGTTTTAGAAGCAAGAAAGTTGGTCACAGAGCTAGTGAGTGCAGAAGTCAAATGAGGAATGGCTATAAGAAAGATAGAATGGTTTAATCTTTTAATGGATACTGTTATACATGCAATAGATTTGGGCATAAAGCTAATCAATGTAGATCTAGAATGAATGGAAGGGATATTGGTCAGAGGAATGTTGTGTACTACAATTGCAATAGACCTAGAACATTGCTAAGTTTTGTAAAAGCAGGAACATGAAGAAGGATAATCTAGTAGAGAAGAATGAACCAATACAAAAGGTTGATTTGACAGAGACAAAGAAGGAAATGAATAGGATTTGGATAAAGAAGGATGTAACAGAGGTTAAGGATATATATGAAGTTACATTTGATGTAGAAGTTTCCTCTAGAAACTAAGTTAAGGGCTTTGGCTCAGGGGGATCTTTAATGAAAATCTTTGATCCCCTGCCAAAGAAAAGATGTTGATGCTTCAACATGAGGATATATGGTGTAATTCAACATGATTGAACTATTGAAGAAAACTCTAGTAGAAAATCTCATAATGCGGAAAATTACGAAGCATTTGGAGGTGACTATGTGTATAGAGAAAGGTTTGACAACTTTATTGTTTGAAGAATTAAGTGTGAAGTAGGTTAGATATAAAGGGTCTTAAAAGGGATTTTACTTAGCAAAATCATTCACAAAAGCATTCAAAGAGTAGATCAAGAGTTGAGTTGAATAGAAGAAGAGATCAAGGCAATTCAGAGTTTATTGCATTAAAAACCTAGTCCGGTAAAAGCGAAGAAAAGGTATTTTTTGGTTTGCCCTATCTCACTGTGTACTATGCATTGAAGTTTTTGAATTCACTAGCAATGGATACACCACAAGTAGTAGAGGTTACTGAGCGACCACGACCTAAATTCAAGAACCACCCCTTCAAATTGATGGAAAGGGATCTGGATGGCACTTTCTCTGATATACCAAACAGGGTCTTGCACACAGAGGATGTAAGAATTTATATACATGCAAAATTGGAAGAATACAACCATGCAAAACTAGGAGAGATTTGGGTTAATGAGTTAACTGATGACAACTTTGATCTGAAGCATGAAGACAGTGCCCTACTCGAGAAAAAAGTTGGATGTTTGGGATGATTTTCCCATTTTGTGTTATGAAGATGCATGGGTAAGGTATGTATTGAATGGCTAGACCTTCCACACATGATAAACAAGGAAGCCATTAGGGTTGTAACAGGGTTGTGCTCCACTGGGATTGTTCTGACACTTAAATCTATTAAAAATGATGTTGTGATGAAACTCACAGGGGCTAAATTTGATAAGAGGGCCTTGACTATGAATGATATTGAAGATCTGACAGCAAAATATGCATCTATGATGATACGATATAAGATCTGCTTCACAAATAGGGAAAATTTTGTCTTAGCAACTGTAATATATACTGCATATGAGATGGTCAAAAAGGGTATGGATTATGACTTGTGTGAGCTACTAAAACAACAATTACTTGAAAACTTGCAAAAGACAAAGGATTCAAAATATCCTTTCAAGTTTGGTACCTTGGTTATTTGTTTGCAGTTCTATTTCCTCAAGGAAGTTCCGGGTGCACAAAACATTGTGTGGTTAAGACACATTATGATTGCAACCCAGATCAGAGACTATTTGAAAAGAATTGGAAACATTCAAGCTCAAAATGCTACACTCTAGGGTTACTTCAAAATATTTTAGGAGAAGATGCATGCTAGGGAAAGAATTCCTAAGAAAGTAGTGGAGAAGTACAAAGATGATATCCTCTTCATGGTAAACAAAGATGGATGCTACATGGAGGTAGTAGAACCTAGGACAGTCTGGATTCTAGAAATGGAATATGAAGTGCCTGAAGATATCATTGTAGGTCTTGCAGACCTAATGTTGAGCAAGCCTAAAGATACCTCTAAATAAAGGCTTGGAACCTATGAAGAAAAATCTACTGAGGTGCATCTTAAGCACAAAGAGAAAGAAATTAAGAAGAATGTTGAAGAAATGAAGTCTAAAGTTGAAGAGATAATGGCACAAAAGGGCCATGCAGAGAAATCTAAGGGTACTTTTGAACCTAAAAGAGAATCATTAGGAATCAAAAGGTCAACAAGGACCTCTAACTTCTCTGTTACTACTCCTAATGTCTCCAGAGCCATGCCTACAACCAATCTTGAGGAAAATGAAGCAGCCAGTGCTTCTATACAACAATAGGTTGCAAAGAAAAGAAGAGTAAGGGGAAAAGTAGTGAGAAAATATTATGTGATTCATGATGACATTGATGAAGATTTTGAGAAAGAAAAAGAAGGCCAAACTTTGGGAAAAAGGAAGAAAAGAAAGGAAGGTGAAGCTGCAAATAAGGGAAAGGGAAAGCAAGAGAAATCATAAAAATCCTATCTTCCCCCTCTACAATTGGAAGCTACAATTAATGCCATAACAAAATATGACAATCTAAAGCAAGTAGCTGAGCTGTATGATGAGAGATCAGCATAAGATAAATCAATCATTGAAACACTTATTATCAGGTACATGTACACATTTAATGTTGCATTAATAGAAAGAATTGAAAAACTACCTGATAGTCTTGCTAATGTAATGACAAAGAGAAGAGATGATGCCATGAACAAGGACATTGAAATGAAGAATAAGGCACTTGAGAAGGTTTTTCCTACAATTTTTGAACAAGAAAAGATTAAGGCTATACAGAGGTTAGCCAAGGAATTTAGTGTTGCAAGTATGAGCCTAACCAGTGTTGTCATTGATGTCAACATACTCCTGTTGCATTGATGATAAGGATTGGATAAGCAATGTGCTGAGGATATTGAGAAAATTAGTCCTACTCAGGAGCAGGGAAGAACAGTGAAGACAGTGAGCTAAAGATCCTAAATAAGATGAAGATCAGAGGATGCGCTTCAAAGGGTTTGTAGATATGTGTCTTAAGATGATCTAGTAAGGATTTCAAAGGTCTACATGAAGATGTAAAAAAGTTATGGCCACTTAAGTAAAACTGGTTCTGGTAGATGTTTAGAGGTAATAGAGTGATACAGATAGGTCCGGTGAGATTCAGAAATGCAATATCCTATTCTACAAATTTGATGGAGTGTTTAGTAAGTCCATGTGAAGTGACAACTCAATTGGTTCATGGTCTGGAGGTCCACAAGCATCTACTCCAATATGACAGTGATGATAGACTGTGTTCTTGAGGTTCCAGATGAAGGAGAGAATGATTTCAGTAGATAGTAGTAGTGTGGATGTTCTTGGTGATTCAGGCAAGCTTGTGGAGGTCTTTGGATTGTGTCCAGTTTGTGTTGATGGTCCGCATTGAAGATTGAGCTCGTAATTAAAGATTTACTTCCAGATGATGATGTTCTTCTTAAGTCTGGCCGACTGGATGAGTTACACATCCTGCAGATGATCTGGAAGGTGTCCTATGAAGAATGGCATGTTCCCAAAGAAAGATTGAAGTCTCAGATCTATGTAGCTGATAGTGTGTTGATCCGCGTGAAGTCTTTTTGTAATAAGTCATGTTGTATTTATGTACTTGCTCTGTTATGTATGCCGACTTGGATGATAATTCCTAAGTCCATGTCTTGTATAAATAAGGAGTTGCAAATTCATTTCATAGTGTGTCTTATGGAGATGAGAGTGTGGTAGAGAGGTGAAAAGTGAAAAGCATAGCAGAAGTGTTGGGCTTAAATGGAACTGACTCAAGCATGATGAAGATGCTATTCTTCAGTTCAAGTATGTAATACTTATTATTCTATAGACAGTGTGTCTCCTGTAGGCAGTGGGCCTCTTGTGAGCAGTGTTCTCAGGCAGTTCTTTCTATTCTTCTAATAGAGAATACAATCTTGGGTTAGTCACCCCGTGGTTTTTCCCTTAACCGGGTTTTCCACATCAAAATCTTGGTGTCATATGTGTTAATGTGTTCCTTCTCTTGAATTGTTGCATTACATTTCCATGATTAATTTATTATTATGCTACTGGATTAAGAAAAGAATTTAAAGTGATTAATTGAAGAAATTTTTGGACAACTGATTCACCCCCCCCTCAGTTGTCTGTCCTAAATCCAACAATTGGTATCAGAGCTAAGTTCCTCTAAAAGAGCTTAACCACTTGAGGAGATCCAGGATGTCATCCTACAAGAAGGATAGTCCGAGGTTTGATGGAACCAATTTCACTCTTTGGAAAAGTCGCATGGAATGTCACTTACAATGTATGGGAATGCAGTATTGGATCATGGCTTCAAAGAAGTATACTCCTCCACAGAATGGTCCAAGAACTATAGATGAAATCAGAGATGCTGAAAACAATTTGCAAACTAAAGAAGCTCTTCTAAGTGCCTTGTCTAATTCAGAGCTAACAAATGTTGTTGACCTACAAACTACTTTTGAGATTTGGGAAAAACTAGAACTTCTGCATGAAGGAGACATGTTAAATGTGCCAAGCTACAAAGTCTGAAAGGAAAATTCAAAAATCTGAAGATGAGAGAAGATGAAAATATCACTACATTTATGCAAAGAGTAAATGAGCTTGTTTGTGGCATTAGATGTGCTAGTGGAGTCTTGGATGAAGATGAGATTGTTGGCAAAGTTCTCAGATCCCTTCCTGATTCTTACAAATACAAGGTTGTTGCTGTTGAAGAATTTAGATCTATTTCAGGTATCACAAGAGATCAATTGGTTGGTAAATTGGCTGCATTTGAATTGACTAAGTTTGGAGATGCCCCCCCCCCCAAGACTGAATTTGCATTCAAAGCTAGTGCCTCTGTTAAAGGAAAACAAAAGTTTGATTCGGGAGAGAACTCCTCAAAGAAACTATCATGGTATGAGAAAGCAAGAAAAGACCTGGAAGAAGATGAAGCAGAAGCTGCTCAACTTGAAGCCCTTATTGCAAAAAGACTACCAAGAGGATCCGGTAAGTATGAAGGGAAACTACCTTTTAAATGTTTTAACTGCAACAAGATTGGTCATTTTGCCTCAAGGTGTCTGGAAAGATTTTCAAGGCCAAACCCTAATAGATCAAGGTTCCAGAAGAATTGTTACTATGTTCATGAAGATGATGATAATGAAGGAGTAACAGATGATGAATTAGAAATAGGAAATAAATCTGGAAGTGACTGGGTGTTTATTGTCATCAAGGAAGAAGATCCAATACCCTCTGAATCTGTCAATCATAAAATTGTAGAAAAAGCTCTGGCTGCTCAAGTTGAAGAAAAGGATGATTGAGTCGTTTATAGTGGATGCTCTCACCATATGACAGGGGACAAAAATAAGTTCATAGATTTGGAAAGGTATGAAGGAGGAGTGGTGAAGTTTGGTGATAATTCTGCTGGCAGAATCAGAGGTAGAGGAACCATTTCTTTTGATGGAAAGAACAAAACCAGTAATGTACTGTATGTTGAAGGTCTGAAGCACAATCTTCTCAATGTTGGATAGTTAGTGGACAAAGGCTATGATCTCCGATTCAAGAATGGAAAATGCAAGATCTTTGAAAGTTCTGGAACAGAGATTGCATCCGGTACTCAAACAAAAGGTAATATCTTTCACTTAGTTGGTACTGGCAAAAGTTGTCTATTTGTTCAAATTGATCAGAGTTGGTTGTGGCATAGAAGAATGTGTCATGTGAATTTTGATAATATCATCAAGATAAGCAACACTCAGGCTGTAAGAGATCTTCCAAGATTGGTGAAACCTAGTTTGTGCAAAGAATGTTAGTTGGGTAAACAAAGTAGAATCTCATTCAAAAGCAAGGAATAATTCTCTACCAGATTATTGGACTTAGTTCATACTGATCTATGTGGTCCAGCAAGAATCAGGAGTGTGCAAGGTGATAGATACTTCATGTTATTAATTGATGACCATTCTCGGATGATGTGGGTAACTTTTCTGAAAGAGAAATCAGAAGCTCTTGAGAAATTCAAAATCTTCAAAGCTATGGTAGAGAATGAAACTAGATTAAAATTAAAATGTCTAAGGTCTGATAGAGGTGGAGAATTCACATCCGGTGAGTTCATAGAATTCTATGAGAAACATGGAATAAAAAGACAGTTGTTTGCTCCTAGAACTCCACAACAGAATGGAGTAGTGGAGAGAAAGAACCGGACCATCTAGGAAGCATCCAGAACCATGATGATGGAAGCAAATGTTCCTCAGATCTATTGGAGAGAAGCTGTAAGCATTGCAGTCTATACTCTCAATCGAGTACAAATCAAAAGCAATACTGATAAGACTCCCTATGAACTTTGGTTTGGCATTACTCCCACTGTGAGGTATTTCAGAGTCTTTGGTAGCAAATGTTACATTAAAAGAGATGAAGATCTAGGAAAATTTGATGCTAGAAGTGATGAAGGAATATTCTTGGGTTATTCTACTCAAAGCAAAGCATACTGGTGTTATAACAAAAGATTAAGGAAGATTGTTGAAAGTACAAATGTGAAAGTTGATGAAGGTATTGAAAAACCCTCAAGGTTTTATGAATATGATGAAGATGATCAGAATGATGTTTTTGTTCAAGAAGTCCAAGCTCCCTCTGAGATTTAGATTCAGACTGATCCGGTAAATCAAGAAGAAGAGATAAGTTTGAATGAACTTGTTCAAGAATCAGAAGTGCAAGAAACTCCCAAAGTTCCCAGGTATATAAAACTGAATCACTCTGAAGACCAGATCATAGGTGATAAAAGCAAAGGTGTTCAAACAAGAAGAAGGATTGCTCAAAATTCGGAAGAGTATTGTCTATTTTCAAAGGTTGAACCTAAGATAGTGAATGAAGCTTGCAATGATGAAAATTGGACTAAAGCAATGGAAGAAGAGCTGATGCAAATTGAGAAAAATTACACTTGGGATCTTGTTCCCAGATCTAAAAACAAGAATGTGATTGGAAGCAAATGGGTCTTCTAGAATAAATTGAATGAAGATGGTGAAGTAGTCAAAAACAAAGCCAGATTGGTCTGCAAAGGTTACTCTCAAGTAGAATGAGTTGATTTTGAAGAGACTTTTCCTCTGGTGGCAAGAATTGAAGTAGTCAGATTATTTCTTGCTTTTGCCACCTTCAAGGATTTCAAAGTATATCAGATGGATGTCAAGTCTGCCTTCCTGAGTAGTGACTTGGAAGAAGAAGTTTACATTGAGCAACCGGATGGATTTCAATTGTCTGATCATGGTGATATGGTTTGCAAGTTGAAGAAAGCACTGTATGGACTCAAGCAAGCTCCAAGAGCCTGGTATGAAAGATTGGATAAGCATCTTTTGAAGATTAGTTTCAACAAAGGTACTGTTGATAGTAATTTGTATTTCAAAATTGATCATGAAAATATCTTGATCGTTGAAGTATTTGTTGATGACATCATTTTTGGGGGAAGAGATAGTATGTGCAAAACCTTTGCAAATCAAATGAAAAGTGAATTTGAGATGTCCATGTTTGGGGAAATGAATTTCTTCTTGGGTCTGCAAATCACTCAAACAAAGAAAGGAATCTTCATTTCTCAGACCAAATATGCAAAAGAATTGTTGAAGAAATTTGGGATGGAAGACTCAAAACCAATGAATACTCCCGTGGCAACCAGATGCAAATTGAGCAAAGATGATAACTCTCCTAAGGCTGATCAGAAAAAGTACAGATCAATGATTGGAGGATTACTATATCTCACTCAAACTAGACCTAACATTATGAATGATGTTGGTCTTGTTGCTAGATTCCAAGCTGATCCTAGAGAATCTCATGTCATGGCAATCAAGAGGATATTTAGATATCTAAAAGGGATAGTTGAGTATGGTTTGTGGTATCTTCATGCATATACAGATGTAGATTGGGCAGGAGATGTGGATGACCAGAAGAGTACCAGTGGTGGAGCATTCTTTTTAGGGAAGAGATTGGTTTCTTGGCTGAGCAAGAAATAAGAGGCAATACCTCTATCCACTGCAGAAGCAGAATATATTGCAGCAGCAGGTAGTTTCACTCAAGTACTGTGGATGAAGCAAATGCTAAAGGATATCAGAGTGGAATATAAGGAAGCTATCACAATCTTTTGTGATAATTCAAGTGCAATAAACATATCAAAGAATCCAGTGTTGCATTCAAAGACTAAACACATATCCATCAAGTTTCACTTTTTGAGAGAGCAAGTGAACAAAAATGAAGTCAGATTGGAGTTTGTGCCTTCCAAGGATTAGATTGCAGATATTTTTACTAAACCTCTACCTAAGGACTCTTTTGAGTATATCAGGGAGAAGTTAGGGGTTATTGCCCCTTCGGTTCTAAATTAAGGTGCATTAATGTGCATTAGTCCGGTGGATATCATAGTCATATCTTGTGGTCTGGATTGATGTTTGGGAAGCTGCTACTCAAGGGGAATAGCTGATATGGTTTTGAAGTAATGCAAGTATGTGCCCTTTGCCATTGATGTCAAAGGGGGAGAGAAGACATGTGAAAAACAAGTGGTTTCTGATCAAAGGGGGAGCAGTAAAGGAAGAGAAGACATGTGAGTGGTTGTTGTTGATAGGGGGAGTTGTGACAGTATGGAGAAGTTCTTGTCTTGATGGTTAAAATAGTTTTTCACATCATATGTTGCCATCAATGACAAATGAGGAGATTGTTGCAAGTATGAGCCTAACCGGTGTTGTCATTAATGTCAACATACTCCTATTACATTGATGATAAGGATTGGATGAGCTGTGTGCTGAGGATATTGAGAAAATTAGTCCTAATCAGGAGCAGGTAAGAACAGTGAAGACAGTGAGCTAAAGATCCTAAATAAGATGAAGATTAGAGGATGCGCTTCAAAGGGTTTGTAGATATGTGTCTTAAGATGATCCAGTAAAGATTCCAGAGGTTCGCATGAAGATCTGAAGAAGTTATGGTCACTTAAGTAAAATTGGTTCTGGCAGATGTTCAGAGGTAACAGAGTGATAGAGATAGGTCCGGTGAGATCCAGAAATGTAATATCCTGTTCTATGGATTTGATGGAGTGTTTAGTAAGTCCATGTGAAGTGACAACTCAATTGGTTCATGGTCTGGAGGTCCACAAGCATCTACTCCAATGTGACAGTGATGACAGACTGTGTTCTTGAGGTTCTAGATGAAGGAGAGAATGATTTCAGTAGACAGTAGTAGTGTGGATGTTCTTGGTGATTCAGGAAAGCTTATGGAGGTCTTTGGATTGTGTCTAGTTCGTGTTGATGGTCCACATTGAAGATTGAGATCGTAATTAAAGATTTACTTCTGGATGATGATGTTCTTCTTAAGTCTGGCCGACCGGATGAGTTACACATCCTATGGATGATCTGGAAGGTGTCCTGTGAAGAATGGTGTGTTCCCAAAGAAAGATTGAAGTCTCAGATCTGTGTAGCTGACAGTGTGTTGATCTGCGTGAAGTCTTTTTGTAATAAGTCATGTTTTATTTATGTACTTTCTCTATTATGTATGCCGACTTGGATGATAATTCCTAAGTCGATGTCTTGTATAAATAAGTTGTAAAGTCATTTCATAGTGTGTCTTGTGGAGATGAGAGTGTGGTAGAGAGGTGGAAAGCGAAAAGCAGAGCAGAAGTGTTGGGCTTAAATGGAACTAACTCAAGCACGATGAAGATGCTATTCTTCAGTTCAAGTATGTAATACTTATTGTTTTGTAGACAGTGTGTCTCCTACAGGTAGTGGGCCTCTTGTGAGTAGTGTGCTCGGGCAGTGAGCCCTAATTGGCATGTGCCATTTTGTTCTTTCTATTCTTATATCAGAGAATACAATCTTGGGTTAGTCACCCGTGGTTTTTCCCTTAACCGGGTTTTCCACGTCAAAATCTTGGTGTCATATGTGTTAATGTGTTTCTGCTCTTGAATTATTGCATTACATTTCCATGATTGATTTATTATTATGCTGCTGGATTAAAAAAATAATTTAAAGTGATTAATTGAAGAAAGTTTTAGATAACTGATTCACCCCCCCTCTCAGTTGTCTGTCCTAAATCCAACATTCAGGACAAAAAGAAGAATAAACACTTTGATGTCAAATGACAAAAATGAAATAGAAAGGTTGAAAAAGAACACATTTAAAATAACTACAAATGTTCTTGAAGAACTACATATTGCTAAAATTAAAGAATGGTCTTATGAAGAAGATGAAGATGATGAAGATTAGACTGAGAAAAATAAAGAAAAAGGTGAAACTAGTGTAGGACCACATGTGTTAACTAAAGAAAATTTGCCATCACCATAAAAAAAATGAATGTAGAAGATTTGAATATGGTTGGTTCTAAGGAGAACACAAAAATTGCTGATGAGCTGAGGGATTCTCCAAAAGAAAATATAGATGGAGATGAGGGAGAACTAAGAGAGGCTATTACTGATTAAGCTGCTAACACTGTAGATAATGCCTCTATCCCAGAGAATGTTGAAGAAGAAGAAGTACATGATGGAAGTAATCCTCTGGAAACCTCTGATTCTAGAGTGATATCTAAAGAGGAGAAGAAGGATAAGGTTGGTGAAACCTCTAGAGTCTGTCCGATAGACTCTATCAGAGAATTTTTGGTGAAACAAAGACAATCTCAAATGTTGTCTTCACCACAACTACTGCAGGTGCAATCCTTGGATGGACAGATTAACTTGTCTAGCATATCTCCCTTACAAAAGCTTCAGTTGGGAACAATTTTTCAGGTGTCTGCACAGGAAGAAATCCTATAGTCTCACATAGAATGAAATGAGCTTATGGAAGAGGCCATGGAATTTTTTGAAAAGATAATGCCCGATACTAAGAGAAATGTCTCTCTGGCCCCTGCACTATAAATAAAGAAACTAATGGAGGCAGTCAACAATCATTTTGAGTCTTTTGAAGAAGCAACTGAGAAGAAAGTAAGAGAAGAAATAGATAATAAGAGGTTAGTAGAATTGACAGATAAGTGCTCCAAGGCACACATTTTGCTAGACAAAAGTATAAAGAGTATTCACAATGCTTTAAGTGATGCCAATGCATTATATCAATTTTGTTTATCCTGGCCCATAACTACTAAAGAAATAAAAGACAAAATTGAAGGCCTTGAGACACAATTGATAAAAATCTCCAGAACCTATGATCCCTTGAAAGATACAAATGGAGATCTAAGAGCAGAAGTAGAGAAGACTCATGCCATAATAAAGAAATTGTAAAATCAAAAGGAGTTAATAAAAGATCAAATGGGTTAGATGAGAGAGATAGTAAGCTTTAAATGGCTTCTTTGATTAGTATGTTAAAAGAAGCTGATAAAGTTGGGAAGATGACTGATGCCCCTACAACAGTGGATAAAGTAGAAGACTTACTCTTACAGATAAATGGACAGATACACATATTATACTTTGCAAAGGTGCATTGAGACTCAGTTGTGATCCAGTTGAATAATATCTACAAAGATAACTTTCCTACAAATTAATAAGTTTCTTATTTTCTAATCTCTTGTATATATGTGGATGGTTAGAATGAAATAATTTTGATATTTTGGTATAGAAATAAGATAGTAAGGGGGAGTGCCATCTAAAGAAAAGTTAAAGAAGTTTTTGATTTGGAAATAGTCCCTTTGCCATTGATGTCAAAGGGGGAGAGAAAGCAATGTGAAAAAGATGCTTTGGGAGAGAGTAAGATGTGTAAAAGAAAGGGGGAGAGCAAGTTCGTGGCAGAGTTCTGTCTTGATGGTTTTTCACATCATATGTTGCCATCAATGACAAAGGGGGAGATTGTTGCAAGTATGTGCAGTTGCTACAATTAGTGTTGTCAGTTTTGTCAACATGTTAGTATGGTGTTGTCATTAGTGTCAACTGGTTGAGCAGAGATAAGGTTAAAGGTTGCAATGTTGTCAGTGTTGGATTCAAAGAGTAAAGATACAATGGTCCAGAGAATAGAAAAGCCGGTAACATCACAGGACAAAGATAGTGAAAACAAAGGATAATGGTAAAGTGATCCAGAAAGTGTTAACCAGACATAAGGAGACAATTATGCAAAATAGTTTGATTGATAATTTTGCAAGGGGGTTTGATCCACTTCCTTACAAGATGACTTTATCCTCCATATAAGACTATTGTGAAAGAAGATTTAATCCGGTAAGGAGATATGTTATGAAATTTAGCTAAGTGTCAGTCTGGTAAAACTAAGCTACAGAGTTCTGGTAATTTAGTCTGCATCAGTTTGCTATTGAAGATCTTGCTCTATGGTTCTAGCATATGGTTATTGGTCATTGGATACATCTAAATCTATAATTTTGTTTATGAATGATCTCTAGTGTGAAAGATGTGAACAATGGAAGTCTGGCCCAACAGAGTATAGTTGATTCTGGTACAAAGTATGTAAGTAAATAGATCTGCATTTCTCTAGCATGAAATATTTTTCTTTGTGGTTGTAAGGTGTTGCTAGTGAATATTTAGAGAGTCCAAATCCATAGTTTAAGGTCTTGAAGCCCTCCAAAGTGAAAGTTAGAAGTGACAAAGTATCACACTCTATATTGACAGTGCCAGTCACATAGTGAGACACTCCGCATTTTACCGCAAGTACATGGTTTGCTGTGTGAATTTGAGGATAAGTTTATGAATATCTATAACATGTATATTCTAAGTTTTAGGTGATTTGGAGATCCACATATTGATTTATGAATTGACAGATAGATCATATTGTTATTGCCTTACTAGTGAAGCCGACTAGAAGGTGTTGATGTTGTGTGGAGCTATGAAATGGATAAATTGTTGTCATGAGAGTTTCTATAGGTTGTGTCGACCTATGTAAGTTTGCTATATGCTTTGGTTCTTTCTGTAAAGTAGTTTTGATTGCGTTCTGGGCTGACAGGACAAGGAGTCATACAATGCATGTATTAGGCCGACCTAATTGATGTTGTGAAAGAAGTAGATATATATGAAGGATTGTTTTTGGTGTTTTAAATTATGGATGGGATAAGTGTGATCTGAATGATGTGACAAGAGCCTATGGATGTGAACTGAGTGAATGTAGAGCAAAGTAGTTTGGTAATTCAGAATAGTGTGCAAAGTATTGTGTTTGTACTTTGAGCTTCATTAGAACTGTACTCCATGCATATGTTAGATGCAATTGTAAACAATTCAATCTTGGTAGTGAGCCACCCATTCTCTTCTATCTCTTTCTTTCAGGACAGTGAGTCCTTCGGCAGTCAGCCACCTGCAGTGAGCATTCTTGGATAGTGAGTCCACCAATTGTATCAACCTTAACCAGTTGCTTTATTATAATATATTGTGAGCTAATCCTCACCATGGTTTTTCCATTTTTGGGTTTTCCACGTAAAAATCTTGGTGTTTATGTGTTATGAATCATGGTTGTATGTTTTATGCTTAATTTCCTTTACTGCAATTGAATATGCTAAATGGATTAAAATGTTTGATGTATAAATGGTTTAAGAGAATACTGATTCACCCCCCTCTTAGTATTCCAGGTGTTCAACACATAGTATGATATATTCCCCCACCTTAAAGTGATTGCTAACTCCAATAGGGAACAATCACCTTTAAGGTAGAGTGATAAAGAAACATAAAACCAACATGAGAGCTTTCTAAAAGCACATGCTTGAATGACTTGTGTTCTCCAAAAGCTACATCGCAACAAGGGGTTGTCCCCAAGAAGAGGAAACCAAGGCGATGCTTACAGGCATGATACATAATGGCTTGTTTAGTCATGGTATGATGTCGAGCATTGCTACAAGGTACCACATAGAAGGAAGGACAAGGTGCTCTAGGGACTACATGAAGCATGGTTAGACATGCTAGAGCTAAACCTTGTTAGAAGTTGTTGAATTTTGCTACTCAAGACTCGACATTTGTTAGTAGAATGGCCAAGTGCTCAATGATATGCATAATAAAGTGTTGAATGATTATGTTGTTGAATCTTTTTATGTTTTAGAGGAGGAAGAGTGATTAAGCGGTCTTTTATTAGACTTGGCAACATACACTCTTGTTGAGATAATAGAGAAGATATAGGGGGAGTAGGAAGTAAACCTTTTTGTTGTGAACACGGTGGAGAGTACATAGGAGAAGGTCAGAAACCCAAACCTACTTTAGACAAGTGTAGTGTCAACTCCATAGGTTCCTTGATTCCTTGTTCTTTACATCATAACCTATTTCCATTATATCCTTGTTTTGAATGAATTTTGAATCCACGTCCATAACACTTCTCTAAGACTGAAGGATAAAGAGAGGTCATATGGCTAGCTTTTTTTTTAGAAGTATGATTATATGTTAAAGAAGAAGGATCATTATCTTTATCATGGTGAGGAGGGTCCATCTTTGTTTCAATCATCCCATGGGGATTGAAATCTAAAGAGGTCACTTCATTACCAAGACATGCATTAGAATTAGATGATTCATTCAATTGAGATGATGCTTTATCACAAATGGTCCCCATTCTTGTAGGGGAAGGCGAATCTTCATCCATTTTAAAGGTTCCATCATTATTAAAATTAAGTTTTAACTTTGTAGGAGTAAGAGATTGTGTTGAAGAAATTGCATTTACCTTTGAGGTCTGAGGGTGTGAGGGTGGGATTTTATATTCACCTACAAAGGAGGGTGTAAAATCCAATGAACCCCAATCATCACTGAAAAGTGCATGCGAAGGGCCAACACTATCCTGCACAAAACTATTATTAATAGTAGAGGGGAGTGTTGAGGAAGGGATCAAACTACTCAAAGGAGTTTTATGTCTCGCTTCTATATACAAACAGCTATCTAGGGTTGGATCAACTTCAATTATATGTACTTTGTTTTCAAAGATGAATTTTATTGAATGATGAAGGGTAGATGGAACTGCCCCCATGGCATGAATCCATGGTCTACTAAGAAGAAGGTTATATGAAAGAGAATTAGGCATGACATGAATAAGGGTAGGCAAAGTCACAGGTCTAGCCTTAAGAGGTAAGGTAATAGTACCCAATGATTTTCTACCAACATTATCAAAGCCACGAATGTTAAGTGTATCATCCAGTTGAATTAAATATGTATCAGTATTGAGTTTATGTAACAAATCTATTCCACAAACATTAAGACCTAATCCACCATCAATCAAAGTGTGTCTTATTCTCTTTTTATCAAATGCAACAAATATCAAGAGAGGCTCATTTTGGTTTTGAACTTCTATGGCAGGTAATTCATGTTGTTGAAATGATATATCAGATGCTACCGCCTGCATACAATCTAGTAGAGATGCTACATCATTTGGTCTAACAATAGGTGGAACACTCACCTTTTGAAGAGCCTCATGGATCAATTCATGGTATGTAGGCAATGTTTGTATTAAATCCCATAGAGAAATCTTAGCCGAAGTAGCGCAGGGCTGCCTGACAAGATCATATTCTTTACCAATATGAGTAGGAAGACGAGGTGCTTGAGGTAGGATAGGTTGAGAAGGAGGAAGAGAAATAGGCACATGCAGTGCTTGCTTACCTTGTTTGTTATTACAGGTGTTATATGTGTGAGCAATTGTGTGATGCTGTGACACATCTCGAACACCTTGAGTAGTTTGTTTTGAATAATTAAGAATATAGCTTAGGGGTCAAGGTGGTGTTGGATCACCTTTGACCGTAATCACCAGTTTGAAATGAGAAGGCATATTAATTGCCTCACGCACAATAATTTTAGGAAAATTAGGACACTTATTCACTATCTCCTTGGTGGGCAGAATAAATCTATTAATGGTGATTGAATTGACATTGTTTTCTTTTTGATTGAGCTCAACATTCACCCCTAAGGGATTTAATATGAGAGACCTTTCCTCATTGACTAATGCTTCATCTTTTGAAGGGAGAGCATTAGATTGAAGGGAAGGTAAAGTTTTGTTAAGAAAATTGTTGATGATTATATCTTTGGTGATGTCCAAGGGGTTTGAACATGCCACTAGAGGAGAACTATCCATGATTTTCGTATCCTTAGTGATGTCTAAGATAATTGGACATTTGATCAAAGGAGGAAGATCAAGGGTCTTCACTTCCTTGTGATATCCAAGGTTCTTGAACATTCAACTAAAGGAGGAATATAAATAGGATGACTCATCATCATCATCATCATCATATGCTTTAGAGAGTAGATCCAAGGCATTATCATGAGTTGTAGTAGTAGAAGAAGATTTATCATCATGAGATATATCATGCATAGGTACTATGTTATCTAACATATGAGGATGTATATTAATGAATTTAGAAAAAAATTCAAAATCCATGATATGTGCACGCAAATATTTCAAACAAGAAGGATCCATAGTAAAATTCCTTGTACAACCAAAATCCCAATAAGATTTCAATTAAAGACCTACAAGTGAAGTCTTGTTGTTTAGGATGTGAAGTATGTGCAAAAGGAGTACCTAAATGATTTATCCACTTAAATGAAACAATGATTTACAACACTTTTCTTTGATAAAAATGCAATAAATGCAAGACTAGCTAGGGTTTACCAACAAAACCCTAGATCTTAAATGCTCACTTCTAGATAATTTTTTTTTCGAATGCAAGCCTTATTTTAAACACAAATGAATTTTATGAAGTTATATAGTAATGCATGATCAGATTTGAAATATTTATAACAGCAGCAAAATCTGGAACAAGATTTTAATTACAAACCCTAGGTTTTGAATTCGACTAGGCTTTTCAAAAAATGAAAGTTTTTCAACCAAACCCTAGCAAATGAGAGCTTCAAATGTGAGATGCGACACCATAAAATGATTATATACTTAAATATGAATCAGATCTGATTCAAAAATTAGAGATTTAAATCTTTCTATGATGATCTATAACACATTCAATAGAAACAATGCACAAATATGCCTTGTTGCAAGCCTAGAATGCTTGATTTTTCCAACTTTTTTCAATGCAAATATGGAAAAATGCTTTACAACAGAAAGGATGATAAGGTACAGAAACTTAAAACCATTTAATCAATTTAATAATGCAACAAGAACTTCAACAACATGCCAATCTACAAACCCTAGGTTGGAGATTAGCTAAATTTCATAAAAATGCAAGGTTTTTTCAAACCCTAACAATGAAATAGTGCAAAATTAAGCTATGCAACCATGCAAAATGATGAATGAATTGAATATAATCAGATCTAATGTGTAAAATAGCTCAGATCTATGCAAGAAGGATGCCAAAGTGCAAGAAACACGGGTTCACCAAAATGTTAGGTAGAAAAGAGAGACTAGCTCAATAGATCAAACTAGGTCAAACCCTCTTCTACAAAACATTGGGACACAAGACTAGATTGGATTCTACCTTCAAAGGAGAGCCAAACTACAGGAGCTTAGTCCCTTTTTTGTATAGAGAAGCAATTAACCCAAATCCAATCAATCAAGCTTGGATCAAGGCATGAAACCCTAGTTATCAAAGATCTGAGTAAAATATACTGTTGGTACTTGAAACCAAGTAGCCAAAGGAACAACAGAGGTTAATGAATAATTCAAAAACTTTTCCTAGAGGTTATAATTCATAGGACAAGGGTGCTTGGGCACTTTGGTTCCAAATTAGGCTTTTTAGAAACTACAAACACTATCAGGTCTGTACCAGCAAGCTTAGTCTTCTTCTCAGATATCAACTTCAGAAACCTATCCGTCTGACCTACACACATGAAAAGAGGGAAAAGGTTGGGTGCTATTTATGAGCTTGCCTCAGTCAAGCCTCATGAATGGTGTTTCCACCTCCACAATAGCAAAGATGATAGACAAAGAGTGCATGCCCTAGGAGGGCAGAGGCAAATCCAAAGTAGAATGGAATGCTAACACAAAGCATGAAGGAAAGAAGTCACCATGAGCATGGAAACCCTTGTATGCTTGTAGACAACATCACAACTTGAATCAAGAAGTTGATGTAGCCTCCAAGATCTTCACAAGACTTGCAATATGTTATTGCCACAACAATAATCCACAATAGAGAGCGTAATAATCTTCCAAGAAGTTAGTAAGAGCATAGTGATGTTCAAATGAATAGAATAACTTACTTTTATATGCACTCCCATTAATTTCTAGAGAGTTAAACCACATAAGGCCGACATTAGGAGTGTTTTAAAGGACCTAAGCTGATAAGGCCGCTTTTTAGGGTAGGACTAAAGGAGGGCCTAGGGCGCTTGGGTGCCCTAGTCCTTTAGCCACTTACCTCCTGAAAAAGGGTACTTAGAGTATTCTTAGCCCCGCCTTATTGTTCTTTTCTAGGTTTCATAAATCAGGATCAAGTATTACACACTTATTGCTCAAAAATATGCTAAAATAGATCCTAATAAATAAGTGTAAATATTTGAGGCCCATCTAGGAGTTAAACTAAGGGTAAAATGGTGGTGTGCACATTTCATGACTCAAAAGTTGACTTCCTTTCTAGGCTAACTATTACTGCTGAAGATCCCATTGTGGATGACTCATTTCCTGATGAGCACTTATTTGCATTAATAGTCCAAACTCCTTGGTATGCATATATAGCTAATTATTTTGTTTTAGGGAAGACACCTCCATACCTTTCACCAAGAGAAAGGTGCCATCTAGTTGAATGTACCCTCCCTTATTCATGGGTAGATGGCTACCTCTTTTACATAGGCCTTGATCATGTCATGTGTAGATGCATTAGAGAAGATGAGGTTTATGACATTCTTAAAGCATGTCATGATGAAACTTGTGGGGGGCACTATGTAGCCAAAAGGACAATACTCAAGATATTAAATATTGGATATTATTGGCCAACACTACAAAAGGATACAGTTCAGTACACAAGAAGATGTGACCACTGTCAAAGGATGGGTAGACCTACAAGAACTGATGAGATGCCCCTGCAGCCATAATTGGTGATGACACCCTTTGACAAATGGGGCATTGATTTTGTTGGGCCTATAGATCCTACTTCTAACAACAAAGAATACATATTGGTATGTATTGATTACTTGACCAAATGGGTGGAAGTTAAATCTCTAAAGTTTGCCAGAGACAGTAAGGTAGCCACCTTTTTGTATGAAGAAATATTTACTAGCTATGGGGTACCAAGGGAAATATTTACTGATTAGGGACCATAGTTCACATTAGACTTGATTGCTTGCCTAATTTAGGAATATGAAATTAGACATAAGAAATCCACTCCCTATCATCCACAATCAAACGACCAGGTTGAGGTCACAAATAGAGAGATTGAGGCAATATTGATAAAGATAGTTGCATTGCATAGAAAAGATTGGGCAGCCAGATTACCAGAAGCATTCTGGGCATACAAGACAATATGGAAAACAATAATAGGGTTTACCCCCTATGAATTAGTTTATGGGAAAAATTTTGTCCTCCCTATTGAATTTGAATACAAGACATTGAGAACAATAGTACAATTAGGAATAGATTTATTTGTAGTTTAAAAAGATTAGCTACACCAACTTAATGCTTTATATGAATTGAGAATGGAGGTAGTTCACCACACAGATGTCATACAAAAATAGAAAGTCAAATGGCATGACCGACACATTAAGACTAAAGAATTTCACACAGGTGATTGGGCCATACTTTATGACTCCAGGTATAAGGACCATAAGGGTAAATTACAAATGTGATGGTTAGGTCCTTATGAAATCAAAGAGGTTTTTCCCAATGGTGCAGTTCCAACTTACCAAAATTGATTTGGTTAGATTTTCACTCATGGTAAATGCACATGACCTGAGTCTTTATAAGAAGCAATTAGATAAAGACAACTTTCTCCAGCAACTTACAAGACAATTTCACGTAAAAGTGCCACAAGATTCACCACCAGAAGACACATGCAATCCATCCATAGTTGATGCAACCATTTTATCCATTGCCACATCAATAGATGAGCCCACAAGCTCACCTACTATCATCCTATAGGTATGATTTTCTCTTCCCTCGTACATAAATAAAAATAAAATAAAACACACACACACACACACATATATAACAAAACAAAAACAAACACAACCAACATCAATAAAACATTCAATAGAAAGAAGTTGACGACACTTGCAACTACTCTACCAGCCATCATTTTCATGGGACCTATAGCTGCTGCATTACCACCATTTCACAGGGACCTGTAGCAATTACACCTGCAGCCACTTTAGCGGCCACCATTTTCAAGGGGACCTGTTGCTACCACACCCACAACCACACCATTTGGGCCCTATTCAAATTCTACATGCAGCCACTACATACACGACATCACCCTATTTGTCTTCTGACTACATGCAGCCACCGTCTCATCGCTCGACAAGTTTATACATGCAACCACACAATACTTTTCCTCTAGTGCCTCCTTCCATGGCCAGTCACATCATCAGGATGTCTCCACTCATTCTTCTGTATCTATACTTTTTTGCCATGCATCTCCATGTGTATGATCCTCTATCAATCACACTTCCTTCCAGTTACATCAAATTCCTTCACTTTAGCACATTTTTCAACATCATTCACTTCAGCTGCCATGTCAGCATCTTTTCATGCACCACATTTCACCTCGTCAGTATTATTATGGTATTTCTCTTATGACTTCCATTAGTTAACATTAATTTCTATTTAATTTATAGAAATTTTTAAATCACACCATCATTTATTCCACTATTATATACAATTCCTGATGTTTTCAAACTTACCTCCTGTACATCCTCATTGTCTTGGCATTTGCAGACAAATGTAACCTTTAGTTGGGGGGATTACACTTAGATTTCATATGTGGAAATTATTTCATGCACCACTACCCCTGTCTAAGCCTTTATTTTCATAATTACTAGCTATTGGTTGCATGCGCAATGTTTATGATTGATCATGAGAAATTGATAGAGGCAACAAGTAGAAACAAGCATAAGGAAGTAACAGAGTGTAAGTTGATTTCAACAACAATTGGTTTCATAAGAACTACAAAGAACAGGTAATAGAAATTACAAAGGAAATATGAAGTGCTACATTGTTATACAATGGGTGGGGATCCCATTAGAAGGGAACCAACTAACCACATGACATTGTTAACTGACCAAGATTGTAGGCCTATCTTCCAGCAAGTCAGGTGGCTTGACTATTTCCTCAAGCTTACTGAATACAATGAGGCCATGACTCAACAATTCACAAGGACATTACAAAATAGCAAAGAAGTAATTAGAGGGTTGAGGGTTGATCCTTTGGAGGCCACAATTGTAGAAGTAACTCGGTTACCTGCAATTGGAGAGGAATTTCTAGTACGGGCCAATGCCATTGCAGTTTAGACTAAATTTTTCCAACCTAGTGAAAGACTAGACTCCTCAACTCAAGGTACTAAATGAGTCTCTTTACCCTAGTTATAGGCTTCTGTTGCTAATAATATTATTAAGTACTTAACTTGTGATGGAACACAATCATTATTATATACTGTGCATTTCAAATTGTTGAGTCATCTTTGTCATAATAGACTTGTCAATGTTCCAAATTACTTGTTCAACTTGTTGAAGATAACGTCTATTGAGTATAAACGGAAAGGGAACTAGACTGCCTTGTCGCATGATTGTTTAGTTGTTTTACTAGTGAAAACAAGTTTGTCTGCCTAGTTTCTAGACATTCCTTGGGAGAAGTTTCTTGAATATAACCACATAGATGATAGACTCAATGTCAACCCTGATGGTAGACCCTTAAGGGCTGGGTTGGCTAGGGAAGACAGGGCACATGTAGAAAATGCACAACTAGGAGAAGAAGAGGAAGCACTTGCAACCTCTGACCAACCAATGGCCTCACCTACCCATAGCCATGATGACATGCAGGAGCATGCAATTCCACACATTGATAACCCAATGGAAGAACCTGCAATTTTCCTCACTCTTGCAGCTTCACCTGTACAAACCCCATTGACAGAGCATCCAACTTCGCTACCCTGTAGCCACACTAAACAGTTTGAAACATAAGAAATGCAACCTGAAGCCTCGAACTCACAACCTGCAGCATCCACAATTTGTAAGAACCCTCCTTCCGCTGCCAAGACCAATAAGAAAAGAGGGGTGTCTTCATCCTCCTCTAAAGCCAAAAAGAAGTAGAAAGCATCTACCCAACCACCAAGGCATTCCAATTGCCTGAAGGAAAAGGGGATTATACGAGGAAAAATTCCTCCCAAATAGAAAAAGGTAGTTATGGTTCAATCTAAAACATATTCAGAGAGGGAGTACCTATTTGTTGATAGAGGGTAGTTTAATATGGCACAATCTAGTTTGGTGGAAACATAAACAAAATTAGAGGAAGAGGATTTTTTTATTGCAAGGAACCAATCTTAACCTCCTCACAGTACAAAAAGCCAAGAATTTCTAGCCTCCTCTGATAAAGTCCAAGAAGAAGAGTTATTATTGGATAAAGAGGAGAAAATTGAGGAGAAAATTTATGAGCTTTAGGTAGCCTTGAACAAGATTGCAGTATTGGAAAAACAACTATAGGAATACCAACAAAAGGAGACTGGATTGAATGAAAGGGTTAAAAGGTTGGAAAATTAGTTGCAATTTTATCAACATCAGGGAACAAGATTGGATCAATTGGCTCAATTGGCCATTATAGAAATACATAAGAAGGACTCAGAGTCTAAGCAACAGGATGTTCCTTAGGAAGAGGTTGCACCTCCAACCCTATTGATTGTTGGCTTGCAACTGTGGGAGAAAATGGAGGAAATAGTTAATGTACAACATTAGATGGAAGAGAAGCATAAAAAGGAGATTGAAACTTAAAATAGATAGGATGGTAGATATGACTATACAATTAATGAGGTGTAGAGGGTTTATGCCCTGTATTTACAAGAACAATATTTGAGTTTCCAGTTCAGTCAATTGTAGAATGATGTTCCTATCTCTCTTTTTACACCTGAATTATTTTTGACAACATACCAGAAATCCACCCCAGAGATGCAAAATCAATTATGTGAATTTTATTTACATGAATTGGCTATTTGATATGACACTACTTGGAATCCCTTAATTGTTATTGGGGAGGTGTAGATAAAAGCCCTAGCATCTTTCATATAGAATGAGCATAGGAGAGGAATTCTACAACAACAGTATCATGAGAGGGAGAAAACAATTCCCCTCAAAATTAGGGTAGAGGCCAAAGATCCTAATTGGATCGTAGTGGAATGGATCAACTTGATCCAACAACGTAGGGTGGAAGCAAAACTCCTTGAGTGCAGATCAGTGGATTATAATAAATTCAAGGAATTGATAGATAACATTGGTAAAGAGGCATTAAACATTTCAAGAGACAGGTGGAATGAATTAACACATGAATTAAGAAGAAAAGAACCCCATTCTGTTTTCAATTTCTTGGCATCAATCACTAGGGCAAATAGGTACATCAGAACAACTATTGTGCATGGAATTACCTAGCTTCCTTTGGTATTCCATCCTCCTCTTCTCCTATAACCTATTCTACATTGGCATGGATGGAAAGCATCTCAAGAAGAAGTAGAGCAGGCCAAGTGGGAAAGGTTAGCTGAACAAAAAGGTTTTTATCTTAAGCAGGATCAAGGAGTCATGGAGCCAATAGATTACAGGGAGACTACACTATAGTATAATCAGAGGCCCTGAGTTGCTTGAGGACAAGCAAGAAATTAAGTTGGGGGTGATGATGAGACTTTAATTTGTTCTAATTTCCCTATTTTAGTTTGTACTTAAAGACATTTCCAAACATTATACATGCTTTATAATTACTCTTTAAGACTTGAAAGAATTAAGAATGGTATATAATATGTTGATGGATGACTATATGTGTGTTAATTGCTTATAGAATATGATAGTAATTTCTGTTAATTATGGTAGTTTATGATGTGTAAATATTGTTTGGAGAAACTAACCCCTATGTAGTAAGGGAGCAGTTACCCATTGCAAAGGCTATCTACCAACCCACAACAAAGGAGGTGTTTATCTATAGTTGAGAATGCAACAACCCACAGCCAAAGGAGAGAGAATCCGAACTAAGTGGGCATGGTTTAACCATAACTCATTCCACTCCTCAACAATTTTATCGTCAGTAGTTAAGATAGTCATAAAGACTTAGAGGAATTCAGATTGTGGTTCGTTATTAACCCAATGAAGCTTTATTTTGTGTGTTCTCATTTATTTCTGCCCTACTTATAGTGAATAAGAAGAATCATAGTAGGACTATGATATCTAGATTATCTTTATAATAGTCAATTTCCTACTTCTGTTTTGCTTAGACTAGGAATAAGTCCTCTTCCTAAGTTTGTGGGAAGAGTCGACATGTGTAGGATAGAAGTTGTTTAGAAGTTCAAAACAATTAGAAGATTCGGATCATGTCTATAAATGATAGATTTTGTATATGACAGAGATCTAGAAAAAGAGATAATTTTGTTATCATCACTTCTTGTTGTTAAATTTGTATTACATCTTCTAGAAATCAATAAAGGATAATAGATTCAATCAATGAGTAATTGATATAGTAAAAGATCTGATTTAGATTCTATGAGGTTACAGTCACTCAAGTAAGAGCCACTTGAGGTAACTATAGTTCTCTTATTAGTTTATAGCAGTTAATTTTCATGTCTGTTGATTTAGATATTAAAGGTGATCACTGACTTAGTATCTAGATTGTTTTCTACTATGGTTAGTTATTTCATAAGAAGTTACCTAGGATAGTTGAACAAGTTTGTGTTTACAACTTCATTGAATAAGTGTTTGTTATTCCTTAACATAACTACCTACTTGTAGCAATTGTTCTTCACTAGAGTTTACAAAATAGAATTTGTTTTCTTTCCTATAGTTTGTTTCTATGCACAACCTCTAGGATAAACTCAGAAATCCTTGACTATACATACAGTACAAGTTCCATTCAAGAAGAATATGATTCCCTAGTTTGAAATATTTAAATGTAACACATTATAACCATTAGGTTACTTGATAAAGGATATATTGGTTAGTTGAGTTGAGTGCATGCCCCTTTTGCATCAATTTATTGGTTAATAATGGAGTTAGACATATGACACCTGAGGAAGGGAGAAGAATTGTTAGATAAAGTGGGTACCTTTTATTGCCTGGATGAGATATAGCTTTTTCTATAGCCCTAGATACCATTCAGAGATGAAACACTAATCAAGATGTTTTGGGAGATAAAGAGCAAGCCGAGAACCTTTACTTTGGGTTTGGTTTCAGTACTAAATATGAGACTCTAGCCATTTGGGCTATAGCACCTAAGCATGACAAACCCCAGGTTATCAAGGTTGTCAATGAGTTGAAGGGAAATATTATTGTCAAAATATTGAGTGATACAACAACTCCATAAGCTACCTCTTTGGTAGTTAGTACAACATTGTTTAGTGAAGCTACGAACAAAATGTTATAGGAAAGTTATAAAAAATGTCGGCTGATCATACTAAGTTGATGCATGCGTATAATAAAATGAGTTCTATGGTAGAGTAGGTGAAAATAAATTTGATAAAATAGGTGTCACCTTCTACTTCCTCAAGCTTATTATCACAACAATAAAGGGACACCTTCATGCTCAGAATTGAAGGCCAGAAGGGAGAATTGAATAAAATTAAAGAAGCAGAAGTTGCTACAAGGGATAACGGGCTGAGGGATACCTTTGAATCAATAAGAAGCTTTTTTGACCATAGAATCTCTCAGATCTTGGGGAAGGTTGATGATGCATGGCATTATTTTGACAAGTGGAGAGAGGCAAAAAATGTCCAAATTAGGCAAGGGCCAGCCTTAAAGCAAATTCTAAGCACATGGATTCCAAGATTGTCCTTGTTGAGTGCTATTCAGGGAGTGACACAATTTAGTCTTGATGCCCTATAGGAAATAAGTACATATGAGGTGGAAAATTTATTGGGTGATGTTTCTTCTTCCCATGGAAAGTATGACTTGATGATTAAGGAAAAAGTTGAAAATTTCAAGGCTATGGAGGAGTGTTAGCTATTGTCAATGTTGGAAACCAAAGGGGATATGGAATCATTGGATTTATGTAAATCATAGTTCCAAGCCATCACCCCAACTTTGGTCACATCAATCACTCAAGGTGATAAAATAGATCCAATTTTATGTAATGCCAAATTAGACAACTTGTTAAAATTGGAATCCAAACTTGATAGCTTTGTAAAGGGCCAAATTATTGTTAGATGCAAGGTACCAAGCCCATATGAATAACTCGGCAAGGATCCTAGAGCATCCTTGACCATTTGATGAGGATTTCACAAATTAGCTGCTCAAGTATTCTTCGGGCTTGGTGTGAGATGACATTTTGGCATTTGGACACATTAAAGTATGTCATATCTATCTCCTTGATTTTTGTAGGTTTGAAAAGATAGTTTGGTGAATGGATAATTAGTTTTGAATTTTGATAAGATGGATTAAGGTTTAATTAAGGAATTAATCATTAGTGGTCTCGACTATAAAGGGATGGAGAAAGCTACATTTAGCAATCAGTTTTGGTTATCCATTTTTGGTATCATTCAGTTAGAATGCATTCTCTTTTTCTAAAGGGAGACATTATAATGAAAGATTAGTTAGATTGTTATAAGTATCCAACAGGAATCCCATTGCTATGAACTTTTCATAAGGCATGGGAAGATCTGGTAAGATAACAACCTGTTGCTTGATGCAGATGCTTGGGTAAGAGTTATTTCTCTTACACTAAAAAGAGAAGCTGGAAGTGTATCTATAGGAGGGCACTCTCAATAGGGGGAGAAATGTCCTCTATTTGGGACATAAAGAGGGTGGAGAATGATGTCTTGGAACATCATTCTTTTTTCACTACAGTTTAAATCTCCTCCTCCCTGATTCTTAGTGTAGGTCTCTTGGCTCTCACCTTGGGTCTATCCAATAACAAGATAGATTCTCATGCATCTATCTAATGGATCATGGGTGGTGACCTCTCCCAATCCATTCACTTCTCCTTCCTCTGGGCATACTACATATTTCATCCTATGATGGAATCAACATTCATGGTGTTAGCAGTAGTGAGAGGAAAAGGTATCCATATCAACTGGACAAGATGGATTGCTTGTCCATTATCAGCTTAAAAAAGGGGAAAATTCATTCACATCAGGTGGGAAAATTAGTTACCTAATCCACCTCAGTAGGAGTGATTAGAAGATTTTTTTCCTCTTGCCACTCATTTAGATAGCCTATGGGATGGTGAACTCCTCTCAAGTGAATCTAGGTGTCAATTTTAGAAGAAATGTAAAAGGTTGTTTGTAAAAGTTATAATATGGCAGATGTCACTCATCCATGAAAACTTTACTTGTAAACTTTTGTATAAAGGATTAAGTCATTGTATTGTAAAGGGGGGATAGTACAAGGAAAAAACTCTATGTAAATTGTCTTTTATTGGAAATACAACATTTTTTCTATATCAAATTTGTAATCTATAATATCTTTTCTTAAAATGGAATATATGAGTGAAAGCTTTTTTATTCACATTATCTCCATATGAATGTCTCTTGTTTCTTTAAATAAAATAGCTAAGGGTTATTTTATTTGTTGTATACATTTGATATATCAAACAATTATGTCTACTAGTCATTATTTAAGGAATAGAACAAATCTTTCATTGATAATTGTGGAGAATTTAGGATACAAAATGGATTACCAAGTAGAATGCTAAATTGTAGTCACATACATAGGTTTTGTTGCTATAAGGCAACAATAATTAAAACATCCACTAAGAAGTGTTGTTGTTGCAAAATTACACACACAGACAGGAATGACTCTATAAACCCCTTAAGGAACCAATCTTTGAGTTACAAGCCTCTCTATTTCACTCACTTTAAACTTAGAAAACCTAAAATACAAAATACTTTAACTCTATAAGTTATCAACTCCCATTCATATTGAATTATAAACTTGGACACAAGGAATGCAATGGTAAGAGCTTATTATCCCTTAAATCCTTATCACACCATATGAATTCTTAAATTTGCTACATGTTGTCTATGAATACCACATTTATTTAGAGCCAGTATGCCTTTGAAGGAAACCAAACTTGGATTTGTATAGCCTAAAGTGTAGGGGATAGTAATTCCATATCTCTCATTCATTAGCCAACCCTTCTAGAACCTTGAACATAGAAATTCACAACTTCTTAGAGATTGCAGTTTGCTGGTTGGGGAACCAATAGATTGGTGAGTCTACTAGGGATTCGGTAGTTGTCTTTTGGTTAGTGTCAAAGAGTTTGTTGTAGAAGACCATCTCAAATTACTGTATATCTTTCCAAAGTAAACCTACGTCTAAAAGTGTTAAATATCCCAGCCATTCTTTGATTAATTTTGTTATCTTATATCCTCCTATCATTCCCATTAGTGGGTGGTAACTTTGTTGTTCAAGGACTTGTTTTGTTCAAATATTTCACAATGGATGGGAGGAGATCACTATACCAGAATGATCCAAACAAGAATTTGGTGGGAGACATGAAGAAAAAGGAATAGTCTACTTGGAAAGCGAAAGACACAAGTAAGTCATCTAATTTCAATATTGATCGACTGAAAAATAATGTACGTTAGCCTGCAAAGGATAGATTAGTAGGCTATAGCAATGAGAAATCCACATTGAAAATCACTGGATCTTGAGAGGAAGAAATGTGGTATGGATTAAGACACAATGAGATATAGAAAGAGGGAGAAAGAAAGGAAATAGAAGCTAAACTCAATGTGGCTCTTATGGCTAGATCTACTCCCTTAGATTTGAATAAAGGGAGGAATGTGTCAGGTGAAGATCATGTGTTGTCTCCTTCCAAGGATAGTGACCTTTATTTGTATAAGGATTTGGCTTATGAAAATGATTATGAAGAGGGTGATGGCAAAGAACCTGAAGATGAAGAGCAGAAATTAGGCATCCTAAAGATCAAGGTATTCTTTGAGAGTTGGATACTCTTAAGGTAGAAGTAGCAAGGCTAGAAGTTGAAAAGGACTTAAATGATTTAAGAAGGAGAGTAGAGAATTTGAAAAACATTGATCATCTATATAACCCAAGGAGAACATATAGATATGCTAATTTTATGGGAGGTAACAACAAACAAGGTGGGAGAATCGGGGGACAAGCACCCTTAAGACCTCCACTAAATTTAGAAAGACATAGACAATTGAATTTTATAGCAATCCCTGGATATCCTAACCCAGTCCCTCTTGAAGTGAGATCCTGACTTATGAAATTCCAAGGACACAATGTTATATCTGGTGATGATCATTTGAGAGACTTCAACAATTTAACTGATAATTTTAAAATTGATGAGGATGTTCTAATGAAGTTATTTGTCCAATCCTTGGACGATGTAGCTAGGGAGTGGTATAAAATCTTGTTAGAAGCTAGCATTAACTCTTGGGTTGAGTTACAAATAGTATTTAGAGAGTATTACGGTGATAAGACTAATGCTAAATTTATTATAAATGAATTTACAAATATTGTTGAAGGTTCAAATGAATCTGTGTCTAATTTCAATACGAGGTTTACTAGGGTCATGGGAATAATACCCACCTATCTAAAACCAGATGAGCCCATGTGTCTTGTCCTTTACTATAATGCTTATGATGCAAATATGGGATACTTTTTGAGAGACAAGGATCCCCAAACCAAAGAAAGTAACCAAAGATCTTTTGGGAAAATTCATAAGAGAAGTGATGTTAAAATTCTACCTCATGAAAAAGGGTAGAGTAGTAAAGCTCCTGCACGAACTAATAAGCTAGATCAAGTGCATGCCTTGAAAGAACTGAGTTATATGAGGTGGTTAGAAATGAAAAGGGAATACCCAATGAAAATCCTAATTATGTTAAACAAGAAAGGATGCCACGATTATCTGACCATGCATATAATACCAATTGGCATAATGTAAGACCTATTCAACTAGGTTATAAAGGAAATATGAGTAGGGAGACACTTGACCTTTTGAAGAAATGGGTGCATAACATAGAATACACTCCTTGGTGTGTAGATTGCTAATTACCTCATTCCCCTTTACAATGGGCAATGGCATTGTCAGTAATTGATTCAGACGGGCCATGTGATGAGTACAACAATCTTGATGATCGTGAAAATAAAAATGTAAACATGGTGTCATCACAATGGCACTTGAGTAGTGATGAGTACTCATCCATAGAAGAAGGTGGTTTGGATTTAGATGTTGATGATAGGAGGCATGTGGAAAACTCATATCATCAACAAATCTTTTTAGATGATGACGAAGGAGAGTTTCATGTTTATAAAATTGAATCTAATATGTCTAAGTTCCAATTAAGGAGGTCATCAGATGAAAAGATTAGGTATCTCACTGTAGCCATTGTTTCTTAGGTAAAGAGAAATTATAATTTGAGAAATAAGAAGGTTCAAAATGAAGGCAGTATTGTGGGAAATGCAGGTAGCTTGTTCATTAAGGAGCAGCGGGAAGGATAGAGAATTTCTAGTCTTTCCAAAAGGGATACAAGAGATAAGGTGGAAACTCAAGCATCATCAAGCAAGGAGAAAATTAAGTATGATCTTGGAAGCAAGACACAAGATTTGAAAGGAAATAATCCTAATGGCAAGGAAGCTTATGTTACAAATAATACTATAGTTGAAGAGAAGAATGATGTTTTACAAGCTCCTTCTAATAGTACAAATAATGCTATAGACAACCCTTTACCAAAATATATCCCTCTAGATATGGCTTAGGTCTTTAGTTAGATAAAAGTTACTATGCCATTGTTAGAGATAATGAGAATAACTGAACATAAGGACATGACACTAGCACTTATTGATGAAGCATCACCCAATCATCAGAATCTAAGTCCAAACTCTAGTATGTAGAAAAGGAAAGAAAAAAGAGGTGAAGAATCACAGAGAAGTGAATATCAAAATACTAGAAATATATTTGGGAACTACATTGCACAAACTTCTTTCACAAGTGGACCCTTTTTATGTCACAATGGTTGTGAATAATAAATTGATAAAGAATTGTATGATTGATTCTAGGGCTTCCACAAACATCATGCCATTACAAGTAATGAACTAGCTAGGTCTACAAGTAACTAAGTCATATGGGAAATGCTTTGCAATGGATTCCAGGGAAGTCCCAGTCATTGGTGTTATGAAGGACATAGGATTTAAATTAGACTCTTTTCCAGAGAAGGATTCTAAGATGAATATAATTGTGGTAGACATTCCCCCTTAGTATGGGATGTTACTATCAAGGAAATGGATAGCTACTATGGGAGGGAGCATCCAAATGGATTCCTCTTATGCAATGATTCCCATGGACTGTAAAGAGGTAAGACTAGATAGGGAAAAGAGATCCCCCTCTATCATTGAAGATCATGATGACAATGAAGTACATATCTATTTTATTGATATTGATCTAGAAAACTTTAGGATAGAAGTAGATCATCCAGGACAAGTTGAAGACTACTAACACAAAACAAAACTTCTTGAGACACCTTTTAATGATACATGGCAGATGTCATTTGATGGAGCTTGCTTAAAGGAAGGATCGGGAGTAGGGATTGTCCTTACTTCATCGAATGGAGAAACTTTCAGGTATTATTTCAAATTGGGGTTTGAGTGTACAAATAATGTTGCAAAATATGAAGCCTTGCTGATAGGACTAAACTTGGCCATTAAGCACAAGATAAAGAACCTCAAAGCTTAGGGCGATTCCAAGCTTATTCTATCACAAGTTAGATCTAGGTATGCATCCAAAAACAAAAGGCTTAAACAATATAGAAATGTTGTATGGGATGTTATAGAATCTTTTAATGCCTTTTATATAGAATGGGTAGAAGAGAAAGAAACACAATAGCAAATCTCTTTGCTAATATAGCCACTAGATTATAAGATATATCATTAGCTGGGATATCCAAAATAAAGATGTTAACAAGACCGTCAGTGCCTGATAATATCCACCATTAGCAAGTGTTTGAAGATGATTATGATATTTTAAAATTCCTTAACTGCATTGATGAGTATCATAGTTAGGAAATTGATTTCCAACACTTTGTTGAAAATATTGATAGAAAAGAGACTATATTTGGCCAATAGGTTATCCAGTTAAAGACTAACAAGATTCCTAGGGGACTGGTTACCCTAGAAAGAGTTTTTGATGGAGCAGACAAAAGTATAGCTAGGCCTTCTATTACTTAAGAGAAGGATTTGGAGGAAATAAATGTGGGCATGGACTCCTCATCCAAAAAGGTATACATTGGAAGAAAGATGAGTCCAAAAGTAAGAACAATGCTCATTGCATTGTTAAAAAAGTATTATAGAGTCTTTGCTTGGTCATATGATTATTTGAAGGCATATAGAGAGGATCTATTCTAGCATGAGATCCCATTAAAGTCAAATGCAAATCCTTTTAGACAAAATCAAAGCCCATCAATCCCACATTAGCCCCCAATATGCAACAGGAGTTGACCAAGTTTAGGGATGGAGGGATCATTAAACCCATTAGAAATTCCACTTGGGTATCCAATTTAGTACCTATTAGAAAAAATAATGCTGATATCTGGTTATGTGTGGATTTCAAAAACCTAAATATATTATCCCTAAAGGACAACTATCCTTTTCCTAACATGGAAGCAATGTTGCAAAAGGTGACTGGATGTGAGCTCTTATCCATGATGGATGGATTTTTTGGTTACAATCAAGTCAAGGTCAAGGAATCTGATTGGGAGAAGACAACCTTCACTACTCCATGGGGAACTTATGTATGCATCAGGATGCCTTTTAGTTTGACCAATGCATGAGCTACTTTTCAGTGAGCAATGGATGTGGATTTTTTAGACCTCATTAATGTTATCATGGTTGTGTATCAGGATGATTTGATAGCCTTTTCAAAGAAAAAGGAAGAGCACTATGGTCATCTTGAGAAAATTTTCAAGAGGTGCTTGGAGTATGGGATTTCCATGAACCCAAAGAAGTGCATGTTTGGTGTTACTGAGAGGGACTTTGTTAGGACATATAGTGTCAAAGTATGAGGTTATAATTGACCCAAAGAGGGTTACTGCAATTGATAGAATTCCTCAGCCCAAGAGTGCCAACGGTATTCAATCCTTCTTTAGGTAGATTAATTTTGTTAGATGATTTGTGCCCAACGTTTCTAAGAAAACAAAGGCCATATCTAAGATGTTGAATAAAGGGCAAAGTGTGAAGTGGGAAGGTGAGCCAACTAGACCATTTCAAGATATCAAAGAGGAAATTAAGCAGGCCCTAGTGCTTGCTTCACCTAACTTGTCAAAGCCATCCCAATTGTTCTCCTTTGCTTCTTTTTATACTATTGTTGTTGTATTGCTACAAAAGAACCAAGATGGGTTTGAGCAACCAATTTATTTCTTTAGTCAATTACTCTAGGTTGTTGAATTCAAATATGATGTCATGGGGAAATAAGCTTATCACTTAGTCAAGGAAATAAAAAATTTCATACCTTACTTGGTAGGTGTTGAAGTTGTAGCTTAGGTGCCACATGCGGCTATCAAGGACATTTTTACTCAACAAGAAGTGACAAGTAGAAGACAAAAATGGATTAACAAGATCTAGGAGTTTAATATTGATATTCAAACTACCAAGTTAGTGAGAGGACAAGGTTTGGCTAAATTAATGACATAATCCAACTTGGAAGCTGCCTGGGTGAATCACTTAGAGACAAAGGAGAATGAAGAGATTTGTGCATTAGAGAATTCACCTCTGTATAAAGATATACTGCAATACTTGAACCAGATGAGTTTCCCTAAAAAAATGATAGAAAGCCAAAAAAAGGACTTTGATGTTGCATGCTATAAAATATGTTCTAGTTGGCAAAAAATTATTTTGGAAGAACGAAGATGGTGTCCTTTTAAAATGCTTGGATAAAGAGAAGTCTAAAAGGGTGTTATAGGAAATGCATAGTGGGAATTGTGGTGGCTATTTATGGCCTGAACCATAGCCAACCGAATCTTGCATGTAGGATATTGGTGGCCTTCTCTCTTCTAGGATACACATAAGATAGTGAGGAAATGTGATGCATGTCAGAGGTTCTCAGGGAAGTTGAAAGGGTCTAGAGCCCTACCATTAAGACCATTAACAGTAGAATCTCCATTCCAACAATGGGTATAGACTTCATTGGTGAAATTTTTGAGAAGTCAAGTGGTGGATTCAAATGGCTACTGGTAGCCACTAACTACTTTACAAAATGGATTGAGGCAATTCCAACTACAAAGGCTACTAGTAAAGTTGTGATTGACTTTATATTAGATCATATCATCACAAGGTCTGGAGTCAATAACAAAATAATTGTAGTGTGTTTTTACACACTCCATTTTGTTTTATTTCTTGGCTAGGAGACATGTTTCTTCAATTTTGTATTGAGTAGAACTAGTTTGAATCTCCCTGAGCAACCATGATCTTTGTTCATCTTTTATCGGTCTTCGATTCAATCATCGACGAGCTGTCAAATTTTGAGAGTAGTCTACCACATGAAATCATTTCACTTCACTTCAGGTGCTAAGTGTTGAGATTTCATAGTTTCTAGTTTGTGCTAGTTCTTGTCAAAACACAATGATGTTGGTGTGAATAGGGTTATCACCTAACCGGTTTACCCTTGTGTGGATAATTTACATTATTTAACTATTTACTAGTTAAATAATATTCACACATCACACATAATTCACACATGCTAAGTTTACTTAGTGAGTCTTCTAGGTGTTGCTAGTTGAGTCTAGTTGTGTGTTGATTTGTTGATAGTTGGAGTGAGTTGTCTTATCCTCCACATGTGCAATTAGTTATCATCCTCTAATTGTCACATGTTGTAGGAATATCTCCACTTTCTACTCCACCTTTCACTCCACCTTTCTATCTCTCACCTTGCCTTCATAAGCAAGCAAGGCTTTCTTCATGTATTGTAATCTCTTGTAATCTTTTGCATTCAATTATAGAATAACATTATTCTCTCATTTGATCTCTCTTATGCTTTCATGAAGTCCTAGATCCTGGGTGGCGTATCCCCGGTGGACGTTAAAAGTTCCTGGCCATCGGTGTGCATACAGTCCACTGACTAGAGCACCTGTCAACTGGTTTCTACGCCTTAAAACATGGTTCCAGCTTAAACTGGAGGTCTCCATCATTATCAACAGTTTAAAGTGAAAACCACGATTTCCCGCCCACAATTAGCAGTTTCAACAATCACTTCGGCAGTTTTGACCTTTGCAATGACGGTTTACCATTCTTCAAAGGGGGTTTCTACTACTTGAAAGAGATTTTCTGACAATTGTTTTGCTTTTTGGGAGGGGGTATTTTTTCCAACGAAACAGAATATTCCATCAGGGGACATCAGCGCTAGGGGGGCATTTTTGCCCCTCAAAGCCCTAAACAAGGGCTTTTTTTCTGTTTTGCATAACTTTTGCCCATGGAGACAAAATCAAGCAAACGAGATATTATTGGAAAGCTAACAAAGAGCACCTTGCAGTGGCATTAGTAGCTTTCTTAAATTTTTTTGCAAGTGCCAGAAATCATAGTTTGAAGACAGATCATCTTTTTCACTATCGAGTTCACAACTTTCTGCCACGATCTCTGATTTTCACAATTTTTGTGGCATCGAAAAGGTATTTAGGAGCTCTTCAAATCCATCCTTGCACTTTTCCTAGATTCAGCTCTAGGTTCATTTTATTTCATTTGTCAATTTTTTGGCTTTTGAGTGATAACTTGGGCATTTTGACACTTGAGGAAGTGAAACTTGTTTTGAAGGGATCTATTTGCTGTGGCAAATCAATGTGAGTGATTGTAATCTTCTTTGTATCTCAGTTTTAAGAGATTTTGATGCTTTCCCAATTTTGGTCCCTTGAGGACAATTGTAAATTGCACTAAGTATAAAGTGCCACAACCATTCTTTTTTTGGGGGGGTGATCTTTTTGATTGAGTAACATGGGGGTTGTACTTGTGTTCTTTTTTGTACTCTTGCATCATGGATCCAAACAAACTTCCTCTACTCACACCATATAACTATAATGAGTGGAAAAATAAAATGGAGATTCATTTAAGAAGTTTGAAAATTCATAGAGTAACAATGGGTACAGAAATTGAACCAACATCAACTGCAGAAAAGGGAAAGTGGTACAATAAATGTGATCAAGCCTATAGAACACTATGCTTGTCTATCTCTCCTTATCTTCTTTTTCATATTGAATCTTGTACTACACCTAATGAAGTGTGGAATACCTTAGAGAATCTCTTTGGTAAACAAGATACTATGAGAGGTTTCAAATTGGAGAATGAACTAATTGGTTTGAATCTAACCAACTTTGCAAGCATCCAAGACTTCTTCACAAAACTAAAATCACTTAGATTGCAGCTCAAACAATGTAGAATTGATAAAGAGGACACTCAATTGATTCTTTCAATCCTTGCCAAGCATGGTCCTGACTATTCAGTTTTTGTTTCTACCTTTTATGCTACAATGGATGAACTTGGGATAGCTTTCACAATGCCTTAACTTGATGAGTTTGCTACATCACTCACAAGGGAGAAAGGTAAGTTAGTACACATGGGCACATTGAAGTCTCCTAGACCTCAAGCACTTCTTGCTGATCAAGGTACAAAGGAACAAAAGGCTTCAACTAGCAAAGGCATGAAATAGAAAAATAAGGATCTCAAGAAAAATGAGCAAGCAAAAGAGTCAACCAAATCACCTAAGTCCTCATCCTCTCCCAATGAGGAATCATCTAAGAAGGAGAGCACAAAGTGTGCATATTGCAAGAAACTAGGACATGATGAGCATAAGTGTTCTGAGAAGAAAATTGATGAGTTGACTCACATTATTCAGAAGCACAATATCCAAATGCCATCATCATCACCTAGTCCATCCTCTTCTTTGACGCCATCATCATCTACACATACAGGGATAGCAGGCATTGCAAATGGGACAAACAAAGGAAAAGGACAAGCACTCTTTGCTTCTACAAGTCTTTAGTCAGAGAGATGGCTTCTTCATTAAGGAGCTTCTCATCATATGGCATCTTCATAGGGGATGTTCTCTTCATTTGAGTCATGTACTTTGTGTTGCAAGTATGGGCCTAACCGATGTTGTCATTGATGTGAACATACTCCTGTTGCATTGATGATAAGGATTGGATGAGTTGTGTGCTGAGGATATTGAGAAAATTAGTCCTAATCAAGAACAGAGAAGAACAGTGAAGACAGTGAGGTAAAGATCCCAACTAAGATGAAGATCAGAGGATATGCTTCAAAGAGTTTATAGATATGTGTCTTAAGATGATCCAGTAAAGATTTAAGAGGTTTGTATGAAGATCTAAAGAAGTTATGGCCACTTAAGTAAAACCGGTCCTGGCAGGTGTTCAAAGGTGACAGAGTGACACAGATAGGTCCGGTGAGATCAGAAAATGCAATATCTTGTTCTGCGGATTTGATGGAGTGTTTATGAAGTCAATTTAAATTGACAATCCAATTGGTTCATGGTCTAAAGGTCTGCAAGCATCTATTTCAATATGACAGTGATGATAGACTGTGTTCTTAAGGTTTCAGATGAAGGAGAGAATGATTTCAGTAAGTAGAAGTATTTTGGATGTTCCTAGTGATTCAGGCAAGCTTGTGGAGGTCTTTGGATTGTGTCCAGTTCGTGTTGGTGGTTTGCATTGAAGATTGAGCTTGTAATTGAAGAATTACTTCCGGATGATGATATTCTTCACAAGTAAGGATGACTGGATGAGTTACACATCCTGTGCAGGATCTTGAAGATGTTCTGTGAAGAATGGCGTGTTCCTAAAGGAAGATTGAAGTCTCTGATCTGTGTGGCCGACAGTGTGTTGATCCGTGTGAAGTCTTTTGTAATTAGTCATGTTGTATTTTTGTATTTGCTCTGTAATGTATGCTGACTTGAATGATTATCCCTAAAGTCGATGTCTTGTATAAATAAGGAGTTGTAAAGTCATTTCAAAAGCATCTTGTTGAGATGAGTGTGTGGTAGAGAGGAGGAGAGTGAAAAACAGAGAATAAGTATTGGGCTTAAATGGAGCTGACTCAAGCATGGTGAAGATGCTATCCTTCAGTTCAAGTATGTAATACTTATTATTCTGTAGACGGTGTGTCTTCTGTAGGTAGTGGGCCTCTTGCGACCAGTGTGCTTAGGCAGTGAGCCCTAATTGGCATGTACCATTTTGTTCTTTCTATTCTTTTAACAGAGAATACAATCTTGGGTTAATCACCCCGTGGTTTTTCCTTTATCAAGGTTTTCCACATCAAAATCATGGTGTCATACGTGTTAATGTGTTTCTGCTCTTAAATTATTGCATTATGTTTCCATGATTGATTTATTATTATGCTGCTGAATTAAGAAAAGGATTTAAGTGATTAATTGGAAGAAAGTTTTGGACAACTGATTCACCCCCCCTCTCAGTTGTCAATCCTAAATCAAACAATTGGTATCAGAGCTAAGTTCCTCTAAAAGAGCTTAACCGCTTGAGGAGATCCAGGATGTCGTCCTATAAGAAGGATAGTCCAAGGTTTGACGGAACCAATTTCACTCTTTGGAAAAGTCGCATGGAATGTCACTTGCAATGTATGGGAATGCAGTATTGGATCATGGCTTCAAAGAGGTATGATCCTCCACAGAATGGTCCACATACCGTAGATGAAATCAGAGATGCTGAAAACAATTTGCAGACTAAAGAAGCTCTTCTAAGTGCCTTATCTAATTCAGAGCTGACAAATGTTATTGATCTAGAAACTGTATATGAGATTTGGGAAAAACTGGAACTTCTGCATGAAGGAGACAAGTATGTTAAATGTGCCAAGCTACAAAGTCTGAAAGGAAAATTCAAAAACCTGAAAATGATAGAAGATGAAAATATCACTACATTTATGCCAAGAGTAAATGAGCTTGTTTGTGGCATTAGATGTGTTGGTGGAATCTTGGGTGAAGATGAGATTGTCGGTAAAGTTCTCAGATCCCTTCCTGATTCTTACAAATATAAGGTTGTTGCTATTGAAGAATTCAGATCCTTTTTAGGTATCACAAGAGATCAATTGGTTGGTAAACTAGCTACATTTGAATTGACTGAGTTTGGAGATGCCCCCCCAAGACTGAATCTGCATTCAAAGCTAGTGCCTCTATAAAAGGAAATCAAAAGTTTGATCTGGGAGAGAACTCTTCAAAGAAACTATCATGGTATGAAAAAGTAAGAAAAGACCTGGAAGAAGATGAAGCAGAAGCTGCTCAACTTGAAGCCCTTATTGTAAAATGACTGCCAAGAGGATTAGGTAAGTATGAGGGCAAATTGTCTTTTAAATGTTTTAACTGCAATAAGATTGGTCATTTCGCCTCAAGGTATCCGAAAAGACTTTCAAGGCCAAATCCTAATAAATCAAGGTTCCAAAAGAAATGTTACTATGTTCATGAAGATGATGATGATGAAGGAGTAACAGATGATGAATCGGAGACAGGAAACAAATCTGGAAGTGACTGGGTGTTTATTGCCCTCAAGGAAGAAGATCTAATGCCCTCTGAATCTATCAATCATAAAATTGTAGAAAGAGCTCTGGCTGCCCAAGTTGAAGAAAAGGATGATTGGGTCATTAACAGTGGATGCTCTCACCATATGATAGGTGACAAAAATAAATTCATAGATTTGGAAAGGTATGAAGGAGGAGTGTTAAAATTTGGTGATAATTCTGCTGGCAGAATCAGAGGTAGAGGAACTATTTCTTTTGATGGATAGAACAAAACTAGTAATGTACTGTATGTTGAAGGCCTGAAACACAATCTTCTCAGTGTTGGGTAGTTGGTGGACAAAGGCTATGATCTCTGATTCAAAAATGGAAAATGCAAGATCTTTGAAAGTTCTAGAATAGAGATTGCATCTGATACTCAAACTAAAGGTAATATCTCCCACTTGGTTGGTACTGGTAAAAGTTGCTTATTTATTCAAATTGATCAGAGTTGGTTGTGGCATAGGAGAATGTGTCATGTGAATTTTGAAAATATCATTAAGTTAAGAAACACTCAGGCTGTAAGAGATCTTCCAAGACTGGTGAAACCTACTAATAGTTTGTGCAAAGAATGTCAATTGGGTAAGCAAAGCAGAGTCACATTCAAAAGTAAAGAACAGTCTTCTACTAGATTATTGGACTTAGTTCATACTGATCTATGTGGTCCGACAAGAATCAGGAGTGTGCAAGGTGATAGATACTTCATGTTATTAATTGATGATCACTCCTAGATGATGTGGGTAACTTTTTTGAAAGAGAAATCTGAGGCCCTTGAGAAATTCAAAATATTCAAGGCTATGGTAGAAAATGAAACCGGATTGAACATAAAATGTCTAAGGTCTGACAGAGGTGGAGAATTCACATCTGGTGAGTTCATTGAATTCTAAGAGAAACATGGGATAAAAAGACAGTTGTCTGCTCCAAGGACACCACAGCAGAATGGAGTAGTGGAGAGAAAGAACTAGACCATCCAGGAGGCATCTAGAACCATGATGATGGAAGCAAATGTTCCTCAGATCTACTGGAGAGAAGATGTAAGCACTGCAGTCTACACTCTTAATCGAGTTCAAATCAGAAACAATACTGGTAAGACTCCTTATGAACTCTGGTTTGGCATCACTCCCACCATGAAGTATTTCAGAGTCTTTGGTAGCAAATGTTACATTAAAAGAGATGAAGATCTAGGCAAATTTGATGCTAGAAGTGATGAAGGAATATTCTTGGGTTATTCTACTCAAAGCAAAGCATACTGGTGTTATAACAAGAGATTGAGAAAGATTATAGAAAGTACAAATGTGAGGGTTGATGAAGGTATTGAAAAATCCTCAAGGTTTTATGAATATGATGAAGATGATCAGAATGATGTTTTGATCCAAGGAGTCCAAGCCCCTTCTGATAGTTAGATTCAAAATGATCCAGTGAATCAAGAAGAAGAGATAAGTTTGAATGAACCTATGCAAGAAATAGATGTGCAAGTAAGTCCCAAAATTCCCAGGTATGTAAAACTGAATCACTCTGAAGACCAGATCATAGGTGATAAAAGCAAAGGTGTTCAAACAAGAAGAAGAATTGCTCAAGATTCAGAAGAGTATTGTCTGATTTCAAAGATTGAACCTAAGACAGTGAATGAAGCATGCAATGATGAAAACTGGACTAAAGCAATGAAGGAAGAGCTAATGCAAATTGAGAAAAATCACACTTGGGATCTTGTTCCCAAACCTAAAAACAAGAATGTGATTGGAACCAAATGGGTCTTCCGGAATAAACTGATTGAAGATGGTGAAGTAGTCAGAAACAAAGCCAGATTAGTTTGCAAGGGTTACTCCCAAGTAGAAGGAGTTGATTTTGAAGAAACTTTTGCTCTAGTGGCAGGAATTGAAGCAGTCAGATTATTTCTTGCTTTTGTTGCCTTCAAGGACTTCAAAGTATATCAGATGGATGTCAAGTCTGCCTTCCTGAATGGTGACTTGGAAGAAGAAGTTTACATTGAGAAACTGGATGGATTTCAATTGTCTGATCATGGTGATATGGTCTGCAAGTTGAAGAAAGCACTTTATGGACTCAAGAAAGCCCCGAGAGCTTGGTATGAAAGATTGGATAAGCATCTTTTGAAGATTGGTTTCAACAAAGGTATTGCTGACAGTAATTTGTACTTCAAAATTGATTATGAAAATATCTTGATTGTTGAAGTGTTTGTTGATGATATCATTTTTGGAGGAAGAGATAGTATGTGCAAAACTTTTGCAAATCAAATGAAAAGTGAATTTGAGATGTCCATGTTTGGGGAAATAAATTTCTTTTTGGGTCTGCAAATCACTCAAACAAAGAAAGGAATCTTCATTTCTCAAACTAAATATGTGAAAGAATTGTTGAAGAAATTTGGGATGGAAGACTCAAAACCCATGAGTACTCCCATGGCAACCGGATGTAAATTGAGTAAAGATGATGACTCTCCTAAGGCTGATCAGAAAAAGTACAGGTCAATGATTGGAGGATTATTTTTTCTCACTGAAACTAGACCTGACATTATGAATGTTGTTGGTCTTGTTGCTAGATTCCAAGCTGATCCTAGAGAATCTCATGTCATGGTAATCAAGAGGATTTTTAGATATCTAAAAGGGATAGTTGAGTATGGTTTGTGGTATCCTAGAGATCATGATTTCTCTCTTCATGCATATATAGATGTGGATTGGGCAGGAGATGTGGATGACCGGAAGAGTACCAGTGGTGAAGCATTCTTTTTGGGGAAGAGATTGGTTTCTTGGTTGAGCAAGAAACAAGAGGCAATATCTTTGTCCATTGCAGAAGTAGAATATATTGCAGCAGTAGGTAGTTGCACTCAAGTATTGTGGATGAAGCAAATGCTAAGAGATATCAGAGTGGAGTATGAGAAGCCTACCACAATATTCTGTGATAATTCAAGTGCAATAAACATATCAAAAAATCCGGTGTTGCATTCAAAGACCAAACATATATCCATCAAGTTTCACTTTTTGAGAGAGCAAGTGAACAAGAATGCAGTCAGATTGGAGTTTGTGCCTTCCAAGGATCAGATTGTAGATATTTTTACTAAACCTCTACCTAAGGACTCTTTTGAGTATCTCAAGGAGAAGTTAGGGGTTATTACCCCTCCGGTTCTGAATTAAGGTGCACTGATGTGCATCAGTCTGGTGGATCTCAGGGTCATATCTTGTGATCCGGATTGATGATGGGAAGCTGCTATTTAGGGGAAGCAGCTGGTATGATGCAAGTATGTGCCCTTTGCCATTGATGTCAAAGGGGGACAGAAGACATGTGAAAAACAAATGGTTGCTGATCAAAGGGGGCGCAGTAAAGGAAGAGAAGAAATGTGAATGGTTGTTGTTGGTAGGGGGAGTTGTGTCAGTGAGGAAAAGTTCTTGTCTTGATGGTTAAAACAATTTTTCACATCATATATTGCCATCAATGACAAAGGGGGAGATTGTTGCAAGTATGGGCCTAACCAGTGTTGTCATTGATGTCAACATACTCCTGTTGCATTGATGATAAGGATTGGATGAGATGTGTGCTGAGGATATTGAGAAAATTAATCCTAATCAGGAACAAAGAAGAATAATGAGGTAAAAATCCTAGCTAAGATGAAGATCAGAGGATGCGCTTCAAAGGGTTTACATATATGTGTCTTAAGATGATCCAATAAAGATTTCAGAGGTCCGCATGAAGATCTAAAGAAGTTATGGCCACTTAAGTAAAACCAGTCCTAGCAGGTGTTTAGAGGTGACAGAGTGACACATATTGGTCCAATGAGATATAGAAATGCGATATCTTGTTCTGCAGATTTGATGGAGTGTTGATGAAGTCAATTTAAATTGACAATCCAATTGGTTCGTGGTCTGACGGTCCGCAAGCATCTATTTCAATATGACAGTGATGACAGACTATGTTCTTAAGGTTCTAGATGAAGGAGAGAATGATTTCAGTAAGCAGAAGTATTTTGGATGTTCTTGGTGATTCAGGCAAGCTTGTGGAGTTTGGATTGTGTCCAGTTCATGTTGGTGGTCTGCATTGAAGATTGAGCTCGTAATTGAAGAATTACTTCCGGATGATGATGTTCTTCCCAAGTAAGGCTGATTGGATGAGTTACACATCCTATGGAGGATCTTGAAGATGTTCTGTGAAGAATGACATGTTCCTAAAGGAAGATTGAAGTCTCCGGTCTGTGTGGCCGACAATGTGTTGATCCGTGTGAAGTCTTTTGTAATTAGTCATGTTGTATTTTTGTATTTGCTCTGTAATGTATGCCGACTTGGATGATTATCCCTAAAGTCAATGTCTTTTATAAATAAGGAGTTGTAAAGTCATTTCAAAAGCATCTTGTTGAGATGAGTGCGTGTTAGAGAGGAGGAGAGAGAAAAGCAGAGCAGAAGTATTGGGCTTAAATGGAACTAACTCAAGCATGGTGAAGATGCTATCCTTCTGTTCAAGTATGTAATACTTATTATTCTGTAGACAATGTGTCTCCTGTAGGAAGTGGTCCTCTTGTGACCAGTGCGCTCAGGCAGTCAGCCCTAATTGGCATGTGCCATTTTGTTCTTTCTATTCTTTTAACAGAGAATACAATCTTGGATTAATCACCTCGCAGTTTTTCCTTTAACTAGGTTTTCCATGTCAAAATCATGGTGTCATACGTGTTAATGTGTTTCTACTCTTAAATTATTGCATTATGTTTCCATGATTGATTTATTATTATGTTGCTGAATTAAGAAAAGGATTTAAGTGATTAATTGGAAGAAAGTTTTGGACAACTGATTCACCCCCCTCTTAGTTGTCAATCCTAAATCTAAAACTTTGCCACCTATTTTGATGGGTAACAATACATACATGCATGCAATTGGTAAAGGAACCATTGATGTTGGTGAGGGTACTTTCAACAATGTGTTGTGTGTACCTTCCTTGTCAACAAATCTCCTTTCCATCTACCAGATTACTCATTGTGGTGCAGGGAAGACAGTTGAGTTCACTCCTAATTTTGTGATCATTTAGGACTTGGAGAGCAGAGATATCATTGCTATTGGGATGGCTGATCATGCATCTCTCTTGTATACTTTCTCCCATTTTGCTTCTTCTGATGATGTAGATTCATTGATTGATATTCACACCCATTCATCAAGTGTGAATCATGTTTCTGAGGAAAAGTTTGGTCACTTGATCCTTGGTGTTCTTTCATCAACTTTGGTTCATGAGACTAGTGCTGAGCTTCCATCACCTCAACCTCCTGCTTCTTTAGTGATCGACATTGATATGGTTTCATCTACTTCAGTTGAGCAGGATCATTCTAGTCTTTCATACACAACTTTGTGGGATACTTTCTTGGCAGGTATCTCAGACTTGTTTTGTGAGTCTTATATTGTAGATTTGGAAGAGACACTTGAGGGCATGTCTCTCCTCTTTGATGACAGTTACAGCACAACTGTTATCCCATCTACTTCATCTTTGGAGGTTGTTCTCCATGAGTCTACCCAGGATTTTGGATTGGTCACACCTCATTGCACTGTGCCATTCCTTGATTCTGACATGTGGACACTTCAACAGTTTTCAGAGACACACATCATGAGACTTCTTCCTTCATACCTTGAGATGGAGTTTCTTCTACATCAGCCTTTGGACTTGTTTCTTCCTAAGGGGAGAAATGTTGTTTGCAGGTACAGGACACTTTCCGACATTCACCTTCAACAATTCACCATCGGCACAGGAGCTACTTCATTGTGGGGGGGACCTATAGTCTCACACTTTCTCTCCAATGGGGGGTATTTGATTGTATATATGTGATAGAAGTTGTCCTGGGGGGGTCATGTTGAGTCCTCCTACTATCACTTCTTTCACTTTTATTTGTTTCATTCATTCTCACTTTTGGAGAGGAGTTTTGTCCCATGAGGTTTTCTCCTTTTCTCCACTTGAGATTTGTTGTACATGGGTACCTAACATGGCCTAGTAGGCGGGACCCATCCATCATTCCATCTTGCTTTAGTCAGCTACTCCCTAAGTTGTACTTAAGGGGGAGTGTTGGTGTGAACAGGGTTATCACCTAACCGGTTTACCCTTATGTGGATAATTTACATTATTTAACTATTTACTAGGTAAATAATATTCACACATCACACATAATTTATACATGTTAAGTTGACTTAGTGAGTCTTCTAGGTGTTTCTAGTTGAGTCTAGTTGTGTGTCGAGTTGTTGATAGTTGGAGTGAGTTGCCTTATCCTCCACATGTACAATTAGTTATCATCCTCTAATTATCACATGTAGGAATATCTCCACTTTCCACTCCACCTTTCTAGCTCTCACCTTGCCTTCATAAGCAAGGCTTTCTTCATGTATTGTAATCTCTTGTAATCTTGTAATCTTTTACATTCAATGATAGAATAACATTATTCTCTCATCTGATCTCTCTTGTGCTTTCATAAAGTCTTAGATCTTGGGTGGCTCCAATCATAACCAACTCTAACAAATGATATACTGAGAGGGTGGTGAATTAGTATATACCAAAAATTTATTCCAAATTAACTTTATCAACCAAATCTTCTTACTTCCTTAAACAAATGATAAAGCAAATTAAGAAAATCAAAGCACAACACATGAGCACACATCCACAACACCAGATTTATATGGAAAACCCTAGAAGGGAAAAACCAGGGTGAGCAAGCTGCTTGGATCGACTATCCAAATCTAGCCTCACAAATATTATTTATGGGCTACAACCTAAAGGAAGTTGAAACTCCCTAAAATACAATACTACAACACTTACAAAATGAGGCTATAACCTTTGAACATCACCCTCAATTGATCTCACTAATTAGACACCTCCGCAACATCCACACACTTCTCTCTGACTCAAATCTTCACTTCCTTTGCACAACAAACACTACTGCCTTCAACCCATCTTCACATACACACTCACTTACTTTCACACTCACTCACATAACCTCACACCCTCTCACTCAATCACACAATCCACAACAAATAAATTCTTTTATTTATATCCTTTGCAAGCATAAAAAACTTTCTCCTTCATTGGCCAAGATGAAACATGTAAACATGAAACATGCAACAGCCACAACAAGTCAACTCCAAAAAATGTAGAAATCCAATGTGGTTCAAGCCAAGTGCTAACCAATATATATTCTTCATTAACACATTCCTCTATGCTGTCGCACACATCCAAGCATCTGGCGGGATCATCAAAACACATCAAGTTGGCCCAACAAACACTTATCCTTCCACAAAATAGCTCCAGACCTAAAGTGGTACCGGAGAGACCAATTAGCACCATGCATATTACTTCACAAGAAACATAATACTTGCACAAACCTTCTCAACCATTCCTTCCTCTGAAATATATGTTTTCTTTCTAGCACAAATAAATAGATTCTGAACCTGGCATCACTTATAAACACTGAATACACAGTCTTGAGATAGAGCATTGAAATACAGACTTGTGGTGCACTTCAGCACCTAAATCCTAAAACTAGAAACATATAGACCATCTGAACACATGCTCCAAACATTAACACCTGATGATGTAAATCGGTGAAATGCAGTGGCTTTTGCTATCTCCTCTAGACAACCCTAATAAGCAACATGATATATCTTTGTTCTGCTGACTTTGGAGGGCCTCTGTGGTACAACTTATCATCTAAAACTTGAATATATCAATCTTCTCATTTGTATTTGACCAACCTTTAAACCACAAGATCACAACTTCAACCGTGGAGAAATGCAGAGCATTTCTTTGACCTCTCTGACTACACCATCACAAGAACACTATCTCCACTAGCTCTAGAATCTTCTGTGGTGACTTTCAAGCTTTGAAATTAGGAACATGCAATCTCCACACTTGTATTTGACTAAATTCCAAACCGCAAGGCCATACCTTCAAATGTGGAGGAATGTGGAGCATTCTCCCAAGCTTTTTCAGTGCAACTTCCAGTGCCTTAGACTTCCTGAATCTTTCTTTTAAGATTTAAGTAATTCTTTTCATCAAGAAACAATGAATGCAACATTCACCATACCAGAGACTTCATTCACAACTTCATACAACAACAATCACAAATCTTTTCATCAAAATAAGAATATTCATGTTAGGACAACCTTTGTCAATAAACAAGAATCTTCATGTTAGCACAACCTTTGTCAATGAACTTCTAAAGATAGGGTGCAACTTTGTACATATGATATTGATCCAATCAATATGGATAACACATGACTTCCAACACTTTACCCTTTACTTCACAACTCCTTTGATCAATCTATCCTTTGTCTTCTTCACTGCATATACTCATCACTTTGCTTCTCCGTCTCACAACCATCTGCAACAATCTCCCTTTAGTTACTACTATCTTTTGGCATCTCTGAACATCACTGATCATCACTTCCAACCTTCCTCAACACAACACTATTGACATCAATGACAACACATTTGCAACAATCTCCCCCTTTGGCATTGATGGCAACACTTAACCTGATATGCAAATTTCTCCCCCTTTGACATCAAGGACAAAGGGCTAGTGGTATTCCTCTGAACCGGTCTTCCTTTAGCTCCCTCTGATTGATCAATCCTTGTCATCCTTCACAACCTCTTTCTTACCTACTCCCCCTGAGAGGTAGCCTCCAACAATCTAGGGATAAATATATGTCTTGAACTTCTCCCCCTGGATAGATGCACCATCTATGTATCTAGTTAGAAGGAGGGGCAATAACCCCTAGCTTCTATTTGAGATACTCAAATGTATCCTTAGAAAGTGCCTTTATGAAGATGTTTGCAACTTGATCCTTTATAGGCACATACTCCAATCTGACCTCTTGATTTACAACCTTCTCTCTCAAAAAGTGATAGCTGATAGATATGTGCTTAGTTCTAGAATGCATCACTGGATTCTTTGAAATATTGATAGCACTTATATTGCCACAAAGAATAGGAATGGGCTCATCATATACTACCTTGATATCCTTTAATGTTTGCTTCATCCACAACACTTGAGTGCATCAGGCTACTGCAACTATATTCTCTGCTTCTTCTATTGATAAGGACACTGAATTATGCTTCTTACTAATCCATGAGACCAACCTGTCTCCCAAAAAGAAAGCTCCTTCATTGGTACTTCTTCTATCATCAACACTACCAGCCCAATCTACATTAATATAATCACTCAGGGAAAGGTCATCACCCTTTTGATACCACAACCCATGTTCCGGAGTGCTCCTCAAATATCTGAATATTCTCTTGACTTCCTTCACATGTGTTTCTTCAGGATCATCTCGAAACCTTGCAACCAAACACATAGCTTGTATAATGGTAGGCCTTGATGTTGTTAGGTATAGTAGGCCCCCAATCGTAGACCTATACAGAGTCTGATCAGCTTTAGGTGACTCATCATCTTTACTGAAATGGAAACCAATTACCATAGGTGGTGCAGTCACGGTTAGAGGGTTCATAGAATAAACTGTCCAGGTCGTGCAACAAGAGAAAACACAATGGAAACAACTCAAATATAGAATGCAAAGAATGATTCAAATGCTTAATATATCATATATGCAGAATACTTATATGACGACAACATGCGGGCTACAAATTAGGGCTCATAGGCCTGATTCTCCAGTTACAACAGATATGGCTTTAAAGAACAAAACATCTAATCAAAGCTATCTAAATCACATCATAGAACTACTAACTTATTAATACATCCTAGAGATCTATTTATATCATCTCCAAGCTCAAGAGATCCTCCGTGTCGGCCAAGGAAGGTTACAAACTCCAATGAAGAGTTGTAATGTGTAGAAACAAATAGGTCAGCCTTAAACAGTTGGTACTCCTCTGCAAGTGAATGAAACAAGGTGCAGACCTCAAGGAAGGTCTATCTAATCATTATATGCCATGTGATATTCTTCATTTAGCTCCACAAGTCACAGAAATGCTCCAAAAATCTTCTCCTTCAGCTGACTGTCTGAATGCTCTGTTATGTGAAAACAAGTGATCTTATGATAGTGATAACTTTCAGCAGACAAGTCCAAATGACCAAAATTTTGAATATGATGTAGCTGATGATGTCTAGATGCTAGGTCCTGCTCCATGGGCTTTGAAATGCAAATGTGGCAAAATGCGGTACAAAATGCTGAAATTGCCATTGACTAAACTGAACTGGAAAATGAAAGAAAACAAAAAGGAATGCAAATGTTTTTGGTTGATGCAAGATTGTTCTGACACTTGGGATGCTCCTGCATTAGACACCTAGGGTTGTTGAAAAAGTGAGTCCCTCACTTTGCTGGGGCTAGAGGAAAACCAAGACGGTCCACCTCAACCTAAGAAATCCAAGATGAATCTTCTTCTGGTCTGCCTTTCCACTTAACCAAATATTCTTTGTATTGCTTTCCTCTGGTCCTGCATCCAATTCTACTATCCAAGATGTCTTCTATCTGCTTTAGTTGTTGCTGTGGTAACTACCTTTTCAAATTATCCTCAATGTTGTCACCGGATTCTCCTTCATGATATTGATATAGGTCTGTAATGTTGAATATAAGTGTTATACCCAATGTCTCCGATAGCTCCACTTCATATGCATTTCTTGAATCAAATTTCCTGAGTATCTTACATGGTCCAAACTTCTTCATCTTCAACTTGTTATATGTCCCTACTAAAAATCTCTCTTTTCTCAGATATACCATGACTTCATCTCCAACTAAAAATTCTTTGTCTCCTCTTCTCATTTTCTTTCTCCTTATACTTACTATTCATCTCATCCAAATGCTTCTTGACTTGATTATGTACTGTCTCCATGTATCTAGTAAATTCTTCTGCTTCTACACTTCTCTTATTCTCCATATTGATATCTCTTAATTTTGCAACTCCTTTAGGGTTTACTCCAGTTACAGTCTCAAAAGGTGTCTTCCCTATACTCCTATTCACTGAATTATTGTATGCAAACTCTGCTTGTGGTAGAATCAGATCCCAATTTCTTGTCTTCTCTCCTACCAAACTTCTCAACAAGTTTTCCAAACTCATGTTTACCACCTCTATCTATCCATCTCTCTGTGGATGAAATGTTGAATTAAATTTTAGGTCTATCTTCATCTTCTTCCACAATGTTCTCTAGAAATATCCAATGAATCTTGTATCCCTATATGAAATTATGCTCTTAGGCAATCCATGTAATCTCAAAATCTCCTTGAAAAATAGGCTAGCAACATGCAATGCATCAATTGTCTTCTTACAAGGTATGAAATGTGCCATCTTTGAAAATATGTCCACCACTACAATATAGAATTGTGTCCTCTCTGTGTTCTTGGCAATCCTAATATGAAATCCATGCTTATGTCTTCCCAAGGTCTCTCCGGTACTATCAAAGATTTGTACAAACCAGTATTCTGACTACTCCCTTTTGCAACTTGACATACTCTACAACTCTGCACAAACTTCCTTACATCCTTATATATCTGAGCCCAAAAGTAATGTTCACTTACCAAATCCACTATCTTGTCAATTCCAAAATGTCCTGGTAATCCACCACTGTGCTTCTCCTTGATCAAATTATCTCTCATTGAACTTCGAGGTATACACAACTGATTTCCTTTGAACAACATATCTTCCTAAATGAAATAGTCCAACCACTTACTTCTATCTATCACAATAGGTTCCTTACATGCTTTCCATGGTTTTGCAAAATCAAGGTCTCCTTCATACATATGTTTCAACTCTTCAAAACCTAATACTTCAACTTTCATCTCTATCAACAAATTCCTTCTACTCAATGCATCTGCAACTTTTTTTGATTTCCCACTCCTATGCTTCAATACAAATGTGTAACTCTAAATTAACTCTACCCATCTCATATGTCTCTAATTCAATTTCCCTTAACTGTTCGGATATTGTAAAGCTTGATGATCTATATAAAACACAAATTCCTTAGGCAACAAGTAATGTCTCCACTTCTTCAAAGCTTGAATTATGACATAGAATTCCTAATCATAAACTAAATATCTTCTTCTTGCATCATTCAACTTCTCACTGAAATATGCTACAAGTCTACCTTCTTGACTTAACACTGCTCCTATTGTATTTCCACTTGCATCACAATCTACTTGAAATACTTTATTGAAATTCGGTAATGCTAACACCGGTTGCTCTGTCACTTTTCTACTTCAACAATTCAAAACTTTTATTTGCTCCTAATGTCCACTTAAAATCCTTTCTATCACCTCTCATTGTCTGTGTCATCGGTGTGCAGACTGAACTAAAATTTCTAATGAACTTCTAGTAGAAACTAGCTAATCCATGAAATGATCTGACTTCTCCAATGCTATTAGGTGTTGGGCACTCAACAATTGCTCTAACTTCTCAGGTTCCATCTTCAATCCTTTCGCAGAAATCACAAATCCCAAGTATACCAATTCTTCCTTCACAAAACTACATTTCTTGATGTTTATCAACAATTTCTCTTCTCTCAGTCTCTGCAATACTTGTCTCAGGTGCCACAGATGTTCTTCTTTTGTCTTACTGAAAATCAAAATATCATTCAAGTATACAATAACAAACATACCCAAGAATTTCTTCAAAACTTCATTCATCAATCTCATGAAAGTACTCGGTGTATTTGTCAATCCAAAAGGCATCACTAACCACTCATACAATCCTTCATTTGTCTTAAATGCAGTCTTCCATTCATTTCCTTCTCTAATTTTAATCTGATGGTATCCACTCTTCAAGTCTATCTTCGTGAAATATTTTTCTCCACTCAAATAGTCTATAATGTCATCCATCCTAGGCAATGGAAATCTATAGTTAACTATGATCTTGTTGATTGCTCTAGAGTTTGTACACATTCTCCATTCTCCATCTTTCTTCAGTGCTAATACTGTAGGTATTGCACAAGTACTCAAGTTTTCTCTGATCAAACCTTTCCTCAACAATTCTTGTATCTGTCTATTTATCTTTGCATTCTCTGCTGGTGTCATCTGGTGTGTTTCTTTGTTAGCAAAACTAGCTCCAGGTATAAGATCCATATGATGATTGATACTCTTGATCGATGGTAATCCTTCAAGTACATTATCTAATATGATGTCTTCATACTCTGTCAACAATTCAGTTATCTCCTCTTGCTGTTATTCTTCAGTATTTATACTTATGGTTCCAGGCTTCTTAGGAATAAAAGCATAACACATATTCTCATGTCTCAATCCATCCAAAAATTTCCTTCCATCAACCAAACATATTCTAGCATTTCCACATATCTCACTCTTAGGCTCATCTTCTAAAGGTATCAAGGTGATTTTCCTTCCATTAGATACTATAGTATTCTTTCTCCCATCATGTATAGCTTTTCTATCATATTGCCATGGTCTACCCAACAATATATGACAGACATCCATCGGCATAATATCACACAATACTTCATCATAATAAGATCTAATATGAAATTTCACCAAACATTGTTCACTCACCAGTACCTTGTGTTCATCCTAAATCCATGCTATCTTGTAGGGCTTAGGGTGTTTCAATCTCTCCAGGTTCATCTTAGTCACCATCTCATCTGAAACCAAATTTTTAGTACTACCACTATCAATAATAACCTTATAACATTTACCTCCTGATTTGCATCTGGTCTAAAACAAACTTTTCCTCTACGGTGGTTCCTCAATTGTCTCTGCTTGAAATAGAGCTCTCCTCATGACTAATGATTCTCCTTTCTCTGGTTTTCCAATTGAATTAGGTGATCCAACAGGTTCTTCTTCTACATAAGTTTCTCTTCCAATGTTCTCTATCTTCTTACTTGTACTTCCTTGATGACATTCAAATGCTTTGTGTCCTTCACCTCCACACTTAAAACAAGTTCCTTTGAATGTTCTCTTATCAAATACTCTTTCATCTCTCCTATATCCTTCACTCCAATAAGAGTTATGATTTCCTCTGTGGTAGAAAGTTCTATCATCTCTCTGGTATGCATTGCTATCTCTGTCTTCCTTCTTGAATGGGCTATACTGTTTGTTCTGCTCTGCATATGATCTATCTCCTCTAGAATATGTTCTACCTCTCTAAAATTTACCTCTTCTTCCTCTTTGTCTCTTCTCATGCTTCTTATTCATTTTTTCTTTGGCTTTTAGGGCAAACTGATATGCTTCTTCTATTGTTGATATCATTACCAAACTCAGTTCTTCTTGAATGTTCAATCTCAGTCCATTGATGTATCTTGCCACTTTCTCCTTGCTTTCTTCACTATGTCCTACCCTTATGATCATCTTATGAAACTCTTAAGTATACTCCACAAATTTCTCTTTTTGTTTCAGCTTTTGCAATCTCTTCAACAATTCCAACTCATAGTCAGCAGGTATAAACTGATTCTTCAACTTTGTCACCATTCTATCCCATTTTGTAATCTTTTCTTTTCCTCTTCTATTTCTATCCAACTGAACTTCTTTCCACCAAATAGTAGCATGTCTTTTCAACTTAGTCTTTACAAATATTACCTTCTCCAGATCTTTAATTTCTTCATATTCAAAGTATTCTTCCAAGTCATTTATCCAATCAATCAATTCCTCCAAATTTCAAATTTCTAGTGTAGTTCGGTACTTCCACTCTAGGTCACTTTCCAATCTTTGAAATAGCTCTCAACATCTTCACTTGATCTTATTCTTCTTCTTCTTCTTCTAGGGTTTCTTCATTTTGATCGGCTGATTAAAATTCTTCATCATCACTTTCAACATTAGGTCAAGGTGTTAATTCTCTTCTTCAATCTTCTTCAATAACATCTAATCAAATTTTCATTATTTTCATCATCTCCATCATTTCATCCATTCTTCCAGCCATAGTGCCTATAGTAGGTATTCTCCTCAGTGGCATCTCTTCCTCAGATCCAGGTGCAACTGCCTCAAATTCAGTGATCTGACTACAAGGTGACAACTGCCTCATAATCAATGATCTGTTGACAAACACAAGTAGATTGCCTCAAGTCAACGATCGATTCATCACAAGATCTTATGAAATGCCTTCACAAACTTTTCTCCCAAAGGATTCAAAACTTTGCTCTGATACCACTTGGTGCAGACACAGTCGGAGGGTTCACATAATGAACTATCCAGGCCGTGTAGCAAGAGTAAACACAATGGAAACAAATCAAATATAGAATGCAAAGAATGATTTAAATTCTCAATATATCATATATGCATAATACTTATATGTCAGTAACATGCAGGCTACAAATTAGGGCTCATAGGCCTGATTCTCTAGTTACAGCAAATATGGCTTTGAAACATCTAAACAAAGCTATCTAAATCACATCACAAAACTACTGACTTCTTAATACATCCTAGATATCTGTTTATATCATTTCCAATCTCAAGAGATCCTCTGTGTTGGCCAAGGAAGGTTACAAACTCCAATGAAGAGCTGTAACATGTAGAAATAAATAGGTCGGCCTTAAATAGCTGGTACTCCTCCACAAGTGAATGAAATAAGGTGTGGACCTCAAGGAAGGTCTATCTAATCATTATGTGCCATGTGATATGCTTCATTTAGCTCCACAAGTCACAGAAGTGCTCTAGAAATCTTCTCCTTCAGTTGACTGTTTGAATGCTTTGTTTTGTGAAATCAGGTGATCTTTTGATGCAATAACTTTTAGCAGACAAGTCCAAATGACCTGAATTTTGGATATGATGTAGCCGATAATGTCTAGATGCTAAGTCTTGCTCCATGAGCTCTAAAATGCAAATGTGGCATAATACAAAATGCTAAAACCGATGTTGACTGAACTGAACTGAACTGGAAAATGAAAGAAAACAAAAAGGAATGCAAATGTTTTTGGTTGATGCAAGATTGCTCTGACACCTGGGATGCTCCTACATCAATAGGAGTACTCACTAGTTTGTAGTCTTCCATGCCAAACTTCTTCAGCATCTCCTTGACATACTTTGCTTGACAAATGAAGATGCCATCATTTGATTGAGTAATTTGGAGTCCAAGAAAGAATGATAGCTCACCTAACATAGACATTTCAAATTCTTTTTGCATCTCTTCTGCAAACTTCTTACACATCTCATCACATCCACAAAAGATTATATCATCAACATACACAACAACAATTAGAATTTATTCACCTTCAATTTTGATGTAGAGATTACTATTTGCGATACCTTTCTTGAAACCTTGCTGAAGTAAGTACTTATCCAACCTTGCATACCAAGCCCTAGGGGCTTGTTTGAGACCATATAGAGCCTTCTTAAGTTTGAATACCATGTTTGGGTCTTCTGATAACTGAAATCCATAGGTAGACTTCTTTTAAGTCACCATTCAAGAAGGCATATTTGACATCCATCTGATATACCTTGAATCCCTTATACACTGCAAATGCAAGAGCCATTATAATTGCTTCAATTCTTGCCGTTGAAGAAAATGTCTCCTCATAGTCAACACCTTCAACTTGTGAACAACCTTTGCAAACTAATCTTGCTTTATTTATGACCACTTCACCATCTTCATTTAATTTGTTCCTAAATACCCATTTTGTACCTATCACATTCTTGTTTGTAAGCCTTGGCACCAATTCCCAAGTCTTATTCTTCTCTATCTGATTTAGCTCTTCGTCCATGGCTTGTATCCAACCTTCATCCTTGCTAGCCTCATCAATATTTTTAGGTTCTACTCTTAATAGTAAAGAAAAGCTTACTTATTCATTTGTTCTTGCAAATCTTCTTCTTGTCTGCACTCCTTCATTTTTGTCTCCAATGATCTAATCTTCTGAACATACTTGGTAGGAGTCTTGGCATTCTTTTCTTGAGTTTCTTCCTTTTCTTCAACTTCTTCTATGCAGGTAGGTTCATCTAACCAACAATCTTCTTTCTCATTTGTGATTTTATGTGACTCTTCATCCACTTTAACATTTGCACTCTCATCTATCTTCCTCGGTATTTTGTTGTAACACTTGCAAGCTTTGTTAGTAGTCGAGTATCCAAGGAAAATTCCTTCATCTACTCTTGAGTCTAACTTTTCTAGACCTTCTTCATCTCTTCTGATATAGCATTTGCTTCCAAATACTCTGAAATACTTGACTGATGCTAGTCTCCCATTCCATAGTTCATAAGGTGTCTTGGTGTTGTGTCTTCTTAGTTGTCCTGTGTTGATAATGTTGATAGCAGTATGAATTGCTTCTTTCCAATATAAATCAAGCAGCTTAGCTTTACTTAACATTGTCCTAGCCATCTCTTGAATAGTTCTATTCTTCCTCTTTGCAACACCATTTTGTTGTGTTCTTACAACAACATAGTGCCTCTTGATTCCATGTTCTTCATAAAATTCTTCAAACTCATTTGATGTAAACTCTCCACCTCTATCATACCTTAGGCATTTGATTCTAGCATTTACTTCATTTTCTACCATAGACTTGAAAATCTTGGACCTACTACGAGCTTCTGATTTGTCTTTCAAAAATGTAACCCATGTCATTCTAGAGAAATCAATCAATGAGTAACATGAAATATCTCTCACCTTATAGACTCTTTGTCCTAGTAGGTCCACATAAGTCAATATGAACCAACTCCAATGGCCTTGTAGTAGAATACTCCTTGGACTTGAAGCTTATCCTTGTCTTCTTCCCAATCTGATATTTCTTGCATATAGTGCTTGCAAGCTTGATGATCTTTGGTATATCTTTGTTGCTTGCATGGAGTTGATCTTCACTAGATTGCCAAAGTTGGTGTGCCCCATCCTTTTGTGCCACATCCAACATTCATTTATTTGTCCTAGAAGACAAGTCCTTTCATTAATTACCTTTAGATTATACAAGTTGCCTTTTGTCTTAGATCCTTCTGCCACCAACTTTCTAGACTTTACTTTTCTGATTTCACACCCTTGATCATGAAATGTGAGACTATATCCTTTGCTACACATTTGACTTACATTGAGAAGATTATGATTGAGATTTTCTACATAAATAACATCATGTGTTTGAGACTTTCTATCAATACTTATGGTACCTTTTCTAGTGATTTTTGTAGATGAGTTATCTCCAAACCTGACCAATCCACCATCCCACTTACCGAGATTGATGAATTTGCCCTTATCACATGTCATATGATTTGTGCATCCATTTTCTATCACCCAGAGATTTGTTTTCTCTTGAGCATGAAATGTTGTTTGGATAATCATTGAATCTTTAACTCCATTATTTATCTCCTATCTTTTGAAAGAATCACTTTCCTCTACTTTATCAGTAACATCTATCAACTAAGATTCTATTTTTGCCAAACCACTCCTACAATATCTTGCTATATGTCCAAACTTGTTACAAATTTGACATACCGTATGGACATCCACTAGTGAAGCAAGAGGATTCCTACTTACAAGATTTCTTCTATTCATTTAAGACTTACAGTCTATAGCCTCATGACCAAATTTGTTGCAGATAAAACAATAACCAATGAAAACATGATTGAACCTATTCATGGAGAATTGTCTTGCATGAAGAGATCTTCCTTGAGGCATGATGAGATCTGCACCTCCAGTGTCATCTAGACATCCAAGATTTGCCTTTTCCAATTCCTCTTTGAGTGACATAATTTCTTTCTGAAGTCTTGTGCATTCTTTTGTCTTAGTTTCAACCATAGCTCTTTGTTCTTGATTCTCTTTCCTTGCACAATCCAAATCTTTAAGAGTAGAAATAAGTTCAACTTCATATCCTTCTTCATCTACAGTCTTGTCTAAACCATCTGAGATAACCCTGGCCATGAATATAGATTCTCCTCTTTCCTCATCTGATGAGTAGTGATCTACTTCTCTAGAACTATAGTCTTCTTTTGAAAAGAGATTCCTTTTGAAATTGTTTCTCTTGAAACCCTTGCTGCTATATCCATTTTCTCCAAAAGGACATTTAGAGGCAAAATGACCAACTCTACCATATTTAAAACATTTGAAAGGTATCTTGCCTTTATACTTTCTAGATTCCTTTTTTAGTTTCCTCACAAAGTTTGCTTTTTCTTCCTCAGCTTCATTGCTTACATCATATGTTCCTTCATTTTTCATAGTATTGAAAGAAGCTTCTCTTTGGCATGGTCCTATGACTTCATTTCTCATCTCATAGGTAGTGAGGGACCCAAACAACACTTCCATTGTAAGTTTCTTTAGATCTTTGGCTCCTTCAATTGCAAAAACTTTTGAATCAAATTTGTGAGGGAGAGTTCTCAAGACTTACCAATGAATTTACTATATCTTCACCCATACTCCTGATTCCATTGACTACTTCATCTACTCAGTGCAAATAGCCAGCAATATTTTCCTCTTCTTTCATCCTTATATTCTTAAGCACTATTTTGTAAGATTGTAGCTTTACTTCCTTTACAATGTCATTTCCTTCATAGAGATCTTTGAGCTTCTTACATATCTCCTTTGTTGTCTTGCACCACACAACCTTCACTAACTCTGAACTATTCAAACCACTTAAGATGACATTCTTGGCTTTAGCATTATTTTCATGAGCCTTCTTTGCATCCGGATCTGTAATAGGATGACTAGGTTCAACATAATCATTCATGGTAGCACTCCAAACATCACACCCTAGTGAGGTCAGATAGGCTTCCATCCTTACACTCCAAAAATCATAGTTACTTTCATCAAATATCAGAGATTTAGAAGAGGACTCCTTCTGAGCCATGTGTTCTACTACAAGATCTACCTTTGGCTGTTAGGCTGCACCAAGGAACTTGGCTCTAATACCAATTTTTAGAACATAATGATATATGGAGAGGGGGTGAATTATCATATACCAAAAACTTATTCCAAATTAACTTTATCAACCAAATCTTCTTACTCCCTTAAATAAATGATAAAACAAATTAAGAAAATCAAAGCACAACACATGAGCACACATCCACAACACCAAATTTATGTGAAAAACCCTATAAGGGAAAAACCACGATGAGCACACTGCTTGGATCTACTATCCAAATCTAGCCTCACAAATAAAAACAAGATTCCAATATTATTTATGGGCTACAACCCAAAGGAAGTTGCAACTCCCTGAAATACAATACTACATCACTTACAAAATGAGGCTACAACCCTTGAACATCACCCTCAACTAATCTAACTGATCAGACACCTCTGCAACATCCACACACTTCACTCTGACTCAAATCTTCACTTCCTCTGCATAGAAAACACTGATGCCTTCAACACATCTTCACATACACACTCACTCACTTTCACACTCACTCACATAACCTCGCACCCTCTCACACAATCACACAATCCACAACAAACAAGTTATTTTATTTATATCCTCCGCAAGCATCAATACCTTTCTCCTTTGTTGGCCAAGATGAAACATGTAAACATGAAACATGCAACGGCCACAACAAGTCAGCTCCAATAAGATGTAAAAGTCAAATGCATTTCAAGCCAAGTCATAACGAGGACCTATTCTTCATTAACACATTCCTCTATGCTGGCGCACATGTCCAAGCATCTAGTAGGATCATCAAAACACATCAAGTCAGTCCAAAAAACACTTATCCTTCCACAAAATAGCTCCAGATCTAAAGCAGTACCAGAGAGACCAATTAGCACCATACAGATTACTTCACAAGCAACATAATACTTGCACAAACCTTCTCAACCATTCCTTCCTCTAAAATATATGTTTTCTTTCTGGCAGAAACAAATAGATTATGAACTTGGCATAACTTATAAACACTGAATACACAGTCTTGAGATAGAGCATTGAAACATAGACTTGTAGTGTACTTTAGCACCTAAATCTTGAAACTAGCAAACATACAGACCATCTAAACACATCCTCCAAATAGCAACACCTCATGATATAATGTGGTGAAATGGCAGTGGCTTTTGCTATCTACTCTAGACAACTCTAATCAACAACATGATATATCTTTGTTCTGTTGACTTCAAAGGGCCTCTGTGGTACAACTTATCATCTAAAACTTGAATATATCAATCTTCTCATCTGTATTTGACCAACCTTTTGTTGGAATTGGTCCAGACAACTGAGAGGGGGGGTGAATCAGTTGTCACACAATTCCAACTTTTCTATCTTTAATCTTCTTTTTCAACTTATAATCAAATTAATGATATCAACATTTCAGCAACAATCAATAACACATGAGCAGAAACATAAATAACACAATTGACACCAAGATTTTTGATGTGGAAACCCGGTTAAGGGAAAAACCACAGTGGGGGTTAACCCACAAAAATTATACTCTATTAAAAGTATTACAAGGGGAATGCACATACATTCAGGCTCACTACCCAGAGCTCACTACTCAAAAGAAGGCTCACTGCCTATAGAAAGAAGATTACAATGAATTTGAACTAATAATTAGCATCTACCAATGCAAAGGTTCAGTTTCGGTGAAGCACATAATACTGACTTGATACACTTCATCCTTACTCTACCTTGTTTACTGTTCTGCTAACATTTGAACCTTAGATCTTTTCCCTTTTCACACTTATTCCATAGTCGCATCACAACCACACCGAAATCATTCAAATCCATCAGCTATATATATCCGCATCCTGGTCTTCAACCACTTTTTAGTTGGCTTCAAGAACACTTAGAATTTTATTAAAGATTCTGCTCTGTCAACTAAATCTATGTACAACTTGTAATGCGGACCAAAACTTGCACTCACAAATCATCAATCAAGTCGGCTACTGTCATTGATCATCACAACTTGTCCAACCAACAACTTCTATACATCCAGAACCAAGATCAATTACAAGGTCGACATGTTCTTCTGTCTGCTTTGTCAAACTGTTAACCTGATACTTAGATGCTAATAACTTTTGAATCCTTCATCACTAGAGGCCAAAACTCTGGATCTAGATTATCCTAACAATATTCTAATTCTGACTTCCAGTATTATCAAATTGTGTTATGTGGATTGGTGGAATATTCTTAGTTGCCATCAATGACAACCCCTGTCATGCGTAGCAGTGTCTCTTGCCAACAATCTCCCCCTTTGGCATTGATGGCAACACTTAGTGAAAAATGACTATGTGTTACACATTTAATCCCCCTTACTCTATACTCTTATGCTTCTCCACTGATTTTAGAGCTTCCCCTTTGCTAGATTCATCATTTTTCACTGTTCTTCACTCCCCCTTTGACATCAATGGAAAAGGATGGGGTCCGTAGGCCAAAATTCTCAAAAACAAATTCTGTATATAGTGCCGCATATGTATAACCAATCCTTAAGTTATATTTACATGAACTTGAATATATCTCGAAAAATGTTCTTCAGGAGGACCAACTTTGTATCCCAACTCTTCTTCATACTATTTAAAGTTGAAATGTGGCCATTGAATGCTTGTGCTTCAGCCTTCCAGAGGTCAATGGGATCACTTATTTGTATAGCAGTTTGGGCTTCTGATACAGTGTTGAACATTGCTTCTATCTTAGGGGAAACCAATCCTTGGAGCTCACCCATTCTTGTTTCAATGTTCTCCTTTTCTCTTGTTACTTTCTTTATTTCTTCTATCAGGCTGATTGCTTGACATTCCTTGCTTGCCACTGATATTGTCAATGGATCAAAAGCTTGGGACATACTTGAAAATTTATGATTGGTGTCCTTTATTTTATCTTCTATATCCTCTAAGATTTTAGGAATAGATAAACAAAACTTATATATCCTGCCTCCTTCTGAAAGAGCACTTTGAACACTCTTTATACTATTATCTGGCACCAATCTGTCTATCCCAATCATGCCTTTAAGTGCATCAAATCTTTTGCTATTAAATTCATTCTGAACTTTAACTTCTGTAGATTTTTCAAAGGACTCAAAGTGAGTACTTACAGAATTTACAAGGCTTTTTAGATGTCCGGAGGGAGAGTCAGAAGGATTCTTCTGGAGGGTTGGCATTATCTTCTCCAGTATTCTAGTTGCAAGACTTAATAGCTCACTGCCCTCTAAGTGAGATTTCAATATCTTTTCACTTTCTTTGGCTTGTGTGAAGGATGTTATCTTCATCATTTAGACCGGAGAGAGAATATCCAAGTTGATTGGTCCTTAAATCAGCTCTGGTTCATCAAACTTTAGCATCTCTTTACTCAAAAAACTTTTCATTGCATTTGCAGTGTCTCTTGCTACCAATTCCAGACCACTTTCCTTTCCTTGAGTTTTCATAGTATCTAGACTATCAACATTTGCACCATCTTCTTCTGCTTGATCTTCCTTACCTCTGGCTTCTTTTTTTGCTTCACCTTTCTTTGTGATATCTGCATCTGGATTCTTCTATTTGACTTCACTATTTGTAATTTATTCCTGAGGATCTTGTGTAGCAGCAGTAAGCTCAACATTATCTTCTTTTCCGAATGATTTGCCTTCTGATATCTCAGGATTGGTAGGTTTTGGAGGAATAGGGGCAACAATAGAGCTTCTAGTAGTCCTTGACGTGGAGGATGATCCTACCGAAGCACTTCCTTGTTTCTTATCCTGCTTCTCCTTCTCAGCCTTTTTAGTTCTTTCCCTTAATTGCCTCACGGCTTCCTTTGTGAGACCTAGATTCTCAGCCAACTGCTCAACTTCTTTTCTTACTTTTCTATTGGTTTCAGGTTTTCTAAGCTCAGTATGCAGTTTTAAACTTAGCTCCTCATAAGTCCCAAATCTTTCAACTGTTGTGTCTTTTGGCTTGCTTAGAAGATGTTGAGCATACATATTCAATATTTTTCCATCTACTTCATACCCCATGGGCATGATCCAAACTGTCCTAGGTTCCACTGCTTCCATTAAGCATTGATCAGTGTTGACCATAAAACATATTTCAGTCTTGTACTTTTCAACAATTGTTGTAGGGATTCTTTCCCTTGAATGCATCATACTTTGAAAGTTCTTGAAGTATCCCCATATTGCAGTTTTCTGTGCTTTACAGTCACCAATGTTGTGTAGGTGATCTTTGATATGAATGGAAACTGGCTCATCATTGGTCAAGTGCACACTTTTTACTCCATGTACTTCATTCATATAGTAGAAGAACAAGCATAGAACCAATGTACCATATTTGAAAGTGTTTTTCTTATCTTTCTTAATTTTGTTCAAGTTCTCGATCAGCTGGTTCAGTAACAGCTTACATAGGTCATAATCTGCATTCTCCTTCAACATTTGATATGCTGCATATATAGCAGTTCCAAAAATAGAATTTTCCCTACTGGAGTAGTAAATCTTGTACCCAATCACCATGGAGGCAAATTTAACATCCAGTTCTATAATATCGTTGATGGTCATTGCCCTTTTGTCAAACTTGGCACCGGTAGCATCAGTCACTGTCTGGTTTTTCATGGCTTTTAGCATGGGTAATCCACCAGTTGAATTTAACCTAGTTACAATTCTGATAACATCCTTGGTAATCTTGAATGGTTTTAACAACCATATGAATTCATCATGCATTTGACTCAAAACATACCAAACCCATTCATCTTCATCAAATGTTGGAAATCCCATAATCTAAAGAAAATGTTTATCATACAGTGCCTTATATTCGGGTTTAAGATCGTGATTTTTATCCATTAGTTGACTCTCAAACAAATCTATAAACCTTGAGTCTCCAAATTCATCTATGCTCGCATGAATATAAACTCTAATATCTTCAATATGCAACACACCATATGGAACACTTGAAAAAACACCTAATGAGTTGACTTCTATTAATTTGTGAGGATGCTTTTTAAATTTGGGTCAAGGCCTTTCAGTAATGTCAACAACCAAAGGTGTAGCCATTGCAGAAATTACAAGTTCAAATCTTCACAGATAAATACCTCTTTTCGTGAAATTGGGGTTGACAGATAAATTCGCTTATTGTACTTCAATTCTTTGTAATCTTAGCTCATACACTATTCTTCTTGCTTTCTTCAAGTGCAAAAGTGATTCAAATGAGGAGTGAACAACTTTTTAAGCTCTGCAAAACCTAATTTGTCTTTGTAATAAATGTGTTGCCCTAACTTCATTCGGTTACTCGGTTTCTTAACAATTCTTCATGAATCACTTTGCAAGTTTTCATATCAACATCTTTTCTTTCGAAAATCCTTCCAAAAGTTCTGAACCAATTTAAAATATCCTCTTTCATTGTGCCAGATTTAGGTACCCACTTACTGGCTGGGGCAAATTGATTTTTAATGCAGCTCCCCCTAAGCCAGAGCTCCAAATTCAATTCCCAGAGCAATTATCAGCACCGTATTCTGGTCCAAACTCATTACTATTGTTCTCAATTGTTTTCTTGACCCAAGTCTTGCTCATTTCATTCTATATCTCATTCACATAAATTTTCCTTTTGCCTTTGTCTTGTCTCTACTCATCCGGTTTTCTGATTACTGGACCTCTTCTTTCATTATTCCTACTTCTACAGAATCTTGCCATATGACCAGATCTATTACAATTAAAGAAAACAACATTTCTTGGCTTGTATACTTGATTTCCTCTTGATCTACACTGATTTTCTATGTGTCCATATCCATTGCAAGTGAAGCAGTAACCATTGAGAGAGTTGCCATTTTCTCTAGAGTTATTCTTTATCAAACTTTTGTATTCATTTGATCTATGACCATACCTCTTACACTTGAAGCATTGACCGGAGAAGGATGGACCATTTTTATTTACTCTGCTTTTGCACTGAGTAGCTTTATGACCAAATTTATTGCAATTAAAACAATTTCCATTGAATGATGGATATCTTTGAGCATTAGGCTATCTTACCAGAGGTCTTCTAGGTCTATTTTTCCCATTCCTTGGTTGAAAATTTCTTTGTCTGGATCCAAAGCTTTCACCTTTCTCATATCCAAGGCCATGCTTGTCATCAGCCTTTTTCTATCCTTCAAGCAATGCTTCAAGTTTAGCTGAGCTTATCTTGAACTTCTCCTTGTATTTATTTGCAACTTCTAGGTCATGTCTGAGAATGACAAATTGCCTTTCAAGTTCTCTCTCATTGTCTCTTCTTTCTTGTAGATTAGACTCTAGGAGGCCAGCTATTCCGTCCAATCTGCAACATTCTTCAGTTCTCTCTTTTAGATTTTGATTCAGGTCTTCTTTAGTTTTCTTTCTACCTTCAATTTCTTTGGTTAGCTTCATCACCCAGGATTCCATCTCATGTTTTAGGAAGACAACTTCTTTGGCTAATTTCTCACATTCCTTTGTCTTTTCTTTCAGAGCCTCATCTTTGTTGTTGTTTTCATAATGATTTCCTAGTTGAAGAGGTTGTTCCTTCCTCTTTTCATTGGATTTGCTCAATTTCTCTTTTAGAATCTCAATGAAGTCTTCAACATTTTTAAGGTTCGCTTGCAGCTCTTGGATTTCTGCACTAAACTGCTCAAGATCTTCTAGAGCGAAATTAAGTTACCCTTGGAGGTTATATACATCCATATTACTGCCTTCCCAGATCTTCCTCAAGCTGTTAAACTTTTTCAAAGGAACCTTGATCTAATACCAATTGTTGGAATTGGTCCAGACAACTAAGAGGGGGGGTGAATCAGTTGTCACACAATTCCAACTTTTCTGCCTTTAATCTTCTTTTACAACTTATAATCAAATTAATGATATCAACATTTTAGTAACAATCAATAACACATGATCAGAAACATAACTAACACACTTGACACCAAGATTTTTGACGTGGAAACCCGGTTAAGGGAAAAACCATGGTGGGGGTTAACCCACAAGGATTATACTTTGTTAAAAGTATTACAAGGGGAATGCACATGCATTCAGGCTCACTACTCAAAAGAAGGCTTACTTCCTAAAGAAGGTTCACTACCTATAGAAAGAAGATTACAATCAATTTGAACTGATAATTAGCATCTACCAATGCAAAGGTTCAGTTTTGGTTAAGCACATAATACTGACTTGATACACTTCATCCTTACTCTGCCTTGTTTACTATTCTACTAACATTTGAACCTTAGATCTCTGCCCTTTTCACACTTATTCAATAGTTGCATCACAACCACACTAAAATCATTCAAATCCATTAGCTATATTTATCTGCATCCTGATCTTCAACCACTTTTCAGTTGGCTTCAAGAACACTTAGAATTTTATTGAAGATTCTGCTTTGTCGGCTAAATCTATGTACAACTTGTAACGCGGACCAAAACTTGCACTCACAAATCATTAATTAGGTTGGCTACTATCATAGATCATCACAACTTGTCCAACCAACAACTTCCATACATCTGGAACCAAGATCAATTACAAGGTCGACCTGTTCTTCTTCTATCTGCTCTGTCAAACTGTTAACCCGATACTCAGATGCTAATAACTTTTGAATCCTTCATCACCGAAAGCCAAAACTTTGGATTTAGATTATCTTGACAATTCTTATGACTCCCTCAGATCAACAACAAACTTTGATTTACCACCGAGAGATCTGGACCAAGATACTGGACCCTGCCGCCTGCTCTGTTTCTGACTTCCCAGACTTAGATAAATTCTTATTCTAACTTCTGGTATGATCAAATTGTGTTATGCAGATGGGTGGAATATTCTTAGTTTCCATCAATGACAACACCTGTCATGCATAGCAGTGTCTCTTGCCAACACCTTTAAACCGCAAGATCACAACTTCAACTACAGAGAAATACAGAGCATTTCTCTGACCTCTCTAGCTGCACCATCACAAGAACACTGTCTCCACTCTATGAACTCTAGAATCTTTTGTGGTGACTTTCAAGATCTTTAACCAAGAACATACAATCTTCACACTTGTCTTTGACTAACTTCCAAACGGAAAGGCCATACCTTCAAATGCAGAGGAATGTGGAGCCTTCTCTTGAGCTTTTTCAGTGCAACTTCCAGTACCTTAGACTTCCTAAATCTTTTAAGATTTAAGCAATTTTTTTCATCAGGAAATAATGAATGCAACATTCACCATACTAGAGACTTCATTCACAACTTCATACAACAACAATCACAACTCTTTTCATCAAAACAAGAATCTTCATGTTAGCACAACCTTTGTCAATAAACAAAAATCTTCATGTTAGCACAACCTTTGTCAATGAACTTTAGAAGATAGGGTGCAACTGTGTATAGATGATACTGATCCAATAAGTATGCATATCACATGACTTCCAACACTTTACCCTTTACTTCACAACTCCTCTGATCAATCTCTCCTTTGTCTTCTTCACTGCATATACTCATCAATTTGCTTCTCTATCTCACAACCATCTGCAACAATCTCCCTTTAGTCACTACTATGCTTTGGCATCTCTGAACATCACTAATCATCACTTCCAACCTTTCTCAACACAACACTATTAACATCAATCCTATCCATCATACTATTGACATCAATGACAACACATTTGCAATAGTTTTGACACAACTATTCGATGTGCCATTGGCCAACTCAAATGAATCATCATTCGATGCGGTTGACCTCTTTAAAAGACTTAGAAGGAAAATGGCTCATAGAGTGTCATACATCGAGGCCGTGGACATCAGAGAGATGGCAAGTCAGTGGGCATGTATTCTTACAAAGGGAAGAGGTCACAAAGATCTAAAAGAAGAAAGCAAAGGAGTACACTCAAAAACATGACTCGGTAGCCTAGGGCAGTTGAGCTAGCTTTGGTGAGCACATGGTCCCCTCTCCTTGCCAAGGGGTGAACCTCCACATCACTTTCGCTCTCGTGGAAGTAGCTAGTCGAGAGGAGGCGAGACATGGGGGTGGTCCTTCTTTCTTGAGAGATGGACTTCACAGAGAGTTGTCAGGTGATCTTGGGGCCTTTCTTGCATATTGATTCTGATATGGTGCTATGTGACCATTGTGGTTGAAATAACTATATGACCTAAAGGGTCATAAGTCACTATTCTCCTATTTGGATTCTGACGATTCCAACATTGTGTGGGTTGATGATTGCTCTTGTTTATGCTTCTATTAAGTTGGAGTTGTTCTTCAAATTGTTGGATGATGATTTGTGTTTGGAGTAACCACAACTTGTATTGTTGTTCCTAAACCGTTAGTTGATCATGTTGTGGTCTAGGGTGAATTTCCTCAATCTCTTCGAGGATTGTCCTCACCCACTTGCCTCTAAGCCTAGAGCACATTCGTGAGTCCAAACCAAGAGAGAGGTTGTTGGAGTTAACCTCAAATTGACTTAGGCTTTGACTTAAGGTTTATGACCTAAGGTTTGACCTTGTTTTGGCATCAAGGGTTTGCAATGTTCTTGTGATACTAATGTTATTCTTCATTTTTTGGTTTTGAATGCATGCAAGCCTATATGAATGCAAAACAATATTTTTGTGCTCTTTTGGAATTTTATGAAAAGAAAGTGCTTTTTTTAATCTAGGAATTGAAATATGCATGCAATCTAGAATGTATTTAACTAATGCAATCTGATCTATGTTTTTGTTTGGTTTTCTGAATATTTGGATCAATTACTCTCAAAAATGAAATTGCTTTGAAATAAACTAATCTAAATAACTTTGAAAGAAAACTAATCTAACAATGCAAATCCTATTTATCCTATCAAGGAAATTGCAACATTTAATTACTATTCCTAAGAGCAATTTTAAGATTTAGCTAATTACTAAAAAAAAGCACTAAAGAACCTGGAATATGAGACACATGAGCCTCCACTACCCTGAGGAATCCTTGTGTCAGCAACCTCTTTGTCCTCTTGCGGCAGCGGGGATATCCTCTTGGCAACAACATGGAAGGGATGCAAAAGAGCTTTAGAAAGCTTGAAACGTGAGTTCAATGTGAGCTAATGAGAACTATGGATTGCAAATGGGTAGCGTACCAATGCGATATGAATCTTTTAGCAAAGCTTAGATGAAACAACAATAAAATAAAAGGCTCGAATGTCCTGTATGAGCATATTGATGCTATGTAGAGAGAAAAAACCTGCAAAGACTGGATGCACAATAAAATTGCCTCTCTTTGTGCTTGAGAGAGAGGGGTATTTATAGGTTAAAAGAGGCTATTAGAGGTGGGAGACAATGGAGAGTTAACTCCCTTGATTGGAGAGTTAACTCAGATGACCAAGGAGTGAACTAGGCTAATTAGGTAGTGAACAAGCCAATATAGTTTATCACTGAAGCAAAAATGGAGTTAGCATGAATGCGTGAGTTGACAAGTAGAGATAAAAAGGAGTTAATTATGCATTCTTGGAGGCTTCGAATAGGTAACTCTATGTTTAGACCGAAAACTCATGCAAATAGGAAGAAAATGAGTCAAAACAGAGCTTTTTCACGTCCAAAACTCAAGTTTTTCTACCGCTCCAGAAAAGATGAAAGGGTTGCCCATAGGTCACCACTTTTACCAGTCCTGGGTTGGAAAGCGGGGTTGTAGATGGTTAGTTAGGTAAAAAGGAGGTGAGATACCTCTAGAAACTAGTCAAAATGTGGTCAAAATCTAAATCTCCACTTGCAAAATTCAAATCTCTTAGGGGAGATCCTAAAATAATAGGGGGAGATTTGTACTAGTTGACCATAGCTAAAAAATGAAAGTTGGAGGTGGCTTGGGAGGTCTTCTAGAGGGCTCCTAGGGGTCAGATTGGATGAAAACACTAAGGAAAGGTCAAATCACAACAAATAGAAAAATACAAGGCTAAGGAACGAAGTACCAAGTACAAGAAAGAAGAATTGACAAGTGTCGAAAAGTGTCAAAAGCAGGGAAAAGGTTAGTATGAAAAAGGGGAAACAACAAGAGGAGGGAAAACCCAAATGCTACCAAGAGAATCACTATTGAGAGAATGTTATTTCATGCTTATGTGTGAGTGACAAGGATTATGAGTCATCATGGGGTCCTTGTGGAGGTTGTGCGTGATTTTGGTGCTTACATATTTGCCCCCTCAGGGATGGTAGTCTACATGAAGGGTAGGTACCGTTCCCAAAATTGGCCTTATCTATTGTCAATTTTCTGCAATAGCACCTGCAATAACTAGCATTAGTTTGACATTTAAATATATCAAAACAAGAATTGAAAACTGAAATGACAAACATACCATAGATCCATGAGTTTGCCTAGTTGTTTGCCTTTGTCGAGGAGACCTGTAGGGATGGAAGCACGCAAAATGAGAGCATGAAAAATGCATAAAAGAAACAACTATTCTAAAAATTCATAAAGCAAAATAAGCTAAGAGAAGAGAAGAGTGGAGAAATTAGAGTGAACAGAGTGAAATGCTGACAAAATTGGTCATGCAAGCAGTCATTGGGAAGGTATCACCGAGGTGATTGCAAAGATGGCTACTTCTACCATTGAGAAGCAAGTGCACAATCAGTGAAAAACCCTTTTCTAAACCCTAGTTTTATTTTTGTGAAAAATCTTGTGAATGATTATGTTTTTGTCAATTTGTCTTATTACATTGTGTTTGTCTTGTTGTTTAGAGTAGAATTGATCTTTCGTTTGTCGAAATCAATCTAAATTTGTAGTTTTTAGAGCATTTTTAGCACGAGGGGATGTGAAACAGGGTCACCCCTTTTGCCACTCCAAATCACCCAAAGGATATTTGGTTGAGCAATAGTGTTGCTTGGTGGAGATTTGGGTATGCAACAGAGTCACCCGAGGGAGATTTGACCTAATGAAAGGGGTGACCCAGCCAGTTCAATTCTGATTGAAAATTGAAGTTTTTTGTCATTTACAACACTCCGTTTTAGTCTAACTTAAACAATAGATTCATCAATTTATTGCAATTTTGTAGGTTTTATCTACTTTTTTTGTGAAATTTTCTCAAGTTATATGATTTTTTTGGATTTTTTGAGTTTGACGAGATCTAATGAAAGTTCTTTTCTGATGATAGGATATGCGCATTCATTGAAATGCAAACCGTGAGCAGTTGTGGTTATCTGAGATGTATGATTCTTTATCTCCCGGTGATCTTGTTGTCCTAAAGAGGGCAGGCTTGGAGAGGATTTGTCAAGTTCCTATTGTACATCCTACCTCTCACATTTGTTGTGATATCCTAACCTATTGGGATATCAATAGGAACACTGTTAGGTTCCCCCAGGTTTTAGGGGAGTGGACCATTAAAATATATGATGTTTATAGCATCCTAGGAGTCCTTGTGAGAGGACACCCACTTGTTCTTCCTACTAGCGAGTCCATTGAGGACAAGGCATCTTGGGATTTGATCATGGGGGTGAGTCATCCCGAGGAGTAGATAAGAGTTTGGATCACTACAGTACCTCAACTTCACATTCCTCTCTTGAGGAAGTTCCTTATTGGGTTGATTGCATCGAGGTTGTTTGGAGACAAGGCCTCAGCTCACCTTAGATTGTGTTGGGCACCCATCATTCATTGTATTGAGTAGGGTACAGTTTTCACATAGGGTGTCAACATTCTTGCTATGGTTTATCATAATTTGTATCACATTGCTCACCGTGGGGCTCTTGCCTTTAGCCACTCGACTCTGATCATGACTTAGATTTATGAGCACATCAGGCTATATCAAAAGGAGGTTCCACTTCCTGATCCTAAACTTTCAAGAGCTACTAGATGGGCTTGTGTCAGCCACTTTGATACTTCATTACATGTTGTAGCTACTCTCATTGATGTAGACATGATGTTTGACCCTTATGTGAATATAGAGGGCACTTGGTCTCATGATAGACAGATTTAAGACTACTATCATAGTGTTTCTGAGATTTTTGATCGTAATGGCTTCGTCAAGGCTCACTATGTTGAGCGAGTTCTTCAACAGCTAGGAGATGACTTTCCAGAGGACTTACCCCTGATTCCTACTTGCTATTGATCTATCCAGGAGATGGGCGAGGTCAGCCAGAGACCTATTTCTTGGATTCCTTTGATTCTTGGGGTTTTGATTACCAAAACTTCTCAGACCCCGAGAGGTGGATAGAGGGGAGGGAGAGGAGCTCCTTCCCAAGACTCATTGTCTTGGAGGACTACGATATTGAGAGAGATGATAAGTCAGATGATGGCTCAATCAGAGACAAGTAGGAGGTTGACTTAGATGAGGAGGATATACCAAGGTCTACTTCTTCAAGTCCTAGACCTCCTCTTTCTGATGATGAGAAGCGGTGCATTGATCCCACGTAGAAATTTGGTGATCCTCATAAGTTTAGATTTGTTATCGTGTTTTGCATTGTTCCTCTTCATTAAAATCATGAATCATCATTCCTTCTTTCCTTTTTTTTTTAGGTAATGTTGAGGAATGGATGACCTCCTTTCGTGACACTTCTGTTGATTTGGTTGGTCCTTTTACTGGTCTATCATAGGAGCTACTTCTTGTTGATCCTAGAGTACCTGCTAGAGTTGGTTGACACACTGATATCTTTGCTCTTGCATACCATAGGTGCAAGAAGAACACCTCTTTGAGAGTAGAGAATCTCACTCTTAGGGGTGAGAATTCCATTCTTTGAGAGATGGTTCATCTTGGGATTCAGCATTCTGATTCAAGCACAATAGGTCCTTCACATTCTTGGGCTCACAATAGTGTTCCTCATTCTCATAGATCTCATGGAGATTCTAGTGCCATTTAGTGGCAAAGGAGTAGGGGCCCTGATGGTTCAATTGGAGGGAGCCATCCCTGAGGCTTTTTCTTATTTGTTTTGTTATCATTCCCCCTTGCACAGGGAGCCTTACTTCTCCTGAGAGCATTTTGTCTAAGCTCTTGTACTTTCATAGAATTTTAAACCTTTGATATGTCTATGAAAAACTGTCTCTTCATGATTACCACTATTTAATGAATGGTTATCTCTTGTGTACTTTGGAAGTTTTTAGAACTTTTTGGTTGTGTAAAACCCCAACTCTAAAAATACATACATGATGACAATGATATGTTTTTTTAGTTTTTTTCAGATATATGTATGAATCCAGGGGACAATATGCAATGCAAGAACAAAAATGATGTTGGAATAAATTTCTACTTCTATGGAATGCCATGATTTATGACACTAATTTGTATTACTTTGGATCTATTTTTATGATGAATGCATTATGGAACAAAAATTATGACTTCTCTTTAGTACGATTTTCAATCCAGGGGATTCCGAGTTATCCTAGTGTAGGAGACCTATTCAACTTTGTGAGATTAGGGATTCAGCACTCAAGTGGGGAATGGGGAAGAGATGGAGTGCTTCTAAATTTTAGGCTTTGCTAAAGGCTATACACCGATCCTTATCTAGATGAGACATTTTTGATAAGCTTTCAACTCTGTTATGTCGTAAAAAGTTTCCCTATGACTTTTTACCTTCTAGTTTAGATCCTAGGTCCTTGTGTTTACATTATGGAAGTTTAAAACTTATCCCAGAACAATTACCCCCGAAACCCATGTCAAATGGGACTTAGGGGCTCACTTTAAATGTTTAAGCATGACCAGAAATGGCCTTGGGACTTGGGCGCTGATTTGTCAGGTTTAAAATTTCAATGTGTCAGCATAGGACCTTTAAAAAGGTTTCCCTCTGTCAGCATTTTCAATTTGAATTGTGAATGTTAGCGGGAAATCATATATAAGTGAGTTTATGTCTTCATTTTACACCTAGATGGATAATGCGAACTTGTGATAATTAGCTAAGGGATTTCAAGGCATTCATTGTGTTGCAGAGTAGAATTGTGTTGTTATTCTGTTTGTTTGTTGTAGATTTGGCTTTATCAATCCATCTCCTCATGGTTTGAAGGATCTTCATCTCTATGAGGGCTTCACCTCTAAGGTGATATATATTTGTGTTTCAATCATTTCAATTTATCATTGCTTTGGCCTCTGCCCTCCCTTGGGCAAACACTCTATCTAACAATGGTGTTGGAAGGCTTGAATGCCATTCCAGGGCTTAACTAAGGCAAGCTCCTAAACACCACAACCCCCAAATCCCTCTCTTTGTGCTTGTAGGTTACATGTGTGAGATTTGGCAAAGTGTATTTGCTGAGAAGCAAAGCAGAGGATAAAGATTTAGGATTTGAAGAAAAAGTGTAGATAATCAACCCTTCTGGAATAGGGCATCCACCCTGTAGTCCTCCCAATAGGATTCATCTCGAAAGTAGGATCAGGATATCATCCGACACACTTCTCTGTTCCAAATCTACAAAAAAATTTCCATGTTGGACTAGGGTGCCCACCCCCTTGTCCCTGAAGTCTTTGCCTCTAGAAATCCAGCTTCTGGTGAGTTTCTATTCCTTCCTAAGTGCCTTCCTATGCAGTGATTTGTAGCAGTTTATTCATCTGTAGCTAATTTCATTATAATTAGGGTTTGAGCCTCATTGAATCTAGGGTTTGACAAATCTTTCAATCTAATCAATCTTTCCATATCATTCCTAAGTACACCAACCTATAGCTGAGTCCTCTTAATCTGTAGTGACTTGGATTGGTTATTGTCCTTGAGTGTCATTGTGAAAGGAGGGTTTGATTTGATAGATCTTGACACAATTTGTCATCTTTCCCACTTTTCATAAATAATAAACTCAAACAAGCACAAATTTTATTGGTGTTCATTGGACTTAGATCATAGATGGAAAGAAAGATAGACCTAGGGTAAAGGAAAAATAGGAATGAATCAGGGTCCCTAAGTATAAAATGGCCTTAAAGACTACTAGATTGTTGGCTTTGCTCAGCTAATGCGTGTGTGTGCTTTGTACCTTTCTCTTTTATTTCCTTTGATAAAATGTCACCCTTGAACCTTTGAGCTTAGATTTATCTCCATGCAAGGGTATGAACACTTAGCAATCGTCCCACTCTCCTTTTTTTGTAACACTTTTTTTTGATATTTTTCTCTTTTTTTGTATTTTCTAGAATGCCTCACTTGATTTTCTCAAATTTTTTGGATTTTTTGACTTTTATGAAAATGAATGCTTTTGAGCTTTGGATACAAAATAATTTGATCTCTCTATTCTCACTTTTCTCATCACTCTTATTTTTTTATCACTCATTTTTAGTTTTGATCCTCCTGACATTTTTGGCTAGGAAAGATAAGGGCCTTAGTGCCACCAAAAGCTTTAGTAATCTAGTCGGACTTCCTTTTTACTAGGGAAGAATTGGGAAGGTCTACTTGCAAGCTTCCTTAGAATACCATGGGTTTTAATACTAACTTTTCTTAGACTCAACAACATGAATCATTAATACTGGGATCAATGTAAAGCTAAGAGCTAGACTTTGATTAGAATCATTGGGAATGAAGAGGGAGAATGGTGATTGTGAAAATAGGGGAATCTCAAAACCTAAAAGGATCACTCTACACCTAGGCAACCTTAGACTCCTTACTAAAATCAAAATAATACAAGAGCGAGTCATTCACTAAAGTGCAAGATGGACATAATGATGTTGAAATGCAATAAACAAATTTTGATTTTTTTGGAGATTTTTGCAATTTTTTTTTGTATTTTTGGAAATATTTGATTTTTTTAAATTTTTATGTTTTATGATTTCTAGACATAATACTTTTTAAGGTGAAAGGCATTAACTATTTTGCCAAATTCCTCACCTTCCATTGTGCACAAGAGATAGGCACCATTCCTGACATCCTCTTTAACCATGTAGGGACCTTTCTAGTCCTCAATAAATTTCCTTTTTCACCTTCATTTATTGTTCTTTGTGCTTCCTCTTCTCAAGACAAGCTCTCCTATTTTGTAGGGTCTCATGATATTATTCAGCTCTGGCACTCCTAATTCCAAGGTTTCTCTTGGTAACGTGAGATGGAGTAAATCTTGGAAAGCTTGTTGGTGTAAGGGAGTCCAATACAATACTCCATCGCATCTTAATAACTCCATAAGTGTATCAAACTGGTCTTGCATGTATATCTTTACTTGCTGCTGATCTTGAATATTTTGGAGAAACTGGAATAACTCGAAGGGACTTTGAGGTTCCCTTTGCTCATTAGGAGGAATAAAGCTTATACTCATTCTCCTGTTGGGCTAAGGTCTCAAATCCATGGAATGTCCTACATAACTCCCTGGCAATTCAAAGATGACAGGATCATCTATCCCTACTATTACCACATCTTCCACTCCCTATTGAATGTTCCCCCATTTCCTTCATCTTCATCTGGGAGTCTCTCAACCATCTTGATCTGTACTAAGGGGGCTTCCCATTCATTTTAATTTGATTTGACTTCCGCCAATGGTGTCATTGGTTTGTATGAATCCTCTAACGACATGAGTGGTTCATAGGATTAACTCTCTTCTGTTGTATCAGGGACACGTGACTTGGTTGGTGGTGTCAATGGAGTGTAACTTTCTGCTAAGTCTTCCTCAAGATCTAAGAAAGCATGTGGGTCCACATTTCTTAGGTCTAATGTAACTGTTTTGAAAACTGGTCCCTCGATTCTATGAGTTTTTTCTCCTACATGCAGGGGAAGAGTTTATAGGCAGGCTCCACATTAATCATAAGGATTTCCAAAGGAAACTAAAGGGGTCCATCCTTTTCTATCCACTTCATGATTTTCGTCATTGTTTCCTTAGGGATGACCTCCTTTTGTTTTGATGGTGTTTCATTTTATAAGGCTTTCATTTCTGCATTGTTTACTATCTTTGTTGAAATTTCTGTCCTCTCGATACATATTGATTGCGGTGTGGGACTAGGAACATAAATCTTGTTTGTGGGAAGCTCTAATCGATGGGGATTCATATTTTCTCATTTTCTATATTATACTTTACCATGCTAAAAGGCTCTGGATCCCCTTTTGCAACATATACCTTTCCAAGGTGTAAAATTTGAACTTCTTGGAATAAGGTGGATGGCACAATTTTCATTATGTGTATCCAAGGTTTCCCAAGGAGTAGATTATACCTCGTATCCTTATCAATAACGTAGAATGTGGTTGGAATAGTTTTTGGTCCTAAAGAAAATAGAAGTGTGATTTTCCTTATCATCATGACCTTTAAGTTGTCATATCTACTCAATGTGTCTCGAGATGTAGTGATGTTGGTGTGTCCATAACCCATCCTCTCTAAAAGAGAGAACAAAACTATATTCACTATTGCTCCATTGTAAATTAGCATTCTTTTGATCCATGTGTCATAAATCCACAATTGTAAGTATAGTGCAGGATATCCTCTTTTTTTTTTTAATTCCACCTCAAAAGGCATTTACTTTAAGTCAAAGAAAAACCCTGAATCTTGCAATTGAAAGTTTGGTGGGTTTACATCAAAATCTACATGATTGACTTGTTCACTAGGAGCTAGCGTGATTTGGTCCTAGTATTTAAATCCTATTTATTTGATGGATGTGAAGGAGAGTTTTTGAGGAGTTTGATGAACGAGATGTGTGCATACATTTTCTTTAAGTCCTCAATTAGTTCATAGGGTCCAATTGGTGCCGGTATCAGTTCCACTATCAAGACCATGCTTTCATGCATCTCTTTTTGTTCGTTATTGAGTTCTGCTTCTTCTCCTTTATTTCCACTAGTCCTAACATCTTGGCTTCTCCTTTCTATCCTAATTGTAGAGGGATACTTGCATCTGTACCTTGGACTGCATTGTTTTGACTAGTTGTTTCTGTGTTTTTGTGCGTGGGAAATGGGTCTTGATAGATTTTCATAACTATGTTTTGCAAAGCTATCAATGTTTGTGTTTTCCTTGGTCCTTTGTTGTTGTCTGGTGTGACCTCTTATGGATTTAGAAGCATCTCTATGAATATCCATTGTTGGTCTTCTGGCAACCTTGCCATGAACCTATTATACTCCCTACAGGAATTTGTGTTGTTCCCCCTAGTCTTGTGGAAGGAAAAAAATGATTATAGTTGTAGGGGGGCCTTTCATATCTTCCATTGTTCCCATTTCCATTTCAATTCCATGATTGATAGTTATCCCTCAGATAGTATACGCTATTTCGAGGGTGATCGATTGCGTTAACATTCGTGGGATAATAGTCTCTTCCATTGTAATTGTCCCTCACTTTCTTGACTGGGGTTGATCTGTTACCCCGTCTGTTGTTGCATTTTTGTTATTCTTAAGGATCTTAATGATAGGCACATTATTTCTAGTATCCTCATTTATCAACCGCCTGTTTGACCCATAGGTTCTTCGGCCACTAGTAATTGTTGCTTAGTCAATTCGTAAGGCACTTTCCAAAGCCTCTTCATAGGACTTGTAAGGTAGTTTTTGAACTTCTTCCCTTGTATCCCTATTCAAAGTGTGTAGGAAGAGATCACATAACTCATGGTGATCCATATTTGGAGCACTTGTTGAAGAGTAGAGAACTTGTCTCCATCGATGATGTAACCAACAACATACACTCAATAAAATTGTGCCATTAATCATGTGTGAGAGCCAAAGATTTGGAAACTGGAAAAAAAACTTCTATTCACCAACTCTACTTCTACAATGAGAGAAAAATCTCTTATATCCAAGAAAACAAAAAAAATCAAAAAATTACCTTTTTGGTAGATTTCGACAATTGTCTAAATTTGCCATTTTAGGTAATTTTACATTCATATCTTGAAAATCCTATTTTTTTGCAAAAACTTCCTAAAACTAAATAGGATGAAAAGCCAACTAACATCCTAAATTCAAAACATGAGTTTCGAGTTATTAAAAAAAGCAACTTTTAAAAAACTAGAAAAAAACACTAAATTGCCATTTTAAGGGCCAAGATGAAAGTTTCAAGCCCTAAAAAAGTGCCAAGACAGGGTCCAACCGACTAGGGTGGGTTGGGAAACCACTGGCCACCTCGTAATGCATCCACCTATAAAATTTCATAGAAAAGCCACATCCAAGTCAAAAGTTATGACCTCCGAAAGTCCCTGCATCATTCTCCTTTGGTTGAAAAGAACGCAGCTCCTGCAAGTTGCTTTATGGAACTTGTGCCACTTATCCAAATCCATCTTCTTCAATTCCCACTCTAGAATACATGTATTATCTATTTTTGTGTTAGCTCTTCCCACTGTACTAGAAACTTGTTGTCTTGACCCTGTTGCATGCATATAGCCTGCTTGTCTAGAATCTGTGCAATCTTTCCTCTTTTCTCACTTGGAACTTGTTGTTGCCAGTCTACTTCTGCCTCAACTTCAATTTTCTTGTATTTCAACTTGTTGTAAGTCCTGATGGTCTCAAAATCCTTCTTTAGAGTTAATAATGTAGGTACAACACATGGGCTCAAGCTCTTTGTTACCACACATTTCCTTATGAGATATGTCACTTGTCGATTGATTTCTGTATGGTTGGTAGGACTCATTGTGTAAGTTGTCTGATTAGGTATGGATGCTCCTAGGATCAAATCAATATGTTGCTAAATATCTCTCTTTGGTGATAGACCCTCAGGCACAACATCAACATGTTCTTCGAGTACCTTGGGTGCTTCTGCCGGTACTGGTATTTCCTTACCATCTTCTTTCTGCACCATTAGTGCATAACAGAACCCTGTCACCTTCACTTCCCTAACAAGTTCTTTCATGGACAACATACTCTCAACTATCCTTTCATCCTTAAGGGGTAATAAAATCACTTTAGAACTGTCTTTCCAAAAAGTGTATGTATTCCTTTCTCCATCATGCATTACCTTCCTATCATATTGCCATGGCCTTCCCAACAACGCATGGCATGCATCCATTGGAATGACATCACACCATATTTCATCCTTATAATTCTTTCCTATGGAAAACTTAACTAAACACCTCTTATCAATAGTGACTTCATTTCCCTTTTTAAACCATGCAATACAATAAGGATGTGGATGCTTTTCACAATGCAGGTTTAGTTTATCTACCATTTCTCTAGAAACCATATTTTCACAACTGCCACTGTCAATAATAACTTGACATACCATTCCTCCTGAGGTGCACCTAGTTCAAAAAATATTGGTTCAGAGCCAAGAATCATCACAACCTTTAATTTGTACTTGTTCTTTTCCTGGACTGACCATTTCTCTTCTCATCATGAGACTCTCACCCATATCTAGCAGAACCTCTAGTTCTGTTCCTTCTCCTTCATTCTCAAGTTGAACCACATTCAACCTGGGTTGTTCTCCTTGTCTCCTTTCATGCATGTGATAGTCTAGACACTCAAATGCTTTATGACCCTCCTCACCACACCTAAAACAAATGAAAGGTTTTCACGGGTTTTCCCATCCTCTGCCACCACTATAACCTCCGCCCCTCTAAAATCCTCTTCCTCTTTGTTGACTTTCATGATCTTGCTAGATATCTTCTAGTTTCTCTATTCCTTGGGATGATTCTCCCTGATTATAACTTATGTTACCTCGCATGGAGATGATGTCCCCCTCCTTGCTCCTCCATTCTTTTGAAAATATTGTCTACTTTGTTTTTCTTCAGCCTTTAAAGCTAATTGGTATGCTTCTTCCATACTGCTAACCCTGTGCATGCTCAATTCATCTTGAATAGAGAATTTTAGACCATTTACATACATTGCAACCATCTGTTCAGTAGTTTCTTGATGCTCCACATGAATAGATAGTTTGTAAAATTCATCTGTGTAATCTTGCACAGTAGATAGATTTTGTCTCAAATTTTGAAATCTATGAAAAAGAGTTTGTGCATAATCCATAGGCAAAAATTTCTCTCTCAGCTTCTTCATTTTGCTCCAAGTCCTGATTTTAGTCTTTCCCTTTCTAGTTCTTTCCTTTTGCAGATGATCCCACCAGATCATGGCATGACCCTTTAACTTGGTGCATGCAAATTTCACCTTCTTTTCCTCTGTCATAGTCTTCCATTCAAAGAATTTCCCCATGTTATTCAACCAATCTATCAACTCCTTTGGTTTGAGACTACCTGCATACTCTGAAACATCAATTTTGATCCCATCATTATTTCCCTCTAATGCTTTGAGCATCCTCTCTTCAAAGCTCATGCCTTCTAATTCTTCTTCTTCATGTTTTGTATCTTGATCTACACCTCCTTGACCTATCTCTTCATCAGATTTGTCTCCTCATCTACCCAATCTTTGGTTTTCCATCTGTGTTGTAAGTTCTGCTATTTGCCTTTGCAGATTTTGCATTTCTTTATGCATCTGGGCAAGACCGCCTCTTCCTCTTCCTCTCCCAACCATCTTCCTGCTCTGATACCAGATGATGTAACCAACAACATACACTCAATAAAATTGTGCCATTAATCATGTGTGAGAGCCAAAGATTTGGAAACTGGAAAAAAAAAACTTCTATTCACCAACTCTGCCACTACAATGAGAGAAAACTCTCTTATATCCAAGAAAACAAAAAAATCAAAAGATTACCTTTTTGGCAGATTTCTACAATTGTCTGATTTTTCCATTTTAGGTAATTTTACATTCATATCCTGAGAATCCTATTTTTTCGCAAAAACTTCCTAAAACTAAGGTAGGCCGAAAAGCCAACTAACATCCTAAATTCGAAACATGAGTTTCAATTTATTAAAAAAAGCAACTTTTAAAAAACTAGAAAAAAACACTAAATTGCCATTTTGAGGGCCAAGATGAAAGTTTCAAGCCCTGAAAAAGTGCCAAGATAGGGTCCAACCGACTAGGATGGGTTGGGAAACCATTGGCCACCTCATAACACATCCACCTTTAAAATTTCATAGAAAACCCACATCCGAGTCAAAAGTTATGACCTCCAGAAGTTTTTGCATCAATTGAGTGACAAAATGGGCCACTAACTCATTAGGTTCTTTCTTCATGGTCAGAAATTCTCAGATTCTTGTCTTTACTAGTTTATTCATGTCAAAATACATAACAAACTCTCCTATTAACTATCCAAATGAGTGTATTGAAGCCTTTGGCAAGCGATAATACCAATCTAGGGCTATTCCTTCTAATGTTTTTGGGAAGATTTTTGTGACGACCCCATCTCAAGGGAGGAGTTCTCTTATAGCGGTTGTATATGCCTTGATATGTGAGTTAAGGTCTCCTTCTCCCTTGAAATTTGGTAGATCTAACAATGGTTGCGGTAACGACACACTTCTTATAGCCATGTTGAGTGGCTCTTTTGAATACTCTAAGTATGTGCCCAAGAAGACACTTTGCGATTGTGGAGTTGACAACATTAAACCCATGGGTGGGCTTTGATAGCCCAATGCCATTTCTTGATTTGCTTGATTTCCATGTATTGTTTGAGTGTGTTGAATAGGAGGATTCCCACTTGGGAATGTGTCGTTACTCCCATTTTGCAAGTAGTACTTGAGGTAAGGGGGATTCTGAGATGCCCCCTGGTCTTGTTCAATTCTAATGTGTTCATGCGATTTCTGCCTTCTCTCTAGGACATGTTGTTCTACATCCATAAAACTAATTCTTTGCACTAATGTTGCAATGAGATCTGCAGGTGTAGGGCCTCTTGGCACTTCCTCATTTATAGGGGTCTCATTTTGTGTGTTTTCATGATTTAACGCTTCTTCTCGCATAGCATTTTCACGTTGCTCTTCTTGTAAAGAAACTTTCAAGGCCTCTTGAGCATCCTTGGCCTCTTCTAAATTTCTCTCGAGTCTTCTTACTTCATCATCAAGATGGGTGCTTGAATTTCTTGTCAAGGGTTGCTCCATGCGATGGATTTTTGACCTCATTTGTATTCTTCTTGCCTTATGAGGCATGTTTGGAATTACAGGATTATGTTCACATGTAGGATTGTTGAATGATACAGAACATCTAGGTTCCCTTCTGTCATGTTCGTAATCTGAGTCTTCATAGTCATAATAGTTAGAGACTGGTGCATTTGGATCAGGTGGCACATACCTATTGAAAGAGGGAGTTTCTGGCTCCCTTGAGGGAATATTCCCTAAGTTCAAATCTGGCTCCATCATATTTGGGGGTGTCCTAAACACCACAGAATAAATGGAATGAGTGAAGGTGAGGATGGCAGGAGTGGAAGCAGTGAAGACAATGAAGATGGTTGCGAAAGAAAGAATGGTTGGATTCTGCAAGGACACACGAAAAGCGCAACAAAAGTTTTTTCTCTTCACATCGGTTTCACCAAAATATGTGGTGAATCCGGCATCAGATGTGAAAGTTATGATGAATGAATTTTGTAAGAGAAAACATAAACAACTCATCCTAGAAGGATTTGTTCACATCGGGTTCACCAAAATATGTACACTTAAAAACATAACTTGGTAGCTTGGGGTGGTTGACTCAGCATTGGCGAGCACATGGACCCCTCTCCTTGCCATGGGGAGAACCTCCACATCACTCTTGCTCTTGTGGAAGTATCTAGTTGAGAGGAGGTGAGACACGAGGGTGGTCCTACTCGCTTGAGACCTCATCTTCGCAGAGAGTGGTCAACCGGTCCTGGGGCCTTTCTTGCATATTGATTCTGATATGGTGCTTTGCAACCGTTGTGGTTGAAATAACAATATGACCCAAAGGGTCACTTGTCACTGTTCTCCTATTTGGATTCTGAAGATTCCACCATTGCATGAGTTAATGATTGCTCTTGTTTATGCTTCTATTAAGTTTGATTTGTTCTTCAAACTATTAGATGATGACTTATGTTTGGAGTAACCTCAGCCTATCTTGTTGTTCCTGAACTAATAGTTGATCATGTTGTGGTCAATGGTGAATTTCCTCAATCTTTTTGAGGATTTCCCTCACCCACTCACCTCTAAGCCCAGGGTACATTTGTGAGCCCTGTTGGCAAGAGACACTATATGGATTCATGGTTGTTGTCATTGATGGCAACAAAGGTCATCCCACATATCCGCAAGTTATGGTGTGTCTCTACCGGAAGTAAGAATGAAGATTGTTGTGGTCCGGTGAACAAGAACAGAGCATGTGGCAAGGTCCGGCAGATTGGTCCGGATCTCTTAGAGGAAGTGTCTTGGTGCAGTGTGGATTTGGGGAAGTCAAGAGGACTACCTTGAGTAGTATATTCCAAGGATTTAGCCTCCGGTGATGAACAAAGAAAAAGATATGAATAGTTGAGTATCAGATTCCTGAGAGACAGTGAGAACAGAGGAAGAACTGACTGACAGAGTATCAGACTATTTTCTGGATGTGTTACTGTTGATGGTAAAGGTTGTGAAGGCATGAATCATGTTTGGCCGACATGATTAATGATATCTACAAGTATATGCTTGATCCGCATTGCTTGGTGAGCAAGGATTCAGCCGACAGAACAGAGTTTGTAAGAAACTAGACTGTTCCGGATGCCGACTAGAAAGGTGATGAAATTACTTGTGCGGATATATATAGAGGATGGATTTAGTTGTGAAAGGTGTAATTGTGTGATGGTGTATGCGAATAAGTGCAGAACAGAGCAGAAGTAGTAAGAAAGATCCGGTATGTGAAAGGATAGCAGAATAAAGAACAGAGGAAAGATGAAGTGCAGCAGATCAGTGTACTGAGCCTAACCGGAACTGAATTCTAGCATATATAGATGCTTCCAATCAGTTCAAGACTGTGATTCTTATCACTTTGTAGACAGTGTGTCTCCTTGTAGGCAGTGGGCCTCTTTGTGAGCAGTGTGCTCGGGCAGTGAGCCCTAATTGGCAAGTGCCATTTTGTAATTCCTTATTCTTCTAACAGAGAATAATCTTTGGGTTAATCACCCCGTGGTTTTCTCCCTTAACAGGGTTTCCACGTCAAAAAAACTGTGTCATGTGTTTTTCATTTCATGGTAATGTTTGTTTGTTTGATTCAATGCTGCATTGATTAATAAGAAAGTTCAAAAGAAGAAATAATTAGGATAATTGATTCACCCCCCCCTCTCAGTTATCAACAATTGGTATCAGAGCGAGGTTCCTCCTAATAGAGCCTAACAGCTTGAGGAAGATCTGGGAGTTCAAATGGATGCATATGGTTTAAGGGAGCAACTCAAGACTGCCCTTGAGCATCTTGAACAGTCAAATTCTGAAGTCAATGAATTAAAGGAAAGACTCAAACAGGCTGATGAATTCATGAGAGAATTAAAGGACAAATTAAGTCTCTCTATGAAAAAGAGAAAGGAGCTACTCCAACAATTGGCAAGACAAAGTGAAGAAAGCAATACAGATGAAGAATTGACTGAGAAAACCAAGTTATGTGAAAAATTATCAAAAGAAGTCATTATGTTAAGACATGAAATGGAATCAGGAACTATAAAGTTTACTCAAGAGATTGAAGAAAAAAGAAAAGCTAAAGACAATCTAAGACAATCTCTTAAAGAGAAATCAGAAGAATGCCACCAGATGGACAGGATTATCAGACATCTTGAATCTGATCTTGAAGATGCCAAAGATAATGAAGAAAAACTTGAGGATCAAATTGTCTCTCTCAAAAGAGATCTTCAAACAGCAAATGAATATAAAGAAAAATTCAAGATAAGTTCTGCCCAACTTGAAGTACTTCTTGGAAGTCAAAAGAGGACAGATGACAAGTATGGTTTGGGATATGAGAAAGGAGAAAGCTCCGGATCCTGTCAAAAGAATTTTGGATCAGAAAATCCAAGGAATAGGCCTAGAAGACCTCCGGTAAGACAGCCCAATGCTCAAAGATATCCATCTTTCAATGGATACTGCCACAGCTGCAATCACTTTGGTCACAAAGCTAATCAGTGCAGAAAAAGGATGAATCAAACTAATCCATCCTTCTCCGGATAGTGCTTTAACTGCAAAAGGTATGGACACAAGTCTCATGAATGCAGAAATATGCAAGTAAACAAATCATTCAATGGTAGATGTTTTACATGCAATAGAGTAGGTCATATGGCTAATCAATGCAGATCAAGAGGTTATCAGTCAAATATGCAAAGAAATGTTATTTGCCAAATCTGTGATAGGTCCGGTCATAATGCTAAAGTCTGCAGAAGCAAGAATCAGGACAAAAGAGGTCCGGTGTATAATCAGAATCAAGACAAGGGTAAACAAAAGATGAATGCGGATGAAGTTAGGAATCAGATGAACAAGATTTGGGTGAAGAAAAGTTCAGAGAATGTAGAGGTTGGATCCGCACCAGACTCTGGTGCTGATATTTCTTCTAGAAATTAAAAAGTGAGCTCTGGCTCAGGGGGAGACTCAAAGAAAATCCTGTTCCCCCAGCCAATCAAGTGGTGCTGGATGTGATACAAGATGCGGAGTAAAGGGTTTGAAGATATAAGTCCTGAGATGATCCAGACAAGATTTCAGAGGTCCGCATGAAGATGCAAAGAAGTTGTGATCGATCAAGTAAGACCTATTCCGGGAGATGCTCCGGAATGACAGAGGACTACAAAAGGGTCCGGAGAGATCCGGAAGTACATTATTTTGCTCTGCAGACTGGACAGAATGTTTGGGATGTTCTTGTAATGTGTCATCTTGATTTATCCATGATTGAAAGATCCGCATGATGTTCATAGATCAGGACTAATCCGGGATACTCCAAGCTATCCGGACAAGGCAAACCGGAATAATATAGGTGAAGCATTTATTGCAAATAGATATTAGGGTTTGCGAAATGATATAAGGGATTTCTCATAAATCATTTGTTCATTATGCACTCAAGAAGAAGCGAAAAGTGGAGCTCTGCAACAAGACTCATCAAGCACACCGAAGATCTCCTACCGAAGTCATTACATACAGAAATCAATCCAGCTACTCCGTGCAACCGAAGACGCAAAAGGTATTTTCCACTTTCGATATCTTGCTACAAATCTTTTGAAGAAATGGCTACTCCAAATATAGTAAAAATCTCAGATAGGCCCCGACCTGAATTTAAGAAACATCCATACAAGTCATTGGAAGTAGATCCCTTAGGAGCATTTTCCAGTGTTCCTCACAGAGTTTTACACATAGAAGACATTAGGGTTTACATACATGCAAGCATTGAGGAATTTGGGGAATTCAAATTGAGAGATCTCTATCACAAACAACTGATAGACAATGCTTTTGAGCTTAAACCAGAGTATAAGGGTATCCAGAAGAAACAATTTGATCAATTCATTCATTTCCCCTGCTTTGAAGAAGATGAATGGGTCCAGTATGTACTGAGCAGGATGCATGACAACTTCCTATGGCTGGATAGACCCTGCAAGATCACAAAAGAGACAATTAGAGCAGTAACTGGTCTATACTCTTCCGGAGGGATACCTATCCTCAAATCTGTCAAAAATAACATTGTAACTGAGGCCACCGGATCAAAATTTGATAAGAGGGCAATGACCATTGAAGATATTTCTGATCCGGATATCAAGTATGCGTCCATGATAATAGGATACAAGATCTATCACTCCAGCAGGGAGAATTCTGTATCTGGAATTGTAGTATATACTGCCTATGAAATGCTAAGGAAGAATGCAGAATATGATCTCTGCGAACTGCTCTTAAGCCAATTAATGGAAAATATACAGAAAATCAAGAAGGACAAGAAGAATTCCTTTAAGTATGGTACTCTTATGTTATGTCTATTCTTCTACTTCATGAATGAGCTGCCCGGATCAAGTGGATGGGCATGGCAGAATGACAAACCTGTTGCAGTCCAAATAAGAGACTATCTACATGGGCTTGGGGATGCCAAAGCAAGAAATACAGCCCTATGGGGATACTTCAAAAACTTCCAAAGCATGATGCAAGCAAGAGAAAGAATTCCCCAGTCTCTTGTTGAAAAATACAAAGACTCAGTGTGCTTTATGGTGGACACTGATCAGTGCCTAATGGAGGCAGTGGAGCCAAGGACTGTCTGGATCATGCCCATGGGGTATGAAGTGGATGAACAGATAGTGGAGCTGCATGTTCAACACATGCTAAGTCAGCCCAAAGATCCAAAGGCAGAAAGGTTTGGAACCTTTGAGGAGCTGAGTGTAAAGATCCATGTAGAACTCAGGGAACCTGAGATAAAGAGGAAGGTGAGAAAAGAAGTAGAGCACATTGCTCAAGGCCTAGGCATCTCAAAAGAGGCACTTGATGCCAGCCGGGAAAAGAGAAGAAAATCTGAGGAAGAAAAGAAAGAGGCAGAAAAGAAAAGTAAAGAAAGTGTTCCGGTTGAAACTTCCACCTGGACCAGATCATCAAAAAGATCTACACCTCCCACAACCAATAGTTCAAAACTGGAAGTCCAGGCATCCGGTAAAAGATCTAAGACAAAAGCCACAAGGGCTTATGAAAGCCAAAAGGATGAAGAGGAAACTGAGTCAGATGAGGGAGTAAAAGAAATAAAGAAGCAGAAGAAGAAAGGATCCGGGAAACCCTCCACAGGCCAAGACAAGGAAGAAATGGCAGAAGAATTTGCTGAAAAGCCCACTCTATCCCTAGACAGTGTAGTCAAATCAGTCACTATGGATGGGAACCTTCAACCGGTGGCTAAATTTTATGATGACTACAACGAGGTAGATCAAAAGATCCTGCAAGAAGCTATAATAAGGTACTTGAACATCTACAATAAAGCTTTTATTGAGATTATCTCTGAAATCCCTAAAAGCCTAGAAAAGGAATTAGAATTAAGAAAGAATAATGCTCAGGCAAAAGATCTTGAGATCCGGGAGCAGATAGCTATTCAGCTATATCCTCAAATTGATCCCAAGACAATGAACATAATATTCAAAGACTGCAAAGATGAGTTCAGAAGTAAAGCCAGGATGAATCAACTCATGCTTGGTGAGACTGACAAGGTGGCCAAAGAGACAGAAGAGATCCTCCGGAAGGCCTTCAAAAGGTTCAATCTTCCTGTTGTAGAGGACTTAGGTGCAGAAACAGCTGTGGACTTGGAACCTTCTGCTCCAGAAGAAGTGGCCTATGAACAGGCTAGCATCTCTCCTCCAGTTTCCCCTACAGTCTCTGGATCCAAAGAAGAAGAGAAATTACAGGAGAAGGAAGCAGTGGTGAAAGATAAAGAGGTTGACAGTACCAAGGGTGCAGAGAAAGAGAAGACTCCATCAGAGAAGACCATGACTGATAGTGGTAAGAATGTGGAAGGAGAGAAAATCCCAAAGGACAGTTCCAAGACTGCAGAAGAAAAGAAACATCTGTCTCCGGCAAGAGACACTGCACAAACTATTCAATAATTTTTGAGCAAAGAAACAATAGAGATCGATGAACCGGAGCTACTACAAGGCCCATTCAACTTTGATTCCCTCTCTCTGGTGCAGACAATGAAGATAGCCTCATTTGCAAATGCTAAGGCAAATGAAAAGCTCCTAAAGTCTCATATGGAAGACTATGAGTTGATAGAGGCTGCTTCCGGAGTGCTTGAGAAGATTATGCCATCGGTCCAGATAGATCCGGCAGCCTCCTCTTCCGGTAATCTCAAAACCTTAGTCAGCAGTGTTAATACACATTTTGAATCTTTAGAAAAATCAGCTGAAGAAAAGGTCCGGAAGGAGTTTTTGGATAAAAGGTTCTCCGAGGTTCAGGGTTTGATCATTAATGATAGGAGAAACATGAACATTGGGATAAAGAGCTTAGAAAATGCTCTTAAGGATGGCGGTGAAATATACAAATTTTGTATCTCTTGGTCCAAGGTAACAGTGGACATTGAGAAGAAAATAAAAGCGCAAGAGGACACACTACTAAGCTTGTCTCAAAGTTTTGATCCTCTTTCTTCCTCTATAACAAATCAAGAATGTCAGACTATTGCAGTCTTGACTAAAATCAAGAAATTGGAGAAGGAAAGGAAAAATAGAATAAGCAGGTTGAGTGAGCTCAGGGGGTTAATTGTCCCTAAGCTAGAGGCCATGCATGAGGCCATAGCAGAAGCTCAAATCACAGCCCAGACAAGTGATCCGAAAGATCTAAAAAGGGCAGATGCATTTGCATTTTTGTTGAGTGGTCACATTTCAATTTTGGATAGAATGAAGCAAAGTTGGGCTACAGAACTGATCCAACTGAAGACATCTTTTGCAGACATTCTTCAGTATATGTGAGTATGTAAATATGCGGCTATGTATAGAAAATTTTTGAAAATTTTGGTGTGCGGACCCTACCCTTTGCCATTGATGTCAAAGGGGGAGTGAGGAGCAGTGAAAAATGAGGAATCCAACTAAGGGGGAGTTCCGGAAATTGTATATAGAGCATCAGCCAAGGGGGAGTGTAGTATAAACACTTAGTCATTTTTCACTAAGTGTTGCCATCAATGCCAAAGGGGGAGATTGTTGGCAAGAGACACTATATGGATTCATGGTTGTTGTCATTGATGGCAACAAAGGTCATCCCACATATCCGCAAGTTATGGTGTGTCTCTACCGGAAGTAAGAATGAAGATTGTTGTGGTCCGGTGAACAAGAATAGAGCATGTGGCAAGGTCCGACAGATTGGTCCGGATCTCTCAGAGGAAGTGTCTTGGTGCAGTGCAGATTTGGGGAAGTCAAGAGGACTACCTTGAGTAGTATATTCCAAGGATTTAGCCTCCGGTGATGAACAAAGAAAAAGATATGAATAGTTGAGTATCGGATTCCTGAGAGACAGTGAGAACAGAGGAAGAACTGACTGATAGAGTATCAGACTATTTTCTGGATGTGTTACTGTTGATGGTAAAGGTTGTGAAGGCATGAATCATGTTTGGCCGACATGATTAATGATATCTACAAGTATATGCTTGATCCGCATTGCTTGGTGAGCAAGGATTCAGCCGACAGAACAGAGTTTGTAAGAAACTAGACTGTTCCGGATGCTGACTAGAAAGGTGATGAAATTACTTGTGCGGATATATATAGAGGATGGATTTAGTTGTGAAGGGTGTAATTGTGTGATGGTGTATGCGAATAAGTGCAGAATAGAGCAGAAGTAGTAAGAAAGATCCGGTATGTGAAAGGATAGCAGAATAAAGAACAGAGGAAAGATGAAGTGCAGCAGATCAGTGTACTAAGCCTAACCGGAACTAAACTCCAGCATATATAGATGCTTCCAATTAGTTCAAGACTGTGATTCTTATCACTTTGTAGACAGTGTGTCTCCTTGTAGGCAGTGGGCCTCTTTGTGAGCAGTGTGCTCGGGCAGTGAGCCCTAATTGGCAAGTGCCATTTTGTAATTCCTTATTCTTCTAACAGAGAATAATCTTTGGGTTAATCACCCTGTGGTTTTCTCCCTTAACAGGGTTTCCACGTCAAAAAAACTGTGTCATGTGTTTTTCATTTCATGGTAATGTTTGTTTGTTTGATTCAATGCTGCATTGATTAATAAGAAAGTTCAAAAGAAGAAATAATTAGGATAACTAATTCACCCCCCCCCCCTCTCAGTTATCAACAAGCCCAAACTAAGAGAGAGTTGGTTGGAGTTAACCTTGATTTGACTTAGGGTTTATGACCTAAGGTTTGACCTTATGTTGACCTTGTGTTGGAATCAATGGTTTGCAATCTTCTTGTGATACTAATGTTTTTGTGTTTTTTTTGGGTTTTGAATGCATGCAAGCCTATATGAATGCAAAACAATATTTTTGTGCTTTTTTGGAATTTTATGAAAGGAAAGTGCTTTTTTTAATCTAGGAATTGAAATATGTATGCAATCTAGAATGTATTTAACTAATGCAATCTATCTATGTTTTTGTTTGGTTTTCTGAATATTTGGATCAATTACTCTAAGAAATGAAATTGCTTTGAAATAAACTAAGCTAAAGAACTCTAAAAGCAAACTAATCTAACAATGCAAATCCTATTTAGCCTATCAAGAAAATTGCAACAATTAATTACTAATCCCAAGAGCAATTTTAAAATTTAGCTAATTACTAAAAAAACACTAAAGAACCTGGAATATGAGAGGCATGAGCCTCCTCTACCCTCAGGAATCTTTGTGTCGGCAACCTCTTTGTCCTCTTGCATCAGCGGGGATATCCTCTTGGAAACAATAGGGAAGGGATGCAAAATAGCTTTAGAAAGCTTGAAATGTGAGCTAATGAGCACTATGGCTTGCAAATGGGTAGTGTATAGATGCGATATGAAGCTTTTAGCAAAGCTTAGACAAAACAAAAATAAAATAAAAGGCTCGAATGCCCTGTATGAGCTTATGGATGCTATGTGAAGAGAAAAAACCTGCAAAGATTGGATGCACAAATGAAATTGCCTCTCTTTGTGCTTGAGGGAGAGGGATATTTAAAGGTTGAAAGAGGCTATGAGAGGTGAGAGAGAATGGAGAGTTAACTCAGATGACCAAGGAGTGAATTGGGCTAATTAGAGAGTGAACAAGCTAATATAGCTTATCACTGAAGTAAAAATGCAGTTAGCATGAATGCATGAGTTAAAAAGTAGAGATAAAAAGGAGCTAATTATGCATGCTTAGAGGCTTGGAATAGGTAACTCTATGTTTAGACCAAAAACTCATGCAAATAGGAAGAAAAATGAGTCCAAACAGAGATTTTTCAAGTCCAAAACATGATAGGGTCGCCCCTTTTACCAATCCAAGTTGCTTGGGGGAAACCTTGGGCTACCTGAAGCTGAACCATCAGTGACCCTCAGAGGGGAGGTCTTGGGTTGTAGATGGTCTGCCAGGTAAAAAGGAGGGAACTACCTCTAGAAACTGGTCAAAAGGTGGTTAAAATTCAAATCTCCACTTGTAAAACTCAAATCACCTAGCAAAGATCCTGAAATAATAGGGGGAGATTTGTACTAGTTGACCAGAACTAAAAACTAAAAGTTGGAGATGGCTTGGGAGGTCCTCTAGAGAGCACCTAGGGGTGAGATTGGAGGAAAAATACTAAGGAAAGGGCAAATCACAACAAATAAATGAATACAAGACTCAGGGACGAAGTCACAAGCACAGGAAACAATAATCGACAAGTGTCAAAAAGCGTTGAAAGCAGGGAAAATGTTAGTACGACAAAGGGGAAACAACAAGAGGAGGGAATTTACCAAAATGCTACCAAGAGAATCTCTACTCAGATGACGTTATTTCATGCATACATGTATGTGACAAGGATTATGAGTCATCATGGGGTCCTCATGGAGGTTGTGCATGATTTTGGTGCTTGTAGGAGGCGAGACACTTGGTGCATTCGTGCATCATTTTAACAAAGCAAGCTTGACATGTCCAAGGTGTAGTTCTGTGTGGCAGAGGGACCCGCTAGGTTGGAAGAGTTTGTGAGAGGCTTTCTGAAACATAAATCACGGGCCTAAGAGATCTAATAGTCTGCGCTTTATGAAGGACCTTTCAAAGAAACAAAGGGAAGAGCCAACAAAGAGCTAAAAGAAAGCATGAGAGAATGCCATGTGGCAATAGATCACACATTGAAGATAAAATCTGATGCCTCCCAAATGTTGTGCCACTATGCCAAGTCACCATAGTGGGTCCCATTTACTCCACAAAGCTTCAAGTGGCTCCAAGCCATTGATCTTATAGGGGAACATCCAATGGTCTATGCATCTAGGATTCAGTTAGAGCTGACAAGAAAGGTGATGCACCATTATCCAAGTTTGATGAGTTAACAAGCCTCTGAGGCTAGTGAAGAGGACACAGAGATATCCCTGAGGTGATGTTCATTAGTTCGGTGGTACTATGGGGTTGTTGGGCCTCATAAATGGCTGGTTGGTGAAAATTGAATGCCACAGGCCTATTCTCATTTTACCATCATTGTGAATTCAAATTTTAAGGCATCAAGGTTTAGCAAAATGATTGCAATTCAATGCCATGTGACAGAGGTAGATGGGGTAGATGTTTACAGCTTAAGGCAACTTTTGAAATCTGAATTACTATATATGCATGCGAAAAAGATGTATTAAGGGTTGGGCAATGTTTATTCATTGAGCCAATTTGAGATCCTAGGAGAAGAGTCGATAGGAATTCTCAGCCTTTATGGGTGCTTTTTAGATCCAATTGAATGTCTTATGACTATGCATTTTTCTTTTTGTAACATCCCATTCTTGATTCATTAATGAAGAAAAGTAACATTATGTGCTAATTCTCGTGTCTCTTGAGTCTTCTTGCGGATCTTGTGTATTGATATCGGGCCTTTTCTTTAATTTCAATGAATGATATTAGTAAATGGTCTACAATCATGCATTTTATGCTCTTTGAATCCATGAGTTAGTATTGTGATTTAGATAGGAAAGCATTGTGTCATTTTTGCATCAGTTTAAGTACTATCTTTTGGCATATCACTTTAAAGTAGTTTCATTTAATTTAAGTTTCTCTTCTCTTTCCTCTCCCCCCATTGGAAGAAACAACAAGATTGTTATGAAGAGCCATCTTCTAAAATCTCATAGGTTATCCTGTAAGTCAAGTCCCACATTTGTAGGATTTTCCATGTGTGGTGTTTGATTTGGTCTGAGAGTAGTCTTAGGTAGTTTTAAACATTAATAATTTTCTGGCATGCTCGATGGGACTCAAACCCACAATTACTAGATTAGAAGTTAGATTGTATGAGTAAAAGGCCAATTACAAGATCACTTTAACCATATGACGGATATCTATACAGTCCACTAGTGCTTTTACTCCCTCCATTAGTGCTTGTCCCAACAAGAACAATACTACATCCAAATCCACCACCTGCTCAGATGGCTACACTAGGAGTTCCTAGATATTTTGTGAACTAGAATAGTGGTAGTCTGATGATTCCACCAATACCACCAGCTACATGGGACCATATCCTAGCTAATGCACTCAAGGCTCTACCTAAATACATAGGTGAAGATTCAAAGACTCCTAGGGAACACCTTCATGATGTGGCAGATGTAATGCCCAACCATATAAACACATACAAGTGGGCACACACTTACGTAACTACAAAAAATTTTCTAACTTAAAGACATTGATCTAGACAAAAATTTAAACCTCAATTTCAAAGGATCATTTAAATGATTGATTCTAACTTATAGAAGACACAATGTTCTTTAAAATAATTAAGTTTTCATCCTAAAATAATTTCCTACTACAACAATGTGAATTTTCCACTACCTGAATAAATATAAACAAACATATCTTTTGTATAACCTTTAATTATTGTAATTTAATCAATTCTAAATAAGATAAATAAATAAAATAGATTAATAATATTTAGGGAATCTTACACTAAAAGTTTAAATTTTATCATTATAAATTAATTAATAAATATTAAGGATAACAGTTAAAAAAATAGAAAATATGCCAAACAAAAGATCTGGCCAAATAAAAGGTAGGGATTTATTGGCACAAAAAAAATTAAATCACTCATTTACCAATTTGAAAATAAATTATTAAATTATAAATGCAAACAACTAAATCTTAAAATAATTATTGCATTCAAATAGACTTAATAAAAATAGTTGAATAAAAACAATATGTTTTTTTTAAAGGATATTGCTTTGCCTCGTTGCCTTGTTGCCATGTTGTTGCTACTTTGCCTCTTTGGGCTTTGCTGTCCATCTGTTAATGTGTTGTTTTTGGCCTGTGAGAGGCTTTTACTCTGCCCTCTGGGCTGTTCTGTAAAGGGTTCTGGACCCTCTTTTCCAACTAAATTAATCAAAAACTAATTAGATTTCTCATTTATAACATTAAATAAACTTATTAAATGATATGTTTCCAAATAAAGATAAATGGAAATAAATTTAAACTATTTAATTTTATACTAACACTATTAGAAATCAAATGAACATTAATAAAATAAATAGAAACTATTAGAATTGATTTGATTGATCATTAAAACAAACCAATAAAACAAGCTTTATTTCTAAATTTATTTTTCAATTCTTTTTGTTTTTCTATTGTTTTCCATACAATGTTGTCTTCTTTTTCTTTTTAATCAAACTAAATATCCATGATTTTTTTCCTATTTTTAAAATGTGTTAGAAAGATAAAATAGAGATCTGAAAATATCATAAATAATAAAATATTAATTTCCTTTAATATAGTTTTCTAAAAAAATCATATAATCACATGTAAAATCATAACCTTCAAAATAACATAGATAAATAGTTACTAATTTGTACATATCTCATAATTGAGAATCTGGGTATGGTTGAATTCTTGTGAGGATTTAGTCAACTAGGTTGTACATCTTTAATAAAAGTATCGAAGAAACTCAGTTTCTAAAATGAAATTTACTAAATATATAATAGACGGGTTCTTATCAAGATGATTTTATAACAGCCCACACATCTAGTCACAAATATTTTATATCTCAAAAAATAGAATCTGGGTATAACTAATTTTTTTATATGATTTAGAAAACACAATGGCACACTTGTCCTAAAATTTTGAGACAAACCAAATTTCTAAAACAAAAGTTAATGAAGATAGAACAGACTGGTTTTTCTAGGGACAGTTTACTAGTTTTTATAAAAATTAATAAACTTGTTAAATTCACAAAACAAAAATAATGTGAGATGAAATTATAGAAATTATACATATACAAAAGGTCATTCTACTATAAAAATTTACAAATGGATGTATAGTCCATAATCCTCAACTTTCCAAAAAGATCTAAAAGGAAGAGCTCCAAGCTCTTGACAGATAAGAAAATAAAACAACACAAGTCTCTTTAAAATACAAATCTTCTTTGATAAAATCAGATCGAACAACAATTCCTACACAACAACAAGCCCAAATGGATGGCCCGGCTTGCTCTCCACCCTACCATAGGGTTGGAATACCAACCCACCCCTAAGCTTGGGAGAGTCTATCCAGAAACCTAGTTTGAAACAAACACACAAGCACATAAATTTGCAAACATCCAAGACTTATTTTCAATCCAAATTTAAATCAACAAAAGACACCAGAATCAAATAGATTCCTGAAAACATAGGGAATGAGAGAGTGATCTCCTCCCTTGGGGAGCAATAGAAATAAACTCTTCATCTTCATCACCCAACTACGGAGATATAACAACCTTTCAGATGAATAACAACCCAACTAAAGAAATATCACAACCCTTCATTTAATATCAACCCAACTATGGAAATATCACAACACTTCATTTCATATCAACCCAACTACGGAAATATATCAACCCTTTAGATGAATCTCAACCCAACTATGGAAATTGTTCCCCAAAGAGAGGTATGACACCTCTCTGGATCCCTTAACAAAATTTTCCTCAAAGAAGAACAAAAAATAAACAAACAACAACACAATCCATTTAAACCATAATTTATGCATTCAGATCCTACCTCTTCCTTCCAAGTTAGGAGAGGCACAAGATCCAGATGTCACATCGAAACAACAAAACCCCCAAAAATTCTTCAAAGCTTCCAACTCCTTTTTCCATTCTTCCAAAAAATTTCCTATGTAAAACCCTTCCTCTCCCCAATCCCTTTTTAAATTTTCAAGAAAATAAGTTTTCTTTCTTTTTCCCCCAAAAATAAAACAAAAAAATTATTTTTAAAACAATAAAGCAATAAAGATAAAACAATAAATCCAAATAAATCAAAAATAAAACTAAACAATAAAAACAATAAATAAATAAAACTAAAATTTCATTATCTTCTCACATTAATAAAGAAAATATAAATAAATTATCAAATTAAAATATTTTCCCCAATTTAAAATCTATCACAAATATAAAATTAATACAAATTACAGTCCTCTCAATTAGACAAAATTATAAATAATAACATAGCAAAACATAAATTTCACACCAACAAATTAACTTAGCCTTATTCCTCTAGGCAGAATAGGCCTGGGTAAACCACTGGTTTGACACACAAAAGCATTGGATATACCTCTGTATCTTATAAGCCTTGGCCACCCCCTACAATACTTCATTTGGAACATCAGATTGCCTTGAAGTATATATAGTCGAAGCAACAATTTTAATAAAAGAAAATTACATTAAATATACTAGATCATTACACAAGTAAATTAAATTTCATATAATTGAATAACATCATATTCTTCCATAATCAAAATAAACATGTGCACAAAACTAACATCATAACATTTATTTGAACACCAATTATCCACACTTCATGAATAAATGTCTACTAACCAACATGTCATAGATATAAAATCCCAACTCCACACATTAACCAAATAATAGTTCAACTCACATGTTCCATAGTCTCCTACTCTATGCATAATACTATCACCATAATAATAAAAAGAATATAGCTCACTAATTAATACGTCATAAAAGCATAATAAAATATCTAAATAAAAAGGTAGGCCTTACATTTTCCCCCCCTAAGATTAGCCTTCCTCCTAGAAGCCTTCAAAGAGGTAAGGATATGAGGTCTAATCCAAAACATCCAAAACTATAAGTACAATAACCATATAAATCTATCGAAAAGAGTAACAACATAATCAAATAACACAAATCATCCAAAACATAAATATCAAAGGCTTGCATGCCTATTGCTAAAGTATCCACACAAAAATAAAAGCGTTGGATCTTACATCCTCCCTTCCTAAGAATTAGGCTTCCTCTCGGAAGCCCTCCAGGAGGAGGAAAGAGTACTTACAGAAGTGACAAGGACGAAAGAGTGTAAGCAGTCTAGTATCTCAGAAGGAAAGAATTGACCATCCTAGACTAGTTTAACACTAGGCTTAAGTCTACAAGAATTTATATGCCACCTTCTTCCATCTCCCCATACAATCCAACCAGGGTACCCTTTCGAAAAGTATAATTATAATACATGAAAAACTTTACACTTACTAGCAGTATCAATAAAAACAAAAGCCTAAAAAAAATCAATAACCAATAATTTTCAAAAAGGTAAAGTCTGAAATAAAATCAAAAATAAAATCTCATAATAATAATAAAATTTCAAGAGTGGCCACAAAATAAAATATTTAAATTCAATCTAAAGTCCCAAACAGAAGAGTTCCCGAGGCAAGGAAACATATCAAAATAAATCGGCTAAGCAACCAAAAGTAGAAAAGAAATTCTCATACTGTTGGTTTCAATTCAATTAAATAAAGCCATAACATATGTATGATAGAAATGAAATCAAATAGTCAAATAAATTTATTTTAAAAAATTCTCTTCATGACTATAATAAGCCACTCAAAGGGGAGAAGGTGTATGGTGGTCTTAACATTAATACAGAATCTAGGATTAACCTTGACACTTAATAAAAAATCAACCTAAACATCAGATACATATGTCTCTATATTCCTAAAATACCATCATATCCTCCTACATCCTTTACTTACACAAAAATGCATTCGACAACATGACCCAAACAAATCCCCAGAGCTTCCAAAGTGTGGGAAACTAGCTCTAATACCAACTATAATGCCCACCCATATAAACACATACAAGTGGGCACACACTTATGTAACTACAATTTTTTTTCTAACTTAAAGACATTGATCTAGACAAAAATTTAAACTTGAATTTCAAAGGATCATTTAAATCACTAATTCTAACTTAGAGAAGACACAATGTTCTTTAAAATAATTAAGTTTTCATCCTAAAATAATTTCCTACTACAACAATGTAAATTTTCCACTACTTGAATAAATATAAACAAACATATCTTTTGTATAACCTTTAAATATTCTAATTTAATCAATTCTAAATAAGATAAATATATAAAATACATTAATAATATTTAGGGAATCTTAGACTAAAAGTTTAAATCTTATCATTATAAATTAATAATAAACATTAAAGATAATAGTTAAAAAATAGAAAATATGCCAAATAAAAGATTTGGCCAACTAAAAGGTAGGGATTTATTAGCACAAAAAAAATTAAAACACTCATTTACTAATTTGAACATAAATTATTAAATTATAAATGCAAACAACTAAATCTTAAAATAATTATTGCATTCAAATAGACTTAATAAAAATAGTTGAATAGTGGGTGGTTGGGGGAGAGACCTTCCACACACCCAGGTGTGGAAGGACTGGGGGATGGCATGGTGGACACGGTGGCACATGGTGGACAGAGGGACAAGCTATCCTTGATCAACACCTGAAGTGATGGGACTTTTGGTTAACGTCATTCATTAGACTAACAACATTTCAAGTGAGTCTGCTTTGCCATCTCACAACAATGAGATAATAATTAGTAGGCATGCTTGCCTTCCTTCGAATTTAACATCTAGAATAATCATTGGTCGAAGATTCAAGAAGGGGAGATTGTTATAAACCCTCTTTACCCCTTCAATAGCCACAAATTGTGCACTCCTTCTCATTCGATAATGGCAAGTAGAACTAGATTCATGGCGCAGATAGCGACGGAAGGAATTACCTGCCTTGGCATGGACACTCTGATCCATCTGGAGAGTGTGATTAGATAGCTAGCCTTCAAGGGCAAAATCACAGATCACAGGTTGAAGAGGGTGCTTTGCCTAAACGACGACCTAGTCTTGACTGCAGTGAAGGTGATTCTCAGTAAGAAATTTGTGGAAGGTGGCGAATTTTACAGGGTGGACACTACAATAGTCTCTCAATTCCTGGCTTCAATTTTGGATGCAGGTCTTCCTAAGGATAGGGCAGAGCAACTAGTCTAAAAGCTCTTTAAGGACAAGATAATTGTTGGAATGAAGGAAACCATAAATGTAGCCTCTTTGGGTATAGGGATTCCATGACCAATAGATTTTCACCTGCTCCAAGATGCAGATGAGGTCGTTAGGTACTATCCCTTTCTGCTTGATTTAAAGGGCATGGATTTGATATCTCACAAGGAGCAGGTCGAGGTAGGGATGAGTTTTCTCCAAAAATTTCTGCAGATGGAGCCGTACAATTGCATTTTTGAATGGGTGGCCAAGTTTAGTTCACTTGCCTTCAATCTGGGTTTTATGTGAAAGGTCTGTGAAGTTTTCCTGTGGATGATAGTGAATTATGTTAATATAATAATTAAAGTTTTGTTTAGTATGTAATGGGGGGTGTGGATAGGCCCTGTGTGGCCCTTTGCAGATAAGTTTCATGTAGTTTTTTGGACCCTGTGTGGTCTTGGGTGGGATATGCTTAAGAAGGGCATTTTGGTATAAGCCCGTAGTCTCAAACTGATAAGCCTATGAGGCTCTTCATGTATTTTTGGTACTTTATTAATATAAATCTTATGCTGATGAATAAAAAAAAATAGTTGAAAAAAAACAATATGTTTTTTAAAGGATGTTAAATTAATAAATAAAGCCACTCACTAATTAACTCAATTAGTTGGATTTCTCATTCCTTGCGGCCCTGTTGCCTTGTTGTTGCTTTGCCTCTTTGGGCTTTGTTGTCCATCCATTGTTCATGTGTTATTTCTAGCCTGTGTGAGGATTTTACTCTATCCTCTGGGCTGTTCTGTAAAGGGTTCTAGACCCTCTTTTCTAGCTGAATTAATAAAAAACTAATTGGATTTCTCATTTAAAACATTAAATAAACTTATTAAATGATATGTTTCCAAATAAAGATAAATGGAAATAAATTTAAACTATTTAATTTTAAACTAACAATATTAGAAATCAAATGAACATTAATAAAATAAATAGAAACTATTAGAATTGATTTGATTCATCATTAAAACAAACCAATAAAACAAGCTTTATTTCTAAATTTATTTTTCAATTCTTTTTGTTTTTCTATTGTTTTCTTTCTATTTTTTTCCATAAAATTCTTTGTCTTCTTTTTCTTTTTAATCAAACTTTTTTTTTAAAAAAATGCGCTGGTAAACTTTTTAACGTGACCGGCGACGCTGGTGTGACACGCCCTCCGGCTCCACACAAATGCTTTTGCCCGGAGCAATGAACCGGTGAGGCCACAACATGAGGGACCTCATCCCCTAGCAAGAACACTTCAAACCCGTGATCTCATTGGCCCAGCGAAGGTGTAAAGCCTGCGAGCTCATTGGCCCAGCGGGGGTTTGAACTCTGGTGGCTGCCACTACAACCGAGCGACTTAACCACCGAACCACGCCCTTATCGGCATAAATTTTAATCATACTAAATATCTATGATTTTTTTCCTATTTTTAAAATGTGTTAGAAAGCTAAAATAGAGATCTAAAAATATCATAAATAATAAAATATTAATTTCCTTTAATATAGTTTTCTAAAAAAAACATATAATCACATGTAAAATCATAACCTTCCAAATAACATAGATAGACATTTACTAATTTGTACATATCTCATAATTAAGAATCTGGGTATGGTTGAATTCTTGCAAGGATTTAGTCAACTAGGTTGTACATCTTTAATAAAACTATCGAAGAAACTCAGTTTCTAAAATGAAATTTATTAAATATACAATAGACTAGTTCTTATCAAGATAATTTTATAACAGCCCATACATCCAATCACAAATATTTTTATATCTCAAACAGTAGAATTTGGGTATAACTAATTTTTTTATATGATTTAGAAAACACAATGGCACACTTGTCCTAAAGTTTTGAGACAAACCCAATTTCTAAAACAAAAGTTAATGAAGATAGAACAGATTGGTTTTTCTAGGGACAGTTTACCAGTTTTTATAAAAATTAATAAACTTGTTAAATTCACAAAATAAAAATAATGTGAGATGAAATTATAGAAATTATTCATATACAAAAGACAATTCTACTACAAAAATTTACAAATGGATGTATAATCCATAATCCTCAACTTTCCAAAAAGATCTAAAAGGAAGAGCTCCAAGCTCTTGACAGATAAGAAAATAAAACAACACAAGTCTCTTTGAAATACAAATCTTCTTTGATAAAATCAGATCGAACAACAATTCCTACACAACAACAAGCCCAAATGGATGGCCCGACTTGCTCTCCACCCTACCATAGGGTTGGAATACCAACCCACCCCTGAGCTTGGGAGAGTCTATCCAGAAACCTAGTTTGAAACAAACACACAAGCACATAAATTTGCAAACACCCAAGACTTATTTTCAATCCAAATTTAAATCAACAAAAGTCACCAATATCAAATATATTCCTTAAAACATAGGGAATGAGAGAGTGATCTCCTCTCTTAGGGAGCAATAGAAAACAAATCTTATCTTCATCACCCAACTACGGAGATATAACAACCCTTCAAATGAATAAAAGCCCAACTACGAAAATATCACAACCCTTTATTTAATATCAACCCAACTACGGAAATATCACAACCCTTTATTTAATATCAACCCAACTACAGAAATATCACAACCCTTCATTTCATATCAACCCAACTACGGAAATATATCAACCCTTCAGATGAATCTCAACCCAACTACGAAAATTGTTCCCCAGAGAGAGGATGACACCTCTCTAGATCCCTTAACAAAATTTTCCTCAAAGAAGAACAACAAATAAACAAACAACATCACAATCCATTTAAACCATAATTTATGCATTCAGATCCTACCTCTTCCTTCCAAGTTAGGAGAGGCACACGATCTAGATGTCACATAGAAACTTGCATGAGCAACCTCAAAACAACAAAAACCCCAAAAATTCTTCAAAGCTTCCAACTCCTTTTTCCATTCTTCCAAAAAATTTCCTGTGTAAAACCCTTCCTCTCCCTAATCCCTTTTTAAATTTTCAAGAAAATAAGTTTTCTTTATTTTTCCCCCAAAAATAAAACAAAAAGAATTATTTTTAAAATAATAAACCAATAAAGATAAAACAATAAATCCAAATAAAGCAAAAATAAAACTAAACAATAACAACAATAAATAAATAAAACTAAATCATTATCTTCTCACATCAATAAAGAAAATATAAATAAATCATCAAATTAAAATATTTTCCCCAATTTAAAATCTATGACAAATATAAAATTAATATAAATTACAGTCCTCTCAATTAAATAAAATTATAAATAATAACATAGAAAAACATAAATTTCACACCAACAAATTAACTTAGCCTTATTCCTCTAGGCAGGATAGGATTTGGTAAACCACTGGTTTGACACACAAAAGCAATGGATAGACCTCCGTATCTTATAAGCCTTGGCCACCCCCTACAAAACTCCATTTAAAACATCAAATTGCCTTGAAGTATATATAGTCGAAGCAACAATTTTAATAAAAGAAAATTACATTAAATATACTAGATCGTTACACAAGTAAATTAAATTTCATATAATTGAATAACATCATATTCTTCCATAGTCAAAATAAACATGTGCACAAAACTAACACCATAACATTTATTTGAACACCAATTGTCCAAACACTTTGTGAATAAACGTCTAATAACCAACATGTCAAAGATATAAAATCCCAACTCCACACATTAACCAAATAATAGTTCAACTCACATGTTCCATTGTCTCCTACTCTATGCATAGTAGTATCACCATAATAATAAAAGAATATAGCTCACTAATTAATACATCATAAAAGCATAATAAAATATCTAAATAAAAAGGTAGGCCTTACATTTCCCCCCCTAAGATTAGGCTTCCTCCTGGAAGCCTTCAAAGAGGTAAGGATATGAGGTCTAATCCAAAACATCCAAAACTACAAGTACAATAACCATATAAATCTATCGAAAAGAGTAACAACATAATCAAATAACACAAATCATCCAACACATAAATATCATAGGCTTGCATGCCTATCACTAAAGTATCCACACAAAAATAAAAGCATTGGGTCTTACATCCTCCCTTCCTAAGAATTAGGCTTCCTCCTGGAAGCCCTGCAAAAGGAGGAAAGAGTAACTTATAGAAGTGACAAGGAAGAAAGAGGGTAAGCAGTCTAGTATTTAAGAAGGAAAGAATTGACCATCTTAGACTAGTTTCACACTAGGCTTAAGTCTACAAGAATTTATATGCCACCTTCTTCCATCTCCCCATACAATCCAACCAGGGCACCCTTTCGAAAAGAATAATTATTATACATGAAAAACTTTACACTTACCAGCAGTATCAATAAAAACAAAAGGCTCAAAAAAATCAATAACCAATAATTTTCAAAAAGGTAAAGTCTTAAATAAAATACAAAATAAAATCTCATAATAATAATAAAATTTCAAGAGTGGCCACAAAATAAAATATTTAAATTCAATCTAAAGTCCCAAACAAAAGAGTTCCCAAGGCAAGGAAACATATCAAAATAAATTGGCTAAGCAACCAAAAGTAGAAAAGAAATTCTCATACTGCTGGTTTCAATTCAATTAAATAAAGCCATAACATATGTACAATAGAAATGAAATCAAATAAATTTATTTCACAAAATTCACTTTGTGACTATAACAAGCCACTCAAAGGGGAGAAGGCATATGGTGGTCTTAACATTAATATAGAATCTAGGATTATCCTTGATACTTAATCAAAAATCAACCTAAACATCAGATACATATGTCTCTATATTCCTAAAATACCATCATATCATCCTACATCCTTTACTTGCAAAAAAGTGTATTCGACAACAGGACCCAAACAAATCCCCAGAGCTCCCAATGTGTGGAAACCTGGCTCTGATACCAAATGTAATGCCCACCCATATAAACACATACAAGTGGGCACACACTTACGTAACTACAATTTTTTTTCTAACTTAAAGAAATTGATCTAGACAAAAATTTAAACCTCAATTTCAAAGGATCATTTAAATCACTAATTCTAACTTAGAGAAGACACAATGTTCTTTAAAATAATTAAGTTTTCATCCTAAATAATTTCCTACTACAACAATGTAAATTTTTCACTACCTGAATAAATATAAACAAACATATCTTTTGTATAACCTTTAAATATTCTAATTTAATCAATTCTAAATAAGATAAATTGATAAAAGATATTAATAATATTTAGGGTATCTTAGACTAAAAGTTTAAATCTTATCATTATAAATTAATTAATAAACATTAAGGATAACACTAAAAAAAAAAAAGTGGGTGGATGGGAGGGAGTCCTTCCATACATTGGGTATGGAAGGATCGAAGTTATGTGTTGCCAGCCAGGCTGGCTTGGTGGCAACATCAGAGGTCTTTGGAGCAACATAGGTAGCAAGTGACTTGGAAGGTAAGGTCTTGATGTGACTGAGGTGTAAGATGTTCATTAAGGATTATGTCATTTGAAGGATGCCAATTGAAGTTTGGCTTTGGCGTACTAATAAATAATAGCGAGTAATCATTATGGAGAGAGCTCCCTTTAACTCTTCATTTTCTCCCAATTGTTGCTTGGAAGTTTCGAGAGGCCTTTAAGTCTTATAGTGAAGCCATAGGGGATTTCACATTCTTTTCCCTATTCTATGTCTCTTATTTCCAATGGCGGGTGGGTCTGGCTTTATTATGAAGATATCAACGGAAGGATTGGTTTGTCTGGGTTCAGATACTCCCATATAGATGGAGAGTGCGGTGAGACAATTGGCCTTCAAGGGTCTGGTTTCAGATCATAGATTGAAAAGGATTCTGCGTTCTAGTGATGAATTCATCCTTTTGGCTGTGAAGGTCATCCTGGGAAAGAAATTTCTTGAGGGTGAATTCTATAGAGTTGACACCTCCATTGTGTCCCAGTTCTTAGCTTGTCTTTTGGATGTAGGCATTATAAAGGAGAAATCTATCCTCTTAGTGCGGTGAGTCTTTATCAGTAACCTACTCGTGGGAGTGGAGGACATCATCAAGGCAGCCGAGCCAGGGGTGGAGATTCCTAGGCCTGTAGATTTTCATCTACTTGAGGATGATAAGGCAATGGTGTGATATTTCCCCTTCCTGCTTGAACCTAAAGGGTGGCCGCTCATTCTGCACAGAGAGCGTGTGGTAGCAGGGGTAGAATTTCTGTTGAAGCTGTTACAGATTGATCCGCATGGTGGCTCCTTTGAATGGATTAAAGAATTCAGGTTAAGGGTAGCCAATCTTGGTTTTGAATGATATAACCTTCAAGTATAGTGGCTCTATCGGATATAATAATTTCTATATGTTTTTTGTACAGTGGGTGTTTTGGGTTAGCAGCCTTGTAGGGTTTTTGCTCCTCCCCTGAAGGCATATATGAAGCTGTCTGTTGGTTGTTAGGCCGATTTTGGATGTGTCCTTTTAGTTAGTATGCAGGCCTTGTATGGCCATCTCTCTCTCTTTGGTGACCCTGCATGGTCAAGTAGATACCAATGGCAGGACTTGCATGGTCTTTTTTCTTTCTCTGGTGACCTTGCACGGTCTAGTAGTTATAAGGTAGAAAATCCTGGTTTAAACTGCAATCAATATAGACTGATATGTAAACTTTTTATTTCCATATCAATATAATCCAAACTATTACGAAGCATAAAAATAAATAGAAAATATGCCAAACAAAAGATTTGGCCAACTAAAAGGTAGGGATTTATTGGCACAAAAAAAAATTAAATCACTCATTTACTAATTTGAAAATAAATTATTAAATTATAAATGCAAACAACTAAATCTTAAAATAATTATTGCATTCAAATAGACTTAATAAAAATAGTTGAATAAAAACAATATGTTTTTTTAAAGGATATTAAATTAATAAATAAAGCCACTCATTAATTAACTCAACTAATTGGATTTCTCATTCCTTGCAGCCTTATTGCCTTGTTGTTGCTTTGCCTCTTTGGGCTTTGTTGTCCATTCGTTGTTCATGTGTTGTTTCTGGCTTGTGTGAGGCTTTTGCTCTGCCCTCCGGGCAGTTTTGTAAAGGGTTCTGAACCTTCTTTTCTAGCTGAATTAATCAAAAACTAATTGGATTTCTCATTTAAAACATTAAATAAACTTATTAAATGATATGTTTCCAAATAAAGATAAATGGAAATAAATTTAAACTATTTAATTTTAAACTAACAATATTAGAAATCAAATGAACATTAATAAAATAAATAGAAACTATTAGAATTGATTTGATTGATCATTAAAATAAACCAATAAAACAAACTTTATTTCTAAGTTTATTTTTCAATTCTTTTTGTTTTTTCTATTGTTTTCTTTCTATTTTTTTTCCATAAAACGCTTTGTCTTCCTTTTCTTTTTAATCAAACTAAATCTCCATGATTTTTTTCCTACTTTTAAAATGTGTTAGAAAGATAAAATAGAGATCTGAAAATATTATAAATAATAAAATATTAATTTCCTTTAATATAGTTTTCAAAAAAAAATCATATAATCACATGTAAAATCATAACCTTCCAAATAACATAGATAGACAGTTACTAATTTGTACATATCTTATAATTGAGAATCTGGGTATGGTTGAATTCTTGCAAGGATTTAGTCAACTAGGTTGTACATCTTTAATTAAAGTATCGAAGAAACTCTGTTTCTAAAATGAAATTTATTAAATATACAATAGATTGGTTCTTATCAAGATAATTTTATAACAGCCCATACATCTAGTCACAAATATTTTTATATCTCAAAAAGTATAATCTGGGTATAACTGACTTTTTTATATGATTTAGAAAATGTAATGGCGCACTTGTCCTAAAATTTTGAGACAAACCCAATTACTAAAACAAAAGTTAATGAAGATAGAACAGACTAGTTTTTCTAGGGACAGTTTACTAGTTTTTATAAAAATTAATAAACTTGTTAAATTCACAAAATAAAAATAATGTGAGATGAAATTATAGAAATTATACATATACAAAAGATCATTCTACTATAAAATTTTTCAAATGGATGTATAATCCATAATCCTCAACTTTCCAAAAAGATCTAAAAGGAAGAGCTCCAATCTCTTGAGAGATAAGAAAATAAAACAACACAAGTCTCTTCAATACAAATCGTTTTTGACAAAATCAGATCCAACAGCAATTCCTGCACAACAACAAGCCCAAATGGATGGCCTGACTCGCTCTCCACCCTACCATAGGGTTGGAATACCAACCCACCCCCAATCTTGGGAGAGTCTATCCAAAAACCTGGTTTGAAACAAACACACAAGCACATAAATTTGCAAACACCTAAGACTTATTTTCAATCCAAATTTAAATCAATAAAAGACACTAGAATCAAATGGATTCCTGAAAACATAGGGAACAAGAGAGTGATCTCCTCTCTTGGGGAGCAATAGAAAACAACTCTTCATCTTCATCACCCAACTACAGAGATATAACAACCCTTCAAATGAATAACAACCCAACTATGGAAATATCACAACCCTTCATTTATTATCAACCCAACTACAGAAATATCACAACCTTTCATTTAATATCAACCCAACTACGGAAATATCACAACCCTTCATTTTATATCAACCCAACTATGGAAATATATCAACCCTTCAAATGAATCTCAACCCAACTATGGAAGTTGTTCCCTAGAGAGAGGTATGATACCTCTCTGGATCCCTTAACAAAATTTTCCTCAAAGAAGAACAACAAATAAACAAACAACAACATAATCCATTTAAACCATAATTTAGGCATTCATATCCTACCTCTTCCTTCCAAGTTAGGAGAGGCACAAGATCTAGATGTCACATAGAAACTTGCAAAACCAACCTCGAAACAACAAAAACCCCCATAAATTCTTCAAAGATTCCAACTCCTTTTTCCATTCTTCCAAAAAAAAATTAGTGTAAAACCCTTCCTCTCCCTAATCCCTTTTTTAAATTTTCAAGAAAATAAGTTTTCTTTCTTTTTCCCCCAAAAATAAAAATAAAAGAATTATTTTTAAAACAATAAACCAATAAAGATAAAACAATAAATCCAAATAAAGAAAAAATAAAAATAAACAATAAAAATAATATATAAATAAATCTAAATCATTATCTTCTCACATTAATAAAGAAAATATAAATAAATTATCAAATTAAAATATTTTCCCCAATTTAAAATCTATGACAAATATAAAATTAATACAAATTGCAGTCCTCTCAATTAAACAAAATTATAAATAATAACATAGCAAAACATATATTTCACACCAACAAATTAACTTAGCCTTATTCCTCTAGGCAGAATACGCTTGGGTAAACCACTGGTTTGACACACAAAAGCACTGGATAGACCTCAGTATCTTATAAGCCTTGGCCACCCCCTACAAAAATCCATTTGAAAAATTAGATTGCCTTGAAGTATATATAACCGAAGCAACAATTTTAATAAAAGAAAATTACATTAAATATACTAGATCGTTATACAAGTAAATTAAATTTCATATAATTGAATAACATCATATTCTTCCATAATCAAAATAAACATGTGCACAAAACTAACATCATAACATTTATTTGAACTCCAATTATCCAAACACTTCATGAATAAACGTCTAATAACCAACATGTCATAGATATAAAATCCCAAGTCCACACATTAACCAAATAATAGTTCAACTCACATGTTCCATAGTCTCCTACTCTATGCATAATAGTATCACCATAATAATAAAAGAATATAGCTCACTAATTAATATGTCATAAAAGCATAATAAAATATCTAAATAAAAAGGTAGGCCTTACATTTCCCCCCCTAAGATTAGGCTTCCTCCTAGAAGCCTTCAAAGAGGTAAGGATATGAGGTCTAATCCATAACATCCAAAACTACAAGTACAATAACCATATAAATCTATCGAAAAGAGTAACAACATAATCAAATAACAAAATCATCCAAAACATAAATATCATAGGCTTTCATGACTAGCACTAAAGTATCCACACAAAAATAAAAGGGTTGGGTCTTATAGTAGATATCTATATAGTCCACTATGAGACAGAGCAAAATGTTGCCTTAAGATTCTTTGCAACATCATTCAAAGGTAAAGCATTTGACTAGTATAGATCTCTCTCATCAAATTCAATAGTAACATGGGACTAGTTAGGATATTTATTCTTTGAAAGGTTCTATGAGAAATGAGATAGATCCTCTCTATTACCACAACTAATAACCATAAAAAGGGCACCTCAAGAGGCAATCACTAATTTCAAGACCTAGTTACAGAAATCCTAGCAAAGGATTCCAACTACAACATGACCACCTCTTAGTATGGCTATTGTTTTCTATCTCGAATATGGACATAGTTGTTATGATTCAATCCTTAGGAGGACAAACTCTCCCAGCAACATATGATCTCGTAGTGAGAGCTGAAAATAGTCTCATAGATGCCAAGAAGCTACCTCCTACGCCTCCCATCCCAGTGTTTCATGAGCTATCATTTCAAGAAGAGTTACCTAAGGTTGATCCCCTTTTATCCAATTCAAATCAGGCTCCCTCATCCATGTATGTGTATCCTTCCCCTCAAGTAACAACAACTACAGTCCTAGTTCCTTAAGCTGCCTTAGAAATAGATGATATGAAGAGTATCCTTAGAAGCTTCTCAAATGAGATACTCAATATGAAGAGGCAAAAGATTCATATCCAAAGCCTCCTTACTAGAATTATCAAAATCCCAGGCCCTAGTATTAGCCTAACAGATACCAAAATTTCCAAGGGGCGGATCCTTCTCAACAATAGCTTGTGTCAATCCCTACCCCATTACAGCATATTCCTCCTAACCTAGTGTGAAACATGGTCCCAGGGAAAAATAACATTGTAGATGACTCAAATGCATGGTGTTTTCCTTGTAATGACCCTCATCCACCTAGAGCTTTCCCACGAGGGAACTTGCAACATAAGGTAGTAGAACAATGACAACAAGGTTTTCAAGGGGAAACTCAAATTGGGCAATATTCCTATCAGTCACTTAGGGTGCAGAACATTGTACTGGTAGCACAAATGCAAGGGATGTCTGTGAAACAAGAGAAAGAAATTTCTCTTGAGCATGCATTGTTATCTTGGGTAGAAGAGGAAAAAGTTGTATTTTCTAATGATCCTTCTACTTCCAAGACTCCGTAAGTGAAATCAAACTATTTTACCTATTCAAAGAGGAGGATGGTAGACATCCTGGAGGTAGTTGTTCACTTTGAGATAGACCCTCAAAAGAATCTAGTTGCCCTTATTGTTTAGGAGTTTAATCATAGATTACCAATTTATAATCGTGGGATACCAAAACATAGTCACAAAATACCAAATGTCCAAGCTGAAAGGCTGAAATATTTGACATATGTTTTCAAGACTGGGGTAGCTAGACCACTAAATGGAGTGGAACAACTAAAGAAGGAACCTAACAACATCTCACTATGGGATGTCGTGTCCATTCTAGAGCAAGAGACGTTGCTTCAAAAGAATCTTGAGGAGAAGAAGATCCTACTTTCAATGAATCAAGCGATTGCCAATGCTAATGAAAAGGTGGCACACCCTCAAAAGATAGCGAAAGCTCAACATCCCACCACTCTCACAAATACAAAACTAGAGGTGAGTATAGTTAAGCCTACTCCCTTTTACTTAACAGTACTAGTGGGTAAGAAATTGTTGCACAATTCCATGATAAACGTTGGTTCTAATACCATTGTTATACCCAAAAAGATAGCAGATGCTCTTCAACTATAATATGAACCTATGGAAAAGGGAGTCATGCAATTAGATGGAAAAATGTTTCAAACAATCATAGTCATTAAAGCATTACCCCTTACATTGTATGCTTTCTTGAATATCATAGTGCAACAAGAAGTGGTAATAATTGACATCCCACCAGTCTTTGGGCTATGCCTTTCTAGGGATTTCACAGCCAAGTTTGGCAGATAGCTCCCTCTTGATTGGTCTCATCTCATCCTTAGAACCAAATGCGACTCTAAAATGAAAATCCTATCAAAGCCCCTACAAAAGGAGCACATGATGGTAAACTTTGAACCAACACACACTATGCTTTCAAAAGAGGGAAAGTATGACATGGAGTCCCTAGATCAAGAAGTTGGGGAAAATGGTTGAACTAATGAAGAGGAGGCAATCCTATTCGAGTCTATGTAGATTGACCCTTATAGAAACTTTGACTCCACAAGTTTGGGAACATATGTGATCTATGATGAGGGGCAATTGATACTAGAGGTAGCTAGCTCACTTGTAGACTCCGCTCACATCTCTGATGAATCAACACAACTATAGAAGTTGTATTTTGATAAAGCAAGGTGCACAAATGGTTCCAGAGTAGGCATACGTCTCCTATCTCCCTAAGGAAAGAAGATCCTCAAATATTTTTGGTTCTAGTTCAGCTACACCAATAATGAGGTAGAATATGAGGCTCTAGTACATGGTCTCCTTCTAGGCAGAATAGGGAGGTTGATAGAATGGCATAGGTAGGATCCTAGTTTAATCTAACAAAAGGCCTTCTAAAAATGAGGATAAAATCAAATTAATTATCAGGCCTTCTATTCTTGATAATAAGGATCACTGGCAAGTTTTTGAGAGTGATGCTTAGATCACCTTATTCCTGCAGCAGTCTAAGGAATTTGTAGAGCAATTACAGCTGAAGATAGAAGAAGCTTATGAGGAGAAAATCATGTAGTTAAAATCAAATCAGCTTCCCAAAGGTCGGATAACTCTTGAGAGGTTATTTGACTTAGATAATGTGAAAGCAAACAAAAGAAAGTTTTTCGTTGATAAGGGTGACTATGTGGAGCTTGAAGTTAATGTCACAAGAAAAGTAAAAGTAGGAAAAGTCACTACTCAAGAAGAAAGGGACAAGATGATCTCTTTTTGTAACAAGTATGACAAAGCAATAGCATGGAGCTATGAAGACCTTAGAGGCTATGATAGAAATATAATCCAACACACCATTGAACTAATGCCTAAGTCAAAGCGAGTTCAGCAGAGGCAAAGACTGGTCAATCCAAAGATTGAGCCTCTCATGAAGCAAGAGCTCAGTAAGTTGATTGATTCAAAAATCATCTTCCCAATCAAGTATTCAATGTGAGTGTCTAATCTAGTTCAGATGAGGAAAATAAATGGTGAGATAAGGCTCTATGTTGATTTTAGGGACCTTAATAGAGCATCCTTCAAAGACCACTATCTACTCCCTTCAATGGAGTAGATACTCCAAATAGTCACAAGATCAAAGAGGTTCTCTCTGCTTGATGGATTCTCGAGGTACAATCAAATTTGGCTCAAGAAGGAAGACTAGTATAAAACAACATTCACCACAAAATGGGGCACATTGACTTACACGAAGATGCCCTTTGGTCTTTCAAATGTTGGGGCAACCTTCCATTGCACTATGGACATCACATTCTATGAGATGATAAACAAAATCATCCTACTTTATTTGGATGATCTTATGGTGTTCTCCAAATCAAAAGGTGATCATTTTGATAATCTTAAGAAAATTTTCAAAGATGCCAAGAATTTGGGATTTCTTTAAACTTGAAGAAATGTGTTTTTGGAGTACCACAAGGTAATCTCTTAGGAAATATAGTCTCAAAGGAAGTAACCTCTATAGACCCCTACAGAATCAAAGCCATTATAGAGCTACCTCTACCAGTGACCAAAAAGGTTATCTAATCTTTCTTAGGGAAAATTAATTTTATGGGTAGATTCATTTTTTATTTTGTTGGATTGGTTCATCCTATCACTTTGATGCTCAGGAAGGATAAAGATTTTTAAATGGACCCTGAGGGGAGATAATTGTTTGAAAGATAGGCAAGCAATATCGACTACACTGGCCTTAGTTAGTCATGAATTCTCCAAGGACTTCATAACGTATGGGTATGGAGGATATCATAGTGTATCTATTGTGTTGACACAAAAAGATGATGCAGGGAAAGGAGAGTGTCTCATGGCCTTTAAATCCTAAACCATAAAGGATTATGAAACACAGTATAACTTTGTGGAAAAACAAGCTTATTTTTTGTCAAAGGACTTAAGAAGTTCAGGCATTTGGTGTTGGGAAATAAAGTTACACTAGTAGAATTTTGGCAAATAAATGACTACGTGACTAAACATTTTAATTACGACAACTAAAAATGACTAAATTCTACTAATTTTTTGCAACACAGCTATAAATGACTGAATAAATAACTAATTTGATCATCAGGTAAAAAACACAACTAAATAATTAGTCACACAAATACAAAAATATTTCAAATTGGTAATTTCCCTCTTCCCCACCATTTAAAAATGTCATTACAATTCAAAGTAATATGTAAAACATTTGGAAGATTTGAAACTGTGAAAAAAATTCCCGCCTTTATCCTTCATAGGGAAGGGTTTCTCCTTGCCACTCCAAGGAGTAGAGACTTGTTGGCAAGAGACACTGTGTGGCTTCATGAGTTTTGTCATTGATGGCAACAAAGTCTATCCCACGCATCCGCAACACATAGTATGCCTATACCGAAAGTCAGATTGAAAATTGTTTTGGTCCGGTGAACAAGAATAGAGCATGTAGCAAGGTCTGACAAACAAGTCTGGATCTCTCAGATGGTGTAACTCAGCAAGTTGTAGACTTGGAAAATTCAAGAGGAGCATCATGACTACTATATTCTAGAGATTGAGCCTCCAGTGACAAAACATGGAAAAGATATGAGCAACTGAGTATTGGGTTGCAGACAGGCAGAGCAGACTGAGGAAGAACTGACCGGCAGAGTACCAGACTTCAATCCAGATGTTTAATTGATGTTGATCAAGCTAATTGAGGGATCATACAATATTGGCTGACATGATTGATGACTTCAATGTCTATGATTTTGATACGCATCACATATCAAGGATGGATTCAGCTGACAGATCATTATTTTAGAAATATCTTGAGTATTCTGGTTGCCGACTAGAAAGTTGTTGAAATCCTTGGTGCGGATATATATACCAGATGGATTCTAGTATGAAGGTGTGTGTAAAGATAGAGGAGATGAAATAAGGTGTGAGGAAAGGCAGAGATAAGTGTGGAAGCAAAAATACAAGTCCAGTATGTGACAAAGCAGCAGCACTAGAGCAGAGGAAGAATGAAGTGCATTAGATCAGTATATTGAGCCTGACCAAAACTAAACCTTAGCATTTTTGGATGCCTCTCATCAGTTTAAACACTTGGTTACCTTCTATAAACTTTGTAGAAGTGAGTCTCTTGTAGGCAGTGTGCCTCTTATGAGCAGTGTGCTCAGGCAGTGAGCCCTAATTGGCAAGTGCCATTTTGTACTTCTTATTCTTTTAACAGAGAATACAATCTTGGGTTAGTCACCCCATCATTTTCCCCTTAACAGGGTTTTTCACGTAAAAATCCTTGTGTTATGTGTGCTGATTTTAATTCTGCTCTCATGTTTATGTATGCTTATATGTTTTGATGTTGCACTAATTATTAAAGGAGAAAAGAAAGTAAAGATATTTGAGACAACTGATTCACCCCCCCCTCTCAGTTATCTGCCTTGTATCCAACAATTGGTATCAGAGCTAAGTTCCTCTAAATAGAGCCTAACAGCTTGAGGAAGATCTAGGAATCTCAATGGATATGTATGGTATGAAGGAACAACTTCAGTCTGCCCTAGATGATCTTGAGCAATCTCACTCTAAAGTCAATAACTTGAGAGAAAGACTCAAACAAGATGATGATTTCATAAATGAGCTAAAAGAAAAACTGAGTATCTCTGTGAAAAAGAGAAAGGAACTACTTCAAAAATTAGTAAGTCAGAGTGAAGCCAATGATACTAATGAAGATCTGAATGAGAAAAACAAGATATGTGAGAAGCTATCAAAAGAGGGCATTATGGTAAGGAATGAAATGGAATCAGGGGTTATGAGATTCACCCAAGAAATTGAAGAGAAAAGGAAAACTGAAGATAATCTAAAACAATCCCTCAAGGAGAAAATAGAGGACTGCCACAAAATGGACAGAATAATCAGGCATCTTGAATCTGGTCTTGAAGAAGCTAGAGATAATGAAGAACAACTTGAGAATTAGATAGATACTCTTAAACAAGATCTTCAAACAACAAATGAATACAAAGAGAAATTCAAGATAAGCTCAGCTCAACTTGAAGTTCTTCTTGAAAGCCAAAAGAGGGTAGATGACAAGCGTGGCTTGGGATATGAGAAAGATGAAAGCTCTGGATCTGGTTAGAAGAATTTTGGATCAAGAAATCAAAGAAACAGGCCTAGAAGACCTCCGGTAAGGCAACCAAATGCTCAAAGATATCCATCCTTCAATGGATACTGCTTCAATTGCAACAACTTTGGTCATAAGGCAACTCAGTGCAGAAGGAGAATGAATCAAACCAATCCATCCTTCTCCGGACAATATTTCAACTACAAAAGGTATGGTCACAAATCTCATGAATGCAAAAATATGCAAACAAACAATTCATTCAATGGTAGATGCTTTGCATGCAATAGAATGGGAGACATGGCTAATCAATGCAGATCAAGAGGATATCAATCAAATATGCAAAGAAATGTTGTTTGTTACAATTGCAATAGATTCGGTCACATTGCCAAATTTTGCAGAAGTAAAAATCATGATAAAAAGGGTCCAGTGCATCATAATCAAAATCAAGACAAGGGAAAAGGTAAAGTGAATGCAGATGAAGTTCGAAGGGAGATGAGTAAGATTTGGGTACAGAAGAGTACAGAAAATGTTGGGGATGGATCTGCACCAGAATCTGGTGCTGATACTCCTTCTGGAAACTAAACAGATGAGCTCTGGCTCAGGGGGAGTCACAAAGAAAAATAAATTCCCCTAGCCAGTCAATTGGTGCCTAAATTTGGCACATGGAATGTTGCGGATTAAAGGGTTCTCAAAAAAATATCTAAATAACCCTCGGTAAAGATATGAAAGATCCGCATGGAGTTTTGCAAGAATTTAATCATCCAAGATTGATCCAGTTTGACAGCCATCTGATAAAACAGGATCTTCATAGACAGATCCAGTATGATTCAAAATTGAGATATCTTGATCTGCGGATCCATGGTATGATTGGAGGAAAGAAGATACATTGTCAATTATCACTAAAAATGATTCGAAGTGCAACACAGTGATTCAAAAAGATCTCTCTCAAAACAAGGCAACCAGATAACTTAAGTTTTGCATTTATTGCAAAGGAAACTAGGGTTTGTGAAAGAATAAAAGGGTTCTTTCACTCATCATTTGCACATTTGCATTCGAGAAGTAGAAAAGAAGAGCTCTGCATCAAGTTTCTACAACTCTCTCAAAGATCAACCTTAAAATCCAATTCATCCAGCGATTTGTTCCGGCTCTTATTTTGAACCCTAAAAGCGCAAAAAGGTACTTTCATTCTGAATATCTCTCTTTGAATCTTTTGCAAAAATGGCTACTCCAATGGTTGTTAAGATCAATGATAGGTTGCACCCAAAGTTCAAGAAACACCCCTACAAATCCCTAGAAGTTGATCCCTTAGGCACTTTTTCTAGCATTCCGCATGGGGTACTGCACATAGAAGATATTAGGGTTTACATCCACGCCAATATTGATGAATGTGGAGAATCTAAGTTGATGGACATCTACCATAAGAAATTAATAGATGAAAGTTTTGAACTCAAACCTCAATACAAGGCCCTCCATGATAAACACTTTGGACATTGCATCCACTTTCCCTGTTTTGCTGAAGATGATTGGGTTCGGTATGTTCTTAGCAGAATACATGACAATTTCATGTGGTTGATGAAACCCTTCAAGATAACAAAAGATGTCATTAGGGTAGTAACTGGATTGCACTCATCCAGTGGGTTACCTGCACTCAAATTAGTCAAGAACCAGACAGTAAGTGAAGCTTCCAGATCTAAGTTTGACAAGAGAGCAATGACCATAGAAGACATCATAAATTTAGATATCAAATTTGCCTCTATGATAATTAGATATAAGATCTATCATTCCAGCAGGGAGAATTCTATGTCCGGGACTGCAATATATATAGCATATTAGATGTTAAGGGAAAATGTAGATTATGACTTATGTGATCTTCTTTTAAACCAACTATTAGAAAACTTGCAGAAGATCAAGAAGGATAAGAAGAACTCATTCAAGTATGGTTGTTTAATACTGTGTCTATTCTTCTACTTCATGAATGAGTTGCCTAGATCAAGTGGTTGGGTTTGGCAAAATGACAAACCGGTTGTAATACAGATTAGAGACTATATGTATGGACTTGGTGATGCCAAGGCTCAAAGCACAGCACTCTAGGGATACTTTAAGAACTTCCAAAGTATGATGCAAGACAGAGAAAGGATACCTCAAACCATAGTTGAAAAATATAAGGATACAGTGTGCTTCATGGTTGACACTGATCAATGCCTAATGGAGGCAGTTGAGCCCAGAACAGTGTGGATAATGCCAATGGGTTACAAAGTGGATGAGAAAATCTTGGAGCTACACGTTCAACACCTGTTGAGCTAGCCAAAGGACCCTGAGGCAGAAAGGTTTGGAACCTTTCAAGAATTAAGTGTAAAGATACATGTTGAGCTGAGACAACCGGAGATAAAAAGGAAAGTTAAAAGGGAAGTAGAGGAAATTGCTAAAAGATATGGCATATCAAAAGAGGTAGTTGATGTAAATAGAGAGAAAATAGAAAGAGTTGAGAAAGAGAAACAAGAAGCAGAAAAAGGAAGTGTTCTAGTACAAACCTCCTCCTAGACTAGATCCTCAAAGAGCTCTACACCTATCACCCCTAAAAATTCAAGAGCCTCCAAACTGGAAGCCAAGACATTCGGAAAGGGAGAAAAGAGAATGAAAACAAAAGCCACAAGGTCTTACATAAGTCAAAAGGATCATGAAGAAATAGAGTCTGATGAGAAAGTTAAGAAGATGAAGAAGAAGAAAACATCTGGGGAATCCTCTGCCGACAAAAACAAAGAAGAAAAGACAGAAGAATTTGTTGAGAAACCCACTCTTTCCATTGATCATATCATCAAGGTAGTCACTGTGGATGGGAATCTGCAACCAGTAATGGAATTTTATGATGATTATAGTGATACTGACAAGAGGATCTTGGAAGAAGCTACAATTAGGTACCTGAATATTTATAATAAAGCATTTATTGAAATCATTTCATTAATTCCCAAAAGTCTAGAAAAGGTACTTGAACTTAGAAAAGAGAATGCTAAGGAAAAGGACTTAGAGATCTGAGAACATATTGCAATTCAGCTCTATCCTTCCATTACTCCAAAGCAAATGAACATGATCTTTAAGGACTGCAAGGATGAATTCCAGAGCAAAGCAAAAATGAACAAACTTATGCTTGGAGAGACTAATCAGGTAGTAAGAGAAATAGAAGACATCCTCTAGAATGCCTTCAAAAGATTCAATCTTCCTATTATAGAGGAAATAGATGAAGAACCTTCTACCATGGATGTTGAAGGATTAAATGCATCAAAAGAAGAATCTATTGAGAAAAATGAAGAAGGGTCAAAAGAGGTAGATGAAGAGAGGTCTAAGGACTTGGATTCCTCTGTTCCGGAAGAGGAAGTTCATGAAGAAGTTAACATCTCTCCTCCAGATCCCACTACAAACATTCCAGATTCAGGAACTGAAGGAGAAGGAAGAAAAGAGGAGAAAGTGAGTCAAGAAGAGGAGGTAAAGGGAAGAGAAGAAGAACAAACAGAGAAGATCTCTAATGACAGTTCAGAGATTCCAAAAGAAAAGAAGACTCAATCTCCAACAAGAGACACTGCAGAGGCAGTGAAGAATTTCTTGAACAAAGAGCTAATGGAGATAGATGAACCGGAACTATTCCAAGGACCACTAAATTTTGATTCCGTCTCTCCGGTCCAAACAATAAAAATAGCATCTTTTTCTCAAGCCAAGGCAAAAGAAAAACTTCTGAAGTCTCACATGGAAGACTGCGAACTGTTAGCAATTGCATCTGGTATGCTGGAGAAGATCATTCCATCTTTTCAAAAAGATCCTTCGGCCTCTCCATCTGGTAATTTGAAATCTCTGGTAAACTTTGTTGGCACTCATTTTGATTCTTTAGAGAAATCGATAGAAGAAAAGGTCCGGAAAGAGTTTTTGGGAAAGAGATTCACTAAAGTACAGGGACTCGTAGTTAATGATAGGAGGACCCTAGATATTGGAATAAAGAGCCTTGAAAATGCTCTTAAAGATGGTGGGGATATGTACAAATTTTGTCTATCTTGGTCTAAAGTGACAGAAGATATTGTAAAGAATGTGAAAGAACAAGAGGGTAAACTATCAAGTTTATCTGAAAATTTTGATCCTCTCACTACATCCATAATGAATCAAGAATGCCAGGCTATTGCCATTATAAATGAAATAAAGAGGCAGGACAAAGAGAAAAAGAATATAATAAGCAGGATGAGTGAACTTAGAGGGATAATTATCCCTAAGTTAGAGGGAATGCATGAGGCCTTAATAGATGCTCAGACCACAACCTGAACTAGTGATTCGGCAGACTTAAGAAGGGCAGAAGCTTATGCATTTTTGTTGAGTGGTCACATCTCTATTTTGGATAGGATGAAGCAGAGTTGGGCAACAAAATTTGTACAATTGAAGGCCACCTTTGCAGATATACTTAAGTATATGTAAGTATAAACATGTCTATATACTTATGCGGCTATGTATAGGTTAATTTTTGCAAATTTTGGTGTGCGGATTCCACCCTTTGCCATTGATGTCAAAGGGGGAGTGAGGAGTAGTCAAAAATGTGGAATCCAGCTAAGGGGGACCTCCGGTATAACAGTGCATAAGATAGAGCATTGGCCAAGGGGGAGTTTGCTGCGACACTTAGTCATTTTTCACTAAGTGTTGCCATCAATGCCAAAGGGAGACATTGTTGGCAAGAGACACTGTGCAGCTTCATGAGTGTTTTCATTGATGGAAACAAAGTCTATGCCACACATCCGCAACACATAGTATGCCTATACCGAAAGTTAGATTGAAGATTGTTTTGGTCCGGTGAACAAGAATAAAGCATGTAGCAAGGTCCAGCAAATAGGTCTGGATCTCATAGATGGTGTAACTCAGCAAGTTGTACACTTGGACAAGTCAAGAGGAGCATCATGACTACTATATTCTAGAGATTGAGTCTCCAGTGACAAAACATGGAAAAGATATGAGCATATGAGTATTGGGTTACAGACAGATAGAGCAGACTAAGGAAGAACTGACCGACAGAGTATCAGACTTCAATCCAAATGAGTAATTGATGTTGATCAAGCTAATTGAGGGATCATACAATATTGTCTGACATGATTGATGACTTCAATGTCTATGATTTTGATAGGCATCACATATCAAGCATGGATTCAGCCGACAGATCAATATTTTAGAAATATCTTGAGTATTCCAGTTGCCGACTAGAAAGTTGTTGAAATCCTTGGTGCGGATATATATACCAGATGGATTCTAGTATGAAGGTATGTGTAAAGATAGAGGAGATGAAATAAGGTTGGAGGAAAGGCAGAGATAAGTGTGGAAGTAGCAATACAAGTCCGGTATGTGACAGAGTAGCAGTACTAGAGCAGAGGAATAATGAAGTACATTAGATCAGTATATTGAGCCTAACCGAAACTGAACTTCAGCATTTGTGGATGCCTCTCATCAGTTCAAACACCTGGTTACCTTCTGTAAACTTTGTAGATAGTGAGTCTCTTGTAGGTAGTGTGCCTCTTGTGAACAGTGTGCTCGAGTAGTGAGCCCTAATTGGCAAGTGCCATTTTGTACTTCTTATTCTTTTAACAGAGAAAACAATCTTGGGTTAGTCACCTCATGGTTTTTCCCTTAATAGGGTTTTCCATGTAAAAATCCTTGTGTTATGTGTGTTGATTTTATTTCTGCTCTCATGTTTATGTATGCTTATATGTTTTGATGTTGCACTAATTATTAAAGGAGAAAAGAAAGTAAAGATATTTGAGACAACTGATTCACCCCCCCCTCTTAGTTATCTGCCTTATTTCCAACAAGACCAACACCACACAAAACCAGATCCAAACACTGAATGAAACATGCAACTATAGCCTAGAAGTCATCTGCACATCACCAAAAGTTTCAATGGAAGAAGATGCCATTATTTCCAAAGCAGATTTGCAGAGTAAGTATCTTCACTACGGAAAAACTGAGCCTTTAATACATAGTTGTCTGTTTTGAGTTTTTCTTCATTGTTTCTTACAATTTTGTAAATCGTGTAACTTAGATCTTTGAGGGTTTCACATATTTTGACTTGTTTCTATTTTCGTTATTTTGGGTATTTTGCCCCCACTGGTATAGAGTAAAGAATCTTTCTGTGAGCACTATATCTAGGGTTTCAACTTTAGTATGTTGTATTTTTTCAAAGAAAAGTATCTTATATTTCATCAAAGGAACAAAAAAGTTACTCCAATCTTACAACAGGGTTACATGTATGGCCCCTTCCTTTCCAACACAGCTAACTTATGTGCTTTTATTGAATTAACCTTTATTGATACTTCTAGATTTTTTTTTTCATAAGCAATGCCAAATCTTTTGCAAATGTCTTCAACTCCCTTTCTTGGCAAGGAGAGGCCAGTCTCTCTAAAACATTGCCTTACATCTGGATTTCTACAAAATTTCAATAGCCATCAACCACAACACGTGCCACAATAGTTTGCAGCCATCCTTAATTGTTAAGTTTCCTCATATATTTCCTTTTAATTTTTGTCATTTGAGTGGAGATTGGTGTGATCTTGGTTTTGCAACTGGTAAATAGTGTAAATTAGACCAGTGAGAGTTTTATAGATTTGGCTTTTCTCTACTATCTTTTTTTTATTGGGCTTTATTTGGTTTGTATGAGGGTTAATTTTGAACAAGGTTAACATGTTTGTAAACCTTCCCTTACTGGGTGAGAGTGAGACATTTTTAGTTAACATTTGAACCTTCCCCTTTTCTGGGATAAAATCATCTCATATTATTTCTAGGAATATAAAAGTCACATCAGCGATACACGGTAGTTCAGTTCCTATAAAAAAGATAGTTAACATGTGTGCTTTTGCCACAAGAGCCACTCACTAAACATATTCACTGATACTCTGATTTATATTTCATGAGCAATGAGAGTTACTTCCTATGTGCCTTTTAAAGGCCGATTGAGAAAGGTTTCCTTTTTGATATGATGTCTCACATTTTGATTTCCACAAAAATTCTATAGCCAGGAACTGAACTGCATGCCATAACAGTTTGCAACTATCCTTGATCATCAACATGTTTCCATCTATTTAATTCTTTTGATTTTTCTCACTTGGCATAGGGGTTGGTGCAATTATGGTTTGCATGTAGGTGGACATGAATAAGTTTAACAGATTTTACAAATCAAACCAATTTTTGGATGGGTTAATAGTTGAATAATCCTGATTCTTTTTCTGGTATTTGTGGAGTTGATTTGATTAATTATTTATTAAGGTGCAAAATAGGGAAAATATGTGATTGGATTAACTTGGATTGTGTTTCTGGAATATCAATATATTTTTTCTTGTCTCTTTCAGGGGAGCAGGGTATAGTTTTGCTTTTTTAGTCTGTTGGCATTGAAGTAGATTACACATTTCTTTCTAAATGGGTGCTAGAAATATTGTTTCTAATGACGAAGAAGGTATGTTGAATTTAATAGACTTAAGATAAGTCTTGTTTATGGTAGAATTGTGCATGTACATTTAATTAACTTCTCTAGTCTTGGAAATATTCATTATAATGCCTATTTTAAGATCTATTTTTGAAGCAATATTCATAGGAGAAGGAAACATGATGCTCTATTTCTACCATTCCCCTTGAAATTCTTCCACCTTTAGTTGCAAGGCTCCCACTTTGTTTTTTAGTTCTTTATTCTCCTCTTGTGTCCAAATTGATGAATAACTACTTATTATCCTTGAACACTGCATGCAAAATTCATCCTCTAACTGCTACAGCTCTCACCAAGCCTTCAAATTTTCCTCAAACTTGACTACCATTGTTGCATGTGAGGTCTCATAGCTTCTTCTCCTAGGATTTTCTTGATGAAGAATAAAGACTGCATCCAAAATATTGAATAACTTGCCCAAACAAACATCATTGACTTCCTCTGTATCTGCTACTTTGCCTTTTCTTGACTGCTTTGCAATGCGATCTCCTCACAAATTTTATCAACATGATGCAATGCCAAATGGCATACCTTTGAGCCTATTTTAAAGACAAATGGTAAGATATAAAAGTTTATCCTATTGGCACATGATCTCATTTGTATTGTGTAAAGATCTTTTCATGCTGAATATTTTTGCTACATTCCCTGAAGTACTCTGACATCTCATAACATAATAAGCTTGCCTTTATACCTTGAATTAATACCATTAAGTTGGTGAACAAATTTATGGTTGCAGGTGTGGTAAAGGTTGGTTAAAACTATGTAGAAGCAAATCTTCTATCTACCATTCTTAAAAAATTGAACTAACTATGGCTGTGAAAGAGAGCTATTTTTTTATGTTTATTTTTGACTTGGAAATCTTCCCTTCTGGGTCAACCTTCGGCTTAGATGTCATGAATCTCTGCCAGTCAAATTCACCATGCACTTGGACTCGTGTTCTTTGCAAGGTATAGTGTATCCTCTTAATCAGGTACTATATTTGTCTAGTTTCTGCCCTATATTTGAACCATGGACACTACTATGAAAAGACAGAAGATTTTATTCCTCTTGGACTTATCTCTCTCATCAAGGGTATTAGCAATATTTTATCTCATTTTAACATTTTTATCTTGTTTCACTGGGATTCAAATTTGGGGCTTCATTATGGAAATTCCAAGGTGTCCATAAATGAGAATTCATCCCATTAGATGAGAGTTTTACGGTATTTCATTCAATTTCAACATTATTATCATGCATCATACAGATTGAAGCCTATGGCTTTACAATGAAAGTTCCAATGCTTGTACCAGCCAAGCTCATCCCGTTCAGTGAGGGAATATACATTATTTTATCCAAATTTAGCATTTTATTATTAAATTTCAAAACATGCCAGTTGTTTAAGGAAAATTTGTATGTTTAACGATATGGATAAGTATTCTTTGTTTACTTATGGTGCCATTTGTTAACTTTGTTCTTTTGCTTTTCTAGATGAATGGTACTCATATTGGTGTGTAAGCTTTAGAAAATTTCATTAAATCTCAAATATGCCCAATGGTTGTTACATTACAACCTCAACATTGGCATTAAGGGCCATCTAATGGTTATGAGAGAATTTGAACCTGCGTCATGCTTATACTTGTGCTTAGCATTGTCATTACATGGCAGTTCCTTGGTACATGTTTGTTTCACTTCAAGCTATACAACCTTAGCACTTCACTGGCCATTTTATTATGGTGTGGGAGTTTGAACCTGGGTTGTGTTGTTATGAGTGTCTACCATTACCATTCCACTAGAACCACTAACATCTATTAATTTTTCACTTTTGTTCCTCAATTTTCTACATGCATACACAAAAGAAAACCCTTGATCTTTGAAAACTCTAACAAAATGAATTGAAACTACTTTTGATTCTGACATTATTTTACTCTTAAGTTCTATTTTCTCAAGATACTTGCAATTAACCATTGCATGGACCATTCTGAGTTACTTAATGAGCCTGAGTCACTAAATTTTGAGTTTGTCCAAATGTTTTCGAATGTGGGCTATTAGTAGCCAATGATTTGGTTTTTCTTTCTTTTAACATCTAGTCTACATTTTATGCTACTTTTGGTTGCTTATCATTTAGCTGGTCTTTTACATCATGTCTAGCTTGGTAGTCAACCATTTGCGATTCCAAAACCTTTTCAATTTACTATTTCACATCCAAAACTTTTAAAGGTAGGTTTCTTTAAATTCTTTAGTTAGCATTGTTTGGTAGTGGTGATACCTTTAACAAATAATCCTAGAAATATATTGTTCAAAAATTGTCATCTTTTGGAATCTGTTGAAGATGCAATCTCCTGCATTTCCTATAAGTTAATAAATATCAATCTCATATGAGGATATCCTTTCTCAGATAAACATTTAGAATTTTCTACACTAGTTGTGCCAACCAAAACAGGATGACTCAACCTGTACCTGAATTCTACTTCTCACTTTCTCCCATTTGCCACATGTAGTAGCAAAAACTTGAAGAGGTAAATTCTACTTCTCACTATTTCAAAGCTTCATTCAATAGGTGAAGAGTTAATTATAGATATGCATATGAGTTCATTTGTTTCATGTTTATTAAAATAAAGAGTTTCATGTTTGTTCTCACTCTTGGCCACATGCCTTTTGTTTCCATTTGGTAACCTTGGGCAATGACATCATCATCAGAGAACTTTTGTCCTAAGAATGATCATGAAGATGGGGTTACTATTCATATTATGCTTTTCTTCACAAGGAGATAGTGTTTAGTAATGTTGAAGGTATATAGTGTCAGTTTCTTGATAGACTTCATCAACTTGTCAACACATATGACAGTGCATGAATAGCTTCTACATCTGGTACAATGCAATGGTTTACAATGAAGTGATCTGCAAATGATACAATGGCTATAGTGTCAATCTTGATTCACAAATTATCCATATTTGAATCATTCTTGACACCAAAAAGGAATGCTTTCATATTCTAGTGGATGGTTATAGAAAATCTCTCCCATTTGCAGCATGATGCTTTTTGGAAGTGGTTTTGTCACTTCCAGTTCCATAGTCAATATAGCATAATTTGTAAAATTGTTTTTGTGATAGGGTTTCAAATTATCTATTGCCTTTCAAATTGGTTAGCATTAGAATAAAAGACATACCTTGACCAAAACTCTTGTGGGAAAGCATGTAAATAGATCCAAACTGGAGTTGTAGTTGGCAACTCCTTTGTGGGCTTCAAACCTAGATGCAAGTGTCTTGTGAATAATTCAAAGACTCAAAGGAATTATGCAAATTAAGGTAGCAGGGTATTTCTAGATTCAAGACTTTTACTTAATGTTGTGGAATAGAAGAAAAAAGAATCATTTATCTACCACCATAGTGAAAAGTTAGCAATTGCATTTGGTTTGTTAAACATGGCCCCTGGTACAACTATTAGAGTTGTTAAGAACCTTCCAGTATCTTCTGATTTTCACACTGCATCTAAATTAATCTCCAAGATTGTTGCAAGAGAAATTGTTCTGAGATCTAGGGACTTTAAAGCAACTCTCATCAATATGATCTAGTCTCTTTGAGGAGCTTTATGATTGTCAATATGAATCTCTTTATTGAAGGGACTTCAAAACATGTCCTTCCGATACAACGTAGTCTCCTCGATGTACTATGTTATTAAATGTGGATCCTTCCATTAGAGGGACCTTAAAACTTCTTATCTCGATATGTTATATTCTCCTCGATGATGTTCTTTTACACAAATTATTTTGTCTTTGATGATGTTTGTTTTATCAGGGAGACTTGAAAGTAGCTCCTGCCGATACGGTGTAGTCTCTTTGACAATGCCTACAGTGCAGTCTCTTCGACAGTGCCTATGTGTGAATTGGAGCTTTGGATGAGGGTATGAACATCCATCAAAAGCATATTTTGGAAGTGGACTTTTATTAGATATTGTAGTTGCAAGTTCCACTTCGGATCACTAAAGCCTTCACAAAAACTTCTGTACAAAATTCAATAATGAAGAATTTATGCACAAATTCTCTTTTGAATGATTTCAAATTGTGATCAATTTATTTGTAGCTTATAATGTGTAAATGAGATTTGACGTTCCTTGTAGTTTCCTATGTCATTCACTAAAATGGCATAAAATCTCCAAACCTATTAGGTGTGGCAATTCTTAAATATACTTGTACACATACATATATTATATGTGTATATGTATGTGTATTTATGTATTTCCATATATATAATTGTAAGGAATACAATCTCTTTTACATAAATCTAGGATAAATAAGTAAATGCAAACAATTTCAAGAGAAATTATTCTAAGAGATGTGAACCATTTCCATCATTTTAAACAAGGTCAATGTTCTTGTGGAGAATATTGGTGGTGCTAAATGAAACAATCTAAAAAATAGGCTTGCACTATAATAATGTGCACTACATCAAATATCCAATAATAATGAAGGGACATCCATCAAACAATAACAGCAAGGATTTTTTTGTCATATGTTGTAGTTACAAGTACCCTGTTGGACATACATGAAAATGTGGAAGCATAGACAAGGCAAGTGAACTATTTCTAAAAATGCCTCAAAGAAATGTGATATCATGGAATGCCGTGATTAAAGGATATGTTCAAAATGGGTTTTTTTTCTGAAAAGTCCTTAGAAAAATTTAAGAAAATGCAACCAGCAGGTGTAAATCCCAACTGATTAAAAATAGTGACCAGCATTCTTGATGTTGATTGCCTTGGATGTACCTTACCTCTCTCTGCATGCTAACTGCCTTTGCTTCTTTTGTTAGCAGTCAAAGTGCCTTTGTTCATAAGTACCCTTGGTTCTTCTTTAAAACAATTGGCAAGACTATGAAGCTTGATAACCCTCAAATATTGTTATATATCCCTTTTATGGTCACAAAAATCTTTAATAGTGTCCTAGCTCTTTCTCCCTACACAGTCTTGTAAGGTCCCTAAAGGGATTTGATTGTGAAGAGGTCTCTAAAGCATATAAGGCTTTCAGTCATACCCCTATAGGACCTTACTACCTAGATAGAGCTCCTTATAATATCAGCATATCTTGAGATCTCTTTCTACATCCTGCTATCTCTGTCAAACCAAACTATGTATGTGTTGTCCTTTAAAGCTTTAGAGATATAAATAGGATTCAATGATTGTGAAAGAGCCTTCTAAGATATATATATTGTTTGAAACAAAACACAGACTTCTATTCTCTTCACAACCCTCTACCACTGCCTAAAAACCCCTAAATGATAACTATACATAGTTTTTGGAAAAAAGTGGTAGCTTGAGAAAGTTTATAATGGTCATCACTTATTTTAAGGAATAGAGTGCCTCCTAAGACTGAGTAAACTACACTTAGATCCATGTGTTCATTGAAATAGTTTTGTTCATTCCCATCTCCCTTTGATACCATGCAAGATGGCTTTTGTCATTGTGAAGATATGCCTTCTCTCTACTAGTCACCAACAGGAGATTGATGAGATTGGGACCTATATTCATGAGTTTTGTATTGATACCTCTATTTTATTACAATTGTATGATGCTATATAATTTTTTTATAAAATATTATGGGGTTTGTAAAAGGATAATAGAGGATCATCAAAAGGGTAAAAAAATAGTGTGTGGTATCTATTTAGGTCCATCAAATCTTAAGAAGACCCCTCTGTGAACTAGGTTAAGATCTACATAACTTTAACCTCTATCAAACTTTTGAAAGCTTATCCTACTCCTATGCAAATATTTGTAAAGATCCCACTAAGGTTTGTAGAAAGATCATTCAAAGGCCAAAGTGGATGTATGAAGAGGTCACTGTGAGTTATCATCTAGGCCTACAAAGATCAAAAGATTTCTACAAGGGAAAAAGGGTAGTCTCAGGTATTGGTTTGACAGATTCTTCTTATTTCATTCTAAAATTCTATTCTCATTTAATGAAGATCTCATAGACTATGGAGAGTGTCTTAAGATCTTGTGTAGTTATAGAAGCCATTAAAATTTTAAGGCTAGTGTCAAACATAGTGAAGTGCATGTTATGCATAATCTTTGAGAGAAATTTCAAGTATTGCAACATGTTCAAGGTACAAGAATATGGAGTCATCATAATAAAGATGTAGAGTCATTCCAAAGATCTCCATTACCTTGAGTGTTTAGTAATGTTGAAGGTATATAGTGTCAGTGTCCTGATAGACTTCATCAACTTGTCAACACATATGACAATGCAAGGATAGCTTCTATAGCTGGTACAATGCAATGGTTTACAATGAAGTGATCTGCAGATGATACAATGGCTATAGTGTCAATCTTGATTCACAAATATCACATTTTGTTTTAGTGATAGGATGGTTATGGACAATGTCTCTGAGCTTTCTATGAGTTTTTTGTACTACTATACATTGCTAGTATACTGACAGGAATATGGTGACAGTGATTTGCATGCTAATCTTGTTCTTAACATTTGATATGGATTATAGTGAAAGTATCATCTTGCGTATGCACAATGGAATGATGGAGTATCATAGTGAATGCACAGTAAATGGTATGGCTAATATAGTATTCTATAAATGATCAGTGACAATAGTTGGTATGACAGTGACAATTTGCAATTCTCTAACTGTGACAGTTATGGTCTTATACTTCTTGCTTGTGACAGTAAAAAAGTGGCTTGCTAATGATAGTGGTTGCTTGTGATAGTGGTATGTGTGACAGTGGTATGCATTTGTATCCTTCTTTGATCATTGGTTGCACATCATTAGTGTCAAAGGTAATGGTGTTTGTTGATGCAAGGTAAGTTTCAAAGATGTTGATAAAGTTGATGCAAGGTAAGTTTCAAAGATGTTGATAAAGTTGATGCAAGGTAAGGTACTTATACATATAAGTATGACAGAGTTTTTTCTTGATCATTCAGATATTCAATGGAAGTGAGTATTGTTATTTATGCTTCAAAAAGTTGCAAGAGGTGTGATTGTATGATTAGAAGAGATACAAGGTTGGGACATGTCATGTTTTGATATGATCAAAGGTGAATAGATATGGTCTTTTGAGACAGTTCTATTGTCAATGCATAGTGAACAATGGCATATTTTCTTCATTTTCTTCTAACAGTGGTTACTTGGTTTCATACATGAATGCTTTCCTCATTAGTTTTAGACATAAGTGTCTTTGTTTGCAATCGGTTTGTAATGGCAGTGATTACAAAGACAATATACAGATACATGTGTATTATGTCTCATGTTCCTAATGGTAGTAGTTCTTTGATGGTGTGACAGGGAGCCTTCTAACTTGACAGTGCCATTTCTTTATTTTAGATAGTGCTTCTATATGTTTCTTGTCCTTATATCCCTTCTACTCAGATGATTAGTTGTAGGTCTCTACTGGCAATGTTATGACTATTTGTATAGCACAGTGGAGTGGTATGTGGAGTAGAGTGGAGTATCTTGATGGTCTTGCAACATAAGTCTTTGTTCTATCTTTGCTAATGATATGCCTCTTTACTGGTGTATAGTCCATTTTCCTTGCTATCACTGTGCTTTTGATGAACAAAGGTTTGTGGTATTGTGGATGCATTGGTTCCTGAGTTTCCAACTAAGATAGAGATAGTGAATGGTTTCTTGATAGTGATAGTTGTCTTTATTTGCTTGACTTGACAGTGCTGATATGACATGATAGTGATATTGGTTGTTTGGTTTATGAAAGTGACTTATAACTCTTGTGTCAGTAGTTGCTAGTAGACATTGTTCTTGAAATAAACTTTGATGTGATAACAGTATAGTGTCATTGTTGACAATACACCTTGATGAACTGGATAGTAAAGTTACCTCACCATGTAGTAGTCCTCTTTCAATGGCCAGTGACATCTTGTATGGTCTCTATGCTACAGACAATTTGTGTTCACAGTGGTTGCTTGGTAACTCAACAAATTTCTTGAGCTTGTGACAGTGGTATACTTCATCACTAATATTGTAAATTTTGGGTACAACACTATACAAAGTTGCCCGATATTAAACGTGTCATTGTCAACACCCATGCTATCAAGCCACGGTCTGTGAAACATGATGTGCTCTTGAAATTGAATAGAAAGTACTAATTCCCTTACTGATTACAATATTTCTTAGGCTCTTGTTGAGTTCTTTGGGACCCTTTCTAGAGAGTGGGCATTGGAGTGCATGAAAGATCTCCTTCTTGTCAACCGGAGGGGAAATCTCCAAATAATTGTCCAAGTAAAAATTGTGCACCTTTATTTATTTCAAATTAATAATGTTGGCTCTAGATGACATTGACAATTGCCCTCTTATTTTTTATGTTAACTTCTTTCATGTCACGTAGGCTTCCAAGGAATATTCTAAACAATTGGGTGTAGATTCATGCATCAAGTTTTTTGAATAGTTCAAGTCTTATGAAGGGCTATATTTCTTCTTGGGTGCATATTTGAGCTCTAGGGGATTTGACTTTGGATTGCACTTGTATCATTTTGTCACTGATATTCATTTATCTATGCAACTTATTGTTGGTACCATGTCTTTTTAACAATGGAGAACTAATATAAACTTAAAGGACATTCTTATTTATTGGAAAAGGGCTAATGTAATAGATATTAGTTACAATATCAGCCTTTATCATTTTTATTGTGTGGGTTCTGCACATGCATTTAAAGGACTAAATTGTTTACTCTTTTCTGATTGTTGATCAGGTAAATCCAAGCAATGCTCCTTTAGTTGTTGGTCAGCTGCTTGATGATGATTGTCCCGAGGACTTCATCAAAGGTCTTATTCTTTCTATTCATTCTCTCCTTCTTATTGAACCACTTGTTGAAGAATGCGAGAAAAAGGTAATGTATAAAATCTCCAAAGCTATTTTTCAATTTCCATAAGGTTTATATTAAGCTAACAGTTCTTGTTTTGTCTTTGTTTATTCCAGGAATCAGCTTTGATTGTTGACACAATTTTTAGAGCATCTTGTGAGTGAAGGAAGTCAGGATGTACATGTACACAATGCATTGGGTAAAATCATTATTGATACAAATAATAATCTAGAGCACTTCCTCACTACAAATACCTATTTTTAAGCATCAGAACTTAGTCAATTTTAGTTCCTATATGCTCTCCCATGCTTGGGATGAGATATAGGACCTTTAGGCTTCATTTTTCAAGTAGATCTTTCATGTTTTGGAGCTGTATAAGCAAAAAATAGAGCATTATAACTAAGTTTTCTCAGTCGCAGCACTAAGAAACACACTTTGTAACACATTTTTCAAAGCAAAGACACATATTTAAGTCTTGTATCTGTTGTAAGAACACCTTTTCTCAATAAAATTTTAGTATTTTACCTTCTTGATAGTTATTTCATTATGTGCAAATGAATGATTATGTTTCATCATGTTCAAATTAAATATGACTAAATATATGACTAAATCAATGACTAAAAATATACTACCAAATTGATCAATCAAAACAACCAATAAATGACTAAAAATGGTTTACTCATAAATTTGGTCATGTTATAAATGACCGGCAATAAACTACTAATGGTCACGTGACCAAGCTCAGTGAATAAATATGACTAAATCAATGACTAAATTAACAACTAAATATACTACCAAATTGATCAATCAAAACAACCAAATAAATGACTAAAAATGGTTTATTCATAAATTTGGTCACGTTATAAATGACTGGCAATAAATTACTAATGGTCGCATGACCAAGTTTAGTCATTTATATGCAATTTTAGTAGTTTTTTTAGTCATTTATTGTTGTTTTTCTACTAGTGTTATTATGTATGTGGTTCACCTAAGCGTATGTGAGTACATAATGGAAGGAGAAATCACTGAGAAGAGAGCCAACTAGATTGCTAAGATCCTGGAATATGACATCAAGGGAGGCCCACCAAGCTTGTTAGAGGGAGAGCCTTATGTGAGCACATAGCTCAAAGCCAAAGTTCTACCAAAGAGGATGATCAGGTGTCTGAAATGGCCTTGGTTAATGGCCCAGAAGAATCAAGGTCATGGATCCAAAATAGAATATGCTTCATGGAAATAGGATGGTATCCTAATCAGCTACCTCCTTTCAAGAGAAGATTCTGTAGGCTCCAGGGAGCCAACATTTCTATGATCAATGGCATTCTCTTCAAGAGAAATTTCAATGGAATATTTTTGAGATGCATCGAAGATGAAGAGGCCGACAAGATCTTGTCCAAATTTTATTACAACACATCTTGCAAACATTTCTTAGCAAGAACCACAAAAATGAAAATAATTTGTGCATGATATTATTGGTCATCAATCTTCTTAGATTGCCATAAGTTGGTCAAACAATGCCATCAATGCCAATTCTACATCAGGAAGAGAAGGAACACTGCCCTACCTCTTAAGCCAGTCCTAGTAGAGGAACCATTTGCCCAGTGGGGATTGGAATTCATCAGGATGATAAATCCCATTTCAAGTGCGGGTCACAAATGGATCTTGACTACCACATATTACTTCACTAGATGGAGTGAGGCAATACCATTGAAGGAGGCAACGGAGAGGGTCATGTTTGATTTATTTGAAGCTATTATCACAAGATTCAACTCCCCTCACATAGTTATATCCAATAATGTGAAATGTTTTCTTAGGTCTAGGATTTCTAAATTCACATTGAGGAATGTTGTAATGAAACAACTTGCACAATAGAAGAATATAATAGTAAATATGTTGCAAATACTTGATAATAATATGCCACTTTGAGGGGGCAACTTGCTAATCCACTTTGATTGAGGGGGATACCTCCAATAGTCTTCAATAAGAACACAATACTCAATATGATGATAATAACTAACCTATCTACCTCCTATATACACCATAGTTATGTCATGGATGCCACCCAAGCCAACCTAACTACCTATATAAGACTATATAATGATTATATAACTTAAATAAGAGTTAAGGTAGCCACAAGATGACTACTCATAACCATATACACATTAGAGGATTAGGGGTGTAGCATGCCCCCCACCTTTACAAAAGAATTGTCCTCAACGCTGATCAATTGTGGTAGCTTATTCATAAAATCTCCATCTTCCAATGTGGTAACTTTGACTAGAAAGTATTTCCATATAATGAGGTAATTTGGAATTGTCAATGTCCTTAGCTTCTTCATGTGTTTCAAGAAAATTAACTTCATCTCCAAGATGTGCCTTCCCTCTGCTTATAGCTCTTGATGGCGATGAATGCATTCTTCCATTTCTCTAAACTTTTGTTGCACCTTCAAGGAAGAGGTGAGGAATGGTAGATGGTACCCTAGCATTGGTTGAATAGCTTGATTAGGAACTTCTTTAGGAAATAATTCCTTTTGAAATGCTCCAAGTAGTGATAATGCATGAAAAGATCTTATTGGTTTGACTTCTCCTTATTTTTCCTCTTTTTCTTCTCTTTCTTTTCATTCTCCTCCTTCTTCTCCTTCTCCTTCTCCTTCTTCTTCTTCTTCTTCTTCATCATCATCATCATCATCATCATCATCATCATCATCATCATCATCAACATCATCTCCTCCTCCTCTTCGCCTTCCTCTTCTTCCCCTTCTTCCCCTCCTTCTCCTTCTCCATCTCCATCTCCTTCTCCTTTGCTTCTACTTCTCCTTCTATTTCTTCTCCTCCTCCTCCTCCTCCTCCTCCTCCTTCTTCTTCTTCTCCTTCTTCTTCTCCTCCTCCTCCTTCTTCTTCTTCTTCTTCTTCTTTTTCTGGTTCTTCTTCTCCTCCTTCTCCTTCTCCTTCTTCTTCTTCTTCTTCTACTCCATCTCTAGCTTCTTCTTCTCCTGGTTCTACTTCTTCTCCTGCTCCTACTTCTCCTATTTCTTCTTCTTCTTCTTCTTCACCTTTTTCTCCTTCTTATTCTCCTTCTTCTTCTGTTCCTCCTCCTCCTCCTCCTCCTCCTCCTCCTTCTTCTTCTCCTTCTCCTTCTTCTCCTCCTTCTTCTTCTTCTCCTACTTCTTCTTCTCCTCCTTATCCTTCTCCTCCTAATTCTCCTTCTACTACTTCTTCTTCTTCTTCTTCTTCTTCTCCTTCTTCTTATGCTTCTACTCCTACTTCTTCTGCTTCTTCTCCTCCTTCTCCTTCTCCTTCTCCTTCTCCTTCTCCTCCTACTCCTTCTTCTCCTACTTCTGCTTCTCCTACTTCTGCTCCTCCTCCTCCTCCTCCTCCTTCTCCTTCTTCTTCTCCTTCTTCTCCTTCTCCTTCTCCTCCTTCTCCTTCTTCTCCTTCTTCTTCTCCTCCTTCTTCTACTTCTCCTCCTCCTCCTTCCCCTCCTCCTCCTCCTCCTCCTCGTCCTCCTGCTTCTTCTCCTGCTCCTGCTTCTTCTCCTACTCCTCCTACTTCTCCTCCTCCTCCTCGTCCTCCTGCTTCTTCTCCTGCTCCTGCTTCTTCTCCTGCTCCTCCTACTTCTCCTCCTCCTCCTCCTCCTTCTTCTCCTTCTCCTTCTCCTTCTCCCTCTCCCTCTCCCTCTCCTTCTCCTTCTCCTTCTCCCTCTCCTTCTCCTTTCTCCTCCTCCTCCTCCTCCTCCTCCTCCTCCTTTTTTCTTGTAACATCCACATACTAAAAACATAGTAAAACCATAAATTTACCATAGAGTAAATCAATAAGGTAAAAATGAGAAAGAGAAAAATTTTCTTTTATTCAACATATAATCAAGTAACTACAATTACAAGATTTCTTTTTACAAAATATAATAAACCATATTGTCTTTCTCAATTACAATGTTTACAAATGTAAATCAATTACATATACAAATTTTGGAATAAATACTGCTTCTAAATATCTGACATCTTTATCACAAGTCCTGGCATGTTTCCTGCTTGGAGAGAGTATCTTTCTAGTGATTTACCTCCATCCACAAACTGGCAGTCTCCCATGCATCTTTCACATAGGAAGTGGCCCTACCCTTCACGAGGAATATAGACCTTAGGTGACCAGTGGAAATTTGCCTTTCCCAAGTACATAGTGTTGTATTCTACTCAACTCTATCAACCATACAACCCTAGATACCCTCTAGCTAAGTATGATTTCTGATAGGATGAGCAATCCAAATACAGTGAACTGACAATGCATGCAGAAAACAAATGCATTACTTTGGCCAAAGTTTTTAATAACAATATCATTCATAATGAATGTAGTCGTTGTGTTCACCCACCCCTACTTGACTTGGATACTGTTGTATTCTCACAGTTTGTTCACTCCAATTATGGCCATGTAAAAGTTTAATCATTGCGTCATGATAATAGTATCTTCTAACTTAAATAATTCTACATGACATAACCATTCAATTGGTTTACAATCGACTCTAGGGTTTACCTAATATCCTTTTTTAATATGATATTACAATATAACCATATCTTTTATCTAGGAGTCCTAGATTCACAAATAACTCTTGATTAACTCAACCAAGGTTAAGAATACTATAGTTCTTAAATAGATAATGTTTCTTATACAAGGAACGTAGAATAACTTTGATAATGTGTTATAAACAAAACATACCCTGAATATATATATCCCCACAAGGTCATTCTCTAGTAGACTCAGCCTACTCCATTGTATTGGATCTTTCCAAGAATAACATTCATTCAAAAGATAAATAAATATATAAGGGTTCTCCCATAAATCTTATTTCCATCTACCATAATATCTCTAAGTTACTTCATTCGAAGAGAACAATAATTGTCTAAAGATGCCTATGAATCTAAGTTCTCATTGATAGAAATCATTTCCGTTATTTTTATATAGAATCTAAACAAGAAAATACTTTAAATTAGTATTACCCTAACCCAAGGTCTAAACTATTCTACTCAAAACTAAGAGTATACTAACAAAGTTCAATCAACTCTAATAAAATTTGAGAGTCTATTGTTTGGTTATCTCACAATCATTTCATTGGCTTGCTACAAACTTAATCAATATAAAGACTATTTTTCAAGCTCATTACAACTATGACAATCTCCTACTATGATGGTCGTTTTATCCTCCATACTAGATTTGATATGATTATCGGTTTAACAATCAATAAGCAAATGGTCGATTAAAAATACTATAACAAAGTACTCACTTGTATTACCAAGCATTGGCCGTATAAATTTGCATTCGTTGCCTTATCAGTTTTTGAAATAGATTAGAATGGTTTACTTAAAATGTTATCTACATTTCCCTAAATCAACACTTAATAGTTTACAACTAAATACTCAAAGCATACAGGAGGTTATACCTCTATGGTGTACTCACATAATTGCCCAAGACATAATAATGGACAATCTAAAAAGAATTAGTCGATTTCCTCATTGTTAATAAACACAAGAAACTAAGGAATACCTGGTAATCGACGGGCTTGAGATGATAGTATGTGCAAAAAGACACAAAGGTCAACTCTTTTGTTTGCGTATTACCTGTCTCCCTTAGCCATGACTCTTCTTTCTGTATATGTTCGATGCCTTAAGTTCTCAAGTTTTTAACCTTTTTAACGTAACAACCACGGCTCAATCTGAGTCATCGTTATTAATGGCTCAGGCACGACTCCTTTTTAGTCTCCTTACTTCACACCTCCAGTTAGATATAGTTACAAACTTTAATGAATGCATAATAGTCCATAACGATTTACTCTTAACTGACACCACATTTTATGCAAAGTTCCCACCTGTCGATGGAAGATAGTCATTTCTTCGCTCGTTGGTTGTGGTGGTTATTACCACAGTCCTCCTGTTTTGAATGAGGCTGACACATCACTTAAGCTTTGCTGATCATTAAAGGATCTCTAATAAGTGGTTTGATCCACTACTAATATTTTTTAAGACTCTTCCTAAATGTAAGCCTTCGACTACTCAAGCTTAACACCATTGACTCATTATGAGGTATTATCCTCACTGGATGCATATGCATTTACATATTTGATTACATCAAATATGATTCACATAACATCACCTCTATATTAGATAGTTATGGTTTAATTAATATAATAATAATATTTAAACAAAGGATTATGGATATTGTGATTGGGTTGAGCTTGTCTTCCCATCACAATCCATCGACTATATTCACGTCTTCTTAACTCGACGAAAATGTCTTAACGTTAAGAATCATTTATAACACCTCAAGGTATAAGACAACCATTTTATGACAATAACATCATAATTTTTATGTTAAATGTAAATAGTCACAAATCACACTCAAACGACGTCATTAACGTTATTAACGACTAAGATGACTTACTACGACTTAGAAAGATTTGTAATAATATCAACTAGCTGTCGATTAGGTTTAGAAGCAAACTGACAAGACAAGACTTACCTCTTACGACACATTGGTTCATGTTTTTGTTAAGCACTTTATACTTAATTTGGCAAATAAACCACTCGTAACCTGAGGTCTATATCTCTTTCCTGGAAAGATACTCTCTCTCTTTTCTTCGATAGTCATCTAAAAACCTGTAATCATGTATCAAACTCGTTACCAAAGAAATTATGATAAGTGTATCATTATTCAAATAATAGATCAAATCTCACAATGCAAATATTTAATCGATAATATCATAATCATTTCCTTAATTTCATAAATGACATTTAATATAATCCATTTCTTTCTTTGTCATTAATCTAAACATTATAATAAATTTACTTATGTCCAAGTAAAAAGTAAAAGTATAGCAAGACAAAAATCTGGGATGTAACATATCCTTCCCCTAAAGATTCATCGTCCTCGATAATATAAAGTATTAAAAAGTAACTAAAAAGCAAGTTCATTGTTTTCAACTAGTAACATTATTAAATAAATAAGGAAACTTTTGATATTCTCCCATGTAGCATTTTCCTTAGCATATTGGTCCCATTGGACCTTGCATTGCAAGACCTCTCTGTTACGCAAGCGGAGGTTGTGTGTTTCTAACACCTTGAGTGGCTCGATCCTCACCACCCCTAGGTCTTGCATCTATAAAGAATTCCAAGTCAAAATATGATTATTACCTACAATATATTTCTTCAAATAAGACACATGAAAAACATTGTGCATTCTAGATAAGGTTAGTGGTAGAGCAATTCTGTAGGCAACCAGATTGACTACTTCAAGCACTTCAAAGGGTCCCACATATCGAGGGGCTAGCTTAAAAGACTTCCCAAACTTAATAGAACTTTTCTGAGGTTTGACCCTCAAAAGAACTTTTTCTCCAATAGAGAATTGCCTCAGAACACGCTTTGCATCCGCATAGCTCTTTTGCCTATCATTGGCTTCTACCAATCTTTTCTGATCAGCTTAACTTTCTTTTCCATTTTAGCTAGCATTTCTGGTCCGATGCTAATCCTATCCTCTAGCTTATCCCAGCTTATAGGAGTTTGACATCTTCTGCTATACAATGCTTCGAATGGCACCATCTTAATAGCGAAATGATAGGAATTGTTGTAAGCAAATTACACAAGTGGTAAGTATTCTTCCCACTTGTATTGTTGATCCATGCAATACATTCGCAACAAGTCTTCCAAGACTTGGTTAACTCTCTCAGTTTGCCCATCAATTTTAGGATGGTAATTTGTACTCACGTTGAGTTTAGTCCCTAGGGCAGAAAACAAAGTTTGCCAAAACCTTGATGTTACATGTGCATCTCTATCCGAGATAATCTTTTCAGGGAAACCATGCAATCTAAACACCTCTTGCACAAATTTGTGAGTTAACACAAGTACTCCATTAGTCAAATTCCCTGGTATGAAATGTGCTACCTTTGTGAGTTTATCAACCACCACTAAAATGGCATCATGTTTATTCCTTGACATAGGAAGACCTTGAACAAAATCCATGCTAATAACTTGCCATTTCCACTCTGGCACATCATGAGGATACAACAATCCTGCAGGGTGTTGATGCTCTGCTTTTAGCCTTTGACATTCTAAATAGCTTGCTACAAATCTTACAGCATCATTCTTCATTCCTTTCTAGAAATAAAGAGGTTTAACATCTACTAGAAGTTTGGTTACTCCTAGATGTCTAGAATATGGTGCAGTATGAACTTCTTTCCATACTAGATCCCTCAATCTAGATGAATCAAGAACATAAATTCTATCTTTATACCTCAATAGTCCATCTGAGAAAACCATCATACCTTAGATCTCTAGGATTATCTTTTAGAGCTTGCTTAACCTACTCATAAAACTCATTAATAGACAAATTTTGCAACATCAAATCCTTGAAATTTCTACGAATAGAAACAATAGAAGCTATATGTCTTATACGGCTCAAAGCATCAGCTACTCTATTCTCTTTTCCTCTGATGTAGTTTATCTCAAAGTCATTATCAGATATCAATTCTAACCATTTCCTTTGTCAAGCATTCAAATGCAGTTGAGAGAAAATATACTTAAGACTTTGATGGTCTGATTTAAGTATAAAAGTCTTCCCCAACAAATAGTGTCTCCACATTTGCAAGGCATGAGTTACTGCTGCCAATTCCAGATCATATGATACATAATTTTTCTCATTGGATTTCAATTTCCTTGACTCATATGCTATAACTCTTCCATCTTACATAAGAACTCCTCCTAATCCTTCTCCTGAGGCATCTGTAATTACCTCAAATTGTCCTTCGGGGTCAGGAACTTTCAAGATTAGAGTTGTAGTTAACTTTTCCTTTAAGAGATCAAATGCATCCTAACATTTGTACAATACATTCCAAAACACAATTACAACAAAATGGATACAAATCATTCACAAGTGGTTAGGTATCTCATCTAGAGAATATGACTTCACAAAACACATTATCAACTTATACAATACTTCATATCACTTTATACTAAATTAGAACCACATGTTCATTATAACATCACAATACTAAAACACCTATCCACATGTCACATGTACTCAAACTATGACATACTAAGCCTCTGGAATTAGAGTTTGGCCACTCACAAGCCTCCTCCTTATGACAACAAGAGTACTTAACTCACACAGTTCAATTTAATTTCCAGAGTTAATCACTAAAATTCCTTCTCAATTCAATGTAAACAACTTTTGTAATAAAATCAATAATGGATTACATTAACTCTTTAACCTACGCAATTGATTTTTAAATTAAATGCAACAATTATATTAATACATTACAACTAAATTATCTAAATATACTTCATTTTGTTTCTAAAGATAAATTACAAAACACAAGTATAACAAATTTTACACCGATAAACTTACCTTTCCAACGATGGATTGAATAATAACACTAAGACAATACCTTATAACTATACGGTAACTATACGACAATACAACAAGGAAAAAGGTCCAACCGTCAACGTTTGAACAATAATGTTTCATTTTCCTCAAGGTTCTGCCCTAAATATGGTCTTTCAGATATTCTTTGGACCTCGACCAGATAAGACAATTTAATATGCTTGAATTTTGTTGTGGTAACGATGTCTCTGGAAATGATTTTATCAAAGGTGATTAATTCTGTCAAAGAGGAAGATTGGGACTGGCCATTTCTCAAGCCATCAACACTTGATAGTTGTAAATATTACCTTTTGTTCCCATGGCATTCACGCAGATTCTTCCACTATAACTATTTCAGCTGTTGTAATCTACTGCCTTGTAGGAAAATCGTAAATGAACCTATGTGAATGGAATCGTGAACAGCTAGTATAAATTGTAAATGAGGTGTAAAATTGTTATTGACTGTTTTACCATTGAAATGGATGATATTTGTTTAGATTAATGACTTCCGTCAATGTCCATATACTCTAACTGCAAATTGATTGAATTGATGGTAATTGGCTTAAAACAGTTTTCTCTCTATTAATATATCTCTCGAATGGCAAGGATCACAGAAGATGAAGACAATAGGTTTGATGACTAAGTTTTTAGGGTTTCCAAGGGCATTCTCTAATACGTAGTGACTTGTTAATGCTTCCAACTGTTGTGCAGATCTCCAAACAAGAGATGTGACTGCAGATTTAAACAATGGTGGAAGTTTATTTCTGACAGTAATTAATAGATTTCTAACTCTCCTTGCATATTACCAGCAGCTGATCGTGAAAAATACATGGTCAGTCCTCCTTGGCTGCACTAACCTTCCATAGGCAGTGTTAAACTTATCATTGAGATACTTGTTAAGTCTGCGCTGGATGTGAGGATTGTTTAAAGAAGATGTTGAATTAAAAAGAAGGTGCGTCCAATTCAGTTTGAGCACCCTTAATAAGACAGACGTCTCTGAAATTTAAAAGATTGCAGGTTATATACATTGTCAATACAAATACCACATAACAGATTCTCAAACAAGGTTTGTCAGTAATATAATCACAATATTGGGTCCTAGGTTTTGTCATTGCAAGCGCACCCTAGTTATCTCTCAAATGTGGGACTGCACACCTGTAAATTATAAGAGGGTAGTGACTTGTTGCACTATAATTTAGGGTTTGGTAATGATGAAGCATTGGAGTGTCTCATCATTCGCCCAAGACTATTATGCAGAAATCCAATGGACAGCAAGCTATCCAGAGACGATTCAAGCCTTACCTTGTGCTCTGTTTGCGCTACATTTAACTCGCCTCTCATCTTGCATTTTAATGTATTTGCCTATGATATGGGCTTTCTATCAATAATTTACAATCACTCCATTCACAGCCTATTTCTGTTTCTTTTCCAGATGCAAGGTTATGTGACACTCCAAGGGCATTCCACACAACATGGAATTGTTATTACAAATCAAGTCGCTTGCACAGAGATTGTTATAAGGTTGCAATGCAGAGTTGGAGTCTGTTGTTTGATGAATAAGTTTAATGGCTGAGAGAGGAAGAGAAATACGAATAAACACACCCTATACCATGATGAAGTCTACTGTGAATTAATACGGCTGAGAGTAGTTGTGATTGCAAAAGAATTCATTGTTATTCTAATGAAGGAAGACCAATTACCATCAAGATCTGTGGCAATCTCATCTGGAAGTGACCTGAAAATAGAAACACTATTCAGTTTAAGAGTTTGAAGGAAGGTGGGAGGAATGTAAGGATTCTATTTATCTGCTACAGACCCAATGACCCACATATAAATCCGTCCATTAAAAATGAACAATTACAAAAGTGACAGAATGATCCAGTAGAAAACAATTTAACCAAAAGAAATCCATTTGCAATAAAAGAAGCAATCAATACCAACATGTACAGATTAAAAAAAAAAGGACCAGAGGAAGAAATCAAGCATTTAAAGGAACCTGGCTGTGACGTCGACTCGACAAATCTGTTTCAACCGCTGTAGTCCAAGCTTCTTCCCAGTCTTCTTCTCTCCTCTCTCCCCCAATCCTCCCTCCTTTTTTACGCTCGGAGGAACTTGGCACCTCCTCCTCTCGGATCCGTTAGTTATTTTATGGTTTTTTTTAAATTATTAATTAATTAAATTGTAACATTGCAACTACCTAAAACTTTACAACTCTATAATAATTTATTTTATTAATTAAATCGTTAATTACGAATTATAATTTGACTTACAACTAATTTATTTATTTAAATATTCATTGCAAATGATTATTATATTAAACAATACAAAGTTTCTTACAACTTTTATTTAACAATTTTACTTCCCATATAACTATAATTTATTTACAACAGTTATATTCAATTATCGACATTGTATTTTCCATCTAATAATTCTATTTAATGGACAACTCTACCTTACACACAAAAACACCTTCTGACCTAGTTAGACTTCAAGGTATAACATTACCTATCTGCAAGTCATGATCAAACAACAGACAATGACCACAAAGGTAAACTGACAACCAGACAACAATAACAAGGGACCCCACATTAACTCCATACAACCATTCCATTGGCGAAGGCACGCTCAAACCTGGTAAATCAGGTGGAGTCGGTGCCTAGTACCTACATCCTGCAACAACCGCACAGTCAAACATAACAATGTATATATATCCACATGCAGTCATATAGTGAATGGATATCGCAGTGTGGTAGGGTACTCGAATACGAGTAATACGACATTGTTCCATTCACATTCATGTATAAACAAATACTATATTGAACAAGATTTCTGGTTACTTATCAACAACATAAGACAATCAATTAGCAAATAATATTAAAGCATCTATAACATCTAATATATTTATCAAGTTGTAAAGCATAAAACAACGGGATTCAACATCATCAACTATTATCATAATGATTAAGTCCATAATTAATTAACAAAATAACAAGGAATCCATCATCAAACAATCCAAGGTAATGTCATAATGTCGGATGCTACTAAGCAACCATCAATCTGACAGATGACAAGGTGAGGGGCACTACACAATAATCTATACACAATCGAAGGGTTCCATCCTTCTTCTTAACAAAAATAACTGGAGCACCCCAAGGTGAAACACTGCGTTTGATCAAACCTTTTGCCAACAATTCTTGTAATTGTGCTTTCAATTCCATTAACTTCGTAGTTGTCATACAGTAGGGTGCTTTTGATATAGGTTCAGATCTTGGTTTAATGTCAATAGAAAAATCAAAAACCCTCTTGGGAGGCAATCCTAGTAGTTCTTCTAGAAACACATCCTAAAATTTCTGAAGAAAAGGATACCTTTCTCCAAAAGATTAACTAGGGTTTTCTACCCCTTCCCCCACTTGTTCCATTTTGACTACAAACAACTGACAACCTTTCCTTCTAGTCCTTTTCAATTTCTTGGCAAAGATAGGTCTGATTTTAACTTCTCTTTGAATTCCTTGGAATTGCGTTTGATTTCCCAAATCATCTAAGCATTCAACTATTTTTGAAAAATAGTCTACCTTAGCTCTATGCTTCCATAACCAACTCATTCCTAGGATTACATCATAGGAACCTAGGGGAGCTACATACAGATTTACTTCAGTTGAGAAACAAGGAAGATCAATCTTGGCTTCAAACAAACATTGCTCTACCTGAGTCTTAGATTGGTTAGCATATTCTACTGACCAAGGTTTAGACATGTAACTAGCTTTTCTAGGAGATTTATTCAAAATTCTAGGAGAAACAAAGTTTTTAGTGGCTCCTATATCAATCAAAATAGATATAGGGACTCCAAACAAAGTACCTGTCATCTCAATGGGTGTGATTTGATACTCTGCTTGATGATTGTCGAGAGCTGCATGAATCCTTTGCCGGAATGCTTCTTGCTGAGTAGGTAGTGTAGTACCTCTTTGTTGACCATTTTGATTCTTGTTAGGGCAACTATTTGCATAATGGTCAACCCCACAAGTAAAACATCCTCCAATGGGTACTTTCTTATCTGAAGTCTTCCCATTGTTATCCTCATTTCTTTTGTAGTTACCATTCTTCTTCTCAATACCAAATCCACCCTTGTTCTTCTGAGGTCCTTTATTTTTTGTCTTGTTATCATAGCTCTTTTCATATCTTTTCTTGTAGGGTTGATTGTTAGGAGTTCCATTAAACCTCTTGTGGCTTGTATCATGATAAGCTAAGATGGATTTCAACTTTTGCTCTTGCTTGATCACCTTCTTGTACACTTAATCCATTGTTGTGGGACCAAGCACATCCACTTCACCACCAATTTGAGCATTTAAGCCCATGATGAATTTTCTGATCCTGAATCTCTCATCCTTTTGATATTGTGGAACATATTTCAGGAGTCAAGTGAATTTTTCTCCATATTCCACCACTGTCATATCTTCTTGTCAAAGATTCTGAAAATCAGTCAGTTTCTAATCAAAAAAAAGTTGTGGTAACCATCTCTTGTGAAAGAGTTCCATGAACTCATCCCAAGTTACCCTTAGAGAGCTTAAATTCAATTCCATCTTCTTATTCATCCACCAAGTGGATGCTTCTCCTACTAGTTGGAATGCTCCCCATACTGCCTTGGTCACCTCTGAGTAATTTATTATCTTGAAATATTTTTCCATCTTTGTTAACCAAGCGTCTGCAGCATCTCCAGGCTCTGTCCCATCAAATTTTGGTGGAGTAACTTTCTTCATATCCTTTGAGAGCTCCGAGGTCAATCTATCCCTTGCCTCTTTATGAGGTTCCATACTCTTACTCTGATCTTCATGATTTTCTCTTCTTTCACCATGAGAGTTTTCACCGCCTCCCTCAATATTCCCTTTATCATCCACCTTCTTTTCCAAATCACCCAATCTTTTTTTAGTTTCCTCAAGCATGGTTATGATTTGGTCCAGCTTATTATTTGGCGGGTGGTTTTCCTCTTCACTTTCTCCTTGGTTAGTTCTTTTCGGAACCATGTTTATCGATTTCTCACACTTGAGAATATTGAGTCGTCCATTAGTTCAAGATTATAGTGCATCCCATTAAATATAAACATAATAAACTCAATTTAAACAATAGTTTAGCACAAAAACAACTCTCTCTCTATTTTTTTATTTCATTTCAAAAGTAAAGAGTATTCTTTAGTTATACAAGAAATGACTTCAAAAGTCGTGCTTAAGAGGAGTATATCCTTTAGACTCATTTTCTGATACATAATCTTGAGGTATATAACCCTCTAGCTCACTATCGAACCTAACTTCTATGATCTCAATAGTTGGGGGTATGCGGGGATCTCACCTAACCATAGTTGTTTCCTCATCTAACATATACTCTATGATTTTGGCAGTGTTCTTAACTCTTTCCATGTTTTCCCATCTCACTTGCTTGATTCAAGTTAAGGCAGTCACCAGAGTTTCAGTATCACTTAACCAAATGTCACTCTCATCATTGGTTCCCTCAAAGGTTTTGATAATGGCCTCACATTCTCTTTTTTCTTTAAGGAAACGTTGACTTGAATTAACAGACTTTCTTACTGTCTTCTTAAAATGTACCATCTTGGTACATAAATTTTCAAACATTAGATAACCGCATAATGTTGACTACAGGAAAGCATAGTGGTCTCATAAGCCCTAGTGCTGAACCTAGTAGCTTTGATACCATATGTAACATCCACATTCTAAAAACATAGTAAAACCAAAAATTTACCATAGAGTAAATCAACAAGGTAAAAATGAGATAGAGAAAAATTTTCTTTTATTCAACATATAATCAAGTAACTATAATTACAAGATTTCTTTTTACAAAATACAATAAACCATATTGTCTTTCTCAATTACAATGTTTACAAATGTAAAACAATTACATATACAAATTTTGCAATAAATACTGCTTCTAAATATCTGACATCTTTATCACAAGTCCTAGCATGTTTCCTGCTTGGAGAGAGAGTATCTTTCTAGTGATTTACCTCCATCCATAGACCGGTAGTCTCCCACGCATCTTCCACATAGGAAGTGGCCCTACCCTTCACGAGGAATATAGACCTTAGGTGACCAGTGGTAATTTGCCTTTCCCGAGTACATAGTGTTGTATTCTACTCAACTCTATCAACCATACAACCCTAGATACCCTCTAGCTAAGTATAATTTCTGATAGGATGAGCAATCCGAATACAGTGAACTGACAATGCATGTAGAAAACAAATGCATTACTTTGGCCAAAGTTTTTAATAACAATATCATTCATAATGAACATAGTCATTGTGTTCACCCACCCCTACTCGACTTGGATATTGTCGTATTCTTACAATTTGTTCACTCCAATTATGACCATGTAAAAAGTTTAATCATTATGTCATGATAATAGTATCTTTTGACTTAAATAGGTCTATATGACATAACCATTCAATTGGTTTATAATCAACTCTAGGGTTTACCTAAGGGTAAATGCAAGAAGTTATGTCCACTTAAGGTGGAAGTTTCAGAGTTAGAAAAAAATCTGAAATCGGGTTAACCAAAATGGGATCCCGTTTTGCTTCGGAATCCTGAGCCAAAAGCGAGATCCCGTTTTTAAAAAATAGGATCCCGTTTTGAGTTTCATAAAAGGTTAATATTTTAAGCTTTATGAAACGGGATCCCGTTTTCAAAAAGCTTAAAATATTAACCTTTTATGAAACGGGATCCCGTTATTTAAAATTTAAATTTTAAGCTCGGGTTTTGCTTTGTAATCCGGTTCAGGAAATGCTTTGGGGACCCGAACCTGACCTCTGGACCAGGTTTGACCTGCAACTTGAAGGTCCTGTCAATGTCACAACAAAATAGTGACTTTGGGCATATATCTGAAGGTCTATTTTGCAGAATATTTTGACGAAATTAAAAACCATTATAGATGAGATAGTGCAGATTCCAAATATGTTATTTTTTTTACAATTGGATTAATTTTTCTATTTTTTAATCAATTTCTGATGAAATAGGTCCATAAACTTGAATTATTAGGGTTTTTTAGTATTTTAATAACGTTTTATTAACATATTTTTTTGTAAAAAAAATTGTAGGAAAACGTACTTTAGACAATTCTTTTCAATTTTAT